>OY728150.1:521182197-531182197 GCA_963277665.1 Viscum album
AATTCCAAACCAATGTTTTCAGTTGAATTGAGCCTTTGTACCACCTGCTATGCACGTTTTGTGGAAAGATGGATGAGAGGCAGCGCTGAGAGGAGATATAGTTTAGGAATGAGGAATTACGAAAAATTAGAGATAACCATTCAATGTTTCTCTAAGGAGGAGTAACCGCCGTAGGGTGTTGTCCTGGAACAAGGCCAAATCACGGCGTGACCGCGGCGTGACCGCAGCGTGACCACAACGTGTTGGCCCAGTCCAGCGACATCCGCGGGGCAACATCTTCCACTTAGTTTCAAATAGGATGATATGGGTATGTGTAGACTACCAGTCCCCTCCCCCATGTCTGGACACCCCCCTGCCCCCTGCCACGCACCTGCTTGTCCCCTGCCAGCCCCCCTGCCCCCTGCTATTCCCCCCCTGCCCCCTGCTAGTCCCCCCCCTACCACCCCACTGCCAGCCCCCCCTGCCCCCTGGCACCCCCCCTGCCAGCCACCCCTGCTTGTCCCCCTGCCAGCCCACTCCCTGCCCCTGCCAGTCCCCCCCTGCCCCCTGCCACTCCCCCTACTAGTCCCCCCTGCCAGTCCCCCCTGCAACCCCCAGCCCACCTGCACCAGCCCCCCCCCCCCCCACAGCCCACCTGCACCAGCCCCCCCCAGCCCCCAGCTGCACTAGTCCACCCCCAGCCTAGCTGCACCAGTCTCCCCCACCCTCCCCTGCACCCCCCACCTACACCCCCCCCCCCCCCGCAGCCCACCTGCACCAGCCCCCAACCCCTAGCTGCACCAGCCCCCTATAGGTTAATTTAATTGTAATACCAAAAAATAAATTATTAAATAATTTAATTTAATACTTGAATTGAATTAATTTTTCCCATGGGTATTAAAATTATTATTTGTTAAAACACAAATTAATATTTTAATTAATTTAATTTAATTCTAAAATTAAATTAATTCATTATATCAATTCGATTAACCTCGGCCCTGATTCTACTGTAGGCCCAATGCGAGTTACGAAGAACCTACACAAACATTTTTTGGACCGTGCAAAGCTCGTACTGAGCTATTTTGGTCCAGCCACCCCATCATTTCCTCATCCGCTCCTTCATCCTGGCCTCCTTCGTGGACGAGGGCACCGACGGGAACGACCTTCTTAGCTGTGAGAAAAGAAAACAAATCTATGTACTTGTCTTATATTTCCTTTGAACTGTTGATCAGAATGATTTGCGTCGAGCATTCAATGGTAGAGAGGAAACATTTTACAGAATCATCAATATCGTGATGGGATGCGGGGTTTTTGGACTTCCAGGATGGAGGGGCGACCCCTCCTAATACTGTGATCAGGCTTTCAGTTATGGTGTCAATGATAGGAGTAACGTGAGTCTGGATCGTGCAGAGTCTAATGAGAGCAGCCAGAAAATGGTGGAGGTGCAGGGGGCCACGGGAGTGCCCTGGACACTGCCCACTCAGCCAATGGTTGCTGCATTTTTTGAGAGGTTAAAAAAAGTCTTGAAGGTTGGGAGTTATTTAGAGGTTGAAGTGGTGGATGCAGGTGGTTTGAGTATGATTTCGACTGGGAATTTTTGTGGAACGGAAGCTGCTGATGCTGAGGTGGTGAGATCGGATGAAGCGGTGGATCTGGTTGGCAGCAGTGAGTAGGATGGAAGCAGTGAGCTAAAAGGGAGGGGGAAAAGGAGTAGGGGATGACTGCTGATCAGGGAGGCATGGCTAGGCCTGGGCATAAGGAGAGCCCCCCTGAAGCAGTCCCTAGGAGGCGTTATAGTGGCATGGAGTAAGGGCAGTGGGCATGCCAACAGTATCTAGAGGCCAGATATGATTGATGTTGCTCTGAACAATAGGTTTGAGGCTTTGGCTTTGAGGGAGTTAGTTGGAGATGATGCTATGCAGGTGGGGGGGATGTCCGTGCATGTGGAGGTGGTTGGGAAAGAGAAGACTGATTGGACCTCACAAGAGATGATCTTGGTTGGATAGCCTCTAAAATTAACCATGTCTAGGAGCAACATTACAGACCTCACCCTATATGTTACACATGACATATACTAATAGGGCTGCCACATTTTACTCTACCTGCTGTTACACCTATTCATGCTCGTTCTCAGCTAGACATTCCTCAAGGACAGCCCCTCCCCCTCTGCTGGACAGCCCCACCCCCTGCCTGGACACCCCTCCCCCTGCCTGGACAGCCCTCCCCCCTGCTGGACAGCCCCTCCCCCTGCCTGGACACCCCTCCCCCCCCTGCTGGACAGCCCCTCCCCCTACCTAGACACCCTTCCCCCCTGCCTGGACACCCCTCCCCCCCCCTGGACAGCCCTCCCCCCTGCTGGACAGCCCTCCCCCCAGGCTGGACAGCCCTCCCCCCGTGCTGGACAGCCCTCCCCCCTGTCGGACAACCCTCCCCCCCTGCCGGACATCCCTCCCCCATGCCGGACACCCCTCCCCCATGCCGGACACCCCGCCCCCCTGAATGTTTCTCTGAGGAGGAGTAACCGCCACAGGGTGTCGTCCTGGAGCAGGGCCAAATCACGGCGTGACCGCGGCGTGACCGCGGCGTGACCGCGGCGTGACCGCAGCGTGACCCGAGCGTGACCGCAGCGTGACCACAACGTGTTGGCCCGGTCTAGCGACATCCGCGGGGCAACATCTTCCACTTAGTTTCAAATAGGATGATATGGATGGCATGAGAGGATGTTTTCTCAGAAGATTTAAAGAAATGAATGCTAATCTGTGATGACTAGAGGATTGGATGACCCCTAATATACCTAATTCGGTGAGGTTTGGAGATCTAGAAATGTGTAGGAATACCTAGAGTAATAAAATATGTCAGACAATTCCAAACCAATGTTTTCAGTTGAATTGAGCCTTTGTACCACCTGCTATGCACATTTTTTGGAAATATGGATGAGAGGCAGCGCTGAGAGGAGATATAGTTTTGGAATGAGGAAATACGAAAAATTATAGAGCTAACCATTCAATGTTTCTCTAAGGAGGAGTAACTGCCGTAGGGTGTCGTCCTGGAGCAGGGCCAAATCACGGTGTGACCGCGGCGTGACTGCGGCGTGACCGCGGCGTGACCGCGGCGTGACCGCAGCGTGACCGCAACGTGTTGGCCCGGTCCAGCGACATCCGCGGGGCAACATCTTCCACTTAGTTTCAAATAGGATGATATGGATGGCATGAGAGGATGTTTTCTCAGAAGATTTAAAGAAATGAATGCTAATCTGTGATGAATAGAGGATTGGATGACCCCTGATATACCTAATTCGGTGAGGTTTGGAGATCTAGAAATGTGTAGGAATACCTAGAGGAATAAAATATGCCAGACAATTACAAACCAATGTTTTTAGTTGAATTGAGATTTTGTACCACCTGCTATGCACGTTTTCTGGAAAGATGGATGAGAGGCAGCGCTGAGAGGAGATATAGTTTAGGAATGAGGAAATACGAAAAATTATAGAGCTAACCATTCAATGTTTCTCTAAGGATGAGTAACCGCCGCAGGGTGTCATCCTGGAGCAGGGCCAAATCACGGCGTGACCGCGGCGTGACCGCGGGGTGACCGCGGCGTGACCGCGGCGTGACCGCGGCGGGACCGCGGAGTGACCGCGGCGTGACCGCGGCGTGACCGCGGCGTGACCGCGGCGTGACCACGGCGTGACCGCAGCGTGACCGTAGCGTGTTGGCCCGGTCCAGCGACATCCACGGGGCAACATCTTCCACTTAGTTTCAAATAGGATGATATGGATGGCATGAGAGGATGTTTTCTCAGAAGATTTAAAGAAATGAATGCTAATCTGTGATGAATAGAGGATTGGATGACCCCTGATATACCTAATTCAGTGAGGTTTGGAGATCTAGAAATGTGTAGGAATACCTAGAGGAATAAAATATGCCAGAAAATTCCAAACCAATGTTTTCAGTTGAATTGACCTTTTGTACCACCTGCTATGCACGTTTTGTGGAAAGATGGATGAGAGGCAGCGCTTAGAGGAGATATAGTTTAGGAATGAGGAAATACGAAAAATTATAGAGCTAACCATTCAATGTTTCTCTAAGGGGGAGTAACCGCCGTAGGGTGTTGTCCTGGAGCAGGGCCAAATCACGGCGTGACTGCGGCGTGACCGCGGCATGACCGCGGCATGACCACAACATGTTGGCCCGGTCTAGCGACATCCGCGGGGCAACATCTTCCACTTAGTTTCAAATAGGATGATATGGATGGCATGAGAGGATGTTTTCTCAGAAGATTTAAAGAAATGAATGCTAATCTGTGAATTAAATGTGGACATGTATATAATGAATGTGGACATGTATATAATGTTTCTAGAAGAAGTAGTCTTAACTAACTAGATGAATGTATAGACTTTCTGATTCAATACGAAAGGAAACCATAGTTCTACATGAATTATATGTTTTTTCCATCATTCTCCAGAATGTAATAGGGACAAGGAGTGTTCTTTTTACAATATGAAGGGGAATGATGTCTCTAACTATGAAAGTTGGAACGGTAAGATGAATATTCCAATCTATGACTTGGAGAGAAAATACAGTATTGTCCCTTATAATGTGGATAAGATAGGGGTTATATCAGTGTAGAAGGATACTGGGAAAACTACAGACTTAATCACTTCAACATCACCTTAGGATGGTCCTTCTATTGAAAAAACATGGATTATTCTCAGTGTGTTGTATTTACTCTAGAGGGCCCACCCCCGGGAAAATCCTTGAATGAGGACAATGTACCCCTTCCGGATAGAGAGATAAACATTGGATAGAATATCCAGTTCGAGGGGCATGTATTTTGGGGGCACCTTTCCCTGATTAAATTTTTATTTTATGTTTGTAAAACTACATGGGAACAAAATAATATCTTAATATCACTCTAATAAAAACCAATAACTGAGAAGTGAAGTTCACATAGATTCCCATTACCAAGAATGGATGTTCCCTCTTGCTTGTCGGTTGCATGCCAACGTGCCCGCATTTGAACCAACACCAACAACCTCGTCCTATGGAAGAAATGATTAATTAGATATATGCATCAATTTGTAACAATAAAGAATTTTTTTATCTAATTACAAAAAAATCATATAACTAATATATTAAAAACAAAAGAAATGAAGAACATAGAGTTCAAACAATCACACAAAATGCATGAATGATACCCACTAGTTACTATATTAACAACTTCAACACATATTCATGGATTTTAATGTAGATGCATGTTAACATTTGAAGTTCAAAAATGATTTTTAGTAAAACATTAAAATAAGCATACACACCAGAACTTCAATACAAAAAGGTAGTAAAAAAGGAAGCAACAACCAACAGATTTAACAAGATGATTTCAGGATACAAAATTTATTAAAAGGCAACTTCCAACCATTTATTTCAACTAAAAAAAGAAGTGAATTTTTAAGTTTAAGTAGAAAAATCACAGAATTTAAACTATTACTCCCACGGTGTAGATGCTCTTTTCATTTGAGATCATTGGAAAAAATTTCCCTTCTTTTCTTGTTGAATAAATACCTTTGGTTTCCAAAATTTCATCTCCTATAAGTGTAAACATATACATTAATTTATAAAATTTAAAGTTCAAAACAGAACAAAACTAGAGTAAAAACTAAGGTAGATTGGTTCAAAGTTACTATGAAATATAACTTCTCTAGATCTATAAAAATCGTTGAATCTATACTTCAATAGGATGTGAAATTATGCTCACAGCTGCACCCCTCCACCCTCCCCCCTGCCCCCTGCCCCCTGCCCCCCTCCAACCTACCCCCCTGCCCCCCTGCAACATGCCCCCTGCCCCCCTGCAACCTGCCCCCCTGCCCCCTGCCCCCTGCCCCCTGCCCCCTGCCCCCCTGCAACCTGCCCCCCTGCCCCCCTGCAACCTGCCCCCCTCCAACCTGACCCATGCCCCCCTGCCCCCTTCCCCCCTCCAACCTACCCCCCTGAAACTTTCCCCCTGCCCCCTTCCCCCTACAACCTGCCTCCTGCCCCCTGTAACCTGCCCCCTGCCCCCTGCCCCCCTCCAACCTACCCCCTGCCCCCCTCCAACCTGCCCCCCCTGCCCCCTGTAACCTTCCCCCCTGAAACTACTTATTTTGTTATGCGAGGACATCTAAGGCATGGACGCACCATGCTGAAATTGTTATGGAATTCAGCTACTTGTTGAATATTATTTATCTAGGAAAATTATTCTCATAGAGCATAATTTGATGTCTCGACAATTGTTGTTAGCTCGAAGGGATTGAGAATGACACTCAAGCCTTTCCACAGGCCGACTTGGGTGCTCGGATCAGGGGTAATCCAATTTAGTTTGTGGAAAATGGTGTTTATAAATTATGTTTGGTAAAATTAAAACTTCGAGGGTGGAATGGATGTTCAAGTTTTAAAAGTTCCAAAATACCCTCCTCTTCTTCCTCAACCCCTACATCTTCTTCTTACCCAACCCCATGTCCCAAAGCTTGACAGCACCCCTCACTATAGATGAACCAGTTTCTAATCCTAGTTCTATGAGCATACCATAATTTGAGACCCTGGTGAGCTTCATTGCAAGGATGGCGATGGCCTAAAAAACACATCCTGTATAAAATTGATCTCCATCCTTCATCACATTGGAGCAACCTGAACATTAACACTCTCAATTAGTTATCAAGAACAAATCATTAGAACATTGTTGCTCAAAAATATGAGGTGCATTGAAGGATGTTAAATTACCAATGGTTTAATTATTACCAACTGAAAAAATCAGGAAACAATATAAATTCATCACCCACATCTGATAATTTTATTATTAAATGAATTTAGTTGTGGTACTCTACCTCAATAACATGCACTACTATGATATCTCTAACCTATGGATTGTACCTATAACCAGTTTATTCACCTATATAAACTGATTTAATGTGAATATAGTTGGATAGTGTAAGATCCTCAAGTGTCCAATGAATAAAGTACCTATTAAAAAATTGGATGAGGAGTTCCATATCGATTATTGATAACATTAAGCATTATCTTTTACAACTGTCAGTTTTGATTTCTTCCATTTTAGGAAATACATTGTTCATTTATGGGACTTCCATGGAATGATCCCTTGTAACCCATCTAACCCAAAAAAAACAGAGGTAATAGAAAATTGTTTATAATATCATAGTCGGATGCTCCTCGATATATAGAATAGATACTACCCTATAGATAAGAGTTTCCTCGCAATAGTTTTTACAGTGTAGAAGTTGTGATATTATATATAGAATCATGATACTCCCCTAAATGTTGATTTCCCAAATGAGGCTACCCTCTTAGTGGATCATGTCAAAGAGTATTAGAAAACATATTTTGATGGTGATTTTCAAAGATCGACTGAAATAATGCTTAATAATTCCAATCTTAATTGAGTAGGCCAGGTGGTTGTCTTTATCACACCAACACAAGACGTCCAATCATACTTTTTCCTATTTTTATAAGGTTTCACTGATGATGAGGCAAATTATTAGGCTCTCATTACTGGTCATAAGTTATCAGATGATATTTATTTCCCCCAAATGGATATGAAGGGAGAATCCAAGTTAGCCCTCAAATATATTAATGGTGACCGCGGCGTGACCGCGGCGTGACCGCGGCGTGACCGCGGTGTGACCGCGGCGTGACAGCCCCCCCAAACCCTGGACACCCCTGCCAGTCCCCCCCCCCCCAGACCCTGGACACCCCTCCCCCCCTGGCTGGACAGCCCCTCCCCCTGTTGGACACCCCTCCCCCTGCTGGACACACCTCCCACTACTGGACACCCCTGCCCCCTGCCCCCCTGCCCCTGCCCCCTGCCCCCTGCCCCCTGCCCCCTGTCTGGGTTAAGGAATCCACTATGAGAGAACCTCAAGGAGATCACAAATGAATTCCTTCAAAATTAATGGAACTAACAGATGGGGGGAGGGGTCTCTCATAGTGGATTCCTTAAACCAAACAGGTTCTAAGAGGTCATAAATCAATTCTTTGAAAATTGATGGAACTGATTGAGAGAGAGGGAGAGATTCTCTCATAGTGGATTCCTTGAACCAAAGAGGGTCTAAGATATCACAAATTATTTTCTTGAAAATTAATGGAACTGGAAGGGGGGGAGAGTTACCAAAACACCGGGTAAATGAGAGGTCTTTTCAAGTATCTCTGCACTTATTTCTTGAAGGTCGAAAAGAGTCCTCCCAAAAGACGGGCACGAAACATACTCCTGCCACAGTAGTAAAATTCCACACATCAAAATTATCAAAACTACATGATCAACCCAATCATCTTATCATCTAAAACCACATCACGTACCGCCTTTGTATTTCGCATCCTATAACCTTGCAGTAAGTTGAATGATGTATCCCTCACGAAATCAATGTCCTGATCCAGCGCTTCAATTAGAATCCCGTCCCCGAGCCCATCCACAAGAAGTGCCCCGACATTAGTGCCAGCTTCGATCACCAACTAATCCCTGAAACCAAGCTACTTGACTCACACCCAATTGAAGAAACCCAGATGAGTTGCAGGTCATGGTATTGTTCTGTAATTACCTATGGATCCTGTTGGGGAATTGAAGATGATGGATTGCAGCGAAGTTCAGAGAATTGCCTTCAAAAAATTCAAAAACACCAGTATGAAAAGAGGGTATACGGTTAATGAAAACCAACTCATTCCTTTCTTTCCAAATAAATGATAACAAGCTAACAGAAGCAGACATCATAAGGGCACGAACCTGTTCACTGCACTGGAATCGGCAAATGGAGAGAAGCAGTGCCTCAATTCCCTACAGGTCCAGACAGCAGCAGAAAACCATCTGTACATACTCACATAGTCTGATTGTGAAGGTGCAATGCACGAAAAGATGAGATAGGGATTCATCCGCATGAAGGCAGAAAAAGAAAAATGGAGGAATGGAACATGATAATAAAATTAGAGAAGATGCTTTACCTCAAATGGGTAGATTTGAATCTTCCCCTATAAACATTAGGAACCCAACATTTCAATTTGTAATGGCATAGGAAAACTGTAGAAACATTTGATTCATTTCGTCTCTCATTATGACACCAAGATGGGGAAACCTAAAAAATTGGTTGCAGTGAAACTGAAGTGATAAAAAATGGAATGATAAAGATACCAGCAATGAGGTCGTCGGGAGGAGGAGAGTTCTTCGGAGGAGGATATTACGTCGGGAGTAGGGGAGTTGCAGTCGTCTGGAGGAGGGGAGTCCGTCGGGGGAGGAGGGGAGTCCGTCGGGGGAGGCGCGGTTGTCCGGGGAGGAGAGGTCGTCTGGAGTAGGGGAGTGCGTCGGGGGAGGAGGGGAGTCCGTCAGCGTCGGGGGAGGCGCTGTCGTCCGGGGAGGGGGGAGGCGCGGTCGTCCGAGGAGGGGAGTGCGTCGGGGGAGGGGAGTGAGTTGGGGAGGGTTCCGTAGGAGTGAGTCCGGGGAGGGGGGAGGCGCGGCGAGGAGGGCGCGGCGGCGAGGAGGGCGCGACGCGGAGGAGGTGTCGGCCTGGAGGCGTCGGGGAGGGGGAGGGTGCGGTGAGGAATCGCGAGGGGGAGGAGAAGAGCCCGATGGGTTTGGGAAAAAAACGAAGCAGCTGGATATAGCCACGGATAGAATATTAACTGTGGCAGTATAAAAGATATAGCCACGGACCTATAAAACCGTGGCTATAGGTCCGTGGCTATAGCTCAGATTTGTAGTAGTGAGATATGAATCCTTAAATACCCTTGAGTTAACTTCAATTGGCCTTAGACCTTGTCTTTGAGAGATAAAATTTTTGTTATCATAGGTGAATTTTTCTTCACTTTTAGTTTCTATTTTTTTCTTTCTTCTTAGAGACTTTGAGGAGGCCATTTGGATTAGGTTTTGTTGGACTTGGGTTATGGATTTGATTGGGGGAGGGGGATTCTATGATATAGGTTGTTTAGTTTTTCATTGGGTGATCATGGAATTTTTATCATCCCCTTCCCCTCGCTTTGAACAGTGATTATTGAAGTTTCAGTTAAGGATGGTTATTTGAGACTTCTCCCTCTTTATTTTGTGTTAACTATGGCAGTATCATTATTTTGTTTTATTTGGATGGATGATAAGGATTCATTGAATTAATATAATGAAATATAATGAAAAAAATTAAAGGGAAGTTATATAATAAATTATTTTTATATGATTATATTATATTTCATATAAATAATGTATGTTTCATGTTCTTATTGATAGTTTTGGTTTCTATTATGATCATGTGCTGTTTATGAGATTAAATTCCTAGAATAAAATCATATAAAAGGTTAAACACTTAAATATGATAATGGACTTGATATATGGAATCTATAATTATAATGACGTTTCTCCTGAAAGAGATGTTGAATTAATATGAGATCATGTTTTAAAAAGGTTACTATGGAAGCATTTTGTTACTAAAATTCACTATTTCATATTTTCATTATGTTTATTTATATTGTTGTGATCTGTGGTGTTTTGGTAGTGTATTGTTCTATATAGTTTTAGGGTATTGTCCTGAGATTCATAGTGGGAGATATGACAGGTTCTACATGGTTGGCATGGGGAGATGTGGTTGTTGATGTGGTGGTGGTGGACGAGGAATTATGTGGTTGAGAAATGGTGGCACCGATGGTTGTGTGAGTTCTGTGGTGGTTGTTGGAAAGAGATGTGTGTAGTTTGTTGTAGTATAGGGTTTCATTGATGTAGGGTTTTATTATAGTTTCTCAATGGCATGGATCATGGATAGACCAAATGAAATATGGTTGAAATTAATGAATATGGTAAAGATTAATGGGATATAAATGAACTACAAATGATTAGAATGAATGAGTAATAGTTGTGATGAACATTGGTGATGGATAATGAATGGATTTACATTTCATATGTATAAATGAATGGAATAATGAATGTAATGTGGTTGGTAAAATGGTAAATCTAGAAATTTATTCACGTTATGATTAAATGATAATTTCTTAGTATTTTTATGGATGTATTGTGTGGAAGGTGGGGTTAGTTTGTGGAATAATGGTGGAAATGGTTGTTAGAGTGTGACAGTGGTAGTGTGGTGGGTGTGATGGGTATCCGTATCACTATTTAATAGAAACAATTAGGATGGGTATGTGTACAAATATATTATATATTTTATTTTCCTTGTGATTTCATACACACCCATCCAAGTCAGATAACCTTACTAACACCAAAATGTTTTGGATTTTAGGTGTTTTCCCTAAAATATATGTTACTAAGGGAATGAATGAGTGAATATTTAATATTCCCTACTAACCCATCAATGCAACATATTATCTGTAATGGCCTGAGGTTATAATTCATGGGTTATGATAGCCAAAAGATAGAGTTCCCCTAATGTGATGATAATGGGATGTTAATGTAGTGGTGGATGTGATACAGGGTAAGGGTCTTGTATGGTATTAGGTGGATAAGAGGTTGATGTATTTATTTTTCTTGATATCCTAATGTGATGGTGGTGTAGTATGTGGATATGATGTGTTGACATGATATGTGGCTATGATGTGGTGATGCATTATGTGGTTGTGATGTGGTGATATAGTATGTGGTTGTGAGTATGAGGTTGCATATATGGTAAATGATATGTGGGATTGATATGATAAAGACCCAATATTTTTCATACATTGTTATTACAACTTTTTTATGAACATTCCTTAGATTACACAAACACACAACTTAATATCATAAAGGTGTAATGCCTTCGGAAACTTGGAAACATAAAATTGGTTTATAATTAAACCACATTATCTACCACTTAGTTTTTCATAACTACCACCCTTCTTAGAAATATCACATGAAATAACTATCATCATAACCATGGGAAAAGAAGCATAATAAAGGGTGAGGCTAGATACTCAGTATAGATAAACAAGGGAAATAAATAAACATATTGTGATTACAAGGGTATGATAACATGAGAATAGCATATGAGAACCATAACACACATATCAAAGATCAAAATATTGAGTCATGTCATAAATATTGGTAATTCCTAGGACATGAATCATAAGTAAATAAATACATATGATCTATGAGAGCATAACATTGACCTAAGACATGGAATTATGTAATACACATATGCATAGAAAATAATTTCCATAATAGTTAATTATCACTGATAAGGATATCATAATGGAATGATTTAACTCCCCAAACCATCATATGAGTCAGGGTTCACTCTTTAGACTATCATAGTTTAAAAATTACCATACTGAACTGGGTTCACTCCCCATTCCAGTCCAATTTATCTCATTAGATTTCAATCTTTACCCAATTAATTAGGGGGAGATATAGGCCCCACACATCACATAATGAAAATCATAAAAATGTGTTACAAAATACCATAAAACATTCATCATATCATATCCCATGAAATAAATGTGTTTTATAAGAATTAAATCATAGCATATCCCATGGAAATGAAATGGGGTTCATATACATTTCATCATAGGATAACCCATTGAAAATAAATGGGTTTCATAAAAATATCTTTATAATAATCACAAAACATCCAAATAAATAATAAATATGGTAAAAATGGATCATATCCTCAGTAAAACATAAGCTACACCAATGGTTTTTTCCATTGATGAATATAAATTCCATAACCAAATCATTAAAACATTCTGAAAGAAAGTATCTTTTTCACATTAAAAAAACTTATTCTAAATATAAAACCATCCAAAATATTGAATAATACATTTTTTTGAAAGTAATCATGGATAATTATAATGTAACCATTATATCATTGAGTGGTCATGACGGTATAAAATATCGTTCACACCGTACACTTTAAAACATATATTCCTTTTACATTTTCAATAAAATAAAAAAATTACCTCATTCATAAAATGAAAAGCAGGTTCATTTTAATTTTTTCTTGAAATGTAAAAAAGGGTATAAATGAATTTAAAAAATCTTATGATACTCTTCAAAAACATATTTAAAACATTTTTTTTGTAAACATGGATATGAAAGAAAAATCATTTTTGTTAGAATAGAGAAATATAATTGTTTTTTAAAAAAAACATATTGTTTATCCCTTGAGTACTTAAAAAAATTAAAATTAAAGGGAAAAATATTTTATCAAGAAATATCCATATTAAAATAAAATACATTAGTTTCATTAGAGATAGATCACAAGGTTTCACTATTGGAAACATAATCATAAACAATCCCGATAAATGATGAGTTTGTAACATAAATTTGTTACCACTTGGATAATTTTGAATCATAAAAACCATTAAAGTTCATCATAAAATAAGACCTTAATTATTATTAAAAAATATATATTAATAATATTACATATCAAAGGTCAGTATATATACCCTTTATAAAAGAGTATAGGTTCATAACCTATCTTATATCCCAAAGAAGGTAATTAGAGACAAAAAATCCATTACCTTAAGTCTTGAATTCATACCCCTTATAAACTATTGTACAATAAATATAATTTTATTATGAATCTATTATATGACCATATGTTTATTTATCATACCATATATGATTTACTTATTAATTTTTATTATCTTTTTATCAATAATTCCTTGTTAAAATCATGTTTCAGGTAAAAACTGTTTCATTTTTCATAGTATGTTTTGGTTTGGTATTTTTGATCCTTTTACATTGATCATGGTTACCTAATATCCATAAATTTATCCATGAAATAAATATAATATATAATCATTATATGTGTATTTATCCTATCCCATTAATTTTATATATAGAAAATGAGTTACACTGTTCATGGAGACGGCAAGCCATACGTACACATGAATGTTGTTTCCATTTTCTTGATGGGCTATAATAATAGAAGTTAAAAAATATTTCACCTTAAAAGATTCATTATTTTTTCATATATATAAAATATATTAATTAAATTTAACCTTTATTACCATCCATGTAATGTGTTAGTGAAAAATGGATCATATCGCTTCGTGAGGCGGTAGTCCGATGTACACATAAACTATATTATCATTTATTTAATCGAAGGAAAGGGAAGAAATTAAATGATATATTTATTTTATATAATTATTAATATTTAATAAATATAATATTAAATTATAAAATTATTTATTACTACATTCTATTTAAATCATAATTTAAAAAAGAATCACATTGTTTCACAAAGCGATAGTCCACCACACACATGAGCAACATTATCATATTCCCAACAGAATGGAAAGTAAGAAGTTATATGTGATATTATAATTAAAAAGAGAATAATTATATCATAAATACCATATATAATCATCATATTCATCATTATATCTATCTTTAATAAGTGGTGATGGAAAGAAAATTACGTCGGTTTGCGAGTTGGTAGTCCGCCATACGCACTATCAACAATTCCATTTTCCAGTTGAGGGAGGATGAGATGGTTGTAGGTATTGATAGTAACATAAAATAATCTATATATATTTAAGATACTATGGATATTATATCATCATGTTCTAAAAATATTTTAATAATGTGGAAGGAAAAATGTAATAAAACGCTCATTTAAGGATGTTACATCTTCTTCAAAGAACATCTTTAGGTATATACCAAAAGCCTTATTAGGAGGGTTTTATAATCAAAATAAGGTCTCTAGGATTATATTAGGAAATTAAGGAATTTAATTGGATTGGTATTGGATGAAAAAATGGGTTTGGAAGTGTTAATAAGAGATGATAGGGGGTGCCCTTTTATAAGTAAGGGAGAGGACACACATAATGTTTTTGAAAAGAATGAAGTGTACAAACATTTCATAGATTACAAAAGGATAAAAATGGACCATTATAGAACCTTAAGGGTAAAAATGTTTAAATGTGTACATAAAATTGGTTTTTATAAGTTTATTGGTAATTTTACCCATTATCATTTTAGTTTAACCTCTAGATAAACCTGTTTTAACCTTAACCGTAGTAATTAATTTTTACTCTTTTCACAATTGATTATGGTAAAAAAATTAATTTAAAATTATTAGATAATATTAATTATATTTTATTCAAATATAAAATCCATTTTTCCAAATTCAATTCACAAAATATTTATAATTTAATTTTACATTAAACCTGAAGATGTGAATAAAAAGTGATTTTCCAAAGAGAAAAGTTTCAAAAGTTTAAAAACATTTTATATCAAGATTCAATATGAGGATGAATACAATGAACTATATTGGTCTAATTATAATATAATTTAACTAATTTTACTTTTAAAACCATTTTAAAACAAAATTTAACCTTATAAATTCTTTAAATGAAAGGTTGTTTTCAATAAAAACCGGTATTTTTCACTATTCATCAAAAAATTTATCTTTTCAGAGAAAACCAAAAAAATCACACTAAGATAAATTTGAAATGTTGATTATAAAGAATAATTTTATTTTTTAAAATAATTTTTTTAAAATTTAAAAAATTAGTTTTATTATTATTCACAAAAAGTAATAAAATCATTTTCTTTCAGAAAATGGAATTTTTGAAACATATTAAGTATTTACAGAAATTGTGTACTTTTTTATCAACATATTTTATTTAAAGAAAACCATTATAATTAGTATTTAAAATGTGTTTATTTTTATTTTTACCATTATGTTTAATGTAAACATCATAAGAGATATTTAAATAGTAATATAAATAATATATTGTGGTTTTTTAAAACTCAGTGTTGTGTGTAGCGCAAGCTATCCAATAAATTAAATTTGTTAAAGAAATATATTTCATTAAATCTCGGGGTGTTATATTATAAACAACTTAAAATTAATTTCCACATTGAAATTACACCACTTTGGTGAAAACAATAGACGATACTTATACCTCATTACATCTTCAGGTTCCCATGTAGCTTCCTCAAACCAGTGGTTTTTTCACAAAACATTTACTACGTGAGTGGTCTTGTTTCATATAACTGTATCTCTATGATCTATAATCTCCCTTAATTTATTCACAATAATAAATATCTTTCTCAAGTGGTAATACCTCTGATTTTATTACATATGAATAGTCAAGTATATACTTCCTTAGGAGAGATACATGAAACACCTCATGGACATGAGACATGTTTGGTGGAAGAAACAATCGATTGGATATCACCCTAATATGATCAAGAATTTATAATGGATTTATATAATTAGGGATTAGTTTTCATTTATTTCTAAATATCATTATCTTCTTCCATAAAGAAATTCTTAGAAACACCTTTTCACCAACTTTATATTCAAGATCACATCGATGATTATCAACATTAATTTTCAATTGATTTGGTACCACCATTATGTGTTGTTGAATGAGTCTAACCTTATATAAAATTTATTTATCTATATAAGGTCACAATAGCTTTCTTTCTGTCAATTAATTCTATCACATTAGAGCTCTACACATGTTTTTATAGGTGGATTCATTAAGATCCATCTGAATAATCTTATGAAATATAATGTTCTATAAAAACTCAATTAGAATAATATGTTGATCCCAAGCACCTTTGAAATAAAAATAAAAATATATAAACATATACTTTATTTTTTTAATTGTTCCCTTAGGCCGACCATCTATCTGTGGATGAAACATAGTGCTAAAACTCAACTATGTGTAAAGTTATTACAAAATACTTTTCCAGGACTTCAAGGTAAACCTTGAATGTCGATCATACATAATGGAACATGGTAGTCCATGAAACTTTACCACATACTTAATGTTTATCCTAGAAATATGATTTGAAGAAAAATATTCTCTGATAGTGATGAAGTGTGTTCACCATATAAGGTGATCAACTATTACCCATATAGAATATGACCATTAGAATTTTTGGGGAGTATGATGACAAAATCTATGGTGATATTTTTCCATTTTCTTTTTAGTATGGGTAGTGGATGTAACATAACATTATAATTTTGTCTATCAACCTTAATTTGAGAACATACCAAGCATCGAGATACAAACTCGGTCATATCTATCTTCATTCCACCCCATTAGAAATACTATTTCAAATCTCTATACATCTTTATACATCCGAGATGAATAGATAATAAAGAACTATGAGCCTCCTCTAACAAATACTTCTTAAAATATAGTATGTGTGGAACACATATATGGTTCTTGAACCTTATCATTCCATCACAATCAAGGATAAACTCGTTTACATTTATTACCTTCTTCTGGACCTATATATCATCCTTCTATGAATCTTTAATCTTCAATTGGATAGATGGTTGAACATTTATTTGAGAAAGATAATATTTCTACAATTACCTATGGATTTCAAGACCCATCCATTGAAAATAAAAAAATATTGGATCTTTTGTGATCCTCATTATGGATAATCTAAAATGATTCTTTCTAATCCCAGCATCAACCACCTTGTTTTATTTCTCAGTGTGGTAATGTATTGAGAAATTATAATCATTATTCATCTCTAACATTATACTATAGCACATGTTCAACTCCTTATATGTGAATACGTACTTTAAAATTTTATAATCAATATATATATCACACTTTTACACATAAAGAAAATGCATCTATATCTTTAATGAGAAAATTACTCATACTTAACTCCAAATCATGAGTTGAGTAATTTTTATTATGAACCTTCAATTTTCAAGAGACATAATATATAAATATGAAATTTTACATAAAAACATATCCCAATCCCTTATCATGTGCATTACTAAGGATTTAAAACCCTTATCCACTATAAGGTAATGTAAGTATAGGTGCTATGACTAATCTTCTCTTCAGTTCCTTAATCTTTTCTTCACATTCATCTATCCAGATGAATTTGGATCCCTTCCGAGTTAACATGGTAATATGATTAGATATTAATGGGAAATTATCCACAAACCATCAATAATATCCTAAAAAAAGGAAAAATAAGAATCATAGTCACCATGGTTGGATTGGGACAACATTCAATAGCCTCTATCGTTGATGGATCAACTGATATACCCTATCTTGAGATTATATAACCCAAATATGAAACCTTTTTCTACCAAAATTCACAAGTTGTAAATTTTTCATATAGTTTCCCCTTCCTTATGGTTATTAGTATAATTCTCAGTTGGTATTAATGATATTTTTTTTTCTATTTTAATATATAATAATTTCTTTAATAAATACTACCACAAACTATTTAAGGTAATATCTAAAGACTCAATTCATTAAATCTATGAAGATAGTGGAGAGAATTTATAAGACAAAATGACACCACTATATACTTATAGTGTCCATAAATTGTATGGAATGATATCTTGGGTATATCCAATTTCTTGAACATCAATTGATGATATCCATAAAAAAGATCAATCTTAAAAAAGTATTGAGAACTACACAGTTGATCAAACAAGTCATCAACATGGGGTAGATGATACTTGTTCTTGATTTTGATCTTGTTAAACACCCGATAATCAATGCTAAGTCTCATAGATCCATATTTATTTTTGTAAAATAGAATGAGTTCACCCTAAGGTGACACACCTTTATGAATAAATCACTTTTCAAGATTCTCATTGAGTTGCTTCTTTAATTCCTTTAACTTAATTGGGGCCATTCTATATGGATTTTTTGAAATATGTGTGGCACCAGGAATGAGTTCTATTAAAAAATTAACTTCTTGATTCATTGGAAGACTAGAAAAATCATATATAAAGACCTAAATAAACTCCCATATAATAATAATATCATCGATGTCGAGTTTCTACAAAACCATATGAGATAAAAACCCCCTTTTAAATAGGAATCTAAACCCATACAATGGATATTATTTGCATGGGACTTTTACATTTATCATTTCACTAATAGATAATCATAGGTTGGTTCAGAATATAAAATTTGGATTCCATTAATCAACAATTTATGTGGTATTTATGTATATTACTCCAATCCATGCCTAAGATAACATCAAATTTAACAAGAGGAAAAAAGATAATATTTACAGGAAGTACATTCCCACAATCTTCAATCAGATAGAAATCATATACTGGAGATGTGATCATCATACCATTAGGGATTTTCAATACCAATTATACATCTAATCATGTGGGTGAAATCATGATACCCTTATAAAATTATCCATATATAAAAGAATGAGTAGTTACATAGTCAAATAAGACATTATCAGTACAAAAGTGGATGGTAAGTGTACCTTTCACCACATCATTATCATAACCCTTATAAGAAATAGTTATAATAGGATATTTCCCCTTATCCATTGGTTTAAGAGGTTACTGATGTTGATCATCATCATTAACCTTAATATTTGGGAACTAATTAGTATAGTGCCCATACATCTTATAGTTGAAACCCAAGAGTGTGGGTGGTACATTCTATGGAGATTTATCACTATTCACATCATTAGTTAAATTTTTTCCATTACATAAAAATTTTATTTCCCAAAAACATTACTTTCCATACTTAAAACATTTACCATTACCCTTAATACAGTTTCCTACATGTTTCTTACCACAATTTTTACATGTAGGAAATATCCTCTTCTTCTCTCCAAGGATCTTTGTGTTTCCCTTAAACTCCATATTTATTTTCTTATAAAAATAATTCAAGTTATGGGTAACTTCGATGTCTATTTCCACCTTGAGAGAATATTTAATGATTTATTCATAGCTATTAATGTCCCTTATGGATATCACCCTTTAGAGACTTAGTTTTAATCCACTAAAGAATTGAACAACCATAATTTCAGGTTGGATGATAATTACATAAGAATACCTCACAAGTCTTTTATAATGTTCCTCATAGATTCCAATAGATTCACCACTCTTTTCCTTTATCTTAAGGAAATAATTCTCAATTTTCATGTAAAAATTGTAAGGAGAGTTCTTATTAAAAAAATCTCTTAAAGTCATCCCACTCCATCAAGTCAATTATATCTTGTTTCCTAGTATTATTAATGATATTACACCATTTATCTACTTTACCTACCAAAATATATACAACCAAAATGATGTTTTCATGGTCCAAGCACCATAGAATAGAAAAAATAATTTTTAGTGGTACCGATCCATTTCTATGAAACTATAGGATCAGCAGAACCACTAAAATATTCTAGATGTTTCCTCATGAAGGAATAAAAAAAAATATTTTTACCTCATATTCTCATTTATAAGTTTAATATGATTCATAGCTTTAGATATTTGTGTGAGTATAACAATGATATTTTTCATTCTAGATCCTATAACATTTGGTTGCTCTGGAGGACAATAATTTCATTATATGTTTCATTCAACATTAAAAAAGTTACTTATGGTTCTAGCCATTAACTAAAAATAATAATAATAGCTTGATAAATTATTATTATAATTGTAAAACAAATAGTCATTAAAAATCATTTAGATGATGTCAAAATCAAGACACCTTCTTTTAAATCCACAATACTTAAGGTTTATCCTAGGTTATACATAGTCATAATATATTCAAATTCATCATGATAGTTTATAATTAAGATGTAAATTAATTAAAAAATATCCCTTCAGAGTTTCAAACAAGGTGCAATGTAAGGCCTGTTATCATGTACCAAGTAATGCAAGAGTCAAGCCCGATGTAACACTAGAAGTTTTTATAAATTAATTTTTTCAAATACATTTTAATTATTTTATGGATTGCAATAATCACTAAGCCAAGTTAATATTCATTTTTATGAAAACCAAGTTAATATTTAAATACATGAAACACTGAGTTTGGATTTTGGTATACACAACACTAAGTTTCTCTTATTTAACGCACAATACTAAGTTTAGATTGTGTTACATGCATCCCCAAGTATAAACGAAACGTGTCACACTCTTGAAATATTATAATTTAATATGATATTTATCAAATATATATTGGAATGGAGGGTATGAATATGATTAACTAAATAATGAAACTATATGCATGAATTCACTGGTTATCAGTTAATTAGTAATGAATATGAAAACCAATTGAAAATAAATGAAATGTTTTCATAAAAGAAATATTTTTATGCGAATAAGTGTATTTTATATCAATAAATTTACTAAATAAATTTTGGTTATTTATTTTAATTAATTTTATATTTTTTATATTCAATTAAATGTTTAACCTTCCTCTTATATGTTTTTAGACAATAGATAAGAATAAATCCAATTTTAGGCTCAAAAAATTCATTTTTATAAAAAAACGTTTTGTCACCTTTTAATGGTAAAATTAGTTTTAAAAATAAATTTTTTCACAAATATAAAATTTATTTGAAAAAAAATTCATTTTTGAAAGATGAATATAAAAATTATCTTAGTGTGATTTTTTGGTATTTTTTGTGAAGTTTCATCTTTTATAAATAGTGAAAAATACGGAATTTTAATTGAAAATTACCTTTTCGTTTAAATAATTTGTAATGTTAAACTATATTTAAATTTTTTTAAGGTAAAAATAGTTCAATTATGAATATATTAATCAAATTTAGTTCATTGGGAACAATGTGTTTTATTTAAATTAAATATTAAAACATTTTAAACTTTTGAACATTCTCACTTTAAAACCCCGCTTTCTCGTCATGTCTACAGAATTTATATTAAATTTATTTTGGTCACTTTTGGGTATTGAATTTAAAAAAATGGATTAAATATTTGGAATTTGAATAATTTATATTATCTATTAAGGTTAATTTAGTTTTTTACCGCAATTATTTGTGAAAATAGTTATAATTAATTACATCTGTTAAAGAAACATTGAGTTTTCTTAGTGGCTTAACATAGAATATAAGGTATTGGAATGACCCAAAATTAATAAAAACACATCGGATATACATATGTATACCCGTATAACCTTATTATCTAATTATATAAGTTTTTTGGACACTTTTCTTTGAATGTGACCCTTGAAATAATTTAATTAAAGAAAAATAAAAAAGATGTACTTTTGTTCCATTTAATTTCAATAGAGCTTTGAAAGAAGAAAAAAATAAACTAAGTAGGTTAAGTTATAAATATTATTTTTAAAAATAAATGATCGTTTTTTCTTATGATAATTTATTAATTTTTTTAGATATTATATAATTACATTAAATTCTTAAGAAACACCAACGTAGAAATTATTTAGCTAATAATTAAATAAATCTAATGATTCTAAAAACATTAAAAATGAAGTAAATTGAATGAATGATCATGTTAAATTATTTTTTAGATAAATATATAATGTAAATTTTTTTTGAAAAAAATGTATTATATTTCCATTATTTTATTTATTTTTTTAATTTTAAATTGAACAAATAATGTCAAAATTGACTTTAATGTAATTTTATAATAAATTCTATTTTATTAATTGATTTAAAATTACTAAAAATACTAAATTAGGTAAATTTATTTTTAAATATTAATAAATATAAACTATTCTACACTTATGAAAAATTTATTATATTATAATGATTATATTGTACGTTAAATAGAAAAAATATGTTAGCACAGTTTCGGTTAAAGCGATGTTTTTGCGCTTTATATACGCCAGTGTTAAGGTTAATTTAAAACACACATGAGATTTATAGTTTATAAATTAGTTATCATATTTAAAATTAGTGAGTCTAAATTATATAATAAT
Source organism: Viscum album (assembly GCA_963277665.1). Taxonomy (NCBI): domain Eukaryota; kingdom Viridiplantae; phylum Streptophyta; class Magnoliopsida; order Santalales; family Viscaceae; genus Viscum; species Viscum album. Next base: position 521,204,778 of record OY728150.1, read on the forward strand.
TACTAATCTAACATAGTCTTAAATAATAAATTACCAAGGTTATAAATTAGTCAACATAATGAAAAACAAAAATGGTAGAATAAGGAATCTTAGAAGTTAAGGAATTAGTTGTTTAAAAAATGGGTAAAAATGTGTGTTTGAGGTTTAAATAGAAAATATAATACATCATAACCTTAAATTATAAGTTTTGTATCATCTTGAGAAATATTCCCCTCCCAATAGTGAACACTTTTGAGTATTTATAAGAATGTCACTCCCCCTCGACTATTAAAGGGCACTCAACTTCCCCATTCTTAACACCTCTCAAGAAATTAGGCTTGACCAAACCATAATAAAATAAATTAAAAACATACCTAAACTAATATTAGAATACCTAATTTTTGTATAAATCAAACCAAGGAAGTCCTTTGGTGAAAACCAAATGAAGATACCCGAAGAAGTTGTAATGTTCAACAATGAAATTTTTTGTTTTATTTCTTCCTCAAAACCATTATTTTTTATATTGTTATTATATAATGAACTATGTATATTAAATATAATTATATGTTTTTATGTTATGGTTAAGACCTAAAAACACATGCACTTCCATAAAAAAAGTCATGAAATCATCGTTCGTGTATACGATAGACTACCGCATTGCAAACTGATGTTGTTCATTTTTTCATTACCACCTCTTAAGGTTTGTCATAATGATGGAAATGGTGTTTATATATGATATATATGATATTTATAATTTCTTTATTCTTATTGAATTATTATATAACACATAAATTTAAGCTTTCCATTTTTTGATAATATGATAATGTCATTCGTGTGTACAACAGACTACTGCCTCGTGAAGCGATGTGATCCATTCACACTTTACATAGAATATAATAAGAATGGGTTTAATATAAATATATCATATATATGAAAAAATAATTATACTTTAATGATAATATATATATATATATATATATATCATTTACTTTTCATTCTTTCAATACGACAAGAAAATGAAAACGACGTTCTTGCGTATGTACGACCTACCGTTTCCATGAATGGTGTATTTCATTTACTATTTATATATTATATTGATTATTATAAATATATAAATAATAAATATATATGATATTTATATCATGGTTTAAATTCTGGAAATGAGTAAATCATGATCAATGTAAGTTGTCTAAAAATAAAAAGTCAAAATGTATACAGAAAAAATTGGTTATTACATAAAACATAACATTAACCTGGACTTGTTAATAAATGGGTAACATAAAATCATTATATAATAATATATTGTATAATATATATAAATATGTTTTTTTATATTTATATTAAACTAATATTTATCATACATGAGGTTTTAACGTGTATGAAGGATGTCAAGACTTAAGGTAAGGGGATTTATAATCTCAGTTCAATTTCTGCAAGACTTAATCCATATTCACCACTATTTTATTTTATGTCTTGTATATACTACCCTACAAGATGTTATATAATGAATTTAATATATTCTATGATATTAAAAGTTTCAATTTATGTTATTCTTTCATGTATCTTATGATTCAAAAGTTACTCAAGTAGTAAGGGATATATGTATCACTTTTTTACTTTCGTGAGACACATGCTATATTCAGCACCTATTTATTCAATATTGTGTATATACTAAACATGAATGTAATTTAGTATTATTATAACTAGAATTTTTGGTCTTTACACATCCATTTTAGGATATATCTTTTATAGGGTTATAGTTTCAAAGTAACCAAACTGGTAAGGGAACTTTATCTCAATTTGCCTTCATTGAGACACATGTTATGTTATACACCTATAGTCTTTACGAGGTGTATATACTGCCACTTTTAGGTGTTATATCATGAATATACTTATTTTAATGCTATTTTAATATTCATATAATGTTATTATTCTATGGTTATTATGATTCAATGTTACTAAAGTGGTAAGCTATTATTGCTACAATCTCATCATTTATCGGGATTGTTTATGATTATGATTCCATTGATAAAATATCATGATCTAACTTTCAATAATTATAGTTACTTAAATTATCCTCTGTTTATTCATGATATCTTCATGTAATGGTTTCATTTTCAACAATTGTTTATTTATTTTAATTAAGAAAACGTTTTTAAGAAAATATGATTTCATTTCTCTCTTTGGTTGGAAATATGTGTTCTTTCAAAATAATATATTCTTAAAATGTTCAAATAAAATGCTTTAAATGATATTTTAAGATAATTTTGAATTAAAATGTTTTTTTGAAAATTTTTTATGTTTTAAAAAGTGTTTAAAATAGTTTTTAAATCATTCTTAATAAGTTTCAAGGTTATTTTCAAATAAAAAGGGTCTCAAAATGTTTTATGTTTTAAAAAGAGGCTTAAAAGTATAATGGGTATTTTTCTTTAGAAATGTTTTAAATGATTTTTAAATATTAATTTATAAGATTGTAATGTGTTTTCAATGAAAAGGCTTTTGAAAATTTTTTATTTTAAAAAATGATTTTCAAAGAAATTTTAGTTTCCTTAAGAAATGCTTCAAGTGATCTTTCAAAATACTTCTCCATCTAAGAAGTCATCCTTTGATGTAACTTGTGATTTCTTGGAGATATGATCCAAATATACCATTATTATTCTTTCTATAATGGTTTAAGTTTATGATGAAATGTATTTTATGAAACCCATTTCTCTTCCACAGGGGGATATACCATGAATAAATGCTTATCAAAACCACTTCTTTTCATGATTTATACTATGATAAAGTGATTATGAAGCCTATCACTTTTTCATAGGTTATGATATGTTGATATTTTTCTAATACCCATTTAATTTCATGGGTTATGATATGGTTTTTTTGATCTTGTGGAGAAAATATGCATGATTATTATGTGATGGGTGAGACATATATCTCCCTCAAATGAATTGGGTAAAGATAAATGATATACTAGTTCAAAGGGTACACAAGTGGTCAGTTTAATACAGAAAAGGAGGGTACATAGGTGGTCAGCCTAAGCCTATAAAGGAGGGTACACAGGTGGTTAGGCCAAGCCTATAAATTTGGGTACACAGGTGGTTAGCCTAATCCCAAAGCAGGTACATGGGTGGTCATCCCAATCCTAACATTTTATGAAGGTATTGGTGGATAGACTTGAAATAATAATTTCTATGATTGTGTGTTTACTAAAAAATGTCTTATGCCAATTTTATGTTCTCAAAGAACATTTAATTTTATTATCTTTTCATTCATGTCTTATGATATTCCATACTTTATACCATGACTCATGTATATGATCTTTGATTTGTATGTTATGATATTAAATTGTTATTTTCATGTTCTATTACCCTTTTTATAATTTTATTCTTACTTGTGTCCTTTATATACCCTTACTAAGCATCTATGAAAATCCTTTATTATGTTTCCTTTCCCCAGGTAATGAAGAAAGGTTTTAATTATGAGTAATAAATTGGAATATATTTGTGGGAAACATTGAAGATAATTAACAAAGTAAGAATATTATGTTCTATGTTTCCAAATACACTAAACTGTTATGGATCTCAGGCATGTACTTTTTTAATGTGATGAATATTCATCTAAAATGATACAATATCCATGTATGTTAAGCCTATTTTTCTATAGATGGTATAAAATTAAAGGTTTAGTCAACATTTGGAAATTAGGATGATAAAAAATTAGTGAGATCCTTGGGGATATTTATAAGGATATTTCTAGGGGTGTCATTAAGGATAAATTTATGAATGAGTCAAAGATTAAGAGAATTTATTGAAATTTTGGTAAAGGAATGGGGGAGTGGATTCTATGAAATTACACCCCTGTATGGATACTACAAGTGGATGTGTCTCTGGAATAGATGTTGATAGGGGAAAATTCTTGAAAAAACCATATTTATCTAGACACAATTGAGAACTAGTGCATGAAAACAGGCCTTGCTGCACATATGGTTTGAACCTCTTAGGGGATATGATTTTGAAATTCACAAACCCTTTATGAACAATAATGAAGGATTTTAATATAATATGACTATTAATGACATAGGATGAACCTAACGTTTCATAGATTAAATAAGGTTTCACAATTTAGAAACCCTATAAGTGATTTTTCATGATTATTTGGTTTAACACTATGATTAGTGCTTCCCAAATAATGATTTTTGGGTTTATTCAATAGGGTAGAGAGAAGGAACTGGGTTAACATTGAATGTGATAGACAATTTGATGATGAGAATACAAATGGGATGATAATTAGAGTAAAGGATTTTGTGATTATTCCTAATCAGTTTTCATGGAACATAATTAACAATGTGTACCATAACCAACTCTCAGACTCACCAAAGAAGAGAAGGAAGGGGTTCTTTAAGAGTTTGGGTAGTGGAGACCATTGATAAAAGAAGATTCAATTTTCATTGTGCTGAGAATGTGGGAAAAACACCAAAGTAAACATCTCATAGGAACTTGAATATGATTTGATTTTGGAAAATAATGACACCAATTAAGTAATTGAAAAAGGAAAATGAAATTGTTCAGTTGATGCAATCGATGAGAATATTGGCCTCCTTAAGATATCATTGAATATTAAATGCTTAAAAATTTGAAAGTATTACCATTATGAAAATTTATGTTCTATGTGGAAATATCATGAAGAGAATCAACAATGTAGTTTGAGTAAATGTTATATCACCAACGATGAAGAGACTAAGATTGAATTATGAGGGAAAAGTGGTATTAAGGAATAAGATGATAAAGACAAGTTAATGGATTAAGTAAGAGGTTGAATGATCGAAGTATTAAGGTATTTGAATTCATGAATTATGTTATATGATTCCTGAAATATATAAGTATTGTTTGTAAAAGTTGTTCATTTAATAATTTGAATAATATGATAAATGTTAATGATGGTCCAAAAAAATTTATTTAATGAGAAGATCATACTTTATTGAAAAAAACATGAATAAGGTATGAAAACCCTTAATATGTTCTGAAAAATAAGAAAATGGTGTCTAGTTTGGATAAATAGAGGATTTATTTGGATAAAGTAAATTAGATATTATCAATGAACATTAAATTGATAAACAATTTGTTGAGGAATTAATTTATGATATCATTTATAAAGTTTAAAAAATTATTGGATCTATGAAATATATTTAATAATTTTTGTTTTTATTAAAGTGATGAGGAAGAATTCAAATTTTCATTAAGTTTATTTGGTAATTATGGTTATTAAAATGTTTGAAGAGATTATATGATGATGGTATTCGCATGTTGGGTATGTGACAATCAGTATCTACTTTATGATATATAGGGAATTAACTTTTAGTTTATTTTTAGAAATTTAGTCACCTTATTCCTCAAGTTTTCGATTTTCATCTTTCAGAATGGTTATAAGGATGAAAATTTATGGAATGGTTTAAGTTGAACTTTGGATGAGGTTTTAAATATTACTTAACTCTTTTAATATTTATCCATATTGGATAACATATGCTAACCATTTTTTTAGAAAGAATTAATTATTACTCAATTTATCTTATGAAATGTTAGTGTATCAAGCATAACAAATTCAACTTCATTATAAGAGATAAAGTGGAAATTTATCAAGGAACAACCAAAGTGTAAGACCATTCTTATTAAATGGAATAAAATAAAGTTATTATCTGAAAATTCATTAACTTTAAGAATATGATATTGAAATTTTTTCATAGTTATCATCATATTTTATTATAATGTTAATATTTTTCAAGTCTCTTTGGTTAATGGATTTTTTATCATTAAATTTCTCTCGAACATGTTCTCTATCACTTTATATTAGTATTAGGGCCTTAATTTTCTCTTCTATGTCCATGTATTCACTTCCCACATATGTTTTTGTAAGTGGAAACCTAGTTATGGGTTACTTTGGGTAACCGTTATGTTTCCAAATTTCCCCTTTTAAGGGATATTTTATTATTCGTTTTTATGATGTGGTTTTATATGAAGTAAATTTCAATAATTAAACCTTTGATGACCCATTTTATTTTTTAGGGAGAAATTCATTTTAAGGGGGTAGAATTTAACACCCCAAGTTTTTATAAATTATTATTTTTTGAATAAATTAAAAATATTTTATTTCTTGTATTGAAACATAGTCAATGTTAATTTTTATTTATTTGAAAACCTAGTTAATATTATTCTAAATGAAAAACTAAATTTATCTTTTAGTTTGGACAAAAATATTTTTGCCTTATATTACACACAATAATGAGTTCACTTTGTATTATACAGAACATTGAGTTTAAACGAAACATGGAAGACTATAGAAATATTATTATTAAATATGATAGTTATAAACTGTCCATTGGAATGGAAGGTATGTATAATATTAGATAACTTAGGAAAATATATTTTTGAATTCATTGGTTACCAGTTAATTATAAATGAATATGAAAACCAATTAAATATAAAGGAAATGTTTTTATAAAAAACTATTCTTATGCGCACAAGAGTATTTTATATCAATAAATTAACCAAATAAATTTTGGTTGATTATTTTAATAAAATGTATATATTATATATTCAATTAAAATTTTAAAATTCACCATATATGTTTTCAAGGTAAGTGATAAAATAAATCCAATTTTATGCTTAAAAACTATATTTTTCTAAAAAGCAGTTTTCTCACCTTTTAATGACACAGTTTTTGTAGAAAAAAAATTTGTCAATTTTTCCAAATTTATTTTTAAAAATAAACTTAATTTTGGAAATTATAATATAAAAATTATCTTAGGGTGAATATTTGGTATTTAACTAAGAAGTTTTATTTTTTATGAATAGTTAAAATTTATGGAATTTAATTAAGAAAAATACCTTTTTGGATTAAATAATTTATAATGTTTTTCTACATTTTCAATTGGTTTTAAAGTAAAAGTAGTTCAATTATACATATATTAATACAATTTAGGTTATTGGAATCATTTTAATTTTGAAATTGAATATAAAAAAACTGTAAAATTTTAAACATTTTCACTTTAGAGAACAGCTTTCCTGTCACGTTTGTAAGATTTATTTTAAATTAATTTTTGAAAATTATTTGAATTGAATTTATAATAATAGATTATATATTTGTAATCATAATACTATATATTATATAATATGTTCAATGTAATTTTTTACCATAATGATTAGTGAAGACAATTAAAAATAATTACAACGATTAAAGAAATAACGAGTTTACCTAGTTGTTTGACATAGAATATAAGGTGTAATAATGACCCAAAACTTGTCCAAAACGCATTTAATGGACATATTTATACAGTTATTACTTTAGTATTTAATTTTATGGGATTTTGTGAAATTTTACATGAATTTTACCCCTATAATAAGTTAAGTAATGAAAAAGAAAAAAGATATACCCTCCGTCCTTTTAATTAATATAATGCATTGGAATAGGGAAAAACAAATACGTTCCGTTATAAATATTTTTATTTATTATAAAAGAGTGGTTTTTATCATGAAAATTCACTTTAATTTTTTATTGATGATATAATCACATTAAATTATTTTGAAATTCAAACATATAAATTATTTGTTAATTAATAAATAAATCAAATGATGCTAAAAATAATAAAAGTAATGTAAATTTAATGAATTATAGTGTTAAATTATTATTTTAGATTAATACATCATGTTAAATAGGGTTTGAAATAATTTATTCTTTTTCCATTATTCTCTTTATTTTTTTAATTTAATTTAAATAAATAATTTCAAAATTGAGATTAATGTCATTTTATAATGAATGCGATTTTATTAATTGATTTAAAATTAATAAAATACTATATTTTTCCAATTTATTTTTAAATATTAATAATAATCAACTATGGTTCATTCAAGGACCAATTTTTCTATTATAATGAATATATTTTTTATTAAATAGAAAAACTTAGTTATCATGGTTACAGTTAAAGCGATGTTTTTTCATGTAACATACGCTCGTGTTAATTTTAATTTCTAAAAAACATAGGATATGTAAATTATAAATTAGATATAATATTTATAATTAGTGATTCAAAATTATCTAATAAGGATCACTCTAACTTAGTCTTAAAGAATAAATTACCATGGTTAGAAAACTAGTTAACATAATGAACACCGAAAATGGTAAACCAAGGAAACTTATAATTTAAGGAATGAAATTTTTAAAAAATTTGTATAAATGTATTTTGGAGATATGTATCTACCATATAATACCAATAATCACTTGATTATAAGTTTTTTAGAAACTTTATGTAATATTTACCTCCCATTAGTGAATACCATTGAGTTTTTATAAGAATACCACACCTCTTAAACTATAAAACGACAGTCATCCTCCCCTATTCTTCACACATATAAATCCATTTTTCTTGACCAAAATAACTTCCAAAATTACATACCCTCATCATAGAAGCATTAAGTTTTTCATAAATCTAACTATGTAAGTCCTTATGTGAAAATTAAAAGGAGATACTTGAAGAAGTGGTAACGTTCATCAATGAACATATTTGTTTTATTTCTTCCTCAAGACCCTTAAATTATTTTTATATCATGATTATATAATTAAATAAGTATCTCAAATATTATAATATGTTTTTATTTTAATTATGATACATACAGATACACACATTTCCATCAAATGTTCTATCAAATCATCGTTTATGAGTGCGGCATACTACCACCACACGAACCAATGTTGTTCATTTTTTAATTACCATCTTTAAGGTTGGTAATAATGATGTAAGTGTTGTTTATATATGATATTTATGATATTTATGATGTATTTATTCATTTTTAATTATTATATTACACATACCTTCATGATTACCATTTTGTGAGAATATGATAACATCGTTCGTGTGTGTGGAGGACTACTGCCTCACGAAGTGATATAATTCATTCATGCTTTACATAGAATGTACTAAGTATGGGTTTAATAGATTTATGTGATATATATGAAATAATAATAATATTTTAATGATATATATATATATATATAATTTTCATTCTTTTAATACAACATTAAAATGGAAACAACATTCATGCGTACGTACGACCTACCTTCTCCATGAACGGTGTATTTCATTTCCTATTTATATCTTTTATAGATTATTATAAATATATATATATATATATGATATTTATATCATGTTTTAAATTCTGGAAAATCATAAATAATTATCCAATTAATAGGACCAACAATAACTAGTCAAAACATATACAAAAAAAACAAAGCGGTTATTACCCAAAAACACAACATTAACATAGAATTGTTAATAAATGTGTAATATAAAGTCATGATAGAATCATATATTGTATGATATATATAAATATTTTTCTATGGTATATTTATAAAATTTATATTTATTATACAAGAAGATTGAATGTGTATTAAGGAATTCAAGGCTTAAGGTAAGAAGATTTCTAGTCTCACTATTATTTCCAGGAGACTTATCTCATATTCAAAACTAATTTAATCTATATTGTGTATATACGAACTTATGTAATTATATATCATTAATTTGACTAACATTATGATATTTAATGTTTTAATTTATTTTTTTCTTTCACATATCTCTTGATTCAAAATTTACAAATATAGTAATGGATCTACATCTCACTTTTTTACTTTTGTGAGAAACATTCTATATTCAAAAACTCTTTATTCTATGTGGTGTATATATTAACCATGAATGTACATTATGATTCTTATACTTAAATTTTTAGGTACATAAACTTCCATTTTAGGATATATCATTTATGGGGTTATAGTTTCGATGTTACCAAAGTGGTAATGAAATTTGGTTTTAATTTGCATTCTTTGAGACGCATGTTGTGTTATGCATGTAATTTATTTTATGAGGTGTATATAATGAAACTATTACATGTTATATCATCAATATACTTATTTTCATGATTTTTTTATCTTTATGTAATGTTATTCTTTCATATGGATCGTGACTCAAAGTTTTCAAAGTGGTAAGAGTTTATTGCTACTATATCATTGTTTATTGGGATTATTTATTATTATTCGTCCATTGATGAAATATCTTGATATACCTCTAAATAATTCTCATGTATTATATTATCATCTGGTTATTAATTTTATCTTACATTAATGGAACCATTTTCTACTCTTTGGTAATTTATTTAATTAGGATTTTTTTAGGATAATGTAACTTTATTTCTCTCTACGGTTGGAAAACTGTGTTCCATTAAAATACTGTTTTCATAAAACTTTCTGAAAATATTTTAAATTATATTTTATGGACATTTTAAAGGAAAAAATATTTTTGAAAATTTTAATGTTTTAAAAAGTGTTTAATTATTTTTCAACGCTTTATTTATAAGTTTTAAATATTATTTTCAAAGAAAAAGGTTTTCAAAATTCATTTTGTTTTAAAAATATTTTTTCCAAGAGGAAATGATATTTTACCCAAGTAATGTTTAAATAATTTTTTAATATTAATTTATAAGTTTTAAAATTGGTTTTCAAATAAAAGGGTTTTGAAATTTTTTTATTTTATAAAAACTAATTTTCAAAGGATGGTTAGTTTCCTTAAGAAATGCTCCAAGTGATCTTTCATGATCCTTCTCTAACTTGGATGAAATCATTTAATTTAAATTATGATTTACTGGGGATATGATACAAGGATACCATTATTATTATTTCTATAAATGTTTTATATTTTTATTAAAATTCATTTATTAAACTCATTTACCTTCTGTGGGTTATACCATTAGGATGGTCTTATAAAAACCGATTCCTTGCATAGGTTATACTATGATGAAATGATTATGAAGACTGTCTATTTTTTGTTGTTTATGATATAATAAAATGGTTATAATACCTATTTTATTTCATGTTTTATGATATGATGAATGTTTATGATCTTATGGCACACATAAGTATGATTATTATGTGATGGGTGGGATATATATCTCCCTATACTGAATTGGGTAAAGATAAATTATCTATGAGTTAATAGGGCACACAAGTGGTCATAACAAGCCTATAAAGGAGGGTACATGGATGGTCAACCTAAGATTGTAAAGGAGGGTACACTGGTGGTTATCCCAATCTGTTAAAGAAGGGTACATGTTTGGCCAACCAAATCCTAAATCAATTACACAGGTGGTCAGCCCAAGTGTAACATGTTATAAATGTCTTAGTGGTTGGACATGACATAATATTTTCTATGACTGCCTGTATACCACAATTACATGTATTATGAATATGTTATTATCTCATGGAACATGACATTTTATTACCTTATGATTCTTGTGTTATTATCTACCAAAATTTATTCCATGCCTCATGTATATGATCTTTGATATGTAGGGTATTATATTCAAGTTTTATTCTCATGTTCTCGTACCTCTATTATCATGTTATTCTTATATATCTCATTTATTTAACCTTTCTGATCATCTAAGATCACTATTTCTTATGTTTCCTTCCCCCATGATATGAATAATGGTTTTAAGTAATTATAATAAATGGGAAGATATTTGTGGGAAACATTGAAGACTTTTCACAAAGTTAGAAGATTGTGTTCTTAGTTTCCATTGACACTAAAATATTATGATACTTGAGAATGTACTTTCGTAATGTTATGAATATTCATATAAAATGATATAATATCTAAGTATGTTAAGTCTAGATTTTTATACCCAAAACATATTTTTCAGGGTTATTAACCCTAGGTATGTCTATTCCCGAACCAAGTCCACCTATAGTATCTAGACATGGATATATTTCTAGGTAAACCACAAAATATATTCCTTACCAAGACTTTAATATATTACCCTATAATTAGGATTATATTAAGGTTTATCGCTAATTTTTTCTCATTATAGTTTCCAAAGGTTAACTAAAATTATCCTATGATACCAACTATAACAACCCAAACTTTTTATATATAGATATTACATATTTTTTTGATGAACATTCATTACATTACACAAACACAATACTAAGGAACATAAAGGTATACCTACATTATAAACATTGAAACATTCAAATTTGCTTCATAAGTGAACTACGTTATATATCACTTAGTTCCATCTAAATATCAACCTTATTAGAAATATCACCTGTAATACTTATCATCACAATTTGGGGAAAATAAACAAAAGAAAGGGTGATCTCATATGCTCAGTAAGTGTAAAAAAGGAAATATGTAAATGTAAAGTGAGTAAAGGGGTATGAGAACAAAAGAATAACATATGAAAACCATACCCTACATATTAAAGATCAAAATCTTGAGTCATATAATAATTATTAACAGTTCATAAGACATAAATCATAAGGTAATAAAGTAATATAACCCATAAAAGCATAAAATTTACATAAAGAAAATAATTATAGCAGACACATAAGAATAGAAAATAATTTTCAAAGTAGTAAAAGATCATTTCCCAGGATATCATTGTGGAATGGTTTCACTCCCCAAAATATTAGAGTAGTCAAGGTTCACTCTCATAACTATCATAGAAGACAAATCCCCTTACTAAACTATGTTCACTCCTCATTCCAGTCCTATTTATCTCATAATACATTAATCTTTACAAAATTAATTGGAGGGAGATATAGGTCCCAATTTTCACATAATTAAAATCATAAAAATTTGTGGCATAATAACATAATTTACCATTTTAGAAACCCTAAATAAAATAGGGTTCATAAGTGTAACATCATAAAATAATCCATGGGAATGAAATAGGTTTCATATACATTTCATCATAGCATAACACATGGAAAATAATTGGGTTTTATAAATATAACATCATCATAATCATAAAACATTTAGATAAAGAATAAGTATGGTTTGACAAGATCATATTCATAGTAAAACATAAGCAACCCCAATGTTTATTTTCTTTGATGAATAGAAAATCCATTACAAAATTATTAAAAAAATTCTTTAGGAAAATATCCTTTTCATTTTAAAAACACTTATTTTAAATATAAAAACATGCCAAATGTTAAATAAAACCATTTCTTTAAAAATAGTCATTTAAAATTTTAATTGAAGCTTTAAAACATTAAGTGGTCATGATGAAAAAAAAATCATTCATTTCATACACTTTAAATCAAAAAATCATTTCACATTTTCAAAAAAATTTAAAAGGGAATCATTAAAAAATTAATAAAAGATTTCTTTTTCTGAAAATTAAAACAAGGTTAGAATTGAATTTAAACAATCATAGGAGTTTTTTTTAAAAACATAATTAATTTTTTCTTGAAAATATGGATATGAGAAAAAATCAACCGAAGAGATAAATAAACCAATTTCTCAATAAAAAAATATTTTTTATCCATTTAGTAATTAAAAAGAGAAAATGATTTTTCCTTAGATAGACGAGACTCAATTTCCAGCATCTATCTCCTTAAATTATCTTTTGATCATCACCCAATTCATGTTAGTTTTAAAGTTAGGGAGCAAATAATGCCTTTTCATTTTCATTTTAATAATTCATGGGCTATTCAAAGTGAATGTGATAGCCTCATTAATAATTTCTATATCAACTTGAATAATGGATGGGGGGAATCTGGATTCCTTTTAGAATTGAAGGTACTCAAGGATAAGCTGAAAATTTGGAGTAATACTAGCTATAGTGGGCTGGAAAATTAGGCTGTCACTCTAGAACATTCTCTTCTACATCTTTAAGATGAAGTAACAAAAACAAATTTTAATATTTATTTTTCTAATGAATCATTCATTGTACCCAAGATGAATTATTTCTTGACAATGAACAAAAGGGTTCTTAAGGAAACCTTCAGAATTAAGTGGCTTAGGAGGGGGTAGAGAAAAAAACATTCAACACCCTCTAAAGATTTCGGAAAGCTAGCCAACCTCTTTCTTTTTTTAAAGTTCCAGATCACATAATTTATCAAAATGATTCTATTACTGATCATATTTTAGATTATTAATCAAATATCGATGATGGACTTGGTCTAGTGGGATATTTAATTAATGGAATTATTCCATCTCTGGCCACCTATGAATATAATATTATTCTCACTAGTGTTCCTTTGGATTTTGAAATTATAGATGAATTTTTCATCTTCAATGCTACTAGTGTCCCTGGTCTAGATGGCTTCAATAATAATTTTTTTCAGAAGTATTGGGAGGTGCTAATAGGGGATGTATTCAAGTTTTTATAAAATTTATTCATTTCTAGAAGTCTTCCTGAGGGAATTAACGCTCAATTCATCACCTTGATTCCCAAAAATGATCTTTCCTGTGAAATCCACCTTTTGATGCCAATTTACTTGTTCAATAATATCTATAAGGTTATTATCAAGATTACTGATAACATTATTTTAGGTATTTCTTCAAAACATTTCTTGGAATCAATTTGGATTCATTAAAGGAATATTTACCCAAGATTGAATCTTCTTTGCTTCAGAATGTATTAATTTTATTAAGAATCCTCATAGAGGAGGAAGAGTAACCCTCAAACATGAAATCACAAAGGATTTTGACAATTTGGATTGTAATTATCTATACAAAGTGCATGGAAGTTTTGGGTTCAATAACACATTCCTTAATTTGATTACCGCTATTTTTGAATCTGCTCATGTTTTAGTTTTGATTAATGGATCCCCAAAATGATTCTTTTCATGATCTAGAGGCATTTCTCATATATATCCTCTCTTATATTCTCTTTATGATATTTTTTAGGATTACCTCAGCCAACTGATCAGTCACATGGTATCTCAAGGAAGGCTTAATCATTTTCAAGCATCCATGTTACTCACTCCTCCTATAAATCTTTTCTATGTTTATGACATCATTCTTTTTCTATATGGAGGAAAAAGAAATATTCACATTATAATTTTTTTTGAATCACTATGAAATAATTTTTGGGAAATGTATTAGTTGGGAAAAATCCTTTATCATTTTTGGGAAGAGATTTTATACTTCATGAATGAATTATACTCTCTTGGAGTTGGGAATCAAAGAGGGGGAAATTCCATTTAATTATTTTGGAGTTCCACTATTTTTGGGAAGGTCAAGATCTAGCTACCTTAATGAAATTATTAAAAAGGTAAATAGGAAACTCTATACTTGGAAAGGTTAGAGTTTATACTTGGCTAGAAGAATATATTTGGTGAAGGATTTTATTGTTTCTAAATTGGTATATTCCTTCATGGTTTATAAAATGATGAGAGAACTTTTAAACCAGTTAAATGCGGGCATGAAGAACTTTATTTGGAGTGGAAATATTCATGAAAGAAATATTATTACTATTCATTTTTAAGAATCTATATAGGAACTTATCCAATAGTGGTATTGATGTTATGAATATTGGGATTTTCAATGATTCCCTTCAGCTGAGACTCACCTAGAATCTTTTGCTCAACAGTTTGAAAACTCCGGGATTTCTCAAAACACACTTTTTTGATAAGGTGAAATTTGGACATAATGCTTATCTTGAATCTTCTATTTGGATAACAATCAAATATATTTTTTTGAACATCATGACATGTTCAATATGGATGGTGAACAAAATTTATAACCCTAAATTCTGGTTAGATAAGTGGACCAGTTCCCCCCTCATTGAAAAATAATACTCTAATGTTCTAAATAATAATGTGTAGATTTATATCAAAGAATTATTTTATGTTCCTCATCCCATTATGTAAGATGATCTACAAGATATTGTGGATAATTATGAATTTTTATCTTAACCAAATTTTCTGGTCTGGGAACCATCCAGAAATGGAGTGCTTAAAAGAAACCTCTTTATTAGCATGCCCTAAAAGGTTCTCATAACAATTTTAGTTGGATATCTATTTTCAAAAAGGAATTGATTTGACCTTCTTATTTTAGTCTTATTTAGAGGATTTCACATAATATAATACCAACTGTTTAAGTCCTACAGAAATTTAGTATTTCTCTTTTCCCTCAATGTGATTTTTATCATGAGAATTGGGAGGATAAATATCATATGTTTCTTAGAAGTCAAACTACATCAATGCTATGGAATGGAATTATAAATTTTTTTGGACTGCATGGTTTGAGTTTTTCTGGAGTGAAGGACTGATTGCGCTACTGATCTTACCTCCAGCAGTCTGCATAGGTACTCTACCTCTTCAGTGTTGTGTTGGATGAATGCTTACACTCCATCTAGAAGAGTTGCAATACTTCATTGTATGAAGGGAAGTCTTTCTTCTTGAAGGTGATAATGGAGAATATTTTAGATGTTATTAAGGATATGAATCTGGTTTGAATGGGATACTGTGAAAATAATATACAGTACTCTAATACTCTAAAAATGATGGGTTTTTTTAGGAAATTTTAGACCTGTTATGGCTATAATTGAGGTTTTTTTGTTGCCTCCTCTTCCTCACTAGATCAATATCAACACTGATGATACCGTTAAAGGGAAACCTAGCCCTGCGGGGTGTAGGGATGTTTTATGGGATCATAAGGATAATATAATAGGTTTTTTTATGGCACATATGGTTTGACTTCTCTAGAAGCGGAGATGCTTGGAATTATTCATGTTGTTGCTTTTAAATAAATGAAAGGTCAATATTAAATTTGTCTTGAAAGTGAATCTTCCACTATTGTACAAGCCATTAGAAATGGATAAGTTTATATCTCTTGGAGACTTGTAGCTAAATGGATAGATTGCATGAATACACTCATGAGTCTCAATTTTATTATCACTCATGTATTTCTGAAGTCTAATATGATTTCAGAAGGGATTGATAATATGAGAGTTGGTTAATCACTCACATACTCTGATATGCTCCTAGATTCATTAATTTCTTTCTATGGAAATGATTATAAAAAGATCCCATATTTTCATCTCTTGTAATCTATTTTATTAAATAAATTCGTCGAACTTTTGGTCGTGGGATTTTTTTCTAAAAAATGATATAAAATTTCAAAGGATGTTATATGCACCTTATAAAACAAGATAGGTTCATAACATATCTTATGTCCTGAAGAAGGGAATTTGAGAAAAAAAATCCCTTACCTTATGTCTTGAATTCCTCCATACACATTAAATCTCCTATATAATAAATAAATTTTCATTATAAATTTATTATCGAACCATAATAATATGTATCATACAATATATATTTTTATTATGACTTTTTATTTCCCATTTATCAATAATTCCTTATTATAATAACATTTAGGGTAGTAACTAATATGTTTTTTAGGTATGATTTGGTTTGGTATTTTTGATCCTTTTAATTTTATCATAGTTACATCATATAAAAATGTAAATAATTTTATAAATATTTTTGTGAAAAAATCCCCGAAGGTGTCTCACAGTATGTTTTGGGTGTGATTTTGTTTGTTGATAATGCTAGATGATAGTGAATGAGTATTGTTGGTGTTTTTCGAAGTAGGTTTTTATGGTGGCATAGTTTCCTAGTGTTTTACAAATTTTTGGGCATCAAATCAAAAGTTTGTTTTTGGGAAAGGATGGATTTCTGTGTAGGAGTGAAAAATATGTGGACCATGAAGCACAATTCACAAATCATGAAAGGTGGTACGTGAAATGATGAAGGATTTTAGGCAAAGGCAGTTTTATGCATAGTAGTGCTATGAAGACCGTGAAGCCCGATATGTGAATCATGTACATAAATGGTTCACAAGAAGGCATGTGGTTTGTGGGAGGAAAATGGTTCACATTAGGAAAGTAGTACGTGGAATATATTTTCATTGGCAGAAACGAGACCTTGATTTGGGCTGCCACAGAGGGTGAGTGGTGGTACGTAGACCACATATAGAAGAACGGTTCACGGGCAATGCATGGTATGTGCTGAAGGCCGTACCTCATTGAATATTTTGGAAATATATGATTAACAGATTTTTCAGATATATTTTCTATTATATGGAGATATAATCCTATCATTAAGGTGAGATCTATTTTTATAAGTAAACATTTTTTCTTCAGGAATTCGTTGAAGTCCAAGGGTGGTTCGTGAGGTAGTATTCCATGAAGGGAGAAGTAGTTCATGAGGAGGATTATGAAAAAGGAAAATAATATTTCCATGAAATATGTAGTCCAAAAATAAGGAATTCCATACAAGCAGATGCAGTATGTAGAGGCAGTTCGCGGAGGTGGTACACGGTGGCGGTACACAGTGGAGGAAGCGGAGGCAGTTTGCAGAATAGGTGGTCCATGATGCATATACACTAGAAATTTTGCAGAAGAATGAGGAGGTTCACGAAGGAACATAAATATTTTGGGAAAGTAATTTCCACTAATTAATAGTATGAAGAAAAGTGGATGTCATCCATGGGTGAAAAGGAACTTCAACAGAGTATCTACCTACAATTGAGGATGTGTGATTTCATGAAAATGAAGCGGCCTACAAGTCCATAAGCATTGAGTGAATCTATTACAAGAATAGTGAGAGGTGTAATATGAATAAAGATATCCTTTCCACCAGTACTGATCCAAATAAAGATACATAGGGAATGACCCTTAATAATGCAGTGAGAGAACCATAAACCTTGTAAAGATAGTGAGCTTGGGAATGTAAGTTTTCTAGAATGAACCTTGTAATTGGTAGTGAGATTTAGTGAATTTGAAACATCATCACATCGTTATTTTATGCTCTTTGGAAATATCCCAGTGAGGTTGAACCAAGTAAAATCATTTTGTCCTGTTCATGATTTCATTTCTATCATATATTTCTACGGCCGAAAGAGAGAAGTATGTTTTATTAATGATGAAACAAGATCTAAATGGGTAGATGTTTTAATCTTCTATACCCTGATTCACCCCCCGCTTTCTGTATTTGAACTATTGGACCTAACTATATCACACACACACACATATATTGATTAGATATTTATTTATAGTAATCCATTAATGTTAGATAAAAAAATGAGTTACATCATTCATGGAGGCAGTAATCCATATACACACATGAACGTTGTTTCTATTGTCTTGATGGATTGAAAGAAAGGAAAATAAATAATATATCACCTTTAAGAAGTCATTATTATGTCATATATATCATATATATTCATTTAAATTATTATTTATTAACTTGCATGTAAATTATTAGTGAAAAAGGAATCACATCGCTTTGCGAGGTGGTAATCTTCTGTACACATGGAAGGCATTATAATTTATTCAATGGATGGTAATGTAATAAATTATAATATATATATTTTATATTATTATTAATATTAAATTTATATTATGTAATAACATCAAATTAATTCTTATTACCTTCCAAGTAAAGCGTAATTGAAAAATGAATCACATCACATTCCACGGTGGTAATTCGTCGTAAACACGAGTCACGTTATCGTATTCCCTACAGAATAGAAAGTAAGATGGTACATATAATATTATAATTATATAAGTATAATTATAACATAAATATCATTTATAATAACTATATACATAATTATATACAACCTTAATAAGTTATTATGGAAAACAAATTATGTCAGTTTGTGAGGTTGTAATCTACCGTACACACAAGCAACCATTTTGTTTCCAATTTGAGGGAGGAGGATATGGTTGTAGTTAATTAACATAAGATAAAATATTATAAGTATATGTAAAATAATGAATTTATTATATCATCATTGTTTAATAACAATTTAATTATTTGTAAAGAGAAATAAAATAAAATGCTCGATTAATGACTATACCTCTTTTTCAAAGAGAGTCTTTAGGTTTATACATAAATACTTTTTAAGAGGGTTTCATAATAAAAATAAGTAATCTAGGATTATAGTACAGAAGTAAGTAATGGAATTGGGTAGATATTTGATTAAATAAATGGTTTTTGAAGTTTGATGAGGATAGAATAAGGTGTGACCTTTTATAAGTAGGGGAGAGGACACACATTGAAATTTTGAGAAGAATAAAGTGTACCCACATTTTTTACATCAAAAGAGTATCCAAAATCTGTCATTATCAATAATTATAGGTTATAATGGAGAAATACTTCCATAAAATGTGTTTTGGGAAATTTTATATTCCATTTTACCCCTTATCTTTTTTAGTTTTACACTTGGTAAATCTAATTTTACCTTAACCGTGATAATTAATTTTAACTATTTTCACTATTCGATATGGAAAAAAATTAAATTGACATTATTAGATAATATTAATTATTAGGGTAAAAAATATGGAATATATTTTTTCAAATTAAATTCATATAGGTGGTAGAATTTAATTTAAAATTAAACCCATAAACGCGATGAAAAAGCGGTTTTCCAAAAAGAAAAAATTTATTTCAAGATTCTATATGAAATAGACCCCAATAACATATATTTGTTTAATTTTAATAAAATTGATATAATTTTACTTTTGAAAAAACTTTAAAAAATTCAACCTTATAAATTCTTTAAAATAAACTGTTGTTTTCAATAAAAAACAAATAATTTCACTATTCATAGAAAAATTAATTTTTTACAAATAAAAAAATTCAAACTAATCTAATTTTTACATATTGATTACAAAAATTAAAATTTAACTTCTCAAATTTTTTTTTTAAATTTTAGAAAATTAATTTTATTATTTGTTTTAAAAAAAGCATGAAAATCATTTTTTTGAGAATATAGAATTTTTGAAACATATAAATCCTTACAAAAAAATAATTACGTTTTAAAAAACATGTTTTATTTAAATAAAACCGTTATAATTAATAATTAAATTGTGGTTATTCCAATTTATACCACAAAATTTTATAGTTAGTTCATAATGACCATGTTAAATAGTAATATTAATATTATATTGTGGTTAGTTAGAACTCATTGTTGTTTGTATCACCAACTATCAATAAAATTAAATTTACTCAAACAAATATGTCACAAAATATTGGGTTGTTACATTACACCTAATTAAAATGAATTTATCCATCAAAACTCCTTCACTTTGGTGTAAAAAATTGAGGATAATTCTATATCAATACATCCCTAGGTTACCATGAAACTTCCTTAAATTGGTGGCTCACCAAAAAACTATGACCAAGTGAGTGGTGTATTTTCATTGAAATTTCTTTATACATAGAAAAATATCCACCGGTTGTTCCTAGTAAGAAAGATATTTCTCTTTGAGTACAAAATCTAAGTTCAGTACATGAGAAGATTCAGCTATGTACTTCTCAGGAGTGATACATGGAACACATCATGGACTTGAGAAAGCTTTAGTATAAGCACCAAACAATATGAAACCATCCAAATGCAATTTATAATTTCAAAGGGATGAACATACCTAGGGAATATTTTTCCATTCTTTCAAATTCTCGTTATATTATTCCATTGATGAATTTGTAGAAAAACCTTATCACCAACATAAAATTCCAGATCATGTTGATGATTATCAACAAATATTTTCTATCAACATTGTTCCAACCTTATGTTTTTTTGAGTATATATAACCTTATATAACATTCCTTAACCTATACCTGGTCCTAATAGATTTCTTTCTCTAACATAATTCCAACATATTGGAGATCTACACTTTTTTCTGTAGGGGGATTCATAAGGAGCCAACTGAATAATCTTGTGAAAGCTATTGTTGTATGAAAACTCAAATAGAGGAAGGCATTGATCCCAACCACCATTAAAATACCAAGAATAATAACTCAAAATATCCTCTAGAATTTCAATTATTCTCTCAGAATGACCATCTATTGAAGGATGATACACTATGAAAAAAATCAACACTATTTGAAGATCTTGTTTACTACTTCACCAATACATTTTGGTAAACCACAGATCCTAATAAAAAACAATGGGACGTGATACTCCATGAAACCTTAAAAATTCCTTAATATATATACTATAATTTTAATGCAAAGAGAAATCATCTATAATAGTGAGAAGTGTGATGATTTTTTAAGGTGTTCAATTATAACCCATATAAAATTGTTCCATTTATAAGTCTGATAACAAAATCCATGATGATGTTTTCATATTTTCGTTCTAGTATGGGAAACAGATGCAACATCCCCTTAATTATTTTCTCTCAACCTTAACATTCTACCATACCAAGCATCAAGATACTGAATTTGTGACATATTTCTTAATGACACCCCACAAAAAATAATATTTCAAATCTCTATAAATCTTCTTTTTTTAGGATTAATAAAGAAAAAATAACTATGGGCCACCTATAACAACTCCTTATTCAAATATGGCATGGCTGGAACACATACACGGTTCCAAAACCTTTTCATTCCATCTCAATCAAGGTTAAAATTATAAATATTTATCACATTATTCTATAATTTTATATCATAATTATGCGCCTCTTTAATCTCAACTTGTATAGATAGTTGAAAATTCATTTAAGAAAGATATTATTTCCCCCTTCATTCATAATTTTTAGCTCCATCCTTTCAAAATTCAGAAATATTGGATCTTTTTTTATCCTCATCATGGTTGAGCTAGCATAATCCTTTCAACTCAAAGCATCATCCTCCTTGTTCACTTTCCCAGGGTGGTAATGTATTGGGTAGTCATAATCATTAATCATCTCTTACAATCACTTATATATAATGTTTAACTCCTTCTATGTAAATATAGATTTTAAAATTTTTGGAATAATATATATATCAAATTTTTTGCTATAAAGATAATGCCACCATATCTATAATGCAAAAAATACTGCAGCTAACTCTAAATCACGAGTTAGGAAATTTTTCTCATTAAACATCAATTATCATGAAACATAATCTATAACCATGTAATTATTTATAATAACTCATCCTAATACCTTCTTGGATATATCACTAATTATTACAAACCCTTCTCAACTATAGGGTAATGTAATAATAGGTGCAGTGACAAATTTTCTCTTTAGTTCCTCAAAATTTTCCTCGGATTTATTTATCCAAAGGAATTTGGATGCCTTCAAAGTTTACTATGTGATTGGTTTAGATAGTCATGATACATTATCTACAATCCATTTCAAATATCAATATATACCAAGAAAAATTTGGATCTCAGTCACTTCGGTTGGTCTAGGACAACATTTAATAGCCTCCATCTTTGATGGATCCTCTGTTATACCCTATCATGATATTATATAACCCAAAAAATGAAACCTTTTGTCGAAAAAATTCATTCTTTTGTGAATTTTTCATTCAAATTATCATTTATATAGATATTCAGTAAAATTATTAAGTGATATTCATGTTATTCCTTTCTCTTTGAATAGATAAGAATATCATTTATAAAGTCTACCAAAAATTGATCAAGGTAATATCTAAAGTCCCTATTCATTAAAACCATAAATGTAGTGGGGGGATTAATTTGACCAAGTGGAATCACTATATACTCATAGTGTTCATACCTTGTATAGAATGTTGTCTTGGGTATATCCTCATTCTCAATCCTCAATTGATGATATCCAAAAAGAAGGTGAATATTGGAAAAGTATTGAGCTCTATATAGTTGATCAAACAATTCATCAGTATAGGATAGATGACACTTGTTCTTAATTGTGATCTTGTTCAACTATGGATAATCAATGAAAATTTACATTAATCCATCTTTATTTTTGAAAAAGAGAATGGGAGCAGCATAAGGTGACACTCTTGGGAAAATGAATCCCTGGTCAAGATTCACCACTAATTTCTCCTTCAATTCCTACAACTCAATCGAGGATATTATATAGAGAGTCTTTGAATTTGGTCTAGAATAATGTATGAGTTATATTGAAAACTGAAGTTCATGATTTAGTGGAAGACTTGGAAACTCTTCCAGAAATTCATCAACAAACTCCCACAAAATCGGCATATCATCGATGTTGAGTTTCTCTCCAACCATCTGAGAAAAATTCCCCTTCTGAATAGGAATGAAAACCAATAAAATTTATGTGATTTTCATCAGATGTTCATATTTATTGTCACACTGATAATAAATCATAGTATGGTTTATAATATAAAACATGAATTCTGTTCATCGATTTTTTGTGATATTTATATAGAGAAATCTAATCAATGCCTAATATTACATCAAATTCAACCAGATGAAGAATGAAAAGATTTACATAGAGTACATTCCCAAAAACTTAAATTAGAGAGGAATCATATACTTGAGAATATATTATTTTAGCATTATTAGTTTTCATAGATAATTCTATATCTAACCATGTGGGTAAAATATGGAAACCCATAGACAATTATTCAAATATAAAAGAATGGGTAGATCCAATGCCAAATAAGACTTTAACAGTTCTAGAGTGGAAGGTAAGTGTATCTTTAAAAACATCATTATCACACCCCTAATCAAAAATAGTGATCACATGTGATTTCCTGTTATCCATAATCTTAAGCGGTTCTTAAAATTAATCATCTTCATTTAACATCAGATTCATGTGTTGTTTATCATAGTTCTCATACTCCTTTCATTTGAAACATTAGAGTGTGGATGGTGCATTATGTGTATCTTTATCTCAATTAACATCATTAGTTAACTTCTTCCAATAACTTTAGCATTCAATTACCTGATGACCTTACCTTTCGCACTTATAAAATTTACCAATTCCATTATAATAGTTTCTTATATTTTTTTCCACACTTCAAGAATGATGGAAATATCATATTTTTATCTGCATGGTTATTCCTTTTTTCATTGAACTCCATCTTTCATTTCTTATCAAAATCATGTTATTGGTGGGTAAATCCAATCTTTATTTCCACCTTGAGATCATATAAAATGATTAATTCATATCTAATTAAGTCTCTTACGACTAATTCCATTTAGATACTTGGTTTTAATCCACTAAATAATCGATCAACCTTAATTTTAGGTTGGATGATAATTCTAGAAGAATACCTCACAAGTGATGTAAAATTTTCATCATATATACCATTTGATTCATCATCAATATTATTTAGCTTAAGGAATTCATTCTCTATTTTCATATGAATAATATCAGGGATGTAATTGTTGAAAAATAATATCATAAACATATCTTAATACATAGATTCAATATCAACTTTTTGCCTCATATTCTTAATGTGTGTGAATATTGATCTTATTTGGCTCCCAAATGATAGACAACCAAAATGAATTTTTAATGTTATGAAATCTATAGAATGGAAAATATATTTTCATTGGAAATGATCCATTACCCAATAACTAGTAGATCATTAAAACCAAAAAAATATGGTAGACATTACCTCATGAAGGACTCAACATAATGTTGTTCCCTCTATCATTTGTTTGGATGATCAGAATGATTCATAGCTTGAGAAAGTTGTGTGAGAATATTAATGAGATTTTAAATTCAAACTCTGGTAAAATTTAATTTCTTTGGAGAAAAATAATTTCATTTTACCTTTAATTCAACATCAATAGGGATCCTTTAGGTTCTATCCATTTACTAAAACCAAAAAAACATATTTTCGGAAATAATAATCTTAGTGGAAAAAATATAGTCTTGAAAAATAATTTTGAGGATGTATAAATCATGATATATTTCTTTGAATTCATGAAACATAAGGTTTATCCTAGTTTATTCATGGTTAACTTCTATAAAAATACTTTATGTTTGATTGTAAATGAATTTTAAAGTAACCAAAGTGTATCCCCCAAGAGTGTCAAACTAGGTGCACAATAAGGCCTATTGTTGGGTACCAGATAACACTCAAGTCAATCCTGATGTACCTTTTTCAGGGTTATTATCCATAGATATATCTTTTCCAGAACCAATATCACTTTTAGTATCCATACATGGATGTATTTCTAGGTAAACCACAAAATATATTCCTTACCAAAAAATTAGGATGTTATCCCATACTTAGGATTATCACGAGGGTTCTCAGTATAGTTTTATCATCCTTGTTTCTAAAGGATAACTAAAACAATCTCTGATACCAACTATAATTATAAAGTATTTTCATACATAGATATTAAATATTTTCTGGTGAACATTAATTACATTAAACATACACACACTTGATGATCATAAAGTTATAGTGCCTTTGGAAACTTAAAAACACAAATAATTAATTTATTTGTGAACAATATCATCTTTGACTTAGTTAATCATAACTAGAACCCTTCTTACACATATCACATGTAATACCTATAATCATAAATTGGGGAAAATAAACATAATGAAGGGTGAGATTTGATTCTTAGTAAGGATAAATAAGGAAAATATATAATCATAAAATGAACATAAGGGTATCTGAAGATAATCATAACATTTGAAAACTATACCCTATATATAAAAGATTAAAATCACAATTCATGGTATAAATATTGGTAGTTCATAAGACATTAATAACAAGTAAATCAATAATAGGATCCATGAGAGAAAAAAATTAATGTAAGACATGGAATTGTGGTATATGCATAAGCATAGAAAATAATTTCCATAGTATTCAAGGATCATTACAAAGGATATCATTATTGAATGAGTTTAATCCCCAAATAATCATAGTATTCAAGGTTCACTCCTATGAATATCATAGCTGATAAATTCCCTTACTGAATTGGGTTCGGTCCCCATTCCAGTCCGATTTACCTCATGAGATTTAAATATTTACCAAATGCATTGGAGGGAGGTAGAGGTCCCATCCATAAAATTATAAAAATTATAAAAATTAGTTCCATGAGATCATAAAAAATTCATCATATAAGAACCCATGAAATAAATGGCTTTCATAATCATTATAACATAGCATAAACCATATAAAAGAAAGTGGTTTTATATACATTTCATTATAACATAACCCATTGAGAAGAAATTAGTTTCATACAAATCTATTCTTCTTAATCATAAACCATATAGAGAAAGAAAAATTATTGTACAACTAGATTAATTCCTTATAAAACATAAGTAACACCAAAGGTTGTTGTATTTGATGAATATAAATTCCAAAAATCCATTAAAATATTCATAAGGAAAATATCCTTTTCATTTTGAAAACACTTCATTAAAATATAAAAACATCCCAAATATTAAAGAAAACATTTTCTTTGAAAATAATCTTATAATATTGTAATGAAAGCTTAAAAATATTGAGTGGTCAAGATGGTCAAAAATTCCATTCATGTAATACACTTTAAAAAAAAATATTCCTTTCACATTTTTAGTAAAATTAAAAAGAACCTCATATAGAAAATAATAAGAAGATTTCTTTTAAACAGTTTTTTGAAAAGTAAAATAAGGGTATAAATGAATTTAAACAATCTTAAGAGATTTTTAAAAACATATAAAAAACTTTTTTTTTGAAAACATAGAGGTGGAAGAAAACTCATTTTTGACTGAAGAGAAAAATAAAATGATTTTTCTAAAAAACATATTTTTGATCCCTTCAGTACGTAAGAAGAGGAAAATGAAATGAAACCATCTATTCTTGAGAAATAACTTGAGTAGAATAAAATATATGAGTTTCTTATGAGATAGATAATAAGGTTTCATCATTGGAAACACAATAATTAATATTCCAGATAAACGATGATATTTTAACTTAAAATATTTACCTATTTGGTATCTATTGAATCATAAGAACCGTTAAATGTCAATATCAAATGAAAATTTAAATATCATTTAAGGAATGATATTCATGATAGAACATGTCAAAGGGCATTATATACACCTCATATAAGAATATAGGTGTATATTATATCTTATGTCCCAAAGAAGAATATTTGATACAAAAATACCTTACCTTATGTTTCAAATTCCATTGTACACATTAAAACCTATTGTATAATAAATATAAGTTTATTATAAATCTAGTAAAGAAGCATACCCATATGTATTATTATGAAGCAAGCTGGGTCATCATCTGAACCGGTATCTAACTTGGTCTGTAGCATGGCCTGAAGGGCATTCTCAATCCCCACGGGATGGAAAAACGTGTCTGGGTATCAATGAAGCAACATGGGAATGATTTACCTGAATTTATAAAAAAATACAACCAACCAAATAAAAAAAATAAAACTAAATGTATTCAACCAAACAAGGCATAAACTATTTCCAGATTTGAGTTTATAATGTTTAAACAAAAATCAAGAGGGATACTATAAAATGAGAAACAAAACCTATCTAGAAAACCATCACATGGAAAGAGAATTATCTCCCTTAAGACACCCCCAACAACACCACACCAAGGAAGATCTCTAGAAATTCAAACCTCCATCTCTAAAAGCCATTCCCTTACCTATTCCAAACATAAACAAGTATAATTATACCAATGGGTGTAAGTAGGCTGTGAGAAAAAACCCAGTATGATGCCCCCCAATAAAAGATTCCATGCTATAAAAATTATAAGATAAATAAACTTACAGGTTTAATAAAATAAGTTCCTGAGATAAATTTTCTGGAAATAATTTTATGTAAACCCATGTTTTCTTTTGAAGTAACAGAAAAATATACTATATGTTGATGGTAAGTGCAATATCACCATAGAACACCATGTAACGAGAAATTACCATAGACATTAGCAAAGAGTGGGACCCTAGAGACATCACATCTTGGTGAAAATTGGTATAGAAACCAAAACCATCCACATTCTCATGCATGGGATACTATAGAGGAGAAACATCCAAAATTCTAGTGGTATCCAATCATCACAAATATTTAGTTACTATCGTCATCGTCAATCCCCCTATGTGAATCTAAGATGAAGACACTTTAGAATCACTAGGATACTAGTATTAGGCCACCCACCTAGTCACCTATGATTCCCTTTGTGCTCAAATATGCTCCATGTTACACATATCACATCATCCTCACATTATTCAAGCCAAAAATTGAAATACACACAATATTCCATCACTTACACACCCATAATTCTTTTTTAAAATCAAACTCACACTAATAAAACTTTAAAATATGATTTTTATCACTTGAATAATTTAATAAATCATTTGAAAAACTTATAAATCATCCAGAAGGGGCACAACAAGCCTTTACATAAGAATTAAACCCAATCTCATATAGAAAAACCATTATCAAACACAATGCACATCAATTCCTTTCAAAAACCCATTTCACACCTCACACATAAATCATAGAACATCCAAAAATACTCAATAAAGTAATATAATGTTTTCAAGTAATGTTTAAGCATGGAATCACCAACTTTGGGTGTAGAAATCCATAAAATATAGCGTGAAACTTAAACCACACCTTAAATGCACCACAAAGAAGCAAGATCGAACCCTATACAACAGGATCAAATACAAAAAATCAAGATTAAACCCTAAAATTAGAGCCCTACCCATTAGAGAAGAATAACCCTGAATAAATAGGGATAAAACCCTAGATTGAAGGAAGAACGAAAGGGATACGACACTTACATGAAGAACCAACTACTGGAAAGATGATCTTTCCCAACACTTCTATACCAACGGTTCGTAAAAACCGTTGGCATAGATACCATTTCCCAATGGTTCACCAAAACCATTGGGAAAGGGTCCTCATTCCCTCCTCTTTCCCAACAGTTTCATCAAAACCGTAGGGAAAGAGTCCTCTTTCCCAACGGTTCACCAAAACCTTTGGGAAAGGGTCCTCTTTCCCTCCTCTTTCCCAACGATTTCATCAAAACCGTTGGGAAAGAGTCCTCTTTCCCAACGGTTCACCAAAATCGTTCGGAAAGGGTCCTCTTTCCCTCCTCTTTCCCAATGGTTCACCAAAACCGTTGGGAAAGGGTCCTCTTTCCCAACGGTTCACCAAACCTATCCCAATGGTTTTGAAAACCGTTGGGAAAGGGCTATCCCAACGGTTTTCAAAACCGTTGGGATAGGTTCTTTAATTTTTTTCCAGATCTACTAACCAAGAACATTATATAAATCAAAATTTTAAATAATTATGATAATACATATATAAATTTATGAAATTATGTTTAAAAAGTGATGTTAGCGTAGTGGTTAAATCGTTCGATTATAAACGAGGGGTCATGGGATCAAATCCCAGCGGTGATTTTATTTTTGGAATTTATATACCAACGGTTCCATTACCGTTGGTATAGACTTCATATTACCTATACCAACGGTTTCCAAAACCGTTGGTATAGGTCTATACCAACGGTTTTAGGAGAACCGTTGTTATAGACCTATCCCAACAGCTTACTTGGCTACGGTTCTCCAAACCATTGGTTTAGGCTATACTAACGGTTTGGAGGCCTACACCAACAGTTCCAAACCGTTCGTAAAGGTTAGTTTTCTAGTAGTGACCGAGGAGGAATCGCCCCAAATACAACATAAAAATGGAGCTCCAATGGATGATAATGGAGAGGGAGGTTTTCTTAAGAGGGGGAATCCGGAAGGGGGAGAGATGAGGGCTTTAGGGTTAAAATCAAGGAGAGAGAAAATATAAAACACAATTTTTAATGACCCGGACAGGCGTCACGGTTAGATCACATGGTTGAAAAATCGTACAGTGACCGTGACAACATCACTATCCCAAAAAGAACCTACCACATGAAGGCCTAGACTAAGACACATGAATGTGATCTTTACATGTGGTAGCTTTTACCTCACCTAGCTACCTACTACATGATTACCTAGGTAGGTCACATGATTACCACTAACCATGCGCCAATCGTGCTCCATTTTCTTCCCACAAAAAATTTTCTATTTTTTTTTCTCTAGTACTAAAAGGAAATATAAATGGAAAAATGTAGCATAAAAATAAATAGAAAAATACCTCCCAAGAAAATCAAGATGTGAAAATTCTCCCTACAATGAAAACATTACATCCCGAGAAAGGCAACTTGAATATTGATGGGAAAATAAGAATAAACACTCCTAATCCACCCATAACTTCCAATCCCAAGTATCAAGAACCTCATTACCATGATTCCAACAAACTTGGACTAGAGGAATATACTTCTCATGAAGAACTTTCTCTTGGGAATCTATAATCTTCACTTACTATTCAAACATGGATAAATCAGTCTCTATCTCCAATCCTTCCCAATTCAACACATGAGACAGACCTATATTATACTTATTCAATTGGGAGACATGGAATATATCATGAATTGATGTTAACTGAGAAGGTAAATCTAACCTGTATGCCACCTTACCAACCCTCTCAATGATTTCAAAAGGTCTGACGTACCTCGGTGTTAGCTTCCCCTGCTTTCCCAGATGACGATGACCCAAACAAGGTTACACTTTTAATAACACCTGGTCACCCATAAAAAACTCAAGATCCTAGAACCTATGATAAGTATATGATTTGATCCAAATATGAGATGTAAATAACTATTGCCTAATCAACTTGACTTTCTCAGACATTTCTTGAAAAAGGCTCAGCCCCAATAGTGAGGTCTCACATACCTCATCCTAATACAAAAGAGACTGACATAGTCGACCATAGAGAACCTCAAAAGGATCTATCCAGAGAGAGGATTTCTAACTTGTATTATAAGAAAACTTGACCAATCCAAAATGGCTATCCCATGATCCCCTTAAATCTAAGACACATGCAAGAAGCATGTCTTCTGGAATCTGGTCTGCCTGCTCAGTCTGACCATACATTTGGGGATGTTATACAATAATCATCTCCATTTGAGACCCCCATTCCTTTTTAGGACCTTCCTAGAAACAATAAGTAAAACATTGGTTTCTATTATAAATAATTGCTGACAACACACCATAGAGCCTTACCACCTCCTAAACATATATTCAGCCTAGCTCATCCACTTTTTCCAAACCTTGGATCAGAATGAAATGGGTTGATTTGGTCAAATAGTTGATTACAATCCAAATGGAATTCCTTCCTCAAGGTTTCTAAGGAAAGATAATCATAAAATCCATGGAAATCTCATCTCACATTTATGTAGTAATGGGAAATGGTTGAAGAAAACTAGAGAGACTTTGATTCTTTACTTTCACATGCTGAAACATGTAACACCTCGATACAAAGTCAGTTATGTCCCGCCTCATAACTGGTCACAATAATTTTTGAATAACATCATAATACATATTGGTAGCTCCAATATGAACATCCCACTGAGACTGGTGGAAATTCTACATCACACCCTTCCTCAGGGATAATGATACCACAAAACGAACCTTAAAACATATAACTCCCTCAAGAGAAAATGAAAAAAATTGATGGGTCTACCGACCATGAAGAAATTGTTAATACCACTATCATAATCCATCACTAGGATTCTCCTAATAAATAAACTCTATAATAGATTAATCCAACTAAAAACTAAACAAGAATAAACATCCACTATGATCCTTGGTTTCCGAGTGCAGTTGGTTAAAAATCCCCATTATGGTCCACTCATCATAGGAATTCCTCAATTCCTACATCAGAATCGTTCTACTCATGGTGTCAACCAAAATATTATCCTTTCATAGGATATAGATGATATCAAAGTCAGACCCCTACAAATACATGATCCAATGTTGCTATCTTATGTTTAGATCCTTTTGGTAGAAGATGTAGGCTAAACCTTTATGGTCAGAGTAGACCAAAAAAATTTACCCAAAAATATAACGATGCCACGTCTTCAGGGAATGAATCATTGCTTCTTACTCCAATCAATGGTTCGGGTAGTTCTTTTCATGTGTTCGGGGTTGACGAGTGACATATTCTACCAGATGATCATCTTTCATAATCACAAACCTGAGAACCATCCCTAAGGCATCATAAAAAACCATGTATCCCTTTCCCAATTTTGGAACGATTAAAATAGGTGTGGTAGTAAACTTCCACTTCATATCTTTAAAGGACGCATGGCATTCTAGGATCCAGTCGAAATTAACCCCTTCCTAGGTGAGTGTTGTCCTGGAAGATGTAAGACATGATATATTCCAAAAAAATAACCTATAATAACTTAGTATGGTAAGAAAATTCCAGATCTCAAACACGTTGTTCGGCTTCTCTCATGACATAAATGCACTGATTTTATCATGGTATACCAAAAACCATTTTTTCGAGACCACATGGCCCATAAACTTCACTTCCATAATCCATAAAGTACACTTTGAAAACATTTCATGGAGTTCATGATCCTGAAGAGTGCCTAACCCGATCCTGAAATAATGATTATGCTTTTCCTTAGATCCAAAATTAACTAGGAAGTATTCCACAAGTACCAAAACAAAGAAGTCGAGATAATGGTGGAACACCCTATTCATAAGTTCCATGAAGACTGCCAGAGTGTTCATAAATCCGAAACTCATGACCAAATACTCAAAGTGGACGTACATGCTTTGGGAAGCCATATTTGGAATACTTACCTCTTTCACCATGACTTGTTGGTAACCTAAATGAAATTCTATCTTATAAAACCACCTTTATCCTTTTATCTGGTAAGAAAAATCATCAATTTAGGGAAAATGATACTTATTCTTAATGGTTACCTTATTCATCTTCCAATAATCGATACACAAAAAGAGAGATCCATCATCCTTCATTGCAAACAAGGCTAGGGAGGCCCAAGGAGAGATGATCAGGTGAATGAACCCTTTTGATTCCTAATAATCCAACTGTATCTTTAATTCCATCAACTTGTTTGGGGATATATGATATAAGGGAAGATATATAGGTTGTTTCTTCGATGCCAAATCAATTGAGAACTCCACATCCCGCTGTGGGGGTAAACATGAAAAGTCATATGGAAATACCTCCAGGATCTCATCCACTATAGGAGGTAATCTACTCTTAGGAGAACCCCTATAATCCTACAACATGAGCAACAAAAATTGAAAAACAATATTACACAACTTCAAGAGTGGAGGTCTATCTTGACCTGACCAAGGATCCAACTCTCCAAGAAAAAACAAAGGACTCCCATCTGGTTCCCAGAAAATTACCCACAACCTATTATAATAAATATGTGTTTGTAAATGCACCGTCCAATCCATTCCAAGGATTACATCAAAAGGGTCTATATCTAAGACCATGAAATCCCATTCCAGCTCTAACCTGACATGGATAGTGAACAAGATGGGAACCTAAGACCCTATTTCTTATTCTTACCCAACGACATTACCAAATAAATCATATAATACATAAGCTTAGATGGGAAGTTCATAAAGTTCACATAGAGGGAAGATATAAATGAAATATAAGAACCATTATAAAACAATTCTTCTATAGAAGATGAAATCGAAATGGTACCTTGAAATGTCGAGGTCCCTGTAACCGATCCCGCAGGTGCTTGGTCCACAAAATGAACATTCCTGGTGTTTTATTAAGTCTAAACACAACCACTAAACTATGGCACTTCCCTTAAATGAATCTTTTTAAAAGATGAACCAACCCTTATACCACAGCCAGAAAATCAAGATCCCACTATCCTATATGGCTCTGACTAGGCTAACATCCCCATAAGAGCTACTAATCCTACACCAGTATGATAGGAAGATGTCTCTACAGAATTGCTGGAGGTGCTCCATCACTCCACATTGATGAAAGGGTTTGGGAGGAGATGTAAAAGCAGGTCAAATATGTCCAACCTCCCCACACTAGTGGCAAACAATAGACCCTTCATTGAAAGCCACAAATGAAGACTTCTAAGAAGGATGGCCTGAACTACCAATTCCCCTTTTCCCATTATTATCTTGCTTCCTCTTTTTATCTGATGATATCTCACTTCTCATAGCTTTCACTACTCTAGAGAACCAAGAATTTCCTTTCTGACCGATCTCGGCCATTAAAGCATGATCAACCACCTCATCATAGGTCTTTAGCATGAACAAAAATACTTGGGAATAAGTCTTTATTCACAACCCCATATTGAACCTCTGAGAATCCATCTACTCGATGGAAACAATCTCAGGTGCTTACCACACTAGATCATCAAAATGATTGACATACTCCATCATAGACCAATCTCCCTGGGAAAGATCCTTGAACTCATAGGATCTGGAATAATCTAAGACCTCAAGACAATGATGCTCATTGAAGATGATATTGAAATCCTTCCAACTCATTTTTTCAATTATTCCAGTTTAAACTACTGAGTCCCACCACCACTGGATAGAACCCTTTATCAAGAACAAGGCACATTTCACCCTGAATTCCGTAGGAGTGTCTTGAAATTAATACATCTTCTCAATATTCTCAAGACACTCATCTTCTTCCTGATTCTTAGCATTTACCCAAAAATAAAGAGGTTTTTTCTTGAGAAACTTTGGTGATTTGTCCTTACCAGGGCTTGGTCTGGCTTCTCTAACTTGATAAGGACTGGGACCCACTCTTTGTCCCAAAGGATGAATAAAATAGAGAACGAATTCCACTATTCTATGATCAATTTGTGAGGGGGAACTCTTTATATCCTCTTATAGTGGTTATAAGAGAATTATCTAGAGAGGCATGTTTCTGCAAAAATAAAAAATCATAAGTAAAACCATCAATACAAAAAAATATGAAAATTTTAAGCAATAACAACAAATAAAAATAATACTAAATCATCACAAAAATTAAATAAAGATACCACTTCACCCCCACCCATTGTACAGGTATATTCTGAAGACAACACATCTCACCTGGTGGATAATTCAAACAAAAATCCCAACATCCCATGGTGTCTTGAGGTCTGTCATGAGGTGTTCTAGCCAAAAACCCTACTCGCAACCAGAACTCTAAGCCCCAATAATCTTAGCTCAAGTCTATCCCGACTCATCCCATATAACATGACCCAAAAAAGATTACCTCCCTATGATACCATTGTTTCATGAACCAAGCTGAGTTTTCATCCGAACCAGTGCCCAACCCAGTCCATGGTATGGCCCGAAGGGCATTCTCGATCCCCACGGACAGGATATAAGTACCTGCGTATCAATGATGTAATATGGGAATGGTTTACCCAAATTTATAAATTGAATAAAACCAACCAAATAAACAAACTGAAACTAAAAATATACAGTTAAACATGGAATACAAAGTTTCCATATTTGAGCTTACAATGTTTAAAAAGAAACCAAGAGGTCTACTATAAAAGGAGAAAAATACCTATCCCAAAAACCACAACATGGAAATAGGATAATTTCCCTCAAGCCAACCTAACAACACCATACCAAGGAAGACCTCAATCAACCCGAATCACCATCTCTAAATGCCTTTCCATTACCTGTTTCAAACATAACCAAGTCTACTTACACCCAAGTGTTTAAGTATTATGTGAGTAAAATCCCAATAGGATGACACCCAATAAAATATTCCACATTATAAACATTATAAGATAAATAAACTTACAGGTTTTGTAAAATAACTACTAGTGAATTTTTTTTTTGATAAACAATTTTAATGAAAACCATGATTGATTTTGAAATAACCATAAGATATATCATATGCCAATAGTAAGTGAGATATCACTGTAAATAAACAATTAATGAGAAATAACTATAGGAACTAGCTAAGAGTGGGAAATAGAGACATCTTATATTAGTGAAAAGTGGTATATAATACACAACCATCCATGTTCTCTTGTACGAGCCACTAGAGTAGAGAAACTTCCAAAATTCTAGTGATCTCCATCCATCATTAATATTTAGTCAATGTTGTCATCGTCAATACTGATAATTGAATCTGGGTTGAAGTAGCTTCTAAATCACTAGAATACTAGTCCTAGTCCACTCACCTAGTCACCTAGTATTCGCTTTGTTCTCAAATATGATCCACATTAGACATATCACATCATCCTCACATTATTCAATCAAAACATTTCAATACACAAAATATGACATTATTGCACACCCAAAACCATCTTTTAAAATCAATTGCACACCAGGACCATTTTAAGAAACAATTTTCATCACTTGAATAATTTAATAATTCATTTTCACAACTTCTAAAGCATCCAAAAGGGGAAAAAAAGTCTTTATAAAATAATTAAACTCGATTTTATATAGAAAAACCATTTGCAAACCCAATACACATCATGTCCTTTAAAAACCCCTTTTGAAATAGGAAAATAAATCATAAAACATCATGAAATACTCAATAAAATAATATAAATTATTTAAATAATGTTTAAGCATGGAATCACCTACCTTGGGTGTAAAAATCCCCATAATCTGGTGCAAAACTCCAACCGCACCTCAACCACACAAAAAGGAAGCAAGATCGATCCTTGGCCAACTAGATCAAATACCAAAAATCAAGAATCAACCCTAAAATCAGATCCATACCTATTGGATAAGAGGAACAACAAATAAATAGGGAGAAAACCCTAGATTGGCAGAAGAAAGCAAGGGATAAGACACTTACTTGAAGAACCAATGAGGAATCACACCAAAACCGACAGAAAAATAGAGCTCCAAGGGAGGGGATTAGAGAGGGAGTCATGTCATGGAGGAGGAATCAAGAAGGGGGAGAGAAAATGAGGGTTTTATTCTTAAAATTGGGGAGAGAAAATATAAAAACAAATTAATGATAATTTAAATAGGCTGCACATTTAGCTCGCATGGTTCAAAAAACCATGTGGCGACTGTGCTGCCCTTACTATCCCAAATTGAACTAGTGACACAACTACCTAGTCTGAGTTTCACAGCCATGATCTAGCCATATAGTAGATTTTTCCTCACCCATCTACCTACTTCATGGTTACCTGGGAACGGTTCATAGTTACCACTAACTGTTTTCCAACCATGTGCCATGGTTTGCCCACCCATAATTTTCCATTTTTTCTCACCAAAAATCAAAGGAAATACAATGGAAAAAAGGTATATTGAAAGAAAATAGAAAAATACCTCAAAATAAAATCATTAATGTGAAATGTATCATACAATATATGATTAAATTATGACTTTTATAGGACCCTTGAACACCCTGAGAGGGGAGGTGTGAATCAAGGTGTAAACATTTTCTTCAAATGAGATTGATCTTTTCCCCACATTAGTAAGAACCAAACAAACCTGTCTAATGGAATTGGAAAGTTATAAAACACCTAGATGTGGAAATATAAAAAAACACATTAGATTTACTTGTTCCACCACTAGGGGATAATACAAGGATCATATGTCGATAAGCATTGGTCATACCTAAATCCATTAAGCTTCACTCGGTATTGTGGATTGAAATTGATAAGACATGGTCACTTCTTTACAATAACACTACCTTTATAAAACTTTTAGGGATATAAAACTACCACCCTTGGATCACTTCTGTCAACTCACCATTACTCACTACATTGGGTGAAGTCTTTCTCAGTTTATTGACATAATGGTCACTTCAATAGAATGTGAATTTAAGTTTGTATATAGAATAATTATTCACTAAAACCAATTGTTCCACACTAGTGTTCACAAAGCTCCCAACCATTGTAGTACTACAATCACCCACAAATCTCGTAGTCTTTGTAAAACCCCTTTGTTTAAATTCCTTAAGATCAATCTGTTATTAACCATACTTTTCATGAATAAGTTTTTCATGAAGATTTATTGATTCATAAATAATTCCCTTTGTGTAAGGAACTTCATGAAATAATAGTGTTTCACCATTTTACAAAGTACCTCCACACACCAAATGATGTGTGTGGTCTCATATTTATAGAAAATGGATGTTTTTAAGTATTTCAAGCTCACCATAGAATTTTCACAAAGCTTCATTTCTCAATGATTCATTATAGAAATTATTCTATTCATAATGCTTCTTTTAGTTGTGTAGATTACTATAATCCCATTAAGACTCAACAATTTTTACAAAGACTCTTTAATGAAACGTAAAAACATTGTGACAAAAGATTTCATCTTTAATTTCCACATCATTGTGAAAATATAATCTTTTTAAAACCGATTATTTTACCATATATCTGAAAAGTCTATTTTGGAAATCTAAATTTAACGATGCTTACCCCTTCCTACAGACTTTGAGAACCACGAAATTGGAAAACACTGGGAAATAACACCACTTTAAAATATTGAAGTATCCTACACTATAATATGACATAAATTGAAAAATTCCTGATCAAACTATTGTGGATAAAAAATAAATAAAAAATACACTCTATTTACACTTTAGAAAATACTTGGTTCTAATAATATATCCCTTTGGATTTGTTATCAATATGTAGATAAACTCAATAAATCACCAACCTCTATAAAAACCTGATAATCATGAAATAACTCATCCATCACTATTAGACTACAAGATCAAATCTCTGTATACAAGAAAAGAGTGTCTAAAGATAATTTCATGCCTCGACCATCAAACAATCATACAAACCTACATTTCATTGAATTTTACTTCTCTCTCCCTTTGGAAATAAACCCAATGAAACTATATTTGTAATTTTAGATCTAATAAAACCCGTAGATATTATCTCCCCTACAGAAATACATCACATATACAAATAGATTAAAATAGTTTACATAAACAGGGAGAGGGGAAAACCATAACATCCTCATGTATTGGGAGGAGGTTGAACATTGAGGTTTAACTGCTGTTTCTTGAACATTGGTACTTCTAATGTATTTGTTACAATGTCAACACTTGATCATTAGTTCCAACATTATCTATTTTAATCCTAAATTTTTCAAATTTTTCTTTAATGAAGTGATATATGATCATAGTATGCTTGGAACGTCAATGTTGAACTGAATTTTCATAAGATCGATTGTGCTCTTATTGTCACAGTGAATCACCATAAACTTTTTTACCCTATCTCCAATATCAATAATTTGTTTCTTAATCCATAATAACTAATTTCTTACATTTTTCATAGAGATATATTATCCTTTAACGATACTAATAGAAGTAATTTCTTATTTATTTTTCAGCCATCCTTCATACCTGTTTCTAAAGAAGAAGGCACCACCAATTTTTTAATTTTGATCCACCACATCTACAACCCAATAATCACAAAAAATGATGATAATTTATTATCTCTTCCTACTGTAAATTATTATAAAAAATTGATGTTACCTTTAATATAACTCATTATTCTTTTTAAAGCTGAAAAATGATCTTCCTTTGGATTTATTTGGATGTGATTTACTAAATATTTTGAAAAGAAGATATCTAGCCATGTTGTAGTAAAAAATAATAAGATTCCAATGATCTTACTATAAAATGTGAGATCCATATATTGCCCAACCTTATGCTTTCCAAGTTTTGTCTTAACCGAAATCAGAGTTGACATTGGTTTGGAGTCATTCATTCTGAATTTATTCAGTAGAACTCTTGAATAATTTTCATGATAAATGAAGGTTCATTACTTCTTTTGAATAACCTGTATCCCAAAACATTTTGTGAGTTCAACAATCATGTATATTTCAACTTTTTATTTCATGTGATTAGTAGATTCTTCCACTGAGACATTCCTTCTTCCACCAAATATAATATCATCCACACACACAAGAACCATACATTGATCAACCTATGAATTCTTCACATAACGAGTATGGTCAAAAAATAATCTTCTAAATTTTAGATTCATTAGATAAGAATACAGTATAGAATACCATTATCATAGTGCTTAATTTAGACTATAAATATAATTATTTAATCTACTAACCTTTGTTTCATTATTACTAATAAAAAATCCAACTATTGGTTCAATGTAGACTTATTCTTTAAAAACACAATTTCAGAATGTTGTTTTGAAATTTATCAGATTCATTTTGTACCCTATTTAAATTTCCATGGATAGTAAGATCCTAATAAACACTAGTCAAGATACTGGAGAAAAATATTCTTCATAATCAATGACTTAATCTATACATATACCTTACACACCAATTGGGAGATGTTTATGATCACATTTTCATGATCAAAGATTTTTTTATTGAAAGTACACTTTTTTCCAATCACATTGTGATTTTATGGTCTCCTAACAAAATACCAAGACTAGTTTTTTTCAATCTAATCTAATTATTAATTCATGACCTTAACCCATGATTCATATTTTTCTAATTCATCAAATAAGGTTGGATTGACAACTGATAGGAGGAAAACATATGATTTATTCCACATTCTCCTCATATGTGTATGAGAAATCTAATTCCCAATGATATTGGATTGATCGAATTCTGCATTTTGGTTTCTCCTATGAGTTTCTGGTATATTTTATTTAGAAATGGTTTCCTCTTATAATTATAATTTTAAATCATAAACATTTTGAGAGCCCTTAATTTTGGGAAAACCTTCCACAATTTCTGTATTTGAATCTATCACTTTTCTACTTTCTTCTTCATCTTCAATCATATAAACATATGATCTCTATAAGTTATTTATGGTTTTATCATTAATGATCATGACATAATTATTCTCCAAAATATTTATAATATAATTATTCTAAAATATTTAGGATTTAATCTTCATTTAATATCTAAGTAATATTCCCTCATCTAAAGCAACACCATACTTTCCTTGATTTACTTATTTGTTTTAGATGAAACATTTACGTCCAAAAAAAATTAAATACTTCATATATGGATTCCTTCCATGCCATATATCACATGATGTACTATTCTCTCATATAAATAGACCTATTTAGTTTTGATTGTAAGTTATAACTTGAATAACCTCTTTCCATAATGATGAAAAACACAACTCTCAATCAACATAGTTCTAGGCATATTATTCACCTATGAATTTCTGTGTTCAGCGACCCCATTTTATTGAGGTGTTCTCACTAAAGGAACCTCATGATTTATCCCATGTTTTTTGAGGAAATTATAAAATTAAATGGGTATGTATTCTGTTCCATTTTCATATCATAATATCTTAATTGTGCATCTTGTTTCATTATTAAATATTTGATTATATCTCTTTATGAAATCAATTACTTGTCATTTATTCTATATAAAAATCACAAAATCTATTCTACTATAATCATCAATAAAAATAATGAATTAAAACTCACCATATGTTCTACACACATTTATTGTACCACACAAATATGCATGGATGAGATCATATATATTTGATTCCGTTTTTTTCTTCAGCCGATAAAAACTTTGGAACATATTTCCCTA
Source organism: Viscum album (assembly GCA_963277665.1). Classification (NCBI taxonomy): domain Eukaryota; kingdom Viridiplantae; phylum Streptophyta; class Magnoliopsida; order Santalales; family Viscaceae; genus Viscum; species Viscum album. The sequence goes on from OY728150.1 coordinate 521,246,671, forward strand.
CATGTAAGAAAAACATATCTTTTATTGATCATGATTCAGATTGAAAATTTTGATAGAAACCTTTAGCTTAGATATGTATTACATGATCTATTTATTAATGTTCCCCAACATCTAATTCCATAAGATTTTTCTATTTTTTAACTATTAAAAAAGTGTTTTCTTTACTATCTATCTGGTATAATTTTCCATTCCTAAATACTTTAATGAGAGAATTACCCATATTTTCTTCGATAGTTCACACCTTCTAATTAAATATTATTACTAGTCCTAATTAATAGAGTCGACTCATGATTATGGTATTGTGATAGAAGGAATCCATAGAGATACCTTCTGTTTTCATTAGCTCATCATTTTCTATTTTTGTATTTCCGCTATCTTTAATATTTAATGCACCATCGCTACTAAATATCATTGTTCCATCAACCATTTTCGTAACATTTTTCAACAAATATACATTTAATATCATTTGGGATGAGCATTATCTATCAATAATCCATGTGATTCTATTCTTTGTATCTTTGAGAGTGATTTATTTTAGTTTAGATTTATCGATCTTCATATTTTACTTCCATGAGATACCTAATTGAATGGAGAAAAAATATGGCATCGGTAATATATTTTTAACCTGAATGAGTTTTAAATAATAATATTATTCTTCTTTATGAGAATTCAAATTTTCAATGGTAATTCTTATTGGTTGACCGATTTTTACTTTTCTCAAATTTATGTATTCATTATTCCCACCTTTCCTCTACCTATAATAAATTGCTTTATATCCAATGTTAGAATAGTTAAAACAATATCCATAGAAATAATTTATTCTATATGATAAAGTATATAGTCTTATTATACGTTGTTTACTTATAGGTGCTTCCCCATTCAGAAATATCCTTTCCTCTTCACAATAATAAATGGTATGGCCCATAAATCCATAGAATTGAAATTTAATAAGAGGAAATATCTTCTCATTTCCATTCCTCCACTTTCCCCCATCTTTTGTAAAGGTATTTGATTAAAGATCCTATATGGATTCTTGTGGATTATTTACAGAAATATTCTATGCTTGGTTCAAATCTATCTCCATTATGACATCATGTACCTTTTTGACATGTCCAACTTTGTACTTACCTTTATTTTGGCTCATCCTGTTTCCATCCTTTTATGTTTTTGTATCACAAACAATTCCACTTTTCTCCATAAATGTAGATATTTGATCATTAAAGGCTTTATCCACTCCTTCAGAAATATATTTATCTCTTTTCAAAAATATATACATTTTGAAAATATTCCATACTATAATTTTTTCTTTATTTCCCCTAATTTGGATTAGGTTTCCAGTTTACTCCGTAAAGTAACAACTTTTTCTTCTAGGCCCTCAACTATATTATAATTTCCTCAAGTATAAATGTAAGGTCATTGATGGATTTTTCATTAATTTGAATCCTATGTTTAAATTAAAAAACCTCTTATGAGATTTCAAGAGTTGTTAAAGGTTTTTCTACCTCTCTTTCAAGTTGATCAATTTATTCGTCAAGATGATCCACATACTATAATGACTCTTTCTATAAGGTGCCCATCTTTTTGTTATTATTTTTTTTTTGAATTTCATGCTCATAATGAGAACAATAATGTTATACCTTGATATCTATAACAACATTTAAATGATTATCTTCATATTTTTTTGGTTCTAACTTTCTATCAATAGTCATCATAGAGTCTTCTATATCAGGTTTAAACTATGGTTCAACATCCTCCAAAATTTCATCTTTATCATCTTCCTATTTATAGTAAAATATATTTCTATGTAATTTGTTTCATGATTTGGAGTCTATTTTTTAATAGAACCTCTTATAAGGATTTTTCAGGATTTATGTTTAACTTCATATATCATCAAATCTCCATGGGAATCGATCATAAATGTGCCATACATTACCACACTATAATAAAAAAATGGAATGTTTCCTTAAAATATCCATTTTCCTCTATAGAAATTCTTTCCAAAAAGAGAAAGAACTTCATAATACACATAATATCCATAATCACTACCCTTGGACATGTTGATTTTTCCATGTATTTGAATTCCATTTCCTTTCTTACTTGAATTGTTTCATCTTATGGTTTGACTCTCATTTCATAATCCACCAAACTACTTATAATATCATCAAGATAATTCTTAGATAGATCTATTTACTAATGGATTGATAATTTTAGACTGTAAATTGGTGGAATACTTCTGAATATTATCTTAACAACTTCAATATCCCTAATTTCTACTTCATGTCCTTGAATACCTCCAACAACTTCTGTAATGATATTAAAGAAACTATCGTCATTTTCAGATCATCAACGTGATTGTTAAATACTTAAAGTATAGAATATGTCACTTTTTTATTGACTTCATATATTTTTTCTAGTTTTTACCACAACAACTTGTTTAAAGTAAAACTCATCACCTTTAGATATATTTGATTAGATAGTTTTGTAGTAATATAATTTTAAGCATCGACATCTACTTCAAGAATTTTTCTATATGTTTCATTCATAAAAAGTCATATTGCATCACTAACCTAAATCTATTGAGATTTGTACTATATAACTTCCATTACAAGATATAATATATGAGATATCATTCCTTTCTTCCAAATATTAATGATACTTAAATAAAAATGTGGAACTCCTTTAACATTCATTGTATTCTCCATAATTAAAGGGGAAAATTTTAACACAAATAACCTAATCAATTTGATACCACTTGTAGGAACCTAGAACACCATGAGAGGGGAGGGGTGAATCAGGGTGCCAAATTTTTCTTCAAATGAGATGAATATTGTCCACACATTGGTAGGAACATGTTAAACCTATATGATGGAATCATGCAGTTATCAAACATCCAGATGAAGAAATAGTAATACAATATAATAGTTTTACTTGGTTCTCCACTAAGGTCTAGTCCAAGGATCATACACTAACAATGTTTTTATTTTACCTAAATACACTAATATTCCCTAGGTATTTTAGATTACAATTGTTCATAAATGGTAAATTTGTACCAGAAACACTACCTTTACAAGACTTTTAGGGATATCAAACATCGTCTCTTGGATCACTTATGTCGACTCTCCCTTTCTCATTGTGTTGGGTGAATTCTTACTCATTTCAATGACATTAAGGTCACATTAATAGAATGGGAATTTAATTCTCTTTATTTATTATCTTGATTCTATACATTGTCCATAGTCTTTAATTGATGCACATGGATGCACTATTATCTAAAACCATATGTTCAACAGTACTATACATGAAGCTCACAGACTTTATGAAACCCCATTATTATTTCAAATATACTTCATCGTAATGAACCAACAAACTTTAATGAAGTTCCCAAGATTCTCAAAGCTCCTAGGCTTTTCATAACTCCAAACACTTTTGAAGCTCCCAGTCTTCACGAAACCCCCTTTTTTTGAAATACCTTAAGGTCAGTTAGATCTTAACGATACATTTTACAAATCTTGCTTTCAAAATAAGTTATTGATTCTCAAATATTTTATTTTCTGAAAGGACATCATGAAAATAGAGTGTTTCAAACTTTTTCAAAGTATCTCTATGCACCAAATGATGTGCGTGGATTCCTATTTATAGATAATGTCTCTTCTAAAAGATTTAAATCTCACCATAGCCTTTTCATGAACCTATATTATTCATGTTCTTAAAGATCCATTTCTTTGAAAATATTTATAGAAATTATTCTATTCGTAAAACTTCTCATAGTCACTTAGATTATCATCATCCCATTGTAACTTATACATTTTCATGAATCCTCTTTCACAAACTATCAAACCATCACGACACCAGATTCCTTCATGATGCTTCACATCATCATGAAACTCCAATATTAACAAAACTCATTCCTTCCTCATATATTTGATTTTTTTTTATAGAAATCCATATTTTATGATTCTTACCCCTTCCTTTGGATATTGAGCTCCAAAAAATTGGAAAACACTAGGAAATGATGGAAGTTTCAATACTAAAGTATCATGCATAGTAAAATCATTTTACTTGTAAACTCCATGATAATATAAATGTGGATAGACAAAAAAACAAAATAAAATCCATTTATATCTATTAAAGGACTTGGTTCCAACACTTTTTATTACATGTTTATCAATAATTCATATTTAATATAATGTTTTTGGTAATATGTTCTTCATTTTTTGTGTATGTTTTAGTTGGGTATTTTTTAGCCTTTTACTTAGATTATGGTTCCATTATCTCCATAATTTTAACCATGGTATAAATGTCATATATATTCTTTATATATGTTTTTAGATTAATCTATTAAATATATATATATAGAAATTGAGTTACACTATTCATGGAGTTGGTAAGCCGTATATACACATAAATGTTGTTTCGATTTTCCCAATGGATTGAAAGAAATAAAGGTAAAAAATATATCAAATTTAAAAATTAATAATGATGTAATATATGTCACATATATTAATTAAATTTAATGTTTATTACATTCGATGTAAGGAGTTAGTGAAAAAAATCACATCGCTTCGTGAGGAGGTAGTTCAACGTACACACGAACTACATTATCATATAATCAATGGATGGTAAGGTCAGGAAGTAAATGATAAATTTATTTTAAATTATTATTAACATTTAATTAATATTATATAATAACATAAAATTAATCATTATTACTTTCTATGTAAATCATAACTGTAAAATGGATCACATCGCTCCACGAGGAAATACTCTTTCGTACACTCAAGAAATGTTATTATATTCATTATGGAATAAAAAGCAACAGGATATATTTAAAATTATAATTATATAAGTATAATTATATCATAAATATAATATATAATCATTATATACATCATTATATCCATCCATAATAAGTGGTGATGGAAATTTAATTAAAACAGTACGTGAGGTGGTAGTCTTCTCTACACACAATTAGCAGTTTTGTTTCCCATTTGAGTGAGTGGGAGATGGTTCAAGGTCTTGAACATAAAAAAATCACAATTAATAAGATAATTAAGTTATTTTATCATCATTTTTTATAATATTTAAGGTGGTGGAAGGATAAATAAAATAAAATGCCCGGTTAAGGATGCTACCTCTTCTTCAGAGAGCCTCTTTAGGTTTATACCTAAAGCCTTCTTAGGATAGTTTATAATAAAAATATGTCCTATATAAAGAGATGAGTGAAGTAAATATTTTAATTAGGTGTGTATTTTCTGAACCAAATGGTTTCAAAAGTGTGATGTAGAGAGGATTTACCTTTTATAAGCGGAAGAGAGGATACACATGGAATATTTGAAAATAATAAAGTGTAACCACAATTTACACATGAAAAAGGGATAGAAAATATGTAATTATATAACCTTATAGGTTATAATTTAGAAATATTTTCATAAAATTGGTTTTAAACAAGTTTTTAGGTGATTTTACCCCTTATCTTTTTAGTTTATCCCTTAATAACCCCTTTTAACCTTAACCACAATAAATTATATTATTCTATTTTAATTATTCATCATGGTAAATAATAATGTATAATTTATTAGATAATATTAATTATACTATTTAAAAATATGTAATTAATTTTCATAAATTCAATCAATATAAGTGGCAGAATTTAATTTAAAATTAAACTCATAGACACGATGAAAAATGGTTTTCCAAAGAGATAAGTTTCAAAAGTTTAAAATATTTTTTATCTAGATTCAATAATAAATTGACTATAATTATCTATATTGTTTTAATTATAATATAATTGAATTAATTTTACCTTTATAACCATTTTAATTTAAAATTTAACCTTATAAATCCTTTAAATGAAAATGTAGTTTTCAATAAAAACTAGTATTTTTCACTATTCATCAAAAAAATAATCTTTCTAAAAAACAAAAAAAATATCCATATGATAATTTTGAAATGTTGGTTCAAAAAAATTGAAGTTTATTTTATAAATATTTTTTTTGAAACTTTGAAAAATTACATTTATTATTTGTCCACACCAATCAATAAAATCATTTTTTTAGAAAACAGAATTTTTAGAAATTATAATGACTTCAAAAATTATGTACTTTTTTTTCAAAATGTTTCATTTATATAAAACCATTATACTTAATATTTATAAATTTTTTATTCCTATTCATACAACCAATTCTAATAGCTAGTTCATAAAGATTACACTAAATAATAATTTAAATAGTATATTGAGGTTCATTAGAACACGATGTTCCATGTAGAATAAGCTATCAAAGAAATTAAATTTATCAAAAAGAAATATTTCATAAAATATCAGAATGTTATAGATGAAATGACTGTAGAAGGTATGAGAGTACTCAAACACATGTTTTTGGGTTGTGATTATAATAAACCTATAGGTAAGTGGTTATGGTGTACCTTTTTGCTATATTCTTATGATAGTATATTATTATCGTTGGATTTGATATTGGGTGAGCAAGGCATGGTGAGATTAGGTGTTAGGTAACCTGATGTAGGTACATGTTGGTTATACTTTTTATTTATTTAGAAATTATTATGATTCTTCTACAATTTAATGATATGTATTGAGGAGGATCCTATTAAGTATACATCTATACTCACCCATATATATATACATGTACTTTCAGGATTCCAAGAGGGATTAATTGATTGGGTTGGACATTACTAGCTTAAGGCATGAACCTATTTTCAATATCACTTCCATGAGTGTTTTCTTTTGGTATTTATTTTTTAGAGACTTTGATTCTATATTAAATTAAATGAATTATCATATGTTGGTTTTATTTTATATAATGGTGTTTATTGGTGGTTTATTCTTTATATTCAAGATATTATGATGGTAATACCTTCCATTTGTGTGTTTTATAATCTGGATACTAGTCTTCAACCCATGGCTCATTATAGCTGGGATTCATGGGTTTCTATCACCTAGACTATAGGCATAGGAGGTGTTCCAAATAGAGATGGGTATTGGCACACAAGGTGTTATCACCTCATCACTTATAAATAAATGGAATGGATAAGCTATGTAATAGGGAAATCGAACACATCATAGAGAGTAATATTAACCCACATATAAAGGAGTGAATATCAAAACTATATGATGCTCTTTGGGATTACAAAGTAACATTTTAAACCCCTATAAGAATTTCTAATTTTAGGATTGTTTATGGAAGATCTTAATATCTATAAATTGATGTGGAATATAGGGAATATCGTACCCTCAGAAACTAGAATTTAAATATATTGTTAGTATAAAAATCAAGAAAACACTACTTTAAAAAGTTTTATGAAATTAAAATAAATTATTATAAAAAAATAATACCTTAAAAGCAAAAAAAGGAATCACATAATGAAATGATTCTGAATAAATAATTTAATGTGGATTATAAGGTTATACTTTATAATTTGTGATTGAGTATCCATCCTGGTAAATTTTGATATAAATGGTCTTGAACTTTTACAGTCACTCAAGGGGTCCTTTTTTTCTATGTAGATTAAGTAAGAAAAAAGAAAACCTTGTTAAAAGTTAATGGGAACATGATGAAAATATTTTTGAGAAAGATCAAAGGAGTATCATATGGATGAGTTCCTATTTCTAAATCCCTCTTACCAATAAAATATCATGTTTTTTACTTCCTACTATTTATTTTATCCTATCAAATATTTTAAAAGTAATTTAATATATTTTATTTAAATGCATTTAAGATACTATACAACTCATGTGTGGGGGAATTGATCAATTTCACTATTTGTTAAGATTTTTATAGTTTAACGACTTTTTTATTTTTTTTGTTCAAAAAGATTCCGTTTCAATTTTATCATTATGTAAAACATAATATTCATAACTATTTTACATGTTCCAAAAGAGTTATTTTTGAAATATTTCTTTGTTTACTTGAATTTTTTAAATAGTTATCCATTCTTTATTTCTCCATGTATTTATTTTTCAAACACTTTTAATTACTATTTTCCAAAATTCCTTGCTTGTTTGGAAATTGTATGTGAAATTACATATTGTGATCAAATAGTTTGAACCAATTAGAAAGAATATTTTATAATTACATTATTTATAAATTATAATGACAAGATATAAATCCTTGGTCGATAGTGTGGGAAATTTTTTTTGAATGATGCTGATAATGTTTATTTAAATTATGAAGTATTTATTACATGAAAACACATTCAAACATCATGAATTTAATGTTTATGTATGAGTTAATTATTTCTATAATTAATTTTTTTAAATTATTATCTGTTGTTAAGTAACCAACCTTATAAATTTAAAAATAAAACTTGTGCATTTTTTCATAAAATGAATTTAAAATATTAAAATACTTTTTTCCATTTAAACCATGATCATTTACTTTTAAAGGGAAACTTATTTCCAAAAAAATATCTTTTAAATTGATAAGATTGATATCTTAATCTCACTATTTTAATGCACGAGGGATCGATTTGTATTAACAGAATCTGAGAATTAATGTTATGTTTGTTTAAAAATTTAAAATGTTTTTATTTATAAAGATGTTATTTGGATTTTTATATTAAATTTTATTTTGGAGATCAAAATGTAAGTGTGATACTTTTTATTTTTTGTTTGAAGAATTTTTTTGTGATTAATTTGGAATATAACACTTATTTACAGATGAAATATAATAGAATATTTTTATTGTAGTCTCTATAGAACACTTTCCATATTATTTCACATTATATTTATACAGATTACTTAATATGTGCATAAAACACTTGGTTTGTTCATTGGGTTTTGGTTCAAAACATGAAACACCCCAATCTGAGTCACTCCACAATAACTATTCCAGAGTGTCATAATAACATACGCATAACTCCACGTAATCTAAATGCTATCAACAAGTAGTGAGAGTGTGTGGGTAATATTATGGAGACTATATATTATTAAAATTAATAAAAACAAAATACCATATCAATTATAAGTACCAGTAGAATTATAATAGAATGTACTAGCCACAATATATCACATAATAAAACATAAAATATATATGGTCATATTAATCTCACAAAAATGAACAAAATCACACATAGGATGATCACATATGTATATAATAAAAAACATAAAAAAATTTAAATAGATCAACATCAATGATCCACTAAGGACATATACCCAACCATCATAACCAGCCTATGCATTGTTCACACCTCCATAATCTATAGAATTATGAGGATGATCCTTTATCATTACATATAACAAAAAACATAAAGTCTGAGTGCATCCCATAGGGCCTATTCAAGATATAATTATGAACTCAATAGGCCCCCACAAATGGTGTACCTAACTAATATCCACACATATATAAATTTACTTAAATAATAGTAAATCACAACCAAAACAACCCCAAAAGTTACTCCAATCATTCTAAATCATCCCTTAGTGATTATTTACCTTCCTCATCCTGTTATAGAGTGGAATAATGCTTCCACTATCTATCTCACCATAAGGTACCTCAACCTTCCAAACAATTACATTATACATGAAATCACATTCCAAGCATTACGATATATCCATCCTAAGATAATCAAGATTCCCCAATGGAATGACTATAATTCATATTAAATGACCAACAATATTTCAAGTTTCATTTCCAACCATTGACTTGATAACTTGATAAAACCAAGGTATGATGACACCCTTTATTACAAATATTGGCCCATTGTACCAATATATTAAATATATATGGTGAGAATCATTCTCCCACATGGCAGTCTCATCGCTATAAATCATGGAAAACATCTTAAGACCACACCTTAGTGGGCGTAAACTAAACTACCTCATGGTCTCTATCCTTTGTGAACATGACTCCAATGGAATTTCCCCCCATAGTGAGAAGCATCAATAACATCTTATGACCACACCTTATTTAACCACCATCACCATTCATGACAATGGTCAATGCCAATTTTAACACACTGACAAACCCCAATTACCTCACACAACAGTATAAAACACTATTCCCAATACACCGGTGAAACTACATAAAAAACCGTTCTTAGTGATCTAAATCACTCACAGTAATATGGGTTATAGCCATCAAATTCCCAAGGAACCACATAATCCATCACATCTCCTGAATCACCTCATTATGACCCACAAAACTATACCCATCAAACACTATAACCCCACAACCAAGAAAAAAAATACATACAAGGCTAATCCCTTCATTTTACACGTGATATTACCATTTTGTATCTCCCATGAACAATAAATAATGCAAGTGGTTCCATTCCGAGTTTTACATAAACAACTTTACTCATACATATTTATCACACATCAAATAGTAATTTATATAATAAAGGTAATTGTTGGGTAGCACTAACCTAGATCATGAAGGACCCCACTCATTGAAGAACTATAGTTGACTTAGTCATAGTTGGAAGAAAACTAGAAATTTTAAAAAAATCCATAATTTAGTGCACCGTTAATAGAAAATGGGTATACAATGAGAAACACTGGTAATAAACACTTAAGGAAATTCAACATTACCCATATACCCCCTGGAATAAATAATAAGAAAACAAGTATGAATGGATGAAGATATATCAAAAATATAAAAGGAATGTGTGAGAAATAGATAAAAAACTATATATCTTCTATATATTTTTGTAAAAAATCCATGTTTCCCCTCTTATAGTTTAATTCTCTAATTAATATTTCATTTTAATTATTTTGGAAAAAACTCTGGAAAATTCAGCATATTATAATTTTTTACAATCATTGGTCAATTCATGACCCTTACATTTGGGACCCTTATAACTGGGAAATTTTTATATCACCCCCTTAAAAAACCTAATACATTACACTTATACATAGGAAATACCCTTACATATCACAGGTTCCTCCAATAATTTACCATTTCTAACCTTTACATATGAGGTTACTCTTTATATAAAAAAATCACCTACATGTATCACAAGGAGCACTATCAATAATTTAAAAAATTCCCCTGCTAAACCTTGGACAACTCTTATGTATTAGTTATTTAGACATACATTTTATTTGGTTCCTAACATATAGAAATCATTCACATTATAGGATGATCTTTACGTATGAAAAAGTTGCTTTTATATATAAAGGGAACTACTCTTACATATTACCTTTATTATAGAAAGAATCTCACATATACATGGTTAATCTAGAGTTACCCTTACTCATAACTTACCCATTTTACCAACTCTTCACAGGGTTAATTTTACATATGAAGTATTTACTCTTATACATGAATAATTTCTTTTTATATACTAGTAGTTTACTTTTACAGATATATATAACCCAACACTTAGCTATTTTTCCCAACACTAAGACTCTTACAAATGGTGACTCTTATATATGAGGAGTTAACCAATTTTTCAAAACCTAGCCTAGTCATAGACCATAAGTCCCCCACTTATATCATATGACTAAAAAAAATAGAATTTACTACAACTCTAAAAACTCAAAAAAAAATCAATAAAAAATAACCCATACATAAAATTATAAACAAATCATACAAAATAAATACTACCAACCTATAGAAATATTTAAAATAACACCATTAATAAATATTCTTAATAATGTAACCCCCAAGACTCATTCACCATCCTATAATAACACCCCCAACACCTATACAGGGTCCAAACTCAAATGACCAATCCCCGATTTAACTAAAATTACAATTCTTAAATACCCAATAATTTACAACATCCCAATCATATGATTGTTTATCTAGGATATATCTTGGTCAATACACTACCTAAATATTAAAAAATTTGAAAATTTTCTCAGTATATTCCAAAAATACCAAGACAATACCGAAAAGATCTATCTATTCTTTGATCACCCCTATTACTCAATTCTAATTGACCGATCACTTTTGTGGGAACTTCCCACATTAGGAATCACCTACCTAGTAACGTTTTGTCCAAAATACACAATATAATAATATTTTCACAACCATCCATCATCTCAAATCCCATAGGCACCAACTATCCTATATAGTCATTGATTATTAGCTATGGTATTCCTGCATCATATCAATTCCCACCTTCCATATCTAATGCCCACATCATACCTTCTTCCCACACCAAGACCACATCATACCTAATTCCTATATCATACATATTTCAAGTGAATCCTATAGTAATCACACATCACATACAATTCCCATATATTATCTAACACTTGTTAATCAATTTATCATATACACACATCATGAACCAATACCCATCATACCAAACCAAAATATGATATACTCATGATATACCTCTAATTATCGATAGATCCCCACCCCAATTTAAGTCCATCAACATGATCATGTGAAGATTAACCAAATCTTGACTGTTCAATGTCTCTTATTCCTATATAGTGACACTAAGTATCGACCACTTCCCCCACTGGAAGGTATCCCATACATAACCATGTCCTACCTTTGTAGTGACATACCAACTACCTGCTCCTGATAATACTCTTGGTATTACTTAATATATTCAATTCTTACCTGATCCATATCCCTAAGTTGATTGTCATGTATTACAGTATAATTTTTTCTATATGCACTATCTAGCCACAATATCCAAATTCTTTCAGAAACTGATCACACTAGGATCTAATATTCCACATATTCTAACACTAAAAACATTCCACCAATGATCCACTCCAAGGTGGAATTATCGATCTTCTACTCTGAACACTCTACCAGGACTCCTCATACCTTTGGTTTTGGAAATATGAATCCCTACTACCCATCTTGCTCGACACCACTGTCTGGATTGGTATACTCCCATCTGAAAGGTTTCAATACACTCTCAGCACCTAGTTCACTTCCTCAAAAAATGAGGTCAACAAAAAAATGTTTATCTACACTATAATAACATTTTATAAACCATCCGAAAATCAACACACCTTTATTATCTCATCACCCTCCAACATTAATGAAAACTATAAGAAAATAAGTGAAATTAGAAGCATATTCCAAGAATGAACTCTCTCCTTGCATCAAGTGCATAAAATCATGATCTCTCTCCACCATTAACATATCAGAAAACAATTACTAATAGAACATCAGATCAATGTATTTACACAACATGACCTCATGTGTAACTACCCACACCTGTATATCCCACCAATGTTTTGCTACTCCTCTATTCATATACATAGACAACTTGACCATCTTCTCTCAGGGGTCTCATATAGTTCATGCCTCATCTGCAACACATCTCATTCATCCAAATTCTCTAATGAAGGTTTTATAGGTGGAATATCTCTAGGAACAAAATAACACACTCAATATAGATATAAAAGTATATATATCATAAAGAAAGAAATCTATAAAAACATACATGACTCACTAGACCATAAACTTTCCTACAACACCCATGTCTTATACCGTCCTACCTCATGCCCCCAACTACCCATGTTAGGTTTAGGTACCACACACACCATACTCACATATGATCACATACTTATTCAAACTAATTTTCAAATGCTTGTGTTATTAGAATACAATACCAAAAATAATCCATATAGGAAAATACCATATAATTTGTTATTGATACATTGAACAACTGAACCCCATTTCACATCCATAACCACAAACCTTCCCAATTTAACTGATTAGAATGACACTAATATATCATTATTGAAAACACAATTTATTCTATTTTTGAAATTTTAAATAACTAAACCAATTCTTTTCTTGAATTATAATAGCAATCATAATTAAACAAATGCATACCATGTGAGGACAACATGCATGAAATGACACATGAATACTTCCTCTTTCCTACCAGGGATAATATCTCCAAACAAAAATCAATAACATCAAAACCCAATTTATCCAAACCAAATAATTAAACTATAAGCCTAAAAACCAAAACAACATCGTGAATCAAGGAAACTTGGGAGTTATATATTCATGGGTTTTCTATGTCCCTATATAAATCCATTTCCATGACTTGTCTATCCTAAACCCCCAACTACCATTTGAAAATAAAGAAATATAACTCACTCAATATCATTTCATTTCAACCTACTATGATACCACCTTTTAATTCCCTAGACTTACTTACTCTATAATAACTATATTAGAGTGTCACTAAACCTTAGACATGCCTCCCCACATGCCAAATGCTATCAAATATAATCTAGGGTCTATGTGTGATAATTATGAGAATATAAAATGTAAAAATAAATAAATAGACCAAAATATATAAACATTAAGTACCCTTAAGATTCCACATACATTCATACCCAAAAGTAACTAAAAGTATCCTTATCTCAACACTAAGGATCCACCCGACCGTCTATATAACCATCATAACTAGCCCATGCACTGTCTGAACCTCCATCATCACTATACTACTTAGGAAAAGACATTAACTTTACCTATACCAAGAATCATAATGTTTCCACACATCATGGAGGGTCTATTAAGGGTGTGAGTATAAAATTTGTAGGCCACAACCGATGGTGTGCCTTGCTAACATCGATACACATACCAATGTATGGAAAGAATAATAAACATTAACCAAAACAACCATAAAACCCACTCCACTCATGCTCAACCATCCTCGAGAGTCTTTACCTTCCTCTGCCAGTACAAGATTGGAATGATGTATCCATTTTCTATCACATTATAAGAACCATCAAGTTTACAACCAGTTCCATACTAAACAGATTCACACACCAAAAAAAATGATATAATTATCCAATAATAATAATAGAACCCAAAAGGTACATCCAAAATTCATATTATAAGACCCCATGCCTTTTAAATTATATTTTTACTATTGAATCAATAGTCTGATGAAAGAAAGTTGCAACGACACTGATCCTTACCTATCCAGGTTCATTAGACTAACATATCAAACATATATCAAGAGATTAATTCTCCCATTTGTGGTCTCAATACCACTAACCATTACCAACCTTAGTGTATCTCCTCTTCCATGCCAATGTTCAACATCAATATCTTATGCCACTCTATTTATGGATGTTTCAACAATAATGAGTGGACATAACCACATAATGGTTCCTATCACATGTACAAATAATCCCACCAATATTAGATGTCATAGTGGACGAAACTCACAATATCTTAAGGTCACACCTCAGTACATCTATATCCACACCTATGGAAATGGTCAACAACATTAACAAAAAAATAACTCCAATCACAACCCGTGAAGGTCAATACCATTAGAAACAAATCCAATAACATCTCTCTTCAACCAATCCTGATGACATACATCACCTACAATCACATGGGTTACACTCACACAATTCCCATGGAACTAGATCATATATCATATCTCATGAATTTCTCATTTACAAAACATGATACCATTCCCATAAAACCTTATAACCATATAAAAAACCTGAGTAAGATACATTAGGCTAAAACCTTCATTCTCCACACAATATTCGCCATAGGTATCTATGATTAATAGTAAAAAACATAAGTGGTTCCATTCATGGTTCCACATACACAACCCCACCTACACATAATTATTATACATTGCATGGACACATTTATTACATAAGAAATAACTAGGAATATACTACCAATAGTATTAAACACTCCACTCATTGATGAACATTTTCTAATATGACATCAAAAAAAAATAAATCTAGAAATTTGAAAAAAAAAATTTATTTAAGGCACTATCAATAGAAAATAGGTATGTGGTGAGAAAAACTATTATTAAACACTCAAGGAAATATAGACTTACCCATGGATACCATTGTTACATGCAACATGAAAAACTAGCATGAATCAATGAATATCTCTAAAAAGGATCAAAAGAATAAGAGAGAGAAAAAACTAAGGAAATCCCTTATATTATGGTAAAAAAACCCAATATCCCCATTTTTAGTCCAATTTTAAAAGTAAAATTTCATTTTAATAATTTTTTTATATTTTTGAAAATTACCCATATTCAATTTTTTTTATAAACACTAGGGAATTCTTCACCCTTAAATATGAGACCCTTATGAATGAGGCCTTTATGTGTCACCCCTTGATAGAACTTAAATATCACCCAAAATCATATGAAATACCTTTAAAAATCAAAGGGACCTCCCACACTTTCCATTTTTCCAACCTTTGTGCATGATTTAACTCTTATGTATCAAAAAGTTACATCTATGTATCAAAGGGAGAACACTCAACAATTTTCCAAATTTCGTTGATCAACCCTGAATGGATCTTAAATATCATAGATTTATACTTAATTAGTATAGGTATCTCAACACTTATCTAAATTACACTTTTCAAGATGACATTTACATAATAATTGTCACTTATATGTGTAAGGGGAACTACTCATACACATTTCCTTTACTACAGAATGAATCTTAAGCATATATAGAGAATTTAAATTTACTATTATGTATAACTTATCTAGTTTTCCTATTTATTCAAAATGTTAATTTTATATATGAAATATTTACTCTTATGAATCAAGAATTTACTTTTATGCATAAAGAGATTACTTTTAAAAATATAAGAAACTCATCACTTATCCATTTTTTTAAAAACTAAGACTCTTACATATGGTTAATCTTATGTATGAAGTGTTAGATGATTTTTTATAACCCAAACTATTCATATCCTATGACTGACCCTAATCTTATCCCATGAATAAAAACCTAAAAATTCTAGAATTTAATACAACTTCCAAAACTCACCCAAATTTAATGAAAAACACCATATACTCAAATTATCAAAAATCCATTCTGAAAAGTTATTCCAACCTATATACCTCTTCCAAATACCACCGCAAAAATATTTTATTAACAATTTTACCCTTTAACATAATCCAACCCAAAATAATTTTTCCTCGCCCAATAATAATACCCTTGACATCTTTATGGGGTTGAAACTAAAATGGATGATCCAAGATTTCAGTCAAATTACCTTTCCTAAATACATAATATTTTATATAATACTTATAGTTATATGAATCTTTTAGAATAATAGAAATATAATACTTCTCATTTTTGGGTGCATTGATTTTTAAATTATTTGATTTCTATACATACATACCTATAACAAACTATATTACCTTGACGCATCCTCCCATAAATTTTATGACATTCTAATACCCTGAAGAACAAAATTAAACAAATAAAATTTGATTATAGCATAGAAGGATCTAGATCTAGGTCAAATAATTTTCATTGGATTCTTATTTTTACAAAATATAAAAGTCATAAAACATGGTTTCCATATCCATTCTGCTTATGATAAGTATAGAACAAAAGTAAAAACACTTCATAAAACATGGATTGGTGACCCTCCTATATAGTTGGAATCATAACATTAACTTGGGAAAATAATACTTTGCCGAGCCCATTAATCGGTCACCATATAACATTTTTAGTGTGGACAAAAAATTCTTATATAATACAAAAAACATGCACCCAACCTTACTTGATGTGTTATATGGCTTCATGGAAAGGGCCTAATGTTACAAATTGTGGGATCAAAATATTTCCAAATTAACAAGCTGTAGCCTTAGAACATATAGTCCTAACAAAAAATAATTTTAAACCCTATATTCTACACAAAAAAATTCATATTTAACTAAACATTTGATTAAAACACGTATAAGAGATTATCTTAACATACATATAATTAAATATACTCAAAAATAATTATATAGGTTATTTTGGACTATATTTTTGTACAATATTATAATAATATTAAAATATACTTTATAAGAAAGTTGTTATTACACTATATATATGATTTAATTCTATTAGTCTATTAAAATTGGTTTATTCATATTATAAATCATTTTAAATCATCACTAGAACACGAATAATACAATGGATTCTTCTTTCTGAATTTAAATCAATTTATAGAAATTTGAATGTAAATGTTGGTTTAACATTATTGGTGTGCTAAAATAATGTTATTATTGAATATTATATAATGAAGCTAAATATTATTTACTTGAATATATATGTTTTTAAATAAAAAAATTATTATCTAATAAAATATTGTCAAAAATAATTTTTTTTAAAGTGAATTTCATAGAAACATGATCTTTTGAAAATTATTCATTAACATTAAATCATCATCCTTTCTTATTATTTTGTTTTTCATTTTCTAAAAGTATTAATTTATCTTAAGTGTGAAGGAATTTACTGATTTATATTATTTGATAAATTTTGAACGTTTTACAAAAAAAAATATTCAACTTCATTAATTTAAAAATAAAATGTATCAGTGTTTTGAATTTTATTATCATTTTAGTGAATAATAATAATTTATTTTAATTTTTCAATTTTTGTAATTAGAATATGTATTTTAATTCCATAAATTTTAGTTTTATTTATAATATAAATAAATAATTGAAATAATATATATTAGATATTTTTTGAATATAGGATTGAAAGATAGGTTAATTACACATCCCTTAGTCCTGAAGAATCCCAAACCCATTGTGGATTAATGCAGCCAACCCAATTAATCTAGGATCTCAGACCATTAATTTTTTTTATGAGGCCCAAACTATAGATGAGGCACATATAAAATAATTTATATACATATGAAGACTTTTTATAAGAGATAAGTACATTGATCTATGGTTGTTGGGTTGTTGAAAAATTGGGAGGGAGGTCTGTCAATTTTCTACCATGCTAGGAGATGATGATTCTCTATATTATCTATGAAGAGAAAATGTTTATAGTTGAAAAATGGATTTTTTATTATTTTTATTATATTATATAAGAAAATAAATGGTGTTAAATTAAATGACGAGTTGATGATGCTTGGGGTATTGGATGTCATGCTTGATAAAGAATCCATGTAAGTCTATAAATTAATTGAGGAACTACCATGATCTATGGAAAAGGAAATATGAGGCTATTAGATAGAATAATTTAAGAGAATAAGTTTAAGACTTATTGCAATTTTTTTGATGATTTTTAATTATTTTTAATGGATAATAAATGTGCTAATTGTGTTTGTATGTTTCACAACGTTTACAATAAGTGAAGAATTGAAAATGAAAAAACTATTCCTTAATTGGATGAATAAATATTTCAAAGAAGGTCAGGTAATATTATATTATTTCATGAGGATATTTATTGTGAATACCATATAAATATTTATTTTCATAAATAAATATAAATTTTTGTGGAATAAATTTTAAGACCATGTATAACAGGATTTCTCATGAGGAATTGGTGAATAATTTGAGAATTAGTTTTTAATAAGGAATTTGCGTGTGAAATTTGTTGAATTTTGTTTGAGGCGATTTGGGGAGACGTTTAATGAGATGAAAATGGAATAAAGGGTTTGGAATATTTAGATTAGTGTAATTTTATACTTATTTTTTACCAAGTATTATGATTTATCCATTATAAAAAAATTGGTCCAACCACGACCACCCATGGAGAGCTAGCTCAACCTCATATGGGTGAAATATCAACATCATTGTAGCTATCCTAATTATGTATTTCCATAGAGGCAAGAGGCCAATGGGTAGGTATACATAATGCATAGAGGACCACGTGGTTCCACTATGTGGGGTGGCACAATGATGGAGGAGGAACTATCATGGATCAATGCTTACGAAATATGGGAGCAGAACCCTTTACTTATAACTAAAGAAATAATGGATTGTTATCTCTTATAAAGTGGAATTTAGACACTAAAAAGATCAATATGGGATGGAAAATTGCATGAATCACTATTCAAAAACCTTAAAAAGGTACACATATAATAGCAATTGTCCAATCAATTTAATTTGAATCATCTTATTGAATAAGTGATATACTTCTCCCTTATGTTTGCATGTAATATCAAGATAATAAACATAGAAATTTAACAATTCTATCCATATCCAGTAGTGTGCCACATCGATGGTTGGTACTATATTGAAAAAAAGATGAAATGTGAGGCATACTCGATTAACATAAATCTCTGTGTGTAGTCTTCATCTTTCTCACATGAAATAATTTTAAGAATTCCCTACTATTGAAAGAGAAAGGAATTTTTAGGGGGTCATTCACAATTCTAAAGTATGGATTTTTATACATTTATCATCATATACATGTTCCTTTTATCATTAAGAAATAATGGAACCACATTGACCGTCGATGCATTATTATTTTTCATCATGTGGGAATGAGAATAATAAGGAAACCCACTAGTGAATATTTAAAATTATGAGATTTTTGGGGATTAAAAGATATTTCTTTACATGGAATTGTTTTTAGTAATTTATGTTACTGAATAATCATATCAATGGTGGTTATCACCACATCTATAAATAACATGTATCTAATCCATGAGAAGGATTACTTTTATTCATGATTTTTGAGAGACCTCTTTTTTAAATGAAATCAGAACACCTTCAAACATCTATTTACATTATGGAAAAGAGGATCCCATAATACCTATATGGATTTCATAATGAAACTATGATCTCACATACATACAATCTTATTTGAAGGAGCTTATGTATCCATGAAACACTATAGATTTCATGAAGAATAACATTTGATTCCCTAATATATGTGAAGGAGTTACACCAACTTGAGTTGATTTCATGCTAACCATTTACATAAAAAATTAGTGGTAGTAACAGGATCCTTCCTAATTACATGAGTAATAACTTTCATGTATGATAATAAGAGACACTAACAACATTAGTTATGTGAATGAATATTTTTTACACTGGTGTGTTTAAGGAGAACCCTTGCTGATCAATTTCATGAATAAACATAAATATAGTTACATCATGTTACATATAATTTAATCCATACAAGAATACGTGTTTATAAAGTAATAAAATATAGATAATGTGAGTCTTTAATGAAGAATATTCAGACCTTTATTATAGAGAGGTTAGAACTCAGTGTGTTGCATGAAGCACAAAAGGGAACTTGAAGATAAATAGTGATAAGACCTTGATAATAAGAATATAAAATAATAAAAATAAAATTTTATATGTTCTAGGGTGTTCATAAATATTACAAACCATGCAATTTTATAATATTTCATGAAGTTGATTTTGTGTGATTGAATTGATAATTTAGAGTCATATTGTTATTTAGAATGGGAAGTATCTAATGTCAATAAATTCATCATTAGAAGAATAATATCTACTTGATAATTTGACTGGACAAGGAATACATAATCATTCACAACATATAATAGTTTTTTTAGAAAGACTGATAGAATTATTAAAAGAATTTGTTGAAGATCTTGAAGGTGTACATGTTTAATAATGATCCTGGAAGATCATGGAGGAAGATCAATTTGAAGAAGGTGGAGGAATTTATACTACTTGATCAACATTGGAAAGAATAATGAGATTATGACTGGGGTGTCTAACCTACATCTAAAGAGGCTCAAGATTGGGGTGTATAACCAATAAAAGAATAATATAATAGAAGAAAGTTTGGGTGTTTAACCAACCAAGTTAGAATAGTTGGTTGTTGGGGTGTAGAACTAGGATCAACTAGAGGATCAAATACTGGGGTGTATAACCCTTTGATGTTTAATCGATTTTAATTAATAATAAAATTATAGTGGATAATCTAATTATTTCTTCTTACCAACATGGAAAAGAGAAGTTATTTTTATCATAAATAGTAAATATCATTTCTTCTTCCCTCTTTTATTATTTATATGTATGATGTGGGCCAGTGAAAAATTATCTAGAGGATTGATAACCTTAACAAGTTCAATATTTTGAATTAAAATAAATGAATTCATAATAGTAAACTACTGATTCACCCTATCTTAGTGGTCAATCCATCCTAGGGATCTTTTATTGGCATCAACGTCAATGACCCCTTTAATTATCCATGTGTTTTACTTGTTGATTTGAATAGATTTAGTAATGTTTATATTTAAGGATGTTTTTTATTTAACTCAGATAGAGAAAAATAACTATAATATTGATGATACATGGGTTAATATTTTCAACACAACTCATAAAAATTGAATAAAAAAAGTGGTATGAAAGTTAAGGAAGGATCCAAAAGTAAATTAATAAACACAACTAGTAAAATGAAATCTGTGTGTTATAATTGATAATAATTCTAAGAACCATGTTCATACTTTTGAGGTACGGGTTTCTTCTTTTGTCTTTTCCTTAAGTGTTTTTGAGAAAATATGGAAAATGGGGGGGAAAATCATAAATTTTGGAAAGTACACGTCGTGTAATTTTCCACACGCTGTGTACTTTTGGCCGTGTGGAATGTGTACACAGGGTGTGTGGCCATGTCATGATGAAGGGTGTAGGAACCGACTACACACTGTGTAGTGGTCCCTTACACATCATGTAGTCAGTCGGCAGGCAAATAGTAAGGTGGTGCCCAACTGTGCGATAGCACACGCCGTGTAGTCATGTCTTCAGGTGAACAGTGCCATGCTGGTGGGAAGCCGCCAGAGGAATAGTTTAAAAAAGAGAAGCACACGCTGTGTACTCATAATTACACATCGTGTACTTTGTTTTTTCGTTTAAAATGGGAAGTAGCCTCCCCTGTTCACAAGGAATGCTAATAATAGGAAGAGGGAGCTCGAGAGAGGAGGTCTAAGCTTTGAAGATCTACCAAGAACACGTCTGGAATCCGTTTTCGCCTAAGATGATCTCGTTGGAACCATGCGGGTAATCCCTCCCTTCTCCTTTAGCAGTTCTTACCAATTCTTCCCCTAACGAGAGTTATTTAAGTTTAAACTGAGTTTCTTCTACTTTATATCTATGTCATTCTTGGGCATTTCTATAATCTACGTTCACGTATATCGTTCGTTGGTGTTTATGGTAGGTGTCTTGGTTTTTAATTTCCAATTATCGTGTGTTTTTGTGTGTGTTTAGGCTACGAACCCATATTTGGGTTGTCGTGTGGCTGAGGTCTTGGATATTTTAAACACCTATAATGTTATAGGTAATTTAATGCGATATAAAAATGTTGTTTGGGATCATTTCTTGGACCCCGGACCACCCCGGGGGTGTGGTCCTCTGTTTAGCCATTTGGCCAGGATACCCAAGGGTATGCCTTGTTTATTTTATGCCTTTAAAGTAATTATTGTAGAATTTCCTTGAGGGGAATTACTTGTTTTCTTCTTTTTTACATGTTCGGCATGGCTCGTTTACTTGTTTAGCCTAATGGAAGTGTTGTGATTAGCCTGTGGGCATTGTACTATTTAGCCTCTGGGAAACTTCTTCTGTGCCTGTGGGAAGCTGATTCTTTGCCTGCGGGCGACACTAATTACACATGTGTGCAATATCCGAATGCCTGTGGGCAAATTCTTATGTTTGGTTTCTCTTTACCTTAGGGTATGAGTTTTCGTGTCTTAGGACATTGGATATTTTCTTAGAATATTCACTGTGGTGATATTTTAAATTAAATGATTAAATGGATATTAAAATGGAAATATAACTGGTTAAGTTAGTTACTTTCAGTACTACTTACTTTATTGAATTTTATTACTCCACACTGTTGTTGCAGGCTTTCACACAGTTGGGTACATGCCTTCGGTGGGTTCCTACTGAGATTTATTTCTCACACCCTGTTTGGGTGATGCTTTTCGGCCCAAAAAGATTACGTTTCCGCAGGTGTTGTTAAGGGAAATGGTCCCTATATAGGTACTTGATTGCTGCCGAGGTGTAGGGGAGCATGGGGCCGAGCTTAGGCTTGCGATGCCGCTGGCTGTTCAATTTTTCTTTTCAGTACTTGTACTCGTTATTGTATTGTACTGATATGTTACTTGTTCTAGCTGATTTCTTAGAATTTGAGACATATGGCATCATATATATATATATATATCTAGTTTTTTATATCTACTGCAGTTGTTTATTTCTGTTGTGTATGGTTTACTGCTTCTATTATTTCAGTATGATTTATTTCATTCCATTGTGCTACAATTTGACAAATGAGGGCATAGTTTCCCCACTATCAGACCTGGGCCCTCACTGCTAGTCAGCAGCCTCTGGCGTTTGGGAAAATGTGCTTGAGGTCACGTGACGAATCGGGTTCGAGACAACCGTTGCGTGGCACCTGGAACCAGGACATTACAATGTGGTATCAGAGGAGTTATTTTCTTTGACATACGATTTAGATCCTTAGTCAGGGATAGGACGGGAACTGTAGTTGGTAATAAGTTGTGTCGGGGCATAGCTAACCCGTGTACAGGGAAAAACCAATTTACCTCGTATTGCAATTTTACTGATTTTGCAATTTACAGTTGATTTTATTTTCACAGTTGGGTGATGCACTTCTGATTATGTTGTTTATATTTGATAAATGGGTTCTATTTCGTTGCAACCCGATGAGATGAGGTTATTCCATCTCATGCATCATTTAGGCACATGATAGAAATCACATTCTATGCATAGTTCCATGCCATGTAGCTGCATTAGAAATTGCATGTTGTTGTGATAGTTATTGTGCTAGTAAAGCATGTTGTTGTGAGAGATGCTTGATAAATAATGGCTATGTGATAGGGTATTATTGTGTGATCTTTTTTATAGAATGGATGCCAAACATTGGTTTTTGGGGAGCATGGGCCCCCATTGACCAGATTTTGGTGGATTATTAGCTGTTTATTTTCTTATAACAGAGATAAGATGCCAGACTATGATTCGTGGGGAGTCTGGGCCCTCGCGGATCAGAATTTGGCACTTACGTGTTGTTTTTCAGTATTTTCTGGGTTCCAGAGAAGTTTCTGAGGCATACTGTCCGGAAACCCAGTATACACGCCGTGTAGTTCCTCAGACACATGCCAAGTGTTCTTCTATTCGGGAAGAAAAGAAAACTTTTTGGGTACACGCCGTGTGGTTTCTTCCCATGTCACAAACCGTGTGGGAAGCGACACAGGGAAGGAAGAGCTTGGGGAGAACACGCTGTGTAGCTTTTGTACACATCGTGTAGTGTTGACCCAGTGTTCGCCATGTAACTAACAACATGGGTGGAGGAAACCATAAGACATACACACCATGTCCATTATAGAACACGTCGTGTAGTCTGACCTAGGGACCCGACCGTGTAACTAACAACACGAGTAAGTGTAATCCCTTCGAGTACACACCGTATGTATATCGAACATGCCGTGTAGTGTGAGCTGTGTGTCCAGCCATGTAACTGACAACACGGGTTGGCAGATCTTGTCTAGTACACGCCGTGTACCTGTGAGACACTCTGTGTAGTCTTGTACGAGGACAGACCATGCGGAGTTAGCCGTGTGGCTGGAATACAGGGTGGTGTACACGCTGTGTGCAGGTGTAACACGCTGTGTAGTGTCAATCCGAGTAGTCGTCCGTGTCACAAACGACATGGGAAGTTGGAAATAACACCTTACACGCTGTGTAGATGATATACACGCCGTGTAGTTTGTTCAAACGGGAGTCGTGTGGCTTAGCTGTGTTGATGGACCCGGGTAGGGGAAGGGATGTCGAGTACACGCCATGTATTCATTATACACGTCGTGTAGTCTAGTTTCAAAAATCTTGAAATGCTTTTTTCCTCTTGTTACCTTTTGGTTACTTCACTTGAAGCCTTGATAATCTTGAATCTAAGCCGTGTTTTTGACCTTGTATTGTCATGCCGCCTAGACGACCGCGTGTTGTTCTCCAGGAGAGCGGCAACAACTATACTCCAGAGATAGTGGGCCATGGGCTACCAGTGGATCCTCCAGCAGAGCCAGATGCGGCGCCAGCCATTATACCGAGGACAGGCATGGAGGCGCAGTTCCGTGAAGGCTTTATGTTGTTCATGCAGACCATTCAGGGAGCAATGCAGGCTGCCACATCTATGGATGAGCTTACTTGTATATTCTATCACCATCATCCACCGAACTTTTTAGGGGATGGCGGACCACAGGATATGGAGTCTTGGCTAGGATCGATGCAGACTATTTTCGAGCATCTTGAGACACCTCCAGGGTGGAGGGTCAAGCTCATGGCATACATGCTTTGTGATTCCGCAAAGAGGTGGTGGGATGTTACCACCCAGTCATAGCATCACGGAGACATGGCGTGGGAGGATTTTCAGGCAGTCTTCTATGACTTATTCTTCTCAGATACACTGAGGGCAGATAGAGCTCAAGAGTTCATGAATCTGTAGCAGGGAGCTATGTTGGTGATGGATTATTCGTCTTGCTTTTCCGAGCTTTATCATTTTGCACCCGTTCTGGTGGGTGATGAGATGTTCAGGGACATGCACTTCGAGGATGGTCTTTGGTATGACATCCGAGAGCTGGTGAATGTTTTTAGGTTGTATAATGTACATGCTATAGTGAACTAGGTTCTGATTGCAGAGAGGAACCTGCGGGAAGCTATTGATGTGGGACAGGGCGGTTTAGCACCAGTTACTGGTGCTATTTCTGCAGGCAAGAGGAAGGGTTAGATGGAATTCTCTCAGGGTGGAAGTACCAGTCGGAAGAATGATTCAGGTGGCCAGGTCATGTATTACTAGTGTGGTAAAGAGGGGCACAAGATGCCAAAGTTTCCACGAGACCCAATGGGGTGCAGAGCTTGCGGCGGGATGGGTCATCTGCAGCGCTTTTTCAGGGCGTTTCCACCAGTGGCTAGTGAGAGGGGTTCTATGCAGACTCCTCGTGCGGCAGCAGGACTAGCAGTTTCTTACCAGTCAGGGAACTGGAATACATCAGGGCGTGAAGGTTGAGATGGTGGTCGTGGTCGTGGTAGCCAGACACCAGGATCTCAGAGGCAACAGGGCGGGATAGCTCAGGGTAGCCAGGCTGTGTCGAAGGGCCGCGACACTGGGCAGGCATATGCAGTGAAACAGACCCAGCAGGAGCAGGATCCCAAACCTTCTACAGTCAGAGGTACTATTCTAGTATCTTCTATTTTATCATCAATACTTTTTGATATGGGTGCTACACATAGTTTCATATCTGTACCCGTTGTGGAGATCCTTGGGCTCTATGTTTCTACTTCTTCTGATATCATGATGCTAGACACTCCGTTGGGGACTAGAACGATGGGTGTGCGTCAGTTCAAGGAGTACCCTCTTGAGGATGGTGAGTTTCACTTCTTTTTGGACCTCTTTGTCTTAGAGATGACGAGCTATAACTTCATTCTCGGGATGGACTGGTTGTTTCCCTTTCAAGCCTTTGTAGATTACTATCGTCGCTGGGTGAGTTTCACGTCACCAGAGGTCGGAGAGTTTCTATAAAAGGGTGAGTGTGATGTTCAGGTGATTCGAGATGAAAAATAGCATCATGGGAAAGGTGGAGTCATAGCCCAGATTGAGAGTTTATATCTAGATGAACAGGGGACTTTTCATAAGTATTTCCCTCCAGTGTTTGATCATTTCAGGGAGGTCTTCCTAGACGACTTTTTAGGTCTACCTCCGAAGCAAGAAGTGGATTTCTCTATTGAGATTGTTCCAGGGGCAACACCGGTGTCTATTCCTCCTTATAGGATGGATACACCTGAGCTACATGAACTCAAGAGTCAGTTAGAGGAGTTACAGGTGAAGGGTTTCATCCGACCCAGTACTTCTCCGTGGGGTATGCCGGTCCTTTTTACGAAGAAGGCGGACACTAACCTCAGACTCTGTGTGGATTATCGGAAGCTGAACCTATTGACAGTCAAGAACTAATATCCCTTGACGAGGATTGATGATCTTTTTGATCAACTTCATGAAGAAAGAGTGTTCACGAATATTTACTTGAGGTCAGGATATCATCAGTTGCACGTGAGACCATCGGATATACTGCTTACAAACTTTTGGAGCAGATATGGTCTGTACGAATACTTGGTTATGCCGTTTGGACTCATGAACATTCCTGCAGTTCTCATGGCTCTGATGAATCATGTGTTCCATCCTTATCTGGACTCTTTTGTGGTAGTATTGGTGGATGATATCTTGGTGTAATTTCACACTCGACACAACCATGCCACCCATCTTGAGATCATATTGAGTACACTTGGAAAGCATCAGTTATATGCTAAGCTCTAAATGTGCCTCTTTTGGAAGGACCAAATTCACTTCCTGGGTCATACCATCTCAGAGGCAGGAGTTACAGTAGACCTAGAGAAGTTGAGAGCAGTAGTTTCCTGGGAGCAACCTAAGATCGTGTTTGAGATACGAAGTTTCTTCGGGCTGGTTGGTTTCTATAGATGTCTCATCTAGGAATTCTCCCGCTTAGCAGCACTGTTGACGGGTTTGACTAAGAAGGGTGTGAAGTCCGTTTTGATAGAAAATTCTGAGACAGCCTTTCAAGACCTGAAGGGAAGGTTGAAATCAACATCGATCCTGATACTCCCAGAGCAGGGGAAGAACTATACAGTTTACTATGATGCATCAGGTATTGGGCTGGGAGCAGTGTTGATGTAGGGAGATCGAGTAGTTGCTTATGGGTCTCATTAGTTGAGGCCACATGAGAGGAATTACAAAAATGCATGATCTCGAGTTGGCTGCAGTTGTCCATGAGTTACACTATTGGAGGCATTATCTATTGGGAGAACGTTTTGTGGTTTTCACCAACCACAGAAGTCTCAAGTATATCATTACTCAGTGTGACTTGAATCTGAGGCAGTGAAGGTGGGTTGAATACCTTCATTACTTTGACTTCGAGCTTAGCTATACACCTAGTAAAGGTAATGAAGTAGTTGATGCACTGAACAGGAAGTCTCAGATACAGGCAGTGCAGGAGGCCAGTGGTGAGTGAAAGCTCATGGCATTGTTCTCTGAAATGCATTTGGAGGTGCATGACAGTAAGGGAAAAACTTATCTTTCATCTATCGCTGTGACCTCTACCCTCCTTGATAGAGTAAGGATGAGACAACTATCTGATTCAGAAGGCCTAGTTCTACAGGAGTCGGTGGAAAGTGAGGACCCTCCTCCTGGTTGGACGATAGCCGATGATGAGGTATTGCATTTCCATGGACGAGGGTGGGTTCCAGGGGATATACGCGAGGAGATGATGTGGGAGTTTCATTCTTCAGCTTGGGCAGTTCATCCCAGGGTTACCAAGATGTACCGTGACTTGAGACGTCAATACTGGTGGACAGGTATGAAGAGATATGTATCTAGTTCTTTTTCGAGATGTTCCACCTGTTAGCAGGTGAAGGCGGAGCATTAGAGGCCAGTCGGACTGTTACAACAGTTACCCATCCCGGAGTGGAAATGGGATGATGTCGGGATGGACTTTTTGACTGGTTTTCCGAGGTCACCTCAAGGAAATTATGTTGTGTGGGTTTCTGTGGACAGAATCACGAAGGTAGCTCACTTTTTTCCAATCAAGGAGACCTTTGGTGTTGATGAGCTCAGAAGGTTGTATATCCGAGAGATCGTAAGTCTTCATGGGGTCCCTCGTTCTATCGTTTCAGATAGGGACACCCATTTTACGTCTCGTTTATTGATGAGTTTTCAGAGGGCACTGGGTACACAGGTGCTTCTGAGCATGGCTTACCACCCTCAGACTGATGGCCTGTCAGATCATATGATACAGGTGCTTGACGACATGCTGCGTGCATGCATCCTAGACTTTGGGGGCTCTTGGGAGAAGCATATACCCCTTGTTGAGTTTTCCTATAACAATAGTTTCAAGGAAACTATTGAGATGGCACCATATGAGGCTTTATATGATAGGCCATTTTGATCACCTTTTTACTAGTTTGAGGCAGGTGAGGCAGCTTTCCTGGGACCACGTCTCGTGCAGGAGACTTTTAAGCAGATCGAGTTGATTCAGAAGCGGATGGCTACCGTGCAGTATCATCAGAAGTATTATGTTGATCTCCATAGACGACCTTTGGAGTTCATGGTCGAGGATCAGGTTTTCTTTCATGTTTCACTGAGGCTAGGACACATGCAGATCAGGAGATAGGGTAATCTTTCACTAAGTTATTTGGGGACATTTGAGATTTTCGAGAGAGTCGGGCCGGTTGCCTATCGGTTGCAGTTACCTCATAGGCACCGAGCCATGCAAAACGTCTTCCATGTATCTCAGTTGTGCCACTATCATTCAGACCCATCTCACAACTTTCAGCTCGAGGAGGTTAAGCTTGATTTAGATCTGTCCTTTGAGGATCATCCGATTCTTATCGTTGATAGGAGCACGGTGGTTCTCCGAGGCCGGTTAGTTCCTCTCATACAGGTGTTATGGCAGCATGGCTGAGTGCATAATGAAACCTGGGAGCGGGAGACCGATGTACGTGCTCAGTGGCCAGAGTTATTCTCAGCTTTATCTTCACCACCCTTGGATGGGAAATTTGGGGACGAATTACTTTAAGGGGGGAGTTTGTAAGAACCTGGTTCTTACTTTTGAGGTATAGGTTTCTTCTTTTCTATTCTACTAAAGTGTTTTTGTGAAAATATGGAAAATGGGGGAAAATCACAAATTTTGGAAAGTACACGCTGTGTAATTTTGGCAGTGTGGAACGAGTACACATAGCGTGTGGCCATGTCGGCGATGAAGGGTGTAGGAACCGACTACACACTTTGTAGTGGTCCCTTACACGCCGTGTAGTCAGTCGGTAGGTGAATAGTAAGGCGGTGGCCAAATATGTGATAGAACACATCGTGTGCTCGCAAAGACATGCCATGTAGTCATGTCGGCAGGTAAACAGTGCCACCCTAGCGGGAAGCCGCCAGAAGAACAGTTTAAAAATGGGAAGTACATGCCGTGTACACAGAAGTACGCACCGTGTAATTTTTTTTTCTTAAAATGGGCAGTAGCCTCCCCTGTTCACAAGTCAGGCTTAAAACGGGAAGAGGGAGCTCGAGAGAGGAGTCCAAAGCATTGAAGATCCATCGAGCGCATGTCTCGAATCCGTTTCCGCCTCAGACGATCTCATTAGAACCACGCGGGTAAGCCCTCCCTTATCCTTAACCAGTTCTTGCCAATTCTTCCCCTAACGGGAGTTATTTAAGTTTAAACAGAGTTTCTTCTACTTTATATCTACTTCCTTCTTAGGATTTTCTGGAATCGAAGTTCACGTATATCGTTCATCGGTGTTTAAGGTAGGTGGCTTGGTGTTTATTTTCTAACTATCATGCGTTTGTGTGTGTTTTTGGGCTACAAACCTATATTTTGGGTGTCGTGTGGCTGAGGTCGTGGCTATTTTAAACACCTGGAATTGTATAGGTAATTGAATGTGATATAAAAATGCTGTTTGGGATCACTGGTTGGATCTAGGACCACCCCGGGGGTGCGTTCCTCTGTTTAGATGTTTGGCCAGGATACCTGAGGGTATGTCTTGTTTAGTTTCTCCCTTTAAAGTAATGATTGTAGAATTGCCTTGAGAGTAATTACATTTTTTTATTCTTGGTTACATGTTGGGCATGGCCCGGTTACCTGTTTAGCCTGAGGGAAGTGTTGTGATTAGCCTGTGGGCATTGTACTATTTAGCATGTGGGAAACATCTTTCGTGCCTGTGGGAAACGGATTCTGTGCCTTTGGGCGACACTACTTATGCCTGTGGTCAATATCCGAATGCATGTGGGCATATTATTGTGTTTGGTTTCTATTTACCTGAGGTTACGAGTTTACGTGTCTGGGGACATTGGCTATTTTCTTAGAATAGTCACTCTGGTGATATTTTAAATTAAATGATTAAATGGATATTAAAATGTCAATATAACTGGTTAAGTTAGTAACTTTCAGTACTGCTTACTTTATTGCATTTTATTACTGC
Source organism: Viscum album (assembly GCA_963277665.1). NCBI lineage: Eukaryota > Viridiplantae > Streptophyta > Magnoliopsida > Santalales > Viscaceae > Viscum > Viscum album. Next base: position 521,278,339 of record OY728150.1, read on the forward strand.
ACACTTTTGTTGCATGCTTTCACATAGTTGGGCACAAGCCTTGGGTGGGTGCCTTCTGGGATTTATTTCTCACACCCTATTTGGGTCATGCTTTTCGGCCCAAACTGATTATGTTTCTGTAGGTGTAGATAGAGGAAAGGGTCCCTATACAGGTACTTGATTACTGCCGAGGTGTAGAGGAGCATGTGACCGGTCTTACGGTCGCGATGCCACTGGCTATTCTATTTTTCTTTTTAGTACTTGTACTCTGTATTGTATTGCGCTGCTATGTAACATGTTCTGGCTGTTTTCTTAGAATTTGAGACATGTTGCATCATATCTATATATCTGGTTTGTTATATCTACTACAGTTGTTTATTTCAGTTTTGTATGCTTTACTTCTTCCATTATTGCCATATGTTTTATTTCATTCCACTGCGCTACACTTTGAAAAATGACGGTATAGTTTCCCCAATATCAGACCTGGGCCCTCACTACTTTTCAGCAGCCTATGGCATTTGGGGAAATGCGCTTGAGGTCATGTGGCGAACCGGGTTCGGGGCACCCATTGCATGGAACCTGGAACCGAGACGTTACAATAATTATTTCTATTATGATTATAATATTAAATCTTGTTCAATCTATGATAATGATGTATCGCATAGTGTTTTTAATTCTGAATTAAAATAAAATCTGCTAAAAGTTCTCAAAGAAGTGGTAAATTTTATTTTTGGTATTATCAATGGAATTTTTTTAAATAAAAGATATAATAATATTCTAAAGAAAGAGAGGATAAACTAGGTAATACATTCAAAAATTTCATCACTCTCATAGACCCAGTTTAAGAAAGGGATAAATCCATTCTTCATATTATGGAATAATTTATAAGGTAATTTGGTGAGAAATTTTTTCCTGATATTGTTTTTATGGTATATTTATATGAAATTAAAAAATTATTGATTTTTTTTTATGGATGTAAAGGATACTCAATTAGAGGTTAGATACAAAAGATTGATGGTGATTGAAAATTATTTACAATAATAAAGAAAAATGAATGAAGAATAAATAAATATCCGAAGGAGGATTGAGATGATATGATGAGATTAATTGAGAATGAGAAGAACTCTCTCAACATGAAGTGTTTTGATTTGGAGGTGATTTTGAAGAATCAAGAATCGCCATAAGATATTGCTTCCCATATTATTGGAAATAGTTATGATTTCATTAATGTTTCCATTTAGAGTCATGGATATAAAAATATAATGATATCATCCACTAACTAAATGGTAATATCGTCCAAGAAGAAGGAATCCCATAACCCTAAAACTATTTTATAAATTAATGTTATTTCAATTGTTGGTACCAGTTTAAAAAAAATCTTGGAATTTACGGATAGTGAAAAATAATCATATATCCACAACATCAATGGTGGAAGAGAGAATATGTATGAAGATATGTTCGTCAAGAATTTCTCAAATGTGTGGTGGTTCCACTCCAATATAGCAAGGTTCACACCATATAAAATCTAAACATACTATACTAAAAAGGATGAGAAGAAGGATAATATTCCATTGTTGGTGTAATTATATATTTAGGAAAAATGAATTAAAATGTTAAAATAACATAAAAATTCAAGAAGAAAATATAATACCACAAGCAAGAAGCTGCATAGTTGGATAACGGAGAAACATTATTTACTAAAATTAGAAGATAAAATAAAAATACAGGTGACAAAAATAAATCTAAACCAACTTTAATCGAGATGAAAAGTGATAGATCCATTCATACATCAAACATAGAGAAACATATGTCAATACAATCACATTCCCCTTGTAAAAATAACAGAATTTTGAATTATTACCGTAACAACAAGTGTTTAGAAATAATATATATCAAGTTGGGAGACCTAAGTTTAGAGTTTGTTGTCATGATGTTAATGGTATGACAATAAATCCTACACATTCTTGTATATTATGTCATTTCCATGAAACAAGCATGAATCAAAGGGGGGGGGGTAATGGTAAAAATATGAGAAATGATTATAAAGTAAATAAATTAGTTACTAGAAATCTATCCAAGATACCAATACAAAGAATGTATGAATGCTTAGAATAAGTCTGTTGTATATAAAAATTAGAAGGTTCTAGATATGAGAAATGTATAGTCAAACTACTTAGAGAGGTTCTATATATTATGAAAGGGAATATGTTGCAAAATAAAAAGAAAAGTAATTCATGTAAATATACTAATAAGACTGAGAATGTTAAGAAATATTGGCTAGTTTTTTATCCAATTCATTTTAAATTTGTTAAACAATTAGAGGAAGGTAAAAAATTTACTGAGGCTAAAGGAATGAAAGTGACTTACGAATATGAAGTGAAAATTCATAAGAAGTTATCTAAGTCTAGAAACCTAATGATTCAGAACACTAAAGAGGAAAAATCTATTCCACAAAAATAATTACTTCAAGACAATAGTTGTAAGGAAACTTCCCATGTTGAGATTGTAAGAAGAGAATGACCCAAGTTAAGAGAAATCCCTCATTCTGAATGTTGTTTCAGAAAAAACAAGAGGTACCTACTTATTGTCTTTTATTTATTATTTTATAATAACATGTAGGGAATTAAAAGATATATTTGTATACCTTGAAGGGGGGGGGGAGTTTATGAGTTAATGTTTTTAATTATTCACTATATAGGGAATTTGGAACCTTTAAACATCTTTGTAAAATTTAAAAAATGAGGTATGAAAATCCCTCCCATATCCTTACATTGGATAAATTTATAGTTATTATAAAGGTGAGTTGGTATTGATATAATAAGGGGAAGATATATCTCTTCTCACTTGAACATTTTGATGTATTTGTTGAGATATGTATAGACTATAATATATTTCATGATCTGATTGTTTGAGAAACCCCAAGACATGAACAAGTGTGTTGTTTTTTCTTGGTATCACATGCTACATAATTTTTGTACATCATTGAATACCTTTTTTTATAAAAACTTGTATTATATAAAGGGTTTCCCCCATATACTTAGAGTTTTCAAGATAACGAACCTTTTCTATGTAAAAAAACATGATTTCATCCTTCTCTCATAAGTGGATAAGGAAGAGGTTTTAAATGAATATAGAATAAGAGGATATTATCCGGAGAAGGGTGATGAAATAAGAATTATCCTATTATAACATTGAATTTATATTCAACGAGAGGGAGAATAATATTGAATTTATTAAGTGAATAAGTATTGAAAATATTTTCAAATGTTGATGTTAAATAGCATAGGTTAATTGTAGACGAATTAAAATTTTAGTTTTAGTTAGTACATTATAAATTCTATATGTAAGGAAAAATTAAATTAGGTACTGATGATTCTTGTTGATTAGAATTTCAACCTTGATAAATCAACCATCTAAGTCCATAGGTTTATAGAGGCACTACAATGATCTATGAAAATGAACTATTAGGCTACTATATTTAATAATTTATGTGAATAATTTTTAGACATAGTGGAAAAAGAGTGATTATCATTGAACTAGTGTGAATGGATGAGATATGTGCTAATTATGTTTAGAGTTTTAATAGTTTTTAAAAAATTGAATAATTGAAAATGAAGAAACAATCCCATAATTGGTTGAAGAAATATTTTGAAGACATCAATACTCTATTATTTTATAAAGAGATTTACTATGATGAATGTGCAAATATTTATTTTCATAAAGAAATATACATTGTTTGTGGAAGAATTTTGAAGAACATGCACAATACTATTTTGTATGAATAATTGATGAGGAATTTTTGAGCTAGTTTTTCATGAGTATTTTCAGAGTGAAAATTTATGATTTTTTTAGGAGGTTTGTACAGAAGTTTAACGAGATGAAGAGGAGAGAAATGCCTTTTCATATTTTTTTGTGGAATTTTATTCTTAGTTTTTACTGTGTATTATGAGTTGGACCTAATTAAAAAATTGGGATAATGATAACCACCCAAGATAAAACATCTCAACTAAATATGGGAGCAATATCATCCATGTAGGAGCCTAAACAAGTATGGTCATACAGGGTGGTAGGAGGACTATGGGCAGGTATTCATAGCATGCACATGAGCGTGTAGTGCTACCATGTGTGGATACATTATGGAAGAGGAGGTGTTGTCATGGGTTGGTTCCATAAAAAAAATGGGAACATACCTCATTACTCATAATAGATTGTAAAATTGAGTAATATCACTTATAAAGTGAATTTCATCCATTTTCAAGTTCAATGTGTGATGGGTGAGCATGTAGTGCACTATTCACAAACTATAAAAACTTACTTATATAATAGCAGTTTTCTGATCTATCTAATCAGTATTATTTTATTGAGACAAGTATTATCTTATTCCTTATTATTCCTAGTGAGATCTGGATAATGAATATCAATATTTCATCATTGCATCCATCTCTAGTGAGTGTTCCTTGATGGCGATTGATACCAGATCAGATCAAAGATTTTCAATGCGAGGAATGCTCAATCATCATGAATCTATGCATGTAATCTACCTATTTAATTTATTTGATAATTAAAATAATTCCCTACCATATAATGAAAAATGAATTTTCATGAGGCCATAATTATATATAAAAAAAGGAGTTTCATGTGTTTATCATCGAATACACGTGAATTTCATCATAAATAAAGAAGAGAACCACACAGGCCATGGATGACTTAACATTTGGTGTTGGGTGGGAAATATAATATTAAGGAAACCTCATGGGAATATTGGGATCACTGAGATATTTAGGAATACAAATTTATTTTCTGACTCAACATAGTTTTTGGAAATTTGAGTAGAATGATAATTAGATCAAAGCTGGAGATCACATCCTCTATAAATTTTGAAAATCCTAGAAGGAAGAAGGGTTGCTTCCATTTGTGATTTTTTATTGCTCTCATTTTCAGAAGAAAATAGAACACCTCCACACTTCCATTTTTGAGAATGAAATAAGTAACCCATGAGCCTTACTTCATTTTCATGATTAAACTAAGATCCCATATAGATACTATGTTACATGAAGTAGCTTAAGTGTTAATGAATCAATTTATTTTTCATGAAGAAGAATACATAATGCTTCAATCTTCATGAAGGGGTACCAAAAACATTATATGATTTCATTATCACCATTTTCATAAAGAAAAAGAGGTAGTTTCATGCTCTTACACACTTGTGTGAGGAAGAATTTAATCATCAAAGAATTTGAGACATCATGTAAGTTAGTACAATGAAGGAATATTTTTACACTAGTTTTTGGAGGAGAACCCATGCTCATCAATTTCATTAAAAACATGAATATTGGAACATAATGTTATATATATGTTACTCCAAGTAGGATCATGTATGCATAAAGTTATACAATAAAGATAGCTTTAGTCTTTCATAAAGAAACTTAAGACCTTTTCTAGAGATAATTGTGAACTCAATGTGTTTTATAAAGCACATATGGTGGATTGAAGATAAATAATGTACAAACCTTTATAGAAAACAAAAAAATAATAATAATATTTTAAATGTTCTAGGGTTTGAAGAAAATTCATTCACCATAGAATTATATAATATTTCATGAAGTGGATTAGTGTGATTGAATTAAAGATTTAAAGACATTATTTTTTAAATGTGAAGTATATGAGGCCAAGAAGTTGATCTTCATAAGAATAATATCTTCCCAATAATTTTATTGAATAAGTAATAACTGATCATTCATTGAGTACTGGATTTTTTTAAGCAAGACTGAAAATCTTATTCCAACAATTAGTTGAAGATATTAAAGGTGTACATGATAAATATTGATCCTACAGGCTCACAGAGAAATATCACTATGATCAAGGAAGATAAATTTCTACTACTAGATCAAAACTAAAAATATTAAGGAGCTTGCGGATGGGCTGTATAACCAGTTGTTAAATAAGATCAATATTAAGGTATATAACCAATCAAAGAAGATGAGAAGAGAAGATGGTTGGGGTTCCAAACCAACCGAAGAATAAGATTCAGCTGATGGGGTGTAGAACCAAGATCAACTATTATACTGTATAACTAATTGGTGCTCTAGACATTGTATTTGATGATAAAATTATAGTGGTGAATCTATGTTTGGGAATTTAACCACATAAAAATGAGTAGGTCTTTATATTGAACCTTTTAAATACCATGTTTTTTGACCTACATTATTATTTTTTCATACAATGTGATCCTTTGACATATTATATAGAGGATTTATAACCTTAAAAATATCATTTGGTTGAATTAAAAGAAAATAATTCATCAATATAAAACACTAATTCAACCCCCTTCCAGTGCCCAATCCAGCCAGGGGCTCTATAGTCTGGGAGACACCATTCTTATAACTATTGCTTTTCCAAGAAGAGGTTTTCCCATTAATGGTTTGTCTATATTGTAAAATATATTCATTTTTCCATGTATGTGATAGAATATTGATGTATGAAGTAATTCAGGCTTAAATAGAATGTATTTTTAGGTAATATAGTGAGTGATGGATGTGAAAACAAAAAATATATGAACTGGCAGTGAAATAAATTTTCCCTCCCTATTGATAAGGATTGAAAAATAAATTAGATGAAAAACAAACCAAAAATAATTGTTCATAAAAATAAATTTTAACATTATGAATTTTTTAACCGAGAAAACGAAAGAAGTAAAAAACCATGGGACATTTTTTAGAAAGATAAATCCACTAAAATTAAATAGTAAATGGTAGAAAATCCCAAAAGATGAGAAGCATATAAAAAATATATATCTATAATAAAATCAGAAACACCAGCTAAAAAAGTGGCAGAAACAAATATAATTCCAAATAATAATTATTAATTTGATTGCATGGATCTGAATGCCTCCATATAAAGAATTGTTGTAGAAAAAACTACTAAAATCAGATCAAAAACCATATTTAAGAGAATCTGATAAGGATTTAACATGTTCTAACTATTTTATAGATTCCCAATAAGAAGTATACGATACAAATAGGATCCATGCCATTATTTATTCCCTAAAGAAAATCATCCACCTGACCTCTTGAATTCATAACCATTTGCCAATTAAAAATATACCTGATGCCCTCTTAAATTCATAACCCCATTAATAAATATGTTTCTTTTTTTAATAGCATTGAATGTGGTATAGGTAAGGAGGACCGCAATGATATCCCCCTCTGAATTGACTAGTAATCATTGAAAAAATTTTAATCTATTAGTATGTATCAAATATACCTTATATTAAAATATTATTAAACATGTTTGAACCATTTTAACCTATGTGAATATTTTCAATATTCAACTATTGGGAATCAATGATTTCTATGAACCAATTGTACAAAACATTTATATGTTTTTATATATGATGAAAATTTAAATTTTTTTACAAAAAAATACAACTCTTACTATCTATATTATAATTTATCTCATGAATAAAATTATTTATCAATAATAATTATTTTTTTTCCTTTATAATTTCAAAAAACTCATAATAAGTGGTAGATAATGAAACACATCATTAAAATCTAGACTAACAAGATACAACTACCCCTATAAAAGTTATCAGATATCTTGAAGTTGACTTTCCCATATCCATATATCCTACCAAATCTGGATCTAAAAATCCCCAATGAAATATTTTCTCACTTCCAAAACACAATCTCAAATCTGAAGTACCAAAAAGATATAAAAAAATATACTCCATTGATATGTAATGTTCCATATAACCCTTAGAATATATTTTAAAAGAACATTGAGCTTTATAACTTTCTTAAAACATAAGGAAAAAGATCTAGAGGATGATTTAGAATAGGCGCATTCACCAGATAAGAGATATCAGATTGGTAAGAATGAGAGGGTATGGAAATCACCATCGTTACCAGGATTGTGCATCTCTATACAGGACAACTAGCTGAATATCATTGAGAAGGTGGAGATCTGATCATGATGGATAAGATGGGGAGGGGAGGTTTTATGTTTTCATAATCTGTATAAATTCCCTTAAGACCTTCAGGTCTTAAAATTTCATGAATCTTACAGACAATGTTAGGTTCCCCCTTTAACCCTAAAAAGGGGGATTATCAAAAATAAATAAAAATTTATGGCCTTTGAGCTATTCAGGAAACACTAAGCTTTAATAGAATTAAAATATACTATAAAAATATTATTATTTAAATGTGACCACTATAACCTATATTTTTAAATTGGTGGTATAAATAAGACTAAAAAAATATGATAAATATGTATAATGGTTTTATATAATTCCATTGTATATATTAATTCATAATAAATATGTACAAATTATCAGTAAATTGATTTTTTTCTTCAAAAATATGTTTACTTAAAAAATGAGTTTTAATACATTTTGTACACAGTCATTATAATTAATTTATAAATTTTTATATTTTTTTGGGGAATTAATTTCATTTTTGAAATCAGTATTTCAATATTATGTTTGGGGTAAAAACATTACCAAATATAACTCTCTTTATTTTAATATATATAGTATTTTATAATTGGGATAAAAATAATTTATAATTGGTCATAAATTTATATTTTTAATATGAAAAAATTATTTTAGCGATATTAATTTATTTTTAGTTTTTAGTGATTATATAAATGACTTAAATACTTACATAATGTTGATGCGGTGCTTATGCAAGCAGTAGAAAAATCAAGGTAAATGATTTTAAAAATAATAAAAATAATATGTTATTGATGAATTGTGGTATTAAATTAATTTAGTACATGATTATAATTTATAATTAATTTGAAATTTGTATATATTCTTATTCCATTATTATCTTGTTGTCTTTTAAGTCATATTAAATAAATTGTCTAAAAATGACTTTAATGATATTTTCTGATAAAAAATATTTAATTTAAATATTTAAATATCAAAAAATATTTATATAGGATGATTTGTATGGAAAATGGTCAAATATTTCATTTATAGACCATTTTTGAGCCACTAATCACTTTAGAAGTAAATTTATGACCTGTAAAAGATAAAATTGTTTTTACAATAGTTAATGTTAACAAATTATCTACGGGGTTAAACCAAAAAATAAGGTTTAAAATATAACTTATATATTAATAAATTTTATTTTTAAGTGATTTTGACCTTATAATATCCTAAATTATTAATTATGGCCATTTTGTTCAAATTTACAAGATTATGATGTATATTATATTTAAATCTTATAAGAAATTCCATGTCTATCATTTCCCTCACTTATAAAATGAAACCTCCTCTTATCATTCATTGATAAAATTTGAGAACTCTAGATTATAAAATATTTACCCCAATACCTTCTTATATTCCTTCTCGAATCACTATATCTTATGTTCTTCTCTGAAGATCATAGTAAGAAAACATATGTTGTAAAGCTAAAGAGGTCTCTCAAAGAATAGTTAATCATCTTACCTGACTCTATAAAAGTTTATTTCCTCTTCAAATTCCCCAAAATCCATTTTATACAAAATAAAATATTGAGTACAATGTCATAAATATACTTATATTTTATTATTATTATCAGGAATGTATTTTATTAACAATACTCTATAAATCTTAATTGATTTTGATACTCACAAATACCCTTGTTTATTTTACTAATGATATTACTTTAAGTGTATTTCACGAAATTATTATTAATTTCTTTATTTATTATATAATTATATTGACAATTTTAATTCACTCAAAATATTTGTTAAAGTGTTCAAAACACTCTTATGTGTATTCTGGAAACACTTTTCATACCATACGTTCAGAATGTAACATATGGAATAAAATATTTCATTTTGATAGCATGTATGGATTATGAACCATATGTTTTTATTAAACCATACATTTGAAGAAGGTTCATATGGGTAAAAACCCCTATGATTGAAATAAAGTATGGATAAATAACCTTAAATTTGGATGGAACCTTACATTTGTAAAGAGAAGAAAGTACGGTTAAAGAACCCTATGTAACTAAGGAACCCTACGTTTAAGGACACAAATATATGGTACATCCAAATTAATTTTATTATCAACCTTAAATTTTCAAAATTATGTTTATAGAATGAATTATACATAGTTTAACCGTACTTTTTGTATTTTTTTCATTTTGTAAAGGAACCCTACATTTAGCTTTTCAATGTCAAAGATTTAAATTCATGATTTTATACAAGATTTTTGCAATGGTCTTTATAGAGATACAAGCTATTTTAACACTCATTTTCCAACAATTAAAAGCTCATTACAATTGTTTAAAAGAAATAGAATCAACAGAGATATTCACTCCTATTTTTAATGGAATTTACGACTCCTTTGAATGTTTTCTAATTTGAATATTCACTATTTTTCAGGTGGCTTTTTTGGAAATGCAATTACAAAGTAGACTCTCTTATTTATACATTCTACCGGCACATCGTTTCTCAATATGAGATATACAAGTCACTATTTTTATAGATAATTTAATTGTCATAAACTTCTCTTATAGTGATGATACATTGAACGATTAATTATGATAGAAGCTACACTTTAGAGACATACATGATAAATATTTTATTGTTGTATGATTACTGCTTCTATTTGTTGATAATTTTATTTTAAGATCTTTTTCAACTGGGATATCTTCAGATATATTATTTCCTAAAGAATATTTTTTTCTAAAGAAGAAGATCCATATATGGTCAATTTCTACTACTTGAATTGTACATTTCTACCTGATTCATATTCAAATCAATCTCTTTTGATTTCTTAAAGTTCTAACTACTCAGATTCAGTTATGGATAACCAGTTCTCTATTAAATAACCATGAGGTTATATTTATCGATATTTGTAAAGGTGTAAACTTCCTATATTTAGTTGAGGATTTATGGTCTTATGATAAGAGGTCCTTGCTAGTGAAATTCACCAAGATCGTAGAGAGAGTAATTTTTGGAGTGGAATAGGGGATCTTTGTGCACCTAACCACAATAAAAAGATGAATTCTTTATTTTTACATTATCTGATACTTATACTCATTATATAAGTAAACATTGTATATCCACATAAATCACAGAGGTTTTAAAAATCTAAAATTGTGGAATATTTTTGAAAAGACAAAATTCAAACACCTCTTTTGTTAATTTTTATTATTATGACCCAACAATTGGTATCAATGGAGTGATTTTTGAGATAAATCTATAGCAAGATAAAAGTATGAGGTCTATACAAAGAATATGGGAATGGATGATCCCAGAGAAGTAATGTTTATGGTATGTGATCCATACATTAAGGGTGAAAATTTTGGGTGATGGAAATCATGAATGATTATCTATTTGAAAAATCATGGATTCAAAGGTTATTCAAAAATAATAACTCCTTATAAGATTATTGAAAAACTAGAGACTTGGGATGCAGAAAATAAAGCCGAATATAATATTAATTCAAAAGAAATGAATGCTAAATTTTTTTGGTCTTGGGCAAGATGTGTTTAATCGTATTTCACAATGTCCTACAGTATATGAAATGTCGAAAACTATTGCAATTGCCTATGAAGTAACAGACAATGTACGACAGATGAGTTATGCAATAAAAAAGTTAAAATTTTACACCATTAGTATATTTGATGGTGAAATTGTAACACCCTAAGATTTCAATGTACTTTATCTCTTTAAAGTAATTCAATAGCTTGTGTTACATGCAACACCAAGTTCAAGCGCCTCAAAACCTATCAAACTAGACTTTTAAAATGTGGTTATAAATAGTATTAACCCCATTTAAAATTTTATGTATAACCTATATAATTTTAATATTCATCTTTTTTTTTCTTATACATAATATAATGACAAATTCAATTCTTCATATAAAATAATTATTTTAAAAGAATGGAGTTTTTCCACCTTTTAATGGGGAACCCTTTTTAAATAAAATATTAGACAGTTTTATATATTAAATTTAATGAAATTAAATTCTTCTATAGAATTATAAGATAAAAAATTTATTTTGGATAATTTTTTGGTACTTTTCTAATAACTTTCATATTTTGATGAATAGTGAAAAATAATAAATTTTAATTAAAAACTAAATTTTTATCGAAATTATTTATAGTGCTCTATTATACATTTGAGTGGTTTTAAAGTATCATTAAATTATATTTTTATCATTTAATATAATGCAGGTCATTGGATGTAATTTCACATTTAAATTGTTTATAAACACATGTCAATATTTTGATAGTTTTTAATTCTTAAAAACCCGCTTTCTGGTTTTGATAGTTAGAATTAATTTTAAATTTACCAATGAAAATTTTAAGTTTTGAATTTGGTAAAATTGAAATAATTTTTGGATTTGTAATATCAAAATTATCTTTTGGTGAATATTTCATATTTTTTCAAAAACATACAATTTTTGATAAATAGGGAAAAACACTACGTTGTAGATAAAAAATGACTTTTCATTTAAATAATTTTTTTTAAATTAAAAATTTATCATAATGTTAAAATAGATACATAATACTTATATTAGTTCAATTTAATTCATTGGATTCTGTTTATAATAATATAAGACATATACAATTTTATTGATGTTTTTAACGTCTTTTACCCACCATCTTGGAACATTTGTAAATTTTTATAAAATGTAATTTTACCACATCTGTGAATTGAATTTCAAAAATCCAAGAGAAAAAATTGAAATCAGTATTTAAAATTTGGTTCAACAGGATGCAAATAATTTTACATGAATAATAACTTTTGAATTTTATTTACCACGACTAAAAGTAAATAAGGTAATTAAAGGTGAAAATAATATTAAAATTACCACAACACATGTCATAATTCTATTGGATAAGTGTTTTTCGACCAAAATAAACCTCAGAAAAAAATAAGATCCTTTTGATCGATTTGGATTAGATTATAACCTTTATTATATTATATTTAATGAAGAGTTAAAAGTGTTAACTTAAAAGTTTAATAACTAAAAAAATTTTAATATAGGGTTAAAAATAAGATAAATTTGACTATATATATTCACAATAAAGATAAAATTACTTCTTACATCATGGTATTTTATTTATAATTTTTAGAGATTAAATACTTAACGTTATTTTTGAAACAATGATGATGTAGTAATTACCTTATTAACGAAAGATTAAAATAATTGATGTTATAAATATTAAAATAAATGTAAATTGAAACTTTTGATGCCATAAACAAATTTTATAGTTGAATATGAAATGTTAGGGTTGATTAAATGTATTTTTTTCGAAGTAATCATGTTGTTATGACTTAAAAAAAACAAATATTAAATAGTGTTAAAATTGACAAAAATGAGTTTTAAACAAAATACTATATTATTAAATGATATAATATTCCTAAAAATCTAATATTTGGACAAAGGACTTATAAAATTCTATATATGTCATTAATGAACCACTTTAGAATCAATTTTCATTTTTTTAGTTAGTTTATTGACCATATAATATAAAAATACAAGGAGACATGGTAAATGTTAAACTATTAAACTAAGGGTTAAATCTAAAATATAAGGTTAATATGGAAAGATAAAATTGTATAAAACCTATTGGTTGAGAATATTTAGACCCATAATTACCTTATACTCTAAATAAATAAATTTGGAGATATTATTAACAGAAAATTATTGTATAATAAAATAATATTTCATGCTTTTCATAAAGTTCCAGTCACCTCTCTTGTAAATGGGTACTTCCCATTCTCTTAATTTCACACCTCCAAAACCATTTGGATCATCCAAACCCTACTCAAATCTATTCCCAACTATTCTCAATTCAACCTAGAGACATTACTTTTTCTTTAAATCCAACCTAAGGATCCCTTTTGTTCAAATTAAAAGGAAGAACCTGAAAAAGAGGTAATTATTTCATCACCTCATTCAATGTTCTTTTCTTCTCCCTCTTCCCCTTTCTTTGTCGTTTCCATAACAAAATAATAAATATAGTATCTTATAAATACTAATATGTTATTATAAATATGCTAAAACTATATTCATTATTCTATCCATCCTATGAATGAAAAAGTCACCATACGTGCGTATGTACGGCTTACCGTCTCCACGTCGTGGTGTATTTTGTTATTCAACACTTCATTATTTGGATGGGTATAATAATTAGTATAATTGATGTAAAATAAAAAATATAACATGTTAATGATTATGTATATATAATATATCATCTAATTACATATTATTTCACCATAAATATAATGATATCGTCGCTCATGCGTACATATGGATTACCGTCTCCACGACGCAATGAGACTCATTTCCACGTTCTTCATTAAACGTTGATTATAAAAATATATATTATTAATATGTATGTAATATACGACATAATAATTCAAATGCATATATATATATATATCTGTGTGTGTGTGTTTGTTTGTGTGTGTGTATGTATGTATATACATATTCTCATTCACTTACTTCCGTTCAATACGATATGAAAATGGAAACAACGTTTATGCATACGTATGACCTACCTTCCTATAAATGGTGTTATACATTTAAAATATCTATATATTATATATATTTATATTCTGAATATATATGATACATAAATAATGTTTTATATTATAGAAGCAATTAAATCATGATATAAGTGATACGACCAAGAATAACAAGTTAAAACACATACAATAAAGAAAGCGATTATTACCCAAAATGTTATTTTAACATAGAAATTATTATTAAATGGGTAGTATAAATCCATAAATAAATCAAGTATGATATAAAAAATATGAATATGGTTCTGTTATAATTTAATAACATACTATGGTAATTATACAAGAGATTAAACGTACCCTCGACCAAAGGAAAGTACAAGGTAAGGATTAATTCCTAAATCTCATTATTAACCAAGATTGTTTATGTGTAAGTATTTACTGGGACATATTTATTATCCATGTAAATGTTTCACAAAAGAGTTTTCAAAAGGACTCTTATTAAGGGAATCTTTAACTAAAACATTATTTTAATTGGTTTAAATATTTATTCTTCTAAATCATTCTCATTAATGTTCATGTTTTAAAAATGGTTTTAAGGATTTATTTATATGGACATGATTGTTTTAAAACATTAATTCCATTAAAATGTTTCTAAGTGGTATGGGACACTTTGATTCCAAAATATATTCTAAATGGATTCCTTTATAAATTTTTTCCTTTTAAATGATTTCACAAAAAAGGATTTTTCTCTCAAAGAGTTTTACTAATAATTTTCAACAACGTCAATATCCTTTACAAGATATTATTCTCGATTGAGTTTGATTTATTATCTTCCATATTTTATTGAATGAGTTATTATATTTTTTACTTTGGATGATCTATTTTTATACCATTCATGGTTTATGGTTAAAGAATTGACATTTTCTTATGCTAGTTTTAATACGAATGTTTATGTTATGTTTCAATAATTTATTATGAGGAATGCATTGGACATAGTAAGTGACGGATGGGGCCTTCTATAGACCCTCTATGCATCAGTAGGTCTCATGAGACAAATTAGTGTCTTGGAACAAGGCCATGACAAAATTTTTATTTGTAGTCTTGGAAAAAGTCATTGACTATATGGTTATGATGTTCGGCATTATGCATTCCCTTATTATGAAATTATTTATTACATATGATTATTAGACTACTAGAATTTCCATGTGTATGATTATATGGTACTGTTTGATTTATTATTTTCCAAATTATGTTAAATTTTATATTTAAAAGGCTGTTGTTTTTATTACACATACTGCCTTAAGAGTTTATAGCTTTTGCTAAAATATTTACCCTTATTGAGCATCAGAGCTCACCCATTTCTTCCTCCAATGGCCCGAAGGCCTTCATTTTTTATTGATTGATAATACACCTTTCAAGGGATTAGGTGGAACCATATTACATGCCCGTAGGCCACTTTTTAGGAACCAATGCCCGTAGGCACAAACATACCATACAACCCAGAAAAACAACTTGGAACTTGCTCCTCCCCAGTATCATCATCTTTGAAATCAGCTCGTCACCTCCGAATGGCTGTTCGGCTAGTCATTCCTGTGCATGAACAGGCTTGTCCCAATGGCAGGTGCCATACCCTCTCATTATTGCAATCCGTTAGCTCCTGCTGTGGTGAAAGCTCCTTTTTCCCATCCTCCTTGTAGAGCTTGTTCCTTGTAGTTCTTGGTCTGTTGTTTGTATCTGCAGGTGACCCGAAGTCCATATGGATAGCCCGAAGGCCCAACTGACCCGAAGGCCTGGGTGCCCGAAGGCCAATGAAAGACTCAGGGACGAAATCTGGTGCCTGAAGGCCCAAACGGGGGCATATTCTCGGCTGCTACAGTGCCAAACAGTGCCTGCTACAGTACTGCTATAGTAACCGCTACAGTACTACTACAGTAACCCGTAAATCCTACCTCCGCCTGGTTTTGATCCCTGGTCACTTGGATACACCATCAGAGACCTTGCCAACTGGGCTAAGGCTCATGTGCTCACCCCTTTCATATGTTTTGCTTTACCAAGATTCCAAGAAGTGTATTATGATTGATATGAATGGTTAATCTAAGAGAACAATGGAGTTATCAATGGATTATTTATGTTTTGTTTAATGTTTGAATGTGTAATGTAATATTCTTGTATGTAATCTATTTTCCAAGACTGCTAAACTGATCCATCTGTTGGGACTTGATTCCTTGTAATCATGCCAATGTTATATAATAATGCACTGACTCTGGATAATTGGGGTTGAGATGTTACAGTTGGTATCAGATGAAGTTTAGAAACAACCTATGAAATATATTTAGATAAACTATGATTAGGAAACATTAACCTAAGATAGACTTTGAGGATTATTATATAATAACATACTATAATTTTGGTAATGTAGATATTTTGTGAATTTTACATGCAATACATCCCTGTAGGGATACGAGCAGGTAGAGGTGGCTCTGGCACATATGTATCTAGGGGTAAAACCCAAAAACAACACTTTTAGCTAGACTCGAACGAGAACTAGGGCATGGAAACGGGTCTTGATACAATCATGGTTATGAAACTCCCGAGAGATATGCTTAGGATAATTCACATTTTTTAACAAACCATTATAAAGGATTTATGAGAAAAAATGACAGAAAAGAACCCATTTTAATGATTATGAGACTAGATATGTGAAAATATTTAATTATTGTTGAGAATTTTTTTTAGCTATTGGATTCTACATTATGATACAATCTATCCTAGTGTATATCTTCATTTAGAAATGTCACCCAATATAAGGATTGAGAACTCCAGTAGCACACATATCCCAAAGAGTAAGAAGGATAATATATTACATAGTCTTATGCCAAAATTTCAAAGTGAAATAGCCTCCCATGTATTATCATCGTACAAGGAAACAGTATCAAATGATAATAAGATAAGAAAATAATTATTTCAGTCCTGTGGATTTGAAGGGAATCCAGAGAAGAAGAATATGGCATAGAGAAAGATAGATAAAGGGAAGAAGGGAAAGAAGCATTTTTTTCATTTGTGATAACTGTGGAAAGAATCACACTATGAAGTGCCTAAAATGACTGGGTGTTTGTTATAAGTGTCGAGAAAAGGGTTATCAGGAAAAATAATGAAAAGGGAATAAAGAAAAGACTAATATTCAGTGTTTCAACTATAGTGAAATGGGTAAATACGCAAATAAATGTCCCAAACATAAAGGAAATGTAGCTTATAAGAATCAAAGGGATCAAGGTAAATAATAAGCTATTACTACAGTCGATGTGGAATTATTAATGAATTTCTGTTTTTGGAATGAAGAATTATGTCATTTGAGTGTTGTATCAATGATGTACTGGTTATATGAATTATAGAAATATATACAGATTTTACTACAGTACTATTTCATTAAGGATTTGAGATTGTGTGGTACCAAGAAAAGTGACTCAATAACAGGTTAAATGTTTTGTAAAATATATGGTTGATAGAAAGTTAAACCTTAAAATAGTCTGGAGGCTGATGTAATGATTTTGGAATAAGAGATAATTGAGTTAGATAATGTATATTAGATATTATTGGCTACCTTGGATCTAATTAATGGTTTTTTATTCCATCATTGTTGGAGATTACAACATTTTTTGGATTTAAGGAGTATATCCATTATTATATGTTTTACAGAAGTAATAAGGAAGTAAATACCTATTCAAATATGGTTTTCTTACGAGAATACATAATGAAGGTATTCACATGTATGTTATGTGACTTGCCTTATTAATTTTGAACTGTGAGTTTGTACAGAAGTATTTCGGATAAGTTTAAATCACAGAGGTTTTCAGCATCTAGAATTGTGGGAGACTATTGAAAGACACAATTCATCTCCCCTCTGGGGTTACTTTGTATTATACAAAACAAAAAACTATTATTATTATATTACCAATTTCCACCTCCTTTCCCTTAAATGGGAAATAAAAGTATTGCTCATACATATGTGTAGACTACCGCCTCCACATAGAGAAATAATTCATTTTACATCACCATATTTCACATTTCGTCATTATGATAGATTGAATAAATGTATTTTATATTAATGAAGTAATTATTATTATAAATTTATAATTTATTACTTACTTTTTTACCCTTCCGCCTGTTAAAAAAATGATAACGCCGCTCATGCGTATGTGTAGACTGCCACCTCTACGAAGTGATGCAAATCATTTTTAATACCTCGTTTGATGGATGATTATAAAATTGTATTTAATGTATAAAAATGATAATTATGAAATATATTAAATTATTTATATTATGGATCCAAGAACACTTTGACGATGGTTAACCTACTGAAGCTGTTCTGTGATTATGAACTGAACGTTTTTAAAACATCTCATATGAACTTAACTAATTTAATAAATTTATAAGGGATGGTAATAAATGAAATTAAAGAATTAATAATAAGTAATATACATTAAACATGTTGTTAATCAACTATAAAATTAAAATAAATTCATTATACATGAGATAAAGTATTTATGTGGTGAGTGAGACTTGAGGTATGGGTTTTCTTAACTTAATTTATTTTCGCTAGGATATATTACATTTTCATTTTATATGGTAAGATAAGATTATGTGCATCATGACCTATAATTTTTTTTATTTTTTATTTATAGTTTTTTATTTTTATTTAAATTTGTTACGCATAATCAATTCATCGATTAATTCTCACTTTAATGTTACAATCTTTAAAGGGGTTTATTTTACAATCTCATCCTTATTCCAGAATGTTTATGTTTAAGTTTCCATTGGGGGAATTATATGATCTTTCTATATTAAACCCCATACATATTCTTATCCTATATTTATTTCATTAAATTACATATTTTCTATTCACTTTCCACTTTATAAGTTCCCAAAAGTCCTAAATATTGTTTTTAAGGAAAACTAATTTTGTTTTTCTATTTGATTGATAATATTTTTTTCCATTTCAATATTTTCTTTAAAAATGTTACAAATATTTTAAATATTATAAAATAATTGATTAAATTAATTTTTACCTATGTATGAATTTATATAAAAAGTTTTAAAATGATTTTTTTTGATTTTCCAAATAAGTAACTTTTTACCGAAGATGTTAATGAAATATTTGATTTAATATACACCACAAAAATGAATTTTACCACCATTATGACTACTCATTACATTGAAGTATACTTTAAATGTTTCCATGATTATTTCTATAGAAAGTATTTTTCCTAATATAATGTAAATTTTTAGATTTTAAATAAGTAAATTAAAAATAAAAAATATATTATCTTCAAGAAATATTCCAGTGATATTTTAATTTTTTTTATCTATGTCAACACCCTTCAATTAATATTATTATTTACTTAGGATATAATCAAATGATGCTATCAACTATATTTCTCTATATAACTTATTATCGTTGCGACGGAGGATATTATTGAAATTATGTGTGATATTTATTACAATATGGATAATTATTGAATATTAAGGAATATTGATTAATATTATTTATTTATTCAAATAATGAATGCATTGACTTTTTACATGATTAATGGGGCCCATAATTAGATACCCCCTTGATGTATTAGTGGGTCTCACTAGAAAAATATGTTGGGTATTTGGCATAAACCTTACCCATTTAAGTATTGTGTCTTGATATGAGGCCTTGATGATATGTTTATAATATCCTAGAACAAAGGCTCAATGATGTATTTAAGTTGTAAAAAATTATGCATTCTATGATTATGAAATTAGTTATTAATACCCATGTGATTATTCAAAGAGGTATGTTATCCATGAATATGTTTCAAGCTCATGTGATTATTTATATTTTATTTTTTGATCATCATTTACTCCTGCTGAAATTTTCCTAGATATCTTATTCTATGATATCTTCCATTGTGAAAATTCCCTTACTAAGAATCTAAGCTCACTATTTTATTTTATTTTCATTTTCTTAGATGTTAATAGGTATACTGTGATTAAAATGAAATGACATTATAGGGGGAATAATAATCTTCTCAAAAAAACTATAGTGTATTTTAAAATATTAAATATAACGTGAGACTCAATAATGTATCTAGTTTTCCAAAACAACAAAACTAATAAATCCTTAAGGACATGACCACTTTTATCTTGTGAAAATGTATTAAGATAATCACTGGTTGTATGTTACTGGAGTTTGGGTGTTAAAGTTTGTGTCAAAGGAAGTTTAGTAGGAATATTGGGAGCTAGATTTAGAGAAACCCATATTAGATAACATAACCCTATGATTTATTATAAGTATAATTCTATGTATAGGTTAATATCATAAATCTTGGGTAAAGTAAAAATTACGGGGTTTTCCTATAAAATACATCCCTATCTTGTAACACCCGAGCCTGAATTATAGGAGGTTAAATTGGTATTTTAATAAAACTATAAATCAATTAATATTTTAATATTTTGTGTATTTTTTTTAAAAAATTTATATTATTAATATATATTTTTAATTTACATGGTCAAGATAAGCCTCGAATGTTTTTTGAACATTTCCCTTAGATCTAATGTTTCATGAAAAATTAGAAATGTAATATTTAATTATTCACCCTTTTATTTATAAAAAATTTTAATAGTGTATATAAATAAAAATTTATTAAAATTAAATATATTTAAATAAATATATGTTCATTCAGAGATACAAATGGATATTTTTTAGAAAACCCTTCATTTTTCAAAAAAAATGTTTTTATTTTAAATGGCATAATGTCTATACATTTTAATTAATTAAAAAAATATTTAATAATTAATTATTTAAATTAAATTTAAAGATTATATATGTAAATATTATAACTTAAATACATATAATAATGATTAATAGTAATATAGTAAATATAATATCAGTTAATACTTGAAAAATATATTTATAGAAAAACTGTATTTCAACACGATTCGCTGGTTTCTTTTTAAATTATATTATACCACTTATGTGCATTGAATTTAATAAAATTGATTCCATATTTTAATCATCATAAATAATATTAGGTAACAAGTTGAACTTAATTTTATTTCATAATAATTTGTAAAAATATTAAAAATCAATTAACATGATAAAGTTTAAAACTTGGTTTTGTGCGTTACAAGCGCTTGTGTTAAAAATAATTTTTGACAAAAATAGAATTTTATTTAATATATTTGATTTAATACTTGTAATATTTATATCCAAAATATATAATAATTCTCATTTTATTTTAGTTTTAAAATATTAATTACTTAGCTTAAAAAATTAGTTATCGTGGTGAAAACTAAAATGTTAAGAGTAAGTAAACATAAAGGATAAAGGAATAAAATGTTTAAAAAATATTTCATTTTTTTTTTGTGATAATAAAACATAACTTACCTAATATCCATTATATACTAATTTTGTAGGAACTTTGGGTGAGAGTGGAAGTCCATTATTGAAAGTTTTGGGTATTTTCAAAAATGTCAATCCTCCTCAATTATAAAAGGGCATTGCATCCCCTTAGTTATTCACACTTATAAAGACATTTGGATCAACTAAAACTTACCTAAATATCTCTAAAACATAATAATAAAAATTATAGAGTTTCGTTTATTCCCAAAATACTAACCCTAGGGTCCATAAGAAGTAATTGAAAGGAGGTTTCTCTAAGAGAAGGTAAGTGTCTTAATAAAGATCATTCTTTTTCCTTTTCTTTTACAAACAACAATTATGTATTAAAAATTAATATATAATAACAAAATAATAACAAAAGTAATAATATGTAATTATATTTATTGAATAATATTTATCCATATCCATCTCTATCAAATGGGAAACAAATCCATCGCTCATGTGAATGGAAGACTACCACATCACAAACTGATGTAATTTGTTTTCTATAACCAAATCACATTGAGAATATAATGTTGAAAATAATTAATACATATTATTATTATTACATGATATTTGTTATGTAAATAAATATATCATACACTTCATTACTCTTTCTCCTCTTAAGGGAATGCTTTTTTCACTTGTACGTACGTACGATCTACTACCTCTACGAAGTAATGCGATTCATTTCCATGTAAATGTTTCATGAATATTTATAATAAAGTATTAATAATTAAATAATATATTTATAACATTAATTTAATTTTTTATGTTATGTAACTGTATCCTATACCCAATAACTGAATCATTCATGAGCAAAAATGGATGAGAAATCAAGGCAATTAACTCTCGAAATAATGATAAAAAATATAATTAACAAATGGGTGATAAAAAGTTATAATAGGATCATATATGATATTAAAAAATATTAATATGGTTTTAGAATCGATTAATAAAATGGTAAAACCATTATAAATTATGTTAAATCATGTTCAATAAAAGGGAAGTGCGAAGTAAGTGATTTCATCTCAATTTCTATTCCATTAAGACTTATTTGTTAATATGCACCTTTTCCGTATTATGTTCATCATATAATTAAACTATGATTCATTTAACATGAATAAAAATTTATTAATTATTTTTAATGTTAAAATTTAATTTTATTCTTTCAATGGGTTACAATTATAAAGTTATTGAAGAGTTAAGAACCTATTTTACAATCTCACTTTCTTTTTAGATTTATTTTACTTTCATTTATGGAATATTATATTTTATCCTTCATAAAATCTAATAATTTTCTTATAAACTATAAATTTATGGTGT
Source organism: Viscum album (assembly GCA_963277665.1). NCBI lineage: Eukaryota > Viridiplantae > Streptophyta > Magnoliopsida > Santalales > Viscaceae > Viscum > Viscum album. The sequence continues at coordinate 521,301,533 of OY728150.1, forward strand.
TTCTATATTTTCTTCCACCTTTTCCTCCATTTTTTACTTGAATCATGAAAATAAATGTTTAAATGAAAAACAAATTTTATTTATCTTTAAATAAGACATATTTTTCTTCCGCATCCATGGTTTTAATTATATATTACATTAATCATTTTATTTAATCAAATAATTTGTTGAGGAAATTTGTATTTTCCTTAAATTTTAAAAAGGGTTTTAATTCAATCTTTCTATACTTTTTTTAAAGGGACATTTTTGATGACATGTGAAAAAGAATTTTTTTATATAGAGCGATAAAAGACTTCTCTACCATCATAACCACTTTAAAAAATCTAACTTCATCTACACCTTTTCAATGGAATTACATAGAAAAATATTTTATCAAATAATATTTTCCTATTTTATTTACAATCCCTTTATTCTTACAAAGGTTGTGATTTTATTTCAAAAACCGATTTTCCTGATGAAATTATAGTTACCTCTCATTTCTTGATTAAGTTTGATATTGGACAATTTATTTTGTAAAAATCACTTTATTTTTATTATTTTTCATTGGAAATTACATTTCTCTTAAATATCCATATTTTTTGTATCATTTATATATTTATTTACTAAACCATATAATATTTCTTCATGTAGTGTACACTTTTTTAGTTTTTTGATTAATTGGAAAAATATTGATAAATCCATATTCTTTACTAAATATAGATATTTATGGATATGTATTATTGATTCATGAATTAAATAAATCATTTCATATATGGGAAATAATTTCTACATGAAGTGATGGGTGAAGCCTAGAATTATATAACCCATCTATGCATCATCAGGTCTCATGAGACATATTAGTTGGACAAATTAAATGGGTTTACCCATAGAATTAAACTTTATTGTGAATGGTCATGATATTATAGACATCATGATGTATGAGAACATGACATTCAAAATTAAGCATTTTTATTCTTTGAAAATTCAATTATTATTATCTATGATATTTTTTATTGATATTATCAATGGATTCATTTTTTTACTCAAGTTATTGATTAAATGGAATGTGTGTTCATTTACTTACCTTTAAATATTTATTTTACCTTAACTAATCATGATAGTCAAGTTATTGATTAAATAGTATGTGTATTTAGTTAGTTACCATTTCATATTTATTATTCCTTATCTAATCATGAAAGTCAAATTATTGACTGAATGACATGTGTTTTTAGTTAATTACCTTTCCATATTGATTATTAATTATTTATTAATGACGGATTCCACTATATATAATCCTTATTGTAAATTTTATATTACCCTTATTTTGTTTCCTTTTCCAAGGATATGGAGAAGAATTATTTTAATGAGTTCAAGGATGTAGAGTTTTTCCATTAGTATGTTTTATATTCTATTACCAATGTAAAGAAGGTATCATGTATGTACCTAGTTCTCTAAAATTACTAAACAGGTCAATCATTAGGGATTTGATCCGTTATATCTATTACATTATAATAAAGTATACACTCGATCTATAACATCCTATTCATTAAGGTATTTCTTAAACCTTATTTTGATATCATGTTTTAGGATATATGTTTTTCTTCAAGTTAATATAGTTCATGTATAAATTTGTCAAATGTTTGAGATGGTAATATTTGGTTTCATAATGCTCTGGAGTTGGTTTAGATATTTTCTGAAGAATGTGGATTTTGCACTGCCTGGTGGACACATTCACACCACGAACTTGTGAAATGTTTTGAACTTTTTGTAAGGAATATTCCATGAGTCTGGTTCATAATATGAAAAGTTACAAATTGTGAAACCATTTAATTATTTTAAATGGCCAGGATCAAGATTTTTAATTTTATATGACACATTTTTCAGTGTATATGAAACCTGATAGAATTCAATCTATGAAAGGGATTCATGATGTGAATTTTTCAAGTCCAATAGTTTTATCAGAATGTATGACTAACTCATATGCCATTAAATGTGCATTAATTCCTCTCAAACTACAGTTTAAATTTGGGAGATTATTTGTGATCGACCTCCTTCGGGATATCTTTGTTCAATGTTCAATTCCAATGGCAGTTGAGTTGTTTTTCCCTAGATAGTAGATTTTCTACTACTTTTTTATTGATTATGATAGTGGTATTGGTTGTATATTTGGTTTAAATTTGGATAAGTTTTTATTTTCAATCGATATATTTCATTTTCTCCTCATAAATAGTATTTCATTGGTTTATCTACATGTTTCCAATCTCTGTTATCAAAGGTGATTAGGTTTCGTTCATTCATGAGGTTAGTGCGTCTATACAAGGGGTTAAGTTTTGAATTGATTAATATTCTTATCAATTACATTGGATTATTCAATGAAAATGCATAATTTGAAATTGGAATGGGTTTTTTGGATTAGATTTACATTTCCAATGGAGTTTTATCTAAAAGCATATTTTCAAAACCTAGTGTTTTCTTGTAACACCCCGAGATTTTATGAAAAATATTTTTTTTAATTTCACTAATGTCTTGTGGTGTACGCTACACCAATAGGAGCTTTCACAACACGCATCCTTGACTTGCCTTGCATTACACGCAATCGCAACCTTCCTCGATAGCGTGTGTAGTATGCAATGCTGAGTTTCACGAAACAACGATATGCTATTAAAATATTATTAAAACTAGCCGTTATGAATAGTAATAACCACTTTTTGAAATTTTGTAATTTTTATTTTTCAAAATGGAATTCATTTTTAGATTCGGAGTATCAAATTTAGCCTAAGGTGAAATTTTGGTACTTTTTGGATAACTTTCATATTCTGATGAATAGTGAAAATTAATAATTATAATTAAAAACAACTTTTTTTAATAAAAATAATTAATAGTGATAAATTATTAATTTGAGTGGTTTAAAAGTATATTTAGAATATATTTTTGCAATTTAATACAATGTTGGTCATTGGTTGTAATTTCACATTTAAACCAGACATAATCAAGTGTCAATCTTTTGATAGATATTGTTTCTTAAAAACACGCTATTTGTTTTAACAGCGGGATTTAATTATAAAATTAATTAATGCAACTTCTATGTTATGAATTTGGTAAAATAGAATTCATTTTTGAAATCGGAATATGAAATATAGCTTAGGATGAAATTTTGGCATTGTTCTGAAAAAACATCAATTTTTGGTGAATAGTGAAACTACTAAGTGGTAGATAAAAAAACTGAATTTTGCATAAAACTTAATTTTACCGCTTCTGTGAATGGAATTTCTAAAATCCGACAGACACGGTTAATATCACGGACTAAAATGTGGTTCAATGAGATGAAAATAATTTTTGGTGAATAGTAACTTTTTACTTTGTTTTACCACGGTTAATAGTAAATAGGGTAACTAAGGGTAAATATGATATTAATATTACCCTAACACATGTCCTAATTCTATTGGACAAGTTTATCTCGACCAAAAACAACCTTAAGTGTAAAATATTATCTTTTAGGACCACTTGGATTATATTAGGACATTTATTATTATTTAATTCAAAGAAGAGTTAAAAGAGTTAAAATCAATGTATATTTACTAAAACATTTTTAATATAGGGTTGTAAATAAGATATATTCGATTGTAAATATTCATTAGAAAGATAAAAAGATTTCCTACATAATGATATTTTATTTATAATTTTCAGACTTTAAATAAATTAATTTATTTATGACACAACGATGATGCAGTAATTACCCTTTTAAAGAAATATTAACATAATTGATGTTATAAGTTCTCAAATGAATGTAATTTGAGGCTTTTAATGAATTAAAATAATTTTCTAGGTTACTATGATATATTAGTGTTGATTTAAGGAACTTGGTTAGAACATATAATTCTTTTATGACTTTCACAAAAATCATATATCCAATAGTGTCAAAATTGACACAAAATAGTTTTTAAATCAAATATTATATTATTAATTGTTATTTTATTCCTAAAAATCTAAGGATCAGCCAAATGACTTAGATAAGGATATATATATTAATAATAAACAATTTGGGGTTCGTTTGGCATGTTATAGTAAGTTTATTAACCATATAGTGAAAGAAAACAAAAAGACATGGTAAAAGTTAAATTATTTAACTTAGATTTAAATCTAATTGATAAGGTTAAAATAATACCCTAAACTTTTCTAAATCCTATTGTATGATAGGATTTCGACCCATCCCCACTTTATCTTCGAAATAAGACCCTTTGGAACCATTATACACCGATTTTGACTTTAATATAAAATAATATTTTGAGATATTCCTAAGGTGCCCCTCTCCTCCCTTATAAAAGGACACCTCCTCCCCCTCCTCCTCACACCAATTTGAGCACTCAAGCTCGGACAACCCCTGCCAAAATATCTTCTCCACTTCCCTAGAAACATCCTAGAGGTTCTGGTCTTCCTCAAAGACCAATTTTAGTTCCCTAAGAGGAGGTCTCAAAGAGGCGCTTCAAAGAAGAGGTAATTACCGTTACCAATTCTTTCATCTTTATTTCTTCTTCAACTTCTTCTTCTTAGGTTGTTTCATTATGAAGTAATAACATCAGTATCACTCATATACTGATATGTTATTATAAGTGTGAAACAACCCTATTTCACCATCTATCCATCCTACGGAAAAAGAAATCACCGCGCGTGCATACGTACGGAATACCGTCTCCACGCCGTGGTGTAATCTATTTTCCACCACCACCTTACATGGATTGGTATAATGGTGTAAAGAATAACTATAAATAGTTATTACAACATCATATTTATTCTGATATATTGTATAATCCACTCCAATTCAATTCAATATTTATGGAAATGATATCATTGATCGTGCGTACGTACGGACTACCGTCTCCACGACGCGATGAGATTCATTCTCCATGTTAACCATTTAAGAATGATTATAAAGTATATATAAGAAATAATAATGAAATATATGACATTATAAAGCTACTGGATTTATTTATATATATATATATATGTATGTCATCTACTTACTTCCATTCAAGACAATAAGGAAAGGAAAACAACGTTTATGCGTACGTACGGACTACCGTCTCCATGAACGGTGTTTTTCATTTCATTTATCTATCTATTATATATATATATATACTGAATATATATGATATGTAAATCATATTTTATATTCTGGAAGTAAGTAAATCATGATATAAGTAATAATAATATCAAGAACAACAAGTCAAAACACCTACGATATATGAAACGATTTTACCCCAAACGCTTCTTTAACATGGAATTTTAAAAGAACGGGTAATATAATGTCATAAGTGAACCATATATGATATCATAACAATTAATATGATTCTTTAATAATTCAATTACATTATTTAAATCATTATACAGGAGGTTCGGACACATACGAAGCAAATCGGACCTAAGGTAAGGGAAATATCACAATCTCATTTTTATCCGAGATTGTTTTTACTTTGGTATTTACTGGGGTGTATTTTATCATCCACATCCATGTTCCCTCAATATGTAATATTATTTCTATCCACCTACAATTTTTTAAGTCCAATTTTACCCTTCGGTGAGTTTATAGTAAAAGATATTAAAGGAATCTTTTGTCGTTTTTCATACGAGGTACTTTTTGACTTTTCTGACAAAAGTACGAAAAGAATGTTTTTTTTAACTTATACAGCATGTATGGATTTTTAAAACATTATTTCCAAGAATCTTCCTTTACAAGTTTTCAAGTTTATCTTTAATCAAATTATTTTAGTTTAAAATTGTATGACATGTTTAGAAAGGAAAATGTTTTTTAAGTAGAAAGGATATTTTCCTCAAGAATGGTGTTCAAGTGTTTTATCAAAATTATTTTCCATCTAAGATAATAAAGGGTTCGGTTTTTATCCCTATTGTTACATTTATTTAGTTATGTTGTGATGGAATTATTTTTATGAATTCCTTTATCTTATATGAATTGTTTTATGATGTCACGATGTTTAAGATTCCCATTTTTGTTACATGGGTTATGCTATGATGTATGGTTTATGATTTTGTGGCACACATAAGAATGGTATCATTATGAGATGGGTGGGACCTATATCTCCCTCCAATGCATTGGGTAAAGATTTTATATCTCATGAGATAGTCATGGATGGAATGGTAGGTTATATCCATTCAGTGAAACAGGACTGAAACGAGGGTTACTCGATTCAGAAAGGGACTTTGTCCACTAAGATAGTCTTGGCAATGAGTCTTGACTAACAAGAAATGATTCTCTATGATTATGTGTGTATGCCACAATGTTTCATGTTTTAAGTTATGATTATTGTGATTACATTTCACTGTCATGATTTATCCCATGTTATGAAATTATGATCTCTTTTGCAGGTTAAGATTTCCAAAAGTTATGTGCTTGTGTATACGATGAGATTTATATTTCTTTTGTTTACCCATACTGAGCATTTGAGCTCACCCTTTTATGTTTTTTTCCCCAGGATATAAAGAAAGGTTTTAGGTAAAAAAAGGGTAGATCTTTATAGGAGATGTTGAAGATCTTTCACCACGATTAGAAGATTACGTTCCGAGTTTCCAAAGACACTAAACTATTACGATCCTTGTGTGTGTGTTTTTGTTATGTACTATGTATTCCGCAAAAGTAATGTAATGTCCATGTACGTCAAGCTTCGGGTCTCTAGAGTTGGTATCAGAGGAACGGTTTAGTCAACCATTGGAAACTAGGATGCGAAAACGTTAGTGAGATCCCTAGAAATATTTCTACGGTATGTCTAGGGATGTCCCCAAGGATACGTATACGTATAGGTTATAGTACTAGAACTACGCTAACGATCATAGAATTAAACCTAAGATGTTAGATATTGAAGGTACTCCCCCTTTATTATGTTGTTTTCCCTAGCATGATTTTTGCCTCTCACACTATTATTTTTTGGGTTTTAGAAAATGGCTGGAAACAAGATGATTCACGATAATGGAGGATATGATGGACAATGGAATGATATTCTTCATAATGAAATGGGATTTGGAAGTCCAAACATAATTATTATGCCAAATCAGCAATCTCATAATATGATCAATAAAGTAAAATTTGGTAAGTTTCCTGACTCGGCTAATAAGAGAAAGATGGAGTTTTATGATGATCATAGAGGAAAGAAAGTTAAATTTCCCCAATGTAAATCATGTGGGAAGACGCATCAAGGAGAATGTTTCAAAGGAACTGGAAGATGCTTTGGGTTTGGAAAAGAAGGACACAAAGCAAGTAAATGCAAAGGAAAAGGTTCAGTTAACAACATGGATGAGGATAATGGTATTGCTAAGACATCAACAATGGTTAAATGTTTTAAATGTGGAATGTACGGGCATTATGCAAACCAATGCCCTAAGGGAAAGTCTCATGAAGATAATCAGTATGGTCGTATGGGAAGTATTTATGTGGATGATGATGAGGAGACTACAAATGATATGTCAGATGAAAGAGTTGTTGAAGCTCGGTCAATGGTTTAAGAATGTAGTGGAATGATTACATGTTTATCAAGTGTAATGTTGTACTATAGAATTAAAAGACATCTAAGGATTGTTACACTGTTGTCTTTCCTTAAGTTTTGAAAGTTTATGATGAATGGTATGAGTAACAATGAAAGGTTATTCAGATATTTTTTGGAAAGTGGATGATATGCACATAATGAAGTGATAAAGAGAAAATGAAATGCTTGACAGTATTCATGAGCTCATGATTGATATAAGGACTAAGTGATATCATGGTTTGAGTATATAGAATTTTGAGGATTTTGGTATGTGGAAAGTGTTAAATTTTAACTGCATTCACGTTTTCACTAAGTTATTCAAGAGAATACATGATTAAGGACTTTGAATGTTTGGAATGTGACAAAAAAACATACCTTATGATATATGGGGATCGACGATGGTGTTAAATATCTGGTAATCGTTTTCACTATGTTATGAGAGTGGACTGCAGTATTATGGATAAGCCTAAAGGTTGGAATGGATTATGTTGGACATAAGTTAGTATTGTTTAAGGATAGAACTTTTTTTGATATTATTTATGTGATGTTATAGTAATGTAGTTTTAGAAAAAGGACAACCTGCAGGACGGGCGACAGCCCATCGCGTCGGACAAGGCTGTGGAAATCGAACCCTCAACCGAAGTGCGGCTGGCCTTTATCGCCAACCACTGGCCTACAGGAAGTCCCTGTTTAGTAGAAACTAGTTTTATTATATTAAGAAGTATGATATATGAAGTATAAGTCCATTTTAGGTACCATATATGATTAATAACTTTTGCTAACCTTTTGATGGAATGACCCGTCATTCTATCACATGATCTGCTAACACTTCACGAATAACAAATTCAACTTCATTTATTTAAGAGATGAAGTGGAAAGTGTTCAAGGCACGAACAACAGTGAGATTGTACCAAAATAAAGTAAGTATTTATTCTAATTCAAATTCTTCAACATTAGGGAAATGATCTTGAAAACCAAAAATGTTGTCCTAGTGCTCTTATATCTGATTAATCAGATGGTACCTTAGATCGTCACAAATTTATGGATTTGTGATTGTTGTCTTTTCCATAGCCATGTTCTCTACCACTCTCCATCAGAACATGATGGTTAGATTTTTCTTCCATATCCATATTTTCACCAATATAGAAACCCAGTGATTAGTTTATTTGGGTAACCATTATGTTTCATACTTTTGTTTTTAAAGATTGGTTTTGGTATTCTTTTTACGATGTGGGTTTCTATTAAATAAACTTTCTAATAGTAAACCATTTATAACCCCAACGAATTTCGAGGGCGAAATACATTTTAAGGGGGGTAGAATGTAACACCTTGAGATTTTTGAAAAATATTCTTTTTAATTTCACTAATGTCTTGTGTTGTACGCTACACCAAAAGGAGCTTTCACAACACGCATCCTTGACTTGCCTTGCATTACATGCAATCGCAACCTTCCTCGATAGCGTGTGTAGTATGCAATACTGAGTTTCACGAAACAACGATATGCTATTAAAATATTATTCAAACTAGCCGTTATGAATAGTAATAACCACTTTTTGAAATTTTTTAATTTTTATTTTTCAAAATGGAATTCATTTTTAGATTCGGAGTATCGAATTTAGCCTAAGGTGAAATTTTGGTACTTTTCGGATAACTTTCATATTCTGATGAATAGTGAAAATTACTAAATTATAATTAAAAACAACTTTTTTTAATCAAAATAATTAATAGTGATAAATTATTAATTTGAGTGGTTTTAAAGTATATTTAGAATATATTTTTACATTTTAATACAATGTTGGTCATTGGTTGTAATTTCACATTTAAACCAGACATAATCAAGTGTCAATCTTTTGATAGATATTGTTTCTTAAAAACACGCAATTTGTTTTAATAGCGGGATTTAATTATAAAATTAATTAATGCAACTTCTATGTTATGAATTTGGTAAAATAGACTTCATTTTTGAATTTGGAATATGAAATATAGCTTAGGATGAAATTTTGGCATTGTTCTGAAAAAACATCAATTTTTGGTGAATAGTGAAACTACTAAGTGGTAGATAAAAAAAATGAATTTTGCATAAAACTTAATTTTACCGCTTCTGTGAATGGAATTTCGAAAATCCGACAGACACGGTTAATATCAAGGACTAAAATGTTGTTCAATGAGATGAAAATAATTTTTGGTGAATAGTAACTTTTTACTTTTTTTACCACGGTTGATAGTAAATAGGGTAACTAAGGGTAAATATGATATTAATATTACCCTAACACATGTCCTAATTCTATTGGACAAGTGTATCTCGACCAAAAACAACCTTAATTGTAAAATATTATCATTTAGGCCCACTTGGATTAGATTAGGACATTTATTATTATTTAATTCAAAGAAGAGTTAAAAGAGTTAAAATCAAAGTATATTTACTAAAACATTTTTAATATAGGGTTGTACATAAGATAAATTCGATTGTAAATATTCATTATAAAGCTAAAAGGATTTCCTACATAATGTTAGTTTATTTATAATTTTTAGACTTTAAATAAATTAATTTATTTATGACACAACGATGATGCAGTAATTACCCTTTTAAGGAAATATTAACATAATTGATGTTAAAAATTCTCAAATGAATGTAATTTGAGACTTTTAATGAATTAAAATAATTTTCTAGGTTACTATGATATATTAGTGTTGATTTAAGGAACTTGGTTCGAACATATAATTCTTTTATGACTTTCACAAAAATCATATATCCAATAGTGTCAAAATTGACACAAAATAGTTTTTAAATCAAATATTATATTATTAATTGTTATTTTATTCCTAAAAATCTAAGGATCAGCCAAATGACTTAGATAAGGATATATATATTAATAATAAACAATTTGGTGTTCGTTTGGCATGTTATAGTAAGTTTATTAACCATATAGTGAAAGAAAACAAAAAGACATGGTAAAAGTTAAATTATTTAACTTAGATTTAAATCTAATTGATAAGGTTAAAATAATACCCTAAACTTTTCTAAATCCTATTGTATGATAGGATTTCGACCCATCCCCACTTTATCTTCGAAATAAGACCCTTTGGAACCATTATACACCGATTTTGACTTTAATATAAAATAATATTTTGAGATATTCCTAAGGTGCCCCTCTCCTCCCTTATAAAAGGACACCTCCTCCCCCTCCTCCTCACACCAATTTGAGCACTCAAGCTCGGACAACCCCTGAAAAAATATCTTCTCCACTTCCCTATAAACATCCTAGAGGTTCTGGTCTTCCTCAAAGACCAATTTTAGTGCCCTAAGAGGAGGTCTCAAAGAGGCGCTTCAAAGAAGAGGTAATTACCGTTACCAATTCTTTCATCTTTATTTCTTCTTACACTTCTTCTTCTTAGGTTGTTTCATTATGAAGTAATAACATCAGTATCACTCATATACTGATATGTTATTATAAGTGTGAAACAACCCTATTTCACCATCTATCCATCCTACGGAAAAAGAAATCACCGCGCGTGCATACGTACGGAATACCGTCTCCACGCCGTGGTGTAATCTATTTTCCACCACCACCTTACATGGATTGGTATAATGGTGTAAAGAATAACTATACATAGTTATTACAACATCATATTGATTCTGATATATTGTATAATCCACTCCAATTCAATTCAATATTTATGGAAATGATATCATTGATCGTGCGTACGTACGGACTACCGTCTCCATGACGCGATGAGATTCATTCTCCATGTTAACCATTTAAGAATGATTATAAAGTATATATAAGAAATAATAATGAAATATATGACATTATAAAGCTACTGGATTTATTTATATATATATATATGTATGTCATCTACTTACTTCCATTCAAGACAATAAGGAAAGGAAAACAACGTTTATGCGTACGTACGGACTACCGTCTCCATGAACGGTGTTTTTCATTTCATTTATCTATCTATTATATATATATATATATACTGAATATATATGATATATAAATCATATTTTATATTCTGGAAGTAAGTAAATCATGATATAAGTAATAATAATATCAAGAACCACAAGTCAAAACACCTACGATATATGAAACGATTTTACCCCAAACGCTTCTTTAACATGGAATTTTAAAAGAACGGGTAATATAATGTCATAAGTGAACCATATATGATATCATAACAATTAATATGATTCTTTAATAATTCAATGACATTATTTAAATCATTATACAGGAGGTTCGGACACATACGAAGCAAATCGGACCTAAGGTAAGGGAAATATCACAATCTCATTTTTATCCGAGATTGTTTTTACTTTGGTATTTACTGGGGTGTATTTTATCATCCACATCCATGTTCCCTCAATATGCAATATTATTTCTATCCACCTACAATTGTTTAAGTCCAATTTTACCCTTCGGTGAGTTTATAGTAAAAGATATGAAAGGAATCTTTTGTCGTTTTTCATACGAGGTACTTTTTGAATTTTCTGACAAAAGTACGAAAAGAATGTTTTTTTTAACTTATACAGCATGTATGGATTTTTAAAACATTATTTCCAAGAATCTTCCTTTACAAGTTTTCAAGTTTATCTTTAAACAAATTATTTTAGTTTAAAATTGTATGACATGTTTAGAAAGGAAAATGTTTTTGAAGTAGAAAGGATATTTTCCTCAAGAATGGTGTTCAAGTGTTTTATCAAAATTATTTTCCATCTAAGATAATAAAGGGTTCGGTTTTTATCCCTATTGTTACATTTATTTAGTTATGTTGTGATGGAATTATTTTTATGAATTCCTTTATCTTATATGAATTTTATTATGATGTCACGATGTTTAAGATTCCCATTTTTGTTACATGGGTTATGCTATGATGTATGGTTTATGATTCTGTGGCACACATAAGAATGGTATCATTATGAGATGGGTGGGACCTATATCTCCCTCCAATGCATTGGGTAAAGATTTTATATCTCATGAGATAGAAATGGCTGGAATGGTAGGTTATACCGGTTCAGTGAAACAGGACTGAAACGAGGGTTACTCGATTCAGAAAGGGACATTGTCCACTAAGATAGTCTTGGAAATGAGTCTTGACAAACAAGAAATGATTCTCTATGATTATGTGTGTATGCCACAAAGATTCATGTTTTAAGTTATGATTATTATGATTACATTTCACTGTCATGATTTATCCCATGTTATGAAATTATGATCTCTTTTTCCGGTTATGATTTCCAAAAGTTATGTGCTTGTGTATACGATGAGATTTATATTTCTTTTGTTTACCCTTACTGATCATTTGAGCTCACCCTTTTATGTTTTCTTTTCCCCAGTATATAAAGAAAGGTTTTGGGTAAAAAAAAAGGGAAGATATTTATAGGAGATGTTGAAGATCTTTCACCACGATTAGAAGATTACGTTCCGAGTTTCCAAAGACACTAAACTATTACGATCCTTCTGTGTGTGTTTTTGTTATGTACTAAGTATTCCTCAAAAGTAATGTAATGTCCATGCACGTCAAGCTTCGGGTCTCTACATTTCTCAAATACGTTAAACAATAGTTGTGGTTTTAAAATGGATCTTCAAGCCAATATGTAGAAAGGATTTAATGTGAAATTGGTTTATTAAATTTTATATTCGTTTTCAATGTATTTTTAATAACATAACACATTAGAAAAACTTGGGTGATTCAGGAGTAGACTTGTCACTCTTTATGTGTGTAATGCCACCAGAGGTTTTATATCACTTTTTTGTGTGAGATTCCACTAGAATTTGTTTTAGTTGGATCCATATTAGAATTGAATTATAGATTTTATTTCATATCTAGTAATTATATACATATTTTAGTTCCAAAATGGTGTGTTTTTCATTTATGAAAGGTTTATCACATGATGGTATATTTCATAGTTATTTGATCACATGCTTATCTTATAATGTTTCCATGGTTTCTTACTAATTTTTTTAATACCTGACATATTCCTAGATTTAGTGAATATGATATTATTTATGAAAACGAAAGGAATTTTTTACAAAGTGGTTTTATTTTATGATTTTTTTTTATAAAATTGATTTGTTTTAATGCTATAATTGATGCATTCCTAATATAAGAACTTGTATAGATTATTTGATGGTATCCTAGTAGGCTTTGTTATCACACCCTATTTTTTTATTTGGGGAGTTATAGATGTTTTTTTCAAGAATTAAGTAAAGGGAAGGGAATTATTTAGTATATAAGTTTCTCTTGTTTTTGTTGTCTTCGTAGCGGGCTAGTTTAGTGGTGACATATGGTCACAAAAGGACTTGTTTAGAACTTTTATGTTTTATATTTATGGTTTGTACTATTAATGTTGACATTGTATATATCATGGACTAGTTCTATTACATCAACATTATACCACACTAGTTTTAATTTTTTAGGTTTATCATGAGACATGTTGTTTTCTATTTTTTGTTCTTTACCATGTGGTAAAACTTCTTGGGTGAATTATCTAGTTAACTTGATTTGGTTCATTAAAAATTGGTATCAGAGTCACTACCCAACCTGAACTATTTTGAATCTAACTATGTTTGGTTTAGTGTGTTGGTATACATGAGTTAGTACCATCATAATTTGGGTAGTAAGATAAGAAAATGGTCCTGACCAAATCACTTTCATGGATGAATCCGAGATACCATGGGTGGTCATAGTTTTTTCCAATCTTATGAATTGGTCATTGGGGGTTATTTAAATGAAACAAATATGTGGATTATTTAAATGGACATATTCCATTCTTTTATTCAGTATTTTATTCCTAAAATCCATAACTTATTGAAATTATTTTTTTAAAAGCATTAAAATGGATACCTAAATTTTTCCCTATGATTTTGGAACATTATAATAATATGATTGGTTTTTTTCTTATGTTCATTAGATAATTACAACATGAATATATATTATGATTCCAAGATATAAATCTATTATATTGGTTCTTTAGGAAAATAATTTGGTGTATCCTTCTTTGGTAGAAGCTATAATATTCATTATTCAAACTTTGGGTTAAAAAAGTGTTGGGAAACCAAGATGAGTAGTGGACCATGGATCATAATTTACTAAGAAGAATACAACTATATCCTATGGTGAAAAAAGGACCCTAAAAAGTTGAGGAGTGTATTTAGCATATTGACATGATTTTAAACTTTATGAATACTCTTGAGGACTCTAAGGTGGATTTTTCCTTGTTCATGCTTGAGGAAACATGAAGGAGATTCTGGGACTATATTATACAAGTTATGTTTGAAAAGGATCTTACTTGAGATTACATTAAGAAAATATTCAATTTGAAGTTTTATCCTAAGATATTTCATGTGGAAAAGACCCATGAGTTTTTGACCTTAGATAAAGGGGAGTGTACTATTCTAAAGTATTATACTTACTTTGTTGATTAAGTGCAATTGGAATCGAATATTTTTACCAATTACTACCTAAAAGATCAGATATTTGAGATGTGGGTAAGGGATGATATTTGGTTGATGATGGTTCTCATGTTACTTTTTACTTTCGTGGAGGAGGTTAATAAATAAGCTATGGTAAAGGATGACATATCCAAGAGAACATGTTTGGGTGGAGCTTTGATTGGTGGAGATATTAGCCAGGGTGTGTCTTCTGGCAAGAAAATGAAGTGAAAAGGTAGCCAATTTTCTTATAGACCATTTTTAGGGGACTTATTAGGATAAAAAAAGTTATATGGTATCAATGTGGATGGACAAGTCATACCAAGCCTAACTATATAAAGGTTTCCAAGACATGTCATTATTTTGGGAAATCTGGCCATCTGAGTTGTTTTTGTGGAAGAATGTCATAGATAAGTAAGGATATATCCACTATCAAAAAGGGTTCCCAAGTGAATTATGATACTTCCATGGGTGGTGGGTCTTACCATCAATCTAAGGGAAGCTCATGTGGTTAAGAAATCTCATATAGAATCTAATTTTAGATATATTTATGAAGTGGAGTATGAACTGAGGAATCTAAAGCATGTCCAATTATTGTTAATGGTATGGTGTTTATTTCATCTTCTGTAGTGATATATTTTATTTATATAGGTTTATCTCATTATTTTATATCATCAACATTAGTTTTCATGTTGGTATTTCATTATGATCTTACACCATTCTTGTTGGAAGTTTCCACACCTTTGGGAAAGAGGTCTGAACAATGATTCAAATGTCCTGTATGTCGGTTAAAGATAGATGTCCATGAGGTGGAGTGGTATTCATTGATGCATAATATTGATATCATTGACCTAATTATGGCATGGATTATATTATCAATGTTAATTCCCAAATTGAATGTTATCATCATTGATTGTAGTTTTTATCTCTGGATGGAGACACCTTTATCATTCAAGGTGACTAGGATTGTAGGTTTGGGAGATTATGACCTCTTGTTCCATATGCTGGGATGATTTCATGTTAGTTTTTGGAGATTTCATGAACTAAGATAGGGTACCAACCAAAATGACACCCAAACGAACCTGTGGCATGGCCCGAATGGTGTTCCCAATCCCCATAGGCTCGAAACTAGTACATGGGTATCAATAATAATCTTTGGGAATGATTTCACCCATGAATATAACAATAAACTACCCATAAGATTAAAAAATCACACAATTGATCATCCTAACCAAAACCGACTCAACAATTTTTAGATTCAATGTTTTATAACATTAAGCAGTACTAAGAGTACTAATATGGAAGGGGAACCATAGAAAAATCCCAAAAACTTCTATGTAACAAGAAGGAAATCACCCTCAAGACACCACCACCAACACCTTTAAGAATTTGAACACTAGTAATTAGATCCATCACCACCACCATGTGACATCTTACCTTTACCTGGGTCATACATAAAAAGTCTATATACACCCAAAGGTGTATGTAGGATTTTATCCAAATCCCAATAGGATTCCACCAAATAAGGATTCCATTCTATAACATTAGAATATAAATTAACATTATCATTTATATAAAAACACTTCAAAATTTTCCCAGATAAAATTTTTAGATAAAAAATTATAAGGAAAACATTCACTAAGTAAACAATTTTAAAGAAAACCTTTTTCTCAAAATAATATTTCTATGAAAATAACATGTACACAAATTATACTGTATACATAATATTATAACCACATTACATAAGCATCATATATCAAGTGGGGACCAAAGGAAATCCTCATACGTAATCTAGTACTAGAGGGACCCTAGAAACCTTATACCTTAGTGAACAAATCCCCTAACCAATACCAACAATATTCTTATGCAAGAGGCACTAGGGAGGAATCAATAAAATGTTCTAGTGGTCTCCATATCATAATCCAAAACCAACAAAATTTCTCTGGATAAGCCATTATATGGGATCCCATCACAAGGCATAGTGGACTCTGATGACATCACATGTTTAGTTAGTGTTGTATCGTCAATCCTAGTAGAATAATTCCATCCTCAACATATTTCGAATAAACTAGAATACTAGTTCTAGTCTGAACACCTAGATACTCAGGATTAAATTTTGTGCTCAAATTCAATTCCACATATCACATAACTCATCACCTTTATGTACACATGTCGAGAATTATGAAAAAAAGGGATATCACCACTTTTACAATCTACAATGACCTGATGATGAAATATCACATTAAAACAACGATTTTTCTATAAATTAAACCACTTTCATATTCACATGCACATCAAAACAATTTTAAAACAAATTTCTCATAACTTTTACAATTCAAGAAATCCATTTGAAAACAAAAAAAGGAACATGTGAAATCCAATTATTTCCAGGAACAAATACGCTTTTAAATCCATATACATTCCAAATCTATTTCAAAAACTTGTTTCACATCCCTCTCACATTTGAAAAACCACATATAAGGTGAAAAACAAGGACACACCATGAAAAAAAATCACTTTCCTTTGGAAACCCCCCTTTTAACACGTTTTCACCTTCAAATCCCTTTGAAAACACATTTCATATCATTCACAGAAATCATAAATTTCTTTCAAGAAATACACCAATGAATCATATATAAAAATTACAATTTTACTTTAGGAAACCAACTTTCACCACATATGCATCTCAAAACGTTTTAAAACATATTTCAAACAATAAAAACAATCCATAAACACCCTTGTAACACCAAGAAATAAAGACAAAATCATATAATAATGTAAAAGAGTGGAACCACCTACCTCAAACTTGGAAACATCTATAAACCAGTGGAAAACCACAACCACACCACAAAAAGACCTTAAAAAGGCAAGATCAAATAAAAAACCATCAATATTTCACCCCACTACTCCTGATTAGACCCTCACTTGGTCAAAAAACATGATGTAAAAGAAGAACCCAATAAATAGTGAATAAGAACACTAGAAAGACGGAGAAAGAAAGGGATAAATGACTTACTTGATGATCCCTTGAAGATCCAAGGCGAAAACAACCCAAGGATTAATTCTCAAGAGGTCTAAAAATGTGTGGAGGGAGATCCTAGGGATGAAAATCCAGTGAAGATCATATTAGGGGTGATTTAAGTTAAATATGAAGGATGAAAAGAGAAATTTTCTAGATTTTAATGACCAAAAAAAGTTACATGTTTTTCCAAACCATGTGTCCCTCACTTTCCAAGAGTAATGAGGCCGCACAATTTCCTGGATAATGGAACACTGTTTCCCCTAACAATGCGCCAACTGTGCGCCACCTACTTCCAAACCCAAAAAATCCATTTTCTCCAAAAACTAATAGGAAAACCATGTGATCAATATAATACCTAAAATAAACAATTGAAAAACTCAAAAAATCATGGATGTGATAATTCTCCCCACTATGAAAACATTCCTTCCCCAGATAGTCATCTAAAGGTCTAATTAGAGAACAAGAATGGGTACCCATCATAAACCCAAGAATTTTTCTACTAAGTCTCATACTCATCCATTACATGATTCTAAAAAAATTATATCAACAATATAAACATCCCACAAAGCACTTTCTCGTAAGAATCCACAATCCACACCGACTACTCAAACACTGGAAAGTAAAGCTTTAGCTCACACTCTTCCCAATTTAACACATGGAAGAAATCCAGATTATACTTGTTTAGTAGAGAGACACAGAACACATCATTGATTTATGTCAACTTGGAATTAAAAATCCAACATGTATGGAACTTTACCAATCCACTCAGTGATCTCAAAAGGTTTGGTAAACCTCAGTGTTAGTTTCCCTTGCACATCAAAATGGTGGTGACCCACGAGAGGTGCCACATTCAAGAACACCCAGTTACCCATAGAAAAATAAAACGTTTGTCACCATGGGTCAACATAAGATTTATTATGTCTTTAAGTTATCAAAAAACACTTCATAATTTACTTAACCTCATCACAAGTTTCTTGTATAAGGCTTGATCTCAACAACATTGTCTCATCCACCTCAACCCAACAAAAAATAAGACCAACATGGTCGACCATAAAGCACCTCAAATGGTTCCATTATAAATATAATTGGTAATTTTTATTATATAAAAACTACACCACACTCAAATGGATATCCCAAAGCCTCCAAAATCCAGCTCACATGCCCAAAGCATGTCTTCCAAGATCTGAATAGCCCACTCTATCTAACCATCCATTTCATGATAATATGTCATGATCAACTTAATCTGTGACCCCATCACCATATTAAGGCCTTCCCAAAATCATGAGGTAAAATAAGGGTCATTATCCAAAACAATCATTGATGACACTGAAGCCTCACGATCTTCTAACCATATAATTGCCTAAACTCATCCACATTGGTTGATACCCTGATTAGAATGAAATGGGATGTTTTGGTAAGATGGGAAATCACTGCCCAAATTTCATTCCAACCCCTAGGTGTATTAGGAAAGACAACAATAACATCCATGGTGGTCTTGGACCACCTACAGGTAAGAATGCATAATTCCTGAATCAAGCCAAAGTACCTTTGGTGCTACACTTTAACCTGCTGACCTGTATAACACCATGATACTTGGTCAGCTAGATCTCGGCTCATACTTTTCCACCTGAACTACCGACACAAATTTTAAATCATATTGGTTAAACTAGAATGAATTAACCACTCATACTTGTGGCTATCCTGCATCACCACCTTCCATAAAGACAAAAACACTACAAAGTGACCTCTAAAGAAAAAAATCTCCTTCAGGAGACAACAACTACTCACAAGGAACCTATCCACCATTTAGAAACAATATTGAACATTATAAAATATCATCACTCATATTATATTACTTAATCAACTCCAAAAGGGAGGGTGTCAACTGAGAACTTACCAAGAATGGATCTCCAATGTTCTACTTGTTCTCCAGATGCATTTGAGAAAAATACCCATCATATTCCACTCATCACAATACTCTTTCAATTATTTCAGTTGAAATGTACTACTCAAGGAATATGATATCACATTGTCTTTTCTTATGGTATAGACTATATTGAAATCAAAAACATGAAGGTAATAAACCCAACAATGATGCCTCAAATTCAAATATTTCTTGGAGAAAATATAGGCTAAAATATTTTAATTTGAATAAACTAAAAAAATTCTCTCCAAAAAGATAACTATGACCCTTATTTAAGGCATGTACCCCCATATCTAACTATAGGTCAGGGGTTTGGTAATTATTTTCATGTGGTTGGAGTTTATGCAAACCATATGTCACCACAAGGTCATATGGCATTAGCACACACCCAGGACCCATACTTGAAGCATCAAAATATACCACAGATCATTTCCAAAATTTCATCAAGATAAAAATAAGGGTTATGTTCAACCACTACTTAATCACTTCAATGGATGCTGGAAATTATGGCCCCAATTCAAACCTCACCCATTTTCAGGTAAGCATTTTCATGGATGAAGCAAGCTGAGAGAAATCCTAAACTAACCACCTGTAATAACCTACTGGACCCAAAAAACTACTTATTTCTAAAACATTATTCAGTTATTCACATTGATCTTCTTAGGTTCCACCGAAACCACTCATTCCAAGATCACATGTCTCAGAAAATTCATCTCCTTGACCCCCAAGGTTCACATGGAATACTTCACATAGATAAGATGATATCAAAGGATGCCTATCACAATTCTAAAATTCTGACCATGATCAACTTTGGTCCTAAAATATACTAGGACGCATCCAAAAATACCATGACAAACGAGTCGAGATATTGATGGAACACCATGTTCATTAGCGCCATAAAGACTACTAGATCATTATTCATCCCAAAATGCATGAAAAAATAATAAAAATGGTCATACATACTTTGGAAATCTATTTTTGGAACATTTGGATCTCTAACTCGGACTTGGTGATACCTATAATGTAGATCAATCTTGGAGAACAGCCTATCTCCATTAATCTAGTCAAAAAGGTCATTAATATTGGTAAAAGGGTATTTGTTATTGATTTTAACCCTATTTATATTTCAGTAATCTATATATAACCAGAGATATCCATCAGCCTTTTTCGAAAATAGGACCCGGGTAGCCCAAGGTGAAGACTCTCAGGTAAATTAACCCTTTATATTCTAAATCATCTAGTTGTACCTTTAATTCCCTCAATATGGTGGGTCCATATGGTATGAGGTCACAAATATTGACTATGTTCCTGATGCCCAATCAATAGAGAATTCCACATCCTATTCTAGGGGAAAACCTAATAAATCCCATAGAAATACATCTAGGAACTCATCCCCCATGGGAGGTAATCCAGATTCTGAATTGCTATCACCATCCTCCAACATGAGCGATGATATTTGATAAACATGGTTTCCCAACTCCCAATGTGGAGGCCCATCACGTCCAGACTAAGGATTCCATTCACATTGAAAAATGTTGTTACTTCTATCAGGTGTCTCAAAACATAATCCCCATCAATAACAATCGATGTTCACCTAAAAATGCAACATCCATTCCTTACTAAGGATCACATCAAAGAGCTATATCTCCAAAACTAGGAAATCTCATTTCAGATCAACCCTCAACACAATGACTACACAATATGGATACATGAAATACTGATCTCACTTCTTACCAAGAGGCATCACTAATTATATTGTATAAGGCATATGCTGAGCTGTAAAATTTAACATGTACCAAAGATGGGAAGAAATAAAGGAAACAGAGACACCTGTGTCAAATAAAACAATAAATAAAGATTATGAAATAAGAATAGTACCTTGAACTGTCATAGGACATGAATCCAATTCTACCAAAGCTTGATCCACAATATGAAGTTTCCATGTCTCTTCCTGAGCTTGAGAACGACCACTGACCTGTAGCTCTTCCCTGAGCTGTCTCTGCCTAAAATAGGATCCAACCCTACCCCCAAGAATTTCAAATTGAGAACCTGATATCCTATATGGTTATGACTGGGCTAACATCCCTTTAAAAGCAATATATTCTAAACCAATATGATATGGGTGTTCCATACTGAAAATCTGTTTCATGTTCCCCATAGTTCCACATCAATGGAAAGACATTGGTAGAGATGAAAACACATACTGCATGTGCCCTACCTTCCCACACCGTTGGAACATGAATGAACTAACACATAAATCCATAGATGAATATATACAAGATGGATGACCTAAACTACCATATCCTCTTTTCTCCTACCCATCCCACTTCCTCTTCTTCTCAAAAAATGACAACTGACCACTACCGACACAGCTCTAGATAAACTAAAATTTACTTTATGATCAATATCCATCATCATAGAACAATAAACCACCTCATAATACATCTTCATCTTGAGAAATATGACCAATGATCAGATTTATGATCATATCCCCATCTGGAACTTTTGAGCCTTAAGATTCTAATTGGAAACTACCTCAGGCACATAATGAACTAACTTAGTGAAATAGTTGGCATACACTATAATGGTATGATACCCTTGTGGAAGTTCCAAAAACTAAAAATACTTAGAGAAGGAAAAAATATCAAGACAATACTACTCATTAATGTCAATATTTTAGTCTTTCCAATTCAACATGATGTTCTTCACAACATACACCACATAGTGACACCACTTTTCGATGGGACCTTCCAACACGAACAAAGCGCACTTCACACTGACTACCTCAAAAGTGTAAAAAAACTCAAACACTCTCTCAATATTCTTAAGTCAATCCTTAGCATCATGGGGATCTGTGCTACCGTAGAAAGATGGAGTCTTACTCTTGAGGAACTCCTGATATTTCTACTTTCCAGGACCTATTTAGTATTCTGTAACATGAGCTAGACCATATACCTCTGCATACTCTATAGCTTGGATAGCCCAAACCACTTCTTACACTATCCTATGATCGATTGGAGAGGGAGAAATCTGTCTGACCTCTTCCTACAATCACATAGGAATTCTTTAGGGAGGCATCTTACTACAACAAACAACAATATCAAGGGAAGACCAAAAATGCGCCATTATGAAAATTTTCATCAACCAAAATAATTTTAAAAATCTTCTGTAAATTAAGAAAAAATATAACAATCACAATAACAAGGAAAATAAAAACCCTCCTCCCCCACCCAGTGTCTTTATATAGTCTTCAACCTATATATATCACCCAAAAGAGTATTCAAACCAAGTCCCAATATCTCATAGTGACCCTAGTTCTATCCTGAGGTGTGTTAACTAGACACCCCACTCAAAACAAGCATCTCAAGCCAGAACAATCTTAGATCCGATATATCTAGACTCTTCAAAAATAATTGAACCAAAAATAGAAAACCCCCTTTGATAACATTTTCTTATGAACCAAGTCATGGTGTCATCCAAACCAACAACTAACTCGGTCCATGGCTTGGACTAAAGGGAATTCCTGATCCCCATGAGTTGTAAACTAGTACCTGGGTATCAAAAATACACTTTGGGAATGATTTAACCCATGAATATAATAATAAACATTGGATAAGAATAAAACATCAAATAACTAATAATCATAACCAAACAAGATAAAATAATTTTTAGATTCATTTTTAACAACTTTAACCAATACCAAGAGTACCACAATGGAAGGAGAACCAAAAAAATATCCCAAAAACCTCTACATAACAAGAAGAAATATAACCTCAATCCACTACCACTAGCACCTACAAGAAGTGGAATAATACCAACAATATCCATAACCACCACCATAAAAAATATTTACATTACCTGGGTCATACATAACAAAGTCTACATACACCCAAAGGTGTTTGTATGGGTTGAACCAAAAACCAGAATGATCCCACCCAAAATAAGGATTTCATGCTATAACATTAGAAGATAAATCTACATGATAATTTATATAAAAACAAATGAATCATTTCTGAGATAAAAATTTCAGGAAAACATTTCTATGAAAAACATTTCCTAAGTAAACAATTTTAAATAAAATATTTTTCTTAACAGAATAATGATTTGAAAACAATATGTACACAAAGTATACATTATATTTACAGATATCACCACATCACTTAATCATAATATCTCAAGAAAGAACCATGAGAAATTTCTATTGGTAATATATCACTATAGGGACCCTAGAAACCTCGTACCTCAATGATCAAATCATCTAACCAATACCAATAGTTTTCTAATGCACAATTCACAAGAGGGGATTCAATCCAAATTTATAGTGGTCTCTAAATCATAAAACAAAACCAATGATTTTATTGTGCATGAGATTCAATAGGGGATACCATCACAAGGTATAGTGGTATCCAATAATATCACATGTTTAGTTAGTGTTGTATCATAAATCCTTCTAGAACAATCTTGGCCTCAGCATCTCCCGTATCAACTAGTGTACTAGTTCTAGTCTGCCCACCTAGATACCCAAGATTCTCTTTTGTTATCAAATTCCAATTCAAATATCACATAACTCATCACCTTCATATACACATGATAAGAATCACGAACACACAATGAGGCCCCCACTTTCATAATTTATAATGATTTGAAGATCAAATATCACATGAAAACTCCCATGGGGTGTTAGCCGAGTGGTACCCGCTGGTTGTACCCCTCTCTCTCCATGGGAACTGGTGTAGGATCGAGTCCCACTAGGCTCGAACACTGTTCGTATTATGATCATGGTGATTCAAATCATTTTCTTATCTGGGGAATGTGGCGTGCACTTGGGCTGGTGGGTGCCCAACACTTGGAGTCAGTGTTATCAACACACATTTTTCCCATGGAGTGTTAGCTAAGTGGTACCCACTGGTTGTACCCCTCGCTCTCAATGGGAACTGGCATAGTATGGAGTCCCACTAGGCTCAAACACTATTTGTATTATGAACAGGGCGATTCAAATCCATTTCTTAGCTGGGGAATGTGGCACACACTTTGGCTGGTGGGGGCCCCCCTCTGGGAGTTGATGTTAGCAACACACATGTTTCACATGAGCCTCAACCCAGTTGGTGAGGACTTCATAAGTGCATCTAGGAGACCCGAGATCTAACCCAGGTGGAAGCTAATTTCTGAGGGTATTGTAGTAGTACTGTAGTAGGTGCTGTAGCAGTACTGTAGCAGGTACTATGCCGAACTTTAGCAAGCACTGTAGCAGGAACTATTTCGCACTATAGTAGCCAAGAATATTCCCCTGTTTGGGCCTTTGGGCCACTAATTTGGTTCCTGAGTCCATTAACGCCTTCGAGCCACCCATGACATCGAGTTAGTAAGGCCTTCGGGCCACCTCAAGGCCTTTAAGCCACTTTAAGCGCAGATGAAAACAATACAACCTACAAAGAAAAAACTTCAGAAGGAGGAGGATCAAAGAGATTTCACCATAGTAGAATCTAAATGGATTTCAAGAATGAGAGGGTATGAAACCTTCCATTAGGAGAATCATGTTCATTCATGGTAAAGACTATCCAAACAACCATGCGAAGGTGGAAAGCTGATTTCACGATGAAGATGCTAGTGTTGAGTAGTTCGAAGTAGTTAGTCTGGGTTGTATGTAATTTTTAAAGCCTATGAGCAATGAATTCCTCTAAAGACTATGGGCCATGTAATACATACACCTATGGGCCTTGTAAGAGTTCACCTCACCCCTTGAAATGTAGATTATCAAAAATCAATAAAAAATGAAGGCCTTTAGGCCACTAGAGGAATATCACATGAACACCACCATTTTCAGATAAATGAAACCACTTTCATACTGATATGCCTATTCAAATTTTTTTAAAATACATTTATCACCACTTATACTATGAAAGAAATACATTTCAAAACAAAAATGAGAGAACATATGAAATACAATTATTTCTAGGGGAAAATCCACTTATAAATCCACAAAAATTCTAAATCAATTTTAAAAACATGTCTCACATATCTAGCACAATTCAGTAACCACCTATAAGGTTCACAACAAGAATCCAACACAAAAAATATTTTTTTTTGGAAAACCCCACTTTCAACATGTTCTCACCTTTACATCCCTTTGAAAACAAATTTCCCATCATTCATACAAATCATAAATCACTTTCAAGAAACACCACAATGAAGAACATATAAAACAAAAAAAGTTTCCTTTAGAAAACAAATTTCACAAAATATGCATCTAAAAACCATTTTAAAACATATATAACACCACAAAAACAATTCATTGAACACACTTGTAACACCAAGAATGCAATCCAAAATCATCTAATAATATACAAGCATGGAACCACTTACCTTTCACTTGGAAACTTCTGTAAAAAGGCGGAAAATCAAAATTTCACCACCAAGATACCCTATAATGGAAACAGTCAAACAAAAACCACCAATATTTCACACCACAACTCAAGATCGAAACCTCACATGGTAAAAAACCCCACTAAAAAGATAAGAAAATAAAGATGGAATAAGAACCATAGAAAGAGGGATAAACCAAGGGATAAATGACTTATTTGATGATTCCTTGAAGATCTAAGTCCAAACCCACCCAAATATTGATGGTCAAGAGGTCAAAGATGGTGTGGAGGTTGATCATAGGGATAAAAACCTTTCCAGGATCATATTAGGGGTTATTTAGGGTTAAATTCAAAAGAAGAAAAAGAGTAATTTCTCTAGTTTTTAATGACTAGGACATGCCTCATGGTTAGACCACATGTTTTTCCAAATCGTGTGATAATCATTCATCCCTCACTATCCAAGAAGAGCATGTCATGCAGTTTTCCAAACTATGTAGAAATCGTTTGTCCCTCACTTTCCAATAGGAATGTGGCCACATTATTTTTTAGATAATGGCACTTGGTTTCCCCTAACCATGTGCTGACTATGAGCCACATGTTTCTAAACCCAAAAACTTCATTTTTCTCCAAAATATCGCAAGGAACCCAAGGGATAAATATAAGAAAAAAATAAACAAAGGAATACTTCAAAAAAATCATAGATGTGACATGAGATGTTCTTTAATGTTGTTATTCCTTGTTTGAGTAGTCAACTTACCACGATTTTGTGTGAGTACTATGAGGCATTTCTAAATGATTTTTTTATGATTTACCAACATAGGGAATGGTCCAGTTCACCATTATTATACTACCTAGTATGATGACCTTTCATCATATCACTTGGAACCTATTGAGTTATATGAACTTAAGATTCATCTTTTATACCTTGAGGATAAGAGATTTATTCATTCTAGCCTATCACCATGGGCTTTACCGATACTCTTTGCAATGAAGGAAGTTAGGAGCCTTTGAATTTTCATGGATTATAAAATGTGAAATTAGGTAACCATTAAAAAAATATACCGTTCATATTATTGTTGATCTATTTGATTAGCTCAAGGGGGCTCACTGGTTTTCAAATATTGACCTCCAGTCATGGTACCACCAATTGAGATTACAGGAAGAGGATATACGTAAGATAGAATTTTGGAGTTATTATAATCATTTCAAGTATCTGGTTATGCCATTTAGTCTCACCATTCCCCCAACACTTTTTTTGTCTTTGATGAACTAGATAACTCATTGATTATAGGTATATTTTTTTGTTATGTCCATTGATTATATATTTGTGTACTCTAAGTTGTAATAGGATCACATGGACCATTTGGATATCATTCTTATAACCTTGAGGGAACATAGATTGTATGGTATGCTTTCAAATTGTGAATTAAGGATTCAAGAAGTAATGTTTCTGGGGAAATTTATAACTTAGAGGGTTTTCTTAGAATATCAAAAAATGATACAACTGGTAATGTCTTTGGAGTGGCCCAAAAATTTGTTTGATATCTATAGTTTATTGGGTTTGGGAGGTTACTAAATGTGGTTTGTTTATTATTTATAAAATATTCCATCACTAATGATATATTAAACCCATAAGGGTGTAATGGTTGAGTGGAATAACAAATTTCAGATATATTTTTATGACTTGAAGGTAAGGCTGACTTCATATCTATTTTCTTTTCTATCTAAACTAGGTTTGGGTTATGTTATTTTTATGCTTCTTGTATGGGTTTGGGGTGTGTCTTGATATAGGGGAAACATGTGGTGGCCTATAGATATTTCTAGTTACACCCAAATGTGAAGAAAAACCCTACACATGATCTACAGTGGGAAGAAATGATAAATTCACAAAAAATTTGGTTTCAGTGCGTCTTTGAGGAGAAATTTATAGTATATTCTAATCATAAGATACTAAGTTACAGTTTCTCTCCTAGAGATATGAACTTTTGATAAATATATTGGGTTAAGTATTTTCAGATTTTTATTTTTGTATTTCTTATACCCTAAGAAAAAGTAATTTTTTCACTGATATGTTGATCTGGAAATTACTAACACAAGATGTGAATGGATCATTAGAATAGTGGTCAATTATGAGTTTGTTTGTTGATATGAGTTTGGGAGTGAAAAAATTTTGTAAGAAAGTGTGTATGGATTTGATAATGTATGAATCATCATTTTCTGAGAGGCTTCAGTATAACAAAGTGTTTAACACTGAGTTCTGGTGATTTAGTTGAATCCTAAATGGTGGGGAGATCTCAAGTGAGTGGTCTTAGCCTCACAACATCTATTTGTGTCTCCAAATCAGGCTGGTTGTTCCTTTTTCTTTGAATAAAGTGTTCATGGAAAGTGAAAACCATTATTTTTGGTCCATGCACCCTAGGACTACCAATATGTATCATGACTTGAGACATTGGTATTGCTGGTTGAGGATGATAAGGTTGATTGCTGATTTTGAATCACAATGTTTGATGTTTCAGAGAATTTAGGTAAAGCACCAAAGACTTGCTAGTTTTTTATAGACTATACCCATTCTGGTATAGAAGTTGGATGAGATTTATATAGATTTATTCATTAGTTAGCCTCAGACTCCTAGTGAAAATGATACAATTTGTGTTATCAATGATCGACTCATGAAATTGGTGAATTTACTCCCTATCTAGAGACAATGAAAGTGGAATAGCTCGAGAGATTGTGTGTGCAAGAGGTTATAATACATCATGTGGGTCCCTCTATGATTATTTTTATAGGGATTCATGGTTCACATCAAGGTTTTTGAAAGGTTTTCAGGAGGGAATAGGTTCTCAATTGAAATTGAGCATGGAATATCATCCTCAGATGGATGGATGGATAGAGAGACACTAGTATAAATAGTGGTTTTAACATCAAATATGTGGAAACATATTTGGATAAACTGATGAAAAAAATGTTTTGACTTTTGCCGTCATTTTTTTAAAAAATCGACAATGAAAGCACTACATAAGAGGGTTTATGGTGTCGACTTTTATAATAACTAACGTCGTAAATAGAAAATATTTTCGACATCATTTTTTTTTTAAAAAAGACACTGCAATTAAAAAAGGAAAAAAATACGGTGCTTATTTTGATGAAAATAGATACCATAATAAATAAAAAATATTTGGCACTAGTTTTTCTAAAAAAACACCAAAAATATTAATTTAATGGACCCAAAATCGCGAAACCATCAATTTTTTAGAACTCTCAAACCAGCTTTTCGACTAACAACCTCCCCGATGGTGACTCGGTGATTTGAACAACAATTATTTTTTATTACCTTTGATATTTTTCATCATTTCCTAATATGAGTATCAATTATTTATCCTGTATCATTATTTATTCACCTACAAAAGTTTTTATCTTTAAAAACTGGTTTATGGACGACCATCATCCACAGTTTTATTTTCTATCATTGTTCTTGTTTGTTCATCATTTCTACCTACATTTTTTTAGATCTTATAGTGTTTGTTATTTAAAAAAATTTGAGGGATCAAGTTCAAATTATTGATCCATTTTACTTGGAGAAATATTAATTATTTATGTTATTTTTTATTTTTAAGTAAAATTATTTATCATTTAGTTATATTGTTGAGTAACTGTTTCAATTATTTGTATGTAGTTGATTATTATTTATAAATATTGTTCTTACATTTGGTTTATTTTGATAAATTTTTTATTTGATAAAATTATCAAATTTTCATTATGATATATATTGATTAATATTTTTGTGGAGAAACATTATGTAAAATATGTTTCTTTCATATTTTTATTTTTACATTTTGTTGTGTGTTAAATATTGATTAATGTTTTGATGAAAATTTTATGACAAAATGGTTAAACATGATATATTATGATGAGATGCTAGGAGAGGTTATGGATAAATGTTGTATTTAATTATATTATATAAAAAAGTTGAATTAGATGTTAGTTATCTGGTGATGATGAATATAGATGAATTTATTATAGTAAAAAGAGTTGTGGAAGTTGAATAAATTCACCTATATCATGTGGTTTGAAGTAGAATTTGTGTTTTTTGATATTTTCTAAATAATGATGATATGAATAGTTAAAATGAAATTTTGAAATTATATTGTGACTTGATAAATAATATTATGATAATTGTTGATGGGTGGTTTATGTGTTTTTATATAATTATATGGGAAATAATTTTTTGACAAGGATATTCAATCATTGATATGATATTGTGATTCAGATATAATTTGATAATGTGATCTAATAAATATCACTACATTATATATTATTGATGTAATTTTTGTGGTTTATAACATTTTTGTTAAATTTTGATATTTATGTGGTATAAAGGCATGTCATATTCCTCGAGGGATGTTTTATTCCCTATTGAAGATGTTGTGAGAACCAAGAGTTTATAATTTTTTATAAGTAAGATTCATGATTAAATGATTGAAACAATATTTCTTATCATTAATTAAATAAAAATCCTAAAATATGTGGGGTAAAAAACATACATATTTTTACAAAATAATGATTTCTTACTAGTAAATTAGTTTTCATTTTATTTCTAATCATATTTGATTTTTCCAATTTGATTACCAATCATTTTTATTGAATGATATTTTTAATATATATATATATATAAATAAATGTTTATATGTTTTCTTATATTCAGTGATCATATTGCAAATTTAGGTATTGAATGTATCTTAGTTGGATATATTTTATAAGAACCACTAGTGAATATGAAAAAGGAGTTGGTGAATTCTTGGATATTTCTAGAAAACATCTTCAGAAGATGGATTTGATTTTCTTTCTCTGTGTGAAGTGTTTTAATATGAGAAAGTTAAACTCTATATAAATCAAGGATCATCTCATTTTCTATGTTTTTACCCTTAATTATACTCATTAGGTTTGTAATTGTTAATGAACAGAAAATTAAATATCTAATGTGGATGACAATATTCATAATGAGGTAGAGGATCATATTGAAAAATTAATTCTTTATTTAGGTCTTGAAACCATAAAAAACAACTATTGAATGATTTTATGGAGATTCTAAGAAACCATTATTCCTAGGTTGTAGTAAATATACAGTGTTATCAGTAGTTTTGAGATTAGTCAACGTAAAATCAAGAAATGGGTGGAGTGGTAAAAAATTTTCCAACCTACTTGATCTTTTAAAATAGCTACTACCTGAAAGCAACAAGATTTCACATTCCAATTATGAGGAGAATAAAATATTAATCCCAATCATATTGGGGTATAAAAAGATATATACTTTCCCTAATGATTCTGTGTTGTATAGGAATGAATATGAATATTTATCAAGATTTCCTACATGTAGGACATCATGCTATAAGATGGATAAAAAAGTCAACTCTGATTCATTCTCAGGTACTAACATCTACACTCATGAAAAATAAATTTTTTACTTTCTAATGATATCATCCAATAATCATTTAATACAATTTTGATAATTCAACTTTGATTCATTCTTAGGCACCAAAATCAAATCTCCTGCTAACTAAA
The DNA here is from genome assembly GCA_963277665.1 of Viscum album. Taxonomy (NCBI): domain Eukaryota; kingdom Viridiplantae; phylum Streptophyta; class Magnoliopsida; order Santalales; family Viscaceae; genus Viscum; species Viscum album. The sequence continues at coordinate 521,333,344 of OY728150.1, forward strand.
TTTGGTACCTTCAAATAAGTCCTAATTTGAAGCACATATTTGAAAATTGAATTGACACAAAAAGGTTAATGTAGAATTTAGATGAGAATATCTCTGATGGTAACTTTTGTCACCCTAATGATTCACTTTAGTGGAATAGATTTGATAAAAAATTTCTTAATTTTGGAAGTGAAGTTAGAAAACATAAAATGAGATTGTGTACTGATGGAATGAATCTATATCAGAGCCTAAGTATCCAATAATGTTCATGGCCTGTATTTTTAGTAGTTTACACCTTGTCCGCACATATATGTATAAGGAAAAAATATGTTAAGATGAGTTTGATTATTTCTAGAATAAAACAGTCGAAAAATGATATTGATGTTTAAATTTCACCATTGATTAATGAGTTGAAACTGCTATGGGAGATAGGTATTAGTATATTAAATTCACAAAAGATAGAGTATTTTCTTTTTCATGCTCTGATAATGTTCACTGTAAATGAATTTTCTGCATATAGAAACGTATCTGGATACAATATTAAGGGATATAAATCATGTCTAATTTGTGAAGAAGATACTTGATATTATCAATTGAAGAATGGAATACAAACACTGTACATGGGATATTGAATATTTTTTAGAATCGGTCATACTTATCATAGATTGAAAAAATAATTTAATGGTTTATATGAATACAATATTCCCCCACAACGACTGTTAGTTTAAGAATATTATGATAGGGTGAAAATATTGATTCTATATTTGGAAAGAAAAGAAGTTCTGGTCTTCAAAAAAATATCTAGAAGAAACAATCTATCTTTTTCAAATTACCTTATTAGAGATTTTTAGAGATAAAACATAACATCGATGTTATGAATGTTGAGAGAAACATATTTGAAATTTTGATTGGAACTCAGTTATACATAAAAGGAAGGAAAAAATAAGTGTTCCATGCTAAATTGGACTTGATATCATGAGAGTGTGTTTGGAGTTAGATCCCACTGTGAAAGGAAACATAAATTATTTACCTTTTTTTCCCCACATTTAGGAATATTGAGAAGATAAATTTTATCAGTGTCTTTATGGTATTAAATTACCCAGTGGTTATTCTTCAAATGTGAAGAATTCAGTGTCATTAAATGATTTAAAATTAATAGGTATGAAATCTCATAATTTTCATGTATTGATGCAACAAATTCTACCAGCCAAACTACATGGTATATTTCCAAAAGTTGTTAGAAATAATATAATCAGATTATGTAATTTTTTGAAATCAATTTGTAGCAAATTTGTTGATCCAATTTTTTTAGATGTGTTACAGAATGATGTTTTTATTATTCTTTGTCAACTAGAAATGCTTTTTCCACATATTTTTTTATTTAATGGTTTATATGATGATTCATTTGGTGTGTGAGATATAAATATGTAGGCCTGTATATTTATAATGGATGTATCCTTTTAAATGATATATGATAATTTTGAAGGGATGTACTAAAAATCCTTATTGATCATAGTCCTCTGTTGTAAAAAAATATGAATTATAATTGGTGCTTAAGTTTTGTACTGATTATTTGTATGAAGTGAAGCATATTGGTCTCCGTATATATCGACATATGATAGTTTATAGTGAAAGTAAAGGGATTCACGGATTAAAGGAAAAGTTCATTCCATGTGATGGAGTGATGTAGGAACACATATACATTTTGAACAACACAAATGAGGTTCAATCATATATATCATCACATATTATAGAATTAAAGTTATGATATCAAAAAATAAATGAAAATTGGTTGATGATTAAGCATAAAAAGAATTTTTTTCATGGTTTAAAGAGAAATTCAACACATATATATCTGCTTTATAAAAAATGAAATGATTGGTAGGGGGACCATAACTTAATGTGATCATATAGTCTATTTTTCAAATTAATGGTTAAAAATTTCACACAAATAATCTATATGAAATTATTACCTTTCAAAATAGTGGTGTAATGGTCATCGCTAAAGCACTGCATTTTTTGAGTGAGAAAGATAAAAACCCAATTTCGGTATCAATGACATATTTTGGAGTTCTTGAAGACATATGGGAACTTGATTATATTAAATTTAAATTAAATCTATTTATGTGTAATTGGGTTCCAAATAATAGTGGTGTAAAACATGATTAATATGGTTTTAAACTGGTCGATTTGAAAATATTTTTTTGCAATGAGAAACCATTTATCATGGCCACACATGCAAAGAAAATATTTAATGTCATTTATTCATTGAATTACCAGTGTTCCATTTTTTTGAAAGGGAAAATAATCCATTTTCATGATGAGTATGATAATGGTATTATTGTTTTATATGAGACTTCTCTTCCTATTACATTATTTTCGAATAAAAATGACTATAACGTAGACATGGTGCATGCCATATGAAATGACCATTCTAAAGGGATATGTGAAAACACTAAATTACACTTCTAATTAATCTGGTAACTATTTACATTATATTTCTATTATTTTAAATTTACATGTGTACTAAATTTATTATTTAATAACTATATGATATTTAATTATATATATTTGATTATTTATTTGAATTTTTGTGTTAAATTTTGATATTCCATGGATATGGTTAATAATTTTTTCATTTAAATACCTAATATACATTATTATATTCTAGTTTAATTGATGAATATGTGAACACCTTTTCAAAATTTCATATTTAATTTTTTAAATGTTTATTTCTTTATATAAGTAATTTTTATATTTAATTGTTCACATTGAATATTTTTTTGGTAAATAATCATAATTTTTTTAAACTTACACATGCATAACACTTTGTTTACTTACATATATATGTTTTACTATTTTATATTTATTGAATTGTCTATTTACATTTATGTACAAAATAAATTCATTAAATTTTCCTATTACAATGACAGATACAAATACAGAGGCTGGAGAACATCTACATCAGTATTTTTATTTCTTCATATTATTAAATATCCATTAATAAAAATTATTTAATAAAATAAAAATTTTAATTAAAAATAATAACTATACGATTATTGATGAGACTTCAGCGGAGGGGGTCTTATTCTTTTTTTATTAGGCAATCCAATTCTCGAGTTAGTAAACATGATATTACACATTTACCAAAATTGTCACTTCCCCTTGGAGGTGAGTAATTATATATTTGTTTTGATGATGATAATAATGAAACTATCCCAAATGCAACACAATTTATCATTTATTAGGATAAAAAGATATTGTAAGATTAGAATTTTATATCCTCATTTGAATTCTATTGATAAGGTGGTGATAGATCATATTTAATATGTCATAAAGGTAAAATATCACAATTGATTTATTTTATCTCATTTTTCGAATATGATATATTTAAGATGAATAATATTTATTTTATGCAATTATATATGACATTCAATTTTTATGAAACAAAAAAAGTTAAGAAAAAATGTCTTATATTAGCGACAGTTCGATAGAGGTATTTAAAAAAATAGTTGACAAAATATTATGTGTTTAAAAGGAGACAAAATGAAATACCAGGCCTCAAGTATCAGTTTTTAGACGAATATAAATTGAAGAAATTTGTTTCCACCTGACATAATGATACATTACAAGTATTATAATTATATAATATTATATTTTAAAATTTCTTATATATGTATCTAATTACTTATTAGTTTAATTATTATATAATCGGTCTTGAGGAAATCCCATCAAGACATCCAATTCTAAAATGTATACCCTCATACTTTATCACGGGGTGGGTATCATTTATTAGAGAAAAATTTATTGAGGAAAAGTTTTAACCACTAATAGCTCACTCCACTAGTGGTTCTGATGAGGTCTAATTTGGTTCCTCATATCCACCCAACCACCATGAGAAATGAAAAAGGGAAAGAAGAATAAAAAAAAGTATCTCATAGAGAAAGCTAAGGATGTAATTGAAAGAAGTGTTACTAAATAATTATTATTTTTCATTAATGTTTGTAATATATAAATTAACAATACTAATATATAATTTTCATTTTTCATTTTAGAATGATCTTTAGGAGAAATCAACATAGGGACCTTTTATATCTGAGGGTAGGATGAATAACCTTGCCACTGCTTTATGAAATCTAGTACACCCCTACATTATAAAAGAATATAAGGAGGGTGTTAGTATTCTGAATGTTTTTGGTCATCAATTTAAACAATCAAGAGACTCAGAAATCAAATCCTTAAAGATCAGCTGAAATATATGAACCGATCAATTGGTGATCAAATTCAAGTAGCTGTGTAGTAGGATATTTTAGAAAAATTGATGTGACAGTCATAGTCTGCCAAACCTACCCAGCCTACCCTGCTTGCCTACTCAGTTCCTCCATTACCTTGCTAAGACCCAACCTTATACTGTGAGTTGTATGCGGTAGATCTTGATGTAGATTTTTTAGCATTCAGGGTCATGAATTTTTTTGGGGATTTTTTTATATCACTAGCCTATTTAGATGGGTCTGATTAGAGTGTTGGTACATGATATTATTGATCCTACTGCTCAACTACCATTCCATACTGTGGAATTTAACAGAGTTTGGGATTGTATGAGTCATTTTTTACTTTGTACATCTAGCCTTTATCATCATATTTCATATGAGGTATGCATTTTTTAATATTAATTACATCTAATTGATAATTACATATAATTTTTCCTGAATTTTAACATATATAAAAGTATCTAAAATTCAATGAAATGGAATAAAGGAAACAAAAGGCTCAACCACAAACAGTTGTAGACACTTTAGATATTTATGATGGGATAGAAGGATTATCTCAGGTTTCTTCTTCCTTGGATAATATCTATGATTTCCAGATGTCATCTCAAATATGTGGAAGAGAATATATACTGAGAATATTTAGAAAATATATCATGGATATAATTAATTTTGAAGAGATCAACGTGTCTATTTTGTAGTTTTTTTCTATGTAAGTAAATTGACATTTCAATTTTTATTTATTTTTAAATAAATATGGTTTAAATTGACTGACTATATTACTTTTTTTATTTGGTATCTACACATGATACTTGTTCAAAATTTCACCACATCTATTTATGGTTTTGTAGATTCATAATTTATTTAAACAGTTGTTCTATATGTGTTGACTGAAATTAGAGAGGCATATATATGTGAGAGGTTATTAATGACAAATATTAGCTGTTGGTTTTTTTTCATTTCATGATGGTTAAGAACAGAATCATAATTATGAACTAATTTTCATTATAATGTCATTCAATGTGAAATATTTGTATGTAGGGGTAATTGGATGTTAGACATTTTTCACCCAAGTGAAAACTCATTATATTGGTTTTTCTCTTTATTAGTTGGTGTTCATAGAAATTTTTCCGTCATATTAGAAAAGTAAGTTTATTTGTTTTTTATAAGCTCATTATTTTTTATTCTCATTGTTTATACGTTTATTATTAGTTGTTATGTATGAAAAATAATTTTATGGAAAATTTTTAACAAAGATCACTTGTCAATAACAAATCCAAATGAAATCAACTATGTGAAATTAAAGTAAATTTTTTTATATTAGATATTATTTTTGTTTTTTTGATATATATATATATATATTGGTTTTAATTATCAAGTTAATGTTTTATTAATTGTAGTGTCATCATCACCAAGGACATGTCAAATGCGGTGATTATGGTCTACAAATCATGTATGAGATAATCAAAACTGGGGTAATGACTGATTTTGATGAGGTTAGTCATATTAATTATTTTATATTTTCTATCATAGTATTCTCTTTTTAATCTTATTTCATTCAACATTATAGTAGACATTCAATGATGTGGATTAATACACGAAATATGATCCTGACCATCTTCTATCTATGTTTGTGAACTAGTTGTAAATTGTGATTACGATTTAAGGTATGTATATTCTAATTTGTCTGATTAGAATTACATTTTCTTAATAATTAGTGTTCAAAAATGAATTATTTTTTCTAATAAGTGTTTGAATATAATTATATCCAATGAATGATTCAACAATAACTAAAAATGATCATGTTGTAAATTTTAGGTATGTGTTTTTTAATTCTACTATATAATACAATGGAATAGATAATTTTTTGATTATCTTGTTAAAATTATGTATGTTTTTATATATTTTTAGTCACTAATAAATTCTGTTCGATAGTTGTATACTATATTTCTATTACAAGAATTCTAATTTTTTTATGGGGTGTAATATTAATAATTTTCTATATTTTTTTAAATTTTGGTGTCGGTTTTCATAAATATAGATGCCAAATAATTTTAAAAAATTCAAAAAGTTTTTGTTATTGGTTTTCATTAAAACCGACATAGAAAACGAAGCCTATTCAAATTTTGAGTATCAATTTTTGAAAAAACGATGCAGAAAACTTTTTTTTCAACATTTCCTTCAAAGATGTTGGCTAAAAACTGACTTTAAAATTGAAAAAACCAATGTCAAATCATGTTTCGGAACTAGTGAGAGCTATCCAGGTTCTTGATGATCGTATTTGGTTATGTTTACTTTATTTTAATTGTTCATTGGAAAATAATTTACCTCTAATCAATTTTTTTTATAATAATAGTTGTTAGGACATTATGAAAGTAGATCTATTTGGGGTTTTATATGGGTGTCCATATAGATATCCCTTATGTAGGGAAGAGTTGGGTGAGAGGTCCTTGGTAGGAATAATTCTTCTTTTGGAAATGATGGAAAAGGTGTAGTTGATCCAACAAAGGTTGTTTACTACACATATATTTCATATATCTTATAAGGACCATATTCAATGGACTTTAGAGTTTGAGGTTGGTGATCAGGTTTTTCATAGAGTTTTACCTCACATGGGAGATCATCAGTTAGGTAAGAAAATTAAGTTGGGTTTGAGGTTTTTTGGCCCCAATGAGATTTTAGAGCATCTTGGAATTGTAGTATACTAGTTGGACTTATTATTCTATTTTACTTCAATACATAACATATTTCATCTTTATTAACTGAGTAAGTATCGACCGTATCCTTCCAATATGATTGAATGGGAGGATATTTATCTTGATCCCTCCACCACAATGGTTTAGAAACTAGTTTAGATTATAGATCATTGAGATAAGGTATTGTGCAGTAAATCAATTCCCTTGGTTTATATACTTTGTATGTATGGAGAATATAGCCATGAGAAGTGGGTGAAGTAATTATTGACGAGGTAATAGTGACATTCCAATTTTTCAAGTCTAGTATCTTGGGGGACTTATAGGGATAGAAAGTGTTTATGGTGGATATAATTGTAACATGCCATTATTTTAGGTATTTCTTCATCCCTGTTTTGATCTAATGTTTAGGAATGTATATTTTTTTGAATTAATAGAGTCTGGGTATAAATGTATCAAACATTTTATAGGGTTTTCTTTGGGTTTAGAGGGGTTTAGAGTTAGTTTTGGGATTTTCTATTGAATTTGGAATGTGGAATGCCTGCTAGATAAATTCACATCTTGAACTGGTTACATGAAGTGAATCCATTATAGGAAAAATGACTTGATTCTAGTTCATAATGTGAAAATTTACAATCTATAAAACCATTTCATGATGTCAAATGGACAAGATCTAGATTTTTAATCTTGGGTGCTACCTTTTTTGGTAGATATAAAATTCATTGGAATTCATGCTATGAAAGGAATTAATGATATGAATTGTTTGAGTCGTATAGTTTTATCACACTATATTCCTGAAACATTTTACCTTCAATGTGCATGAATTCATATCAAACACTTGGGTTATTTTGGGTGATTTCTTTTGGTCTCTCTCCTTCTAGATTACTACATTTTGCATTTGATCACCATGGTTCTTATGAAGCTTAATTCTAGTAAGTGACCTTTCTTCTTCTTTGTTTCATTTGATTACAAAATCAACGTTGGATACATATTTGGATAGGATTGTTTCTAGTTTCTTTTCTATCGATCCTTTATTGTTTTCCCTTATTCCTTGTCCTTCAAAGGCCAATATTCTTGTTTCCAATCTCTATTGTCAAAAATGATTGTGTTTCATCTCTTATTTTGGAAGGGGTATCAATATAAGTGGTTAATTATTGAATTGATTTATGTTCTTGTTAATTCCTTTGTATTATTCAAATGAAATACATGATTTTACATGTTAATAGTTTTGTTGAATGAGATTCAAATTTTTAAAGGGGGTTTCACTAAAAATGGATTTATTCATACCAAGTGTTCTCTTAAATGATTTAAATAGTGGTTTTGGTTATGGAATGGGTCTTGAAGACTATAAGAGGAATTTGTTTTACATGAAAATGATTTATTAAATGTCGGAATCAGTTTTAAATGGATTATGAAAAAATTATCACATTCGGTAACTTTGGGAATATTGGGAATAGAATTGTTACTATTTATTTGTGTAATTAACCAAGAGGTTTTATGTAACTTAAGTGATTATGATTATATTATATTCTGAATTAGTCGGAACCACCTTATTCTAGGATAAGTTCTTTTCTTTCAGGTTTAGTATGTACACCCATAGGATAGATACCAAATGTTGTAATTTTTGTAACACCTTGAGATTTTTTGAGGTAGATTTATTTTATTTTCCTTGATGTATTGTGTGGTATGCTACACCAACATTATCTTTCACTATACGCAACACCATATTATATTGAAGTATACACAACACTATTCTTGTCTTGTGTTACACGCAGTAGAGACCTTCCTCGATAGCTTGCGTTGTACGCCATACCAAGTTTTAGTAAAGAATAATACATTGTAAAAATATTATTATGGGATATAAAATAGAAATTATGAATATAAATGATCAAAAGTTTGATTTTATATAACATTAAAATTCATCTTATTTATTTTTTAGTCATGAAATAAGAATAAGTTCATTTTTTTATAAAAGAAGTATTTTTTAAAAAATGCAGTTTTGCCTCATTTTGATGGAAACCCAATTTTAAATCTAGATTTCAACACTTTTATATATTTTATAATACAAAATAAAATTATTATTTTGAAGAGTTATATAGAAATTTACTTTTGTTCAATTTTTGGTATTTTTCTCACAAAATTAATATTTTAATGAATAGTGAAATATACAGCATTTTAATTCAAAAATGCCTTTTCATCTAATTTATTTATATAGTTAGATTATTTTTTTAATTAGTTTTAAAATGTAATTTTATGATTTTTTTTCATTTTATCCAATATTGGTCATTGGAAATAATTTTTCATTGAAATTAGACATAAACACATGTTAATCTTTTGATAGTTAATACTTCTTAAAAACCTGCTTTTTGGTTTTGACAATGAGAATTAATTTTAAATTAATTATTGAAAATTAAGTGTTTTTAATTTGAAAAAATTGATTACATATTTGGAATCATAAGGTTCAAATAGGGTGAATAGATACCTTTTTTTGGACATTGTGTATAGTAATAATAATAATTATGTTTATTTACCATGATTAAAGGGTAAATATGGTAAATAAGGGCAAACAAAATAATTTAATAATATAAAACAACCCTAAAACGTGTCTTGATGTTATTGGATGAGATATTTCCAACCATGGACATCCTTGGGTAGATTTTGGGACCCCATGGATCCACTTGGATGTGAAACTGACCTTTTATGAGAAATAATTTAATGTATAGAGAAATATAACATAAACATGTATCTATTAATAAAACTATTTTTATATGGGTTTATATATGAGATAACTTATAATATAAATATTGATTATAAATAAAAAATGATTTCATTCATCATGGTAATTTTTTTATAATTTTTATACATTAAATAAATAAATTTAATTATGACACAATGATGATGCAATGATTGATTCATTAATAATGGATTCAAATAAATGATATTATAAATATTAAAAAAATGTAATTTGATTATTTTTATTCAATAAACTTATATAATGGATTATATTGATATATTATATTTAAGTTATTTCCTTTGGTTTGAAGGAATCAGGTTGATATGAATTTGAAAAAAGGCAAGTATGAATAGTGTCCAAATTTGACATAATTCATAACTTAAAACATAAAATAGCTTATTAAATGGTTTTAAATTAGTAAAAATATATTATTTAGAAAAATGGTTAATAAAATTCCAAATATTTCATAAATTAATTTTTGTGGGTTGTTTGACATGATATCATAATTACATTAACCCATAATGTATAAGTACCATGATATCAATGTAAGATTTAAAAGGGTAAAATAATGGTAAAACAAAAAAGTTAAGGATAAAAAATATTCAAAACTTGTTTATAAATTATTTGATGATGATTATTTGAACTAAAATAATATTATATTTTAATTAAATGAGTTTTGGACCATTTTTAATTGAAACTGAATTTGTAATAAATTATTATTTTAAGACTTTCCTAAAGTTCCCCTCCTCCCTCGTATAAAAGGCCACAACCTCTACGCAAATAAAAAACATCTCTTGAATCCCTTGGATCATCCAAATTCTACCCAAATAATCTCCCAAAATTCCTAACTTCATCCTAGAATCCTTAACTTGGGTATAACACCATTCAAGATAGCCTTTTCGCTCAAATCAAAAGAAGTTATCTAATTTAGAGGTAACATCTTCTCTCAAGTTATTTTCTTTTATTTTCTTTCTCCACTCCCTATAATATTATTATTATTTGATTACATAAAAAACTAGTATAATAAATATAATAGTATGTTTTTATGAGAATTATTAGAACTACACTTACACACACCTCCATCTAATGGATACTAACATACTGTTTCTGTGTACGGAAAACTACTACCTCACGAAACAATGATTGTTCAATTTTCATCTACCACATCCCATGGTGGGAATTATGATGGAACTGTATTTATATATGATATATATTATATTTATATTGTCTATATTCTTATGTTTTTTCATTTACAACATACCTTTATGCTTTTTATAATGTGTAAAAATGATAATTTCATTTGAGGAAGTGCGGATTACCGCCCACTCAAAGTGATATGACTCGTTCATGCCATACATAAAACATATAATGGATGTAATTAATGAAATTATGTTACATATATAACATATATATTATAATGGAATGATAATATACCTATTTATCATTTATTTTTCATTCTTTTAATATGGTAAAGAAATGAAAGTAGTGTTCATGCGTACGTATGACCTACCGTCTCCATGAATAGTGTTTTCCAGTTAATTTATCTATATATTTTATATAACTATATACATAATATATATGATATATAAATCATGTTTTAAATTCAAGAAGTAAGTAAATCATGATATAAGTAATAATATTAAGAATACTAAGTCAAAAAAAAACATACGATAAATAAAATGATTATTACCCAAAGTGTTGCTTTAACATGGAATTGATAAATGAATGGGTAATATAATGTAAAAAGTGAATCATATATTATGTAATAAATATTATTATGGTTTTTTTACAAGTTAATAATATGTTTAAACACACTATACTTGAGTTTTGGACACATACGAAGGATATCCGACCTATGATGAGAGATAATTTTGCATTCTCATTATTTTCCAAGATTGTTTACAAGTAAGTATTTATTGGGTCATATTTATCATCCATGTCCTTGTTTTATAAATACATAATATTATTTATATTATTATACTATCATTTAACGTCAATTTTACCCATTTTTTAATTTTTATTAAATGGTATGGAATGAATCATTATTTCGTTTTCCAAATGAGGTACTTTTGACTTTTCCGACAAGAGTATGAGAAGAATTTTTTTTACCTTATACAGAATGAATAAATTTTTACATATTCATAACTCCTTATTTAATTGAAGCTTAACATACATTGTTTAAAGTTAATTTTTAGATATATTATTTTCTTTTAAAATTTCACGGCATTTTGAGAAAAGGAAATGTTTTTAAGAAATGATATTTTCCTCAGAAATTACGTGCAAATGTTTTATAAAAATTATTTTCCATCAAAAATGACATTGGGTTATGTTTATATCCCTATTATTACATTTATTTTATTTTTTTATGATGGAATTATATTTTTGAAGTCTATTTATCTTATATAGATTATGTTATGATGGAATGATGTTTAAGAATCCCATTTTATTTCATGGGTTATACTATGACGAATGATTTATGATTTTGTGGAACATGTAAGAATGATTTCATTATGAGATGGGAGGTAAATGTATCTCCCTAAAATTCATTGTTTAAATATTTATATCTCATGAGATAGACATGACTATAATGACAAGTAAATTTGGTTCAGTAATACTTAGCTAGAACGACAAGTAAACCCGGTGTAGTAACAAAATTTTTCCACTATGATGGTCTTGGAAGCAATGTGTTGACTACTATGGAAACCGTACTATGATCTTATTAATTTAGAAAATTATATATTTTATGAAAATTCTATTGTATCATGGTTAATGTTCTTTTAAGATCTATTCCTTACACACTACTAAGATTTATTTCATGACTCAAGATTTTGATGTTTAAAATTTACGTTCATGTTTTTTCGTTCAAATGTTTATGGTTTGTTTTATGTTCTCCATGTTTAACCTTACCGAGAATTTGAGATCACCCTTTTTATTTTTTCTTTTCCTTAGTATGGGAAAGAAATGTTTTAGATAGGAAATCAAAATGGGAAGATATTTATGGTATATGTTGAGGACCTTTCATTAAGTTAGAAGATTATGTTCTGAGTTTACAACGACACTAAACTAATATGGTCTTTGGGAATATATTTTTATAATCTATCAAGTATTCCTCAAAATAAATTCAATGTAAATGTACGTCAATATTGTTTCTTTAGATTTGGTATCAGAGCGATGGTTTATTCACCCTTTGAAAACAGGGATGCAAAAACATTAGTGAGATCTCTAGAGATATTTCTAAGGTATTTATAGGGATGTCCCTAAGGTTTTTTATAACTATATATTATTTTCATATAATTATGGTAACTAAGAATACCCTATGATTAAACCTAAGATGTTAGATATTTAAAGTACCCCTTGATTATGTTGTTTTCCTAGTATGATTTTTGTCTGTCACACTCTTCTTTTTGGGTTTTAGATGATGGATAGAACCAAAAGGAACTGTGTTAATGATCAATTCACTATTCAATGTAATTATTTTCCTCCTAAACAACTAAATGTTATGGGAGATGGAATGAAAAATATTATTGTTATACTTACACAAGTTATGAATCACTCTGGACTTCTAAATTAGAAGAGAATGAACAACATTCTATTGAGTCCTTCATGAGGCAATGACCACCTTCTTTTAGTGGGTATTCTATTCCACTTGTTGCTGAATAATAGATCAATGCAATTGAAAATATATTTTCCACCCTTCTCTGTTTGGAACATGAAAAAGTCATTTTGGATGTCTATCATTTAAAAGGTAAAGTAGACCAGTGGTGGACTCTAATTAAGAATACATGGCAGTAAGTTGAAATTAAATCCATGGAATGGGCAAGTTCAATAACATAGTTTTCAATAAGCAAATCCCTTTTATTATTCAAAAAATTATGGAATAGGATTTCCATGAGCTTAATAAAAAGGATGATGAATATGTCGGTACATATGAGGTGAATTTTACAAGACTTGAAAGGTATGCTTCAGGATTTTTGATCTCACCTGAAAGTAAAGTTGATTGATTCTTTAGTGGCTTAAAACCAAGTCTTCAAAGGGAATTAACTATAAAAGACTTCAGTAACTATTAAGAGATTATGTGTTGTGCTATAAAGTTCTAACTGGATGTTGGTGTTACATATCTATCTCATTTTTTTGAAAAGAAATGAAAAATGGAGTTCAAGGTAAAATCTCTAAACAATGAGGAAAAGAAGATGAATGTTTACTTATAATCAAAGTGTGGAATGAAGCATGATTGAGACTATATTGAAGGGACTAGAAAATGTTTCAAGTGTGGAAAATAAGGACATCGAGCATTTTAGTTCCGAAGTATTGTGGAAGAGGTTTATAATGATGTGAATATGGAAAAGACTAAAGAGAACACACCACCAAGCATAATGAAATGGGGCATTATGCTACCAATAACCTAATCCAAGGGTTAATGATGATCGACATCACCAACCTATTAAGGAAAACGACAAAGGGAAGTTACATGCGATCATTATTGGCGATGTTGAGTATGATAACAAAGTGGTGGAATGATTATGTTTTTTTGTAATGGGATTCCAAAATAGTATTGTGAAATCTCATTTATATTATTATGGAATATTAGAATATCTATGTATTGTTTTGTTGTGTTTTCCATAATTATATGGTACTGGTAACCTTGAAAAGTGATTGAAATATTTTTAGAAATCACATGATATGAACATAATTAAGAGATAAGGATATAACGAGATGTTTTATAGTAATAATGAGCTCATGAATGGTATAAGGACAAAGTGATATCGTGGTTTGAGTATATTTAATTTTTGGTGTTTGGAAATATTTAATTTTGATATAATTCATGTTTTCACTAAGGTTCTATGTTAATTCATGTTATTATCACGTTTCAAGAGAATAGATGATTAAGGTATTAATATGTTTGGAATGTGACAACCAAGAACTGCTAAATTCGATATGGGAGACAAATGTTATGTCTATTTATTTCACCTACTTAAAATGTTTTATATTTTAAGTTTTTGAAAGGACTGTAATACTATCCATTTATGGATAGTATAAGTTATATTCCGATTTATGTTTTTTAGATTAATGTACTATCTCACTATAGGTTGACTTATGGATATTTGATAACCAATTCTAACCTTTTTGTTAAAACAGATGGAATGACCTACACTTCTATCGCATGATCTTATAACAATTCAAGAATGAAAAATTCAACTCCATTTCTTTAAATAAGATATGAAGTGGAAATTTTTCAGGGAACTACCTGTGGTAATATGGTACTAAAAGAATGTAAGTATTTCTCCTCAAGAAAAAAAACTATCAACATTAGGAAAACAATCTTGAAACAAAAAAAGTTATGCTAGTACATTCTTATCTAATGAATCATATAGTCCCTTAAATCATCGAAAATTTATGGATTTATAGTAGTTAAAATTATCCAAACATTATTCTCTATCACTATCCATCAGAACGTTTTGGTTAGATTTCTCTTCAATATCCATGTTTTCAATTCCCACCTATGTTCTCTTATGTGGAAACCAAGTTATGAGTTACTTTGGGTAACCGTTATGTTTCTAACATTACTTTTTAAAATGACGTTTTGGTATTCCTTTTGATGAAGTCAATTTCCATGAAAGAAATATTCAAGTATAAACCATTTATAACCCTGGTGAATTTTTAGGGTGAAATTCATTTTATGTGGGGTAAAATGTAACACCCTGTGATTTTATGGGATATATTCAGTTTATTTTCTTTTATGTATTATGTTTTACGCTACAAAAATATTATATTTCACTATACTCAAAACCTTATTATCTTTCAGTATACGAAACACTATTCTTGTCTTATGTTACATGCAAGAGAGACCTTCCTTGATAGCTTGCGTTGAGCGCCATACTGAGTTTCACTAAAGAATGATATATTGTTAAAATATTATTATGGGATATAAACTATCCATTTTGAATATTATTAAAAACATTTTAAATTTTATATAACATTAAAATTCATCTAATGTAATTTCTTATGCATGATATAATAACAAGTTTATTTTTTCATATAAAAGATGTATTATTCAAAAAATGCAGTTTTGCCACATTTTTATTGCACACCCATTTTAGATATAGTTTTTAAAAATTTTATATATATTCTATTTTACAAAAAAAACTTCTTATTTGGAAGAGGGACATCAATTTTTTTTTGAATTTTTTGTCTTTTTCTTATAAAATTAATATTGTAATGAATAGTAAAAAATACTGCATTCTAATTCAAAACTGCCTTTTCATCTAATTTATTTATACAGTTTTATTCTCTTTTAATTCGTTTTAAAATTTAATTTGATTTTTTTATCATTTAATCCAATTTTGTTCATTTTATGCAATTTTCCAATGAAATTGGACATAGACACATTCCAATCATTTGATAGTTATAACTTCTTAAAAACCCACTTTTTGGTTTTGACAACAGGAATTAAATTTAAATTAATTAATGAAAATTATGTGTTTTGAATTTTAGAAAAATGGATTCTATATTTTGAATCATAAGGTCCAATTTTTGTGAATAGGTACCTTTTATTATTGGACATTATGAATAGTAATTTCAGTAATTATTTTTATTTACCATGGTTAAAGGGTAAATCTGCTAAATAAGGGTAAAATAATAATAATTTAATAATATAAAAATACCCTAAAATGTTTCATAATCCAATTGGATGAGAAAGATATGACCATTATAATCCTTGGGACTATTCTGGGACGCTATGGATCTGCTTGGATGTGAAACTGCCATTTTATATGAATTAAAGTAAAAAGAAATATAACATAAACATGTATGTTTAAATAAAACAATTTTTATATGGGGTTATATAAGTGATATGATGGACTATAAATAGTTATTAGAAATCAAAAATGGTTTCATACACCATGGTATTTTATTTATACTATTTATATATTAAATAAATAAATTTAATTTTGACACAATGATGATGCGATGATTGATTTGTTAATAATGGATTCAAATAAATGATATTATAAATATTAAAATAATTTTAATTCGATTATTTCGATGC
Organism: Viscum album; assembly: GCA_963277665.1. NCBI lineage: Eukaryota > Viridiplantae > Streptophyta > Magnoliopsida > Santalales > Viscaceae > Viscum > Viscum album. The sequence goes on from OY728150.1 coordinate 521,350,063, forward strand.
CTTACAAGAATTTTATGGATTATATTGACATATTATCTTTGAGTCAATGCCTTTGATTAAAAGGGATCAGGTTTATATGAAATTTTTTAAAAGTCAAGTATGAATAGTGTCCAAAATTGACATAATTCGGTTTAGTAATGGACTTTTTCCTCTATAATGGTCTAGGAAGCAATGAATTGGATACTATAGAAATAATATTATGTGCTTATTAGTTTTACACAATTACATGTTTTATGCCAATGTTATTCTTTTATGGTTAATGTTTCTTTATGATCTATTCCTTACATAATGCCAAGATTTATTTCACGACTCATGATTTGGATGTTTAACCTTTATGTTAATGTTTTTTGTTCAAATATTGATGGGTTGTTTTATGTTATCCATGTTTACCCTTAGTAAACATTTGATTTCACCCTTTTTATGTTTTCTTTTCCCTTGGAAATAAAGAATGGTTTTAGGTAGGAAAACAAAATGGGATGATCTTTATGGGATATGTTGAAGATCTTTCACCAAGTTAGAAGAATATGTTCTGAGTTTCCAAAGACACCACACAAATATGGTCTTTAGGAATATATTTTTATAATGTATTAAATATTCCCCAAATGAAATATAATGTTCATATATGTCAATATTGGGTCGTTAGACTTTTACATTTATGAATAGTTTATCACATGATGGTATATTTCATGTTTATTTGACCACATATGTATCTTATAGTGTATCCATGATTGATTATTTATTTTCCTTAATACTTTACATATTCCTGGATTTTTTGAATATGGTATACTTTACAAAAATCGAAGAAATGTTTTACCAAATTTTTTTATTTTATGAAAATTATTTATAAACTAGATTTGTTTTAAAATTAGAACTGATACATTAATAGTATTATAGCTTATATAGATTATTTAGTGGCATATTACTAACCTTTTTTTTCACACCCTAAATATTTGACTTTGGACAGTTGTAGATATTGTTTTGTAGGACTCAGGTAATGAGAGGGGCATTATGTAGCATGTTGATTTCTATTTTTGTCTTTATCTTTATAGTGGGATGGTTTAGTGGTAATGGATGGTCACGTAGGGACTTGTTTAGACTTGTTATATTTTATATTTCTAGTTTGGTTTGTTTGAATTATCATTTTATATCATATTGATATGTTTTATTTCTTATGGATTGTACCATATTGATTTTCATTATTCATGTTTATCATGAGACATGTTTCTTCCTATTTTTTGTAATTCACGATGTGGTAGACCTTCCTGGATGACTTGTTTAGTTGAACTTGGTTGGATTGTTACATTCTTTGGTTTATAGGGGTCAGGGTTGTTACAGTTGCTATAAAGAGAAAATTTAATATAAACCTTGGAAACTAGATTAATGAAAAAATATATTAGAGAAAATAACCCTTTATTATTATTTAAGGATAAGTATATAATAACATATTAAAGTTTTTTAAGGAAGAGATTTTTTTGTTTTCCTAATAGTATATCCTTGTCAGTATATTGAAAGTGCAAATGGTTCTAACACAGTTGTACCTAAGAGTAATAACCCTAAAAAGGGCACATTGGGATTTGACTCAATCATCACATAGTGCATGACAATGTGCCTTACAACACACCAGGTTTGATACTCCCAATGGATATGCTTAGGATAATTCACATTTTATTTAAAAACAATTATAAGGATTTAAAAATAATGATATCCCCAAGGAAACCACGTTTAATATTCTAAGATTATAAATTATTAAATTTTGTATTTAGGTTAAATGATACACTATAATTTTAATAATAAATTATGTTTAAAATTCATAATCTTATGAGATAATCTAGTATATTCAATTGTTTAGAAAGGGATATTGGAAAAAAATAAGGGTATCTATATTCATATCCAATGAAGAGATTAACCTACCCTTAAATCCAATATAAATAGTATTGGAACAAAGTATATCCCTGCTATATTAAGGAATAGTAATCATGTTTTGAAAAGTTACCTTTCCCAAATATATTAACTTGTTGTTATATAGTGTGATTATCCTAGTTTGTATATCTTCATGCATAATATATCTCTATTATTTAGAGGGACATCTAATCTAGTGGTAGTTGAGGAATGGATTATATCCCTTAAAAATATATTTATAACCGTGGGATATTATGAAAAGGAAAATTTTACAATTTTAGGGTATTGACTCTAGGATGATACTGATAAATAGTGTTCATTGATCAAAAATATATGGGATGATGAGGAAACATAACACATGGAATGGATAGATTTCAAGGAAACACTTTTTGATAAATATTTCCCTCATGAGAAACAAACTGAAATGAAGAAAAATTAACTTAGCTAAAATAAAATGGAAGAAGAAATTATTTTGGATCATGAGGCTAGATTTACAAGATTATATAGGTATTATATTAATTTCATAAGTAATATTAAATGAAAGAATAACTATTTATTTTGTGGGATTAATACAATTATTTGAAGGGAGATGGTCTCTCAAATTTTTTCATCATATAATGAAATAGATTTATGTGATATCAAAACAGAGAATTAATTTACTATATCTTATATATTCAAGGGTAATTAAGAGAATAAGAGTTTATTTAAATACCAAGAAAAAGAAAATGATTTAGAGAATAATTATAATATGAAGAAAATTAAATAATGTGATTTTTTTAAATAAACATCCAATAAAATGCTTCAAAGGCATGTGAGTTTGTTAAAAGTGCTTTGAAAAGGGTTATATAACTCATGAATTCAAGAGGAAGATATTTTACAGTGCTTTACTTGTAAATAAATGAGGCATTACTCACACAAATTGTCAAACATTCATGGTAACATACCATAAAAGAGGATAAGGGTAGTATGAAAATCTTATGCGACCACTACAGCTGAGGTGGAAGTACCTAATGATGTCATGGATGGTACTTTAATCAAAGCCTCAAATTTAACAAATGAATTACTTGATTATCTATCTTTACACTCATTTATATATTTCACGTTTTCCAATAAAATTAGATAATTACCTATCACCATAGGAATGGATTTGTCTATTAAAACTCATAGTGGAAGTCTCACTACAACAAGGATGCATAAGGTAGTACCCATTATGATACATAAACATTATATATTTATATAATTTATTATCAAAACTATGGTTAACTTTTATATAACCATTTACATGGACTAAATTTCAAAATATTATCCAAAAATTTATTGAAATGTGAATGAAATTATAATTGGTGATGAACATGTGAAATTAATTATATTTAGAGGAGATAATTAATCATCATATTCATGTCTAGATCCACCCCACAATATATCTTTTTAATGAGACTCTTGGGGAAGAAGAGAAAATACAATTATTGGATAGATAAGGTAACATTTGAATTGAGGATATACCTATAATACAATAATAAATTGATGTATTTCCTAAGTAATTACATATAAATCTACAAGACCATAATTTTGAGGTTTCCATAGATTTAATCCCAGGTACAATACTTATATCAAAGAATACATGAAGAATGGGAACTATATTATTATTAGAGTTAAATAAATAACTACAGGAGTTGTGGGATAATGGATTTCTTCTCCCTAGTGTTTCCCCATGGGGAGCCCATATTCTCATTGTTATGAAGAAAGATGGATCCATGAGGTTCTAAATTAATTATATGAAAATTAATGATACTATAATAAAGAACAAGCATCCTTTAACTCACATTGAAGTATTATTTAATCAACTTCATAGAGAACAATATTTTTCAAAGATTAAAATTAATTCTGGGAATCATCAATTACATGTAAAGAAGGAATACATTCAGAATGTAGATTTTTGAAAAAGGGGTTAATATTATGAGTTTAAAGTAAACCCATTTGGATTGAATAATGAAGACTTTGTTTTTATAAATATAATGAATAAAGTATTCATGTAATTTCATTAAAGTTTCATGGTGGTATTCATTAATGATAACATGGTGTATTCTAAGATATATTAAGACCATGATAATAATTTGTTTATCATTATTGAGTCTCTTATAAGGAAAGAGTTATAGGGTAAATTTAGTAAGTGTTAATTATAGCTTCAGGAAGATTCCTATACTATACATATTGTCTCAAAGGAATGAATCTTAATTGATCCTATGGAGGAGAATGTATTCATATAATGGAATACACCAATAAAAAAAATGAGGTACGTAGTTTCATTAGTTTGGAAGGTTACTATCAATGATTCATTCATAATTTTTCCTGATTCACAAACCCATTAACCAAGACTAAATGTAATATAGGATATGTTGACATGGATAAAGGAATGTGAAGAATTTTTTCATGAATTAAATAGAAGATTGGTTAGTGCTCTAATTTTGACACAACCATCAGGAAATAATGGGTTTTTTATATTTAGTTATATATCAGAGAAAGGAATTGGTTGTGTCCTTCATTAGAATATTAATGTTATTACCTATGAATGAAAGAAGATAAATGGTCATAAAAAGAACTATAGTTCCCATGATATTGAGTTTGAACCAATAATATTTTTTTAAGATATAGAGAAATTATTTTTATGGTGAAATGAATGTGATATACATAGACTATAAGAGCGTAAAATACATATTTTCACATAAAGTGATAAAATTTGGTAAAGAAGATGTCTCTAGATACTTAAGGATTATGAGTTCTAAATACACTGCCACCCATTGAAGGAAAATAAGGTATAATATGCATTTAGTAGATAAGATCATGGAGTTTTGACCCAAATGGGAAATATGTGGGATACTATGTTCATTTATATAGTAAATATGGATATGAAAATTATTATTGATGGGTAACATCATTCCTTTGTAAAATAATTATGTAACTATATTTATTATGAAAGATAAAATGTTCTCAATCTGATGATAATAATTTTCAGATGAAAATTAATACTATGAATGGTGAATTAACAAACTTCGTTTGTGATGGTGGTTCTGTAAAATCAGGAAAGAGATTATGTGTTCCATCTATACTTGATCTAAAAATGGAATTTTTAGATGATTCTCATAGATTTAATTTCTATATAAACCATATTAGCACCACGATGTATAGGGTTTTGAGGGAAAATGTTTAGTTGGATAAAATAAAGCGGGAAATTATTGATTATGTGTCTAAATATTAGTTTTGTCAAAACATGAAGGTAGAGAGGAAACATACTAGAGTATTTAGGTAAAAAAACTCCTATTAATATATGGAAATGAGATAAAATTACTATAGAATTTATCACAAGACTACTAAATACGCCTAAAATGAGTGATGTAATATGGGTTGTTGTTGATTTCCTAACAAATTCTGCACATTTACTCACTATAATAGAATATTTACCTCTATAAAAACTTATATGGATTTATATTAATGAATTTAAAATACTTCATAGTGAACCACTATCAATTTTATCTGATCGTGATCCCCAATTTATATCAAAACTTTGGAAGATTCTTTAGAATGCTCTTGATTTTGAGATACGTTAGAGCACTTCCTACCACCCTCAAACTGATGGATAGTCTGAAAGGACTTTTCAAACATTGGAAGAAATTTTGAGGTCGTTCTCACTTGAATTTTAAGGTATGTGGGATCAATATTTACCTTTGGAAGAGTTTTCCAATAAAATTAGTTTCCACTGAAGTATTCAAATGGTACCATATGAATCATTATATGGTAAGAGATGTTGCACTCCAACTTTTTGGGATGAAGTTGGTGAAAGGAAACTTATAGGACCAAAACTTTTTTAAGAGACAATGAAAAATGAAAAGACTATACATGCTCATAATAAAGTAGATCAAATCAGTAAGAAGCATTTTTTTTCAAAGATCAGAGGGAACGCTAGTAATTTCTAGTGTGAGATCATATTTTATTAAATGTATCTCCATGTAATGGTGTCATAAAATTTTTCATGAAGGGAAAACTAATCCCCATGTACATTAGACCCTTTGAAATTTTGGAATGGATTGGAGCAGTTTGTTACTAATTAAAAATTCCACCAAGGCTCTCTAAAGTAAATATTGTTTTCCATATATAAATTTTAAGGAATTATATGCTAAAACCATAACATGTTCTCATCTCTAAAGAAAAATAATTGGAATCTGGTCAATCATATTGTGAAGATACTATCAAGATTCTTGATACCAGAGAGAAATTATAAATTAATTTGATGACATGACCGATAAATTTAATTTGTAAAAATCATTAAAAAGGAGGAAACAATGTGGGAACCATAGGATGTTATGAATAATAAAAACCCTCATTTTTTACATGGTTATACTAATGAAAATTTCAAGGACTAAATTTTTATAGGAGGGAATAATGTACACCCAGGCCTCAACTAGAGTAGATGAACTTTATATTTTAATAAAATTATAATACAATGAAAATTTTAATATTTCATTTAACAAAATTATAATTTGATATGATTAATATTGATTTTGAACTTACTTGGTTAAAATAATCCTAGAATGAATTTTTGAAAATTTCCCTTAGAAATAAGATTTTATGAAAAATATACAATTTAGTATTTTATTTATTATAAATTTTAATAATATTTTTAATTAAATATTTATTAAGTATAATAATTTAAATTCATTTAATAATTATTACTATTCTTATAGTTAATATAAGATCATGTTATTCTTAAAAAATGAATTTCTTGAAAAACCATTCTTCGACACGATTTATGGGTTTTAAAACTAAATTATTCCATTCATGTGAATTAAATTTAATAATATTATTTCAATATTTTTGAATAATTTTAATTAATATTATGCAATAAGTTCAACCTAATTTTTGTTCATAATAATTGGTAAAAACAACAAAAATTATTTAGCATGGTTAAGGTTAAAATGAGGTTTTGTGCATTACATGACTTGTGTTAAAAAAGAATTTTCCACACACACATAATATTTATCAGATAAATTTGATTTCATATTTTTAATATTTAGTTCCAAATTATCCAATAAGTCTCATTTTATTTTATAAATAAAGGATTAATTACATAGGTTAAAAAACTAGTTACAGTTGTGAAAACTAAAAGGTAAAAATACGTAAACTTATAGAATAAGAGAATAACATGTTTATTTTTATGTATTAGTGGTTTGGATAGACATTAACATTAATAAAATAAATTATTTATCAATTTTTGAGTCACTTGTGGTGTGTGTGATTTCCCATTGTTGAATTGTTTTGGGTATTTACAAAAATACCACTCCTCCTCAATTATAAAAGGGAACTCCTTCCCTACACTTTTTCATACATATCATTCCATTTTTATTAACAAAAACTTATAAAAATATCTACCTATAATCTGTATACATATTATATAATTACTATTATTAGAGAAATTGTATCCCTAGGGTACATAATAAGAGATCAAAAGGTGGTTTCTCTAAGAGAAGGGAATCGTCTAAACAAAGCACTGTCCTTTTCATTGTTATTTTATAACCTTAAATTACATATTGAAACCTAAAATATAATATCAAAATTATATGACATATACTTATAGGTTATGTTTTATGTAATACTATTTATCTGTATCCTTCTCCACCAAATGTGAATCAAATCCATCGCTCGTGTGTACGATGATCTATCGCCCAGGGGACAAATGGAATTTTTTTCCATAACTAACAGACATGGATATTATATTGATGTAACTAATAAATATATATGATAAATATGAAATGATATTTATTATTAAAATTTATATATCATCAATTTTATTATGATTTCACCCACTAAAGGAATGATATCATCGCTCACGCATACGTAAGACCTACCGTCTCCACAAAGAGATGTGATTCGTTTTCTATATCCAAAATTCACGAGTGATTATAAACATTTATTTAATTATTAAATATGAAATTTATAACATTAATATATTTCTATATATAATGTGAAAATGTATTATACACAATAAATAAATATTTCATGAAAACATAGGCATGAAGAAACAAGGAAACTAACATCCAAAACAATAAATACAGTAAAATATAATTAAAAAACGAGTGGTAAAAAGTTACAATTGAATAATATATGATATTATTAATATTAATATGGTTTTTTATAAATTCATAACATGATGAAAACTATTTTATATTATGTTAAATAATTTTCAACAAATGGGATGTAGAGGTAAGTTAGTTCATCTCAATTTCCATTCTACTAAGACTTATTAGTTATTATATACCTATTCACATTTATGTGATGTATATACTAGAAATTTTATGTATTTAAAATAAATAAATATTTATTAATGATGTTTATTGATTCATTTAATGTTTATTACTTCAATGTGTTACAATTTAAAAGTTACCAAAGTGGTAAGAACCTATTTTACAATCTCACTTTCTTTTGATATTTATATAAATTTCATTGAATAAATATGATCATTTATTCTTCATAAGATACAATAATTTTCTTAGAAATTGTATATTTAAGAATTTTCTATATATTATTCCCAATTTTCCTCTCTTTGGTACTTAATTTAATAAAAAAAATGTTTAAATGGAAAACATATTTTATTTCTCTTTAAATTATACATATATTTATTCATTGTCCATGTTCTTCAAAAATGTTTTAAAAACATCCCTTTATTTAATAAAATTATTTATAAAGGAAATTATAAGTTTTAATTAAATTTTAAAAAGTATTTGAGTGCAATATTTATACTATTTTTCAAAAGGGATGTTTTAAAAAAATCAAAAGAAATATTTTATATATATATGGAGATGATCAACTTCCTCCCCTCTATAACCATTTTACACAATTTAGCTACTTATATGGGTTTTCATTGGTTTTGTAAAGAATAATATTCTATGAAATATTATTTTAATATTTCATTCCCATTACCTTTATGCTTCAAAATGATAAGATTTTATTTCAAAAACCTATATTCCCGATGAACTGATATCCCCCAATCATTTCTTGATTAATTTTTTAAATGTTAAATTTTTCTTAAGACAATCAATTTATTTTTATCATATATCATTGGATATTAAGTTTCTATTAAATATTAATCTTCATTGTATCATAGCTATGATTATTTCAAAAACTATGTACTATTTATATATACATTGTTTACTTTTAAACATATTAGATAAAGTGGGGAATGTTTGATAAATATGTATTCTTTAATCAATATATATATTTTTTGATAAGGAATGTTGATTCGTGGATTAAATTGATCATTAGATATATGAAGAATTATTTGGACATGTATTGGTGTGTGGGTCATGTAATTATATATCCCCTTAATGCATCTGTAGGTTCCATGAGACAAATCAGTTGGCCAAATTAAATGGGTTTTTACCCATAGTTTTAAACTGTCTTATGAATGGTATTGATATTATAGATATCATGATGTCTCAGACCATAAACTCCAAAATTAATCATTTTACTTCAATGAAAATTTAGTTATTATTATCCATGAGAATTGTTCATTGATATTATCCATGGATGAATTTTGTGATTAAGTTATTTATTAAATGGAAGGTGTGTTCATTTATATACTTTTCTATATTGATTATGACTTATCTAATCATGATAATAATGTTATGGATTAAATGGAATGTTTTGTTCAGTTATTTACCTTTCCTAATTTATTATGTCTTATCTAATTATGAAATTAACATTATCTATTTAATAAATTGTGTTTTTAGTTATTTACCATACTATATTGATTATGCCTTATTGATTCAAGATAAATTCCATTGTATGTAACCCTTACTAATCATTTTAGCTCATCCATTATGTTTTCCATTCCTCGTGACATGAAAAACAATTCTTTGAATGAGTTCAAGGTTGCCAAATATTTTCCATTACTATTTTTAATATTATATTCCCAATGTAAAATGGGATTCATGTATATATTTGGTTTTCCAAATCTACTAAACTAGTTGGTCCTTTTGGAATTGATCCCTTGTATCTATTTCATTTTAATAAAGTAAGAATCATATTTGAGTTATTGGAGTTGGGGTTGTTAGATGTTTGAATACTGGAAAGTGTTTGTAGCTCTAGCATAGTTTCACCTAGGTGTAACAAATCTGAAAGGGGTGGAATAAAAATTCACTCTATCATTAGTGGTTCATAATGAGTGGGAATAAGACTATGAACCAGGTTATACACTCCTAAGGGATATTCTTAGGTCAATTAACATCTTCTTTATGAACTACTATTCTGTATTAGAGGATATAACTTATGGAAACCAATGATATTCCATAGTGACATGGGATAAATCTAATTCTTTATGGGTTAATAAGTATAAGGTTTTTCATAAGTTTAAATTCACAATTCCTCTATTTAGGGTTTATTTGATGTGGGGTTAAGATTATTAACGATGTTTTAAGAGAAATTTATGTAATAATACCATTTGGTTTAGTAAGTGTTTTTGTGAAAAGATTTTCAGGGGAAGAATGGTTTTATATTTTCTACACTAAAGTGAATGATATTGATAACCTTTAGATTTAATATATTCATTTATGTTAATATGGTTTATTGGGATACACGAGTTATTACATTTTTTGGAATATATTTTTCATCATATAGATAACCATGAGATTTATAAGTGATTTGGTGACTAAGTGATCAAAGTTATTTTTAAATAGGTTCACTATATTTTTTGGAAATGTTTTATAACTAAGATGAATATAGTATTATAATCTTGGATGGTATTTCATTAAGGGAATAAATACTGAGTTAACTTGTGTAATCATATATGTTTTTATAGTATTATTAAAGTAATTTCGGTTATTTATGGTAATATTATCATATAGTGGAAAATATATGATTAGGGTATATACATTTTGGTATATGACTAATGTTGTTTGGAGATAAATGTTAAGTTTATATTGGAATAATATTTGATCAAATCATTATAATATTTGAGTTTCAATTTGGTTTAGAATATTTTGAATATTTTTAAGGTCAAATATTGATAGAATTATTTAAGAAGAAGTTTGGGAGTTATTATTGAGGCTTTGGAGATTAATATAGTATTTTTACAAATGAAGGTTCATTTATATTAGAAATCATATTATATCGTGATAATCATTTTGGGTTTTTCTATAAAAAGGTTAAATAAAATGTTATCTTTTAATGGATATTATAATTTATTAAAATTTTATTTTAGTGGTTCTGGAATGTAAAATTCACCATGAATATTCATTTCTTAGAGTAAGGGATTTGATAGAAGTGGGGGTTGATCATAAAAAAAATGATGAAATTCTTCTTATGAAATAGAAATAAATAAAGTAAGTATATTTTCACATTCTCTCAATCTTGATTGTAAGAAAATACCTCAACACTTATAGAAGTATACTAAAATAAAAATGTTATCATATTACCATTATTTATTATTAATTGTTGGTATTCTTTATCCTATAGTAATTTATGGGTTTTTTCATTAATTCCCACATGATAATATTTTGTATCACTTTCTATTATTATTTAGACATTATCTTTCTCCTACATGTATGTAATTTCAATTGATTATAATGTTCTCCATATCTGGAAACCTAATTATGTGTTATTTCAGAAAACCATTATGTTTCCAACTTTACCTTTTCAAAAAGAGTTTTATTATTTCTTTCTATGATGTGGGTACTTAGAAAAGGTATTTGTAAATTTGAACCCTTGATTACTGAGATAAAATTTGTGGGGAAAAAATTTATCTAAGGGATGGGGGATAATATATCAGACAAAATATTATTATAAACAATAGTATTGTTGATAGATTTCTTAACATAAAACACCACGATTTAAGGGAGCTGTAATATGCTATAAAAATATTATTATTTAAATGATCCCTTTATAACCTAACCATTAAATTAACAATATGACTTTTAATTTACACATTATAAAAAAAATGTAAAAAGGTTTTATATAATGTAAATGCATGATGACCTAAAAAATTGTTTCCCCTTTATTATATAATTTATTTATTTATAACAACACCTGAGATTGTAATGGTTTATAGTTTTAGAGAGTTTGAATACATCAGATAAATTCTAATTACACAACCTATAAAAGAAAAGACAAAAAATATTCATATTTTTTACAATATTTAAACACCTTAGAGGGACCTAGATGACTATCTCTCTTCCAAAAAATCCTTATGCCTAGTGAAAAGAGGTTTTAAAAACATAGGGAGAGAGACAAAAAGCATAGTAATGGGTTTCAAAACATTAGGAAATCAAATGGGGGTTTCCAATTCAATATAAAATGGTAAAACATGTTTTATGGTTCGATAATACAAGTTTAAGAAATCACTAGTACTTTTTAGAAAAAAAAATTAACAAAAAATTATTCAATATATGCAACATTTCAAAAAATAAAATTAATTAATTCATAAATCATAGATATTTCAATGGAAAACATATAAGAATTCATAATTATTCTAAAAGGCACCTTGGATCATAACATGTAGTCAGAGTTCACTCTTGAAACAAAGTTACATGGTGGACATAGCGTCGTGATTGATTAGGTTCACTCCCTAATCCTATAATGTGCATAGGATACACCTCACGTGGACAACACATGAAATATCATGAGATTAAAACACTACCCAATTCATTGGAGCACTATATAATTCCACGCACTGCCACCACATGATTGGAAAATGTCCAATAAGGGGTTGGGTTCACTCCCCATTCCCTTCCTTCATTCCCATAATATCTAAGTTCAATTATTTATAATTATAAAATTTATTTTAAGTCATAATTACCATGAAGTTTTATTTAAAAATACGTGCTTTGATATCCATTTTGTAAGAAAGGATTTTACATGGTTTCACATGTTTCGTGATAGAATTTGTTTCACTTAAAATGACATATTTTAATATACATTCTTATACAGATATTTTTATTGAATAATTTTACATAATATAAAATTATTTTTATATATAATGATATGAGAATAAAAAATTATTTCATGTCCATACACATATGTATAGATATTGAAAGATAATAATAAAATTTTTACGTAAAATTACATATGTTAGAATGTGAATTTATTTACACACATATATATATATATGAATAAAAAATATCTTTATATAAATTAATAAATATATATATATATATATAAATTTATACATACATGTACCTAACGATGTCAATTATAAATATATGTCACCTAAATATGTATATAGTTACATATATATTAATATATATGTAAAATAAATTTCATATGAAATGACATATTTATATATTCTAGTAATTTCTTAATTTTGAAAATATAATAACTTCCCTTGCAGTTATAGTGTGCCAATCAAGAAAATAATTTAAAAATGAAAGAGAGAAAACAATGGGAGAACATGTATTTTAGCACACAATAATGTATAAATATATATACATGTATAAGTATATATTCATACATTTCCAACATTAATCAATAATTTTGAAAATAAAATATCATCTCATATATATATATAGGTGAAAAATTAAGTTTCAAAAAATAATTTCATGAAAATAAATTTCATAGACCAAAATAATTATGTGTTTAAAATAATTAATGTAATACCATCATCAATCATTGAGTGAGAACATGAAAATTATCCCCTTGCTATTATCAAAATACTATTATAAATAAAATGATGATGGGCTGAAAATTTTTAAATATAAAATATAAAATCTAGAAACCTTTTAAATCATTTAATATAGCAACCCTCCTTTTTATAACATAAACTTTCATTACATTACACAAAACTGAGGATCTTTAAGGATTAGTGTCTTGGAAACTAAGAACATAATACATGAAAACAACATAAAACATTCTTCTTAAACACTTGAAAGGATTCTCCTTAAGTTCATCCTAGGTTCATTACTACATCTCATAACCTGGGGACATACATCATAAGAAAGGGTGAGCAGAAGGCCCAGTAAGGGAACAAGAGAAACATTTAACATGTGAACTTGAGATACATCAACTATGTCACGAAAAAGAACTTTAAAGCATGAGAAAGAAATCATGTGGAATATTATAATAAAAATACCATTTTTCATAACATTAAGATGTGGCTACATCATCCAACATAGAAAATCATGAACATATCACCAAGGTCCATCCCCAAGGTGTCATTTGAAAATTACCAAGGTTATTCACCAATATATCATGAAAATTGTAATCTCTAGTGGTTACATCATTACCCAATGCATTGGAGCACTATCAGGGCGCACCCTCAAATTTTCCTTTATTATTACGTGAGCCACATATATAATCATAAATCATTTCATAAACAACCCATATAACATAAAAGAAATGGGTTTCATTTCATAATCATAATGTTTTAAAAACTGCTTTAAATACATGATCTTTACGTCACTTTAATCCCACGGAGGGGGAGAGTGGGTCTCATGTATGTAAATCCCAAAATTTTAAGATAAAACATTTTGGTATATATTTGAATACCCATTTTGAAGACTTATATTTGAGTATTCACTTAATAAAATAAAAGTACTTTAGAAAAAGAGAGAGACATTTTGAGACGGAAATTCTGCAGCATAACGGCTATGTTTCGGGGTTTTAGAAAACATTGAAATGAGAGGGTACAAGGGTCAAACACTCATAAATGACCCATAAAACAATAGAGGGATAGAATATAAAGGATGTGAGAACATGGTAATGAAATTTTAAAGATATACCATATGAAATGAAGAACATGAAAGGAAGACAAAATAGGATTTCTCTTATGAAAATTCGGTAGCCCAACGACGTCACTTAAACTTCAACAAAAATGAATTGACGAGATGAAATAGGGTCTCTCATCATATGAAAATACAAGATCATTATGATATATATAGATATAATACTCTAACATAATACAAAAGTAACTTGAAATACTTGACATGAAAGTAGATCTTTGAAAAATGAGAAAAGCGAACGAATCCCTTAAAATTCGGCAGCCTAACGACGTCACTTAAACTTCAACCAAAAATGAATTGAAAAGATCAAAATAGGGTATCTAATCATATGAAAATAAGGGTTCATTATGATAGATATAGATATCATACCCCAACATAATAAAAAGGAACTTGAAAGACTTGACATGAAAATAGATCCTGAAAACGAGAACGGTGAAAGAATCCCTTAAAAATTCGGCAGCCTAACGGCGCCACATAAAACATCAAAATACTGAATTGAAGAGATAAAATGGGGTATATCATCATAGAATCATAAAAAATCAATATTATAGATATATATATCATACCCCAACATAATAAAAAGGAACTTGAAACACTTGATAAGAAAATAGAACTTTAAAATGAGAAGGGTGAAAGAAGTTGTTACAAAAATTTCGGCAGCCTAGCGGCGCCACATAAACATTCATAAAATGAAATGATGAGTTTAAGAGGGTTTATCTCATCATATGAACATAAAATTTAAATTATAATGAATATAAAAGAACATCCTCCAACATAAGAACATGGGGCATAAAAGGAATGACATAAAAGATATTACTTGAAAAGAAAGAGAGATGTCATATCCCTTACCTTATAACGTAACTCTTAAAACTCAAAGGTTTGGACCTTGAGGGCTTGGGGTCACCTTGGGAGGACTCCTTGGGAGGTAAGGAGACCATAAATTCCTTGATAATTATTTTGGAGTCCAAAGGATGAGAGAATGGCTTGGTATTTATAGGGAAAGTGAGGGGAGAAGGCATTAATGGCCAAGAGACACCTCATAAGTGGGTTTCTCAAAACCATGTGCTCTCCCAAGATATTTCCCATGAAGTTAGGCCACATGGGGCCCCCAATACAATAATTCATCACCTTTGGTCGGCCAACCCATAAAATATATCATGACATCATCATGACACAGTTATGATGTCATTAAACATACCGAAACCCTAAAACTGTATTTTTACTATTCACTGAAAATTCAACTTTCTCAGAAAAATCACAAAATTTCACCATAACCAAATATCAATGATCTGATTTAAAAAATGAACTCCATTTTATAAAAATAATTTTCTAAATATTTTTAATTTATTTTTTAAATAAATACACTATTCACTGAAAATTCATTTTTTTCAGAATAAAAACCCAAAATTTACCATAACATAATATCGATGCTCTGAGTTCAAAATGGAAATCCATTTTATAAAAATAATTTTCTAAATATTTTTAATTTAATTTTTAATTCAAAACACTATTCACCCGAAGAAACTAATAGTTGAATAATAATTTATGAAACCGTTATTTAACCATTTTTTTGAATCACATTACTTAATCAAGGTGCCTAGATTATATTAATACTTTCTTTAAGTTAGATTACTAATCCATTTGACCACATTACTAATCCTAAGCATAAAATTACTATTCATAATTTACTCTTCATCAAAAATTAAGTTGATCTTATTAGACTCTAAATATCGTACTGAACATAATTGTAGAAGACCATTTTTCGAAAATCATTACACATTTTTAATTATTTAAGGTTTACATAAACATTTTTTAAAATATCCTTTCTCTAAAACTCACCAAAAATATGCATACTATATTTATCCAGACATTTAAAAAGTCATAAACATCATCATAAGAAGAAATCCCAATTTTTATTTATAACAAAGGATTACACAAGGCAGTTACGGTCTCCTTACATTGCCCCTTATCACACCAGCATAGGACCTAAGTGTAAGGTGTGCTAAGGTGAGATAATCCGAGGGAGGATCGGCCAACATCGCACGAGTAGTAATTTATATTAGTTTGGACTTCCCACAAAGGCGATCCCGCTCTAAGTTCACACGATGAAGTTCAGCTTGGGTTTGGTCCAGAGCAAAGCCTAGTGGTGCTACCTCCTTCCCAAGTTCTGTTAGATGGGATTCGATCGGTCCAAGACTACTGGGTGAGGCCATAAAATTTTATTTCTATATTAATTAACCAAGATTACTTGTATTTAGAGACAATAATCGAAACGTTTAGTTTCTAGTGGTCATATTGACAAATGGTCATATAACAGTCAAAACCCAACGGTCTCATTTTAATTATACTCATGTTATCAAATGAAACATTTTTGTTGAGTATAAAAATAAAATAAAATAACACACAAAATTAGGAAACAAGATTTATTTAAAATTTTGGGTCGTTACAATCTTCCCCCCTTAAGAAATTGCATCCTCACAATTTTTAAAATTGGGTTTTGAAATTTCATTGAATGTCCCACATCGGAAAAGGAGTCAGTAAAACTATTACTTTAAAAGAAAGAAAGGGAAGTAAAAAGGTCACCCATGTTAACCCATACTAGGATTCCATGGAGGAAAACATGGATATAGAAGAAGAAAAAGGTTTACGTTCTGGGGGAGAGTGATAGAAAACATGATTAGGAGAAAGTTGACCACAAGAAAATCCTAAATTAATGATGTGTGTAAACGGTCTTTGATTACCTAGTAGGAAACGTAAACCAACAACATTTTTGTTTTACGTTTATTTTCATAATTTTGAGGAATTAATTTACTACATAGAAAACAATATAAGGAAATATACCTACCTTCATGTAGAGTTTCATCATTTAATAAGTTTCTACAAAAACTAATCTTTCCTCTAAACGATGAGAATTCAAAACTATTTGGTATCATCAATACACAAGAATCATCTTCTAGAGAATCATATAATCCAGAAAAGATTAACTATCTATTTCTTCTATCTCTAAACATTATCCCAAAAACAGAAAGGTTAAGGTAAAACAACTCTTTAAAAAGAAAGAATCCCATAGGAATGGAATCTACTTTTAAAACTTCAAATATCCATGGTACTACTCAAAGTTCATCATAGACCATTCCATAAATAACGGTCCTTAAAATTCCTCAAAATACACCAAAATAAGATTGAAACCCAAATACAAGAAGGATTTGATAACATAGTCTTCCAAAATAAACTTCATTGCTCATTTCCAAACAACATCAAACACTCCTAACATCTTGTAACAAAAGTGGCTAACCTAAAAATATTTTACCCGAGATAGGTTAATCATTCCCATAAGTAACCTAAATTACTATAAGTCCACCTTAAATTCATCTATTCTTCAAAATATAAGTCAACCTTACTCCTCAATGAAAATACCGTAGTAATCTATTTACCTCGATCATATAGGGTCCCCAAAATAGTGAACGTATTCTAAAATAATAATCATATTTTAATCCCCTAATCATCTATGTCATATTAATACGGCAATCGTCGCAATTCCTATCACATTTGTTGTTGGGACATGTTCTTCCATTTCCCACCATTAAATAAGAAGATAAAGTATAAT
The DNA here is from genome assembly GCA_963277665.1 of Viscum album. Lineage (NCBI taxonomy): Eukaryota > Viridiplantae > Streptophyta > Magnoliopsida > Santalales > Viscaceae > Viscum > Viscum album. Next base: position 521,368,330 of record OY728150.1, read on the forward strand.
TAGGGGCTTAAATACTTAGCCAATAATCATGAAAATGAACTTAAATAATATAAAGATAACTTGTAGAAGAATAGTATACCCTAACGTGTGATCCCATAGGTTTCCATCGAGGTTATCCATGATCATATATTCTTATGCGAATCTTTATTTTATTTTATCTTTGTTCCTTTAACAATGGTTCATACTAAGCTTATGAATTTACCAAAGCATGTCCCTTGGGAGTGTCGTAACCAAGAGTGCAGCAAGGCCAGTTTTCGTGTACCAGTTCTCATTTGAGTCTAGCTCAAAGCAGTGGTTTTGGGTTTTACCCCTATGTACATCTGTGCCAGAGCCACCTCTACCTACTTGTATCCAGACAGGGATGTATTTTCTTGGCAACCCATTACTCAATATTCACCAAAATACTAGGAATATTTCTTATATATAAACATTTCTATAGGCTTATTACTAAAGTTTTCATATCCTAATTTCCAAAAATAACTAAACAATCCTTTGATACCAACTATAGCATCCCGCCTTTTTATAACATAAACTTTCATTACATTACACAAAACTGAGGATCTTTAAGGTTTAGTGTCTTGGAAACCAGGAACATAATACATGAAAACAACATAAAACATTATTCTTAAACACTTTAAAGGCTTATCCTTAAGTTCATCCTAGTTTCATTACTGCGTCTCATAACCTGGGGACATACATCATAAGAAAGGGTGAGCAAAAGGCTCAGTAAGGGAACAATAGAAACATTTAACATGTGAACTTGAGATAGATCAACTATGTCATGAAAAAGAACTTTAAGGAATGAGAAAGAAATCATGTGGCATAACATAATAAAAATAACATTTTTCATAACTTTAAGATGTGGCTACATCATTTTACATAGACAATCATGAACATATCACCAAGGTCCATCCCCAAGGTGTCATTTGAAAATTACCAAGGTTATTCCCCAAGATATCGTGAAAACTGTAATCTCTAGTGGTTATATCATTACCCAATGCATTGGAGCGCTATCAGGGCGCACCCTTAAATTTTCCTTTATTATCATGTGAGCCACATATATCATCATAAATAATTTCATAAACAACTCATATAGAATAAAATAAATGAGTTTCATTTCATAATCATAACGTTTTAAAAACCGCTTTAAAGACATGATCTTTACGTCACTTTAAACCCACTGAAGGGGAGAGCGGGTCTCATGTATGTAAATCGCAGAATTTTAAAATAAAACATTTTGGTATATAAGTGAATACCTCTTTTTAATAAATATCTTTGAGTATTCACTTAATAACATAAAATTTCTTTAGAAAAAGAGAGAGACATTTTGAGACGGAAATTCTGCAGCATAACGGCTATGTTTCGGGGTTTTAGAAAACATTGAAAAGAGAGGGGACATGGGTCAAACACTCATATATGACCCATAAAACAATAGAGGGATAGAATACAAAGGATTTGATAACATGGTAATGAAATTTGAAAGATATACCATATGAAATGAAGAACATGAAAGGAAGACAAAAATAAGATTTCTCTTATGAAAATTCGGCAGCCCAACGGCGTCACTTAAGCTTCAACAAAAATGAATTGTTGAGATCAAATAGGGTCTCTCATAATATGAACATAAAAGATCAGTATGATAGATATAGATATCATACCCCAAAATAATAAAAAAGGAACTTGAAATACTTGAAATGAAATTAGATCTTTGAAAAATGAGAAAGGCAAACGAATCCCTTAAAAATTTGGCAGCCTAACGGCGTCACTTAAACTTCAACCAAAAATGAATTGACAAGATCAAAATAGGGTATCTCATCATATGAACATAAGGGTTCATTATGATAGATATATATATCATACCCCAACATAATAAAAAGGTACTTTAAAGACTTGACATGAAAATAGATATTGAAAACGAGAAGGGTGAAAGAATCCCTTAAAAATTCGGCAGCCTAACGACGCCACTTAAAACATAAAAATAGTGAATTGAAGAGATAAAATGGGGTCTCTCATCATAAGATCATAAAAGATCAGTATTATTTATATAGAGATCATATACCAACATAATAAAAAGTAATGTGAAAGACTTGACAAGAAAATATAACATGAAAATGAGAAGAGTGAAAGAATCCGTTAAAAAAATTTCGGCAGCCTAACGGCGCCACTTAAACTTTCATAAAATGGAATGATGAGAGTAAGAGGGGGTCTCTCATCATATTAACATAAAAAGGAAAGTATAATGAATATAAAAGAACATACTCCAGCATAAGAACATGGATCATAAAAGGAATGACATAAAAGATATTACTTGAAAAGAAAGAGAGAGGTCGGATCACTTACCTTAAAACGTAACTCTTAGAACTCAAAGGTTTGGACCTTGAGGGCTTGGGGGCACCTTGGGAGGACTCTTTGGTAGGTAAGGAGACCAGAAAATCGTTGAGAATGATTTTTGAGTCCAAAGGATGAGAGAATGACTTGGTATTTATAGGGAAAGTGAGACGACAAGGCATTAATGGCCAAGGGACACCTCATAAGTGGGTTTCTCAAAACCATGTGCTCTCCCAGATATTTCCAATGAAGTTAGGCCACATGGGGCCCCCAATACAATAACTCATCACCTTTGGTCGGACAACCCATAAAATATCTCATGACATCATCATGACACAGTTATGATGCCATTAAACATACCGAAACCCTAAAACTGTATTTTTACTATTCACTGAAAATTCAACTTTCTCAGAAAAAGCCCAAAATTTCACCTTAACCAAATATCCATGCTCGGATTTCAAAAATGAACTCCATTTTATAAAAATAATTTTCTAAATATTTTTAATTTATATTTTAAATAAATACACTATTCACCGAAAATTCATTTTTTTCAGAAAAAATCCCCAAAATTTACCTTAACATAATATCGATGCTCTGAGTTCAAAATTGAAATCCATTTTATAAAAAAAAATTTCTAAATATTTTTAATTTATTTTATAATTAAAAAACACTATTCACCCGAAAACCTAATACTTGAATAATAATTTATGAAATCATTATTTAACCATTTTATTGAATCACATTACTTAATCATGGTGCCTAGATTATATTAATACTTTCTTTAAGTGAGATTACTAATCCATTTGGTCACATTACTAATCCAAAGCATAAAATCACTATTCATAATTTACTATTCATCAAAAATTAAGTTGATCTTATTAGACTCTAAATTTTTTAATGAACATAATTGTAGAAGACCATTTTTTGAAAATCATTACTTATTTTTAATTATTTAAGGTTTACACAAACTTTTTTTAAAATATCCTTTCTCTAAAATTCACCAAAAATATGCATACTATATTTATCCGGACATTTAAAAAGTCATAAACATCATCATAAGAAGAAATCACAATTTTTATTTAAAATAAAGGATTACACAAGGCAGTTACGGTCTCCTTACATATCCCCTTATCACACCAGCATAGGACCTAAGTGTAAGGTGTGCTAAGGTGAGAGAATCCGAGGGAGGCTCGGCCAACATTGCACGAGTAGTAATTTCTATCAGTTTGAACTTCTTGCGAAGGAGATCCCATTCTAGCTTCACATGATGAAGTTCAGCTTGGGTTTGGTCCAGAGCAAAGCCTAGTGGTGCTACCTTCTTCCCAAGTTCTGTTAGATGGGTTTCAATCGGTCCAAGACTACTGGGTGAGGCCATCGAATCTTCTTTCTATATTAATTAACCAAGATTACTTGTATTTAGAGACAATAATCAAAACATTTAGTTTCTAGGGGTCATATTGACCAATGTTCATATAACATTCAAAACCCAACGGTCTCATTTTAATTATACTCATTTTATCAAATGAAACATTATTGTTGAGTATAAATATAAAATAAAATAACACACAAAATTAGGAAACAAGATTTATTCAATATTTCGGGTCGTCACATTTAAGCATAGTTTTAATAAAATTCCGTCAATATCATGAAGATATAACTTTAAAATTATTTAAACAATCAAGAAATATTTATTATTAATTGACTTAAATAATATTGACATATAATATCTAAAACGTAGAAACCACTTGAATCACATGAGTAGATTTTTCACAAAGAAAACATTCCGTTACACTTAATTTTTTGAAAAATGAATCAACTTCATTAGAAAATGTTTGAAAATAAGTAAGTACATGGAAAATAAAAACTTCACTTAACATCATAAAAATTTAACATAAAAATTATTTGATAAATCAACACATAAATACTAATAATCATCGAAATCAATTTGAGACTAAATACCTAAAACAAAAAAACCATTTTAATCATTTAATCATATCATAAAAAATAAAATCCATTACCATCATAAATACAACAAAATTAAAATAAGAATTCCATTATGTAATATAATATTGAGGGGGTGAAACAATATTGCGTACAAGAATCGTAAATGAAGAAACCATTTTAAACATTTAAGAAGAGGTTTATAAAATTCCCCTTACACATAAATATTTCTGAAATAAAGTATCTTGATAGTAAAACGTTTGGAATGAAACAACTGATTGAAAAATAATTCCCATACCATAAAAATAATTATAAATATCATTAAACAATACCGATTAACTACAAAATTTTTTCTTATAATAATAAAAAATTTGGAAACCACTAAAAATATTTAAGTATAGTTGTAACTGAATTTCCCTTTCTATCACAGATATATAATTCAATGATTATTTAAAATTTTAGGAGATAAATATCAGTAATTGACTAAATTAAATTTACATATAGTATTTAAAACCCAAAAAACCAATTTAACCGTTGGAGATATTTTTCACAAAGAAATTTCATTACACTTAAATAGTTTCTAAATTTATTAACTTTTTATAAAAATTGTTCAATGAAATAAATGTATAAAAAAACAAAGGGTTCCCTTATTCTTGAATCACTCAGAAGACTACTCATACACAAACTTGTCTTAAGGTTTCTATGGTGTAAAAAAAACTAGACATACATCTTTAAAGTTAGAAAAAAGAGAGAACACTAGGATAAAATATTACAGGATGGTTCAAAAGAGATACCTCCCTTTATCCATATTTCAAAACTTCATAGTATTATATATATATATATATATCTAACACCCCCAAAAACGATCAATATACATATAAAAAATTAGTGTAAATGGTGGGATTCACTACTTGACCATAATTTCTACCTTCCCTTAAAATATAAACCTAATTCAAACCGAACCAAAATACATGGAATCCTAAAATAAAAATTGAAATTTTATAATCCCTCACATATCAAAACTATTCATCAATATATTATGATTTGACACATCTTTTCATCAAGGGATTCGTAGATGAGTGATTCCAAAAGCAACATGAAAGTCCTAGGGAGAAGGCATTATGGGTCATCGAAATTAGTTGTAGGTTGATCGGCCACCGGTAGGGTGTGTCAGATTCATCCACACACGACTATCCTCGAGTCATGGGATTCTGAAATACATCACACACTGGATGAACCTCGATGAATGTTGCCTTTATGATTGTCGTCTATGATTGCAGCACACCTGGCTGTTGGGGGTGACAGCATAGGGTAGGCATAGGCGTCAGCTTCGAACAGACCCCAGGAACCCAATTTCCCTTTATTGGCATTTCTTAATAATTATAAAAATTTATTATTAAAAATATTTTAACTTATTATCATTATTATATATATTTATATCCATTATACTTTATTAAAATTATTATTGATACACAGATATATATAAGTATTCTAATTCCTCAATCTAATAATTTTCCACATTGTAATATAAATAAATACAAACATATCTATTATTAATTTATTATTATTATTATTATTATTATTATTGGTTTAATAATATTATATTTAATTAAATATTTTCTCCAATACCTTTAATATAGATATTAAAAATTTATAAAATATATGATGTATTGGGTGATTTAATTTTTCACAAAACATATACTTCATATAAAATCTTATTTTTATGTAAGATAATGTACATATATTTTCTATTGTAACATAAGTAATTTATTGTAATTTATAAAATAAACTTAATATAATTTTTTTAAAAAAAAATTATAATTTCAATGGTGAAATAATTTATAAATACATTAACTAAACCAAAATGTTCTTTTAACAAAAAAATATCAAATTTTAGGTCTTCTGTCCACAAGGTTGATGCTTATTTTTATGTTCCTCTATGATCTTACCCTCATCCTCTTCATTGGGTTTCTACTCATGACACATCCCAAAGACGCAGGCTATGACATCATATTTATCATGTTTGTTATAAGATGTCCATATTTATTGATGATGATAGTTATAGGTTTATTATTACCACCTATTTAGTCTAATGAGATGTTCTGTACTGTTTTTAATGCATTTCTTTAACAAAAAATGTTTCTTTTGTTTAAGACTTATTCATTGCATCTTACTAAGAGGCAGATTTATATAAGAATTACCGGGGTGTCACATTCTACCCCCACATAAAAAAATTCATCTTGTCAATTTGATTACATATTACATAGAAATAAGAAAGAATTAAAGTTGAAACTCAGTTTCAGGGTTTCTTACCTCCTTCCATTAATCATCCCCCAATTCCCATTGTGATGTTAAACATAAAGATCAAGGTCCAACTTAATAAAATAATACCTCAGTCCATTTCCAAATTCCTCCTATTCTTTAGTCCAAACATATTTTTTACAACTTGTATCATGCTGAGTGAGAATATGATGCACCTTCTGAAAAAAATTTCCCAAACATATAGTTTCAATACCTCAACAAGAACTAGGTTTTTATAAAATTCACCTATAGAGTCATCTTTGAAATTTTAAAAATGTGGTTCCTCTAATATATCACCTAAGTTTCTAAAAATAATGGAATCCATGACTAGATATATATAGTCTACACATAGTTCTTTCTACTCAAGAGCTATTCTAAAAGAAAATAATGCATCTTACTCTCTAGATAAGGTGAAATATTTGAAAATCCCCAAATGCTACCTCCCTTGGTGAGAAAGCTAGAAGAGTTGGGAGCTTAAGATTTTATCATAGGTGATCCTTTGTCCTTGATGATTTTATGGTATAGGGAATGTATTTTATATGTCGTAAATAATTTTTAAGAAAGTTCGATATTGGAATTTTTTTGAAACTATGAACACTTGAATTTTCCATAATTATTTCGAGTATAACCTCAAGAAGTGACAAGGGTGTTGTATGAGTTTCTCCCCCTTCCATATCAAAAATATATTTTATCCTACTGATGAAACATAATAGATATTTCTCCTTATAAGTGAAATATTTGTTTTATTATTCGACTCAATGTTGGAATATTTATTACTCGTTTTAGAAAACCCTAAAATACCTATCAAAGGACTCTAAAGGTTCAAAGGGTTTCTCCATATCCTGACTTAAAGAGTAGTCTAAACATCAACTATGATACAAAAAATGAAGACCTAGAAACCTATTTCCCATTTTTAAATATAATTTATTTACTTATAACACATCCTGAGATCACAAAGGATTAGTGTTTAAGAGATTATGAATACATCAGAGAAATTATGAATACACAACCTATAAATGAAAAGACCAAAACTACTTATATTATTTACCAGATTTAAAATCCTTAGAGGGACATCAACCACTATCTCACTTCCATGCATCCTTATTCACTGTGAAAATTGTTTTTTAAAACATAGGGTGAGAATAAAAAAGAATATTAAAGGGTTTGAAAACATATGGAAACCAAACAGGGGTTTTGAATTCAATATAAAAAGATAAAATAAGTTGTAAAGTTTGATAATGTAGGCTTAATAAATCATGGGTACTTTTCAAAATAATAATTTTCCAAGAACAATTTCAATATATACAACATTTGAAAAAAATAAAATTAATTCATTAATAAATAATAGAGGTTTCAATTAAAAACTTATAAGAATTCATAAATAATTCTCAATGTTACCTTAGATCATAATATGTAGTCACAGTTCACTCCCAATATGACATTACATGGTGGAAATAGACCCATGATGGATTAGGTTCCTTCCCTAATCCCATAATGTGTTTAGCACACACCTTCCTTGCACCATACACGACATATCAAGAGATTAAAACATCAACCAATGTATTGTAGCACTATATAACTCTAGGTGCACCTGTCACATCCATAAAGGTTTGGGTTCACTCTCTATCACATATCTTTATTAACATAATATCCAAGAGAAATTATTTCAATATATAACATGTATTTTACATCATAAGTACCATGAAGATTTCTTAAAAATCACATGGTTCGATATCTATTTTGGAAGAAAGGAGTTTACTTTGTTTTACATGTGACATGATATCATTAGTATTGTATGTAATAACACACACAGACACACATATATACACATTCTTATATAGATATTTGTATTTAATAATTTTACATAAAATAAAATAAATAAATATATATATATATATATTTTTTATATATAATGATATCAGAATAAAAACCTGATTTCTTTTTCATACACATATGTATAGATATCAAAATACAATAATTTTTTTACATTAAAATGACACATGTATAGGCATGAATTTATTTACATACCTATATATAAATATTAAGAATAAAACATTTTTACAGAAAGTAATAAATATATACAAACATTTATATATACATGTAACACATGATGCCAATTAAAAATATGTTTCTCCTAAATATGTATGTAGTCACATATATAATTCTATATATGTAAAAAAAATTCATATAAAATGATATATTTATATGTACATGTAGTTGTTTAATTTTAAAAAATTCAATAACTTCACTTGCACTTATAGTGGACAAACCAATAAAACTATTTAAAAAAATAGAAAACCATGGGAGAACATGATTTTTAAAATGTATTGATGTATATATATATATATTCATAATTATATATTCATAAATTTTTAACATTTATAAATTCTTTTTGAAAACTCAATAACATCTCATATATATAGGATCCAAATTAAGTTTCAAAAAATAATTTCATGAAAATAAATTTCACAGACCAAAGAAATTCTATGTGTAAAATATGTAAGGTAATACAAACATTAATCATAAAGGCAGAGGATAAAAATGATCCTCTTTTTATCATTAAAATAATATTATAAATAAAATGTTGATAGACTAAACAATTTCGCGTATAAAATCTAAAATTCAGAATTTTTTTAATTATTCAAGCATAGTTTTAATAAAATTACATTAGTATCATGAAGATATAATTTTAAAATTATTTAAACAATCAAGAAATAATTATTATTAATTTATTTAAACATTATTTACATCTAATATCTAAAACGTAGAAACCATTTGACTCATATATATAGATTTTTCACAAAAAAACATTCATTTACATATAAATATTTCTTAAAAAGGATCTCATTCATAATTTTTTTTGAAAAGAAATAAACACAAGGAAAATAAATAATTCTATTACCATTATAAAAAATTACTAAAATATTATTTGAGAATCATGAAATAAATACTACTAATCGTCTAAAACAAATTTACATTAAATACCTGAAATGCAGAAACCATTTTAACCATTTAAAAATATTTTAAAAAACAAAATTCTTTACTATAATAAATATATTAAAAAAGTAAAAATTCCATTATGAAATATAATAATGAGGTTCTGAACCAATATTATGTACAAGAATAATAAATTAAGAAACCATTTTAAATATTTAATAAGTGGTTTAATAAAATTCCCCTTACACATAAATATATCTGAAATAAACCATATTTATAGTAAGAAGTTTGAAATGAAACAACTACATGGAAAATAATTTCGAAAAAAAACAAAAATAATTAAAAAAATCAATAAAAATACCAGTGAACTATTTTTTCCATATAAATATTACAATTCCGAATAAGCTTCAAACATTTAAGAATAATTGTAATAGAATTTCTATTTCTATCACAATGATCGAATTAAAAAATTATTCAAATATTCAGGAGATAAATACTGGTAATTTAACAAATAAAATTGACATATAGTCCTTAAAACAAAGAATACCAATTGATCGATTTATGAAATTTTTCATAATGAAATTTCATTGCACATAAATGGTTTTGAAATTAATTACATTCATATGAAAAATGTGAAAAGAAATAAATGCATAAAAAATGGTTCCATTAATCTTCAATCACTGGGTAGACTACTTGTATAGATACTAGTATCAAGACCACCACGGTGAGACAAAAAAATAGACAAATCCCTTCAGTGTTAGAAAAAATCTAGATCACTAAGCTAAACTATTACAGACCGGTTCAAAATAGATGCCTCCATTTCTCCCTATTTCAATGTAGTTGTGTCTTATATACAGATATCAGACACCCCATAAAAACCATTGATATACAAATGAAAAACTAGTTTGAATGGTGGGATTCCATACCTGATAACAATATCTATTTTCCCTTAAAATAAAATCATAATTCGAACTGATCCAAAATACATGGAAACAAAAAATAGAAATTAAAAGTTTATAATCCCTCACATACCTATTTGATTCATCCATATCACATTATCCGACTCATCTTCATGTGAAGGGATTCACTGAGGAGTAATTCCACATGAAACATGACAGTCATAGGGTCAAGGAATCGTGGGTCTCTAATGTCAGTTGCAGGCTGACCGACCATCGGTAGGGTGTGTCAGCATCATCTGCACACGACCATCACTGAGTCATGGGATTTTGAAATACATCACATGCTGGATAATCCTTGATGAACGTTGGATTCATGCTTGCTGGCTGTGATTGTAGATCACCCGACTTGAGGAGGTGACAACATAGGGGAGGGGCAGGTTTCAGTTTTGAGCAGATCCAATGAACTAGTTTTCCCCCTTTTTCTATTTTTTAAGTTGTTATAACAATTTATTATTATTAATATTTTAACTTATTACCTTTATTATATATATATATTTATTATATTCTATTAACATTATTATTAATACACACACATATATATACGTATACTAGTTCCTCAAACCAATAATTTTCCATAGAAAAACAAAATACAAACATATTTATTATTAATTTATTTTTATTATAGTTATTATTTTCATAATCTTTTTTGTAATTATATATTTTCTCTAATAACTTTTTTTCTGTGAATATTAAAAACTTATAAAATCCATGATGTACTATGTAATTTAATTTTTCACAAAACATATATGTGATATATAATCTTATTTTTATGTAAGATGCTTAATGTATATATATTCATTATTGTAATATAAGTAATTTATTGTGATTTATAAAATAATATGTATACAATTTTTTCCCAAAATTATGGTTTCCATAAACTCATATGTACATTTATTATCAATAATAATATTTTTATTCATTCATTAGTGATAAGGGAAGTATTTACAATAATATTTTCTTAAAAACTTTAATATTTTTTACAAAAAATAAACTGGAATTACATTTCATGCGAGCGAAACCCTATAGCACATAAAAATTATATAAATTTGAACAAAAAATTTATAAATATCAAAATAGATGTAAAATATTCATTAACATTACAAACCCTATTAATAAATAGATGTATTTAAATAAACCCCTTTTTATATTAATTAGTTACGACCAAAACACACACACACAAACATAAATATAATATAATAGTTATTTTTATTTAATCTAATTTTATTTTAAAAGTACCTTAATAACTATTTTCAACGGAAAAATTATGTATAAATACATTACCTCAACAAACCATTTCCTTTAACCAAACTTATCAAAACTGTAGGTTGTCTTCCTGCAAAGTTGATTCTTATTTTTACCTTCCTCTCTCCTCTTACACCCTCATCCTCTTCGTTGGGTTTCTAGTCAAGGAATATTTCAAAGATGTGGGATATGATATCACAGTTATCATATTTGTTATAGGTTTTCCTCATTTATTTATTATGATAGTTATAGGTTTAGTATTACCACATTTTTTGTCCAAGGTGAAGCTATTGTACTATTTTTAACGTATTACATTAATAAAAAAAGTTTTTATTATTTAAGACTTATTCATTACATATTACTAAGAGACAAATTTATATATGAATTACTGGGGAATTACACTATACCCCACATAAAAAAATCACATCCTCAAAATTTTATTACATCTCACATAGAATGAAGAAAATTCTGAAATTTAAACTAATTTTTAGGGTTTCTTAACTCCTATAATTAAAAATTCCCCAATTCCCATTGTCATGTTGATCATGAAGAGAGAGTATCCACAAAGTTCAATAATACCTCAGTGAAATTTAAAAGTCTTCCACTTCCTTATTCCAAACTAATTTTTTACAACTGAGATCATACTAATGGATAATATGATGCACCTTTTGAAATAGTTTTTCCTAACATATAGTTTCAAAACATCAACATGGATCGAGTGTTTATAAAATATCCAGATAAGGTCACCTTTGAAATTTTCAAAATGCAGTTCCTCTAATATATATCTTAATCTTCCAAAAAGGATGGAAGAAAAGTGTAGATATATACAGAATGCTAATATTTCTTCCTCCTCAGACAGCTATTCTAAAACCAAACAGTTCATAATACTATCTGGACAAGGTAAAATAATTAAAAATTCCTTAGTGGTACCTTCCATGGAGAGGAAGGTGGAATAGTTGGGATCTTAATATTTGATCATAGGTGATGCATGATACTTGATGACTTCTTTCACTACTACAAAACGGGCATTAACAATGCTAAAAATGGGCTTTAACAGCGCTAAAAAAGCGCCGTAAAGCTCAGTGCTGATAAAACAACCCATTATCAGCGCTAAAGAAGCACTTATTTAGTGCTGATAAAGGTGGACTTTATCAGCGCTTTTTTAGCACTGATAAAAGCACGATTTATCAGCGCTAAAAGAGCGCTGATAAAAGCATGATTTATCAGCACTACAAGAGAGCTGATAAATTCCCTCTCTGCTGCTATGATAAATCTACAGCAGCATACCCAAACACCTACAAAAAAACAACATCTCATTATGCCAATTAAAGCAAGTATACGCATACTAAATTAACTCCTAAATCATAATCAAATTAGAACAAGTATACCCATACAACAATTATACCCGTACACCATTAACACATAATTTATAACTTAATAAAGTACGTAAAGAAATCAATTCAGAATTCAGGGTGTTTGGGGGTTGTTCAAGGGGTTGGGGTGGCTGTTTAAGGGTTTGGGGTAACTGTCCAAGGCGGGGTAGGGGGTGTCCGGGGGGCATTCCAGTTCAATCCTAAGGCTCCACATGGGTGTGTTTTATCAATACCTAAATCATTAGACTTTTCTATATCCACTATGCATCATGTTCTCAACCTCAAAGAAGTTATAAGGTTTTTACACACACTAAGTTGCACATACTTGGGGGGGGGGTGAATCTCATTAATAAACCCCCAATATTAAACCTACAATAGGCTATTGGAAGTGCATGATCAGGAAATATGCACAACCTAGTTGAGAATCCTTGGTAAAAGTTCATCACTTGGAAAATTAATTTGGGTTTAATCATGGACATGGATTTGAGAAAGAACTGGAATAAAACTAATTATAAAATCATCATTGATCCTCAAATCCATGACCATGATTAAACCCAAATTAATTTTCCAAGTGATGAACTTTTACCAAGCATTTCACAAGGATCGTGTCGACATTATAAAAATATAGTTTGACCAAGTCCTACCCCATCTACATCAAGACACATTGATTCTCAAGTATTAAATCTTGATAAACCATACCTACTTCATCAAATATTAGGGTTTCTTTGAGTACATCATTGGAACCACACAAAACATATTATATACCATGGTCTCACCCCTATATACGTAATTATCATTGAACTCCAATATGTGAGTTTTATTTATACTCCATCATGGAAATCCACTTATGGGAGTTTTCTCATCCAGGGAATACCCTCAACAATATCTCAGACCACCCATATGTGTTCTTCCAATTCTGAGGCATAAGACCTACAAGGATCTCATCCCTATACTATGGGAGTACCCTTTTTAGGGAATAATACTAAGAAGCATATATTCATTACCATATGGGAGTATTATCATCCAAATAATAATCCCTAGATGTATATCAACCATCCAATATGGGTGTATTCTCATTTGAGGCATAATCTATATAATCATCTCAGCCCTCCCCTATGGGATTATTTTCATTTAGTGAATATTACTGATAAGAATATCATCCCACTTCTATAATTGTATTCTCATTTGTGGAATAATACTTATATAATTCTCATCCCTCCCCTATGAGAGTATTCTCATTTTAGGAATAAGACCCATAAGCATATCCACCCTCCCAAATTGGAGTATTTTCATCCAGATATAATCCCATAAGTATCATAGACCAAAACACCTGATCACCCTAGTTTACCAGGACAACCATGACTTGATAAATATGAGGCCTCTGATAGATCACATGCAATGAACCCCCATTTAAAAGATCAATGCAATCCGAATGCACTTGGTAAGATTTCCTTAGGTCAGTTGTTGTTTTCACTTAAAATCTTGTCCATTTTAAATAAAATAGAGACCCTTTGAGTTCTAGCGGCCACATCGTGCCTCAGATTGAGGTGGGGTTGACTCGTACACATAACCAAGGACCCTTGGGTCGTTCTTATAAAATATAAATGCAATCCGAATGCGTTTGTTCGGACTTCCGTTGGTCAGTTGTTGTTTTCAATTAAAATCATGTTCACTTTAAACAAAATTGAGACCCTTTTAGTGATAGCGGCCACACCGTGCCTCGAATTGAGGCGTGGTTGACTCATACAAGTCACCAAAGACCCTTGGATCGTTCTTATAAAATATCAATGCAATACGAATGTGTTTGGTCAGATTTGCGTAGGTCAGTTGTTGTTTTCAGTTAAAATCATGTCCATTTTAAACAAAATAGAGACCCTTTGAGTGATAGCGGCCAAACCATGCCTCATATTGAGGCATGGATGACTCGTACATTCCACCAAGGACCCTTTTATCGTTTTTATAAAATATCAATGCAATCTAAAAGCGTTTGGTCAGATTTCCATAGGTTAGTTGTTGTTTTCACTTAAAATCATGTCCATTTTAAACAAAATAGAGACCCTTTGAGTGGAAGCGGCAACAACATGCCTCAGATTGAGGCAGGGTTGACATGTACATGTCACCAAGGACCATTGGATCGTTATTATAAAATATCAATGAAATGATAATGCGTTTGGTTGGATTTCCATAGGTCAGTTTTTGTTTTCACTTAAAATCTTGTCCATTTTAAACAAAATAGAGACCCTTTGAGTGATAGTGGCAACACCATGCCTCGGTTTGAGGTGGTGTTGACTCGTACATGTCACCAAGTACCCTTAGATCGTTATTATAAAATATCAATGCAATACGAATGCATTTGGCAAGATTTCCGTAGGTCAGTTGTTGTTTTCAATTAAAATTGTGTAACTTTAAACAAAATAGAGAATCTTTGAATGATAGAGGCCACAACCTACCTTGGATTTAGGCCAGGTTGACTCATACACATCACCAAGGACCCTTGGATAATTATTATAAAATATCAATGCAATACGAATTCATTTGGTCATATTTCTGTAGGTCAGTCATTGTTTTCACATAAAATCATGTCCATTTTAAACAAAATAGAGACCCTTTGAGTGATAGCGGCCACACCGTGCCTCGAATTGACGCGGGGTTGACTCATACACGTCACCAAGGACCCTTGGATCGTTCTTATAAAAGATCAATGCAATACAAATTCTTTTGGTTGGATTTTCATAGGTATGTTTTTGTTTTCAATTAAAATCGTGTCCACTTTAAACAAAATAGAGACCCTTTGAGTGATAGCGGTCACACCGTGCCTCAGATTGAGGAAGGGTTGACTCTTACATGTCACCAATGACCCTTGGATCGTTCTTATAAAAGATAAATGCAATCCGAATGCGTTTGTTCAGATTTCCATAGGTCAGTTGTTGTTTTCAATTAAAATCGTGTCCACTTTAAACAAAATAGAGACCCTTTGAGTGATAGCGGCCACACCGTGCCTCAGATTGAGGCGGGGTTGACTCTTACACATCACCAAGGACCCTTGGATCGTTCTTATAAATGATCAATGGAATCAGAATTCATTTGGTAAGATTTCCGTAGGTCAGTTGTAGTTTTCACTTAAAATCTTGACCATTTTAAACAAAATAGAGACCCTTTGAGTGCTAGCGGCCACACCATGCCTCGGATTGAGGCGAGGATTACACATACACATCACCAAGGACCCTTGGATCGTTTTTATAAAAGGTAAATGCAATATAAATGCGTTTGGTCAGATTTCTGTAGGTCAGTTGTTGTTTTCACTTAAAATCTTGTCCATTTTTAACAAAATAGAGACCCTTTGAGTGGTAGTGGCCACACCGTGCCTCAGATTGAGGCGGAGTTGACTCATACACGTCACCAAGGACCCTTGGATCGTTCTTATAATATATCAATGCAATTTGAATGCGTTTGGTAAGATTTATGTAGGTCCGTTGTTGTTTTTTGCTTAAAATCTTGTCCATTTTAAACAAAATAGAGACCCTTTGAGTGATAGCGGCCACACCGTGCCTCGGATTGAGGCGGGGTTGACTCTTGCACGTCACCAAGGACCCTTGGGCTGTTATTATAAATGATCAATGCAATCCAAATGCGTTTGGTCGGATTTATGTTGGTCAGTTGTTGTTTTCAATTAAAATCGTGTCCACTTTAAACAAAATAGAGACCCTTTGAGTGTTAGCGGCCACACCGTGCCCCGGATTAAGGTGGGGTTGACTCTTACACATCACCAAGGACCCTTGGATCATTCTTATAAAATATCAATACAATAATAATGTGGTTGGTCAGATTTCCGTAGATCAGGGGTTGTTTTCACTTAAAATCTTGTCCATTTTAAAAAATATAGAGACCATTTGAGTGATAGCGGCCACACCGTGCCTTGGATTGAGGCGGGGTTGACTCATACACATCACCTAGTACCCTTGTATCGTTATTAAAAATGATCAATGCAATCCGAATTCTTTTGGTCAGATTTCCGTAGGTCAGTTGTTGTTTTCAAAAAAAATCGTGTCCACTTTAAACAAAATAGAGACCCTTTGAGTGATAGCGGCCACACCATGCCTCATATTGAGGCGGGGTTTACTCTTACATGTCACCAAGGACCCTTGGATTGTTCTTATAAAAGATAAAATCCATAAGAATGCATTTGGTCGGATTTCCGTAGGTCAGTTGTTGTTTTCACTTAAAATCTTGTCCATTTTAAACAAAATAGAGACCCTTTGAGTGATAGCGGCCACACCATACCTCATATTGAGGCGGAGTTGACTCATACACGTCACCAAGGATCCTTGGATAGTTCTTATAAAATATCAATGCAATATGAATGCTTTTGGTGTGATTTCCGTAGGTCAGTTCTTATTTTCAAATAAAATCATGTCCACTTTAAACAAAATAGAGACTCTTTGAGTGATAGCTGCCACACCGTGCCTCGGATTGAGGCGGGGTTGACTCTTACACATCACCAGGGACCCTTGGATCGTTCTTATAAAAGATCAATCCAATTCAAATGTGTTTGGTAATATTTATGTAGGTCAGTTGTTGTTTTCACTTAAAATCATGTCCATTTTAAACAAAATAGAGACCCTTTGAGTGATAGCAGTCACACTGTGCCTCAGATTGAGGCGGAGTTGACTCGTGAATGTCACCATGGACCCTTGGATAATTCTTATAAAATATCAATGCATCCAAATGCGTTTGGTCAGATTTACATAGGTTAGTTGTTCTTTTCAATTAAAATCGTGTCCACTTTAAACAAAATAGAGACCCTCTGAGTGATAGCGGCGAAACCGTGCCTCAGATTGAGGCAAGGTTGACTCATACACGTCACCAAGAACCCTTGTATCATTCTTATAAAAGATAAATGTAATCGGAATACGTTTTGTCAGATTTCCATAGGTCAGTTGTTGTTTTCACTTAAAATCTTGTCCATTTTAAACAAAATAGAGACCCTTTGAGTTCTAGCAGCCACACCGTGCCTCGTATTGAGGCGGGGTTGACTCATACCCGTCACCAAGGACCCTTGGATCGTTCATATAAAAGATCAATGCAATATGAATGCATTTGGTTGGATTTCCGTAGGTCAATTGTTTTTTTCACTTAATATCTTGTCCATTTTAAACAAAATAGAGACCCTTTGAGTGGTAGCGGCCACACCATGCCTCGGATTGAGGCAGGGTTGACTTGTACACATCACCAAGGACCCTTGGATCATTATAATAAAAGATCAATGCAATTATAATGTGTTTTTTTTCTGATTTCCGTAGGTTAGTTGTTGTTTTCACTTAAAATCTTGTCCATTTTAAACAAAATAGAGACCCTTTGAGAGATAGCGGCCACAACATGCCTCGGAATAAGCCAGGGTTGATTATTACACATCACCAAGGACCCTTGGATTGTTCTTATATAATATTAATGCAATATGAATGTGTTTGGTCCAATTTCCGTAGGTCAGTTCTTGTTTTCAATTAAAATCATGTCCACTTTAAACAAAATAGAGACCCTTTGAGTGATATCAGCCACACCGTGCCTTGGATTGAGGCGGGGTTAACTGGTAAACATCACCAAGGACCCTTGGATCGTTATTATAAAAGATCAATGAAATCTAAATGCGTTTGGTCGTATTTCCGTAGGTCAGTTGTTGTTTTCACTTAAAATATTGTCCATTTTAAGAAAAATAGAGACCCTTTGAGTGATAGTGGCCACACCATGCCTCGGATTGAGGCGGGGTTGACTCATACACGTCATCAAGGAACCTTGTATAATTATTAAAAAATATCAATTCAATCCGAATGCGTTTGATCAGATTTCTGTAGGTCAGTTGTTGTTTTAAATTAAAATCGTGTCCACTTTATAAAAAATAGAGAACCTTTGAGTGATAGCGGCCACACCCTGACTCAGATTGAGGAGGGGATGACTCTTACACATCACCAAGGACATTTGGATCGTTCTTATAAAAGATCAATGCAATCCAAATGCATTTGGTCGGATTTCTGTAGGTCAGTTGTTGTTTTCAATTAAAATTGTGTCCACTTTAAACAAAATAGAGACCCTCTGAGTGATAGTGGCCACGACGAGCTTTGGATTGAGGTGGGGTTGACTTGTAAACGTCAACAAGGACCCTTGGATCGTTTTTATAAAAGATCATTGCAATCCAAATGCGTTTGGTCAGATTTTCGTTGGTCAGTTGTTGTTTTCACTTAAAATCATGTCCATTTTAAACAAAATAGAGACCCTTTGAGTGATAGCGGCCACACTATGCCTCTTATTGAGGCGGGGTTGAATCATACACATAACCAAGGGCCATTTGATCGTTTTTAAAAAAGAACAATGAAATCTGAATGTTTTTGGTCGGATTTCAGTAGGTGAGTTGTTGTTTTCACTCAAAATCTTGTCCATTTAAAACAAAATAGAGACCATTTGAGTGGTAGAGGCCACACCGTGCCTCAGATTGAGGAGGGGTTGACTCTTACACGTCACCAAGGACCCTTGGATCATTATTATAAAAGATAAATTCAATCCGGATGTGTTTGGTCAGATTTCTCTAGGTCAGTTTTTGTTTTCACTTAAAATATTGACCATTTTAAACAAAATAGAGACCCTTTGAGTGATAGCGGCCACACCATGACTATTATTGAAGGGTTTTTGACTATTACACATCACCAAGGACCCTTAGATCATTCTTATAAAATATCAATGAAATCTGAATGCGTTTGGTCAGATTTTTGTAGGTCAGTTGTTGTTTTCAATTAAAATTGTGTCCACTTTAAACAAAATAGAGAACCTTTGAGTGATAACGGCCACACCGTGCCACGGATTGAGGAGGGGTTGTCTTTTAAACTTCACCAAGGTCCCTTGGATATTTATTATTAATTGTCAATGCAATCAGAATGTGTTTGGTCCGATTTCCTTAGGTCAGTTGTTGTTTTCACTTAAAATCTTGTCTATTTTAAACAAAATAGAGACCCTTTGAGAGATAGAGGCCACACTGTGCCTCGGATTTAGGAGGGGTTGACTTTTACACGTCACCAAGGACCCTTGAATTTTTCTTATAAAATATCAATGCAATCTAAATGGGTTTGGTCAGATTTCCGTAGGTCAGTTGTTGTTTTCAATTAAAATCGTGTCTACTTTATACAAAATAGAGACCCTTTGAGTGATAGTGGCCACACCGTGCCTCATATTGAGGCAAGGTTAACTCATACAAGTCACCAAGGACCCTTGGATCGTTCTTATAAAAGATCAGTGCAATCCGAATGCGTTTGGTCAGATTTTTGTAGGTCAGCTGTTGTTTTCAATTAAAATCGTGTCCACTTTAAACAAAATAGAGACCCTTTGAGGGATAGCATCCACACCATGCTTCATATAGAGGTAGGGTTGACTCTTACACATCACCAAGGACCCTTGGATAATTCTTATAAAAGATCAATGCAATCCGAATGCGTTTGGTCTGATTTTCGTAGGTCAGTTGTTGTTTTCATTTAAAATCTTGTCCATTGTAAACAAAATAGAGACCCTTTGAGTGCTAGCGGCCACACCATGCCTAGGATTGAGGCGGGGTTGACATGTACATGTCACCAAGGACCCTTGGATCGTTTTTATAAAATATCAATGCAATCCAAATGTGTTTTCTCAGATTTCCGTAGGTCAGTTGTTGTTTCCACATAAAATCTTGTCCATTTTAAACAAAATAGAGACCCTTTGAGTGGTAGCGGCCACACCGTGCCTCAGATTCAGGCGAGGATGTCTCGTACACGTCACCATGGACCCTTGGATCGTTATAATAATATATTAATTCAATCCGAATGCGTTTGGGCATATTTTCGTAAGTCAGTTGTTGTTTTCACTTAAAATCTTGTCCATTTTAAACAAAATAGAGACCCTTTGAGTGATAGCGGCCACACCGTGCCTCGGATTGAGGCAGGGTTGACTCGTACACGTCACCAAGGACCCTTGGATCATTATTATAAAATATAAATATAATAAGATTGTGTTTGGTCAGATTTCCATTGGTCAGTTGTTGTTTTCAATTAAAATCGTGTCCACTTTAAAGAAAATAGAGACCCTTTGAGTGATAGCGGCCACAATGTGCCTTGGATTGAGGTGTGGTTGACTCATACACGTCACCAAGGACCCTTGTATAGTTATTATAAATGATCAATGCAATCCGAATGAATTTGGTCAGATTTCCGTAGGTAAATTGTTTTTTTCACTTAAAATCTTGTCCATTTTAAACAAAATAGAGACCCTTTGATTGATAGTGGCTACACCATGCCTCAGATTGAGGCAGGGTTGGCTCAAAAATGTCACAAAGTACCCCTGTATTGTTCTTATAAAAGATCAATGCAATCCGAATGCGTTTGGTCAAATTTCCGTAGGTTAGTTGTTGTTTTCAATTAAAATCGTGTCCACATTAAACAAAATAGAGACCCTTTGAGTGATATCGGCCACACCATGCCTTAGATTGAGGCGGGGTTGACTTATACACGTCACCAAGGACCCCTAGATCTTTATTATAAAACATCAATGTAATTAAAATGCGTTTGGTCTGATTTCTGTTGGTCAGTTGTTGTTTTCACTTAAAATATTGTCCATTTTACACAAAATAGAGGCCCTTTGAGTGTTAGCGGCCACACCGTGCCTCAGATTGAGGCTGGGTTGACTCGTACACATCACCAAGGACCCTTGGATCATTATTATAAAGATCAATGCAATCTGAATGCGTTTGGTCAGATTTCCGTAGGTCAGTTGTTGTTTTCAATTAAAATCGTGTCCACTTTAAAAAAATTAGAGACCCTTTGAGTGATAGGGGCCACACCGTGCCTTAGATTGAGGCAGGGTTGACTCATACACATCAAAAAGGACCCTTTGATAATTCTTAAAAAAGATCAATGCAATCCTAATGCATTTGGTCAGATTTCCGTAGGTTAGTTGTTGTTTTCACTTAAAATCTTGTCCATTTTAAACAAAACACAGTCCCTTTGAGTGATAGCGACCACACCGTGCCTTGGATTGAGGCGGGTTTGACTCGTACACTTCACCAAGTACCCCTGGATCGTTATTATAAAATATCAATGCAATCCTAATGTGATTGCTCATATTTCCATAGTTCGGTTATTGTTTTCAATTAAAATCATGTCCACATTAAACAAAATAGAGTCCCTTTGAGTGATAGCGGCCACACCGTGCCTCAGATTGAGGCGGGATTGACTCGAACACATCACCAAGAACCCTTGGATCGTTATTATATAAGATAAATGCAATCAGAATGCGTTTGATCAGATTTCCGTAGGTCAGTTGTTTTTTTCACTAAAAATTTTGTCCATTTTAAACAAAATAGAGACCCTTTGAGTTCTAGCGGCCACACTGTGCCTCGTATTGAGGCGAGGTTGACTCATACACGTCACCAAGGACCCTTGGATCGTTATTATAGAAGATCAATGAAAACCAATGGCGTTTGGTCGGATTTCCGTAGGTCAGTTGTTGTTTTCACTTAAAATCTTGTCCATTTAAAACAAAATAGAGACCCTTTGAGTGGTAGCGGCCACACTGTACCTCAGATTGAGGCGGGGTTGACTCGTACACATCACCAAGGACCCTTGGATCGTTCTTATAAAATATCAATGCAATCTAAATGTGATCTACTAATTATTCATTATGCAAAACATAAAGGTTCCATTAAATACTTACATTGCCCCAAACACCCATAACACAACCCAACCACAATCTTCATCTCGATGTACTCAACTGATCTAAACACCAAGATGGATTTTACCCAAGACTATCTAATTCAAAATTCCAATCATGTCATCAACTGACCACTTAATTTCTATGGTGATCCCCACTATACGTTTCAGCTCACAAACACCACCATCTAATGTTTAACACCTCCATCATCGGGAAAGTACCACTAGAACCCCAACTAAAACTCCACAACATACCCAACATGTTTTCTAACATACCATGCTTAGACATCCATGAGAACACCAACCAATGTTATCATCCATCCTTTCCATCAAAACCACTTGGAATGGATGTGAATCCATCATCCATACATGAATCAAGGACAATTCAACTTTTCCTCAAAGATTGAACCCATTTTCAAAACATAATTAACATTTAAAAATATCAAATAGATGGGGCTTACAACTCACCACATTTGTTCCTTTTTCCTGGAGGTATTTGAAACATGAACCACATAGGTTGTAAAAGTAGTAGAGGATAGATCTCTTTGATCATACGAAGCCACGAAACCAAGTTTATCCATGAGTAAACTGATGAGTGATGTTTGTGAATGCTTTTTGGAACTCGGAACTGACTCGCTTGATGAAACACATGAAATATATTTAAATATATCCTAACTTGCTGAATCATTGGAAAAATTTCCTGTATTGGATGCTCTTAATGTCAGATTTAGCATCCCATCTTGTTCATCAAATTGATTGGTCAACTTCCAATCTATCATGGAGGCTGCCACACCACCTTTACACGCAACTAATGATCAGAGGCTTCTTGATTAGAAAAACAATCATGAGGGCACTGGACATGAAAGATCATGTGGTTCCATAGTTTCTCAGCAACCTCAATTTACCCCACATGATATAAGGCTATTTCATGATGTCCAAGACATTGCGAGAGGATACAAGAAGTTCAAAGTCTCGTAGACGAACAACATCAACAATGAAAATCCACCACCCTTTCACTATATAAATAAAAATCATATCTTTAAGATCGTCCATTTGAATTTATATCTTGCTTCCATCGAGGATGATTCATGTTGGTCAACTTGTTTTAGAAATTATTTATCTTCATCCATTCCTTGTACTAGCACCCATGAATTTGATGGTGAGTATGCGTACACGATAGTTGACCTTCTTAGAGAAGAGTTTCTGGAAGAGTATAAGAGACATGAATAAATGAAGATCATTATAGTGTTGGAGAAAATGTGGTTGCTACAAACAATGTGGCAATCGGCTTGTGCAACGCAGCCTAAGTTACAACTTGCAGGTATTGTACTTTATTTTTTTCTGGAGGGTTTCAGTGTAAATGCATTTTGGAATGATCATTTCTATTCATTGTCTTTTAGGTTTTTTTGACAACCGAGGGGAAAGGGTGGGGTCTGTAAACATTGGTGGATATGTCGAAGGGTGACTTTATGGGAAATTACATCCTATATTTTTGAAACATTTCCACATTATCTAACATCTAACCAAATGGCCTCTTTGCCCTTCAATCTCCCTGATCCCCGATCACCATCAGGGTTCGGGGTTCTTGAAGGGAATAGAGGCCATTACTCCAACATATTCACACACAAAATCACGCTTTGACATATCCTCTAATGTCTGCAGACCCCACCCTTTCCCCTCGGCTATCAAACAAAACCTAAAAGACAATGAATAAAAACGATCATTCCAAAATACATTTACACTGAAACACTCCAGAAGAAAATAAAGTATAATACCTGCAAGTTGTAACTTAGTCCGCGTTGCACAAGCCGATTGCCACATTATTTGTAGCAACCACATTTTCTCCAACACTCAAAGGATCTTCATTGCTTCATGTCTCTTATAATCTTCCAGAAAATCATCTCAAAGAAGTTCAACTATGATACACATCACCAAGGACCCTTGGATCATTCTTATAAAAGATCAATGCAATCTGAATGCGTTTGGTCGGATTTCCGTAGGTCAGTTGTTGCTTTCAGTTAAAATCTTGTCCATTTTAAACTAAATAGAGACCCTTTTAGTGGTAGCGGCTACACCGTGCCACAGAATGAGGCGGGGTTGACTCATAATTGTCCCCAAGGACCCTTAGATCGTTTTTATAAAAGATCAATGCAATCTGAATGCGTTTGGTCAGATTTTCGTAGGTCAGTTGTTGTTTTCACTTAAAATCATGTCCATTTTAATAAAATAGAGACCCTTTGAGTGGTAGCGGCCACACCGTGACTCAGATTGAGGATTGGTTGACTCGTACACATCACCAAGGACCCTTGGATCGTTGATATAAAAGATCAATGCAATCTGAATGTGTTTGGTCGGATTTCCGTAGGTCAGTTGTTGTTTTCACTTAAAATCTTGTCCATTTTAAACAAAATAGAGACCCTTTGAGTGCTATCGGACACACCGTGCCTCGGATTGAGGTGGGGTTAACTCGTACATTTCACCAAGGACCCTTTTATCTTTCTTATAAAAGATCAATGCAATCTGAACGCGTTTGGTCGGATTTCCATAGGTCAGTTGTTGCTTTCAATTAAAATTGTGTCCACTTTAAACAAAATAGATACCCTTTGAGTGATAGAGGTCACACCGTGCCTTGGATTGAGGCGGGGTTGACTCTTACATGTCACCAATGACCCTTGGATAGTTCTTATAAAATATAAATGAAATCCGAATGCGTTTGTTCAGATTTACGTAGGTCAGTTGTTGTTTTCAATTAAAATCGTGTCCACTTTAAACAAAATAGAGACCCTTTGAGTGATAGCGGCCACACCGTGCTTCGGATTGAGGCGGGGTTGACTCTTACACATCAGCAAGGACCCTTGGACCGTTCTTATAAAATATCAATGCAATCAGAATTCATTTGGTTAGATTTCCGTAGGTCAGTTGTAGTTTTCACTTAAAATCTTGTCCATTTTAAACAAAATGGAGACCCTTTGAGTGCTAGCGACCACACCGTGCCTCGGATTGAGGCGAGGTTAACTCGTACATGTCACCAAGGACCCTTGGATCGTTTTTATAAAATATCAATGCAATCTAAATGAGTTTTTTCAGATTTCTGTAGGTCAGTTGTAGTTTTCACTTAAAATCTTGTCCATTTTAAACAAAATAGAGACCCTTTGAGTGGTAGCGGCCACACTGTGCCTCAGATTGAGGCGGGGTTGACTCATACATGTCACCAAGGACCCTTGGATCGTTCTTATAAAAGATAAATACAATTGGAATGCATTTGGTAAGATTTCTGTAGGTCAGTTGTTGTTTTTTACTTAAAATCTTGTCCATTTTAAACAAAATAGAGACCCTTTGAGTGATAGAGGCCACACCGTGCCTCGGATTGAAGCGGGGTTGACTCTTACACGTCACCAATAACCCTTGGATCGTTATTATAAATGACCAATTCAATCCGAATGCGTTTGTTCAGATTTCTGTAGGTCAGTTGTTGTTTTCAATTAAAATCGTGTCCACTTTAAACAAAATAGAGACCCTTTGAGTGTTAGCGGCCACACTGTGCCCCGGATTGAGGTAGGGTTGACTCTTAAACATTACCAAGGACCCTTGGATCATTCTTATAAAATATCAATGCAATATGAATGCGTTTGGTCAGATTTCCGTAGGTCAGTTGTTGTTTTCACATAAAATCTTGTCCATTTTAAACAAAATAGAGACCCTTTGAGTGATAACAGCCACACCGTGCCTTGGATTGAGGCGGGGTTGACTCATACAAATTACCAAGGACCCTTGTATCGTTCTTAAAAATGATCAATGCAATCGTAATGCGTTTGGTCAGATTTCCGTAGGTCAGTTTTTGTTTTCAATTAAAATCGTGTCCACTTTAAACAAAATAGAGACCCTTTCAGTGATAGCGACCACACCGTTCCTCAGATTGAGGTGGGGTTTACTCGTACATGTCACCAAGGACCCTTGGATCGTTCTTATAAAAGATAAATGCCATCTGAATGTGTTTGGTTGGATTTCTGTGGGTCAGTTGTTGTTTTCAATTAAAATCATGTCCATTTTAAACAAAATAGAGACCCTTTGAGTGATAGCGGCCACCCCGTGCCTCAGATTGAGGCGGAGTTGACTCATACACGTCACCAAGGATCCTTGGATAGTTCTTATAAAATATCAATGCAATCCGGATTCTTTTGGTCTGATTTCTGTAGGTCAGTCCTTGTTTCAATTAAAATCATGTCCACTTTAAACAAAATAGAGACCCTTTGAGTGATAGTTGCCACACCGTGCCTCGGATTGAGGCGAGGTGGACTCGTACACATCACCAGGGACCCTGGGATCGTTCTTATAAAAGATCAATCCAATCCGAATGTGTTTGGTCAGATTTCTGTAGGTCAGTTGTTGTTTTCAATTAAAATATTGTCCATTTTAAACAAAATAGAGACCCTTTGAGTGATAGCGGCCACACCAGGCCTCGGATTGAGGCGGAGTTGACTCGTGAATGTCACCAAGGACCCTTGGATCGTTCTTATAAATGATTAATGCAATCAAAATGAGTTTGGTCTGATTTCTGTAGGTCAGTTGTTGTTTTCAATTAAAATCGTGTCCACATTAAACAAAATAGAGACCCTTTAGGTGATAGCAGCCACACTATGCCTCGGATTGAGGCGGGGTTGACTCGTACATGTCACCCAGAACCCTTGGATCGTTCTTATAAAAGATAAATGTAATCGGAAAACGTTTGGTCAGATTTCCATAGGTCAGTTTTTGTTTTCACTTAAAATCTTTTCTATTTTAAACAAAATAGAGACCCTTTGAGTTCTAGCGGCCACACCGTGCCTCGGATTGAGGCGGGATTGACTTGTACACGTCACCAAGGACCCTTGGATCGTTCATATAAAAGATCAATGCAATCTGAATGCGTTTGGTTGGATTCCCTTAGGTCAGTTGTTGTTTTCACTTAAAATCTTGTTGATTGTAAACAAAATAGAGACCTTTTGAGTGGTAGCGGCCACACCATGCCTCATATTGAGGCGGGGATGACCCGTACACATCACCAAGGACCCGTGAATCATTATTATAAAATATAAATGCAATTAGAATGTTTTGTGTTCTGATTTACATAGGTTAGTTGTTGTTTTCACTTAAAATCTTGTCTATTTTAAACAAAATAGAGACCCTTTGAGTGATAGCGGTCACACCATGCCTTGGATTGAGGAGGGGTTGATTCTTACACATCACCAAGGACCCTTGTATTGTTCTTATAAAATATCAATGCAATTTGAATGCGTTTGGTCAGATTTCTGTAGGTCAGTTCTTCTTTTCAATTAAAATCATGTCCACTTTAAATAAAATAGAGACCCTTTGAGTGATAGCAGCCACACCATTCCTCGGATTGTGGCGTGGTTGACTGGTACACGTCACCAAGGACCCTTGGATCGTTCTTATAAAAGATCAAATCAATCTGAAGGCGTTTGGTCATATTTCCGTAGGTCAGTTGTTGTTTTCACTTAAAATCTTGTCCATTTTAAAAAAAATAGAGACCCTTTGAGTGATAGTGGCCACACCGTGCCTTGGATTGAGGTGGGGTTGACTCATAAACGTCACCAAGGAACCTTGGATAATTATTAAAAAATATCAATTCAATCCGAATGCGTTTGGTCAGATTTCTGTAGGTCAGTTGTTGTTTTGAAATAAAATCGTGTCCACTTTAAACAAAATAGAGAACCTTTGATTGATATCGGCCACACCATGACTCAGATTGAGGAGGGGTTGACTCTTACATGTCACCAAGGACCTTTGGATCGTTATTATAAAATATCAATGCAATCTGAATGCGTTTGTTCCGATTTCCGTAGGTCAGTTGTTGTTTTCAATTAAAATTGTGTCCACTTCAACAAAATAGGGACCCTTTGAGTGATAGTGGCCACAACGAGCCTTGGATTGAGGTGGGGTTTACTCGTAAACGTCACCAAGGACCCTTGTATCGTTTTTATAAAAGATCATTTCAATCTGAATGCGTTTGGTCAGATTTCCGTAGGTCAGTTTTTGTTTTCACTTAAAATCATGTCCATTTTAAACAAAATAGAGACCCTTTGAGTGTTAGCGGCCACACCGTGCCTCTTATTGAGGCGGGGTTGACTCATACATGTAACCAAGGACCATTTGATCATTTTTATAAAAGATCAATTCAATATAAATGTGTTTGGTTGGATTTTCGTAGGTGAGTTGTTGTTTTCACTCAAAATCTTGTACATTTTAAACAAAATAGAGACCCTTTGAGTGGTAGCGGCCACACCGTGCCTCGGATTGATGAGGGGTTGACTCGTAAACGTCACCAAGGACCCTTGGATCATTATTATAAAAGAAAAATGCAATCTGAATGCGTTCGGTCAGATTTTGTCACATACATAACTTATTTTAAAGTTATTTTTTTTAATTTATTTTCCATTCATGCTTTGTTTTTGGGGTTTCCAATGGTTTTATGGAGAATATGTGAGTTTTCAAGAATTGGGCCAAATCGTGAGCCCAATTCCAGATTTAAAAATAATTTTTTTTTCTTTTATAACTTTTTCATTTTTTAATATTTTTCAGTAATTACAACTCCTAAATGTCCTCCACAGATATATTAACACCACATTTAAATTTGGAGCCTTTATAAATCCATAATCATGGGGGATTTGGGTTTTTATTTGAGAATTGGGCCAATCCGAAAGCCCATTTTCCAGTTTTAAATTGTTTTTTAATTTTTTAATATATTATTCATTATAATGAATTTTTTGGTGATTCCACCTCCCACTCGACCCTAAGGATCCGAGCCGCGCTCCCATTAATTATCCCCCTCTTTGGAGCTCGTTGGCATCGCGATGGAGTGCTGATATTCATAGGGTTTCAAAAATCGGGCAGATTTGAGGAGGTAAGTTATTTACATCATAACTCTCTCAATTCTTACTATTTTTCCCCCATTACAGTTCCTATATGATCTCATAATCCCTATTCGAACATCCCATGAATTTTTGGATGTTTTCAAATTCAGATTCTGGTGGATTTTGAGTCGTTTTCGTCAAGATTATTTCGGGTATGTGTTTCTCTCTTCAATTCCTTCCTTCTCTTTAGGGTTTCCTCCCACTTTCATAAATTTATAGAGTGTCCAGATATTAGGGTTCATACCTAGGGTTTGATTTGGGATATTGTTGGTGAAATATTAGGGTTTAGGGTTTGTTTTCACATCCTTGTGGTGCGGCGGAGGTGTGGTTGAGGTTTCTCACCAAGATTCAAGGGTTTTGACTCAAAAGGTAGGTGGTTCCATGTGTAAACAATTAGTGATGAGTTAGCTTGATGTATTTAACCATTTTTCATATTCCTCATATGTTGGGTTGGGTGCGAAAACTATTTATGATTGATTTGGTTATGTGTTAAATTTTATAGTCGCTTTTTAACATGAAATTGGGTGTTTTCATGTGTCACTCATGGGGTTTTATTTGGGTGTGGTTTATAACTTATGAAATTGGTTCATTAAATCTTGTTTGGCCTGCCAATTCATGTTTGGTAATTTAATAGTGTCATGTGGTTATAAAAAGAAGGGTTTTGAATAGGTTTGATGTGTAAAACATTGTTATACTTCTTGAGGTCATTTTAGGAAAATGTGTGTTTTCATTTGTATCTTTTGTGGTATTATTCAAGGTTTTTTTATAACACTTGAATGTGTTTTTATAAATGTATCTAGGACTACCAATTCTACTTTTGATAGGAATTGGTATGGTTTTGGTCTTAAATGGGGGTTTTTAAATGGGTTTTGTGTGAAAGACATAGTTACACCCCTTGAGTTGTTTTTTTGAAAATTGTGAATATTTTGTTTGTTTAAACAAAGTGGATAAAAGAGTGTATATGTACTGTTTGGGGGGTGTGATCACCTTATATTAGTTTTTGAAATGTATGGTGGTTATTTAAGATTTCAAATATTTTTATTATAATGTTTTATAAAGTGCATAAATGATTTAGAAAATGGGAAGAGAGCTACAAAACATGGTTGTGGGCTGTTTTGTGTGAATGTGTTGTGAAAATTGAATTTTGTTGATGAAAGTGGTATTATATGTTATTTGAGTGGGCTGTTATGTGAGTTATAATGTCTTGGTATGGTTTATAAAAATGGTTTAATGGGTTTGTGGAAGTGTCCATGTAATGTGAAGAGTGTTGTGGGCTATTTTTGTATGAGTTGTATTTTAAAATCAATTTGAATGAAAAGTGTACATTTGTGACTTGTGTGGTATACATGTGGGCTGTTTGGTGAATTTTTGATATGGAAATGATATTTTCATGTGAAAAGTATATATCTTGACTTGATGAACTTGTTTGAGCACAAAGGGAAAACCCGGGTATCTAGGTGGGTGGACGTGTACTAGTATGCTAGTGAATCTGTGAGGTTTGGCCTCAGTTTCACTCAGAAAGATTGACGCTTAAAACTATAACTAAACTATGATGATGATTATTGGGGACCACTAGGTTATGGGTATGTTCCCTACTAGTGGCCCGTGCACGAGAATGGATATTTGTGATGGTTACTCTCACCGAGATACGAGGTACCTGGGACCCACAGCTAGCTAGTGCCTAGGGGTTATTTTCCATTTCTTGTGCTCACTGGATACTTTGTTATTACCGTCGGTATACGGTATGAGAGGCTGGAAAATTCAGTAGCTATGGTATTTATTTTAAATGTTTTTATTATTTAAATTAGCCCACCAAAAAACTGTTTTTATTTAATGTTGCATCTTTTATAAATTTTAACTAACATCTCATGTCTTTGAAAACATGCATGATTTTTGCCATTAAATGTTTATCACATGGAATATATTAGTGTTGGTATCCTATTGGGCTTTGGCTCACACCCTACTTACACCATTGGGTGTAAGTAGACTTGGTTATTTTTTGTTGTCGCAGGTTGGGTACAGTCTTTTTTGTTCCAGTGGTTCGGGTTTCTAGCAGATCCTTGGTAGTGAAGTCTTGTGGAGATAGCATAAGGGTGGTGCCCCTTGACAAAAGGGTTCTTGGGCTGTCCTTATTTGTTTTTTTACCTTTGTAATGGTCTTTAAATGTAGTTTTAACTTATGTAATTCAGTTCTGAAATTTTGTAAAAGATGGTTTTAGTTGAAAAATCCAGATTTGTTTTATTGAGTTTTTTTGTTGTTTAATGTTTATAAAATCAGGTAAATCGTTCCCAATTATCATTATATGATACCCGGGCACTTGTGCCAGCCCGTGGGGATCGGGAACGCCCTTCGGGCCTTGTCACAGGCTAGGTTTGGTGTCGATTTTGGCGGTGACCAGATTTGGTTCGTGACAAAATGGTATCAGAGGAGGTTCGCTCCATTTGAGTCATGTTATTTGGGAAATAGTTAGGATAGTCTAGAGTTATGATTGTTGGGACATTGAATTCTGGTTATGGGTAGTGTGCTTGATCACCACACCTCATTTCAGGATTCAAGTCGCCAGGGGAAGTTGGGATTTGTCTATGTCTTTGGGTTTTCTTGGTTTGATGATGATTAGGGGAAATGAAAAGAGAGTTGGGTTAATGGTCTCAATGAGCTCGCAGGGTCTGGCAAGCCATGTGGAGCTGTAGATATTCCCTAGAACACTCTCTGTGACAGTGAAGTGATTGGAATATGGCTACCAACCATATTTCCAAGTCACCCACTGAAACTAGTTTCCTCTCGCATTGTCTTGTGTTCTTTAGTTTTGAAATCTTGGCATTTTGGTTTTAAGGTGACTTGGTTTTAAGTAGCGTAAAGTTTTTATGAAATGATTTTCAAATAAAGAGGGAATGGTTGGGTTTATGAAATGGCAGAACTGAATTTTCAGAATTGTTTTGAAATATAAAATGGTGTGCTTACACCTCTTTGAAAGCAGGAACTATATTGAAGTTGGTTTTGAAAAGTGTTTCCAATAGAGTTTTCTAAACAATCAGAGTGTGTTTTAATGGGATGAGATGTTTTGAAATTGATGTGAATATCTTGAAAGTGTGTTATTTTCTAAATGGTTGTGACTTTCTGAATTTTTTTTAAGATGTGAGTTGGGATTTTGATCTCGTGGTTAGTGGTTTTGAGAAAAAAGGATGTGTTGGTTGACCGTTTTGGTTTTGAAAAGTGGAACAAATTTTTGTTTTAACCTTTGGTATTTTCGTGAGCAACCACATGCATGGGGTTATATGGGAAGATGGATGGTTGATGACATGACTCAATGAGTGTCGATATGGATATGAGGAGGGTGCCCGGTGTGGCACTGAAACATGCATGTGTAAGGCCCATGGGGTACCATTGGTGGATGCGCTAACCGCTGAACCATTTGTTTTCAAAGAAATGTTTTTAAAGAGAAACATGAAGACTTGATGAATTGTTTGGAATGGTTTATATTATGTATTTTTGGAAAATGTTGATGTTGTGGGACGTTTTGAGTCCAAGTACCCCTCATGTTTGAACTGTGTTTTGGGTTTGAGTTTGGTCAGTAAGTTGTGTTATAGGGACAGTTAGTGGTCTCTTTTGAAAAATGTTTTGGGATGCATTTATGATGGTTCCCTTCATGTGTCTAGATCCGGTTTGTGGTATATCTTGACTAATGGACCATTTTGGTTGGGTCCTTGGGTTCAATCTTTGGATAAGGTACACCCCCATTAAAGGTTAGTGCACAACTGAAGTGCAACCATGATTGTTTCGCCATTTGAAGACCCTCCAATTGATCAATATAAGGAATATTTTTTTTTTGAGATTTTTATATTGAGTCTACACCCATTCCTTTCTTTGATTTTTAGATCCTCTTGTAATGGGAGAGTGCTTGTGGATGGGTGAAAGAGACCATAGTTTCTTATGTTTCCTAATTCGTCGAAGGTGGATGTGGTCTAGGGTTGTTATTTTGGATGAGTGTCATGATGGTGTCTAAGAGGGCCTTTGGGGTTCTTCAAAGTTTCTTTGAAGCATGAGTTCATGTTAAACCACCAGTGTGAGAAATATGGTCACGATAGGATATTGTGGCCACTTTCTAGAATTGTGTGTTGTTTGGGGATGTTGTATAAGGTCCCTCTCCATGCATTTTTTATATCAATCACAATGGCCATGTTCGGTGATGCCTTATGATGTCATGTGCTCGATTGACCATATATGTGAAAGTCGTGAAATCCTCCGAGAGTCCCTGTTGTGTTGGGTGAATGTCTCCCTTGTAAAAAACATCAAAATATTTCATTTTAGAGGAAGTTGAGTGTAGGTGTTCTTTACTTCTATTGTTTCTCACCTGAAGAAACAAGGTGTGATGTGTGTGCATATTCTTAGCCCTTGTTTCAGTGAAATATTGGGATAGGGTAAAGTGAGTATGGAATTTGTTATGTCTGGAAAACATATCTTGGATTGTGGTGTAGTTGTTGGTGGCACTAAAAAATAATTCTCATTTAGTGGGTTTCCGAAGACTAACTATGAGGCCGAAGATGCTTCAATAATTTGAGCTCCAACCATAGTTCTCGGAGAGAAGCTGTCTCGCAGTCAGGGGAAATCAAAGGGTCATTTAAAAACTTGTAAAATTTTATATCCTCGGTGTCAAAGATAGGAAGTTTTTAAACCTATGGTGTCATCATATTCCCTCTGTTGTTCTCGTTCGGTGGAAATAAGCGGTGGGCCTTGTACCCATGCCATCGCCTAATGTCATTCCCTTCCCCTTTGGTTTCCATTGAGTCTTTTGAGAATGGTTGGAAATTTGGATAGACATGCTGAGCACATGGTTTGTGAACGATTAAGAGAGACTGTGTGCCTAGAAGCCATGCATGAAGATTGATCAGCACAGTTAGTTCACAGTTTCAAAAACTGTGCAGACTAACCGTGCGACCTTCCCAACTCTTGAAATTTTAGGGTCTTTCTGTGCCGACATGTGCTAGTCGATTAAGATGGTTGGTTCATATGGTGGGGAGAACCACTATGATTATCATGTATGTTCCTTAGGAAATTTCGAATGGAATTATACCCTTGGTACCAGGGAGTCCGTTCAGGCCTCCCCCTATTAGTGTCCTGATTCTGTCTCGAAAAAAATATTGGTTGTCTATTATAGGGGGGAGCATATTAGTGTCCCCCCATACCAGTAACATAGATTTTTCTATGGTTTTGGCTTGGTGTAGATAGTCTCGTTCGGAGATATCAAGATACCAACATCTTCCTTGACTAAACGTTGGGACTAGAGAGTGCCCAATGGTTTAGTTAAAGTAAGGTAAGTGTAACCTTGTTCAAAGTTGTTGTTCGTTTGGGTGAATTGCTTGAGTCTTGTTCATATAGTGTTTGAAGGGTTTTATTTTGGGATAAAGTGTTAATGTTATTGATATTTTCATGAAATTAGTGTAAGTTATGGTTTTGAGATTAATCCTTCCTTAATTGATCACTGGAGGTGTTTTGGCCTTTGGGGGTGGAACCTTGCAAGAGAGTACCTATTGGTTTCTCAGTGGGGTTTGATTGTTGCTTTAACCTTGCTGTGACTTTCCGGGGCGGAAAGTTTTCAAGGTGGGGAGAATTGTCATATACATAACTTATTTTAAAGTTATTTTTTTAATTTATTTTCCATTCATGCTTTGTTTTTGGGGTTTCCAAAGGTTTTATGGAGAATATGTGAGTTTTCAAGAATTGGGCCAAACCGTGAGCCCAATTCCAGATTTAAAAATAAATTTTTGTTTCTTTTATAACTTTTTCATTTTTTAATATTTTTCAGTAATTCCAACTCCTTAATGTCCTCCCCTGATATAGTAACCCCAAATTTAAATTTGGAGCCTTTATAAATCCATAATCATGGGGGATTTGGGTTTTTATTTGAGAATTGGGCCAATCCGAAAGCCCATTTTCCAGTTTTAAATTGTTTTTTTAATGTTTTAATATATTATTCATTATAATGAATTTTTCGGTGCGTCCACCTCCCACGCGACTCTAAGGAGCCCAGCCGCGCTCCCATTAATTATCCCCCTCTTTGGAGCTCGTTTGCATCGCGACGGAGTGCTGATATTCATAGGGTTTCAAAAATCGGGCAGATTTGAGGAGGTAAGTTATTTACATCATAACTCTCTCAATTCTTACTATTTTTCCCCCATTCCAGTTCCTATATGATCTCATGATCCCTATTCGAACATCCCATGAATTTTTGGATGTTTTCAAATTCAGATTCTGGTGGATTTTGAGTCGTTTTCGTCAAGATTATTTCGGGTATGTGTTTCTCTCTTCAATTCCTTCCTTCTCTTTAGGGTTTCCTCCCACTTTCATAAATTTATAGAGTGTCCAGATATTAGGGTTCATAACTAGGGTTTGATTTGGGGTATTTTTGGTGAAATATTAGGGTTTAGGGTTTGTTTTCACATCCTTGTGGTGCGGCGGAGGTGCGGTTGATGTTTCTCACCAAGATTCAAGGGTTTTGACTCAAAAGGTAGGTGGTTCCATGTGTAAACATTTAGTGATGAGTTAGCTTGCTGTATTTAACCATTTTTCATATTCCTCATATGTTGGGTTGGGTGCGAAAACTATTTATGATTGATTTGGTTATGTGTTAAATTTTATAGTCGCTTTTTAACATGAAATTGGGTGTTTTCATGTGTAACTCATGGGGTTTTATTTGGGTGTGGTTTATAACTTATGAAATTGGTTCATTAAATCTTTTTTGGCCTGCCAATTCATGTTTGGTAATTTAATAGTGTCATGTGGTTATAAAAAGAAGGGTTTTGAATAGTTTTGATGTGTAAAACATTGTTATACTTCTTGAGGTCATTTTAGGAAAATGTGTGTTTTCATTTGTATCTTTTGTGGTATTATTCAAGGTTATTTTATAACACTTGAATGTGTTTTTATAAATGTATCTAGGACTGCCAATTCTACTTTTGATAGGAATTGGTATGGTTTTGGTCTTAAATGGGGGTTTTTAAATGGGTTTTGTGTGCAAGACATAGTTACACCCCTTGAGTTGTTTTTTTAAAAATTGTGAATATTTTGTTTGTTTAAACAAAGTGGATAAAAGAGTGTATATGTACTGTTTGGGGGGTGTGATCACCTTATATTAGTTTTTGAAAGGTATGGTGGTTATTTAAGATTTCAAATATTTTTATTATAATGTTTTATAAAGTGCAGAAATGATTTAGAAAATGGGAAGAGAGCTGCAAAACATGGTTGTGGGCTGTTTTGTGTGAATGTGTTGTGAAAATTGAATTTTGTTGATGAAAGTGGTATTATATGTTATTTGAGTGGGTTGTTATGTGAGTTATAATTTCATGGTATGGTTTATAAAAATGGTTTAATGGATTTTTGGAAGTGTCCATGTAATGTGAAGAGTGTTGTGGGCTATTTTTGTATGAGTTGGATTTTAAAATCAATTTGAATGAAAAGTGTACATTTGTGACTTGTGTGGTATACATGTGGGCTGTTTGGTGAATTTTTGATATGGAAATGATATTTTCATGTGCAAAGTATATATCTTGACTTGTTGAACTTGTTTGAGCACAAAGGGAAAACTCGGGTATCTAGGTGGGTGGACGTGTACTAGTATGCTAGTGAATCTGTGAGGTTTGGCCTCAGTTTCACTCAGCAAGATTGACGCTTACAACTCTAACTAAACTATGATGATGATTATTGGGGACCACTAGGTTATGGGTATGTTCCCTACTAGTGGCTCGTGCACGAGAATGGATATTTGTGATGGTTACTCTCACCGAGATACGAGGTACCTGGGACCCACAGCTAGCTAGTTCCTAGGGGTTATTTTCCTTTGCTTGTGCTCACTGGATACTTTGTTATTACCGTCGGTATACGGTATGAGAGGCTGGAAAATTCAGTAGCTATGGTATTTATTTTAAATGTTTTTATTATTTAAATTAGCCCACCAAAAAAACTGTTTTTATTTAATGTTGCATCTTTTATAAATTTTAACTAACATCTCATGTCTTTGAAAACATGCATGCTTTTCGCCATTAAATGTTTATCACATGGAATCTATTAGTGGTGTTATCCTATTGGGCTTTGGCTCACACCCTACTTACACCCTTGGGTGTAGGTAGACTTGGTTATTTTTTGTTGTCGCAGGTTGGGTACAGTTTTTTTTTGTTCCAGTGGTTCGGGTTTCTAGCAGATCCTTGGTAGTGAAGTCTTGTGGAGATAGCATAAGGGTGGTGCCCCTTGACAAAAGGGTTCTTGGGCTGTCCTTATTTGTTTTTTTACCTTTGTAATGGTCTTTAAATGTAGTTTTAACTTACGTAATTCAGTTCTGATATTTTGTAAAAGATGGTTTTAGTTGAAAAATCCAGATTTGTTTTATTGAGTTTTTTTGTTGTTTAATGTTTATAAAATCGGGTAAATCGTTCCCAATTATCATTATATGATACCCGGGCACTTGTGCCAGCCCGTGGGGATCGGAAACACCCTTCGGGCCTTGTCACGGGCTGGGTTTGGTGTCGATTTTGGTGGTGACCAGATTTGGTTCGTGACAGATTTCTATCGGTCAGTTGTTGTTTTCACTTAAAATATTGTCCATTTTAAACAAAATAGAGACCCTTTGAGTGATAGAGGCCACACCGTGCCTCGTACTGAGGCGGTTTTGACTCATACATGTCACCAAGGACACTTGTATTGTTCTTATAAAAGATCAACGAAATACGAATGCTTTTGGTCAGATTTCTGTAGGTCAGTTGTTGTTTTCAATTAAAATCGTGTCCACTTTAAACAAAATAGAGAACCTTTG
This sequence comes from Viscum album, assembly GCA_963277665.1. Taxonomy (NCBI): domain Eukaryota; kingdom Viridiplantae; phylum Streptophyta; class Magnoliopsida; order Santalales; family Viscaceae; genus Viscum; species Viscum album. The sequence goes on from OY728150.1 coordinate 521,406,844, forward strand.
AGTGATAGCGGCCACACCGTGCCTCGGATTGAGGCGCGGTTGACTCTTAAACTTAACCAAGGACCCTTGGATATTTTTTATAAAATATCTATGAAATCTGAATGTTTTTGGTCCGATTTCCTTAGGTCAGTTGTTGTTTTCACTTAAAATATTGTCCATTTTAAACAAAATAGAGACCCTTTGAGAGATTAGAGGCCATAATGTGCCTCGGATTGAGAAGGGATTGACTCATACACGTCACCAAGGACCCTTGGATCGTTCTTATAAAATATCAATGAAATCCGAATGGTTTTGGTCAGATTTCCGTGGGTCAGTTGTTGTTTTCATTTAAAATCGTGTCTACTTTATACAAAATAGAGACCCTTTGAGTGATAGTGGCCCCACCGTGCCTTAGATTGAGGAAAGGTTAACTCATACAAGTCACGAAGGACCCTCGGATCATTCTTATAAAATATCAATGCAATCTGAATGCATTTGGTCAGATTTCCGAAGGTCAGTTGTTGATTTCAATTAAAATCGTGTCCACTTTAAACAAAATAGAGACCCTTTGAGTGATAGTGGCCACACCGTGCTTCGTATTGAGGTAGGGTTGACTGATACACATCACCAAGTACCCTTGGATCATTATTATAAAAGATAAATGAAATCTGAATGAGTTTGGTCTGATTTTCGTAGGATAGTTGTTGTTTTCATTTAAAATCTTGTCCATTTTAAACAAAATAGAGACCGTTTGAGTGATAGTGGCCACACCATGCCTAGGATTGAGGCGGGGTTGACTTGTACACTTCACCAAGGACCCTTGAATCGTTTTTAAAAATAATAAATGGAATCTGAATGCGTTTTCTCAGATTTCCATAGGTCAGTTGTTGTTTCCACATAAAATCTTGTCCATTTTAAACAAAATAGCGACCCTTTGAGTGGTAGCGGCCACACCGTGCCTCAGATTGAGGCGGGGTTGACTCGTACACGTCACCAAGGACCCTTGGATCGTTCTTATAGTAAATCAATGCAATCCAAATGCCTTTGGTCATATTTCTGTAGGTCAGTTGTTGTTTTCACTTAAAATTTTGTCTATTTTAAACAAAATAGAGACCCTTTGAGTGATAGCGGCCACACCGTGCCTCGGATTGAGGTGGGGTTGACTCATAAACGTCACCAAGGACCCTTGGATAATTATTATAAAATATAAATGTAATCATAATGCGTTTGGTCCGATTTCCATAGTTCAGTTGTTGTTTTCAATTGAAATCGTGTCCACTTTAAACAAAATAGAGACCCTTTGAGTGATAGCGGCCACACTGTGCCTTGGATTGAGGTAGGGTTGACTCGTACACGTCACCAAGGACCCTTGGATAGTTCTTATAAATGTTCAATGCAATCTGAATGCATTTGGTTGGATTTCTGTAGGTCAGTTGTTGTTTTCACTTAAAACCTTGTCCATTTTAAACAAAATAGAGACCCTTTGATTGATAGCGGCCACACTATGCCTAATAATGAGGCGGGGTTGACTCGAACATGTCACAATGTACCCTTGTATCGTTCTTATAAAGTATAAATGCAATCCGAATGCGTTTGTTCAGATTTCCGTAGGTTATTTGTTGTTTTCAATTAAAATCGTGTCCACTTTAAACAAAATAGAGACCATTTGAGTGATATCAGCCACACCATGCCTTGGATTGAGGCGGGGTTTACTTATACACGTCACCAAGGACCCCTGGATCTTTATTATAAAATATTAATGCAATTAAAATGCATTTGGTCTGATTTCCATAGGTCAGTTGTTGTTTTCACTTAAAATATTGTCCATTTTAAACAAAATAGAGGCCCTTTGAGTGATAGCGGACACACCGTGCCTTGGATTGAAGCTGGGTTGACTCTTACACGTCACCAAGGACACATGGATCATTATTATATATATCAATGCAATCTGAATGCGTTTGGTCAGATTTCCGTAGGTCAGTTGTTGTTTTCAATTAAAATCGTGTCCACTTTAAACAAAATAGAGACCCTTTGAGTGATAGCGGTCACACCGTGCCTCAGATTGAGGTGGGGTTGACTCATACACATCACAAAGGACCCTTTGATCGTTCTTATAAAATATAAATTAAATCCTAATGCATTTTTTCGGATTTCCATAGGTCAGTTATTGTTTTTACTTAAAATCTTGTCCATTTTAAACAAAACACAGACCCTTTGAGTGATAGCGGCCACACCGTGCCTTGGATTGAGGCGGGTTTGACTCATACACGTCCGAAAGTACCCTTGGATCATTATTATAAAATATCAATTCAATCCTAATGTGTATGGTCAGATTTCCGTAGTTCAGTTGTTGTTTTCAATTAAAATTGTGTCCACATTAAACAAAACAGAGACCCTTTGAGTGATAGCAGCCACACTGTGCCTCAGATTGAGGCGGGGTTGACTCGAACACAGCACCAAGAACCCTTGGATCACTATTATAAATTATAAATGAAATCGGAATGCGTTTGGTCAGATTTCCGTAGGTCAGTTGTTGTTTTCACTTAAAATTTTGTCCATTTTAAACAAAATAGAGACCCTTTGAGTTCTAGCGGCCACAATGTGCCTCGTATTGAGGCGAGGTTGACTCATAAACGTCACCAAGGACCCTTGGATCGTTATTATAAAAGATCAATGAAAACCGATTGAGTTTGGTCAGATTTCCGTAGGTCAGTTGTTGTTTTCACTTAAAATCTTGTCCATTTTAAACAAAATAGAGACCCTTTGAGTGATAGCGGCCACACCATGACTCGGATTGAGGCGGGGTTGACTCGTACACGTGACCGAGGACCCTTGGATCGTTCTTATAAAATATCAATGCAATCCGAATGTGATCTACTAATTATTCATTATAAAAAACATAAAGGTGCCATTAAATACTTACATTGCCCCAAACACCCATAACACAACCCAACCACAATCTTCATCTCAATGTACTCAACTGATCTAAACACCAAGATGGATTTTACCCAAGACTATCTAATTCAAAATTCCGATCATGTCATCAACTGACCACTTAATTTCTATGGTGATCCCCACTATATGCTTCAGCTCAAAAACACCACCATCTGATGTTTAACACCTCCATCATCGGGAAAGAACCACTAGAACCCCAACCAAAACTCCACAACGTACCTAACATGTTTTCTAACTTACCATGCTTAGACATCCATGAGAACACAGACCAATGTTATCATCCATCCTTTCCATCAAACCCACTTAGAATGGATGTGAATCCTTCATCCATACATGAATCAAGGACAATTCAACTTTTCCTCAAAGATTGAACCCATTTTCAAAACATAATTAACATTTCAAAACATCAAATAGATGTGGATTACAACTCACCACATTTGTTCCTTTTTCCTGGAGGAATTTGAAACATGCACCACATAGGTTGTAAAAACAGTAGAGGATAGATCTCTTTGATCATATGAAGCCACAAAACCGATTTTATCCTGAGGAAACTGATGAGTGATGTTTGTGAATTCTTTTTGGAACTAGGAACTGACTCGCTTGATGAAACACATGAAATATCTTTAAATGTTCCTCACTTGCTGAATCATTGGAAAAATTTCTTGTATTGGATGCTCTTAATGTCATATTTAGCATCCCATCTTGTTCATCAAATGGATTGGTCAACATTCAATCTATCATGGAGGCTGCCGCACCACCTTTGCACCCAACTAATTATCAGAGGCTGCTTGATTAGAAAAAAAATCATGAGGGCACTGGACATGAAATATCATGTGGTGCCATAGTTTCTCAGCAACCTCAATTTACCCCACATGATATAAGGCTATTGCATGATGTCCAAGACATAGCGAGAGGATACGAGAAGGTCAATGTCTCATAGACGAACAACATCAACAATGATCATCCACCACCCTTTCACTATATAAATAAAAATCATATCTTTAAGAACGTCCATGTGAATTTATATCTTACTTCCATCGAGGATGATGCATGTTGGTCAACTTGTTTTAGAAATAATTTATCTTCATCCATGCCTTGTACTTGCACCCATGAATTTGAAGGTGAGTATGCGTACACGATAGTTGACCTTCTTAGAGAAGAGTTTCTGGAAGAGTATAAGGGACATGAATAAATGAAGATCATTAGAGGGTTGGAGAAAATGTGGTTGGTACAAACAATGTGGCAATAGGCTTGTGCAACGCGGCCTAAGTTACAACTTGCAGGTATTGTACTTTATTTTTTTCTGGAGGGTTTCAATATAAATGAATTTTGGAATGATCATTTCTATTCATTGTCTTTTAGGTTTGTTTGACAACCGAGGGGAAAGGGTGGGGTATGAAAACATTGGAGGATATGTCGAAGGGTGAATTTATGGGAAATTAAATCCTATATTTTTGCAACATTTCCACAGCATCTAACATCTAACCAAATGGCCTCTTTTCCCTTCAAGCTCCCTGAACCCCGATCACCATCAGGGTTCTGGGATTTTGAAGGGAAAAGAGGCCATTTCTCCAATATATTAACACACAAAATCACCCTTCGACATATCCTCTAATGTCTTCAGACCCCACCCTTTCCCCCCAGCTATCAAAAAAACCTAAAAGACAATGAATAGAAATGATCATTCCAAAATAAATTTACACTGAAACACTCTAGAAAAAAATAAAGTACAATACCTGCAAGTTGTAACTTAGGCCGCGTTGCACAAGACAATTACCACATTATTTGTAGCAACCACATTTGCTCCAACACTCAAATGATCATCATGGCTTCATGTCTCTTATAATCTTCCATAGACTCTTCTATAAGAAGGTCAACTATCATACACATCACCAAGGACCCTTGGATCATTCTTATAATAGATCAATGTAATCTGAATGTGTTTGGTCGGATTTCCGTAGGTCAGTTGTTGTTTTCACTTAAAATCTTGTCCATTTTAAACAATAGAGAGACCCTTTGAGTGGTAGCGGCCACACCATGCCTCGGATTGAGGTAGGGTTGAATCATAATTGTCACCATGTACCCTTAGATCGTTTTTATAAAAGCTCAATGAAATCCGAATGCGTTTGGTCAGATTTCCGTAGGTCAGTTGTTGTTTTCACTTAAAATCTTGTCCATTTTAAAAAAATAGATACCCTTTGAGTGGTAGCGGCCACACCGTGACTTAGATTGAGGCGGGGTTGACTCGTACACATCACCAAGGGCCCTTGGATCGTTCTTATAAAAGGTCAATGCAATTTGAATTCTTTTGGACGGATTTCCATAGGTCAGTTGTTGTTTTCACTTAAAATCTTTTCCATTTTAAAAAAATAGGGACCCTTTGAGTGCTAGCGGACACACCGTGCCTCGGATTGAGATGGGGTTGACTCGTACATGTCACCAAGGACCCTTGTATCGTTATTATAAAATATCAATGCAATCTGAATGCATTTGGTCAGATTTCCGTAGGTCAGTTGTTGTTTTCAATTAAAATCGTGTCCACTTTAAACAAGAGAGACCCTTTGAGTGGTTCAGCATTCTTGCATGTTGTTGGTGCATATCATCTGTTAAAATGGGAAAATGACTCATTGGATAAAGGATGTTTTATTTAATAACAATTACAATTTTCCTACTAACATTTACATACAACAATGTTTCATATTTTTATCCACTTAACCCCTCTCAAAAATGACCACAAATTGTACATGTCCCCAAGTCAGATCTTCATTGTATTTGTCTAAAATCTTCTATCAGGTATGCGGCCCACTCGTTTATGAACACATCTATATCGTCCTGTGAGTATGATGCTTTTCGGTAGTCATATTAGTACTGAAAAATAAAAAAATAAAGAATTAATAAATAACTTAAACGAACTAGTAGTTGTTTTTAAAAATACCTCTTTAGGGATTCTAGTTTGCTGATGAAAAACGATCTGCTTCACAAATTTAAAAACATAATAACCGCAATCATTATCATTTTTTTTGTTTTGGACACTGCAAAAAAAATTGATCATTAGGAGAATAAGTAACTTGTGTTAGGATGTGTTTGGATAATGAAATTTTATTATATGTACCCTAATATTTGTCCAGCTGTAGTACTTGCTCACCTCCTTATGCTTATCCCCTGTCCTCATTCATTTTTTTAGACGATAATGATACACCACCCTATCATAACAAAATCCTTAGTAAAAGATAATATAAATTATATTACTTGATGTTTAGACCTAAAATGTAAGATGTAGTGTCTTATAGATTCAAAAACTCCATCATGTGTGGTCGTTTTGATGGATATCCTTGCTTTGAATCCAGAAAGTAAATCTTTGGAGTATCCAAGTTCACCAAAATTAGCAACCAATGTTGCCTAAAAACACAAAAAGGAATAAGTAATAAACGAAATGAAAATATAATTGATATGCATTAATCGTAGAGTATTACCCCTGCATGGGTGGTATTAGGAAAAGACTGTCATCTCTAATCTTGCGTTCAAATATTTTCAGCAAGCCGTTCACTATAGCATCCCTTTTTGATGGCTCTATTTTTGTTAGGTGTGTTGATGTGATATGAGGACTAACCAGTCCAAATCATGGATCATGAGAAAATTTCTTCAATTGTTTTTCATAAATGCGTCTGTCAACAATATAAAATTCATTTAGTCATAATTTGCACATTATATCACCTTTTGGAAAATCAATTCATGGAAACATACCTCATATATACATTTACAACGTTGATGCCTAGCCAACCGTTTTCAAGGATTTCATTTACATTTTCAGTAGAAACAAAATATTTACTTTCCTCTTCATATATATTCTCTTCAAAAACCACTATATGACTATTAACATCTTTTAGCTTTGTATCCACATGAGACTTCAATTCTAGTAAATGTGGATAGAGAACAGGTGGTGTTATTGTTCTTTAAGTATCTCCTTGGGATCGGTTGGTCGATCCTTTAGATGGTTTTGAGCTGACGTTTGTCACCCCTTTCCCTTTCTCCGTCTATACCAACAATCATTGGTTCAGACCCTTTTTTCATTAATTGTTAAGGGTTTATCTTGAAAAGAAAAGGAAATAAATACCTCTTTGTCCGCATGTACTCTTACAAGTTGTGACGGCCATGCAATGAATGTCCCAATAGCCTTTTCGATCGTATGAATATCATCGTCATAAAGTGGAATAGGTAGCTCTGCCTTTGGCTCATGAGCTACAATAATCGTCACTTTCAGATGATCTTTTGGAAGTGGTCTATTATGCAGTGTGGAATCTGGGATATTGAACGTTTTAGCCCTCACTACAAGGTGATAGGTGGGTGTTGACAGATATAAATCACAATCATTATCAACCTGTAGAAGATGAGTACAGATAAATTATTAGTGTTTATCTGATTTATATTTCCTGGGAACAATTATTAGAATATTGATTACCACGACTAAGACAGTTCTTTGAGGCGAATGGATTTCCTCAAATCCGGTGGGGGGTGGGGCGGGATGTTCATGCAGCGATTGTTCTTGTGTTGTGGCTTCCCTTTACTTCCCACCCATAAAAGTTGCAAGCAACTCTCCCTGCCATTGCAATTTTTCTTCAAGGGTTTCTATTTTTTTGCTCATTTGTTCCAATTTTTCATATGTATCATCCATTTTTTTCTTCTTCTCAAAATATACTCTAGGTGTCACCCCAAACCCTGCACCTCTGGCACGACCGTATTTTTCTGGCTGCTTCAAAGCCGTCGATAATAGGTCTGTATCAGCTACAGGAGTAGCTGATTCATGTGACTGTCGGATATAGTAAAATAACTAATTATTTTTATGTAATAGAAATTTAAAACAAATTATTTTATTGGCGTGTCATACATACACATATTTCCCACACTTTTTGTGTGTTCTCATCTACCAAGTTCTCATCTTTGTTCACACGTTCCTCCTTCCATAGCATATGGCGTGGGATGGAAGTGCATTTGGTTTTAGACTCATCAATGTACATATAAACATAGAAAAATATTTATGATGTTGTTTATTGGCACCTAATAATATTATTGTAAATTTAAAATATGTACCATTTTCATTTCTAATGAAGCGTACCCCATCCTTGCTTTACAATAGGGGTATGTTGGTTTTGAAGCACGTTCCTTATTTTCAATACAGTGTTTCTGTTTCATAAATGAAATATTGAAAATCAAAGTGATGAATATAGGTATCCTCAATCAACGTATTATCACTCAAAATGTACCTGAAACTTCTCATCTCCAAGATGGCCAATAAATGCATCCCATGCTTCTTGGGATATCAGGTGAGTGTAGACAATGGGTGGGTGCGGTTTTATTTTACCTTTAGAATCTTTGAGGTGACATCTTGTTAAAATAGTGCGAAAACCATGATGAATCTTTCCTGAAAGCCTTAGTACATAATCCTTGTGTGAATCATCTACTATAAATGTACTCTGCAAGAGAATGATAAGAGTAAGACATTGTTTCATTATTTTATTTTCTAGTAAATTAAATAAATAAATTCATAATGTTACCGTAATTTCATCCTAGATCACATCCTTCAGCCCGGACACAACATGGTGCCATGAATCTATTTCAATCGGAACGTGTTGCTGAGTGACAACTCCAATGTAGCTACTAAACATAGCCTTATTGGGATTCACATGTTGGCCTTGTGCATTCCATCCGACTTCAAATTTGATTCCTTTTTTTCGCCTTAAGAATTTAGGCTAACACCATCAAACTACGACACACCTGTGATTTCTGCGACGCTGGTCCTTCATTCCCGACCATTTCATCGACATCAACATAATCTATATATTCATCTAGAATGGTATCAATGACATGTGTTGATGGTTGTTGGACCTCAACACAAAGAGCAGTAGGAGCCGCAGCAGCAGGAGCAACAGGAGGAGCAGCAGGAGGAGCAGCATCCGGAGGAGCCACAGTAGGAGGAGCAGCAGGAGCAACCGGAGTCGCATCAGGAGCAATAGCAGCAGCAACATGAGCTGAAGGAGTAGCAGGAGCAACACCAGCAGCAGCATGAGCTGCAGGAGCAGCAGCAGCCGAAGTAGCAGCTACTTGAGAGACTTGTTCAGCCTCAAGGTTAGGAGAATCATAATGTGCAAAAGTCATTATCTGCAAATGTGGTTGAACAGTTAATTCAGATTACATAAATTCAGTAATGATAATATAATAACATGAGATTACAAGATCTATATTACAAACAAAATATAACCTGTTTACTGAACTCTCTTTCTTTTTTTCAAAGGTTGAAGGGATTTGACACCTCTATTGACTATCCATATCCCTTCATTGTGGTCTCCTCTAATATACAAAACATCATCTGCATTTGGACCGCTCTGAAATGATTGTGACATACCACTAAAAGGATCATCCTCAACTGAATTTTCATCGGAACCTTCATTAGTTTTGGACGATAAGAGAAAAATCGACCACTTTTGGTTTGCGGGATCTGGAACATAAAAAACTTGTACCTCATGTGATTCCATTATAAATTGTTCATATTTGTACCCTTCTTTACTAAAATCAACTTTCACAAATCCACATTCATCTATTTTAACACCACTATTGTTATCAATCCATTTTCATTGAAAAATCGGCAATTGGAATGTCATATAATCCAACTCCCATATTAGTTTGATAATGCCAAAGTATGACATATTTGCATAAATTAGATTATTTTCCATACTACCAGAAACATGCATCACCTCAGCCACTAATGTAACTCCACTATTTTTCTTGGTACTATCTTCATCATGTGCATCTGTATATAATGTATAACCATTAATTACATAACCCCTATAAGATAATACATACACACTTGGTCCAGCGGCTAGACATCAAAGATGTTCTGAAATTGAATACGGATTTTCATCCAACTACTTAAAAATATGGTCTTGAAACCGTCCTATAAACTGGTGATTATGTGTATCTGATAACCATTTTTCAGCCCTCGATGGATTCAACTGCCTAAGAATTTCTTTGTGAGTTTTAATATATGGAGAAACCTCCCAACTATTATGAAAAAAATAAATATGAGCCTGCTTTTGAACTGTAATACTGATTGTCACAACTTCTCTTCCAGAAATTCCCTTACCCTCAATGCGTCCAGTGTGACGAGATTTCGGGAGACCAATGCTTTCCACATCAGATAGGTATTCAGTACAAAATTCAATGGCGTCCTCAACAATATATCGCTCCACTATACAAACCTATGTCCGACTTCGATTTTTGACATAACCTTTCAAAATATTCATATACCGTTCAATAGGATACATCCATCTATAGTGCATAGGACCACAAAGTCAAATCTCTCTCACCAAGTGAATCATAAAATGAACCATCATATCAAAGAATATTGGCGAGAAGAACATTTCTAATTCACATAATATGATGACAATTTCTTTTTCCATAGTTGGAAATTTCCCCGAGTCTAAGACTTTGCTACATATAGATTTGAAAAAGAAACAAAGTTTGGTTAATGTTTGACGAACATTCTTGGGAAAAATGCAACGTCAAGCTATAGGAATTAGATCTCGCATCAAAACATGTGAATCTTGTGATTTCAAACCATTTAACTTCAAATCATTCATTGACACAATGTTCTTGATATTTGATGAGTACCCCTCTGGAACCTTTACATCATTGAAGAAGTTTCAAAACTGATATCTCTCCGCCCTAGAAAGAGTATAAGCAGCTGGAGGAAGAAACATTCGATTTTCACCCTTCACGGGAGCCAAATCTTCTCATATTCCCATGTAAACCATGTCAACCTTGCCTTAATTCCATATTTTGTTTTTCCAGGGGAATTTAGAAACGTTCTGATAACACTGTCACATACATTTTTTCCACATGAATCAGATCAAGAAAATGTCTGACTTACAAAAAATTCCAGTATGGTAATTCAAAAAAAACTAATCTCTTTTTCCAACCAATTTTCGTAAGGTTTTTTGAAAATGGTTTACCAAAAATAGTGTTCAGATCTTTTACTTTCTCAAAGAGCTGATCACCTGTTAGTGGAGATGATGTTGTATGTTTTTCTGAACTTCCATTGAATGATTTCATCCAAGATCAGTACTTATGCCGACGAGGTAGAAATCTACGATGTCCTAGAAACACATATTTTGATTAATGTTTCAACCTAATTGATTCTGTATCTTCTTTGCACACGGGACACCCTTCTGTTCCTTTAATGCTATAGCCTGAAAAATATCCATAAGTAGGGAAATCATTTATTTTCCCATACAACATCGCTCTCAATGTGAATTATTCACTTTTATAAGCATCATACAACATTACACCTGAGTCCCACAATAACATCAAATCCTTAATCAAAGGAACCAGATAAACATCAATATCGTTACCTGGTTGTTTTGGTCCTGATATAAGCATAGATAACATGATGAATTTTTTCTTCATGCATAACTAGGGTGGAAAGTTATAATTTACCAACATAACAGGCCATGTACTATGAGTGCTGGTTTGAAAACCAAAAGGATTCACTCCATCTGTAGATAACGCAAGACAAAGGTTTCTCGAATCTTTTCCAAATTCAGGATACTCATGATCAATTTTCTTCCATTGAGGAGAGTCATCCGGATGACATAATAACCCATCTTTATTTCTTTTATCTACATGCCATGAAAATTGTCTTGCAGTTTCTTCACTTCCATATAGACGCCTAAACCATGGAATGATTGGAAAGGACCATAAAATTTTTATAGGATTGGATTTATATTTCTTGTATCGAGAAGCACCACACTTTGGGAATTCTGTAAGTGATTTTCTCTCATTGAAAAAAAAATATACAGTCTTTCGAGTAGGCATGTATTCTTTCAGAAATCATTCCCATCGAGCGTAGCATTCGTCTAGCTTCATAGGTCCGGCTTGGAAGCTCATTATCTTCCGGGAGCATGTAATTCAAGAGAGAAAGTAGTTCCGTAAAACTGACATCACTCCATCCATTGCCTGCTTTCAATTTATACAACTTCAGTACAGCTGACAATGTTGTATACCTAGTGCAAGCAGCATACAATGGTGTCTTTTCACAACTCTTTAACTTCTCAAACAATTTTGGGCAATCAGGGAGTTCATCTTGAATTGTATTTGTCATTTCCTCAATACGATCTTCATCATCATTGACATCTGTAATCACATCCTCCATAAGGTCTTCTTCATTATCCATATTTGTATTCATATCTGACGATCCATAAAACGCAGTTTTATCCCAGCCAGTAGCTAAATTCTCTTTTTCTCTGTGTTTATTCCATAATTTATAACTCTGATCTATTCCGTGACATATCAAATGTTCTTCAAACTCCTCTAGAGTAAGTAGTCTAGAATAACAACAACTTAAAACTGAAAAAGGATTTTAGAATGATCCTTTGCGTGATCCTTTGCAATCTTGATGAACTCTTTCACTCCGTTCTCGTACTCTATTGTTAAATAATTAGCATCCATCCAATCATTATTAATCTCCATCCTATTTGAATCCCAAATATTAGTATTTATGGTTCAAGTACACAAAACGAGAATTCCAAATACAGTAGAGGAGAACCACTTACTTATAAAAATAGGGATTAACAGAGCCGAACCATTAGTATTTATTAATCATGCCTAAATACTCACAGCTGGTGGAAGTGAAACCGTTCCTAATGATCATGCCAAGAAGAAATAAAAACCAAAAGGGTGGAGTGAATCAAAATACCCCAAAAAAGATGAAAAAGCATGGTATTTGAGAATAAGTTAGTGGATTTCATGTTGGCTAGAAGGAAACCTAATTTATTTCAATGAAAAAGGTTAATTCACAACAAGAAAACATCCATTCCATATATTATTTTCATTAACAGGGTTATTTTGTGCTTTAAAATGATCAAAACATGTCTAACAAACTTCAAATAGATAAAATATGAATTCATTAAACACACGAATCCCAAAAAGAAGATATAGTATAGAAACACCCACATGGAATTTGAATGAGTCTGCTCAAATGAAGAACATCATACATCTCCAACTACATCGATGCTTTCTCATATACAATGACACCACTAGCTAGATAGTGGACCTCACCAAGAACATCATACATCTCTAAATAAGAGACTACAACCACTAACCATGAAGAACATCATAAGATGGAAATATACTAAGAACAATCCATTCACCCAAATAAGAGACTACAACCACTAACCATGAAGAACCACTAAGAGCATAATTTGAAACCTAAGGAAAGGTACACACAAAACAAACCAATGAATTCAAATGAAATACTTTCTAAACCAAACCATTTAAATCCTCAAATGTTCCTAACATCAAACCCCATCATATATCCTAATAAAATTCATTGATTACACTATTTCATGGCCTATACCCATTTATACCCCTCTATTGGTTAGTAGATTATAGTCTAGTGATCCCCTAAAACCATCCTCCAATATGTCATGGGTTAGTAAATGCACCGAGGGTATTCATCACAACCATGTGCAATGTACTTCTAATAATAAATAATTGATATAGTTTAACATCGAGTTGTATAGATGATTTTTCTAATGATACCAAGTGAAAGTTAGTATGGTAAAAATGTGTGATAAGACATTTTTGGTCTAACTAAAAGGGGATATAGCCTAATGTGTATTTTCTGATTCACAAAAAATATGACTCTATGTGGTATAGGGGTTTTTCAACCATCTCACATTTTCCCCCAATGGAATCTATCACAACCAAACTAATAAAAAACTTCTCAAACAACCTCACCAAAAAACAATGATGATTTTCAACAATAAAAGTTAACAAGCACCATGTTCTTGAGAAATATAATGAAAATTAGTAAATACATGTGAATCATCCCCTTTACATCATTTTCCATCAAGTCTGGTCCATTTTCTTCAATCGATCAATCCATAATACTCACCCATAGAATAAAAAATCATGTTAAAAAAATGATATACAAATGGGAGAGGAGAACAATATTGAAAAAAGATTTGGAAAACATGCCTTAAAGAAGGTCCTGAATACCGAAGCTTGAAAGCGTTGCAGGCAGTGGGGGTCTGACAAACTGAAGCTCGAGGGAGGTGGAGGTCCGGCAATGCGAACTCAGAGGGCGGCGGAGGTCCGGTAATGAGTAGCAAGGGTGGAGGAGGTCCGGCAACGTGATCTTAGTGGGTAGTAGAGGGGAGTCGCAGTGTTCCAGTACCACGAGATATTTAGGTCGTGATAAAACGAGGGCACTGTGCGACCAACTTTATAAAAAAATTCAGTAAGGTTTTATTAGTGCTAAAAAAGCACTGATAAAGACTACCTTTATCAATGCTAAAAAATTGCTGATAAATCCTTACTGTATCAGCGTTAAAATTTTACCGCTGATACAAGGAGTCTTTATCATCACCTTTCTAGCGCTGATAAAGGATCTTTTTATCAGCGCTATTTTAGCGCTGATAAAGGTTACACTATATCAATTCTATAATTTTATCACTGATAAAGGAGTTCTTTATCAGTGCTTTTCTAGCGCTGATATAGTGTCTCTTTATCAGTGCTATAAAAGCGCTAATAAAGAATCCCTGTATCAGCACTAAAATTGTAGCCCTGATACATGGTTTTTTTGTCAGCACTTTTCTAGCACTGATAAAGAGGGCATATATCAACGCTAGAAAAGCGCTGATAGAGAACTCCTTTATCAGCGCTAAGATTTTAGCGCTGATACAGGGTAACCTTTATCAGCTGTTTTGCTTAGCGCTGATATATGTGGGCGCTTCAGTTTCCTGTTTTTGTTGTAGTGTTGGTATGAAGGAGGTGTTTGATATTCCGTAAAGTGTTTTGAATAAATGTTAGACATTGAAAAAATATTAAAATGTTTGTGAACTTCACTTTTCCATTAATATTTTGATTATGTCCTTCGGAGGGGACAAAAGTGTTGTGCGATGTTCTTTCCCTTCAATATCAAAAATATATTTTATCCTATTGATGATAGATAATATATATTACTACTTAGAAATTATAAATTTTTTGTATTAATTGACTCGACGTATGAAGATTTATTACTCCATAATGTAAAACCCGAAAAAAATCTTTAAAAGGCCTCTGAAGGATCAAAGGGTTTCTCCATATCATGACCTCTAAATTTGTATAAAATTCGAATTTGATACCTTATATGAATCCTAGAAAGCTATTTCCCATTTGGATATATAATTTTTTTAACACAACTTGATATCACAAAGGTTTAGAGTTTTTGAGAGTCTGAATATATCAGAGAAATTTTGATTACACAACCTAAAAAAGAAAATTCCAAAACTATTCATATTATTTACCAGATTTAAACACCTTAGAGGGACCTTGACTAATATCTCACTTCCAAAGATCCTTATTCCCTATGAAATATTTTTTGAAAACACCGGGTGAGTGATAGAAATCTCAGTAAGGGGCTTTAAAACATAAGGAAACCAAATAAGGTTTTCCAATTCAATATAAAATGGTAAAACATGATGGAAATTTTGAGAATATAGGATTACAAAATCATGATTAATTTTTAAAATAAACATTTCAGAAAAAAATAATTCAAATATATAAAACATTTGTAAAAATCAACTTCATTCATTCATAAATAATAGACATTTCACTTGAAAAATTATAATAATTCCTAATTAATTCCTAAAGGAACCTTGGATCCTAACATTTAGTTAGGGTTCACTCCTGAGACAATATTACATGGTGGAAGCAGTCCAATGACAGATTAGGTTCACTCCCTAACCCAATAATGTGCTTATGATACACCTCTTGTGCACCATACATGACATGTCATGAGATTAAAACATTACCCAATGCATTGGAGTGCTATATAATTTTGGGCACACCCATCACATGATTGAAAAAAAAGTCCCATAAGGGTTTGGGTTCAATTCCCATAACCTTCTTTCATTCCCATAAAATCCAAGTGTAATTATTTGGAATTATAACATGTATTTTACATCATAAGAACTATGATGGTTTCTTTGAAAATATATTCTTTGATATCCATTTCATAAGAAAGGAATTTAATTAGTTTTACACGTGTCATGATGGAATTAGTTTCATGTGAAACTAAATATGTAACTATACATTCAAATATATATATTTTTGTTTAAAACTTTTACATAAAATAAAATAAACATATGTTTGTATGTATATATATATATTGTATATATAATGATATTAGAATAAAAACCTGATTTCATGTTCTTAGACATGTGTATAGGTATAAAAAAATTAAAAATATTTTCACATAAAAAAGACACATGTAATTTTTTAGTTTAAAATTTTGATAGCTTCACTTGCACTTATAGTGGACTAATTGAGAAAATATTTTTTTTCAAAAAAGAGAAAACCAAGGACGAACATGATATTCAACATGAAATGATGTATATATATATATATGATTAAGTATATATTCATACATTTTCAATATTTATCAATAATTTTGAAAATAAAATAACATCTCATATATATATATATATATTTGATCCAAATTATGATTCAAAAAACATTTTCAAGAAAATATTATTTACAGACCGAAGAAATTCGATGAATATAATCTTTAAGGTTATAAAAACATCATTCATTATAGTAGAACATAAAAATGATCCCCTTTACAACATAAAAATAAAATTTTAATAAAATACTAATGGACAAATCAATTTCACAAATATAATCTAAAATTCATAAACCTTTTCAATAATTTAAGCAGATTTCTAATAAAATTCCATTACTGTAATGAAGATGTAATTTTAAAATTATTTAATCAATCAAGTAATACTTTTTAGTAACTGACTTAAATAATATTGACATATAATATCTAAGATGTAGAAACCACTTGAATCATGAGCATATTTTTCACAAAGAAAAAATTCTTTTACATGTAGATATTTTTTAAATGAATCCCATTCCTATAAAAATGTTTGAAAACAAATAAATACATGAAAAATAAAGAGTTCCCTTACCATAATAAAAATATAACTTAAAAATTATTTTGAAATCTAGAAATAAATACTACAAATAGATTAAAATAATTTGACATAGAATACCTGAAACACAAAAAAATGACTCATTTAAACATATTTTACAGAACAAAAATACCTTACCATCGTAAATACTTAATAATAATAAAAACCCCGTTATGAAATATAATAATTATCGAATGAAACAATATTTGGTACAATAATTGCGAATGAAGAAACCATTTTAAACATTTAGGAATAGGTTTAATAAAATTTCCCTTAAACATAAATATCTTAGAAATAAATAATATTTATAGTAAGAAGTTTGAAATGGAATAAATGCTTGAAAAAAATTCCAATACCATAAAAACAATTAAAAAATAATTAAGCAATACTGATGAACTAAATCAAATTTTCCCATAATAATCAAAAATTCTAAAATAACATCAAACATTTAAGTATGGTTTTAATAGAATTTCCCATTCTATAATAGAGATATAAATCAAAAATTATTTAAATATTATGGAGATATATATTGGTAATTTACTAGAGTGAATTTACATAGAGATAGTATCACTTATACACCAGAATCAGTATTATAAATATGGTATCCCTTATACACCGGAATCAGAATCACAATGACGGTATCAATTATACACCAGAATCAGAATCGCAAAGACGGTATCACTTATACACCAGAATCGGAATCACAAAGTTGGTATTACTAAAACAGAATTAGAGTATTTATGTATAACAGAATGAAAATATAAGAACTAAAGAAAAAAATTACTTTAGAAAAAATAGAACTTAAGAAAAGGTGTTTGTAATTTTCAAAACATAAGACCATATGGAATGAAGAAGCCATAATATAACCTTAATGAGTCAATAATCTCCCCCTTTTTGGAAAGAACAAACAACTTTTCAATGGAGTAATATATTGAATAAGATAAAAAAGTTTGAAAAACTTATCTCCCCCTTTGAATAAGATTGCTGATGAATACAACTAACTCCTCCTTAGGTAATGTTTCCCAAGGATAATATTATTGATATTTAGTGTCTAGTTTTCTTTCATTTGAAAATATCTCCCCCTTAGATAAACATCACTTCTTAAAAGAAAACACCCCCTTACTTGGTCACTATCCTTTCTTACCATAATCTCCCTCAATATATTCTCCTTCTTTGAGATCTTTATTAATTTTTTCCTTTAAATAAATTCTCCCCCTTTGTGATTTTCAAAAAGAGGGAAAAATAAGAAATAATAATAGAGAAGTATAATATATACCTGTAACGTTAAGAAAACATACATTCGAAAACAAAAGAATGATATGCAAGAAGATTCTTAAGAAAATTTTGGAAATAAGGTTTAAATTACAAAAAAAACATTGGAATGTCAGAAAAATCATCCAGCCTTCTTCTTCTTAGACAATAGTCTCTTTATGAAGGATTTATGTTTCTTCACTTCCTTATTTTCTTCTTCAAACTTCTTTAAGAGGATCTCCTGATCCTGATTCTTCTTTTCTAATGACATGATTCTTTCTTCTTGAGCAACCACCTTTCTCTCTAATTCTGTTCTGACTTCCTTCTCACTGCTTACAGACCGGGCAACAGAATTGAGTTAACTAGCCTTCTCAGAGATTGATGCCTTGACCTTGTTGAACTCAGTTTCACAATTATTGAATGCTCCATTTATTGAATCCATGAATTCACTGAACTGTCTTAGCTCTTCGTTGATAGTTTTGGCGTGTTTAAAGACTTTCTTAAAAGCCGCCTTCTGATCTTTGTAATCAATCAAAAGATTATTAAAGTATGCTTCTTTCTTGACCACCATTTCCATAAGCATATTGATTGATTCCATATATTTATTCAGGGTTTATTGCATCATTTGACTATGGGAATCTATATTTTCTAGAACCAGAATGGTGCTGACCAAATTTCTTAATGATAGATTGACAAAATCATGTTCAACAGATGATGGGGATTCAGAACCTGAAACAAATTTCCCTTTGTGAGCACCTCTTGGAGTTAAGAAAACTGATTTTTCTATTCTCTTGGAGGACATATAAGGCATTTCCTTTTCATATGAGGCAACCAAAACACTCTTACCTTTGACAAAATTTTGAACCAGAGATTGTTCATGAGATACTTGGATAACATTATGATCTAATTGTTCATTTTCTTCTTCTGAAACTCATCTTATTTATTACCTTGATGATCAAACTATTCTTTCTCTTCATATTCCACTTCAATTCCAACTTGTTTTTCTTCTTCAACTTTCACTTCTTCCTCAAATTCTACTTCTTCATCAACTTTTTCTTCAACTTGTTCTTGTGTAACATATTTAGAGACTGAACTCGAAGGAGTTCCAATACAGTCTTCCACATCCCATAAAACATCATCACAGTCTTCTTGAACTATCTGATCTTCTATTTCTTGAACATGTTATGATAAATATAGAACTTTCTTGGATTTCTAGATTTCTGTAGTGACAGCATGCTTCTTATGAACAACTATAGGTTGAGGCACTTCTTGAGATTTCTTTTCTACAGCTTTTAGTATATACTAACAAACTTTCACTTCCAAGGATTTCTTATTTAACTTATTATCCTTCTTTTCTTTCCCAAGATTTTTATATTGCTTGATTTTCAAGGCCTTAGCCTCTATAGGATTTAAGCCAATGGAAGTATCTCCTTTAATTATGGTGACTTACATTTCTCTCCACTTTTAAACTGTTGCATTGGAATAGGATTTATGTATCTTAGCAGGAGGAGGTGCCAATACCGGGACATCAGAAGCTGGTACTAGAAAGCCGGGTTCATCAAGTTTCCTTTTCTTAGGTACCAATTTTGAAGATTCCGGAACATCTCCCTTTTTCTGGACAACCATTTCTTCAAAAATATTGTATTCTTGTAAAACCCTATCTTCATCCTCCTAAGAGTGTCATCACTGAGCAACAAAATCTTAAAAGGCATTGAGAATAATCAACATGGGACATTCAGTTCTTGAAGGGACATAAAAATTATCCTGGAGATAGTTTCTGGATACATAAGAATTTTAGATCATATGGATCCACCTTTTATTTCTTGGATGGTGGGGAAGATGTACATAACCATGTTGATCTTCCTTAAGTTGAAGAGAAAGTCTAAAATAAATATATCTCTTATTTTTAAAGAGTCCTTATCTCATTTTCTTGGGATAATAAATACTTTCATCTAGAGAGATAACATTTTGTGATTTGTTTTAAGATTCATAATCTTCAGATTCTTAACATACCTGAGACCAAGATAATCCAAAGCCTTGAGTTTCTCAAAAGAACCTTCTTTCTCAGGGTGTTTGTGAGAGAATATGATAACTTTCCCTTCATACAGTATATTGATAACATTTTTTGCCTTCTTATAATTAACAATATAAGTCTTATCATAACATTTGAACTTAAACAGATCCTTACCATCCTTTTGTTAGAAAGTAACGGATTCGAGGAATTGAATAACCAGGTCAAAAAAACCGGATCCTAACTCTTCTCCTCAGCCACACAAACACTTTCCCATCTTTTAGTTTTTATCACCTTAGAAATAAGCGAGTCATATTTTTCATAAAATTTAGGGAATACCAACCATTCCCTAAATATTTACTAATCCTTTATTTCTTTGGTGATCGACATCTGATGTACTGAAGATTCAGGAGTCATTCGGGATATAGCGGACAAAAGAATCGTAACGAGGACTTTGATGGAAACAGAACTTTGGCACTGAAATAAGTAAGTATGGTGAAACACTTATAAATGAGGCACCCCTTATATAGACATTGTTATGCCATTTTAGCTTTCATAAGATAATCAAACAGCTGATCATAACAAGATCTAATCTAATAGTTGTGGATGTATATAGGAAATATGAATTCTGATATTTTGTAGTAATGTAAACCGAAATTGAAAATTTTGAAATACCAACAATTGAAACATAAGATAAGAAAATAAAGAGTATGAAAATTTACCTTTTGGAATACTGTGTGGAGATTATCTGTAATATAAGAATTTAATTGGATGTTTTAGATTCTAGGATTTCAATACCGAAATTTCCAATACCAAAATTTTCAAATCCGAAATTTCCAATACTGAAATTTCAAATATTGAAATTTTCAAATACCAAATTTTCAAATTCTGAAATATAAAAAAACGTAAGGATAGATAATATATTAAGAAGAAGAAAATGCTTAAGGAAAGAGGAAAAATATGTACTATTCCTAAAATAAGGAGTAGTTTAATGTTAGGAGATGAGTTAAAAAAGAAGTAAATATGAATGATTACCTTATAGAGATCATTCCTAGATTCTGTTTTATGTAATAAAATCTACCAGAAGACAATGGTTATGTAAAAATATCAGCAACTTTTTCTTGCATTCCGATGAATTGAAGAATAATGGCTCCTTTAAGTGTGTGATCCCTAAGAAAGTGATGTCTAATATCTATATGATTTTCATGAGAGTGATGTGCATTGTTTTTACTTAGGAAAATGGAACATGAATTATAAAACATTATTTGATTCTTAGTAAAATTCATACCATAGTCTATGAGTGTGTGTTTCATCCACAACACTTGAGCACAACAACATCCAACTGCTACATATTCAGCTTCAGTAGTGGAAAGTTCTATAGAATGTTGTTTATTGCGATACCAAGAAACTAAGGAATCTCTTAAGAAATGAAAAGTTATGGATGTACTCTTCTTATCCATTTTACAACCTCCAATGTCAGCATTCAAAAAACTTTTACGTTCAAAAACACTTCTAGATGAATAAAACAGGCCCAAATCTAAAGATCCCTTTAAGTAGAAAAATATTCTTTTCACTAACTTTAAATGAGAATATTTAGGATTTTCATGGAATCTTTCACATAATCATACTGATAACATTATGTTAGGTAGACTAGATATTAAGTAAATTAAGCTTCCTATCACCCCTCTATATGATGTCTGATCCACAGGTTTCCCTACTTCATCAATATCAAGAGTATTAGAGGTTCTAAAAAGAGTACTTGTACTCTTAGTATTATCATACCCAAAATTTTTAATAATATCTTTTATATACATATGTTGAGATATGTAAGTTCCCTAGGGTTTTTGAGAAATTTGAAAACCAATAAAAAAGGTTAACTCACCCATCATACTCATCTCAAACTCAGATTTCATATGATTCAAAAAAGAAGAAGTCAATGATTGCTGAATTATCCATAAGATGATGTCATCAACATAAATTTGGACAATAAAAACATATTTATTATTTTTCTTGATAAAAAGGGTTGGATCAGTAGTTCCTTTAACATAGTTATTTTGAAGTAAAAATCATGAATTTCTATCATACAGAGCTCTAGGAGATTGTTTAAGTCCATACAAATCTTTGGAATGTTTATAAACATGATTAGGATGTTTTGTGTCTTCAATGATAGAGTTTGATCTACATAGACTTCCTCCTATACGTAACCATTAAGAAAATCAAACTTTACATTCATTTGATAATGTTTAAAATTAAATAAATCTACGAAGTATAGAAGAATACGAATAGATTCAAGTATTGATATAGGAGAATAAGATTCTTCATTTTCTATAACATCTTGTTGGTTATAACCTTTGGCAACTAATCTTGGTTTATTTCTAACAATAACCCCATTTTCATTGCATTTGTTTCTAAAAACCCATTTTACTCCAATAATAGATGTTTCCTTAGGTTTTTCAACCAAGGTCCAAACCTGACTACTTATGAATTCATTGTGTTCATCTTGCATATCCTTTATCCAATATTCATCACCCAAGGATTGTTCAGAAGTATTTGGTTCAAATTTGGAAATAAAAGAAACATGTTCAACATCATTCCTTATAGAACATCTACTTCTTACTGCTTGATTAATATTTCCAATGATATTATCACTGGGACGATTCCTAAGTAACAACTGACATGGATTATGAAATAATTCATCTTCAACATAGGGTAGAAAATATTTAGGAGTAAATGTTTCAGAAACATTTTATTGAACATTATCATTATATGAAAGGTTTTCAATCAAAGGTTGGTGATCAGTTTTAGAAAATATATTAGAAATAAATTCAGGTTTTTTGAAAACAAAAGGATCATTTTATTCAAAACTAACATGTACTATTTCTTACACAATGTAAGTGTTTTTATTGAAAACATTGTATGCATTAGAGTTAGTAGAGTGAGATAATAAAATTAATTCATTATATTTGGGTGAAAATTTATATAAGTTATCCTTGGTATTAAGGATAAATACTTTTCAACCAAAAACATTGAAGTAATAAAATTTTGGTTTTCGACCAATCCATAACTGATAAGATGTTTTAGTAAGGAAAGGTCTTTTTAAAAATTGATTTATAGTATAACAAGTAGTACTTACAGCTTCAACCCAAAACTAATTAGCTACATAATATTCACTCAACACGGTTCTAGTCATCTCTTGAAGAATATGATTTCTTCTTTCAACAAGACCATTCTGTTGAGGAGTTCTTGGAGCTAAAAAGTTGTGATTAATACCTTTTTTTACTACAAAATGTTTCAAAATCAGAATTTTGAAATTATCCTCCATGATCACTATGACTAGTTATCAATGGAAGGTTTTTCTCATTTTTAAATTGAACTCTGAAATTTTTGAAATAAAAAAATCTTATGATTTCTTTGCGAGAAAATAGACCCAAGTAAATCTAGTGTAGTTATCAACTAAGACAAATACATAATATTTGCCTCCAATACTTTCAGTTTGTGCTGGACCAAATAAATCCATTTTCACTAACTGTAAGGCACTAAAATTTGTAACATCACTTATATATTTAAAGCTATATTTATGGTTATTTTTATATTGACAAGAATCACAAACTATTGAAGAATCAAAACTGAGATCCAGTAGATCCTTAACAAGTTCATTCTTAGAAAGTTTACTAAGATTCCTTAAGTTACAGAGTCCTAGTATTCTATGCCAAATACAATATTGATCTTCAATTGCACTTAGGAAAGTAATATCTTGACTCCTATGGTCTTCTAGGTTTAGTGTATATACATTCTCTTACCTATGGGATGAGAGAATAAATTCAACCTTGGAATTGTGTACTAAGCACTTGTCATTCCTAAAATTCACAAGGTATCCTTCGTCACATAATTGATTTATGGTGACGAGGTTGTGATTAAGACCTTTAACAAATAAAACATTTGAAATTAAATATTTTCCAAGAAGAATAATGTTACCTATACTAACAAATTCTCTTTGTGAGTTATCTACAAAGGTTAATTTTTCACCTTTAGACTTTAAAATCTTTTTGAAATAGTCTATTTTACAAGTCATGTGTCAGGAACATCCACTATCCATGTACCATATGTTGTTGGTACTTACTTCATTAACCTGAAAAAGAAAAGTTAGGTTTTTTTAATCCAAAAATTCTTGGATCCGGAATTGTTAGATAATAAAATTTTTGGTATCCACATTTTTTTAGAAATGTAAGATTTATGAAACCCAAGAGATTGAACATTATTTAAAGAATAATTCTTCTTCTAATTCCCACTACTTTTACATTTAGTATAAAAAGGGGCTATTGGAGGAACAAAATAATTGTTTCTAAAAATAGGTTTTTTATAAGAATAACCTAATACTTGATTATTACCATGAGGTCGGATCTGAGAATACATCTTGTCAAAATTTTCCCTACCAGAAGTAAAATTTGAAAGAAGTTTCTTCAAGTAAAAAAATTTAGACTTTAGTCTAAGGACTAAATTACCATCATCTGGAATTATAGTCTTAGATTTAAGTTTATCCTCTGAAACATATTTTTCAAAAAACTAAATATTAATATCTTTAGAAAGCTTATCCTTTTCATAATTATAATCCTCATGTTTATTAGAAAGATTTTCTAAAACATAATTTTTCTTATCAAGATATTTTTTAAGATCTGAAATTACTTTTTTTAAAATAATTTTTCTGGAATTTTATTTTTTAGGTTTCTTAAAAACTTTAAAATTTCTTATCTCTAGAAACTTTGAAAATATAAAAAATCATTCATATGAAGGAAAATAATTATCATTATCAGATGAAGAAGATTCTCCATTTGAAGAAAAATCATTATTAGGAAAATTTACACTCAAAGACATATTGGTTTAGGATTCAGTAGTTTCTACCTTAGCCATAATACATTGATTTTGAAATGGAGCTCGGGCTATTAAACAAATATTCTTTCACTCAGAAGAATCGTATTCTGAAGAGTCATATGAAGAATCTCCACCACTGGCACTCCCAGTGTCATTGGATTTAAGGACTTTCTTCTGATTTGATCTGTAGAACTTATTCCTCTTTCAGACAATCAGGTCTGATATGACCGGTTCTTCTACATTCTAGCATGCCACTTCTCCACCATTCTTATCTTTTCCATCTTTCTTATTGTATCTATATTGAAATTTATTCTTCACAATATTCTTGTTCATCCTCCAAGAAGGATTGTATAACTCATTTTCTGAAGATTCACTTTCACTAGATTCATATTGAACAACAACCTTCTTATATTTAGATCTTGTAACTCTCTCAGGAGTCTTGGACTTTGTATGATTCGAAATAGTTCTAGAAGAAAAACTTACATTTCCATTCTTCTTCTTAATATTATTTGCATCTCTCTTTATTTTGGTTTCATGTTGAAGAAGAGTTCCAAAAAAATCATCAAGATATATCTTTGTGACTTTCCTATTCTCATCTATCACAGTCCTCTTGGATTCCCATTCATTAGGCATGATGTCTATAATCTTGTCTACAAGAATCTAATCATCTAGACCTTTATAAACCATGGTTTGTAAAAAGTTGATGATAGTCATAAATCTTTGTTTTACCTTACATATGGAATCTCCTTATGGAAATCAGAAACCATAATACTCAACTCTGAGCATAGCACTTCTAGTTTCAATGGCTTTGGAAGTTACAAAGTGAGTTACTTCAAGCTTCTTCCAAATACTGTTAGCAGCTTCATAAGATGAAATCTGGCTATATATTATTCTAGTCATGGAACAAAGAAAAATATTACGTACCTTAAAGTTCAGCTGGTATTCCACCTTTTCCGGATTAGTAAAGGTTCTATGTTTCTTATCAAGAATATTATAATCTCCAATTTACATAATGTAGTTGTCTACACATGTGTTTATCAAAAAGGTATTCATTATGTCTCTCTAGTACTCATAGTCATTTACATCGAAGATTGGTGGTCTAGTAGGATTGAGATTATCTAGAGATCCAACATTAATTCCTGCCATAATAAAAAAAATTCTTTCCACAAAACTTGTTAGAAGTACATGTTTACAATCAAATAAGAAAAAAAACTTGAGCAAGAAAAATTATATATGAATATAAGAATTCCAGAGACCTCCTATGATACCAATTGTTGGATCCAGATAATTATTTAGATGCTCAATTTACAAGATAGGGGGGGTGAATTGTATTCTTTAAAAATTCTTTTGGAAACAATAAAGTTTAGTTTAACAAAGTTAAACAAACATTCACAAAACCTTTTAAAGAAACCTTTTCTTAAGTCTTACGACCTTAAGATAGAAAATTAAGAATGATTTTCTTAAAAGAAATATTATACCTTAATGTGTATAGAATCTTTAATATAATCAGACTAACATAATTAGAAATTATAAGAATGTTATATTTCCTAACTTTAAAAATGATAAGATTACAATGGATATAAAACAACTTGAAATAGAAAACAAGTAACAATAAGATTATTTTAACACAAAGAGAAGGGTATCTAACAAACTTGGATAAATGTTCCTTGATTTATACATTAAATAAATTCTATCTTACCCACACCCAGGTAAACCCTTAATTCGAAGATCAATATGCGTCTTGCTATCCCTGCAAGCCCTTGATTTACAAGGAAATCAGAACCTCTTTCTTCTAAACCCAGAATCCCATGATCTGCATGATCAGAGTTTGCATGAAGAAATTATGAACACGTTTTTCACATCTAAACAAGTTTTTCACGACATCCACATAACGAACTGAGAGTTGAAAGAGGATATCTCTCTAGAAATCACTTCACAGTTTTGTCTCTTTTTCAATCACTGTTCATCATCATAGTTTGCATCGTTCAAAATAACTTTTATTTATAGGAAAAACTTCCCAATAGTGGGCTCCTCTCTAAATGGTCATATTTTCCTTAAATTTTGGAGGGACCTTGACACATGTCAAACATACAACAGCAAGTTTGTAACGGATTGTACGACATCATTTCATGTATAAGAAATGATGTTATGTTAAAGAAGAGTGTTATGTATAAGAAAACATGGAATCAGATAATATTGGAATGATAATTTAAACAAATCTAACATTATTAAGAAAAATGGATTCTTAAGAAAAAAACATGATCAAGAAAATGGATTCATAAGGAAAAATAAATCAGATTGTGAAACCGGTATCTCATTTATTCAAAAATCAGAATCATAAAATCGGAATGACTTTTGCACCAGATTAGGAATCATAAAACCAAATCACTTTTATATGGGATTCGAAATAATAAAATAGAATAACTTTTTCACCGGATTCGGAATCATAAAGACTGTATCACTTATACACTGGAATCGTCATTCTAAAGATGATATCACTTATACCCCAATATTAGAATCACAAATACGGTATCACTTATACACTGGAATATAAATCACAATGATGGTATCACTTATACACCGGAATCATAATAAAAAAGATAGTATTTCTAAAATAGAATTAATAATATGTAAGTATAACAGAATGATAATATCGAAACTTAAGAAAAATAGCACTTAAGAAAAAAATAGAACTTAAGAAAAGGTGTTTGTGATTTTCAAAACATTAGACCATAAGGAATGAAGAAGTCATAAGATAACCTTATTGACTCAACATCAGGTCGACCAACTGGTGATAGTGTGTATCAGCTACCTCTGCACATGACCATCCTTGAGTCATGGGATTTTGAAACACATCACATGTTGGACGACCCTCAAAGAACATTGGATTCGTTGTATTTGGATGTGATTGCAGCTCAACTGGCTAAAGAAGGCAACGACACAAGGGAGGGATAGGTGTTAGCTTCATGCAGACCAAGGGAACCTGATTCCCTCCATTTAGTGTTTTAAATTATTATAACAATTTATTATTGTTAATATTTTAACTTACTCTAATTATATATATATATATATATATTATATTTTATAAACATTATTGTTCATACACGCACACATATATATAAGTATCTGAATTCCTCAAACTAATAATTATCCACATAATAAAATAAATAAAAACATATTTATAATTACT
This sequence comes from Viscum album, assembly GCA_963277665.1. NCBI lineage: Eukaryota > Viridiplantae > Streptophyta > Magnoliopsida > Santalales > Viscaceae > Viscum > Viscum album. Next base: position 521,435,108 of record OY728150.1, read on the forward strand.
TTATGATTATTATTATTATTTTCATAATCACATATATAATTATATATTTTATTCAATAAAATTTATTATGGATATTAAAAATTTCTAAAATCCATGATGAATTGTGTAATTTAATTTTTCACAAAACATATATTCCATATATAATCATGTTTTTAATTAAGATGGTTAGTGTACATATATTTTCTATTGTAACATAAGTAATTTATTGTAATTTATAAATCAATCTTAGTAAATCATTTCTGATACAAAATTATGTTTCAAATAAACTCATATGTACATTATTATTATTGTTTTTGTTGTTGTTTCATGAGAGACAAGTGTATTATTTAACAAAATATTTTCATAAAAACTAGTATTTTTTTCACAAAACAAACTGAAATTATATATCATGTGAGTAAAACCACACCACACATAAAAACTATATATCTTTGAATTTTTTTAGTATTATCAAAATAGATCTTAACTTATTCAATAATATTTCACGTCCTATTAATATATTTATGTAGTTTAACAAACCCCCAATTTATGTTATTTCGTACGACATAAACACTCACTCTCTCTCACACACACATATATATAATATTATAGTTATTTTTATTTACTGTAATTTTATTTTAAATGGACCTCAATAGATATTTTAAATTGTGAAATTATGTAGAAATACATCAGCTCAACCAACATTTTATTTTAAACCAACTTATCAAATTTGTAGGTCCTCTTCCCATAAAGAAAATGCTTATGTTTACGTTTCTCTACACTATTACCCTCATCCTCTTTATTGGGTTTCAACTAATGGATGATCCCAAAGCTATAGGATACAATGTTTTAGTTATTATATTTGTTATATGTTTTCCTTATTTATTGATGATGATAGTTATAGTGTTATAGTTATCACCTTCTTAGTCCATGGAGGCATTCCTATACAGTTTTTAATGTATTTATTTAGTAAACAAAAAGTTTCTTTTGTTTATGGAATATTCATTGATCATTACTAAGATTAATATTTATATAAGAATTAGTTGGGACTTAAAAAATGTATATATTAATTCATAATAAATTTTTACTGAATTATCAAAAAAGTTAGTTTATGATTCAAAAATATTTCTTCTGGAAAAATGGTTTCTATTTTATTTTATGTGAACTTAAAATTAATTTATACCATTTTTAAAATTTTTAATTTTTGGAATTAGTATCAATTTTTAAATCATCATGTCAATATTATCTTAAGGAAAACATTAGAGTTTTTTTAAATATTTATTTTTTAGTGAATATTGAAAAATAAAGATTATTGTAAAATGATCTTTTATTTTATTTAAATAAAGTTATTTAAAATTCAAAGTATATTTTTCTATTTATAAAGTAACATAAAATTAATTTTATAAAACATAATCTATATAATTCCATAGTAATCAAAATTATATTTTATTTTGGAATATGTACATTTTTATGCTTTGAAACACATTTTTCAAAAAATTGTTTCACATTGCATTTTACGCATTAATATTAAAATTTATTTCTACCACTAATATAAATTTAATCATGAAAAATGTATTTTATATTTCAAATCATGAGGTTTAAATTTGGTAAATATCCCTCGTTTATTTTTAGTTATAATTAATAGTAATCACAGTAAATGATTATAATCAAAGTAATGGGTAAATCAGGTAATTATGGTTAAACATAATGTGATAAGGCATTAAAAATTTATCTAACACTCACCATTATTTTTTATGTGATAAATTAGTCCATATCCATCCTAAATTTTAATATATGTAATCTTGGTGCCATTTTCCTTAATAATGATATTTATATTATTTTATGTTTAGAAAGATAAAAATGTCACTCTCTTTCTTTTAATATCTAAAAATATATATTCATTATGATAAAAATTAGTAATGAAAAGTTATAAGTTTTTATTTTTAATTTAAATAAATATTTTTCATTAAATTTGTTTTTAATTTTTAGTGATGATATAATTACCATAAACACTTAAACAACGTTGATAGAGTGCGTTTTCAAGTAGTAGAAAATTCACGGTAAATTATTTTAAAAATAATAATTTTTTGATAATTTTTTGTATTACATGAATTTAATAGGTAATTTTAAGGTATAATTAATGGTAAAAAATTTTAGATTTTAATTCCATTTCTGTCTGCATGTATTTGAAGTCAAATTAAAATAATAGTCCCCAAAATGAATTTAATGATATTTTTTGATAAAAATATTTATTTAAGTGATTTAAAAATCAATTTTTTTAATGAGTAAAATTTTTAAGTTAAATGGTTTTTAATTTAATACATGGACAATTTTTTGGAAACTTTTCACCTTAGAATTAAATTTATGACATTTACATGATAAAGTATGTGTTAACAAAATTAAGGTTAAAAAGGGTTAATTGGGGGGGGGGGGGTTATCCAAAATATAAGGTTTAAAATGTAACTTATAGATTTATAAATTTAATTGGATAATAAATTTAGACCTTAAAATTTATTACATTAAAAATTATGTCTATTTGGTTCAACTTTACATGATTATGATATATATTATATTTTAATATTTTAATTAATTCAATGTGTGTCATTTCCTTCGATTATAAACTGGTACCTTCTCTTCTACTTTATTTAAAATGTTTGAACACCCCAACTCATAAAACCCCTACCCAAATACGTTCTTATATTCCTTATCCAATTCCTAAAGATTAATTTATTCTTCTAATACAATCCTATAGAGTCATAAGGCATAATCCAAATGAGGCCTCTCAAATAAGAGGTTATCATATTACTCATCTCTGTCAATGTTTATTTCTTATTAAACTTCATCTAAATATGTTGTATCCAAACTAAAATATTTAGTAAAATAAAAAAATACTAAGATTTTATTATGATTATGGTACAACCATTTTCCACCTCATTTCCATCAAATGTTAAATGAATGTATCACTCATGTGTATGTGTGGACAACCACCTCCACATAGTGTTCTGAATCATTTTCCATCACCATATTTCATGGTTGGTTATTATGATGGATTTAATGAATATATATAATATTAATAAAATAATTAGGATGATGTAAATATAATATATTTCATACATGTTTACCCTTCTACATGTTAAATAAATGATATCATCACTCATGCATACATATAGAAGACCACCACCATGAGGTGATGCGATTAATTTTTTCATGACCGACTTTCTTGGATTATTATTAAATTGTATATAATGTGAAAAAATTATAATTATTTAATCATTAAAATTTTATATATAATGAAATCGTTAACTCTTTTACCATGGTTAACCTATCCATGTTATTCAATGATTATGAAGTCAAGGTCCTCAAAATATCCATCATGAACCTAATTGGTTTAATAAATATATAAGCCATGGTAATAAATGAAATAAAATGGATCATAATAAGGTAACATGCCCAAAAAAATTTCTTAAGCAAGTATAAAATTAATATATGTTTATTATATAGAATATAAATTATGTACATAGTGATTCAGACTCAAGGTAATGGGATTGATTTATTAAAGTAGTAATTATTTTTGTGATTCTCTTGTTATGTTCCCAATATCATTGTATTTTATTAATATTTATTTATTTTTATTGAGAATTCAAATTTCTATATTTTAATAGAGTGATTTCTATTGTGAGTTCTAGAGTGTGAATTTGATCCCACCACAATTCAATGTTTCATTTTTCCCCTTACACCACTGTGATAAACATGTTTTATATTGAAAGTCATAAAAATAATAATGTAACACCCCAGGCTTCCATGGTATGTTTCCCGTCGAATAATGTAATAGCGTGTGTTGTATGCAACCTCGAGCTCTAACACACACCACAACTAATTAAACTAGCCATTATGAATAGTAATACCAACTTTTTGAAATTTTATAAATTTTATTTATCAAAATGGACTTCATTTTTGGATTCGGAATATCGAAATTAGCCTATGTTGAATTTTTGGTATTTTTCTGAGAACTTCTAATTTTTTATGAATAGCGACTATTACTTAAAAACAAATTTTTTAATCAAAATAATTTATAGTGATAAATTATAATATTTAGGGGTTTTAGAGTATAATTAGTATATATTTTTACCATTTTATCCGATGGTGGTCATTATAATTAATTTCACTTTGAAATTGGACATAAACAATTGTCAATCTTTTGAAATATATTGTTTCTTAAAAACACGCTATATGTTGTGACAGCAGGAATTAATTATTAAATTAATTAATGCAACTTATATGTTTGGAATTTTTTTAAAATAGACCTCATTTTTGAATTCGGAATATCAATTATAGATTAGGGTGAAATTTTGGCACTGTTCTGAAAAACTTCAATTTTTGATGAATAGTGAAACCACTAAGTGGTTGTTAAATAACCGATTTTTCTTTTAAATTTAATATGACCACTTCTGAGTTTTGAATTACAAAAATCCAACATACAAGGTTGTCATTAGGATGTAAAATGTGGTTCAATGGGATTAAAATAATTTTTTGGTGAATAGTAACTTTTAAGTTTATTTAATCGTGATTAAAGGTAATTAGTGAAATTTAAGGTAAAAATGATATTATAAAAATATGAAAATACCCTTAAACTTGTCCTAACCATATTGGATGAGTAATGGCCGACCAATAAAATCCATGGGTCAACTTGGGGACCCCATGGAGCCACTTTAGTTGGAAAATGACATAAATACCTTTTATTTAATGTTAAAGTAAAAAAATGACACAAACATGAAATGTTTTACTAAAAAAATTTTTACATGGGGTTATACAAGTCATATTTTTGACTATAAATATTCATTAGAAAGATAAACATATTTCCTACATAATAGTATTTTTTTTTATAATTTTTAGACATTAAATAAATTAAATTATTTATGACATCATTATGATGCAGCGATGACCTCATTATTTAACGATTTTAATAAAATGAAAACATAATGTAAAATCCAAGGCTTACACTTTTCCAAAGATTATTGGATGGGTATATTTCTAACCCTTATCACCTTAGCCATGAATTATATAAGTGTGGGACCTTTAGAATCCGAAAAGCATTGTATAATAATGTAACATTTCAATCTTTCCAAAAGAGCCCCTCCTCTCCTCTTATAAAAGGCCCCCACCTCTACCACCTTATTCACACTTTCAAGCCTTTTTGTTCAGCCAAACTCTGTCCAATTACTGTCCCAACTTCTCTACCTTCATCCTATAAGCTTTAATTTAGTCTTAATTCCATCCTAAGGAGTCCTTTTGATCAAATCCAAAGGAAGAACCCGAAGAAGAGGTAACGTTTTCATCGCCCTCTTTCATGTTTCTTTCTTCTTCCACGCCCTATTTGTTTATTATTTCAATTATAAAATTATAACTCCGGTATCTTCTATATACTGTGATGTTATTATAAATATGGAACAACCATATTCAGTATTCTACCCATCATTTGAATGACATGTCACCATACGTGCGTACGTACGGCTTACCGTCTCCACGTCGTGGTGTAATTGTTATTCAATATATTATTATTTAGATGGGTATAATAATGATATGTAATTCATGTAAATAATAAATATAACATGATAATGATTATTTATATATGATATATTATCCAATTATATATTATTTTAATATCAAAATAATGATATTGTCGCTCGTGCGTACTTACGAACTACCGTCTCCACGAACGTGATGAGATTCATTCTCCGTCGTATCCATTCAAGTATAATTATCATTTGATGATTTAAAAATAATGTTTAAGGACATTATATAATTCTAGATATGAATAAGATACAACCTATCCATGAAAAACACGACTTACGTAACAAAACATATAAAAGAGAACGAGTAAGTTAACACCCGAAACAACGATAAATCTAAGATATTGTTAACAAAGTAATGTTAAAAGATCATATATGATATCATATGAATGTATATGATTCTTGTATAATTTAATAACAATTATTTCATCATTATACAGGAGTTTAACCTACCCCAACCAAGGAAAAGTACAAGGTAAGGGTTTACTTCACAACCTCTTCATTATCGAAGGTTGTTTATACATAATTATCTACTGGGACCTCGTTATCATCCACATCCATGTTTCTTAAAAATGTCTTTCAAAACATTTTTACTATTAAATGGAAAATGGGTAAAAGTAATTTATACCCTTATACGTTTTTTAAAGGAATCTTACCGTCGTTTTCCAAACAATGTACTTTTTGACCTTTTTGACAAATTTAAGGTAAGAATGTTTTTTTAAATTATACGGTGGGTGCGGCTATTTTCCGCCATTATAACTTCGTCAAAGCTTCCCTTACAATATTATAAGAATATTTTCAAAGTAAATGTATTATTTTATAATTACGGGACTTTTAAATGATTTCAAAAAAAAGAGAGATATTTCTCTCAAATAGATTTATTTTCATCCATGTCAACATCCTTTGATGGGGTTTAAGTTTAATTGAAATTGATTTATGATACAAAACTTCCATTGAACATTTTGTGAAATATTTGACTATGGATGTGTTATTTTTATACCATCCATAGTTTATGGAGAAATTTTTGACATTTCGTATGCTAGTTTTAATACGAATATTTATGTTATGTTTAAACCTATTCATATGAGGTATGTATTGGACTTAATAAGTAATGGGTGGAGCCCGCTATAGCTCCTCGATGCATCGGTAGGTCTCATGAGACAACTAGACGTCGAATTGGCCGAGACCCTTTCCCAATTTTATTTATGGTTTCGGCCGAGGCCTTAATCATTTTACACGTCATGGTCGAGGCCTTGACAAAATGTTTCAAAATGTCGGGCATTATACATTCCCTCATTATGAAAGTGGTTATTGATATTTCATGTGATTATTCTTCTAGTAGAATATCCATGTGAGTATGTAATGGAATTATTTTATTTTACTTTTTCCATATTATGCTGATGTTCAAGTTCAATAAGGCTTTTGTATTAGTTATACATTGCCTTAAATGCTTATGTTTTCTTATGAATGTTTTCGCTATATTGTTATCCTTACAGAGAATTTGAGCTCACCCATTTCAATGTTTTATTTTTACCAGGATGTGAAGTAGTGTATTATGACTGACTTGCAAGAATATTTAGTGAGGATATGAGTGTGGACTAAGGAGACCATGTTATTGTAGTTTTCATTTTTATGATGTAATGTAATGTTTACGAATGTATCTAGTGTTTCCAAGGCTACTAAACTAATTGGTCTTTCGAGACTTGATCTTTTGTGATCATTCCAATGTTATGTAATAATTCACTGACTCTAGGTAACTGGGGTCGGGGCATTATAGTTGGTATCAGAGGAATTTTAGTATAAACATTGGAAGCTAGATTTAGACAAACTCTGATTAGAGCACGTTGACCTAAGATGAACTTTGACGATTAGTATAGAAGAACCTCCTAAAATTTTGGTACTGTAGAGATTTTGTGAGTTTTCCGAGCAGTACATCCCTGTCTGGATACGAGTAGGTAGAGGCGGCTCTGGCATAGATGTACCTAGGGGTAAAACCCAAAAACACCGCTTTGAGCTAGACTCAAACGAGAACAGGTGCACGACAACGGGCCTTGCTGCACTCTTGGTTACGACACTCTCGGGGGATATGCTTAGGATAATTCCCATTTTCTTTACAAACCTCTATTAAGGGTTACGAGTATATACTTCCTCAAAGAAAACATTTTTATAATTATGGATTATATCCTTAATTAGTTCAATTTATGTTAAGTGTTTTACAAGTATGGAATTATGTATTTTGATTCATAAACTAATCTAGGTTATGCCATTATTTAGAAATGGCGCCTAGTGGAAGGAATGTAAACTGTATCAATGCACGCACTCTGTGTTGGGATTTCCCTCCTGCTGAAGATAATTATGGTGGAGCTAGTGATACAACTGGTGCTGATCAGCTTCTCACTGTACTGGGACAACTCACGCAGGTTATGAATAATAACCTTACTCGTATGGAGCACCCTGATCCACAACGTGGAGGATCAATGCTAGACCGTTTCATGAGGAAACAACCACCAACCATCAATGGGAGTACAAATCCTATAGTAGCTGAGAAATGGATAAATCCCTTAAAGAAAATATTCCATGCCTTGAGGAGTAGTGAAAGGGAGAAAGTTGTCATGGCAGTTTACCGCCTCCCTGGAAATGCCGATCAATGGTGGTCACTAATTAAAAACACAAAGGAAGATGATGAATTAACAAACATGGAATGGAAGGAGTTCAATGAGATTTTCTTAGAAAAATACTTTCCTCAAGACCATCGAGCGGATATGGAAAGGCAATTTATGAGCTTGAGGCAGAAGGAGGATGAGAATGTCGCAAAGTATGAGGCTAACTTTACAAGGTTAGCGAGGTATGCTGCAGATTACATACGTTACACAAGAAGTAAGACTGATCATTTCTTTGATGGGTTAAAACCATTTCTCTGTCGAGCTTTAGTATCACAAACCTTCTCTTCATATGAAGGTATTGTCTCGTGCGCTATCAAGACAGAAAAGTAATTCTCTAAATATTATGACTTTAAATCAAAGCAAGATAAGAAGTGATCTGCTGAAAACTCTGGGAAAGGAAATAAGGAAACAGGGAAGAAGGGTAGAAATGAATTTCCACCCTGTGATAATTGTCGTAGGAAGCACCCTGGTGCCTGTCTAAAAGGAAAAGAAGTATGTTAAAAGTGTGGCGAAAAAGGCCACCAAGCTCATGAATGAAAGGGAAAGAAAGTGGCTATCAACATGGAATGCTATAATTGTAGAGAGAAGGGACATTATGCAAATGAATGTCCTAAGCATCAGGGGAACTTACCTCAGAAGAGTCCACGGGATCAGGGCAAGGCTTATACTATCACTACTGCTGAGGTGGAAGCTCCGAAAGACGTGGTGGCAGGTAATTTAATGGTTTCCTCAAGTTTAGAAAATTCATTATATGATTCTGGATCATCGAATTGTTTCATATCTTCCCAGTTTGATAAGAAAATTGGATATTTCCAATTTGATTTAACAAGGGAGTTGTTGGTCAAAACCCATAATGGAAGTATTGTTGCAACAAAGTTTTGTCGATTAGTTCACATTAGAGCACCTAAATGTTCTTTACCTACTGATCACATCATCACACCCATGATTGAATTTGATATAATCCTCGGTATGGATTGGCTTTAGGACCATGATTCAAAAAAAATTTGTAAGAGGAAAGAGGTTACAATTCTTGATGATGATGATAAGGAACACCTTATCTTTATAGCAGAATCATCACCACATAATTCTTATCTAGATCCACCCCCAGTAGCTCAACTAAATTCAATTATTGGGGAGGAAGAGAAGGAAATTACTGATGGTGAGGAAAGGAATATTCAAATAGAGGATGTACCAATTGTGAGAGAAAATGTTGATGTGTTTCTGGAAGATTTACCTGGACATCCTCCAGAACGAGAAGTTGAGTTTTCCATTGATTTAATTCCTGGATCAAGTCCCATATCAAAGACCCCTTATAGAATGGCCACTGTGTAGTCAGATTAACTAAATAAGCAACTAGAGGAATTGAGTGATAAGGGATTTATTCGCCCTAGTGTTTCTCCTTGGGGAGCCCCTGTTCTTTTTGTTAAGAAGAAAGATGGATCTATGAGGTTGTGCATCGACTATAGGGAGATCAATGATATAACAATAAAGAACAAGTATCCCCTACCTCACAATGATGATTTGTTTGACCAACTGCATGGAGCTCAATACTTTTCAATGATTGACCTTCCGTCTGGATACCATCAGTTGTGTGTGAAGAAGGAAGACGTTCCAAAGACAGCATTTCGAACAAGGTACATGCATTATGAGTTTACAGTAATGCCTTTTGGATTGACTAATCCACCCTCTGTTTTCATGGATCTAATGAATAGAGTTTTCAAGGAATATCTTGATGACTTTGTAGTGGTATTTATTGATGATATCTTGGTATACTCCAAAAGCCAATAAGATCATGAAAATCACTTAAGCATTATCCTGAACACTCTTAGAAGACATGAATTATATGGGAAATTTAGCAAGTGTGAATTCTGGTTTTAGTAGATTTCTTTTCTTGGCCATATTGTCTCTAAGGATGGAATTTCTGTTGATACTTCTAAAACCAAGGCAATACAAGAATGGCCTGCCCCGACAAGTATAGCTGAGGTACACATTTTTATTAGTTTAGTAGGTTATTATCGATGTTTTGTCCAAAATTTTGCCAGATTGGCTAACCCATTGACAAAGCTCACACGTAAAGGGATTAAATTTTTCTGGAAAAAAGAGTGTGAAGAATATTTTGAATAACTGAAGAGAAGATTAGTCAACGCCCCTGTATTGACTCTACCATTGGGGAATGATGGGTTTGTTATTTATAGTGATGCATCGAAGAAAGGACTTGGTTGTGTCCTTATGCAGAATGATAAGGTTATTGCCAGTTCATAACGACAGCTAAAAATTCATGAGAAAACTATCCTACTCATGATCTTGAGTTATCAGCTGTGATCTTTTCTTTAAAGATATGGAGACATTACCTCTATGTGGAAAAATGTGAGATTTATACTGATCACAAGAGTTTGAAGTATATTTTCTCACAAAAAGAAATCAACATGAGGCAAAGGTGATGGCTTGAACTACTCAAGGATTATTATTGCACGATACATTACCACCCGGGGAAGGCAAACAAGGTGGCAGATGCTTTGAGCAGAAAAGACCATGGAGTTTTGAATGTGATGAGAATTGAAAGGGATCCAATTTTCATGGATCTAGTGAAGATGGACATGGGAATAACTAGGGAAGGTGAAACATCAATGCTTTTTCAAATGGTTTCCAAACCATCATTACTATAAAGGATTAAGAGTTCTCTGACCGCTGATGAAGAATTTCAGATGAAGATTAAAGATGTGAATGATGGAAGATTGAGGGACTTTGTGTATAAGGATGGAATTTTGAAATTCGGGAAGAGACTTTGTGTTCCTGATATACCTGATCTAAAAAGGGAATTGCTGGATGATGCTCATAGTTCCAATTTCTCTATACACCCTGGGAGCACCAAAATGTATAGAGATTTGAAGGAACATTTTTGGTGGGACAATATGAAGAGGGAAATTGCTGATTTTGTGTCGAGGTGTATGGTTTGTCAACAAGTGAAAGCTGGAAGGCAACATCCTGGTGGAGTATTGCAACCTCTTCCCATTCCTAAGTGGAAATGGGATAATATTACGATGGAATTTGTCATGGGACTACCAAATACTCCTAGAAGGAATGCTGAAATATGGGTCATTGTTGATCGTTTTACTAAGTCAACACATTTTCTGGCTATACGGGAGGATCTACCACTTGAACGTCTAGCAAGACTATATATTAATGAAGTTGCAAGACTTCATGGAGTACCCCTATCAATTATTTCTGATTGTGATCCTCGTTTTACTTCAAGATTCTGGAAAAGTCATCAAAAGGCCTTGGATACTGAGCTTCGTTTGAGCACTGCCTATCACCCTCAAACAGATGGACAATCCGAACGGACTATTCCCACCTTAGAAGACATGTTGAAATCATGCTCTCTTGACTTTCAGGGTATGTGGGATCAATATTTACCACTGGTAGAATTTTCCTATAACAATAGCTTCCATTCAAGCATTCAGATGGCACCTTATGAAGTGTTATGTGGAAAGAGATGTCGTACACCAACCTGTTGGGATGACATTGGTGAAAGAAAACTTGTGGGAACAGAACTGGTGGAAGAAATAATGGAAAAGGTGAAGGTAATCCAAAACCACATCAAAGCAGCTCAAAGTAGGCAGAAGAGCTATGCCGATAACAGAAGAAAGGTTTTGGAATTTCAGGTGGGAGATCAAGTTTTCCTAAAGGTATCTCCATGGAAGGGAGTTATACGTTTTGGTAAGAAGGGTAAGTTGAGTCCCAGGTACATTGGACCTTTCGAAATTCTAGATCGTATTGGGGATGTAGCTTATCGTTTGGCGATGCCGCCAAACCTCTCCAAAGTTAATGATGTTTTCCACATATCGCTATTGAGAAAATACATGCCCGACCCAACACATGTACTTACCTATGAGGAATTAGAACTGGAACCCCATCTATCTTATTGCAAAGAGCCCATCAGAATTCTTGATGTGAGGGAGCAGGTGCTGAGAAACCGGATGACTCGTCTGGCAAGGTTTTGTGGAGAAATCATAAAATTGAAGAGGAAACGTGGGAACCTGAGGAACTTATGATGAAGAACCACCCGAGTCTTTTTATGCAGTAATACCCTAGAAATTGCGAGGACACAATTATTTGAAGGAGGGGATAATGTAACACCCCAAGCTTCCACGGTACGTTTCCCTTCGAATAATGCAATAGCGTGTGTTGTACGCAACCTCGAGCTCTAATATACACCACAACTAATTAAACTAGCCGTTGTGAATAGTAATACCTACTTTTTGAAATTTTATAAATATTATTTATCAAAATGGACTTCATTTCTGGATTCAGAATATCAAAATTAGCCTATGTTGAATTTTTGGTATTTTTCTGAGAACGTATAATTTTTTATGAATAGTGACTAATACTTAAAAACAACTTTTTTAATAAAAATAATTTATAGTGATAAATTATACTATTTAGTGGTTTTAGAGTATAATTAGTATATATTTTTTCCATTTTATCCGATGGTGGTCATTAGAATTAATTTCACTTTGAAATTGGACATAAACAATTGTCAATCTTTTGAAATATATTGTTTCTTAAAAACACGCTATCTGTTGTGACAGCGGGAATTAATTATAAAATTGATTAATTCAACTTATATGTTTGGAATTTAGTAATATAGACATCATTTTTGAATTCAGTATATGAATTATAGCTTAGGGTGAAATTTTGGCATTGTTCTGAAAAACTTCAATTTTTGATGAATAGTGAAACCACTAAGTGGTAGTTAAATAACTGATTTTTCGTTTAAATAAAATATTACCACTTCTGTGTTTTGAATTTCAAAAATCTGACATAAATTATTGTCATTAGGATATAAAATGTGGTTCAATGGGATTAAAATAATTTTTTGGTGAATAGTAACTTTTAAGTTTAATTAATCGCGATTAAAGGTAATTAGTGAAATTTAAGGTAAAAATGATATTATAAAAATATGAAAATACCCTTACACTTGTCCTACCCATATTTTATGTGTAATGGCAGACCAAGACAATCCATGGGTGAACTTGGGGACCCCATGGAGCCACTTTAGATGGAAAATGACATAAATACCTTTTATTTAATGTTAGAGTAAAAAAATGACACAAACATGAAATGTTTTACTCAAACAATTTTTACATGGGGTTATACAAGTCATATTTTTGACTATAAATATTCATTGTAAAGATAAAAATATTTCCTACATTATAGTATTTTTTTAATTTTTAGACATTAAATATATTAAATTATTTATGACATCATTATGATGCAGCGATGACCTCATTATTTAACGATTTTAATAAAATGAAAAGATAATGTAAAATCCAAGGCTTACACTTGTCCAAAGATTATTGGATGGGTAGATTTAGAACCCTTATCACCTTAGCCAAGAATTATATAAGTGTGGGACCTTTAGAATCCGAAAAGCATTGTATAATAATGTAACATTTAAATCTTTCAAAAAGAGCCACTCCTCTCCTCTTATAAAAGGCCCCCACCTCTACCACCTTATTCACACTTTCAAGCATTTTGGTTCGGCCAACCTCTACCCAAATACTCTCCCAGCTTCTCTTCCTTCATCCTAGAAGCTTTACTTTAGTCCGAAAGCCATCCTATGGAGTCCTTTTGATCAAATCAAAAGGAAGAACCCAAAGAAGAGGTAACGTTTTCATCACCCTCTTTCAAGTTTCTTTCTTCTTCCACTCGCTCTTTGTTTATTATTTCAATTCTAAAATTAAAACTCCAGTATCTTCTATATACTGTGATGTTATTATAAATATGGAACAACCATATTCAGTATTCTACCCATCATTTGAATGACATGTCACCATACGTGCGTACGTACGGCTTACCGTCTCCACCTCGTGGGGTAATTGTTATTCAATATATTATTATTTAGATGGGTATAATAATGATATGTAATTCAGGTAAATAATAAATATAACATGATAATGATTCTGTATATATGATATACTATCCAATTTTATATTATTTTAATATCAAAATAATGATATTGTCGCTCGTGCGTACGTAAGGACAAATGTCTCCTCGAACGCGATGAGATTAATTCTCCGTCGTATCCATTCAAGTATAATTATCATTTGATGATTTAAAAATAATTTTTAAGGACATGATATCATTCTGTATATGAATAAGATACAACCTATCCATGAAAAACACGACTTACGTAACAAAACATATAAAACAAAACGAGTAAGTTAACACCCGAAACAACGATAAATCTAAGATATTGTTAACAAAGCAATGTTAAAAGATCATATATGATATCATATGAATGTATATGATTCTTGTATAATTTAATAACAATTATTTCACCATTATACAGAAGGTTAACCTACCCCAACCAGGGAAAAGTACAAGGTAAGGGTTTACTTCACAACCTCTTCATTATCCAAGGTTGTTTATACATAATTATCTACTGGGACCTCGTTATCTTCCACATCCATGTTTCTTAAAAATGTCTTTCAAAACATTTTTAATATTAAATGCAAAATGGGTTAAAGTCATTTATACCCTTATACATTTTTGAAAGGAATCTTACTATCGTTTTCCAAACAATGTACTTTTTGACCTTTTTGACAAATTTAAGGTAAGAATGTTTCTTTAACTTATACGGCGGGTGCAGCTATTTTCCACCATTATAACTTTGTCAAAGCTTACCTTACAAGATTATAAGAATATTTTCAAAGTAAATGTATTATTTTATAATTATGGGACTTTTAAATGATTTCAAAAAAGAGAGAGATATTTCTCTCAAATAGCTTTGTTTTCATCCATTTCAACATCCTTTGATGGGTTTTAAGTTTAATTGAAATTGATTTATGATATAAAACTTCCATTGAACATTTGGTGAAATATTTTACTGTGGATGTGTTATTTTTATACCATCCATAGTTTATGGAGAAATTGTTGACATTTTGTATTCTAGTTTTAATATGAATATATATGTTATGTTTAAACCTATTCATATGAGGAATGTATTGGACATAATAAGTGATGGGTGGAGCTCACTATAGCTCCTCTATGAATCGGTAGGTCTCATGAGACAACTAGATGTGGAATTGGCCGAGGCCCTTTCCCAGTTTGATTTATGGTTTTGGCCGAGGCCTTAATCATTTTAGACGTCTTGGCCAAGGCCTTGACAAAATGTTTCAGAATGTCTGGCATTATACATTCCCTCATTATGAAAGTGGTTATTGATATTTCATGTGATTATTCGTCTAGTAGAATATCCATGTGAGTAATTAATGGAATTATTTTATTTTACTTTTTCCCTATTATGCTGATGTTCAGGTTCAATAAGGCTTTTATTTTAGTTATACATTACCTTAAATGCTTATGTTTTCTTATGAAAGTTTCCGCTATATTGTTATCCTTATGGAGTATTTGAGCTCACCCCTTTCAATGTTTTATTTTTCCGAGGATGTGAAGAAGTCTATTATGACTGACTTGAAAGAATAGTCAGTGAGGATATGAGTGTGGAATAAGGAGACCATGTTATTGTAGTTTCATTTTTATGATGTAATGTAATGTTTACGAATGTATCTAATGTTTCCAAGGCTTCTAAACTAATCGGTATTTCGATACTTGATCTTTTTTGATCATGCCAATGTTATGAAATAATGCACCGACTCTAGGTAACGGGGGTCGGGGCGTTAAAAATAACACATTTTACTTCATGTTTTATTAAATTATGTTGTGTTTGTCTTTGTTAAAAAGGGAAATTCTAATTTTTTTGATAATTTCATTGAAGTTGGAGGTGATTTGAGGGCCCATGATGAAGTCCAAGAAAAATGGTCCAAACTGTGCAGGATCCAAGCACACCAGTTTACAACAATGAATAATTCTACTTAACCTTGAATCAAAATGGTCCAAATGTTTGCGGAAGGGTCCAACATGTATTGGGATAAATTTCATATGAAGGCACCCAAGACTCATTCGTCCATCTATTGGACCAACTAAACTTCTCTTTCTAGCACACTGAATCTGCACAAAGTCAAAAGTGGTGTGCTGTGTTCTGTCCATATCTCCGGATCTAGTTGTCCAAATGGTTCCAAAAAATCTATGGAGACATTCAATATGTAGGATAAAATGTTCTTAGTTTTTTTCCAAAGTGAGTTTAGATTTTCTATTTGTCAAAAATCATGGTCCAAGTGGATTTACACAATCTGTGTGCCTAAAACCACCACCAACTTTTCCAATAAAATGTAAGCTTGGGCTCCTCTTTTGGAAGTATGATTAGGAGGAAAAAATATGGTATTTTAGAGACTGAAGGGAGTCCTCTCATCATACAAGATGTTTTGGAGGCCCCTATCATCATATTGGGGTCAGGTATGATGGAAACGTTCCACCTAAGCCTTCTCCTCCTCTCGATGGAGAGCTAAATGATGGACAATCATTTCAAGGGAGATACACATACATGGGAGGGAGTTATGAAACATGATACTGTACTAGTTTTGTGTAATTTTTGTGTGTATTATTTCAATTATGTTTAATCTAAACATGTTTCTCCTATGAATTCATTTCTTGGGTGTAATTAATTGAACCTCTTTTCATTTCAACACCGATTAGGTTGAAAATTCAAGTTGAAAACTTGGGTTGTTACGATTGGGAAACTCAAGGGTCCTATTTCTCTCACTCATAAAAAATATATTAGTATGATTCGGTAGCCTTTAATTTTTTCTTGAATTCCAAGCCCTGATATCATTATTGTTGTTTCAAGGGTTGGTACATTGTGCAACGTTTTAAGTGGCAAGAGGGGAATCAAGATCTTGACAACTCTCAACCAAATAATTAAACAAAACCACGTGAAATTTTCATAACAAAGAATTGTCCAAGATGTGTAGTGAACATGAAGTGATTTGCTTCTCTCATAATTTTTAACTCACCACCTTATTCTATAAACTATTAAACACATTATGTTAAGTTATTTTCTTAAAACTGTTTTCAAAATCATCCCCATATTTTAGTAATATTCATTAAAAATACACACTATAAGCTAACAAATATCCTTGAGAGATGACATGTGGTTTACCTTATACTACAAAATATTCTTTAATTAACTATAAATTTTATGTTTCATGACAACAAATCCAATTTTTTACATTGTTTCCAGGGAGAGCTTTGGTTTTTACTGCGTGTTTTTTATAAAATATTTGTAAATTTTGTGAATATTTATTTACCTTTTCAATCTCTTTGTGCTCTGATCTATTTATTGTGTAGGTTTGGTTCATGACGTATTCTAATGCCTGAGATTTACCTCCATTCAAACCTGAACCAGAGAGGATCCTAAATCAATGAGACTGAGACACAGAAGAGAACTCTTTGAAGGAGGACATTGAAAACATCGATGCTCTTCCTAATCCTTCATCTTCTTCTTCTAGAACCAATTTCAAAACTAAAATAAGCATATATAATATGGATGAAAACAACTAGAAATTAAAAGAACTAACCTCACCATATGTTTATATCCAACCCAACTATATTCAAATATAATGCGAGGCACCCAATTTGGAAATAAAATATATTCTAAATCACTTATTTCCAAAATTTCATGGACTTGATTGAGAAGATACACATAAACACTTAAAATAATTTCATAATATGTATTCTATATTAAAACCTAAAAATTTGGATGAAGAACAATTAAAGCTCAGAGAATTCACATTCTCATTAGATGATACTACAAAAGATTGGATTTACTATGTTAATTAACTAATTAGAGGTAGGGCAGACATGAAAATTTTTTTTCTTAAAAAATATTTCCTATCATCTCGAGTTTAAACTATAAGGAATGAAATTTGTTGTATAAGAAAATCACAAGGGGAAACATTAAATGAATATTGGGAACACTTTATAAGGTTATGTTCAACTTTTCCATACTACTAAATAAATGATCAAATTTTAATTCTGTATTTTTATGAAGTTTTAATTCCTATTGATAGAAACATGAATAATTCTGTTGTAGGTAGTGCGCTAGTTGATAAGACCACAATTTATGTAAGATCCCTATTTAAGAACATGGTGAAAAGCACTCAAAAATTCAGTTCATGGTCCAGTGTACTCATTCGAGGTGTCCATGTGGTGCAAAGTATATAATTCGAGAAGAAGGTGGACACAAAGTTTGAAGAGGTAAGTGCCCTTCTTCAAAAACATTCTATTTACCAAGGGAAATCCAAATATCTTCCTCCCATACATTGTGGTATATGTTCTTCTAACACCCACTACTTTGACCAATGCCCCCATTTGAGAGAAACTTTTGAGAGTTGTGAGGCAATCATTCCAGGCCACCCCTATAACCAACCCTTTAGGAAAGAACATTACTATCCATCCAACCCTGGGTGGAATAAAAAGGAATCCAATAGGCAAGGGGGTATTTAAAGCTACCTCAACAATAATGGAACCAACCAGGGAAGAGTATTCATCCACCACCACATAGAAATCCTCAACCACTACAAAGGCCATTCCAACAAACCCCTCCAAAACCTGAGCCTAACCTAGAAGATATGATGAAAAAAATAGTTACCAATAATCTCCAATTTCAACAAACCACCCAAGAAGCCATACAAGGCCAAAAAGACCAATTAGGCCAACTTTACAACTCAGTGGGGAAAATACAAAGCCATGGGTAGGGTAAACTACCTTCTCAATCACTAGTTAACTTTAGGGATAAGGGAAATGTTAGTGTCATCACCCTTAGGAATAAAATTCATCTTAAAAGCCAAATGACTCCACAAATATACTCATACCCTACTAAGGAAACCACCATCCCAACCACTGGAAATGCTCAAAATGAGGTAGAACCTTGTCCTGAGAGAATCCCTTCCCAAGAAAAGAGTGTTTCTATTGATGGGTCACCAACCCAACCATTCCTATTCCATTTCTTCAAAGGTCCACCCAACCAAGAAAACAAAAATAAAAAGTACTTGATATGGAAATATTAATTTTTTTAAAAAAAGTGCAGGTTAACATCCCCTTGATTGATGTCATGATCAAAATTCCAAGATATGAAATGTTTTTGAAGGATATGTGTACACACCAAAGGTGAATTCATGAAAAAGAAAAGGTGAGATTAGGAAGGAATATATCATCATTAATAGATCCATCACTTCTTACCAAGTTAAATGATCTTGGGACATTCTCTATTCATGCACTATAGGGGAGTATTCATTTTCCAATGCTATGATTGATTTAGGTTCCTCTATTAATGTGATGTATCACTCCATTTAATCTTCATTACTAGTTGGGGAACTGAAGCCCACTATAATTGTTGTTCAAATATCCAAATAGAGTACCGTACACCCCTCTGGTGTGTTAGAGGATGTTCTTGTGAAGGTGGACTTTTTTACTTTTTCTACTAATTTTTATTGCTTATAATGGAAGATGATATGATTAATGGGCATGCCCTAATTATATTGGTGATAAACTTCTTGAAAATCACCAATACCATAATTAATGTCCATAATGGTACATTATCTATGGAATTTGCTTGTGACATAGTCCATTTCAACGTCCTTTATTCCACGAAGCACCCCTCAAAAGAACATTCCCCTCTCTCTGTAAATTCAATTGATTTACTACCTTCCACTAAAAATAGTTAATTTAATTCACCTAATCCCTTTTCTAATTTTTCGTACTTGATTGAATTTCTTGGTAATGAATCATGCATTAATTGCTGTATTGGTCTAAAAACGGTTCATGCATGTTTATTAATTGATAATTTCGTGAACACTGAAAATCAAATAACCATCGATGATACTGCTAATCTTATAAAAGACCATTCTTCATTTGAGGATGATACCATTGAGTAGTTATATGAGATTAGTGACCAATAATTTTCACACACACTCCCATAAATTTAAAATCCACCTGAATTGGAACTAAAACAACTGCCTCAAGATATAAAATATTCATATCTTCATAATGGAAACCAACTGCCTATCATTATTGCCAGATCACTCCCTCTGGAGTATGAATTGCGACAGATTGAACATTTGAGGGAGTATAAAAAATAATTAGGATGGAAAGGTTTGGAGAATAATAGTATTAGACCATCAGTTTATACACATCATATTTTGTTAAATGACAAGGCTAACCCAGTGAGGCAGGAACAACGTCGACTAAACCCAAACCCCTTATATGTAGTTAATAATGAAGTAAAAAAATGATTGGCTATTGGAATCATTTAACCAATCTCTAACATCCAATGGGTTTGTCCTGGTAATGTAGTTCCTAAAAAAAACTAGTCTTACAGTAATTACAAATAAAAATAATGAGTTGGTTCTAACTCATGTGATGAATAGTTGGGGTGTCTGTATAGACTATCGTCGATTAAGCCAACACACTAGGACGGATGATTTTCCATTTCCATTCATTAACCAAATTATTGACAGGATAGAAGGGAAGTCGCATTACTGTTTTCTTGATGGATATCCTAAATATTTTCAATTCCATATTGTCCCTGAGGATCAAGAAAATATGACCTACACTTGCCTCTTTGGCACATTTTCATATAGGATGATTCCATTTGGTCTATGCAATGCTTTAGGTACATTCAAGCGAGGCATGGTTACTATTTTTTCAGATTACCTGGAGAATTGCATGGAAGTGTTCATGTATGATTTCAATTTTTATGGATCATATTTGGAAGAATGTTTTAGTAGTCAAGGTTTAGTCCTACATCGCTGTATTGAAAAGAATCTCATATTAAATTATGAGAATTTCCATTTCATGGTGAGATAAGTTATATTTTTGGGACATGTCATTTTGGGGATGGTATCCAAGTATATAATTCAAAATTGTATGTCTTTTCTTCCCTACCATTCCCCAAAAATTTACGGGATTTATGGTCTTTCCTAGTTCATTTTGGATTTTACCGTTGTTTCATTCATGGCTTTAGTAAAATTGCACTCCCTCTCTTCTGATTACTCCAAAATGAAAAAGAATTTTTTTTAATAAAGAATGTGAGGTAGCTTTTGATAAGTTAAAATAGAGTCTCACGTCATCCCCGGTAATCCAACAACCTCAGTGGGATTTACCATTTGAGATCATGTGTTACGCCTATAACTATGCAGTTGGGGTAGTCTTATCACAAAGGTTCGACTGAGATCCATATGTCATTACCAATGTATCACGTACTTTAGACCCTACCCAAGATAACTACACCACTAATAAAAAAGAATGTATTGTTGCTGTGTTATCCTTGGATAAATTCAGGTCATATCTTTTAGGGTTCAAAGTCATTGTGTTCTAAAAACATGCATCCCTCTAGCATCTCCTTATGAAACCAGAATCCAAACAACATCTCATTCTCTAGATGCTCCTCCTTCAGAAATTCAATTTAGAAATTATGTATAAAAAGAAGAAGGGAATTTGGTGGCTGACCACATTAGTAGGATCCACCTATCCTGAGATATTGAATCATCCCCCTACATTCCCATAAATGACATGTTTCCTGATGACCAACTGTACCGAGTGCAAGATGTAATTCCTTATTATGCTGAAATTGTAAATTATTTGGTAGCATCTTGAATTCTAACTGATTTCAATAAAAAACATGGCCAACCATCTAAAACATGAGTCTCATTGGTACATTTTGGATGACCCCTACCTTTGGCACACCTACAGTGATCAATTCCTCTGACATTTTGTTCCCGATAGTGAGTTTATGTATTTCCTTTTGTTTTTCTACACTCTTTCTTATGGGGGAAACTTTGGTCCCCAACAGACTGCTCACAATGTCCTCAATTCTGTTCTCTTTTGGACCATATTGTTTTGAGATTCCAATGACTTCTGTAAATCTTGTCCTCATTGTCAAATAATGGGGAATGTATCTAAAATAAATGAGATTCCACAAAAACCCTTTCTCTTCCATGACATTTGTGATGTTTGGGGAATTGAATTTATGGGACCAATCCACAAATCATTTGGTAACCTATACATTCTTTTGGATGTGTATTCGGTTTCAAAATGGGTAGAGGCACAAGCTACAAGAACTGAATATTCTAAGGCAGTTGTGGATGTTTTGAGAACCCAATTTTTTTGTAGGTTTGACTTTCCTAGGTTCATCACCAGTGACCAGAGTTTACATTTCTCAACCGAACAATGAAATATCTTTTATGTTAGTATGGGGTGAGGCATAGAGTGTCTACTAAATATCGCCCACAAAACAATGTTAAAGCTGAGGTGGAAAATAGGAATGTAAAACATATTATTGAAAAAATGGTTCAACCTAATAGAAAATATTAGATTCATAGACTTGATGATTCATTATGGGCTTACTATACTACCTTGAAAACTCCCATTAGCATGTCATCTTATCAGCTAGTGTTTGGAAAGAGTTATAACATACGTGTTGATATTGCGCACTAGGCATACTGAGACATTAAACAATACAATTCTAATCTTTATAGTGCAAGTTATCAAAGGAAATTGCAGATTTAGGAGATCAAGGAAATAATAAGAGATGCATATGAGAACTCAAGGATTTATAAGGAGTGAACAAAGGCTTCCCACGACCATTTCATCCTTTATCATTAGTTCCACATTGGGAAGAATGTTCTCCTATATAATGAATGGCTGAGGTTGCATCTAGGTAAGATTCTCTCCCATTAGTTTGGACCATACACCATTACTAATGTATTTCAATTTAGTGTTGTTCTGGTTCAAAATAAAAAAACCAAACAAACCTTTACTATCAATGGGAAGCGGCTAAAGCACTTCTACAAAGCCCTTCTGGGGTTTCTAATATAGGAACTACATGTTCAAGAAGAAACATACCAAGGAAAACCACCATGTTTTATCCTTCCTTCCCACATTCTATTTTAATACACTAAGGACACTGCACACCCTAGGTGTGGGGGGATGGGTATATTCCCTGGCTAGTTAGGCATTTTCATCATCTTTCTTATTTTTAGCTGTTTAGCTTGCTGAATTGTATTGTTACATTCCCCCATTTCCCTCTCATACACCTTTGTGAATGAATATTACTTTTTTATTCCCACTTTATCGTTGGAATTATGCCCATTTAATAATGGATGTAATTGAAAATCCATGAGGAATTTCCATATTTCATTATGTTTTAGCAATAAAGAAAAATTATGATGAAATGTGAATTTTAGTAAGAATTCAATATTGTGGTGTTACTTTGTTTTGAAATTTAGTACTTTGTTGTTGATATAAATGGTTGTATCATTTTGAAACCATTGAGAATAATGGTGCCCTTTTTTGAAAAGTTTAAGGTAAAATTGTGTCACTTAATTTCACCACACAACTTTTCACCCTAACATGAAGTGTGAAAATTTCTTCTTAATAAAAGGTAATCATAAGTTAGGTTTATTTTTCTCTAATTTCCAAAATCATTTTTCCAAATGTTCATTCCTTATCCGAACCATTACATTATGATACCATATTGGCCTATGCGTGTGTACCTGTTATTTGACGGTTGTATGCCCTAAAAAACATAGAAAATGTTTGTATATTGGGAATGTCAAAACAATCTTCCTATACTTTTGATCTTGTTATAACTATTTCAATTAGTTTCTTAAGGAGATCAAACATGGGTTGAGAGAAGAGTGTGGGATTTGTTCCAAGTGTAACTTTTGAAAAAAAAAAATCAATGAGGGGGTGATGAAATGTTAAACATATGGGGATATATAGGTCGAGATCTTATGGTCTGACTTTCAGGAAACCATAAGTGAGTTGGTCCAAAAATTTGATTACAAAGGATGTAGGGAAGGTTCAGTGAAAAAGATCGTGTGAGTAGACTATTTTTAAAATAACTTATACTTACTCGATAGAAAGTGGAAAGAATGTCATGAAATGTAAATCACACACACACATAGAGAATTAGTGAAATGGTTATTTTTTGAACTATTTTCTCAAATTCGCATCATTAAACTCCTTGAATTTCATGCTGATACAAATTTTGAGACATCTAATTGTTTGATCACTGAGAATGACTCCTCAGTGTGATTTTTTCTTTGATAAAATTCCTATTAGGAAATAAATTTTCATTGAATGTTAAATATTTATAAATTTGGAAATATCTACATGCATAATTTATGAAAATGTGACTTTTACCAGGATTGAAAATGTTTAGGTGTGGGGGTGTTATCGCACCATGATTTACAGATTCATTTTCACCCTTACACCCCTGTGATAAACTAGTTTTGTATTGAAAATCATAAAAATAATAATAAATTTCACTTCATGTTTGATTCAATTATTTTGTTTTTATCACTATTAAAAAGGGAAATGTTACTTGTTTTCGATAATTTAATTGAAGGGGATTCGATTTGGAGGGCCGATGATGAAGTCAAAGAAAAATGGGCCAAGCTGCACAGGATCCAAGCACACCAGTTTACTAACCGAATAATTGTACTTAACCGTGCATCTAAATGGGATGAAATTTTATGGTTTCGTCCAAACAATATTGGGATAAATATCATATTAAAGAACCCAAGACTCATTCTTCCATATGGTGGCCCAACCTACCTGATCTATCCAGCACACCAAATCTGCATGATGTCAAAATCCGTGTGATGTGATATGTCCATTTCTTGGGATCTAGTATTAAAAATGTTTACAAAACATTAGTGGATATAGTAAATATGTGGGTTAACTTGTTTCTATTTTTTTCTAAAGTGGCATCCAACTGTCTGGTGTTCAAAAACCATGGGTTAAGTGGTTTTACACAATCTCTCAGCCCAAAACCACCATCAAAATTGCCTATAAAATGGAAGCTTGGGCTTCTCATTTGCATGTTAGACCATGAGGCAAAGATATGAAATTTTGGAGTCCCAAAGGATTCCTCTCCTCATAAAAGAAGTTCTCTAGGCCCCTATCCTCATATGGGGATCATGGATGATGGAAAACTCCCACCCGAGCCTTCCCCTCCTCTTGATGGTGATCCAAATGATGGACTATCATTTCGAGGGAGCTACACATATTTGGGAGGATGTTCTGGAACTTGATGCTCTACTGTTATTGAAGTACAAAACATGACTTCACAATTTTTTTGTCAAGGGTTAGTACTTTTTGCTACATTTTAAAAGGAAATAGGGGAATCAAGATCTTCACAACCCTTAACCAAAGAATTAAATAAAACCATGTGAAATTTTCAGAACAATGAACTATCCAAGATGAGTAGTGAACTTGAAGTGATCTCCTTCTCTCATAATTCTTAGATCAACACCATATTATATCAACTATTAAACTCTTTTTGTTAGGTAATTTTCTTAAAACTATTTTCAAAATCACCCCCTCTTTCAGTAATATTTTTAAAAATACACACTATAAGCTACCAACTCCCCTTGAGAGAAAACCTAGGGTCTTCCCTAGAATAAAAAATCTTCTTTAAATAACTATCAATTTGATGTGTCAAGACAAAATGGTCAGAATTCCACCAAGGAAATTACAAAAGTATTTATTCTATATTTAAATATGGTTTAGGTTACCCAACTATTTAAAAATCCAAAGTAATTGACCATGTGAAAAGGAAATATTTGGAGAGTGGAGAGTGTTTTCAACCACCAATGGATTCACTAGGACCTGATTCTAATGACTTAATGATTAACTTATTCCCTTCTATAATTTATTATTTCATGATCTTGTTGTTTCAAAGTCTAGATACAGTTCATTCTTTATTGGTTTCTTCTAGGTTTGAGTAGTTTTATATTGATTTAAATAGTTTTTGGTCTTAAATATTGGTTTAATGTTATTTTTCTTTGAGTATGTGGGTTAGAACATGATGCTTGAATTCTTATACTACTTTCTAGAGGATTAGTTTATTTGGATCCTTGTTTTCAAATATCTAATCTAGTCAAAATTATGGGAAATTAGTGAAACTTAATGGGTGATCAATTTTCCAGCGTCGTTGCCAAGGACATAGTGAAATACTGAAAAACATTCTTTTAAAAGTATTATCCATTAATAGTGCTAAAGAAAAATGTTAATTAATGATTCTTATATCAACGAAAAAATAAAGCACTGATAAAGGATATCGTTTATCACCACTAAAAAGACTATATTAAAAGGCACCCTTTAGTAATATTTTTTAGCACTGTTAAAGGTTACCTCTATCAGTGATTTATTTTTAGCACTGATAATGTTTAAATTTTCCCATCAATTTTTACAGTGCTGAAAAAGGTTCTAATCTGTGAGAAAGTAACATATCAAAACAATGGAAGTTTAGCCACTTCTTTTATATAATTCTATTGAAACCAATCATCAGAAGCCTGATGTGGGGATGAGCTCCCACATACACTATACACACACTCATATGAGTCAGCTAGCATATACGGGCTTTGGCCCAATCTATACTTCCCATGGGCTTTATCTCACTTGCATACACATGGTTGGCTTGCCCCAACTTCTAGGCCTATATAAAACCTGACCCATAACCCAAATTGTTTATATATACCAATAAAAAAATAAAAGTATTAAAAATATTTAAAAAAATGAAATAATTAAACAAATAAAAATTAAAAATAAATAAACCTAAAAAAATATTAATTTTTTTATTAAATAACTATTAATAGCTTTAATATATATATATAATTTATAAATATTAATAAAGAGTATTTATTAAATATAGAAACATTCAATTATTTAATTGGAATAATTAAACAAATAAAACTAAAAAATGAGTAAATTTTTAAAAAAATATTAAATTTTAATTAATAAAATAATTATTAGTAAAAATGAATAAATTTAATATAAATATAAATAAACTATAAATATTAATAAATATAATATATTATATATACATATATAAAATGACTAAACTGTAATAATTAATAAAAAATATGAAAAATGAATAAATTAAAATTTTAATTAAAAATTTATTAATGATAGAATTATTAATAAAAAAGAATAAAATTTATATATATATATATATTAATTTTAAATAATAAATAATATTTTTTAAATATAAATATGGAAAATAAATAAAATGTAATAATTGAAAACATATTAATTTTGCATTCATTTTTAATGGTTTTCTTAAATAATTATTCATTAATATATTTTAATATTTTTAATATATAAAGATATTCATATGTATTTTACAATATATATAATATTTCCAAAAATATTATTTATATAAAACAAAATATTTATGCTTCTATTAAATAAGTCATATTTTTAGTGAAAAATGTTTTATAAATAAAAATTAACATGAATTAAAAATATTGACTTATTGTATCAAGTAGTGAACATTTAATTGAATGTCGTTTAATTTTTCAATTTAATATATATCAAAAATTTGTTACATTGATTTCACACATACATATACGTAATTATTTCATTTTTATGTACTACGTATACACACATAATATTTTTATAATTTATTCAAATTTTAATATACATTTTAGAAACTTATTTATTAACATAACATGAAAAACGGTGCATACCATTGATTATTAGCCCATGATCTCAAAATTTATTAAAGATAAGTAGAAATAACATATAAGATAAAGATGACATAAAAAAACTAATGAAACAACAATTCTACAAAGACCAATGCATGAAAAAAATAAGAGAGCATCGTTAATGGGAGTGATTCCCACCACCTCTGCCACATGGATGTCCCCCTGCATTAATGTATTTACTATATTTATATATACATTTAAATATATTTAATATATATATATATATAATTATATAATTATATATAATAATATAAATATATATAATGATATAAATATTTATAATTATATAAATATATTTATAACTATAAATATATTTATTTATAAATGTATATTAACTATATTAATAAAAATATATCTTTATAATTACAAATAAATATTTTTAAAAAAAGTATTTATACAATAATAAATAAATAATTATAAAATTATAATAAACATATTTCAATAATGAATATATTTAATATATATATATATATACATATTTATATTTATTAAATATATGCATATAATTATATAAATATATATAATGATATTAATATGTTTATAATTGAAAAATTATAATAAATATATTTAAATAATGAATATATTTATTATTATTATTATTATTACTTATATTTTAATATATATATATATATATATTAGGTTCTTGGGGGTACGATTACATTCAAACTCAGACAAACCACACACACAAGTCGGAAAGGTAAGCCATAACCTCCCTCCATAAGGGGAGAGCCTAGCCATCCAACATTATTTATTCAGTACATGACCCGTAGGCCCAATGATTACTAAAACCATGACAACCCAAACTCATTGGTTTTTTATTATACCCGTAGTGGTCTTCACCCTCCACCCATAGTTGCTATTCACCCTCATGTGACCAAGACTGTACTGCATCATCAACATCCTTTCGTCGCCATCTCAAGCTTGATAGGGCCTAAGATCACCTATGGGGGCCCCCGTCTTCCACCACCTTCCTACCACCATTCTCCATATTGATCCAACTAGACCAGTACTGCACTTTCTAAGAGGCGCCCCTTTGAGGTAGGCGTTGCCACATGAGCCCTGTCGTAGATCTATCCTTCGCTTGCACTACCCTCCTGGAGTGGTTTTATTGCCGTGATCACCACACCACACCGTGTCTACCTTCTGACCCCGATAACGCATGCTCCATCCCCACACAAAGCTTTTGACCACTCTATCATCACCGTGGGCATAAACCACACCCACCCCTAAATTGGGGAAAATCCACACTGCATGCGAGAGTCAAACTCACAACTCCACACCAACTAGATGCCGCAGACAGATGCAGGTCACAAACTAACCTATACCCATTTGGATTTTTTAAGTATATACAATTATATAAATATTTATAATGATATAAATATATTTATAATTATAAAATTTATATTTTTTTAAAAAGTATTTAGATAATTATAAATAAATAAATAATTAATTAAAAACTTATTGTAAATATATTTAATATATTTATAATTATATATATTAAATATATCTATAATTAAATAAATATATATAATAATGTAAATATATTTATAATTATATGTAAATATTTATAAATATATTCACAAATATATTTATTTACAATTATAATTATAAACAAAATAAATCATTATCACTGCTAAAAAATGATGTTAAAAGATATATTTATCAGTGCTAAAACATTAGCACTAATAAAGAGGTATTTTATCAACATTTATTATTTTAGAGAAGATAAGACCCTTCTATATCAGCTCTTTTTTGGAAGCACTCATAAAATCCTCCCTATTTTTTTAAAAATAACCATAACCACACAAATTTCAGTCACACTATTGAAGATCTCAGGGAAGACCAGTGATGTTGGCGCTCCCCCTAGACCTTCTCTCAGATAAATCAAGCCTAAAATCTAAGTTATATTATTTTTTTCTCATTATATCTCATTGCTTTCTTTTTTGGGTTTAGTAGCGTGTGATAGTGTGGCATTATCTTGGCCCGGTGATCTTGTGGTTCCACATATAGGAGCTCTGTTGTTGAATTTTCCACCATCGTTCATCCTCCTCTAGCTATTCCTTATTTGTGGATATGTTCATTCCTGATTTTATCCTACTACAGCTTGTATATGTTCTTTTTTGTTCATGTGTTGTGTTTTGGTTTTTATGTTTCCAACCCACACCATGACCATTGGTTTTATCCTGGTCATAGTGTTGTGTTTTGGTTTTTATGTTTCCAACCCACTCCACGACCATTGGTTTCATCCTAGTCATAATGTCACCCAATTATAGTAGTTCTCTATTACTACCCCATACATGTTATCATCCACTTCTCCACTACCTTAGCTTACTACAATATAGTGTGGATGCTGCCTCACAATGGAAGAAAAAATCTTCAATGGATTTCTTATGGTTGAAATATATTTAAAAAATCAATATATTATATCTAAGAACACATTTTACTAATGTTTTTATTATTATCTACTAACACTCAAATAATTTTTTTATCTTTATATATTCAGAGAAGATACATTTAGTTATCCTTCAAGTTGAATATTTTTACCATTACATATTGTATATTAATTATATTTATGTATTATAGAATCAAATATTTTTTTGATGTTGTAGATTTATATTATATGTTTGTTTTATATTGAGTATTTTATATGTTTAGGATATTTTTGTGAGTTATGACCAAGTTGATTCAGTTTCTAATGTTAAATAATTCCAACGACTTTCTCAATAGTTATGAGAAATTGTAGAAGGTCATTTTTTGAAAAGACGGATTTAGATTTATAAAATGTATTTTTTTCTTAGATCTAATTGAGATTTATTTCAAGAAAGTGTATGTCAAATATATATATATATATGAAATTTTTTTAGGGAAAATCATAAAGTGCATTAATTTTGGGATTTATTACTTTCAAGGATAAAATCATGGATTACATTAACTTAATTTATTTTTAAATAAGGGAGTGTGGAATGGTTAGTATTATTTTTTATTTATATATATGAATTTATGGTAGTTTTATAGAAGATATAAAAGATATAAAAATATGAATATCATGATTATTTTTAAACAATTAAAATTGAATATATCTTTTCAACCTAAAGAGAAGGGAGAATAAAGAATAAAGAAGCTGGTTACTATTATGAAACATCAATGATTCTATTAATGGATTTTTTAGACAATAAATTTTAAGATATATACATTCTCTTGAATAAGTATCATAATCTAAAAAACTATGGATTCAACTATGTTTTTGTAAACTATATTAAACTTTATACATATATTTTATTTCTATTTTATGTGCTCACTTATTGTAAAAATTGTAATAGATAATGTTTTAGTTACTTTAACTCAGTTATTACATCCCTTAGAAACGCATCTAAAGGAAATGTATAATATTTTTAATGGAGATTAGGGTAAAATATCTTGGAACCTTGTACATAGTTTCAGCTTCTTAGACACAGTTTTGAGTTCACAAGGAAAATTATATAAATAAATATCATCGAGACTACATTGGGTGTTGATGAAGTTTACAATGGGATATTATTTATAGGAATGAACTACTATAAAAAAATTCTTTCATAATATTTATATTTATTTTATTTGTTTTATAATCTAAATAAAATATAATGGATGAAACTAAACCAATATGAAGAATGGATTTATCATTTTTAGAAACATTTTAAATAACTCAATTTACCCATAATCTTTTTCTATGACAGTGTTGGAAAAAATGTCAGTAGTGAAATATTAGAGAACCATAGAGAAAGGAGGTGATGAAGAGAAGTTATAAGTTGAATAAGATTATTATGCTATAGATATGTCTTGAAAATATCTTGATGTAAGTCTATGTTTTACAACTCCCTTTTTATTAAAGTTTAAATTCTACATCAGTGTTTATGAGGGAGATAATTTAAAAGGTTAATTTTTTTTATTTTAAATGAGTTAATGGATAATCATTGTTAATTTTTAATCTCTATAGTGATTCTAGTTAATGTGAACATGGGATTTATCTCATCATTGTAAAAATATAACTACCCATTTTGTATAGTGAAACTTTTTATAATACACTATAGGTTAACATTATATTTTTTAGATATTTATAAAATCCTTTGTAAGAGGAAATTATGTAGAAGAAATTATAGGGAATAGAATAATATTTACTGATTAAATCCATTGACTAATTAGAAAACATATAAGGGGTTATATAGTCAACTACTAATGAATTATACTTTCAATAAGATATATATTCATGGATAGAAAAATTTCTTATGTAGATTCAAATGAAAATAGATATTGGTCAACCATGAAAGGAATGATATCTCTTTAATGGGATTTATGAATATATTTTTATTTACTGTATTATGTTTTAAAATTTATCTACAAAAATAAACAAAAATAAAATCATAGGTTTGTATAGAGAAATACATCTAGTGAGGAGATATAAATTTGTAATATTTATAGGTTTTGTCTATAAATTAAACAAAATCTAAAGTAGAGTTCATATTGATTTAAAAAATATATACCCAACCCAGTTCTAACCTAGAAATATAATAATTTTATAATGGTATGGAACATCTCTGCATTGAAAAAGGTACATAGATCTAGTGTAGTATATATAAGAAATAAAACCAAACAAAAATTTGTGAATAATATAAGTAGGAGACAATAAAAAATTAACTAGGTTATGTAGATCATTGTTCATAATTTCTAAGAATGTTAGTTATAAAAATAAAAATATTTATAAAAATATCAATGTTATAAATTTATAAAATGGTTGAATAATGTGTGAATGGAATGGGAAATTATTACCTTTCTAGAAATGTTATTGTTAATTAAAAAATAAAATATCATTGATATTACTACATGAATAATTAATATGATATATGTTAACAATGCCAAATTATATGAATTAAAAGAAAAAAATGTGTTCAATGATTATATAAATTTACAGAATTCGATAAAGAACCAGAAGTTTGTGGGTTATAGTACAAATATAGATGTTGGTATTCCTATAATACATGGTCTAGAATAATCTACCAAAAAAGAGAGTAACATCGAATCCAAATTATCTATTGTCATCAGTAATAGTTTTATCCATTAGTTTCATGAAATTACAAGATCCATGACTTTGGTTCAATATTTTGTGATTATATAACCGTGTATGTTCAAAGGAAATATATTTTTACACAATTTTATAAATCCAGGTTGAAATTAAATGAAGGGGAAGATACAAGAATTTCAAAGGGAAGCCTTCAATCCATCAATAAATAATTTTTTCAACATATTTATTAGTGATTATTATATTAATATATGTTTATAAGTGTTTTATTTGAGTAAGAAATTAATTTTATTATCATTATTAATAAGATAAATTATAATTATACCTAAAATAATAATTTGAAATCCCTTGATTTATGATGTAAAGTGTATTAGAGCATGGTAAATGGGAAAAAATGAGAGTGGAAAAATTTATGCTTTAAGTTGATACCTATTATTTGTAAGATTGAATAATTAAATGAAAGAGGGATAAAGGGTTAACCATAATTTTATGTGGTCAAATGTACAATATGATTTCAATTGCTCACTACGTTTTCTGAATCATTGAATTAATCAAACATGATATTTGTCCACTAAAAGGTGAAAATCAACAAACTTTATCCCCCTTTAAATCCACACTTGGACTGTCAATGAGTCACCTAAAGGACCACCACGTACCAAGTAAAGAAATGAACAAAAATCAATTCATCTCACTTGTTGGACTCCAACATAGAATAGTTATATAAACCATCATAGAAATACTTCCTTTTTATCCCACACAACATCAAATCATGAACTTGTAAAAACAAACACATGTTTACCCTATGATGTTACTTTTTAGGTCATCCTTGTGTAAAATAATAACATGTTAGGAATCATAATAGATAACATTCAAATGTTGGGTTCTCCTTATTATAATTATCTATAAATTTACCCTTTGATTATGAATATCTTATGTGAAATTTTTTTAAAAAAGGAATTTTATATAAACCTAATAGAATGGATATGAATCCAAAATGGATTCACACTAATAATATGAATAAAGATTACAATTTTAGAGTTAAAGTGTTCATAAATTTTGCAATAGAGATTGCATAAGACCCTTCTAAAATCCTTTTCCCATTATTAATTTGGTTTTATTCATGAGAAATTAGTTTAAAAGAGTTGGAAGAACATTTTATTTTTCACAGAATAGATTAGAGTTATAAATGTTGGAGTAAACATGGTTAAATCCCAAATGTGAAAATTGATTAGGTCATCACTTCAGATTATGGATTATTTGATATGAACACCAATGAAAATGATAATGGAGATCGTATGGAATAAATGAAAATGAAAACTAAATATAACCTTTGTGATTGTAAAAATATGTTGGAGATGTTAAATAGTTTTGATAATATACTATTATATACTAGTTTTACTACGTAAACAACATTGTCAGATGTATTAAATATTCATAATTTGAAATTTGGAAGCAGATAGAGTGACACTAGATTTATAGAACTACTTGGTCAGCTGAATGAAATGCTTCCATAATAAAATGAATTCATTTTTTGAACATATGATTCTAAATGACCAATATGTTAAATTGGGATTATATATATAAAAATAATTGTTTTTCCTAATGATTTCATATTATTTCACAAGGACTATGAATCAGTCATAAAATTCCCTAAGTGTGGCACTAGTCAATACAAGAATAATGAATAAATTTCATCAATAGTTGTAAGATACTTTTCTATAATTCCATGGTTTATAATACTAAATAGATGTCGAGAAACCACTAGACAATTTACATGAAATTAATATATAAGAATTAAGGATGGGAAAATACATTATCTAGTATAATCTAATCAGTGGAATAAAATTTATATGAGTATGATGAATTTGGAAATGAGTTGATAAAATTATGTATTTCATTATCTATAGATAGAATAAATCCTTTTGGTGTACATATTAGTACTCATAGTACCCAGACAGTCATGTTGGTAAATTATAAATTTACTCCCTGGTTATTAATGAATCTCAAATACATTATGTTTTCTCTTCTTATATCTGGACCAAAACAACCTAATAATGATATATTTCCCCCTCAAAATTAACCTTTTAATTATCATAAAACACTTTTAAGGGGAAAGTGTAAACCAACACAATCAAAAAAGATCTGCCACTAAAAGAAACAAAAAAATTATTGAAGGGTAGTTTAAGCCTGTTTGAGACTTTCTCCATAATAAATTTTAGAAAATAGAAGTAACATGTGTACCAGGATTATCCATTAGGATGTCATAAAAAAGATTCCCCAAATAATCCAATGCGTTCATATATTCATCTTTGTTTATCGTCATAAAATTCATGCCTCTTAAAAAAATTTGGTCCTTCTTGTTAATCCAATAAATTTGCTCAGTAGTATTGTCAGCATGAAATAGTATTCCCATCACTTCTCTAGCATCCACATCTAGGGAATTAATCTTTAGATAGTCCAGCATTTCTTCACCTGAATGTATAAGAAATTCCAAATTTGTGCTATGAGAATCATCAGGGTTTTTCTGAAAGAAACTGTATCGTAGATAGCAGACTCTTCCCAGATAGAAGAACTAGAGGCTTTGGGGTTAATTTTCATCTCATTTCCATTCATTCATTTGATGGATCTTGTTTCTTTTGGGAGGGATAGTTCAGAATAATATTTTCAACCCTTCCTAGTGCCTTTCCGACCCTTCCTCCTCCTTTGATTAAGGATATCTTCACATTTGAGATCATCTTTACTATATCCTGAAAATTAACTAGATTGGTAATCACTGGATACCTCACTAAAGTCTCCTTTCTCCTCATTTGGGTTATCAATTTGTGCATCTTCCACCTTCTGTTCCTGCATATCATATAATATCTCAAAGAAGTTAGCTAACATTAAAATTGGAGAATCCCTTATCGGGCTTGGTTCCCTTGCTGCAACTTATTCCATTGCAAGCCTCTTCAGCTCCCGAGATCCATTTATTCATGTTGGACCTTTACATAAGAATAATGAATCCTCATATGATGTAGTCTTCTAAGTAATTGAAACTCTATCATCAGCTACTTGGACCCCTTCCCTAGCTGTTGCAGCCAAAGGAGAAGATGAAGATGGATTGGGGTCTCAAAGATCATTGTACAACCTCCTGAAGACATCCTCTACAAATGGATTACCCCCATGCTACTCCTATTGAACATCTATGACCTTGTAAATAAAGGAGGAGATCAACTAGCTCTACCCCAAGGTTCTTCTATCTTTTATATTAGGTAATAGAGGCCTAATTGCATCTAAGGAGTTCATATTGCCTACATCCTGACCGGACTAAGCAACACAATGATGCCTAGAGGGTCTTCTGTAGCTAGCATTCATAACTAATGTCACATTAACAACCACACTACATTTTAACCTATTAAAAAATTCCACCACCATCGGATCCTGGTTACGTGGTCATACTTCTTTCAGAAAAAAAATCCATATTTGTTTAGAACTTAGTGCCCAACAGAACCATTGTAGAAGCTTGCTCAGACCCTAACGCCTGATGATTGGCAAGGTAGGAACCCTGTGATGATCCCTACAAGCACTATGACAGGTAGTGTCCAGGTGATCATGATGACTATAAGATGGAAAATAGTCTATCCATGATTCAAAAACCACAACCTGTTTCTAGCAGAATTCCTCCCCAACTGCAATCCACACCCACTCCACCATCGGTTTAGAAACATCCACCTAAACACAAATAATCGGAGCTATCAGATGATAGATGGATTTTTTTTCTACTATCAGAACACCCAAATCGTCATATAAGATTACCTAGCATACATAGAATAGCTGGACTCTGAAAGGGTAGTGGGAGTTACAGGAATCGTACCCATAGCATCGAAGAAGGGGTCTCCTGTTTCATATGGAAATTGAAGGTCCATCAGAATAGGAAGAACTGGAACCCATTGCATGTACATGGATCTATAGACAAAGTGAGAATCATGTATTCCTGAAAAAAGAAGCAAATCGTGATGTGTAATCTTTCTAGAAGCCCCAAGGTTGCTCGGTCCTCCCATCCCTAAAAACCAAAGACAAATCTTTCAAATATATCAACCAGAGGCCGTTTTTGTTTGAAATGAGCCACCAATGTCAGAATTAGTAGTCCCAATCCTTCAGAGAAATCTAAGGTCGAAAGATCAAAATGAGGCAATCTTTCATTTATATTTAGAACTTTAGTCCAATCAAAATAGCTGGGAACACCAGGAGAAAATCTGGGTTTGAGAAAGGGAGTAAGGGCCATGTCCGAGATTCTGAAGCAGGTGGAGGAAGATCTTCCCCCCTCTCCAATGTGGGATATAGGTGATACACTGTATGATTCTCATAAAAGTGAGGAATTCACAAAGAGATCCATGTTGTATGGGATGGTAAATGAATTTCATTCTAATGAAAAAAATATCTGGCTAAATAATTAAAGGAGTGTTGGGGTGTCCCATTTATTAAGAATAAACACACATAGTTTTTAATAACCTGAACTATTATAAGTGAAATTTATCTTTTGATTTAATTAAATATTCTATTTTTTAAAATGGATATAGAAAACATAGGCACTTGTTTTGTTTTATTATATCCAATTGTATTCAAATGACCCTTATGTATCATTACCATTGATAATATAGCTGTTGAATAGTGATCACATGACTTGTATAAATATAGGGTTCTAATAAATCCTTTATACATATACAAAGGAGGTTATGGCCTCAACCAGTAGCATCATTCCCTTTGAATCCCATTTTTTAGAGATTTCAAGGGATATAACATTTTTGGGATTTTCCCAAGACCAAGCTAAAGCTGAGATCCGACAACTTAATCATGAGTGAAACTGTTTATCGGAGAAGTTCAAGCTCATCGAGATCAAATCCCAAACCATGTTCACCGAACGGCTCCATGAAATCCCCACTATCACACACCATAATCTTAGGGTGTATGTTGGTGTAATAAAGGGATATTTATCAAGAACCAAGCATTATTATTATGTACATTATTTTCATATAGAATAATAAATATTCTTTTATTTTATTATTGATTTTAATGAACAAATAGTATTTCAAGTTAATATTAAAATCATATTAAGAAATATATTTTGATGAATTAATTAAATATATTTTAGTAAAATATTATTATTAAATTACTATTATTAAATAAAAATGATCATATAATTTTTATGAGGCCAAATATTATTTTTATTATGGTCTATAAACTATTTTTTTCAAAACCCATAAATTTTCAATAAAAGTTGGTTTTTATTTTAAAAGTAAGAATTGATATATTTAGAAATTTATTTGGATAAAATGAATATTATTCTTGGAATCATGATGTCAATTTTATCTAATGGTGAATATTTCATAATTTTATGAGACAATTGATTTTTTGGTAAAAATTAAATACCATATAATTATATAGTGTGTTTTATGACACCATAACGGGACAATAGTGATGTAATAAACACTATAAAAGGTATATTTATCTAGATATATGTTTTAACTTTAAAATGATGTTATATTATATTTTTTTCACTTATTTAATTAATCCTTTGTAAATCCTCTAAAATGTATAATATATTTTATGATTTTAAGTTCATTTCTTTAAAAATGTGACTTCCCTCTATATAATAAATAATAATATTTTAATATCTTTGGACCATGTACTTATAAAATAATGTTTTACACTCCTATTTTTCAAAAACCATGGGCAAAAACCATGGAAAGGTTTGTGTTTTTGAATATTTAATTATATAGATTCCAAAACCTATGTTTGTGAAATTTTAAATATTTCCTCTTTATTTCCTATATAAAGCCACCCAAGATCCCATTTATAACCACTAGAAATATTTGGATCACATATTTAGTCTGTACTCCCCTCTCTAGAATCCTCCCAAGGAACCCCAATCTCTCAATAATCCCATATTCAACCTTTATAAGTCACACACTCAAGTAAGGGTTCCTTGTATTCTCATTTTTATCAAATTTTTCTTATACCATTACAACTATTTTATTAATTTAAAAATGATGGTGTATGTTTTTTCACCTCCCCCATAATTCCCTTATTATGTTTCAATGATTATATACCCCATTCTTTCTCATTAATCCCTTCCACATACCCCCATTACCATGCTGAAATTTCATAAGACTTATTCCATTTATCCTCTTTCTTCATGTTTCTTTATTATGTTATGACCTCTATTTCCAAATTAATTATGTTTGGAATTGTATTTATATGACCCTATTACTATCCATTTTATGTATATTTTATTACATGCCTTTTTATGTCTTATCAACCATTTCTATGAATTTTTATGTCACATTGTTAGGCTGCCGAATTTGCACCGTGAATCTCTATTAAAAAACAATTGTGTAGTGAATACCATACCCATTTTTTATAAAGGGTATTATATTTTATACACATATTAATTTTTATTTTGGAAATACATTTATTTATTCCACACGCCATTATTGTGGAATATATTATGACGGTGAATGAATCCATGATTTATGGACTCTGTGGAACACATAAGCATGAGAATGATATAAAAGTGATGGGTTAACCAGAAATTATATAGTGCTCCAATGGATTGGGAAATGTTTAGTTTCATGATAATTTATGTTGGGATATGGGTTTACCTGATTCCATTTTTTGACTTTATCTACTCTGATGTCTAGGTAGTTTATCCCTGACCTATGATGCAATTTTTTAAGTTGTTGACACACTTCCATGTTATTATTATCATGCTATATCATGCCTTTATGTTCATGTTTTTTTATTCTCCATTGATATTCCTATTGTCTAAAATATATTTTCCTTTTCATGTTATTTTATGTTTATTCCCTTACTCGGATTTATATCTTACCCCTTTCAAATGTATGTCCTCAGGTTATCCCATGCAATGTTAAGTATAATAGAATGTTGTGGTCATGTAAAGAAAGTTTTGATTAATTATGTTGTATTTATAGTTTTATGTTGTTTTGTAATGTTCCTAATT
The DNA here is from genome assembly GCA_963277665.1 of Viscum album. Taxonomy (NCBI): domain Eukaryota; kingdom Viridiplantae; phylum Streptophyta; class Magnoliopsida; order Santalales; family Viscaceae; genus Viscum; species Viscum album. The sequence continues at coordinate 521,474,827 of OY728150.1, forward strand.
TCCAAAGACACTAGAATTCTTTATATTTTGAGTTGTATTAACTGACATTTTATGTCAATAAATCTGTTATGAATGTAATAAAAAATAATAGGGTTATTATAGTTAGTATCAGAGGAAAGTTTAGTTATTTTTTGGATTAGGATTAAAAAAATATAGTGAAAGCCTTAAAAATCATACTAAGTATAAAAATACCATCCCTAAATCGTGGTGTGTATAGAGTAATTGTTTTATCAAGAAAATAAATCCCTATATGGATATGAACAAGTGGATGTGGTTCTGGCATAGATGTACCTAAAGGTAAAATCTGAAAACACTGCTTTGAGCTAGACTTGAATGGGAACTGGTTCACAACAGCATGACATTAACCACTCATAGTTTGAAACTCATGGAGGGATATTATTTGATAAATTAATAATATTAGTAAGAACCATTATTAATGGATCAAAAAAATATCTCATAAGAAGATATGTTAGGAAATAGATCATGGATAACTTAGATTTAAGCCTAGAAATTCATAAGTTAAGGAAATAAATTTAATTTATAAGTTATCCCTTTAATGATATTGGATTCCCCTTTATGTGTTTAATATTCTAGAATAATTACCCCTAATTTTTCTTTTATTCTAGAAAATTCCCATTAATAAGAGGAATAAGGCTAACAACTGGTGCGAAGATCAATGTAATGACTGCTCTAATTAGATGCCCAATATGAGGGGAAAAGGAATCACAAACCTTTTCATGATACTTTCTCAGTTAACTCATGTTTTGAACCAAAAACTTAATCAAGAGGAAAGTAAATCCCCGCCTAAGAAATAACAAGTCTCAATTGAGAGATTTATGATACAAAGGCCTCCTACTTTTGATGGATCATCTGATCCCTCAATCGGTGAACAATGGATCAACTCCATTTAGAAGATATTCTCAATCCTTAAATTCTTTAAACAATATAATTTTCTTCTAGATGCTTATGATATGGAGGGTGAATTTGATCAATGGTGGACATTGATCAAAAATACAAATCCTGTGGAAGAGATCAAAGTGATGGGATGGAAGTACTCTCAGAAAATCTTTTTCGTTAAATATCTTTCTTGCACCCTCCGACATAAGATGGAAAAGGACTTCATTTTCCTCAAGTAAAATGACAAAGAATACATTGGATCATATGTGAAAAAAATTTACTAGTATTGCATGATACACCTCTATATTTTTACCACCGAATGTATGGTTGAACACTTCTTTGGTGGGATAAAATCCATCATACAGAAAGTCCTGGAGATCCAAGACTTTGATAGCTATGTTGAAATTTCATAATGTGACCTCAAAGTCGAAATGGAGATCAGCGAGTCTTAGGGGTATCACTAGGATAAGGAGAGGAAGTTGGAGTGAAATTCTAGCAGCCCGATTGAGAGATCTAACGGTGCCAAGAAATTTTAACACCCCACATTCCAAAGGTTTGGAAAGAAGAACCATATAAATTGCCTAAAGGGGATAAGGAAATTATTAAGGTACATGAAGGGCACCTAGCCAGCAATTTACCACAAGAAAACCCCAATACTATGATAGAGGAAAATAATTATCTAGTTAAACCTCAGTGCATTTTTCATTTATAAAACTACAAGGAACTAGGGAATTTATCAAATAAATGGACTAAGACAAGGGTTTTTGGAGGCAACCAATAACTTCTAAGGTAGTAAGGGTGATATTTTTCCATCACTACCATCAAAGTGAATCCCAACAATGAAGTGGTGACATGTAAGCTATTTATTCATAAAATATTAGAGAACATATTTTTTGATTATTTTTCAATTAATTATTTTATATCTTGAAAGGTTAGTAGAAAAATACAAGCACCACTATAAAGCATGGAAGTAGTGATGTCAATGAAAATGACAAATGAGACAGTTATAGCATCCCATGTATATAACTCCTCCCCTATCACAATTCTTGGATTGAACATCTCAGAGAACTATATCATACTTACCTTGGTGGAATTTGATGAAATTATTGGCATGGATTGGATTTCCCTATATAGATCCAACAGAAATTTCCATGAGAGGAAAATTACTCTCCATATGTAAAATCAATCCCTGATTCTATAAAAGTGGAAGGAGGTGGATGAATATTATTTTGAGAAATCATCACAAGCATGGATATTAATACCACATGATCACTCATATATTTCTCAGATGATCAATTCTATGGAAGGATCCATCCTCAAAGACATGCCTATTGTGAGAGAAATAACAGATGTGTTTCTTTAAGAATTTATTGGTCTTCCTCCTACCAGAGATGCTGAATTCTCAATTCATCTTATACATGGAGAATTACCAACATCCAAGACTCTATATAAAATGGTTGTTGTGGAACATGAGGAGCTAAAGAAACAACTATACGAGAATCTAGATAAAGGGTTTATACACCCAAGTGCTTAAACATGGGGTGAATGATTCCTCTTTGTTAAGAAGACGGATGGGGAAACGTGCTATTTCATTGATTATCGTGAGCTAAAAAAATCATGATAAAGAACAAGTATACTTTTCCATGAATTGATGAATTGTTTGATCAGCTACATAGAGCACAATAATTCTCTAAGGTGGATCTATGGTCAGGATATTACCAAGTAAGGGTGAAGTGGGAGGATATCCCGAAGACTACTTTTCGTACAAGGTACGTGCATTATGAGTTCATAATGATTCCATTCATACTCACTAATGATTCATCAAACTTCATGGACTTAATGAATAGAGTCTTTAGAGATTACCTCAAAACATTTATGATTGTATTTATTAATTATTTTATTATATAATTCAAAAGTAATAAGGATAATAGGGAGTATTTAAGTAATATTCTAAATACCTTTCCAAAGGGAATTATTTATTCCATGTACAAAAAATATGATCTCTGGTTGAAGGGAGTATCATTATTAAGGAATATCATCACAAGAAATGGATGATATATGGACCCTTCAATGAATGATGCAATAGAAGAATGACCGAGGCCAATATTTATGACAAATATCCATAGTTTCATTAAATTATCTGGGTATTATCATCGATTTCTACGAAAGTTGTTGTGATTTTCAAACCCTCTGACCAAGATAACTCAGATGTGAGTCATGTTTTATAGGAATGCAGAATGTGAATAGAGATTTAAGGATTTGAAAATGAGTCTTATCACTATTCCCATTCTCACAGTACCCACAAGTGGAGTGATTTTTATGGTATTCAATGATGCTTCAAAGAAGGGATTTGGTTGTGTGTTGATGAAAAGTGACAAAGTCATTGCCTATACTTAAATGTAGTTGAACTATCATGAGAAATATTATCCAACACTTGATTTGGAGTTGGCTGTAGTGATATTCACTTTGAAATTTTGGAAACATTACCTCTTTGGGGAAAAGTGTGAAATATATAAGGATATAAAAGCCTCAAGTATATATTCACACAGAAAGAGTTGAATATAAACCAACAATGATGGTTGGATCTTATCAAAGACTATAACTGTTCAATTCACTACCTTCTAGGGAAAGTAAATAAAGTTGAAGACACTCTAAGTATAAAGGATCTAGAAACTGTTTCATTGATGAGAACTGATAAGGATCCAATCTTCTTATACTTGAATATTATAGACATGGGAATCATAAAGGGGGTAACATCATCAATACTTTCAAAAATGATTTCACAACTATCTCATCTGGAGAGTTTAAAGGATGATCAAAGAAACTGTGTGGAATTTAGAAGAAAGTGGAAAATTTTAGAAAAGGGAAATCCTTGGAGTTTAATGTTAATGAATAAGGTGTTTTAAGATTTGGGTCAATACTATTTGTACCATAAAATCCCAAATTAATGAAGGAGTTGTTGGATGATGCACATAGATCAAACTTCTCTATCCACCCTAGAAGTACAAAGATGTATTGAGATCTCCAGGAACACTATTGGTGGGAAATATGATGAAGGATATCATGGAATATAAATCCATATGTCTTCTATACCAGCAAGTGAAGGAAAAAGGAAAAAATCTAAGGGTATGATGTAACCATTAACCATACCTTCATGGAGATGAGAAAACATCACCATGGACATTTTCACTGAGATACCTAAGACATCTAGAGGATACAATGCTATCTAGGTTGTGGTGGATCATCTTACAAATGTTGAACACTTCATTTTGATTTGAGAGGATGTATCATTAGGTAATCTTTCTCAAATATACATTAGAGAAGTGGTGAGGCTACCTAGTATACCACTATTGATTGTATCGGATCGAGATACAAGATTCACCAATATGTTTTGGAAGATTCCTTAACATGATCTAAATACTGAGTTAAACTTTAGCACAACCTATCACCCTCAAAATGATGGCCAATATGATCAGACTACCAGACACATGATGACATGTTGAGATTATTCTCAATGGACTTTAATGGATGATGAGATCATCATTTTTCTCTGGTTGAGTTCTCTTACAACTATAGTTTCCAATAAATCATACAAATGTCTCCCTATGAATCCCTTTATGGGAAGAGGTTCAAAACACATGTATGCTGGGATGAAGTTGGGGAAAAACTACTTGGTCCTCAAATGGTTGAGGAAATAGTGGAGAAGGTTATGACCATTTTGCATCACATCAAGGCAACCCAGAGTCGACAAAAACAAATATGTTAATAATCATCGATAATACCTAGATTTTTATTTTGGAGACATGGTATTACTCATCATATATCAATGTAAGTGAGTAATGAGATTTGGGAAGAAGGTAAATCTTATTCCAAGGTACATTGTCCCTTTTGAGATCATTTATCTCATTAGAGTGGTGGCATGCTGAATAGAACTCCCACCAAACCTATATCAAGTACATGATGTATTCCATGTATTCCTCTCGAGAAAGTAAATAACAGACCCCTATCATGTACTCAATATAGAGGTGTTACCATTGCAGAGTGAACTCTCTTATAAGGAGAAGCAAGTGAAGATCTTAGATTGTAGAGAGAATGTTCTGCAGAATAAGACAATTCACCTGGTCAAAGTGTTTTGTAGAAACCAAAAGTATGAAGAAGTAATGTGGGAAACATAGGAGGTGACTAAACAAAGTAACACTCATCTATTTTAATGTCGGAAATGAAAATTTCGATGGTGAAATTTCTTAACGGGGGAAGATTTTAATGACCAGAATTATTATAAGTTAAATTTCCCTTTTGATTTAATTAAATATCTTATTTTGTAAAATGGATATAGAAAACACATTCAATCCATTTGATTTATTATATCTGATAGAATTTAAATGACCATTCAGTATCATTACCATTTAGTATCATCACCATTGAAAATATAACTGTTGAATAGTGATTACATAACTAGTATAAATATTGGATTTTACCAAATCCTATCAAAACAGACAAAGGAGGTAATGACCTCAACTTGTAAGATCATTCCCATTGAATCCCATTTATCAGAGCTTCCGATGGAGATAGCATTTATGAGAGTTTACCTAGACCAATCCCATTCTGAGAATCAATATCTTAAGCATCAGTGAAACTATTTACGGTGTAAGTTCAAGCTCATCGAGATCACAACCCAAACCATATTCACTGAACGGCCCCATGAAAGCCCCACAATTTCACACCTTACTCATATATTGCATGTTGGTGTAATAAACGTATATGTATCAATAACCTAGAATTATTATTATATACATTATTTTTTAATAGAATAATGAATATAATTTTATTTTATTATTATTTTTAAAGCACAAATATTATTTTTTGTTAATATTAAAATTGAATTAAGAAAACTATTTTGATGAATTAATAAATAATATTTTCATAAAATATTATTATTAAATTACTTTTATAAAAAATAAATGATCATATAATTTTTATGAGGTCAAATGAAAAATTTTATATGGTTTAAAAACTGTTTTTGTCAAAACCCATAAAAAACCAATAATTATCGGTTTTTATTTGAAAATTATAAATTGACATAATTAAAAAATGATCTGGATAAAATGAATATTGTTTTCAGAATCTTGACATAAAAATTATTCAACAGTGAATTTTATATAATATTTTGAGATAGTTGAATTTTTGGGTAAAAATTAAATAGCATATAAATATAATGTGTTTTATGACATCATAATGGCCCAATAGTGATGTAATAAACACTATAAAAGGTATATTAGGAAAAATATACGTTTTAACTTTAAAATAATGTGATTTTATATTTCTTATAATTATTTTATGAAGCCTTAGTGAATCCTACAAAATGTATAATATATTTTATGATTTTAAGTTCATTTCTTTAATAATATGGCTCACCTCCACATAAGATAGAGTAATATTTAAATATATTCTTCCCATGTACTTATAAAATAATTTTTAAACTCTTATTTGGAAAAAAACATGGAATAAACTATGGTAATGTTTGTGGTTTTGAATATTGAATTATATTGATTCTAAAACCTATGTTTGTGAAATATTAAAGAATTCCCCTCTCATTTCTTAAATAAAACAACCCAATATCCCACTTCTATTCACTAAACATACTTTGAGAACGTTATTACTATTTCCTAACCTATCTAGATTCCTCCCAAGGCACCCCATGCTCTCCATAATCCCCTCTTCAAGCTTTTTAAGTCACACACTCAAGTAAGGGTTCCTTGTATTCTCATTTTTATCCAAGTTTCCTTATACTGTTACACCATTTTATTTTCATTTAAAAATTATTGGGTATGTTTTAGAGCCTCCCCCATACTTCCCTTATTATGTTTAAATGATTATATACCCATATCTCTCCCATTAATCCCTCCCACGTACACCCATTTCCATGCTGAGATTTTATAAGAGTTATTCCATTTCTCCTATTTCTTCGAGTTTCTTTATTATGTTATGACTTATATTTCCAAATAAATTATGTTGGGACAGTTATTTATATGACCATAATACTTCTAATTTCATGTATATATGATGAGATACCTATTTATCTCTCATAAATACTTTTTATGAATTTTTAGGTCACATCGTTAGGCTGCCAAAATTGCACCGTGAATCTCCATTCAAAAACAATTATGTAGTGAAAACCATACCCATTCCCAATAAAGGATGTTCACTTTTATACACATAAACCTATTTATTTCGGACATAAATTTATGTATTCCACACCCATTGATCATGTTATAAATTATTACTATGAATTAATCCATGATTTATTATCGATGTGGCACACTTACGCATGGGAATGAAATGAAAGTGACTGGTGCACCCAGAATTATATAGTGCTCCCATGAATTGGGTAACGTTTAGTATCATGATACGTCATGTTGGGATATGGGTTTACCTGATTACTTTATTGGATATTGTCCACTATGATGTCTTGGTAGTTCATCCCTGACCTATGATGCAATGAATTAAGTTGTTGCTACATTTCCATGTTAGGATTATCATGATATATGATGCCTTTATGTTCATGTTTCTTTTATGCTCCACTGATATGCCTATTGTCTAAAATGTGTTGTCTTCCTCAGGTTATTCCATGTTTGTTACCATACTAGGATTTATAGCTCACCCATTTCTTATTTATATCTTGAGGTTATCCCATGCAATGTTTTGTATGGAGGAATGTTTTGGTCATGTAAAGGAAGTTTACAATAATGATGTTGTATTTCATGTTTTAAGTTGTTCTATAATATTTTTAACTTCCCAAGAAACTGTTCTCCTCGATATTTTGGGTTGTATAAAGTGTAATTTTATATCATTAAATCATGTATGACTGTAATAAAAAAACAATAGGGTTGTTATACAGTTCGGTTGAAACATTCCTCAATGACTGGGTTTTTAATACATCAGAAATTTTTTACCTTGAAAACATAAATACCGATCTTGGATGAAAACATTATATGGGAATACCAAACAAGTTAAACACCATCTATAATAATGGGAGATCAATTTTTCATTAAAGTAAAATATATTAACCCTATATTCAGCAAATCATTTCCAAAAAACATTATGAAATTAGGTTGGAAAAAGAGAACTATTTTCTTCAAATTACCGTATTGGAATTTTTTTGTACATCATACATTTTCTTGATGTCATGCATATAGAAAAAAATTATATTTTACAATTTTATTATAAAATTAAAAATGTTCATAAAAAAACAAAATATGGAATCAATGCAAGGTTGAATATGATTTAAATGGTGATAAATGAAGATTTAGAATCGGTGGAGGGTAATGGGTGTACTTTTCTTCATCTAAAAATTTACAATCTATCCAGACCTGAAAAATTTCAATTTTTCTTTTTTTCTTAATGGTGTAAAAGTTCCATTGGATTATTCATCAAATATCAATAATTCTATGTGAATGACTAATCTAAAGTTACATGGACTAAAATCACACGATTTTCATGTTTTTATACAATATTTGATGCATGTATCTTAACATTACACTCTTCCTAAAAATGTATGGCATTAATTAACCATACCATGCTTCTTTTTCAAATCCATATGTATTAAATTTATACAATCGATAAAGTTTATAGTCATGAATAAAGAGGTTGCAATAATATTATGTGAATTATAGATGTTCTTCCAACCATCATTATTTGATATGATGGTATAGCTAAAGGTTCATTTGGTTAGAGAGTTTCTAATACATGGTATTTTCTATTATAGATGGTTGTACCCAATTGAAAGATATGAGGTGATTTTGAAAGGGTATGTCAAGAATATAATTGATCTGGAAGGTTTTATTGGATAATGATATATTTTTCAAGAATTATTTGAATTCTACACTGATTACATATCAAATATTGATAGAATAGGTCTCCTAAAGTCTAATCATGGTGGATTCCTTATGGGATAAGGGATTTATAGAAGAGATATTGTTACAATTACCACCACAAAACATGAGAAAGCACCCCTTTACATTTTTTCGTAATAGTAAAGATGTTGACGTATACATTGAATCCCAAAAATACATTATTAGAGCTTTAATTAATCAAGGGATAAAGTATGGATATCAAATAAAAATAAATAATATGTTATAGGATAGTTATAAGATCATATTTATAAGAATTTATCTAAAAAAATAGAATTCAATTATCGAACAACATTGATGGATAGATAGAGGACTAAATGAAACAGTTATATCATACACTGGTTTTGTAATAAATAGCTATATATGTTCTATTCAAAAGAACATGATGACTATAGTACAATAAAAAATAGTGGAGTTACACTTGTGGTGGAGGCGATTCATATATATAGTTCCAATGATAGAAACCCAATTTATTAAAATATATCATACTTTTTTATTATCAAACAGATATAATGGTTTTATTATACATAATATTACATTTTGATTTTCTTTTTCAAATTTGTTGACAATAGGAGCATAGTGAAAGTTGAAGAAATGGTATTCATGAAGGTGAATTTCATTTTGTAAGGGTAATAGGTTGATCCAGTCATAATGGAATCACAATCAGTGTAAGAATTTTATATCTTAGATCCAGTAAATAATAATTGGTCAATTAGACTATTGGAGACTAAAAAAACTGTAGGTCTAGATGAAAATTCAATCAAGGATGAACCTTTCAGTGGGATATCATAATTAGTTCATAATGGTCCCAATGTAGACAATTTCTTATATGTTTGAGTGGACCACAAAGAGGTGATTTGGAATTTATAAAGAGGAACCAAATCCCTTAAATGTTTTATAAAATATAAAGTGTATTATATTATCAGGTTAATTTTTTTAATATACTATGCTTTACTTCTTTATATTAGGTGTTACTTATTGTATTAACATAATATAAATTAAATGTTTGACTAATCATAAAGATAACGTCTTATTCACTAGATGATGTTACCAATATTGAGAAAGAACATGTGGTTGATGATGAAACTACAAAATTATTAAGGGATCAACAACATGATAAGGAAAAAAATAAAAATGACCCAACATCACAATGTTGACTAAAATTATTAAGTCAAGAAGAAATGGTATAAAATTTGAGGTTGGTTGGAATAAATGGGTCCACCTTTTGAACCCCACAAGTAAAATTTTATTAGTAATGTTTTGGTCAAAATGAGGATGAATGTTTTTATTGTTATAGATTCCTATTGTCATGTCAATCCTGTAATGAATAAAACCCTTTGAGAAGATATAAAGGTAGTGTTATGTTATAATTTCTCTATTTTACTAAAATTTATATAATGAAACGTTGATTTAATGTTCATTAATAATTGTAGAGATCATTTATTTTAGATAATTTCAATAAGAAATATGTCTTAATGGACGCATGAAAATACAACAAAGGCTTCCAGACACTTCTTACAATGTTTCATATTAGTGACACTGAGAGGAAATAAATTCTCTACCCATTAGTAACTTATTCCCACATTATAAAGTAGGAAACATGAAATTTTTTTTTCAGTCATTATGATGAGAAATCATTATAGGTTCCTTATATTTGATAATATATTATTTGAAATTATTTATTTAATCTATTTTTATTTAAAATTATTAATATATGAAACAATAAAGGAGTGATGAAAATAAACAATGTGCATCAAGACCAATATAAACCTATCTCAAAGAAGGATGGGGTACGATTCACTAGAGAATAAATTGGTTTTAATTTTAAATTAAAATTAAATATTTTATGTCATATTAAACAACATATTTTACTTTTTTTGATATTCTTACTGATGAATCAAAATCTAAATCCACTTCCATTCCAAGTAATGTTCAATGGAATAAAGGTCACATAAATAAGGATGTTAAACTATTTTATGGAAAAAAACTCGGTATGAAGAAAATGTGTATGTATTACACAATAGTAAATGAATGTTATTAATAATAGTATTACATACAAATATCTACTTATGTTCATATGTTCTTATATGGTTTAGACTCAATAATATATAGTGACCACACTGGAAGTAAAATTACTTTTGGTATTTTTGAATTGGATGGAACAATATGGTTTCATTAGAGGTGTCAGTTTTGGAGTTTTTCTCTAAAGATATATCGAGAGGGAAAACCCCAAAAAAGATACATAGCATAAGATTAATGTATTACAAGTAAAAATAGATTATTTTAAAGATATTATATTCTTGTCTAGTTTGGATGAATAATATATACAAAAAGATCAATCTGAACTGATGGTGGAACAATGATTAACACTTGAAAAACCAAATAACCCTGCTATCATTGAGTCTAGTCATTCACCTCAACCGAATACCTTACCTATGGTGCTCAATTTGTTTATTACTATTTGTCCAAAATGTGAATTAAATAACCTCCAATAACATTATATTACTAAAATTTGGTAGGGTAATGTTATATGTGATTTTTATTGATAAACACCCATGAAACTCTTTGTTGTAAGGGTTATGGTTTATAATATCCTAGGATACATGATACACAAAAAAACTCCCAAAAGATAAGATGAGATTGGTGATTGAGGTGGATGAAGATCCAAACACTAATTTTCATGTCCAACTTGATGATTGGGATATTACAATGGTCAATGATGCTATTGGAACATTCATAGCATGGTCATATAATCTAATAAAGATACATGAGGTATGTAGTTAACAAATTTTTTCAAATGAAAAAATTGTAAATTTTTATGAAATATCTTTTGAAGTGAGTTATGGTTTATAGAAAGATAAAATTATTCGAAAAAAAGTGGACGAATCAAGACAATCTAGTTATTCAACAAAGAAAACAAAATGATATTTCATGAGTAACTTCTCCCTGCCAGTTCTACTATAACATATATTATCATCAAAACTTCACAAATACACCAAAATGAATGATGGATATGTTTTTAACGTTTCATATAAATAATAAATTTTTTGAACTATCATTACATGCAATATTGGTCTCAAGATTGTAAATGAGATTCTCAATTTTTAATGGATGAGAGGATCATTTTTGAATACATACATAAGGTACATTTTAAAAATACATCTATTTTTAAAAATGATATAATATGTTCATTTATGTAAATAAATATACATTTTTTCTATAGGAATTTATATTACTACTATGTGAAGGTAAATCCCTACAAAGTAAGGTTTGGATTCATTAATCACTATATTGTTTCTATGGATGAAATTAAATTGGATTAAAAAGAAATTGATAATAAAAAATACACACTAAATGAGGCATTTGAGAAGAAAATTATAGATTCTATACTCTTTTTGATACCTATAATGTAGGGGTAAAACTCTACAATATGATCATATAAAATATATTTTAATTTTTTTTCATTAATTGTTTGTTTTTTAGGAGGCGATGGATGATGATCACAATCAATCTAGATACCCAAAATATTTATTTTTAGATTCAATGCAAGGATATCCATCAAACCAACCACACATGATGTGTATTGTTAATTTTTAATAAATTTCAATAAACATTTAATAGATAAAATATTAATAATATGATTCATTTTGTGTTTTAATAATAATTTTGTTATAATACAGTGATTACTAAACATAAGATAAATCATGGTTTAGAGTTAGTGACAGAATATAAAAGGCCTATGAATTACTTAAAATGGAAAAATATTAAGGAAAATATAGAAATATTTAACTATAAAAACATATTTCAAAATAATTTAATTATTCTGGTCCTTTTTTATACAGTTTCAGAATAAATATAACAAAAATAATTATGGATTTTATATTTGAAAATTAGTGAGAGATATAATAAAACATCAAAAGAATATCACACACGAGAAGGTAATTTCTAATGGAAATTAAAAAAATTAAATATTTTTACTAAAATATTTTCAATTTTTTTCGGTACTATAATGATTGCTGACAATCTACATACTCAAAAGAATAAGAAATTTATTTATAGATGAGTGGGAAACATACATGGTTCCAGAATGTTTTCTGAAATCAGATTTAGATGATTAACAACTATTTTTTCGATCTAGTATGATATATGACCTTAGGAATTAAATTTGGGGTTTGAATAATTATTATCATAATTCTTATATACTATTTTCGATATATTTATTAAGGATAAGTATAATGGAGGAAATAAATTTGTTTAGAAATGAATGGGAAAGATACATGTTACGAGAATTTATACATTCATCACGAAGATGTGAATTCCTACTAATTATTTAGTAAATCTTCTCATTATTAGATATAATTCTTAGTTAATTTCATTATCATTTTTATCTAATAATTATTTTATTAAATATACAAATTAGTTCAAATCACACATCACATTCTCAAAACCAAGAAAATGATATTAGATTATTTTCATGATTTAATAAAATAATCCACAATTCATTTATCATTTTTAGGTATTTACTACATTCCAATCCAACACACGATGTGTTCAATAGGATATGAAATACATGTTTTCAAAATAAAAGTGTCGTTTTAGTTTAAAACTAGTGTCACAAATCCAAAACTAAGGAACCATGATCATATTGGTTTCAAAATTTAAGACAATGATCCATAATTCATTTTTTACATGTAGGTGTTGACCCCATTCCCATCCGACACAAAATGTGGTTCGTATAACTTGAAGTATGTGTTTTTGATATAAAAGTGTAATTTTAGTTCAAAATGCATGTTACATATCCAAAACTAAGAAAACAAGCTCATATTGTTTTCAAAATTTAAGAAAAAGATACATAATTTATTTTTCCTACACAGCGAATGACTGAATTTCAATGTGACACCTAATATGTTTGGAATGACTTGAAGTATATGTTTTTAATATAGAAGTTCCATTTTAGTTTAAAATAAACATCAAATAGTAAAAATGAAACAAATGATCTCAGATTATTTTTAAACATTATGGGAAATATCCATAATTCATTTGTAATATTTAAAAATTAACAAAAAATTAATCAGAGACAAGATGTGGTTGGTAGGCTTGAAATCCGTGTTTTCAATATAATATGGTAATTTTAGTTTAAAACAAGAGTCACATATCAAAAAACTAGAAAAATTGCTCGGATTGTTTCCAAACATTAAGAAAACGATCCTTAATTAATTTTTCATGTGTAAGATTTAAATTCACATAAATATGAGACATGATGTGGTCAATATGACCCAATGTTCATATTTTCAATATAATAGTTCCATTTTAGTTTAAAAAACATGTCAAATAGACAAACCAATAAAAAAGATCAAATGGTTTTTAAAATTTTGGAAAATGATACATAATTCATTGTTCACATATAGGAATTGATTGTACGTAAATAATACACACAATGTGGTTGATATAACATAAACTCCATGATTTCAATACAAAAGTGCAATTTTAGTTTAAAACACACATCAAATATTCAAAAACGATTTTGGAGATCCACAATTAATGTTTCATGAATAGGAATCGACCTCATGCCTATCTAACAAATAATGTGGTCAATATGACCTGAAGTTCATGTTTTCAATGAAAAGTGTCATTTTAGTTTAAAATTGGATTCACAAATAAAAAAACAAATAAAAAAATATTTGATTGTTTTCAAACATTATGAAAATGATCCATAAATCATTTTTCATGTGTAGTAATTGACCTCACATTAATCCATCACCTAATGTGATCGATATGACTCGTAGAACATGTTTTCAGTTTAAAATTGTAATTTTAGTCTAAAATACACATTAATTAGTAAAAACCAAGAAAATGAGCTTAGATTGTTTTCAAAATTTAGAAAAAAGTTCCATAATTCATTTTTCACATGTATTAATTGACCAAACATCAATCTGGCACATTATTTGGTCGATATGACCCGAAGTGTTTTTTTTATAAAAAAGTGCTATATTAGTTTAAAACAGACATCAACTACTTAAAAATGAGAAAATGAGCTTTAAATTTTTTCAAAAATCATGGAAAAAACCCATAATTCATTTTTCAAATGTAGGAATTGACTGCAGATCAATCTACCACATGATGTGGTCGATATGACCTGGAGTGCGTTTTTTCAATACAAAAGTGCCATTTTAGTTTAAAATATGCATCAAATAGTAAAAAATGATCTCATATTGTTTTCAAACTTTTGTAAAATAATCTATAATTCATTATTCATGTGTATGAATTTACCTCACATCAATCAGAGTCATGATGTGATTGGTATGACTTGAAGTACCAGTTTTCAATAAAGAAGTGTCATTTTAGTTTAAAATGTATATCACAAATACAAAACCAAGAAAATGAGACCATAATTTTTTCAAACATTTGAAAAATGATCCATAATATATTTATGAAATATATTAATTGACCTCATGTCAATATAACACAATATGTGGTCAGGTATGACTCAAAGTGCCTATTTTCAATATTAAAGTTCCATTATATTTTAAAACTCATATAACATAGCCAAAACCAAGTTTTTTTAAAATATTAAAAAAATAATCCATAATATATTTATAATGTTGAGGAATTTACTTCACATAAATCTGTTGCACGATATGGTCAATATGACTTGAAGTATGTGTTTTCATTATAAAAGTGTCATTTTAGTTTAAAATTCATATCACATAGCAGAAACCAAAAAAATCTCATATTATTTTCAATATTTAGGAAAATGATCCACAATATATTTTTTATGTGTAAGAATCGATCACACATCAATCTGGCACATGATTAGTTGATAATGTCATTAATATATATGTCAACTAACAATATAATTTATCATATGTGGATTAAATAACATTAAAACTATAATTTTTTTATTATTTAAAATTTTTTAATTAAAAAATGGTTTTATTTCTGGGAAATATTTTACACAGAGGTTGAGTTATCAAAGGCATCATAGTTTTGATTTTTTATATGGGTTGTAATTATTTTGGTAAATTGTAAATATGAAATTAATGTAAATATTTGAATGTAAACTTTGAATTGGAATGATAGTGAAATGCATTATTTGTATTCCAATATGGTTTACTATATATTTATATTCCTATTTATGTATTCTAATTTTTTTTTGATTTTATAAGGCTGATATATGGTTGCAGTTGTGTATAAAATGAAATATCTTTTATCAGCATTAGATGAAGCAATGATAAAGTGACCCTTTAGCAGCACTTCATATAACACTAATAAAGGGTATATTAATCATCAATTAATCTATCACTAATAATTGGTCACATTATCAATGCTTAATTTAGTGCGGATAATGGGCATGAAATTTTAATATCTCTTAGACTCTCTGTGCTTTTACGTTCTAAAAAAGAGCATTTTTATTGTTTTTAAAAGTTTATTTTGTAGTTGTGGTGGAAGAAGTTCGATTTAATAGTTATGAAAAATATTTTCCATCCCTCTTTTATATTTTCAAATTATAGTATAAGAATTTTTTTTTCATTTTACTCTTGAGATTTTGTTTTTTGTGATTTGTTGAAATAAATTTCATTTTGACAGACTATGAAAAATTCACCATTAAAATCCTAGATCTTTCACACCAAATTGACGAACTCAAGGAGAAGATCCAAATAATTATAGATAAATATATCAAAAATCCATAACTGAGAAATGATGAGGAATGTCCTTGTGGGATGGAATTCATATTCAAATAACTGGTTCATGAATTAGAGAATATGGCATATAAATATTAATAATCCAATGAATCCAAGTATGAATCCACCATTATGGGTTAATTAATGGTAATTTCCCTTACAAAATGATGAACCCTAGAACTCTATAGAATACATCTTAACTATTGATGTCATTATGGGATAATAAAAAGAATAATCTACCTTAGAAGAGTTTTATCATGTTTGGATAGCCCAAGAACATTATCTCCCATCTCAAAGTATTCCACGTTCTTATTCCATACAAAACATCAATTTGAAGTAGAACATAAGGGGAAAAAAAGGAAGAATCCTTAGTTGTATTTGAAAATGAAAAATAATATGAGAGGATGGTTGTGAAAAACAAAGGGATGTCCTGGAAATTTTTGTAGAACAAAAAGAGAAACATTAAGAGAAGGAAGAAGAAGAGGAAAAGGCTCCTGGAACTGAAAAGTATAGTATAGAAGTTTATTTTTTTTATAAAATAAGAAGAAAAAGAGTTTTTGTACAATTTATTTAGAACCAAAGAATTAATTTTCCTACTTATATATAAATTATTATTTTGGGATCATTTATAATTAATTGCAAAAATGATTTCAACAAGGAATAAATAGAAAATAGCCACATAAAATGCACTGAAAGATCATTTTTTGATCAGTTTTGATGTCAAAATAGCTATTCCACACTCCTATAAGATGAGAAAAATAGGAAAGGGTGAGAAAAAAACCTTAAACAAAATGATATTTGGGTGTTGACATTAATTTTTTAATTATTTCTTATAAATTTAGGAATTAATCAATAGGGAACAGTTTAGTATTTTGTTTCAATCCCTTATAAATTTTTGTTATTAAATTTAAAACAACTTTGTATCTTCGATTTAATGTTTTATTTTATAGGTATATTATAATAAAATCAAATGAAATAGGTGAAGTAAATGTATCTTCATAGAGATTGGGTATTATTGAATTCAATTCCATATTTATTTCACTCCCCTATATTTGTTTTTACTTTCAAAGAAAATTGCTTACGACACTTACATTTTTTCAACATTTTTAACTATGATAATTCTTTTAAGACACCCATGACTCTATGTTTCATATTTAATTATTAATTAAGCTGGATAATAAATTTTGGGATGAATGATTAGAGATAAGAATAGGGGAGTCTATTGAATGAATCATGATTTGGGGGATTAGTTAGTATATGTAGATGAAATTCCCTTAAAATTTTCCTGATTTGAATTCATAAAATTAATGTTGATTATTTTATTATTATTACAAATGAAATGATAAATTGTACTATATTTTTTATTCCCCTATTCTGATAGGGTTTTATTACAAAATTTCTATGTTCTTTCTAATACAAATTTCTTGTGAGATACTTGGGGAATGTCACCTACTATATCTTGAATTACATCTTATAAAATCAAGGATTATACAAAGGCAGAATTAAAATTAATGATACATTTGTATGATTTTCCATTATTTTTACAACCCACTATTACATTATATCATTTTTTATTCCTTTAAACCCTATTAAATACCATGTTAGTAAAGATCTACATTAAAAACCTATTATATACTTCTTACCCTAATATTTTTATTTTTTATGATATTCATTGGATTAAGTGTGGGGGGGGTTTTCCATGGTAGAATAGATTATGCCTTATTATAGGGGAATATGTGAGGTTAATTCATGGGATTTTGGTATAAGTACATAATTTTTAATTAATTACATTGCATTGTTTTCCCTATTAAAATTATAATGGAAAAAAGGAAAACATGGAAAAAAATAAAATATTGGTTATAACTTGGGTAGGTTGAAAATCAAACATGTTAAACCTATGATATTTTAATAACTATTAGAATTATTATTTTTAGGATATCATGTATTGGGTAGGGGTGTGAGATTTATCCCCAAAAAAACCTCCAAAAATGGGGGAATGGGAAAAAATAAGTAGGAAAAAAGGTGTGTGCATCAATCATTGTATTGTTTTCTTTGTGTATCTTACTTTTAAAATAAGAAGTGTGTGGTGAGAGGATTTATTTTAATTGAATCAGACTTTTTTTATCGTGAATTATGATTAAGATTCTACCCTTATTTTGATATTATATATTTTCTAACATAATTACCAACCTACCTTATAAAATCAGAGTCATTTGAGTCTTAATGTGAAGTACTCATTATTAATTGAGATATTTGTCTTTTGGGGGGCGTGAAGATCTGAGATTCTTTAAAAGCATATGATTAGGAGAATGTACATGATTTTTGAGCATAAATCCATTTTTTACCTTGATTGATGAGGGAAAATAATTCATGTTTAGGTAGTTCAAAAAGTGGAATGCATGATAATAATAAATTATTAAAGTTAAATTAATGTGTGGAAAATTATTTTTATTTAAAATGGGAAAGTAAAATAAATCACTTTTTTTGTTACTCTAAAAAGTTAGGATTCAAAAAGATTTATTAATGTGATTCTTGAAAAATTTTCTCCATTAAAATTTATTTTATTTTTTTAATTCATAATTTAAATATTGTTACGATGTATGTTCCTCTATGTTATTATTGATATTACATTCTTGAGGATATGAAAGTTTTAAATGTGGGGTAATTTCACAAATAAAATATCATGAATAAATTTTTATTATTTATTTCACTATTTTTTTTTAAATATTTTAGTTTTATAGTCATATATTTATTTTTTATATTATTTCATGTAAGGGAGAACTATGATTTAATTTTATAAGAAATAAATAAAAAACATGAGTTTTTTCAAAAGGGAAATAATAAATTTGTAAAAGATAATTGTTGAAAATGGAATGTTTTCATTGGAGAAATATTTGTCCTATCACTATTTAAGGAAGAACGCATTGGTAATAATTAAGTACATAGGATCATGTAGGAGTCCGACATCGGTCGATAGTAGGTAGTGCCTAAAAGGATGCAAGAGAAAGGCCAGATGTGAGTCAGTGCTAGATAGGAGTATCCAGGGCAGGGTGACCCTAGGGAAACTCATCTGAGAAATCTATAATCTATCATGTTATAAAAGGAATTCACTAAATGTTTATAGGACAAAAACAAGACAGTATTTCACTAGATCACAATTCAATTACAAATATGATATTGTATTGGTCTACTGAAGTCATCCCTTCAACTCAATTTGCCTTTCACCTTGCCTTATGCCACATCCTACCAAGTTGAACCATGAAACTACAATTTTTATTATAGATTAAGAATAGGATATCATTATGTAGAGGTGGATTACATCATGGATTAACTATCTACACCGCATATAATAAATGATACAAGATGAACTATTACACTGTGGTCATCAACACTTAAACATAGATGCATGCATGATTGCATGAGGATATTTGAGCATTATCCTTTATCTATGTCATGGAATTGGGAATTAATATAGGAGATATTGGGATACAAGGAACTATTAATGCTGCAAGACACAATATAAAACCTTAACTACTATATGAGCCAAAGACAATGAATCCAGCATGGCCAATATGATGTGATGATTTTTTCTTTCACAATATATGATGGTTGGATGAGATTGTTAGTGTGAGAGAGAGGTGACCACGAAATGATGATACCACTATGTCATAATATATCAGGAAATGGAAGGGAATTTATTTTTTAGTTGAGGGATCTCTTCACCATAAGAAACCATCCATCTTACAACCTGGTTTAGTGTGATATGAGTTTTTACATAAGATAAAACACTACACCATGGATGTATATTAGAATAAAATATAAAACATAGTAATATTTCTCTGCTAGTTAATATTGGAAATATTTTAAAGGGGATTTAAGAGGATTTCCCCATGTCGATTATGAAGTCTATCTAGTTTGTTGAAGGAAAAATTAAAATGTTAGTGATATAGATTATAGATATGAAGATACAAAGTGGAGATAAATGAAGATATGTATTGGATATTTGTACCTTTCTATAGAGTGAATCATTAAAAAACTATGGTATAGAATTTGAGGTAAGGTTTACTATTTCACTTTGGAAAAATTATGGTAAATATTTTAATGATTTTTCTTTCTTTTTATTTTGTTTCTATACCTCTCATGGAAAGATTAAGAGGGTAGTTATTTTATGGAGTTTTTTGATATAAGGGGATTTATTTGAAAAATTAGTAATTCTTTTTTGATTCTCATGTTGTGTTCTCACTATCATTCTATTTTTAACCTCTCTTTATTTCTATTATTCATGACCATTGTATTTTTTTGAAAGAGTGATTTTTTGTGTGGGTTCAAGAGTGGGGATTCCACCAGAACCATTGGTCTTGTCATAATTTATGTTTAAATAAGTTTTGGGTTATACACTTCATTGGTAATATGAAGTACCTAACCATGAGAAAAAGTGATCTTAAGATAATGGTGTGTAACACCCCAAACCAGGTTCCACTAAACTGGTGCCCTGAGCCATTATGCTACCGGACCTTAATCATGCCTACCCATACACCAGAGGCTATCTACTAATGATGAGAGCGGATGAGGTTTCTGTTGGAAGACTATTCCATATGTATCCTAGTAAACAACATTTAAGTAATTAAAATCAAACATATATAGATACAAATAAGCATTATAACCCTGGAAAGGGATGATAAAATAGTACAACATAAGATACAACAAAAAATTAATGGTCCACACATACCATAACGTATCACATATGGGAGGATTATGAACATGTTGTTCTAGAAGAAGAAAATAAAACTGAGAAAAAAATCTAATCCCTAAGTGGTCCCATGTCTATCCCGGTCCCATCTACCATGCTTAATTCCAAGGAGCGAAGTCATCAAGCATCAAGCCTTTCCCAAGTCTAGTCTTGCAAGCAAGTAATATCTACTTGGGTACCAAAGTGCTATGGAGGCCTAATCAGGTAATGAGTATAACTCAGTAGGTCACCTTAAATGATGTCCCTAAACACAACCTAGCTGATAAGAAAGTGAATTTATTATTTCTATAAATAAATATAGTATTTAAAAATAAATAAATAAATAAACAACACTGATACCTGGGATTCACAGTGAAACCTGGGATTAGATCATACCTGAAAAAAATAGTTCCAAGGTTTCTTTGAGAGATTACTAATAAATAATCCTCTACAAGTCACCACACATAATCTAGGTGCCCATCCTGATGTTTCCTAGTATCATGAAGTATCACTCAGAATCCATTTCCTCATCTAAAAATTATCATTGAATCTAAAAACTCTTGATGATATTACCCACAATCTAGTTTCAAATGGAATCCAAGTGATCTTACATATATTTTCCATATAATCTAATCACTCATCATTACATTACCAATCATCATTCATCAAATAGAATCCATTTTCTCATCTTGTTATTCCTTGAGAATTTGAGCACTCATCCCAGCATTCCCAAACATCAAGTATCATATAGGTTCAAGGAAATGCTATTGACCTTACAAGGTTGTCATTAATGACATGGAATCTGGGTTCTCATCCTGGTATTATCACCCATCAAGTATCATATAAAATCCCAACACTCATAACAACACTCCCCTATCTTATATTTCCATTTATTCATTTAATTAGGATACCATTCATTCTATTTTATTATTAACGGGGTGAAGTCCATTTTAAAGAATTTTATAATATTGATCCAATTCATAATGAATCATATAAATTTAAAACCAGATGGGTCTCAAGAATCCCATTCATTTCATAAACCATGGTTTACCATTTTACTATGTTAATATAAAGGCATGTTTTCATCCCTTTTTATTTTACATAAACCTTTACACATTCTTTTAAAAACATTCACCCAAATCAAGTGTCTTATTATATATCACCATGCCTTATGGGTAAGTCAAGATTCCAATTTTATGTCAGGTAATTCCCTTTGAATAACCCATTATTTCTTATGGATTTACTAAGCCTTCCAAACCATTTAAAATATCAATGATTGTGAAATTACATTTCATAATCCTTGATTAAAATTATAATTATCTTACCAACCATTTTTAACACATTAGAAATTTTATTATATCATTTCAAAATTTAAGGTTTACGTTTCATGGAGGTCCATACATTTAATATTTTCTACTAAGAATATAGTTTTCCCCTGTATTATCCTATTCCATGGCCAATTTATTACCAAGTCACTCCACTAAGGAATCTTCTAATGTTAAATTATGTCTAAAGGAATTTAAATAAGTGAAATGATAACATAAAACATTTAGTTTATTTTATAGTCATAGATTTAAACAATAGTGAGGACACCAACACATGCAATCAAAAAAATAAAACAATAGAATGTATAAAATTAAGGGACCACCTACCTTTAATGAATAGTTCCATTTATTTCTATAGGATGATAGTTTCTACCTATTATCTCAATGATTTTTCTATAATTAACTATTCCTCACTAGCATTCCTAACTCCAAATTCCAAAAAAAGATCATAAAAAACCATAATCAATTATAATTAATTAAAAATTTAATTCAAAATAGTAAAAAATCATGAACTACAAATTGAATGCTCTCACCAAACTAAAACTAAATCCAACCACCCGTAAGAGGCCTATATCACACCTCATTCACAAATTCAATCCAAATACATATGATACTACACTGTTTCCATGATTATTTAAAAACCAAATTAAAAAAACCTAAAAAAATTCACTATGATTTTTTTCTTTAACAAAAAAATGAGACACCATTGGAAAACACAACCATGGGACATCCTATATCAAGGCTGAATAAAATACTTAAGAGAATCATGCTATTATTCCATTATTTAGTGTAATTTTAAATGAAAACCAAAACCAAATAAATTAAAATTATAAACAAAAAGTGATGGGATAAAAAGAGGTTGTTAAAGGATAACAATAACCTCAAAACACTGATGGTTTTATCCCAGACACCCAATAATAGAGGGATGTTAACAGTGGAAGGGGAGAGGTATATCTTCCCTTAGTATGTGAAAACAAGAGATGAAAATGGGGTATCCCCCTTTAAAACCATAGGGAGAATATTTATAACTTTTCTCCATAAAAATACCACCAGCGAGGTGGTGGATTCCATTGGATAGCCAATGTTTTGCTTCATTTTTTTAGCAGCCACCCTGACTCCCCCTTAAAATTCTCTCAAACTATCATAACACTTTTCGAGCCCCTTTTCTTATCAAAAAAGACTTATTTAATCTTCTCAAACACTTGGAATTTCATTTCAAGGTTCATTTCAAAATCTGACCCATCCACCAAATGAAAAATCAAATTTATCATAAATTCTAAATTCCTATACAGAGACTGGGCATTACAAACTTCCAACCATAACTTTAGAGGGCCGAATCTTGAAGTACATGGACATTAAATTACGTTTTCGGAATACTTAATACATAACAAAAACAGACACACATGGACAGTAATAGTTTTGTGTCTTTGGAAACTCGGAAAATAATCTTCTAATCATGTTAAAATATCTTCAACATATCCCATAAGATCTTTCCCTTTATTTTCTTACCTAAAACATTTCTTTACATCCTAGGGAAAACAAAACATATAAAGGGTGATATCGAATGCTCATTAAGGGTAGTCAAGGATAACATAAAACAAATCATATACATTTGAACTTCAAAACATTAACATAATATTTAAACATCAAAATCTTGATAAATGACATAAATCATGGCAGTATGTAAGGCATAGATCATAAAGAAACATTTATCATGATAAAATAGCATGGGAATTAAACATATAACTGTCGAAAACCATTAAACACATGTTATGATTTCCATAGTAGCCAAGGCATTGCTGCCAAGACCATCTTAGTGGACAGAGTCCCTTTCTGAATTGAGTTCACTCCTCGTTCAAGTCCTGTATTACTGAACCAGTTTAACATGCCATTCCAGCCATGTCTATCTCATGAGATATAAATCTCTACCCAATTCATTGGAGGGAGATATAGGTCCCACCCATCTCATAATGAAATCATTCTTACTTGTGCCACAAAATCATAAATCATACATCATAGCATAACCCATGTAATAAATTGGGATTCTTAAACATCATTCCATCATAACATAATCCATATAAAACAAATGGATATCATTTCATCATAAGAATAATTATACCATGTAAATAATAGAGAAATTACACTTGAAACATACACATATGAAATAATGTCATCTTAGATGGAAAATAGTTTTGATAAAACACTTGAAATGAATTCATGAGGAAAATATCCTTTCTTCTTCAAAATAATTTTATTTTCTAAAATTTTCATTCAATTTTAAAATAAAATGATTTTTTTGATCATCATCATGAAATATTTTAGATGAAGCTTTATGAAAATAAGGCGTTATGAAATCATCAAAATCCGTTCATGCCGTATAAGTAAAAAAAACATTCTCGTCGTACTTTTGTCAGAAAAGTCAAAAAGTACCACGTATGGTAATCAAAAGAAAGATTCCATCCATAACACAAAGTAAAAGTCAAATAGTGGTAAAAATTCCATTAAAAATTCATGGAAGAATATTAAACACATTATGAAAAACATTTTATGATCATGGATGAAAAAAATAACCCCAGTAAATAGTTACGTATAAGCGATCTCGGATAAAAATGAGATTGAAAAATTATCCCTTACCTTAGGTCTGATATGCTTCATACGTATCCAAACCTCATGTATAATGATTTAAATAATGTTATTGACTTATTACAGAATCATATTCATTTTTATGATATCATATATGGTTCAACTATGACTTTATATTACATGTTCTTTTGTAAATTCCATGTTAAAGATCGTTTTGGGTAAAATTGTTTCATTTGCCATCCATGTTTTGACTTGTAATTATTCATATGTTTACTTAGATCATGATTAATTAATTCCAGAATATAAAACATGACTTAAATATAATATATATTCAGAATATACATATATATAATAGATCGATAAATGGAAAGAAATATACCGTTCATGGAGATGGTAGGTCGTACGTACGCATGAACGTTGTTTTCGTTTCCTCATTGAATTGAATGGAATTAATTGGATGAAATACATATATATATATATATACATAAATAAAGTATCATTAATATTTCATATATTTCATGATTACTTTTTATATATACTTTATAATCATTCATGAATGGTTAATCATTGAGAATGAATCTCATCACATCGTGGAGACGGTAGTCCGTACGTATGCACGAGCGATGATATCATTCCCATAATTATTGAATTGAATTGGAGTGGATGATACAATATATAATAATCAGTATGATGTTATAAAAACTATGTATAGTTATTATTTACACCACTATACCCATCCATGTAAGGTGTTGGTGGAAAAACAGATTACACCACGGCGTGGAGACGGTATTCCGTACGTATGAACCCATGGTGATTTCTTTTTCCGTAGGATGGATAGAAGGTGAAATGGGGTTGTTTGATATTTATAATAACATATTAGTATATGAGGGATACTGATGTTATTACTTAATAATTAAATAACTAATGAAGAGGGAGTAGAAAAATAATGTAACTTGAAGAAAACGGCAGAAGGTATTACCTCTTTCTCGAAGTGCCTCCTTTAAACTTTCTCTTAGGGCACTAGAGTTGGTCTTTTGATAAAACTAGTACCTCTATAAGGTTTCTAGGGAAGTGGGGAAGTGAAAAGGGAAGAGTTTGTGTGAGCTTCAAGGCTCAAAATGGTTTGACGAATAGAGGGAGGAGGTTCCCTTTTATAAGGGAGTAGAGGGGCACCTTTAGAAGTATAAGAAATATTAGTTTATATTAAATCCCAAACCCACTTAAAAGCCTCAAAAAATGACTCTATTAGATGATTATATGAGATAGGGTTGTAATCGCATCAACCAATAAAATTTAGACATGTAGAGAATTTATTTTAAACATTATCAACTTGATTTACCATTATTTAATCTATTAAATTTTATTTGTGGTAATAAGATTCTAAATTTTAAATTGTTATAAATAATTAATTATGTGCTGTGAATTATCCACAATTAGATAATTTATGACATTATAGACTATATAAATTTCAATTTATAATTTTTAAATATTTTTTTTATTTTTAAACATTTTAATAATATGTTATTTTTATAAAATAACAATAGTGTCAATTTTGAAACTAGTCATTTATTTGAATTTAAATAAAATCCAAACAAAGGATATATTCAAAATAAAATATTTAATATATTCCAAAAATGTCATATTAATCTATAAAATTAGTGGAGTATATTAAATAGTTCATATAATATTTATATTAATATTTTTAAAACCATTTATTTGGTATATCTCTTAATAAAGTAATTAGTACAACATTTTTGTATATTTATTTAATATACATAATTGTTGCATAAAAAATTAAAATAAAATCCTTTTATGAAGATAAATATATCATATTTTATAATAATAATTTTTATCTAATTTATCATCTTAAAATAATACCATGTAAATTGTTATCTTTGTTAAATTATGAAGGTGACAACATTAGATTCATTTAAAATAAAATATCACATGTGTCATAATCGATTTTATAATGCTCCAAATTGTCCAATATTCGACCATTTGTCGATTATGGTTTACATTTACATTACCAATAAGTTTTTTCCAGGGTTTTGGTGCCTTTTATGATCACTATTAGTTTAATAAAAACTATATTCTTGATTTTTCACTAGATAAACAATTTCTGCATAACTATTGTGTCACAATTAATAATAATTATTTAATCCCTAAAAATTATAAATAAATTCATATGATGTAGATAAGTTTATTAGATTTATTTAGACTGTTCATGTTTGAAGTTTCATAAAGTTTATCACTAAATTAAAATTTATATACTTAAACGATTTAAGAGAGTGACATGTTGTCACTTTCTTTTGTTTTAATAATAAATAAATTATTTTCAAGGAAAAAAGTCCATAAAATGAATCTATTCCAACCCTTATGTGATATGGGTCGAATTTTAGTCATCCAATAGAATTTTGGTAGGGGTTAGGGTAATTTTATAATCTTATTTTTACCCTTAATTACCCGATTCACCTTTAACTATGGTAAATAAAATTTACTGTAGTTATTATTCATAATGCCAAAAAATAAATAGTAGCTTATTAAAATAATTTGGACAAACTGATTCCAAATATGGAATCTATTTTTCCAAATTCAATACACAAAAGTTGCAGAAATTAAATTAAAATTAATCCCGTTGTTTAAAGAAAACAGATTTTGTTAAAAACCTTGCAAAAGATTGAATTGATTTAACCTACGAATTCAATGTAAAACCAATGCCAAGGACATAAATTATATTAAATGGTAAAAATATATTCTATTTATACTTTATAACCATTCAATATTATAATTTAACAACATAAATTATTTGGATGAAAAAAGTTGTTTTTAATTAAAATATAGCGTGTTTTTACTATTCATTAAAATATAAACGTTATCAGAATGATATGAAAATTTTATCCAAGGTAAAATTTTATATCCTGATTCGAAAGAATAATTTTATTTTGTAAAATTGAACTTATAATCATGTCAAAAACTAGATTTAAAGTTGGTGCGCCATCAAATGGTGGCAAAACTGCATTTTTTTGAAAAATACTTATTTTACTCGAAAACATTTATTTCATTCTTATACCATGTTCTAGAAAATGTTTAAGATGAATAATAATGTTATAAAATTAAAAATTTAGGTAATACTATTCATAACGGCTAGTTCATAATAATATTATAATAATATATCGTTGTTTAGTAAAACCTGATATTGCGTATAACACACGCTATCGAGGAAGGTCGCGATTGCGTGTAATGCAAGACAAGTCAGGGTTGCGTGTAGTGCATGACTCCTTTGTTGTTGTGTATAACAAAATACAATTAATATATATATATACTCAATGTTTATTAGAATAACTACTATCAAACAAACATGAAATTGTGTGTAACATGATCCAAGATTAGTGTTGCGTATACTGCAAGCTAATACAGTGTTGCGTATAGCGCATGATAATCTTGGTGTAGCGTACAACATAAGATATGAAAGAAATTAAAATGAATATATCTTATAAAATCTTGGGTTGTTACATTCTACCCCCCTTAAAATGAATTTCTACCTCGAAATTCATCGGGGATATAAATTGTTTACTATTCATAGACACCCACATCGTAAAAAGGAATACTAAAAAATAATTTTAAAAACTAAAGTATGAAACGTAACGATTACCCAAAGTAACTCATCATTGGGTTTCCATATAGGAGAACATAGGTGAAAATATGGATATAGAAGAGAAATCTAAACATCATGTTCTGATGTAGAGTTGTAGAGAACATGGCTATGAAAATGCCAACAATCACAAGGCCATAAATTTGTGATGATCTAGGGTACCATCTGATTCATCGAATATAAGGACACTAGGACAAAAAATTTTTATATTCAAGATCATTTCCCTAAAGTTGAAGAAATTTTAATTATAAGAAATACATTCATGATTTTGGTACAATCTCACCGTTGGTTGTTCCTTGGACAATTTCCACTTCATCTTTTAAAGAAATGAAGTTAAATTTTTCATTCGTGAAGTGTTAGCAGATCATATGATAGAATGACAGGTCATTCTATTTGTCTCAAACAAAAAGTTTGAAAAAGTTATCAGATATAAATAAGTTCATCTATAGTTAGATTAATCGTATATGATTCCAAAAATAGACTTATACATTATCTATCATACCGCTTAATAAAATAAATCTAGTTTCTACTAACCAGGGAATTTCTTGTAAGCCAGTGGTAGGTGATAAAGGCCAGTCGCACTTCAGTTGTGGGTTTGATTCCCACAGCCTTGTATGACGTGATGGGTTGCCGCCCGTCCTGCAGGTTGTCCTTTTTTTTCTAAAAATACATTATTATAACTTTCCATCAACAATATCGAAAAATTTTTAGCCTTAAACAATACTAGCTTATGTCCAACATAATCCATTCCAATCATTAGTCTTATCCAAAATACTGCTGTCCAATCTCATATTATTGTGAAAATGATTGCCATAGAGTTTATCTAAAAAGCTTGTTAATACCATCGTTGATCCCCATATATCATAAGATATGTCTTGTTGGACACATTCCAAACATTCGAAGGCCTTACTCATGTATTCTCTTAAACAAATGAATACCCATTAAACCTTAGTTAAAACATGAATGCAATTAAAAGTTAACACTTTCCACATACCAAAATCCTAAAAATTATATATACTCAAACCATGATATCACTTAGTACTTATTTCAATCATGAGCTCATGAATACAATCAAACATCTCCTTATCTTCTTATACCTTCATTATGCACATATCATCTGCTTTCCATAATATTTGAATCACTTTTCATGGTTATTGGTACCATAAAATTATTAAGAACCACAATAGACTAATACAAAAATATATTAATATACCATAAAAGTACCTCAACAACATTATTCTTGAATACCAATGCATAAAAACTTCAATCCATCCTCATTAATGATTGTCTTGGAATAAGTCCTTCCTTCATTTAGAAGTAACTTTTTAGGTCAGGGCATTGAGTTGGGTAATGCCCATGTTCTCCACAAACAAGACATTGAACTCCATAATAGTCTGTCACTCTATGACCCTTTTCTCCACACAGATAACATATGTCCCTCCATTTGAGGTATTCCTCAAGGTTCTTCTTCCCTACTTTATAAATCTCAGTATTCCTTTTTTATGCTCCTCAACATGCGAACATATATAAAAGTCTATCTTCCTCTTATTTGATGAATTAGGCATACCACTAAGTTTCACCTTGTTAATCATATATCACGATGACTGATTCGACATAATCACAATATCTTTCTCTCTATGCATTTCACAATTTTGTTGCTCATAGTCACCAATTTTTCCATTGGATTCAATGTTAACCAAATTCCTTCTGGTTCCCTCCATTGACAAAAACACAAAAAGAATTCTATGAGAGGAAAAAATCATGCTAGAGAAAACAACATAGTAAAGGGGGAGTACCCTCAATATCTAACATCTTAGGTTAAATTCTAAGATCGTTGCCGTAGTTCTAGGTCTATATCCTATATGTATACTTATCTTTAGTGACATCCCTATACATACCTTAGAAATATATCTAGGGATCTCACTAACATTTTCGCATCCTAGTTTCCAAAGGTTGACTAAACATTTCTTCTAATACCAACTGTAGAGGCCCGAATGTTGACGTACATGGACATTACATTCCATTGTGGAATACTTAATACATAACAATAACAAACACACAAGGACCGTAATAGTTTAGTTTCTTTGGAAACTCGGAAAAAAATCTTCAAATCATGTTGAAAGATCTTCAACATCTCCCATAAGATCTTCCCATTTTTGTTTTCTTAGCTAAAACCTTTATTTAAATCCTAGGGAAAATAAAACATATAATGGGTGAGCTCAAATTCTCAGTAAGGGTAAGAAAGGATAAAATAAAACAAATCATATACATTTGAACTTCAAAACATGAACATAATATTAAACATCAAAATCTTGAGCAATGAAATAAATCATGGCTGTATGTAAGACATAGATCATAAAGAAACATTAATCATGATGAAATAGCATGGGAATTAAACAAGTAATTGTGGAAAACCATTAATCACATGTTATTATTTCCATATTATCCAAGGCATTGATGCCAAGACCATCTTAGTGGACAGAGTCCCTTTTTGAATCGAGTTCACTCCTCATTCCAGTCCTGTATTACTGAACCGGTTTAACTTTACGTTCCAGCCATCTATATCTCATGAGATATAAATCTTTACCCAATGCATTGGAGGGAGATATAGGTCCCACCCATCTCATAATTAAATCATTCTTACTTGTGCCACAAAATCATAAATCATACATCATAGCATAACCCATGTAATAAATTGGGATTCTTAAACATCATGCCATCATAACATAATCCATATAAATCAAATGGATATCAGTTCATCATAAGAAGAATCATAACATGTAAATAATAGAGATATTACACTTGAAACATACAAATATGAAACAATGTCTTCTTAGATGGAAAATAGTTTTGATAAAACACTTGAAATGAATTCTTGAGGAAAATATCCTTTCTACCAGAAAATAATTTTCTTTTCTGAAATTGTCATTAAATTTTGAAAGAAAATGATTTTGTTGAAAATCATCATGAAATCCTGTAGAGTAAGTTTCATGAAAATAAGGCGTTATGAAATCATCAAAATTCGTTCATGTCGTACAAGTTAAAAAAACATTTTCCTCGAACTTTTTTCGGAAAAGTAAAAAAGTACCACGCATGGTAAACAAAAGAGAGATTCCTTCCATAACACAAAGTAAAAGTCAAATAGGGGTAAACATTCCATTAAACATACATGGAAGAATATTAAAAACTTTATGAAAAACATTTTATGATCATGGATGACAAAAATAACCCCAGTAAATACTTACGTATAAGCGATGTCGGATAAAAATGAGATTGCAAAATTATCCCTTACCTTAGGTCTGATATGCTTCATTCGTATCCACATCTCCTGTATAATGATTTATATAATGTTATTGACTTATTAAATAATCATATTCATTGTTATGATATCATATATTGTTCACTTATGACTTTATATTACCCGTTTTTTTGTAAATTCCATGTTAAAGATCATTTTGGGTAAAATCATTTCATTTGTCGTCTGTGCTTTGACTTGTAATTATTAATATGATTACTTAGATCATGATTACTTAATTACAGAATATAAAACATGATTTATATATAATATATATTTATAATATACATATATCTTAGATCGATAAGTGGAAAGAAATACACCATTCATGGAGATGGTAGGCCATACGTACGCATGAATGTTGTTTTCGTTTCCTCATTGAATTGAATGGAATTAATTGCATGATATACATATATATATACATAAATCCAGTATCATTATTATGTCATATATTTTATGATTACTTATTATATATATTTTATAATCATTTATGAATGGTTAATCATTGAAAATGAATCTCATCGCGTCGTGGAGCGGTAGTCCGTACGTACGCACGAGCGATGATATCATTCCCATAATTATTGAATTGAATTGGAGTGGATGATACAATATATCAGAATCATTATGATGTTATAATGACTATGTATAGTTATTCTTTACACCATTATACCCATCCATGTATGGTGTTGGTGGAAAAACAGATTACACCACAGCGTGGAGACAGTATTCCGTACGTACGCACGCGCGGTGATTTTGTTTTCCGTAAGATGGATAGAAGGTGAAATGAGGTTGTTTAATATTTATAATAACATATCAGTATATGATTGATACTGATGTTATTACTTCATAATGAAACAACTAATGAAGAGGGAGTATAAGAAGAATAGAACTTGAAGAAAATGGTAGAAGGTATTACCTCTTTCTCAAAGTGCCTCCTTTAAACTTTCTCTTAGGGAACTAGAGTTGGTCTTTTGAGAAGACCGGTACCTCTATAAGGTTTCTAGGGAAGTGGGGAAGTGAAATGGGCAGAGGTTTGCAGATCTTCAAAGTTCAAAATGGTGTGAGGAAGAGAGGGAGGAGGTGCCTTTTTATAAGGGAGGAGAGGGGAACCTTTGGAAATATAAGAAATATTAGTTTATATTAAATCTCAACCCCACTTAAAAACCTCATAAAATGACTCAATTCAAAGATTAGATGAGATAGAGTTTTAATATCATCAACAAATAATATTTATACCTGTAGGAAATTTATTTTAAACATTGTCAACTTTATTTATTCTTATTTAATCTATTAAATTTTATTTGTGG
Organism: Viscum album; assembly: GCA_963277665.1. Classification (NCBI taxonomy): domain Eukaryota; kingdom Viridiplantae; phylum Streptophyta; class Magnoliopsida; order Santalales; family Viscaceae; genus Viscum; species Viscum album. The sequence goes on from OY728150.1 coordinate 521,508,207, forward strand.
TAATAAGATTATAAATTTTAAATTGTTATAAATAATTACTTATGTGCTGTGAATTCTCCAAAAATAGATAATTTATGACATTATAGACTATATAAATTTCAATTTATAAATTTTGAATATTTTTGTGATTTTTAAACAAGTTAATAATATGTTATTTTTATAAAATAACAATAGTGTCAATTTTGAAACTATTCATTTATTTGAATTTAAATTAAATACACACAAAGTATATATTAAAAATAAAATATTTAACAGGTTACTAACATGTCATAGTAATCTATAAAATTAGTGGTGTACATTAAATACTTCATATAATATTTATTTTAATATTTTTAAAACCATTTATTTGATATATGTCTTAATAAAATAATTAGTACAAAATTTTTGTATATTTATTTAATATAATTATTTGTTGCATAAAAATTAAAAATAAAATCCTTTGATGAAGATATATATCAAATATTTTATAATAATAATTTTACTCTAATTTATCATCTTAAAATAACAACATGTAAATTGTTATCTTTGTTAAATTATGAAGGTGACAACTTTGGAATCATTTAAAATAAAATATTATAAGTGTCATAATAGCTTTTATAAGGCTCAAAATGGTCAAATATTCGACCATTGGATGATTATGGTTTACATTTACATTACCAATAAGTTTTGGTCAGGGTTTTGGTGCCTTTTATGGTCACTATTAGTTTAATTAAAACTATATTCTTGATTTTGCACTAGATACACAATTCCTGCATCACTATTGTGTAACAATTAATAATAATAATTATTTAATCCCTAAAAATTATAAATAAATTCATATGATATAGATAATTTTATTATATTTCTAGATACTATTCATGTTTGAAGTTTCATGAAGTTTATCACTAAATTAAAATTAATATACTTATAAGATTTAAGAGAGTGACATGTTGTCACTTTCTTGGGTTTTAATAATAAATAAATTATTTTCAAGGAAACAAGTCCATAAAATGAATCTATTCCAACCCTCAAGTGATATGGGTCTACTTTTAGTCATCCATTAGAATTTTGGAAGGTGTTAGGGTAATTTTATAATCTTATTTTTACCCTTAATTACCCGATTCACCTTTAATTATGGTAAATAAAATTTACTGTAGTTACTATTCATAATGCCAAAAAATAAAAAGTAGATTATTAAAGTAATTTGGACCCACTGATTCCAAATATGGAATCCATTTTTCCAAATTCAATACACAAAAGTTGCAGAAATTAAATTAAAATTAATCTCATTGTTTAAAGAAAACGGGTTTTTGATTAAAACATTGCAAAAGATTGAATTGATTTAACCAATGAATTCAATGTAAAATCAATGATAATGACATAAATTATATTAAATGGTAAAAATATATTCTATTTATACATTAAAACCATTTAATATTATAATTTAACCACATAAATTATTACGATGAAAAAAGTTGTTTTTAATTAAAATATAGCGTGTTTTTACTATTTATTAAAATATGAAAGTTATCAGAATAATATGAAAGATTTATCCAAGGTAAAATTTTATATCCTGATTCGAAAGAATAATTTTATTTTTTATAATTGAACTTATAAACATGTCAAAAACTATATATAAAGTGGGTGCTCCATCAAAAAGCGGTAAAACTACATTTTTTTAAAAATACTTATTTTACCTGAAAAAATTTATTTTTTTCTTATACCATGTTCTAGAAAATGTGTATGATGAATAATAATGTTTTAAAAATCAAAATAAAATTAATACTATTCATAACTTCTAGTTCATAATAATATTATAATAAAATATCGTTGTTTAGTAAAACCCGATTTTGCATACAACACACGCTATTGAGGAAGGTCGCGATTGCGTGTAATGCAAGACAAGTCAGGGTTGCGTGTAGTAAACGACTCCTTTTTTGTTGCATATAACAAAATAAATTGAATATATATATATACTCAATGTTTTGTAGAATAACTACTGTCAAACAAACATAAAATTGTGTGAAACACGATCCAAGATTAGTGTTGTGTATATTGCAAGCTAACACGGTGTTGCGTATAGCGCAAGACAATCTTGGTGTAGCGTACAATAGAAGATATGAAAGAAATTAAAAGGAATATATCTTATAAAATCTCGTGTTTTTACAATAACCAATCCCATCCTTTTGAAGTCCTAGTTGTTATCCATCTATATCTCTTACCCTACCCTAGTCACTAATTCCAAGTCAGGCGATTGCATTCCCTTCCAAATTCCTAAAAACACAACCAGTTCATAACATCCAATTTAATATGCTCATACAACCAAGACCTCATCCCATTCCCTTCATCAAAACTGTAACACGGAGTTAGTGCTTACCTGATCTAATCTATGATGAAACACGATAGTTCCATTATCCATTTAATTATAGGGTCAATGGTGATCCCCATTAAAGGACATTTCTAAAGGAGAAAAATTCTAAGATATTATTCTTCCCACTATTGGAATTTCTTGCTAGGACACACATATAGTAGTCTAATAACCCACTTAGTGAGTTTACCAATAAACCACATCCAAACATGCACCTAAATTCTAGTGACAAGACTATTCCAACCCTTTCATATATTTTCCAAGACAAACCAAATATGCCTCCACCATCCAAGAACAACCCAAACATGCCATGTATTCCTCAAAATCCCTATCCATGCCCAAATTATTTTACCCTCCCTTCATATCCAAAACATTTCACATGATGCATCGTACATCCAATCGCATTACATCTCATCCAAAACACAGGTTGAATGTAGAGACCCAATTTCTTCCTTGTAAGACTTTTAAATATTTATATATATATTTCCAAATCTAGGCACTATGATGGTTTAGGAATATGAGGTTCAGTGTGCCAAGAATTAATTTCCTAAAAATATTAAATATATTTTATATTACTTACACTTAGCTTCTTAAATAAAATGTGATAAATAATAAATAGTTGATTAGATCAGAAATTTGAGATGATATTTGATTCCGGAATGTAGTGTTTTCCCTAGGCGCGAGATAAAATGAGTCGGCATGGGATGTTCAAACCCTTCACACAGTGGCGATATTTTAAGAGGATTAATTAATTATTAAATTAATTAATTAATTTACATTTACCTAAATGATATATTATTAAAATATCATTATGGATGAATCACCAAAGTTATCCTCATAACCCTAAAATCAACAACGATATGTCTCTTCCCACTTCTATTGGTGGATCTCAATCGAACGATGATGGAATTCTGGATCATATCAGATCAGGATGAATCAAACACAATGGCTCCTCCTAAAGAATCAGAGAATGTGTTCTTCATCAATTAATGATCCTTAATCAAGTTAGTACTATTCATTTGGTTTTTTACAACCATAATTAAATTTAATTGAGTGGATCTGTATTTCTCTTCGATATGCACCCTTGTACAACCTTTGTATGTGACCATGTACACAAATTATTTTTTTAGCTGTTTTTCTAAAATGGAATCCTAATTCATAATTTATTGGCCAAGAATTACTCGACTTGATCAATTGAATTTTATTTTTGTGCTTTCCCCTTCATTATTTACTTTATTTACTAGTCTGATCCCCACAATTCTATTTCAACTTTTCTAGGAGGTACTAAGCTCGATCGAACCGCCAGATTCATGGATGATTGACAAAACAAGAATGATTTATTGAAACAATCACTAATCCGAGATCCTTTTAGTTATATTATGTTCTATTTGATAATTTTTGGATAGATATTCAATAGTTGAAAGAACATGAGAATGTGGTTGGAACAATGAAACCCCCATGTTGAATGGAGGGTGATTTCCGGAGAGCGGTGGCCCAGAATCGCATTTTCTAGCTAGATACACAAAATTTGGACAATTTTAGCACCATATATGAAGTGGAAAGACTAAAATTGAGGAAAATATAGTATATATATAGGATTTGTGAAAAAATACAAAATACACATCATGTTCCAAGATGATCCCATGATGTTTAAACCTTCTGCGGTAGTGGTTAGGGTTTCATAAATCTTAAGTTGGACAAAAAATGTAGTCACCCATAGATTCCATGTACCCATTTCCTAGTTGAAAAAACTATGTCATGGGTCACATGTAAGGGGAACCCTATTCAGGTGCATGAGGTTGAGTATATAACCACGTACTCAAGTGCACATACACGGCATGAAGCACACGACCCCGACCCTGATTATCCAAGAAACACCCTGTAGTCCACCAACAAAATGTGTACTACTACATGGGATAGAACCAAGATCTAGCAGGAGACGCAACTAGGTGGTGTAATGGGACAACACACCATGTGGGTCCCCACACATGCCGTGTATTCATTGATATCTTCTGAGAAAACATATATTGTCTTTATTTCCTTCATTTGTACACGGACTTTGGCCCATAAGTAGCCCATGCAAAGTGTTTTTCTATGTAGAACGTGATGGTGTCCTTGATTGTGGATTTTGAGACACAATTTTGTGTATTATGAGAAATAAACCTTTTGAGGCAGTGCTCGATGACGTCCACGCTAAGTTGAAATCAACAGAGGTTACTTTTGGAGTGGAATCCTCCGGTAGGGTAGGGCATGGTTCCTCGATGACATAGAGTCGAACCATCTAGCCAGGCTGGGGATGAGTCCTCAGCATTCCAAGTGGAACCCTCCAACAGGTCTGGTCATTGGTCTTCGATGACCTAGAGTGGATCCCCCTAGTGGGGCAAGGCATGGGTTCTCAGCTTTTTCAGTAGAACCCTCTTATGGGGTAGGGCATGGGTCATCGATGACCTAGAGTGGAACACACCAGTCGGGATGATATTAGGTCCTCCAATTTTAGAGTGGAACCCCCATACAGGGTAATGTATAGGTCCTGGATGAACTAGAGTGGAACCCTCTATTCGGGCTGGGCATGGGTCCTTAACTTTCTGAGTGCAACCCTCATGTGGGACAGGGCATGAGTCCTCGATGATCGAGAGTGGAACCTTCCAAACGAGATGGGAATGGGTCCATGACCTTTAGAGTGGGACCCTCCCATCAAAAAGGGGTGTGATTCCTCTTCCTAGAAATTTTTTCCCTCTACTATGTGGAATAGTGTTGAGACATGGTTTGATGTAGCTTTAGACTAACAAGGAAAAGGAATGATTTCCCCAATAAGACACATTTTTGGAGACACAACCAAAACTGTGTTGGAAATTTAGTGCCTCCCAAAGAAGATAATATTAAGGTGTGGTTAACTAGTTCCTTAGATATGTGTGTTCCAGAGAATATGTGTGATGTTATCATTGTTAGAATTTTAAAACATGTGTAAACTCTTATTCTTGGGTTGTTTTGGGAGATGAATATCTAATTTCTCTCTCATTTGGGATTATTTGATTGAGAATATATATATATATATATATATATATATATATTATTCCACTATATCCAAAAATGGATTTTGGTTACTCTCTTCTAGGATTGGAAAAGATGTGCGAGGTATGCCCCATGATTTCTGTGTCTAGATTCTCATGGTTGGATGACTCTAATATCATACTATAGGAAACAAAGTCTCAAAGAGTTGTTTATTTACCCAACGTGTTGATACCCATGTAGTTCTATGATGTTACCTTCACCATCAATGTTGGGATGAGCTATACTCTTTTACTATACATTTAACTATCTACTATTTTTCTCTTCATCTTGTATCTCTTACTGCTCCCTCCACCCCCTCGGCTTTCAGGGTGTTCAACTCATTATGTATATACTTAAACCTATAAGGGATTTTTATGGACATGTCATGTCTTATGAAGTTATAGGATAGGTTGATCGTGACAACAAATGAGCTTATGTATACAAGGTTATGAGACTATGTATGATGGTCTTGTATTGGTATTCAAGAGTTAGGCTCTTTCAACTATTTTCTTTTCCAGTTATCTATTAGGTTTGGACACATTTCTGGTTGCGTGTGTATTTTTTCCCTTTACTGCAAGGTTATAATACCATGATTTTTTACTGTCTATTGGTTCATACATACTTTATATACTTCATAGATGTATTGCATCTTTTACTTATTCCCACTACACTTTTTCATCGAGATGGATGTGTGGGTACAGGTTCATAGGAAAAGGACTCCCCATGTTAGTTATTGATTCAGTTCTTTTCATCCCCTACCCTATGGAGGTGGGATTGGGGTAGTTGAGGCTTAAGTCACAACTTGGGTTGGGTCGTGAAAGATTGCTATAAAAGAAAACTCATTCATTGGAATGTTTTTCGGATGTATCCAATTAAAGAGGATTGGATATGTTTAAGGAAATAGTGTATAAGTGTCTTAAGTGTGGTTCTCAGTCTTGGGAACCCAGTGATGGTGCAAAAACTGATGTATCCATTCTTCTAGACCTTGAATTACTATTTATCAACTCAGCATGCCAAAACATTTGTTGCAGGAATAAATGATACATGAATCATATAGGATTGAGTCTTTGACTATACTTCATGAGCCAGATCCCCATTATTATCGATAAATATATATATATCTCTGTGTGTGTGTGTGTGTTATCATCTAACCACAATACTCCTTGATAACTTTTAGGATGCCTCCATGATGATATCCATCCATGATACCATCATCAGTTCATGACAATGACCCTATGAGTGATGATGCCTCAGATCAGGGTCCATCCTATGACCCTTTCCTCTAGGTGGGAAGGTAGAATCACCTCCACCTATTTATCAACACAAAATCCCGACAGAGTAGGATGTGGTTAAACATATTCTTAGCACACTCTGTGAGTTCCAGCGTTAGAGACCACTAATGTTCTGCGGTGGGATAGATCATCAGGAAACAAATGATTGGAAAGATTTGGTGGTTTTTATATTTAGGCTTGTTCAGACCACGTTGGATATGGTAGTTGGAATATAAGCTATCCTTTTTCATAGTGAAGTTGGGTATTAGTGGAGCTTTATTATGAAAATTTATGATGAGTCAAAACTCACATGCGACATCTTCCAGCAGCTGTTTCCTATGGAGAACTAGACCTCTTAACTGTGCTCAGTCCGGATCAAGGAGATTCAGAAGCTACCATAGGGAGGGATGATAGTGGTTGAATACATAGAGAAGTTCACCTATCTTACTCGTTACTATCTTTACATGATCTATGATGAATACTCTTGAGTATAGAAGTTTTATTAGGGACTTCATAGAGAGATCTGAGATAGCATTGTACCTTTTTGTATCCCCACCAATTTAGGGGTACAAGAGTGGGAACTAGTGATAGCGATATTTACATCAGAGGGATATCAAACAACTAAAGATGGTAGTGGGTTCCAAATAAATGATTCATATATAATAACTATAAGTCACCAAGTGTTAGTATCTTAGCACATGAGTTCCTTCCATGATTAGACTCGAGCATGTGTTCAGTGGAAGCACAAAGCACCAGGGCAGCCCAGAGAGGGGCGTTGTTTTTCTTGTGATGGGAAAGGTCACATGGAATGTGAATGCCTAACTAAAAATGATGATCAGTATTGTAAGATATCTGATGGACCATAACATCAGAGGCAACATTGTGATCAGAAATATCCCAAGTGTGGACTAGGTGGTCCCCAAGGAGTCAGAGCTAAAATAGGAGTTGGAGGAGAAATGGGTTGTGGGAATCACAATGAGATCCTTCCCCCAACACCACCAGGAGCCCCACATAATGCTTAGGGAGCTAGAAGTCGGGGCTGTGAATAGCATCAGGATTTCAAGACTTATGACTCCATAAATCCTAATATAGTTTAAGGTATTATCTTTCTGTTTTATACTCTTTATCTAGTGTTAGTATACATCGATTCCATTCATTCCTCTATATCTTTAATCATAGTGTGAGAGCTCGATCTCCCAATTGAGGGGATAGAACAATAGATTCATCTTGAGGTTCCTATAGGGAATGCTTCTTCTATATATTTTATCTACCGATAGTACTAGTTATCGATTGGTGGAGAGTGGTTCATGTAAAACCTTTTGGTCATCATGATGGAACACTATGATATCATCTAGGGAATGAATTTGATTTCCATAGTCCAAGACCACATTGAGTGTCACCTTAGACAAGAAATATTTCTACACAGATATATTCTGAAGTTATAATTTTATGGGGAGAGAGATCTCATATAAGGACAAGTGTGTTTTGTGAGGATGCTGCAGTCGGTCACCCTTAATTTTTTGAGTGAATCCCTTGGATCAAGAGGGTCTTCAAGAATCCAAGTTCCCTAAATTCTGGAGGATTATATGTACATCTTCCCCATGGAAATTTTGGTACTACCTCCAAGGTGGGAGATGGACTTTTACATTGACCTGCATCTTGAAACCACTCTATTATCTTCTATAGCATATCAGATGGAACCTACCAAGTTCCAAGAGCTATGGTTGTTGTTGGAGGACCTTCAATATAAAGGTTTCATCAGGACCAGTGTGTCCCTATAGGTAGATCGATTGTTTTTTTGTTAAAAAGGTGGATGAGAACTTATGGATTTGTGTGGATTATCATCAACATAACCAGGAATGATAAAGAAAAAGTACCCCTTGATGAGGATTGAAAACATATTCAGCTATTAATAATGTTTTAAATGGTTCTCCAATATCAATCTTAGGTCTTGATCCACCATTTTTGGGTTCACAAGGCTTATATTCCAAAGTTTTCATTTTTATGTTGCTACAAACACAATGAGTTTCTAGTGATTTCCATTGGTGTGAAAAAATCACATGTCATGTTTATGGATTGGATGAACCAAGGAATCCAACAATACTTGGATCAGTTTGTTGTTTTTATCATCAACGACATACTCATTTACTTTGTATCAGTGAAGAAGCATGCAGATCACTTGAGGATGGTATTATATTTTCTTAGATTACACCAGCTTTATGGAATGCTCTCAACGTTCCAATTCTAGATTCATGTGGTTTTCTTTCTAGGGAATGTCATTATTGAGAATGGTTTAGCTGTTTATCCAGCTAAGATCAATGTAGTGATTTATTGTGATCCACCAAAAATTGGTTCATAGGTGTTTTGGTTTCTTGTCTTGGTGGGGAACTACAATAGATTTATGACAGACTTTTCTTGGATCACTGCCCCTTTTATTTTCCTGAAAAATAAATGGATTCTTCTTACCTGATCTGAGTAGTGATAAAAGTCCATTGGGGAGTTAAATTGGAGTCTAGAAATTGATACAATGTTGGGACTTCTAGAGGGAGGTGTGGAGTTTGTAGTTCCTTGTGATGCCGCAATAGATGAGATCTGTTGCGTGTTGATGTAGCGATAGGTAATTATCGCATATGAGTCAAGGAATTATAGACACCATGAGAAGAAATATACATCTCATGACATAGATATGGTATTGGATGTCTTCACACTATGGATATGGAGACACTACCTTCTGAGAGAGCACATTGTTGTTCACCCAGACCACCAGATTCTTATATACTTCTTCATATAGAAAGACCTAAACATGAGATAACTACATTGGTTAGAATTCCTATAGGACTATGACATTGATATAGTCTATACTCTCTGGATAGTAAATTTCATAGAAATTCCCTTAGTAAGAAGTCCCAGTCTCACTTATTGTAGGAGGCTTAAGAGCAGTTGGATTCCCTACAGCTAAACCTGGTGGAGTAGAAGGGTACAACTTTTCATCAGTTGATGGTGCTGACTCCTTCACTTCTTGAGAAAGTGAGTGAGTCCCATTTGGGAGACATTGAATTTGAGGTTTTTTATGATCAGATATCCATAAGAAACTCAATAGATGAATATTTTGAAGGTTGAAATCACACCATCATGTTCCAAGTGCCAACAGTGGTTCCAGTCACTATATAAAAGGATGTTATGTGAGAGTTACACACTTCTCCCCTCACTGTACATACCTGTCTAGGGAATATGTACAATGATATTCAGAGGTAGTTGTGGTGTTTTGTTATAAGATGAATTTTCGTTGAGTTCATTTCTTGGTTCCTCACATATCAATTGGTTAAGGATGAGCATCAAGTCCCAACAGGTTTGTTGCATCCCCTTAAGATCCTGAAATGAAAGTAGGATGACATAACCATGGAATTTCTCATAGTCTTTCTGTGCAGAATGAAGGGACACAAATCCATCTGGGTAATAGTTGAACAACTCACAAAGTCAATGATATTACTTACTATTTGGGATAAGAGAACAGTGGAGTGTTTGGGGCATTTTTTAGGTACGGTAAATCATTCTCCTCCACGGGGTTCCCTTGATGATTATCTGAGATCATGACACATGGTTTATGTCATGATTGTGGAGAGGCCTGCATGATCCATTCATTACCTATATGAGGATGTGTAAAATAATTCAACCCCAAACCAATAAGCAGAACAATCATACTATCTAGGTGTTAGAGAATATGATAAGGGATTGCGTGTTAGATTTCAGACAGAGCTGGGAGGATCACCTTCCCTTGGTAGCATTTTTGTACAAAAATAGCTAGCACTCTCCCATCAGCTTGTCAACTTTTTGAGGCCCCATATGGGAGACCCAGTAGGCCACCCTTGTGCTGGATAGAGATCTGGGATTCATCTCAAGCAGGCCCATAGATGGTGTAGGTGACGATAGATAATGTCCAGGTCATCTAAGAGTAGACGAAGATGACCTAGAGAAGACAAAAGTCCTATGTAGACCGTCATCATGGTCCCTTAGTGTTCAAGTAGGGAGATCATGGTTTATTGTGAGTCTCTCCATGATGAGGATTGTGTAGGTTTGTATGGGGAGGTAAGCTATCACTAAGTTTATCAAGCCATTCAAGATCATGAATTGGTTTGGCAAGGTTTTCTTACACCTTATCCTACCTTCATAACTAGAGCAAGTTCACAACATATTCCATGTGTTGTAGCTGAGGATATATATGAATTACCCCATGCACATCATTGAATGGGGATATTTAGACATTGAGGATGGAGACACTTTTGTGGAGCACCACGTTGTGATAGAAGATCAGTAGGATAAGACCATGTGTGCATGGACCCTCACTTCTGTTCACATGTTTTGGTAATGTAGAAACATGCTGGATAGTTATTAGGAGCAGAACAACCATACACGGGCTCAGTATCCTGAGTTGTTTCCTTAGTGATTCTTTTTAGTGATTAAAATAATGAAGTATGGAATAATGTAGAGACCCAATTTTTACGTTGCATGATTTTGAAATATTTATATTTACATATTTCCAGAACTAGATGTTGAGACGACATATAATTCTAATGCATGGTAGTCCTCTAATTATTTTTATAAAAATATTAAATATATTTAATATTGGGCGCATGCGGATTCATAAAGAAAATTGGATAAATCTTAAATGGTTGATCATATCAGAAATCTAAGACGACAATTGATACTAGAATGTGGTTTTTCCTTCAATGTGACATAAAATTTGTCGACACAAGATGTTCAGATCCTTTTTAGTGGCTGTATATTAAGTTGATTAATTGGTTATTAAATTAATCAATTAATTATTTTTAACCTAAAATATATATTATAAATATATCATTATGGAATAATCTAAAGGGTTAGCCTCATAACCCAGAAATCACTAGCAAGGGACCTCTTCCCCCCTTCTATTGGCACATCTCAATCAAGTGATGATGGAATGCCAGATCATATTAGATCAGGATGCAAAAAACACAATAGAGACTCCAAAATAATTAGAGAATTTTTTATTCATCAATGAAATATATCTAATAAAGTTATTACTCATAAATTGGTGTTTTAATCGCTTAATTAAATTAAATTGAGTGGATCGATCATGTTCTTCGATCTGCACCCTTGTGCAACCTCTGCATGTTCCCATGGGTAGAAATTATCTATTTTTAGTTATTTTAAAAATATGGAATCTTTGTTATTGATTGAATGACCAAGAATAATTGGAATCGGTAAATTGAACTATTTTCTTGGGCTGTCCCCCATATTTCTTTCTTTTATTCACTAATGGGATCCTCGCGGTCCTGATACTACTTTCAGGGGAGGTACTGAGCACGGTCGGACACACCGATTTGTGGAAGATCAATGAAACAAAAATGTTTTAATGAAATGAGAATAGATCAAAGATCATTTTTTTCAAGGATAATTTATTTGATGATTTGAGGATGTATCTACAATTTGTTTAAGCATGGGAACATGTTGTTCGAATGAAAAAACCCTTATGATGATTGAAGGGTGATTTTCAGTGAGCGGTTTACTAGAATCATGTTTTCTGACTAGATAAATTAATTTTGGAGAATTTTAGGATTGGATATATAGTGGAAATGCTTGAATCAAGGTGAAAATATTAGATTAGGGATTTATTCAAAAACCATGACTACACACTATTTTCCAAGATGAACACATGGAATGTAGCCCTTCCATGGTAGTGGTTGCGGCTTGAGAAATATAAAAAATGACATGATGTGTAGTCACCCGAACATTTCATGTACCCCTTTCCAGGTTTCAAAAACCATGTGATGGGTCACATAGACTAGAACACGTGTGCAGGTATATGGGGTCGTGTACATGGCCATGTACTCTAGTACATAGGCACAACTAGCATTACACGGCCCCAATCCTGGTTTGTTAGGACACACCATGTAGTCTACCTACACAATGTGTACTGCTTCATGAGATGAAAAAATTTACTATCTAGCGACACGTCCAAGTGGTGGAGTGGGACCACACATTGTGTGGTTCCCATCACACACTATTTATCCCAGTAACTCTTCTTAGGAAACTTATATCATTCATATCTATTTGGTTTGAACTCGTACATTGGCTCATGAGTATCCTATCTTAGGTGTTTTACTTGTATAGAATGGGATGTTACCCTTAGTTCTGGATTTCAAGATACGATGTCAAGTGGTCCAGGAATAAAATATATTGAAGTGGTGCTCGATGAAAATCATGATCAGGAATGATTAGTGGAGGTTACTTTATGATTGGAACCCTCCTGTGAGTAAGGGAATGGGTCCTCAATGACCTAGAGTGAAACCCTCCAACCAGGCATGGTGTGGGTCCTCAATGACCTAGAGTGGAACCCTCCATTCGAGCATGGCATGGGTCATCATCTTTCAGAGTGGAACCCTCATATGGGGCAGGGCATGGGTAATCGATGGACTAGAGGGTAACACTCAAGCCAAGATGGTAATGGTCCTCAAATTTATGAGTGGAACCCTCATGCAGGGTAGGGAATGGGCCCATGATGACCTAGAGTGGAACCCTACAGTTTGGCTAGGATTGAGTACTTAAAATTCCGAGTTGAACCCTCCTATGGGGAAGGTAATGTGTCCTCAATGACCAAGAGTGTAACCCTTCCATCTAGGATAGGCATTGGTCATCGACCTAGAAATTGTGGGCCTCAATTGTGTGTATCAATTACAAGACATGTATTGACGTAGCTTTTGAGTCATGAAGAAGAGGAACACTTTCTCCACTAAGATGCATTTGTGAGATTCCACCAAATCTGTGTAGGTGAGTAGGTGACACCCAAAGCAGATAATATCAAGATGTGGTGAATGATTTACTTAGACTTGTTTGTTGAGGGAATATGCATGATGTTGGGAATCATTTTTTGGAATTTTGGAACTATTGTAAACTCTTCTTCTTGGAATGAGCTGTGAGATGGAGATATTCTTCCTCCCTTGTCTGGGATTCTTGGACTGAGAACATATATATATATATACATTCCATTTATGTATCCGCACCTAGGATGTGGTTACTCCGCTTCCAGGAAAGGCGAATATGTGCAGGGTATGCCATGTGATTTCTGTGTATATCTTATTGTGGTTGGATGATTCTACACTCCTGCTATATCCAGCAAAGACTCGACAAGTATTTCATATACTCACCTTGTTGTGCCACTTTTTATTTTATAAGGTTACCTTTAATCACTTTTTTGGGTTGAGCTATACTCTTTCAATGTACCTTGATCTATATACTATCTTTATATTCCTCTTTTATCTCTTACTTCTCCCCCTTAGATTTTAGTGTGTTCAATGTGTTGTCCGGGACCATAATTCCACTTAATAGGTGCCCTAAACCCAATGGGACACATGACCTAAAGAGAACCCCCCAAACTGTAGAGGTTTCTGACTAGTAGCGAGGGACTAGGGTGTGTCAGAAGGAAGACTATCCCCTAATTACCAAAGTGTAGCATAATAGATACATGTAAATAGAGGTAAATAGAGGAAAAAATTAAAGTAAATAGAAGGCATGGTTGAAAATAGAGACAAAAGTAAAAATTAATGAAATTACTAGAATAATATACAAGCATACAACAACCGATGATGATATGTCATGTCACTAGAAAACTGGGAAACATGGATACTAGATAGTAGGAAAATTGTGTTCTAAAAAAGTATAAAGGAAATAAAAATATCATCCCAAGAATCCCGAGCTCTAGCTCATTCATCTGTTATCAAGATCCATCCTAAACAGTAAGTAAGTTCCTTGAAGCTATATGCTTCACTTTATCAACACCTACTTTCATGTAATCTAATTTGGGTACCAAACTATTCACAGAGAGGGAGTGAGATAAATCTCTGTGGGACACCACTAATGGTGTCTATAACATCTGTCCTGTGTAATGGAAATGTAACACTGTGCAAGCATGCATATATAATGTAAAGTAAAACAATGTAACTAAATACCCAAGTACCTACTTTAGCCCTTGTCTAGTGTCTGAATGTAACCAGTCCATTAAATGATTATTACCATTTTATAAATAAGTCACATGGTAATAACAGTGAAGGTTCCAAATTATGTCAAGGAATCCTTCAATGACATTTTATAATGAAGTTACAAAGTAATAACCAAGGATATTTAGACCTAAAGGATCTCCAACTGAGTAATAAATGTATCCTTGCTAAGGGTAAGAGTGTAATTCATGGATCATAGTCTAATATATTTCACAATGAGACGCCTACCAAGTCCATGGATTTAATCCAAGGTAAAATAGGGATAAGTAATGACTGGGCTTGATGTGCTTTAACCATGGAACCTTCTTGTCAATGTTGGATCCAAGGATTGATTCCAATAAATCCTTTAATTCTATATGAATGATCCTATGGTTTCATACTGTGAACCAAAGAACAGAAAAGGATCAATATCTAGGTGGGTTTCAACCTAAGAAATTTGTATCCTTGAATCAGAATGGGGTCAGTGAGTGCTCAAGGCATTCCCCAATAATAATCCAAGGTGAGATTAAGTCAGGTCACTCCTACTTAATTATGAAGTCTTGTAATATTTCATTTTATTCAAGCCTTGAATTTCATTAGTTTTATAAGGTTATGTGGCATGAAAAATTTTAATCAATTCATAATTAATCAATAAGCTCATTTGTTTCAAGCATTTCCCTTCATTATTGTGGCATGTCCAAGTAGCAATCAACCATTATTAATTCTATTTAAGGAATATTCAATAATTAAGGGTCATTCCACTACCTTCTATTAACATGGTATGGGGTTCTATTGACATGAAACATATTAATCATTCACATTTAATCTGGTCAACTGATACACTTAGTACACATTCCAATTTCCCTTTCACATTTAGTTATCAATTTGATGAACATACCTTAGGTGGGTCAAGTGTAAGTGACATGGTACTTTCCATTAAACATCACACGATACAACAAGAATTTATTATAAGGAGGCCTACCATAAATGTGGTGAAGATTGAGAACATCCAAACAATGGATCAAAAGTTTCAAAACACTAAAAACGACAACTATGGAATACCATCTTACATGGTATTTTGGGAATTGTGAGTGTAACCACAAAAAAACTAATCATATATATGGAAAGAGAATAATCATATGGTTATAATGATTATAATCATGACATAAGAACTCAAAATATGATACTCGATGAAATTGGTAAGCCCCACACAATAATTCCAAAATTAACGAACATTAGGGATGAGTTATATAACAACCACCTTAGAGTTTTAGGATCCTTGTCCTCTAATATAAATCTCTAATTTGTCTTATAATAGAGTTGATCGAAGAAAAATAGGAAAAATTCTCACACCTTGATAATTAGGATGAGATTAATAGAGGAAAAGAATGAATAAAATTGTCTCAATTACTTACCGTTACACATCCAATGTGAAAAACAAAAGATTGAATGGACTCTAGAGGAAGTAGAACATAAAATACATATGTTAGGCCTTCAAAGAGATCAAAAAAAGAGGAAATAAGGTTAATCGCATAAGAACTTGGATTATAAATAAGGAATGGACTTAATTAGACCATTAAGAGAAAAGAGACATTTTTACCATGAAAAGGCCTATGCATGGTTTAGTAGTACGATTTCTGAAAATGTACAACAACCATGCATGGGTACCTGGGAAGAATGGGAACATGCATTGTTATGACACAAGGTTAGGGAAACCCTATGTCAACCATGTGGTAAGGCTCTGTCAAAAAAGATACTATCTGCATGGTTTTCTCTAACTATGTGGCCTACCTGCATGGTTTACTCTAAACCATGTTTCATGCTTGTTTTTCCTAAAAATATGGGTTTTGGATTTAAACAATACCTATACACCCTTGGGACCTTCACTAAAACACGAGGCTTCCAAAAAAAGTCCAAAATATGGAATTAGACCAAAATTTAAAGGATCCATACCTAATTGAAAAACTAGGTTTTTACAGTCTCCCCCTTAAAAGAACTCTTCCCCAATTTCACCTCCCAAGGGTGTAAAAACACTGTTTGAAATAAATTCTGGACATTGAGCACATATGTCGGCCTTCTACTCCCAAGTCTCATTCTGCACACAACCATGCTGCCATAACACTCGTACTAGAGGAACATATCGACCTCGGAGAACCTTTATGCTCTGGTTGACGATGCATACTGGATACTCCTAAAAGGTAGCACAAACATCTATCTCGAGTTTCATTGGATCAAATGTATGAAATGTGTTGTCATGATGATGGAGAAGCTATGAAACATGGAAGAAATCATTCATGGATTGGTACTTATAAGGTAATAACAATTGATAGGCTACTGGACTGACTCTCTCTAGAATCTCAAATCATCCTACGTAATAAGGAAACAACTTCCCTTACTTCCATAACTATCTATTCCCTAGCTTTGGTGATACCCGAAGGAAAAAAGAATCTCCAACATTAAACTCTAGAGGTCATCGATGGTGATAAGCGTAAGATTTATTTCTAGACTGGGTAGTATTTATGCACTTTATAATTAGCTGAGCCTACTCTGAAGTCTCTTGAATGAGATGAGGACCTAGTAGGGCTACCTCATCTGCCTCCATCCAGCACAGAGGTGAAGAACATGACCTACCAATGTAGGCCTCAAAAGGAGCCATCTGAATTGTCACATGAAAGCTGTTATTATAGGAAAACTCAATGCGAAGGATATGATTTTCCCAAGAACCATCGAAATAAATGACATATTCTCTAAGAATATAATCTAAAACCTATATTTTTCATTCTGGTTGTCCATTGGTCTTAGGTACTTAGAAAAACCTATGTTCCTATAGAATTATCCAAACCCTTCTAGAACTGTGATGTGAAACTAGCATCCCTATATGAAATGGTAGTACGAGGGAACACATGGAGTCAAACGATCTCATTGACATACAGTATTCCCAACTCATCAAGTAATAAAGTCTTTCAAATAGGAATGAAGTGGGATACTTTCTTCAGTCTTTTAATGACAACCCATATAGTGTTTCTACCTCTATGCGACCTAGGTAATCCAACTACAAAATACATAGCAACATCTTCCCATTTCTATTATAGTACTAGAAGTAGATATAACAATCATGTAGGTCTCTAGTGCTCTACCTTCACCTGCAGATATCTGGAACACATAGTGATGAAGCTTGTTATCTGTAGTTTCATCCATGGCCCCCAACACTGATGTCACATATCTTAATAAATATTGGAGATGCCTAGATGAACTACCCACTATGAAGCATGGGACACTTTTATCAATTCATCTTTCTTGTATGTAGGAACCCAGACATGTCCATGAATATACAGGATTCAATTTTGGTCTATAGATTAATCTAAAGGTGGGTTATCTCCTTATATAATCTCAGGAACAACCAAGCCTTCAGGATTGGGGAATTTTCTATTCATCAACTTCTCATGTAGGGAAGATGTAATAGTAAAGTATGAGAGGTAAGACTTCTCATGACTTTCATGAAACTCTCGGTGTAACTCAGAGACGATTTATATTAACTTCCATTCATCATTGGATTCTTGTACTGCTTGTGCATCAATTTTCTGACTTAGTGCATCTGCAATTACATTTCCCTTCCTAGGCATATAGGAAATCCCAAAATCATAGGATTGTAGACATTCAAACCATATCCATTGTCTAATGTTAAAGTCATCCTATGAAAAGATATATTTTAGGATCATGTGGTCCATGTACACCACAAATCACTCACCTAATATATAGTGTCTCTAGAAATTTTAGTCATGGACAACTGATGTAAGCCCAAGGTCATGCATCGGGTAATTTCTATCATGAGGCCTCAACTTATGAGATCCATACACAATGATTCTAACTTCCTACATTATAAATTCTCATAGGATGTTGCCTTATGCATCTCAAAAGATGGTATAACCATTCCTGGATCATGAAGAGTTAGAATAGGTGTCAATACAAGACTCCCTTTCAGCTCTTGAAAGGATTTATCACATTTTTCTGACCACATGAACTTGAAAACCTTCTTTGTAATACCAATGATAGGTGAAGTTTGGTGAGAAAATTCTTGTATATAATTATTCTGATATCCATCTAGTCCCAAGAAACTCTATATGTCAAACACATTCTTGGGATTCTCTAAAGAAACTACAATACTATCATTTTCAGGGTCAATTGAAACTATGGACTCCAATATTATATAAACCAATAAGTGAACTTTGTTGATCCATAAGTGGAAATTAGAAAGATTAGAATAAAGTTGATGCTCTCTCAATGTACTTAGAATGATATTGTTAGGACCAATGTGGGTCTATATACCCTGAGAGGTGGGGTGAATCAGGGTATGGATACTCTTTTTCAAATTATTCCTACCCCACTAGATCGTGAAATCTTTATTACAAGGGTCACTTTGTTTGCACGTGTGTGTTTATTATGACCACTTCATTTCTTCTTTATCTGATGATGATACTTTAAATGCAATGCAGGGAAGAAAGCAGACATACACATATATTTTTACTCAGTTCACCATCACTCGGCTACGTCCAAGGAGCATAAAAAACGATGTGACGTAGTACCAAATCCACTAAAGCTCACTGATAATAATATTCGGGATAGATCACTTCTATGCCCAGGATCATAGCCTTTACAATGTTTAGGATCATCTCACTACTTTCGCAAAGGTCACCCCCTTTTTCTCTCTCTCTGGCTCACTACCGGTAGAATGGATTACATTCTTCATCTTCTTTGGTACACCGCACTTGGAAGGGATCCACTCACAGTTTATAGACCTGTATAAATCTTCATTATAACTAATGAATACATCCTCTACGGTATGTAGATGCTCTGTTGAATTCCAAATTTCATCCACTAATGAATACCTCTTTACCACAGATGTTCTGGGAAATTTCTAACTTTCATGCAACACTAGGGTGACTTGTGTGCCCCTTTAACTAGTGCACAACCTCTGCCTTCGTTGCAGAAAATCCAACTTGCATGCCACACTTCTGCACCACACTATTGCGCCAAACATGCGCGCCACATAGCTTGTGTGGTGCCCTTGTGCGGTACACTTGCACAGTACACTTGCACAGTACACTTGGGTGGTACACTTGTGCAGTCCACTTGCATGGTACACTTGTGTGATACACTTGGGGGCCCACTTGAGCGGCCCACTTGCTCACCCCAAGTGCGGGCCCCCTGAACTTTGCACGTCAGTTTCACTTGCACGTTCAGAGCTCAGATTTTCTCTATTTGTTGAGCTCGTTCATAAATGAGGAGAGTAGCCATCAATCTATAGTCATTTTGAGGACTTTCACAACACACTTGCACGCCACACTTGCGTGCCACACTTTCACACCATTTTAGGACTTGAAGGCCTCTTTCTTTCCTTTTTTATATTTTGATATGATGATCTTGAAATATGACTTGTACACCATACTTGTGCACCCTACTTGTGCAACATACTAGCGCGCCACTTTAGGACTTGTGCACCACACTTGCATGCCACTTTAGGACTTGTGCGCCACACTTGCACACCACTTTTGGACATGTGCGCCACACTTGCGCGACACTTTTGGACTTGCACGCCACTTTTCCTTTTCCAAATTTTTAATGTTTGGAATTTGAAGAATTCTTGGAATACAACATTATAAACCTTCTTAACACAAGATCAAAAATCCTTTTTCCAAAAACACTTTTTCCCATTCCCCATGAAAACCCCCTTTGTCAACAGTTTGAGTAATTGAGACTTGCTTTGTCAACAAACAGAACATGGAGTCCTGCATTGTCAACAAACACAATCATCTCAAAAATACTTCAATGATACCTTGAGATATTTTTTCCCAACAATCTCCCATTTTGGGTTTGTTGACAACTCTTCTCAAAACAATTCTCCATTCTTTGATACCTCATTAAGGCTTCATTCATCTTCTTCCACCATTCGCCGCTTGTGATACAGATTGCGATAACAGATTAATCAACACATACTCTAAGCCTCCACGATCAATGCTCGGTGTGAGAAACAAGAGTATCATGAAAAGTTCATCTATGAGTCACTTCTTTTCTAACACCACTATTGATACCAAACTGATACCAATTGAAATTTATTCTTTAATCATGATCCTCAACTTTCATGATATCTATTCTTTGATTGATCACGTCTAGCATCGTCTGATTTAATTTTCTCCCCCTATCTCATTACTCCCCCTATCTCCCTGATCCACCAGTCAGCTTCTCCCTGTGTCTTGAATAAGAGATTTTCTCCCCCTTGAACAATCACACTTTCTCATGTTTTCTCCCCCTTTGTCAATTAACCCAAAGGGCACTCCTTTTCAGTCTACAGTAGGGTAAAAACACATATCAGAACATAATGGTAAAACACATTGTACCACAGGGATAGGGGAGTGGTCCCACATCCACAATTATCAAGTGTGGGGAGTCGACTGGACTCCCAGAGCAAGTCGATTCCTCTCCAAAGCTTCATTGGGTAAGGCCTTTGTCAGAATATCTGCAACCTGTAGCTCTGTAGGCACATACTCCAAATTCACAATCCCTTGCTCCACCTTCTCATTGATGAAATGATATTTGATATCAATGTTCTTTGTCCTTGAGCGATGAACTATATTTTTTATAAGATTGATAGCACTTGAGTTATCACACTGGATTTCAATTGGAGACTTCACTTCAACTCCCATATCTTCAAGCTGCTTCTTCATCCACAATAACCATGTGCATGCTTGAGTGGCTGCAATATACCTAGCCTCTGATGTGCTTAGAGAAATGAAATTTGGTTTCTTGAATAGACAAGAAATACAAAATCTACTAAGATAGAATGAACCTCCTAACGTTGAATTTCTGTCATCTGCTAATCCAGCATAATCTGCATCTGTATATCCCAATAAATCTTGCTAAGATTTGTTATTATTCATCAGTCCGAAATCCATAGTGCCTTTGATATATCGAATTTTTATTTATTACTGCGATTATATGGATTTCCTTTGGATTTCTTTGATAACGTGATGCATGGAATGTGGTGAAAAAAATATCAGGTCTTTTTGCTGTTAGGTATAGTAAACTATAATCTTCCTGTATTCAGTGATATTAAATGCCCTTCCACTGTCATCTTTTGATAATTTCATTTGAGTAGAAACCAAAGTCTTCATATACTTGGAATTATCCATTCCAAACCTTCTCAGAACCTCCTTGGTGTATTTTCAATGAGAAATGAAAGTTCAATTACTTCCTTGTGTCACCTGTAAACCAAGGAAAATGTCATCTCACTAATCATTGACATTTTGAACTCACTTTTCATGAATTTAGAAAATTGTTTCCCTGAGCTTTATCTGATCTACCAAATATTATGTAATAAACATTAACCAGTACCATAATCTTTTGATTACTGTTTTTGTTGAAGTATAGATTGTAATCAACTCCACCACGTTGAAATCCAAGCTTCTTCAAATACTGATCTAGCCTTGAGTACCCTGCTCTTGGTGTCTTGTTTCATCCCATATAGTTCTTTATTCAATCTAAAAACATTATTATCGTCTTCATGAATGCGAAAACCATCTGGAAACTCAATGTACACCACTTCTTCCAGAATCCCATTAAAAAATTCAGATTTGATGTTCATCTGGAACACTTTGATCTTTTGTTGCACTGCTATGGCTAAAAATAATCTGATTATCTCCAGCCTTGCAACCTGTTCAAATGTCTCATCAACATCAATACAGTCTATTTGAGAGTATCCTCTGCACACTAGTCATTATTTCTTTCGAATCACTATTCCATCTTCGTTCATCTTGTTTCGAAAGACCCATTTAGTCCTGACGACATTCTTATCTACTGGCCTTGAAACAGTCTCCCACGTTTTATTCTTTTTTGAATCAGCATCAATCACTTCTGCTCCCCCTTTGTTTCTTTCATACTCAACCCTTTCATCAGAAAATTTCTCATTATATCATTATTCAGTAGCATCAAATCTTTCAACTACTTTTCTGAGCTTCTTGTTGAAACATTGTTGATACTCTCTTGCATCTTCTTAGTATCCTAAAAAATGTCAGCTGATAACACTTGTTAGAACTATATAGATAAGCATGAGATGCATGGCTATTTCTTCTTCTCCATGTGTTTCTTTCTTCCCTCAATAGGCAACACCTGAGCTGAGTCATCAAATTATTTCATTGATTGATCTTGTATCTGATTTTGTTATTGAATGATTTCCTTATGTTATGAAACACTTCCTAGGGTTATGACCATAAACATTCTTCTTCTCCTTCATCATTTATTCTAAAATTACACCCATCATTGAGCCGTTATCAAAATCTCTAATCCTATTGAGTTGGAAACACTATGTAGGAAAACAGAGATAAAGTTAATAACACAATCTCTTCCTATTGTGAGATGCTCCTCTATTTATTCTTCAATTTTTTTACCTAATTTGAGTCAATTGAAACTATGAAGCATATCACTTCTCCACTTTGCATCTTTAGATGCAACTTCCCCTTGGATCGTATCCCCCTTAATCATAAAACATTTGAATCATTAGTTAATAGAATTTATATACATAGGGAGAGGGGGCGTTTCTGGAATCCTCAAGGTGAGGATTGTGGTTGATCCTAATGGGTCAACTCATTGATTCTTTCTTGTATAGAATCACACTCCTTCCATGATTGTTTTAGTTTCCTAGAAAACTTCAACTGCTCTGGCCATATGACTAAGCATTCATTACCCACATGCTTAGTCTTTCTCTGATATGAAGATTTTACAGGCCTAACCTTTCTCAACATTTTGGGTTTAAACCCACTAGTACACATTTCCTTCTCTGAAGTTCCACCAAAATTCCATTTTCCTTGATTCCTTCTCTAAGCAGGAAAATTTCCACTGGTCATCTGATCTTGATTCTTCATCCATTGGAAGGATGTTCTTATTTTCTCTACTTCTTATTGTGGCACATGACATGCAAATTTTTCAATTCATTCTTAGTTTATTTTTCTTTTTCCATATTTCTGAGTCACCACACTATTTTGCATTGGTGGAAGGTCCTCCACTGAACGAACATTCTTCTTACTGAGAGCTGTAATGTTTCCTCATTTTTTCTTCCAGATCTGTTCATGTTATTTCTTAGGGGGTGGCTCTGAGTGCGATAGAGGAGGTGAAAAATACACCTTTTGTTCATCTCCATGTGATTCCCCTGAGGTTCTAAGCCTATTATTCGACTTACCACTTTCTCATCCAATGCAATATTTATCATTATACATCCCTAGAGTGAAGAATCTACTTTTGTACTCCTTTTCCTTTCTCACTTTCTCCTTGCTGCACTTTCTTGCCAAATGCTCGTGATCAGAATATATAAAACATATTCTATTAAAGGAATACCTCATTTCATCATTTCGTAACCGATATGTTGATGAATCTTGAGATCCTCTTTTGATATTAAGCTCCTACGATTCCTAAAACATACTCATTTTGTGTCCCTTTACACCAAATTAATAGCATCTGATGAATGTTTTCCTCTAGGAGACTCTTCTCTCTGATTTCTCATGATGCTTCTTCTTATTCTCAGATTTAGTAAAGTTTTTATTTTCACAACCTGATATGTATTCTAGAGCCTCTGAACAGAAGCTTGATGTGTGGCTATGAATCCCATAGAAATATCACATGTTATCACTACTTATTTTAACTGTCCTCTTAGGCATATCTTCCACACCGAGTAGATTTTCTCCACTTTTGGAACTATTCATAGCTCGTATTCTATCATGAACGGGAGAGGATTCATCAAATACAATCCCAGTTTTTCCCAAACTATATGGTCTTAGAGCTGAGAAAATATGTTGTTGTTTCTCTTCTGAAATAACATATTCGTTCTTCATTTTTTCATCACTTGTTGAAGGATAATTGAATAGTAATTGCAGTGCACCCTGAAACTTAGGTTTTCCATTATCTTTTGATATATCAATTTCTTTCATGGACGATTCAATCTCTTCCTCCAATTGTTTAATTTTCTTATATCTTGATTCAAGTTTAGCATTGAGTTCTTTTTTTAGATTCTTCCTAATACTCATATCATATTTCAGTTCTCTTGTGATATTTTATACCATGTCACTTTTCTCCCCCACTTTCAATTTCACATCATCAATAGAATCATAACAACATGAATTATATTATTTTATCCTTTGATTCTTATGAAATAGTTCATATAGCTGTGTAGAAAGATCAGCGTTTAATAATTTCAAATTTTGAATCTCGTATGAGTTTAGATTCTTTCCCTTGACATCAGCTTTTGATTTTTCTACCTGTGTAGATCTCTTACGCAGTTATTCATCTTCAGAATCATTCTTCTCCCTCAGATTAGTAGCTACATCAATAAGACTTTGATTCAAACCCCTCATCTTGTTTATATCAGTTTCCAGTGCATAGATTCAAATATCTTTAGATTTAATTTCATCAGTGAATTTCTGATCCAGTTCTTTCTCTTTGTGGACAACTTCCACTTTTTGACTTCTTTGTGATTCTTCATCATCAGTAGTTTTAACATCACTTGGATTGTCAGGTTATTCACTCATTCCTTCTACATAATTGAATGTGTAAGTATTTTCTCTACATGATTTATCAAAATAATTATAATCATCACTACTTGATTCCTTCAATTAAATCACACTCTTTCCATTGAAACTTCCACACTGGGGAATTTCTCTAGACTTCTACTTCTTCTTTGAAGTTCTTCCTTTTTCTATGACACACCAAGATAAGATAAGACTGGATAGTTAACTTAAGAAATCAACTGAACCAAGTCATAGCAAACAAATCTGATAAAAGAACCCTTCCCTCTGATACCAATTGTTAGGACCAATAGGGGCCTATATACCCTGACAGGGGGGGGGGGGTGAATCATGATATAAATATTCCTTTTCAAAATTCTTTATGCCCTATAGGATCTTGACCTCTTTATTACAATGGTCACTTTTTTTCACATGTGTGTTTATTATTACCACTTCTTTTCTTCTTTATCTAATGACGATGCTTTAAATTCAATATAGGGAAGCAAGCAGGTAGACACAACGATTTTTACTTGGTTCAACCTCACTGGGCTACATCCAAGGAGCATTAAACAACGATGTGTCATTGTACAAAATCCCCTAAATCTCATTGCAAATAATGTTCGGGATAGATCACTTCTATGCCAAGGCTCGCAGCCTTTACAATGTTTAGGGCCACCTCACTACTTTCACAAGGGTCACTCCCTGTTTCTCTCTCACTAGCTCACTTCCGGTAGAAAGGATTACCTTCATCCTCTTCCTTGGATCACCGCACTTGGAAGGGACCCACTCACAATTTATAGACCTGTAGGTCTCTTTATTATCACTAATGAATACATCCTCCACTGTATGTAGATGCTCTGTTGAAGTCCAAATTTCATCCACTGATGAATACCGCTTTAACACAGATGTTCTGGCCAACTTATAACTTTCACAGAACCCTAGGGTGACTTGTGTGCCCCTTTAACTAGTGCACATCCTCTGCCTTCATTGTATAAAGACCAACTTGTGTTCCACACTTGCGCTCCAAACATGCGTGCCACACAGCTTGCGCAACAAACTTGAGCGGTACAATTTCATTGTACACTTTCGAGGCACACTTGTGCGGTATACTTGCGCGGTCCACTAGCATGGTACACTTGGGCAGTACACTTGCACGACCCACTTACATGGCCAAATTGCATGCCCCACTTGCGCGCCCACTGAACTTTACATGTCACTTTCACTTGCGCGTTCATAGCTATTATTTTCTCTAAGTGTTGAGCTCATTCATAAATGAGGAGAGTATCCGTCTATTTATAGGCATTTTGAGGACATGTGTGACACACTTGCACACCACACTTGCGCGCCACACTTGCACGCCATTTTAGGAATTGCATCCCACTTTCTTTCCTTTTTCATATTTTGATATGGTGATCTTGAAATATGACTTACGCACCACACTTGCACGCCCTACTTGCGCGGCATACTTGCGCACAACTTTAGGGCTTGCGCACTACACTTGCGCGCGACTTTAGGACTTGGGCACCACTTTTGGACTTGTGTGCCACACTTTCTCACCACTTTTTCACTTCTGTGCAACTTTTCCATTGCCAAATTTTTGATGTTTTGAATTCAAAAAATTCCCAGTGTACCACATTAGAAACCTCCTTAACATAAGAGCACAAATCCTTTTGCCAAAAACACTTTTCCCCATTCTCCAAGAAAACACCCTTTGTTAACAGTTTGATTCATTGAGACTCGCTTTGTCAACAAACACAACATGGAGTCCTGCATTGTCAACAAACACAATCATCTAAAAAATGATTCAATAATACCTTGAAGGATTTTTCCCAATAGATATCAAGATGTTTTTTCACGGTCACTATGAGTGTGATAATATACTAATATTTCATCCACAAATACAATGATAAAAGAGTCCAAATACGGGTGGAAAACCCTATTCATCAGAGCCATGAAAACGGAGGGCGCGTTCGTAAGACCAAACGACATAATAAGGTAATCATACAGTCTATACTTACTATATAAATTTTCATGAGGTATGTATGATGGCCTGAATCGTACATGATGATAGATTGATTTTAGTTCAATCTTAGAGAAGACCATATCTCCTTGGATCTAGTATAAGATATTCTCTATTTGAGGTAGTGGATATCGGTTCTTGGCTATAAGCTAGTTCTACCTTTTGTAATCCATGCATAGACATAATGTTCCATCTACCTTCTTAGAAAAAAAGCATGGGTGAACCCCAAGAGAATGTATTGGGCTATATAAAACCTTTTGTAACACCCGAGACTTTTATGTTATATAAATCTTCAGAGGAATATTTTTCTACACAACACTTTCTTGGCTTTCTTTACACGAAATTGCGACCTTCCTCGATAGCTTGCGTCGTACGAAATACCGAGTTTCACTAAACAACGATATGCTATTAAAATATTATTAAAACTAGCCATTATGAATAGTAATAACCACTTTTTGAAATTTTATAAATTTTATTTTTCAAAATGGACTTCATTTTTGGATCTGGAATATCGAAATTAGCCTAGGGTGAAATTTTGGTTTTTTTTGAAAACTTTCCATTTTTGATGAATAGTGAAACCACTAAGTGGTAGTTAAAAAACCGAATTTTTCATAAAACTTATTATTACCGCTTCTGTGAGTGGAATTTCGAAAATCCGAGAGACACGGTTAATATCAAGGACTAAAATGTGGTTCAATGAGATGGAAATAATTTTATGGTGAATAGTAACTTTTTACTTTTTTTACCACGGTTAAAAGTAAATAGGGTAATTAAGGGTAACAATGATATTATTATTACCCTAAAAAATGTCCAAATTCTATTGGACAAGTGTAATTCGACCAAAAAAAACCTTAGGAATAAAATATGACCAGTTAGGCCCACTTGGATTAGATTAGGACATTTATTATTAATTTATTTTAAGAAGGGTTAAAATAGTTAAAATCAATGTTTAATAAGTAAATCATTTGTAATATGGGGTTATACATAAGATAAATTCTAATATAAATATTCATTAGAAAGATAATAAGATTTACTACATAATGGTATTTTATTTGAAATTTTTAGACATTAAATATTTAAATTTATGTATGACACAAAGATGATGCAGTAATTATCTTATTAATGAAATATTGACATAATTGATGTTATAAACACCAAAATAAATGTAATTTGAGACTTTTTATGAATTAAAATAATTTTATAGATTAATATGACATGTTATTATTGATTTAAGTAACTTTTTTCGAACTAATTATTCTGTTATAATTTTCAAAAAAATCAATTACTAAATAGTGTTAAAATTGACATAAAATAGTTTTTAAAACAAATATTATATTAGTAATTGTTATTATATTCCTAAAAATCTAAGGTTCGGAAAAATGACATAGATAAGGTTATATATATTAATAATAAACAACTTGGGGTTAGTTAGGCTGCTTATAGTAAGTTTATTAACCTTATAGTATAAGAAAACAAGAAGACACGGTAAAAGTTAAATTATCTAACTTAAAGTTAAATCTAAATGATAAGGTTAAAATTGATACCTAAAATTGTCTAAATTATATTTTATGAGAGGATTTAAACCCCTACCCACCTTATCTTTGAAATAAATAAATTTGGAGCTATTTAAAACCGAACTTGACTTTTAATAATATAATATTATTTGTTATTCCAAAGGTGCCCCTCTCCTCCCTTATAAAAGGGAACCTCCTCCCTCTCTTCCTCACACCACATTGAGCCTTCAATATCAGCCAAAACCTGCCACTTTATCCTCTGCACTTCCCTAGAGACATCATAGAGGTCCTGGTCTTCTTCAAAGACCAATTTTAGTGCCCTAAAAGAAGGTCTCAAAGAAGCACTTCAAAGAAGAGGTAATGTCTGTTACCGATTCTTTCATCTTTATTTCTTCTTCCACTTCTTCTTCATTAGTAGTTTCATTATGTAGTAATAACATCAGTATCACTCATATTATGATATGTTATT
This sequence comes from Viscum album, assembly GCA_963277665.1. Lineage (NCBI taxonomy): Eukaryota > Viridiplantae > Streptophyta > Magnoliopsida > Santalales > Viscaceae > Viscum > Viscum album. The sequence continues at coordinate 521,537,438 of OY728150.1, forward strand.
ATAAGTATGAAACAACCTTATTTCACCATCTATCCATCCTACGGAAAAACAAATCACCACGCGTGCGTACGTACAGAATACCGTCTCCACGCCGTGGTGTAATCTATTTTCATCCACCACCTTACTTGGATGGGTATAATGGTGTAAATAATGACTATATATGACTATTATAAATTGATACTGATTCTGAAATAGTATACATACACTCCAATACAATTCCATGATCATAGGAACGATATCATCACTCGTGCGTACGTACGGAATACCGTCTCCATGATGTGATGCGACTCGTTCTACATGATCTTCATTTCATAATGATTATATAAATGAATTGAAGGAATTAATATGATATATATTACACTAATAACATTCTGGAAATGAGCTATCTATAACCTAAAGAGAAGAATAAGAATTTATTCGACAAGACACACATAAGAACAAAAAGTTATAAACACCCGAATAACAAGTAGCAATGAAATATTACTACTAAGAAGCTAATAATATGACCACATATGATATCATAAAAATAATTATGATTTTGGAATAAGTCAATAACATTATTTAAATCATTATACATGAGGTTCATACACTTACGAAGCAAAACAGACCTAAGGTAAGGGAAATATCACAATCTCATTTTTATCCGAGATTGTTTATACTTTGAAATTTACTGGGGTGTATTTTATTATCCACATCCATGATTCCTCAATATTTAATATTTCTATCCTTTTACAATAGTTTATATCCAATTTTACCCTTCTGTGAGTTTTTAGTAAAAGATATGAAAGTAATCTTTTGTCGTTTTTCGTACGAGGTACTTTTTGACTTTTCCGAAAAAAGTACAAGAAGAATGTTTTCTTTTAACTTATACGGCATGAATGGAATTTTTTAAACATTATTTCCAAGAATATTCCCTTACAAGTTTTCAAGTTTATTTTTAATCAACTTCTTTTAGTTATAATTTTATGACATGTTAAGAAAGGAAAAGTGTTTTTGAAGTTGAAAGGATATTTTCCTCAAGAATGGAGTTCTAGTGCTTTATCAAAATTATTTTCCATCTAAGATAATATAGGGTTATGTTTATATCCCTATTATTTCATTGATTTTATTATGTTGTGATGGAATTATTTTTATGAATTCCTTTATCTTATATGAATTGTTTTATGATGTCCCGATGTTTAAGATTCCCATTTTTATTACATGGGTTATGCAATGATGTATGATTTATGATTTTGTGGAACACATAAGAATGGTATAATTATGAGATGGGTGGGACCTATATCTCCCTCCAATGCATTGGGTAAAGACTTTATATCTCATTAGATAGACATGGCTGGAACGGTAGGTTATACCGGTTCAGTGAAACAGGACTAAAACGAGGGTGACTCGGTTCAGAAAGGGACTTTGTCCACTAAGATAGTCTTGGAAATGAGTCTTGACTAACGAGAAATTATTCTCTATGATTATGTGTGTATGCCAGAAAGTTTCATGTTTTATGTTATGATTATTGTGATTATATTTCACTGCCATGATTTATCCCATGTTATGAAATGATGATCTCTTTTGCATGTTATGATTTCCAAAAGTTATGTGCTTATGTATACGATGTGATTGATATTTCTTTTGTTTACCCTTACTGAGCATTTGAGCTCACCCTTTTGTATGTTTTCTTTCCCCAGGTCAGGAAGAAGGTTATTAAGTAAGATATGCCAAAAAAGACTATAGATATGATGAAATAAATGGGAGACATTGTAGACGCTTTATGAACAAGTTGTTTTTGTTTCCCAGTTTCTAAAGACACTATACCTATATGGTCCTTTCGTGGTTTTGTTATATGTTGTAATAAGTATGCTTCAATTTTGAAGTATTAACAATGTATGTAAAGTATGGGTCGTTATAGTTGGTATCAGAGGAAAGGTATAGTCAACCTTTGGAAACTAGGATGTGAAAGACTTAGTAAGAACCCTAAGGATATGTCTAAGCATAGAACACAATCTTAGTGATTTTGAAATGTCCATGAATAACCTAGGATAAGACCTTAAGTGTTAAATTTTATTCTTGATTATGTGGTTTTCCTATTATAATCAGTGTTTCTCACACTATTCTTTTTGGTTTTAGTCATTGGCTGGAACCTAAAGGAACCGTGTTAATGCGGAATGCGACGGCCAATGCAATGATTGTCCCCCTGAGCAACCAAATGTTATGGGAGCTGGAATGCAAAATCATGTAGCCATGCTCACACAACTTTCTCAAGCTATGAATCATGCAGGACTTCCAAACGAGCAAAGGAAGGAGCAACATTATGTTGAATCCTTCATGAGGCAACATCCACCTTCTTTCAGCGGGTCTACTGATCCATTAGTTGCTAAACAATGGATTAGTACTACTGAAAAGATATTTTCAGTTCTTCAATGTTCTGAACATGATAAATTCATTCTAGCAGTGTATCATTTGGAAGGAGATGCTGATCAATGGTGGAATCTTATTAATAATATGAGGCAAAGGGATGAAATTGAGTCCATGGAATGGGACGAGTTCAAGAACATATTTTTCAATAAGTACTTCCCTCATATTCTCCGAACAAAGATGGAGAAAGAGTTTCTTGAACTAACGCAAAAGGATGATGAATCTGATGGTACCTATGAAGCGAATTTTATGATACGTGCAAGGTACGCTTCTGGTATTGTTATCCAACCTGAGAGTAAGATCGATCGATTCTTTAGTGGCTTAAAACCAAGTCTTCGAAGGGCGTTAGCCATAAGGAACTTCAATAGCTACGGGGAAATCGTTCGATGTGCTCTTAAAGTCAAGACAGAGATTGGAGTAACCCATCAGTCATATGGGCTTGATAAGAAGAGGAAAATGGAATTCAAAGGAAAATCTAAAGAGCTCACTGAAAAGAAGATGAGCTTTCCCATATGCTCAAAGTGTGGAAAGAAACATGGAGGGAGTTGTCTTAAAGGGACAAGTAAATATTTCAAATGTGGAAAGGAAGGTCATCGGGCATTTGAATGCCGCGATGATGGGAAGAAGATGTATAATGATGGAAACATAGGAAGGGATACACAGAATGAACCTACTACACTTCAATGTTTCAAGTGCAAGGAGATGGGAAATTATGCCAATAAATTCCCTAATCCAAGGGTTAATGATGATGGTCGATGTCAACAATCTCCTAAGGCTAAAGACAAAGGAAAGTCACATGCAATTTCTTTCAGCGATGTGGAGTATGATAACGATGTGGTGAAAGGTAAACTTACCATCCACTCTAAAGTAGAAAATGTTTTCTTTGATTCTGGATCCACCCACTCTTTTATTTCTAAAGAATTTTCTAAGGTTATCACCGTATTACCTCAACAATTAGATGTTGAGTTAGCTGTGACAACACCAAATGGAACAACAGCCACATCAAAAGTTTATAATTCTTATCCGATTGATGTTTGTGGGAAAGTTATTCCTTCCTATAGTGGAATTTGATGCGATTCTTGGCATGGATTGGCTTCCTTTATATGGATCTCATATCAATTTCCAAATAAGGGAAGTCACATTTCAGATTCCAGATCAATCTATGATCGTCTATCGATGCAAGGATGAACAAAACCTTCCAATGGAAATTTTTTCAATTTTATGGGTATTGATTACTCTAAATTAAAGTTATTTATCTCAAATGGTTGGTGAGAAACTCATGATTAAGAATATTCCCATTTTACGGGAGTTTGATGATGTCTTTCCGGAGGAATTAACGGGTCTTCCACCGAATCGTGAAGTTGAGTTTTCAATAGAACTCGTACCGGGTGCTTTGCCTATTTCAAAGACACCTTATAGAATGGCCCCAATTGAGTTGCATGAATTGAAGAAGCAACTCCAAGAGAATCTTGATAAGGGATTCATACGCCCTAGTGCGTCACCTTGGGAGCACCTGTTCTATTTGTTAAGAAGAAAGATGGATCAATGAGACTCTGCATTGATTATTGAGAACTTAACAAGATCACTATCAAGAACAAATATCCTCTCCCTCGCATTGATGACCTATTTGACCAACTACACGGAGCTCAATACTTTTCCAAGATTGATCTTCGTTCAGGGTATCATCATTTAAGGGTCAAAAGGGAGGATAAACGAAATATGGGTTTCCGTACAAGGTATGGACACTATGAATTTATAGTGACTCTATTTGGTCTTACTAATGCCCCTGCGATCTTCATGGATCTGATGAATAGAGTCTTTACAGACTATCATGATCAATTTGTGGTAGTCTTTATAGACGATATTATTGTTTATACAAAGAGAAAGGAAGAACATGAAGATCACGTGAGAATTATATTGAAGACCCTGAGAAAGGAGAAGCTTTATGCCAAATTTACCAAGTGTGAATTTTGGCTTCAAAATATTGCATTTTTGGGTCACATAATCTCAAAAGAGGGGATATCTGTGGATCCAGCAAAAATAGAGGTTATCGAAAGATGGTCGAGACCAACAAAAGTAACTGAGATCTGAAGATTTCTTGGTTTTTCTGGATATTATCGTCGTTTTGTGAAAGATGTTTCACGATTAACTAATCCACTCACCATGTTGACTCGGAAAGGAGTTATGTTTGTCTGGATGGAAGAATGTGAAGAGAATTTCAAGGAGTTGAAAAGAAGGTTATCCAGTGCACCTGTTCTCACACTGCCTTGTAGTGGAGAATGGTTTGTGATCTATAGTGATGCATCCAAGAAGGGATTGGGTTGTGTTCTTATGAAAAATGATATGGTGATAGCTTATGCCTCACGACAGTTGAAAATCCATGAGAAAAATTAACCAACCCATGATTTGGAGTTAGCTGTGGTAATCTTTTCATTAATGATTTGGAGGCATTATCTTTATGGTGAAAGGTGTGATATTTATACTGATCTTAAAATTTTAAAGTATATTTTCACACAAAAGGAGCTGAATATGCGCCAAAGAAGATGGTTGGAGCTGATTAAGGATTATGACTGCTCAATCCATTACCACCCTGGGAAAGTAAACAAGTTGGCAGATGCATTAAGTCGACAAGACCATGCTACTTTATCCATGATGAGGATCACAAAAGATCCAATATTTATGGATTTACAAAGGATGGATCTTGGAATTATAATGGAAGGGGAAAAATCTTATCTTTCTCAAATGAATGTTCAACCATATATACATGTGAAGATTAAAGAGGCACATAAAGAAGATGTCGAGTTACAAAATAAGGTGAGAAATGTTCCTAAATTCAACCTTGATTGTGGCGGGATAATAATGTTCAGGAATCGGGTTTGTGTTCCTCCCATCCCCGAATTAAAGAAGGAGCTGCTGGATGAGGCTCATAGTTCTTCATTCTCTATTCATCCTGGAAGCATGAAGATGTATAGGGACCTGAAAGAGTACTTCTAGTGGGGTGGCATGAAAAGAGATGTTTCTGAATTTGTCTCTCGATGCTTGGTTTGTCAACAAGTTAAAGCTGAGAGACAGAAGTCTAAGGGGATGTTACAACCATTACCCATACCCAAATGGAAATGGGAAAACATCACTGTGGACTTTGTCACAGGACTTCCTAAAACATCCAAAGGCAATAATGCTATCTGGGTCATAGTTGATCGTCTTACAAAGTCTGCACACTTCATTGCTATTAGAGAGGATTTCTCTCTGGATCAGCTTTCCAGGATATATGTAATCGAAGTGGTAAGATTTCATGGAGTACCACTTTCTATTATATCTAATCGGGATCCGAGATTTACCTCGAAGTTCTGGCGAAGTCTTCAGCATACTCTGGATACAGAGTTGAGTTTCAGCACTGCTTATCATCCTCAGAAAGATGGTTAGTCTGAGAGAACAATTCAAACCCTAGAAGATATGTTGAGAGCTTGCTCTATGGATTTCAAAGGTGGTTGGGATCAACACCTACCTTTGGTGGAATTTTCTTAAAATAATAGCTTTCGATCCAGTATTCATATGGCTCCTTATGATGCTCTCTATGGAAATAAATGCAAGACTCCAACTTGCTGGGATGAAGATGGGGAAAGAAAGCTATTAGGACCTGATCTTGTTGAAGAAATGGAAGAAAACGTCAGATCTATTCAACAACACATAAGAGCAGCTCAGAGTCGACAGAAAAGTTATGCCGACAACCGAAGAAAAGACCTAGAGTTTTAAGTGAGTGGTAAAGTGTTCTTACGAATATCTCCCTAGAAGAGGGTTATGAGATTTGGAACAAAGGGGATGTTGAGCCCTTGATATATCGGTCCCTTAGAAATACTAGATCGTGTTGGGAAGGTAGCTTACCGATTTGCGCTTCCACCGTATCTCTCTCAAGTTTACGATGTGTTCCATGTATCTCTCCTGAGAAAGTACATACCTGATCCTTCACTTGTACTTAGCTCAGAAGTTGTACCACTGGAGCAAGATCTTTCTTATGAAGAACAACCGATAGAGATTATGGATCGTAGAGAAAAAGTCTTACGAAACAAGACCACTTGATTGGTGAAAGTTTTATGGAGGAGCCACCAATTAGAAGAAGCTACATGGGAGATTAAGGATATGATGAGGGAGAGGTATCCTCATATGTTTGTTACAAAGTGTCGAATTTCGAGGGCGAAATTCATTTTAAGGGGTGTTGAATGTAACACCCGAGACTTTTATGTTATATAAATCTTCAGAGGAATCTTTTTCTACACAACACTTGCTTGGCTTGCTTTACACGAAATGGCGACCTTCCTCGATAGCCTGCGTCGTACGCAATACCGAGTTTCACTAAACAATGATATGCAATTAAAATATTATTAAAACTAGCCGTTATGAATAGTAATAACCACTTTTTGAAAATTTATAAATTTTATTTTTCAAAATGGACTTCATTTTTGGATTCGGAATATCGAAATTATCCTAGGGTGAAATTTTGGTAATTTTCTGAAAACATTCAATTTTGGATGAATAGTGAAACCACTAAGTGGTAGTTAAAAAACTGATTTTTTCATAAAACTTAATTTTACCACTTCTGTGAGTGGAATTTCGAAACTCTGAGAGACATGGTTAATATCAAGGACTAAAATTTGGTTCAATGAGATGAAAATAATTTTTTGGTTAATAGTATCTTTTTACTTTTTTTACCACGGTTAAAAGTAAATAGGGTAATTAAGGGTCAAAATGATATTATTATTACCCTAACACATGTCAAAATTCTATTGGAAAAGTGTAATTCGACCTAAAACAACCTTAGGAATAAAATATGAACAGTTAGGCCCACTTGGATTAGATTAGGACATTTATTATTAATTTATTTAAAGAAGGGTTAAAATAGTTAAAATCAATGTTTAATAAGTAAATCATTTTTAATATGGGGTTATACATAAGATAAATTTTACTATAAATATTCATTAGAAATATAAAAAAATATAATACATAATGGTATTTTTTTTAATTTTTAGACATTATATAATTTAATTTATTTATGACACAAAGATGATGCAGTAATTATCTTATTACTGAAATATTGACATAATTGATGTTATAAACACCAAACTAAATGTAATTTGAGACTTTTTATGAATTAAACTAATTTTCAAGATTAATATTACATGTTAGTATTGATTCAAGTAACTTTTTTCGAACTAATCATTCCGTTATGAGTTTCACAAAAATCAATTACTAAATAGTGTCAAAATTGACATAAAATAGTTTTTAAAACAAATATTATATTAGTAATTGTTATTTTATTCCTAAAAATCTTAGGTTCAGCCAAATGACATAGAAAATGTTATATATATTAATAATAAACAACTTGGGGTTCGTTTATCTGCTTATAGTAAGTTTATTAACCTTATAGTATAAGAAAACAAGAAGACACGGTAAAAGTTAAATTATCTAACTTAAAGTTAAATATAAATGATAAGGTTACAATTGATGCCTAAACTTGTCTAAATTATATTGGATGAGAGGATTTCGACCCCTACCCACCTTATCGTCAAAATCAATCAATTTAGAGCTATTTAAAACCAAACTTGACTTTATAATAAAATAATATTTTTAGTTATTCCAAAGGTGCCCCTCTCCTCCCTTATAAAAGGGAACCTCCTCCCTCTCTTCCTCACACCACATTGAGCCTTCATGCTCGGATAACCCCTGACACTTTCTCCTCTCCACTTCCCTAGAGACATCCTAGAGGTCCTGGTATTCTTTAGAGACCCATTTTAGTGCCCTAAAAGAAGGTCTCAAAGAAGCACTTCAAAGAAGAGGTAATGTCCGTTACCGATTCTTTCATCTTTATATCTTCTTCCACTTCTTCTTCTTTAGTTGTTTCATTATGAAGTAATAACATCAGTATCACTCATATACTTATATGTTATTATAAGTATGAAACAACCCTATTTCACCATCTATCCATCCTACAGAAAAAGAAATCACCGTGCGTGCGTACGTACGGAATACCGTCTCCACGCCGTGGTGTAATCTATTTTCCACCACCACCTTACTTGGATGGGTATAATGGTGTAAATAATGACTATATATTACTATTATAAAGTGATACTTATTCTGAAATAGTATACATACCCTCCAATATAATTCCATGATCATAGGAATGATATCATTACTCGTGTGTACGTACGGAATACCGTCTCCACGATGTGATGCGACTCGTTCTACATGATCTTCATTTAATAATGATTATATAAATGAATTGAATGAATTAATATGATATATATTACACTAATACCATTCTGGAAATCAGGTATCTATAACCTAAAGAGAATAATGAGAATTTATTTGACAAGACACGAATAAGAACAAAAAGTTATAAACAACCGAATAACAAGTAGCAATGAAATATTACTACTAAGAAGCTAAGAATATGAACATATATGATATCATAAAAGTAAGTATGATTCTGGAATAAGTCAATAACATTATTTAAATCATTATACAGGAGGTTCGAACACTTACAATGCAAAACGGACCTAAGGGTAGGGAAATATAACAATCTCATTTTTATCCGAGATTGTTTATACTTTGAAATTTACTGGGGTGTATTTTATCATCCACATCCATGTTTCCTCAATATGTAATATGTATATACTTTTACAACAGTTTATATCCAATTTTACCCATCCTCGAGTTTTTAGTAAAAGATAAGAAAGTAATCTTTTGTCGTTTTTCGTACGAGGTACTTTTTGACTTTTTAGACAAAAGTACGAGAAGAATGTTTTCTTTTAACTTATACGGTATGAATGTTATTTTTTAAACAATATTTCCAATAATATTCCCTTAAATGTTTTCAAGTTTATTTTTTATCAACTTCTTTTAGTTAGAAGTTTATGACATGTTAAGAAAGGAAAAGTGTTTTTGAAGTTGAAAGGATATTTTCGTTAAGAATGGAGTTCAAGTGCTTTATCAAAATTATTTTCCATCTAAGATAATATAGGGTTCTGTTTATATCCCTATTATTTCATTGATTTGATTATGTTGTGATGGAATTATTTTTATGAATTTCTTTACCTTATATGAATTGTTTTATGATGTCCCGATGTTTAAGATTCCCATTTTTATTACATGGGTTATGCAATGATGTATGATTTATGATTTTGTGGCACACATAAGAATGGTATCATTATGAGATGGGTGGGACCTATATCTCCATCCAATACATTGGGTAATGATTTTATATCTCATGAGATAGACATGGCTGGAATGGTAGGTTATACCGGTTCAGTGAAACAGGACTGAAACGAGGGTGACTCGGTTCAGAAAGGGACTTTGTCCACTAAGATAGTCTTGGCAATGAGTCTTGACTAATAAGAAATGATTATCTATGATTATGTGTGTATTCCACAAAGTTTCATGTTTTATGTTATGATTATTGTGATTACATTTCACTTCTATGATTTATCCCATGTTATGAAATTATGATCTCTTTTACAGGTTAAGATTTCCAAAAGTTATGTGCTTATGTATACGATGTGATTGATATTTCTTTTGTTTACCCTTACTGAGCATTTGAGCTCACCCTTTTGTATGTTTTATTTCCCCAGGTCAGGAAGAAGGTTATTAAGTAAGATATTCCAAATGGGACTATAGATATGATGAAATAAATGGGAGACAGTGTAGATGCTTTATGAACCAGTTGTTTATGTTTCCCAGTTTCTAAAGACATTATACCTATACGGTCCTTTCGTGGTTTTGTTATATGTTGTAATAAGTATGCTTCAATTTTGAAGTATTAACAATGTATGTAAAGTATGGGTCGTTATACCTTTGGTCTCTAAATCCTCTAACTACCTCTTGAGTTCCTAAAGCTCTGTAGGTTCCATCCTGTATGGAGTAATGGACACTAGAGCAGCTATTGGAAAAAGATCAATAATAAACTCTACCTATCTCTCAGGAGCTAATATAGAAAAATAGTTTGAAAATACATCCCTTAAATGATCCAATACTGGAGTAAAATAAAATTTTCATAAACCCTAATCCTCCATGAAGATATTTTCAATCTGCGCGGTCACTCCACCTAGAGTATGATGCTCTAGTCCCACTCTACCTGTTTGGACATCACAATCACCATTATGTAGATAAAATATTCCCTATAGTGATGTATATGATACCCTGTGGTGGTAATAGTCTACAAAATTGTGATTATGAACCAACCAATCCATCCCAAGAATCACATCAAAACCTGTAATCTTGAGAACAAATAGGTTTCATAAGAAAGGGTAATTTCCTACCTCAACAGGGAAGTCCCTACACTAGAATATACCCTCTTTCCACGCCCCTAATGATGTATCTAGGGTCATTACACCGTAATAATACTATATCTCCATTTCTAGACAACCCACAATAGATAAAAAGATAAAAGAGTTTGAAGCACCTATATTAAATAATGGAGATACTGTGGTAGATGCCACATGAATAGTACCACATACTATAGGTGGTCCTGTTGTATGATCCTTGGTTATTGGTTATAGTTCATGAAATGATCATGACCCACAACCATATGAAAAAGATGAAAAACCACAATCTGAACTATAATGTTGGTGGTGTTGGTGATTAACATTCTAGTTTTCATGGCCCCAACCTCCTCCTTGTCCAGACCTACCTGTGATACTCCAACTCACTGCCTGACATGACACAGGATAACTCACTCTTAAAGGTGGGGATGGTAAGGACACTTTTCAAAATGAAGCCAGTGGAAAGGTATTACAAAAATGAAAGAGATTCACAATACAACTACAAGAACAAAACTCCATTGGTTCTCTATCACAATGAGGCTTTAGGTGCCCTCATTTTCCACAATGATGACAAACATTGGAACTATCGAAACACGCACTCTAGTTGTCACTAACCTGATGAGAAACCTCTAAATAACACTTCCATCCATCATAATAACTACTAGCCTAATGCGAAAATTGTCCTCTAAGACTGGTATTGTTGTCATACCTCATGTTACGCTCAAGGATAAGATCCTGATTGACTATTGCAGAAAATGTAGGTAGGAGAAAGACATCCACCTACATATGGATGGAATACTGGAGCCCATCCTTGAAACATATAGCATGGAAATATCATCACCTACTAGAAATGATGCAAAGAACTTCAAATCTGTGAAACATACTGAATATTACATAACTAAAATAGAACCATGTTCGAGATGCATACAATATTTGGATCTATTATCTCTTAGTGTATGGGGAAAGAATTGATTATAGAAGGTAGTCTATAAATCAACCCAAAACATTCCCTAGTGATGATCGACATTGGTAATTACTTCCCAACAGTGCTTGAATTAATCAAGCAACATGTATATAGTAATCTTGATCCTCCACTTTGGAGGTGTCTCCAAATGCTCAAAGATAGATAATGTTGATTTTAGCCAAGGCTTATCAAGCTGTGGACTGCCATCCCATGAGATAGTAAGAGGAATCTACTATTGAAACTCATGATCCAAAAAATCCATCATAGTTCAAATCCATGGAGCACAATGCATGAACTTCATTAGACTTAGGAAACTCTCTCAAACTTTGGAATCAAAGCCCAGATCAGGTACAATAGGTGGTACCTCGATTCTCACTCTTGGAGGTAGGAGTGGTGGATCATGGCCAACCGTTTCTAGACTATGATTGTCACCACCTTCCTAGAATATGATACAAGGAATTCATGGAGGCATTGATCCAAATGATAAGAATATACCTTAAACCAAGGATATGTTGAATGATATCATCACTACCAGAAGATAAACATAAGAAATCTTACTTTCCAAGGAATACTACACTAAATACGTACTTATATGTCCTTTTATTAGTACGTTCTCAAGTATATGTTTCATTCAGTTTTAAATTTAATTAATAGGTTAACTCCTTTACATTTTATAGAAATTAAACGGTAGCATAAGGATGTGTAACCAATTCATATTAGATGTCATGATTCACTTTATAATGGATAGAAATTCTAATTGAGTCGGTTCCCATACATCTCATCAATGAAAATGACACAAATTTATTTATAGCCTAATGAATTGACTCTGTAAATTACTCATCTCACCCCATTAGGGCCCATACACCCCATGAATTTAGATAGGAAATCACTCAATCAAACCAAACAATAATAAAAACATAAGATAACTATCACAACATCACTCAACAATCATAAGCATATCAAGCAATGAAAAGTAGTCAAATACAAATATATGGCATGGAAATATGTATGACATGTGAATTTCAGGTGCCTATATGAATCATGTTATAATTATTTTTTCGGCATCTCATTGGGCCAATGATAAGATAGAATCTCAATCATAATAATAATCAAAAACACCACACATCATGTTCATCCCCCCAAAATGAAATAATATCAAATGTAACATGTAAAATTTGAACAATAATTATAATTTTGGGTAACATGGATTCTACCCCGAACATGGGTTTGTGATGCCCAAGCACAGCTTATGACCAAGTCTCAAACATTCATAATCTCCAATCTATTATCTCCAAATAGTAAAACAAGAAAGGAACCATCTCTAACACCACTTTGTGATGTATTGAACCTAGATGCCCCTTAATAGTTACCCTGAGCCCGGTGGTCCACATGGACTCAAACACATCTCCCCAAATTCCAGAGGCTACCAATTAGTAGTGAGGGCCTAAGGTGTGTGTGTGGGGAGACTATTCCGTCATTACCAAAGTGTAACATAGCAGATAAATATAATAAGAGGTAAGTAGTAAAATGAATATAAGTAAATAGAAGGAACATTAGAAAATAGATACAATAGTAACAATTATTGAAATAAATGGAATGACTTAACAGAATACAACAATTGATGATGAAATTTAATGTCACTAGAAAATTGGAAAACATGGATATAAGATATCTAGCATAACATGTTCCAAAAAATTATAAAGGAGATCAATATATTATCCCAATTTTCCCAAGCTCTAGCTTAGTTATCTTATATCAATATTCTTCCAAAATAGAAATCAATCAAGTGTTTAAATACATATGATTCCCTTTATCAACACCTACATTCAAGTAATATACTCTGGGTACCAAACGGTGTTCGGATAGGGTGGGAGATAAATCTCAGTGGGACACCACCAACAGTGTCTATAACATCCATCATGTGTAATGGAAATGTATCATTGTGAAAGCATTCATATATAATGTAAAGAAACATAATGTATCTAAATACCCATGATCCTACTTCGTCCCTCAGCTAGTGTCTATATGTAACCAATCCATTAATTTATTATTACCACTGTATCAATAAGTTACATCTTAACAGTAGTGAAGGATCGATTTTATTACAAGGAAACCTACAATGAAATTTGAAAATGAAGTTCCTAGGAAATAACGGGGGAAATATAGACCTCAAGGGTATCTAACTCAGAAATAAATATAGACTAGATAAAGGTAAAAGTGTAATCTGAGGATCATAGTCTAAGGCATTCCACAAAGAGATGCCTACTAAGTCCATGGAGTCCATACATGGTAAAACGAGGTTAATCAATGATTGGTCCCAATGGTATTTAACCATGGTACCTAATTTTTAATGCTGGATCCAAGGAGTGTGTCCAAGGAATCCTTTAATACTATATGAGTGATATTATGATGTCATACCAAGCATCCATGAAGAGACAAGGATCAATAAATAGGTGGGTCTCAACCTAATCAATCTATATCATTGAATGAGAATGGTGATTCTGAGTGATCAAGGCATTCCTCAATAAAAATCCAAGGAGAGATTGAGTGGGGCTAGTCAAATTTAATTATGAAGTAATGGGATATTTCATTTGGTTCAATCCTTTCCTTTCATTAGTGTGATAAGGTCAAGTAGCATACCACCTTTTAATCATTTCATAATCAATCAATAATTCCAATTGGTTCAAGCATTTTCTTTCATTACTGTGACAAGGAATAGTAGCATAAAACCTTTATTAATTCCATTTAATGTATATTCAAGAATTAATCTTCATTATGCTACATTCCATTAATATGGGAAGGGGTACTACAGACATCCATCCTATTAATCATTCATATTTATTCTGGTCAAGTCATATACATTGTATACATTCAAATTTCTATTTGACATTTGATTCTCAATTTAAAGAACTCTCCTTAGGAGGTTCAAGTGGATGTGACATAATACTTTCTATTCATCATTACATGATACAACATGTGTTTATGACAAGGAGGCCTACCATCAATGCGGTCAAGCTCAAGAACATTTGAAAAATGGCACAAAAATGTTAAAACACTAAAAACTACAACTATGTAATATCATCTTACATGGGATATTGGGTGTTGTGGGAATAAGTACCAAAGACTAATACCATATGTAGAAATATAATAATCATATGGTTATAATGATAATAATCATGAAATATAAATTCAATAAATGACACCCGATGAAATTGATGGGCCCAACACGACAATTCCAAAATCAACAAACTTAAGGTATGAGTTATAGAACACTAACCATAGGGTTGTATAATCCTTATCCTCGGATATCAACCTCTAATTTGGCTTATAATGTAGTATATTTGGGAAATATTTAAAAATTATCACACCTTTATAACTAGGTTGAGATCAAGAGAGGAGAATAATGGCTAAAAAGGGCCTGAGTACTTACCGTTGCACATCTAACATGATGAAAAGATGGTTGATTGGATCGTAGATGAAGTATATATTACAATATATAACTTAGGCCTTAAAAGAGCTCCATAAAAAAAAGGAAAATATGTTAATCTTGGAAGAACTAAGATTAGGAAGAAGGAGGGGACTTAATTTGATCATCAAGGGAAAAAAGAGAAATTTTATCTAGAAAAAGGAATGTGCCTGTTTTGGCTGTATGATTTTCCAAACTGTGCGCCAACCCTACACGGGTACATGGGAAGAAAGGGAACTTTAATGGTAAGATTTCATAGTTAGGGAAACTGGGTGCCAACCGTGTAGTATTGCTCTATCAAAAATTTACAATATGTATGTTTTTCTATTACTCTATGGCCTTCCTACACGGATTACTATAAATTATGAAACATGCATGTTCTCCCCAAAAATATGGTTTTTGGGCTCTGAATAAGACCCAAACACCCTTGGTACCTTCACTAACCCATTAGGCCTCTAAAAATTTCTAGAATATAAAATTATATTGAAATTTAAAGGATCCATACATGAGTGAAAGATTCGGTTGTAACATTCTACTAGGTATTTATATGCTCACACTTTCATGGGATTTCTCCATTGGTGTCATGTCTAATGTATATGATGGGATGGTTGATTGTGACTACATATGAGTTTAGGGATACTGGGTTCTTGGACAATGTATGGTGGTCTTAGCTTGGGGTTTAAGAGCTAGGCTCTTTTCAATTCTTTATTTTCTAGTTTTGTTGTCAGTTTGGGACACATTAATGGTTGGGTGTGTATTTTTATCCTTTACTTTTCATATTATAATACCACACATTTTTATTTTATAGTGATTTATTTATTATTGGTTTACTTTATAGTAGTGTTGCATCTTTTACCCTATCTCTATACACTTTTGTGTTGTGATGGCTGTGTGTGTGTGTACAGGTACATAAGAAAAGGCATCCCAGAGATAGTAATGTCTTCAGCATTTGTCACCACCCCTTTCCTTTGAAGGCAGTATTGGGGTAGTTGTGTCTTGAGCCACGACTAGGGTAGGGCCATGACAACAGACATTATAAGGAAACCCCCAATTAAAATAGCATATCTTCCATTACCATATCAGTACCTAAAAACATGATCACAATGAATTTCATCCTAGAGGAATCCCATGATCATTCAATTACTCACACGAATTTCCTTACTCTATACATTTTGTGGCCACCTTTATTGGATCACTAGCCTAATAAATCGATGTTGTACTTTCCACTAGCACTATAAAATTCCCAATCAAACACATTTGGATCATTATAAACCATCCTAAGCCAGATGAACTTTCATGAAATCCACCCGATACCACATATGGATGAATACTCAATATTCAATGGAAAATTTTTATATAATCTGGAATCTATCCACCAACATCAGAATTTAAAAATAATTGTCAAATGACTGGTCCCATATTTTCAAATCCCTTATGGTATGAGGTTCACATGCCCATGATCGATATCCCTCTCTCCACTACATGAGTTTTTCTTTCATCACTTCACTTGACTAAAACTCAACACCATGTACCACACCTTTTCCACCCTCAAATGTGATGATTGGACTTGGCAAAACCTACTTATTTTTAAGATCTAACTCGAAACATCTAAACATTACTCAACCCTTGGTCATAAAAACATCATCCACGATAGTCACTGAAACCCAAAATAAATGAGGTCCAGAACCTAAAAAAAAACCATAATTTAACTCTCAAAGAGAAAGATTTACTTACAATTATCTTGAGATTAGTCTATACAAGGTCAATCATAACCTATTCCTGTTGTATTCACATAGATAGGCTCAACACATTCTGTCAACACCTATAAGTCCTTCTAGGTTCAACCTAGGTCAACTATGCCATAACACCCTAACCATCCAAGATAGTGACACTACTATTTATGGGTCGTCCAACACTCACACTAAATACTTCGATTCACCTTTCTTATAAAAACCAACAACTACATTGTCATCACTTTTCGATAGGTACTTATAAACTTAATCTAGATCACTACTGGAAAATGGGGCTATACCGATGATTCAAAACCATTGTTGTAGGAAAGAGAACCATTAGTATATCATATACCAATAGTTCTCCAATCCATTGGTTATAATTTCATGGTTACTGAACTATACCAATGATTTCTACAAAAACAGTTGGTATAGGCCCCATGGGTTTACATTTGATCAATGGTTTTATGACACTGTTGGTATAGAATCATACCAATGATTTAAAAAACCGCTGGTATAGGTATATACCAATAGTATTATAAACCGTTGGAATAACCTTTCTAGGATGAAAAATATACAAATAGTTTTGGAAATTGTTGGTAGAGACTTTCCTTACCTTATCACCCAATAACACCACCACCTAAGAAAAATGCCTACAAAAAACCAGAATAAAACACTTGAAACCCCCCATCATGGGCCAAAACCTACAA
This sequence comes from Viscum album, assembly GCA_963277665.1. NCBI lineage: Eukaryota > Viridiplantae > Streptophyta > Magnoliopsida > Santalales > Viscaceae > Viscum > Viscum album. The sequence continues at coordinate 521,555,026 of OY728150.1, forward strand.
ACAACATCAAACACCCACACCTACAAATACAAGAACCCAAAACACTTCCACCTAATATACAAAATTCATGAAAATATTTAATTCATTAAAACAACAAAAATATGCATTTAATGATTCACATATATTCATTCAAATACAATCATCAAACATCATGTGTCATAAATATCATTCAAAATGTAAAGGATCAATCTACCTCTCATCGCAACCTTTATCATCACCAATATTATCATCATCATAATCATCATCATCAATCTCACCATCATCCCCATAATCACCATTGCTATTGCCATTGCATGGAACATCGTTGTCCGGACAACCAACTAGGACAATTGTTTGGTCCACCATATAACATATGCATCATAAAAGTATATATATCACAAGACCCAGATGTATCTAGTGGAAATTATGGACATAAAAAGACTATAAATTTCATAAATTTATCATTGGACTTTTTATTCAATTCAAACTCCTGCATTACCATTTTCTTTGCATCTTCTGCCTCTATGCAAGCCTATACTACCTCTATATGAGCTATTTTAAACATAGTGCTACTAGAACTGGCACTTGAAGTGGACCAATATCTAGTGTGGAAAATAATATTTCCTAATCAACAACATACTCTCCCATGGTTCTCATCTCCTAATGACGGATGAAAAAGATCATTTGACCTAAATTTTTCAACTTAATCATCATCAAGGGACTAAAAAGCACACTATTGATATAAAAATGAACTATTTTGTTAAACAATTGATATCAAAAATTTAAAATTAACGAAGTAAAACTTACAATTTTTTTGTTGGGTCTGTTCATTTACTGCACTTCTATCTTTATTCTTTCTACTCGAGAAACATAATATTTCTTGAGGTAACCATATTTTAATATTAAATACCACCATCTGTATTGAAATTGGATGTATAAAACAATTATTAAATAATACATTTTTTTTGGAAAAAAATTAAGTCATTTAAAACAATATTAAATTTAAAATTAATAACATAATCCAATGGAATTTAATTTCAAATAAATTTATTGTATTATCCCCAACCGTGTGAAACTAAAATCAATCAAACCGATATTAAGAGGGATATGATATAATAATATATGACCATATTAAATTCTCTATTAAAAGAAGATATAATTAAATGAAATATATATATGTGAAGAACATTTCATTTTGTTTACAATGGATGAATAAATAAATTTAACTCTAAATCCATACATTTCTTTTAATAAATTAGTATCCAAAGAGGGTATTTTAATTATAGTAGTATAATAAAAAAATCCTATAAGAGATAATACTATAAAAATGAGTTTATATATTTTATTAAATGACATAGTTCCACGATTTATTGGTCGGTAGTGGTTAGGGGTGTGATGTTAGGTGTGCGCTAAGTATGAGTATCAAATTAGTGCCCATTAAGGCTGAGTACATTCCTATAGAGTGTGGAATGGACATAACCTCAAAGGAGGGGAGGTATTTTGAGAAAATCAAAGCACAATAAAAATATTATGATTTTTTAATAGTGTAAACACACATTGAAATTTCATATTTGAAAGAAACATCCATTGAAGAAGCCCCTGAGGATGGAAACAACTTGATGAAGAAGAAATTTTTTAAGTTGAGGTTATGAATTCAGATATAAAACCACCTACTAAAATTTAATTTCTAGAGTATAAACAGTTAAAAATAATGGAAAAGAGTCTATGAATATTTAGAATTATTTAAGAATGATCTGGAATAATTTGCTCCTATTAATAAAACAACTAAAAGATTCTTATAATGGAATCAATAAGCCCTATTTAGACCAGGAAGCATAAATCCAACTTCAAGGGATGTTCAAATAGCTATACAAAATTTGTTTTTGATTCCCTATGAAGTGGGAGATCAAGAAGAAAAAATTATCCCTAGAGGATTCTAATAAGTTGTAAGGGATACAAGTATAGATTATAAATACCATTCCTAGGACACCTATCCCTATGGTGTGAATACTAGAGTTTTTAATTATACTATCAAAGCCACCCTCCCCCAAGGTGTGAAACATATATGTTTCTGATGTTTTCACTAGGTAACATGCATCCATCTATGGGGATACATTGTCCATTGCCCTAAATTACCAATTTCCAAACGTGGGAGGCATCTGTTGCTTATTCAGAGAAGATTTCTCCCTGATGGAAATGAGATGATGGGATGTAGGCCTCTCCTTCTAGGGATTTATCCTAATATTTTTTCACCTAGCCTGGGTCTCCATTAAAGATTAAGAAATAGTTCATGAAACTATTCCTAGTGCCATATCCTTCTGGATGCCGAATAATTACACCGCTCATATCAGGACATTTCATGCGGTCAAGTCAGGGTAACAAACTTTGCTCAGGGGAGAAGTCACATTTGGAATCGCTGGCATGTCTGGACACAGAAACAATAGTACAAATTTATTTCTTCCTCTTATATTAGGGATTATTGAGGGCACATAAGCCCGAGGAATCCCATGCCAAGTGTGTGGAATTTTATTCCATAAGAATGCCTCTAAGGTTTTCCATGGTTTCCCATGTTTAACATTGGGTATGCCATGAGTTTAACATCTTGTGGGGACAGAACAGACTGATTATAACAATGATGAGGGCAGATGAGATGGGTACATCCCTTGGAGGGGACACCTAGAAGCTTTACTAGATGAGTGGATAAATACAACCAATGAGGTCAAATCTGAGGAGGTGTCTCCCATAAAGGGAAGATATCACACTGGGAAGGATGATTTGGACACCTCAAAGGGTGGATAAAAGGATGATTGGGTCCCATCAAAGGGGACACCAAGGATTACCATTTTCTTGGATTGAACCTTGTGGAGGCCTCCTGCATACCTTGTATAGATAGCATGGATCAAAACCCACGTAGTTTGAGAGGGTGAATCTTGGGATTGGTCTGTACACAATATACCATAACCCGAAGACATAATGAATATTATTCATGGTTAGTGGCCCAAGTGTTGCAAGGAGAAATGGAGTGAATGGTGCTTAAACATGGTTAGATTCCCAAATGGATGGCATGATTTCACTAGGATGTGGTGGCGTAGGAGGAATTAGGATGGATATGGATAGTGTGTTGAAGGATTGAATGAGTGGGGATAGAACCAAGGACCGGTGTGAAGGTGAAGGTGTTGGGCTTGAACCTTGAATAGGATTCCTATATATCACCATGATAGGGAATCAATGTCTATGTAGTTCTAGAATGGGGTGATGAGTCACATGAGGATGGGGCTTGTGAGAATGGATGCATGGATGGGGACCCAAAGGCACTGGAACCAAATAGTTAAGGCATGATTTCCCGAACACAAAGGCTCAAGTGCGAGACTAGGATGGGACATGGGTGGTGGTATTGAACCTCGCAAAGGCTTCTTACATATCCCTGTGGTATGGAATAAAATTCCATGTAGTTTAGGCTGGGGCATGGAATCAGAGCTACAAAAAGGACAGCAACTCGATGACATGTTGGGGGTTTACGTGTGGTTAGCCACCCATCACAATAGGGACACTCTTTTTTGGAGGATTATGTATTGAGTGTGGGTATTACGTATACATAGCTACCCAGGAACTGATCTGACACCACTAAAGGGCATACCAATGATGTGGGTCCTAGAAAAAGGGGACACTAGAGTTTACTACTATTTGGGGTCATACCACAGGGAGGTATCCTACGTACCTTGTCTAAGGAGATAGAGATTACAAACCATGTATTTCAAAAGAGTAAAATTTATTGTCATGCATGATTAAAGGGGAATACAGTTTAACATCATGCACGACAAGGGTGAACTGACATGAAGTGGTCAGGACTGAAGGTTGTGATAGGCTAGAACCTCTAGGAGGCTTCCTACAAACCTTGCATGAAAATGGAAAAGGATCAATGTCCACGTAGATTAGAATAGAGGTTCAAGGGGAATAAACATTAAGGCAGCCCAAAGAGGATGTCATGGTAAATGATTACTCTAATCCCACATGATTTATGCTCGGTGTGAGAAATAATAGGCAACAAAGACATCAAGATCACATCATGAAAGGTAAATTTTCGAGGAATAGAGTGGGTATTGCTCATGGTTAGCAGTCTGAAGAGGATACATGGGCTGACTCCGAGAGGGAAGCCTAATGGGGTCAGGTGTTACACCAAGACTGCCTAAGGTAGATAAGGTGACAGAGCTCAGAGGGAGAGGGGAGCGAGAAGTCACTGGTGCCTATCCCCTTCATAGTTCTCTCTGGACTTGTCACTTATGCAATGATCAGATATTAAAATCATGTGTTGTGGATGTGGGTTCTTGGTAGTTTAATGTCCTGCAACTCGGATGGAGGGGATTCACTCCCCACACATAGTACTTACATAACTTTTACTAACCCAATCTTGAGGGAGGGAAGCCACAAGTAATTACATATAGAGATAGGGTTGTGGAGTGATCCATTGAAGGGCGCACATTATAATGTCTATTCTAAGAAGTAATAACTATTAGCATGACTATGACAAGAAGCACATGGCAGGGAAACACCACATGAATAACTCCTTGGGGATCATTGAAATCACTTCGTACAATCATGGAGGGTCCCACATGAGAAGTATGTGTAAGACATGGGTGTTTCATGAAGAGGGGATCATACACGGTTATTTAGGGTAATAATGACACATGGAGTCCACATGGAGGGTCACACACACGATTGAAGGTTCATATGCAAAATGAGGGACCATGTACAAGATTAAATGGTTACACGCAAAATGTGTGGCATTACACAAGGGGGGACTCTACACACAAGAATGGAATGACATAAGGGAAAAAATACATGAAAGAAGGATCTTTTTCATGCAATCACCTTGGAGTAAAAGGAAATGGGTGAGGTTCAAGCCCTAGTGGGCCCACCCGATGGAGGACCCCTAGGAGAACTGTCCCACAAGATCCAGTACCTTGAGGCCATGTTTCTTGTGTGGTCATGGAAGGGTTTTATTTCACACAACAGAGCAGTGGTTTGTCACCAGTAACCATCCTCAAATTTATGTGTTATGTTTCTATTTATAGCTGAAAACATGCATGGAGGTATGCAAGTTGGGCTTCGAAAAAGTGGAATTTGACGTCGCATTGGGCCTAAAAGATCTTGCGTGCAATTTCGAATCTTGTGTACCAGCCAAATGTCATTAATCCTTCAGATGTGGATGTTTTTTACAAGTTTGACATGTAACAATCCATTAGAAAACACATTGGTCATGCAAGATCTTATGCATGATTTCCAAACATGCGCACCGACCTCGAATCTTGCGCACACCTCCCTTGGGAATCTCGGGATTGTTCGCTGATTCAAAACATGCCTTTGGTTTCCTAAAAAATGTCCACTCATGGCCATAACTGGAATTCAGATCTAATAATGAAGATTTTACAATAGTTCACACTAAATATTTTTTACAATAATGAATTTTAATTGACCCAACCTCGTTGTATGCAACTTACAGATTTTTTTAGTAGCTCTCACTATGAACTCACCTTATACATTGATATTCATGTTCACCCAAACAATCCCCACATGGATCCACCTTTTGAAATTCAAATAAGAATTTTCTTTAACCAAGATCCAAGTAACCCACAAAAATCTATAAAATAATTTTTGATGTCCTTATTTTTTATTAAAATAATTAGTTTTTTATAAAAATTCAATTTTTTAGAAAATAATAATTCCTATATTAATCTATATGAATATCATAAAAAATAATAAATCACGTAAAATATTGAATTATCCAATTAAAGGTTGATTTCAAATCCATCTAAAAAGTTTAAAAAGCTCTTAATTATTTCTCAATTTTTAATATAAATATGCTACATCTAAACTTCAGGACTTTCAACTCCCTATCACAGGAAACAAAAATTTTCAAATAAATGACCAAAATTTGTAGCTCAAAAGATCCTTTATAAGTGTCTAAATCAAAGGAAAGATAGTAGGAGAGTTAATAATTCCAAATATTAGGATTAAAAATATTTTAAGTTCAACAAACATTTCCACACTAGAAATCACCCAAAATAGTGAAATAAATCACACAATTTCATCTATAGGGTTTCCAAAGGTTAAGGGATATCACACAGAATAAAATAAGTCAAAATATCAGTTTTAAATCAATGTGTTATAACATAAGATTTTAAGGAATAATTAAATTTGGGATTGATATTGAGGTGATATGATTTTATAGTGAGACTCTTATTGAGATAACATGCATGAGGAAAATAATTAGTCATGTGTGGGTGAAATTTGTTAGTCAATTTTTTTATTTCCATGATTAATGAAATTAAAAATTAAAATATGGGAAAATTTGATGAATGTGTTTAGGAATATGTTTTCATGGGATACTTACATATTTAATAGGCTACATGTGTTGTAATAAAACGATATATTATTTGAAGTATCTAAATGACATGAATGTCATTTAAAATAAACACAGTTTTAGGGAAACGAGTGAAGATGATTTAAATAATTAAAGGAAAATTACAAGAAGAACTCTAACGAGAACATTAAAAATAAATGTGATCATTAAACCAACTGGGTAAATGGTTACTCTAAAATAGATATTTATTATAATAACTAAACCCAATATTAATCAAAATTCTTAGGTCATGATATCAACAAACTCTTTAAACTAATTTTTATCATCAATATATTGTAATGTTTATAAATTTACATGTACATCAATATAGTTGGGTTGGAAAAATTATAGTGAATAGATATAATTAACATTTGAAGAAATGTTATTTCTATATTTTATATAACTACAAATATTATAAATGAGGGTTGAAGAAAAATACATGCATCCCCTCATGTTCTGACATCATATCCCACCTTAATGCGTGGATGTATTTCTTCACATCTTTTTTTTCTTTTTGATGTGTCTTAAAAAAGTGTCTTAAATATTAGAAAACAAATTATTAATTTAAATCATCCTATTTTCATTAAAAAAAACTGAAATTAGATTAATACCATATACTTAACTCTCTTATAATGAGAAATAATTTTTTAGATAATGTGTTGTTGGACACTCATTCATGATTGGTATGGATTCTAAATCAATTCTAACTCTAGAAACCAAGCTATTATACAAGTAATGCTTATATTCTCTCCACAACTCACCTAATTACACGAGCCTTTTAGTTTTCATAGCCTCAACATCATGAAAATTATAAAGTACATAATACCAAAATATTAATTCATATAAATACAATAATAATTTAAAATTAAATATAATGATTTTTTCTACACATATTTGTGACAAATAATTAATATTTACTTCATTTTGAATATGTTTCCAAGAGAGTGGTCTAATAGGAATGATGTTAGAGTATTTGAAATGCATAACCATAAAAATCCTACATTTTAACCCTATTTTACTTAACATTTGATTATTATCATTATATTCAACCATAAGGTTTGTGGGGGTGGTTCTACAAATCACACATGAATATACTCTCATGTATCCTAGTGGAAAATAAAGTTTTAAAAGAAAAAAATATTATATCAATAAATCAAATAAGGAAAATAAATTACAGTAAAAAAATATACTATAGTTATATAAATATATATGAGTAAGGATGATCAGTGGGTACTGTTAGATCCCAAAGCTCTGAATGATGGTTGACCTGTACAATAGTAGTGGGGTCCAATGTCTCCTTTTTAGGATTGGAGTGTGTCATAGTAGATGTCAAAGGATCTTGAATGCATAATTTAAGGGATAATGAAGTACAAGGAAAATGAAAAGCATATAAATTCATATAAAAGTATAATATATTTGTTTAGTAGGAGACATCATCAAATAGGGAAATGAAAGACGAGGAAGATCAAATGTTAAAAGTGGTGAAAGTATCTATAGCCTAAATATATTGGGTGCCTCTAATGACACTGTGGGATAAGAAAGTGTTCAATATGGTATATATAATGAAGGGATAGAGTGTGGTCATGTATTATGATTGGGGCGAGTTTCTCTAATACCACCCCCTCACATCTACTTGATGATCATTCCTAACACTTGGTTGGTGATAGAATAATTTTATTATTATAGGTGGATCTAGATTAAAAGTTCAAAAAATATCAGTGAAATTAAATTATATGTTAATTATATATATATTTTAAATAAAATACTCACAAAAGGCACTAATGGAGTGATTTCCATGTCTCTGATGTGGCGATTACTATATAACATCATTTTCCATCATATATCTTCAATTTTTTTCATTTCCTAAATTGTTAAATAATTTTTTTGATAATTAGAAATTTCATAAATAATGTGTAAGATAAATAAGATATAAGGCCTGATAATAATTTAATTGATTTTATAATAACAATACCAACTAGTAATAAGAATTAAATTTATTTGAAAATTCCAACACAATTATATATTTTTACATAAAATTAGTGTAGATTGACTCATTAGTGCACTGTTGATCAGCTTTCCAATTTATTACTTAGGTAGAAAACATTATGATCATTTAAAATATTGATTCTCTCACACTCCAATTGTCATTGAAATGATGAAAATAAAAACCGATGAGTGAAAAAACTACCCAAGATAGTCAAATTAAGTTACACATACAAAAAACCCAGGGCTAGTAATTAGAGTGAAAATCCACTAAATAATCCCCCTATAAGTATTATGATATGAAAATAATTCATCAACAAACTATAATTAAATAGTTCATGTAGAAAAGAAGAGAAATAAAGAGAGTTAATAATTAGAAAATTAATAATTTATTCTTCAACAAAAGTATGTATAACACTTTCCCTTGTTTCAATAGAACATAAGAAGAAAAAATTATCCAAAATCATATTATATGTCATTAAAAAATTATAATGATCCAAAAAAAACTAGACTTCCCCAAAAAGTGAGAGAAACATAAAAAATACACAAATGAAGCTATCACTGCATCATTCATACATTAACCCTGAAATACCTCTTCCCCCACAACAAAAACAACATCATTATTATTCTATAAATAGTTAAATAAATCCATGAAAACTCTAACAATACTAAGGATAAAAAACAAAAGAATATAATAAAAAATTTATTACTGCAATCCATGAGTATGGATATTAACCTTTATTCAATGAATCTCAGGTAGTACCACCATAGAAAATCAATGTAAGTGTTTTATACATATATAAAAAAGGAAATGATTCTTCATAAAAGATATTATGGATTAGAAACACACCAATTTTATGTTGAAGAGAAACTGAATGAAAAGAATAAATGAGGATTAATCATCACATCTAGGGAAGAAAATGGAATTCTCTCATAGGGTTAAATGTGGATAGGAGTCATATATGTGGAGGGGGTTTTGTGTCTATAATTTGGGAAGAATTATATAACAACCGTTTAAAAAAACATTGGTATAACATATCTATATGAATGTTTAATTTAAATTATTTGTATAACTATCATTTTTTCACTCAATTATAGTGGTTATTTATAACCATTAGTATATAATTAACATTTAGAAATGGTTTAAAAAACCATTGGTATAGCCTCCACATAAACAGGAAATAATAATGGTTATTGTGGACCATTGGTATAGAAGGTTCTATTCCAATGGGTTTTTAAACTATTTGTATAGCTATATTGGTATAGGTCCCTTTTCCACTAGTGGCTAAATTACCATGTCCCTCTTCATAAAATTTGTAAACTAAATTTATTGGGGTACTACCACCACCATATCTCACAATATTTTTTGAGACCTGAATGATTCTCAAGAGAACTAAAAATGGTCCATTTTACTAATCTCAATCTAACAAACCTCACAAATAGCAAGTTTGTATTACCATAATCTCATAAAAATGAAACGAGGGATTTAGTTGAATCCACCCGAACTCATAACCCAAATGAATCTATACATCCCTATTACATGATTTCAACCTTAACCTCACCAAAATACTAAGGCCAAATACTCCCCTGTGACCATTAACCTATCTAATTTCATGATCCAATGACCTGTGTAATTTGATTTTAGGCTCATGCACCCACTTAAGCATATTATCATGTCCCCTATCCTATCAGACTTATTAGTGTTGAGAAATCCTTAATGCTTTCATCCATCAAGCTTAAAATATCTCATGAGACAACTCTAACCACACCACCACACATAATCTCAAGAATAATTCCAAGATTAAAAGAACCAATCCATGCTGGATGCACTATATATTGGGTTAGAAAAGTAGGTTCGATCATCATAATAATCCCACCCCTTGGAAATTGCTCTTAAACTATACACTATCCCAACGGTGCTTCCATTATAAAATATCCAATGCATAACCAAGTCTTTACCAAAATAATGATTGAATATATTTATGGTGTTGATTACAAATGATGAAACATCTACCCATTACTCACATATCTAAAACATCCATAAAACCAGTCCAACCCCTCTTGTAGTCACCATCAATCATGAATCATGCAGACTCACCATTACTTAAGGATTCATGGTAAAGGTTGTGGGGATCTCACCCATCCCCTTACACACAATCCATTTTTTTTAATTTTCTAATGACACTTTTAGGGTAATTGTGAACCTATCATATGCCCACCAGATTTATCCCATCCACAAAAAAACATCACTGCTCGAACTACATTCAAAAACTGTTCCCAAAATTTTCAAAATTCAAATTCAAATTCCAAAGCTGTCAAATGAACCATGTGTCGCTATGATTCCCGAGAAACCAATCCATCAAACATCTCACTTCCATCATCAAATATCTAGCTCAATCTCATCAATTCCAACTACTATCATTGTCATGCCGAAGCTCGATCCGCACGTCCCTATCCCGTCGTTTTCCCCTACCTGCAACTCATCCGCCACACACCGCTTCCTTCAGAAAAATGACCCACCGGTTGAACCAAGAACTCCGATCACCATAAACTCCATCGCTAATAACCATTTTCTTCAAACTAGCATAGAAACTCTACCTAAGAGTACAACCATTCACCATTTCAGGTCAACACATAACCAAGGTCTTCTTCCTCCATGCCTCAACACCAGTGATCTCTTCTCTTTTGTCGACCGCCTGCACCCGACGTCGACTAGACCAACCCCAACTAGATCCTCCGTCCATCAAACCATCATAGCATCAGGACACTTTCACAAAGTGAGCTCACCACATCAAAGCGCAAAAAACCATCACGCCATTGAGAACAACACTGCTGGCCACCCTCAGATGAAATGCAAACACTGGGGGACACCATAGTCTACGTTGTCATCCCGAAACCGCTGGAGCTGATGACCAGATCTCCATTCGAGGAACCACCACACCCAAGACCAGGATCAACCCAGTGGAATAGATGTACTTGAAGACACTATAAGAGATACCACCCAGATCATCGTCGCCCGCTCGAACTCACATCCCAAATCACCTTGGAAACCACCATGGAGAACCAACTAAGATAATAGTGGTGGAATCCTGGAGTAAGATAAAAGTATGGAGTGAACAATGGCCTCGACAGGGGGCTTGTTCCATGGTCACCCAATGCCTACCACCACTGGCACATCCAAAAACAAACATCACAAGAAAAATCGAAAAACCAGGGCCGAATCCGATAGCGTTGAGAAATCCATTGTCATTATGAGCCAAGAAACTTGTTCTATGCACACCCATCATCATTAGAATTATGAGCCAAGACACCTGTTCTAGGGTCTTACACATCCCAAAAGGGTCTCAAGAACTATGATACAAGATGTAATGTTACAACTTCATGATCACAACCCATATTCGAGGGTTTCAGAACTAGGTCTCTATCTCTCCCTCTAACTCTAGACTACCCATACATTAGGTCAGTCTATAAAAAATATGGGTACTCATCACCCTGATTCATATAGGTCCCATAATTTATCATTTCACTTTTTTAAAACATAATAATTTAAGAAAAGGGATCACATTTTTTTTAACTTTTCTTGTCCTATCATTTCAAAAAAATTCCATCCTTATTAGGTCTCACAATCATAGATTGACTTGATAAAATGCCATTAATTTTATATGAGGGAAAAACCTTATAATATACTCATTAGGACTTTATTTTACCAAAACAAAGACTATAATAATTCATTTTTTTCTAAAAAATTACTAGTAGTTGCATAAGGAGTTGGTCAATTTTAATACCACCATACATTTATTTGTGATATATAGCATATAACTGGTTATATACACATTAAATAATCAAACCACCTAATTATTTAAAACCATAGGTAGATATAAATCAATAGTACAAATAATCCACAAATGGTAAATAAAATATAAAATAATGTGAATCCTAGGTAGCTATCAATCATAGGAATCATACATATGAAATATAGATCCTATGTTCCCAACACGGTGAATGAACTAACACACCCACATTTTATACCAAATCAGAGTAAAAAATACATGAATAAATAACATCATACCCATGTGAACTACCTAAGGTGGAAATTAGACAATTATAAATGAAAAAATATAGAAAAAAATTCCCATACCTTGAAACATAGATTTTACCCCATATATGGGGTTGAATCTCCCAAGAATGATCTCATTACTAAACCTCAAAAATATCCTATCCTTCTTTCTAATATGAAAAAATTGTAAATAAAAATAAAAATCCTCTCACACCACTTTGTAATGACCCAATTTGGATGATACTAAACCATTTTCAAATGCCTATTCACCACAAAGCCTCTAGTGTACCTCCCTATGTTATAGTGGCTACTGAATAGTGGTAATTTCTCTGTGAGGTTATTGTTGGAAGACTATGACCTTGTTATAAAAGCTAAAAATATATAAGTAAATTATATTAATAAGAAACACATCCAAATATGCATAGAAACCAAGGAAAATGTTGATAAAATAGTAAATCACCATATGAGATTACCAGTGAATGTTCTATACATACAATAATAGATCCACAGTGGGAGACTTATACACATATAGTTATAAAAGAGAAAAATAAAACTATGTCTAAAAGGAAAAATTCAACTAGTCCCTAGCCTGTCTTGGTACCATCTCCCATGCTCCAAACTAGTAGGTTTAATCAACAAGAAATGGACCTTTCCTTTGTTTAGTTCTATAATAACGTAGTATCTTCTCAGGTTCCCAAGTGATATGATGGACCAATAAGGGTTTGATTAAAACTTAGTAGGATACTAATAACAACATCCCATTATATAAGTAGCCCAATAAACAAGTTCATGTGAGGTTCTAAAAATAAATCTGTAAATATGAAATAAATAAATAGAAAACACCGATATCTGGGATCTGCAGTGATGCATACTATTAGATCAAACCTACTTCAGCCTGTTCTAGGGTGTCTATGAGCACATTATGATGAATGTGCCACCAGAAGTGACCACATAGAATATAGGAACTCATGTTTTAATTTCCCAGTATCATGATGTATCATACAGAATCTGATAACACATCCTAATATTTCCATGGAATTTAAACACTCATGCTGACATTCCCCACAATTTAGTGTCACACATAATCCAGGACCTCATCTGACCATTCCCATGGAATTAGAGTATTCATCCAGGAATTTCCAATCACCGGTTATGACATAGAATCTAGGTTCTAATCCTAGAATTCCCAAATAATTTATGACCTCGTCTTAGTATTCCAAAACATCATGTATTATATAAGGTCTAGGTACTCCTCTTGAACTTCTAAGGTTATAATTAGTTAATTGGAATTTTTATGACCATCCTAATATTACTACCCATTGAGTATCACATGGAATCTGAGTTTTCATTATGTTATTCTCCAATCTCATTATTAATTTTTTTTATTTAATTATATAACCATTCATTCTGTTTAATTATTAATAGGCTAAAGACCATTTTAAGGAATTTTTAAATTTTGATCATATTCGTTATCAACAATTTAAATTTAAAACTAAAATGGATCTCAAGCATCAAATTAATTTCTTTAAACACGTTTTAACATGTCACCATATCAATATCAGTGCATGTTTTCATCCGTTTTTATTTTAAATGAATCTTTAGCAATTCTTTTCAAACCAATCACCTTACTTGGATTCCCTTTTCTAGGTCACCATTCCTTATGGAAAAGTAATGATCCAAATTATTAGTTATGAAATTCTATTGGAATAACCCCAAATTTCATAATGACTGACAAATCCATACAAACCATTTAGAATATTGAGGATTTTGAGATTAAATTATAATCCTCTTTCAAATAATTTTGAAAATAATATATTTTTTATGATATCATTCAAAACTAAGGTTTATGTTTCTACAAGGGATTCCCTTTAATATTTTGTACCTAATTTTCATAAACAATTTCTTTCCCTGATTTCGGAAAATTCAAAGTTCAATTTTTTACTAAAGAACTCCACTATTTTAACATCCAGGGTTTTTGGAGTGTGAAAAATTCCTCACCCATTTTGAATTTTTGGAGTTTGGTGGGGAGAGAAAATTATTTATTTAATATAAAAAATTAATTCCAAGAGTTTTTTTACCCCAGAACGTATTTTTAGATTTTTATAAATGTTCATAAAGAGTATCGAGGTTTTCATTGGGTTTTAGGTGAGTTAGAGACCAAATACACAAACTTACAAAAGTGTGCATACTGAGGCACATAGTTTGGAAAACCATGAACCCTACAAGGTGTAACTGTGTGGCACCATTTTTCACTAAGAATGGTTCGGTAAACTATGTAGAATAGGGTGCATGGATGTCCGTGAACCTCTATAGTTTTTAATATAGGAATCCACATAGTTTGCATGTTGTTTAAGAAAACCAAGGACAATCCACATGCTTAGTGCCAAATGGGTAGTACCTATACACTATAGCACACATGGTTTGGACACGGTTAGGCCAAACCATGCAATATAACCATGATTGGATTGGATCCTAATAATAAAGGGATGCATGGTTGGTGGACGGTATAGAAAACAATGTGATCTAACCACGAGGCACAATAAAATGGAGAATTTATGAAATTTAACCTCCCTCTATTTCTTTGTTTTTCCTATTTCTTAAACCTCTGTGGGTCATGAACAATAGGGAGTTCTCCTCGCTTTTTCCTCCTCCTCTAGGGATTGATCTTACTCCTCCATACAAACTCTATTTTGATTTCTATCGGTTGAGTTAGATTATTAACAATAAATTCATCTAAAAGACCAATTTCTTATAAATCTATTTGATTTAGTTGCTAGGACTGAATGTGCGGGTGTCTACCAACCTAGGGTAGGTGGTGCATACCATTGTTTATCATTTCATGAGTGTTTCTAGGGATCTAATTTTAGTGCACCGTTGTGTTAACCAAGTGAGGCCTAATTAAATTTAATATTTTTATTTAGTTAATTAATTGAAACCATTAGAGATTTTGATGTGATGCTCCCCAATTTATTTAATTGGTTGATCTATGTGAGAGGATTTATAAATTAGGAAGTTTTGGTTGGGGTTCATCGCTTCTTTAAATTGATTTTTTTATTTTAATTGAATTGAATTAGTTATATATATATATATATTAATTAATTGTGATTTTGTATTGAGTTTCACACGAATATGATGGTATTGGTCTAAGGATTGATGTAATGTTGGATATCCTTTTGATGTTATCTAAACATTAGGCTTGTCATGACCTGATATCTATGTATTTGGAGTGATTTTGATAACTGGTTGGGTGACTCGATCTTCATTTAAGGGGAAAAGGCCATATTGTTATAGGAATAGACTAAGATATCTGGGATAGTGTTTCTATCGTAATGAGCGATATGGTCTTGGGGCCTGAGATGCTAAAATTAGTGTGTCATAGGTTTTAATTGGTTATTTCCAATCACCCATATTGTCTAATGTTCCATTTAGAGTCATGTGAACATAGAAATACTCAGTTGATTAGTTGGTATTAACCACTTATGTGCGTTGATGTGTCCGGTAGTTGTATGTTATGACTTATGGTTGGAGGTACATGCTATAGAATTCCATGGGGATGGTAAGTAGCCATCATATGATAGTGTTGGGACTGTCAGTTGGGGTTTAGACTTTCCATAATTGAGTCCATTGGTCCAAGACTTATTTGCGATGATGGACATCACCATTCCTCTAGAATTTGGTTATTGAGATAACAATGATATATTTTGAGCACAGTTATCATTTTACATCCAGACATCAGGTTTTTAGATGATGGGAATTTATGAGATGAGGTCCATGGGACCAGGTACTTGATTTGGGCATTCCTTCGGAACATTAGTGAATTAAATTGAAGACAATGTGTCGGTTGACATATGGTGTTGGGTGAATTTACTATAGTTGGAAATTGAGGGTTCACTTGGATTATTTTACTTTTGGTGGATTTCTTGGGCTATAATATAAGGATCATCTTCTCTACATTATACTAGTGTTGGATGAAGCATGTGATAGATTCTTGGTACTGTTGAGCACTAGATAAGCCTATGTTTATTTAAATTCATGTGCCGCCTTTATTTATTTTTAGTATACACCTACTACATCAAAAATAACAGTTAAGAAAGTTTTGATAGTAGCCTACTAAGACTCATTCTGACACCCTACATAAGCCCTTTGGGATGTGTGTAGATCCCATGCTTCTGATACCAGGTAAATGTCTGAGGTCAGAAGTTGGATCTTAGTGGTTATGTTTCATGGGACGGATGGAAAGTGACCTTAATATTCTTGAATTAGTTGGTGTGTTTATTTTGTTTTCCTTATTGTGTCAGCATGATTATATATCTGTATGTACCATGGTTATCCATGGGAAACCCCTCTTACTATTGATATGACTGACCTATATTGGATGTATTATCTTCAAATGGTATCTTTCTTTGTTTATTTCTATAAATGGTATTGTTTTGTTTGTTTATCTTCTCTCTTACCAATATTGATTATGCTTTCCCTATTTTATACTATTTATTATGCTTCCTCCAAAGGTGGGTTACTGGTTTAGTGTATGTTGTTGTATTCTTTACTCTGCATATTATATTATTACTTGGACCATTATTTTATCATCCATAGAGGGTATAGTATACCCACTATCACCCCTGTAAACCCTCACTACTAGTCAGAATCCTTTAGCGTATGGGGATGTGTGCCTACGTCCCAATGGAACTTATCCTAGATCATTGTTTTAAAGTGGAACCTGGGTTGGGTTATTAAATGTGGTATCAAACCAGTTCATGACTAGGAATTAGTGGCAGCATTCGACTGTATACTAATGGTACCAAATTATTTTAATTTTCTTGTTTGGTACTACTATTTAGGAGACATAATATTTGAGATTAGGATGTTGGTGGAACTAGGTTAATAATTCATGCTTGGGTTCCTTTTTTCACATGTATGGGGGAGGGACAAAGTTTCTAGGGGTGGAAATTGTTGTTATGCTTTGTTCATTTTATAGATAATATAATTTCCACCATGATTGGTGCACTTGGAATGCAATTGTTACCTATTGTGATATGTGAACCTTGTCCTGGTATGGTAAGGGAGGAGGTATTTAACCATTGGCCCATTATGGAAAGGGGGATTGTTATATTTTCTATTTAGGAACATAGGATTTTTAAATATATTATGTATGTGTTGTGATTGAAATTGTTCATGATTTTCATTTGGGACCTAGATTTTACTAAGAGTGGTCAGGTTGTCTAAAGTGTGAAAAAGGAAGATATATGGTGTTTTCTTTCCTATCCCCTCTTTGGTGGAATCTTACTCAACCAACCTAGGAATGTGGACCCAATGGAACCTATTTGTGATATATAATTTATATAGATATATGTGTGCATGATCCTGGCTCTGATAGGATTAGGATGCTATGATGATATTGAGTGATGTTAATCACTAGTTTGGGAGAAAAGGTCATCAGATTGAAGAGAAATGGTTAATCATTATGGGAATAAACCAAGGAACATGCTATACTTGGCTTTGTAATGGGGAAGTATGGAGGCTATGAACCTGGGATGTTTTGTGACATAGTTGAAAAAGGGGAGGGTAAGGGTATTGGGTTGATGCTGACTATTACCAAATTCACTATCACACACACACACACACATATCTTTGTGTGTGTGTGTGTGTGTTATATGGCATGTATGACCATGTATTGGTATTCATTAGGATGTCACCTAGATGACTTCAAATGGATCATCATGCGTGCGGTGATAGGGTACCACTAGAGTGTGCTTAGGTTAAGTCCCCTAGGGGTCGGGAAGAGGGTATGGAGGGTCAGGAATACCATGTTTCATATATACTAGCTCAGATATAGTCTTAGGTATAGGTGGAGAAGCCACCAGATTGGATAGATTTTGGGACGTGGATTAACAAGAAACTCAAAGTGAGCATGGTACATGTCATCCCGGGGATTAAAAGGGAATATCAGGGAGTAGATCCTTCCATGGAATATCTTAATCGAGAGTTCTTGTCGTAACACCTACCACTATTTTACTGCGAGGGTGGTCCATAGGATAATGATAACTGGATCGAATCGATGCAGATGATATTTGAACAACTTGATATGCCTCTGGGTGGAGGGTGAAGCTGGTGACATATATGCTTCAAGGATCAGAAAAGAACTAGTGGTACATGAAGGTCAAAGAAGGTAGACATGGGGAATGGCCTAAAAATACATTTATTCTAGGCTCTTTGAGAAATTCTTCCAAGATATACTAAGGGAAGAGAGATATTGGGTGTTCTTGAGCCTACAATAGTGTGACAAGTCTTTCATGAACTATGCATTAAAGTTCACCAACTTCTCTCACTTCGCACCCAGTATGGTGGGAGATGATAACTTGGGGGTGAGGCATTTTGGGGATGGTTTATGGAATTCCATTTGGGTTTAGGTGAATATGTTTAGGTTGGAATCACTCTTAGAGGTGGTGAATCAGGCACTCATATCCAAGGGTAATTTGATGGATTGTTCATAATCAAGCAATGTGATAGTGTAAGATGATTTTAGTGGTGAAGCTTTTGATAGAAGAAAGAACAGTTTAGAGGAGTTCCATTGTAGTTGATAGGACAAGGATTTTGGTAGACGGACTTGGAGTGGGTTGTCGATGGTGTCCATCATGTGTAGGAAGAAATTACTAGTCCAATCCTAGAGCAAGTAGCCTCCAAAGGATTTTCAGACATATGGGAAGGTAATGAGTCTTGATGGATTTTGTAGGAAGCCTTTTCAGACAACTGTATGTCAGGGATCATGGAAAAATCAGGGTTCCAAGACCAGAACATGTGATAATATCCAATTTTTAGTTACACACAAAGGTCATGGATGATACAATAAGTCCCATCAGTGGGGTTAGTGGCTGGTGGTTGGTGCATAAACACTAGGATGTAAGGATTTAGGAATGAGGGATTCAGGCCAAGTTCATGTTGTGATATTTCCAAGGCCAGAGCATGCTGGTGATTTAAAGATGGTCATAGTTGGTTCGTGGGTGTGATTGGGGTGCAATTTTGTTTTATTTTGACATGGTCATTTGAGTCATGTTTTTTGGGTCCTCTTCATGCACGTTATGTGTTTATGGACTATCCAAACATTGGTTAGTAGGTTGGCACCAGATTGGGTGCATTATATATACATATGAGGTGTGTGGCACCGAGATTATTTGAGATGAATTGGCAAGAGATAATCAACGAGATGTGGGTTACATGATACACATTGACATAGTGGCATCAAGGAGACACATGTTACTTTAATTGTGTCAACATCGGGGCATCATTTCAATAGAAGACTTATTTTAGTTGTGATACACCTCGACTAATTTTGGGCTCAATTGTGATGCGGGACCTCATAGGTTCCATCTACGACAGGGAACGAGGTGGGAATTGATGTCGGTCAAGGATTTGATGCATGTTGGGTATGACATGGGAGAACCTGATGAAATTAAAGAGTGAAAAAGAATAATGAGATGAATTTGGGTCTAGATATGGTTAGTGGACAATGAGTTTTCTTTTATTTTCGGGTTAATAGGTGACCAGGGTTGGAAACTCCTATGGTGGGGATCCCCCATGATGTAATTATCTAGTACCCTTTAGAATGGGATAGTCGTGTTTAATTTTAAATAGGTGGTTATGTTCAGTACCATATTTTGGATTTATTTAATAGATTAGGGATGAGCTATGTTAAGTTGGAGATATTATAACATGCTGATTTTTTGGAGGAGGTTGAATTCCCCACCCATTTTGTATTTTTGGAGTATGGTGGGTATACCAACTTCTTTATTGATAATCAAAAAATATTTTTGAGAATTTATTTAACTAAAGACCCAGTTTTTAGATTATTTTTATTGATAATAAAGTTTATTAGTGTTTTCATTGGGTTTTTGGTGTGTCATAATCAAAAAACCCAAATATACCAAAGTGTGCAGACTGAGGCACACAATTTGGACAAACCGTGTGGCCTATAAGGATTAACCGTGTGAGCCCTTTTTTCACTAAGCATAGTTTGGTAAACTATGAATTTTGAGGTGCATGGTTGTGTGTGAACCTCTTAGTTTTTATAAGAGGGATCCACAAATTTTTCTGATGCTTTGGGAAAACCGTGTGCAATATGCATCTTCAGTGCCAAATGGGAAGTACCTATACACAATATCACACATAGTTTGTGTATGATTAAGACAAACCATGTGAGAAAACTATGTGGGTCTTGGTTCCTAGAAAATAGGTGAAGCATGTCATGTATTTTGGAAAAACATGTTATATAAACATGAAGATCATTATAAGGTTCAATTTTCCAAATTTCCCCACCCTCTATATCTTTGTTTTCCCAACTTCTTCCTATATGGGTCATCCATAGTAGGAATCTCTTCCCCCTTTTACCTCCTCTGATACATGTTGATCAAAATCCTCCATCTAGACTTCATTATTATTATTGTCTATTTCATTTGATCCATATTTGTATGTACTCGATTTTTATTAATTATATTTTTATTCCTTCTACATATGGTATACTAAATTTATATGAGTGGTTTTCCCATATTTTCAGGAAGTTCATCTAAAACACCTATTTCTTAAAAATCAGTCTGAGTTAGAGATAGGACCAGAAGTACAATACACTACCAATCATGTTAGGTGGTTTTTGGAAAAAAAATCCCTCAAGGTGTCATATTGGTTTTTTTGGGTATGGTTGTGTTTGTTCACAAATCCAGATGACTACAAATGAGTATGGTTGGTATTCTCCAAGAACAGATTTTTAAGGTGGCATAATTTCCCAATGTTGTTCAAATGTTTAGGCCTCAAAATCAATATTTTTATGTTGGAAAAGTAAGGATTTATTCATTAGAGTGAATGGTAAGAATAATGTTAAATAAATTGGGAAGAGGATGAGAAACTCATACCACAATTCATGGACCATGTACCATGTTCTGGGAACGCTATGCAGAGTGGCAGGAACGGTACACCAGAGTTGTTTGAAAAACTAAAAATAGTTCACGGTAGTATGTGGTGAGGTATAAAGAGGGTTTCACATCAGTGGAGGCAATCATATATGTAGAAACAAAGACAGTACATGAATCAAATAGGAAAAATGGTTTACAGGTGGCTTGCGGTTCACAACAGCCGAAGGATCAGTATGAGGCAAAGCCTGGATTGAAGATTTGGTAAATATTAGATTATTGAATTTTGTGGGTATCTTTTCCTATAAATGAATTGATAATCCCAATGATTATTGTTGAGACCAAATATAATTATATAACATATTTTTGGTCTGAGATTTTGGTAAAGTCCGAAGGAGGTTCATGAGGAAGAATTCAACGAAAGCTAAAGTGCTTCGCGTGGAAGAAATTTTTCTGAAGGATTTAAGAGGAGAGATATAACCCACATAAGACACGGTTAATAGAGGACGAAGTCATGGTACATGGATATTTAGTGATGGTAGTCTACGAAAAAATAACCATTCATGGACATAGGGTTTTTGCAGAGGCAGTCTGCGAATAGAGAACAATTTTCAAATAGGAGGGGTTTTGTAGTGGTGGTACGTGATAGCGAAGGTGGAGGTAGTACATGATAGCAAAGGAGGAGGTGGTCTATGGATGAAGGGAGGTTCACAGAAGAGGAAGAGGTATGTGATGGAGGTGTTCTGCATACCAAACCTGGTACTCAATACGTGGGAGAGGAAGGTGGTTCACAATTTGATTAAGGAATCTTGTGAAAGTTTCAAATTAGTTTGCGAAAGTATTTTCTGGTACCTAATAGTACACGGGAAGGTGGACTTCATCTGTGGGTGAAAAAGGAACTTCAAAAGAGCATATAACTATAGTTGAGTATGTATAAATTCATTAAAATGAAGGGACATACATGTTCATAAAATATGTTTAACCTAAAAGTCGATAAACTACATGTGGATTCCTTTCCAGAGTAGTGAGCATAGGAAAAGGAGGATACAGACCCTTTCCAGTGGCACTAATCCATAGAAAGAGTAATAGGGAGTGACTTTTGGGAATGCACTGGGTAAACCCTAAACCTTGTAAAGGTAGCGAGCCTGGGCATAGAAGATTTAGCCTGAACATTTTACTCATTATTGGCTATGATCCTTAGTGAATTTTGTAAAACGGAACATCGCCATTGTATGCACCTTGGGATGTAGTCCATGAGGATGAACCATGAAAAATTGTTGTGTCCTGTACATGATTTCAAATCTGGTTATATATTGCTACGGGAGGAAGAGAGAATTGAGTTTTTTCTAACAAAAAAAGAAGATCCAAAAGAGAGAATGTTTAAATTGGTCATACCACGATTCACCCCCCTCTCAGGGTATTCAACCTATTGGACCTAACAGTGGTTATTACCTTTGTTTTTGATTTCATTACTGTTTGAGGGGAACATATTTTAGTGCGCCGTTGTGTTGACCAAGTGAGGCCTAATTAAATGTAATGTTTATATTTAATTAATTAATTTAACCCATTATAGATGTTGACGAGAATGATCCTCAATTTATAATAATGTTTGAGCCATGCGAGAGGCTTTAGATCATGGGAATTTTATGATGGGTTTATTCTCTTATTTAAATTGAATTGTTTTATTTTAATTAAATTTAATTATTATATATATATATATTAATTTATTGTGATTATCTATTGAGTTCAATGAGAACATGATGGGATAAGAGGAATGATTAAGATAGCGTTGGCTATATTTTTTAGGCAATGAGATCTTCAGGCTGGGTGTGGACGGATATATTTGTCTATTGATTGATTTCATTCCCTGGTTGGGTGACTCATTCATCATTTGAGGTGAGACATTCATCAAGTTGTGGCCATGGCTTGATAAATTTAGGATAGTGTGGTGATCAGATTGAGTGACACCGCTATAGGGGTATGAGTTGTTGAAATTGATGTGTTTTAGGTTATAATTGGTGATTTACACTTACCCATGTTTGATAATGAACCGTTTGGAGTTGTGTCCACATAGGACGAATCTGTGGATGAGGTGGTATTGAAAAATTGTGTGGGTAGAGACATTTCATAATTGTGGTTTAAGAATTATGGTGGGAGGTGATTGCCCAAGAAATACATAGGGATAGTGAAGAGCCCTCAGATGAAAGTGTTTATACAGTCAATTGGAGGATGGGGCTCAGTGTAATTAAGTCCACCCATTAATTTGTTGCGAGGATGGGCATCACCATCCCTTGGGACGTCGACTATTGAGTTGATGGTGATATTATTTGAGGATAGATATTGATTTACCTCTAAGTGCGGGGGTTTGAGATGGTGGGTATTTATGATCTAATGTTCATGGGGATTGGTAATTGATTTTTTGAATGACTTCGGGATATTGGTGACTAGATTGAGATATGAGGTGTCTGTTGTCCCTTTATTCAGAGTGACATAAATAGATTTAGAACCGGAGGATTCACCTGGAGTATTTTACTTTTGGGGATGACTTGGACATTGAGATAAGGATAATCTCCTCTACAGTATACCAATGTTGACTGAAGTAGGTGGAAGCTTCCTAGTGGATGTTGATCACAAAAAAATCTTGTGTTTATTTAAATGCATGTGGTGCAATTATTTATTTTTAGTATCCACCTAATAGATCACAAGTGTCAGTTAGGAACACATTGGTGGTGGCCTATTGAGACTCATTCTCACACCATAAATGGGCCCTTCTAGATGAATTTAGATATTATATTTCTAAGATCATGTAAAGGTATAATATCAAGAGTTGGATCATAGTGTTTGCTTGGTATGGAATGGATGGAAAGGGACCTTGAGGTTATTACTTTAGTTAGAGTGTATTTGTTTTTCTTTTTATATCATCATGTATATATATATATATGTTTTTACTATGGTTATCCATGGGTGACCCCCCTGCTTATTGATATGTATGACCTATATTGGATGCATTCTATAAAAATTGTTTGTTTCTTGGTTTATTTCTACAAATGGAATTATTTGGTTTTTTATATTTTCTATTACTATTGTTGATTATGCATTTTCTATTGTCTATTATGCTTGTGCTTCCACCATTGATGGGTTTCTGGGGGTAATTTCGATCATTCTTTAATTTTCTCCACATATTAAATTATTAAATGAAGCATTATTTTATCATTGGTAGAGGGTATAGTCTCCCCACTATCACCCCTTTAAAACCAATCTATTAGTTGGAATCCCATGGCATATAAGGAGGGAGACCTAAGGACTAGTGTCACTCAACCCAATTCACTATTTGAAAGTGTATCTGGGTTGGGGTGCGACCACTATGTTCAATTTGAAGGTTCGAACAATTATAAGGGAATTTAACTAAGGAAAATGACAACCTAAAACAGTTAATTAATTTTATGGTCCTAGATCAACAAACTGGAGATACCACCAATAGATGCACTAAACAAAATTGTACCATGGGTAAAATTTTGGGACCACCAACCTTTAATTAATCTTTCCATTAATTTCCATAGGATGGTAGTTGCTACCTTGGCTCTCCAAGACCCATCCATACATAAACCTGTCACCGCTTACATTCCCATCTCATAACTGTCACCACGAAATCATAAAAAATTTATTTATAATTGATTATAATTAATAAAATAATTAATTCAGAATAGGCACAAATGATGAACTACTAACCAGATACTCTCACTACACCAGAACTATAAGAATCCACCTATAAGAGGCTGGTATCATACCCCCTGACACAACTTCTAACCAAATCCCTAATACATTTCACAATTAGTTTGATTAGATAAAATCAAATTTAATGAAATACATATGAAAATTCATTATAGAATCATTCTTTAATGAACTGATGATCCACCATCACTAAACCCCTCTATGATACATCCTCTATCAGGGATGAATAAAATCCTTAAGAGAATTTGGTGACTCCACTATGTTTGTAATTAACTGACCAGGGTTTCCTTTAAAACCAGCACCGGGCCTGATCTGTCACATACCCAAAGGGCATTCTTGATCCCCACAGGCTAGAGACAAGCGCCCAGGCATCGAACGAAAAAACCAAGGGAATGATTTCACCCAACCTGAACAACCACATGACATACATATATATAGAAAAGAATGTAAAAGTATAATGCTAACAAGTATATATGCCCTAAATTTAAGGAAAATAGTGGATACCAAACAACATAAACTTTAGCGAAAAACAGCAAAATAAAAGTCTGACGATATGGGACTCAAAACCGAACATCTACTCCAACGATGGCATAGATGAACTCCAACCATCCCACCACCATTTACCTATCCCAGTTGACATGAACCTCATTGCCTCACTATATCACCTTTCTTTCCATGTACTGGAAGAAACAATGGTCTATAAACCACTGAAGTAGTGCATAGTGTGTGAGATAACAGGCTCAATAGGATCCCACCCAGGTGTTCCATAACAAGTATCTGTATAAAAAATCATGCATGATAATTTTTAAAATAAACAATGGAATTATAAGAAGTAAATACATTTTATATAAAACATGGTAAACATTTTCCTTTTTCCATAGATCTAAACAAAATTAGGTATAAAAGTTTCAAAGCATATTTTCCATAACATTTTTCTATAAGAATAAACAAGAATATCATGGATAACTCAAAAATAACAAAAATACAAAACATAAGCACATGTATAACAAAACAAGGAATACTACAGGTCTAGGAATAAGACTAATCATACCATAATAATCAAGTGCACGAATATGATCCTAGAAAAATAGGACTAAGAATCATAGGAATACCACATTAGTAAACTCACAAAGATGTAAATACAAGTCCCCTAGAACAATGAGCCTAGGAAATAGAGGAAATCCCCAAGAAAAAACTCCTTAATAATAAAAAATAAATGGTGTATGGCCTCATGATAAACCTTCCACAAATGTACCTAAGGTAAGAAATGTGCTCAATTTCAAAAACCAATTTCAATTCTTTGAAAACCATTTGAAATCATTTCACAATCCATTTATAAAAATCAAGGGAAAAATGTTCCTTTTAAAACCCTTTTTAAACACACAGAAACAATCAAGAAAATTTCATAAATACATTTATAAAGAAATTTAAAAGAAAAAAATTCAGGCTCATTATCATTGGCTAGAGACGGAACCACATAGCTAAAAGTTTGGGTCTCACACACCCATAATGAAATCCAAAAGAAATGAAACCCAACAACACCATCAATGAAGGCCCTAAAATAAAACCCGCTCTATAAAAGATTTATTAAAAATAGAAGACAAGGGATTTTAAGATAGAATAAAGCCCACTTACCTCAAGAACAAATGTCTACCACACCATTAAAAGCCAAGGAACAACCTTCAGAACAAGATATCATGATAGATCTTGAGGAAGAAAACAAGAATAATCTAACATAGATCATCAGATCCAATAATGCAAGTCTAGGGCGCTATCATGATCAACCAAAAGGAAGAATCAAAGAGAAAAAATACTTCGAGAGATTCATTATAGAAGCAACAATGGACCAGAGCCGATCAGATCAATCTGGAAGGTGAGACACCTCTAAAAACATCCTATGAGTAGTTCAGAGTTGAGAGCCAAGAGGTTCAAGAGGGAAAATGCCAAGTGAAATTGAAAAATGTGTGACTTAAACCAGGGTTCGGGCCAGTTCACAACATTTACCCCTTGGTCACAATGTGTAGTCCACAATGGATAAGTTACATAAAAAAACTTGTCACCTCGGGTAAAAAAACTCTATTTAACCCCTACATGATTTTTACCTCAGTTACATGATGTGTACCATCTCATGACATGATCTCCCTAGTCCATGAAATGAAACCAGTACCAACAACATGAGTTTAACTTCTGGTACACAGTGTGTGCCTATTCGGCTGTCTGCAGTAAACCTAGAAAAATCATGTAAAAGGTTTTTTGAAACCATAAGAAACATAGAAAAAGGGGAAACATACCCAATCAAGGTAATGGGATGTTACAAACTCCACACCATAAATAATTTCCATCCATGTGAATTCATGTGTAAGATGTATCCTCTGGAAGGAGATGAGTCCACTGATCTCTCATTAATGACTCACGTTCCCAAGTCTTATGAGAATACCATCCTTTTTCCATAGAACTCTGACCCACAAAATCAACTTCCCACACAAGACCTTCATTTGAGAGTTAGTGATCTCAAATGGTTTCTCTAAAATAGAGGCATCCAGTATTAGCTCGATTTCTTCCCATCATAGAACATGAGTGGGGTTAGGGTGATACATACAGAGCTAAGATATGTGGAAAATATCATGAATTTTTTTCAACTGAATCGATAGTGCTAAACAATAAACCAATTTCTAAGCCATTTAGTGATCTCAATCATTCCAGCATATCTCAAATCCAATTATCCCTATTTTCCAAGTTGAAGGTGACCCAACCAAGGTGAAACATTCAAGAAAACCCAGTCACCAATGAAAAACTCCAAAGGATGATACCACCGATCTCTATACAATTTCTTTCAACTTCGGGTTGTTACTAGATGTCGTCGCACCTCATGAATCTTTGATGATGTCTCCTGAACTAGACTTGGTCCAACCAAATAATCTTCACCCGCCCCTTCCCAATAAATAGATGATCTTCATGGGTGACCATACAACACCTCGAAAGGATCTATTCTGATCGATAATTGGTGGCTATTGTTGTAAAAAAACTCAACCAGTCTCAGATGGATATACCATGATCCACTGAAATCCAAGACACAGGAAGGAATAATATCCTCTAGGATATGAATTACATGCTCTTTCTGGAGATTTTTCTATGTATGGTAAGTTGTGCTCAACTTGAAATGTTATCCCATCACTTATTAACGATCTCTTTATAACCTTGAGGTAAACCTAGGATCCCTATCTAATACAAAAACATAAGGAAAACCATGTAACCTCGTGATCTCCTACACAAACCACTTACCATGATCTTCAACTTTAGTGGTTTCTTTAATCAGAATGAAATGAGTAGACTTTGTTAACCAATCAAAAACCACCCAGATAGAATGTTTGGCTCAGAGTGTCCATGGTTACCCAATAAAAAAATCAACAGACACCTCATCCCACTTCCAAACTGACACTGGAAGTGGCTGAAGTAACTAGAAGGTTTCAAGTTCTCTACCTTTATCCATTGGATGGTGTAACGAAGTGACACATAATATACAATGTCACACTTCATACCCATCCACCAGTCTTATAATGTCATAATACATCTTTGTAGTGACTGGATGAATAGACCATGAAGAGCTATGAAAATCAAACAAGACTAAAATTCTCATATGTATTGGGATGAAAATTCACTTCCTGAAGTGAAGTATGACATCTAAAGAAAGGGAACAACCAGGAACTGTGTCCCCATCATAAAATATTTTCATAATATTATGAAACTAGTCATCTTGTTGTTGAATTTTCAAGATTGAATCTAGGAGAGATGATGATAACTAGACACTGGGCAGAACCATACCAATGATATCCTCCTAAGAATCAAAGTGAAACTATGTAAAAATCCCTTTAAGATTCCTCTATTAATTTGATTCCAAAATATCTATAATGATACCATCATGCTTACAGAATCTATAACTACATTACCTTTCCTCATGGTGTAGGTGATGTCAAAGTCAACCGTCTATAGGTATTCTACCCATCTTCTCTATCTGAGATTCAATTCATTGTGGGAAAAGATATTGCTCATACTCTTATGATCATAGAAAACCAGGAAATTTTCCCAAAAGAGATAGTTATGAAAACATTTAAATACATGCATCACCACAAAAAGATCTAAATCATAAGTGGGGAAATTATTCTCATGTGGTCAGAGTTGACGAGATCATTAAGCTTCCACATGTTCACCCAGTATGAGAATGCATCCCAAAACAACACCATATGCATCAAAAAACACCATGTACCCCTTAATGGGATAAGGTATGATCAAAACAAGTGTCAATGTCAGAATTCATTTCAATTCATAAAAAGAATACTGACACTTCACATCCCATGTAAATTTCACTATTTTTTGGTAAGATTAGTTGAAGGTGACACCATCTTAGAGAAATCCTTTACAAACCATAAGTAGTATCCAATAAGACCAAGGAAGCTTCATATTTAAAATAAATTTTTGTGTTCCCTTCAGAACAAAATAAATTTTACATTCTATAAATTAACTGATAAGCCATTCTAAAAAATTCTATTCCCCAAGAACTTCACTTCTCGAATCCAGAAACTGCACTTTGAAAGCTTCCCATACAGATGTAGATTTCTCAAAATCTCCTGAACCAAACATAGATAGTTCTTGTTTTCAAACATTGAGATTTAATAAACTAGAATATCATCCCTAAAAACTACAAAAATAGAATGAAGATATTGGTTGAATATCTGATTAATCAAGGCCATAAAATCAGTAGGAGCATTTGTCAAACCGAAAGGCACCACAATATATTTATAATGTCCATACCTACTCAGAAAGGATGTCTTTGGTATATCCTACTCCCAGACTCTGAGATGATGATAACACAACCAAAGACT
Source organism: Viscum album (assembly GCA_963277665.1). Lineage (NCBI taxonomy): Eukaryota > Viridiplantae > Streptophyta > Magnoliopsida > Santalales > Viscaceae > Viscum > Viscum album. Next base: position 521,584,954 of record OY728150.1, read on the forward strand.
AATATTTGAAAACCACTTTGGCCCCTTTAACTGATCAAATAAATCATCCACAAGAAGAAAATGATATTTTTTCTTAATCATTACTTGGTTTGACTTATGATAGTCCACACATAACTGAATTGAACCATCTAATTTCTTGGAAAAAAGAATAGAGGAAGCCCATGGGGAAGCTATTGGGAGAAAAAAACCCTTCTCTAATAGTTCATTCAACTGAATCTTGAGTTCTTTCAACTCCCCTAGTGCCATACAGTAGGAAGGAATCAATATAGATTGCATTCCCGACACCAGGTCATTCTTAAAATCTAACTCTCACTATAGATGAATACCGTAGAAATAATCTCGGAAAGTGTTAGGAAATTCTTAGACCACAATACACAGATCAAAAATAGAATAAAGGTCATCGGGCTCAAACACAATGACAGACGACAAGCTCCGGAGATCCATGTGGGAAGGCCCTACATGACCTGATCTCAGATACCACTCCCTCTGAAACACATGAAATATTCCATCAACATAAATAAATGAAACATTCCAATGATAACAATAAAACTCAACTCAATGAGTGACAAGAAAATTTATATTGATGATGACATCAAACAAATCCAGATCAAGATTGAGAAAATCCCAAACCAACTCCATCTCGTCTAACGTGAACAAACAATGACACTGGAACTCTTTCTCATTCCCCTTGCGAAGAGGTGTTAATAACTCCATTGCAAATGGAATACGTTACATTGTATGTTTAAGAATATCAAAAAAACATGAAGATATAAACATATGGGAGACACCGATATTAAACAAAGAAATTTTTATTGAAGCTGCAATAAGGAGTGTACCACTCCCTATTATCATAATTGCATCAACTTCCATTCGAAAATCATCTACAACATGTAAATCATTCACTCCTAAGGCCTGTGGATAGAGACTAATAGTCATTGAAGCTTCTGACTGCACCGTTGTACCCTTTGGAGCTGATGGACCCTGACCATAACTAGGCATATTTATAGCCGGACAGAAACATTGTAGATAACAAAGACATCCATAACTATTTCACGTGTTCATGGGCATAGTACATGAACGTCCGGTGTGACCCCCCTTGCCGCATTAGTAGCATGTCTAAGGTACACTTCCAGCTGCGGCCGATGGTCTGGAGAAGGCTCGTTGCTGAGACCCACCTCCACCACTCCTACGATGGTCCTACCACTTCCTATTCCTCCCATGCATACCACTGAAGCTATACCAAGTTGGAAGAAAAGAGGTGGTAAAGACAAATTTTCCTTACATGTCCATATCTTATTCATTGTTGTGTCCACTAACTCAATAAAGGTAGAAAGCTTCAATATGAACTCTAATGATCAAATATCGGGGTAGAAACCCTACAAGTACTTCTGAACCATCATCTGGTCATTCCTTTCCACGTTCATGAAGAAACAGACAAGATCAGACAACTAGTTGGGGTAATCTAACACCGAACTCTCTCCCCACTTCAACACTAAGAAATCTAGAGATTTTTCCAACATCAGATACTCTGGAAAAAACTACAGAAAAAAGGGTTATGAATCCCTTTTAATCCAAGCCCACATGTTTGTCTACCTGAACCATAGAGTCCAACCAACACTTTTTGAAACCCACAAGTTTGAACATTGTGCATTTCACCCTGATATTCCTAGGTATATCTAGGAAGTCAAGGATTGGATTGACCATATCCTTACAATCCTCCACCTATAGAGGATCTATTTTCCCGTTAAATGACGGTGGATTCTCGTTCAAGAACTCTCACAATCGATTTCTTTCTCATCCAGCTCCTGGTTGTACTTAAACCAATGCGTGCACAACTCATGGAACATCATAATTTACAGAAAAAATAGCCCATATAATAGTCTCTATGATATTCTGGTCCATAAGTGGATTTCACTGAGGAACTTCAGTTGTACCTTCTAGTGAAACCTATGGAAGACATCTCAGAGGCATACTGATGCAGACCAAAATATAAAGACAATCAAGCATGGAACAAATCCCAATTATTACTAGAAAACCCATAAGAAAAAATTGAGATATTTAAAAGTAATAACCAACACTAAAGACACATATCCCAACATACCATGGTAACTTGAGTCTTTTTATGAAAATAGTAGGCCATGAACTCATTGCAACATACCTCTCAAGTCCCTAAAATCTTATCTTTAGTCTAACCAACATCACAATAAAATATTCTTGAGGATAGACCTCCTCTGATACCAAACTATAAATAACTGACCTGGGGTTCCATTAAACTCGACACCCAACCTTATCCATCACATACCCTAAGGGGGTTCCAAATCCCCATGGGCTGGCAACAAGCACCCAAGTATCAAATGAAAAAACTGAGGGAATGATTTCTCCCAACCTGAAAAACCACGTTGCCTAAATATATAGAGAATGAAATTAATAGAGGAATACTAACAAGTATATATGCTATAACTATAAAGAAAATAGTTGAAACAGAACAATAGAAATAGTATCTAAAAAAATCAAAAGACAAATCCAACTATAAGAGAATCAAAACCAAAAAACTACTCTAATGATGTCAAGGAAAAACTCAAACCATCTCACCACTAACTACCATTCCCAACTGACATGAACCTTTCTGCCTCACTATGGTGCCTTTTAATTACCTACACCAAAAGGCAAACAATGGTTTACACACCACCAAAGCAGTGCACAAGGTGTGAGCTAACAGTCTTAGTTGGATCCCACCCTGGTGTTCCATAACAATTATCTCTATAAAAAATCATGTATGATAATTTTTTAAAATAAAAAATGGCATGATAAGAAGTAAATAAATTTTATAGAAAACATGGTAAATATATCCCTTTTTAAATAGTTCTATACAAAATAAGATATAATAGTTTCAGAGAATATTTTCTATAACATTTTTTCAAAAGTATAAACATTCATATCAAGGCTGACTGAGAAATCCAAGAAATAAAAAACAAAATCATAGGTATCACACACCAATTAATACTATAGGTCTAGCCAACAGACTACTTGTACCATAATAATCATGTGCATAGATTTTATCCTAGAACAACAAGCCTAGGAAGATGGTGAATACCACTGAAGTAAACCCCCAAAAAGGATAATATCAATCCCCAAGAACAATGGGCCTAGGAAATAGAAGAACTCCCTAAGAAAAACCTTCTAGATAATTGAAAAGTAATGGATGATGGCCTCATTCTAAACTTTCCACCTAAGTACACAAGGTATCCAATGTGCTCAATTTCAAAAACTAGTTTCAATTCATTGAAAACCATTCCAAACCATTTCACAATCCATTAATCAAAATCCATGGAAAACCATTTTTATTTCAAAACACTTTTTCATCACACACAACAAATCATGCCAATTTCATACATCAATTTATAAAAAAAAATTACAAAGAAAAAAAAGTAGGTTCGTTATCATAGGTTAGAGATGGAACCACATAACTCATTGTTCGGGTTGCACACACCCACAGTGAAATCCCAAAGCAACAAAACCCAACAAAACCATTAGTGAAGGCCCTAGAATCAAACCTGATCCTTAAATGATTGATTAAAAATATAAGAAAAGGGGTTAGAAGATATATGAAAGCCCATGTAACTCAAGAATGAATGTCTGCCACACCACAACAAGACATGGAATACCCTTCAGAACAATATCTCACAACAGATCTTGAGGAAGACAATAACAATAATCCAGCATAGATCAGAGGATCCAATAACACAAGTCTAGGGAGCTATTGTGATCAACCATAATGAAAAATTGAAGAGAACACTTACTTGGAGAGACACATCAAAGAATCAATGATGAATCAGAGCCAATCATATCGATTCGGAATGTGAGACACCTCTGAAAAATGACCAGGAGATGTTTAGAGTCAAGACACCAAAGGTTTAGGAGGAAAATGACCAATATAAATAGAAAAACAAGTGACTTAAATGTAGTCACATGACAGGTCAAAACATGTACTCCTTGATCACTATGTGTAGTCTACACTAGATAAGTTATGTCAAAAAACCCATCACCTCAGGTTAAAAATCCTCTATTTAACCCCCACATGATGTGCAGCTTAGGTACACCACCTGTACCAGCTCGCAACATGATCTCCCCAGTCCATGACATGCAACTGTCACCATGTACATGATCTGTACCTATTCTGCAGTCTACAGTAAACCTATAAAAATCACATATAAACATTTTTAAAACCATTGGGAACATAGAAAAATGAGAAACATACCCAATCAAGGACACATGATGTTATAATGTTTTAGTGAAATATCCAATGAAAAACTAAACTATATAAATGAAAATTATAATGAATAATATATGATTTCAATGTTTGTTGGATGGGGATTGTATTGACATAAAAATGAAAAAGAGTCACCAAAACCCCCCTAATATCTTGAGATTTTGAAGGTGGAAATAGGGAGGGATGGATTCCCATTATCTGAAAAAATAAAGGAGGAGAAGGTGGAATCCCCCTATAAAAAACTTAGTGGGAAAATTGGTAACTATTCCCCTGAAAAAGAGTACTAATTTTCTGGTGGCTATAGGTAGTGGCTATTTCCACTTCTAAACACCCCTAGTTTGAATAGTATTCTGCTATAGTTTTACAACAGCTACCCTAACCCCTCTTTGACTTTCTCTTGAGCTACCATGCAACTTCTTAGGCCCATATCTCCATCTAGAAACACCCATTCCAGGTTCTAAAACACTTAAAAAACCATCTATATCACAAAACATAGTGATGACACTCAAAAACCCTTATATTTGATCTATATTTTATTCTTCCCTTGCTCTTATATTCGATGATTTATCCCAAATTCCTTTCTCGTTTTATGAACTATTATTTGTGACTTTAAACTCTGACGAGGATCTATATTGAGTTTGTATCATGGAATATTCTTTAAAAATAAAAAAAATCAAAAATAAATGTCATAAAACACTTAAGTGAAGAACTAGTTAAGTTAACTCAAATATTTTCCCATGAGTTACTTAAATTATTATGTAACTACAACTTTAATAATTCATCTTCAAAATTAATTACCAAGATGGAAATAGGTTCAAATAGCCCAAAAAATAACATAAAGAATCAAAAATATACATACCTTTTTTTTACCTCAACTTCATCACTTAATTGAGAAGAGATAATTTATTTTTTCCTAGCATGGAGGTATAAGTGTTCTCTAGATCACACATAAAGTTATGGAATGAGATATGTTGATGAAATACTTTATCACATTGTCTAATACCTACTAAATAATAAAAAAAATCTTACGAATAAAATACCATTTTTCATTAGACTTTAATTATAGAATATGGGTACCAAACACCAATAGATGCATTTGATTTTCAAAAATCATATCCATTATTTTTAGTCACCACATATGGTAATTAATACTATTCTGAAAGATAATACATGTGTAATTTTCTTCTATGATTTACCAGAATAAAAATACTATTTTGATACCAACTGTCAGGTATGATGGGGAGTGATGAATACAAAAATAAATAGAATAATAAAACATAAAACATAAATTTTCATTACCTTTTGAGAAATATTGAAAATAAATCAGATGCTCAACTGAAAAAAATATATTTTCAGAAAAATAAATGGTGACACTAGGGATTTGTTAACATAGAAAACCCATAAAGGGAAGATCCATGGGACTTAGACCAAAAAATATATATCCTCTTAAATTTAAGAATTCATTGTAGAGAATCCTATATATGTGAAAGATCTCAAAAATATAACTCTTCAATAAAATAGAAAATACTATTGGAAACAAGTAGTAGAAAGAAGATGTACATACAAAAAACTAATAAATCTAACTATATAGACCTGAAGAGAACCATTTGAAAAATTGGTTCACTTAAAATCACTAAAATTAGATTGAAGTCAATTTTTAATTGAACATGATTCGAGTATGAAAGGACCTCCCAATTTTACAAATTCCACACTTGAATTAGGGGATTAAAAGAGGAACCACATACTTATATGTTCAAATTGATAAAAATAATCCACTTGGAATCTTAAATTGATTAATTATAGCCTCATAAATTCATAACACCTTGAATCTTAAATTTTTAACCCACTCTACTTTTTTTCTTTTTTAAATAGAGTCATATGAGTTCCAGGTGAGGAGGACCCAAACATGTACAATCTATGCTGTAACTTTCCTTATCTAAAATAGATTTGATGGATTTATGGGTTCATGATTCAAACTACTGTTATCAAGATAAGCTATTAGTGTTCCGAGTTAAAAGATCAGATTAACAAATTTGTTGTTTAATGGAGGTGGTCTAGGTGAGATGTTATGTTGCTTCTAGTCAGGTCAAGGGATATACAAAGTAGAACTGATTGGTTGGTTTATCAATTCTAATTTATGATGTTACACTGGTTTTATGTTTCACTAGTAGTTATATGTTAAAAGTAGACCTAAATATAAGTTAAATGTTTAATTTTTTAATATTAAAAAAAGATATTTGATTGAGTTGAAGATTTATTATTTGGCATAATATAGACTTATTTTTTGATTAATATGTTGATTTATTTCAACTAAACCAAATTCAAGTTCAAGTGGGATCTGAGTGGTTTATGTGAAATATTTTAGTTGAGGGATTTTAATAAATCCCCATGGGTTATTCACAGAAAGAAACCCAATTTACCTAATACCCAATTACATAAATTATTATCTCAATATGAAATATTTTTAATATTCTTATTTTTTTCTTTAAATACCGATTGTTTCTTTGGATATATGCACACTAGTTTTCATCTAGATCCTTAGGGAGGATGACAAACACTCAATTAAAGTTCTTTAATATGTATATAATAAGAGCTTTTTTAGGAATAAGAATATGAAGAGGTTGGATACAATATGTATATCCATGCTATGATAAACATCCAGTGATGTAAACTTGTGAGAGATCAACTGAAATCTTATTATATATTTTTTATGCTATCTTTATGTTGATTTTTTGACTGATTTCAAACATCTGAAAATAATTTTTTTGTATGAATATATGATTCCTTACATATTATATTAATATTTATTTTTCATTTATATGTATGATTATATTCAATTGATGATTTCATGATTATTGAATGGGGTTATGTGAAGTTAGAACTAAAAAGAGTGATTTTAAGGTTTTTATGTTGTTCAAATATATATTTATCAATTGAAATGGTTTAAAATATGTTTATAAGTGGATTAATATGATTACTATGATAATTCTTCATATTTTAATCATATTAATTCTTGGGTTATAATTATGAACTTATTATTGAATATATTTTCCCAAGAGAAATATTTTAGATATTTGAGAAGAGATGACTTAAATATTGAACATGGATAAGGAAACTATATTTGAATCATATTTGAGCCATATTAAATTTGAATTCTACTAAATACCAATCAGAATTATTACTGATTTCACCTTTTTATTCATTTTAAACCTTAAATTTTTATACATAATAATAGAAATCATTTTTATATATTTCAATTTGTAAATTATGTAATCAAAAAACATTACAAGTAACAAATAACTCAATTTTAAAATCCTATTTGAGAACAACCTTTGGTGTACCACGGTGTTATAGAATATTAAAAAAATATTGGTCCCGGACTTTTTGGCAAATACATAAGATAAAAATACACTAGTTTGCTGTTTTTAATTTCATCTTACTGATTCCTCTTCTGGTTTATCTTAGGAATGGTTTTTTTCTTTTGATACTTATGGAAATTATTACAACCATGATTTAATTATCAGATACTTAATTTATTATTTACCAAATTTAAAATCTATTTTTAGGTTTGGGTTAAAATTAATATTTTTGGATAAAATTTACATGGTGGACAATTTTTTAACCATGCATATAAACCATGTGAGTTGAATCTAGGGTTCTTGTATCTTATGCACATTTGGACTAATTGTGAGTATAAAATATGTATATTTATAAATTCTATTCCAAAATATTATGCATGTTTAGAGAATGATTAGACTATTTGTGCAACTAATCCATTAAATCTATTTAAAATTTTAAATTTGTTTACTAATAAATTATAATTTAAGAAAAATGTGGTTATTATTTTCTTCTACTTGATCAAAAAAATTTGTGAGCGCTCCCCAATGATGAAACTCTTTCATCCTCTTTGTACACTACTTCTCCTCATTCATTTATCTATAAAAGGGGTCAAAGTAAGTTGTTTCAAACTCATTTATTTACATTTTTCATCATTACTATCAATTTATCTTTCATTAATTGGATCATGGTGGTCAAGGGTACCTATTTAAATGAATTTAAATTTAAATTTTTTGTTTTTATTTTTTAATCTTCATTTAAAGATATTTTCACTTAAATATTGGTGGAAGAAAACATTTAACAAAATCCTCCTTAAATGAAGGTATGTGATTCTATTTTTTATTTTTATTTGAGGAACCATGAATTATTGGATTTCTAATTTTTTTCATTTATTCTAAATTATTATTTTAAATTCATTTTTACTAGATTTAAAAATATATATATCACTTTTTAATTTTCAATTAATGTGGGAAAGTATGTAATATATAAATTATAACTTCATTTTTGATTTATAAATAGTACATTATGTGTTTATTGAAATGAATATGAGTATTTATTATATAATAACATCATTTATTTCTAAATGGGGCTTCCATTAAATATGGTAATGTAATAGAATAATTTTTTTGAAATAATTAATGGTATTTATTTCTATAGTTTCCACCTAAAATTCTATATAGTGTAGTTGGTGATTCCCTTGAGAATTTCTCTACATTTTTCATTCATTTCTATCTTTAGTAACCATAATAATGGGTCCCCTATTTAACTATTGATATTTTGTTCTGATATCATTTTTTTATGAATATTCTAATGGTGATGGATTTTTTATAATCCTTTGAATCCTCACATTTCCCTGTGATTTTTTTACTAATTATATACATCCATTATTGCTTAATTTATCTTTTCATACCCCTATTTTGGTTCTTCTAAATAGAGTTTGGTGGTGGTATGAGAAGTGATGGGGGTGGGATTTGATGGTATCCCCTTTATTTTAGTGGTGTTCATTCCTTGGGTTTGTTTCTCTCTGGTCATGGATCTCTATTAAACTCTTTATTTGGTTACTCTTATACCCTTACTTCCCCATACCATTTTCATGATCCCATCCAAGTTTGTTGTAAAGTTTTTTTGGGGTTATTTGGGATGTGTCAGATGATCCATCATTGGTTTTAAAGGAGGATCAAATAAAATTATATTTATGTATTCCTTTGGTGTGACATTTGTGGATCTTACCATACATGGAACTTGGTGAGTTTATATATGGTGAAAGACTTTTCTGATGATGGTTATTTCTATTAGTGGGTTTCATTATGTATCATATTGGTGGTTTGATAGTTTCTTCTAGTTTTTATAAGAGTTTAGTTTCTTTCAATGTTCATTATTCACAAATAAAAAGATACATGTGGTCTTAGTTTTCATGTTTTTTTCCCAAAGGATTGTATGGAGTACTTACGAATGTCATGGATCATTGTAGAAGGATTGTTATACTCAACATTGATTTTATATCCTAGTCCAAAACTCCCTTCCTAGTTTTTTAGTGAACTGATATTCAAGGATAATTTTGGATATGTTATTCATGTAGCCTATGCTGTCCTAGGAGGCATATACAACATTAAATTATCTTTATTTGTCTCTCTATTAGTTCTAATTTTTATAGTTTTCCCATTGGCATTGGTTTATAAGGAACATATTTCTTGTTTTTTAGTGGATAAATTTTTTGTTCCAATAGGTTCTCACTGATTAAGTGGATGTGAATATGGATGGATTGACTATTAGCGGGTGATAAATGAGGAAAATTTCTAAATCAAATCTCAATAGAAAAAATTTAGTGGCACAGAGCTCGTTGCATAAATATTTTTGAATTTAGAAATGTGAATGTTCATCCTGTGAATAGTTTTTGTATAAAGACAATGGAGTCATTATAAGAGAGTGTCAATGGTGGTGAGTTTTTTTAGTTAATGTGGTCATAATATACAAAATGTAAAATATATTGAGGGTGATATAATAAATTGGGTTTCCTGAAAGCATATTGATGTTGGGGTGTTTTTGAAATCTAAATTTGGCTTCAAAATATGAATCTTTTGTTTCAGGGAAGCTTAAATTTTGAATATTATTTATGTGATTTTACTTATATTTTTTTAGTTTTATGAGTCCTAGTGGATTATAAATTTACCCTAATATTTAATGTGGTAAATCATGGGTGAACTATTTTTACCAATTACGTTGAACTTAAATTATTTCTTCAATTATGTTGATCAAAACTTTGTAACCTGTTAAGATGTATGGATTATTATAATTTCCACACACCACTTTCCTGCTTTTATATATATAGTATAAAGTAAAAAAACACATAGGTTTTTTTACATGGTTCATACTCAATGTGATAACCTAATCCTTATTGTTTCTCCTCCTTCCGAGTCACAAATTTTATAATAATAATATTTTCATCAATTACAAGTGGTGTTGGATTATTTATCTTTAACACCTAGTGTTTATTTAACACAGTAAGTCACTAAACACAACAAGGTCTGGTAACTTCATATTATACTATCTCCAATTAGTTTTAAAAGTTACCCAAACTTGAATAGATATTCGATTGTAACTTCTTATTCCATTGGTGTACTTGTAAAATAGCCATTTTCTAATTTTGGTAATCATAACTCTATAGATCTCACTAATTTCAAACACATTTATATGGTCTTGTAAACATTATTTTGAAATTGGTATTTTATTATTCTTCAAAATTTTGACTCAAATAAATCTTTCTTCTATTCCTTGGTTAGAAACATCCTCACTTAGTATTTATTTTCTTCTTCAATGTGGATCTCTCTAAAATTATCTTCTCAATTCAACTATTTTTCTATGAATAATTTCAGCCCATTTCATAGACTTGAATATCTCAATAAGTTCAGTGATTTAAAATTTTAAAACTTCAATATTTTCTCAATTTCAAATATTTCATTAAATACCTTCAATAATTTACTAAAATTTCGTAGCCAAAAATATTTTTTAGATCTCAAAAAAATCTGGGCGTTAATTGCTTCCTCCAAACTCAACTATAATCACAAACCTTATTTATAGAATATTGAACAATGACCATACGACTTAGCATCATAAAAATATTTCACATTATTTAAATATAATTTTTCTTAACATTATTCAATGAAACCAATTTCTTAGTTATTAATTCTTTCTTAAATATAATTTCATTTTGATTTGGACTCTATAATTTTTATTTAGACTCACTATTTTTGAAAAATAGCTACCTTGATTAGATTTACCCTTGATCGATCTTTTTATGTATTGTGTTGTGAAAAATTATTCTTTTAATAATTCATATATTTAATCTACCTTAAAACTCAACACATCATTTTCTAACATCATCAAATGTTGTGGTAATATATTTCAATGAATTGTCATATCTTTTCAACTTCTGATGCACTACTATAACCTATTCTGTTATATTAAATTTTAAAAAATTTCATTCTGATGACATTATATTCTTATAATGTTTACTGTTATAATATTTTTTACATGTTGTTTTTACTACATTTAACAATATATATATTTTTCATGAATTTTATACAGGAAGTACTTTAAACGTGTTCTTCATGTGCTATATTATAATCTTCTGATGGATTTACTTTATAAAGCACTCTATATTATTCTTTTATTAAAATCATCATATACTTCACATCACTTAAGCTCTTACTCTTCTTCTGGTAAGCTTATGGAGATTCTAAATCTCCTTAAACCCCTTTAGGAATGTGATTAGATCCTATTCTTTGTTTCCCATTTTATCACTTCATAGAACATTGTTTTCCTGATTCATATACACTTTACTATTAATTTTTTATTTCATATACACAACCACTTTTTTTCTTTCTATAATCATCTTCTATTGAAATTTTTTTGGATAGAAATATTTTAATCATTGTAATCCTGATTTTCTCTCGATATATTTATTTAATTTTAGAGGTACTACTTCTTTACAGTACATGACACTTTACTTATTGAATGGTGATAATTTGTTAATGGGATCATCATACAAGAATAATTCTTCCACTAGTTAGTCCTATATTCTCTCAAACAACCTTCATTTTCTAATCATAATTTCATATTCATAAAAACCATTTTATATTAAAAAATTATTCATATATCATTTTCATGTGATCTCCTCTATTAAATTTATTACTATTTTTACAATTCATAAAATATCTCTTATTTTTCTCTCTCTTTTGTTGGAGTCATATACTAACTCGATGAAACCCATGAATGTTGTCTTCTTATTCATTTTGATACATCATCTAGAAAGTAATATATTTATTATAATATGATACTTATATTTAGTTTTGGAATCAAATTTGGGTATAGATATACATTAAAACCTATCATCTTCCATTTTCTTAACTTCAGATGATCATCACCCATTATCATCAATTTCAATTGTACTCTTCTTCCAAAGGATGTGATGTTATCACTTTTCCACACATCTTCATACACTAATTTAATTTTATACTCATACCCTCTATATTCACATAAGTTCTCATATAAGACTAAATATACCAATCTTATATATTATTTTTCTACTCATTCCCACTGCCTTTTTATGTATGGAAATAGTATTTCAAGGTAGTTTCCCTATTATTATAGAGAACATTTCATCTAAAAATTATTCTTCACCGTATATTTTTATTCCATGTACACAGTTTTGTACTCCATATTGATCATCAATTTTTTCCTCATTAAATTACTCAACATATTGTTTTACACTTTTTATTATCATGTCCTCATAATTTAGGAAACATAATACTCCACCATAAAATATAGACGACGCTCTTCATCATCCTTTAACACACATCATGAATAATGTGAAGCTCAGTGAAATTAATCTTTATATTTTTTATGACTACTTCTAGATATAAATATTTTAATAATTTCTCCACCATCCATTGAAAACATTTTTTACAATTTCATTTATATACAAGTGTTCCTTCTTGAAATCATTATTTCTAATCATAATATCCATCTAGAGTATGTACTTATAAAATAATTATATGAAACATTCAACTGTGTTAATATTATTTTACATATTCATCAACTTTTATTTAATTAATTGATAATAAATACCACCCATTTTTCATTATCATCTAAGGGGTTCTTCAATTACCCCTTTTTATTTGTTACAAAAACAATTTCCTACATTAAATTCAATGAATTATTCTCCCCTTATTGACAATAAATTTAAATATTCTCTTATGATGGATCAATTTTTTATCCATCATAATGACATGAATTTGAATCCCCCTTATCGATGTCTTGGAATGAGGGAGGAACTTTCATCATGTTTATCGTAACGCCCCGACCCATGTTACCCAAAGTCGGTGCATTATTGTGTAACATTGGCATGATCACAAAAGATCAAGTCTCGAAAGACCGATTAGTTCAATAGCCTTGGAAACACTAGATACATTCATAAATGTTACATTACATCATAAAGTTAAAAAATGACAATAACAAGTCTCCATAGTCCACACTCATATCCTCTTCTGACTATCCCGGCAGGTCATTCATAAAATACTTCTTCACATCCTGGAAAATATTAAAACATTGAAAGGGGTGAGCTCAAATTCCCAGTAAGGATAACAATATTGCGAAAGATTTCATAAATAAATATTAACATTTAAGGCAATGTATAACTAAAACAAAAGCCTTTTTAAAATTGAACTTCAGTATAATATGGAAAAAATAAAATTAAATAATGTCATTTACCTACTCACATGGATATTCTACTAGTCGAATAATCCCATGCAATACCAATAACCACATTCATAATGATGGAATGCATAATGCCAGACTATCATAACCACGTTGTCAAGGCCTCGTGCCAAGACCACAAATAAGATTTTGTCAAGGCCTCGTGCCAAGAAACTAGTTTGTCTCATGAGACCTAACGATGCAATTTTTTTTAGAATATAATTATGTTTAAAATTTATGAAATATACTCCAGTGTTTTTCTGAAAACATTATGCAAGCTTCTGAAAACAAAATAACCAATTCTGAGACTGGTCGACTAATTACAGGCCATGATGGGTCCATTCCCAATCCCTTCCTATATACCACACTTGAGAGTCGGGTTTTTTGAAAACATTTTTAAGCTTGCGTAAAATACGTATACATTTTTACTGGATTTTCATACATTTGAGAGAAATATATCTCTCTTTTTTTAAATCATTTAAAAAAAAGTTATGTCTTGTAGAGGAAGCTGAAACTCAAATAATGGTCACGGCGGCAGATAAGTCATGTCGACGCATACGTATGACAAAAAAAACATTTCCTTTTTAATTATAGTAAAATGCTTCATATAAAAAAGATTCATTTTGAATAAACATAAAAGTCCAAGGGGTTTATACACCGTATAAAGGAATGTTGTGTATAAAAGAAAATATTCCTCAATGAAAGGATATTGAGACGAAGACCCGTACAAAGATCCTTTTTTTAAATAAAGTAGATCTATTATGTGTATTCACTATAATTACACATAAATAAAGTAAAAATACAAGATAGTATATAATAATATCATGACATAATTTGACAGTAGGAGATTAACCCAAAGAATGGAAATTGGGTTAAGAAGTTCCCTTACCTCGTGTCCGACTTGACTCGACCGCTCTTTAACCTCCTGAATAATAAACAAGAGTTAATATCTACCTTCATAAGAACCTTTTTCAAGTTCATTATTCCTTTTATATCACTTATTACCATGTCATGAACATTATGTAATTATTTAAGTTTATAATGGTCGTTTTGTCGATCTTAGGTACTTGAGACGAAAATAAACTTCTTATAATTACACTTTGTTCATGGGGTAATATATCCATTATATCCATAATTATATTAATGATTTATATATCATATACATAATATATATCTAGTATATACATGCATTTATAATATTGCATAACATTTAGAGGTAAGAAATGAAATGCACCGTTCATGGAGACGGTATGCCGTACGTACGCATGAACGCTACATTCATTTCTATTTCGTATTTAATGGAATGAAGTTATAATTATATAAAGGTATAATATAATTCCAGAATTATATAATGTATAATACCATTTAATCTATCCTTTATACATCCCATATATGACATTAACGATTCAAATCACTTTGAGGGGGCGGTTGTCCGCACTTCCTAAAATGAGATTTTCGCGTTTACCCAAAATGGAATTCATAAAGTATGCCATAAATGAGAAATAAAAAAGCATAATGAAAAAATAAAAATAATATATAATCATATATGAAAATAGTGTCATCAAAATTTCCACCATTAGAGGTGTTAAAAGAATATTGAACAATCATCGTTTCGTGTGGCAATATTTCGCCTCCCAAAGAAACAGTATGTTCTTTAACCATTAGACGAAGGTGTGTGTAAGTGTAAACCAAATACATAAAATAAAAACATCCTATTATATATTATATACTGATTTTGTTACAAAATAAAGGAATAAAAAGAGTTTAAGGTGTTGGAGAATCTAAATAAAACAAAACAACATTAGAGAAGACATTACCTTAAAATCGGGTAACTCTTTTTGATTTGAGCCAAAGGCTTACATTGGAAGACTTATGCCCAAAGTGAGGCTTCTAGGAGTAAGGGAGGGAAGTTGGGAGAGTATTTGGGAAGAGTTTGGCCGATCCAAATGGATTGAATGTATGAATGAGGTGGTAGAGGTGGGGGCCTTTTATAAGAGGAGAGGAGGGGCACTCTTGGAAATATTGAAATGTTACTTTATTATGAAATGATTTTTCAGATTCAATAGGTCCCACACTTATATATTTATAGGATAAGGTGATAAGGGTTAGAAATATACTCATACAATAGGTTTTTGACAAGTTTATGTCTTAGAGTTTACATTATCGTTTCATTTTATTTAAATCGTTAATTAATGAGGTAATCGATGCGTCATCATTGTGTCATAAATAATTTAATTTATTTAATTTTTAAAAATTATGAAAAAACTATCATGATGTATTAAATCTTTTTAGATTTCAAATGAATATTTATAGTAAAAAATATGACTTGTATAACCCCATTTAAAAATTGATTTAGTAAAACAACTCATGTTTGTGACATTTTTATTTTAACGTTAAATAAAAAGTGTTTAATGTTATTTTCCTACCAAAGTGGCTCCATGGGGTCCCCAAGTTGACCCATGTATTGTCTTGGTCTTCCATGACTCATCCAATAGGGGTAGGACAAATGTAAAGGTATTTTCATATTTTTATAATATCATTTTTACCTTAAATGTCACTAATTACCTTTAATATTGATTAATTAAACTTAAAAGTTACTATTCACCAAAAAATTATTTTAATCCCATTGGACCACATTTTACATCCTAATGACAACCATGTATGTTGGATATTTGAAAATCAAAGAACAGAAGTGGTAATATTTCATTTAAATGAAAAAAATCATTTATTTAACTACCACTTAGTGGTTTCACTATTCATCAAAAATTGAAGTTTTTCAGAAAAATGCCAAAATTTCACCCTAAGCTATAATTGATATTCAAAATTCAAAATTGATGTCTATTTTAGGAAATTCCAAAAATATAAGTTGCATTAATTAATTTTTATAATTAATTCCCGATGTCACAACAAATAGCGTGTTTTTAAGAAACAATATATATGAAAAGATTGACAATTGTTTATGTCCAATTTCAAAGTGAAATTAATTATAATTACTACCATTGGATAAAACGGTAAAAATATATTCTAATTATAGTTTAACACCAATCAATAGTACAATTTATCACAACAAATTATTTTTATTAAAAAAAGTTGTTTTAAGTATTTTTCACTATTCATAAAAAATTGGAAGTTCTCAAAAAAATACGAAAAATTCAACATAGGCTAATTTCAGTATTTAGAATCCACAAATGAAGTCAATTTTGGAATATAAAATATATATAATATCAAAAGGTGGGTATTATTATTCATAATTGCTATTTTTATTGGTTGCGGTGCGTTAGAATCTCGAACTTGCGTATAATGCAAGCTATTGCATTATTGAAAAAGAAGAGTATCGTGGAAGCTCGGGGTGTTACATTCTCCCCTCCTTCAATAAATTGTGTCCTCGCAATTTGAAATTTTTCTTTGAAAATTAAAGGTTGAAAATAGAAAATAACTTCGTGGAAAACCCACATCGGAAATAAGGTTATTAAATATATAACTTTAAAAGAAAGAAAGATAAGTACAAAGGTCACCCGAGATAGCCCATACTAGGATTCTATGAAAATATGGATATGGAAGAAAAAAAACCATCAAGGTCTGATGGAGAGTTGTATAAAACGGGATTAGGAGAAAGTTAACCATAAGAAAATCACAAACTTGTGATTGGTTAAACGGTCATTGAATCCCCAGTTGGAAAATTTAACCGGCAACATTTTTGTTTTATGTTACCTTTTATAAAGTTGAGGAATTTATTTAGAAGATTTACTAAGAACGTAAGGGAATATACATACTTGTCATGTAGATTTTCATTCTTTAATAAATTTTTACCACAAACCCATCTTTCACTCTAAAAGGTAATAGAACTCAAAAATATTATATTTATCCTAATTGTATAAGGTTCCAAATATTAACACATACCATTTAGATTAGTAAAATTATTTTTTTAATAACCAAGGACGTCATGTAGGCTAGTGGTAGGAAATAAAGGCCTATCGCATGGTGGTTGTGGGTTCGATTCATGCAACTTTGTCCGACGCGATGGGTTATCCCCCGACCTGCAGGTCATCCTTTTCCTAAA
Source organism: Viscum album (assembly GCA_963277665.1). Classification (NCBI taxonomy): domain Eukaryota; kingdom Viridiplantae; phylum Streptophyta; class Magnoliopsida; order Santalales; family Viscaceae; genus Viscum; species Viscum album. Next base: position 521,602,875 of record OY728150.1, read on the forward strand.
AATATATTATTATTATATTCCAAAAGTAATATTTAGAAATGTTTTAACCTTAAAAAATACTATCCAAGGTTCAACTTAATCCATTCCAACCTTTATAGTTATCCAAAATACCTCTATCCAGACTTTCTCTAAAAGGTCTCTAAATTCCAAAATCAATTGTATCATCATATTCCTCAAATAAGGTAAAGTTTCTCTTATTGTCACATACAAAAATATGATTACCTTCATCATATTAAAACCTTAATGAAATAATCAAGTACTGCAGTACAATCCTTATATATATATCACATTATTCTAATAACCAGAATATAATCCATGAGTCCAAAAGAACCAATACATTAATTATTCCGCTTCAACTGTAGTAACAACATAAGATTGTCCTTGATCCCTTGGCCTTTTCCAAGGTTATTTTCCCTGATTCTTAGGACATTCATTTGCATAATGCCCCATTTCTCTACAATTGTAGCATTCAACATTGATAGCCTCTTTCTTTCCCTTGCAATCACGTGCCTGGTGACGTTTTTCTCCACATTTGTAACAAACTCCCATTCCTTTCAGGAAAGTACTAGGGTGATTCTTCCCACAATTATCGCCTAATGGAAAATCCTTCTTTCCCTTTTTTCCTTTATCCATCTCTTGTTCCACCAATCTCTTCTTCTCTTGCTTTACGTTTTTGTCATATGACTTAGAGAATTCCTTTTCTGTCTTGATAGCACATGAGACAATATCTTTGTACGACGAGAAGGATTGTGATACTAAAGCTAGACAGAGAAATGGTTTTAACCCATCAAAGAAACGATCAATCTTACTATTTTGGTTACGTATATAATCTTCATCATATCTCGCTAACCTTGTAAAGTTGGCCTCATACTTTGCGACATTCTTATCCTCCTTTTGTCTCAGACTGAGAAATTGCCTTTCCATATCTTCTCGATGGTCACGAGGAAAGTATTTTTCTAAGAAAATTTCCTTAAACTCCCTCCACTCCATACTTTATACTTCTTTATCTTCCTTTGTGTTTTGAATCAGTGACCACCATTGATCGACATCTCCAGTGAGGCGGTAGACTGCCATAACAACCTTCTCCCTTTCACTACTCCCCAAGGCGGGAAATATTTTCTCTAAGGAGTTTATCCATTTCTCAGCTACTAATGGATTTTTACCCCCATTAAATGTTGGTGGTTGTTTCCTCATGAAGCAGTTTAACATTGATCCTCCACGTTGCGGATCAGGGTGATCTATACGAGTAAGGTTATTATTCATAACCTGAGTGAGTTGTCCCTATATGGTAATAATTTGATCAACACCAGTTGTATCTCAAGATCCACAATAATTATCTTGATCATGAAGGAAATCCCTACACGGAGTGTGTGCATTTATATGTTTTCCATTCCTTCCACTAGGCGCCATTTCTAAACAATGGCATAAACTAGATTAGTTTATGAATCAAAATACATAATTACATACTTGTAAAATACTTAACATAAATTGAACTATTTATGGATATAATCCATAAAAATGTTTTCTTTAAGGAAGTATATACTCATAACCCTTAATAGTGGGTTGTAAAGAAAATGAGAATTATCCTAAGCATATCCCCCGGGAGTGTCGTAACCAAGAGTGCAGCAAGACCCGTTGTCGTGCACCAGTTCCCGTTCGAGTCTAGCTCAAAGTGGTGTTTTCAGGTTTTACCCCTAGGTACATTTGTGCCAGAGCCACCTCTACCTGCTCGTATCCATACAAGGATGTATTGATCAGAAAACTCAAAAAATCTCTATAATACAAAATTTATAGGAAGTTCTTCTATACTAATCTTCAAATTCTATATTTGGGCTATGTGCTCTAATCAGAGTTTATCTAAATCTAGCTTACAAGGTTAGTACTAAACTTCCTCTGATACCAACTGTAACGCCCCGACCCCAGTTACCTAGAGTCGGTGCATTATTGTGTAACATTACATTGGCATGATCAAAAAATATCAAGTTTCAAAAGACTGATTAGTTCAGTAGCCTTGGAACACTAGATACATTCATAAATGTTACATTACATCATAAAGTGAAAAACTACAATAACAAAGTCCCCATAGTCCACACTCATATCCTCTTATGACTATCCCTGTAGGTCATTCAAAAAATACTTCTTCATATCCTGGAAAATATTAAAACATTGAAAGGGGTGAGCTCAGATGCTCAATAAGGATAACAATATTGCGGAAGATTTAATAAATAAACATTAACATTTAAGTAAATGTATAACTAAAACAAAAGCCTTTTTATACTCTAACCTCAGCATAATATGGAAAAAATAAAATTAAATAATAACATTTACTTACTCACATGGATATTATACTAGTCGAATAATCCCATGCAATATCAATAACCTCTTTCATAATGATGGAATGCATAATGCCAGACTATCATAACCACATAGTCAAGGCCTCGTGGCAAGACCACAAATAAGATTTTGTCAAGGCCTCATGCCAAGACTCTAGTTTGTCTCATGAGACCTACCGATGCAATTTTTTTAGAATATAATTACGTTTAAAATTGCTCCAATACACTCCAGTGTTTTTCTGAAAACATTATGCAATCTTCTGAAAAAAAAAACTAATTCTGGGAATGCTCGACTAATTACAGGCCATGATGGGTCCATTCCCAATCCCTTATTGTCTACCACACTCAAGAGTTAGGTTTTCTGAAAACATTTTTAATCTTGCATTAAATACGTATACATTTTCACTGGATTTTCATACATTTGAGAGAAATATCTCTCTCTTTTTTTAAATCATTTAAAAAAAAGTTATGGCTTGTAGAGGAATCTGAAACACAAATAATGGTCACGGCGGTAGAGAAGTCATTGTCGACGCATACGTATGTCAAAAAAACATTTCCTTTTGTCTTTTAGTAAAACAATTTGTATAAAAAAGATTCATTTTGAATAAACGTAAAAGTAAAAGGAGTTTATACACCGTATAAAAGAAAGTTGTGTATAAAACAAAATATGCCTCAATGAAAGGTGATTGAGACGGAGACCCTTAAAAAGATATTTTTTTTAAATAAAGTAGATCTATTATGTGTATTAACTATAATTACACATAAATAAAGTACAAATACAAGATAGTACATAATAATATAATGACATAATTTGAAAGTAGGAGATTACCCCAATGAATGGAAATTGGGTTAAGAAGTTCCCTTACCTCGTGTCCGACTTGACTCGACCGCACTTGAACCTCATGAATAATAAACTAGAGATAATATCTACCTTCTTAAGAACCTTTTTCAAGTTCATTATTCCTTTTATATCACTTATTACCGTGTCATGAACATTATGTAATTATTTAAGTTTGTAACGGTCGTTTTGTCGAACTTAGGTACTTGAGTCAAAAATAAACTTCTTATAATTACACTTTGTTCATGTGGTAATATATCCATTATATACATAATTATATTCATGATTTATATATCATATACATCATATATATCCATTATACACATTCATTTATAATATTACATAACATTTAGAGATAAGAAATGAAATGCACCGTTCATGGAGACGGTAAGCCATACGTACCCATGAACGCTACATTCATTTCTATTTCATATTTAATGGAATGAAGTTATAATTATATAAAGTTATAATATAATTCCAGTATAATATAATGTATAATACCATTTACTACATCCTTTATACATCCCTCAAATGGCATTAACGATTCAAATCACATTGAGGGAGTGGTAGTCCGCACTTCCTAAAATGAGAATATCACGTTTACCCATAATGGAAATCATAAAGTATGCCATAAATGAGAAATAAAGAAGAATAATGAAAACATAAACATAATATATATATCATATATGAAAATAGTGTCATCAAAATGGCCACCATTAGTGGTTTTAAAAGAATATTGAACAATCATCCTTTTGTGAGGCAGTATTTCGCCACCCACAAAAACAGTATGTTCTTTAACCATTAGACAAAGGATTGTGTAAGTGTAAACCAAATTATTATCATAACAACATCCTAGTATATTTTATATTCTGTTGTTGTTACAAAATAAAGGAATAAAAAGAGTTTAAGTGGTTTGAGAAGCAAAATAAAACAAAACAACATTAAAGAAGACATTTCCTTAAAATCGGGTAACTCTTGTTGATTTGATCCAAAGGCTTCCTTTGGAAGACTTGTGCCCAATGTGAGGCTTCTAGGAGTAAGGGAGTGAATTTGGCAGAGTATTAGGTAAGAGTTTGGCCGATCCAAAGGGCTTGAAAGTGTTAATGAGGTGGTATAGGTGGGGGCCTTTTATAAGAGGAGATGAGGGGTACTCTCAGAAATATTGAAATGTTACTTTATTATGAAATGATTATTCGGATTCTAAAGGTCCCAAACATATATATTTAGAGGATAAGGTGATAAGGGTTTTAAATCTACTCATACAATAGGTTTTTGACAGGTGTAAGTCTTAGATTTTACATTATCCTTTCATTTTATTTTAATCGTTAATTAATGAGGTAATCGCTCCATCATCGTGGTGTAATAAATAATTTAATTTATTTAATGTTTAAAAATTATGGAAAAATATCATGATGTAGGAAATCGTTTAAATTTCTAATGAATATTTATAGTCAAACATATGACTTTTATAACCCCATTTAAAAATTGTTTTAGTAAAACAACTCATGTTTGTGACATTTTTATTTTAACATCAAATAAAAAGTTTTTAATGTCATATTCCTACCAAAGTGGCTCCATGGGGTCCACAAGTTGACCCATGTATTGTATTGGTCATCCATGACTCATCCAATAGGGTTAGGACAAGTTTAAAGGTATTTTCATATTTTTATAATATCATTTTTACCTTAAATGTCACTAATTACCTTTAATCGTGATTAATTAAACTTAAAAGTTACTGTTCACCAAAAAATTATTTTAATCCCATTGAACCACATTTTACTTCGTAATGACAACCATGTATGTAGAATTTTTGAAAATAAAATCACAGAAGAGGTAATATTTCATTTAAATGAAAAAAATCAGTTATTTAACTACCACTTAGTGGTTTCACTATTCATCAAAAATTGAAGTTTTTCAGAACAATGCCAAAATTTCACCCTAAGCTATAATTGATATTCCAAATTAAAAAATGATGTCTATTTTACGAAATTACAAATATATATGTTGCATTAATTAATTTTTATAATTAATTCCCGCTGTCACAACAAATAGCGTGTTTTTAAGAAACAATATATATCAAAAGATTGACAATTGTTTATGTCCAATTTCAAAGTGAAATTAATTATAATTACCACCATTGGATAAAATGGTAAAAATATATTCCAATTATACCTTAAAACCAATAAATAGTATAATTTATCACTAAAAATTATTTTTATTAAAAAATTTGTTTTAAGTATTGTTCACTATTCATAAAAAATTCGAAGTTCTCAGAAAAATACCAAAAATTCAACATAGGATAATTTCAATATTCCGAATCCACAAATGAAGTAAATTTTGAAATATAAAATATATATAATTTCAAAAGGTGGGTATTACTATTCATAATGGATATTTTTATTGGTTGCGGTGCGTTATAATCTCGAACTTGCGTATAATGCATGCTATTGCATTATTGAAATAGAAGAGTATCGTGGAAGCTCGAGGTGTAACATTTATCTTATATTCCACTTTAAATTATATTGAATTGAATGTAAACCATATGTTTTGAGATAATTATGACATCATTTTTCATTAAGCAATAATCCATGGATCAACCAACTCTATGTCTTTGTGATCCATTCTCAGTGTAGAAAATTAGAGTGATTAAACTGAACAATAAAGTTATCCATAAAAGTTAAAAAGTGATTTCAAATTTTAAAAAGTCATCTATTTTTGGCGTAAGTTCATTTTTTTTCATTTAACAAACTTTCATACAGCCATTTCAACAAACATATCAAAAAAATTCATGTATATAATAGTAGGTCTCTTTCCTTTTTTAAAAACCTATTTTTTGGGCATGTATTGTATCAATAATTCTCTATATTATATGATGATTTTCATTCTCACAAATACATTTGTTTATTTTCTAATAAATAGTCATTAAGTATGTAGTATGAATATATATCATGTTTTTATTTATATATTTGGTGAAATGAAATGCTACACGATGTGTTTTGAAAACACTATTCAAACCCTATTTTCAGTGAATCAACGTAAGGTTCATCATCCCTAAACTATGGTGAACAGTTTGTGTATATAGTGACAACCCTACACTAGATATTATGCGTATTGATAAAAAACCCTATGTTTGGGATTCAATGAATGTATTTAATATCAACCCTTCATTTGAATCTAAAATCACTATACATATCCTATGATTAGGAGTATAGACGTTTGGTTTATCAATACTACGTTTGAAATTATTATGCTAAAAAGAATGAATGTATGGATCATCATCCCTACATTACATGAAGAATAATTTATGGTCAAGGAACCATAAATTGGTAGTAACCCTATGATATGAAAAGGAACCCTACACTATATAAAGGAACCCTATGATATGAAGTTCAACACTTTGTTTCTCTACTCAATAATTGTGTGTTAAATTAATGATTTTATCCGAGTTTCATGCAACGGTCTTGAATGAATTATAAAATGATTAAAATATTCTATATGACTAATTAAAATATCATTATCATAAATTCAATGAATTTTATTTGATGGTTAACATAACAGCTTTTTTCAAGGGAAGTTATGACCTCCCCCTATCAATTTTGATCTGAATTTCCACATCCTATTAGGTGATTTTCTTGGATTTATTCAACTAAATGAAAATATTTATATGATTGATTTATTTTCAAATTATAGTTGTGGTGTGTGTGATATATGTGAAATGGGTGATACAAGTTTCTTTCATTTCAAACATACGATTGTATAATTGTGAATATATTTTACATATCTGCTACAACAAATGGTCAATTCAACTATTTATATAAGAGGATACACTATGTTGACACACATGTTTCAAACTCGTTATATTGTAATATTACTATAATGGATATTTATTTCTATTATTGAAGACCATTTCAAACTGTGATTACTTCATAACTATTCTTTCTTGAAGACTTTTATTTCCGAAGAAGATGATCTATCTACCATCAGCTGTTACTGCTCAAACTATGAAGATGAAACTAAACTATAAATAGATAAAACAATTTTAATTTATTGGTGTATCAACTACTTGCACTCTTTAGTGGTAATGTGAAAACTTCTTATACTAATGCGTGGATAACCAGTTCCTTATTAAACAACTAGACAGTTTTTTTAACCATGTTTGTAAAGGATTCAACTGCCTACAATCAGTTGTAGATTTTATGGTCTTGTGATAAAAGGACCGTGCTAGTAAAATTCACCAAGATCACAGAGAGATCATTGGTGGAATGGAATCCAAGATCTTTGTGCCCTGAACCATTATAAAATTTTTGTGTTCATTATTTATGTTTATCCACTTATCATATTAATTATATAGGAGAACACTGCATATCTTCATAAATCCCTAACAGGTTTATAAACTATAAACAATTGAGAATTTTGAGAAGACACAATTAACCCCCCACTTTTGTTACTTTGTATTATTATAACCTAAAAATTAGTATAAAAGTTATGGTTTTGGGGTAATGTTATAGAAAGATGATTTTTATATGGTCAATACACACCAAATAGAAATGGAGGATCATAGAGAAGAAACTTCCATGGTTCATGATCCATAATTTAATGGTTAAAATTATTTATGTTATAAATCTAAAACAATTAAATTTATAATGAATCTTTTTATTCAATGTCTATTGAAAGATCATTACTCCTTATGTGATTCCAAAAAAACAAGATTCCTGTATTGTTGAAACAGAAGATGAATATTACATCAATTCAAAAGAAATGAATGAAATTATTTGGGGAATTGGTCCAAATGAATTTAATCGTGTATAACAATGTCCTACTACCTATTAGATGTTGTAAAAAATAGTAGTTTCTTATGATGGAACTTAAAATATTAGGCATATGATATATCTTTTAACAAATCTATATTTTGACACATTTAGAATGTTTGATGGTAAAGGCATCACACAAATGAATGGAAGGTTAAAAAATATTCAACAATATTACTACATTGGGAGATCCTATAAAACAAACTAATCAAGTGATAAAATTTTTCAAAGTACTTCCCTCTAAATGGAATGTTATATCTACTACTATAGGGAAGTCATCACATGTCAGTGATTTGAAATTGAAATAATTAATTGGAACTCTGCTGATGTAAGAAGTATAAATGAAAGTTGAGGTTGAAGATCATAAGATTATTGTATAAAGGGAAAATACTACCCATAAAGTGATATCTTAGAAGCATAGTAGAAAAACCATACAAGAAGACGAAAGAGATAAAAATTGAGACTCCTCAGAAAAAAAATTAAACTAACTCAGTTTTCCAGAATATTTAACAAATTTTACGAAAAAATAGGGTTTATAAAATTATTTAGGAAGGATGAGAAAGAACCTAGATAAATTCAATGCTATGAATGAAAAAAATTGGGACACATTATACCTGATTTTATTCAGTTAAAAGATGAAAAAAAGAAAAAAAAATATTATAACAATGGTGACTATGAGTATAACGGAAAAATAGAAATGAAATATCCTTAGAGTGTATACGATGACTCCAGATTATCTTTAAAATCTAATTCAAAAAAAGAGCTACAAAAACTGGAAGCCAACATGTGATTTATGGCTAAGGAAGAAGAAGTGGTACAATATTATTACTCCTCAAATGTTAAATTGGTTTCCTACTATTCAAAGTTAGAATAGAAATATGTATATTTAGTAAAGAATCATAAATAATTGAAAAATATTCACAATTCCATTTTAGGAGAATGAGATAATTTGCAAAAACAAAATCAATATTTAGTTAAAATATTAAATTCTTCTGCATCAAATTGTATTGATCATGAAAAAAGGACTAATGAATTTTAGGATGATTTAGAATCTTATAAATTTACAGCTCTTATTTTTTTACTAAAGGAGAAAAGGTTTTAATTGATATTCTTGTAAAGAATGTTATTAAAAGAGAAATATTTATAAGAAGAACCAAGGGTGAAAAATAAAAACTGTATAATAATTACATTGTACCCATTTCAGAAAAATACCACATGGTATTATTGGGGAAAAAATGTCATTTCAATAATATTTTTTATTTAATAAATCCTCAAATTAGTGGTATTAAAAAGGATTTTATTTCAAAAATTATGTCTGAAGTAAGGGATATAAATTATGGTAACATTAATAAAATATGGATTCTAAGATCTTTTCTCGCTAACACTATGAGACCCAAGAAAATATTGGTACCAAAACAAACATTTGATTAAATTATTTTGAAGGAAAAAAGGATATAGAAAAAATTCTATATGGTATATGGATAATGGATCTTCCAGGAACATGAGTGGAGACTCATCAAATATCCCGGCACTAACTTAAATGAATTGATGACTAGTCACTTTTGGTGACTATGAAAAAGGAAATATTTTTGGAGTTAGAACTAGTATGAGGCCCAAAGACTATCTCAATCAACAAGGCACTATTTGTAAAAGTGTTAAAACATTACCTTATAAGTATCTATTAACTTTATGATTATGGTTTCTATGTTTATGTTTATAATAATTCATAATCTTTATTTAAAGATATGTTTCTTAAATTTCGATCACCTATGTTTGTACCTTATATTTAAATTCTATGTGTAAATAAAAAGATAATTGTTTAACTACTAAGACAAATAATCCTTGGATTTTGAATAAAAGACATGTACATTAAAATATCTTTACATAAATTTTCTAAGAAACATTTTGTTTCTGACTTTCCTAGTCTTAAGTTTGATAATGATTGATTCTGTGATGCTTTCCAAATTGGAAAACAACATAAATATTCTTTCAACTCAATTAACCAAATTTCTACATCTAAACCATTATTAATTATCTATATTAATTTATTTGTACCATCATGAGTATAAATTTTTGTTGGTAAATTATATGGCTATGTTTTAGTTAATGATTATTCTCAATTTAATTGGGTGTATTTCCTAATACTCAAAAGTGATGCTTTGACCTATTTAGGATGTTCTTGAAAAAGTGTTCAAAATGAAAGAGGTTTTAAAATAATTTCATTGAAAAGTGATCCTGGTGGAGAATTGGGAATCATGAATTTAATTCTATTTACTCAAATCTGTGTATTAAACAAACCCTATTTGCACCAAGAACACCTTAATAAAATGGAATGTTTGAAATAAAAAATAGAACTATTCAAGAAATCTTAATAATTATTGTAAATTAATACAGTCTTCCTATATATTTCTGGGATAAATTTGTAAGCACATCCTTCTATATCATGGAAAGAGGTTTAATAAGCCCTTTTTAAAAAGTACTCCCTATGAACATTAGAATAATAAAAATCTTACAGTAACTTACTTTAATGTTTTTGGATGTAAAGAATATATCTTGAATACTATGGAAAACCATTATAAGTTAGATGCAAAAGTTGATGAAGGAATATTGTTCATATATTCTGCTATCTCTATAGACTATATAGTATTTAGTAAAAAGTTAAGGATTTTTAAAGAATCAGTTCATGTGAAGTTTGATGAAATTAACCCTTTTATTAAACATATCAATCAAACAAATGAAATTACTGAATCATTTGAAAAAATGAGACTTGAAACCCCTAAAAATGATTTTGAGAATTATATAAATAAAATTTATTTCAGTTCTGAATAGCATGAAACTGAATAACCTGGAAGTGTCTTGCCTAGAAATTCTAAAACCATAAAAAATAATCTTTTAGAAGCTATTATAGGAGACTTATACACATGAATTTAAACTAGAAGAAATATAGGAAACCTAGATAAATTATCCACCTTTCTAGCTCAGTTAGAACCCATGTCTATTGAAGAAGATTTAGAAGATGAGTTGGATGTTAGTATTGCAAGAAAAGTTAAACTAGTTTAGAATAAATGAATTTTGGTAATTAGTAGAAAGACCAACCAATTATCCAGTAATAGAAACTAAGTGGGTCTTTAGAAATAAATAGGATGATCAAGGGATAATAACTAGAAATATATCTAGATTAGTATCTAGAGGATATAATCAGGAAGAAGGTATAAATTATGATGAGCCCTTTTCCACTATATCTAGATTATGGGCCATTATAATCCTTTTAGCTTAATCATCAGATATAAATTATATATTATTTGACATGAATGTTAAATGTGACATTTAAAATAGATATTTAATGGAGGTAGTTAATGTTGAACAACCTCCTGGTTTTGAAAACACTTATTAACCAAATTCATTTTTCAATCATTCTAAAGCTCTATATGTCCTTAAACAAGAACCTAGAGCTTGGTAAGAAAGATTAAGTTATTTTCATTTGAAAATTTTATTTTCAATTAGATTGTATAATCCCGAAATTTTTTAGAAAATAGTTTGTTATAATATTTTATTAGTAAAAATCCATGTTAATGATATTATTTTTGGTTCAACAAATAAAAATATTTATAATGATTCTTCAATACTAATGCCAAAAATAATTCAAAATAAGTATGATAGGAGGATTGAATTTATTTTTAGGATAAAAATTTTATCAAAAGGATTATGGAATCATTTTAAATAAATTTAAATACATTATAGATTTATTGAAAAAGTTTGGACATGAAAATAGTAAAACTTACACAACTCTTATGTGTACAAACATAAAACATGATTTAGATGAAGCTGGAAAACGAGTTGAAAAAAAAGTTATATTGAGGCATGATAGGTATTTTGTTATATCAGACGTCTAGCATATTAGAAATTATGTGTTATATATATTTATGTTCTATATTTTAGCCAAATCCAAAATAAATCCATCTTATTGATATTAAAATATTTTTTAGAAATTTATAAGGTACTGTTTTTAAATTTCTTATTTACCCCAAAACTTTTCATTTTAATTAAATTTAATATTTAGAAGTTGACTTTGGTGGTTGTAGATTGGATAGAAAAAGATCCTCAGGAACGTATCACTTTTTGAACAAATCTTTAGTATCGTGGTCTAGTAAGAAACAAAAATTAGTTTCTGTATCAATAGTCAAGGTAGAATATGCTTCTGCTGGCAGTTGTTGTGCACATGTTCTACGGATGAAAAAAACACTACTAGAATTTGGACTAAATATTATTAACATTGAAATTTTATGTGATAATTCAAGTGCTATAATCATTTCAAAATTTCCTATAAGTCTTTTTAGGACAAATCATATCGACAGAAGACAATAGTTTTGGAGAGATCATGTTCTCCAAAAAGATATATATCTATAATTTTTATTTACTGAATATCAATTATCTTATATTTTCACTAATCCAATTCTGAGTGCATGTTTTTTATTTTATTAAGGGGGAGTTAGGAATATTTAATATTAAATGAATGTTTAGTAATTTAGTATAATATCCATGTTTTTTATTTTAATTAAACTATATATGATGTACTTAATTATATATTACTCTTTATTTAGATTGGTCACATATTTATTAGATTTAAAAACAATTTCATTTAATTTTTTTATTTATATTTTCAAATTAAATCACAATGAGTACATTCTCAATCAGTGTGAGAAAACCATATTCATTTTCCCGCACTTCTCCTTCACTTCTATTTAGTTTCCAGAGCTTCTTTCGTTCTAGTTTACCAAAACCCTAAACCTTTGAACCCTAAACCACAAAACCTTTAGAAATGAAAACAAAAAGGAAGACTAGAAGATGTTGATTTGGGTGTATCAATTTTCTCACCAAAAGTATCGCAAAGTTATTCAACGTAAGGTGATGTATTTCGAGTACTTAAATGAGAATAATATTTTGTTAAAGGCGGCCATTAGATTTCAAGGACTAGATTTTTCATTTTGACATGACCACATTCTCCTGATGTTTGATGTAGAAGTTGAAGAGTTCTGTAGAAATTCTGAGTTCATTTTTTTAATCGATGAAGATTATATAAACTCTATGATTCATGATAGTGAATTTTCTCTTTATTCGGTTAATATAGCTAAGTTTTTGCAGTATCATTATGAGGGGGATTTTTATTTTGACATGATAAGTATTGGTGATGAAAAATATAAGTCATAGGATATTATTTTTTCTATTTTTTTGATAAAGAACCATCAAGAAAGTGATGACCTAGGACATTACTAGTGATATTAATGTCCTTATAAAGTTTATTCTAACTATAATTTTTCTGAGAACAAATGAGATAAAGAATGTTCTATACCCAGACATGTACATTTTGATTCTATTTTTGAACCCAATTAAGACCAATGTCCCTCATTTTATGCTATGGTATATAATTCATTGCGGTAAATAATAATAAAATATAGGCTAATATCACTATATAATAATGATTTCATTATTATTTCTCAGAAAAGAAAGAATCATAAATAGGACTATCAGATATAGAGGCCATCAAGCAAACATTATAAATGTTGGTACTGTAATGAAATCGGGATATTTTTGGAGAAAATCCTGAAATAGTTTTTACCTATTGGATATGAACAACAATTGAAGAAAATGGAAGATGCTTAGGGAGATTAGAGGATGATTTCATCAGTTGATTCTATCAGACAAAATCCAGATGAAGTGGCTGAATGTAGACCTAAATAGGGTCATCTAGTTCAAAGGAGATGAATTAAAATCAAAATTCCTAAAGCTATATATGAAGCTGAAGATGGAGTTGATCATGAGGATCATGTGAAGGATAATGTTGATCAAAATTATCACAGAGAATATCATCAAATGGAGGATGTCTATAGCCCTAAAAACCATTCACTCAATACTCCTGATTCTATTTCCACATAAGGATCTACATTGAGAGATAGATTAGAAGGTCGTGGAGGGAAAAGTTTGGCTATAGTATAGGTTGTAAATGCTTCATGAAATATAAATCTATAGTGTTCTAACTCTTATGATAAATCATTGATTCTAAATATTATGCATTTAGAGATCCAAAAATTTTCTTTGAGAGAATATTTAGAAGATGAGACGAATAAGTATTTTGATACCAGAAGTTCAACTTTTTGAAGATCCAAATTTGATGACCATAAAATTCAACTCAAATATTTTCAATAAAATTTGATTTAAGTGGAATATATTTTTGATTTTATAACTTCTTTTGGCAGAGATTTCAGATCTTTTAAAGATGAGTTTGTGAAAAATTCTGATTTTGACGAGATGATGCTTATGTTCGGATAAGAATTTTAGTCTATCAAGGATAGTCATCAAGATTCATCCTCTATAACTCAACCAAATTCTATAGAAATTATAAAGACATTTTAAGAAATAACAATTGTGAGGGTTGAATTCAACAATAGTATGAACACTCTACAGTGTGATAGTACACCTCTAAATTTTCTTGTTGATAATTAGAGAGATTTAATATACTATTTGACCTCTAATGAATCCTAGTTAGGACCATTCATTCATCTTGTCAGAGATAGATTGACAACCTTTATTCAACAAACATTTTCATTGTCTGTTGGTAATGATTCTTGAAATTTATGGAATTGTTAAGACCTTTCCTCATCCGGCTGTGGAAACTACTACCCATGGAGATTATGACCATGGATACTAATCACACCATAAACCCTTATTTTGAAGATCGAATTAGTAGATTATGGGATGTACTTATAATTTTTCAAAACATGTGATCTGATTTTAAACTTAATTTACTTTATGTTTATATTTCATGAATTTTATATTGTCTTTTATTCTTCTTTTTTTTTATTTATGTTAAAATTTACACATCCATATCACGTATCATGTTTTTTTAACAGTGAAAAAAACATTCATTTATAGATTCGTTCTATATTAACTTTGGTATATATCATTTTCCCTTTCAAACTTTCTTTTTTGATATCACAAAAAGTAGGAGAATATTTGAAATCGATATTTATGTGGGAATATTTTTGTGAGAAACATTTTCAATCAAATTAGTTTAGAAAAATCGAAATAAATTAGAAATTGTAATATTTTCATTAAATGTGTTTACAAATCCTATATCTCCTGTTAGTTATTTTACGCATTTTGTGATCATCAAAAAGGGGGAGATTGATGGGAATGTATTTTCTCAAAAATAATCTATATTATATGATGCTTTTTATGCTCACAAATACTATTTTTTTCTAATAAAGTTACAATAGGTATGTTTCCGGAATATTTATCATGTTTTTATTTATATATTTGGTGAAATGAAACACAATGGGATGTGTTATGAAAACCCTATTCAAAACTGATTTTCGGTGAATGAACATATGGTTTATCATCCCTACTCTATGATGAATAGTTTTAAAATGGAGCAGAAACCCTATGTTGGATATTAAACATTTGGACTGAAAACCCTATGTTCAGGAATCAATAAATTTATGGAATATCAACCCTGTGTTAGAATTTGGAATCACTATTCATACCTTCCATTTGAAAATTTGAACATATGGTAAATCAATTATATGTTTTTAATTCTTATGATAAATAAAATGAATTTAGGGATAATCATCCATAAGTTACTTTGATCCCTACAATACATGAATAAGAAATCATGGTTAAGGAGATATACGTTGGTAGGAATCATACACTATATAAAATAACCCTACGCTACACAGTTCAATCCAATATTTTTCAACTAAATAGAAGAGTTTTAAATTAATTATTTTATTTATGTTTCATGAAATAGTCTTGAAGTAATAACTGGATGATTGAAATCTTCTCTTAAATTGATTTAATTCTTTTTATGATTGATTCAAAGAAACGTATTCAGTGGGGGAAAATCATTGATTTTCTTAATGAAAGTTACAAATCCCATGGTCAATTAAAATTTTAATTTCCACATTATATTAGGATATTTTCTTAGATCTATTTAATAAAAGAACTATATTTATTTGATATAAGTATTTTCGAATCAGAGTAGTGGTGTGTGTGATATATGTGATACGAGTGATAAAAGTATCATTCATTTCATATACACAGTCGTATACTTGTGAATATATTTTATAGATCATCTAGAACAATTAATCAACTCTATTATTTTCAGAGGAGGCAATGCTTTGGTGATATATATGTTTTAAACTCGTATTACTGTATGATTTCTACTATTGTTTTTTGTTGCTATTATTAAAGATCATTTTCTACCAAGATCACTTCAAAACTATTATTTCTTGAAGAATTTTATTTATGAAGAATAAGATCAATCCACTATCAACTTCTTCTGCTTCAACTAGGAAAATCAAAATGAACTATTAGCAAACCAAACTCTGTTGATTTATTTTAGTATTAACTACACGTACTCAATTGCAGTAAACTGTCATCTTCTTGTACTAAACTTCTGACAATCGGTTCCCAATTAAACAACTAGAAAGATTTATTTATCCTTTTTTGAGTCAACTAGCTGAACTCATTTGTGTATTTGAAGGTTTTTTTATAAGAGGCCATTGCTAGTTAAATTCACTAAGCTCATAGAGAGAGTGTTGGTGGTGTGGACTAGTGGATATTTGTAACCCAAAGTACTATAAAATTTCTTTGTTCATTCTATCTGTTTATCCAATACTCATATTCATTATAGAAGCGAATGCTTCATATATATTTGTATAATTTTCAAAGAGTTTTACAAAATATAAACTGTAGAGAGTTTTAAAAATATAAAATTCACTCCCTCTTGTGTTACTTTTTATTATTCCAAACTAAGATATTTTCATTAAAAAATAAATTTATGCAATTTAATTTAATCTTAAATTTTAATATAGATATGAGAACATTATAAAGGCATACCTCAAGATAAAAATAAATTTTCACCAGATTTTTAGTATCTGATATTTTTTTATAATCAATTAAAGATTGATCCTCTGGGTAATTCATTGTTCAGTTTAACTATACTTGAAATTGAATTTCATAATCAATGGTTTTATAAAATTTTTATCTTCATTTCAACATCATTATATCTCTAGAATCACTATCCTTTTTCTTTATATGAATCATTGGGGAATATCCCTTTGAATTACATCACCATCAATTCCCTTTTTCATTGAACATCATCACCAATTTATTGAGAATAAGACAGATATTCCATTACTCAATAGGTAGAGAAACATGATTGAGATGATTTTATCAACCTGAAAACTCCTTTCAAACCAACATTGTTTCTTAATTCTTTCCCGTAACATTATAAATATTAATGTCATTGGGATGTAAATATTTATTTTTATTAATGTTTTTATCATTATGTCATGGTTTCAAATTATTGTTAACTAGAAAGAAACCTAAAATTATCTAATTTTCTCCTAATTCAAACTTACTTGTTTCTTCAAATTCATTTTTCAATAAAAACATGTGAACATTTAGAATATATTCATCCTTTTACTTCTGTTGATATTTCTTATTTACATCAACCTTGGTTTTGTTGATGTCTGCTTTAATTTTGATGATAATTTCTACTAATCTAGTAAAATTTTCATGCCTTTTTAAGAGTTTTTTATGCCAAATAACACCTTCCATACAACTTATTTTCTTATAGTAAGTTAATCTTGAGAGGTAACTTATAGTTAAACTTATTTTCAGAATCTAAGATATCTTCCACCATTCAAACAGGTTGTGAATATCACATATTAAATCTCTTCATTGTTTGATATTTCTTCCATTAACATGAATACATGGAAAGTTTTAAACAACTTATGATGTGGTATTTTTATTCCATAAATGTCCAATCCTATATTAGTCATTATATATTCCTTTTATTTATTATTTGGGGTATCCTAATTTTAGCATCCAACTTTTTTCACCTCATGATAGGTATACCATCTATCCTCATTTCATTTTACATCTGCTTGTGTGACCTCCTTCCATTAGTTGTAGTTGATTTTATCTTATTAATATTAATGAAACACTTTTCATCATCATGAACAATTATTTTGCAACTTCCAAATAAATTTTCAAAATATTAAAATCTGTTGAATATCATCATATGTTTCTTCTCTTAGGAGGGTTGGTTGTTTATAGATGAGTTTTAAAATTTTCACCTTTTTAATGTTTGCCTTATATATTTTCCATACCTTTTTATGTTATTCCAACAATCAATGGACATGTGTCCAAGAATTCCACAACACCAATAGATGATGATAATCCTTGGCTTCTTTTGTTATGTGGAATATTGGTTGGTACATGATTCTTCCAAAAAAATATTCATTTAGACACCTTATGGGAGACTAATTCTATTTTATTTTCATAATTCCACCATCATAGAAGAGGTTGGTTTCCCCAAAATTTCCTTTACCCATATTTTTCTGTAACTATGACCTTCAATATTGAAAATATTGAATTTTATTCTTATAGAATCTTCAGAATATAGGTTTACCTTTTTCTTTATCTTATCTGAAGATAGAACCTCTGATGTTCTCAAATTCTTCATACCACCAGATTGAATCTTATTATAATTAATACTCTCATTTGAAATGTTTAAAGTTTCCCTTATTTTGAATTCATATGAATATTTTTCTTGATTAGATTCTAAGTTTCATAACTTTTCTTAGAACTCAATACACTTTAAATTTGATGTGTTTTTATGTCCTTTAAGAATTTTTACTATATTTTCATAATCATCCATAAACTTACAAATATTTTATTTATGTATATTCCATTTCATATATGTAGAGATGTTGAGATCTTTTATTATTTGATATTTAATTTCCAACTAAGAGTTATTGACATCAATATTATATTTTGATGCATGTAAAACATTATTGAAAAGTTTCTTAAATATTTGTTTATAATAAAACATATGCAATTATCCTACTCTATGGTTTAAATTTTCTTGTAAATTTAATACTATTTATTCATTTCCCTTATCATACTAAATGAAAGTTTTATATTCACTTATTTTCATCACCAATTCCTCTTCCATTACATCAGTTTCCGTCTCAATATGTAATTTTTATTTATAAATTCCTCTAATGAATGAAAACATTAAAGATAAAATATCACAAGGGATGTTATTTAAACATTCATAAACTTTATTACAGAGTTCAAAAATAGATTTAACTAACTCAAAATCATTACATATTGAAAATTATTCTCATATTGTAGTAATTATGATGGATTTTTAGTACATCTTTTACTATGTTTACCTTTTGGTTGTCTGGAATGCTCATTTAGATAATTTTGAGAGATTAAATTTCTCTCCTTATGAGATTCATTATTCTTTTGATTTTTCAATTTCATGGAAGATACTTTGATTCTTCTAATAACTAGATTATTTTCAATTAACATTCCATTAAGAATAAATTACATATCTTTTAGAGAACATATATCTCCCACTTCTAAAAATCTACAATTCATGTAAATCAGTGAAAAAAATGGGAACAAAAACATATAAATATAAATTTAGGGAACCTACCATCTGATACCAATTGAGAGTCACATGGGATTATGTAGTCACCTTGAGGTGGGGGGGGGGGGGTGGTAAATCAGGGGTGACCAAATTTTGCCAATTAATTTAAACCTAAATTCTTACTTCCTATAAATTGATCATACTTCTATCACCTGTTAGGTTGTGTGGAAATTAAGAATTTACCATCTCAACTTTTCCCTAAATTTTTAAAGATAATATAAGGTAAAAAACATTCATTAGTTTTGAAAAGGTTTGACCACAATTTGTGAACCAAATAATATCTGTGTAAACTTATTTCGAGTCACCAATTATCCATTAATAACCATTTCATCAATTACAAGTGGTATGAGATGTTTTTATCTTTAAAATTATGTTTTATTATGACAAACTAAGTATACTAGATTTAAAAATCCTCCCATGGTCATAATATACTATCTCCCATCTATTTATAAAGATCACAAAACATTAACTGGTCTTCGATTACGATTTCTTATTCCGCTAGAGTACTTGCATGCTAACCATGTTCAGCTTATGGTTAACACAATTTTAGAGATTATTATTATTTGGAACCTAATGTTATAGATTTATTAACCTTATTTAGAACCTTATGTTCTGGTCTAATCAAAAAAACTAGCTCAACTATATCTTCCTTGAATTCTCTAATTGTAATCTTCCTTAGTAAAAATTTATCTTTTTCTTCTAAGAGGCACTCTTTCAAATTTTTCTTCTGAATTAAAATATTTTTCTATAAATATGTTCAATCCTTTTTTAGAATCAAAGATATTGATATGTTTAGTGATTCCAAATATTAAAACAAAGATATTTTCTCACTTTATAATATTTTATTAAACTTTGTTTGTAATATCATATAATTGAAGAGGAAAAAATCTTTTTCATATCTCAAAAAAATTCAACAATCAAGATATTTAGAAAAACATAGAGAGAATCATGAAAATTATTTTTTGAATATTCAAATATGACATTCCAGTTCAATAACATCATAATATTTGACATTGTGTAAATAAAATATTCATCAACATTGTTCTTTGAACAATCTTAAATAGTATTTAATTATTTCATACATGAACTTTAATTTCCATTCAAATCTGACTCCATAATTTTTTTATAAAATAATTATACTAGAATGTTGTTAAATTATTTGGAAGAATCTGTTATTGAAATTGAATAATATTTTTTAGTAAACAATTATTCTTCTAATAATTCCAAAATTTCACCTTTTGTTAAACTGAACTTATAATTTCTTTCCATCAACAAACATTGCTATAATATATTCTGATGACTTTATAAATTACCTAATCATCTAGTGAAAACATTAAAATATTATGTTCCAACATTAATTTTTTTTTATTCTAATAAATTTATTTTATTTTTATATTTATTCTTAGGATATTATTTCCATGTTGTTTTTATTTCATTTCTTGAAAATATATTTTTCACAATGTTTATACATGCCCTTCATGAAGATTGATCTACATGTGCAACTGTATAATATACTGATGGGTTTAATTTATAGAACCGAATATATCCTCCCTTTATTAAAATCATTATATAATTATCAGGGCATAATCCATTATTCTTTTGATAAGCTCAATGTTACTCTCAAAGTCCCTAATTCTCTGCATGCATGTGATAAAATCTAATCCTCTATTTCCCATTTTATCACTATGTTAAACCTTATATTCATTATTCATCTACAATAATCATTTATTTTATTATTTAATATATGAGAACTATTTTTTTCTTCCCATCACCATATTCTAATTAATTTCCTTCAGATGGAAGCTTTTATGTTTTATTCTTCACATTTCTTTATAATGTCTTTGGGTAATTGCACATGTGATGATTCTTTACAATACATGAAACTATGCTTCTTCCTTGGTGTTAATTTGGACATAGAAAAAAAAGTGATTCTTTATTACAATAGTTATCCCTTGAGTATCTTATATTACCTTTATATACTGATCTTTAGTTTTCATGCACCCACATCTTCCAGAAAAATAAAATTCATCATCTATAATTTTCGTTCGATCACCTTCCATTACGATTATTATTATTATTCTAATTCAGGAAACATATCATCTTTCATATCTATATTCCAATGTATTAACATTCTTAATCAAATAAATAACTTCAAGCATTATTCTTTTTTCACAAGGAAATATGATATATAATTTTATCTTCTTATTTCAATATTCTTCTTCTATTGAGTTCATGAATCTGCTTGCAGTATAGATATATAGTGTACCCAATATTTTTCTATTTTATTGGATTCTAATTATATTCACCTATCATAATAAATTTATAATGTAATATTATTTTTGAGGATGTGTATTTATCACTCTCTCGCAAGTATTTTTCTATTCACTACTTTTAATACTCATACCCACTACATGTAAGCACATATCTAATTATGAAAGACCTATTATACTAGCCTTACACATTCTTATGATACTCATATCCAAAATATTTATAAGCATTTTGAAAACAGTTCTCATTAGTTATTATATTATTTAAAATAAAATTTAATCCATAAATTGTACTTTATCATATATTTACATTCTATTTAGATAATATTATACTATATTATGATAATCATTTCTTCCTCATAAAATTAATCAACATATTATTTTATTCTTATTACCATCTGATCATCATCATATGGGAAACTTAATTCTAACATAAAATATTTATGGAGTCAATTAATCATCTATTAACATGCATCGTGTATAAATTTAAGATCAATACAACTAATTATAATACTATTTTGAATTCCTTCAAATATAATTATTTGTAATAATTTCTCATCCATCCATTAGAAATATTTTTTCCCACATTCCATATTCTACTAGTTTTCTTTATTCTATTGATCAATTCCCATGATTTTATCCTTCAAGAGTATTTATTTCTAGTGATTTTACTTTCATAAAACCTATAGGTAGCCTTAAAATTCATCAATCTTCTTTTATATATTCATTAACTTTTCTTTATTTCATTTAAAACAAATAAAACCCATATATCCTTATCATTTGATGGATTCCTCAATTTTTATTGGTTGACTACAGGGTTATACCTGGTTTTATTTTTTTGGAGAGTTTACATTTAACATGTAAAGTGCTTTCATAAGATACAAAAAACATGGAGTTTTAGTTGTTCCTAATAGTTTGTTGTAATTATGTTAATAATGACATTTATTATTATAAAATACACATATATGACTTGTTTTGAAAAAATGTGATATACATAATAAAGTGGATGGTTTCTCATATTATTCTATAACTTTTAATTTCTTTATGATAATGGATGAATTCATTTGAATCCATGGAGACTTAGTCAGAAACCTAGGGAAATCAACATGTAAAGGATTAATACCAATTTTCCTAGACTTATATAGATCATATAACTGGGGTAAAATTCCACTTTGGATAGTGATTACTAGATCAAGTATAATATGACACTATGGATAATAGTGTACATATAGTTGAATATAGATATTAATGATTATTCCAATCCATATGTGAACTTAATATATAGATCTTATTCTCTTTTGACTTTAGCTCCATATATGTATTACCATTATGCTTTAATATAAACTTCAATTATATTAAATTTATTTATTTTTATGTACATTGTTTCACTTGTATAAATTACATTAAATCTATATAACTAATTCAATTTAATGAGTGTGATTTTAACATGAAAATCCCTTAATTTTTATTTTAAATAAAAAATTATTACTTTTATAATTATAGTTAAAACAATATTATTATGGTTTATTTAAAAAATTAAACTTGTAGATAATGTGGTGTAATCCTATTAGGAATGTTTTTCTATCACCCTATATATACCCTATGAGTTCATGTAGACTTTTTTTTGTTCAGAATTGGTAAAAAAGGAACAAATATGAGATAGAATATTCTTTTATCACTTTTGATTGATGTTGGTGGAGGTGATGAGTGATGAATATAAACCCTCAATGAGGATACATATGGATTTTTAATTTTGTTCATTTCATTTTAGTATGGAATATGTTGTTCTCGTATTTATCTTATTATTTTTCCCATCTATTGTTTTCCCATTTTATAATTTTATCAGTTTTTAGAGATTTCTCATGTCAATGTTGACCATGGATGGAGATGTCTATATCTATGTCGTTTCATAATGTGTCATGGTTTTGATTGTATTCAATACATCAAATTTCTTGTACGAATTTTTTCTTATTATAATTAATGAAATACTAATGTATGAATATGTCATGTTCAATTCATGAGATAAAAAACTTATTTTTATTTGATTCTAGGTTGGGTGATATTGTTCTCAATTGTGGAATCTTGATAGAATGAAACTATTTTTTTGTTATGGTGATCAGGAATGTACCTAAATCTTTATAGTAGACCAAATTAGGTTTCAAAGTTGGGTGGATGAGTTTGTTTTGTGACAAAATGTTTCTAGATCTTGGTTTTGTATTATAATACCAGGGATATTAAGAAAGATAAGAGATCAGATTATTGTAATATTTTAGGGTAAGTTTAATGTTTTTTTGAAAAAAATGTATCACAAAAATCATTTAGTTTTTAAGAGATCACTGGAATCATAATTTTTTAGTTTTGGTATGACATGAGTTTGAAAGGTTCATGGTTAGTGTACATGGGTTTTAGACCTTGCATCAATCATTAAACATATTTAATAGGTTTCTAATGAGCCTTTCAAAGTTAGTGTATTTTTTGGGAAACCATAAAGTCAACCATGAATTTAAATTCATATTATCCTATCAATTTAACATAGTTAGAGCATAGTTTCCATAACTATGAAACCTAACCGAACAATATGAAAACATTCATTTTTTTACAATTATCGCTTTTTGAATGATTTGCAATGATTTATGTTATTTTATATGTTATATTATGTTTGAATTAATATATTTTATTTGATTTCAATGAAATATTTAATATATTTAATAAAAAAATTTATTTTTTAATTGGAATTCATATAATACTATGCCCTAAGATGACCCCCTATAAAGCCTTTAGTGGGTTATATAAATATCATTCTATAAGAAACCCCTCCATTTGAACAAAAACTATATAAAATAGTGGTATGTATGGTTTAGTAAATGTATCGAGAGGATAAACATAGTATAGCTAAATCTAGGGAATTTGATCGTTGTCTATCCCATGTGATGGATTGAGCTCAAGATTTTATTCATCATAATCCTCCTCCTTTTTGAGGTAGTAAATTCCCACAAAAAAATATGATATAACTAGAGAATTTTAGATAGATATTTGAATTCATTGAAAATCTGAAATATATAAAAGTTATGTTTTCAATGTTTATGCTTAAAGGGACCAGCTGAAAGTGGTGGGAATCTTCCATAATGTAAAACCATATAAGAATTTATCAATGACTGATTTCAAGGTGATGTTAACTTAGTAGTTATACATTGATAAAATGGATTTGGAAAATATAAAGGAGTTTATTTTTAACTAAAAGGTAATAAAATAGTGATGGAATATGTCAATAGATCCACTGAGATCATTCAATTTGTACAATAAATAATTTTGAATGATAGATTGAAGGTTTAATGATTTAGAAAGGGTCTTTTAAAATGTATGGAATATCAATTATTTTTTAGAAACTACCTACTTATATTTAAGTGGATTATTGAGAATTGATATTACAGAAAAATTGGATGTATTATAAGGTATAGATTTAGTATATTTTTATATTCAATGTGGATGTGAGGAATTATTACTTTAGAAGAAGAGTAAATGAGATGAGTTTATATGGTTAAGTGGTAGTAGCTCATGGTGTATGTCACAGTTGGTCCCTTTATCACTAGTGGGGAGTAATCCACTTATATATCATTAATATGGAATGGTTATATATGGAAAAACATTATGTTAGGATTCTGCCAAGTCATGTCACTCTTCCAGCCAAATATTTTATCTCCAATGATTGTATAGAAAAAATCCCCCTCAAAGACGTGGTGTGGGTGAATCCGTTCCAAATGGATCCCAAGTATAGTTTGATGTTTTAATTGTAGAATGATTTCAACATAAGGAGAATAGTGGGAGAGGATAATATTTACATAGACTGATTTAATTCAGAAGTGAGACTAAATATGATGGAGGGAATCAAGATGAGCCTAAATATAGGAAATTAAATTCCATTGAGAAATCTCCCATAGAATCAAATGTTGGTATTTCAAAAATTTCAGGTACGATAATCATTACATCATATATATATATTGGTTTTTTGATATAGGTGACTTATAATCATTTATAACTTATATGGTGAAACAATTGAATCTATCAACTAAAATATTTTCATATTCAATAATGTTCATATCTATGACATGGTATCTTAGACCACATTTTACTTAATGTGGGAATCCACTATGATTTAATGAGAGTTATTACACCGTGGTTGTGTTTATGTTTATTCACATTATATGATAACATATAGGAATAGTTCCCATTCATCATCAATGAATGTCATTCATGCTTATTTATTCTACGATGATAAATATTATGATTTTAAATATCTTATACATTTGATTAAATGCTAAAAAATTAATGAGTAAATAAACCAAATGTTTCATGAATTTAAATAATTGGAGAACATTTTGAGAAATATCACAGAAGTATATGGCTAAATGTTTTTTGTATGAATCTAATATAAGTATTTTAATCCTTAAGAAAGAACATGATTCTAATTCTCATGTTAGAAATCCTTAAATTTAAAATTATTTAGATCGCATTATATCCCATATTTAAATATAGTTCTAGAAACCCATGGTAAGGAGAGATATACTTTTTAAAAAATTTAGATATTTGTGTAGACCATGGAAACCGTAAGAGGAAGAAGCATTTCAACCATTTCATGGTGATCTTTATCAATTATATGTGGATGAGATAGCTCAATAAAGAACTATGTATGCCATTCTTTCTTCATTTTATTATTCATTATAAATATATAGATAGATGGGTTTTATGGGTTTCAAAGTTGTCTTATACTATGTTTAAGATACTAAATACCCCTCTATAAGTATTTATCACTATCAATGATGTTTTTATAATATTTTAATTGATTTCGAATTATATTAAGGAAACCTAAAAACGGGTTTTACAGACACCATGGAATGACCTATTATGAATTGGAAATTTTAGTTATTTTATATATAAATACACCATATAATTTTATACAAAACATTTAGAGTATTATAAAATTTATAGCACCATGATCTGGTGTTAGTGAAATTCCCATATAAAAATATCATAAAAAATAGAGTTTCATTTCTCTATGGCTTCTGGTCATATTTTACGAGTCACTATAACTTGGTTTCCTTCATTGTGAACATAGATTATAATATAGTTGATATTTTAAATCCATTTTGGTACTTATAAAGTCCTACTATAATTGACATGGGCTAAAATGGTTTGGTTTATCTAAAATAGATTGAAAAAATAGCTTACTTGAGGTGGATTTTCATCCTGAAATAGTTTATAAGAAATTCATGGTTTATAGTTTGACCATTGAACCAGAACAACACTCTCTATGTCATATTGACAAACCATGGGGGGTTTAATTTTAAATAAAACAATATTTTTATTAAAACTATCAAAAAATATTCACTAAAGTAGGTCTAGAATACCCATGATGAATCATAGGGGGTGGAGGATTTAAAACAAACAAAATAATGTTTTTATAGGTGTGATCTACGATTAAGGTCATTTACACGGTAAAAATAATAAGAAATATAAGAGTTTAAATAGATATAATAATACACAATAAATGTAATAAAAAATTATATTAATAACCATATTTTAAAAATTTGTCATTTATATAAATTGGTTTATTTTTTATGAAATAATTATTATTTTATAAAAAATTATTCATAAATGTTGCAAATTTATAAACTATAAATAATATCATATTGATACAATGTTAATGACAGTATAAAATTTTATTATTAGATAAAAATAATTTTTTAATGTTTATCTATGCCTAATTTCTAAAGTGTTTATAATTTCTTTATTTATTAATTGTTTATAAATGTTTATTTTATGTCTAAATTTAAAATTTATTTATTTATTTAGTATTATTACATACTCTATTCACGAATATGATGTGTTATATTATTATTGGATGTGTGATTTAGATTAAATGTGCTTAATTTATTTTATATATTATCCTAAATATATTTATAGACAAATTCTAGTTATGATGACTAACTCAAGACCTTGATCATGGATTATCTTGTGTAAGGAAAGAAAGTATTAAGGTGAAAATAAGAGTTAGGTGCTTCAAATTTGGTGTTTTATTTTGGTTACACATATCTAGTAAACCCTTTGTAATGATACTAGAGTAATAGTCTTGAGTTTATCTCTATAATGGATTGGCAAAAGAGCTGTCTGCTCCATCATCCAAAAGTCAAATATGATATGATTGGTGTGACAACACACATAAATAATTAAGTGTTTAGAAGAAAAAATTAATAATCATTTGGTAATGATATATTTATATTTTTACACTAATGAAAATGATGTAAATTAAAAGGAATAATCATTTTAGTGGAATAACATTTAAGAAAAATTCTTATTAAATGAATATAAAACATGATAATGAACTGATAAAAGGATTTTCGATAAATACATATAATAATAATTATCCTATATGGATTTGATATAAACCTATAGAAATATAATATTAATATAATAAATTTCATAGATTGGTATAAAAACTTAAGAATCATTCATATGAAAGAGGAGTGATTTTCTGTATTAGAGTAATACCATCCTGAGAAGCCAAACATTGAATTTATTAAAAAGTGGATCTATATACTTATGAGGAACATATATTAATTTACATAAGGATTGAAAGGAATTATTTAATCATAATATAACAAAATGAACTTTAGGATTCTTTTTTGAAATTCATATTATTAGGTCTATTAATTACATAGTGATACTATATGTTTCATTTAAATATCTTTTTGAATATGGAATTAATTTTTTAATAATCATTTAAAATGTGTAAACAGGGTGAATGAGTTTAATAAATTCTTTACATATTTTCCTGGGATACATGAATGGGGTTTAATAAACTCTATCAAGAGTTCTTGTAAAACATCAATTTTATAGAATCAATTAATTGATTTTTAATGGTATATAACACCAAATATATGTCTTAAAAATTTTGTAAATATAATTTTGAAAAAAATAATGTTTATAATTTAAGGATATTTTACTTTGTATAGAAATATTATAGGATAGGTTGCTACTATGTATATTTGGAATGAAAAAGATAATTTTAAGCTTATATGGATGTAAATAATGGCTGTGTATTATAATCTCATTTCACTTATATGGTAAGAGAATTTATTCATTAAAAATTATTATTTTGAATAAATGATATTATATAAATAGATTGTGATTAATCAAACTCTATAATATAACTGAATGAAAGATAAGGATAAAAATATTTTTAACCAGGATAAAAGAGTTTATTTGAGATATTAGTTAAAATATATAAGAAAGAGTTACCACTATATTCACTAAAATATTTTAATAAATTAATTATACATTTAATAAAATTGAACTATAAACATAGAATATGATATTATTTTTTATTAGTAATATTTGGTTTTGTAAAATATTCTCATTAAAATGAAATATGTGTTATTTCTTGAACACAATTGAGTTTTTGTATCGTAGAATGATATTTTGGTGAGAGTATAGTTTCTTAGTTGCTAATGGGAGTATATTTAGACTTAGAAAATTTAGAGTACAATAAATAAAATATTATACCAGTAAATATTCAATATAAAATATTCTAAAATATGTTTATGGTATGTTGGTAAATAGAAATTTGAAGAGTTATATTTAGTTATCTCAATGAAGTGAATTCCACTATATTTTCTAAATGAGTTTAGGACGTGATGGTAATGTAATATTTTAATGTAAATCATTACATTTTTTAACAAATTATGTCAAAGGAATACTTTGAATATGAATTCTCCAAGATGATGATGATGAAATTAGAAATGTTTATAAAAATAAAACATAAGTTATTAATATCGTAACATATGATATTGTGAAGTTGAGATGTTTGAATACTATATTTAAGGAGTTAAACATGAGGATAATGTATCAGATCTCACAATTATTGAAATGGACATTCTTCATAAATGTTACACAATAAAGGAGTTTATTGGGAGGGTTTTAACAGATGGTAAAATAAATATGTGGAAGAAATTACATTGATATGTAATAATTTTAACAAAACCATAAAAATTAAATAAACATGAGATCTATTTGATTTTATATCACATGATATGATATATGATGAGTAATTATATATGGTTTTATTAATATCCTGAAATGTTTTTAATAATATAAAATGTATCATATTTGTAAAAGGTAGCTTCCACTTTATCATTATTTCACATTGCCTATATATATTTGGTGAAGTGAAATGATATTTTACCCCTCAAAGTATTACATTGAGTTATCCACAACCGATGTTCATCACATAATATTATAATGTGTGATTAAATATTAAAGTTAGTGTGGGTAGGATTAAATATATAGTTATAAAATATTCTTATGAGGTATAAAAGGAGTTTTATACACTGGATGACATGCTATGTATACCACATAGAGCATCAAAAACTATGAATTTAAAATAGTAGGGGTATATGTTTAAATTTGAATCCCCATACCTAAGGATTGAAACATAAAAATAATTTTAATATTTAAACTTTCGTTAATTTATTATAAAATCCTTCAGGCTTAAGTAATCTGGGGTTAGTTGGGTATGTTTATGATCATGTCTTTAGTTAAGGATTTACCAAGATGTTATTTTTCATCTCGTATGATGAGTATAAATTTTGGGACCATGATTTTGATAGATTGAAGAAATTTATGGCTATACATATATAAGGTAAAAGTTCAATACTTAGCAATATAGATGAGAGGATTGTGATGTGCTCATCCACTTATATGAATGAAATTTGATCTATTTGAGATGACCTAGATAGGCACTCCTAGATCCGGTGCTAAAAGTATATTATTTACATACTAGGTTTGACACCAACTAAAGTAGGTGAAACTTAGGCATTCATAATTTAAATATTAATAAATAATATTATATCACATACATACACATTAACATTTAGCTTTATATTTTTATTTAATTTGGAAAATCCATTAACTAACAAAACCCATATATATCTCATATATGAAATTTTTTTCCAGTAAACCAAGGATTCATTATTTTATCATAAGTTTTCAAAATGACCAATGAAATTCTCCACAAATGATTCCCACCTTGAAATTTCATTTATAATACTCTTATTCATAACCTAGGGAAATAGAAACCTAAAAAAGGTGAGCTAAACTACTCAATAATTGTAAATATAAGAAATAACAATTGAAAATAATAAGTGATCATAAGATAAACTAGTGTGTATGAGAACATAATCAAGGTGTATAAAGACAACATATGGAAATAATAACCAGTAAACATGGATCATATTTCATGGATCATAAAATAAATATTTTTCATATAGACGTTGATATCATATGATCATAGTAACATACAAATACAGAAACAATATAATACCTGAAATTATAATTATTAGTGACAAATTGCATTGAATACAACATAAAATAATGGAAAAAGTCCCATTGTGGATTTGGTTTACTCCCCAATCCCATAGATGTCAAATAATGAGACATAAAACATTGCATACTGCATTATATGACTATAAAATTTCAAATAACACCCATAAAATCATAATATGTACTTGAATATGTGTTCCCTATAGCAAAAAATTCATAATTTCATCAGATAATAATTATACTGAAAAAATATAGGATTTATTTAGATTTTAAAAAAGCATAATCATTATCCATCTGGAGAAATAAGATAGATAGTATTATTAGAGAATATCTATAGTGAAGTACAATACTGATTATAGGATGTCAACATAGATGAAAAAATCTTTTAATAGAAGATGAGATACGAAACACCTTAAAAGGGTATCATATAAGAGGAGATAAATAATTTTAATATTTGAAAAATAAATTTAAATTTCCAAAACTAAATACATAAAAATATAATTTTGATGTCAATTGATGAAAGGTAACTTTAAACGATATACATCTGTTAGATTTTGGGAGTAAAATGGAATCAAATGAATTTTAATATTGATTGTGTAATATGTTTGTAATGAAAAGTTAATAAGTCTATTTAATAACGCATTTCAATGGGAGAAAATAGTACATTGAAAGCATTATTTTTAAGGGAATTTAAATATTTAAATATTTAAAATTAATGAATCTAAAGATAAGAAATTTGGGGTGGAAGATAAAATTACACATAAGTTGAATGAAATATATTTATTTGTTCTTCTAAAACATTAAACATTATTTTTAAAATGAAAAATTCACAAAACAATAGGACTGTAAATCACTTTGGGAAACCATGAAAATATGGACAATAAGCATGAAAAAATAATGTCCATAACGTATGGATAATATGTTTCCACAGAAAACATTAAAGGAAACATTCCTTTTATACTTTTGTAATGAAGGTTAAAAAATGAACCATATAGAAAATGAAAAAAAATATTCTTTTTAAATATTTTAAGAAAAGTATGGTATAGTTAAAAAAAACATAAAAAATAATTTATTTATAGATAATAATATTCTTGAAAAAAGTATAAATGATATAGACACGGTAGAAAAATATTCTTTTAAAAGGATGAGAATTTTTCATAGCATCATCATATTTTTAAAAAGAATAAAATCCATAAAATAAGAATATTTAGATAAAAAGATATAAATTACACATTTAAAAATTGATAATAATATAAAGAATAAATAAATAGAAAAATAAAAGAATCATATAAGAATTGTTTCAAGGAAGAAAGTGTATAATCCAATGAAAAGGAAATTGTCTCATCAAAACCCTTACAAATTTTCAAAGATTTGAAACAAAATCCCTAGAAAGATTGAAATTAAAATAGAACATAAAATATAATGAATAAAGATATTTTAATGATAAAATATTTTAAATAGTAATTATATATAACATATAAAATAAAATTGTTGTATATGACAAAACATATATCTGATTACGAAATTTTGAGATGAGAAAAACTTATGACCTTTAAAACACGTGAATAAAAATTCATTGAATAAAATAGAATGATATGGATTTTTAAATACCATAAATTTATTGAAAAAATTAATAAAATAAATTCATGGGGTATTGTATCAAAATAAAACTATATAAAAGTAAACATGGTGTACAATATGAAACATGTCTCAAGGAATTAAAATTGAGACTAATAAATCCTTACCTTAGACCCTCTTATATTTCAACATGTTTGTGCCTCCTATATAATAACATTATGTTTTTAAGGCATGAATATACCAATAAATTATAATACTTTTTTATAAATATTTATTATTTATAATAATTTTAATTTATTTTTTACTACTTCTATTGATGTGGGAATGGATTGAAGACATGCTTTCTTTTAAATTATCCCATATTGTTTCAATTTCATGATTTTTATTATTTTTAGTATATTAATTTGTAAAATTATTTAAAAATAGTACAGTAAATTAAAATAAATTTATATTATTGAATATAAAATAAAACACCATGTTGGTTTTGATAAGTAAATCACCCACAATGTCTTCATAGGCAGATGAAAGTATCCACTATCAGGATTTGTCAAAAGAGAAGGAGAGTGCATAAACTATAAATAGATTAAATTAGTAATAAAAATATCATATTAACATTTATATGTTATATAATTATATATGAATTAATTTATAAATAGAGGGAAAGGTGATTTTTTGGGATATTAGAAATAATAATGGAGAAAAACAATAAAAAGAGAATCAAGGTGACCTCTTTGATGGAGATTTAATCCCCTTATAAGGCCTTGGTGGATTGAAATTTTTCAACTCAATTATATTGATAAGATTACTAGGAGACTTAATATATGGGAAATAGGTAAATCATAGGATTATAAAAGTGAATGTGATGTGATTTTATAAGATAAAGGACAGGGCATATTTATACGTGGGGAGAAGAATATTTTTGGGTTGAAATGTTCATTATTTTACAATATAGGCCAGAGGATTTTGAATAGGGAATATTACCCAAAATATTTGGTTTATTATTAAATAATTAATTATTCCTCGAAATTTATATCAATATAAAACTAAATGAAAACTTTGAACCACTCATTTAAAATGCAAGGAACCAAAAATTGTTTTTTATTAGGATAAAATATATTTATGGATCCAAAACATAAATTATAGGTTTCTAAATTAAATTTATTTTTTTAATTTAATTATTTTAACCATTAAATATTTAGTCGAAATATACATTTAATAAAACTTTATGTCATGTTTACATCATAATGATTTCATAATGTCACGAACCGTCCTTGGGGCTCGTGCCGTAACTACCCCATGCCCGCCTTCCATAGGCCATGCGCTGGCGACTAGCACCAAGGCATAAATCCCGGTAAAAAGGTAAGGCATTTCCTTTGTAAAGTAAAATAACACCATAGAGTAAACAAGCAGTAGAAGTAAACACTAAGTAAAAGCTGGTACAAGAGTAAGTGCGGAAAAGTAAGTGGGCCAGTATACAAACCCAAACTGAAAGTAAAGTACAACTTGAAATGGAAAACAGTAACTGAAAGGTAAAGCCGCAATGACGAGCTGTCCACTGGGAATCCCACCTGAAGGGTGGGTACAGAAAGCCTCCACTACTCCTCGGGTCCAGCCTACCGCTCCGAGTACGTCCCGCCCAGTGGTCAACCTCCAGGTATCGTCCTGCTCCACAAGCCTCCACCCCGATCAGCGTTGTCCATTGTCTGCAACCAACACAACGTAGTGTAGGCATAACCCATGTAGGGGTGAGTATAAGATACTCAATAGGGACCCCGAGACCCCTGATGGTCTCCCAAAATCCACAAAGTATAAACCGCAAAGGAAAGATACAATCACAAAGTAACAACCGACACTATTTAGGTATATGCCCATACATATACCTAAGTCATCAATTCCAATACGCTCCAACCTCCGAGCCCAAGTACAACCTAGTCCACACAAGAAAGCATACGTATTCCACACAGTAAGGAAAAACGTAACCCACACAGGATAGCACAACACAATCAACATAAGAAAGCAAACATGATATAGCTCACACATGTATACTTCTTCGAAAGACGATAGGTACTAACCCTCGCAATGACCCACACAGGATCGGACCCACACATGATCTGTAGGCACTGGCTCACACAGAACCACTGAGCACTGACCCACACAGGATCAGACCCACACAGGATCAGTAGAACTGATCCACATAGGATCGCTGAGTGCTGTAGTCGTCATCATCGAATCCATTGAGGATCTCAGAACAATCATCGTCGCAGTCACAGTAGCAGTCGCAGCAAGCTCTAGGGTTCCCGCACATAGAAAGATCGTTCGGGAGGGTCCGCTCCACGAGATGAGAGGCCGATACATCAACTGACACATAGTCCAGAGTTGATGTATCCAAAAGTTCCGTATCGTCAACAGAAACTCAACGTCGCAGACGGCGCGTCAATCAGACGCCCGGTCTGAGAGTTATTGGCTTTTTTGTCCCAGGGGCCCAGTTGGGTTTTAAGGCAAAACCAACCCAACCGTACTCCACATGCGTCTAAACCTTCTGCGGAGTAAGACAAAAGATCTGTCTCACTAAGAGGAAACCAACAAAGTCGACGACACGTCATTCGGACGTCCGGAGATTACGATATGAGTGTTTCCGCTCCGAGGGCCCGGTTGGTTTCGTGTACGAACCAACCCGGACGAATTCAATGTATTCCGAAACCTTGAGTGTGATATACCAAAACGACTGCCTCGATTCAAGGATCGCATCGCAACTTATGGTGTGCCGATCAGAGGTCTGTAGCCCATGTTATGGGCAAATGACCGAAGACGGTCCGAAAATGGGGGTTTCAGGCCCGGACCGACCTGGCCTGAGACCCCCCGGCGCGGACCGACCCGGCCTGGGCACAGTGGGCCCAGCGCGCTGGCCAGCTTGGCCAATGGCCAATCTGTTGGCAGGGGGGGCACCTGCCCCCCTGGTGTAACCGCGACCCCCGCATTTATCAGGGCCGTTTTTGTAGGCCGGCCGGGGGAATTAATTCCCCTTGATTCCCTTTGTCCGGCCGGCCGGTTTTTCCAACAAGGACCGGCGATGGCCGGTCCTTCCTCCCTCGCCGACACCGGCGGCCCGAAACCAGCCGCCGGTCACCCTGCTCTGCCGCTGCTCGGAACCGGCCGCGGCTTGGTTCGTCCAGTGCGGTGCGACAGCACCATGCCCTTCCGCCGTGTCCCCACTCTGACCGCGGTGTCTTCGGTTTTCTTCGACGCGGCGCGACAGCATCACATCCCTGTTCAACTTCACGGCGTGGTGTGATGGTGCCACTAATTACTTGTCGTATGATCCCGTGTGGTGCGACGACACCATGCCATTCCGTCCCAACCACAAAGAATCAAACAAGGATAATGGAGGAGGGTCGGCCGTGTCAGTGCAGTCCTCCCCCCTCTCATTAACCGATATCAATTGGTCGTATAACAGCCATGAATGAAAAACTAGAAATCATGAATGAAAATAATTAAATAATCCCCTACCTTGATAAAAGAGATGGCGAACGTCGGCGTCACAAAGTGAGGATTCGATGACGTTGACAGATATTTCGTCACAGAAAACCGTTGCGAAAAGAGATCTCACGGAAGAAAAACGTCGTGCAAGAAGACGTCGTGACGTGGGTCGGTGTCGCGGAAGACGGTCTCCGAGGGCTCGGCGCTCCACGTCGGAGATCTTTTGTTCTCCGCATTCTTCGTCAAAGAGAATGAAGAACTCAAGACTTCCTTAGATTTTTATCCAAAGGCTCTCAAACAACTAAACACCAACACAATAAAATATGTTCTCCACTTATTTTATTAACACACCAAGGCTTTTGAAATTCAAGAGTTTGAATTTCAAAATCTCACATTAAACTCACTACTTTAATGTGATAAGTTATTAATTTAAGTTAACAATATTAATGGTGTGTTGAGGGGGTTAGAGGATATGAAGGGGTGGGGTTCGTGTGGGCCCCACCACCCTCATAACCTCCCAAGGGAGGTTGGGTAGTTACCCAACTTCCATCCAAAGGATTAAACACTTAGAGTAAAAATAAAAATTGTTGTTAAATTTTTATTTTTAACTTCCACAATTTTTATCAACTTCTCTCGTGTAAACAAAACTTCGGATTAGGCATTCCAAAGAAATTACCGGCACTACAGTTCCATCGGTTCCCTCAGAATTCGATTCCAATCACCGGTTCATAAGATAGGAATTCCCGCTCGTTCGTTCACTGAATGTACCCGAGCTAATGTTTGGATAGAAATTCCGAGCACACCGGGCCTTGGAATCAAGTGCCGTCTGAAACTGCGTTCTTGTAAAATCTCAATCAAAATTAAGAAAAATATTTCCTTGAATTTTACGGGTCTTTACAATACTCCCATATCAGGGCTTTACGTACCCGTAAAGATACATCGAAAAATAGGGAAACAAATGTGGGTACTGATCACGCATTTGAGCCTCCCACTCCCAAGTGCTCTCTTGGAGGTTCCCATTTCATCTGATGCGCACTAGAGGAATCGACCATCCACGTAGGACCTACTCCTGTCGATCCTCGATCTCCACCGGGACCTCTGCAAAGGTCGCCCCATCGTCGACATCATGATCCCAATAGTTAATGATATGCGCCGGTTCGTGCACGTATCTCCTTAGCTTAGACACGTGGAAAACATCGTGCACCCGGTGCAACTGTGGTGGTAGAGCCAGATGATAAGCCACCTCGCCAATCCTGCCAAGGACCTAGAACGGTCCGATGAAGCATGGAGACAACATGTCGCCTCAGCCAAATCTCCGTAATCCACGTCGAGGTGAGACACGCAAGAATACGTGGTCACCATACTCGAAATCTAGTGGCCTCTGCCTCCTGTCAGCATATGACTTCTGCTGGATCTGAGCTGTCTTCATCCGCTCCTGGATGACCTGGACCTTCTCTGTCGTGGCCTGGACCATCTCCAGTCCCACAAGTGATGACTCCCCAGGGTTTGTCCAGCACAAAGGAGATCTACAAGGTCGGTTGTACGATTCCTCGCATGGTGCCATCTCGATGGTGGAGTGGTAGCTGTTGTTGTACACGAACTCCACCAAGGGTAGGTGGTCTTCCTAGCTGTGACCAATGTCAAGGACACATGTGCGGAGCATGTCCTCGAGAGTCTGAATGGTCCTCTCTATCTGACCATCCATCTGAGGGTGAAAGGTAGTGCTCAGACGTAGATGTGTCCCGAACGCCTCCTACAACCCCTTCCAAAGTCGGGAAGTAAAGCGAGCATCTCGATCGGAGATGATAGATGATTGCCCACCTTGATGCCGTACAATCTCCTGAATGTAAAGTTGTCCCAGGCTATCCACTGAGCCCTGCTCTCTGATGGGTAGAAAGTGCGCTGACTTGGTGAGTCGGTCGACAACCACCTAGATGGAGTCGTGACCTCGGGAAGTGCGTTGTAGTCCAGTCACAAAGTCCATAGATATCCCATCCCAATTCCACTCTGGGACCTCTAAGGGTTATACCAAGCCTGCTGGTACCTGGTGCTCAGCCTTCACCTGCTGGCAGGTGAGGCATCGAGAAACTAACTTCGCCACAGCCTTCATTATGCCTGGCCACCAGTGCTGTTATCTGAGATCCTAGTACATCGTCTCCACTCCACGATGTACCACCAAAGTAGAAGTGTGAAAGTCTCTCAGCACCTCCTCCCGTAAAGCAACTGGTACCAAGGTACGTCCTCTGAAAAGGACGTCATGCTCTGCTCCAAAGGAGAAACCATCAGGTGCCTGTCCTGAGGATATATGTGCACGTTGTGTCTCACAGTCAGCGTCCCCACACTGTGCCTCTCTGACCCGCTGCAGTAGTGGAGGAGTGACTGTGAGAGACTGGATAAAGGCTGATCCATCTCTATCCATGAAGGATATCTGCAATGAGGCTAGCTTCTCTATCGCCTCCTCAAGTAGGTGAATGACCGTCCTCATACTGAGAGCATCGGCTACCACATTCCCCTTCCCAGGATTATAGAATCTCTCAAAGTCATAGACCAAGATGAAATCGAGCCATCATCGTTGTCTCAGATTCAGATCCTTCTGAGAGAATATGTATCTGAGACTTTGATGGTCAGAAAAGACTGTAAAGCACTCGCCCATCAGATAGTGTCACCATATCTTCAGAGCGAAGACCACTGCTGCTAACTCTAGGTCATGTGTAGCGTAGTTCTGCTCATGCAGCCTCAACTGATGTGATACATAGGTGATCACTGCCCGCTACTGCATCAGGACACATCCGAGTCTGGTCCCCGATGCATCGCAGAAGACTACGTACCCTACTCCCTCCTCAGGAAAACTCAAGATAGGTGCACTGGTCAATCTCTGTCTCAGCTCTTGGAATCTCTTCTAACATCTGTCTGACCACACAAAGGGTTTCCCCTTCTTCGTCAAAGCTGAGAGTGGTTCCGCAACTCTGGATAAGTATGACACGAATCTCTGGAAGTATCAAGCTAGTCCATAGAAACTTCACACCTATTTCACGCTCCTGGATGGCTCCCAAGCTAGCACTGCCTCGATTTTCACAGGATCCACTGCAACTCCCACCTCAGAGATGACGTGTCCCATGAAGTGGACCTCACGTATCCAGAACTGGCACTTTGATTGCTTACCATAAAGCTGGTGCTCTCGGAGTGTGTCTAGTACAAACCATAAGTGGTAGGCGTGCTCCTCCTCAGTCGTCGAGTAAATAAAAATGCAGTCGACGAAGACCACGACAAATCGATCGAGGTATGGCTGAAAGATCCTGTTCATGAGGGCCATGAACACTGCTGGAGCATTGGTTATGCCGAAAGTCATAACCAAGAACTCATACTGGCCATATCGACATCTGAAGGCCGTCTTCTGCACGTCCTCGTCTCGAACACTAATCTGATGATAGCCTGACCTGAGGTCTATCTTTGAGAACCACCGTGCTCCCTTGAGCTGATCGAAGAGGTCATCAATCCTTGGTAGCGGATACTAGTTCCTCACTGTCACTTGGTTCAGGCGACGATAGTCGACAAAAATTAGCAAGCTCCCGTCCGCCTTCTTGGCGAACAATATCGGGGAAGCCCAAGGTGAAACACTGGGTCAGATGAACCCCTTTCCCTGGAAGTCCTCTAACTATACCCGTAGCTCTCGAAGCTCAGCGGGGGCTATCTAATATGCTGGAGTCGATATCGGGGCTGTCTCAGGGTATAGGTCAATATAAAATTCTACCTCTCTATGAGGAGGTAGCCCTGGAACGTCATCGGGAAAGACGTCTGCATACTGATCCACCACTGCAGGAAAACCAAGACTCCGCACGTCAACTGCTCCTAGGATGAGGCTAGCCAACTGATGAGTGATGGACTGTCCTCTCCTCTACGGAAGTCCATCCTATGGTGTGAAGGCTCCCTTCTTGTCGGTGAAGGTGAACCTGCTCCTATCGATAAGTACACATCACACCTTGAGCCTAATATAGTCAATCTGTACATGGACCGTTGACAACCATTCCATGCCCAAGATGATGTCTAAAGGCCTCGAAGCTGCAACAAGAAGATCCCAGTCGAACCTCTCGCCTCCTAGAGTAATCTCACATTGCCGTCACTAGTGCGTAATCGTCAAGTCTGCTCTCGTAGGGGTCTCTAGCCGTATGGATCGAGCCAACGGCTCTGTCGGAATCTCCGAGCTCCAAACAATGGCAGCGGCTATGAAAGAGTGACTCACTCATGTGTCTATAAGAACTGCAGCAAGGGTGGAATAGACACAGATAGTACCTCGAATCTTCTCGGGCGCGCCGTGGTCGTAGGCCTATGCTGCCTGGAGCTGTGCCTGTCTCTGCCCGCCAGCTCCCTGTGGTCGGGGTGGACCTCCTGGTGGTGGTGGTGGTAGAGCATCAAAGTGTCAACCACCACCTGCTGCTCGGCCAGATCCTCTACCTCGTCCGCCTCCTCCCTGCGGACTGCCACGGTCAACCCTCTGCCTCTGTCTCGATGGTCCCTCAACCGTCTGCTGCTCCTCGGCACAGCGGGTTGGGCAGTCACGAGCCATGTGGCCCTGCCCACTGCATGAGTAGCACTACCTGCCTATCAAAAGACTGGCTCCGTGCTGTGTGCCCCGCACTACAGAGCCAGTGTCCTGAGGTTGTCTGCCTGAGGGTCTAGTCTGCCTGGACCCAAGAGTCATCCGTCGACTGCCTGCTGCAGAAGACTCTGCTACGTGATGCCCTACGGTGGGTCTCGACGCTGGTGTAGACTCAGCAAGAAAGCTCTCGATCTAAAGGGCTCGCTCCAGTACTACTTTCTAAGTCGGAATACTGAGGGAGATCAGCGATTCCTCGATCTCGTGTCTCAATCCCTGCTCAAAGGTCTGGGCCCAGAAGAATGGGTCTCGTACCATGTCTGTCGAGAAGCGAGAGAGATCGGTAAATCTCACCGAGTACTGGGCGACCATCATGTTGCCCTTCCGCAGCTGAAGAAGCTCCTGGATGAGCACTGCACGAAGGGTGACTGGGACGAACTCCGAGCAGAAGAGGCTCTCAAAGTCCATCTAGAGAAGAGATGCATCATCGTGCACCTGGAGCATCAAGCTCCACCATCTGCCTGTTGCTGCGTGCAGTAGGCTCGCTGCGAGGATCACCATGAGGTCTGATGGTGTCCTCACTAACCTAAAAACTCTCACCACAGCCTCCAGCCAGTCCTCGGCTGCCTGGGGGTCCGTATCCCCACGAAACCTGGGCGGTCGCTGGAGCTGGAACTCATGCAGTGCACTAAGGTGACATGCATCGTCAGTGGATGGTGCTGGAAGCATCGGTGGCTCGGCGAGTAGAGCTACCGCCAGTGCCACTGCTCACAAAGGGCCCTGCACCAAGGCCTCGTCGCTCGGTGGGCTGTCGTCATGCTCGACTCTCGGAGCCCTATCTGGCTGCCGTCATGGGGCCATCCTGAAAAGGAAACAGGTGCACCACAGTTAGAATAGTATACCTGGTGAGCTGATACAAAGTAATCACAAGGAAAACTTGAAACACACATGCAATCAACGTTTTCGTGCATTAAGTCGGAAATCAGAAGTTAGGGTCCTATGTACGGATACGTCGGCCGTCGCACCAACACTGGACTCCATGGACAGATAACCATACTCAATACGCTAAGCACTATTGTTTCGCATAGAAAAAGATCAGAGTCCAAAGTTCTGCCGTATAACCGAACTCCTTTGATACCAATTTGTCACGAACCGTCCTCGGGGACAGTGCTGTGACTACTCCAAGCCCGCCTTCCATAGGCCAGGGGCTGGCGACTAGCACCGAAGCATAAATCCCCGTAAAAAGGGAAGGCATTGCCTTTGTAAAGTAAACTAACACCACAAAGTAAACAAGCAGTAGAAGTAAAGACTATGTAAAAGCTGGTACAAGAGTAAGTGCGAAAAAGTAAGTGGTCCAGTATACAAACTCAAACTGAAAGTAAAGTACAACTCGAAAGGGAAAATAGAAACTGAAAGGTAAAGCCGCAACGACGAGCTGTCCACTAGGAATCCCATGTAAAGGGTGGGTACAGAAAGCATCCACTGCTCCTTGGGTCCAACCTAATTCTCTGAGTACATCCCGCCCAGTGGTCCAACTCCAGGTACCATCCTGCTCCGCAAGCCTCCACCGCGATCAGCGCTGTCTGTCATCTGCAACCAATACAACGTAGTGCGGGCATAGCCCGTGCAGGGGTGAGTATAAGCTACTTAGTAGGGACCCTGAGACCCCCGATGGTCTCCCAAAATCCACAAATGATAAACCTAAATGGAAAGATACAATCACGAAGTAACAACCGACAATGCTTAGGTATATGCCCATACATATACATAAGTCATCAATTCCAATACGCTCCATCCTCAGAGCCCAAGTACAACCCAGTCCACACAGGAAAGCATACGTATTCCACATAGGAAAGAAAAACGTAATCCACATAGGACAACACAACACAATACAAATAGGAAAGCAAATAGGATACAGCTCACACAGTTATACTTCTTCGAAAAATGATAGAGATGATCACTGATCCATCTAAGTCGTCGGACCCACAATGGATCGATAGGTACTAACCCCCGTAATGACCCACACAGGATCGGACCCACACAGGATCTGTAGGCGCTGGCTCACACAGAACCACTGACCGCTGACCCACACAGGATCGGACCCACACAGGATTGGTAGCACTGATCCACACAGGACCGCTGAGTGCTGTAGTCGTCATCGTCGAATCCACTGAGGATCTCTGCACAGTCGTCGTCGCAGTCACAGTAGCAGTCGCAGCCAGCTCTAGGGTTCCCGCACACAGCAAGCTCATTCGAGAGGGTCCGCTATACGAGACGAGAGGCTGATACATCAACTAACACATATTCCAGAGATGATGTAT
This sequence comes from Viscum album, assembly GCA_963277665.1. Lineage (NCBI taxonomy): Eukaryota > Viridiplantae > Streptophyta > Magnoliopsida > Santalales > Viscaceae > Viscum > Viscum album. Next base: position 521,645,972 of record OY728150.1, read on the forward strand.
CCAAAAGTTCCGTATCGTCAATAGGAACTCAACGTCACAGACGACGCGTCAATTGGACACCCGGTCTGATAGTTATTGGCTTTTTTGTCCCAGGGGCCCGGTTGGTTTTTAAGGCAAAACCAACCCAACTGTACTCCACCTGCGTCCAAACCTCGGGCAGAGTAAGCCAAAAGAAACTTCTCACTAAGAGGAAACCAACAAAGTCGACGCCACGTCATTCGGACGTCCGGAGCTTAAGATATGAGCGTTTCCACTCCGAGGGCCCGGTTGGTTTCGTGTACGAACCAACCCGGCTGAACTCAAAGTATTTTGAAACATTGAGTACGATATACCGAAACGACCGGCTCGATTCAAGGATCGCATCGCAACTGACGGTGCGTCGATCGGAAGTCCGAAGCCCATGTTATCAGAAAAAGACCGAAGACGGTCCAAAAACGAGGGTTTCGGGCCCAGACAGACCTGGACTGAGACCCCCCGATCGGCCCGAAGCGGGTCAACCCACCCCGGGTCCAGGTCAGCCCGGCCCGGCGCGGCCCGGAGTGGCCTGGGCATAGCACACCCAGCGCACTGGCCAGCTCGGCCAACGGCCGAGCCGTTGGCAGTGGGGGGGGGGGGGGGCGCCTGCCCCCCTTGTGTAACCGCGCCCCCCCATTTATGGGGGCCGTTTTTGTAGGCCCACCTGGGGAATTTATTCCCCCGGCTTCCCTTTTTCTGGCTGGCCCGCACCGGCCAGCCGGTTCTGCCATGAAGGACCGGCGACAGCCGGTCCTTCATCCCTCACCGACACCGGCGGCCGGGAACCGGCCGCCGGTCACCCTGCTCCGCCGCGGCCCGGAACCGGCCACAACTTGTTTCGTCTGGTGCAGTGTGACGGCACCACGCCCTTCCGCCGCGGCCCCGCTTCGTCCGCGGTGTCTTCGGTTTTCTTCGACACGGCGCGATGGCGTCACGTCCCTGTTCAACTTCACGGCGCGGCGCGACGACGCCACGCATTACTTGCCGTATGATCCCACGTGGTGCGACGACACCACACCGTTCTGTCCCAACCACAAAGAATCAAACAAGGATAAAGGAGGAGGGCCAGCTGTGTTAGTGCGGTCTGACCCCCTCTCGTTAACTGATATCAATTGGTCGTATAACTACAAAGAACGACAAACTAGAAATCACGAACTAAAATAATTAAATAATCCCCTACCTTGATAAAAGAGATGATGAACATCAGCGTCGCAAAGCGAGGATTCGATGACGTTGATGGAGATTTCATCGTGGAAAACCGTCGCGAATAGAGACGTCGCGGAAGAAAAACATCGTGGAAGAAGACGTTGCATCGCGGGTCGGTGTCGCGGAAGACGGTCTCCGAGGGCTCGGCGCTCCACGTCGGAGATCGTTCGTTCTTCGCGTTCTTCGTCAAAGAGAATGAAGAACTCAAGACATCTTTAGATTTTTCATCAAAGGATCTCAAACAACTAAACACCAACCCAATAAAATAAGTTCTCCACTTATTTTATTAACACGCCCAGGCTTTTGAAATTCAAGAGTTTGAATTTCAAAAGCTCACATTAAACTCACTGCATTAATGTGGTAAGTTATTAACTTAAGTTAACAATATTAATGGTGAGTTGAGGGGGTTCGAGGTTATGAAGGGTTGAGGTTCGTGTGGGCCCCACCACCCTCATAACCTCCCAAGGGAGGTTGGGTAGTTACCCAACTTCCATCTAAAGGATTAAACAATTAGAGTAAAAATAAAAATTGTTGTTAAATTTTTATTTTTATATTCCACAATTTTTATCAACTTCTCTCTTGCAAACACAACTTCAGATTAAGCGTTCCTAAGAAATTACTGGCGATGCGGTTCCATCGGTGCCCTCAGAATTCAATTCTGAGCACCGGTTCATATGATAGGAATTCCCTCTTGTTCGTTCACTGAACGTACCCGAGCTAAACTTCGGATAGAAATTCCGGGCACACCGGGCCTCGGAATCAAGTGTCGTCTAAAACTGAGTTCTTGTAATATCCCAAAGAAAATTAAGAAATATGTCTCCTTGAATTTTACAGGTCTTTACACATAAACGCTATAGTATTCGTAAAAATTGAATTTTTTACTAATCATTGAAAAAAGAATTTTTTTCTAAAAAATCCCAAAAAGTTCACAATATGGTAAATCTAACATGATAATTCAAAAAAAAAACAATATTATTATCGAAATAATTTTCTATCATTAAATAATTTACCTTAAAAACAAAAATATAAAATATAATAAAAACGGTTTTAGAAAAATGAACTTTAAAAAATTTAATTTCTCGTAAGAATATTTTATATAAAATATTAATTTAAATTAGTTTAAATAATTTTTTTAATATTGATACATTTTATTATAATAATCTTTTAAATGTATTCAATTTAATTTATTAAGATAAAAAATACACAATATGTAGTAAATTATAATTCTTCAAAAAATGTTTCTTTTTAAGAATAAATAAATTTAATCGCATAGCATTGAATTTAATTATTTATCTTATATACATGGATTTTATTTAATTAATTGGAAATATAACAAAAAAAATTATTTAAAAAAACAATAATAATATTTATGAAATTGAAAGAAATAATTTTAACCATATTTGTATTTACATGAGGTTTTCCTCTTCTTGTAATTTTATTACTTATATTTCACATATAATTATAATGATGTATAAATTATTCTCTTGAATTTTAAAATATATAAAGGTTCATTTCAGTTTTGGGTTTCTTATGTTACAATGCATTAAAATGATTATTTATTTGATGGAAAATGAATACTGAAACCTTGGGGTTGTACATTCTACACACTTTTAAAAAAATTGAATTCTCAAAATTTTAATTTTTGTCACCAATGAAAATAGATATGGGTATTCATAATATAACCATGGATCATGATATAAAAATGTATTAAAATACTGAATAATGGGTTGTAATGTTCATATGAAACATCCAAGAGTATCCCCTAGAATTTTGAAACCAGAAGTATGGTTTGTCTCTATTTTTGTGCAATAGGTTAAGATCATGTTAATATTCAACTAACCATTTTTAAGGTTATTACCCCTGGGAGAATCATATCTAGAGCCTGTAATAACCTTCGGTATCCATACAAAGATGTTATTTCCAAGAAACCAGACACTCTACTTTAATAAAATTTTATGGTGTTTCCCATATTTATATTTATCCATAGGGTTTACACTAGTTTATTCTAGTCTTAATTTCCAATAATAATTAAATCAATATCCATCATACTATTTTACAATGAAAAAATTCATGGAAATCAATACTCTAAGAATTTAACTTAGAATTTATCCACAATAAACATTAATCACATACCGATGGACATATAACTTAATTGTATTTAGTCTAAAAAAGATATCAATATTATCACAAAATAACATGAATTTATTTGACATCAAATCACATACCAACCCTAAGGTCTACCTATAACATATTTATATAATTTTACTAGAAATGTAATTAAAAAATAAAAAATATCACGAATCAACATGACTCTTTCACACTTATGATCATAATTTAACTTATAATCCCACGATGATATCTATAACTCTTAAAGTGTCCTCGTATGATAACATACTAACCTCTAATTCTATCTAAACCCTACTTTGATACCAAATATGATTCTCCAGATCCCCAATCTTAGATATGGTTCAAATAAATATTATTTACATATTGGGTTTGATACCAAAATAGATTGACCAAAACCTAAATATCTACAATAACAGTATAAATAAACAATATTATATAACATAAATACCAAAGAATTTTTAGTTTTACAGTTTTTTATAATTATAAAAAAAACTTTAACTAATAAAATCTATATCTTCCTCATAAAATGGGATTTTTCCCACTAAAAAATGGAATTATTATTTTACAATAAGTATTCAACATCTCCCATAAAATGATCTACACATGATGCACATCTAGAAATTTGTTACATAACACACTTCTTTATATCCTAGTGAAATGGAAAAAATAGAAGGGTAATCTAAAATTATAAATAAGGGTAAACATAAACCACTATAATCAAATATCATAAGTGTGTATAAGATAAACATGTGGGTATAAGAACATAATCCAAGTATTTAAAAACATCATAATGAAATTATACCAAATAAAACATGGATTTTAAGTCATGAATCCTAAAATAGGTCTTTTCGAATAAGGAAGTAGAAATATTATTATTATGGTATCATATGAATGAGGTAAGAACATAAGTCAAGTCATCATATGTATTTGTCAAGGATAACTGTTAAGAGAACATAACATAGCAGAGAAAGTACCATACTAGATTTGGTTTACTCCACAATCCAGTAAATGTCATTTCATGAGATATAAAACATTTCCAATTTCATCATAGGGCTATATAATTCCAATAAAAATATCTATATCATAATATATACATGAGTATGTGTGCCCTATAAGAATAGAATCATAATTTCCTCAAATAATGACTAACCAATGAGAGAAATGACTTTCATAAATATTTCAAAAAAGAATGATCATAAGTAATTTAGAGAATGATTATGGATGATATTTTAATAGAATATCCTCAGTAAATCATAAAAATATATTATAGGTTATTGGCATATATGAAAAAAAAACTTCTAAAATATGATCAATTACACAAAACTTTTCAATAGTTTCTCATAAAAAGATATCAAGAATTTTCTTATTTGATTAAATAACTTTAATATCAAGAAATAAATATATAATAATATATTTATTAGTGTAATATATCCAATATTACTCCAATAGAGAATGATATTTATGATTTTTTTGGAAAATATAAGTGAATATTTTTTATAATTCTTTCAAAACATGGTTTTAAATACAAACGTATATGTCATTTTAAAAATCTATATAAAGGGGGAGTGAAATGTGGAAATTGAAAACCATTCCTTTAAAATAACTAAAAATATTGAAACCATGAAAATAAATTAAGTTAAGCATAAAAAATGTAAAAGTTAATATAAAATATACATAAATGGAATAAAATTACTTTATTTATTCCTATAAAAGATTAACCTTTATTTTTAATATTAGAAATACAGAAAAAATTATAATATAAATTTCTTTGGAAAACCATTAAAACATGGAGGTGAATATTGATAACAAATAATATAAATAACTATAGGGAAATGATTTTATGCATAAAAGGTAGAAAAACTTTCACACTTTTTCAAAGAAAGCCCAAAAATGACATGTGTAGAAAAAGAAAAAAACAATCCTTTTAAGCCATTTAAAAAATTAGAAGATAGTTTAAAAATGTTCAATAATAATTTAAGTATATATAATTTTTTAAATAATATAATGAATATGGATACAAATGAAATATATCTATTAGTAGGGATGTGAATTTTTCTTCACATCATCATAACATAATTTATAATAAAGTCTATCATAGAAGAAGGCTTGGTTTTGAATATGAAATTTAACAAGAGTGAAATATATAATAGAATATATAATAGTGAAATATAAGAGTATAAGAATCCTATAATAGAATAGTCAATGAAGAAACTGTATGACCCATTGGAAATGAATTTGATTCGATGAAACCATTAAAAAGTTAGCCGTTTTTTAAAAAAATCCTTGGAATGAGAGTGTAACACCCCAAGATTTTTTTATTATTTTTTCAAATAATTTTAATATTTTCAATATTTTTCATTAAATGTAGCACTGATTTTTTCTTGCATTAGATGGAACATTGTGTTTAATCCAAACATGACATACTATTAAAATATTTATAGTTAAAATGATAGTTATCTCATAGCCATTAGAATGATGGGTATGATTAGAATTAACTAAATTATGAAAATATACAATTGAAACATTTATATAAAATTATTTCTTTGGTGACTAATTAATTATCAATGAAATTAAAAACTATTTAGAAACAAAGGTAATAATTTTTTAAACTATTTTATGAAAACAAGCACGTTACACCTCAAAAAACTAAACAAAGCACATTTTGTAAATTATTTTAATGCAATTCATATATATTATATACTAAATAAAAGTTTTAACATTAATATTATTTTTTTATCGAAAATAGATAAGAATTACTCTAATTTTATGCATAAAAACATTATTTTTCCAAATATATGTTCTGTCACTTTTTTGTACACTAATTTAAAATGTAATTTATGATTTTTTTGAATATTTATTAGAAAAAAAATTAATTTTTAAAATCATCATTCCGAAGTTATCTTTTGTTTAGTTTTGATAGTTTTTTGAAAATAAATATTTTTTATGAATAGTGAAAAACAATGAATTTTATTGGAAAACTGCCTTTTGTTGAAATTATTTATAAACTAAACTTTTACTACAAATTGGTTTTAAATTAATATTAGTTAAATTATAGATACTTTATTACACTTTATTTTATATTAATAATCTTAATGTTGAATTTTGATATAAAAACCTTGTAAATTTTGAATATTTTATCTTAGAAAGCTGAATTTTTTGTTACACGTGCAGGATTAAAATTAAATTAAAATTTACCACTTATATGAATGAAATTTAAAAAAATGGATTCCATGATAGGAATCATAAAAATTTATATCATCTAATGAGGTAAATTTATTTTTTTTTATGAAAATGAATACTTAAAAGAGAAAAAAAATAATTGTTGTGGTTAATATAAAAATGGGTTTACGAGGGGTTAAACTAAAATGACATGGGTTAAAATGACCTAAAAACATGTCAGAAATATATTTTTTAGAAATATTTCTACCCTATATTTTCTAATTTTAGTTAATAATCTATTTTAGTCACTTTTGGGATTTGAAAATTTGTTTACAACTTTTCCTTTTTAAAAATTACATGGCTACCACTCACCTTAATTATTAATGGCCACCCCTATCCTATCATATTCACACCTTCAAACCAATTTTTTTTATAAAATAATTAAATAAATCAATTACCAACTTCCTTCAAATCATTCTATAAGACTTAAGTTTGTCTTAAATACAACATAGGAATAATTTTGGATCAAACCTAAGGAGTTACCCAAGGAAGAGGTAAAGCTCTTCGATGACAGTTTTTATTTTATTTCTTTCTCCTCCTCCTTCAATTATTATTAAAACACTATGATATAGTAAAAATATAATGCAAAATATAATTATATGTTGTTATGTTAAGGTAATTACCAAAAACCATCTCCAATTCAATCAAATGGGTTACGAAATCAATATATGTGTGTACGACATACTACTACCTCACAAATCGATGTGATACATTTTTCCTATACCACGTCTCATTATTAGGTATAATTATTGAACTGTAATATATATATATATATATATAATATTAATAATATAATTATACCTATGGAATCATTATATCATATATAACTTTTTTTACCTTCCATTCTATAAGGGATATGTTAACATCTCTATTGTGTGTACGGTGGACTACCACCTTAGAATGCGATGTGATTCATTTTTACCTATTATTATACATGGAAGGTAATAACGATACTTTTACTTAATTTATGTGATATAAATGAAATAATTATTACATTAATAAAATATTTATCATTATAAAAAGATAATATATCATTTTATTTTGTAACTTTTCACTCATTGAAAGATGATAACATTGTTCGTGTAAGTGTGGACTATCGCCTACATGAGGTGATATAACTATTACTTTTCATAACCACACCTCATGAATGATATGAATAAGTATTTTTAAAGATATAATATGTTATTTAGGATATTATTATTATTATTATTATTATTAATGAAATAGTTTCACATACCACATTTCAGTAATGAACTTTGAAAAATGGAAACGTTACTCATGTGTACGTATGCCCCACTATCTCGATGATTGTTATTTTATTTCTTTCTAAAAATAATATTTAATTATTGGTATTAAAATTATAATTTATTTATAAAATTTTATAATTATTTCATTATTATTATTTGTGAGATTATGGAATAATTATCAATTAATTAAGATCAAAAATAATAAATTGAAACTTATATAAAAAATAAAGCAGTTATTGCCTAAAATCTGATTTTAAGAATTAATTATAGATAAATGGGTAATAAATGGTCATAAGAAAAAAAATATATAGTATGATACATATTAGTACTACTATGTTGTGTAAGTTTTATCAACATATATGTTTTATAATTGAGGTTCAAATGTGTAATATTGAAGTCAATACATAAGGTAAGGGATTTCTAGTCTCTATTTTATTTCTAGGATACATATGAAAATTCACCACTCATTTATTTTTTGTGGTTTATATCCTGAACATTTTACATTTTATATCATAAATATAATTATTTTAATTACATTTAGATTTTATTTTATTTTATTATATATTTATTCTAACCATTAAAAAGATGACTAAAGGAAATGATTTCCATTTATCTTTTATTTTATGTGATGCACATTCCATATTCACCAAATTTTTATTTTATATGGTGTATATAATACATAGGAATTTATTTTATGATTATTATTTGTGAAATTATGGGTATTTACACATCCATTTTATTATTTATATTTCATTGGGTTTACACTTCAAATTTTGAAAAGTCATTAAGGTATTTGTTTTTCCAAATTTTCATTCTGTAAGACATATGTTATGTTATGAACATATTTTATTTTATGAGGTTTATATACAACCCCTATAATGTTAAATATCTTGAATATATTTATAATAATTATTTTATAAGTTTAATTTAAATTTATGAATTCATGTGTATTAAAATTGAATGTTACAAGGTGGTTAATATTTTATGTTACTATATCATCATTTATCAGGATTGTTTGTAATTATGTTTCTGGTGAAGAAATATTATGAACCATCTCTCAATAAAATCATGAATTTTTTATCGTAGGGATATTTCATTAGAATACATGTTTTCCACTCATTTTTATCTCTTCATGTAATATATATTTCAAAAGAATATTTTTAAGAATATTTTATTTTATTTCTCTCTTCGGTTAAAAACAACATTTCATCCAAAACCATGTTTTTAAAAAAAAAATTCAACCTTATTAAAATGATTTATTAAAAAAATTGCCCTTTTTTGAACATATACATAATTTTTTAAAATTAATATTCATGTTATTTTCCAAATAATGACCAATTGTATTTTACCATAAATATGAAAGTAATATTAGTTTTAACATGTATATGGATTGAACAACATTCTCCACCTCCATGACCAACTCATTATTTTAAAACATCCATTATATGTTTCAAAGGTTATTTTAAAATGACTTTTGAAAATGTTTTGTACTTAAATTTTTTTCGAAGATAAAATGATATTTTCTTCAAGAAGTGTTTTAAATGATTTTAAAGCTTCCATTGTATGGTCTGAAGTTTAGTTTCATAGAAAAGGGTCACAATTTTTTTTTTGTTTTAAAAATATTTTTTCAATTAAATTTTTTTTCATCAATAAAATTTTCACATGATTTTAAATATAATTTTATATAGGGTTAAAAGTTTATTTTAAAATAAAAGGATTTCCAAAATGTTTTATGGATTTTATGTTTTAAAAATTGATTTTTAATGAAAATTTATTTTCCTCAATAAATGATTCAAATGTCATTTCAAAATAATTTTTTATCTTGGATGACATCCTTTGATGTTAATTTTTATTTACTGAGGATATGATCTAAGAATATTGTTCTTATTCTTTATTTAAATAGTTAATGTTTACGATGAAAAGATGATTATGAAACCAATTTTTCTTCTATAGGTTATACCATGATATAATTCTTTTGAAACCAAATTTTTTCCATGAGTTATGCTATAATGAAATGATTAAACGATTATACAACCTATTTATTTTCCATAGGTTATTTTATGATGAAATTTTTATGTAACCCATTTTATTTCATGAGTTCTTATATAATGAATGTTTTATGATCTTAGGGAATGAATATATATGATTTTCATTATGTTATTTAATAGGGCTATATCTCCCTCTAATGCATTGTATAAATATGTATATCTCAAGAGATTGACAGGTATAGAAAGTAGAGTGAAATTGGTTTAGTAAGGGACGATTTATATTATGATGGTCTTGAGAGTGAATCTTAACTTCTATGATTGTTTAGGGAGTGAACCCAGTCAATTAATATAACTATGGAAGTGATCCTTTAATAACATGGAAATTATTTTCTAAACATATTTGTATGCCACAATTCGTTATCATATGAAATTGTTATGAACTTATGGCTCATGTTATATGATTGCCTTATGTTTTATGTCTAACAAACTACCAATATTTATGGTGTTTCTCAATATTATGATTTTTATATAAAATATATGGTTTCTAAATGATACTATAATGTTATCCTAATATTATTATCATTTCATTATTATGTGATCATTGATATCTCCCTTTATTAAACTTATTGAACTTCTAAGCTCACCCATTCTTATGTTTCCTTTCTATAGGTGGAGAAGAATGGTTTTAAGTAGGGTAGGTTTGTGAAGAGTAATAAAAGGGAATATATTTATGGGAGATGTTATAGATATAACACAATATAATAATATTGTGAACATAATCTCAAAATACACTAAACTATTACAGTCCCCAAGAATGTGTTTGTGTAATTTAAGGAATATTAATTTAAAATGATGTAATATCTATGTATTTAAATATCAGGTTACTATTTTTGGTATCATAGAAAATGTTTTCATAACTTTTGGAACCTAGGATGAGCAAACTTTAGTGAGATCCCTAGAGATATTTATAATGATATGTCTTGGGATATCAATAAGGATAAGTCTAAGGATAAGTCAACGTATAGGAAAATGTATTCAAATTTTGTTAAAGGATAGAGAAAGTTGTTTCAATGAAATTACATCCTTATCTATATATTAGAAGTGGATGTCTCTTTGGAACAGAGGTTCCTAGGGGTAATAATACAAAAAGGGTTCATTGTGTTGGAATCAATCATCACTTGGTGCATATAAACAAGCCTTGCTTCACACCTAGTTTAACACTCTTCGATGATATGATTTAGAAATTCAAAGGATATTTACATTACCTTATGAAGGATTTAAATAGTTTATTACCATGGATGTACTAGGGTAAAACAAAAGTTTCATAGATTTAGAATATGGTGTCTTGATTTTTACATCCTATAAATTATTTTTCAAACTATGTAGTTTTACACTATGAATTTTGTTACTCACACTATGCATTTTTGTTTTATTCAATGTTGGGAACTAAAAGGAATTGGGTAAACAATGAATGTGAAGGGAAATTTTTTGATGAGATGTAAAATGGGATGATGACTTGATTTAATGATATTTTGATTATTCATAGTCTGTTTTCCTGAACCATGATTAATAATTTTCACCTTAACTAGCTATTTGAGACACCAAAGAAGATATGAATAGAGTTCATTGAGTGTTTGTTTTGGTACGAGTTATGAGTTCTCTCGGAGGTTCTTCTTCTGCTGCACCGTCATCGTCGCATTCTCCAGTTCCTTTCGGTGGTGTGACTTGAGCTAGGGGTGGCATGCCGTCGAAGGATTCTTTTAAGGAGGTTCTGTGTGGTGCTGCTTCCAAAGGCTGCGCGGGGTTTCCTGCTCCCATGTCTAAATCTCATCCGGATATTCCTCCCGTTTTGGAGGAGACTCGACCAGCTAAGAAGGTTGAGGGGGTTCCTGTTGTGAGTCTATCATCTTTGGAACTTCGGGAGGCTGTGTCTTTCCATGATCTGATGCTGGTGGCTCGTTTCGGCCCTAACAAATCTTTTTGATCGTTTTTCCAAAGATTTGTGGATTTTTGGGGTCTATCTCATCCGGCGGTGGTTTCGGAGCTGTCTCAGGTGGCTTTCTGCATTCATCATGCGTCCAGGGAAGATTTTATCAAGGTGTGGTCTAGAGAGGTCAGAATATGTGGCTCTTGGCGTTTTTCTCTTTCAAGGTGGTCATGGGACTGCCACTTTGGTCATGAGTCATCTATGGATGCGGTGTGGTTATCGCTCCCAGGGTTACCTCTCCCTCTTCATAACCCAGCGATTCTCAGGGAATTTGGTAACTCATTTGGGTCATTTCTCTATGCTGACAAGAAAACTAGATCACTTTAGGCAGCGGCGAACCCTAGAATATGTGTGGAGTTAGATCTGGTTTTGCAATGTCCGTCTTCGGTCATGATAGAAGCATGAGATGGATTCTCCTGGAAATAAAGGTTATTTTATCATCAGGTTCCATGATTTTTCACCTTATGTGGCTTGCATTGTGACCTGGAGGAAACCTGCCGGCGGCGTAGGGAGGTAGTTGAACCCTCCCGACGGGGCCCGACGATGGTTTTGGGTCTCGACCCGCCCACCTTGGATGGAAAGAGAAAGGATGAAGTTTCCATTGGCCCAAATGAATTTTCAAATTCAAAATTGTCAGGGGACCATTGTATGGAGAATTTGGTGTGTGGTGAGGCAACTTCTGACACGGTCACATTTCAGTCAGCTCCCCCTTCTTATTGTAGGGATATTATCTCATGGTCGCCGGTTTCAGATGTTCAGGTTGAGGTTCCATTATGTGAATAGAAATTTGTTCCTTAGAAGGATTCAGAGGTCTATCTGGATTTCTCCTTGGGCTGTACATTGCGGGCTTTGTCTCCCACTGCGTCCCCTATCTTGGTCTCTTCTCAACTGTCACTGGAAATGCTTCAGAAGTCCCTTTTGAGTAAACTTTCAAAGCATTCAGTGGAAGAGGGGGATTCGGGTGGCATGGTTTCTGGAGTGGAAAAGGAACTGGTGATTTCCCGTCTTTCTCCACAACGATGATTTCTAGTATCTCTAGTCAAAGTGGACATGGGGTCAGACTCTATGGGCTATCAGCCTTCTGGAAGGGCGTCTATCCTGGAGGATGATGCTACTACTTTTAAGAAAGTGATCTTTTCACCGAAGAAGAGCTTGCGTGATGTGAGTATGTCGGGGCCTCTTACGCGTTCCATGACCAAGGGGAAAGGTATTATTACCCCCCATTCCAAGGTGCACCCCTCATCATACCCGAAGGCTTGTAAGGGTGATCTGTAATGATTTCTCTTATCATTTGGAATGCACGCACATTTGGTACCCAAGCCAAGCGTGCGTTTTTTGCTATAGAAGGTAGGAAAGCTAATGTTTCTTTGGTTGTCGGGTTGGAACCGAAGCTCGATCCAAGAAAGTTGACATGGGTTGATAAGAGGATGGGGTTCCCGAATTCCTTACATGGAGGTGAGGTTAACACATAGATATGGATTGGGTGGAAAAATAATATATCAGTGAAGGTGGTGAATATCTTGCCCCAGTGTATTGATACTAGGATTGATATAGGTGCAGTTCATTTGTTATTCTCATTTGTCTATGCGAGCACTATAGTTTGCCAAAGAAGGGTACTATGGAATCATTTGAAAACAACAGAAGCTGGACCTCTCCCATGGTTCGTGGGAATGGATTTTAACACGGTTGTAGACCCGTAAGATAATAAAGAAGGTTTGGGGTTTAGTCAAGAGAGTATCTTAGAGTTTAAGGAGTGCATGTTACATGTGGGGATTATGGATTTGGGTTTCATGGGATCGAAATTTACGTGGTGCAACAATCGTAAAGGTTCGAGTCACATCTGGAGTCGGCTGGAAAAATGCCTCACCAACATGCAAGGTCTCGATATCTTTTCGAAAACATCGGTCAATAATCTAACTCGTATTCTTTCATATCATGCACCACTTTTAATAGATATCACATGAAGTAGTGATGGGCAGGTCGTTCCACTACTCGGAGGAGTGGCACCGCGATCCAGTGTTTTTTCACTTGCATAAAAATTCTTGGCTTAAGGAAGAGAGAGAACGCTCTTGGACAGGGCTGGTGAATCGCCTCAAATGACTTAAGTAGGACATCAGGGATTGGCTGAACAATCATCCTAACTCTTCTAATGGGTTGGTTGGCATGCAGAATGAGATTGAGAGTCTGGAGGGTGATCTTCAGTTGCCCTGGGATGAGAACACTTTTATTATTCTTTGTGATAAGAAGGTATCTCTTGCTGAAAAACTCTTAGAGATGGAAAGAGTCTTCAAGGAGCGGTCTCGGGTTAAATGGCTCAGATAAGGCGACCGTAATAATTCCTTCCCTCATGCTTTCATTATGGAAAAGAGAAGCACAGAGATTAATATCAAGATGGAGGACAATTCTTTTACTGCAGATGTGAATATTGATGGAAATATGGTGTGGAAACATTTCGAGGGTCTCGTGGCCCGGGAGTCCATGTCAGGTTTTGTGAGGAATGATATGGATAACAATGGTTTCTTAAGTTTTCTTCCTCTTTTGGTGAATGATGGTGATAATGAGCGTCTCCCCTCTCTGCCTCAGGAGGAGGAGATCCGGGAGGCCCTGATGAGCATGCCTAAGGGAAGTGCACCCAGTCCAGATGGTTTCACTGCTTCGTTATAGAGTTTTTCACGGGGCATTATTGGGCCAGGTGTTGTGCAAGCTGTCCAAGACTTCTTCAGAGTGGGGCAATTGAACAAGGATGTATCTTCTTCAAGGGTGGTTCTGGTTCCAAAAGTCAAAGATCCCATTCTCATCAGACAATTCCGGCCCATATGTCTTTGTAATGTATCTTATAAGATCTTGGCCATGGTTATTGGGAGGAGGCTTTCAAGGCTTATTTCCAAAGTGGTCTCGGTAGAACAACATGGGTTCATACAGGGTTGGAATATTCAGGGGCGGTTGGCATCGCTAGTGAGTTGGTTCAGGACATCCACAAACACATGGTGGGGTAAAATGTCAGTCTTCAAGTCGATATGAACAAGGCTTATGATCAAATGGAATGGATCTTCATCATCAAGGTTATGAGGGGGTTTGGGTTCCAGGAACGGTTTTGTGATTTTTATTTCAGGTGCTATTCCTCGTCGTGGCCTTCAGCAGCTATGATGGGGAAGTGTTTTGGTTTTTTAAAAACTGCCCACAGTGTGAGGCAAGGTGATCCCTTATCTCTAAACTTGTTTTTTTTGCACAAGATTCTCTATTAAGGAATCTGAAGAAAGGTTTTCTAGAGGGAAATCTGAAACCATATATTGAAAAAAGGAACATGGGGAACATCACCCACCTGATGTTTGCTGACGATGTTCTGTTTTTCATGAATGACTGGTGTAGATCATTAAAACATTTCAGAGAAATCATGTCCAGTTACAACAAGCTCAGTGGACAATCCATCAACTACTTGCAGAGTCATGTATTTATATCTGATAAATGTTCATGAAGGAGGTGTAGAGATATAAAGAGGGATATTGGTCGCAAGAAGAAACGTCTACCCATTTTGTATCTGGGAGGTACCAATATCTTCTGGTCTGGTCAAAAAAAAATTTAATGGAATCATGGATCGTCTACTTGGGAGGATTCTCAACTGGAAGAAAAAGATCCTTTCGTTTGGGGGACAGGTCATACTCATTAACGGTGTTCTTCTGTCTATTCCCATGCACATGTTTTCAGTTATTAAACCTCCTAAGGGTAAGGTTCAGAAGATGGAAAGCATCCTTTTTTAATTTCGTTGGGATGCCAAGGTAGAAGGGCGGTGTCATTGGGCCTCTTGGAAGCGGATGGCGTGACCAATTGCTGAAGGAGGCATCGGCATGTATGACATTCATGAGACCATACTTGGTTTACAGGCTCGTCTTGCATGGGAGATTATCACCGGGGAGACCCTGTGGGAAACATTCTTCAGAGGGCATTACGGCTGGAGTGAGGAGATCAACATGCATAGAGTGACGAGGATGGCCATGTGTATGTTTGATCATATGGAGGAATTACATGGTTACTATAGATTTATTATCAACAATGGGAATATTATCTTCTAGAATGACAACTGGGCGGGTGGAAATCTGGCCTTCGAAGGCTGCCCGTCTCCTGACGTTTCTTTCAGGGAAGCTTGTAATTGGTATGCTGTCATCCATGCAGCGTTAATACACACCCATATGAGATTTTTTGAGGAGAATGGGATGAACGAGGAACCAGATATATGCTGCTTCACAGAGACTCCTTCCGGTAGGTTCTGCGTCCGCGACTACAGGAGAATTCTTCAGATCGAGAGACCCATGGTGGAAGGGGGAAAGGTTACTCGGTGAAATGAAATTCCGACGAGGATGAACTTCTTGGTGTGGATATTAAATAACAGAGCTCTACCGACAGTGGATAATATCCAGAAAAAAAGGATCTGCATGGCGTCTCAGTGTTATTGCTGCGAGCACCCCAGTATCGAGACAACAGTTCGTCTTTTCCTCTGAGGGAAATAGGCCTCACTTCTTTGGTCTTCCTTCACTCACTCTCCGCTTGAAGATGGTGAACTCTAGACCTATCGATACTTGGTTTAATCTTGGTTCTCGGGGATGCAGAATAGGGCCATGGAAAGAACGATTAGGAACATCATCTTGATTGTTGTCTGTTGGGTCATTTGGGAGGTGTGTAACCCAGTTAGGCTAGGCTCCAAAAGATCTCCTTTGTTTCTTCTAATTAGGCTTAAAACTCTCATTGTGGAATTGGAATCCTTGGTTAAAGGGGGGAGTGATTCAGTTTTTCTCTGTAACTTCCTTTAGAGACCATGCATGCTTCAAGGTAGGGTTAGTGTTTGGGTAACATGGTAGCCTCCTAGCCATGGGTTGAAACTGAATATTGATGGGTCTTGCATGGAGGGAGTGATGAGGGGAGGAGGATTACTGTGAGACTGTTGGGGCTCAGTGTATGTTTCCTTTAGTGTGTTTTATTTTCCTGGTAACTCCTTGGGGGTGGAGGCTCGAGCTCTCCATTCTGGCTTTATGGTTTGCAAGAGGAGGGACTTGACGGTGACAGAGGTTGAATCAGATTCAGAGGTCCTGGTTAGGAATGTATGGGGAAGTTATGGGATTATTTGGGACTTGACTTATATTATTAGAAGGTGATATAAGGAAATAAGTCAAGGAATGTTAATTCATCATGGCTGGAGGGAATCCAACTTGGCAGCTGACTCGCTTTCTCGTTTGGGTAGAAATGAGGACAATATTTTGGTTTATGGTAGTCTTCATTCTCTTCCCCTGGAGTGTTTATGTGTGGTTCAAGGGGATTCCCTTGTCCTGCACCACATTCACCCCCCTTGAAGGGCTTTCTTTGGTTCCTCTTGTTATCCTTTAAAATAATAATAATAAATATATCTCATACCGGTGTTTGGATAGTGGATACCATAGAGGAAAGATGTTTCAGTTTCTAATATGTCGAGAATGTGGGAAGAAGCATTTGAGGTAATGTATCAAAGGAATGAGAATATATTTTTCGTGTGAAAAAAAGTATATAATGTAGGAAACTGCAAAGGAAAAAAATTAAATGGTCGATTAGTGCAATTGATATTAATACTGGTCTCCCTAAAGTATTATTAATTAATGAATGTTTTAAATATGTAATGTGTGATAATTATTAAAATCAATGTCATAGGGGGGAATCTCAGGAAGATAATCAACAAAGTGGGATGAGTAATGGAAATATTGCTAATGAAGAAGAGACTATGAATGGCATATGCAAGGAAAGCGGAATTAAAGAATAAGATGGTTAAGACTTGTTAATGGATTAAGGATAAGGTGGAATAATTGAATTGTTTATCTATTTGAATTCCAAAAATATGTTATATGAATAATAATATATATAAGTATGGTTTATAGTAGTTTTGAATTAAAAAATATCAAGAACATTTTGAATGGTTCCATTGACCTAGAAAATTGATTTCAAACCAATGTTATATTAATAGAAAAAAATGATTATGGTAAGGATAACCTGTAATATGTTCATGATGTTGGGACAATTATGTTGTTATAAAGATATGATTTATATAAATAATGTAGATAGGATAGTATTAATGTATTTGGAATTGATTAAAGATTTTTTGAGAAATTGTATTACGATATCATTAAATGAGTTTATAGAATTTATGGATTTAAGAAATATATCCAATAATATGTTTTTTATATAAGTAATGTGAAAGAATTTATTTTTTCAATAAAGTTTTTTTTGGAATTTTGATTATTACCATGCATCAAGAGAATACATTATGAATGTTTATAAATGTTATGTGTGTGAAAATAAAGAGATACATTATGATATATGGGGGATTAATGTACAATTGAATTTAAGAAAATTAGTGACCTTATTTATAGATTTCGAATTTTATGAGGTTTATAAGGTTAACCATTTATGGAATAGTTTATTTTTAAATTTGGATGAAGTTTTAGAGAATAACATATCACTTCACCATATAAAGATTTATTCATATTGGTTAACCACTGACAACATTTTTTTAACTAGAGATAGAAGAAACGAATGATCACTCTATTATGGATATTGTGATCTATTAGTGGTTCAGGAATAAAAAATCACCTTCAATTCTTGGAGTAAGAGAAGAATTGAAAATTAATTTAAGAAAAACCAATGGATGAAATTACGGTTATAATACAAAGGAAATCTAGGCCCTTGGTATATCAATCCCTTGGTCATTGTTGATCATATAAGGATGGTATCCTATTGATTGAGTCATCTATTGAACCTCTAGAAGGCTAAATATGTGTTCCCTGCATCTATATTGAGGAATTAAATACCTGATCCATCACATGTACATAACACATAGGTCATACCATTGGAGAAAGATATTAATTGTGAGAAAAACCAGTAGAGATTCTGAATCAAATTGATAATTTTCTATGAAATAAGAACACTTACCTAGTTAATGTTTTGTGGTGAAACCATAAGATTATGTAAGATGTGTGGGAACCTAAGGATGTAATGAGGAAGATGTATACTTGGTTGTTGGTACCAAATTTGTAATGGATCAGAACCTATGGGTCCATTACTTTTCCAAATTCTATGTGTCTGTGTTGAGTCAAAAAAGTTTTCCTTATGACTTTTCCATTTCTTCTTGTTTTGAAAATCACAAACACCTCATACTAAAGAAAAACTACATTTTAATTTTCTATGGAAAATTTCCTTCCTTAAGGAAATTTACCCTAGACTAGATTTCCTTATACATATAAATATTTTTCGTAAGTATAAAAATCGGGTCCATACCTAAAACCTTGGAATTATATAATACTTAGATATGAAGCATTCTGTTTTAGGTGCCAAATTCTGGATATGAACTATAATGATGTTCCACTCCAAATTCTGGATACGAACTCCAATGAATTTCTACTCCGAATTCTGGATACGAACTCCAATGAAGTTCCCCTCCGAATTCTAGATACAAACTGTAATGAAGTTCCACTCCGAATTCTCGATACGAACTATCAAAAAGTTCGAATCCGAAATTCTATGAGTTTGACTCTGAACTTCTATGAGTTCGACTATGAACATCTTTGATTTCGACTCCAAACTTCTACTAGTTTGACTCCGAACTTTTATGAGTTCGACTATGAACTTCTACTAGTTTGACTCTAAACTTCTATGAGTTCGACTTTGAACTTCTATGAATACGACTACGAACTTCTATGAGTTCATCTCAAAACTTTACTAGCTTGACTCCGAAATTCTATGAGTTTGAATTTGAACTTCTACAAGTTCGACTCAGAAATATATAAGTTCAGATTCTGAATTCCAGTAAAACCAGACTCTGAATTACTTTAGAAATTAAGTCTCTAGATTTCCACAGAATTCAGGTTCCAAATTCCTATAAAACAGAATCTGAATATATCTTTATTATAGACTCCAAATTTCATTTTGGTTGGACTCCGAACTATTATTTTCGTACTTTCCGAACATCAGTTTTGCTTATACTTATACTTGTTTCATTACAAAATTATGTCGTGCTTTTAGTTATTAACTAACCGTTGGTTCAGTGACATGTATACAGGTCCCTCCAAAATTCAAGGAAAAATATAACTGTTGGTGGAGGGAGCTGACCGTTGCTACTGAGCCTATAAATAGGAGCTCATTTGAAAGATCTCAACAAGAAGTTGATCACTCTAGAGACCACACTCTATCAAAGTGATTTCTAGAGAGAGATGATTTTCATGCCTTGCGCGTACTGAACTACTCGTTCAGATTGCTTTTTGCGACTCCGAATGTTGGTGATTACATTTTAGGTCTTCTGGGGATATGAAGACATTGGTGCTAACTACCTTGATGTTTGAGGGATTCTTTGCTGAGGAAGATAGATATTGCAACTACCTTGACGTTGAGGGCTTGCGGGGATAGCAAGACAGAGATTCTGATCTTTGTATCGAGGGCTTACTCGGGTGTGGGTAAGATAGACTTTCTTGAAAGTATAAATCAAGGGACCTTTATCCAAGGTTGTTGGATACCCTTCTCGTTCGGTTAACAGATTTATATCTTGTTACTTGTTTGTGTTACAAGTATATTTTTTCCACTATATTTTGTATGTTTAAGAAAGTATGACCATATTATACTTCCTTACAATTGTGTACTCTGATTCAGTTAGATTCTATATGCTTTAAGGTATAATCTCATATTGTAAATTTGGTTAAGTTTCATTTTCCAGATCCATATTTCCGGAATCGGTTTTTCAGAATCACTTTCCAGATTTAAGCAAGTGTATAGAGTTAGAAGTTTGTAACTTCATACTTTTTCCCAATCATTCAATTGGTGTTAGAGGTGTTTTGAATTTGGTTCGTTAAACTTTGTTGAACTTAGATCTTTCCTTGTTTAAGGAAATTTTTAAAGTGTACAATTCACCCCCCTCTTGTATATTGAGAATCTACATCATTATTTCATTCCTACAATTGGTATCAAAAGGAGGTCTCTAAAATACTTATACTTACATATATGTTTTTCTTTCTTAGTTTTTCATTGTTCTATATTTTTCTTGCTTAGGAATTTTCTCCTTGAATCCAAACTTTTTTTATTAACAAGTATTTGTGTAGAAAGTTTTTTTAAGATGGAAGGAATGAATGTTGGTTCCATCGACAACCTAAATCCTACAAGACCACCAATTTTTTATTGAAATTATTATGAGTATTGGAGAGATTTAATGAAGACTTTCGTTATCTATAATGGAGTAGAAAATTTTTTATGCTTACTTGAGGTTATCAAATTCTTGACAAGGAAGTTAGTACTTTCAGAATCCAAGAGAAGCATGATTACCAATTAAACTATAAGGTACACAATACTCTACTATGTTCAATGACTAGGAATATATATTTCCAAATTTCTCCTTTTTAAAACAGCTAACTGTATATGGAATAAACCTAAAGTTACACATTTTGTTACATCTAAAGTGATTGAGACAAGAAGATCTATTCTTAGAGATGAGTATCGTGGTTTTAATTCTCCTTATGGAGAACCCATTTGTAAGGTGCAACAATGATTTATGACTATCGTGAATAGCTTACAATCTATGGGAGATAAAGGTCTGGATGATGAAGCTCTTGTTGACAAGATCATTGATATTATGCCAAATGAGTGGGAATCAAAGAGAATAGCTATTGATGATAATTGGAAGGTTACTCAAATTCCCTTAGATTAGCTATTTGGAACTCTTATCCAACATGAAACAAGGATGAAGAGAGATGTTGACAACATCAAAAAGAATAATGGGAATGGTACTATTTCTTTTACTATAACATCAAATCACATGAAAGCTAAGACTCCTGAGAGAGTAACTAGATCGAAGTCTAAGAAGGTTACTATCCAATCCGAATCTAGTGAGAGTGAAGTCTTAGAAAACGAGTTAGCAAATTTTTCTCGAAGAATGAACAAGACAGCTGGTGAAAGAAATTTCCAATCCAGGTATAAGAAGAAGAAAAGGATAGATATGAAAGATTCATAGGTCACATGCTATGAATGCAGGAGAACTGGACACCTATGACCAGTTTCCCTATGATTAAAAAGAAAGACCGAAAAGAGAGGCATTCTGAAAGAAACATGAAGAAGTTTTAAAAAGCTAAAGCTAAGAAAAGTCTAAAAGCTAATAATACATGGAGTGCTAGATGTGGAGAATATTCAGAAAGTGAATCATCGGGATATGATTCATTAGCTCAAAAGAATATGGGATTCATTGCTAATACTTCTTTTCCACATACATGTCTTATGGCCAAGGTATGCTCTGCCGAGGCTTTAACAAGTTTATCTATTGATAAGAATTACTATTCCTAAAATAGTACTTCTAATGAAGATACTTCATCCTCAGAAAATGAAGAACCTTCATATGATGAAGTATCTATATTTTCCAAGTTACTTAAAGAAAAAAGTTGTAAAATTTCTAAGAAATTAGTCAAGGAAAATACTAGGGAAGAAATTATTACAAAAGAGACTTCAGATCGTTCTACAAATCTTAGAAATAAAGAAGTAATTTTAGAAAAACATTCTAATGACCTTGAGAAAGAAAAATTTGATAAGGAAGAACTTTATAGAGATCTTAAGAATGCTATTTTGGAGATGAATATTATTGAGGAAAAATCTAACTCTAAGGAAATGATTCCTGGGGATAGGAATTTAGTTATTAGACTAAAATCTGAAATATTTTCTCTTAAGAAGCTTCTTACAATATTTACTTCTGGGAAGGAAAATTTTGACAAGATGTATTCTAAAATTAAACCTCATGGAAACACTACTGTAGTATGTTATACTCACCAAAACTAGTTTTCAAAAAAAAATATTTTGTTCCTTCTAGAGAATATTTTTTCACTCAGTGTCAAAGTGGTGAGCATTGGAAGAAAAACATTTCTTTCAATAAAGTTAAATATCTTGGGTTTCATAAAGCATATTTTTCTAAACAAATGTGGATACCAAATAAATTTGTTGTTTTTACAATTCCAGATCCAAGCACTCCTGGATTCCGAAAACTTAACTTGTTTCTCATTTTCAAGAAAATAGGGAAAGTACCAACAACAATACTTGGTACATGGATATTGGATGTTCCCGTCATATGACTGTTAACAAAAGCTTTTTCTAAAATATTATCAAGACAAAAGTAGGAAAAGTAACTTTTGGAGATAATGCTCAGGGAGAAATTATTGGTATAGGTAATATTTTTCTTCTTAGTAAAACTTTAATTTCAAATGTTTTGTTTGATAAAGGTATTAAGAACAACCTCATCAGCATAAGTCAATTATGTGCTGAAGGATACCTTGTGAATTTTAGGAATAATAAGAGCTTAGTACACAATTCCAAGGAAGAGTTTTTTCTTTCTGCCCATAGGCAATAGAATTCTTACACTATCAAATTAGAAGGCCTTAGTAGCCAAGACATACCTTTCCTTAGTGAAATGGAAGATCATTCTTGGTTGTGGAATAGAAGCTTAGGACACTGTAACATTATGAACATATGTAAACTCTCTATGAAAGGTTTAGTAAAGTATCTACCAGAGCTTAGATTTGATTCTTCAAAAGTTTGTGACCCTTGTCAATATGGAAAGCAACATAAATCATGTTTTAAATCAATTGGTGAAGTCTCAAAAACTAATGACAAGTTTTGCTTCTCATCCATGGTCACTATGAATATTTTTCAATAGAAGTTTTTTCTTATTTTTAACTTGGGCTCTAAAACTTTTGAAATAAGAAAAAGTTTCATACTTCTTTGCTAACAAAATAGACCCATGTAAATTTAGTGTAATCATAAACTAAGATAAATACATAATACTAGCCCCCAATGCATCCTGTTTGTGTTGGACCAAAAATATCCATGTGCACCAACTATAGTTCATTAGTTTTTGGTGGGTGTAGAATGAATAGAAAAAGTACACAAACTAAGAAATGATAAGTTTTGGTGGGTGTAGAATGAATAGAAAAGTACACAAACTTCTATCAAATGTTGATAATCATTTTTTGGTGGGTGTAGAATGAATAGAAAAAGTACATCTGGAACTTGTCATTTCTTAAGAGATTCATTAGTTTCTTGGTCATGCAAGAAGAAAAACTCAGTAGCTCTTTCCACAGCTGAAGCTGAATATTTAGAAACTAGAATTTGTTGTGCTCAAGTGTTGTGGATGCATCACACACTCACATACGGTGTCTTGATTTTTACTAAGACTCAAATTTTGTGTGATAACACAAGTGTCATTTCCCTTATTAAAAACCCTACACATCACTCCCATGAAAATCACATAGATATTAGGAATCACTTTCTTAGGGATCACAAACTTAAAGGAGATATCATTCTTTAGTTTATCAGAACGCAAAATCAACTTGCTGATATTTTCACAAAATCTTTACCCTCTGATATATTTGAATACATTAAATAGAAGTTAGGAATGATAACTGTAAGGTAATATGTCTTCATTATCTTCCTATTGAAATAATATCCTTAGAGTAATAAACTTCTTTTCATAGTGGGAGTATATTTGATTTTGAATCTTCCAAATTTTTCAAAATGAGTCTTTCAAAAAAATTTTGTAATGAGTCTTTAAAAAATTTTCATAATGAGTCTTTCAAAAAAAAATTCATAATGATTCTTTAAAAAAAAAAATTATTAAGAGCCCTTCAAAATTTATCGGAATCGAAATTTTCGTAATGAAATTCTCGTACCTGAAATTTTCTTAATAAAGTTTTCATACTAAAAATTTTCATAATGATGTTTTCGTACTGAAAATTTTCGTAATGAAATTTTTGTACTGAGAATTTTCTTAATAAGAATTTTCATAATGGGAATTTTATTTTTTTTTGTAGTTATTTTTCATAATGAATTTTTCATAATCAAACTTTCTTCAAGAAGAATATCACTTATTAAGAAGAAACTTCCTATCCAATCCGAAAGTTATGAATTCCTTACTCAAGTATTTGTATTCATTTTTAGTTGCTGGTAGTTTCGTTTTCATATAAAATTTCTCTGATATGTTTCTTCTCAAATCAGAATATTTTTGTTAAAACCTAAAATGATCGGATTCAAGGTTTCCTTCAAGATTTCCTTGCGGGTATGATTTCAACCGTCAGATCAGAATAGAGTTTTTTTATCAACCGCTAGATTGATTTTTGAAGATGAAAGGTCAGCTCCATTGCCTATATAAAGAGCACCCCCATTTTTGTCACACATCGTTTTTCAAGCCCTCGTGTGTCGAAGCCCCGCCTCTTCTCTTAAAGCCTGTATCGAATCTCTCAGAGCTCCTTCATTCCGAATGTCTGTAGAAGCTACTTCCCATGATTTGTCTACCACAAATCCAATCTCAAAATGGTTAGTCTACAGGGAAACATTAGTCCATCCGGATAACTTCAGTGAGTATTATTCTCTAATTTAAAAGATTATGAAACCCAATGGTTGGGAAGACTCAACATATCAAAACTAGGGGGTCAGGATGTTGTGTATACATATTTGCTGGTAGAGTTTTATGAGTTTGTTTCCTTCAATGAAGAAGATTTCAGAAACAAATTTTCTTCAAAGTCTTATGGGAAGACATACATGCTTTCTTACACCAAGGCTGCCAACTTTGTAGTCATATGATATGATAGAGAATCAGAATTTTGTTAACATACGCAACCAGATGTGAAAGGAAGTTTCCGCAAGGTGAATGCAATGAAATTCCTTGGGCTTAAAGATGACCAGACAATAAAGATTTCTCATCTTTCCACAAACAACCATATTCTCCAGTTGTGGGTTCAAGGATTTTTCATTCCCAGAATAAGAGATAAGGATAACCTAAAGAAGGGTGATATCTATATCTTAGATTTTTTGGTAAATCTAAGAAAGATCAATTTGATGAGACACATTCGTATTACGTTTCATAATATCAAAAAAGGAACTTTGAAGGCTTAAATCCTTATGTATCATACTCTTATATACAAGCTTATTATTCGTTTTCTTGATTCGTTCAATGTTTCTTGCACCTCGAAGCTGAGAATTTTTAAGGTGATGCTGATAAGTGACGACACCTTTAAGAAGTTTAAATATGGTTTTTGAAAAGAATCAAGTGAGTTCTACGATCTGCCCGAAGAGGAGGTAGAAGTCTCTCCAAAAAATTTAGAGAAGGTTGAGCCAGTGAATAAGGTTTCTAAGAAGAGAAAATTGAAAGAGATTGTTGGTGAAAACAAGACTCCCAAAGCCAAGGAAACCTAGTCAGCACATCTCAAGACAGAAAAATAGAAAGCATATCCAAGTTAGGTGGCTTCTAAATGGAGATAAGATAAGGAGAAAAGGAAAATAGGGGATCCATAGTTCAGATTGGAACCTACTGAGTCTAAGGCCTTAATAGAAAAAGATGTGGATGAGTTAGAGAAACATGCTAAAGAGATGAAGATGTAGAAGAAGCTATCTGAGACTGAAATCATTCAATCCCTTTTGAAAGCCACAGAGGTAGCTTTTGAGAAGATTCCCATTCCAAAAACTTTTGACGTCCAACCATTACCAGAGACCCCTGGGAAGAAGTACATCACTCCGAAAAATTCCAAATGGAAAAAGGTTTTTGAAGAAGTAGAAAAAGGAGATGGTGAATAAGTAGAAGAAGAAGTTGTTGATGAAATTGAAGAAGAAGAAGAAGTAGTAGAAGAAGGAAGTTATGATCTAGATGACTTGATTAAACAAGTTGAGGATTATCAAGAAAAGGATGAATCCTCAAAGCTAGTCACTCTAGGAAAGGGAGATGAAAATGGTGGTAAAAGAGATTATGTCGAGGAAGAAGAAAAAGAAAATGAGTTATATGAGGAGGAAATCTATGAGAAGAATTTTCTTGAAGAAGGAGAATAGAAGGAGAAACCAGATGAAGACAAGATTGTTCAAGTATCTGAATCCAAAGAAGAAACTCCTGATGAAGAAATTCCAAAAGTTGATAAAGGGAAGGAAGTGCTTACGGACACCCCTAAAAAAATATTATAATAAAGAAGGAGGTTGGTGGTTCTTCCAGAAGAAAGATTGTGGAGATTGAAGAAGAAAAATCCCCTAGCAAGTTATCATATTTAGAGTCATCAGCAATGGGACATAACTTTTTTGTTTAATCTTTGAAAAAATTGGTGGACACAATTCCGATATTTTCCACCACAGACTCCCGTTGCCAGATGCTTCAACACAGTCTGAATCAGAAGTCAGAATCCTTTTCTCTGGTGATGGATAAGTGTGTGACGATTGAGACTGATCATAGAAACTTCCTTATCAATTATGATGTTCACAGGAAATCTTGCAGCAAAATCACTTTGAGTTCTAATAAATTTGATGATGAATTAACTGAGTTTGATCATTTTCAAAATGATGTAAAAGATGCTTTTGATACTGAGGATGCCAAGATTAAGAAACTTCAGGATAAGCTGACCCTTGAGCAAATTTTTTGGAATCAATAGGATAGAGAGTTGAATGGAAAGCTTAACTCGGTTTCTCATAACTAGAAAGGTGAAAGAGATTTACAGATTGAGATTCAAGAGAAGCTGCAAAAGCAAGATGATTTACTGAAGATGCAGGAAGACGCCATTAAGGCTCAGGCAGAGGTCCTGAAATCTCAAGATGAAAGGATAAAAACTTTGGAGAAGCAAGTTAAGGAGGATCAAAAAGACCCAAAGAAGCTGAAGACTTTGTTGAAGAAGTCAATTCCCAAGGAAAAGGAGGACAAATAGAAAAATACTATTTTTTGCTGTAATTATTTTTTTGTAAAAATTATTTCAACCCTAATGAAATTTTTGGTTGGTTTTATCTCATGTTATTATTTAATAATGTTTCAGGAACCTTATTTCATTTCCATTCCCTTAAATTTTTTTGAAAATCACAAAGGGGGAGAAGGAATAAGATCCACTCAAAATAGGTAGAAGGAAAAATTTATAAGTCAAGAACTATCCTTAATTAAGGGGGAGTTCCTCATTACAAATTTTACATTTCCAATCATAATGAAAATTCCACTCATTAAATTCAGAATACAATCCTTAGAGTTCCTAAGCTTAAGGGGGTGTTAGTTGTATTCATCATCATATATGAACAAAGGGAGATATGTTTTAATTTCAATGTCTAAAGAGAATTTTTTAAGTTCTTATTTTCTTTTTTGAAAGGATTTTTGTGCTTTCCAAAAAGGCGGAGATTGTTGAGTCAAAAAGGTTTTCCTTACGACTTTTCCATTCCTTCTTGTTTTGAAAATCACAAACACCTTATACTTAAGAAAATAAATATTTTACTTCTCTAATGAAAATTTCCTTCCTTAAGGAAATTTACCCTAGCCTAGATTTCCTTATACATATCAATATTTTTCTTAAATATAAAAATCGGATCCATACCAAAAACCATGGAATCATATAATACATAGATATGAATAATATTGTTTTTGGATCCGAATTCAAGATACGAACTCTAATGAAGTTCCACTCTGAATTCAGGATACGAACTCCAATGAAGATCCACTATGAATTCTGGATACAAACTCCAATAAAGTTCCACTCCAAATTCTGGATATGAACTCTAATGAAGTTCCACTAAGAATTCTGGATACGAAATCTCACAATGTTTGACTCCAAAATTCTATGAGTTTGTCTCCGAAATTTTACTAGTATGACAATGAACTTCTATATGTTCGACTCCTAACTTCTATAAGTTTGACTCTGAACTTTTATGAGTTCGACTCCAAACTTCTATGAGTTCGACTCCAAACTTCTATGATTTCGGCACGAAAATTCTACTTTTTCTACTCCAAACTTCTATGAGTTCGACTCTGAACTTCTACTAGTTTTACTCTAAACTTCTAGGAGTTCGACTCTGAACATCTATGAATTTGACTCATAACTTCTATGTATTCGACTCCGGTCTTCTATGAGTTCAACTCCGAACTTTTACTAGTTCGACTCCGAACATATATGAGTTCGTCTCCGAACTTCTACAATTTCGACTCTGAACTCTACAAGTTCAAATTATGAATTCTAGTGAAACCAGAATCCGAATTTCCATAGTAATTCAGACTCCATATTTCTATAGAATTCAGTTTCCGAATTTCTATAAAACAGAATCCAAATATCTCTTTATTATAAACTTCGAATTTCATTTTGGTTAGACTCCAAACTATTATTTTCTTACATTCTGAACTTCAGTTTTGCTTATACTTATACTTTTATCAATACAAAAGTATGTCGTGCTTTCATTTATTGACTAACCGTTGGTTGAGTGACACATGTATTGGTCCCTCCAAAATTCAAGGAAAAATATGACCGTTGGAGGGGGGATCCGACCATTGCTACCAAGCCTATAAATAGGAGCTCATTTGAAAGATCTCAATAAGAAGTTGATCACTCTAGAGACTACACGCTGTCAAGGTGATTTCTAGAGAGAGAATCTTTTCATGCCTTGTGAGTATTGAACTGCTCGTTCAGATTGCTTCGTGCGACTCTCAATGTTGGTGATTACACTTGAGGGCTTCTGGGGATAGGAATACAGAAGTTCCGACTACCTTGAAGTTTGAGGGATTCCTTGCTGAGGAAGACAGAGGTTCCAACTACCTTGATGTTTAGGGCTTGCTGGGATAGCAAGATAGAGATTTCAATTTTCTTATCGACGGCTTACCTGGGTGTGGGTAAGACAGACATTCTTGAAAGTATAAATAAAGGGACCTTTATCCAAGGTTATTGGATACCCTTATCTTTGGGTTAAAATATTTATATCTTGCTACATGTTTGTGTTAGAAGTTTATTTTTTCTGATACATTTTGTATGTTTAAGAAAGTATTACCATATTATACTTCCTTACACTTGTGTGCTCTGATTAAATTAGATTCTATACGCTTTAAGTTAGAATATCATATTGTAAACTTCAGTTAAGTTTTATTTTCCATATCCATATTTCTAGAATCGGTTTTTCAGAATCACTTTCCATATTTAAGCAAGTGTATAGAGCTAGATGTTTGTAGCTTCATACTTTGTCCCAATATTTCAATTGGTGTTAGAGGTGTTGTGAATTTTCTTAGTTTAACTTTGTTAACCTTAGATCTTTACTTGTTTAAAGAAATTTTTAAAGTGTACAATTCACCCCCTATTGTATATTGAGCATCTACATCATTATATCAATCCTATAGTTTGGGGGTCCTAGACACAATCGGTGAGTCAGGAGGATGTTAGTGTCAATGGAAACATGTCACACTATGGTGTCACCTATCAGTGGAACTAATCGGTCTTACCAACTAGTTCCACCCATTAGTCTCACAGATCATCTTCACCGATCAGCTTCAGAGATCAACTTCACTGATCTGCATCACATATCAACTTCACAAATCAGCTTCAAAGATTAGCTTCACTGATCAGCTTCATAGATCAGCTTCAAAGACCAACTTCACTGATCAGCTTCACTGATTAGCTGCATAGATCAGCTTCACT
The DNA here is from genome assembly GCA_963277665.1 of Viscum album. Lineage (NCBI taxonomy): Eukaryota > Viridiplantae > Streptophyta > Magnoliopsida > Santalales > Viscaceae > Viscum > Viscum album. Next base: position 521,676,198 of record OY728150.1, read on the forward strand.
GATCAGCTTCACAGATTAGATTCACTGATCAGCTCTAAAGATCAGCTTCACAAATCAACTTCACAGATCAGATTCACAGATTAGATTCACAGATCAGCTTCACAGATTACCTTCACTGATCAGCTTCACATGATCATCTTCACATATCAGCTCCACTAGTATCACCCATCGGTCTCACCAATCAGTTTCACCCATCGGTCTCATGGATCAGTTTCACTCTTCGGTCTCACCAATCAGTTTCACCCATTGGTATCACCCATCGGACTCACCGATCGGTGTCTCACTGATCAATATCACCAATTGGTTTCACCCATCGGTCTCACCGATCGGTTTCACCTATCGTTCTCACCGAACGGTTTCACCCATCAGTCTCACCGACTGATTTCACCCATCGGTCTCACCCATTGGTTCCACCCATCAGTATCACTTATTGGTTCACCCATTTGTTTCACCCAATGGTCTCACCGATCAGTGTCTAGTCGATTGGTCTCACCGATCAGTTTCACCCATCGGTCTCACTGATCAGCACCTCACCAATCAATCTCACAAATTAGTTTCACCCATCAGTCTCACTGATCTATTTCACCCATCGGTCTCACCAATCCGTACATCACTGATAGGCTTCACCCAATCAGTTTAAACCGATCCGTTTCACTGATCAACTTCACCCGATCTTCTTTACCAAATCAGCTTCACTGATCAGCTTCACCCGATGAGTTTCACTGATCAGCTTCACCGAATCATCTTCAGCAGAAAATCTTCACCCAATCAGCTCCATTGATTGGTTTCACTGATCAGTCTCCTCAATCAGCCACAAAGATATTTCGGGTTTTCCTTCCCTAGTTTTCCCATAACAACATTTTTAAGGCTTTTTATCCTTTTAAAAAGGTTCAAGGCCTTTTTTATAGACCATAAATGCTTTTTAAAATCCCCCAAAACCCAGATAACTCTTGAATTACCAAAAAAGTGTTTCATTTTCCTCATTTACACCCATTTTCTCATACTTTTTAGCTCTTCCCATGTTACATGGGTTTTCCATTTAATGGAAACCCTTTATCTCATAATTGTTATTGCCACCTCTCCGAGGAGAATTGTTAAATAAAAATTAATTCCATCATGTGTAACTACCCAACCATGTAGTGAAGCCACGATATGCCTTTAAATTCATTCAATATTTTAATATTTGGTTACTCTAGGATCTCACCTTTTATCGCACAGAGTTTCTTTCTTCATCTAGGATAGTATCTTTTCCTTTATTTGGTGTATTTGGAGTCCCTCTTCCCAAGTCTAGTTGTGCGCAAACGCTGGAGCCTTTTCTACTAAATCTTAGAGTCCTTGGGTTCTTCCCCTGCAAGTAGCGCATCCCTAGTTCTTGGTTTGAGGAATAAAACTTCGATTGATAATCATCCAGGTGGGGATTCGTCCTCCATCTCTATTTACAGTGCATCATGCATGGTGGGTATGATGATGTTCTCTCAGGATGTAGATGAAACCAAATTTTAAAAAGATAATAAAGGAACCTAAATGGAATAAAGGGGTGGGAATGATGAAGTTGTTGTTGTGTTATAACTTTGTTGTTGTATTATTAATTTTTGTTCTTTTCTCCAATGAAAATTGTGGTCATTTGTGTTCCTTCCTTGTGCACTAGTAATCCTCTATTTTTCTGTTTTATCCTAGTATTTAATGGCTGTAACATGGAAAATGGTAAATCATGTAAACTCGGTTGATTAAATGGATCCCAAATGAACAATAATCCCTGTGTGATCACCCCGGTTAACCAAATGGAAAGAAGGAACATAAATAATGGACTTGTTAAATCTAGAATAGAACATCATTGCTATGTTCGGGTGATATGTGTGGTGTCTCTTCTTGATGTTGTGTGGGGCCGTACGATGGAGCTTCAGGTGGTTCCAGTACTTAGAGGGATCTTATAGATCCCTTTTTTTGTAGTGACATTAAAAGAGAACTTGGTGTGAATGCATAAATTACTGCATGACTACTTTTCCTTCTTTGGCTTATGAATATGCCTGTTAGTTTCCCTGTAGTGAAGAATTATTTAAATGGATTCACTTGAATATGATAATAAGACTGAGTTTAATGGGGAATTTTTTTTCGTGGAATGATTTGGTCTCTGGTTGTGGCAGTTGTTCTTTTGTATGAATGAATAGTAATGAGGGTGTTTGTGTATGGGATTTTTTTGGAACCCTTAGGTTGGGAAGAGTGCTTGTTTAACTATATGTTTAGATTTAGTTTTGTGTTTCTTATTTTCACCCCACCCATGTTGATCACTACATGTCGAACACCCCCATTTTATTTTGGATGGTGTTTTTCCCAACATTAAATTGGGTGGGTGTATATTAGGTCCTTTATGCCCCCTCTCCCAGGTATCCCAAGAATATTTGGGCAGGATATGATGGCATGAGGTCCATTTTTTCCCAATAATCTTCAGGCATGGTATGTTTTGGTGGTTGGCCTAGGAGTGTGTAGAAATGTTTGTTTCGCAAGTGTTTTCAGGATGAGGCCCAGGTGTCTTTAGGCATGCCAGTAGTTGTCTATCCAAGGTGTCTTTGGGTGTGGTTACGTATGGTTGTGGTGGCCCAGGTGTCTACAGGCAGGATACATGTTTTTGGTGGCCCAAGTGTATATGGGCATGATACGTGGTTGTGGTAGTCTATAAGGTTGTTGTTGGGGTGGCAGTGGGACTACAGTGAAAATGGTGGGGGTGTTTTGATGCATAGTATGTCTTAAATAACCATTGAGAAGGCAGTGCGGGGTACCCAAATATCGATTTTCTATTAATATTACCTTATGCGACTTTCAATATTTTAGGAGTGTGCCTTGGTGAGGTTGGGTGGATAGTTATCCTTGTTAGTTGTTTTGGAAATCTCTATTTTCTCATGGGTCATTAGATTGTCTCTCCACTTGTGCATGAGAGCTTTTGGTTTTCCTAACTGAGTATACCTATATACTCACCCTACATATATAAAACTGGTTTCACGTTTCTAGGAGGACTTTAGAGACCGTGTAGTACCGTACTAGCTCAGACAACGGGACAATTGTCGTGATTTTTTTATTTATTTTTTCAACTTCTCTTTGGTTTTTTTGTACTTATATGGGTCTATCTTTGAACAGGCCTATAGGAATATGTTTTTTCCTTACTATTACCATCAGTTTTGGAGTTTTTTGGGTTTTTACCACTGTATCTCCCAATCCTAATAAAGAAAGGGTAATTCCTTCCATATTACTTGTGGTTTTATACCCTTGGTGTTAGTCGCCACTCTAGGTCCAATTGAAATCAGGAATCATGGGTCATTATCTCTCCTTCAACTTGGGGAATGAAGGGTCTAAAAATTTTCTATCCCTTCCCTCATCTCGATGAAGGCAGGTCATGACCGAATGACATCAGATGTGATGGTTGAGAGATAGGATCGAGATCAGGGTTTGTCACAATAAGGAATTCATGGGATGGAAGTGTAAATGTTTTAGGAAATCTTGGTGCATGAAATAGGCCAGGGAAGACTAGCTAGGAAACTGGATTTTAGGGCCCCCCTTGATCTAATTCAATTACTAAAGGACCAAGTGAGGCTACACTGATTATAGGGTAGAGACCCTAAAAAAGGTATATTCATAATAATGGCAGGTGTTCCTATATGTTATGGATGTTTTGGGAATTTAAATAAATAACATGTTTAAGAAAAATTGAAAATAAATCTTCTACTCTACTCGGTCTTATCAATTCCTTGTTTACCTTGTAGCTATGTCACTCGATCAATGACCACAAGTAGTATGGGTGATCGAGGCCCAGGCGGCTGATCTGGCTGATTAAGAGAGGAATGGTTGATAGGAGGACGATGACTAGTGGCATAGGATGATTTGTGCCTTTCATCAGCAGACCATAATGAAGTATGAGGGCAGCGTCTCAGACATGGAGACTAAATATTGGCTTTAGGAGTTGGTGATATCTTTCATCTTGATCTAAGTTCCGGCTGAGAACTGGGTTCTGTTAGCTATCAGTCAGATGTGAGGAGTACTGCGTCCATGGTGGATGCTCTACCTTGGAGAGAGGATGGAGAGTGAGATTTTGTGGGCTGACATCATGAAGGAGTTCTGGGAAGAATTCCTTTCTTCTACTATGAAGGCTGAGAAGAAGCAGGAGCTACTCTCCCTTCAGTAGGAGAGTATATCAGTGAGGGAGCAGGGGATCATGTTCAAGGATCTTCATTGTTTTTCACTAGACCTTTTTTCGGATGAGGAGTCTCGGGAAAGATGTTTAAAGGAGGAACTCTAATATTCCCTTTAGTATGTTGTTACTCCCTTACCCTACCGTTTACACGGGGGTCCAGAACAAGGCTAATGTGGTGGAGAGGATGCACATGATAAGAGATGTTCCACGAGAGTGGAGATAATTGGGCTTGTCATAGTGGAATGTCATCTGTAGTAGTTTTCTAGAATCAGGGACTTCTAGGTTGTGGATAGTGGGGATCTATCCCCACTAGTTCTTGTTGGGATCTCATAGTCCTCGTCCATTCTTTGCGGGCCTGAGACCGAGGTGCTTCATCTATGGCAGGTGTGGGAAACTTTAGAATCCATGACTGGACCAAGTGCAGTACAGTGGGGGTGGGTAGGTTCAATGCGCACCTCAACAGTAACAGTTGTCATCTAGTCCCATTTAGCAGCAGCAGTAGGGACAATGAGCTCCCAGTCCTTTGAGACTAGACGTTACAGGAGTAGGCCGACCACAAGGCACTCCTCAGGGACCCTGACTAGGTCGTGGTCACGGTGGTGGAAAACAACCGAGGGGAAGAGGAATTGGGTGTGGGCAGTTGAATGCCGTAGAGGTAGAATTCCAGTAGGGATGAATGTCGTTTGAGGTACGATCATCTTGTTTTGCACTCTTGTCTGTGCCTTGTTGAATTTAGGAGCATCTCACTCCTTTGTTACACCTGGTCTATCCAATGCCTTGGGCCTGGATGTAGAGAAACTCTTCATGCCCCTAGTTCTGAGTACAATAGTTAGGGGTCATACCAGCCTATTTTATGTTTGTCGAGGATGAAGACTAATGTTGGGGCCGCATAAGTCTAGTGGGGATCTCCTTCTACTAAAAATATAACCATACGACATCATCCTATGAATCGACTGACTATTTTCTGTGCATGCTGTTATTGACTGCCTCCAGAGGAGAGTCATGTTCTCTGATGAGGAATGAATGTGTGTGTCTTTTTTTGGTGAATAGAGTTGTCAGGTGGGGAGATGGCGTGTGGAGCCTCTTCGTTCTATGTTGGCAATGCATTCAATAGAATCAATGGATGTTGAGATGATGGATGTTCCTGGAGTTTTTAGAGAGTTCATAAACATTTTTCCCAAGGAGGTTGTGACTCTACCCCCTCAACATGACGTTGAGTTTGGGATAAACATACAACATAGTGCATGTCTGATTTTGATGGCTCCTTATCAGATAGATCCTTATAAGTTCTGGGAGTTTTAGATTTAGATTGAAGATCTATTGAAGAGGGGTTTTGTCCGACCTAGTGTGTCGTTATAAGGTGCTCTGGTCTTTTTCGCAAAGAAGGTAGATGGTGGTATTAGGATTTGCATAGACTACTGGAGGCAGAATCATGTAATAGTCAAGAACTGTTACCCTCTCCTAAGGATAAATGATATCTTTCCATAGTTGAGGGGAGCAGGTTGGTTCTTTAGGATCGATCTATGGTTTGGGAATCTCCAGTTAAGGGTGAAAGATAGTGATATCCCCAAGACTTTTTTCATGTGCAGGAATGGGCACTTTGTGTTCGTATTCATGTCGTTTGGTGTTACAAATGCAGCTGTTGTGTTCATGGGCCTCATAAACTATGTTTTTGATAGTTTTTGGACTGGTTCATCATTGTGTTCATCGATGAAATATTGATCTACTCAATATCAGATGAGGAACATACAAAGAAGCTTAGGATGGTCTTGGATATCCTTCAACATAACCTGCTCTATGGAAAGTTGTCCAAGTGTAGTTTCATGAAAAAGAAGTGCATTGTATTGGAAACTTGGTGTCTCAGCAAGTGGTAGTGGTTGATCCATCAAAGGTTGAAGTGGTTGTTTCTTGGGAAGCACCCAAGAATGTGATGGACGTTCATAGTTTCATGGGTCTTGTAGGATATTATCAAAGGATCGTGCTTGAATTCTCTTGAGTTGTAGCTCCTTTGATAGATTTGACTAGAAAAGACCGGGCCTTCGTGTGGAGTGAGTCGTTTCAAGAAGATTTTAGCTATCTGAAGGAAAGGTTGGTCAGTGATCTAATGCTCATGTTTCCAGGGGAAGGGGTATTGTTTGAAGTGTTTTGTGATGCTTGTAGACTTGGCCTTGGGTGTGTACTAATGCCGTAGTGGAGAGTGATCTGTTATGGGTTTAGGCAGTTACTTCTTCATGAGCGTAACTATGACACCCATGACATAGAGATTGTAGTGGTAGTGTTCACATTGATGTTGTGGAAAAATTAACTCATCATGGATCACTTTGTGGTCTTTACAGGTCACAGGATTTTGAGGCATATATTTACCCAACGGGACCTGAAATATTGATTGGAAAGGTGGGTGGAGTTTCTTCAGGACTAAAACATCAAGATCTCTTACACTGAAGGTAAGGGGAATATTCTGGCCGATGCCTTGGGCAAGAAGCCGTAGAGGAATGTTTTTCAGAAATCTATGGATTCTTGGAAGGAAATGGAAGAGTTAGATATCTTATATTTAGATGCAGGGGTGGCTAATGGTAGTGGTTGGCTATTTTAGATGATAGTACAATCCTCTATATTTTGGCAGGTGGAGGAGTCTTAGTGGGGAGACTTAGAGAGTGAAGTGATGCACGATAGGGTTGACCAAGGAAATACTCTGGATGGGTGGTCAGATGATGGTCAAAATCAGATTCTTTTTTGACGTAAGTTGTTTGTACCAGAGAAGATGCATGAGGGAGTACTCCATGAGTTCCATAACTCACTCGTAGCAGTACACCAAGTAGTTTCCAAGATCTACCGAGGTTTGAGGGAATAGTTTTTGTGGCCTTGGGTGAAATGGGCAGTGGCAGAGTTTGAGGCAAGGTGTCTGGTGTGTAAGTAGTTGAAGGATGATAACCACATCCCAAGAGGTTTGTTGTTTCCTTTAGATGTCCCAGAGTGGAAGTGGGATGACATCTCGGTGGATTTCATTATAGTACTGCCCGAGGTTCAAGGAGGATGTGATGCTATCAGCGTAGTGGTAGACCGTCTGATGAAATCAACGCACTTCCTTAGCATTCAATGAGTTGAGTGCGGTGGATGCCTTGTCCCATAGATACATGGATGGGGTGGTTCAGTTTCTTGGAGTTATAATGTCTGTAGTCTTGGATAGGGATGCAAATTTTACCTAACGAGTCTAGAGGGGATTACAACATTCTTTTGGCACTCAGCTATGCCTTAGAACTATTTTCCACCCCCAGATAGATGGGAAGAGAGAGAGGACCATCCATAAAATGGATCATATGATATGAGAATGTTTTTTAGACTTTTATGGTATCATGGGAATGATATTATACCTTATTAGGATTTTCTTATAGAAATAGATATCACTCTACTATTGGCATGGAACTGCTTGAATCCTTGTACGAGAGGCCTTTTTGTTCACTCATGTGCTAGACTGAGGTTCGGTAGGTAGGTGTTGTTGGCTCAAAGGTAGTGCAGAGCATAACAGAAAGGGTTCATTTTGTGCATTATAGGATAAAGGTAGCCTAGGATAGGTATAATTTATATGTCGATTGTAGGAGGAGGCCCTTGGAGTTTGAGGTTAGAGACCATGTGTTCTTGAAGGTTCCCCTCAATGTGGGCAGTGAAGGTTCGATAAGGGGACCAAGATATCTTTTAGGTTCATCGGGCCTTTAAATGTGTTTGGGAGAGTCGGTGAGGTGGCATATCTACTGGCATTTCCACTTTAGTTAGAAAAGATCCATGATGTTTTTCACATCTTCCATTTCATCGATATCTACTCGATGATTCCCATATCATTGATAGGGGTAGTTAGATATAAGGGATGATGATATGTTCGTGGAGCAATTAATGAGGATAGAGGATTGATAGGAGAAAGGGATTCCTAGATGAACCATCCATTTGGTTCATGTATTGTGGAGGCACAATGGCCTTTGTTGACGCTCCTTTCGTCACAGAATCTAAAGATCGGAAAAGGGGAATATCTGAGCTCAATGTGATTCATCCTTTGAAGAAACATCAAAAATCGACAAAGGGATGAACAAGGAGAACATTACCCATAGGCCGCGCAAGTTTCCTCATGGTCGCGCAAGTACACTTGCGCGCCACCTAGCGGTCGTGCAAGTACTTGCGCGACACCTTATGGTCGTGCAAGTGACTTGCGCGACCTAAGTGATAACCGCCCGGTAACCGCACGGTAACCGCCCAGGGTCTTCTTTTGCCTATAAATAGACCCTGTGGGCCCCCCATTCGAGAGGATCTCTTCCCAGAAACTCGGATCAAAGCTCCCGACGCTCAAGTCTCTTCTCAAAGCTTCCGGAACACTTCTAAGGTAATTTCTTACCTAGAATGGAAGATCTAAAGAGAAGAAGGAAGGCCCAAGTGTTGAAACTTATCAAACACTTGCGCGCCAACTTAATTCCTTCAATATAACTTGTGCGTCCCTTCTCTGGAAGAACCTCAAGAGGATGGGAAAGGGTTTAACAAAGAGTCGCTCAAGTAATTCAACTCTGGTTGAAAATCGCGCAAGTATCCCTCATGTCGCGCAAGTACACTTGCGCGACCAATACTTGCGCGCCGCCGCAGGACTTGCGCGACCTTCAATACTTGTGCGCCCCTATCTTTTTGGGTGCCCATCTTGCCCTTTTTCACCCCTCTTAAGCCATTTCACCCTTCCTATTCAAGATTCAGTCTTCAAGATACTCTTCAAAGCCATTTATGGCATGATTTCTTGATTTGACATCCTTATCTGAAAGGAATTCTGTGAAATATCTCTCAAAACCTAGTGATTTAAACATCTTTATGTCACCAAAGATTGAGAGTTCATTCATTCAACCTCATCCTTTAAAATGAGATAATCCTAACCTGGGTTTCCTTTTCAGGAATAATCCCCAGTTATAAAACCTTTGATTTGGGCATCTTCCTTAAGAATAAGCCCCAATCAAAGTCCTTTAATCTTGGGCATCCTCCTCAGGAGTAAGCCCCAAACCTTAATCCCTAACTTGGGTCTCCTTTTCAGGAATAAAGACTCAGTCATAACCTTGGGCTTCCTTTTCAGGAGTAAGCCCCAAGTCCCCTAACCTAGGCTTCCTTCTCAGGAATAAGTCCTAGTCATGAATCTTGGGCATCTTCCTTAAGAATAAGCCCCAATCAAAGTCCTTTAAACTTGGGCATCCTCCTCAAGAGTAATCCCCAAACCTTAATCCCTAACCTGGGTCTCCTTTTCAGGAATAAAACTCAGTCATAACCTTGGGCTTCCTTTTCAGGAGTAAGCCCCAATTCCCCTAACCTAGGCTTCCTTCTCAGGAATAAGTCCTAGTCATCAATCTTGGGCATCTTTCTTAAGAGTAAGCCCCAAGTCTCTTAAAATTTCTCTTAACCAGTCATAAATTTCCTTTGATTTGGGTTTCCTTTTCAGGAATAAAACCCAATCATAAGTCCCCTCCTAACTTGGGCATCCTCCTTAGGAGTAAGCCCCAAGATTAGAGTATTCAAATCTCTATGAAGCACATATAACTTTGTGGACCCTGTTCATGGATTTTCTTCCTAAAAGTAAATCCTAAACCTTCGCCTATCTGGGCAGTCATCTATACATAAGCCCCAAAACAAATTCTTATGATTGCATCTTTTATGGAACAATTGTCTAAATTTTACCAATACCTCTTGTTTCTCACACCGAGCATGACTCACGTGAGCTTAGAGTGTAAAAGTAATTATGACATTCATCTTTGAGCCATCAATCATAAAACATCATATCCCATTCCTCGAACTACGTGGGTTCTGATTCCTTTTTTAAAACAAAGGATACGTAGGTAGCCCATTCATGGGTTCGATCCCAACATTGAAATAATCTCTGTCCTTCTGAATGACGATAAACTTCAAGTTCCCCACTGAGTGGCTTTAAAACCAGCCTGGTCATCAAAATGACCAAGAGACTTTTATATAAATGTTTTGAAGGATACCATTGACCAAGAATCTCTAAACAAATATAGATGATTCTATATTGATGAATAACTTCGAATACATATAAAAGATTCTCTAAATTTCTTGCATATTTAATCATTGATTGTTAAAACTAAAGGAAAGCTCATTTTATACTTGGTAACGTAATAAGGATTCACTAACTTAACTTAAATCTATAAAGAGAGTCCCGGAGTAGACAATAATTCCCCTCAAAAAGGTGTGATGAGTCCGACCTCCCATCCTCTCGACCAATACAAATTCCTAAGCCTCATTAGCCCACAAGCTAATGAGCGCCTGCCTTTGGAAAGTAGGTCCAAACGGATGTGGAATCATTGGATGTTTCCGGTTCTACGAACAAACCCGTTAGAAACCGATCGGAACGTTTGAATCTCCCGTCCAGGAGGTCATCCCCGGATTCCGCGCGAAACAAAAAATGGTGAACCCGACGTGAATCCTTAACCAAGTTAAAGTGATGTTCTTCTTAGATGTTAGGCCCCTTGGGCCAACAAGGCAATCATTGACATATGATCATCCAAAAGATGCAGTAGCCGGATTCATCTTGATTATGTCTGTTATATGGAACAGGCACTCTTTTTTCAAGATCTTCTACAAAAAATGGCTTTCCTTAAATTCACCCCTGTGAATACTGCTGCTGAGAACACCTCTACTGTGAGGTCTGCTGCCATGAAAACCAATGCTGCTACTCCTGCTGGAACGTCATCCGCTCTGAGGATGACATCACCAACTCAGCGTCTTCAACGCTGTGTTTCAAATGCACTGGTTAAGGAGTACCGTCGTAACGGTACTATCCCAACTCTGGAGGCCGCTCATCAAGCCCTCCAAGTTAACAATTCTACCTGGTCGTCCGGACAACGGCGACCAGCAATCAAGAAGCAGGCGGTGCTGACTACCATCTCCAACCGTTTCGGGTCGTTATCCCCGGAACGCAATTTCCATTCACTCCCTTATTCTGAGGAAGTGAATGAGCAGGTCCCGCAGGACCTTAATTCAAAGAGACAGGAGTCCTTCTCAAGGGCTCCCATCAACAATCGCCGCCAGACTCGTGCGGTAGTGCACCCTCAACATGATGAGGGTACCGGCTCCAGGCATTCAGCTCAGGTTCCTCGAACCCGAGCAGGCAAGATGAATCACCAGAGACGGAATCCGGTTAATAATAGGCAGGTTGTCATCCCTGCCATCTCCGGAGAAGTCCACCAACCTAACATGGTGGCAAATAACGAGCATGCATACACACCTGTTCGTTTTAATCCCGCTGTCCAGCAGACTCGTCTGGCAGCATCAAGCCGATCCCGCCAGGCAATTCCGGCGGAGTACCATAGGCATGAACATACACCTGCTTATACATCAGCAGTTAGTCAGCAGGCTCGTCTGACTACATATGATGGATCTCGTCAACAGCGTTTGGCGAAGTGTAATCAGCAGGCACATACACCTGCTAATACTAATCAAGCCTACCAACAGTCTCGTTTGGTAGCACACGGAGAAGTCAGTCGGAAAGCCCCGACGACAAACAGGAGGCAGACTAAACTCTCTGCCTCCACACTTGAGTACTGTCAGGATTCACTGACAGGAAAAGGAGGACAGGAGCAGGCACATACAACTACTCCAAGCCCGGAATGGACGTATATCCCTGTTCCGGCGGCTGAAGTCACCAAACATATTTTGTCAATGGTGAAAGAGCAGAAGCAAATTCCTGCTCATATTCTGGATGCTTGCCAGGATATCATAACAGCTTCAGCATCATCTCAGGGACAGACACATAAATCTATCCCTAGCGGTGGAGTGACACATCAACAATTCACTCCGGAACAGACACACACATCTGTTCCAGTCCAAGAGGGTTGTGGGGCCTACTCCCCCATATCATATGGACAACCAAGTCAGGCACATACACCTGATTTGAGCGATGATCGTCAGCCTAACCTGACCATCTTTCCTGATCAGGCACATACACCTGCTCAGAGCAATCACTTTCGTCATCAAGTGATTTCTAAAGCGAGTAAGAAGGCATCTAAGAAAAAGATCCGCCCAACACAGTCAGGAGATCAAAGGCCAATCTGCAACAAGGCCTTGCTCGATGCTGGAGTTCTTGAAGCCCTCAGACATTTATCTGTCGGAATTCAAGATTCTACTCCCTCAGTTCCCAATAACAGGAACATTAATCCCGAAGGTCTTCAACAGACACTTCCTCATGAAGACTTGCTTCATGAAAATTCGGTCAATCTTGAAGTTTCTTCTTCAGATGAGAATCACAGGAACCCTCGTGTGGTCAGAAGACCAAGGAGCAAGAGATATCATCTTTTGCTGTAACCCATCATGAAGGTCCTCCTCATGGTGATGAACTTCGCTGCGAAAGTCCTCTCCGCAGTAGTGATTCACATTGTCTCGAAAATTCTTCAGAAGGCAATGTAGTGACGAGAAAGCCCTCCTATCTCGAGGCACTTGCAAACGTAAAACCAGTCATGTCTGAAGTTTTACTATCGGCAGGTGAAACTCTTTCTCCATCAGAAGATAGCTTGGGGTTCAGGTTATTCTCCGAACCTTCCCTAGGTCATTCATCTTCCAGCATGAATAGTGATTCCTCTACCAATCTTGTTGAATCCAATGAAGAAACAAGGAAACACCAACTCTGGTCCAAACAGGTAGAAGAATCTTCATTTAATGATAAAGAGGAAATGCTGAACATGAGGAAAAAACTGGCAAAAGGTGAAGTACCAGTCATGTTTTGGCCTTTGGCTGATTCACAGTATGACATTCCAAAGATGTTGACGGATGATGGAATCCATGATATTCGTCTTAACATATGGAAAACTCTTTGTCAATTAAAGAAGAAGGTATTATCTTACGATGAATATGAAAATCATCTTAAGATAATAGAAGGGTTACAACGCCAGATTGATTTGGCATCTCTATCAGTCTCTCGGTATCCGAAGGCTGAAAAGCAACAGAGAACCCTTCAACGTTCATGCCTTGGCGCGCTGAGAAAATTGCGTCAGTTAATTTCCAATGCTCCATCTAATGTTCATATCAGAGGATGGGGTATTCACGGAGCACTACATTTCACAGTGCTTTCCGGTCAGCAAAGCCCGCCGAAAATGGTCTCATGCAATGTTATTGCCCATGGCCGGCCACAGTCAATGGGCTTTGTTCATAATCAAAATCTTGCTCGAGATCAAGCTTCAACTAGTTCCTCTCAAAATCAAGTATATAGAGAACAGGTTGTTGAATTGCTCCTACATCAAGCAGGCGAGAATATTGCGCAAGCCTCTCGTCTGGAGCAAACACGTCATCAAATGACAGAAGTTTCGGAAATCATCCAACGGTCTGTTGAACCAGGTGATAAAAGTGGATACAGGTTAATGCATCCAGCTAATTTCCGACCTAAGATCCGCAAGATCAAGAGAGATTTCAAGAAGATCTCAGACATAGCATGTCAAGAGACACCCCAGCTTGCCAGACTGGGGACTTCTCTAACCCAACCCTCAGAATCAACGAATGGGATTCGAGGAGTTGAGCAGAAGCAACAGGAACACCCCCAGTCCACCGGACTGGGGAATTTTTCAAATCTTCAATCCCTCCCTCAGAGAAAGTCAGTATTCTCTCGATTAGGGAATAAGCCTCAAGAGGAACGAAGAGCCAAGATGTCAGGAGATTCTCTCCAAGTGACGGTTCACAAAGAAATTCCTGAGGGGTCAAGTCAACGGAATGCCATGTCTTATCATGGACATAAAAGGAGACAATATCATAGAAATGCTGATAGAAAGGATTTCATGAAAAATGCATCCATTAATGTCATCACTGCCGTTGCTGCTGATTCACCAGATGAGGCTCAATCAGAGGGATCAGATGAAGAGGTTCCTGCTCAAGAAGTTGCGCACACAGACCTAAATGAAGAAGGTGTGCGCACACGTAATCAAAGGCTTACCCAAAATTTGGGTATTCCTTCAAGTAACCCACTTCCCCCTCTCCGAAAAGGATCCAATAAGGGGAAAGGAAAGAATCAGGTTACTTCTCACCCTTCCTCTGAAGGAGGTCAATCGCTCTCATTAGAGCAAAGGCTTGCACAACAGGAGGAAGAAATGAAAGAATTAAGAAGGTTGAATGCAGAACTACTTCAGAGTAGTCTTCTTCTTAAGAATGCTGAAGTCCGACAGCCGAAGGAATTTGTTGTAACTACTGAGATGGATCAGGAATATCCTCCTTTATCAGTACACCCACAGAGGTCTAATCCTACGGGTCAAACGCAACAACGGTTGGCAGCACTACCATTAGTTGCAGCACCAACCTCCACGGCTGTCCAAGCTCCATTCATTGCACCTACCCAAAACCAAGTTCAACCTGACGTTTCTCAAAAGTTAATAACTACTATTGAGTCATTAACAGCTCGGTTAGAAACTATGGAAGGGAAACGGGCGCAAGTTCAACCTGAAAAGAAAGTTTACCCTGAATGGGTAGATTCAATTTCTCCTCCATCCAGTTTTGGAAACCCTATTTTCCCTACTTTCAATGGATCAGGCGACCCTGAACAACATTTGACGCATTACGTGTCTTGTTGTGATCCTATGATGGGAACTCCAGAACAACAAGAAGCAGTGAAACTCAGATGCTTCGTGCGAACCTTGCAAGGACCAGCTTTTGTCTGGTATACAAGCTTGAAATCCCGGTCAGTCATCGGATGGGAGGATCTTCGTCAAAAATTCCTTCTTCAGTTCAGCTCAACTTTGCCAAAAACGACAGTTTTCGATCTTACAAACTGCAAGCAAAGGGAGAATGAAAGAGTCTCTGATTTCATTGCTCGTTGGAAGGGATTAACGTATTCCTTGAGTTTATCACTCCCTCAGGAGGAATTATTGCCAATCTGCGTGGCAAATTTGCGTGACGAATTACGCACGCCATTGATCCCTGTGAAATACACAGGAGGGTTTCGAGACCTTACTTCAATCGCTCAACAGATTGAAGATTCCCTTATGCAGGCTAAGGTTAAATCTCGTGTAATTCCATCAGCTCCAGGAAGAAGAATGGGTAAAGCAGAAACTGCTACAGTTATGCTTAAACAGGCAGCTGTACCTATTTCTACTTCAAAACCTTCATCTTCTCGAAGGGCTCCACCTCCTGAACGCCAACAACAAAGGCTGTTTCGTCCAAATGATCAAAAAGATCAACGACGAAAACAATTTGAGGATATGAAGAGTAAAACATACTCTTTCTGAAGTGAGCAAGTTCCTGGTTACTTCATTTCAGCTCTGGAAAATAATTTGGTTCAATTACCAGTGCCGAAGAGACCAAACAAGGAAGGAGATGAAGACCGTCCCAATTATTGTCCCTTTCATCAAATGTTGGGACATCCCATCCAGGAGTGTTTTGTCTTTAAAGACCTCCTACAAAAGATGGTTGACTTGGGACAAGTCAAATTGAAGGGTTCTTCAGCTCATGTAGCGTGTATTACCGCTACAGATCCAGAGGAAGGAGGCGAGTGGCAGGAAGTCAAAAGCAAAACTGCGAAAAAATATGATGATTGGATGGTCAGAAAGACAATCAATCGGACTCATTCCATTTTGCGAACACAATTGAAGAAACCAATTGTGTCTCCTACAAAAGCTGCAGTAAAGCCTCCATCAAAGGACAAATCCTCAAAAGGGCAGCGTAATTCAAAGAAGAAAGAGGAATCAGAAGAAGATGAGTATGCATCAAAGCCTAAATTGTCTTTGACTCTGGCAGATTTCATGCCATCTACTTCAAAGTCACGGGCACCGTCCCACCAAACGGCACAGCCTAAACAGGCTAATCAGGCAGAGTCTTTATCAAACGAAGAGTTAATCTTTGGTTCTGTTTGATCTCAATGGATGGAGAACACATCACGACTCCAACCAATGCCAGATTTCTGAAGAAGTATTTTGTATAAACACAAAATATTGTTCCCAGAACCAAGACTCTTACATTTGGTTCATACATCAATGGTCCGGTATGACCTTAAACTACACCATGGTC
Organism: Viscum album; assembly: GCA_963277665.1. Lineage (NCBI taxonomy): Eukaryota > Viridiplantae > Streptophyta > Magnoliopsida > Santalales > Viscaceae > Viscum > Viscum album. The sequence goes on from OY728150.1 coordinate 521,692,390, forward strand.
CGGTATGACCTTAAACTACACCATGGTCCAGTATGACCTTAAACTACAACTACGTCCAGCATGACGATAAACTGTATGGTCCGTGCATATGACCTTAAACTATTCGCACTTATGTCCCTGCAACATGACATTAAACTGTGCAGCACCAATAGTCCTAACTGCAAGACTTTAAACTGCATAGTCCCTGATTTTGTCCTACATGACAATAAACTGTATAGAAGTTCCTATATTTTGTCCGAGATGACATTAAACTATATTTTGTCCTAGCAACATGACATTAAACTGTGTGGCACTTTCATCGTCCAACATGACGTTAAACTGTGTTAAGTCCCTTATTGTCCTACATGACACTAAACTGTATTCTGTCCAAGATGACATTAAACTATATTGTGTCCTAGCAACATGACAATAAACTGTGTAGTACTTCCAACGTCCAACATGACGTTAAACTGTAAAAAGTCCCCAGAACGGATATCCTCATATTGGTTCACCTTAGTCCTAGCTACATGACTTTAAACTGTACAGCACAAGTTCGTCCTTTCTATATGACGTTAAACTATACAGCAATGGTCCAGTATGACCTTAAACTACAACTACGTCCAGCATGACGATAAACTGTATGGTCCATGCATATGACCTTAAACTATTCGCACTTTCGTCCGACATGACGTTAAAATGGTACACTCCCTTGTCCTTACTGCATGACATTAAACTTCACAGTCCCCCTTTTTTCCGTCCAATATGACGTTAAACTATATTGTCCCCCTCGTCTTAACTACATGACGCTAAACTGTACAGAAAGTGCCTTTTTTATGTCCTACATGACATTAAACTGTACATTGTTAAGGTTGTTATTACCTCTTGTTTCTCACACCGAGTATGACTCACGTGAGCTTAGAGCGAACATCAACCATAACACTCCCTTTGGGCCACTAACCATGTGTAAGTCCCAACAACATTTTTTTTATTAGATCATTGTCCCCAAAAACAATTTGATCATTAATTCATTCTTTAATTGAACTACACAAACTTTGATCCTTGCCCTCCAGGCTAGGTATGTAGGCAACCTCCCAAGGTTCAAGCCCAAAAACAATCTCTTCACATCGGTTCACCACCATCTCATATGATGTTGATTTGTGAAACCGCCCCTGGAATCAATATCTTTACATTGATTCATTTTCGTCCTTGTTATACGACGTTAAACTATACAACAATTTTGTCCTGTATGACAATAAACTACAATATTCTTTGATTTCCTCATTTGAGAGAGAACTATTATTGACATTGATTTTTCAATCATAGTTTTTCATTTTTTTAAAAAAAAGACTACGTGCATACATGGTAATGCCTGAACTTTTTTTAGGTTAAACCATCATTGCACTAAAGTCCCCTTTCACCCTTCACATGTACGAACCAAATTTGTACAAAGGGTAATTCTAGAACTACGTGGACTTGATTCCCATCCTTATGGGATACGTAGGAACATTCGAGTGTCCCTCGAATCCAGTCCCAAGTCTTTTGGGCCTAACCCCAAATTTCACTTTCAGTCCCTTGGCTGAAAAGCCCTCATGAAAACACAAACTGTGTATTCATTATTATGGTCCAAATTCTATGACCCTAAACTAAGATCACTCATCCTTTCGTCCTGCACGACGTTAAACTGCATTTCAAGAACTACGTATGGCTTGATTCTCATTCTTATGAGATACGTAGTGAAGTCCAAAATTTCAATTCAGGACCCAGCCACAACATGATTATGGTTATCATTGACCTATGTATCTCTACATACATTGGACAACACCCATATTTATGTGTTATAATCCTAACTTGAAAATATTTTCAGATCTTCATAACCCTTTTCATGACTTCTAGTCACAAAAATGTCAAACTTCTGAGAATTCTTTTGCCTGACTATGCAGCACGTGCCCATAGGTGGCCTTGCATAAACAGTCCACATAAAAGACTTGTCAGCCAAAAGATGCTATTTTATTTGACCATGCAGCCAATGCCCATAGGTGGCCCTGCATGTTTTCAACCCCCTAAAGGGTTTTTTAAATAATAGTAACTTCATTCTTGGGAAGAATGCCTCTTTTGTTCTTATTTTGTCTTAAACGACAGTATGTAGGGATCCGCAAAAATAGCCATCCTTAACATATTTGTCCCATATCCTTTTTCATGATCTGAAAGTATTCAAGTCTATGGTTTATTCTTCTTCCCTACGTTTGGGTCAGACCTTCGTAGGAGTGATATTCATCCAGTTCTTCGATATTCTTGTTTGAAAATATCTTCTCCATATTCAAGTACCTCTTTCCATACAACAAACTCTATGCTTTAGAAAATTTGAATCTCCATAAACTTTCACTGGCTTTTAGCACTAGGAAAGTAAATTTCTGAGAGTTCTTTTGCCTAACTATGCAGCACGTGCCAATAGGTGGCCTTGCATAAACAGTCCACATAACAGACTTGTCAGCCAAAAGATGCTATTTTATTTGACTATGCAGCCAATGCCCATAGGTGGCCCTGCATATTTCAACCCCCTAACGGGTTTTGTTAAATAATAGTAACTTCATTCTTGGAAACTACTTCTTCTAATGCTATTTAGCTCTTTTTCATATCATTCCTCATATTCAAATATTCTTAAGTCATAGTTTACATATTTTCTCTCATACTTGAGTATGGTAATTTGTTTTCAGATAAATTATCAAGGAATTGAATCCATTTTAATCCATTTTAGGTCAAAGCTATTTCGACCTTAAACATTAGCCACTTTATGTCCGGCGTGCATGACTTTAAACTGCCCACACAAAAGACAAAGGAACTTTGAATAAAATTCAAGTTCCAGCACACTTGCGTGCTGCCTTCTGTGCCCTGAAGACTTGCGCGCCCCCTTTTCCTTTGAATGAATTCAATTTCCTCAGAGTCAAATCCTCATTTCTTTCCGGATCCAACTCTGAGGGGGGACTTTTGTTGACGCTCCTTTCGTCACAGAATCTAAAGATCGGAAAAGGGGAATATCTGAGCTCAATGTGATTCATCCTTTGAAGAAACATAAAAAATCGACAAAGGGATGAACAAGGAGAACATTACCCATAGGCCGCGCAAGTTCCCTCATGGTCGCGCAAGTACACTTGCGCGCCGCCTAGTGGTCGTGCAAGTACTTGCGCGACACCTTATGGTCGTGCAAGTGACTTGCGCGACCTAAGTGATAACCGCCCGGTAACCGCACGGTAACCGCCCAGGGTCTTCTTTTGCCTATAAATAGACCCTGTGGGCCCCCCATTCGAGAGGATCTCTTCCCAGAAACTCGGATCAAAGCTCCCGACGCTCAAGTCTCTTCTCAAAGCTTCCGGAACACTTCTAAGGTAATTTCTTACCTAGAATGGAAGATCTAAAGAGAAGAAGGAAGGCCCAAGTGTTGAAACTTATCAAACACTTGCGCGCCAACTTAATTCCTTCAATATAACATGCGCGTCCCTTCTCTGGAAGAACCTCAAGAGGATGGGAAAGGGTTTAACAAAGAGTCGCTCAAGTAATTCAACTCTGGTTGAAAATCGCGCAAGTATCCCTCATGTCGCGCAAGTACACTTGCGCGACCAATACTTGCGCGCCGCCGCAGGACTTGCGCGACCTTCAATACTTGTGCGCCCCTATCTTTTTGGGTGCCCATCTTGCCCTTTTTCACCCCTCTTAAGCCATTTCACCCTTCCTATTCAAGATTCAGTCTTCAAGATACTCTTCAAAGCCATTTATGGCATGATTTCTTGATTTGACATCCTTATCTGAAAGGAATTCTGTGAAATATCTCTCAAAACCTAGTGATTTAAACATCTTTATGTCACCAAAGATTGAGAGTTCATTCATTCAACCTCATCCTTTAAAATGAGATAATCCTAACCTGGGTTTCCTTTTCAGGAATAATCCCCAGTTATAAAACCTTTGATTTGGGCATCTTCCTTAAGAATAAGCCCCAATCAAAGTCCTTTAATCTTGGGCATCCTCCTCAGGAGTAAGCCCCAAACCTTAATCCCTAACCTGGGTCTCCTTTTCAGGAATAAAGACTCAGTCATAACCTTGGGCTTCCTTTTCAGGAGTAAGCCCCAAGTCCCCTAACCTAGGCTTCCTTCTCAGGAATAAGTCCTAGTCATGAATCTTGGGCATCTTCCTTAAGAATAAGCCCCAATCAAAGTCCTTTAAACTTGGGCATCCTCCTCAAGAGTAAGCCCCAAACCTTAATCCCTAACCTGGGTCTCCTTTTCAGGAATAAAACTCAGTCATAACCTTGGGCTTCCTTTTCAGGAGTAAGCCCCAATTCCCCTAACCTAGGCTTCCTTCTCAGGAATAAGTCCTAGTCATCAATCTTGGGCATCTTTCTTAAGAGTAAGCCCCAAGTCTCTTAAAATTTCTCTTAACCAGTCATAAATTTCCTTTGATTTGGGTTTCCTTTTCAGGAATAAAACCCAATCATAAGTCCCCTCCTAACATGGGCATCCTCCTTAGGAGTAAGCCCCAAGATTAGAGTATTCAAATCTCTATGAAGCACATATAACTTTGTGGACCCTGTTCATGGATTTTCTTCCTAAAAGTAAATCCTAAACCTTCGCCTATCTGGGCAGTCATCTATACATAAGCCCCAAAACAAATTCTTATGATTGCATCTTTTATGGCACAATTGTCTAAATTTTACCAATACCTCTTGTTTCTCACACCGAGCATGACTCACGTGAGCTTAGAGTGTAAAAGTAATTATGACATTCATCTTTGAGCCATCAATCATAAAACATCATATCCCATTCCTCGAACTACGTGGGTTCTGATTCCTTTTTCAAAACAAAGGATACGTAGGTAGCCCATTCATGGGTTCGATCCCAACATTGAAATAATCTCTGTCCTTCTGAATGACGATAAACTTCAAGTGCCCCACTGAGTGGCTTTAAAACCAGCCTGGTCATCAAAATGACCAAGAGACTTTTATATAAATGTTTTGAAGGATACCATTGACCAAGAATCTCTAAACAAATATAGATGATTCTATATTGATGAAGAACTTCGAATACATATAAAAGATTCTCTAAATTTCTTGCATATTTAATCATTGATTGTTAAAACTAAAGGAAAGCTCATTTTATACTTGGTAATGTAATAAGGATTCACGAACTTAACTTAAATCTATAAAGAGAGTCCCGGAGTAGACAATAATTCCCCTCAAAAAGGTGTGATGAGTCCGACCTCCCATCCTCTCGACCAATGCAAATTCCTAAGCCTCATTAGCCCACAAGCTAATGAGCGCCTGCCTTTGGAAAGTAGGTCCAAACGGATGTGGAATCATTGGATGTTTCCGGTTCTACGAACAAACCCGTTAGAAACCGATCGGAACGTTTGAATCTCCCGTCCAGGAGGTCATCCCCGGATTCCGCGCGAAACAGCCTTGAAGAGAGTACTGGGGAGCGAGAAGCTCAAATGCACGCCCAATACCCTGATCTATTTTGAGCTACTATTCCGAGCCTTTTTTGATGTTCTTGTTTTCATGACCTACTGTGATGTAATGATAAAATTCTTTGGTTATGAGATGAGTTGTTTCCTTGCCTTGTGAATGTTTATGAAAAGCCTCGATATGTGGGGATGGAAGAACCCAATTTTTAATCAAGTCACATCAGCGCGGATGCGCGGAAACCCATGCAGGTGAGTTAGTGTCACCCAAAGAAGATAGTATTTTAACATGGAGGAAAGAACTCCCTGATCCGTGTGTCGAGATAATGTGATCCTTCAGGTTCATATGGATGTTGGGGTGGTCTCTCCCAAAGAGGTATCTTTCAGAGTGGGTTTTTGGGTTACTCTTGTATTATTAAGGATAAGAATAGTTTGAGAGGTTTCTGATGTAATATCCTGGACCCTACTGGTCCATTAATTTTCCAAATTCTAATTGTTGGGGTGTCTTGGACACCATCGGTGAGTCCGGAGGATGTTAGTGTCATTGGAAACATGTCACACCGTGGCATCACCTATTAATGCCACTAATCGGTCTCACCGATTAGTTCCACCCATCGGTCTCATAGATGAGCTTCAATGATCAGCTTCACTAATTATCTTTCGAGATCACCTTCATAGATCAGTTTCACTAATCATCTTCATAGATTAGCTTCATAGTCCAGCATCACAGATCATCTTCACTGATCAACTTCACCGATCAGCTTCACTCATCTGCTTCACAGATCAACATCACTGACCAACTTCACAAATTAGCTTCACTGATCAGCTTCACAAATCAGCTTCATAGATCAGCTTCATGAATCAACTTCACTGATCAGTTTCACTGATCAGCTTCACGTCATCAACTTCATGGATCATCTCCACCAGTTTCACACATTGGTCTCACAAACTGGTTTCACCCATCACTCTCTCCGATCGGTTTCACCCACAGGTCTCACCAAATAGTTTTAACCATTAGTCTCACTAATTAGTTTTACGCATTGGTCTCACTGTCCAGTTTCACCTATCGGTCTAAGAGATCAGTTTCACCCATCAGTATCACCAGTTGATGTCTCCCTGATTGGTCTCACCGATCACTTTCACCAATCGGTCTCATCGATCGATTTCTCTGATCGAACACACTAATGGGTTACACCCATCAATCTCACTGATTAGTTTCACCCATCAGTCTAATAGATTGGTTTCTCACCTCTCAGCTACACCCAATCAGTTTCACCCGATCAGTTTCCCTGATCAACTTCACCCGACCAGCTTCACCCAATCTGTTCCATTGATCAGATTCACCAGATCTGGTTCACTGATCAGCTTTACCAGATCAGATTCACCCAATCTAATTCACATATTGGTTTCAGCAATCAGCCTAACCAATCGTCCACAAATGTCTGTTGGGGTTTCCTTCCCCAGTTTTCTTGTAACACAACTTTAAAGTCTTTTTGACCTTTTAATGTCATTAAAGGTTGTTTTTAAAGCCCATAAATAATATCCGAAATCCCCCAAGAAATGAGAAACCCCTAACTTACCAAAAACATGTGGCGTTTTCCTCAGTGACACCCTTTTTCCCATAATTTTTAGCTTCACCCATGTTACGTGGTTTTTCTTTTTAAAGGAAACCCTTTAACTCATAGCTGTTATCACCACCTATTCAAGGAGAATTACTAAATGACAATTAATTCCATCATGTGTATCCACCAAACCATGTAGAGAAACCATGATCTACCTTTAAAGGCATTCAATATTTTCATATCTCGTTTCTCCAGGATCTCTCCCCTTACCGCAAAAAGTTTCTTTCTTCTTCTGGGTTAGTATCTTTTATTTCCTTGGTGTGTTTGGAGTCCCTCTACCCGATGCTAGTTGTGAACCAGTGTTGTAACCTTTTACCCTCACTCTTGGAGTCCTTGGAGTTCCTCCCCCACAAGTAGCACATCCCCGGTTCTTGGCATGAGGAAGAAAAATTAGATCGATAATCATCCAGGTAGGGATTATTCCTCCGTCTGTCTTTACTGTGTGCATTATGTGGGGTGAGTATGATGATGTTCCCTCAAGACGTAGATGAATCCAAATTTAACAAAGATAATAAATGAACCTTTAAATAATAAAGGGGTGTGAATGATGATGATTTTGTTATGTTATACAGTTGTTGTTATATAGTAAATTTTATTTGATTTTTTCCACTGAAAATCGTGGTTGTTGGTGGTCCTTACTTATGCAATAATGATCCCATGTTTTTATGGTTAATCCTATGATTGAATGGTTATAAAATTGAAAATGGTTAATCACATAAACTTAGTTGATTAAATGGATCCCCAATGAAGAATAATCCTTGTGTGATCACCCTGGTTAACCAAAAGGAAAAATGGAACATAATTAATGGCGTGGTTAAATCTGGAAATGAACATCCTTGCTATGTTCAGGTGATATGTGTGGTGGATTTTCTTGATTCCATGTGGGGCCATACGATGGAGCTTGGGTTGGTTTCAGTACTTAGAGGGATCTCACAGATCCCTTCTTTTGTTGTGATTTTACAAGAGAACCGGGTGTGAATGCTTAAATTACTGGTTGGCTAATTTTCCTTCCTTGTATTGTGGCTATTCCTATTAGTTTCTAGGTAGTGAAGAATTATTTAAATGGGATCACTAGAATATGACCACAATAATGGATTTAATGGGTGATTGTTTTTCCAAGAATGAGTTGCACTCTGCCTGTGGCTGTTGTTCTTTTGAATAAATGAATAGTAATGAGGGTGTTTGTGTATAGGATGGTTTTTTAACCGTTTGGTTGGGGTGATTTATTTTTTACCTATATGTATAGATTTAGTTTTGTGTTTCTTATTCACACCCCACCCAAGTTGATCACTTCATGCTGAACATCCCCATTTCATCAGGGGGGGGGGGGTTCACAACATCATATTTGGTTGCGGGATATTAGCTCCTTTCTTCTCCCTCTCTTAAGTAGCCCAAGAGTCTTCAAGTAGGCAATGATGACCCGAGGTCCATTTTTAGACCAAGAATCTTTATGCAGGGTATGTTGTGTTGGTTTTCCCACATGTGTTTGAGAAGGATTGTTTTCCAAGTGTCTTCGGGATGAGGCCCATGTGTCTTCAGGTGTGGAGGTAGTTATCTAGACCAACTGTCTCTGGGCATGGTTATTTATGGATGTGGTGGCCTAGGTGTCAGTGGGAAGGATACATGGTTGTGGTGGACGATGTGTCTTATGGCATGATACGTGGTTATAGTGGACCATAATGTTTGTTGTAGGGGTGGTAGTGGGACTGTAGTGAAAATGGCGAGGGAGGTCTGATGCATAGGTTGTCTTAAATAACCAGTGGAAATGCGGTGTGGGATACCCAAATGTCAATGTGATATTACTATTACCTTATCTAACTTGCATTATTTGGGAAGTGTTCCATGGTGAGGCTGGGTGGATAGTTTTCCTTGCTAGGTGATTTGGTTATCTATATTTTTTCATGGGGTATTAGATTGTCTTCACACTTGTGCACGAGAGATTTTTTTTCCATACTGAGTATACCTGTATAGTCACACTATGTATATAGAACTACATTCAGGTTTCTAGAAGGACTCCTGGGACTGTGCAGGACCATACTAGCTTGGACATCAGGACATTTATCGTTGATGTTTTCTTTATTTTGGTACATTCCCTTTGTAATTTTTTTATCGTACTTGTATATGTTTATCTTTGAACATGAATATGGGAATGCGTTTTGGCATTACTTTTACCTCTAGTTTTGGAGTTGTTTGGGTTTTTACCATCATATCTCCCGATCTTGCTGAATAATAAGGGTAATGCATTCCATAATACGTGTGATTATATACCATTGGTGCTAGTATCCACTCTAGGTCCTATTGAAGGTGGGACTCAAGTGTCATTACATCTCCTTCAACTTGAGGAAGGAAGGATCTTGCAATTTTGTATCCCTTCCCTCATCTTGATGAAGGAGGGTTGTGAAAAAAGTGATGAATATTAGAGAGAGAAATTAATTTAAGCCTGTAGAATGTAACACGTCAATATTTGGAATTTAATTTTCAAATAAGTTTAATATTTTTGATTATTTTCATTACACAAAACAAAAAGTTTAACATTCATCATATTAAAAATTGAGTTTAAATAAAACGTGATATAATATTAAAACACAATTATTTAAAATAATTGTAATCACTTATCCTTTAGAATGGTGGGGATGAATTGGATTAACTAAATTATGAAAATATATTGTTTAAAAATATATATAAAATGAATTCCTTTCTTACTATGTAATTATAAATGAAAATAAAAACTACTTAAAAATAAGAGAAATCATTTTTTGAAAAACTATTTTATGAAAACAAACACTTTTTAAGTCAATAAATTTTAAAAAATAATTTTAGTGAATAATTTTAATTAAATATAAATATATTATATATTCAATCAAAATTTTAACATTCATCTTATGTGTTTTATATACAATAGGTAAGAAAAAATCTAATTTTATGCTTAAAACTGTCATTTTTTCTAAATAGTTGTTTTTTCATGTTTTTACGTAGTTATTTTGAAATTGATTTTTGTGACCTTTAGAAAATTTAATTTATAAAATAATTTTATTTTTGAAATATTTTTTCCAAAATTATCATAGGGTATGTTTTTTAGAATTTCCTGAAAAGATTAATTTTTTTATTAATAGTGAAAAATACTGAATTATAATTGAAAACTACCTTTTAGTTTAAATTATTTCTAACGTTAAATTATATTTTAAATTGGTTCTAAATTAAAATTAGTAATATTATATGTCTATAAAACGAATATAGGTCATTTTTATCATTTTCATAGAGATTTTTTGTATAAAAAATTTGTAAACTTTTAAACATTTTTTCTTTGAAAACTCGCTTTATCATCACGTCTACATGATTAATTTTAAAATAAATTTTGGAAATTTTATGAATGAAATTTAGAAAATTTAATTCCATATTATGAATTATAATAAAATATATTTTTATAATAATCTCAAATTATTTTTTGACAAAAATGAATAATGAAAATAGTAAAAAATTAAATAACATAGTAAAGTTAAAAATGGGTTTACAAGGTGTTAAATTAAAAGGATATGTATTAAATTGACCTAAAACTTTATTATAATATATTTTATAACCCTAATTATACCCTAGCATGTCTACAACTGGTGAATAATCGCTTTTGTAGCCTTGTTCCATGTGAGAAATGCTGGTAACCCATTTTTATTTTCAAAATTTTCAATTGTCCCACACACGTCGCTTATAAAAGGCCATACCTATCCACTTCTATTTAAAATATAAAACGATTTCAGTTCATTACATACCTTCCCAAACCACTTACCAACAACCCTAAACACATCCTAGAGTCCTTATTTATTTTTTCAAAAATCCAATCTTTGAAGGATTTTGGTGCAAACCAAAGGAGTTTACTTGAAGAAGAGGTAATATTCTTTAATGACTATTTTTATTTTATTTCTTTCTCCACATCATTAAATTATTATTCAAACATTATGATATAATATCCAAATTATCTTACATATACTTATATTCTGGTATGTTAAGGTCATGATCTACACCATCCTTCTATCAAATAGGCTATGAAATCATCATTCATGTGTATGGTGTAATACCACCTCGGGAACCAATGTAATTCATTTTTTCATTACAACATATCATGGTTGGGTATCATGATGGATCAAAAGAATATATATAATATTTATAATACAATTATAGCCTACGTATTTATTATATAATATATATTTTTCTACTTTCTATTCTATATGGGATACGATAACGTCACTTGTGTGTACGACAAACTATCCCCTTCTGAAGTGATCTAATTCATTTTTCACTATGATATATGTGGAAGGTAATAAGGATAAAATTAATGTAAAATATATTATATATAATAAATAATTATGATATTAATGGCATATTTATAATTCTTAAGAGATAATATATCATATTATTTTTTACTTTTTCACTCATTGAAAGTTGATAACATCATTCACGCAATTATGGACTAATACATTAACGAAGCGATTTGACTCTCTATTTTTACCAACACATTCCACGGATGGTATTTATAATTATATTTAAATAAATAATATGTAATTTATTATATTATGATCATTAATTAAAAATAAAATTTGGATTACATCCTTTCCATAATTAATGTTGTAAAATCAAGATATTACTCATGCGTACGTACGATCTACCACATCCAAGATAGTAACATAATTCATTTCTCAATATAATAGGACTAAAAATAATAAATAAAAAATTATAGAAGAATTATTTTTTATGAAAAACGTGATTTTCAAATTGAATTTTTGATACCTATGTAATAAATAATCATTATTAAATAATGTTTGGAATGATAAAAATGATTATAGTGAGTAATATATTTATAATAACTTATATTTTTATAAAAAATGGTCAAACATGTATGAAGGAATTTGAGACTTATGGTAAGATATTTCAAGACACTATTTTATTTCAAGAAGGAATATGTAAATCCTCTAATAGTTTAGTTTTTTTTGTGTATATACTACACCATTGAAATGTTATATCATGGATATCCTTAATTTTGTGACATCTTGAGTTTCATTTGATGATACTATTTATTGGGGATTACAATAAAAAATTACTAAAGAAAAGTATTTTCATATAACTTTTATTTTCTATGAGACTCATTCTTCATTAAACACATGTTTCTTCTATGTGGTGTATATACTATCCATGAATGTATTTTAATATTATTATCCTAGAAATTATGGGAATTTACTTATCCATTTAAGGATTTCTCTTTTATATGGATTACAGTTCTAATGTTACCAAAGCGATAATGGTTTTTTTGTCTCAATTTTCCTTTAGTGAGTCATATGTTATGTTATACACCAATATTATTCTATGAGGTGTATATAAAATTCCTTTGACATGAAATAACATTACTTTATTTATTCATATGATTTTTTATGTTTCATTTATTGTAATCCATTTACGGTACATATAAATCATTGTTACCAAAGTGGTAATGATTTTATGTCACAATCCAATCTTTTATCAAGATTATTTATGATTATGTTTTTGATAAGGAAATATTATAGTGTATCTCTCAAGAATATCATGAATTTTATTATCCTATTGTTATTTAATGATAATACATGTTTTCCCTTCGTTTTTCTCACTTAATGTACCCAACAGTTTAAAATAATGTTTTTAGGAAAATGAAATTTATCTCACTCTATATTCAAAAACCCTTATTCATCCATAAACAGGTTTTCTATAAATGTTTTAAATGTTCTATCATTATTAATTATTTTTTCAAAACGAAATTTTACCCATTTTTAACTTTCTAGGAATTTTTTTACGGGGATATTAATGTTATTTTCAAAACATTTTCCATTTATCTTATTTCATAAACGTTAAAGGAATAATTGTTTTAATGAATACAGAATACATGGTTTTTCCAATATCCTGAAAAAAATAATTATTAAAAATAACCCTTTATATTTTTAAAGGTTATTTTCAAAGAAATTTATTTTTAATTTGTTGTATGTTTTAAAATTTGTTTTTCAGAGGAGAAAAGATATTTTACTCAATAAATGATTTAAATAATTTTTAAATATTCCATTATAAGTTTCAAGGATTTTTTTTAAAGAAATTGATTTCTAAAAATGTTTTAAGGATTTTTTAGTTTTAAAAATTGATTTTTATTAACAATTTATTTTCATGAATAAAATTTTTAAATGATTTTTAAACATTAATTTAGAAGTTTATTTCTAGTGAAATGGATTTCCAAATTCTTTTATGGATTTTTAGTTTTAAAAATTTATTTTCAAGGAAAATTTATTTTCAATGATAATTTATTTTCCTCAAGAAATATTTGAAGTGTCTTATCAAAATCACTTTCTATGCACTAAAAAATCTTTGGATGTTACTTTTTCATTAATGGGGATATGATCCTAGGATAGAATTATTATTCTTTATCAAAATAGTTTATGTTTATAAAGATAAGATATTTATTATTATATTCTTCTCTTACATGGGTTATACAATGATACAATTCTCATTATACCCATGTATTTCTCCGGGGGTTATGTTTTGATGAAATAATGAAATGATTATAAAACCTATTTATTTTCCATAGGATATGTTATGATGAAATTTTTATAAAACTCATTTCACTTCATGGGTTTCAATATGATGAATATTTTATGTTATTGTGTAGAAATATATACAATTTTAATTATGTGGGTAATGATTTATATCTCAAGAGATAGAAAAGACTTGAATGGGGAGTAAACCCGATTCAGTAAGGGACTTCTTCTGTTATAATGGTCTCGAGAGTGAACCATGACTACTATGATGGTTTGGGGAGTGAAATAATTATATTATGATATCCTTTAGAGTTAGCCCTGATGAATATGGAAATAATTTTATATACTTATCTATATGCCAATATTCCAAGTTTTATGCCAATGTTAGGATCTCATGGATCAGGTTCTATCATTCCCTAATGATTCATGTATTATGAACTACCAATATTTATTCAATGTCTTAATATGATGATATTTTATATGAATAATATAGTTTTCAAACGAAAATATCATGTTATCATACCATTATTCACATGCCATTCTTATTTGATAATTGGCATCTCACTTTCTTACCCTTACTGAGAATCTAAGCTCACGCTTTATTATGTTTCGTTTCCCAAGTTTATAAAGAAAGGTTTTAAGTAGGGTTTGTTTGTGAAGAGTACTAAAGGGGAAGAAATTAATTAGAGATGTTGAATATCTTTCACCAAATTAGAATATTTCATACCAAGTCTTGAATGTCACAAAACTATTATAGTCCCCATGCTTTTTTTTGAAATGTAATAAATATTCATCTAAAACGATGTAATATCAATGTATGAAAATCCTATATCTCTATAGAGATAACTTAAAATGTAACATTTAATATAATTAATAATTATAGAATCATTATATAGTATTTTAAATAAGTATTATATACAAATCATAACTCAAAGAAAATAGGTGTATGAAACAAAAAAATCTCAAAGAAAAAAATTTAAATAAGAAACCCTTGTGACTTTTATAATAATTGAATCAAAAGAAATTGAATTATATAACATGAATTGGATGTGTATATAAAATAATTATTTTTTAAAAATACAGTATAAAATAATCATGAGGAATTGAATAAAAATAACATTATATAAAAGTAAACATGTTTCACAATATGAAACATGTCTCAAAGAATTAAAACTAAGACAAAAAACCCTTACATTAGGTCCTATTTTATTTTGTCACATTCGAACCACATGTATATTAATTTTTTTATTAAAACCAGAAACCATATGTTTATTATATTATTCTATTCATTCATGATAATTTATAATATTTGGAATCTATTTATTAAGATTTCATTCTATGATATAAAAGAATGAATACATGTTTTTTTAATCATTCCATTTTGTTTCAATTTCATGATTTTGGTTATTTGTAATTTATAATTTGGTAAAATTATTTATATAATATAATAATAAATAAAAATGAATTTATATTATATAATCTACCCTATGAATCCATGTAGTTGGTTATATGTAATGAATTTACAATGTTCCATTAAGTAGAAGAAACCAACCTTTATTAGGATGTTTCAATAGAGACCGAGAGAGTGTATATTAAATAAATTGATTAAAATTGTTATATTAGTATAATTATAACATTTAAAAGTTATATAATTATATATGAAATATTTTATAAAGTTATAAAAAGTTAAATTGACTAGGATACCAACAAAAAGAAGAGATAAAAACAATGAAAAGAGAATTGGGGTTTCCTCTTCATTGAAGATTTACTCCTTTGCCGATGCCTTAAAGGCTTGAGGTTTCATAACTACAAAACAACCATGTAGTAACTAATAGAGATATGAGTGGAGAAATTAGAATATATTTATCATTTATAATTCAATGGGATGTTATTTTCCTAGGGAATATTGGTGGGAAATATATAATTTAGGACAACGATGTTTTTTGAGTTAAAATACTGGTTATTTTATCATTTGGGGGAAAGAATTTTGAATAGGGATTATTATATTGATTTTTTTCATTTATTATTAAAAAATATGTTTATTTTAAATTTATATTGATCCAAACTTAAATAGAATCTTTGAACCAATCAATTAATTACAACGAACCAAAAATAGTGTTTTATGAAGATAAAATGAAAATTAGGTTCTAAAATTTAATATATTCGTATCCAAATTCAATTTAATATTTTTTAAATCCATTATTTTACAATTTAAATATATTTTAGTATGAAAAAATAGTTTTATAATTTTTTAAATCATTAATCTATAATGATGACGCTATAAAAATTTGTGTATTCAAAAAAATGTATTTTTTATTATTCCTTAAAAAATCAACCTTTTCAAAAAAATAAAAAAAATTCACCCAAAATAAATTATAAATAATGATTAAAAAATTAAATTCATTTTATAAAAATATTTTTTCATGATTTAGTAATTTAAATTTTCAATTATAACATTAAATTAATTAAAAATACTTTTTTAAAAAAATTGCTTTTAAAATATTTATCAAATCCTAATCTAATTTTATAGAAATTAATAATTTTAAAGAATTTTAATGTATTTTTTTTATTTAAAAAAATTATATTAATAATCCCTTAATTGTTTTAAATATAATTTATTTGTATAATAATACATAATATTTAAAAAAGTACAATTTTAAGAAGATAATCCTTTTTTACACTAAACAATTCTAATCTAATCCAACTTGTTAAAATTTATTTATCTTATTAAAATTAAATTTATTCAGTTCATTAGTATTAGAACACCTCAAAAAATTATTTAAAATTAAATTAATTTTATGTAATTAGTTAATATATAGAATTTTTATTATATTTTTATTTATATGATGTTTTACTCTTCTTGTAATTTTCTTAATGAAATTTCACATTTTACCTACATGATGTGTTAACTCTTATCATGTATTGTAAAATATATCATAGATAATTTTAGTTCAGTTTTTTTATGATAAATTCCATATAAGATAGTATTTATTTAAATGAAAATAAATACTAAAATCTCAGGGTGTTTCCTGTAACGACCCAAATTTTTATCAGAGGAAATTTCACTCTTGTAATTATGTCATATAGTATAAACCACATAAAATAACTTTGAGAACACAATAAAAAATTAATAAATGATTAATGAATTAAATAATATGTATTTAAAGATGCTAATGAACCAATACCTATGGAATAGAAATTGGACCCTTGGAATAGTAACATGACCATTATGAATAGTTATTCAACCAATAGAATAATAACATAATCTATTAAAGTATAAATAAAATTTATGATTATTATAAAGGATAATACTATATAATTATATCATAGTATACATAAATGAATATTTTATAAATTATTAATTATGTGTTGTTATTTTTATAAAACATAACTCTTTATTAATAATTTTTTAATTATTATAACTGTTTAAAAAAAATTTATAAAATGGATTCATTAATTAACATTTTTGTTGGCTTATGATTAAAAATTAATTTTATGAGACCTTAATGAATTATTTAAAGTGTTATAAAATCATGTATAATTTTAAAATTGATATTTTCCAAGTAATTGATGAATTCCAATTAAAAATTAAGTTTATCATATTTTGCAAATTATTTTGATAAAATGGAGTTAAATTTTAAATTATACACGTCAAAAAATTATTAGGGTGAATTTTTGTGATATTTCTTAAAATACTTCAAATTTTGGTAAACAATAAAATATGATAATTTATAATAAAATTGAAATACAGGAATTATTGATTCATAGATGATCTATGACTGTGGTAATCCCAATATCTCAAACCATCCTTCATTATTTTAATAAATTTTGTTATAATGATTAAACTATTGATAATCTTGAGTAAAAATATTAAACAACTGAATAAAAAAATGATACAATACCCCTATTGTAACAGCTCTAAATTTTATGGTATGTCTCTTTTTAAATTTAATTTCTTAGACATCATAAGTTTCCCAAACACCAATCTTAAATGAACAATGATATAAAATTAAATATCTTAATTTTAAAATGAATGTTATAACCTATCCCTAAAATTGGATGGAATGAAAAGTACTAACCAAAATATAAAATCTATATATTATATATTTAATCAAATGTTTTTGACATTCAAAAAAACAATTTTATTGGAATAAGATAAGAATGAATCCAATTTTACGCATTAAAATGATATATTTTTTACATGTCGTTTTACATCCTCTTAATGTCACACTTATTTTTAAAAGAAATTTTAAAACATTTATAAATTATATTTTAATCAATAATCATTATTTTAAAAAGGTTAATGTTAGAATTATATTAGGGAGATTTTTTGGTATTTTTTATGAAAATATTTATTTTTCAGTGAATAGTGAAAATCCAGTTTTTTATAAAACTATCATTTTGATTATATTTAGAGTATATTTATGATTTTATTAGAAAAAATAACTTATGAAACTATAAATAAAATTTTGATATCTTATAAACTAAATCATGGTATATTTATATCACTGAATAAGTAAATATATGTTTTTTAAAAAAAATAAATTTTTGGTAATATTGTGAAACACAAATGTTAATTTAAAATTTTATAATCCATATAATCATTTAAAATTTAATATATTTTGAGAAAATATATTCATAAATTAATAATTTTTTATCTTATTATTATAAGACAATTTCACAAAACATTAGTTGATAATTTAATGTGTCATAAAATCACTTATAATTTGAAAATTTGTATTTCTCAAATAAATTATAATTTTAACTAAAAATTAAACTCCCCACATTTAAAAAATTATATTCAGAAAATAGAGTCCATTTTTTAATTATAAATTCCATAAAATGGTTAGGGTGAATTTGTAAGATTTTTCTAAAATAGTTGAAATTTTAGTGAATACTGAAATACACTAATTTACAGTATTTAATCAATTCATGAATTATTGAGTCATGGATAATGTAATCCCATAATATCGAACAATAATTCATTATTATTTTATATTTTGTGATAATTATCAGACTATTAATAGTCTTTAGCCAAAATAATAATCAAATAAATAAAATATTAATAAAACACTCCTCTCTTACACTATAAATACCATCCCTCACCACCTCTTATCCTCACGCCTCCAAATACATTAAACTTGTAAAATTTAATCCTAGTACATCTCCCAACCCTCTTCCCCACGTTCTGGTCTAGCTGATATTACCTAAAAGACTATTTCAATGTCCCTTAAGGAGGTTATCAGGAGAGGAATTCAAGAGGTAAACTCCCCTTTCATTCTTTTAATTTTCTTTTCACTTTATTTTATTTTATTATACTCTCTTCACCTCCTCTGTAAAAATATGAAACATAAATCTATTATAATATATATAATTTTATTTTATTATGTAAATGTAAAATCAACAATCATGTCTCTTCTCCTCTTATATTCTAAAGATGAAGACATCGAGCGTGAGGTTCAAATTTTCCGCCATTGGGGACGACATGTTTTAGTTTTTCAATTTTCCTTAAAGGATTATCATAAAACCATTTTTATGGTTAAAAAGGATTATAATATTTTTATTATATCTTATTTAATGTTATATATCCAGTATATATACTTAATTCTAATTAATAAAACAAAACTAGTTCTTTGTGATAAAGAAATGCCAAAATAATCCAAATGATTATAACTAATGTATTATCTAATGATTAATCCTCACCCAAAATATCCAAATTAATTATATAACCATTTAATATTCTATATTTTCATTAATATAATATAATTTCAATTATGTATAATTATTCTCATTCCACATGATCTTTCATATATGTATACAAGTGAACTAATCATGAAAATCAAGTAAACAAACACACCTGAATGACAAAATTGAATATTATAACTCATAAAAAAGTCCATAGATAAACTTAATAAAATTAATATAAATAAAATAAATGTTTATAGGTTTATTATTAAAATTATTAATGAATATAAGTTCATTATTTAATACATTAAGTGAAAATTTAGAACACATTCATACAAAAGGTAAGGGTTTTCTCATCCCCGTATTAATTATATAAGATATGCCTTATTCACCACTATTTCTTATGTGTGGTGTATTTATACTTCCAATTTATATTTCATATCATTAATATCTTAATATTTATGGTAATAAATATTTCATTTTATAATTTTTACTTTGATAGGGCATATGATTCGACTGATTACAAAGTGGTAAGGGTTTCTTCACAAACCTCCATTTGTCATTTGGGTTACTTTTTCTCTCTCTTTACCCCAATGTAATTCTTCTTCAAATTTATATAAATATTACAAATTGTTTTTATATGTTCCAAAATAATGTATCCTTATCATTTAATTTTTATTTTATGGGGAAATACATGTTTTAAAAAGGTTCCCTTCTCAATTCTTCCCAATAAGAAAGCTGAATAAAGGGAACATCTTGATTTATTACACATTTTCATGTAAAATCCATAATCTATTTTAAGAAACAATTATTTTTCTAATGTCACTCATGTTACCATGAAAAAATATCGTTTTTCCATTTCTATATTTACAAAAAAAGTATTCCATTGTCTATTTTAATGACTCGTTAGTATTTTCCCTTAAACCGAACTATGCATCTCATTTATAAAGTAGCTTAAAGGCTATTTTTAAAAATTTTAACTTCATTTTTACATTATTCATTCCGAAAACATAATTTTATTGTAATTTATTTTTCATTTTTTGAATATACATGTTTACAATTGGATTTTATGACAAATACATATGATTTTTTCAAAAGAACTCTTCTTTTCAAAGTAATAATGTTATTTATACCACGAATACCTCAATAATTTTATTAGTGTATATTCATATATTTAAACACACTATTTTGAATATTATTCTTAATTTGGATTGATATTTTATGATATAACCTTCCATATTTTATTAAATTTTTTATGATCAGTATATATTGTAGATGTGCTATCTTGATACCCTTCACTATATTACTCAAAATGGTTAGTGATTATGTAAAATGATTGGGTAAAGTTATGTATATGTTGTTTATGTTTAACCCCAAAAATATGTGTAATGAATTTTTATTATTAAGATGTGGTTGGGTAAATATATATCCCCTTGTTGCATCGGTAGGTCTCATGAGACAAAATAGATATGGATTTGGAAGAGGCATTAACAATATATTTTTAGATATATTGGTAAATTCCATGACGATATGTTTATAATTTACATCATTATGCATTACCTAATAATGATATTAGTAATTGATAAACAATGTGATTTTTATACTAGTAAAATAACCAAGGTTATGTTTTATTCTTATATGGTTATGGAATTATTTTGATCATCTTTTATTCCTAGCATATTATTTTCATGCTTATGTTTTAATGATAGGTGTTGTTAGATATTCACCATTCATTATTGTTTATGTTTACAACTAATTATTTTTTTTACCCTTTCTGATAAGTTATGATCACCCATTTCATTTTTTTTATTTTTCCCCAGACATCTATGATTTTTAATATGAATGACTTATAGGGACAATCTAGGAGTTTATGGATGTTACCAATAGAGTTTCTATAGTGAATTTCATATCAATTTTTAATGTAAAACTTATGTTTTTTATGGTTTAAAAAATACAATAAACTATTTGTCCCTTCAGTATGAGAATTTATTGTTTATTATTCCAATTTAATAAAGGCACTGACTTTAGGCTACTAGGGTCGGGCTCTTTACATCTCTCCTCTCATATAAATACCCCCATCACCATATCTCTTCCTTACTCCTTAGAAGCTTGTATCATTTTAGAAATTACACCAAATCATTTTCTAAAGCCCCTCCCTCATGTCTGATATCCCTTGGACTAATCAAAATACCAAACCCTTTTCCCAAAGAAGGTTCTAATGGAGGAGAAATTCAAGAGGTAAAATCCTCTTACTTTTTATTTTATTTTTATTTTGAATTTATTTCTATTCTTATCTTATCCTAAAATACATCTATCTGATAGGTATAGAAACTATATTATATTTTATATACTATAATCTTATTATGTTAATGTAATAATTCAACTTCATGTCTCTTCTTTCTTTTTCTGGTCATGAAAATATTGTCCGTGGTGTGTCGATTTACCACCACCGTCGATGATGCCTTTTATATTTTTCACTACAGCCTTCAAGGATGGTTAAAAAACCATCATAATGGTTACGTAATATACTATAATACATATAATAAGTTATACAATTATTTGGAAGCAATATATAAACTTGATGTTAAATAAATTGGTATAATCTCATAATGATCATAAAACCACCAAAAAATAATTAAATCATTTTCATTAATGTCAAATATAATAAATTATCATCAAAGAAAATAAAAAAACTATATATAATTTCATTTAATATTCTAAAGGTTCATTAATAAAATATAACTTCCAATATGTATAATTATTACAATTTTACATGAACTTCCATACTCATTTACAAGTGAACTTGTCATGAAAACAAAGAAAATGAACACTCCCAAATGATTATATTAAACTATATAACTAATATAATGCCTATAAATGAACTTGATAAAACAATAATAAATAAAATGTATGTATAAAAGGTTCTTTATTTTATAATTAATGAATTTAAAATTATTTACCCTAATATTAAAGTTTATAAAGAATTCATACATAAGGTAAGGGGATTCTCGAACCCAACTCTGTTTCCTAGGGTTTTCCTTATTTCAAAATAATTTCACTACGTAAATTATTTTAAGGATCCTTAAATATCATTTCATTATAATATATTTTTACTTTTCTAGAATATATGCGTTTTTATCTTGAGTTTATGAAAATCACAATGTTTTCCCAAAGGAATCTACTGTCTAAAAACATACCATTTACTTCACTTTAGATTTTTTTCTTCACTCTAGATTAACGATTCTTATACAATGTATATTATTATATATATTTTTTGGGAACCCCACAGTTTATTCATGAATGCATTATTTATGAAATGAAACAAATTATTTTACATGGGATAATATATGTCTTTGATTTCTAAATGTTCTATGTGGAATTCATGATTTAGTAAATGTGATGATGTGATGGTTTCACCTACAATTATATTGCGCATGTAAGTGTTATGATGTGGCAGGTATGTCTAAAATTATATATCACTCTAATTCGTTGTTTAATGTGATGTATCTTATGAGACAATGTGAAATATGCATGAACATGATTAAATATTTGGTCCCAACTATGTGTGGTGGTTAACCACTATGACATGATGTTCCATTCTTATGCTTTTCCACATTCCATGACTTTATCTAATTCTTCCCATCAAGATTATGATGATGATGCTTTACTTATGTTTTGATAATTTTGTTTATTAATTATGTTACTGGGATTTTAGCTCAACAATTCATTTGATGTAAATTTTCTGGTGAATACTTGTACTAAATAGGAATACGAGGGACAATAAGAATCTAGAGAATAAGGAATTAAATAAATGTTTATGTTTTATTATATAAAATTCATGTTTGGTCCTAATTTTACCAAGACCCTAATCCTTTGGATTTTGGTTTCATCACTATTATAGTTTTTATAATTAAAATTATGTAATAGTAATTTAAGAAGAATTAGGGTCACTATATTTGGTATCAAAGAACGGTTTAGTTAATTTAGGAATTAGGATTATAGAACCTCTGTGAAAACCCTTAGTATGAGACTAAGTATAGGTAAGAACCCAAGAATCCTTTTTTGAAAAATTTTCAACATATTGATCCCAAAATATATTCCATTAAAGTTAATTTAAAAAAGGAATAATTCATTTATTTATGATTTATTGACTTATGTTTTTCTAAAACCCGTTCTATTTTAGAAAAATGGTGGAAACCATGAGAAACCAGGGCCACAACCCATGCGGGGTACAATGAAGGGACTACCCAAATGAAATCCCTAATGATTTGTGAGGTGAATTTTCATATTTCATGGAAATTATTACCTAGATATCATAGGATACAAACAATAACCTGAATAATATGGAATGTACTCCTTCACTTTATAGAGAGAATCCAGCTATCATGTCTTTTATACAGCAAAGACCATTGACATTTAGTGCATATTTTGTTCCACTAGTCATGGAACAGTGGGTCAACTCAATGGAGAAGATATTTTCTATTCTTCATTTTTATGAGATGAAGAAGGTGACTCTATCCATTTATTGTTTTGATGGAGAGGCTAGTTAATGGTGAGAATTTATTATGAACACCATGAAAAATGATGAAATTGAAGAAATTGAGTGAGAATACATTATCTTATCAAGTATTTACCTTGATATCTTTGAAAAAATAGGGAGAGATAATTATTAGATATGAATCAAAATGAAGTTGAATCTATCATGACATATGAAGAATATTTCACATGGCTTGTAAGGTAATATTCAGGTCTTGTTCTCAATAATGATAGAAAAATTGGAAAATTCTTTTGTGGTTTAAAACTACACCCTCTAAAGGATTTATCTATACAAGACTTTATCAGTTATGAAGAGTGTGTTTGATGTGATCTCAAATTTGATATGGAGTTTGAATAATGGTCCCATGGATATAATGATAAGAAAAAAATAATGAGATTCAAGATGGTGGATCTAATGAGAAAGGTGGAAAGAAAACTCAACCACTCACATGTCAAAAATGTGGGAAGAATAATCATGTGAACTACCTAAAAGGGATATGGAACTAATACAAGTGTGGGAGAGAAGGCCAAAAAGGCCATGACTATTGAAGAGACATGAGGAAGAAGGGAGATGTGGTGAAGGAAAGGAGAGTACCACCCATGGTTCAATACTTC
This sequence comes from Viscum album, assembly GCA_963277665.1. NCBI lineage: Eukaryota > Viridiplantae > Streptophyta > Magnoliopsida > Santalales > Viscaceae > Viscum > Viscum album. The sequence continues at coordinate 521,716,817 of OY728150.1, forward strand.
AACTGTACGGAGAAAGGTCTCTATGGAATCTAGTTCACTAAACCTCATGTCCTAGAGGGTAATCAGTTTCATTAACCACTAAATCCAAAGGATAAAGGCAAGTATTATTCCATAACTACTAATTATTTCGATTCGAAAAAATGATGTGGTGACTGGTATGCTGGTTATTCATTCAAGAATAGTGAATATACTATCTAATTATGGTTCTATAAATTCCATTATATCATATAAGTTTAGTAGAAAAATTTAAACACCACATCAAAATATTGAGGTTGAGTTATCCATGAGAACATCAAATGGGTAAATTATTACATTCACAGTATCAAACCACTTCTTGATTAATTTTTGTGGACCGAACCTCCCAAAAAACCTGGTCTTAAATCTTTTGGAGGATTTTGATGCTATATTGGGAATGAAATTTATATCTTTATTCATATCCAACATCAAATATTGAGAAATATAGATCACTCTTCACATACCAAGTCATCCTTCAATTCTGTACAAGTGTAAGCAGGAAGATGATTCATATTTGTATCCATCGTCTCATGTGTGGATATTATTCCCTTATAAGAAATCATATATATCTCAAAATATTAAGACAAAGGAGAAAATCATCCTTGAAGAAATACCCATTGTAGGAGACAAAATTGATGTATTCCTTGATGAATTTTATGATCTTCCTCAAGACTAAGAGATTGAGTTCACAATAGAACTTATTCTTGGATATCCATCTATGTAAAAGACACCATATAGGATGGCCACCATTGAGTTAGAGGAACTCAAGAAGTAGTTACTTTAGAATCTTGACAAGGGTTTTATATTCCCAAGTTCTTCAACATAGGGTGCACCAAACCTCTTTATCAAGAAAAAGGATATATCTACGTGCCTCTTCCATGATTATCATGAGAGAAAAAAATCATGATAAAGAATAAGTATCTTCTTCTATGAATATATGACTTATTTGATCCGCTGTGTGGTTCCAAGTATTTCTATTAGGTGACCTTTAGTCAGGATATATCCAATTTAAGGAGAGGAAGGAAGATATTCCCAACACTACATTTCAAATGAGGAATGAACACAATGAGTTCATATTGATGCCAATCAGAGTCACTAATTCTCCATAATTATTCATGGACCTAGTGAATATAGTTTTTTGAGATCACCTCAACAAATTTGTGCTAGTATTTATTGATGATATTATGATATACTCTAAGAAAAAGGGGAACATGGGGTGAATTTAAATATTATGAAAAAGACATTTACAATAGAGAAATGTTTTGTAAAGTATAATAAATATTATTTTTGGATGGAGGAAGTATCATTCTTTTTTCATGTTATCAGAAACAAAAAATTGTCTGTGGAACTTTACAAGACAAAGTCAATCAAAGAATGGGATAGAACAACATATATAATGAAGATCCATAGTTTATGTAGTATATATGGGTATTATAATTCATTTGTGAATAACTTATCATAATTTTCAATCCCACTAACCATGATGACTCGTAAGGAAGAAAAGTTTTTTTGACTAGTAAATGTGAAGACTGCTTCTGTCACGACCCGTCCTCGGGGCCCGTGCCGTGACTACCCCAAACCCGCCTTCCATAGGCCAGGGGCTGGCGACTAGCACCAAGGCGTAAATCCCAACAAAAAGGGAAGGCATTGCCTTTGAAAAGTAAACAAGCACCACAGAGTAAGCAAGAGGAAAAGTAAACACTAAGTAAAACTGTACAAGCTGTGCTGAAAGTAAAAGGGGCCGGAAATACAAGCCCAACTGTAAAGTACAACTGAAAGGAAAAACAGCAACTGAAAAGGGAAAACTGCAGCGTCGAGCCGTCCTCTGGAAGTCCCACCTGAAGGGTGGGTACAGATAGCCTCCACTGCTCCTAGGGTCCACCTGACCGCTCCGAGTACGTCCCGCCCAGTGGTCCACCTCCAGGTACTGTCCTTCTCCGCACGCCTCCACCCCGGTCAGCGCTGTCCGTCGTCTGCAACCAACACAACGTAGTGCGGGTAAATCTCGTGCAGGGGTGAGTATAAGCTACTCAGTAGGGACCCCGAGACCCCCGAAGGTCTCCCGAAATCCACAAAGGATAAATCACGAAGAAAAGATACAATCACAAAGTAACATCTGACACGGCTTAGGTATATGCCCATACATATACCTAAGTCATCAATTCCCCGGTCGGCTCCAACGTCCGAGCCCTAGCACAACCCAGTCCACACAGGGAAGCAAAATGCATACCCACGCAGGATAGAACAACACAATCCACAAAGGAGAGTAAACAGTAAATCCACACAGGATAGCTCAACACAATCCACAAAGGAGAGAAAACACAAGCTTCAGCTCACATAGGTATACTTTTTCGGATGACGATAAAGATGATCATTGAACCATCTAAGTCGTCGGACCCACGAAGGATCGATAGTTACTAACCTTGCAGTGACCCACACAGGATCGGGCCCACGCAGGACCTGTAGGAGTTGGCTCACACAGAACCGCTGAGAGATGACCCACACAGGATCGGACCCACATAGGATCGGGCCCACACAGGACCGGGCCCATGCAGGACCTGTAGGCGCTGGCTCACACAGAACCGCTGAGCGCTGACCCACGCAGGATCGGACCCACACAGGTTCGGGCCCACACAGGACCGGGCCCATGCAGGACCTGAAGCACTGATCCACGTAGGATCGCTGAGTGCAGGAGTCGTCGCAGTTCGGTGAGGATCTCTGCACAGTCGTCGCCGCCGCAGTCCACTGAGAATCTCTGCACGGTCGTCGTCGGAGTCCACGGAGGATCTCTGCACAGTCGTCGCCGCAGTCCACTGAGGATCTCTGTACGGTCGTCGCTGTTGAAGTAGCAGTCGCAGCCAGCCTAGGGTTCCCGCACACAGCAAGCTCGTTCGGGAGGGTCCGCTCCACGAGCCGAGAGGCTGATCCATCAACTGACACAAAGTACGAAGTTGATGTATCCAAAAGTTCCGTATCGTCAACATGAACTCAACGTCGCAGACGGCGCGTCAATCGGACGCCCGGTCTGAGAGATATTGGCATTTTCGTCCCAGGGGCCCGGTTGGTTTTTAAGGAAAAACCAACCCGACCGCACTCCACCTGCGTCCAAACCTCGGGCGGAGTATGCCAAAAGATCCGTCTCACTTAGAGGAACTCAACAAAGCTGACGACACGTCAATCGGACATCCGTAGCTCAAGATATGAGCGTTTCCGCTCCCGGGGGCCCGGTTGGTCTCGTGTACGAACCAACCCGGCCGAACTCAAAGTATTCCGAATCCTTGAGTGCGATATACCGACACGACCGTCTCGATCCAAGGATCGTGTTTCTACTGACGACGTGTCGTTTGGAGGCATGAAGCTCAAGTTACGGGCGTTTGAACGAAAACGTCCGAAGATGGGGGGTACGGGCCCGGGCCGACCCGGCCCGACCCGGGTCCGACCCGGTTGGCCCGGCCCCGCCCGGCCAGGGCCGGTCCAGCTCGGCCGGCCGAGCGGCGCAGGGGGAAGCCGCGGGCGCCGACCCGCGCACTGAGAAGAAACTGCGGGCCGCGCTGGTGAACCGCGGACGCGGCTCTGCCGCGTCCCGCCTGGACGAACCGGACGGGCCCGGCCGCGGGTCCGTTAGCCGTTGCCGCCGCGGCCTCAGCCACGGCGGACTCGTCCGGCAGCGCGCCGTGGCGCCGCCGCGCCGGTGAACCGCGCCTCCGGCAACTTTCGCGGGCCGCCGGCGTCGCTCCGGTGGCCCGTTTTCCTTCCCGTCTGCGCCGTTGCTCCTCCCGGGATCCGTTCTTTACTGCGGGATCGTCAAACGTCCGCTGCGGCATGTTCCGTCATCGACCATCAAATCCGCACAAAACGAAGAACGACGGAGGGTCGTCGGGCCGTGTTCGTTTGGCCCGCACCCTCCGCGTTAGAGATAAACAACCGGGAGAAATTGTTCAAGACATGAACCGACTATTTTAATTAAAATAAATTGTTCATTTGAAACGGACTTTTTAATTTTCAAAGAACGTTCACGGGAAAATTAAAAAGGGGTAATTTTCCAAAATAAATCCCTACCTCGTTGATCGTCGCGCGCGGGCGTTCTTCGCAGAAAGGATCGTCGCGGAAGAGAGGGATTGTCGCGTCGTCGCGGTGAGGCGTCGCGTCGTCGTGGCAACCGGAGTTGAGTCAGCGAACTCAACGAACCAAGAACAAAAGATTTAAATTATAATTAATTAAATCTGTGTTTAAAACCAAAGAAAATAACCTTGAGCGGAAATCCGAAATCACTCACCTCAAATGGTCGGTGATCGGAGATCGGAAGAACATCTTGGACGAAGGCGTCGTCGATTTCTGGGTTCGGCGTTCTTCGCGTTATTCGCGTTATTCGCGTTCTTCCCGAGGGAGAAGAAGTTACGAGGGTTCTCTCAAATCTTCTCAAGCGCAAATAACCAGAGGTTAAGCGTTGGCCTTATTTTATTATTACGCCAACGAATTTGAAAAACTGGTTAAGAAACGATTAATCAATTCGTTGAATTAATTCAACGAAAGAAACGACCCATTTAATTCACGAAAGAAACAACCCATTTAATTCACGAAATAAACCGCCCAATTAAATGGTCTGTTAAGAATTTAGAAAACGCGTCGGTTTACTTTCATTAACACGGGTTTTCACGGGTGCGTTTTTTAGCGGAAAGAAACGGCGGGGCTCGTGCGGGCCCCACCTCACAAATATCCTACCAAGGGGGTAGGATATTTCAGGATTGCATCCTATCTAGTTCAACTCATTTAAAGCCGCCATTAAGTGGCTTCAAGTGGCTTCTAAGTGAAATAAAATAAAGTTGTTGCAAAATTATTTTATTTCTTAACTTTAAGCCCGAAAATTAAAAACCACACCCGAGAAAACGCAACACCGGAAGAGGCGTTTCTAAGCGAATACCGGCGCTGCGATTTCATCGGTGCCCTCAGAATTCGGTTCCGGGCACCAGTTCAAAAGTTAGAAAAACCCGCTCATCCGTTCACTAAACGTACCCGAGCCAAACTTCGGAAAATGTTTCCGGGCACACCGGGCCTCGGAATCAGGCGCTGTCAGAAACTGCGTTCCTGTAAAATTCCAAAGAAAATTAAGAAAAAAATATCCTTGAAATTTACAGGTCTTTACATTACTCCCACCTCAGGACATTACGTCCCCGTAAAGATACATAAAAAACTAGGGAAACAAATGTGGGTACTGAGCACGCATCTGTGCCTCCCGCTCCCAAGTGCTCTCCTGGAGGTTCCCGTGCTGCCATCTGATGCGCACAAGAGGAATCGATCGCCCACGTTGGACCTGCTCCTTTCGATCCTCTATCTCCACTGGGACCTCCGTCAAAGTCGCTCCATCATCCATGTCTAGCTCCCCATAGTCAATGATGTGTGTCGGGTCGTGCACGTATCTCCTCAGCTGGGATACGTGGAAGACGTTGTGCACCCAGTGCAACTGAGGTGGCAGAGCCAGGCGATAAGCCACCTCTCAAACCCTGCTGAGGACCTGGAAGGGTCCGATGAAGCTTGGAGACAACTTGCCGCCTCGGCCAAATCTCCTCAAACAACGTCGAGGTGAGACCCGCACGAAGACGTGGTCGCCATCCTCAAACTCTAGTGGCCTCCACCTCCTGTCAGCATATGACTTCTGCCGACTCTGTGCTGTCCTCATCCGCTCCTGGATGACCTAGACCTTCTCTGTCGTGGCCCGGACCATCTCTGGTCCCGCAAGTGCTGACTCTCCAGGGTCTGTCCAGCACAAAGGAGATCTGCAAGGCCTGCCGTACAACGCCTCGTAGGGTGCCATCCCGATGGTGGAGTGGTAGCTATTGTTGTACGCAAACTCTACCAATGGTAGGTGGTCCTCCCAGCTGCGACCAAAGTCGAGGACACATGGACAGAGCATGTCTTCGAGGGTCTGAATGGTCCTCTCCGTCTGACCATCCGTCTGAGGCTGAAAGGCGATGCTCAGACGTAGTCGCGTCCCGAACGCCTCCTGCAACCCCTTCCAAAGCTGGGAAGTAAAACGAGCGTCCCGATCGGAGACGATAGTCGATGTCACACCGTGAAGTCGTACAATCTCCTGAACGTAGAGACGCCCCAAGCTCTCCACTGAGCCCTGCTCTCGGATGGGTAAGAAGTGTGCCGACTTGGTGAGTCGGTCAACAATCACCCAAATGGAGTCGTGACCTCTGGAAGTGCGTGGAAGTCCAGTCACAAAGTCCATAGATATCCCGTCCCACTTCCACTCCGGGACCTCCAAGGGTTGTACCAAGCCTGCTAGTACCTGATGCTCTGCCTTCACCTGCTGGCAGGTGAGGCACCGTGAAACGAACTCTGCCACAGCCTTCTTCATGCCCGGCCACCAGTGCTGTCGTCTGAGATCCTGGTACATCTTCGCCACTCCAGGATGTACCACCAAAGGAGAAGTGTGAAACTCTCTCAGAAACTCCTCTCGTAAGGCGACTGGTACCAAGGTACGTCCTCTGAAAAGGACATCGTGCTCTGCTCTAAGGGAGAAACCATCAGGTGCCTGTCCCGAGGATATCTGTGCACGCCGTGTCTCACAGTCGATGTCCCCACGCTGTGCCTCTTTGACCCACTGAAGAAGTGGGGGAGAGACTATGAGAGACTGAAGGAAGGATGCTCCGTCTCTATCCATGAAGGATATCTTCAAAGTGGCTAGCTGCTCTGTCGCCTCCTCAAGTAGCTGGATTCCCGTCCTCCTGCTGAGGGTATCAGCCACCACGTTCCCCTTCCCAGGAGTATAGACTATCTCAAAGTCATATTCCTGGAGGAACTCGAGCCATCGCCACTGTCTCAGGTTCAGGTCCTTCTGCGAGAAGATGTACCTGAGAATCTGGTGGTCAGAAAAGACTGTGAAGCGCTCGCCCATCAGATAGTGTCGCCATTTATTCAGGGCAAAGACTACTGCTGCCAACTCCAAGTCATGGGTAGTGTAGTACTTCTCATGAGGCCTCAACTGACATGATACGTAGGCAATCACGGCCCGCTCCTGCATCAGGACACACCCGAGTCTGGTCCCTGATGCATCGCAGTAGACTAGGTATCCAACTCCCTCCTCAAGCAACCTCAAGATAGGTGCGCTGGTCAACCTCTGCCTCAGCTCCTGGATGCTCTGCTGACAATTGTTTGACCACACGAAGGGTTTCCCCTTCTTCGTCAACGCTGAGAGTGGGGCCGCAACTCTGGAGAAGTCCGGCACAAATCTCCGATAGTATCCGGCTAGGCTCAAGAATCTCCGCACCTCTGTCACGCTCATGGGTGGCTCCCAAGCTAGCACTGCCTCGATCTTCGCGGGATCCACTGCAACTCCCGCCTCAGAAATGACGTGCCCCAAGAAGTAGACCTCACGTAACCAGAACTGACACTTCGAGAGCCTGCCATAAATCTGGTGCTCTTAGAGTGTGTCTAGTACGACACGCAGGTGGTAGGCGTGCTCCTCCTCCGTCGTTGAGTACACCAAAATGTCGTCGATGAAGACCACGACATATCGATCGAGGTATGGCTGGAAGATCCTGTTCATGAGGCTCATGAACACTGCTGGAGCGTTGGTCACGCCGAAAGGCATAACCAAGAACTCATAGTGGCCATACCGACACCTGAAGGCCGTCTTCTGCACATCCTCGTCTCGAACTCTGAGCTGATGATAGCCTGACATGAGGTCTATCTTCGAGAACCACCGTGCTCCCTTGAGCTGGTCGAAGAGTTCATCAATCCTTGGTAGCGGATACTTGTTCCTCACTGTCACCTGATTCAGGCGACGATAATCGACACACAGTCGCAAGCTCCCGTCCGCCTTCTTGGCGAACAAAATCGGGGAAGCCCAGGGCGAAACACTGGGTCGGATGAACCCCTTGCCCTGCAAGTCCTCCAACTGTACCCGCAGCTCTCGAAGCTCAGCAGGGGCCATCAGATATGCTGGAGTGGATATCGGGGCTGTCCCGGGGTACAGGTCAATATAAAAGTCTACCTCTCTACGAGGAGGTAGTCCTGGAACGTCGTCGGGAAAGACGTCCGCGTACTGATCCACCACTGCAGGAAAACTGGGACTCCGCACGTCAACTACTCCCAGGATGAGGCTAGCCAACTGATGAGTGATGGGCTGACCTCTCCTCTGCGTGAGTCCATCCTGTGCTGCTAAGTCTCCCTTCTCACCGGTGAAGGTGAACCTTCTCCTGTCGGTGCGCACACATCGCACCTTGCGCCTAATGCAGTCAATCTGAGCATGGAACATAGATAACCAATCCATGCCCAAGATGGCGTCGTAAGGCCTCGACGCTGCTACAAGAAGATCCCAGCCGAAGCTCTCGCCTCCTAGAGTATGCTCACACTGCTGGCACCAGTGCGTAATCATCGAGTCTGCTCCCGTAGGAGTCTCTAGCCGTAAGGATCGAGCCAACGGCTCCGTCGGAATCTCCGAGCTCCGAACAAGGGAAGTGGCTATGAAAGAGTGACTCGCTCCTGTGTCTATCAGAACTACAGAAAGGGTGGAATAGACACAGATCGTACCTCGAATCATCTCTGGCACGCCGTGGTCGTAGGCCTCCGCTGCCTGGAGCTGAGCCTGTCTCTGCCCGCCAGCTCCCTGTGGTCGGGGTGGGCCTCTTGTTGGTGGTGGTGGCAGAGCCTCAAAGCGTCGCCCACCACCTGCTGCTCGACCAGCTCCTCTGCCTCGTCCGCCTCCTCCCTACGGACCGCCACGGTCGACCCTCTGCCTCTGTCTGGGTGGTCCCTCCACCGTCTGCTGCCCCTCGGTACGACGGGTCGGGCAGTCACGAGCCATGTGGCCCTGCCCGCCGCACTCGTAGCACTGTCTGCCTCTCGGAAGGCTGGCTCCGCGCTGTGTTCCTCGCACTGCCGAGCCAGTGTCCCGAGGTCGCCTGCCGGAAGGTCTGGTCTGCCTGGAACCCTGAGTCATCCACCGGCTACCAGCTGCCGAAGACTCCGCTATCTATCGCCCTACGGTGGGTCTCTCTGTGGACTCAGCCAGGAAGCTCTCGATCAGGAGGGCTCGCTCTAGTACTCCTGCCTGGGTCGGGATGCTGAGGGAGATCAGCGATGCCCTGATCTCGTGTCTCAAACCATGCTCGAAGGTCCGGGCCTGGAAGAAGGGGTCCCGTACCATGTCTGTCGAGTAGCTAGATAGGTCGGTGAACCTCGCCGCGTACTGAGCGACCGTCAAGCTGCCCTGCCGCAGCTGAAGAAGCTCCTGGATGCGCACCGCTCGGAGGGTGACCGGGACGAACTCTGAGCGGAAGAGGCTCTCGAAGTCCGTTCAGATGAGGGTGGCCTCATCGTGTACCTGGAGCATCCGGCTCCACCAGCGTCTGGCTGCTGCGTGCAGTAGGCTCGCCACGAGGATCACCATGAGGTCTGCTGGCGTCCTCACTAACCTGAAAGCTCGGACGACCGCCTCTAGCCAGTCCTCGGCTGCCTGGGGGTCCGACTACCCACGGAACCTGGGTGGTCGCTGGCGCTGGAACTCGTGCAGAGCTCCGAGGCATCGTGCGACGTCAGCTTCCAGTGCTGGAAGCATCGGGGGCTCGGCGGGTAAAGGTGCCGCCGATGCCTCTGCTGTCAACGGGCCCTGTACCGAGGCCTCGTCGCTCGGCGGGCTGTCGTCGCACCCTACTCTAGGAACCCTACCTGGCTGCTGTCGTCGTGCCATCCTGAAAAGGAAACAAGTACACCATGGTCAGAACAGTATACCTGGTGAGCTGACACAAGTAATCACAATGAAAACTTGAAACACACATGCAATCAATGTTTTCGTGCATTAAGTCGGAAATCAGAAGTCAGGGTCTTGGTGTATGGATACGTCGGCCGCCGCACCAACACTGGACTCCCTGGACTGATAACCACACTCAATACGCTAAACACTATTGCTTCACATAGAAGAAGATCAGAGTCTGCGGTAGAACCGACCCCTCTGATACCAATTTGTCACGACCCGTCCTCGGGGCCCGTGCCGTGACTACCCCAAGCCCGCCTTCCATAGGCCAGGGGCTGGCGACTAGCACCAAGGCATAAATCCCAACAAAAAGGGAAGGCATTGCCTTTGAAAAGTAAACAAGCACCACTGAGTAAGCAAGCGGAAAAGTAAACACTATATAAAACTGTACAAGCTGTGCTGAAAGTAAAAGGGGCCGGAAATACAAGCCCAACTGTAAAGTACAACTGAAAGGAAAAACAGCAACTGAAAATGGAAAACTGCAGCGTCGAGCCGTCCTCTGGAAGTCCCACCTGAAGGGTGGGTACAGATAGCCTCCACTGCTCCTCGGGTCCACCTAACCGCTCCGAGTACGTCCGGCCCAGTGGTCCACCTCCAGGTACTGTCCTGCTCCGTACGCCTCCACCCCGGTCAGCGCTGTCCGTCGTCTGCAACCAACACAACGTAGTGTGGGCAAAGCCCGTGCAAGGGTGAGTATATGCTACTCAGTAGAGACCCCGAGACCCCCGAAGGTCTCCCTAATTCCACAAAGGATAAATCACGAAGAAAAGATAGAATCACGAAGTGACATCTGACACGGATTAGGTATATGATCATACATATACCTAAGTCATCAATTCCCCGATCGGCTCCAATGTCCGAGCCCTAGCACAAACCAGTCCACACAGGGAAGCAAAACGCATACCCACGCAGGATAGAACAACACAATCCACAAAGGAGAGTAAACAGTAAATCCACACAGGATAGCTCAACACAATCCACAAAGGAGAGAAAACACAAGTTTCAGCTCACACAGGTATAATTCTTCGGATGACGATAAAGATGATCATTGAACCATCTAAGTCGTCGGACCCACGAAGGATCGATAGGTACTAACCTTGCAGTGACCCACACAGGATCGGGCCCACGCAGGACCTGTAGGAGTTGGCTCACACAGAACCGCTGAGAGATGACCCACACAGGATCGGACCCACACAGGATCGGGCCCACACAGGACCGGGCCCACGCAGGACCTGTAGGCACTGGCCCACACAGAATCGCTGAGCGCTGACCCACGCATGATCGGACCCACACAGGATTGGGCCCACACAGGACCGGGCCCACGCAGGACCTGAAGCACTGATCCACGTAGGATCGCTGAGTGCAGGAGTCGTCGCAGTCCGCTGAGGATCTCTGCACAGTCGTCGCCGCAGTCTACTGAGGATCTCTGCACGGTCGTCGTCGGAGTCCACGGAGGATCTCTGCACAGTCGTCGCCACAGTCCACTGAGGATCTCTGTACGGTCGTCGCTGTCGAAGTAGCAGTCGCAGCCAGCCTAGGGTTCCCGCACACAGCAAGCTCGTTCGGGAGGGTCCGCTCCACGAGCCGAGAGGCTGATACATCAACTGACACAAAGTCCAAAGTTGATGTATCCAAAAGTTCTGTATCGTCAACATGAACTCAACGTCGCAGACGGCACGTCAATCGGACGCCCGGTCTGAGAGATATTGGCATTTTCGTCCCAGGAGCCCGGTTGGTTTTTAAGGCAAAACCAACCCGACCGCATTCCACCTGCATCCAAACCTTGGGCGGAGTATGCCAAAAGATCCGTCTGACTTAGAGGAACTCAACAGAGCTAACGGCACGTCAATCAGACGTCCGTAGCTCAAGATATGAGTGTTTCCGTTCCCGGGGGCCCGGTTGGTCTCGTGTACGAACCAACCCGGCCGAACTCAAAGTAATCCGAAACCTTGAGTGCGATATACCGAAACGACCGTCTCGATCCAAGGATCGCTTTGCCGCTGACGGCGAGTCGTTTTGAGGCACGAAGCTCATGTTACGGGCGTTTGAACGAAAACGTCCGAAGATGGGGGGTACGGGCCCGGGCCGACCCGGCCCGACCCCCCCTGGGTCGGCCCGACCCGGGTCCGACCCGGTTGGCCCGGCCCGGCCCGGCCCGGCCCGGCCAGGGACGGTCCGGCTCGGCCGGCCGAGCGGCGCGGGTGGAAGCCGCGGGCGCTGACCCGCGGCCTGAGAAGAAACCGCGGCCCGCGTGCGGGCCGCGCTGGTGAACCGCGGACGCGGCTCTACCGCGTCCTGCCTGGACGAACCGGACCCGCGCGGCCGCGGGTCCGTTGGCCGCCGGCGCCGCCGCACCGCCGACAACTTCCGCGGGCCGCCAGCGTCGCTCCGGTGGCCCGTTTTCCTTCCCGTCTGCACCGTTGCTCCTCCCGGGATCCGTTCTTTACTGCGGGATCGTCAAACGTCCGTTGCGGCACGTTCCGTTGTCGACCGTCAAATCCGCACAAAATGAAGAACGAAGGAGGTTCGTCGGGCCGTTTTCGTTTGGCCCGCACCCTCCGCGTTAGAGATAAACAACCGTGAGAAATTGTTCAACACATGAACCGACAATTTTAATTAAAATAAAATTGTTCATTTGAAACCGACTTTTTAATTTTCAAAGAACGTTCACGGGAAAATTAAAAAGGGGTAATTTTCCAAAATAAATCCCTACCTCGTCGATCTTCGCGCGCGGGCGTTCTTCGCGGAAAGGATCGTCGCGGAAGAGAGGGATCGTCGCGTCGTCGCGGGGAGGCGTCGGGTCGTCGCGGAAACCGGCGTTGAGTCAGCGAACTCAACGAACCAAGAACAACAGATTTAAATTATAATTAATTAAATCTGTGTTTAAAACCAAAGAAAAGAACCTTGAGCGGAAATCCGAAATCACTGACCTCAAATGGTCGGTGATCGGAGATCGGAGATCGGAGATCGGATGAACGTCTCAGACGAAGGCGTCTTCGATTTCTGGGTTCGGCGTTCTTCGCGTTCTTCGCGTTCTTCGCTTTCTTCGCGCTCTTCGCGAGGGAGAAGAAGTTACGAGGGTTCTCTCAAATCTTCTCATGTGCAAATAACCAGAGGTTAAGCGTTGGCCTTATTTTATTATTACGCCAACGAATTTGAAAAACTGGTTAAGAAACGATCCATCAATTCGTTGAATTAATTCTACCAAAGAAACGACCCATTTAATTCACGAAAGAAACAGCCCATTTAATTCACGAAATAAACCGCCCAATTAAATGGTCTGTTAAGAATTTAGAAAACGCGTTGGTTGACTTTCACTAAGACGGGTTTTCACGGGTGCGTTCTTTATCGGAAAGAAACGGCGGGGCTCGGGCGGGCCCCACCTCACAAATATCCTACCAAGGGGGTAGGGTATTTCTGGATAGCATCCTATCCAGTTCAACTTAGTTCAAGCCTCCTTTAAGTGGCTTCAAGTGGCTTCTAAGTGAAATAAAATAAAGTTGTTGCAAAATTATTTTATTTCTTAACTTTAAGCCCGAAAATTAAAAACCACACCCGAGAAAACGAAACTCCGGAAGAGTCGTTTCTAAGAGAATACCGGCGCTGCGATTTCATCGGTGCCCTCAAAATTCGGTTCCGGGCACCGGTTCAAAAGTTAGAAAAACCCGTTCGTCTGTTCACTGAACGTACCCGAGCCAAACTTCGGAAAATGATTCCGGGCACACCGGGCCTCGGAATCAGGTGCCGTCAGAAACTGCGTTCTTGTAAAATTCAAAAGAAAATTAAGAAAAAAATTTCCTTGAAATTTACGAGTCTTTACAGCTTCAAAGTGTTAAAAATGAGGATTATCACCACACTGGTACTCAAACTTTTGATAAGTGGGTAACTATTTTTGGTAGACAACAGTTGATATAAGAAGTTATAAGAATGTTTACTAATGAAAAATGATAATGTGATAGACTATGCCTCAAGGAAGTTGAAAAATAAGTAGTAAAACTATTTGACACATGATATGAAGTTGGAAGTTGTGATCATTGCATTGAAAATATGGTGTAATTATATCTATGGGTAGAAGTGTGAAATATAAACTTCTCATAAGATCAAAAATATATAAACATATAGAAGGATCTTAATACACACTACAGATCATTGTTAGATATCATCAAGGATTATGACTACTAAATCCACGGTCATCCAGACAGGGAAAATAAAGTGTAAAATTCTCAATGTAGAAAAGATATTAAAACATTATTAAGGATGAGAATTTATAAGGATCTAATATTTTTATATTTTAAATGGATGTACATGTGAATCATTAAGGAAGGAACACCATTAATCCTTACTCAAATGATTTCTCAACTTTCCGTCATAGATAAAATAAAGGATGCTTAAATAAATGATGTTGAAATTCAGAAGTAGTTGGAAGCAGTTAGAAAGGGGAAATCCTCAAAGTTCAAAATTAATGAGGAAAGAATTTTAATATTTGGTTCATGACTATGTGTACCATTTGATAGAAATAAATATAAGGAGCTTTGGAATGATGTACATAGCTCAACCTTCTCTATTAACCTAGGGAGCACTAAGATGTATCAGGATCCATGAGAGCATTATTGGTGGGATAATATGAGTAAGAAGATCATTTAATATACTTAAAATTACCTGTTATGTCATAAAGTGAAGGTTGAAAGGAAAAAGTATAAGGGGATGAAGCAACCATTACCCATATAAACATGGAAATGGGAAAACATCACCATGGACTTTGTCACTAGACTTCTGAAGGCATCTAGAAAAAAATTCTATATGGGTCATTGTGGATCATCTTATGAAGACAAATCACCTTATCATAATTTTAGAGGACTTATCACTTCATCAAATTGTACATTTATACATCAGATATGTGGTAAGGCTACGTGGAGTACCACTATCGATTGTATCCAATTGAGATCCGATATTCACCTCTATGTTCTGGAAAAGTCACTAACATGATCTAAAAACTGAGATGAACTTTTGTATGGATTATCATCCACAAACTGATGGCTAATATAAACACAAAATTATAACATTGGAAGTCATGTTGAGATCATGTTATATGAACTATAAAGGAGGATATGACCAACATCTGCCTCTAGTTGAGTTCTATTATGACAAAAATTTCAACTAAAGAATCAAAATGGATACATATGAATCCCCTTATGGGAAATGATACAGAACACCAACATGGTAGGATGAAGTCAGTGAATGTACGATTTTAGGACCTAAACTGGTTTCAGAAATGGTTGAAAAGGTGAAAATAAATCAATATGACATCAAGTTAGCCCAAATTCAATAAAAGAGCAATGTAGACAATCATTTATGGGACCTAGAGTTTAAGTCTAGAGACATGGTATTCCTCCACATATCTCAATGGAAGTGGATAATGATAATTTGGAATAAAGGACAACTGAGTTCCAGGTACATCAGCCCCTTCAAGATTCTTGATCGAGTCGGAGTTGTGGCCTATTGAGCGACACATCCACCTACCATGTCTCAAGTAAATGATGTATTCCATGTTTCCCTCTTGAGAAATTACATACTATATCACTCAGATATAATGAATCCAGAGGTGTTATAGTTATAAATTGATATTTATTATGAGGAGTATCCTGTGAAGATCATAGATAGTAGAGATAAAGTTATATGAAACAATACTACTCACCTAGTCAATGTACTATAGTGGAACCCTAAGTATGAAGAGTCAACATGGGAACTGGATGATGTAATGAAGGATAAGTACCCTCACCTATGTTTTAAAAAAAAATTAAATGGAGATATTTTATATGGGGAAAAGAATGTAACGACCCAAAATTATATCAAAGGAAATTACCTTCTTAAAATTATATCATATAGTGAAAACCACATAAAATAAATTTTATAACATAATAAAAACATTATAGATGAAGAATTAATGAAATAAGAGTTATTTCTAGAAGTTAAGAATCTAAAATGATGGAATAATAACATAACACCTAGAATAGTACCATGAAAATAGTGAATCGTAATTCAGCCAATAGAACAGTAAACTAATCTATTAATGTATAAATAAAATTTAGGAAACTTTTAAAGGATAATATGATATAATTATATCATAGTATATGTAAATAAATATTCTAAAAATTATTAATTAAGTTTTGGTATTTTTTTAAAGCATAAATATTTATTTATAATATTAATATATAAATATATATATTTAAAAAAATTATTTTCATAAAATGGATTCATAAATTAACATTTTGTATTTTTATGATTATAATATATTTTTATGAGACCTTGATTAACTTTTCAAGGTGTTATAAAATTAGTTATATTTTTTAAAATTGTTATCTTCCATGTAAATGATAATTTTATTTAAAAATTAAATTCCACATATTTATTAAATTATTTTCATAAAATGGAGTTAATGTTTTTATTCTACATGTCAAAATATGGTTAGGGTGAATTTTTTGGGATCTTCCTAAAATAATTGAATTTTTGGTGAGTGGTAAAATATGATAATTTTCTATAAAATCAAAATACATGTATTATTGAGTCGTAGATGATTTGTGGATGTTTTATGTCCAAAATATTGAACCTTAATTCATTATATTAATATATTTTTTGAACATTATCAAACTATTCATATCCTTGATCCAAAATAATAAACGAATGTTTAAAATAATGAGAAAACACTCATATCCTCCCTTATAAATACCACCCATGACAACCTCTTCTACTCAGTCCTCAAAAGCTTTGAGCCTTGTCCACATTCTACCCAATAATTTTACCACTCCTCTACCCCACCTTAAATATACCTTGGTATCATCCAAAGACCAAACCCTTTTCTGTATGGAGTTTATCAAGGAGGAGGAATTCATGAGGGAAAATATTCTTACCTTTTCTTTTATTTTTTATTTTCAATTTCCTTATTTTATTATCCTATACACAACTCCACCTATACAATAAGAATGATAACTCTAGTATATTTTATATAAAGTAATGTTATTAGGTTAATTTAACAATTATTATTCAATTCTTTTCCCTTTATTTTTCTCTAAACATGAAAATATCATCCGGGGTGTGTCTATTTACCACCACTGTGGATGATGAATTTTAATTTTCCACTACCAAATTTAAGGCTGGTCATAAAAAACATTATGGTGAAATAATATTTTATTATACATATTATAAGTTATATATTGTTCTGTAAGAAATTTATAAACATTAAATTAAATAAAACTATATTATCTTATAATGGTCGTAAATCCACCAAACCTAATTAAATCATTTTCATTAATGATCAAAATAATAAATCTTCCTCATACCATATAACCAAATGATATGTGAGATCATTTAATATTCTGAAATATCATTATGACATATAATTTCAATTCTAGATAACTTTTTCTATCTCAAATGATCTTCCAAACTCATATACAAGGCAACCGGTCATGAAAACCATGAAAACGAACATTCCCGAACAATGAAATTAAACTCTATAACTCATCAAAACAACCATAAATGAAAATAATACAACTATAAAGAATGAAATTTATGTATAAAAGTTTATAGATTTGTCAATAAATGAATGTAATTTGAATATCCATGATATTAATGAGATGAAATCATTTTGACATAAGTTATATGGATTCTCAAACCCAAATCCATTTCATTGGGGGTTCCCTCTTTCACATTGATTTCAATATGTATATTATTTTAGTGATCCTTAAATGTCATTTATTTATTCTTTAGTTTCTCTTTTTGTGTGGTATACATGTTTTCAAATTGAATTTATGACAATCCTAATGTTTTCCAAAAAGAACCGTTCTTTCAAAAAACACACCTTTTACTTATCTTGAGATTATTTCTTCTTCACTCAAGATTGATTATTCTTATACCAAGTTTGTTGTTGCCTCTTTATTTTGGGAGAAAAAAAAGTCCAGTGACGAATTTTTTCATTTCGAAATGAATCCCATTCATTTCCATATGTTACATTATGTTAAAGATTCATATACATTATATGTGGCATGCATGATTATGTAAATGTTATGATGTGATGTGTGTGCTTGGAATTACACAACACACGTAAATGTTATGATATGATGGTGGGGGAAAATTATATATCCACCCAATGTATTGGGTAATGAATTTTATCTCCTAAGATAATATGAAATATGCATCAACATGATGCTATTTTTGTTCCCAATTATGTGTGGTGGTTAACCACTAATACATGATGTTTTATTCTTATTCCTTTCCAAATTCTAAGACTTTATCTAATACTTCCTCTCATGATTATGATGATGATACTTTGATTATGTTATAATAATTATGTTTGTTTATCCTATTACTCATATTTTACTTCTCCTATTCTTTTTATGTATATCCATAGGTGAATACATGTACTAAGGGGAACATGAGGTACATTAAGAATCTATAGAATGAGGAATTAAATAAATGTTTATGTTTTATTATGTAAAGGTTATGTGTGTTCCTATTTTTACAAAGATACTAATCCATTGATCCTAGTTTTGTATCCCAATTATGTTTTTATCTTTAAAATTATGTAATATTCATGTATGAAAAATTTGGGTTGCTGTATAAAATAAATCATTATCCTGGTTAGTCTATACTCTGAGACATGAGGATGTATGGGTAGAATATATCTACTTGACTTAATTCACATCCCATGGTCACTATATATCTTGAAAAAATTATTATGTGATTATGTATAATTTTATATGATAAAGTTATTGGACATAAGTATATAGATACATGTGTTTGGTTAAGGTCACATCTGATCCCTTTTTAGCTTGAGTAGAATTATTTCTTTTCTTGTGGCTACTCATTTCTTATGATTATGGATTATATAATTCATAATTTTTTTCTATGACATAATGGAATTTGGGGTCACACAGTATGGTTTTATGAATGAGGATCAAGATTATAAAACATTTAGAGCTACCCCAAAAGTGTTCTAGAGGACAATCATATGAATTCATAAATGAAATTTAAAAAATGTTTAAATATGTTGTTACATACGATGAAAATGTATGATTGTTTTTCAAAAATTATTTTTGTAAATATCCAAAATTATTTTTTGGATATGGATAATTTTTTTTAAATAATATATGACACAAGGTGAAAGAGTTTTATGACTATAAGGATTTAGAGAATGTGATAGATTATTAGAATACCCATAATAGGAAATAACCATTAAATTTTCACTTAGTCCATGTTGCAGTGTATATTAGAATACACTATGATGTATTGAGAGTAATTATGTCATGGTGATGTTCATTTTCAAGAATGTTATTTGATAAAATGTATTAATTCATCCAATTTATCTCAAAAAACTATCATACATGATAATTTATCAAATGATGAACAATTTTAGGTGTTTAAACATATTATAAATTCATTAAAACATAAATGTGTTAGTGAATAATTAAAGTAAATGATTTACGAAGTTAAAATTCTAGAAATGTCACTAATAAATATTTTTTATTATTAATAGAAACCAGGATTCCCAAACATATGGGGGATGGGAATGATGAATTCGCAGTTAAATTTCCATTATAGTGAGAATAAAATCATTTGTTAAAGACCCAGTACAATAATAATAATGAGAATTTTTCTTTGGATCCCTTTGTAGGATAGAGAATTAGAAACATAATTTCCTTTAGCCCTAGTATGACCAACATCGATACCTAGATTAATGAGATTCCGGCATTTTCAAACCAAATATGCTAGGTGCCATTGGTAGTTGAGATTTCTTTGAAGAATCCCTAACAACACACTAGATTCCAACTCAACCTATTCAATGTTAATGCTATAAACCATGTATAGTGAAAGACCAGTGGTCATCTACCATAAATCTTATCCCAAAGAATTACTTGATCTATAATAGGTGTTGAATCCGAGAATTAATGAGCCCCTACTATCCCAAATGAGAGATCCCCCTCTTATTTCCCTATATTAACATGAGCTATCCACCTTCATCTATAGTTACACATATGATGGGATCCATTTAACTTATCTCCTTTGCTTACTTTGACACCTTCCTCTCACATAAATAGAAACCCTTGGAAGAATTATCCTAAGAAACATAGATGACCCCTCTCCATTAATGAGATATTAGATCTCACCAAAAAATACATTACACACATCTAAAATAAAATAGGAGATAATGGTTTCCTCCATTTACTATGTTCCTCACCTCCCAAAGTACCCTACACACCACCATAAAAATCAGGCTACATATCTTAATATCCACACTCTATTGATAACCTCTTTAGAACCAAGATTCCAATTTTTCTGGGATGGATTCCACACCCTATGGATTACCAGTCCTTATCCCATGTATTTCCCTATACCAATCAATGAGTCACTTTTGAAGAAAAGGTTCCCAATATAATTTCAACTCCACTCTTCATGAAATATACACAACAATGATATGAAATCACTCTTCATGTGCACATTGCCTTTAGTAGGAAATGCATGGATTTTCAATCAACACACCAAAATGTTTTTCATCACTAGAAACCCCTAATCATATAGTGATTTTATAGCCCAGTTATCTTTCAAATAATTGATATCTCCATACCCCACCACCCATCCAACTTCATCCTCCAATACCTCTAATTGTTTGATCATGCATTTCAAGAGATTTTTAATTTTCCAATTTCAGTTGAACCAAAGTGTCAAATTTTATCCAAACCTATTCCTCATGAACATTTCCCACAATTAATTCCATTCAATGATATCCCATGACATCTTCACCAGCATAAAATGCATGGTTTCAAAAATTCTAGGTAAAATAAGTCATTATTTGGAGATCTGTTCATCCATTATTTACCATGATTCCAATTTTCAATTCCAATATAAGTTTCCATGAAATATAAATGATTTCAATAATTTTTTTATCGTATATATGTCTCCCATTTATGCTTTGATAATAAAAAGAACATGAATTAGTATAGATGTGAGAACACTTTTTAACAGATTGATCCATCCTCCAAATGAACTAAGACAAATTTTACAATTTCATATTATCTCTTTGATCTAGTTAAAGATTTCTTGAAATAACACTGTCATGTTTACTTCATCTGATATGTGAGCACCAAGATAGTCAATCGGTAGGTTTCTCTTCTACAAGTCTAATTTGTCTTGGATGATTCTACTATTCTTTTTAAGAATTTATTAGAGATAAAAAAATTCCACTTCCTTTAATTAATCTACTGTCCTCTATATTTACAATAAGATTCCATTATTTTATTAAACTCAATGAAAGAAAATTTCCTTCCATTAATGATGAAAATATTGTCATCATCAAAAATAAGGTGAGAAAAAAAATCCATTCTTAGACCTATTTTTAAAAGGCATTATCATTCCCACCTACAAACCACATTTGATATACCTTTTATGTTCCTCTTTCTCAATAATGAAGAGATTATGAGACATAAGATCTCCATACATTAAGTCTATAACACATTTGAAGAAACTAATGAAACTCCCAATAAAATTAATGGATATTCAAAAGGATTCAAGGAATCCAAAAAATTGTTCATAAACACATTATCTGAAGCCTAACTCTATCATGACTCAAAAAATGAAGTACCATTCTAATAGGTCATATGCCTTATCTATATCAACTTAAATCATGATATTAGATCTAATATTTTCATTTTGATTTCATCAAGAGTATCTTTTTCTAACCATATCACCCTTTGAATGCTCCTCCACTACAAAAAATGATGTTGTTCTGTAAAAAAAGTCTTGGAAAAATATATCTATGACTTATACTGATAAGGAAATTAATATATTATAGAAAAATTTGTAGAGGAAAATAGGGATATAATGATTGAGGGTAGAGGGTTCCATTATCTTCAGAATGAGAACCACCATGGAGGCACACACATCCCTATTAAGTTATACACCTATTAATTAATCCCTAACCACTTACCCTACATAAAAATTGATAACATCTCAGGGATCGACATAAAAGAATATCCAAGAAATCCATCTGGTCTTGGTACACTCTCTTGATTCAGGCTATACACTACATCCTTAATCTCCTCTTTATCTAGAATGACATTCAGGATATATTTATCTATGACCTCTATGAATCCTAGAATGTAGTTCATGAAAAACTTCTCCCCCTATTTATTGTGTGATCTTCAACCATTGATGTTGTTGTTTAATACTAATAAATCCTCAAAGTGGTCAAGATTCATTTTCCCATCCACCTAAACATCCACTATATTATAACCATTATTTAATTTTAAGTAGAGATTCATTTACATGTTCTTCTCTTTCACAAATGACTGAAAAAATTCCATATTCCTATCCTCAGTTTGAGACAAAGAGCCCATTATTTTACCCTACAAACCCTTTCCATTTATATGATTCATTCTTCTAGAATGTTTAGTTTATCATCCATATTAAAAAATGTATAATCAACCCAATTTACATGAAGTTTATCCTCTAGTATCACAATCTATTATTTGATACCCATTAACTCACATTGATGAATATTTCTGTCATGTGAGAGGGGAAAATGATTTTCTAATATTGATCATTAGTAATTATATCATTGGTTTAGATTTAAGGAACATGGTATACCAAATACCACTTTCAAAGAAGATATGTTCGATTTGAGTATTTACTAATTTCATTTGTATTAACTAATTATCATGTGTTATTTATATATTTTATGAATTCGATGTTCTAGTGATAACTCTATTATTTTTTCATTGTTTTCGTATATGACATATCAATTTATTAAAATTTTAAGAGGTTCTTGAGTATCACATTAGGATTTTATTAAGAATTCATCCTGAACATTTTATTTATGAAGAATTATTCATGTCACTTGTGGATTTTTAAGTGAATTTCTTGGTACATGTGGCATATAAGAAGTAATTTTATCTGATATTGAGAAGTTTGGAGTTTCTATAACTTAATAAGTGACAAATAATGTCTTTTAGATACAAATATTCTTCGGTTTATAGATATATCATCCTTGAGTTTCAAATAATTTTTCACATCTTGCATCATCTCTAATATTTCTCAGATGAAAAGGGGATAAGTTTTTATATAGTCATAAATATTATTCTTTATTTTATTAGTTAAAATATAAATTAACAACAAAAATATTTTTGAATTTATCGGAGTCTAGAGAAACAAATATGTTTTATTTTGATGCTCTAGGAATGTGATTGGGTTGTGTTCTTATTCAAGGTAATCATTTAGTTTCTTAAGGATCTCACCAACTTCACTAACATGAGAGAATAAAATATAACCCATTATCTCAATTTAACAACATCCATACATTCATAAAAAAGGCAATATACGTTATATTTTTTGTTTTAAAATGTATAGTTCACACTAATCCTAAAAATATCAGTTACATTTATGTCTAAAAATGAAATAAATATCAAAAGAAGGATATGGGTAGAGTACCTATAAACAAATGATTTAATCTCACCTATATATTTGGAAATGACAATATAGTCATTGATGCACATAGTATGATGTTTCCACTATAAGCATTGAAAGTGTAAAATGAGAAATAAAACATTATGCAACTCTCTATTGGAATGTACCATGAGGTGAAATAATAAAAGTAGGTGATTTTTTAACTAATATTCTAATTACAACTCATATTATTGAGCTAAGTCATCATGCGTAACTAGTATAGAATAAATATTAGTGAATTAGAAAATTATTAAATAATTAGAAGACCACTAATGAATATTCTCTTTCCCCTGATGAAATCATTTTCTTAAGGAATCATTATATGTTATTTTTTCCTTGAGACAAGAACTAATCAAGGACTACCATGATTAAAAATGGGATTTTTACATATGAACAAACAAAATTTTTCATGATATTAAATGTCAATAATGGTGTATTTTTATAAGAAGGTACATAGTTGATTATGTGTCTACATTCTTCTCTTGTTAGAAATTGAATGAAAAACATTATAAACCCGTTGTAATTATTCTACCTTTTATTATTTTTATATTGAAATAGAATGAAATATCTATAGAATTTATAAATAGGTTACCTTATACCTTTTTGAGAATAATTATATTAGGGTATTAATTGATCAACTAACTAAACCAGTCCCATTTCTCTCAATCAAGGATTACATGAAGGTTACGGAGTTCAAAATTATTTTTTCCATGAGACAAAAAAATTATAGCGGATCCATATAATATTATTTTAGGATGACGAACCCTATTTAAATCAATGTATAGGAAAGTCCTATAGAAGGAAATGTTATTGTAGATAAACATTATCTTGATATACCATCCATATATGGATGGGTAAATGGAGTGGGATATCAAAATATTCTAAGATAAGCTCCATATAGTGATGTTGTATTTTGGTATATCATGGTATGTGCACCTATTATAGCTAAAATTTTCATATAATAATAGATAAAAATCCTATATAAGGATTACTACATTTGATTTTTTGTATAGTTAGTTAAGAATGTCCCCACTTTGTTGGGAAAAGGATGGTGATACATCTCTAGTGGGACAGCGTATATTGATGGAGAAAATGTTAAAAATGAAATTTATTTTGAAATGGTTGGTGATGTATTATAATCATAAAAATCCATATACTAGACACCAATATAGGCTATCAAAGACTTCATTATTTGACTTGGTATTTCTTAAAGTATCTCTCTGAATAGATTAATAACAACTAAGAAGATTATGGAAGCTAATGTCATGGTATGTAGAACATTTAGCAATTATTTAAGGGATAAAAAATGTTACATATTAACTATAATTATGTCCATAGATTATTTTGATTCATGATATATACTATGTCTCCTAATTAATAAAATACCACGCAAATCTCTCACATGTTTTTATTTGGGAAGAACTACAATTGGAACCATATTCTTCATTGGAAAAGAAACCAGTCTATATTTTTTATTCCAGTATAATGTGATTAAAGTAACCAATTCATTTGATTTTGGTGGTATGAAAACATAGAAAAAGTTATCTTATATTGTGGTAGTGAGATTTAATCATAGGGGACAAATGGATAGACAATATTTTGGATTAACCATATTCTATAGGATTTATAAGGTCATAAGGTAATATTAAGGGATAATTTTGATGTTTGGTTCAAAATTATGATTTTGTTGGAAATATCCATTGTGTAGAGTTAGGTTTCATTTTTTCTCAACCATGCATGTGAATCGTATTAGTTAAATATTGTGTTATGGTAGCTCATACATAGATGGCGAATTTTTTCCCCAACTATGCAATTGAATCATACTAGTCTAGAAATTATGTTCGATAATGTCATGAGTGGTTGGTGCACTATTAGACATATTTTTCACCCAAACCATGAAGCCTTTTTAAAATTAAAAAAATTTAATTTATAAAATATAATTTTGGAAACAAGGTGTTCTTAGTTTCTATATTCAATAGGCTTCATGGTCCCTGCCCCATTATGAAACCCTTTCTTATTTATTCCTTCATTTCTTATCCACCATGATTTTCTATGAATGTGCTAAAATTATATTTATATAAGTGGTTCCAAACTCATTCTTTTACCTTCTAAACCCTTATTTTTATCATTTTCTTTAACCCATATGGATATATTATACTAGGATTCATATTTTCATGAATTTCAATTTTGGGTTGTTAATTGTAGGGAATCTAATCTTCATATAAGAATACATAAACATTATAATTGGTGGATGAACACCTTTAGAAAATAGATTCACTAAATCAGGTTATGTGGTTATATGTTTTTGAATTTATTTAAGGAACCATGAATTCATGGATTTTCAAAACATGTTTTGATTTTATCTAAATTAATATTTAAAATTCATGAGTACTGGCTTTAAAAATTTGTTTTCCACGTTTTCAATTTCAATTGATGTGGGAAAGTAACTCGTCTAGAAATTATTCTTTAATTTTTGATTTATAAAGTGTATATTAGGTGTTTTTTGAAATTAAATTGAGGATTTATTATTGAATATCAATATTTTTTTGACATTTTTATTTTAAATTATGTATGATAAATTAATAGAATTTATTTTTGAAAGACTTCAAAAAATAATAATGAATTTATCTTGATCATGTATATTACTACAAGTGGGATATAATTGTGTAAATAATGAATTATATGGTTATGGAATACACTTATATAACATGATTTTTAAAAAATTTGATACATCAGCTTAAGATGATGGTTTTTTATATTATGAAAGAACATGAAAAATTATTTTTTAGTGGATCGCTTCATAGGAAACCTTGGATTATTATTTGTGAACATTAGATATGCACCATGATTGGTAGTGATTCCACTCTACCCAGTCCTCTTTGAATTATATCACAAATATAGGATTCCACTGTGACTAGTGATTACCACCACCTTGCCAACATGGCTAGTAGTCTGTGTGCATTTTGAAATGGATATTGATGGATATACCGATCTAAATGTGAACCTAGTATAAGGATCTTGGTTTTCCATTACCTTGATTAAATTAGTATATTTATATGATTCATGAATGTAAACATCAATTATATTTACTATTTTTATTCCTATGTACACTTTTTCACTTATATTCGTTACATTAAATACATATGACTTATTTACTTTAAAGAGAGTGTTTTTCTATAAAACCCCTTTTTACGTATTTTTAATAAAAAGAAAATTTTTATTTTTATAAATATAGTTTATAATATCATATTATTATTTAATTAGTAATGATTACCCATAGAGAATGTGGTGTAATTTTATATGGTATGTTTCATTCCCACTATACAAAAATCATCTAGGTATATATAGACCTTTTCTCCTAACAAATGTAAAGGTATGACACTACTATGAGATATAAAATTCATTACAGAATTTTGGTTCATGTTAGAGGAGGTGAAAATTAATGGATGGTCACATTTCCTAAGGATAGAGATAGATTACACATTTTTGTATTTACTTTTTTGTCATGATTATATTTGGCTCATATATATCTCTCCGAATCAGCTTCCCATACCCTGTTTCTTCATTTTAGATTTTTTTTTATTTTCTTCATGTAAACATAGAAACTGGATGGTGATATTTATATCTATTTTGATTAATTATATTTTTTTATTTTGGAGGTCATTATTTACATCTTATGTCTAGTTTGGATTTATCCTTATTTTAAAAAATATTTCTTTTAATTGGTTAATTATCAATATATGAATTCGTCGTGTTGGGTTATTAGGGTGAACTCCTTCTTTCTGTTTGATTCTAAATATGGATAAATAATTCCCAATACAGTAATATTTATTACCATGAACAACTTTTTATACATGGTAATTGTTAACATACCTCATGCCTTATCGTATAACAACTTCAGTATCACAGTGGGGTAGCACATATTGGTTTGTTATAAGAATAAAGTTATACAAAAAAAACCATTTAGTAGTGACATTCACTATAAAATTGTTTATACCCACATAACCCAAAAATGAGATTATATACCAAGATTCTATGGTTTATATTTGTAGTATATTTATAATAGATATGTATTGAAGTGGAGCCCCTATGGTGGGAGATTCATTTTTATTTTCATATAATAAAGTTTTGATATACTCATATTGATTTTTTGTTTAAATATAACATTATTTATATCATTTTGGATTATATTCATAGATTTAATTTCTGATGCGTCTTTGAGTTAACCAAAAAGCTATCCATCATGGGTGTTATGATTAATATGTTTAGTTCTGAATGTTTTGATATGATGAAATTACATCTGATGGGGTGGCATGTTAAAGTCCAAAACCACTATATTGATGCATATAAACCTATATTCATCCATTACAGGATTTATTAGGGTGTAATTCCATATGGGAATAGGAATTTAACAACCTTCTATTAATGGTTATTACTTATTGACTCTATATGATTGTCATGTGTATTACACGTTAAGTATCCTTTTCATTTCAAGTGTCTCACCAGTGTTGTTCTAATTTCAAATAGGTGTCATTCCAATTACCATAAATTCTTTTTTCCATCATATGGTATGGTGAATGTCACAATTATTTTGGTTTTGGATTAAAAATTCAAGAAATACATTTGAAATTATTATAATATAAAAATTTAATCTTCAATGATGGATTAATATAATGATTTATTAAGATGCAGTATGGAGTTGTGGATAATAATATCTGATATAGCTATAGTTATTGGAAACCAACAGGGATAGTAGATTGATATGTGTTGATTCTATCCATTTTTATTATTCACATTATATTATTGATTACATTTTTAGAGTTCTAGAATATTAGTAAATATGACCCACCTCTAATATATTATCACACAATGGCTAATATGGAGATATTCACATAAATAATGGGAGGCATTGACTCTAACCCTAACCTGTACCCCATGAACAAGAAATATGAAAGACCATAATAAAAATATATAATGAATAATATAATACTACACAAGAATATATACAAATATATCTATAATAGAATATAAATAAATGAAATAAATCACCACAAATATATAAGACATGTGAAAAAGATGTATTAAAACATCAAGATGAAAATGGATTAAATAAATGTGGTCACCCTATCAAAGACACCAAGATATCAACTTCCATATTTACTGACAGTCTCCTGCCTCTATGAATTAACCACCAAAAAAATTTTATGATTTGAATAAAAAAAATATAAATAAAATCATTGGTATGCATTCATGGGTGAGAAATAAATCATATTATAGTCATCCCAAGATGTTATTCAACCCACATAAACATCTAGTGTTTATGTGAATCAACATTATATAGAGTGTTGAAAAAGTAAACTTCAAAAAACACATCATCATATTTTATAATAATATTCCTGATCAATTCTTATCAAACTACCCATAACCTGCTATATTCACACTCAATAAATAACAAAATATTTTTATTTGTATATATATATATATAATATTTACATTTTAAAATATAAAAATAAAAATTTCTCATATGAACAAAATCCCACTAGGGACTACCAAGAACTAAGCCCATAAATCAATATGATACTTGTTTATTTGGAGGTGGGTATTGTTTATAACATTATAGACATCAATAGAATCAATGTATTCCTACGTTAATGGATATTGGAACTCATTCACCCCACATGAGAATGAAATTAATGTAATAAAATATTATTTATTAAAATGACGATATCATACCACATATTATCAAGAATTCCTTATTCATAGAATCACCTAGGATAGAATACCTTCTCATTCTATATAAGTACCTCTACAATTTTTCATGTGATGAAGTAGAAAATCTATAGAAAATAATCTTGAAACCAAGAGATATGGTAGAGAAAAGACTAAGTGATTAATGAATAATTACAAACCTCAATACAAGTACAATGGGAGAGAAAAATTGTAAAATTTGTGGTGAATCCCCATCTACATGAAAACTATAATATTGTCTAAAAATAGGTATATTTACTAAGGTTTATATTCAAATATGGGCGATATTAAGAATGGTAACATGTATAAGTCATCATTAATTAATAACATAAAATAGTGGATAAAAAATAAATAAATACTTATATTATTTCATCTATATTGAATCAAAGTTAGTGGTTGTGTAAGATTAATTAATTAAGTGTACTATCACCAATAACATCCAACGAACACTGAAACATATCACACATATAATGTATGGCGAGAAAATAAATCATGAAGTTAAATAAATTTACTAATAATTATTATATCAGTCATATATAAAATTAATGTAATAGCTTTCAATCATTCATAATACTCTCTAGGACTTCCATATACTTAGAATATCAAAATCCAAAGATATTTCATTGTAATTAATTAAAATATTTAATTTTTCAAATAATCACTGTGAAAATATCAATATCTATATCATATAATTGTATTTGTTTAATTGTAGGTTTTCTAAAGTATCATCCCATAATTCCCCATATCATTATCTTATTTTAATTTAATCACAATATCATTAAATTCAATACTTAAATTAAGAGGTTTATATCATAATTTATAATTATATACATAAGAATTATATGTCATCTAATAAATAATCATAAAATATCCAAATGTATCTTATATCATTACTAGAGTATTATTTTTTCACTATAAAGATCAATATTAATTTTTATATTATGATTCACATTATCAAAAATCATCATCATCAAAAGATATTAGTATTATTAATCGGAATTTCTTAAGAGCTCATGATATCACATGAGAAGAATCATCATAATTTGAGGAAATAAATTACTTACATTATTCATAAAAAGTCTATGTCATCTCTCATGAGTAATATTATGCTGATCTCATAATAGTTTATCCTCTCTACCCATATCATCATTAATAAATTAATATATGGCATTAGTGATGTTTATGAAAATTTATATTGATTTTTTAATTCCACAAAATACTTATACATATTTTTATGAATGATTATATTTATTAAAAAAATGATTCACATATTTGTTGAGTATTCCACATCATCAATGAAATTCGGTGACCCTTAAATAATAATTTAAAATGATTCAATGTAATCTAATAAATTGGAATTTTAATATATAATATTTAGTGAAATTATTATTAATATAATGATAACCCCCATAATCTCTATCAGTTATCAATAAAATTATTACATATATATAGTTTTATTACGTGAGGTTCCTAATTCAACCCCATAACATGCATATATCACTAGAAATTGTTTTCTACTCATGTAAAATTGTGATAAAGTCAAAAAAATATCACGAGTCTTCTTTAATATAGTAAAATTAGTCAACCATACTGCCCTAAAAATATCTAAATAGATTTCCATTTACTCCAAAAACTTAAGATAAGACCAACACAATTATTGGTGACCAAATATGTTCCTTAACACACTCTCATGAACCCCTAGTGCTCTAGATAAATGAGGTGGTACCATGAGACACTCCAATACACTAGTGCATATCCCTCAAACTACATAACTCTTTAGTTGAATGGATTTTATTCAATAATTAATAAAATGACACTAATACCCCCACATTGTGCAACATGTATTTTACTACCCTATAGAACATAATTTTTTGATATTATGATTTTATGAAATATTATTACTTAGTATATTTACCTCACATACCATATCAATATTAAAATAGACGGGCCATGTGTCACTTAATTTCCCTTATGATCATAGATCAGAGAAATGAGTTTACTCCACCACTTGAATGACATCATTTTTATATTATCCTCTATTAACTACCAATATTAATGTGTATACTAATATGTAGATAATGAAATTCATTTATAAATTTTATATTTCTATAAAAAATATTTATGATCATCAATTATAGGATAAATCCCTAAAAATATAGAGAGTAGGTAAAAATAAATGAATATCCTCTCTATGATAACATTAAATTCATATTTCAGATCATCTCATTCTTAGTTTTATAATATTAATTTCATAAAAAAGGAAAAACAGTTTAAAATTTAAAAAATAAACCATTTTAGTCTAAATTTACTATCACTTTTATAAAAAAAATGGCCCAAAAAAGTGTCTCTTAAACATCACCAAAATAATAATTTAGATTTTTTTTCAAATTATTTCATTAAAATAATATTAATACATAAAATTAAATTATATAATCTATAAATCCTGAATTTTTTCCCAAACACCAAATCATAGTGATAATTATAGAATTAATAAACATATATCTTTGAACAGCTTCAATACATATCTTGAATTGATTCCATTCCAATATCATCAAACCCATAATTATTTAATTTTAAAATATATGTGTACTTTCACAAAAAAATAAAAACATATAATTTTTTCAATAGGTGGATGATAAGTTCATTTAATATCATAAAAATTAATCTTTTGATCCAAGAACCATACATATTTCAATGTTGAATTCCATGATACCTAATGAATTATATACTCTTCATGGTTACCTCTATATAGATAATCCTTTAAAACCTAGTTTCCATGTAAAATTATCTAAATCATGAATTTAAAGTGAATTTTTAGGTCAAAATAAAGTTTTAAAATAAAATATATTTTAAATTTAAAAACTCACCACCATCACCATGATTTCCCATAGTGTCACACGAACACCAAAATCACACCTTAAAGTAAAATTCCAATTCCATACTTAATTATGAAGTGTGTTTGTCAATTTTTTATTTTATTAAGTAGAAAATTATTATTTTACCCTTCTTATTAAAATATCAATATTTTTATTCAAAACATATTAAAGTATTTGTTTCACCTACAATAAGGCATTGTTTAATAAATAAGGTCATCATGAAATATAATAAAATAAAAATTGGAGTCAAATTATGAGTATATACAAAGTCATTCTTCGAAAAGATCCTATAATATTAAATTATACTAGTCATTAAATTTTTTTATCCTAAAAATGAAAAATAAATCCATAAAAATAGTTTTTATTATATATATTTTATTTCCAATCATATCATTTATTAATGAATAAAAAATATATTCATTTTCTATTCCATTATTGGAGAGTATCTAATAAAATTAGAGTGATAAGGTATACTATAACCCTTTCAACAAACTTAAGATCGAATAAAAAGACTGATACTAATATAATAAAGGATCGTATTGTCTCATCATGTATATAAAATTAAAATTCATATTGGTTACTATAAATGATGAATAATGGTTCCACAAATAATTTATATAATTGAACACATGCATATAATATGAGTCTTCCATGATTATATCTTTTAGACTACTCACAAAGAAAAAAACCAATATTTTTCTTCACTACTACGCCAAATAATTTCATAATATATAACCATAGATATTAAATAATTTTAAATCATGGCTCATGATATAAGTAATAATAGATATAAAATATATTCATATAACCCTCAACCTCAATGAACGTATACAACTCATTTGAATCAATTTCAATTTTTTTAAACATCTAATATATCCTCATATATGAATAGTAAAAAATCTCAACTTCCACATAGTCTAGTTCTCAAAGAATATAAAAATAATGAATTAAATTCATTACCCTCAGGAAATAAGGTGTCAACATGACTATAAATATAGTAGAGAACAAATATGTTACTACAATGCCTCTATTTTGTCTTTAGAACTTCCAAGGTTGACCATCAACCCTTAGGATGTTCTTATATAATCCTTACTTATAATAAATAAGCAAATATTTAGTAATATTCCTACACATAACAATATCAGAATAATAAAATCATAAAAAAATAATGATATATATTTATAACATCTATAAAACTCTAATCAAAATTATGAGAATTGCTGAACAACTTATTCTATAGCCCATTAAATTATCACTTCATTTTTTTGAAAAAACAATAAAGATCCCTAAAATTAAGAACAAGACTCAAGGTATCTTGCCCAATAATAGAATATCATAAGAAATATATCCTTCAAATATCACTCAATAGATATAAAAATTTCTCAAAAATCAATAGAACCTGACACAACTTCAGTCAGCACAACCACATTATCATCACGGAAAGAAAATTACTCAAACAAAACTCAACCCCACAACATCACATAATAATTAAAACTTCTATTTGAGTAAACTAATAAATATTTTAAATTCATAAGATTACAAAAGTATACAAACGTTATATCTATTTCTTGTTAATGTATCACTTTAAATCCAATAGTTTGAAATAAATAAGACATTACATACGCCTCTATGATTGAACTAATGAATAAATTTTGATGGGAATGTTGATTAATCATTTCAACTTTTAAAAATTATATAACACAATATTATAAATTATAAAATTATAAAATATTTATGATTAATAAAATAAACATATAAAAACACTTCAAATGTTTCATTATTACATCATTATCTCATGTAAAGTACTCATTTTTTGAATTATCACTCATGTTAGTAGATAATAATATATTCAATCCTTAATCATATCCATGAATCATCACCAAAATTCATGATATAAATTTATAACAACCATGAATCCAATAAATATGCTAAATTTTATCATAATCCAATAATTGATCTAGTCCATTTTTACATTTATATTATAGAGATCCAAATGTTTTCTCTCAACTCAGGATAATAGTTTGACTCTATTATCCAATGATAAATCCAAGACAGAAGAAATTTAAATAATTGAAAAAACACCAACCTCTTCATTCAACCAATATATCATAACACTATAATCCATAACATATTATTTGAAATTTATTTTATCCATTTTAACTCTTTGAGAATGTTTAAATACTATTGAATTTGTTCAATGAAGATCTCATTATAAACTAAGAGATGTATCGATCAATTAATCACTACCCTACTATGAAATCAATTTTTATAGATATATCACATATTATATGACTAATCCCACCTTTATTAACTATTATACAAAATCATAGGAAATATATTTAGAAACTATACCACCACATATGAAGTGGATGGTATTACATATGTATATATGACCACACTCAAGGTGAACTAGTCCTCAAAATAAGACCCAAAAAATAAAGAGTAAGTATATTATTAAAAAAATATTAACCGATATCAACCACATTTAGTCATGTAACACTACCTTGTAATGTTTTTAATAATAAAATATAATAAAATAGGATCCATCAATCCGACTCTACACCAAATCATTAAAAGATCTTTGTTCTTAGTTTCATATGCTAGAGTTGAGTTCAACATTGATTTACAAAATCCCATATTTCAATTATCAAAATATAATAACCACTTTTATTCCAATTCACCTAATAAATAGATGATCCAATTTTTAAATCTCATTAAAACACATCAAACTAAAATCATGAAATAAAATACTTACTAGATTTCCTTATAGATAACTTGTATTTATATATATATATGAGTCATGAAAGGAATAATCATTCATCATATTAATAATATCACATTAATATTCATAATAAATTATCAATAACTATATAATATCACACCATAAGTCAATAAATGCGTAGTGGACAAGCATCAAAATACACTTCGTATGCTGTCCCCATATTTGTAAACTCTGATATGATACAATAGTTAACATATTGTCTATAAAATTTAACCCATATTTTAATTAAAAGGTAATCTCATCATAAAATAAATTCCTATACATTTTTTTCTTTATTAGGTTAATAATTTAGCAGAATCCTATAAATTTAATTACACTATTTTTATTCAAGCTAATTTAATCACCTAAATAGAATTGAATATAGGAATTCATAAATTATCTCATCAACAAAAATTTTCACAAACTCTCTACGATTATAGACTTATTGAAAAGTTATAGGTGTAGGTTACTCGCACTCTAATCCCTAAAATATTCATCTTTTTATAATCAACCATGATTAATGAAAATTCCATGTGGTTGGTTGATGAGTATGGTTATGTTTTTATTAATATATAAGAAAAAAATTAAATGTTATTGAATGATTAATTAATATATGAATATTAATTAATCTTGGAATGATAATTTTAGAAAGAGATATAAAAATATTCAATAAGGTTAGTGATGATTCCTAAAGAATTGTTATTGACACAATTATTGATATTTGTTAAGAAAATTATCTATGGATGTTGATGATGCTTGGAGAATTTTTATGGATTCATATCATTATAAGTCATACTTTTGAAATTTATTTGTTCTTAACTCAGATAATTGTTGAATTGTTCTTATGTTTAAAGGCATGTCCTTATTGTACTAGGATAGTGCATAATATCTTCAATATTTGATTAGTTGAAGACCATGAAAATATTTTGAATGATGAGTTTTGTTTGAAATAAGTTAAGAATATGGTGTTAAAGAATAAATTAACACAACGAAATTATAGTATTATTACATGATGTACTTCTAATAATATTAAGACAATGAATATATTAATTTTTGTTAGGATTTTTTTGGAATATTTCAATGAAACAATATAAGAATACATATTTTAGAAGGAGAGTTAATTGTGTGATGACATTGACATGAATATGCCATGCATAATTGACAAATCCCATGTATTGTTCTTTGAAGGCTTGTATGCAACAATGTATTCTTACATTTTTTATTAGGAGACTACATAGAGTGAAGATATTTATTTTTAGGTTCCATACATAATTTTATAATCCAATTAATTATACATGTGGATGTGAAGAGGAGGCCATATAAAATAATAAGTTTATTTATCTATAGCATGAACATTAAATTTAGTAGAAGATGATAAGAATATGGATTCAATTTTTATTTGATATAGCTACACTAAGAATTTTTGTTAAGTCATTATTTGTGGATTACATTAAAAAATGGGTCAGCCTACAAGTTAGATAAGGAACCCTCAATAGAGTGCACATGTGGGACCCATGGGGTCAATCTCACCCAAGGGAGAGTGCCCTAGACATCTCAAGGGGGGAATGGGTTGGTGTAAGAGCTTCCCTGTAGAGAGGATTCACCATTGTGAGTGGTGACATGATAAAGAGAGAATGGTACAAGATGATACTAGGATAGATGTGCGATTTTTGGACTAGTAGACACAGTACACGAATGATATAATGTGACATTGTGGTATGAATGATTTTATGTGCGATGAAATTCATAAAGGTACATTCCCCACGTCTTATAAAATTATGCTGAACCATAATCACTCAATAATTACATCTACACCCTCCAATCAATTGAGGGATCATCTTCATCCTCAGCCTTCATATGAGGAGATACATCTCACTAGATCATCCATCGGACCACAATGATCTCATTAGAACTTTATCGATGATCTCACTCACGGAATAAGGATAGTTATATCCAACTAATTCATCATACATGCAAATATCATTTTTCATGCCTACATAGAATTCAAATAACTCAGATAAGGTGAACGAATAATGTATATTTAGGAGGTTTCTCGAATACCCATCGATCTTGAAGGTGTTAAAGATGAGAAGCATATGAAAATGGCATGTAGATGTGGATGAAAGTATAAAAGAGATACACACACTTGTGAAGAAAAACTGTCATGAAATGTGTAATATGTTTGAATAATTCTAGAATGGCTCAATTATATTTATTATGCATCCTCATGTCATATTTACCAGATTATGTATGTGTAATAAATACTTGAGGCAAGGCGGTCCTCATCACTTATAAAAAGGTAAGGATAAATCTGGATACATTTTCTTACCATTAGAGAGAGATATATTTTTTGAAAAATAGAGACAACTAATATATCTTGTTCATGAAGATGTGATCCAAGAATAACATGGATTTTATAATGAGGAATTTTTAGGCCATTAATAGGTGAAAATAAATCTTGATGAATCCCCACGGAGAAGCATTTATGCGAAGAATAAGGTACACCTCAAATATGTCTCCCTATATTTCATGATGATATCATCCACGAGGCTCTTTGGTTGCAAAAATTTTGATCCCATAAACACTCAATTGGTGTTAATAACCCTCATAGTGTCTCACAATGAAATGTGTTCTTCTAACCAGTTTTCCTAACACCACATTTTTACACAAATTTGGAAATAAATTTTGTGAACATAGCTCGTAATGAAACCCATAGATATAGTTTTAGTAACACGATTCTCATGTATAAAGGTAGCGTGCCTAAGGGAATCATTTACAATTTTATAGAGAGAATAGGTATTCGGGAAAATGAACTTATTTTAAGGACTTTCACATGTGTAACTGTGTGGGTGCATGCTATCCATTAAGGGCAAGAGAGCATGAATAAAAGTGTATAGAGGATAAATATCCCTTGTGAAGGTACTTCATGTAACTTTGAATATGCGTGTATAGGATAACATGAATATGTGAGGTGTTAGTGAGGTGGTTTATGAAACTTTTTGGAAGATTTTTCATGATGATATGAACAAATCTATAATCACCAAAATTCATAATCCAAACATTACATGGCACTGCACACATAAAATTGAAAGAAAATATGAATTTTTTGTCATAGGGTTTTTACATAAGTAGTTCTTAAAAAATCCACGCAATAAGTACACTTTAAAGATGTGAATTGATTTTCTAGATTTTTTTCCATGCATGAAATAATATTTTAGACTGAGTCAAGATGAATAATTTATTGAAATATTATCTAATTGAGCATTTGATAAAGAGAAGAAGAAGTTAACATATAGTTTGTTGATAAATTCATTAGTTGTTCATTCTGAGAATGTAATGTGTTAATATGGGAGTGTAATATTCCACTTATTAGAGAGTATAAGGATAGTTTCCATAAATTATTTATTATTATTTGGCATTCAAATACCTTTAGTTAGGGAAAAAGATAATTCAGTTAATGCAAAGAAATCTAGTATTGTTGAGATATCTTGTTCAAATTTTTATTGACTATATTTATATAACTTGTGGTGCTATTATAAACAATGACATTGAAAAATGATGGAACCCGTATATAGAACAACATTGAATTAGGAAGTTTTCTTACCTCCTTCCTGAACAGTGTACATTAACTCTAGTTTTTTTGATCACTACAAATTTAAGTGATAAGATAATATATGAATCAACCACAGGTTGATCATGGTAAATAGTAGGTCTTTATAATGAACATTGTAAAAATTATTTTTTAATATTTTTTCCATTATTATCTATATTATACACAATAGGTCCATTCTTATTATCTAGGATAGAGGTTCAATAGTAGAGGTTTTAATTAAAATAATGTACAATTTGGTAAAATGTTGGGTACTCTGATTCACCCCCCTCTTAGTGTACCTGAATTATTCATATGGGCTCTACATGTAACTTCCTAACCTGAATATCCACTAGAAGAGTCATGCTATTAGTAGGTCACATCTCCATAGGTGTGCCTCCCTGTATTCCATAGGCTTCAGACTAGCAACAATGGTCTAAGGAGGTGATTTCGGGGATAATATACCCTCATATTAGAGTTGAATTGGGGTATATCAGAATGTAAATACTAGACAATAGAAAAATAAGTAATAACTAAAACATAGATAAATTGAATAACAATATAAACTGAAAAATAAATGATGGCCAACACCAATATACAAAAATTCATGCAATCCCAAATGATGATAAATAAACTAAAATAGTTGACATATAGCAGGAAACATGATGTAGTATAATAAAAACTAATGAAAAGAAATAAAAATCTCGAAGGGTGATCTCCATTAGCATCCCAAGCTCTGGCTCAGTCATGTGCTCTTAAATCCCATGTATAAGTAAAACAACACAAGAATTCATCCACGGTCCTATGAATATAATGTCTACTTGGGTACCCCAGTGCAATGGCATCCCAAACATGGTGTGAGAAAAAATATCTATTGGTTACCACTTGTGGTGCCTACAACTAAATCCATACCATGATAATGATGAAAAGCAGTGTGTAGGTATAAATAATCACAGACAGTACTAAATAAATAAAAAACTACCCACCTAGGACCCAAAGGGACACCCAATGACTCCACTTTCTCTAGCTCCTAGGTCGAATAAGTGATGTATGAATATTGACTATATATATATTAGTAATTATATTTATAGTTTACTTATATATTTAATCAACCATTATGAACCAAGTATGTACCGACATAAGTGTCCATATACTAGGAATAGTAGGTGCTGGATAGACTAGGGAATCACTTAGCCATCGATAGCCAATCTGAGTGAGCCTATAAGCTCCAGAAAAACGGTATATGCCTTTAATGTCATAATGAGTGGGATACATCATGATATTTACTAAATAATGGGTATCTTCCTTCATATTGATGACACTAAAATTTGTGAGTGTGTCATCATGCCAACACACCTCAAGAGATGTGGAAGATAATTCCCACCATCCTAAAAATGTAAATGGTGTGAGATTCCATGAGTAAACACTCGATGAAATGGATCATGATTTTCCTCCATGCTCAATATCAGCAATACCATCATCCATGGACTATGTATAAGGTGTAATCATATAATAACAATAATAGAAGTAGTGAGGAATGACCACTTATTAATTACATTTATTAAGCCCATTTCATATTCTGGGATTCACATTTTAATTATAGCATGAAATGATTGGTGTCGAATTTCCACCCATTAAGACTCATTTCATTTAAAACATTAAAACCATTAAAGGATTTATAACCACCTTGAATAGGCCATCCCTTTGATACATGTCATTAAATAAAACAAAACATTTCATTCATTTAACTAGACTCAAAGTGGTGATTAGAAGGCACTATGGTCAATTGGGAAATTACATACATAAGAAATACCATTCATTAAAAAAGTCAATCAATAAGGTGAATCTTGGAAATTTTCTCATTTAGATAGTATTGGGCCAAGACATGCACTTAGAAGGTACATTGGTCCAATTAACATTTATAAATAAAGGGGGACACTCCATTTAATAACATCATTTGAGGTTAAGTTCTAAGTATTCCATATATCAAGAATTAAAATCAAATCATAGGAAATAATCAACTCCATAATAAAAACAAGATAAAAATCACCAAACATTTCTTTGTAATCTTGAAGGAGACACACCTCATATGTCAGATTTTGTTATAAAAAATTTCATTGTTCATAAAAAAAATCATTTATCATAAATAAACAGCACATCTAGTTATCATACCTCAATTCCCTTTAAAGTAACATTTCAAAAATAACTACAAAACCTGTAAATTCAATTATAAAGTAAACATGGAACATAGGAGATTTAATTATCATTTAGGCTCCCACCAACAAGGGAAAAACATTTATACTCTGAGAAAAATTCGTACAATGCCTTCTGGGCATTTAACTCATCTAATTACAAAG
This sequence comes from Viscum album, assembly GCA_963277665.1. NCBI lineage: Eukaryota > Viridiplantae > Streptophyta > Magnoliopsida > Santalales > Viscaceae > Viscum > Viscum album. Next base: position 521,757,414 of record OY728150.1, read on the forward strand.
GAAAAAATATTTTAGCAAACCCAAGGGGCGTCTATGATCAAGTTTGGAATCCTCCATTTAAAAAAACAAGGGTAATATAGAGTGATACTAGGTGCATATACCTTCTTAAATTGAATATTGTTTTTAAATAAAACACGCGAAAGAGGACAGTGTGTTACATAAAGGTGATATTGATAAAATGAAAAAAATAGAAGAAAATCTCCTAAACCACATACATCTTATATAAGACTACCTACTCATCCAATAGGAAGATCAGATTTAGTCTATTTTCAGAGAAATCTATGAAATGGAAATACAACCTAAAAGTACAGAAAAAGTGATCACACCTCAATAACATAGTCTAGAGAAAAATAAAAAAACACTTAAAATAAATTAAGAGCTTACTGAGAGGAATCCATAGAAACTGATAGTGATCTAATGAGATGATGGATAGATGGTATATCAAAAATCCTAGAATAAGTGTGAAGGACACCCATATCACCCTGGATGAGAAGGTAACCACTGGTAGAAGAATAAAGAAAAAAAAACAGTTTAAATAATATTTTTAAGGAAAATATGGTCATTTCAACCTCAAAATCAAGTCGCACAGTTTGGGTAAACCATGCACCAACTTTGTAGCTCTCACTGCCAAAGGAGCCCACTTCGCATGATTGTTACACACAATTTTACTAACAGAGAAAACACCATGTGATGAATAGTGATTTGGTATTTCCTATGTGGAACTAACCATGTGAGATACGAACAATGTTTGGGGAAACCATGTGTAGATTGTGTGACACCTGATGTACCCCTGATTCAAGAAGCACAGTTTGTTGGTGGGGGCTTCATGGTTTTAGAAAAACTATGAGCCCTATCCAGCCCTATACTATTTTGAGTTTTTGGAGTCCGATGCTCCAAAAAACTCAATGGACTATTTGAGAAACCTTTTAGGCCTTCAACTATGTATAAAAACAACATATTTAAGTGTTCAAACTCTTGAAATTGCATTCCAAAGGACATTTTAAAGAATGAAATGTTCAGAAAATTCCAAATTTCAAATTCCCTTGGAATTATACGTTGTCTCAAAACACAGTTCATTAAAACCTCCCCACCATAGTAGTTCTCATCCCTGAGAAGCCTTTGGGAACAACAAAAACATCACCTGACCTACAAGGGTCATGAAGTATCATTAAAAATCATTGCATTGTGTTTCCAAACACTGAATGTACTGGACAACCACATTTATGAATACAAAACCTAAGCCATCAAAACTCTAGAAAATTCTCTTTTTCCCACTAAAAAACTGAGACTAGGCTTACCTAATCCCATTTGCCTTGATACACAATCATGTCATCATCTCTTTAAGCTTGTTTATAATGGTGTTTCCCACCATTTTTTTGGAACATTAAAAAGTGGAAAATTCAAATCCAAGATACCTCCACCGTGCAAATTTCCTACAGAGAACATCCTAAGTGTTCTAGTGATGCTCATAAAATGATTTCTTAAGAGGGGAAACCTAATTACATCTTAGGCCATAAAAAACCTAACTACAAATAAATGGTTGAACCTCGATTGACCAAACTAAAATTGGACACACAAGCATTCATTGAAAGACACAGCCGACCATTACACCTAACCTTCCTTAACCTAATGATGTTATTTAAAATTGTTCCACACAACTATATCTATTGAACAATAGAAAAAAACATTTGTGCCACTTCTATCCAACAATTCTCAAAATGCTCATCTTATATGGCTAGCGTAACTCAAACTGAACCTCAGCACATTCCTCTAAGGAAATTTGTTTTCACAATGATGATTCTCACCGAATTCTACACCAGAATTTCAATGATGTTCCTTGACCAAAAAATCACCGAGCCTGACTACTAGTTTGGGTATCTACATATTCATTTAACAAGAGTCCATGGAACTAACTTATGGTAGTCCACACTTCATTATTATAATATAAAAGTTGGATCAAGATAACAACATTAACATCATATCACTGACTGACCCCATAGTGGCCACTACTCTGTAGTTATGTTAATGAAGAATGGCTAGTGTCCAAGAGATTGTTCAAGGTATTCTTACATGGTAACCTAGGTATCAACCCAAACTAAAAATTCCACCAAAAAAACCATGCATCCAACATGAAAATCTAATATAGATCACATCTCAATCCCAAAAACTTTTAAAATAGTATCATAGTGTAATATCGACACTCTCTTAGTGCATCTGGGAAAACACCAAGATAGGGGACATGCTTGTCTCTTCTAGAAATGTAAACTAATAAGAAACTAGGAAATACCAAAATAAGAATAGTCGAACCACTACTGGTCAAATTTTGGAAAGAAACTCAGCTTCACCTGCCAACACATAATCATCAATAGATCACAAGCCTTTACCACCTGAAGGAATTCCCTGATTTCATAACATAACCATTGAAGTCTATTCGAGTCTGATGGTGTTTCCAAAGTTTTCATACACATCCAACCATTTCAATGTCGTGATGTTGAGTAAGCATCAACAATGTTCAAAACTTGAAATCCCTAAGGGAATTCAAGCATGACCAACCATCTCCAAAGGTCCTCCCTTGTTGTGTTCCTTTTACATAGAAGGGAACATATTCACCAGAACTGACACGATTATCCCAACCATTGGAGTGTCATATCCATCAGAAGAAGAAACATAATACCCAAACATATGTGAACTAGATCAAACATACCTTAAACGTATGTGTGTCACTCCTATGAGTCATACACATAACATAAATCCATTCGACATGAAAATAAAATCTAAACTAGTCGACGTGTCAAAACACCTTATCCTATTAGAAAGTTATCCTGGAAATTAAGATAAATTGATTCCATTATCTTTCAAGTCACTCTATACTAGAGACGACCCATGAATAGACAAAACAACTCAAGGATCAATGACTAAACCAAACATAACAGGTTCATTACATTATTTAGAAATTTGACGGGTACTATATATATCAATGCATACTGCCATAAGAATACAGAATTAGAATGACATATCATTATCACTATCCATAGGATTTCATCCCTATACAATCATGTATCAAATATACCATGCCGAAAAATGGTATAGAAACGTATTAACCCATATGAATGTAAAATAGGTGGTTAGCCTCCCACATCTCTCAATGAAAGATAGACTAGTCACAAGACTAATGAAGTGGCTAACCATGCCCTAGGCATGTATAACCTACTGAAACTAAGAATTAATTGATACTAACACCCACAAAAAAGGCCATAAAAAATCACACCCATCCGAACAAGGGTTTCATTCAAAAGCTAAGCATCCCACTAGGGAAAATGATACTCTAACACCACCAAAATTTATAAATCTCAAAGTAAAATAAATACATTTAATATCTAATGGTTCTAACATCCAAAGTCTAGAACCTTACAAAGCATAAGAGCCGACCCAATAACTTGTTCATGACAATAATATTTCAATAGGTCCAACACATATCATTTAATCCATTAAGAAAAAAGAAAAGATTTCTTTTTGAAATGGTTACATTTCCATTCCAAGAAAACTTGAAGAAATGTATTAATACTCTTAAATGAAGGTTTTATATAATGGAAACCATCTAGGGTTCCATTTTAAGTCTACATATTGATTAAAAAAAATTATATACATATATATATATATATACATAGATATATTTAACATAACTTGAACAAAACACTGAGGAATATAGGAAAGAATTATTATAAATTATTTTTAAAACTTTAAACATTTATTAAAATCACTTCATAATTTGGATGTTTATCAATAAATTCATTTTTAAGTTATAACAGATATGACAACCTATGTGGGCCCCATTAATCCAATTCTGATTCATACAAATGGAACCCAATAGAATTATCTTATGTAGTAAATATTAAATCACCCATAGTGTTATATCTCATAAGAAACATTCCCCAACTGACCTAGTTGGGTCCTTTTGTGCATTTAAGGAGATAATCACATTATCGTTATACCCCTATGCTAGAGTCATATGACTTATATAGAGGAAATCAATTCAATTTAGTTCAAAATTAAATATCTTTTACATTTATAACCATTTCAAAATACAACATGGTAGTATATAATGGTTTGGTTATCTAGGATGCCATTCCCAAGTCAATAAAGTTCCCATACACTTTATAAACCCTAATCTAGGTTGCATTTATCCAAATCAACCAGACATTAAAATCTGAACTGCAGTAGCCTTTTCATTTCTTAATAAAGTTCTCTACATATATTTATATAAGGGTAGAAATATGGTTCGATTATATGGGTTATCTTTTCCCAATCGTAATTCACCCATACATTTTACAATGGAAAATGGGATCCCATTTAATTAAAACCAATGAATTCATCCCAAACAACCATTTAAAAATACATCAAAACAAGGTCAGTAATCACAAGTATTAAACAATGAGAAACATGATGAATAAATAGGCAATGTTTCATATAATCCCCAAACCATGTTTTAAATGAATGCATGATAGAGGAAACAAAATCAAGGAGAAACACTAAAGGCACACCATCATCCCAAGAAGAAAACTTAAAAATGAATGTACAGGGCATGAAATATGCATGGCATGTGAATCTACTACGTGCCTATAAGGATTCATGAAATTATACTTCATTTCCATACCAGGACAAGGTAAAATGAACATAAACCTCATTAATCAATAAGCAGTGGAATGTACACCATTAACTCAAGCTGAAATAGAAATCAAATATAATAGTAAAAATAATGAAAATAAATCCCATCCCTGGACACTTGGACTTTCCCTTGCGGGTGTGGTTATCAGTCCTAAACAGGAATATTTACTAAGTGTCGACACCTTCCTAGTCTCCTGGCTGGAAAAACAAAACATTAAGAGAAAGGAAAAACCACATTTGATACCAATTTGTAACATCCCATCCAGACTGACCACTTGAACGGTCACCCAACCAGTGGGTCATATAGCCTCGGGCATACCTCCCCATATGCCAATGACTACTAACTAGCGAAGATGGTCTAAAGAGGCGATTGTGGGGAGACTATACCCACATATCAGAGTAGCAAAATGGTATGTCATATGGTAAATAACAGAGAATAGTGGAAATAGTATTAATTGAATGAAAGAGCAGTATAAAAATAAAATAAACTGAATAATAAAAGATAACTAATGCAAACATACAACAATTCATGCATGTCTAAATGATGAAAAATAAACTAAAAATATATATAAATAGTAGAAAGTATGATTGAGAACAATGAAATGTAATTAAAAGAAAGAAATATCCCAAAGGGTGATCTCAATGAGCATCCCGAGCTGCTTCTTGGTCCTATGCTCCTAAATCCCAAGTACCAGAAAAAATAACAAGTAACCATCCATGGTCCTGTGAACATAAAGTCTACATTAGTACCCTAGTGAAATGATGTCTCGAGAAGAGTGTGAGATATAAAATACCAGTAGGTTACCACCCATGGTGTCTACAACTGAATCGAATCTATGACGGAAAAGTAGAGTAGTGTGTAGGTATAAATAATCATAAACAATACTAAATAAATAAACATGAATCTACCCAGGTTTCTAAGGGACACCTGAATGATTTACCTGCATCGGCTCATAAACAGAATAAGTGATGTGTAACCAGTAACAATATTTATATTAATAATTATATATATTGTTTAGTTATATATTTCTTCCACCTACACAAACCATGTACGTACAGATGTAAGTGGAAAAATACCTAAAATACTAGGTTCTAGATGGACCAGGGCATAACTCAGGCATCCATAACCTGTATGAACGTGCCTATAAGCTAAAGATAAAGTGTACATGACCAACATATCGTAATGAGTTTGAGAGATTATGATCATAACATTCTATGGTGAGTGTTTTTTTATGTCCACAATCGAATTCATGAGTGTTACATCAAGCTGACACTCAATAAGGGACGTGTCACATAATTCCCACCATCCAAAAAATGTCAATGGTGTGAGATGCCAAGACTCAACACTTGATGTAAGGGAGTGTGATTTTCTACCATTTTTAGCAGTACCCTTACCATCATCCACAACAACAGTATATGGCTTAATCATATAATAACAATAATAGAATCCATTTGGAATTTCCTCCCATTGTTTACATTTATTTAGACCATTTAATATTAAGGGATTCAAATTTAAATTATAGCATGTACAAAGCATTCGATGAACAACATGGAATTTCCACAAATTATGAATCATTTATTTTAAAACATTCAAATCATTCGAGGAAGTAAAACTATATTTAATAGTACATTCCCTTTAACACATGACATTTTTTTTTAAAAAAACATAGCAATTCATTTAACTAGACTCAAAGAGGCACTTAGAAGGTACCATGGTCAATTGTAAAATTACCTACATGGGAAATCCCATTCAATAAGAAAGTAAAGACCTTAGAAGAAGCTTGGTTCATTGATAATTTAGAAAGGAGTGGGCCAAGCCATGAACATAGAATTTTCATTGGTTTAATGAAAATTTATAAATAAAGGGCTAAACTCTATTTAATAACATAATTTGAGGTCAAACTCTAATAATGCCATATATCAAGAACAAACATCAATGATTATGAAATCATCAACTCCATAAGGCCAAAAAAGATTTAATTTTGTTAAAAACAAATTTAACCTTGAGGATAGAAAACCTCATCTGAGGAGTTTCACTATAAAATATGTCATTGTTCATCAAACAACTCATTTAGCAAAATGAAACATAATATTCCATTATCATAACTCAACTAAATTTAAAGATTAATTTTAGAAATTACTACCAAACATGGAAATTAAATTACAAAGTTCAACATGGAACTTTGAAGATTCCATTATAATTAAGGCTCTCACCTATAAGGGGGAAACCATTTATACACAAAGATTCATGATTAAAAAACATTCAAGGAATTTAAATAATTTAATTACAAAGTAAAAACTAATATAGAACACCCAAGGGGTGTTTGTGATCATGGTTGGTGTCCATAATTTATGAAACAAGGGTCAAAGAGAGTAATACTAGGTGCATCTACCAATTTAAATTGAAGAATTGTTTTTAACAAAATGTACATCAATAGTCAGCATGCAACATAACACCATTATTGATAAAATGAAAAAAACATAAGGAAGAATTTTTAGACCACCTACCTCATACTTAGGATGACCTAGTCATCCAATATAAAGGTATGATTCAGTCTAGTTTGGAAGAAATCTAAGAAAAGGACATATAACATTAAATAAGGATCATGAGATCACACATCTATAACTCAGTTGAGAGAAGATTAAATGAAGAATGATTCAAAAGTATTCAAGAGCTTACCGAGAGGAATCCTGAGGGGTTGACAATTCTCAAATAGAATAAAAGATAATGGAGATATAAAGAACTCTAAAATAGGCTAGGAGGAGACCCACCACACTATGGAATAAGAGGCACCCATTGGAGGAAGAAAAATAGAAATAAAAGAGTTTAAAAGATCTCATTCATGGAAAATGGTCATTTCACCCTCAAAACTAGGTCACATAGTTTGGCCATACGGTTTGGACAAACTGTGTGCCAATCGTGCAGCTCCCACTACCTAAGGAACCCATAATGTGTGGTTGTGCCTCATGGTTTTCCTAACTGTGTGCCAACCATGTGACGAATAGTGATTAGGTATAGCCTTAGTGTCACTAACCGTGTAAGATAGGTGCACTGTTTGGGTAAACTGTGTGTAGCCCACATGACACTTATTGTAACTCTGATTCAAGACACATGGTTTACTTTTGGGGGTCATAAAGCTTCAAACAAACCCCACACCTTGTACAGACCACTTCCATTTTTTAATTTTTCATATTTTGATGCTCCTGAAACTAGATAAATCACTCAAGAAACCATTTTGGCCTTCAAACACTTCTAAAAACAACACATTGAAGTATTCCAACTCTCGGAATTGCATTCTAATGTTCAGTACAAAGAATGATCAATCCAATAAATTCCAAAATTCAAATTCCCTAGAAATTCTATATTGGCTCAAAACATGGGTCATTACACTACAAGTAGTATCAATGTATAGTTCTTCCCATGATTGGATCAATTTTTTTTACTAGTCATTCTCAAAAGTTTTATATGAAATATAGTTTTGAATATGATTCTAAAGCACTTTTGGTGGAAAATTTAATCTATACTCCAATTGAGGAAAACATGAAGTTGTCTACCAAGGTGCTAAAAACGAGAAGAAGAGGGAAGAAAATAGATTAAGGAAAATATCAAATAAAGGGGATAAGGATAAATTTTCTCTTTTTACATTAGTTAATAATGATTCTTATAAAGATACTAGTTCATGGAATTGACAGTATAAGGAAGTTGAATCAATCAAATTTGATGAAGGATTGTAATATCAATTTGAATGATATTGAAAGAATATTCCTGATGAATAAATTTCATATATACTTTTTCTTTAAAGGATATTTTTTATGAGAGGGAACACTGTGAAAATATATCAATAAATAGGAGGATTAAATTGAAATGGAATTCAAAAGGTGAAATATTCTCATAGATCTTATTGAATAAATGGAGGAATGTATGACTGATTTCAATCAAAATATTTTAGAAAATGTAGAAAATTATCAATGGAATGATTAAGAAATAATTTTTAGTAAACATGTTTTTATATAAGTTATCCAAGAACATGAAATATTGTTTAATGTTTCCATGAATGTCTGAGATGCCAAATTGGATATAAAACATATAAGGTAAAATATCTTGACATGTTAGTAGAAGAAAACACCAATTTTATTAATGAGTAAATGTACAAGATCATTCTATAGAATAATATCATAAAGACAATATATGTGTCAAGGAAGAAAAATTAGATTATAAAGATACTATAATTAAAGACCTTAAAAAATATTTTAATGAAGGTAGAAAACAACATGAATATCATATTATCAAATTGAGAAGTGATTGGGAAGGTATGATGGAATTAATTGAAAATGAGAAGTGTGCCTCCAGCATGAAGTTTTATTAACTTGTTCTTTAAATGAGAAATTTAAAGGAGTCACTTTATAGAACGTCCTATGATATTGAAAATAGGAATTATTCCACCCAAACACATAAAGGGAGTAAATATCCAAGAAGTTATGTTGATATAAAAATTGTTGATGTGAAGCAAGTCTCTAAAGAGACTCATAATTTGGCAAAGGGGATCGCATGATCATTACTTGATCAACTTTCTACAAAACTCAAGGATTAAGTTAACTCATAACCCAGTTAATTTAGTTTCTACTAATGTAGTCTGATCTGCTATTTTAGGTTTAATTCCAAAATCTAGGAAGATATGGGCGGATATAATTTCTGATAAGTCCACCATAACATCAAAGGTGGACAACATTATGATCAATATAAATAAGTCCCAAAATTATACCCCAAAGATGGAAAGGTAAATATAGAAACAAAGAGGCACTAATTCTACTCAGATTGATACTAATATGGAAAAGGAGAATATTTTTTGCCTATTTTTGATACAAATAAAACTTTTTAAATCTGTTCATTAATTTTTTATATAATGTGAAATTATATGAAAATCACAGAAGTTAAGTATTTAGGGAGATTAGATGTAATGAAATGAAGAAACCAATAAAACTATAGTAAAATACACAGATGAAGATTAATATGGTGATCAAGAATAGATCTTGTTATTTTGAAGTCTTCTGTGATTATTTCAATACTAGTGATCACAATTAGGGTGACTTATAGTATATTATAACCATTAAATACTCATATGTTTATTGGAATAAAATACCACCAAATTAAAAATAAAAACCAAAATTTGAAAACACTTCAATGGGGAATATAAAAATAAAGTAGTCATGAAATATGTGAAGTAATATAATCCCAAGATGAATGATAATTTATATACAAATAAAATAATCTAAACCAATAAAATATAAATTTATGGTGGAAGGAGATGTCATACTATTTACCACATGAAACTGGTCATGGAAAAAATAGAATCTAGATGAAATTAACTAGAGAATCAATCAATGAGACAAATCAGAATACAAAATTCATTGAAGAGATAGTTGAAGAATATTTTGATAAGTTAGTAAATAAAGGTAACTAAAAAGAGTTGAATAATCCATGTGGAAACCCCATGATAGAATATGTTAATAAGGAGTGCATAATAATATACACTGATCAATTGCAACTTTCTAGAGAAATTCCTGAAGTTGTGGAGAAAGCACTAGCTAGAGAAAAAGAAAAAGGAAAACATATTATTCCACATAAAGATATTGAATTACATGAAATCTTTTCAACACATGAAAACTCAAGTGTCTCCAAATTATTATGTGTAATTTAATAGAAGGATTGAATTAATGAAAATAATTTCATAACTATCTTACCAGCTCAAAATGATATGTTAAAGATGAAAGAAGTACCTTGGGAAAATATTAAATTATTAGAACTAAGGATAAAAAATCCAAAAAATATAAAATTTAATGGAAGTATATTTTCCATGATTTAAATGAAAGATAAAAATGTAAAATGTAAATGAGACATAATAATGAATAATATAAGAAACTTTAGGGAAAAAATGTAGTCCTTGGGGTGAGAGGAAATTCTCAACCATATTACTCATATTTAGAAGCTCACAAGCGTTCCTCTTATTCTCTTATTATTTTTTAGTATTTGTGCTTAAATTTATATTAATTTAAGGTGATTATCACTTCTAATTAGATAACATGGTGAACAAAGTGGAAGACAAAAATCTGTAATGATTATTTAGGATTTGATAAAATCGTGATTTTTTTGAAAATAGTAGATTATCAACATAAATATCTTGATAGCTATTTGGTGAAATTTTACATTGGGTTAAATAAAATATAGTTAACCCCTTGAGTGAGAGAACACATAATGATATTTTTTCATGAATTTTTTCATGAATATCTAGATGATAATGTCATTCCTATAGAAAAAAATGGAGGTAATCTAATGACACCTCATTATCTCGTCTATATTATACCAAATATGTTCATTATGGGGGAGTGTTTATTGATGAGTAAGCTCATTGATAGTGGGAATAAATATTCTTTCACTTTATTTTTTTAATTGTGAAGGATAATATATTACTTGATATTTTTTTGGATAGTTCCGTCTTTGAGGAATGAATATGTTATGAGCGTGATATCACAGTAATGGTTGCTAATGGAAAACATACACAACCTTTTTTGTGTCTCTCTAGTTTTATACCAAGGATTAATCAACATAGACATAGAGAGGAAAAAATAAAGGTTCTTTTATGAGTGAACCATGTGGTACCATCCTTATTTCATAAACATGGAGAAGTAATTTACAAGTTCCTTAAAGGGAAGATGAAAACCCAGTCATTAGTCCTTTGGATTTATTGTCAATATAGGGGAGAAGGGATATTTAATTTAAGAAAATATTATTGACAACAAATCCAAATGGGGAGATTAATAATCCCATTTGGATGGTAGATAAATATAGTTTAGATCCTTGTAAATATATAATAAGTAATCAAAATTCAATGAATGATGAATTCATGTATTATTAGTAATTAACCATGGAATGATTAATTTGTAAATATTTTTGGAAATATTCAAGAAGTTTTGTAATGATGCTTGGATAATTGTTATAGACTCATTGATGCTCATTTGGAATGAAAATTATCTATGGATGGGGATTATTTCTGTGTAATGTTTTGGGATTCATAGAATTTGATGTCTTGTTTGATCAATTCTCCATTTTTTAACATAGATTATTTGGAATTGCTCTTAAGTTTATATACATGTGCTTATTTTACCAAGAGAGTTCACATGGTCATTATAATTTTATTAGGTGAAGATCATGCAAATATTCATTTTCCTGATACATTTATTTGTCAAATAAGTTTTCAAGATGGTTTTAATGAATAAATAATGACCATTCAATCTTAATATTATTGAACGATGAGTTTATAATTTGATTAATACCATAAAAATATTAATTTTTATTAAGAAATAATTTTGAAGGTGTCCACACAACAATATATTCATACATTTTGTAAAAGAAGAGTGTATAGAGTGAATATTTTTATTTAAAGATGCCATGAATTGTTGTTGAAGCTCGTGAGTTGTGATTTGAAGGTGTCCACAAAATAATAAATCATATATTTTGTATAAGGATAGCTCATGTAGTGAAGATATTGATTTGAAGATTCCATGCATAATTGTCGATGCCCATGCATTGAGCATGTGGATGTGAAGTGAAGTCCATGAACAAAATAATTTCATGTATAATTTACAAGAAGAATAAATTGAGTATAATATTAGAATAAGGTATCTTGGATTTTATTTGATATGGATACACATATAATTTTTTATAAAGAGAGTTCATGGAGTTAAGATATTGATTTAAAGATTCTATACATAATTGTCGAATCCCATGCAATGCACATGTGGATGTGAAATGAAGGCCATGAAAAAAATAATTTCATGTGTATGTCGAATGAAGATTAAATTGAGTATAAGGTGAGAATAAGGTGTCATGGATTTTTATTTTTTGTAGCTACACATGTAATTTTTTATAAGGCGATTTCATGGATTTATTATATTGATTTGAATAATCCTTGTCTGATTGTTGAATCACATGCATTACGTGTATGAATATAAAGTAAAGGCCATGAAAAAAATAATTCCATGTATATGTTGCATGAATATTAAACCATGTATAAATTGATAACGTGTCTCGGATTTTTATTTTATATGGCTACACATATCATTTTTGAAATGTATTTATTTGCACCTTAAATTTAAAAATGACCTCATTATTAGCGCATTACAATAAAAAATAATCCAACCAAAAAATAACCATGGAACCCTCAATTGAAATTATATATGGAACCCATGGGGTCAACTAGAACTGAGGGATAAGAGCCCTAAATAGCCTGATGGTATTATAGGTGGGTGTAGGAGCTTGCTGGTAGAAAGGGTGCACCAAAGTGTGGGATGGAACAACAAAGCGATATTGGTACAAGGAGGGAGAGGCAAGATTTATGGAAGGTAGATGAAATAATTAAATTATGTACCACAACCCTATTGTATGGCCAATTCAATGTGGGATGAAAGAAACACATGTATTGTCCTCATGTCTTAAAAAATTAGACCGAACCACAGGAGCTCAATAACTTCATTTATGCTATCCAATCAACTGAGAAAACATATTCAACCTCAGCCTTCATCCAAGGAGATCCAGTTTTCCAAATCATCAATCAAAAAACCATTATTGAATCCGGCCATGTTTGAAGATATCACCAAGGTATGAGGATAGTTCTATTGAATTGAATCATCATGCATGCAACTATCGTTTTGCATGCATATAATGAATTCAAATAACTCGGATCATTTGAACTGAAAATGTAGTAGCATGAGTACAATCAAAAAAAAATTACATCATGAAGGAGTTCCACATGAGTAGAATATTAAAATGGAATATAGATGAGGTTGACACTATAATGGAGAGACACAAACTCATGGAAGAAAATTTTCATGAAATGTGGCATATATTTGAATCATTCTCCAATGACCCAGGTGAAATTTATTATGAACTACTATAGATAATGAATTAAAAAGTCCTAGAAAGCGATTTTAATAGTTCTCGAAAATCACTATTAATACAAGTGAGGATAAAGTGGGTCCACTTTAATAGTGATAAAAAACTTCAATAAAGGGTTTCCTTTATCTGCACTAAAAAAGCGCTCATAAAGGCCACATTTATCATCACTATTTTTAGCGCTGATAAAGGAACACATTATAAATTCTTTAATTAACACTGTTAAAGGGGGGGAATTATCATCACTTTAAATACCAATGATAAAGTGGGCCTTTTTTAGTAATCTAAATAGTGGTGATAAATGCCTAGCATCTTGTGATGTGTTATTTATATAACATCACACCCTCCAGCACCTACACAAAAAATGCACACACCACCTGCACAATGCACACAAGAACAAATAAGCACACACAAGAAAATAAAAGCAGACACAAGGGTTTGTCCAACAACACTATATAAATTTCAAATAATATTTTATATAATTACATTTACAATTATCCAGAAAATAGTTAAAAACATTAATGTTTTTTCATTTGACATATGTGAACCCCTTTCAAAAATTTCCTCCTATGGTATTAGTTTCTGAAAAAATCATCCCAACTAAATAAAAAGGATCCACCTAAATAAGAAAATAAATATTATGTTAGAAATACTATAAATAAAACAATTTAACATTGATATGAAAAAATACATTAAGAAAATGTTAATTTTTAACAAAAAAGTAACATTTGTAGTTATATAGATCACACCATACATCGTATTGAGGTGAGGGAAATTCCTAGACATCAAAAATGAGTTATGGATCTTTGTAATATTATATCAAAACAATCCAAATGGGTTTTATTGGTTTTGAGTATGTCCCGTGTTTTTTTACTAAAATTAATACCAATTTTAAAAGATATATTTTGATTTATACGGATTAGATCATTCATCATATTAAGGTTTGGTTTATTTTTACACATCATAAATGAGTCATGGATCGTTGTTCTAAAGTATCAAAATAATATGAATGGGTTTGCTCAGTTTTCAGAATGGTAGTTGTATTGTTTTACTAAAACATCATTTCAAACCAGAAAAACCCATATTGAGTCAAATCATTCGCATCATACATCGGATTGAGGTGAAACTAATTCATACACATTAAAATGACATAATATATCTATCCTAAATTATTAAGATAATCTGAGGGAATTTTCCTAGTTTTAGTGAGTGAAACATTTTAATCTAAAATGTCAATTTTAAATTAACAATCACCACTTTTAGTCATACTGGTAACACTGTGCATTGAATTAAGGTTCATCTAATTCCTACACATCAAAAATGATTGATGGATCATTTTCATAAAGTAAAAAAAAATCAAAATGAATTTTCTCAGTTTTTAGTATGTCACTAGTTCTTTTTTACTTAAATTAATGTCAATTTTAAATAAAAATTCATTTAGATTTATTCCGGTCACATAGTTCATCGAATTGAGGTGTGTTTTTTCCTACACATCACAAATGACTCATGGATCATTGTTCTACGGTATTATAACAATCCAAAATTATTTTCTTCAGTTTCAGTATCTGAGTTTTGTTTTTTAATAAAATATCATTTCAAACTGGAAACATGCTTTTTGAGTCATATTAGTCACATAATGCATCAATTTGATGTGGGAATACTTCATATATGTCAAAAAGGAATTAAGAATCACTGTCATAAATTACTAATACAATCAGAAATCAATTTATTGGTTTTTAGTGAGTGGAGATTTTTGAGTTAAGTTATTTATTTTAAACACATAACAGAAACTTGTAGTTATACCGGTCATATTGTGTGTCAAATTGAGGTATTATTGATACCTACACATCAAAAATGACTCATGGATCATTTTACTAAAGTATTTAAACCATATGAATGCATTTTCTTAGTTTTTAGTACATGGGTTGTTCTTTTTACATATATTAATGTCATTTTTAGATAAAAAGGAACATTTGAATTTATACCAGTCATATCATGCATTTTATTCAGGTGGGGTTGATTCCTAAACACAAAAAATGAATAATGGGTCATTTTACTAAATTATGAAAACAATATATTTGTGTTTTATTAGTTACAGTATTCTATTTGTGTTTTATTAGTTACAGTATTCTAGTTGTGTTTTTTAGTAAAATTAATGTATATTTTAAATAAAAAGATACAATTTGAGTCATACCAATTGTACTTTGCATAGGATTGAGGTGAAGTTGATACCTACATGTCAAAAATGACATATAGATAATTTTAATAAGGTATGAAAACATTATAAATGAGTTTTCTTAGTTTTTAGTATGTTAGTTGTGTTTTTTACTAAAATATCCCTTCAAACTAGAAACACGCATTTTGAGTAATATTGGTCGCATCGTGTGTCAATTTGAATTGAGATTGCTTCATACACATCATAATGAACTTATGAAGAATTTTCCAAAATTATGAAGACAATCAGAGTGATTTTTCATTATTTTTAGTGACTAACACGTTTTGAAATAAAATGTCTATTTTAAATAGATAACAGACCCTTTTATTCATATCAGTCACACTATTTGTCGGATTGAGGTCTGGTTTATTCCTACACATAAAAAATTAATGATGAATCATTTTCTTAAAGTATCAAAATAATCCAAAAAGATTTTTTTTAGTTTTCAGTATTTCAGTTGTGTTTTTTGCTAAATTTATTTTTAATTTAATATAAAAATAAAAACATAAAGTTATAACATTCGCATAGTGATTTGTATTTAGGTGTAGTTGATTCCTAAACATCAAAAATGACTAATGGATCATTGTCTTAAAGTATCAAATAAATCCTAATACTTTTGCTCAGTTTTCAGAATGGAACATTTTTTTACTAAAAATACTATAAATTCTAAATAAAAATATACACTTCGATTCATACAAGTCACATCTTCAAGCTATTTTTGTACATTCTTTATTCATTTATTCATTGCGTTCATTTTTAAAATAAACTATATCATCTTGTGAATATGAGTCTATTCAAAAATAACGGAAGTACTAAGAGAATATAAATACATAAAGGATTAAAAATATTATAAATGAAATAGTAATTATTTTATAAAATACCTCTTCAGGGATACCTTTTGGTTCATAGAATACAATCTATTTCATAAATTTATAAAAATAATAACCATAATATTTATCATTTGTTTTTTTAGAAACTAAAGAAAAATTGAGAAAAATAAGTAATTTTTATATGTTTTTGGACAGTGAAATCTTATTATATATACCTTGATTTTAATCTCTTCATAGTACTTGTGATATTTCTTTTCCTTTTCCACTAACCTCATTCCATGATGTATAAAATATTCACACACCACCCTATCATAACAGAATCATTATCAAAATATAAAATGAATTATATAACTATATTATTAGTTCGAAAATGTTGGATGCAGTGTATTAAAAATTGAAAAACGCCATCATGTGTGGTTGATTTGTTGGATATCTGTGGATTGAATCCAAGAAATAAATCATTAGAATGTCCTAATTGACCGTAGTGAGCATCCAATGCTTCCTAAGAAGGAAAAAAATAATAAGTAATGAAATAAATTAAAATATATTTTATATGATTAAATTTTAGAGTTTGACCCCAACATAATCGGTATTAAGAATATCCTTTCATCTATATTTTGATGTTTAACGATTTGAGAAGGCCTACCACTATTTCACCATCTTTCATATATTCTATTTCTTTGGTTTTATAGAGGTTACATGAGGACTATTGTGTAATACCCTGAGATTTTATGAAGAGTATTATTTTAATTTCATTGATGTCTTGTGTTTTATGCTACACCAAAAGGATATTTCACTACATGCAACCCTGACTTTTCTTGCATTACACGCAATCACGACTTTCCTCGATAGCGTGTGTTGTACGCAATATCAGGTTTCACTAAACAATGATATATGGAAATAATATTATTATGAACTAGCCGTCATGAATATTATTAACTAAATTTTGAATGTTATAACATTATTATTTCATCTTACACATTTTCTAGAAAACGGTATGTGAACAAAATAAATTTTATGGGTAAAATAAGTGTTTTTTAAAAAATGAAGTTTTGCCGCCTTTTAATGGTGCACCCATATTAAATCTACTTTTTGACATGTTTATAAGTTCAATTCTACAAAATAAACTTCTTATTTTGAATCAGGATATGAAAATTTACATTGGATAAAGTTATGATATTTCTCTGATAACTTTCATATTTTAATGAATAGTAAAAAACACGCAATATTTTAATTAAAAACAACTTTTTTCATCATATTAATTTATATGGTTAAATTATAATATTGAATGGTTTTCAAGTATAAATAGAATATATTATTACCATTTAATATAATGTATATCATTAACATTGATTTTACCTTCAATTCGTAGGTTAAATAAATTCAATCTTCTCCAATGTTTTAAACAAAAACCCGTTTTCTTTTGACAACGGGATTAATTTTAATTTAATTTATGAAACTTTTGTGTATTGAATTTGGAAAAATGGATTCCATATTTGGAATCAGTGGGTCCAGATTATGTTAATAACCTACTTTTTATTTTTGGGCTTTATGAATAGTAACAACGGTAAATTTTATTTACCATAGTAAAAGGTAAATTTTGTAATTAAGAGTGAATATAATATTATAAATTATCCTTATACATGTATTAATACAATTGGATGATTATATTTTTCTTAAGTCATATTTGGGTAAAAATGGAATCGATTAGAACCCACTTGGAGGTGATTAAGACCTTTAGTTTATTTTATTTAAAGGAAAGTGAAATATGTCTCACTCAACTTTAACAATTAAAGTATTTTTAATATAAGTTTATACAGAATATAAATTCGGATATAAATACTCATTTAAAATATAATTGTTTTTCTTTATCATGGTAATTTATTTGTAATTTTTAAGATTTATTTAATTACCTTATTATATTATACATTAATGATGCAAAAATTATTTATTTAGTGAAAAATCAATAATATAGTTTTTATTGAAATAGTAATACTTATCAAAAGCCCCAAAAATATTCACAAAAATTATTATTAGTGTATATATAAACCCTAATCATCCATTGGCCGAATGTTTGACAATTTGGATCCTTATTAAGGCGATTATTACACCTATAATAGTTTATTTTAAATGATATCAAAGTTGTCACCTTCATAATTTAATAAAGATAACAATTTCAATGTAGTTATTTTAAGATGATAAATTCGAGTAAAATTATTATTATAAAATATTTGATATTTATCTTTATCAAAGGATTTTTTTTAATTTTTATGTAACAAATAAGTATATTAAATAATTATACAAAAATGTTGTACTAATTATTTTATTAAGATATATACCAAATAAATGGGTTTAAAAATATTAAAATAAATATTATATGAACTATTTAATGTGATCCACAAATTTTATTGAAAAATTTGACATGCTAGGAATCTTTTAAATATTTTATTTTGATATCCTCTGTATAGATTTTATTTTAATTCAAATAAATTAATAGTGTCAAAATTGACACTATTGTTATTTTATAAAAATAACTTATTATTAAATTGTTTAAAAATCTAAAATATATTTAAAAATTAAAAATTAAAATTTATATAGTCGAAAATGTCATAAATTATCCAATTATGGAAAATTAACAGCACATAAGTGATAATTATAACCATTTAAAATTTAGAATTTTATCACCACAAATAAACTTAAATAGATTAAATAAGGATAAATCAAAATTATAAGGTCTAAAATAAGATCAAAACATGTATAAATTTTATTTGTTGATGATATTACAAACCTATCTCATCTAATATTAGAATTGAGTCATTTTTGGAGGTTTTATGTGGGGTTTTAATTTATATTAAACAAATAGTTTTGAGGATTCCAAAGGTGCCCCTCTCCTCCCTTATAAAAGGGAACATCCTCCCTCTCTTACTAACACCATTTTGAGCATTGAATCTCAGCCAAACACTGGACATTTAACTTCCCCACTTCCCTGGAAACCTTATAGAGGTACTGTTCTTCTCAAAAGACCATCCCTAGTGCCCTAAGAAGAAGTTTAAAGGAGGTGCGTCGAAGAAGAGATAATCTCTTCTACCGATTCTTTCACGCTTATTTTTCTTCAACTTCTTCTTCTTTAGTTGTTTCATTATAAAGTAATAACATCAGTATCACTAATATAATGATATTTTATTATAAATATTAAATAACCCCATTTTACCTTCTATACATCCTATGAAAAATGAAATCACCGCGCGTGGGTAATTAAGGAATTTCATCTCCACGCCGTGGTGTAAACTGTTTTTCCAACACCACCTTACTTGGATGGGTATAATGGTGTAAATAATAACTATACATAGTTATTATAACATCCTACTGATTCTGATATATTGTATCATCCACTCCAATTCAATTCAACAATTATGGGAACGATATCATTGCTCGTGCGTACGTACGGAGTACTGTCTCCACGACGCGATGGGATTCATTCTCAATGATTAACCATTCATGAATGATTATAAAGTATATATAATAATTAATCATGAAATATATGACATAATAATGATACTTTATTTATATATATATATATGTATTTCATTCAATTAATTCCATTCAATTCAATGAGGAAACGAAAACGACATTCATGGGTACATATGACCTACCGTCTCCATGAACGGTGTATTTCTTTCCATTTATCGATCTATTATATATATTTATATTCTGAATATATATTATATATAAATAATGTATTATATTCTGGAATTAAGTAATCATGATCTAAGTAATCATATTAATAATTACAAGTCAAAACATGAATGACAAATGAAACGATTTTACCCAAAATGCTTTTTAAGATGGAATTTACAAAAGAATGGGTAATATAAAGTCATAAGTGAAGAATATATGATATCATAACAATGAATATGATTCTTTAATAAGTCAATAACACTATTTAAATCATTATACAGGAGGTTCAGATACGTACGAATCATATCAAACCTAAGGTATGGGATAATTTTGCAATCTCATTTTTATCCGAGATCGCTTATACGTAAATATTTACTGGGGTTATTTTTGTCATCCATGATCATAAAATGTTTTTAATAAAGTGTTTAATATTATTACATGTATGTTTAATTGAATTTTTACCCCTCTTTGACTTTTACTTTGTGTTATGGAAGGAATCTTTCTTTTGTCTACCAAACGTGGTACTTTTTGAGTTTTCTGACAAAATTACAAGGAGAATGATTTTTTAACTTATATGGCATGAATAGATCATGATGATTTCATAATGCCATATTTTCATTAAGCTTCCTATACAATATTTGATGATGATTTTCAACAAAATCATTTTCTTTTAAATTTGAATGACAATTTCAGAAAAGAAAATTATTTTCCAGAAGAAAGGATATTTTCCTCAAGAATTAAATTTTAAGTGTTTTGTCAAAAATATTTTCCATCTAAGATGAAATTATTTAATATGAGTATTTTTCATGTGTAATGTATTTATTATTTACATGGTATTATTCATATTATGATGAAATTATATCCATTTGTTTTATATGGATTATGTTATGATGGCATGATGTTTAAGAATACCAATTTATTACATGGGTTATGCTATGATGTATGATTTATGATTTTGTGGCACAAGTAATAATGATTTCATTATGAGATGGGTGGGACCTATATCTCCCTCCAATACATTGGGTAAAGATTTATATCTCATGAGATATACATGGCTGTAATGGCATGTTAAACCGGTTCAGTAATACAGGAATGGAACGAGGAGTGAACTCGATTCAGAAAGGGACTCTATCCACTAAGATGGTCTTGGAAGAAATTCCTTGGCTACTATGGAAATCATGACATGTGAATAATGGTTTTCCACAATTACATGTTTAATTCCCATGCTATTTTATCGTGATTAATGTTTCTTTATGATCTATGACTTACTTACTTCCATGATTTATGTCATTGCTCAAGATTTTGATGTTTAAATATTATGTTCATGTTTTGAAGTTCAAATGTATATGATTAGTTTTATTTTATCCTTGATTACCCTTACTGAGAATTTGAGCTAACCCATTATATGTTTTCTTTTCCCCAAGATTTAAGGAAAGGTTTTAGGTAAGAAAACAAAAAGGGGAAGATTTTATGGGAGATGTTGAAGATCTTTCAACATGATTAGAAGATTATTTTCCCAGTTTCCAAAGATACTAAACTATTACATTCCTTATGTGTCTATTTTTGTTATGTATTAAGTATTCCAAAAAAGTAATGTAATGTCCATGTACGTCAAGCTTCAGGCCTCTACAAAATGAGTCCAAATTTTTGTTCATGGGGAAATCCATTCAATTTTTTTCATATATATACTTGAGAAAAATATGAAATGTATTTTGTCATAATTATTATATTATATCAGATTTTGGAAAATCAAATGATGAAAACATACCTCATGTATAGATTTACAACTGAGCCACCTAGCCAATAATACTATGGGATTTCATGTACTTTTTCAACACTAATAAAAACTAGAACATCCCATTTGTGTATATTTTCATCAAAAATAATTGTGCGAGTACCACTATCTTTCAAATTCGTATTCACATGAGCATGCAATGATAATAAATGTGGATATAAAACAAAAAGGTTTAAGGTAATTTTGGTATATTATTTTAATAAATTATTTGATCCTTGAGATAGTTTTGAGTCGTTATTTATTTTCACCCCCTTCCTTATGTCCGTCTATATTAACAGTCATTGTTTCATACCTTTTATCATTATATGTTAAAGTTTTATCTTCAAAAATAAATTGGAAAAGAATACAATCTTATGGACATGTTTTTTACAAGCTTTGATGACCATGTGATGAATCCTACAAGATCTTGTTCGACCTAGTGAATATCTTCATCATCAATTGGAATAAGTAGCCCGTTGCTCGGGTCATGGAATGTGTTAATCAACACTTTGACATGACCTTTTGGAAGTGGTCTGTTGTATAGAAAGGTGTTTTGGATATTGAACAATGTATCCCTCACTACAAGTTGATGTGTGGGTGTTGATAGATATAAATAACATTCATTTTCATCATGTACCATATAATTATAAGAATGGTATCATTGTCTATATGATTCACAATTCATTGAAACAATTATTAGGACATTTATTACTTTATCAAAGACATGTTTTGAGGGGAATGGCTCACCTCAATGCTAATGGGGGTGGGGAGGGAACTCCATGATCCAGTTGTTCTTGAGTTTTTTCTTCTCCTTTACCCCCACCATAAAATTTTTCATGAAATATCTCTACAATTTCATATGATCTTTAAGGATATATATTCTTACTCTCATAATTTTGATTTCATCACTTTGATCCTAATCTTGTTTTTTTCTCCAAAAATGTTTATGGTGTCACCCCAAAACCTACACCTCTAACATGGCCATACTTTTCTAGCTACTTCAATACCACCGAAAGTATGTATGCATCCTATTTGAATATTTGTAATTACTAGGACTTATTCAGATAGAAAATATAGGAAAATACGTAATCATTTTTATGTAATGTGAATTTAAATAAATAATATATTTATTATGTCATACTTACACGTGTTTCCCACACTTTTTTGTCTTTTAATCAGTTAGTATACCATATTTATTTACACGTGTCTCCTTTCATAGAACATGTCATAGGATGGAAGTGAATTTGGATTTGGATTCATCAATCTGCATATAAACATATGAACAGAGTTATGGTGTTGTTTTATGTCACATAAATGTATTAGAGAAGATTTAAAATATGTACCAATTTTTTTAAGTGAGGCATACAACATTCTTGATTTACGGTAGGGGTGCGCTGGTTTTTCTACTTATTCCTTATTTTCATCAATCAGTTGCTATTTCATAAATAAAAAACTATCAATCTTGGTGATGAATTAATATATCATCAAACAATTTATTACCAAACACTATGTACCAGAAAATACTACTCTTCACGATGACTAGTAAATGCATCCAATGCTCCTTGGGTTATCAGGTGTCCATAAATAGTAGGTGGGTGTGATTTTATTTTCCCTTCAGCATCTTTAGGATAACATCTCGATAAAATTGTGAAAATGCCTTTTTTAATCATTAAAGAAACCCTTAATACATATTCCTTATGTGAGTTATCCACTATAAATGCACTCTAAAAGGGATGATGAAGAGTTAGTTAATGATTTATTATTATATTTTTTTGTAAATTAAAGAAATGATATCAGAATGATACCATAATATCTCCCCACATTAGTTTTTTATGCTCGGTGACAACATGGTTCCATGACTGTACATCAATCAGAATGCAATACCGAGTGACAATTTCAATGTAACTACTGGACTTGACCTTTTTGGGGTTAACATACTAGCCCTACTTATTCCATCTAACATTATATTAGATGCCTTTCTCTTTTTCCTGAATTATTTCTTCAAACACCATCAAACTATGATGCTCTTATTATTTATGCTCCACTAGTGTTTCCATGACTAATATTTCCTCAGTTTGAACATCATAAATATATTGTTCTGGATCACTAGCTTCATCATGTTAAGATGGTGTTTGTACCACTACACTGGGAGGAGCAGAAGCTACAACAGGTTAAGAAACCTATTTTTCCTCTGCACTGTAAGAAGCATCTGGTTGAGAGACCTATTGTTCCTCTTAACTGTGAGAAACATCAGGTTGAGAGACTTGTCATGCCTTGGGATTGGGAGAATCATCATGTGCAGAAGTCATTATTTTCAAAAGTGGTTTAAAATTTAATTCAGATTACATAAAAGAATCAGCGAATAGATAATAACATAAGGTAATACACCGTTTATTACAAAAAATATAACCTGATTACTGAACTCTTTTTATAAAGGATAAAAGGATTTTAACCCTCTATCAACTATCCAAATCCCTTAATTATGGACTCCTCTAACATAACAAATGTCGTCTACATTGGGATCATTATGAAATGATTGTGACTTCCTAATGAGAGGGTCATCCTCCTTTGGATTTTCATCTAACCCTTCAGGGGTATTCGTCAATAACACAACAATTGACCACTTTTGGTTTTTCGGATCAGTAACAGAAAATACTTTTACTATATGTGATGACATTATAAATGGTATGTCTTTGTACCCTTCCTTACTAAAATAAACTTTGATGAATCCCAACTCATCTATTATAACAACACTCATGTTATCAACCCACTTTCATTGAAAAACTGGCACTTAGATTTCTTATAATCCAACTACCATATTTTTTTATGATGCCAAAGTATGAAATATTCATATACATTAGAATAATTTCCTTATCATTAGAAACATGCATCGCTTCAGCCACAAGTGTAACTCCACTGTTCTGCATTGTATTTTGTTCATTATATTTATTAGTATAGAATGTATAACAATTAATTACACAATAATTATAAGATAATCCATAAACACTTGGTCCTCTATATAGCAATTAAAGTATTTCTGAAATTTGAATCTGGATTTTTATCTGACTCATTAAATATATGGTCCTAAAACCATCCTATAAACAATCAATTATATGTATTTGATATCCATTTTCCAGACCATGATGGATTCAAATGCCTAATAATTTATTTGTGGGTTTTGACATATGGGTCAACTTCTAAGCTATTATGTAAAAAATATTAGTTGGTAGGCTATAAATCTATAATATTGATTGTGACAAACTATCTTCAGTAAATTCATTCACCAACAATCCACCCAAGGTGATGAGATTTCGATAGACCAATGATTTCCACACTAGACATGTATTGAGTAAAAAATTAAATTACTTCCTCAAAAATATATTTCTCTTTAATACAACCCTCTAGTCGTCTCATATTTTTACATACCCTTTAAAAATATTCATATGCCATTCTATTGGTTATATCCATCAATAGTGTATAATAAAACATAGTCGAATCTATCTCACCAAGTGAACCATTAAATGAACCATCATATAAAAGAATATTAGTGGGAAGAACACTTCCAATTTACATAATATGACTTCAATTTCTCTTTCAATACTCATCAATTTCAGGGGGGTATATAACGTTTTTGCATATAGGGTTGAAGAATAGACATAGCTTCATTAATGTATAATGTATATTCTTGGAAAAAATTCAATTTAAATCTATCGAAATTAGATATTGCGTCATAATGTGGAGGTTATGTGATTTAAAACCCTTTAACTTTAAATCAATCATTGACATGATGATCTTGATATTTGATGACTACCTATTTGGAACCATTATATCATTCAAGAAGTTGAAAAACTGATATCTCTCCTACATGAAAATAGTGTAAGTAGCTGGAGGAAGAAGGGTTCACTTTTCACCCTTCACTGGTTCCAACTCTTCTCGTATTCGTATTTTAACAATATCAAACCAATCCTTAGTCATGTATTTTGTTTTTAAATGTGAATTTAGAAATGTTCTGATGACACTTACACATATTTCTTTTTCAACATGCATAACATAAAGAAAGTATCTGACATACAAAAATGTTCAGTATGGTAATTAAAATAACTGATCTCTTTTTCAAACTGGCTTTCGTAAGGTTTTTTGAAAACTATTTACAAAAATTAGTTTACACACCTTTTAATTTCTCAAATAGTTGATAACCTATTAGTGGAGATAGTGTTGTATGTTTTTATGAACATTTATCAAATGATTTTTTCCAAGATTGGTACTTATGTCGTCGGGGTAGAAATCTGTGATGTCCTAGAATAACAATTTTCGATGAATGTTTTCAACTTAATTGATTGTGTACCATGTTCACAAATTGGACACCAATGAATTAATTTAATGTTATATCCTAAAAAATTCCTATAAGTAGTAAAGTCATTTATCGCCCCATACAAGATGACTCTCATTGTAAAATATTCATTTCTATAAGAATCATACAATATAATACCTGAATCCCCCAATTATTTCAAATCCAAGATCAATAGATCCAAATAAACATCAAGATCATTACCCAGTTGTTTCAGTACTAATATAAGCATAGATAAAAAAAATTTCATTCATAACCACGATGGTAATTAATAATTTATGAACATAATAGGCCTTGTAATGTGAGTAATGCTTTGAAAAACAAAAGGATTCACTCCAACAGTAGTTAACTTAAGACAAATGTTTCTCAGATCATTTCTAAAATTAGAATACTCATGGTCTATTCTCTTCCACTGAGGAGAGTCTACCAGGTGATGTTGATTTCTATCTTTATTTCTTATGTATGTATGATACTTCAATTGTCCTATGGTCTCCTCACATCAATATAGGTGCCTAAACCTTTGAATGATTGGAAATTCCATTAAAATTTCATAGGACCGAATTCATCTTTCTTGTATCTATAAGCACCACACTTTGGGCATTATCTAAGTGATTTTTGGACCCCGTGAAATAGTATACATTCATTCGAGAAGGCGTGTACTCATTCAAATATCATAACCATTGAATGTTTCATTCGTTTGACGTCATATGTTCGGATCATAAGATCATTAACTTCTAGGAGCATGCCACTCTATGGAGAAAGTAATTTTGTAAAACTAGTGTCACTCCATATGTTGCCTTATTTTAAATTATAAATCTTTAGTATGCCTAAAAATTATGTATTTTTAGTGAAACCAACATACAAAGGTGTCATTTCACAACTCTTTAAATTCTCAAACAATTTTGGGATATCACAATGTTTATCTTCAACTATCATTTTCATTTCTTCAATATGATCTTTATCATAATTTACATCTGTAATAATTTCCTCGATATGGTCTTCTTCATTTTCAACACCTGTAATCATATCAGATGATCTATAAAAGACACTAGTATCACATCCACTAGCTACATTTTCTTTTTCCCCATATTTATTCCAACATTTATAACTTCGATCTATTCCATGAAAGATCAAGAATTACTCCAAATCCTCTGGACTTACTTTACTGGCATAACAACAACATAAAAATGAACAAAGTATTTGAGAAGGGTCATATGCCTGATATTTTTCAAACTTGACGAACTCTTTCACTCAATCATCATACTCTCTTTTCAAATGATTGGCATCCATCCATTATTTATTCATATCCATCCTATTTGATTTGGTGATATTAGTATTTAAAAAATCAAATTTACAAAATATTTATATAATGTAAGGGTTTTCATAATTCTATAAAAATATAATCTTAAAAGATTATAAAAAAAGACTGTTCAAATGTACTTTGAAAAATATTTAAAAAAACCACACTTGAAATTCCATTAAAAAAACCATTTACACAAATTCCACTTTAAAATAACACACCCTTTTTAAATAAATCAATTAGTTCGAAACACTCTTTCAAAAAACTACAATTAATTTTTAAAATATTGCAAGACAACTTCAAGACCCAATAATCTTAATCATTTAAAATGAACGACACCCTGCTAAGAAACATTTCAAAACAATTGAATAATTTTAAAAGATTCGCATAGAAATTTTCCCAGAGACGTGTATCCCAATAGAGACACTTCATAAAAGATACATAGAAAACAATTAGATTCATCCCAAATCAATTAGTATTGTATGATTCCATCACATTATTCCAAATTTAGGTGTAATAATAATAATTTCCATAAGAATTTGATATTCTTCTCCCCACCATTGGATATCCCTTATCCATTCTTCCATTATCCAATTATAGCAATTACCCTTAACCACAACACTAGTGTCCCAATGGATAGGTTCCATAATCAGTGGCCACACTCCAAACCTTGAAACACTCATGTTCCAGTTTATTGAAAACACTACATTTTCCTAATAATCCATGGATCACACCAAATCTATTGGTTTACACCCCAAGGACAATGTATATGTCTCTCACATGAATTAATAATGGTTCTTTCCTTTATAAATACACCAAATAAAATCTATAAGGAAGAACCTATTACATAATCAATAAATTTTCAAGTGTAATTACTTTCACACAAATAATTTCCCTATGCCAATCATCGATAGAAGAAACTATGTTTCTTTCCCAATATTTTTATCTAAATCATGTCTCATGTCAAAATAAGAAAAGGACTATGACACTTAAATAATAGGTGGTATGATTCTCTAGAGTCTATTGACAAAATTCAACAAAAATACTTTATAAATGACATTACAAAGAATAGTCATTCTAAAATTCTTTAACTAAACTCATATCAGTAAACTGTAGAATCAAAGTCATGAGAGTAACATTATCACTCTCAAGAGAATTATTAACACTAAAAAATTCATTCATGAGGTTAACAACATCATGTCCCAAAAATAGTCTCAAACATTTTAAAGAAAATCCCATAAAGAAAACCTAGGATTGGTACCATTGATGGATGTATCAACCTAAATTTCACGACCCCTTCATAATAATGAATATCAATAGTTAATAATTGATCCATATAATTTGTTAAAATGTAATGAAATATTAATTTTTATATTTAGATATAAAATTATGCGAACAATAAAATATGATTTTATAACCACTTGAATTATATCATTTCTCACTATGAGGGGATTCACCATAAAGTGCTTGCAGGTGGACAAAATCAATATATGTGATGTTATGGTGATTTGACTAGGGTTTCCAGAAATTGTATAATGTATATTTGGATAGGTAGGGATAAAACAAGATATGATTCCATTAAAACTCAATTTATCCATTAAATAATATCAATGTATACCCCTATGAAGTAGGATTGTCATCCAAATAGTATAAATTTCATGTGGTGTCCTTATTCCATTTATGTCATGTGCTTATCCTTTATTAATCATTTTCCTCTTGGGAAGGTATTTTCAAAACCATGAGGTTACTGGAACTAGAAGGTAGAGATCTTATTTACAGACATATATGTAGCTTTATTTCTAAGTTATGGTATATCAGGTTTTGGGATTTGTTTCAATTCAGGTATGTTCTCGAATTTCTTCTACTGCCTACAAGTTTCAGGGGTTTCATTTATGTTTTGGGGGTTTAACATTACTATTTTTGATATGTACCAAATCCAAATTGTGGTATCATCTCTTTTTATTTTTATACTATCAGTAACTCAAAAGTGGTATTAATGCTTTGTTACATAACATATGGTGATTATTTTAACAATACATGATAGGAAGTATTGGATTAAAGACTACTAAGATTTCTCTAGTGAAGTGGTTTTCAAATATTTAGTGTAATTTAACTAGTAAAAAAGAGGTGGTGGATTTGAAATGGGTAAGGTTTGGATTGAAATTCAATGGAGGAGAATTCAAACTTTGGGGTAAAATGTACTTCGTAATCTTGTAGAGTTAAAAAATTACACTGATTTTGAATTAGCCATAAGTGAAGTTTTCAGTCAAATGGGAAACCATGAGACAAAAACATTAGATATTTTTAAAAGGTGTGTCCAATAGAATCTAGATCTAAGAGTGAATAAGTACATCCCTCAATGATATTGAGCATTAAAAGAGGTTTAGTAGTATATTAAAGGATAATGTATTACGATTGGTCCATGTTTTTGGGTAATAGTGGTTCTCAGTGAGAATGTATCAATGACTAGAAAGTGAACCATTTTGATACATATCTATGGAGAGAATATTTATTCCTAGTAAGTGTGGGGATGCTATCCCATATTAGGGAGGGAAGATCAATGTCTAGAAAGTACTTGTCCTAGGTCTCGCCTAACTAATTGGGGTTCTCATGATAATTTAAATAAAGGAGATAAAAATAAATCATAAAGTCAATCAAATAAAATATTACTGACATAAAAAACTATTCATCTCACCTTTAAAAAAACTTCACTGATCCAATCCCTTTTTACCCATGTGTAAAATATTCAAAATGGAAATCAACCGACATTATATAACCATCATATTCAAAATATAATATAGAAAAAAATTTCCCAAAACAAAAACATTTTATATAAATATCGAAAATGTCCATTGACAATTAATTGATTGAAAAACCTGAAATTATTTTTAAGAATTTTCAAAATGATCCTTAACTATTTCACCCAAGTTTAACACATAAAATCTTTCTTTGGAGAACAAACATGATTCAAAACATAATGAACAACTATTTTAAATAATAAATGAATTATATCTCAACATAAATATATCAAACATACATAATGGGGTGTGAAAAAATCATATAAGATATCATTACATATTATGAAATCTAATTAATATATAAGATTCATAAAATGATTACAAAAGAATACTAATGTTTAATAAAAATAAAATCCCCTTCAAAAAGTGACATTTAATTATGAAATAAAGTAGGTTTGTTAATTTATTACTTATATAAAATATTTCATGATAATTAGGTGGCCTAAACAACTGTTTAAAAATATAAGTGCATGAAATGGGTCTATAAGGAATTTACAGAAACACTTAGAGTGAATTAGAAAGTGATTCTAACAATATACGGATAAATAAACTTTGGGAAACACATTTAAGTTACCTTAAGGGTCAAATTGATAAGGAATAATCATGTCATCATCTAAACTAGTATAATTCAATATTATAAAGATGGTGAAGGGTTTTAAAATACTCAAGTCCCCAAATAAAGTCAATTAAAAATATTTTAATACAAACAACTACCTAAACAATGTTCAGATGATGAGAAACATTTTTGGAAGTGAACCGAGTGCTGGGATTATGAATATCTTTTGATAAACCCAAAAATTGATTGGAAAAAATTTAGAAAGTTTATAAAAAAGTATAAGTGAAAACCATATGAGAAACCCATAAACATGTTCATTACTATACATTCCTTCCCCATGTTCACACACACACATATTAAGGTTATATGATCATTTTTCACTATAGGACCTCCAATTGTTTTTCAAAAACCAAACAAAATGGAAATAATATAGTGCGGAAATAAGGGAAACCCAAGGCCACAATTTTGAGTGGGTCGTTTAGCCCATATAATTCACAACATCACCATCAAACAAAGATAAAGGGGAGAAAACTCACTTGAAGTTGTCATTCAGTGTGCGGAGGAGGAGTGTTCATGACAGAGGAGAGTTGCATAACAGAGGAGGCCTACGAAGTATGAGATGCACTCAAAAGATAAGAGGTGTGTGGTGGAGGATAGGTGGACGACGAAGGTGTGGGACATGACGGAGGTGTGGTGTAAAACAGAGGTGTGGTGCACGGTGGAGGAGAGGTGCACAATAGTCTGGTTTGCAATGGAGAAGAAGTGCACAACAAAGGTGTGGTTTGTGGTAGAGGAGAGGCAGTGGGAGAGGAGGGGGAGGAGGAGTAGGAGGTAGTGGTGGAGGAGGAGGCATGATGGCATCAATCGCATTCCAAGAGAGCTTGAGGGGTGCAGGGAAGGAGGAGAAAGTTAGGGTTTTTTATAAAACCCAGTGAAACTTTTATCAATGCTAGCTAAAATCAGTGATAAAGGCATCCTTTATCAGTGCTAAAATAGAAAGCCCTGATAAAACATGCCTTTATCAGTGCTAAAAAAGCAGCGATAAAGATATAATGTAAATAATTTATTTCTATTATTATATATATTTATAAAAGTATGTACATGACAAATTTTTATTTATAATTATATAATTATAATATAAATAATTATAAGTTTATAATAAATATATTTATTATATTTATAATCATAGAAATATATATAATAAAGATATTAATTATACCTATTTATATTATTATAGATGTATATAAATTTATTTTATCTTATTTTATAATTATTTATACGAACATATACTTATTTGTAATTATAATTATAGATGAATATATATAAATATATATATATATATTTATTTAAATAATTATAAAATTATAAAAAATTAATATTTCTAATATTAATAATTTTATTATTATTAATATTTATTATATTTATTATAATTTTATAATTATTTAAATATATCATTATTTATTTAAATGATAAATATAACTATTTATATTTATTACTCAATATTTGTATATTTTTATTTAATTGTATATAACATTATCTACAAAAATAATAAATATATTTTTTATGAATTAATATGTATTTTAATATATATATATATGTAATTAGATATTATAATAAATAATTTCTTCATTTGTTGTAATTATAACTACACATATATAAATAATTATAAAATTAAAGAGGATATATTTTTAATTTTATAATTATATATAATTATTATAATTATTATAATTTTTAAACTATTTAAATATATCTACATTTATATAGAATTATATTTATAACTATTTGTATGTATTTATAGATATTTATAAATAAATATATATAATTAAAATATTTATAACAAATTTTATATTATTTAATTATATCTATATTTGTTTAGGAATTATAATTATAAATATTTGTATTTATTTATACATATTTTTATATATTTATACATATATTTATTTAATTATATATATATAACTTTATAATAATTGTAATTAATATATTTATTATAATTTTATAATATTTTACACACATATATATACATGTATATATATATATATATATTTATTTTTATAATTATAACTATAAATAAAAATATTTAAAAATATTTGTATACATTTAGAAATATATTTGTATCTATATGTTTATAAAATTATAATATATTAACTTACTGAAATTTTATAATTATTTAAATATATATATATATAGTTATTAATATAATTATAAATAAATTTATTTAAAAACTATTTATATATACCTAAAATTTAATAATTATAAATATATTAAATATATTTATTCTTCAAATATATTCAATGTTATTTTAAAATTATTTTGAACATAATATATTATATATATGGGTAACATGAATTAATCTTATACACCTAGTAAAATATATTTAATAGAAAATTATCCATCAATGGGAAACATGAATAATAAGAAGGGTGTAATGGATAAATGAACAATAATGATGATACAAAACACGTATGCATGCATAATCAATATATTAATTCACAAAATTCATTAAAAACCCATATATATTTAATTATAATCTTATACATTTTTTAAAACATTATATATATTTTTGAATTATTAAAATATATATCGTATTTGTAAAAGTTCTTTTTTGGTTAATATAAATAATTAATCATTATTTTTGAATATAAATACAACAATAGAATATAAATTGATATTAAAAACATTTATCAGTGATAAAACTAGTGCTGATAAAGCCCCCTATCAATGCTTTCTTCATAGTGCTGATAAAATGAGGTTCTTCCCTTGCTCCGTTTTGTGGTAGTGATACCTTGACATGAAATATTTATCAGAGTACAGATGTGGAACAAACACAAGAGGCAAGGAGGTCATCATCGCCTATAACAATAAAAGTATCAAGCCCGATACGTATTGTTGCCGATCAGGGGTGCTCTATTTTTTGAAAAATGGATCCACCACAAACATCTAGTATACAAATAGATGATCCATGAAGAACTTGGGATTCATGAAGGAGGATGTTTTGGGCCTTCAATAGGTACAAGTCACTCTTAAATAATCCCTATGAAGAACCATTTCCATGAAGCATAAGGGACACCACAAATGTGTCTCCCTCGCCTTCACGATGATTTGATCTATCAGCATCTCTACCACAAAAATTTTGATCCCGTGAAGACTCGATTTGTGTTAATCACCCAAATTGTGTTTCACAAAGAATGGTGTTTCAATAAAATTGAACATCACACAAATTTTTGATGTGAATAAGGATGGTGATACCACAAAGACACCTCATTGAGAAACTCACAGTTATTGTTTTGGTAACATGAACCACCTACATGAAGGCAATGTGCTTATGGGAAGACTGTACAATTTTTTTTTATAAACAACTGAGTATTTTTATAAAGGGAATTGACTATAGAACTTTCACATCTGTAACAATGTGTGTGAATATTGTCTATTAAGGTGAACCATTCATAATGAAACATGGACAGAGGATACACACCCCTTGCGAAGGAACTGCATGGTGCATGAAATATGCATGCATATGGTAACATTCATGTGTGAGGTGTAATTTAGGTACTATTTGAAGCTTTAAAGAAGATATTTTATGTGAAAATTCACATGTTAAAAATCATCAACAATCATAACCTAAACATAACATGGAATTGCACACATAAAATAAAAAGAGATGATGAATTTTGTGTGATATGGGTTTTTTTATTACGAAGTTCATGCAACATCATGCAATAATTACACTTGAAAGAACTGAATTGAGTTTATGCTAGTTTTTTACGTACATAAAATAATATTTTAGATTTAGGTTCGGGATATCACAAATTCAAAGAGTATTTACTCGAGCATTTCCTAAAGGGTGGAAGATACCAACTTTTAGCGTGTTGATAAATTCATTATTTTCAATCTTAGAAATCATTGAGTTAAACTCAAAGTGGTATAATCTACATATTAAAGATTCTATGACCAACCTCTACAAATTATTTTTGATTTATGTTTAGTCAAATTCCTTCAGTTTATGAAAAAGATTATTCATTTGATGAAAATACATCTAGTGCAGTTGATATATCTTGTTCAAAAGGTTATTGAATATATTTAAAGAACTAGTGGTGCCAGTATAAACAATGCCATTGAAGAAAGGTGGAAATAGTATAAAGAACACTATTGACTAAGTAAGATTGTTTACTTCCTTCCTAAGAATTGTACACCAATTATGGTTGTTTCTTATCACATAAAATTATGGAGACAATATAATCCATGAATCAACCATAGATTGATCACAAAAAAGAGTAGGTATTTATACTGAACCTTGTAAAAAAATATTATATTGTTTCTATTATTTTCTATATTATGCAGAACATACCCATTCCTATTAACTAGTGAATATGTTCAAGAGTAGAGGGGTTAATTGAAATAAAGTAAAATTCGGTAAAAATTTAGGTATACAAATTAACCTCCCCCCTTCAATATCCTTGCACGAGCCATCTAGGATCTATAGTTAACACTATATTCTATACAAACCTAGTGATTCCAACTCTTAACTTCAAAAAACATTCATTATTTTCTTTTTTAATAATATATATAGGAAATTAAAAATTATAACCAACATATAACATGAAAGGGTGATAAATTTAGAAGATATAAATGAATTTTTCTATCTACCCATAAGAAATCAGTTCTACCACACAACAAGAATAGTATCAAAGACTTTACATGGGAACTCAAAAATCCCTATCTATAAAATGAAAAAGAGTGTAACATTACAATATCACATCTCTGGTATCTGTTTTAACTTTATATCATAACCATTGATAAACAACATAATATTTCATTCTTTGTAAGCATTTCCCACTATATCTATATAACAACATCTCAATATCAAGATTATATAGTGTAATACATATACTGATATATCATTCATTAGACTAAAAAATTGAGACAATCCAGAATTCAAATCAAATAAAAAACATGAACATAATTATGACCTGATTCTACATGGTGAATGTTTCCCTTCTTTATGTTGGAATTTGTTCCCAATATCAAATAAAATTTTCACTCCATATTTCCAAAAATATAAATATTTTATCATATAAATATTATTCCTATACATAATAGTGATGTGATAATATAATTAAAAAATTTATCACATAAAAGGGTTGCAATTGTTCCCTATTATATTGAGAACCTAGAGATACTATGTAAATATTCGTAAACAAATATATTCTATATCCTAGATAGATCACTTTGAATTGATAATGTTGATGTATGGATATCTAATTTGTGGGGATCATAAGCATTGATATTTCTTATCATGAAGTTCAAACATTATAATATTTATGTTGGGAGGTCACGAGGACATACACACCCATATAAATTCTATATGACTTATGATTGATTGGATATTTCAATTTAGGAACATTTTTATTAGTCCTTCGGACTGAGGTCATTATTAATGTGTATCATCAATTAAATAATTAGATTTATGGAAGAATATATATTTTTTGTTTAAGGAAAATATAATAATTTGACAAAAAATATATTGCCACAATTTTTTATATACTAGTTTATTTTAAGAAGTCAAAAAAGATTAATTGAGCATGTATTATAATGAAACAAGTATGAATCCTTCTTGATGAGATATTTATTGTTAAAGGTATTATATTATATAGTTGATTTTATAGGAATATTTTTATAGTTGATACACTAAATTACTTCTCAATGGGTTCTTTGACATGTTGTTAGACACAAATCTTGTAATATTGGAATGTTTAACCAATTTTCATTGATAAAGAGACCAAGAGGGCCACACATGTAGTGCATCAAAAATCTCAGTAAATTTTATTAAATTTACGTTATATAATGAATTTATTATTTAGAATAGTATTAATTATTATATTTAATGTTGATCATAAAAATAAATCAATATATATTTGATTTTAGAATTTCGGAGTTGAATTTTATCTCTTATCTATTCCCAAGATAATTAATATAATATTTACTTATTCACTAATTTGTTGAATGTGGTAACATAATTTCTTTTAAATTTTGTGAAAATATATAATAAAATATTTACTCTCAATCAAAGAGAATATAATATTTATTTATTATATTAAACAAATATATTTTATTCTTTAAGGTCTATAAACTTTTATGGGATAAAAAATATTGTGCTTAATGATATAATGGAAATGATTTATTTAATTTAATATCATTTAAATAAATAAATATTAATTTATTTATGAAGTTATATTAAATAAAAAAAATTCAGGAATTTTGTAATTATATTGGATAAGCAGAATAAATTAGATTAAATAAGAGAATGAGGGTCTTTAAGTAATAAGTTTATTTAACCTAGGAATAAATTCTCAAATATTTCATTTTCTATGGGTGATATATTGATGACATCATTGAAAATTATCTTAGTCCACATATAGAATTATCATATTTCCCATATCTCAAGAAAAAATATAGAAAAATAAGGTAAACATGTTGTAATTGATAAAAAATGATTTTATGTACTATATTTTCCACACTATCACCTAAGACATTAAGAATTTTATTTAGAGATTCATAGGGAAAACATGGATACCTATAAATTGATGCTCTGTAGGATTCATTATTACAATAACAATGTGATAAGAAGGATTTGATCAAGAATAATAACTCCGTTGAGGTAATGATATTTAAATTAATTAAAATATAAATATGTGTTATCCTATCTATAAAATTATGGGTGAGTTCCTTATTTTCATTAAATATATCTATATAATTTGGCTAATAAAAAAATTTAATCCCCCACATAACACCCAAAAATGTTTATTTAATTTAAAAATGACAAATTTTAATTTATAATTATCTACAAATTATTTAATCAGTTTTGTAAATTTTATTCTAATTTTTATGTTAATATTTCCATTCAGAGTCCAATGATTAATATGGAATGTTAATCAAATATAATATGGACATGAATAGGTTTAAAATTCCTTAATAACACTCAAATAACCTATATGGAGGTTCCATGATAATTAGTTATACAAAATGATTACATGAAATATATTGGATGTGTATATAATAGAGATAGAGGGCGTAGTGAATTCCAATGGATAAAGAAAGTTTAGAAATTTATAATTCAAAAACAAATAATAACTGAACCATGAAAATTAGTATAGATATGGTCAATATGTGTTCGATCCAATGGGTACTAGGTTGCTAATATGATAATTTAATAATAAAACCCTAAACTATGTGATGAAATAAATCTAAAACTACTTGGAAAGTAATGGGAAACATATTTTATGAATTTTTGGTATAAGTAAAAGTAAAATATGCTTGGAACTTTTAAATATAGGTCCAAGAAATATCAAGTCATTAAAATAAGGAATTAGAAATAATAAGTTGTTATAATTAGATATAAATTAATCAACTGGTCATGGTATACATTATCCACTCTCAATGCTCTGGTCTTTTCAATGATGAAAGAACATCAGATCATTAAGAGGTGGGAAACTTGAATAATTGTTTAGACATGGAGTGAGATTGACCCAAGGGTCATGGTGTAGATCAAAAGCCTAATAATTTAAATAAAATTATCACCCACTCACTGATCACAAAATTGTCATGCATGACTAACAAAGAAAGAGAGTTAAGAATTGAATAATGAATATAGAGGCCCACATGAATTTCCATTAAAATAATCAATACCCCAAACACTCAATCCAAATTCATTTATACTATATTGCACTTGTGTTACCTTTTCATGTTATCCGTTAGGGGGTTCAACTATAAATTAACACCATTCCCTACAACCCACTAAACATGTGCCTTGGGATCACACAACCTAATGTATAAATTGCACCTCCCCATACACCAAAGGCAGCTAACTAGTGGTGAGTTCCTATGAGGTTATAGTGGGGAGACGATTCCATCATCTCATAGTATATATATTAGTATATTTAATTAATAAACCTATATAAATCAATCTGGATCAGATACAAAATACAGGTAAAGGGATAATCTTCCAAAAATAACTACAATACAAAATTAGATAACATTGAGTATGATATACATTACAAGGATCCACTGTGGGATGATCCTATACAAGAAAAGAAATAACAAAAATAAAAATGAACTATGAAATCCTCCCATATTATTACGAAATATTTCCTAGTCCCATCATCCATACCAACCCTAGTATTCCATTCAAGCAATCTTCAATGTTGGTCGTTTACCTACACTCGTAACCTATGATAAAATAGAGATATCTACTCAAGTAACCATGTTTCAAGAGCACTCAAGAAAGGTGTGAGTACAACTCAATAATGAAACACAAAAAATATCCCTAAAATATATAGTATAATATAAAAGTACCTTAAGAATTTTTCATTGTAAACAATTTAATAATTATAAAACAATTTTTATAAAAAAATAAATAACACTGGTTCCCCAGTGTCATGATTACAACCTAGGCCTGCTATACCATTATCGATCCTTATGTCTCTGAATATGATCAAACCTACCTAATTTGGCCATTGTCATGGTGTCTTTTAGTATATATCATAGACTCTACAAACTATTGAAAAGAACATGGAATACATGGTTTCTACCAAGCATTCGTAGTATCTTGATGTATCACATGGAGTCCAAGTGGTAATCTAGGAATTCCTATGGGATTTGACCTCTTATACATAAATTTCATAGCCAGTAGTTATCATATGGAATCTAGATGCTCATCCTCAAAATCCCATTGAATATGTACTGATCCTAAAATTCCCTATCATCAAGAATAATTCAGGTATATGAACACATCAAGGAAATACCATTTCATCATCAATCAAATTGAATCTGAGCACTAATCCCTAAATTTTCAACCATCATGTGTTATACAGAGTCCAGATGGTTATTAAAACATTTCAATGTAGCATGTACCATATAGAATCCACGGAGGTGAACCGGTCAGTCCCCACCATTACACATTAAAATCATGTTTTAGCATTTCCATTAAATAATTTAACTATTTAATTCACTTTATAAAGAATCTCTTTCAGTCATGCATCAAAAATAATTAATTTTTATTTTACCCAAACTATAATGATCCATAATAACCATTTTTTGATTTTAATAACCAAAAAAACAATACACTATTTATCAATTTTTAAAACAAAGTAATTTTAGAACCCAAATATCATTTCATAAAAAGGGACATACCATTTAGAAAATAATTTATCCATTTAAAGTAATAATTCAATTACAACATCCATGGTTGTGAAATTCCATTTCATAGCCCTCAAATTAATCAACAATTATCTTTTTAACTAACTCAAAAATTATTGTCTCTCAAACATATTCCAGTTTCTTTTCCATAAAAAACATACTATTTATCAAGATAATTTGTGATTCAACTCATTCCGAGTATCTTTATTCAAATTTATATTTTTATGGCCCAATTAATGTTAATAGGGTCATTTAATTAATAAAATATAAATTTAAAATTATTAATTGAAACAAGGTATAGGCATTATATAGACGAAATGAACACACTATGTATACACTAAAAAATAAGGTAAGGTTATGTGATAATTATAAGGGACTTCTTACCTTATTCCCAGTGGATCCCGCTCTTCCAACATCGGATGTTGGTTCACCATAAATTAGGATAAAATTAAAAACCAAGAAACTTCCCTAAAAATATAATTTATTAG
Source organism: Viscum album (assembly GCA_963277665.1). NCBI lineage: Eukaryota > Viridiplantae > Streptophyta > Magnoliopsida > Santalales > Viscaceae > Viscum > Viscum album. Next base: position 521,798,211 of record OY728150.1, read on the forward strand.
AAAAATTTAATAAAAGATAAATATATAATTAAATAAATAATTAAAAGTGTCAAAATCTCTTTTTGAATCAATTAATGATTTTTATCGCACACAGTGGAAGTTGAAAAGGATAGTATATAGAGAATAACCCCAATGGGGAGAGGAGAGGGAAATAGGTGATATCGGAGAGGCCTAATATCCGTTTGGGGATAAAATATAATGTAATAAGAAGATGGAGAAACATCAGGTGAAATGATGGGGATTCAAATATTTAAAAATAGTCTTCGGGTAACTGGTTAGACAGTACCCCCATAATGTCTAGTTTCTGGCTCTATACCATCTAGCCAGTGGCACTATATCACCCTTGTTGCATGTCTTGTCTCCTCCAAAGCCCTCAATTATATGGGGAAAACCAAATTATAACTAATATTTTGAGCCCATTTATGTAGATGATCTATACAAACTCGATACTGAAGAACTCCTCATCCTAGAGAAGTCCTAGAGGTCATACTATAGTGTTCCACCACATAAATTACTCAACAAATACTATTAATACAACATCATTCCATCTCTAAACGTCCTACATACTTCTAAAATGTTTCACCAGACATAAGACATGAGTCTGGACAATATTGAGAAGATGATTGTAATACCATCGAAATATTAGATGATTCTCCATGACTCCCATCTAATTTGAGACACCCACATGTCATTAATCAGTCGATTAACCACCCCATCATGATTTTCACCATATGATATATATCATAAAGCTGATTTCAAATTTAAATACCTATTTCCATCATAATTTTACTATTGAATCTTGTTATAAGGGGTATACCGACTCGGTCAGCATGGTTAACTTTGAATTGTAACTCAATATGCATGAGTGTGCTAAACAAAAAATGGTACTAGTTCTTATTTCCACCTCTGAATCCAAAATAGATATACCTTTACTGTTAAATTTCATCCTAAACTGATTGGATCTTCCTTAAAAATATTTTTTAACAATGTATTTGATACACAAAACCAAACTAAAGTGAAAAAAATTGATATATTTTGAATATTAGACGTGAAAATTAAAAATTATTGATTAAATTAGATGTCATAAATTTTAGTAATCATTTTAAAAAACCAATAATGAAAGAAAGAAATAATAGCAGCTAAAAGTAAAAATCTTCCTTCAGAATCCTATTTTTTCTAAACTCAAAGGGGTGGTAGCGTTGATAGGTTTTTCCCTTCGCAAGAACCAATCCAAACATCAACAATTAGGTTTTGAGATTTCCACTAAATCAATTATAGATGAACTATCACTAAAAACTGCAACAAAAGAATATATAATTATATGTTATAATATAAAGATCATAAGGGTTTATATTAGTATAAATTAGAATTTATCCAAATGTAATAAAAAACTTATACTTATAGATATATCAGGAATTTATATTCTCTTAAGAAGTTATATTTTCCAAAATAACATTATTAATTATAAATTTATTTATTATAAATTGGAATTTTATTTGTATAAACTATGATTACATTGATTTAATAATAGTAGGATATATTAAATTATATAACTTATTAATTTATAAAAAAATATGACTAATATTCCAAAAGTGAGTTTTTCTCTAAATAATGGTTTCAATACATTTCATATTTTTAATTAGAAATAGAATTTATTAATTTTATGATGTTTATTTTAAAAAAATAATTTTTTTTTAATTTTCATGGCTATATTATCTTAATATTAATTTTTATTATTTTCAACAAATTTTTATTTTTAGTTGAAAATATGGTATTTATCAAAATCATAATTTCCATGATCCAATACCTATTTATGAATAATATAGAATAATTAAAAACCATTAAATTATTTAAATATATAATTAAAAAAATAAATTATGAATTTCAAAAAATTATATATATATATCACCTATGAATGAAATTTTTGCAATGAGAGAAAATTTATACTTTAATGTAAATAAAAAATTGTTTTCGTATTCTCATAAAATCAAAGCTTTTTAAGGTGAGGATTAGTTTTGGATTTCCATGAAAGACTAATAACATTAATTAAATTCATAATAAATCAATTTATGTCTCTTAAATTAGTAACCATGACACATTTCTCATATATAAATTCCAAAACATAATAACACTATTTAAAAAAACAATTTTATGTGTGTAAGTGTTATTATTTTAAAATAATAATTTAATACCCCTAAAAAGTTTATTTGTTCAAATGGTTTATAAACTTTAAATCATAGGGATTGAATTTGGTAATCATGGAAATTTTAATTTTGTTCCTTAAAATTAATTTCGTAGGGTAAATTGATTGTACCTTGGTTAAAATTACAAATGGTAAAAAGTATTTTACTGAGTGGAAAAGGACAAAATATATTATAAAAATATTTTGAAATTGACGTTAGAGGTTTATTTCAACAAAAAATCAAATTTTTTACCCATTTTTCATTTTTAAACCCTTGAACCTTTAATAGTGAAATTAAAATATTGAAATTCAATTGCTATTTCCAAAAAAAACCCTTCTCTTCACTTATAAAAAAACAAAACTTCCACCACTTCAAGACACACATATCCTTTGAATTACCCTTTGAAAATATTTCATTTTAATTTCAATATAATCCTCTACCATGAAAATATTCATATAATAACTCATATTTAGTGAAATCCCTTCCATTTCAAGGGGACTTCCAAGAAAAAATCATCTCTTAAACATAAGTATTATCTCATTGTGTTTTTATTCTTAATATTAATCATCCAAATATCTTATAAAAATAAGTATATTAATAACTTATTATCATTATTATACTTATATATTGTTATAGTAATGGTATAATCCTTATTTATTCTTTTCTATACACTTATAAAAATAGAGGAATTTCATTTGTTCCTTTGCGCATATTACCACCTCCAAGAAGAATAAATTTTTTCATTTTCCTTCTATATTTTCATTATTCATCAAAATTTTAAATTATGAATCAAAATTTTAGAAACATAAAAATAATATCATTTTTTCATTTTTTATGATGAAATTATGTAAAAATAAAAACGTTTTTCACTATACTCACCATTCAGGTTAAAGCATGTTCATGTTTGGGTTAGTTTAACCACATTTATGAATGATTCTTTGAAATATTATCTTCTAAGTCAACGGAAAAAATATATAATGATATACATATAATTTAATAAAAAATGTATTATTATTTTATGGTTTTTAAAAATTTAAATATTTTATATAATTTATTATTAATAAATCATCTCAGATCATCAAAATTAGAGAAATAAGCTTTTATCGATTCAGTATTAACATAATATAAGAAAATTATTATATAATTAAAATAGAAAATTTTAATTAAATAAAAGTTATATATTATAAAATATTAAATTATATATCAATAATTACCATTGTATCAAATAATGGTTAATTATATCATAATTATTAAACATGCACAAAATAGTTAAATTTATTAACTCTCAATGGACATAATACGTTACAACTAATAATTTTTATCATGATAAAAAAATTTAACACAGATTATAAAAGGATAATATTTATGATTAAAGTTATATAATTGGATATTAAGTTAGTTATTTTTGTTTGATAAGATGTTATTGTGAGACCAACTAAGAAGGAAAACAATGTACAACGTTTTCATCTCAACTTCTCTTCGTTAAAAATTGTTTTAATTTTATAAAACAATTTATTATTTATGTGGTGTATATTATACCCAAAATGTATTTGGGAAAATTCCATGATTTAATTCATTTGATTACATAATCATATGACTTTGAAGAATTGAATTACTTTGGATTAAAAAACATTGACTAAAATTTTAAGGGGTTTTTTGTGACTCAATTCACTTCCCTATGTCGAAATCACTATTAAATATCAATTATCATTAAAAATTGATATATTATAACCTATATTGATTTTATGATTCAATTAATCTTTATTTTTTTGATGAAATATCATTTCACACCAAAACTTTCTCCCTTAATGAATCTAATTTTTCGTTAAAATGAATGTTTGTTAAGAATAATTCAAATTTCTTTAAATAGATTTTACCTATATATCCATGCTTTTACTTCCCACCAGTTTTGTCCATTATGTTATGAAGAATATTTTTTTTATCTTCCATTATACTTCCCAATATATCCATTTTATTACAATGGTTTCATCATCCTTTTAATGGTGTGGTTTTTTGATAAGGTTATTTCAAAATGTTCAAATGTTTTTTACATCCATTCAAAATAAATGTTTTTTCATCCTCTCCAAATTCTCTTTTAATGGATTTAATGTATTTTTACAACGTTCCATTAATTAAAATAATTTATAAATGTAAATGTTTTAATAAAAATCATTACTCGTTTTGATAACTTTTTTGTTTTCAAGTCTCTAGTATTAAATATTGTTTTAAAATTAAATATTTAAAAATAATTTTCACTTATCATTTATCAAAACCAATTTTTTTATTTTATGGATATTTTATTTGGAACTCTTTTTTATGGTTATAAAATGTATTATCTTTCACTTTATAATTTTTTTTATAATATAATATGTACTTCAATGTTATAAAAGGTATAGTAAAAACATTTTTATTGTCACTTATATTTACCCTATAAGGTTTTTCTATTATGTATTGATGTTTTTATCACCATCTATATGATGTTATTATATGATTACATTTGGAAAATTAGATTTTGGATATTCATTCAACTTTTAAGGTGGTGTTATGTTGTGTTTTTGGAATGCTTAAGAAACCTGCTATATTTCAATACATTCATTAAGATATATTTATTATTTATTCTAAGTGGAACACATATTTATAGATTATAGTGACCCACATTTTAAATACATATATATAACATAATATTGTATTAAAATTCATTAAATAAGATTATAATCCACTCTATGTCAAATAAGGTTTAGGGTATTTGAAATCTAGACAAATTTTTTTTCTCATTTCATGAAATATTTTCAACATCTCCCCTTAAAAACATCCCACATAGTACTATTCTTTTACATGACCACTTAAAAAGATTCTTGATAACCTTGGGAAAGGAAATATAAAAACGGTTAGCGTAGAAGATTATTAAGGGTGAAAAAGGCTATATCAATGATCACATAAGAAAAAAATGTGTATAAAAGTATAAGAATATGATCATAACATTTTAAAACCATACATAGAATATAATAGAACATAATATTAAATAATTTGATAAATACTGATTGTCTATAAGAAATGAATCACAAAATAATCAAATTTTATTCTCCATGACTGTAAAATATTTGAATAAGTAAAGAATTTGTGGAATACACATAAGTATAAAAATATTTCCCTTATTCAGGTCTCACTTACAAGACTGTCATAGTGGGTTGGGTTCACTCACCATTTCATCATTTCATTATTCAATGTTTACTCTCATGTAAATAATGGTGGAAAATGTCCCTTATATAAGTGGTTTCACACCCCATTAAAGTACTTATTACGTCATGATATATCCATTTGTACCCAATGTATTAGTGGGAAATATAATTATAGGATCACCAATCACATAATCATAATTAATCAATATGTCTTCCAAAATATCATAAATCATACATCATATAGCATAACTCATGGAATGGAAAAAATATTAATAAACATTTCAACTTTTCATCATAAAAAACCCCATGTGAATTAAATGGGTTTCATAAACATCACTTATTCATAAACCATCGAATGAAATAATAAAGAATGTATAATTTATATATATCCCAAAAAATACTAAGTAATCTCCAAGGATGTTATAATAGATTAAAAAAGCCATTATAATAACACTAAAGCATTTTTTGAGAAAAATAACCTATTCATATTTAATTACTTTTTTATAATATAAAAGATTTCAAATAATTAAGGAAAAATTATTCTTTTAAAATAAACTCAGAAACATGTAGAGTAATCTTCATAACATTAAGTAGATATGACATAGGGAAACTCCTTACATGTCATGTGCGTTGAAACAAATATTCGTTTCACATTTTTGGTAAAATGTTAAAATAATATCATTTGGAAAATGAAACTAATATTCAATTTAAGAAATTTTTTAAATATATAAACACCGGTAAAAAATAATTATATAAATATAGGATAATATTAAAAAAATTCATGAAAATATTTTAAGTAAAACATTGACATTGATGAAATATAATACCGACTAAATAAGAAATAATGTCTCTTTTCCTTTAAAACATTTATTAATGATTTTAAGAAAAAAAGAGAGTAAAATGGTATTGTTATTGAAAAATTATATTAATAAAAAGAGGATAAAAAAATTCAAGATATTATTTAATGGTATATCATGAAATTTCATCATAATAAACTTAATAATAAATAATCATGGAAAGAAATAAGGTAGTATCATAAAACCCTTACTATTTTGGTGAATTTTGAATAATAAGACCCATAAAAGAATAAAATAAAATAAAAATTTAAATTTTATAATGTTTTGTATATTCATGTTATAACAAGTCAAAGTGGCTGTATGTACAATTAATAAAATAATGTAGATTCAAAACATAACAAATGACCCAGAGAAGACAATTAGAGATAATAAACCCTAACAACATTGGTAATATTTGAATTAAATCCTCATTAAAGATATAGAAACATAAAAAATTGTGTATATATAATATTAAATAAAATAATCATAAAATTCAGTAATGGGTAGTATATACACCACCCAATTGAATCAATTGGTGAATATTAAACACACTTTATAGAAATAAAAGTGAGTTGAGAAACACTTACCTAAGTTTGAATTGATTCAAAATTTATATAACATCCTATATAATTTATTTAAATTTATCATTTACATAATTATAGTATTATATTTTTTTTCTAATTATAGCATTCTAACACCTATTAATTAACAATTCCTTTCTAAAATCCTCATTTTTAGGTGTTAAAAATTTCATTTTTTATGGAAACTATGGTTTGGATGTTTCGATCTATGAAATTTGAATATGGTTTTATCATATCCATAATTTTATTAATGATATAATGATAACATATATTACTTATATACAAATATACAATCTTCCATAAAATTCTGGCATTGAAAAATGGTTTACACTATTCATAGAGACGGTAGACCGTATGTATGTATTAATGTTGTTTTCATTTTCTAACTAGAATAAAGAAAGAAAGATAAATATTATTTTATAATTTATAAAAAATAATAATATCACTAATAATATATAGATATATATATATTAAATCCATATTCAGTACCATCCATGTAAAGATGAAAAAAAACAAATCACATTGCTTCATGGAGGGGGTAGTCCACACATACAAACAAATGATGTTACCATTTTCCAATGAATTTGAAGGAAAGAATGTAGAAATGATATTATAATTAATGAATAATAATTATTTCATAAATATTTTATATAATCATAAAACCCATCATAATAACCATCCATTAAATACTGTGATGTAAATGAATTATATTGCTATGTGGAGGTGGTAGTCTACACATACACGCGGAAAATACTTTCACTTCCCATTTGATGGAATTAAGGGTAGATAGGCATGGTTCCATAATCATAATAAAATTTCAGTATATTTAGGATACATAATTTATTGTTCAAATATTAATAACAATGATTTTTTGGATGTATTAGAAGAATTAATTTGAAATATGTCACGTAAGATCATTACTTCTTCTTCAATTGGCCTCTTTTAAACAGCTTTTTAAAAACACTTGGAATGAAAATTAAAGAAAAAGTAAAACTCTAATTCTCGTATAAGGAAGTTGAAAAGAGAATTTGTTACGTTTTGGTTGAGATATATGGCTCAAAGGGATGTAAATAATAGAAAGGATGGGTTCCCTTTTTTAAGTGGGGATATGACACACTTTGAATTTCTTAAAAGATTAAAATAAAATAATGTCATACTATAGATAGGTGCTTCCAAATGGATATATATTTGAAGGTGGAATAGTATGTGGTTAAAATATGCCTATTAATTAATATTTATATATGATTAATTTAAAAAATAATCTTTCTCTCTTGTTTTAACCCTTTGGTAAAAATATTTTAAACATAACTATGTTAGTAGAGATTTCAATTTTAAAGGGTTATAGTTATACATAAAGGCTAAAAACTGAACCATAAATGGAAAATGGATAAAATTTTAGACAATGTATCACATAATTTTCCTATATAAATATTTTCATGACATTTAAATAATTTAATAGAATTATGTTTTTAACAAAATATCATCAATGTCATTTTTGACAATATTCGTTTACCATCTGAATAGAGAACATGATAAAATAAACATACGTGATTTTTTTCAATTTCATAAGAATAATTTAATCCTTTGGTTATACTTAGATCAATTTATAACTCATATCTTACATTGATAAATGAATATTAATGATGAGTTTTTTATTACTAAAGAACAATAATTAACATTTAGTGGATCATAAGATTCATATAATAATGAAAGGTCATTCCTTTGGTCTCTAAATTATTTACCAAAATGAAAAATGGTTAGAAAATGTTTTCGAATAAGGATAAAAAACAAATAATGTTTAACTTAATAAATTCCTTGAATAATTAACCATAAAAATACTATTAAAAATCCAAACGATTTGATCACATTTTTTTATTGATCATCATTATCATTTATCCCCCAAAAAACCTAAAGTGTGTCAAAAAGTAACATAAAATACATGTGAATAACTTAATCATATATTTTAATAAAACATGATAATATCATGAATCACCATATAACCTCAATGAAAAATATATTTTTCTAAAAAAAAATATATAAATTATATTTTATAAATAAAAAATGAAATAAACTTGATAAAAAATGACATAAATAACTTTTTCAAAAAACTAGTAACCAATTTCTAGGTCACTAATACTATCCAATTTACTTTATCAATATAAATATTCTCTTTATAAAAAATTATCAATATTATCTCATCATCAGGTGAATTTATGGGTTATATTTTAATTAATCATGTATTCTAAAAAAATATCACCTTACGACTAAATAAATTTTTCTAGGTTATCGATACCAGTAAATGTATACTTTCAAATATTTAATAGAAAACTACTTCAGAATAATCCTTTAATGTTTCATAATTCCTATAACTATTATATAATTTTTATAACACATATAAAACATAATTATTAAATCCCAATGTATAAATACTAAAATCCTTTATCTTCAATGATTGACATATCATATGTCCTTCCATGGTCAAAGAGTTAACCATTATATTTTGGCATTGAATTGGAGAATTCCCATATTCCACACATATAAGAAATTTAACTATAAATGGAACCTTAAGATAAACTCCATATTCCTACATCAAACTATTCATTTTTCTCATCAATTACTTGCTCTATGACCTTCTTTTCTACACATAAAACATCTTCTCATTCCTCTGAGACATTTCCTTGAGTGATTTTTCCCACACAACCAAAATTTATGAAGTCTAAAATTCATCTCTCCATAGTTTTCATAAAACTCTATTTTTTCTATCACATTCAAAATTAACAAAAGTTTTCTTGGTTCCACCCATTGACTAAAATAAAAAATCATTGTGTGAAAAATATATCATACTGAGAAACCAAAAAATAGTATGTTTAAATATTTAAACCTTGTTTTCAATATATGTCACCTTAGGTTAATCCTAGGTAATTATCAAATCAATTCCTTCACAATGGTTCATAAATAAAGTTTAATTAAACCAAACATATCCCCGAGGAGTATCAAACACGATTCACGCTATGGGAATAAAAACCACACACAGAATGATGGTCAATATATACTCAACCACATATTTTTTGTGTCATTACCCCGAGATGAATCTATTAAAAAACCATATAGAATTTTTATATAAATACACAGATTTATTTCTAGCAAAACTACATAATCTCTTCTTTACCAAAACTTTAGGATGTATTCCAATTCCTTGACTTATACCTTGGGTTTTTTAAAAATTTTATTTAATCATTATCTCAAAATATTAACTAGTTTATACTATAATAACAAATATATAGTCCCATACTTTTCACACATAGATATTACATATTATTAGATGAATATTCTTTCCACAATAATATAATACATTCCAGTACTGTAATGGTTTAGTGTCTTTGGAGACTAGATAAAAACTCTTTTAATTTCACGAATTATCTACAACATATTAAAAAAATATCTTCCCACACTATACTCTTATTATACATATCCTACTTAAAAACAGTCTTCATAATCTCTTGAAGGGAAAAAGAAGAAGTGGTGAGATTAGATTCTTGGTAAAGGTAGATAAGGAATATTTCAATGGTAACTTCAACATAACATGAGAACAAGTATATGAGAATATGTTCTTTACATTTGAAAACCACATCCAACATATCATTTTTTATAACTTTGTATTATGGCATAAATCATTTATGTTCATAAAAAATGAATCATACCAGAACCAAATAACATTCTCCAAGTGATCATAACATTGGCATAAGACATAAATGTGTGGCTAACATACAATCATGGAAAATAATTTACTTTGCCAGTGTTCACTTCTAATATTATTATAGTCAGTTGAATTAAATCCCCATTTTATCATATCATTAGTCAACGATTAATACCAAGAATATCTTTTTGTACTGACTCCCTTAGTGAACTGGGTTGCCTCCCCATTATATTCCTTATTATATCATGAGATATCTATCTTTACCCTATGCAGTGGAAAACAATTGATTTATGGACCCACCCATTATATAATCATAATCCATTCATATGTGTTCCAAAATATAATAAATCATTCATCATATATCATAACGAAAGGAAATAAAATTTGATTAATAAACATTTCAAAATATAATCATAACTAAACCTATAAAAAATAAATTGGTTTAATAAAAATCTATTAGTCATAAACCATTGGGAGAAATAATAAGGATGATATCATTGTATAATATTCCCACTAAATAATATACATTAAAAGATATTATCATACATGAAAATTTTCATTAAAATATTACTCGATCCTTTGTGGAGGAAAATACAATTTTCATATTTAAATTACTTATTAATAATATAAAAATTTTAAAAATTATAAGGAAAAATTTTTCATTGGAAATATCCTTACAAACTTAAAAAGAAAGCTTCATTTAATTGAGTGTTCATGATGGTGGGAAATTTTGTTAAGGTCATGAATATTAAAACAAAGATTCCTTTTATATTATAAGTAAAAAGTAAAAAGTAACTCATTGGGAAAAAGAAATAAAATCATATAAAAAGATTTTAAAAATATTCAAACATGTGTAAAAATGATGATAAATAATCATAGGATAATGTTGAAAATATTTATGAAAAATATTTTAAAGAAAACATCAACATGGAAGAATTATATTCCCAATAAAGGAATAAATAAATTTCATTTTTATTAAAAAAATATTCTCAATAATTTTATGTAATGAAGAGAGGAAAATGGTATTATTACTTGAAAATTTTATAAGGCCCCAGCCTTAAACCTTACTTAATCTTGAGTTATTACAAGATTACACATTGAGGATCTTTTCAGGTTTAGAGTTTTAGAGAATTAGATCATGAAACTTGCATTACATTCCACATTTAAACAAAGTGGTTACATAAAAGACAATATTCATTCTTCCCATCAACGGAAACATATTTAAAATGAAACATGGATTCTTTCTTGACACATCCTCGACACTATCATCACATCATGTACCTTTCCCTTGACCTGTGAAAAACATTTCAAAAACTTGGGATGAGCATAAAAGGCTCAGTAAGGGTTATAAAAATATGGAAAGGAAACATGAGTTCATATATACATAAGAATGAAATCATACTTTACCCATAAAACATAGGCATATCAAATCATGAATAAATCATAGAAAACATAATACATAGAGGTAACTTGAGGCATTCATAACATTCTTACGTAGGGAGTAACCCTCATGGTTACGTTTGGAATACCCTTCACAGTATATTCCCTAAATCTCTTCGGAGAAACCTTAACGTTTCCCTCCTTCACGTTACCCAATGCATTGGAGACCTATATCGGGCTCACCCGCCCTTAGTTTATCACGGAACCACCCGTTCTTCATAACAATGCCCAAGAACCATAACATAATCGTATCACAAAAAACATGAATAAAGTAAACATATCATTTCCACATTTCAATCACAATATAACATTTTAGGATATTGAAATAATGAATCCATTCAAAAAGAAACCATTTCCAAAACCATTTAAAACTTTTAATAAAGAGATTTTTGAATCAAAGTGTCCCGTACCACCTTGAAGCTTTTAACAATTTAAACCATTAATATCCATATAAATAAATCCTTAAAACCATTTTGAAAACATGGATATTAATAAGAAAAAATAATTAAAACATTTAAAATGATATTTTGGTTAAAGGGGTTTTACCAAAATTAGAGACACTTGAATACAATAATCGAGGAATAACATTTAGTCAGAACATTATAATATCATGAGAATAAAAGGATTAATCATATAATACTCCAAAGGACAGTATATACACCATATAAGAGTGAATTGGTGCATAACAACAATGAACCCTCAATAGAAATGTCAAATGTGATGAAATCCCTTATAAAGAAGGTATCCTTAAATTAAGGACAAATCAATCTCAAAATATGTGTGAAAAATATAAATACACCCAATATATGTGGATATTAAGTGTAAAACAATAAAAGTTCATTCACACATATTCAATGGATGACATATTCAATGAATACATGTTGAACCCAAAGAAAATCGAAATTGGGTTAAAAAGTTCCCTTGACAGCCTAACGACATCACATCAAAATGAGTTGATGAGAGATAAAAAGTGTATCTCATCACTTGGACATAAAATTTACATCAATAAGGATATATGAGAACATATCCCAACATAACAATATGTAAATTAAAAGACCCAACAAAAGAAGTCTTTTAAAAAAGAGGAGGGTGAAAGGTTCCCTTACCGACTTGGGTATCTTTCAAGACATACACCCCATGAAAGAAGGACAATAAATCATTGATGTAAATACTCATAAAGGAAAGTATATTACACAAAGAGTAGAATAATGGCAGTACATACACAACTCAAAGGAAATTGTGTCAAATGTAGCATAAATCTCACGGGAATAAATGTGAGATGAAAAATCCCTTACGAAAACTCGGCAGCCTAACGGCGCCACATAAAACTTACAAAAATGGATTGATGAGATCAGATAGGGTATCTCATCACATTACAACAAAATGTAAAGAATGATGAATATAAAATAACATCCCCCATCATAACAAATAGGAGCTTAAAATAAGTGACATAAAGAGGAGTACTTAAAAAGAAAGAGAGAGGTTAGATCTCTTACGAAAGTTCGACAGCCTAACGGCGCCACTCAAAACCTCCTAAATGGATTGATGAGAGAGAATAGGGTCTCCCATAACATGAAAATAAAAATTACAGTATGTTTAATATAAAATATCATCCCAATAACAAAAAAGATGAGCTTTAAAAGGAATGACATAAAAGTTTGTACTTAAAAAGAAAGAGAGGAGTAGGATCCCTTACCTTGGGTCCGACTAGACTCGATCGTTCTTTAATCTCCTGAATAATAAACTTGAGTTAATTTCTACTTGATTAAGAACCTTTTTCAAGCTTATTATTCCTTTTATATCACTTATTTTCTTTTTTATAAACACTATGTAATCATTAAGCTAATAATGATTGTTTTGTCGATATTTGGTTCTTAAGTCGAAAGTGGACTTCTTACAATTACATGTTGTTCGTGTGGCCAAATGTTTATTATATCCAGAATTTTATTCATGATGTAGATATAATATATGTCATATATATCCAGTACATGAATGCATTTATAACATTACATAATCATTTAGAGGTAAGAAATGAAATGCACCGTTCATGGAGACGGTAAGCCGTACGTACGCATGAACGCTACTTTCATTTCTATTTCGTATTTTATAGAATGGAATAATAATGATATAAAGGTATATTATAATTCCAGTATAATATAATATATAATATCATTAAATCCATCCTTTGTACATCCCACGTATGGCATTAACGAATCACATCACTTTGAGGGGGCGGTAGTCCGCACTTCCTAAAATGAAGATATCGCGTATACCCATAATGGATGCCATAAAGGTAAGACACAAATGAAAAATACAGAAGCATAAGTAAAACATAAACATATTGTATATCATATATAAAAATAGTGACATCATAATGGCCACCTTTGAATGTGTTAAATGAGTATTGAACAGTCATCGTTTCGGGAGGCAGAATTTCGCCATCCACGGAAACCGTATGTTCTTTAACCATTTGATGTAGTTGTGTGAGAGTGTAGCTCGAATAAATCTTAAAACAACATCCTAGTATATTGAAGATACTGGTGTTGTTACAAAATAAGAAAATAAATAGTGTTTAGGGGGTTGGAGAAGAAAAATAAAACAAATGAACATGAGAGAATGAATTACCTTTAAAAGTGTAACTCCTTTTGATTTGAGCCAAAAGGCTTCCTTTGAAAGGATTCTGCCCAAAGGGAATCCTCTAGGATGAGGATAGGGATGTAGAGAGAGTAAATGGTCAGGGTTTGGCCGAGAGAAAGGCTTTGAGAAGTGTGTGAAATGAGGTAGAGGTGGGGGCCTTTTATAAGAGGAGAGGAGGGGCACTTTTGGAAAGTAAGGAAATATTACTTTATTTGAAAATGTGTTTCGGTTTTAAAAGGTCCCACATTGATATAATTCGTGTATAATGTTATAAATGTTCTAAATACACCCATAAAATAAGTTTTGGACATGTGTAGTTCATAGATTTTACATTATCTTTCCATTTTATTTAAATCGTCAAATTATGATGTCATCGCTGCATAATTATTATGTCATAAATAATTTATTTTATTTAACGTCTAAAAATTATAAAAAAACTAATATGATGTAGGAAATCTTTTTATCTTTCCAATGACTATTTATAATCAAAATTTGACTTGTGTAACCCCACTTAAAAACTGTTTTAGTAAAACAACTCATCTTTGTGTCAATTTAATTTTAACATTAAATAAAAATATATTATTGTCATTTTCCAACTAAAGTGGATCCATGGGGTCCCCAAGTTGGCCCATGGCTTTTCTTGGTCGTCCATGACTCTCCCAATAGGTGTAGGAAAAGTGTCATGGTGTTTTCACATTCTTATAATATCATTATTACCTTAAACTACACTAATTACCACTAATCGCGATTAAAACTTAATAAGTTACTATTCACCAAAAAAATATTTTTATCCCATTGAACAAAATTTTACTACTTAATGACAACCATGTATGTCGGAGTTTTGAAATTCAAAACACAGAAGTGGTAAAATTTAATTTAAACGAAAAATCAGCTTTTATAAGTACCACTTAGTGGTTTCACTATTCATCAAAAATTGAAGTTTTTCAGAAAATTACCAAAATTTCACCCTAAGCTATATTTGATATTACGAACTCAAAAATGAAGTCCATTTTACAAAATTCACAACATATAAGTTGCATTAATTAATTTAATAATTAATTCCCGCTGTCATGACAAATAGCGTGTTTTTATGAAACAATACGTATCAAAAGATTGGCATTAGTTTAAGTCCGATTTCAAAGTGAAATTAATTCCAACGACCACTATTGGATTTAATGGTAAAAATATTTTCTAATTTCACTTTAAAACAAATTCAAAATATTATCTAATAATATAAATAAATTAGTTTAAAAAGATGTTTTGAATTAGAACACAACATTTTACACTATTCATTAAAAAATGAAATTTATCGGAAAAATACCAAAAAATTACACAAAGTAAAATTTGATGTCCCGATTCTTAATAATTGTTTTATTTGGTCCAAAAGAATGTATAAGAGTGATCAAAAATATTTTTAATGATGGTTCTCCATCAAAAGGCGACAAGTGAACCTTTAGTGAAAACTAGGGCATATACGCCTAAAATTGAATTCTTTCCGTATTTAAAGCCTTTATCCTTTATTGGATAAATGTATAAAAACATATATAATCATAATTTAGTTATTTATATCCATTCCTGCCATTACAATGGCTACATGTTATTTAAAATTTATTATTAGAGTGCAACGTAAGATTTCGAAGAAACTCATTGTTGCGTGTTGGGTACGCCATCGAGCATAGCGTCCCCTTTAAAGTCATATCAATATTTTATTCACAAATATGGATAAATATGAAAATGTCATATTATTTATTTAACTGGGGTGTTACATCATTCCCCCCTTTTGGGAATTGCGTCCTCGCAATTTTAAAAAAAAATTGAGCTCGGAAACATCCTTGAAAGTCCCACATCAAAACAAGAGTCGGTAAAACAATCACTTTAAAATAAAGAAAGATAAGCACAGAGGTCACCCGAGTTAACCCATACTTGGATTACAAGTATGAAAATATGGACATGGAGGAAACAAATAAAGGGTCATGTCCTGATGGAGAGTGATAGAAAACAAGTTTAGGAGAAAGTTAACCACGAGAAAATCACAAACTTGTGATGGGTTAAACGGTATTCGATTCCCCAGCAAGAAAAGTTAATAGACAACATTTTTGTTTTAAGTTACTTTTTATTGAGTAATTTATTCATAAGGAAACACAATCACTTATCATGTTGACTTTCAACTTTTACACAAACTCGTATTTTCTCAAAAAGACGAGTATTTAGGAAGACTTGTTCACATTAATAGTACTATAATCAACTTCTAGAGAATCACATAATCCAAAAAAGAGAACTATATACATCCCATGAATTTAGACTTTAACCAAAACCAAAACCAAAAAGGCTAGTACAAGATCAGATAATCCAGAAAAGGATAACCCCTTATAAAAAGAAAATCTATTCTTAATCTCCAAAATTTGTCCAACAAAACCAAAAGTTCAACGAGGACCATCTGATAAATAATTTGTCCATAAAATTATTCAAAGTAAACCAATATAAGATTCAAACCCAAATATTTGAAGGATTTAGTCACATAGTCTTCCAAGTTAAATCGTAACATTTATCTCCAAACAACATTAGTCGCTCCTAAAGTCTCGCATTGAAAAGTAATTATCCTAATCACATATCCTCCATGATAGGTTAATCATTTTCATAAATTACCCAAAATCAACTTACTCTTAATTCATAAAATCATATAACTAGAAAGAATCAGTCAAACTAACCAGGGACTTCACGTAGTCCAGTGGTAGGCGGTAAATACCAGTCGCACTTTGGTTGTGGGTTCGATTCCCGCAACTTTGTCCGACGCGACGGGTTGTCACACGGTCTGCGTGTTGTCCTTTTTCCAAAACTATATAATTCTTAAAACATTCCCCCAAAATGAGATAAAATCTTCAAAAATAAACATAACATATTTTAACCTCAAGTTTATCTCATGCCTTTCATTTTCCATCATATCATATAATAACCCATAATTACCTCAAAAGTAAGGATCATATAAACTCTAATGGTTCTTTATAACTATGTCCACAAAAGAAAAGATAACTATTACTTGAATAAAATTTGACTAAATTAAACATCAGGGTTACACATAATATAAAAAGTCTTCTAATGTAACCCCATCATCAAAAGAGACTTAATACTCTTAAGAATTTCACCATAACTCTTGAAGCCCTTATATGTTGACATCTTACTCATTCAACATTCTTCATGATCCATTATCCATTCCTTTCCAACTTATTCCGAAATACCTCTTTCCTATAAACAAAATCATGAATCATATCCTATGATTCCAAAATAGGAAAAAAATAGTCATGAAATAGTACATACCTTTGATTGGTCATTGTCAGTTTCTTCATCCTCAATCGGAATAGCATTAGGTATTGGTAAACGAATATTGGTACGCTCTTGGTGACCCCATTCACGAAACTTCTTCATAGGACATGTGTTTGCATAATGACCATGCACACCACATTTAAAACATTCAATTGATCCCTCAGAAAGAACTTCTTTCCCTTTCCTCGAGTCAACTGGATGCTTCCTTTTTCCATGGCATGTTCTTGCTTTATGACCTTCATTTCCACATCTATAGCATATTTCTGTCCCTTCGAAACATTTTCCTAGGTGTTTCTTTCCACATCTTTGACACATAGGTTTTTGAACACACTTACCTTTATGATTATTAGCTGTACTTCCGTAGGGATTTGTTTCTTGAATATATGATGTCTTATAGAAATCTCCAAGGTTTAGGTGGTCAATCATGACTTCAGATAGTTGGTTCAGGATAATCACAAGAGTTCTCATTGCAGCTCCCATATCATTCAGTTGCTTGCTCAAAACACTGTCACAGTTTCCTTCACATCCACTGTTACTTTGGTGCCTGCTAGATCCAGCCATTTACTAAAACCAAAAAGGTCAGTGTGAGTATATCAACAAAACCATCATGTACTAATGAGTAAGATAAACAATAAGATATACTTACTCATTCAATTTATCTAAAACTAAGACTCTTGTCTGAAATCCTAACCATTATGGTAATGTCAGTTATGCTTAAAGAATACCCTAACCTCTAAAGTTATCTAAACCGACCTCTGATACCAACTATAAGGCCCCAGCCTTAAACCTTACTTAATCTTGAGTTATTAAAAGATTACACATTGAGGATCTTTTCAGGTTTAGATTTTTAGAGAATTAGATCATGAAACTTGCATTACATTCCACATTTAAACAAAGTGGTTACATAAAAGACAGTATTCATTCTTCCCATCAACGGAAACATATTTAAAATGAAACATGGATTCTTTCTTGACACATCCTCGACACTATCATCACATCATGTACCTTTCCCTTGACCTGTGAAAAACATTTAAAAAACTTGGGATGAGCATAAAAGGCTTAGTAAGGGTTATAAAAATATGGAAAGGAAACATGAGTTCATATATACATAAGAATGAAATCATACTTTACCCATAAAACATAGGCATATCAAATCAGGAATAAATCATAGAAAACATAAGACATAGAGGTAACTTGAGGCATTCATAACATTCTTACGTAGGGAGTAACCCTCTTGGTTACGTTTGGAATACCCTTCACAGTATATTCCCTAAATCTCTTCGGAGAAACCTTAACGTTTCACTCCTTCGCGTTACCCAATGCATTGGAGAGCTATATCGGGCTCACCCGCCCTTAGTTTATCACGGAACCACCCGTTCTTCATAACAATGCCCAAGAACCATAACATAATCGTATCACATAAAAAATGAATAAAGGAAACATATCATTTCCACATTTCAATCACAATATAACATTTTAGGATATTGAAATAATGAATCCATTCAAAAAGAAACCATTTCCAAAACCATTTAAAACATTTAATAAAGATATTTTTGAATCAAAGTGTCCCATACCACCTTGAAGCTTTTAACACTTTAAACCATTAATATCCATATAAATAAATCCTTAAAACCATTTTGAAAACATGGATATTAATAAGAACAAATAATTAAAACATTTAAAATGATATTTTGGTTAAAGGGGTTTTACCAAAATTAGAGACACTTGAATACAATAATCGAGGAATAACATTTAGTCAGAACTTTATAATATCATGAGAATAAAAGGATTCATGATATAATACTCCAAAGGACAGTATATACACCATATAAGAGTGAATTGGTTCATAACAACAATGGACCCTCAATAGAAATGTCAAATGTGATGAAATCCCTTATAAAGAAGGTATCCTTAAATTAAGGACAAATCAATCTCAAAATATGTGTGACAAATATAAATACACCCAATATAAGTGGATATTAAGTGTAAAAAAATAAAATGTCATTCACACATATTAAATGGATGACATATTCAATGACTACATGTTGAACCCAAAGAAAATCGAAATTGGGTTAAAAAGTTACCTTGACAGCCTAACGACATCACATCAAAATGAGTTGATGAGAGATAAAAAGTGTATCTCACCACTTGGACATAAAATTTACATCAATAAAGATATATGAGAACATATCCCAACATAACAATATGTAAATTAAAAGACCCAACAAAAGAAGTCTTTTAAAAAAGAGGAGGGTGAAAGGTTCCCTTACCGACATGGGTATCTTTCAAGACATACACCCCATGAAAGAAGGACAATAAATCATTGATGTAAATACTCATAAAGGAAAGTATATTACACAAATAGTAGAATAATGGCAGTATATACACCACTCAATAGAAATTGTGGCAAATGTAGCATAAATCTCACGGGAATAAATGTGAGATGAAAAATCCCTTACGAAAACTCGGCAGCCTAACGGCGCCACATAAAACTTCCAAAAATGGATTGATGAGATCAGATAGGGTATCTCATCACATTACAACAAAATGTACATAAAGAGGAATATAAAATAACATCCCCCATTATAACAAATAGGAGCTTAAAAGAAGTGACATAAAGGGGAGTACTTAAAAAGAAAGAGAGAGGTTAGATCTCTTACGAAAGTTCGGCAGCCTAACGGCGCCACTCAAAACCTCCAAAATGGATTGATGAGAGAGAATAGGGTCTCTCATAACATGAAAATAAATATTACAGTATGTTTAATATAAAAGATCATCCCAATAACAAAAAAGATGAGCTTTAAAAGGAATGACATAAAAGTTTTTACTTAAAAAGAAAGAGAGGAGTAGGATCCCTTACCTCGGGTCCGACTTGACTCGATCGTTCTTTAATCTCCTGAATAATAAACTTGAGTTAATTTCTACATGATTAAGAACCTTTTTCAAGCTTATTATTCCTTTTATATCAATTATTTCCTTTTTATAAACACTATGTAATCATTAAGCTAATAATGATTGTTTTGTCGATATTTGGTTCTTAAGTCGAAAGTGGACTTCTTACAATTACATGTTGTTCGTGTGGCCAAATGTTTATTATATCCAGAATTTTATTCATGATGTATATATAATATATTTCATATATATCCAGTACATGAATTCATTTATAACATTACATAATCATTTAGAGGTAAGAAATGAAATGCACCGTTCATGGAGACGGTAAGTCGTACGTACGCATGAACGCTACCTTCATTTCTATTTTTATATTTTATAGAATGGAATAATAATGATATAAAGGTATATTATAATTCCAGTATAATATAATATATAATATCAATAAATCCATCCTTTGTACATCCCACATATGGCATTAACGAATCACATCACTTTGAGGGGGCGGTAGTCCGCACTTCCTACAATGAAGATATCGCGTATACCCATAATGGATCCCATAAAGGTAAGAACCAAATGAAAAATACAGAAGCATAAGTAAAAAATAAACATACTTTATATCATATATAAAAATAGTGACATCATAATGGCCACCTTTGAAGGTGTTAAATGAGTATTGAACAATCATCGTTTCGGAAGGTAGAATTTCGCCATCCACGGAAACCGTATGTTCTTTAACCATTTGATGTAGTTGTGTGAGAGTGTAGCTCGAATAAATCTTATAAAAACATACTAGTATATTGAAGATACTGTTTTTGTTACAAAATAAGAAAATAAATAGAGTTTATGGGGTTGTAGAAGCAAAATAAAACAAATGAACATGAGAGAATGAATTACCTTTAAAAGTGTTACTCCTTTTGATTTGAGCCAAAAGGCTTCCTTTGAAAGGATTCTGCCCAAAGGGAATCCTCTAGGATGAGGAGAGGGATGTGGAGAGAGTAAATGGGGAGGGTTTGGCCGAGCCAAAGTCTTTGAGAAGTGTGTGAAATGAGGTACAGGTGGGGGCCTTTTATAAGAGGAGAGGAGGGACACTTTTGGAAAGTAAGGAAATATTACTTTATTTGAAAATGTGTTTCGGTTTTAAAAGGTCCCAAATTGATATAATTCGTGGATAAGGTTATAAAGGTTCGAAATCCACCCATCCAATAATTTTTGGACATGTGTAGTTCATAGATTTTACATTATCTTTCTATTTTATTTAAATCGTCAAATTATGATGTCATCGCTACTCATTATTATGTCATAAATAATTTATTTTATTTAATGTCTAAAAATTATAAAAAAATTAATATGATGTAGGAAATCTTTTTATCTTTCCAATGACTATTTATAATCAAAATTTTGACTTGTGTAACCCCACTTAAAAACTGTTTTAGTAAAACAACTCATCTTTGTGTCAATTTAATTTTAACATTAAATAAAAATATATTATTGTCATTTTCCTACTAAAGTGGCTCCATGGGGTCCCCAAGTTGTCCCATGGCTTGTCTTGGTCGGCCATGACTCTCCCAATAGGTGTAGGACATGTGTCATGGTGTTTTCACATTCTTATAATATCATTATTACCTTAAACTACACTAATTACCACTAATCGCGATTAAAACTTAATAAGTTACTATTCACCAAAAAATTATTTTTGTCCCATTGAACCACATTTTACTACTTAATGACAACCATGTATGTCGTAGTTTTGAAATTCAAAACACAGAAGTGGTAAAATTTCATTTAAATGAAAAATCAGCTTTTATAAGTACCACTTAGTGGTTTCACTATTCATCAAAAATTGATGTTTTTCAGAAAATAACAAAAAATTCACCCTAAGTTATATTTGATATTACGAACTCAAAAATGAAGTCCATTTTACAAAATTCACAACATATAAGTTGCATTAATTAATTTAATAATTAATTCCCGCTGTCATGACAAATAGCGTGTTTTTATGAAACAATAAGTATCAAAAGATTGGCATTAGTTTAAGTCCGATTTCAAAGTGAAATTAATTCCAACGACCACTATTGGATTTAATGGTAAAAATATTTTATAATTTCACTTTAAAACCAATTCAAAATATTATGTAATAATATAAATAAATTAGTTTAAAAATATGTTTTGAATTAGAACACAACATTTTACACTATTCATTAAAAAATGAACTTTATCGGAAAAATACCAAAAAATTACACAAAGTAAAATTTGATGTCCCGATTCTTAATAAGAGTTTTATTTGGTCCAAAGGAATGTATAAGAGTGATCAAAAATATTTTTAATGATGATTCGCCATCAAAAGGCGACAAGTGAACCTTTAGTGAAAACTAGGGCATATACGCCTAAAATTGAATTCTTTCCGTATTTGAAGCCTTTATCCTTTATTGGATAAATGTATAAAAACAGATATAATCATATTTTAGTTATTTCTATCCATTCCCGCCATTACAACGGCTACATGTTATTTAAAATTTATTATTAGAGTGAAACGTAAGATTCCGAAGAAACTCGTTGTTGCGTGTTGGGTACGCCATCGAGCATAGCGTCCCCTTTAAAGTCATATCAATATTTTATTCACAAATATGGATAAATATGAAAATATCATATTCTTTATTTAACTGGGGTGTTACAAATTACCTAAATAACCATCGGATAATAAAATTCATGTGATTCTTAAGATTTTGATCCCAAAATTTCTTTATACGAAACTTAATCACAAATAATATTATTAAAAAATGATATTTTAACTTAAAACCCTTAATAATTTAGTAAATTTTTAATTGGAATCGACATGAAATAAGATAGGCGCAAAACATAACAAATGTACCCAAAAAGACAATTTGGGATGACAAACCCTTATAACTTTTGTAGTATCTGAATTAGGACCACATGAAAGAGAAAACAATATATAGATTTTTAAGTATCTATATTTTTCATTAAATGCATCATAAAATACATTCTTGGGTAGTGGATACACCACACAAAGGAAAACTTAGGTGAATTTATCTTATTACTCAAAGAAATAAATGTGAGATGAGAAACTGTTACATAATGTTCATCTGGATTCTAAACCACTCCATCCTACTCTATAAAAATTTCAAATTTATTATAAATATATAAAAAATAATTTATATATTTATATTGTAAAAAGGTTATATTTATAACAATTTTTCCCCCATTAATTAAAAATTCCATATTAAAATCATTGTTTTCAGGTGTTAACTATTTCGTTTTTCATGGCATTTTCTGTATGGTAGTTCCAATTCCTGTACATTGATAATGGTTCCATAATATCAATAATATTTTTAATTATATAAAGATAATATATATTCATTATATACATATCTTTAATAATCCATAGAATTTATTGATAGAAAAAAGATGGATACCATTGATGGAGATGGTAGGTCATACATAAGCATGAACATAGTTTTCATTTTCTAATGAGAAGAAGGGAAGAAATATAAATATTATTTCATAATTACTAAATGATAATTATATCATAAATTATATTTATATATATATTCAATAAAAATATCCTTATTACTATACAATTAAATAAGAAATTAAAACAAATCAAATCACCTTATGGAGGTGGTGGTCCACACATACGCACAAGTGATGTTATCATTTTCTAATAGAATAGAATATAAGAAAATAGATCTGATATTATAATTCTAGAAGAAGAATTAATTCATAAATTACATATATAAACATTAAAATAATCATAAAAACAATCAATACAATATGGGGATGGAAAATGAATTGTATCACTATGTGGAAGTGGTAGTCCACATATACGCATGGGCGATACGTTCAATTCATATTTGGTAGAATAGAGGGTGGATATTGATGGTTAGATAATCATAATAATATTTTAATATATTAATGATATTGATTTTAATATTTTACTATAAATACAACTGATTTATATAAGGTATAAAAAGAAATGTTTTGAAGGAGTTCATGAAGGATGATTTCATGTTACTCATTTGGCCTCCTTTAGATCCATTCTTAAGGACTCTTTAAATGGTATTTTTTTGGAATACAAGTACATATATTATGTGGATAAGGAATTTTGAAGAGAATTTAAAAGGGTTTGGTTGAGCTACATGGATCAATGTGGGGTAATGAGTAGAAATGATGGGTGTCATTCTATAAGTTTGGGGGGGAGGTAACACATGGAATTTCATAAAAGATTAAAACCCAACAATTTCATATAGTAGATAAATTATTCCAAATTGGATGATATTAAATTTTATGATATTAATATTTCAAAATATGATTATCCAATAGTTTTTAGACATGTTTAATTTTCAAACATACTCGTATCTCTTGGTTTAACCCTTTCAAAAACATGTTTTAACCTTAACCACGTAAACAATTTTTTTAATAATAATTGGTAATAATTTTACATATATGGTAAAAATGGGATCATAATTGAAAGGGTGATGAAATATTACACTATTTATTAACATAATTTTCTTCTTTCATGTTTTTATGATTTTTTAATATTTTTATAGATTATTATTTTTTATAAAATATCAATGCTGTCATTTTTGACAACATACATTTAATTTGACCTTAAAGACATAAAGATAAAAATTGAATTAAAATATATATATTTAAACATATATTTTAAATTATAATTAACCATTAAATTCTTGTGACACCTTAACTCAATTAAAAAATATTTATTTTAATGTTTTTACAATCATTTACTTTGATTTTTCCACTATTGGCACAAGCACTATGTCAATGTTGTGTAGACATTTAATGTAAATATAGTATTTATAAAAATTAAAATAAATTCTAAACATAAAAATAAATTAATAATTTTTAAAATAAACACTTTTATTCATTTATATAATATTATTATCCTCATTTGAATATAAAAAAATTTAAAAGCATGAGAGTGGTATTTTTGGAATTTTCATTACTATAAATAATATAAATACAATTTTTAATGAAAAATAAAAAATTAATATATATTCTAATTTTTTATGGTTATTACTAAACCAACCCCCTATAATGAAATAATATAGGTGTTGGTTTGATTTTGCAACCTTATCTTGTTGTTTTAATCATACTTTACCCATTTTACAATTATATGGGAGAAAATTATTTACCACAATTAGTATTTATAATGACCAAAAATAAAAGGGGGATATTTAACAAATCTAAACCACCAAATTAAAAAAAATATCCATTTTTAATCTATAATTTTTAATAATAACTTTCAATCTAAATGCATAAAACGTAATAAAAAATATTATTTAAAAAATTCATTTTTAAGAATAAAAATTAACTTATATAAAAAAATGAATATTATTAATTATAATATAATCTTATTTATTATTATAAATAAAATGGTTTTTATTTTATTTTTTAAAAAACCAAAATATTATGGTAATTTTAAATTACAAAATAAATTGAAAATTATTGAGAGTATTTCAAAAATCACACTAAATAATAAATCTTTGGAAAAATAAAAATATTTCACCCTAAGTTAATTTTGATATGATAATTTTAAAAATAATTTGAATTTTATAAAATAAGTTTTTTAAAAATGATATAAATTAATTATAATTTCTTTGCACAAAATAAAATGAAAAACATTTTTGACGAAAATAAGTTTTCAATGCATAAAATGATTGTACTAAATATAGAGTTCTTATTGCCTAAGAATTATTCAGTTTAATTTTATATATTATGAACATTATTAATATATTAGATAATTTTATTAAACATATTAATACCCACCAATTCAATGGGTATGTTATAATATTGATATATAAATAATAATTTTTTATAACATATCTCAATTCACTTGAAGCTTGGTGTTTCCTATTTATAATGATATCAAAATTATTATTATTTTGAACTAAAATAATAAGGTGTTACATTCTCCCCCTAAATAAATTTCACCCCCACAATTTTATATTAGTTATAAAAGGTTTAATATTAAAATATACCTTTTTTGAAAATCCTTATCATATAGAGGGATAATAAAATGTTCTTCAAAAAGGGAATGAAACGAAATAAAAGGTTAATTTAAGTAACACATAATAATCTTCGCTGATAATTAAGAACATTATATTTATGTTAAAATATAGTTATGTAGGGGAATAAAATAATCCAAAGACTAATGGATGGAGATAGATAACATGGTAATGATAAAGTTAATCACCACAAAATTGTAAATCAGTGAGGGGCTAAAATACCATAAATTCATTATAAATGATGGTAAAAGAATAAATTTTTAATTTCAATATAATTTTACTAATGTTGAGGTATTATTTTACAATAAAGATATATAAATGATAAAATTCACTTTCTTGATGTATTTTCATTTGGTAAACATAATTACATCCTTTGGTTGTGCTTCAATGAATTTCAAATTCATCTCTTACTCAAAGAAATGAATATTCAAGATGAATTTTTCTTAAATTAAGCATTGACTTTTATTTCAATGGATCATAATATCCATAAAATAATGACAATTCATTCCTTATATATCTAAATTATTTTATAAATATTAAATGGTTAACATAAGTCATTCAATATGGATTTATAACACCCACTATTCAACATTATACATTAAATAAATTGTCAAAATTAAAAACCATTTTAAAAATATGAATGACATTATAATATAATTTTTTAAAGATAAAATTTATCATTTATCCCCCAACTCTATAAATATTATAAAAAATTCACATACCAAACATGTGAAAACCTTTTTAATATATTCTTATAGAACATGTTAATAAATTGAATCCCCGTATAGCCTTATGAAAAAATATTCTTCCCTAAATTAATTATATTAAATGTATTACATAAATATAAAAATGAAATAAACATTATTAAATATTTCCAAAATCAATTTTTCATCAAATCAATAAATAATTTAATGGTCACCAATACTATTAAATTTTACTTATCAATATTAAACATCTCTTTATCCAACATAAACATTATTAAATTAATATCAGTAATATATTAAGAGTTATACATCAATTATACATGTGTTCTCAAAAAATATATCCTTACCACTAAGTAATTTTTTTGGTTATCAATACCATTCAACATATGATTTCAAATCCATATACAAAAACTACTTCAAAACAATTCTTTGATGTTTCTTTATTTTTATTACCTAAATATCATTGATATAACACTTATACAAAATGATTATTTAATGAAAATATATAAAAACATAAATCATTCAACTTCAATTATTGACATAACATATATCCTTACTTGGTCAAGGAGTTAATACTTAGATTGTGGAATTTAATTGGATTATTTCCCATATTTACCACACATAATACAGTGAACCATAAATCATACCATAACATGAAATTTATATCCCTCCATTGGAAGCTTCATTTTCCTCAATAATTAATGAATATATACCCTTAATTTTCACATATAAAACATATTCTTTCTCCTTTAACAACTTAACTTGAGAATTTTAGTGAATAATTTACATGTAGGAAGGTAAATCTTTCTCCCTATATGGTCATAATAATACTGTTTTTTTAATCATTTATTTTAGGAAGCATGCCCAATTTTATGTTGTTAATTATATATTATAATATTTGACTAGGTATAATCATAAGGGTTCATATTATCAGTCACATTTCACTTGGTTTCTCTTGAGTAAAATCATTAAATTTTCCATCATGTTGATTGTTAACAAAATTCATCATGGTTCCAACCACTAGTTGAAATCAAACATCATAGTTTGAAAATAAAAAATCATATTGAGAAATAATGAAAAATAATTATCAGGATATTTAAATATTTAAATTTTTTCTCAATATAGGAGACCTTATGTTTAAAAATGGGCATTGGTAGTCATTATGTATTCTAATCCTTCATAATGGTTCATAAATAAAATTTTATTTAACCCAATAAAATACATCAAGAGTGTGGAACTGTGTATGAAGTAATGGATCACTCACCTTAAATTATAATGATAGTTGGGATAAACTCAAACCTCAATTTTTTGTGGTTATTTCACTCTATGAATTTATAACAAAATCACATCCTCTTATAGTAACCAAAGAAGGATGTATTGTTATGATAACCACATGATATAATCCATTCCAAAACATTAGGATGTTATATTAATCATAGACTTATCCCTGAAGTTTTTGAAAAAGTTATTTAATCCTAATATGCAAATATTAACTAAATAATACATTGATAACAACTATAGTAGCCCATACTTTTAATACATATATATTATATATTATTAGAGAAATATATGTTACATAAAAAATTAAAATCAATGACTGAACCATAATGGATTAGTGTCTTTGGTGATTAGATACACAATATTTTTATTTAATGAATGATCTACAATAGCATACACAAATATTTTCCCACATAGTACTATTCTTAGGAATACCCTACTAAAAACCATTATTCATAACTTAGGGAACATAAACATAAGAAAGGATGAGATCATATGGTTAGTAAGGGTAGATAAAGGAGATATCAATGATCACACGAGAATAACGTGATCATAAGGGTATGTGAATAAAATATTAACATGTGTAAACTATAACCAATTTATCATTGATCATAACATTATGTCATGGTAAAAATCATTGAAGTTCACATGTCATGAATCATAAAGGAATCAAATGATAAGATCTATGAGATCTAATAATGGCATAAGAAATAAATTTCTAGAATACACATAAGTATAGAAAAGAATTTCTTTATTCAAGGAAAACTATGAAGAATATAAAAGTGTATTGGATTAAATTAAAATTACATCATATATCTAAAAATGGTTTATTCTTGAGACTTACATGGTTGACATAGTCCCTTATTAAACTCGGTTTACATACCATTCTAGTCCTTATTATCTCATGAGATATCCATCTTTACCAAATGAATTAGAGGGATATATAATTTTTTCCCACCCATCATATATTTATAATATCTTCATGTGTTTTCTATAATATCATAAATTATTCATCATATATCATAACCTATGGAAATGAAACCTGATTCATAAACATTTCAACATTTCATCATAACATAACCTATGGAAAATAACTCGGTTTCATAAACATATCTTAATAATAAACCATATAGATAAATAATATGTATGTTATCATTCAATAATATACATATTAAATAATATGCAACATCATAGTACGTTATCATATATGAAAAATGTCATTAAAACACCACTTGAACATTTTTTTGGAAGATACCCTTTTCATCTTGAATTAACTTATTTATAAAATCACAATTTCAAAAATATTAAGGGTAATTTTTTATTTTAAAATAATATTAGAATATTTTAATGTAATATTCAAATCATTTAAGGGTAATGATGGTGGGAAATTCTATTTATACTATTTATATTAATACCAATATTTCTTTTACATTCTTTGTAAAAAGTCAAAACTACCTTATTCAGAAAATAAGAAATTATATTTTTTTATTTTTTTTTAAACATAAAACATGGTTGAAATGACATTAAATTTTCATAATATAATCTTAAAAAAATCTTGAATATTTTTTGAATAATACATCTACCTGGAAGAAAAATATTCATAATGAAATAGGAAATAAAGTTTGTTTTCATAAAAATATTTTATCCATCATTTTATGTTCCAAATAAAGGAAAATTTATTTATTTATTTTATATTACATGAATAAAAATATTATAATAAAATTAATTACTTTCTTGAGAGGTATATTGGAAATTTTATCTTTATAATGTTAATATAAATAACCTGGTAATCAATGAGATTATATCCTAAAACCCTTATCACATTGGTAACTTTTTAATCATAAAACACATGAATGGATAACCTCAATGGAAACATCAAATTTCATGGTAATGAGTAAATTCGTGACATAAAATTTCAAATAGTATTTATATACACATTATAAATAATATCAATTTATAACATAACATATTTCATAAAGAAGACTATTTGAGATAATAAACCCTTACAACTATGGTAATATCTGAATAAAAAACTCATCAAAGAAATAACCTTATATATATATATTTTTAAGTCTCAAAAATTTTCAAAAAAACAATCATAAAATATAATAATGGCTTTTATATATACCACACATAGGAAATAAGTGACAAATATAGAAAATTCCATACAAAAACAAAAGTGAGACGATAAACCCTTACCTTGAGTTTTAGTTTCTTCGAAAGAACTCTAACATACTATATATTTATTTTTAAGTTAATAAATTTATAAAACAAGCTAATTTATATATATATACAATATTATATATGTACCAATTATAACTTTTTATTACCCATTTATTAATAATTCCAAATTAAAATTATTGTTTCCAGGTGTTACCTTTTTCATTTTCCATGGAATTTTCGGTTCGGTTGTTCTAGTAGTTGTACTTTAATAATGATTCCATCATATAAATAGTTTTATTAAAGATAAAAATATCATATTTTCATCATATACATATTAATGAATGTAAATGAATGTTAAACATAGAAAAATGATTTACTCCACTCTTGGAGACAGTAAGCCTATAGTAGGCATGAATGATGTCTTAATTTCCTAACAAAAATATTGAAAGAGAGATGAATATTATTTTATCATAGAAAAAAAATATATTATAACACACACACAGATATATATAAATTACAGGAATCATTTTCAATATCTAAATAAAGTGGAAATTTAAAACAAATCACATCACATCAACGAGGTGCTAGTCCACACATACACACGAGCAGCAATATCATTTTTCAAAAGATTGAATGGTATGATGGTAGATATTAAATTATAAATTTATCATTATAGTTATTTCATAAATTTCATATATAAATAATAAACCCATCATAATACCCATCAATTAATTATAGTGATGTAGAATAATTTTTATTACTACGTGGAGGTGGTTGTCCATATGTACTTATGAGCGATACTTTCACATGCCATTTTTTGGAATATATGGATTATTAATGTTTTTACACAATCATAATGAAATTTTATTATATTAAGGATACCTAAGTTATTTTTTTTATGATTTATACCATGAATTTATAGTAGATTGAAGTAAAAATAACATGAATGTGGACGATTCGGTTGATTATATTCTTTTCAATTGGGGTCATTTAGATACCTTATTAAGGACTACTTAAATGGAATTTATAAGAAGACAAGAAAATAAAGTTTGTTGACAAGGGATTTTAAAAGATAATTTTCATGTTTTGTTTAATCTATATGGATCAATGTTGTGTAATGAGTTTAATGTAGGGGTGTCATTCTATAAGTTTGAGATATTTCACACTTGTTATTTCTTAAAGATTAAAGTATCATTATGTCATACTCTAGATAAATGCTTCCAAATGGAAAGAGATTCATATTTGGAATAGTATGAGTTCCAAATATAGACATAAAATAGGTTTTAGATAGTTTTAATTTTCAAATAGACACTTATCACTTGGTTTAACCCTCAAGTAAATTTTTTTTAATCTCAATCATAATAATAATTTTTTTTAATATTAAATGGTTATAATTTTACTTATAAGATAAAAAAATTAGATCATAAATAGAGAAGGGATGAAATTTTAGATCAATTTTTCCTTCTTATTATATTTTAATTTCTTATTGATTTTGAGATAATTTAATAGAATATTATTCTTTATAAAATATCATTAATGTCGTTTTGGACACTGTTTATTTAATTTTACTTTAAAGACATCAATATTTAAAGGTAATTAAAATATAAACTCTCTAGAAATTTTTTATACATTATTATTGACCATAAAATTTATTTTAGACCATAAGTAATTGATGAATTATTTCTTTTTATGTTTTCAAAATAATTTACATTGATTTTTCCATTGCATGCACAAGCTCATTGTCAGTGTTGTGTTGGGATTTAACAAAATTATTCCATTAATAAAAATTATAAATAAAATCTCATAATAAAAATTAATAATGTAAAATTAATATTTGAGTTTCATTTATAACAAAATTTTACTCCTTTGTGAACTTAAAAGATAAATAAAAAGCATGCGAGCGATATTTTAGAATTTTTTACGTAAAATTATAAAAATTTCATTATCATGGAAATATGGAAAAAATGAGATATATTATAATTTAGGAAGGATATGGGTGAATTAATTCCACAAAATGAAATAATGGTAAGTGTTGGGATGATTTCGAGACCTTATCCCATGGTTATGATCCTATATTACATATTTTACCCTTATATTGATGAAAAGTATTTATCACATTTATTATTCATAATGATAAAAAATAATAGAGTATTATTTACCAAATTTGAACCACATTATTTAAAATATTATATCAATTTTTCATCTATAAATTTCATTAATCTATTTTAATAGAAATGCATAAAACACAATGAAAAACTATTTTTAGAAAACTGTGTTTTAAGCATTAAAAAATTATGCTGCAAATCACTTTTTTTCATATTAGAAACCCGGATTGTGGGTTGTAGGGACACATACAACATGAACCCAAAACCAAATACAACATTTGAAAATTGATATTCAAAATTTAAAACCACCGCCACACCACCTCGAGCTGTGGGCCTACACTACCTCGAGCGCCGAACCGCCATCAGACGTGACACACCATGTACATCAGCCTATCCACATCACCAGATCACTAATGACATTCGCCGACATCCATCGTCACAATGTCTCCCCACAATACTACCGAGAACAATCTCCAATGCCAATAAAAAGGGTCTCCAGCCCAAAGAACTCAAGAAATACATTCAAAACATTCAACCGACACAAAAAATTCAACAGAACAACGAACGAAAAAATGAAAATCAATAGAAAATCATCCAAGGAGTGGCCTCCTTATAAACATCATCGTCGTCGCTCCATCACAACACCACCTTCAACCCACGTCAACAGAATCACCATGAAACAGAAGAAGAAAAACAGAACCAAAGAACTGAAGATCCCGCCGCCACCAGACAAATCAACCGCATCTGGCATGACGAATCCCTAGCGAACTCACCTGAGAGGAGGTAGAACCCAACAAACCGCAGACGCATGAGTGAGATCCTCCAATGTTAACACACCCCAGGAAAATAGTGAGCTACTGAGATTAGATCCAAGGGTGCTCCGAAGATTATGTCGTCAATAAGAACTTGTCTTACACCTGTGAATCTGAACCAGCAAACACAGAGGCCCATTGATCCTCTCCAAAGCCGGAGAGAAGACCACTATTACTATTTAAAATGGAATTAATTAAACTGTTATAAATAAAATGGATTATTATTCACTTTAATACAGAATAAAAAATATAATGATACATTTAAGTTAATTTATTTGATGAACATAACTGTGAGTATTTGAAAAATATTTATTTTCCTGAATTCACTGAAAAATCAAACATTTTTGAAAAATCCCAAACATTTAAACTAATTTAATTTTTATATTATAATTTAAAAAAAAAATCATTTTAAAGAATAAAATTTCAAAAAAAAATCCAAAACTAATTATATGTTACACTCCAAAATAAAATAAAAATTAATTGTGATTAAAATGCATTTTTAGAGCATAAAATTAATTTACTAAAAATAGAGTGCTTATTTACTAAGAATTAATCAATTTATTTTTATTTACTTAGACCATTATAAATATATTTCTTAATGTGGTTTATTATATTCATACCTAATAATTCAATGGATTGGTTATAACTATCACATATAAATAATATTGTTTTATAATATATATCAATTCACTTAAAGCTTAGTGATGCATGTTAAGAAAGCTAACGATATTATTATTAATATTTTTCATATTTTTTTGTGTTTAATTATCCCCAACTTAATAAGTTTCACCCTTTCAATTTTATCTCAGTAATTAAAGATTCAATATGTCAATATTTATTTTTTAAAAATCCACATCATAGAGAGGGATAATAAAAGTTCTTTTAGAGGTAATGTGGGAAACATTATGTTTACATGAAATAACACATAATCAAATTCCATGACAAGGATAACATTTGAGTAAAGTTAAAATATAGACAATGAGGGGACTCTTTGCATATAAGGACTAAAAATGGTGATGAAGAACATAGTATTAAGAAATTTAATGAACTCAAAACTATAAAGTAGTGAGTGGTTAAAATACCTTGAATTCATCAAAAATTAAGGTAAAATAATAACATTTTTATTTAAATATCATTTTACAAATGTTAAGGAATTATTTCAATATAATTATATATAACACGAGAAAATAAATATTTGTGATGTATTTCATTTTTATAATAACAATTTCAATATTTAGTTGTGATTCAGTCAATTTACGCATCATTTCTTACTCTTTAAAATGAATAATCTTGATGAATTTTCCATTCATAAAGTGTTTAAAATAACTTATAATGTATCATAGGAACAATAAATTAATTAAAAGTCATTAATTATTTCTCTAAATTTTTTAGCAAAACCAAAATGGTTTGAACAAGGTATCCAATATTTATACATACCACCCAAAGTTCAAATTAATCAATTCTAAAAAAAGTAACATCAAAAATCATTTAAAACAACTAAAATATTTGACCACATATATTTTTCATGATCAAATTTAACATATATCCCCAAACAAAAAACGTTTCTCAAAAAATCACATAAAAACATATGAATACCTTGATCATATATTCTCCTAAAACATTCTAATAACCAAAATCACCATATATGTGTAATGAGAACATCTATTCTTCTATAAATTAACTCAATACAATATATTCCATAAATATAAAAATTAAATAAAATTTATCAATGATTTAATAAATTAATTTGTCATCAAATCACTATCCAATTTCATGTTCATCAATACTATCCAATTTACTTTTTCAATATCGATAATCTATTTATCCAAATAAACATTATTAACTCAACATCAGGTATATATTATGTTTATCCTTCCCTTAATCCTAATTTCTCCAAAAATATCACCTCACCACTAAATAATATTTTTTGGTTATCGGTACCTTTCAACATATGATTTAAAATCATTAAAAATGACTATAGAATAATCCTTTTGATTTTTATGATTCTTATCACCAAAATATCATTGATATGAAACTTATAAAAAATAATTATTGAATACCAATACATAAAAACATCAATAATTCTAGTTCAATTATTAACATAAAAAATGTCCTTCATTGTTCTAGGAGTCAAACTATAGATTAGGGAATTTACTTGTACAATTACCATATTTCCCAAACATAAGACATAAAAATATAAATCATACATTTGGAAGAACTTCATATACCTCTATCAAAATCATTATTTTTCCTCAACAATTACTTACTCTATTCCCTTATTTGACACACATAAAATATATTCTCATTCCTTTGAGACATTTCCAAGAGTTTTTAAAACATACTTAACATGTAGTGTCACGACTCGTCCTAGTGGGGTCTGTACCATGACTCCCCAAGACCACCTCCCATAGGAAAGGTCCTGGTTGCCAGCACCGAGTAAGAATATCACTAACATGGGAGTCATTTCCTAAGTACCTTTACACATGTACACAGACCCATGCCCACTAATGGTAAAATGTAGAAGCCACTAAGGAACAAAATGAATGCATATAATTAAACCCAACCAACATAGTACACCGAAAAGTAATTTACGAAATGTAAACTAGGATAGAATATAACCCACCAAAAGAAAGAGTATGCAACTACAAGTTCCAACCTGTATGAAATAAATAGGTACTAGGACTACTTCTCATAGCCATAGAAACACCTCAGCCTGTAAGGAAACTCAAAAAGCAATGTCCAGTCCTGGACCGCCATAGACTATCAAAAGGTCGCTCATCTGCACAGGACATGACATGTGTGTGAAAAGCTTGTGTGTGGGTGACTATAATAACACTCAGTAGGGGACCCTAAAAAAAAGAAAGCAATACAAAAATTAAATGTACAGTCAACTCTAAATAGTATATGTTTGCAGAACACATAACAATATATGCATGTCATGATATACTTAAAACACAGATCTATAGTCTAGAGGTATGTCACAAAGACCACATACCCAGGCTAGGGATTCAGTTCGAAGATTATACAATGTACTCATCCTATAGAACTCACTCCACAAGTCTGATAGCTCTGATGATGTTCGTCTAAGAATTATGTTCATTGGGAACTATCATGAGAGAGATAGATGCACTAATAGATCTAAAGAGATAATGACTACACTCATTTTGGGAGAACTCACTACTGATTAGGGAAATATCATGATACACAGATGAGAATCACATTCAGGGCCTTGGATTATACCACAACTCATTTGGACTCACCTAACAAGTATATGATAAATGTCTTGTATATTTTTTCATGTTGTTACATGAATCTACATAGGGACAATAATGGGTATTCGATCTCGCTCTGGGCCTCTAAGAGGGATTCTGACTCTATCCAGAATGTCATAGTGAAGGGATCGTACTCTTATGGGTGGAAACAATAACAAACATCAGGGTAATGAGGAAAGGGGGCACTAACAAAAACAAAACATTTTCAAGGAATGATGGAAAATAAAATTAATCCATGTATAGAAAAGTACAGAACATGTAAAAAGGTCACACACCGTGTCCCAGGACCCCGGGTACTACTAGTGTACAATGGCCTTTGTCTAAGACCATGTCGTGTTTAATGAGATATGTATGCCGTTTAACAATGAGACACAACATGTTCTATTATCTAGAGGCCGCTCTATGTATGCTGGTTTTGTGCTCATACATGTCTTAAACCCGTGTTTGATAAACCGTGTATCGGTACATGGGGTAACACAATGTAACCAGCCTGGTCTGGCCATGCGGTGGAGTACATAATGTGAACTCCACCTCGTGTCCATGTATCATATGAGATATATGTTGAGTCTTGTGTAAGGACCCACATGCCATGTGACAGTTGTCACATTCTGTGTCATTGGTTCCGGTATTTTGAATTGCTTTCCATCATTAAGCCGGCCCCACACACCATGTTCTTTGGAGGACAAACTGTGTTCATCAGGATTTTCTATAACCCAACGTTTTTCATTCGTAACTTTAGGTTATCTTCTACCTCCCTATACAGCTATCCGATTGGTATGAAACTCAAGGTTTGAGGTCCCTCCAACACCAAAAATATGATTTCATTGGGTTTGTCCCTTCGATCAGCCTTAAAAATATGTTTATATCCACCCGCATAAAGAAAAGTTAGAGAGTGTTTTATCTCAAACTGAGTATATTTGTCTTCTTCCATCAACATCACTCCTCTACTGGGGTTTCATGATGTCAGATCATTAATTTGGGATCATTGAATTGATAAAGATATGCATAATGTTTCATTGTTTATAACCCCATAATGAATGAAAAGAACCCAGGGTAAAAAGGGGAAGGAGAAATACACACAATGAACTAAGGAACGAACCTCTACCATTGTTCATCAAAGCATTCATCCATTCCTGTTAGAAGGATCAACAAATGAAAATAAAATTATATCAGATCATGAAAAAATTAATTCCCCAAAAATAAATTGGATAAAGGAACCTCCTACAAGAATGAAAGATCAGTGGGTCAACCTTTTCGTTGGTTGATCTGTGTTCATCATTTGAATCCAAGAAGGAGGAATGTAATTTAAACAACAACTTCTACCTCGATCATCAATAAAGGGGGAGATCGGTCATCGGTCAGGATTCGATCTCATTGTTCAATGATGCATGCATCATTTCTCATTGTCGCTCATCGATATCTCTCCAATTATGGATCCTCTCCAACGCTCTAGAGAATCAAAGGAATGTTTCCTAGGTTATGAGACTAACCATAGGTTTCTATTTATTTAAAACTAAATAATGCTTCCTAGAATTATAGAAACAATTAAAGTATAATATATTATTAATTTATTTTATTTCATTAAAACTGACATCTGCAGCCGACTCTCACCAGTCGATGTTTGGCCTTTCTTAAGAAAATTTCATTGGCCTGAATGCATCGATGTCCTTAGATTTATGATCTGGGAACTCTTTTAAAATGTATTCCACTTTTTTAGGAAAAATGCTCGTGCACGCTATTTAAATGTTTAACTTATTTCATAGATTTATTCTAGGGAGTCAGGGCCTCACAATCACATGCCGTCAAAAATTCTAGTTTCAAAATAATTAAATTTAATATTTAAAAATAAAACATAGAAAATATGTGACATTACATTCTCACCACCTTAGGGTACAATATCCCGAAAATCAAAAACAAAAGGCTCCATAAACAGATTTTGGAATTGGGCATGCTTCTGAGCCTCCCACTCCCACGTGCTCTTCTGAATGTTTCTATGCTACCACCAGACACACACTAAGGTAATATCTCAACTAAGAAAGAACCTCTAGTGTCGACCCCTATCTCTATGGGGTACTCTACGAAGGTCAATCTATCCTTGATGTACAGCTCATCCTAGTTGATGAAATGTGATGGGTCAAGCGTGTACCTCCTCAATTGTGACATATGGAAGATATCATGTACCCAGTGCAACTGTGGTGGTACATTTAGGTGGTATGCCACCTCACCAGTTCTGTGCAGTATTTGAAAAGTGCCGATGAACCTCATAGATAAATTTCTACCCCGGCTAAATATTCTCAACCCTCAACGTGGTGAGACACAAAGAATGATATGGTTTCCCTCCTCAAACTGTAGAGGTATCCTTCATCTATCAACATAAAACATATATTAGCTTTGTTCAGTCTTTATCCACTCATGGTTGATATATAACTTTTTAGTGGTAGATCGTACCAACTCTAGACCCATGAGTGTGGACTCTCTGGGGTCGGTCCAACAAAGCGGTGATTGGAAGGGTCACCTATATAAAGCCTCAAATGGTGCTATACTGATGGTGGAGTGGTAGATTTTTTTTGTATGTATACTCAACCAGTGGTAGGTGGCCCTCCCAACTATGACCATAATCCAAGATACAGGCCCACAACATATCCTCTAAAACATACATGGTTCTCTCTATCTAACCATCTGTCTGGGGATTGAATGTTGTGCTCAAGTGTAACTGGGTATTAAATTCCTCATGAAATCGCTTCCTCAACTGGTATGTAAAACTAGCATCCCGATTCAAGAATACCATCGAAGGAATTCCTTAAAGCTAAACTATCACCTTCATGTAGAGGCATCTCGAGCTCTCTACATCACTCTATTCCCTAATAGATGGGAAGTAGTCCAATTTGGTCAATCTTTCAATAATCACCCAGATAGAATCATTTCCCATGGACGTCTGTGTTAATATCATCATGAATTCCATAAATATTCCATCCCACTTCTACTCTTGCACATACAAGGGGTTAGGTAACCCCATGGGAACCTATTTCCCAGCCTTCACCTACTAGAATGTAAGGCTTCGAGAAAAAAACTATGATGCTACCTTATTCATACCAGTCCACCAGAACATACACTGGAGGTATTGGTATAATTTTTGCACTCTAGGATGTACTGCCAAGGGGATGTATGAAGCTCCCTTAGAACCACCTCCCACAATGGAACTAGCACAACTATGCCTCTTCTTAAAAGGGTGATGGGCTCCCCATTTTTCAAATATCCATCAGAAGTTTTTTATATGGATAACTAAGAATGAAAAGGCTCGCAATTGATATACCCTTGTTTGCCTCCCTGAATCTCCGTAAGATTAGAGGGGAGACAACCATAGACTGGAGATAATATGCATCATCTCAAAAAATAAGGATAACTATATCAAGTCCAACTTCTTCGATGCCTCAATCTGTTGCTGTGAACTCGATATGTGACAAAGAGAATCAATTAATCTGTTCCCCATCCCAGGAGTATAGATGTTATCAATGTTATAATCCAAGAGGATCTCCACCCATCACCTCTACCTCAGATTCAGATCCATTTGCAATAAGATGTACTTCAAGATCTTGTGATCAAAGTAAACAATAAACAATCACCCATCAGGTATTGTTGCCACATCTTCCGTGCGAAGACTACCACTACTAACTTAAGATCATGGGTCACCAAGTTATTCTCATAAGGCCTTAGCTAGCATGAACCATAAGTAATCACTTACTATATCTACATCAGTACAAAACCATGCCTAGTCCCTGGTGTGTCGTAGAAAACTACGTACTAAACACCCTCTTCTAGAAATCTCATGATCAGTATGCTTGTAAAACACTACCTAAACTACTGGAAAACCTACTGGAACTTCTTCATCCATTGAAAAGGTTGGCCCTTCTGGTTCAAGTCTATCATTGGTGCTGATATCCATGAGAAATTTTGGATAAATCATTGGTAGTATCCTGCCAAACCAAGTAGGTAACACCCATATCATCCACGGTAAACTTCTCTTTGAATAATATAGTAGTGTGTGTTGTGCTTAACTTCGAGCTCTAACACACACCACAACCAATCAAACTAGCCGTTATGAATAGTAATACCCCCTTTTTGAAATTTTATACATCCTATCTTTCAAAATGGACTTCATTTTTGGATTTTTAATATCAAAATTATATTTGGGTGAATTTTTGGTACTTTTTTGATAACTTTCGTATTTTGATGAATAGTGAAAATTACTAAATTTTTATTAAAAACATAATTTTTAATTGAAATAATTAATAGTGATAATTTATGAATATGAGTGGTTATAAAGTATATTTAGAATATACTTTTACCATTTAATCCAATATTGTTCATTGGAAATAATTTAACATTTAAACAGGACATAAACAAGTGTCAATATTTTGATAGTTATTGTTTCATAAAAACATGCTTTTTATTTTGACACCGGGAATTAATTTTAAATTAATTTCTGCCACTTCTGTGTTTTGAATTTGAAAAAATGGATTCAATATTTGGAATCCGGATTCCGAAATTGTGTAAATAGGTAATTCTTATTTTTAGACATTTGAACAATTACATCGGTAAATATTTTATTTACCATAGTTAAAGGGTAAATCCGGTAAATAAGGGTAACACAATAATATTATAACAATTTTAAATTACCCTAAAACATATCCTAACCATATTTCTTGATGCATGTCCAACCATGTGCATATTTGGGTCAATTTTAAGACCCCATGGAGCCACTTGTAAGTGATAAGGACACTTTTTATTAATTAAGATAAAGTAAATACAAAAATGACATAAGCATATATCTTTTAGAAAAAAAAATTAAATAGGGTTATATATGTTATATTTTAAAATATAAATATTCATTAGAAAGATAAACATATTTCCTACATAATGGTAATTTATTTATAATATTTAGACCTTGAAAATTTTAATTTATTTATGACACAATAATGATGCAGTATTTTCCTTATTAATGATAGAATCAAATAATTGGTATTATAAATGTTAAAATATATATAATTGAAAATTTTTGATACCATAAATGAATTTTATTGGTTAATATGACATGTTATTATTACTCAAATGTATTTGGTTCTAATTAATAAAGTTGATAATACTTTAACAAAAATCAATTATTTAATAGTGTCAAAATTGACATAAATGAATTTTTAAAACAAATATTATATTATTAATTAATATTCTATTTCTAAGAATATAATGTTTGGAAAAAGTACTTATATAATGATAGGTGTATAATTAATGGACCACGTGGGTGTCTCTTGGAAGTATATGATACGTTTATTAACCATATAATATAAAAATACAAAGTGACATGGTAAATGTCAAACTAATTAACTAAGAGTTAAAACTAATAGATAAGGTTAATAAAGTGAAACAAACCTATCTAAAAAATATTGGTTGAGTTTTTTTTAAACCTATACACACCTTATACTTGTATTAATTCAGTTTTTACCCATTATAAACCGAATATGAATTTATTATAAAATAATACTTTAAGTTTTTCCTAAAGAGCCCCTCCTCCCCCTTATAAAAGGACACCACTTTGAACCAATTATTCATACCTTCAAATCCTGTTTGTTTGGCCAAAACCGGTACAAATATCCTTTAAAATCCCCTCAATTAAACCTAGATGCCTTATTTTCATAATAAATCCAACCTAAGGAGCCCTTTTGATCAAATCAAAAGGAAGAACCCGAAGAGGAGGTTATGTTTTCACCACCATCTTTCAAGTTCTTTTCTTCTTCCACTTCTTCTTTCTTTATTATTTCCATTATAAAATAATAACTCTAGTATCTTATATATACTATGATGTTATTATAAATATGGTACAACTATATTAAGTATTATATCCATCCTTTGAATGACATGTCACCATACGTGTGTACGTACGACTTTCCATCTCCACGTCGTGGTGTAATTGATATTCAAAACATTATTATTTCGATGGGTATGATAATGATCTTTAATTGATTTAAATAATAAATATAACATGATAATGATTCTGTATATATGATATTCCAGCCAATTATATATTTTTTCCCTCGTGTGTACGTACAAACTACCGTGTCCATTAACGTGATGAGATTCATT
Organism: Viscum album; assembly: GCA_963277665.1. Lineage (NCBI taxonomy): Eukaryota > Viridiplantae > Streptophyta > Magnoliopsida > Santalales > Viscaceae > Viscum > Viscum album. The sequence goes on from OY728150.1 coordinate 521,841,496, forward strand.
CCCCATCGTATCCATTCAATACTAATTTTCATTTGATGATTAAAAATAACGTTTAGAGACATGATATAATTCTTTATATGAATAAGATATATCCTATCCATAAGAAATATGGCTCACATAACAAATAATATGGAAAATTAATCCTTTAACACCTGTAACAACGTTAATACTAATATATTATTAACAAATCAATGTTAAAAGATCATATATGATATCATATTAATGTATATAATTCTTGTATAATTAAATGACAATTATTTAACCATTATAATGGAGGTAAAACTACCCTCGACCAAGGAAAAGTACATGGTAAGGGTTTATTTCATGATCTCTTCATTATCTGAGGTTGTTTATACGTAATTATCAATAGGGACCTCTTTATCATCCACATCCATGATTCTTAGAAATGTATTTCAAATCATTATTACTATTTTACAAAATATGGGTTAAATTCATTTATAGCCTTGTTTTAAATTTTAAATGATGTTTATAAAGGAATATTTCTGTGGTTTTCCAAACAAGGTCCTTCTTAAACTTTTCGACAAAATTAATGTAGGAATGTCTCTTTTTTTTACTTATACGGTGTATACGGCTATTTTCTGCCGTTATAAAATCGTCAAACCTTACCTTACATGCTTATAAGAATATTTTCAAGGTAAATGTTTTCTTTTATAATTATGTGACTTTTAAATGATTTAAAAAAAAGAGATATTTCTCTCAAATAGTTTTGATTTCATCTATGTCAACATCATTTTAAATGTTTTAATGATTTATTCTTCTAAACCATTCTCATTAATGTCCATGTTTGAAAAATGGATTTATGGATTTATTTAAATAGACATTAATATTTTAAAATGTTGATTAATTTAAAAAGTTTCAAAGTGGTATGGGACACTTTGATTCAAAAATGTCTTTAAATGTCTTCCTTTCTAAATTGTGTGACTTTTAAATGTTTTCTTGAAAAGGGATATTTCAATAAAAGACTTTTACAAATCACTTCCATCTATGTCAAATCCTTTAATGTATTTTAATCTTTTTTTGAAGTTGATTTATTATGATACAAAACCTCTATATTGTACTGAAGGTTTTGTGATATGTTTGAATGTCGATGTGTTATTTTTATACAATTCATGGTTTATGGTTAAAGTATTGAAATTTCATATCCTAGTTCTTATACAAATGTTTATGTTATGTTTAAAACTTTTCATACGAGGAATGTATTGGACATAGTAAGTGATGGGTGGAGACCGCTATAGCTCCTCGATGCAATGGTAGGTCTAATGAGATAACTAGACATGGAATTGGATGATGCCTTTTCCCAATTTGATTTAGGGTTTTGGCCGAGGCCTTAATCATTTTTTGACGTCTTGGACGAGGCCTTGAAAAAATATTTTATAATGTCTGATATTATACATTCCCACATTATGGAAATAATATTGATGGTTCATGTGGTCATTCGACTAGTATAATATCCATGATTATTTTTATTATGGCATTATTTACTCAACTCATATTCTTTCCATAAAAGTATTCATGTTTATTATTGGTAAAGGAATGTGGTATAAATTATTCACCATGCATAATATTTATTTCATTTTGTGCTGTATTTCTTACCATTACTAAGCATTTGAGCTCACCCATTTCTATGTTTTATTTTTTCCAGGATTCCAATAAGTGTATTGTGATTGATATAGTGGGTTATTCCAAGGGAATAATGGCATTTATAAAGGATTATTTATGTTGTTTTGTATGTTATAAAGTGTAATGTAACATTCTTTTATGTAATCTATTTTTCAAGACTATTAAATTGATCAGTCCTATGATACTTGATTCCTTGTAATCATGCAAATGTATTAAAATAATTCACCGACTCTGGGTAACTGGGGTTGGGGCATTACAGTTGGTATTAGAGGAAGTTTAGCAATAACCTTGGAAACTATATTTAGATAAACTCTGATTAGAGAACATTAACCTTAGATAGACTTTGAGGATTAGTATAGAAGAACTTTCTAGAATTTTGGTATTGTAGAGATTTTGTGAGTTTTCCAAGAAATAAATCCATATCTAGATATGAGCAGGTAGAGGGGGCTCTGGAACAGATGTACCTTGGGGTAAAACTCAAAAACACTGCATTGAGCTAGACTCGAATGGGAAATGGTGCACGACAATGGGTTTTGCTGCACTCTTGGTTATGACACTCCCAAGGGATATGCTTAGGATAATTATCATTTTTTTACAAACCATTATGAAGGTATTATGAGTATATACATACTCAAATAAAACATTATTATGATTATGGATTATATCCATAAACTTTTAAATTTAAATTAGGTATTTCACATGTTTGGAATTATTCATTGCAATTCATAAACTAACCTAGTGTGTGCCATTGTATATAAATGGTTTCCAGTAGAAGGAATGAAAACTCCAGAAATACATATGATCCAATGAATAAGAAGGATCATATCTTCCACGGTATTAAGACAATATTTAGAAGGGAAATAGTCTATCATGGTTTCTCAACATATGAATAAATCGTATCATGTGTTAATAAGATAAGTAAATAATTATCTGAGTCCTATGGATTTGAAGGGAAGCAAGAGAAGAAAAGGATGTAAGAGAGACCAATGGATAAAGGGAAGAGGGAAAAGAATAATTTTCCCATATGTGATAAATATGGGAAGAAGCACCCTGGATATTTTCTAAAGGGAATGGGAGTTTGTTATAAGTTTGGATAAAAAGGATACCAAGTACGTGACTGTAAGGGTCATAAAAAGGTTTCAAATGTACAATGCTTCATCTATAAAGAGTTGGGACACCACTTGAACCAATTTCCAAATCATTATAGTATGCCCCAAATGATTATATTGGATAATAATAAAATTATGATACTACCTCAGATGAAGAATAATGACTAGTGTTCTTATGTTGTTATTATAGGTTTAATTCATTTGAGTGTTGTATCAACAATATACTGGTTATATGAATTATGGAGATAAATAAGGATTGTACTACAATACTATTTTATTGAGGATTTGAGATTATATGGTTTTATGAAAAGAGACATAATAGTGAGCTACATTTTTGGTAAAATACATGGTTGAATGAAAGTTAATCCTTAATATGGTCTTGATAATGTTGTATTGATTTTGGAATAAGATACGGTTGATTTGAATAAATTATATTGTATATTCTTGACTACCTTGAAACTAATTAATGATTTTTCATTTTTGGAGTTTACAAAATTTTTGGATAGAAGGAGTATATCTAGTATTCCATAGTGAATAAGGGATCATGAATGTAATAAATAAAGTTTTATGGTAATCCAGGATGTTACCATGTTTTAAAATAATACATGATGAAGGTGTTCACATGTTATTACATGGAAAAAAATATTCATTGTGTTTAACTTCCTTATAAATTTTGGACTGTGAGTTTGGATAGAAGTATTTTGGATAAGTCTAAAGGTTGGAATGGATTAATTTTGAAAGGTTATTTTTGGATTTTTATAAATAGACAACATGCAGATCGTGTGACAGCCGGTCGTGTTGGACAAATCTGCGAGAATCGAACCGACAACCATAGTGCGATTGGGATTTATCGCATACCACTGGACTATGTGAAGTTCCTGGATGGTATAATGTAGTTTATTTTTTAAAGGGTCTGATATGTGAATTATAAATTCATTATATTTTAAACCCTATACGGTTAGGATAAATAGAGTATTTTTGAGTTGTATTATGTTTTGGGGTGAAAGATGAGTTTATGGTATAAATTTATTAATGGATAAAACTCTAATTATAAATTAAGTATATTTCCTTATGATCTTATCCCATCTCATAACTAAATTCCTCAACATTACTAAAAGGAACTTCGAACAAAAATGTTATCCTAGATGGTACCTTAGATCATCACAAATTTATGACTTTGTGATTGTTTGCCTTTTCATAGCCATGTTCTCTACCACTCACCAACAGATATTGATGGTCATATTTCTATTACATATCCATTTTTTCCTACATGGAACCCTATTATGTGTTATTTTCGTTAACCTTCATACTTACCACTCTTTATTTTAAATAGAGGCCTCATTAATCCATTTTCGATGTGGGATTTCAACTAAGATATTTTGACATTTCATCCCCAAGTTTTCAATACTGAGCCTAAATTTTGAGGAAACTATTTATTGAAGTATGGGAGAATGTAACACCCCAAGCTTCCACGGTATGCTTCTCTTTGAATAACACAATAGCGAGGGTTGTACTTAACTTTGAGTTCTAACACACACCACAACCAATCAAACTAGCTGTTATGAATAGTAATACCCACTTTTTAAAATTTTATACATTTTATCATTTAAAATGGACTTCATTTTTGGATTTGGAATATCTAAATTATCTTTGGGAGAATGTTTGGCACTTTTTGGATACCTTTCATATTTTGATGAATAGTGAAAATTACTAAATTTCAATTAAAATCATTTTTAATCGAAATAATTAATAGTGATAAATTATTAATTGTAGTTGTTATAAAGTATATTTAGATTATACATTTACCATTTAATCCAATTTTTTCCATTGGGCATAATTTCACATTTAAACCAGACATAAACAAGTGTCAATCTTTTGATAGTTATTGTTTTATAAAAAGACACATTTTATTTTGACAGTGGTAATTAATTTTAAATTAATTTCTGTCACTTCGGTATTCTGAATTTGGAAAAATTTATTCCATATTTGGAATAAGGATGCGCAAATTTTTTAAATAGGTAACTCTTATTTTTAGACATTTTTAATAATTACTTCGGTAAATAAAATATTTACCATGGTTAAATATTAAATCTGGTAGATAAGGGTAAACAAATAATATTATAATAATATTAAATTACCCTAAAACGTGTCTTAACCCTATTGGTTGATACATGTCCGACCATGGGCATCTTTGGATCGAATTTGGGACCCCATGGAGCCACTTGTAAGTGATAATGACACTTTATATTAATTAAGTTAAAGTAAAAAACATAAATTACATAAGCATATATCTTTTTGAAAAACAATTTTTAGAAAATATTATATATGTTATATTTTAAACTATAAATATTAATTATAAATATAAAACAATTTTCTACATAATGGTATTTTATTTATAATTTTTAGAAATTGAATAATTAAATTTATTTATGACACAATAATGATGTAGTATTTTTTTTATTAATGAAAGAATCAAATATTTCGTATTATAAATGATAAAATAAATATAATTTGAAAGTTTCGATGCCATAAATGAATTATATTGGTTAATATTAAATTTTATGATTTTTTAAATGATTTTTTTCGAATTAATAATGTTTTAAGACTTAAAAAAATCAATTATTGAAAAATGTCAAATTTGACAAAAATGAGTTTTTAAAACAAATATTATATTATTAATTGACATTCTATTCCTAAGAATCTAATGTTCGGAAAAATAACTTATATAATGGTAGTTTTATAATTAATGGACCACATTGGGGTATCTTGAAAGTATATAGTAAGTTAATTAACCATATAATACAATAATAAAAAGTTACATGGTAAATGTCAAACTAATTAACTAAGAGTTAAAACTAAAAGATAAGTTGAATAAAGTGACCCAAACCTGTCTAAAACCTATTGGTTGAGTTGTTTGGAACCTATACACACCATATAATTTTAATAATCCACTTTGGATCCATTAGAAACCGAATACGAATTTATTATAAAATAATACTTTATGTTTTTCCTAAAGAGCCCCTCCTCCCCCTTATAAAAGGACACCAATTCTATCCAATTATTCATACCATCAAATACTTTTGGTTTGGCCAACCCCTACCCAAATATCCTCTGAAATTCCCTGAAATCAACCTAGAGGCCTTAGTTTCATCAGAAATCCAACCTATAGAGCCCTTTTGATCAAATAAAAAGGAAGAACTCGAAGAAGAAGAAATGTTTTCACCACCCTCTTTCAAGCTTCTTTCTTCTTACACTTCATCATTCATTGTTATTTCCATTCTAAAATAATAAATCCATTATATTCTATATAATATGATGTTATTATAAATATGGTACAACCATATTCAGTATTCTATCCATCCTTTGAATGACATGTCACCATACGTGCATACGTACGACTTGACGTCTCCACGTCGTGGTGTAAATGATATTCAAAAAATTATTATTTGTATGGGTATGATAATGATGTGTAATTGATTTAAATAATAAATATAACATGATAATGATTCTGTATATATGATATACCATCCAATTATATATTATTATGTTTCTCATGTGTACGTACAGACTACCGTCTCCACGAACGTGATGAGATTCATTCCCCATCGTATCAATTAAAGACTAATTTTCATTTGATGATTGAAAATAATGTTTAGAGACATGATATAATTATGTATATGAATAAGATACAACCCATACATAACAAATATGGCTCACATAACAAATAATATAAAGAAAAATGAATCTATTAACACCTGTAACAACGTTAATACTAATATATTATTAACAAATCAATTTCAAAAAAACGTAGATGATATCAAATTAATGTATATAATTCTTGTATAATTAAATAAAAATTATTTCACTATTATATAGGAGGTAAACCTACTCTCAACCAAGGAAAATTACAAGGTAAGGGTTTATTTCAGGATCTCTTCATTATTCAAAGTTGTTTATACGTAATTATCTACTGGGACCTCTTTATCATCCACATCCATGATTCTTAAAAATGTATTTCAAATCATTCTTAATATTTTACAGACATTGGGTTAAATTCATTGATACCCTTTTTTGACATTTTATAAGATGTTTATAAAGGAATCTTTTCATCATTTTCCAAAAAAGGTCTTTTTTAACATTTTCAACAAAATTAAGGATTGAATGTAATTTTTTTAACTTATACGACGGATGCAGCTATTTTCCGCCATTATAAAATCGTAGAAGCTTCCCTTACAAGCTTATAAGAATATTTTCAATGTAAATGTTTTCTTTTATAATTATGTTACTTTTAAATGATTTCAATAAAAGAGATATTTCTCAAAAAAGTTTTTATTTCATCTACGTCAACATCATTTTAAATGTTTTAAAGATTTATTCTTCTAAACCATTCTCATTAATGTCCATGTTTGAAAAATTGTTTTAAGGATTTATTTAAATAGACATGAATGTTTTAAAATGTTAATTAATTTAAAAAGTTTCAAATTTTTATGGGACACTTTGATTCAAAAATGTCTTTAAATGACATCCTTTCTAAATTGCGTGACTTTTAAATGTTTTCATGAAAAGGGCTATTTCAATCAATGATTTTTACCAATAATTTCTATCTATGTCAAATCCTTTAATGTATTTTAAACTTGTTTTGAAGTTGATTTATTATGATACAAAACTTTCATATTTTATTGAAGGTTTTGTGATATGTTTGACTGTGGATGTGTTATTTTTATACCATTCATGGGTTATGGTTAAAGTATTGACATTTCACATCCAAGTTCTTATAAAAATGTTTATGTCTTGTTTCAAAATTTGGATATGAGGAATGTATTGGACAAAGTAAGTGATAGGTGGAGCCCGCTATAGTTCCTCGATGCATCGGTAGGTCTCATGAGATAACTAGACGTGGAATTGGACGAGGCCTTTTTTGCATTATATTTATGGTTTTGGTCGAGGCCTTAATCATTTTTAGAGGTCTTGGTAGAGGCTGTGACAAAATGTTTTAGAATTTCTAGCATTATACATTACCTCATTATGGAAATAATATTGATAGTTCATGTGGCCATTCTAGTAGTAGAATACCCATGATTATGGTTAATTATGACATTATTTACTAAACTCATATTATTTCCATAAAAGTATTCATGTTTATTATTGGTAAAGGAATGTGGTATCAATTATTCACCATGATTAATATTTCATTCATTTTATGTCGTATTGCTTACCCTTACTGAGCATTTGATATCACCCCATTCTATGTTTTATTTTCCCCAGGATTCCAAGAAGTGTATTGTGATTGATATGCAGGGTTAATCTAAGGGAATACTAGCATTCATAAAGGATTATTTATGTTTTCTTTTATGTTATAAAGAGTAATGAAACATTCATGTATATAATATATTTTCCAAGATTGCTATATTTATTGGTCCTTTAGGACTTGATTCCTTGTAATCATGCCAATGTATTAAAATAATGCACCGACTTTCGGTAACTGGGGTCGGGGCGTTAAAAAAGAAGCTCCACACCTCTGTCACACTCTGAGGTGGCTCCCATGATAACACTACCTCAACCAGGGTTGGGTCCATTACTACTCCATCTCATGAGATATCTTGTCCTAGAAAGTGGATCTCATGGATCCCGAACTAGAACTTTGTTAGCTTCTCATGAAGTTGGTACTATCAGAGTACATCTAGAACAGTTCACAGGTGTGACGTGTGGTCCTCCTTTGACACTAAGTACTCAAGGATTTTTTTGATGAAGAGCACTAAAAAATGGTCTATGTGTAAATGGAATATCTAGTTCATAATTCCCATGAACACTACGAGGGTGTTCATCACACTGAAAGGAAAAACCAAGTAGTTGTTCTGATCATAGCGGCATATGGATGCCATCTTCGGTATATCCTCATCTTGTACTCATAACTTGTGGTAACCAGATTGAACGTCAACCATAAAGAACCATCACACCCCTCTCAGTTGATATAATTGTTTGGCGATCCCTGGCAGTGGATAAATTTTCTTCACTATTACCGGATTCAAGAACCAATAATCCACACACAACCTCAAACTCCCATATACCTTCTTGGCAAACAAAACTGAGACCACCCGAGATGAAATACTGGGTATTATGAATCCCTTCCTCTTAAATTTCAATAGTTATGATCTCAACTCTCTAAGATCTATGAGTGACATAAAATATATCGGTGAGGATATCAGTGCTATCATAGAGTGTAAGTTGACACAGAAGTCGATTTCCTGGTGGCGAGGTAACCCTGGATCATTTCTAGAAACACATCCTTGTACTCTGCCAGTACTTCTTGGAACTGAAATCTCACAGCATATGATAATATGACGGTAAGGCAATACAACTCATTATTGATTAGATAAACCCTCTTAAGGAAGAGCCCATTTTATTCTTCCTGGGTTTCCATTCCACCAATGAATGAAAACCTCATTCCATCTCCATGGACACACCACAGGGTTTGCCTAAAAAAAGTCAATATGGGCATGGACCGAAGATAAAAATTCCATACCAAGAATGACATCATAAGGTGTCGACGCATCTACTAAGAGGTTAAAAATGAAACTCTCAACTCCAAGGGTAAGATAAAAATTTCAGAAAAGTGGTGTGATCATCGAGTATCCTCCCATAGATTTCTCCTAGCATAATGTTTGATTCAACAGCTCCATCCAAATATAAATGTTTAGTACAAGACATGTGGAAAGGAAAGAATTACTGGAACCTGTTTCAATTAGTACAACAAATAAAGTACAAAAGACATAGATAGTACATCAGATCATCACTGGAGTCCCTGTTTTGTATGCCTCGACATCATGTAGCTGCCCCACCCCAATCCCCCAGCTCCCTGAGCCTTCTGTGAACCTCCTCGGGGTGGTGGCGGAAGTAGTTCAAAGTGTCCACCACCTCCTACATCTCTCCCTACTCCTCTTCCACATCGGCCACATGGAGGGTCTACCTACTCTCCTCTCTTCCTCTTCCTCAGTGGTGTATCCACCATGTCCCTAATAGAAGAATGATGGGATTGATAGTCTTTGGCGAGATGTCCCCTGCCATCTCACGAATAGCATCATCTCTCCCTAGGATAACTAGATCCAGTCAAAGATACATGGACTGTAGATCCCCAATCAGGGTCCTCCAATGATGTGTTCAACGAACCAATACCTATTTCTGGAATTGGATCCTTACTGACAAGGTCTCCGCTCATGTCTTCGTACTATTGACTACCATTGGCTATCTCTACTCAGCAAAAAACTCTTGACCACCAAATATCACTCGAGCACTCATGAATAAGTAAAAATTCATATAGGCACCACACTAGCTCTGATTTCCCATAATATAACATTCTTGATGGTCCAAGATATAAATTACTAATCCATAGACATATCTATTAAGTACCTGGTGAGGTTGGTGAATCTTGATGAATATTTATCTAATGTTAAACTGCCCTGCTGGAGATGAATAAGCTCTTGGATATGCATGACTCTTAGAGTAACCGAAGAGAACTCCTCCTTGAAGAGTCTCTCAAACTCCATTCATGAAAGAAACTCCTCTTTGTGAGGATTCATGGTAAAACTCCACCATAATCTCACTAAACCCTAAAGAAGGATCCCTCCTAGGATCACCATCTACTGTGTTGGTGTCCTCACTAGACAAAAAACTCTTGTCACCACCTCAAGCCAGTCCTCAGCCACCTGAGGGTCGAGGTCTCCTTGGAACCTGAGAGGTCTCTATCTCTGAAACTGATGTAGGGTTCTTATCCTTCCCTCCTCATATGCTAGTATTTTAGATACCACATTCTCCTCCAGTAGCAGTAGTATAGCAGTCAGACCACCTTGAGGTAAGTCCTGGGGTAATGGTCCCTTAATTGAAGCCTCGTTACCGAGGGGGTCATCCTCATGATTGAGTTGTTGAATCCAAGTAGGTATGTGTCACATAGGCATCCTGTAAAGAAACAATATATACCATGTCCAATGAGTATATCTGGACAACTGAAACTAAAGGACATGGGAAAAACATCACATTGCTATATGATTCATGTACCATTTTTTTATTTCCTTACAACTATTGTTCTCACGTTCTAATTCGAAAAGTGGGTTATCAGAGTCTTGGTGTATGGATACATTGGCTGCCTACACCAACACTAGAGTCTCTGGCCTGAAAGATGAACTCCAAACACTAAAAACTATTATCCCAAACCAATATCACAGACTTTGGGTCCTAAGGTAGAAATGAACACCTCTGATTCAACTCTATCAGGACCCATCCCAGTGGGGTCCGTTCTGTGACACCATAAGACCGCCTCCAATAGGCAGTGGGCTGGTGACTAGCACCGAGTAGGCATATCATTAACATGGGATGCATTTCCTTAGTACCTACACACACACACACAAACACACACACACCTCCACGCCAACAATTGATTAAATGTAAAAACCACTATGGGGAAAAATGCATGAATATAGGTAATCCCAACCAACAGATTACAACGGAAAGTAATGTGTGGAATGTAAACTGGTCCATAATAAAATCCCACCAAAAGAAAGAGTTTGTAAACTACAAGGTCCAATCTATAAGAAAGAAAAAGGTATTTAGAGTGATGTTCGTAGCTGTAAGAACAACTCAGCTTGTAAGGAAACTCAAAATGCTTGTTCTAGTCATAGACCTCCCCAGACTCTGTCAAAATGCTGCTCATCTTTAGAAGATACAACATGTGCGTGGAAAGCTTGTGCAAGGGTGATTATAACAATACTCACTAGGGGTCCCCTAAAACCACAAATAAATACATAGAGTAAAGGTAAAGTCATCTCTACACATTATATGTCTGCATAACACATATGAATAGAAACATATCTAGATATACTTGAATCCAAGACACATAGTCTAGAGGTTAGTCACGATGACCATATACCCATGCTAGGGACTCAATTTTAAGAATCCATGAATTACTAATCCTGGAGAACTCACTCCACATGTCTAATAACTCTGATGATGTCCATCTGAGAATTATATTCATTAGTATGTGTGACGAGAGAGATAGACACATTGATAGGTCTGAAGAGAGAACAAATACACCAATTTCGAGGGAACTCACTCCTGAGTGGGGAAATATCATGATACATGGATGAGGATCACTATCAGAGACTTGGAATATTCCACCACTCATCCATATTCACATACTATGTAGAGGATCATTGTCCTATAGGATTGTTCATGTCGATACCTAACTCTCTATGGGGCCAATAATGGGTAGAGGGTATCGCTCTAGGCCTATCAGAGGGATTCTGACTCTATTTAGAATGTCTTGCTGAAGGGATCATACTCTTTTGGGTAGAAATGATACCTGACCTTCCGAGGAATGAGAAAAGGAGGAACTAACCCAAATGAAACTTTTCCAAAGAAAGGTGGAAAGGAAGATCAGGCCATGTACAAAAAAGTACACGACATGTAGAAAGGTCACACACTGCACTACCACAAAACTGGGCAAGCCATGCGCCTGCCTTTATCAGCACCAACGGAAAAGCGCTGATAAAGGGGAGGGCCTTTATCAGCGCTAAAAAAAGAGCTCATAAAGGTCCACTTTATCAGCGCTAAAACAAGCGCTGATAAAGGTGTACCCTTTATCAGCACTTGTTTTAGCGATGATAAAGGGATTATTTATCAGCGCTTTAAATATCCTTTTATCATCGCTTTTATTAGCGCTGATAATATTTATTGTATATATTAATTAAATTTACACTTAAAATTATATTATATTTAAAAAAAATATTTTTTATTATATTTTCAATGATATATATATAAATATACCTTTCAAACAATTTTATAAGTATAAATAGAGATATATATATTTAGAGTTAAATAAATATATAATAATATAAAGAAATTCTTAAATTGATACATTTATCAGCGCTTTTATTAGCGCTGTTAAACTATGTATTTATCAGCACTAAACAAGCACTGATAAAGAGTGTATTTATCAGATCTAAAATGAAAAGCGCTGATAAAGTCACTCATTATCAGCGCTACAAAAGCACTGATAAAGTCCGGTCTTTATCAACACTAAAAAAATGCTGATAAAGGTTGTATTTATCAGCGCTTTTCATTTTAGTGCTGATAAATACACACTTTATCAGTGCTTTTTACTATCAATGATAAAGACTCATGCGGGATTGATAAAAACCCTCGGGTCCGCTTCCTCCTCCCCACACCCTGTCAAGCTCTCGCGGAAGCCCTCCTCTGCGCTACTGCCGCTGCCTCCTTCTCCTCCTCCTCCGTAGCCGCCGCCTCCTCCTTCTCCTCCTCCTTCTCCTCCTCCTCCAGCTGCTGCCTCCTCCTCCTCTGACCGCCGCCTCCTCCTCCACCACCACGGCCTCGTCCTCCTCCTCCTCCACCGGCGCCTCCTCCTCCTCCTCCTCTGCCTAGTCTGCGGCCTCGTCATCCTCCACCTCCACCGGCACCTCCTCCTCATCCTCCTCCTCTACCTACTCTTCTTCCTCCTCTCCACCGCGGTTCCTCCACTGCAGCCTCCTCCTCCTCCTCCTCCTCCTCAGCTGCCTCCTCCATGCCTCCGCACTGCCTCTGTTGCCTCTGGTTCCTCCGTTTTCGACGCCTCCTTCTCCTCTGCCATTGGGTCCTCCTCCTCAAGGTGATTCAAATTGAATTTACATGAATTAATTATGTTTTCATTGTGGTTACCCCTTGCATCCAATCCCAAATTATGAATATTGATTTTTGAATTTTATGAGTGTTGTTATTGTGGGTAATTGTTATGTTTGGATTGTGATCACATGATGTTATGTGTTATATTATATACTCATGATAATATGACATTACAACTGGAATGATTCACCTTGTATGTGTGTTAGCATGCATGGTGTTTATATGTTGTACATAAAAGAAGTGGACCATCATGAAATTAATATCCCTTAGTAGGGTACAGCACTTGATATGCGATGATGAAGACAGAGAACCTAAGCATAGGGTGGAGGTACAACATATCCATGGTGTCGTGTCATGGGTGTTCTTGAGGTACCCAGTATTTTATAGGTCCCATTCACTATGAGATGCATAATTTTTTTCAATAACCACATGGATCTATCTCATACATAGAAAGAGGGTATGAAGGTCACTAATTTGCTGGCTACTTAGGCATCTCTAGGTAACCTGTGTACCATATTTAACATCATATGATCCCTCCCCCAAGCTTGTTAGTTTAGTTAAAGAAGATTCCCTTAGGATAAAATAATTTATACCTCCTTTGACTGTTTTTAGCCTTGTCCCCTTCTTGAAATAAAATATATCAACATTGGATGTGCTGCAATAAAGTTCCTGACTGAGTTATTTAAGCTATAACCTTGGGTTTGTTGTGCCCCCCCTCCACTACTCCCTCTTCTCCCCACCACATCCATGCCTTCCCTCCTCCCTCATCTCCCTCTCCTCTAACTAAACCTCCTCCCCTTCCTCCACCCATACTCAATTCCCTCCTAGCACCATGATTTGAACTAAGGGTAGGTGCCTTCTCCCATCCAAACACATAGATTATGGATCGTGGCCTATTGCATCTAAGCACAAGACCCAAACTCTAATTCCACCATCTCCATCTCCTTCTCCCTCTTCTTTTCCACCACCATTGGAAGATTCCATCTTGTTGGGTTTTGAATATCCTTTTCCATCCCACCACTCACAATATGTGGTTCCACCTACCAATGTCCATCCCTATTTTCACTTTGAGGAAATGAAACACTATATGTGCTTCGACCATTTTCAATCCAAGTCAATTTTCAGCAACATATCCATGGATTTGGTCATAATACACAAGGTCCTCATCGACAAGGTTGTTATGGTAGACATTCTCACAAATGAAACACTCCCAAATTATTGATATTTTTGAGGAGACGTTTTAGGAGCCCTTTTTAGAGTTCCTTAATACTTTGAAGATAGAATTAATCTATATCACCTTCAAACAAGGTGTTAGGGATTGGGATTTGACACTGGGTGAGTTCAGAGTTATCTTGGGGTTTATTCTTCTGACATTGCTACATCCACTACCTATATTTCTTTGTGTCTTGATCTGAACAAGAAAAATACACTAAAGAGTTGGGTATTGATCACTATTGAGCCCACGAGTATCCATGATCCTCCCACATCCAAGAGCACCCAAATGAAGGGTTATTATCTAAGGATTAGTCATTGTGCCTTAGCTCATGTCTGGATAGCATGCGTAGACTCCCACATAACCATCACATAGACTAAGGTGCCCATTATGGCCACTTCCATGGGTGCCCTTGTAGAAAACATATACTGTTTCTTACTTATTCATTTGGTCCCATGTGTTTCAATCAACTTTCTACACTTTTAATTTTTATGCACATGTTAGGCTACCTATAGGCCTTACCCATGAGGTATTTCCTTGTACGGACACCCTATAGAGACCGCCCTATGAGATTGATCCACAAGTTGCACTGATTATCCTTTTTCCTCAAAAAAGGTATGGTTAACCCATGTCTATAGTGGTGAACCCCACTAACAAACTATAAAAAACTCCCAAGAACCACCCCTCATCAGGGGTGATCGAAGAGAGGAAGATATTGGATGAATCCCAAGAACCACCCAAGATTTTGTATTAATGAGCATGCCCCCTACCATTTTTGAAGTATCTTGTTTTTTATCTAAATTATACTCATATTACTTCTTCTATAAACAATATACTCATCCTATGGATTTCAAATTGGATGAATATAAATAAAGAATGGATGAATGCCAATCGGTTGACAAAAGAGTATGACGAAGGTGTGAAAGAGTTTATCAAGTTTGCAAAAGATCATGCATGAGACTCTTCTCAAATCCTTTGTCCGTGTTTACGCTGTTGTTTTTCAAATCAAATTAGTCCAGATGAGTTGGAAGAAAACATGATCTGTCATGGAATAGATCAGAGTTATACATGTTAGAATAAACATGGGGAAACAACGAATGTAGGTAGTGACTGGGGTGACACTATGTTTTATGGATCATCTGATATGATTACAAAAATGATCAATGAAGATGACTGTATGGAGGATGTGATTACATATGTGAATGATGATGAAGATCGTATTGAGGAAATGATAAGGACCTTCTAAGATGAACTTCGTGATAGCCCAAAATTGTTTGAGAAGTTTAAAAGTTGTGCAAAGACACCACTGTATACTGGTTTCACTAAATATACAGCATTGTCTGCCATACTGAAGCTATATAATTTGAAAGGAGACAATGGGTGGAGTGACACCAGTTTTAGGAAACTACTTTCCCTCATGAATGACATGCTCCCAAACGATAATGAGTTCCCGAACCGAACATATGATGACAAAAAACTACTACGCTATATGGGTATGATCTCTGAAAGAATACACACCTGCTCGAATGATTGTATACTATTTCGCAAGGACCAAAAATCACTTAAAGAATTCCCAAAGTGTGGTGCTTCTCGATACAAGAAAGATGAATCCAGTCCTACTAAAGTTGTATGGTACTTTCCAATCATTCTATGGTTTAGATGCCTATATGGAAGTGAGGAGACTGCAAAACAATTAACATGACATGCAGATACAAGAATTAAAGACGGGATACCATGCCACCCAGCAGACTCTCCTTAGTGGAAGAGAATCGATCCTGAGTATCCTGAATTTAGAAATGAGTCGAGAAACATTCTTCTTGCGTTATCTACAAATAGAGTGAATACTTTTGGTTTTCAAAGAAACAGTCACAGTACATGGATGGTTATGTTGATAAATTATAACTTACCACCGTGGTTATGCATGAAATGAAAATACATCATGTTATCTATGCTTATATTAGGACCAAAACAACCAGGTAATGATATTGATGTTTAATTAGCTCCATTGATCGAAGATTTGAAATTATTGTGGGATTCAGGTGTTACATTGTATGATTATTACAGAAAGGAAGATTTCACTTTTAGAGACATGTTGTATGGGACGATAAATGAATTCCCTGCTTATGGAAAATTTTCATGATATAGAGTTAAAGGAACTCAAGGCTGCCCCGTTTGCGAAGAAGGTACACAATCAATTAGGTTGAAACATTAATCAAAAACCGTGTTTCTAGGACATCACAGATTTCTACCGTAATGACATAAGTACCGTTATTGGACGACATCATTTGATGGAAGTTCAAAAGAATGTACAACACCGTCTCCACTAACAGGTAATCAATTGTTTGAGAAAGTTAAAAATGTGAACAATAATTTTGGTAAACCGACATCTAAAAACCTTACGAAAATCGGTTGGAAAAAGATATTAGTTTTTTTTTGAATTACAATACTAGAATTGTTTGTATGTAAGAATTTTTCTTGATGTTATGCATGTAGAAAAAAATGTATTTGATAGTTTTATTGGCACATTGCTAAATACATCAGGAAAAACAAAATATGGAATTAAGGCAATGTTGGACGTGGTTGAGATGGGAATACGAGAAGAGTTGGCACCAGTGAATGTTGAAAAACAAACATTTCTTCCTCCTGCTACTTACACTCTTTCCCAGCAGGAGAGATATCAGTTTTTCAACTTCTTGAATTAGATAAAGGTTCCAGAGGGGTATTCATCAAATATCAGTAACCTCGTGTCAATGAGAGACTTGAGGTTAAAAGGCCTGAAATCACATGACTGTCAGGTTTTGTTGAAAAATATCATTAAAATTGCTTTAAGTTGAACTTTTACCAAGAATTTCCGTCATACATTAACGAAACTGTGTTTCTTCTTCTAAACTATATGCAGTAGAGTTATAGACCGGTGAAATTTCCAGCTATGGAAAAAGAAATTTCTGTCATATTATGTGAATTAGAAATGTTCTTACCACCTTCATTTTTTGATGTTATGGTTCCTTTGATAGTCCACTTGGTGAGAGAGATTCGACTATGTGGTCCTGTACATTACTGATGGATGTACCCCATTGAACGGTATATGAAGATTTTGAAAGGGTATGTCAAAAATTGAAGTCAGCCAGAGGGTTGTATTTCAGAGCGATATATTGTTGAGGAAGCCGTTGAAGTATGTATCGAATACTTGTCTGGTGTGGAAAGCATTGGATTACCGAAATCTCATCACACTAGGCAGCTTGAGGGTGAAGGAATTTCTGGAATAAAGGTTGTCACAATCAATATTACAGATTGGGAGTAGGCCCACATTTATGTTTTTCATAACAGTTTCGATGTTGACCCATATGTTGAAATCGAAAAAGAAATTCTTAGGCATTTGAATCCATTTAGGGCTGAAAAATAGACATCGAATTCACATAATCGACAGTTTATAGGATGGTTTTGATATCATAATTTTAAGAAGTTAGATGATAATCCAGATTCAATTTCGGAACGACTTCGATGGCTAGTCGGAGGACCAAGTGTGTATGCATTATCTTACAATGCTTATGTAGTTAATGGCTATACATTTTATACTAATGAACATGATGAAGATAGTGCAATGCAGAATAGTGGGGTTACACTTGTGGCTGAAGCGATGCATGGTTCCGGTGCTAAGGACAGAAATCCAATTTATGCGAATATGTCATACATTGGCATCATCAAACAAATATGGGAGTTAGATTATACGGAATTTCAAGTTCCGATATTTCAATGCAAGTGGGTTGATAAGAGTAGTGCTGTTAAAATAGATGATTTGGGAATTTTGAAAGTTGATTTTAGTAAGGAAGGTGAGAAAGAAGAACCGTTTATAATGGCATCACAGGCAGTGCAAGTATTTTATGTTCCAGATCCCGCAAACCAAAACTGGTCAATCATTCTGTTATCGACCAAAACAGCTGAAGGGTCAAGTGAAAATTCAACGGATGATGACCCTTTAATTGGAACTTTGCTATCATTTTGCAGTGGTCCCAATGTAGATGAAGTTTTTTATGTTAGAGGAGACCACAATGAAGGGATATGGATAGTTGATAGAGGGTCAAATCCCTTCTTCCTTTAAAAAAATAGAGTTCAATAATCAGGTTATTGATCTTTTTTGTAATATAGATTGTGTTACATTATGTTATTATTTGTTCGCTGCTGCTTTTCGATGATCTAAATTAAATGTTAAACCAGTTCTACAGATAATGAATTCTTCTCCTGCTGATGCACCCAATCCTGAGACACAACATATCTCTCAACCTGTTACAGCTGGTCCCACTACTGAGAGACAACAGGTCTCTCAAACTTTTGTAGCTGGTCCCACTACTGATGTAAAAAAGGTCTCTCAAGTTGTTGCAGCTGGTCCCACTGCTGACGTACAACAGGTCTCTCAACCTATTGCAGCTGGTCCCACTGCTGACGTACAATAGGTCTCTCAACCTATTTTAGCTAGTTCAAGTGCTGATGCTAGCGCTTCGGAGAAACATAATGATGATACAGAAACTGAGGAAATTGTAGGCGATGAAACCCCAACGACAAAAAAAAACAGGTGTGTCATAGTTTGACAGTTTTAGCCAAAATCCTTAAGGAAAAAGCGAAAGGCATAAAATATGAGGTGGGATGGAATAAACTAGGCCAGCATGTAAACCCCAACAAAGCCATGTTTAGTATCCACATTGGAATCATCACTCGACAACGCGTGCCGATTGATGTAGAGTCGTGGAACCATGTTTTCAGCTGGTTGAAAACATTAATGTGGGAATATATTATTGTAACATTACGATAACATATATTTAATTTATTAAAATAAAATAAAATACTAAAATATTGACTAACCCTTCATCATCTCTTGCAGAGTGCATTTATAGTAGATGTTTCGCACAAATAATATGTTTTAAGACTAGAAGGAAGGATTCATAGAGGATTTCGCACCATTTTAACGAAACATCATCTGAAAGATGCCGAAGGGAAAATCAAGCCGCACTCGCCTCCTCTTTATGCACACTGATATCCCAAGGAACGTGGGATGCGTTTTGCAACCGTCGTGGGGAACAAAATTTTCAGGTACATTGTGTTTGGTTACACATTGTGTAACGTCGCTTGTATTAATCACATTTATTGATAGGTTTTTATTTATGAAAGAACAACTGAGTGCTGAAAATAAAGAACGGGTAGCAAAACCAGCGTACCCCTATCGTAATGTAAGGATGGGGTACGCTTTAATTGAAAATCAATTGGTACTTATTTTAAAAGTACTGAAATAATTTTATGTGACATAAAACAACACTGTAACCATGATTCTATGTTTATATGCATATTGATGAAGGAAAATATCAAGTCACTTCCATTCCACACCTTCTGCTATGGAAGGAGGCTCGTGCTAATAAATAGAGGAAACTGATAGATGAAAACACACAAAAAGTGTGGGAAACATGTGTAAGTATGACATAATATAAACTTTTTTTATTTAAATAAATATTTCATAATGATGCTTACTTATTTTTTCATATTTTCTATTTGACATAGTCACAGGAATCAACAACACCCGCACCAGATGCAGACATACTTTCAACGGCCTTGAAACAGCCAGAACAGTATGGCCGCGACAGAGGTGTGGGTTTTAGGTTGTCACCCTGGGCATATTTTCAGAAAAAAAGAGGTTGAACAAACTAAAGAATTGTATGTAATGAGAGATAGAGTATCTACACTTGAAGAACTATTCCAAACTCAGGGAGAGATGCTAAAGAGTTTGATGGAGGAGAGGTGAAGAGAGAAAACAACTCAAGAACATCCCACGCGAGAAGATCCACCCCTCACCAGCTTTGAGGCAAGGCATTCCCCTCAAAGACCTGACTTCACCAAGGTAATCAATGTTCTAATATTTGTTTTTTGGAAATTTGAATCACATAGACACTGATACATTTCATGTAATGATATTCTATAGGGTGAAAATGACTGTGATTTATATCTTTCAACTCCCACCCATCGCCTTGTTGCGAGGGCTACGGTGTTCAATATGCCGAATGACATGCTACACTCCAGACCACTTCCAGCCGGTCATGTCAAAGTGACTATAAACGTAGATCATGAGCCGAGCGCCGAGCTACCCGTGCCAAATGACAATGACGACATTCATATGGTGGAAAAAGGTTTCATATCATTCGTTGCATGGCTGTCGAATCTTGTAAAAAAACATGTCGAAAAAGAGGTATTCATTTCCAATTCATTTGTCAAGCAGAACCTTTACATTAAATTGGAAAATGGCTGAACCGATGAATGTTATTATAGAAGGACAAAATGGATAAGCTAAAACAAAAGAGAGGCTCCAACATTGGATCAACCAACCGACCAAAATGGTCTACTGAGAGCACGTTCACCCCGCCCGTTCTATGTCCACATTTAATATCATCGCAAGATCATGTGGATAAGAAAATGAAAGATGGAAAGTGTCATACAATTGTTTGTGAAAAAGATATGTACGAAGAGGAAACATTTGATTTCATTAGTGCAGACACTGTTTCTGAGATCATCACATACGACTGGCTAGGCGCCTCAGTTATAAATGTATAAATGAGGTATGTATTCATGATTTGATTTTACAGAAGCTGATATACATTAATAATTATGGATAAATACATATCATATTTTTCATAGACATATATATGAAAATAAATTGATGGGATTTTCCCATGAATACAAATTTGGACTCGTTAGTCCTCAAACCATTTCTACACAATGAGAAGAAATAGATTCTAATTTTCAGGCTGAATTAATGTCAAATCTGCTCAGAACATTTCAAAGCAGAATTACGACTAACAGAATATTTTTAATACCAATGTTACAGGGGTAAAACTATACATTTGAATCATATCAATTATATTTTCATTTCTATCAGTACTTATTTCTTTTTGTGTTTTTAGGGAACATTGGATGCTCATTGCAGTCAATTTGGATACTCCAAAGATTTATTTTCTCGATTCACTGCATGGATATCCAACTAACCGCCCACACATGATGGTGATTGTCAATTTTTAATACACTAGATCCAACATTTTAGAACAAAATATCTAGTTATATAATTTATATTATCTTTTAATGAGGATTTTGTTATGATAGGGCAGTGTATCAATATCGTCTAAAGGCTGGAATGAATCCAGGGCATAAGGACGACAATGCCAACAAGATCTACAAATGGAGAAGTATTTGGGTATATATTTTTAAATTTCACTATCCAAATACATATCAAAACAAATTAATTATTTTTCTTGATGTTTCTGCAATGTTCGAAACAAACAAACGACAAGGACTACGGTTACTAGGTTTGTAAATTTATGAAAGAGATCATATTTAATGAACAAACTAGAATCCCTGAAGAGGTATTTTTGAAAATAATTACTACTTCATTTAAAATAATTATTAATCCTTTGTGTATTTATATTTTTTCAGTACTACTATGACTGTCACAAAAACTCCTATTCAGAAGATGATATAAATGTCTTTAGAAATGAATGGGCAGCGTACCTGATGGAAGAATGTAAACAAATAAGACAATGAAGGTGAATTCCTAATACTTATGTTATCGTTATATGGTCATTGATATCTACCTTTAATCTTATTGAGCATCTATGATCTCCCTTTCTTATGTTTCATATCCTTAGATTGGTGAATTCCTACAACTCAGTTTAAAAATGACATAGAATTTAGAAAACAACACTAACGACAAACATAATACCGATAAAACGCATTCGTATTGTTTTGAAACATTAATAAATAGGATCCATGAGTCATTTGTGACGTGTAATAATTGACCGAACCTCAATCTAGCACACGGTGTGACTGGTATGGAAAAAAGTGTCTGATATCTGTTTGAAAATGACATAAACTTTCAAAAACAACACTAATGACATATGGAATATTGCGCAAATGCATTCGGATGGTTTTGATACTTCAGGACAACAATCCATGAGTCATTTGTGACATGTTCAAATTGACCTCACCTCAATCCGACGCATGGTGTGACCGGTATGACTAAAAGTGTATGATATCAGTTTGAAAATGACATAAACTTTAGAAAACAACACTACTAACATACGGAAAACTATGAAAACACGTTTGGATTATTTTGATACATGATTAAAATGATCCACGAGTTATTTGTTACGTGTACGAATCGACCAAACCTCAGTTCGATGCACGGTGTGACCGGTATGGCTAAATGTGTCTGATATCAATTTCAAATTGAGATAAACTTTGAAAAACAACATTACTAACATACAGAATACCGATAAAACACGTTCGGATTGTTTTGAAACTTTAGGAAAATGATCCATGAGTCATTTTTGATGTGTACGAATCAACCAAACCTCAATCTAACGCCCGGTGTGGCTGGTATGGCTAATAGTGTCTGATATCAGTTTCAAATTGAGATAAACTTTTGATAACAACAATAATGACATACGAAATACCAAGAAAATGCATTCGGATTGTTTTGATAATTTAGGAAAATGATCCATGAGTCATTTTTGACGTGTACGAATCGACCGCACCTCAATCTGACGCACAGTGTGGCCGGTATGGATAAAAGTGTCTGATATCAGTTTCAACTTGAGTTAAACTTTCGGAAATAAAAATAATGACATACGAATACTGATAAAACACGATCGTATTGTTTTGATACTTTAGGACAACAATCCACGAGTCATTTGTGACGTGTAATAATCGATCACACCTTAATCCGACGCACGGTGTGATCAGTATGGCTAAAAGTGTCTGATATCAGTTTCAAATTGAGAAAAACATTCGAAAACAACAATAATGACATACAGAATACTGAGCAAACACGTTAATATTATTTTGAAACTTTAGGAAAACGACCCATGAGTCATTTGTGACATGTATGAATTGACCTCACCTCAATCCAACGCATGGTGTGACAGGTATGGCTAAAATTGTCTGATATCGGTTTCAAATTGAGATAAACTTTCGAAAACAACACTAATGACATAAGGAATACTGAGAAAAAACGTTTGGATTGTTTATATACTTTAGGAAAACGATCCACGAGTCATCTTTGATGTGTATGAATCGACCACACCTCAATCCGACGCACGGTGTGATTGGTATGGCTAAAAGTGTCTGATATCAGTTTCAAATTGAGATAAACTTCAGAAAACAACACTAATGACATACGAAATACCAATAAAACGCATTCAGATTGATTTGATAGTTTAGTACAATGATCTACGAGTCATTTGTGATGTGTAAAAATTGACCGCACTTCAATCCGACGCATGGTGTGATCGGTATGGATAAAAGTGTCTGATATCAGTTTGATAATGACATAAACTTTAGAAAACAACACTACTGACATACCGAAAACCGAGAAAACACATTTGGATTGTTTTGATACTTTAGGACAACAATCCACAACTCATTTTTGATGTGTAAGAATTGACTGCACCTCAATCCGACATAAGATGTGACCAGTATGGCTATATGTGTCTGATGTCAGTTTGAAAATGACATAAACTTTAGAAAACAACACTACTAACTTACAGAAAACTGAGCAAACGCATTTGGACTATTTAGATAATTGAGGAAAACTATCCACGAGTCATTTGTGACGTGTACGAATCAACCGCACCTCAATCCGATGCACGATGTGACCAGTATGGCTAAAAGTGTCTGATATTAGTTTCAAATTGAGATAAACATTGGAAAACAACATCACTGACATACGGAATACCAAGAAAACATGTTCAGATTGTTTTGCTAATTTAGGACAACAGTCCATGAGTCATTTTTGACGTGTAAAAATCGACCACACCTTAATCCGACGCACGGTGTGACCAGTATGGCTAAAAGTGTCTGATATCAGTTTGAAAATGACATAAACTTTAGAAAACAACACTACTGACATACGGAATACTGAGAAAATGCTTTCGGATTGTTTTGATACTTTAGTACAACGATCCATGAGTCATTTGTGATGTTTACGAATCGACCGCACCTCAATTTGATGCACTGTGTGACTGATATGGCTAAATGTGTCTGATATGAGTTTCAAATTGAGATAAACTTTCAAAAAAACACTAATGACATATGTAATACCAAGAAAACACGTTCGTATAGTTTTTATACTATAGGAAAACGATCCAAGAGACATTTGTGACAAGTAAGAATTGACCTCACCTCAATCTGATGCACGGTGTGACTGGTATGGCTAAAAGTGTCTGATATCAGTTTCAAATTGAGATAAACTTTCGAAAACAACACTAATGACATATGGAAAACCAAGTAAATGCATTCGGATTGTTTTGATACTTCAGTAAAATGATCCACGAGTCATTTGTGATGTGTATGAATTGACCACACCTCAATCCGACACACAGTGTGACCGGTATGGCTAAAAGTGTCTGGTATCAGTTAGAAAAAATGACATAAACTTTAGAAAACAACACTACTGACGTTCGGGAAACTGAGCAAACGTGTTCAGATTATTTTGAAACCTTAGGACAATGATCCACGAGTCATTTGTGACATGTACAAATCAATCGCACCTCAATCTGACACATAGTGTGACCGGTATGGGTAAAAGTGTCTGATATCAGTTTCAAATTGAGATAAACTTTCGAAAACAACACTACTGGCATATGGACTACCGAGCAAATGGATTCGGATTGTTTTGAAACTTTAGGAAAATGATCCCTGAGTCATTTGTGACGTGTATGAATTGACCGCACTTCAATCCTATGCACGGTGTGACCAGAATGACTAAAAGTTTCTGATATCAGTTTCAAATTGAGATAAACTTTTGAAAACAACACTAATGACATACGGAATACTGAGAAAATGCATTCGTATTGTTTTGATACTTTAGAAAAACGATCCATGAGTCATTTTTGATGTGTACAAATCGACTTCACCTCAATCCAATGCACAGTGTGACCGGTATGGAAAAAAGTGTCTGATATTAGTTTCAATTTGAGATAAACTTTCGAAAAAAACACTAATGATATATGGAATACCAAGAAAACACATTAGGATTGTTTTGATAATTTAAGAAAATGATCCATGAGTCATTTTTGACGTGTAAGAATCGACCGCACCTCAATCTGATGCATGGTTTGACCGGTATGGCTAAAAGTGTCTGATATCAGTTTCAAATTGAGATAAACTTTTGAAAACAACAATAATGACATACATAATACTAAGAAAATGTGTTCGGGTTGTTTTGATACTTTAAGAAAACGATCCATGAGTCATTTGTGACGTGTACGAATCTATCGCACCTCAATCCAACGCACGGTGTGACCGGTATGGCTAAAAGTGTCTGATATCGGTTTGAAAATGACATAAACTTTAGAAAACAACACTACTGACATACGGAATATCGAGAAAATGTGTTCGGATTGTTTTGATACTTCAGGACAATGATCCATGAGTCATTTGTGACATGTAAGAATCGACCGCAGCTCAATCCGATGCACGGTGTGACCGGTATGGCTAAAAGTGTCTGATATCAGTTTCAAATTGAGATAAACTTTAGAAAACAACACTAATGGCATACGGAATACCGAGAAAATGTGTTCCGATTATTTTGATACTTTAGTAAAATGATCCACGAGTCATTTGTGACGTGTACGAATGACCACACCTCAATCTGATGCATGGTGTGACCATTACGATTAAAAGTGTCTGATATCAGTTTCAAATTGAGATAAACTTTAGAAAACAACACCAATGACATACGGAATACCAATAAAATGCATTCGAATTGTTTTGATACTTTAAGAAAATGATCCATGAGTCATTTTTGATGTTTACGAATTGACCACACTTCAATCCGACGCACGGTGTGACCGGTATGGCTAAAAGTTTCTGATATCAGTTTGAAAATGACATAAACTATAGAAAACGACACTACTGACATACGTCAAACTGAGAAAACGTATTCATATTGTTTTGTTACATTAGGACAACGATCCACGAGTCATTTTTGATGTGTACGAATTGACTGCACCTCAATCTGACGCATGGTGTGACCGGTGTGGCTAAAAGTGGGTGATATCAGTTTCAAATTGAGATAACTTTCAAAAACCACACTACTGACATACGGAATACCGAGCAAACACATTTGGATTTTTTTGAAACTTTAGGAATACAATCCATGAGTCATTTGTGATGTGTACAAATCGACCGCACCTCAATTAGATGTACAGTGTGATCAGTAAATCTTTTCATTAGATAAAGAATCAGTATTTATTAAATGAGATAAATCAATTAAGATCATATTGATTTTACATTTTTCCCCTTCATTGTTATGAAAATGAAAACATTTGAGTTTAAAATTTCATATTTTAGTTTCACATTTACATATTAATGTATTATTTCATATTACTGTTTTAATTTATTTCATTATTTAATTACTAACATAATATTTGTTTTCTTATATTGGTAAATTTTTTTCCTTGAGTTCGGATTCTTTGTTTGGAAACAAATACCGTCGAGAGAGGATCACGGATATCAAAGGATGAAACATGAATTTTTATAACTGTTGTTGAATAATTGTAATTTTAACCATGTAAAACAATGTTTGAAATGTATATAGCAATGTGTTTTTTTATTCATGATGTTAAGTAGATGTATATACCGTTTTGGGTCAAAATATTGTGTACGGGTGCTATGGTGTGCAGGTGTGCATGTTCTACATTATGCAGGTATTCTGGTGTGCAGGTTCTATTTTTTTGGTGCAGGCGATGATTCCTCTATCAGCGCTTTTTCGAGTGCTGATAAAGGACACCTTTAACAGTGCTAGATGAGCGCTGATAAAGGGTCTACTTTATCAACTCTCCGACAAGTGCCGATATAGGAGACCTTTATCAGTGCTAAAAATATGTTGATAAAGAACGCCCTTTATCAGCATTTTTTTAGCACTGATAATGGTCTCCTATATCAGGGCTTCTTGGAGTGCTAATAAAGGGGACCCCCCCCCCCCTTATCTACACCGACATTAACAGCAATTTTCTAGCGCTGTTAATGCCAGTTTTTAGCGCTGATAAAGTGACAAGTTGTAGTAGTGCTGGGTTCTATGACCCTAAGAACTTCTTGTGTACAATGAACCGTGTTGAAGAGCATATCTTGTAGAAAGAGATATAAATGGCATGTAATAATGTGACATGATGTTCCCTACTACCCAGGGGCCACTCTGTGTATGCTGGCTGTGTGCCCATACACGTCTTCAACCTCTGTCTTCAAACCCATGTACTAGTACACATGGTAACCTGTGTAACCGTCCTGTTCTGGCCATGTGGTGGACTACATGCCGTTTACTCCACCCAATGTCCATGTTTCATCTGAGATACATGTTGAGTCCCACATAAGGACCTACATTCCATGTGACAGTTTTTACATGCCGTGTCATCGCTTCATACATCTCGAAACTCTATCCACCACCGAGTGGGTCCCGCACTGTATGTTCTTCAGAGGAAACATCATTTTCTCCAGGATTTTACATAACCCAACGTTCTTCATCCAAAGCTTCGGGAGATATTATATCTTCAATACCATCCATCCAATCACCATGAAACTCATGTTTCAAGGTCTCCCCAACACCAAAAAAAAATTCCATTGGTTTTGAGCCTCAGATCGACCCCAAAAACTTGTTTTGATACACCCACATGAAGAACCATTAAATAAATATATCTCTTGAACTAAATCAATTCATAAACCACTATCACTGTCACACCTCTGTTGGGTCATCATGATGTCTGATATCCAATTTGGGATTTTTGCATTGTGAAATGGATTCTCAACTATCTGTTGTTCACAACCTTGCGAAGAATGAGAAGAACGTGGGGTAAAAAGGGGAAGAAGAAATCCACATAATAAATTTGGGAATGAATCTATGTCTTCATTCTTCACATTGTTTATATTCTCCATATTAAAGGATTAAATTGATAAAATAAAATTAAATCAAATCATGCCCATATTAATTCCCCCAAATAAACCCGAAAAAATACCCTCCCGCTAGATCGAACGATTCACGGGTCAACCTATTCATGGGTTAATCCAAATTTTTCATTTGAATCCATGAATGGGGAAAATAATTGAAAGAAATACGCCTACCTCAATCATTAATGAATAGGGATATTAGTCATCTATTTGGAGTTTATCTTGCTATGCAACGATCCATGAGTAATTGCACAATGTCATTCGTTGAGATCTCTCCAAGGATGGCTCCTCTCTAAAGCACCAAAGCATCCAAGGAATGTTAACAGGGTTATGAGCCTAACCATGGGGTCATGTTTATTTAAAACCAAATAAGGCGTCGATGTGCCATGGAAACATTTAAAATAAAATAAATTATTCAATTATTTTATTTCCATTAAAAATTCCAAAAATATAACTTCTACTGCCGACCCACGCTGGTTGATGTTAGGCCTCACCTAAGCTGAAGTTGCTACTATGAATGAAACTGTACCCATAGATTTATGTTATGGTAACTCTTTTCAAATTTATTCATATATTTAGGAATACCACTCACGTGAACTATTAAAAAGACTAATTTATTTCAAACATTTATTCCAGACACTCCAGGCGTTGGAATTAGATGTCGTCCGAAAGCCTAGTCTCATAATAATTCCATATAATATTAAAAAATAATACATGTAAAATACGAGACATTACATATAGGAATATGAATATTCTTACCTATATATCCTTCATAAAACTCTATTTTTTTCTTATAAAGTGTCTTAGGAAACTCACCAAAGATGAGGTTTTTAATTGTATAGTGAGATATATTTTTAGGAGTAATCACAATGTTTCACATTCGATCTATAATTTCACTTGGTTTCTCATAAATAAAATCATTGAATTTTCCATAACATTAATTTTTAACAAAATTTATCCTAGTTTCTCCCATTGAATAAATCCAATAATAATAGTTTGAAAAAAAACAATCATACAGTGAAGTCATGAAAAACAATCATAGGATGTCTAAATCATGTCAAATTATTTTTAATCCTTGGAATATTATGTTTAATCTAGGTTATATGTGGTCATTATATATTAAAATTATTTATAGTGGATCAAAGATAAAATGTGTATTAACACAATAAAAAATCCCAATAGTGCAAAACCAGGTGCACAGTAAGGGAACACTCACCATGCACCAGAATGATAGAAAATATATACTTGAACAACTATTTTCATGGTAATTACCCTATATAAACTTTTACAAATTCAAATACACTTGTAATAATCAAAAATATATTTATTTATAGGAAAACCACAAAATTTCTTACTGATAAAACATTAGGATGTTATCCAATTCATAAAATTATCCCTAGGGGGTTTGAAAATTTTATTTTATCCTAATCTCTAATGAGTAACTAAATGATTATCCAATGAAAACTATAGTGAACCATAATTTTAATATATAGATATTTTATATTATTAGGTGAATATTCATTATATAAAACTACAATCCCTTATAGAACTATAAAGGTTATGTGTATTTAGATACTATATAAAACATATTCATATTTCATGAATTATCTTCCCCTAATATCCTCCCATATAGTACCCTTCTTGTAAATAACCAAATTAAAACATTTCATTATAACCCATGGAAAGGAAACATAAGAAAATTATATAAGAGGTGATCAGTAAGGGTAAAAAAGGGACACATCAATGATCAATTAAGCATAACATTATAAAAAGGGTGTTGGAACATGAGATTTACATTTGAAACCCATAACTAGCTTATCACATATCGTAATATATAATAATTGAATAAATCAAGGAAGTTCATAATCATGAATCATTATGGAATCAAATAATATGATCCATGAGAGAATAATATTGGAATAAGTAAAAAGTTTGTGAAATACAAATAAGAATAGAAAATCATTTCCATATTCTAGGATAACTATGAAGAGTATCACAATGGATTAAATTAATGCCCCATTCCATCATATCTTTAGTGAAGGTTCACTCAAAAGATTACTAAAGTTGATAGAGTCCCTTACTAAATTGGGTTTACTACCCATTATAGTCCTAATTATCTCATGAGGTATCCACATTTACCCAATTAATTATATGGATATATAATTTTAGTCTCACCTATCAAATATTTATAATCCATTAACCTCTATTCCACATGATCATAAGCCATTCATCATATATCGTAAACCATGAAAAGAAAACATGATTCCTAAACATTTCAAGATTTCATCATAACATGTCATGTGGAAAAAAATAAGTTTCATAAAAATATCTTAATCATAAACCATCCATAGAAACAATATGTATGTTTTCATTTTATCATATCACTAGTAAACCATAAGTAACATCAAAAGATATTATAATTGATGTAAAATGTCATTAAATGATCAATTGAACATATCTAGAGGGAAATACCCTTGCCATATTTAAGTCAGATATTTATAAAAAAGAAATTTACAAAATATTAAGGAAACCATTTTATTTGAATTTAACCATGTAAAATTGTAATGTATTATTCAAATCATAGAGGGGTCATGATGGTGATAAATTATGTTTATATTGTTTTTGTTAAACAAAATATTTCTTTCACATTATTGTTTGAAATTTCAAAAGTACGACATTAAAAAAAGAATATTATTTTAAACTATTATTAAAAAACTAGAAAATGGGTAAAAATGAATTAAAAATTTAATAAGATAATATTATAAAAATTCTTTTAAAATATTTTAATGAAAACATCAACATGGAATAAAAATATTCCAAACCAAATAGAAAATAAAATCAATTATTCTTAAAAATTCATTCTCAATAATGTTAAGCACTAATGAGAGGAAATTGGTATCATTTTTTTAAAATTAAATCAACCAATAGAGGATGAAATAAATAATCAAATTATTGAGAGGAATATCCTGAAATTTCATCGTGGGAAACTAAATCAGTAACAATAATGTTAAACTATGATATTTTAACATAAATCCCTTACATATTTTGTAAATTTAAAATCATAATCCCCATAAAAGTGTTACTTAAATTAAACCTAAAATAACATAATCTTAAGGAAATAATTATATAACCTATTAATTAATTTTTATATACACCTCATAAAATAATATAGGTGCATAACATAACAGATGCATGAAAGAAGACAATTTGAGATTATAAACACTTTCAACATTGGTAATATATGAATAAAAACAAAATGAAAGATATAAACTTAAATATTTATGAAATTATCCATAATTTCCATGAATATAATCATAATATACATTTATTGGTAATATATACACCACAAAAAGGAAACATGTGGTGAATATCTCATATTCTGTACAAAAAGAAAACTGAGATGAGAAATCATGACCTCTTGTTTAACTTGCTTTAAAAGTGATCTAACCTATTTTATAATAAATTTTAATTTAATATTATTATATTATAGAATAATTTTTATTCTTATAGTATTATAAATTTTTCACTTAGAACATTTTTAAACACATTTATTAATTCTTTTTTGTTAAGATCTTAATTTCTTGGTTTTAATTGTTTCATTTTTCAGGGATTTTTTTATTCAATGGTTCTAGTCCTTATGCATTGATCATGGTAACAACATATCCATAGCGTAATTAATGATATAGATATCATACTTATTCATTATATACATATTTATGATCATATATAAATGTTAAAGATATAAAAATGATTTACTTATTTCATGGGGATGGTAGGCTTAACGTACGCATGAATGATAATTTTATTTTCTAACAAGAATAATGAAATAAATATAAATATTATTGTTATCATTAAAAACCTTAATTAACTCATAATATATATTCATATATATATACAAATTACACCCATCCTTAATTCCATCCAATTAAAGAGAAAGTGAAAAACGAATCACATCACCACATGGTGATAGTAGTCAGCACATTCAAATGAGAGAGATTATCATTTTACAAGGGACTAATAAGTAAAAAAGGATGCTTTTATATTATAGTTATAGATCATAATTATTTTATAAATATCATATATAAAAAATAATCCCATAATAATAACCTTCTATGAATGATGGTTCTGGAAAATAATTTGTATCACTATGTGGCGACAACAGCCCACATGTGATACTTTCCAATCCCATTTGGTGAATTAGAGGGTGGTTAATGGTACATACAAAATAATTACTATATTTAAGTATATTTAGTATAATTAAGTTATTATTTAATGATGGTTACCATAGAACTATAGTATAAAGAAGAAAAAACAATTTGAAAGAGGTTGAGTAAGATGATTATCTCATTGTTCTGTTGGCCCACTTTAGATCCTTTCTTAATAACCCATGAAATGATCTTTTAAGAAGGAAAAAACCTATAATTTTTGTACTATGAAGTTTATAATATAATATGGTAAGGATTTTTTGGGCTAGATGGATCAATGTTTTTTAAATAATAGAAGGGATGGGTGTCATTTGATAAGCAGGGGAGTGGAAACTCTTTCAATTTCATAAAAGATTAAAATATAATACTCTCATAATCAACATAAATTCATCCAAAAGGAAATATTTTTGAAGGTGGGATATTATGTGTTAAAAATATGTCTATATAATCATATTTATAGAAGTTTAATTAGCAATCACACATGTATATCTAAGTTTAATCCCAAGTAAATCCATTTTAACCATAACCATTGTAAAAAGATTAATATTAACGGGATATAATTTTATTAATATGATAAAGAAATATTAGAAAATTTATCATCATATTTGTCCTATTTAAATACTTTTTTGATCTTTAAATAATTTAATTGAATATTATTTTTCATAAAATATAATTAATGTCATTTTTTGACATTATTCATTTAATTTGACATAATTAACATAAATATAAAAAAGGAATTCTAATATAATTTTTTTTTACATAAATTATAAATTATTATTGACCATAAAATTGATGTGATGCCATAAATAATTCAAATTTATGATATTGATGTTTTTAAAATCATTTACTTTTATTTTTACACTTCATCCACAAGAACATTGTCAGCACTGTTCATGAATTTATGTAATTAGACCATTACTAAAAATAAAAAATAAATTATATCCATAAAAATAAATTATTCAGTTTCAGTATAAAATTTTATACAATATTATATTATATTATTATATCTATGGGAACAGATAAAATAAATTAAAGTCAAGAGGGTTTTATTTTGAAATTTTATTTACTTAAATTTATATAAATGATATTATCAAATAAAAATGGAACTAAAATTCCATATATTCAAATTTGGGATCAATTCGATTGAATAAATACCATATAATGAATTAAAATAACTTTTGGGGTTTATATTGATAACTTATCTCATGGTTTTAACCTAGTTCTACCCATTTTACCCCTAAAAAGGTGACATATTATAACACCCCATGATCTCATAGTAAGTTGTATCATTAAATTAAGTCAATAGCTTATACTGCATGCAACACTGGCTTGGCTTATGTTATACAGAAGATTGAGTTTCTGAGAAAAAACACATTAGTATTATAATTTTTTAAACGATATATTTATTTATCAATTAAATATTGTGATATGCATAGTAAAAAATAAATTTTTACTATTATTTATAAATTTTTCACATAAATTAAATTTATTTTTAACGAAATGTATATGTTTGGTTAAAATATTTATATATTTAGAAAAACTATTTTAGTAAAAGAAATACTTTTAATGTCCTTTTGTGAATAATAATAAAATTAATATTAGACACTCCTATAAATTTAATTTGGTAAAACAGAATTCATTTTGGGATTTAGAAAATTAAAATTAGCTTAGGGTGCATTGTTGGTATTTTTCTAAAGACATTCAATTTTTGATGAACAGTGAAAAATACTCCATAGTACATAAAAATATACTTTTTTATTTAAATAAGAATTTTTTTTTAAATATGTTTGAAAGTGAAAATAGATACATAATACCCATATTATTCCAATGTAATTCATTGGAGTTATTATATAATAATATTAGATATATAAAATGTTATTGAACTTTTTAACGTCTTTTACCCACCTTCAAGGCACATTTGAAAATTTGCCTAAATCATAATTTTACCCCTTCTATGAATTGAATTTCAAAAATACAAGAGACACGGTTGACATGAGTAAGTAAAATGGGGTTCAATAGGATTAAAATAATTTTTTAGAATAGTAACTTTTGAATTTTATT
The DNA here is from genome assembly GCA_963277665.1 of Viscum album. Lineage (NCBI taxonomy): Eukaryota > Viridiplantae > Streptophyta > Magnoliopsida > Santalales > Viscaceae > Viscum > Viscum album. The sequence continues at coordinate 521,876,367 of OY728150.1, forward strand.
TACCATGGTTAAAAGTAAATTGGGTAATTAGAGGTAAAAATGATACTATAATTACCATTTCACATGTACTAATTCTATTGGATAAGTGAATTTCGACCAAAATAAACCTTATGAAAAAATATGATCCTTTTTTATTCAATTTGATTAGATTAGGATTTTTTTAAGAACAGTTAAAAGTGTTAAATTCAAATTTTAATAACTAAACCATTTTTAATATACAGCTATACATAAGATAAATTTGATTATAAATATTCATTATAAAGATAACAATATTTCCTAAATAATCGTATTTTGTTTCTAATATTTAGAAATTAAATAATTAAATTTATTTTTGACACAATGATGATGCAGTAATTACCTTATAAATGAATGATTAAAATAATTGATATTATAAATATCCGAATAAATGTAAAATGAGACTATTAATAAATTAAACAAATATTATAGGTTAATATGATATTTTAGTATTGATTAAAGGTATTTTTTTCGAAGTAATCACGTTTTTTTTACTTTTTCAAAAACCAAATACTAAATAGTGTCAAAATTAATATTAATGAGTTTTTAAAACAAATACTTTATTATTAAATGATATAATATTCCTAAAAATATAAGGTTCTTCCAAAGGACTTATATAATGATATATATGTCATTAATGAATCACTTGAGGTTCTCTTGGCATTTTATAGTATGTTTATTAACCATGTAATATAATAATACAATAAGACTTTGTAAAAGATAAACTAGTTAAATATGAGTTAAATCTAAAAGATAAGGTTAATATGGTGTCATAAACTTGTCTAAAACCTATTATTTGAGAGGATTTAGACACATACATTCCTTATACTCTAAATAAATCCATTTTAAGCCATTATATATCGAAAAATAATTTATTATAAAATAACATTTCAAGCTTTTTCTAAAGTGACCCTCACCTCTCTTATAAAGGGGTATTTCCCCATATCTCAAACTCACACCTCCAAATCCATTTGGCTCAGACAAAACCTGATCCAATATCTTCCCAAATACTTTCAATGAAACCCATAGTCCTTAAATTGATCATAAATAAAACATAATGATCCATTTTTATCAAATCAAAATGAAAAACCAGAAGAGGAGGTAATAATTTTATCACCTCTTTCAAAGTTATTTTCATCTTTCACTTCCTCTTTCTTTGTTGTTTCCATACCAAAATAATAAATACATTACCTTATACATATTGTGATGTTATTATAAATATGGAAAAAACCATATTCATTATTCAATCCATCCTATGAATGACAAAGTCACCACACGTGTGTACGTACGGCTTACCATCTCCATGTTGTGGTGTAGTTTGTTAGTCAAACCTTAATTATTTGGATGGGTATAATAATTGATATAATTTATTTAAATAATAAATATAACATTTTAATGATTCTGTATATGTAATATACCATCCAAATACATATTATTTCTCCATCAATATAATGATATTGTCGCTCGTTCGTACATACGAATTACTGCCTCCACGGACGCGATGAGATTCATTCCCCATCATAACCATTCAAGAATAATTTTCATTTTATGATTTTAAATAATGATTAAGAACTTAATATAATTCTGTATATGAATAAAATACATCCTATCCATAACAAACATGACTTCTGTAATAAAAAATAAAAACACAAACAAATCAGTTAACACCCGAAACAATTATAATACTGAAATATTATTAACAAAGCAATATTAGAATATGATATTTGATATAATAGTTATGTATTTGGATATTTTATAATTTAATAGCACTGATTAAGAAATTATAAATGTGTTCAACATACACTCAACAAAGGAAAATTATTAGGTAAGGGTAAATTTTCACAATCTATTTATTTATCTGAGGTTGTTTTTACGCAAGTATCTACTGGGACTTCTTTATCATCTACATCCATGTTTTTTAAAAATGTATTTCAAACCTTTTTTACTTTTTTCTATAATATGGGTTAAATTAATTTATACACCTTTTCAACATTTTATAATTTTTTTAAAGGAATATTTCCATCATTTTGCAAACAAGGTACTTTATGACCATTTCAAAAAATTAAGGTAATAATATTTTTTAACTTATACGGATGGTGTGGCTATTTTCCCCTATTATAACACCTTCAATTATTCCCTTAAAAGATTATAAGAATATTTTCAAAGTAAATGTTTTTTTGTAATTATGTGACTTTTAAAGAATTTTAAAATGGAAAGAGATATTTCTCTCAAACAGTTTTGATTTCATCTATGTCAACATCCTTTGATTGATTTTACACATGTTTGAAGTTGATTTATTATGATAAAATCTTTCATATTACATTGGAGGTTTTTTGATATTTTTGACTGTGGATGTGTTATTTTTATGTCATTCATGGTTTATGGTTAAAGTATTAACATTTCGTATGTTAGTTTAAATCTGAATGTTTATTTTTTGTTTCAGCCTTTCCATATAAGGAATGAATTGGACATAGTAAGTGATGGGTGGATCCCACTATAGATCCTCATTGCATTAGTAGGTCTCATGAGACAAACTAGTGTCTTAGAGAAAGGCCTTGACAAAATATAACTTTTAGTCTTGGCACGAGACCATGGCTATGTGGTTATGATGTCTGTTTTATGAAATCTATCATTATGAAATTAGCTATTGATATTACATGTGATTATTTGATTAATAGAATATCATTGTGAATACGTAAATGGAATTATTTTATTTATCCTTGCCATATTTTGCTAAACTTTATGATTAAAAGGATTGTGTTTTAGTATTATACATTTCCTTAAATGTTTATGCTTATTTATGATAGTTTCCACTATATTCTTATCCTTACTAAGCATCTCATCTCACCACTTTCTTAGGTTTTCTTTTCCTCAAGATATGAAGAATTATATTATTATTAACTTTTAGGGATAAGCCAAAGGATATGAGTGTGTTCAAAGGGGACACAATGTGTTTTTTTGTTTCATGATGTAATGTAAAACTTATGTATGTTTCTAGTACCTCGAAGGCTACTAAACTAATCATTCTCTCAAGAATTGATCTCTTATGATCATGCCAATGTTATGTAACAATTCACCGACTCTAGGTAACTATGGTCGTGGTGTCACACATATATTTAACATAGTTACTATTCATAACGACAAAAAATAAAAAGGAAATATTTTCATAATTTGAACCTACTAATTCCCAATGTGATAAGAATTTTTCATGATTAAATCTATATATATTTTATAAATAAATTTCAATATAAATTTTTCAAATGAATGAAAAAGAATTTATAGAGAAATGCATTTTAAGCATAAAATGAACTTATATAAAAGTCATGAATATTGCCAATTAAAATGGAATTAAATAAATTATTAGCATAAAATGGATCATATATAACATCAAGACCAAAGGAAATATATCATTGTAATTTTAAATTACTTTATTTAATGAATATAATTGTGATTATTTGAAAAATATATATTTTCAAATATTCATTGAAAAATCAATCATTTCAATAAAATATAAAATTTCATATATAGGTTACTATTGATATGAGGATATAAAAATTTATTTTCAATTTATAAAATAAAATCACTAATATTGTAATAAATTAATTATATATTCTACATAAAAAGGAAATTAAAATCATTTTTGTTAAAATTGCATTTTTGATGCATAAAATGAAATTACTAAAATATGAGTGCTTATTTAAGTTGAATTAACAAATAAATTTTTATTTATTTGGACCATAATACATATATTTAAGAATTATATTAATAATATTTATAATTTCCATTTCAAGAACGAGGTTATAAATGTCACGTTTAGTTAATAATATTTATATAGTATACATCAACTGGCTTAATGCTCGGTGTAACATGTTGATAAATCTATTTAGATTATCATTTTTTTAATTAAATTGTATGGGTTTTACATGGATGAAAATGGGTGGGGTCATATATAATCCACCACTTCATTGGTTTAAATTTATATCGCATGAGATAGTCTGGCATGGACATGGTGAGTTTCTTCACTTAGGTGTGGGCATGGTGGGTTTGCTAAAATATTCAGGCATGAAAATAATGGATTTTTTCACACAAACATTAGAATCCCTACAAAAACCCCATTCTCAACCAAGGGTTACAATTCAAAAATGTAACAAAACTCTCTACAATAGGAGGGTCCTATTTATTAACCCAATTAGTCAAATATTGATCTTAAAATCCCATAAAACTTCATTCACTGAATGTAATGATCAGACATGGACCCACTTACTCACTTTTTATTACTCATAAAATCATCGATCACTATCCACATATAACACATAGAACATATTCTAGGATACACACTAAAACTCATTGAAGATATGGATATTGTAGCTACTCGAGTTTTGACCTTGTCAGACTTTGGAATATTCCTATGAATAATTCCAGAGATAGGCGCGAAGACAACATGCGATTTTGAGGGCCGGTTTCCTTGGAATTAATTTTATAAAAATATTAAGTATTTTTATACTATGCACATGGCGAAGGTGTCTTATCACTAAAATGGTAGCTCAGAACAATAATATGAGGGTATAGTTACGTTCGAAGTGTGTCGTTTACACTAGGCGGGCTGTAATCTTTGCGCACACGGGCCTGCTGTGAGAAAAGCCCCCAGGGGCGTTTTCATTAATAAATGGAAAATTTTATTTATGAGTGACGACTAGAATAATTTATTAACGGAGTCTTGGCTCGAAAATCCGAGTCCACCGTTGCATTAAAACCATCGTGTTTACCCTAGGCATGACATAAATTTAGTCGGTGCTAGGTGCCGGGTTGGTGGCGTGTTGGTGGGGAGGTAGGATGGAGTTTTTATTTTAGAAAAATAATAATAAAAAGAAATTAATCATCCCCCCCCCCCACAATTCCAATCTACGCAGGGTGACCCTCCCTACTCCCTCCTTTGTTTCTTCATAGAATCTAGCCGGGGACGTCCGTTTTCAGCGCTGATTGTCAGCGGATCGAGCTGTAGCGCCTCGTAGGCATCGTTCTACACCCGAAGCTTCAGAAATCCTCCAACAGGTAGGAGGTTTGAGTTTTAAAATACAAGATACCGATTTGGTAAGTTTTCCTATGGTTGGATCCTACAGATGTGTAGATCATGTCCTGGGGGGCACGCAGATGCCTTTAGATGCGTGTTTGGAACCCTGGGGTGCCCCAGTGGCCCTCGGAAGGTTCATCGGTGCGACACCTGCACGACGGTGGCCGGTCGGTGGCGGCCCAGCACCAATCATCGGAGACCCCCATGGTAGGGGTCGACTGGCCACACAGCGAAAGTGTGGTCCTCCTGCCAGAGCGGCAAGCGGCGGCGGCGGTCGGGTCGGCTGACGCAGGCCGACGCAGGTCGGGTGGTTCAGGCTGGTCCGACCCTCTTCTTGTACATAGGGGTTTTAAAACCCTCATATTTTTGCTCCATGGAAGTTGGATTCACGTTCTGTCTATGGTGACAGGTCCCTAGCGATGAGGCGAGCCCTTCGGTGTGGGTTCAGAGTATTCGAAGTTCGAGATTATGGCCCGAGCGCTACAAATGTCGAATAAAATAATAATATTTTATTATTATTTGACTTTGGGTCGCTGTATCTTCTACCCAGAGCATCTGATTGACGTTTCATCAATGGCGTTGAGGCCCTAAAGGTGTGGGTGACTTTTCTTGTTGGTTTTCAGGTGTTGGGACCGAGTTTGGTGTGCAAGCCCCATGAGGCCGTGTTTGGGCGTTTATGGAGAAACACAACTATCTCACCAGGATTCAGATTTTAGCGGATTAATAGTCGATCCTGTGTGTTTTTTTGAGAGGATCGAAATTTTTCAATCTGTTTGATGAATTTCGGGATCGAGGCATGGGCCCAACCCGAGATGGATTCGGTGAATAGAATCTTTTTCACCGGGTGTCCATTTCGATCAAACGAGTAGTCGATCCCGTGTGTTTTTTCAATTGGATCATAGTGATATGATCCACTTGATGCAATTTAGGATTGTGGTGTGGGCCCGCATGGGCTAGCTATGGTGAATAGTTTCTTTTTCACTGGTTGTCTTTTTTGGGTGATTAAACAGCCTATCTTGCGTGTTTTTCCGAGTGGATTGCGATTGTGGCATATGTATCGGCCTTAGAGGTGCTTAGTATAGCGTTGTGGCGGGTCACTCGGGTAAGTGATGTTTGGACCAGCAATGTCTGAGGGTACTCCAGGGGCTCGTTCCTACGAGGGTTCGCGTGACATCACAAACCTAGTATAGGGTTGTGATCCCCCCGATGAGATGCTTAATCATTTAGAGTAGTGGCATCCCTCCGGTGGGCCCGGAGTGGGATCCTATAGCATCGTTTCCCTATATTGGGTTCTTGGTATGGCTATGACTGCTTATCCATGGGCGGTGATCCCCTATCTATCAGGTTAATTTAGTAGGGTTTCTGGCATCATTGGGAATATGATCCCCTATGCAGTGGGTCATTCTCAGTAGGGTTGTGGCATCCTCAGTTATATGATCCCCTACTAGGCATGAATATTTTAGTAGGTTTGTGGTATCATTGGTTATACGATCCCCTACTTAGTTCGTGGTTTTTTAGGGTTGCGGCATCTTCAGTTAGATCCCCTATAGTGCGAGATGTACCAAATAGGGTTTTGTTGTCGTTGTGACCATCGTGACACGGGTGACAATCCTCTATCTGAGTGACGTGTTTATGTCGAATGCTGTATAGGGTTGTGGTATCCCCTAGTGGATCCTATGAGTTATCCTCTATCTGCGAGATCTAGGAATGCCAGATCGGGTTGTGGTATCCCCCAACGGACCCTTTGAGTGATCCCATATCTGTGAGATCCTCTAATTCCGGTGTGGGTTCTAGTATCCCCTAGCGGACCCTAGGACCAATCCCTTATCCGTGGAGTTTGGTGTTTTTCTGTTTCAGCATGACTTTCTCAGTGATGGTATCCTACGAGCATGGTCTCCTGGGTGAGCATCTGAGCTGTTTGTGTGGGACCCGATGAAGTGTATCTCTCGGACAAGTGTCATCTAGGATGACAGTGATTGTGGAGTGTGCTCTCCATATTCTGAACTGTTGCTCGTTATGTGGTCGGTACCTCATGTGGCTTGGTGCGTGAGATGAGTATATCTGGATGTTGATGGTGTATGTATGGGAATACACCTAGTTCAAGATTACTAGTGGTGGTTAGCGATGGTTGGTCTCGATATGGATATTCTTTCTCATCCGGGTTCCCTCTCGCTGGGATGAGTGGATTGTTCCCTTTCATTTACTCTCTTTTGTTTGGGGTTTTTGGGGTGCCTATCGAGTATTGTTATAGTCACCCTTTCACAGGCTTTGCCCGCGCATGTTTGTGTCTTGTACAGACCACAGGCCTTTCGAAGGAGTTCCAGGATGACCCAGAGCATGTGGAGCTGAGTGAGCGGGACTGACTGTGGAGTCTTGCCGGAGCTGTGCTGAGGAGCTTTTCGGTGGTGCTTTTGGCAGCGTACCTCTTTTTATGAGCAGGTTGGAAACTTTGGTAGTTTTCTTTTGGTGGGCCCATTTTTTCCTTTTTGTACTTTTGTTGTACTCTGATTGTGGGTTAGTTGTATGCATGCATTTTATTTTCAGTTTTATATATCTCTATGTTGTTTCATGGAGGTGTGTGTGTGTGCGTGTGTATATGTAACTTGGGATAATTCCTCTCATGTGTGTGATATCCTACTCGGTGCTTGATGCTAGCCTTTGGCCTATTGGATATGGTCTCTGGGAGTCGCAGCTCGATCCATGTTGGGTCGGGTCATGACCGAGTGGTATCAGAGGAGGTTCCACCTTTTGGATCTTAGAGTGTAGCTGGTCTAGTAGTGAGTTTGGTTTGGGATGCACAGTGGTAGTGTTAGGATGTTTTGAGTTCATCTTTCAGGCTAGGGACTCCAGTGTTGTTAGAACGGTTGACGTATGCATTCACTAGGACTCTGATAACCTGCCTTTGACTCGGGAAGTTTGGACACTATTCATAGGGAAATAATGGTGCATGCATCATATAGAACTGGGTTTTTGGATTTCCCTTGTTCTTATTGAGTCATATCACAAGATATACTCTTTTAATATGGTGGGTCTTGAATGTATTTTAGGATTCCTCCACAATGATATCTAGCGAGGGTTCCGCAATAGGATTGTGGTAACGATTCACCCCGTATAGAGGTTGTAGACCATGGCTCATGTTCTAAGGCTACACCTCCAGGTGTTCCACCAATGGATCCACCACCTGTTGAGAAGCTGGTTGATCTAGGAGTGCAGGATGAGGTTGCGCGTAAGCTGAGTGCGCTGCACGATTTCCCGAGGCCGTTACCTTTGATGTTTCTGGGTGATCCAAACCCTCAGGCAGCTGATGAATAGCTGGAAGCAGTCACCCGTGTTTTCCTCTTAGTAAGGACACCTCTAGATCATATGGTGGTCCAAGCGGCGGGCCTTCTGCATGGATCAGTCGGGCAATGGTGGAGCCTAGTGACATAGTCCCATGATGAGGAGACGCTCATGTGTGCAGAGTTTGAGCGACTCTTCAGGGAAGAGTTCTATCCAGGGATGCTGAGGTCAGTACGGATTCAGGAGCTTCTGTAGATTCAGCAGGAGGGAATGACCGTGTTGGAGTACTTAGCATGGTTTACAGAATTGTTGTTCTTTTTCTTGGATATGGTTTGAGACCTTTTCTTTAGGGCTCGGATCTTCGGCCATGGACTACTCAGGGACATTTGGGAAGGTGTGGTTACCGTGTGTCTTCCGACCTATGCTGGAGTGTTGGAGTGGGCCCTAGTGGTGGAGAGATTTCTGGCTAATCGGACCCCTCTTGTTAGTGTTGGGCACGTGAGAGCTGATACTTCTTTATTCGGATCGGAATCTGGTATCCAATGACCGAATGAAGGGCCCAGACGAGGGAAACGTTTCAGGAGGCAACCCTAGGATGGAGGATCTGAGGCTTCGGGCTCACAGGGCTCGTAGGCTAGTTTTGGTCAGCTTCAGGAGAGGTGGTTTTATGCTTGCGACAGTAGGGGACATCTTGCTAGAGATTTTCCGACCCGTCGTGCTACTGAGAGGGAGCTGGTCCACAAACCGCCATGGTAGATGCAGCGTCATGAGCAAGGAGATCCATCGGGTGACCGACATGGTTACAGAGCTAGTGTAGCAGCTGGAGGTGATATGCGGTATCAGTTTCCACCACCTCCACCCCTAGGTGGTCCATGATGAGATCAGGGAGATGGGGGATGAGGCCTAGGAGAGCTGCATTCCCTAGAGGCTATTCACCCAGAGGCTCCATGGATGGATAGAGTTACGCCTTGTGTCTATTCTACTTTCGGCAAAAGATTTGATAGACATTGTTTAGAAGTACTCTTTCCTTTCTGTTTCATTGTCAAGGTTTGTTTAGGGAGTTGGTAAAACCTGTGTGGGTGTTGTTCTACATGCTTCTAATGTGTGAGAAAGAGGGATTCTTCCCTCACTGAGACACATTTTTGTGACGTGATTAAATCCATGTGGGCGATTCAGTGCCGCACAAATCAGATAGTGTTGAGGTGTGGTGGATGATTCTCTCTGAATTATGTGTTTCGGCATGGGTTTTTGTTGGTGAACTCACTGGCATGGGAGACCCAATTGTGAGTCTATTCTCTTTCCTTATGCTTATGGATTTTCAGGGACAAAAAGTTCTAAGATGGGGAGGATGTAGTGACTCGGTTTTTTACCATGTAAGACATTGAAATATTCCTATGAATAATTCCAGAGCTAGGCGCGAAGACAGTGTGCGATTTCAATGCCCGGTGTGCCTGGAATTAATTTTATAAAAATATTAAGTATTTTTATACTATGCACGTGGCAGGGGCGTGTTATCTCCTAAATGGTAGCTCAGAACGTGAATCTGAGGGTAAGGTTGCGTCTGGAGCATGCCCTTTACCGTATGTGGGTTATAAACCTTGCGGGTGCGAGCTTGATGTGAGAAAATCTACCAGGGGAATTTTCGTAAATGAATTGAAAATTTTATTTATGATCATCGGCTCGAATAACTTTTGAACGGAGTCTCAGATTGAAAATCAGAGTTCTCCGTTGTGTTCAGAACACCGTGTTTACCGTAGGCGTGACCTAAGATTAGTTGGCATCGGGTGCCGGCTTAGGGGCGTGTTGGTGGGGAGGTAGGATAGAGATTTTATTTTAAAAAATAATAATTAAAGTAAATCAATCATCCAACCCCCCCCCCCCCAAATTCCTCTCTGCGTATGGTGACCGTCCCTCCTCGGTCCTCCATTTCTTCGCCAAATCGAGTTGTGGACGTCCATTTTCAGCACCGATCGTCAGCGGATTGAGCTCCAGTGCGTCGCAGGCATCGTTCTGCACTCGAAGCTTCAGCAATCCACCAACAGGTAGGTGGCTTGAGTTTAAAACCACAGATCCTGATTGGGTTGGTTTTTCTCAGTTTTGAGCCAGCAGATGCGTAGATCCGGTCTAGGGGGCGCACAGATGCCTTCAGATTCGCGTTTGGACCACGAGGTTCCCTCAGTGGCCCTCAGAAGGTTCGCCAGTGCGGTAGTACTGGCAGCGGTCCAGCGCGAATCACCGACAACCCCTGTGGTGGAGATCGTCTAGCCTCAGGCGCGCTGTGTCGCGACGCCTAAGCGCGGTCCACCGGCCAGAGCGGCCGGCGGCGGCGGCTGGTGGTTCGGCTGGTGCGGGGCGGCCAGTTCAGGCCGTTTCATCCCTCGTCTTGTACATATGGGTTTTAAAACCCCTGTATTTTTACTCCCTCGAAGTCGAAATCGCATGCCTTCTATGGTGACGTGACCTCGGTGACAAGGCGAACCCTTCGGTGTGGTTTCGGGGGATTCGAAGTTTGGGATTGTGGCCCGGGCGCTAGAAACGTCGAATAAAATAATAATATTTTATTATTATTAAAATTCGAGCCATTTTATCTTCTCCCCAGAGCATCTGATTGACATTTCATTAGTGGCATTGAGGCCCTGATGGTGCGGCATTCTTTTCTTGTTGGTTTTCAGGTACTGGGACTGAGTTTGGGGTGGTGGCCCCACGAGGTCGGGTTTGGGCGTTTGTGGAGAAACACAAATTTCTCACCAGGAGTCTGATTGTAGAAGATGAATAGTTGATCTTTTGTGTGTTTCCAATAGGATCGCAATGCTTTGATCCATTCGATGTGTTTCCGGATCGAGGCGTGGGCCCCACCCAAGCTGCCTTCAGTGAATAGTACCTTTTTCACTAGGTGCCTATTTTGGATGAATGAGTAGTCTATACCATCTATTTTTATAATGGGATCACAATGGTATGATCCTATTGATGATATTCTAGATCATGTGGTGGGTCCGCATGGGCTAGATATGGTGAATAATTCCTTTTTCCCCGGTTGTCCGTTTCGGGCGAGTAAACAGCCTATCCTGTGTGTTTTTTTTGCATGGATAGTAATGGTGGAATTTGTATCGACCTTGGAGGTGTGTGGTGTGGTGTTGTGGTAGGTCGCTCGGGTTAGCGACGTTTGGACCAACAGTGTTTGAGGGTACTCCCTTGGTTTGTTCCTATGAGGGTTCACACGACATCACAACCCTAGTGTATGTTTGTGATCCTCTCGATGGGATGTTTAATCTGTTAGAGCTGTGGAATACCTCCAATGGGCCTATAGCATGATCCTGTAGAATATTTTCCCTAGACCGGGTTCTTGGTATCGTTGTGTCGCTTATCCACGAGCGGAAATCCCATATCTAGCAAGTTAACCCAATAGGGTTTTTGGCATCATCAGGAATACGAGCCCCTACGCAATGGGCCGTGCTCAGTAGGGTTGTGGCATCGTTGGGTATATGATCCCCTACTCAGCAAGATGATTTTATTAGGGTTTGGGTATCATTGGTTATACGATCCCCTAATCAGCGCATGGTTTCTGTATGGTTGTGGAATCGTCAGTTCGATCCCCTACAGTGTGAGATGTACTAGATAGGGTTTCGATATCGTTGTGACCGTCATGAAATGGGTGACGATCCTCTATCTGAGTGACGTGTTTTTGTCAAATGCCAGATCAGGTTATGGAATCCCCCAACAGATCCTAGGAGTGATCCCCTATCTATGAGATATATGAATGCCAGATTAGGTTGTGGTATCCCCCAGCAGACCCTGGGAGTGATCCCCTATCTGTGAGATCTTCGTATAATGGTGTGGGTTATGGTATCCCCTAGAGGACCCTAGGACTGATCCCCTATCCATAGAGTGTAGTATTTTTGCTGTTTAAACATGACTTTCTCAGTGATGGTATCTGATGAGCATGATCTCTTGGGTGAGTGTCTGAGGTGTTTGTGTGGGATTCGATGAAGTGTATCTCTTGGACGAGTGTCATCTGGGATGACGGTGATCATGGAGTGTGCTCTCCTAATTGTGAACTATTAGTGGTCATGAGGTTGGTACCTCATGTGGCTTGGTGCGTGAGCTGAGTATATCTGGACGTTCATGGTGTATGTATGGGTATACACCTCGTTTGAGCAGACTAGTGGGGTTTAGCCAAGGTTGGTCATGAGATGGAGTTTCTCTCTCATATGGGTTCCCTCTGGCTGGGATGAGAAAACTGTTTCCTTTCAGTTTCTCTATTTTGGTATTGAGTATTTGGGGTTCCTACTGAGTATTCTTATACTCACCCCTTCACGGGCTTTTCCCACACATGTTTGTGTCTTGTGCAGACCACAGGCCTTTCAACGGAGTCCCAGGAGGACCCAGAGCTGGCATATTTGAGTGGACAGGACTGACCGTGGAGTCTTACCAGAGCTATGTTGAGGAGATTTCCAGTGATGCTTTTTATTTTGGACATGTTTTTCTGAGAAGGTCAGAAGATTTTGAAGTTTTCTTTTGGTGGGACCTGTTTTTCACTTTTGTAATTTTATTGTACTCTGGTTGTGGGTTAGTTGTATGCATTCATTTTATTTTCAGTTTTATATATCTCTGCCCTATTTCATGGTGGTGTGTGTGGGTTCGTGTGTATAGGTATCTTGGTATAATGCCTCCCATGTTTGTGATAGCCTACTCGGCGCTTGACGCCAGCCTCTGGCCTATTGGAGGCGGGCTTGGGGAGTCGCGGCTCGAGCCCCGTTGGGTTGGGTCGTGACAGATACTCCGAAAAATAGCTTATTGTGGGATCTATACTATATATATTTCATTAATCAACTCCCTGAGCAGAAACCCCAATGGGTCCTACCTTCCTGCTCCCATGTCACTCCTCCCAATCCATACTCATGGTAATGCCAATACCTGAACAAGGCTGATTTATTAGGCCAACCGTGTCACATCACCTTCATTACCCTCTAATATCACCCCTAACATCCAAGGGACATTCCCTATTCCATACAAACCATGATTATCTAAGCCATAATGTGTCCTCAAGGTCATTAACCCTTGGATCACACATGAATATTCCCTGACCTGAAAATTGAGAGGCCCTATTCTTACCAATATACACAGCCTTAATCAATAGATTTAAAAACAAATGCATACATAGGAACTTCATGGTCACATTTCCTAAATCACATTAACATGTGTCTCTTTTCATTAAAAATAGTATTTCTCACCCACACTACTGACAATGAACTGTCATTGGTCCACCTTACATAATCGGAAGTACCCTTGGTACTCCACTAGAAAACGAGCACCTCCCATATGCCATGTTTATCCCACAGCTGATCACCATATGAAGATGTTCTGAAACTGAAAGCTTTCATCCCTGCTTGAAAAAATATTCTTGAATCATAACACAATCTTAGATGGTATAGGTATTCATATTCTCCTCCCCTATATCCCGATCTTTTATACCAAGAACCAACACTTCAGGTTCATTCACATTCAAATCCATTCAAGGAATCACCACACCTAAGGAATACACCCAACCACGCCTCACATGCACTAATCCAAACACCAAATAGAAACTAAAAAATCACCTTAAATGTGGTTTCACACTCTCACAATATCCAAAATCATTAAAACTGAAGGGTTAGACGATCGACTATGATAGTTCTGAAGAACATGAATCATTCTCTCATGATTTGAGTTCTAAAAATCCTAGGATCAGAAAGAAATCCTAGGAGTAGACTATTCTCCTTTACTGTGAAATCCCAAAATAATTGGCATCCCAAATTCAATTTTACATTAGGAATGTCACCATTCACATAAAAATTCTGAACACATTACCACCTGTCAACCTGACATCAATATTTAAAACCAAAACAATTACCTATATGAGATCCATGTACCCCAAAACATCCACAATAGCTAGGTTTAGTCATCTATATAATCATTCCCATCACAACTTTCTGATAAACAAGTTCCTACCACCAAAGTTTATCAATTAAATCTATTTATTCACTTGGTATTATTTAACATGATCTAACTATCCAAACCAAGATATGTACCCCTTCATAACACCACTAGTACATGACCTAAGATCATGTTAACCTCGCTCAAGGGTTACCCACAAGAGTCATAAGGAACTGAATATCTCAACCTAAGTCATAACTGGAGGGTTATTAGGTATCATTACCCATCTCCTCAATGATACACCTCCTTGGATGGCAATGTAGGACGATAGAAAATGACCCATGAGTCCCACCTCTAGAAGGCCTTGGGTTGGAATCATTCATAGAGGGTATAAAAATCTCAAATATGTGTGGAATTACCACCTATAAAAAAATAGGATCAGTAGATAAGATAAAAATAAATAAAAAATCCATCATATAAAGTAAAATTAAACCCAAAATCATCCCACAATTCTTGGAAAATGTCAAATTATAAAAATAAATTTATCCAAGAAAATATCAATACATGTACTAAAATAATAACTCAACAACACCTCTAAAAACCAAGATAGTAATCTCAATATTGATCTCCAAATTACTCCTAAAAACCTAAAAAATGTATATAAACATAGGGCGATTATAATAGGTATACACTATAAGAACATATCAAAGGTATCAAGTCCATATGTGAAAATGGTATACTAATGCTCTAGTGAACAAAAAATAGAACAAAAAAGAAGCAAAGTATGACAACTAACAAATCCCAAACCTACAGCGTATCACTCAAGAAATAAAACATCCAATATTGTAACATAATAATATTTAATAATAAAAGTGGTTTCTCCCAAATAAACCAAATATTTTAGGGTTAAGAGGTCTCTTGTAGTTTATCTTGGGTTGTTGAATCCTCAGAGACCTAAGAAGTAACCTATAGACACGTGCATTATATGGATTGTTTTTGGATATGGAGTAGACAAAATGGGTTTATTTTATATGGGTTTAAGTAAAAAATGAGATACTTATGTGAATTCAAATTGAAACATTGAGTTTATCCAAGTTTATCACTTTGGGGGATTGGATGAATTCCTTTTTTTAACAATTTCAATTTCAGTAGCTCGAGAAGGATTCATTCAAAAAAATCAAACTAACATCATAACATACTCATTAAAAACCTTCCCAAACACATGATAATCACCTATACACATGTAGGATCATTTTAATGATCCTTTCAATGTAAATGATCTTATTAGCACATAAAAGTAGGGAGATGAAATTCAATAAGGAAGTGCAAGAGAAGTTTTTTTTTCAATAAACGAATCTCAAGTAAAAGAAATCATAAAAACATATAGATTGAGAAATAACATCAAATATAGACCTCGTCTATTCCCTTGGATATACCCCTAAAATATTTATCCCTCCACTGGTAACATGTTCTCAACGGAAGTGGGAAGTAGACTTATAAGGTCTGAATTGAAGAAGTAAAAACAACATAATAATAATCATTCCACCTTAGTATGAAGAATATCTCAAGGATTGATGTAAATAAGTTCAAAAATTGAAGAAATGGTATCAAAATGATACTAATAAGAACATAATAAGAGAAGAACAAGAACTTTTATTAAAAAGTAATGTGATTCAAACAACTTACATGAGAAAGAAGAACATTACAAAGAAAAATATACATAATAACATTACAATGAAAACAACGCTCCACAATCCTCAAATAATTCACAAAAAACAACCTTAAATAGGTATTTTTGAACCCTTGGGTCGGGAACCAAGTAGTTAAAGTCATACCACTTCAGTATGGTAGGCTTAGGGTGGTGGAATGTTTGTGGAATTTGATTTTTTCAACCCTTGACCTAATGTGGAAGCTAACTTGCATCCACCAAACAGAGGTGTCGTAATGACCTTCTTGATGGAATAATTTGAGTGGTTCATAAAAGAATAAAATGGGGCCCTGGATGTCTCATAACATACTATAAACATTCATCCAAAATTTATTTTTTTGTACAAGATATGTTTGAAATTGTGTGATGTTTTTCTAGGCTGTAGAATCTTCCCCAGAATTTCATCTTCAACGTGGGCCACATGAAACTGCATTAAAAAATTAAAATTAACTCTTGTCACTATAGGATGAAATTCTCCCCATTATTTTCTATATCCTAAGTTCTATTTTCAGAGTTATTGGGCTTGGATATTGGCTGTTACAGTCTCTTTGTTGGGTAGTTGTCCAGTTCACATCGCCTAGAATTTTGTTGGTTGAAGGTTCACTTTGGTGGTCTTTCAATGTGAATCTTCAAGTTCTCCATAAGAATGAATTTTTATTTATAACATGGGAGACCGGAAAATAAAATATTAAAATAAAATCAAAAACATTTTTTTAATGAGGTGTTCGAGAATGTACCTTGTAATAGTGAATTTTAAGAAGGAATTATAATCAATATACGAAATAATGTTTAAAGTGTAAAATGCAATAAAAATGGTGTTTAGGATTAATAAAGAACATGAATATTATAGTATAACATATGAATAATATCCTCTTTCAGTGGCTAATCACACCCCAACTTGAGTTTTACTAGTCCTGAGGAAAATATATAATATTTTAATTACCTTTTCCAAAAACATTTTAATACACTTTGATCACCAAAAATCATTATTCCAAAAAATCATGAAACCCAAAAAAATATTTTAATAAAAGATAGTTTCATAAGAATATCTCAATCCCAATACCATTCCTTTGTTCAAATTCATCCCCATATTTCATCCAATATCAATTAATCATGATGATGTGTTGTTCATCACAATAGACACGGGGGTTCATATTTAATAAAGGGGGATATAATGGAAGCGCTAGGTGGAATCAAATTCCAATATTAAGATGTTTATTAAATTATATATATATATATATATATATATATATTGTTTTTTTTCAATTTTTCCTTGGTAATTGAAATTTCACTCAATAGTTTCAAGCCATGCAGCGAGACTTTGCCGATGACTCCTAGGCACAAAGACCTTAAGGAACAAAGTGAATCCCACACACTCGAGAATTATCTCAAGTTAACTTAGTTAAAAACAAAGTCAAATTACCACAATTAGAGATAAAATTACTAACTCTAGGCTATAAAACTATGGATTCATGACCCCCAAGTGCTGAAATCCACACATTAGGTCATTTAATACCTTTACAAAAAAATTTATTGTTTTATTTTTTTGATTTTTTTGATTTTTTTGAATAATAATATTAAAAATAAAATGATCACCAAACCTATGATATTTATTTTGGGTACTCCATGAACTCAAACTAATACCCCACAATCCAAAGGACGTGTGTTGTGATCATTTTTTATTTGGATGAAAATGTAAATGTTGAAATATCGCATTAGATGACCAAACTTTCCAAAATCAATGCTCATGAAATTATATATGGATTAAAATTAGAATCAGGGAATGCAAAATTATTTGATATTCAGTTCGAAAGTTTTCAATGTGTATTATCGTTTTCAATGTTAAAGGATTTTTTTTCTATTTACACACTTTTTTTATTTCACAAGGATTTTTTTCCTTTACCCCCCAACGTAGAATAACACTATCCCCAATGTTTAGTGAAAATAAAACATAAAAGGGGGTATAGGTGAGGAGTTTAAAGAGAATATTGAAAATGAGAATCATGGAATGAAGTCACCCGGTGTTTGAAGTTCATGATCACATTGCTCGAATTTAATCCTTTGATATCCATGTTTCTCATAAGGGTCTATAGTAGAACAAGGAAAAATAAACAACCAATCAAAACAAAACAATATATATATATAAATATATATTTATAAAACAATAAAATAAAATATAAGTATATGTACAAAAATTATAGAATTTGGAATCATTATAAGCTGTGGGTTAGTGGAAATATCGTGCCCCTATTCTCCCTTAGGTCCTAGGTTTTAGTCCATATGGCTTCGCCGGTTGTGATGAGGTTTTCCCCATTACCTATGATGTGTCTTTTTAATTATTTTTTTTTTAGTTTTATTTTAACCTACAAACACATAAAAATATAATAAATTGATGATACATTTTCTTTTCTTAAATTTATAGGTAAGGAATTACTCAGGGATCACACCACATGACCTAGAAAAATATGGCACTCCCCTTTCACACCTATCCATTCTCATAATAGAAGAGCAGATCAACTGTCTAAGGTACTATCATATTCAGAGATGATTGAATATGTATTTTATTTAAATAACAAAATAATTCATTAATCCTATTTGAAAAATAAAGATGATACACAATGATTGTAAACATGAAAACCATAGGTTTCCTGCCATGTGGTAGTTTTTTTAACATCATTAGCTTGACATGGATCCAAAATTTATCAATTATTTACTGGTTTATAGGTTGGCTCAGTTAACTCAACCACTGTTTCTTATTTATTGAATGATTCAATGAATGATTTTAAACTATGACCATTGACTTGGATAATGTTATCACTTGTGGGATCCTGAATCTCTACTGACCCATGGGGGTACTCCTTATGCACTATGTATGGACCTGTCCAATTGGATCTTAACTTTCTTGGGTGTAAATGATGTTTTGAACTATACAAGAGAATCAATTTTTCCAGTTTAATGTGTTTTAATTTTAGATTATGATATTGGTAGGCTTGAACTCTAGCTTTATTTATCCTTGAATTTTTATAAGCCTCTATCATAAGTTCTTAAAGTTTATTAAAATTTAATTTCTTCTTTACTTCAGCCCAAAGAAATGTCAATGTTCATTTTTTTTGATTGCCCAAAAGGCCTTATGATCAATTTAAATAGGTAAATCGAATGCTCCTACATAAACTGTCATATATGGTGACATTCCTAGGATGGTTTTGAATATTATATGATAAACCAAAGGACATCCAAGAGTTTCTTGTACTAATCATTCCTAGAGGGAATGACAGTTTATTCAAGAATTTTATTAATCTCTGTAATCGCTAACTCAGCTTGACCATTAGTCTGAGGATGGTACATAGTTGAATCATTATGTGAAATCTCATACTTGTACATTAGTGAAAAGAACATTATGTTACAGAATTGGGTTCCTTGATCACTGATTATATCCCTAGGAATTCCAAATCAAGAAACCATGTGCTCTTTTAGCAATTAGATCACAACGTGATGGTCATTGAACTTTCTGGGAATGTCCTCAACCCATTTCAAGACATAATAAACAACTAAGAGGATGTAGAGGTATCACTTAGAGTTTGGTAGGGGTCTTATAATATCAATTCCACCACAATAAATGATTTTAATGACTAGAATTGGAGTGACAGGAATTTCATACCTTCTGGTAATGGATCCTAAAAGTTGACGTTGAGGGAAACTTTTTCATAATTAAAAGAAATATTTAGTGAGGTTAGGCCAGTAGAAACCACTTTATAGGACCCTTGTAGTGGTTTTCTTAGTATAAAAGTGTCCTCCACATGCCTGTTCGTGAAAGAATTTTAGAATGGGCTGTTTCTCAGACTCACAAACACATCACCTAACGATTTGATCCAGAAAGAACTTTATGAGGTAAGGATCATCAACAACATAGTTTTTGACATCATAAAGGAATTTCCTCTAATATTGGGTCCCGTTGAATTATGTAATTTATCCCGTCAATATATGATTTTTCATGTCAGCATACAATGTTAAATCACTCACAAAATAGAGGTTCTCATCAGGAAATGAATCAGACACAGAAAGGTGATGTGAGTTTTCATTTAATTTAATCCTAGAGAAGTGATCATATAAAAAAGTTTTAACAACCTTTTTTACATTAATGGTTAAATAAAACTCTTGAAGATGAAGAAGGACCCACCTAATAAATCAAGCCTTGTAATCTTGTTTTTTGAAATGGTATTTTAGGGATGAATGGTCGATGAAGACAATGAAGGGTGATCCTAAGAGATAGGACCTAAATTTCTCTAAAGAAAATAAAATAGGAAGAAACTCTTTCTCAGTGGTGTTATAGTTTTTTTGTGCATAATTTAATGATTTACTTTCATAATCAATGACACATGGAGTTTTCTCACCCCATTTTCATAAGACTGCTTCTACAACTAAGTCACTAATATCACACAAGACCTCAAAAGGAAATTTCCAATTTGTAGATTCCGTGATAGGTGGATTGATAAGAGTTGGCTTTAGTATAGAAAATGATTCCTCACAACATTCTATCCATACAAATCGATCATCTTTCACTAATATATCACAAAGTGGTCGATAAATCGAGATGAAATTCCAAATGAACCTTTTATAGAAACCAAAATATCTTATGAAGGACCTCACTTCTTTTAATTTTTATGAGAGGAAGGTGATCTATGATCTCAACCTTATCTTTATCATCTTCAATCCCTCTACTAGAGACCATATGACCTAGAACTAGTCCCTCATTTACCATGAAATGGCATTTTTTCCAATTTAGGATGAGATTCTTATCCTCGCATATTTAAAAAACACTTTCTACATTCAGAAGGAATCCCTAAAAATATCTTCAATGATGGAGAATTCATCCATCAAGATGACTAGATAACCCCCCACCATATCCTAGAAGATTCCCATCATGCACCGCTGGAAGGTACCAGGGGCATTACACAACACCAAGGGCATGTTCTTGAATGAAAAAGTGTCAATGGAGAAGTGAAGTTTATTTTTCCTTGATCCTATAAAGAGGCATCGATTTAATTATTCCCTGAGAATCTATCTAGTAATAAATATAATTGATTACCACCACTCTCTCAATGAATTGATCAATAAAGGGAAAGGATAAATAACCTTTTTTGGAATAAGAGTTGAGATTCCAATAGTAAATATAGACTCTCCATCCACTATTGACCCTTTTTGGGAGAAGTTCACTATCCTCATTGGTGATCACAGTGATCCCAGCATTCTTTGGGTAAATATTAATTGGGCTTACCCAATCACTCTCAGTAATGGGGGAGATGACACCCTCTTTCAGTAACTTAAGAAGTTATTTCCTTACAACATCCATAATATTTATATTGAGTATACACTAAGGTTGACGACATCATTAGGATTTAGATTCAAGAAATATAATATGAGTTCCAATGAGTGGGACAATCCCAAGAATTTTAGAAAGGGTCCTTTCAATTTCTTTTTTATGCTTTCTTAGGATATCCGGAAGCATCATCTCTTGATTTCATTCAAGAGAGGAAAAATGACAACAGTAAATTATTTATTATCACCTAAGAACACATACATGAGCGATGAAGGTAGAAACTTAAATTTGAGATTAGATTGGTAATCATTTTCCAAGTATGTATGGGAATTTGTATTGAACTAGATTTCTTTGTCCAGATTTCTTGACATAATTGGTTCCTTGTGAATAGAAGTTTCATCCACTAAATTGGCCAGATTAGTGTCCTTAATGGGTATGGACTCAATTTTAGTTTTTTCACCAATGTTATCAATGATTGGTGACTCGGGAAAATATTTACATGAGCTATCAGAAATAGATATAATCCATAGAGAAAGATTTCCATAATGTGAACAAAGAAAATGAATCTGTTCTTACTTTAAACATCCTTCAGTAATTCCTTTATGATCCTCAAGTTTACTATCAACGTTACCAATAAAATTAATATAATGTATCTCTTCTCCATCCTTAATTTGATAGTGTTCATTGTAAATGATTATATCAAGGATCATGTCTCAAAATTTTATTGTCAGGTTCCTATTTCTATCTCAGATGACTGAGTTGATTGCTTCTAAGAAAGGATGACCAAGGATGATGGGGGTTTCTTCCCAAGAACCTTGTATTGAGTGATTTTCAAGGACAATGAAGTCAGTAGGGTAAATGAAAATTTCAACATTCACTAAAAAATCCTTTAATATACCCTTTGGAACTGAAACACTATGATCACCAAGTAGAAGAGTGAAAGATGTGGGTTAGAGTTCTTCGATCCCTAACTGACAATACATGGAATAAGGAATGAGGTTCACACTGGATCCCAGATCACAATGGGATTTGAAAATATTGTTCTTTCCTAACTCAACATTGATGTATGGACATCTGAGGTCTTTCAAATTCAAAATAATGATCCCTTGAATGTTAGTACTCACATTAGTAGCCAAAAGGACTTGGTTTTTATGAGAAAATTACTTTTAAAAGTTTAACAGTCCTTAAGGTACATTGAGTAGGTAGTGATTGTTTGGATTGTATCGAGAAGGGGAATGTTCAAGTTAACCGTAGAGAAGATTTACCTCAATGTTTCATTTAGTTCTGGTTTATATTTTCCTATCTTGTGTTGAGGTAAGGGAGCAGGTTGTTTGATTATTTGGTGTGAGTGTAGTTCCTTCACATTATCATTTCTTTTTTTAGAATCTGTGGGTGTTTCTTTATCATTTTCATTCATTTTTAAATCTTTTAATGGTTGTGTAATGTATTTTTTAGGTCTCTAAATAGATTTCACACTTCATAAAATAGTCAATGCTTTGAGTTGTTCATTATAGGTTTGTGTGTAACTGGATTCTCCCCTTAATGTTGAGGATGGTACCACCTGAGAGGGAATGGGTTCCTTCCTAGTTTTTATGGTTTGAAGTTAGTTTATAAGGTATGAGACTTATGAGTTTATTTACTCCATTTGTTTACACAACTATTCAAGGATTGGAAGATGAATAGATTGAGTAGGGGTTTGTTCTGATTGGATTATCCAAGGAGGATACATTGATTGTTGGATTGGGTTTTTATGGGTTTTGGTTATAGGAAAAGAGGTTGTTTGTATTGGAACTAGTTATGGTGTTGAAGATTTTGTGAAGGGAAGTGGTTTGGCCCTTGTGGCTGACTAGATTGTTGGATGGGTTGTTGGTTATCTTTCCAAAAGAATCCTGGATGGCTGTTGTACCTTGGATTGAAAGTGTTTTGGTACTGTGTATTCTGAAAGATCATATCATTATAATCCACTTGTGGTCCTCCTAAAAGAACAGATTTTATAGAAGTTATGGTTGGGTATTTGTTAGTCTTGTGGTCATTTTTGTCACAAATTGTGAAAACAAGGTCAATAGTTTAAATTTCATTGTCCTTCCAATGATCGATCTCCTTGGCCTTCCTAGTGAGTGAAACATGTTTCAACCTAAGGATTTATTCCTCCCTATGTGTTTGAATTGCACCAGATTTTGGTTTCTTCTTAAAGTAAGGTGATGTTACCCATGTTTGGTTTTGTTCGGCCAGTCCTTCTAGACACTTGTATGCATCATTTGGCGATTTGTTTTTTAAGGTTCCATTTAACATCATGTCAATGAATTGTTTGTTTCCCAGACCCAATCCTTCATAGAAAATTTAAAATTATTATGGGAATGAAAATCCATATTGAGGTACCATGTTATGTGTGTATTTGAAACTTTCACTTGTTTCATAAAATGAATCCCCATCTTTTTCGAAACTGTTTTGGAAGCACTTTTTAAATGTAATTGTTTTGTGATGGGGGAATTATTTTTTGTATAATTCTCTTTTAAATTGGTCCCATGAGTGGATTGATGTATGTAAAAGATTTTTTAACCAATTATTTTCTCAATACTTATGTGAGAAAGGAATGAACTTCATCTTATCTGACTAAAGTTGAGGTGGTGGGCACATGGTTTCAACAATGTCATTGAACTCTTTTACATGAAGGTGTGGCATTTATGACTCTATCTCATGGAAGGATGGAAGGTGGTTTAGTGAATAAGGTTTGAAGACATAGTGGGATTCTCCTATGGTAGAATTCCTAATGAAAGAGGGTGCATTGGACTAGGCAGGTTTGAAGGAGTCACTCATTGTTTGATCGACTGCATTCCCCAAGTTTGGGGTTGCCTCATTTGGATTTCCATTTCAGTTCCCACCCATGTTTATGAGATTGTCTCATTGAAGATATTCAATTTAAATGTGATAAAATTTTGACTTTGGAGTATCTGGGAGATTAGGATATAATAGAAATAGTTCCCTTATTGTACATTACTTAGCAACCCCATGAATTTTCATCGTAATTAATCTTTTTGAGTTATCGCGAGTGTAGGCGGACATGCGCCAAAATAAAAAAAATAAAAAAATGAATAGATAAGAAAATTTGGGGTGAGAAAAGGTAAATGGGAGAGAATATAATGGTTTTTGAGATGAATTACTTATTTACCTGGAAATGGAACAAAAAATTGGTCTCGCCCAAATTTACCTGTGATTTTAGTTTTAAGCAGTCTCTTGTAGTTTATCTTGGGTTGTCAAATCCTGAGAGACCTAAAATGTAAACTATAATCATGTGAATTATATGGATTGTTTTAGGATATTAAGTGGCCAACATGGGTTAAATTTATATTGGTTTAAGTGAAATATAACGGATATAATTGAATTCAAATTAAAATAATGAGTTGATCCTAGGTTTTCACTTGGAGTGGATTGGTTGAAATCCTTTTTTTAAATTTCAATATCATTTACTCGAGAAGGATTCATTCAATGAATTAAAAATAAACTCAACACTTTTTGTTTAACCACCTTCATATACACATTATAATTACCTATATACTAATAGGATCATTTTCAAGTGCATCCCATGTTAAAGGATCTTATTATAACATAAAATTGGGGCGATGAAATTCAATAAGTATGAGGAAGTGATAAAATACTTGAATAAAAAAAACTCAAGTAAAATAAATCAATAACATTTAGAGATTAAGAAATAACATCCAATCTATCACCTTTATAATCTCTTAGATCAAACCATAAAATATTTATCCCCCCATTGATGACATGTTCTCAATGGAATTGGGAAGTAGACTCACAAGGGAGGAATTGAATAAGTAAAAAAAACAAAATAATGATCACTCTGCCATTATGTGAATAATATCACAAGGTATGGGGTGAACAAGTTCCCACATTGAGAAATCATTATAAACATGATATAAATAAGAATAAAATAAGGGAATAAGAAGAAAGATTATTAAAAACTAAGGTGGTTTTAACAACATACATAAGAAAGAATAACGGTATAAAGACAAATCCTCATAATAACATTAAAATGAAAACAAAGCTCCAAGATCCTTAACTCATTTACCACCAATGCCTTAAATATGAGTTTTGGAAGCCTTGGGTCGAGACTCCAACAGAAAAAGTCATCCCACTTTAGAATGGTAGGCATAGGGTGGTGGAAAGTTTGTGAAATTTGATCTTTTCCACCCTTGACCTGAAGTGGCAGTCAGCTTACATCCATGAAATAGAGTTGCAAAAATTTCCTTATAGATGCATGAATTTGAGTGGGACATAGAAGAATAAAATGGATAACCAGATTTCTTCTAATATCCTATACAATATCATCTCAAATGTAATTTTTGTTTTCATGATATGTTAGAAATGGTGTGACGTTTTTCTGGGCTACAGAGTCTGGACTAAAATTTCATCTTAAACTTGGGCCGCCTGAAACCCCACTAAAACATTAGAATTAGATATTTTCACTATTGGGTTAAATTTTCCACATGATTTCTTATATCATCAGTTATATTTTCAGATTTATTGGTCTGGGATCTTGGAAAGTATAGTCTCTTTATTGGGATGTTGTCCAGTTCACTTCATCGAAAATGTTGTTGGTCTAAGTCACACATTGGTGGTCTTCCAATGTGAATCTTCAAGTGCTCTAAAATCATGAGTTGTTCCTTATAACACGGGATACCTGATGAAAAATTAAAGTAAAATCAATACCATTTTGTGTTTAATTAGGTGTTTAAGAATGTACCATGTAATAGATCATTTTAATAAGGAATTATAATCATAATATGAAATAATGTTCAAAGTGTAAAATTCACTAAAAATGGTGTTTATGATTAATAACTAACTTGAATATTATAATATAAATAATGAATATTAGAATCTTTAGATGTCTAATCACAATGGAATCCCACTACCACTTTTCCACTGATTTTCCACTCTCATACCCCAACATTGAACATCCTTTTCTCTTATCCCTTCCAGACATATCACATCCTGTAACACATATATAATGTTGGTTGGGACACATCCCTACCCACCCCACCTTGTAAAGGTAAATAATCTTATTCTAGCATCAAGTATCATCACATCACATATCACATAAATACACCTGGTACATAACATGAAATCTCACATGAAGACACATGGTCTATCAAAAAACATCTCAATTAATCACTTAACTATATTAGTAGGGTATCATAGACATGAAGGACATCAACCTTCTGACCTCCTCATACCACGAATGACCCCCACCATATAGAACATCACATCACCCCATCAAAAAATCACATATCACTCAATGAAACATGGTACATCACTACTGATTTAAGTGTAGGGTGGAGGGGGTATCCATCCATCGATATCACTACTACCATGGATGTTGGGGAAGACACTCTGAATAAGGAACCATAGAGCACTAGTAAGGTTATCCAACTCATCTTGGGTACATAAGGAAGTAACATAAAATACATGATAAAACATAATTTATCTTTAATATAAACATTTATAACCAACTATATCCTCTATTTTCATTATGTAGTAATTTTAGGGATATTGAAGTCAAAAGAGTTCTATATTTATTATTTACATAAATTAATATAAAGGTTATAATCAAATAAAAGTGGATCCAAATGGAAATATTTTCACAACATGGATGTACATGTCTAAACTATGCTCATTAAATAAGGAAAATAAAAATGTTATAGAAATTATAAAGCCTTATTATAATGTTTTGACCCTATTTTGCCCATTTTACCCTTATTAAGGTGACTAAAACTTTCCAAGGTTACTATTCATAATGATTAAAAATAAGAGGGTGAAAATTAAAATATAATTATTCTAAATATAAGATCCATTTTTCAATATTAAATTACCATAATAAGAATAATTTTATTTTAAAATATGTGTGAAAAATATGAAGAAAATCATTTTTAGAAAAATATATTTCTAAGCATAATACTGGATTTTTTGTTATATCATGCCTAGAAAAAAAATCAGACCATTGTTAAAAAAAATGATTGAATATATAATATATTAATTTCAATAAAATTATTCAAACAATATTGATTAATTTAATTTATAATGAAAAAACACATTGTATTCCTAAATATAGTTTTTTAGAAAATCAACTATTTTTCTCTGAGTAGTTTTTTATTTTCATTTCTAATCAATTAATAAACAATGAATTCATTTTATAAACATGAAAACCATAGATTATTCAAAATTTAGTGAGCCATTTTAATACGAACCAATACAATGGTTAATTGATAATTTTAATATAAAATAATAATATTTCAGTAGTAAATCATGACTTGTTTAAACTCGGTGTTGCATGTAAAGAAATCCATCAAAGAAATAAAATTTATTTATAAAAAACTATATCACATAATATTTTGGTGTTACACAATTAAATTGAAATTTCATTAAAATTACTTTGGGAGGAAATCAGATAGGTTTATCCTGGAATAAATTATCTAATACATGGTTAGGTGGGTAATTATATAGTTCTAGAAAATTGTCTTTTTATAGTTCTGGATAAAGTTGTGTGTAAGTTTCATGGGGAGAACCATAGAATGGGAAAAGTCTATAAACTAGTCAGGCTTCATAGGTCTTGTACTTCATTACCAATTTAGGACAAATTTTGATGATAAATAAGATACTATCTGGCTATGATATGGAACTATATACAATATTAGGTAATATACTAATGAATTTTACTTGGAAAAATATTTTTTTACTTTTTAATAGTGAACTCATTTATTTCAGCTCATCCATTGATTAATTGGGGATACTAATAGAGTATTTAGTGTGTATGTTGACCAATAAAACTTATTTAGGATAAGGAATAGTATCCATCGGGAAGTTAAAATATTTTTTTTAGTGGGGAGTGGCCATATAAATTTGTAGGATTTAACATTTTCGACATAACTTATTAAAATATGATCATCAAAAAGGAATTTTTCACCTAATGTTTGGCTTATATAAATTTCTAAATGTTGAAGGAATTTTCTCATCTATATTAGAGAACGTCTATACCTTTATAAGATAATTTTATTTATAGGAATCTAAAATATGACATGATTTGGTCTAGTGGGGGATCTTAGGTCTCATATTTTTATTATAACTTTTGAGATAATTTAAATGGAATATTCCATGATCTATAGATATCATGTATTAAAATATGGCATGTCTTAGATTATGATTAAAATATAGGGATAATTTTATATTCAATCATATGATTGTGTCATATTTAACAATAGGAGGATTGCATAATGATAATCTAGGTTAGTTCCCTTTTATAACATCATGAAAATGTATTCTAGCAATTTGAGCATATCAACTTGTATGATATGGTTGAGTGATAGTTGAATGTATCTATTGATTAGATTCAATTGTTAGTTCCCAGAATCACTACACTCTTCATATATTAAATATTTAATATTTAAATATCACAAACAAGTCTACTACCAATAATTATGTACTTCACTATATTTAACACATGAGAGAATAATCGGTGTCTGGTTACATGGTATATATATAACGGAATTACACATATGTATATGAAATGTATGAGTAAATTCATGGATCAGGGAGCATCCCTATAGCTAATATAATGATGCATTGAACATGTGTAGTGGTTTATTATCTCTTAAAGTGATCACTTGATGAAACTCTACCCTCATCAATGTTATATTCATAATTTATTCATTTCATAAAAATCACTTGAATATTTTAAATAATATAAAGGACATGTAATATGTTTTTGATTGATTTATTGACCTATATGGATACAACTATGACAGTAGTACATAATTGAGAATATGGAGGTACAATAACTGATCACAATGAATTTTAATAGATATACTCAATGTATTAGATATTATGATAAAGAAACAATGTAAAAGTTACATTAGTTATAACAACATTATTAATTTCACATAATATTCAAAAAAAATTAGGGTATTTTACAAAAGATATAATTTAAAGAGTCACATTATATACGAGTATTTATAAAGGACTAGTTTCATAGAAAGATTTTTAATAATGATGTTGTGGTTATAAAAGTCATAAGTAGATAAAAAAGTTATTAATGGTCATATATTAGATATATTGAGTTATAGAGTTTGAGTAAGTTAAAGGAGTTGACGATCTAGAATATGAGTCTCAAATATCACCAATATTCAAACTAGATTAGATTATAGATGTTACTGACAAAAGATATTTTTCTATGGTCACATAGATATGTGGTAGGAATTGAATATTGATTCAATGTGTTATCTTCCCTATAATGTTCAATAAATATAAGTATGATATTTATGTTTATCATATATGATATAGTAGATAATAAATTATGTGGGGTTTTGTTAAGTATTCGTAAATTAGTTTCAAATGATAGAATGTATTATATAGAATTCAATATCCAATTTATCATTCCTTTAAATTTAATGAATATATAAATATATATATATATTGATGTAAATTTTGTGAATTGTAAATATAATTGAATTCTCAAGTATAACTTTGAGTTATATTTAATCGATTTCTATCATAGAGTATTATAATTTATAAATTTTTTTAAGGATATCATTGGTATGATTTCGGTATAGGGATATGAAATTTTCTTATGTGGCACAAAAGTTATTTTTTAATTATATAACTGATGGTGTATAATACATTGTAAATCATACATAATATATTTAGTAAACTAGGGATGTATTGTTCATATATTGAGTCCCTAAACATAATGTAGAAAGATACATAGCATGAGAACCTATATACTTTTCTAAATTTCATAGACAATTTGTGTGGCCTAACTAATTAGTGGTGGTTGAGCATGATAGAAATAATGTATTTAGATAAAGATCAACCAATATGGTATTTTCCCTCATATAATGAGTATATAATCATAGACTTTCATTGAGATAGATTGATGAAATGTATGGTTATACTCAAAAGGTACATATTATGTGCTTATATACTTGAAAAAATTAAAATATAATGTACTCATCTACTAGTTGAAGTAAAAGTGATGTATTCATCATCTAGGTTAGTATATACATAGAGAGTGGAAAAAATTTGAGGAGGATATATGGGATTTCAATACACTAAGTACCATTAAATGTATTAGAAAAATGGAATATATGAAAATATACACAAGCATATGATTTTGCTAGTGGAAATGGTTAGAGAGATACATGTGTTTGATTGAGATTAGTCCAAATCCTTTTTTATATTGAGGAGAATATATGATTTTCAAGAGGCCCCTCTAAATTAAGTTTATAGATATAGTGATTTTATTTTATTATCAATTCTACAGAGGTCTATAGGGTACTACTTTTTGGTTGACTAATTGGGGATTAATTTTAACTCCGAGAGGTAGTCAATAAGTTATTAAGATTATTATCCAATAGTTATTTGGGTGAAATTTAACAAATGTATTATATATGATGTATTACAAGGTGAAGATATTATTCCAAAATTATATTGCAAGATATAAAAAAGGTGTTATGGATTCGATTTCACAAGTTATGTATATGATATGGCATAAGGTGAAATGACATAAATGTATATTATTCTTTAGTGAAAGTGGGTGATTTAATGTAATATCACCTTAATATATAGATATCATATAGATAGATATGACTAGATACAGAGAGTAGTAATAACATTGAAAATAGGATTATATTATTGGATATTCTTATGTCATATTTGATGATATGATGACTGTAACACCCGAGACTTTTTTGTTATATGAATCATCAAAGGAATCTTTTTCTACACAATACTAGCTTGGCATACATTACACGCAATCGCGACCTTCCTCGATAGCTTGGGTCATACGCAATACCGAGTTTCACTAAACAACGATATGCTATTAAAATATTATTAAAACTAGCCGTTATGAATAGTAATAACCACTTTTTGAAATTTTATAAATTTTATTTTTCAAAATGGACTTCATTTTTGGACTCAGAATATCGAAATTAGCCTAGGGTGAAATTTTGGTATTTTTCTGAAAACTTTCAATTTTTGATGAATAGTGAAACCACTAAGTGGTAGGTTAAAAACTAAATTTTGCATAAAACATAATTTTACCGCTTTTGTGAATGTAATTTCAAAATTCCGACAGACACGGTTGATATCAGTAAGTAAAATGTGGTTCAATGAGATAAAAATAATTTTTTGGTGAATAGTAACTTTTTACTTTTTTTACCGCGGTTAATAGTAAATAGGGTAACTAAGGGTAAATATGATATTAATATTACCCTAACACAAGTTCTAATTATATTGGATATGTTTAATTCGACCAAAAAACAACTTTATGAATAAAATATGACGATTTAGGCCCACTTGGATTAGATTAGGACATTTATTATTAATTTATTTAAAGAAGGGTTAAAATAGTTAAAATAAAATTTTAATAAGTAAATAATTTTTAATATGGGGTTATACATAAGATAAATTCGACTATAAATATTCATTAGAAAGCTAAAAAGATTTCCTACATGATGGTATTTTATTTGTAATTTTTAGACATCAAATAAGTTAATTTATTTATGACACAAAGATGATGCATTAATTATCTTATTAATGAAATATTGACATAATTGATAATATAAATACCAAAATAAATGTAATTTATGACTTTTTATGAATTACACTAATTTTATAGGTTACTATGATATATTAATGTTTATTTAATCAACTTGGTTTGAACATATAATTCTGTTATGACTTTCACAAAAATCATATATCAAATAGTGTCAAAATTGACACAAAATAGTTTTTAAATCAAATATTATATTATTAATTGTTATTGTATTCCTAAAAATATAAGGTTCGGCCAAATTACTTAGATAAGGATTTATATATTAATAATAAACAATTTGGGATTCTTTTGGCATGTTATAGTAAGTGTATTAACCATATAGTGAAAGAAAACAAAAAGACACGGTAAAAGTTAAATTATTTAACTTAGAGTTAAATCTAATTGATAAGGTTAAAATAATACCCTAAACTTTTATAAATCCTATTGGTTGATAGGATATCGACCCATACCCACTTTAGCTTCGAAATAATACCCTTTGGAGCCATTATAAACCGATTTTGACTTTAATATAAAATAATATTTTGAGATATTCCTAAGGTGCCCCTCTCCTCCCTTATAAAAGGGCACCTCCTCCCCCTCCTCCTCACACCAATTTGAGCACTCAAGCTCGGCCAACCCCGGCCATTTTCTCCTCTCCACTTCCCTAGAATAATCCTAGAGGTTCTGGTCTTCCTCAAAGACCAATTTTAGTGCCCTAAGAGGAGGTCTCAAAGAGGCACTTCAAAGAAGAGGTAATTACCGTTACCAATTCTTTCATCTTTATTTCTTCTTCCACATCTTATTCTTAGGTTGTTTCATTATGAAGTAATAACATCAGTATCACTAATATACTGATATGTTATTATAAGTATGATACAACCCTATTTCACCATCTATCTATCCGTCCTACGGAAAAATGAAATCACCGCGCGTGCGTACGTACGGAATACCGTCTCCACACCGTGGTGTAATCTATTTTTCCACCATCACTTTACAAGGATGGGTATAATGGTGTAATGAGTAAGTATTTATGATTATTATAAAGTAATATTGATACTGAAATAATATATATATACTCCAATACAGTTCCACGATCATAGGAACAATATCATCACTCGTGCATACGTACGGAATACCGTCTCCACGATGTGATGCGACTCGTTCTACATGATCATCATTACATAGTAATTATATAAATGAATTGAATGAATAAATATGATATATGTTACACTAATACCATTCTGGATATAAGGTATCTATAACCTTAAAAGAAGAATAAGAATGTATTCGTCAAAACACGCATAAGAACAAAAGGCAATAAAGACCCGAGTAACAAGTAACAATGAAATATTACTAACAAGACGCTAAGAATATGACCATATATGATATCATATCAATATGTATGATTCTGGAATAAGTCAATAACATTATTTAAACCATTATACAGGAGCTTCGGACACGTACAAAGAAAATCGGATCTAAGGTAAGGGAAATATCACAATCTCATTTTTATCCGAGATTGTTTATTCGTAAGTATTTAATGGGGTGTATTTTATCATCCACATCCATGTTTCATAAATACGTAATATTATTCCCATCAACCTACAATTGTTTAAATCCATTTTTACCCTTCGGTGAGTTTTTAGTAATATCTATGAAAGGAATCTTTTTTCGTACGAGTTACTTTTTGACTTTTCCGACAAAAGTACGAAGAATGTTTTTTAAACTTATGTGGCATGAATGGATTTTTAAAACATTATTTCCAAGAAGCTTCCTTTACAAGTTTTCAAGTTTATTTTCAATCAACTTCTTTTATTTTAAAGTTGTATGACATGTTATGAAAGGAAAAATGTTTTTGAAGAAGAAAGGATATTTTCCTCAAGAATGGAGTTCAAGTGTTTTATCAAAATTATTTTCCATCTAAGATAATAAAGGGTTCTATTTTTATCCCTATTATTAAATTGATTTGATCATGTTGTGATGAAATTATTTTTATGAATTCCTTTATCTTATATCAATTGATTTATGATGTCATGATGTTTCAAGAATCCCATTTTTGTTACATGTGTTATGCGATGATGTATGTTTTATGATTATGTGGAACACGTAAGAAATGATTCATTATAAGATGGGTGGGACCTATATCTCCCTCCAATTCATTGGGTAAAGATTTTATATCTCATGAGATAGACATGGCTGGAACGGAAGGTTATTTCGGTTCAGTGATACAGGACTGAAACGAGGAGTGAACTCGGTTCAGAAAGGGACTTTGTCCACTAAGATAGTCTTGGAAATGAGTCATGACTAACAAGAAATGATTTTCCATGATTATGTGTGCATGCCACAAAGTTTCAAGTTTTATGTTATGATTATGGGGATCTCATTTTCACTTCTATGATTTATTCCATGTTAAGATATTATGATCTCTTTTGCAGGTTTTGATTTTCAAAAAGATATGATATGATTTTTATTTCCTTTATTTGCCCTAGCTGAGCATTTGAGCTCACCCTTTTATGTTTTCTTTTCCCCAGGTCAGGAAGATGGATATTAAGTAGAATATGCTAAAAGGGACCCTAGATATGATGAAATAAATGGGAGACACTGTAGAAGATTTATGAACCAGTTGTTTATGTTTCCATGTTTCTAAAGAAACTATACCTATTGTCCTTTGTGGTTTTTCCATATGTTGTAATAAGTGTGCTTCAATTTTGAAGTATTAACAATGTATGTAAAGTATGGGTCATTATATTTGGTATCAGAAGAAAGGTATAGTCAACCTTTGGAAACTAGGATGTGAAAGCCTTAGTAAGAACCCTAAGGATAAGTCTAAGCATAGAACACAATCTTAGTGTTTTAGAAATGTCCTTGAATAACCTAGGATAAGACCTTAAGCATGAAAATTTTATTATTTAATTATGTGGATTTCCTATTATAATTAGTGTTTCTCACACTATTCTTCTTGGTTTTAGTCAATGGTTGGAACCCGAAGGAACCATGTTAATGCGGAATGAGATGGGTAATGCAATGATTGTCCCCCTGAGCAACCAAATGATATGGGAGCTGGAATGAAAAATCTTGTAGCCATGCTCACACAACTTTCTAAATCTATGAATCATGCAGGACTTCCAAACGAGCAAAGGAAGGAGAAACATTTTGTTGAATCCTTCATGAGGCAGCGTCCACCTTCTTTCAGTGGGTCTACTGATCCATTAGTTGCTGAACAATGGATTAGTACTACTGAAAAGATATTTTCAGTTCTTCAATGTTCTGAACATGATAAAGTCATCCTAGCAGTGTATCATTTGGAAGGAGATGCTGATCAATAGTGGAATCTTATTAAGAATACGAGGCAAAGGGATGAAATTGAGTCTATGTAATGGGACGAGTTCAAGAACTTATTTTTCAATAAGTACTTCCCTCGTATTCTCTGAACAAAGATGGAGAAAGAGTTTCTTGAACTGAAGCAAAGGGATGATGAATCTGTTGGTACCTATGAAGCAAATTTTACAAGACTTGCAAGGTACGCTTCTGGTATTATTATCCAACCTGAGAGTAAGATCGATCGATTCTTTAGTGGCTTAAAACCAAGTCTTCGAAGGGCGTTAGACATAAGGGACTTCAATAGCTATGAGAAAATTGTTCGATGTGCTCTCAAAGTCGAGATGGAGATTGGAATAACCCATCAGTCACATGGGTTTGATAATAAGAGGAAGATGGAATTCAAAGAAAAATCTAATGAGCACACGGAAAAGAAGATGAGATTTTCCTTATGCTCAATGTGTGGAAAGAAACATGGAGGGAGTTGTCTTAAAGGGACAAGTAAATGTTTTAAATGTGGAAAGGAAGTTCATCGGGCATTTGAATGCCGTGATAATGGGAAGAAGATGTCTAATGACGCAAACAAAGGAAGGGATACACAGAATGAACCTACTACACTTCAATGTTTCAAGTGCAAGGAGATGGGGGCATTATGCCAATCAATGCCCAAATCCAAGGGTTGATGATGATGGTCGACGTCAATAAAATCTTAAGGCTAATGAAAAAGGAAAGTCACATGCAATTTCTATCATCGATGTGGAGTATGATAACGAAGTGGTGAAAGGTACACTTACCATCCACTCTAAAGTTGCAAATGTTTTATTTGATTCTGGATCCACCCACTCTTTTATTTATAAAGAATTTTCTAAGGGTGTCACCGTATTACCTCAACAATTAGATGTTGAGTTAGCTGTGACAACACCTAATGGCACAACAATCGCATCAAAAGTTTATAATTCTTCTCCGATCTAAGTTTGTGGGAAAGTTATTCCTGCAAATCTTGTGATCCTTCCTTTAGTAGAATTTTATGTGATTCTTGGCATGGATTGGCTTTCTCTACATGGAGCTCATATCAATTTCCAATGAAGGGAAGTCACATTTCATATTCCAGATCAATCTACGATCGTCTATCAATGCAAGGATGAACATAACCTTCCAGTGGAAATTTCTTCCATCTTATGGGTATTGATTCCACTAAATGAAGGTTATTTATCTCAAATGGTTGGTGAGAAACTCACGATTAAGAATATGCCCATTGTACGGGAGTTTCATGATGTCTTTCTGGAGGAATTACCGGGTCTTCCACCAAATCGTGAAGTTGAGTTTTCAATAGAACTCGTACCGGGTGCTTTGCCTATTTCTAAGACACCTTATAGAATGGCCCCAATTGAGTTGCAGGAATTGAAGAAGCAACTCCAAGAGAATCTTGATAAGGGATTCATATGCCTTAGTGCATCACCGTGGGGAGCACCTGTTCTATTTGTTAAGAAGAAAGATGGATCAATGAGACTCTACATTGATTATCGAGAACTTAACAAGATCACTATCAAGAACAAATATCCTCTCCCACGAATTGATAACTTATTTGACCAACTACGCGGAGCTCAATACTTTTCCAAGATTTATCTTCGTTCAGGGTATCATCAATTAAGGGTCAAAAGGGAGGATATACCAAAGAAGGCTTTCCGTACAAGGTATGGACACTATGAATTTATAGTGATTCCATTTGGTCTTACTAATGCCCCTGCTATCTTCATGGATCTAATGAATAGAGTCTTTAGAGACTATCTTGATCAATTTGTGGTAGTCTTTATAGACGATATTCTTGTCTATTCAAAGAGAAAGGAAGAGCATGAAGATCACTTGAGAATTATATTGAAGACCCTGAGAAAGGAGAAGCTTTATGCCAAATTTACCAAGTGTGAATTTTGGCTTCAAAAAGTTGCATTTTTTTGGGTCACATAATCTCAAAAAAGGGGATATATGTGGATCCAGCAAAAATAGAGGTTATCGAAAGATGATCGCGACCAACAACAGTAACTGAGATTCGATGTTTTCTTGGTTTGGCTGGATATTATCGACGTTTTGTAAAAGATTTTTCACGATTATCTAATCCACTCACCAAGTTGACTCGGAAAGGAGTTAAGTTTGTCTGGACAGAGGAATGTGAAGAGAATTTCAAGGAGTTGAAAAGAAGGTTATCCAGTGCACCTGTGCTCACACTGCCTTGTAGTGGAGAAAGGTTTGTGATCTACAGTGATGCATCCAAGAAGGGATTGGGGTGTGTTCTTATGCAAAATGATATGGTGATAGCTTATGCCTCACGCCAGTTGAAAATCCATGAGCAAAATTACCCAACACATGATTTGGAGTTGGCTGCGGTAATATTGTCATTAAAGATTTGGAGGCATTACCTTTATGGTGAAAGGTGTGATATTTATACTGATCATAAAAGTTTAATGTATATTTTCACACAAAAGGAGTTGAATATGCGCCAAAGAATATGGTTGGAGCTGATTAAGGATTATGACTGCTCAATCCATTACCACCCTGGGAAAGCAAACAAGGTGGCAGATGCATTAAGTCGACAAGACCATGCTAGTTTATCCATGATGAGGATCACAAAAGATCCAATATTTATGGATTTACAAAGGATGGATCTTGGAATTATAATGGAAGGGGAAAAATCTTATCTTTCTCAAATGAATGTTCAACCATCTATACATGTGAAGATTAAAGAGGCATAGAAGGAAGATGTCGAGTTACAAAAGAAGTTGAGAAATGTTCCTGAGTTCAACCTTGATTGTGATGGGATAATAAAGTTCAAGAATCGGGTTTGTGTTCCTCCCATCCCCGAATTAAAGAAGGATCTGCTGGATGAGGCTCATAGTTCATCATTCTCTATTCATCCTGGAAGCACGAAGATGTATAGGGACCTGAAAGAGTACTTCTGGTGGGATGGCATGAAAAGGGATGTTGCTGAATATGTCTCTCAATGCTTGGTTTGTCAACAAGTTAAAGCTGAGAGACAGAAGTCTAAGGGGGTGTTACAACCATTACCCATACCCGAATGGAAATGGGAAAACATCACTATGGACTTTGTCACAGGACTTCCTAAAACATCCAAAGGCAATAATTCTATCTGGGTCATAGTTGATCGTCTTACAAAGTCTGCACACTTCATTGCTATTAGAGAGGATTTATCTCTAGATCAGCTTGCCAGGATATATGTAAAGGAAGTGGTAAGATTGCATGGAGTACCACTTTCTATTATATCTGATCGAGATCTGAGATTTACCTCGAAGTTCTCGCGAAGTCTTCAGCATACTCTGCATATAGAGTTGAGTTTCAGCACTGCTTATCATCCCCAGACAGACGGTCAGTCTGAGAGAACAATTCAAACCCTAGAAGAAATGTTGAGAGCTTGCTCTATTGATTTCAATGGAGGTTGGGATCAACACCTACCTTTGGTGGAATTTTCTTATAATAATAGCTTTCACTCCAGTATTCAGATGGCTCCTTATGAAGCTCTCTATGGAAAGAAATGCAGGACTCCAACTTGCTGGGATGAAGTTGGGGAAATGAAGCTAT
This sequence comes from Viscum album, assembly GCA_963277665.1. Lineage (NCBI taxonomy): Eukaryota > Viridiplantae > Streptophyta > Magnoliopsida > Santalales > Viscaceae > Viscum > Viscum album. The sequence goes on from OY728150.1 coordinate 521,915,179, forward strand.
TAGGACCTGATCTCGTTGATGAAATGGTAGAAAAGGTCAGATCTATTCAACAACACATAAGAGCAGCTCAGAGTCGACAAAAAATTTATGCCGACAACCAAAGAAATGACCTAGAGTTTGAAGTGGGTGATAAAGTGTTCTTACGAATATCTCCCTGGAAGAGGGTTATGAGATTTGGAAAGAAGGTGAAGTTGAGCCCTAGATATATCGGTCCTTTCGAAATACTGGATCGTGTTGGGAAGGTAGCTTACCGATTGGCGCTTCCACCGAATCTCTCTCAAGTTCACGATGTGTTCCTTGTATCTCTCCTGAGAAAGTACATACCAGATCCTTCACATCTACTCAGCTCAGAAGTTGTACCGCTGGAGCAAGATCATTCTTATGAAGAACAGCCGATAGAGATTCTTGATCGTAGCGAAAAAGTCCTACGAAACAAGACCACTCGATTGGTGAAAGTTTTATGGAGGAACCACCAACTTGAAGAAGCTACTTGGGAGCTTGAGGATATTATGAGGGAGAAGTATCCTCATCTATTTGTTACAAAGTGACGAATTTCGAGGGTGAAATTCTTTTTAAGGGGGGTAGAATGTAACACCAGAGACTTTTATGTTATATGAATCATCAAAGGAATCTTTTTCTACACAATACTAGCTTGGCTTACTTTACACGCAATCACGACCTTCCTCGATAGCTTGGGTTGTACGCAATACCGAGTTTCACTAAACAACGATATGCTATTAAAATATTATTAAAACTAGCCGTTATGAATAGTAATAACCACTTTTTGAAATTTTATATATTTTATTTTTCAAAATGGACTTCATTTTTGGACTCAGAATATCGAAATTAGCCTAGGGTGAAATTTTGGTATTTTTCTGAAAACTTTCAATTTTTGATGAATAGTGAAACAAATAAGTGGTAGGTTAAAAACTAAATTTTGCATAAAACTTAATTTTACCACTTTTGTGAATGGAATTTCAAAAATCCGACAGACATGGTTGATACCATTAAGTAAAATGTGGTTCAATGAGATAAAAATAATTTTTTGGTGAATAGTAACTTTTTACTTTTTTTACCGCGGTTAATAGTAAATAGGGTAACTAAGGGTAAATATGATATTAATATTACCCTAGCACATGTCCTAATTCTATTGGATAAGTTTAATTCGACAAAAAAAACCTTATGAATAAAATATGACCATTTAGGCCCACTTGGATTAGATTAGGACATTTATTATTAATTTATTTAAATAAGGGTTAAAATAGTTAAAATCAAAGTTTAATAAGTAAATCATTTTTAATATGGGGTTATACAAAAGATAAATTCGACTATAAATATTAATTAGAAAGCTAAAAATATTTCCTACATGATGGTACTTTATTTGTAATTTGTAGACATCAAATAATTTAATTTATTTTTGACACAACGATGATGCAGTAATTATCTTATTAATGAAATATTGACATAATTGATAATATAAATACCAAAATAAATGTAATTTAAGACTTTTTATGAATTCCACTAATTTTATAGGTTACTATGATATATTAATGTTGATTTAATCAACTTGGTTCGAACATATAATTCTGCTATCACTTTCACAAAAATCATATATCAAATAGTGTCAAAATTGACACAAAATAGTTTTTAAATCAAATATTATTTTATTAATTGTTATTGTATTCCTAAAAATCTAAGGTTAGGCCAAATGACTTAGATAAGGATATATATATTAATAATAAACAATTTGGGATTCTTTTGGCATGTTATAGTAAGTGTATTAACCATATAGTGAAAGAAAACAAAAAGACACGATAAACGTTAAATTATTTAACTTAGAGTTAAATCTAATTGATAAGGTTAAAATAATACCCTAAACTTGTCTAAATCCTATTGGTTGATAGGATTTCGACCCATCCCCACTTTAGCTTCGAAATAATACCCTTTTTAGCCATTATAAACCGATTTTGACTTTAATATAAAATAATATTTTGAGATATTCCTAAGGTGCCCCTCTCCTTCCTTATAAAAGGGCACCTCCTCCCCCTCCTCCTCACACCAATTTGAGCACTCAATCTCGGCCAAACCCTGACATTTTCTCCTCTCCACTTCCCTAGAATAATCCTAGAGGTTCTGGTCTTCCTCAAAGACCAATTTTAGTGCCCTAAGAGGAGGTCTCAAAGAAGCGCTTCAAAGAAGAGGTAATTACTGTTACCAATTCTTTCATCTTTATTTCTTCTTCCACTTCTTCTTCTTAGGTTGTTTCATTATGAAGTAATAAAATCAGTAACACTCATATACTGATATGTTATTATAAGTATGAAACAACCCTATTTCACCATCTATCCATCCTACGGAAAAATGAAATCACCGCGCGTGCGTACGTACGGAATACCGTCTCCACGCCGTTGTGTAATCTATTTTTCCACCATCACTTTACAAGGATGGGTATAATGGTTTAATGAGTAAGTATTTATGATTATTATAAATTAATATTGATAATGAAATAATATATATATACTCCAATACAGTTCCACGATCATAGGAACGATATCATCACTCGTGCGTACGTACGGAATACCGTCTCCACGATGTGATGCGACTCGTTCTACATGATCATCATTACATAGTAATTATATAAATGAATTGAATTAATAAATATGATATATGTTACACTAATACCATTCTGGATATAAGGTATCTATAACCTTAAAATAAGAATAAGAATGTATTCGGCAAAACACGCATAAGAACAAAAGGCAATAAAGACCCGAGTAACAAGTAACAATGAAATATTACTAACAAGAAGCTAAGAATATGACCATATATGATATCATATCAATATGTATGATTATGGAATAAGTCAATAACATTATTTAAACCATTATATAGGGGCTTCAGACACGTACAAAGAAAATCGGATCTAAGGTAAGGGAAATATCACAATCTCATTTTTATCCGAGATTGTTTATTCGTAAGTATTTACTGGGGTGTATTTTATCATCCACCTCCATGTTTCATAAATATGTAATATTATTTCCATCAACCTAAAATTTTTTAAATCCATTTTTACCCTTTGGTGAGTTTTTAGTAATATCTATGAAAGGAATCTTTTGTCCTACGAGGTACTTTTTGACTTTTCCGACAAAAGTACGAAGAATGTTTTTTTAACTTATACGGCATGAATGGATTTTTAAAACATTATTTCCAAGAAGCTTCCTTTACAAGTTTTCAAGTTTATTTTCAATCAACTTCTTTTATTTTAATGTTGTATGACATGTTATGAAAGGAAAAATGTTTTTGAAGAAGAAAGGATATTTTCCTCAAGAATGGAGTTCAAGTGTTTTATCAAAATTATTTTACATCAAAGATAATAAAGGGTTCTGTTTTTATCCCTATTATTAAATTGATTTGATAATGTTGTGATGGAATTATTTTTATGAATTCCTTTATCTTATATGAATTGATTTATGATGTCATGATGTTTCAAGAATCTCATTTTTGTTACATGTGTTATGCGGTGATGTTTGTTTTATGATTATGTGGCACACATAAGAAAAGATTCATTATAAGATGGGTGGGACCTATATCTCCCTCCAATGCATTGGGTAAAGATTTTATATCTCATGAGATAGACATGTCTGGAACGGAAGGTTATTTCGGTTCAGTGATACAGGACTGAAACGAGGAGTGAACTCGGTTCAGAAAGGGACTTTCTCCACTAAGATAGTCTTGGCAATGAGTCATGACTAACAAGAAATGATTTTCCATGATTATGTGTTCATGCCACAAAGTTTCAAGTTTTATGTTATGATTATGGGGATCTCATTTTCACTTCTATTATTTATTCCATGTTAAGATATTATGATATCTTTTGAAGGTTTTGATTTTCAAAAAGATATGATATGATTTTTATTTCCTTTATTTGCCCTTGCTGAGCATTTGAGCTCACCCTTTTATGTTTTCTTTTCCCCAGGTCAGGAAGATGGATATTAAGTAGAATATGCTAAAAGGGACCCTAGATATGATGAAATAAATGGGAGACACTGTAGAAGATTTATGAACCAGTTGTTTATGTTTCCAAGTTTCTAAAGACACTATACCTATACGGTCCTTTGTGGTTTTGTCATATGTTGTAATAAGTGTGCATCAATTTTGAAGTATTAACAATGTATGTAATGTATGGGTCGTTATAATGACACCCTAATGACTATCTTTGGATGTCATATTTTATGAATGGGAAATATCATATGTTTGTTGTTTGATAATTTAAAATTATTTGATATAGTTAAGTTGTAGTGATATGAATTAAACCGGTCAATTCATTTGGTAGTTAAATGACTCACTCGACCGTCCGAATGTTAAATAGTTAACATTTGAATCATCATAGCATGTTAAGTATCATTAACTATATATTTCATAGGATAGAACATATGAGAGGGTAATTAGATGAGGGTTAAATGGGATTCTACCAAATTATCTACCCATAAATTTATGAAATTTACATGTAAATTCATGGCTCAGGGAGTATCTCCATAGCCTATATAAATAATTATTGGACATAAGTAGTGGTGAGTGATCCCCTAATGTAATCATTTGCAGAAAACCTTCCCTCCCAAAATATAACTTATTTATTTCTTCTTTTTTCATTAGTGATTACTAACCTATAGAGAATAATGAGAAGGTCCGCCAAAAGGTGATTGGTATATATAGTGAAATCCATTGATATAAATTGACATGAAGATATTTTCAATTAGTTTTGGGAGATATTCTTCAAATATTGAATTAAGTAAATGACAATATCTTTCTATGGTTTATTGTATACATTTTTAATTTCAATTTTATATATAATTTCATTTTAAATGGTGTGGTATTATTATTTTTCTTGGTTTATTTTTTATTTCTCATCTTTGAATAAAATTTAATCAATGAATAGAAACCTATTAGTGATATAAATGACTTTCCATGATTTTAGATTGATTAATAATTTGAGTATTGATGTTTTTTGAAATCACAAGGTCTATCATATTTATAGTCCTAAAATATAATAAAAAAATTGTTCTTCCCATTTGGATCAAAACATAGAATATGAGATATCATATTTTGTGAGTCTGTATAATTCCTATGATTTTTTATCGATCATAGAATATAAAAATTGTATATCACATTTTGCATTAACACTTCAGCATGTTATTAAAAAATATATCAATGTATCAGTTTTATAACATATCTATGTATAGTAAAATATGATATCTTATTTTATTTAATAAATGAATTATTAGTCATAAATTAGGAATAATAATTCATAAAGGTTATTTCAATAATGGATTATCAATCATATAGTATGATTGATCTTAAATCATTAAATATGATTTCATGAAATAATTGGTTCTTCTTTATTTCAAATTATGAAATGAATAACATAATTTATAATTTTTTTATCAATTTTAATAATAGGGGTATTTGGAAATTGATAAATTTATATAATTTTATAAACTAATTAATTATAAAGTGTTGGTATTTAATTAGTTAAATGTTAATAAAATATTTATTAACAAAAATTTAATAATATTAACTCTTAATATTGAAATACATTTTCAAAATTATATGGCAAAACATATAACTTAATTGTATAATTTTTAGATATAAATTTTAGGTGTTAATTATATATGGTTAATAAATTATAAAAACAAGGAAAATTATAATGATCTTTTTGTTTAAAAAATTATGAACTGGTGTTAATGTTTAATTTTAATTATTTAAGTTAAAACGGAATTTTTTGAATTTATTTAAACATTACCAAAATATTTCTGATAAATTATAGGACCAAGGATTTAAATAATATTAATATGTAATATTAATAAATTTGTAAATGTATATAATATATTAATTGAATGATAAAATGTTAATATTTCATAGAAAATAACATATCATTAAAATAAATGTCATATTATGATTAATGTGAAGGAGATCATATTATGAGTAAATATAAAATGTTTATATTTATATAATTGTGACATGTCCATAATGAATTATTATTTATTTATAACTTCAATTTTTTGAATTATTTATAAATAAATGCCTGGTACTAAAAAATTAAATAAAAAGATTATTTATTTATTCTTATTGAATATCCATGTTTATAAATTGTTTATGAAATATGAATATAGTGTACGATTTAACTTATATGATACATTTTTTCTTATAAAATTTTCATGTAATGGTAGGTATGACAACATAAGTGAAGATCCTAGATTTGGTGAGATAGTAGTGAGGGGGATAGGTGGATCAATGATCCTTTTTAATTTTATGAATACATACTTTAAATTCAACCTCTATGGTTGGGAAAATACTCATTATAATGTACTTATGTAAAATATAATCACATAAATAATTCAGTAAATAAAATACAAAAATGGATGTATTTTAAATGTTCGGTCTCAATTTTGTCTTACTCCATACTGTAACTGGTTAGGAAACCCAATTACAGATTCATCCACTATTAACATGAGTGGTTATAATTATATAGTCCCATACAATTATTACATGAAATCCATCATGTTATCCAGTATCTAACTGAAGGATATTTTAACCACATATCATATTTACCATCCTCCCACTAGTTTTGTGTTGTAGTCTCACACATTTTAGTCCTCAAAAATTGATTTTGACTACACACAAAGTCCGTGAAATGGATTATTAATTGAACTGTTGAGTTGGTCTTCTACTAATCATCCATCATGGTGTCGAACATGTCAACCTTTATCCTTCATAAATTCCCCAAAACTTATTGTACTTATATATTGTTATCCTTTATCAACTAAACACTCTTGTACTCATCCACTATATCTCCCTATATACATCAATACTCCCAAATATTCTCAGATCTTCACGCAATCATAAATTATTGTATATAATTTCCACAAACTACCTCTTTTCTTCTTCTAGTAAGTGTAATAGATGATTCTTACAGTTTATATTATTATTTAACACTCTTTTCCCCATTTTTCTTCTTGTGGTAATAATTTTAACACTGTTCAAAAAGTTAAAAATATACACCTAAACTTCTCACACATAGTTGATGATTTACACCATTACCTCACACACATGGAATGTAGTCTTCATGTTCACCTCACACACTAGGTGAATGTTATTTACATGTCACCTATAACTAAAAAAATCTACATACTAATATAATACTCACCTACTATACATTATTTTCCCTTAAGTACATGGATCCCACTTCTCTTCCACCTTCATGTCACGTACTATAATGATTAGTTAACAGGTTCATTATTTTCATTCCCATATTTTAGTATACAGGCTCTTGAAAATAGAGAGCAAAAATGTATGTCTAAATAATATGGTAACATTCACCATAAAACACTTTATAATGATTTTAAATTGTAGTTGTATCCACGATAAATCAATAATATCCTCGAATCATTCTAAAACAAGGTTAACTATCCATTACTCATGATGTAGAAAATAATTCATCATTGGTATGCATACTGTATGGATGAATAGTATAGACAAAGAAAATACTTCATAATTTACTAACCCAGATTTTAAACCTCACTATAAATTATACTTTTTAAATTTCATGGAATTTATCATTCACCTTCCATCATTTAATACTCCTTCACCACTTTCTAAACTCGCACCGCCACTTATAGAAAACATAATGATCATGGATTTGTCTATTTTCAAACTACCATGTTAGAATTGAATGAACATGAATGAGATTCTCCATGAATGGTAGTGCCTTAGTAACCTGATTTTGAACCCTCTACACATTCAAAATCTAACATAGATGAACCCTTCTGCATGGTGATGATGATATCATCATTTCAGATTAAGGAATATTCCCATTAAAAATTTTAATATATATTGTAAACATGTGAAAAGTGTGTGTAAGGGTTCCATCACACATCATACTTACTAATAGAAGTGATGATCAAAATTAATCAGTACATTAACTCATAAAGGCAGTGAAACCTCATGGGTGCTGGTGCTCCGCCATGTTCTTTGATGTCATCCCGTATATGGGTAGTTAAGAACTAATACATGTTACATGAAATGAGTTGAAAAAACACATTCTTATACTTTACCCTTGGGTGTGATCTTCCATTAATATTCTACCATGGAATTATACATGTAGTTGAATTAGTTTCTACATCTATATGGGTTTGTTCCAATGGTTGTATATGGTTAGAATTTTTTTTAACTAAACTCCAAATCAAAAACACATTGTAAATTATAAGTGTAATATTACAAATATCATGATAGATGTCCTAAAGTTATAGAATATATCTAAAATATATTTTAAAATCCCCAAAAAATATATTTTTTCATAATTACAAACAAATTAAATTTCATTAAAATATCATCATGCAATGTTAAAATATTGTATGTTATTTCTTCAAAATTTTCCATAAAAATACAATATATTTTTGAATGGTCATCTCAAGCTTTAATATATCCTCCAAAATCATTTTTAGTGAATATTCTATGTTTTAAAAACTTCATTATCATATGACACAATAAATAAGAATAGTTGAACAAATTATATATATAATGGGAGGATTTCATTATCAAGCATGGAAAAAACGAATACCTAACAATCCTCAAAGAATATTAACTTATCATACTTTGAATTCATCACATACTTATTGATAATATCTATAACTCATTCAATTGGGAAATTAAATATCAATCTTTTTATTTACTTTCAGCATCCAATTTTACTTTTAATGTGAAATTTATCTTCAATTTATGAAATTTTATTTCTCCCCCTTACCAACTATCAATACAATGGTGTATTTAGGGATCATATATAACTCAATTAAATAACTCTTATTTAAAAATAATATATTCCCCCAATTTTAGTTTATAACAAAAACTTGGTACACCAAGTTAATAAATTAATGATTTCACATGTCACTTAGAAATGAGTCATTAGTTATTTTACTCTATGCCTGCATAGTTTAACCCAATGTAGAGAACAACAAAGAATTTACCAAGATTTTAATGTTGTCCAAAAACAATATTAATGTCATAAAAATATCAAGAAATACTTCTTGGGACTGTAATAACAAATTTGTCATGAATTATAAAGAAATTTTTTATCATTCACACATCTCAATAAAAACGTTAGAAACTTAAAGTGAATGACATGCACCCCCCTGTTTCGTCAGTTTTATAATGAACTATAATCCCCTATTTGAAAATATATTTGTATAAAAAAACATAGATATGATATATTTTTGTAATAAATCATTATTCACTTATTTTAAATTATTTACAAAAACATCATATTTTCATAAAAAGATAATACTTTGGAAGTATCTTCTTTAGAAAATCCCCCCTAATAAGATTCACTCTATTCTAAATGATATAAAAGACACATTTTCTTGATATAAAACTAAAATAACACTCATGTAGGTCCACCTTTTGTATAAATCATTTAATTACTTATCTTATAAGATTTTCAAACAAAAAATAAGGTAATATGGATGGATTTCATTGTGCCTTTATAGAAGTATCAAGGATGAAATTTCCCTCTCAATTATAATTTTCCCCACTCTATCTAATAACAATACAAGAGAAATTATTCATTCATAAATTTGTGAAATATCTATTATCCCTCTTCATGATCACAATCAACTTTTCAATATGTTGTTTATGTGGAGGCTCATTCTCATTATGGGCTATAAAATCACATTCTTCTTTAAATACTTTCATCTTCCCTTTATTTAACTTTTATTATTATGTATACAACACTATAATGCAATACATTTCAATATTCCCATCGATATGGAATTTCCTATTTAAAATATCAATATATTTGATTATTTCTTTTGAATCCTACTACTAAACTAAAACATATGAACTTTCCTATGACTTTTTCCCTTTTTCCTATTTCAAAATATTTTTTTTTCAATGGACATATCAAATTTTATTTATTTTATTCATGTTTATTGTAAAATTTCAAATTTTCTAACATAAAATTATTATAATTAAATCTTAAGTACAATGACTATGATAGACACATATCCTAAAAACCTATTCTACAAAATTGGTTTTTTAGTTGATTTTTTTTCAATTACAAAAAACATAATTATACAGTATAATTATCATTATTATTCAAAAAAATATGCTTCTTATATTACAATAATATATAACCCTTGATTAATTATAATTTTAAGGGAGATACATGATAATATTACGAGTCTACGTGAACAAATCTCTCATAACACAAACAATAAGCACTAAACCTTTTAGATTAACTATTTTTACAGGTCTGTTGGTGAAAAATTCTATGATGGTATGGTTTATTCCATAATTTCTATCCATTTTCATGAGTAGTTTTCTCTCTTAAAATCATATTCACACTTACATGAAAGATTGGAGTTTTTCATGCTTTCCTTTTATCCTTGAAATTTTATTCTTTTTACATCAGAGCCTAAACCACTGGATGAAGAAAATTTAGTATCACTAAAATAATTACTGGTAATTAATTGTTTCTTTTTAGGATTGGTTTTTATAAATAATTTAAATTATTTAACATGTACATTAATTTCTTTTCCATAATAATTTATCATCTTCTTCAAGATATTTTCATTATTAAGGCCTCTAGATTTTGTCTCTTTTATGTCTTTCCCATTTAAAAGTAGATTAGCATTGAGTTTCTATGATATTTTATCATATTCACCAACTGTTACCTTAGAAGTATTTAATTATTTGATATATAATTTTCCTCTCTATCAATTGTTATTCCTTATTTATCAGTTTTATTTTTTTTCTTGAGATTATTATTCCTTTAAGAAGACAATTCAAATATAGTACTTTTCTTGTATTCAATATTGGTATATTCCCCTTCCCCATTACAAGTTGATGTTTCTTTATGTTTTCCAACTCGATCAACGAATGTTTTGTGAAATTTAGAAGTAACTTTCTATTCTAACCCAGTCTATATCAATGATTCATAATCTTTATCCATACTCATTAGGTTATTCTTATCCTATCCTGATGATCTCTTATTATTACATGAATTCCCATTCTTATATTATTATGATCTTCTCTTATAGATGTATTAAATTATAATAATCATACTTTTCATACATGGTAATAATATTTTTCTATTTTTTAAACGTTTAAATATTTCTTAATGTGAGTACACAATTTTTTCATGCGAGTTTCAGGGGTGTTCGGGGATTTTTTTTCCCTGAACCCAGTTTTTGAGTAAAAAATTCATGGCACATATAAAGTTCTGATTTTATGTCGTAGGCCATAAGGTTTGATAAATCATCCAAGGTAGGTGAAGAGAAAAGGATGAGGCCACACCATCAGAGAAAACCATGCGATTTAGGCCACATAGCCACATGGTAACCTCGATAATTTTAATAGAGGATTTTTGAATGTTTTTCACATGGTTAGTCAAACTGTGTGAGGAAACTATGTCGGTACCCTTCCCTATAGCTAACCTTGCATGGTTGGCGCATGGTTTGTCAAACCATGTTATAATACAATGATAACCCTTTATTTTGGGTGAATTTTATAATTTTAATATTAATTAATTATATTTTAAACTAGAATTATTATTTTTTATTCAGTAGATTGAAAATTATCACTTGGAAAACTCCCTTGGGTGACTAGCATTGGATTTGAGGTAACTCATTCCTAGGATCTCAGAGTAAAGTTCTTCTTATCTTTTTTGATTTTCTTTAGTGAGTAATCAATTGAATTTTAGATATTCTCCATTTATATTGGAATCAAAATTGATATTCAAGTGCAAGATAATATAACATAATTTCAGTTTGTTCATCCATTCTTTAGTTTTTATCCCACTTTGCGTTGAATTAGGAGCCAATACTAGATGATTACTCTACTTCCATTATAGAATAGGTGGTCTATACATTTCTCATTACTTTTGGTATATTATAGACCTAGTTTTCATTGTGAAATCCACCAAAATATCAATTACAACCCAAAATTGAAAAAATTAATTGCATTAAATGAATTTGGATAAGTTAGGGAAACCCTTAGGTACTTCTGGTATGTGTTGTTGTTTGATTCCCCAATCAATGTTGCCCATAAGGTGTACCCTTTTACTATCACACCTGTTGAACCACACATGGGGAGTGATTTTGGATTTCCAACTTAAAGGAACTCTAGTTATATTAAAATAAATTTGAAATTCCTAGTTTGGAGATGTATTGTATCCAATGCAGTTTAGTTATATTTAAATTAACTTGAATTTATTATTTTGGAGATGTATTGTCTCCATTGAATATTGAGGCTGTTGAATTGAGTGGCTATATGGAATGTGAATTTCTAATTGGTTATTTGTTAAATTGTAGTAAGAGTGGGTATACAATTTGGTTTCCTTTGAATATGAACCATTGATGATGAGTGGGATTACTCATGCTGTGAAATGGTAATGGTTTTGGTTGATAAATGAAATGATATGTATTTGAAATGGTAGTGGTTCCTTGGGTATGTTTTCTAACGACATTGATTCCATTTATATTCCTTGGATGATACTCCTTGGATCTTCAACATAGTAGTGGATGCCCCAGATAGACTACTGTCATTGTTTTTTCTATGGGATGCAATGGGATTTTCTACCCCTTCGATATATCTTTCTTGGAGTCATATAGGACATGTTATTTATGACATGCTCCTATGACTCCAACCAGTGCCTAAACGAGTTTCAATCGAGATCCTCCTAGGACTTGATGTGGATTAATAGTAAGGTTATATTAGTTTTTTATGCATTTCATGAATCTTTCTTGATAGAGTATCTTGACCATATTTTGTAGGGAGCCTTGAGAGTCTATTTTTGTGTTAATAGTTTATTAGTAACATTGCATGGGCATCTGTACATTTATTTACTACATACCATCTTACTTGCACACTGCTTAGCTTGTTATATTTCATAGCCTGGATTTGTATAGATATTGGGTGGTTTTTTATTGGTATTATTTCTCGTACCATATTCATTCCATTATTAGGAACCAGAATAAAATACTTGGATATAGGTACAGATAAGGGAAATTTACCACAGTTCAATGATTGATTTTATACCGTGCCTAAGAGTATGTGTAACGCCCGATACTTTTATGAGAAATTTTTTGTTTTTATGTTATATAAATCATCAAAGGAATCTTTTACTACACACAACACTAGTTTGGCTTGCATTACACGCAATCGCAACCTTCCTCGATAGCTTGCGTCGTACGCAATACCGAGTTTCACTAAACAACGATATACTATTAAAATATTATTAAAACTAGCTGTTATGAATAGTAATAACCACTTTTTGAACTTTTATAAATTTTATTTTTCAAAATGGACTTCATTTTTGGATTCGGAATATCGAAATTAGCCTAGGGAGAAATTTTGGTATTTTTCTGAAAACTTTCAATTTTTGATGAATAGTGAAACCACTAAGTGGTAGTTAAAAAACTGATTTTTTCATAAAACTTAATTTTACCGCTTCTGTGAGTAGAATTTCGAAACTCCGAGAGACACGGTTAATATCAAGGACTAAAATGTGGTTCAATGAGATGAAAATAATTTTTGGTGAATAGTAACTTTTTAAATTTATTTACCACGGTTAAAAGTAAATAGGGTAATTAAGGGTAAAAATGATATTATTATTATCCTAACACATGTCCTAATTCTATTGTACAAATTTAATTCTACCAAAAACAAAATTAGGAATAAAATATGACCATTTAGGTCCACATGGTTTAGATTAGGACATTTATTATTATTTTATTTAAAGAAGGGTTAAAATAGTTTAAATCAATGTTTAATAACTAAATCATTTTTAATATGGGGTTATACATAAGATATATTCGACTATAAATATTAATTAGAAATATAAAAATCATTCCTAAATAATGGTATTTTATTTGTAATTTTTAGACATTAATTAATTTAATTTATTTATGACACAAAGATGATGCAGTAATTATCTTATTAATGAAATATTGACATAATTAATGTTATAAACACAAAAATAAATGTAATTTGAGCCTTTTTATGAATTCCACTAATTTTCTAGGTTAATATAGCATGTTAGTATTGATTTAAGTAACTTTTTTTGAACTAATTATTCTGTTAGGAATTTCACAAAAATCAATTACTAAACAGTGTCAAAATTGACATAAAATAGTTTTTAAAACAAATATTATATTAGTAATTGTTATATTATTCCTAAAAATCTACGGTTCAGCCAAATGACTTAGATATGGATCTATATATTAATAATAAAAAACTTGGGGTTCGTTTGGCTTCTTATAGTAAGTTTATTAACCTTATAGTATAAGAACACAAGAAGACACGGTAAAAGTAATATTATTTAACTTCATGTTAAATCTAAATGATAAGGTTAAAATAGGAACCTAAACTTTTCTAAATTATATTGGATGAGAGGATTTTGACCCATCCCCACCTTAGCTTCTAAATATATCAATTTGGATCTATTTAAAACCGAACATGACTTTATATAAAAATAATATTTTTAGTTTCCCAAAGGTGCCCCTCTCCTCCCTTATAAAAGGGAACCTCCTCCCCCTCTTCCTAACACCACATTGAGCCTTCATGCTCAGAAAAACCCTGCCAATTCCTCCTCTCCACTTCCCTAGAGACATCCTAGAAGTCCTGTTCTTCTTCAAAGACCAATTTTAGTGCCCTAAAAGAAGGTCTCAAAGAATCACTTCAAAGAAGAGGTAATGTCCGTTACCAATTCTTTCATCTTTATTTCTTCTTCCACTTATTATTATTTAGTTGTTTCATTATGGAGTAATAACATCAGTATCACTCACATATTAATATGTTATTATAAGAATGAAACAACCCTATTTCACCATCTATCCATCCTACAGAAAAAGAAATCCCCCCGCGTGCGTACGTACGGAATACCGTCTCCAAGCCGCGGTTTAATCTATTTTCCACCACCACCTTACTTGGATGGGTATAATGTTGTAAATAATGACTATATATAACTATTAAAAAGTAATACGGATTCTGAAATAGTATACATACACTCCAATACAATTCCATGATCATTGGAACGATATCATCACTCGTGCGTACGTACGGAATACCGTCTCCACGATGTGATGCGACTCGTTCTACATGATCATCATTTCATAATGATTATATAAATGAATTGAATGAAATAATATGATATATACTACACTAATACCATTATAAAAATGAGTTATCTATAACCTAAAGTCATGAATAAGAATTTATTCGACAAGACACGCATAAGAACAAAAAGTTATAAACACCTGAATAACAAGTAGCAATGAAATATTACTACTAAGAATCTCAGAATATGACTATATATGATATCATAAAAATAAGTATGATTCTGGAATAATTCAATAACATTATATAAATCATTATACAGGAGGTTCAGACACTTAAGAAGCGAAACGTACCTAAGGTAAGGGAAAATATCACAATCTCATTTTTATCCGAGATTGTTTATACTTTGGTATTTACTGGGGTGTATTTTATCATCCACATCCATGTTTACTCCATATGTAATATTATTTCCATACACATACAATTTTTTAAATATAATTTTACCCTTCAGTGAGTTTTTAGTAAAATATATGAAAGGAATCTTTTGTCGTTTTTCGTACAAGGTACTTTTTGACTTTTCCGAAAAAAGGACGAGAATAATTTTTTTTAACTTATATGGAATGAATGGATTTTTAAAACATAATTTCCAAGAATATTCCTTTACAAGTTTTCAAGTTTATTTTTAATCAACTTCTTTTAGTTTAAAAATGTATGAAATGTTAATAAAGAAAAATGTTTTTGAAGTAGAAATGATATTTTCCTCAAGAATAGAGTTCAAGTGTTTTATCAAAATTATTTTCCATATAAGATAATAAAGGGTGCTGTTTCTATCCCTATTATTACATTGATTTGATTATATTGTGATGGAATTATTTTTGTGAATTCCTTTATCTTATATGAATTTTTTTATGATGTCACGATGTTTATGATTCCCATTTTTATTACATGGGATCTGCAATGATGTATGATTTATGATTTGGTGGCACACATAATAATGGTATCATTATGAGATGGGTGGGACCTATATCTCCATCCACTTCATTGGGTAAAGATTTTATATCTCATGAGAGAGACATGGATGGAACAGTAGGTTATACCGGTTCAGTGTAACAGGACTGAAACGAGGAGTGAACTCAGTTCAGAAATGGACATTGTCCTCTAAGATAGTATTGGCAATGAACCTTGAATAATAAGAAATGATTCTCTATGATTATGTTTGCATGCTACAAAGTTTCATGTTTTATGTTATGATTATTGTGATTACATTTCACTTCCATGATTTATCCCATGTTAAGAAATTATGATCTCTTTTGCAGGTTAAGATTTCCAAAAGTTATGTGCATATGTATATGATGTGATTGATATTTCTTTTGTTTACCCTTACTGAGCATTTGAGCTCACCCTTTTGTATGTTTTCTTTTCCCAGGTCAGGAAGAAGGTTATTAAGTAAGATATGCCAAAAGGGACTATAGATATGATGAAATAAATGGGAGACAATGTAGATACTTTATGAACCAGTTGTTTATGATTCCCAGTTTCTAAAGACAATATACCTATATGGTCCTTTCGTGTTTTTTTATATGTTGTAATAAATTTTCTTCAATTATTAAGTATTAACAATGTATGTAAAGTATGGGTCGTTATAGTTGGTATCAGAGGAAAGGTATAGTCAACCTTTGGAAACTAGGATTTGAAAGCCTTAGTAAGAACCCTAAGGATAAGTCTAAGCATAGAACATAATCTTAGTGTTTTAGAAATGGCCATGAATAACCTAGGATAAGACCATAAGTGTGAAATTTTATTCTTGATTATGTGGTTTTCCTATTATAATTAGTGTTGCTCACAATATTATTCTTGGTTTTTGTCAATGGCTGGATCCCGAAGGAACCGTGTTAATGTGGAATGCGACGGGCAATGCAATGATTGTCCCCCTGAGCAACCAAGAGTTATGGGAGATGGAATGCAAAATATTTTAGCCATGCTCACACAACTTTCTCAAGCTATGAATCATGCAGGACATCCAAACAAGCAAAGGAAGGAGCAACATTCTGTTGAATCCTTCATGAGACAGCGTCCACCTTCTTTCAGCGGGTCTACTGATCCATTAGTTACTGAACAATGGAATAGTACTACTGAAAAGATATTTTCAGTTCTTCAATGTTCTGAACATGATAAAGTCATCCTAGCAGTGTATCGTTTGGAAGGAGATGCTGATCAATGGTGGAATCTTATTAAGAATACGAGGCAAAGGGATGAAATTGAGTACATGGAATGGGACGAGTTCAAGAACTTATTTATCAATAAGTACTTCCCTCGTATTATCCAAACCAAGATGGAGAAAGAGTTTCTTGAACTAAATTAAAAGGATGATGAATCTATTGGTACCTATGAAGCAAATTTTACAAGACTTGCAAGGTACGCTTCTGGTATTATTATCCAACCTGAGAGTATGATCGATCGATTCTTTAGTGGCTTAAATCCAAGTCTTTGAAAAGAGTTAGAAATAAGGGACTTCAATAGCTAGGAAGAAATTGTTTGATTTGCTCTCAAAGTCGAGATGGAGATTGGAGTAACCCATCAGTCATATGGGTTTGATAAGAAGAGGAAAATGGAATTCAAAGGAAAATCTAAAGAGCACACTGAAAATAAGATGAGCTTTCCCTTATGCTCAAAGTGTGGAATGAAACATGGAGGGAGTTCTCTTAAAGGGATAAGTAAAAGTTTCACATGTGGAAAGGAAGGTCATCGGGCATTTGAATGCCGTGATGATGGGAAGAAGATGTCTAATGAAGCAAACAAAATAAGGGATACACAAAATGAACCTACTACACTTCAATGTTTCAAGTGCATGGAGATGGGACATTATGCCAATAAATGCCCTAATCAAAGGGTTGATGGTGATGGTCGACGTCAAAAAATTATTAAGGATAAAGACAAAGGAAAGTCACATGCAATTTCTATCAGTGATGTGGAGTACGATAACGATGTGGTGAAAGGTACACTTACCATCCACTCTAAAGTAGCAAATGTTTTATTTGATTCTGGATCCACCCACTCTTTTATTTATGAAGAATTTTCTAAGGGTATCACCATATTACCTCAAAAATTAGATTTTGAGTTAGATGGGACAACACCTAATGGAACAATAGTCACATCAAAAGTTTATAATTCTTCTCCGATTGAAGTTTGTAGGAAAGTGCTTCCTGCAAATCTTGTGATCCTTCCTATAGTGGAATTTGATGTGATTCTTGGCATGGATTTTCTTTCTTTATATGGATCTCATATAAATATCCAAAGAAGCGAAGTCACATTTCATATTCTAGATCAATCTATGATCGTCTATCAATGCAAGGATGAATATAACCTTCCAGTGGAAATTTATTCCATTTTATGGGTATTGATTCCACTAAATGAAAGTTATTTATCTCAAATAGTTGGTGAGAAACTCATGATTAAGAATATTCCCATTGTACGGGAGTTTGGTGATGTCTTTCCGGAGGAATTACTGGGTCTTCCACCAAATCGTGAAGTTGAGTTTTCAATAGAACTCGTACCGGGTGCTTTGCCTATTTCAAAGACACCTTATAGAATGGACCCAATTGAGTTGCAGGAATTGAAGAAGCAACTCCAAGAGAATCACGATAAGGGATTCATACGTCCTAGTGCGTCACCATGGGTAGCACCTGTTCTATTTGTTAAGAAGAAAGATGGATCAATGATACTCTGCATTGATTATCGAGAACTTAACAAGATCACTATCAAGAACAAATATCCTCTCCCGCGCATTGATGACCTATTTGACCAACTACTCGGAGCTCAATACATTTCCTAGATTGATCTTCGTTTAGGGTATCATCAATTAAGGTTCAAAAGGGAGGATATACCAAAGATGGCTTTCCGTACAAGGTATGGACACTATGAATTTATAGTGATGCCATTTTGTCTTACTAATTCCCCTACTATCTTCATGGATCCGATGAATAGAGTCTTTAGTGACTATCTTGATCACTTTTTGGTAGTCTTTATAGATGATATTATTGTCTATTCAAATAGCAAGGAAGAACATGATGATCACTTGAGAATTATATTGAAGACCCTGAGAAAGGAGAAGCTTTATTCCAAATTTACTAAGTGTGAATTTTGGCTTCAAAAAGTTGCATTTTTGGGTCACATAATCTCAAAAGAGGGGATATCTGTGGATCTAGCAAAAACAGTGGTTATCGAAAGATGGTCGAGACCAACAACAGTGACTGAGATCCGAAGTTTTCTTGGTTTGATTGGATATTATCGACATTTTGTGAAAGATTTTTCACGATTATCAAATCCACTCACCAAGTTGACTCGTAAAGGAGTTAAGTTTGTTTGGACGGAGGAATGTGAAGAGAATTTCAAGGAGTTGAAAAGAAGGTTATCTAGTGCACATGTGCTCACACTTCCTTGTAGTGGAGAATGTTTTGTGATCTATAGTGATGCATCCATGAAGGGATTGGGGTGTGTTCTTATGAAAAATGATATGGTGATAGCTTATGCCTCATGACAGTTGAAAATAAATGAGAAAAATTACCCAACTCATGATTTGGAGTTAGCTCTGGTAATCTTTCCATTAAAGATTTGGAGGTATTATCTTTATGGAAAAAGGTGTGACTTTTATATGATCAGAAAATATTAAAGTATATTTTCACACAAAAGGAGATTAATATGAGTCAAAGAAGATGGTTGGAGCTGATTAAGGATTATGACTGCTCAATCCATTACCGCCCTGGGAAATCAAACAAGGTGGCAGATGCATTAAGTCGACAAGACCATGCTAGTTTATCCATGTTGAGGATCACAAAAAATCCAATATTTATGGATTTACAAAGGATGGATCATGGAATTATAATGGAAGGGGAAAAATCTTATCTTTCTCAAATGAATGTTCAACCATCTATACATCTGATGATTAAAGAGTCACATAAAGAAGATGTCAAGTTACAAAAGAAGGTGAGAAATGTTCCTAAATTCAACCTTGATTGTGATGGGATAATAATGTTCAGGAATCGGGTTTTTGTTCCTCCCATCCCTGAATTAAAGAAGGATCTGCTAGATGAGGCTCATAGTTTTTCATTCTCTATTCATCCTGGAAGCACGAAGATGTATAGGGACCTGAAAGAGTACTTCTATTGGGATGGAATGAAAGGAGATGTTGCTGAATATGTCTCTCGATGCTTGGTTTTTCAACAAGTTAAAGCTGAGAGACAGAAGTCTAAGGGGTTGTTACAACCATTACCCATACCCGAATGGAAATCGGAAAACATCACTATGGACTTTGTCACAGGACTTCCTAAAACATCCAAAGGCAATAATGCTATCTGGGTCATAGTTGATCGTCTTACAAAGTCTTCACACTTTATTGCTATTAGAGAGAATTTATCTCTGGATCAGTTTGCCAGGATATATGTAAAGGAAGTGGTAAGATTGCATGGAGTACCACTTTCTATTATATCTGATCGGGATCTGAGATTTACCTCTACGTTCTGGCGATGTCTTCACCATACTCTGGATACAGATTTGAGTTTCAGCACTGCTTATCATCCTCAGACAGACGGTCAGTCTGAGAGAACAATTCAAACCCTAGAAGATATGTTGAGAGCTTACTCTATGGATTTTAAAGGTGGTTGGGATCAACACCTACCTTTGGTGGAATTTTCTTATAATAATAGCTTTCACTCCAGTATTCAGATGGCTCCTTATAAAGCTCTCTATGGAAAGAAATACAGGACTCCAACATGTTGGGATGAAGTTGGGGAAAGAAAGCTATTAGGACCTGATCTCATTGATGAAATGGAAGAAAAGGTCAGATCTATTCAACAACACATAAGAGCAGCTCAAAGTCGACAAAAAAGTTTTGCTAACAACCGAAGAAAAGACCTAGAGTTTGAAGTGGGTGATAAAGTGTTCTTACAAATATCTCCCTGAAAGAAAGTGATGAGATTTGGAAAGAAGGGGAAGTTGAGCCCTAGATATATCGGTCCTTTCGAAATACTAGATCGTGTCGGGAAGGTAGATTACCGATTGGAGCTTCCACCGAATCTCTCTCAAGTACACGATGTGTTCCATGTATCTCTCTTGAGAAAGTAAATACCTGATCCTTCGCATGTACTCAGCTCAGAAGTTGTACCGCTGGAGCAAGATCTTTCTTATGAAGAACAACCGATAGAGATTCTGGATCGTTGCGAGAAACTCCTACGAAACAAGACCACTCGATTGGTGAAAGTCTTATGGAGGAACCACCAATTAGAAGAGGCTACATGGGAGCTTAAGGATATGATGAGGGAGAAGTATCATCATTTGTTTGAGACAAAGTCACAAATTTCGAGGGTGAAATTTATTTTAAGGGGGGTAGAATGTAACGCCTGAGAATTTTATGGGAAATATTTTGTTATTATGTTATATAAATCATCAAAGGAATCTTTTACTACACACAACACTAGTTTTTCTTGCTTTACACGCAATCACGACCTTCCTCGATAGCTTGCGTCGTACGCAATACCGAGTTTCACTAAACAACGATATACTATTAAAATATTATTAAAACTAGCCGTTATGAATAGTAACAACCACTTTTTGAAATTTTATAAATTTTATTTTTCAAAATGTACTTCATTTTTTGATTTGGAATATTGAAATTATCCTAGGGAGATATTTTGGTATTTTTTTAAAACATTCAATTTTTGATGAATAGTGACACCAATAAGTGGTAGTTAAAAAATAGAATTTTTCATAAAACATAATTTTACCGCTTATGTGAGTGGAATTTTGAAAATTTGAGAGACACGGTTAATATCAAGGACTAAAATGTGGTTCAATGAGATGAAAATAATTTTTGGTGAATAGTAACTTTTATTTTTATTTACCACGGTTAAAAGTAAATAGGGTAATTAAGGGTAAACATTATATTATCATTATCCAAACACAAGTCCTAATTCTATTGGACAAGTGTAATTCGACCAAAAACAAACTTAGGAATAAAATATGACCATTTAGGCCCACTTGGATTAGATTAGGACATTTAATATTAATTTATTTAAAGAAGGGTTAAAATAGTTAAAATCAATGTTTAATAACTAAATCATTTTTAATATGTATTTATGCATAAGCTAAATTAGACTATAAATATTCATTAGAAAGATAAAAATATTTCCTACATAATGGTACTTTATTTTTAATTTGTAGACATTATATAATTTAATTTATTTATGACACAAAGATGATGCAGTAATTATCTTATTAATGAAATATTGACATAATTAATGTTATAAACACCAAAATAAATGTCATTTGAGACTTTTTATGAATTCCACTAATTTTTTAGGTTCATATGACATGTTAGTATTGATTTAAGTAACATTTTTCGAACTAATAATTCTGTTATGGTTTTCACAAAAATCAATTACTAAATAGTGTCAAAATTGACATAAAATAGTTTTTAAAACAAATATTATATTATTAATTGTTATTTTATTCCTAATAATCTATGGTTCTGTCAAATGACTTAGATAATGTTATATATATTAATAATAAACAACTTGGGGTTCGTTTGGCTGATTATAGTATGTTTATTAACCTTATAGTATAAGAACACAAGAAGACACGATAAAAGTAAAATTATTTAACTTAATGTTAAATCTATATGATAAGGTTACAATAGGAACCTAAACTAGTCTAAATTCTATTGTATGAGAGAATTTAGACCCATACCCACCTTAGCTTAGAAATATATCAATTTAGATCTATTTAAAACCGAACATGACTTTATAATAAAATAATAGTTTTAGTTTTCCCAAAGGTGACTCTCTCCTCCCTTATAAAAGGGAACCTCCACCCCCTCTTCCTCACACCACATTGAGACTTCAAGCTCGTCCAACCCCTTCCAATTCCTCCTCTCCACTTTACTAGAGACATAATAGAGGTCCTGGTCTTCTTCAAAGACCAATTTTAGTTCCCTAAAAGAAGGTCTCAAAGAAGCACTTCAAAGAAGAGGTAATGTCTGTTACCAATTCTTTCATCTTTATTTCTTCTTCCACTTCTTATTCTTTAGTTGTTTCATTATGAAGTAATAAAATCAGTATCACTCATATACTGATATTTTATTGTATGTATGAAACAACCGTATTTCACCATCTATCCATCCTACGGAAAAAGAAATCATCACGCGTGCGTACGTACGGAATATCATCTCCACGCCGTGGTGTAATCTATTTTCCAGCACCACCTTATTTGGATGGGTATAATGGTGTAAATAATGACTATATATGAATATTATAAAGTAATACTGATTTTGAAATAGTATACATACATTCCAATACAATTCCATGATCATAGGAACGATATCATCACTCGTGCATACGTACGGAATACCGTCTCCACGATGTGATGCGACTCGTTCTACATGATCTTTATTACATAATGATTATATAAATGAATTGAATGAATTAATATGATATATATTACACTAATACCATTCTGGAAATGAGTTATCTATAACCTAAATAGAATAATAAGAATTTATTCAACAAGACACGCATAAGAACAAAAAGTTATAAACACCCGAATAACAAGTAGCAATGAAATATTACTACTAAGAAGCTAACAATATGACCATATATGATATCAAAAAAATAAGTATGATTCTGGAATAAGTCAATAACATTATTTAAATCATTATAAAGGAGTTTTGGACACTTAGGAAGCAAAACGGACCTAAGGTAAGGGAAAATATCACAATCTCATTTTTATCCGAGATTCTTTATAATTTGGTATTTACTGGGGTGTATTTTATCATCCACATCCATGTTTCCTCAATATGTAATATTATTTCCATCCACCTACAATTGTATAAATCTAATTTTACCCTTCGGTGTGTTTTTAGTAAAATATATGAAATGAATCTTTTGTCGTTTTTCGTACGAGATACTTTTTGACTTTTCCGAATAAAGGACGAGAAGAATGTTTTTTTAACTTATACGACATGAATTGATTTTTAAAACATTATTTCCAAGAAGCTTCCTTTACAAGTTTTCATGTTTATTTTTAATCAACTTCTTTTAGTTTAAAATTGTATGACATGTTAAGAAAGGAAAATGTTTTTGAAGTAGAAAGTATATTTTCCTCAAGAATAGAGTTCAAGTGTTTTATCAAAATTATTTTCCATCTAAGATAATAAAGGGTTCTGTTTTTATCCCTATTATTACATTGATTTGATTATATTGTGATGGAATTATTTTTATGAATTCCTTTATCTTATATGAATTGTTTTATTATGTCACGAGGTTTAAGATTCCCATTTTTATTACATGGGTTATGCAATGATGTATGATTTTTGATTTTGTGGAACACATAATAATGGTATCATTAGGAGATGGGTGGGACCTATATCTCCCTCCACTGCATTGGGTAAAGATTTTATATATCATGAGATAGAAATGGCTGGAATGGTAGGTTATACCAGTTCAGTGAAACAGGACTGAAACGAGGAGTGAACTCGGTTCAGAAATGGACTTTTTCCACTAACATAGTCTTGGAAATGAACCTTGACTAATAATAAATGATTCTCTATAATTATGTGTGTTTGACACAATGTTTCATGTTTTAAGTTATTATTATTGTGATTACATTTCACTGCCATGATTATCCCATGTTATTAAATTATGATCTCTTTTGCAGGTTAATATTTCCAAAAGTTATGTGCTTATGTATTTGATGTGATTGATATTTCATTTATTTACCCTTACTGAGCATTTGAGCTCACCCTTTTGTATGTTTTCTTTCCCCAGGTCAGGAAGAAGGTTATTAAGTAAGATATGCCAAAAGGGACTATAGATATGATGAAATAAATGAGATACAGTGTAGATGCTTTATGAACCAGTTGTTTATGTTTCCCAGTTTCTAAAGACACTATACCTATATGGTCCTTTCGAGGTTTTGTTATATGTTGTAATAAGTATGCTTCAATTTGGAAGTATTAACAATGTATGTAAAGTATGGTTCGTTATAGTATAGGAGTACAAGACCAAGATGAGGCTCATGATGCTATTTGAAGATAGCACTTTTTTTTGAATTTTTGGTATTTTGGGATATGTACCGAACTTTATTTTTCAATACCTTTTTTGGATACTCTTTAGATACCTGAAATGTATCATAACATGTATATAATCTTCTGTTTTGGGTATGTTATCTATTCCTACTGTTGATCTATTGTCTCTTTGATTTACTACTTTCACTACATGTATGTTATTGATATTCTGTTAAGTTTCACTTTGTTAAGAATGCATAGTCTCCCCACAGATACACCCTAGTCCCTCACTACTAGTCATAATCCTCTATTATTTCTCTTGAGAACATGTGTCTAATCCGGATCAACGAACTGTTGAGTGGAATCGTGTCTAGGATGTGACAAAGTGGTATCAGAGGGAATTATTTTCTGATTTTATTTATTACTTGGTGACAATATAAGGTTATATGAAGAAATAGGAAGTTGTTATTGAGCTGTGTCAAGTCATAGATATCCCACATACATGAACAAGTCAAATTGCCTCAAATTATATTGTTTTTTTCTGGATTTTGACTGTTATAAGTGTTTTGATTCCATTGTTGGGTGATGAAATTGAATTCATATGTCATTACTTCTATTATTGTGGGTTTTATTTCAATTGAAACCTAAGGAGATGAGGTAATTACGTCTCATGCATCATTTTAGGCACTTTCTAGAAATCATATTCTATGAATTATGCCATGCCATATAAGATTAATTGCATGTTTTAATGCTTTTGTGATAGGCATTTTGACAGATGTACCCACAGTTTTGATAGATTTTTGTGTAGTAGATATAGAAAGTGACTCCATATTTTAGTTCATAATTAGTATAGTCCCTTATGGACTTCAAAGTTACACACTGTTTGATTCAATATATTAAAGATAATGTTGTATGGAGTGAATTATATGGGGTCTGAAATTTGATTCATGATGTGTATGGGCCGTTATGGATCAAAATTTGGTGAACCATTAATAAAAACCGTTAAAATTAATTGTGATATTTAATTAAAGGAATATGAATTGAAATGTAAAAGTTTACTTGGAATCAAAGACTTGACATAGTCCTGAATTGGGAGTGGGAATGAGGCAATGCATCTAGTAGTTATTGGTGACTGTTCTTTTTACAATCCTGGATTTAGGAGCTGGCGGTGTTTTATGACCAGGTATGAGGAGGGTTTTTACATATCCGATCCTTTTGAGGGTTGAATTTTAATATTGTTCTTTTATGATGTGTGTTTTTTCATTGTAGAGGCCTGAAACTAAAATAAAAATCAGTCATACCCCAGGAGGGTCTATGATTTGAGGACAGTAGGACATGGGATACCAGTGGATTTTACATTAGTTTCAGCTATGAAACTAGCGAATGTTCTAGACATAGGTGATGAGTCACAGTTCTGTGAGTGGTCTTATCAGTTCATGTTAACATTTTATGGAGTACATCAACCTTCCTTGAATAAGGATGAGTTGATGTATGAGTTATAGCTGAAACATACTCCCATGTTTTATAGTATGGTGGTCCATAGGCTATTGAGCTATGTATAGAGACCATTCTTGTGATCTTTGAGCATTTGGAGTCACCTCCTGATAGGAGAGTGAATCTCGTGATATATAATCTCTATGGAGTAACAAATAACCAGTGGTATTTTTTAAACCAGGATAATATGCTAGGAAATATGTGTTGCGATAATTACTAAACCTAATTCTATGATTATTTATACCCTGAGACTATATGGGAAGAGTGGGATACTGAATTCATGGATCTAGAAAATGGAATGATAACAGTTATGGAGTACTCAACACACTTTACAGAAATTCAACATTTTTCACTAAGGTACCTTACTGATGAGATATCGAGAGTGAGATGCATCTAGGAAGGTCTCGAACATACTATCAGATATTAGGCCAATGTTTTTAGATTGAACAATATTAATGAAATTATGAATCAGGTGATTATTACAAAGAATAAAATAAGGGAAGAAGTTGGTGTATAGAAGGTAATTGATGTCTCTCGACCTAGTGGTAGGAAGTGATGTTTTGAGATTTCATGTGAGATGATAACCATTCACATAGTGAGTAATGGTGGATATTTTTTATCATCAGCGTGGATGGGGCCACATGAGAAAACAGTGTGACCGTAACCCAATCAAGTTCTGTGTTTACAATAGGATGAGCAACATGCAAATTTTTTTTAGTACCATCCCTCTAACAATAAGGGGTAGGGATTATCTCCAACATAAAGTTCAGGAGTGTGTTTCTTAGATCCACATAAACCTGGGAGCTGGAGTAGTATCGATCAATTAGGATGAGGCATTGGTGGTCATGGATGAGGTAGTGAGACACTATTTTCTTTGATACATCATAGTGGTCCAAATCTGGGAAGTGAGTTTGTTTCACAGGTCCATGGTTTAGGACATATATATTATTAAATCCTACCTTCATGGAGAAAGGTACCATACCATCTATGTTTAGAGGAAAAATATTAGTAGACTACCATTTCATAAACTCTTCTGGGTATAGGTACATCCTATAGTTTCATATCTTTGCTTATTGTGGAAATAGGATGTCATGTGATTCTATCTTATGAGAGTGTTATAATGGTATCCACTCTATTGGGAATCAGTATTATGGTTGTAAACTTGTGTAGGGAGTGTCCCCTTGAGGTTGGTAGGTGTCACTTTGCCTGGAATATTTTATTTCCTCGAGATGATAGGGTTGACATCATACTAGGGATGGAATGTCTAGTAGATTATCGAGAATACATTGAGTACTATATCTAGAAGGTGACTTTTACATCACCATAGGGTGAAGTTCATGAAAACAGGGTTTAAAGGGATGTCCAAGTGAGCTGAGCGAGGCCACAACATCATTGTCTAGACAGGATGATAGACTAGATTACTAGTTTCTATCTAGATGACCAGGGGCACATCATAAGGACATTCCTCTAGTGGTTGATCATTTCAAGGATGATTTCCTATATGAGTTATCTGGTTTAACTCTAGATATATATGTTTAGTTCTCCTTTAATCAAGTTTTAGGAGTTTCACAGATATCCATTCTTCCTTTTTGGATGGCTATGATGGAGTTGTAGGATCTCAAGAGGCCACTATAGGGCTTGGATGAAAAGGGGTATAATTAACCCCATACTATTCTATGGGGTTCACTGATCCTTTTTTCAAAAAATGAGGATGGTTCCCTCAATAGATAAATGTATTGACCTAATTTTAACTAGAATATGGTTAAAAATGATATCTATTTCCATAGATAGGTGGCATGTTTTATCATCTCAAGGAGATCAAGTTTTCATGAAAATTGATTTGAGGTGCGTATATCACAAGGTATGTGTTTTACATATAGACATACCTCATTAAACCATTCATATCATGTATGGTCTATATGAGTATCAGATTATTTCTTTGGGTCTCACAAATTCCCCAATAGTTTTCATGGTGTTGATGAACTGATTATTTAATCCTTACCTAGATTTTTTGTGGTAGTTTATGTCAATGATATCTTCATCAATTCTCACAATCAATACAACCATGAAAAGAATTTTGAGATAATATTGGGTATAATGAGGGAGAATCAAACATATTTTATGCTCTTAAAGTTCCACTTTTGGAAGGATTTGAATCACTTCCTTGGTCATATTATCTCATAGATAGGAGTGTTTGTAGACCTAGAGAAGGTGAGAGATATAGTTATATGGGAGAAGAAAAAAGAAAAATCATTGACATATAGAGTGTTGTGGATATCTAGATATTACAGGCATTTCGTACATGACTTTTCACTCTTAGTAACTCTATTGAAGTTATTGACTAAGTAGGGTGTGATGTTTTTGTGGTTTGATTCCTATGAGATGACCATTTAGGAGTTAAAAGTAATATTGAATTCGGTGTCGATATTGATTATTCTAGATCCTAGTAGGAGTTACACTATTTACTGTGATGCATCAATTATCATGCTAGGAGAATTTATTATGCAGGGTGATAGATTTGTGGCATATGGGTCATGGTAGATAAGGAAACATGAGAGGAACTACTTGACCCATGGTCTCAAGTTATCTAGAGGGGTTCATGCTTTGTGTTTTTGGAGACAATATTTATTAGGAGAGATTTTTGTGGTGCACACAGACAAAAAAAATCTTCAATTATATATTTAAACAGTGTGATGTGAATATGAGGTAGATAAGTTGGGTTGAGTATCTATAGTCTTTAAATTAAGAGATTTCCTAATATGTCTGGTAAAGGAAATACAATGGTTGATGCAACGAGAAGGAGGACATACATACATGTGGTTCAATGGGAAATTAGTGAATGTAAGATTATAGATTTGTTCTATGAGATGCACATGGATATGTATGATTGTCAGTGGAAGACTTTTCCCTCATATTTAGTTATGAACAATTCCCTACTTGATATATTGAGGATGAAGTAGAAATCATACTCAGAAGGATTAGTCCTATGGGAGAGTGTGGAAGGTGAGGAACCTCCTCCTAGGTAGACCATAAGTGAGGATGATATTATGAATATATATGTTCATGTTGGCATTCCAGTATATATACATGACAAATTGATGCTGGAATTTCATGCCTCAACTTGGGATGTGCATCTTGGTGTCACTAAGATGTACCATGACTTACACTCTTAGTATTAGTGGTTGAGTATGAAACACGAGGTAGATGGTTTTTTTAAAATGCATTACATGTGTCATATGGTGAAGGAATAACATTAGCAACTATTTATAATTTTACAATAGTTACATATTCCTGAGTGGAAATATGATGACATCATGATGGATTTCATGAAGAGTTTACTAAGGTCTCCTTGAGGAAACGATTCCATGTGGGTTTTTGTTGAAAGGCTGACTAAGGTTTCTCATTTCATTTTTTTCAATGTGACATTTAGTGTGGATGATCTTGGGAGATTTTATATCCATGAGATAATATGAATTTAGGAGGTATTATGAACTATCATTTTAGATAGGAACACCCACATTATGTCTTATTTGTTTAAGAGTTTGCAGAGGGTGCTGGGTAAATAGGTGATTCTAATAACAATATTCCACCATCATACTGATGGCCAGTTATAGAATACGATACAAGTTATTGAGGAAATGTTGTGATAATGCATCCAATATTTTGGGGGTTCATGGGATAGGCATATACCCCTGGTTTAATTCACCTAAAATAATTTTCTATTAGGAGGAGGTATAGATGGAAAATTATGATACACTGTACAGTAGTCCACCCTGATCACCATTGTGATGGTTAGATGTAGGTGAGAAAGCTTTATTGGGACAAAATTTTGTGTATGAGACTTTTTTGGAAGTCCAGTTGATTCAGATATTGATGGATACAATGTATTATTTATAGAAATCTTACACCAACCATCATGGAAGTTGTATAGAGTTCATGTTTATGGATTTTATATTTTTATGTATCTCATTGAGGATGAGACATAGGTGTATTAGGAGATAGGGAATGATTTCACCATGATATATCTACTAGTTTGAGATATTGAAGAGTTTTGGGTGGGTAGCCTATCTGTTGTAGTTATCTCAGAGGTATCGATCCATGCATGACATCTTCCACATATCTCAACCGCACCATTATATTTCACACATGTCTCATGATTTTTATCCAGAGGAAGTTGAGTTATAGGTAGATGAATCCTTCAAAGAGCATCTGATTTGTATCATTAATAAGGACATAGACGTCTTAAAGTCTATACCGTTCCTCTAGTATAGGTGCTATCGCAGTATGACCATTTATAGGAAGAGAGCTTGGAGCAGGAGGCCGATGTAAATTCCTAGTGGTCATATTTTCCCTCAGAATAATATTGACTAACCATCACAGGGAAATTCGAGGAAAAATATATTTAAGGGGGGAAGATTGTAAGAACTCAATTTTTTTAAGGTAAATATCATTTTATTTTGTATAAAATATTTAAATATGGCCTAATGTGGGTACCCAATTTGATCATGCATGTTTCAGGGATGTAAGAGGATTGCTCAAATCTCTGAACCCATCTTTTTTGTTGAAAAATGTCTGGTGTGAGGTTATTTCAAACCATGACTGGTATGAATCATAATCAGATAAACTATGTAAGGTAGGAAAAGATATTAGGGGGAGTCCACAAGGTCAGATAAAACCATGTAATTTGGGCTGCAAGGCTATCATACAGCTTCTATAATATTAACAGTGGAGTTTTTCATGGTTTCCACAAGGTTAGTCAAACCGTGTGAGGAATCCATGGAGACGCCCTTCTATATAGCTAACTATGTAGGTTTGGTGCACGATTTATTGAATTGGGTATTCATACAATGTGAAATCTATATTTTGGGTGAATTTTATAATTTTAAAATTAACTAAATCAATTTCAATGTAAAATTCTCATTTTTCTTCAACAGACAACAAGGGATCACTTTAAGAGCTCCCATGGGTGACTAACCTTGTATTTGAGGCAACTCCTCTATCAAATTTATTAACCAACTTCCACTCATCTCATTGGATATGAATAGGTGATTAATCAATTAATTTTTAGTTGTTCTCCTTTCTTATATGTTTTAGTTACGCTATTTAGGTGAAAGAAAATATAACCTAATTTTAGGTTCTTTGTCTGTTCATCATTTTTATCTCGATAAGAGTCGAATCCAAAGAAAATATTGGGTGATAAATATACTATTGTTCTATAGTATGTGGTCGATAATTTTCCTATTGGTTTTCATGTTTTATATACCTAGATTCTATAGTGCCTCCCATTGGAGTTTCTGAAACTACCCAAAAATTGAAATGATAAATTGAATTAAATGAATTAGGAGTTATTAGAGATTCCCTTAGGCACTAGTGGGATGTTTTGGAGGTTGATTCCCTAACCAAGGCCACCTATGGTGTGTGATTTTTGATTTCCTACTTAATATAATCTTAGTTATATTTAAACTAGTTTTAATTTATTTCTTAGGTGATGTATTGCCTCCAATGCACATTGATGCTCTTGAATTTAATTGATATATCGAATGTGAGTTTATTATTGGTTATTTGGCAAAATATGGTAAGAGTGGGAATAATATTTGGTTACAATTGTATATGAATTGTGGGTGATGAGTTTGTATACTCATGTTTTAAAATGGTAATGGTTTTGTTTGATAAAGGTAATGAGATGTATTTGAAATGGTAGAGGGTATCTATGTTGGTATACCTAGGTTTTGGATTACATTTTGATTCATTTGACGTTAATCCATGGATTAGGAACATGGTAGTGGATGAATTGGATATAGTATTCTCCAAGGGTCTTAATTCCATGGGATGCGATGGGATTTTCTACCCCTTTTATCCATATTTCATGGACTCACATAGGACTTGTTAGTTATGACATGATCCTAGGAATCCAATCAGTTCCTAACTGATTTTCCCTCAAGAAGCTCCAATGAATCAATGAGGATTCCCTGATCTTCAATACTTTTGTTATGTAACATCATTTTTAGGAAATGAGTATTATATGACATAACTATGAGAAATATTATATTCTTGGTTGAATGGATTGGATGTGGATGTTCTGGATCTTTGGGTTGTATTAAAATGACTTGTTTGATGTTACATGTTTGGATAAACAGTAATGCAGTATTATTTATTTATGTATTCATTGTAGCTTCCTTATTAGAGTATCTTGGACATCTTTTATAGGGATCCTTGAGAGGCTATTTTAGTGTTACAGGTTTAGTAGTTTCATTCCATAGGAATATTTACATTTATTTACCTCTAACTTTCTTACTTGCTCACTACTTAGCATGTTATATTTCAAAGAATAGATTTTAATAGATCATGAGTGGTTACCTACTAGGAATATTTTTTACATCCTATTAGGTCCTCTGTTGGGTACCTGAACAAACTATTTGGATATAGGTTGAGATAGGAGAGAGTGCTCTCAGTTAGATGATTGATTTCATACCATGCTTCGGATTATGTGACTATGAGACTGAGATGAGGTTCATGATTCTATTTAGATATAGAACTTTTATTTATTTTTTGTCTTTTTTTAATATGTATCAAACCTTATGGATATGTACCTATATAGAATACATTATAGATACTTGACATGTATTATCATCTGTATACGAGATTATTTTTTTGTGTATGTCACCTATTCCTAATGTTGATATATTTTCAGTAAGATTTACTGCTTCATAAACTTTTTTCTTATTGATATTCAATTGTTTTACACTCTGGTAAGAGGAAATAGTCTCCCCACAGATACACCCTAGGCCCTCACTACTATTCGGCAGCCTCTAGCATTTGGGCAGATATGCTGGAATCCATGTCGCCAATAAAGATTAGGGCATTGTTGAGTGGCATCTAAGTCCAGGAAATTACCTCACTACTTGAAGAATCATCTCCTGGTATATCACACTCATAGTCAATATTGTTTTTCTATTAGTAGTTTATGAAAAAACAACTAACACTATTACTTTTGTAGCATCTTAAGGGGGTTTTCTTGTATACCTTATTATGAAATTTTTCAATATACATGAAATAAGTGTTATTACTCTCTTATAGTCTTTATCTTAATATTCATTATCATCATTAGAATTATTAGTAGAATTATCCACCACATTCATGAATTTCTATTTTCTCATGGATCTAAAGGTAATAACTTCCTTATATTTCTACATAAACACTATGAATTTTCTCAGATCATAATTTTGATGAGTGTTATGATGTTCATAGAGAGATATTTATCCTAATTTATCAAGGGATAATATATCTGAATAAAATATATTTTGTAAATTTATCATCAGTTTCTTTACAGTTGTTTAATCATCCAAAGTATATAAAATACCTCTAATATTACTTATTTTCTCATTAATTATAGATAAGAATTCATATATTGTATCTTCATAATCAGTATGAATGTATTTAAAAATGGATCCCAAAATTTTATGTTTTTTCCCTGATCATAAAATTTCTTTGACACATGTTTTCCACATTCTCCCATATATATTTAGTAGTTCTATGTCTTGTTATCTTGGTGTAGTGTTTATAATATAGATACTATATGAGGTAATTTCTTGATTTCCAATCCACTTATAATTTCTTTGGAATAGTTCATAGAAGTATATATTCTTAATAGAGTAAACCCCCATTTACATCACCACTAACCTCTAGGACTAGTGAATTATGATATGGAATAATACATTTCTTTCAACCATGAAGTATATTTCCATTAAATAAAGGAACTAATTTACTGTTGATATAATTCATACTCTCATAATTCAAACTTCAATAATGGTGAAATCATTTATAGGAAACCCAAATCAATCTTATACCACTTGAAGAGCCTAGACCAGTGTGATCACAAAGTAGAGGATGAGGCGAGTCAGTGATCCATTTTTATTTAAATAAATTATTATTTTTAATTTAAAACTTATAGAATGATAAATCCTAGATCCACTATTTTTTTGTATCATAAACTCAACCAAATAATACCGTATGTAAAAGGAAAAGAACACAATGATTTAAAAGGTTTGGAACCAATTTGAGAATAATCCTTGATACAAACAGTTATGTACCTCAGTTACATATTCTTTTACTATTACCATAAGTGGTTACAATTATATAGTTTCTCACCATGATTAGATGAAATCCATCAGGTACTCCAGCATCCCAATAAAGGTTCTTTATACTACATTTCATAGTAATCAACCTCTCACTATATTTTTTTGTTTCATGTATTTTAGTGCTTACACCAATAATTTGGACACCATACACATTCCTTGAAATATAGTATTCCTAAAATTGTTAGGTAGCTGTTCAACTAATCCTCCTCCTTATTAGAAAATATGACGATATTCCCTATTCTTTAATTCCAAACAATCAAATGTACAAGTAGATTTTTTTGACATTTCTAACCTATAAAACTCATCACTCTTCAACTACAACACTAAGTATTCTTCACTACTTGTTAATATTATCAATTCTTTATGAAATTATAATGTATATCATGGACTTTCACACACCCTATCTTTTCATATTTGGGTTAGTGTATCATGTGATTAAAAATATTTATATTATTATTTAATTTTCATTGTTTTATTTTTATTCATAAGGTTTTCACTTCAATTATTCACATAATGTAAGCAGTTGTTGACCTTCGCTTCACACACTAGGTAGGTGGTATACAACATAACCTCTTTCTATGGGAAAGATGATTTCTCTTTGACCTCACACAACAAGATTTTAGTCCACAATCTCACTCTATAGTTAAAAAATCCCAAAAAATAAATCATCCACAGATATTATGTCTACCACACTCTTAAGTACATGGACCTCACTTCTCACACACCTTCACTTTACTTTCTGTAAGTCATAGATCATGGGTGTATTCACCTCCTTTGATAACTATACTATATGTACCTATAAATAGAGTGCACAAAGAGATCCCTCAATAACACGATCTTACATACATTATAAAACATTATAATGATGTTAAATGGTATTTATAGGAAAAATAAATCAATAATACAACTTTTATCAATCCAAAAAACAATTTAACAATTCATTAATAATGACACAAAAAATACATCATCACTGGATCACATAATTCATGGTTGTACAGTAGCCATGTGATCCATCCTTCCTCACTTACTCATTTGGTGAATAGACCATCACTACAAGTGAATATTATGTAATTTCATGGAATTATTAATGCCCCTTATATATGATTAAACCATGACCACATACTCATATCATATACATTGTAAACTACTTAGTTCATTATGTACGTTCTTCATCATCGCATGCTGGATGATCATGAACATGCTATATTTCTGTGCAGCACTTGTGTGATCCTACTCGTATAATAGAATCAACATTTTATACTCTATGAATAAACTAAATTAATAATATAACATATTTTATGTAGGCCTCACATATTGACTCCATCAGATATTAAACTCATCATCTAAATACTATTCTGCACAATATTCATATGATAACCTTGTGCTTTGATCTCATCCATGAATAAAAAATGTGGAATTTCCAAGTGAAAATTAGATTAAATTGTACAAATTCTTCAGGAGAAAACCATAAAAAACTCCATCATCACTTAATAACCTTTAAACACCACCTACAGAAAAAAATTGATATCGACTTTTTCAATTTTTTTGACAACTATGTTTGAATTAAATCCATATGGATGAGCTCCTCCTTTTATAGAAATTCCTCTAAAACATTATCACAAACCCTTGAACATTCAAAATCTACTGTCAATGTACCCTAGAATGTGGTGAATATTTTATTATCATTTCATTTTATGTTAAAAACCCATTCAAAATGTCTATATCTTTTTATAAGTGTGAAAAATTATTATAAATGGGAAGTCCCAAATCGGACTTTTTAATGGAAGAGATGAACATAATCACTCACTGTGCTCCTTGATAGCAGTAATGTAATCCTCATGGGATCAATTCTTGCCTATGTTATCTCTTTATTCCCAAGACATGGGTGGATAATTAAGACCACTCACTACAAACACTGAAACTCACACACAAATTCCCATGATTAACCCTATACATGTTCTATCCTTAAAATTTAAATTTAATTAAAATATTATCATGTAATAATAAAATAATTAATTCCCTTATTTATAAATTCTTTATGAAAAATAATATATATTTTATTTTTATTATAATTATTCTATATATCATAAAAAATAATAATGTAAATAATATTCTTTCATTTTCAAACATCATTATCACATGCCATGATCAATAATAATAGTTCAAAAATCATTAGATGTAAAGGTAGGATTTCCATTTCAAGCATGAAAACCAATGAATCCATAAAAATTCTCCATACATAATCACTCATCATAATTTTACTTCTTCAAATCCTTATTTACAACCATTGATGTAATGAACAACAATTTTATAAATGAAATTCTCTTTTTGAATGAATAAATTCATTATCATGTAATGTTATTATAAATAACACATACAATAATTTTGTTATTTCGGAAGGATATATCAAGTGGTATTAAAAAAAATATTAATAATTGAATCCATTTTTAGTATATCCATTGAAAAATGGTCATATTAGTAGTTCCTATAAAGGATTATGATAAATTCTAATTGACACAAATGGAAGAAGCGATGGCCTCGACCAGTAGGATTATTCCCTATGAACCCCATTTATTAGATATTTCAACAATATGACATCCTTAAGATTTTCATTTGATAAATAACAAGATGATATTCAAAAATTAAACCATGAATAGAACTATTTATGAGATAAGTTCAAGCTTATCAAGATCCCAACCCAAACATTGCACACCAAACCACCCTAAGAAAATGTCACCATCACACACCTTACCCTTAAAGAGTTATCTTGTGTAATACGGGCCATGTATACAGACCCAAAAAAATATGAATTTTTATATTTTAGTTTTCAAAATATAATGATTATATTTATCCTTTTTAATATTAATATTTAAATGATTAAATAATAGGTTGATAAAAATTATATTGTATTATAATGAAACACAAATTATATTTTTTTTTGAAATAAATATCCTCAATTAAGACACTCATTTTGATGAATTTAATAAATTTTAAAATAAAACATATTTTAATAGAATATTATTAATAAATAATATTTATTAAATGTAAATGATAATATAATTTTATGAATTTAAATGTAACTATTATAAGGGGTAGAGAACTGTTACTATTAAAAAAATCAAATAATGTTCAATAAATGTGTATTTCTATTTAAATGTGTAAATTATCATGATTAAATAATTATTTTTTAACATTCCAGACTGACTTACTATAAAACCAGAAGTTGGACCATTCACCACATAGCCTCAAGCACCCCTCCTTGTGTGCCAAAGGTTGGTAACTAGTAGTGATGGTCCAATGATGGTATGAAGTGGGGACTAGACCCTTATTATCTGAATTGCATAATGATATATGATATAAATAATTAATAAATCAAAAATGGATAAAATACAAATAAAATACAAAGTAATTGGAGATAAATATAATAAATAATAAAATAGACAACACCAAATATACTTCTATGCAGGAATATCAAGCTGATGCTATAAAGTACAAGGAGGAAAAATATACTAAGAAGTAGAAAAAAACATAGCACAGTCAACAAAAAATAATATAATCCCAAAAGGCTATCTCCTTGATAACACTGAGTAATAGTTCAGTCCAGTGCTCATAACTCCTGTATACAATGCACAACACAAGTAACAATCCATGGACAAGTGAACATGGGATATAATCTGGTGCCTTGGTGTAATGGGGACATGAGTAGGGTGTGAGATATATTAAGTAAGACACATCCAATGGTGTCTAAAGTAATATACAATGTAAAGACCCATAAATTTCAAGGTAATTTTTTTCTTAATTTTATTTGGGATTTTATGAGTACGCAGTTTCTGACGACACCTGATTCTGAGGCCCGGTGTTCCCGGAATCATGTTCCGAAGTTTAGCTCGGGTACGTTCAGTGAACGAATGAGTGGGTTTTACTAAATTTTGAATCGGTGCTCGGAATTGAAATTCGAGGACACCGATGACACCGCAGCGCTGGTAATTGCTTATGATCATCTTTTTCGAAGATGCATTTTCTCGTCTGAGGTTATTAATTAAATGGGTTCACTAAAGAATAAAATAAACTAATGTGCTACAAATTTTATTTCTATTCTAAGTAGTGATAACCTAGGAATGGTGGTTGGATTGGGTCCCACTAATATCCTAACTCCACTAGGTAGGATATTAGTGATGTGGGGCCCAAACAAGCCCCACCCCCTTTATTTCCTTTTAACCTCCTATGTGAATTTATGTTTGTAAGTCAACTGCAACCCCCTTTTAAACGCAAACTCAACTCTCTTAATTAATTAATTGAATTAAGTTATTCAATGTAATAAATTCTTGAATTTATTCTGAATTTCGAATTGAATGTTAGCTTTTGTGTGTTAATTAAATAAGACAAAGTCTTATTTCATTAAGGATTATTTCATCATGAGAGAACGTTGGAGAGGAATTTATCAAGCCATGGAATCTTCATCTTCCTCCTTGAAGAACAAGAAGAATGAACCGTCACCGATGAAGAACGCCGACCTCCGACAAAGGACGACGAATAACGCTGATTCCTCGGAGATCGACAACGCGACGACGTGTATTGTGACGCCGACAATCCTATTCTCCGTGACATCGTGTACTACGACACTAATGATCCTCCTTCCACGACGGCATCTTTCGCGACATCCCTTTCCTGTGACAAACCTCGTTCGACTACTTCATTGAGGTAGGAGTTTGGAATTTTGTTCGTGAATTATCCTTTGTCGTTCTTTGTATTTATTTTTGGGCCGCTTGTTATCAACTTAATGGGAGGATGTCAGACCGAACAAA
Source organism: Viscum album (assembly GCA_963277665.1). Classification (NCBI taxonomy): domain Eukaryota; kingdom Viridiplantae; phylum Streptophyta; class Magnoliopsida; order Santalales; family Viscaceae; genus Viscum; species Viscum album. Next base: position 521,954,778 of record OY728150.1, read on the forward strand.
CACAGCCGACTCTCCTCCCCCTTTGATGATGTGTTTGTCGCAGCACGAACAAAGGTAGTGTGGTGCAATGACACCGTGCGGAAACAAAGAAGAATGGGCGAAGAAGCACGACGCCATTGAGGCCAAACAAAGTCGCGGCGCCGTTGCACTGCACCAGAGAACCATGAAGGGGCCGTGGCCGGAGAGGGTCCATGGTGGAGGGGAGTGGCGTCGTCGCTCCGTGTGGGTCGTACATGGACGCGGCTCAAGGCTGCCAAGGTGCAAGGCCGGGTAGCCGGAACCGCCGGCCGCTGGCACCTCGGAGGGTCGGGACCATGGGGTCCCGCGGCTGCAGCACTGGCCAGCTAGACCAGGCCGGCCATTTTGGAAGGAAGACCGGGGGTCGTAACACCCGGTTGGTAATGGAGGGGCCCCACGTGGGGCCGCGGTTTCAATCAAGTGGGGCTGGGGGGGGGGGGGGTTGCTGCCCTCCCTTTTAGCTCGGATTGGCCAGCGCCGAGTTGGCCACACCGGGCCGCGTTCACGCCAGGCCAAACGGCAGCCCAGGCCGGACCGGCCCGGGCAGGGCCGGGCCGCGCCCACCGAATCGATCCATTCCCTAATGGTCAGGTCCCAGCCCCTGTTCGGCTCGACCCGGTTCGAGACGACCCAAGGGGTCTTGGGCCAGGTCGGTCCATGTCCAAAACCCCCGTTTTCCGGACAGTTCCGTTAAAATGCTCGTATCTGGGGCTACAGACCTCTGATAGACACACTGTCAATTGCAATGCGATCCTTGAATCGAGACCGTCGTTTCGGTATATTACACTCAAAGTTTCAAGGAACTTTAGGTACAGACGGGTTGGTTCAATCACAAAACCAACCGGGACCTCGGAGCGGAAACGCATATAACTTGAGCTCCGGACGTCCGATTGACATGCTGTCATCTTTGTTCGATTCCTCTTAGTGAGACAGACCTTTTGGATTACTCTGCTCGAGTTTTGGATGCAGTTGGAGTATGGTCAGGTTGGTTTTGACTTAAAAACCAACCGGGCCCCTGGAACGAAAAGGCCAATAACTCTCAGACCGGGCATCCGATTGACGCGCCGTCTATCGCGTTGAGTTCCCTTTATCTAGATGGAACTTTGGGATACATCAACTCTTGACTATGTGTCAGATGATGTATCGACCACTTGGCTCATGGAGCGGACCCTCCCAGAAACGATAATGCTGTGTGCGGGAACCCTAGAGCTGGCTGCGATGGCGACGACGATGATGACTGCACTGAAATCCTCCGTGGGTTCGGTAGCGATGAAGACTGCACGGAAATCCATCGTGGGTTCGGCAGCGTAGAATAATGCACTATAATACTCTGTGGGTTTGGCAGCAATGAAGACCATACTGAAATCCTCCACGGGTTCGACGACGATGACTACTATTCTTGTATCCTACGTGGGTCCGGCAGTACTGCTATTCTTGTATCCTACGTGGGTCTGACATTGTTTGAATCTATTCTTGTATCTTATGTGGGTGTGGTAGAGTAGCTAGTCTGTATCCTATGTGGGTCCGACAGCTTAGCTGGTTTAGTACCCTACGTGGGTCCCAGCTTAGATGAATAAGTGGCTACATCTGATCATATCTATCACCTTACGAATATGTATACCTGTGTGAGTTGAGTCTTGACATTCAATCATTATCTTTGATATGATTGACTTGCTTTCCTATGTGGATTATGTAGTGCCTTCCTGTGTGGATTGGGTTGTACTATCCTATGTGGACGTGATCAAACTTGGGCTCGGATGTTGGAGACGAACTGGAATTGATGACTTAGGTATATGTATGGGGATATACCTAAGTAGTGTTTGATGTTATTTCTTGATTGTATCTTTCCATTGTATATTATCATTTGTGGATTCTGAGAGACCTTCCGGGGTCTCGGGGTCCCTACTGAGTAGCGTATACTCACCCCTGCACGGGCTATGCCCGCACTATGTTGTGTTGGATGAAGACGATAGACAACGCTGATTGTGGTTGAGGCTTGTGGATCAGGTCGGTACCGGGAGGTGGACCACTGGGCGGGACGTACAGGGAGCGGACTGCTGGACCCGAGGAGCTGAGGAGGAAATTTATACCCACCCTTCAGGTGGGACTTCTAGTGGACGGTTCGACATTTCTGCTTTACTTTCATTTTTTGTACTTTCTTTCCAGTTGTACTTTACTTTTAGTTTGGGTTTGTATTCTGTCCCAATTACTTTCCGCACTGACTATTGTACCCAATTTTTCTTAGTGTTTACTTCTATTGGCTTACTCTGTGGTGTTTGTTTAATTTATAAGGCAGTACCTTCCGAATTTTATCGGTATTTATGCCTTTGGTGCTAGTCACCAGCCCCTGGCCTATGGAAGGCGGGCTTGGGGAAGTCACGACACGGGTCCCGAGGATGGGTTGTGACAAACTGGTATCAGAGGAGTTCAATTCTATCGCAGAACTCTGATCTTTCTTCTTTGTGAAGTAATAGTGTTAAGGGTATTGAGTGTGATTATCAGTTCAGGGAGTCCAGTGTTGGTGCGGCGACCGATGTATCCATACACCAGGACCCTGACTTCTGATTTCTGACTCAGAACACGAAAACATTGATTGCATCTGTGTTTCAAAAGTTTTCATTGTGATTACTTTGTGTCAGCTCACCAGGTATACTGTTTTGACTGTGGCGCACCCATTTCTTTTCAGGATGGCCCCACGACGGCAGCCAGGTAGGGTTCTGATCTTTGTGAGAGACGACAGCCCACCAAGAAATGAGGCCCCGGTGTAGGGCCCTCTTACAGCGGAGGCACCGACGGTAACTCTACCCATCGAGCCACCGATGCCACTAGCCCCAGCCACTGAGAGTGCACGTCTACTTAGTGCAATGCACGAGTTTCAACATTAGAGACTGCCCAGTTTCTGCAGGGAGACGATCCCTCATGCAGCCGAGGATTGGCTGGAGGCTATAGTTCGAGTTTTTAGTCAAGTGGGGGCACCAGCTGACCTCATAGTGATCCTTTCAGCGAGCCTCCTGCACGCGGCAGCAGGCAGATGGTGGAGCTTGATGCTCCAGGTGCATGACGAGGAATCTATTCTCTGGACGGACTTTGAGTGCCTCTTCCGCTCAGATTTTGTCCCAACCACCCTCTGTGTGGTGCGCATTCAGGAGCTACTACATCTGTGAAAGGGCAGCATGACGGTCACCCAATACTCGGTGAGATTTACCGATCTCTCGCGCTATTCGACAGACATGGTACAAGACCCATTATTCTGGGCCCAGACCTTCGAGCATGGACTAAGGAATGAGATCAGGGCATCGATGATCTCCCTCAGCATTTTGACACAGGCAGGAGTACTGGAGCGAGCCCTTCTCGTAGAGAGCTTTCTTACTGAGCCTACACCAGCAGCAGGACCTACCTCAAGGTGGCACGTAGTAGAGTCATCTGCAGTTGGTAGTCGACGGACGTCACAGGGGTCCAGGCGGACCAGACCATCAGGAAAACGACCTCAAGACTCTGGCTCAGAGGTGCGGGGCACCCAGCGCAGAGCCAGCCTTCCGAGGAGCAGACAGTGCTACGCATGTGGCGGGTAGGGCTACATGGCTCGTGACTTCCCAACCCGCCGTGCAGAGGAGAAGAAGACGGTTGAGGGGCCACCTAGGCAGAGGCATAGGGTCGATCATGGCATTCCACATGGTGTAGGAGGATGAGGTAGAGGAGATGGCCAAGCAGTGGGTGGTGGGCGATGCTTTGAGGCTTTACCACCACCACCAGGAGATCCACCCCGACCACAGGGAGCTGGCGGACAGAGACAGGCTCAGCTTCAGGCAGTGGGGGCCTATGACCACGGCGCTCCAGAAATGATTCGAGGTACTATATGCATCTACTCCACCCTTGCTATAGTTCTTATAGACACGGGAGAAATTCATTCTTTCATTGTCGATTCCCTTGTTCAGATCTCAGAGATTTCGATGGAGTTGCTGGCTCGATCCTTACGGTTAGAGACTCCTATGGGAGAAGACTCGACAATTACGAACTGGTGCCGGCTGTGTGAGATTATTCTAGGAGGTTAGAGCTTCTGCTAGGATCTTCTTGTTGCAGCGTTGAGGCCTTACGACGTCATCTTGGGAATGGATTGGTTATCTACAGTCCATGCTTAGATCGACTATATTAGGTGCAAGGTGCGATGTGTTCGCACCGATCAGAGCAGGTTCACCTTCACCAGCGAGAAGGGAGCCTTATCAGTGCAGGATGGACTCACGCAGAGGAGAGGACAGCCGATCACTCATCAGTTGGCTAGCCTCATCATAGGATCAGTTGACGTGCAGAGTCTGAGTTTTCCTATAGTGGTAGATCAGTGTGCGAACGTTTTCCCTGATGACGTTCCAGGACTACCTCCTCGTAGAGAGGTAGACTTTTTTATTGACCTGTACCCCAGGATAGCCCCAATATCCACTCCAGCATATCGGATGGACCCCTATGAGCTTCGAGAGCTACGGGTACAGTTGGAGGACTTGCAGGGAAAGGGATTCATCCGACCTAGTGTTTCACCCTGGGCTTCCCCGATTTTTTTCACCAAGAAGGTAGACGAGATCTTGCGACTGTGTTTCGACTATCATCGCCTGAACCAGGTGACCATGAGGAACAAGTATCTTCTACCAAGGATTGACGACCATTTTGATCATCTCAAGGGAGAACGGTGGTTCTCGAAGATAGACCTCAGATCAGGCTATCATCAACTCAGAGTTTGGGACGAGGACGTGTAGAAGACGGCCTTCAAAAGTTGGTATGGACACTATGAGTTCTTGGTTATGCCATTCGGCGTAACCAATGCTCCAGCGGTGTTCATGAGTCAAATAAAAAGGATATTTCAGCCATACCTTGATTGATTTTTCCTGGTCTTTATCGATGACATTTTGATATACTCGACCACTGAGGAGGAGCACCTCTACTACTTGCGGGTTGTACTAGACACACTCCGAGAGCACCAGCTTCATGGTAAGCTCTCGAAGTGTCATTTCTAGTTACATGAGGTCCACTTATTGGGAAATGACATCTCTAAGGTGGGAGTTGCGGTGGATCCTGTGAAGATCGAGGCTGTGCTAGCTTGGGAGCCACCCAGGAGTGTGAAGGAGGTGGAAAGTTTCTTGGGTCCAGCTGGGTACTACCAGAGATCTGTGCCAGACTTCTCCAGAGTTGTAGAACCACTTTCAGCTTTGAAATAGAAGAGGAAACCCTTCGTGTGGTCAGACAGATGTCAACAGAGCTTCTAGGAGCTAAGACATAGATTGACCAGCACACTTATATTGAGGTTACCAGAGGAGGGAGTAGGGTACGTATTCTACTGTGATGCATCACGGACCGGAATTGGATGTGTCCTGATACAGGACCAGGCAGTGATCTCCTATGGATCATGACATTTGAGGCAGAATGAGCAGAACTACGCTACCCATGACCTGGAGTTAGCAACAGGGGTCTTCGCTCTGAAGATATGGTGACACTATCTGATGGGCGAGCGCATTACAGTCTATTCTGACCAATAGGTTATCAGGTACATCTTCTTGTAGAAGGACCTAAACCTGAGATAGTGGTGATGGTTTGAGTTCCTCCAGGACTATGACTTTGATATAGACTATACTCATGGAAAGGGGAATGTAGTAGCCGATTCTCTCAGCAGGAGGATGGGAATTCAGCTACATGGAGAGGAGACGAAGCAGTTAGCCGCTTTTCAGATATCTTTCATTGATAGATATAGAGCATCCTTCCTTTAGTCACTCACAGTCACTCCTCCACTACTACAGCGGGTCAGAGAGGCACATCGTGGAGACGTTGACTGTGAGACACTCCGTGCACAGATATCCTCAGGACATGCACCTGATGGATTCTCTATAGGAGGAGAGCACGATGTCCTTTTAAGAGGACGTACCATGGTACCAGTTGCTTTACAGGCGGAGGTGCTGAGAGTGTTTCACACTTCCCCTTTAGCGGTACATCCAGGAGTGGCGAAGATGTACCAGGATCTCAGAAGATAGCACTGGTGACCGGGTATGAAGAAGGCTGTAGAAGAGTTCGTTTCTTGATGCCTTACCTGCCAGCATGTGAAGGGAGAGCACTATGTACCAGAAGTCTTGTTACAACCCTTGGAGGTCCCGGAGTGGAAGTTGGACAGGATATCTATGGACTTCGTGACTGGACTTCCACGTACTTCTAGAGGTCACGACTCCATTTGGGTGATTTTAGACCAACTCACCAAGTCGGCCCACTTCTTACCAATCAGAGAGCAGGGCTCAGTGGAGAGCATGGGACGTCTCTACATTTGGTAGAATGTACGGCTTCAGGGTGTGACATCATCTTTAATATCCTATTGAGATGCTCACTTTACATCCCAGCTTTGGAAGGGGTTGCAGGAGGCATTTGGGACGCAACTACATCTGAGCACCACCTTTCACCCTCATAGGGATGGTCAGAAGTAGAGGACCATTCAGACTCTCAAGGACATGCCCCGTGCATGTGTCCTCAACCTTGGTCGCAGCTGGGAGGACCACCTGCCCTTGGTGGAGTTCGCGTACAACAATAGCTACCACTCCACCATCAGGATGGCACCATACGAGGCATTGTACGACCGACCTTGCAGATCACCTCTGTGCTGGACAGAACCTGGGGAGTCAGAACTTGTGGGACATGAGATGGTCCAGGCCACGATAGAGAAGGTCCATGTCATCTAGGAGTAGATGAGGACAACTCAGAGCCGGCAGAAGTCTTATGCTGACAGGAGGTGGAGACCACTGTAGTTCGAGGATGGAGACCATGTATTCTTGCGTGTCTCACATCGACGTGGATTACATAGATTTGGACGAGGCGACAAGTTGTCTCTGCGCTTCATCGGACCTTTTAAGGTACTCTGCAGGATAGGTGAGGTGGCTTATCCCCTAGATCTACCACCTCAGTTGCATCGGGTGCACGATGTCTTCCACGTATCTCTGTTGAGGAGATACGTGCACGACCCGACACATATCATCAACCATAGAGAGCTGGACATCGATGACAGGGATAATTTTGCGGAGGTCTTGTTGGAGATCGATGATCGACAAGAGCGGGTCCTACGTGGGCGATCGATTCCTCTAGTGTGCATCAGATGGAAACACGAGATCCTCCAGGAGAGCACATGGCAGCGGGAGGCTCAGATGAGTGCTCAGTACCCTCATTTGTTCCCCTAGATTGTGATTTCTATTTACGGGGATGTAAAGCAATGAGGTGGGAGTAATGTAAAGACCTGTAAATTTCAAGGGAAATTTTTTCTTAATTTTCTATGAGATTTTACGAGTACGCAGTTTCTGACGGAACACGATTACGAGGCCCGGTGTGCCCGAAATCATGTTCCAATGTTTATCTCGGGTATGTTCAGTGAACGAACGAGTGTATTTTCCTAACTTTTGAATCAGTGCTCGGAATCGAAATCTGAGGACACCGATGAAACCGCAGTGCCGGTAAATTCTTAAGATCACCTTTTCCAGAGCTGCGTTTGCTCGGGTGAGGTTATTAATTAAATGGGTTAATTAAAGAATAAAATAAAATAATGTGCTATAAATTTTATTTCTATTCTAAGTAGTGATAACCTAGGAATAGTGGTTAGAGTGGGACCCACTAATATCCTAACTCCACTAGCTAGGATATTAGTGAGGTGTGTCCCACACGAGCCCCACCCCCTTTATTTCCGTTTAACTTCCCACGTGAATTTAAGTTTGTAACTCACCCGCATCCCCCTTTTAAATGCCAAGTCAGCTCTCTTAATTAATTAATTGAATTAAGTTATTCAATGTAATCAATTCTTGAATTCATTTTGAATTTCGAATTGATTGTTGGCTTGTGTGTGTTAATTAAATAAGACAAAGTCTTATTTCTTTAAGGATTATTTCGTCGTGTGAGAAGGTTGGAGAGGAATTGATCAAGCCTTGGAATCTTCATCTTCCACCTTGAAGAACGCGAAGAACGCACCATCACCAACGAAGAATGCCGGCCTCTGATGAAGGATGACGAATAACACTGATTTCTCAGAGATCGATGACGCGACGCCATGTACCATGACGCCGACAGTCCTCTTCTCCATGACGCCGTGTACCGCGACCCCGAGTACAGTGACGCCGACGATCCTCCTTCCACGAAGCTGTCTTCCGCGATGTCCCTTTCCAGCAACAAACCTCGTTCGATGACTTCATCGAGGTAGGGGTTCGGAATTTTGTTTGTGAAATATCCTTTGTCGTTCTTCATCTTTATTTTTGGGTCACTTGTTATCAACTTAATGGGATGAGGTCGGACCGCACGAACACAGCTGACTCTCCTCCCCCTTTGATGATGTGTTTGTCACGGCACGAACAAAGGTAGCACAGTGCAATGGCACCGCCCGGAAACAAATAATAACGGGCAAAGAAGTGTGGCACTGTCACGTCGCGCCGTTGAGGCCGAACAAAGCCGCATCGCCATCGCGCCACACTGGAGTAACACGATGCGGCCACGGCCGGAGAGGGTCCGCGACTCAAAGTCATGGTGGTTCAAGGTGGGGTGGCCGAAACCGCCAGCCGCCAGCACCTTGGAGGGGCAGGACCGTGGGTTCCTGCGGCGACAGCACCGGCCGGCCGGACCGGTCTAGCCATTTCAGAAGGATGACCGGGGGTCGTAACCCCCGACTGGCAACTGAGCATCCCCACATTGGTTCACAGTTTCAATCAGGGGGGGGTCAGCCGCACCCCTTTCCGCTCAGCTCAGCCAGCACCGAGCTGGCCACACCGGGCCGCGCCCTCCCCAGGACAACTGGCCGCCCAGGCTGGATCGGTCGCACCAGGCTGTGCCACCCAGGCTGAGCCGGTTGGGCTGGGCCACTTCCACCTGACCGGGATGCACCCTAATGGGAAAGAACCGGACCCAGTTCGGGACGACCTGGTTCGGGCCGTCCCAGGGGGTCTTGGGTCAGGTCGGTCCGGGCCCAAAACCCCCTTTTTCCGGACAGTTCCATTCAAACGCCCGTATCTTGGGCTATAGTCCTCCGATCAACACACCGTTAGTTGTGATGCGATCCTTGGATCAAGACGGTCATTTAAGTATATTGAACTCAAGGTTTCAGAGATCTTTTGGTATAGCCGGGTTGGTTTGAACACGAAACCAACCGGGCCCTCGGAGCGGGAACGCTTATAACTTGAGCTTCGGACATCTTATTGACGTGCCGTCAACTTTGTTGGATTAATCTTAGTGAGACAGACCTTTTGGATTACTCCACTCAAGGTTTGGATGCCATTGGAGGGTATTTGGGTTGTTTTTGACTCAAAAACCAACCGGACCCCTCGAACGAAAAAGACAATAACTCTCAGACAGGGCGTCTGATTGACGCGCCGTCTGTCGCGTTGAGGTCCCTTTGTTGAGACGGAACTTTGGGATACCTCAACTCCGGATTACGTGTTGGTTTATGTATCAACCCCTTGGATCGTGGAGCGTAACCTCTTGGAAATGAGCATGTTGTGTGCGGGAACCCTAGAGCTGGCTGCGACTGCGACGATGATGATGACTACACTGAGATCCTCTGTGGGTTCGGCAGTGACGGCAACTGCACAGAGATCCTCCGTGGGATCGGCTGTGATGAATACTGCACTGTTATCCTCTATGGGTTCAGCGTCAATGAAGACCGTACTGAAATCCTCCGTGGGTTCGACGATGATGACTAATGTTCTTGTATCCTACGTGGGTCCAGTAGCACTACTATTCTTGTATCCTATGTGGGTCCAGCAGTGTTTGACTCTGTTCTTGTATCCTAAATGGGTCTGGAAGAGTAGCTGGTCTGTATCCTATGTGGGTCCGACAACTTAGCTGGTTTAGTATCCTACATGGGTCCCAGCTTAGATGAATTAGTGGCTACATCTGATCATCTCTATCACCTTATGAAGAAGTATACCTCTGTGAGATGACTCTTGACTTTAAATAATTATCTTCGATATGATTGACTTGCTTTCCTATGTGGATTGTGTTGTGCTTTCCTGTTTGGATTGGGTTTTACTATCTTGTGTGGATGTGATCGAACTTGGGCACGGATGTTGGAGCCGAACTGGAATTGATTACTTAGGTATATGTATGGTAATATACCTAAGTAGTGTTGGATGTTACTTCGTGATTGTATATTTCCTTTTTGGATTATTCTTTGTGGATTCTCGGAGACCTTCGTGGGTCTCAGGGTCCCTACTGAGTAGTGTATACTCACCCCTGCACGGGCTATGCCCTAACTACATTGTGTTGGATGCAGAAGACGGACAGTGATGATCATGGTTGAGGCTTGTGGATCAGGTCAGTACCAGGAGGTGGACCACTGGGTGGGATGTACACGTAGCGGATGGCTAGACCCTAGGAGTTGAGGAGGCTATTTATACCCACCCTTCAGGTGGGACTTCCAATGGACGACTCAACGTTGCTGCTTTACTTTCAGTTGTTGTACTTTCTTTCTAGTTGTAATTTATTTTCAGTTTGGGTTTTTATTCTGGCCTATTTACTTTCCAAACATACTATTGTACCCAGTTTTACTTATTGTTTACTTCTGCTAGCTTACTCTGTGGTGTTTGTTTACTTTATAATGAAATGCCTTCCCCTTTTTATTGGTATTTACACCTTTGGTTCTAGTCGCCATCCCCTGGCCTATGGAAGGCAGGTTTGGGGTAGTCACGACACGGGTCCTGAGGACGGTTCAGGACATACAGTATGTTAATATAAATTACAGAATGTGCATGTATGATAGTTGGCTAATGAATAACTAAAAGTAAACAACTTTTCATAGTCTCTTTAGGGACACCTGACCAACCATATCTCCTTCGGCCCAATTTGGGATATCTTTGATCTAGGATCAACATAGTACATATGTGATATGGGTGTAATGAAAATAATTCATCATCAAAATTGTATCCTAATATGTACTAAAACCCAGAATGTGATTTGGCCTGGTGGAAATGTCCCTGGATAATAACTATTGATTATTAGTTTTGAATATAAAAGTAATCATGAGAATTTAATTAGAGGAACCAAGATCCAATCCATGGTGATCCAAAAAAGAATCCCAAGTATCATGTCAGGGGTACTATAGATACCCAACACCATAATATTACACCCAAGGGTATCCATAAACGGAATCCAAAGTATCAACCCTGGCGTGGTGTAGATACTTGTACCTCCAAGCCCATCCTTGACACGTCACATAGGTGGCGAAAAATCACTCATCACATGGTATAACCATATTTCCACCTACCCTATATATTCATTCTCCCCTAGGGAACTGATATCACGCATAAAAAGGTAATAAATCATCCCAATGATCTCATCGAAGTCATTAGATGTGTCAATCTAGGTGTATTTATAAATAAAGTAACCTATATGATCATCCTTGGATTCCCTAAAAATTGTTCCAAAGTATCATTCAATGTATAACATATTTTCAACTTCCTATGATCCCATATAAGGTGTTCCTCATAGATAAACTCGGTATCACCTATTTCATTCACAAAACATTTATTCATTTAAGTTATTTTACAAAAGAGGTTATACTCACAAACAATGCATCAAAACTCAAGTGTACAAAAGAGATATCGATGTCCATTATTTATTGAAATTATTAAAGTAATGTATAATTACATAATATTTCCAATAATCAAAATTAAATTCCTTTTATATCCTTAGGATTAATTTTAAATAAACAAAAAGGCACATGACATGATATCACCATTCACATAACATTTAGTTCTGTTTATCCATTTAAAATATGACAAGACACACCACATAGTAGGTGGTTTGGTCAGAAGAGAAAAATTGGGTGGAATATCCATCTGTACCACATTATGATTGAAGAAATTTAATTTTTTCATTCACATTTGATAATATTGTGTAACATAGAAGGTGGTTTTATTATAAAAAAAATTCCTCATGTAATAAGAAAATTCAAGAACACACCCTAAGGGGTGGTCTAAGATGAGGTGAAAAACTTCCAATTTTTTTTAAGGCATAAGGAGTAATTAAACTGTGTATTTGGTTCTATAAAGATAATTCCATATTTTAAGGGTATCATAAGGAAATAACAATATATGGAACAATGATGTAATTTATAAATGGAGATACATTAAGGGGAAAATCTATAGCCCACCTACCTTATTATTATGAAAGTATATTCATCCAATATCATGGCTTGGATTGATCTGGTTCAATAAAAATCAAGGAAACTGAAAAAACAACATAAAATTATGGTGAAATAGTCCACCTGAATATATTATAGGAGTGGAGAATATAAACAAAGAAAAGACAAAGGATGAGTTGTATATGTACTGTGGGATATCCAACACACCTAATGACACTCTAAATAGACACTATAGTGAGAATAAATCATCCCATGGGAGGAGAATAGTAGGGGTTAACCCTCAATGGTATTCTTCAAATTATGGAGAAGAAGAGATAGATGAAAGAAGAAAATAAAATGTTGTAGAGGAGAATGGTTGTTTCACTACATTTAATGAGGCCCGGGGTTTGGCCTCATGGATGGCCAAACCATGTCCTTAACACTTCCGAGGGAACCACCATAAATGGGATGGCCACATATGTTAGTTAATAGTGCATATCCCATGAAATATCCCTCTATCAAGATGTATCTACACTCACAAAACTATGCGGTTCTTTTCGCATAGTTAGGAAAAAAATATGTGATACCTCTAGCTCTACAGGATCAACTACACAGTTCCACCTGGTGGGCCACATGATTTTAGTTTTACCATGTGACCTATTCATCCTTCTTTGGTTTTGATTTTTTATTGTTCAATTATTCAGAATCTCAATGAAACACTAGAGGCAATTTTTATGCCTTAAAATAAATCTAAAAATCACATTTTAGGGTCCCAACTATCAGAATTATGCTTCGAGACCCAGTTTAAAGAATGGTCCATCCACTACTGGTAAAATTCAAATTCCCATGTAACTTTTACCTTGTCCAAAAAAAGAGATGTTACAACCCCAACACATTAGAACATCTCATCCCTAAGAATATTGGGGTAATCAATGGAAAAAACACCCAACCTACTAGATATTTGACGCTTCATAGAGTAGGTGTATTGAATTTCTAATACATAATACACCACCAAACATCCTTTTAACCATACAATACATGAGCTATAGAAGTTTGAGTCAATGATTGTATTCTAAAACTGAAACTCCAAGATGATTCTTACCAAATACCCCCTAACTAGTAACATGATCACATTGTCACCTCATTAATCCACCCACCAATAGTGAAAACCAACTTTCATTCCAGCAGTTAAAGGCACAATCCATGTCATGGTTTTTCCACCACAAAAATTTTCCATTTTCACAATTCCCTTGTATTATAACGATGCTCTTGAAATAGTCCACGATTATATAGAAGGTTAAATTCCCAAATGACCACATTTAGACTTTTTGAACTATCATTTCCTGAAAAGCATCATCTTAAATTTCCATTTCACTAATCTTAACCTGATGATGTTCTTGAAATTGATCCTCACCAATTGTATCCAACTAAACAAAAAGAATCATTTATACCCATTTTTTAATGAATATTATTAAAACACTCATATTATTAAGATGATGAATCACAACCCAAAACATATTTTCTACTCCTAAGTCACTTCATGTTTACTTTGATAATGTCCACTAAAGAATGTTACCGACCTCCAGTGATGATTCATTCCCAAATTTTCATTTATGTTATCATTCCCAAGAAAAAACATGTGGTATAATATATCTAGAATTGTTGTATTTTCCCCTGAAAGCAAATCACATAAGACTAACTGAAAATCTAGGAAACCATTAAATAAACTATTGTCATTGGATCTCATCTAGGGAATTCTAAACTCCTGCACTCATAAGTGAGATGTAAGTACCTAACTAAAACATCCACGAATAAAAACACTAATTGAGATCAACAATAATCAAGTCAAGTAACAAGTTGGTTTCTGTGAGTCCTCCTAAGGAATTCCAAATTGGGAACCTAATTATCATTCAGGATAACCACACATTTTTATACTCACACTACTGAATAATAACTCCCACGAAGTTTATTTTCTAAACAAATTGAATTTTAAACTTTTCCATTGGTGTATAATCGATGCTCTCTTAGTGTACCTAGGATGATGCACAGATAGTGGATTTGATCATCACTATGAATGGAATACACAATAAGGATATCAATATTTACTAGGAATACCTAATAAACATCCATCATATACATGATGAAGTTCTTGGTATGGTTGAAAACTAACTATTACTATCTTAGAAAACAGAATATATTGGAACCATCTCTAGTAGACTCCCTTGAAGAAGCCTAGCTTTACTTGCTAATGTGTCATCATAACTTGACCATGATATGCTTTTCCAAAAAAGGAATCATGTGATCAGTTGATAATAACCACCAAAGACCATATATGATCAAAATTGTTTATAAAGTATTCTTATACTTACAAAAATATTATGTTCATGATCCCCCCCAAGAACCAACACATTTATAAACTTACCCTCTCTTAGATCATTTAAAGAAATGCTGACCATTTCCCAAATGGATCTTACATTGTTTTGTTCCTTCACCAAGGGAGGACACAATTTTTCTACATTAGTCATGATGATCCAAACCATAGGATATTATGTATCATAATATTTACTAAAAAATGAAACTCATCCCATGAAACATGCTCCATAAACCACTAACTGTAGGTCATAGATGCAGCCAACACACTTCCACCAAGAAATAAATTAAAAAGAGTAGGAAAAAAGATGCTTAAAATCATACCAGGAAAAGTTTTAATTTAGATGTACATGTGACACCCCTACCAAGTTATGTTCATTCATTCCCTATCACAAGGAATAAAAAAAAGATGACCACACTGGCATGTCATAACTCATAATCCTCCTTAGGATGCCTTCTAGAGGATTTGGATGATCCTAATTTACTCTAATTCTTTGGTCACTCTTCCACATAGATTAACTATGATCAAGAATAATAGCTCAAGTCTCAAATAGATTCTTCTAAACTCATATTATTATCTTCACTTTATATTAACTCGATGGGTATCACATTTATCAACACATACTACCTTGTGATTCCACATGAAAAATAGATCATCCTTGATATTTTCCAGAGGCATATTATCCCTATGCATCCTAGAATCTGATAACCTGTAAAAAGATTTAACCTAGAGTAACATCATCTCATGTGACTGTTAACCCATCTAGTGACGTACTGAGTCTCCCATTAGAGAGGAAGAGAATGTGGGGTCACATAACCCACTACGAGGAAACCCAAACTCAATGGATCTCTATCCCACTGAAATCAGGCATTAAATGATACTCATGCCAACATCAAATGTCAATCTACCGAATGAGCACCCATATAGAGAAGGTGTTGTTTAAGAAATTAAGATCTTTATAATGGAAAAATGACACCCAAAGGGTACCACATGTTTGAAATCGTTCACAAGAATACCATAATGTTTTTAAGTTCTGAGGGAATTACATATCTCAGGCTAGCCCTATAAAAAAGTAGAAAGTGTTGATGATATAGCTAGGTCACACAAAAAAGAATTCACTTGGTGCTACCAACAATATTTTAGGTTCAAGATATAGGAAGATGGGAAAATGTAAAATTCTCACTTTCCAATTTCAAGTAAGATCTTATTGAAACATTTTAATTACCCTTGCGTGAGGGTTAAAACTAAAAGCATATCTAAATGTATAATTTGAGTCAATTCACTTATTAACCTATGGTCTTTAAATATTTTAAAGAGGACAATTTAATCCTAAAGTATGTTTCATAAATAATCCATACATATAAAATTATTTATCTAATTCCCAAGTCATAAGAGAGTGTTATATTAAACTTCTATTCAAACATTGATATTTATCTAACAACCTATCATAATTAGGAAATTTTCACATAAATTTACTTTTATCCATTTAATTTATTTATATGGTTATCAAAATGTTGTTTTATATAAAAAATTTCACTTCCAATATGTAATGGGATATACCTTTATGTTGAAGATAGAATTGTAATTAACTAACAACTCATAAATAATAATGCTCAAAAGTTGACAACATGTTTTTTATTATTTATTAAAGAGGTGACTATCCATGTAATAATCCACCATAAATCTATATGTGAACCCATATTGAAGGTGATGTAAACATTAAATAACTATCCATATATATATTCAACATAACCCCAGGGGGTTATGCACTAATGTATATCAAAACAACGTGACATAAAACGGTCTCGATCATCCACTAATATAGGTGACATACACGGGTCCCATCATGTCATTCTAGGTTCATCAAAATGAAACCCAAAACATGTTAAACATTAAAATATAAGACAACCTTGGTGGGTTCAATCACATAAACATAATAAGTTAAGGCTGACTTACTTGGTTTATGTCAAGTATAACATGCATAATCCACCAATTTATGTAAGATTTGTGGTTTATCCATTTTTTCATTAATGAAATGATTTATAAGTTCATAAATATCTTATATGATGGTTATATTTTATTGGTCACCATTTTCAAATTTATGAACCCCCATACACTTCATATATTGAAATTTGGTTCTTATTTAATTGCAACCAATAAGTTTCATCCTAGGAAAATAACGGTTCATGGATCAATAATGTCATAATTAGTTGGTTAAATAGAACGAAACCCTAATGATATGTGAAAAAACATAATTTAGATTGTTTTTGAAAATTTATTTAATCAACCAAGTTTCTTAATCATAAAAAGGAATGATATAACAAGAAGTAATATGGGGAATCATTATAAATAAACATAGAATCGTGATAAGTAATCGTGGAAATCAGTTACCTAATCATGGTAAGAAGATAGAAAAGATAAATAAGTGTGGAAGATTAGAAAATAAATATGGAAAGATATTATGTAAATAGGGAAAAACAAAATCATGGTACATATATAAACATTCTAATCACCAATCTAAAATCATAGAAGCATTGAAAAACAGTCATGGAATACATCACTATATCAAGAAATATAAAAATGGTACCTACATGGAATTGAATGTGCATGGAATGTGAATCTATATGTGCCTATGATGATTTATGTAATGTTACTTCTTTTATATACTATTCCAAGTGTAAAGTACCAAAAATATAACAAATTTATATGCAGTACAAGTAAACCAATCACTCGAGGTGAAATCATAATCAAATTTAATAAAGAATACCATGAACAATAACCCTATCCCAAGGAACTTGGACTTTTCCCCATTCATGGGATGATCACCTATAGAAACGGCTAATTACCAAGCACTAACACATTCTTAGTATCCTATCTACCAATCACAAAATGGTAAGTTAATGGAAAAGAATAGACCTAATTATACTTTTGTAACATCCCTACTTGAATGAATATAAAACTAGAAGATGGACCCGTTACTACATGGCCTCAAGTGAACCCCCTATATACGAGAGGCTATAGACTAGTAGTGAGGGTAAAATAATGGTATGATGGGGAGACTATACCCTCATGATCAGATTATAAAATAGTACAAGAGATAAATAAAAAATCAACCATAATTAGAAACATTATTCTTAAAATAAATAACAGTGTACAATAAATATAATAACTTATAAAATGGACAACAAAAAATATAAATATATGATTTCATATACTGATGATGAAAGAAGGAACAACCTGGAGAAATATAATAGAATGTATGACACAACATAGAATAATATACCAAAAATAATAAAATCCCAATGGCTAACTCTGTGAGCATCCTTAGTACCAGCTCAGTTCTATACTCCTAACTCCCATGTACAATACACATCACTAGAAATAATACATGGATCTATTAACATGATACCTGATCAGGTACCCCATTATAATAGAGTCCCAAACAGGGTGGGATATATTCTTAGTATTTCACCATTAATGGTTCATAAATAATAATCATGTATGTGATTATTAATTAAAATAGTGTTCAGGTATGACCAGTAAGAAATGGATAAATAAAATCAAGCATGTTAGCTCAGTTTCCATAGGGACACATGGCCAATAATACATGTTTCAGACCAAGAAAATCTATCTAGGATCTAGATTCGACCATTATATATGTGATATGGGTGTAATGAAATTAATTAATCATAAAACGTTTTTCATAAGATTGACCAAATCCAAGCTTGTGATTTTTCATGGAGGATTCTTCCCTGGATAAAAAATACGAATTATAGGTTTTTAATATAAAAGTCAATAGAAGAATCAAATAAGAGGAACCCTAACAAAATCAATGGTGATCTGAAAAGGGATCCCATATATAAATCCGAGGTTACTATAAATTCCCAACACTATAATAGTTCGTCCAAGGAGATCAAAAAATTGAATCCAAAGAATCACTCTCCATGTGGTGTGAAGACAAGAACATAAAATCCCATCCATGGTATATCAAATAGGGGATCGAGTATCACTAGTGTCATGGTATGACTGTATTTCTTCAAATATGGTCCATGGTGTCTCCCGTACAGAACTGGTATCCCTCATAAGGATGTAGTAAATTATCCTCATGAGCTCAACCAAGGAATTATAAGTATCTACCTTGGTGTATTTATAATTAAATTAACCTATGAGCCCATCCTTAGTGCCTGAAAAAGGTATCCCAAGTATCACATAAGGCATAACAAAATCTAAAATTCATATGATCTCATCTAATGTTTTCTATAAAGGGGAAACCATGTCTCACTCAAGGCATTCACAAAACCTTTAATCCTTTATGATCTATTACAAAAGAGTCCATATTCATAGACAATCCATCAAAACTCTAGTATAGAAGAGAGAGAACCTTTCCAATTTTTCATTTCAATTATAAAATTAAATTCCATGTACTTAAGTAGGACAATTTTCATCATTAAATTGATATTCAAGAGCATGGTGTAATTCACAATTAACAAAACCGAATGTGACATGGTATCACTGTTCACTTAACTCTTAGTTCTAGATATTCATTTAAAACGAGCCAAGACGAAGAACATAGGATGTGTTTTTTAGAAGGGAACTGTAGGGTGTAATATCCATATTACTAAAATTTTGAGTGAATCCATTTAATTATCTCATTCAAATTTGACAAGGAAAAACAAATTTGAAGGTGGTTTTATTAATACATAATTTCTTATGTAATAAGACAATTCAAAAACACACCCTAAGGGGTGGTCTAAGTTGAAGTGAATAACTTCCAACAATTTCGTTTTACGGAACACGAGATAATTAACTAATCATTTGGTTCTAAATAATTAATTCCATATTTTATGGTAATCAAATAGAAATACCAACATAAAAAACAAAAAATTAATTTATAAATAGTGAGACATTAAGGAAAAGATATATAGACAACCTACATCATGCTTATTGAGGTCCACTCATCCAATATCGAGGCTTGAATCAATCCGATTTTTGTAAAATCTAAGAAACAAAAAATCATCTTTAAAAAGGGTAAACTATATTTCATGAAGATAGTGTAGGATAGAAAAATAAAAATAAAGAAAAAAGGAAGGAGGAGTCGTATACTGACCTAGGGTTTTCCATTTCACTATATGGTGCTGAAAATAGAAACTATATAGGGGATATCTTACAAAAAAAGGTGAATAGGATGAGGGAAACATTAATGGGATACTTAACATGGATGAGGAGAAGTGATATATGGAATAATAAAATAAAATACTATAGGGGAAAATGAGAACTTCACCCCATTTAAATAGGTTCATGATTTGGCCACCTTGTTAGCCAAACCATGCAAAACCTGTGTGCTTATTACTATGCATTGAACTCCATATCATATGTTGGATGCATGGTTCAACTACTCATGCACAATAAATGAAAATTACCTATATTAATTTGTATAAATAACCCACATATACATTCATATAATCTTTCAAGGTTAAAAAAACCATGAGATACCTCCATCTCCACTGGATCAACTTCACAGTTTCACCTGGTCGGCCACACAGCTTTAGGCGAACCACGTGTCCCTTTCATCCTTCCCCCAATATTAGGTTTCAAGGTCCGATGATTTTTAAACTCAATGAAACAACCAAGTCACCCATCTTCCATTAAAACCAAGTCTAAGGAAACATATTTGAGTGTTCTGGCTCCCAGAGTTATTGTCAAAGGTTTTGTTTAATGAATGGATCATCAACCAATGGAAACATTATAATTCCCTCCATAATTTATTGGTCTAAAATCACAATACCTTAAAATTTTTATAAAATAAAAATTACATTTAAAATCATCATGTTGTAATTATCCAATAGTTATTTCTTCAAAAAAATTCAAGACAGTCAAATTATTAATTTAAAATTAAATACTTTATAATTATAAAACATGTATTATGAAATAATAATTACCTTAAAGTGATTTAATAGTCTATTAAAGGTATAAATTACCAAAAACATATTTAAATTTTATGATAATGTATTTTTCATATTAGTATATTAATTTTATAAACCCTTAATGAATTATAAAAAACCATTATTATATTTTATGGTTTTAAAATAAATTCTTCGTGAACATGACTAACATCTATATATCCAAGGGTATTATTTTAATCATATTGGTTCTTAAAATTGTAAAATAATTAAATCAACTTATAATTGGTTTAAACCATGGGAAAAAAGCATTTTAAGGTTTGTGTTTTTTATTACATTATCGTATAGAGTTCGGAACACATGATTGTAAATTAATAAATAATTATCCACTCTTTCTCTATATAAAACCCCAAAAAATACCATTAAAATTCACCAAAAACCCTTGGATCCTGATAGTTATTATATCTTTCCTATCTATAGACCACCAAAGGTTACCCAAAACTATTATGAATCTCCTCCCAAGATTTTATAATTACCCTATAATGCTAAGGGATCCTATCCATCTCCTCCTTATTTAAGTACATTTTTTCTTAGGCATTGTAATACTCAATTGTGCATGTAGAATGTTTTCCCAAAATATTTATATTACTATATTTATGATATCCAAGTAATTAACATGACCTTTCACTTTCATTAATCCCTTCTATGAATATTTATGTACCTTTGTTATGCTACCAAGATTATCTTATGATTTTTCAGGCCAAGAAATTGTGTAGTGAATAACCATCCCCATATCTAGTCAAGGGTATTCACCTAGATGTTCTTATTATTCATTTATTGATATTACATGGGTATATATCATAGTTATTAATCACTTTATATAAATTATGGAATAAATATGTATGTCTTACGATCTATGGGGAAAACTGATGCATTTACATGATATTAAAGTGATGGGTTAGATTGGTCCAATGCATTATGTAATGTTTAAATATCATGATATTCTATATATTATTCACATAAATTTATCATAATAACAGAATGTTATATTTTATTGTTTTATATCCATTACTTATGTCTATAATTCCATGTTTTAATCTACTGATACTTTCCAATGTTTCCTTTATTCTATCATATTATATCATGACTCATTGTTCAAGATTATAATGATCAAGCGCTTATGTTACCTTGATACGCCTCTTGGAAAACATATAATGTTTTAAATTCTGATCATATTTTATTGTTACCTTGTATTTATTGAGAACCCCTTTAATATATATGTACCTAGGTTATCCCGTGCAATTTTAAAATAATGATGGAATTTCAGAAGCATGTTAAGGATGTTTTCAATATTTTAATTATATTCTAATTTTAATTTATTATGATATATACATAATTTCACAATTTAAATAGGCTTTGTGAGATTTTGGGATTGTATTATGTGTACCATTACATAATAAATCATAAAATGAAGTGTAATAAAAAGTGGGTTGTCCTAGTTGGTAATTGAAAAATGTCCGGTTATTTTTGGGATGAGGATTAGAAAAATTTAGTGAAATCCATATGGATAAGACAAAACATTTGAAAACAGCCATAAATTTTTCCAATGAAAAGAGTTAGTGGTTTCCAAGAAAATACACCACTCTCTTGATACTACAAGAGGATATGGATTTGACATATATTCACATAGGGTTAATAACCCTGGAAAGGGCACATTGAGATGAACTCGATCATTACTAGGATTATCAAAATGATCATTACTGCACACCTGGTTTGACACACTCATGGGATATCATTGGTAAATTCCCAATCTCCATAAAAAACCATTATTAGGGGGGATTCTGATAAGATTTTATATTAGAAAATAGATCATGAATAATATAGATTGAAACCTAGAAATTATGAAGTTAAAGGATATATGCCATTTATGATTTATCACTTTAATATTCATATTTTCTCTTTCAAGTGAATAATATCTTAAAAATTATCATCCATAATTTCATTTTGTTGATAAATGGATATTAATTGAAAAAACCAATTAAATAACTAATGTGAGGGGTAATGTGAGGACTTCATAGATGATATTCCTAACTTGATTGGAGATAATGTAATACTTATTGTTATTATGAAAAATAAACTACCACAAATCACTATTAACAATTGTCACATAGTTGAATTTCAAAGCTCGAAAAAGAAGAGGAGAATGATGTCACAAGGTATTTCATCTAATAATGGTGATAATGGGAAGAGGATTCAATTTCCGACATGTCAAAAATTTGGAAATATGAACAAAGGAAATTATCACAAAGGAATTGTAAGTTGTTTTAAGTGTAAAGAATATGGTATTAATTAGAAAACTACAATGGGAAAATGAATATTTCAGTTATCATAATGGATGGAAATAATGTTCAATGTAATATACCATTAACAGTTCTATGTCATAAATGTAGAGATGTGGGCAATTATCCTTGATAATGCTATATTCCAAGGGGTAACATTCATGATGGGAACAAATACTCTTCAAGACCAAGGGACCAAGGAAAGTATTATGTTGAGATGGATCACAATGACTAAACTACACATAACCTATTGTATAGAGTTGTTTTTTTACTGTTGTATTTAAATTCCTTCATTATTATAATATCTTGTATGTTTATTAAGAACATTGAGTCAATAACCAAAATGGTTTGATAACATTGGGGGAAAGCATCTACAATTATTGTATCATAAGTTGATGTTTGTTGGAATGTTATTTAATGTATTATCTTTCTCCCTTCAGAAGAATTCAATTATTTTCTAGGTATAGATTTCATTTCATTATATAAAGCCATCATAAATTATCGGGATAATGAATTAAACCTCTATATCATGGATCACCCTTTGTTTGTATACTTGTGTAAGGATGTGGCTGAATCTCATTTGGTATCATCATCTCAAGAATGGTAACTATTACTATATGAGAAATCATATCTAGCTCAAAGGATCGAGTCTATGAAAATTTTAACCCTTCATGACATGACCATTATAAGCTAAAATATTGATGCATTTCTTGAATAATTTCTTAGTCTCCATCCTAAATGAGTGGTTTAGTTATAAATAAAATTTATAACTCGACATAGTAACATTAATAGGAATTTTATCACTACCAAAGGGATATATGTGGACCCTTTAAAACTAAGGCAATCAATGTATGGATCAGACCAAATTTTTTGATTGAAATATGTAGTTTCCTTACACTGGTTGGGTAATATCATCTATTTGTGATAAACTTCTCAGGATTTTGAAGTCCACTAAGCAAAATTACATAGAATGGAGTCATGTTTTTCTAGATTTATGAATGAAATTAAATATTTAAAGAGATTAATAAGAGGCTAATCAATGCACTTATTTTAACATTACCCATTAGTGGGGTAGTATTTGTGATTTATAATTATTTTTCCAAAAAGGGATTGGGTTTTATACTCATGCAAGATGAATACTTATAGCCTATTCCTCCAACCAATTAAATATCCATGAGAATAACTATCAAATTCATGATTTCGAAT
Organism: Viscum album; assembly: GCA_963277665.1. Classification (NCBI taxonomy): domain Eukaryota; kingdom Viridiplantae; phylum Streptophyta; class Magnoliopsida; order Santalales; family Viscaceae; genus Viscum; species Viscum album. Next base: position 521,978,724 of record OY728150.1, read on the forward strand.
TGGATGTAGTGATCTTTTCGTTAAATATATAGATACATTACCTATACAGGGAAAACTGTGATATATATAAAGATCATAAAATTCTCAGTTTTATATTCCCACAAATGTTTCTTCATATGATCTATTGAATGTAGTTAGATATGATAAAGTATTATGTCTGTTCAATCCATTACCATCACAAGAAAACAAACAAAGTGGAAAAATCCTTATGTAGAAAGGATTCCTCAACTCTATCAATTATGAGGACTGCATGGGATCCAATCTTTTGGAAATTTAAATAGAATGCATGGGATTAATAAGTTGATATTCATCATACCTTGCTCAGATAATTCCACAACCATGCATTGTTTATAGGATTAATAAGGTTTAGAATTATGATGAATTTCAATAAAATATGTTAGAAAATATTCTATAGTTAAAACTTTATGAAGTTGGGGTTTTATGGTTTGGTACCCTAATATGTGTCCAATAAAAAATATAACTAAAGAGGTAACTTCTATATGATGTGCATATATCATCCTTATTTATTCATCAAAGAAGAAGTACGATGTATAGATATCTAAATCAAATATTTTTTTGGAAACATGAAGGGGTAGATTATGGAGTTTGTATCTAGATTCTTGGTATTCCACCAAGTCAAAGATGTACAAAAAAAGTTTAAGGGTATGATGAATCCAATGAAAATATCAGAATCAAAATGGGAAAACATTACCACTGATTTCATCATAGGACTCCCCATGATAGCTAAAGAAAATAACACCATCTAGTTCTTTTTCAATCGCCTCACCAAACCCTCATATTTCATTACTATCAAGAAATATTTATCTTTGGAACAAATCTACAAGATATATGTAAGGGAAGTCATAAGAATATAGGATTTAAAATATTTATTTTATCTGATCGAGATTCGAGGTTTACCTCATTGTTTTGGAGAGGCCTTTAGCAAGAGTGGAATATAGAACTGAGCATCAGAAATACTTATCACTCTCATATGGATGGTCAATCTAAAATAAATATTCAAAATCAAGACGATATGATGAAATCATAATCAATGAATTTATAAGGATGTTTGGATTAACACAATCCCCTAGAAGATTTCTCATATTAAAATTTTAATTCTATCCTTTAAATCGATCCTTAGGAGCCTCCATATAAAAATAGGGTTTAAACACAAAAAAATTGGTATGATATTGGAGAGTGGAAGCTAATGGGACCCGATCTTATCTAAGAGATGATAGATAAGGATCCAACCATTTAGTGACATATGAAATCCACATAAAGATGACATAAAAGATATGTAGAGAAAAATTCATGAGACCAAGAGTATGGGATCCAAGATAAAGTATTCCTTCATATATGAGCATGGAATAAATTCATGTTGTTTGGGAATGAGGGAAATATTTTTTCAAGATACATTATCTCATTTGGTATCCTTGATCACATTAGAGTGGTTCCAAAAAAATAACCCCCACCTAATCAATCTCAATTACAAGATGTGTTTTATGTATCCTTATTGAGGATGTATTTACTAGACCCCACACATGTATTGTATCCAAATTTGGTACCATTGAAAATTCATATTTCATACAATGAGCATCTGATAAATATCTTAGATCAAACATACATGGTTCTATGAAGCATGACATCTCACCAAGTAAAATTCTTGTGGCATAAACCCAAGTTTGAGGAAGAAACATGTGAATAAGAAGTGAAAATGATATATAAGTACCCAAATAAATTTTAGTGTATGAAATGTAAATTTATTGGGTGAAATTTCTAATGGGTGGGGGAATAATATAAGGACCAAAATTCCATTACTAAAATTCCATTTTTTAATGAATCAATGAATTATATTGTAATATATCTATAGAAAATACATAAAATACAATGGTCAATTTGGAATGTTATATCCTGTTGGATTTAAAAGACCATTATGAATCATAACTACTAATAATATAGATAATGAGAAATGGTTTTATTATCAGTATATATAAAGGATGATGATAAATTCCAATTGAAAAAGATAGGATAATTGATTAACTTGACTAGTAGTATTATAACATATAAATCCCATTTATCAGAACTTTTCAGGGTGATATCATCACTACGATTTTCCTTGATAAATCCCATGATAAGATTTAACAACTAAAGCTTGAATGAAGTTGTTTAAAAGATTAGTTTAATCTCATTTAGATCATGGCCCAAACCATGTACGTCGAACCAACCCAAGTAAATCTCACCATCCCACACCATAACCTTTGGTAATTTGTTGGGGTAATAAATGGATTTGTAACCAGACTCTAATAATTTGAATTTTGATATTTTATTTTCAATAAAATAATGATTATATTTATCCAATTTTAATATTACTTTTAAAATTAGTAAATAAAAATTTGAGAAAAATTAGATTATGATATGATTAAACACAAATTAGATTTTTTTTTGGAAATATATAATTTCAATCAAGAAACTATTTTTGATGAATTTAATTTTTTTTTGAAATATATGATATTTTAATAAAATATTATATTGTTTACTTAATATAAATTATAATATAATTTTATGAAGTATAATGTAATGTTCATATGGGTAATAATACTATTATTGTCAAAAAAGAACTGGTATTCTTAAATAAATGGGTATTTTAATTTAAAAGTGAAAATTATCATATTTAAATAATTATTCTGCTAAAAATAATATTTATTATATAATAACACTGAAATTATCCCAAAGTGATTTTTTCATTATTTTCAGAGATAGTCATATTTTCAGGTAAAAATAAATATTGTATAAATATACGGTATGTATAATTACATCCTAATGAACCAAAAGTGATGTAATATTTCCCATAGAATGTTTCTACAGAAAAATACATATATACCCTTTAAAAATGTGTTTTCTATATGATTTGATTAATCTTATAAACCCTTAGTGAATACTATAAATCCTATATTATATTTTATGGTTTTAAAATGTTTTTTTTGTAAATGTTGCTCACTTCCACATCACCAAGGGTAATATTTCAATGGTCCCAGTTCATAAAATTTAATATAATGAAAAACAATTCACTTTGGTAGAATAAACATTCCAAATTCATGGTATGGTTTGTGTTTTTGATTACATTATCATATAGGTTCCAAAACCTATGTTTGGAAATAAAAAAGGAATTATCCTCTCTTTTACTTTATAAACCCACACAAAAATCCCATTACACTTTACTAAAAAAACATAGAGCCTTAAATTACAATGAAATTTCTTATCTCAAGTACTCCAATGGGTTCCTTAATATTTTAATAATCTCTTTTAATGCTGTTAGAAGTTCCCTCTCTAGTTAAGATATCATATCCTTATCCTCTTTATTCAAGAACCTTTTGGACTTATTGATTTAAATTACCAATTTATCATTTTTGAAGTATGTTTTTAAATATCCCTCTTACTATACATATGGTTTTGATGTTATTATATACCCATTTGACTATAATTAACCCCTTCCATTAATATTTATATATCACCCTTATGTTGCTGACATTACCCTGTGATTTTTCATTCCAATAAATTATATAGGGAATACCCATCCCCATTTCCACTAGAGGGTATTCAACTAGATGTAAGAATATATCACTGATATAGGGAAGTCCCTATATATATTTCACACTCTTTAATTGTGGGATTAAAATTGATGAAATACATATTTATATTGTATAATCAATGTGGAAAACTATTTCATTCACTTGATGTAAAAGTCACATGTGGGATTGGAATTATATAGCCCTCCAAAGAATTTGGTAATTTTTTAATCTCGTGATATTCAATGTATTTTTAATGGGAAGTTATATTAAGAAACATATGTTTTACTATCTTTGTGGATATCATTTATTTATTTTTATGATTCCATGTTTTATGTTGTTTCTACATTCATATATTTCCTCTTTCTATCATGTTATACCATTACTAATTGTTCAATATTATTCTAATAAACATATATTATATTTCCTTGATGTACCTATTGGATAAAATATAATTCATTACCTTATTAAAATATTTTTTTTAATATACTGAGTTTTATAGCTCACCCCATTCTTAAGTACAACTTGAGGTCATCCCATGATGTTTTAGAGGAACGACTGAATTTTATGAGAATATTAAGGATGTTTTCATTAATATAATTATATACGTGATGAATTTTGTTATTATATGTACATAATTTCACAAATACACTACGATTAATGATATTTTTTAATTTTATAATGTTTAACTTTATGAAATATTTGATTAATTAAATTGTATTAAAGTATGGATTGTCATAAATAACACTTTTTAATTTAGGGAAATAAATAATATTTTTTTCTACATTGACCTCAGTTTGTAATGAAACTAACTATCTTTATTGTTAATTCTATATAGTTTTTACATAATATGTTTTATAATAATTTTGAAATGGATTCTCTATTTATTGTGCATATATGGGTAGAGGGATATTGGTTCGGACTTCCCACTATGCTCGAGGCATATGCCTTACTATAGAAAGGTGGGGGTTGGTAATGAATGGTTTCATGATTCCTCATTATATGATTATAAATTTAATTTAATTAAATACATTTACTTAAATATTTAGTGGTCATTTTTTATGAGATATAATTGGATATGTATGAATACACATATATTCTATTTTTAGGGGAGTAACCCAAACTCTGGGTTGTGCAAAGAGTTACAAATTTATATAGTGTGAACATGTTAATTTAGCGTAGAGAATAAGAATTACAAAACTAAAACTTTAGAAGCATGTGTACAAATAAAAAATAAAAAATTACATAATAAAAATTACATATTATGTAAAATATGTTATTTAAATAAGAAAGTGATGTTTATTTAATTGGTGAGAAATTAATAGAAAACCTATAAAATACTATGTATGTGATTTATTCCAAAGATTCACTTTTGAAGACCATTCCAATTCAGTATAGGTGACTATAACCATTAGGTTCCCACATATTATCATGTAAATGAAATCCAAGTAATAAAGTGATGCTAACCATTTGATTTCTTGTTCTTGGAATTAAATTTGTGTAATTATTAGGTAGTAAACCCTAACCATTAGGATACTAAAGGAGTATAGTTGAGTATATATCCATATGATGGATTTGAAATAACAGTTATCCAATTAACAATATAATATTTGTATGAGATATAATTGAAAATTGTTTTCTGCCAGATAAAGTCATTTATTATTTACCTGATACCATATGTAATTCATGATGAAATATGGGTCTTGGAATAATAAATGGGTATGATGTATTAGGTCCTAATTTTTTATGACTCCATATAAGGCACATATATGACCTTTTTTAAAATTGGATTATTTCTTGTGAGGTTTTAGAGGATTTTAGGAATAAAAGGTTTAATATTAGTATATTTGGACAAAACATCTCAAGAAAATAATCTAATAATGGACAGAGTAACCATAGGGTTACTATGTGGTATGGATTTGTGGATTCTAGTGGATTTTTTATTTGATTGGGAACAATTTTTCTAACATTGTGTGTCTCTCTAAAAATGGTGTGAATGTGTGTCATTTGGTATGGATTCTATTACATGGCTTGAGAACAATTTTTCAAACCTTTATTTACTCAAATGAAACTGTTTGATTTGTTATATCAGTGGGTTGTGGAAATTTCTTGGTTAGAATATAGTTTTTATTACCATGCATCCTAACCGTGTACCGAGATAGGAACATCATAAAATGGAAAATTACCCTAAATCCCACGGTGATTTTAACAATAATATCTTCCTAAATTATCATTAGCACAAAATATACCCCTATTACACTTCAAAAGATTCCCCCATCAAATCCATGGTGAACAATTATCATTTTTGAGGATCGCATCAAGGTATGTTCAATTTTTCTCTCATTTTCTCCTATTTTCCAAAGATCAATACTAGATATCTTCTCTTAGATACTTTAGAAAATAATTGAGTTATGTTTATTAGATTTATGTTCTTGATGGAGAATTAACGATGTTATATTTAGATGAGGTATGCATCTATTCATTTCCCACCATCAACAATGATGGAAATACATGTTTTATCATTCTAAAGGTATGTGTCTATATCATGTTGTCTATACCATGTCATGATTTATCTTCTTATGATACCCTTTAGTATTTAATTATTAAGTTATTAAAATAGAATAAATTCAAGGTGAATGAGATCCTTGATGGAAATCGAAATGTTTTATAAATGTTTTTCTGATGGAATCCATTTTACTACTCATAATGTGTTTGATAAATTTCCTGAAAGATAATTTTTATGAATAAATAGGGTTTTAGGCATAGATGTTGATGGTATCATGGTATAAAATGTTTTATGAATATTTGGGCATGAAGTTAAAAGGAATTTCCTTGGAAATGTTTTATGAAACATGATTTTTTTCTTTAATGAGATTAATATTTTTAGCACATAGGGAATATGTAACATCCCAAGTAAGTAATGAATAATAGATATTATTATCTATGTCTATTAATGATTAAGATAGTGTTTTAGAGGCTTAAAATTAAAATAAATACAATCTTATACATGGAATACACTAATATTCTTAAAAGATTGTTTTACTGCCTTTTGATGGAAAACCCATTTTAAATCTATCTTTTGACAATTTTATAAGCTATGTTTATCAAAATAAAATTATTATTAATGATTGGGACATCAAAATTTACTTTGTGTGAATTTTTGGTATTTTTCCGATAAAGTTCATTTTTTAATGAATGGTGAAAAATGTTGTATTTTAATTCAAAACCTCTTTTTAATCTAATTTATTTATATGATTAGATTATCTTTTGAATTGGTTTTGAAGTGAAATTAGAATATATTTTTACCATTTTATCCAATGGTGGTCATTGGAATCAATTTTACTTTGAAATTGGACTTAAACTAGTGTCAATGTTTTGATACTTATTGTTTCATAAAAACACGCTATTTGTCATGACAGCGGGAATTAATTATTAAATTAATTAATGTGACTTATATGTTTTGAATTTTGTAAAATAGATTTTATTTTTGAATTCAGAATATCAAATATAGCTTAGGGTGAATTTTTTGTAATTTTATGAAAAACATCAATTTTTGATGAATAGTGAAACCACTAAGTGGTACTTATAAAAACTAATTTTTCCGTTTAAATGAAATTTTTCCATCTTTGTGTTTTGAATTTCAAAAATCTGACATACATGGTTGTCATTAAGAAGTAAAATGTGGTTCAATGAGATTATAATAATTTTTTTGTTGAATAGTAACTTATTATGTTTTTAATCGCGATTAGAGGTAATTAGTGTAGTTTAAGGTAAAAATAATGCTTAAATAAAATGAGATGAGCATGACACATGTACTACCCTCATTGGTTGTGTCAGGGAAGACCAAGAAAATCCATGGGTCAACTTGGGGACCCCATGGATCCACATTGGTTGGGAAATGACAGAAATAACATTTTATTTAATGTTAAAGTAAAAATGACACAAACATGAGTTATGTTACTAAAACAATTTTTATATGGTGTTATACAAGTCATATTTTTGACTATAAATATTAATTAGAAAGATAAAAATATTTCATACATCACAGTATTTTTTTATAATTTTTAGACATTAAATAAATTAAATTATTTATGACATCATGATGATGTAGCGATGACCTCATTATTTAACTATTTAAATAAAATGGAAAGATAAAGTAAACTCTAAGACCTACACATGGAAAAAACCAATTGGATGAGTGTATTTAGAACCCTTATCACCTTACCCTCGAATTATATCAATGTGGGACCTTTGTAATCCGAAAAGCGTTTTAAAATAAAGTAACTTATCTTTACTTTCCAAGAGTGCCCCTCCTCTCCACTTATAAAAGGCCCCCACCTCTACCTCCTTACCCACACTTACAAAGCCTTTGGATCGGCCAACCCCTACCCATTTTGTCTCTCCACTTCCCTATCTTACTCCTTGAGGCCTCACTTTGGGCAGAAGTCTTCCCAATGAAGGCTTTGAGCTCAAACCAAAGAGAGTTACCTGATTTTAAGGTAATGTCTTCTTTTGAGTCCTTTTTTTATTCTGCTTCACTAACCCCCTAAACTCTTCATATTCTTTTCTTTTGTAAAAATTCCATTATCCTCAATATACTAGGATGTTGTTATAATAAGTATTCTAGCTACACTTACACACACCTACATCTAATGGTTAACAAACATACTGTTTCCGTGGATGGTGAATTTATGCCTCCCGAAACGACGAATGTTCAACATTCTTTTAACACCATCAAAGGTGGCCATTAAGATGTCACTATATTTATATATGATATATAATATGTTTATGTTTTCCTTAAGCTTCTGTATTTTCCTTTTTGGTCATACCATTATGGTTTCCATTATGGGTAAACGCGATATCTTCATTTAAGGAAGTGCGGACTACCGCCCCCTCAAAGTGATTTTATTCGTTAAATACCATATGTGGGATGTATAAAGGATGGAACTATGATATTATATATGATATTATACTGGAATTATAATATACCTTTATATCATTATGATTCCATTCTATAAAATACGAAATAGAAATGAATGTAGCGTTCATGCGTACGTACGGCTTACCGTCTCCATGAACGGTGCATTTCATTTCTTACCTCTAAATGATTATGTAATATTTTAAATGCAAGAATGTACTAGATATATATGAAATATATGATATCTATATCATGAATAACATTCTGGATATAATGGATACATGAACAACTTGTAATTATAAATGGTTTATTTTTGACTCAAGTACCAATGATCGTTAAAATGACCGATATTAACTTAAATAATTACATAGTGTTAATGACATGGTAATAAGTGATATAAAAGGAATAATGAACTTGAAAAAGGTTCTTAAGAAAGTATAAATTAACTCAAGTTTATTATTTAGGACATTAAAGAAAGATCGAGTCAAGTCGGACCCGAGGTATGGGACTTCGTCTCAATCTCCTTTCACTGAGGCATATTTTGTTTTATACACAACCTTCTTTTATACGGTGTATAAAACCCTTTGACATTTACCTTTATTCAAAAGGAATGTTTTTTATATGAAGTGTTTACTAAACGACAAAGTGGTATGTTTTTTTCGTACGTATGTGGCGACAATGACTTCTCCGCTGCTTTGACCATTATTTGAGTTTCGGCTTCCTCTACAAGCCATACATTTTTTAAAAGAAAAATAAATACCATGTTTTACTTTTCATTTATTTTGGTATCGAAAATGGATTTCATAATGTTTTTATATCAATGTGTTGTATTTATATCTTGTGATTGAAAGGTGGAAATGTTATGTTTCCTTTATGCATGTTTTATGTGATACGATTATGTTGAGGTTCTTGGGAATTATTATGAAGACGGGTGGTTCCATGATAGACTAAGGGCGGGTGAACCCGATATAGCTCTCCAATGTATTGGGTAACGCGAAGGAGTGAAACGTTAAGGTTTCTCTGAAGAGATTTAGGGAATATACTGTGATGGGTATTTCAAACGTAACCAAGAGGGTTACTCCCTACGTAAGGATGTTATGAATGCCTCAAGTTACCTTTATGTCTTATGATTTCTATGATTTATTCATGATTTGACGAGGTATGTTAAAGTGCATATGTTTTATGGGTAAATTATGATTTCATTCTTATGTATATATGTACCCATGTTTCCTTTCCATATTTTTATATCCCTTACTGAGCTTTTTATGCTCATACCAAGTTTTTTTGAAATGTTTTTCACAGGTCAAGGAAAAGGTACATGATATGATGATATTGTTAAGGAAGTGTCAAGAAATAATCCATGTTTTATCTTAAATGTGTTTCCATTGATGGGAATGAATAATACTATCTTTATGTAACCACTTTGTTTATATGTGGAATGTAATGCAAGTTTTATGATCTAATTCTCTAAAACTCTAAACCCGAAAAGATCCTCAATGTGTAATCTTGTAATAAATCATGATTAAGTAAGGTTTAAGGCTGTGGACTTATAGTTGGTATCAGAGGTCGGTTTAGAAAACTTTAAGAGTTATAATTATATTAAATGATTATCCAAAAATATTTTTGAAATGATATAGAATTTGAAGATTACCATGTTTCTTTATCTAATACATCTTTGTTCAGAATGGTTTTCCGCAGAGGAAACAGGGAAGCAGTGCCTGGAAGGAATACCGAAGGAAATACCCTTCCGAATCAGCATCCTGAGATGGTCGGAATTGGAACTGAATAGTTTGTTGCAGTAATGGCGCAATTGACTCATGCGATAAATGGCGGTGGTATCAATACATGATATCTGCCACATCAACCGCAGAGGAACATGTCAGTGGTGGAACATTTCATGAGGCAACATCCCCCATCATTCAGAGAATCATCTGACCCTGTGCTAGCTGAAGGGTGGATTAAAGTACTGGAGAAGATTTTTGATGTCATGGGGGTGTTCAGACAATCAAAAGGTTAGTCTTTCTATTTACCGTTTGGAGGGTGAGGCTGATCAGTGGTTGTCTATGGTTAAAAATATCAGGGACACTGATGAGATTGATGCTCTTGACTGGGATGAATTCAAAGGTATGTTTCTTGAGAAGTATTTTACTAAGGCTGTTTGACTTAGGATGGAAAAGAAATTCTTGTAATTGAGGCAAGAGGAAGACGCAGTGGCTACCTATGAAAAAATGTTCACTAGATTGGCAAGGTATGCTCCAAATTTTATCCGAGACCTTGATAGTAAAATCAATCGTTTTTACTCAGGATTAAAGCCAAAATATCGAAGGGCATTATCTTCTCGTGAGTTTAAAAGTTATGAAATGCTTTTTCGGTGTGGTGAGAAGGTGTAAATGGAGTTTTCCGATGATCAAGTGTTCTATAACAACCAACAGACGAAGAGACCGAGGTGGCATGAGAAAGGTAAGAATTCTTCAAAAAAGTTTGATGGTAAGAAAACTAAGTTTCCAGTTTGTGATAAATGTGGCAAAAGTCATTCTGGGGACTGTCTTCTGAATTCTGGAAAGTGCTATCGATGTGGTAAGATGGGACATAAGGATCGTTATTGCATTTAAAAGGATCAAGGTGAAGGTAAGACCAAATTTGATTTATAGTTAGTGAAATGTTTTAAGTGCAATGAGATGGGTCACTATGCAAATGAGTGTCTGACAAAGAGCATGATTGATGGGAAGCAGTTAGACTACAAGAAGAAAGGGGTGGTGAAATATTTTGCAACTACTTCAGCAGATGTCGGGCCATCAAATGAAGTTGTATCAGGTACTTTGTTTGTTTTTTAAGAAAATGCCAGTGTGTTGTTTGATTCGGGGTCTACACATTCTTTCATCTCTGAAACCTTTTCTAGTAAAATGGAAATACCATCTCAAGAAATGACTACTGAACTTTTGGTAAAAACACCTGGGGGGAATGTTGAGGCAAAAAAAATTAGCAAAATTCTTCCTATCCTTATCTGTGTAATGAACCTACTTGAAAACCATATTGTTCTACCTCTATTAGAGTTTGATGTTATCCTGGGTATGGATTGGATCTCTATTTACCATGATAAGATTGACTGTAGAGCTAAAGAAGTTTCTTTTCAGAAATAATTTCAGTTTGTGTACAAGAATGAACCCTTACTGTTTATAACTTATCAAGAGGCCAAGAAACATGTAAAAGATGATAATGAATGTTACCTTGCACACATCGTTGAAAATAAAGGAACTATTAAAATTAATGATGTGCCAGTGGTAAATGAGTATCCTGATGTTTTTCCTGATGAGTTGCCTGGAATAATACCAGATCGGGAAGTTGAGTTTACTATTGACTTAGTTCCTAATGCTAAGCCTATTTCAAAACCCCCTTATCAAATGGCTCAAATTGAACTTTTAGAGTTGAAAGAGCAATTGAAAGATTTATTAGAGAAAGGCTTCATTCAACCTATCACATCACCGTGGGGTGATCCTATTTTATTTGTTAAGAAGAAAGATGGTTCAATGAGACTTTGCATTAATTATAGAGCCTTGAATAATATCACTGTTAAGAACAAATATCCTTTTCCTTATATCGACAATTTGTTTGATCAGCTCCAGGGAGCTCGGTATTTTTCAAAGATTGACTTGAGATCGGGGTACCATCAGCTGAAGGTAAAGGAAGCAGATGTTCCGAAGACCGCATTCCGTACAAGATATGGCCATTATGAATTTGTAGTAATGCCTTTTGGGCTAACCAATGCACATGCTGTATTCATGGACTTAATGAATAGAATTTTCCATGAGTTCTTGGATACATTTGTGGTGGTTTTCATTGATGATATTTTTGTGCTTTCTAAAAGTAAAGAGTATCATGAAAGACATTTAAGGATTATCTTGCAAACCTTAAAAGAAAAGAAATTGTATGGGAAATTCAGAAAGTGTGTGTTTTGGTTGCAACAAATTTCTTTCCTTGGTCACATTGTTTCTAATGATGGGATAACTGTTGATCCTGCAAAAACAAAGGTTGTTGAAGAATGGACAAGACCCACAAATTTAACTGAGATTCGTAGCTTCCTTGGTTTGGCAGGCTATTGCCGAAGGTTTTTTAGAAATTTTTCACGGTTATCTAGTCCAATGACTAATCTTACTTGGAAGGGTGTTAAGTTTATTTGGACAAAAGAATGCGATGATTGTTTTCTGGAATTGAAAAGAAGATTGGTGAATTCTCCAGTTTTGGCACTACCTTCCAGGAATGGTGAGTTTGCTATCTACAGTGATGCTTCATTGAAAGGACTTGGTTGCCTCCTAATGTAGAATGATCAGGTAATAGCTTATGCTTCACGACGTTTGAAAACTCATGAGATGAATTACCCTACACATGATTTGGAATTAGCTGCTATTGTTTTTGCTTTAAAAATTTGGAGGCATCATTTGTATGGAGTAAAGTGTGAAATATATACCGATCAAAAAAGTTTAAAGTATATATTCACTCAGAATGAATTGAACATGAGAAAAAGGAGACGGCTAGAATTAATCAAGGATTATGATTGTACAATTCATTACCATCCGAGAAAAGCAAATAAAGTGGCTGATGCTTTGAGTCGAAAAAGTAATGTTTCATTAGCAATGTTGCGTTTGGAAAGTGATCATTTGGTTAAGGATTTGATGAACTTTGGCATAGAAGTTGTTGGTATAGGGATTTATTCTGTTTTGTTTCAGGTATTAGTGAGATCATCTCTATTAGATAGAATCAAGCAAGCACAGAAGCAAGAAAGTGAGTTGTAGAAAAAGGTAGAGCTGGTTTAGAAAGGTAAGTTTCCTGAATTCAACATTGATAATGATTGCATTTTGAGATTTGGGAAGAGATTGTGTGTGCCTTTTGATTCACAGTTGAAGAGAGAGTTGTTATGTGAAGCTTATAGTTCTCCGTTTTTAGTTCATCCTGGCAGTACTAAGATGTGTAGAGATCTGTGGGAGTATTACTGGTGGGATGTAATGAAAAGAGATATGGCTGATTTTACAGTGAAGTGTTTGACTTGTCAGCAGGTTAAAGCAGAGCGGCAGTTACCGAAAGGGATGCTTCGACCTTTACCAGTGCCAGCGTGGAAATGGGAGAATATATCCATGGACTTTGTTGTGGGATTACCGAAGACATCTCGAGGTAATAATGCAATCTAGGTTATTGTTGATCGCTTGACTAAATCTTCTCATTTCCTTGCTATACGAGATAATTTTTCCCTAGATCAACTTTCCTGTTTGTATCTTAAAGATATAGTCAGGTTACATGGAGTTCCTCTCTCCATTGTATCTGATCGTGATCCCAGGTTCACTTCTAACTTTTGGAAAGGCCTTCAGAAGTCGTTGGGTACTGAATTAAATTTTAGTACAAATTTTCATCCTCAATCTGATGGGTAGTCAGAACGAACAATTCAGACATTGGAGGATATGCTACGTTCTTTCTCTATGGATTATCAGGGAAGTTTGGACCAACATCTTTCTTTGGTTGAATTTTCATATAATAACCGGTTTCATTCCAGTATACAGATGGCACCATTTCAGGAATTATATGGGAAGCGGTGTCGAACTCCAGCTTTCTGGGATTAAGTGGATGAAAGGAAGTTGATGGGACTATAATTGGTAGAAGATATGGCATAAAAAGTTCAGCTGATTCAGAAACACATGAGAACAGCTCAGAGCAGGCAGAAGAGTTATGCGGACAACAGGAGGAAGGATCTCTCTTTTGAGGTAGGTGATCATGTTTTTCTCAAAGTATCACCATGGAAAAGTGTGATGCGATTTGGTAAGAAAGGAAAGTTGAGTCCAAGGTTCATTGGACCATATGAAATTATAGAGAGAGTTGGATTAGTTTCATACCTGGTGGCTTTACCTCTGAGTTTATCTTAGGTACACAATGTTTTTCATGTTTCGATGTTGAGAAACAATATGCCAGATCCATCTCATGTTTTGAGTCAAGAAGTAGTTCAGCTGGAAGAGAACCTATCATATGAGGAACAACCGGTCCATATTCTTGACCACATGGAGCAAGTGATATGGAATAAGGTGATTAATCAGTTAAAGGTTTTGTGGAAAAACAACATGATGGAAGAGGCAACATGGGAATCTGAAAATGAAATGTGGGATAAGTACCCCCATTTATTCGATAAGTAAATAAATTGCGGGGATGCAATTTTATAAAGGGGGGAAGGATGTAACATCCCAAGTAAGTAATGAATAATAGATATTTTTATCTATGTCTATTAATGATAAAGATATTGTTTTAGAGGCTTAAAATGAAAATAAATACAATCTTATGCATGGAATACACTAATATTCTTAAAAGATTGTTTTACAGCCTTTTGATGGAAAACCCTTTTTAAATCTATCTTTTGACAATTTTATAAGGTATGTTTGTCAAGATATAATTATTATTTATGACTGGGACATCAAAATTTACTTTTTGTGAATTTTTGGTATTTTTCTGATAAAGTTCATTTTTTAATGAATAGTGAAAAATGTGGTATTTTAATTCAAAACCGCTTTTTAATCTGCTTTATTTATATTATTAGATTATCTTTTGAATTGGTTTTGAAGTGAAATTAGAATATATTTTTACCATTGATTCCAATGGTGGTCACTGGAATCAATTTCACTTTGAAATTGCACTTAAACTAGTGTCAATCTTTTGATACTTATTGTTTCATAAAAACACGCTATTTCTCATGACAATGGGAATTAATTATTAAATTAATTAATGTGACTTATATGTTTTGAATTTTGTAAAATAGAATTCATTTTTGAATTTGGAATATCAAATATAGCATAGGGTTAATTTTTGGTAATTTTCTGAAAAACATCAATTTTTTATGAATAGTGAAACCACTAAGTGGTACTTTTAAAAACTGATTTTTCCATTTAAATGACTTTTTGCCATATTTGTGTTTTGAATTTCAAAAATCCGACATACATGGTTTCCATTAAGATTTAAAATGTGGTTCAATAAGATTATAATAATTTTTTGGTGAATAGGAACTTATTAAGTTTTTAATCGCGATTAGAGGTAATTAGTGTAGTTTAAGGTAAAAATAATGCTTTAATAAAATGAGATGAGTTTGACACATGTCCTACCCTCATTGGTTGTGTCATGGCCGACCAATACAAGCCATGGGTCAACTTGGGGACCCCATGGATCCACTTGGTTGGGAAATGACATAAATAACTTTTTTATTTAATGTTAAAGTAAAAATTACACAAACATGAGTTATGTTACTAAAACAATTTTTATATGGGGTTATACAAATCAGATTTTTGACTATAAATATTAATTAATAATCTTAATATATTTCCTACATCATAGTATTTTTTTATAATTTTTAGATATAAAATAAATTAAATTATTTATGACATCATGATGATGCAGCGATGACCTCATTTTTAACGATTTAAATAAAATGGAAAGATAATGTAAAATCTAAGACCTACACATGGACAAAACCAATTGGATGAGTGGATTTCGAACCCTTATCACCTTAGAATCTAATTATATCTATGTGGGAGCTTATGAATCCGAAACTCATTTTAAAATAACGTAACGTATCTTTACTTTCCAAGAGTGCCCCTCCTCTCCACTTTTAAAAGGCCCCCACCTATACCTCCTTACCCACACTTCCAAAGCCTTTGGCTTGGGCAACCCCTGCCCATTTTTTCTCTCCACTTCCCTCTATTACTCCTTGAAGCCTCACATTGGTAAGAAGTCTTCCCAAGGAAGCCTTTGAGCTCAAGCCAAAGGGATTTACCCGATTTTAAGGTAATGTCTTCTTTTGAGTCCTTTTGTTTTATTTTGCTTGTCCAACCCCCTAATATCTTCTTATTATTTTCTTTTGTAACAACTACATTATCCTCAATATACTAGGATGTTTTTATAATCAGGATTCGAGCTACACTTATACACACCTACATCTAATGGTTAACGAACATACTGTTTCCGTGGATGGTGAATTTATGCCTCCCGGAACGATGATTGTTCAACATTCTTTTAACACCTTCAAAGGTGGACATTGAGATGTCACTATATTTATATATGATATATAATATGTTTATATTTTCTTAAGCTTCTGTATTTTCCTTTTTGGTCATACCTTTATGGTTTCCATTATGGGTAAACGCGATATCTTCATTTAAGGAAGTGCGGACTACCACCCCCTCAAAGTGATTTGATTCGTTAAATACCATATGTGGGACGTATAAAGGATGGAACTATGATATTATATATGATATTATATTTTAATTATAACATACCTTTATATCATTATGATTCCATTCTATAAAATATGAAATGGAAATGAAATTAGCGTTTATGCGTACGTACGGCTTACCGTCTCCATGAACGGTGCATTTCTTTTCTTACCTCTAAATGATTATGTAATATTATAAATGCATGCATGTAATAGATATATATGACATATATGATATCTATATCATGAATACCATTCTAGATATAATGGATACATGAACAACTTGTAATTTTAAAGGGTTTATTTTTTACTAAAGTACCAATTATCGTTAAAATGACCTTTATTAACTTAAATAATTACATAGTGTTCATGACATGGTATTAAGTAATATAAAAGGAATAATGAACTTGAAAAAGCTTCTTAAGAAAGTAGAAATTATCTCAAGTTTATTATTTAGGACATTAAAGAACGATCGAGTCAAGTTGGACCCGAGGTATGGGACTTCGTCTCAATATCCTTTCATTGAGGCATATTTTGTTTTATACACAGCCTTCTTTTATACGGTGTATAAACCCCTTTGAATTTTTTGTTTACTCAAAATGAATCTTTTTTATATGAAGTGTTTACTAAACGAAAAAAGGGAATGTTTTTTTCGTACGTATGCGGCGACAACGACTTCTCCGCCTCCGTGACCATTATTTGAGTTTCGGCTTCCTCTACAAGCCATACTTTTTTTTAAAAGAAAAATAAATACCATGTTTTACTTTTCTTTTATTTTGGTATTGAAAATGGTTTTCATAATGTTTTTATATCAATGTGTTGTATTGATATCTTGTGATTGAAAGGTGGAAATGTTATGTTTCCTTTATGCATGTTTTTTGTGATACAATTAAGTTGAGGTTCTTGGGCATTATTATGAAGACGGGGGGTTCCATGACAGACAATGGCCGTGTGAGCCCGATATAGCTCTCCAATGTATTGGGTAACGCGAAGGAGTGAAACGGTAAGGTTTCTCCGAAGCGATTTAGGGAATATACTGTGATGGGTATTCCAAACGTAACCAAGAGGGTTACTCCCTACGTTAGGATGTTATGAATGCCTCAATTTACCTTTATGTCTTATGATTTCTATGATTTATTCATGATTTGATGAGGTATGTTAATGTGCATATATTTTATGGGTAAAGTATGATTTCTTTCTTATGTATATATGTACCCATGCTTCCTTTCCATATTTGTATATCCCTTACTGAGCTTTTTATGCTCATCCCAAGTTTTTTTGAATTGTTTTTCACAGGTCAAGGGAAAGGTACATGATATGATGATAGTGTCAAGGAAGTGTCAAGAAATAATCTATGTTTTATTTTAAATGTGTTTCAATTGATGGGAATGAAGAATATTATCTTTATGTAACCACTTTGTTTATATGTGAAATGTAATGCAAGTTTTATGATCTAAATCTCTAAAACTCTAAACCCGAAAATATCCTCATTGTGTAATCTTGTAATAACTCAAGATTAAGTAAGGATTAAGGATGGGGCCTTATAGAATATGTTTGGGTTTATTTAAAAACTAGATATATGTGAGTCCTAGTGAAATATATTATATACTAAACATGTATTCTCCATGTTTATGTGTCACCTTTCCATGAATCTCCATCAATAAAGATTATATATTCGTCTCTCCAAACCCTAAGAATCACCCATTATCCAGCCCTCGATCGAGAATTTCCTTTGTCTCACACTCCCCTCCTTAAAACCCCTCCCCAAATCCCCTTTCCCCACTATCTGATTCCCACTCACCTCCCAAAATCCCCAGGGTTCCCACTCCAATCCCTAATTCACCTCTCCCTCTCCCCTTATTGATTATCTCATCCTGTCCACACTGATCCCGCTTGCGATTTTCATCACCTACTCTAACGCTTCCCTGTGGATTTCATATCCTCAAAGGACTGCTAAGTGCAAAAACTCTGATTCTTTCTATAATTTTTACTTTTCAGAGGTTCGGTTTTCAAATTCCATCATGAATCCTTATTCGAATTCATACATTCTTCATTGCTCGAAGCCCTTACCCATACAAACCCTAGCTCATGGTCTCAGCTTCAGTCAGAAACCCAATTCAAAGAAAACTCACAATTTCATGATTGGTTATTCATATATGGAAGGGACATGGGATTTCATCAATGAATTTCCATTTCAACAGCGTCTGTAGTAAGAACCCAATTAAATCGAATTATGTATCAACTTCGAAGCTCAAAACCAGATCGACTTGGACAACATGCATTAATTTCTCTCACATGCCTTGGATTTGGTTGAAATGTATCATGGAACCTTGTCCTCCTAATCCGATTATTTGTCCAAAAAAATATGCTAAGAAAAATATATTATTTTTTTGCTGATTTAATAATTTTTCTTGATTTCAAATTTTTATCTTTATATCGGTTATTTGATTGGTCATTTATTTCTCTTCAATTTTCATTTTTCAGGTGCTGACCTCCTCTACATCAACTCTCAAATGTTGAGATATAGATATTTTTTGAATTTTTTTAATAATGACCAGTTAATATTATTTTTCTGGACCACTCTTTATTCTATTATATAGTATCATCATACCTTTACTGATCACCTATTTTATAGTACTAATGAATCCCATACTTTTTTAATTTTATATTATTTTTTATCACCAAATATACCTTTCATCGTACAAGTGATGGGTATACTAAAGTCAGTTGTCTTAATTTCCTATAGCTTCATTTCACTTAATTTAACTATGTTTCATATGTGTTTTTTAGTGATGACAATATTAGTTAATACAAACACTACTACTATTAATGATACTAATAATGGTACTTTCAATCTCTTTTTCGATGAATACAATTCAACTGTATATTATTCCTTAAATTTGTTTTACAGGTGGAACGAATTTCTCTTCAAATGTAGTCATTTTTCATGTTGGATTTTCTAGTATCTATTATCTTCACACTTGGTTTGAACAATTAATTACTTATCACTATAAATGATCCATATATTGTCTGTGCTCTACATCATTTTTTCTCTAATTCCTTAATGCTCTGTCTTGATGTGGATTTGAAATTTTAGGCATAATCCAAACACGAAAGATAAAACCAGTTTAGTGGAATATTGATTCATGTTATACTGCATTTTTTAAATTTTAGTTTGTGGCAGCAGATTTGTGAATGTTTTGGATACATTGTATATATCATTTGGGATTAAATTTATAAATTGCATTTAAATTTACTAACTATAGTTATTTTGTTATATATTTGAGAATGTTTTATTATTTTGAGATGCTAGAATAGAAGTATCAAGAAAATAAAGTTAACAAATTATGTATTTAGTAACCATGGGACTTTTTGGGACCATAAATAAAATAGGAAGTATTGATTTCATTGTTTTTCATAATGTAAAATTGTGCCATATCAATATGATTGATAAAACACATACAAGATTTTTATTGTGATTTTTCCAATATTATCTTATTTTTATTGGTCCATGTTTCTAATTCTAATTGGGTAGTGGAATGAGGGTGAAGAAATACTTCTTTGGTACCACAAAATGGTATGAAATTAAAATTATTACAACACTTTTTATGATATATATTTTTTCTATCATCGAAACATATGATATTTTATTTTCTATTGGAAACATTCTAAATGAATGATATTCAATTAGTATATTCATCTTATAATAATTATAGAAAAATGGTTATTGGAAGATGTTTTTTTCATTCAACATTTATCATTCAATAATCAAGGCAATGTTTCCTCTTATTTCATAACCAAGATCGACATGACTTCTCATTGGGTTCTATACTTACATGGGCTGAAAAAAGGAGGTAACCCATCAAACACAGGTTGTGATGATTGTATTCAAATAGTAATGAATATTTTGGATTTTTTAATATGTATTCTCTTATGGGTCTTTTTATATTCTACATGTACTTATTTTTTACAGAACTTCAAAGTCAAATAGAATGGTGAAATTTATTCTAATGCTACAAAAATATTCAATTTTTCTTCATATAATTATATTTTAATTCAATATCATGTTGTCAGGTCTTCTAAAGTGGATGAGAGCTCCCATTAGAAGCTTCTTGGAATGGGTGAATGTCTCAAATTAGTGGAAAAACAATCAGGAATCCTCTCTATTTATCTATTACTTTCCACTATTCAGGCAGGCTTTAAAACTATCAATACATCACTCTTGAAATTAAGTTAAGAAACATCTACATCCAATCTGTCTTCATCTATTTTTTCCACATTCATGTTTTTAGGTTTTATGAAGATGTTGAGGTCTCTCAATTGATGCTTCTTAGCATGGGTAAATGTCTCCATCTAGGGAATTGATATCTAGCTACCCCTCCGCTTACCCAGGATTGGTATTTCTTCATACAAGCTGTAAAAACAATACCACATGTAGATGTTTTTTATTTTCACTATCTTCTATTTTGATTTCATCATAGGATTAGACAAATACTGTTTTTTTAGTATCATTTTAATTGTATCATTAAAACAAAATTCAGTTTTTTGTCTCATTTTTCAATTTATAAACATCAAATCTACTTATTAAAAAATTACAATGATAAGTATTTTAGTAAATTATTGATTTAATTCATCTCTTAATGTACATAAATTTCATGATTGTGTTTTATGATGATGATGCGGTGCAATGGACAGTTAAAATGACTTATGACGATGCAACATCGATAATCCATACCAATGAACTACATCCCCATTTAATGGAAAACATAAACATGAAGCCTTCCAAAACTATTTGACATTAAGTTGTGTATTTTCAAGGAATCATGAGAACCTTATTAAACCTGTTTTTTTCAAATTAACTTATAAATTTTTATATCAAACTTTAAATCTACATTTATTATTGGATACTAGAAAGTAGTTATAAACAAGAAGACTTCCAAAACTATTTGACATTAAGTGGAACATTTTCAAGGTATCACAAGAACCTTATTGAACCTATTTTTTTCAAATTAGTATATACATTTTTATATTAAATTATTACTCTCCTTTTATTTTAGGATACAAGAAAGTAGTTATAACAATTATAACACACATGGTTATCCTTTCTTATTAGTATAGGTTGTAAATTGTTTATTTTTCCCAATTTATTATTTATTATCTTTATTAAATAGATGTATGAACAACCATCTAGAATTGGCCATCTAATACACTATAGATGCCCACATCTAGAAGGCTGGAGGTAAGAGAGAGGAACCTGCATATGTCAGTCTGACCTACACACCAGATATATTTTACAACTGTTATTATTATAACATTTTCATAGTTTACTTATCTAAAAAATATTTATGTGTATAATTTATGTTATGTTTCTTCTATTTCAAAAAAAATATCTGTTATGTTTGTCTCGGAATTTTAATTATCCAGTTTCAATGTTTATTTTTACTATTTCTTATTTGATATGTATAATACTTCATTTTTTATTTTCTATTTCATTATTTTTCATATAAAATATAGTGAATTACTTTTTTGATTATTTGTGATAAAAATCCACAACTATTCCAATGATTTACTTTATTGGGTCTAATGCGTGTACTATGGCTTGTACTATTGGCTCCAATCATTGTAATTAGCTACAAATTCTCTTTATTTTGAGAAATTGGAAAAACATTATAAGGTACAGTTTCTCCTATGATCCCATATTCATGTAATTTATATGAGATATCTCCAAATTTTATCAGTTGAAAAATATTCTAACATATAACATATTGAATGCCTTATCATATTTCTCAGTTAAATCTTGAGTTTTAGGTATAATCTCATTAAAAATAAAATAACTCTATATTACTCTATTATCAATGGATAAGTAATCTTGGGGATCTTACTGTACTATTGTGGCAGTAACTTCTTCTATTAATTATATAAAATTAATTCAAATTTATGATCCCTCTCAAATATATAAATATTCATTTCAACATTCACATTAAACTTGACTTGAAAAAATTTCTTCAGATAAAAATTCCACATGTACAAAATATTCTTTAGTACTTTCACTCTGAAAATATTCAAAACCATGAAATTGATAGGCTAATAAATAAATTAAAAGAAAATTCACAAATATGAGTTTCAATATTCATCCAAATGGATAGAAGTTCACATATTATTCTATGTATGACACATTTAAGGATATCCCAAAAAATAGAATCACTTCTCTACCAGGAAAAGATATATAAAAAATCATAAATTAGTATCTTGTCAACTTCATTGGCTCTAATTAACTTTATATTGGATATACCTAATGATAACATTTAATAATTGATGTAGGTACTTGAAAATGTTTTTCCCATTACTTGGAACTCAAAAAAAAATATTTCACATTTTTAGAAGGGATAAATTAATTGATAAAATAGATACATATATCAAATTCATATATGTGACACATCAATTTTATTTAATCATCATTTAAATATGAACATATATTTTATTCAATGTTTTTATATGTCTTTATGTGGGATTTATAGGTTTGTAGCTCTTATTTAATTCTATATCTTTGAAAAACTGACAAAATCAAAATGATTTTTCCAGTTTAGGTCTGTTGAATTTTATGAATATGTTAACTTTGTTATTTAGAAAATTCTTAAATTCCTTTTCGGATTAAGTTGGGAATGTTTGAAAGAAACATAAATGAAAGTTATTAAATATTCTTATCATGGAATGTTAATTAAAATTTATATCATTCAACCTCACAACTTTTTGAAGGAACACATTTTGATTGGGTGATTTTACAAAATAAACTTCTTAATTGATATCATTATTATATATTAATCATTTCAATTATTATTGTATCTATATAATTCATCTATTGGAAGATTTTGAAGCTCATTCCATATTGCAATAACATTTTCTGATTGGCTAATAGTACATCTACTACTTGCAGAAAAAATTCTACATATATAAACATCACAAATTTTGTTGTAACTACTAAATGTGTTTTTTCTCATTTTATATTAAAATTATTCATAATTGATCATATTTATTATTACAAATAGTTTTCTTTATGTAATTTATCTTCATAATGTATTTCACTGTACATAATAATGTTTTTGTAAATGCAGTTGAAATTGACTAGAAATCCCCATCCTCAAAAATTAGAAATTAGTTTACTCTAAATTTCTCAATTTTTTTGAATAATTTTATTGTTGTCTCCATATTTTATTCACTTATATTACTATATTATGCACCAAATAATTTTTATTATGATTGATTCAACATTACTATTTGTCTCTATATTTATTATTATGGGTGGTTTCCATGATTCCAAGGATTTTTAGTTGGTATCCTTTCCTTGTAATCAAGGTTTGTAAACCATAGGGGTCACTTATACATGATAATAGGTCTTGTTTATCATAGTTGTGAACACCATTTTATTGTAATTATCCCATTGGGTTTGAATGGATTCATTTTAATATTTTTTATTTGATATTCCCATTTATTCACTTAATATAGATATGAATAATTAAAAACTATTTATTTTTATATTCTTATTCCCTATTAATAAATTTTATATCATACTACATCTAATTTTTAAATATATCATGTTTTTTAAATGGAAACAAAAGGATGGTTTTATATAGAAAATTATTTCTCTAGAAATGTTTGGAAATCTGTTTTATAAAATAACTAACCGATTCACCTAGATATAAATTATATATGTTCTTATCGGTATCCTAACAAGATTTATTACACAAAAAAAAATTTTACTTTGGGAATTTGAATCATTGGTCATATATGATACATGTAAAGGTAAAAGTATTATATAGAGGAAAACTCTCTTAGATTGTGTTTCCTTCATGTGGTTTGGGATGGTGGTGACATATGGTCACACAAAGATGGACCAATGGGTTTTTTCGGGTTCTATTCTATTGGCCTTAATCATTATCTCGTATTATACACTTATTGGATGAGAAGATTTTGTTTTTTGGTTTTTTTGACATATGGAATATCCAATATATATGGTATTATTCATTATTTGTTTATATCTAATCATATGTTTTAAAAAGGAAAAATAATTCCTATATTTCTTTATTATGATACCATGGTGTGTTTCTATAGGCTGTGGTGATTGGGAAAGTTCTTTGGGACTTGTGGAGGGATGATTTGGGTGATAATATTAGTTCACTTTGGTTGGTCTATGATAAATCAGTATCTAAGGGCCAGGATATCAATAGAGCATGTGCTTATGCCTTTGTATCAGCCACTTATGTTTGGGGTTTATTGATATATTGGAGATATGAATATCTATTTTTGAGAGTTTTTGTGGGAGTTTTCTTGGTTTACTTACTTTCATGAAATGTTTCAAGTTACCATGATAAGTTCAATGTTTTATATAATTATTGTTTTTGGATTTAACCTTTTGAGTTTTATTTTTAAAAATTTGATCTATGGTTATTTAATCAAATTCTATTCTAAATGGTGTATTTGATACTATTTTATAGATTACAGATTCTTTAATAATAAAATTTATTAATACTAGGGAGGAAGCTATGTTTCATGACTCATAGGTGAATTATATATTTAACTCTAATTTGGTGGAAACTATAATTTGAACCATCCAGATGATGGGTGATGTCACCATTATTGAGATGGAATTGAGGGTGTATCATGCTACAAAATTCACTATGAAATATCCAATGATACATCGTGGTGATTATGAACTCTAGGAATCAGAATAATGGATTTAGAGGTTTTAAATAATTTTACTCCTCAAGAAAAATCTATAAGACGCCAAGGATTGAGATTCCTCTTATATTCTAGAAGGATCGTGAAGGAAGTGGTTAGAATCAATTGTACAAGAAAAGTTATATCACAACCATGCTTTCCTTTTTGTGGTATATTCCTTTTTTTTGTTTTTCTTTTTCCATTTGGGTTTCCATTGATTTTTTAGATGAAAATGAAAATTTTGAGTGAATAACAGGTGTCTCATAGTTGGAACACAGTTTTTCAAACCTTGTACCCTTTCCCGGGAAACCATGTAGTGATGTGGTGTTTTTGGATAGAGTGGAGTCATGCAGATATTTCAGGGTTTTCCAAACTATGTGACTAACCATGAGGAATTTCTCTTATATATAGTGGAAGCTACAAAATTTCTGCACGGTTTTGAAAACCATATGGGAAAACCATGCAGCCTATACATGTCATTAAAAATTGGATTTTTATATTTGATATCCCCATGATTTTTAATCCTAAACCCCCCAAATCCCCCCCCCCCTTTAAGATTATTCAACATAAACTCCTCCCCCATCCCACTTTCTCCCCTATATGTTAGTTTTCTTGTAGGATTTGGTGTGGTTTCTCTATGATTCTTCAATTAAGTCCTCTTCTCTCATGATTTCATCCTCTTTTCAAGGGGTTTCTTCTTCTTCATTTAGGGTTTCACTTATATTTTTTGTTGTGTGTCATTTTTAGGGTTTTATATTGATATTAAGGTTACATATTGATGTTTATGGCTTAATCTAGCGTTTATAGGGTTCGATTGATATGAGATGGTGGTTTAACACTGATTTCAAGCAATTTCTATGCCTGAGGTAGTTGGTTCTATGATTAAACATTATTATATGATTTGCATATTTTTTTAATGTTTAAAAATATTTTTTGATTTATGTGTGGTGAAAATGGTTTTTTCATGTGTTTTGATATTCATATGGTTTAAAAGTGTCTTTTCTAATAGAAATTTGGTGCATTTCAAGTGTGGTCCCTTTTTTTGATATTTGAAGGTATTTTATAAATTATGAAAGGTGTTTAATAAATTTTGAATTTGGTGTGAGGCATGTTATTCAATGGTTATAGTGTGTGTTTTTCTTTGAAAGGGGATTTGGTTGTGACATTAGTGATTTGTCCAGCATGGTTATATGGTTTGGCATGTGTTTATGAATGTGGTGACCTATGTGACAAATGAAATGATAATTGATCAAGAAAGGAATCCTTTTTATCTAGGTGGTAAGACTAGGACAAATATGATAGATGACTTGGAAGTGGATTTTCCTAGATTCATCCAGGGTGATTGTTGATTACAACAATAAGAAATATATGATGATTATTGGAGACCACTAGAATTTTGGATGTTTCTCCTCTATAGTGGATTTTACATAGGAACACTATTGGTGTGGTTGCTATACCACGCTTCACCAAGATATGATGTCCCTAGGGTCCCAATAGAGCTTGAGAATATAGGTATTTCTGTGACTTAGAGCTCTCTTTTTTACGTGGTTCCATCTATCGGCAAACATTGGACCTTGAGTAAACTTTTCTTTTAAATCAAAATTATTTAAGAAAATATTTTTATTTTAAATATTTTTATATTTAGATTTGTTTTCCATAAATTTTTTTATTATAATTCCTTCAATTGTTTTTAATGGAAATGTTCAGGTTAATTTGAATTATAATGTTTTAGCATGGAATTTATTTTTTTGGGTGCAATTATACTAGGATATAGATCACACCCTACTTACACCTTTGTGAGTAAGTAGACTTTTTTATATTTGAAATAGGTAAAGGCATGATGTTTGGAAACAGTGGTTTGGGATGATATTGTTTTCCCCTTCCAAGTTTTATGGGGGTGGCTTTATGTTGATCATCCTCTTGTTTAGTCATGGTTTTTGGGATAGTGTCTTGTTCACCTTTTAGTTGTAGCCCCTTTGGGTTTTTTTTAAATGTTGTAAACATTGAATCTGAAAACATTCATGCATTGTTTGTTTATAATTATTCAACCTTGTGATGTAAATTATTGTGGGTTTTTTATAATGAAAATGGTTAAAATCGTGGACATAATATGTTATTAATACCCAGGAATTAGTTTCAAGCCTATGGGGATTGGGAATGTTATTCAGGCTATGCCAAAAACTGGGTTAGATGTCATGTTGAATGAAAATTAGTCTTGGTTCATGAAAAAATTTTATCAGATAAGGACACACTCTTTTAGGGTCATGATATTTTTGGATTATTCTAGATATAAAAGATCTACGACTATTAGGGAAAGAGGTTCTAGTTGCGGGTAGGGTTCCTAGCCAGTACACCTCAGGACAGATCTAGATTCACTAAGGGATGTTGGGATTTTGTTTGACTTCCCCATGAGGTGATATATACAGGTTGTAAATAGTATATGGACACTTGGTGGGGGGTGGAGTGTTTTTTTATTGTATCATTATTGAATTGGATTTGTTGTGTGTTGATTTATGAAATTATTATACATTTGCTGTTATTACTAATGATTTTTAGAATAGTTTTATTGATTATTTTTTATGGTTATTTCTTCATGTAGAAACATGCCTCCCTAGGGTATTCATGTGCAACAGAATGAAGATATTGGAGAGATTTATCCCTCACCAATGGAGCATATTCCAATGGAAGCTGTTGTATAGGCTATAAACACTTCTGGACAAGGAGCAGGGCCTAGTTCTACTCAGTTTCTATAAGCTAAACATGGTCTTATGATGGTAAATTCTCAATAGTTTCTAAAGAACAATTCTCTTTATTTTATGTTCAATGTTGAACCACAAGAAGAAGAGGAGTGAAATAAGAAGACATAGTGGATGTTCAAATTTTTTGATACTCTTGAGGTTTTAGGGTTATATGTTCCTCATTTATGTTGGAAGGTCCTAGTCGGAATTGGTGGGGCTCCATGGTGTAATATAGAAAGCATTAAAAGATGGGTCAGAATGACTTTAAGGTCATTTTCAATTAGTAGTTTTGTATTGAGGTTTTGGTCTACTCCAGATCAAGGGAGCTTATGGGGATAATCCATGGAGATCAGTATATGATGAAGTTTGCTAAACATTTTTCTATGTTGGGTCAGTATGGACCAAACATCATTTCCAATGATCAAATTAAGGCTTAGTGGTTTGAAAGGGTGTTACTGAAAGAAATAAGATCTCAA
This sequence comes from Viscum album, assembly GCA_963277665.1. Lineage (NCBI taxonomy): Eukaryota > Viridiplantae > Streptophyta > Magnoliopsida > Santalales > Viscaceae > Viscum > Viscum album. The sequence continues at coordinate 522,007,373 of OY728150.1, forward strand.
GTTTTCCTGTTCATGATAAATAATTATACTGTGGTTGTAAATCATTATTGATGGTGGAGATTGATAATAGTATCCCTCCTGGTTTCCAGGGACCAGTTTCAACTATGTTTAGTGGATGTTTGTTTGATAAGAAAAGAGAGAAGGAGGAGAATGTGAAGAAGGGAGGTGGTAGTTCAGGACACCCTTTCCATCAGTCATCATCTGTGGGTTCTGATATTGGGTATATTGTGTTCCAATAGTGTGGGAAGAATTATTGAAATAGGGGTTTTCGCAACACTTATATACCAACAGTTTGCTTAAACTATTGGCAAAACTGGCTAGATTCTCCCCTTCATCAACATTTCTAGTGAACCGTTGGTAAAGGGGTCTAAATTCCCACCCTTTACCAATAGTTCTTGAAAACTGTTGGTAATGGTTTTCCACAATATCCCTGCGCAGCCCTTCTCCTCTCCCCCATTTGGACAGAACCCTAATTCACCTCTCCCACATGATCCAGCACCTCTCCATCATTCAGACAGCACGTCTCCCCCATTCGAACATCACCTCTATTGGGTTCATCTCGATTCTTCCATATGGACAGTTGGAATCTTGGATTCCCCCATCCAAGCTGCCGAATCTTCATCCAAACCATCCCAAATTATGTATTTTCTTAATGGGTACCTTATTTTTTTATCTATCTAATATTTCAGTTATATGTTTTGATTTAGATGTGTATCTGTTTTTTCTGTTTTGATTTAACCTAGAAAATTCTTTTAGATTTTTTAGCTGTCACTTTAATATATCATATCATTATATTAAAATGTTATATAAATAGACGGGATTGTTATAGACCTCTCAGTGGTCACCTGTATGAATTGTATCTCAAAAATTTTTCTAGATTCCATTAGGTACCCGGATAAACTACATGATTATATATTTAGATGAGGATAATAAACATTTTATAGATGCATGACTACTCACATGACATAGGATGGATCATGTAGTAGATGATTGGGTTGTATCTCAAGATGCTAGGTAAAAAATTTTAAGTTATTGATCCTCTTGTATAATACTACTTCCTACTAGTTGTAACTATGTTTTTCTTCTTGATACATGACATACATTACCATAATTAAGTTTATGATTCTATTTTTAGTTGGTATTACTGATTTGGTTATTTTCATCCATTTACATTATTTTCCCATTGTTATTTTTCTTCTACTTTTTAACTGATAATATTAAAATTGTGCAACTTAGGAAATGATGGAATAGTATTCTGAGACACAGCAAAGGCTGTCACTATTAGTCAAAAACATTTGGAATTTTGGTAGATTTTCTTGAGGCTATGTGGCCATCTGGGTTCGGGTCACTAATGAGTGGCATCCTGGTTTGGGATTTCACAATTCCTGGATATCCTTTTTATAAGTGTTTCTAATCAAATCCATACCTATAACTATTGAAGGTCCCTCTCCATAATCAATTGGGACAAGATTCAAAGAATACACCCTACCAACCTATGATATATGGACCCAAACCTAGGATCCTTTAAGCCATGGTTAAGGTGAAACTTGATGAGGCCATAGAAATTATGTATCTTATTTTCTTATATACACTATATTTTGTTGTGTTTCTTAATATGATTCTCATATAGTGTAATTTTTCAGTTATGCTTTTATATAATGTAAACCATTTTCATTTACCTAAATATTTTTCTGATTGAACTTAAACATTTTTGAATTGTTTTGAAAAGGCTTATTGTAATTTTTTTAAAGAATGAATAGAAGTTGAATGTATGAAACTGATCATATTTCAACTGATTTTCACAATAATTTGAACATATTTTTATATTTTTCATTTGAGAAGGCTTCATATAGTGGTCGCATACACTTCCCATGTTCTAATTGTGTTGGAAGACATTGGTTGAGTTGTGAAGCAGTTAGCTATCATATAACCAAATAGGTTTTACAAAAAAACTATTATGTATGGTATCACATTGGAGAGAAAATGGAATCTCAAAATGTTGATCATCCAAATGATAGGAAATAATTGGAGAGTTTGATATATGATCAGTATCCATTTATTCTGCATCATGAGAAGGGAAGGATGTCCAGCCAACAATATTTCTATACAAGCACACATGAAACATCCAATGAAAATGATTATGTTGATTGGGTGAAAGAATTGAATGATTCTGTGACTACTCTAGTATATCGTCAATGTGGTAAAATAAAAAAGTGGAATTTTTAATTCGATTGTTTCATGGGAAAGCAATGTATGGGATTTAAAATACAGGAATCGATTAAATTCTTACCTTCTTGAAGGACTTACTATAAGATGATGCAGATATTTCCTCAAACCACTATATGATACGGAAGTTAGTTGATGAACATTGATTCTCAAAAAAAATTCATGCTTTACTGAATGATTTCAGCTTATTTTGGGAGGAAACTGCTGAAAAAAATGATTGAATAAAATGTTGGACCTCCTAATGGAATCCAAAATATGATGGAACACAATATCATGTGCCACAAAAAGTAATGTGGTACTTTACATTGATCACTAGATTACATAACCTTTTCATGTATGATGAAATATCAGTAAAAATGCAATGGCATGACACTGAGAGGAAAAAGAATAATGAAGAGTTGGTTCACCCTGCAGATGGATTTTCAAGGAAGAGATTTCATGCTGGATATCCTAAATTTGTAGCTGACGTGCGTAAAGTGAGACTGGGTCTTTAATGTGACGGTTTTAATCCATTTGGGTAGATGTTTACTTCACACATCACATGGACAATTTTCATACACATTTATATCCTTCCCCCATGGTTGTGTATGAAAAATCCATACACTTTCTTGATTAGACTGATATCTGGACCTTCTGATCACGACAATGATATAGATGTATAAATTCAACCTTTAATAAAATAGTTGAAACTTCTTTGGGATGTGGGTGTGCCAACATACGATGCATGTTCGAAAGACATATTTCATATGTGTGCTATGCTTATGTGGATGATCAATGATTTTCCAACTTATGCAATGATATCTGGATGGAGCACAAAAGAAAAATTGTCATGTCTTTTTTGTACAATGAATACTCGATCGAAAAGACTGAAATATCATCGTAGTTTTAGTTTTATGGGACATCAACGATTATTGCCAATGAACCATCCATATAAAAACAATCATCCAATATTTGACAATACCATGGAGACTGATGATCCACCTCAGTGTATGTCTGGAACTAATGTGCTTAATGAATTGAAAGATTTTATTTATTCATTTGGGAAGGGTGTAATGAAATCTAGAAGGAGGAAAAATGTTTCCAGTGATACCTGTTACAATTGGAATTGAAGTGTATATTCTTTGAGTTGTCGTATTGGTCAATGAACTTGTTACGTCATTTCTTAGACGTAATGCACATTGAAAAGAATATATGTGAAATGATGATTTCGATTCTTCTAAATGTCAAGGGGAAGAAAAAAGATGATTTAAGATCTCGGTGAGACTTGGTAGATTGGGGGATCAGACCCGAATTGCATCCTATCTATATCTGTGAAAATAAATGTCAAGTTTCACGTACTTCTTATGTGATGACACAAGCTGAAAAAAATTAATTTCTTGAAGTGATAAAAGCTATTAAAGTTCCTGATGGCTATTCACGAAATATATAAAAATGGGTCAATAGAAAAGAGTTGAATTCAAAATCTTTGAAGACTTGTGATTATCACATCCTTTTGCATGAGTTAATTCCAATATCAATCTATCATATCTCTGCCAATAATGTAAGAGTCTCTGTTATTCGGTTATACTATTTGTTTAGAGACCTTGGTGCTAAGAATTTTTCCAAATCATTCTTGCAAAAACTGTTGGTAGAGACACCATTAATTTTTTCTGAGTTTGAAAAAATATTCCCTCCATCATTTTTTACATGCATATTGCATTTAACTGTCCATCTTTTAATTGAAATACTTCTTGGGGGACCCATTGCTTTATGTTGGATGTATCTAACTGAAAGAAACATGTACACATTGAAATCATATGTTCAGAACAAGAATTATCCTGAAGGTTCTATTGTGAACTGTTACTTGGCTCAAAAATTAATTGATTTATGCTCAATGTATTTGTCTAGACGCCTCCTGCAACCCCTTCCAAAGGCGGTGCTCAGACATAGCTGCGTCCCGAACACCTCCTGCAACCCCTTCCAAAGCCGGGAAGTAAAGAGAGCATCCCGGTCGGAGATGATAGATGATGGAACACCATGAATCCATACAATATCCTGAACGTAGAGACGTCCCAAGCTCTCCATTGAGCCCTACTCTTTGATGGGTAAGAAGTGAGACGACTTGGTGAGTCGGTCGATAATCACCCAAATGGAGTCGTGACCTCTGCAAGTGCGTGGAAGTCTAGTCACGAAGTCCATAGATATCCCGTCCCACTTCCACTCCAGGTCCTCCAAGGGCTGTACCAAGCCTGCTGGTACCTGATGCTCTGCCTTCACCTGCTGGAAGGTGAGGCATCGAGAAACAAACTATGCCACAACCCTCTTCATGCCTGGCCACTAGTGCTGTCGTCTGAGATCCTGGTACATCTTCGCCACTCCAGGATATACTGCCAAGGGAGAAGTGTGAAACTCTCTCAGCACCTCCTCCCATAATGAAACTATTACCAAGGTATGTCCTCTGAAAAGGACGTCGTGCTCTGCTCCAAAGGAGAAACCATCAGGTGCATGTCCTGAGGATATCTGTGCACGCCACGTCTCACAGTCAGCGTCCCCACACTGTGCCTCTCTGACCTGCTACAGTAGTGGAGGGGTGACTATGAGAGAATGAAGGAAGGCTACCCCATCTCTATCCACGAAGGATATCTGCAATGTGGCTAGCTGCTCTGTCTCCTCCTCAGGTAGCTGAATGCCCGTCCTCCTGCTGAGAGCATCGGCTACTACGTTCCCCTTCCCAGGAGTATAGACTATCTCAAAGTCATAGTCCTGGAGGAACTCGAGCCATCACTGCTGTCTCAGGTTCATGTCCTTGTAAGAGAAGATGTACCTGAGACTCTGATGGTCAGAAAACATAGTAAATCACTCACCCATCAGGTAGTGCCGCCATGTCTTCAGAGCAAAGACCACTACTGCTAACTCCAGGTCATGGGTAGTGTAGTTCATCTAATGAGGCCTCAATTGATATGATCCATAGGCGATCACTGCCCACTCCTCCATCAGGACGCATCCCTGTCCGGTCCCTGATGCATCGTAGTAAACTACGTACCCTACTCCCTCCTTCGGCAACCTCAAGATAGGTGCGCTGGTCAATCTCTGTCTCAGCTCCTGGAAGCTCTGCTGACATCTGTCAGACCACACAAAGGGTTTCCCCTTCTTCGTAAGAGCTGAGAGTGGTGCCACAACTATGGAGAAGTCTGGCACAAATCTCTGATAGTATCCAGCTAGTCCCAAGAAACTCCTCACCTCCATCACGCTCCTAGGTGGCTCCCAAGCTAGCACTGCCTCGATCTTCGCAGGATCCACCGCAACTCCCGCCTCAGAGATGACGTGTCCCAAGAAGTGGAACTCACGTATCTAGAACTTATACTTTGAGTGAATTCCATAAATATGGTGCTCTTGGAGTGTGTCTAGTACAACCCACAAGTGGTAGGCGTGATCCTCCTCAGTCGTCGAGTATATCAAAATGTCGTTGATGAAGACCACGACAAATCGACCGAGGTATGGCTAAAATATCCTGTTCATGAGGCCCAGGAACACTGACGGAGCATTGGTTACACCAAATTGAATAACCAAGAACTCATAGTGGCCATACTGACATCTGAAGGCCGTCTTCTGCACGTCCTCGTCCCGAACTCTGAGCTGATGATAGCCTGACCTGAGGTCTATCTTTTAGAACCATCGTGCTCCCTTGAGCTGATCGAAGAGGTCATCAACCCTCGGTAGTGGATACTTGTTCCTCACTGTCACCTGGTTCAGGCAACGATAGTCGACAAAATGTCTCAAGCTCCCGTCTGCCTTCTTGGCGAACAATATCGGGAAGCCCAGGGTGAAGCACTGGGTCGGATGAATCCCTTGCGCTGAAAGTCCTCCAACTGTACGTGTATATCTCAAAGCTCGGCGGGAGCCATCCGATATGCTGGAGTGGATATCGGGGATGTCCCGGGGTATAGATCAATATAAAACTATACCTCTCTGCGAGGAGGTAGTTCTGTAATGTCGTTGGGGAAGACGTCGACATACTGATCCACCACTGCAGGAAAACCAGGATTCTCCACATCAACTGCTTCTAGGATGAGGCTAGCAAACTGATGAGTGATGGACTATCCTCTCCTCTGAGGAAGTACATGCTATGCTGCGAAGGCTCCCTTCTAGCCAGTGAAGGTGAACCTGCTCCTGTCGGTGCGTACACATTGCACATTCTGCCTAATACAGTCAATCTGAGCATGGAGTGTAGATAACCAATCCATGCCCAAGATGACGTCGTAAGGCCTCGACTCCACGACAAGACGATCCCAGCTGAAGCTATCACCTCCTAGAGTAAGCTCACACTGCCGAAACTAGTACGTAATCATCGAGTCTGCTCCCGTATGTGTCTCTAGCCGTAAGGATCGAGCCAACGGCTCTGTTAGAATCTCCGAGCTCCAAACAAGGGAAGTGGCTATGAAAGAATGACTCACTCCTATGTCTATAAGAACTGCAGAAGCTGTGGAAGAGACACAGATAGTATCTCGAATCATCTCGAGCGCGCTGTGGTTGTAGGCCTCCACTACCTAGAGCTGTGCCTGTCTCTGCCTGCCAGCTCCCAGTGGTCGGGGTGGGCCTCCTGGTGGTGGTGGTGGTTGTAGAGGCTCAAAGCATCACCCACCACCTGCTACTCGGCCATCTCCTCTGCCTCATCCGTCTGCTCCTTACAGTCCACCACGGTCGACCCACTGCCTCTGCCAGGGTGGCCCCTCAACCATATGCTACTGCTCGGAACGGCGGGTCGGGCAGTCACGAGCCATGTGACCCTGCCCACCGCATGTGTAGCACTGCCTGCCTCTCAAAAGACTGGCCCTGCGCTGTGTGCCCCGCACTACTGAGCCAGTGTCCTAAGGTCGTATGCCTGAGGGTCTGGTCTGCCTAGACCCATGAGTCATCTGACTACTGCCTGCTGTAGAAGACTCTGCTACCTGTCGCCCTGCGGTAGGTCTCGCTGCTGATGTTGACTCAGCAAGAAAGCTCTCTATCAGAAGGCCTCGCTCTAGTACTCCTGCCTGAGTCAGAATGATGAGAGAGATCAGCGATGCCCTGATCTCATGCTTTAATACCTTCTCAAAGGTTAGGACCTGGAAGAATGGGTCTGTACCATGTCTGTCGAGTAGCGCGAGAGATCGGTAAATCTCGCTGAGTACTGGGTGACTGTCAAGCTGCCCTACCGCAGCTGAAGAACCTCCTGGATGGGCACCGCACGGAGGGTGTCTGAGATGAACTCTGAGCAGAAGAGGCTCTCAAAGTCTGTCCAGAGAAGATATGCCTCATCGTGCACCTGGAGCATCAAGCTCCACCATCGGCCGATTGCCGTGTGCAGTAGGCTCGCTGCGAGGATCACCATGAGGTCGCTAGTGTCCTCATTAACCTGAAAACCCGTACGAATGCCTCAATCCAGTCCTCGGTTGCCTGGGGGTCTGTCTCCCCGCAGAACTTGGGCGGTCGCTGGCAATGAAACTTGTGCAGTGCACTAAGGTGATGTGCATCGTCAGCGGTCAGGGCTCGTAGCATCAGTGGCTCGGCAGGTAGTGGTACCACTAGTGCCTTTGCTGTCGAAGGGCCTTGTACCGAGGCCTCGTTGCTCGGTGGGCTGTCATCATGCACAACTCTCATAACCCTATATGGTTGTCGTCATGGGGCCATCCTAAAAATGAAACAGGTGCACCACGGTCAGAATAGTATACCTGGTGAGCTGACACAAAGTAATCACAAAGAAAACTTGAAACACACACATGAAATCAATGTTTTCATGCATTAAGTCGGAAATCATAAGTTAGGGTCCTGGTGTATGGATACGTCGTCCGCCGCACCTACACTGGACTCCCTGGACTGATAACCACACTCAATACTCTTAACACTATTTCTTCACATAGAAAAAGATCAGAGTCCTGAGTTTTGCAGTAGAACCGAACTCCTCTAATACCAATTTGTCACGACCCATCCTCGGGGCCCATGTCATGACTACCCCAGGCCCGCCTTCCATAGGCCAGGGGCTGGTGACTAGCACCAAGGCGTAAATCCCGGTAAAAAGGGAAGGTATTGCCTTTGTAAAGTAATCAAAAACCACAGAGCAAGGAAGCAGTAGAAGTAAACACTAAGTAAAAACTGAGTACAACAGTAAGTGTGGAAAAGTAAGTGGGCCAGTATACAAACCCAAACTGAAAGTAAAGTACAACTGGAAAGAGAAAACAACAACTAAAAAGTAAAGCCGTAGCGTCAAGCCATCCACTTGAAGTCCCACCTGAAGGGTGGGTACAGATGGCCTCCAAAGCTCCTAGGGTCCCGCCGTATGCTCCGAGTACGTCCCGCCCAGTGATCCACCTCCAGGTACCATCCTGCTCCGCAAGCCTCAACACGATCAGCACTGTATGTCGTCTGCAACCAACACAACATAGTGCAGGCATAGCCAATGCATGGGTGAGAATAAGCTACTCAGTAGGGACCCCAAGACCCCTTAAGGTCTCCCAGAATCCACAAGGATAATCCACAGAGGAAAGATACAATCATGAAGTAACATTCGACAATGCTTAGGTATATGCCCATACATATACCTAAGTCATCAATTCTAGCTCGCTCCAACCTCCGAGCCCAAGTACAACCCAGTCCACAAAGGAAAGCAAAACGTAAATCCACCTAGGATAGCACAACACAATCTAAATAGGAAAGAAAAACAGGATTCATCTTACACAGGTATATTTCTTCGTAAGACGATAGAGATGATCAGATATTGCCACTGATTCATCTAAGCCATCAGACCCAAAAAGGATCGATAGGTACTAACCCCCACAATTACCCACAAAGGATCTGACCCACAAAAGATCGATATGTAACTAACCCCCGCAATGACCCACAAAGGATCTGACCCACACATGATCAATAGGTAACTAACCCCCGCAATGACCCACAAGGATCTGACCCACACATGATCGATAGGTAACTAACCCCCGCAAAGACCCACACAGGATCGGACCCACACAGAATCTGTAGGTGCTGGCCTACACAGGACAGCTGAGCGCTGACCCACATAGGATCAGAACCACACAGGATATGTGGCACTGATTCACATAGCATCGCTGAGTGTTGTAGTTGTCGTCGTCGAGTCCACTGAGGATCTCTGTACAGTCGTTTTCATCGTCGTAGTCGCAGCCAGATTTAGGGTTCCCGCACACAACAATCTCGTTCGGGAGGGTCCGCTCCACGATCCCAGAGTCTAATACATCAACTAACACATATTCAAGAGATGATGTATCCAAATGTTCCTTTTCTTCAACAGGAACTCAACATCGCAGACGGCACGTCAATCAGACGCTCGGTCTGAGGGTTATTGGCTTTTTCGTTCCAGGGGCCCGGTTGGTTATTAAGGTAAAACCAACCCGACCATACTCCACCTATGTCCAAAATTTGTGTGGAGTAATCCCAAAGATCTGTCTCACTTAGATGAATCCTACGAAGTCGACGACAAGTCAATCGGACGTCCGGAGCTCAAGTTAAAAACGTTTCTGCTCCGAGGGCCCGGTTGGTTTTGTGTACGAACCAACCCGGCTGAACCCAATGTATTCTGAAACCATGAGTGTAATATTTAAAAATCACTATCTCGATCCAAGGATCACATCTCCACTGACGGTGCGTCGATCGGAGGTCCGTAGTCCATGATATGGGCAAAAGACTGAAGATGTTCGAAAACGGGGGGTCAGGGCCCGGACCGTCCTGGCCCAACCCCCCTGGGTCGGCCCGAACCGGGTCGACCCGACCCAGGTCTGGGTCCAACCCAGATGGAACGTCCCAGCCTAAACGGCGCTGCCCGGCCCTCCCTGGACGCGACCTGGCGGCCAGCGGGTTGGGTTGGCCGTTAGGTCCGAGCGAAGCGGGGGGCACACTGCCCCTGCGTGAAGGAGCTGTGGCCCCGCGTGGGGCCTCCCTTACCAGCGGACGTGGACAGATGCCATGTCCTATCCCCCTCCGGTCCCGCATGGTCACGGGACCGCGCCCTTCCACCACGGCTTCAGCCGCGACTGCTCCTTCCGGCGGCGCCACCGGGCTGGGGAGGCGCGCCGGCGGGCTGATCCACAGACCACCGAAAGAGTTTCGGTGGTCGGAAATGAGTTCTGTCTTCGCCAATGGACCTCCCAGGGTCCTTCCTTCACTGCAAGGACCTCACATCACCCGTACGACTTACTTTGTCATCACCCGCCAATCCTCACACCAAGAACTAAAGGACGGTGGGTTCGGACTTGTTAGTTGGTCCACACCCACCGCTTTAGTGGTTTTAAAATTCTGACAACAAATATTTATACAAACCATCGATATAATCACATAGATTAAAATGAACAAAAACCCCTACCTCAACGTTGTCGTCAAACGTGAGTTCGTTGCGGAATTGACCGTCACGGATGAAGAGGATCGTCGCGTAACGGAAGGGGCGTCATTATCGTCACGATACACAGCGTCGCGTAGTCAAACTCCAAGGATTAAAATTACACAGATTTAATTGCACCAATTAAACTCATGTTGAGGATATAATTCACAAAGGAATTAAAATAACCAAAATACCCTACCTCAATCGGTTGTTGATCGAAGATTGTCATGGGGAAGGAACGTTGCGGAAGAAACGTCGTGGAAGGAGGATCGTCGGTGTCGCGGTACACTGTGTCGCGTCGTCGATCTCCGAGGGTTCGGCTTTCTTCGTCACCCTTCGTCGAATGCCAGAGTTCATCGTCAGCAACGATGCGTTCTTCGTGTTCTTCACGTTCTTCAACGAAGGAGGATAAAGATCTTCAATCTTTAGAGTTTCTCCAAATGCTCTCAACAAGCAACGCCTCAACAAACCTAGTGTTGGTCTTATATTAATCCCATGCCAACAATTTGAAATTCAAAGTTAAGAAACGAACAATTAATTCGATGAATTAATTGTAAAGACTTAACTGCCCAATTAATAGGGGCGTTTTGTTTTTAAGAAAACGCACCGGTTGACTTTATTTTAAAGAGTTTTTCGTGGGTACGTTACTTAGAGAGGAAGAAACGGTGGGGCTCATGTGAGACCCACCTCACAAATATCCTACCAAGTGGGTAGGATATCATGGGTCCCACCTTATCTGCTTAAACTGGCTTAAGTGGCGTTAAGTGGCATTAAGTGAAATAAAATATAGTGACGCACCACATTTATTTTATTTTGTAACATAACCCCAAAAAATTAAAAACCACACCCGAGAAAACGCAACTCCGGAAAAGGCGTTTCTAAGAAAATACCGGTGCTGCAATTCCATCGGTGCCCTTGGAATTCGATTTCGAGTACCGGTTCAAAAGTTAGAAAAACCCGCTCATTCGTTCACTGAACGTACCCGAGCCAAACTTCTGAAAATGATTTCAGGAACACTGGGCCTCGGAATCAGGTGCCTTCAGAAACTTCGTTCTTGTAAAATTCCCAAGAAAATTAAGAAAAACATTTCCTTGAATTTTACGTGTCTTTACATCACTCCCACCTTAGGTCTTTACATCCCCGTAAAGATAGATCATAAACTTGGGAAACAAATGTGGGTACTGAGCACACAAATGAGCCACCCACTCCCAAGTGCTCTCCTGGAGGTTCCCGTGCTGCCATCTGATGCGCAATAGAGGAATCGATCGTCCACGTAGGACCCGCTCTTGACAATCCTCGATCTCCATCGGGACCTCCGCAACCGTCTCCCCATCATCAATGTCTAGCTGCCGATGGTCAATGATATGCGATGGGTCATGCACGTATCTTCTTAGCTGAGATATGTGGAAGACGTCATGAAACCAGTGCAACTGAGGTGGTAGAGCCAGGCGATAAGCCACCTCATGAATTCTGCTGAGGACCTGGAATGGACCGATGAAGCGTGGAGACAACTTGCCGCCTCGGACAAATCTCCGTAATCCACATTGAGGTGAGACACGCAAGAATACGTGGTCGCCATCCTCGAACTCTAGTGGCCTCCGCCTCCTGTCAGCATAAGACTTCTGCCAGCTCTGAGCTGTCCTCATCCACTCCTGGATGACCTGGACCTTCTATGTTGTGGCCTAATCCACCTCCGGTCCCACAAGTGCTGACTCCACAGGGTCTGTCTAGCACAAAGGAGATCTGCAAGGTTGGCCGTACAATGCCTCGTATGGTGCCATCCCGAAGGTGGAGTGGTAGTTGTTGTTGTACGCAAACTCCACCAAGGGTAGGTGGTCCTCCCAGCAGTGACCAAAGTCGAGGACACATGCGCGAAGCATGTCCTCGAGAGTATGTATGGTCCTCTCCATCTAACCATCTGTTTGAGGGTGAAAGGCGGTGCTCAGACGTAGCTGTGTCCCGAACGCCTCCTACAACCCCTTCGAAATCCAGGAAGTAATGTGAGCATCCCAATCGGAGATGATAGATGATGGCACACCGTGAAGCCGTACAATCTCTTGAATTTAGAGACGTCCCAATCTCTCCACTGAGCCCTACTTTTTGATGGGTAAGAAGTGAGCCGAATTGGTGAGTCAGTCGAAAATCACCCAAATGGAGTCATGACCTCTGGAAGTGCGTGGAAGTCCAGTCACGAAGTCCATAGATATCCTGTCCCACTTCCACTCCGGGACCTCCAAGGGCTGTACCAAGCCTGCTAGTACCTGAAGCTCTGCCTTCACCTGCTGGCAGGTGAGGCATCGAGAAATGCACTCTGCCACAACCCCCTTCATTCCTAGCCACCAGTGCCGTCGTCTAAGATCCTAGAACATCTTCCCCACTCCAGGATGTACCTCCAAGGGAGAAGTGTGAAACTCTCTCAGCACCTCCTCCCGTAAAGCAACTGGTACGAAGGTACGTCCTCTGAAAAGGACGTCGTGCTCTACTCCAAAGGAGAAACCATAAGGTTCCTGTCCGGAGGATATCTCTGCACGCCGCATCTCACAGTCAGTGTCCCCATGCTGTGCCTCTATGACCCGCTTTAGTAGTGGAGGGGTGAATGTGAGAGACTAAAGGAAGGCTGCCGCATCTCTATCCATGAAGGATATCGGAAAAGTGGCTAGCTGCTCCGTCGCCTCCTCAAGTAGCTGAATGTCTGTCCTCCTGCTGAGAGAATCGTCTACTACGTTCCCCTTCCTAGGAGTATAGACTATCTCAAAGTCATAGTCTTGGAGGAACCTGAGCCATCGCTGATGTGTCAGGTTCAGGTCCTTCTGAGAGAAGATGTACCTGAGGCTATGATGGTCAGAAAAGACTGTAATGTGCTCGCCCATCAGGTAGTGCCTCCATGTCTTCAGAGCGAAGACCACTGCTGCTAACTCCAGGTCATGGGTAGCGTAGTTCTACTCTTGCGGACTCAACTGACGTGATCCATAGGTGATCACTACTCGCTCCTGCATCAGGACACATCCGAGTCTGGTCCCTGATGCATCGCAGTAGACTACGTACCCTACCCCCTCCTCCAACAACCTCAAGATTGGTGCGCTGGTCAATCTCTGTCTCAGCTCCTGGAAGCTCTGCTGACATCTTTCTGACCACACAAAGATTTTCCCCTTCTTCGTAAGAGCTGATAGTGGTTCCGCAACTCTAGATAATTTTGGAACAAATCTCTGATAGTATCCAGCTAGTCCCAAGAAACTTCGCACCTCCGTCACGCTCCCGGGTGGCTCTCAAGCTAGCACTGCCTCGATCTTCACAGGATCCACCGCAACTCCCACCTCAGAGATGACGTGTCCCATGAAGTGGACCTCACGTATCCAGAACTGACACTTAGAGATCATTCCCTAAAGATGGTGCTCTCGGAGTGTGTCTAGAACAACCCGCAAGTGGTAGGCGTGCTCCTCCTCAGTCGTCGAGTATATCAAAATGTCGTCAATGAAGACCACGACAAATCGATCGAGGTATGGATGAAAGATCATGTTCATGAGGCCCATGAAAACTGTCAAAGAATTGGTTACGCCAAATGGCATAACCAAGAACTCATAGTGGCCATACCGACATCTGAATGTCGTCTTCTGCACGTCCTTGTCCCAAACTATGAGCTAATGATAGCCCGGCCTGAGGTATATCTTTGAAAACCACGACGATCACTTGATCTGATCGAAGAGGTCATCAATCCTCGGTAGCGGATACTTGTTCCTCACTGTCACCTGGTTCAGGGGACGATAGTAAACACAAAGTCTCAAGCTCCCGTATGCCTTCTTGGTGAACAATATCGGGGAAGACCAGGGTGAAACACTAGGTCAGATGAATCCCTTGCCCTGCAATTCCTCCAACTGTACCCGTAGCTCTCGAAGCTCGGCGGGAGTCATAAGATATGCTGGAGTTGATATTGGGGCAGTCCCAGGGTACAAATCAATATAAAAATCTACCTCTCTGCGAGTAGGTAGTCCTGGAATGTCGTCGGGGAAGACGTCTGCATACTGATCCACCACTGCTGGAAAACCAGGACACTGCACATCAACTACTCCTAGGATGAGGCTAGACAACTGATGAGTGATGGTTTGTACTCTCCTCTGCAGAAGTCCATCCTGTGCCGTGAAGGCTCCCTTCTCACCAGTGAAGGTGAACCTGCTCCTTTCGGTGCGTAAACATCGCACCTTGCACCTAATACAGTCAATCTGAGCATGGAATGTAGATAACCAATCCATGCCCAAGATGACGTCGTAATGCCTCGACGCTGCTAAAAGAAGATCCCAACCGAAGCTCTCACCTCCTAGATTAAGCTCACACTGCCGACACCAGTGCGCAATCATCAAGTCTGCTCCTGTAGGAGTCTCTAGCAGTAAGGATCGATCCAACGGCTCTGTCGGAATCTCAGAGCTCCAAACAAGGGCATCAGCTATGAAAGAATGACTCGCTCCTGTGTCTATAAGAACTGCAGCAAGGGTGGAATAGACATAGATAGTACCTAGAATCACCTCGGGTGTGCTGTGGTCGTAGGCCTCCGCTTCCTGGATCTGTGCCTGTCTCTGCCCTCCAACTCCCGGTTGTCGGGGTGGACCTCCTAGTGGTGGTGGTGGTAGAGCCTCAAAGCGTCACCCACCACCTGCTACTCGGCCTACTCCTCTGCCTTATCTGCCTGCTCCCTGCAGACCGCCATGGTCGACCCTCTGCCTCTGCATGGGTGGCCCCTCAACTATCTGCTGCTCCTCGGCACAGCGGTTCGGGCAGCCACGAGCCATGTGGCCCTACCCGCCGCATGTGTAGAACTGTCTACCTCTCGAAAGACTGGCTCTATGTTGTGTAACCCACACTAATGAGCCAGTGTCCTGAGGTCGTCTGCTTGAGGGTTTGGTCTACCTAAACCCATGAGTCATCCGTCTACTGCCTGCTGCAGAAGACTCTGCTACCTGTCACCCTGCAGTTGGTCGCGCTGCTGATGTTGACTCAGTAAGAAAGCTCTCTATCATAAGGGCTCGCTCCAGTAATCCTGCCTGAGTCGGAATAATGAGGGAGATCAACAGTGCTCTGGTCTCATGCCTCAATCCCTGCTCAATGGTCTGGGCCCGGAAGAATGGGTCTTGTACCATATCTGTCGAGTAGCGTGAGAGATCGGTAAATCTCGCCGAGTACTGGGCGACTGTCAAGCTGCCCTGCTGCAGCTGAAGAAGATCTTGGATGCGCACTGCACAGAGGGTGGCTGGGATGAGCTCTGAGCGGAAGAGGATCTCAATGTCTATCTAGAGAAGAGATGCCTCATCATGCACCTGGAGCATAAAGCTACACCATCGGCCCGCTGCAGCGTGCAGTAGGCTCGCTGCAAGGATCACCATGAGGTCTGCTAGTGTCCTCACTAACCTGAAAACCCGTACGACTGCCTCCAGCCAGTCCTCGGCTACCTGGGGGTCCGTCTCCCCCTGGAACCTGGGCGGTCGCTAGCGCTGAAACTCGTGTAGTGCACTAAGGTGACGTGCATCGTCAGCGGCCGGGGCTGGTAGCATCGGTGGCTCGGCGAATAGTGGTACTACCAATGCCTCGGCTATCAAAGGGCCCTATACCGAGGCCTCGTCGCTCGGTGGGCTGTCGTCATGCACAACTCTCGGAACCCTAGCTGGCTGCCATCGTGGGTCCATCCTGAAAAAAAAAATAGGTGTTCCATGGTCAGAATAGTATACCTGGTGAGCTGACACAAAGTAATAACAAAGAAAACTTGAAACACACACATGCAATCAATGTTTTCATGCATTAAGTTGGAAATCAGAAGTCAGGGCCCTGGTGTACGGATACGTCAGCCGCCGCACCAACACTGGACTCCCTGGACTGATAACCACACTCAATAATCTTAACACTATGGATTCACATAGAAAAAGATCAGAGTCCTGAGTTCTGCGGTAGAACTGAACTTCTCAGATACCAATTTTTCACGACCAGTCCTCGGGGCCCGTGCTGTGACTACCCCAAGCTCGCCTTCCATAGGCCAGGGGCTGGCGACTAGCACCACGGCGTAAATCCCGGTAAAAAGGGAAGGCATTTCGTTTGTAATATAAACAAACACCATAGAGCAAACAAACAGTAGAAGTAAACATTAGTAAAAACTGAGTACAACAGTATGTGCGGAAAAGTAATTGGGCCAGTATACAAAGCCAAACTGAAAGTAAAGTATAACTGGAAATAGAAAACAACAACTGAAAAGTAAAGCCGCAGCGTCGAGACGTCCACTGGAAGTCCCACCTGAAGGGTGGGTATAGATGGCCTCCACAGATCCTAGAGTCCAGCCGTCCGCTTCGAGTACGTCCTGCAGAGTGATCCACCTCCAGGTACCGTCCTGCTCCGCAAGCGTCAACCACGATCAGCGCTGTCCGTTGTCTACAACCAACACAACATAGTGTGGGCATATCCCGCGCAGGGGTGAGTATAATCTACTCAGTAGGCACCCCGAGACCCCCGAAGGTCACCCAGAATCCACAAGGATAATCCACAGAGGAGAGATACAATCACGAAGTAACCATAGACACTGCTTAGGTATATGCCCATACATATACCTAAGTCATCAATTCCAGCTCCTTCCAACCTCCGAGCCCAAGTACAACCCAGTCCACACAGGAAAGAAAAACGTAAACCCACACAGGATAGCACAACACAATCCACATAAGAAAGAAAAATAGTATTCAGCTCACACAGGTATACTTCTTCATAAGATGATAGAGATGATCAGATATTTCCACTGATTCATCTAAGCCGTCAGAACCACAAAGGATCGATAGGTACTAACCCCCGCAATGACCCACAAAGGATCTAACCCACAAAGGATCGATAGGTAACCAACCCCCGTAATGACCAACAAAGGATCTGACCCACACAGGATCGATAGGTAACTAACCCCCGCAATGACCCACAAAGGATCTGACCCACACAGGATTGAAAGGTAACTAACCCACGAAAAGTCCCACACAAGATCAGACCCACACAGGATTGGACCCACATAGGATCTGTGGCACTGATCCACATTGGATCACTGAGTGTCGTAGTCATCGTCGTCGAGTCCACTAAGGATCTATGTACAATCGTCGTCATCGTCGCAGTCGTAGCCAACTCTAGGGTTCCCTCACATAGAAAGCTAATTCGGGGGGGTCCGCTCCACGAGCCAAGAGTCTGATACATGAACTGATACATAGTCCAGAGATGATGTATCCAAATGTTCCGTTTCGTCAACATTAACTCAACGTCGCAGATGGCGTGTCAATCAGACGCCCGGTTTGAGAGTTATTGGCTTTTTTCGTTCGAGGGGCCCAGTGGGTTTTTAAGGCAAAACCAACCCAACCATACTCCAACTGCATCCAAACCTCGAGAAGAGTAATCCAAAAGATCCTTCTCATTTAGAGGAATCCAACGAAGTCGACAACACATCAATCGGATGTATGGAGCCCAAGTTAAAAACATTTCCGCTCTGAGGGCCCGGTTGGTTTCATGTACGAACCAACCCGGGAAAACCCAAAGTATTCCAAAAAATTTAGTGTAATTTGTAAAAACGACCATCTTGACCCAAGGATCACATCTCCACTAATAGTGCATCGATCGGAGGTCTGTAGCCCAAGATATGGGCAAATGATCGAAGAGGTCAAAAACAGGGGGTCTGGGCCCGGACCGTCCTGGACCAACCCCCCCTGGGCCGGTCCGAATCGGGTTGACCCGACCTGGGTCCTGGTCCGACCCGGATGGCACGACCAGACCTAGCCGGCGCGGCCTGGGCGCGACCCGGCTGGCGCTGGCCGGGTGGCCAGCGGGTCGGCTCGGCCGTTACGGCCGAGGGAAGTGGGGGGTACACTACCCACGTGAAGGAGTTGCGGCCCCGCGCGGGGCCGCCCTTACCAGCGGACATGGCCGGCTGCCGCATCCCATCCCCCTCCGGTCCCGCAAGGTCATGGGACTGCGCCCTGCCACCACGGCTTTACCCGTGGCGGCTCCTTCTGGCGGCGTGCCGGCGGGCTGCTCCGCGGACCACCGGACGAGTTCCGGTGGTCGGAATTGCGTGTCGTCTTCGCTAATGGCCCTCCTGGGGTCCGTGCTTCACTGTTAGGACCTCACATCGCCCGTGCGGCTTACTTTGTCATCCTCCGCCAATCCGCACACCATGAACAAAAGGACGGTGGGTTTGGAATTGTTTGTTGGTCCGCACCCACCGCGATAGTGGTTTTAAAAATCTCACAACAAATATTTAAACAAACCGAGGATATAATCACATAGATTAAAATGAACAAAAACCCCTACCTCAACGCTATCATCAAATGTGAGTTCATCGCGGAATTGACCTTCGCGGAAGAAGAGGATTGTCGCATCGCGGAAGGGGCATCACTGTCTTCTCGTTACACGGCGTCATGTAGTCAAACTCCGAGTATTAAAATCACACAAATTTAATTGCACCAATTAAAGCCATGTTGATGATATAATTCACAAAGGAATTAAAAGAACCGAAATCCCCTACCTCAATCGGTTGTTGATCAAATATTGTCATGGGGAAGGAACATTGTGGAAGAAATGTCGCGGAAGGAGGATCGTTGGCGTCGCGGTACACGACGTCACATCGTCGATCTGCGAGGGTTCAACGTTCTTTGTCAGCCTTCGTCAAAGGCCAGTTTTTTTTTTCTCGGTGACGATGCATTCTTCACGTTCTTCGCATTCTTCACGTTCTTCACTTTCTTCAATGAAGGAGGATGAAGATCTTCAATCTTTAGAGTTTCTCCAAATCCTCTCAACAAGCAACCCCTCAACAAACCTATGGTTTGTCTTATTTTATTCCAATGCCAACAATTTGAAATTCAATGTTAAGAAACGAACAATTAATTCGATGAGTTAATTATAGTGACTTTACTGCCCAATTAATAGGGGGGTTTAGTATTTAATAAAATACACCGGTTGACTTTATTTAAAAGAGGTTTTCGTGGGTGCGTTACATAGAGGGGAAGAAACGGTGGGGCTCGTGTGGGCCCCACCTCTCAAATATCCTACCAAGTGGGTAGGATATCGTGGATCCCACCTTATCCGCATAAACTGGCTTAATTGGGTTTATGTGGCTTTAAGTGAAATAAAATAAAGTGTCGCACCACTTTTATTTTATTTCTTAACTTAACCCCAAAAATTAAAAACCATACCCGAGCAAACGCAACTCCGGAAAAGGTGTTTCTAAGAAAATACTGGCGCTGCGATTCCATTGGTGCCCTCGGAATTCGATTCTGAGCACCAGTTCAAAAGTTAGAAAAACCCGCTCATTTGTTCACGGAACATACCCGAGCTAAACTTCGAAAAATGATTCCGGGAACACCGGGCCTCGGAATCAGGTTCCGTCAGAAACTAAATTCTTGTAAAATTGCCATAAAAATTAAGAAAAAAATATTCTTGAATTTTACATGTCTTTACATGTTCTCACCTACATGTTTCACCTACATTATTTAGAGTGTGTATCCTAGTTCTTACCTTCAAACCACCACCAATATTCTTTTTCTTTATGTTTTTAATCATAATGGTTTTTCTATATTTTTTTGGGTTACACATTAGTTATCTGTTTCTAATTACATCTATATTTGTTTCCATTGTAGGAAATGACTCCCATTGAAGAGATATGAGGGAAAAAGATGACATAAAATAATCGACACATGACACAGATGGGCGTTCATCCACTCATCCCTATTGTGAGTATTTTATTTCAAATATATATATTTCAATAACTTATAATATCATGTGTTTACTTTTGTGTTAAACGTTTTTCCCAGATCGACCCCCTAGACAAGAGATATCCGATGAGGAGCCTGATATTGCTCCCAGTACCGAGGTAGGTGGTAGGAGGGGGGGGGGTCAGATTTAGATGATCATCTGTTGGTCCCAGTACAGAGGCCGGTGGTACGAGGTCTCATGGTGCATGAGTTAGACGATCCACTGGTCATACCCGATTGGACTATGACCCTTCCATAGATATATCTTCTATACCCCATGTCGATCCTAGTGTGTCTTTAGAGACACATGAGATATTTAGGCCACCGATGTTTACACTACCAGTTTTCTTGAAGTTTGTTCAATCATCTTTTTATTCTGGTTAATTATCTATAAGCTATTATATTTCACCTTTTTTGACTCCTACTCCGACACAGTATGTGGCTGAGGAGCATACACTGAGGGAAACTTCACCTGTATAGGATATTCCTTCAGCTTATGTACATCCATTGATTCCCATTGATCCAACTTCCCCAGGTATATTTCTATAACTCTAACAAATTTTTATACCAAAATTTATTTTTATTATAACTTTTATAGATAATTTTTTTAATAACAGATTCATCTACTGATAGGAGGCGGGGGAGGGGGTGTACTCGCTTGCGTGCGGTATAGAACCTCCAGACACAGTTGATGGTTTAATATAATGATGATGGATAGATGATTGATAACTCTGGGTAAAATGTTGGGTTTTTTTGGCAATGATAGACAAATACTATGACATAATTCCTGTCATCCCTCTCTCTTGGAGACATCTTTCACACTAAGTCAAGGATAATGTGTGACCACAAATATGGGTAAAAAATCTAATGGATTTAATGTAATATTTTTTTTGTATTTATATGAATTAATCTATTGGGTGACAGCTTTGGTTTAACTTCCCTGATAGAGAAGCTGCACAACTATCATATTTAAATGAGTTGGGAGAGATTTAAAGATTTTATAAGCATGAGTTGTATGTTGGCTGGTGTGATAGAGTGGGCACGGAGTTGGAGACAGTACCTATCATGGATGACTGCCCGATAGAGCAATATCGCCAAATGATTACCCATTGGGCGAGTGTCAAATTTAAGGTATTAATCCCATTTGAGGTATTTAAATTAATTTTATCATATTTTTCATTACTATTAACTTATTTTTTACTAAAAATTATTTAGGAATATTCTGAAAAAAAACAAAAAAAAATTGATTCAAAGAAATACCTCCGCACTTTGGGGCGTACTACTATGTCAGATCATGAGAGGCAGGTGATTTTTTAAATATTGAATATATAATTATACACTCACTTTACATTTTGTTAATTTCATTATAGAAGCACAAATTGAATATTGAAGGGTGTCTCCCTCGAGAAAAATTGTTTTTCTCGAGTATAAGGAAAAAAGGTGGAACTACGACTAATGAACTGGCAGAAGAAAATATTGTAAGTTTTAATTTGCTTATTTCAAAGTTTAATATCTATTTTGAAAAATAATAATTTATTAATATTTTTAACAGGCTGCTTTAGAGTCCCTGGATTCCCAGGAGCATGAAAATTTAGGGCCACACGATCATTTATATCAGGTTTTGGGTGATGAGAACTCTGGTCTAGTATGTTGCCGACCTGGTAAGAATATAGTCCCAAGAAGGTATTGGTCCTCTCCAGGTATCCATTATAGTACCACCGAGTTGGAACAGGTCAATGATCATGCAAGACAGTCTGATAAAAGGGTCACAAAGTTTGAAGATCAGGTTCAAACGATGGAAAATGAATTTATGGAACTGATCAAAGATTTATCTTCATCACTTCCACTAGAGGCCAGCACGGCTTGTCAGACATATATGTCATCTATGGGTGCATTATCCAATCCCCATGCAGAAATTCTAGTTGGGGTCAAGATGATGATGTTCCTGGTGATGACGATGATGCTGAAGAGGACGAGGGTGAGGATGAGGACGGGGGCGAGGATGAGGATGAGGATGGGGGTGAGGATGGGGCTGAGGGTGAAGATGGGACCGAGTATGAGCATGTGGACGATGATGAGGATGACAATGAGGAAAATGATGGAGGTGAGGATGAGGATGATGATGAAAGTGGTGAAGGTGATGGTGATCTTGGGTAGATTGATCCATTAAATTTTTGAATTCTGTATAACTCTTTATTTTTTAACCTGGTTTTTCACTCTAGTATGGATATTTTTTAATTCAGTATGGCTCTTCATTTTTTACCAAATATGGAAGCCTAATGATGTTATAATGGTTTATGGGGCTTTTGAGGCTTGTTCGGAGCTCGGAACCCCGATCAACATAGAGAAACACTATGCCTCACGATTAGTAAAAAATTAAAGTCCATCCCACAAGGTATCTAACAACTATATAGGACTATATATTAGAAGAAATGTGCATTATTTTCCCTAACCATTCACCAGGGGAAGTACATCATGCACAATTTTTATATTATAAGTATAATATATTATCACTGTTTTTGAACGATTTTCCGAATTGGCATATGAAAAACATACCAAACTCATGATGATTTTGTTGATACATTTGGAAAACGATCCATGAATCATATGTGACGTGTACGAGTCAACCATACTCAATCTGAGGAACAATGTGGCTGATATCACTCAATGTGTCTCTATTTTGTTTAAAATGGACACCATATTTAGTAAAAATAACTGGCATACGGAAATCCGACCAAAAGTATTTAAAATTACATGAAAACATCCTAATTATTATTCGTGAGGTGTATGAGGATAAAACAGGTCATTTGTACATGCAGTTTGCGCAACACGGATGAATATGTGTTTTTTAGGTGTTTGGTGCATTTGAAAAGCATGCGTGGGGGGGGGGGGGGGGTCAAAACAGGCCAAACAACCTCAGAATTCCATGAAATTGGATGAAAACAAAGGGTGGGTGATTTTTAAAATTGTCAGCCAGATGGAACGTCAATCGGAGGTGTCGTGTGACCACGGTGGCTGAAAACGCACTCTGCGTGTTGTAAATGACCAAAACATGTGTTTTAAAGTCAAATGCATGCCAAACGACATCAGAATTACTTTAAATCACACGAAAACATCCCAATTATTATTTTTCAGGTGTATGAGGAGATGACACATCATTCAGATGCGCGGTTTGTACAACACGATTGAATATCTGTTTTTTAGGTGTTTGGTGTGCTTAAAAAGCGTGTGTGGGGTGGTCAAAATCATCCTAATGACCTCAGAATGCCATAAAATTAGACGAAAATAAATCGTGGGTGAATTTTGAAATGTTCAGCTAGACAGCATGTCAATCAGAGGTGTCATCTGACCGCAGTGTCTGAAAACACACTCTACGCATTGTAAATGGCCAAAACATGTGTTTTATTGACAAATGCATGCTAAACAACATCAGAATGACTTGAAATCATACAAAAACTCCCTAATATTTATTCTTGAGTTGTAAAAGGAGACGAAACATCATTCAGACGTGCGGTTTGCATGGCCCAACTTAATATGTTTTTTAGGTATTTGGCGCGCTTGAAAAGCGTGCGTGGGGTGGTCAAAACCGGCCTAACGACCTCGAAATGCCATGAAATCAGACTATAACAAAAGGGGTATGAATTGTGAAATGTTTGTCTAGATAGCACGTCAGTCAGAGGTTTTTTGTGACCGCAGTGGCTGAAAATGAACTATGTGTGTCGTAAATGGCCAAAACATGCATTCAATGGTTAAATGCATACCTAATGACATCAGAATGACTTGAAATCACACAAAAAAATCCCAATTTTTTTTAGGCTTACAAGGATAATACACGTCATTTGGAAGCGTGGTTTGTGCATCATGACTAAATATTTGTTTTTTAGGTGTGTGGCGCACTTGAAAAGCTTGAGCGGGGTGGTCAAAACTGGCTGAACGAACTCAGAACACCATGAAATCAGATTACAATAAAGTGTGGATGAATTGTGAAATGGTCGGCTATGAGGCACGTCATTCAGAGTTCTCGTGTGACCGTGGTGGCCGAAAACGCACTCTGCTTGTCGTAAATGGCCAAAACATGGGTTTTACGGTCAAATGCTTTCTGAACGACATCAGAATGACTTGAAATCATAATAAAACACCCTAATTATTATTTTTTAGGTGTACGAGGAGATGACATGTCATTCAGGCGTTCGGTTTGCGTGGCATGACTGAATATGTGTGTTTTAGGTATTTGGCGCGCTTGAAAAGCATGAGTGGGGTGGTCAAAAATGGTTGAACGGCCTCAAAACTCCATGAAATCAGAACAAAAATAATTGGTGGGTGAATTGTGAAATGGTTGGCCAGGCGGCACATCAATTGGAGGTGCCGTGTGACCGCGGTGGCCGAAAACACACTCTGCATGTCGTAAATAGCCAAAACATGTATTTTGTGGTCAAATTCATGTTGAACGACATCATAATGACTTTAAATCATATGAAAACACCATAATTATTATTCTTGAGGTGTACAAGGGGACAACACATCATTCGAACACACGTTTTGTGCAACACGACTAAATATGTATTTTATAGGTGTTTGGCATGCTTGAAAAGCGTGCGTGGGGTGGTCAAAACTGGCTGAACGACCTCATAAGGCCATGAAATCAGCTGACAACAAAGGTTGAGTGAATTTTGAAATGGTTGTCTAGACAACATGTCAGTCGGAGGTGTCGTGTGACCGTGGTGGCCGAAAACGCACTCTGCATGTCGTACATGGCCAAAACATGTGTTTAACGGTCAAATGTATACCAAACGACATCATAATGACTTGAAATCACAAAAAACACCCTGTTTTTTATTTTATAGGTGTATGAGGATATGACACGTTATTCATACGTGCGTTTTCATAGCCCGACTACATATGTATTTTTTAGGTGTTTGGTGCGTTTGAAAAGCATGAGTGGGGTGGTAAAAAATGTATGAACGACCTCAGAATGACATGAAATCAGAAAAAAATAAAGGGTGGGTAAATTTTGAAATGTTCAGCCAGACAGAACATCAATCAGCGGTGTTGTGTGACCGTGATGGCCGAAAATGCACTCCACGTGTTGTAAATGGACAAAACACACGTTTAACGGTCAAATTCAAATTGAAAGACATTAGAATGACTTGAAATCACAAAAAAACACCCTAATTTTTATTTATGATGTGTACGAGGAAACGACACATCATTTGGACATGTGGTTTGCACGACACGACTAAATATGTGTTTTTTAGATGTTTGGCGTGCTTGAAAAGCGTGAGTGGGGTGGTCAAAACCGGCCGAATGACCTCATAATACCATGAAATTAGATGACAATAAAAAGTGGGTGAATTTTTAAATGGTCGGATATATGACACGTCTATCAGAGGTTTTGTGTGACCGTAGTGGCCAAAAACTCACTCTATATGTCGTAAATGGTCAAAACATGCATTTAACGGTCAAATGCATACCAAACAACATTGAAATGACTTGAAATCAAACAAAAACACCATACTTTTTATTCATGAGGTGTAAGGGGAGACGAAACATTATTTGGACATGTGGTTTTTGCAGCACGACTGAATATGTGTTTTTTAAATGTTTGGCGTGCTTGAAAATCGTGAGTGGGGTGGTCAAAACCGGCCAAACGACCTCAGAATTCGATGAAATCAGATGAAAACAATGGGTGGGTTAATTTTGGATTGTTCGGACATACGGAATGTCAATCGGAGGTGTCGTGTCATTGAGGTGGCCGAAAATGCACTCCATGTGTCGTAAATGGCCAAAACATGGGTTTAGTGGTCAAATGGATACTGAACGACATCGGAATGACGTGAAATCACACCAAAACACCATATTTTTTATTCATGAGGTGTATGAGAGATGAAACATCATTCAGACACATAGTTTGTGTGGCATGAATGAATATGTGTTTTTTTGGTGTTTGGTGCACTTGAAAAGCATGCGTGGGGTGGTCAAAACTGACTAAATGACCTCAGAATGCCATAAAATCAGACGACAATAAAGAGTGGGTTAATTTTTTAATGGGAGGCCAGACGACACATCAATCAGAGGTGTTGTCTGAACGTGGTGTCCAAAAATGAACTATGCATGTCGTAAATGGTAAAACAAATGTTTTATGGTCAAATATATACCCAACGACCTCAAAATGACTTTAAATCACATGAAAACTCCCTAATTTTTATTCGTGAGGTTTATGAGGAGACGAAACATCATTTGGATGCGCGGTTTGTGCGGCACGTCTGAATATGTGTTTTTTAGGTGTTTGGCGTGATTGAAAAGTGTGTGTGGGGTGGTCAAAACTAGTCGAACGTCGATGAAATGTCGTGAAATCGGTCGACAAAAAAGGGTGGGTGAATTTTGAAATGGTCGGCTAGACGACACATCAATCAGAGGTGTTGTGCAACCACGGTGGCTGAAAACGCACTCTGCATTTCGTAAATGGCCAAAACATGTGTTTTATGGTAAAATACATACCCAATGACATCAGAATGTCTTAAAATCACTCTAAAACACCCTAATTATTATTCATGAGGTGTACGAAGAGATGTCATGTCATTTGGATGCGTGGTTTACGAGACACGACTGAATATCTGTTTTTTAGGTGTTTGGAACACCTGAAAAGTGTGCGTGGGGTGATCAAAACTAGCTGAACAACCTTATAATGCCATGAAATCGGACGACAACAATGTGTCGGTGAACTGTGAAATGGTTGGACAGAAAGCACGTCAATCATGTGTGTCGTGTAACAACGATGGCCGAAAACACACTCTGCGTGTCATAAATGGCCGAAACATGTGTTTAACGGTCAAATGCATAACGAATGACATTTTAATGACTTTAAATCAATAAACAACTCCCTAATTTTTATTCGTGAGGTGTACGATGAGATGAAATGTCATTTGGATGTGTGGTTTGCACAACAAGACTGAATATGTGTTTTTTAGGTGTATGGCATGTTTGAAAAGCGTGCGTGGGGTGGTCAAAACTGGCCGAATGACCTCACAATTCCATGAAATCAGACGAAAATAAAGGGTGGGTGAATTATTAAATGTTCATCCATATGAAAAATTAATCATAGGTGTCGTGTGACTGCGGTGGCCGAGAACCCACTTTGTGTGTCATAAATGGCCAAAACATGCATTTAACAGTCCAATTCATACTGAACAACATCGGGATGACTTGAAATCACAAAAAACACCCTAATTATTATTCATGAGGTGTATGAAGTGACAAAAAGTCATTTGGATGCATGTTTTGCGCAACATGGCTGAATATGTGTTTTTTAGGTGTTTGGTGTGCTTTAAAAGCATGCGTGAGGTGGTCAAAACCAGATGAAAGACCTCATAATTCAATGAAATTGGACAACAATAAAGGGCGGGTGAAATGTGAAATGGTCAAGTAGAAAACACGTCAACCGGAGGTGTCGTGTGACCGTGGTGGCCGAAAACACACTCCTTGTGTCTTAAATGACCCAAACATGCATTTTACGGTCAAACACATACCGAATGATATCAGAATGACTTGAAATTACATGAAAACACCCTAATTATTATTCGTGAGGTGTATGAAAAGACGACATGTCATTTGGATGCACATTTTGTGTGGCATGGTGGAATATGTGTTTTTAGGTGTTTGGCGTTCTTGAAAAGCGTGCGTGGGGTGGTCAAAACTAGTTGAACGACCTCCGTGTACCATTAAATCAGACGAAAAAAATATTGGGTTAATTGTGAAATTTTCTGCCAGACAACACTTCAATCAGAGGTGTCATGTGACCGCGGTGGCCAAAAACACACTTCGGGAAACCTCCCACCCTGGACATCCCCCCACCCCCAAACAGCCCCCACCAACCCAGGACAACGCCACCCCCCGGACAGCCCCCCAACCCCCAGATAGCCCCCCTCACCCCAGACGGCCCCCACACCCCGGACAGCCCCCCACCACCCCTGATAGCCCTCCGCACCACCCGGATAATCCTCTCACCCCAGGACATCCCCACGCACCACCCGGACAGCCCCCCACCCCCAGAAATCCCCCACCTCAATCTGAGTCACATCGTGACTGGAATCACTCAAAGTGTCCCACTTTTCATTGAAATGGAAAACATTTTAAATGAAAACAACAACTGGCATACGGAAAATCTTCAGAAGGCTACACATAGATTCTTGAAATTAATGGATAAAAAATAAAATATGGTCTAACAGTCCTACATTATTAGAAAAATATATTCACAAGGCATAGATTAAAACACAATGGGTCATAGTATATATAGAAAAACATGATTTATATTAGGAATGAGTCTCGACATCCCATCATGAACATGCACCAACACTCATGTTCTAATTATCAATCACGGGTCGTTCATTCTATACAATAATATAGAACAAATAAATATCATATAGTGATTTCATATGAAAACTATGAACACTCAGGCATACCATATAACAAATTGGTCAACAAAGCTACACATAGATTCTTGAAAAATAAGTTTCAAATTCTCATAAAAATACCCCAATGGTGAGGAATACATATGGTGACACCATAGCCCCATGGATAACCTCAATCTCATCCTAAAATAGTGGGTTTCAGGACCAAACCAAAGTCCCTTTGGGAAACCAATACCAAATACTTGATTGAATATTCATACCCACTACCCCATATGGGGATTCATCTCAAATCACACCCAGGAGAGCAAATGACAATTAGCCACATACCCCATTATTCTAATTGAAAATCCTATGAAAACATGTATGCTATTCCGGTAACCCATCTCAAACGTTGAGATTGGCCAATGATTCTTACTAACACATCGGGAACAATTTATACATGGATACATAATCTTTAGAGGAATATAAACATCCCACATTATTCTTATAACACATCCTAGGTCAAAGAACATGACCACTACCATTGTCTATCTTATGGGTATCACGATCCTTGTCCACTCTACCAAAGTATTGTATGTCGGTTTGGGATACTCAACCCAATACCATGACTAAACATCTCATTTTCTTCCTATAACATGTTGGTTTTTTCTCTTGTGCGTATTGGTGTTGTGGTTTAAGTGAAAAATGAATTCTAAATTTTGAATACTCTTATGTGTGTCGGTGTTGTGGTTTGAGTGAGGAATGAATTCTAAAATTGCAATACTCTTATGGGTGTTATTGCATTTCCTATAACGTGTAGGCCTTTTCTCTTATGGGTGTTATTGAATTTTAATTTTAAATTCTGGAATGAATTCTAAATTTTGAATACTTTGGATGGGGATTTTGTATTGATGTTGTTGCATGTCTCGAGAGGGCGAGGTGTGTTGCTATGTTTCTGTGGAGCTTGTCAGTGGTCTGGAAAGGGGAGAGGGGCCTTCTATTGTGGAGTAGAGAAAATATATACCAACGGTTTTCAAAACCATTGGTATATATTCGATATTATAACTATACCAACAATTTTTTTATAACCGTTTGTATAGGTTTATAGCAACGGTTATAACAAATCCGTTGGTATAGGCTTATGGATTTCCATATCCCCTCCATACAAACGATTTACAACCATGAGTATATGTGTAACAAACATATACCAATGGGTTCACAAACCATTGGTATATGTTATATTTAACACACAGATACCAATGGTTTGTAGAAAACCATTTGTATACCTTCTATTTTGACACCTATACCAATGGTTTTCACAGAACCGTTGGTATAGTCCTATTTTCACGAATTATTTGGCCACAGTTGAGGGAACCATTGGTATACAATATACCAACAGTTTCTAGGCCATTACTAATGGTTCACAGCCATTGTTAAAGTGAAAAATTCCAGTAGTGAAGGTCAGACACATAAATCTTATATTCCCATATCCTCCAAATCCCATTCACTGAAGTGGAGATATGGGTAAGTTGTAGTGGTTTTGTAGGGAAACTCATTGTTATCATAGTAGACCAGGATATGTGGATTCTAAGGGGATTCCAGTCCAGTTGGATTCATCTAGGATAGTGGAATTTCAGTTTGGAGGTCATGGAAGCAGGGACGAATCATGTTATTAGAAGCGTTGGTTTAGGACAGAGCCGCGAGCTAGTGGTCATTCTAAGGCACCAATGGGGACAAATCATGAGTCATCTTCATGTTATGTACTAGGCACCAATGGGGTTTGATATAGGCACTATGAATACTGAGGTATAGTTTTTATTATAACATCCTTAGCTATTTATCACTTTGATACATGTGCTTCTATTCCATTTATCTAGACATTTCTTTTGGATTTTTGGGTTTTCCAACTGATATCTTTCCATCTGTAATGGGGTTGGTAATGGTTCATGGTAAGAAGTGAGAGTAGGTTTTTAGGTGTTTATCTTTAACACTCACTATGTCACGGGTGAATCTAGAAAAGAATTTCCATGTTTTAAAGATAATACTCTTTGAGGTAATACATGGTATGGATTGGATGGTGCGCTTTCAGGCACACATCAAATTTTATATATGGAGAGTGAGTTTTGTTGAACCTGATGGAAGTACCCATGTTTTTCATGGTGAATGGGATCATCAGTCAGTTCATGCTGGAAATCCTCTTCCAGAAGTAGAAAAACTCATTTTTCAATTTTCATGTCTCATGTTAGAGGACTCTGGTTGTAACACCACAATGTTTTTGTGAAATATTTTCTTTAAATAATTTCAATTATTCAATGGCTTCCATTTAACAAAATCGTAAGTTTAAAAAAAAATTGAGACAACATTAGTATAAAATTACCATTACAAACTTCCTATTAAGTCAGAGGTAATGAATATAACTAACTTATGAAAATGTATGGAGAATTCATTAGCTACAAATTATTTCTGAAAAATATAAACTAAATAAATGTAAAAGAAATATTTGTGTTTTTGTTTTAATAAATTAAGTTAATTAAAATTATTAAATGAAATTAATGAAATATATATGATATATATTTAATAAAATATTTTTTATATTCATCAATTTTTTTATTGATATGATATGAATAAACCTTATTTTATGTATAAATGATTTTATTTGTCAAAAAGAAAAATTTACCCACTTTTAATGGAGAACCCATTAAAAATTAAACTTTTGAAAAATTAATAATTTTTATAAGATAAGAAAAATTCTTATTTGGAAGAGGGATATAAAAATGTACTTTGGATGAAATTTTGATATTTTTCTGAAAACTATCAAGTTTTGACGAATATTAAAAGTATACTACATTTTAATTAAAAACAAATTTTTTCAAAAAACAATTATGTTGTTAAATAATATTAAAGAATAGTTTTTTAGTATAAATAGATTATTTTTTTTTATTTAATATAATTTAGACCATTGAAACTAATTTTACATTGAATTTAGATGCAAATAATTTCAATCTTTTACAATATTTTAACTCTAAAAACCCTTTTTCCCATTTCTACAATGAGATTGATTTGAAAATAACTGATAAAAATTTTATGTTTTGAATTTTAAAAAATGTATTCCGTATTTGGAATTATTAGATCCAAAATATGAAAAAAGTCATTCTTTTATTTTTGGGCATTATGAATAGCAACTTCAGTAATTTTTATTAAAATGGTAAAAGGGTAAATTAGGTATTTAAGGGTAAAAATAATATTATAAAATCAACCTAACACTTGTATTAATATGATTTTAAGTGTTCTTTTGACCAATATCATCACTAGGTGGAACTAGAACCTATTGTAAGCCACTTGTACGAGATTCAAATATTTAATTTTTTTTATTTAATGAAAAGTTAAATATGACTCACTCAAATTTGAATAACAATATCATTTTTAAGATAAGTTTATAAAAAAGTTAAATTAATCTATAAATATTCATTTTAAATATAAATTTTCATTATTTAACATGATAATTTATTTGTAATTATTTTGAAATGAATAATTATCATAAAGTCTAATAGATTGATGATAATGAAATTATTAAATTCATGGAAATTCAATAACATAATTTTTATTAAAATGTTATTAACCATTAAATGAAAAAAAACATTACAAAAAATATTATTGGTATAGTATATATCTACCATAATCATCCAAGGGTCGAGTAACTGACCTTTTGGAACTGTATGGAAATGATTACGACACTTATCATAATTTATTTAATGTGATTTTAATGTTGCCACAATCATGTTTTTTACATGTAACATTGTTAATGTAAGATTTTCCAGAAGACATATTCAACTATAAAAATTATTATGAAATCTATAGGATTGAAATTCAACCTATGATGCTATTTTTAATTTTTATTCAAAAAATAAGAATATTAAATAATTACACAAAACTGATATTGTGATTATTTTATTAATGAGGATAACAAATAAATATTAATAAAAATATAAAATCAAATAAAAATAGGGATAATTAATCTTCCTAATGAATTTAATTAATTAATGTGACCTATTAGGAATATAATAAAATATTTGGTTTGATGTTTACTAGCTATATTAATTTTATTAATAATAAATTAATTAAATAGTGTCAAAATTGACACAGTTGATTGTTTATCAAAATAATGTATAATTAATTTATATAAAAAATGTAAAAAATTATTATAAAATGTAGAATTATTATTATAATGTCTAAAATGTTCTAAATTATTCATTTAGGGTCTAATTTATATTGAATAAGTTAATATTTCACCCCATTAATTTTGAAATATTTGTTACTTTAGTTCAAAATTAAATAGAATAACTAAGTTTCAATTACAATAATAAGGTCCAAATTGACGGAAACCTTATATAAAATTTATTTTTTGATGATATTGAAACCTTATCTTATTTAATATTTGAAAATATGATATTTTTTTTTTGAATTTATATTGGGTTTTGTTGTTTTATAAATTAATAATGTTTGAGATTCCAAAAGTGACCCTCACCTTAATTATAAAAGAGCACATCGTATATCACATCATAACACCAATTTGAGTGTCAGATATCATCCATCTCCAGACCATTTTTATTATCAACTACCCTATTCACATTCAAGAGGTTTTGGTATTATTTAAAGACTATATCTAGTGCTTCAAGTGGAGATCTAGAGGGAGCTCGTTAAAGTTAAGGTAATATCCTCAACACATTCTATCAAACATATTTCTTCTTCTACTTCTTCTTAATGAGTTTATCAAATTATAAAGTAATAAATACAATATCAATTATATACTGAGATGTTATTATGATTATGGAATAACTGACTTCCACCTTATTTACATCCTATGAAAAATGAAATCATTATGCATCCATACGTACGACTTATCATCTCCATGCCATGGTGTAATATGTTTCTCACCATCACCTTAATTGGATGGGTATAATTATGGAAATAATAACAAT
The DNA here is from genome assembly GCA_963277665.1 of Viscum album. Taxonomy (NCBI): domain Eukaryota; kingdom Viridiplantae; phylum Streptophyta; class Magnoliopsida; order Santalales; family Viscaceae; genus Viscum; species Viscum album. The sequence goes on from OY728150.1 coordinate 522,041,073, forward strand.
ATATTATTATTATAACATGATATGGATTCTAGAAAAAAAAAATATACCATCATCTTCCATTCCATTTCACAATTTTGGGAATGATATCATTGCTCATACGTACGTACGACCTACCATCTACAGGAATCGATGTTATTAATTCTACATGATATCCATTCTATACTGATTATATAAATGTATATAATGAATAAATATGATATATATTATATTAGTATAATTTTAATAATGATATAACTATAACCTAATATGGAAAACTGAAACATATTCAACAAAACATGCATAAGAAAATGAAGCAGTTAATACATTGATAACAAGTAATAAAGAACTTTTATTAACAAACAGATGTTAATATGATCATATGTGATATCATATAAATGATTACGATTCTATAATAACACAATGAAATTATTTAAATCATTATACTGATTTTTTAGATACATATAAATGATATCAAACCTGAGGTAATGGATAAATTCACAATCTCAGTATTATATGAGATTATGTATATGTAAGTACTCATTGGGTTATAATTATCATCAATGTCAATGTTTTTTAAATATGTATTCCAAAATATTATTTCATTTCTTAGGAAAAAATTTATTTTTATGTTTACCCACGGGTGAATTTTTTTAAATGGTATGAAATGATTTTTTTTTCATTTTTGATATGAGGTACTTTTTGACTTATCTGAAAAACGTATGAGAAAAATGTTTTCTTAACTTATACTGTATAGATCAATTTTTTATGATTTCATAATTCCTTATTTACATGAATATTTATATAAAATATTTCAATTTTATTTTTTTTAAAAATCATATCTTTTAAAATAGCATGGAATTTTGACAAAATTAAATGTTTTTTTAATAAGAAAGGATATATCCCCCAAGAATTTATTTCAAGTGTTCTATAAAAATTATTTTCCATCTAAGAAGGAATTATTTAATAGGGATATCTTTGAATTATACTATACCTATTATTCCTATGGTTATATTTTATTTATAATGAAATTATATTTTAGAAATCCCTATGTTTTACATTGATCATGTTATAATGGAATGATTTTTAAGAAACCCATTTTATTATTTAGGTTATGATGAATGATTTATATTTTTCTTCCACAATTAAAAATGATTTAATTATAATATATGTGGGACCTATATCTCTACCCAATTAATTGGGTAAAGATTTATATCAAATGAGAGTGATAGAGATAGAATGGGAAATGATATCAGTTTAGTAACAAGCTGGAACGAGAAGTCAACTAGGTTCAGTAATACAGGGAAAGAACAAGAAGTAAAACCATTTCAGTAATACATGGTTGGAATGAGAGTGAACTTGGTTCAGTAATGGACTTTGTCTATTATGTTGGTCTTGACAATGATCATTGACTAATATGAAATGATTTTAAATACTTATGTGTACGCCAAAAAATCCATGTCTTATGGTATGACTTTTGGGAATTTGTTCATTGATTCTTTATGAACTTTTATGATTTATCCCATGACATGATATCATGATATTTCATATGTAGGATAATATTTTCAAATGTTATGTTCTAATGTATTATGATTATGATATGATATATAACTCTTTTTTTACGCTTACTGAACATCTGAGCTCACCCTTTCTTATATTTATTTTCCCCACATTATGAAGGAGGGTATTAAGTAATATATGTAAAAAAGGGTACATTAATGAAGGAATATGTGGGAAACAATTTAGATGTTTTATGAAAAATATTATACGTTTCCCAGTTTATAAATACATTATACCTATATTTTCAGGGTGTAATCTTGTTATATTCTATTCTTTAAATTTAAAGTAATATCTACATTGGTAAATAATGGTTTATTATAGTCTGTATTAGAGAAAATATATACTTAACCTTTGGAAGATTGGATGAGATACCTTGAGAAAGAACCCTACAAATATGTCTAAGTATAGGTTACAATACTATTGTTTTAGATATTATCATGAATAACATAGTATAAAACATAAATCATCCAAAATTGAACTTTTATCCTTCATTGTGTTGATTTCCCATTATGATTAGTGTTTCTCACAGTATGATTCATTGTTTTTGTCTATGACTAGAACCAAAAGGAATTGTGTTAATGACGAATACTAAGGACAATATAATGATTATACTCTTGAGAAACTGAATGTTATGGGTGTTGGAATGAAAAATCATATCTCTATGCTCACACAACATTCTTAAACTATGAATCATGCAGGACTTACAAAGAATAAAATGAGGAAACAACATTCTGTTGAGTCCTTAATGAGGTAGTGTCTTCCTTCATTCAATGGGTCTATTGATCCACTAATGTCCGAACAAGGGATTAGTACCACTAGAATTATATTTTTAGTTCTCAAATATTCAGATAATGATAAAGAAATATTGGAAATCTATCATTTGGAAGGTGAAGTTGATCAATGGTGTAATCTTATCAAGAGTATAAGGAAGGGAGATGAAATTGACTCTATGTAATGAGATTATTTTAAGAACATATTTTTTATAAATTACATTCCTAATATTCTTCAAATAAATAATGAGAAAGATTTACTTGAGATTATGAAAAAATACGATGAATATGTTGGTACCTATAAAAAAAATTTACAAGAATTTCATTGAATTCTTCTAGAATTTTTATGCAACCTGAGAGTCAAATTGATAGATTAATTAGTAGATTAAAACCATGTCTCCAAAAGGAACTATAAATAAGTGACTTCAATAGACATGAGGAAATATTTTGAAATTCTAAAAAATTTTGAGATTGATATTTGAGTAACTCATCAGTCCCATGTGTTTGATAAGAAGAGAAAAATAGAATTCAAGGGAAAATATAAAGACTTCACAGAGAAGAAAATTATTTTCCCCTATGATCAAAGTAATGAAATAAACTTGGTGGAAATTGTCTTAAATGTAATAGGAAATATTTTAAGTTGAGTATAGAATAACATCCAGAAATTGAATGCTGATGTGATGAGAAAAGATGTCTTATGATGTAAATAGAGAAAAGGATACAGAAAATGCATCTCCCAAACTTCAATGCTACAATTTAATGAAAATGGGGAATTATAAAAACCAATTCCCTAATTCAAGGTTTATCAATGATGATCTTTGTCAGAAAACTCATAAGGCCAAATGTAATTGAATTTCACATGCAATCACTATCAGTGTTGTGGAGTACTATAATGAAGTAGTGAATGCTACACATACCATCCACTCTAATGTATAAAATGTTTTATTTGATTATAGATCCACCAAAAATTTTATTTATGAATAAGTTTCTAAGGGTATCTTCATATTACCTCAAATATTAGATGTTGAGTTAGTTGTGACAAATCTTAATGGAACAAAAGTCACTCCAAAAGATTATAATTCTTCTCTAGTTTAAGTTTGTGGGAATGTGCTTTCTAAAAATATTATGATCCTTATTTTAGTGGAATTTTATTTGATTTTTGGAAATAATTGGATTTTTCTATATGGATCTCATATGAATTTCAAAGGAAATTAATTTTCATTTCATGTTTCAGATCAATAAATGATAATCTATCAATTTAAGGATGAATGTAACCTTCTAGTTGAAATATCATTGATATTATGGGTCTTGGTTCTTATAAATGAAGGTTATATGTCTCAAATTTTTGGGTAAAATCTCACCCTTAAGTATACCCCTACTATATGTGAGTTTGTTAATGTATTTCTAAAATAATGCATTGTCTTCCACCAAATCATGATGTTTCCTTTTCAATAAAACTTATATAGAGTTCTATTCATATTTTAAATAAACCTTATATAAAGGCCCCATTTGAGTGGTAGGAATTAAAGAAGAAACTCATAGAGAATCTTGACAAGGGAATCATATTCCCTAGTGTGTCACCTTAGGGTGAACATATTCATTGTGTTAAAAAGTAATATGGATCAATGTGACTATGTATTGATTATGAAGAACATAATAAGATCATTATCAACAAAAAATATACTATTCCTCACATTGATGACTTATTCTACCTATTATGCAGAGCTCAATACATTTTCAAGATTTATTTTCATTCAAGAAATATGAAATTAAAGGTCAAGAAAGTGGATATACAAAATAAAACATTCTTTATAATATATGGACACTATTAATTTATAGTGGTGTATTTTGGTCTTACTAATGCCTCCTCTATCTTCATGGATCTACTGAAGAGAGTATTTAGAGATTATTAAGATCTGGTTTAGGTAGAATTTATCGATGATATTGTTTATATTCTAAGAGGAAGGAAGAACGTGAATAACATTTGAGAATTTTACTAAAGACCATATAAATGGATATGATTTATGAAAAATTTACCAAATGTAAATTTTAAATTTAGAAAGTTTCATTTTTGGGTCACATAATATCAAGATAGGGGATATTTGTGGATCCAACAAAAAAATTAGTTATTGAATTTTTTCCATGACCAACAATAGTAACTAATATCCAATGTTTTCTTGGTTTGGATGGATATTATTGTCGTTTTTTGAATGATTTTTCATGAATATCTAATACAATCACCATATTGACCAAGAAGGGTGTTATGTTTGTGTGGACAGAGGCATATGAAAATAATTTCAAAGAGTAAAGAAGAAGGTTATCCAGTGAACTAATTCTCACACTACCTTAAAGTAGAGAAAGGTTTTTGATCTATAGGGATACATTTATGAAGGCTCTGTGATGTGTTCTCATGAAAAAAGATATGGTTATAGCTTATGCCACATGAAAATTTAAAATACATGAGAAAAATTACAAAACTCATGATTTGGAGTTAGGTATGGTAATCTTTGCATGGATTATAATTTTTGTGAAATGTGTGATATTTATTCTAACCATAAACGATTAAATTATATTTTCACACAAAAGGAGCTGAATATGCACCATAGAATATGGTTGGATTTGATTAATGATTACGACTTCATGATATATTACCACCCTAGGAAGGCGAATTAGATGATAAATGATTTGAGTAATAAAATACAATGATAGCCTATCCATGATGAGGATTTAAGATGATACAAAATATTTATGGATTTGAAGAGGTTGAATATTTAAATTGAAAATGAATGGGAGAAATAATATATTTCTCAAAAAATGTTCAAACATTTATACATGTGAAGATTAAGGATGCGTATAAGATAGATGTAGAGATACCACAATCCATTTTTTGTATTATTAAAAAAGAATATTTTTGGTAAGTGGGAACTATAGATGATCCACCAAACATGCAAGTCCTAAATCCCCTTAATCCACACACAACACATTAAAGAAAAATATTAAACATTCAAATGAAAACCACACTAGAAAAAAGTTTTAAAAATTTGAATTTCAAAAAAGCCATCAAACTGAGAAATCAGTATGATCGCACTCTTGAACAATCACGATCACCAGCTGTTATAATCATACTAACTCCTATTCAGCAACTGTGTTTGTATTCCTCCCATACCCAAATTAAAAAGGACATGTTGGATGAGGCTAATAGTTATTCATTCTCTATTCATCCTGGAAACACAAAGATGTATTGGGAAATGAATGGGTATTTCTGGTGGGATGGAATGAAATGAGATGATATTGAATATGTTTCTTAGTGATTATTTTGTTATCAAGTTAAGGATGAGAGACCAGAATATAAGGGGATGTTACAACCATTACCCATACCAAAAGGGAAATAGGAAAACACAACTATGTACATCTTCGTTAGACCTCCAAAAACATCTAATGTCTATAATTCAATATGGGTTATAGTTGACCACCATATGAATTAGGAAGATTTCATTACTATTAGAGAATATATATATCTTAACAATATTTATCAGATATATATAAAGTAAGTGGTAAGATTACATAGAGTACCACCTTCCATTATATCTGTTCGGGATATGGGTTTTACCTCAATGCTCCGGCGAAGTCTCCATCATGCTTTTGATACAGAGTTAGGTTTCATCCATTCTTATTATCCTTAGATAGATTATGAGTCTGAGAGGTTAATTCATACATTATAAGACAAGTATATTTCATGCTCTATGGATTCCAAAGGTGGTTGATATCAACACCCACCTTTGATATATTCTTCTTACAACAATATCATTTACTATAGTATTCTAATAGCTCCTTAGGAATCCCTATATATAAATAATTGTATAACTCAAACATTATGGGATTATTTTGGGGAAATAAATCTATTAGGACATGGTCTTGTTGATGAAATGGAAAATAATGTCAGGTCTATTCAACAACACATAAGATCGACTCAGAGTTGAAAACAAAATGTTATGCTGACACCCAAATAAAAGACCTATAGGTAATGTTGGTTTTAAGGTGTTTCTATGAATACCTCCCAAGATGATATTAATGAGAATTTGAAGGAAGGGATAGCTGATCCCTAGGTACATAAGTCCTTTTTAAATTCTTGATCGTGTTGGGAATGTAGATTATAGATTGACACTTCCACCGAATCTCTCTCATGTTTATAATGTGTTCCATGTATATCTCCAGATAAAGTATAGGCATGATCCATAAAATGTACTAAACTCATAATTATTATCGCTGGATAAATATATTTCTTATGAAGAATGACCGATATAGATTATAGATTGTAACGAAAAAGTTATATAAATCAATACCACTCACTTGGTTAATGTTTTATAGAGAAACCACCAATTTGAGGAAGCTATGTGGGAAGTTAAGGATGTAACGAGGTAGAGGTATCCTCATTTTTTCATATTCAACTGAAAATTTTCAACGGTGAAATTTATTTTAATGGGGATAATGTAACAAACAGATGTTTTTATGAAATATTTTTATTAAGAAGATTTATTTCTTCAATAGCTTGCATTGCACAAAATTGTGAGTTTAACCAAACTGCGAGATTCCATTATTATAAAATGACAACTATAACCTACCTATTAAGTTGGTTGGAATATATATAACTTACTTATTAATATATATGTTGAATTCATTGACAAACAATTATTTATGAAAAATATAAACCAATTAAATATATAAGGAATTATTTGTGTTTTATATGAATAAATTAAGTTAATAAGAGTAAAGAAATGAAATTAATGAAATATATTTGTTATATATTTAATGAAATGTTTTTTGTATTAATACAATAGAAATTTGAGACATAATATTAGAATAAACCTTATTTTATGTATAAAAACAAATATTTTTCAATCGGCTAATTTTATTGCCTTTTAATGGAGAACCCATTTTAAATTATTATTTTGAAAAATTAATAATTTTTTATGAAAACATAATCTTTTTAATTGTAATCAGGATACAAAAAAGTACATTGGATGAACTTTTTATATTAATCAGATAACTTTCATGTTTTGATGAATAATAAAAATATACTAAATTTTAAGTGAAAAAAACATCTTTCATAGTAATAATAAGTGGTTAAATTATATTATTTAATAGTTTTAAATTATAAATAGATTATATTTTTATCATTTAATACAAATTATGTCATTGGTATTAATTTTACATTCCATTTAGATGTAAAAACATTTTAATCTTTTGTAATGTTTTAACATTTAAAACTTGTTTTCTCACTCTCACAAAGAGATTAATTTTAAATTAATTACTCCAACTACTATGTTTTGAATTTTTCAAAATGGATTATATATTTGGAATCATTATTTTTAAATTAGGCAAATATATTTCATTTATTTTGGGGTATTAGGAATAATAACTTTGGTAATTTTTATTATTATAGTAAAAGGGTAAATCAGGCTATTAAGTGTAAAAATAATATTATAAAATTATCCTAACACATGTATTAATATAATTGGATTACTATGTTTCAACATAAATATTACTTTGATAGAAATTGTATTCTTTTAAAGCCATTTGGATGAGATTAAGATATTCAATTTATTTTATTTAAAGAAATGTGAAATATGTCTTACTCAAATGGTAATAAATATATCATTTTTTATGTAAGGTTATAAAGAATACATATTAGACTATAAAAAATAATTTTAATTATATAATGTTCTTATATATCCTAGTAATTTAGTTTTAATTTTTAGGAAATTAATAATTACCTTAACGTCAAATACATTGATGATGCAAAAATTATTTAATTGATAAACAAAGAATAACATAATTTTTATTAAAATGATAATAACCATTAAAAGACAACAACATTTGACCAAATATTATTGGTAGAATATATCTTCACCATAATCAACTATGGGCCATATTATTGACCATTATGTGCCATATGGGAAAGATTATGTCATTTAGAATTTTTTGAAAGTTATATTAAAGTTGTAAAATTCATGATTTAATATATATAACATTTATAATGTATGATTTTACAGAATCTATATTCTACTATAAGTGTTATTATTAAATATAGAAGATTTATATTCATCATAGTTTTTTTGTTTTTAATTTTTATTCAATAAATAAATATATAAAATAGTTACAAAAAACTGATGGTGTAATTATTTTATTAATAGATATAATAAATAATAATTAATAAAAATATTAAAATAAATATAATTTTAGATAATTAATATATCCAATGAATTTTATAGATTTCATTGACCACTTATAAATATAATAAAATATTTGTTTCTATGTTAAATATTTATATTTATTTTTTAAAAAATCAATGAATTAAATAGTGTCAAAATTGACATTATTGATTATGTATCAAAATAATGTATTATTAAACTATTTGAAAATCATGAAACAAATTTTAATAATATAGAATAACTCTTTTATGGTCTAAAATGTTTTAAAGTATTAATTTATGGTCTAATTTAGATCTAATAATTAAATATTTTACCCTTATAATATTGAGATATTTCTAACCATCTTCACAAATTAATTATAATTTCTATGTGTTAATTAAAATGACGTGGTTTAAATTGATTTAATACTTGTCCAAAAATTATTGGATGATTCAATTACGACATTTTATCATCTCATCTTCGAATCTAGGGCATTTTTGATTTTTTTATATATTTTGATTTAATTAAAAACTAATATATTTTGAGATCTCCAAAGTATCCTCATCTAAATTATAAAAGGGAACATCCTCACTCACTTATTAAATTCACTTTGAGCCTTCAATATCAGCCAAACCCTATTCATTTCGATTATAAACATTCCTATTCACATTATAATGATTTTTTTATTCTCCAAAAACCAACTCCAGTGCATTAAGAGAAGATATAGAGTGAGCTCGTTGAATAAGAGGTAATCTCATATACCAATTATTTCAAACTTATTTCTTTTTAAACTTCATCTTCATGAGTTGTTCCATTATAATGTAACCCCGAATTGCCTTAATTATTTTTTTATTGATTTTTTATAGCCCCCATTTAATGGGATAAGGGGGAACCCTTAAAAATTTTATAGGATTAGAGATTACATGGAGTATAGGCTTAAAAGAAATTACAAGACCAGAAGGTCTTAGAGAATTAAACCAGACTATAACTACAAGGAACTGCCCATCCCCAGCATCTTCATCATGATGTTAGCTCCCCACCATTGCATGGATGTCCAGATAATCTTATTATGAAATCACAGGCTGGTCCTGATGGTGTATCCATACCCTCTTCCATTCTTCCAAATCCATTTAGTTTTTCTCTGGTGAGTGTGACTACTCAAAATCCTCCTATGGGGATGCTCCTTTTTTGTAGAGTCTATCTGGTGAAATTACACTGATCATGTGGCCCGAAGACCTTGATGTGGCCCAAAAGACTTAATGGTGGCCCAAGAAATCAAGTAAAAATTTTATATTGAGATGTTATTATCATTATGTAACAACCATATTCCACCTTCTATCCATCCTACAAAAAACAAAATCACCACGCGTGAGTACGTATGGCTTACCATCTCCACACTATGGTGTAATCTGTTTTTCACTGCCACCTTGATTAGATGGGTTTAATGATGAAAATAATAACTATATATGATTATTATAACAATATATAGATTATGAAACAGAATATATAAAATCCACTTTCATACCATTTTAGAATTACGGGAATGTTATCATTGCTCGTGCGTACGCATGACATACCGTCACCACGATGCGGTGCGATTCATTATATATTATTTCCATTAAATCATGATTATATAAATGTATATCATGAATAAATATGATATATAATATATTAATATATTTTATAAATTATATAATTGTATCCTATAAAGGATAAATGTAACTTATTGGACAAAACAAGTATAAAAAATTGAACCTTTTAATACCCAAATAACGAGTAATAATGAATTTTATTAACAAATAGATGATAATATGATCAAATATGACATAATAAAAATTACTATGATTCTATAATAAGTAAAATAAATGATTTAAATCATTTATAAAGAGTTTAGGATACATACAAAGGATATTAGACACGAGTTAAGGGGTAAATTCACAATCTCATTATTATTTAAGATTGTTTATATTTAAGTATTTACTATGGTATACTTATCATCAATGTCCATGTTTACTATATATCTATTCCAAAATATTATTTCTATTCTTATTAAATTTATTAATGTAAATTTTACACATTGTTGAAATTTATTAAGCTGTATGAAAGGATTATTTTTTCATTTTCGATACGATGTACTGTTTTAATTATCTGAAAAAGTATGAGAATAATGTTTTTTTAAATTATATGGCATGAATGTATTTTTATGTTTTCATAAATCCTTATCTCCATGAATATTCCTTTATAATATTTCAAGGTTATTTTCAAATAAATTCATTTCTTTTAAAATCATGAGGCATTTTGAGAAAATAAAATGTTTTTGAAGAAGAAAGGATATTTTTATAAATAATTAATTTCAAATGCCAAATAAAAATTATTTTATATTTAAAATGGAATTATATAAATGTGTTATATTTCAATTATAATATCCGTATTTTTCTTATGGTATTATTTTTTTTATTTTAAAATTAAATATTTAAATCTATTTGTTTTACATGGATTGCATTATGATGGAATGATGATTAAGAATGCCATTTTTTCTGTGGGTTATGATTGGATGATTTATCTTTGTATAGACATGTAAGAATTATTTTATTATGATATGTGTGGGACCTATATATCCCTCAAATTCATTGGTTAAATATTTTTATTTCATGAGATAAAGAGATATGGAATGGGAAATGATCAAATTTCAGTAATAGAGGGCTAGAATGGGAAGTAAACCTGCATCAGTAATACAAGGATAGAATGTGAAGTAAACCTGGTTTAGTAATACATGGATAGAATGAGGAGTGAACTCGGTTTAGTAATACAATTGGTCTACTATGATTTTCTTAAAAATGATCACTGACTAATAAAAAATTATTTTCTATTCTTATGTGTATGACACAAATTCTATGTGTAATGTTATGAATTTCGAAAAAAAATTCATGGATTATTTATGAACTTTTATGATTTATCCTAATACATGATATCATAATCATTCATATACAGGATAATATTTTCAAATATTTTTTCTATATGTCTTATGATTGTGATTTGATTGATATATTCCTTTTTTACCCATATTGATCATCGGATCTCACCGTTTCTTATGTTTCTTTTCCAAAAATTATAAAGAAGGGTATTAAGTAAGATATATCAAAAGGGGGTCTAGTTATGAAGGAATATGTGGTAGACAATGTAGATGTATTATAAACCATTTGATTATATTTTGTTGTTTCTAAAGAAACTACACCTATTAGATCATTGCACGATTTTGTGTTTTCTATTCTTAAATTTTGAAGAAATATCCTTGTATGTAAAGTACGTGCTATTATAGTGGTGATATTCATATGGGTGGATTACCTTTTGTGGTGGATGGGTTCCCATAGGTTATTCTAAATGATTTTTCTAGCATGGCTCTAGAGAGGGATGTGGAGTTCTCTATAGAATTAGCACTGGGAACATAGATGATATCTATTACCTCATTCTATATATCCCCCACTGAGCTGAAAAAATTAAAGGTATATATGGTTGATTTGGATTCAGAATGATTAATTTTCCTGATGTTCTCTCCTTGGGATACACAAGTGATATTTTCTATAAAGGTTAATGGATCTATGTAGTTTGAAATTGATTATCCGAAGCTGGATAAGGGACCTTCATGAACAAGTATCAATTTTCCGACATTAATGATCTGTTTGAATAGTTAAAGGGGGAAAGGTGGTTCACAAATTTTTACTTGCATTTTTTCTATCACCAGGTCATATTTAGAGAGGTATATGTTCATAATACATATTACTAATTTAGGTATAACCATTTTGAGTATTTATTAATGCCATCCGCGTTGAAAAATTATCCAAAAGTATTCATGGAGCTTATTAATGGGGTCTTCCACATGTATCTCGATTATTTTTTCATGGTATTCATGGATTCCATCCTAGATTATTTTGGAATTGATGAGGAGAATGTGATTAATTTTGAATTGTTTTGGGTAATCATTGGGATCATCATCTATATGATAATTGTTCTAAATTAACCTTCTAGATCATTGAGTTAAGGTTTATGGGTCACATGACTTTTGAGTGGGGAGTTTCAGTGAACCCTGATTAGGTTATTACATTGATGTCATGGGATTAGTCAAAGAATGTTTTTGATATTAGGATATTCTGGAGCCTGGTGTGGTATTACAAGCAGTTCATTATTTATTTATCACGGATGGTTCCTCCCATGGAAATGCTCACCCAGAAAGGTGTGACGTTCAAATGGAGTTCTAAAAGACAATAATCCTTTGATGATCTTAACTAATGGTTTACCATCGCCCATGTTTTGATATTTCCAAATTTTAAATGGGTTGTGTCGTATACTATGATGCCTTAGGTATGCGTCTTAGTTTTTTGATGATATAGAATGATCAAGTGGTAGCCTACAGATCCTGCCAACTCCGACCACATGAGAAAAATTAGGCCACCCATGACTTGGAGCTAGCTATAGTGATACATTCTCTAAATTCGTGGTTCCACCAACTTTTTTGGGGGAAATTTATAGTTTATTCAGATCATAAAATTTTTATAAACATTTTCTCTAAAAAAATATCTAAATATAAGGATGCTACATTTTGTTGAGTATCTTTAGGGGTTTGAATTTCATTTAGTTTATACCCTGGGAAATGCAAATGTTCCCACATACACTTTGAGTTGGAAAGTTCCAATGTATGCATTAAAAGAGTCCATCGATGAATGGAAATTGATTGTGATTTTTCCCAGTTACATCTATAGAAAGATTAGAATAGTAGAGGCACATTCTTTGAAAATATCTAGTTGACACTTTCTCTTCTAGATTTGATTCAGTAGGACCATCTTGGTGATGAGTAGTTCCATTGGTCTATACAGTTGCTTCATTGTTTTTAGATATGTTGTGATTGGTTATTGTGTCGTAAGGGAATTTTTTAATTTAAGGGTCGCTCTATGGCACCATTGTCTCTATGAAAGGTGGTGATAGAAGATAGTAACCCATCTTAGTGGTCTGCTCATCTGGGTTATACCAAAATTTATTATGATATTCATCAGAAATTTTGGTGGCCATAAAAGAGGTAGGATGGGGTTGGATTTGTATCACGATGTTATAAATTTCTGTTTGTTAAGGAAATTCTCTAAAGACCCACAAGTTTTCTCCAGCCACTAGCCCTTCCTACTTGTATGTTGGACAATATCACTATGGATTTTATTATCGATTTCCCTCATACATCCTAGGGGAGGAATTCTATTTTGGTTGTTAAAAATCATCTAACCAAATCAACCCATTTTATTCCAATCATAGATTCAACTATGTCAGATGAATTGTGCTGGATGTATGCTCATGATATTTTGAGGCTTCATGGTGTTACTTCTGAAATCATTTCTAACAGTGAACCTCTTTTCACCTCTATGTTTTGGTAAGGGATTTAGAAGGAATTGGGTTCACAAGTCAAGTTGAGCACCCCATACAATCCTCAAATGGATGGTAAGATGGAGCGGGTGAATCAAATTTGGGAAGACATGCCCCGATATGTGTGTTGGATTTCATGGTTCATGGGATAGCCATTTGGGATTTGTTGAATTTTCATATAAAAATAATTGAAAATAAGATATTTGAATTATCCATTTTATGTGTTTTATGTTCAGAAATTTTGGTTGCCTTTGTGTTGGGATGAGGTGGGTGAGACCTCACTATTCTGACCAAGCCTTCTGTATAAGACATATGAGAAGGATAGGATAATCAATCGGTGATTTTTGACTACTAATAGTCTCCAAATATATTATTTGGATCATAGTTTTTGAGATCATAAGTTTTCCTTGGGTGACCAGGTGTTCCTGAAAGTGGAACATCACTTGCATCATCACTATCTTGATAATCAAGGAAAGATAATTCCATGGTATGTTGGACATTTTGATATTACTGAGTGAATTATAAAGGTGGAATATATGTTGAATTTTATTTTTTTATTTCATTTTGATTCATGACATGGTTAATGTGTTTTAGTTCATAATGTAATTCCCTGACCCCAGTTACCCAGAGTTGGTGCATTATTACATAGAATTGGCATGATATAAGAAATCATGTCCCGAAAGACCGATCAGTTTAGTAGCCTTGGAAGTATTAGATACATTCATAAGTTTTACATTACAACATGAAATAAAAATATCAACAACATTTTTCCCCTTTTGAACACTCTTATATTCTTATCCTATCCCTGCAGGTCAACCATAACATACTTCTTCACTTCCTGGGAAAAATAAAACCTAGAAAGGGGAGATCTCAAAAGCTCAGTAAGGATAATAATATAGCAGAACCATTCATAAATAAGAATAAAAATTTAAGGAAATTAATTAGACTAAAAAAAACCCTTTTAGACTTAAACTTCTGCATAATATGGAAAAGATAAAATCAATTAATTCCATTTACTTATTTGCATGGATATTCTACTTATCGAATAATCACATGCCATACCAATAGCCACTTTTGTAATGATGGAATGCATAATGCAAGACTTCATAACCATATAGTCAAGGCCGTGTTCCTTGACTACAAATGTAATTTTTTCAAGGCCTTGTGTCAAGACACTAATTTGTCTCATGAGACCTACCGACGCATCCAGAAGCAATATCGGGCCCCACCCATCACTTATTAAGTCCAATGCATTCCTCACATGAAAATGTTTAAACATAACATAAACATTCATATTAAAACTAGTGTAGGAAATGTCAATAGTTTATCCATAAACCATGAATCATTTAAAGATAACACATACACAGTAAAAAATATCACAAAACCTTCAATACAATATGGATGTTTTGTATCATAATAAATAAACTTCAAACTAGCTTAAAATCTATCAAATGAGGTTGAGATAGATGAAATCAATTTTTTTTAGTGAAATATATCTTCTTATTTTGAAATAATTTAAAAGTTATATAATTATAAAAAAATATTTATTTTTAAAATATTCATATAAGCTTTTATTGGAATCTTCGATGTTGTTATAATGGCAGAAAATAGCCACACCCTCCATATAAGTTAAAAAAAGACATTATTATCTTAATTTTGTCGAAAAGGTCATAAAGTACCCTATTTGGAAAATGATGAAAAGATTAATTTAATAACATATATAGTCAAATAAGGGTATAAATTACTTTATCTTATAGTATATTAAATAATAAAAATGTTTTGAATTACATTTTTATGAAAACACAAATGTGGATGATAAAGAGGTCTCATTAGAAACTTACGTAAAAAAAATCTCAGATAATAAAGAGATTGTGAAATTAACCCTTATCTTGTAATTTTACATAGTATATGGTATGTTAAACTCCTTTATAATAGTTAAAGCATTTTTATTAAATTATAAAAGAACTATATAAATAAATATGATTTCATATACGACCTTATAATACTTTTTGTTAATAATTTTTTATTAGTATCATCGTTTCTGGTGTTAATTAATTTGTCTTCCTTTATATGCTTGGTTACGTAAGCAATGTTTTTTATAGATAGTATGTATTTAATTCATATAAAGAATGATATTATGTATATAAAAATTATTTTTAATTATAAAATGAAAATTATCCTTGAATGATTACGATGGGGAATGAATTTCATCACGTTCATGGAGACGGTAATCCGTACGTACACACGAGCTACAATATCATTATATTGATGGTGAAATCATATGTAATTGTATGTTATATCATATATAATGAATAATTAACGTGTTATATTTATTATTTACATCTGTTATACTCATTATTATACCCATCAAAATAATGAAGTGTTTGAATAACTAACTACACCATGACGTGGAGACAGTAATTCGTACGTACGCATGTATGGTGACTTTGTCATTTATAGGATGGATAGAATAATGTATATGGTTGTACCATTTTTATAATAACATAAAAGTATATAGAAGATAGTGGATTTATTATTTTAGAATAGAAACAAAAAACAAATGGGAAGTGGAAGAAGAAAAGAACTTGAAAGAGGTGATGAAATATTTACCTTTTCTTCGGGTTCTTCCTCTTGATTTGATCAAAAGGTCTCCTTATGATGGATTTATGACCAAATTAAGGCCTCTAGGATGAAGGTATGAACGTTGGAAGGATAATTTGGCAGTTTTTGGCTGATCCAAAAGGCTTTTTATGTGTGAAATTAAGAGAAGGGGAAGTTCCCTTTTATAAGAGAGGTCAGGGTCACTTTAGGAAAAGCTTGAAATATTATTTTATAATAAAATCATTTTCGGTTTATAATGCCTCCAAAATGAATTATTTAAAGGCTCAGGAGAGGATGGGTCAACAAATATCAACCAATAGGTTTTATACGGGTTTAGGTCATCATATTAACCTTATCTTTTAGACTTAACTCTTAGTTAAATAGTTTGACATTTACCATGTCTCTTTGTATTTTTATATTATATGGTTAATAAATTTACAATTACAAGATAAGAGAACCACATGTGGTTAATTATTAATATATATGAAATTATCTAAGTCCTTTGGCTGAACCTTATAATTTTATGAATATTATATCAATTAATAATATAATATTTGTTTTAAAAACTCAATTATGTTAATTTTTACAATATTTAGTATTTGGTTTTTTTAAAATCCATAAAAACATTATCACATAGAATAAAATTTATTTGACCAACTCTAACATGTAATATTAATCTATAAAATTAGTGGAATTCATCAGAAGTCTCAATTTACATTTATTTATATATTTTTAATATCAATTATTTTAATATTTCATTAATAAGGTAATTACTGCATATTCATTATGTCATAAATAAATTAAATTATATAATGTCTAAAAGTCATAAATATAATAACATGATGTAGGGAATATTTTTATCTTTCTATTGAATATTTATGGTCTAATTTATATTATGTGTAACCCTATATTAAAAATGGTTTAGTTATTAAACTTTGAATTTTCCTCTTTTAACCCTACTATAAATAAAATAATAATAAATGTCCTAATCCAATCCAAGAAGACCAAAGGGGATCATATTTTGTTCCTAAGGTTGTTGTTTGGTCGGATTACACTTATCCAATAGATTTAAGACATGTTTTAGGGTAATTATGATATCATTTTTACCTTTAATTACCATATTTACTTTTAATTGTGGTAATAAAAGAAAAAATTTACTATTTACCAAAAAATATTTTCATCTTATTGAACCACATTTTACTTACTGATATTAATCGTGTCTCTCTGATTATTTAAATTCAACTCACAGAAGTGGTGAAATTATGTTTTATGCAAATGTTCAAATGCTCCAATGAGGTGGGTAAAAGACGGTAAAAAGTTCAATAAATTTTTTATATATCTCAGATTATTTTAAAATCAATCCAATGAATTACATTGAACTTAGATCAGTATTATGTATCTATTTTGACCTAAAATAATTTTAAATAAAATAAATAATTATATAAATAAAAAGTGGGTTTAACTAATAACATAATGTTTTTCACTATTCATAAAAAATTGAATGTTTTCAGAAAAATACAAAAAATTCACCCTAAGAGAATTTAGATATTCTGAATTCATTAATTAATTCCAATTTGAAAAAGAAAATTTATAAAATTTCAAAAAGAGGGTATTACTATTCATAATGGCTGGTTTGATTGGTCACGGTGTGTTAGAATCTCGAAGGTTAATATAATGCAAGCTATTGCATTATTCAGAGGGAAACATACCATGGAAGCTTGGGGTGTTACAGAAAAACTATAACCCAGATATGTCCCATGTGTCGAATTGAGAAGAGTTGGAGTTGGAGCCCATTTATCTATGTTTGAGCGGATAATAGGGATTATAGATTCCCAAGAAAAAGTGATTAATGGGAAGTCTATTCCATTGATATGTGTTATTTGGAAAAATTGAAATTTTGAGAAAAATACTTCAATGAAAAAGTCTTGTATTGAGGTAAAATACATGTTTTTATTCTCTGATCAAACATAGGGTTGACTTTCTGGGGAGAGCATGTTTTCATGGTAGGGAAAATTGTCATACCTGTTATTTCATTTGTGAGGTTTTATTATATTTATATTAACTATGTATTTTCCCCTTGGGGATTAATTTTTGCTTTAGGATAAAATTGAAATTTTGGGAAAATAATAGGTTGCACATGTTTAGCACACAGTTTTTCAAACTGTGTTCCCTTGCCAATGTAACTATGCGATCAAGTGGTATTTTTGGACAGAGATAAATCGTATGGTTGAAGCATAGTTTTTCAAACAATGTGACTATCCTTGAATCCTATCCCTTTTGGATAGTGGTGACTGCATGGTTTGTAAAACCATGCAGACAAACCATGTAGCCTTTCGAAGTCATTAAAAATCTTATTCTAATGTTTTCTCTCCCCCTAATTTCTAACCCTAAACCTCCAAAAACCCCCTTCAAGATTATTAACCCTAGGAACCTGTCACATCCTGCTTTCTCACTTGGATATTCATTTTCATGGGGGATTTGGAGTGTCTTATCCATGATTATTCAACTGAGTCTACTTTTTATCAGGTTTTCTTCCACTTTTGTATGGGGTTTTTCTTCATTCATTGGTGGTTCTCTTCTCCAGTGGGTTTTATCTCATAGTTAGGTTGGTTACTTGATTTTTTGGGTTCTATATTCACAGTTTTGACTTAATATTTCTTTTACAGGAAATGATTCAGGTGCATTTTTGTTTAGAACTGATTTCTAGAACTTTCTATGCTTGAGGTCGGTGGTTTCAGGATTAAACATTTTTTGATGATTCTAATATGCTTTCTTGAGTATTTATATATGCTCTATAATATATGTGTGTTGTACATAAGCTGTTTATGATGTAATTTAATATGTGTTTGATTGAAATTGGTTTTTCTATTGTAAATTTTGTGTATTTCAAGTGTTCTCCCTTATTACAATCTTTGAAGGTGTTTTATAAATTTGTCAAGGTGTTTCACAGATTTTGAAAGTGGTGCGAGGCATGTTGTAGAATTTTTTTTTGTGCATTTGGTTTTCAATGGGGTTTTGGTTGTGAAAGTACTGACTTATCAAGCATTTGTTATATGGTTTGTGTCAGACACTAACATTTAATTTATTTTTATTTTATAAATTCTTGGCCTCGGGGTCTTGGGCAAAGGTTTGGGCTGGGTCACAGACTAAAATCTTCATCATTTAATATGATTAACTGGTTTCGGACCTGTGCGCGGTCATTGCACAGTTTGCGGTAGCCGCGCAACCAAACCTAGTGTCGTGCAATTTATCATTATTATTGTTGTTGTTGTTTTTGTTGGTGTTGTTGTTAATAATAATATTATTATTATTATTATTTTTGTTTTTTTTTGTCATTATTATTTTTATTATTGTTATTCTATATACAAGTATTTCTATTGTTATTGTATTATTATTATTTGTATTATTATTATTATTATGATGATGATGATGATGATGATTATTATTATTATAGATATAATAAAATGAAAAAAGAGGACAAAACCCTTATACCAGGCGGAATCCTCCCTCCACTGTGCGAGGTACACCCAACGCACCCTCCCCTTCTCTTCGCGATCCGCCACCCTTGCCAAGGATTCCTTCCAAGTGCTGAGATCTGCACCTAGCCCCCTCTTCATCCTTGCCTCACCATCCCAGCTCCGGCCTCCTGTAGCCTCCCCGCACCCCGCACCCAGCACCCAAAGCCCTGCCTCCCTACCCCCTTCCCCATACATGAGAGCCGCCTTTCCCCCTTACCAGCATCGACCTCGCCCTCCGCCCTTCACCGACACCCCCTCAACACCCCGGTCAGCCTCATGCTTGTGGCCCAGCTCCCACGGACAACCGTTCCAGCCTCTGGGCCATTTTCTCCGGCCAGTGGCACGTTCCAGCAACCTACAACTTAGAACCCCTTACCACTTACATGTGTAGTCTTCCGATGACCCGACCCCACTTCCCTCCATGTTCTAAAAAGAAGCACAATCGAACACCTACAAGGTGCCTTTACCTTACTCTAGTGTGGCTGGGCCCCGTATTGCCGACAACGACCTCCTCTGGTATATTTATTTATTTATTCAATATTTATTTATCTTTCCATCCTTTCATTAGTGTTGTTTTTTTTTTGAAACCTTGATTCCACGGTTGTACTACGTATGTTTTTCATATTTCTTAGGTGTGCGGTTAATCCACAGGGCCCTGTTTCCCCTCATACTGAAGTGTGATCGAGTCCGTGCTTCGTTTGAGTTAGAAACCCTTTTCCATGCCCTTTAAATTTAGTTATACATTGACTTCTTGTATTTTTCACTCCCGCTGAATATTAATCAGTTATTTAAAATTTTATTTTTGAATAATTATTTTGGGAAGAAATTATTTGGTGTTCTATATAGTCATTGTGTGGCCAATTATTTTACTCTCTCAGTTGTTTTGACGTGATTTGCGACTAATTAATTGGGTGAAAATGGTTCCTTTTTTTGAATTTATTAGTGTTCACCATATTTTAGTTTGTGTTCAAGGTATAAAGGAATTTTTTTTATGAAAACTAATCTTATTCTATTTAATCGCATTTCATTAATTTTTCAACTTGTTCTTTGAACTGTGCAAGCGCTGTGTATTTCATTTTAGTGGTTTTTGGGAATGTGTTTGATCGAAAATGAATTCTTTGAATGAATTTTGTTTACATAATACTGTGGTCACTCATGAAAAATTGATTATAAAATTTTAATTTGTTATTTTAATTATTATAATTTTGGGAATCATGTTTTAGAAACGTTTTGAAGTGTTGGTGGTTTCGAATGCAAATTTTAACATGTGATTTGTTTTTTAAGTCATGCATACCAAGTGTATATTGAATTCCCCGTTGGACCTTATGAATTTATATTGAAATTAAAATGGTTTTTAGTTTTCCTTAAATGGTTCCCAGGTGGACTTGTTTTGATTGCGGTTGATAAAATGGGGTGCTTATGATTTTAAAACAGAATTTGTACATTTTGAGTGTTTTATTTTGGGGTTTGTGCACCAAGTGTTGGTTACGTTTCTCAGTTTTCTCTTACACATGGTTTATGACTTTGAGAATCATGTTTTTATTTTAATAAATATATTTGAGATGCCAAAAAATGATGAGTGATGTGTTCAAATAGGGTTTCATGTTAAGTGCTTATTGTGATATCTCTTTGGCCTTTGTATAGAGAGTTTTGGAATTAAAGTGGTGATTTGTATTTATTAAATAGGGTTTTCAAAGGTGGGTTCAGTTTTAAAAAAATGGTCGTTCACGGTTATATTCTATGAAAATGATTATTTGGTTATATTTTGTGAAACTAAAGGCATGTTTGGCCCCTTGAACGACTATGTGGAAAAACCACTCCTGGGTATGGTCTCCAGCCTAGTTGGTTGAATGTGAGTTGGGAGGGTCCTCGGTATGGGATTTCCCTCCTATGATAACTATTTAAAGGAAGGGAACTAACATAGAGGTGGTCAGGGTGGTGATAGTCTGTGAGGTGTGTGTGTGTGTGTGCAATGATGTATGTAAATATATGTGGCTTGTTGTTTAAATTGAAAGGCACACCCCTTTATGAAATATAAATGGGAATATAACATAACAAAGAGGGTTACTGTGATCTATTGTTGCACTAGTTAGGTTATGTACAACTAGTTACCTATTGCAGGGGGGATGTTTTGTTTTTATTGATATGGGATTGGGCCCCATGACCAGGCTAGGTAGGGAAACAGTAGGGCATTAGGGCATTATGAGGTCATTGAGTAGGGCATGCCTTCAGAATGATTCACATGTATAGTATGTTCTGGTTTTCATCTGAGTTCCTAGGTCTTCTCGTGTTTTTATAACCCTAATACCCTTAGTTCCATTACCCTCACCATGTGGAACCATAACCTCATGCTTGGTTTTGTTGTTCTTTTTGGTAAATTGTGAAATTGTGTTTATTTTAAAAAAATGTTTTCTAGAAAAAGTGTTTTGGAAAGAATTTACATCCTTCTTTTTACTCAGTGTTAGACAAATAAGTATTTACTTACGTTCTTTTTTCTTCTTCTTCTCCACTTGATCCTTATTTAAAATTAATAGGGTAATGGGTTATTCATGTTTGTTTGTAAAATAAAGAGTATGAAAAATGCTACTTATATATTTATAGTTCAAACCTATTAATCATTGTTTTCTTTATTTAAAGGTGGGACATTGGGAATGGATTAGTCGGGCCCACCTACTGAGTTTTAAAACTAATGCCTATAGTGTTTTCTTGTTTCTGGTTTCTCTTTTAGGTTAAAGCTTCGGTTCGGATGGCATTGGGAAATGTTCAGTTTTGTTATCAAAGAGTAACCCATGGGGTTATGTGGAGTCTTAGTCTTGGACAGGTTAATCTTGTTTTTGTCATTCTTTCATTCCATGTTTTTATTTCATGTTTATCTGTTTATTGTGGTTGATTTATTTCTCTTTATGAGCCAAATCATTCCCAGGGATTAAATTTTGATGCCCGACACTAGTTTCCAGCCCATGAGGATCGGGAATTCCTGTCGGGCCATGTCACAGACCAGCTCGGGGGACTGGTTCAGGGTCTACCCATGTTGGTTCATGACAAAATAGTTTTAGAGGAGGACCTTGTTATTTGGGGTATTTGGTAGATTTAGATTTTTACTTTTGGGACTCTAGAGGCAGGTACGAGAAGGACGTCATGAACCGTCACCCATTCCGAATCTCGAGACACTAGGGGTAGTTCGGGAATTGAGTCCTTGTTTTGTTCTAGTTTGTTTTTGATTAAGGGATGAAAAAAGAGGAAAGCAGATGTCACATCATGATTTCACATGGATTAGTGACCCATGTGGTGTCAGAGTGCACAGTTTAAGTTTCTCCTAGTTTTTTATGCTTACATGGGTCATAGACCACTACCATGTCGCCAGGTTAAGCATGACAACCAGTCCCTCTATTCGGTAATTTGATGAAAGTTGTTTGTTGTCTTAGTTCTTGGGGGTGTAAGTGAACTTTTGAAAATAAAAAAGGATTTTTTAATTAGAATGTTTTATTTTAAATGGCTTTAAATTTGTGAAAGGGATTTTTTAAAAATGAAAGCACTTGGTCTAAAAATATGGTAGTTTCTTCGAATTGATAGAGATATGGTTTGGATGCAACCTTAGGTACTAATTATGAACATTTTAAAATGTGAGGGAATGCACAAGAAGCGTGTGTTGGTGCATATAGATGAAAGTAGATAAAGACATGTACAATGGTTCATGGGATTACTAGGGTGTGAACTTGGAATTAAAGGCTTGAACTTGTTTTTCTAAATCGATTATAAAAAGGGAGAATGATTTTTGGAAATTGAAATTGATTTGAAAAGTGGTTTTGGTATTTTATTAAAATGGCCTTTAAAGAAGGTGGTTTTGAAATCTAAAATGGAAAAGGGATTTTGAAAGATGAATTTTTGTGTGGTGTTGAATTTGTTTGGTCATTGAGCTAGCTATTTTTTGATGAATGTGCTCTCAAAGATGTTGCTTCAACTGGATTTTGGGTTTGGTTCTATGTTTTATGTGTTGTTAGGAAAATGTAACCCAGAAAGGTCCCCAAGGTTTATGATGTGTCACGCCCAGTTTTTAGTCCTTCCCCGACATTTCCTATCCTTCACAGTGGTTGGGGTCCGTTAGAAGTAGTAGAATGGCTTGAAAGGTTCGAGCGTGTATTCTGGGTTTTGGGAACTCCCGAAGCTATCATAGTGCGTGAACGTTTGAGTATGTTTGAAGTTCTGGCTCTGGATGAATGAGAGTGGTTCTCCCCACCATCACAGCAAGTTTAGATGATGTGTAATGTCTTTAAATCCATCTTCGTCTAATGGTTTATACCCGAAGAGGTGAAGTCGAAGAGAAGGTAATATATAATGTGCATTCAACAAGGCCAACAAACAGTGAAAGCATATGATGACCATTTCAAAGGATTTGATGAATAATTCTCTCTTTATCAGGGGTCTTTGGCCAGAGATCATGGAGCGGGTCCTCCTTTCTAAAGACCATCGTTTTGAGAAGCTGGTGGAAGATTTGTTTCTAGCTAAGTCAGTCTCTGAAGCATAGGTTCTTGGCAGTCTAGCAAAACTAGTTACTTAAGAAGGTTCCCCATATGCCAAGTAGGGTGTGTTGGAAGGAACTATTTCTAAAGAGTCTTTTGTAGTGGTTCTGGATTCTGGTTCGTTGGACCATTCAGTGGTGTTCCACCAGTGTGGCCAGTTCGGGCACGTGAATTCGTCATGTCACATCTCTCTGAAGATGTATCATCATTGCAGCTGTCTGGGTCACTTTGAGATGTTTTGCAGGATGCGTCTCCAGAAGAAGACATTGTGACTGAAGGAATTTCAGTTCTTGACTGAGAGGAAGGAGTTTCTTCCTCCATCATAACCCAATCCATAGGTCTTGGGATGAATCTCGTCCATAGTCATGAGTTTTCTAGGATGTGAAGCATCGGTTCGGGTTTGTGTTTCGTGTTAGAAGTGAAACATTTAATGTCTTTTTTTCATGGATTTTTTTCTTCTGTTAAAGTTTTGACGTCATTGTGAGTTCATTGTTTCATCATGGAGTTATAATAGACATGTTCTGTTGTAATCCAATAGTTTTTATGTCTGGTTATGGCTTTCTGAATCGTGTGTATTTCTTAAAAGTGTGTTTGGCCCTTGTCTGGGTTGATCTTAGTTTATCTGTGTTCGTTTGGAGATGTAAGTGCCTATGGAAGAATTCATGTTTGTGGTTACAATCGGTTTCATTTCTTATATAATGTGCTACTTGGAGGTTTTATCCTAGTGTTCAGGTGGGGGTTCTTGGTATGGGTAAAGAGTCGTATGTTTCAACGGAAATGTTGTTTTTCTTGCTCTATAGAATTTTCTTGGGATCATTTGGGAGTTCCTACACCCCCCCTCGGGGTGGTATATTGGGGTGTTAAATTTTCTCACTAGTTGAGTTCTTATGTTGGAGATAACCCTTTCATGTTCTCATGTTTTCTTGGGTTGTGGATTCTTTTGATTTCAATAGGGAATAGATTCTTGTCTTCTCTATTGTTCAGCTGGATGACTTTCTGGGGGCAGAAAGTGTCTGTGGTGGGGAGAATAGTCACACCAAGACATTTAATTTGTTTTTATTTTATAAATTCATGGCCCCATGCTCTCGCACTATGGTCTGGGCTAGGTTGAGGACTAAAATATTCATTTTTTAATATATTTACATGGTTTTAGACCCATGCCTAGTCACCGCGTGGTTGGCAGTAGCCGCGCAACCGGACCTAGTGTTGTGAAATTTCTCAATATTATTATTATTAATAATATTATTATTATTACTATTTTTATTGTTATTATTATTATTATTATTATTTTTATTATTATTATTGTTTTTTTCATTCTTGTTTTTATTATCGTTATTCTATATATTATTATTTCAATTATTATTTTATTATTATTATTTTTAGTATTGTTTTTGTTGTTTTTGTTGTTGTTGTTATTATTATTATTAATATAATAAAATGAAGAAACAGGATAAAAACCTAGTAACCAGCAACGCCCCCTCCCCTATGGGAGGTTCACCCAGTGCACTCACCCCTTCTCTTTGTGATCTTCCGCTCTCGCCCAGGATTCCTTCCCAACGATGACCTCTATGCCCAGGCCGCTCACCATCCCTGCCTTGCCTCCCACGCTCCAGCCTCCTATAGCTGCCCCGCTCCCTACACCCAGCATCCGAAGCCCTGCCTGCCGCCCCCTTCCCCATAGCCACGATCCAACTTTCCCCCTTACCAGCGCCGACCTCACCCTCTGTCGTTCACTAGCACCCCCTCAACACTTCGATCAACCTCCTTCTTGCACCCTGGCTCCCACAGGCTACCGCTTCGACCTCTGGCCACCCATGGCCTGCAGCTCCGGCCGGCATCCCATTTTCCCCGGCCAGCAGTGCATTCCGTCAACCCCTTACCCCGAACCCCCCCCCCCCCTGCATGCACGATCTTCTGATGACCCGACCCCACTGCTCTCCTTGTTCCGACAAGCAGTGCAACCACAAACCTGCATGGTGCCTCTGCCTTGCTCCCCTATGGCCTCCCCTATCGGCATCAACCTCCAATGATATATTTATTTAATTATATATTCATTTATTTATCATTCCATCATTTCATCAGTGGTGTTTTTATTTGTTTTGGTTGAGACCCTAATATCATGGTAGTTCTACACACTTTTTTCATACTGTGTAGGTGTGTAGATAATCTGTGGGGAATTGTTGCCCCTCCTGCTGAAGTGTCTTCAAGTCTGTGCTTCATTTGAGGTAGGATGCCTTTAAATTTTTCTTTAAATTCAGTAATACGATGATTTATTTTATTTTTTACACCCTCTGAATATTAATCAGTTATTTTTAATTTCATTTTTAGAATATTTGTTTTGGGAGAAAATTATTTGGATTTTTATATATTCATTATTTGGCAAATTATTTTACTTGCTTTGTTGTTTTGAAATGCTTTGCGACTAATTAATTTTTGTGAAAAATGGTTCATTTTTTTGAATTTAGTTGTGTTCACCATATTTTAGTGTTTTTAAATGGTATAATGGAAATTTGGGATGAAAACCAATCTTATGCTATTTAATCGCTTTTCATAAAATTTATAACTAGTTCTTTTAACAGTGCAAGCGGTGCGTATTTCGTTTTAGTGGGTTATGAAAATGAGTTTGATCAAAAATGAATTCTTTGAATGACTTTTGTTTACATAAAGTTGTGGTCACTCATAAATTTTTTTTTTATAAAATTTCAATTGGTTATTTAAATAATTTGAATTTTGTGAGACGTGGTTTGGAAACGTTTTGAAGTGCGCATGGTTTTTAATGTAAATTTTAACATGTGATATTTTTTAATGTCGCACATACCAAGTGTTTATTAAATGCACAGGTGGCCCTTATAAATTTATTCTAAAACTAAAATGGTGGTTTGTTTTCCTTAAATGGTTCCCAAGTGTAATTGTTTTTATTACGGTTGATAAAATGGTGTGCGCATGATTTTAAAATGGATTTTGAGCATGTTTTGTGTGTTATTTGGGGTTTGGCCACCATGTGTTGGTTAAGTTGCTCAGTTTGTTGTTACACATGGTTTACGAATTCGAGAATCATGTTTTTATTTTGATAAATAAATTTGAGATGACAAAAATGATGATTGATGTCACGACCCATCCTGGATGCCCGTGTCTTGACTACCGCAGGCCCACCTTCCATAGGATAGGGGCTAGAGACTAGCACCAAAGGCATAAATCCCTGCACTAGGAAGGAATTTCCTTTATAAAATTAAATAGACACAATAGAGTATGCAACAAAAGTAAGCACTAAATAAAGATGTAATCAAAATTAAGTGTTGAACGGAAAGGGGCTGGAAATACAAGACCAACAGTAAGTACATTATAACTAAAAAGCTAGTACAACTATAGTAAAGTAAATCATAAACTACTGAGTCATCCTCTGGGAATCCCACCTGAAGGGTGGGTACGTATTTCCTCCTCAGCACCTCAGGTCCATCCGTCCGCTCCATTTACCTCTCGCCAAGTGGTCCACCTCTTGGTACCGTTCATCTCTACAAGTCTCTACCTCGATTAGTGATGTCCAGGAATCCCACCTGAAGGGTGGGTACAGATGGCCTCTTCAGTACCTCAGGTCCGTTCTTCTGCTCCGTGTACCTCTTGCCATGTGGTCCACCTCTGGGTACCGTCCAGCTCTACAAGTCTCTACCTCGATTAGTGATGTCCGTCTTCTGCATCCAACACAATGTAGTGCAGGCATAGACCATGTAGGGGTTAGTATACGATACTTATTAGGGATCCCCAGACCCCCGAAGGTCTCCTCTAATCCCCAAATGATAAACCACAGAAGAGAGATACAAACATGAATCATAAACCAACCCTACTTAGGTATATGCCCGCACATATACCTAAGTTATCAATCTCAGTTCAGCTCCAACTCTCGAACTCAAACACAAATAAGTCCACACAGGATGTAATGTCAATGACATCTATGATAATGATTGGAAGTCAAGACATAGCTCACATAGGTATACATATTTTTTATAATGATAGAGATGATCAGATGTAGTCATTGATTCATCAAAGCTATCGGACCCACATAGGATACAAGACCAACTAAGCTGCCGGACCCACACAGGATACAAGACCAGCTACTCTGTTGGACCCACACATGATACAAGAACAGTATTCATCGCTCTAAACTGACGGACCCACACAGGATACAAGAACATTATACATCGCTGTCAAACCCACAGAGGATCCCATTATACTATTCATCACAGTCGCAGCCATCTCTAGGGTTCCCACGCACATCACGCTCGATTCCAGGTAGGTTTGCTCCTCGAGCCAAGGTATTGCTACATCAACAATCACGAAGTCCATAGTTTATGCATCCAGAAGTTCTGTCTCATCAAAAGAAACCCAACGCGATAGACGACGTGCTAATCGGACGCCCAGTATGAGAGTTATTGGCATTTCCGTTCTAGGGGCCCGGTTGGAAATACGCTCATTCCAAACCTAGCTGTTTTCCGAAGTTTTCCGAAACTCACATAGAGTATCATTAATGGACTTCCTTGTCACAAGGGACCCAGTGCCGCAGACGGCGGGTCGATAAGACACATGGTGAAGAAATATTTCGATTTTAAGCGAAACAGGCCCAACCCGTCAAGCCAGGTGGGTAGGCGGGTCAGCCCGTCCTAGCTCAGTGGGTCCGGCCTGTCTGGGGGGTCAGCCTAGCCCAGCCCGGTGGGGCACGACCCGGCCATCTAGCCGAGCGGTGCGGGGGGGGCGCGGCCCCCAGTTTTTCTGAAATGGGGGCGCTGAGCGGCGCCGCCCCTCTTGCCCGGCCGGCTGAAGCCGGTCGGTCTCCTCCAGCGCGAGCGGGCCGCTATTCACCCAAACGACACTTTCATGTGTTGTAGCCTCCTTCAACCCGGTCGGCCGCCTGCCGGTCGGTTCTCCCACTGAAGCAAGCTGCGGTTCTCTACAGCGCAGCACCACGAGGCACCGCAGTTCTCCAGCCCTACCGATTAAAATCCAGCCAATTCTTCCTGCCAGACCGGTCATGAGATCGGTTGGTTCATGTGTGGCCATGCTGCCCGTGGTTTCAAGCCGCGGTTCTTCTCTATACGTCCAGCACACTGCCTCCACTTCCTCTGGTCGTTGACACCGCCGTCTTCCTCTTTCCGCTGTTCTCCTCCAGCGTGGTGCGACGACACTGCGCCTTCTTGACTTAGCCCCCAAACAACAATAACCAACAGAGGGTTGTCAGGCTGTGTTGGTTAGTCTCGTGCCCTCTATATTAGTTGGTATCTATTGGCCAAATTCAATCCAAGGAACACATCTATGAATAAGAGTTTACTTTTTTCCATTAAGATTAATCAAAAACCCTACCTCGAATCAAGGATCGTTCATCGATATCGCAGAAAATGGTGTTGATCCGTCAATGTCGGAGGAAGAGTCATTGTATTTGGCGACGTTACTCACGGGTGGTGTCTTCTCCCTTGACATAGATGAAGAAGAAGGTAAAAGACGTTTCTTCACGTCCTTCTAGTTTTGGTGCGTTCTTCACGCTCTTCGTCGAGAGAGTATGTCTTTCTTCGTAGAAGAACTCTCCCTTTCTAATTCTTCCAAATCTCTCCCAACACAACAAGTGTAAAGCCAAAATAATAGATTAGGATATTATTTTATTCTCACATGATTTTTAAAATTCAGACACTTAAATTAATTATTTAATTATGGAGTTCAATTAATTAATTATAGAGATCAATTAATTAATTAATAGAGTTTTCATATTAATGACAACAAGTGGGAGGAGAAGAGTTTAACATAAAGAGGGGAGTTGTCAAATTAATTAAAGAGGAGTTGATGTTAGATGAATAGTTAGGTTCTCATGTGGGCCCCACCACACATTATCCTCTCATGGGAGGTTATGTGGGGTGTGGGCCCCACCCAAACTTCCCTTTGGTGGAAATAACCACCTCTTAAATAAAATTGTATAATACTATAATTTTATTTAATTTCCTACGAATCCCCAAAATAAAACATCCACTCTCGACCAAACGCAATAGCTGTAAAGGTATCCTTAAGCAAATATCGGCATTGCGATTTCATCGGTACCCTCAGATATCAATTCCATGCACCAGTTTAAAAGATACAAAAACCTGCACGTACGTTTACTGAACGTACCTGAACAAAACTTTAGAAATTGATTCTGGGCACACTGGGCCTCGGAATAAGGCTCCGTTAGAAACTAAGGACTCGTAAAATTCAAAAGAATTTAAGAAAAAAAATTCCTTGAAATTTCCTGGTCTTTACATTACCCCCAACTCATGTCTTTACATCCCAGTAAAGCTACAACACACACTAGGGAAACAAATGGGGGTACTGATCATGCATCTGAGCCTCCTACTCCCATGTGCTCTCCTAGAGGATCCCATGCTGTCAGTGAATGCGCACCAGATGAATCAACCATCCACATAGGACCCACTCCTGTCGTTCCTCAATATCCACCGGGACCTCCGCGAATGTCGCCCCGTCATCGATGTCCAACTCCCTGTGGTTGTTGATGTTGGACCGATCATGCACGTATCTCCTCAGTTGAGATACGTGGAAGACATCGTGCACCTGGTGCCACTGAGGTGGAAGGTCCATGTGGTAAGCCACCTCGCCGACTCTGCTGAGGACCTAGAACAACCCGATGAAATGCAGAGATAACTTTCCACCCCAACCAAATCTCTGTAGACCTCATCGAGGTGAGACCTGTAGGAAAAGGTGGTCACCATCCTCGAACTCCAGTTGTCTTAGTCTCTGATCAGCATAGGACTTATAACTGCTCAGTGAAGTCTTCATCCGCTCCTAGTTGATCTGTACCTTCTCCATCGTATCATTCACCATCTCTGGTCCAACAAGTGTTGACTCCCCTGGGTCTTTCTAGCACAGAGGTGATCTGTAAGGTCATCCATACAGTGCCTCATAAGGTGCCATCCTGGTGGTGGAGTGATAGCTATGGTTTTACACAAACTCCACTAAGGGTTAGTGATTATCCCAGCTACGACCATAGACAAGGACACATGCACAGAGCATGTCCCCGAGAGTCTTAATGGTACTCTCAGTCTGACCATCCGTATGAGGATGGAAGGTGGTTCTCAAGTGAAGCTGCATCTTAAAAGCTTCATGTAATCTCTTCCATAGCCGGTAAGTAAAACAAGCATCTCGATCAGAGACAATAGTTGATGAAACACCATGAAGCCGTACGATCTCTTAAATGTAGAGGCATCCCAAGCTCTCTACTGAGACCTGCTCTCTGATCAGTAGGAAGTGGGCCGACTTGGTGAGTCGGTCTACGATCACCCATATAGAGTTTTTTCCTTTAGATGTGCGTGGAAGCCCTGTCACATAATCCATGGATATCTTATCTCACTTCCAGTATGGGACCTGTAAGGGCTGTACCAAGCCTGCTGGTACCTGGTGCTCTGCCTTCACATGATGGAAAGTGAGGCATCATGAAACGAACACTGCTATAAACTTCTTCATACTCATCCACCAGTGATGTCGTTTGAGGTCCTGGTACTTCTTCGCCACTCCTGGATGTAACGCTAGAGGGGAAGTGTTGTACTCCCTCAGCACCTCCTCTTGTAAAGAAACTGGTAAAATGGTACGTCCTCTAAAGAGGATGACATGCTCTTAACCTTCATAAAATCCATCAGGTTCCTGTCCTATGGATATCTGAGCAGGTCACAGCTCGCAATCAACATCTCCAAACTATGCCTCTATGAACTACTATATAAGTGGAGGAGTGACTGTGAAAGACTAAAGAAAGGTTGCCCCATCTCTATCCACAAAGGATATCTGCAATGCGACCAGGTGCTTCATCTCCTCTCCAAGCAGCTGAATGCCCGATCTCATACTAATTGCATCTACTACAACATTACCCTTCACAAGATTATAGAATATCTTTAAGTTATAGTCCTGGAGGAAATAAATCCATCGACGCTGTCTCAGGGTCAGGTCCTTCTGCGAGAAGATGTACTTGAGACTTTGGTGGTCTAATTAGACTGTAAAATGCTCACCCATCTAATAGTGTCGCCACATATTCTAGTCATAGACCACTACTGCTAACACTAGGTCATGGGTAGTGTAGTTCTTCTCATGTTATCTCAACATTGATGAACAATAAGCGATCACTGCTTGCTCCTGCCTCAGGACACACCTGAGTCCGGTCCCTGAGGCATTTCAGTAAACTACGTACCCAACACCCTCCTCCATTAGCCTCAAAAGGGGCGCACGGGTCAACCTATACCTCAGATCCTGAAAGCTCTGATGACATCTATCTGACCACACGAAGGGTTTCCCCTTCTTCGTCAAATCTAAAAGCAGTGCTGCAACTCTGGAGAAGTCTGGCACAAATCTAGGATAGTACCCTGTCAGACCCAGGAAACTCCACACCTACATCACACTACTAGGTGGCTCCCAAGAAAGTACTGCCTCAATCTTCACTAGATCCACTATAACTCTAGCCTCTGAGATGATGTGTCCCAAGAAGTGAACCTCTCGAACCCAAAACCGTAACTTCGAGAGTTTACCATAAAGATGGTGCTCTTGGAGTGTGTCCAGTACTACCCGCAAATGATAGGAGTGCTCCTCCTCAACAGTCGAGTAAATCAATATATTGTCTATGAAGACTAAAACAAATTGATCGCGGAATTTCTAGAAGATCATGTTCATGAGAATCATGAACACTTCTGGAGTGTTGGTTATGCCGAAGGGCATAACCAAGAACTCATAGTGGCCATACCGACACATGAAGGCCATCTTCTGCGCATCATCATCTTGAACTCTGAGCTAGTGATAGCCTAACCAGAGGTCTATCTTTGAGAACCATCATGCTCCCTTGAGCTGATCAAAGAGGTCATCAATCCTCGGGAGTGGGTAATTGTTCTTAACGGTCACCTGAATCAGGCAACGGTAGTCGACACATAGTCACAAGCTCCCATCCGCCATCTTGGTGAACAAAATCGGAGAAGCCTAGGGTGAAACACTGGGCCAGATAAATCACTTCCCCTTCAAGTCCTCCAGTTGTACCCGCAACTCACGAAGCTTAGTGGGAGACATCCGATATGCTGGAGTAGATATCGGTGTTGTCCTAGTGTACATGTATTTGTAGAATTCTACCTCTCTGCGAGGAGGTGGTCCTGGAACTTCGTTAGGAAAAACATCTGCCTACTGATCCACCACAATAGGAAAACTAGGACTCCGCACATCAACTGCTTCGAGGAAGAGACTAGCCGACTGATGTGTGATCGGTTGCCCTATCATCTATGTAAGTCCATCCTGTGCTGCAAAGGCTCCCCTCTCATCGATGAAGGTGAACCTGGTTCCATCCGTGCGGACACATGACACATTGCGCCTAATACATTCGAACTGAACATGAACTGCAGATAACCAGTCTATACCCATGATAACATCGTAAGGCCTCAACGCCACTACACAAAGATCCCAGTCGAAGCTCTCACCTCCTAGAGTAAGATCACACTTCCAGCACCAGTTCGGAATCATCGAGTCTGCTCTCGTAGGAGTCTCTAGCCATAAGGATTGAGCGAATGGCTCTGTCAGACTCTCCGATCTTCGAAAAAGTGCATCGAAAATAAAAGAATGACTTGCAACTTTTTCTATAAGTACTGCAGAAAGGGTGGAGTAGAAACAGATAGTACCTCAAATCATCTCAGGTGCGCTGTGGTCATAGACGTCGACTTCCTGGAGCTATGCCTGTATTTTTCTTCCAGCTTCTTGTGTTAGGGGTGGACCTCCTGGTGGTGGTTGAGGTTGAGCCTCGAAACGTCGTCCACCACCCGCTGCTCGGCTAGCTCCTTTGTCGCGTCTGCCTGCTCCCGACAGATCACCACGGTCGAACCTCTGCCTCTGCCTGGGAGGTACCTCTACTATCTTCTGCTCATCTGCATAGCGAATCAGGCATTCACGAGCCATGTGGCGCTGCCCACCACATGCATAGAACTACCTGCTCCTCATAATGTTGTCTCTGTTTCGTGTGCCCCGCACAACCGAACCTGTGTCCTGAGGTCGCCCACTTAATAGCCTCGTCTGCTTGTACCTCTGCGACATCTTTCTTCTGTCGGCTGCAGAAGACTCTGCTATGTGTCACCCTGTGGTGGATCTCATCGTTGGTGACTGCTCAGTGAGAACACTCTCCACTAGAAGGGCTCGCTCCAGCACCCCTACCTACATCGGGATGCTGATCGGAATCATCGAATCCATGATCTCATACATGAGTCCCTTCTCAAAGGTCTGGGCCCTGATGAACGGGTCCTGTACTATATCTGTGGAGTAGCATGAGAGGTCAGTAAAACTCACTGAGTACTGAACTACTATCATGCTGCACTGTTGTAGATGTAATAACTCCTGAATCCGTACCGCATGAAGGGTGTCTAGAACAAACTCCGAATGGAAGAGACTCTCAATGTCTGTCCATATTAAAGATGCCTCATCATGAACCTGGAGCATCAGGCTCCACCATCTACCTACTTCCTCATTGAGGAGACTCACGACAAGGATCACCATGAGGTTAGCTAGTGTCCCTACCTATCTGAAAACTCTGAAGATAGCCTCCATCCAATCTTTAGCTGCCTATGGGTCCGTCTCTCTATGGAACCTGGGTGGCCTTTGTCGCTAGAACTCGTGCAACACACTTAGGCGATGTTCACTCTCTCCTGGTAGGGCCAGTGGTATTGGTGGCCTAGAGGTTAGTGGTACCACTAGTGCCTCCGTTGTGATGGGGCCCAACACCGAGGCCTTGTCTCTCGGTGGGCTACCATCTCATGCGTAACTCGGAACCCTAGCTCGATACCTTCATGGGGACATCCTGAAAAGAAACAGGTGCACCATGTTCAAACAGTATACCTCTTGAGCTGATACAAAGTAATAAAAAAGAAAAATTTTCAATGGAAACACACACGCAGTCAGTGTTTTTGTGCACTGATTCATAAATCATAGGTCAGGGTCCTGGTGTATGGATACATCGGCCACCGCACCAACACTGGACTCCCTGGACTGAAAACCACACTCAATACTCTTAACACTATTGCTTCACAAAAATAATGATAAGAGTGCGGAGTTCTGTGGTAGAACTGACTCCTCTGATGCCAATTTGTCACGAACCGTCCTTGGACCCCGTTCCGTGAATACCCCAAGCTTTCCTTCCATAGGCCAGGGGCTAGCGACTAGTACTAAAGGCGTAAATCCCTATACTGGGAAGGAATTGCCTTATGAAAGTAAACAAACACAACAGAGTACGCAACTAAAGTAAGAACTAAGTAAAACTATATAAAAAAGTATGTGATGAAAGAAAAGCGGCCAGAAATATAAGCCTCACAGTAAGTACAGTACATCTGAAAAGCTAGTACAACAGTAGTAAAGTAAATCAGCAACTACTGAGTCGTCCTCTGGGAATCCCACCTGAAAGGTGTGTACCGATGGCCTGCTCAGCACCTCAGGTCCATCCATCTACTCCATGTATGTCTCTCTATGTGTTCCACCTCTGGGTACCGTACAACTCTAAAAGTCTCTACCTCAATCAATTCGGTCTGTCGTCTGCATCCAACACCACGTTGTACGGGCATAGCCCGTGTAGGGGTGAGTATACAATAATCAGTAGGGACCCCAAGACCCCCGAAGGTATCCTAGAATCCATGAATGATAAACAACAAAAGAGAGATACAAACACGAAGTATCAACCAACCCTACATAGGTATTTTCCCACACATATACCTAAGCTATCAATATCAGTTCGACTCCAACTCTCGAGCCCAAGCATAACCGAGTCCACACAAGAAGTAAAGTCAACCACATTGATGATAATGATTGGAAGTCATGAATCAGCTCACACAGGTATACATCTTTCTTATAGTGATAGAGATGATCTGATTTAGTCACTGATTCATCTACGTTGTCATGCCCACACAGGATACAAGACCAACTAAGCTGTCAGACCCATACATGATACAAGACCAAATACTCTGTCAAACATACAAAGGATACAACTACATAGGTCAAACTACTGGACCCACACAGGATACAAGAACACTAGTCATTGTTGTAAACTTCTAGACCCACACATGATACAAGAACAGTATTCATCGCTGTCGAACCCACAGAGGATCCTAGTACAGTAGTCGTCGTAGTCGTAGCCAGCTCTAGGGTTCCTGCACACATCACACTCAATTCTGGGAGGGTCCGCTCCTCGAGCAAAGAGGTCATTACATCAACTATCATAAAGTCTAGATTTGATGTATCCTAAAGTTCCGTCTCAACAAAATAAACCCAACGCAATAGACAGCGCGTCAATCGGATGCCCAGTCTGAGAGTTATTGGCCTTTCCGTTCTAGGGGCCCGGTTGGAATTACGCTCGTTCCAAATCTGGCCATTTTCAAAATTTTTCTGAAACTCTCTTAGATTATCTCTAAAGTACCTCCTCGTCCCAAGGGTCCCAATCCCATAGATGGCGCGGTGATCAGAGGTACAATCAAGAAGTAATTCGCGTTTAAGAGAAACGGGCCCGACCCATCAAGCTCGGTGGGTGGGCGGGCGGGGGGGGGGGGGGGGGGGTGGGTCCTGTCATGGCTCGGCAAGTCTAACTCATCTGTGGGGTCGGCCTGTCCCAGCGGGGCACGACCCAACCCATGGCTGGTCAATCGGTGAGGAAGGTGCGGCCCCTGATTTTTCTGAAACAGCGGCGCCGAGCGGCGCCTCCCCTCCTGCCTGACCGGCCAATGCTGGCCGGTATCCTCCGGCGCAAGTGGTCTGCACAAGAAGGCTGCTGTTCCCCCAAATGGAACCTTCAGGTGCTGGGAACTTCTTCAACCCGGAAGACCGCCTGCCGGCCGGTTCACCCACCGAAGCGGCCCACGGTAGCGGGCCGCGGTGTGACGTCACCGCGCCTTCTTGACTTAGCCCCCAAACAACAATAACCAATGGAGAGTCATCAGGCCATGTTGATTTTACCCACACCCTCCTTATTAGTTGGTATTAATTGGACAAAGTCAATCCATGGCACACATCGAAGAACAAGAGTTTAATTTTTTCCCATTAAAATTAATCAAAAAACCCTACCGCGAATCAAGGTTCATTCGTCAAAATCGAGGAAAATGGTGTCTATATATCAACGTCAGAGGAAGAGTCATTGTCATTAGCAAAGTTCCTAATGGGCGGTGTTTTATCCCTTGACGTGGAGGAAGAAGAAGGTAGGAGAATTTGCTTCACATCCTTTGTGTTGTGGTGTGTTCTTCATGCTCTGCGTCGAGAGAGTATGTCGTTCTTCATGGAATAACTCTCCCTTTCTAATTCTCCCAATGCTCTCCCAACACAACAAGTTCAAAGACAATATAATAGCTTAGTCTATTATTTTATTTCTCACATTATTTTTAAATTTCAAATACTTAAATTAATTAATTAATTGTGGAGTTAAATTAATTAATTAATGGTTTTGTCATATTAATGACAACAAGTGTCAGGTGGAGAGTTCAACATAAAGAGGGGAGTTGTCAAAATAATTAAAGAGGAGTTAATGTTAGATGAAGAGTTATGTGCTTTTGTGGGACCCACCAAACATTATCCTCTCATGGGAGGTTATGTGGGGTGTGGAACCCACCCCAACATCCCTTTGGTGGAAATAACCACCTCTTAAATAAAAGTGTACAATACAACAATTTTATTTAATTTTCTACGAATCCAAAAAATAAAACTACCACTCCTAACCAAACGCAATTGTGGTAAAGGTCTCATTAAGAGAATATATGCACAGCGCATTTATTGGTGCCCTCAGATTTCAATTTTGAGCAGTTGTTTAAATGATAGAAAAACCCGCACATACGTTTACTAAACGTACATAAACAAAACATTAGAAATTTATTCTAGGCACACCGGGCCTCAGAATCAGGCGCCGTCAAAAACTACGGACGCGTAAAATTCCAAATAATTTGAGGAAAAAATTTCCTTGAAATTTCTGGGTATTTACAATTGATGTTATCAAACTGGTTTACATACTATTTTCGTGTTGCAATGTCTCTTTGTCCTTTGTAAAGAGTGTTTTTGAATTAATGTGGTGATTTTCATTTATTAAATGGGTTTATCAAAGGAGTTCTTGGTTCTAAAAAAGGTTGTTCATGGTTAAATTCTATGGAAATGATTATTTGGTTAAATGTTGTGAAACTAAAGGCCTGTTTGGCACTTTGAATGACTATTTAAAAATAAATCCCCTCATAGGCTGGGTCTTCTGGCTAGTTGGTTGACTACGAGTTGGGAGGGTCATCAGTATGGGATTTACCTCATTTGATAATTATTTTAAGGAAGGTAACTAACATAGAGGTGGTTGGGGTGGTGTGAGTCTATGAGGTGTGTGTGTGTGTTGTGATATATGTTTATATATGTGTATTTTTGATTAAATTTCATGGCACACCCCTTTATAGAATATACATGGTAATGTAGAATAGCAAATAGGGTTACAAAAAACGATTTCTACACTAGTTAGGGTATGTACTACTAGTTCCCCATAGCATGGGGTGTTTTGTTTTTATTTATATGGTATTGTGCCCCTCGACCAGGCCCTGTAGGGCGATGGTCAGGCGTTAGGGCGTTATGACGTCATTGAGTAGGGAATGCCTTTCGGATGAGTCACATGTATTGTATGTTCTAGTTTTTCTCTAAGTTCATCGGTCTTACAGTGTTCGTCTGATCCTTTTACCCTTAGTGCCATTACCCTCACCATGTAGAGCCATAACCTCATGATTGGTTTTGATGTTATTTTTGATAAATTGTGAACTTGGGTTTATGTTTAAAAACAATTTCATGAAAATGCATTTTTGAAAGAATTATCATCCTTCTCTTTACTCAGTGTTATAAAAATAAGTCTTTACTACCTTTCTTTGTCTTCCCTTTATTCTCCCCTTGATACTTATATCAAATTAATAGGGTTATTGGTCATGCATGTTTGTTTGTAAAATATAGAATATTAAAATGTCTACTTTAATATTTGTAGTTCAAACCTGTTAATCAATGTTTTCCTTATTTAAAGGTGGGGCATTTGGAATAGATTAGACAGGCTAACCTAAAAAGTTTTAATACTCATGCCTATAGTGTTTTCTAGTTTTTAGTTTCTCTTGCAGGTTCCAACATTGGTTCGGATCACCTTCGGTGATGTTTGATTTTGGTATTGGAGAGTAACCTGTGGGGTTACGTGGAGTCTAAGTCTTGGACAAGTTAGTCATGTTTTGGTTGTTCCTTCGTTTCATGTCAGTTAATTATTTCTTGATTTTTTTGTTCATTCTGGTTGATTTATTTATCTTTATAGGAAAAATCCATCCTAGTGATTAAATTTTGATTCCTTACAGTAGTTTCCAGCTAGTGGGGATCGGTAACACCCTTCGGGCCATGCCGCATACTGGCTCAGGTGACTGGTTCATGGTTGAACTAGGTTGTTTTGTGACAGTTTTTCATGTGTTTGTGAATCTGGGGACCTATGTGACATGTGAAATGAAAATTGATCACAAAGGGAATCCTAGTTATCTAGGTTATATAAATAGTAATAGTATTCTAAATGAATCATAACTGGTTTGGAATGAATTCATCTACCTTGATTGACGATTAAAACACAAACTAAATACTCAAGGATTATTAGAGAACATAATAATTTTTTATGTTTATCATCTCTAGTGTCTCATTTAAAGGAACGTTGTTGGTGTGGTTACTATCCCACATTACTTTGAGACACAATTTCCCTAGTATCCCACTAGAGATAGAGACTATACAGATTTTTATTATTTAGTGTTCTCTTCTAATGTGGTTCAATAATCTAACATATAGTGGGTGTTGATTATACTTTCTTTTTAAGAACAAACTTAATTGATAAAACGTTTTTTTAAAATGTTTTTTATTATGAATTGTTTTCCTTAAAATATGCTACAGTAATTATTTTAAATGTTTATAAATGAATGTTTTATGTTAATTTGACTTCTAATATTTTATCATGGAATCTCTTTTGTTGGATAGAATCCTACTAGTCTATGTATCACACTCTTCTTTGACCATTGGGTGTTAGTAAACTTGGTTATGTTTGACATATGTAAATGAAAGATGTTTAGAGATAGTGGTTTTGGATGCTAGTGTATTTCCTTTACAGGTGTTTTGTTAGTGTCTTGAGATGATTCTCCTCTTTTTTCATGTTTGTTGTTAGGATAGTGTCTTGTTCCCTTTTTGGTTGTAGCCTATTTGATTTTTGATTAAATGTTGTGAACATTGAATCTGAAAATTATCAGGATTTGTTTGGTTATAATAATTCAGCATTGTGATGTATATTATAGTGGTTTTTTATTATGTAAATGGGTGAAATAATTCCATAATATATTATTAATACCCATGAACTAGTTGCTAGCCTGTGGGGATCGAGAATGCCCATCGGTCCATGCCATACACTTAGTCAAGTGCCATGTTAGATGGAACTTATCCTTGCTTCCTGAATAGTTGTATAATGACATCCCCTCTATCAATTTCAATAAATCATTTAATTTATTTATATATCATGATACACCAAGAGTGGTTATGGAAAAAGAGTTATTTTCTTTGGGGTAGGGAGAATGTTTTATTATGGAGTTTCCTACACAATTTTCTATGTTTATGTACCTATCTCCAGAGAATGTTTTCAAATAGTATCATAAGGCCAGAAGATTTGAGTTTCTCTTTAAGGAATATATTTTGTCTATTTTGAATCTTATTCACTTACCCACCACTACTAAGGTGGTGGAAAATGAAGATATGGTTGAGGCAGATATAAATGGGAATAAGAGACTCTTTGGAAAACCAATTATAGAAAGAGGTATCTAGAATTAATTGTATGTTTAGAAGAAGAAGTTGGGTGACTAGTACCAAGGTAGTAGTAGGAGTGAACAACAAACAACAAGGAAGAGTTAGGTGGTGTTCACTAGAGTGGTATAATGGTTCACCTAAAACTAATTTCATGGTAGCACCTCATATGTATGAAATATGGTCATCATCATAATTTCTATGGGAGAAAATTGCATAGAAGTAGAGTTGGATCCAAATTCATCAATTTATATTTGTTAATATCTAATGCGTAATGTGGTTAGATCTCAACCTTATTCCAAGGGTGATGCTCAAGTAGTGAAGAAATAGAATGATTAGGTTGGACATCAATAAACATGAGAGTGTACACCTAAGGAGTCAGAGTAAAGACTGACTATTGTGAGAGGTACAATGTATATTTTATCTTTTATTATAATTGATTTATATCTTATTGGTGTAATAATTCCTTTATATCATGTAAAATTAATTATTTTTTGGGCTTCTAATAGGATCTTATACCATTCTTGATGACTCTTTTCATTCAATTGGGATAGTTTTCAGAGAAGGTATATAAATGTCCCATGTATTAGGTGGTGATTTCCAACCATGAAAACATGGTAAATATAGTAGTTATTGAAATTTAAATGTTTGATCTTATAATTGGAATGGATTTCATGAATATCTATAAAGCCCATATCTATATATATAATCATCAATTCTATTTTTTTATTCAGATGGAGTCATTCATTTGTTTCAGGGTGAGTGGTATCCTATGACTGGGAGAGTAGTTCATGTTTCTCCTAATTGTGAGATGATATCCTACTAGTTCTTAGAGACATTTAATGACGTTGTTTATTTATATCTATGTGTCCGTCTTACTATAAATGTGAGGTAGAATACAATTGATCTTCTAGATGATTTATTAGGGTTACCACCCTGGATGGAAGTTACGTTCTATATAAAATTGATTATGGGGATGACGGGAATTTATTTTAATTTAAATAATATAGAACAAATTTAATTGAATGAATTAAAGGTTCACGTTAAGGATAATAAATATAAAGGGTTTCAGCATGGTCATCACCAATGTTCATTAAAAATAAATTTGATTTGGGTCTCTGTCTTTTTTTTTGACAAATGAAAACTGAACCATGTGATAGTTAAGAATAAATATACCTTTCCTATGATTTATTATCTTTTTGATCTTCCCAATAGAGTGAGGTTGTTTTTAAATATTTATCTAATGTTGGGGAAACCTCAGCTGAGGGTCTGAAAGGAAGATATTCTTATGATGATGTTCATGAGTAAATGTGTGCATTATGAGTATATGGTTACGGTATTTGGAAATAAAAATCCTCTTATAGTACTAATTGATTTGATTAATTGCATCATTGATTAGTTCTTAGATTCCTTCATGTATTTTATTATGGAAGACATTTCTCCTCATTGTAGATAATAACATTATCACACTATGAATTTGAATATCTTCCTTGAAATATTGAGAAAACCTCATCTATACAGGAAGATAACCAAATATCATTTATGGATTCAATAGTTGAAATTTATCGGATAAATGATTTTTGATAAGTTTGTATTAGTGGATCCTAAAAGGGCATGGGGAGTGATGTCTTGGGGGTATCATAAAAATTTAATTGATATATGGAGACTCTTATTATTAGTTATTTATTATAAGAAAATTTTTCAATAATTTTCCAAGATTTCATCTCATATGAATGAGTTGATCCACAAGGGAATGAAATTTATTTGGAACCATCAGTTATAGAGATTTTTTTGAGTTGAAAGTGTGATTGTATTTTGAAAAAGTCTTGAATCTATATGAGCCTAGTGTTATTTATGAAGTCTACTATGACACTATAGGTATGTTTTTGAGTTGTGTTATGATTTAGGGGTGAGAGGTAGAATCTTATAGATCCTATCAATTAATCCCTCGAGAGATGAAATATCACATTCATGATATTAAGTTGGTGGTAGTAATTCATGCTATTACGTAATGGTTAATCTCTCTATATAGTGAGAGGATTGTTGTGTATTCAGGACATAAAAATTAGAATTATATTTTCATATAGTGGGATCTAAACTAGAGACATAGATTCTAGGTACACCATCTTTAAAATATTTATTTTGATATTTCATAAGACCCTAGAAAAAGGAACAGTTGGATTTGGTACCCTAGAACCAACTTCTATAGAATTTATGATAACTTTTATTCATAGTGTTTTTAGTATTAACTAACAACTTTAGACATCATGATTGTTCTTATGTATAACATAGTATGTGATAATTTCATAAGAGTAGCTATCACAATAAAATGTCATAGTAGTTCACATTTATAATGAGAACCTGTATATACTAAAAAATTGTTATTTAATAAATGTTCTATAGGCGGATGATATCATTTAATGGAGAAAAATGATACATGTTATCCAGGTTTTAGAATCCTAGGACATTAAGGAACATTTTTATAGTGTATTCCCATGGTAATATTCAGTAGGATATTATGAAGAATGAGACCCTCCACTTGGAAATCCACAGTTATACATGTCAATTGATATTTCTATCTATGAACTTGTGTGTGTGTAATTAGACATTAAGATTATTATTAATGATTATTATGAGTCATACAGTTAGATGTATTGACAAAAACTGTGATGGAATATGTTTTCAGCTAGGTATGATATGTTGGGTGTGCCACGAGTAATATTGCAATATTGA
The DNA here is from genome assembly GCA_963277665.1 of Viscum album. Classification (NCBI taxonomy): domain Eukaryota; kingdom Viridiplantae; phylum Streptophyta; class Magnoliopsida; order Santalales; family Viscaceae; genus Viscum; species Viscum album. The sequence goes on from OY728150.1 coordinate 522,085,175, forward strand.
GTAACCTGATAAAGGATTTGTCCCATTTTTTTATTAATGGATTTTGACATATCATGAACATTGATAGAAATGATATAGCCTAAATAAATCCATGAACAATGTATTCTATAGTCAAGTTCATTTTAATTGTGGAATTAACTTTTTTCTCTATGGGTACCCTGGAATGTTTCTAGTTTCTAACCTGGGACATTAGGTGCATTTCCAAATTCCACGGAGAGAGAGGCCTAGAGGGTCACACAATATGTGTATCCAGAATCATTGTAAAATAATATATTATTATATATCATTTAATAAGTTGAATAAATATTATTCCTACATGTGTTTTAATAATAATTCCTTTATGCTTGATCAAACATATCATGTCACTGGTTATTTGAGAGAATATATTGTGAGTGGAATATTTAATAAATATTTATTTTCTATTAAATTAAATATAATATGTATTTTTTTATTGGAGAATAAAGGAGTGATATTTACTTAATAAATAAATAGTAATTATTCAAACTCTGATAAATATTAATGAGGAATAGAGGACCAAGTTTTTAGATTCATTGACAAATAATAAATATTGAATATTATTTGATTAAATTATATTTAATTATAATTTTCAAGTTAAGTTAATATCTAGAAACAATGATATTATTATTATTATTTGACATGGGGATTCCATTGGATTAAATAAATAATTAAAGGAACTTGTAAAATTATGTTATTCTATCCCTAGTTATATAAAAACCCTGTTATGTTATTTTATCATAAGAGAAATTCATTTATTTTGGTTGTGCACAATAGAATTGGAGAATTCTATCATTCCCTAGTGATCTCCCTTACCAAAGAACGCTCCCACAAATAGAGGGAGATCTTCCTCTACCAGATTATAGTGAACACTTTAGAAGTATTTCATGAAGGGATAATCGGTGGATGATACAAGCACAAGGATCTTCCATGATAGCACCCAAATATTACTTTGGCAACATCTAGAGATTTGTGGAACACATAAGGATCATAGCAAGAGGGAATCTTTACTTGAATCCTACAACACAACAACATTGCACCACAGATATGCCACCCGATCTATAAAAAAATGAATTCCAAGAAAGGTAATTATTTAATTAATTAAATTAATAATAAATAATATATGAGGACCCTCTCTATGGTTCAGGTCTGATTACCCTTGTCTAATTTCACTGATCCAACTTCGTCGATCATGGTATTTATCAACGTGTATAAATAGGTTTGGTTATTGATCATGACAAAAAAATGATAGGCACCACCCATCACATGATTCTACTACACCTAAAACCTAAAATTGGTATCAGAGTGGTCACATAAATATTTATAATTATTTAAAGATAATTTATTATTTACATATTTTAATTTAGTTTTTTTTCAATTAATGTTTAATAGTTATTTTAATCTGAATCACGAGATATGCTTATTCCTCCTTAATTTATTGTAGATCTAATTGAGATGGTAAATTTTATGAATTAATTAAATTTTATGAACCCATAAAGAAGTGCCTACAATCTTGGATTGGTGTCACATGAGTACACTTCATGCAACCAAAGTTACATGTCGTGTTTTTATGTTCAATGCTTCACGAATTAATTTTGTTGTTAATTAAAATGATTGCATTGATAAAATACAGTGTATTTCATTCTTAAACCATGTATTGACTAGGCTATGGTGGTGCATAGTAAACCGAAGTACCGTTGTCTAGCCCATGTACACAGCGTGTGGTCTATTTGATTCGATGATAGGTCGTGTATTACGATACACAACCTACCTGATTGTTGACTATGTAATTTGGATTTCACACACCATGTAGCCCATTGTACACACCTTGTACTCTATTTTTCAAGTTATGATTCACAAGACGAGGCCCTATGTGTTGACCTCATATAGATGGTGAGAGATATACATGCTGTGTAGCTCAGATTCCCATGCCATCTACTTATACAAAATTATGCAGATTTAAAATTTATTTATTTTAAAATGTAAACCATGAGACATATACTTACATCTAGTTATAAATATAGGACACTCCATGTGATATGTTTTAATATAAATAAATATATAAATGTTTAATTAATATTAGTATAATGTTAATATATTCATATCATGTATGATTTGTATTACCAGTTGTGACTATATGAGCACTAAAGAATAAAATATGATTGAAAAATCATGGAATTCAAGCAATCATCCATGATGTACACATTTTAAAAGTACATGATATTTTGGGTATTCCATATGTTACAAGAGTAAAACTATATATGAGTATAATACAAGTTGGGAATAATCTGATGTGTGTTCACCGCATTACCACAAAGGTAAATTTATCTACATAGTTAATTTTAAATTATTTTTTTAATTTTCATTAAATTATAATCGATGAGATGATAAAGTAAATTAGGATGATAATTAAGATAAAATAATTAATTAATTGAAGATAAAAATTCATTGTTTTGAGTGTTATTTATCTTAAATAAGAATGATTAAGAATTGAATGCTAGTTTAATTAATTGTGCCATTCGTTTCATGCTTGTAGATTATCATTAGCATAGACTAGAACATTATATGTGGTTTGTCTCTTTTAATTTTTTATTAAATTAAATTGTTGGCATGTGAACCTTCTCTCTACTTATTATGTAGAGCTTGTGTGCCCATATTTTACTTTATGTAAACCCTTGTTTCCCTCACCAACGTGTGATTAAAATAAAATGTAATGGATGTAGATCGCAAGATAGTGTGGGTGGTTCATGTTTGGAGCTAAGAAAAAAGCAAACCAAAAGAGATACATTGGAGGACATGTGGAAAGCTGTAACATGAACCTTAATTAGTTCAAAGAGTTTTTCCCTTATGTTAGTAGTTAGTTTATAATCCTCTAGATAACCTAACCATTAAAATAAGATTATTATTATACTGATTTATTATTTTATTTATGTCAGGTTTCATGGTCATATCATTATGTAGTTTTTGTCACAATCAAATAATTAGATCAAATTAATGATCATGAAAGATAGAATAATTATAAATTATCTTATGTTTAAATACTATCTAAGACATTGTTATTCACATAAGTAAATATAATTAATATTAAAAAAATGTGATAAGATAATAATTGAAAATTTACTAATAAAAGGATAAAATCCCTCAATAAAATGTTATGTTGGTATAACATTCTATTACTTCAGTTAAAATCAAATCAGAGTTCAATGCGCTTAACCAAGAAAATTTCGGGTGCTTTCAATTATAGGGGAATTCAAAATTGATGTTTTTGGTTGAATTAACTTAGTTGACATCAAGGGTTGACTGCCATAGCAGGACTTGATGTAACTAAGATCCGAACGTTGAGGAAATCCAATTAAATATTTTAGGACTAGGGTGCCCACTAAGAAGATCAAGGATCCATGAGTTAATGATGTTGTCATTTGCAATGTCATCCCAAAACCATTAATATTTATTAACCAACCAATGTTTCGGTATTAATAAGTGGAATATGTATCCTTTCCACTTTAATATCCAAGAAAAATGATATTATGAATATAATGGTGAGAGAAATTGTATTTTGATAAAATAGTGGGTGAATAATAAATATAATAACCATTTTTCTAAATTTCATCACATAATGTACATAAATTCTAGTTATCTTATTTGTAGAAATGAAAATAAAAATTACATCAAACATATCATTACAATCCATACATGAGAAGGAAATCCTTCTCACCAGTACAAATTTCCATGATTGGAAAAGGCATATACATGTCATCCTTCTCAATGAAAGGATTTTATATGTGAAAGAAGAACCTTTTCCTAAAGAACCAAGAAATAGGACTAGTGATGAAGTCTTAAATCTCTATGAGAAATATTTGAATGATTACATAGATGTTCAATGCTTCATGTTATCATCTATGTCCAGTAATATTTTTAAGAAACATGAGGACATGGATGTGTATATAATGATGTATGAACATTGGGATCTCTATCATGAGATGGTGAGTAAAGAGAGGTACAAGATCGTGAATGCTTTGATTACAACTAACCCTGGAGAGTCTGCGCCATCTGGGACACATTTAGTCAAGGTAATTGACTGCCTTGAACACATGGACATCATAGGGATTAAATTCAAAGAGTATTTCTATACAGATCTCATACATTCATCAGTCTCCATGAAATTCTCTAGTTTTATTCTTAATTACAATATGAGAAATATTTAGAAGAGTCTTTCATAACTTCTTGCATTAATTCCCCAAGCGGATAAGGACATTAGTTGTGATAAAACCACAATCCTTATGGTGAATAAAAAAAGGAATAATAAGGAATAGGGGACCAATACGTATATGTATTGTGAATCTCCAGAACACTATAATTTAATGAAGAGGAAGATCCAAAGACATATCTAGGAATGGTAGGAAACAAGTTTTTCATTGGGAAATTGTAGAAACTGGAAGATATACTACACCATGAAGCTAGGAGAAGTTAAATGGGAGATTTTATCGAGTTTAATCTTTCCATATCTAGACATTGGGCATTAGATATATATTTTAATGCTCTCATCTATATCTAAATTCAGGAACCATGTATATTTCAAAATATTGTTGGAGGAGAGGTGGATTGAAGAGATTCCAATGGTGCAAGGCTAGCTACTCTAGACGTTAGTTACTACCACCATTCTTTGCCAATTGGAATTATATTTGGTTTTGAAATATTGTTATTATGTACCTAGAGTTAAATTCAACATAATTTTTTTATCAAGCCTAGATACAGATAGGTTTATTTTCATGTTAGGAAATAATATTTGTTTGTATTATTTGGACAACATATGTTATTCTATGACACATTTATATAATAGTATTTATGTATTGAATTGAAAAAACCATGTGTTGGAAATTGATAATGAATCTTGTTCACATGACTTATATAACACCCAAATTTGGCATCACCATCCTTTTCATGTAAACAAAAATAGTTTGTAAAAAAAATCAAGTTGATTATTTAGACTCATCTAAGCTAAAACCACTTGAAATATGTCATTATTTTTTGTGAGGACGTATGAACAAACCTCCATTTGAGTGATATGGTTAAAGAAATAGAGAGCTTATAGGATTGGTACACACTGAAATGTGTAGACTATTTTAAGTAGAATGTATTGATAGATATTCTTACTTCATAACTTTGACTAATGAATTAAGTAGATATGGATATGTATAGTTAATGAGGTATAAGTATGAGTCTTCTAGGAAATACATGGAATTAATGAATGTGGTAGATAATCACCATGGTATGATGATAATGAAATTTCTAATAGGTCTAGGTGGAAAATATCTTAACCAAGAGTTTTAATACATTCTAAAGGAGTTTGGGATTCTATCTCAACTAACTCCACCTTACAGACTATAGTGGAATGGTGTTAGAAAAAGGTGGAACTCTACCTTGTTAGACATGGTAATGTCAATGATGAGTCATCCAGATCTTACATTATCCTTTTGGGGATATTCATTACAAAATACAACATACAAATTAAACTGAGTACCAACTAAAGAAGAAAACTGAATTCTCTTCACATTATGGAGTGGAAAGACCTCATTTTGTAACACACTATTCTATGGGGTTATTGGGAGTTTGATAAGGCATTATCGGACAAAATACTAGCATCCCTTTGATGAAAGTGTATATTTATAGGGTTTCCCAAGGAAACAATGGGATACTACTTATACAACTCCTCGGGCAAGAAGGTCAATATCTCCAGAAAGTACATCTTTCATGAGAGGTATAACATCCTCAAAAAGCGTAGTGGGAGAAAGATTTAATTAAATGAAGTTGGTGCTAAAGATACACTAGAGTTAATATAAGAACAAATTCTATAGGTCCCCATGAATGATGTAGTTCCTAAAACACAAGTACTACAAAGGATCATATGATCGGTAAGACAACCAGAGGGATGTGGTTTGGTAGTCACTGAAGACGGTAACTCATTATTGGTTGATAATGATCAACCATCTCCTAAGAGTTGGAAGTATTGAGCTTAGAAGCTACAATATGGAATGAATCCATGATTTCTGAAATGGATACCATGTATTAGAACCATGATTGCGTTCTGGTCGATGCACCAGTTGATATAAAGCCCATTGGATGGAAATGGGTATTCAAAAGGAAATTAGACATGGAAGGTAAAATAAATACCTATAAAGAAATGATAGTGGATAAATGGGTTAAACATTGTCAAGGTATTAAATAAAATGATACCTTTTCACCATTTTCAATGTTTAAATCCATTAGAAATATACTTTCTATAAAATTATACCTTCACTATGATATTTGGTATATGGATGTCAAAAATAAATTTTTTAATGGGGACCTTCAGGAAAAATTATACATGACACAACTTTAAGGATGTTTGAGACTAGGTTATAAAAAAATGATTTTCAAGTTACAAAGACACATTTATTGATTGAAGAAAGATTCCAAGTCTTGGAACATTTGATTTGATGAATCCATAAAAGAATTTGGTTTAATAAAAAATGAATGGGAGAAATCTATTTAGGAGAGGTTAAGTGGGAATATTTTCATTATCGTAGTAGTATTTGATGTTGAAATATTACTTATTGGATATGACATACCACTCATAAAGTCTATTACGGACAAGTAAAATAAGTGTTTCTCTATAAAGAACATAAGAGAAGAAGACAATATTTGAGGGATCAATATCATTTGTGATAGATACAAGGGGATTTTTAGACTATGTTAAAGTATATATATAGACCAGAAACAAAAGATATTTAGTATGGAACAACCCAAGAAGGGATTGGTTCCAATTTCCCATGGTTTCCATATTTCTAATAAAATGTTTCCTCAAACACAACAAGAGAAAGAGAGAATGAGTAAGATCCCATATGCTTCAGTGATAGGACCAATCATGTATTCAATGTTTTGTTGTCTATGAATTGATCATAGTAGGAATATATCAATAAGTTCTGAGAGAACAACATTTGAAATCCATTAAGGATTTCCTTATGTATCAGAGAAGAACTAAGGATTTGTTCCTGGTGTATGGATGAGATGAGGAGCTTATCATTAGGGGTTGTATTGATGCTAGTTTTCTGATAGATCAGAATAATCTGAAGTCACAATCAATATAATTTTTCTATATTAATAGAGGAGTTGTGAGCTATAAGATTTCAAAGCAGCCAATTTTCAGTGATTCTATAGTGGAGTTCGAGTATATAATATCCTCTGATGCAGTCATAAAAGCCCTTTGGATTTGTAACTATGTATAAGAGCTAGATGTGGTACCTTGTATTAAAGATCTCATCACATTGTATTGTGATTGTACTATAGTGGTTGTTCTTGAAAATGAGCTAAGGTTACACCAACTGACAAAGAATATACTACGTAAGTATCACCTTTTGAGGGATTTCTATAAGAGGGGTGAAGTTGAAGTAATTAGATTACCCACTGAAGATAAAATGTTTGAATCATTGAATAAAGTCCTATCTTAGTATAATAGTGAGTGTGATGTGAGATCTAGAAGACTGAAGGTTACAAGTAGTTGTCACTAGTGAAATTGCGAGTCTGTTGGAGTCGGTTTTATAAATCCAATTTATGTGTACTTGATGAAAAATTGTATTCAGTTTTTTTAATATTAATACAAAATTTAGCACATTATGACTGTTATTATGCATAAAATAGTTTTTTATAATTTTCTAAGAATATCCATCACACTAAAACATCGTAGCAGTTCTCTTCTATGATAAGAACCTAGAATTTCTAGGGAACTATTCACAAATAAATGTTCTATAGCCAGATGATATAACTTGAGGGTTACAAATGATACATGTTATCTAGGGTGGACACACATAGGTATTTGATGAACTATATAATGGTATACACCATTGGTAATTTGTAGTATGATATTATGGAAAATAGACTCGTCATTAAAAAATCAATAATTATACATGTCATTTGATGATTCTATCTACAGACATGGGCACTGGTCCTTATATTTAATTATTATTATTATGATTATTATGATTCATGAACTTAGATGTATTGATGAAAACCATGATGACAAATTTTCACGAAAATATAGGATAAGTTGGGTGTGTGATGAGTCGTATTTCATTAATGAATATTGTAATAAAGGATTCGTCCCTTCTTTTTATAAATGGAATTTGATATCCCATTGTAACACCCAGATGTTTTCATGAAATAATTTCATAAAATTTCTTTAATATCAATCATTGCATGAAATCTTGATTTTAAATGAACCGTGAGACACCATTAGAATAAAATGTCCAGAATAACCTAGCCATTATGTTAGTGAGAAAAAATATAACAAACATATGAATATGTATATTGAATTCATTGGATACTAATTATTTATGAATAATATGAACCAATTAAATGTAAAGGAAATATTTGTGTTTTTGTATTAATAAATTAGTTTAATTAAAATTATTAATTTAAATTAGTGAAATATTTTTTTTAATATTTTTTTGTATTCATCCAATGTATTTTTTTGTCATAAGATATTAATAAAACCTATTTATATATAAAAGCCTATATTTTTTAAAAGGGCAATTTTACCGCCTTTTAAGGGTAAACTCATTTTAAATTAAAAATTTGACAAAATAATAATTTTTATATGAATACATTGAATTCTAATTTGAAAGTGGGATATAAAAATGTACTTCAGATTAATTTTAGATAGTTTTATGATAACATTCATGTTTTGATGAATAGTAAAAATATACTAAATTTTATTTGGAAATAGGTTTCTTAATTAAAATAATTTATGAGATTAAATTATTTAAATGTATGTTTTAAAAGTATAAATAGATTATATTTTTATTAAATAATATAATTTATTTCATCTACATTAGTTTTACATTGAATTTAAATGTAAAAATATTTCAACATTTTGTAATGTATTAACATTTAAAACCCATTTTTTCATTCAAAGAATGAGATTAATTTTAAAATAATTACTCCAACATAGTTGTTTTGAATTTTTAAAATGGATTTCATATTTGAAATCAGTAGATCCAAATTATGTAAATATCTTTTTATTTTTTAATTGGGAGTTATAAATAGTAACATTGTTAAATTTTATTAATACTATAAAATGATAAATTAGATAATTAAGAGTAATAATAATATTATAAAATTACCATAACACTTGTATTAATATCCTTGGACGAGTGTGTTTCAACCTAAATCATCCTTGAGTCTAAATGGTATCCTTTGGAAGCCACTTGGATGAGATTATGACATTTAATTTATTTTATGTAAAGAAATTTTAAATATATCTTAATCAAATTCTAATAACTATATAAATTTTAATATAAGGTTATACGAAAGATAAATTCTACTATAAATAATGATTTTAAAGATATATTTTTTTATTTATCATGGTGATTTTTTTTAATTTTTAAGAAATAAAAAATAACCTTAAAATATTGTAAATTTATGTTGTAAAAATTATTCAATGGATGAAAAATCAATAAAATAGTTTTTCATCAAATGATAAAACCCATTAAAATAAAAAAACCTGATTTTTTAGTAGAGTATATATCAACCATAACCATACAAGGGTCATGTTATTGAACATATGGACCCATATGGTAATGAATATGACACATATGTAATTTTATTTAAATGATGTTAAAGTTGTCTTATTCATGGTTTATTACATAAAACATTTTCTTTGTAGGATTTTACAGAAGTTATATTTGAACATAATAATAATTATGTAATATATAGGATTTGTATTTATCATAGTATTTTATTATTATGTTTTCTTCAACAAATATGTATATTAAATAATTTAATAAAATCAATTTTGAAATTAATTTATTAATGAAGATAATAGATAAACATTATTAAAAATTTTAAAATACACTTAATTTGGAATAATTATAGTATAAAATTAATTTTATAGGTGAAATTATCTCTTAATAATTAATAAAATATTTATTTTTATGTTAACTTGTTATATTTAAATTTTTAATAATGAATTAATTAATTAATTAGTGCGAAAATTGACACTATTGATTATTTATCAAAATATTGTATTAGTAAATTATTTATAATTTATAATTTTTTATTAAATATATAATAATAATTATTTGGTCTAAAATTTTCTAAATTATTCATTTAATGTCTAATTTATGTTGAATAGGTAAATATTTCACCCTTTTAATATTGAAATATTTGTTACCAAATTAAAAAATTAAATATAATAAGTAAGTGTTGATTAAAATGATAATGTTTCAATTGGCAGAAAACATTGAAAAAATTTATTGGCTTACGAGATTACAAACTTATCTTATCTCATCATTGGAACATGCAAATTTTGGCCATTTTTGTATTGGTTTTGAGTTTATTAGAAATTAATATTTTTGGAGATTCCAAAAGTATCGCTCGCCTCAATTATAAATGATCAGACATTCCCTCACTTATTAACATCAATTTGAGACTTCAAACATGATCATGCCATTCCCATTTCCACTATAAACATCCCTATTCAAATTATATAGTTTTTGGTATTCTCCTAAGACAAACTCTAGTGATTAAGTGGAGATCTAGAGGGATCTCGTCAAAAAAGAGGTAATCACCCCTCTTGATTCTTTCAAAATTATTTCTATTTTTCTTACTAATTATGATTTGATTCCATTATAAAGTAATAAATACAATATCAAATATATACTAAGATGTTATTATTAAAATTTATCAATCATATTCCACCTTTTATATATCATACAAAAAATGAAATCACCACTTGTGCGTACATACGACTTACCATCTCCACATCATGGTATTTTTTATTTCTCATGTCCACCTTACATGGATGGGTATAATTATTTAAATTAAAACTATATATTATTATTATAACATAATATAAATTTTGAAAAAGTTATACCATCCACTTCTATACCATCTCAAACTAAAGGGAATGACACCGTCACTCGTGTGTACATACGACCTTCCATCTCCACAATGCGATGTGATTTATTCTACATGAAATCCATGAAATAATAATTATATAAATATATAAAATTAATAAATTTGATTTAAATTATATTAATATAATTTTGGAAATGATATTTCTATAAACTGAGAAGGATAACTGGAACATATTAAATAAAACATGCATAAGAAAATGATGTAGTCAATACCAGAATAACGAGTAATAATAAAATGTTGTCAACAAACTGATGAAAATATAATCATATATGTTACCATAAAAATGAAAATTATTCTAGAACACGTCAATGACCTTATTTAAATCATTATACATAAGGTTTTAATAAATAAAAATTATATCATAACTAATATAAGAGATGAATTTGTAATCTAATTATTATACAAGATTGTTTATATGTAAGTATTTACAAGGGTATACTTGTGATCAATGTACATATTTCTTAAATATGTATTCCAACATATTATTTGTATTCTTATAATTTTTTTTAATTTTACCACTTTTTTTAATTTTATTAAACAGTATGAAAGGATACTTTTTTTCGATATGAGTTACTTTTTGACCTATCCAACAAAAGTACGAGAATCATGTTCTCTTTTAAATTTTACACCATGAATGGGTTTTATGGTTTTCATAACGCCTTATTTCAATGAATATTACTTTACAATATTTCATGATTATTTTTATGGAAATTAATTTATTTTAAAATTTCATGCCATTTTGAAAAAAGAAAACATTTTTGATCAAAGAAAGGATATTTTCCTCAAGAATAAATTTCATGTGTTCTATTAGAATTATTTTCCTTATATGATGGAATTATTTAAGAGGGTTACATTTCAAGTATAATATCCCTATTATTCCTATGGTTTTATTTTGTTTATGTTCTAATTTTATTTATTAAATCCATTGTTTACAAGGATTGTGTTATAATGGAATGATGTTAAAGAAATACATTTTATTCATTGGGATAAAATAAATTATTTATGTTTTTGTGGAATACGTAAGAATGATTTCATTATGAGCTCGGTGGGACTTATTTCTCCCTATAAATCATTAGGTAATGATTTATATCTCATATGATATATTGGTATGGAATGGGAAATGATCATGGTTCAGTAATACAAGGATATAATGGTAAGCAAACATGGTTTAGTAATACAAGGCTGTAATGGTATATAAAACTGATTTATTAATACCAGGCTGGAACATGGAGTGAACTTGGTTTAGTAATGGAGATTTTCCTCCTTGATGGTCTTGGAAATGATCCCAAACTAATATAAATTTATTTTCTATGATTATGTGTATATGACAAATTCCATGTCTTATGTTATGAATTTTGGGTCTTTATTCATAAAATGATAAATTCATCTTTGAAATCAATTTTTTTTTGAAGTTAAAGCTAATCAATGGTTGAATGTTATCAATAATAAGAGTAAAATAGATGAAAATTACTTTATGTAATGGGAAAAGTTCAAGAACCTATTTTTCAAAAAATTACATTCCCTGTATTCTTAGAACAAAGATGGAGAAGGAGTTCCTTTAGCTTAAGAAAAAGGATAATGAATCTATTAGTACCTATGAAGAAAATTTACAAAACATTCAAGGCTTAGTTTTGAAATTATTATTAAACCTGAGAGTAAAATTGATCAATTCTTTAGTGGATTAAAAAAATGTATCCAAAGGGAAGTATCCATAAGGGACGTCAATAGCTATGATAAAATCATTCGATGTAATCTCATGGTTGAGATGAATATTAGAGTAACCCATCGGTCTGATGGTTTTGATAAAAATTGAAAAATGGAATTCAAGGAAAAATATAAAGACCACGCTAAAAAGAAATTTTTTTCCCTTACAATCAATGTCTGGATTGAAAAATTGAGGAAACTTTCTTAATGGTACTAGAAAATGTTTTAAGTGTGGGAGAGAAGGACATTATGAATTACAATGCTGATTTGATTATAAAAAAATGACTAATTATGAAAATAGAGAAAATGATACATAGAATGAACTTCCCACACTTCAATGCTAGAAGTGCAAGGAAATGGGTCTCTATGCCAACCAGTTCCCCAATCTGAGATTTATCAATGATGATCCATGTAAGAAAACTCCAAGGGAAAAGACAAGGGATAATAAAATGTGATCGCTATCAATGATGTAGAGTGTGATAATGAAGTGGTCAAAGGTATACTTACCATCAACTCTAAGGTAGAAAATGTTTTTTTATTTCAAATCCATGAAATATTTTATTTCTAATGAATCATATAAGTTTATCTATGTATTGCCTAAACAATTTGATATTGAGTTAGCTATAAAAAATCCTAATGGATCAACTATCTCAACAAAAGTTTATAATTCTTCTCCAGTTGATGTTTTTGGGAACGTTCTTTATAAATTTTATTGATCCTTTATTTAGTAGAATTGGATGTGATTCTTGGAATTGATTGGATTTTTCAATATGAATCTTATGTCAATAGAAAATAAGAGGAAGTCATATTTTATATTCCAGATCAACATATGAGCATCTATCAATGCATAGATGAATATGACATTCCAGTGGAATTTTATTCCATATTATTGGACTTGGTTCCTATAAAGGAAGGTTATCAATAAAAAAAGGATGGTGATAAACTCACCATTAAGAATAAACCTATTGTGCGTGAGTTTTTTGATTTCTTTATAGAATAATTGATAGGTTTTACACTGAATCATGAAGTTGAGTTTCCAATAGAACTCATATCGGTTGATATTCTAATTTAAATGAACCGTTATAAAACGGGCCCAATTAAGTTGTAAGAATTGAATAAGTAACTCCAAGAGAATCCTGATAAGGGATTCATACTCCCTAGTCTGTCACCATGGGATTCACCTTTTATTATGGTGAAGAATAAAGATGGAACAATGTGACTCTATATTGATTACCGAGAAATTAAAAAGGACACTATTGAGAACAAATATCATCTTCCTCACATTGATGGATTATTCAACCAAATACGCAGAGATAAACACTATTCCAAGATTTATCTTCATTTATGATGTTATCAATTAAGGGTCAAGAAAGAGGATATAAAAAAGACGAAATTCCATTCAAGGTATGTACACTATGAATTTATTGTGATGAATTTTGGTCTTACTAATTCCCCTACTATCTTATTATATCTAATGAATAGAGTCCTTAGAGAATATCTTGATCTATTTGTCATATTATTTATAGAAAATATTCATTTATATAGGAAGAGAAATAAAGGGAATTAAGATCACTTGAGAATTGTATTGAAGACCCTGATAAAGGATAATATTTATGAAAAATATATCATGTTTGAATTTTGGCTTCAAAAAGATTAATTTTTGGGTAACATAATCTCAAGGGAGGGGATATCCGTGGATCCATAAAAAAGGTTATTAAAAAATTTCTTAGACCAATATTGGTAACTAAGATTTGATGTTTTCTTAGTTTGTCTTTATATTATCAAATTTGTGTGAAATATTTTTCATCACTATATAATCTAATCCCCAAGTTGACTCAGAAAGGAGTTAAGTTTATGTGGATGGAGGAATGTTAAGAGAATTTAAAATATATAAAAATAATGTTAGCCAATGAAACTATTCTCACACTATCTTGTAGTGGAGAACGGGTTTTCATCTATAGTGATTCATACAAGAGGGGTTTGAGATGTGTTCGCATTAAAAATGATATGGTGATAGATTATTCCTCGACAATTGAAAATCATTGCGAAAAATTACCCAACTCATGATTTAGAGTAAGATACTATAACCGTTGGATTAAAAATATAGAGGCATTATATTTATGGTGAAACAAGTTATATTTATTCTGATCATAAATGTTAAAAGTATATTTACACACATAAAGAGTTGAGTTTGAGCCAAAGAAGACGGTTGTAGTTGATTAAAGATAACGACTACTAAATAAATTACAACCCTCATAAAGAGAACAAGGTGGAAAATTATTAAAGTTAAAAGGACCATGATTTCCTATATATGATGAGGATAAAAAAGATCTAATATTTAAGGATTTTGGAGGGATGGATCTCAAAATTTTAAGGAAAGGGCAGAAATATTATCTTTCTCAAATGAATGTTCAACCATATATACATGTGAAGAGTAAGGAGGTGGAGAAGGAAGATGAAGAGCTACAAAAGAATGTGTGACATGTTCCTAAATTAAAACATTAATCATATGGAATAATAAGGTGTATGAACCGTGTTTATATTCATACCATACAAGAATTAAAGGAGTTATTGGACGGAGCTCATAATTATTCATTCCCTATTCATCCTAGAATCACAAATATATACAGCGACCTGAAAGAGAATTTCTAATAGGATACCATGAAAAGTGATATTTCTAAATATATATCTTGGTGAATTCTTCGTCAACAAGTTAAGGCTGAGAGATATAAGTCTAAGGGGATGTTACAAAAATTACTTAGACCACAATGGAAATGGTAAAACATCATTATAGACTTTTTCATTGTACTTCCCAAATCATATAAAGTCCATAATGCTATATGGGATATAGTTGAACGACTTACAAATTTGTCACACTTCATTGTTATTAGAGAGTATTTCTCTCTTGATTTTATTTATAGGATATATATAAAGAAATTATTATGTTTACATGGAGTACTACTTCACATTATATCTGATTTGTATCTAAGGTTTACCTTAATGTTCTAGCAAAGTATTCAGTAGTATCTGGATAGAGAAGTAAGTTGCATCACTTACTATTTTCCATAGAAATATAGTCAGGTTGAGGGGAAAACTAAAACTATAGAAGAAATTCTGAGATCTTGATCTATGGATTTCAAAGGTGGTTGGGATCAACACCTACCTTTGGTAGAATTTTCATAAAACAATAGCTTTCACACAAATATTCAGATGTCTCCTTATGGATCCCTTTATGGAAATAAGATTAGAACTCCAACATGATGGGATGAAGTTGGGGAAATAATGCCATTGGGACTTGATCTTTTTGTTGATATGGAAGAGAAGTTTAGATCTATTGTAAAACACATTAGATAAGCTCAAAGTAGACAAAAATGTTTTATTTAAAACCAATGAAAAGACATAGATTATGACATGGGTGACAAGGTGTTTCTATGAATAACTCCCTAGAAGAGGGTAATGATATTTAGAAAGGTTGGAAAACTAGTCCCTAGGTACATCTGTCCTTTTAAAATTCTTGAACATGTTGGGAAGGATGATTATATATGGACACATACACCGAATATCTCTCAAGTTTATGATGAATTCCATATATCTCTCATAAAAAAGTAAATACCTTCTCCTTTACATGTAATAAACTCAGAAGACAAACAACTAGATAAATATCTTCTTATGAATAACAAATTATAGAGATTCTAGATCGTAGCAAAGGAGTTCTACAAAGCAATCACTTTGTTAATATTTTATGGAAGAATCACCAATTTGAGGAAGTTACATGGGAAGTTGGGGATGGGACGAAGAAGTGGGATCCTCATCTATTTGTATCCATGTAATGAATTTCTACGGTGAAATTTATTTTAAGGGGGTTAGAATGTAATACTCGAATGTTTTTATGAAATATTTTCTTTAAATAATTTTTCAATAACTTGTGTTACACAAAATTGCGAGTTTAAATGAACCATGAGATGCCATTAGTATTAAAAAAAATATTATAATATAGTTTGTATTTTTTGGGAGTAGATATAAATAACTTATGAAAATGTATGTTTAATTCATTGACTACCAATTATTTATGGAAAATAAAAACCAAATAAAATAATAGAAAATATTTTACTTTTTTATTAATAAATTAATTTACATAACATTAGTATATGAAATTAATGATATATATATGTTATATATTTAATAAAATATTTTTTATATTCTCCCAATATATTATTTTCTCTTGATATGAATAAACCCCATTTTATGTATAAAAGCCTACATTTTTTAAAAGGGTAATTCTGACAGCCTTTTAATAGATATCCAATTTTAAATTAAAATTTTGACACATTAATAATTTTTATATAACAAAATAGTCTTATTCTTTGTAATAGAGATATAAAAATTCTCTTTGGATAAATTTTTGGTATTTTTCGGACAACTTTCATGGTTTGATAAATAGTAAAAATATATTAATTATTAATTGAAAACAACTTTTTTCATTGAAATAATTAATATAGTTAAATTATAGTATTTAATATTTTTAAATTATAAGTAGATTAAATTTTTATAATTCAATATAATATAGGTAATTTTCATAAATTTTACATTTAATTTAGATGTAAAAGCATTTCATTCTTTTGAAATGTTTAAACTTTTAAAAATCATTTTCTTATTCTGACAATGAGAATAATTTTAAATTAATTACTACAACTTATATGATTTGAATTTTGTAAATTTGATTCCATATTTGGAATTATTAGCTCCAAATTATAAAAATATATTTCTTTCATTTTTGGGAAATATAAATAGTAACTTTGGTAAATTTTATTAATATGGTAAAGGATAAATTAGTTAATTAATGGAAAACATTATATTATATAATTACCCAAATACTATTAATAATATCATTTGATGAGTATTTCTCAACTTAAATCATTTGTGGGTTAAAATGGTATCATTTTAAAGCCACTTGGATGAGATTAAGGAATTTAATTTTTTTTATTTAAAGAAAAGTAAAATATGTATTACTCAAATTTTAATAACTATATCATTTTTAATATAAGGTTATAAAGAAGATAAATTAGACTATAAATAATCATTTGAAATATATATTTTTTATTTATCTTGATAATTTATTTTTAATTTTTAGAATATAAATAATTGCGTTAATGTTTTATACATTGATGATACTAAAATTATTTAATTGATGAAAAATGAAAAATATAATTTTTATTAAAATGATAATAACTATTAAACCAAAGATTCACTTGACCCACACTTATTTCTAGAGTATATATTGACCATAAGAATCCAAAGGTATTGATTTGACTTTTTGGATCTATTTGAAAAAGATTATGACAACTATTATATTTTATTTAACGTGATGTTAAAGTTGTCACATTAAAGTTTTAATACATAATTTTTTTATTGAGTATTTTCCAGAATAATTATTTATCTACTAGTATAATTATGATGTATAGAGGATTTAACTTCTTAATATTATTTTATTTGTAATATCTATTCAATATAATTATTATATTAAATAATTACACAAAAATGACGTTGTAATTATTTTATTAATGGAGTTAAGAAGTTAATGTAATTATTTTTTTAATATATATATATAAATATATAATTTCGGACAATTAATATATCCAATTAATTTTCTATATGACCTAGATCTCTTATTAATATAAAAAAATATTTTTTTTCTATGTAAACTTGTTATATTTATATATTAAATAATCAATTAATTCAATAGTGACAAAATTGGCATAGTTGTTTATTTATCAAAATAATGTATTATTAAAATAATTAAAAATAATACAATATTTTATTAAAAAAATATAGAATAATTATTATAAGGTCAAAAATGATCTGGATTTTTCTTTTATTGTCTAATTGACATCTAATAAGTAAATATTTCTCCCATTTAATATTGAAATATTTGTAACATTTGTTAAACATTAAATAGAATGACTATGTGTTAATTAAAATGATAAGGTTTAAATGGATAGAAAATAGTATAAAAGTTAACATTTTTGAGATTAAAACTATATATCATCTCATATTAAAAACTAGGAAATTTTGGTGATTTTTATGGATTTTGATTTTATTATAAGTTTATATTTTTGGAGTTTTCAGTAGTGCCCCTCACCTCAATTATAAAAGGGAACATCCTCCATCACTTATGCACTTAACCTTGAGCCTTAAAAATCATACATACCCTAACCATTTCCATTATTGAATTCCTTAACCACATTATAGAGGTTATAATATTTATCAAAGTCCAAATCTTGTGCTTTAAGAGGAGATCTAGGGGAGCTCGTCAAAGAAGAGGTAATCTCCTCTACCGATTTCTTCAAACATATTTTTTCTTATAATTCAACTTCATGAGTTGTTTCTACCATAAATTAATATATATAGTTTCAATTTTATTCTGATATATTATTATAATTATGTAACAACCCTATTTAACCATCAATCTTTCCTATGAAAAAAGAAATCACCATGTGTGCTTACGTATGACATACCGTATCCAGATCGTGGTGTAATATGTTTCCCACCACCACGTTACATGGATGGGTATAATGATGGATATAAAAAATATTTATTATTATTATAACATGATATTTATTTTGGACCAAAATATATATGATTGACTTTCATAACATTTCAAAATTTTGAGAATGATACTGTCGCACCTACGTAAGTACAACCTATTATATCTATGATGTGATGCAATTCATTATATATGTTATCCATTAAATCATGATTATATATATATTCATACAATAAATAAATATGATATATATTATATTAATATAATTTATTAAATTATATAACTATAACATAATAAGGATAACTAGAACATATTCGACAAAACATGCATAAGAAAATGAATTCGTTAATATCCAAATAATGAGTAATAATGAAATTTTATTAACAAGGATATGATATTATGATCATATATGATATCATAAAATTGACTATGAATATATAATATGTAAATTAAATTATTTAAATCATTATATACGTCATTTAGATACATAAAAAGGATATCAGACCTATTGTAAGGGATAAATTCGTAATCTCAATATTATTTGAGATTTTTTATATATAAGTATATAATATGGTATACTTTTCATCATTTTAAATATTTCCTAATTATTTATTACAAAATTATATTTCTATACTTATACAATTTAAGTCAATTTTACCCATTGATGATGTTTATTAAATATTATTAAAGAAATCTTTGGTCATCTTCTATACGAGGTATTTTGTGACTTATCCGAAAAAAGTATGAGAAGAGTGTTTTATTTTAAGATATATAGTGTGAATGGATTTTTTTCATAAGAAAATATTTAATTAATGATTCTGTTAGAATATATCATGTTTAATTTCAATGGAATTCATTTTTTAAAAAATTATGTGGGATTTCAAAAAAAGAAAAATCTTTTGATGAAGAAAGGATATTTTCTAGAAGAATTAATTTCAAGTGTCCTATCAAAATTATTTTCCATAAGATGAAATTATTTGATAGGGTTATATTTCATGTATAATATCCCTTTTATTATTATGGTTTTACTCTATTTATGTTGGAATTTTATTTATGGAATCAAATTTTTAAAAGGATTATGTTATGATGGAATGATACTTAAGAAGCCCATTTTATTTCTTCAGTTATGATGAATGATTTATGATTTTGTAGTACATATAAGAATTATTTCATTATGAGATGAGTGATACCTATATCTATCTACAATTAATTGGGTAAATATTTATATCTTATCATATATATATTTCTGAAATGATAAATGATATCTGTTCAGTTATATAGGGCTGGAACAAGCGGTAAATCTGGATTAATAATACATTTCTGGAACAGAATGTAAACCCAGTTCATTAATGCGGGGATATAATGATGATTGAAGTAAGTTATATAGTGTAATTTCTCAACTATGATGGTCTTGTAAGATATCATTGACTAATACAAACAAATTTTCTATGCTTATGTATATTCCAGATATTTCATGTCTTATGTTTTGACTATTGGGAATTTAATCGTTCATTATTTATGAAATTCAATGATTTTCCCATGACATGATATCATGATACTTCATATATAGGATACTATTTTCAAATATTTTATTCTTATGTCTTATGATTATGATATGATTGATATTTACCTTTTTATCCTTACTGAGCATCTCATCTCACCCTTTATTTCTTTATTTTCCCACTAGTGCAGAAAACGTTATTTACGTCGGTTATTTTAAATTTTTTACGTCGGTTTCTAGCCGACGTTAATACGTGCGACGTTATAAATAAGGTTTTTGACGTCGGTTATTTAAGAACCAACATCAAAAACATAAAATCACGATGTTTATCACATCAGTTATTTTAGAACCGAAGTGATAAAGGGCCTGGAAAATGGTTTATCACGTCAGTTATTTTAGAACCGACGTGATAAAGGACCTGGAGAATGGTATATCACGTCTGTTATTGATGAACCGACGTGATAAACAGCCTGGAAAATGGTTTATCACGTCTGTTATTAAACAACCGACATGATAAATAGGGGTGAGGGGGATTATCACGTCGGTTCATATAGAACCGACGTGATAAACTGGGGTGAGGGTGGTTTATCATGTCCGTTCTATAAGACCCGACGTGATAAATCGGGCTGAGCGTGGTTTATCACGTCGGTTCATATAAAACCGATGTGAAAAACCAGGGGAGGGGGGTTTATCACGTCGGTTATTGTATAACCGCCATGATAAACCGGAGGGGGGCTGTTTATCACATCGGTTATTGAATAACCGACGTGATAAACCATTGTCCAGGCCGTTTAGCACGTCGGTTATTCAAAAACCGACGTGCTAAACCATTCTGTAGGACCATTATCACATCGGTTATTAAATAACCGATGTGATAAACCATTCTCCAGGCCTTTTATCATGTCGGTTATTAAATAACCGATGTGATAAACCATTCTGCAGACCTTTTATCACGTCGGTTATTAAATAACCGACGTGATAAACTATTTTCCAGGAATTTTATCACGTCGGTTATTAAATAACCGACGTGATAAACCCAATATTTTTTTAAACAGAATGCAGTGATCTTCTCTCCACAAGAATAAACCAAAAAACAAATCAAGAAATCGTACCACAAAAATAGAAGTACATCAAAATTAATCATGTACATAGATAACATAGAATACTTACAAACTAGGCAGCATCCACCCTCATTTATACCCCATGGACAGCCCTCCCCCACCCCGTCGGAGCCCTCACCCTCATGTATACCCCCTGTACAGCCCTCCCCCACCCCATTGGAGCTCCCACCCTCATGTATACCCCTTATACAACCCTCCCCCACACCATTGGAGCCCCCAACACACTCCTAGACTGCCCCTCGACCCCCAGACACCCCTAAACACCCCTCGACAACCCCCCACCCACATGAACAACACCTCCTCACCCCCTCACCCCACTTGACAGCCCCCACCACACCCCTGGACAACCCCCCCACCCCTGGATAGCACTCCCACACCCCTAGACCGGCTTCCCACACCCCTGGACATCTCTACCACACCCTAGGACTGTCCCCCCACCCCACCGAACAGCCCTCCCAGACCGCTGGACACCCCCAACCCCACTGAACACACCCCCACACCCTTGGAACCCCTCCCCCACAGACCCAAATCCATACCAGAAGAACCATCAAAAGTAGACCAAAACAAGAAGTAGATCAAAATTAAACATTCACTTATATAACATTCAAAACTTACACTGTCAACTTCAAAAAAAAAACTAAATCAAACCCAAACAACTATAAAATACACAATTAAAACGACAATATTCAAAATTACATTTTACATTACAAACAACTAAAATTCAATCAAACCTGTAAAATAATTTGACCACTCCACTTGTATGTGTTTGATGTCTTCAGCAGTATAGGGTTGAGGTTCATCAAAAATCTACAAATGAAAAAGAATATAGTTAACGTGTATAATGAATAAATCAAATTGAAATATTATGGCAATGTTTAAGAGGAAATCGTACCTGGTCAAAATTCACAACTGTCCCAGTTGTTATTATTTCATACATAAATAATAACATATAATATCCGCATTCGATGAGGCCTTGTTGTTCATGAAAATTCTGTTTTGAATGAGTGTAAATTCAATATAATATTTTTATGTAATAAATCAAAAAGTACAAATTATAAATGGAAATTTACCTTCGCATTTACATATTTGATCATTGCATTTCTTTCCTTTGTGTTTTTTCGAAAGTAGATCCATGCACTGTTAGAAAATAATACGAATGGGGTAAATTTAAAATTCATTATAATATATAAAACTATTGAGAAATTGAAACTTACTTTTCCAATATATTCTTAATACTTCCCCGCACATCACCATGAACAGAGCATATCCAATAAAGAGCTTTCTCCCTTGGGCAAAAAATCCCTAACATCCAATGATTACTGATAAAAGGAAATTTAATGTTAGTGGTTTTTTATGTTAAAAGATAATTAACTCTTTGAGAGAAATGTATTTCATACCTCTCACAAAAAGGCATCATCCAACATTGTTGGATTATATTCTTTTCAAATCTTTCAGCAATATAAACCATTATTTGTTCCTCAGTCAATGCACATGCTTCAGGGGAAATCAATTGCAGGTCTATGAATCCATATACTTCTGTCAGTTCATTCCTCTCACAAATTTTATAAATATACCTAATAAAAAACATATATAGGTATACATCTTTAATAAATATAACACAGGGAAAAGTTGTTAAGACTTACATGGAAAAAATTGGAACCATGTTGATGCCCAACTTATCTCCAGTAACAAGCTCCATGATATCAGATTTTGTAATCCCCACACTTATTTCACATCCACAAACATGAGATTCCATTGGAAACTCATTAAAACCAAACAAAAAATGTGAATATCTTGACAATCTGTCAAGACCACTGGAATCTGTATCTGATGTCATAGCCTGTTGTCTTTGTTGTTGTCTATACAATATTTCTTTACCTTTGAAGTATTCCTGTGAAAATTTTGAGAATTATAGTAGTTTTCAAATGATAAAACAACTTTAATAAAATAAAATAAAATAAAAGATATAACATTCATACCTCTATGGTAATGAGTCGAAGTAGTCTGGATGGACAAACTAAAAAATGGCCGATACTCTGTCCAACTGTTGCCACCTCATCTGTAGGTATTGGTACCCTAGCTGATCTTTCTATAATATCCTGTACAGTGACCCTCTGATTCTCTACCTCTAATTGTTGATGATGAACTGTATCTCCTATACAATATACCAACCCGTATGCTACTATATGATGTTGAGAATCATAAACATACAACTCGTAATATGTAGGAAGCTGCGGCGGAGGCGTAGGATAAAAAATGGGGTCCGCAGGCTGAGGTGGGGGAGTGGGAGCTACTGGCGGAGGTGGAGGATAAATAATGGGGTCTGTAGGGGGAGGTGGAGGAGTGGGAGCTGCAGTCTAAAATTGTCTTTGCATTTCTGCAAACATAGACTGCACCGACTCTCTAATCTTGTCTTCCATCGTCGCATTAATATTTTTAACTTCAGCCTCCAAGGATTCTAATTTTTTTATAAACCCCCTAAATGTTAGAAGTTGAAGAACGTGGAAACACTTTTCTTACCGATACACCTGCCGGATATCCTCTTACACGACCAGGATATTCGGGCCTTCCCAATGCTGCAAATAAAATATCTTCCCTCCCAGTAGCTGTAAATGTCCCCTCTGAACTCTGCTCCTCAAGAGAGTCCTGTATTAATTAATTGAACATTTCTGTAATGATTGAAACTTATATGATGAAAAAAGTTAACTTAAATAAATTAAATAGATATCTTACAATCCTCTCAGCTACGATTCTTCATTCTTCCGAAAGATATTGCCCTTTTTTCCCTTCTAATCTCTCTTCCATTTTTCATGTCTAGATGGAGGGGATGGAGGGGCCACATCTCCAGAGCTTGAATACTCAGCTCTTAGTTGATGAAATTTTTCCGCTATCATTTTTTCTTCCAATAATGTATACCCTCCCCGAGATAAACTATGAGGGTATACATTTTTAGATTGGATCTCCTGATGAGCATTCCTTGTTTTCTGTAATTTAAGAATAAGTGATCATTAAGAAAACATTAATAAAATCATTTATATAAGAAAGTATATAAAAGTTTACATTTCCCTTACTAGAAATGACTCATTTTTTCTACTTTAAAAAAACTTTCTCCATGTGTCTTCATCTATAAAAGGATATATACAACATGGATTGTCATGACTCCTATGACCATAAATGAAATCAGATGAGAGGGTTGATTTGAAATCCCTCCATCTCCTGGCAGCCAATGATAAGAATTTCTTCCTGACTCCTCTAGTGTCAGGAATATCAAACGTCATCTGATAAAGAAGAGGTTAAACATATTATATATACTAGAAACATTAAAATAATGGTCAAACAATGACAAAAGATCTTACCAAAATCGTCTCCCACAACTGAGAGATAATCTCTTTATACACACCTCTCCAATGATCATACAGAATGCTTACTTTGGTCTTAGCCTGAGTTGCAACAAAACTCTTAAAATCTTTGGCATTCGGACCTCTAGGAATATCATCATCATCAAAATTAACTACTATCCTCTGATCCTGCGTACGGGCAAGTTATAATTTTGGTAAACGTGTGCACCCACGTTTACCAACCTTTGAAATCTTTGTCGTAATAGGAGCATGTGAATGTTCATCCCTAGAGGTATGACCAGCAATATGCTCCTCTCCAGAATCATGTGGTTGATCATCTGAATGATCTGTCATTATCCTTCAAATCAAAAAAACAAACGCCAGTTCACAAATATACAAATTCAAATATTTTAATACTATTGTAATCAGAAAATAGAAAAGTGTACTAGGTTACATAATAGTAAACAATGGTAATATGGTAATCATGTTAAACAATGGTAAAGATGGCAAAGATGGTCAAGATGGTCAAGATGGTAAAAAATGGAAAAAATGGTAAACCTGGTAAACATTATAAACATGGTATAGTAATTGTCAGTGAACAAATATAAAAACTCAAATATTTTAATACAAATGTAATCAGAAAATAGAAAAGTGTACAAAGTTACATAATAGTAAACATTGGTAATATGGTAAGGATGTTAAACAACGGTAAAGATGGAAAAGATGGTCAAGATGGTCAAGATGGTCAAAATGGTAAAAATGGTAAACCTGGTAAACATTGTAAACATGGTAATTTAATTGTCAGTGAACAAAAATAAGCATTTTAAAATTCATGTAATGGTTATAAACATGATAAAGTAAACTAAACAATCGTAAAACAAACAAAAACATATACTTATTTTATTTTAAAACATGTTTTAATAAATAAAAAACTTACAATATCTAACATTTATGGAAAAAATAAATGTAAACAAGAAATAAACATATGTTACCTATAATTTTAGGTATGTACAGATGGATTGTTTTCCCAAATTCCTTCGTCGTGATCATTCTTTATGGCACAAACTATGTCTTCAACATGATCGTCATTATGTTCTGTTAATATTTCCATGAAAGTAGGGATCTCACATAAATCAGCATATTCATCAAGTTCATCCTCACCAACATATTGTTTTTTCCCTTGTAAAATAACAGCCCACTGCATATCTGATTGATCTACTACATAAAAAATTTGTTTTGCATGTGTTGCCATTATAAAAGAATCAGCTGTGTCTTCCAATCTATTCAGATTAACAAGTTTCATTCCTAATTCATCGTGTCTGACACTATTGTTGCCGTTAAACCATTTACAGTTAAAAAGGGAACTTTAATTTTAAAGTAATCAACCTCCCATATGTCTTCAATCATTCCATAATATGAATTTGATGTAGAAATTGGGTTTTTGCCCTTAGCACTCAAAAAATGCATTGCTTCTACAAACACCAATACACCACTATTCTTAACTGCACTTCTGTTGTCCTGAGCTTTTGTATGGAAAGTATAACCATTAATGTCATAACTAGACCATGTTATCACATTTAAACATGGACCACCCACTATACATTTTAATGTCTCTAATACATCTGATCTACCAAGCAAAGTCTTTTTAATCCATGACAAAAAAGTTTTGTTGTGCTCATTCAAAATCCACATTTCTTTCTTCTTTGGATTACATTGTTTCAACTCATTAATATGCAATGTGATATATGGTTGAGCATCAACTATGTTATTCAAGATGTATGATTCTAACTTCTTCATATGTTCAGCTGACAATGATTTGAATTTCAAGCCGCGAATCCCCTTTCCCTCATTATTAACTCGTACATGGTGAGATGGAGTTAATCCTATGTGTTGCGCCGCAACCATGTAGCTCGTACAAAACTTTTCTACCTCCTCAGAAATATACTTTTCAATAATGGAGGCTTCAGGTCGATATAGATTTTTAACATACCCCTTTAATATTTTCATATACCTTTCAAAAGGATACATGCAATGAAGATATACAGGTCCACAATGCTTTATTTCTCGAACCAGATGAATCATTAAATGCACTATTATATCAAAAAAAGTTGGTGGAAAATACATTTCCAATTGAAAAAGTTTAAGAATTGCATCCTTTTCCAAAATGTTCAAAGCATTCACATCAATCGCCTTGTTATAAATTGAATTGAAAAAATAACACAACTTCATTATAGTCTTTCTGACACGAATGGGCAATATTCCACGCAATGCAACTGGTAGAATTTGTTGCATCATGATGTGACAATCATGTGATTTCATAACTATCAACTTCAAGTCCGTCAATGAGACAAATTTTTTTACATTAGAATAATAACCTTGAGGCACTTTGGTATCATCAAGACACTGACAGAATCTAATTTTCTCCCTCTTCGATAATGTATGACAAGCCGGGGGAAGAAATGTTCGTCTTCCTTTAGGTGTGGGAGCTAACTCCAAATATATTCCCATTGATAGTAAGTCTAATCTTTCATTCAACCCATATTTAGTCTTTCCTTTAATATCTAACAATGTTCCAATCAAAGAATCATAGATATTTTTCTCCACGTGCATGACATCAATATTATGTTTAACTTCATGATACCTCCAATATGGTAGCTCAAAAAAATTGACCTTTTCTTCCAAATATGTCTATCATTACCAGATTTTTGTGTCTTTCCCAATGTCACGTCAAGGTTTTTCACCCTCTCAAAATAAAGATCAGGGGATAAAGGTTTTGGAGAAGTATAAAATTCTTGTGTGCCATTAAATGCCTTTTTTAGTCTTCTATAAGGGTGTTCCATAGGCAAAAACATTCGATGACCCATGTACACTGTTTTCCTCCGATGATGCAATTGACAATAGGATGTCTTTTGTTCGCAAATTGGACATGCTTTATGCCCTTTAACACTGTATCCAAACAAATTTCCATACGCTGGTAAGTCATTTATAGTGAACAGAAGCACTGCATGCAGTTGAAAATATTCCATTTTATAAGAATCATACACCCTAATACCATCAGCCCATAACAGTTTCAAATCATCAATAAATGGTGACAAGTAAACATAAATATCATTACCGGGATGCTTTGGACCAGAGATCATTGTACTCAACATGGCGTATTTGCGCTTCATACAAACTTCAGGAGAGAGGTTGTAAATTACCAATAAAACAGGCCATGAACTATGTGTGCTACTGAGTGTTCGGTATGGATTCATTCCATCCGTGCACAACCCTAGTCTGAGATTTCTTATTTCATTTCCAAATGTAGAATACTGCACATCAATTTTCTTCCATTGTGGACAATCAGCTGGATAACGTATTTATCCATCACATACCCGCTCTTCAGCATGTCATCTTAACCTTTTTGCATCATGTGAATTAGCAAATAAACGTTTGAAACGATTAATTATAGGAAGATACCAAAATACCTTTGAAGGGAGCTTTGTAATCTCTACATCACCTTGTGATTTTTCTTTCACCTTATACCGTGATGTCCCAAATTTTGGAAACTCTGACAAAAATTCATATTACTTCCTATATATAATGCAGCCATTGGGACAGGCATGTATTTTCTTGTATCCCAATCCCATCGGGCATAATATTTTCTTGGCATTGTAATGTGAATCTGGAAGATCGTTATCTTTTGGAAGAATGTCTTTCATCAATTGTAGCAGCTCTGTAAAAATTTTGTCACTCCATCCATGCTTCGCCTTCAGGTTAATCAATCTTAACACCTCCGAAAAAATAGTAAAATCTGTACAACCGGGATATAATGGTTTTTCAGCATCACCATATAGAGGTGCAACTGTCAGTTCTATCTCAATTTGTTCTGCTACAATATCGCGAATCATTTCTTCAATTCCATCGGAGTTACCATTTTGAGAATCATCATCATCAGTGACATTCCGTCCAGTTTCACCATGCCAAATCCAAGGGCTGTAACTCGGATTAAAACCATGACATATCATATGATCTTTTATCTCTCTACTTTTCAACTACATCATATTCTAACATTTCAGGCATAGACAGAAAAAAATGTCACTACTTGGAACATTTCGTTTTGAAAATTCCAAAAAGGCATCAACACCTTCCTCAAATTCATTGCTCATTCGATGTGCCATAATCCAACTTCGACTCATTATTAACTATAACAAATATCAACATAAAATATATATTTTTAAGATAAGACAAATACATGTTTATATGAAAAAAATCATAATTTGAATGTAAAACAATTTAAAATATAAAACAAATCTATAGGTATTTAAAAAAATATGCATGAATTTTATTTTTAAAACAAAATATAGTTAGATATAATAGTTTTAAATTTCATTGAATCAAAGAAAACCATGACGCCTAATGATTCTCTAAATAAAATATACATCAATAAAACATAAACAAAATGATTTTTATTTGGAATAAGTGAATATGATCAGATGATACACATTTATAATAATCTCATGCCAATATACTAATAAACATGTTAAAATATAGGAATACCTAATGGAGCATATAACATGTGTTATTCATGCTTGTTGTTCAATCATTATGATCTAAAGTACTCAACACTTTCAAGTGCCAAAATCTTGAAAGTAGTAGTAGTTTTCATAAGTACCCAACAACAAATAGCTATACATCGTAAGTGTCATGTTAGAAATATGAATATAGACCATTTGTTTTATGTTTAATAATATTGTCGTATTATCTCATCATTCTGATTATATATTAGAATTACTATATCCTTTTGATCCGATATATAATCTAAGGACATTAATATTTCTTTACAAAAAGTAATGTTAATATCATGGTAATGTAAAAAAAGTATATGTCGAACTATATATATGTAATACCAATAAAAAAATACATATGTGTTTGGCCTGGGTTTCACACATAAAACAACTCATCTCACAGATTAAATTTTTGAATCATCCTACATAATACTTATTTTTATAACTTAGGGAATGAAAGTAATAAATTTTTTGATTTACGATACTCATTATGGGTAAACATGATATATATAAATATAATATCTAATCTCAAAAAAAGATATCCATGGAGGTATAAGATCATACACAAAGCACATGATCAAAAAGATAAGTGAAACAGTTCTATATAATCATAGATCATAAAACCTGAGTCCAAGTATAATAATTTTAGCATAACATAAGACATGATTTATATGATAGTGGGACCATGATTTAAAAAACCTTATTCACAAGATCACAACATTGGTATGTGGAATAACATAAGAGTGTGGAACAAACGTAATCACATAAGTCATAACATTTGTCAAGGGAAAACATAGTTTCATTCACCTCATATTGGGATATGTTAATCACCTTTCCTATAATTTATTATTATATTTCATACGAGCCACATCACATAACACATTGGACATTGTATAAACCATCTGTATCCCATAGTGATCTATGATATATAATGCATTGTTGAATGCATTAGAAGGATATTATGGACCCAAATGTGACATAATGACTAACCATATATATGGGTGAATCGTGATCATCAAATCATTTATAACACTTTCGTAGATCAATTAACTAAAAAAATGAAATGGGGGTCATAATTGTTTTTACAAAACATAATAATTATTAATACATAAAAATGTGTTTGGATGGTAAGATAGGATAATATACCTAATTCAATCTAATTATCATTAAATTATTTCTACCTAGATAGAAAAGGCCTTTATAAAAAATATAATTTAACTTGAGAATGAAAAGAAAGTACCCTTTACCTTTTTTATAATGAAAAATCTGAAAAGGATGATAATAATATTCAGGTATTATAATTTTTTTATGAATTAATAATAATAAAAGAAATCACCTCACTTGGTTTTGTTGAAAATCGGACATACCATCGTATTCAAGAAATCAGATACACTTTGCATGAAAAGGTCCATCATTTTTAGGAGATTACTGAAAGAAGAAATGTATTATCAGACTCACCATGAGTCCAGAATGAAATATTTGATTGTAATAGGTATGAATTGATATTTTTTTGAATGTAGATGAAAACAGATGATGGTTTTCTGATTTAGGAGTTCTAAAAATCATAATTTTTTGAAAAAAAATTATGATGTAAGAATGTTGAATGAAATTTTAAGGATAGGTATTACCGATTGACCTGGTCCAATTTTATTCATGAAAATCATTTTCTGGACAATCATATTGAAAATATGATTTTAAGAAAATAAGTACTACCAATCTTCATCCAGAAAGACACATTCCAGCTATGTAGGAAATAATAATGTTGCTGGAAGAATGATACGTTACAATACCACCCATTATTTTTCATATTTTGATGAAGCTAATCCTCAATGTTTTAAAATTAATTATTCTTTCTAAATGATTGAATAATTTGAATGGTTGTGAAGTCAAATATCTATGTTCTAATGGTCATAGTAATATTTTTATTAGATATTGATTTATTTAGATACTTAAGAGGTTTCTCGTAATGAAGTTGCTTGTATTCAAATAGATCAATATAGTGATCATATTGGAGTTGTTACTGATTCGTATTTTAGAAGAAAATATGAAGTATAAGTGGTTTAAGAAGCTTTAATGAATCTACTTTTTCATTGTACTATAGAATCATAAAGCGTATATCAGAATGAAAATCTAGAATAAGTGTTAAAAATAGTCTTATCCAAAATACACCTGCTTGAATATTGCGTGTTGAATGTTGCAAGTTGAATGGACATAATAACCATTTGCAATAACAAAAAATTCCACGAGATTCAAAAATGAACGAAAAGCACATCAAGAATCGAAACAAAAACGAACGAAATAAATTCATGGAAGGCTTACATGAATGTTGCGAGTTGAGATGATAGATCCGAGAGTAGTGAAGAATATAAACAATGAATCCAAAATGAGTTTAACGTAGGTCGATCGACGAGCCGATTAGGGTTTACCGCGCAAGAGAGAGACGATCCGGCGGACTATCAATCGAAAAATCATAAATGACAGTCCACGGGCATTAATTTTTTTAAATGTTTTATAACGACAGTTATTATATAACCGGCGTTATAAACTATTTTTAAACTTCATAACGTCAGTTATCTTAAAACCGACGTAAAAAAGCTCACGTGCTTTGGGTTTTTACGTCGGTTATTTTATAAACGACGTAAACCCCCAGGCTCATTGGGTTTTTAGGTCGGTTATAAGATAACCGACGTAAAAAACCAATGAACCGGGGGTTTATTACTTCGGTTTCCAAATAACCGACGTAAAAAAACCCGATATCTAAGCATTTTTTAAGTCGGTTATTTTATAACTGACGTAAAAAACCAAAGCACGGGTGGGTTTTTTACGTCGGTTATTTGCATACCGACATAAAAAACCCGATATCGACGCGTTTTTTACATCGGTTATAAAATAACCGATGTAAAAAACCAACGCCCCGGGGGGTTTTTTACATCAGTTATAAAATAACCGACATAAAAAACCTCGCACTTTGGTTTTTTACATCGGTTATTTGATAACCGACGTAAAAAATGCGTCGATATCGGGTTTTTTATGTCGGTTTCCAAATAACTGACATAAAAACCCCCCGCGCATTGGTTTTTTTACATCGGTTATAAGATAATCGACGTAAAAACCCAACAGGCACGATTTGTAATGTCAGTTATTAAAATAACTGACGTGAAAAATCTACTCGCCGCATTGTTACGTCGGTTATATATAACCGACGTAAAAAATGGTGACGTAAAAAATGATTTCTGCACTAGTGGCCCCATGTTATAAAAAATACTATTAAGTAATATACATAAAAACAGGTCTAGTTATGGAGGAATAAGTGGGATAAAATTAATATATTCTATAAACTAGTTGATTATGTTTACAAGATTCTAAATACAGTAATCTTATATGGTCCAAGTGTTATTTTTTTATGTTTTGTTCATTAATTTTGAAGTAATATAAATGAACGTAAAGTATGGGATCTTATACTTATGAAATTTGATGGAAATGAAATAGACTAAATAAATCCATCGATATGGTGTTCTATTGGCATGTTCATTTTCCAGGAAGCCAAATAATGAAACATCGAACACAAGGGTCAATGGAACCGGCATGCAACCTACTAGATTTGAGATATCATGATAAAGCAATGATATTTCACAGTATGTGTCTATATGAGGTAACATGTCATTGCATCATTAACATCCTTTTTAGGGGTACCTTGGCATGTTTCTTCGTTCTAACTTTAAACATTATGCTGTTTCACCTAATTCCACTGAAAAATAGGACATGATGGTCACACACAAAACGTATCCAGAATCTCAATAAAATAATATATTTTTATTTATTATATAATAAGTTGAATAAATATTATTCCCTCTCGTGGTTTAATAATTATTCATGTATTCTAGGTCATATATATCCCATCAATAGTTATTCGAGGGAATATATTGTGATTGAAATATTTAATAAATATTTATCTTAAATTTAAGTGAATATAATATTAATTTATTTATTAAAGAATAATGTAGTGATATTTGTTTAATAAATAAATATTCATGATTTAAAGTCCAATAAACATTATAGAGGGACAATGGGCTATGTTTATTTTTCTATTTAAAAATAATAACAATTTAATTTAATTGGATTAAATAATATTTAATTATAATTTTCCTGTTTATAACATACTGAGAAATAATGATATTATTATTAATAATTGAAATGGGGTTTCTCGAGGATTAAATAATTAATTAATTAAAATTGGGAAATTATTTTATTTTAACCCTAGTGATATATAAAGCGTATTATGTTATTTTATCAAGGGAAAAATTCATTTTTTTGGGTTATCCATAATAGAATTGGAGAATTCTATCAGGCCCTAGAGACCTCCCATCTCCAAGAATTCTCATATGATTGAAGAGAAATATTCTTCAACCGGAACAAGGTGAAAACATTATAATCAGTTCTAAAAGTGATGAAATGAAGACACTGTAATCACAAGGATCTACCATGATATCACTAAGAGATCCCTTCAATGATGTATGGAGATTCGTTGAACACACGTGGATCACCACTTGAAGGAATATGAACATGATTTGTACAAGGAAATAATGGAAGATTATAAGGTTATGAATTCCTTATTTATTCATGGACTTGATAACTTATGTATAATCTTATTGGACTTATAATGGTATAGGATACTGAGTTTTAGTGCTTCATCATGAATATTTTTAGTGGGGAGAGAATAGGTGAGTGGTCTCAGTATCTTGATAGATTGTTGTGCCTTTGAGGTGGGATCATTATTCAACAGGATGTGAAAATGGATTTAATGGAATATGGGTCCTAATAAAATTAATACATTCAACTTGGAGCTACTCAGATGTATCATGACTAGAGGTATCCATAATGGTGTCTTGGGATGTGGTGATAAATTGTAGATTTTATATCTTAGAGCCTTACATGTATTTAAATCAAGGATGGACATTATAGGCCTACTAGTTTGGTAAAACCTTTCCCATTAAGTTAATGAAATATTAGGAGAGAGTAATTAAATTTAATATTGGGATATATAAGTCTCTTAGTGGTAAGGATGCGATATGGGATATTATTGGTCAACTCAGGAAAGCAATTCATATCCTACATATCATGGACTCAAATAAAGTAAAGGGTCTTAAGAACTTGTATGTATGTGATATTGTTATAAATCATGGTGTTACAATATATATCATTTATGATATGTAATCTCTTTTCATATCCCATTCTTGGAGATAATTACAGACAGTTATGGGTTTACATTTGATGCAGGGCATGAATTTTCATACACAGATGGATGGATAGTTCGAGTGTGCCATCAATATCCTTAAATACATTCTATGGGAATGTGTGAATGGAATAAATATATCTTGGGAGAAACATATTCCCTTAGTGTAATTCTCTTATACCAATAGTTTTTTATATCTTACAAGGATGATTCATTTTAGGGCCTTATTATAGAGACCTAGCAGAATGACTCCTTACTTGATGGAGGTTGGAGAACAGTCTCTAGTTGGACCACGTATCATAAATGAGATGATGGATTTTATTTAGTTGATCTGAAATATAATGATACAAATAAGAGTCTCCAAAAATTTTATATTGATAAAACACTTCTATTGGAGTTTAAGTTATATAATTAGACTTTTCTCAAACCATCTCCTCGGTTGGGACATTAAAATTTGGGGAAGTATGGTACGTTAGTACCATATTGTGTAGGATTATTTGATATTGCTGACACAACTAAGAATATGTCTTACCAATTAGACTTACCAACTCATTTGACTATTATCCATGATGTTATTCATGTTTCCCAACTGAAGAAGTTTCAGCAGGATTTGTCCCACATGTTAGAGTGGGAGGATGTTGAAATTGAAATCAACACCTCAGTGGTCGAAAGGCCTATCCGGATAAAATATCATCAGGACAAAGTTCTATATGGAATGAAGACCCTATTGGTTTGAGTGAGATGATTTTATTTTATGGAAAATAGTGATATATAGGCACATAAGTCCTTGAAGATTAGGTAGAGTCCTTATCAAATCCTAGGTTTGGGATCCTAAGCATTTCTAGGGACACAATTATTTTATGATGGGGATAAATATGAA
The DNA here is from genome assembly GCA_963277665.1 of Viscum album. Lineage (NCBI taxonomy): Eukaryota > Viridiplantae > Streptophyta > Magnoliopsida > Santalales > Viscaceae > Viscum > Viscum album. Next base: position 522,121,011 of record OY728150.1, read on the forward strand.
ACCCCATTGGTAACAAGGTAACCATTTTTCGAGCATGGATTATCTGTAATGAGGTTCAAAATACATTGGGGAACTAGATGATGAAATTTTATAGTTTTTTATATAATAGGTCAGGAACGTAGAAAGGAGTACCCCTGAAATAACAAATGGATTTGTCTCTATGGACTATTGTATCATTTTGTATGGTTCACAAATAGTTTTTATTATAATGTGAGTCTCGAACAAATGAATTAAAATGTATGGGGTTTGGTCTATTTGTTTTCAAAAATATTGAGAAATTTTTTTCAAACATTTGGATACTCAGAAGAAACAGTGGGATTTTATTTTTCAAGGAAAAAATTCTACTACATGGTTAACACAAATTTTTTCTAACTGCGCTTCAAAACTGTGCTCCCAAATCTAAACATCTTAAAATATAAAATTATAATGATTAATTTTTTCATTATTAAATATAACTTATTACTAATTCCTTGTTATCTCGAACCATCCCATCCATAATTATTTAGAGGACTCTCCCATAAATTATTTTGGGATCCATTATCATTTTGGGTGGATCTTTTCATGGTATGGTCAGGTTTTATCTAATTTTCCCATTTCCAGTAGATTTTAGATTTATCTCTCTTATCTTGGACCCATTGAACCAATTGTTTTTGGATTTTACAGTTAGATATAATGTTGTGGATAAATAATTGATATTGTTATTTATAGATCTATGCTTTTGAATATTAAAACACTTTATTTCCCATCACGAGAATAGAATACAATAAAGTTTTATCATTCATAAGGTAGGTGTATCTATACTAATGTCTATAAATTTACATGAATTATGTTCTTATGGTTATTTTTGGTTTTTAATTTTGAAATAGATTAATTACAATGTATGAGAAGAAAATTTTATATTAAATGGTTATGGAAAAGTATTCTAAAATGGTGTTTTATGTAAACTATTTTATTATATAAATTCATTTGAAGAAATTACCAATTGGTTATTTTAATAAGGCAATGGTTATTTCAAGAATGGAAGAAGTTTGGTAACAATTTAGAATACATTTTATAGAAATTAAATAATTAAATTAAATTATTATTCCTTGGAAATTTTATTTTAAACATGAATATTTATTCTTAAATGGAATGACAATGTATTAGTTTATCATGAACACAATGAGTTGTGTGGTAAGAATAGATATATATGAGCCCTAGGGGATTTATATATAAATATGGGTGGTTTTCATGATTCCAAGGATTGTTAGTGTTTATCGTTTCTAGGTAGTTGAGGTTCATAAACATTAGGATTCAATTATTCTATCTCACTGTCTTTTTTATCTTAGTTATGCACACCATTATGTTTTGATTACCCCTTTGGTTTTTTATTTATAATTATGTTATTTTTTGTTTGATATTATCATTTTCTCTATTTATATGGATATGGATTCTTGAAACCTATTTATTTCATCCACTTATGCATCATGGTTAAATGTTATGTCATTTTTCATTGTTTATATCAATATGAAATCATTTAGTAAATAAAAAATAAGAATGATTTATTGGGAATATAATTCCATTGATATCTTTGGAAATATGTTTTATAAAATAAAAAATAGAATTCCTTTGATAGAATTTTTTTAAATTTATAGGGTAATCCTACTGATCATTAGTGCCGACAATCTAATTTTTCTTATGGGCGTTAATAACTGTGGTCCAACATGATATTGGTAAAGGAATTAGAACTATGTAGTGGATGAATCTCTAAGATCATTTTTCCTTCTAGTGGGATGGAATGGGGGTGACATATGGTCATTTGGAGATGGAACAATGAGTTTCTCCAGGTTCTATTTTGTTGATATTCATTTTTAGGACCTTGTTATTCACTTATTTGATGTGAACATTTATGGTTCAATTTTTTTCGTACAAGTTATATCATGGATATGTATAGTTATAATCTATTTGTTTCCAGATTATCATATTTCTATTGAGTGTGAAATATTTCCCTTTTTTCATTATATGATACCTGTGTTATTCTCTCCAGCCTATAGAGATCTAGAATGTGTTTCATTCATTATGGGCGATAATTGGGGTGACATTATTGGTTGACCAGATTTATTCTATTATAGTTTTAATGGAACATGAGCATCAGCCTAGTTGGTGAGTACTATTAAGTGCTTCCAAGAGACCCAGGTTCAAATCCAAGCAGAGGCACAATTTCTGGTACTATAGCAGTAATGTAGCAGGAACTGTGCAGGGTTGTAGCATATACTGTAGCAGGCACTATTTGGAACTGTAGCAGTCGAGAATTTTCCCCCATTTGGGCCGTCAGGTCACCGATATGGTCCTCAAGTCCTTTCAGGCCTTCAGGCCACCCAAGCCTCTAATCCAGTAAGGCCGTCGGGACATCTCAAGGCCTTCAAGCCACCTTTAGTGCAAATGCGAACCAGGCAACCTATAAGGAAAAAGCTCTCTAGGAGGATGAGCAAGGATCTTTCACCATAACAGAAGCTACACAGATTGAAAAAATGAGAGGGTGTGACACCTACCATTAGGACAGGCCTGTGCATGCATGGGATAGCCTATCCAAATATCCATGCAATGGTGCAGAGCTAATTTCACAATGAAGATACTGGGAGGAGCAGTTCAAAGTAGTTAGTTTGGGTTGTTCATAATGTTTGAAACTTGCAGGAAATGAACTCCTCTAAGGCCTATAGTGCCATGTAATACTTATGCCTAAAATCATTGTAAGGGATCCAACTCAAACATTGAAAGGTGGGTTATCAAAAATCAATAGAAAATGAAGGCCTTTGGGCCATTGAATGGATGAGATAGTTTTAATGAGAGTACATTTAAAAAATCCATAGGGAAATGATATAAAAATGTATATTAATATATAAAATTAATATTATACATTAATAATGTCATCATTATCAAACTTATCTTTGAGATAATTCCTTTAAAAATGGGATCTTAATGTAAGCAACACTAGAAACTGGTAACTTAAGAAAGGTACACATGTTTGGAAAAATTAAATGTGTTATAGAAACACCATACCAATTAACCAAATAGTTGAAGTTGATTAACACATGGAATATAGATTCTTATGAAAAAATAAAATGAATTTCATTGGGATTTAAATAATATAAATAAAAATAATCTATCAAAATGTGTTTTTCACTAATATACTCAATACGACTACTTATGTTTTGATATAGTGCGACAAGAGGTTACTTATAAGGATTGCTGTAATTGTTGAATTCATTATATATTAAACGATGGAATTTTTTTAGCAAAATTATTGAGTTCAAGATAATTTTTAATAACTATTTTTAAATTTTAGAGGGTCGTTGAACTAGTCATATAATGCATGGGTTCTAGTGCAATATTAATATTATAAGGCAGTAGAATATGGGTAAGGAATAAGAAAATTAGTTTAGAGGGTCATCAATATTTCTTCAAATTGAAAATTAAGCTCATTAAGATATATAGTTTTCTGTAATATGTAACAATTACATTTGATGGAATTGTTAAGATACATGAAGTGGTTTAAACTCAATGTAATTTAAATATGAGGTATTAGTTTCACAGAAATAAATTCTAAATTTTTGAATGTTATATTATACCAATTTTATGTATTATGAGTTTTTTAAATAAATAGAAGTTAATAAACAATGTTAGAATTTATAGATATTATAGTTTTCATTCAATTAATTATTTAAATAGTTTTTAAATTAATGTATTGAATGTTAAGGAAGATATCAATCATAGATGAATCTTTATAAAGGATGTTAATTTTCATCTCATTCGTTTTATATTATAAGAGGAATTATTTTGAAATGAGGATTTTTAGGAATAATTTGATATAATAAATTCAATAAAAATAGTTTATGATTCATTAGTCTATATATCATGTATTGAAAAGGACATAAAGAAAAAAATGTTATATATTAGATAAAAGTGTTTGTCTTGATGTTTGTTAAAATTTTAGGGAAGTTGTTCCCACCATCCATCAGTGGAAATTTTTTGGAAAACTATCTTTTTGTTAGAAAAAAATGAACCAAACATTTATAAAAAACATATATTATATGGTAATAATATTTTTTTTGTTAAAAAATCATACTACATGTAAATAATTGTTTTTCCCTAACCATAAAAGAGTTTGTGTATCTAAATGTAAATAAGATTTATTTTCTATATATATTATTTTATATAAATTTTTGGGATATCCTAAATGGAATATTGTGTCTAAGAGGCCAGTGAATGTTTATTATAAAATATAGAATTTAAAAGTTAGGAAATAAAATATTATTCTAGTCCAAGATGTTTTTCAATTTCATTAAATATCATAAATGGTCTATGATATGATGGTAATGAAACAATGTTAATGTTATATTAGTTACCATTAATGATTGAATTTATCTTTTCATCTTAAAATTTTGAGGAAATATTATTAATGATAAATTTTAACGAGTTATATTTTTTAATAAAATATTTCAATGAAAATTTAGATGTAAAGTGTTCAAAGAATGATGATGGTTTGTTATAAATATTTTAGGTATAAAACATATTTTAATAACATAAAAAAAATTTCTTTTATTTAAAGAGATTTAATATATTCAAGAATTATAACATTAGGAATTTGATTCCAAAGTCTCACCATTTTTGAAATTCAATTACTTTATTATTATTACCCACTGAAGTGTTATTACGAGAGTTTGATCTAACGATCACATAGAGATGTGATAGGAATTACATATAGCTGTAATGAGTAAACATAAACCTATAAAGTGTAGTAGAAAAAGGTGAATACCTAAATATATCATATATTATATGTTAGAAAATATATTCTAAAGGTATTTTTTAGGTATTCATAAAAGTTTTTAATAATATAAAATGTGTCAAATAAAAGGAAATACACACCTTATTATTTTTTCATGTTAGATATATAAATTTATAAATTTATATTCTTTTATTAAAGTGTAATAATTATTCTCCTCTTAATTAAAAATTCATGTTACCCCTAATATATGTTCATCATGGAGTATTATAAATTGAGATGAAATGTTAAGGTTAGGGTGAGTATTATTCTTGTATTAGTGAAAAAAAATATTTTTATATGAAACAAATGTTTTTTCTATACTAGATGACTCATGATGTATACCACATCAAGGGTCATACACTAGTTCTTTGGTATACTATGGATGTGGTGTTAATATTTGGAGTCCCCATTCCTGAGGTTAGAGAGATTCCTAACCTAAAAACCTACATTATTTGATATGTTTCTTATAAATTCCCTGAATCATAGATAATTAAGGGCTATTGAGTTTGTTTTTGATCATATTATAGGTTATAACTCATGTTAGATTAGAATTTCATCTTATATCCCTAGTATGAAATCTGGCCTCTCGATTGATATAGACTGAGTAGATGTATGGATATACTTAAAGCGTATATATGAGGATCTTCTCAACTTGGATGAGGGATAATTTATGTGATCATATGTTTGATGAATTAAATGTGTTTTATTCATCAACTAGGTCGGTCTATACTTATAGTTTTAAAAATTTATGAGGTGGAAATCTTTGGATTTACAAAAATCATGTCCCGTGGTCACTCAATATATTAGTCAACAAGAATTTTTTAAAATGAATTCATCAATGTGATAGAACTATCCGATAAAATTATATAGAAACATAGGATTAACTAAGATCACACTATATCTCTTTATCACATGAGTATCATTGATTCATTTATAGATGATACTTTTTGATTTCATTTATGGATTTAGGGATTAATTTTTATTATCAATACAATAGATGCTCCAGGGTTCACACTATGTGGTTGACTAATTACGGAATGAGTTTATTTTAGATAACTATTATATAAGTTTTTAGAGTATTATCCCAATGTATTTTAGATAGGCATATAATAATTTTTTACATATAATAAAAAATAAATGTTTTTTATAGTAATCTAAATTTTTTAAAGGATATCCAAAAGTTGTTTTTGATATAATTTTACAAGTTATCATATATGATATGTTAAAAGGTGTAATTGAATGAATATCTATTATTATTTAGTATAAGTTGGATATTGGAAGGAATATCTCATAAATCCACATATATTATATAACAAGATATTAATAGTCTTCAATTATGATAAGAATACCATAAAATGACTATATTCTTGTATAAAACAATGTCATATTTAATGATATGAGGTTAGAGAATATCTTAGGCCGTTGTATTATAAGATCGGGTGATATAATACATTGGATATTGGTTCCTATCATATTATATGATATAGATGATTCATAGTTATATAAATGAAATGGTTTGATTCATTTGTAATTTCCATGACTTACCCAGCCATCCAAACATTAAGTATTTAATGTTAAAATCCCCCTAACATGTGAACTAACATTAAAAATCCATTTCATATGATTAAATCAGTGTGTGAGTAATTCAATTACTGTTACGTGTGATCTAACTGAAGGATTTAATCATAATTTTATGAAAGGTTTGAATAATTATGTCACTCAGGGAGCATCACATTTCTTGTATAAAGTGTTATTGTCCAAGGGCGGTGCTGTACAATCTCCTAAAAAGATCATTTGCTATAACTATTACTTCCATGAAGCCAACATCTTTGATTCTTATATTCTTTCAATATACTATCATATTTAAAATAATTGTAAGGTCCTACCCAAAGAGTTTCAGAAATTTAGTACCATATATGGATACACCTTAGATGGAAGCAATTTTTTGTTGTCCCATGTAGACCTTCTTTAAACATAGAATAAATTAAACTAAAATAAAATTTTTTGGTGGAAGATACACATTATTCTTATCCATATTATGTATTATTTATTTTTAAATGTTATGTTGTCCGTTTTTACATATATTCTATTAAATAGCACTATTTTAATTAATTGTTAACCTAATCATAGAAACCTATCATAATTTAGTGTACAGAGTATCTTAAAATCCCAAAAATTTTCAATAGCATTTCTAATGTATTAATTTAATTTTTTTTGCTAACCCTAATAAGTAGAGAATTATATTACTATTAATTTTTCATTAGGAGTAAATACTATCAATTGTATCTTATCAAATGTATCTATATGAGTTGGGGGAGTTGAAAATATTTCTAAGAGGCCATGGGATAATTTGATTTTCTTGATATAACACTTCAGTCGGGGGTGATATTCTTTTACATTCCAAGAAATGTTACAAAAACATGATATTCTAAATGGTTCCCAAAAAAATTATCTACATTTTTCAATCATGTTCTTGTATTTCTAGCTACGGATGTAAATGGATAGTTTTTAGGAGTTAATATAGATTATACAAGTTACTGGTGATGTTTTTTTGGTTGATTAATTTTTCAGTTGTTCTCATGGCCCTAATGAATAATTTTTTATCTTTACATAAAATCATTGATGGTGGATTTTTCATTGAGATACTAATATACTCCCAAATATAGAAGGAACTCGGATACTATTGGGATATTAAGCTAGGAACACTATGAGAGTGAAAAATTTATGCCAAAATCTTAATGTTTCCTTTATAGTTTAGGGAGGTAAATATATAAGGGAACATTTTATATCAGTTTAGTATCTCAATAAACTCTGAGTATTCTTCCTTGGTGATGTCATTGGGAAACCCTAAGAGTATATTTGTGATTAAACTATTTCTTAGTCTCTATAAATATTATCAATACTTTATTCATTGTCTATCTTTATTAAAAATATAGTTGATGAATTTAAATATGAAAAGGAAGGTTTTTTAAAGTGATGGATGATGTGATATAACATTTTTATATCTATTACGGAGAATTCCATTTTAAAAAAATCTTGATCTTACATAAGCTACACAAGTTTTAGGTTATATTCTATAATGCATATAGTATTTTACTTGATGTTTTATGTTTCATGAGAATTTAATGGGAGTATATGGATCTAATAAATGTAGGTTTCATGAGAATAACTATATAAATCTTGATATATAAGGGGTATCTGTGAAGATTCACATAAATATTGGAGAAAATATCTCTTTGGTGATAGATTCATGGTATAGACTGATTATAATAACATCAATTATATATTTTTCTATAGGTTATTTATTCTCAAATACAATAGATAGTTATAGTATTTATAATATTTTGAATTTAAGATGGTGTATACTCCAAGGAAGGGTTATGCATTTGTTATTTCTCCAAGTATAAAGATGCACTTACAAGCAGTGTATAATTCAAAGGAGGATCTATATCTTGTATGCCTTATCTTAAAGCTATACATGGGGATGACATTGTTTCTTCTGTAGAATTGTATTTTTCACATATGAGTATCACATACTCTCTATTTTATAGGTTGTAGGATAGTTGGGAATCAGATTTAGACTGTAATTTTATTCATTAAAGACTTTATGGTGTAAACACCATATAAATTTACCTCAAGATGTGAATTTAGTACTCTATATCTATAGAGGGGTAGAAATTTTGGGGAACATTGGAGGGGAGTTCGGATATGATTCATATAATTCTCTTTGTAAAATTCTCCAAAGGCCGCAAAGGGAATCTAATGACATATAATTTTAATTATGGGGGTCTCGCATGAAAAAAATCATGAGTTTTTATTCAAGGTGGTTCATCTATAAACAAGTGAAGACTAAACACAAGGTACCCATTTTTTACGACAAAATTGCAATTCTAATGTGAAAGTTATATAAGAACACAATGTAATTCCTGATAGGATTTCCAAGATTTCCCTATGGTAAGGATACACTTTGGGTCGTCATTGGTAGACTAAAATTATAATCACATGTTGGAACTAAGGTTGAAGTTTTATTTTTCGGTTTTTATTATTGGATGTTAGTGTTTAGGTGTTGGGTTTTATTATCAATCATTAATATTATAATTTATTTCATTAAATATATATTTTTTATGACTCATTAAAATTAAATGGATGTTTTTTAAGAGTTTAATATGTTTTATAAGTAATGTAGGTTAATTGTAAATTTTAGAAAAAATAAATTCAATAAACCAATTCCTTGTTTTTAGAAAAATATATCTTGGTTAGCATCTAAAAACCAATGATGGGATTTAGAAAAATGGATTTAATATTATCCATGGTTTTTAAATATTTTTATGAGAATTTTTTAATTTCAAAATAAGGAATAGAACACCATGGTTCAATATTTTATATCATGGTTCATGAAAAACATGATCATGGTTCTATTCCACATTGGGGAAAATGGATTACAAATATTGTCTCTTTACTTTTTTTTAATTAAAACTAGGACACTAGATATCCACACCATATTCTTCAAAAAATTTTTATTTTAGTATATTTTGGTTTTCTTGTACACCTTAATTTGGTGAAACACATTGTTTAAGTGGAATATTGTGTGTGACATTTTTGGAAGTTATGTTACTGAGAGGGAGGAGTATTACTAATCCAAGGAGTAGTAGAAAATAATGAAGTGTTGAGAAAACATGGATAATAAGACTGTTTTTTATCGTTAACATTAATATGTTTGTAACACCCCGAGATTTTATGAGATATATTATTTTTAATTTCTCTGATTTCTTCTATTGTACACTACACCAAGATTATCTTGTATTAAATTCAACACTGTATTAGCTTGCAGTATGTGCAACACTATTCTTGGCTCGTGTTACACACAATTTCAAGTTTGTTTTGTAAAAATTATTCTATGCAACATTATATATATATTTTGTTTAATGTATAAATGAAATATGTTCTGATTATGTTATACACGACACCAATGTTAGTTTCCACTACACACATCCTTGACTTGGCTTGCATTACATGCATTCGCGACCTTCCTCGATAGCGTGGGTAATACGCAATACCAGGTTTTGATAAAAAATGATATATTGTTATAATATTATTATGAACTAGCCGTTATGAATAGTATAAACTACATTTTTAATTTTATAACATTATTATTCATCGTACACATTTTCTAGAACATGGTATGAGAACAAAATAAATTTTTCAGGTAAAATAAGTATTTTTTTAAAAATGCAGTTTTGCCACATTTTGATGGTGCACCCACTTTAAATCTTGTTTTTGACAGGTTTATAAGTTCAATTTGACAAAATAAAATTCTTATTTGGATAAATTCTTGATATTATTCTAATAAGTTTCATAATTTAATGAATAGTAAAAACATGCTATATTTTAATTAAAAACAACTTTTTTAATCGTAAACATTTATATGGATAAATTATAATATTTAATGATTTTAAAGTATAAATATAATATATTTTTACCATTTAATATAATGTAAGTCATTATCATTTATTTTACACTGAATTAAAAGGTAAAAACATTTCAATCTTTTGCAACGTTTTAACTTATAAAAATCGTTTCCTCAATAGCAGGATTAATTTTATATTAAATACTACTACTTATGTGTTTTGAATTTGGAAAAATGGATTCCATATTTGGAATAATTAGGTCCAAATTATGGTAATAAGCTACTTTTTATTTTTAGTCATTATGAATAGTAACTACAGAAAATTTTATTTACCATAGATAAAGGTAAATCAAGTAATTAAGTGTAAATATAATATTATAAAATTACTCTAACACTTTTATTAATATAATTATATGATTATGATTTTACCTAAATCATACTTGGGTCTAAATGGAATCTATTGGAATCCACTTGGATGTGATTGAGACCCTTAATTTTTTTTATTTAAAGAAAGTGAAATATGTCTCACTCAAACTTTAATAATTAAAGTATTTTCAAAATAATGTTATACAGAATATAAATTTGATTATAAATAATAATTTGAAATATAAAATGTTTTTATTTATCATGGTAATTTATTTTAATTTTTAAGGAAAATTTAATTACCTTAATAGATTATAAATTAATGATGCGGAAATTATTTATTTAGTGAAAAATAAATAATATAGTTTTTATTCTAATTATAATAACAATAAAAGACGCAAAAACATGCCCAAAACTTATTGGTAGAGTATATATATACACCATAAGCATCCAAGTGTCGACTTTTGGACCATTTGGAGCCTTATAAAATATAATAGGATATTTATATTATTTTATTTTAAATTATGTCAAAGTTATGACCTTCATAATATAAAAACATTACATTTTAAAAGTTGGTTATTTTAGAATATAAATCAGATGAAAAGTATTATTATGAAATATATTAGATTTATCTTCATCATAGTATTTTATTTTTAATTTTTATGCAACAAATCAGTATATTAAATAATCATAACAAAATGTTTCAGTAATTATTTTATTAAGAGAAATATCAAATATAGGGTTTTAAAAATATTAACATAAATAATATATGAACTAATTAATGTTCTACAAAAAATTCCAAGATGAATATGACATTTTATTAGTCTATTAAATATTTTTATTCGATTATATTCTCTATGTAGATTTTATTTTAATTCAAATAAATTAATTATTTCAAAATTGACAGTATCGTTATTTTATAAAAATAACATATTATAAAATTGTTGAAAAATCACAAAAAAAATTAAAAATTTTACATTGAAATTTATATGGTCTAATATGTCAAAAAGAATCCAATTATGTAAAATTCACAACACATAAGTAATTATTTTTAATAATTTAAAATTTATAATTTTATTGCCACAAATAAAATTAAATAGATTAAATAATGATAAATCAAGTTGATAAGGTTTAAAATAAATTACCAACATGTCTAAATCTTTTTTTTGATGAGATTAATACCCTATATCATATAATAATCAGATATGAGTAATTTTCTGTGGTTTTTAAGTGGGGTTTGAGGTTATTATAAATTAATATTTTGAGGTTTCCAAAAGTGCCCCTCTCTTCTCTAATAAAAGGGAACCTCCTCCCTCTCCTCCTCACACAACTTTTATTCTTCAAACTCAGAAAAATCCTGACCATTTCTCTTCTAAAATTCCCTAGAAACATACTGTAGGTCTTGGTTTTATTCATAGACCAACTTTAGTGCCCTAAAAGGAGGTTAAGAGGAGGCGCATTGAAGAAAAGGTAATCCCTTCTACTGATTCTTTCAAGTTTCTTTATTCTTTTACTTCCTCTTATTTAGTTGTTTCATTATAAAGTAATAACAATGGTATAACTAATATACTGATATGTTATTATAAATATTAAACAACCTCATTTTACCTTCAATCCATCCTACGGAAAATGAAATCACCGCGCGTGCGTACGTACGGAATACCGTCTCCACGTCGTGGTGTAATCTATTTTCCACCACCACCATACATGGATGGGTATAATGGTGTTAAAAAATAAATATATATGGTTATTATAACATCATACTAATTCTGAGATATTATATCCTCCACTCCAATTCCATTCAATAATTATGGAAATGATATCATCGCTCATGCGTACGTACGGATTACCGTCTCCACGACGCGATGAGATTCATTATCCATGTTAACCAATCAAGAATGATTATAAAGTATATATAATGAATAATAATGTAATATATTACATAATAATTCTATTGTATATATATATATATATTTCATCTACTTACTTCCATTCAAGTCAATAAGGAAAGGAAAACTGCGTTCATGCATACGTACGACCTACCATCTCTATGAAAGGTGTGTTTCATTTCATCTATCTATCGATTAAATATATATATATAATGAATATATATGTATATAAATCATGTTTTACATTTTGGAATTAATTAAATCATGATATATGTAATAATAATATTAAGAACAACAAGTCCAAACACATAAGATAAATGAAACGATTTTACCCAAAACGCTGTTTTAACATGGAATTAACAAAAGAACAAATAATATAAAGTCATAAGTGAATCATATATGATATCATAAATATTATTATAGTTCTGTTACAAGTTAATAATATGTTTTATCCCACTATACACGAGGTTTCTAAATGTACATAAGAAATTGGACATAAGGTAAGGGATAATTATTCCAATCTCATTCTTATCCGGGATTATTTAATCGTAAGTATTTATTGGGGTTATGTTTATCATCTTTTCCCATGTTTTCTAAAAAGGATTTCATAAAATGTTTACTATTATTTCATGTATGTTTAAATTAATGTTTACCCTTTTTGTCTTTTACTACATGGTATGTTGGGAATATTTCTTTTATTTTCCATATGAGGTACTTTTTCACTTTTTCTGTAAAAGTAAAAGGAGAATGTTTTTTTATATTATATGAAATGAACATATTTTTACGGTTTCATAACACATTTTCATCATTAAACTTACTCTACAAGATTTAATGATTATTTTTAATAAAATCATTTTTTTTAAATTGCACGACATTTTGAGAAATGAAAATGATTTTGAAGAAGAAAAGTTATTTTCCTCAAGAATTCATTTAATGTGTTTTATCAAAACCATTTTCCATCTAAGAAGACATAATTTAGCATGTTTATGTTTCGTGTATAATGTCTCTATTATTTACATGGTTTTACTTTTATTATGATGAAATTATATCCATTTGTTTTATATGGATTATTTCACGATGGGATGATGTTTATGAAACACATTTTATTCATTGGGTTATGATAAATGATTTATGATAGTTTTGTGGAACACGTAAGAATAATTTATATATGAGATGGGTGTGACCTTTATCTCCCTCCAATTCATTGGGTAAAGATTTATATATTAGGAGATTGACATGGCTGGACCGTGATGCTAATCTGGTTCAGTGATACATGACTGGAACGAGGAGTGAAATCGATTCAGTAAGGGACTTTATCCACTATGATGATATTGGAAGCAAAGCCTTGGCTACTATGGAAATCATATCATGTGATTAATGTATGCCACTATTAAATGATTTATTCATATTCTATTTTATCATGATTTATTTTCTATTATTATCTATTCCTTACGTACATCCAAGATTTATTTCACAACTCAAGATTTTGATGTTTAAACTTTATGTTCATGTTGTTTTAAGTTCAAATGTAAATGATTTGTTTTATTTTCTCCATGCATACCCTTACTAATAATTTGATCTCACCATTTATATTTTTTATTTTACCTAGGATTTAAAAAAGGTTTTAGGTAAAAAAACAAAAGGGGAAGATCTTAATGTGATATGTTGAAGATCTTTCACCGTGATTAGAAGATTATGTTCCATGTTTCCAAAGACACTAAACTAATACGGGCTTTGGGCATCTGTTTTTTTCATGCATTAAGTATTTCGAAAATGTAATGTAATGTACATGTACGTCAATCATGGCTCTCTATAGTTGGTAACAAAGTGAAGGTTTGGTTAACCTTTGGAAACTAGGATGCGAAAACTTTAGTGAGATCCCTAGAGATATTTCTAAGGTATGTCTAGGGATGTAACTAAGGTTTATTATAACTATAGGTTATAGTCCTAGAATTATGTTGATGATCATGAATAACCTAGAGTGAACCTAAGGTTTCCTGGATGAAAGAATGAGTGATAAGTTAGAATTTTTATGATTATCTGGTTCCTCATTATTTTATCTATTTCTTACACAATGGTTTTTGGTTTTAGTTGGTGGAGAGAACCAGAAAGAATTGGGTTCACATTGAATCCAAAGGAAAAATTAGTGACTACGAGAAACGAAATTTAATAATTCCTAGAAAATATGATATTGTGATTATGTCGAATCAGTCATCGCGATATATGATTAAAAAGGTGAATTTTAGTGGTATTCATAATTCATAAAATAAGAGGACGATGGACTTTTATGCATGTTCACATGGTGAGGAGCTTAGAGAAAGAAATATTGGGATTTCTAAAGATGGGAAGAAGAACCTTGATGAATACATCAAATGGAGGGGAAGATGTTATCTGTGTGGGGAGAAAGGTCATAGAGTGACAAAATATTATGGAGTTCAATGTCTTATCTGTGGAGAAAATGGGCATTACCCAACTCAATTCCCTGACCTAATAGGTTACTTCTAAATCAAGGAAGGACTTATTCCATGAAAATAATTGAATAGGATGGATTGTGGTGTTTATGTATTATTATTCAAGAATAATTTTGTTGAGGTACATTTATGGTATATTGGAATATATATGTATTGGTCCATTGTAGTTTTCCATAAGAATTTGGTACCAGTAACCATGAAAAGTGATTGAAATATTTTTGGAAAGTAGATGATATCTGCATAATGAAGGGATCAAAAGAAAATAATATGTTTGATAATATTCATGAGCTCATGATTGGGATAAGGAAAAAGTGATATCATGGTTTGTGTATATAGAATTTTTGGGATTTTGGTATGTGGAAAGAGTTAACATTTGATAGCATTCATGTTTTCAAAAAGGTTCTTTAGTAATACATGGTTCAAAATAATACATGAATAAGGTAATCACATGTTTGGAATGTGACCAAAATGATATATCTTGTGATATATTAGGGATAAATTATGGTATTCACGTGCTTGTTATTTGGCATTTTTCGTAATCGTTCTTTTTATACTATGAGTTTGGAAAAAAAGTATTTTGGATAAGTCTTAAGGTGGGAATGGATTAAGTTGAACATCAGATATTATTGTTTGGGGCAAGAAATTTTTTTAGATTTTATTTCTGGAATGTTATAATAGGATAGATTAAGAAAAGGGACAACCTGTAGAATGGGCGACAACCCGTCACGTCAGACAAGGATGCGTGAATCGAACCCGCAACCAAAGTGAGACATTCCTTTATCGCTAAGCACTGGCCTACAGAAAGTCCCTGGTTAGTAGAAATTAGTTTTATATTATTAAGTGGTATTGTCGTTGATGTATAAGTCCATTTTTGGAATCATTTACGGTTAATCTCACCATAGATAGACTTATCTATATTTAATTACTATTTCTATCTTTTTGAGACATATGGAATAACCCATCATTCTATTTCATGATCTGCCAACATTTCAAGAAGGATAAATTAATCTTCATATCTTTAAATAAGAGATGAAGTGGAAATTGTTCCTGGAATGACCAACGATGATATTACACTAAAATCATGTAATTATTTCTCCTTGTGAAAAAATTTATCAACATTAGAGAAATGATCTTGAAAACCAAAAACATTGTCCTAGTACCCTCATATTCGATGAATGAGATGGTACCTTAGATCATCACAAATTTATGGCTTTGTGATTGTTGGATTTTTCATAGCCAGGTTCTCTACCACTCTTCATCAGAACATGATAGTTAGATTGCTCTTCCATATCCATATTTTCACCTATGTTCTCCTATGTGGAAACCTAGTGATGAGATAATTTGAGAAACCATTACGTTTCATAATTCAATTTTTAAAATTAAGTTTTAGTATTCCTTTTTACGATGTGGGTTTCTATGAATAAAACTCTCAAGTAGTAAACAATTTATAACATCGACACATTTCGAGGGAGAAATTCATTTTAAGAGGGGTAGAATATAACAACCCGATATTTTATGAGATATATTCTTTTTAATTTATTTTATGTCTTCTATTGTACAGTACACCATGATTATCTTGTACTATACACAGCATCATATTAGCTCGTAGTATACACAACACTATTCTTGGCTCGTGTTACACACAATTTCAAGTTCGTTTTGGAGAAATTATTCTATGCAAAATTAAGTATAGATTTTGTTTAATGTATAAATGAAATAAGTTTTGATTATATTATACGTGACACCAAAGGGATCTTCCACTAAATGCAGCCCTGACTTGGCTTGCATTACACACAATCACAATCTTCCTCGATAGCGTGTGTAGTACGCAATTCTAGGTTTCTCTCAACAACGATATATTGTTATAATATTATTATTAACTAGAAGTTATGAATATTATTAACTAAATTTTTAATTTCATAAAATTATTATTCAACTTACACATTTTCTAGAACATGGTTGGAGGACAAAATAAAATTTTCAAGTAAAATAAGTATTTTTTAAAAAATGCAGTTTTGCTACCTTTTGATGGATCAACCACTTTAAATATAGTGTTTGAAATATTTATAAGTTCAATTTGAAAAAATAAAATCATTCTTTGGAATCAGTATATAAAAATTTATTTTGGAAAATTTTTCATATTATTCTGATAACTTTCATATTTTAATGAATATTAAAAACATGCAATATTTTAATTAAAAACAACTTTTTTCATCCTAATAATTTATATTGTTAAATGAGAATATTTAATGGTTTTAAAGTATAAAAATAATATATTTTTACCATTTAATATAATTTAAGTCATTATCATTAATTTTACACTGAATTAATAGGTAAAAACATTTCAATCTTTTGCAATGTTTTAGCATTGAAAACCTATTTTCTCAACAGCGGGATTCATTTTAAATTAAATACTACAACTTTTGTATTTTGAATTTGGAAAACTGGATTCCATATTTGGAATTAGTAGTTACAAATTATGTTAATAATATAAATTGTTTTAGGAACTATGAATAATAACTACAAAAAACATTATTTACCATAGTTAAAGGTAAATCGGGTAATTAAGGGTAAATATAATATTTTAAAATTACTCTAACATTTGTATTAATATATTTTCATGATAATATTTTTCCCTAAATCATACTTGGGTCTAAATGGAATCTATTGGAACCCACTTGGATGTGATTAAGACCCTTAATTTATTTTATTTAAAGAAAGTGAAATATGACTCACTCAAACGTTAATAATTAATGTACTTTTAAAATAAGATATACATAATATAAATTCAATTATAAATTCTCATTTGAAATCTAATTTTTTATATTTATCATGGTAATTTATTTTTAAAAAATATTTAATTACCTTAATATCTTATAAATTAATTATGCAGAAATTATTTATTTAGTGAAAAATCAATAATATAGTTTTTATTCAAATTACATTACCCATAAAAGACCAAAAAACATGACCAAAACTTAGTGGTAGTATATATATACACCATAATAATCCAAGGGTCGACTTTTGGACCATTTTAATCTTATAAAATTGATTAGGACATTTATATTATTTTATTTTAAATGAAGTCAAACTTGTCACCTTCATAATTTAATAAACATATCATTTTAAAAGTTTGGTGTTTTAGATGATAAATCCAACTAAAAGTATTATTCTAAAATATATTAGATTTATGTTAATCACAATATTTTATTTTTAATTTTTATGCAAAAAACCAGTATATTAAATAATCATAAAACAATGTTGTAGTAATTATTTTATTAAGAGAAATATCAAATAAATGGTTGTAAAAATATTAAAATAAATATTATATGAAATAATTAATTTTCTCCAAAAACTTTTTAGTTGTACATGACATGTTATGAGTCTATAAAATATTTTTTTCAATTATATTCTCCATGTGGATTTTATTTTAATTCAAATTAATGAATAGTGCCAAAATTGAAACTATTGTTATTTTATAGAAATAACACATTATAAAAGTGTTTACAAATCCGAAAAATATTTAAAAATTATAAATTGAACATTATATGATCTAACATTTCATAACTTATTCAATTATGGAGAATTCACAACACATAAGTAATTATTTTTGACAATTTATAATTTATAATTTTATTACCACAAATAAAATTAAATTGATTAAATAATGATAAATCATGTTGATAAGATTTAAAATAAATTAATAACATGTCTAAATATTATTGGATGATGCTACTATAACCATATATCCTATAATATTCAAATTTGAGTCATTTTTGGAGGTTTTTATGTGGGGTTTGAATTTATTATAAATTAATATTTTAGAAGTTTCCAAAAGTGCCCCTCTCCTCTCTTAAAAAAGGGCACCTCCCCCCTCTTCTCCTTACACCACTTTGAGCCTTGAAGCTCTGCCAACCCCTGACCATTTCTCTTTTAAACGTCCTTATAATCATACTATAGGTTTTTGTCTTATCAAAGACAAACTTTAGTGCCCTAAGAGGAGGTTAAGAGGAGGCACATCGAAGAAGAGGTAATCTCTTCTACCGATTTTTTCAAGTTTCATTATTCTTCTACATCCAATTCTTTAGTTTTTTCATGATAATGTAATAACATAAGTATAAATAATATACTGATATGTTATTATAAATATTAAACAACCCTATTTCACCTTCTAGCCATCCTACGGAAATTGAAATCACCGCGTGTGTTTGCGTAAGAAATAATGTCTCCACGCCGTGTTGTAATCTGTTTTCCACCACCACCTTACATGGATGGGTATAATTGTGTATAGAATAACTATATATTCTTATTATAAAATCATAATTATTATGATATATTATATCCTCCACTCCAATTCCATTCAATAATTATGGAAACGATATCATCGCTAGTGCGAACGTACAGATTACTGTCTCCACGATGCGATGAGATTCATTTTCCATGTTAACCATTCAAGAATAATTATAAAGTATATATAATGAATAATAATGAAATATATTACATAATAATTATACTTTATTTATGTATATATATATATGTCATCTAATTACTCATATTCAAGTCAATAAGGAAAGGAAAACAACGTTCATGCGTACGTACGACCTACCGTCTCCATGAACGGTGTGTTTCATTTAAGTTATCTATCTATTATATATATATATATACTGAATATATAAGATATATATATCATGTTTTAAATTATTTAAGAAAGTAAATCATGATATAATTAATAATAATATCATGAACAACAAGTCCAAAGACAAACGATAAATGAAACGATTTTACCCAAAACACTGCTTTAACATAGAATTGACAAAAGAATGGGTAATATAAAGTCATAAGTGAATCGTATATGATATCATAAATATTATTATTGTTCTGTTACAAGTTAATAATATTTTTAATCCCACTATAAAGGAGTTTCAGAGACGTATGGATGAAATTGGACCTAAGGTAAGGGATAATTATTCCAATATCATTCTTATCGAGATTGTTTAATTGTAAGTACTTACTGGGGTAATGTTTATCATAATTGACCATGTTTTCTAAAAATTATTTCATAAAATGTTTAATATTATTACATGTATGTTTAATGTCATGTTTACCCTTTTTTTCTATTACTGCATGGTATGTAGGGAATCTTTTTTTTTCATATGAGGTACTTCTTGACTTTTTCGATAAAAGTGCGAGGAGAATGTTTTTCTAAATTATACAGCATGAATGAATTTTTATGATTTCATAATGAATATTATTAATGAAACATTCTCTACAAGATTTCATGATTATTTTCAAAAAAATCATTTTTTTAAATCGCACGACATTTTGAGAAGAAAATGATTTTAAAGAAGAAGTGTTGTTTTACTCAAGAATTCATTTCAAGTGTTTTATCTAAACTATTTTCCATCTAAAATGACATTATTTATCATGTTTATGTTTCAATTATAATGTCTCTATTATTTACATGGTTTTATTTTTATTATGATGAAATGATATCCATTTTTTTTATATGGATTAGGTCATGATGGGATGATGTTTATGAAACCCATTTTATTCATTGGGTTATGATAAATGATTTATGATTGTTTTGTGCCACAAGTTAGAATGATTTAAATATGAGATTGATGGGACCTATATCTCCCTCCAATTAGTTGGGTAATGAATTATATCTAATGATATTGACATGGCTGGAACGGTAAGTTAATCTGGTTCAGTGATATGGGACATGAATGATTCAATAAGGGACTTTGTCCACTATGATGTTCTTGGCAACAATGCCTTGGCTACTATAGAAATCAAATCACATGCTTAATGGATACCACTATTACATGTTTTATTGTTTTTCTATTTTATCATGATTAGTGTTCCTTTATGATCTATTCCTTATGTACTACCAAGATTTATTTCACAACTCAAGATTTTGATGTTTAAAGTTTATGTTCATGTTTTTTAAGTTAAAATGTATATGATTTGTTTTATTTTCTCCATGCACACCCTTAATGAGCATTTGAGATCACACTTTATATGTTTTCTTTTCCCCAAGATTTAAAGAAAGGTTTTAGGTAAGAAAACAAAAGGGGAAGATATTTATGGGATATTTTAAAGATCATTCACCATGAATAGAAGATTATGTTCCGCGTTTCCAAAGACACTAAAATAATACCGTCTTTGGGAATCTGTGTTTGTCATTTATGAAGTATTCCGCAAAAGTAATTTAATGTACATGTATGTCAAGCTTGGGTCTCTACAATTTCTATGTATGGTTAATATCTTATTAAATAAAAATGGATTTGAGTACTTCTATGAGTATTGATAATTCTAAAATGGTAGTTAAGATCTAAAATTATTTTTGATTCTATCTACCTTACAGAATTATTCTTGGATAACATTGTTATTTTATGGATACATTTGTATATTTATTTAATTTTGATTCATTATTTTATTCCATAGTTATACAACAATGTTAAATTGATTTTATATTATAATTTCCAAACATAATTAATAATTTCACTTCACATTTGATGTTATTATTTAATTTTAAAAAATTTAGAAAGGGAAAATTCACATGATTTATTTTTTTTAGTTTAGGTAGAGGTTATTTTGGAGAGACCATGATAAATTTAAACTAATATGTTCCAAACTGCATGAAATCCCAAACACATGTTCATTTAATATCACATTATAAAAATTTATTATAAACCAATTATGCTTAAATTTGGTTAGTGGATCTCTAAATATGTGGAATGTAACTCTTTAATATGAACCTAATATTTTTTATTCTATTTTCTACCCTGTATCAAGTGATATATTCCAAAAAGGGTAGGTCATTATTTTGACAAAATATCACATTTTAAAACTCCAATGATTTAAAAACAATATAGGAGTTATTCAAGTGTCTAGATAAAAGCTTAATTTTATTGAAATTTGAGATAAGTCCATTTAATTTTTTAAATATAATCTATATGTTATATTAATAAAATAGGTTTCTAAAACCCGCCATCCTCTATGTTTCTAAATTGGGAAATTTAGGAATATCATTTTCATATTGGGATACAGGGGAAGGTTCATCAATATTAGGGAGAGTTTAGGTTTTTCTCATCACATTATAGGTTTCGAAGATCCCTATCCTTATTGGCATATTTTAAATAAATAATAAGATACACTTGAGCCTCATACTCCTCTCAAGGAGAAGCTAAATATTATATGGTTGTTCCAAGGGAGATACACACTTCTCAAGGGAGTTTTGACACAAAAATATATACTAGTTTGCTATGGTATTTATAATATTATCATTTCATATGTTTCTTATATATTTATATTATAAACATAATTTTTATATCAACATTGTCTCCAAAAATTCATATGTTATATTAACAGATTGAAACTAATATTATACATGAGAAACATAATTTTTTCTGATTATAAATCATAGGGTTAAATTGTTATCCAATACTAATTGAACTATTAAGTGATTTAAAATCCAAAATACTATGAATAATATCTGGAACATGGATATTATATTGTCATGCCATAATCTATATTTAATTTATTATTTTTTAGGTGTTAGAGAGGAACTGAATTTCTGGTCAATATCAACCAAATAATTACCCAAAATATAAATGAACTTCAAATATAAATGATCTTGAAATGTTTTTTAGAAAACATGTAGAATTCACCGTCATAAAAAATATTTCAAATCAATTAATTTTTAAAAATATATGAGTTATTTTATTCTTTATTTAATTCAAACTATTTTGAAACCCTCTATTTTAGTATTATTTTAATTTTATAAAAAAATAATAGTTTAAATAGACAACTATAATTTAGACATACCCAAGGTTCTGTTTTATACTATAAAAAATATTTAAAACCCATTTTTTGGAATTTTCTAACAGTGATTTAATATTTTCGCAACATTTCCTAGGATCTCAATAGTTTAGAGTGTATTTTAATAAAAAAAATTAATTCTAAAAAAAAATTAAAAAAAATTATTTTTTTGTTAAAATATACTTCTTTTTTAATGCCATGTTATTTTATATTTTTTCATCATAGGGTTTTTTACTACATTTTAATCTTCAAAAGAACTTCCACCATTCGATCTTGAGTTAGAGAGGATTTTTTATTATTTGAAATGTGACATGTGAGTAAATCCATTGTAGGAGGACACTAAAAACATTTAAAATATTCTAAACATATTTTATTTTTCGACCTAAAAGTGAAAAAAGTATTAATTTATAGAACATTAATGAAAATAACTTGACATTAAAGAAATTAAGTTCATAATAATTTGAATAAAAACATATATATATGAAAATTAATAGAGAAGTACCTAATTTTGAACTAAAATATTGTTTATTTTATATATTACATTATATTTTGGGCATTCTAGAGAAGTACCACATAAGAATTTAAATTAAATCCAAATTTTTCATTAACATTGATACTTATGGGAGATACTGGAAAATTTTTGGATCTAATATATTTCCTCTTTTACCTAGATGATACTATAAGGGATTTGATTTACTTTGTTAACACACCAATTTGAGGTTTAGTTGATATGAAATTCATTTTTCAGGAAATTGTTTTCATCGCCTCATGAACTACAACACCATAAGAGTAAATTTTTGGAATAAGATAATCACAAGGGGAAACACACCATGAATATCAAGAATGGCTTAAAAGGGTATGTGAATGTCTAATATTTCATGAAATATGTGATCAACAACAAATATAGTATTTTATAATGGACTAAGACCTATATATAAAAGTATGACTAATGAAACTATAGAATGTTCTTTATTAGTCATGACTTTATTCATGGAAATGATACTTGTTGAAAACATGTCACAAAATATTATGTATTTTGGTTCAATCCAAATGTGATCGTTAGAGGAGGTCATGAGGTGTAATGTTTGTATTTTCAGAATTTGGTGGACTTGATGTTTGATTAGGTAAGTACCCTACTCTGATAACTCAATCTTTCCCCTGGGAAATTCCAACCTCCTAATCTAATTGATTGTGGTGTATATTCCATCAACACCCACTATTCTATCAGATTCCCTCAATTGAGTGACTTCTATAAGAGTTTTGAGGTAATATATCTTGGCCACCCATAAAATATTCCCAATAATCAAAAACCATATTATCCTCCAAAACCTAGATACAATGATAACCAAGTCTATATAGAAGGGGTCATTCTAACCAACCTCATCATCTGTGGAACAACTAGGGTTCAAGTAGTCATCCTATACCACCACCCAAAAATTCTCAATAAATATTAATTTAGTTTTAAAACACCCTCTTAATCTCAACACAAAACTATAAGTGATAATTAAACAAGTTAAATATAATATCTATCAATTCTAAAATACTAACGAGGCCTCTATCCATGACTTATAAACCCCAATTTTGTTAACTCTCGTTAAATATTTACTAAACAACTTTGTCAACCTATAATTAACCCTAGGGAGATGGTAATTGTAAGTTACATTACCCTTAAATGTGGTATATGGCAGAAAATCCCAATGAAACCTCAATTTTAGTCATATGATCTCAAGGAAACAACCATTACCACAATCATTAAAGATCAAATTGTGGAAAATATTTATCCTAAGAGAAGTACCGCTAATAGAAATAGAATTTATTTTGATGATCCAAATAGACTAACCATTCATCTTCCATTCCACTAAAGGTAATCATAATAAATGAACCCAAAATAATCTGAACAATATATAGAAATATCCAAAACATTAAAAAACTACAGGTGAATATTCACTTGATTAATGTCATGAATCAAATTCCTTGATATTCCATGTTCCTGAAGGATATGTGTACATACTGATGATGAATTTGAGGTTATGAGATGAAGATATGGGGCTGGAATTCATCTATAGTGATCCATCCATCAAATCCTTAAAAATTCAATTATCTGAGAATATTTATGATTCTATGTACTATATAGAAGTATTTATTTTATGAAACCATGATGGATTTTTGTGCGTCTATAAATTACGATAAATCAATATATTTTCTATTCATTATTGGTTGGGTATTTTAATCCTATATAAATATTTGTTGAAATAGAAAACTAGAGTAACACTTTCCATAAGGGAATGTAAGATAATTTTCTTACGAGTGTTAAGAATTAATATTTTCTGGCTAATTATTCTTTTTCTAAATGGAATATTATATGATGAATGTATATTCCCCAATTATATTTTGGATTAGTTCCTTGAAAACTACCAAAAAAATTTTATTTTACACAATAGTATCTTATATATAAATGTTGGTGGTGATATTGTCCACTTTTATATCTATTATTCCATGTATCTCCCCTCGATTAAATATTTATCTACATCATTTTATTTTATTGATAAAACCCATACCCTAGTATAATTTTATCATATTTCCCCTAACACTCATTCCATGTTTTTATTAGTGAATTAAATTCTATGTAATGATTCATTTTTTTAATATTGTAACATTTTTTAAAAATTTCATTCATGTTCATCGATTGATTACTTTTTTTACCAAGATGACTAAATGTCTATAAATAATTGCTCTTATCTTACAAATGATTGTTCATAATCTAGGAATGTGACCATTGAGGATATAGATTATAAAACATAACTCCATAATTCTTTTTCCCACCCATGAATCCGAAATATCATAGAATTGGAATATAAACCAGTTCCTAAAACATAAAATATTCATATATTGAGAATGGAAATAATGTTTCTATCAATATTTCATTTTCAAACCCTCTAAATAATTAATTACAATTACTTGAACATTTTAGGGAGTATAAAAATTATTGGCATAAATAGTTGTTTATATTATCAATATTATCCTAGTAATTTTCATGAATCTTATAATATTAGATGATGAAACTAAATTAGAGAGGAAGGAAAAAATTATTTTATTGAATATGGGGACCTAGAATAAACTAAAATTATAATTTATATTACTATAATATTAATTTTAATTAATATTTCATCACATGATTATAGTTCTTTTGAAGTGAATAAATTATTACGTACATAAATATTGCATCATTTTAGATGACTGATCAATAAACTATCCAATATGAAAAGCCCTATAACCATAACCATTTAGGGTTTTTAGAGAAACTATAGATAATAAATATATTTCATAACATATTTTATAAATATTTACCATTTTTTTCTCTCATAGTACATTTCTAATACATTTATTACATAAACAAATTCTACATAGCGTAGAAATAATGGAACAAGAATAAAAGGTGATCTTAGAATGATAATATGTGTCAAAAAAGATATATCAATCAATGATCATATATAAGAATAAAATAATCATATTAATATGAGATTATGATATTATCATTTGAAAATAAAACCTAGTACTTCATAGATCATAATCATGGATTAAGAATTTGGAAGTTCCTAAGACCTGAATCATAGAATAATCAAAGATCATTAGGCATGAGATAATATCATAAAAAGAAAAAAAAATGTCACATAGGGTAGAACTAG
The DNA here is from genome assembly GCA_963277665.1 of Viscum album. Taxonomy (NCBI): domain Eukaryota; kingdom Viridiplantae; phylum Streptophyta; class Magnoliopsida; order Santalales; family Viscaceae; genus Viscum; species Viscum album. The sequence continues at coordinate 522,147,455 of OY728150.1, forward strand.
AAGTGGGGAATAATCATAATCATAGATTTAATATGTCAAATCTACCCACAAAAACATTCATCACATATTATGATTAGGCTAACCACTAGTGTGCCTACTTCGAGCAAGGGATAACAACTAGTATACCCTCTTTTGGGCTTAGTCTAACTAGTAGTGTACCTTTTGGGGATTAGGATAACTTTTAATGTATCTCTTCATCTCAAAATTTGTTAATAATGACCTAAATGCATTGGAGAGATAAAATTGACCCACCTGTCATATAATCATAATCCATTTATATGTATTCTATAACATCATGAAAACATTTATCATTTCATCATACCTTAACCCAAGAAAAAGTAAATGGGTTTCATCAAGATTTTATCAATATAAAAAATAACCAAATTAAGGGGAAATAAATGTAGTATAATTTGTTCATATCCCTTATTAAAATTAATAAACATCATGGGATGTTTTTAGATGAAAATATTTTTAAAAGATAACAGGAACCTTTCTCAAGGAAAAAATCATTTTTATTTTGAAGTCACTTATTTAAAAAAAAATTCCAAAATATTAGGAAAACAAATATTTGAAAATAATAATGAAAACAATGAAATTAATCTACATATCAATGAGTAGTCATGATAGTAGGAATGGTTTTTACGAGTAAACGTTAAAACAAAAATTTTATTCATACAATTGGTTAGATGTACCTCATTCAGAAAATGATAATAATATACTCTTTAATATTTTTAGGGTATCAAATATTGGGAAATATTACTTTAATCAATAATTTACATATATTAAAAAACAATCTTGAATTTTTTTAAGAAAATATGGAGATGGAAGAAAAATATTCCAACCGAAGTGAGAAATATAGTCAGTATTCCATCAAAACATTATTTTAATATTTGAAGTACTTGGATAGAAATCAAATGAATGAAAAGCATGTAATATATAGAAATAAATATGGAAAAAGAAAATATATATTTTATTTATTGATAAATTAAATAATTTTATCTTAATAATGTTAAGCATAAATGATCTAATTAAATAGTTATATTGGAACATAAAACCCACACGGCTTTGGTAACTTTAGAATCATAACCCTCATGAAAGAAAAAAATAAAAAAAACTTTATATTATTTGAATAAAAATAAATTAATGATATAATATATCAAAGAGGTTGTATATAGACCACATTAGGGAAACAAGTGGGGAATATGGGATAAGTCTTATAGAATAAAAATTGAAAGGAGAATTCATTATCTCAAGTCCTGACCTACATTGTACACATTTAAAACTCATGTATAGTAAAAATAGATTTATTTTACATCTATACCAAATCAATTTGAATACATAACTAACTATGTATCATCTCTTTATAATATCCAATTATTATTTTATTAACAATTCTTAATGAAAATAAACATTCTTATAAAAAAATTTCCATTTTCTATGTATGTTTCAATTCAATGGTTCTGATCCATGAAAATTGGTCACAGATAAATTATCCCCAGAATATTTATCATGTCATAATTATCAAATTTATTCATTATATTAAATTTTATAACCATTTATATTTATTAATGATTAAAAATGAATTAGTATATTTTGGGGATGTAGTACATAATAAATACTCTGGAATAATGTTTCCATTATTCAATGGATGATATGAAAGAAAGGTGAGGAAAAAAAATTAAATAACAACAAAATATGGAGGGACGGGGTTGAATCAGTTGTTCAATTTTTACAAGAATTAAGACTTTTAGAAACTTATCCCCTACAACCTATTAATGTTAATTTAATTATCATAGTTTAGTTATTACTTTTTCTTGTAAAGGTAGGAAAATAAGTAAAGAACATGATATTTGCAAGGATTAACCTTAGTGTAAGATCCATCATTCTTTCCATAGCCACTCCCATTGGTCTAGAGAAATAAAATATTATGAATAAGTGAATAAAACATGTGATGAATCTATTTAGACACAATATATCTCCTTATAGGAATAAGTATACTGACTCTCATCACATTAAAATGTTTTATTACAAAAAAATTTGTCCAAAATAATTAATAAATAATTTGTTCGAAATGTTCAAAAAATACTAAATCTGGATCCTCTATCTTATTTCGATGGGTCAAATTTTATTAGTCATATGAAGCTTGGTCTGATGGACTCAGTCCAATGAATTTAGTCTGATGGAATCCGTACGATGAACCCATTCTCAATTTTAATTACTTAAAATATTCTCAAATTATCAGTCCAATATTCCTCAATATGGAAAAAAATTAACATGTTCAAACTTATAATGAGGTATCAGTATGGAATGTTTTCATTAATAGGAATTTTTCAGCATAACGACTTTTCTTCTCATATTAAAGAGATAAAATTATGAATTCACTGTGCTTCTATTTATAGGCATCCTAGAAAGACAAAGGTTGGAAAATAGAAACATTTTCTCTATTTATAGAATTTAAAAACCCTGAGATCTACACATATATGAATTTCATGTTTGACCACATAAACTCTTCATAAATACTCTAGAATCTTCTTGAATCTTCTCCCTTATTAGTCTTCTCAAACTTCTTAACTTTTTTTGAGTATAATAGAACTTCTTCTTCTTGTTACGATTGAACATCCACAGTTCATGACGATGAAACATCATCATCTAATTGTGAAATAACATCCTCATCTCATTCTAAATTTACTTTCCTTATCAGATCTAGTATGATTGAATTTCCTTCTAAGATTCATTCTGATTGGATTGCTTTCTTCTGATCAGTCTAATTAACTTTTCTTTTTAGAGTATGAAAATTTAAAATTCTTTCTTAGAGTAAGATAAATTTAATACCATTCTAAGAGTCAATTATATGGAACTTACATAACTTCAGTCCAATGGAATCCTCATAATTATGGAATTATCATTATGATGGAATTATCATTAAGATGAAAAATACACTCTGTAACATTTTGAATTATTCAAACTTCATCAGTATTAACACATTTAGACGTCTAAAAAATTAACTGCCTAGTACTTTTCAATATGACAAAAAATTTATCATGAATCATGGAAATGATATACTCATTATGATTCCACCATTTATTCATAATATTCTGTCATTAGTTTTTTCATGATTTATGAGATGTTAAATTTTGTTAATGTAAAGTTTGGTTTACATATAAAAGTATTATGACTTCCCTTACTTTCGTCACATTTTTGTTTCAACCAAAACTCAATACGATAAGCTTCACCTATTCTTCCCCTTTTAATCATAAGTCTTTCATAATAAGTGGTACAGAAAAATTATGATATTTCTGAATTGGAAACATGAAAATAAGTATCTGAAATTAGGATAGGAATTTTATAACGTTATAACTCCCATTTCCATTGAAACTGTTTTTCAGGATTCAACAACATTTTGAATTTCTATAAAAACTTCTTCTTTATAAATAAAATAGCATCTAATTGATCTTGGGCTTAATGCTGATGTATTTAAAGCCGATGATGTGTCTGATCATTAAATTTATCTTTATAATGTATTTTTTGACTGATATTGGTCAATCTAATACAATTCATCTGGTGCTACTGAGTCCAATCCTTTATGTCTAAAAAACAACCTTCTCAAAAAATGAAACTTTTCTGCCAATTTATTTTTTAGTTTGAACATCCATAAAATTTCATATGTTATTCACAAACATTATTTTAAAAAATATTATTGTTAAGAAAACACAAAAAAAATTAAAATAAAATATAAAAAAGATTCTATAATCTCCGCCTTTGTATTTTTTCCAACATTCATTAACAACTTATACAAGTCACTATATTTCAAGAACTATGACTTTTTCAAAACATTTTTTTGTAAAAAAAGTTTCAATTGTTATAAAAATATTTAATTCTCAATAGAGAGTTTCTTAAGACCACAATACTGGATAAAGTGATGTTTTTCAAAAAAATTACCCCTACGTGACAATAAAATTTATCAGCCATGTAATGATAAACTACCCCTCATGTTTATTATTTTTTCCATTGATTTGTAGCCCCAAAATAATCAGATAACCAAAAAATTAGATTCATAAATAAAATAAAAGTAAAAAATAATTATAAATTAAAAATTTATTACTTTATTTTCCCCTTTTATGAATATAATCTAAAACATATATGGGGTCTTCCTTATGAGATTTAAGAATTCATTAGAGGAGGTAGAACCTGAACCTGTAGCCCCAACTCCACAAAACATTCTTTTGAAATCTTCTTTATGATGATATCGTCAATTTGATACTTTGATAAGATATATTCCTGTAAATTATCTCTAATAACAACATTCATTTTTATAATGTCTAACTTTATATCAATGTGTTTTTATATTGAATGTTAGACCTGATTTTTAGAAAGATAAATTGCATTCTAACTATCACAAATTATATTCAATGGTTTAAAAAAATCTACTTTCAAATAATATTAATGATCTTTCATTTACAATATATGAGTACACAACTAGGTAGTTAAAAAATATTCTGATTCTGTTTTTCTCAAATTTACTAATATTTTCTTATTACTATGACAACTCACACAAAAATTACCCAAGAAAAACATTCATACAGAAGTTTATTTTCTATCATTATAATCTCTTACCTAATTAGCATTAGTAAAAACTTGAATATTTATAATATAACGTATGTTTTATAAAATACCTGGTAAATTTGTTAATTTAACATAACTCTAAATTGTCTTTGCTGCCAAAATATGTGATTCTTTCATATCACTCTTTTATTTGGCCCATTATTTAAATAAAACACAATTGTTGGTATTTACGATGTTTAGTAATGTAGACTTCCAATTAGTTTCCAAAAGCCTTTCTGATCAACAATTTTATTCATAAACATCTTTAATCAAATTAAACCCCACTATGATAGGAGTAAAAACTTCTTTGGATTATTCCATGACAAAATTTTGCAACACTTCCCTATTATACCTTTCTTGAGATATAAAAAATTATTTTTCATTTTGTTGAACTTGTAATCCAAGAAAGAATGTAAATTTTGCTATCATTGATATATCAAAGATGTTTTTCATTTCATTAGAAACTTTCTTAAAAAAATATTCTCCAGCCCCATAAAATATTATATCATCAACACAAACAATTACAATTAGTGTTCCTGAGTCAACATATTTCACATATAAGATTCTATAAACATTTCCTTTAGAAGAATTCAACATTATCAAAAAACATCAAGATTTTAATACCATGCATATGGATAATTTTTATCCCATACAATGATTTATTCAATCTAAAAACTTTGTTTTAATCCTCATCAAGTAGAAAATCTCATTTTTATTTAATGAAGACATATTCATCAATTTTTACATGGAAAAATGATGACTTTAAATCCATATGATATACTTTGTAATTATGGTGAGGATCCATTACTAGAAAAATTATAATAGTTTCTAACCATGAAATATGGGAAAATGTTTCATCAAAATCCACAGTTTTTACTGGTGCATATCCTCTACAAACAAGACATTATTTGTTTATTGAATCTTTTCCATGTTCATTAATCTTATTTTTGTAAACCATTTTGTTTTTTATAACATTTTTTCCTTTTAGATGTGGAGAAAGATTCCATGTTTCATTTTCCCCAATTTTATCCAACTCTTCATTTATATAATTCACCCATTATTTGTGTTGAATAGCTTTTGAAACTGATTTTGGTTCATATTTTGAGATGGGTGAAGTTTGATTTTCTAATATCATAAATTTTCAACATTGAATTAAAGCCGTATGATTCTAATGAAAATTTGTTTCCTAAATATGTTTTTTTAAAGTATAAAATATCAATGTTCCACTTCCTACTTCACTTTATTCATCACATGATTTATATTAATCATCATGCATATTATTTTTCTCAATTTTATTTTCATTTGAAACATTAATTTTTTCTTTCTTATCATTCCCATAAATTTTTTTAATCAAGTTGTATTATTAATAACATTCACATAATAAGAGTAAAAAAACATTAGTAAATGTTTTTTTCAAACGTTTATAACTTCTTCTATTGGGTGAATAACCCATAAAAGTTCCTTTCTCTTCGTTCTCATCAATATTTCCAAGATCCAGAGTCTTTATTTTAAGTAAACATGAAATTCTAAAAAAATTAACGTACTTCAATTATGGTATGTTGTAAAACCACATTCCTAAAAAGTATTGTTGGATTATAGAATTAAAAAACATGTGTTATGAATATATTTATCATTACTAATAACTTATCACTATATAACATTGAAATTTTTTATTCTGCCAACATACTTCTTTCCATTTCCACCAAACTGCTATTCATTGTTTCCACTAATCCATTTTTTTCAGAGTGTTGGGAGAACTATTTTGATTTTTGATTCTATGATTTCTCAGATAAGTTTCAAAATAATTACTTCTGAATTTTTTTCCATCATATATTATAAACAACATTATATAAACCCCCATTTCTTTGTCAACTTATTTTTTGAAAAATCATAAACATTTCTATAGCCTTTGACGTATCTTTAATAATAATGAAGTTTTTATATGATTTAAATCATCAGTAAAAGTGATTAGGTATTAATATTATTTTATTGATTGATGTCTTATTGTCAAATATAAATTTGAATGAATAATTGTAGGAGGCCTGGTAGACAAAACTTCAACTTTAATATGACTTTTATTAATAATATTCCCTTTAAGGCAAGTAACACAAATATTTTGTTCTCTTCTTGTCAATTTTGGAAAATTTAGTACGACATCAACTATAGAAAGTTTTTTCATGTTTTTCATCCCATTTTTACCACGTCTACAATGCCACAACACATTATCATCTTCAACAAATAACTTGCATGAGTTGTTAATTTATCCAACTTGGAAAATATTTTATGTAGTTACTTCTTCTTTTTTAATTACTTTAACATCTTTCATTATTCAGATACTATATGAATATTTTCTAAAAAATACTTCATTCAAATCATCAAAAAATTTAATTTCACTATGTAAGTTATGTTTTATCACATAAATAATTAAAAATATCATATATTTTGGAATTTATATTCAATATAAACCATTTTAACTCCTATTATTTTTATCTTACTATCATTCCTAAAGGTAAAAAAACCTCTATCATGATATTCATCATTTTTCATCATTTTTATATCATAATTCATGTGTAAATAAAAACCACTATCAACTATGCATGGTGTTTTTATTTCTTTCAATACAATCTCAACAATAAAATAGATTTCTCCACATTTATTCTTTCCAGATTCCTTTCTATTTATCCCAAATGGATTTTTTAAAGAGTTTCAAATATAATTTGGAATCATGTATATCCTATTCATACCATACAAAAACTTCTTCCAGAAATTCAAATTCATTTTTTTGAATGTTTCTAAAATTTTGAGATATTTTTTTCTAACATCACATGTTATAGGAATGTTTCTCATTATATTTTTACTATTTCTTCCACTCTATTCAATCCATCTTTTTGGAAGTGATATGCTAAGAAAAAAAATTCCATATGATAATAGATTCAATTGTACTAATGAAAACTATAAAATATTGATTTTTTATTGAACTAAAATAATTCTCTATAGAAACTTTGTTAACATTGATAACTTATTCCTACTCTAACATACTCTAGGAATGTACCATCATGATTCTTGATTTGAGATTTCTCAGTAGTATTAGATGTCTCAGTTTTTTCTTCTGAAGCTTTGTTAATGTTATCATTCATATTAATTAAGGTACTTTTGGGCTCAATAATTTTTTATTGAAACTTGTTAACATATTCTTTCTTAGCTTCAATATTCTTACTAATATCTACATACATTATACCCAATTTAGAAATTTTGAGTTTGTAACTTAATATTTTATTAATGTAATCTTCCCCTGCTTGATTTCGTATTTTCTTCCTTCAAAAACTTATTCACAATATTTGACCATTACTCTAATTTCTTTCATGATAGTTTTCTTTTTATTAATAAATGAAAAAATTTATTCTCTGAGGTGATATTCATTATATTACTCTTCATCAACTTCTTTTGTATCTAAGGAATATTTTATTTTCTCTCCTTTTGCAACGAAGTTTATAAATTTTTCTAAACTCTCATCTTATAATAATTTCCTATAATTTTAGCCTAATTAAACTTTCTTACTAAATATAATTATTTTGTTTTCCAATAAATTTATTCTTGTGTTTCTTAGATGAATATTCTTCTTTATAACTTTGGATCCATTTACTCCATCGAGGTGTTTCATCATAATAATCTTGATACTTATCAACTTTATTCATTGGGAAATTGAAAGAAAATTTCCCCAAAACATTTTAGACTATGTTTTACACCATTCATTAATCTTTATATTCTATAGTTATTAGAGATAATAGAAATGATCTTATCATTCAACTCATCATCTTCATTGTCTTTAAAGTCACAATGATCTACATCTTTAAGATCACGAGTTTTCATTTTTCTCATAGTGTTAAAATCCATTTCATAATTAATAATATTTTTGAACATTGGAGACTAAGTCATTTTATAATAAAATAGGATGTTATGAAATTTGTCAAGATATAAATCTACCTCATATTTTAAACAGGAAATCTCAGAATCAATGCTATTTAAAATGTTTCTCATACGTATGTAAACTATTGTAGAATTATCAAGTAATTCTCTCAATCCTTATATATTACATGAAATTTCATTTACCCTGGTTATGTATTCATCAATAGTTTATTCATATCTCAATCTTATGTAGTCAAACTTAATACACTATATTAGTATATTTTCCTCCACCATTTTAGATTTTCCGTTTATGATACATTATAAAATTTCCCAAAAACTCTTTGATGTTTTGAGACTCATCATCTTCATGAAAATATTTTATAATAGAGAGTTAGGAATAGAATTCCTATATTTTACATCAATATCAATATTTATCTTATCAAAAATATAATAGGGAATCTCTTTCAATTGGTAGAAACCCAACTATAATGACATCAAAAACTTCGGGGACAATATATAGAAGACAATGAATCATCATATTTTCCCATCCATAATATGTTTTCCCATAAAACATAAGAATTATTCTACTAATTATATAATTGATGTTATCCTTCATAATTATTTAACTTGGGATCCATAGATCCAATACCAATTGATGATCTAAATTATTGAATAAAAACAGAGGGGGTGAATTAGTTGTTCACTTTTTATATGTTTTAAGACTTTTAGACACTTAACCCATGAAACATGTTAATTTTCATTACCTTATCATCTTTTAGTTAATACTTATGTATGTAAAAGTAGTTAATAAATTAAATAACATGATATTTATAGGGTTCGACCTTTGTATGAGAACCTATATCCTTTCAATATCCACTACCATGGATATATAAAAATTCACTATTATGAAGAATTTAAAATAACTTATTCCATATCCTATTAGAAACCTTTTTTATCCTAATAGGAATGATTATTCTGAATTCTGTAAATTAAAAAAAATACAAATAATTTAACCAAATCAAAAGAATAAATAATTTGTTCAAATTTCTCCACAAACTTTCAGTCTAGATCCTCTATCCAATCTAGATGGGTATAATTTTCTTAGTCTGATGAGGTTGGGTTCAATGGATGTAATTTAATGAATTTATTCTAATGTACTAAGTATGATGAACACATTTTCAATCTTCGTTTATAAAACTCTACTAAAATTCTTAGTTTATCATTCCTCAATCTATTAAAAAAAATATTCAAATTCAAAACCCTTTAATGAGTCCTTGTCCAAAATTATATATTTAACACGAATTCTATTGTGTTCTACCTTTTTGACACACATGAAAAAGTGCCAATGTATGAATGTTATCTGACTAGTTTTATAGGCGTCCTATAACATAATGTTAGGAAATTGAATAAAAAATTCATGCTTATTCAAATTCTAAAACTATAAGATCTACATATAAATTAGTTTCATGTTTGAACCCTTAATATCTTCAAAAATATTCTAGAATCTTCTTGAGTCTTTCCCATAATCAGTGTTATTGAACATCCTAATTTTTTTCAGAACGATGGAACTTACTGTAATCATTACGATAGAATTTCATTATCTTATTATGATGAAATTTTTAATCTCATTATAAATTTACTTTCCTCATCACACTTATTTTTATTTAATTTCTTTCTCATAATAATTATGATTGACTTTCCATCATAGTGTCACCCTGAATAACTGTCCTTCTTAGATCTTTCCTGGTTAACTTTCCTTCTCAAAGTCAGTTTGATTGCCTTTCCTTATCAGAGTCAGCATGATGTAACTACCTCAACATTAGTTAGATGGAATATTCATAAATATTGATTTATCATTATGAATGAATTCTCATTATGATGGAAAACCCACTCTTCAACTTTGAAATTATTCAAACCTAATCACCTATAACTCATTAAGGCATATGAAAGGTTTTGTGCTTAGTAATTCATGATCTAATATAGACTTTTTATTGATTCTCAGGACCAATAAAATATATATAATTACTCCATTCCATCAAAATATTTTATCATGAGTTTTTATCTAATATATAATAACTTTAATATTTTAAAATCGTTTTCCAACTTATATTTGAATTTATTAAGATTTAACATACTTTTAGAAGTTTCTTTATTTCCAACCAAAACATAGTTTGATTGGATCAACCAATTATTATCATTTAATTTATTAGGATTCTATCACAAGTGTTATAAAAATCTTATGAAATTTCAAAATTACATACCAACAAATCATCATATAACTTTAGGTTAGAAAGCATAGAAATTTATGACTCCTGATTCCATTGAAACATACTTTTTAGGATTCATAATAAATATAAATTTATTTCATAGATTATTATTTCTAACAAACATAATTTATGATAGATATTTAACTTCATCCCAATCAATATGAGACTGGTGATGTGTCTGATCAACAACTTTCAACTTTTGATAACTTCTACAACTGGTGTTTCCCAGTCTGATACTTTTCACCGGTGATGCTTATTCTGATCCACTGCATCCCAAAAAAACATTATCCAAAATGGATCTTTTATCTCCATTTATGTTTGGGTTTAAAAATCCATAAACTTGCACCTATTTTTCAAAAAAGAATTGTTTACAAAATATTAGTTGTTAAAAAATAAACAAATATTGTTGAAATAAAACATCAAAATTGTTCATAAAAAGATAAATTATAATTCGCCATTACATAGTCAAAATTATTTCATAAATATCATATATATATTCATTTAAACTATATTTAGGACCGTAAATGTAAAAAGGAAATGAAAAACAAATTATATCACCTCATGGAGGTGGTAGTCCACACATAAAATAGAGCGATATTATCAATTTTCAACAGTTGGGAATGAGATATGAAATTTATATAACATTAAAATTAAATAAGTATCAATATAGTAAAGATTATTATTCCATAAAGTTGTTATGTTTAATGAAAAATTATATTTTGTTTTAGAAAAATGAAACATGAAAAATATTAGTAAGAACATATAACTCATCTTTTTGTATCCTCCATTGAAAAACACCTTAAGGATATTTAGATGGGTCTTTTGGGAATACCATCACCTGACGGTAGTCGATAAGAATGTTTGGAGTGTATTTTTATTGAGTTTTGTTAAGATAATGGGATCATATGGGGCTAATAAGAGAGGATAGAGAGTTATTGTTTATAATTTAAGGTAGAGGAACAATTGTAATTGCTATGATTGTTATTATATTATATTGTCACTCTCATGGAAAAGTGGATCCAAATTGGATAAAGTGAAAATATAGGATAATATAAGATATAAATAAATTAATCTAATATAATTTATGAAAGTTTTATGATATTTTAACCCGTATATGTTTATTTTAACCCCTTGTTAACCCTTTTAACATTTACCCGAGTCATCAATTTTTTATATTAATTACAGTTAGTAGTTTATAAAAATGGAAGTGGACTCCTTAATAAATTTTGAAATTATGCATAAAAAATGGAAAAAATTATATCAAATTCAATAAATTCACTGGTAAAATTTAATTTTAAAATAAGTGTGTGAAACACAACAAAAACAATTTTTAGAAAAAAGAATTTTTAAGCATAAATAATAATCCATCCTCATTTCTATCCGATTATTAACCTTCAAATGAAAGTTAAAATATTTAAATGAATATATTTGGTAAAAAATTCATTAATATTATTCCTAAATATTGATAAATTTTTTTTATTAAAATAAATACACATTTCACAAAGAAGTACGGTTTTTAAAAATGGTCTCTTTAAATTTTATTTTTTTTAATAACCAATTGATAACCAGTGAATAAAATTTAAAATTTTATAAAATATAATTTTTCATAATTTAGTTGGTCACCCTAATAAATTTGGTCATACTTATCATACTAATTTTGAAATTTCAACCGTATAAGATAGTTCATTTATACTGAGTTTGGTCGGTAAAGAAATATATAAAATATATCAAACTTATTAATAGAGAATTATATCAAAAAACCCAGGTGAATTACATTATTCATTCTTATAATAATTTTTTCCTAAAAATACCATCACATCAATAAAAACAACTAAGGATACTTCTTACTCATCAATTCCACAAGTTCCCACATAGCATCCTCAAATATATGGGGTTTCCACAAAAACTTTTCCAAGTGAGTGTCTTTATTCTATAACACATTATTTATTTGATCTAGAATCTCCACCAATTATTCCTCATAAGAGATATCATGATCCCATTGCATATAATATATGTCATGTATATATTAGTGATCATAATTGTGCCTCCTTAAGTGAGATACATTGAGAACATCATGTATGTCCGATATAGTCAATGGAATCACCAAATGATAAATTTTCTATCCACTTTGTACTACCCAGATGTGTGTTTTAATGAATCTAATCTTATATAAAATTTAATAAGCTATATCAAGCCCTAATATATTCCATTTTATAACTTCATACTATTATATTTGTGTTTTTTACTACCAACTATAATTGGATTCATAAGGATCCATCTAAATTCTTTACTGAAATGTATTATTGTGTGAAAAATACCCTAGATAAAGGTTGTCATCACATCCAAATTTAAAATACATAAATATTTAAATTGACATATATTATAGTGTATGAGTGGTTTTATAAGACTAACCATATATTTGAGGATGGCATACAGTGATAAATTTTATCTTTTTATTCAAATCTTATTGAATGATGGTTTAGAAATTTGAGCTAAACCTCAGATCCTTTATCAGATAAAATAGAATGTGTAACTTAATAAATAATTTCAACTTCATTAATGTATTTAATAATAAGATAACCAAGAGTGTAATATTCTCTAATATCAATGAAATTTTATTATTCATAAGTTGATCGAGTGAAATAAAAATATAATTTTTATATTTCGATGTTACAGGTAGTCGGACAATAAAACATATGGTGAATTTTTCCCATTTTAATTATTTTATTAGTAATGGTGGTAACAAAAAATTATATTTATATCAATAATCCTTAAATTGGTAACATAACAGGCCTGAAAAAACGTTATATATCTATTTTTATGTTGTCCACCCAGAAATACTCTTTCAAATCTCTATACATCTTATTATTTCATAGATTGATAGAGAATGAGGAACTATGAGATCTACCCAATAAATACTTCTTCAAATATGATATTTATGGAACACATACTCAGTTATTTAACCTTATCATTCCATTGCAATCTTGTTTAAATTCAAAGACATTCATTAATATTATTTGCAGTTCCACATCTTTCTTCTGTGACTTTTTAATCTTTACATATTAAATATTCATCTAATAATGACAGGATCTTTCTCCATTATTTATGATTTCAAGGAAAATATTCTCTAAATTAATATTTATTTTATCCTTTAATAACTCATAATTGATAAAAATCTATTTTCGTCCCAACTTGGGGCATCATCGATGAGGGTGGTAATATTTTGAAAGTCCATAATCATTGAATGACTCCAAACATTTCCTTTAGAACATATTTAACTAATTAATTATGAATATTTGATATAATATTTTTTTATCATTAAACATATATATATATATCAAATTTTTCATAATAAAGAAAATACATATATTTTTTAAATTAAAAAATTATCACTATTATCTCTAATTCTCGAGTCAAGAAATTTTACTCCTGAATTGAAATCTTTGTGGGAAATAAGAAATCACGATATCATTTTGGATGAGGATTTATCCTAGTAAATTTTTTGATGAATCATTATAAAACCCAATACAGTATCCTTTTTAGGTTAGTTTGACCACATGTGTACTAACCAATAATCTGTTATGTTCCTTTGTTTTTTCATCACATTAATAAATCCAAAATAACATGGCTGACATCTATGTCAATTTTTGTTACTAGATTATATATTAATGAAAAATATAAAAAAATATTCAATAAAATCCATCAAAACCATTAAAAATAAGGATCTTAATCACTATGGTTAATCTAATCCATTTTTCATTAACTTCCATATTTGAAGGATCAACTGATATACACTAAATTTAGAATATATAACCCAATACTGACCCTTTATATTGCTAGAAATCACATTATCTAAATATGGAATAAAGATTATATTTCCTTAAGGTCTTAAAAATCCTCAAATGATCTTCATGATTTTCCATGGTTTTGGAATAAGTATGAATAACATCTATAAGGACTACAATAAGATGATTGAGCTGTCCCATAAAAAACGTATTCATTAAATGCCTAAAGAGAAAGGAGGAATTGATATGTCTAAATGGAATAACTGTAAATTCATAATGAACATACAATGTATAGAAGGTTTTCTTGGTTATATCCTCTTTTATAAACCTCAATTGATGGTATCCAGAATGATGATAAATATTGAAAAAGTAGTGACCTCCACGTTGTCACTCAAATAAGTCATAAATACTTGGTATATTATAATTTTTATTTTTAGCCATCATGTTTTGTTTTTGATAATCAATTAAAGGACACATTTAAACATAATTTTTATTAATAAAAAGAACATTTTCACCCCATGGGGATGCAATAAGATGAATGAGTCCATTATCATGGCTCTCTTGAAGTTTCATCTTCAATTCCTGTAACTCAATCCTGAACATTATATACGGAGGCTTTAAAATAGGTGTAGAACCCAGAATGATTTCAGTTGAAAACTCATCTTCATGAATCAGGGGAAGACTAGGTAAGACTTATAGAATTACATTTCCATATTCTTGAACAATAGACATAACATAAATATTGAGTTTACCCCCCATCCATTTAACTTATATATACCTCATTAATAGTCAGTAGGACCCATAAAATGGATGTATATTCAATTAGAAGTTTATATTCCTGCTCATAAAGAAATAAAATAATAGGATAACTCGGATTATCAAATGTGACTTCCCTTTATAAGAAATTGATATGGGCTCTAAATAAAGAGAGATAATTAGTGCTCAAAATCAGGTCAAATTTTAAAAAAGAAATTTTAAGAATATTTTAAATGAAATATTCTTAAAACCATTAACATCAAATACAAAACTCCCAAGTGGAGTATATGTGTGTTCTAACTATTATGATACACTTAAATGATAGATATATCATAATACCTTCCTTGGACTTAGAGATAACTCTAGGATTAGGGAATTGATTCAAATAATTCCCAATCTTCCCACACATAATAGATTGACCTATTTGTGGAATCTTATAATGAAATTTATTTATCACCAAAAAATAATAATTTTATGTAGCAATTCATTTCACTATGACTTTTTTCCACAAATAAAACATCTTCATTTTTACTTAGAGACATTCCATAGGTGTTTTTTAACATATTCATGATATATATGATGCTAAATATTCTTTCCATTATTGTCCTCATCAACAAAACTCCCATTAAACTATATATTTATCTCATTAGTTGTGTCAGTAAACTCACCCAAATTGAGATTATTAATAATATATCTATAAAGTTGGATAGCCATAATCACATTATTTTATATTATAACTCCCATTACATTTGGTATATTATGGGGATGGTTGTTTCACTAGCCTTCACATTCATTATTCACATGATTTATCATAGTTCTATCAATTGAAAAAATAGAAAAAACCGTATGTGAGTGTCAAATATAAATAATCCATATAAGAAATCATATAATTAGGAAAATAATTATTTTATTTCCTAAATTATGACATATTATTTTAACCCATGAATCATTATGTTCATCTCAGATTACTATGGATTATCATCAGTTTATATTGGTTCTGTCTTCTCATTCATTGTAATGGTTCATAAAGAGATTGTGAATTAACCGATGAATATCCCCATTGAGTATCTAGAAAGGTGTGTTGTCTTAGTCCCATTCATATTGTAACAATTCAATATTGAGTTGACACTCAACCATCCTTTTTCAACATTTTTACCCCTAGGTTCTTATATTCCACAACCACATTCACTTGCCTTTATCTAGACATGTATGTTATTACTATAAAACCACAAAATATCTACTCTATGAAAATATGATTGTGTAATTACATTGTTTTTTCCCCAAGGATTTCACTAATTTTCTCTAATCCTAATCTCTAATAACAACAAAACATCCCCTAATACCAACTTATAAAACCTAATCATAACATATATAAATATTTCATCATTTTAGATGAATATTCAATTCATTTCACAATGGTTACAACATGAGTACAATAATGGATCAGTGTCTGTATAGAATAGATACATAATCAAATTATTTAATAAAATATATCCATCATCCCCAAGAAGAAATTCTCTTACAACGCCCTTTTTAATATTATCTTACATAAAATACTTCATCAAAACATGTGTAACATGGAAACAAATAAAGGTTGAGCTCAGATTCTTAATAAGGGTAGACAATAGAGATATCAATCAATGATGGTACATAAAAAACATTTGTATAAAATAATGTAAATACAATATTTTCTCTTAAATCAAACACAAAAATTTATATATCATAATCATGGAATAAGGCTTTAGCTATTAATAATACATGAATCATTAAAAAATTATAGATCACGATCTATAAGAGCATATCAAAAACATAATAATATGTCATAGTTATAATAAAAAATGTGTTTCATATTTCTAATCATAGATTTCATATTCCAATGATACCCACCAATATATTCATTACATGTTAGACTAGGGATAACTATTAGTGTACCTGTTTTGTGATTGAGATAACCACCAGTTCACAACCATTTGGGCCTGGTCTAACAACATGTTCACCCACTGTTAGGAATGGGCTAAAAACCTGTGTAACATTTTTGTTTAAAAAAAATTAACCATTTTTTCATTAGTTATAGTTCTATGACATAATAAATCCTCACAAAATCATAATCAATTCATATACATGCCATAATATCATGAAAGTATTTATTATTGTTTTTAGCTTAATCTTCAGAAATGAAAAAGGGTTTCATTAATAAATAATAATAAAAATTTCTAAACCATACATAGAAAGAATAAATATGGAAAAGTTGAATAATATCCTTATTAAATCATAAGGAACATCAACATATGTTTTTATAGATGAAAATTCCTTTAAAATAATTTTGAAATAATTTTTGAGGAAAATATGTTGTTCAATTTGAAATCACGTATTTAATAATTAAGTATATATATAATAATAGAAAAATAATTTTCTTTTAAAATAACTATATAAAATATTAATTTAATTTTCAAATAAAATATCAATCTTGATCATGGAAAATGTTGTTCATGTATTAAACATTAAAATAAATACTTCATTCACACAATTGATAAAAAGTAAATTGTTTTGAAAAAATAAGAAGTTTATTTTTTAGAATTTACATTAAAAGTAAAATGTGGGTATAAATGATGTTAATAAATCATAATAGAATATTAAAAATATTTATGAAAACATTTTAGAGAAAACATTGACATATAATAAAATGATTCTTGGCTGAAGAGAGAAATAAATTTAGAATGATTACAAAAATATTTTAGAAATTTGGTTATATATAGAGAGGAAAATTAAAATAAACAATGATTTATACATAAATAAAAATATGATAATAATATTAATATTATTTTAGAAATAAATATCATATAATTTCATCATAAAAAATATAAGTATAAACAATCCCAATAAATAGTTAAATTGTAATGTAATACCCTTACCGCTTCTGTAAATTTTGAATCATAACCCCCATGAAAGAAATAAATTCAAATGAAACCTAAAATAGCAGTTTCATAAATACAGTAATTATATATAATATAAAATCATTAGTATGTACATTTCATAAAGGAAACAGGAGGTAAATTTGACATATTTCTTATGAAAATAAATGTGAGATAAGGAATCCTTACCTCATGTCCCACTACATTGTAATAGATAAAATCCCATTTATAATAAATATATATTTAATATAAAGATATTATGAAAAAAATTCATAAATACATTACTATTTATATTTCCTTTATAATGTACAAATATCCTTTTTTTCACCAACTCTTCTTTAAATGTATCATTCAGGTGAAAACTTGTTTGTTTCGTATGCATGATTCAACATTATGGTTCTGATCCATCAACCATGGTCCTGGAGATGGTAGCCTGTACATACGCACAAGTGATGTTTCCACTTTAGATGGATGAAATGAAATAAAAGTAAATAATAATTCTTATTTATAGAAAAATAATTATCTAATAAATATTATATATATTCATTAAATATATCTTTATGTCCATCCTTGTAAAAAGGAAATCCAATTAATCACATTCCATTGTGGTGGTCATAGTCCTCACTAACCCATGAGCAATGTTATCATTTTCCAGTGATTTGGAATCGGAAAAACTGGATATAAAATTAAAATTAAAATATAAAAATATATTATAGATACTTATTTGATCACTCTTATATAGTTAAATTACATTCTTATGGGGTACAAGAAGAATGAAACATGAAAAAAATTGGTATGAACATATAAATCTTATTTGGGTATCATCCTTTGAGAAGCACCATAAGGATTACTAGATTGGTATTTCAATAAGACCAAAAAATTAAAGAAATAGATTAGGCTTGTGGGAAAGAATTTGGAATATCATGGTTTAGATAGTTGTCTCAAGTGGTGTAGTTAAGAGATTTGTGGCGGATCCCTTTTATAAGTGAGGGTACTACAAAACTTGTTATTATTATGAATATTAAAATAAAATAAAGTCACTATAATATTAAAGTGGATAAAATTTGTCTTGAGATAAAATATATAATAATATAGTTTCTAAATTCATTCATCCAATAGTATTTTGACATGTTTTAGGTTATTTTAACCCTTATCTCTTTAGTTTAACCACTTGCTAACCCTTGTAACGTTTATCATATTAATTATTTTTTACATTAGTAATAATTCATTAAAAATTAAAGGAAAATTATTAAAAATTTAAATAATAAATATAAAAAACATGGAGATGTGTTTTCTGAATTCAATTCCATTAATTGGCGTAAATTCTTATTTAAAATAATCACGCAAAACGCGATGAAAATCGTTTTTTAAATATTTTTTTAATCATAAAACTAAATTAATTATCATGTATTTAATTTTAATAACCATTAAATATCGGTTAAAATATTTTTTATGAATATATTATTTAAAAAAATTCATTAACATAATTAATCAATAGTAATTAATTTAATTTAGTAAGATGAAAACACATTACGTGTATAAAAACAATATCTCCGAAAAGAATTTCTCTTTTAATTTGAATTGATTTTATTCTAATATATAAAGAATTGATAAAAATTGAATTCATTTTCCACATTAATAGAAAATAAATTTTCATAATTTATTTGGTCAAATTCAAACCAACCAATCCAATAATAAGATGATAATTGTCATATTTTATTATAATATTTTAGTAATACATTGTGGTTCATTTGAACACAGTGTTTTGTGTAAAGAAATCTGTGAATGTAATAAAAATTATTTAAATAGAAATATACAATAAAATAAATGGGATTTAAATATGTTATGTAAAAATAATGTTATATTTCTCTTTGATTATCTCTCACATCGAAAGATTAAACTAGTTACTGGATATATTGAAAAACATGAAATGATATGACAATTTTCTTGAACATATATCCTATGGTCAAGAATAAATATTTCTAAGAGGACAAATATATTATTTTACTATTAGTTTCATGATTCTCCTAACTGGATGGGGCTTCTTCTAATATATTTCACACTTGGTAATCTATAATAGGAGAGGTTATACTGACATACCCACCAAAATGAATTCCACGTGCCATATGTATCAACAGATATTCCTACCCACTGATGTGTGTTTTTATCCTAATATATGATATTATTATTAATATATAACATAAATAATATACCTTAATGTGTTGAAAAAAATGATGATAACATATTCTCATGGTGAAATTTGTTATCTTTGGTACCTCATAAGTGGTATGACATTAATTTAATGAATCGTTAAATTGTTTTTCACTTTTATGTTATTAAAATAATATATATGTATACCTTTTATTGAAGTAGAAACATCTAATTAAATCCATTTCCATGATAGTTAATTAAAAATTACATTTTATACAGTCAAAAAAAGGAGAAATCAGGCCAATAGGTTTATGGCATGAGTATATAATCAATATGATTAGATATTAAGACAAATTGATTATATTACATAATGAGAATTATGATGAGGATATTTTCATTGTGATATTAACTTATTTCTCTTTGGGTAACTTGAGGTATTACTAAACACTTGTCTTATTTGTTAGGAAACTTTTTGTGATTATATTGATATTGAGGTCTCGTGAGTTACACACTAAGTGTATCCAGAATCTCAACTAAATTATCTATAAATTTATTATTAGGAATACTAATTATTCTCTCTTTATCAAATAATAATTATTTAACTTTAGTTGATCACTTATATTTTATCACAATTTATTCATTTTTAGACTATATATGAGTTGAAATAAAATAAGTATATATTCTAAAGTTAGTTAATATACTATTTATTTCTTTATTAAAAGAATAATAAAATTATTTATATTTATTCAAACAATGGATTATTATTAATGGTTATATAAATACCTAGGAATATTGATGGGACAAGCTAAGGTCCCAATGGATATTATATATTTTATTTAAAAACATTCAACAAAATATTGTTTTTTTGTTTAACAAATGATATTAAAATACCAATGATTACGTACATGTCAGAAGATATAATAATAATCATAATAAAAATTTTATTATTATTTAATGTAGGATTTATGTAAGATAACTAATTAATTAAGGAGCAATATTTAATAACTAATTGTTTGATGTAAATTATACACTCTGATTTATGCCATTTTAGATTTAGTGAGAATTATTGTATACAATGAATTACCTCAAGAATAATTACCTCAAGAAAGAGATAATATCTCTAGAATGTTGAGAGTAAATACTCATCCTCCATATCATGAATTGAATAATAAGAGAAGAAATATTTTATGTCATTAATATTACTTGTTTGGATTGATAGTGAATTAAATAAGGTTATAAGTTATTCCAAACAATTAGTTAGAAGACTAGTCAAAATGTATTAAGATTTTGGGAGCATATGTGGATATTCATAATGGAATTCAAGATTAAATTTATCACTAAAATAAAGTTACTCTAAGAGGGTATACTAAAATTTTCCCTTATGGATGAATTATTAAGACAAATCAATTTTTTATTTAAATTAGTTTTAAATTAAATTGGAAAATATCAGCTCTATGTATATTTTGGGGTTGCAGTAATTATGTTATTTGAATTTATCTACTTGAAAACAATGAAAAATAGTTCTTCCACCAGTACAACCATATTTTCAATGCATTAAAACCTATATATCAGATCAGAGAGGTCACATTATGATTTATAATTATTTCTTATTTGGTTTATATAATTATAGTTTTTTTATAAATATTTCATTAGTATTTATCTCTTATTTTAATCCAAATTTAAAGATAATTAATTTTCCCAAAGTAATTGGACTAAAAATAGGTTGAGAACATATGAATATCTCTTTAACATCCCATACAGAGGTAACAAAGAAGTATGATTATTAATAAGATACAAAACATATTACTAAAAAGTTCATTCCCTGTACCAATGTTTAAACACCCAAGAATGAAATGTGGATATCAAGGAATTACATGTGCGGGTTAGTAAGAGAAGTTATTACACATCATGTGTTGTCTTCGAGTTAGCACATGGTTTGATAGGGAGCAAATATTTTGTAGTTGGTGTATATGATATGTTATCCCAGATGAATTTTCCCCACATAAATCAAAGAATTTGTTTGTCCAAAGTACATGGCTGGTAATTATAAAAAGTTTTTTATTGGCTAACTGCTGAGTGACCTGATAAAAATTAAATTAAACAATATGTAGTAGTCCATAAAAGCAATATAACACACATAAAAAAATACAAGATATATCTTGAGTCCTTTTGTGTGTAGTCTGGGTGTCTAATAATAGAATACATAACATTTTTCTAGTTGTATATGTTATGTAACATGGGATAAATCATGAAGGAAACATTCCAAGATAGGTGTGTCATGATAGGAAAACATGTATGATATTAAATCAAAATCAAACTATACATTATGTATCTAGATTTACATTATGGGTGATAGGGTTTTTCCACACCAGGTAAACACTAAGTCATTTTAGTTGGGTTGTGTTGAATTAAGTGGTTAAAATTATTTATTACATTATTCTACAAATAAATGATGTTTATAGTCATCATACACATCATTTACTTCAAGGGAATAACAAATTACACATGATTCATATATTTAATACATGAAATGTGTACATACATGTTGGGTAAGTTCATAGTACCTAAAAAGGACCAAACACCGTGTAATTCACATTCCATGTTTCGTGATAGTACACATAAATTAGTCATTAAATTACACAAATGGGTTTAATCACATATAAAATTGGACACTCTATGTTTCCTTTAGTATGCCCTATGTACTCAGTAAATTTAAATTTATAATTTATTAAATTATTTTGTTTTGATTTACTTAATATTACAAAGGATGATAATCCTAGGGAATATTTATCTAACTAATTAAGATTAAATAATTAAATGATTAATTTAATGACAAATTTATGATTTCAGTTAATTTATGTTAAAAAAAGAAATTATTGAAATTATTTCTAGAAATTATTATTCATAATAATTGATTATTTTGAATTATCATGGGTAATACTAACCAAATAATTTGTTGGGTTTCTATTTAATTTAATTATTTTTTTCAACGGTTATTGTGATGATTTTTTTATTAAATTAAATTGGGCGATATTTGTATAATATCATAATATTTTATTATATTTTGTCCTACATGTTGAATTTTTATTTATATAACCTTAAAAATTTATTTCCCCTCACCGGTGAATGTGTAAAAAATTATAAATTATGGAGATCTATAAAATAAGAGACAATTCAAGACACAATCAAGGTGAAACCAACCAAGGAGAATTATAGGTTATTAGTGGAATAATAAAACTCAATAGTAGTGTTAACTCAAATAGTTTTGTCTAATATCTTCAAGGTTGGTTTGAAATTCAATTGATAAACCAAACAATAGGTAAAATCCCATGATTATTTCACTTATTTATATTATTTAAAATTTTTATAGTTATTTATTTATTTATGTGATTCATGATTATTTGAGGATAATATATGATCACATTAAATAAATGAATCTACAATCCAACAAGATTAAATAAAATAATGTTATTATATTAAAATTATATTATATGATATTGTTAATTGATTATAAAAATTCACATAATATTTACAACCATGTAAACGAATAAAATAAAGATATTTACAAAAAGGATAAATAAAATCCCTCAATGAGAAAGGATATTTAAATACTTCCTTATAATACTTAAGATATAATGAAACTAAAGATAAAAGTATTTTGATGTACCCTTTCATGATACATTTATTTATCAAGGTGTTATAATGATTATATTTTTTTACATAATCAATATAGAGTTAAGATTAGTTTTCACATAAATATTTAGTGTAATTTGGTGGAATGTGTTAGAGAAATCCACATTTTGGATTTCTAGACTGGGGAATCCACTAAAATGATCATGAAACTATGATTTATTATAGTTGGAAATAAAACCTACCTAAACAAAATTGTATCATTTAATGTGGCCTCTTACTAGGTTATTCAATTGGTAACATGGTTATTTTACCCAATAATATCAATGTGACCAGATAATCATAATATAATAGTTATAGATTTTGGAATTTTATGAAATATTTTGAGAATAATCCCAATAATTTAATATATATTTGCAAGTAATAAATATATATTACCAAAACTTTCTATTATTTATAATAGAAAATGTTAATTCATTTCGCTGTGACATTGTCCCTAGGAAATATTTTATGTAAAAATAATATCTTGACCATTTATAATTTTTCGGATTGGTACATGTGATTTCACGTCATATAATTACATGATAATATGTTTCATGTGAGGGATTCCCATGTTCTTATTGATGCCTATAAGGATGTAAGTTATAGTTATCCTTAAATATTTAGGAAACACATGGATGATTCGTTGGATGTTCAATTCCTAATGTTATATATATATATATGTATTATTTACTAAAATAGAAATTATTTATGAATAAATGGATGCATATTACATGTTGTCTCATCTTAATGATATTTATCTAGATAAAAAATAAAAATTGAGGTACAACATCTCTAAGGTACTATTTGTGTTAACGATTGGTGATGGTTCTCCCATTATACCACATGTAGTCAAGATAATTTTCTATATCGATCCTTTATAAATTCGATGTTTTAAGCTAATCCTGTAATTATGAACAGTTATCATACTTTCCTAACTTATTTAAAAATTAATTAATTTTATTAATAATTTTAATATGAACTGTATTGTAAACGCACATATACAAATACAAACATTGATTCACTAGTTATATAAGGACATCAAACACGAAAACATTTTTTCCTTTTGGTGAACAAGATAGAAGGAAAAGTGAAAACATATATTACCAATAACAAGTGTAAGGGACCATCACACCACCCTTCCAGGAGAAGAAAAATCATAGGTCAAACTTGGGAGTATGATCAATTATGTTTTGATTGTGGAATGAAATTCCATAGAAAGAATAACTTCGACTTAGTAAAGTATGAGACGTAAGATTCAAGAGTGTTTTTCTATCAAGTGTAATATACCTATTTATATTAATTTATTACTACATATATCTTGAGGTACTCCCATCCACTTGTAAATACAGTATCCAAGTAAATTCATAAATATTAAAATAGGTGAGGTTAACTTAATTGAAACCAATGTCAAAAAGTCAAGATAAAATTCCTATTGGAGACTACCAACATACTTTTTTGATGAGATTGATTCTGGTTTTGAATAATTATTATCATTTTTTCGGTGAAAAAAACATAATATCCATGTATAGTCTAGATATGGATAGATTTATTTTTATGATTGAAAATAGAATATTATAATTTGACAAGGATAACGTGTGTCATGGAATGAATCCTTTAAATAAATATTTTTACGTACATTATTTTAAAAACCCATATTTAAAAATCATTAATTAATCAATTTCGTAAGCCTCATATAACTCAATGTTATTCCATCTCCATTTTGATATTTTAAATGATAGAAATTTGAAAAATCTAAAACATATAAGATATTTAGACTATATTTTACTAAACCCCTTGATACATGTTGTTAATGTTTTAAAGGAAAAACGTCCATATATCCATTATGTGGAAATGGTGAAAGAACTATAGAGCCTCTAGAATTAGTTCACAAATAAATCTGTGAACCTTTTATAGTTGAATCTAGATATGTATATTCTTAATTGATAACTTTTACTAGGGACTTTAGTAGACTTGGATATGATTACCAAATGAGTTATAATTTTGAATCTATTGATAATTTTAAATAATAAAAGAATTAAGTATATATTTGTCTTGATATAAAGATAATGAAACTCATCTCAAAACATGCTGGGGCAATATCTTAACAAATACATCATTGAATATATAAGTGAGTTTGGTATACTATCTCAACTCACTCAACTTTATACACTATATTAGAATGGGAACTCTGAAAGGTGGAAACAAACCTTTTTGGAAATGGTGAGATTAATGATGAGTCATACATTTCTTCCATTATCATTTTTGGGATACACATGACAATCTAAATCACATATACTATATCGAGTTACACTAAAAGTAGTAAACATTTTTCCATATAAGTTAATGTTTGAAAAGCCAGATATCTTATCTCATTTACATGTGTATGGAAGTCAAATGTTTTTATGTCCACCCTTACAAATAAACTTACTCATTGAGGTACAATGTAGTTCTTTATAAGACATATCTATAAAGCTTGTTGAAATTATCTCTATAACCCCTTATAAAAAAATTAATGGTGGAAAGACATTCCATGTTACATGATAGGGAAAACATATCCAATGGAGATAGTGTGATTTATATATAAATCAATGAATTTGATGCTCAAGCTATGAAAGTGTAAACAAAGGGACAAACTCCACAGATCCCGATGAGAGATGTTGTTCTTTAGAAACAATTATTTTATTCAAGAACTAGAGTGGTTATAGAACCTTGATGATTTGGTTTTCTAGTCCCTACGTTAGGTGAATAATTATTAGTTGATGAAAATTAACTATCTCCTTTAATGAATCTATAAAATTAAATGAAGTTATAAATTCTAATCAAGACATTAATTCTGAAATTGATTTTATATTCCAAAACAATGTTTCGATTTTGGTAAATATTCCAGTTGTTGTAAAGAATTTTGACTTAAATTGGGAATTCAATAATAGACTGGATTTGGTTGGTGAATTAAGTATGTATATGGTATAAATGGTTACTAAAGTGTTTAATCATATTTTAGGAACATTCTATATTAAATTATTTTCAATAGTCGCTACATGGAAATTCATTTGAATTTCCATGATTATCTAATTTATAAAATAGATTTTAAAACAACATTTCTAAATATAAACCCTATAGAATGTGTCTAATGATAAAAATATAATAGTTTTTGGCTGTAAAGGATGCCAAAAGGTTTTCCAAATGACAATATATCCACTTATGGTTTTATATAAGCATAATGACCATTGAACTCTAATTTTGATGATTCCATAATGTAATTTGGTTTCACTAAGAATCAATGTGAGATTTTCGTCTAAAAGAGGTTCATGGATAGTGATTTTGTTTTCCTATAATTATATGTTGATGACATATTATTAATGATAAAGATCTACTTGTGTTATAGTCAGTTCAGATGAGGTTAAAGAAATTATTTTTCATTAAGGTCATATGTGAAGAATACTATATTCAAGGGATAAAGATCTATCAGGATACATCCATGAGTAAACATAGAATAATAAAGGGAAGATAAATTTATAGGGTAATGAAGTGATTTAGTATGGAACAATATAAGTGGGGTTTTTTTCAATATCATATGGTATAAATATATAAAAAATAATATAAGCCCAAATAAGAAATGAGACTGATAATTAGAAGTGTACCTTATGAATTATTTATAAGATCTTTCTTGTATTCCACTGTATTTACCAATATTTATGTTTCTAACACATTGACAATGGTATGTATATACAAAAAAGACACATGTGAACCACATTAAATGGATAGAAAGAATATTTTTTATGTACCTAAGGATTATAAAGGTTACATTATTGGTTTATTTAGGAGATAATGAACTACTTATTAGGGTACACCCATAATCTAGTTTCTACATTGATTTGTGTGATTTTAAATCAATTCCAAGATATGTTATTAGACTTAATGGATGAGATATGAGGTTTACGGGTTCAAAAAAGATAGTGGATTCTGATTTTATAGTATATTTCATGTATATTATGAATTTTCATGAAGATAAAAAAGTGTAATAGATAAGAAATGTTATCCAGGATCATTTTGTTCTATCAACTAGTTGAGATTCCATCACCATGTATTGTGATAATATTATAGTTGTGGATTTATCCAAGGAGGTATGGTCACATCAAATGGTGAAGCATATACTTTGCATGTGTCATTTATTAAGGGATTTTTATAAAAGGGTGATGTTTTTGTACGTAGTGTAACAATAAAAGGGAAAATAACAAAAATTATGAATAAATTATTATCTTATAAGAAGAATGAATATAACATGAGAGCTGTTGAACTAAAATTGGTTCGTTTTTGGCTACAGTACTATTTTGGGTGTTTTTTATAGTATGTTCCCTAGAACAAACTAACACTGTATTATCAATTTCCAAAATATTAATATTAGTTTATATCATAGCATATGATGAGTGTTCCAATGCATCACATTGATGTCATAATGTATTTAGAGTATTTGTCAAATTGAAATGTTATATAAATTCAATGATATAATGTTAATGTTGAAATTGTATGGAAATATTCTTAATCATATATATAATTATTTATATTTAATCTATCAAACCTGAAATGTATTATGTTTGACTCTTATGTGTTTGATTCTTTTAAGTGGATGATGTTTTTTCTTATGAATTCCACACATAAAAACCTAAAAAGGGAGTATATAAGGATACACCCACCATTAATAATTATATATATTATATGTTTAATTCGATATTCCCATTTTTGGTCAATTTTATTAATTTTTATATATGATAATATTATTAATTTATATAAACAACCATGTACATTTATGTATTAATAGAAATTATGATTACATATTCTCATAGAGAGGTAGGATATATTGGGATCATAATAAGTGATATGACATTAATTGAAGATGTTAAGAAAGGTTTTTTCAATTCTATGTTAATGGATAGAGATATCTCAATCCATTTTATTGAAATGAAACTATATGATTAAATCCATGATCTAGAAAATTCACAAACAAGCTCACTATAGAGAGTAAAAGAAAGATAATTCCTGCATATAGGTTAATGATATAAGGATATAACCTAAATGATGAAATATTAATACAAAGGGAATATACTATACAATAAGCACTCATATATGTTTTTTTATTATAACAATTACTTATTTTTTGGAAGTCCTAACATATTTCTAGATGATAATATTGGTCATTTGGAAGATTATCCTTATTATATTAAAACATATGCCTATAGGGTCAAACAATAAGGCTATCCTAAATATCAGTGAAAGTTTTTATAATTTTATATTAAGAATAATTTTTTTTTTTCATTTCGTGGAATAGTAATTATTCACATTTAATTGATCACTTAAATTCAATTAATAATTATTTGATATTTGATTAAATGAGGGTTGAATATAAAATAAATATTTATTCTCATGTTTGTGAATATAATATTTATTTATTTATTGAATCAATAATATAATTTGATTTATTTATTTAAATAAATATTTAGTATTTAAGGTTAAATAAATTCCAAGGAGGATTAGTGGGTGGAGTTAAGGTCACAATGAAAACAATATATTTTATTTAATATCATTTAAACAAATATTAAATTTATTTTTTAAAAATGATATTTAAATAGATCCATGTTAGCTTGTTTCCTGAAAATAATAATAAAAATAATAAAAATAATATTTTATTTCGGGTTTACTTAGAATAACTAATCAGTTAAGAGCCTCAAGGAAATTACAAAATGTTTAATATAAATAATATAATTCAATTTATATTATTTTTGAGGTTTTGAGAATTGTTATACATAATGAATTCACTATAGATAGATATTTCCCCTCAAGAAGAATATAAAAAATATATAGAGTAAATTTTCCTCTTTATCAATAATTAGAGAACAAGAGAAGTATTTTTTTCATGATTTCATGATTACTTGTTATATACAATGAAAAATGAAACAATGATATTGTTTCCTCCATCATATTACCCTTGGTGACATTATATGATTCAAGGAGCATGTGTGGATAATTATATAGTAATTCTAGTTTGGATTATTCTCTATAATGATGTTACTATGAGAATAGATACTAAATTGATCATTGAATAAAGAATTATCAAGCCAAGGTAATTTTTATTTTAAAATTTTTTATAAATTAAATGATGAATGTTCATATCTAAGGATATTTTAGGGTTTCCTTCATCAAATCCTTTTAATTTATCTATTGAAATCGGAGAACAATATTTTTTCACGCTAGTCCTATTGCTTCTATTACACCCCAAAACCTACATATTTAATCCATAACTCTTAGATTCCATTAAAAGGAGGTAATTTAATTATTGGGTAGTAGAATAATTTTCTATATAGTAGAAATCCAATGGTCTAGTACAATATAGTTAGATTCAATGAAAACTAGTATAATGTTAATTACGACTAGAAATAAAAAATTAGTAACTACCCCTGTGAAGAATAAATGGAATGTTTGTATAGAAAATTGTGAATAATCAAGCACACCATGAATGTCCATTTCACTTTATTTCTCTAGATTTTAATGAGGTTAGAAATTATGTACCAACACAATTTATTTGATGTGTATTATATATATTTTCATAATCATATTCCCAGATAGGATTAGGAAAATACAACCTTCATTTTTTTGGTTCAACAATTTTTTATTTAATAGGATCCCATTTTGAATGTGTAATGATTTAGATTCTTTGTAAGGATGTATTGTTATTATTTTATTGTATTATATATTAAAATTAATTTATGCATTCACTGATTATTTAAAAATATAAGTTCCTATTTTTATTTGTGTTATGATTTTATGACCACTGAAATTAAACATTTTATTGAAAATAATATTGTATTAAATTACATTAAATTATATTCCATGGTATGAAAATAGATAGCAATTGGACATGTCATTTTTGGGTAAGAAATCCAAGTCCATAAATGAAAATTTTATATAATTTTATCCCTCTCATTCTACAAAAAGTGAATAATTTATTGTCTCTTATTGTATATGATAGATTTTATCATTGTTTTATTCATGATTTTAGTAATATTACACTTCCCATTTTCTGATTACTCCAAAAAGACAAAGAATCTGTTTTTGATAAAACTTTTAGTTTCATTTTAATAAATTAAAATAGAGACTTAATTAGCCCTAGATAATCTAACCACCTTAATGGAAATTACAATTTTAGATCATGTGTGATGATTATAACTATGAATTTAGGGTAGTATTGTCAAAAATATATTGACCAACCACCTAATGTCATTGCATTTGCCTCATGCACACTAGACCCTAAACATTAAAAACATCCCCATTACTCAAAATTAATATCATTCTATTATTTTTTATTTACCTAAATTAATTAAATACCTTTTAGAATATAATGTTATTTTTTTATTGATACATCCCTCATGTATCTTTTAATGAAAATAAAATCCAAATCACATGTCATTCATTGGGTACTCCTCCTTCAAGAATTCAATTTTAAAATTAAGGATAAATAGGAGTAGAGATTTTGAAATCTCAGTGTATTAGTAGGATCCTTAAATCATCATAGAATGACTCAGTCCCCTATATTACAATTAATTACATGTTTCTTGATGAGGAATTATTTTTAGTTCATGATTATATTATATAGTATACTGAAATTGTAAATTATTTTTGTATCATTATAAATTTATAATAATTTCATTAAAAAATCATTTTATATTAAACGTGGGACTCATTAGAACATTTTAGAGGACCCAATCCTATTTGTGAGAATGTATTGATCAATTTATATGGAATTGTCTTACTGAATGTGAGTTTCATTTTATATGAAACTTCAATGAGAATCTTATATGTTGGAGCCACTTCAGACTACAATAGTTTACTCAAAAGATACTTGATTTTGGGTTGTTCTGGAATATATTATTTTATTATGGACATGATTTTTTATAGATTTTACTCATTGTAAATATATATGGAGTGACTCGAAAATATATGTAATACCAAAAAAACATAATTTTCTATGATTTTTTTATTTTGGGGGAATTGAATTTATAAGGAAATTACATAAATTATTTACAAACATTAAAATTATTATTTATTTGTATCATGTCACTAAATTTATGAAAAATTGATCGATAAGGATTGATGACTCAAAGTTAGTTATATAATTTTTGAGAACCCCAATCTTATATATGTTTGTATTTCTTAGGTTCACCATCAATGACCAGTGTTCTTATTTTTGAAGCTACAAAATTCAAGATATAATGTATCAGTAAAGTGGTTAGGCAATGAGTTTCAACAATTTATCACCCCAATCAAATGGGAAATTTGAGGTGTCTATTAGAAAGGTAAAACAAAACATTAAAAAAATTTCCAGCCCAATAGAAAAGTTTGAAATCAAATACTCGATAATATATTGTGGGATTACCAAAATACTTTGAAATCACATATTAACAAGTCACCATATGAGATTATATATTTAAAGAGTTTTCATCATCCCATATAGATAGAAAAAATAGAATCCTGGGACATAAAATAGTGAAATCATATTGTTTTTTATTTCAAATTATCAAAGGAAATTATAGATTTAGAATTCAAGAAAATACACAGAGATTTATATGTGAACCATAAAATTTATATGGAACAATACATGGCTACCGATTATCTTATCATCCTTTATCCTTATCTCCACAATGTGAATAAGTATATAATTAACAATTCTAGAATAAATGTTTACCTATGTAAGTATTCTTTCCACTCGTTCATCCCATAAACTATCACTAATGCCTATCATTTTTTGGTTTCATAAGTTAAAAATAATGAAATCCAAAAAAAATCTATGGGATGTGTCTAAAGCACTTCCTTGAGACATTTCTAGTGTTCTTAATGAAAAAAATAACCTCCTAGAATCTATCTATAAATGAAACTAACTTGGTTATATCATTTCTTATACACATCACTTTAATTATAGTGGGGATATAGTAAATTCTAGTTGGGGGGGAGAACATTCTTTTGTTACGAACGACTTTTATCATATTTATTTACTTTCTCCATATTTGGATTACTTTAGGGTATTTTTATGTTTCATTATTTTTTCTTAATTATCATTATTTTTTATTGAATTCCATTTTATTTATTTTTTATACCTCTTTGTATCAATTTTGAAAAAAAATAATAATGTTAAATATCTATCTCATAATAGAATTTATCAAATCTTATTCTTGAATTTATATATTTAATTTTTTATAACATTTAATGAAAATTTAGTTCACTGATACCATATTATTATGAGAATGTATGTAATATTGAATGATGATTGGTTTTGTTTCAATGATATAATTTGTTGTATTTTTACAAAACCTATGAGATTTTTATACAATATATCTTAATTTTTTATAGGGTAATTTATTTACTTATTATCATGACACATCATTGCATATAACCTTGAAATTTTAATTTTTTCAACATAATTTAAGTTATGTATAAATCATGTTATTATTATCTGACATTAAATTTTTTTCTATATACATATATTTTATCTAATAAATTTAATTTTTAGACCAAATCAATCCATGGTTGATGCATGATGTTTTTTTGAATGAAAAATAAAAAAAATGATAAAATAATTTTACAACAAACCATATAAGATGAAACTATTTTTTTAACATATAAGAATTCATAACTTAGTTTTTTTAGGAATTATATTACAATGTTTAAAGAGTAGGTTTTGTGTAAATTAATTAAGAAACTAAATTGTTTTAAAAATGACCTATATTTACTAAATTGAAAGTCGAAAAATAATAATAATAAGGTTATCACACACATACATGGGGATTAAGGGGAATTTTGGACTCATGAATTTATTTTCTATGATTATTACCATATATCTATTTGAATTTTAGAATAATAAAATTTATAAGATACTTATTTTCATGAATACTAATATTCACCTACTATTATCTTTGTTTCTTTTCTCTCACTACTACTATGAATTTATTTTAATTTGAATATTTTATATTTCATGAACTAGGTAATATACTTATACATAATTTTAACACATATTAATTTTCCTAATAGTTAAAAGGTTTTGATGTGGGAGTGTTATCATACTTTGACTACTTTTTCTATTACACCCTTATACTACTATTTTAACCTTTTTTTATATTTTAGTTTCCCAAAAGTAATAATTAATTTTATTTATATTTATATTTAATTCAAGAAATCAATTATTAAAAAATATTAAATGAAAATTTCAAATTTATTATGTTTTTATTATTGGTAGAGATGATTTGGAGAGCCCGAGATGATGATAAATGAAAATATTCCAAACAACATGGATTCCCAAGAACATATGTATACCAATTTTCACATTTTCATATTTTTTCAATTAAAATTGGGTATATATTTTGTGCATAAATCCAAAAATATGTATGATATTAATATTTTTAAGAATGCTAACTCCATTTCATCAATTTTATCTCCCAAATGATGTGATCTTATTAGTATACTGACAATACTAAATTTCAATATATTGACAATATATTATGTTCTAAAACATAAATGTTAACCAAATATTATAATTTGAAAGATAAAAGGTTGTTCATTAAATATATAGTTTATTAATTTTTTATATAAGGATATTTAATTGTATAAATATGTTCCACATGTGGTAATAAAAAAATAAAATTCCAAAAACTACCTTCCACTTTTCCTATGAATTCGAACCCTATACACCCCACATATAAGCTTGCCTATAAGGAAAGGATCAACCATTTAAGAGAGATTTATGGTTATTCTTATAAATATTTAATTCTTGATTCTCCCTATCCCCATATAGAGTGATTAAATGAAGAATACAATCCAATTGAGCCTCCTCCTCCTCAAAATGATAAGATAAATTGTGGGTGTTCATAATAAGGGAGGTACACATTTTTTCGGGGAGTTATGATTAATAATTTATATACTAATTTTATTCATGGGTTATACATTTATGACCTTTTACATTGATTCCCTTTAATTTTATAATTATCTCTAAGATTTTATTTTAAGATATGATTTATAAAATTGAGATATACATTGTAAGTTGGTGGTTTGTAGCGTGGATATATTCATTTCCTCATAAATGGTTGAGTTGGAGTATATATCTGACCTGGTTAATTTGGATGTAGCATAGAGGGATTGTGGTAAATTTTTGGTAATGTAAAAACATTATTTATCCAAAAAACCATATGTAATGATTTAAAAATATCTTGTATTACCATGGACATATGCCTAGTTGTGGAATGGTTATGATGGTTTGAGAATAAAGAATTGAGTGGTTGTTTTTTTGATTCAACCATTAGTATAACAACTATAATGTGGTTACTGAGCTACATCACGGAGGTCTGGAGGCTGAGTTCATTGGATATATGGTTTTTGGGGACAAAGTGACATGGTAACTCAATTATCCTATGACTTTTCCTTGGTTTTATTTAATTATGAGAGGTTAACCAATCATTAAATAGGGGTAATGAAGCGGATTTATGATTTGATATATCAATATTCATTCAATTTATCCCACCAATGTTTGACCATGATCTATCAGACACTAACGATTTGTTACCTAGTACCTATATAAATTCATAATCCAATCCAAATTGTTATAATCTCTATTTTTCTTCCCTAAACATTAGGTGACTAGAGGTGAATCATTAGAGAAATATTAGTACCCTTTTATTGGATAGGACCATAGACTTTTAAAGATCAATTAATTATGTTATAAGGTGATTCCCTCCTCCTTTCATCTTAGTTATCATTTTTTCCGTCTTTGGATTTTATGGAAGAAATTGTGGATTTGTTTGGGTGATTTTGAGTCATGGGTTTATGGTGATTACATCTATTTAATGAGTTGAGGCTTTCTTTAAAATTTCACCCATGTGACCATCTCCACCTCACCAAGTTTTTTAACAATATTTGCGATGCATTGAATATTGCAGGTAATTTGAGAAAATTACATTATTTATTTATGAATTACAAAAGATTCATTCTTTTTCATTTCCTAAGGTGGTTTATATGAATTGTATTAATAAATATATCAATTATAATAATGAACTATATTAATATTCAGAGAATTTCATGTGCTTATACAATACATTTATATTTCTTATGATTATGATTGTTTACTATTTATAATTATAATCATGTTATTAATGTGACATGTTTTTTAGATATTCGTATTCAATCATTAGAATAACCATTTATTAATAGTTAAATATTTAATGATGGAAATTGAATGATTTTTTTGAAACAAATAATTTTTTTCACCAATGTAATAAATTTTTAACAAATTCGGAGTGATATTAAAAAATAGAATACTGTTTTTTTTAGAATTAGTTATTTTTTTATTCTCATAAGCTTATTGTAATTATATAATTTTTTTTCCTTTGGGTATTTTTGGGTCTGGTTTGGGCTATTGGAATAGATTTTATAAAAGTTGTTATGGATTCCTTTCTTATAGTGACCCAAAATTCTCATAAATAGATATAACATCTAAATAAATTAATATTAATTACATAACCTAGTTATCCACACCGAAATTTTATAGGTCAAGTTCATTTGGAAATTTGGACACATAACCCACATAAGTGATCTATATCATCTCCAACCAATATCTTCAAAACTATCACCATTATTAAAGATATCATAAATAATACATTAATTCATAACTTAGGGAATGGAAACTTAACAAATAGTGAGCTCAGATTCTTAGTATGGGTAAAAAAGATAGATATCAATGATCACATAATCATAACATGAGCATAAGTGTATTTGAGCATTAAACTAACATTTGAAAACCATACCCCGCTTCTTATAGATCAAAAACATGAGTCATGGGACAAATAATGGAAGTTCATAAGACATTAATCATAGAAGAATAAATTTAAAAAAATCCATGATACCATAATATTGGTACAAGAAAAATATTCTTGTAATACATATACGTATAAAAAAGGATTATTACATGTCTATCCAAAAATAAATTCATAACATGTTAGTATTGACCTATAAACTTGTGTACATTATTTAGAACTAGAATAACATCATGGTTAACCTCTTAAAATATTGTTATAACCCCCCATGTAACCTATTTTGGGCAATGGATAACCTCGGGTGTACCCTCTTTCGGGAATGGGATAACCTCTGATGCACTCTCTTTTGGTATTCAGATAACCTCACATGTACCCCTTGAGATCATAGAAATTTATCCATACCTAATTAATTTATGGGAGATATAGGTACAACCTATATAATAATCTATAAATTTTTTTGAAATAATATCTGAAAACATTCATCATTTATAACCTTTGAAATGAAAATGGGTTTCATAAACTTTTCACCATAACATACTGCATTGGAAAGAAACGTGTTTCTTAAAAAAACATCGTAATCATAAATCATCCAATTAAATAATAAATATGGTAAAATTGGATCATATCACTAGTAAATATTATGTATTATAAAATTATTTCAAATTATATTGTAAATTATTTTTAAGGATCACTAGGAACATGTCATGAAAAAAATTACCTTTCCTCTTTGAAAAAACATATATAAAATGTAACAAATTCTGAAATATTAAAGATTTTTGGGAAAATTACCAGGAAAACTCATATAAATATATATTAATAATTGACTGGCCATGATGGTGGAAAATATAATTCATGTCATACATGATAAATCAAGTATTCCAGGTATGATTTCGGCATAAAGTCAAAAAAGCATTGTTTGAAAAACAATATAAGAAGATTATTTTGGAAAATATTTCTTAAAAATTAAAAAATGGGTAATAATTTATTTGAAAAATATTTGTAATATTTTAAAATAATTATTTAAAACATTTATAGAAAACCTAGTCATGGAAGAAAAATGATTTTTGACTGAAGAGAGAAATATGGTTGATTTTTATTAAAATTATTATATCACTATGTTGAGTACATAATGTGAGTAAAATTCAATTTAAAAATTAATTATACACAAATAAATGTTATATAAAAACATAAATGGGTTTATATATATATATAAATCATAATATTTCATCATTGGAATCAAAATTTTAAGTAATTCTATTAAATAATGAGATTGTAACATAAAATAATTACCACTTTGGTATTCTATGAATCATAAGTCCCATGAAAAAAATAAACTTACATGGATATTTAAATAACAAAAATTTTCATAATAATAATAATTAAATAAATTCATTTTAAGGATATACACGACACCCAAGAAACATATGATGAATATAGTATATGTCTTTCATAAATAAAAGAGATACTAAAAATACCCTTCTCTCAAGCCTCTAATTTCATCATACAAGTTTGAGACTATTGTATAATAAATATATGTTGATTATAAATCTATTAAATAACTGTAATTTGATATACCATATCATATATTATTTGATTATGACATTTTTTGCCATTTATTCCCAATTCCATATTAAAATCACATTTAGGGTAATAAATTCTTCATTTTTCATATATGTTTTGGTTTGGTATCTCCGGTCTTTTTGCACTGATCATGGTTACATAACCTCCAAGAGTTTAAATATTATTTAAATATTAATTTAATATAAAATATAATCATTATATATGTATTAATAGTAATATATTAATGTTAAAGATAGAAAATGAATTACACTATTAATAGAGATGGTATATTGTATGTAAACATGAACACATTGACCATTTTCTTGACAGTTAAAATGAAAAAAATGTAAATATTAAATTAAAATTATTAAATCATTTTTCTATAATATATTTCATATATATTCATTAAATATACCCTCATTACCAATCATGTCAGAATAAATTGAAAAACATGTCACATCGCTTCATTGAGGAGGTTTTCCACATATACGCATTAGTGACATTACCATTTTTAAATGGATTGGAAGGTGAGAAGGTATATGTGATATTATAACTATAAAAGTATAATTATTTCATAAATATCATATAAATATGAAAAATAAATCATTATATCTATCTAATGAGAGGCGGTAATGGAAACAAATTACATCGGTTCCTGGGGTGGTTGTCCGCATTACAAACGATCAAAAATTTCATTTCCATTTTGATGGATGAGGAGTTGGATATAAGTAATTAAATTAAAATAATAACATATAATTATATATTATTTTATTATTTTATTTAATTATCATAGTTGAAAAATACTTTATATAGGGGGAAGAAGAAACAAAACAAAAAGACTCGGTTAAGAACGACACCTCTTCTTCTGACAACGTCCTTATATTTGAAGAAAAATACTTCTTAGGAAGGTTTTATAAAAAAAATATGAATCTTGGAAATGTGTAGGAAATTAAGTAAGATATTTTTTTATGTATTTGATGAACCATAAGGAACTAGTATTGTGAAGAGTAGAAGTTATGGGCCACCCATTTATAAGTGGGGGAGATGAAACACTTCAAAGTGTTGGAAAGAAAAATTTATAAAAATGTTTTACACATTCCAAAAGAAATAAAACGGATAATTTATGATATTAAGATGAAATAAGTTCAAAATATATCCATATAATGGTATTTATTTAATTTTTTCGATCATATAACCCTTATTGTTTTAGTTTAACCACAAGTAAATATGTTTTAACAATTAACACAGTAACTAATTTTTACTTTTTTAGTATTCATTATAGCAAAACAATTAGTTGAAATTATTATATAATATTCATTATTAGGATTAAAAATACATAATATATTTTTCTAAAT
This sequence comes from Viscum album, assembly GCA_963277665.1. Lineage (NCBI taxonomy): Eukaryota > Viridiplantae > Streptophyta > Magnoliopsida > Santalales > Viscaceae > Viscum > Viscum album. The sequence continues at coordinate 522,187,269 of OY728150.1, forward strand.
TCCATTCATATAATTGGATGACTTTAATTTAAAAAACAGGCATATGTAACTAAAAGAGGGTTTCTATAGAAATTTTTTTCATAAATATAAAATGTTTTTATACCAAAATTAAATTAAATCCATTAAATTGATAAAAATAGGATTAATACTATCATAATTGAACTAAATTTAGATTTAAAATATTTTGAATCTAAATATACCTTTTTAAATTATATAAATGAAAATGAACTTTTCAATAAAAATCACTTATTTTCATTATTCATTAAAAAAATAAATCTTTTCCAATAAATACAAAAAATTCAGCCTAAAATAATTTCGAATTTTTACATTCAAAAAATTAAATTAAAATTTTAAAATATATTTTCTAAAATTGGTATATGTTAATCATATTATTCTCTCATTAAAACATTAAAACCATTATTTGTAGAAAAAATGTATCTTTGAAACATATAATGACTTTAACAGAAAATTTATTGTCTTTATCTAAAACCATTATACATATTTATAAAATTTATTAAATAATATTCACTAAAACATGTTAAAACAAGTTATAATAGTCATTTTTGAATAATAATATTATTATTATATTGCGTTTTGTTAAAACTCAGTGTTACATGTAACAACAGCTATTGAATAAATTTAATTTAATTTTTAAAACATTTTTCATAAAATAAAAAGGTGTTTCATTCATATAACATTAAAATAAATTTATCCATAACAATTACATGACTCTAAATCAAACAAAAAAGGATACTTCTTCCGCCTCATATCCTCAAGTTCCCATGTAGTTTTCTCAAATTGACGTTTTCGGAAACAAATATTAACTATGTGAGTTCTCTTATTCCATCACTCGTTATCTATATAATCAATAATATAAATAGTTTTCTAATAATAGGAAATATAATCATCTAGTGGTATGAACCATAATTTTAATACATTTCATGAATCATATATGTACATCCTCTAGAGAAATATATAGAACATATTGTAGACTTGAGAGAGGGTTTTTGTAAGCACTGAGAAATAAAAAAACCATCCTAACTCAAAAAATAATATAAAAGGAGAAAATATATGTTGGGACAAGATTTAATTTCTTATTGAATCTCATAAACTTCATAAATGGATAAATTAATATGAAAATCATCTGACCAAACTCATACTCCATATTATATTGATGATTTTCAGTATAACAATTCTATCGGCTTTGAGTTTTTGTGATGTGATATTAAATGGATCTGGCATACTCTAAAATTTCCTCAGCTAGCTCAGGTCCCAACATGATTGTTTCACCAAATTTATCCCACTATATTATTGTTCTACACTTCTTTCCACATAGGTATTCATAAAGAGACATCAGAATTCTTGAGTGAATTCTATTATTTTATGAAAACTCTACTAGAGTAAAGTGTTTATACCAACCAAATTTCAAATACATAGAACAATACATCATCAAATCATCTTGGGATTTAATGTTTCTCCTATAGATACCATCTAATATGATAAATATATTTAGTCCTAAAACTATTTTCCATATCTAGAGCCCGCTAATGAATTCACGAGAAATTTTACGTAAACCATGGATCATGATCAGATACAATAGAATCTGGTACATCATGCCACCTAACAACTTCGATAATTTATATCATAGAAAGATGATCTAGATAAATATTCTCTGATATTAATTACATGTGTTGAATTTTTAAGGATATCAACTAATACCAGTATTTCATTTCCCCTTTTAGTTTTTTGTGGAGTGCAATGAATAGTGATGTTTTACTATTTCCATTTTGGTATGGGTAATGGTTATAACATATGCTTAGACTTTTTATCTCAGTTTTAACATGATAACATAACAATCATTAAGATACATAAATAGAAATATATCAATATATTCTATCCCATCATAAAAACTCTTTAAAATCTTTATACATTTTTATCCTTCCTGGATGATGAAAAAATAATGATCAACTATGGGCTTAATACAATAGATCCCAATTCAAATCAGTTATGTATAGAACACACACATAGTTCATGAAACATATATTTTAATCGCAATAGATTCTAAAATCAATATAATTTTCACCTTATTATAAAACTCATCATATTCCCTTTTTTCTCTTTAATCATCACTTTGATAGATAGCTGAATAATCATTTGAGAAAGACAATATTTCTCCTCTTACATTATGATTTATAGATATATCCACTTAATATATATAAATATAGAATATTTTAATATCCTAATCATAGTTAATCTAGCATGATCTGTTCAACTTAAAGAATATGACACCTTATTCACATTCCTAGGGGGTAATGTATTGAGAAATCATAATATTTATTAATATCCAACCATCTTATCTAGTACATATTGAAATACTTGTATAACTATAGAAACATTAAAGATGTATGATAATTATATATGCCACACTATTCTCTATATAGATAATACCTCCGTATATTTAATAAATAAATTACCAGAAATAACTCAAAATAAGGATTTTGGTAATTGTTTTCATGAACCTTTAACAATCATGAGGAAACATATATCATCATATAACTCTAGTTGATAACATATATCGATCCATATATGGATGTGTAAATATAGATTAAAAACCCTTATCCAATAAAGTGAAATGTAAAAACTTGTTCACTGACAAGCCTTATCCTTTGTTTCTAAAACTTTTCCTCATAATCCTCAATATATTGTAGCATATCTCCCTTATGATTTAAATTGGTGCGTATATTTGATAGTCATGAAAAATTTATTATAAACCATTTATAGTATCTATAATAAATAATAATACTTCGGATATTAGTCACAGTGGTTGGTCTGCACTATTTTTCAATATATTGAATTATTGATGAGTCTAGTTTGGTAAATATTTTGAGATTATATGACCTAAAATGAAACTTTTTATAAGAAAAATTTATACAATGTATTTTTATCAAATAGTTTATCAATCCTATAGGACTTCAATAAAGTTGTAAAATGATCTTCATGTTCTTCCATTCTCCTTGAATTTATAATAATACCAACTATAAATAATACCATGAACTAAACAAGGTAATATCTAATGTATAATCATTAAATCAGTGAAGACAGTGGGGAATTAATAAGAAAAAATGGAATCACTATATATTCATAGTGTCCATACCTCATATGTAATTCCATCCTGGGCATATCCTACTTTTTTACCCTCAATTGATGATATCCAGAATGATGTATTATCTTGGAAAATTATTATGATTTTTGTAATTAATAAAAATGTCATCAATAAGGGGTAGAGGATTACTATTATTTATTGGGATGTTGTTTACTTCTGAGTAATTAATGTAGAGTCACATTGAAAAATCATTTTTCTTAAAAAATAGAACCGGTGTACCCAATGGTGATGCACTTGTTTGAGTGAATCCATATTCAAAATTTTCCTAGATTTTCTTCATCAAAACCGAAAGATCATGGATATCTATTCTCTAGGAATTAATTGAAATTTTTGTAGCTCTATGTATGAGTTATATTGAAACAAAAACTTCATGATTTGATAGAAGACTCAAAAACTCCCCTGAAAATACATTTGAATACTCCTGTACAATATGCATACCATTAATTTTGAGTTTCTCCCAAGACATATTTGATAAACAACTCTTTTTAATCAAAATAAATACATATACAATTGTAAAAATTTCCATTATAAGTTAATAATTATATTAACACTAATGAATGTTCATAGTTTGGTTTGGAATATTTAATGTGACTTCTATACCTTTTAAATATATATTGTATTTGTAAAATAAATCCAATCGAAGCTTAAGATAAAAAAATTGATCTAGATGGATGATAAATATTATTTAAGGAAGAAAATTCCCAAAAACATTGACTAGAGAAGAATCATAGGCTTCAGATGTGATCATCAAAACATTAGGTGGTTTCACTCTTAATCTAACATCTAATTATTTGAATTTTTTTGATAACATTATAAAATTATGTAGATAAAAAATTGTGGGTAGATCCAGTATCAAATAATAAATTAGAAGTTATAGAGTGTATAATAAGATTAACTTTCATCACATCGTTATCATACCCCTCATCAGAAATAGAGATTCCATGATATTTCTCTTTGACATTATGATTAAGAGGTTACTAATGTTGATCATCACCATTGAACTAAATATTTGGGAACTAGTTTACATAATTCACATAATCATTGAATTTAAAACCCTAGAGGGTAGGTGGTGTATCATATATAATTTCCTCTATATTTTAATCATTAACTTACTTCATCTCATAACATCGGAATTCAACAGGTTGATCAACATCATTTCGACACATAATAAATAATTATTCCCTATAAGATTAGTTCCTCCATGTTTCATTCCACACTTCAAGTATAAATGAAATCTCATCTTCTTTTATCTATGTTTTTTATCATTTCCATTAAATTTCATATTTGTTTTGTTATCAAAACCATTCAATTAATTGGTAACTATAATCTAATTTTTCACATTAATAGCATAATAAATTATTTTTTCATAGATACTGAAATATATTATAGATAATTACCTTGTAAGAATGTGTTTTAGTCCATTGAATAGTTTATCAATATTACTTTTTTTATGGATGGTAATACAAGAGGTGTACCTCAAAAATATTTTAAAATTTTCATCATTTGTTTGAACAGATTAAACATCCTTCTATTTTAGCTCAATGAATTACATCTGCATTTTTATATGAAAAATATGATGAAATTAATTATTGTAAAATAATCTCTTGAACATATCCCTCCCAATTAATCTAATTTATTCATATAGCCACTTATTCATGATATGTTTCTACCATTAATGTTCTTCTCATTCCAAATGATAGACCATCAACATGTATTTCTCATTCTCTAAACATTTAAGAATGGAAATAATCTTTTCAATGGTACTAATTCACTTCATAGAAACTAGTGAATTAGTGTAACCACTAAAAAAGGTAGATATTTACTCATGAAGGCCTCAATGGTGTTTTCTTCCCTCCTTTTCTTATTGGGATTTTTATCATGATTCATTGCTTGAGAAATTTCATTAAGAATAACATTGAAATTTTTCATTCTATATCCCAATTTTTAATTTCATAGGAGGAAAATAATTTCATTTTCAATGAAATTTAGAATTAACATGAATACTTTAGGTTCTATCTATTAACAAAAACAAAAAATCATAGTCTAATAAATAATAATTATTTTGGTAAAACATATAATAATGAAAAATAACTTTTATGATGTCTAAATCATGGAACCTTCATTTAAATCATAGAAAATTTAGGCTTAACCTATTTAATTTATGGTTATTATTAAAATACATCATGATGGTTCATAAATAGTTTTCTAATTTTCAAAAGATATTCCCTAGGTGTGTCAAACTAGGTTTTATGAAAGGCTCATAGTCATACACCAAGTCATGATCGATTCAATGACCAATAATCCCTTTTTTTTGAGTTATTACCCCGATGTACAAAAGATCCAAACCCATATTGACTTATAATATCCTAACACTGATGTTATTTGTAACACCCCATTCTTCTACGATATGTTTCCCTTTGAATAATGCAATAGCTTCCATTGTACACGACTTCGAGATTCTAACACACCGCGACCAATCAAACTAGCGGCTATGAATAGTAATTCCCAATTTTTTAAATTATATAAATTTTATCATTCAAAATGGACTTCATTTTTGGATTAATAATATCTAAATTATCATAGGGTGAATTTTTGATATTTTTTTTGAAAACATTCACTTTTTGATTAAAACTGAAAAAACACTGCGTTATTAGATAAAACAGACTTTTTATTTAAATAATTAGTTATTTTATTTTAATTTATATTTGGTCAAAATAGATACATTATAAATATATTTTTTCAGCATAATTCATTGGATTCATTTTATAATAAGTTTAGATATATATAATTTTTTTGAACTATTTTTCTTCTTTTACCCACCTCCTAAGAGCATTTGCGAATCTATATAAAACATCATTTTAATGCTTCTATGAGTTGAATTTCAAAAATATGAGAGACACGATTAATATCAGTAAGTAATCTTTGGTTCAATAAGATGATAAATTTTTTTGGTGAATAGTAACTTTTTATTTTTATTTACCACGGTAAAAAGTGAATTGGGTAATTGAGGGTAAAAATGATATTATAATTACCCTAAGACATGTCGTAATTCTATTGGATAAGTGTAATTCGACCATAAAAAACCTTAGGAATAAAATATGATCTTTTATGTCCAGTTGGATTAGATTAGGACATTTATTATTATTTTATTTAATGAAGAGTTAAAATAGTTAAAATCAAAGTTTAATAAGTAAATTTTTTAAATATAGGTTTATGAATAACATAAATTATACTATAAATATTAATTAGAAATATGAAAATATTTCTTACATAATCATATTTTATTTATAATTTTTTCACATTAAATAATTAAACTTATTTATGACACAATGATGATGTAGTAATTAGCTTATTCATGAAAGATGAAAATAATTGATATTATAAATATCAAAATAAATCTAATTTGAGAATTTTAATGAATTAAATTAATTTTATATGTTAATATGACATTTTTGGATTGATTAAATGATTTTTTATGAAGCATTAATGTTGTTATGAATTTAACAAAAACAAAATACCAAATAGTGTTAAATTGACATAAAAGAGTTTTTGAAAAAGTTATTATATTATTAATTTGTATTATATTCCTAAAAATCAATGGTTGAGACATAAGTATTAAATAATATTATTTATGTCATTAATGAACCGCTTTAGGTTTTCTTGGAAGTGTATAGTATGTTTATTAACCATATAATATAAAAATACAAAGAGACATGGTAAATGTCAAACTATTTAACTAAGAGTTAAATCTAAGAGATAAGGTTAATATGATGATCTAAACCAATCTAAAACCTATTTATTGAGATGTTTTAGACTCATCCAAACCTTAATCTTTAAATAATTTATTTTTATCCATTATAAACCGAAAATGATTTTATAATAAAATAATATTTCAAGATTTTGCTAATGTGACCCTCACCTCTCTTATAAAAGGGAATCTTCCCTTCTCCCAAATTCACACCTTAAAATCCATTTGGCTTGGCCAAAACCTACCCAACTATCCTCTCAACTGTCCTCCCTTTATCCTAGAGGAAATCCTTTAGTCATAAATCCATCTTATGGAGCCCTTTTGATCAAATCAAAAAGGAAGAACCTGAAGAAGACTTAAATATTTCATCACCTATTTCAAGTTCTTTTCTTCTTCCACTTCCTCTTTCTTTGTTGTTTCCATTATAAAATAATAAATCCAGAATATTTTATATACTTTCATGTTATTATAAAAATGTTACAACCATATTCATTATTATATCCATCATATAAATGAAAAAGTCACCATACGTGTGTACGTACAGATTACCGTCTCTACTTGGTGGTGTAGTTTGTTATTCAAAAACATAATCATTTGGATGGGTATAATAATAATTATAAATGTTGTAAATAATAAATATAACATGATAATTATTCTGTATATATGATATACCATCTTATTATATACGATTTTAATATCAAAAGAATGATATTGTCACTCGTGTGTACGTTTGGATTACTGTCTCCACGAACGCGACGAGGTTCATTCCCCATCGTAATAATTCAAGAATAATATTAATTTAATGATTAAAAATAATGTTTATGAACATAATTAAATTATGTATATGAATCAAACACATTCTATCCATAACAAACATGGCTTACGTAACCAAGCATATAAAGGAAAATGAATTAGTTAACACCCGATAAGATTCTACTACCGAAATATCAATAACAAAGAAACATTAGAAGATCATATATGACATCATATTAATGTATATGGTTTTTGAATAATTTAATAAAAATTATTTCACCATTATACAAGAGTTTAACGTACCCTCGACCAAGGAAAAGTACAACATAAGGGTTAATTTCACAATATCATAGTTATCCAAGGTTGTATTTATGTAGAACATGAGCCTCATCCCGGTTGGTGAGGACTAATTAAGTGCATAAAAGAGACCTAGGATCAAATCCAGGTGGAGACTAATTTCCAGGTTGCTGTAGTAGTAATGCAGCAGGTACTGTAGATGTACTGTAGTAGTACCATAGTAGGAACTATGCAGAACTGTAGTAGGAACTGTAGCAGGCAAGAATATTCCCCTGTTTGGGCCTTCGGGCCACCAATTTGGTCCCTGAGTCCTTTAAGGCCTTTTGTCCACTTAGTCCTTCGGGTCAGTATGGCCTTCGGGCCACCTCAAGGCCTTCGGGCCACCTTAAGTGCAGATGCAAACAAGACAACCAACAAGGAACAAACCCCAGAAGGAGGAGGAGCAGGGAGCTTTCATCATATCAAAAGCTAAAAGGAATTAAAGAATGAGAATGTAAGACACCTACCATCAAGAAAAGACTATACAAGCATGGGAAAGCCTAACCTAATAGTCATGAAAAGGTGGAGATCAGATTTCACAATGAAGATGCTAGGGAAAAGCAGTTCCAAGTAGTTAGTCTGGGTTGTATGTAATGTTTGAATCCTATGGGAAATGAATTCCTATAAGGCCAATGGGACATGTAATACTTATTCATACCAGACATTCAAGGGTTCCACCTTACCCCTTGAAAGGTGTATTATAAAAAATCAATAAAAAATGAAGCCCTTGGGGCGATTGGAGGAGGTTGTTTTTACGTAAGTATCTACTGGGACTCCTTTATCATCCACATCCATGTTTCTTATAAATGTATTCAAATTTTTTTTTAATATTTACTAGACTATAGGTTAGATTCATTTATACCCTTGTTTGAATATTTTAAAATGGTTTGAAAGTTATCTTTCCGTCATTTTCCAAACAATGTACAGTATGACCGTTTCGATAAATTTAAGATAAGAATGTTTTTTAACTTATACGACGAGTGTGGATATTTTCCGCTATTATAACATTGTCAATGTTTCCCTTAAAAATATTATAATAATATTTTCCAAATAAATGTTTTCATTTATAATTATATTACTTTTAAATGATTTCAAAATAGAAAGAGATGTTTATCTAATTTTTTTTTGATTTTATCTATGATAACATCCTTTTATGGATTTTGACATTATTTGAAGTTGATTTATTATGATACAAGACTTCCATATTGTTTTAAATTTTTTATGATATGTTTGACTGTGGATGTGGTATTTTTATACCATTCATGGTTTATGGATAATGTATTGACATTTCGTATGTTAGTTTTAATATGAATGTTTATGATATGTTTAAACCTTTTCATATGAGAAATGCATTTGACTTAGTAATTGATGGGTGGAGACTGCTATAGCTCCATGGTGCATTGGTAGGTCTGATGAGTCAAACTAGTCCCTTTTCACAAGGCCTTGAAAAATTCTTATTTGTAGTCTTTACATAAGTCCTTGATTATGTGTTTATTAAATCTGGAATTATGCATTCCATCATTAAGAAAGGGGTTATTGATATTGCATGTGATTATTCAACTAGTAGAATATCCATGTAAATATATAAATGGAATTATTTAATTTTATCATTTCAATATTATGCTGATGTTAAGGTATAAAAGGGTTTTGTTTTCATCTTACATTCTCTTAAATGTTTATGCTTATTTATGAATGTTTCTGCTATATTGTTATCCTTACTGAGCATTTGAGCTCACCCCTTTCTATGATTTATTTTTTCTAGGATGAAAAGAAGTATATTATGACTAACCTGTAGGGATAGTATAAGGTATATGTGTGTGGCCTATGGATACTATGTTGTTGTAGTTTTTCATTTTATTATGTAATGCAAAACTTACGATTGTATCTAGTATTTTCAAGGCTACTAAACTAATCGGTCTTTCAAGATTTAATATTCTGTGATCATGATAATGTTATGTAATAATGCACCGACTCTAGGTAACTAGATTTGGGACATTACTGATGGTATCAGAGGAATTTTATTACAAATATTGGAAGCTAGATTTAGAAAAATTTAGATTAGAGAACCTTACCAAAAGATAGACTTTGTGGATTAGTATAAAATAACTTCCTAGAATTTTGGTACTGTAGATATTTTGTGAGTTTTCCAAGGAATACATCCCTACTTGGATATGAGCAGGTAAAGGTGGCTCTAGCACAGATGTACCAAGGGGTAAAACCTAAAAAACCCTCTTTGAGCTAGACTCAAACAAGAAATGGTGCATTACAACAGGCCTTGCTGCACTCTTGATTACAACACTCTTGAGGGATATGATTTGGATAATTATCATTTTATTTACAAACCATTATGATGGGTTTATGAGTATATAATTATTAAAAGAAAATATTTTTATGATTATGGATTATTTCCATAAACTGTTCAATTTATGTCACGTGTTTTACAAATTTGGAGTTATGTATTGTGATTCATAAAAAAATCTAGTGTATGCCATTTTTTAGAAATGGAACCTATTAGAAAGAATGAAAACCATATCAATGACCGTAATCCATATAGGGATTTCCCTCTAACTCAAGATAATTATAGTGGGACTGGTGAAGCAATTGGGGCGGATTAGCTGATCACCATACTGGGACAACTCACTCAGGTTATGAATAATAACCTTACTCATATGGAGCACTCTGATCCACAATGCGGAAGATCAATGTTAGACCGCTTCATGTGGCAACAAACACCAACATTCAATAGGAGTAAAATTCCATTAGTATCTGAGAAATGGATAAATTCCATGGAGAAAATATTTCATGATTTGGGGAGTAGTGAAAGGGAAAAAGTTTTCATGGCAGTTTATCGCCTCACAAGAGATGCAGATCAATGGTGGTCATTGATTCAAAACACAATGGAATATGACAAAGTATCAAATATGTAATATAGGGGGTTTAAAGATATTTTCTTATAAAAACACTTTCCTTGTGACAATCAAGGAGATATGGAAAGACAATTTTTGAGTCAGAGGCAAAAAGAGGATGAGAATGTCGCTAAATATGGGGCTAACATTACATGGTTAACAAGGCATACATCAGATTATATATGTAACCCAAGGAGTAATATTTATCGATTCTTTGATGAGTTAAAACCATTTCTTCATCAAGATTTAGTCTCAAAATCCTTATCATCATATAAATATATTGTCTCATGAGATATCAAGACAAAAATAAATTCTCTAAGTCTTATGAATTTAAAGAAAATCACGAGAAGATGAGATCTATTGAAGACTCTGGAAATGGAAATAATGGAAATAAGGGAAAATTTGAATATCAATCCTGTAGTAAATGTGGGAAGAAACACCTCAGTACTTACCTGAAGGGAATGTGAGTCTGTTACAAGTGTGGTGAAAAAGGACACCAAGCTCGTGATTGCAAAGGGAAGAAATAGGCTTTCAATGTTGAATACAACAATTGTAGATAAAAGGGGAATTGCAAAAATGAATGTCCAATATTACAAGGGAACTTACCTTAGAAAAGGCCAAGCTTATTAGATCACTACTACTGAATTTGAAGCTCTGAAAGACGTGGTGGAAGGTAATTTAATAGTTTTTTTCAAGTTTATCTAATGCTTTATTTGATTCTGGATCATCTTATTGTTTCGTATCTTCCTTGTTCACTAATAAAATTAGATATTTTCAATTGGACTTAACAAGTGAGTTGTCAGCCAAAACACCTAAGGGAAGTATCATCACAACAAAGTTTTATGAATCGGTTCCCATTAGGGAATATAAATGTTCTTTATCTGCTGATCTCATATTCATACCCATGATTGAATTTTATATGATCCTCAGTATTGATTAGCTTTTGGACCATGATGCGAAAATATACTGTAAGAAGAAGGAGGTTACAATTTTTGATGATGATAAAGAGTGCCTTATCTTTAGAGCAGAAACGTCACCACCTTATTCTTATCTAGATCCACCCTGTAACGACCCAATGTTTTTAATGGAAATTTCCTTCATATAAATATGTCATAAAATCACATAATAATGAACTAATAAGTGATAAGTGACCATTAAACATAATTTTGTCACTTCTGTGTTTGGAATTTTGGAAATCTGACACACACAGTTGTGTTCAAGATGTTTTTTAGAGTCTAATACAACAAAAATATTTTTTTGGTGAATAGTAACCTACCCTAATAAATAGTAACATACCCTTATGAATAGTGATATACCCTAATTAATAGTAACCTCACATATGGTGGTATAAAAATAATATTCATGTTGGAAGTACGATAGACCTATAGTTTAGAATGAGTTAACGAATGTTTTAAAACTGGTTTTGATAATAAATTATTATTTTAATTAAATATTAAAATAATTATATTCGTAAAATTATTTTTGAACAATGGAATTCATTTTTGTATTCTACACGTCGAAAAAGGGTTATGGTGAATTTTTGGGTTTTTTATTAAATACTTGAAATTTCGATGAATAATAGAATCTGATAATTCACAATAAATACTAAATAGTTGATTAATTGAGCCATCAATGATGTTTTACTGATGTAATCCCACTTGGTTCGATTTCACATGACCCATTTATGCTTTTTGGTCAAGGAATACTTAATATTCCTTGTCTTGGGAAGAAATAATAAATTAATGATTATAATATCATGAAATCCTTCCTCTCCTCCACTATAAAAACCCCCTTCACTCCCTCTTCTCTCCACTCCTCTCAAGCTCCAATACTTCTCTAAATTCAGCCCAAATCTCTCCTCAAGGTCCTCCCCCACATCCAAAATCGCTTATCCTCGTCAACATACCAAAACCTATCCCCTCAATAGGTTCTCAAAGGGGGAAGTCTCAAGAGGTAGATTTCTCTTTTCAAATTTCTTCTTTTCTTTTAAGTTCTTTTCTTTCTATTTTTCTCCTCACCTCCATTCACCATAATAGTTTGATAAATACAGTAACATACATTAAATTTAATTTCATCATTCTATTGGTATATATTTCATTATCTTCTCCCCTTTCCCCACCATTTTTATTCGAATGAAATGAAAGCACAGTTTGAGATGTGCTAATTTAGTACATTCAAGGACAAGAGTTTATCAATTTCTATTATTATCTTTAATTATGATCATGAAACCATTTGTGTTATGGTTGAAACAGATTATTATATATGTAATATATATCCTTTTTTTGGTTCTATAATCCTTTGGTACAAATGGAATTAAGTTATAAATCAAAACACATTCTTTATAATCAAATCCACCGATCAACACAAATGGTTATCAATCTGGTTATATATGTATAATAATTCAAATTCATTATAAGTAACCTAATTAAAACTAAAACCTTTTAATCTACTAGATATGACATAAGGAATATAACTTTAATTCTGGACAACCACTTTCATCTTGCATATAATCCAAACTTGAATATAAGTGAACTGATCTTTTAAATCCAAGTAAACAAACGAGCCCGAACAATGAAATTGAAACTTATAACATATCAAAAAAAGATTTTAATGAACTAAAAAGGGTTATAATAAATAAATTAAATATATAAGATATTCTAGACTTATTAATTAATAATCCTAATTTTTTTATTCAGGTCATTAATAATAAGTGGAGAACACCAACAGATTTAAGGTAATGGACCCTCTCCTTTTCTCTCTTAATCAAGATTGTCCTATATACTATGACTTTTTATGTGTACTATAAAATGATGGGGTATGTTTAAGAACCTCCCACATACTTTCTTCTAGATTTATAAGAGATTATAAATCCCATTTCTCTCTCATCAATCCCTCTTGGTGACAACCGACACCATGCTGATAAAATCGGAACGAATTCTACCCGAACCGTTTTGTTCTTCCGAGTTGCCTTATATTTCATTAAAAATGGTTTTATCTTATATATTTATGTGAGTATTATGAATACTATTTAGTTTTACAAGATTATTATATCAAGTCCATTTCATCATGTTATTTCGGGGATATACATGATTTTGAAAGATTCCCTCCTTAGAAATTTCCGATAAGCAAACCTATTTTAAGGGCACTTCCAAAAAATTTACCCAAATTTCAAGTGCACTATATCCTATGTTTTAAAAACCATTGTATTTATAAAATAAGTATTTTTATTATGAAAATATTCATGGTTCAATTCTGGTTTTATATGAAATAATGTCCTCTTTTCTATTTGAAAAGCTCTAGAGTGTTTTCCTTAAAACCGCACAAAAATGTTTTAATGATAATGTTTTTAAAATAAAATTTTAATATGTTTTCAATTATATTTGAAACCATTTACCATGTTATATGCCTATTTTACCCTAGTAATGTCCATTTATGTTATAATCCTTTTTTTTCATGGAGACATTCATGATATGCCCATTGGATATGTTTTATGTCATGACTGTGGTACCCAATTCTTTCCATGGGTACCCTTATGTTTATGTATGGTTGATTATGTATGATTATTTATGTGGAAAGATTATATATGTGGCAATAATATTCAGGAATATGTTGTGATGGTTGTTCCCAGATAGCACTATAATTAATTGGGTAAGGATAAGTCTCATGAGATGCGATGTGAAATGGGATTGGCGGTTAGCCTTGACTAGTACTAAAATGGGAAACAGGGTTTGCGGTTAGCCTTGACATGTACTAAAGATAGGATTTATGATTCTTCCACATTTATATGATTGCATGTTTATATGATCCAATTATTATATTAAATTATTTTATATGTTTCATTCTTTGGATATCATTATGTCATGCCTCCTAACTCCTGTGCTTGAGATGTATCCTTATGTTCATTCCTTTACTGGGCTTTTTTGCTCATCCCTTTGTTCATGTGTTCCCCAGGGTAAAATATTCATATGTAAGAGCTCAAAGGAAGTTATAATCTCTTTATGGAGATTAAATAAAGATGTTTTTTTAGTCCCATGTTTTATGTTGTATGTACCTTGTCTTCCCAGACACTAGACTTAACGATCCTTGCCTTTTACTCTGATGTTTAACTATGCTTAAAATCATGAAATGTTTTATGTAAAAGGGTTGGGTCGCTATAGTTGGTATCAGAGGATGGTCTAATTATTTTTGGAGATTAGGAATAGAGAACCTTAGTGAGAACCTTAAGGATGAGACTAAGTATAAGAAAACAGTCCTAAATTTTTGTGAGTATAGAGTAAGTGGTTTATCAAGAAAATAGATCCATGTCTGGATACAAGAAGGTAGCAGCGGCTCTAACACCGATGTATCTAGGGGAAAAACCTGAAAACATCACTTTGAGCTAGATTCAAATGGGAACTGGTGCACGATAACGGGACTTGCTGCACTATGTTTTATGACACTCCCGAGGGATATGCTTTGGTAGATTCACGAGCTTGGTACAAACCATTATTAAGGTACAAAAAAATCCCATAAGAATATAAGTTAATAAATAGATTGAGGATAACCTAGATATATACCTAAGGAATCAAAATTTAGGATATACTTCTTTTTTATAAGTTTATCCTTTAATGTTCAATGTTTCCTTTTTATGATCAATAGCTAAGTATTCTAGACCTCTAATTACACGTTCTTTTTCTTAGTTAATGTCGGGAAAATTAAGAACACATTCCAACAACCAATATGATAGGAAAATGTAATGATTTCTCTAATTACATGCCTGATGTGATGGAAGAGAGTGCTCAAAACTTCATGGAAGTACTTTCTCACCTGGATCATGTTATGAATAATAAGTTGAATCCTATGGAACGTCCCCCTCCTACAAGGAAATAGAAAGTTTATGTATAATCCTTCATGAGGGAAAGGCCTCCCATGATTAGCGGGTCTTCTAATCCCATCCTCGCAGATCAATGGATTAACTCCATTGAAAAGATTTTCTCTATCCTCCATTGATTAGAAGAAGAGAAATTTGTACTGGCAGTCTATCGTTATATGGGAAAGCTAATCTGTGGGGGACACTGATCAATAATAAAAAGTTCCAAGAGGAAATTGATTCCATATATTGGGAGGAAATCAAGAGGATGTTTTTCAAAAAATATTTTCCTCGAATCCTCTATCTCAAGATGGAAAAAGATTTCCTTGGACTCAAGAAGAAGGAAGATGAGTACATCTGGGCGTATGAAGCGAACTTTACAGGGCTTGAGAGGTACGCCTCTGGCTTTGTCATGAACACTGAAAGCAAGTTGGATCGCATCTGTAGTGGACTAAATCTGAGTGTACAAAAAGTGTTGGCAATTCGAGACTTCGACAGTTGTGAGGAGATTTTCCATTGTGCCCTCAAGGTTGAAATAGAGATTGGACACTCTCAGTGGTCTCTTGGGCCTAGTGAAAAGAAGAGGAAAATGGAGAACAACATGGGTGGATCATCAAAAAAATACCATGTTGGAATGAAGCCCCACATTCCACTTTGTAAGAATTGAGGGAAGAAGAATCTTGGTCACTGTCTCAAGGGAACCAGTAATTGATTCAAATGTAGAATGATTGGTCATCTATCCAAGAACTGTTGAAGGGATATGAAAAATCCCACTAATACTGAAGAAGGACGGAAGGTTCAGATCAACACTCATCCTGTAGTGCATTCTTTTAACTACAAGTATCTTGGGCATTATTCGAACAATTTTCCTAAGCTGAGGATTGTCGGAGGCAATTAGTAACTACCTCCAAGGAAACAAGGAAGGTCTTATGCTATCACTAATGCTAAGGGGGATCCGGAAAACGATGTGGTGATATGTAGTCTTGTTAATCATTCAAGAATAGAGAACGTAATATTGGATTCTGGTTCTACACATTCATTCATATCTTTCATGTTTAGTATAACTATTCAAACACCACCTCAAAATTTGGAGGAAAATTTACCTATGAGAACATCAAATGAGGCAATTATTAAACCCATGGTTTATAACACCTCTCCTATTAATGTTTGTGGACGAAACATCCAAGAAAATCTTATCATACTTCCTTTAGTGGAGTTCGATGATATTTTGGGCATGGATTGGCTATCTTTGTACAAGTCCAACATCAATTGATGGGAAAGGGAGATTACTCTTTACATCCCGAATCATCCTCCGATTCATTTAACTTTCAAGGAGGAAGATGAGTCTTCTTCAGAATAATTTTCTCAAGTGTGGATATTGCTTCTTTATGAGCATGCATACCTATCTCAAATGATTGAGAAAAAGGATAGAATCATGCTTGAAGACATGCCCATCATGAGGGATTACACTGATGTATTCGCCGAAGAGTTTTCTGGTCTTCCTCCTAACCGAGAGGTTGAGTTCTCAATTGAACATATCCCTGGATCTCTTCCAATCTCAAAGACACCTTACATAATGGCCACTGTAGAGCTGGAAGAGCTAAAGAAGTAGTTACAGTAGAATATGTAGAAGGGTTTTATATGCCCGAGTGCTTCCCCATGGGGTGCTCTAGTCATCTTCGTCAAGAAGGATGGAACAATGCACCTCTACATTGATTATCGTGAGCTCAATAAAATCACTATACAGAAAATGTATCCCATTCCACAGATATATAACTTGTTAAATTAGCTTCGTGGGGCTAGTTATTTTTCTAAGGTGGACCTTCGGTCGGGATATCACCAACTAAAGGTGAGGAAGGAAGATATTCCCAAGACTTCCTTTCGAACGAGGTATGGACACTATGAGTTAATAGTGATGCCCTTAGGACTCACTAATGATCCAGTAATTTTCATGGATTTAATAAATAGAGTCATTATAGATTACCTTGACAAATTTTTGGTGCTCTTTATTGATGATATTATGATATACTCCAAGATAAGGGAGGAACATGAGGAGGATTTGTAAACTGTGTTAAAGACTACAAAGTGTGAAGTTGTATGAAAAGTATAGTAAATGTGAGTTATGGAGGGATTATGTATCATTCTTGGGGAATGTTATCACTAGGAACGGGATATTTGTGGCCCCTTCCAAGATGAAGGCAATTGAAGAGTGGATAAGGCCAACTTCTGTAATAGAGATCCACATCTTTTTAGGTCTAGCTGGGTATTATTGACGGTTAGTGAAGAAGATTTCATGATTGTCAAACCCAATGACCAAACTGACATGAAAGAGAGTAATGTTCGTCTGGACACATGAATGTGAAGACTGTTTTAAGGAGTTTAAAAAGAGACTTATCACTGCACCGGTACTCACACTCCCTTCAGGCAGAGAACTCTTTGTGGTGTATAGTGATTCTTCTAAGAAATGCATGGGTGGTGTGCTAATTCAAAATGAGATAGTGATAGCATATACCTCAAGGTATCTAAACATCCGTGAGAAAAACTATTCCACGCATGATCTAGAGTTGGCGGCTGGGATCTTTGCATTTAATATCTGGCGGCATTATCTCTATGGGAAAATGTGAGATATATACTAACCTAAAGAGTCTCAAATATATATTCACATAGAAAGAGATTATTATGAACCAATAAATATGGATAGATCTCATCAAGGATTATGACTGCTCAATCCACTACTATCCCGGTAAGGCAAACAAGGTGGCAGATGCTTTAAGTAGAATAGATCCTGCATCTTAATCAATGATGATAATTGAAAAGGATCTGATATTACTAGATTTCAAAAGGATGAACATGGGAATTATTAAGGGAGGAACATCATCAATCCTTTCTCAAATGATTTCTCAACCATCCCTCTTGTAGAAAATAAAGGTTGCTCAAAGAAAGGATGTGGAAATTCAGAAAAGGGTGGGAGTTGTTAAGAATGGGAAAACCCCTAATTTCAAAATTGATGAGGAAGGAGTTGTAATATTTGGGACATGATTATGTGTACCATCTGATCCATAGAAAAAGAAGGACCTATTGAATGATGCACATAGATTGACCTTATCTATCCATCCTGGGAGTACCAAAATGTACCATGATCCCTGAGAACACTTCTGGTGGGATAACATGAAGAAGGAGATTGCGGAATATATATCAAGGTGCATGTTATGTCAACAAGTTAAATCTGAGCAAGAAATGTCCAAAGTTATGATGCAGCCATTGCCTATACCCATGCAGAAATGTGAAAATGTTACTATGGACCTTGTCAAGGTTCTCTCGAATATGTCAAAGAGAAATAATTCAATACGGGTTGTGGTTTACTGACTCACCAATACATCCCATTTCATCGCTATTCGGTAAGATCTCTCGCTAGAACAAATTGTAAAGTTATATGTGAAGGAAGTGGTGAGACTGCCTGGTGTTCCACTCTCAATTGTATCTGACCATGATCCAAGGTTCACATCTAAATTCGGAGGAGCCTTAACAATATTTGAGTACTAAATTAAATTTCTACACGGCATATCACCCCCAAACTGATGGCCAGTCTGAAAGAACTATTCATATTGTTGAAGATATTCTTAGACCACGCTCTCTAGAATTCAAAGGTGGATGGGATCAGCATCTCCCATTTGTTGAGTTCTCATACAACAATAGCTTCTACTCAAGTATTCAGATGGATCCATATGATGCACTGTATGGAAAGCAATGTATAACTCCAACCTGTTGGGATGAAGTTAGAGAAAGAAAGCTACGTGGACCCGATATTGTTCAAGAGATAACAAAGAAGGTTCAAGTCATCCAAAAACACATCAAAGCTTCTCAAAGTTGGCAGAAGATCTATGCTGACAACCGTCGATGGGACTTGGAGTTCGACATTAGAGATAAAGTCTTCCTTCAAATAACTCCATGGAAGAGAGTCATTCGATTAGGGAAGAAAGGGAAGCTAAGCCCAAGGTATATTGACCCCTTTGAGATCCTTAACCGTATAGAAGTTGTGGCCTATCATATTAAACTTCCATAGAATATGGATCGAGTCCATGATATTTTTCACATATCACTCTTGAGGAAGTACATACCCGATCCCTCACATGTACTAAACTCAGAGGTGGTGCAGCTAGACGATGATCTCTCCTATGAGGAGCAGCCAGTAAAGATTCTGGATCAGAGAGATAAGGTTATATGCAACAAGACAACCCATCTTGTCAAAGTGTTATGAAGGAACCATAAGTTGAGGACGCAACATGGGAACTAGAGGAATCAATGAAGGAAAATTTCCCACATCTTTATTTGGCCTAGGATGTAAAATGATATTTCGAGGGTGAAATTTCTTTAGGGGGGAAGAATGTAATGACCCAATGTTTTAAATCGAAATTACCTTCTTATAAATGTGCTATAAAATCACATAATAATGAATTACTAAGTGATAAGTGACCTTTAAAAATATTTTTTTCCCTTCTGTGTTTGGAATTTTAGAAATATGACATACACGGTAGTGTTCAAGAAGTTTTTTAGTATAATAAAACAAAAATAGTTTTTGGTGAATAGTAACATACCCTAATGAATAGTAACATACCCTTATGAATAGTAAAATACCCTAGTGAATAGTAACATCACCTATCGTGGTATAAAAATAATATTCATATTGGAAGTACGATATACCTATAGTTTAGAATGAGTTAAGGAATATTTTAAAACTGGTTTTGATAATAAATTATTATTTTAGTAAAATATTAAAATAATAATATTTAGAACGTTTTTTTTTGAAAAATGGACTTCATTTTTGTAATCTACACTTTGAAAAATGGTGAGGGTGAATATTTGGGATTTTTCTGAAATACTTGAATTTTTGATGAATCGTAGAATCCGATAATTCACAATAAATTCTAAATAATGGATTAATTGAGTCATCGATGATGTTTTGCTGATGTAAAACCACTTGGTTCAAATTCACATGACCCATTTAATATATTTGGTCCTGGAATACTTACTATTCCTTATCTTGGGAAGAAATAATAAATTAATGATTATAATATCATGAAATCCCTCCTCTCCTCCACTATAAAAACCCCGTTCACTCCATCTTCTCTCCACACCTCTCAAGCTCCAAGACATCTCTAAATACTGCCCAAAGCTCTCCCCAAGGTCCTCCCCCAAGTCCAAAAGCTCTTAGACTCCTAAAAATACCAAAACCTATCCCCTCAAGAGGATCTCAAAGGAAGAAGTCTCAAGAGGTAAATTCCTCTTTTCAAACTTCATCTTTTCTTTTAAGTTATTTTCATTTTATTTCTTTCCTCAACTCCCATCACCATAATAGTATGATAAATCTAGTAACATACATGTACTGGAATTTATTCTTTCTGGTGGTATATATTTCATTATCTTCTCCCCTTTCCCCACCCTTTTTATTTGAAATAAATGAAAGCACCATTTGAGATGTGCTAATTTAGCACATTCAAGGAGAACAGTTTATCAATTTCTATTATTATATTTAATTCTGTTCATGGAACCATTTGTGTTATGGTTGAAACAGATTATTATATATGTAATATATATCCTATTTTGGTTCTTTAATACTTTGTTACAAATGTAATTATGTTATAAATAAAAACACATTCTTTGTAATCAAATCCACTGATCAACAAGAACAGTTATCACTGGGGTTATATATGTATAATAATTCAACTTCACTCTAAGTAAAATAATTAAAACTAAAACCATGTAATATCCTGGATAATAACTAAGTAATATAACTTCAATTCTAGACAACCACTTTCATCTTGCATATAATCCAAACTTGAATATAAGTGAACTGATCTTTTAAATCCAAGTAAACAAACGGGTCCGAACAATGAAATTAAACCGCATAACGAATCAAAAAAAGGCTTTGAATGAACTAAAAAGGGTTATAATAAATAAATTGAATATATAAGAGGTTCTAGAATTATTAAATAATAATCCTAATTTCTTTATCCAGGTCATTAATAACAAGTGGAGAACACCAACGGATTTAAGGTAAGGGATCCTCTCTTTTTCTCTCTTAATCATGATTGTACTCTATACAATGCCTTTTTATGTATACTAGAAAATGATGGGGTATGTTTAATAACCTCCACCATAATTACTTTTGGATTTATAAGTGTTGAAAACCCCCATTTCTCTCTCATCAATCCCTCTTGATCACACCCGACACCATGCCGATAAAATCATAACGAATTATACCCGAACCTTCTTTGTTCTTTCAGGTTGCCTTATATTTCTTTAAAAATGGTGTTATCTTATATATTTATGTGAGTATTATGAATTATGGTTATTCTTACAAGATTAATATATAGAGACCCTTTCATCACATTCTTTCAGGGATATACATGATTTGGAAAGATTCCCTCCATAGAACATTCAGATAAGCAAACCTGTTTTAAAAGAACTTCCCAAATTTTTACCCAAATTTCATGTGCACTCTATCTTCTGTTTTAAATGCCATTTTATTTAGAAACTAAGTATTTTTTATTATGTAAAACATCTTGGTTCAATTCTGTTTTTATATGAAATAATTTCCTCTTTTCTATTTGAAAAGCTCTAGATTGTTTTCCTTAAAACCGCACAAAAATGTTTTAATGCTAATGTTTCAAAAATACATTTTTAATATGTATCACTTATATTTGACAAAACGTACCATTTTATATTCCTATTTTACCCTATGAATTTCTATGTATGTTCTAATAGTTTCCTTTCATGGACACTTCCATGATATGCCCATTGGATATGTTTTATGTCCTGATTGTGGTACCCAATTCTTTCCATGGGTACCCTTATATTTATGTATGGTTGATTATGTATGATTATTTATGTGGAAAGACTATTTATGTGGCAATAATAATCATTAATATGTTCAGATGGTTGCACCCAGATAGCGCTCCAATGCATTTAGTAAGGATAACTCTCATGAGATGCGATGTGAAACGAGATTGGCGATTAGGCTTGACCCGTACTAAATATTTGATTTATGATTTTGAAAAATTTATATGATTCCATGTTTATATGACACCATACTTATATTAAATGATTTTATATGTTTCATGCTTTGGATATCATTATGTCATGCCTCCTAACTCATTTTCTTGAGATGTATCCTTATGTTCATTCATTTGCTGGGCTTTTTAGCTCATCCCTTTGTTCATGTGTTCCGTAGGGTACCCTATACAGATGTAAGAGCTCAAAGGAAGTTAAAAGCTCTTTATAAAGATAAATAAAGAATTTTTTTAGTCCCATGTTTTATTTTTTATGTACCTAGTATTCCAAGACACTAGAATTAACAATCCTTGGATTGTACTCTGATGTTTTACCATGCTTAAAATCATGAAATGTTTAATGTAAAAGGCTCGGGTCACTATACACCCCCAGTAGCTCTAGTAAGTTGAATTATTGGGGAGGATGAGAATGAAAAAATTATGGTAGAGTAAAAGAATGTTTGAATAAAGGACATACCTATTGTGAAAGAATATGTTGATGTGTTTCCAGAGGATTTACTTGGACATCCTCCAGAATGAGATATTGAGTTTTCCATTGATTTAATTCCTAGTTCCCGACCCATATCGAAGACCCCTTATAGAATGGCCACTGTGGAATTAGTGGAACTAAAGAAGCAACTAGAGAAATTGACTAATAAAGGATTTATTCGCACTTTTGTTTCTCCATGGGGAGCCCATGTCCTTTTTGTTAAGAAGAAAGATAGATCTATGAGGTTGTGCATTGACTATAGGGAGATCAATGTTATAACAATAAAGAACAGGTATCCCCTACCTCACATTGATGATTTATTAAACCAACTTCATGGAGCTCAATATTTTTCAAATATTTTCATTTGATCTGGATATCATTAGTTGTGTGTGAAGAAGGAATACATATTGAAAATAACATTTCGAACCCGGTACGAGCATTACGTGTTAACAGTATTGCCTTTTGGGATAACTAATGCACCCTATGTTTTCATGCATCTAATTAACATAGTATTAATGGAATATCATGATGACTTTTTAGTGGTATTTATTGATGATATCCTAGTATACTCCAAAATCTAGGAAGATCATTAAAATCACTTGCACACCCTTCTGAAAACCCTCATAAGAAATAAATTATACGGGATGTTTAGAAAGTGTGAATTCGGGATTTAAGAGATTTCTTTTATTGGCTATATTGTCTCTAAGGATGTAATATCTATTGATCCTTCAAAGACCAATGAAATCCAAGAATGTCCAGCACCGATGAGTATAATTGATGTATGCAGTTTTATTGGTTTAGAAGGTTATTATTGGAATTTTGTCCAGAATTTTTTCTGATTGGCTAACCTATTAACTGAGCTCACACGTAAAGGGGTTAAATTTGTTTGGACAAAAGAGTGTGAAAAATGTTTTGAATAACTAAAGAGAAGATTATTTAATGTTATTATCTTGACTCTACCATAAGGGAACGATGGGTTTGTTATTTGTAGTGATCCTTGAAAGAAATGACTTGGTTGTATCCTTATGAATAATGATAGAGTTATTGCCCATGCATCACGATAGCTAAAAATTCATGAGCAAAACTATCCCACTCATGATATTTAGTTTGCATCTATAATCTTTGCACGGAAAATATAGAGACACTATCTCTATAGTGAAAAATGTAGGATTTATACTGATCACAAGTGTTTGAAGTATATTTTATCACAAAAAGAACTCAATGTGAGGAAAAGGCAATGACTTGAACTACTCAAGGATTATGATTTCACTATACACTATCTCCCAGGGAAGGCGAATAAGGTGGAATATGATATGAGTAGAAAATATCATGGAGTTTTGAACAAGAAGACTGTTGAAAAGGATCTGATATACATGGATCTATTAAAGATGGATATGGGAATAATTATGGAAGGTGAAACATCAATACATTTTAAAATGGTTTCCAGAATATCTTTACAAGAAAAGATAAAATGTTCACAGGATGATGATGAGGAGTTTCAAAAGAATATTAAAGCTGTGAATGATGGTAGATTGAGTGAATTTATATGTCAATATGGGATTTTTAAATTTGGGAAGAGACTTTGTGTTCCCAATATACCAGATCTAAGAATGGAATTGTTAGATGATTCTCATAGATCCAATTTCTCAATACACCATGTTAGCATTAAGATGTATATAGATTTGAAGGAACTTTTTTGGTGGGGCAACATGAAGAGGGATATTGTTGATTTTGTGTTAAGATGTATGGTTTGTCAATAAGAGAAAGTCGGAAACCAACTGCCAAGAGGAGTCATGCATCCTCTAACCATACCTGAGTGGAAATGGGATAATATTATGATGGAATTTGTTACAGGGCTACCAAAGACTCCTAGAAAGAATGATTGAATATTGGTCATTGTTGATCGTCTTACCAAGACAGCAAATTTTCTTGCTATAAGAGAAGATTTACCACTTGAACGTCTAGAAAAACTATATATTAATGAGTTTTAAGACTTCATGGAGTACCCTTATTGATTGTTTCTGATCGTGATCCCTATTTTACATCATGATTCTGAAAATGCCTTCAGAAATCCCTACATACTAATCTTCATTTGAACACTTCCTACCATCCTCAAATTGATGGACAATAATAATAGACCATTCAAACCTTAGAAGACATGTTGAGATCTTACTCATATGAATTTCAAGGTATGTGGGATCAATATTTACCTCTGGTAGAATTTTTATATAACAATAGCTTCAATTAAAGTATTCAGATGGCACCATATGAAGCGTTATATTGCAAAAAATTTCACAAAACAAAATGTTGGGATGATGTTGGTGAAAGGAAACTCGTATGACCAGAACGTGTTGAGGAAACAATGGAAATGGTGAAGGTTATCCAAACCCACATCAAATCTTCCCAAATTAGGAAAAAGTGATATGCCGATAACAGAAAGATGGATTTTTAATTTCAAGTAAGAGACCATGTTTTCTTGAAGGTATATCCATGGAAGGGTGTTATACATTTTGGTAAGAAGGGTAAATTGAGTCCTAGGTACATCAGACATTTTGAAATTCTAGAATGAATTGGAGTTGTAGCTTATCATTTGGAAATGCCTCCCAGTATCTCCAAAGTTTATGATGTGTTCCATGTATCACTATTGAGAAAATACATGTCTGACCCAACGCATGTACTCACCTAGTAGGAAATTGAACTGGAACCTGATATGTCTGATTGAAAAGATCCTGTCGAAATTATTGATACAAGAGAACAAGTGATGAAAAACCAGATGACTTGTCTGGTTAATGTTCTATGGAGAAACTATAAGATGGAAGAGGCAACATAGGATCCAAAGGAACAAATGATGAAGAACCACCCAGATCATTTTGTGTGTTTGTATTATAGAAATTTGGAGGGTGAAATTATTTGAAGGGGTGAAAAAGGTAACACCCCAAGCTCCAACAAAACGTTTCCCTTTGAATAATGCAATAGCATGCATTGTACGCAACTTCAAGATTCTAACACACCGCGGCCAATCAAACTAGCCGTTTTGAATAGTAATATTCACTTTTTGAATTTTTTTAAAATTTACCTTTCAATATGGACTTCATTATTGGATTCAGAATGTTGAAATTAGCATAGGGTAAATTTTTTGTACTTTTCTGAAAACTTTCAATATTTGATGAATAGTGAAAACATTGCGTTATTGGTTAAAACTGACTTTTTATTTACATAATTAGTTATTTTATTTTAATTTATATTAGGTAAAAATAGATACATAATACATATATGTGTTCAATGTAATTAATTAAATTAATTTTATAATAAGTTTATATATATATAATTTTATCGAACTATTTGACGTCTTTTACCCACCTCCTTGGAGCGTTTGCGAATTTGTATAAAACATAATTTTACTTCTTCTATGAGTTGAATTGCATAAATCCGAGATACACGATTAATATCAATAATGAAAATGTGGTTCAATAATCTGAAAATAATTTTTGGTGAATAGTAACTTTTAAATTATATTTACCACGGTAAAAAGTAAATATTTTAATTAGGGTTAAAATGATATTATAAATGCCCTAAAACATGTCATAATTCTATTGGATAAGATTAATTCAACCATAAAAAACCTTATGAATAAAATATGATACTTTAGGTCCACTTGGATTAGATTAGGAAATTTATGATTGTTTTATCTGAAGAAGAGTTAAAGGAGTTAAAATTGAAGTTTAATAACTAAACCTTTTTTAATATAAGGTTATAGAAAAGATAAATTCGACTATAAACATTAATTAGAAATATAAAAATATTTCCTACATAATGGAATTTTATTTATAATTTTTAGACATTAAATAATTAAATTTATTTATGACACAATAATGATGCAGTAATTTCCATATTAATGAATGATTAAAATAATTGATATTATAAATATACAAATAAATATAATTTAAGAATTTAAATGAGTCCATTAATTTTATAGGTTAATATGACATTTTAGGGTTTATTTATTGATTTTTTTTGAAGTAATAATGCTCTAATAAATTAAAAAAACAAAATACCAAATAGTGTCAAAATTGACATAAACGAGTTTCAAAAAAATATTACATTATTAATTGGTATTATTTTCCTAAAAATATATGGTTCGGACAAAGGGCATAAATAATTATATATATATTTTTAATGAACCACTTGAGTTTTTCTCAGAAGTTTATAGTAAGTTTATTAACCATATAATATAAAAATACAAAGAGACATGGTAAATGTCAAACTATTTAACTAGGAGGTAAATAAAAAAGATATGGTTAATATGATTACATAAACCTATATAAAACTTATTGGTTGAGAGGTTTTCGACCCATACCAACCTTTTCCTTTAAATAAATCATTTTTTGATCCATTAGAAATTGAAAATTATTTTATTATAAAATAATATTTCAAGCTTTTCCTAAAGTGACCCTCACCTCTCTTATAAGAGGGAACCTCCCCTCTCTCAAATTGAAACCTTAAAAGTCATTTTCCTCTCAAAAACCATGCCCAAATGTCCTTTACACTGTCCTAATTTCATCGTAGAGTCCTTCCTTTAGTCAGAACGCCAACCTATGGATCCATTCTGATCAAATCAAAAGGAAGAACCCGAAGAACAGGTAAATATTTCATCACCTCTTTCAAGTTCCTTTCTTCTTCCACTTCCTATTTCTTTGTTGTTTCCTTTCTAAAATAATAAATCCAGTATCTTTTATATATTTTGATGTTATTATAAAAATTTTATAACCATATTCATTATTCTCTCCATCCTATAAATGAAAAAGTCACCATACGTACTTACGTAGGGATTACCGTCTCCACGTCATGGTGTAGTTTGTTATTCAAACACTTCATAATTTGGATGGGTATAATAATGAGTATAAATGATGTAAATAATGAATATAAATTGTTAATTATTCTTTATATAGGATATAACATCCAATTATATAAGATTTTAATATTAGAAGAATGATATTGTCGCTCGTGCGTACGTTCGGATTACCGTCTCCACGAAGACGATGAGATTCATTCCCCATCTTAATCATTCAAGAATAACTTTAATTTTATAATTAGAAATAATGTTTATATGAATAATTTAATTCTTTATATGAATCAAATAAATCCTATCCATAACAAACATGGCTTACGTAACCAAGCATATAAAGGAAAACAAATCAGTTAACAGCCGAAAAATGATACTACTAAGATATCATTAACAAAATAATATTTAAAGATCATATATGATATCATATTAATGTATATGGTTCATGTATAATTTAATAACAATTATTTCACCATTATATAGGAGGTTAACCTACCATGGACTAAGGAAATGTACAAGGTAAGGGTTCATTTCACAATCTCTTTATTATCTGAGGTTGTTTTTACGTAAGTATCTACTGGGACCTTCTTATCATCCACATCCATGTTTCTTAAAATTTTATTCCAAAACATTTGTATTATTTACTATAATATGGGTTAAAGACATTTATAACCTTGATTTACTTTTTATAAAATGGTTTTAAAGGAATCTTTCCGTCATTTTCCAAACAAGGTACCTTATGACCTCTTCGACAAAATTAAGGTAAGAATGTTTTTTTAACTTATACGGAGGGTGCGGCTATTTTCATCAGTTATAAAAATGATGAAGTTTCCCTTACAAGCATAAAAAAATATTTCAAAAATAAATGTTTTCTTTTATAATTATTTTACTTTTCATTGATTTCAAAATAGAAAGATATATTTATCTAAAACATGTTATGATTTCATGTATGTCGACATCCTTGATGGATTGTGAGATTAATTGAAGTTCATTTATTATGATACAAAACTTCCATATTGTATTTAAGGTTTTGTGATATGTTTGACTGTGGATGTGTTATTTTTTTTTACCATTCATGGTTTATGGATAAAGTATTGACATTTCGTATTCTATTTTTAATACGAATGTTTCTGTTATGTTTAAAACATTTCATATGAGGAATGCATTGGACTTAGTAAGTTACGGGCTTAGCCATCTCTAACTCATTGATGCATCGGTAGGTCTCATGAGACAAACTATTGTCTTGGCAGAAGGCCTTAAAAAAATTTATTTTTCTCTTTTGGCATAGGGCCTTGACTTTGTGGTTATAAATTCTAGCATTATGTATTCCATCATTATAAAACGGGAAATTGATATTGCATGTGATTATTCAACTAGTATAATATCCATGTGAATAAGTAAATGGAATTATTTGATTTTTTATTTTCCATTTTATGCTTATGTTCATGATTAAAAGTCTTTTGTTTTATACTTACATTGGATTAAATGTTTATGCTTATTTATGAACATTTTTGCTTTATTTTTATCCTTATTGAGCATCTAAGCTCACCCCTTTCTATGTTTTATTTTTCCCAGGATGCGAAGAAGTATATTATGACTGACCTGTAGAAATAGTATATGGGATATGAGTGTGGCCTATGGAGACTATGTTGTTGTAGTTTTTGATTTTATAATGTAATGTAAAACTTATGAAAGTATGTAGTATTTCCAAGGCTACTATACTAATATGTCTTTTGAGACATGATCTTTTGTGATCATGCCAATGTTATATAATAATGCACCAACTCTGGGTAACAACGGTCGAAGCGTTACATAATTTATTTGAAAAAACTCACTCTATTATTCCCCAAATTTAAATTATTTTTTCTAATAATTAGACTTATCCTTATAGTTGTCACTAATGTCTTCTCATTCTATTTTCCAAATTTTGACTAAAACATTATCTGATACTGACTTTTGAAATAAACAATTTTCATAAATATATATCACATCATAACTGATGAATATTCATTACATAAAAATAATATCCATGCTAGAATAATATAGGTTTAGTGCCTTTTGAAACATGAACACATAAACAACTAGTTCGTAAGATAATTTCATTATCTCATAATATGTTCTCCATAACTATAAAACATATTATAAATATAATAAATAAAAAATTTCATCATAAACTTGGGAAATTAAACATAATAAAGAGTGATCTCAGTTACTCATTAAAGGTAGATTAGTTAGATATTAATTCTCATATAAGAATAACATGAGAATAAGGGTACAAGAACATGAGAATAACATTTGAAAAACATAACCTACATATCATAGATCATAAAAACTATACATGGAAGAAATACAAGAACTTTATAAGACTTTAATCATAATGGAATAAAATTACATAAGACATAAGAGAATAACATCGGCATAATACATGAATTTTTGGAATAAACACTATCATATAAATCAAATTTTCGATGCTATTTCCAATACATTCATAACATATTAGGTTTGGGAAATAAATCAATGTATATTCATCAAAATTGTGATAACCTCCCATGTAACCTCTTTTGGGCTTGGGATAACAACCCATGTACCCTACTTTAGGCTTGGGATAACATCTTTTGTACCCTCCCTTGAGCTTAGGATAACCTACCATGTACCCTTTGATCTCATAGAACATAATTTATTACCCAATAAATTAGATGGAGATATAGGTCCCACCCATCACATAATCAATACAATTTTCTACCACAATATTATATAACATTTAACATATCATGGACCTTGTGAAGTAAATGAGTTTCATAGACATTTCATCATTTTATAACCCATGGAAAATAAATGGGTTTCATAGAAACTTATCATCATAATCATAAATAATCTAGAGAAACAATAAGAGTGATATCATTATATAGTGTCCTCAGTAAGTCATTGGTGACTTCGAAAATATGTTATCATCGATATAAAATTATTTTTTAAGGGTCACTTGAAACATTTCATGATGAAAATTACCTTTCCGGTTTGAAAACAATTATTTAAAATCTAAAAATTTACCAAATACTAAAGAAAAAATTTAAATTAAAAATAATATTTTTAACATGTAATATAATATCTAAATAATTTCGTGATAATTATGGAGGATAAAACCATTTATTCTTTTCACATTGAAATGATGATATCTTTCACATTTTTTTGAAAAGTAAAAAGTTCCTTGTTTGGAAAATGAAATAAAGATTTATTTTCATCAATTTTTTAAAAATTAAAAATTGGGTAAAAATATATTAAAATAATCATCGGATAATTATAAAACCTTTTTTCTATATATTTCATGAAAATATAGTCATGAAAGAAAAGGTATTTTTGACCAAAGAGAGAAATAAATTTGTTTTTTCTTAAAATCATTATTTCAGTCTCTTGATAATTAAAGAATGGAAAATGAAATAGAATCATATACACTCAATAAATAACCATAATTTGAGAAATATCATGATATTTCTGTGAGATATATTTTAAGATTTCATCATCAGAATCATAATCATAGACTATTTCGATAAGCATTGAGATTGTAACATACTACCTTTACCACATTGGTAATGTTTCAATCATAAGAACAATTAGATAAATTAAATTATATATTTATATAAATCACAATAATTTTCAAAATAATATTTATAAAATGAATTCATGGGTAAAATATACACCACAAAAAAGAAACGAGTGGTGAATATGGTATGTTTTGCACAAAAATAAATGTGAGATAAAAATCCATTTAATACTTTAGAAGCTTTTGAAAAAAAATACCCAATAAATGATAACATCAAAATAAAATTTAGATATCATTAAAATATGGGGATTAAAGATATAAACGTAAAATTTTCAAGATATACATCACACAAAATAAACAAGATGTGAATATGGAATATGTCACCCAAAAATAAAAGAGTGACCTGAAATCCCTTAACCCATGTATTTACATTCTTCATATCAGTTCAAAAAGAATGTATAGTAAATATAGTTTTATTATAAATTTAATATATAACCATAATAATATATATAATTTAATCTATGATTTAATTAATACCTTTTATAACAAATTTGGTGACTATTCCATGTTAAAATCACATTTTAGCTAATAATAACTCCTTTTTTCATGTATGTTTAGGTTTGGAATTTTTTGTCCTTTTAATTTTAATAATGGTTCCATAAACTATATAATTTTAACCATGATTTAAATATCACATATATTAATTATATATGTATTTAAAATAATCTATTAATGATATATACAAAAAATTAATTACACCATTCCTAGAGATGGTAGGTCGTATGTACACATGAACATTGTTTCCATTTTCTTGATGGATGGACTGAAATAATTGTAAATAATAATTAAAATTTATAGACTATTTTTTATATTATATATAATATATAATTCATTAAATATACACTAATTATCATCTATTTCAAAATAACATGAAAACATCTGACATCTCTTTGTGGAGGTGGTATTCCACATGTACACATGAGCAACATTATTGTTTTTAAAAGATTGGAAGATAAGAATGCATATGTGATATTATGATATTATATTAATAATTATTTTAAATATATATATATATATATGTTACAATAATAATTATATCTATCCATGATAGGTGCTGGTGGAAAATGAATTACATAAGTCCACTTGGAGGTAGTCCGCTACACACACGGTCGATGGTTTTATTTACCATTTTATAGAAGTGGAGATTTATTTGGATATTCAATTAACATAATTATATATAATTATATATGATGCAATTATCTTATGATATTATTTTATTTAAATATTATTTTAATGATTTGGAAGAATAAATAAAACAAAAATGACTAGTTTAGAATAATACTTATTCTTCAAAAAACCTCCTAATGTTTTGCAAAACATCAATATTTGGATAGTTTAATAATGAAATTAAGTCCTCCAAAAAATATTGAGGATGTAATTAAGAGATTAAGGTAGATATTTTTTGAACCAAAAGGATTTGGGAGTGTGAAGTTGATAAGATAAGGGGTTCTCTTTTATAAGTCTGTGATTGAACACACATGGAATTCTTGAAAAACAAATTTATACCCACATTTTACAAATTACAAAATTCTGAAAAAATCAATCATTTGAGAAAATTAATTGTGATAATGTTTAAATATTTCCATACAATGGTATTTTTACATGTTTTAAGGTCATTTTATCCCTTATCTTTTAAGGTTAATTTCATGGTAATCCCTTTTTAATGTAAACTGTCAAAATTAATTTCTACTATTTTTATTTTTCATTATAAACAAAAATTAAATTATAAATATTATATAATATTACTTATTATTATTATTACTATCATTTAATTATTTTTTCTAAATTAAATTTATATATTTGGTAGGAATTAATTTACAATTCACCATGCAAACATAACGAAAAAGCGGTCCTCTGAAGAAAAATATTTCGTAACTATAAAATGTGTTTATATAAAAAATAATCATAAAATTAATTCATGTTACCAAAATAAGATTAATCATATCATATTTGAACTAATTTTATTTTTAAACCATTTTAATACAAAATAATACTTTTGTAAATTATTTAAAAAAGGATATTTTAAATAAAAATAATTACTTTTTTTCAGTCATCAAAAAATTAAACTAATCAAAAAACCCAAAAATCACCAAAATATAATTTTTAAAAGATGATTACAAATAATAATTTCATTTTTCACGTTTTTTATAAAAATTGTATAAATTAATTATATTATTCACAAATAAAAAACGATAATACCATTTTTATGAGAAAAGTGTATTTTTGAAACATATGAAGACATTAATAGAAACTATATTTGATTTATATAAAAAATTTATTCATATTTTGAAAATATGATTATTCATATTTATGTAACCAAATTTAATATCTAGTATATAATAGTCATGTTCAAATTATAATATTTTTAATAGATTGTGGTTCGTTAAAACTCATTGTTGTGTGTAACAAAATCTATCGACAAAAGTAAATTAATTTGGAAAACATATATCACAAAATAATAGGTTTTTAAATATCCATATTTTTAAAAATGATTCATGATTTTTGATTTGTAATTATGTTTTGGCATCCAATGTGGGAAGTTAATGGTTTTTACATAATTATTTGGATTATTCGACCATGTCATAGGGCGATTATGAAGTGGTTAGTTGATATTTATGGGGATGTGATATAGTTTCCTGATGGTATGGAATATGGGATGGGAGATAATAAACACAATAATGGACATGTTAGAGAATTTAATAATTTAAATTATATTAATGAATTTTTAACAATACAATTGATTGGGTAATATATTGAATGAAAATACTTAATAAACAAAGAATGGGTTTCAATTAACTATTGAATTGATTGGAATAATAAATATAATATTTCTAGTTTAATGGTAAATCTAGAATGAGTTAAATTAGAAGATGATAATGTATTATAGTAAATGTTTTTTTTGAATGCAGGGATGGATTGGGTTGTTTCACTAAAAATATTTGTTAGTATAAGGCAGTGATTGTGTCATTATTATAAAGGGATTTTAATATGTAAACTAGTGTGAATAGTTTAGTTTGGGATTTTGTGTGTCCATATTGCACTTGTATTTTCCTTGTGGTTTCCTAAAAACCCCACTAAATTGAGATAGCCTTTCCAGTTCCAAAACATTTTGGGTTCTAAGTGTTATCCCAATATATAAATGCTCGCAAGGGAAAAATTGATAACTAATCACTATTAACCACTCTCCTTTATAGGTGTAGAATATGTTTTTGATTTCTCACAATTTGTATATGAATACATAATAAATTCACTATAGATTATATTATATTATATATAGGATAACATGGATATATTTCTAGGATGATGTAATATAGT
Organism: Viscum album; assembly: GCA_963277665.1. Lineage (NCBI taxonomy): Eukaryota > Viridiplantae > Streptophyta > Magnoliopsida > Santalales > Viscaceae > Viscum > Viscum album. The sequence continues at coordinate 522,222,319 of OY728150.1, forward strand.
GGGGATCATGCATTCTTAGATGAGTTAATTATGTTGATCAACTTCATGTTAATGATACCCTACTATAATTGAAAAATGGAATGCATGTATTATTTGTTGTTGATATGTGACAATAATGATATGGATTATATATTTACAGGATATGTGATTACTATTTTGTCTCTATGTTTTTGGTTGTTAAGTATGATGATGTTGGTTTGGTGGTAAAATATGTTGAATATATGTAATAATTATGATATCATTATTATAGATTCCATGATTGTGATATGGGATATGATGTGTTGTGGCATCGGTATTAAAGGGATTGGGGTCTCCATTATATCGTCTATTGTGGTATGAGAGTGAAAAACTAGTGGGGAAGTGGTTATGTGGTCATTATTAATTTATTATTTTTATATTACTTCATTATATTTGGTTTTTATATTAGCTAAGTGATCGTGGGGAGGTTGGGAAGTACTTGACTATGTACGTGCTTACTAGTTTTTTTGTTTATTCATTAAAGAATTAGTATAATTATTACACATTTTCATGAAAGTTATTTAGGTGTATCCTACTATGTATAAATTTATTCTCACCCATATATATATATAAATATATTTTACAATTTTTCCATAGGTATTTAGTTGCGGATATGGACTTTAATGGATTTTAAAAAAGGGTTTATATTAAAGTTACTTTCGTAGGAGTTCATTTTAGTATTTTATTTCTAGAGATATTATTATCAATATAAAAATATATGCATTATGGGATATTAGTTTTCATATACACATCGTTGTTGATTTGTGGTATGTTATATGATCCTGGGATTTATGAGTGTAATTCCTCTAATTTTTATGTTTTATACCATTGGTGTTAGTCTCCAACTGATGGTCTATCATAGGATTGTTTCAAGGTTCATCATCGACTTCACTATAGTCCCAGGATGGGTTCCTAGTTGTTTTTGGTCATGAAAAAGTAGAATAAAATCTTTTTTTGAGATTTATAATATACATTTGAGTTAGTAAAAGATACCTATTAGGAAAAATGTAAATAAATAACCTTATGGTCCAATTTAAGGGCCTTAATCATAGTAAACACCCTAATCAAGATAATACTGATTATAGGGTAGGGACCTAGGAATGGTACATGCATTATATTTTTTTATGACTATATTTGAATGGGTATTATTTTAGGGGAGATTAAAAATTAAATTAATTGAATATTAATGAAATACATGATATATTGATTATTAGTTTCCCTTTAGGTTTTCATAAAATTAAACTCATCATCATATGTGTGGGGATCAAGCATGTGAAATGCATTTGGATGGTTTAGTAGACAATAGGACAGTCAACTAGAATGAGGATATTGAATCCTAGAGGAAGACACTATATGAGAACTAGTGTTATTGTTTGGTTATATTTGAGAGGAGTGTCTCAAATTTAGATATTGATCATTAGTTAGCGATCTTGATATAACTTTTACATTGATTCACGCTTGAACAAAGTATCAGGTGTTGTTTCATATTAGTTAGACGTGAGGAGAAATTTTATTGTGAGGGGTTCTATATATTGCGGAGAAGAAATGATATGTTTAGTAAATAAGATTAATATTTATTCTATATTATCATTATGTGGGATAAATCAAGGCTTTACAATGATAAGAGATATAATAAGGGGATCTCAAATTCCAGGATAGTTGAGGATCCAATAATTGGGAAGTCATCCTGTTCATGTTTCCTCATGTTTCAATAATCCTGCATCTGTTGAGGGTATAAAAGGTGATCTACCACTATTTATTATTATTATGATGGTTATGGTCAATAGCGATTGAAATTACTAATCATCCATGTGTACTAGTGTAATGTGGGTGGTTAGTTTTTATTTTGAAATCAACAATTCCTTCCATAGTGGTATTATCAATATCAGGATAAACAATGATTTTAGTAATAATGGGGACAAGGTGTATGTTGAATAAATCCCATTTATGTCACATATTCTCATGTTTATATGGATTACCTCAATTTTAAAGGTGTTTGTCAACAGTTATAGTATGGCAGAGGAACCACATGTGGATTGTGTCATGACATTCAGATTCTATCTAAACATGTTACAATGATTTTTAAAGTTACCATATTCTTATCATATAATATATTATTTTCATTATTTTATTCCAATGATAGACAATCATTTATGTTAACCGCATTAGACCATGCCTTAGGACTCAAGGTGTAGAGGCTTCTAGTCCACTGATGCGGAATATTGTTGAGTCCAATTATTAATGTCTAATGGAGAGGGATTGATTTCAAAATTTGAAAAGAAAATATATCCCCCAAAAAATTTATTGGTCTATAGAAATATTATTCTTGGATATGTATAGACTACATGGCCATGTATATACTTTATAAGACAAGATTGTATGTGATATAAAAGTTAATATCCATCCTGCACGTGTATAGACTTCATAGACCATGATCATCAATAGGAGAAATGTTTTTGACCTAAATTATTGTGTTTCATTGTTTTGTAATAGGGGTCATACATGATTGTGAGGATAATTTGTGGGATGTAATCATTTACTATAGTCATGAAAACTCATTATTATCCACCTATATATAAATTAAGAAACTTTCATAATGACTATAAATTAATTTAATTCTATTCAAAAATAAAGGGAAATAAAAATAAGAAAATATTTTTCGGAATTTTAGATGTAGTTATATAGAAGACATATGGAACCATTCTATTTTTAGGAAAATAGTTTAATATGTGAGTAACCCTTATGGAAGTTATTGAGACTCAGATGGAAGATGGATAAGAAAAATCTCATTCGGGGATTATCTATGAACTATCTATAAAAGGGGGTTATCCATGGACCTCATTTACAAAGTTCTATCCATGTAATTATTTTATGGGGAAGCATTTATGAAGATCCATCAATATACCTCCTTCATGAGGCACCATACATGAACTTCCTTCATGATGTGTCAATAAAATATCACCATGAAAAGTCTCTTTACATGATGTTCCATCTACAAAACACCATTTTAAGTTACTATCATTGTGATTCTATATATTCACTTCTTTCTACAAATCTACATGATGAATGACCATTATCCAAGGAAATATATATCTTATTTCCCCTTCACATATCACATTATCCAAATAAAGAATTGGATCCTCCCAAGGTTCTCTATTATCTCTTATAAATGGTATCGGGTCATGAAGAATTTGGACCTTCATTTTCCAATTCACGATTCAACCCAATTACTAGATAATAGGATTCCATTTCATCAATTCATCCACCAAATTCATCTTCCCAGGTTGGGTACATCTTGATGAATTTCTAGGAACTATTCACTAAGGTAAAATTAGAGAAAATACCATTCTATTATGACCTCATTCATGGCCCCATAAGATACATGACTAGGGTATAAACTTTATAATAAACCCATTAAATCATGCGTTCACTTGATAAAATTCCTTGAAGGGGTTTTATAAATATGATGATTACACTCTCACGGTAATAATTATAATTTATTCCTATGATAATAAGGGTCCTTATCATGAGAATACCAAACCTACTCCTCATAGATCAAAATTATTATATCATTTTCTAATGTTATGTTTTTAACCCCCTTGTTCGATTCAATGATCTAGGGAGAGAGACATTATCTCCTTCTAGGTGTAAGACCCAATATATCCACACATAGTATTGTTATTATGTGTAAGTCCTAACTATTTATAATTGGACTATATCTTCAATGAGTCACCTCATCCTTCCTGATTGCATTATTAAAACACAGGAAATTGAGATCCACATAAGAGGGTTTATAATTAGGTGTAAGATTTATTTCATATTAACGGGCCTCGTACTAGGTGTATTTTGATTATTTGGACCTGTAGTCTAAACATAAATTGGGAATAAACACATTATTTACATACTGGATTTGAAATGAACCGATGCAATCTAATTTTAAACATTCATAATTATAATATCACCAAAAAATATTGAGTCACATACAAACAAATTTCTTTTTTTGATCAGTTTTTTATATAGTTAGAAATTATTTTCCTAAAAAAACATGTCTTTATTATTTAATTTACATTTTTTACACTATATAATAAAATACCTAATCAATACATAGTTAACAAAATATTCTAAAAAATTATCTACACATGCTATTTTATTATCCATATAATATTAAAAGGATTTCTTCATAACCTTGTGAAATTGAGGCATTAAAAGGGGTGAACTCAAACGACCCATAAGGGTAACCATAATATTTAACAATCAATGATAAAAAGTGAGTATATGATGAGAATAGATAATATGATATCAATAGATAACAAAAAATAATGCCTTAAAAATGAAATTGGAAGGATAATATATCCAAGAAAAATAATAGAAATGAAAATATCGCGTTGATATAATAATTAAGTCATTACAAATGAAATATATAATTTTGTACTGCAACCTCCATTCCATATGCTCAAGAATAACGATATCATAAATAATGAACATATCTTCAAGGAAAATTGTCTTGGAAATACTTTTTTAGGGATATCATTGACCAAAATACCCAAGATAGTTTTTCTAATGAGACCCATACATGCAACAAGGGTATATAAATACTAAGCCCCAACCATTTATAATTATTTCCAATGAATTCATTAAACAAATAAATGAATAAATTATACAATACTGAAGAAAAAGTCATTAGTATTGGATTACCTTCCCTATTAAAATAACATGTATACTAATTTCCAATATTTACGAAATAAATGAATGGAATATCATTCTATGTATTAATCTATCTGACTAAAATCATATAGATTAATGGAATATAGTTAATTAAATAATTTTTCAAATCAATCAATGTATGTATTAATAAGTTAATTCCCTTTAAATAATGTTTTCTAAAATTGTGTATTTAGAGAGGAAATGCATTGGAATAAAAATCATGCCTATAACATAAGATGATTTAGCTAGAGAAGATGGTGAAGGAATTTTTTATTTTTAATCCCCTAGGTGCAAATATTATGACAGTATTTAGAATGTAAACATGAGGAATATATACACCACAAAAAGGAAACAAGTGGTGAATACAAATCATATCTCAATGAATCAAAATTGAGATAAATAAAAACATATGAATCAAGAAAACGTGATGGGGATACCATAACATTATAATATAATCAGATGATATATATTAATTGTTCTTTAAGGAAAATTTTTAGCAAACACACCATATCAAATAAAATATGGTGAAAAATATCAAACTTGTATTATGAAATTGAAAATAGAGATAAAAAACACTTACAGACAACATGAATTTTGATTAAAAAACAAATGAAGGTTATAATTTCAAATGAATGACTAAATGAAATGATTAATGAGAAGATCATGATATAAAATATTAAGGGAGTATTAGATACACCATACAAAATAAAACATGTTTTATAATAATAAATTTTTAATAAGGGTGTGAAATTGATATTAGGAACCCCTTTAAAGAAATATAATCCTTGAGGTAAGAATGAATTGACAATAATTTTATAAGGAAATTTTTTATAAATTGATAAAGGGAGGACGAAATATCATACGAAGATTTAATTTTTATAATAAATGTGACTTTTAACAATACAATCCAATAATAATGTCTGTAACTCAATTGAATAAAATAGAGGTAACACAAACAATTACCTTGGTTATGATTCACTATGTGTGTGGACCTAACATTATGTAAAAAATAATAATTATCTTAAAAATATATTTTATAACCTGCTCATTTAAATGACCTTTTATAAATTGAAAGTATAATTATTTTATACTTTTTTATTAGTTTGTTATTAACTTTTTTTGAAATTAGTTGTGTGTTAACTTGATTATTTTGAATGAGTTTCATAATATAGGCATTGTTATCAATTCATCTCCCAAAGTTTATCATTAATATATCATAAAATATACTATAATTTTTATTTCATAACTATTTTTTAATGTAATTATTTCATTCTAAGGGCGCTTTTATTATGATTCTTAATTATTAAATCGATGATGGAAATGTTTCAAATATTTTTTATGAATAGGAATTGGTATCATAATTAATGAGTTTAAAATGAATGTTACCATTCAATAATCAATGTAATGTAATTATTTTATTATTTATATATTCTATATTTAGTAATTAAGTTCCTAATTTCATCTGTGAAATTATTTTATATCATTATTAAAGTTGTTTATCAGTATAAACCAATCAAAAATATACAATTATTAATAGATGGTCATGATTAAGTAATTGGTTTCTTTTGGAAATAATATAATTACTAAAGAAGAAATGTGTTATTATGTATATACATTTAATGTAGTGAATTAGATTAAAATAGGGTTATTTTGTTGGAGGGAGTATCTCAAGATGGAGGGGGGATTGAATTACGTACCCCATTAATTTTTTATTCAAATGAGGTTTAAACAAAATCCCACAAACAATTAATACATATCATTCAATATAAACATAATACTGATATATGTTTTGATCTCTAAAAATATTTCTAAAAGATTGAATAAGTCTCAATTAATATAATATAAGAAAATTAATTTATGTTTTGAAATTAATTTAATTTATCAAATCATAGTATATATAGAAATTAAGGCTAACTATCAAAGTAGTGGGTTATTAAATAGTTTAAAAAAACCTGTTTGAAGCTTCAGAATTTAAAAAACCAAAACACACAATACAATATATAAAAGATGTAAAATCTCACACCAATACTTAATCATCTCCAATTAGAAATCACATTCTATCAATAAGATTATAAAAAATAATCTATATCCATAAAATGGATCGCGTGTACAACATAAATCAAATTTCTAGGCCACACATGGACCTCCTCTACAAAAATAGTGGGACAAGTAAAAACACAGGAAACATAGGGAACTCTTCTGCAACACATGGGGAAATATAGTAAGGAGAGTAAAGAATATATTTTGTATCTTCTGGTTAATGTATAAGATATAGTGTGTGTGTCAAATATACATTGTAAACACAGACTGATCATAATTGAAATACAATAAATAGAGAGATAAAATAAAAATGTAAATAAGATATTGTTAGTTAGTCTAATGTGCTTTGGAGCATGAGTATCCTTGGATATCATTTGAGCATGATATTGGGTCATGTTTCTGAAAATGGTAGAAGAATATGATGTCATGAACTATTTTTGTTCTAAATACGGGAAGGAACTTGATTTTCAATGTTCTTGGATATTTCACAGTTGATCACATGCAAGGATTATTTTTATAGGGAACACTTCACAAAACTCTATAGTTATTTCAAAATTGCATCACTCTTATATGCGATCCATATATATATCAATATCACATGGGGAATGTTTCCTCCGAATAAATCAACAACATGCAATGATAATTATTTGGATCCTCTACTCATCGTAATTATCGACTGAGAAAAACATTAATGAATTCCTATAATAGTTTAATAAAAATAATTAAAATAAATCTTGGTATTCTATTCAATAATATAACTGTTATAAATATTTAAATCGAAATAAATATAAATAGTCACTGTGACTATTCAAAATGGTGAGACAAATCTAGTGGTGACATGAGCTGACGGTGAGTTTGGATAATTGTAGGCCAAACTCAATGGTGACTTATCTCAATAATCAGTCTTATTTGATGATAGGTTATCTCATCACTTTTACAAATTTTTGTTAACTATGTATGGATGGTGATTCATTCCTTAGTAGTGTTCTTTTCCCATAGTAACACAAATTTCTATTCTGATTGTGACTCATCTCTGATAGTTGGTTTTTTCAACACATTGTAAATTTCTTCATTCAATGGAGAGTCATACAAGTAGGTGAGAATTTTTTATGATTAGATGAATTTTCAACCTAGTAGTGAGTCATCCTCAATAGTGAGTCATGTTTGGTAGCGAAAAGAGCCTGATGGTAGGTATTTCAATCACTTAGAAGATATAATTTCCAAATTGTCCTATATCATAAAATGATATCATAAAACATAATACTCATTAATATCATAAGAAACATGATTTTGTGATCATTAAAACAAGGGTTCTAGTAAACTCATCAATTTTTATGATCATAAATAATGTAATTGTTATAAACCATGTATAGAATAAAGTGAGGTTTTAAAATATACCATCTTGGCACTTTAAAAATCTATAGCGAGAGTTTGATCATATTGGTATCAATGATATTAAGAATCAAGTAGATAGTATCAATGAATGAAATTAAAATAATTATTGTATCAATGATATTTAAATAGGAAACAATATCAAAGATAATTAAAATTTTAGTTTCAAAGAAATGATGGTACCAAATAAATAAACAAAGCACATACGGTATCCAATGAAATATCATTACTGAACGGATCAAAGGATAGTGTTACTATCAGAGTAGTAAACAAAATTTTACCAAATAAATACCTATAAACATTATATAATGAATAGTAAACAGAATAAATAAATTCCATAGAATCATTCTTCCCCTTTTGGGATGATCAAAAAGTGATAATAAAATAGGAAATTCATTGGAACAGAATAAGAATAACAATAGAAATTCCATTGAAAAGGAAACAATAGTGTGGCCAGAAAGATACAACAAAAAGTTCAAATAAAAAGTCCCTATCAAAGACTCAAAGGAGGAATCTCAATGATTTTTGGGATGGGTAGGAGGAACAAGTGGTGAATTTCCCTTCCCATTGATGGATCCAAAAAATTCAGTAGAAGTCACACCATTTCAAGTTGAGGTCATTGTCGGGATGGATATTGGGATAAAAGGTAGAGAATACATCTATATGAGAATGATTGTATTGATAAGTTGAACAAATTCAGTTTGAGTCATACTAAAATGATGGAAATGAGTAGGTAAAGGTGCATTTGGATGTCTGGAAACACTTGGTCTAAAAAACTATAGAGCAGAATATAGAGGGTTGAGATATGTAGTGACTGGAATGGAATCTTGCAACACCAATGTAGTTCCAGAATCATGAAGAAAGGAATTTATGATATTTATGAAGTCCATAATTATATTTCCTAACCATTCCATAGAACGGAAGAAATAATCATTCTTCTATATAAACAGGATGAGCAATGGGTATAGCATCCCGCCTTTTTATCACACAACCTTTCATTAAATTATACAAAACTGACGATCTTTAAGGTTTAGTGTCTTGGAAACCAGGAAATTAAAACATGAAACAAAAAAAATCTTCTTAAACACTTCAAATGATTCTCCTTATGTTCATCCTAGGTTCATTACTGCATCTCATAACCTGGGGACATACATCAAAAGAAAGGGTGAGCAGAAGGCCCAGTAAGGGAAACAAGAGAAACATTTTACATGTGAACTTGAGATACTTCAATAAGGTCATGAAAAGAACATTAAGGCATGAAAAAGAAATCATGAGATATATCATAATAAAAATAACATTTTTCATAACTTGAAGATGTGGCTACATCATTTAACATAGACAATCATGAACATATCACCAAGGTCCATCCCAAATGTGTCATTTGAAATTTACCAAGGTTATTCACCAAGATATCGTGAAAATTGTAATCTCTGGTGGTTACATAATTACCCAATGCATTGGAGCGCTATCAGGTCACACCCTTAAATTTGTCTCTATCATCATGTGAGCCAAATATATCATCATAATTCATTTCATAAACAACCCACATAGAATAAAATAAATGGGGTTCATTTCATAATCATAACGTTTTAAAAACTGCTTTAAAGACATGATCTTTATGTCACTTTAAACCCACGGAAAGGGAAAGTGGGTTTCATGTATGTAAATCCCAGAATTTAAAATAGAGCATTTTGGTATATATGTGAATACTCCTGTAGAAATAAGATCTCTGAGTATTCACTTTATAACATAAAATAATTTTGAGAAAAGAGAGAGGCATATTGAGATGAAAATTCTACAGCATTACGGCTATGTTTTGGGTTTTTAGAAAACATTGAAAAGAGAGGGGACATGGGTCAAACAATCATAAATGACCCATAAAACATTACAGGGACAGAATAAGAATGATTTGAGAACATGGTAATGAAATTTGAAAGATATAACATATTAAATGAAGAACATTAAAGGAAGACAAAAATAAGATTTCTCTTATGAAAATTCGGCAGCATAACGGCGTCACTTAAACTTCAACAAAAATGAATTGATGAGATCAAATAGGGTATCTCATAATATGACCATAAAAGATCATTATGATATATATAGATATCATACACCAACATAATACAAAAGTAACTTCAAATACTTGACATGAATGTAGATCTTTGAAAAATAAGAAAGGCGAATGAATCCCTTAAAAATTCGGCAGCCTAACGGCATCACTTAAACATCAACCAAAAAATGAATTGAAAAGATAAAAATAGAGTCTATCATCATATGTAAATAAGGGTTCATTATGATAGATATAGATATCATACCCCGACATAATAAAAAAGAACTTGAAATACTTGACATGAAAATAGATCTCGAAAACGAGAAGGGTGAAAGAATCCCTTAAAAATTCGCCACCCTTACAACGCCACTTAAAACGTCAAAATACTGAATTGAAGAGATAAAATGGGATATCTCATTATATGATCATAAAAGATCAGTATTATAGATATAGAAGTCATACCCCAACATAATAAAAAGGAACTTGAAAGACTTGGCAAGAAAATAGATCTTGAAAATGAGAAGGGTGAAAGAATCCGTTAAATAATTTAGGCAGCCTAACGATGCCACTTAAACATTCATAAAATGAAATGATGAGAGTAATAGTGGGTATATCATCATATGAAAATAAAAAGGACAGTATAATGAATATAGATGAACATCCTCTGACATAATAACATGGATCATAAAAGGAATGACATAAAAGAGATTACTTGAAAAGAAAGAGAAAGGTCAGATCCCTTACCTTAAAACGTAACTCTTAAAACTCAAAGGTTTGGACCTTGAGAGGCTTGTGGGCTCCTCGGGAGGACTCCTTGGGAGGTAATGAGACCAGAACTTCGTTGGGGGAGAGTGAGGACTTGAATTTATGAGAGGATGGCTTGGTATTTATAGGGAAAGTGAGGGGACAAGGCATTAATGGCCAAGGGCCACCTCATTAGTGGTTTTGGAAAAACCATGGGCTTGCCCATGGTATTTGCCCATGGTATTGGCTACTTGGGACACCTCATACCTTATGTTACTATTCATTAGTCGACCATATTGATTACATACTTAATACATCATTTACTGTTGTCATTAAACACGGGTAATGTAAAAACTGTATTTTCACTATTCATCGAAAATTCAACTTTCTCAGAAAAATCCTAAAATTTCACCTTAACCAAATATCAATGCTCTGATTTCAAAAATGAACTCCATTTTATAAAAATAATTTTCTAAATATTTTTAATTTAATTTTTAAATAAATACACTATTCACCGAAAATTCATTTTTTTCAGAAAAATCCCCAAAAATTACCTTAACATAATATCAATGCTCTGAGTTCAAAAATGAAGTCCATTTTATAAATATTCTTAATTAAATTTTTAATTAAAAACACTATTCACTCAAAAAAACTAATACTTGACTAATAATTTATGAAACCATTATTTAACCATTTTATTGAATCACATTACTTAATCAAGGTGCCTAGATTATATTAATGCTTTATTTATGTGAGATTACTAATCCATTTGGTCACATTACTAATCCTAAGCATTAAATCACTATTCATAATTTACTATTCCTCAAAAATCAAGTTGATCTTATTAGACTATAAATTTCATACTAGAAATTATTGTAGAAGACCATTTTTTGAATATCATTACACGTTTATAATTATTTAAGGTTTACAATAACTTTTTTAAAATATCCTTTTTCTAAAATTCATAAAAAAATATGCATACTATATTTATCCCGTCATTTGAAAATTCATAAACTTCATCATAAGAAAAAATCCCAATTTTAATTTAAAACAAAGGATTACCCAAGGCAGTTACAGACTCCTTACATAGCCCCTAATCACACCATCATAGGACCTAAGTGTAAGATGTGCTAAGGTGAGAGAATCCGAGGGAGGCTCGGCCAGCATCGCACGAGTAGTAATTTCTATTAGTTTGAACTTCTCGCGAAGGAGATTTCGTTCTAGCTTCACACGATGAAGTTCGACTTGGGTTTGGTCCAGAGAAAAGGCCAGTGGTGCTACCTCCTTCTCAAGTTTTGTTAGATGGGCTTCGATCGGTCCATGACTACTGGGTGAGGCCATCAAATCTTCTTTCTATATTAATTAACCAAGATTAATTGTATTTAGAGATAATAATCAAAACGTTTAGTTTCCAGTGATCATATTGGCCAATGGTCATATAACAGTCAAAACCCAACGGTCTCATTTTTATTATACTCATATTATCAAATGAAACAATTTTGTTGAGTATGAAAAATAAAATAACACACAAAATTAGGAAACAAGATTTATTCAAAATTTTGGGTTGTTACAATCTTCCCCCATTATGAAATTGTGTCCTCGCAATTTTTAAATTGGGTTTTGAAATTTCATTGAAATTCCTACATCAGAAAAGAATCAGTAACACTATTACTTTAAAATAAAGAAAGGTAAGTAAAAAGGTCCCCTGAGTTAACCCATACTAGGTTTCCATGGAGGAAAACATGGATATGGAAGAAAAAACAAAGGGTCAAGTTCTGGGGGAGAGCGATAGAAAACATGATTACGAAAAAGTTGACCACAAGAAAATCCCAAACTCATGATGTGTGTGAATGGTCTTTGATTACCTAGTATGAAACGTAAACCAACAACATTTTTATTTTATGTTTCTTTTCATAATTTTGAGGAATTCATTTACTACATAGAACAAAAACATAAGTAAATATACCAACCTTCAATTAGAGTTTCATCCTTTAATAAGGTTCTACCAAAACTAATCTTTTCTCCAAACGATGAGCATTGAAAACTAATTGGTCTCATCAAAACACGAGAATCATCTTCTTGAGAATCACATAATCCACAAACGATTAACAATCTATTTCTTCTATCGTTAAACATTATCCCAATAACATAAAGGGTAAGGTAAAACAACTCTTCGAAAAGAAATAATTCCATAGGGATGGAAACTACTTTGAAATCTTCAATGTTCCATGGTACTACCCAAAGTTCATCATAGACCATTCCACAAATAACGGTCCTTCAAATTCCTCAAAATAAACAGAACTACGATTGATACCCAAATACAGGAAGGATTTGATAACATAGTCATCCAAGGTAAACATTATCACTAATCTCCAAACAACATCAAGCGCCCCTAAAATATTATAACAAAACTAACTAACCTAAACATATTTACCCCAAGATAGGTTAATCATTTCCATAAGTAATCTATACTACCATAAGTTCACCTTAAATTTATCTATTCTTCAAAATATAAGTTAAACATACTCATTAATGAAAATACCGTAGTAATCTATTTACCTCGATCATATAGGGTGACCAAAATAGTGAACGTCTTCCAAAATAATAATCATCTTTTAATCCACTAATCATCTCTATCATATTAATAAGGCAATCGTCGAATTTTCTATCACATTGGTTTTGGGGACATGTTCTTCCATTTCCCACTATTAACTAAGAAGAGAAAGTATAATTGGGGGCTTAAATACTTAGCCAATAATCATGAAAAGGAACTTAAAGCATATAAGGATAACTTGTAGAAGAAAAGTATACCCTAACTTGTGATACCCTAGGTTTCAAACTAGGTTATCAATGATCATATATTCTTATGTGAATCTTTTTTTTATTTTATCTTTGTTCCATTAATAATCGTTCATACTAAGCTTATAAATTTACCAAAGCATATCCCCCGGGAGTGTCGTAACCAAGAGTGCAGCAAGGCCCGTTGTCATGTACCAGTTCCCATTCGAGTCTAGCTCAAAGTAGTGTTTTTGTGTTTTACCCCTATATACATCTGTGCTAGAGCCACCTCTACCTGCTCGTATCTAGATATGGATGTATTTTCTTGGCAACCCCATACTCAATACTCACCAGAATACCAGGAATATTTCCTATATTTAAACTTTTCTATAGGGTTCTTCCTAAAGTTTTCATATCCTAATTTCCACAAAAAATTAAACCATCATTTGATACCAACTATAGCACCCCACCTTTTTATCACATAAACTTTCATTACATTATACAAAACTAAGGATCTATAAAGTTTAGTGTCTTGGAAACTAGAAACATAAAACATAAAAAAAAAATCTTCTTAAACACTTGAAAGGCTTCTCCTTATGTTCATCCTAGGTTCATTACTGCATCTCATAACCTGGGGACATTAATCAAACGAAAGGGTGAGCAGAAGGCCCAGTAAGGGAAACAAGAGAAAAATTTTACATGTGAACTTGAGATACTTCAATAAGGTCATGAAAATAACTTTAAGGCATAAGAAAGAAATAATGATATATATCATAATAAAAATAACATTTTCATAACTTGAAGATGTGGCTACATAATTTCACATAGAAAATCATGAACATATCACCAAGGTCCATCCCCAAGGTGTCATTTGAAATTTACCAAGGTTATTCACCAAGATATCGTGAAAATTGTAATCTCTGGTGGTTACATCATTACCCAATGCATTGGAGCGCTATCAGGGCGCACCCTTAAATTTGTCTTCATCATCATGTGAGACACATATATCATCATAAATAATTTCATAAAAACCCCACATAGCATAAAAGAAATGGGTTTCATTTCATAATCATAACATTTTAAAAACTTCTTTAAATACATGATCTTTATGTCACTTTAAACCCACAGAAAGGGAAAGTGGGTTTCATGTATGCAAATCCCAGAATTTAAAATAGAAAATTTTGGTATATATTTTAATACTACTTTAGAAATATGATCATTGAGTATTCACTTTATAACATAAAAAAATTTTGAGAAAAGAGTGAGGCATTTTGAGACAAAAATTCTGCAGCATAACGGCTATGTTTCGGGTTTTTAGAAAACATTGAAAAGAGATGGGACATGGGTCAAACATTCATAAATGACCCATAAAATAGTACAGGGAGAAGATAAGAAGGATTTGAGAACATGGTAATGAAATTTTAACGATA
Source organism: Viscum album (assembly GCA_963277665.1). NCBI lineage: Eukaryota > Viridiplantae > Streptophyta > Magnoliopsida > Santalales > Viscaceae > Viscum > Viscum album. The sequence continues at coordinate 522,237,475 of OY728150.1, forward strand.
TACCATATGAACTGAAGAACATGAAAGGAAGACAAAAATAAGATTTCTCTTATGAAAATTTGGCAGCCTAACGTCGTCACTTAAACATCAACAAAAATGAATTGATGAGATCAAATAGGGTATCTCATAATATGACCATAAAAGATCAGTATGATAGATATAGAGATCATACCCCATCATAATTCAATAGGAACTTGAAATACTTGACATGAAAGTAGATCTTTGAAAAATGAGAAAGGCGAACGAATCCCTTTAAAATTCGGCAGCCTAACGGCTTCACTTAAATTTCAACCAAAAATGAATTGACAAGATCAAAATAGGGTCTCTCATCATACTAACATAAGGGTTAAGTATGATAGATATAGAGATAATACCCCAACATAATAAAAAGGAACTTGAAAGACATGACATGAAAATAGATCTTGAAAATGAGAAGGGTGAAAGAATCCCTTAAAAATTCAGCACCCTAACGGCGCCACTTAAAACATCAAAATACTGAATTGAAGAGATAAAATGGGGTCTCTAATCATATGATCATAAAATATCAGTATGATAGATATATAGATCATACCCCAACATAATAAAAAGGAACTTGAAAGACTTGGCAAGAAAATAGAACTTGAAAATGAGAAGGGTGAAAGAATCCGTTAGAAAAATTTCGGTAGCCTAACGACGCCACATAAACATTCATAAAATGAAATGATGAAAGTAAGAGGGGGTCTCTAATCATATGAACATAAAAAGTACAGTATAAGTAATATAAAAGAACAACCTCCAACATAAGAACATGGAGCATAAAAGGAATGAAATAAAAGAGATTACTTGAAAAGAAAGAGAGAGGTCGGATCCCTTACCTTAAAACGTAACTCTTAAAACTCAATGGTTTGGACCATGAGAGGATTTTGGGCACCTTGGGAGGACTCCTTGGGAGGTAATGAGACCAGAACTTCATTGGGGGAGAGTGGGGAGTCGAATGGATGAGATGATGGCTTGGTATTTATGGGGAAAGTGAGGGAACAAGGCATTAATGGCAAGGGACACCTCATTAGTAGTTTTGGAAAAACCATGGGCTTGCCCATGGTATTTTCCCATGGTATTGGCCACTTGGGACACCTCATACCTTATCTTACTATTAATAAGTCGACTAGATTGATTACATACTTAATACATCATTTACTGATGTCATTAAATACCCGTAACTTAAAAACTGTATTTTCACTATTCATCGAAAATTCAACTTTCTCAGAAAAATCCTAAAATTTCACCTTAACGAAATCTCAGTCCTATGATTTCAAAAATGAACTCCATTTTATAAAAATAATTTCATAAATATTTTTAATTTAATTTTTGAATAAATACACTATTCACCAAAAATTCATTTTTTTTCAGAAAATCCCCAAAAATTACCTTAACATAATATCGATTCTCTGAGTTCAAAAATGAAGTCCATTTTATAAAAATAATTTTCTAAATATTTTTATTTAAATTTTTAATTAAAAAAACTATTCACCCGTAAAAACTAATACTTGACTAATAATTTATGAAACCGTTATTTAACCATTTTATTGAATCACATTACTTAATCAAGGTGCCTAGATTACATTAATGCTTTATTTAAGTGAGATTACTAATCCATTTGGTCACATTACTAATCCTAAGTATAAAATCACTATTCATAATTTACTATTCATCAAACATCAAGTTGATCTTATTAGACTCTAAATTTCATACTGAACATAATTTGAGAAGACCATTTTTTGAATATCATTACACATTTTTAATTATTTAAGGTTTACATAATCTTTTTTAAAATATCCTTTTTCTAAAATTCACAAAAAATATGTATACTATATTTATCCAGTCATTTGAAAATTCATAAACTTCATCATAAGAAGAAATCCAAATTTTTATTTAAAACAAAGGATTACACAAGGTAGTTACAGTCTCCTTACATAGCCCCTTATCACACCAGCATAGGACCTAAGTTTAAGGTGTGCTAAGGTGAGAGAATTTGAGGGAGGCTCGGTCAACATCGCACGAGTAGTAATTTATATCTGTTTGAAATTCTCGTAAAGGCGATTCCATTCTAGCTTCAATGATGAAGTTCGGCTTGGGTTTGGTCCAGAGTAAAGCCCAGTGGTGCTACCTCCTTTCCAAGTTCTGTTAGATGGGCTTCGATCGGTCCAAGACTACTGGGTGAGGCCATCAAATCTTATTTCTATATTAATTAACCAAGATTAATTGTATTTAGAGATAATAATCAAAACGTTTAGTTTCCAGTGGTCATATTGACCAATGGTCATATAACAGTCAAAACCCAACGGTCTCATTTTAATTATACTCATGTTATCAAATGAAACAGTTTTGTTGAGTATGAAAAATAAAATAACACACAAAATTAGGTAACAAGATTTATTCAAAAAAATTGGTCGTTACACTGGGGTCATCACTTTGATCTGATTAATATATTCTTTAAAGGGTTGAGGGATTGGAGGCATCCTTATGTTCTCAGTAAAGAACTTGAAATGAGAGTTCTACAGATTCTTAGTATAAATCAGTCAATGTTAATACATTATAGCCTTTGTTATTGTCTCTCTATCAACATTCATATCCTTCATATATTCTATAACCATCAGATGACCATGATCACTATTAAGATGGATTTTCTTCAAACACACTGATGTAAGTCAGGTACATCACATGAGACAACACGAAGCTATTCTCTAATCGCTGACATGATCAACTCAACATCAGGAGGGTGACGTGGAACACTCAAATTAGAACCAATCACTATGAAAAAATTCATGTATAGCAGTGGTTTGAACCACCACAAAATCGTTATGTAATGGTTTTGAAAAAAAAATTTCTAAGTCGTGTGCTGACAATAAATTAGCGGTTGTTTTTCAAGACCACCATAGAATGATTTAGCGGTGGGTTTTTAGCTGTGTTTTAAAAAAATTTAATTTTTTTCATGTATTTTTAATTATGTTATTATTATTTGTTATTGTATTATAATTTTTACTATTTATTACCACACACATGCACATGCACATGCATGTGCATGTTCTATATATAGAAATTTTGCGTTCTGTGACATTTGAACCCCTTACTTCATGCGTATTCTCCAAAGACATGACCACTCCCGCAGGCTCTTCATGTGGTGAATAAACAGAAATGAATATACTAAAATATATTAACAAAAAAAAATACATAACAAATAGAAATAAAATAAACAATTATTAATAAATAAAAAAATAAATAAAAATTAAAAAATATTTAATATTTAATAATCACTAATTACTAATTAATAATTACTAATTACTAATTAATAATTAAAAATTAAATTAATAATAATTTAATAAATAAATACATGATATTGAAATATATGTTTAATTGAAAATAGTAAAAAAAAAATAATAACAATTAATAATAAATAATAAATAATAAATAATTTTTAATTTTAAATAAATATTAAATAATAAATAAATATTAAATATTAAATAATAAATACTTAATACATAATAATAAATAAATAATAAATAATATTAAACAATTATAATATTAATAATAAATAAATCAATAATAAATCAAAAACAAATAATAAATAAATAAATAAATAATAAAATTGTGAAATTGATAATAATAAAATAACAAAATTTCGAAAATAAAAAATAAAAAATTAAAAAATAAATTAGTAAAATAATAAATAAATAAATAAAATAACTAATAACTAATAACTAATTATTAATAATTCATAATTAATAGTTTATAATTAATAACTAATAAATAATAAAAAATAAAAAACATAAAAAACTAGAATTAAATAAACTATTATAAATAAAAAATAATAAGTAAATAATGATAAATAAATAATAAATAATAGATAAATAAATAAATAATTAATAATTAATTAATAATAAATAAATAATTCATAAATAATTTGTTAATAATAAATAAATATTAAATAAATAAATCATAAAAATAATATATAAATAACAATATTATGATAATAAAATAAATAAATATTGAAATTATGAAATTAAAATTATAAAATTATAAAATTATAAAATTATAAAATAATAAATAATAAATATAAAAAAGTATATAATAATATATAAAAAATAAATAAGAATAAAATAATAGTAAAAAAATAATTATATCTGAATAAGTATAAATTGATAATAATAAATAATTAAGAATAAATATATAATGAATGTATAATAAAAAAATATTAAGTAAATAAAAATAAATCAAGAAAAAAACAATAATAAATCAATGAAAAACAATAATAAATAATAAATAATAAATAAAAAAATAATGTCAAATAAAAAATAACAAATAAGAAATAAGAAATAACAAATAAGAAATAAGGAATAATAATTAATAAATATTAAATAATAAATATTAAATAATAAAATGATAAAATGATTAATGATAAAACAAAAAATAAAAAATGCACATAAATATCTATAAATATATATACTTATTACAAAATTTACATAAATAAATATAAACACATATTTATGTTACATAAATATAAATTAACACACTCTAATTTATAATTTTATATTAACATATATATATATATATGATATAAAAATATATAAACATAAATATGTATAAATATTTAAAGATGTATATAAAATAAATAATTATTTAATTCAAATAAAATGGAAAGAAAATATCTCTATTCGCTATATACGCTTAAAAATACATTTCTATGTAAACATGTATTCATACAAGTGAATTTTATAAGTAAATATATATTGAATTATAAATAAAACTACATTGTGAAAAATGATAATGTTTAAAAATGATAATATCAATATGAATGTAATACCTAGAAATAAAAAGAGTCCCCATAGAGAAAATAAATAAGAACCCCTTAATTGAGGCTGAAAATCCAAATAATGTTAAAAAAAGTGGGGTACCATTAAAACACGTAAAAAACCATAAAAGGACCATAACATCTAATCTGGGAGTCCGCTTCAGCTACATAAATAGTCAAATTAAAGATCATGAAACAATATTTGATATGATATATAGTATATGCTGAAAGGAAACTTATATAAGATTTTGTTGAAAATTAAATATTAAGAAATCGTGGTTAGTGACAAAAAAACTCAGTTTTAGAGGCCTTATGGGCCTTTCTTGAAAAAAAACCCGATAGATCTCCTTGAACTCATTTCAACACCATCTCAGCTATAGATATTGTCACAGGCTTCAATTTGATATGTGGTAGATGTGACCTTCTAGATCTAGATGCCACATAACGGTTTCCCTGTGTCTGGTTGGCGACATGGCCCCAAGCCCATCTCCCCGAATGCGAAAGGCTTCTGACTAGTAGTGAGAGCCTAGGGTGTGACGGTGGACAGACTATGCCCTCACTTCCAATTTTTAGTGCAACAGGTAAATGTAAACTTCAATAAATAGAGAAAACAATATAAGTAAATAGAAGCCACAAAAAAAGTATAGAAAACAATAATAATAACATAAATAACTATAATAACATTCCAAATCTAATGATGATATTTCATGTGTCTAGAAAACTGGAAAACATGTATATAAGACAACATGCATAATAAGCTACATAAAAACATAATATATATCAATGACTATACCAAGAATCCCGATCTCCTACTCGGTCATTTCCTATCAAGGTCCATACTAAACAGTAAGCAATCAAGTGATTAAAATCTTATGCTTCCCTTTTTCAACACCTACAACCATGCAATATACTTCGGGTACCAAACAACGCCCCTATAGTTTGTGAGATAAATCTCCATGGGCCACCACCAATGGTGTCTATAACATCCATCCTGTGTAATGGAAATGATACAGTCTGAAGAAATGCATATATAAAGTAAAGCAGTATAATGTGACAAAATACCCCAATACCTGCTTCAGCCCTAATCTGGCGTCTGAACATAACTAGTCTATTAATTCATTATTACCATTTTATGAATAAGTCAAATGTTAAAAATAGTGAAGGTTCTATGTTATGACAAAGAAACCGGTAATGACATTTAATAATGATGTTCCAAGGTAATAAACATGGAAAATTCAACCTCACGAGTCACCAACTCAGTTATAACAGTATTCTAGCTAAGGACAAGAGTGTAATCCAAGGAGTATATTCCAAGGAATTCCATAATAAGGTGCCTACCTAATCTAAGGTGATTGTCCAAGGTTAAATTGGCCTAATCCGAGATATGGCCCTATGGGATGTAACCATGGAACCTACTTCTCCATTCTGGATTCAAGGAGTTTATCAAAGACATCCTATAATGATATTGAAGGGATCCTACAGTGTCATACCAGGAATTCAAATAATACACAAGGATTGGGATATAGGTTGTTCTCAACCTAAGAAAGTTGTATCCTTGAATCCAAATGGGGTTCTCGGGTGATCACGACACTCTCTGATCAGAATCCAAGGTGAGCTTGAGTCATGCCACTCTTGTTTAATTATAAAGACATGTAAAATTTCATTTGGATCAACCCTTTCATTTATTAGTTTGATAAGGTCAGGTAGCGTGAAATCTTTTAATATCGTCACTTGGTTAATGTCTTTCCTTTCATGAGTGTGACAATTCCAAGTACCATGAAATCATTATTAATCTCATTTAAGGAACATTCAATAATTTTGTTTCATTCCTCTACCTGCCATTAATGTGTTGACTAGTGCTAAAGATCCACAACCTATCAATCATTCACATTTAATATGGTCAAGTAATATACTTATTAAACTTTCCAATTTTTATTTTACATTTAATTATCAATATCAGGAACATACCTTAGTTGGTTATGGTGGTAAACATAAATGGCACATGCCATTATGTAATTAAAAATTTTAATCAATCCATTTAATATAGGAAATAAAACCCTTTAAAAGGTTGATCCAAGTCACACTCGAATAGTGGCTCAAACACATCAAAAACTAAAATAACCAATTATGTAATAACATCCTACATGGGATGGATAGAGTTGTGGGCATAACCACAAAAAATTAATCACGTATATGGAAATATAATATACATACAGTTCTAATGATTATAATAATGGAATATAAATTCTATAAATGACACCTGATGAAATCCGTGGGCCCCCACAACATTTACAAAATCAATGAACCTGATGGATGAGTTATATAACTCCCATCAAAGGCTTGTAAGAATTTACTCCTCTCGTATTATCCATTTATTTAGCTTGGATCATTATAAATCTAAGAAAAGTGGAAAGATGATCACACCACGATAACTAGGTTGAGAGAAAAAATGAAGGAGTACGGTTTAAACGGATTCATGTACTTGTCATAGCAAATCAACCGTGATGAAAAAATCTCAATTTGATCCCAAATGAAGGATATCTCTTAATTCCTACATTAGACCTTCAAAATTTTCCAAAATGTGATAAATATAGGTTAATCCCACTGGTTCATAGATTATTGAAGAAGGAGGGATCTAATTAGATCATTAAGAAAAAAATATTCATTTTACTAAGATAAATAGAATGCACATAGTTATTCTGAATAATTTTAAAATCCTTGTGAAAAAATTTCATGGTTACATACGAAGAAGGGAACATTTCATGGTTAGGTTGCATATGCGTGTGAAAATCATGCAAGGTGGTTTTATCTAAAAATTAACCATCTGTACAGTTAGGCAAACTGTGTTCCCACAATGTGACTATCATGTTTCCCCAAAAAGATGGGTTCTGGGCTCTGAACTATCTCAAAACACCCCTGAGAAATTTTTAACTAATTTGGCATCCATATTAGGTCTAAAGTAAATAATTAGACTAATATTTAAAGGATCCATATGTGAGTGAAAACCCATGTTCTTACAGTATTTCCACTTTAAAAGAACGTGTTCCTAATTTCACCTTCCAAGGGTGTAGATTTCATCGTCTAAGAAAATCTCTATCAATTGGGAATGCACGTTAGCTTACATCACCCTTTCTCATCTTGTACATTGTTGTGCTTCCATAACACTAATTCTTTTGGGACATACCATCCTTGGAGATCCTTTTTATTGTAGTCAATGATGAGTACTAGATACTCCTAAAATGTAGAATCAACATCTAACTCAACTTCATTAGGATCAAAAGTATGATAAGGTTCAACATTATACTATAGATTCTTTGAAACAAGGAATAAATCATGTGTTGAACAACACCTATAAGGTAATAAAAACAGATTGTCTAACAGCCTAACTCTTTCTAGAATCTCAAATGGCCCTACATAATGAGGTGACAAATTTCCCATCTTTTGTAAGTGTCAATGCCCTAGCCTAGGCGATACACGAAGAAAAACATAATCCTTAACCTATAACTCAAGAGTTCATCAACAATGATTGACATAATATTTATTTCTAGAATAATTAATAGTCATTTGATTTCTGATCATCTAAACATTCACTAAAGTCTCCTAAATGAGATGAGGACCTAGTACGGGTTCTTCACCTACCTCTAGCCAGTATATGGGTGAATGGCATACCCTACCATATAAGTCCTCAAAAGGATCCATCTGAATTATTCCTTGTAATATGTTATTATAAGAGAACCTAACGAGAGGAATATTATTTTCCCAAGAACTATTAAAATCAAGGACACATGCTTAGATAATATCCCCTTGACCTTGTATTTTTTCGTTTTCATTGTCCATCGGTCTAAGGGAGAAAAGATGTTCTTATATGCACTTGTGTCCCCATTTCCTTTTGCAATACCAGCTTGAAACATGATTTTAAATGATAATCCAGATCTAAAATGATAGTATGAGGAACCCCATGGAGTCATATGTTCTATCTAACTTACAGTCTTCTCATTTGATTTCTAGGACTGGAAGTGGTTGTACCAAGCCTACAGGTCTCTGGTGCTCCACCTTCACCTGCTAACAGGTGGAAAAACAATTGATAAAGCCTGTTATCTTATGTTTCATCCTTGGAAAAAAATTCTTGCATTTTGTGTCTCGCTACATCTTCCATATTCCTGGATGAACTACACACTGAGAAGCATGTGAATCTTTCATCAACTATTATCTCATACCTATAAGAACCTAGATACTTCCAAATAGACACACGATTTCATTTCAATCCAAAAATAAATATGAAGGTGGGTTTTCTCCTAATATAATCTCATATAAAACTAAAGTGTTCAGAATCTAAAAATTGTCTAATCATTACCTTCTCAATGAGGTAATAGTTAACTTTCATGGATGAGATGTAAGAATTCTCATGACTATCATGAAACTCTAGAAACAGCTGAAAAAATTGGTCCATCAGATTACATTCATCACTAGCTTCATGTACAACCTGTGTTTGAGTTTTCTAACATAGTTCATCTACAACCACATTTACTATCCTAGGCATATAAGAAATATAAAAATATGAGGATTGTAGATATATGACCCATCTTTTCTATCTATGTTTCAAGTCACGTTGTGAAATGATATAATTGAGGATCTTTTGGACCTTGTACACCACAAAACTCTCACCACAAAGGTAGTGTCTCCATTAACATAAGTCATGGACTACTACTTCTAGATCAAGTTCATGTGTCAGGTAGTTCCTATCATGAGGCCGCAACTTCTGAGATCCGTACACAATGACTTTGTCATCTTTCATCTGTACTGCTCCTTGGATAATGTCAGATGAATCACAGAATATGGTATAACCTATTCTTGTCCCTAGAAGAGTCATAATAGGTGCCGATATAAACCTCCATTTCAGATACTAAAAGGCTTTCTCACATGTTTCAGACTATATGAACTCGACACCCTTCTTTGTATGACTAGTAATAAGTGATGAAAGATGTGACTAGACTTGTATGAAACTCTTGTAATATCCATCCATCCCCAAGAAACACTGTATATCAAACATTTTCTTCAGATACTCCTTTGAAACCAAGGCACTAAACTTTTTACGGTCAATATATACACCTGATTAGGATATTATATGACCCAAGAAGTGAATATTGTTGATCCAAAAGTGGCACTTATCAATATTAGCATAAATCAAATCTCACTCAGTGCACTCATAAGTATCTCAATATGTTTGGAATGGTTGCTATGAGTGTGAGAATATACCAAGGTCTAATCCACAAAAACCATGAAAAAAGAGTCAAAATAGGGGTGGAAGAACCTATTCATAAAATCAATGAAAATGATGGGTACATTTGTAAGACCAAACGATATTACAAGGTACCCATACAAAGCATACTTGCTATGAAAATCTGTTCTAGGTATGTCTGATAGACTGACTCGCACCTGATGACAACCTGATCTCATGTTGATCATGGATAAGAACTTTTCTCTTTAGAGCTCATTGAATTGATAATCTATTCGAGAAAGTGAGTACCAATTCTTCACCATAAGCTAGTTCAACCATCTGTAATCCATGCATAGATATAAGGTTCTATCTAACCTCTAGGATAAAAGCATGGGAGAACCACAAGAGGATGTACTGGATCATATAAAACCATTGTAATATAAATCCTCTAACTACCACTTGAGCTATTGATTCTTACTTAGTTCAATACTGTACGGAGGAATGGACATTAGTGGTACTCCTGGTACAAGATCGACTGTAAACTATACCTATCTCTCAGGAGTTGAGCCAAAATAATCATCGAGAAATACATCCCTGAAACGATCCACCATGGGATGGAATTCAACCTTACATAAACCATCATCCTTCATGAAGATATTTTCAATCGGTGTTTTCACTCCACCAATCCCATGATACTATGGTCTATCTCTACCATCTTGGAAAACCTAATCACCCTTATGTAGATAATTGTTTCCCACTAATGATGTAAACAATACCCTATAATGATAGCAGTCTACAAAAGCATGATACTAGACCAACTAATCTACACTGAGAATGACATTGAATCCCATCATCTTGAGAACAAATGGGTTCCTTAAGAATGTGTAACTGTCTACCTTAAGGGGACAGTCCATGCATTGGTGTATTCCTTCGGTTTGTATTCCAAATGGAGTATATAGGGTCATATCACCATATTAAAATTATACCTCCAATATGATACTTTCCATAATAGATATGGAGATAAAAAATATCAAAGAACCTATATCAAGTAAAGATGATTCTATTAATATAGTACCTCGTACTGTAGATGAACCTATATCCTGATCGCTAGGTATCCATGTCAGTGAATTCAATTGTCCTCATCCACGACTCTTTGTAAAATATTGACTACAATGATCAAAACTGCTCTGTTGGAACTGCTGGTGATCAGGGGTCTGGCTACCATGGGAATGACCTCCTCCTCAGCCATACCTTCTGGTGCTATTCCAACTCCCCACCTGATGCGGAATAAATGAACTAACTTCTGATGGTGGAGCTGGTTCAGATGCTTTTCCACTAGAAGCTGGTGGAAAGGTCTAATAGAAACGATGAAGATTCCCAATGCAAACATAATCCTGGTACTCCAGTTGGTCTCTATCACATTGATTCTTTGAATGAACCTATCATACACACTAGGGACACATTTTAGATCTATCAAAATGGGAACTCTATTTGTTACTCTGCTGACCAAATACCTCGAGGGAACATTTGCTGCCACTAGAAATTATACTGTCCTAACAAGACACGGATCCTCTATGCCGAGTGCTATTTCCATCCCTTAGGTTTCACTCAGGGATAAGATCCTGATTGACTATTGAAGAAAATTTATCCTGGAGAATGATATTCAACTGTGTTTGGATACCTTACTAGAGTCCATCCTCAAAACATCTACCACATGAAACCTCATCACTAGTTAGAAGTGGTGAAAAGTGTTTGAACTCCATAAAACATGATTAATACTCTATAAATGACATAGAACCCTTTTGATATTCAGGAAATCTCATTCTCAATCATCTCTTAGCATTTGTGGAAAGAACCAATAATATGGTGAATACTAGAAATCTAACTATAACATGCCCCGATGACGATTGTCCTAGGTAATCACTTCTCACCAATGCTTGAATGAATCCAAAATCAGGTATGTGAAAATCATTACCATCTACTCTAGAGGAGTCTCCAAATGTTCAAAGATAGATAGGGTGTCTTTTAGCCAAGTCTCAATAGCCTACGGACTTCTATACCCTAAGAAAGTGGTAAGATGCTACTGCTGGAAATCACGAGTCAAATATGTCATCGTAGGTGCATGACATGGAGCACCATTCATGAACAACATTAGACATATGAAACTATCATGAACATTAGAATAAGTTCCCAATTCTGGTATAACAGGTAGTACGTCATGTGTCACAGCTGGAGGGAATACTGGTGGCTCAAGGACCACCAACTATAGAGCTTGGTCATTTCCACCCTCCTAGCATATGACATGAGGATTTCATGGTAGCCTTGACATACACCTACTAATAACATGCCTCAGAACAAGTTTAAGAAGAAGTATAACATCAATCTAGGAAGATAAATTTATGAAACTCATAACCAAAGGAATACTACCCCAACTAATTTCTTAGATTTCTAGGTATCTGTTGGCGCTCAAGTGTACTTTTCATTTCATTTTTCATTTAATTGCCTGGTTTACTCCATTACATTTCATAAAATTGATAAGGGGGTATAAGGATGTGCATCCAATTCATTTTATATTTCAGGATTCATTTATAATGGAAATCCTTTTCCTGTTAATCGATTCCAATACACATATCACTCTAGAAACAACAACAACTTATTTATAGCATAATGGATCGACTAGTTAATTACTCATCCCAACCCATGAGAGCCCATACACCTCATGAATTGAGACAGAAAATCACTCAACCACATCCAAGAGTAATAAAAGGAAAAGCTAACTATCACAACATCAATCAACAATTACAGGAATATCAAGAAATTAAAATTAGTGAAATTCTCTTATATGGAATGGAAATATGCATGACATGAAAACTCTGTGTGCATATAATGATGCATGTAACAATGCTCCTTTACCTCACATCATTGGGACAATCACGAAAAAAAATACTCATATTGAGTAATATTCAACAACACCACACAACATGTGTGTCACCCAAGGATGAAACAATATCAACTATAATATGAAAAAGTAGAACAACAATTATAATTTAGGAAACTTGGTTTTTACACCGAACATTGGTTTGCGACACCCAAGAATGGAATATAACAAAGTCCCCAGCATTAATAATCTCCAATATATTGTAACTAAATAGTAAATCAAGAAAAGAAACCACCTCTATTACCACATTGTGATTTCCTCGACCCGGATGCCACTTAACATATGCCCTGAGCATATTGAACCAAATAGACTCAAGCACATCTCCCCGAACACTAGAGGTTGTTGACTAGTAGCGAGGGAATAAAATGTTTCTATGGGGAGACTATCCTCTCATTACCAAAGTGTAGCGTAGCAGGTGAATGTAAACATTATTAAATATATGAAGAAATATAATTAAATAGAAGGCATAATGGAAAATAGAGACAACAATTTCATTAACTAAAATAACATAAATAACATACAAGAACTAATGATGATATTTCATGTATCTATAAAATGAGAAAACATTTATACAATACATCAGGCACACCATGCTCCACACAAACATAAAGGAAATCAATGAATATCCCAAGAATACATTGCTCCTACATGGTCATATGATATCACGCTTCATACTAAATACTAATAAATCAAGTGTTTGAAGTTGTATGATTACCTTTGTCCGGACTAGTAACCATGTAATCTCCTCTGGGTACCAAATGACACCAAGAGAGATTATGAGATAAATCTCATTGGTCCACCGCCAATGGTGTCTATGATATTGGGATCATGTTAGGGAAATGTAATAGTTTGAAGGGATTCATATATAAAGTAAATATGTAATATGTAACTAATTACCCAAGTACCTACTTAATCCCTCATATCGGGTCTGAACATAACCAGTACATTAATTTATCATTACCAGTTTATAAATAAGTCACATGTTAATAATGGTTAAGGTTCCATTTTATGATAAGGAATCCTATAATGACATTTAATTATGAATTTCCAAGGTAATAACCAAGGCAATGTAGACCTCATGTGTCTCCAAATTAGTAATAACTATAGCCTAGATACATATAAGAGTGTAATCTAAGAAACATATTACACGGCATTCCACAATAAGGTGTCTACCAAATCCAAGGTGATCGTCCAAGGTAAAACATGGCTAAGCAGAGACATGGCACTATAATCTATAACCATGGAACCTACATGTTAATGCTTTATCTATAGAGTGTATACAAGGAATTCTATAATAAAATTTAATCGATCCTACTATGTCCTACAAGATATCAAAAGAATAGACAAGGATAAATATCTAGGTTTATCTCAACCTAAGAAAGTTGTATCCTTGAATTAGAATTAGGTTCTTGAGTGCTCATATAATTCTCTGATCATAATCCAAGATGATCTCGAGACATGACACTTCTGTTTAATTATTATGTCATGTAATATTTCATTTAGTTCAATAATTTTATTTCATTAGTGTGATACGGTCATTTATCTTGCTACCTTTTAATTAATTCATTTTGTTCAAGTCTTTCCTTTCATTAGTGTGACAAGTCCATGTATCATGAATCATTTATTAATACCATTTAAGGAATTTTGAATAATTTAGGTTCATTATGTTACCTTCCATTGATGTGGTAAGGGGTGATATGGATTTTCAACCTATCAATCATTCACATTTAATATGGTAATGTCATATACTTAGTATACATTCCAATTTCCATTTTACATTTATTTATTAATATCAAGAACTTACCTTAGGTGGGTCAAGTGGTAAACACACATATTAATTTCCATTATGAAATTAACAGTTTAAATCAAGACTTTTATTTTATGAAATCGTACCCTTAGAATGGTCAATCTATGTCACACCCGAATAGTGGCAAAAACAAATCAAAAACTAAAAACCCAATTATGGAATAACATACTAAATGGGATGGATGGAGTTGTAAGCGCAACCACCAACAATTAATCACTTATATCGAAAGATAATATACATACAATTCTAATTATTATAATTATCGAATATAAATTCAATAAACAATACCCAATGAAATCAGTGGGGCCCACATGATAATACTAATGTCAATAATCTTAAGGGATGAGCTATAGACCACCCACCTAAGGGTTTTACGAATCTCATTCTTTTTTACTATCATTTGATTTGGACCCGATCTGAGTAGATCTGAGAAAAGAGGAAAACTGATCACACCATGATAACTAGGTTGTGAGAAAAAGACAAGGATAATGTCCTAAACTGACTTGAGTATTTACCGTTGTGCATCCAACATGTTGAACAGAAGCTCGATCAGATCCTGAACGAAGGAGATCTATTAATTCCTACATTAGGCAATCAAAAGGTTCCAGAATGAGAGAAATATATTTTAATCCTAGTGGTTCTTAGATTAGGTAAGAATGATGAGTCTAGATAGATCATTAATGTAAAAATAAATATTTTACCCAGAAAAATAACATGTGCTCGATTTACCCACTTTGTTGGAAAAACCATGCACAAACCGTGTATGGTTACCTAGGATGAAAGGAAATTTTCACAGTTAGACCACATATCCATGTAAAAACTATGTGAATTGGTTATATATAGAAATTGATCATCCTCACAATTAAGAACATTGTGCGTCAAATGTGCGCTAACCATGAACTAATCGTGTGACATGTCCCGTTTCCCCCAAAATGATGTGTTATGGGACCCAAATATTCCATAGACAACAATGGGACATTTTATTACTCCATATTAATCTATATTATGTCCAAACTAAATATGTAGACTAATATTTAAAGGATCCATACATATCTGAAAAAACCGAGTTCTTACAATAGATCCCAAACGAACACCCAGATCAATAGTTATGGTCATTTGAAGTTAAAGTTTTATCTCCAATTTTTTCTAAATTTTAATATATTTTTCTTTTTGTATCACATAAAATAAATATCATTATGTTTTAGGTGTTTTGATAAGCTTAAATTTTACTAGTTGTGGAGCTAAAACTAACTCTCGGATCAAAAGTTAGGGCAATTTGATGTTGATGTCTGATTTTCAGCTTATTGAAGATTTGTTTTCAATTTAAAATAACTATTTACTAATATTTATGAATATTTATTAAATTTCTCATTATCATTAATTAAAATTAAAATTTATAAATTATATTTGATAATAAATAATAAATAATAATTGATAATTAACACTTATATATATATATATATTATTTTTCCTTTTATTTCACAGAAGTTTTAAATTTAACCCCCACCAAAAATAAATTATTTTTTAAATTATTTTTATAAAAATCATAAAAAATATTTAAGGTACATTTATTGGTGGTTTTTCAAACCATCGTGAAAAAACTGCTGCAAAATCACAACATTACTATAGTGTATAGAAGAAAGAGTCTCCACCATCTCTATAAAAGAAGTCATAGAATCCAAAAAGGGACTTCTCTTATAATACATTTTAGATCTGAAAGTCTCCAAATCATTTGATAACCTTTTGTTCTCTATTCCCACTTTTGTAATGTGGTGCATAATTTCTGGCTTGATATTATGTATTATAAGCTCAAATATATACCTTAAATCTATCTCACTATGTTTGGTTACATGAGATTCCTAAATTTTCAATAACAAACCAAAATTAGATAGAAACCTTTGTTTGAAGGATTCCACGTTATCTTTGGATATAATATCAACTGGAACTGATGTAAAGGTAGGTTCGGGAAAGGGTGGAGAGGAAAAAATAGGTCCATGAACATCAGAATAAAATATCTTCAACTCCCATTAAATATCTATATCATCAACCAATGATCCATTAAGATCCATATCATCTAAAATAGAAGTTATCACATCATCTGAATATGAGTAGTTTATAACAAGTCTAAGATAACTTGGAAGCTTATCACATTCCTCTTGATCTGGCTCTACCAAAATAATATAAGGCATACAATATGTCGTAGCAGTGGAATGATCGGTAAATATAGACTCAATAATGTTGGTACACCACCAAAATGCTCATTAGATCTCGAAACATTATCTACTTTATCAACAATTCTAGGATCCACCACCACCTTCCCCTCAAATGATAGTTCATAAACTGTCTTCTCAAACAACCCTTTTTATATCACATGTATGAACAGAATGGTTTCCATTAAAAAAATCAGTCAGGTGACTATCCAGACATGGGGATCCATACACCTAAATAGATTCTTCCTTTTAGTCTATAGAAGTAATAGAAATATATTTCACAACAATGGGCCTCTCTTAGAATCTAGTGTAAACTAATAAAACTGGAGAAAAAATAATTTCCTAATGCATCTCAACAACCTTATACCTGATTCAACTACTATGATCATAATGGTCAAAACCTCCATCACTCTAATCCCCATCTCTATACACTTTTTCTTCATCTTATCCCACATCTTCTTCCTGATCACTATTTTAACCATTTCAATTTTCTGAAAATGATTTAAAAGTTCTTTTGAACCATATTTCCCTGAAAACTTCTCTTTTTTTACTCTTAACTTCCATCATTAAAAATATTATATCAGACATAGAGAGATCTAAAAGGTCTTGGAGAACCATATGTTATAGATAAAGTGTTTTGAGGAAAATATGGTTCACTTAAATCATCCATTGAAAACATCATATCCTTATAACTAGAGGAAACAACCACTTCTTATTCCTCGTATGAATATTCTTCCACCCCATCTATATCAATTATAGTATTCACAAGAATATTTGGCCTATTTATATGATCAATGGGATTGAAATAATCATATATCCTTCCACCTTTATCAACCCACTACTTCTTACATGGTATATAAATTATCATTATTATTTGGAAAATGAACCTTATAACGAAAAACCCTCCACATTTGATCACATTTTCTTTTGCATCACTAACTAGTCCCATGGTCTCTAGCGTGACCAAGATGAACTTGAGATACATATGGGATTTTGATATCGAAGATGGATTTCACATTTCCATCATGTGAACCATTAGGTAGCTACCCATATTGATCTTTTCAACAATATTTATAAGGCATAAAATATATACACATTGATACATCATTGTAGATAAATAACATTTCTTGGATTGTCACATCAAGCTGACTAGAATCTGGGCTTCTCACTGTCACATCTCAAGTCAATTCTACAAATGAATCCTCATATAATTTTTTTAATGTCATTGTGAAAAGCTGTGTGATAGTCATTTGAAAAACCATTATGAAGAACCATCATACATCTTTCCCATTTTATTGATATGAAAACAAATTCTCACCCTTTATTTTTCTTCTAACCTAGTTCCCATCTTACACAAAACATAATTCAATATACTGATAGACATATTGTTTTAACTTAGCAGATAAGGGTCTCATGTTGCAAGAGATACATTATACCAATACTTGGTTTTGATGAACTATGATAACTAATGAATTTCTTAACATTAACAATTTGAATGAACTTCTTTCTTAGGAACCACAACTCACTTAAAAAGATCTGAGGTTATGGGATCAATAGAAGAATGACTTGACACTACTTTTTACTTCTTTAATGGGTGAGAATCATCCAAATATGATTCAATAGATATTTTCATTCTAACCATGATATAATCTTATAAGGTTCTTATAAAGGAAAGGGAAGGTTGGTAGTTGGTTGAGAAAGGGTCTTTATGATGTTTCAGAGTAAGGCATGAGGGAGTGATAACATTGAAATTAGAAAAGTACCTAATTTATATCATCTAGGTGTTTAGGAAATTGTAAAGCATAAAACCAAATAATATTTGAGTCAAATAAAAATTAATTAAATAATACAAAAAATTAAATTAGCAATAATGGAATAAAAATCAATGACATATAAACACAATGGGGTGGGGGGTAAAACTATAATGTTGGGTAAACCCCAATGGTAGGTAAACTCTAATGGTGTGTAAAATCAGACTGTGGCTAAAAATACAATATTGGGTAATACTCCAATGGTGGGTAAAAGTCTAATGGTGGGTAAAAATGTAACGGTGGTCCCCAAAAATTTATCTTAACCAAAATTAATCATTACCAATTCATTTATGATGTTGTCCATTATCATAGAATTCAAATATTTAGTGAAATTATTAGCAATCTAATGTTCAGTTCCAATGTATTAATGATTTTTTTTAAATAATCTCTTATAAGTGATGTCGTACATCAATATGTTTTTTCTAGTGTGAGATACAGGGATCTTATAAATGTTTATAGAACTATTGTTAACACAATTTATAAGCACGTGTCAGAACTGATATCTATAGTCTAGCAATGTGTGTCTCTATGACAGAATTTGAGTGGAGTATCTATCTGAAGATTTTTATTCAGCCTTAGTAGAAGAGACTGAAAAAAATTATCCTTAATATGCTATCAAACTATAGACTTTCAAAAATGATAAAAAGTTTCATAGGTTATATTCTATCTTACATAAAACCACCAAAATTAGTATCTAAATAACTAAATAGGGAAGATTATTGTCCTCTAGTGTATAATATTTCTAAATTGGTTGTATATTTAGGGTATTTTAAAATCCATTTTATTAAAAAAATTGTGCCTATTTTTTATTTTCTAGAAAACAAACAAACATACAAACACAAAACATAATGTCATGTATGGCAAGTAGTTAAGTAGTGAATACATCCAATAATACCTCTATAACTAGATTAATCCACTAATTTTCTAGCTTCATCAAGATCCAATTTATATATGGTACTCATAGGAGTGTAACTAATCTTAGTTATATTGAAACTAAATCATTTTTAATGATGTTCAGTAAATTAAATTTCATTTTAAATAATTATTATTTATTTTAAAAAACATGTGAACCAAAAAATATTTTCAGGTCATCGATTAAACTAATTTCTAATAAAATTTTCATCACTTTTGAAAAGTTAGTGTGTAAATAATTTTTAATATATTCAAAAATAATATCAACTATATAAATTTGAATAACTAAAACATTTTTTGAAATTATTTTTATAATTGGACTAGGATCTGTTATACCTTTTTAAAATCCATTAGAAATATTTAAAAAGAAGATCCTATCATACCAAGCTCTAGGATCATGTTTTAAACCATATAAATCTTTTGTTAAATTGAAAAAAAATATGATGAATGAGGGTTTCAAAATATAGGGGTTGTTCAAGAAAAATGTCCTCAATTATATAAAAATTCAGGAAAGCACATTTGACATCCATTTGTTATAGTGTGAAATAAATATGCTTTGAATTAGATAGTATTATTTTAGAGGGTTCAAGACTAGTTATAGGTGAAAAGGTTTCATCAAATTTTGTACCACTTTCTTGACTATATCCTTGTGTAGCTAGTCTATCCTTATTTCTTACTAATGTACCAGATTCATCAACCTTGTTTCTATGTACCCATTGAGTGCGTATAGTCAAGGATTATTTGGATCTATTAGGAATTTGCCAAAAATTATTTATTTCAAATTAATTAATTTCTTCTTTTTTATCTGTTACCAAGAATTCATCCTTGATTTCTTATTTTATATTCTGAGGTTCAAGATATGATATGAAATCGTGATGTTCAACCTATTTTCTTAAAGAATCCCTATTTTTGTACCTATATATATGTTTAAAACTAAATGATCTAAAGGATGGTATTAAAGAGTTATAACATCTCAGGTAAAATAATCACCAATTACCTCATGGATTCTTATAGGCTTAGGTTCATGAATATACTCCGAACTGGATGATTTTTCTGCATGCTTTACACAAGATTCAAAAGGCTTGGAATCTATGTTCAGAGTGGATAAATAAACATCAATGATATTTCAAGTGGTATTAGTATCATGTGGATATTTCTTATTAAACATGTCATTGAAATACTCTTTCCTAGTCTTGGTTATATTATTAAAAACTCTATTGGATTTACTATAAGTTGAAGAACCTAGGAATATTCCTTCCTCACCCTTGGAGGAAAACTTGTAAAAATTATCATTATTATTAATAATAAAGATATTGAGACAAAAAATTATAAATTAATTAACCTTAAGATTTCTAAAATTCCTAATTTTATAGGTAGTTTATTTCATGATATTCCTAATTAAAACATTGTTAATTATATTACAGGTTGTATTCAAAACATCTTCCAAAAATTAGATAGGTAGGTAATATTCGTTACAAATTTTCTAAAATATCTGTTGAAGTGTTCTATTTATTCTTTATACATATCCATTTTACTAATTAATCCAAGGATAATAGAAGTTGTGGTTATAGAAATTTTGGGAGAAAAATGATTCAAAGTCTTTATGTCCAAATTCAAGACCATGGTCACTTCTTATTGTTTTAATTTTAAGTCCACTTTGGTTCGTTACAAATTCAGCATACATTGTAAAATATGGGCAAGATTTTTTTGAGCTAAAATGAATACCCAAGTATACCCAGAAAATTTATCTATAGGTATATATATATATAATATTTCACGTTTAAACTAGAAACATTGGTTAATCCAAACACGTCAATGTGACCCTACTCAATAGGTTGAGAAGTTGAGTATTGTTTTCGTAATTTAAATGATATATTGTGGTGTTTCCCATTTGAAATGGGTTATGGAATTTTTCATTTGGATATTAATGTTATTTAGATCCATGATTAACCCTTTCCTAGTAAGATTTCTATGTGATTGAATGTTATAGTGGACTAGAATTCTATGCCAATGCCATGATTCTCAATAAAAGGAACTTAGACAAGAAACAATTTGAGAAATTAATGTATAAATATTGACAATAAAAATATAATCAATTGTAAAAACATTAAATAATTAATATTTTTTTAATTAAATATATTACCATCATTATTTTCAAACAAAACATGAATCCCATCATCACATAGTTGTGAGATGATGACTAGATTATATTTTAATCCATTAAAAAATGTTCTTCAATATTAAACCTAAGTTTTTGTTATATATTTGTTTCAATGGAAATGATCTTTCTATTACAGTTGTCACCAAATGATACATGTCCACCATCAAACTTTATCATATTATTAATGATCAAGTAATATAATGTCATCTGTCTAGAACATCTACTGTCCAAGTACTGCAGATTTCTATAGGAGATCTTTAAGTACTTTTCCTACAAAAAAATGGTTATAAGAAGAATTATTTTGGTACAAATTTTTTTGGGGTCCAGATATATTAGTTATTTATGTAGGTTCTAGAAGTAGTAAAATAACGTGGATGGGTGAACCCAACTTTAATTTTACCATTAACAGCGATCAATCCAAGATTTGTCATGATGATAAAATGATGGATAATCAGAATAAAATGAATAACAAAAAGGAAATAGGGAAGTATTAGAACCATAGAGAAGATCATCATATGTTGTTTATAAGTAATTTAATTAAAAGATAATAATTTCCTTGGTGGAATTCTCTCTACTTTGATACTTCCAGTCACGATACATTTTGATCTGCCGTTTCATCGTAGAAGCCAATTATAGGCTTCCTATAGTGGTAATACACATGTGCTCCACATTTTTCAAGACGTCACCGAAGGGATATTAGGGATCAAGAATGGAAGATCCATCGCTTGGGATGTCCACCTTCGATCTCCTTGAGAGATTCTTCCAAAGTGCTCTCCTTGATCTAGTATAGGAGCATCTCTCTCGTAACATGAGAACATTCTTAGAGGAATGGAATTTTCTCTTGGCTTGAGTGCTTTCTCCAGATCTGTTGTGCACAAACATAGAGAATGGGTAGGCCAAGTGAGAATAATTTAATTATAATTTATAATACATATAATAATGAAATAAAATAATTTCTCATATGTATTTATTTATTTTATTTTATTCATAGTAATACTCTATGTCTAATAATAACATTTGACTATTATTATTACTCGACATGCACCCTGTGAATTACACCTAATATTATTTAATCAAATAAAAATATATTATCTCAAAAATCCACAGAAAAACTATATAGAACATATATTAATATACACAGCGTATACTTTTTCCATTTTTTATTTACTCGAACACATTTATTATAACTTCAATAATGACTATTTATTTATTAAATAATATCACTACATTAATTTCTAATAAATATATTATTTATCCCACAAAAGTTTCTCTCGAATAACTTGTGTCGAAATATATGTGATCAGGCATCCTTTAATAATTATTAAACCATAAACGGTAATAATATCTATTCAACGTTTCAAATAAATATTTAACTAAGATACTTGAATACACTGAGTGTGTGACCCTCTAGGCCACTTTCTCAGTGGAATTAAGTGGAGACTACCTAAAGACAAAGGTTATGTTCTAAAAACATGCTAAGGAACCCATAAATAAATAAGTTATCACCGCAATGATGTGTCACATTATAGGAATACTTATTGTGTAATGTAATCCTTTTGTCTCAATATCTCAAATCAAGGGGGTTTCATGCTAGTTCCATCAACCCATGTGCTCATTTATTCTTTATTAGACTTCTCAAAAATGAACATTCACATTGCTCACCACGGACATGAATTTATTTAGGCTATATCAATACCATCAAAGGGACTAAGATTTAAACTTCCATTATGGAACAGAAGAGACAGATCCATTCTCGGATTATCTAATATTGCAGTATTACTTGTGATGCACCTAACATATCTTACCTCAGTACGAACAGTGTGTCATCACAGTTTTCATTAATATATCCAAGTACGTGAGTTATAATATCCATTAATAATAATCTTAATGTATAATTACCAATACACATGTCCACATATAGGAACATCCAATGACACTATGAAATGTGGATTTCTTACTAGCGGGTCTCATTCTCATAATATCTACCTAGATATTAGAAAGGGAGAACACCATGAGAAGATTTCTCAATTTTTAATGAGTCATCACCCCTAATAGAGTGTATTATTTTTTTCCCTCAAATAAAATCATCTGTCCATAGAATATATATTCAATAATAGTTTTATGGCACTTCCAAGTTCTCATCAAAGAAGGGATCCACTATAACCCTTTAGCGCAACTGTTATCCTTAGGAAATTATCACTTGGATTTTCACATAGAAGAATAATTAATATGTGATAAGGTATTTGTTAATATTCAAATCCATTAATACAAGTTCATCTTAAATTACAAATTATTTGGATCTAGGCCACCAAATCCAACAATTTAGGCCTTAGGAACCAATATTTTTTTTAGGTTTCCTATAAGGAAATTTTAAATTCATCTAACTAATAATTTTATTAATTCCACTTGAATAAAAATTAGAAATATAATTTCCAAAAGTGTATTTTGAAAAAAAAAACTACTCTTAACAACTCATATCTTTCGAGGTTGGTAACTCCAGATAGTAATACATTTTTTAGAAATTTTTATTCCTAATATTTGAGTGAGATTTTTTATTCTATTTGTAAATTTCTATAACCATTTCTTTACCTACTCATTTGAAAATTTCAGTTCAGTATTTCATATTAACAACTAAGAATTATTCTCTTTTCTTACAGTCATAGTAGTTCTTACACTACCATATAAACATGATATTTGTCTAGAAATTTGAAATTTTCTATGGTTTAATTAAATTTATCTTCAATTATTTTATTTTTCTCAAATTTTTTCTTCTATGGAAATATCATCACTGTTTTTATTCAATTCTCAGAATAATTTTAATTTTTTATAATAGATACAGTAGGCACATCAAATATATTTATCATGAAGAACTTATTTAATTTGTAAGTATTTTCTTCATGATTTAAGTCTTAGTAATGAGAGCTTTCCTCAGAGACAATCCATGTGTATTTAATTTATTTCTTATAATTTATATCCCCATCATTATATTTCTTATCATAATTCAACATAGGATAGTCATCAGAAACATGTCCTTTTATTTAACACTTATAATCGATAATATCATTTACATTATCATTCATTTTCTGATCCTTCATACAATTCCATATATTATCATACATTCCATTATAGAATGTTTTATTGATGAATTTACTCTTGTTATTAAATTTATTAAATGTTCTGAAAAATTGTGCCATTTACCCATCATTGTCGTATGGTTTTTCCTCATCACTGGAGCTTTAAGGTGGAAATTTTTATTTTTCATTATTTTTTGATGAAGTAGTCTAGAAGGCTATAGATTTTATATTTGATTCATCATACTCTTCATACTTAACCTTAAGATCTTCCTCATACATCATCAACATTATAATAAATTCTTTGATAGGTATTTTGCTGATGTCACATGATTTTATTTTTGAAACTGATGTTCATCTCAATCTATCTAGAAGACATCCCAATAGTCTCATAATTTGATCTTTGTTAGAAACTGGATACCCCAAGGATCTCATTGGGTTCACTGTCACATTGAACCTAAAATTGATATTATAAATTAGATCATCAGGTCTCATCTTGATTTTATCATACATAGTTGAATAATAGTTCTATCTCATTTCTTTCATATTAGTAGTTACTTCATGAGAAATAGATAATGTATCACAAATTTCAAAAGTAGTTTTACTAGCATATATCCTATTAAATTCTTAATATTCTATCGAACAATAAATAGAATTCACTTATTTGAAATTATTATTATATGAAAGTTTAGTAGTACTATCCATAGTTTTCCCATCAATTAAAGGTAACTTGTATTTATCCTCTATAGCATACCATATTTCAAAACAAACAATTTCAATATGAAATTTAATTTTAATTTTCTATTAAGATTATCTATTTAAAAAAATGAATGAGGTTTGTTGGTAGTAGATTTTTTTTCTATAATCCATTTATATAACTCAATTTATAATTGATATAAATTAAGTTCATTAAAACATAACTAAAATCAAAGTTGATATTTTTGAAAATTATATTGATACCAAATGTTGTTCGTATTAAGTATCTCATGAGGGGGATGAATTGAGTACCAAATAAAACATTCTATTAAAAATGATTAAATAAAATCACCAAAATAATTAAAACAACCCATTTAACCAAAATTTAGGATCAATATATGTTTTAATATTTTAAAATATTTCTTAAAGATTTATTCATTCTTAGTTAAAATAATTTATTAAAATTACATTAATTTATGAAATCAATTAACATAATCAAAACCTTATATAAACACTAATTATGAGTCACAATAAATTATATTATTATTTATATAGAATAAAATAAATTTAGTTTAAATATTTAGAAACAAAACAAAACAAAACACACAAAGAATAAATAAAAGATGTTCAGTCTCAAGATAAGACCTAATCATCTCAACATGAAAATCACCTACTTCCAAAAAATATTATATAAAATAATATTGATCCATAACTTGGATCGAGTGTACAATAGAAAATTAGTTGTCCTATATACACATGGACCTCTTTCAAAATAATTGTCGGAATATAACATACATAAGCCACATACGGACCACTTTTACAACACATGGGTAAAAAAGATTAAATATATTAGAGAATATATTGAGTATCATCCAATTAAAATATCGGAGATAGTGGGTGTGTTAAATATAAAGAGTAAAAACACAATGAATATATTTTCAGTATAATAAAAAAAGAGATAAAGTAAATATTTAAAGAATATACTATTTCTCGTTCTGATATTCTCTGATGTTCTCTAAATCTTGAGTCTCCTATGATATTAATTGATAGGATATCGAGTTTTGTTTCTGAAAATAGATGTAAAATATATTGTTGTGAACTCTTTTTGTTAAGATTGTGGGAGGTAACTATATATTCATTGTTCTTCGATCTTCCATATTTGATCATATGTAATGATGCTTCTTGTATGAGATGCTTCATATCAATCTCTAGTTCATTTAAAATTCAATCTCTGTTTTATGTTCTTGATATATCTCTCTATATCGCATGAGAGAGTTTTCTTCCTAATATATGAGTAGTATTCAAGGAGAACCATTCATATCCACCTCTACTTGTATAGATCAACTAAAAACATATTTAATTCATCTATATAATTTATTAAGAAGATTCATTAAAATAAATCTCATTGTTAAATAAGATAATATAGTCATAAAATTATTCAATTAAAAATAACCAAAAATATTGTCAGTGACTCTTCTGAATGGTGAGAAAAATCAGATGGTGGCTTGAGATGGAAGTGAGTCAGGCAGATGGAAGGTCATTCTCAAGGGAGACTCATTCTAATAACGAGTCTTATATGAATGTAGTTAACCAAAACACTTCTTCAAAATTTTAAGGTGACTAAGTTCTAACAGTGAGTCATCCTTTGGCAGTGCGTCTTTCCCATACTTAGAAAAATATATATTCTAATGATGACTCGTCCCTAACGGTTGGTTTCTTCAATACATTTTCAAATTTCATGGTTAAAATATGATTCATATATGATGTTATCTATTTTATATAATCATCCAAAATTTAATCCTAGTGGTGAGTCATCCTCAAATATTAGTCATGTCTAGCGGTGATTAGAGTTTGATGGATGGTATTCTGAACCCTTAGACAAAAATTATCAAAAGTACATTATATTATAAAATGCTAACATAAATCCTAAAATTATTTATATCAGAAGAAGCATGATTATATCATCATTAAAACAGGGGTTCTAATATGGTAAATAAATAAGAAATAACCTAAATAAAAAATGTGATACATTACTTTATGGAGGTGGAAGTCTATACAATGCATAGTTATTTTTTTTATTTCATGCAGAGTGATAGGGGAAAATATGGATTATACATTTTATATTAATAATTATATTTTATATTACAAATTTATCCTATAATTGTACCCTTACAAATAGATAAGAGTGATATCAGTGAAAAATAAAATGTATCCTTTCACTGAGGTGGTATCCCTCAAAATGCACAACTGAAAGTTTCTGGTTTCTTAAAGGAAAATGGAAAATGTGGTTAATAGTTATGAACTTTTAATAATAAATTTATTTATTAAAATACCAATTTAAATATATTGGAGATATAAAATTAAAATTTATAATGTATGGAATGAAGATAAAATTAATTAATTAAAAAATACCCTTGTGAAGGACTTTGGCTCTCCTGTGGAAAAATCTTTGGAAATGGGGCTATGAGGAAAACATCTTGTGACCAGCGGATTAAAAAAATGGATGATGATTCTAGGGTTTTTAAAAAATTTATATTCTCAATAGGAAATGATATTTATTTAGTGGTATTATAGGGTTGGTGATAGGCCCTGTTTATAAGTTTTCGGAATGGAATTTTTCAAAATATTTCCACTTTATATAAAGAGAGAACATGATTCACATGTCACGAAGACTCAAAGAAGAAATTAATGGATTGGGGGATGAGATAAGTCTCATAATACCACAAAAATGTTTTAACGCATGTTTTAAATTTTTTTATGAACATTATGCTTTTAATTTTCACTTTTTCCATTTTTGGATTTATCGTGGAAACCAATCTTTACAAATGTAATTTAATTTTAATGTGTAAAAATAAAACTCACATTATTACATGAAATGAATCTACTAATTAGAAATATTAAATTGATTTTATCATATAAAATTACTTTGTTTTAAAAAAATCAATTTAACCATTTCACATGTAACGCGTAAACCCCCATTTTTAGAAAATGTATATTTTTAATCATTAATTTTTTATAGAGTAAAATTTTAAATTAAATTGATTTTTTTAAATGAATTGGTTTATTAAAATTAAAATACATTTTATATAGCTTTAAAATCAATCCAAAATAAAATTTTACAAAAATATTATTTAACTGAATGAAAATATAAAAAACTGTTATTTTTTGAAAATGTTTCTTTGGTACCTAAAATATTAATCAATTGTTTTCTAAATTCGTAATTTATCATAAAAAGTGTATGTATTTACTCATTAAGACATTGTTTTCAATCAAATCTTTCTATGAAATTTTATATTTTTCTAATAAAATTATAGAGTCGTAAAATTTACAGTTTTTGTACAAACATTATTTTCACTATTCAACTAAAAATAAATTATTTCAAAGAAAACAAAAAATTAATATTAACTTAATAATAAAAAATTAAAAAAATAACTGGGATAATTTTTTCTAGATAAAATTATAAAATATGAGAATTTTACATTTAAATTAACATATAAAAATTTATTGAATTTTGTTTTCATACAATTTTTTTTAAAAATTAACTATTCTTATTGTTATTTTCTATTAATTACTAAAAAAATTAAAATAAATTATTCATATTATTTATGTATTTTATCAATTAGAATTACTCGCCTAGGTTCTGTTCTTGGTGCCATCTAGAGGGGTACTCTTCTTTAGTATGTGGAAAATCTCGTGAGACAGTTTCCCCTTTACAGGTAGCTTCTTCCCAACCTATTGTGGCTCCAAATGTTACCCCTATTGTTCAACCTGGTAGTCATCTCGATCATGTCGCATGGGGGAAGAATCTAAGGCTACCCCCATCTCCTCCAAACATTGAATCCTCCTCTTCGTCAGAGCACAATTTTATGGTGGATGTGTCTCTTCCATGCCATGAATTGGTTCCCTTGTGTAAGGTGGCCTCATCTAGTAGCTATATTAGAGTGATAATAGTTTTGGAGCTCATCTTTGGTTTTTGAGGGAAATTATCACCACTTATTCCCTTTTCCCTTCCTAACTCCATCATCAAGGAGAGTGATCCAGGGGGTTTTTCAAAGGACCGTGTCCATCATTCATCTCCGATAATCAGATCCCCTTCAAAGTGCTTGGATGTTCATCTTCTAGATCCTACTCTAGTGAGAAAGCAGCCTTCCACCTCGACGTTCCTGTCGCTCAAATATATCCCTTCATCCTTAGATTTCTGCTCTTCTAGCATGATAAATACTATATCCCAATCATAATATGAATCTAAAGTTAAAATATATAATAAATCTAGGGTCTATGAGTCTGGGGACCATCCCAGACAACTTTCTTTTAATGTTTACTATTATTATGATTAATTCTCACAACCTGGACTCACGGGAAAATCAGATTTTATTTCCAATGAATTTTTCTCTCATTCTATTTCGTTGGTTGCTGTCCTAGAACCCAAAGGGGCTCCTGACAAAGTCATGTTATTGGCTTAGCACATGAGGCCTCATGGATCTTGTCAAGGCTACCCAACCAACTATCACATTTGGTAATATTGGAAATCATGATTTGTAGTGGATCTAGTTTCTATTTCTAAGCAATGTATTAATGTGAAGTTTTTGGTGGGAGATACATATATTTTTTTGTCAGTTGTCTATGATAAATGTGATTCTCATGAACATGAACCATTATGGGATGACCTAGCCTCCATTAACCAGAGAGATTCTCCTCGGATAGTTGTTGGAGATTTCTACATAGTAACTAGTCCGTAGGATAATGATGGTCTAGGTGATTTTCCTATAAGGTCCATCCAGACTTTTGTTTTGATTATAGCTCATAATGGCATTATAGATGCAGGCTTTTCAAGTGATCCTTTTACCTGGAGTAATAACCCATGAGGAAATAGGCAATCTTTGTGCCAGCTATAACAATGTTTAGTTAACTATGTTTCTCTCTCAGCCCTCCCTGACATCAATGTTTATCACCTGGTGTGTGGTCTCTCACACCACTTTCCCCTTAGACTCTCTCTAGAAGCCTATGATAGCAGTTCCTCCCCCATCCACTTCTCAGCTTCCTAGGTGGAGGATGCTGCCTTCCAAGACCTTGTTCGATGTACATGGTATCCACTTTGCAATGGTAATCCATGGGTATCTCTTCACACCAAATTAAGGAAAAGGAAAAATCATCTTCATTCTTGGGTCAATGTCCTTCCCTCTCCTCACGCTGAGCTAGAAAATATAGGTAGAGAAATTAATTTTCTTGAATTAGTGCTGAAAAATGCTTGGGATGATTCAGTTTTATGGAGATTAGGGTTTAATAAGACATGTTGTATGTTTTTATAATGAAGTTTGAACGTGTTTCTAGAGATCAGTCCCGAATCAAATGGCTTTGTCATGGTGGCCCTAAATCGGCTTATTTTCAGGCTTGCATTAAGGAAAACAAGCAGATTATCAAGTCCCAATGTCCTATTAGATGATGGCTCCCTCTCCAATGACAGATAATTTTAGGTAGCTTGGTTGACATCCATTTTAGGTCTTCCCCGGCTAATTCAAAACCTCTTATGGTTGATGGCTACCCGAATGGCTCCTTGGCCCTGTTTGATTCTATTACTTTCTCGGTGTCGAAGGCAGTTAATGTTTCCCTTCAACCCCCCCCCCCCCCCCACCTGATGTGGAAGAAATAAGAGCGGTTGTTTGGTCTATCAACACAGTCAGTGCCCCTGGCCAGGACGCTTTTCCAGTATCCTTCTACTGTGTGGCCTGAGATATGGTAAAAGCATGTTTATGTAGCATTGCGCAAGATTTCTTCCATAGAGGTAATCTTCTTGGTGTGGTGTGTGCTACTAAACAATTGTTAGTTACAAAGGTCAAAACCCCCACTTCATTGAATTATTATAGACTCATTATCCATTGCAATGTTCATTATAAAGTAATGGCGGTCATTTTGAATATATGATTTTCCCATTTTCTCTAATGTTGGGTTTCCCTGGAACAACATAGTTTTTTGAAAGGAAGATCTATTCAAAGGGATATTGGCCTGGTTGAGGAAATTTTTAATGACATCAACATAAAATATACATGTAGTAATGTTGTCATTCAACTATACATGAGAAAAGCATACAAGATGATGGAATGGAGTTTTCTCATCTGGGTCCTTTTAATAATGGGTTTCTCTTCTTAGGTTGTTGATCTTATTTTTCAATTATTTAGTTCTTCATGGATGGGCACATCCTTTATGTGTAAGAATTTTGTGTTCTTTAAGGCTCTTTGAGGCTTGAGAGAGGGGAACCCTCTTTCCCCATCTCTGTTCATCATTGCCCAAGATGATTTCAGTCATTATCTTAGTCATTGTATTACTGTAAGAAAAGTTCTCCCCTATCTCCATAAATCTTCTTCTGGTAGTATATCTCACTTGATGTTTGTTGATGATACCATAATATTTGTTAATGGTAGCAAACAATCAATGCAGGGGGTTAATGAGGCTCTGGAGCTCTATTGCGGATGGAGTTGTCAAGTTATTAATCATGAGAAGAGTCTTTTCTTTGTTCCCTCCATGTGCTTGGAGAGTCTCTCTAGAAATCTGGAGTCCAACCTTGGTATGAAAAAAGGCACATTTCCAATGACATACATGGGTGCTCCAGTGTCTCAAAAATAACCTCTTTATTACACACTTTGATACGGTTATGGATAAAATCATAGGGAGATTATCAATTAGAAGAATAGACTTCTATCATTTGGATGTATAATTAGGCTAATCAATTCAGTCATATCTTCCATACCCATGCACATCCTATATACCCTCAAGGTGGTGAAGACAGTGATTTCCAATATTGAATCTACCATTTTGGCCTTCTTATGGGGTGAACACCACTAGAATAAATGTCATTGGTATTCATGGAATATGTGGGCTAATCTGATTGAAGAGGGGGGGGGGGGGTTGAACCTAAGATGTGTTTCTAGGTATATGAGTGGACTTCATGCTAAGTGGTCCTAGGAGGTTATTTATGGGTGATCACTTTGGGTAAAGCACATAAGAAACACTTACGGTCAGGAGGGGAGTTTCACCAGAGGTAAACATTCCATAATCTCCATATTACACCAGCCCTTCATTCCTCTTATTCAGCAACACGCTTGGTGGATTATTGGAAAAGGGGATGTCTGCTTCTGGTATCAAAACTGGTTGGGGTCAATTTTGGGTTTCCCTAGCTATCCCACTCTGTCGATTTCTTTTAGGGAGGCTACTAGTTTCCCTCTCCTTATTCAGACCACTTTGGATGCTGCTCAAAAAAATGTCTATGAGAATATCATGTTTTTTAACGACCCTGATAAGTTTTTTTTCATGGGATCTACTTCAGGTATGTTCTCTATCATAGATTTTCTCATACTTCAATCTAATACTTCCCATCAGGACTACTGGGATGATCTTCTATGGTGCAAGCCTTTAAAATTTATTTTCCTTTCCTGGTGTGTCCGACATGGTGCACTGCTATAGGATGAAAATGTACAGTGAAATGGTGTTTGTTTGGCTTCGATGTGATTCTACTGCAAAGAGACACAATCTGAATCTTATGTCCACCATTTCTTCAACAGCTATTGTGCCAAAATGAATTGGAGTTTCTTCAGATAGTTTATAGGCTGGTCCGATCAGGTTTACTTGACAGATAACTTCCTTCAGCAGTGGTTCTTAGCATTGGACAGACCTTGTGTGGAATGATGGGAAAGGGAAATTATCTTCATTGTAGGATGTTGGTTGCTCTGGACTTCTCAGAATGATATCTGTCACTCTAATATGGAGGATTTTCTCTTGGGTATTATCTTTATAGTCTGAAACCTCATTCTTGATTTTTTCAGGTTAGACCAAAGTCTTAAGGTTGCCCCGTCTATTTCTCCTCTCCTTCCACAGCACTCCTTGCCCAGTTTGGATCCACTCATATGTGGTTCATGGGTTTCATAGAAGGCACCTATCTCAGGGCTCAAATTGAATACTGATGGTTCATGTAGCATGGGCACGATGCGAGTGGGAGGAGTTACAAGAGATAATTCTGGACCAGTGTTTGCTGCATTTTCAATTTTTTGGGCCCGGGTGACTCTCTCTAAGAGAAGGCTCTCACCATGCTTTATGGACACATGATTTACAATCATATGAGATTTTTTCTCATGGAGATTGAGACTCATTCAATGACCCTCTTTAAATCAATTACAGATAAGGATCTGGACCCATGGTCCATTATCTACTCTAATAGAGGCTGCATGAAGTTACGGGATGACCATATTTCTATCGTTCATTCCTGGAGATGGGTAATTTTGTGGTGGATTTCCTCACTTATATTTCTTCTCAAAATGACCACTTTCTTATTTTTTATGATCCTAGATCCTTTCCTCCAAGGGGAATTCACATTGTTTTGGCCGATGCTCTGGGACTCCATTTTTTTATACCTCCATAATTTTCTCTTGTAGGATTTTTAGCCCTTTCTTTTTTAACAAAATCATAAAAATCTTTGGTGGTAAATTTTCATCACTGACTTAGTAAAAATAATCAAATTTATTTTTTATTAAACATTAATTGAATATTTTTTATCTCTTTTTGACCCATTAATTCAATGGATAAATATTAATTGTTATAACACGTTTCATGTTATGTTTTGGTTTTGTGTTTCATGTTAAGAAACTTTTAAACAGATTATGGTTTAAAGTAAAATATAATTTATGATCTCATGGTGTTACATTCTCCCTATTGAATAAAATAAATCCATGAGAATTTAATTTACACCCACTAATAAAATTATTCAATGGTATTTAATATATATATATATATACCAAAAGAAATTTTAAAATTAGGCATCAATTATATATCAAGAATCTTCTAGTACCTTCCTGATATTACCCTAATTCATTCTTAACATATTTTTCACATGATTGAAATTGAATATTATATTATTTATCATCATTTTCACATGGACTTCCAAGAGACTCCATCCTATTATTCTTCGCTCTGTTTGGAAACACAAATAAGTTCATTATTTTAATCATAATTCCTGATAAATATTTTGTAATAATCATAGTATTTCAAACTCAATCTATTATCTCATTAGGTTTCTCATTAGGTAAATATCCACATTTTCCAAGGCATTAATTTCTATATTGGTACTTTTCGGATTCAAACATTTCTAATACCATAAGTAATTAACCATGAGTAACGAATAATAAATACCATAAAAGAACTATTATAAGATAATTAAATGAAAAAATCATCTTTAAAATTTATTACCCCATAAATCTAACACCATAGATTTCAATTGATCCTAAATGACACTATTTTTAACCTATATCATTATTAATTCAACTTCAATTTCCTTGAGTTTTGTTCTCTAATAATTATTAATCTAATTACTTAAATTAATTAAGAAATAAATCCTTTAGAATGGATAATAAATTGATTGTTATTAAATAATAAAATTTCCCTTGTACTTTCTATCTAGGTGTATAATATTATTCTCACTCATCATGCACCAGAGTAACGATTGAGTTGATACTCAACTAAAAAAAATTTAGGGTGATTATCCTAGTGTTCATTTATGTCACACCCACATCAAAATTTCTATATCTACAAAATCGATGTACCAAACAATAAATATATTCTTAGACCAAAAAAATATTCCTTACCAAAAAATTGACATGTTATCATATTATTAGTATTATCCATTATAATTATCAAATTGGGTTTTACTAAATATGTGTTATCATAATCCCAAAGATATTCTATATTTTCTCAACTAACCTAAAGGGTTACCTATAAATATTTAATTATGACGAAACATAACTTATAAACCCTTAAGTTATCATAAAATATCGTCATGAACTATAAATTTATCTAAACATTCCTTTGATACCAACAATGATAACCCCAAACATGCACTCCCCGATCTAATGCTCATAAATACATTAACTATATTTTTTATGTCAACTTAACCAAACCAACCCTATTTTTAAAATCAATAATCATAATATCACTAATAAATATTTAGTCACATACATTTTATGGACCTTTTAGATTTATATTTTTCCATAGATAAGAAAAAAAACAAACAATGCCATTGTATATCTCCAGAAATGAACTTTTTTGGTACTACATAAAAACACTGAATTCAGAATAATTCTTCAATATCTCCTAAACATTATCCACAAAAGATAATATTCTAGACATATATTGTGTAAAATATTTCATTATAACCTATAAAAATGGAAACATAAGAAGGGATTATCTGAAAATCTATA
This sequence comes from Viscum album, assembly GCA_963277665.1. Taxonomy (NCBI): domain Eukaryota; kingdom Viridiplantae; phylum Streptophyta; class Magnoliopsida; order Santalales; family Viscaceae; genus Viscum; species Viscum album. The sequence goes on from OY728150.1 coordinate 522,273,368, forward strand.
AAATAGTAGACATAAGATATATCAATAATGGCTCAAAAGTGAGAGTATAATTAGGATAAATTATATGAGAGGAATATATAACACAAAATAATTCCTTAATAGAATGATACTAAAATCATAATATATCAATGGATCAAAATTTAAATTAAAAATCACATACATAACAATAACGTTTTTCTTAGTGATGAACTAAACTATGTTAGGAAGTTAAATACATGAACTAGGAAATGAAATCATGATCTTATACGTCATGATATTATCATCAAGGCCCTCTGTCTATGTAATTCTTGTTCTGGGTAGTTATTCCCCAAAAGATGCAATCTAGTATGAATCATGAGACCAATCATCAAATCCAAGGGAAATATATTCCAGCCCCCACTCATCTCTAATTATGTTATACAAAATCATGATACGAATGAATGAATGAATATAATATAAAATTCATTACCATCATAATTTACTAATCAATAGACATCTATATTGAAATAAAAAGCATAAATTTTTTCAAGATTTCACCAATCAAAAAAAGGAACGTCTTTCTAATTATCTAGCCCCTGGATTAACACCCTATAGAGTAATGGTATACTTTTAAGTTAATAAATTCCCTTATCAATCTATGTACTTATATATTGGTGAATTACATTCAAAAAATGTAATAAAAAACGTATTCATTGATGAAAATAATTATAAAGAAAAAATGCATATAATAGGGGATTATTTTCAAAGACAAAGAAAGAGTTGTATGTATGAAATATTAATATCTAAGAAGAAAATAATATTGGAGGATTGATAATGTAATACATGGATAATATATACACCATAGAAAATAAAAATGTTGTGAATAGGAATCATATCTCAATGAAACAATATTGATATGTGAACACCCATAAGAATAGAGAAAATGTGATACAGATACAATAAAAATAAAAAAAACGAAATGGAAGATATTATTTATAGAAGAAGTTAATAGGATATTGAATACACAATATAAAACAAAATATGGTGCACAATATCAAACATATATCATGTAATTAAAAATACATAAAAATAACAATTATAAATTTTAAAAAATATTTAATTTTTTTTTAATTTAAAACCATGAATAATGAGAGGATATTAATATAAAATAAAAAGTGTCTGAATATGCACCATAAAAAAGAAAATAATATATATAATAATAAATATATGTCACTCTGGTGAAAATTCAAAAAAATAATACCATTCAAGTGACATAATATTTGAGGTAAGAATCATTTTATAATAAAGTTATAAGGATTAATTGTAGTAAAAAAGGAAATATGAAAAACCATACAGTGTACTCAATTTATGTAATAAATCAAACTTGTGTCAATAGAGTTCACCAAGAATGCTTTTCACACAATAGATGAAATTATATTTAGAAAAACCCTTACCTTGTTATGGAATATCTATGCCCTTGTTCCTAAACTCTTGTAAAAAAATAAATTACAACTATCTATTGAATAACCTTAATCATATATGGAAAAATTTATATAATTAATTTATAATTATTTTCTACATTTTTATTTATTAATATTTTTGATATCAGGTTTGAGTAATATTGAACATTGTAAATTAGTTTCATAATTATAGTGTTTCTTTCATTTTTATACTAATTTTAATAATTACCAGATCTTAAATTTTATTAGTATTTAGGTTATAAAATTATTCGTAATGTTATTATTTATTTCTATGGATTTTATGGTTATGATCCTTAAAGATTAAATCCCCAATGAGCATGTTACAATTATTTTTCATGAACCGATGTTTGTGTCATGATTAATTATTTTAAAATTAATGTAACCATTCCAGAACTAAATTTATATATCAATATTCTTATTTTAATCATATATTATTATAAATTATGTTCTCATATTCTACTATGATATTATTTTATTTAATTACTTAAGTTTGTGTCTAGATTGACCTAAACAAGGCAACACCATCAGTAAAGGAAGATTAGTATTATGAAAGTAGTTTCTTCTAGAAATAATATCATTATTAAGGAATCATAATTATTTTATTTATATATTCTTAATTTCAGGAAAAATATTTTAATATGGTCTAAGAAATAATAATAAACTAAATGAAAAATGAAATACATTACATCATGGAGGTGATAGTTCACAGAACAAATAGTTAAATTTTTTATTTCCCATTGAATAAGATGGAATTAAAGTGGATTATAATATTTATATTAATAAATATATTTTATATGTCACATTTATTCTTAATTTTAACCCCCATGACAAGATAAGAGTGGTTGTGGTGAAAAACAAAAGTCACCGCTTTGTGGATGTAATAGTTTATGCAATGCATGAATTCCAGTTTAATTTCACAATCAAAAGGGATAATATAGTTAATATATATTCCCTTACCAATAGCATTAATTATAAATAAAATACTAACATTATTTTATAGTAATAATAAAATTATATTTTTCAAATTAAGGAATGGAAGAAAATGTAATTAGGTGAGAAAGTATTTATATTGAGGACATTGTATTTTTATTAGAAGACTCATAGGAAATGGTTGTCTTAGGAAAATAAATTATGACTAGAGGCACTAGGAAAATAAATATGTTTTTTGGAAAAGTGGTTATTGTTCCAATAAGAAATATATTTTTTGGAGTGTCCTTGAAGGTGGGGTTAGAGGCCCCTTTATAATTGTTGGGAAATACAGTTTTGTTAATTTTTCAGCTTAATATAAAGAGATAACATGTTTAACTAGACAAGAAGGTATAATAAATGGGAACTAATGGAGTTTATATGATATAATATCAAAAATTTCACAAAAAATAATTTTAAAATGTTTTTAAAAAATGTTTTTAATTAATATATACTTATAATTTTCACTATTAGTTTTTTTGGTCTTACCAGGGTAACTAATATTTTCTTGAGAAATTTAAATGTAATTCCCAAACATAAAATATAAATTATTATATGATTTTTAAATTCTTGTTCTATATATGAAATCTATTTTTTAGATTAATTTTTTTTTGTATGATAATAGTTTTTAACCTTAGTATATGTAAAGTGTAAAAACCTATTTTTTTAAAAAAGTGTGTTTTATGTATAAAATATATGTAATTGGAAAAATTAAGAGTGAATTTTTTATTATAATATGGTTTTATTATAAAATAAATAAATTTTATGTTTCATTAAAATTACTCCAAAAAATAAATTTTACCAAAATAATATTTAATTAAAAGAAAAGAAGAAAAAAAATTATTGGAAAATTTTACTCAAGTAATTAAAATTTAAACCTTCATTTTTATTAATTCATAGGTCTTAGAAATGTATCAATTTACTCAATTATTATATATTTAATTAATTCAACCAATGTGCAATCTGATCATCCCTAGTATATGTTTGAGAGATTTCATTCCTTTGAAATGTAGGTCTACATTGAATAAAATTAAATGTGTGTTCATCTGAAATTAATAAACAAAAATGGTGAACATGATAATAATTATTCATCTTTGAAAGTGTTTTATCAAAAATTCACTTCATTTGTGATATATTATTTATGGGTATCTTGTTTGTGGTTGTTCATTCATTGAGGAAATTTAGAAATCCTAAAATAAATGGAATAATATTTCTCATCATCAACATATTATATGCTTCCCTAATATATCAGTGACTATCTTTGTATCTCTTATAATTCATATCAATATCCAAGGATCCCCATGTATTATATTTCCACCATAAAAAAAACCATCTTGAAAACCCAGAGAATGTTTTCACTAAAGCAACATCTCTGAAACCATGTGAAAAAATCATTGTAAAAGTGTACTTCCTCAATAGTGATATCCAACTCTAGAGATAGGTATGGTTATCCTCTAAGTGATCGAACCCCCTAGATCACCCTATTAATATATTCCCATGGAAAATAGAGTGTAAAAATTTACCGTAAAAACTATTATGGGAGATTTGCATTGGAACATGAAAATATGAATCTCCCGTATTATAGATAGATGGAGAAAGGGTGATTTTTTACCTAAATATAGGCTATAATCTTCCCATTAAGGTTACTACTAACAATAATTACAACAAATCCATACAAATCCTACTCCATAGGAACCCACAACAGATACCACCCAAGTGAAAACAACCCTGGTCACCAAGAATATGACACTTGAGAGATTATATAACCAAGGGAACTAGTTTATTGAATAAAGGAACCATAATCAAATTTATATTCTCACTAAATAATTCCATCATTATACATTTTATATGATAAAAAATCAAGCTTATATTCATGTTCACACATAAAATGCATGTTGGTATATCCTTGAAGTAATAGTTAGAAAATTTTGGAATATTCCATAAAACAAATATGGAGTAAGCTCATATTCATACTCCCATAAATGAAGTCTACCAACATATCTTGATGGAATATGGATGAATATAGTAGGCCTATATTCCCATTTATTTTTGAAGAGTGGGATTATATTCCCATTCATACTATATAATACAATAAACATATTTTGGTAGAAATGGAAGGTTAAGATTATATACCTTCCCAAATGTTATAATTATACCATAATATTCAAATAGAAAAATAATATAATGGTATCATATCACATAAATAACTGGTGAAAAGGCTCATATTCCTATTTATTAACATGAATCCAATTAGCATATTCTAGTGGAACCTATCAAAAAAATAGGATAATATCATTATCCTCGCTGAGGATAATTTTTAGCATGTTATGATATAGACTATAGATATAAAATGAACTAATATATTTATACCTTCTAATAATTTTAATGCACACCGATATATTCCAATGGATAATTTAAAAATTCTTAAGTATATTGTTGTGATGGGAATGATGTCACAACGGATGATTTATAAACATGAAGGTTCTTTCCTATATTTCTGGATTTCTATTTTAACTGAGGTTACAAACCTGGTCAATCAGATATAAATATCAAGAGGTTCTCATTAAGGGAATTATATAAATCATGAGTAGACCCATATCCCAACCCATATATACACTAGTATTCTTGAATCGCTCTATTATAGATTAATGTTGGATCAAGAATCTATTGACCCTTCATCACTAGGTTAAGGAATAGAAAAATAGGAAAGTCCTCCTTGGTTCTATGACTAGAAACTATGGAGGTCCTCCCCAGTTTACCCATCACAATGGTCTTCATCGTGACAAGATGAATATTAATCATGATGGTCATATGAAGGAATCTAGTAGTGAGGGTCTTCCGTACATCTTGAATATCATTATTGCAATAAGTTCATCCCCTTATATCATCATTAAATATTCATAACCATAGTGGAACCCCTGTGGAAACCATATTATTTACCATAGTGTTCCTCCCCCATGAATATGTTATAGAGTTCCTCCCTATAATCAAACATCAAGGCACAGTAATGTCCTCCCCACAATGGATAAAATTATGGGAAACATGTATTTACCCCCCACATTATATTCATTATATATTTCATCCCTATAGAAATATAAATCCTTGACAAGAAGGTCCTCCCCATGTACAAATTACTTAAAATGTTACCACATATCAATAGGCACTTGAAAATTCCAGACTGGCCACACCTATGGCCTCATCATCAAATTATAGTGTTTTTGTGATCAATGGTTGATTCATGATGAGGTTATCAGAAGTGCCTCCCTTTCACCATAACTACTATCATACAATTTGGTGAATTCCAAAAATTCTATTCCACTTTACATCAATGTTGTGGAATAAAAATTTTGTTCATATAGAAAATATTAATCAGTCTTAGAGGATGATGAATATACTATTTCTATTTAGTAACAACTAGTTGAAGGAAATAATTTTTTTATTTTTTTACTTATAACTACTTTCAAATATGTAAATCCAAAGACATTGGAGGAGGAGTTCATAAATTATCTAATTAAGAATATATGTAATAATATAATCTATATCAAGATGAAATATTATTCTCAATGGGTGTATACGGACCATTTCATGGTAGAAAGATAGTTATGCTTCTAATATGACCAGGATTCTCTCTCATTTTCATGGATTCTAATGTTGGGAAAAGATTGTGAAGTCTTATACCATGAATGAATTTCTGGTTTATAACCTATTTTCTAGCTGATAATTAATGACACATCCAACATGTGAATTAGAGGGTTTGGTGAACATAAATAATTTCAATTTAATCCACTAATTATTTAGGATAGTTTGACAAATTGAGTAGCATGAAATTTCATCTATCTAGGACCTCTTGCATAAACAGATTTTTTAAACTTTATCTAGTTGGATATATAGAACCCACTATCTCTAAGGAACAGAAACAATGTACTCAATAATTTTAGTTCATCTATATTTATTTTTCAAACTCAAAATAATTTTGATTGGACAACTCATAAGAGGAATGAAGAACCCAAAACTATAGAAGAAAACATAGTAGGAAGAATTTATTCCTTGGAACATGAAAAAAATATGGATCATTCTTATATTAAAGAAAAATGTTTCAATATATCCATGATATTAGCTTATTTATAAGTGTTTTAAGATAATATATAGACCATAGGGCTGGGTAATGTTTTTCAAGCACCCCCACCCCTGAGATCATCAAATCCCCATAATTTTTCTTCTGGAGAATTTATGATACATTTAAAATATTATGAATCAATGAATTTCATCAGTATCAGTCCTGCAGATAAATTAGAGTATAGAAAAAAATATATAAGAACATAAAGAGGGAACTTTTCTTAAAAATACATTCCACAAATAAACACTTGATGTTGGTGTGCACACTCATCATCGAAAAAAGATTCAAATTTTTGAGTCCCTCAGAGAACTCACCTACTAATTTCCTGACAATTTTGTGATAATGGAAAAAATAATAAGGTGGTAACACCTAACCTACCACCTAATGAAGCTAATACTCTTACATTTGAGGACAACCAAAACCAATATAAAACTAAGTCAGAGTAATTAGGGGGACCTAATATTGAATTACTTATGTAAAATATTACTAGAAATTATAATATATAGCTTAAGAATAATACATCTCCAGATATAAATATTGAAGAACCTAAGAACACATATCAACCAAGTAGGATGATTTTTAACTATCCAATATAATATTGTTCTATAAACCCAATGTATCTAAATTATTTAGTTGAATATTATCATGAATTAACTCTACTAGGATATCAATTATTTCCATGTCAAAAAAATTACCCCTAGATATCTTATACTTGGTATTTACTGTATACATAGATGAGCTAACCATATCATGGTCCACCTGTCTCCTCAAATCAAGTGTGTTATAAACCATTAATGACATCTAAACTAATTGGTTATATTGTGTCCCTATACACCCAAATATTAAAAATGCATTGGTGAAATGCATTGGTGAAACAATAATGGAAGCTATATTTTGAGTGAATGGATTCAACTCCTCATGCACGCAACTTCACGAATCCAACCTTCCAAATATTTCGTATCATTTCAGAGACAAAGAAACATTTTGCACACATTTCATCTCTATTAATTCACTTTATAAGAAGACTCAAATTTTATGTTGTATCCAATATCAAATTAGTTACATATACAATATAGGGACTAAAAGTTTATGGTATAACAACCAAACAGCTGAGTCTATTATATTTTGTGATGACCTCTATTGAAAATTTTTCATTCAATTCATCTTCATGATAAAAATTTAATGGGACGTATATTCTATAAAATTTAAATTAGCATGATAATGAAATGAAATTGAATTTATTTTCCAAATTGAGAGGTTTATCAAACTCTATGAAGATGAAATTATTGAAGGAACTTTTACTAGATACTTGTAATGAAATTATCTTGATTGGTTTTCCAATTCCATTGACCCCATTAAAATACCTTGGAGGGTTTTTTGAGTAATAAATATTTTCACAAACATTGTAGGATGTTATCCAATCCTCAAAGGTGATGAATTATCTTACTCTGATATCTTAAGTAAAGAGTGTTTTAAAAAAAGTGGTAGTTGTCATAACAGAACCATTACATGTTCTATCTACATCCCGCAAACCGACGTAATATCATGTAGTTACTCCTCCAGAATGATAGTTTAAAAAATATTTCCCTATCCATGTACAAAATAATAAGTATAATTTCCCACTATTTGAGTATTTTAAAAATAATGTTTACTAATTTTAGAAATACCACATCCATGGTTATTTTATCACTAATATGGGAAAAATATTCTCCAGCTACCCGATGCTATGAAACACATTGAAGTTAGTATTAATTATTACTTTTATTACATAAAATTAATTTATAATCTAGGATATAATATTCTAATGATATTTATCATCAAATACATACTACAAAATATGATTGAATTTAGAAATGTAAATTTTTCCAAACCCTAAGAATATGTGAAATTCATATCTTCTATCCCACAAAAATTGTATAGGGAATTAGGGGAAATTTTGAGGGGAGGCATAATAAGTTTTTAGGAATAATTAACTAGAAAATCAGTCAATAGACCACACAATATACATAGGGATAAATCAAACTAGATAATTGTGACCCTATATTTACCTGTGCTATATGAGATAACATCTTCACCATCATAGTCATTTAAGAGTTGAAATAGCCATCACTGATATAAGATGACATAATAGGAGGAGAAATTTCCCATTCCTAAACTGGGATAGAATCTCACAAACTTATAAGCTTCATTATTTTGAGGATGATAATCATCCCACTAATTGATACAATGTTCACCCCCTCTAAATGGGATCTTAATTGAATCAATATTTACAGTATGAATTTGTTAATGTTATACGTTTCGTAGATCCCTTCTCTGATGAAGATGTTTATAAAACCCCATGTCCTTCACTTTTTTATATTAAAAGTCATATAGTTCAAGGAGGTTAAGGAAAGAGGGTTTTCTATAGACCTAGGAGTTATGAAAATATCTCTATTGGAGCTCTACGTGTTATAGAAATTTAGATATAGAGACTTCATCAGGTTCCACAGGAGAATCAATCTACACTTAAATCATTGAGTTTCTATTCATGTCCAATCATTTCAGAAGTTAAATTAGTGAATGTGAAATTGTATTTTAAGAATAAAATTATGGTATTCCTAACTCGATACTATGATGTACCCATCCCACCAAGGAGTACATCTGTTGGACTAGTAATGTGAGAAGGGAGATTGTGACTACCCAAGTTTGACATCCGGTTGGCCTTGGGATGTCGACTAGTAATAAGGGAATAATGAAAATATAGATGGGAGGAATCAACTTCTAAGATTACATGTGTAATAGATAGATAAATCCCATGATCGTACATTTAATTTCATAAAATACCAAAAATGTAGATATGGAAAGTATAATTAATAAAAAGGTAATGATAACAATGACCACAAATCCCAAACAACTCTTTCCAAACCAGGAGCTTGTAATATCAAGCCTAATACCCAACCTACTTCTATTAATATGAAAATATTATATATATATATATATATATATATATGGGGTTATCATAAAACTATATTCATTAGGATCCTCCCTCGATCCTCTTGGGTAGTAGGTAAAGAAATTACGTGAAATCATAATGAACAATAGTGAAACTAACTCATTTCCTAAATAGGTATTATTTTTTCTCAACCTCACCATAGATATCTCTCACCAAGTATTGAATATTATAGATCATGTATAATATAATAAAAGTTAATTTGTACCATGATATCACATCCCAAATGGTTTTCTACTCTTCTCTAATATAAAAAACTTGATCCTTCTCTCTCTAAAAGTAAGACAACCAAAAAACACATGGGATTATTATAACAATATAAAAATAAAGCCTCACATCATCACATCATCACATAATCCCATATAACTTATCTATATAAGAACTATGTAGTTATCAGGATCCACCACAATCTGTATGACATGTATCATATTATACTACAAGTGATTCAATCACATACACCAAGTAAGGTACCATAAGACAACATTGCCTATACACATCATACCTATAATATTTATTTGGATAATATATCCAGAGATACGTGTGTGTGAAATAAATAAAATACATAAAAAACTTTTGAACACATATATATATGAAATCTAACCTCTATGCAAAACAGCAAACACACTACTAAGAGAAGAGAGTTGGTCTAGAGGGGGTATCAACCATATATCCCTCTACCGGGATGTTGGATAAAACACCCACCCATATTACATTGGGTTTGAGTCACACAAACCAACTTGGGTAGGGTATCAAATGAAATCTCAATGTATATAGGATATAATATATCACACAACCACACTATATACATAAAAGTATCCTAATCCCCTTCATATATTTCGTCACCTGGACCCATGAATCCCTCTATTAGGGACTAGACATCCTATATGCACAGAATCATTTTTAAGAGCTATATTAAATTACTTATTTCCTTTTTATCAGTTTACGTTATTCAATATAACTCATTAAACATTAATTATCCCCAAAAATTATTCCACATTAAAAAATATTATCGATCAAATCCTTATCTATTGCCTCTAGGCATAATCCAAACCAAGTCACTGGTTTCTCAATAATAACCACTCATTTTCATTTCAAAAACACCAAAAATATGGGTTAAACACATATTGATCATTATTTACATCACTCCATAATTCTAGATACTCAAGTAAATCCATTTAAAGATTATAAAAATAGAAATACAACCAAGAATATCTAGCTACCTCAAGAATTGGAGAAATGATTGAAGTTAATAAGAAACCTATACATAAAAAATTAAATAGATTCATAACAACCTTGAATCTAGATTATAAAAAAATGGGTAATCTTATATTCAATCCATTCCATAATCACCAGGGTTATATCCAATACCAACTTGAATATCCTATTGCATCTCACTATCAAAGGAATCAATTGTTGCCACGTCACCCAAGAATCCTAACCCAATATCACATTATCCATCCTAGGATAATCCTTCAAATGCTCATATTATGTCACATAGAAAGGCTAACATCCAGAGTACATCGTAAGGAAACAAGAAGAAACATATTCAATAGGGAGATGTTGTCCCTAAAACAATACATTCAACATTTTTACCCAAACATGATATCACAACTACCAGTACAAGACATCAAACCTTTATAAATTAATTATTGATGTTAATCACAAAGATTTAACATTATCAAAAAAATAGTTTTAATTGTATAATTATATTTACTTTTCAATTATTCACATTTTCTGACTATAAAAATCAATATGAATATTCTATAAGAAGCCATCAAAACTTTAAACATTATCACTAGAAAAAAAATAGTTTCAAAAAACTAGGAGAATATATATTCTCATCAATATTTATTTTTTATTTTTATCATCAATAAGAATTATCATTCTTCACATTCATTATAAATTTAATTATCACTTGGAAGAATACATTTGATTAGACTTGAAAAATTTCATTAATTTTATCATCATAAAATTACCAAGAACACTATATTACAAACATACATCTTAAATAACTATTTTTAAGATGTTTAATTAATTAATTATGGTTTCCTGTTCATTAAAATATTATTTCTATAGAATGATAATCCATAACATCAAAAACATGTTCAATAAGAATAGAATAGATAACACACAATATAGATAAACAAGATGAAATTTTTTATCATGGTTAAGGCAACAACATCAACATTTGGTCACTATAAAATTATTTATTAATCTAGTTCAATATATATTTGGTTAAATACATTAACATATAAAGTGATAGACCATGATTAATTTATGATTATCTATAAATAAATTGGAGAAGTAAATAATCTTCTACCTCAAAGGAATCAATTCTCTTTTCATGATAATGAACCAACTTTGGGGATCTATGATCAGATATCCTATAGGGAACTATGATCTCCTAAAGATTAAATTCTATGAATACACCTAAAAATAACAAGAAAACCTATATTGAAAGGAGGGAAAAACTCTATGTATGGTAAGGAGAAACAAGAGTATGAAATATAAAATAAAGTAAAACTTTTGGGGATAAGAGGTAGAAATCACCTTGGATCACAATGGATCAATCTATGGATTCCAGAAATTAATAACCACTAGAAGGGGATTCAATGAATTCAAAAAAAACTCTCTTGGTTTTCCGGGGTTTGAGTGGAAGGAGTGAAAATGAATGGGGTTTGGTGGTGTTGAATTATTTATAGTCATCAATAAAACTAGAAGACCACAATACAGCCTCATAGACCACACCACAACACTGAATGAATTAGGTATTTCTATGGCATAGCCTGAGGGATCACACTACCACCACCAATAGTCCAAGATGATTCTGAGAGTCTTGGACATATCCTATAAGATTTTGTTTATGGGTTATGAAATATCCATAAACACCACACTGAAGTAAAACCTCAACTATAAAATCAACCATGACACAACCTATAGTCCATTGCACATATACCACCATGTTTTCAGTAACATTATAACTCTACTAAATCTCCCCAAAGATGTTATTAGATCCCCTATTTAATAAGAACCATCACTATGGAACAATAATTACTTCCATAAATCATCCATTCCATTTTTGGTATTGGGTTACAACCTAAAAACATACAAGAACCTCCTCCGGGTACCTTCAACAACCGAAAATCAAAAAATAAATGAATTATGAGATCTTTCCCATGAAATTGGATACCTATAAAAATATTATAATACATGATAATTCAAAACCCATCCCAATGAGAAATAATGAAAAAGTGGGTCATCCCAAGTGTCACCTTATGAGACACCAATCAAGGATCTTTCCATCATAGAATCGTATCAACCTTATTAGAGGAAAAGTAAAAAACCATGAAATAGAAACAACTATGTCATTGATTCTATCCCTAGGAAGATACCTGTAAAATGATAGTATGGTTACCAAATATATGGAAATAATAAAAAATATTCACCTAACTAGAAAGGAAATATCTTCAAAATGAACAAGGTTTCAAGAGAATAATTAAATTTAAAATAGATCAGGGTTCTGAGAATGTATACAAAATTTATGAACTCTGGTACTATCCTTCACACCACCATATCTCCATAAGATGGAAACCAATGAGATATTATTTCCATGAAACATCTTCTCCTGACAGTCATGAATCTCCACATGTTTTACCTCGAATGTTTCATCAATGTTAAATTCATTCCAACCCCCATAAATTATGTGAGAGCCATTATGAAGGTAACAGTGGAGCTACAACATGTGGATAAATCATTTATCTAGATCATCTATGGGGGAAGTGATATCCAATATTCCATGACTCCAAATAAATCCAACACATCAAAAGATCCATGAAACTGGGGTGAAAACATACTCTTACAAATAAACCATTACTACCCACAATGATGATTCACTTTAATGAAAACATGATATCTAGAATCAACCTCTAATGTTCTCCTCAAAAGATCAATATAGGATTTCAAACAATAATGTGATACCTGTATCATTTCATGCATCAATCAAACCATATTTTTCATATTCCGTATGAGGATTTGTCCAAGAATTACTAGATCTATGACCCTACTCTAGAACAATAGAAAATTGAAAAGGTATATTGTAAAAATATTCAAACTATGGAATACCAATAATGGAGTGAGAACAATTATTACAAGAAAACTTTACCAAAGGATGATTCCTCATCCACAATCCTCTAAGATATATGACATCAGAATGAAAAATGTATTCAATAATCAGAATGGTCTGCTCTTTCTAACTGTCTATCTTCAAATTATAAGTAGTTATAAGGAATAACAAGGAATCAATATCATGTCAGAGACCTTTACACCCTCTGAAGTTAAAATATGGAATATCATACATGATGATTTTCTTCAGGACTCTATGGAGTCTCACCACATTCTCTTGATACTACCTTAATAAAACATCCATTGAGCTCAACTCCCTATTCTTTATAATGTTGGAAATTTTCATCAAGTAACTCAATATCACCCATATTTCATCATAACATCCCTGGGATTGAGGTAAACCGATAATGAATTCCATTGATAATTTCACTCGCATAAATTGGGGAACATCTAATGTTTGGAGAAAACAATCAGGAACCCATGCTCGTACTTTACCTTTCTACTAACCAAACATTGTGAAACAAACTCTTAAATTGAATTATTTAACCCAATCCACTAAAATTTACCTCTCAATGAGCAATAAATCTTTTTAAAAATAGTATATACAACTATGGTTGAGTTATGGAACTCGTAGAGAACCATTTCACACATCTATGAAAGGGTTAAAATCCTCCCCTATAACAACAATTGGTGGTTTTCATCATTAAACCAAATATCAGGGAAATCACCAAAAAAAACTCGGTCTCTCCATACCTGCACCTCAGAATCCACCAACATAGATTCCTCCACCCACCTCAACAAATATGACTCCACTTTAATTTGTAAAAGATAACCTCTACCTCAATCCACTCCCATATCATGATGTATCACTAAGAGTTCTACTATCATTCTCTTAGAATATTCAGACTCAAACATGGCATCACAATGTGACTTCATACTCAAAAAAACCACTAAATTTTTTGAATTTACATGTGCATACAAAATATATAATTCAAAAGCTAGTAATAATTAAATCCATCTATGTAATAACATGTTTGAGTCACATTGGGATAAGACACACCATCGGATAATATGATTGTAAAAACCCACAAAATGATCAATAATGAGGTAATGTCATAATGAATTAAAGGAAAAAAAAGTTATAACAACTTGAGATTGTGGGTGGCATAGTTACACTTATGGGTATGTAACTACTAAGAACCATACTAAAATACCTAACTATATTCCATAAGAAACCAATACAATATTAATGTCATCATATAAAATGTCAAAATGAACACCCTATATTGGAAAATTAGATTGGAGTAGTGATTTAATTCAACTTCAGGAACTCAAAATATTTCTAACACTTTTAGTCATTATTAATTAATGATTCTTTTTGGTCATTTCTATTATAGAAGTCATAACCCGAGAGAAATCATCAATGAATATACTAGAATAGCGTATAAGACCAAGGAATCTATGCACCTCTCCTATTGTCTTGTGGGATACCCAAGAAACAACTAGATCTATCTTTTAAGGATCCATGTCCACTCTTAACTATGATTCTGCATGTGATAGGAAATTGACTTCATGATCACAAAACCCATAATTCAATAACATCTCAAACAGATGATGATGATAAATAACTCAGAAAATGGAATGTATATATTATTCAAGCTCCTCATTAAATATGAAGTACTCATGGATGTCATAAATTAAAACTACTAGATACTTATCCAAAAACACCCTGAAATAAGGGTTTATCAATCCCATAAACATGTCTATATAATTAAACACGCCAACCAACATCACACAAAAATTGATAATGCATATAAAGATAATGAAAATTGGTTTTTCAAAATATCATCATCTTTCACCTGTATATCATGATATTATGATGAAATATTGATCATTGAGAACCAACATACTATTTTCATCGGATTGAATAAATCATCAATCCATAAAATAGAATAGTATTTCTTCACTTTCAATAATTTTAACTAATTATAATTGATAAAAATTGAAAAATTGACAATATCCTTCTTCATGAACAAAAATAGGGCACCCCACAGGGGAATAATCATCTAATAAAAACCTCATTCTCATAGATCATCAATATATAACCAAAACTCTCATATCTTATAGGGACACATACAATATGTATAAATTGAGATAGGAGACATTGTTTGATATAGATCTTTCCCTAAATAGATCTCTCATTATGGATAAAACACAACAATATCCTTGGGAAATATATCAGGGTACTCTTCCACAACCTTAGGAAATGGTGACAATTGAACCTCCAACAAAATCAGCATTAGTTCAACCATTAAGGATGAAAAGGATGTAACACTCCAATGACCCATGCATGGGTCTCTCTCACCAATGAAAACAATTATCTCTCTATGAGCATCATAGAACACAAACCGCCTCCTAAATAAATCTGCGATATCCTACACCGAATAAAACCAATCCATGTAGAGGATTTTGTCATATGGATATATCTAAGAACATTGGTAGTTTCATAAATAGAGTTACTTATATATAATTATACATAGTCCCTTCATACTTCATACAATTCAACTTCACCTCTAACTAGCATAATCAATGGTAAGGGAGCTTAATGTCTCTCCAAATAAAGTCCCAAATCATGGAAAAGGTAATGTGATATAAAGAAGTTCATAGATACTAAAAAACAATAACTTAAATCGAAGTAAAAAAATAAAAAAGGGTACTTAAAACAACAACTGGATCATCCAATGTTAGAAAAACAATAGTATAATGCTGACCACAACCTTCCCTATGGATTCAATGACCATGTTGATGACCACGTTCATGGACACACTCTACTATATTTGGAGATTGATCATCTTAGTTTTTTTCTATGATTTCCACATATCATATTTCATAATCCCAAACTACTATACCTTGGTAATTCTTGCTAGGCTAAAATTGCATCAATAGAGGAACCATAAGTACAACATCTGGTTCATGCTTGCTAATCAAACTTGTCATCCACTCTCACTAATGATGACCATATACTAAAAAAGAAAAACATGTATACAATTGTTTATTTTAGGTTTTAGAGGTTCCACCACCCTAGCAATTAGATGATGAGGGATGAAACCTACCCTCAACTATCTGGAATGTCTTTTTTCTAGTCAAATGGATACCCTTGACCACATCTCTACTTCCTGGGGAATCTTGAAAAAAACCTATCATGATGATACAATTATAGATATCATCCACTCAATGAACTATGATCTTTTAAACACATGTATATACTTCTTAAATATATATTATGGTACATGGTTCTATATTTCTAGATACAAAGCCTCCTTTGATATGTCTCTCCATAGGAACCTCATTTGAAAATAGTTCTAAAACATATCAGATAAGGGTCCTGAAATGGATCCTGAACACTCACACACTGGACCTCATTTATAGAAAGTCAAATATATTATCCTGACTGTACATATTATCAGTCATAGAAAAACAATCTCTTTAGCTCTTCTCTCATAACATTTCCTGCAAGACTTATAACTCTTCATGATCCCTGAGAAGCAATATCCACCACTTCCTCACTACCCCACGTATCATTGTTAACGCCAACGATACCCAGTTGTTAGAACACATCAAATTGAAGGTCATCTCAATCTACTATAACTAGTAATATTTGAAAGAATTTATAATGGATCTATCATGATTCTATAGAATCTGTCACTAAAAATCCTAGAGCATCCTCCTCCAATTGTGGCCATCGTATACCTCTACTCTACGATTATATACTAGCACATCATACTGATCATATTTTTAGGGAACCAAAGGAAGACATCGACCTGGATTCATTCCTATAAGAAGAAAAAATTCTTTTATTACTAAACATAGAATATTGGATACATAACATTAATTAATTAATTTTTGTTATCTGGTTCATGGTTTTAATATATCTCATTGTTTACCTATTTTGAATATAGGAAAAAGGAAGAATGATTTTGCATACTTTCTTAGGTATCCAATTCGTAACCAGTAACACATAATTTAGTAGTCTTAATACACATATTGGTCAATGAATTAGATCATAGGGGTCACACATACATTTTTATCATTCAGTTTCATGTGATTATATAGTTTACTAAAATTAGCTGACAATATTTCCCTACCATCCATGTAGTCTCACCTATTCCAAACTCCAAACTCCATCATATCCTTCAACCTAAAGCATTGATACTACTATTTCACGACCCTAGCACCAAATTAATACCCCTTTAAGGTAGTAAATGAGACAAGGGAGTTTATTACCACTTGATTCCTACCTCCAGAAGGCCATGGGTTGGTGACTATAATCGATGGTATAATAAACTTACAAATGGGGGAGATTAACCTATAATAGAACACATTTAAGAGAGATATAAGAAATATACACCAATCAATAACTAGTCATATATATTAAATAAATCCCAAGAGTATACATGTAATTTCATAAAATACTAAAACAATTGATATTGAAACTCTAAGCAAAAAAGGTTAGGATGAAAACAATCATGAATCCAAAATTGCTCCTTCCAAACCACAAGCTATTAATATTTAGTCTAATCTCTAAAATTATCATAATGACAAGAAAATATTTTATATATATGTGGGGTGATAATTATAGTACTCCCAATAGGATCCTCTAAAAAGCCTCTCATGAAAAATAAAAAGAAATAATTCTAAAGAGGCGATAGCAGTGAAACTGACTCATCACCTAAAAAAAGTATACTAAGTAATAAACTCTATAGTGGATATCTCTAACCATTTATGACATATAAGATAACATGTATAATATAATAATACATCATTTTTAACCCTATAATACTTCCCAAAAGGTTTTCCATTCTTACCCAACATCACATGTCATGATCCATCTTTCTTCCAAACTATGCTAGACGACATAAACCTCGGATAATTATCACATCATGAAACTCATGCATCACATCACCATGTGATCTAATATAACATCACGATATAGTAAATGAGTATTTCTCTAGGTTCCAACAATTCCCGTATGATGTGATTCATACATCATAAATTATACCTAAATCCATCACATCCCTTACACTGAGTAAAGTACCTCAATATTGCAAAACATATACACATTATACTAATAATAATCATTTGGAAACTGTATCTGGAGGCACATGTGTGTGTAATGACCAAAACCCATCAAAACCCTCTACACTCACAAATATATATATATAGGAAAACTATTATCCATGCATACTATCTCATGAATTACCAAGAATAAAGATTGGGTCCAGAGGGGGTAGTAAACCATCCACCCCCCAACAATATGCTAGGAGAACCCCCCACATATGGTCCACTAGGTTTCAGTATTTTGAACCAAAATGGGCAGGGAAGTGTAACAAATAACACATAATACACAATATAATATAACCCATAACTAAATTATGGAAAAATTGTATTCCTAACCTCCACTATAACTATCATCACTTAAACACCAAGATGCCACTAATAGGGACTAAACATCCTATAAGCACACAATAATTTTAGAGACCTACATTAAATTAATTATTTCCTTTTAACTTATTCATTTTATGCTACATAATTAATTATAATTTATTTAACCATAAACACTATTCCACATTAAAAATTATTATTCATCAATGTCAAGTCCATTCCCTTTAGGAATAATCCAAATAGAGTCCTTAGTTTCTTTATAGTTCCATCTCATGTTCATTTCAATAACCCTAACCCCGTTGGTTAATCACTTATTAGAAATTATTATCATAATATTTTTATTCCAAAAACATCTATTAATTTTTCCTTCACATCATTTATAATTTTTCATGAACAACATGGTAATTTTTAGAATAAAAAACATGCTCAATAAGCATAACATAAATAACACACTATCAATCAAAATAAGAGGGAAACTGTTATCAAGGTATAAAGTAACCACACAAACCTGGGATCTCTATCCAATTCATTATTAATCTAGTTGAATATTAATTATGTTAATTATAATTTTATCCTAAGGTCCAAACCATTATATCATTACAATTTCATGTGAATTAATAATAGAAAGAACATATCGGATACTTAAAATCCATCAATGTTTTTTGCATGAGAACAAACCAACATTGCGGATCTCTAATCACCTCTCCCAATAGGATCTATGAACTTCTAAATATTTAATTCCATGGAAGCAGCACTAAATTAATTAAAAACTCCATAAAATATCCTAGATAAAACCCCAATAATGGTAAGGAGAAATATTAAGAAACAAGATCAAACAGAGAGAAACCACTAGAGAGAAGAGGTAGAACACACCTTGGATCACAATCTATTGATAAATAGAAGTAGAGTATAAATACCTATCTGAATGGGATTTAATTAATTTAACAAAATATCTATAGTTATCGTTGGGTTTGATTTGAAGGAGTAGAAACAAATGGTGTTTGTGCGTCTCAAAAAATTTATATGAAGCCTAAAAATTAGAAAACCCTGATACAACCTTGTAGACCCCAACACAACACCAGATGACAAGGGTATTTCTATGATGTAGAATGAGGTACAATGTTTCAAACTCTATCAATAAATTGATATTCTAAGAATCTAGTCCATATACTAAAAAGTGGATCTGGGGTTTACGATGCCGGAATAATTCTTCTACCATGAAAGGGACCATGTTTCCTCCTAGAGTCCATAACACAAATACCCCCCTGTAACACCCGAGACCTTTATGTTATATAAATCATCAAAGGAATCTTTTTCTACACAACACTTGCTTGGCTTGCTTTACACGCAATCGCGACCTTCCTCGATAGCTTTCGTCGTACGCAATACCGAGTTTCACTAAATAACAATATGCTATTAAAACTAGCCGTTATGAATAGTAATAACCACTTTTTGAAATTTTATAAATTTTATTTTTCAAAATGGACTTCATTTTTGGACTCAGAATATCATATTTAGCCTAAGGTGAAATTTTGGTACTTTTCGGATAACTTTAATATTTTGATGAATAGTGCAAATTACTAAATTTTAATTAAAAACAACTTTTTTAATCAAAACATTTAATAGTGATAAATTATGAATTTGAGTGGTTTTAAAGTATATTTAGAATATATTTTTACCACTTAATATAATGTTGGTCATTGGACACAATGTTACAATTAAACCGAACATAAACAAGTGTCAATCTTTTGATAGTTATTATCTCTTAAAAACACGCTTTTTGTTTTGACAGCGGGAATTAATTTTAAATTAATTTCTGCCACTTCTGTGTTTTGAATTTAGAAAAATGGATTCCATATTTGGAATCAGGATGTTCAAATTGTGAAAATAGGTAACTTTTATTTTTATACATTTTGAATAATTACTGCGGTAAATATTTTATTTACCATGGTTAAGGGTAAATCCGGTAAATAAGGGTTAAAAAATAATATTATAATAATATTAAATTACTCTAAAACGTGTCTTAAACCTATTGGTTGATACATGGTCGACCATGGGCATCTTTGGGTCGATTTTGGGACCCCATTGATCCACTTGTAAGTGATAATGACACTTTATTTTAATTAAGTTAAAATGAATACAAAAATGACACAAGCATATATCTTTTAGCAAAACAATTGTTACATAGGGTTATATATGTTGGATTTTAGATTATAAATATTCATTAGAAATATACAAAGATTTCCTACATAATGGTATTTTATTTGTAATTTTTAGACTTTAAATAATTTAATTTATTTATGACACAATGATGATGAAGTAATTATCTTATTAATGAAATATTGACATAATTGATGTTATAAACACCAAATTAAATGTAATTTAAGACTTTTTATGAATTCCACTAATTTTATAGGTTACTATGATATATTAGTGTTGATTTAAGAAACTTGTTTCGAACATATAATTCTGTTATGACTTTCAAAAAAATCATATATCAAATAGTGTCAAAATTGACACAAAATAGTTTTTAAATCAAATATTATATTATTAATTGTTATTGTATTCCTAAAAATCTAAGGTTCGGCCAAATGACTTAGATAAGGATATATATTTTAATAATAAACAATTTGGGGTTCTTTTGGCATGTTATAGTAAGTTTATTAACCATATAGTGAAAGAAAACAAAAAGACATGGTAAAAGTTAAATTATTTAACTTATAGTTAAATCTAATTGATAAGGTTAAAATAATACCCTAAACATGTCTAAATCCTATTGGTTGATAGTATATCGACCCTTCACCACTTTATCTTCGAAATAAGACTCTTTAGAACCATTATAAACCGATTTTGACTTTAATATAAAATAATATTTTGAGATATTCCTAAGGTGCCCCTCTCCTCCCTTATAAAAGGGCACCTCCTCCCCCTCCTCCTCACAACAATTTGAGCACTCAAGCTCGGCCAACCCCTGCCATTTTCTCCTCTCCACTTCCCTAGAATAATCCTAGAGGTCCTGGTCTTCTCCAAAGACCAATCTTAGTTCCTTAAGTGGAGGATTCAAAGAGGCGTTCCAAAGAAGAGGTAATATCCATTACCGATCTTTTCAATTTCTTTCTTCTTCAACTTCTTCTTCTTTTGTTGTTTCATGATGAAGTAATAACATCAGTATTAATTACATACTGATACGTTATTATAAATATGAAACAACCCTAATTCACCTTCTATCCATCCTACGGAAAAATGAAATCACCGCGCGTGCATACGTACGGAATACCGTCTCCACGCCGTGGTGTAATCTATTTTTCCACCATCACTTTACAAGGATGGGTATAATGGTGTAACGAGTAACTACTTATGATTATTATAAAGTAATATTGATACTGAAATAATATATATATACTCCAATACATTTCCACGATCATAGGAACGATATCATCACTCGTGCGTATGTACGGAATACCGTCTCCACGATGTGATGCGACTCGTTCTACATGATCATCATTACATAGTAATTATATAAATGAATTGAATGAATAAATATGATATATGTTACACTAATACCGTTCTGGATATAAGGTATCTATAACCTTGAAATAAGAATAAGAATTTATTCGGCAAAACACGCGTAAGAACAAAAGGCAATAAAGACCCGAGTAACAAGTAACAATGAAATATTACTAACAAGAAGCTAAGAATATGACCATATATGATATCATATCAATATGTATGATTCTGGAATAAGTCAATAACATTATTTAAACCATTATACAGGAGCTTCGGACACATACAAGGCAAATTGGACCTAAGGTAATGGAAATATCACAATCTCATTTTTATCCGAGATTGTTTATTCGTAAGTATTTACTGGGGTGTATTTTATCATCCACGTCCATGTTTCATCAATATGAAATATTACTTCCATCCACCTACAATTGTTTAAATCCATTTTTACCCTTCGGTGAGTTTTTAGTAATATGTATGAAAGGAATCTTTTTTCGTTTTTCGTACGAGGTACTTTTTGACTTTTCCGACAAAAGTAGGAAGAATGTTTTTTTTAACTTATACGGCATGAATGGATTTTTAAAACATTATTTCCAAGAAGCATCCTTTACAAGTTTTCAAGTTTATTTTTAATCAACTTCTTTTATTTTAATGTTGTATGACATGTTATGAAAGGAAAAATGTTTTTGAAGAAGAAAGGATATTTTCCTCAAGAATGGAGTTCAAGTGTTTTATCAAAATTATTTTCCATCTAAGATAATAAAGGGTTCTGTTTTTATCCCTATTATTAAATTGATTTGATCATGTTGTGATGGAATTATTTTTATGAATTCCTTTATCTTATATGAATTGTTTTATGATGTCATGTTGTTTAAGAATCCCATTTTTATTACATGGGTTATGTGATGATGTAAGATTTATGATTATGTGGCACACATAAGAAAGGATTCATTATAAGATGGGTGGGACCTATATCTCCCTCAAATGCATTGGGTAAAGATTTTATATCTCATGAGATAGACATGGCTGGAACGGAAGGTTATTTCGGTTCAGTGATACAGGACAGAAACGATGAGTGAACTCGGTTCAGAAAGGGACTTTGTCCACTAAGATAGTCTTGGCAATGAGTCATGACTAACAAGAAATGATTTTCCATGATTATGTGTGCATGCCACAAAGTTTCAAGTTTTATGTTATGATTATGGGGATCTCATTTTCACTTCTATGATTTATTCCATGTTAAGATATTATGATCTCTTTTGCAGGTTTTGATTTTCAAAAAGATATGATATGATTTTTATTTCCATTATTTTCCCTTGCTGAGCATTTGAGCTCACCCTTTTATGTTTTCTTTTCCCCAGGTCAGGAAGATGGATATTAAGTAGAATATGCTAAAAGGGACCCTAGATATGATGAAATAAATGGGAGACACTGTAGAAGATTTATGAACCAGTTGTTTATGTTTCCCAGTTTCTAAAGACACTATACCTATACGGCCCTTTGTGGTTTTGTCATATGTTGTAATAAGTGTGCTTCAATTTTGAAGTATTAACAATGTATGTAAAGTATGGGTCGTTATAGTTGGTATCATAGGCAAAGGAGGTAGGAATGTATCCGATCCTTGGGAACTCTCACATGTGAGCGTTGGACGAAGCATGGCTCTCCGCCCAAGGGCTTCATGAGGAAATGGCTGCCACTGGGGATGGTGGTGTGTCCCGCCCAGGGGGTGTAGCCGCCCATGGAGTGCCCTGATAGGTATCAATTGTAGTCCACTGGAAGTAATTCTAGACCGCTATAGTTGGTATCATAGGAAAGGTATAGTCAACCTTTGGAAACTAGGATGTGAAAGCCTTAGTAAGAACCCTAAGGATAAGTCTAAGCATAGAACACAATCATAGAAATGGCCATGAATAACCTAGGATAAGACCATAAGCATGAAAAAAAATTTCTTGAATTATGTGGTTTCCTATTATAATTAGTGTTGCTCACACTATTCTTCTTGGTTTTAGTCAATGGATGGAACCCGAAGGAACCGTGTTAATGCGGAATGCGATGGGCAATGCAATGATTGTCCCCCTAAGCAACCAAACGATATGGGAGCTGGAATGAAAAATCTTGTAGCCATGCTCACACAACTTTCTCAAGCTATGAATCATGCAGGACTTCCAAACGAGCAAAGGAAGGAGCAACATTCTGTTGAATCCTTCATGAGGCAGCGTCCACCTTCTTTCAGTGGGTCTACTGATCCATTAGTTGCTGAAAAATGGATTAGTACAACTGAAAAGATATTTTCAGTTCTTCAATGTTCTGAACATGATAAAGTCATCCTAGCAGTGTATCGTTTGGAAGGAGATGCTGATCAATGGTGGAATCTTATTAAGAATACGAGGCAAAGGGATGAAATTGAGTCTATGGAATGGGACGAGTTCAAGAACTTATTTTTCAATAAGTACTTCCCTCGTATTCTCCGAACAAAGATGGAGAAAGAGTTCCTTGAACTGAAGCAAAGGGATGATGAATCTGTTAGTACCTATGAAGCAAATTTTACAAGACTTGCAAGGTACGCTTCTGGTATTATTATCCAACCTGAGAGTAAGATCGATCGATTATTTAGTGGCTTAAAACCAAGTCTTCGAAGGGCGTTAGCCATAAGGGACTTCAATAGCTACGAGGAAATCGTTCGATGTGCTCTCAAAGTCGAGATGGAGATTGGAGTAACCCATCAGTCACATGGGTTTGATAAGAAGAGGAAGATGGAATTCAAAGGAAACTCTAAAGAGCACACTGAAAAGAAGATGAACTTTCCCTTATGCTCAAAGTGTGGAAAGACACATGGAGGGATTTGTCTTAAAGGGACAAGTAAATGTTTTAAATGTGGAAAGGAAGGTCATCGGGCATTTGAATGCCGTGATAATGGGAAGAAGATGTCTAATGACACAAACAAAGGAAGGGATACACAGAATGAACCTACTACACTTCAATGTTTCAAGTGCAAGGAGATGGGGCATTATGCCAATCAATGCCCAAATCCAAGGGTTGATGATGATGGTCGACGTCAACAAAATCTTAAGGCTAAAGACAAAGGAAAGTCACATGCAATTTCTATCAGCGATGTGGAGTACGATAACGATGTGGTGAAAGGTACACTTACCATCCACTCTAAAGTAGAAAATGTTTTATTTGATTCTGGATCCACCCACTCTTTTATTTCTGAAGACTTTTCTAAGGGTATCACCGTATTACCTCAACAATTAGATGTTGAGTTAGCTGTGACAACACCTAATGGCACATCAATCGCATCAAAAGTTTATAATTCTTCTCCGATCGAAGTTTGTGGGAAAGTGCTTCCTGCAAATCTTGTGATCCTTCCTTTAGTGGAATTTGATGTGATTCTTGGCATGGATTGGCTTTCTCTACATGGAGCTCATATCAATTGCCAAAGAAGGGAAGTCACATTTCATATTCCAGATCAATCTACGATCGTCTATCAATGCAAGGATGAACATAACCTTCCAGTGGAAATTCCTTCCATCTTATGGGTCATGATTCCACTAAATGAAGGTTATTTATCTCAAATGGTTGGAGAGAAACTTACGATTAAGAATATGCCCATTGTATTAGAGTTTGATGATGTCTTTCCGGAGGAATTACAAGGTCTTCCACCAAATCGTGAAGTTGAGTTTTCAATAGAACTCGTACCGGGTGCTTTGCCTATTTCAAAGACACCTTATAGAATGGCCCCAATTGAGTTGCAGGAATTGAAGAAGCAACTCCAAGAGAATCTTGATAAGGGATTCATACGCCCTAGTGCGTCACCTTGGGGAGCACCTGTTCTATTTGTTAAGAAGAAAGATGGATCAATGAGACTCTGCATTGATTATCGAGAACTTAACAAGATCACTATCAAGAACAAATATCCTCTCCCACGCATTGATGACTTGTTTGACCAACTACGCGGAGCTCAATACTTTTCCAAGATTGATCTTCGTTCAGGGTATCATCAATTAAGGGTCAAAAGGGAGGATATACCAAAGACGGCTTTCCGTACAAGGTATGGACACTATGAATTTATAGTGATGCCATTTGGTCTTTCTAATGCCCTTGCTATCTTCATGGATCTAATGAATAGAGTCTTTAGAGACTATCTTGATCAATTTGTGGTAGTCTTTATAGACGATATTCTTGTCTATTCAAAGAGCAAGGAAGAACATGAAGATCACTTGAGAATTATATTGAAGACCCTGAGAAAGGAGAAGCTTTATGCCAAATTTACCAAGTGTGAATTTTGGCTTCAAAAAGTTTCATTTTTGGGTCACATAATCTCAAAAGAGGGGATATCTGTGGATCCAGCAAAAACAGAGGTTATCGAAAGATGGTCGAGACCAACAACAGTAACTGAGATCCGAAGTTTTCTTGGTTTGGCTGGATATTATCGACGTTTTGAAAAAGATTTTTCACGATTATCTAATCCAATCACCAAGTTGACTCGGAAAGGAGTTAAGTTTGTCTGGACAGAGGAATGTGAAGAGAATTTCAAGGAGTTGAAAAGAAGGTTATCCAGTGCACCTGTGCTCACACTGCCTTGTAGTGGAGAAAGGTTTGTGATCTACAGTGATGCATCCAAGAAGGGATTGGGGTGTGTTCTTATGCAAAATGATATGGTGATAGCTTATGCCTCACGACAGTTGAAAATCCATGAGCAAAATTACCCAACACATGATTTGGAGTTGGCTGCGGTAATCTTTGCATTAAAGATTTGGAGGCATTACCTTTATGGTGAAAGGTGTGATATTTATACTGATCATAAAAGTTTAAAGTATATTTTCACACAAAAGGAGTTGAATATGCGTCAAAGAAGATGGTTGGAGATGATTAAGGATTATGACTGCTCAATCCATTACCACCCTGGGAAAGCAAACAAGGTGACAGATGCATTAAGTTGACAAGACCATGCTAGTTTATCCATGATGAGGATCACAAAAGATCCAATATTTATGGATTTACAAAGGATGGATCTTGGAATTATAATGGAAGGGGAAAAATCTTATCTTTCTCAAATGAATGTTCAACCATCTATACATGTGAATATTAAAGAGGCACAGAAAGAAGATGTCGGGTTACAAAAGAAGGTGAGAAATGTTCCTGAATTCAACCATGATTGTGATGGGATAATAAAGTTCAGGAATCGGGTTTGTGTTCCTCCCATCCCCGAATTAAAGAAAGAGCTGCTGGATGAGGCTCATAGTTCATCATTCTCTATTCATCCTGGAAGCACGAAGATGTATAGGGACCTGAAAGAGTACTTCTGGTGGGATGGCATGAAAAGAGATGTTGCTGAATATGTCTCTCGATGCTTGGTTTGTCAACAAGTTAAAGCTGAGAGACAGAAGTCTAAGGGGATGTTACAACCATTACCCATACCCGAATGGAAATGGGAAAACATCACTATGGACTTTGTCACAGGACTTCCTAAAACATCCAAAGACAATAATGTTATATGGGTCATAGTTGATCGTCTTACAAAGTCTGCACACGTCATTCCTATTAGAGAGGATTTCTCTCTAGATCAGCTTGCCAGGATATATGTAAAGGAAGTGGTAAGATTGCATGGAGTACCACTTTCTATTATATCTGATCGGGATCCGAGATTGACCTCGAAGTTCTAGCGAAGTCTTCAGCATACTTTGGATACAGAGTTGAGTTTCAGCACTGCTTATCATCCCCAGACAGACGGTCAGTCTGAGAGAACAATTCAAACCCTAGAAGATATGTTGAGAGCTTGCTCTATGGATTTCAAAGGAGGTTGGGATCAACACCTACCTTTGGTGGAATTTTATTATAATAATAGCTTTCACTCCAGTATTCAGATGGCTCCTTATGAAGCTCTCTATGGAAAGAAATGCAGGACTCCAACTTGCTGGGATGAAGTTGGGGAAAGAAAGCTATTAGGACCTGATCTCGTTGATGAAATGGCAGAAAAGGTCAGATCTATTCAACAACACATAAGAGCAGCTCAGAGTCGACAGAAAAGTTATGCCGACAACCGGAGAAAAGACCTAGAGTTTGAAGTGGGTGATAAAGTGTTCTTACGAATATCTCCCTGGAAGAGGGTTATGAGATTTGGAAAGAAGGGGAAGTTGACCCCTAGATATATCGGTCCTTTCGAAATACTGGATCGTGTTGGGAAGGTAGCTTACCGATTGGTGCTTCCACTGAATCTCTCTCAAGTTCACGATGTGTTCCATGTATCTCTCCTGAGAAAGTACATACCTGATCCTTCACATGTACTCAGCTTAGAAGTTGTACCGCTGGAGCAAGATCTTTCTTATGAAGAACAGCCGATAGAGATTCTGAATCGTAGCGAAAAAGTTCTACGAAACAAGACCACTCGATTGGTGAAAGTTTTATGGAGGAACCACCAACTTGAAGAAGCTACTTGGGAGCTTGAGGATATGATGAGGGAGAAGTATCCTCATCTGTTTGTTACAAAGTGACGAATTTCGAAGGAGAAATTCTTTTTAAGGGGGGTAGAATGTAACACCCGAGACTTTTATGTTATATAAATCATCAAAGGAATCTTTTTATACACAAAACTTGCTTGGCTTGCTTTACACGCAATCGCGACCTTCCTCGATAGCTTTCGTCGTACGCAATACCGAGTTTCACTAAATAACAATATGCTATTAAAACTAGCCGTTATGAATAGTAATAACCACTTTTTGAAATATTATAAATTTTATTTTTCAAAATGGACTTCATTTTTGGACTCCGAATATCAAATTTAGCCTAAGGTGAAATTTTGGTACTTTTCGGATAACTTTAATATTTTGATGAATAGTGAAAATTACTAAATTTTAATTAAAAAAAACTTTTTTAATCAAAACATTTAATAGTGATAAATTATGAATTTGAGTGGTTTTAAAGTATATTTAGAATATATTTTTACCACTTAATATAATTTTGGTCATTGGACACAATGTTACAATTAAACCGAACATAAACAAGTGTCAATCTTTTGATAGTTATTATCTCTTAAAAACACGCTTTTTGTTTTGACAGCGGGAATTAATTTTAAATTAATTTCTGCCACTTCTGTGTTTTGAATTTAGAAAAATGGATTCCATATTTGGAATCAGGATGTTCAAATTGTGTAAATAGGTAACTTTTATTTTTAGACATTTTGAATAATTACTGTGGTAAATATTTTATTTACCATGGTTAAGGGTAAATCCGGTAAATAAGGGTTAAAAAATAATATTATAATAATATTAAATTACCCTAAAACGTGTCTTAAACCTATTGGTTGATACATGGTCGACCATGGGCATCTTTGGGTCGATTTTGGGACCCCATTGATCCACTTGTAAGTGATAATGACACTTTATTTTAATTAAGTTAAAATGAATACAAAAATGACACAAGCATATATCTTTTAGAAAAACAAATGTTACATAGGGTTATATATGTTGTATTTTAGATTATAAATATTCATTAGAAATACACAAAGATTTCCTACATAATGGTATTTTATTTGTAATTTTTAGACTTTAAATAATTTAATTTATTTATGACACAATGATGATGCAGTAATTATCTTATTAATGAAATATTGACATAATTGATGTTATAAACACCAAAATAAATGTAATTTAAGACTTTTTATTAATTCCAATAATTTTCTAGGTTACTATGATATATTAGTGTTGATTTAATCAACTTGGTTCGAACATAAAATTCTGTTATGACTTTCAAAAAAATCATATATCAAATAGTGTAAAAATTGACACAAAATAGTTTTTAAATCAAATATTATATTATTAATTGTTATTGTATTCCTAAAAATCTAAGGTTCGGCAAAATGACTTAGATAAGGATATATATTTTAATAATAAATAATTTGGGGTTCGTTTGGCATGTTATAGTAAGTGTATTAACCATATAATGAAAGAAAACAAAAAGACATGGTAAAAGTTAAATTATTTAACTTAGAGTTAAATCTAATTGATAAGGTTAAAATAATACCCTAAACTTGTCTAAATCCTATTGGTTGATAGGATTTCGACCCTTCCCCACTTTATCTTCGAAATAAGACCCTTTGTAACCATTATAAACCGATTTTGAGTTTAATATAAAATAATATTTTGAGATATTCCTAAGGTGCCCCTCTCCTCCCTTATAAAAGGGCACCTCCTCCCCCTCCTCCTCACACCAATTTTAGAACTCAAGCTCGGAAAACCCCTGCCATTTTCTCCTCTCCACTTCCCTAGAATAATCCTAGAGGTCCTGGTCTTCTCCAAAGACCAATCTTAGTTCCTTAAGTGGAGGATTCAAAGAGGCGTTCCAAAGAAGAGGTAATATCCATTACCGATCTTTTCAATTTCTTTCTTCTTCAACTTCTTCTTCTTTAGTTGTTTCATGATGAAGTAATAACATCAGTATTACTTACATACTGATATGTTATTATAAATATGAAACAACCCTAATTCACCTTCTATCCATCCTACGAAAAAATGAAATCACCGCGCGTGCGTACGTACGGAATACCGTCTCCACGCCGTGGTGTAATCTATTTTTCCACCATCACTTTACAAGGATGGGTATAATGGTGTAATGAGTAACTATTTATGATTATTATAAAGTAATATTGATACTGAAATAATATATATATACTCCAATACATTTCCACGATCATAGGAACGATATCATCACTCGTGCGTACGTACGGAATACCGTCTCCACGATGTGATGCGACTCGTTCTACATGATCATAATTACATAGTAATTATATAAATGAATTGAATGAATAAATATGATATATGTTACACTAATAGCATTCTGGATATAAGGTATCTATAACCTTGAAATAAGAATAAGAATTTATTCGGCAAAACACGCGTAAGAACAAAAGGCAATAAAGACCCGAGTAACAAGTAACAATGAAATATTACTAACAAGAAGCTAAAAATATGACCATATATGATATCATATCAATATGTATGATTCTGGAATAAGTCAATAACATTATTTAAACCATTATACAGGAGCTTCGGACACATACAAGGCAAATTGGACCTAAGGTAAGGGAAATATCACAATCTCATTTTTATCCGAGATTGTTTATTCGTAAGTATTTACTGGGGTGTATTTTATCATCCACGTCCATGTTTCATCAATATGTAATATTACTTCCATCCACCTACAATTGTTTAAATCCATTTTTACCCTTCGTTGAGTTTTTAGTAATATGTATGAAATGAATCTTTTGTCGTTTTTCATACGAGGTACTTTTTGACTTTTCCGACAAAAGTACGAAGAATGTTTTTTTTAACTTATACGGCATGAATGGATTTTTAAAACATTATTTCCAAGAAGCTTCCTTTACAAGTTTTCAAGTTTATTTTTAATCAACTTCTTTTATTTTAAAGTTGTATGACATGTTATGAAAGGAAAAATGTTTTTGAAGAAGAAAGGATATTTTCTTCAAGAATGGAGTTCAAGTGTTTTATCAAAATTATTTTCCATCTAAGATAATAAAGGGTTATGTTTTTATCCCTATTATTAAATTGATTTGATCATGTTGTGATGGAATTATTTTTATGAATTCCTTTATCTTATATGAATTGTTTTATGATGTCATGTTGTTTAAGAATCCCATTTTTATTACATGGGTTATGTGATGATGTAAGATTTATGATTATGTGGCACACATAAGAAAGGATTCATTATAAGATGGGTGTGACCTATATCTCCCTCCAATTCATTGGGTAAAGATTTTATATCTCATGAGATAGACATGGCTGGAACGGAAGGTTATTTCGGTTCAGTGATACAGGACAGAAACGAGGAGTGAACTCGGTTCAGAAAGGGACTTTGTCCACTAAGATAGTCTTGGCAATGAGTCATGACTAACAAGAAATGATTTTCCATGATTATGAGTGCATGCCACAAAGTTTCAAGTTTTATGTTATGATTATGGGGATCTGATTTTCACTTCTATGATTTATTCCATGTTAAGATATTATGATCTCTTTTGCAGGTTTTGATTTTCAAAAAGATATGATATGATTTTTATTTCCTTTATTTGCCCTTGCTGAGCATTTGAGCTCACCCTTTTATGTTTTCTTTTCCCCAGGTCAGGAAGATGGATATTAAGTAGAATATGCTAAAAGGGACCCTCGATATGATGAAATAAATGGGAGACACTGTAGAAGATTTATGAACCAGTTGTTTATGTTTCCCAGTTTCTAAAGACACTATACCTATACGGTCCTTTGTGGTTTTGTCATATGTTGTAATAAGTGTGCTTCAATTTTGAAGTATTAACAATGTATGTAAAGTTTGGGTCGTTATACCCCCCCCCCTTAGGAAGTAGCCATAAATATCCACCCAACACAACCTATGATGAAATTGTATTCACTAAACTATATCCGAAATATAAATGGAGAAATACTTACTTCCACACAA
Organism: Viscum album; assembly: GCA_963277665.1. NCBI lineage: Eukaryota > Viridiplantae > Streptophyta > Magnoliopsida > Santalales > Viscaceae > Viscum > Viscum album. Next base: position 522,306,411 of record OY728150.1, read on the forward strand.
CATATATATCATTTTTGGTAGTGGCTCCCCTAAATATTCTTATGGACCCTCCAAACCACATGGAACTTCCTCTGAGTTCCTTCAACACATGAAACTAACAAAGTAAAGGGATTATAGGGTTTGTTCGCTAATAAAAATATCACACACAAAAATATACCCACAAATTAAAGATAGGGCAAGGAACCACCTACACAAGAAACACCATCTTTGAAGCCTCAAGCCAGAGAACATTCTCATGAAAAGAATCTTAAGCCCCTATTACATAAGTGTGATGTTTTGAAATATATTTTTATCATTACATCTATGTTTCCATTCTATATTTACCAAAAATTTGAAAATAGATCTGTGAAAATCATATTAATGCATTTTTAATCCATCAAGAGTTTTAGGTTGATGTTTTTGTTGCTAAGGACTATCATGTAGAGACAAATACCATTGAATTCCACATGGAAATATCATTAATAGAATAATATTGGTATGTTTCCATACATAGTCTCATAAAACTCAATATATTTAATAAATTTTTGTTTAAAACAACATTCATCTTGTCTTTATTGATAAAAATCATGGAATTAATCATGCAAAAGTGCAAACCCTTTGATTATTTAGTTATAATGAATAAAAATTTTCAAATTCCAAATTGATATTCAATGGTATGTCTAGAGAAGGTTCATGATTAGAACCCAGTTCATATATCCCAGTTCTAATTATGACTTTATTGATATATAGAATTACTTGGATTTAAATGATATTCTAGGAAGGAATTGGTTTTTTATGCATTTGATGATGCTCTCTTCATACTAGTAATGCTTCAAATACTCTATCAATGGTAAAGAAAGACTATTGCATATTGATAATTAACATTTTTTTTAATGTCAATATTAATATAAATACATGGGTATATATACAATATAGAGGATTATGGGGGTGGTATACAATACCATCAAAATTTATACCCCTAATGGGTTTTAAATGGACCCTATCAGTCAACTAAATATAATAAGAGAAGATTATTTGTTTCTTATCTACTAGAATGAAGATTACATTATTGATTTAAGTAGTCATAAAATAATGAAATATCTATTTGAGATGTTTTATCAAATCATCCCAATCCAATAATACACTCTCCCAGCCTATTCTTCCACTATGGAGACTTCATCAATAGTGAGTTGTCTACCGCACCATAAATATAGATCAATAATTTTCCTGAGGACCTATACTCATGGGATGGTCTAACCAATAATCACACCCTATAGTCAAGGCAATTTTAATAAATAGACCTCAAACCATATTCAAGGATGTGATCTTGGTTCATTGGAACATTCAATATCATCTTAATGATACCAGTTACATTCATCGAACCCATCCATGAGGATGAAGGATATGATCTTAGTGAAGAAGATAATTTTGTGGATGATAATATCCACACATCATATGTTAACCAGAATGGCCTGAAGGCCTTCTTTTTATTTTATTTTATTATGGATAATCCCCCTTTTAAGGGTTGAAGGGGAACCCATACATGATACATAGGCCCAAGCCATAAGGCCTGACTGACCCGCAATACATGGCCCGAAGGCCCAGAGTAATACCATGCCCTTTCACCTGACCCATAGGGCCAACCCACTAGAAATTCCCATCCACATCTTTTGAGACATTGATCATCTAGCTCCACACATTGCATTTCTAATCAGCTAGCATTGCCCTATACAAAGTTGCACGGTGCCTGGTCCTGATGGCGGCTACTATACCCTCTCATTCTTCCAATCTGGTTATCTCTCCTTCTGCTAGCTGCTACTCTTGTGGATCTGATATTCTTCTTGGGGCATGTTCTGTGTGAACTAGTAAACTCCATGGTCTTTGTGGCCCGAAGGCCCTGTGGCCCGAAGGCCTTTGAAACATGTAGGCCCAAACCGGTGACTTGAGCGCCAAAATCATGTGAATAGTTTTGGCCGCTACAGTACCCAATAGTAATGGCTACAGTAATACAATAGTACAATGGATATTCACCTCCACCCGATTTTGAACCTTGGTCTCTTAGATGCAAAGAAGGAGCCCTTGCCACTTGGGTACGGGCTAGTTGTCCACATAATCTCTTAAATCATATAATATTGGTTCATTTTCTTCCTTGATGATAGTAGGAGATGGGATAAATTTAGGATACCCCTGATAAATATTCCCTCAAATAAATATCCTTATTATCTGAATAAAAATTCTCATAATTTATTTTTAATAAAAATATACCCACATTTCCTTCAAAATCACAAAATGATTCCCAATCTCCTAATACCAATGTTGTCAATATTAAACAGTAAGAAAACGAATCACTAGGATATGACTATACAATATTTTATGAATCTTTCTCAACAACTATTGATTAGAATAGTCATGTAAATCAAGTAATGGGGGAGAATTTGTGTCCCACATTTGTCTTTTCCACCAAGAATCCTAAGGACCATGATTGATATATCTCATTGTTAAAATAATAATATCTTATATTTTCCTTTAAATATACATAAAATTATGGATTGTAACTCAATGATAATCCCCATGATTTGGGATTTTCAAATAAACACGGTTGTTACAAATAGTTATCCATCAGGATTTATCTTAAAAACACTACTAAGGTAGAGTCCAAAGTTGAAAATGTCATGAAATCTAACATAATCTAGAAAGCTTAATACTCTAAATAGATCACAAAAAATATCCACAAAAAGATAAGTTATTTGAAATTATGGATCTACATCAACTTTAATGATCCAAAAAAACATTACTCAAAGTATTATTTATCATACCCAATAAGAAAACTAATGATCTACGAGATAAATGACTTTTTAGTTCTCTTCTTTATCAATGTTTACGAAAGCTAAAATTAAATTTGATAAACCCCTAATGATGAAGAGTTTGCATCATTTTGGGAACAAAAAGTTATATATTTCTATTAAGTAAGTAAGTTTTTGTTGAATAAATTTTTTACATATCAGAACACCCTGAATTATATATTCATGACAATTCTGAATAAAAATGAATAATTCTATAAAGATGATGTGCTGGTAAAGGCCAAAAAATTCTATGATTACTGTATCATCCTTTAATCAGTTTTAAAAAAACTAATACAACATAACTTGAAGCTGAATCTACTAAAAGGTTATTTATGATTAACATCATTGAAATGGCATGGGATTATAGAATATGATCATGGAATCAAATTCGACCCTAAAAAGGAAAATGTGATCTTTGAAATGACACCTTGTTGAAAACATAAATTATTTTGGGAACTATGGGGACACATCCAATAAATAAAGTGATTCATAGAAAAACTCACCTATATATGATATAAAATCATGAATTTGAGTATGAAAATGGTTACCTATCAATGGATAAGAGATTTTAGGATTATTTTTATGAACTCAACTAGTAACTTCTGTACCCACTACTTTTAATTCCACTAGTAGATAGAATTTCTCTCATCCTATATGTGAAAACCCTAAAATGGTCTTTGGGAACCCACATTATATAGAAGAATTACTTTTTAATATATAATAGTCTCTATTAGATAAGAAAAAAATACATTATACATAGACTCAATATTGAGATATCACGAAGAATATTTTTTCATTAATCTTCATGGTAAAAATATTATGACACTACCTACAATAACCCAAGGTCTACATAGTCTCTTACATTAATTTTCATAAATATATCATTTTTTTATAATGATAATTTAATTTATAACACATTGGTTATTCATCCTATAAGAGTTTAATATTTTCTTCATGTATTAAAAGGTAGTCAAAGGGTAAGCTTTTAGCAATTTTTACACAGCATAACCTACACCATTAAATTCACTTGTAAATATAGGTATAATTGAAAACAAATTCCCCAATTTATGACACTCTCTATATATAGGATATAAGACTCAATGGTTCATCGATAATACCTAGAGGAATACTGTTGTAAAATTTGATGTTCAATAGGGAAATCTTGGGAATTGTTATTTTCACCCCAAAAAGAGGTCTTGAACTAGAACTTCCAGTTATTAAATGGATTGACTAATAATGAATACAAATACCATTCATTTATTATATTCTTGGACATGTTGTTGAATATTTTTGAATCCATTTTGAACATAAATTATGGCTCAGGTTTGGTTATTATGTAGATTAATAGTGAATATTCTATTTAAAAGTTTGAATAGATTACCCTGTTTGATTATGAATGTGGGTTTATGGAATAATTACGATTTTATCCAATATAGTATCCCATATTGAATTCATTGAATTATAATTATTATGAATTTTCTATTTTAGGAAAAACCCATAGAGATCAATATCACGGAGAGATAGTCATCCACATTGCGCATCATAGGGTGGCCTCTCCATTAATCAACTATTATATGGAATATATCAATGAGATAAATACCACCCTAGAAAAGGGGGAGTTGAAATCTATTCCTACTGATATAACCTATATATGGATGTATCCCCATAATTTTAAACCACTAAAGAATAATTCTCCCATAAAACCATGTGAGAAATGAATCGATCTTCGATCGAGTAGAAAAATACATCATATATGGGGATCCAATTCAAATACATTCCCCAAAAAATGGGAAACTCATGGAGTTTTACTTAATATAATTTATTTTTGAAGGACCCTAGCTATAATTTAGGAGGTACATGAGGGTGGATTAAATTCTCCGCATTCAAGAATAATTCATTCCCAAAAAATCAATAGGCATTTATATTTATAGCCATTAGTGATGAAAGATTTCTTAGAGTTCACAATAATGTTTAATGAATATCATATACAAACCAATATCATTCATCAAAACCCATTATTATTGTATACTAGAAAAATTATTATAAAATTTATGCATGTAGAATATATTTTAGTAGTCCATATCACGCAACTATATCTACGAAATTCTAGTATGTCATAATTAATATTTATTTCTTTTCTTATAGACCACGGAAATATATTTAAATGAATTTTGAACAAAGTATTTCATCTATTTTAGGAATTCAAATATCATCACATGATATAGTTTCAATCACACACTATTAATAGATAAGGACACCAATTTTTTCTAACTTTAATTGAAAATGCTACATCATGATTACAATATTTAGTCTACTCACTCATCCGACTACTATTTATTAGAAAATGTATATATATAGTACTTTAAATTAATTTTCTGTTATGTCCTGGAATATATGGTTGAAAATAGAATAAGTCTTGTCTAGATAAAATTGTACATGCTATGTGAGATTATTACACCATAACCTATTAAAACAAATAGGAGGCATCATATTCTGTTGTATATGGGACATGTGTAGTATTTACCATTATGGATCATCCCCCCTAACATTACATTGATATATATATATATATATCAATCAAAAGATGAACAATCTAAAAAATAGTTTTATGAATTAGGGTAACATGATAGAAAAATTGATAGATTCTTTAGTGGATTAAAACTACACCTTTGAAAGGATCTTGCAATTCGAGACTTTGGGGGTTATGAAGAATTTGTTTGGTGTGATCTCAAAGTGGAGATGGAGTTTGGAGAATGGTCCCACGGATATGGTGCTAAAAAAGGAATGATGGAGTTTCAAGCTAGAGGATCTAATGGAAAAGGTGGGATGAAAAATCAACGACCCATATGCCAAAAATGTGGGAAGTTACAGCATGGGAACTGCCTCAAAGGGATGGGGAAATGCTTCAATTGTGGGAATGAAGGACACCATGTTCAAGAGTGTCAAAAATACATGAAAAGGAAGGAGAATGTAGTCGATGAAATGAGATAACCACTCATGGTTCAATGCTAAATCTTTAAGGAGCTAGGGCACTATGCAAACCAGTGCACCAAACCTCGAGTTCTCGAGGGTAATCAGTGTCAACAACCACCAAAGACAAAGAACCAAGGGAAGGCTTATGCCATCACTACTGCGGAGGTGGAGCATGATAATGATGTCATACAAGGTACACATCCTATTTACTCAAGAATGGAAAAAGTCTTTTTTGCTTATGGTTCTATGTATTCCTTTATATCCTGAAAGTTTTATAGAACTATAGAATCGATGCCCTGAAAGCTTGATGTAGAGATATCTGTAAAAACACCAAGTGGTGCAATCATTGCAACCCAAGTCTTTAACTCTTCTCATGTTGGAAAATATGGGAAGTTTCTTCTGGAATATCTCGTAGTAATTACCTTGGTGGAATTCGAGGATATAATGGGAATGGACTAGCTCTCATTATATAGAGCACATATCAACTGTCGGGAAAAGGAAATATCATTTCATATTCCGAACCATCCCATGATCCTCTTCAATTGCAAGGAAGATCATGAATCTCTTTTGAAAAATCATTCAAAGGTGTGGGTGTTGATCCCCTATGAAGCATTTTACCTTTCCCAAATGGTTGAGTCAAAGGAAATTTCCAACCTTGAAGAAATTCCCATCGTGAGGGAATACAGTGTTGTATTTCCCAAAGAGTTACCCAAAATTCCCCCGGATTGTGAGGTAGAGTTCTCAATTGAACTCATACCCAGAGCAACTCCTATCTCGCAGTGCCCCTATAGGATGGATCCTATCGAACTGGAGGAGTTAAAGAAGCAGCTGTATGAGCATATAGACAAAGGGTTCATATGCCCTAGTGCATGATCTTGGGGTGAACCGGTGCTCTTTGTGAAGAAGAAGGATGGAACCATGTGGCTGTGTATCGATTATCGAGAACTCAACAAGATCAACATAAAGAAAAAGTATCCTCCCCCAAGGATTGATGACTTGTTAGACCAGTTAAGAGGATCTCAATACTTCTAAAAGGTGGATCTTCATTTGGGATATCATCAGGTGAAGGTGAAGAAAGAAGATATTCATAAGATTGGCTTCCATACAAGGTATGGGAACTATGAGTTTTTGGTGATGCCCTTTGGACTTATTAATGACCCTTCAATATTCATGGATTTGATGAATAGAGTCTTTAGAAATTACCTTGATAAATATGTGGTAGTGTTTATTGACGATATTCTCAACTACTCCAATAGCAAGAAGGAACATGAAGAATATCTAAGACTTGTGTTGGAGACATTGAGATGGCAGAAGTTGTACGAAAAGTTCAGAAAGTGTTACTTTTGGATGAATCGAGTCACGTTCTTGGGACATGTGATCAAAAGTGAGGGAAATTTTGTGGACCCTTCAATGAAAAAGGCGATTGAGGAATGGATCAGGCCTTCTAATTTCACAGAAATCTGAAGTTTTCTTGGATTAAGTGGGTACTACCGACGTTTTGTGAAAAACTTCTCATGATTTTCAAGCCCGCTAACTAAGTTAACAAGGAAAGGGGTAAACTATGTCTGGACGGAAGAATGTGAGGGAATCTTCAAGGAGCTAAAGGGAAGGTTGATCACTGCACCTGTACTCACACTACTGAAAAGTGGAGAAAGTTTTGTGATATACAGTGATGCTTCAATGAAAGGCTTGGGTTGTGTACTCATGAAAAATGACAACATGATAGCCTACACCCAACGAAAGTTGAAGATCCATTAGAAGAACTACCCAATGCATGATCTAGAGCTGGTATCCATGATTTTTGCCTTAAATATATGGAGGCACTACCTTTATGGTGAGATGTGTGACATATACACGGACTATAAGAGCCTAAAGTATATATTCACACAAAAAGAGCTCAACATGAGTCAAAGGAGATAGTTAGAGCTAATCGTGGATTACGATTGCTCTATTCACTATCATCCAGGAAAGGCGAACAAGGTAGATGATGCTCTAAGTAGAAAAGAACATGCTACTCTATCCATGCAGTTTATTGAGAAAGACCCTATCTTCTTGGATATTCAATGAATCGATTTGGAAATCATAATTGCAGGGGATACATCCTACCTTTCCCAAATGATTGTGCAACCATCCATCGAGGAGAAGATTAAGGAAGCACAATGGGATGATGTAGAGATACAAAATAGGGTGAATACAGTAAAGGAAGGGAAGCTGCAAGAGTTCCATATCGACGATGATGGTGTGATTCGGTTTGGAACATGGCTTTTTGTTCCTTCATCACCCGGGATAAAGAAGGAGATATTAGATAATGCACAAAGATCAACTTTCTCTATATATCCTGGGAATACAAAGATGTACCGTGATCTCTGAGAACACTTCTGGTGAGATAACATGAAGAAGGAGATTGCAGAATATATATCAAGGTGGTTGGTATGTCATCATGTTAAAGCTGAGGGACAAAATTCCAATGGTATGATGTAGCCATTGCCTATACACATGTGGAAATGGGAAAATGTTACTATAGACTTTGTCATAGGTCACTCTAAGACTTCAATGGGAAATAATGTGACATGGGTTAAAGTTGACTGACTCACCAAGACTGCCCATTTTATCGCTATTCGGGAAGACCTCTCACTTGAACAGCTTGAAAAGATATATGTGAAGGAAGTGGTGATATTTCACGGTGTTCCACTCTCAATTGTCTCTGACAGTGATCCAAGGTTCACATCTAAATTATGGAAGATCCTTCAACATACTTTGAGTACTGAATTAAATTTCATCATGGCCTATCACCCAAAAACTGATGGCTAGTCTGAAAAGACTATTCAGATGCTTGAAGATATGCTAAGAGCCTACTCTCTTGAATTCAAAGGTGGTTGGGATCAGAATCTCTAATTGGTTGAGTTCTCATACAACAATAGCTTCCACTCGAGTATTCAGATGGCTCTGTATGAAGCTTTGTATGGAAAGCGATGTAGAACTCCAACCTGTTGGGATAAAGTTGGAGAAAGAAAGCTACTTGGACTAGATCTTGTTCAAGAGATGATAGAGAAGGTTCAAGTGATCCAGAAACACATCAAAGCTTCTCAAAGTCGGAAAAAGAGCTATTCTAACAACCGTCGAAGGGACTTGGAGTTTGACGTTGGAGATAAAGTCTTCCTTCAAATATCTCCATGGAAGAGGGTCATGCGATTCAGGAAGAAAGGGAAGATAATCCCAAGGTATATTGGCACCTTTGAGATCCTTGACCGCATATGAGTCATGGCCTATCGTCTTGCACTTCCACCGAATATGGATCAATTTCATGATTTTTTTCTTGTATCAATACTAAGGAAGTATATACCAGACCCCTCACATGTACTAAACTCAGAGGTGGTGCAGCTAGAAGTTGATCTCTCCTATGAGCAGCCATAATGATTTTAGATCAGAGAGATAAGGATCTACGCAAAAAGACACCCATCTAGTCAAAGTGTTGTGGAGGAACCACAAGTTTGAGGAAGCAAATTGGGAACTAGAAGAGGCAATGAAGAATAAGTACCCTCACATGTTTGTGTAAAGTGAAATTTCGGGGGAAAAATTTCTTAAGGGGTGAAGAATTTAATGACCCAATATTTTGAATGGAAATTCCCTTCTAATAATTATGTCATAAAATAACTTGAAAACACAACATAATGAACTAAAAAGTTATAAGTGATCTTTAAACATAAGTTTGTCACTTTATGTTTTGAATTTCAAAAATCCGACACACACGGTTGTGTTCAAGATGATTTTTGGAGTCTAAGGAAACAAAAATAATTTTTGGTGAAAAGTAACGTACCCTTAGGAATAGTAACATACCCTTATTTATAGTAATATGGGATTTATGAATAGTAAATTATCAAACATAAGAGTAACATTACCTATGAATAATTAAAAAAAATAGACATCTTAGAAAGTGACAATTTGACCATAGTAAACATTTTGGTATTTTGTAAGTTCTAAATAATTAATTATAATTTATTAATTAATTTAAAATAATATTTATTTCCCTAAAATGTATTCATAAATTATATGATAATTTTATAATACCCTACGTAATTTTTGAAAGCACTATAAAATCAGTTTAAATTTTAAAAACTGTTTTTTATGTAAATTATGATTTTAATTAAATATTAAATTAATAATATTTAGAAAATTATTTCTGAAAATGGACTTCATTTTTCAATTCTACACATCAAGAAATGGTTGGGGTAAATTTTTTAGGATTTTTCTGAGATACTTGAATTTTTTGATGAATAGTGAAATTCCGTAATTTACAAAATAAGCTAATTATAGGATCATGTGTGATGTTCTACTGATGTAAGCCCACTCGGTTCGGTATTAAATTACAAAATAACTATTATTGGTCATTCAAGACTCACTATTCCTTGTCTTGTGGGGAAATAATAAATTAATGAATTTTATATTAAGTAAACCCCTCTCCCCTCCACTATCAAAGCCACCCTTCACACCCTCATTTCCTCACACCTCTCAAGCTCCAAGACTTCTCTAAACTATACTCAAACACCTTACCTAGCCCCTCCCCCATGTCCAAGAGTTGCTGGTCTCATCAAAATACCATGATTAGGCCCTTAAGGAGGTTCTCAAGAGAATGATTCAAGAGGTAATCTCCCTCCCTCTTCTCCTTTAATTTCCTTTCCAATTCAAGTTCATTTCTGGATCTACCCCCACCTATCCTCATAAAAATTGTATTGTAACTCTCGTATTATACATATAATATTATCTTATGATTAAAATGGGATATTATATCAACCAAACCCTTTCCCTCTTCCTTTTATTTTATTAAAGAGAACGTTGTTCGTGAGGTGTAAATTTATCACCTTCAAGAACGACATGCTTTATTCTTCCATTTCTACCTTCAGATCTGGTCATGAAACTATTTTTATGGTTGAACCAGAATATTTTATATGTATTCTTTCATATTTAATGTTCTGGAAATAATCTACGGCCATATTACTAAGTGATAAGTTAAAACAAGTTCGTTGTGATCCAAAAACCACCCAAATTGACCCAAATAACCATCATTTAATTCTTATCTAATGATTCATCCACATGTATCTAATATAATTCATTATAAAATAATTCAATCTCCTATAATTTCATTAATGATAAGTAATATCATTTCTGGATGTTTACTCATGTTCTACACGAACATCAATTTAAAAATACAAGTGAACCACCCAATAAAAACCATAAAAACGAACATCCCTGAAATAGTGTCCTTAATTTCTTTAGTGTTCCATCACATGTTCATTTCAATAACCCTAACCCCATTGGTTAATCACTTATTAGTAATAATTATCATATTATTTTTATTCCAAAAACATATATAAATTTTTCCTTCACATCATTTATAATGTTTCATTAACAACATGGTAATTTTTAGAATAAAAAACATTCTCAATAAGCATAACCTAGATAACACACTATCAATCAAAAATAAGAGGGAAACTATTATCAAGGTATAAAGTAACCACAAAAACCTTGGATATCTATCCATTTCATTATTAATATAGTTCAATATTTATTATGTTAATTATACTTTTATCCTAAGGTCCAAACCATTATATCATTACAATTTCATGTGAATTAATAATAGAAGGAACATATCGGATACCTAAAATCCATCAATGTTTTTTTGCATTAGAACAAAACAACATTGCGGATATATAATCACCTCTCCCAATAGGATCTATGAACTCCTAAATATTTAATTTCATGGAAGCATCACTAAATTAAATAAAAACCCCATAAAATATCCTAGATAAAAACCCAATAATGGTAAAGATAAATAATAGGAAACAAGATCAAACAGAGAGAAACCACTTGAGAGAAGAGGTAGAACACACCTTGGATCACCACCAATTGATAAATAGAAGTAGAGTATAAATAACTATCTGAATGGGCTTTAGTTAATTTAACAAAATATCTCTAGTTATCCTTGGGTTTGATTGGAAGGAGTAGAAACAAATGGTGTTTGGGCGTCTCAGAAAATTTATCGGAAGCCTAAAAATTAGAAAACCCTGATACAACCATATGGACCCCCACACAACACCAGATGACAAGGGTATTTCTATGATGTAGACTAAGGTACCATGTTGCAAACACTATCAATAAATGGAGATTCTAAGAACCCAGGCCATATACTATAAAAGTGGATCTGGGGTTTACGATGCTGGAAGAATTCCTCTACCATGAAAGGGACCATGTTGCCTCCTAGAGTCCATAACGCAACTACCCCCCCCCCCCCACATAGGATGTAGCCTTAAATATCCACCCAACACAACCTATGATGAAATTGTATTCACTACACCATCTCTGCAATATCAATGGAGAAATACGTACCTCCACAAAAAATATATATCATTTTTGGTAGTGGCTCCCCTAAATATCCTTATGGACCCTCCAAACCACATGGAACTTACTCTGAGTTCCATCAACACATGAAACTAACAAAGTAAAGGGATTATAGGGTTTTTTCCCTAATAAAAATAGCACACACAAAAATATTCCCCCAAATTAAAGATAGGGGAAGGAACCACCTACACAAGAAACACCATCTTCGAAGCCTCAAGAAAGGGAACATTCTCATGAAAAGAATATTAAGCCCCTATTACATAAGTGTGTTTTTTTGAAATATATTTTTATCATTACATCTATGTTTCCATTCAATATTTACCAAAAAATTCAAAATAGATCTGTAAAAATCACATTAATGCATTTTTAATCCATCAAGAGTTTTAGGTTGATGTTTTTGTTGCTAAGGCCTATCATGTAGAGACAAATACCATTGAATTCCACATGGAAATATCATTAACAGAATAATATTGGTATGTTTCCTTACATAGTCGCATAAACTTTAATATATTTAATATATTTTTGTTGAAATCAACATTCATCACGTCTTGATTGATAAAAAACATGGAATTAATCACGCACAAGTGCAAACCCTTTGATTATTTGGTTATAATGAATAAAAATTTTCAAATTCCAAATGGAAATTCAAGGGTATGTCAAGAGAAGGTTCATGATTAGAACCCAGTTCATATATCCCAGTTCTAATTATGACTTTATTGATATTTAGAATTACTTGGATTTAAATGATCTTCTTGGAAGGAATTGGTTATGTTTTCATTTGATGATGCTCTCTTTATACTAGTAATGCTTCAAATACTCTATCAATGGGAACGAAATACTGTTTCATATTGATAATTACCATTTTTGTTAATGTCAATATTAATATAAATACATGGGTATATATACAATATAAAGGAATATGGGGGTGGTATACAATACCATCAAAATTACTACCCCTAATGGTTTGTAAATGGACCCTAACAGTCAACTAAATATAATACGAGAAGATTATTTGTTTCTTATCTACTAGAATGAAGATTCCATTATTGATTTAAGTAGTTATACAATCATGAAATATCTATTTGAGATGTTGTATCATATCATCCCAATCCAATAATACACTATCTCATCCTATTCTTTCACTAAGGAGACTTCATCAATAGTGAATTGTCTACCACACCATCTCTATAGATCACTATTTTTCCTCAGGACCTATACTCATGGGATGGTCTAACCAATAATCACATCTTGTAGTCAAGGATATTTTAATAAATAGACCTCAAACCATATTCAAGGATGTGATATTGGTTCATTGGAACATTCAATATCATCTTAATGATACCAGTTACATTCATCGAACCCATCCATGAGGATGAGGGATATGATCTTAGTGAAGAAGATAATTTTGCTGATGATAATATCCACACATCATATGATAACCCGAATGGCCTGAATGCCTTCTTTTTATTTTATTTTATTATGGATAATCCCCCTTTTAAGGGTTGAAGGGGAACCCGTACATGATACGTAGGCCCAAGGCATAAGGCCCGACTGACCCGAAATACATGGCCTGAAGGCCCAGAGTAATACCATGCCCTTCACCTGACCCATAGGCCAAACCCACTAGAAATTCCCATCCACATCTTTTGCGCCATTGATCATCTTGCTCCCCACATTGAATTTCTAATCGGCTAGCATTGCCCTATAAACAGTTGCACGGTGCCTGGTCCCGATGGCGGCTGCCATACCCTCTCATTCTTCCAATCTGGTTAGCTCTCCTTCTGCTGGCTACTACTCTTGTTTCTCTGATATTCTTCTAGGGCATGTTCTGTGTGAACTATTAAACTCCATGGTCATTGTGGCCCGAAGGCGCTATGGCCCGAAGTCCTTTGAAACATGTTGGCCAAAATCGGTGGCTTGAGAGCCCAAATCCTGTGAATAGTTTTGGCCGCTACAGTACCCAATAGTAACAGTTACAGTACTGCTATAGTACTATGGATATTGACCTCCACCTGATTTTGAACCTGGGTCACTTAGATGCAAAGCAGGAGCCCTTGCCACTTGGGTACGGGATCGTTGTCCACATAATCTTTTAAATCATATAAAATTGGTTCATTTTCTTCCTTGATGATTGTAGGAGGTGGGATAAATTTAGGATACCCCTGATAAATATTCCCTCAAATCAATATCCTTATTATCTGAATAAAAATTCTCATAATTTATTTTTAATAAAAATATACCCACATTTCCTTCAAGATCACAAAATGATTCCCCATCTCCTAATACCAATGATGTCAATATTAAACAGTAAGAAAATGAATCTCTGGGATATGACTATACAATATTTTATGAATCTTTCTCAACCACTATTGATTAGAATAGTCATGTAAATCAAGTAATGGGGGAGAATTTTTGTCCCACATTTGTCTTTTCCACCATGAATCCTAAGGACCATGATTGATATATCTCATTGTTAAAAAAGTAATATCTTCTATTTTCCTATAAATATACAGAAAATTATGGATTGTAACTCAATGATAATCCCCATGATTTGGGATTTTCAAATAAACACGGTTGTTACAAATAGTTATCTATTCGGATTTATCTTAAAAACACTACTAAGGTAGAGTCCAAAGTTGAAAATGTCATGAAATATATCATAATCTAGAAAGAATAATACAATAAATAGATCATAAAAAATATCCACAAAAAGAGAAGTTATGGGAAATTATGGATCTAAATCAACTATAATGATCCAGAAAACATTACTCAAAGGATTATTTATCATCCCCAATAAGAAAACTAATGATCTATGAGATAAATGACATTTTAGTTATCTTCTTTATCGATGTTTACGAGAGCTAAAATAAAATTTGATAAACCCCTAATGATGAAGAGTTTGCATACTTTTGGGAACAAAAAGTTATATATTTCTATTAAGTAAGTATGTTTTTGTTGAATAATTTTTTTTACTTATCAGAACACCATGAATTATATATTCAAGACAATTCTCAATAAAAATGTATAATTCTATAAAGATGATGTGCTGGTCAAGTCCAAAAAATTCTATGATCACTCTATCAGCCTCTAATCAGTTTTCAAAAAACTAATACAAGATAACTTGAAGATGAATCCACTAAAAGGTTATTTATGATTAACATCATTAAAATGGAATGGGTTTATAGAATATGATCATGGAATCAATTTCAACCCTAAAAAGGAAAATGTGACCCTTGAAATGACACCTTGTTGAAAACATAAATAATTTTGGGAACTGTGGGGACACATCCATTAAATAAAGTGATTAATAGAGAAACTCACCTATATATGATATAAAATCATGAATTTGAGTATGAAAATGGCTACCTATCCATGGATAAGATATTTTAGGATTATTTTTATGAACTTAACTTGTAACTTCTGTACCCACTACTTTTAATTCCACTTGTAGATAGAATTTCTCTCATCCTATATGTGAAAACCCTAGAATGGTCTTTGGGAAAACACATTATATAGAAGAAATATTTTTTAATATATAATAGTCTCTAATAGATAAGAAAAAAATACATTATAAATAGACTCAAAATTGAGATAACACAAAGAATATCTTTTCATTAATCTTCATGGTGAAAATATTATGACACTACCTACAATAACCCGAGGTCTACATAGTCTCTAACATTAATTTTCATAAATATATCATCTTTTTATAATGATAATTTAATTTATAACACATTGGTTATTCATCATATTAGAGTTTAATATTTTTTTCATGTATTAAAAGGTAGTCAAAGGGTAGGCTTTTAGCAATTTTCACACAGCATAACCTACACCATTAAATTCACTTGTAAATATAGATATAATTGAAAAAAAATTCCTCAATTTATTACTCTCTCTATATATAGGATATAAGACTCAACGTTTCATCTATAATAACTAGAGGAATACTGATGTAAAATTTGATGTTCAATAGGGAAATCTTGGGAAATGATATTTTCACCCCAAAAAGAGGTCTTGAACTAGAACTTCCAGTTATTAAATGTATTGACTGATAATGAATACAAATACCATTCCTTTATTATATTCTTGGATATGTTTTTGAATATTTTTGTATCCATTTTGAACATAAATTATGACTCAGGTTTGGTTATTATGTAGATTAATAGTGAATATTCAATTTAAATGGTTGAATAGATTACCCTGTTTGATTATGAATGAGGGTTTATGGAATAATTACCATTTTATCCAATATAGTATACCATATTGAATTCATTGAATTATAATTCTTATGAATTTTAAAATTTAGGAAAAAACCTTTGAGATCCAGATCAGGGAGAGATAGTCATCCACATTGCGCATCATAGGGTGGCCTCTCCATTAATCAACTATGACATGGAATAAATCAATGAGATAAATACCACCCTCGAAAAGGGGGAGTTGAAATCTATTCCTACTGATATCACATATATATGGATGTATCCACATATTTTTAAACCACTAAAGAATAATTCTCCAATAAACCATGTGATAAATGAATCGATCTTCGATCGAGCAGTAAAATTCATCATATATGGGGATCCAATTCAAATACATTCCTCAAAAAATGGGGAACTCATGGAGTTTTACATAATATAATTTATTTATGAATGACCCTAGCTATAATTTAAGAGGTACATGAGGGTGGATTAAATTCTCCTCATTCAATAATAATTCATTCCCATAAAATCAAGAGGCTTTTATATTTATAGCCATTAGTGATGAAAAATTTCATAGAGTTCACAATAATGTTTAATGAATATCATATAAAAACCAATATCATTCATCAAACCCCATTATTATTGTATACTAAAAAAATTATTATAAAATTTATGCATGTAGAATATATTTTAGTGGTCCATATCACACAACTATATCTATAAAATTCTAGTATATCATAATTACGATTTATTTCTTTTCTTATGGACCAAGGAAATATATTTAAATGAATTTTGAATAAAGTATTTCATCTATTTTAGGAATTCAAATATCATTACATGATATAGTTTCACTCACACACTATTATGAGATAATGACACTAATTTTTTATAACTTGAATTGAAAATTCTACATCATGATTACAATACTCAGTCTACTCACTCATCCGACTACTATTTATTAGAAAATGGATATATATAGTACTTTAAATTATATTACTTTTATATCCTGGAAAATATGGTCAAAAATATAATAAGTCTTGTCTAGATAAAATTTTACATTCTATGTGAAATTATTACACCATAACCTATTCAAAAATATAGGAGACATCATATTCTATTGTATATGGGACATGTGTAGTATTTACCGTTGTGTATTATCTCCCCTAACTTTACATTGATATATATATATATATATCAATCAAAAGATGAACAATATAAAAAATAGTTTTATGAATTATAGTAACATTATGTGAAAAGTTTACCCACAATATATAACCTAGAAATCTATCTGAAATATATTATATGTGAATTTAATAATGAAGGACATCTTTGATCATTATTATAAGTGGAATTAGTGATGGACTCAAGAACCCCATAATACATGGGCTGAATCCTCCAATTCTTGAACCAATTTGGGAAATACCTTACACCATCTGTATGGTCTTATATAGTGGATACTATATTTAGATCACAATGTGTAGGTAGCCTATCAATCTAGAAACCAAGGAATGGTTAATCAAAAAATACTTTTCATAAATCCATAGTGGGTTGACACACGCCCTTGTCGCATGATGTAAAATTTCATTATAATGTCTTAGTACCATGATGTTAAATTATATTTCTATATTGGTAGCTATATTAATATAAACTACGTAGCACCAAGGACTTTGTTTTATGAAAATAAAATTTGGAGCACCTGAATCCCAGTTGCATGATGATAACAACAAGAAACAAGGTCAACTATACACAACCTCCCAAACAATTTGGGATGGTTTATTTTTGAATGCATTATCCTTATATACGATCTTGATTTATGTAAGAGTTATTGGTGTATTCACCCTTTCTCTATTTATTATTACAATAATATAATATGTACTCACAAATATAAGAACTACTTGTGTCTTGATTCATATTACTACAGGATACAGAGTGATTCCCGAATAAATTATTGTTTTCACACATGTAAATATCAAATAATCTCTACATTATCTTGACGTTTGATTCCTTTTAATTATATAAGGTATCTTTCGAAAGGATTAACATTGAGATAAAGCTATCATATCAAGCTAAAGATATATATTGGTACAAGACATCCTACAAAAAATAATTATTATCATGATGTTAAACCATATGATGCATTGTATATAACACAAAAATATTTCAATGTAAGATATATATTTAATGTAATTCAATAGCATATACTTCATAAAACATCGACTTATCTTGCGTTAAACACAAGATTGAGTATATACAAAACAACACATTAATATTATAATTATTTAAACGATATATTTATTTATCAATTAAATATTGTGATATGAATAGTAAAAAATATATTTTTGTTGTTATTTATAATGTTTTCACATAAATAAAACATATTTATAATGAATTGTTTATGTTTTGTTAAAATAATTATATATTTAGAAAAAAATAATTTCTTAAATGAACTAATTTTAATGTCTTTTTGTAGACAAAAATAAAATTAATATTAGACACTCCAAAAAAATCAATTTTGTAAAATTGACTTCATTTTTTGATTTGAAATATCAAAATTATCTTAAGGTTAATTTTTTGTATACTTCTGAGAAGTTTTAATTTTTGATGAATATTGAAAAATACAATATAGTACATAAAAATTGACTTTTTATTTAAATATTAATTATTTTTTATTTATATTTTTTTTATGTCAAAATAGATACATAATACCTATATTAGTCCAATGTAATTCATTGGAATCATTTTATAATAAGATTAGATATAAAAAATTTTTACTGAACCTTTTAACGTCTTTTACACACTTTCTAGGCACATTTGCAAATTTTCATAAAAATTATTTTTACCACTTCTGTGAATTGAATTTAAAAAATAAAAGAGACACAATTTACATCATTAAATAAAATTTGGTTCAATGGGATGAAAATAGTTTTTGGTGAATTGTAACTTTGGAATTTTATTTACCATTGTTAAAAGTAAATAGGGTAATTAAGGGTAAAAATGATATTAAAATTACCCTTATAAATCTACTAATTCTATTGGATAAGTGTATTTAGGCCAAAAATAACCTTAGGAATAAAATATGATTCTTTTTTGTCCACATTGATTAGATTAGGACATTTATTATTATTTTATTTAAGGAAGAGTTAAAAGTGTTAAATTAAATTTTAATAACTAAATCATCATTAATATTAGGTTATGTATAAGATAAATTTGATTATAAATATTTATTAGAAATATGAAAATATTTCCACCAAAATATTATTTCATTTATAATTTTTAGACAATAATTAATTAAATTTATAGATGACACAATGATGATGCAATAATTAGCATATTAATGGAAGATTAAAATAATTGATGTTATAAATATCAAAATAAATGTAAATTCCATCTTTTGATGCTTTAAAATAATTTTCTATCTTAATATGACATTTTGGGATTGATTTAAGGTATTGTTTGGTAGTAATCATGTTTTCTTGATTTTCACAAAAACTAAATACGAAATAGTTTCAAAATTGACATAATTGAGTTTTTTAAACAATACTATATTTTTAAATGATATAATATTTCTAAAAATATAGGGTGTAACGACCCAAAGTTTTTCAATGGAAATCCCCTTCCTATAATTATGTCATAAAATAACATGAAAACACAACATAATGAACAACAAAGTGATAAGTGATCTTTAAACATAATTTTGTCACTTCTATGTTTTGAATTTTAAAAATCCGACATAAACCGTTGTCTTAAAGATAATTTTTTGAGTCAAATGAAACCAAAATAATTTTTGGTGAATAGTAATTTACCCTTTGGATTAGTAACATACCCTTATTAATAGTAATATGACCCTTATAAATAGTAAATCATCCAACATAAGAGTATCATTATCTATGAATAATTAAATAAAATTTAAAAGCTTAGAAAGTGACAATTTGACCTTAGTAGACGTTTTGGTACTTTGTAAATCATAAATAATTAATTATAATTAATTAATTAATTTAAAATAATATTAGTTTCCCTAAAATTTATTCATAAATTATTAGATAATTTTATCAGACCCTACGTAATTTTTGAACGCACTATAAAATCAGATTTAATTTTAAAAACTGTTTTTTAGGTAAATTATGTTTTTAATTAAATATTAAATGATTAATATTTAGAAAATTATTTTTTAAAAATGGAATTCATTTTTGGATTATACACATTGAAAAATGGTAGGGGTAAATTTTTGGGATTTTTCTGAGATACTTGATTTTTTTAGGAAGAGTGAAATAACGTAATTTACAATGTAAGCTAAATAAGCTAATTATAAGATCATGTATGATGTTCTGCTGATGTAATCCCACTAAATTTAGGATTAAATTATAAAATTACAGTTCTTAGTCATTCAAGACTCACTATTCCTTTTCTTGTTGGGAAATAATAAACTAATGACTTTTATATTAAGGAAACCCCTCTCCCCTCCACTATAAAAGCCACCCTTCACAACCTCATTTCCGCACACCTCTCAAGCTCCAAGCCTTCTATAAACTCTTCCCAAAAACCTTCCCTATCCACTCCACCACGTCCAAGAGCTTCTGGTCTCATCAAAAGACCAAGCATAGGCCCTTAATGAGTTTCTCAAGAGAAGGATTCAAGAGGTAATCTCCCTCCCTCTTCTCCTTTAATTTCCTTTCAAGTTCAGGTTCATTTATTGATCTCTCCCAAAATATCTTCATCCAAATTGTATTTTAACTCCAGTATTATACATATATTGTTATTTTATGATTATAAGGGGATATTATATCACCCAACCCCTTTCCCAATTCCTTTAATTTTATCAAAGAGAATGTTGTTCGTGAGGTGTTAATTTATCACCTTCAAGAACGACATGCTTTATTCTTCAATTTCAACCATCCAATGTGTTCATGATACCATTTTTATGGTTGAACCAGAATATTTTATATTTTGTATGGTCTATTTAAAGTTCTTGAAATAACCTATGGCCATATTATAAAGTGATAAGTTATAACAAGTTCGTTGTGATCCAAAAAACCGCCCAAATTGACCCAAATAACCGTCATTTAATTCTTATCTAATGATTCATCGACATGGATCTAATATAAATAATTGTAAAATAATTTAAGCTCCTCTAATATCATTAATGACATGTAATATCATTTCTGGATGTTTACTCATGTTGTACCCGAACTTCAATTTAAAAATACAAATGAACCACCAAAGAAAAACCATAAAAATGAACAACTCTAGACAATGTTTTCAAAGTCTATAATTCTTACAAAGGAACATAACATGACATAATGAAACCAGAATGAACCTTATTAATTTACACATGGTTATTTATTTTTAATTAATGAATATAATGTCATTATATAGGACATTAAAGAGAAGGAAGCATTAGGGAACAAGGTAATGCGAAATTCTCGAACCCAACTTTCAACCTTCGGGTTCTACCTCTTGCACTCCATTTTTGATATGGTCACCCCGTAAGGATCATATTTTCATCATGGTCTTTCATTTTCTATGATATAAATTTTTTCTAATGAATTTTATGTCAATCCAAATGTTTTCCCAAAGAACTCTTCTTTTAAGAACTCAACTCTTACCTATCATTCATGGTTGATAGTTCTTGTATCAAGTATGTTATTCCCTCTTTCTTTTGGGAACCCAATTTTTATGAATGTTTTCTTATGAGATGAAACCAATTACTATTAATGAGTTAGTTATGTTCATTTTTTTTATGTGTTCTATGTGGAAAGAATGATGATGTTAATGTTATGATGTGACAGGTGCGCCCGGAATTATATAGCGCAATATGAATGTTTCAATGTGATGGGTGCGCCCAAAATTATACAACGCTCCAATGAATTGGGTAAAGTGATGAATCTCATGAGTAAATGTGAAATGATGTGTGAACAAGATGCTAGCTTGGTTCACTAGTATGTGTGGTAATTAACCACTAAGACATGATGTTTCATTTTTATGCATATCCACATTTCAAGTCTTTTATTTATGCTCCTCTCTTGTTCATAATCTTTTTCCTATGTTATGATTATGCTCACACCATGATATATTGTTCTTATCCATCCTATTTCTAGGATTTTATCTCACCATGTTTGATGTATATCCTCAGGTGGCTACATGTAATAAGGAGAGGATAAGTGCCAATATGAAGCTAGAGAAGAATAAATTAAATAAATGTTTATGCTAGATATTGTATTTATTATGTGTTGTCCTAGTTTTCCCGAGACACTAAACCTTTGGATCCTCTATGTGTAATACTATTATGTTTTTTATCATTGAAATGATAAATAGTAATGTCATAAAATGTTGGGATTCCATAGTTTGTATCAGAGGCAATGTTTAATTAATTTGGGAATTAGGATTAGTGAACCCAAAGGAAAACCTCTATCATGAGACTAAGTACAAATATGCACACAAGAATATTTACTTAGAGATCCCATATGTTAGGTTTTTGATATAAATTGATTATATTACTAATTTATTCATGACTTGTTTACTTATGTTTTGTTTTAACCTTTTCTATTTTAGAAAATGGTTGGAACCAGGAGAAATCAGGCCAACAACTCATGCGAGGGCCAATGCAATGATTGCCCGAACGACATCCCCAGTGATTTGGGAGGTGGAGTAAAAAATTCATGGTGATGCTTACCCAATTACCTCAGGTTATGAATAACAACAATAATAATGGGGAATGTCCTCCTTCACCAAAGAGGGGTGAACTAGGTATTGAATGTTTTATACTGCAATGACCACCGACGTTTTGTGGATCTTCTGATCCAATAGTTGCGGAACAGTGGGTCAACTCCATGAAGAAGATCTTTTCTGTGCTTCACTATTCTAAGAGAGAGTAGGTGACTCTATCCAATTATCATCTAGATGGAGAAGCCGATCAATGGTGGGATTTGATTAATAACACCATGCCAAGTGAGGAAATTGAAGAGATGGAATGGGAATACATTAAGATAATG
This sequence comes from Viscum album, assembly GCA_963277665.1. Lineage (NCBI taxonomy): Eukaryota > Viridiplantae > Streptophyta > Magnoliopsida > Santalales > Viscaceae > Viscum > Viscum album. The sequence continues at coordinate 522,329,787 of OY728150.1, forward strand.
TTTCTTAATAAGTATTTCACACTAACTCTTCGCACGAAGATATAGAGAGAATTTATAAAGATCAATAAAAAAAGGAAAATATGTCACAACCTATGAAGTGAATTTCGCAAGACTCTAAAGGTATGATTTGGGTTTTGTTATCAGTAATGATATAAAAATTGATAGATTCTTTAGTGTATTAAAACCACACCTTCGAAAGGATCTTGCAATTCGAGACAATAGGGGATATGAAGAAGTTGTTTGGTGTGATCTCAAAGTGGATATGGAGTTTGGAGAATGTTCCCATGGATATGGAGATAAGAAAGTATTGATGGAGTTTCATTCTAGTGGATCTAATGAAAAAGGTGGGAATAAAAATCAACGACCCATATGCCAAAAATGTGGGAAGTTACGCCATGGGAACTGCCTCAAAGGGATGGGGAAATGCATCAAGTGTGGGAAAGAAGGATACCATGCTCAAGAGTGTCAAAAAGACATGAAAAGGAAGGAGAATGTAGTCGATGAAAAGAGATAACCACTCATGGTTCAATGCTAAAACTTTAAGAAGTTAGGGCACTATGAAAACTAGTGCACCAAACCTCGAGTTCTCAAGGGTAATCAGTGTCAACAACCACCAATGAAAAAGGAATAAGGGAAAGCTTATGCCATCACTACTACGGATGTGGAGCATGACAATGAAGCAATACAAGGTACACTTCCTATTTACTCAAGAATCGAAAAAGCCTTATTTGATTATGGTACTATGTATTCCTTTATATCTTTCAAGGTTTATAGAACTATAGAATCTATGCCCCGAAATCTTGATGTTGAGATATCTATGAAAACACTAAGTGTTTCAATCATTGCAACCCAAGTGTTTGACTCTTCTCATGTTGATGAATGTGGGAAGTTTCTTCTGGAATATCTCGTAATACTTACCTTGGTGGAATTCGAGGATATAATGGGAATAGACTAGCTCTCATTATATAGAGTGGATATCAACTGTCGGGAAAAGGAAATATCATTTCATATTCCGAACCATCCCATGATCCTCTACAATTTCAAGGAAGATCATGAATATCTTTTTAAAAATCCTTCATAGGTGTGGGTGTTGATCCCCTATGAAGAATTATACCTTTCCCAAATGGTTCAGTCAAAGGAAATTTCCAACCTTGAGGAAATTCCCATCGTGAGGGAATACAATGTTGTATTTCCCAAAGATTTACCCAGAATTCCCCTGGATTGTGAGGTAGATTTTTCAATTGAACTCATACCTGGAGCTACTCCTATCTCGCAGTGCCCCTATAGGATGGATCCTATCGAACTGGAGGAGCTAAAGAAGCATTTGTAAGAGCATATAGATAAAGGGTTCATATTCCCTAGTGCATCACCTTGGGGCGAACTAGTTCTCTTTGTGAAGAAGAAGGATGGAACCATGCGGCTGTGTATCGATTATCGGGAACTCAACAAGATCAACATAAAGAACAAGTATCCTCACCCAATGATTGATGACTTGTTCGACCAGTTAAGAGGATCTCAATACTTATCAAATGTGGATCCTCGTTCTGGATATCATCAGGTAAAGGTGAAGAAAAAAGATATTCAGAGGACTAGCTTCCGTACAAGGTATGTGAACTATGAGTTTTTGGTGATTCCCTTTGGACTTACTAATCAACCTTCAATATTCATTGATTTTCTGAATAGAGTGTATAGAGATTACCTTGAAAATTTTTTGGTAGTGTTTATTGACGATATTCTCATCTAATCCAATAGCGAGAAGGAACATTAAGAACATCTTAGACTTGTGTTGGAGACATTGAGAATGGAGAAGTTTTATGACATGTTCAGAAAGTGTGACTTTTGGATTAATCAAGTCACATTCTTGGGACATGTGATCACAAGTGAGGGAAATTCTTTGGACCCCCCAAAGAAAAAGGTGATTTAGGAATGGACCAGGCCTTCTAGTGTCACATAAATCTGTAGTTTTCTTGGATTATCTGGGCACTACTGACATTTTGTGAGAAACTTATCATGATTGTCAATACATCTAACTATGTTAACAAGGAAAGGGGTAAACTATGTTTGGACAGCAGAATGCGAGGGAGGCTTCAAGGAGATAAAGAGAAGGCTGATCACTGCACCTGTACTCAAACTACTGAAAAGTGGAGAATTTTTTGTGATATACAGTGATGCTTCAAAGAATGGCTTGGGTTGTGTACTCATGAAAAATGACAACATGATAGCCTATGCCCAATGAAAGTTGAATATACATGACAAGAACTACCCGATGCATGATCTAGAGCTGGTATTCGTGATTTTTGCCTTAAAAATTTGGAGGCACTACCTTTATGGTGAGATGTGTGACATATACACGGACTATAAGAGCCTAAAGTATATATTCACACAAAAAGAGATCAACATGCATCAAAGGAGATAGTTAGATCTAATCAAGGATTACAATTTCTCTATTCACTATCATCCTGGAAAGGCGAACAAGGTAGCTGATGCTCTATGTAGAAAAAAACTGCTACTCTATCCATGTTGTTGATTGAGAAAGACCCTATCTTCATGGATATGCAAATAATGGATTTGGAAATCATAATGGTAGGGGATACATCCTACCTTTCCCAAATTATTGTGCAACCATCCATCGAGGAGAAGATTAAGGAAGCACAAAGGGATGACGTGGAGATACAAAAGAGGGTGAATGCAGTAAAAGAAGGGAAGTGGTAAGAGTTCCATATCAACGATGATGGTGTGATTTGGATTGGAACACAGCTTTCTGTTCCTTCATCACCCAGGATAATGAAGGGGCTATTGGATAATGAACATAGAACAACATTCTCTCTATATCCTGGGAGTACGAAGATGTACCGTGATCTCCGAGAACACATCTGGAAAGATAACTTGGAGAAGGATATTGTGGAATATATATCAAGGTGGTTGGTATGTCATCAAGTTAAAGCTGAGGGACAAAATTCCAATGGTATGATGTAGCCATTGCCTATACCCTTGTGGAAATGGGAAATTATTACTATAGACTTTGTCACAGATCACCCAAAGTCTTCAAAGGGAAATAATGCGATATGGGTTGTGGTGACAGACTCACCAAGACTGCCTATTTTATCGTTATTCGGGAAGACCTCTCACTTGAACAGCTTGCAAAGATATATGTGAAGGAAGTGGTGAGATTTCACGGTGTTCCACTCTCAATTGTCTCTGACTGTGATCCAAGGTTCACATCTAACTTATGGAAGATCCTTCAACATGCTTTGAGGACTGAATTAAATTTAATCATGTCCTATCACCCACAAACTGATGGACAGTCTGAAAGGACTATTCAGATTCTTGAAGATATTCTAAGAGCCTACTATCTTGAATTAAAAAGTGGTTGGGATCATCATCTCCCATTGGTTGAGTTCTTATACAACAATAGCTTCCACTAGAGTATTCAGATGACTCCGTATGAAGCTCTGTATGGAAAGCGATGTAGAACTCCAACCTGTTGGGATAAATTTGGAGAAAGAAAGCTACTTGCACCCGATATTGTTCAAGAGATGACAGAGAAGGTTCAAGTGATCCAGAAACACATCAAAGCTTCTCAAATATGGAAAAAGAGATATGCTGACAACCGTCTAAGGGACTTGGAGTTTGATGTTAGAGATAAAGTCTTCCTTCAAATATCTCCATTGAAGAGAGTCATGCAATTCGGGAAGAAAGGGAAGCTAAGACCAAGGAATATTGGCCCCTTTGAGATCCTTGACCACATAGGAGTCGTGGCCTATTGTCTTGAACTCCCACCGAATATGGATCAAGTTCATGATTTGTTTCATGTATCACTACTAAGGAAGTATATACTAGACCCTCACATGTACTAAACTCAGAGGTGGTGCCGCTAGAAGTTGATCTCTTTTATGAGTAGCCAGTAAATATTCTAGATTGGAGAGATAAGGTTCTACGCAACAAGACACCCATATAGTCAATGTGTTGTGGAGGAACCACAAGTTTGAGGAAGCAACTTGGGAACTATAAGAGGAATGAAGAAGAAGTACTCTCACATGTTTGTGTAAACTCAAATTTCAGGGGCGAAATTTCTTAACGGGGGAAGAATGTAATGACCCAATTTTTTTCAATGTGAATTCCCTTCTTATAATTATGTCATAAAATAACATGAAAACACAACATAATGATCTACAAAGTTATAAGTGATCTTTAAACACAAGTTTTTCAATTTATGTTTTGAATTTCGAAAATCCGACATACACGGTTGTGTTCAATATGATTTTTGGAGTCTAATGAAACAAAAATAATTTTTGGTGAAAAGTAACGTACCCTTAGGAATAGTAACATAACCTTATGAATAGTAATATGAGCTTTATGAATATTAAATTATCAAAAATAAGAGTAACATTACCTATGAATAATTAAATAAAATTTAGAAATCTTACAAAGTGACAATTTGAACATAGTAAACGTTTTTGTATTTTTAAGTCCTAAATAATTAATTATAATTAATTAATTAATTTAAAATAATATTTATTTCCCTAAAATTTATTCATAAATTATAAGATAATTTTATAAAACCCTACGTAATTTTTGAAAGCACTATAAAATCAGTTTTAATTTTAAAACCCGTTTTTAAGTAAACTGTGATTTTAATTAAATATTAAATTAATAATATTTAGAAAATTATTTTTGAAAAATGGACTTCATTTTTCGATTCCACATGTCGAGAAATGGTTGGGTAAATTTTTTGGGATTTTTCTGAGATACTTGAATATTTGATGAATATTGAAATACCGTAATTTACAAAATAAGCTAATTATAGGATCATGTGAGATGTTCTACTGATGTAAGCCCACTCGGTTCGGTATTACATTATAAAATTACTATTATTGGTCATTCATGACTCACTATTCCTTGTCCAGTGGGGAAATAATAAACTAATGAATTTTATATTAAGGAAACCCCTCTCCCCTCCACTATAAAAGCCACCCTTCACACCATCATTTCCCCACACCTCTCAAGCTCCAAACCGTCTCTAAACTCTACCCAAACACCTTACATATACCCTCCCCCATGTCCAAGAGCTTTTTGTCCCATCAAAATACCAATATTAGGCCCTTAAGGAGGTTCTCAAGAGAAGGATTGAAGAGGTAATCTCCCCCCCTCTTGTCCTTTAATTTCCTTTCAAGTTCATGTTCATTTCTGAATCTCCCCCAACCAATCCTCATCAAAATTGTATTGTAAATCCCGTTTTATACATATAATATTATTTTATTATTATAATGGGATATTATATCAACCAACCACTTTCCCTCTCCCTTTTATTTTATAAAAGAGAACGTTGTTCGTGAGGTGTTAATTTATCACCTTCAAGAACGACATGCTTTTTTCTTCCATTTCTACCTTCAGATCTGGTCAAGAAACCATTTTTATGGTTGAACCAGAATATTTTATATGTATTATTTCCAATCAAAAGTTCTGGAAATAATCTACGGCCATATTACTAAGTGATAAGTTAAAACAAGTGCATTGTGATCCAAAAACCGCCGAAATTGACCCAAATAACCATCATTTAATTATTATCTAATGATTCATCCACATGTTTCTAATATAATTCATTATAAAATAATTAAATCTCCTATAATTTCATTAATGAAAAGTAGTATCATTTCTGCATGTTTACTCACGTTCTACCCGAACATCAATTTAAAAATACAAGTGAACCACCCAAGAAAAACCATAAAAACGAACATCCCTGAAAAATGTTTTTAAACTCTATAAGTCATCCAAAGGAACATAATATGTCATAATTAAACCAGAATGAACCCTATTAATGTAAACATGGTTTTTTATTTCTAATTAATGAATATAATGTCATTATACAAGACATTAAAGAGAAGGAAGCAATTGGGTACAAGGTAAGGGGAAATTCTCGAACCCAACTTTCAACCTTCGGGTTCTACCTCATTCACTATATTTTTGATATAGTCACTCCATAAAGATAATTTTTTCATAATTTTATTTCATTTTATGGGATATACAGGTTTTCTAATGAATTTTATGTCATTCCAAATGTTTTCCAAAAGAAATCTTCTTTTAAGAACTCAACTTTAACCTATCATTCATGGTTGATGGTTGTTGTATCAAGTATGTTGTTCCCTCTTTCTTTTAGGAACCCAATGTTTGTGAATGTGTTCTTTGAGATTAAATCCATTCCTTTTCATGAGTTATTTATGTTAATTTATGTTATGTGTTCTATTTGGCAAGAATGATGATGATAATGTTATGATGTGACTGGTGTGCCTGGAATTATATAGCGTAATATGAATGTTTCAATGTGACAGGTGTACCTAAAATTATATAGCGCTCCAATGCAATGGGTAAAGTGATTAATATCATTAGTAAATATAAAATTATGTGTTAACAAGATGCTAGATAGGTTCAAAAGTATTTGTGTTAATTAAACACTAAGACATGATGTTTCATTTTTATGCATTTCCACATTTCAAGACTTTTATTTATGCTCCTCTCATTTTCATGATCTTTTGCCTATGTTATGATTATGCTCACCCCATGATATATTATTCTTATCTATCCTCTTACTGGGATTTTAACTCACCCCTTTTGATGTATATCTTCAGGTGTCTACATGTACTAAGGAGGGGACAAGTGCCAATACGAATCTAGAGAATAATAAATTAAATAAATGATTATGCTAGATGTTGTATTTGTTATGTGTGGTACTAGTTTTCCCAATACACTAAACCTTTGGATCCTCTATGTGTAATACTATTATGTTGTCTATCTTTAAAATGATGTAATAGTAATGTAAGAAAAGGTCGGGTCACCGAACAGGGACTGTCCAAAGGACTTATATAGTGATAGATATATCATTAATGAACCACTTTAGGTTCTCTTGGAATTTTATAGTATGTTTATTAACCATGTAATATAAAAATACAAGAAGACATTATAATAGTTAAACTATTTATCTAAGAGTTAAATCTATAAGATAAGGTCAATATGGTGAGCTAAAATTGTCAAAAAACTATTAGTTGGGAGTATTTAGACCCATCCCCACCATATCCTTGAATAAATTCAATCGTATCCATTATGAACCAAAAACAATTTTATAATAAAATAATATTTCAACCTTTTCCTAAAGTGACCCTCACCTCTTTTATAAAAGGGTACTTACCCTTCTCTAGTAATAAAACCTCCAAAGAAATTTGGCTTGGCCAACCCCTACTCAAATATATTTCCAATTACCCTCACTTAAACCTATTGTCATTACTTTGATCATAAATCCATCTTAAGGATACCTTCTTATCAAATCAAAAGGAATCACCTAAAGAAGAGGAAATAATTTAATAACCTATTTGAAAGTTCTTTACATCTTCCACATCTCCTTTATTTGTTGTTTCCATACCAAAATATTAACTCCAGTACCTTATACATACTATGATGTTATTATAAATATGGTACAACCATATTAATTATTCTATCTAACCTATTAATGAATAATGTCACTGTATGTGTGTGCGTACGGCTTACCATCTCCACGTCAGGGTGTTTTTTGTTATTCATCACTTAATTATTTGGATGGGTATAATAATGATTATAATTGATGTAAATAATCATTATAACATGTTAATGATTCAGTATATGTAATCTACCATCCAATTACATATTATTTCACCATCAATAGAAGTATATTAATTCTTGTGCGTACGTAGGGATTACCGTCTCCACAAACATGAAGATATTAATTCTCCATCGTAACCATTCACGAATAATTTTCAATTGTATGATTTAAAATAATGTTTAAGAACTTTATGTAATTCAGTATATGAATAAAATAAATCCTATACATAACAAACATGACTTACATAGAAATATATATAAAAAATCGAATTCGTAAACACCTGAAACAATGATATTACTGAAGTATTAATAACAAAGCAACATTAGAAGTTCATATATAATATCATATTTATGTATGTGGTTCTTTTATAGATTAATAAAAATTATTTAACTATTATATAGGAGGTTAATTTTCCCTCTACTAAGGAAAATTATAATGTAAGGGTTAATTTTTTAGAATCTCTTTATTTATCAGAGGTTTTTTTATATAAGTATCTACTGGGACTTCTTTATCATCCACATCAGGTTTTATTAAAAATGTATTTCAAAAGATTTTTATAATTTACTATAATATGGGTTAAAGTAATTTATACCTTTTTTTTAATTTTTATGAATTGTTTTGAAAGGAATATTTCCATCATTTTCTAAATAAGTTACTTTCTGACCTTTTTGACAAATTAAGGTTGGAACGTTTTTTTAACTTATACAGCAGGTGCAGCTATTTTTCCTCTATTGTAACAACTATGAAGCATCCCTTACAAAATTATAATAATATTTTCAAAATAAATGTTTACTTTTATAATTATGTGACTTTTAATATATTTTAAAATAAAAAGAGATACTTTACACAAATTGTTTTGATTTCATCTTTGTCAACATCCTTGGTTGGATTTTATACTTTTTTGAAGTTAATTTATTATGATACAATATTTCATATTTTCTTGAAGGTTTTGTGACATATTTGAATATGGATGTGTTATTTTTATACCACTCATGGTTTATGGGTAAAGTATTAACATTTCTCATGCTAGTTTTAACATGAATGTTTATGTTATGTTTCAACCATTGCATATGAGGAATGCATTGGGATTAGTAAGTGATGGGTGGATCCTGTTATAGCTCCTCGATGCATTAGTAGATCTCATGAGACAAACTAGTGTCTCGGCGCAAGTCCTTGACAAATTCTTATTTGTAGTCATAGCATGTGGCCTTGATAATGTGTTTATGATGTCTGGTATTATTCATTATATCATTATGAAATTAGTTATTGATATTACATGTGATTATTCGACTAATAGAATATCCATGTGAATAATTAAATGGAATTATTTGATTTATATTTGTCATATTATGAAAATGTTTAATATTAAAAGTCTTTGGTTGTAGTCTTTTACATTTCCTAAAATTATTATGCTTATTTATGATAGTTTCTGCTATATTGTTATCCTTTCTGAGTACATGAGCTCCCCTTTCTTATGTTTTATTTTTTCCAGGATGTGAATAAGTATATTATGATTAACCTAAAGGGATAGTCCAAATATTATGAGTGTGTTCAAAGGGGAAACAATTTTTTTATTCTATTTCATGATGTAATATAAACCTTATGTATGTATCTAATACTTCCAAGTATACTAAACTAATGGTCCATTCGAGACATGATCTCTTATGGTCATGCCAATGTTATGTAATAATGCACTGAATCTGGGTAACTAGGGTCAGGTAATTACAGTTGGTATCAGAGTAAGTTTAGTAAAAACCATGCAAACTAGATTTAGATAAACTCGAATTAGAGAACATTACCATAAGATAAACACTGAAGAATAATATAGAAGAACTTCCTAGAATTTTGGTAATGTATAGATATTATTAATTATCAATGCAATACATCCCTTTCTGGATACGAGCAAGTAGAGGCTACTATGGCACAGATGTATCTAAGGGTAAAATCTAAAAACACCGGTTTGAGATTGACTCAAATAGAAATTGGTGCATGACAATATGTCATCCCAGACTCTTGGTTATGAAACTCCAAGGGGATATTCTTAGGATAATTAGATTTTCCTTAAAAACCATTATAAAGGATTTATGACTAAATACTTTCTCAATGAAAACATTTTTTAGGATTATAGATTATATGAATAATCTTTTAAATTTGTGTTAGGTATTTTACAAGAATGTAATTATTCATTGTGATTCATAAACTAACCTTGTGTATTCCATTATTTAGAATTGGTTCCCAGTAGAAGGAATTATTACTCCCACAATATCCATGTTACAAAGAGTAATAAGGATCATATATTTCATGGTCTTAATCCAACATTTAGATGGGAAATAGTCTCCCACATATTATCATCATATAATGAAATTTTATCATGTGTTAATAAGATACGTAAAGAATTTCTTCAGTCATATGGCTTTGAAGGGAAGCCAGAAATGAATAGGATGGTAGTGAGAATAATGGATAATGGGAAAAGGGGAAAGAATGATTTTCCCATATGCAATAACTGTGGAAAGAATCACCTTGGTAAATGCTTGAAGGGATTAAGAGTTTGTTATAAGTATGGAGAAAAAAAGACACAAATTACGTGATTGTAAGGGTAAGAAAAAGGTTTCAAATGTAAAATGCTTCATATTCAAAGAGTTGGGACACTATGCGAATCAATTTCCCAATCATCAGTGTATACCCCAAAATGATACTATTGGAAATTAATCATGTTATGATACTACCACAGATGAAGAGGAATTATTAGTGTTCTTATATTTTTATTAATTATGCATGTCATTTGTGTGTTGTATATATGATTTACTAGAAATATTAATTATGGAAATAAATAAGGATTGTACTGCAGTACTATTTCATTGAGGATTTAAGATTATATGGTACGTAGAAAAGTGACTTAACAACAAGTTAAAATTTTTATAAAATATATGGTTGAAGGGAAGATAAACCATAATATGGTCCTTATACCTAGGTAGTGATTTTGGAATAAGAGAGGGTTGATATGGATAAATTAAATTGGATATTCTTGACTACCTTGGAACTGATTAATGGTTTTTTTATTCAATCATTATTGGAGTATTCAATTTTTTAGGGATATAAAGAATATATGTAGTATTCTATAAGTAATATAGGAGAATGAATATAATCAATAAGGTTTTATGTTAATTCATGGTGTTACCAAATCTTAGGATAATACATGTTGAAGGCACTCATATGTTATTATGTAGCAAAAATAGATCTTTATTAAGTTATATTGACCTTCCTTATAAATATTTGGACTATCAGTGTGGAAACATGTATTTTCAGAAAGTATAATGGTTTTAATGGATTATGTTGGACATTGGATACTATGGTTTAATGTTAAAACATTTCTTAAGATTATTTTCTGATTTTTTTAAAAAGGCCAACCTGATGGTCGGACGACAACCCTTCGCGTTTGTCAAGGCCACGAGACTTGAACCCATCACCGAATGGTGACAAGGGTGAATCAACTACCTCTAGACTATGTGATGTCCTAGTTTGTATAATGTAGGTTTTTAAATGATCTAATAGATGAATTATAAATTAATTTTTTTTAAATCCCTATACAATTTGGATAAATAGAATATTTTTGAGTTCTATTATCTTTTGGATTGAAAGATGAGTTTGTGGTAGGAAATTAGTTAAATGATAGAACACTACATGACAAGTATTTTTTTATTCTATGAAGAAATTAATTCTTAAACTTTAGGGAAAGATATTAAAACAGAAAAAGTGTTATCCTAATACCTTATGTTTTGATGAACCATTGATATTTTAAGTCATCATAGAGTTATGTATTTGGGGCCCACAATTTTCTTTTTATTGTTAACCTGTTTGGGATTAATGACCTCAATCACTCTCGATAAATATTTACGTTTTCCCTTCAATTATTTGTCTCAAATTTCTACCATTTTTCTCCTATTCAAAATCCTAATTTAGTGGTGACTTTTTCATTTCCCTTTCCTTTTTATTTGGACTAAATTTTATTAACACTATTTTCGATGTGGGTTTTCCACAAAGGTATTTTCTATTTTAAACCTTTTATTTTTTAGGAACAATTTCAATTTGTGAGGACACAGTTTATTGAAGGAGGGGAGAATGTATCACCCCAATATTTCATTATAAGTTATTTCATTAATGTAATTCAATAGCTTATACTACACTCAACACCAACATGGCTTGTGTTATACGCCAAAATGAGTTTCTATAAAATAAACATTAGTATTATAATTATTTGAATGATATAATTATTTATCAATTTAATATTGTGATATGAATAGTTAAAAATAAATTTTTATTTTTATTTATAATGTTTTCACATAAATAAAACATATTCATAATGAAATGTACATGTTTTCTTAAAATAGTTATATAATTAAGAAAAGTATTTTCATAAAAGAAATAATTTTTAGGTCATTTTTTGAACAATAATAAATAATAATTAGACAATCCTAAAAATTGAATTTGGTAAAATACAATTCATTTTCTGATTCTGAATATCAAAATTAGCTTAGGTTGAATTGTTGGAATTTTTTCGAAAACATTTAATTTTTTATGAATATTGAAAAATAATGTAGAGTACATAAAAACTAACTTTTTATTTAAGTAATAATTATTTTTATTTAAATTTATTTTATGTTCCAAATAGATACATAATTCATATATTAGTCTAATTTAATTCATTGGATTCAGTTTATAATAATATTAGAAATATAAAATTTTATTTAATTTTTTTAACATCTTTTAACCACCATCTAGCCACATTTGAAAATTTGCATAAAATTCAATTTTACCACTTCTGTAAATTGAATTTGAAAAATATGAGAGACATGGTTGACATCATTAAGTAAAATATGGTTCAATAGAAAGAAATTAATTTTTAGTGAATAATAACTTTTGATTTTTATTTACCACGGTAAAAAGTAAATAGGGTAATTAGAGGTAAAAATAGTATTATAATTACCCTAAAACATGTCCTAATTCAATTGGATTAGTGTATTTTGAAAAACATCAACCTTAGGAATAAAATATTATCCTTTTTTATCCACTTAGTACATTTAGTATTTCATTATTTGATGAAAAGTTAAAAGTGTTAAATTCAAATTTTAATAACTAATTTTTTTTAATATAGTGTAATACATAAGATAAATTCAACTATAAATATTAACTAGAAATATAAAAATATTTCATACACAATGGTATTTTATTTATAATTTTTAGAATTTAAATAATTAAGTTTATTTATGACACAATGATGATGTAGTAATTACCTTATTAATGAAAGATTAAAATATTTGATATTATAAATATCCGGATAAATGTAAATTGAGACTTTTGATGAATTAAACTAATTTTCAAGGTTAACATAACCTGTTATGATTGATTTAATGTTTTTTTGAATTAATCATTTTTTTTGACTTTCACAAAAGCCAAATATTAAATAGTGTCAAAATTGACATAAATGCGTTTTTGAAAAAAAATACTATATTATTAAATTATATAATATTCCTAAAAATATATTGTTCAGCCAAAGGACTTATATAATGAAAGATATGTCATTAATGTTCCACTTTAGGTTCACTTGGAATTTTATTGTATGTTTAATAACAATGTAATATAAAAATACCAGAAGACATTGTAAAAGTTAAACTATTTAACTAAGAGTAAAATCTAAAAGATAAGGTTAGTATGGTGACATTTACTTTTCTAAAAACTATTTTTTGAGAGGATTTCGACCCATACCCACCTTAACCTCTAAATAAATAAATTTAGAGACAATATAAACTGAAAATTATTTAATAATAAAATAATATTTTATGATTTTCCTAAAGTGACCCTCACCTCTCTTAAAAAGGGCACATAGCCTTCTATAAGAATAAAACCTCCAAATCCATTTGGATTGGCCAAAACCTACTAAAATATCTTTCCAAATACCCTCACATCAACCTAATGGGCTTACTTTGATAATAAATCCCACTTAAGGAGCACCTTTTATCGAATCAAAAATAACCACCCGAAGAAGAGGTAATAATTTCATAACCTATTTCAATGTTTTTTTCTTCTTCCACATCCCATTTAGTTGTTATTTTCATAAGAAAATAATAACTCCAGTACCTTCTACATACTGTGATGTTATTATAAATATGGTACAACCATACTCATTATTATATCCATCCTATGAATGACAAAGTCACCATATGTGCGTACGTACATCTTACCGTCTCCACGTCGGGGTGTAGTTTTTTATTCAACACGTCATTATTTAGATGGGTATAATATTTAGTATTATTTATGTAAACAATAAATATTAATTGTTAATTATTTTTTATATTTACTATACCATCCAATTACATACAATTTTACCATCAATAGAATGATATTGTCACTCATGTGTATGTACGTATTACCGTCTCCACAAAAGCAATGAGATTCATTCCCCTTCGTAAACATTCAAGAATAATTTTCATTGTAAGATTTAAAATAATGCTTAAAAAATTAATATAATTATTTATTTGAATCAAATACTTCCAATCCATAAAGAACATTACTTACATAACAATGAATATAAAGGAAAATGAATCAGTTAGCACCCAAAACAATTATACTACTGAAATATTATTAACCAAGAAAAATTGTAAGATCATATATGATATCAAATTTAAGTTTGTGGTTCTTGTATAATTTAATAAAAATAATTAAACTATTATACAGGAGTTTAACATATCCTCAATTAATAAAAGTACAAAGTAAGGTTTAATTTTTACAATCTCTCTATTTATATGAGGTTTTTTTACGTAAGTATCTACTGGGACTTCTTTATCATCCATATTCATGTTTCATAGAAATGTATTTGAAAACATTTTTACTATTTCCTAGAATATATGTTAAATTCATTTATACCCTTTTTTACTTTTTATAAAATATTTTGAAAGGAATATTTCCATCAATTTACAAACATGGTACTTTATGACCTTTTTGACAAATTAAGGTAAGAATTTATTTTAACTTATACAGCGGGTGAAGCTTTTTTCCACTATTATAACACCTTCAAAGATTCCCTTACAAGATTATAAGAATATTTTAAAAATAAATGTTTTCTTTTATAATTATGTATCTTTTAAATGATTTTAAAATAGAAAGAGATATTTCTCTCAAACAGTTTTGATTTCAACTATGTCAACATCATTTGATGGATTTTACATTTATTTGAAGTTTATTTATTATGATACAATCTTTATTATTTTATTGAAGTTTTTGTGATACGTTTGATTGTGGATGTGTTATTTTTATAACATTCATGGGTTGTGGTTAAAATGTTAACATTTTGTATGCTAGTTTTAATATGAATGTTTATGTTATGTTTCAACCTTTTTATTTGAGGAATTCATTAAAGTTAGTATGTGACGAGTGGAGCCCACGATTGATCCTCAATGAATTGGTAGGTCTTATGAGACAAACTAGTGTCTCAGAAGAAGGCCATGACAAAATATTATTTGTAGTCTTAGCACAAGTCCTTGACTATGTGGTTATGGTGTCTGGTATTATGCATTATTTGATTATGAAATTAGCTATTGATATTACCTGTGATTATTCAACTATTAGAATATCAACGTGAATAATTAAATTGAATTACTTGATATATCTTTTCCATATTATGCTAATGTTTAAGATTAAAAGGCTTGTGTTTTAGTATTATACATTTCCTTAAATTTTTATTCTTATTTATGATAGTTTCTGCTACATTGTTATCAATATTGAGCATCTAAGCTCACCCATTTCTTAGGTTTTCTTTTTCTCAGGATGTGAATAAGTATATTATAATTAACCTACAGGGATATGCCAAAAAATATGACTGTTTTTAAAGGGGATAAAATGTTGCATTTTTATTTCATGTTGTAATGTAAAATTTATGTATGCATCTAGTTCTTCCAAGGCTACTAAACTAATCAGTCTTTCAAGATTTGATCTCTTATGATCATGTCAATGTTATGTAATAATGACCGACTCTGGGTAACTAGGGTCGGGGTGTTACATGGTCTGTCCTGCATGACCTTTATCTTCTAGGAGAGTCTTACCCATCATGAACTAATAGATTTACAAAATCTCTATATCCATATAGGATCCCCAAAAACACATGGATACATTTCTAAAATCCCATAGTATGATACATCTTTTTTCTAAAGTGGGGTTTTAATGTTTGAAATCTATATAACATTTTACGTTGATAAAATGATTTCATTTAATCCTGTAGTATTCCATATCTATATAGAATCCCTATAACATAAATCGATTTACCTACAAACCTATGAGAAGGAATAATTTCCTTGGGTGAAATAAATTTACCCATTTAAGTGATCTTATTTTAGATAATCCATGAATATGGTTCTATCTAACTATCTAGAGTTGTAGTCCACCTAGAATATAAAAAAGAATATTTCCTAAATTTCATAAGAATAGTATTTAAATGGTTTTGTGTTATGTTTTTATGTAGAAGGATGCCTGGATTTTCTATCCTCGGTTCAAAATAGAATCCTACTAGTTTTACTCTTAGTGATTAGGTCCTTACATGTAATGTCGTGAACATTTACAAATAAAATTCCCAATTTAATTAAATTTAATGTATTATTACGTAATTTGGTTATTGAAAAAGGAT
Organism: Viscum album; assembly: GCA_963277665.1. Taxonomy (NCBI): domain Eukaryota; kingdom Viridiplantae; phylum Streptophyta; class Magnoliopsida; order Santalales; family Viscaceae; genus Viscum; species Viscum album. The sequence continues at coordinate 522,346,091 of OY728150.1, forward strand.
GAAATTATTTGGTTTCATTATGTTCTATTGTATTTTTAAAAAACAATTAAGTATCACTACCATTGATAATATTGTCGTTTAATAATGATCACATGATTAGTATAAATATAGGGTTTTAACAAATCTAATTGACAATGAAAAAAAATAAGTAATGGACGCAACTAGTAGGATCATACCCTATGAAGCCCATTAATCAAAGGTTATGAGGGAGATAATATTAGTAGGCCTTTCCCTTGACCAATCCCAATATCTGGTACAACAACATAAGGAAGAGTGAAATATTTTATGGTAGAAGTTCAATCTAATCGAGACCAATACCCAAACCATGTATGTTGAACCACCCCTAAATGTCTCGGCATCACACACCTTACTCTTTGGGAATTTTCTGGTGTATTAAATTGATATGTATCAAGACCCTATAAATATGAGTATATACTATATTTTATATATAATAATTAATATATTTTTATCAAAATATTGTTACTTTATAACTGATTTTGATTTTGATACTATAAAATGCAAATAGTTTTTGGTTAATATTCTAAGTCAATTAAGGAATTTATTATAATGAATTAACGGATTTTTAAATTAAATAATATTTTAATAAAATATATATTTTAGATAATTGTTATCAAATATAAAAGATCATATAATTTTTATTATGTCAAATGTATTTTTATAAGGCTTTGAAATCTATAAATGTGAAAAGCCCATCATTTTTCAATAAATTTTGATTGTATTTTAAAATTTAAAATGAACATATTTTGATAATTATTTAAATAAAATGAATTATTTTTTGTATCATAACAACAAAATTATCAAATGGTGAATTTTTTATAATTTTTTGAGACAGACAAATTTTTTGGTAAAAATTAAATACCATATAAATATAATTTGTGTATTATTACATCATAATGATCAAAAAAATAATTAATAAATAAAATAAAGGGTATAAATAAACCAAATATATGTTTTATCTTTATAATAATTTTTTATGATTACTTGATTAATTTTATAAATTCATTTTGAATCTACAAAAAACCATTAATATGTTTTAAGGATTAAAACCTTTTCTTTAAGAGTACGACTGACCTCCACATATTCATTTTTTTAAATTTATAATGTTTTTAATTTTTAATTATAAAAAAATTATACAATCCCATTAGGTTGATACCATGGTGAAAAAGCATTGGATGGTATTTGGTTTTGGTTATTATATTATGTAGAGTACAAAACCTATATAATAATGAAATCCCACTCTTTTCTTATATAAACCCCCCCAATATCTCAAAAATATTCACTAATACTCTTTTTTGAAAATCCATACTATTTCCTCCACTCTCTCAAGACCATACATGGAACCCCTAATCTATTATGAAGCCCCTCCCAAGCATTTGGAGTCACACACTAATATAAGGGATCCACACCTTCTCTTAATAATTCAAGTTTCTTTATTATATAATTAATTATAATTCCTATTATTATTTTTGGGAAATGTATTTACATGTAAATATTACTTCCCATTTGATTTACAAATTATGTTTGGACCCTTTCTATCTAATCATCCAATTTTTTAAATTTTTACCTGACATCGTTTTTCTGCTGAATTTTCACTGCGATTTTCCATGCCAAAATAATTGTGTGGTGAATACCTTATTAATTTTCTTTAAAAGGTATTTAACATTATAAAATTTCATAGTTTTGAATATGGAATTACCTGTTTTTAGTCTACACTCCATTTTCATGGAATAAAATGTTTAAATAATTGATTCCATGTTTTATGATCTATGTGGCACACGTAAACATGAGCATGAAATGAATGTGATGGTTGCATCTGAAATTATATTTTACTCAAATGCTTTGGGTAATGTTTTGTATCATGATGCATCATGTTAGTAAATTGAGTGGACAAGGTTACGTTATGGGAGTTTTTCCATTACAACGTATTTTAATTTATTCTTGACTTATGTTTGTGATATATTGTTTTATGTTGTTGTCACATTTCCCATGTTATGATAATCATTCTATTTCATGCCTTATTATTCATGTTCCTTTTATTCGCCACTAATATGACTATTGTATAATATTTATTATATTCTTCATGATATGAATTTATAATTCCCTTATAGGTATTTATAGCTTACCCCTTTCTTATGTTTGTCCCTTGTTTATCCCATATAGTTTTAAAAGCCATGTTATTTTAGAAGCACGATAAGGATGTTTCCAAAAATGTTATTGTAACCCATGTTCATGATGTTATGATTTATTCAAAATTCCAAAATACATTAAACTTCTATATATTTTAGGATTTTTTAAGTGTTCTATTATCTAATAACTAATGAATTAATTTGTAATAAATAGATGGGTTATTATAGTTGGTATCAAAGGAAAAGTTAAGTTATTTTTGGGAATTGGGTTAGAAAACTCTAGAAATTCCTATAGGGATAAGACTAATTATATGAAGAACTCTTTAAATTTTGGTAAGTATAGATTATTTTATCATGAAAATACAACCCTGTCTGGATAATACATGTGTTTGTGGTTCTAACACAAATATACCTAGGGTAACAACTCTGATAAGTTGTACCAGGCCGGACTCGCTATAACATGGTACATGGAAGCGAGCCTTACTATGTGCTTGGTTTGACACTCATACGAGATATTATTTGGAAAACTCATAATCACATTACAAACCATTATTAAGGGAACAAAAAAAATTCTCATAAGAATATATGTTTGGAAATATATCATGGATAAAATATATTAAATCATAGAAATTCATAATTTTAGGAAATAAATTCAAGTTATATGTTACACATTTAATGATAATAAATTTCTATTTTTGTGCTTAATAGTTTAAAAATACTCATCCTTAACTTTCCTTTTATTCTACGTAATTGCTAAAAATAATAGAAATTGGGTAAATAATCAAAATGATGGTAAATGTTATGACAAAACCAATGAGATCCCCAACCTAATTAGACTAGGAATTGAAAACCTCCTGATCATACAATCTCTCCTCACTATGTTTTTGAATAAAATTCTAGATTAGAAGAAGTGTCCAAATCCCCCTAATAGATAAGAAGCAATTATTTAGAACTTTATACGTAAAAAACCTCTGGCTTTCAATAGATCATCTGATCGTTTTTAACAGAGAATATATCACGCCCATTGAGAATATATTATATATAAATTAATCTTATGAACAAGAGAAGGTTCTAAATGATATTTATCATATAGAGGTAGATGCAGATCAGTGGTGGACATTTATCAATAATAAAAAGCCTGAGGAAGTGATCGTAGTGATTCAGTTGAATGAATTATCGAAAATGTTTTACAATAAATATTTTCAATAAATATTAATCTTAAAATTGAAATTGATTTATTTTACCTGAAGAAAAAATTATAAATTAATTGGGGAATATGAGAAAAATTCACATGACTTTCTCAATATGCCACCTTCTTTTTAGTTACCCACTAGTACAAGGTTGACCGCTTCTTTAGTGGTCTAAAACCTAGTCTTCAAAAACCCCAGGTGATCTATAAATTAGATATCTTTGAGGAAATTATCTAATGTTCCCTAAATGATTAAATTTAGATCTCCAAATCTCAAGGAAATCATAGGGAAAATAAGTGGAAGGTGTAGTTTAATTCTAGTGTTCCGATGGAGAAATCTAATTGTGAAAAAAATTCTACATCCCACTTCTCAAAGGTGTAGAGAAAACAACAACATAAATTTCCTCTGGGATATGATGATATGTTTTAGGTGTAGGAAGGGAACCTTTTTAGTGATTTCCAATAAGAGGAACCCACTAATGCAATGGAGGAAATGAATTCTCAGGTCAACCCTCAATACATTGTTCATTACATCAAGTTCATGGAACCGTGGAAATTTTTTAAAAAATTAATTATGACAAGGCTTTTTAGAGACAACCCAAAAAATTAAAGGTATCAAGGGGGAGATTTTTCAATCACAACCATTGAGGTGGATAATGAAAACAAAGTGTGGTTAGATATTCTAGTTATTCATTCACGGATAGTAAATAATGTTTTTTATTATGGTTCTATATAAACCTTCATGTATCAAAAGTTTAGTAAAACTATTAAATATCCACAACAAACCAAGAAAGTGGATATATCAGTGAAAATGGAAAATATGGTAATTATTACATCTTGGGTATATAACCCCTCCCCTATTGCAATTTTGCAGGATAAGCCTCCCGGTAAATAATCTCATAGTTCCTTTTGTAGAAAATGATGCTATTCTAATCATGAATTAGATTTCTCTATGTATATAAAACCTAAATCTCCATGAGAAAAAAAAACAGTCTTTGTATTGAGAATATTTCCCCAATTATGTACAAGTGAAATGATGGTGATGAATCTTCTTTAGAACCAACATCACAAGAATAGATATTATTTCCCTATGAGAAATAGTATCAAGCTCAAATGATTTATTCTAAGGAAAGAACCAGACTCAAAGAAATTACTATTATGAGTGAATACAAGGATGTGTTTCCCATGGAATTTCCTTCTCTTCATCCTTGTTAATATGTTGAATTTTCAAAAAATATTATACACAGGTCATATCAATTATACAAGACTCTATATAGAATTTTTGTGGTCGAACTTGAGAAGTTGAAGAAACAACTCCATGAAAATATAAAAAAAGGTTTTATATTCCTATGTACTTCACCATGGGGTGCACTAGTCCTCTTCATCAATAATTAGGATGGTTTAATGTGCCTTTTGATTTATTATCATGAGCTAAAAAATATCATGATAAATATAAAGTATCCACTTCCATGGATTGATGAATTTTTCAATCGGCTACATGGTGGAAAATACTTCTCCCAGGTGAATCTGCAGTTAAGGTATTGCCAAGTTAGTGTAATAGAGAAGGATATCCCCTAGGATGGTTTCTGTACAGGGTACTGGCACTATGAGTTCATAATAATTCAATTATGACTCAATAAATTTCCAAAAATATTCATGGACTTGATGAATTGTGTATTTAGATATTACCATGAGAAATTTGCGGATGTCTTTATAGATTATATTATAATATACTCAAAAAACGAAGGAGGAGCATGAGGAGCATCAAATAACTATTATAGACATTTATAAAGGAAAATATTTGTTAAAAGTACAAAAAATACGAGTTCTGGTTAAAGGAAGGGTCATTCTTGGTACATATAATCATAAGTAATGGGATATTTGTAGACCATTCAAAAATAGATGGAATTGAGGGAGGTCAATATAAAAATCTATGAAAGATATATATTTCTTCCTTGGATTATATGGGTATTATTTTCAATTTGTGAGAAAATTATTGAAATTATCAAACCGTTTGACCTATATAACCTGAAGGGAATTCAGTTTTTCATGGAATGATGAATGTGAAAAGAGATTTAAGGAGGTGAAAAGGAGGCTTATCACCTTCCCTATTCTCACACTACCCAAAAGTGGAGAAAAATTTCATACTATTTAAAAATGATTTGAATAATTGATTGGATTATGTGTCTATGTATAATGAAAAATTCATAGCCTATGATTCAAGGTATTTGAAAGTTCACAAACAGAACTGCCTGATGCTTGATCTAGAGTTTTATACAACGATATTTTCATTGAACAAATGGAGGCATTATCCCCTTGAGAAGAATTGTGAAATATATACAGATCACAAAATTCTACAATATATATTCACATATAAACAGATGAATATTATCCAATAAGGATGGTTAGAGATGATAAAGGACTATGAATCCTCAATCCTCCACCATCCTCGTATAGCTAATAACGTAAATGACTCTCTAAGTAGAAAGGAACCATGAATAATATAATTGATGGGAATTTAGAGGTATTTGATCTTCTTAGATTTTTAATGGATGGACATGAAAATCATAATGGATTAAACATCATAAATATTTTCACAAATGTTTTCTCAACCATCTCTTGAAGATATTTTAAAGGATGCTAAAATTTGTGATGATAGAATTCAGAAGAAAGTGGAAACTATAAAAAAAGGGAAAACATCAGAGTTTATTATTAATGAAGATAGAATTGTAATATTAAGGTTAATTCAATGTATACTATCAGATCTTTAGTTAAAAGAGGATATGTTGGATGATGCTCATATCTCATCATTCTTTATCCATCCTGTAGTCACAAAGATGTATTGAGATATCTAAAAACACTATTAGTGGGATAATATGATGAATGATATCATAGACTATACATCAGGATGTCTTGTATATCAACAAGTGAAGAAGGAAAGGAAATAATATAAGGGGATAATGAAACAATTACCCAAACCTACATTGAAATAGGAACACATCACCATTTACTTTGTCACTGGACGGATGAATAAATACATAGGAAAAAAATTCTATTTAGATTATCGTAAATCAGTTTACAAATAATGCACAATTTATTACAATTCTAGAGGTTTTTTCACTGGATCAACTTGCGCTAATGTACATCAAAGTGGTGGTATGACTGCATGGAGTACCAATATTTATTATATCAGATTGAGATCTAGGATTCACCTCTATGTTCAAGAAAAAACCGCTACATGATTTGAAAACTGATCTAAACATCAGTAAATTCTTTCATCCTTAAATTGATGTCCAGTTTTATGGGTCGATTCAGACATTGGATGACATGTAGAGATCATGTTCTGTGGAATTTAATAGAGTATGTGATAAAAATATACCAATGGTCTAGTTCTCATACAAAATCATTTTCCACTCAAACATCGGAAAGGGACCCTATGAATCCCTTTATTGAAAGAGGTGTAGAACAGCTAGATGTTGGTATGAAGTTGGGGAACCAAAAATCACTAGGTCGTTAAATGGTTGTGGAAATGGTGGAAGTAGTTAATATCATTCAATATCACATCAAGGTAGTTAAGATTAAACATAATAGATATGCTAATAATCGCTGATTATACCTAATGTTTGATGTTGAGGACATGGTATTCCCCCATATATCTCCATGGAATAATGTAATGAGATTAAGGAAGAAGGGAAAGCTTATTCCCTAATACATCAACCCCTTGGAGATCATTGATCGCATCAGAGAAGTGTCCTACCAACTAACACTCCCAACATACCTATTTCAAGAACATGATGCATTACATGTATCCCTCCAGATAAACTACATAAAATACCCCTAACAAATACTCTATCAAGAGGTTTTGTAATTGGATAATGATATTTACTATGAGGAGAACCTGGTGAAGATATTATATTTTAGAAACAATGTTATACGAAACAATACACAGGACCTAGTCAATGTGTTTTGGGGAAGAAAAAGGTATAATGAAGAGACATGTGAACTAGATGACATGATGAAATAGAGTTACGCTAATACGTTTTAGTTTTGGAAATTAATATTTTGAGGGTGAATTTATTAAGAGGGGAATATGGTAATGACTTGAAGTGTTATAAAAAATATCTTATTTGAATTAATTTAATATCTTATTATGTAATATAGTTATTGAGAACAAATTCACTTATTTGGTTTTTTATGTTCTATCATATTTAAAGGGACCGTTTTGTAACATTACCATTGATAATATAACCATTTAAAAGTGATTACATCATTAGTATAAATATAGGGTTTTTACAAATCTATTTGAAATAGACAATAGAATTGATGACCTCGGCCATTAGGATCACATCCTATTAAGACCATTTTTGGAGCTTTTGCGGGAGATAACATCACAAGGAATTTCCATTAACTATGAAAAATCTGAGATCTATCAATATAAGAATGAATAAAACCCATTATGGTAGAATCTCATGCTCATTGAGATCAAGACCCAAACCATGTACGCTAAACCACCCGATGAAAGTCTCGTCATCCCATACCTTACTCTTATGGATTTTAATAGTGTATTAAAAGTATATGTATAAATATCCTAGAAATATGAGTATTTACAATAATTTTTATATAATAATTGATATATTTTTATAATATTATTGTTACTTTATAAATGATTTGTATTTTGAAATAATAAAACACAACTAGTATTTTTAGTAATATTAAAAGTCAATTGAAGAATTTATTTTAATTTTTATTAGATTTATGAAATAAAATATATTTTAATAAATAATTTTTCATAAATAATTTCTAATAAATATAATTTATCATATAATTTTTATGAAGTCAAATGCAATTTTTAGAAGTGTTCAAAAACAATTATTGTCAAATAAACCCAAAATTACTCAATAAATGTAAATTTTATATTAAATGTAAAAAATAATATATTTTGAAAATTATTTTGATAAAATGATTATTATTTTTGGAATTAGAATATAAAAATTATACAATTTTGAATTTTTCATAATTTTCTTGGAAAATCAAATTTTAGGGAAAAATTAAATTCCATATAAATATACTTTGTGTATTATGACATCATAATGACCCAAAAGTGATTTGATAAATACTATAAATGGTATAAAAAACCAAATATATGTTTCTACTTTAAAATACTATGATTTTATGTTTTTTTGATTAATTTTAATATCCATTTTGAATCCTATCAAACCATTAATATATTTTAAGATTTTAAAACACTTTCTTTAAGAGTATGCCGCACCACTACATTAAAAAGGTTGTTATTATATTAAGTTCTTCCCTTGGACTTATAAAATTATTATATCCACTCCCATTTGCACTAACCATGGGATAAAATCTTATTATGGACTATGGTTTTGGTAAATTTATTATGTAGACTCCAATCCCTAAATAATAATGAATTCCACCTCTGTTTCTATATAAACCCACTGAAGGATCCATTTCATTTCACTAAAACTCCTTGAAGAAAATCCATGCTCAGAAATATACTCGTTAGATTCCTCCCAAGGTTCCTCATGACCTCAAGAATCCACTTCCAATATTTTGGAGTCACACACTCAAGTAAAGGATCCTCACCTTCTCTTATTTATTCAAGTATCTTTATTGTCTTAAACATAATAATTCCAATACTAATGTTATAACATGTCATTACATGTCCATATTACTAACCATTATATGTCAAAATAATGAGATACATCTTTTTCTCTCATCAACACATTTTTGGAATTTTTATGTGAGGCCATTATGCTGCTGAAATTGCACAGCAATTTTCCATGCGAAATAATTTTGTATTGAATACCATTCCCATTTTCTATACTGGGTTCTCATATTTATACTCTTATAACTCTTTTACATTTGAATTATATGTTTTCATTCCACAATCCATGATCATGGAATAAAATTTTCTAATAAATGATTCCATGTTTTATGATCTATGTGGCTTACTTAAGCATGATAATGAAATTAATGTTATGGGTGCACCCAAAATTATACTGCACTCTAATGAATTGGGTATTGTTTAGTATAATGATACATCATATTGGGAAAGGTAGCGAACCTGATTTATATATAAATTTTTTTTCATTATGACGTCCTCATTGTTAGCCTTGAAATATATTTATGATGTTGGTTTTTATGTTTTTACACATTTCCCATGTTATGATTATCATGATATATCATTCATTATTATTCGTATTCATTTTATGCTCAATTTATTTTTCTATAGTATTACATCTATTATATTCTTCATGTTATGATATTTCATTCCCTTATAGGGATTTATATTTACCCCTTTCTTAAGATTGTCCCGAGGTTTTTCAATGTAGTTTTATAATGCATGGAATTTTAGAAGCATGTTAAGGATGTTTTCAATAATGTTGTTATATCCCATGTTCATGATGTTATTATATGTACTAAATTCTCAAATAAAATATAATTTTTGATCATTCATGATTCATTATGTGTAATTTTGTGTAATAAATCATGAATTAATGTGTAATAAAAATAATGGTTGTTATATTACTCATTCACATAGGGTTTCTTATAATCAGATGGAATCAAAGTGAAACTACCAAATATATCCCCCAAACATGAAAACTATTTTCATTTTGCATAATGAAGCACTCTCTGTTACTTTATTACCATGCCTTAGGATATTTATTGACATTAAGATACCCTACCCATAGCCTATTCTCAAATCTATATCAAATTTATGCCCGTACCATTATATTATTTTTATTCTTTTCTATACACATTAGGATATTCCCATTTTCCTCTTACACTAGGACTTTAGAAAAAATATTCATGGCTTGATTCTTGGAATTTTAGGATATGTAGTGATTCTTGAATTATTTATTTTGTGCCTATTGGAAAATCAGTTTGATCAAACTCATAGGGAATATGATCATGTCAATTCATGTTATATTTAAATACTTTTGGTTCATGATGTTAAAATATATGTTATGGAGTCCTAGTGAAAAATTTTAAAGAACAAAAAACAGTTTTCATTGTCACATGATACTATACTACATGACTTATGGAATTACAAAAAAGATTATTTAAGCCTTCCCTGATATTCTATTGGTGATAAATATTCCCATAATGTAAAAGAAAAATTTATCTAAGAGTCACCAACCTATGTCTACTGCTCAAGGGATAAGTGTATGAAAATTTACCCTATATAAGATCAAAATCCACTTCGGGTTATTTTATCATAACTACATGTTTCATGATTCATATGCTTTTTGATACATATTGACACCATAATCATTAAAATTAACCTGTATCATAATTTAACTAATATCTAGCTACCTCTCAGTGCATTGTTTTGAATTCAAAAAAGGTTTTTATGTACTAGACACTATACTGAATAAAATTAAATATTATTATTTAATTATTATGTGTGGATTTATTCCTATTATTCCAAGATATATAGTGACAGTCAGATCATATATCATTAGACCAAATCAAAATCCCAATTAAAACCAAACTTAAACCTTTAATTTGAGCTATTTAATAAATGATGGGTTCCCTTAATTGGTTAGTCATTGAAGAAATTTTATCTCATTTTTTTCAAGAAGCCTAATTTTTAAAAAAATCCATATATGTATTACCATTTCATATGACCTTATACTAAAGAATTCATTTTCCATATCATGTGATATTAAACTACACAATATATGGTCCATCCTACCTGAATTAAAACTATGTAGTTTAGTCCATATTATGTGACCATATTACCCTTTATGAGAGACATATCCATTTAAGAATGCTTGATATTTAGTACCCTAAACTAGGTAAATAATTCCCTTCATCCATAAGAGTCCTATTATTTGGGATCAAAATATTCTTATTTCTTTAAGAACCAGGGAATTTCCTTAGATACAACTATGGTTCTTCATTGGTTTATAATCCTTTTTCATGATATAAAAATTCCTCTCCCCTCTATTTGATATAGATAGATGCATGATTTTTCCTTCCAAAACTATGTACAGATTTATTGCTACTATTTTAAGATACATAGGGACTTTTGATCCATATATATAATAATCAATTTTAAATCATTAATCAATCTCCATTCCCATTCATCATCCCTAAATATTCTAATCATACTCAATTTGGAACTTGAATTTACCCATCAAATTTTTAATTATCCGTTAATAAGAATTACACTTCATGATGTAAGTGTTTTGGATTATCAACAAAAATTCATTCATATCATAAATGAGTGTATTCGGCCGCATGGGAAACCTATTTTTGACAATTCATATATGCCCTCAATATGGATTTGCATATGGTCCCCAATATGTTTTTCCTATAAGAGTAATATTTCATCCTATAGATAAGCATCTCTAATATTTGAAAACCTCAAAAAAACACTGAATGCCATCATTTGATTATGAAAGTTGGTTCTTACCAACATACTCATCCCTTTTCACCTTTCAGATTCAAATTCATTAGGTCCTACTTTAGAGAATAATCAATGCACACTCAAAAGGTGTTATGTTTTTTCATCCCTTGAACACCATTTAGGATTTTTTGTAACATCTCCATCGATAGTCCAAGCACCATGACCGTCAACAATATACAACCCAACTAAAGCAGTAAATGTTTGCCTTATCACTATTTAAACAATTTCATGTTTTGGTCCAGGATATACGACATTAAATTAATTCTATTTTTATTCAATGATGTATAGCCTTAAATTTGATGCATTGTTAGTATAAGGTATACAAACATAAACTCCATCTCTCAATAATCCAAATGGAAATATCAATGTACTGAAAATTAAATGGAACAAAGTCTATAGGACCCACTATATAGACATAAAAAAAGGTGATATTTTTTCAATAGACCCACTATTCTAGGAAAAAAAAAGAGAAATTTCATGTTATTTATGTTTTCCCTTAATACATGTTCAATAAAAAATTGTTATAACTTTAATGGTTCATCAAACATTGTTCGATACATTTTCCTCCATAAGCCTATATTGTTTCTCATGTGATTGATTCTTTAAATCCCTTTCATGGATGTTGGTAATTAATATATATGGATACAATGGAATTATCTATTTGAATATGCATACATTACCCAAATATGGATTTTAATATGCACCCAAAATATGGCATGATAACCAGAGACATTTTTTCCACCAAAGAAGAAGGTCCTTTAATCCATATATATATATGAATTATTATAGGTTAACCTGATGTGGCTCCCATTTTATTACATATGTCCACATATATTTTTATTTATTTGATATGTTTATGGTGTTCTACTACTCTTTCATGAGATTGAATTCAACATCGCAGTCATGGATAAATTTTTAGGACCCACTATTGTTGATAATGGTGAAGCCATTACTGTCTCCACCTACATAGGTTTCCCCATTTTAAGTGGAATGCAAACAGAGTAGAGTCTGGCATAGTTCAATCCATGACCATCCCCTACATATGATGTCTTGATCAGTGTTTTATGGCTGGAATTAAAAATATGGAACATAAATATTCTTTAACTTGAACTGATCTGTGACTGAAAATTCCCATTGAAAATATTTTATAATTCTTAATGATACTCCTCCCATGAATATTGGGTGCTCAAAATTATAATATATTAGGGAACTTGTTTTATAATGAATAGTTGTGAAGAGTGAAATTTTAGTAAGATGAGAGTATGTTTCGGTAGGATATCATCATGTTCTATTCAATGGTGGTGCATTTGGCACCCAGTACAATAAATTTGGTGTTCGGTCAGGCCTGGTTCAAATATGAAGTAATGAAGACCAATTAGATAGGTGAGTTAGACTACTATTTTATTATTTAATTACATCATTGGATTTCACTACATAAACTCAAACAACTATGTGGGAAGAGATGATTGGTGAATAAATTTAATTAAGTGAACTGAAACATCAACATGTAAAATTTTTTACATTGATCACAATAGGTATGTGGAGTGAATTGGTTATGATAAAAATGGCTATTTTGTGAATTATCATACATAGATAAATTATCATACATCATAAGTAAGATATATTTGTAATTGTCTATGTTACCTCACTAGGCTATGTGGTCAGATCAAATATAACATGAAACAATGATATGAGAAGATGTGTACATTGATCAATTCTCCAACATTATAAATATGATACATAAAGAAAAAAACTACATAAAAACTTTCTATGTGAATAAAATTGCCTATGTTGGGATATTCATACAACAATCAACTCAGCCATGTAGATGAAATGGTTATACTGAGATAGTCACCATGACCATTAATCCAACCATGTGGAGAGAATCCGAGATTATGATCATGAGAGCAACATGGAATAGAGTTTCAAGGTGTTTCACATTTTGTTGGAGGGATATTGGATTCTGTTACTAAGTGAGGACATTATATAGTGGAAATGTCGCCACATGGTGGATATGGAGTTCATTTGAGATCCATGACTCTAGATGGAGGTATGTATTAGTTTGAAATATGTATATTAATATAATAATAAGAATCAATAAAAGGAGTCTTTAATACAAACATAGGGTGAGAGAGACACTGGAGAGTAATAATAAGATTAGAGAAAAAACATAGACATTAAGAGTTACTTGGTGTTGGGAAGAAGCTATCAGTGGAAAAAGATAGTCCCCTCTCTACTCCCATATTCATCATTTAATTTTTTATATGGATTGTTTTTCTAAAAACAATTTTTATCTGATTAATTTACAAACAATTTTTGGCTAAATATTATGGGGGGATTAGTTTGTGCTTGTATATCCTTTTACATTGTTCATGTATTTTCTAAAATGAATGCTTCTCTACAGTTTATTTCGATAATCATTTGTTAGGAAACATAATGTTTATAGAAACTAGTTATTGATCATGATAATATCACAATGAATTTTATCTGAGGATATTATAGAAAATTAAATCAATTTCAAAAGAGAGTCACATATTGGGTGTAATTAAAAAAATCTAACTCATTGAAAACTGATTAGTTTCACTTTGTGATTGGGTGAATTCTGCAATTGAGAATCTTTATAAATTATTTAGTCACTTGATAACATAATGAAAAATCAATTTATCCACCCTAATTTAGTTCAATTAATTTTTATTCCATTGTATGAACAAGGTAAAATCATTAAAAAAACATCCATCCAAATTCCCCCAAATTCATTATCTGATCTTTCTCTCATCATCCAAGGTTTATTCCTTATCTTTTTCCTCATAAAATTCCCACATTCACATATATTTCCAAAGAGATCTTAATTATCATAAATACTTCACCATCATTCCAACTTTCATCATATTATTTTGGTTTGTATGTGTTATACTTGTTTTGATTAATTTCCTAGGCACAAAAGTAAATCAAAACATCAATTCCCCCTATGAGGATCGTCCTATTCTTATTAGAAGACATGTCATATGTAGAGTTATAAATATTTATATTTCAAAAATATAATGAAACCATGTCACATTTTAACAAATTTTACAGTTTTTGAATGTGAAACCAAGAACCAAAGTAAAATAAATAAATAAATAAAATGAAAAAAATAAGATATACCAAAACTATCAAATAATATCCAAGAAAACTAAAGAAAATATATAAAATATACCAATTGGGAAATGCAATATATAAACCTAATACAATAGATAATTTAAAATAACAAATTGATAAACAATGTAGATAATTGAAAAATAAAAAATAAGATCAAAATGAAAGATAACAAAGACGTAGAGAACTATAACATTAACAATCCACCACTTCGAAATGTAAATCAACATGGGAATGAGATGATGAAGAGGAATAGTTTGAAAGAGTTCCTGTTGATAGATATATATAAGAGTCCATCATGCATTAATTTTTCACATATGTATAGAAATTAATAAATAAATAAATCCATGTTTCCCCAACATCCTACCTTTAACAGAATACCCAGTAAAGATTCTCTTGAATTTTTTAGAGACTTCTATTACAGTGTTATGCAGCTCCTATTGAGAGGCCTAGGTGGGGAATAGATTATGATAAGAGTTTTCCTTTTCTCCTGAATTGAAATTCAAGAACTTGACTTCAATATTTAGAATTAAAAATATATATTACTTGGGATCTATCTTACAATTCTTTCACTATGAAGCTTTACCATAGTGGACTAAAATTGGAGATCAAAGACAATATCCCTGGTTTTTTTCATGAAGAGGAAGAAATATTCCATGAATATTGGGATATATTTATGAGATTACATAAAAAATGTAGTTACAACCAATGTACTCCCTAATATTTCATTGAAACCTTCTAAAATAGGTTAAAACCTTAACACCAAACATTAGTGGACAAATATATTCGAGGAGATTACAATTCTAGAACATGTGAAGAAACGATTAAAAATTTTAACACACCACAAAAAAACTCACACCATTAATGTTCTAGGATAAGAACCATTATTTAGAAAGGTCTAAACCCAATTAATCATGTTTAGGCACAAGATTCAATATTTTTCAATGAATATAACCAAAATACTCTTCAGGAGAAACTCCACGAATCTGTAATGTTTGGGAACATACAATCTAGCTTTCCTAGCATTGATATACCAGAAAAAGCTCCCAAAAATTAAAATTTTTCTAGATATGAACCTAGGATGAATCCTAGTGATAAGAAATTTTGAAAAGTTAGAATTGGGAGTTTATGAACCACCTCTATCTTCCTGGAGGGATTAGGGAGTTCTTCAACCTATTACTACCTCTAGTTTATAGCCACCACCTAGCTAGAAATTCATCCCCAAAAAATTATAATCATATAACCCACAAGATGAATCATGTTTTACGTTCTATTGTTGATAGGTATGTTTCATAAAAAAATTAAAAAATTAATTATTATTAATTACATATGGATTTAATGATGAAAATCATAACATTAAAATTGGGTAGTTGGCTGGAGATGTTGGTAGTATATACAAGGGAAAGATTCCAAGTACCACTGAAAAACATTTCTCCACCCATCCCATTCCTAGAGAATCTTCAACATTAATGTGACACTAAGTCAGAACTTCTTCAGTTCCTTGGTATCCTAACCAAAATGAGAGTGAAAATTCCATTCATCAATTTTTTAATTCAAATACTATCTTACTTGAAATATTTTTAAAGAAATTATTTCAAATAAAATAACTCTAGAAATAATTCTCTACTCAGGACCTCACTGGAGAGTGAAGTGTTTTGCTCTAAAAGAATATCCCTCTTAAAATAAAAGACCCTGGTAATTGTATATTCTCTTTCACCCTAGGAAAATTTGATCATCTTAATTATCTTTGTGACTTAGGTTCCAGTATCAACATTCTCCCATACTCATTATTTCAATATCTGAGGCAGGGTGATCATCAACCAACCACAGTCATATTGCAGTTTTCTTACCGACACTTCACGCGTCCTATGGGTAGGGTGGAATATATGTTATTTATGTTAGGGAATCTATTTTTTCCTGCATACTTTTTAGTCGTAGATATGGAATGTGATCAAGAGGTTTCTATCATCTTGGGTAGGCCCTTTTTGGCTATTGGCCTTGTTGTTTTATATGTCTCTAAGGGTCAAATTATTTTCAAAATTACAGAACAACATGAAGAGTTCAATGTTTTTAAAAATATTTAGGGACCAACCCTTATAGACATTTTTTCAAAGATAGTGTTCCTCAAAGCTAAATTTTCTTATATAAATTTTGAAGAATCTAAATAAAACAATCCTCTATTGAGGGAGGGATTATTGAACAATATGATGCTTTTTCTTTATTGAATTTTGAAAAATTTGAACTGGAAAATTTGGACAGTGTGTTATCCACATTGGACAGTTGAACTGTAAAGTCTGAATTTGACCTAGAAATTGGAAATAATTTATCTTTTCATACTCTTTACAAGAGATATATTGAATATCAGGGACCTTCTAGGCCCAATAGTCATTCATAAAGTGTAGAAACACCCATTCTTGAACTTAAGTCAGTTCTTCCACATCTTAAATACTCATTTTTTGGGTGAGATTTATACATTAAAGGTCAGCATCTCAAATGAGATGAATGATAATCAAGAAGAGAGACTTCTTAATGTATTTTAAAAAATTAAATCTGTTATAGGCTAGACCGTATTTGATATAAAGGTTATTATTCCATCATTCTGCATGAATAAAATTCATATAGATTGAGATCATAAGCCTAGGGTAGACTATCAAAGAAAGATTTATACAAGAATAGAAGAAGTTGTGAGAGATATAATGATTAAACCGTTAGACACTAGTATAATCTATCCCATATCTGATAGAACTTGGGTCAGCCATGTCAAGGTTTTCCCTAATATGGGAGGTTTCACAATTGTCTAAAAATTAAATGAATGATGAAATCGATGTAAGGAAATCCACAAAATAGAGAGTCTATATAGATTATAGGATGATGAATGTATCCACTAAGAAGAACAATTTTCCAATTCCCTTCCCTGATCAAATTATTTAGAGGCTTTCAGGAAATGATTTTTTCTATTTCCTGGATGGGTATTCAGGTTACAAACAGATTCTATTTTCTCCAAAGGATTAAGAGAAGACTACTTTCATGTTACCATTTGGGTCATTTTATTACCAGCATATTTCCTTTGGGTTGTGTGGAGTAACAAGTACTTTGAAAAGGTCCATGATGACTATTTTTTTATATGATTGAGAGGATAATTGAGGTCTTCATTGATGATTTCTAAATTATAGTTTGTACATTTGATATATGTTTAAGAAATTTGGAATTAGTTTTGGAGAGATACATTGAATCAAACCATGTGCTTAACTGAGAAAAGTGTCAATTTATGGTTAGTAAAGGTATTGTTTTAAGTCATATACAGTGTCAAATAGAGGTCTGGAAGTAGATATTACAATGATAGAAGTCATTCAAAAACAATCACCTCCTAAAACTGTAAAAGGTATTAGAAGTTTCTATGGGTGTGCAGTTTATACAAGAGGTTTATCAAATACTTTCATAAAACATCTATGTCCTTGTTTTCTTATATTGATAAGGATTCACCCTTCAATTTTTATGAAAACATTTTAAAATCTATTAATATGATTAAATAAAAAGGAACTACATCACTAATCATCAATGTTCCTGACTGAAAACTCCCTTTTAAACATATGTCTGATTCTAGTGACATGGATGTTGGTGTTGTACATGGAAAAGGATAAATAAGAAGTTACATGTGGTATATAATTATAGTATACTTCTATATGAGGCTCAATGAAATTACTCCACTATTGAAAAGGAGTTTTTAGTTGTTGTTTTGCTTTAGATAAGTTTAGATAGTACCATTTAGGATCAAAATTCATTATCTTTATTGATCATTCTACCTTGAAATACTTATTGTATACGAATGAAACCAATCCCAGACTGATTATATGGATTTTATTATTAGAGTAATTTGATTTACAAATAAGGGATAAGAAGGGAGATAAAAATTTAGGTAACTACAATCTTTCTAGGCTTCTTAATACTTAATTGGAATATCCAAGGGACATAAATTCTTCTTTTCATGATGAAAAACTGCATACTATGTTAATCAGGTAGTATTCATGGTTTTCATATTTTTCAAGTTTCCTTGTAGTAAGTTCCTTCCCAAAAGATCTATCTAATAACCAATGGAATAAATTTATTTCTAAGCTTAGTTATTACCTTTGGGATGTACCTTTTCTGTTTAATATATGTGTTGATAGTATTTTTAGGAGGTTTGTGTCTGAGGAAGAGATGCTTCATATTCTAGAGAGTTTCCATTACTTGACTTGGGGAGGTCATGATAGTGGTTAAAGGACAACTCAAAAGGTTCTCTAATCTAGTTTCTTTTGTCCCACCCTTTTTGAGGATGCAAGAAGATTTGTGTTTGGTTGTGATAGGTACTAAAAGCCTACGCAATATTGGTAGGAAGTAGGAGTTACCCCAAAAAGGTATTCTAGAAGTTGATATTTTTTATGTATGTGGTTTAGAATTTATTGGTCCATTTCCATCATCTCATGGGAATGAGTACATACTTGTTTTTTATTTAGTTTCTAAATGGGTTGAGTTAGTGGCACTGCCCAACAATCAGGCCAACTCTATAATCATGTTTGTTAAAAAGAACATCTTTTCTAGACTTGGGGTCTTCAAATCCTTTATCACTGATAATGAAAGTCACTTTAAGAACAAAACGTTCCAGGATTTGATGAAAAGGTATGGCTATTTTCATAATATTGGAACACCTTGTCATACATGGCCCAGTGGATAGGTGTAAATTTCAAATAGAGAGCTAAAAAAAATTGTTTAAAAAATATCTCACAGTCTTGGAAATACTTTTATCTTAATCTAGATGAAGTGTAATAGGCTTATAAAACTTCTTTTAAGACCCCATTAAGAATTTCTTAATATATGCTATTATTTTGAAAATGTTTTAATTTTTATATGGAGTTGAAACATAAATCATATTGGGAATTAAGGCATTAAATATTGAATTTAAGAGTGATAGAGATAGAATATTTCTTAAGCTGACTGAGATAGATGAGATTAGGAGAGACAGTTATGATAATTCAAGGATTTATATGGAGAGGACTTAGATCATTCATGATTCTTACATTAAAACCAATGAATTCTAACCTAGAAAAAAAATCCACTTTAATTCAAGACATAAAATATTTCCTTTAAAACTAAATTCCATGTTTTTTGGACCTTTTACTATATTTAGTGTGATTAATAATGGATCTCTAGAAATTATTGGTGAGGATAATATACCCACACTAGTTAATGGGAAGTGAGATAAAATCTATTATTAAGGATAGCCAAAGGGCTTGGATTCCTTCACTATTCTTGAAAACATATTCTTAATAAAGTATTTAAAAATACTTTAAAATTTATAACTGCATGAGAGGCAACCAATGGTTTTTTTTTCATTTCCATTGTTTAATTTTTACTACGAATAAAAAAACTTCTTGCTACTATTCTTCATTTATGTTCTTCTAGATATGTGTACTTGTTCTGTCTACTCATTAATTTTCGAGATGATTCTAATAGGTTTCATTGAGGAGTGTAATTCCCATAATGAATTTTGGAAAATATTTTAGTCAGGGATGTTCTTTGTTTGTAACTTATGTATTAATTTTTTTCCTTATGTTTAAATTAGAAAAATTATTCTCTATATGTATTTTTTTGAGGAAAAAAAGTCTGCTCCCTAAAAATTCACTATGCTTTACTAAAAGTCTCCATGTTCTTCTTACTGAAAAATTGATTTTCATTGATAGTAAAATCATTCCACTATTTCAACTTAATTGTTTTTTTTGGGGGGGGGGGGGGGTACACGCAGAATGATTCTTGTGTTTTTGTTGAATCTTCTTAGTTGAGAGGTGTTTGGAATGCTTTGTTTATGCTTTATTGAACATCCAAATAAATCATATTTTCTGAACTTCTTTACACCAAAATCACATTATACTTTCATGAATCACATGCTACTATTTGGGCTTAACTGAAAATCATTATTCACTATGCATAAATGATATAGCATGTAAACCTTGAATTGTAATATTATTGTGGAAACATTCTTTTGAATTTCAATAAGACCCTTTAATATGTCATAAATCTACTTAAATGAAAAAATTGTTTTGAACATTATCTAATAAAGTTTTATTCTGCACATTTGAATTCAACTATGGGTACAAAGATGGGTTTTATGTGTGGGGGAGGGGGTCATTTATTTATTTTTCTTAAATGAATACCAATCAATTCACACTATCACACCAAAGTTTTTCTAAAAAAAGGGTAAAAGTTTTCAAAAGTCGTTCAAAAAAATTTATTTATAGGCTTTCCTCTATTTCACAAATGGGTATTGCATAAAGACAATTCCTTGATGGTAGTTATGAATTTCTTTTAATATTAAATTAATAATGTTGAATGATTTCTAAGTGAACATGCTCAGTGATTTTATGAATATTTGGTGTAGGAACTACTTTTGAGAGTGATTTGTGATACATTTTTGTGGAATTGAAATCATAGATCTAGGGACTAGACATTGAACTAGATCATATGGGACCCACTTTTCTTTTAATTATTAAACGCAGTCACCTAAGTGAGCCAAGTTAAAGGGTTTTTGTATAGATCTTTTGAAACTGAAGTAGTTTGGGCATTTGGGATCTGATGGTGAATCTATGAGACCCTAGATGATGCGTGTGTTTATGTTAACTATAATACCTCCGTACACTTTGAATAAGTGCACATGCATAGTGCTTAGCACATGTTACATGGTTTTGGAAAAATTAAATAAAGTGTCTAGGGTCAAAAATGATTTTATTAATGTGAGGGGAATGATGAAAACCAGATAAAGTAGGGGACTATTGGTTAATATAAGAATCACTTATATTGTACCAATAAGGTGATTAACAAAAAAATTAATTATTTTTGGATCCTATGCGAAATGTCAAATTACAATGTTCCTACAGTTGTATTTTTTATTCCACTAACTTTTAACTTTTTATTACTCTAGGATTTAGGTTTTTTATTTTAATAGAAATGATTCACTAAGAAGAATCTTATATGAGGTAGAAAATATTTTTAAGTGGATGATTTATTGCTCTTTTTGATAACCCTAGAGTATTTGATTTAAGGAAAAACTTTATTTTGTAATTTTATTTATAATTCCTATTGTTACTTTTTCAGTCTTCTATTTTAAGTGTTATACTTGTTACATTTTGAGCTATGGAATAGAAGAACACTTTTTTTACAAAGATAATAAAACATGGGATTATTTGAGGACAAACTATACTGAAGTGTGGAGGAATTTGATGTGGATTTATTTTTACCATGTTTTCCAAATTTATTTTATTAAATTTTAATGATATAATTAATAATTTATTCACTTTTTTCTAAATATGAGTAATTTTGTAATTTTATAAACAAATTTAATAATTATTCTATTTTTAGAATCAATTATGTATATTTAGTCTTTAAAATAATTATTTTAAGTGTTACTCTTTAGTCATTGTCATAAAATTTTTATTTTCTTTAGTGTTATTATCTATTAATTCTTAATGATATTGTAGAATTCCAATTTATGTTTATATTTAGTTCTAATTTATGTTTTTATTTTGATGCTTTTAATAATTTAGGTTTTTTTTAATTGTTTCATAAAATTATTTATGTCTTTTAGACTCAATTATTTTAGTTAATATTTATTTTAAATTAATTATTCTGTTTTAACTTTATGCGTGTTTTAATTTGTTTTCAATAACTTTTTTGTTTGTAGATTATGTCCAGTGTCTCGATGGCACCGGTCTAACACTCGCTCGTTAGTTTCTCAGCATGTCTTCTACCTCTTCCCCAATCACGGTGCCATAAAAATGTTGTCCCACCAAACCTTCACATTATGACTCTCTTTCACTGCTTCCAGCACCCTACCACTGTCTCTTCTTCCCACCATGTGGCATCGTATTGCTTCACCGTGCCACCATAACCTCTCCTACGACCTGTTTTCTCCTTACCTTAGTACCATTTCTAGAAATTCACAACATCTGTCATTTTTAACGTAGATTTATCCCTCATGGTCTCGCCTCTCTTCAATCAGTAGTGCAACCGGACGATACCACCAATATGCCTCAAATCATATCAAAAATTAAAACACCAAACAACTATTTCAAATCAAACCCAAGCCATTTCCAATATGTTGTTTGAATCAAAAAAAATTATCTAATAAAATCCTTAATAATATTAATTATAGAAACATGTTCCTTTCAGAGATATGGATACTGAAAATTAGAGGTACTTTTCTACTGAGCTTTTGTTTATAGTCACCAATTTGGTTGAGACTCATGAACCATCATCTGCAGCTGAGAGGGTGGAGAGAACCTACACCGCTAATCTAGTCAAATAGATAGAAGGTCAAGCCACCTCTAATCAGATGGATCTAGGTAGAGGAGAGGCTAGCCCACTGAAGTCAACCTTGATAGAGGATGAGGCAATTTGGAGCCGTTAGTCGTAACAAACAGATTTAGTTGTCACTAGATGGTGTCACATCACTACGAGGGAGGAGGAACCAGCACCACTGGTCACAAAAGAAGAAGAGCTGGCCTGTTGTAGCACCACACCGAAACCCCCAATCACTATGTTGTGGAGAAGAATGAGAAGGAGTTTTTGATAAGTTTATTGAAAAAATTAAAAATGTAATAATAATAAATATAAAAAAATAAAAAAATAATAACAATAAAAATAATTATAAAACCTAACATTTAATAAAACAAAAATAATAATAATTATTATATGAAAATAAATAGCTAATAATAAAATAAATACCTAAAGAAAATAAATTTATTTAATAAAATATATATAACAAAAATATTAATAAAAGATTAAAAATAAAATTAAAATAATATAATAAAATTATTCCTTAATCTAATAATAATAATTAAAATTAACTTAATAAACTTATCAATTAAAAAATAATAAATAACTAATATTATAGCATAAATTACTCAATTAATATTTTATTCTAATAATGTTAAATAAAAATTTATTAAAACTATTTTATAATTTAAAATTAAATATTAATTATTCTCTGTTTCTATTCACAGGTACATGCTGGAGTTGAAATGCCATCTAGGTTCAATTCAACTAACTCATCAGAAGTTAGTTACAAGGGAAAAACTATTGTGATGTATAGTTCACAATAAAATGCATGTATGTGATGCACATTAAATAAATATAACTATAATGGTGGAAGATAGACATTTACATACATTAGATAAAAGAGATTTTGAAGGGATGAAAACAGATCAATGGGAAAAATGATGAAGGTCATTCATTGAATTGACCATTATTTGAGAAAGTTTCACACATCGGAGCAGGCACTGCTGGAAAAATCGATTACTGTGATAAGACCTCGTTACAAATGACCATTTCGGAAAACGGCATCACAAATATTACTTATTTTTGGAGACCGTCACTAAAACCTCTTTGTTGCGACGGGAAGTAGCATCGTCCCCAAAAAGCATTCGGTGATTTTTTGAGAAACTATTTACAACCGTCGAGTGACCCATCGCAAATAGTTTCCCATTTTTTTACTTATTTATGACGGGTTATCACAATTACTAATTGTAACGGAAGGTTGCAATTACGAATTACGAAAAACCATTGAAAATGGTTCTAGAAATATAAAAAAATAACCCCTTTTGCGGTGGACTATCGTAATTAGTATATGCGATGGGCTTATCACAAATAATTAAGAAATACAAAAATATAAAAAATAAATAAAATAAAATAATATTAATATTAATATACAATCAATATTAATAAAATCATAATATTATGATTAATAGAGTAATATTATTTATAAAATAATAAATATTATATAATATTAATATAAAGAAAATAATAATACTAAGATTCGTAAAATAAAATAAATTATAAATTAATAAATTAATATAATACTACTATTATTAATATTAAATAAATAATAATATTAGTAATACAATAAAAACCTAAGTATTAACCAAAATATAAAGAAATATTAATTAATAAAATAATAAATATAATAAAAAATTTGATAAATAATAAAAACATGTAATTTTTGAGACAGTTTAAAAACACACTATTTAAAACATTAAATAATTAATATTTATAAAAAATACATTCAAATGTTTCATTATAAAATAAAAAAAATCACTAAGGGGGATGGTCGTCTAGAGGAGTTAAAGGAGATGGGGGAGGGAACTCCATTCCTAAACGACGAGTCAAAAAACACATGTACTTCATCTCCTAATCCTGATCCTACCGCTATTGATGTATCTCATCCTACATCTGATGTTTTTTTCGTTGCTACTATCATAGGAACTCTTCCTATGGCTTCCACTGATGCGTCTCCTGATGCTCTCTACACATAGTATCTATATATGCAATCTGTGATTGCAACTGCTCCTGATACTGTGTGTGAGATGATGATGACTCTCCGCAAGCTCTTATCGAGTTGGACACTGACATCACAAAGGTTCTATAAAAACCTCCAAGGGCCACTCAATAGCTGAAACCAGCAACTCGACCTTTCTCGAAGTCATACCGGGTCGCCTGCATCCATATTCCCTCATCAAATCACGGGGCACTAGTCTGACCATCGGTCTCCTCCTAACTCTAATAATATTTTCGAGAAGTCTCGACCTCATATGAATCGTTCAATTGTAATTTAATATTAAAATTTTTAAAATATTATTTGTAATTAAATTTAAAAATATATATATATACATGCTGACCATAATCTGACACTGGCGAGAAACATTAATATCCCTAGTGGTTGGGCCATTGTACATCCTCCAATAAAAATCCTACTCCATAATATTGGGTTCTTCAACTTCCCCTATGAATATCAAATAAACCATTTACATTTAAAGTTATTTACAATATGTTAACAAAATTAACCTACCATATATTCCCTATGCATACTAAATTTACAACTACTAGCTCGATGTGTTACCTTCTATCTCAACTGATTTTTCTGACCTACTAATGATATACTCTAAAACCTCCTACTCAACCGAATTATACATAATCCATCCCAAACATGAGATGAAATATAATCCGGCATATGGATGTGACATGTCTAAACAAAATTCTTTACTCCTACTTTCTCCATTGCTTTCCTTTTCAAATTATGCCAAAAATAATTGAAACAAGGACACAAAGCACCCTACCATTCCTTCCAAATATCCTCACTCATGATCTCATCAATGGGATACCATAAACCCTACAAATAATTTATTATATCACATTATTGATTAAATTAAATAAAAAATAAATATTTTTTATTTACATACCATTCAATGCTCGAACAATCATTTCTAAACATAAAAAAGAATCTAATCTCGTGACACCCATGCATCCGAAAAATAATTCTGCAATATAGAAATCCCCTGTCCAACATCTATATTAATAAATTTGTGAAAAATTAATAATTAATCAAACAATTAGAATATAAATAAATTAATGAAAACTAACTAAAATTCATAGCTAAACATACCTCTGAGTGCATGGATCGAATACAATATGTGGACATCGCTCGATAATAGGGTCGGGAATAATCTCTCGGGTAGGACTAGGCCCCCTCCAAGTGCCCCCTGAACTACCAATAGTATGAGGGTTGGATGATCTGAGTAACTGCTCATCTAATGGTAAATCAACCTCTTGTAACATACGATACTCATCCTCATCTATCAAAAACACAAAATTATTGTTGTTTGAAAGCAGTTTAAAAGAACTATTATTTATAGAAATATATTATATCTGATTATAAATAGCATTTTACTATGTAAATTCCCATCTTCATCCTCATCTTCATAGCAGTCGATGTCATTGTCTTCATCTTCCTTCTCATCATCATCAATTATCATAATAGTTTTAGTTTCATCGCCTCTAGTCATTTAAAATTTAGTTCTAACATAATTAACATCATTGTCACCATCTATCCTTAACTATGTGGTGTCATAAATGATATGTGTGTCTCTTCATGAAAAAGATTGATTTAGAGTAGTCTCTAAAAAATATCATTTCTATGCACTTCAAAGGAACCACTTTCACTTTTAGTAAACTAATTATCTTGAGATTTAATGTTTATTATACTTCACCAATCACCCAACTCCCTTGAAAAAGCATATTAATTTACATAATAAACTTTATGTTACTGAAGAGAAAATAAAAATGGTGTTTTTACTATAATAAGACATTTATATTTAATATCAACGATTTTATGGACTGGATGAACATGCAATCCTCTCTCACTATAAAACCACTATCATTTAAAGATCATTATGTAATGCTTTCCCTGATAATACAGTTCAATGGTTTCTTCCAACATATTGTAAAAGTGACCTTTATTTTCTCTGTGATTATATCATCTCACGGAAACACCACTATTCATTTACTTTTTTTGATTCCCCATAAAAACGTGTAAGAAATCTAAAACCGTTCACCACATATGAATTATACGATTTAACCATTTTTTATGGTGGGTTACTCAATATATACAATTGATTATCAATTTTATGATCATGTTGAGATATCTGAAAAGTTTTTAAATAATTATCACTACAAAAATTATCAATTTTATTTTTTATGTGTAATAAAAAATAATTTATGTTACTATTTTTTGAAACCATCTGGATTTTCTTGTCATCGTTCTTCATGAGAAGATATTGTTTTTTGTGGAAACAGTTTCTTGATATGATTTTCATAGAACTTAAAAAAATAAGATTAATGTTTTGTTATAATAATTAAACAGTAAGTGATATGATAACTCAAAGTACAAATAGTGTAATTTCTTCATATTTGAGAAAAATATATGTATGAGTTCCATGATGTTCATCGTATGAAATTCATCATTAATGAACTCCACTAAATCCAAGTTCAATCTAATTGAAAACTGATAATTTTTTTCTCATTTAATTGTCAACATTTCTCTAGTTATGGCTCTTGCAGTTATGTTTTTAAGGTTATTCAGATTGAAATTAATGAGAGCAGAAAAAATAAATTTCTACTTGCAAATATTCTTATGCAATTGACCCTTTAACTGTTTCTTTGTTACATACATAGTTTCTTCAATTTCTACATAAATTTCAAAAATGGGTACATCCATCAAAACTATAATGGTCCTCCACAGTTTGTTTTATAAGGAAAATGTAATATGAAATGTTCCATTGTGTTAAAAAACATCACGGGATGATTTTTTCTAGATAAAAAAAAATTAAAATGTCATTTTCATCCAGTTTTCTTACGACATCATAGTCTATTGTCAATAATTAAATTTCTCAAAAAAATTATTCCAGTAAGTGCATCGCAAATAATAGGATTTAAAAAACTCTTAATCCAATTGGAATAAGTCTTTCCATTAAAAAACGACAGTCTTGACATTTTAATTTGAATATAACCATTTCTGAAAAATCTTCCCAAATTAAAATCATAAGCATATGGAAGTCTCAAAACTATAATCCAATGAATTAATAATAATAAACTCTCTATGTATAGTTTATAAGATACTTTTGTCATCACTAACATTTGTGATTTGACATTTTCAAATAGTTCAAGTTCTGGACTCTTACAAATTTTGGCAAGACCAAATCGTGCCTTTACATTATCATTGGTCTGACCTGGTGTATCCAAAACAATATGAAATAAATTATACAAATAGTTCTTCCCGATATGCATCATATCCAATATGTAAAAGACCAAAAAATTAGACCAATAAATAAAATCCCAAAAAACGACCCATTTTATCCAAATGTGCTCTTTTCAAAACCCATCAATTTTATGTTGGTTTGTTGTTGGTCCAAATATGATTGTATGTAATGAAGATACAGTTTATTTTAACTCTGTACCTAGGATCAATATTGGAGGCCCATATTTTCCAATTTCTTATGTTCTGAAATGATATTTTTTTCATCGAAAATGATGATATGTTGGAAGCAATCTAATATAATAGTCGAAAAAAGGGTTTTTCCATTGACGAGCATATATTTTGTGAAGTGTCTCATATAGTACAAACATGATTTTGGACCATTTTTACTCCATCTAGATAACATGCCATTTTCTAAGAAGTCATTTATTATCCACATCATTGCAGCTTTCAATAGGAAGTTTTTTTTTGATGCAACATAATATGTACAGATACCATTACTCCACAGTGAATTCCACTGATCAATCAATGGTTTCAAATAAACATCGATATTCTTTTGTATATGAACTAGAATTAATAAGGTCAAAAATATATATGGCTCCTTCATCAACATCCATGGAAATAAATTATATAAACTTGTAAAGATAGGCCTATAGAAATACGGAATATCGTAAGAACCAAATGGACCGAAATAATCAGTAGAAAGAACCAATCGCTTGTTTCAGGCTTCTAAGAAAAATGAAAACTGAACTTGATCAAAACATTTGCATGAATCACCATTATAAGGACGATTTAAGCTTTTACTGGTTGAAATTTTGGTTTTGTGCAATGACATCAATGATGATGTGTTTTGAGATATAAATACATGCTATAATTTGAGTGTGAGTAGGAAATAACTCAATTTTTATACAGGAACAAATCCATACTTCCCTGTTTGAGCTTCTTTATACCAAGATCGTCCATATGTAGGAAGACTATACAATAAATAATTTTCACCATAATATAAGATGTTTTCATTTGAACATGCATGAATATTCCGATATCCATGACCCAAATTATGAACCAACATATTTCATTCATAGAAATTTTCAGGCAACACATATAATAGAGGTATTTGTGTTTTTAACAAAGAGAATATATGATCAAAACAACTATTTGACATTCCATTATCCAATTTAATTTCCATTAATTGAGAAACTAATTCAAATGTTCTTATCTTTCAACCAATATATAAGGCATCCTTAACGGATGTCAACAACTCATACAAATGACATGATTCTAACCTTATAATTAAATAAATAACTTCTTGAGTATTAGTTTGTTGAACAGACAGACTTTCCACATCATGTAATAAATTTTTAAATAGTGTTGGATCTGGAACAAATTTTTTTATATCTTCTATGGAACTACGTTCACCATGTTGATACAAAAAATATAATCTGGTTGAAAACCCCAATGCAATAAATGACCTCAAATGATGTCAATTGTTTTATATGCCCAAAGAAAACATCTGTTATAAGGACCATTAATTGTTCATTTAAAAAAAAATTGTGGTTTCGATGATCCAAATGTAATGGAAGTTTGAACACCCTCAATATATATATGATTTATACCAGAACCATTTTGATTCCTACACTGAGTTATTTAAGCATGATCATCTAATAATGATTGTTGTTGACTTCCCTGTTCCATATTCTTCTAAATAATATAAATTAATTAGTTATATTATTTATTTAGATATAATAATAACACAATAAAAAAAACAAAAGACATTTAAATAATGATTTCTATAAATTTATAATAATTTCGATTATTTTATAGTTATTTATACTATTTATTATTCTTTTATACTAATAAAAACTCATTTATAAAAATATATACTAATTACCATTAATTATTATTAATTTCATGTATTTTTTAGTTATTATTTTTAATTACCAACAACACAATTTCCAATGGATTAGTTGCAACTCTTTTTCTCGACGACTCATCCCCATGAAACATTCGGTGTCAAAAAGTACTATGAATAGTCTGCTCTGATGTATGAATATTCATTTTCATTTTCATGATTATGGAGAGCATTGAGGCCTCACCATGCTTCCCTACATTCTCTCGTGCATATGAAATTGAATATTCTTATGTTAGAGACATTCAATCTGATTTTAGTCACTCAAAGTTTCATGGGGATGAGTTGTCGGGAAAAAGAGCCTCTTTTTCTGATAGCTCATCACCTTGTAACTTTCTCCGAAATAAATCACATTGAAAATATACTCTAATGTATATCTAAGAAGAATTTTCATATTGATTTTAGTGGGACAATGTTGTAAGGAGCTAAGGCGTCGATCAAAAGTAATTACACCAATCTTCTAGAAATTTTACCCGTTTATCATTGTACTCGAATTTATTATGATTTATTATGATTTCTTATTATTTATTATGATTTATTATTAATTATTCCTAATTATTAGTAATTATTCCTTATTATTAATGTTGATTATTATTATTTATTCCAAATTATTACTTATTTTTCCAAATTATTATTAATTATTACTAATTATTAGTAATTATTACTTATTATTTTCAATTATAACTAATTATTAGTAATTATTTCTAATTTTTACTAATTTGAACTTATTATTAATATTTATTAATAATTACTACTAATTATTACTAATTATTAATAATCAGTCCTAGTTATTACTAATTAATCCTAATTATTTCTAATTATTCCTAATTATTAGTAATTATTAGTAATTATTCTTAATGAATCCTAATTATTACTAATTATTACTAATTATTACTAATTATTACTAATTATTGATAATTAATCCTAAATATTTATAATTATTTATAATTATTGATAATTACATCTAATTATTTCTAATTATTGCTAATTATTGCTAATTATTGTTAATTAATGATAATTGTTGATAATTATTTCTAATTATTGCAAATTGTTGCTAATTATTACTAATTATTGATAATTATTACTAATTATTCCTAATTATTCCTAATTATTGACAATTATTTATAATTATTTATAATTATCATAAATTATGGATAATTATTAGTAATTATGGATAATTATTAGTAAATATTACTAATTATTACTAATAATTAATAATTATTCAAAATTATTACTAATTATTCCTAATTATTAGTATTTTTTCCTAATTATTTCTAATTATTGCTAATGATTACTAATTATTGCTAATTATTACTAATTGTCGATAATTATTACCAAATATTGATAATTGTTACAAATTATCGATAATTATTGATAATTATTAATAAATATAACTAATTATTGATAATTATTTCTAATTAGGTATATTTATTAACAATTATTCATAATTATGAGTAATTATTGATAATTATTAGTAATTATTACAAAATATTACTACTTATTAATAATTATTATAATTTATTACAAATTACTCTGAATTATTACTAATTATTATTAAAATTTATTCCTAATTATTATAATTTATTTCTAATTATTAATAATTATTACTAATTATTCTTAATTATTACTAATGAACACTAATTATTACTAATTATAACTAATTATCAACAATTATTACTAATATGTACTAAGTATTACTAATTATTACTAATTACGACTAATTATTACTAATTACTACAAATAATTTCTAATTATTACTAATTAATCCGAATTATTACTAATTAATCCAAATTATTACTAATTATTACTAATTATTGACAATTAATCCTATTTATTGATAATTATTACTAATTGTTTATAATTAATACTAATTATTGATAATCAATACTAATCATTAGTAATTAATCCTAATTATTACTAAATAGTACTAATTATTACTAATTATTTCTAATTATTAGTAATTAATCCGAATTATTGCTAATTATTACTAATTAATCCTAATTATAACAAATTGAACCTAATTATTACTAATTTATCCAAATTATTACAAATTAATCCTAATTATTACTAATTATTATGATTTTTAACTAATTATTACAATTTTTACTAATTCTTCATAATTATTGATAATTATACTGAATTATTTCAAATTATTATGATTTTTTTCTAATTATTTCTAATTATTACAAATTATTTCTAAATATTCAAATTTATTTCTAATTATTACAAATTAAAATTAATTATTTCTATTTTTTCTAATAATATCTATTTTTTATTAATTTTTAATTATTTCTAATTAATACAATTTTTTACTAATTAATACTACTTATTAATAATTATTACAATTTATTACTAATTAACACAATTTATAACTAATTAATCCATTTTATTACTAATTAATACAATTTATTACTTATTATTACTAATTAATACTAGTTATTACTACTTATTTCAAATTATTTAAAATTATTTCCAAATATTACAATTTATTTAAAATTATTACTAATTATTACAATTTATTACTAATTAACACTTAGATGTAACTATTCATAAAAATAAATAGTGAAAAACAAATTTCTAATTGTAATTTAATTAAATTATAACTAAGTCACAAAAAATTATAAATAATTGAAAATAAAATAAATCAACAAAATAATTGAAAAAAGATAAATACCTTGAAAATGAAGCTTTCAGAGTATTAAAGCCGCAAATAATGCTCTGATTTAAAACATTAATCAATGAAAATTTTTAGAAGTGAATTTTTCAGAAGAGAGGGAGAGAGAAGTTGAGTATAGAGTGAAATGAGTGGAAAACAGATGGTGGCATATATAACTTCGATTATTTGTGATGGGTTACTCATCGCAAATAGTGGTATTTGTGATGGTGCCCTTCAGAAAAAACTCTACCCGCTTTAATTATAGTGGGTCATTAAAAAGTAATTTACGATGGGACCCGTCGCAAATGTGAACCTGCCGACAAAGTATTTTCGATGGGGAAGTATCCCGTCGCAAATACTATAAAATGCGGCCCATTATTTGCGATGGGGAATGTATCTCATCGAAAATATCTTTACCCGTGGCTAGGAACGTATTTCGTGCAAACCTTTTGGTAACGGTCATTATCTCCCATTGCAAATAACCCCATTTGATGGGTTGTTTCAGACAGACCCCTTACCCATTGTGAAAATATGTTATTCCCATAGTGAGAGCAGATTTGGTGGGCAGCTCTAGATTCGAAGGACCACATGAGCAAAGCATCATTTAGAGAGTTCTTTCTCCATAATATTTTAAATTCTTGTACTCTCATCTAGAATGTTTTCAATTGTTGTAATGAAAATGAACAAGATTGTTAGCTAACTCTTAGTGTTTGGAGAATTTCTACTTCTACTCGTTATCATTTATGCATTTTAACTTTATCATTTTAATGTGTTCAGAATTGATCGGCGAGATCAATTCTGAAAGAATTCAACTACATTTTAACA
Source organism: Viscum album (assembly GCA_963277665.1). NCBI lineage: Eukaryota > Viridiplantae > Streptophyta > Magnoliopsida > Santalales > Viscaceae > Viscum > Viscum album. The sequence continues at coordinate 522,380,001 of OY728150.1, forward strand.
CTAGTATTTAATCTAAAAACATCACAATAATTCCATGATCCTGATTGTGGTTACACTTCTTAAAATATTTAATTCAAAATGAAAACATCAGAACTAATTGTGAGACTTTTTTGTTGTACTTCACAACCAAAATATTTCTGTTGAACCTTTATTGGAGTGGAATACTGCAAGATTAAACAATCTATATGACTTAACACCTGGAAAGGGAAGTATGTAATTCTTTTTACAGTTTTACATTGTAACAACATTTCAATGTTGATGAATAATTTTAAAACTAGTAGAATATAGTTTTTCCCCAAGAATTTAATTCATGATTGTTCTTTTTTCATCATTTTATATTTATGTTACTTGTTTTTTTCAATCAATTTTCATAATCATCATAGTTTAGATCAAATAAACAATAAGAATGTGGTTTTACTTAAGTGCCTCAAAAATGCACAAAAAAATAAAAAATTAAAACAAGCAAGTTTTTCCCCACTGCTGACAACAGTGGTGTGTTTAGAGATTAATTTTTTTTAGAAAAGTAATCACTATTCCTCCCCTATGGGTTTGACCCTACATTCCACTATACATTAGTTTGTAGGAAATTAAAAATAATTAACCTTTGACTCGATTTGAATGATGGTCGTGTCATTCAACCCCCAAAAAATGAAATGTAGGTGACCATTATAAGTGGTATCTAGATCCACCATAAATATTAGAAGGTACACTAACCAAATAAAAGAATAAAAACTTAATAAATCCAGAAATATAAATATGGAAAATGTTGAATCAAAAAATTTGGATAATATTATTAGAAACACTATTAATCATGTTGTACTAATTAAAAAAAGCAATAAAATGAATTAAAAATTAAAATAAAGGGAATAAAAAACTTGAATAATATGTTGAATGGATTCTTAAAATTTTTAGTTACATTTCTCCTATAATACATTTTCAACAATGAATTAAAAATGTAAACCATGATTCTGACCAATTACAATTTACCAATGTTTTCAAAAAAACTAAATAACTACGTTCCTTTATTGGGGGCCTTAATTAAAATGGCATATTATCTAAACTCCTGTAAATAAATATATTCCAACAAAAAAACCCTAGAAGAGATTTCAACATGCTCTCTTACAGAGGAGTGTTCGACAATGTTTCCAAATTCGATTCCTTCAAAACTTCATGATCTAGGGGACTTTTTCATCCCTTTAACATTTGAAGATATATGTGGATAGTTTATTAGGTTTTTTGATCATGGAGATATCATTAATTTAATTCTATTGTCTCAATTTCAACACTTGGTATTTGGAGTTCCCCAACCCACATCTTTTGTGTTACGACATTATGATTGATCCATCACTCACCCAATTAGTAGGGTTTATGATTTTCTTATGGGGGTAAATAGGAATCTTTTACTAGATGATTTTATGATATTTGGTATGGATTGTGACCAAGAGGTACAAATCATCCTTGATTGGACCTTTATAGACACAAAGCAGCTTTCATTGATGTCTCGAAAGTGGAATTAAATTTTAAACTAGGTTAAAAATGAAGAATTCAATGTTTTCAAAAAACATATGGAACGCACCCAATACCAAATCTATCATAGAGATGAGATTTTATGATATAGAATTGTTTTTCTAAGGATGAAGAGACGTTAATGAGGATGTTGGAAGAAATTAATGTTGTACATGAGTTCCCACTTGAAACCTACATGGGGATCAGTTCTCCTAAGGAGAATGATCCTTTTGATGAGTTTGAGGGGGAATTCTTGGAACACATAGATGAGTCTTCCATAGAAAAAAATTTTACCCCAAAATAAGAATCCTATTTTGAGGAAATATTTTCTAGAAATAATAGCAATGAAGTGAAATATTTCTTCAATACCATCATTAAGAGGAATCTTGAGGACATTGGGAAAACTAGGCTTAAGTGTCTTCCTACAAGACAGGAACCACCTAATATGGTGTTCCAACGCATCATATCCCAATTTTAAATAATATTTTTAGTTTAATTATCATAACTATCTATGATTATCTCATCCAAACTGTGGGGAAGCTAAGAGGACAACTTATTTAGTGTTTTGGGAAGTAAAAATCTATTACTGGCATGTGAATTGATTATATAACGGGTATAATCCCGTAATTCTACATGAATAAAATCCCCATGGAGCCTGAGAGTAAACCATGTTTTGAATCCTATTGAAGAGATAACCCAAATATGAAAAAAGTGGTCAATGAGGAAGTTATAAGGTTTATTGATTATATGATAATATTTCCAATTTATGGAAGTTAATGGGTACGTACTTTATATATAGTCCCCAATAAGATTGGGGTGATTGTGATAAAAAATGTAAGAAATGGGTAAATTCAGACAGGAACTGTGAAAAAATGGAGGGTTTTTATCAATTTTATAAAACACAATGAATATACAAGGAAGGATCATTTCCCCATTACATTTGGACTAAGTGTTAGAGAGGCTAGATAGAAATGTGTATTTCTGTTTTCTTGATGGATACTTGGGGTATAACTATATTTCTATTTCTCCTAGGGATCATGAGAATACCACCTTCACTTTTCCATTTGGTGAATTTTCCTACTAATAAATTCTTTTTGTATTGTGTGGTGGTCGATCCACTTTTTAGATATGTGTGATGGAAATATTATCAAACATGATTGAAAGAATATTGAAGTGTTCATGGATGATTTTTTTAGCTATGGGACATAATTTTGAAAATGTAATTCAATATATAGATGTTGTTTTAGACAATTTCTAATTGAAAAATATTATTTTAAATATGGAAATGTATATGTTTATGGATACTAAAGGAATTGTGTTGTGATATATGTTTTATAAAAAGTAATTGGATGCTCATAATTTCAATATTTAGGTAATACAAAAGCTTCCACCACCTACGAATATCATGGGGATTGAATGATTTTTATTCCACAATAGATTTTATAGGAGGTTCAAAAAATATTTTTCTATGATCACTAGGCCAATATTTTCTCTGCTGGTTTAGTAAACACCTTCTTCTTTTTATCATAAATCCATGGATTTGTTTAACATTATTATGGAGGAACTTTCAACTTAATCAGTGACCACTGTCACGAACTAGCAGTTACGATTTGAAGTAATATGTTATGCTAGTGATCTAGCTATAAGTTTTGTTTCGGGGTAGAAGAAGGATAAGAGTCATAATGTCATTTATTATTCTCTAAATATTATTTATGATTCTCATAAGAATTTTTCCAACATGAAAACGGAGATGGATTCTATTCGGTTTTCTCATAAATTATTTATACAGCACTTGATAATGTCTAATGTGATCATTATTACTGACCATGTGACCCTCAAGTTCTTACTGGCTAAGAATGAATTAAAACCCAATCTCATATGGTTTACTCTCTAGTTGCAAGAATTTGATCTAGTAATCAAGGATATACATGGGAATAATAATATGGATGGAGAACATTTTTCTAGGCTAATAAACACTCAACTTGATTAAACAAGGTATTTCAACATATCATTACTAGATGAGCAATTTTTTCTACCTCTATGATGTAATCTCCTTGTTTTTTAGATTATACTAATTTTTCACCTGTTGGTGTTATACCCTAGGACCTTTCACAAAACCAAAGGAATAGGGTTATATTTTATTTCAATTAATACTTCTAGGATGACTCACTATTTTTCATAAGGTACAATGTTACTTTTTTAGGGGGTGTTTGGATGTGGAGGAAATATTACCCATCCTTGATAGTTTCCATTCAAAACATTTGGTTGGCCACCATAGAGTAGAATCTGTTGGGACTATTTTGGATGGATAAGCTTTATAGATGATGAATGAAGTTGTTTTTAAGAGTGTTGATTTTTTTTAAATAGAAAGAAATCACCTAACTTTCTCAATAGTTTGTGAATAGACTCAACATATTAATAATAAGATCATAACAAAAATTCTTGAAAATTTCTATTTTATTTAGAATAAATACTCAAAGGGAAATGGTTCATCGAACTCACATTAATTTCAAAATGAAAAGATCAATTGTAATGAAAAGTTATATTATATTCTGATTAGATATAATGTAAATATGATGATTCTTGCCTATTTTTTAATTCACAAATGTCATAAGTTATATGAAGAACCTGTGATGCAAGCTGTATGATGGAATGATGGAGAACAAAGTACTTTCAATTAGATTTGGAAATAAATAAGTTAAATATAGGATAAGAAGTTATAATACATTCCTATTTGTGACAGATTATTCTACGAAAATATTATTCATTTTTAAAGTCATGAGGAAGTCATGATATAAGAACATATTTGTTGAAGAAAAAGGTTTGTGAAGACACAGATTTCTGGTCTCAGTTCATCGGTGTGATTCCACCAGACACAGAAATGATTGAATGCTGGGAAAGTTGATCTAATTGTTAGAAAATGTTGGTTCTAGTTTTTAGTTATACCAATTAGACAAGAGATAAAAATCATTGGATAAATAATATGATGAATACAAGAGGCATGTGTTTCATAATCAAACCAAGTGATGAATATGCTGCTGACCCTAGTTTATTGGACTCCATGTGCCACCAATCATCAGATCAATCATCAACTGATCATCAGACACAATGTTTTTTTAAAAAGGTAATTTGGTGAAAAAAAATTTTGAAGATGATTTTTTTAGTTGTTTTTTGGGATTGATGAAAAATTGTATTAAGGATCAATCAATAATATAGGTGACTATTTTCATCATCTTGAATTATTCATTACATTAAATTAGGAAAAGTTTGAAGGATGGTATCTGATATTTTTTTATCATTTTGGACATGATTCATAAGAATAACAATAACATTGATTATTAGAGTGATGTAGTGATAGATATATCATACACAAACTAACACCGATAACTTTATCAGATGTAGAAACATAGGTCTGAGGAAAAGAATAAAATGAGCCTTTTTTAGGTTATTTACAAAAGTGTTTTCAAAGGGGGTCTAGAAATTAGTTTAAAGAAGATTGAAGTTGAATATGATATGTTTATGTTGTAGTGTATAAATATTTAGAAGTGGAAACTATGTTTCGAGTAAAAGAAAAGAAACTAAAGTCTAACAAAGAAGCAAAAAATGTTTGTTGCAGAATAGCTTGAATTTTAGGTTTTATAAGTTGGTATAGAGCATATGAATGTGAAGTTGGTTTTTATTTGGTACAGATAATTGTAATTTTATGTCATTTACATTTTATATGTTTCATTTGGCATGGAGAAATATATAGAAGAATTTTCATTTTTGGATTGTAATGATGAAATATGAATGAAAATCAAAATCAGACTGAAGAATAGATAGAAAAGTATGAAGCGATATGATGTCATGAGAAGACATGAGAAGGACTGACAAGTGTTGAGAATAGATATATAATTCAAATATGATTCCTAAATTTAAGGGTAATTAATGTTTTGGTAAATTTCTTCCAGTGAGAAAACATTTCGAAATCCCACCTAAACCATTTTTGGTGAACCGTTAAAAGGTTGAGAGTACTTTGTACTTTCTAACACTCATATTATTCATGGGTGAAGTGATAAGGTGAAGCACATTATGTTTTTAGATAGAAGGATTTTCTAGACTGAACTTTACTGAGATAGTTTATCAGATATTAGATAAAGGAGGAAGATTGTATTGAGAGTTTTTTGATTTGACCGAGAAATAGGATTGGGATTTTTGGACTGAGGAAGATACAGTTTAGATTTATTTTTGTATTATTCTTATAGTTGTATTATTATACTAAGAAATAAAACTAGGTAATCATATAGGGTCTCATATTGAGTATCATTAAAAATTATAGAGAAATTATTACCAACATATGGTTAGGAAAGTTAAAATTTTTAAGATAATATTTGAGAAAGTTGATACGGCAGCATCATACCAAGTTTTGAAGCATCTTGGGAAAGTATAATAACTTGTTACAAAACATTTATCACATCATTTCATTATACATCTAGAAAATGAACTACTATATTTAACATAGTGTTACCCATGTGAAAGGGTATATCCCACTTATTATATCCACATAAAAATATTTTTATTCTCTAGTGGACTGTGTGGTATTAGATTGTTTCCAAACCATACCAAGGGTGTATATACACTTGTTGAGTGGCGTACCATGTAAATTATTAGGATTCTATAGATGTGTGATTGTTTAGTTTTTATAAAAGTAATAACACTTTAATAGTAGGTTATTTTTTTAAGAAAAGTAAACATAAAACCAAAGTATTTTACTTATTCACTACCTACCCCTCTCATTGATACATTGTTCATGGCTTGATAATCTCAATTGGTATCCAATACAATGGTTCCTTTCATTTTCTCTTTTCTAAATGTATGATAGAGAAGTTTTTATAGAGAATATAAATATTGTTAACAATAAAGGGATTTCAGTCATCAATGGTAAGAACTATCACATTTGGAATGAGGGAATGTTACCTTATCTAATGTCTCTTAGATATGATGTTTTTGAATCATAAACTAATAGATTATTTCTTATTGATTAAAAAATTCTTATTAAATATTTTTATAAGAATAATCTTTATAATGATGAAAGTGATGAGAATTATGGACTCTCATCACATTATGAATGTGATTTTCTAAGAGTAAAGGTTGTTTCCTCTACCAAATTAATTTGGGATAAGCTAAAATCATTTATGAAGAAAATTGAAAACTAAAGAAGGAAAAGATACAAATATGGAGGCTAAAGTATAAATATCTCAAAATGGGTGAGTATAAATATTTTGGTGATTTCATTGCTAGTATGAATGAAATTTTTATCACTATCATATATCGTGGTGAATAGTTTAAAGATGATATGATTATTGAAATGATATTTAGAATTTTTCATGACATGTTTTTTAAAAATGTTTCATCACTTAAAGATAGGGATCAACAAATATATCTATAGATGATTATCATTGTACTCTAATTACATATTAAATGAAATTGGATAATGTTATGAATGGATAAAACAAAATTTGATAGAGAAAATTATTTCAAGGGTTCCATAATAGGAAGGAATAAGAAGATTATTTAAGTGGATGTTGGTGATTCAGATTCGGAAAATGAAGTATTTAAAAATAATGATGAATTTATATCATTTTTTTCTAAAAATGTGAAAATTTGTACAAGTAAATATATAGGAAAACATCACATGATGTATTTTGAACGTGGGGATGATAGAAACATTATAGCCAATTTCCTGAAAGAATGAATTAGGATGATAGTGATGAATATATTAGAATATAGTGAAGATCATGGAAGAAAAAAGGAAAAAAGGATAAATAATATTCCAAATAGAAGGATAGAAAATTATCCAAATACAAAAGGAGAAGTTTCTTTTCTAAAGATGGTGAATAAGATAACAATGAAGTTTAATAAGAAAAGTATATTGGGAAGGATGAATAGAATATTTTTATTGCAATACATAACAATGAAGAGTTCAAAAGAAGTAGTTCTGATGAAGAAGAAGAAACTCAGCTAGAATTCTATCTGAAATAATAAATAAAATAATTTTTTATAAATATTCAATGTCTTGAGAAAGGAACAGTGATATTGGAAAATGAAAATATTTATTCCAAAAAAATAAATATTTGTACTAATGAGAAATTTATACTTCTAGAATGAATTTTTTATTCTAAAAAATATCATAAGAAATAAAAGAATCGTAATAATCATATGAAAATTAAGTTGAAAAAAAAGGAGAGGATTTAAATATTGTCCAAAAAAAGTAAAAATTTGAATTAAGGGTTATGAGATTCAAGAATTCTATCTTTGAAGTTATTTGATTCTCTAGAAATGGTATACTTGAGAAGGATAAAAAGTAACCATCAATGGTAGACAATAAAAATGAAATTGTTTCTTAAAAGACGAAATCTGAGAATGTTATGTATGTGGCCAAAACCCACAAACAAAAGAATTAATAAGATTTTAAAATTTTTGAGTAATTAAATATTTCTATTACTTCTAGTTTCAATAATGATTAAAAGAAAATATATCTAAAAAAGAATAATCTGTTTGATAACAGTATGGTGGGAGGTGAAAAAATTTATGACAAGGAATATAAGAAGGTTGCTATAAACAATTATCACATCTCAACATAGTATGGAAGTTGTAGATTAAAATATTCTTTTTATGGACATTATTGGTATTTTGGTGGATTTTTTAAAATGGAAAATACATGTTGTCTAAATCAATAATAATAATACTATTCTATAAATTTGAGAAGGAAACATTTGAAGGGGAATTCGATCCCCTCAAGAGAAGTTACATGACAAGAATGTTTTAAGGAAATATGATAATCTTTTACTAAAATATTAAAATAGATTCCAACCACTTAGAACTATTTTTGGGATATGTGAGAAACCTAGAGATCATGAAAAATGATGCCATGCATTTTTACCATAAAAAAAGAATGTTAACAATTCCTAGAAGCCAAATTTTGAGAAAGATAAATGGAATGAAAAGGATCTTTTTTTAGAAATCGCTCTCAATGAAACAAAAAGAGAACAGACTTGAATCATGGATAGAAGGTTTTCTTCTCATATTATATGATACATAAATTTTTTAAAGAATATGAAATATTTTAAATAAAGAGGGTTAACATATTTAAATGATGAAACAATTATAAAAAAAGTTTTTGTATCAGGTATCCTTTGGAATGAAAAGTTAATGTATAAGAAATATTATTTTGTTTATGGGATGAGACACTAATTTATATGTGTTTTGAAAATTTATTATGAAGGAAAATTAGTTATTTTCAGAAAATGGTCTTTTTTAAAAATAATATAAGAAGACAGAAATGTACTTACAAGAGTCCAATGTACAAGAGAAAACATCTTTCAATATGGTGTGGTTTAAAATAATTGTTACCTGACTATGATAGAATAGAATCAGTTTTGTCGTAAAAGGATATGAAAAATGGGTCATAGAAACATAGAAAATTCATCAATGTGATAAAGTGTCCATGGAATTCCTAATATGTTAATAAGAAGATATTGATTTTTATAATTTCTCATAAAAGTAAGATTACAAACACAGTGCATAAGAAAGTTGGAATTTGTTGAAAATAACACCTAGAACTTATTCATTATAATATAGATCGGCCAATAAGAAGAAAATAAACCCCATGGAGATAATTAATTCATTAATTTTATTAATGAATTTACTCAAATTAATTTTATTATGCATATGAAACATAAAGAGGATTCCCTAAAATGTTTAAATGTTTTAGGAGGAAATCAAGGATTGAATGTGAGTATTTAGTGAATAAGTTAATAAAAAACTATGGTGCTGAATACAAGAAATAATAATTTTAATATTATCTTGATAAGCATGGAATTCATCATGATTTTAGTACACCATACACTCTTTAAAAAAATGGTATTTATGAAAGGAAAAATAGAGGTATGGTTGAAATAGTATGAACTAAGTTTCATGAATTTAGTCCCTCTCATGACATTTGGAGGCAACTCATGAGCACTACTATGTATATTAAAAACCAATTTTTTATAGGAAAAGTTATTATATTAATCCATTAGATTTTTTATGAAAAAACACCATGTTCAATGAAATTAATAGTTTCTCAGAGTCCATGAATCATGATGAATACGGGTAAAATACTTGGAAATATTAAGGATAGAGGTGAAGATGGAATTTTTCTTGGCCATGCTCTAGAAGGAAGATGGTAAAAATGATTCAACAAAGATTTAGGAAGATTAGTTGACTCTATTGATTTGAAAGTTATTTAAAAATTATAATATGATAAAGTGACTCACAAAGATATAGAAGAGGAGAATATGAATGAATTTTTTAATAATTATGATAAAGATAAGTTTTATTAATCATACTCAATAAGAGGAACCAAAATCATTTGTTTCTAGTGATGAGAAAGAATCTCAAAAATATTAGTCTAGGATGAGGAAAAAAGTATAAACTCAAAAAATAATTGGTGACCAACATCAAAGGGTTCAAACATGAAGAACATAAAAAGATATTACACATAGTACAAAATATTAAAAGTTTATCTAAAAGATTTAAATGAATATTTTGTGTATTTAGAATGCATTCAGCATATGAACTAAGAGATAGATCAAATAGAGAAGAATGATACTAGGTAAATCAAAACTAAACGAAATAACAATAAAGTTAATGGTAAAATGTGGGTTTTCCATAATAAGATGGATGATAATGGTGAAGTGATAGGAAGAAAAGAAACCTTAGTGTAAAAATGTAACTCACACATTTTAGAAATTAATTTGGATGAGAATTTCTCTCTAGTGGCATAATAGGAAACAATAATAATTATTCATGTTATTACTTCACAACAAAGTTATAAAATTTTTAAGAAGTATGTGAAATCCGATGTTTTAAATGGATATCTTGAAAAAGAAGTGTATGTTGAACAACAATGTGGATTTTCTTTTAGGAAAGATGAAAGTTATGTGAGAAAGTTAAAGAAATCATTTTATGGGCTAAAATAATGTCTAAGGGCATGGTATTCCAAATTCAATACTTTATTGAGGAAGATGAGTTTTAATAAAGTAAATATTTATAGTAATTTAAACAACATGGAAATTAAAGAGTTTTTCCTCATTTTAATTGTTTATGTTTATGACATTATCTTGATAGGAAATGATGAAATAACTTCTAAATGGTTTGTTATAGGTATGGAAATGTGTTTTTAAATGTCCATGCTTGGTGAAATGAAAAGATTTCATTGGATAAAAATATCACAAAAGAAGAAAATTATTATATTTCTCATAAAATGTATGATAATTAACTCCTTAAGAAGTTATTCATGAAAAATTTGAAACTATTTTCCTTACCAATTTTAGTAGGAACCAAGTTTTCTAAAGATGGAGAAGGAAAGGAGGTTAATCCAAAAGTGTTTTGAAATCTGGTTGGATGTTTTTTATATTTATCTACCTCATAACCTAAAATAGTTTATACTGGTACCTTATGTTCAAGATTTATGTTTGCTCCAAAAGGATCACATTTATTGGCTAGAAAAATAATTCTCAGATATATCAAAGGCCCAATAAATTTAAGAATCTAGTATGATATTACAAAATGTATTGACTTGTTTGAGTATTTAGATGCCAATTGGGAAGGAAATGTTGATGATAATAGATTTAAATCTTGTGTATCTTTCTTTTTGGTAAAACATTTTGTTATTTTTAAAACAAGCAAAAAACTTCAATAACTCTTATAATGACTAAAGATTGAGTTTGTTGTTTCCACTCAAGATACTACCAAACATATTTGGATGAAGAATTAGTTAGAAGAAATTCATATCAAAGTAAATTAACACTTTCTCTTGGGTTGTTATAATCAATGTCGCATCAACCTTGTAGTAAATTTGGTATAACATTATCATTATAAACATACTGAAATCAAATACCTCTTCATATAAGAGTATGTGAAGAAGAATTAATTAAAGCTTGAGTATATTCCAACATCGAAACAATTTTCTGATATTTAAAAAAACATTTATCGAAGGAAGATTTTTATATACTAATGTTGAATTTATGAATGAAACCTACTTATTATTAAGGTTAATGTATATTTTTTATCCCTTTTCTCATCTAGTCTTTGGATAGTGTTTTCAGTGGGAATAATTGTTTCATAAATAAATCCATTGACATATGATAACCAATTTAAGGAAGCATGTATGTAGGGGGAGATATAGGTAAGTTGTGATTTCAACATGTTTGTGTGTGAAAAATTCTAAAATTCTGTTCGAGAGGTCACTATAATTTTTATCCAAGAAAGTTGAAGAAATGAGGAATGATTTGAAGAAAAGATTAATATGTTTACTATGTCTCTAATTTTGGAAAAATTGATTTTCTATAAAATATTATTACTTGCTACAATGAGTAAGCTCACGTAGGATTAGAATTTTTGACATGTAATCAATTTATTTTTGTTAAAAGGGTGATTTATTTATGAACCATGGTTGACAAAAAAATCCAATGGGGGATATTGTTAGTACTAAGTTAGCTAGAGAAGTATTGTAGATAATAAATGTTATTATTTTTACAAGAATTGTCTTTTTTGTCAATGTGAAATTAATCACCTCACATTTTTAAATGTTGGGGATCATACTCGGCATCATAATCAAAAGATAAAACTCAAAATTTTTAAGAAATTCGATCATATTGATAACATGTTTTATAAGAGAAAAGGTTCATCAGACTCATCTTGGATATGAAATGAAAGGTAGGATTATTATGAGAATATTTATCAGAGTCTTACTATATTTGATGTAAATTTGATGATAATTTTATATTTTTTAATTCAAAAAATTCATAAGTTGTCTAAAGAACATGTGATTCAAGTTGTCTGAAGGAAATTGTGAGAACAAAGTGATTCCAATCAGATATTGAAAGAAATAATTCGTTTAAAGGGGGAGTTATAATACATCCCAATATGAGTAATATAATGACATGCCAATACTTAATGTTTTCATGTTTATGAGGAATTCATGATATAATCACAGGTTTTTAAAAGAATAATGTTTTTGAAGATAAAATTTTTTGGTCTCAGTTACTAAGTGTGAGACCACCAGATGCGGATTGTTTTGAAGGATGGGAACATTTATAAGATAGTGAGAAAATGAGGTATTGGATTTTAGTCATACCAATAATCCATGAGATAAATATCTTCAAATAAATAAGCTAATTAATGATGGAATCTCATTTAATGTAATCAAAAAAGAGAAGAAGTTATTGCTGACATCAGTTTATTGTACTCAGTGCCCCACCAATCATCAAATTAGTCCTAACACTAATCATTAGATAGATTGATGGTTGCAAATGGGAATCACAGGGATAAATTTTTGTTGTATAAGAATTGATTTTATTGGATGTTTTTTTTGAGACTGATAAAAAATGGGATTAAAGATTAATTAAAAATATAGTCGATCATTTTCATTAGGTTGAATTATTATTTTGTTCTAATTGGATGAAGTATGAAAGAGTAAATGTAATATGTTTTTATCAATTGGGGAAAGAATCATCAGACTGACACTAACACGGATTATCAACTAAAATCATAGACCAATATATCTAACATATACAAATACAGATAACTTCATGAAATATAAAAAAATTAGTCTATGAAATAGAATAAAATTAGTCTCTTTAGAAGATATATACAATGGGGTTGGCAAAGGGAGTCTTAAAATTAGTTTGAAGAATTTTGAGAATGATGTTGATGTGTTGATGATGAATTGTAGGAATATTTAGTTGTGGGAAAACATTTTTTGGAAATACAAAGGAAACTGAATTATAATGAAAAAGAAACAATGTGTATGGTAGAATAGATTGAATGTTTTATTTTATCAGTTGTTAAAGATTATTTGAATGGGGGGTTGATTTTTAGTTAGTAACGATCATCTTAATGAGAAGCCATTTCCTTTTCATATGTTTCATTTGGCAAGTAGAAAAGAATTTGTTAATCTACATTTGTACATCTTATTGAGGAAATCACAATGACAGTCGGAATTGGACTAAAGAATGGATAGAATAGTCAAAATCTAGTTGAAGTCATGATAATATTATAAAAGGATCGAGAAGAGTTATAAAGAATATAAGAATTTTGAGATGTATCTATAATTCTAGGTGAATTTATGTTTTAGTAATTTTTTTAAGCGGTAAACATTTTTATGATCCCGCAAAACCATTTTTGGTGCACCTAAAAATGTCGGATATTACTTTGTAATTTCTAACCCTCATACTATTCATATGTAATGAGAGAAGGTGGATCATTAAATTTTTTAGATAGAAGGAGTTTCCCCATTGAAAATTCCTAATGAATCTTAACAGACAGAAGTAGAACAAGGAAGACTGCATTCTGAGTTTTGGAATCAAATCGATCAATAAGACTTCGTTTTTCAAACTGAGGAAGGATTAGTTAAAATTTGTTTTAGAGATATTATAGTAGCTATTTCATTAGAATAATAAATCAGAATACGGAATTGAACTGGGTATTAACCTATATATAATAATGAATTACAGATATGTTCATACCTACTGCTGGGTGAAGAAGTGAAGACCTTTTTTTAAGATTATATCAGTGTTTGTTGACAAAAAAGGTGAGTAACATGTTTTGAAGCATATGGTGAAATTTTCATAGCCTGTTACCAAACTTATATTACAATATTTAAAGGTACTTGAATCACATACACTGTCGTACTGAATATAGTTTCATATAAGTGTAGGGGAGTATCCTACTAATTGTATTCACACAAAAGGATTGTTTTCTTGTGGATTGTTTGGTAATAGATTGTTTTCAAAACATTCTAAGGAAATATCAAACTTTTTTGAGTAGTTAACCATGAAAAATATAGTGTTCTAATGGATGGGTGATTGTTTTTTAAGAATATTAATAACTTTTTAACATGATATAATGGATTTTTCAAAATAAATAAAACCTAGAAGAAAAATATATCACTAATTCATCCCTACCCCTCTTATTTATACCTTATTTTTGGATGGGAAATATTAGAAAAAATTATTTAGAACGTTTTACAGGATGGTTTCTTCTATACTACATAATTCCAGGATGCTATAAGTTTTGTGATTGGGTGTCAAAATTGTGAAATTCTTTGAGATATTCGTATAATTCAGGAGATACCATAAAAATGAATACTATAAGTTAATGTTTTCAATATTTGGTAATTATATTTCATGGGACACTTCCCATTATCTTATGGGAAATAATATATTCTTTTAGATATGGAATATGTGTCCAAGTGGGTATAGGTAGTGGCACTTCCTAATTGTATTTCTACTAGTGTAGTGAAATTCATTATGAAAAATATATTTTCTATTTTTTGATAGCCCATAAAATTAATTACCGGAAATGCACACATTTAACAAATTAAATGTTTAAGAATTTGATGGAAAAGTATTTTTGTCATCCCAAAACTAGTACTGCCTACCACCCAAATTCTTGAGGGCATACTGATGTGTCTGACAGAGAACTTAGACACATTTTAGAAATGACATTTTCAAGATCAAGAGAGGATTGGTCTTTGAAGTATGATAAGGCTGTATGGGAAAATTGAACCAATTATAATACTCCCATAAAGAGTTTTAAATACGTTCTAATATTTGGAAATACTTTCCATCTTCTTGTAGAATTAATTCAAAAGTATTATTTGGTATGGATGACCAAAAAAATTTACTTCAAGTATGCAATTAAGAGAATTTCACTAGAGATTAGTGAGATAGATTAAATTAAGAGATAATAATATCAACGTACTAAAAATTTATAATGAGAAAGAATAAGATTTTAATTAACAAATAATTAATAATAGGGATTTTATGTCTGTAAAGGAGTCCTTGTATTCAATTCTAAGATGAATATTTTCATATAAAAATTGGAAAACACATCTTTGTAACCCCTTTCCATTCTAAGAGTTCTTATAAATAGAGTCGTGGATCTAGTTGAAGAGGAAAACAGACCATTCTTGGTCAAAAATCAAATAATGAAATACTTCATTGAAGGTAAAATGAAGGTATTAAAATATAATATTATATTATAAGCATAAAACAATCTCATGTATAACATAGGATAATAAAATAATTGTTACATGGGAACTAACCCATGATTCTTGTTTTTTATTTTTTTCTCTTTATAAATAATGATAACCACATCAATTGATTCTCCAGTATGTGACCCCATGGAATCATACTCTAGTTGATCTTCTTGGTACTTCATTGTGTGTAATTTCAATAGTAATTCAAGGACAAGGGGATAATTGTTCTCTATCATGTGGATAAAACCTCATTCACTCGATCTTTAGATGAATTGTTTTTATAAACATTAATTAATATTGTATTATTTCTATTTTATTATCCTTAAAGAAAATTTATAAGACCAACTAGAAGAATTAACCGAGTTTCACATAGCATGAAATATTGAATAAACATTAATGGTTACAGATTCTAAATCTAGGGGAGTATTTTTTTTTTATTTTCCATTTTTCCATTTCATTTCTCTGATTTTCTTTTACAACCCACTGATAAGAATTACGAGTGGGGGAAATCACCCTCACATTGTAAAAACGATGATCCTATTTTCTTACATGGGCGTCTTCTTATTGAAATCGTGTAAGTTGAAAAATATGATGAGCTCATTGTGAATCCTTTTTGCACTCACTAAAATCAACTTGATTCAATAAATACTGTACAACATTAGTCATTATGCTCTTATTTGAACTATAATATAAATTATTTTTGTTAGTATTCAATAATTAAAAGAATCTAATTATAAAACATCATTGAACTTCTATTTCAATATGTGGAAAATTTGATTTTTGATCTTCCATTTTCCCCTTCAATATTATTTAACAACTGCATTACCAATCTATTGGAAACTAAACTAACTCCCAGATTAGGATTCAAAAATGGGGATTTTTTTGTGTTTTAAGGTTTGGAGAGGGGTATTTCTTTGTTGTAGGCTTTAATTATTCTTTATGCTAAAATGTTTTCTATATTCTAGGAAAATGCAATTCCCCCTGTTTTTTAAAATGATCATGATTTTTCATATTATTTCACAAAATGGTGGTCTTAAGAATCTATTTCACCTAACTTTTACCTTACCTAATGGATATTACATAATGGATATTATGGTTTGGATTAATTATGATATTTGTAGGAATGTATAACTACTGAGTGGCGTCAAAAATTGTTTTTATAGATTTTTTATTCTGTAAATAAAAAATGAAGTTGTATAGGATAAATATTTATGTAATTTTAATAAAAAATTTTGGGAAATAGAATTTTTAACTAGATCTTATAGATCTCACCTTTTAAAAAATCTATCACCTTATAGATCCAAATAAAAATATAATATCATAAGTCTATATAAATAAGAGTAGAATGGTCAAATGATATTCCATTGTAAGTCTCTGAGAAAAGGGAACCAAGTGTGTTTCAGTGTTTAAATAAAATCCACATTAAAATATAATAAGTGATATCATAGTATTATGCATAAGAAATATGGATGGAAAAGATAAAAATAAACGTCCTTGTCAAAAATGAGTTCATTAAGGAGAGGATAATTTTTGAACCCAAATGAAGAAGTGGACAACTAACATATATGAATATAATTTTATTAATATCAATTAAGTGATAAATGTGAACTTTTAATTTTTTGATCTAAGATAAATAAATGATTAATGGTTCCTTATATTAATAATTTATTTCATATCTAATTTCACATGTACTCTCTCTTGGAATTAGAACATGAATTAGAATATAATTAGAGAAATGTGGGACATCATTTATGAGGCATAATATATGAAATGATGAATTAGTCTATGGTCCCTTGACGTCTAGTGTGTAGTTGGACTTAGGAAGGACCTTCAATGAGAATTCATTGAAAATCCTGATCCTACTTATAAAATTTTCCACTATAATTATGTTTTTAACATGATTCATTTTGATATTTCAATGAAAAATACAATGTTCTATATTTTTCAAAGACAAAAGGAATATAATTGTTTGATGGAAAACAATATTTTAAGTGTGGGGGAGTTTAAGGTGGAACCATTTTTATTACTTATTTATGTATATATTTTGTTTTATTTGATTAGTTTTTGGTGTTATACTATTCTTTTAATGATGGATTGTTTACTCTCATATAATTTGATGGTTTTTTGTAGTGATCATTTTTTATTTTTGTATTTGCTATTTTTGGAAGATAACATTAGTACAACTAAATTCTATTCTCCCATTTCAAAAAAATAAATAAGTTTCCAAATCACATTTAAAGAAACATAAAATGAAACTGAAGCTTTTACACTCCTTGCCCACATATTTTCACAAGAAAGAACAAAACACCACTGTCATGATTGATTTTATAGGACCCACCATTAATGATATGGGAGAATCCTCTTTTTTCTCCACCAGCATGGGATTCCACATCTGAAGAGGAGTACAAATATAGTTGAGTCTTGAGTACTTGAATTCATGAATTTCCATGTAATTTTATGTCATTATTTGTGTTTCCTAGTTGAAATTCCATTGTTGTAACCTAAATATATTGTAACACAAATCATGTTGTTTCTGAATAATCCACATGAAATTTTTTAAAGAATGATTGATATTTCTCATCCCATTTATTCAAGGTTCTTAGGTTTTGAATATTTAATGATATTGGATTTATAATGAATATATTTGGGGAGTGATATTTGATTATGAGGAAAGTGGGAGTAGGTAAGATAACATTATTCTATATCTAATGGTGGTGCATCTCAAACTCGATGCTTTGAATTTTGTAACCAGTTAGGCCGAGTAAAAATATGAAGTCATGACGACCAATTGGATATGTGGGTTACACAACTATGTTGGGATTTGTTTATTTAAATGGATTTTAATACATAAATGAAAACAAATGTTTGAAAAAAGTGGATTGGTGATGGGATTCAATAGTATGAATGAAACAGTTATGTGTAAAAATTTTCACTTTGATGAAAACGGTTTCATTGTGCGAATTAATCACGATCAGAATGGATACATGGATAATTCACTTATATTGATCAATTTTACTATATCTATAATCATCTAGATTTATAATTGGATACATGATCTCAATTGGCAACATGGGATGTGTCACGAACCGAATCTGGTCGCCTTCAAACTCGGCACCCGACCCGGTCCATGGCAAGACCCGAAGGGCGTTCCCGATCCCCACGGGCTGGCACAAGTGCCCGGGTATCATAAAATGAAAATTGGGAATGATTTACCCAAGTTTATAAACATAAAACAACAAAAGAATCCAATGAAACACATCTGGATTTTTCAAACCAAACAATCTTTTACAAAAATTCAGAACTAAATTACATGGCTTAAAACAACTCAAAAGGTCTATACCAAAGTTACAAATCCAAATAAGGATAGCCCAAGAACCCTCATGGCAAGGGGCACCGCCCACAAGCCACCTCCACAAGACTTCACCACCAAGGACCTACTAGAAACCCGAACCACTAGAACAAAAAAACTGTACCCAACCTGCGACAACAAATACAACCATGTCTACTTACACCCAAGGGTGTAAGTAGGGTGTGAGCCAATTCCCAGTAGGATACCACCACTAAGATATTCCATGTGATAAACATTTAAAGATGAAAAGCATGAAAGTTTTCAAAAACATGAAAAGCTAGTTACAATTTCTAAAAGATGCTACTTTGAATAAAAATAGTTTTCAAGTGGGATATCATTAAGAATCAACACTTTTAAAAAAAATGTCAACACTACTGAATTTTCCATCCAACTATACCGTATGCCGACGGTAAGTACAAAGTAAACAATGAGCACAAGAAATAGGAAGTAACACCTAGGCACTAGCTAGTTGTGGGTCCCAGGTACCTCGTATCTCGGTGAGAGTAACCATCACAAATATCCATTCTCGTGCACGAGACACTAGTAGGGAACATACCCATAACCTAGTGGTCCCCAATAATCATCATCATAGTTTATTTAGAGTTGTAAGCATCAATCTTGCAATGTGAAACTGAGGCCAAACCCCACGGATTCACTAGCATACTAGTACACGTCCACCCACCTAGATACCCAGGTTTTCCCCTTGTGCTCAAACATGTTCAACACGTCAAGAAATGTACATTGAACATGAAAATATCATTTCCACATCACAAATTCACCAAACAGCCCATATGTATACCACACAAGTCACAAAAATCCATTTTTCAATCAAAATGATTTTGAAATCCGAATCACACCAAAATAGCCCACTACATATTTCACATTTCTTCAACACTTCCACAAAACCATTAAACAATTTTATAAAATAATTATAAGATATTTAAACTCATATAACATCCCACACACATGGAATATAACACTTCTTTCATATTCAAAAATTCAATTTTTTCACATCACACTCACACAAAACACTCCACATCACTTTCACATCACTTTCACTCCAAAATATCTCCTTCAAATAATTTAATAAAATATTTCCAAGATGAAAGATATCACATAACAGCCTTTTCACAAGTGAAATGGACCTTTTAAAAATATACTCCTACCAAAACAGTTTTCTGATATAGTTTCACCTATTACACAACCCAATAAAGCATTCAAAACTTTCATAAAACAATAATAAAGAGTATACCCAAACTTGGCACATAAAATCCATTTCAAAAATATCTTTTTAAGACAAAAGCACACCAAGACCCTACCAAAACAGAATTGGCAGCCCAATAAACATGAAATAATCCACATTCAAATGTTATATAATCGCGTTGAATAATATCACAAAAGATACCCATGAGAACACACAAATCCATAAAACACATTCAAGGAGTATAATAAGGTTATACAAATAAAACCATTCAAATAAACCCCATTTTTAGGCCCACATGGAATTATATCATTACCTAACCATAATTGGCAGCCCCTTTCAACAACTAATAAATCACTTCCACATTTTACAAAACTACCACAAGATATAACGCATGAAATACATTTGAAAAATACACACTTCAAACAAAAATGTAACATTAAAAACAAATGCTTTACTATTGCAACCAAAAATGGTTTTCTCATAATTCACAGCACATAAGGAACATGAAAAATTATTTAATCAAGCAAACTAACTCATCATTAAATGGTTACCCACAGAATCACCTACCGACTGTGTTGAAACCCTCAAATATTGGGACGAAACATCAACTGCATGACCGCCGCACCTCAAGGAAGTTAAAAGAAACCTAAAACCTCAATATTTCACCCCAAATACAGTAATTTAGAACCTATTCATGAACCCAAACTTCTGGAATTTTTTATAATTCAAGAATTAGGGAAGAAACCCTAAGCAATTTGAAAGAGGAAAGAAATAGACTCACCTACTTGAAGTATCCTGAATTAATCACTCCAAAAACAATAGTTGCTGAAATTTAAAACAGCCAAAATTTAGGGATTCTTCGAACAAGATATAGGAGGTAATTTGGGAAGTAGAATAGAGGGGAAAAAGTAAGAATTGAGAGAGTTAAGAAGGGATGAAGTTACCTCTTCAACTCTGGCCGATTTGAGACACCCTATGAAGGTCAGCCCTACTTCGCGATATCAAAGAGCTCCAAGGAGGGGGGGAGGCAATGGGAGCGCGCATGGGTTTCTTAGGGTCGAGTGGGAGGTGGAATCACCGAAAAAACACAAATATGGAAGGAGATATAAACAATTTACAAATTAATTGTAATGCAGGAAATGGGCCTTCGGGCAGGCCCAATATCTTAAATAAAAACCCATATCCACCATGACTATGGATTTATAAAGGATCCAAATTTATATTTTGGTGGTAATAGCTCAGAGGAGACCATTTAGGAATTGTAATGAAGGAAAAATATTAAAAAATGAAAAAGTTATAAAGGAAACAAATTTTATTTTTAAATCTGGAATTGGGCTCACGGTTTGGCCCAATTCATGAAAACTCATCTATTTCTCCATAAAACCTTTGGAAACCATCCAAAACAAAAAATGAAAGGAAAATTAATGAAATTTAACTTCAAAATAATTCATGTATGTGACAATTATCCCCACCATGAAAACTTTCCGTCCCCAGAAAGCTACAGAAAGGCCAGATACGAAAGCCAAACCGAACTGATAAACCAAGATGTACTCCCTTTCCAGGTTTCGCCCCCAAAGGCCAAAACACCTCCATTGATCAATTAAGGAAGGAATAATTCACAACAAAATCATACACCACATTCCTGAAACAATCAATCACATTCAGGCTTTATCCCAAAGGAAAACACCTCAAACACTATCAGAACAAGACTCAAGCAATTCACTCAAACGAACAACAACATCGAACAAGGTTACACATACCTTGCTATAACTAAACCATTGGGCACTCTCCAATATCAATGGTTACTCAAGGAAGATTTAGGTAGATTGAAAGATCCAAAAGTGACTACATACCACTAATCCTTGACCGTGGATAAATCTAAGTTATCGGTACGGGAAAAAAAGGCTCCCCACCATAAGAACCAACAATCTTAATCGACCAGCATGGGCTAGTACAGAAAGACCCCAAAATATAAAGTGTTGGGATGACCACATGGTTAGTCTGCATGGTTTGGGAAACAATGAACTAACAGCGGAGATTCTTCTATCTACATGGTTTTTTTGGGGTGGGGGCATGGTCACTACTAACCAAGTGTAAACCGTGTGGTCAACCTGTCTAGCCAAACTTCATACCTTTCTCTAAAGACTCAATGGAAACCAAAGTGGGAGGGAATAACATTGTGTGATGACATGGGTACAAGACCCTCCACATATTTCCACCGAACGGGAACAACTGATGAAATATGATGACACCATAGGTTTAAACTCTTATTATATTTCATATTGAGGATAGGACTTTGCACAAGGGTTTAAATGACACTGGGGTTTCCCCTGACTACGCGCTAGCTTCTCTCCGGGACCTATGGCTGGAGCTCAAAATATCGAAGCATCTTCGGCCTCGCAGTTTTGGTTTGGAAGCCACCTGAATGAGAATTCTTCTTTCATTGAAAACAAAAACTACACTGCAATCCCCCCGATAAGTTTTTTTTCCAAGACATAAAACATTCCAAACTCACTTTACCCTAACTCGATATTTCACTGAAACAAGGGATTAGAAGATGTAAACACATCACACCTTGTTTGTTCGGGTGAGAAACAATAGAAGTAAAGAACACTTATACTCACCTTCCTCTAAAATGGAATATTTTTTTTATGTTTTTTTTCAAGCGAGACATTATCCCAACATAATAGAGACTCTCAGATTTTTTTTTTTAAAAGGTTTGAGGCGCACAGGCCCCTATTATTAAAAATAAAGTCATACAAGTGAAGACAAAAGAGCAAACACAACAATGCAAGTGCATAAAAAAAAAGTCAGCGCACTCGCGAGCGAGTGTTCATACTGTGATGAGATGTCTGAGAACCCCCGCCACGTGGATTCCTCCCTCTCCGCCCAGCCTTTGCCTGCATCCAGGGACCTCCACCATCATCCTGGAACTCAGAAGGTACATCATTGTTCACATGCTTAACTCCATCCCGATCTTCCATTGATTTCCTGTCTTCATCACTACTAACAGCTGCAAGCAAGTCAAACGAATTATAGGTACTCACCTTTTTCATAACTTTATGTATTTGCGATATAGGGGCGCCACAACTTGGTGAAGGATGTGGAGATCCTGCCACTTGGTCATTTGTTATTCCCGTCAATTTGGGAGAGTCTGCATGCATTTCAGGAGAGGGGGCTTGGACAGCTTCCTTGGTTGGAGGACCAGGAAGTGAGTTGAGTTTAACATGGGCTCTAGGATTACCTTCCAGAGGGGAGACCTCCACATTAGTGTTGTTGGGAGCTGTAGGAAAAGATGTTTCCCTATCTTCTTTAAACAGAATGGTGTCTTTGTCATTTGGGGCCTGGGGTTGTACCTTTGAATTTTCCTTTGCCGAAGTATAGTTACCATCATTCAGCGCCTTCTTATCTTTAGATTTCCTTATGACAGGAAGATCCATCCTTTCCTTGCCTCTTCTACTTTTGGCATTGATCAAAATCTGTTCTTGCATTAGGCAGTAGTCTGCATCTTCTTGAGCAACAGTTTCCAGAGCCTCAAGACTATCAATTGATTCATTATCATCCTCATCTTTGAGACCCCTTGTCAAAATATCTTTGAATGAGGCTCCATTATCTGCCACAACAGAACTATCGTAAACGGATGGATGGATATCATCCGAAAAAAAAACAGATCTGCCCAGGATAGTAGAACTCTCTTATGTTTTTGTGTTGAAGAGCTGTTCTCGATGGGTTCCTCAAAACATCCCTTTTTGACATTAGGTTCTTCTTCAAGAGACCATTGAGATTTTCTAGCAGACTTAACCTTCTTTTCATCAGACTTCTTTAGAAGGTCAGTACGATTGACAACAGCTTGCAAATTCTGCATTGTGCTTTGTGTTGTACCCTGTTTAGGTAGCTTCCTACAGTGTTGTAGGTCATGCCCTTTTTGTTGGCAGTTGTCACAAACAATATTTCTTCTACAAGCAGATTCTTCATGTCCAATTACTTGACATGGCAAGCAAAAAGCAGGAGTGTTTTCATATTCAATTCTAAGACAAATATCATCCTGCTGAGTAGATAGAATCACCTTATCTATTAAAGTAGTACTGAGATCAACTTCTACAAGGACCCGAGCAAAGTGGCCATAACTTACTGATTCTGTTACTTGATCCATTCTAATCGGAATCCCAATGGCAGATGCAATATCGAATAAAATTTCAGCATGCCATAAAACCCAGTTAAGACCATGTATTTTTATCCATATTTGCGCACAGGTATCCTTAAAATCAAGCAAATTGAAGCTCAATTTCCATTCGTGAAGACGAAGCGTACCTGGCCTGAGATTGATTGACCCGATGCTCCAAGCTCTCCCTTTGAGCTCCGAAGAAGGAAACAGGATATGAAAAAGACCTCGACCGAGGGACACGCATTTAAATTCGTTGAATCCCCAAATATCAGCCAACCGAGAGATAAGATCAGATGTTCGCCAGGGTTTCATACCTTTCATTACGGAGATGCGACCGATAAATGAATGCTTGCATAGATCAATCCGTGTTGCTATTGCATCTTCAGAGGCCGATACATGCGCTGTTGACCCTTTCCTTATTATTCGATGCGGCTCACGATTTGCAAGAGGTATGAAGGATCCTCCAGAGAAACTCTTAAAGGAGGCTAGATTATTCGGGGCATCATGGTCCTTCTTCTTCTCCTCTGGAGCTAAACTAATCTGTTTTGCGAGTCGAAATGTCTCAAAAGAATGGAGATTGATACTGCGTGGGTGAGTTAGGTCAGACGAAAATGCGGGATGCGGCGACGGCGGTTTCCTCTCTTGCTCCTCCATCATCTAATAGAGACTCTCAGATGATTTCCCAACTTTCACCTTTAAAGTCAATAGAGCACATGCCATCACAAGGAATCACCGAACATGACCATTGCGACTGATATAAACAATGAATAGAGAGGTAACTTGTACAACATCCCAAAACAACAAACTATTCTAAAAAGTGGCCATAATATCCTCTCATGACCAGATTTCCCACAATAGTAGTTTAACATAAACTCCTTCTTCGAAGAGACAATGAAGGACCGAGAGTTCCTCTTAGACACTATCCAAATACTCATCCATGCTAACAAACCCAGAACACTTCCACCTTCGAAAAATTAGGAAACTTAAGAGGCTAAGGTCACTTTCAACCATCCGTAATCAATCTCCCACTACAAGAGGATACACAAAACCAATAAAGGAAAGGGTGTATACTCAATCTAAAAATCGCAAGAAATGGATTCCTTATATTGATCAACTGGAGGATTTTCCAATGGAGAAACAATCTGGGTTGCGCTTCAGTTATGCATTAACCTTTAATGGGGGTGTACCTTATCCAATGGGAGAACCCAAGGACCCAACCAACCTGGTCCATTGGTCAAAACAAGCAATAAACCAGATCCAAACACATTAAGGGAACTATCATAAAGGCATCCCAAAACATTTTTCAAAAGAGACTACTAACCGTCCCTACAACACAGCTTACCGACCAAACACAAACCCAAAAGACAGTTCAAACAGAAGGGGTTCTTGGAATCAAAACATCCCACAACATCAACATTTTCAAAAAACCCATAATACAAACCATACAAAAATATTCATCAAGACATCATGTTTTTCTTTAAAAGTAAATCTTTGAGAACAAACAGTTTAGCAGTACGCATATCCACCAATGGTACCCCATGGGCCTCACACATGCATGTTTTTGTGCCACACCAGACACCCTCCTCATATCCATCCCGGCACTCATCCAGTCGTTCCATCAACCATCCATCATCCCATATAACCCCATGCATGTGGTCGCTAATGGAAATACCAAAGGTTAAAACAAAAATTCTTTCCACTTTTCAAAACCAAAACGGTCAACCAACACATCCCTTTTTTCTCATAACTGCTAACTATGAGATCAAAATCCCAACTCACATCTTACAAAAATTTTCAAAAAGTCACAAACATTTAGAAAATAACTCACTTTCAAGATATTCATATCAATTTCAAAACATCTCAACCCATTAAAACACACTTTGATTGTTTAGAAAACTCTATTGGAAACACTTTTCAAAACCAACATCAATATAGTTACTTTCAAAGAGGTGTAAGCACACCATTTTATATTTCAAAACAATTCTGAAAATTAAGTTCCGCAATTTCATAAACCAAACCATTCCCTCTTTATTTGAAAATCATTTCACAAAAACTTTACAATTCTTAAAACCAAAGTGCTAAGGTTTCAAAACCTAAGCACAAAACAGTGCAAGAGGAAACTAGTTTCAGTGGGTGACTTGGAAATATGGTTGGCAGCCATATTCCAATCACCTCACTGTCACAGAGAGTGTTCTAGGGAATATCCTTGGCTCCACATGGCTTGCCAGGCCTTCCGAACTCACTAGGACCATTAACCCAACACTCTTTTCATTTCCCTTAATCATCATCGAACCAAGAAAACCAAAGGACTTAGATAAATACCGATTTCTCTTGGAAACTTAAATCCCATTATGAGGTGTGGTGATCAGGAACACTACCCATAACTAGAATTCCATGTCCCAACAATCCTAACTCCCTACTATCCTGACTCTTCCCCAAATAACATGACCCAAAGAGTTAACATGAACCTCCTCTGATACCATTTTGTCACGAACCGAATCTGGTCGCCTTCAAACTCAGCACCCGACCCGGTCCATGGCAAGACCCGAAGGGCATTCCCGATCCCCACGGGCTGGAACAAGTGCCCGGGTATCATAAAATGAAAATTGGGAACGATTTACCCGAGTTTATAAACATAAAACAACAAAATAATCCAATGAAACAAATCTGGATTTTTCAAACCAAACAATCTTTTACAAAAATTAAGAACTGAATTACATGGCTTAAAACAACTCAAAAGGTCTATACCAAAGTTACGAATCCAAATAAGGACAGCCCAAGAACCCTCATGGCAAGGGGCACCGCCCACAAGCCACCTCCAGAAGACTTCACCACCAAGGACCTGCTAGAAACCCGAACCACTGGAACAAAAAAAACTGTACCCAACCTGCGACAACAAAAACAACCATGTCTACTTACACCCAAGGGTGTAAGTAGGGTGTGAGACAATGCCCAGTAGGATAACACCACTAAGAGATTCCATGAGATAAACATTTAAAGACGAAAAGCATGCAAGTTTTCAAAAACATGAAAAGCTAGTTACAATTTCTAAAATATGCTACTTTGAATAAAAATAGTTTTCAAGTGGGCTATCATTAAGAATCAACACATTTAAAAAAAATGTCAAAACTACTGAATTTTCCAGCCAACTATACCGTATGCCGACGGTATGTACAAAGTAAACAATGAGCACAAGAAATAGGAAGTAACACCTAGGCACTAGCTAGTTGTGGGTCCCAGGTACCTCGTATCTCGGTGAGAGTAACCATCACAAATATCCATTCTCGTGCACGAGCCACTAGTAGGGAACAAACCCATATCCTAGTGTTCCCCAATCATCATCATCATAGTTTAGTTAGAGTTGTAAGCGTCAATCTTGCTAAGTGAAACTGAGGCCAAACCCCATGGATTCACTAGCATACTAGTACACGTCCACCCACCTAGATACCCAGGATTTCCCCTTGTGCTCAAACATGTTCGACACATCAAGAAATGTACATTGAACATGAAAATATCATTTCCACATCAAAAATTCACCAAAAATCCCATATGTATACCACACAAGTCACAAAAATCCATTTTTCATTCAAAATGATTTTGAAATCCGAATCACAACAAAATAGCCCACAACACATTTCACATTTCTTCAACACTTCCACAAAACCATTAAACAATTTTATAAAATAATTATAACATATTTAATCTCATATAACAGCCCACACACATGGAATATAACACTCCTTTCATATTCAAAAATTCAATTTTTTCACATCACACTCACACAAAACACTCCACATCATTTTCACATCACTTTCACTCCAAAATATCTCCTTCAAATAATTTAATAAAATATTTCCAAGATGATATATATCACATAACAACCATTTCACAAATGAAATGGACCATTTAAAAATATACTCCTACCAAAACAGTTTTCTGATATAGTTTCACCTATTACACAACCCAATAAAGCATTCGAAACTTTCATAAAACAATTATAAAGAGTATACCCAAACTTTGCACATAAAATCCATTTCAAAAATCCCTTTTTAAGCCAAAAGCACACCAAGACCCTACCAAAACAGAATTGGCAGCCCAATAAACATGAAATAATCCACATTCAAATGTTATATAATCACGTTGAATAATATCACAAAAGATGCCCATGAGAACACACAAATCCATAAAACACTTTAAAGGAGTATAACAAGGTTATACAAATAAAACCATTCAAATACACCCCATTTTTAGGCCCACATGGAACTATATCATTACCTAACCATAATTGGCAGCCCCTTTCAACAACTAATAAATCACTTCCACATTTTACAAAACTACCACAAGATATAACACATGAAATACATTTGAAAAATACACACTTCAAGCAAAAATGTAACATTAAAAACAAATTCTTTACTATTGCAACCAAAAATGGTTTTCTCATAATTCACAGCACATACAGAACATGAAAAATTATTTAATCAAGCAAACTAACTCATCATTAAATGGTTACCCACGGAATCATCTACCGAATGTGTCGAAACCCTCAAATATTGGGACGAAACATCAACCGCATGACTGACGCACCTCAAGGAAGTTAAAAGAAACCTAAAACCTCAATATTTCACCTAAAATACAGTAATTTAGAACCTATTCACGAAACCTAACTTCTAGAATTTTTTATAATTCAAGAATTAGGGAAGAAACCCTAAGCAATTTGAAAGAGGAATGAAATAGACTCACCTACTTGAAATATCCTGAATTAATCACTCCGAAAACAATAGTTTCGGAAATTGAAAACAGCCAAAATTTAGGGATTCTTCGAACAAGATATAGGAGGTAATTTGGGAAGTGGAATGGAGGGGAAAAAGTAAGAATTGAGAGAGTTAAGAATGGATGAAGTTACCTCTTCAATTCTGGCCGATTTGAGACACCCTATGAAGATTAGCCCTACTTCACGATATCAAAGAGCTCCAAGGAGCTGGGGAAGGCAATGGGAGAGTGCCGGGGTTTCTTAGGGTCGAGTGGGAGGTGGAATCACCGAAAAAACGCAAATATTGAAGGACATATAAAAAATTTAAAAATTATGTTTAAGGCAGGAAATGGGCCTTCGGGCAGGCCCAATATCTTAAATAAAAACCCATATCCACCATGACTATGGATTTATAAAGGCTCCAAATTTATATTTTGGTGTTAATAGGTCAGAGGAGACCATTTAGGAATTTGAATAAAGGGAAAATATTAAAAAATGAAAAATCTATAAAGGAAACAAATTTTATTTTTAAATCTGGAATTGGGCTCACGGTTTGACCCAATTCATGAAAACTCATCTATTTCTCCATAAAACCTTTGGAAACCATCCAAAACAAAAAATGAAAGGAAAATAAATGAAATTTATCTTCAAAATAATTCATGTATGTGACAGGATGATCAGATATACCATGAAACAACTATGTGGGAACCCTGTACATTTATCAATTCACCCACATTGTAAAATAGATACATAAAAAGAGACATTTATGTGAAAATGGATACTTGAATCAAAACTTCTATGTGGGAAAATTCATACATCAACCAACTCGACCACATGATTGAAAGGAGTATCCTATAAAAGTGATCATGAAAATTAACCAGGCCATGTGGAGGGAATCAAAAAATATGATCATGACTTATATATGGTCAAAATGTTTGAGGAGTGGCACTTTTTTTGGGATCTGGGCTTTGGTTACCAAGTGAGGATGTTTTATACTTGCTAGTCAGCCCCATGGAGGCCATGGAGTTCCTTATGTATCCATGAATAGTGATGGAGGTTGGTACTCGAATGAAAGTGTAATATTAGTATAAGAAGTATAATTGATTAAAATAGTATTCAATACACACATTTGTGGAAAGAAACACACGAGAGTAGAAATCCAAATAGAGATAAAACTAAAACATCATGAGTTATTGGGGTTGTGTATCATTTGATGGATAAACATGATGATCTACTCTCCCTTCCCATTTTCTTCATTTTATTTTCTAAATGGATTATTCTTCTAAAAACTTTATGTACATGATTAACACAACCATAATTTTTGGATAAAAATTTGTGGGGGATTATGTTGTTTGGGTTGATACTTTTACATTATTTATTTCCTTAAAATAATGATTTTCTCTATTTTATCAATAATAATTTTTTCCCAACTGTAAGTTTAGTGAAAATGGGCTTGATCGTGATAAATTAAAAAATATATTTTACCAATGGATTTCAATGAAAAATAAATCATTCTCAATAGAGAGTTTCACATTAGGTTTTTATGATAAATTTTACTCATCATAAACTAATTCTCTTTACTTTACGATCTTATAACTTCTATAGTTCACAAGCTATAAAAACTATTCAAATAGAATTTGGACCAACGAAAAATTTGGTTTTCCTATTTAAATTAGTATCATGTGATTTAATTAAATTACGTGAATGAGGGAAAATCATTATATAAACAACTATTAAAAATCCATTTGACATCATCATATGATCACTCTCTAATCAATTGTTCTTTTCTTCCCTATCTATTGTCTCATCCCCATTTTACAATCACATACAAATCCAAAAACATATTCATTCTCACCAGTGCTTCACTAAAATTTCCATCTTTATTATATTCCTTTTTGGTTTGTTTAAAATGTTTTTTACCTTACCGGTTACACACTTAAATCAAAATCTATGAGTCCTTCCCCATGGATTGACCTATTCTCATCAGTAGACTAGTTTTAGGTAGATTTGTAAATATTTTATTGAGTTAAATGATTTCGTGTCTGAACCATCCATTAAACATTCATCATCAATCCTCACATACCTATTATAAATCACCATAAACCAATTTTAATAACCTTAGGTATGATTTACATAATCAATAAACAAACTATTCATGTAGATTTAATACCATTAATGTTACACATTCTTGTATCATACCCATTTTCACAGAATGAATATAACATCTAATTATTAAATCATTGTGGGTCCTCATTGTGTGACCTAGAAATGTATGACAAAATGGTCTAAGAATTATTAACCAAAACAATATACAAATAGCCATAGATTTATCTACAATAGTGGTTGTAGAATCTCATTCATGTTAGGCTTCCCTTACCCATGCTTCTATGCGGTCTACCTCACACTTTGTTCAATTCTACCCAACCCTAAAAAATTGCTACATTAGTCTAGATAGAAAGACCCTGAACTCAAAAAAAATATGGTATACTATATATTTAAGAAAAATGATGGGATTCTAGTAAATGAATGACTCCTTTATCTGTACACATTTTTCTCACATGACATAGACAAAATTCAGTATCAAAAAAAAACTTTCCATGTTAAAATTCCATTGATGGAATCTAGAGAAAAAATAAGTTCTAACCCCCATGGTATCCCCCATTTAAATATTAGTAAAATATAGGATCAATCAAAATGATACATAAATCATTTATGGTCCACCATATAATCCCAGAAATTTCATGTTTTGATCTTTATGTCTATCAAATTGGGAACAAATTAAAGCCTTCTCCATTCTAGGAATATTGGTTTAGATATTTAGAAATTGATCTTACAAGACATATTTTATGGATCTTGAGGACTTTTGAATAGTATAGTCCCCATTATAAATCCCTTATTCACAGTTTTCATTATGTTGAGTTATTAATTCCAAAAATCAATATATACCATCTTTTTATATGGTGATGGTGTATATTCCACCATATTAGGACAACCAATAATTTTTTATAGTAAAAAGGTAGTAAGGAACCAACTCTGAAATATGATTGAGATAACCATAGTGTATATTAATGGTACTATTTGTACTATACCTAGATTTCTTATATCCATGTACATGCATATTCTTATGAGGAACCAAAATTTCACTCCATTGCCTCATAAGATTCATATTTGTGTATGGTTATGGTATATATGTTCCTATATTTAGGATACCTACACCCAATTGTCGGGACATATTTTAAAGATGATTTATTTGTCTCTATTTCATTTTTATATCGTAGTTTAAGATCATGATTAGCATAATTCATTCTCATTCTAGTTTTAATGTATTAAATTATCTGGATTTTACTATATAAATATTTCACATATTTTGATAAGATGATAGGACAATGTATAATGAACAATTTTTTTTAAATGAATGAAAAATATTTTTTTTATTAATCATAAGTAATATATGAACACACACAATTTGGATTTTCTCCCTATGAAAACATATAAAAAATAAATAAATAAAACTAAAAAAACTTGTTACCTAAACATAGTAATTTGGAAAATTTTTAGTGGGAAGAATCAATGTATTATTAAAAGATTACTTAATTTGTAACTTCATCCTCATAAAATGGAACCATATACTTGATTTTTGTGACCAATTACTAATTTATTCATTCAAATGTATCAAGTATTCTAGTCAAATTCAACAATTGAACACTCTCCATTATCACATGGGATCCATAATCATGAAGATTCGTAATTGAGGGGTCCACCTATTCATAAAGATAAAATTCAATAGAATATTGGTTATTCAAATATTTAGTATACCACTCCACATAATCCCCTCAATGATTGGATCTATTAAATGAGTGGCATAATTTTTCTCAAATAAAAAATTTTCAACAGAATATTAAGAATTTTTTGGAAAGTGATATCTATCTCAAATATTTAAACCCATCCTAAACTAGAACATAGTGGAATTGAAAAAGACACAATACCTTTTATATAATATCCTCTAACGTTTTGTTAGTTATAAAAGAATAGAATTGGTGCTAATCCCACTTTTTCTTCACCCAATCATTGCCAGTGACAGTAGGATACAAAATCTAGTAACAGAATACTATGAGAATCTAATAAAAAATGAGTACAAATATAGAAGAACATTATTTGGTTAATTATATAGTTATTAATGAGTCTTTAACTGTTAATCCCAAGATAGTTTTAGGTACTGATTGAGTATAAATAGTCTCCAATAGTGGATTGATTTCTTCTTACATAGAAGAGTCACTGCCAATGATATAACCAATAGTCTCAGTCACCAACATAGAATCTACATGGAGTTTGGTGTAAATGGGATCTAAAAATTATTATTACCTAAAATATTTGGGTTTTATAGTTGAAAATCCCTCAATTTAAATGATTTATTCAAAGATAATTCCATGTTACATACTCTAAAAGTATAGTGGTCTATTTAACCATTATTATTGTTACTAAAACACACCATTTGGGTAATTCCCTATGGATACCTTGTTATAATCCCATGATAGAGTGATTTGTGTACCAATATATGAATATTAATCCTCAAAATTTTTATATTCTAATATTATAATTAACCAATGTTGGTGGATGATAACAAGAAGTTGTTCATAGGAGACCTTTCTAAAGTGTTATGGAGATACCATATAAAAACATATATACCAATGTACAAATGTTTAATGGCTATAAGTTTTTTAGATGACTAACTTATTCATTATTTCCACTAATACCATTTACTAGGACAATGTGATGTAAGAGTTCTCTTTTCTAGTTCCACCACCTATATAAATGATCATCCATTATGGTGCATCAAAAGGAATGGAGGAAAAATGAAAATGACCACTCAATATTTTTATGACCTTAGTAGTATTTAAAGACATCACCTGAATTCTATTAATGTTAAATATATTGAGATAATAAGAATAAAAAGAGATTTATATGTTGTTTTAATAATTTTAAATGTCAAAATGGTCTACCTTGCCATAATATAGGAATTTTATTGACTTATTGATATGTTATGGTGTCCTACCCTCTACTATGTAGAAAAATATGTTGTATATTCGGGATAAAACTAACACTAATTGATTAAAAGAGAGACATTGTTCTTGAATCACTACCATCGAATGGGTTTTAACCCAGATTCCTAAAAACAATCCCTACCATGGAAGAGAATACTAACTAAGAAATATAGAGAAAAACTTCATCATTCAAAAGGCATGGGCAATTTATAACTTAACTGAAAAGTCTCATGATCTGTAAAAACCATCCTTTCAGGTAGCCTAATATAGACCCATGGTGTTTTCAGTTTATTGGGTGGGACATCTCCTTGAGCCCCTAACTCCTGGCCTCAGTTCATTGGTTTAAAGAAAGTTATATGTATATTCACTAAATTAGATAATTGAGTGGGGGAATGAGGGCCTTTACTAGTGTCCTTTATACTTCAATAGAAAATTCAATGTCTATTGTAGAGATATGTTGATAATCGTACAAAACATTATCCATAGGAAGAAAATCATTTTACATTCTTACAAGGATTTTGATCTCCTCAACTACTAGATATACCCTAAGATGAACACTACATCTCTATGTGGTAGATGAAAACTGTTAGTACTAAAATATAGATGACTGATCGTCTATAGTATATACTTTTTTGGTTATACATCATGAGTTGAGACGTCCATATTGACTCATAAAGATCAATGAATTATAACTTCTTAGAGAATTCTACACAAATCTGATGGAGTGAAAATGGAGAGAACTATTAATCAAAGAAGTTTACGATGATGCAAATATCCAAAATTGAAGTCTATATTTTTTTAGTAATTTTTAGATATATTATCAATATTGATTAAATTTTAATGAAATGGATTATTGGATTTGATCCCAATAATATCAAGACAATGTGTTTCTATTCAGGACATGAACACTCCCATAGTGAGCCTCTAGATTATGTTGACCTTCGATAGAGATATTATGGTTTATATAACTCAATGAATAAATGATCCACACAACAATGAGTTTTTTATCTATTGAAGTAATTAAAATATCATATTAACTCCCAAAATTATATATATATATCATGTACAATAAAATATAATCCTGAAGATTTGGTGTGAGGTAATTAGTTTAGGCATCATTCTAAGGCTTTACACAATATCATGGTCTATCCTTTATAATTTTGGACATAATAACACCCCTATCAATAATATTCACTAAGTATGAAAGATTCATATATCCCAAAACCATTATCTCTATAGAAATAAGTGATGAGTAATGTTTTGAAAAATAAAAAGGACAAAAACATCAAGAAACTAAAAGTCTAATTTTTTTGCATTGCACCAATTTAGGCCACCCTGGTGAAAAATCAATGAAGTTGTTTGAGTATAAAGATAATGAATATTGTTTTAGTGATGATATTCAAGAAGTCATATACACATGAAATGCCATGGAATGTGGTGTTCATGGGTTGTTGGTCACTGATGAATATATAGGAATAGTGGTTCAAGATCACTTATACATGGTCAGTGGATCATGTGATCTAAGAGTTCATTTACCAAAATGAAAGGCCCCCTAGCTGACCTATTTTTAGGGTAGACCCACCTTCTATATACTGCATAAACACCACACGTTCTATCTTACATCTGTAAAATAGGGGCGTCTTCATGCCATTTATTCCCCATTATTATGAGGGGATTTATTGAGCCAAATCAAATCCAAAAAGTTATATAGAGGTTAATTGAAATCATAATTTCTAAAGGAAATATATTATAAATGGAACTCATGGTTTCATATAAAAATTATTAATTACTATAGAAATACAATGAAGCTACACATAGGGTTTGTGGGATGAGAGAAGGGAGATTGTGACTACCCATGTTTGGCATCCGGTTGGCCTTTGGTTGTAGACTAGTAATAAGGGAAAAATAAAAATATAACTGGGAGGAATTACTTTCTAATATAACATGTGTAATAGAGAGATAAATCCCATGATCATACATTTAATTTCATAAAATACTAAAAATGTAGATATGGAAAGTTTAATTAATAAAAAAGTAATGATTACAATGACCATGAAGCCCAAACAGCTCTTGACAAACCAAGAGCTTGTAATGTCAAGCCAAATGCCCAACCAACTTCTATTGACACGAAAATATTTTATATATATATGTGGGGTGATCATATAAATATACTCATTAGGATCCTCCATAGATCCTCTTAGAAAGAATGTAAAGGAAACATGTGAAATCATAATGAAAAATAGTGAAACTAACTCATTTCCTAAATAGGTATTATATTTTCTCAACTTTACCATAAATATCTCTCACCAAGTATTGAATATAATAGATCATCTATAATATAATAAAACTTAATGTGTACCATGATATCACTTCCCAAATGGTTTTCTGCTCTTCCCTTATATAAAAAACATGATCCATCTCTCTCCAAAAGTAGGACAACCAAAAAACACAAGGGATTATTATAAAAACATGAAAATCGAGCCTCACATAATCACATCATCACATCATCCCAAAAAACATATCTATATAATAACTAAGTAGTTATTAGGAGACACCACAATTTGAATGACATGTATCATATTATACCACAAGCGATTAAATCCCATACACCAAGTAAGGTACCCCAACACAACATTGATTATACACATCATACCTATAATATTCATTTGGATAATATACCTAGAGATACATGTGTGTGAAATAACAACAAGACATAAAAAACTTTTGAACACATATATATATGGAATCTAACCTCTACGAATAACAACACACACACTACTAAGGGAAGAGAGTAGGGCCAGAGTGGGTATAGATCATTTATCCCTCCACTAGGATGTTGGAAAAAACACCCACCCATATTCCATTGGGTTTGAGTCACACAAACCGACTTGGGTGGGGTATCAAATGAACTCTCAATGTATATTGGATATAATATAGCACACAACCACACTATGTACATAACCATATCCTAATCCCCTTCATATACTTTGTCACCTAGACTCTTGAATCCCTCTATTAGTGACTAGACATCCTATATGCACAAAATAATTTTTAAGAGCTATATTAAATTAATTATTTAATTTTTATCAGTTTAACTTATTCATGATAACTCATTAAACATTAATTATCCACCTAAATTATTCCACATTAAAAAATATTATCCATGAAATCCATGTTTATTGCCTCTATGAATAATCCAAACCAAGCCACTGGTTTCTGGAGAATAATAACTAATTTTCATTTCAAAAACAACAAAACTATGGGTTAAACACATATTAATCATTATTAACATCACTCCATAATTCTAGATACTCAAGGAAATCCATTTAAAGATACTGCCAATAGAAGTACAACCAAGCATATCCAGCTTCTTCAAGAAGTGGAGAATTGCATGAAGTTAATAAGAAACCTAGACATCAACAATTAAATAGATTCCTAACAACCATGAATCTATATTATAAAAAAATGGGTAATATTATCTTCAAACCATTCCAACATCACTAGGGTTATATCCAATACCCACTTATATACCCTATTGGAACTCACCATAAAAGTAATTAATTGTTGCCACATCACCCAAGCCTCCCATACCAATATCACATTATCCATCCTAGGTTGATCCATCCCATACTCATATCATGTCATGTGGAAATGCTAACATCCAGAGAAAATCATAAAAAACCAAGAAGAAACATATTCAATAGGGAGATGTGGTCCCTAAAACAAGACATTCAACATTTTTACCCAAACATGATATCACAACTACTAGTACAAGGCATCAAACCTTTATAAACAACTATTGATATTAATCACAAAGATTTAACATTATCAAAAAAATAGTTTTAATTATATATTAAAATTAACTATTAAATTATTCACATTTTCATACTATAAAAATAAAAAGGAATATTCTATAACAAGCCATCAAATGTTTAAACATTCTCTCTAGAAAAAAACTAGTTTCAAAAAACTTGGAGAAGAAATATTCTCATTAATCGTTATTTTTTATTTTTATAAACAGTAAGAATTAGAATTCTTCACATTCATTATAAATTCAATTATCACTTGGAAGAATACATTTGATTAGACTTGAAAAATTGCATTAATTTTATCAACATGAAATTACCAAGAACACTATATTACAAACATTCCTCTTCAAGAACTATTTTTATGATGTTTAATTAATTAATTATGGTTTTTTATTTTTTAAAATTTTCTTTCTATAGAATTATAATCCATAACATCATAAACATGTTCAATTACAATAGCATAGATAACACACAATATAGAAAAATATGAGGAAAATTTTTATCGTGGTTTAAGGCAACAACATCAACATTTAATCAATATCCAATTCATTATTAATATAGTTCAATATATATTTGGTTAAATACACAAACATATAAATCTACAAACCATGATAAATTTATGATTATCTGTAAATAAATTTGAGAAGTAAATAATCTTTAACCTCAAAGGCATCAATTCTTTTTTCATGATAATGAACCAACTTTGGGGATCTATGATCACATATCCTATAAGTAACTGTGATCTACTAAATATTTAATTCTATAGATACACCAAAAATGACAAGAAGACCTATAGTGAAACAAGGGGGAAGGAGTGAAAATATTGTGATACTATTACGGAGAAGAGGTAGAAATCACCTTGGATCACAATGGATCAATATATGGATTCCATGGATTAATAACCATTAGATGGGGATTCAATGAATTCAAAAAAAATCTCTTGTTTTTCTAGGGTTTGAGTGGAAGGAGTGAAAATGAATGGGGTTTGGTGGTGTGGAATTATTTATAGTCATCATTAAAACTAGAAGACCACAATAAAACATCTTAAACCACACCACAACACTGAATGAATTGGGATGTTCTATGGCCTAGCCTGAGGGATCACACTGCCACCACCCATATTCTAAGATGATTTTAAGAGTCTTGGATATATCCTATAAGATTGTATTTATGGGTTATGAAATATCCATAAACACCACACTAAAGTAACACCTCATCTATGAATGGAACCATGACACAACCTATAGCCCATTACACATATACCCCAATGTTTTCAGTAACATTATAACTCCACTAAAGCTCCCCAAAGAGGTTGTTAGATCCACTATTTCATAAGCACCATCACCATGGAACAATACATACTTCCATGCCTCATACAATCCGTTTTTATTGTTGTGTTACAACCTCAAAACCAACTAGAACCTCTTCCAGGTGCCTTCAACAACCAAAAATCACAAACTAAATGAATTACAAGATCTTTCACATTAAATTGGATACCTATAAAAATATTCTAATCCATAATAATTAAAAACCCATCCCAAGGAGTAATTATTAAAATGGGGTCATCCAAAGTGTCACCCTATGAGACACCAATCAAGTATCTTTCTATCATAAAATCTTATCAACCTTATTAGAGGAAAAGTAAAAAACCATGAAACAGAAAAAACTATCTCATAGATTCTATCCCTAGGGAGATACCTCTCAAAGTATTGTATGGTTACCAAATATATGGAATTAATAAAAAACATTCACCTAACCAGAAAATCAATATACAAAAAATAAACAATGTTTCAAGAGAAAAGTTAAATTTAAAATAGACCAGGGTACTAAGAATGTATATACAATTTATTAGCCTAGGTATTATCCTGCACACCACCATATCTCCATGAGATAGATACCAATGGGATATTATTTCCATGAAACATATTCTCCTTCCAGTCCTGAATCTCCACAAGTTTCTCCTCAAATGTTTCATCAATGTTAAATTCGATCAAACGCCCATAAATTATGTGAGAGTCATTATGAAGGTTACAATAGAGCTGCAACATGTCAATAAATCATGTATGAGGATCATATAAGGGGGATGTGATATCCAAAATTCCATGACTCCTAATAAATCCAACACATCAAAATATCCATGAAACTAGGGTGAAAACATACTCCTACAAACAAACCTTTACTACCCACAGTGATGACTCACTTTAATGAAAACAAGATCTCTAGCAACGACCTCTAATGATATCCTCAAAATATCAATATAGGATTTCAAACAATAATGTGATACCTATATCATTTCACACATCAATCAAACCATATTTGTCATATTCTGTATGAGGTTTGGTCCAAGAATTACTAGATCTCTGACTCTACTCTAGAACAAAAGAGAATTGAAAAGGTCTATTGTAAAAATATTCTAACTATGGAATAACAATAGTGGAGTGAAAACTATTTTTACATGAAAACTTTACCAAATGATGATTCCTCATCCAGAATCCTCTAAAATATATGACATCAGAATGAAAAATGTATTTAATAATCAGAATGGTCTGCTCTGTCTGACTGTCAATTTTCAAATTATAACTAGTTCTAAGGAATAAATAGGAACCAATATCATGTCAGAGACATTTACACCCTTTGGAGTAAAAATATTGAATATCATACATGATTATTTTCTTTAGGACTCTATAGAGTGTCACCACATTCTCTTGATACTACATAAAAAACCTCCATTGAGCTCAACTCCCTATTTTTTATAATGTGGGATGATTTCAACAAGGAACTCAATATCAACCATATGTCAGCCTAACATCCTTGAGATTGAGGTAAACTAATAATGAATTCCACTGAGAATTCCACTCACATAAATTGGGGAACATATAATTTTTGGAGAAAACCATCAGGAACCCATGTTCATACATCACCTTTCTACAAACCAAACATTGTGAAACAAACTCTTAAATTGAATTCTTTAGCCCAAGCCAAAAAAATTGACCTCTGAGTGATAAATTAATCTTTTTAAAAATAGTATATATTTAGAGACCCCACGCTTTATGTACATAGACATTACATTACTTTTCCGGAATACTTAATACATAACTAAAATAGACACACAAGGACCGTAATAGTTTAGTGTATTTGGAAACTTGGAACGTAATCTTCTAATCGTGGTGAAAGTTCTTCAACATCTCCCATAATGATCTTCCCCCTTTTTTATTACCTAAACCTTTCTTTATATCCTGGGGAAAAGAAAACATAAAAAGGGTGAGCTCAAATGCTCAGTAATGGTAAGCATGGATAAAATAAAACAAATCATATACATTTGAACTTAAAACATGATCATACTGTTTAAACATAAAAAGCTTCAACAATGACATAAAAAATGGAAGTACATAAGGCATAGATCATAAAAAACATTAAGAATGATAAAATAGCATGGTATTAAAACATTTAATTTTGGCTACCATTAACACATGTTATGATTTCCATAGTAGCCAAGGCATTGCTGCCAATACCATCTTAGTGTAAAAAGTCCCTTTCTGAATTGAGTTCACTCCTTGTTCCAGTCCTGTATTACTAAACCGGTTTATCTTTTCATTCCAGCCATGTCTATCTCATGAGATATAAATCATTACCCAATGAATTTGAGGGAGATATAGGTCCCACCCATCTCATAATGAAATCATTCTTACTTGTCCCACAAAATAAACTTGAAACATTCATCATAACCCAAAGAATAAAATGGGTTTCGTAAACATCATCCCATCTTCTCATAATCCATATAAAACAAATGGAAATTTCATCATAAGAAAAGTGAAACCATGTAAATCATTGAGACATTAAACTTGATACATACAAATATGAAATAATTTCATCTTATATGGAAAATGGTTTTGGCAAAACACATGAAATGAATTATTGAGGAAAATATCCTTTCTTCTTCAAAATCATTTTCTTTTCACAAAATGCCTTGAAATTTTAAAATAATAGGATTTTTTTGAAAATATTCATGAAATCTTGTAGAGTTATCTTTATTAATAAAAGGCGTTATGAAACCATAAAAATCTGATCATGTCTTATAATTTAAAAAAATTTCATTCTTCTCGTACATTGGCAGAAATAGTCAAAAAGTACCTCGTATGGGAAACAAAAAAAGATTCCTTACATACCATGTAGAAAAAGTAAAAAAATAGTTAAAAAGGAATTTCAAAATAAATGAATTGATTTTATAAAAATTGGACATGGATGATAAATATAACCCCAGTAAGTACTTATGAATAATCAATCTCGGATAAAAATGAGATTTTCAAAATTATCCCTTACCTTAGGTCCGATATGATTCGTATGGATCCGAACCTCCTGTATAATGATTTAAATAATTTCATTGACTTATTAAATAATCATATTCATTGTTATGATATCATATATGTTTCACTTATGACTTTATATTACCTGTTCTTTTGTAAATTCCATGTTAAAGCAACGTTTTGGGTAAAATCATTTCATTTATCGTATGTGTTTCGACTTGTCATTCTTGATATTATTACTTATATCATGATTTAAATGATTCTATAATGTAAAAAATGATTCATATATAATTTATATTCAGCATATACATATATATTATAGATCGATAAAAGGAATGAAATACACCGTTCATGGAGAGGGTAGGTCGTACGTACGCATGAATGCTATTTTTGTTTCCTTATTGACTTGAATAAAACTAAATAGATGACATACATATATATATACATAAATCCATTATCATTATTATTTAATATATTTCATGATTAATTATTATATATACTTTATAATCATTCATGAATGGTTAATCATTGAGAATGAATCTCATCGCGTCGTGGAGACGGTAGTCTGTACGTACGCAAGAGCATTGATATCGTTCCCATAATTAGTGAATTGAATTGGAGTGGATGATACAATATATCAGACTCATTATGATGGTATAATAAATATTTATAGTTATTATTTACACCATTATACCCATCCAAGTAAGGTTGTGTTGGAAAAACAGATTACACCACGGCGTGGAGACGGTATTCTGTACGTACGCATACACGTTGATTTAGTTTTCCATAGGATGGATAGATGGTGAAATAGGGTTGTTTCATGCATATAATAAGATATCATTATATGAGTTATACTGATGTTAATACTTCATAATGGAACATCTAAAGAGGAAGAAGTGGAAGAATAAATAAAGTTGAAAGAATCAGTAACGGGCATTACCTATTCTTTGAAGCGCCTCTTTGAGACCTCCTCTTAGGGCACTAAAATTGTCCTTTGAAGAAGACCAAGACCTCTAGGATGTTTCTATGGAAGTGGAGAAGATAATTTTTCAGGGGTTTTCTGATCTTGAAGGTTGAAAGTGGTGTGAGGAAGAGAGGGAGGAGGTGTCCTTTTATAAGGGAGGAGAGGGGCACCTTTGAAAAAAGTCAAAATATTTTTTTATTATAAATTAATATTCAGTTTTTAATAGCTCAAAATTGATTTATTTTGAATCTAAGGTGGGGATTAATTGAAATACTCTCATCCAATAGAATTTGGACAAGTTTAGGGTACTATTTTAACCTTATCATTTAGATTTAACTTTATGTTAAATAATTTTTCTTTTACCGTGTCTTCTTGTTTTCTTACACTATAAGGTTAATAAACTTACTATAACAAGCCAAAAGAACACCAAGTTGTTTATTATTAATATATATAACCTTATATAAGTCATTTGGCCGATCCTTATATTTTTAGGAAGAAAAGTACAATTAATAATATAATATTTGTTTTAAAAACTATTTGATGTCAGTTTTGACACTATTTGGTAATTGATTTTTGTGAAAATCCTAACAGAATGATTAGTTAGAAAAAATTTAACTAGATGAATACTAACATGTCATATTAATCTATAAAATTATTGTAATTCATAAAAAGTCTCACATTACATTTTTTTGGGTATTTATAACATCAATTATGTCAATATTTCATTAATAATAAAATTACTGCATCATAATTGTGTCATACATAAATTAAAT
Source organism: Viscum album (assembly GCA_963277665.1). Lineage (NCBI taxonomy): Eukaryota > Viridiplantae > Streptophyta > Magnoliopsida > Santalales > Viscaceae > Viscum > Viscum album. Next base: position 522,423,935 of record OY728150.1, read on the forward strand.
AATTTAATTTCTAAAATTATAAATAAAACACCATTATGTATGAAATATTTTTATATTTCAAATGAATATTAATAGTTGAATTTATCTTATGTATAAACCTATATTAAAAATGATTTAGTTCCTAAACATTGATTTTAAATATTTTAACCCCTCTTTAAATAAATTAATAATAAATGTCCTAATCTAATCCAAGTGTGCCTAAATGGTCATATTTTATTCCTAAGGTTGTTTTTGGTCGAATTAAACTTATCGGATAGAATTAGGACACCTGTTATTGTAATAATAATGTCATTTTTACCCTTAATTACCCTATTTACTTTTAACCGTTGTAAAAAAAGTAAAAAGTTACTATTCACAAAAAAAATATTTTTATCTCATTGAACAGCATTTTACTTACTAACATCAACCATGTCTCTTGGATTTTTGAAATATCATTCAAAGAAGCAGTAAAATTTAGTTTAATGTAAATTTGCAAATTCTCCTAGAAGGTGGGTAAAAGACGGTGAAAGGTTCAATAAAATTTTTATATATCTAAAATTATTATAAAATGACTCTAATGAATTAAATTGAACTAATATTGGTATTATGTATCATTTCTTACCTAAAATAATTGTAAATAAAATAAATAATTATTTAAATAAAAAGTCGTTTTTTAAATAGTAACCGAGTGTTTTCACTATTCATCAAAAATAGAATGTTTTCAGAAAAATACCAAAATTTCACCCTAAGCTAATTTATATATTCTGAATCCAAAAATAAAGTCCATTTTGAATGATAAAATTTCAAAAAGTCAGTATTACTATTCATAACGTCTAGTTCATAATAATATTATAATAATATATCGTTTTGTGAAACTTGGTATTGCATACAACACACGCTATCGTGGAAGGTCGTGATTGTGTGTAATGCAAGCCAAGTCAGGGATGCGTGTAGTGGAAGCTCTTTTTGGTGTAGCGTACAACATAAGAAATCAATAAAATTAAAAAGAATATTTTTCATAAAATCTCGGGGTGTTACATTCTACCCCCCTTAAAATGAATTTCACCCTCGAAATTCGTCGGGGTTATAAATGGTTTACTACTTGGAAGTTTATTTAATAGAAACCCATATCATAAAAAGGAATACCAAAAAATGACTTTAAAAACTAATGTATGAAATGTTACGGTTACCCAAATTAATTATCACTGGGTTTCCACATTGGAGAACATATGTGAAAATATGGATATGGAATAATAATCTAACCATAAAGTTTTGATGGAGAGTGGTAGAGAACATGGCTATGAAAAATACAACAATCACAAAACCATATATTTTTGATGATCAATGGTACCATCTGATTCATTGAATATAAGGGCACTAGGACAATATTTTTGGTTTTCAAGGTCATTTCCCTGTAGTTTATGAATTAAAAGAAATACTTACATGATTTTGGTACAATCTCACTGTTGTTCGTGAATTAAACAATTTCTACTTCACCTCTTAAAGAAATGAAGTTGAATTTGTTATTCATGAAGTGTTAACAGATCATGTGATAGAATGATGGGTCATTCCATCTGTTTCAAACAAAAGGTTAGCAAAAGTTATCAAATATAAATAAGTCCATCTATGGTGAGGTTAATTAGATATGATTCCAAACATGGGCTTCTACTTCATCTATCATACTGCTTAATAAAATAAAACTAGTTTATACTAACCAGGGACTTCCTGTAGGCCAGTGGTATGCGATAAAGGCCAGTCACACTTCAGTTGTGGGTTTTATTCCCATAGCCTTGTCCGACGCGATGGGCTGTCACCCATCCTGCAGGTTGTCCTTTTTCAAAAACTGAATTACTATAAAATCCCATCAATAATATCGAAAAAAGTTCTATCCTTAAACAATACTAACTTATGTCAAAGATAATCTATTCCAATCTTTAGTCTTATCTAAAATAGTGTTGTCCAATCTCATATTATAGTGAAAACAATTACCAGAGTGTTCATTTAACAAGCATGTTAATACCCTCGTTAATCACCATATATCATAATATATGTCTTGTTGGTTACATTCCAAACATTCGAAGGCCTTAATCCTGAATTCTCTTGAAAAAATGAATACCCATTGAAACATAGCGAAAACATGAATGCAGTTAAAAGTTAACACTTTCAACATACCAAAATCCTCAAAATTCTATATACTCAAACCATGATATCACTTAGTCCTTATATCAATCAGGAGATCATGAATACTAGCATACATTTCATTTTATCCTTATACCTTCATTATGCGCATATCATCTGATTTCGAAAATATTTGAACCCCTTTTCATGGTAATTGGTACCATAAAATTATTGAAAACCACAATAGACTAATACAAAAATATTCTAATACACCATAAAAGTACCTCAACAAAATTATTCGTGAATACCAATACATAAACACTTCAATCCATCCACTTAAATGATTGTCCTAGAATAAGTCCCTCCTTGATTTAGAAGTAATTTTTTGGTCAAGGAATTGAGTTGGGTAATTCCCATGTTCTCCACAAATAAGACATTGAACTCCATAATAGTTTGTCACTCTATGACCCTTTTCTCCACATAGATAACATTTGTCCCTACATTTGAGGTATTCCTCATGGTTCTTCTTCCCTTCTTTAAAAATCTCAATCTTCCTTTGTTTGTGCTCCTCAACATGAGAACATGCATAAAAGCCTATCTTCCTCTTATTTGATGAATTAGGCATACCACTAAATTTCACCTTGTTAATCATATATCGCGATGACTGATTCGGTATAATCACAATATCTTTCTCTCTAGGAATTACGCAATTTTTTTGCTTATAGTCACCAATTTATCCATTGGATTCAATGTTTATCGAATTCCTTATGGTTCTCTCCGTTGACTAAAACACAAAAAGAATTTTGTGAGATGAAAAAATCATACAAGGAAAATAACATAATCAAGGGGGTGTAACTTCGACATCTAACATCTTAGGTTTAATTCTAATACCATTACCGTAATTCTTTGACTATAACCTATACTTATACTTAACCTTAGGGACATCCCTAAACATTACTTAGAAATATATCTAGGGATCTCACTAAAGTTCTCGTATCCTAGTTTCCAAAGGTTGACTAAACCTTTTCTATGATACCAACAGTAGAAACCCAAAGCTTGACGTACATAGACATTACATTACTTTTGTGGAATACTTAATACATAACTAAATCAGACACACAAGGAACGTAATAGTTTAGTGTCTTTGGAAACATGGAACATAATCTTCTAATCGTGGTGAAAGATCTTCAACATCTCCCATAAAGATCTTCCCTTTTGATTCTTACGTAAAACCTTTCTTTATATCCTGGGGAAAAGAAAACATAAAAATGGTTAGTTCAAATGCTCAGTAAGGGTAAGCATTGATAAAATAAAACAAATCATATACATTTGAACTTAAAAACATGAACATAATGTTTAAACATAAAAATATTGAGCAATGACATAAAACATGGAAGTACGTAAGCGATAGATCATAAAGAAACATTATGAATGATAAAATAGCATGGGAATAAAACATGTAACTGTGTCAACCATTAAGCATATGTTATGATTTCCATAGTAGCCAAGACATTGCTGCCAAGACCATCTTAGTGGACAAAGTCCCTTTCTGAATGGAGTTCAATTCTCGTTCTACTCCTGTATTAATAAACCGGTTTAACTAGCCATTCCATCCATGTCTATCTCATGATATATAAATAGTTACCCAATGAATTGGAGGAAGATATAGGTCCCACCAATCTCATAATGAAATCATTCTTACTTCTTCCAAAAAATAAACTTGAAACATTCATCATAACCCAATGAATAAAATGAGTTTCATAAACATCATCCCATCATCTCAAATCTATATAAAAAATTGAAATTTCATCATTAGAAAAGTTAAACCATGTAAATCATAGAGAAATTAAACTCGAAACATACACATATGAAATAATTTCATCTTTGATGGAAAATGGTTTTGGCAAAACACTTGAAATGAATTCTTCAGGAAAATATCCTTTCTTCTTCAAAATAATTTTGTTTTCATAAAATGACTTTCAATTTTAGAAGAATAGAATTTTTTTGAAAATAGTCATGAAATCTTGTAGAGTAATATTTATTAAGAAATGGTGTTATGAAACTGTAAAAATCTATTCATGTCGTATAATTTAAAAAAATCACATTCTTCTCGTACTTTTTCCAGAAAAGTCAAAAAGTACCTCGTATGGTAAACAAAAAAAAGATTCCTTATATAACAATTAGTAAAAGTAAAAAAATGGTTAAAAAGGACTTTAAAATACATGAAAACATTTTTATAAAACATGGACATGGATGATAAATATAATCCCAGTAAATTCTTACGAATAAGCAATCTCAGATAAAAATGAGATTTCCAAATTATCCCTTACCTTAGGTCCGATATGCTTCGAATGGATCAGAAACTCCTGTATAATGATTTAAATAATTTCATTGACTTATTACATATTCATATTCATTGTTATTATATCATATATGTTTCACTTATGACTTTATATTACTCGTTCTTCTGTAAATTCCATGTTAAAGCAGCGTTTTGGGTAAAATCATTTCATTTATCGTATGTGTTTCGATTTGTCGTTCTTGATATTATTACTTATATTCTGATATAAATAATTCCAGAATGTAAAACATGATTTATATATAATATATATTCATCATATACATATATATTATATATCGATAAAAGGAATGAAATACACCGTTCATGGAGACGGAAGGTCGTACGTACACATGAACGTTGTTTTCGTTTCCTTAATGACTTGAATGAAACTAAATATATGACATACATATATATATACATAAATCCAGTATAATTATTATGTAATATATTTCATTATTACTTATTATATTTACTTTATAATCATTCATGAATGGTTAATCATTGAGAATGACTCTCATCGCGTCGTGGAGACGGTAGTCCGCACGTATGCACCAATGATGATATCATTCCCATAATTATTGAATTGAATTGGAGTGGATGATACAATAAATCAGAATCAATATTATGCTATAATAACTATGTATAGTTATTATTTAAACCATTATACCTATTCAAGTAATGTGGTGTTGGAAAAACAGATTACACTACGGTGTGGAGACGGTATTCCGTACGTACGCACGCGCGGTGATTTCATTTTCCGTAGGATGGATAGATGGTGAAATAGGGTTTTTTAATACTTATAATAACATATAATTATATGAGTTATACTGATGTTATTACTTTATAATGAAACAACTAAAGAAGAAGAAGTGGAAGAAGAAATAAAGTTGAAAGAATCGGTAACAGACATTACCTCTTCTTTGAAGCGCCTCTTTGAGACCTCCTCTTAGGGCACTAAAATTGGTCTTTGAAGAAGAACAAGACCTCAAAGATGTTTCTAGGGAAGTTTAGAAGATAATTTGGCAGGGGTTGGCCGATCTTGAAGGCTCAATGTGGTGTGAGGAAGAGAGGGAGGAGGTGTCCTTTTATAATGGAGGAAAGGGGAACCTTTGGAAAAACTCAAAATATTATTTTACTCTAAAGTCATATTCAATTTTTAATAGATCCAAATTGATTTATTTAGAAGCTAAGGTGGTTATGGGTCTAACACCTCTCATCAAAATAGAATTTGGTCAATTTTAGGTTACTATTTTAACGTTATCATTTAGATTTAACTTTAAGTTAAATAATTTTTCTTTTACTGTGTCTTCTTGTTTTCTTACACTATAAGGTTAATAAACTTACTATAACAAGCCAAAAGAACCTCAAGTTGTTTATTATTAATATATATATCCTTATATAAGTCATATTTCTGAACCTTATATTTTTATGAATAAAATAACAATTAATAATATAATATTTGTTTTAAAAACTATTTTATGTCAATTTTGACACTATTTGGTAATTGATTTTTCAAAAACTCCTAAAAAAATTATTAGTTCAAAAAGAGTTAATTAAATGAATTTCAAAATGTCATATTAACTTATAAAATTAGTTTAATTGATAAAAAGTCTCAAATTACATTTATTTAGGTATTTATAACATCAATTATGTCAATATTTCATTAATAAGATAATTACAGCATCATCATTGCGTGATACATAAATTAACTTATTTAATGTATAAAAATTATAAATAATCCACCATTATGTAGGAAATCTATTTATCTTTCTAATAAATATTTATAGTCGAATTTATCTTATGCATAACCCTATATTAAAAATGCTTTAGTTCTTAAATGTTGATTTTAACTGTTTTAACCCTTCTTTAAATAAATTAATAATAAATGTCCTAATCTAATCCAAGTGGGCCTAAATGGTCATATTTTATTCATAAGGTTGTCTTTGGTCTAATTTAACTTATCCAATAGAATTATTACATGTGTTAGGGTAATAATAAAATCCCTTTTACCATTAATTTCCCTATTTACTTTTAACCATGGTAAAAAAAAGTAAAAAGTTACTATTCACCAAAAAATATTTTTATCTCATTGAACCGCATTTTACTTACTAACATCAAACGTGTCTCTTTTGTTTTTGAAATTCCATTCAAAGAAGTGGTAAAATTACGTTTTATGTAAATTTGCAAATTCTCCTAAGAGGTGGGTAAAAGACGGTGAAAAGTTTAATAAACTTTTTATATATTTAAAATAATTATAAAATGACTCTAATGATTTACATTGAACTTATATTGGTATTATGTATCAATTTTTACCTAAAATAAAGTTAAATAAAATAAATAATTAATTAAATAAAAAGTCGGTTTCTAAATAGTAACCCAGTGTTTTCACTATTTATCAAAAAATTGGAAGTTTTCAGAAAAATACAAAAAAAATCACCCAAAGATAATTTCGATATTCCGAATCCAAAAATGAAGTCCATTTTGAAAGATAAAATTTAAAAAAGTGTCTATTACTATCCATAATGGCTAGTTCATAATAATATTATAATAATATCTCGTTTAGTGAAACTTGGTATTGCGTACAACACACGCTATCATGGAAGGTCACGATTGCGTGTAATGCAAGCCATGTTAGGGATGCGTGTAGTTCAAGATCCTTTTGGTATATCATACAACACAAGAAATCAATAAAATTAAAAAGAATATTTTTCATAAAATCTCTTGGTGTTACATTGGAAAAGAAAACATAAAAGGGGTGAGCTCAAATGCTCTATAAGGGTAAGCATGGATAAAATAAAAAAAATCATATACATTTGAACTTAAAAACATGAACATAATGCTTAAACATAAAAATCTTGAGCAATGACCTAAAACATGGAAGTACGTAAGGCATAGATATTAAAGAAACATTAAGAATGATAAAATAGCATGGGAATAAAACCCGTTATTGTGGCAACCATTAAGCACATGTTATGATTTCCATAGTAGCCAAGGCATTGCTGCTAAGACCATCTTAGTGGACAAAGTCCCTTTCTGAATCGAGTTCACTCCTCGTTCCAGTGTTGTATTACTAAACCATTTTAACTTGCCGTTCCAGCCATGTCTATCTCATGAGATATGAATCTTTACCCAATTCATTGGAGGGAGATATTGGTCCCACCCATCTCAAAATGAAATCATTCTTACTTGTGACACAAAATACACTAGAAACATTCATCATAACCCAAAGAATAAAATGGGTTTCATAAACATCATCCCATCTTCTCATAATCCATATAAAACAAATGCAAATTTCATCATAAGAAAAGTGAAACCATGAAAATCATAGAGACATGAAACTTGAAACATACATATATGAAATAATTTCATCTTAGATGGAAAATGGTTTTGGCAAAACACATGAAATGAATTCTTGAGGGAAATATCCTTTCTTCTTCAAAATAATTTTCTTTTCACAAAATGCCTTGAAATTTTAAAAGAATAGGATTTTGTTGAAAATAGTCCTGAAATCTTGTAGAGAAATCTTTATTAAGAAAAGTCGTTATAAAACCGTAAAAATCTGTTCATGCCGTATAAGTTAAAAAAATAACATTGTTCTCGTACTTTTGCCAGAAATGTCAAAAATTACCTCTTATGGAAAACAAAAAAAAAGATTTCTTACATACCATGTAGTAAAAGTCAAAAAATGGTTAAAAAGGACTTTAAACATACATGAAAACATTTTTATAAAACTTGGACATGGATGATAAATATAACCCCAGTAAATACTTACGAATAAGCAATCTCGGATAAAAATGAGATTTGCAATATTATGTCTTACCTTAGGACTGATATGATTCGTATAGATATGAACCTCATGTATAATGATTTAAATAATTCCATTTACTTATTACATAACCATATTCATTGTTATGATATCATATATGTTTCACTTATGACTTTATATTACTCATTATTCTGTAAATTCCATGTAGAAGCAGTGTTTTGAGTAAAATCATTTCATTTATCGTATGTGTTTCGAATTTTCATTCATGATATAATTACATATATCCTAATTTAAATAATTCCATAATGTAAAACATGATTTACTTATAATATATATTTATCATATACATATATATTATAGATAGATAAAAGCATTGAAATACACCATTCATGGAGACGGTAGGCCGCACGTACGCATGAATGTTGTTTTCGTTTCCTTATTGACTTGAATGAAACTAAATAGATGGCATATATATATATACATAAATCCAGTATCATTATTATGTCATATATTTCATGTTTACTTATTATATATACTTTATAATCATTCAAGAATGGTTAATCATTGAGAATGAATCTCATCGCGTCGTGGAGATGGTAGTCCGTACATACGCACGGGCAATGATATCGTTCCCAGAATTATTGAATTGAATTGTAGTGGATAATACTATATATAATAATCATTATGATGTTATAATAACTATGTATAGTTATTCATTACACCATTATACCCATCCAAGTAAGGTGGTGTTGGAAAAACAGATTACACCACGGCATGGAGACGGTATTTCGTATGTACGTACGCGCGGTGATTTCGTTTTCCGAAGGATGGATAGATGGTGAAATAGGTTTGTTTCATACTTATAATAACAATTAATAATATAATATTTGTTTTAGAAACTATTTTATGTCAATTTTGATACATTTTGGTAATTGATTTTTGTGAAAATCATAACAGAATGATTAGTTCTAAAAAAGTTAACTAAATGAATAATAACATGGAATATTAACCTATAAAATTAGTGGAATTCATAAAAAGTATCAAATTACATTTATTTGGGTATTTATAACATCAATTATGTCAATATTTCATTAATAAGATAATTAATGCATCATCATTGTGTAATACATAAATTAAATTATTTAATGTCTAAAAATTATAAATAAAACACCATTATGTAGGAAATATTTTTATATTTCTAATTAATATTATAGTTGAATTTATCTTATGTATAACCCTTTATTGAAAATGATTTAGTTCTTAAACATTGATTTTAACTATTTTAAACCTTTTTTAAATAAATTAATAATAAATGTCCTAATCTAATCCAAGTGGGTCTAAATGGTCATATTTTATTCCTAAGATTGATTCTGGTTGAATTAAACTTATCCAATCGAATTAGGAAATGTGTTAGGGTAATAATAATATCATTTTAACCCTTAATTACCCTATTTACTTTTAACCGTGGTAAAAAAAGTAAAAAGTTATTGTTCACCAAATATTATTTTTATCTCATTGAACCACATTTTATTTACTAACATCAACCGTGTCTCTTGGATTTTTGAAATTCCATTCACAGAAGCGGTAAAATTAAGTTTTATGTAAATTTTCTAATTCTCCTAGGAGGTGGGTAATAGACGGTGAAAAGATCAATAAAATTTTTATATATCTAAAATTATTATAAAATGACTCTAATGAATTACATTGAACTTATATTGGTATTATGTATCAATTTTTACCTAAAATAAAGTTAAATAAAATATATAATTGTTTAAATAAAAAGTCGGTTTTCAAATAGTAACCCAGTGTTTCCACTATTCATCAAAAATTGTATGTTTTCAGAAAAATACCAAAATTTCACCCTAAGATAATTTCGATATTCCGAATCCAAAAATGAAGTCCATTTTGAAATATAAAATTTAAAAAAATGTGTATTACTATTTATAATGGCAAGTTCATAATAATATTACAATTATATCTCGTTTAGTGAAACTTGGTATTTTGTACAACACACGCTATCGTGGAAGGTCGCGATTCCGTGAAATGCAAGACAAGTCAGGGATGCATGTAGTGCAAGCTCCTTTTTGTGTAGCGTACAACACAAGAAATCAATAAAATTAAAACAAATTCGTAAAATCTCTGGGTGTTACAATATACCACCATGGTTGAGTTATGTAACTCATAGAGAACCATTTCACACATCTCTTAAAGGGTGAAAATCCTCCCCTAGAACAACACTTAGTGTTTTTCATCATTAAACAAAATATCAGGGGAATCACCAAAAACAACTCGATCTCTCCATACCGGCACCTCAGAATCCACCAATATAGAATCCTCCATCCACTTAAACAAATATGACTCCACTTTCATTTGGAAAAGATAAATTGTACCTCAATCCACTCCAATATCATGATGTTTCACTGAGATTTCTACTATCATTCTCTTAGAATATCCAGACTCAAACATTGAATCACAATGTGACTATATACTCAGAAAACCCACTAAAACATTTGAATCTACACATGTATACAAAATATATCATTCATAATCCAGTAATAATTCAATCCATATTTGTTATCACATGTTTTATTCACATTGGGAGAGGACACACCTTAGGATAATATGATCGTAAAAAACAACAAAATGGTCAATGTCGAGGTAATGTCATGAAAAATTAAAGAAAAACACAATTTATAACAACTTGATTTTGTGGGTGGTATAGTTATACTTATGGTTATGTAACTACTAAGACCCATACTAAAAAACCAAACTATATTCCATTTAAACCAATCCAATATCAAAGTTATCACATAAAATGTCAAAATTAACACCCTATAGATTAGTGATTTAATTCTCCTTCAGGTACTCAAAAGTTTCCTAACATTTTTATTGATTAGTAATTACTGATCATTTTTGTTCATTATTATCATAGGAGTCATAACCTGAGAGAAATCAACAATGAATCTACTAGAACAGCCTATAAGACCAAGGAATCTATGCACCTCTCCTATTGTTTTGTGGGATACCCAAGAAACAACTATATATATATCTTTGAAGGGTCCATGACCACTATTAACTATGATACCACATGTGATAGGAAATGAACTTCATGATCACAAAATCCATAATTCAATAACATCTCAAATAGATGATGATGATGAAGAACTCATAAAATGGAATGTATATACTCTTCATGATCCTCATTAAATATGAAGTACTCATAGATGCCATAAATTAAAACTACCAGATACTTATCCAAAAACTCCCTGAAATTAGATTTTATCAATCCGATAATCATGTCTAGAGAATTATACATGCCAACTGACATCACAAAAAATTGATAATGGCTATAAAGATAATGAAAATTGGGTTTTCAAAATATCATCATATTTCACCTGCATCTCATGATATCATGATCAAATATTGATCATTGAGAACCAACGTAATACTTTCATCATATTGAATAAATCACCAATCCATGAAATAGAATAGTAGTTCTTCACTTTCACTAATTTTAACTAATGATAATTGATTAAAATTGAAAAATTGTCACTATCCATCTTCATGAACAAAACTAGGGAACCCCACGGGGGAATAATCATCTAATCAAAAACCTCATTCCAATAGATCATCAATCTATACCCAAAACTATCATATCTTATATGGATACATACAATATGTATAAATTGAAATAGGAGACATTATTTTCTATAGATCTATCCCATAATTGATCTCTCATTATGGTAAAAACACAACAATATCCTTGGGAAAGATATCATGGTACTCTTCCACAACCTTAGGAAACACTAACTACTGAACCTCCAACAAAATCAGAATTAGTTCAACCATCAAGGATGAAAATGATGTAACACTCCAATGACTCATACGAGGGTCTCTCTCTCAAATGAACACTATTATCTCTGTATGAGTATCATAGAACACAAACGTCCTCCCGAATAAATCCACTATATACTACACTGAATAAAACCAATCCATGTAGAGGATTTTGTCTTATGGATATATCTAAAAACATTGGGAGTATCTTAAATAGAGTTACTTATATAGAATTATACATAGTCCTCACATACTTCATACAATTCAACTTCACCTCTAACTAGCATAATCAATGGTAAGGGAACTTGATGTCACTCCAAAAAAAGTCCCAAAGCATGGAAAAAGTAATGTGATATAAAGAAATTCATAGATCCAAAATAACAATAACTTGAACCCATTTCAAAAAATAAAAAATGGTACCTGAAACAACTGGATCCCCCAATGATAGAAAAAAATAGTATAATGCTGACCACAACCTTTTATATGGACTCTCTAACCATGTTGATGACCACCTTCATGGACACACTCTAATCTATTTGGACAATGATCATCTTAGGGTTTTTATATACTTGCCACATATCCTATTTATTAATCCCAAACTACAATACCTTGGTAATTCTCCATTGTCTAAAACTGCCTCAATAGAGGAACCATAAGTGCAACATCTTGTTCATTCTTGCTGATAAAAATGGTCAGCCACTCTCACCAATGATGACCATATCCTAAACAATAAAAACATGTATACAATTATTTATTTTTTGTTTGAGGGGTTCCACTACCATATAAAATAGATGATGAGGGATGAAACCTAACCTCAACTATCTGGAATGTCTTTTTTCTAGTCAAATGGATACCCTTGACCGCATCTCTAATTCCTGAGGAATGTTGACAAAAACCCTATCATGGTGATCCAATTATAGATATCATCCTCTCAATGAACTATTATCTTTTAAACAAATTTATATACTTATTAAATATATATTATGGTACATGGTTCTATATTTATAGATACAAAGCCTCCTCTATATGTCTCTCCATAGGAACCTCATTTGTAAATAGTTCCAAAACATATCAGATAAGGGTCCTGAAATGGATCTCGAACACTAACACACTAGACCTCATTTATAGAAAGTTAAATATCATATCCTGACTGTACATCTTCTCAGTAATAGAAAAACAAATCTCCACAGATCTTCTCTTACAACGTTTCCTGCAAGACTTATAACTCTTCATGATCCCTAAGAAGAAATATACACCACATCCTCACAACACCATGCATCATTGTTAAGGCCAACGATACCCAGTTGGTAGAACACATCAAATTGAAGTTCATCTCAAACTCCTCTAACTAGTACAATTTGAAATAATTTATAATGAATCTATCATACTTCTTCAGACTCTGTTGCTAAAACTCTCAGAGTGTCCTCCTCCAAGTGCGGTAATCGTATATCTCTACTCTACGATGATCTACTAGCACATCATAGTGATCATATTTGGAGGGAACCAAAGGAGGACCTCAACCTGGATCCATACCTATAAGAAGAAAAAAAAATTATATTACTAAACATAGAATATTGAATATATAACATTAATTAATTAATTTTTTATTATCCGGTTCATGGTTTTAATCTATCTCATTGTCTACCGATTTTAAATATAGGAAAAAAGAAGAATGATTTGACCTACTTTCTTAGGTATCTACCTCGTAACCAGTAACACTTCATTTAGTTGTCTTAATACACATATTGGTCAATGATTTAGATCATAGGGGTCCCACATATATTTTTATCATTCGGTTTCATGTGTTTATATAGATTACCGAAATTAGCTGACACTATTTCCCTACCATCCATGTAGTCTCACCAATTCCAAACTCCAATCTCTATCATATACCTCATCCTAAAGCATTGATACCACTATGTCACGAACCTATCACCAAAAAAATATCCATTTTAGGCAGTAAATGAGACAAAGTTTGTTATTACCGCTTGATTCCTACATCTAGTAGGCCATGGGTTGGTGACTATAATTGATGGTATAATAAACTTACAAATGGGGGAGATAACCCTATAAGAGAACACATTAAAGAGAGATTTAAGATATCTACACCAATCAATGACTAGTCATATATATTAAATAAATCCCAATAGTATAAATGTAATGTCATACAATAGGAAAACAAATGAAATGGAAACTCTATGTAAGAAAGGTAATGATAAAAACAATCATGAATCCAAAATAGCTCCTTCCAAACCACAAGATAGTAATATCCAGTCTAATCTCTAAAATTCTCATGATGACAAGAAAATAATATATATATATATGTGGATTGGTCATAATAGTATTCCCAATAGGATCCTCCCAAAATCATCTCATGAAAAAGACAATGAAATAATTCTAAAGAGGCGACAATAGTGAAACTGACTCATCACCTAAAAAAAGTATACTATGTTATCAACTCTACCATGGATATATCTCCCCATTTATAACTTATAAGATAACATGTTTAACATAATAATACATCATGTGTAACCTTCTACTTCATCCCAAATGGTTTTCCATTCTTCCCCAACATCACATGTCATGATCCATCTCTCACCAAAACTATGCTAGACGACATAAACCTAGGATAATTATCACATCATGAAACTCATGCATCACATCACCATGTGTTATATTATAAAATCTTCGTATAGTAAATGAGTATTTTTATAGGTTCTAAAAAATCCCGTATGATGTGATTCATACATTGGAAATTATACCAAAATCCATCACATCCCTTACACTGAGTAAAGTACCTCTATCTAGAAAAACATATACACATTATACTAATAATAATCAGTTGGAATCTATATCTGGAGACACACGTGAGTGTAATAACGACAACCCATCAGAAACCTCTACACACACAAATATATATTTAGGAAAACTATTATCTATACATACTAGCACATTTATTACCAAGATTAAATATTGGGTCTAGACGGGGGTTGTAAACCATCCACCCGCCAATAAGAGGCTAGCATAACCCCCCACATAGGGTCCACTGGGTATAAGTATCTTGAACCAAAATGGGTAGGGAAGTGTAAGAAATCACACATAAAACACAATATATTATAACTCATAACTACACTATGGGGAAAATGTATTCCTAATCTCCACTCTAATTATCATCACTGAAACAGCAAGATGCCACTACTAGGGAATAAACATCCTATAAGCACACAATAATTTTAGAGACCTACATTAAATTAATTATTTCATTTTATCCTATTCACTCTATGCTACATAATTAATTAACAATTATTTAACCCTAAAAATTATTCCACATTAAAAAATATAATTCATCAATGTGAAGTCCATTCCCTTTAGGAATAATCCAAGCAAAGTCCTCAGTTACTTTAGAGTGTCATATGATGTTCATTTGAATAACCCTAATCTCGTTGGTTAATCACTTATTAGTCATTATTAACATATTATTTTTATTCCAAAAACATCAATTAATTTTTCCTTAACATAATTTATAATTTTTCATGAACAACATGGTAATTTGTAGAATAAAAAACATGCTCAAGAAGCATAACCTAGATAACACACTGTCAAATAATATAAGAGGGAAACTATTATCAGGGTATAAAGTAACCACAAAAACATGGGATCTCTATCCAATTAATTATTAATCTAGTTAAATATTTATTAGGTTAATCATTCTTTATCATATGTTCCAAACCATGATATCATTACAATTTCATGTGAATTAATAAGAGAAGGAACATATCAGATACCTAAAATCCATCAATGTTTTTCACATGAGAACAAACCAACATTGCAGATCTCTGATCACCTCTCCCAATAAGATCTATGATCTCCTAAATATTTAATTCCATGGAAGTAGCACTAAATTAAATAAAAACCCCATAAAAATATCCTAGATGAAAACCCAATAATTGTAAGGAAAAATAATAAGAAAAAAGATCAAACAAAGAGAAACCACTAGAGAGAAGAGGTAGAACACACCTTGGATCTGAAAGGATTGATAAATAGAAGTCAAGGATAAATACCTATCTGAATGGGATTTAATTAATTTAACAAAATATCTCTAGTTATCCTTGGGTTCTATTGGAAGGAGTAGAATCAAATGGTGTTTGGGGGTCTCAGAAAATTTATAGGAAGCCTAAAAAGTAGAAAACTCTGATAAAACCTTATGGACGCCAACACAACACCAGATAATAAGGGTATTTATATGATGTAGACTAAGGGTACATGTTGCATCCTCTATAAATAAATGGAGGTTCTAATAATCTTGGCTATATACTATAAAATTGGATCTGGGGTTTATGATGCTGGAAGAATTCCTCTACAAGGAAAGGGACTGTAACGCCCCGACCCCAGTTACCCAGAGTCGGTGCATTATTACATAACATTGGCATGATCAAAAGAAAGATCAAATCTCAAATGACCGATTGGTTTAGTAGCCTTGGAAACACTAGATATATTCATAAGTTTTACATTACATCATAAAATGAATAACTACTACAACAACATAATGTTTCCACAGTCCACACTATAATCCCCTCATAATATCCCTGCAGGCCATTCATAACTAACATCTTCACATCCTGGGAAAAATAAAACATAGAAAAGGGGTGAGCTCAAATGCCCAGTAAGGATAACAATATATTGGAAACTTTCATAAATAAGAATAAACATTTAAGGAAATGTATAACTAAAACAAAAGCCTTTTAAACTTGAACATTTAACATAGTATGGCATAAATAAAATGAAATAATGCCATTTACATATTCACATGGTTATTCTACTAATCGAATAATCACATGAAAAATCAATAACCACTTTCATAATGATGGAATTCATAATTCTAGACTATCATAACCACATAGCCAAGGCCTCGTGCCAAGACTAAAAATAAGATTTTGTCAAGGCCTTGTGCCAAGACACTAGTTTGTCTCATGATACCTAACGATGCATCAAGGAGCTATAGCGGGCTCCACCCGTCACATATTAAGTCCAATGCATTCCCATATGAAAAGGTTTAAACATAACATAAACATTCGTATTAAAACTAGCATACGAAATGTCAATAATTTCACCATAAACTATGAATGGTATAAAAATAGCACATCCACAGTCAAACATATCACAAAACCTTCAATACAATATAGAAGTTTTGTATCATAATAAATCAACTTCAAATAAGCGTAAAATCCGTCAAAGGATGTTGACATAGATGAAATCAAAACACTTTTTAGAGAAATATCTCTTTCTATCTTTGAAATCATTTAAGAGCCATATAAAATAAAACATTTTCTTGAAAATATTCTTATAAGATTATAAGGGAAGCTTTGACGATTTTATAACGGTGGAAAATAACCGCACCCGCCGTATAAGTAAAAAAAAATTCTTATCTTAATTCTGTCGATAAGGTTAAAAAGCACCTTCTTTTGAAAACGACGGAATGATTCCCTTATAAACCTCTTATAAAAAGTCAGACAAGGGTATAAATGACTTTAACCCGTACTCTTTTAAATATTGAAAATTTTTTGAAATACATTTTGAAGAAACATGGATGTGGATGATAAAGAAATCCCAGTAGATTATTACGTATAAACAACCTCGGATAATGAAGAGATTTCGAAATAAACCCTTACCTTGTACTTTTCCTTTGTTGGGGTAGGTTAACCTCTTGTATAATGGGGAAGTAATTTTTATTAAATTATACATGAATCATATACCTTAATATGATATCATATATGATCTTTTAACATTTCTTTATTAATAATATCTTAGTATTATCGTCGTTTTGGGTGATAATCGATTCGTTCTTCTTAAATGTTTGGTTACGTAAGACATGTTTGTAATGGATATATTATATCTTATTCATAATCAGAATGATATTAACATTATTTTTAACCCTAAAATGAGAATAAGACTTTAATGGATACGATGGAGAATGAATCTCATCGCGTTCGTGGAGACGGTAGTCCGTACGTACGCACGAACGCTACTTCCATTTAATTTTTATTTTAAAAGAATCGAATCCAAATGATACATAGGTATATTACTATTCCAGTATAATATAATATTTTATATATGTTACTTAAGTTCATTAACACCATCCTTTATACGTTCCATTTGTGGTATGAATGTGTCATATCATTTTATGGGGGCGGTAGTCCGCACTTCCTCAAATGAAATTATCGTATGTATATACAACATGAAACGAATAGTGATATGAAATAAAATGGAATTACAGAAGCTTATATATAAAATATATATCATTAATATCATATTTAATTACAGTGCCATCATAATGGCCACCATGAGAAGCGGTAAGATGTATTTGAGCAATCATCGTTTCGTTAGGCGTTAGTTTGCCATCCACAGAAACATTATGTTCATCATCCATTAGATGGAGTTGTGTGTATGTGTAGTTTGAATCCTTATTATAACAACATCCTAGTATATTTTGGATACTGGTGTTGTTACAAAAGAAAGGAAATAAAAAGAGTATGGGGGTTGGAGAAGCAAAGTAAATGAAAATAATTTAAGAGAAATCGTTACCTTTAATTTAGGTAACTCACTTTCGTTGGAACCAAAGGACTTCTTGAAATGCTTTCTGCCTAAGGGGAAGCTTCAAGGAGGAGGAGAGGGATGTGGGGAGCTTGTTTGGGCCGGGTTTGGACGAGCCAAGTGGCTTGAGAGGTGTGAGGAATGAGTAGAAGTGGTCTCTTTTTATAAGGGAGAGGAGGGGCTCTTTAAGAAAGAGTGAAAGTATTACTTTATAATATAATTATATTCGGTTTATAATGGTCCAAAAATCATTGAATTCGAAGATAAGATGACTCATGTTCTAAATAACATCAATCAATAATAATTGGACCGGTTCTAGATAATATTTTAATCATTATAATCTTATTTATTTAAATGATTTATTAATGAGGTAAACATTGCATCATTATTGTGTCATTAATAATTTAACTTATTTGATGTCTAAAAATTATAAATAAAATATCATTATGTAGGAAATCTTTTTATATTTCTAATGAATATTTATAATCGAAAATCCAACATGTATAACCCTATGTAAAAATTTTTCTTCTAAAATATTTAAGCTTATGCCATTTTTATTTTTATTTTAACTTTTTTAATATAATGTGTCCCTACCACATACAAGTGGCTCTAAGGGGTCCCCAAATAGACCAAAGGATGCCCATGGTCGGGTATGTGTCCACCAATAAAGTTAGGACACGTTTTAGGGTAATTTTGTTTTATTATAATATTATTTGTTAACACTTATTTACCGGATTTACCCTTTAACCATGGTAAATAAAATATTACCGCAGTAATTATTCAAAATGTGTAAAAATAAAAGTTACCTATTTACATAATTTGGACATCCTGATTCCAAATATGTAATCCATTTTTCCAAATTCAAAACAGATAAGTGGTAGAAATTAATTTAAAATTAATTCCCGCTGTCAAAACAAAAAGCGTGTTTTAAAGAGATAATAACTATCAAAAGATTGACACTTGTTTATGTTCGGTTTAATTGTAAAATTATGTCCAATGACAAACATTAAATTAAATGGTAAAAATATATTCTAAATATACTTTAAAACCACTCAAATTCATAATTTATCAATATTAATTATTTTGATTAAAAAAGTTGTTTTTAATTAAAATTTATTAATTTTCACTATTCATCAAAATATAAAAGTTATCGGAAAAGTACCAAAATTTCACCCTAGGCTAATTTCAATATTACGAATCCAAAAATGAAGTCCATTTTGAAATATAAAATATATATGATTTAAAAAAGTAGGTATTACTATTCACAATGGCTAGTTTAATTAGTTGTGGTGTGTGTTAGAACTCGAGGTTGCGTACAACACACGCTATCGCATTATTCGAAGGGAAACGTACCGTGGAAGCTTGGGGTGTTACATTCTCCCCTCCTTCAAATAATTGTGTCCTCGCAATTTCTAGAGTATTACAGCATAAAAAGACTCGGGTGGTTCTTCATCATAAGTTCCTCGGGTTCCCACGTTGCCTCTTCCATCTTATGATTTCTCCAAAAAACTTTTACCAGACGCGTCGTTCGGTTTCTCAGTACTTGTTCTCTTGTATCAAGAATCCTGACATGCCCTTCACAATAAGACAGATCGGGTTCCAGTTCTAATTCTTCATAGGTGAGTACATGCTTTGGGTCAGGCATGTATTTTCTCAACAGAGATACGTGGAACACATCGTGAACTTTGGAGAGACTTGGCGGCATTGCCAATCGGTAAGCTACAGCCCCAATTCGTTCTAGAATTTCGGAAGGTCCGATGTACCTGGGACTCAATTTACCTTTCTTACCAAAACGTATGACTCCCTTCCACGGAGATACCTTCAGGAAAACATGATCACCAACTTGAAATTCCAAATCCTTCCTTCGATTATCGGCATAGCTCTTCTGCCTACTTTGAGCTGCTTTGATGTGATTTTGGATTACCTTCACCTTTTCCACCGTTTCCTCCACCAGTTCTGGGCCTACAAGTTTTCTTTCACCAACGTCATCCCAATAGGTTGGTGTACGACATCTCTTTCCGTATAATGCTTCATATGGTGCCATCTAAATACTCGAATGGAAGCTATTGTTATAGGAAAATTCTACCAGTGGTAAATATTGATCCCACATACCCTGAAAGTCAAGTGAGGAAGATCGCAACATGTCTTCTAAGGTCTGAATAGTCCGTTCTGATTGTCCATCTGTCTGAGGGTGGTAAGCAGTGCTCAAATGAAGTTCAGTATCCAGGGATTTCTGAAGACTTTTCCAAAATCTTGAAGTAAAACAGGGATCACGATCAGAAACAATCGATAAGGGTACTCCATGAAGTCTCACAACTTCATTAATATATAGTCTTGCTAGACGTTCCAGGGGTAGATCTTCTCTTATAGCAAGAAAATGTGCTGACTTGGTAAGACGATCAACAATAACCCATATTGCATTGTTCCTTCTAGGAGTCTTTGGTAGCCCCATGACAAAGTCCATCATAATATTATCCCATTTCCACTCCGGTATGGGAAGAGGTTGCATGACTCCTCCAGGCTGTTGCCTTCCAGCTTTCACTTGTTGACACACCATACATCTTGATACAAAATCAGCAATCTACCTCTTCATGTTGTCCCACCAAAAATGTTCGTTCAAATCTCTATACATTTTGGTGCTCCCATGGTGTATATAGAAATTGGAACTATGAGCATCATCCAGCAATTCCCTTTTTAGATCAGGTATATTGGGAACACAAAGTCTCTTCCCGAATTTTAAAATTCCATCTTCATACACAAATTCACTCAATCTACCATCATTCACACCTTTAATCTTATTTTGTAATTCTTCATCATCGGTCTGAGAACTCTTAATCCTTTCTAGTAAAGATGGTTTGGCAACCATTTGAAAAAGCATTGTTGTTTCACCTTCCCTGGTTATTCCCATGTCCATCTTCACTAGATCCATGAAAATTGGATCCCTTTCAATTCTCATATTGTTCAAAACTCCATGGTCTTTTCTACTCAAAGCATATGCCACCTTGTTTTCTTTCCCCGGGTGGTAGTGTATTGTGCAATCATAATCCTTGAGTAATTCAAGCCATCTCCTTTGCCTCATGTTGAGTTCTTTTTGTGAGAAAATATACTTAAACTCTTGTGATCAGTATAAATCTCACATTTTTCACCATAGAGGTAGTGCCTCCATATCTTCAAAGGAAAGATCACAACTGCTAATTCAATATCATGAGTATGATAGTTTTGTTCATGAATTTTCAACTGTCGTTATGCATATGCAATAACTCTATCATTCTGCATAAGGACACAACCATGTCCTTTCTTCGATGCATCACTATAAATAACAAACCCATCATTCCCCGATGGTAGAGTCAATATAGGAGCATTGACTAATCTTTTCTTCAGTTCTTCAAAACATTCTTCACACTCTTTTGTCCAAACAAATTTAACCCCTTTACGTGTGAGCTTCGTTAATGGGTTAGCCAATCAGGCAAAATTCTGGACGAAACATCGATCATAACCTGCCAAACCAATAAAACTGCGTACCTCAGTTATACTCGTAGGTGCTGGACATTCTTGGATTGCCTTGGTCTTAGAAGGATCAACAGAGATTCCATCTTTAGAGACAATATGGCCAAGAAAAGAAATCTCCTGAAGCCAGAATTCACATTCGCTAAACTTCCCATATAATTCATGCCTCTTCAGAGTCTTCAAGATAATGCGCAAGTGATTTTCATGATCTTCGTAGGTTTTGGAGTATACCAAGATATCATCAATAAATACCACCACAAATTCATCGAGATACTCCTTGAAAACTCTATTCATCATATCCATGAATACAGAGGGTGCATTAGTCAATCCAAAAGGCATTACAGTAAACTCGTAATGCCCGTACCTGGTTCGAAATGCTGTCTTTGGAATGTCTTCCTTTTTTACACATAACTGATGGTATCCAGATCGAAGTTCAATCTTTGAAAAGTATTGGGATCCATGCAGTTGGTCAAATAATTCATCAATACGAGGCAAGGGATAGTTGTTCTTTATCGTTATAGCATTGATCTCCCTGTAGTCGATACATAACCTCATAGATCCATCATTCTTTTTAACAAAAAGAACAGGGGATCCCCATGGAGAAACACTAGGGTGAATAAATCCATTATTACTAAATTCCTCTAGTTGTTTCTTTAGTTCGACAAACTCTACAGTGTCCATTCTATAAGGGGTCTTCGATATAGGCCTTGATCCAGGAATCAAATCAATGGAAAACTCAACTTCTCGTTCTGGAGGATGTCCAGGTAAATCTTCCGGAAATACATCTACAAAATTCTTTCACAACAGGTACATACTCTATTTGAACATTCCTTTCCTCACCGACAGTTATTTCATTCTCTTCCTCTCCAATAATTGAATTAAGTTGAGTTACTGGGGGTGGATCTAAATAAGAATTAGGTGGTGACGATTCTTCTCTAAAGATAAGGTGTTCCTTATCATTATCATCAAGAATCGTAACCTCTTTCTTCTTACAATAAATCTTCGCATCATAGTCCAAAAGCCAATCCATACCGAGGATTATATCAAACTCAATCATAGGTATGACGATGAGATCAGCAGATAAAGAAAATTTATGTGCTCTAATGGGGACTGATTCAAAAAACATTGTTGCAATGATACTTCCCTTAGGAGTTTTAACTGAAAACTCCCTTATTAAATCATATTGGAAATATCTAATTTTCTTAGCAAACTGGGAAGATATGAAATAATTCGACGATCCAGAGTCAAATATTGCATTTGCTAAACTTGAGGAAACCATTAAATTACCTGCCACCACGTCTTTTGGAGCTTCTGCCTCTACAGTAGTGATAGCATAAGCTTGGCCTTGATCCCTTGTCCTTTTCTGAGGTAAGTTCTCCTGACGCTTAGGACATGCATTTTCATAATGCCCCATCTCCATGCAATTTTAGCACTGAACGTTGGTAGCTTCCTTCTTCCCCTTGCAATCACGAGCTTGGTGGCCTTTTTCACCACACTTGTAACAGACTCCCATTCCCTTCAAGAAAGTACCGGGATGTTTCTTCCCGCATTTACCACAAGATGGATATTCAACCTTTCCCTTCTTCCCCTTATTTCCATTCCCAGATTGATCAGCACGTCTCTTCTTCTCTTGCTTTTCTTTAAAGTCATAAGACTTAGAGAATTCCTTTTCGGTCCTGATAGCACATGAGACAATGTCTTCGTACGATTAAAAGGATTGTGAGACTAATGCTCAACGGAGAAATGGTTTTAACCCATCAAAGAAACGATCAATATTACTTCTTGGGTTGCGAATATAATCTCCAGTATACCTCGCTAACCTTGTAAAGTTATCCTCATACTTTGTGACATTCTCATCCTCCTTTTGTCTCAGACCCAGAAATTGCCTTTCCATATCTGCTCGGTGGTCGCGCGGGAAGTATTTTTCTAAAAATAGATCTTTGAAATCCCTCCATTCCATATTTGATACTTCACCATCTTCCTTCATGTTTTGAATCAATGACCACCATTGATCAGCATCTCCAGTGAGGCGGTAAACTGCCATGATAACTTTTTCCCTTTCACTGCTCCCCAAAGCCTGAAATATTTTCTCTAGGGAATTTATCCACTGCTCGGCTACTAAAGAATTTGTACTCCCATTGAACGTTGGTGGTTGTTGACTCATGAATCGATCCAACATTGATCCTCCACGCTGCGGATCAGGGTGCTCCATATGGGTAAGGTTATTATTAATAACCTGAGTAAGTTGTCCCAGTATGGTGATTAGCTGATCGGCACCAGTTGCATCACCAGCCCCACTATAATTATCTTGAGCAGGATGGAAATCCCTACATGGAGTGCGTGCATTGATACGGTTTCTATTTCTTCCACTAGGCGCTATTTCTAAACAATGGCATAAACTAGATCAGTTTATGAATCAAAATACATAATCCCATACTTATAAAACACTTAACATAAATTGAACTATTTATGGATATAATCCATAATGATAAGAATGTTTTCTTTGAGGAGGTATATACTCATAATCCCTTCAAAATTATTTGTAAAGAAAAATGAGAGTTATCCTAAGCATATCCCCTGGGAGTGTCGTAACCAAGAGTGCAGCAAGGCCCGTTGTCGTGCACCAGTTCCCGTTCGAGTCTAGCTCAAAGCGGTGTTTTCAGGTTTTACCTTTAGGTACATCTGTGCCAGAGCCGCCTCTACCTGATCGTATCCAGACAGGGATGTATTGCTCGGAAAACTCACAAAATCTCTACAATACCAAAATTCTAGGAAGTTCTTCTATACTAATCGTCAAATTTCATCTTAGGTCTACGTGATCTAATCAGAGTTTATCTAAATCTAGCTTCCAAGGTTTGTACTAAACTTCCTCTGATACCAACTATAACGCCCCAACCCCAATTACCCAGAGTCAGTGCATTATTACATAACATTGGCATTATCACAAGAAAGATCAAATCTCGAAAGACCGATTGGTTTAGTAGCCTTGGAAACACTAGATATATTCATAAGTTTTACATTACATCATACAATGAAAAACTACTACAAAAACATAATGTTTCCACAGTCCACACTATAATCCCCTCATAATATCCCTGCAGGTCATTCATAACTTACATATTCACATCCTGGGAAAAATAAAACACAGAAAAGGGGTGAGCTCAAATGCCCAGTAAGGATAACAATATATCGGAAACTTTCATAAATAAGAATAAACATTTAAGGCAATGTATAACTAAAACAAAAGCCTTTTAAACTTGAACATTTAACATAGTATGGCATAAATAAAATGAAATAATGCCATTTACTTATTCACATGGTTATTCTACTAATCGAATAATCACATGCAAAATCAATAACCACTTTCATAATGATGGAATGCATAATGCCAGACTATCATAACCACATAGCCAAGGCCTCGTGCCAAGACTGCAAATAAGATTTTGTCAAGGCCTTGTGCCAAGACACTAGTTTGTCTCATGAGACCTACCGATGCATCGAGGAGCTATAGCGGGCTCCACCTGCTATATTGTGGATACTGGTGTTGTTACAAAAGAAAGGAAATAAAAAGAGTTTGGGGGTTGGAGAAGCAAAATAAATGAAAATAATTTAAGAGAAATCGTTACCTTTAATTTAGGTAACTCACTTTGGTTGGAACCAAAGGACTTCTTGAAATGATTTCTGCCTAAGGGGGGGCTTCAAGGAGGAGGAGAGGGATGTGGGGAGCTTATTTGGGCAGGGTTTGGACGAGCCAAGTGGCTTGAGAGGTGTGAGGAATGAGTAGAAGTGGTCACCTTTTATAAGGGAGAGGAGGGGTCTTTAGGAAAGAGTGAAAGTATTACATTATAATATAATTATATTCGGTTTATAATTATCCAAAAATCATTGAGGTCGAAGATAAGATGACTCATTTTTTAAATAACATCAACCAATAAGAATTGGACAGGTTTTAGATAATATTTTAATCATTATAATCTTATTTATTTAAATGATTTATTAATGAGGTAAACATTGCATCATTATTGTGTCATTAATAATTTAACTTATTTGATTTCTAAAAATTATAAATAAAATATCATTATGTAGGAAATATTTTTATCTTTCTAATGAATATTTATAATCGAAAATCCAACATGTATTGCCCTATGTAAAAATTGGTCTTCTAAAATATGTAAGCTTATGCCATTTTTATTTTTATTTTAACTTTTTTAATATAATGTGTCCCTACCACATACAAGTGGCTCTAAGGGGTCCCCAAATAGACCCAATGATGCCCATGGTTGGGTAGGTGTCCACCAATAAGGTTAGGACACGTTTTAGGGTAATTTTGTATTATTATAATATTATTTTTTAACCCTTATTTACCGGATTTACCCTTTAACCATGGTAAATAAAATATTTACCGCAGTAATTATTCAAAATGTGTAAAAATAAAAGTTACCTATTTACATAATTTGGACATCCTGATTCCAAATATGTAATCCATTTTTCCAAATTCAAAACACAGAAGTGGCAGAAATTAATTTAAAATTAAATCCCGCTGTCAAAACAAAAAGCGTGTTTTAAAGAGATAATAACTATCAAAAGATTGACACTTGTTTATGTTCGGTTTAATTGTAAAATTATGTACAATGACAAACATTAAATTAAATGGTAAAAATATAATCTAAATATACTTTAAAACCACTCAAATTCATAATTTATCAATATTAATTATTTTGATTAAAAAAGTTGTTTTTAATTAAAATTTAGTAATTTTCACTATTCATCAAAATATAAAAGTTATCTGAAAAGTACCAAAATTTCACCCTAAGATAATTTCAATATTACGAATCCAAAAATGAAGTCCATTTTGAAATATAAAATATATATGATTTCAAAAAGTAGGTATTACTATTCACAACGGCTAGTTTAATTAGTTGTGGTGTGTGTTAGAACTCGAGGTTGCGTACAACACACGCTATCGCATTATTCGAAGGGAAACGTACCATGGAAGCTTGGGGTGTTACAGGGACCATGTTGCCTCCTAGATTCCATGACGCAAATACCCCCCAATTAAGAAGTAGCCTTAAATATCCACCCAACACAACCTATGATGAAACTGTATCCACTACACCGTATTCACAATATCGATGGAGAAATAATTACTTCCACACAACATATATATCATTTTTGGTAGTGGCTCCCCAAAATATCCTGATAGCCACTCCAAACCATGTGGAACTTCCTCTAAGTTCCTTCAACACACGAAACTAACAATGTAAAGGTATAATAGGTTTTGTTCCCTAATAAAAAGGGCACACACAAAAATATTCCCCCAAATTAAAGATAGGGGAAGTAACGACCTACAGAAGAAACACTATCTTCGAAGCCTCAAGCAAGGGAACATTCTCATGACAAGAATCTTAGGACCCTATTACAGAAGTGTAATATTTTGAAATATATTTTTATCATTAGATCTATGTCTCCATTCTATATTTACCAAAAATTTCAAAATAGATCTGTGAAAATCATATTACTGTGTTTTTAATCCCTCAAGAGTTTGAGGATGATGTTTTTGTTGCTAAGGTCTATCATGTAGAGACAAATAACATTGAATTTCACATGGAAATATCATTAATAGAATAAGATTGTTATTATTCCATAAATAGTCACATAAAACTCAATATATTTATTAAATTTTTGTTGAAATCAACATTCATCATGTCTTTATTGATAAAAAACATGGAATTAATCATGCACAAGAGCAAACCCTTTGATTATTTGATTATAATGAATAAAATGTTTCAAATTCCAAATGTCTATTCAAGGGTATGTCTTGAGGAGGCTAATGATTAGAACCCAGTTCATATATCCCAGTTCTAATTATGACTTTATTGTTATTTATAATGACTTGGATTTAAATGATCTTCTTGTAAGGCATTTGTTCTGTATGCATTTGATGATTCTCTCATCATACCAGTAATGCTTCAAATACTCTATCAGTGGGAAAAAGGACTGTTGTATAGTGATAATTACCATTTTTTAATGTCAATATCAATATAAATACATGGGTATATATAAATGATAGAGTAATATGGAGGTGGTATACAATAACATCAAAATTACTACACCTAATGGTTTGTAAATGGACCCTACTAGTCAACTAAATATAATAAGAGAATATTATTTGTTTCCTATCTACTAGAATGAAGATTCCATTATTGATTTAAGTAGTCAAAAATTCATGAAATATCTATTTGAGAGGTTTTAGTATATAATCCCAGTCCTATAATACACTCTCTCAGATTATTCCCCCATTAAGGATACTTCATCAATAATGAATGGTCTACCACACCATCTATATCGATCAATATTTTTCCTTGGGACCTATACTCGTGGGATGGTCTAACCAATAATCACACCATGTGGTCAAGGCTATTTTAATAAATAGACCTCAAACCATAATGAAGGATGTGATCATGGTTCATGGTAACATTCAATAACATCTTAATGATACTAGTTACATTCTTCGAACCCATCCATGAGGATGAGGGATATGATCTTAGTGAAGAAGATAATTTCTCTGATGATAATATCCACACATCATCTCTTAACCTGAAAGGCATGAAGGCCTTCTTTTTTTATTATGGATAATCCCAATTTTAAGGGTTAAAGGGGAACCCATACATTTTCTATAGGCCCAAAGCACAATGCTCGACTGACCCGAAATACATGGCACAAGGCCCAGAGGCATACCATGACCATCACATGACCCATAGGGCCAACCCACTAGAACTTCCCCTCCACCAATGTTGCGTTATTGACCATCTAGATCCCCACATAGGATTTCTGATCAGCTAGCATTTCCCCATAAAAATTTGCACAGTGCCTGGTCCCAATGGCTGCTGCCATACCCTCTCATTCTTCCAATCTGGTTAGCTCTCCTTCTGCTGGTCGCTTGTCTTGTTGCTCTGATCTTCTTCTGGAGCATGTTCTGTGTGAACTGGGAAACTCCTTGGTTGTTGTGGCCTGAAGTCCATGTGGCCCAAAGTCCTTTGAGACCCATATGCCCAAACTGGTTTCTTGAAGTACCAAATCAGGTGAATAGTTTTGGCCACTACAGTAACCAATAGTAACTACTACTATACTGCTATAGTACTACGGATATTCGCCTCCACCAGATTTTGAACCTAGGTCTCTTGGATGCCAAGTAGGAGACCTTCCCACTTTGGTACAGGATAATTGGCCACATAATCACTTAAATCATATAATATTGGTTCATTTTCTACCTTGATGATATTAGGAGGGAGGGATAAATTTAGGATACCCATAATAAATATTCCCTCAAATCAATATCTTTATTATTTGAATAAAAATTCTCATAATTAATTTTTAATAAAAATATACCCATATTTCCTTCAATATCACAAAATGATTCCCCATCTCCTAATACCAATGATGTCAATATTATATAGAAAAAAAATGAATCTCTTAGAAATTCCTATATAATATTTGATTAAGCTTTCTCAACCACTATTGATGAGAATAGTCATGTAAATCAAGTTATGGTGGAGGATTTTTGTCCCACATTTATCATTCCCACCATGAATCCTAAGGACCATGATTGATATATCTCCTTGTTAAAAAACAAAATCTTCTATATTCCAATAAATATATAGAAAATTATGGTTTGTAACTCAATGTTGATCCCCATGATTTGGGTTGTCTAAATAAACACAGTTGTTACAAATAGGTATCCATTAGGATTTATATTATAAACAATATTATGGTAGAGGACAAGGTTGAAAAAGTTGTGAAATATAACATAATATTGAAAGCTTAATACTCTAAATAGATCACATAAAATATCCACAAAAAAGAGTAGTTATGGGATATTATGGCACTACATCAACTTTAAGGATCTAAAAAAACATTACTCAAATGATTATTTATCATCACCAATAAGAAAACTATTGATCTATGAAATAAATGTCCTTTTGGTTCTCTCCTTTATCGATGGTTACTAAAGCTAAAATAAAATTTGATAAACCCCTAATGATGAATAGTTTGAATCCTTTTGGGAACACAAATTTATATATTTCTATTAAGGAAATTTTTCTTGAATAATATTTTTTTAAAAATCAGAACACCTCATTGAAATCTTAAATAATTTTGGGAACTATGGGGACACATAAATTACATCAAGTGACTCATAGAAAAACTCACCTATATGTGATATAACATCATGAATTTGAGTATGAAAATGGTTACATATCAGTGGAGAAGAGTTTTTAGGATTTTTTTATAAACTCATGTAGTAACTTTTGTTCCCACTACTTTTAATTCCACTAGTAGATGGAAGTTCTCTCATCCTATTTGTGAAAACCATAGAATGGTCTTTGGGAACCCACATTATATAGAAGAAGTATGTTGTCATAGATAATAGTCTCTTATAGATAAGAAAAAATAATTGATACATATACTCAATATTGAGATATCACGAAGAATATCTTTTCAGTAATCTTCATGGTGAAAATGTTATGAAACTACCTACAATAACACAAGGTCTACTTAGTCTCTCAAATTAATTTTATGAAATATATCATTTTTTGGTAATGATAATTTAATTGATAACATGTTTTTTAATCATCCTATATGATTTTAATATTTTATTAAACTATTAAAAGGTAGTCAAAGGGTAGGCTTTGAGCAATTTTCACATAGCATAACCTACACCATTAACTTCAGTTGTAAATATAGATCTAATTGAAAAAAATCCTCAATTTATGACTCTATCTAGATATAGTAGATAAGACTCAATGGTTCATCTATAATACCTATAGGAATACTGATGTCAAATTTGATGTTTAATAGGGAAATCTTGGGAATTGATATTTTCAACCCAAAAGATGGTCTTGAACTAGAAATTCCAGTTGTTAAATGATTTCAATGATAATGAATACAAATACCATGCCTTTATTATATTCTTGGATATGTTTTTTAATATTTTTTTTATCCATTTTGAACATAAATTATGGCTCAGGTTTGGTAATTAAGTAGATTAATAGTCAAAATTTTATTTAAAAGGTTGAATAGATTACCCTGTTTGATTATGAATAAGGGTTAATGGAATAATTACCATTTGATCCAAACTGGTATCCCATATTGAATTAATTGAATTATAATTCCTATGAATTTCCTAATTTAGGAAAAAACCTTTGAGATCAAGATCAAGGAGATATAGTCATCCACATTGCGAATCATAGGGTGGCATCTCCATTCATCAACTATAACATGGAATAAATCAATGAGATAAATACCACCCTAGAAATGGGGGAGTTGAAACATATTCCTACTAATATCACCTATATATGGATGTCTCCCCATAATTTTAAACCACTAAAGAATAATTCTCCCATAAAACCATGCTAGAAATGAATTGATCTTTAATCGAGCAGTAAAATACATCATATATAGGGATCCAATTCAAATACATTCCTCAAAAAATGGGGAACTAGTAGAGTTGTACTTAATATAATTGATGTATAATGAAACCTAACTATAATTTAGGAGGTACATGGTGGTAGATTAAATTATCCTCATTCTAGAATAATTCATTCCCATAAAATCAAGAGGCCTTTATATTTATAGCCATTAGTGATGCAAGATTTCTTAGAGTTCACTATAATGTTTAAGGAATATCATATACAAACCAATATCATTCATCAAAACCCATTATTATTGTATACTAAATAAATTATTATAAATTTTATGCATGTAGAATATATTTTAGTGGTCCATATCATGAAACTATATCTAAGAAATTCTAGTATATCCTAATTACCATTTATTTCTTTTCTTATAGAACAAGGAAATATCCTTAAATGAATATTTATGAAAGGATATCATATATTTTAGGAATTAAAATATCATCACATGATATTTTTTAACTCACATAATATTAATAGACAATGACACCAATTTTTTATAACTTGATTTGAAAATGCTACATCACTCATCCCACTACTATGTATTAGCAGATGGATATATATAGTAATTTAAATTATTTTTATATTATATCCTTGAAAATATGGTTGAAAGTAGAATAAGCCTTGTCTAGATTAAATTTTACATTCTATGTGAGATTATTACACCATAACCTTTTCAAAAATATAGGAGACATCATATTCTATTGTATAAGGGACATGTGTAGTCTTTACCACTATGGCTCAGCTTCCCTAACATTACATTGATATATATATATATATATATATCAAAAGATGTACAATCTAAAAAATTGTTTTATGAATTAGAGTAACATGATGAGAAAGGTCACCCACAATATATAACATAGAAATATATCTGAACTGTATTATATGTGAATTTAATAATGAAGTAAATCTTTGATCACTCCTATAAGGTGAATTAGAGATGGACTCAAGACCCCCATGATACGTAGGATGAATCCTCCAATGCTTGAACTAATGTGGAAATAAAATACACCATCCTTATGTTCTTACTTAGTGGATGCTATATTTAGATCACAATGGACAGGGATCCTATCAATCAAGGAACCAATGAATGGTTAATCAAGAAATACTTTTCATAAATTCATAGTGGGTTGACACACATCCTTGTCGCATGGTTTAAAATTTCAAGATAATTTCTTAGTACCATGTTGTTAAATTATATTTCTATATTCGTAGCTATATTAATATAAACTACATAGCACCATGGTCTTTGTTTTATGACTATAAAATTTGGAGCACCTGAATCCCAGTTGCATGATGATAACAACAAGAAATAAGGTCAACTATACACAACCTCCCAAACTATTTGGGATGGTTTATTTGTGATAGGCATTATCCTTGTGTAAGATCTAGATTTATGTAAGAGTTATTGGTGTACTCACCCTTTATCTATTATTTATTAAAAAAGTATAATATGTACTCACAAATATAAGAAATACTTGTGGATTGATTCATATAACTATAGGATATAGAGTGATTCTTCAATAAATTATTGTTTTTCCCATATGTAAATATCAAAAAATCGCTATATTGTCTGGAATTTTGAATCCTTTAAATTATATAAGGTATCTTTAAATAGGTTTAACATTGAGATAAAGCTATCTTATTTAGCTAAATATCTAGATTGGTACAAGACATCCTACATAAAATAATTCTTAGCATGATGTTAAAACACATGATGCATTGTCTGTAACATCCCAAAAATTCAATGTAAG
This sequence comes from Viscum album, assembly GCA_963277665.1. Classification (NCBI taxonomy): domain Eukaryota; kingdom Viridiplantae; phylum Streptophyta; class Magnoliopsida; order Santalales; family Viscaceae; genus Viscum; species Viscum album. Next base: position 522,457,298 of record OY728150.1, read on the forward strand.
TTATATATTTAATTTAATTCAATAGCCTTTACATAACAAAACATCGACTTGGCTTGCGTTAAATGAAAGATTGAGTTTCTGCAAAAAAAACACATTAATATTATAATTATTTAAATGATATATTTATTTATCAATTAAATATTGTGATATTAATAGTAAAAAATAATTTTTTATTGTTATTTATATTGTTTTCACATAAATAAATCATATTTATAATGAAATGTATATGTTTTGTTAAAAAAGTTAAATATTTAGAAAAAATAATTTCCAAAAAGATATAATTTTTATGTCATTTTTTGTGAACAACAATAACATTAATATTAGACCCTCCAAAAAAATGAATTTCGTAAAATTGAAATCATTTTTTGATTTGAAATATCAAAATTATCTTATGGTGAATTTTCAGTAAATTTATGAAATGTTTTAATTTTTGATTAACAGTGAAAAATACTACATAGTACATAAAAATAAACTTTTTAATTAAATAATAATTATTTTTTATTTATATTTATTTTTAAGTAAAAATAGATACATAATACCTATATTAGTCCAATTTAATTAATTAGAATCATTTTATAATAAGATTAGATATATAAATTTTTATATAACTTTTTAACGTCTTTTACAAACTTTCTAGGAACATTTGCAAATTTTCATAAAACATAATTTTACCATTTCTATGAATTGAATTTAAATAATACATGACACACAATTGACATCAATAAGTAAAATGTGGTTTAATAGGATGAAAATAATTTTTGGTTAATAGTAACTTTTAAATTTTATTTACCATAGTTAAAAGTAAATAGGGTAATTAAAGGTAAAAATTATATTATAATTACCCTAATAAATGCAATAATTCTATTGTATAAGTGTATTTAGGACAAAATAAACCTTAGGTATAATATATGATTCTTGTTGATCCACTTTTATTAGATTAGGACACTTATTTTTATTTTATTTAAAGAAGAGTTTAAAGTGTTAAATTCAAATTTTAATAACTAAACCATCTTTAATATTGGGTTATATATTAGATAAATTAGATTATAAATATTCATTAGAAAGCTAAAAATATTTTCAAAAAAATAGTTTTCTATTTATAATTTTTAGACAATAATTAATTAAATTTATTTATGACACAATGATGATGCAGTAATTACCTAATTAATGGAAGATTAAAATAATTGATATTAAAAATATCCAAATAAATGTAAATTGCAACTTTTTATGAATTGAATTAATTTTCATGCTCAATATGACATGTTATTATTTATTTAACATATTTGTTTTGAAGTAATCAAGTTTTTTTTTACTTTCAAGAAAACCAAATACTAAATAGTGTCGAAATTGACAGAATTGAGTTTTTTAAACTATACTATATTATTAACTGATATAATTTTTCTAAAAAAACAGGGTTTGTCCAAAAGAATTATATAATTATAGATATATCATTAATGAATGACTTTTGGTTCTCTTGGAATTTTATTGTAAGTTTATTAACCATGTAATATTAAAATATAATAAGACATTGTAAAAGTTAAACTATTAAACAAAGAGTTAAATATAAAAGATATAGTTAATATGGTGACCTAAACTTGTCAACAAACTGTTGGTTGAGAGTATTTAGACCCATCCCCACAATATCCTTGAATAAATCCATTCAGATCCATTATAAACTAAAAATTATTTTCTAATAAAATAACATTTCAAGCATTTCCAAAAGTGACCCTCACCTCTCTTATAAAAGGGTACTTACCCTTATCTAAAAATAAAACCTCCAAGGCCATTTGTCTTGGCCAACCCCTTCTCAAATATCTTTCCAATTACCCTCACTTCATCCTAGTGGCCATACTTTGATCAAAAATCCATCTTAAGGATCTATTTTTTGCAAATCAAAAAGAATCACCCGAAGAATATGTAATAAGTTCATAAAAATTTCAAAGTTCTTTTCTTCTTCCACATCACCTTTCTTGTTGTTTCCATACAAAAATAATAAATCCAGTACCTTATACATACTGTGGTGTTATTATAAATATGTTACAATCATATTAATTATTCTATCCAATCTATTAATGACAAATGTCACTGTATGTGCGTACGTATGGCTTACCATATCCACTTCGGGGTGTTTTTGTTATTCAACACATCATAATTTGGATGGGTATAATAATTACTATAATTGATATAAATAATAAAGATAACATGTTAATGATTCAGTATATGTAATATACCATCCAATTACATGTTATTTCACCATCAACAGAAGTATATTGTTTCTCGTGGGTATGTAGGGATTACCGTCTCCACGAACACGATGAGATTAATTCTCCATCGTAACCATTCACAAAAAAATTTCATTGTATTATTTAAAATAATGTTTACAATCTTAATATAATTCGGTATATGAATAAAATAAATCATTTCCATAACAAACATGACTTAAATTGAAAAAAATATAAAGTAAAACGAATTTGTAAACACCCGAAACAATGTTATTACTGAAGTATTATTAACAAACAAATATTAGAAGATCATATATGAAATAATATTTATGTATGTGGTTATTTTATAGTTTAATAAAAATGATTTAACTATTATACAAGGGGTTAACATTCCCTCTACTAAGGAAAATTATAATGTAAGGGTTAGTTTTTTTACAATCTCTTTATTTATACAAGGTTGTTTTTCCGCAAGTATCTACTGGGTCATCTTTATCATTCACATCCGTGTTTATTTAAAATGCATTTCAAAAGATTTTTACTATTTCCTAGAATATAGGTTAATGTCGTTTATACCACTTTCAGACTTTTTATAATTTTTTTAAAATAATCATTCCATCATTTTTTAAAAAGGTACTTTATGACCTTTTAGACAAATTAAGGTAAGAATTTTTTTTAACTTATACGGAATGTGCGGCTATTTTTCTTCCATTATAACACCTTTGAAGCTTCCCTTATAGTATAATAAGAATATTTTCAAAATAAATGTTTTCTTTTATAATTATGGTAATTTTAAATGATTTGAAAATAGAAATATATATTTCTCTCAAATAGTTTTGATTTCATCTATGTCAACATCCTTTGTTGGATTTTATACTTTTTTGAAGTAGATTTATAATGATATAATATTTAATATTTTATTGAAGGTTTTCTGACATATTTGAATGTGGATGTATTATTTTTATGCCACTCATGGTTTGTGGTTAAAGTATTAACATTTCTCATGCTAGTTTTAATATGAATTTTTCTGTTATGTTTCAACCATTTCATATGAGGAATGCATTGGACTTAGTAAGTGACAGGTGGATCCTGTTATAGCTCCTCAATGCATCGGTAGATCTCATGAGACAAACTAGTGTCTTGGCACAAGGCCTTGACAAAATCTTATTTGTTGTCTTATCACGAGGCCTTTATTATGTGTTTATGATGTCTATTATTATGCATTATATCATTATGAAATTAGTTATTGATGTTACATGTGATTATTAGACTAGTCGAATATCTATTTGAATATGTAAATTGAATTATTTGATATTTATTTTTCATATTATGATAATTTTTAATATTAAAAGGCCAGTGTTTTAGTCTTTTACATTTCCTTAAATTCTTATGCTTATTTATAATAGTTTCTTCTATATTGTTATCCTTACTAGACATATGAGCTTCCCCCTTACTTATGTTTTCTTTTTCCCAAGATGTGAATAAGTATATAATTATTAACCTAAAGGGTTAGGCCAAAGGATATGAGTGTGTTCAAAGGGGAAACAATGTTTTTTTTTCATGATGTAATTTATACCTTATGTATGTATCTAATACCCCCAAGGCTACTCAACTAATCGGCCTTTCGAGACTTGATCTCTGGTGTTCATGCCAATGTTATGTAATAATGCACTGACTCTTGTTAACTAGGGTCAGGGAAATATAGTTGGTATTAGAGGATGTTTAGTACAAACCATGGAAACTAGATTTAAATAAACTCGAATTCGAGAACATTACGCTAAGATAAACACTAAATAATAATATAGAAGAACTTCCTTGAATTTTGGTAATGTATAGATTTTGTTAATTTTCAATGCCATACATCCCTGTTTGGATACGAGCAGGTAGAGGCTACTCTGGCATAGATGTATCTAGTGGTAAAACCTGAAAACACCACTTTAATATTGACTCAAACAGAGATTGGTGCATGATAATATGTCTTCTCGCGCACTTGGTTATGACACTCCTGGGTGATATTCTTAGGATAATTCTATTTTCCTTACAAACCATTATAAATCATTTTTGAGTAAATACTTCCTCAAAGAAAACATTTTTTTTATGATTATAGATTATATGAATAAGCATTTAAATTTGGGTTAGATATATTACAATCTTGGAATTATTCATTGTGATTCCTAAACTAACCTAGTGTATTCCATTGTTTAGAAATGGTTCCCAGTAGAAGGAATGATAACTCTAAAAATACGCATGATCCAAAGAGTAAGAAGAATCATATATTTCATGGCCTTAAGACAAAATTTAGATGGAAAATAGTCTACCACATATTCTAATAATATAAATAAATAGTATCATGTGTTAATAAGATACGTAAAAATTTCATCAGTTATATGACATTGAAGGGAATCCCGACAAGAAAAGGATGGTAGAGAGATTTATGGATAATGGGAAAAAGGGAAAGATTTATTTTCTCATATGAAATAACTGTGGAAAGAATCACCTTGTTAAACGATTCAAGGGATTGAGAGTTTGTTATATGTATGGAGAAAAAGGACACCAAGTACGTGATTGTAAGGGTATGAAATTTTTTTCAAATGTAAAATTCATCCTTTGAAAGGAGTTGGAACACTATGCGAATCAATGTCCCAATCATCAACGTATACCCCAAAATGATACTATTGGATATTAATCAAGTAATTTTATACCATAGATGAATAGGAATAATTAGTGTTCTTATACTTGTATTAATTATTTATGTCATTTGAGTGTTGTATAAATGATTTCTTAGTTGTATAAATTATTGAAATAAATGAGGATTGTACTAAAGTACTATTTAATTAAGGATTTGAGATTATATGGTACGTTGAAAAGTGACTTAACAACAAGTTAAATTTTCTGGAAAATACATGGTTGAAGGAAATATAAACCATAATATGGTCCTGATACTTAGGTAGTGATTTTGGAATAAGAGATGGTTGATATGGATAAATTATATTGGATACTCTTGACTACCTTGGAACTGATTAATGGGTTGTTTATTCAATCATTGTTGGAGTATTTATTTTTTCGATATAAGGAATATATCTAGTATTTTATAAGGAATAATGGATAATGAATATAAAAAAAAGGTTTCATGTTAATTCATGGTGTTGCAATGTTTTAGAATAATATATGATGAAGGCACTCACATGTTATTATGTAACAAAAATAGATCTTCATTATGTTATGTTGACCTTCTTTATAAATATTTGGACCATGAGTGTGGACACAAGTATTTTTGATAAGTGTAATGGTTGGAATGGATTAATATGGAAATTGGATACTATGGTTTAATGTTAAAACTTTTCCTAAGATTTTTTTTTGATTTTTTTAAAAGGGAAAAACTAAAGGTCGGGCCACAGCCTGTCGCATCCGGCAAGGCCACGAGACATGAACCCATAACCGAATGGCGACAAGGGTGCATCAACTAACACAAGCCTACGTGATGTCCTGGTTTGTATAATGTAGTTTTTTTAAATGAGCTAATAATTGAATTATTAATTCAATTTTTTTGAAACCCTGTACGATTAGGATAAATAGAATATTTTGAGTTCTATTATCTTTGGGAGTGAAGGATGAGTTTGTGGTAGGAAATTAGTTAAATGATGGAACACTACTTGTCATGTATTTTTTTTTCTATGATGAAATTAATTCTTAAAATTTAGGGAAAAGATATTAAAACAGAAAAATTCTTATCCTAAGTCCTTATGTTTTGATGAACCAATGATATTTTAAGTCATTATAGATTTATGGATTTGAGGCCCTCAATTTTCTATTTATTGTTCCATTATTTGTGATTGATGACCTCAATCACCCTCTATAAATATTTACATTTTCCTTTCAATTATGTGTATCAAATTTCTACCATTGTTCTCCAATTCAAAATTTTAATTTAGTGGTGACTTTTTCATTTCCCTTTCCCTTTTATTAAGACTAAATTTTATTAACACTATTTTCGATGTGGGTTTTCCCCAACGGTATTTTCTATTTTGAACCAATTTTTTTTATGAACAATTTCAATTTGCGAGGACACCGTTTATTGAAGGAGGGGATAATGTAGCACCCCATGATTTCATAATAAGTTATATTTTTAATGTAATTCAATAGCTTATACTACACGCAACACTAACATGGCTTGTGTTATATGCCTTATTGAGTTTCTAAAAAAATGACAAATTAGTATTACAATTATTTGAACGATATATTTATTTATCAATTAAATATTGTGATATGAATAGAAAAAAAGAATTGTTTATTTTTATATATAATGTTTTCACATAAATAAAACATATTTATAATGAAATGTATTTGTTTTGTTAAAATAGTTATATATTTAAGAAAACTATTTTCTTAAAAGAACTAATTTTTAAGTCCTTTTGTGAACAATAATAAAATTAATATTAGACACTCCTAAAAATTGAATTCAGTAAAATAGAATTCATTTTTGGATTCGTAATATCAAAATTAGCTTAGGGTGAATTATTGTTATTTTATCGAAAACATTCAGTTTTTGATGAATATTGAAAAATAATGCAAAGTACATAAAAACTGACTTTATATTTAAATAATAATTTTTCTATTTAAATTATTTTAAATTAAAAATACATACATAATTCTTATATTATTCCAATTTAATTCATTGGATTTGGTTTATAAAAATATTATATATTTAAAATTTTATTAAAATTTTTAACGTCTTTTACCCACCTTCTAGGCACATTTGAAAATTTTCATAAAATTCAATTTTACCACTTCTATGAATTGAATTTTTATTATATGAGAGACATGGTTGAAATCAGTAAGTAAAATTTGGTTCCATAGAATGAAAATAATTTTTGGTGAATATTAAATTTTGAATTTTATTTACAACGGTAAAAAAGTAAATGAGGTAATCAGAGATAAAAATGATATTATAATTAACCTGAAACAAGTCCTAATACTATTGTATGAGTGTATTTTGAAAAAATTCAAACTTAGGAATAAAATATTATCCTTTTTTATCCAATTAAGACATTTATTATTACTTTATTTGATGAAATGTTAAAAGTTTTTAATTCAAATTTTATTAACTAAAACATTTTTAATATATTGTTATACTTAAGATAAATTCAACTATATATATTAATTAGAAATCCAATAATATTTCCTACACAATGGTATTTTATATATAATTTCTATAAATTAAATAATGAATTTTATTTATGACTTAATGATGATGTAGTAATTACCTTATTAATGAATGATTAAAATAATTGATATTATAAATATCCGGATAAATGTAAATTGAGACTTTTGATGCATTACACTAATTTTATAGGTTAAAATAACATGTTATGATTTATTTAATGTTTTTTTTGAATTAAAAACGTTTTGTTGACTTTCACAAAAGCCAATTACTAATTAGTGTAAAAATTGACATAAATGAGTTTTTAAAACAAATACTATATTATTAAATGATATAATATTCCTAAAAATATATTGTTCATCCAAAGGACTTATATAATGATAGATATGTAATTAATGTACCACTTGAGTTTATCTTGTTATATTATTGTATGTTTAATAACAATGTAATATAAAAATACCAGAAGGGATTTTAAAAGATAAAATATTTAACTAAGAGTAAAATCTAAATGATAAGGTTAATATGGTGACCTTTACTTTTTTGAAACCTATTTTTTTAGAGGATTTCGACCCATACCAACATTAAAATTTAAATAAATCAATTTTGAGCAATTATAAACAGAAAAGTATTTTATAATAAAATAATATTTTAAAATTTTCGTAAGGTGACCCTCACCTCTCTTATAAAAGTGTACTTACCCTTCCCTAACAATAAAAACAATAAATCCATTTGGCTTGGCCAAACCCTTCTCAAATATCTTTCCAACTACCCTAAATTCAACCTAATGGGATTACATTGATAATAAATGTAACACCCCAGGTAAATAAAGAATATGACATTTTCATATTTATCCATATTTGTGAATAAAATATTATTATGACTTTAAAGGGGATGCTATGCTCGATGGCGTACCCAACACGCAACAAAGAGTTTCTTGGGAATCTTACGCTGCACTCTAATAATAAAATAATATTATTTTAAATGGTAGTTAGCTTGTAGTAATTGTATTGGTGGGAATGGATAGAAATAACTAAAATATTATTATATATGTTTTTAAATGTTTTTACATTTATCCAATAAATGATAAAAGAATAAAATACGGAAAGAATTCAATTTGAGGCGTATATGCCCTAGTTTTCACTAAAGGTTCATTTATCGCCTTTTGATGGAGAACCATCATTAGATGTAGTTTTTTTCACTCTTATAAATATTTATGGACAAAATAAAACTCTTCTTAAGAATTGGGGCATCAAAATTTACTTTGTGTAAATTTTTGGTATCTTTCTGATAAAGTTCATTTTTTTAATGAATAGTGTAAAATGTTGTATTTTAATTCAAACCCTCTTTTTAATCTAATTTATTTATATGATTAGATTATCTTTTGAATTGGTTTTAAAGAGAAATTAGAATATATTTTTACCATTAAATCCAATAGTGGTCGTTGGAATTTATTTCACTTTGAAATCAGACATAAACTAGTGTCAATCTTTTGATACTTATTGTTTCATAAAAACACGCTATTTGCTCTGATAGCGGGAATTAATTATTAAATTAAATAATGTGACTTATATGTTCTGAATTTTGTAAAATAGACTTCATTTTTGAATACAGAATGTCAAATATAGCTTAGGGTGAATTTTTGCGATTTTTCTGAAAAAATTCAATTTTTGATGAATAGTGAAACCATTACGTGGTACTTATAAAAACTGATTTTTCCGTTTAAATGAAAATTTTCCATATTTTTGTTTTGAATTTAAAAAATCCATCATGCATGGTTTTACGTATGATGTAAAATGTGGTTCAATGGGATAAAAATAATTTTTTTGTGAATAGTAACTTATTAAGTTTTTAATCGCGATTAGAAGTAATTAGTGGAGTTTAAGGTAAAAATAATGTTTTAATAATATGAAATGAACTTGACACATGTCCTAAAATCATTGGATGTGTCATGGAAGACCAAGATAACCCATGGGTCAACCTTTTGACCCCATGAAGCCACTTTGGTTGAAAAATGGAATTAATAGATTTTTATTTAAAGTTAAAGTAAAAATGAGACAAACATGAAATATTTTACTAAAACAATTTTTACATGGGGTTATACAAATCAGATTTTTGGCTATAAATATTAATTGGAAAGCTAAAAATATTTTCTACATCATAGTATTTGTTTTATAATTTTTAGACATTATATAAATTAAATTAATTATGACATCATGATGATGCAGCGATGACCTCATTATTTAGCAATTTTAAAAAAATGGAAAGATAATGAAATATCTAAGACCTACACATGTCCAAAACATATTTAATTAGTGGATTTAGAACACTTATCACCTTATACTCGAAACAAATCAATGTCGGACCTCTTAAATCTGAATACCTATTTAAAATAAAGTAACATTTCTTTACCTTCCAAGAGTGCCCCTCCTCTCCTCTTATAAAAGGCCCCCACCTCTACCTCCTTACCCACACTCCCAAAGCCTTTGGCTCAGCCAACCTCTGCCCAGTTTTTCCCTCCACTTCCCTATATTACTCCTTGAAGCCTCACTTTGGGTAGAAGTCTTCCCAAGGAATCCTTTGAGCTCAAACCAAAGGGAGTTACCCAATTTTAAGGTAAAATCTTCACTTGAGTCCTTTTGTTTTATTTTGCTTCTCCAACCCCCAAAACTATTTTTATTCATTACTTTTGTAAAAACTCCAGTATCTTCAATATACTAGGATTTTGTTATAATATGGATTCTAGCTACACTTTCACACACCTACATCTAATGGTTAAAGAACATACTGTTTCCGTGGATGGCGAATTTCGGCCTCCCAAAATGATGATTATTCAACATTCTTTTAACACCTTCAAAGGTGGCCATTAAGATGACAGTATAATTATATATTATATATAATATGTTTATGTTTTCCTTAAGCTTCTGTATTTTTCATTTTGTTCATACCTTTATGGTTTCCATTATGGGTAAACGCGATATCTTCATTTAAGGAAGTGTGGACTACCGCCCCCTCCAAGTGATATGATTTGTTAATGCCATATGTGGGACGTATAAAGGATGGATTTAAAGTTATTATATATGATTTTATACTGGAATTATAATATACCTTTATATAATTATTATTAAATTCCATAAAAATATGAAATAGAAATGAAAGTAGCGTTCATGCGTACATACAGCTTACCGTCTCCCTGAACGGTGCATTTCATTTCTTACCTCTAAATGATTATGTAATATTATAAATGAATTTATATTCTGGATATATATGATATATATTATATCCAAATCATGAATATAATTCTGAATATAATGAACATTTGACCACACGAACAACATGTAATTGTAAGAAGTCCACTTTCGACTTAAGAACCAAATATCGACAAAAAAACATTATTAACTTAAATGATTACATAATGTTTATAACATGGAAATAAGTGATCTAAAAGGAATAATGAAATATAAAAAGGTTCTTAATAAAGTGGAAATTAATTCAAGTTTATTATTCAGAATGTTAAAGAACGATCGAGTCAAGTCGGACCCGAGGTAAGGGATCCTACTCCTCTCTTTCTTTTTAAGTACACTCTTTTATGTCATTCTTTCTTAGCTCATATTTCTTGCTATTGGGATGTAATTTTATATTAAACTTAGTGTAATTTTTATGTTAATATGATGAGAGAACCTATTATCTCTCATCAATCCATTTTGGATGTTTTGAGTGGCGCCGTTAGGCTACGGAATTTTCGTAAGAGATCTAACCCCTCTCTTTCTCTTTAAGTACTATCCTTTATGTCACTTCTTTTAAGCTCCTCTTTTTTATGATATAGTATGTTATTTTATATTCTTGTTTCACTACATTTTATTTTAATGTGATGAGATAACCTATTTTATCTCATCAATCCATTTTTCAAAGTTTTAAGTGGCGTCGTTAGGCTGCCGAGTTTTTGTAAGGGATTTTTCATCTCACTTTTATTCCCGTGAGATTTATGCTATATTTTCCACAATTTCCATTGAGTGGTGTATATACTGAACATTATTTTACTCATTGTGTAATATTCTTTCATTTATGAGTGTTTACATCAATGTTGTATTGTCCTTCTTTCACGGGGCATAGGTTTCGAATGATACCCATGTCGGTAAGGGAACCTTTCACCCTCCTCTTTTTAAAAGACATATTTTGTTATGTCTTTTAATTAACATAATAATATTTTGGTATATGTTATTCTATACCCTTATTGATGTAAATTTTATGTCCAAGTGAAGAGATACCCTTTTTATCTCTCATCAACTCTTTTTTCTGAATTTTGAAGTGACGTCGTTAGGCTGTCTAATTATTGCAAGGGAACTTCTTAACCCAATTTCGATTATTTGGGATAAACTTTTACACCTTGAATATGTCATTCTATGATTATATGTGAATGTCCTATGATTTTTTTACACTTAATACCCACTTTCATTTCTTGTATTCGTTTTTCACACATAGTTATGTAACTAATTTATCCTTAATCCAAAGATACCATCTTGGTATGGGACTTCGTCTCAATCTCCTTTCATTGAGGCATATTCTGTTTTATAAACAACCATCTTTTATACAGTGTATAAACCCCTTTGACTTTTACTTTTATTCAAAAGGAATATTTTTTATACGAATTGTTTATTAAATGACAAAAGGGAATGTTTTTGTCGTACGTATGTGGCGACAACGACTTCTCTGCCGTCATGACCATTATTTGAGTTTCACCTTCCTCTACAAGCCATACATTCTTTTTAAAAGACAAATAAATACCATGTTTTACTTTTCTTTTATTTTGGTATTGAAAATGGTTTCCACAATGTTTTTATATCAATGTTTTGTATTGATATCTTGTGATTGAAAGATGGAAATGTTATGTTTCCTTTATTAATGTATTATGTGATGTGATTATGTTGAGGTTCATGGGAATTATTATTAATACTGGTGGTTCCGTGATAAACTAAGGGCGGGTGATCCCGATATAGCTCTCCAATGCATTGGGTAACGTGAAGGAGTGTAACGTTAAGGTTTCTCCGAAGAGATTTAGGGAATATATTGTGATGGGTATTCCAAACGTAAACAAGAGGGTCACTCCCTACGTAATAATGTTATGAATTCCTCAAGTTACCTTTATGTCTTATGATTTCTATTATTTATTTATGGTTTGATGAGTTATGTTAAAGTGCCTATGTTTTATGGGTAAAGTATGATTTCATTCTTATGTATATATGAACTCATGTTTACTTTCCATATTTCTATAACCCTTACTGAGCTTTTTATGCTCATCCCAAGTTTTTGAAATGTTTTTCATATGTCAAGGGAAAGGTACATGATGAGATGATAATGTAAAGGATGTGTCAAGAAAGAATCCATGTTTTATTTTAAATATGTTTTCGTTGATGGGAAGAATTAATACTTTCTTTTATATAACCACTTTGTTTAAATGTGGAATGTAATGCAAGTTTCATAATCTAATTCTCTAAAACTCTAAACTTGAAAAGATCCTCAATGTTTAATCTTGTAATTACTCGAGATTAAGTAAGGTTTAAGGCTGGGGCCTTATAGTTTGTATTAAAGGTCGGTTTAGATAACATTAGAGGTTAGGGTATTCTTTTTGCATAAGTGGCATTACCATAGTGGTTAGGATTTCAGAAAGATTACTATTTTTAGATAAAGTGAATGAGTAAGTATATATTAGTGTTTATCTTCCTCATTAGTACATGATGGTTTTTTGATATACTCACACTGACCTTTTTGGTTTTAGTAAATGACTGGATCTAGTAGGCACCAAAGTATTAGTGGATGTGAAGGAAACTGTGATAGTTTTTTGACCAAGCAACTAAATGATATGGGAGCTGCAATGAGAACTCTTGTGATTATCCTCAACCAACTATCTGGAGTCATGATTGACCACCTAAACCTTGGTGATTTCTCTAAGGAATCATATATGCGAGAAACAAATCCCTACAGAAGTACATGTAATAATCATAAAGTTAAGTGTGTTCAAAAACCTATGTGTCAAAGATGTGGAAGGAAACACCTAGGAAAATGTTTCAAAGGGACAGAAATATGCTATAGATGTGGAAATGAAGGTCATAAAGCAAGAACCTTCCATGGAAAAAGGAAGCATCCAGTTGAATCAAGGAAAGGGAAAGAAGTTCTTTCTGAGGGATCAATTGAATGTTTTAAATGTGGTGTGCATGGTAATTATGCAAACACATGTCCTATGAAGAAGTTTCGTGAATGGGATCCCCAAGAGCGTAAAAATGTTCGTTTACCAATACATAATGCCATTCCGATTGAGGATAAAGAAACTGACAATGACCAATCAAATGTATGTATTATTTCATGACTATTTTTTTCCTATTTTGGAATCTTAGGATATGATTCATGATTTTGTTTGTAGGAAAGAGGTATTTCGGAATAAGTTGGAAAGGAAGGGTTAATGGATCATGAAGAATGATTAATGAGTAAGATGTCAACATATAGGGGCTTCAAGAGTTATGGTGAAATTCTTAAGAGTATTAAGTCTCTTTTGATGATGGGGTTACATTAGAAGACTTTTTATATTATGTGTAACCCAGATGTTTAATATATGCAAATTTTATTCAAGGAATAGTTATCTTTTCTTATGTGGACATAGTTATAAAGAACCATTTGGGTTTATATGATCCTTACGTTTGAGGTAATTATGGTTTACTATAAGTTATATGGAAGTGAAAGGCATGAGATAAAATTGAGGTTAAATTATATTATGGTTATTTTTGATGATTTTATCTCTTTTTGGGGAATTATTTGAGAATTATATAGTTTTGGAAAAAGGACAACATGAAGACCGTGTGACTACTTGTCGTGTCGGACAAAGCTGTGGGAATCGAACCCACAACCAAAGTGCGACTGGTATTTATCGCCTACCACTGGACTACATGAAGTCTCTAGTTAGTTTGACTGATTCTTTTTAGTTATATGATTTTATGAATTAAGAGTAAGTTGATATTGGGTTATTTATGAAAATGATTAACCTATCATGGAGGATATGTGATTAGGTTAATTACTTTTCAATACGAGACTATAGGAGTAACTGATGTTGTTTGGAGATAAATGTTACGATTTAACTTGGAAGACTATGTGACTACATCTTTCAAATAATTGTGTTTCAATCTTAGATTGGTTTACTTTGAAGAATTTTATGGACAAGTTGTCTATCGGATGGTCCTCGTTGAACTTTGGGTTTTGTTGGACAAATTTTGGAGATTAAGCATAGATTTTCTTTTTAAAGGGTTATCCTTTTCTGGATTATCTAACCTTGTACTAACCTTTTTGGTTTTGGTTTTGGTTAAAGCCTAAAGACATGGAAAGTATATAGTTATCTTTAGTGGATTAGGTGATTTTCTAGAAGTTGATTATAGTACTCTTAATGCAAACAAGTCTCCCTAAATACTTATCTTTTTTAAAAAAAAATATGTGTTTGATTAAGGAATCTAGTAAAAGTTGAAAGTCAACATGATAAGTGATTATGTTTCCTTATGAATAAATTCCTCAATAAAACACAACTTAAAACAAAAATGTTGTCTATTAACTTTTCCCACTAGGGAATCGAATACCGTTGAACCCATCACAAGTTTGTGAATTTCTTATGGTTAACTTTCTCCTATACTTGTTTACTATCACTCTCCTTCAAGAACATGACCCTTTGATTTTTCTTCCATGTCCATGTTTTTCTACATGGAATCATAGTATGGGTTAACTCAGGTGACCTCTGTACTTATCTTCCTTTATTTTAAAGTGATTTTTTTACCGACTCTTGTTCCGATGTGGGACTTTCAAGGATGTTTCCAAGATCAATTTTAAAAATTGTGAGGACGCAATTCCCTAAAGGGGGGAAGGATTAACACCCCAGGTAAATAAAGAATATGAAATTTTCATACTTATCCATATTTTTAAAAAAAATATTAATATGACTTTAAAGGGGATGCTATGCACGATGGCGTACCCAACACGCAACAACGAGTTTCTTGGGAATCTTTTATTGTACTCTAATAATAAAATAATATTATTTTAAATGGTAGTTAACATGTAGCCATTTTATTGGCAGGAATGGATATAAATAACTAAAATATGGTTATATATGTTATTAAATGTTTTTACATTTATCCAATAAAATATAAAGACATAAAATACGGAAAGAATTCAATTTTAGGCGTATATGCCCTAGTTTTCACTAAAGGTTCACTTATCGCCTTTTGATGGAGAACCGTCATTAAATATAGTTTTTTTTCACTCTTATACATCCTTTTGGACCAAAAAAACTCTTCTTAAGAATTGGGACATCAAAATTTACTTTGTGTAAATTTTTGGTATCTTTCTGATAAAGTTCATTTTTTAATGAATAGTTTAAAATGTTGTATTTTAATTCAAAACCTCTTTTTAATCAAATTTATTTATATGATTAGATTATCTTTTGAATTGGTTTTAAAGTGAAATTAGAATATATTTTTACCATTAAATCCAATAGTGGTCGTTGGAATTAATTTCAATTTGAAATCAGACATAAACTAGTGTCAATCTTTTGATACTTATTGTTTCATAAAAACACGCTATTTGCTCTGACAGTGGGAATTAATTATTAAACTAATTAATGTGACATATACGTTTTTAATTTTTTAAAATAGACTTCATTTTTGAATTTGGAATGTCAAATATAGCTTAGGGTGAATTTTTGGGATTTTTCAGAAAAACATCAATTTTTGATGAATAGTGAAACCACTAAGTGGTACTTATAAAAACAGATTTTTCCATTTAAATAAAATTTTTCCATCTTTGTGTTTTGAATTTAAAAAATCCGACATACATGGTTTTTAGTAAGAAGTAAAATGTGGTTCAATGGGATAAAAATAATTTTTTGATGAATAGTAACTTATTAAGTTTTTAATCGCGATTAGAGGTAATTAGTGTAGTTTAAGGTAAAAATAATGTTTTAATAATAATTAATGAACTTGACACATGTCTTAACCTCATTGGATGTGTCATGGGCGACCAAGACGACCCATGGGTCAACTTGGGGACCCCATGAAGCCACTTTGGTTGGAAAATGACATTAATATCTCTTTATTTAAAGTTAAAGTGAAAATGAGACAAACATGAAATTTTTTACTAAAACAATTTTTCCATGGGGTTATACAAATCATATTTTTGACTATAAATATTAATTGGAAAGCTAAAAAAAATTCCTGTATCATAGTATTTGTTTTATAATTTTTAGACCTTAAATAAATTAAATTAATTATGATATCATGATGATGCAGCGATGACCTCATTATTTAACGATTTAAATAAAATGGAAAGATAATGTAATATCTAAGACCTACACATGTCCAAAACCTATTGGATGAGTGGATTTATAACACTTATCACCTTATCCTAGAAACACATCAATGTAGGACCTCTTAAATCCGAATACCATTTCAAAATAAAGTAACTTTTCTTTAGCTTCCAAGAGTGCCTCTCCTCTCCTCTTATAAAAGGCCCCCACCTCTAGCCCTTACCCAAACACCAAAAGCCTTTGGCTCGGCCAAACTCTGCCCATTTTGTCTCTCCACTTCCCTATATTACTCCTTGAAGCCTAACTTTGGGTAGAAGTCTTCCCAAGGAATCCTTTGAGCTCAAACCAAAGGGAGTTACCCAATTGTAAGGTAATGTCTTCACTTGAGTCCTTTTTTTTTATTTTGCTTCTCCAACCCCCTAAACTATTTTTATTCATTACATTTGTAAAAACTACAGTATCTTCAATATACTAGGATGTTTTTATAATAAGGATTCTCTCTACACATTCACACACCTACATCTAATGGTTAAACAACATACTGTTTCCGTGGATGTCGAATTTCGGCCTCCCAAAATGATGATTGTTCAACATTCTTTTAACACCTTAAAAGGTGTCCATTAAGATGAAACTATATTTATATATGATATATAATATGTTTATGTTTTCCTTAAACTTCTGTATTTTTCATTTTTTTCATACCTTTATTGTTTCCATTATAGGTAAACGTGATATCTTCATTTAAGGAAGTGCGGACTACCGCCCCCTCAAAGTGATGTGATTCGTTAATGCCATATGTGGGAATTATAAAGGATGGATTTAAAGTTATTATATATTATGTTATACTGGAATTATAATATACCTCTATATCATTATTATTCCATTCCATACAAATATGAAATAGAAATGAAAGTAGCGTTCATGCGTACGTACGGCTTACCGTCTCCATGAACGGTGCATTTCATTTCTTACCTATAAATGATTATGTAATATTATAAATACATTTATATTCTGTATATATATGATATATATTATATCCAAATAATGAATATAATTATGTATATAATGAAAATTTGACCACACGAATAACATGTAATTGTAAGAAGTCCACTTTCGACTTAAGGACCTAATATCGACAAAACAAACATTAATAACATAAATGATTCCTTAATGTTTATAACTTGGAAATAAGTTATATAAAAGGAATAATGAACTAGAAAAAGATTCATAATAAAGTGGAAATTATATCAAGTTTAATATTCAGGACATTAAAGAACGATCGAGTCAAGTCGGACCCGAGGTAAGAGATCCTATTCCTCTCTTTCTTTTTAAGTGAACTCTTTTATGTCATTCCTTATAAGCTCATATTTATTGCTATTGGGATGTTATTTTATATTACTCTTACTGTAATTTTTATGTTCATATAGTGATAGACCCTATTATCTCTCATCAATCCATTTAGGAAGTTTTGAGTGGCGCCGTTAGGCTGCCGAATTTTCGTAAGAGATCTTACCTCTCTCTTTCTCTTTAAGTACTCTCCTTTATGTCACTTCTTTTAAGCTCCTCTTTGATATGATGGGGGATGCAATTTTATATTACTATTTCTTTAAATTTTTTTTAATGTGATGAGATACCCTATTTGATCTCATCAATCCATTTTTGGTAGTTTTAAGTGGCGCTGTTAGGCTGCCATGCTTTCGTAAGGGATTTTTCATCTCACTTTTATTCCCATGAGATTTATGCTATATTTGCCACAATTTCCTTTGAGTGGTGTATGTACTGACCATTATTTTACTCATTGTGTAATATTCTTTCATTTATGAGTATTTACATCAATGTTGTTTTGTCCTTCTTTCACGGGGCGCATGTTTCGAATGATACCCATGTCGGTAAGGGAACCTTTCACCCTCCTCTTTTTAAAAGACTTATTTTGTTATGTATTTTAATTCACATAATATTATTTTGGGATATGTTATTCTATATCCTTATTGATTTAAATTTTATGTCCAACTGATGAGATACCCTTTTTATCTCTCATCAACTCTTTTTTCTGAATTTTGAAGTGACGCCGTTAGGCTGTCTAATTATTTCAAGGGAACTTCTTAACCCAATTTCGATTCTTTGGGATAAAATTGTACACCTTGAATATGTCGTTCTATGATTATGTGTTAATGTCATATGATTTTTTTTACACTTAATACCCACTTATATCACTTGTATTCGTTTTTCACACAAAGTTATGTAACTGAATTATCCTTAATCCAAAGATACAGTCTTTGTATGGGACTTCGTCTCAATCTCCTTTCATTGAGGCATATTCTGTTTTATACACAACCTTCTTTTATACGGTGTATAAACCCCTTTGACTTTTACGTTTTTTCAAAAGGAATCTTTTTAATACGATGTGTTTATTAAATGACAAAAGGGAATGTTTTTGTCGTACGTATGTGGCGACAACGACTTCTCTGCCGTCGTGACCATTATTTGAGTTTCGCCTTCCTCTACAAGCCATACCTTCTTTTTAAAAGAAAAATAAATACCATGTTTTAATTTTCGTTTATTTTGGTATAAAAAATGGTTTTCATAATGTTTTTATATCAATGTGTTGTATTGATATCTTGTGATTGAAAGGTGGAAATGTTATGTTTCCTTTATGCATGTTTTATGTGATACGATTATGTTGAGGTTCATGGGCGTTATTATGAATACGGGTGGTTCCGTGATAAACTAAGGGCAAGTGAGCCCGATATAGCTCTCCAATGCATTGGGTAATGCGAAGGAGTGTAATGTTATGGTTTCTCTGAAGAGATTTAGGGAATATACTGTGATGGGTATTCCAAACTTAACCATGGGGGTTACTCCCTATGTAAGAATTTTATGAATGCCTCAAGTTACCTTTATGTCTTATGTTTTCTATGATTTATTCATGGTTTGATGAGGTATGTTAAAGTGCCTATGTTTTATGTGTGAAGTATGATTTCATTCTTATGTATATATGAACTCATGTTTCCTTTCCATATTTCTATAACCCTTACTGAGCTTTTTATGCTCATACCATGTTTTTGAAATGTTTTTCACATGTCAAGGGAAAGGTACATGATGAGACGATAGTGTCAAGGATGCATCAAGAAATAATACATGTTTTATTTTAAATATGTTTTCGTTTATGGGAAGAATGAATACTATCTTTTATGTAACCACTTTGTTTAAATGTGGAATGTAATGCATGTTTCATGATCTAATTCTCTAAAACTCTAAACCTGAAAAGATCCTCAATGTGTAATCTTGTAATAACTCATGATTAAGTAAGGATTAAGGTTGGGGCCTTATAATAAATCTATCTTAAGGAATAATTTTTATCAAATCAAAAGGAATCACCCGAATAAGAGGTTATAATTTCATAACCTATTTCACTGTTCATTTCTTCTTCCTCATCCCATTTATTTGTTTTTTTCATACAAAAATAAGAACACCAGTACCTTCTAAATACTTTTATGTTATTAGAAATATGGTACAACCATATTAATTATTCTATCCATCCTTTGAATGACAAAGTCACCATATGTGTGTATGTACGGCTTACCGTCTGCACGTCGTGGTGTAGTTTTTTATTCAACACGTCATTATTTATATGGGTATAATAATGAGTATAATTTATGTAAATAATAAATATTACTTATTAATTATTTTTTATATGTAATTTACCTTCCAATTACATGCAATTTTACCATCAATAGAATGATATTATCACTCATGCATACGTACGGATTACTGTCTCCACGAAAGCGATGAGATTCATTCTCCATCGAAACCATTAAAGAATAATTTTCATTGTATGATTTAAAATAATGTTCAAGAAATTAATATAATCATTTATATGAGTCAAATACATCCTATCCATAAAATACTACTTACATAAAAAATAATATAAAGGAAAACGAATCAGTTATCACCCAAAACAATTATACTACGGAAATATTATTAACCAAGAAAAATTGTAAGAACATATATGATATCATATTTATGTTTGTGGTTCTTGTATAATTTAATAAAAATAATTTAACTATTATATAGGAGTTTAATGTACCATCTATTAAGAAAAGTACAAGGTATGGTTTAATTATTACAACCTCTATATTTATCTGACGTTTTTTACGTAAGTATCTACTTGGACTTCTTTATCATCCATATTCATGTTTCTTAAAAATGTATTTCAAAAAATCATTACTATTTCTTAGAATATGGGTTAAATTAATTTAATCCCTTGTTTTAATTTTTATAAAATATTTTTAAAGGAATTTGTCCATCAATTTACAAACAAGGTTCTTTATGACCTTTTCGACAAATTAAGGTAAGAATGTATTTCTAACGTATACAGTGGGAGAAGCTGTTTTCATCTATTATAACACCTTCGAAGATTCCATTACAATATTATAAGAATATATTAAATATAAATGGTTTCTTTTATAATTATGTGACTTTTAAATGATTTCAAAATACAAATATATATTTCTCTCAAATAGTTTTGATTTCAACTATGTCAACATCCTTCGATGGATTTTAAATTTATTTGAAATTAACTTATTATGATACAATATTTATTATTGTATTGAACGATTTGTGATATTTTTGACTGTGGATGTGTTATTTTTATAACATTAATGGGTTATGGTTAAAATTATTACATTTTTTATACTAGTTTTAATATTAATGTTTATGTTAGGTTTCAACCTTTTCATTTTAGGAATTCATTGATGTTAGTAACGGTTGGAGCCCGCTATAGCTCCTCGATGAATAGGTAGGTCTTATGAGACAAACTAGTGTCTTGGAAGGAGGCCTTTCCAAAATCTTATTTTAATTCTTGGAACAATGACTTGACTATGTTGTTATGGGGTCCAGTATTATGCATTCTGTCAATATGAAAATAACTATTGATATTACCTGTGATTATTCAACTAGTAGAATATCTGTGTGAATAACTAAATGGAATTACTTGATTTATATTTTCCATATTATGCCAAAGTTTATGATTAAAAGGATTTTGTTATAGTATTATACATTTCCCTAATGTTTTATTCTTATTTATGATATTTTCCGCAATATTGTGATCATTATAGATTATCTATGATTACCCATTTCTTAAGTTTTCTTTTTCCCAGGATGTGAAGAAGTATATTATGATTAACCTACAGGGATATGCCAAATAATATGTGTGTTTTAAAAGGGGATAAAATGTTGTTTTTTAGTATTTCATTTTGTAATGTTAAACTTAAGTATGTATCTAGTACTTCCATGGCTACTAAACTAATCGGTCATTAATGACCTGATCTCTTATGATCATGTCAATGTTATGTAATAATGCACAGACTCTGGGTAACTAGGGTCGGGGTGTTACATGGTCCATCCTAAAATACCTAGAACTTTTAAAAGAGTCTTACACTTCATGAACTAATAGATTTACAAAATTTCTATATCCATATAAGAACCCCAAAAACACATGGATACTTTTCTACAATCCCATAGTAGGATACATTTTCTTCTGAAGTGGGTTTTTAATGTTTGAAGACTATATAACATTGTACACTGATAATGTGATTTCATTTCATCCTATTATATTCCATATCTATATAGAATCCTGATAACATAAATTAATTTATCTACAAACCTATGATAAGGAAGAATTTCCTTAGGTGAAATAAATTTACCCATTTAAGTGATCTTTTTTAGAGAGTCCGTAAATATCCTTCTATCTAACTATCTAGTGTTGTAGTTCACCTAGCATATGTAAAGAATAATTCCATAATTTAATAAGAACTATATTTGAACTGTTTTGTGTTATTTTTTTATGTAGAGGGTTGCCTGGAATTCCTATCCTGGTTTCAAAATAAAATCCTACTAGTTTTACTCTTAGTTATTAGGTCCTTACATGTAAGGACCTGAACTTTTATAAATAAAATTCCCATTTTGATTAAATTTAATGTATTATTATGTAATTTGGTTATTTAAAAAGTGGAAATTATTTAGTTTTATTCGGTTCTATTGGATTTTAAAAAAACAAATAATTGTCACTACCATTGATAATATTGTAGTTGAATAATGATCACATGATTAGTACAAATATAGGGTTTTAACAAATCCAAATGACAAAGAAAAAAAAGTGATGGCCACAACAAGTAGGATCATCCACTATGAAAACCATTAATCAGAGGTTATGAGGGATATAGTATTAGTAGGGCTTTCCCTTGACCAATCCCAATACGTGATACAACAATATAAGGAAGAGTGAAATCATTTATGGGAGAAGTTCAATCTAATCGAGATCAGTACCCAAACCATGTACGTTGAACCACCCCTGAATGTCTCGGCATCACACACATTACTCCTAGGGAATTTTCTGGCGTATTAAATTGATATGTATCAAGACCCTATAAATATGAGTATATACTATATTTTATATAGAATAATTAATATATTTTTATCAAATTTGTTACTTTATAACTGATTTTGATTTGATAGAATAAAACAAAAATAGTTTTTGGTTAATATTCTAAGTCAATTAGAGAATTTATTTTAATGAATTAATGGATTTTTAATTAAATAACATTTTAATAAAATATTTATTTTATATAATTTTTATCAAATCTAAAATATCATATAATTTTTATGATGTCAAATGTATTTTTTTTATAAGGCTGTGAAATCTATTATTGTGAAAATCCCATCATTTTCCAATAAATGTCGATTATATTTTAAAAGTAAAAATAAACATATTTTGAAAAATATTTAAATAAAATGAATTATTTTTTGTATCATAACAACAAAATTATCCAATGGTGAATTTTTTATAATTTTTTGAGACTGTCGAATTTTTGGGTAAAAATTAAACACCATATAAATATAATTTATGTATTATGACATCATAATGATCTAAAAATTACTTAATAAATAATATAAAGGGTAAAAATAAACCAAATCTATTTTTTTTCTTTATAATAATTTTATTTTAATATTATTGGAGTAATTTTATAAATCCCTTATGAATCCTAAAAAACTATTAATATAGGATTAAAACCTTTTCATTAAGAGTATGAATGACCTCCACATAATCATTTTTTTAATTTAGAATGTTTGGAATTTTGGATTATAAAAAATTTTAAACACTCCCATTAGTTGGAAACCATGGGAAAAAACCATTGGATGGTATTTGGTTTTGGATATTATATTATGAAGAGTACAAAACCTATGAAATAAATAAATCCCACTCATTTATTAAATAAACCCACCCAATATCTAAGAGATATTCACTAATACATTTTTTTTTTGAAAATCCATACTATTTCCTCCACTCTCTAAAGTCCAACCATGGAACCCCTAATCTCTCATGATGCCCCTCCCAAGAATTTGGAGTCACACACTAATGTAAGGGATCCACACTGCCTCTTTATTATTCAAGTTTCTTTATTATATTATTAATTATAATTCCTATTAGTAATTTTGGGAAATGTATTTACATGTAAATATTACTTCCCATTTCATTAAGAAATGATTTTTGACCCTTTCTATCTAATCATTCAATTTTTTTAATTTTTATGTGGCATTGTTTTGCTGCTAAATTTTCACAGCGATTTTCCATGCCAAAATTATTGTGTGGGGAATACCTTATTCATTTTCTATAAATGTTATTGAACATTATACAATTACAAAGTTTTGAATATGAAATGATTACATGTTTTATGATCTATGTAGCACACATAAACATGAGCATGAAATGAATGTGAAGGCTACACCCAAAATTTTATTTTACTCAAATGAAATGGTTAATGATTTGTATCATGATACAACATGTTAGTAAATAGAGTGTACGTGGTTAATTTATAGGACTTTTTTTCATTATAATTTATTTTAATTTATCCTTGACTTATGTTTATGATGTAATGTTTTATGTTGTTGTCACATTTCCCATGTTATGATTATCGTGCTATTTCATGCCTTATTGTTCATGTTCCTTTTATTCCCCAATAATATGACAATTGTATAATATTTATTATATTCTTCATGATATGAATTTATAATTCCTTTATAGGTATTTATATATCACCCCTTTCCTATGTTTGTCCATAGTTTATCCCATATAGTTTTAAAACACATGTTATTTTAGAAGCATGATAAGGATGTTTCCAAAAATGTTATTATATCCTACTTTAAATATGTTATGATTTATTCCAAATTTAAAAATAAATTATACCTCTATGTCATTTAGGAATTATTATGTTTTCTTTTATCAAATAACTAATGAATTAATTTTTAATAAATAGAAGGGTTATTATAGTCGGTATCAAAGGAAAAGTTTAGTTATTTTTGGGAGTACGGTTAGAAAACTCTAGAAAATTCCATAGTGATAAGACTAATTATACGAAAAAATCCTTAAATTTTGTTAAGTATAGAGTGTTTCATTATGAAAATACAACCCTGTCTGGATACTACATGTGTTTGTGGTTCTAGAACAAATATACCTAGGGTAAGAAATCTGATAAGTTATACCGAGCTGGACTTGGTGAAACATGGTACATGACAGCAAGACTTACTATGTTCTTGGTTTGACACTCCTACAAGATATGCTATGGAAAATTCATAATCACATTACAAACCATTATTAAGGGAACAAAAAAATCTAATAATAATAATTTTTTAGGAAATACATCATGGATAAAATATATTGAATCATAGAAAATCATATGTTGGGGAAATAAATACATGTTATATGTTAACCCTTTAATGATAATAAATTCATATTTATGTGTTTAATAGTTTAAAAATAATCATCCTTAACTTTCCTTTTACTCTACCTAATGGCTAAAAATAAGAGAAATTGGGTAAATAATCAAAATGATGGGAAGTGTTATGACAACCCCAATGAGATCCCCAACCTAATGAGTGTATTAATAGAAAACTTCACAACAATAAAATCTCTCCTCACTAAGGTTATGAATAAAATCATAAATTAGGAGGAGTGTCCAAATCCCCCTAACAGAGAACAATCTATGATTTAGAACTTTATATGTTGACAACCTATGTCTTTCAATGGATCATCTGATCACTTCTTAAAAAATGTATCAAGACCATTGAGAATATATTATCTATAAATTAATGTTATGAACAAGAGAAAGTTGTACTGGATATTTATCATATGGAAGTAGATGTAGATCAGTGGTGGCCATTGATCAATAATAAAAATCCTGAGGAAGTGCTCGAAGTTATTGGGTTTAATTAATTCTGTAATATGTTTTAAAATAAAAATTTTCAATAAATCATAAACATAAAATTGTAATGGATTTATTTGACCTCAATAAAAAATTATGAATCAATTGGGGAATATGATAAAAATGCACAAGAAATTATCGATATGCCACCTTCTTTTTAATTACCCACTAATGAATGGTTGACCGCTTCTTTTGTGGTATAAAACCTAGTCTTCAAAAACCCAAGGTGATCTATAAATTAGATATATTTGAGGAAATTATATGATGTTCCATCAATGTTAAAATGGAGATCTCCAAATCTCAAGGGAATCATAGGGAAAATAAGTTGAAGTTGTAGTTTAATTCTAGTGGTCCGATGGAGAATTATAATTGTGAAAAAAAAATTCAACATCCCACTTCTCAAAGGTGTAGAGCGAAGAACAGCATAAATTTTCTTATGGGAGATGATGAAATGTTTTAGGTGTGGGAAGGAAGGGAACCTAGATAGTGATTGCCGACATGAGAAACCCACTAATGTGATGGAGGAAATGAATTCTCAGGTAAACCCTCAATACATTGTTTATTACTTCAAGTTCATAGAACCAAGGAAATTTTTAAAAAAATCCATTATGAAAATGGTTTTTAGAGACAACCAAAAAAATAAAGGGTATCAAGGGTGAACTTTTTACATCACAACTGTTGATGTGGATAGTGAAAACAAAGTGTGGTTAGTTATTCTAGTTATTCATTCAAGGATAGTAAATAATCATTTTTATTATGGTTCTATATATTCCTTAATGTAACGAATGTTTAGTAAAACTATTCAATAACCAGAAAAAACCATGAATGTGGATTTTTAAGTGAGAATGGAAAATGGGGAAATTATTACATCCTCGGTATATAACCCCTCCACTACCACAATTTTGCAGGCTAAACCCCGCAGTAAAACATCTCATACTCCCATGGGTGGAAGATGATGTTATTATAGGCATGCATTAGATTTTCCTATATATAGAAAACCTAAATATCCATGTGAAGGAAAACACTATTTGTATTGATAATATTTCCCTAATTCTATACAAGTGAAATTATGGTGATGAAACATCTTTAGAACCGACATCACAAGAATATATATTATTTTCTTATGAGAAATAGTATCAAGATCAAATAATTTATTCTATTAAAAGAACCATACTCAATGAAATTACTATTATGAGGGAATACAAGGATGTGTTTCCCATGTAATTTCTTTTCCTTCAACCTTGACAATATATTGCATTTTTAATTAATATTATACCCATGTCATTACCATTATACAAGACTCTCCATATAATGGTTGTTGTAGAACTTGAGGAGCTGAAGAAACAACTCCATGAAAATATAGAAAAAGATTTTATATTCCTATGTGCTTCACTATGGGGTGCACTAGTCATCTTTATAAATAATAAGGATGTTTCAATGTGCCTTTTCATTTATTATCATGAGCTCAAAAATATCATGATAAAGAAAATGTATCCACATCCACGGATTGATGAATTTTTCAATCTGTTATGTGGTGGAAAATACTTCTACAGGGTGAATCTGTGGTTAAGGTATTAACAAGTCAGTGTAATGGAAAAGGATATTCCCAAGGATGGTTTTTGTACAACGTACTGGAACTATGATTTCATAGTAATTCCATTATGACTAAAAAAATTTCCAAAAATATTTGTGCACTTGATGACTAGTTTATTTAGATATTTACATGGAAATTTTTTTGAAGTATTTATAGATTATATTATAATATACACCAAAACCAAGGAGGAGCATGAGGAGCATCTAGGAACTATTTTAAAGACATTTATAAAGGAAAATATTTGTTAAAATTAGAAAAAAATAAAAATTCTGGTTAAAGGAAGTCTCGTTCTTGGTACATATAATCATACATAATGGGATATCTATGGACCATTCAAAAACAGAAGATATTAATGGATGGTCGATATAAACATCTATGAAATATATATGTAATTTCCTTGGATAATATGGGTATTATTGTCAATTTTTGAGAAACTTCTTGCAATTATCAAACCCTATGACCAAGATAACCTGAAACAAATTCAGTTTTTCATGGAATGATGAATGGGAAAAGAGATTTAAGTAGCTGAAAAGGTGTCTTTACACCATTATTATTCTCACACTACCCACAATGGAAAAAAAATCATAGTATTCCGAAATTTTTTGAATAAGCGATTGTATTATGTGTTAATGTATAATGAAAAATTCATATCCTATGGTACAAGGTATTTGAAAGTTCAAAAACAGAACTAACCGATGCATGATCTAGAGTTGTCTGCAATGATATTTTCATTGAAAATGGAGGCATTATCTTTTTGAGGAGATGTGTGAAATATATACGGATCACAAAAGTATACAATATATATTACCATAGAAAGAGATGAATATTATCCAATAAGTATGGTTATAGATGATCAAGGACTATGAATCCTTGATCTACTACCATCCTCATATAACTAATAAAGTAGATGATTCTCTAAGTAGAAATGTACCATGAATTATATAATTGATGATAATTTTGAGGCATTTTAAATTATTAGATTTTTAATGGATGGACAAGGAAATCATAAAGTAAGAAACATCATAAATCATTTCACAAATGATTTATCAACCATCTCTTACAGATATTTTATAGGATACAAAAATCGGTTATGTGATAATTCAGAAGAAAGTGGAAACTGTAAGAAATGGTAAATCATTAGATTTTATTGTTAGTGAAGATAGAATTGTAATATTTCTGTTAATACAATGTATACTATTAGATCTTGAGTTAAAGGAGGATATTCCAGATGATGCACATATCTCATCATTCTCTATCCATCCTAGAATCACAAAGATGTATTGAGATATCTAAAAACACTATTACTAGGACAATATGATGAATGATATCATAGACTATACATCAAGATGTCTTGTATGTAAACAAGTGAAGGAGGAAATGAAATATTATAAGGGGATGATGAAACAATTACCCATACCTACATTGAAATAGGAACAGATCACCATTTACTTTGTCACTGGACGGATGAATAAATACACAGGAAACAATTCTATCTGGATTATGGTAAATCTTTTTACAAATACTTCACTACTTAGTTCAATTATAGAGGTTTTTTTCACTAGATCAACATTCATTAATATACATCAAAGAGGTGGTATGACTGCATGGAGTTCCACTATCGATTATTTCTGATTTAGATCTAAGATTCACCTCCATAGTCTAAAACATACACCAACATGATTTGAAAATTGATCTAAACATTAGTATATCCTATCATCCTCAAACAGATGTCTAGTTTTAGTGGTCAATTTATACATTGGAAGGCATGTAGATATCACGTTCTATGGACTTCAATGGAGTATGGGAAAAAAATATACCTACGGTCGAGTTCTCATACAAAAACATTTTCCACTCAATCATCGAAAAGGGACCCTATGAATCCCTTTATGGGAAGAGGTGTAGAACACCTAGATGTTGGTATGAAGTCTGGGAACAAAAATCACTTGTCCATGAAATGGTTGTGAAAAATGTGGAAGTAGTTAATACCATTCAATAGCACATCAAGGCAGTTATGATTCAATATAAGAGATATGCTAACAATCACTGATGATACCAAGAGTTTGATGTTGAAGAAATGGTATTTCACCACATATCTCTATGGATTAATGTAATAAGAATAGGGAAGAAGGTAAATCTTAGTCCACGATACATCACCCTCTTGGAAATCCTTGATCTCATCGGAGAAGTGTCCTACCAACTAACACTCCCAGCTAACCTATTTCGAGAACATGATACCGTACATGTATCCCTCCAGAGAAACTACAAAAAATACCCCTAACATATACTCTATCAAGAGGTGGTGTAATTGGGGAATGATATTTACTATGAGGTGAAACTGGTGAAGATCTTAGATTGTAGGGACAATGTTATACAAAATAATACATTGGACCTAGTCAATGTGTTTTGGGGAAGCAAAATGTTTGATGAAGCGACATGGGAACTAGATGACGTTATGAAATAGAGTTACACTCATCTGTTTTAGTTCAGGAAATTAAAATTTTGATGGTGAAATTTCTTAAGGGGGAATATTGTAATGACTTGATGTTTTATAATAAAATTTCATGTGTGAATTAATTATACATCTTATTATGTAACATAGTTATAGAGAAAAAATTCACTTATTTGATTTTTTATGTTCAATCATATTTACAATGACCATTTTGTATCATTAACATTGTTAATATAACCATTTAAATGTGATCACATCATTAGTATAAATATAGGGTTTTAACAAATCTATTTGAAATAGACAACAGAATTTTTGACCTCAACCATTAGGATCACACCCTATTAAGACCATTTTTAGAGATTTTGAGGGAGATAACATCACATGGAATTTCCATTTACTAGGAACAATCTAAGATCTATCAATATTAGAATGAATGAAACCCATTATGGGAGAAGCTCATGCTCATTGAGATCACGACCCAAGCCATATATGCCGAACCAGCATATAAAAGTCTCGTGATCACATGCCTTATTCTTATGGATTTTACTAGCGTATTAAAAGTATATGTATAAATATCCTAGAAATATGAGTATTTACAATAATTTTCATATAATAATTGATATATTTTTATCCTATTATTGTTACTTTATAAATGATTTGGATTTTGAAACAATAAAACACAAATAGTATTTATGTGTAATATTAAAAGTCAATTAAAAAATTTATTTTAAATTATTATTAGATTTATGAAGTAAAATATATTTTAATAAATGTTTTTAATTAATATTTTTTATTAAATATAAAATATCAAATAATTTTTATTAATTCAAATGTAGTTTTTATATGTGTTTGAAAACTGTTATTGTCAAAAAAAACCCAAAATTTCTCAATAAATGTCAATTCTATATTAAATGTAAAAAACTAAAATATTTAGAAAATCATTTTGATCAAATGTTTTTTATTTTTGGAATCATAATATACAAACTATAAAATTTTGAATTTTTCATAATTTATTTAGACAATAGAATTTTAGGGAAAACTTGAATACTATATAAATATACTTTGTGTATTGTGAAATCATAATGACCCAAAAGTGATTTGATAAATACTAAAAATGTTATACACAACCAAATATATGTTTTTTCTTTAA
The DNA here is from genome assembly GCA_963277665.1 of Viscum album. Lineage (NCBI taxonomy): Eukaryota > Viridiplantae > Streptophyta > Magnoliopsida > Santalales > Viscaceae > Viscum > Viscum album. The sequence continues at coordinate 522,488,462 of OY728150.1, forward strand.
AATACATTGATTTTATGTTTATTTGATTAATTTTAAATATCCATTTTGAATCCTCTAAAACCTTTAATATATTTTATGATTTAAAAAAATTTCTTTAAGAGTATGTCTCACCTAAACATTTGAAAGGGTGTTATTATATTAATTTCATCCCTTGGCCTTATAAAATAAATAGATCCACTCCAATTTGACACTAACCATGGGACAAAATCATGTTATGGACTATGGTTTTGGTCAATTTATTCTATAGACTCCAATCCCAAAACAATAATGAAATCCAACTCTATTCCTATATAAACCCACTGAAGGTTCCATTTATTTTCACTAAAACTACTTGCAGAACATCCATGCTCAGAAATCCACTCTCTAGATTCCTCCTAAGGTTCCTCATGATCTCAAGGATCCCCTAACAATATTTTGGACTCACATACTCAAGTAAAGGATCCTCACCTTCTCTTATTTATTCAAGTATCTTTATTGTCTTATGAATAATAATTCTAATTACTAATGTTATAAAATGTCATTACATGTCCATATTACTACCCATTATATGTCCAAATAATGAGATACATATTTCCCTCTCATCAACACATTTTGGGAACTTTTATGTGACACCATTATGCTGCCGAAATTTCACTGCAATTTTCCATGCAAAATAATTTTGTAGTGAATACCATTCCCATTTTCTATAATGGGTGCTCATATTTATACACTTATAACTCTTTTACATTGGAATTATATGTTTTCATTCTACAATCCATGATCATGGAATAATATTTCCTGATAAATCATTCCATGTTTTATGATCTATGTGGCTCACTTAAGCATGAGAATGAAATAAATGTTATCAGTGCACCCAAAATTATATAGCACTCCAATGTGTTGGGTATTATTTAGTATAATGATACATCATGTTGGGAAAGGGTGTGAACCTGATTTATTTAAAGAAATTTTCCTATTATGATGTCTTCATTGTTAGCCTTGAAATATATTTATGATGTTGGGTTTTATGTTTTTTCACATCTCCTATGTTATGATTATCATGATATATCATTCCTTATTATTCGTATTCATATTATGATCAATTGATTTTTCTATTGTATAACATCTATTATATTCATCATGTTATTAAATTTCATTCCCTTATATGGATTTATATTTTACCCCTTTCTTATGTTTGTCCCCAGGTTTCCCAATGTATTTTTTAATCTATGGAGTTTTATAAGCATGTTAAGGATGTTTTCAATAATGTTATTATATCCCATGTTCAAGATGTTATTATATGTACCAAATTCTAAAATACAAAAGACTTCTTGACTGTTCATGTTTCATTATGCGTAATTTTGTGTAATAAATCTTGAATTAATGTGTAATAAAAAGAATGGTTGTTATATTACTCATTCACATAGGGTTTCTTATAATCACATTGAATCAAAGTTAAACTACTGAATATATACCCTAAACATGATAAATATATGTATTTTTCGTAATGAAGCACTATTTGTTACTTTATTACCATGCCTTAGGTTATGTAGTGACATTAAGATATCCTACCCATGGCCTATTATCAAATCTATATTAAATTTATTCCCATACCATCCTATTATTTTTATTCATTTCTAGACACATTAGTACTTTTCCAGTGTCCTCTTACACTAGTACTTCACAAAAACTATCCATGGCTTGATTCTATGAATTTTAGGATATATAGTGATTCGTGAATTTTTTATTTTGTGCCTAAATGAAAATTATTTTAGTCAAACTCTTAGGGAATGTGATCAAATCAATTTATGTTGGATTTAAATACTTTTCATTCATGATGATATAATATATATTAAGGAAACCTTGTGCAAAATTTTAAACAATAAAACACTATTTTCATTATCACATGATACTATACTACATGACTTATGGAATTAAAAACAATATTAATTAAGCCTTTCCAGATAGTCTATTGGTGATAAATATTCCCATAATGTAGAAGGAAAATTTATCTAAGAGTCATAAACCTATATCTACTTATCAAGGGATTAGTGTATGAAAATTTACCCTATATAAGATCATAATCCACTTAGGGTTATTTTATCAAAACTACATGTTTCTTGATTCATATACTTTTTGATACATAGTGACACTATGATCATTAAAATTAACAAATATCATAATTTAACTAATACTTAGCTACCTCTTAGTGCATTGTTTTTAATTCAAAAAAGGATTTTATATACTAGACACTATACTGAAGAAATGTAAATATTTTTATTTAATTATTATGTGGGGAATTATTCATATTATTCCAAGATATATAGTGACACTCTGATCATATATCATTAGACCAAATCAAAATCCAAAATAAACCCAAACATAAACCTTTAATTTGAGCTATTTAATTTATGATGGGTTCCCTTAATTGGTTAGTAATTGAAAAAAGTTATCTCATTTTTATAGAGAATCCAAATTTTTTCAAATATCCATATTTGTATTCCTCTTTCATATGACCTTAATCTAAAGAATTAATTTTCCATATCACATGATATTAGACTACAAAATATATGGTTCATCCTACCTGAATTAAAACTACATATTTTAGGTCATTTTATGTGACCATATGACCCTTTTTGAGAGATAGATCCATTTAATAATTATTAATATATAGGACCCTAAAATAGGGAAATAATTCCCTTTATCCCTAAGAGTCGTGTTATTTTGGATCAAAATATTCCTATTTATTTAAGAACTAGGGAATTTTCTTTAGATACAACTATGGTTCTTCTTTTGTTTCTAATCATTTTTTAGGATATAAAAATTCCTCTCCCTGCATTGGATATAGATAGATGCAAGAGTTATACTTTCAAAACTATGTATATATTTTTTGCTACCATTTCAAGATACATATTGACTTTTGATCCCTATATATCATAATCAATTTCAAATCATTAAACAATTTCCATTCCCATTCATCATTCCTATATATTCTAATAATACTCAGTTTGGAACTAGAATGTTCCCATCATCTTTTGAACAATCCTTTAATAAGAATCACACATCAGGATTTAAGTGTTTTGGATCATCACCAAACATTCATTCATATCATAAATGAGTGTATTCCATCGCATGGGACACCTATGTTTGACGATTCATATATGCCCTCAATATGGATTTACATATGTTCCCCAATATGTTTTTCTTACAAGAGACATGTTTCATCATATGGAGAAGATTCTCTAATCTTTGAACACCTCAAAAAACATTACACTGAATCCCATTATTTGAATATAGAAATTGGTTCTTACCAATATACTTATCTTTTTGCACCTTTCATATTCAAATTCATTTGGTCATAATTTAGAGAATAATCACTACACACTCAAAAGGTGTTATGTTTTTTCATGCCTTGAACACTATTTAGGATTCGATGTAACATCTACATCGATAGTCCAAGCACCATGACCGTCAACAATATATTACCCTACTAAAGAGGTTAATGTTTCCCTTATAACTATTTAAACTATTTCATGTTTTGGTCTAAGATATACGACATTAAATTAATTACATTTTTGTTCAATGATGTATGGCCTTAAATTTGATGAATTGTTGGTATAAGGTATTCAAACATAAACTCCATCTCTCAATAATCCAAATGGAAATATCATTGTAACAAAATTTAAATGGTACAAAGTCTATAAGACCAACTATATAGACATAAAAAAGATGATCTTGTTTCACTAGAACCACTAGTCTAGGAAATAGTAAGAGAAATTTCAAGTTATTTATCTTTTCCCTTAATACATGTTCAATAAAAATTGTTATAACCTTAACGGTTCATTAATCATTGTTCGATAAATTTTCCTCCATAATCCTATATTGTTTCTCAATTCGTTTATTCTTTAAATACCTTTCATGGATATTGGTAATGAGTATATATAGATACAAGTAATTTATAAATTTTAATTTGCATACATTACCTTGATATGGATTTTCATATGAACCCAAATTATGGCATGATAACTAGAGACATGTTTTCAACCTAAGGAGAAGGTTCTTTAATCCATTTATGTATATGAATTATTATAGGATAACCTGACGTGGATCCCATTGTATTACATATGTACACATCTATTTTTATTTATTTGATAAGTTTATGGTGTTCTACTACTCTTTTAATGAAAAATTATTTACTCTAGGAAATGTTTATTTTTTTTATGGTGGTCATTGTTTTTACTATTTTTTCAATATTTTTTGGATGAGAACATTAATATAGCTAAATTATATTTTCCCATGTTCTAAAATAAATAAGGTACAGATGTAAATTTACAGAAACACAAAAATAAACTGATGATTTGGCATTCCATTCCTACAAATTTTCATGAGATTGAATTCCACATTTCAGTCATGGATAAATTTGTAGGACCCACTATTGTTGATGAGGGTAAAGCCATTACAGTCTCCACCTACATAAGTTTCCCCATTTTAAGAGGAATACAAACTGAGTAGAGTCTAGCATAGTTCAATCCATTAACATCTCCTATATATGATGTCTTGATCAGTGTTTTATGGCTGTAATTAAAAACAAGGAACATTAATATTCTTTAACCTGAACAGATATGCGACTGAATAATACCATTGAAAATATTTTATAATGCTTAATTATACTCCTCCGATGGATATTAGGTGATCTAATTTTTTATATATGAGGGAAGTAGTTTTATAATGAATAGTTGTGAGGAGTGACATTTTAGTATGATGAGAATATGTTTCGGTAGGATATCATCATGTTCTATTCAATGGTGGAGCATTTGGAACCCTGCCCTTTGAATTTGGTGTTCGGTCATGCCTGGTTAAAACATAAATTAATAAAGACCAATTGGATAGGGGAGTTAGACTGCTATGTTAGTATTTAATTACATCATTGGATTTCACTAAATAAACCCAAACAACTATCTGGGAAGAGATGATTGGTGAATAAATTCAATTAAGTGAACTGAAACATATACATGTATAATTGTGTGCATTGATCAAAATTGGTATGCGGAGTGAATTGGTTATGATAAAAATGACTATTTTGTGAATTATCATACATAGATCAGTTACCATACAACATAAATAAGCTATATTGGTAATTATCTATGTGACCTCACAAGGCTATGTGGTCAGATCAGATACCACATGATACAACTATGTGAGAAGCTGTGTATGTTAATCAATTCTCCCACATTATAAATATGATACTTAAAGAAAAAATCCTACTGAAAATCTTGCTATGTGAATAAAAATGCCTATGTTGGGAGATGCATTCAACAATCAACTCAACCATATGGATGAAATGGTTATACTGAGATAGTAATCATGACCATTAATCCGACTATGTGGAGAGAATCCATGATTATGATCATGAGAGCAGCATGGAATTGAGTTTCAAGGTGTTTCACAATTTTTTAGTGGGATATTGGATTCTGCTACTATGTGAGGAAATTGTATAGTGGAAATGTGGCCACATGGTGGACAAGGTGTTCATTTTAGATCCATGACTCGAGATGGATGTAGGAATTAGTTTGAATTATTAATATTAATATAATAATAATAATCAATAAAATGTGTCTTCAATACAAACATAGGGTGAGAGAGACACTAGAGAGTAGTAATAAGATTAGAGAAAAAACATAGACATCAAGAGTTACTTTGTGGTGAGAAGAAGTTATTGGTGGAAGAAGATAGTCTACTCTCTACTCCTATCTTCTTCATTTTATTTTTTGTATGTATTGTTTTTCTAAAAACAATTTTTAACTGTTTAATTTATACATGATTTTTGGCTATATATTTTGGGGGGATTAGGTTGTGCTTTTTTTAATGGTTGGGGCTGAAACCTCATTTTTATTATTGAAACAAATCAAAGACCTCTTTAACTGGGTAGAGGGAGAACCATTACATAGCCCGAAGGCCCAGAGGGCATTTAGCCCATTACATAGCCCGTAGGCCCAATTTTTTTCCCCAAAGCCCATTCTGTGAATAGTACTACTACAGTACACGCACTGCTACAGTACCTTCCACTACTATAGTGCCCCTGCTGCCACTACAGTACCCCTGCCGCCGCTATAGTGTCGTCGTTGCAATAGTATCTTGGCTGCTACAGTAGCGCTACAGTGCTGCTTCAGTACCTGCGACCAATGGGTTTTGATCCCCCATTAACCATGTAGAATTATGGGGTGCTTACTACTAAGCCAAACCCCAACTACTTAAACCCAATATGTGATTCTCTTTTGAAATTGATTTAATTTTCTATAATATCCTCAGCTAAAAGTCATTTTGATTTTATCATGATCAAGAACAAGTTTCTATGAACATTATGTTTTCTAACAAATTATTATTAAAATAAATTGTAGAGAAGCATCCATTTTAGAAAATACATGAACAAACACTGATGACATAATGATAAAATGATTTATCTACCTTAAATCAGTTAAATGAAGTTTAATTACATCGCATCAACAAGGTAAAATCGTTAAAAAATATCCATCCAAATTCCCCCAACTTCATCATCTGTTCTTTCCCTCATCATCCGTGGTTTTATCCCTTATCTTTTCCCTCATACAATTCCCAAATTCACATATATTTCCATAGATATCTTAATTATCATCAATACTTTACCACCATTACCACTTTCATCATATTATTTTGGTTTGTATGTGTTATTCTTTTTTTTATTCATTTCCTAGGCACAGAAGTATATTAAAACATCATGTCCCTCCATGTGGATAAATCTATTATTGTCAAAAGACATGTTATAATTTGAGTTATAAATATTTAATTTTCACAAATATAATAAAATCTTGTCACATTTTAAAAAATTTTATAGTTTCTTAATGTGAAACCAAGAAACAAAACAAAAAAATGAAATAAATAAAATGAAAAAAATCAGATATTCCAAAACTGTTAAAAAATATCCAAGAAAACTCAAGATAATCTAGAAAATATTCCAATTTAGAAAAAATAGATATAAACCTAATACAAAAAAGAATTTAAAATAAAAAATTGAGAAAAAAAATAGATAATTGAAAAATAAAAAATGAAACCCAAATGGAAGATAACAAAGACGTAGATAACTAGAACATTAACAATCCACCACTTGGAAATGTAAATCGACATGGGAATGAGAATATGAAAGGGAATAGTTTGAAAGAGTTATTATTGATAGCAATAAATAAGAGTCCATCATGAATTAATTTTTCACATATTTATAGATATTAATAAATAAATAAATCCATGTTGTCCCAACATCCTAACTTTAATGGAATACCTAGTAAAGATTCTGTTGAATTTATTAGAGACTTCAATTACAGTTTTCAGTAGCTCCCATTGAGAGGACTGGGTGGGGAAGAGATTATGATAAGAGTATTCCTTTTTTTCCTCAAGTGGAATTCGAGAAATTGATTTCAATATTTAGAAATAAAATTATTTGTTAATTGGGATCTATCTCACAATTCATTCCCTATGATGTTTTACCCTTGTGGAATAAACTTTGAGATCATCGACAATATCCCTAGGTTTTTTCATGAAGAGGAAGAAATATTCCATAAATATTGGGATATATTTATAATATTATGTAAAAAATGTAGTAGCCACTAATGTACTACCTAATATTTCATTTAAAAGTTATAAAATAGTTTAACACCTTAACACCCAACATTAGTGGACAAATATGTTCGAGGGGACTTCAATGCTAGAACATGTGAGGAACAGATTAAAAATTTTAACACACCACAACAAAACTCGCAACATAAATGTTCTACGATAGAAACCATTATTTAGAAAGATCTAAATCCAATTAATCATGTTGGGGCCCAAGTTGCTATATTTTTCAATGAAAATTACCAAAATACTCTTCAAGAGAAATTCCACGAATGTGGCTTGTTTGGGAACATACAGTCTAGCTTTACTAAATTCGATGTACCAGAAAAAGCTCCCAAAAATGAAGATTTTTCTAGATATGAACCTATAAGGAAGCCTAGTGAAAACCAATTTTGAAAATTTAGAATTGGGTGTTTAGGAACCACCGCTATCTTTCTGGAGGGTGTTGGGAGTTCTTCAACCTGTTACTGCCTCTAGTTTATAGCAACCACCTAGCTAGAAATTCGTCCCCAAAAAAATGGAATCATCTAGCCCACAAGATGAATCATGTTTCATGGTCTATATGTTGATGGGTATGTTTCATAAAAAAAATTAAAAAATAAATTATTATAAAGTACATATAAATTTAATTATGAAAAATCATAACATTCAAATTTGGTAGATGGATGGAGATGTTGGCAGTAGATACAAGGGAAAGATTCCAAGTACCACTGAAAAACATTTCTACACCCATCCCATTCCTATAGATACTTAAACCTTAAAGTGACACTATGTCGGAACTTCTTCAGTTCCTTGGTCTCCTAACCAAAATGAGAGTGAACATTCCATTCATCCAATTTTTAATTCAAATACTATCTTACATACAATATCTTAAAGAAATTGTTTCAAATAAAATAAGTCTAGAAGGATTTACAACTCACGGCATCACTGAAGAGTGAAGTGTTGTGCTCCAAAAGAATATCCCTCTTAAACTAAAATACCCTGGTAGTTTTATAATATCGTTCACCCAAGGAAATTTTGATCAGCTTAATTATCTTTCTGACTAAGGTTCCAGTATCAAAATTCTCCCATAAATACTGTTTCAATAGTTGAGGCTGGGTGATCATTATCCAACCATAGTCATATTGATGTTTTCCTACTGACATTTCACTCATCCTATGGGTAGGGTGGAAGATATGTTAGTTAGGGCAGGAAATTTATTTTCACATGCATACTTTTTAGTCTTAGATATGGAGTGTGTCAAGAGGATCCCATCATCTTGGGTAGGCCCTTCTTGGCTAATGGTCATACTGTTTTATATGTATCTAAGGTTCAAATTATTTTCAAAATTAGAGAACAACATGAAGAGTTCAATGTGTTTAAAAATATTCAGCGACCAACCTTTCCAAAATCTTTTTCAAAATAGTATTTCTCAAAGCTCAATTTTTTTATAGAAATTTTGAATAATCTATAAAAGAGTCCTCTATTGAAGAAATAAATTTGGATATTGAAAATTCTATTTTTCTTGTTTAACAAAGTGAAGAATCCTCTCAAACTAAGTGTCAGAAAAATTTTCCAGAACTCGAAAACTGTCCAATTCTTACTTTTGCTAAAGTAAATTATTCTAATACTAAATTTAAAGAATCCACTATTAATCATGAAATTATTTCTTCTTTTATTAATAAATCTAAAAAAAGATGATGTGGAGGGGGAGCTTATTTAACAATTTAATGCTTCTTCTTTATTGAATTTTGAAAATTTTGACCTAGAAAATCTAGAAAGTGTGTTATCCATATTGGATAGTTGCACTGTAATGTTTGAATCTGACCTTGAAATTGTAAATAATTTATCTTTTCATACTACTTACAAGAGATATATTGAATATAATAGACCTTCTAGGCCCAAGAGTCATTCATCAAGTGTTGAACCACCCATTCTTTAACATAAGTCAGTTCTTCCACATCTTAAATACTCATTTTAGGGTGAGAATTCTACTTTAACGGTCACCATCTCTGCTGAGCTGAATGATAATCAATAATAGAGACTTCTTAATTAGATTTAAATTTTTATGTCTATTATAGGCAAGACCATAGTTTATATAATGGTTATTATCCCATCATTCTGCATGCATAAAATTCATATAGATCCAGATCATAAGCCTTGGATATACTATTAAAGAATGTGTCATACAAGCATGAAAGAAGTTGTGAGAGAAGTAATGATTAAACTATCAGACACTGGTATAATCTATACCATATCTGATAGCACTTGGGTCAGCCCTGTCCATGTTTTCCCTAAGATGGGAGATTTCACTATTGTCAAAAAATGAAATGAATGAGTAAATCCATGTAAGGAAATACACAGAATAGAGAGTCTATATAGATTATAGGAAGTTGAATGCATCCACTGGCAAATTCAATTTTCCAACGCCCTTCCATGGTCAAATTATTTAGAGGCTTGGATGAAATGATTTTTTCTATCTCATGGATGAGTATTCAAGTTACAAATAGATTCGTTTTTCTCCATTGGATTAGGAGAATACTACTTTCACGTTCCCCTTTGGGTCATTTTCTTACCAGCAGATTCCCTTTCGATTGGGTGGAGTTCTAGAAACATTTAAAAGGTTCATGATGACTATTTTTTCGATATGATTGAGAGGATCATTGAGGTCTTCATTGATGATTTCCCAATTATAGTTCATACTTTTGATACATTTTTTGTAATTTTGGAATTCTTTTTTGAGAGATACATTGAAACAAACCTTGTGATTAACTGAAAAAAGTGTCAATTTATGGTTAGTGAAGGTATTTTTTCGGTCATAAAGTATCAAAGAGAGGTCTGAAAGTTGATATTACAATGATAGAAGTCATTCGAAAACTATCACCTCCTAAAAATATAAAAGGTATTAGTAGTTTCTTAGGGTGTACCGGTTTATTCGAGAGGTTTATCAAATACTTTTATAAAATACCTAAGTTCTTATGTTCTTAGATTCATAAGGATTCACCCTTCAATTTTTATGAAAACATTTTAAAATATTTTAATATGAATAAATAAAAAGGCACTACGTCACTAATCATCACTGCTCCTGACCGAAAACTCCCTTTTAAACATATATGTGATTCTAGTGACATGGATGTTCATGTTGTACTTGGAAAAAGGATAGATAAAAAGTTACATGTGGTATATTATTATAGTAAACTACTAGATGAGGTTCAACGAAATTACTCCACTATTGAAAATGAGTTTTTGGTTGTTTTTTTTTGCTTTAGATAAGTCTAGATACTACCTTTTAGGATCAAAATTTATTATCTTTATTGATCATTATGCCTTGAAATACTTATGGTCAAGGAAAAAAACCAAACCCAGGCCGATTAGAGGAATTTTTTTATTACAATTATTTTATTTACAAATAAGGGATAAGAAGGGAGATAAATAATTTGGTAACAACAGTCTTTCTAGGCTTCCTCACACTCAAATGGAATATCCAAGGAAGATCAATTCTTCATTTCCTGATGAAAAACTTCTTACTGTGTCAATTATGTAGTCTTCATGGTATGCATATTATTCAAATTTCTTTGCAGTAAGTGCCTTCCCCAAAGATCTATCCAATAACCAATGGAATAAATTTATTTCTAAGATTAGGTATTACCTTTGGGATGAAACTTTTCTGTTTAAGAGATGTGTTGATGGTATTTTCAAGACGTGTGTTTCACAGGAAGATATGCTTCATATTCAAGAGATTTTCCATTACTTACCTTGGTGAGGTCACCATAGTGGGGAAAGGACAACTCAAAAGGTTCTCTAATCTAGTTTATTTTGTCCCACCCTTTTTAAGAATGCAAGGAGATTTGTGGTTGGTTGTGATAGGTGCCAAAAGCCTAGGCAATGTTGGTAGGAAGTTAGAGTTACCCCAAAAAGGTATTCTAGAAGTTGATAATTTTTAGGTGTGTGGTTTAGAATTCATTGGTCCATTTCCTTCATCCCATGGGAATGAGTACATACTTGTTGTTTATTATGTTTCTAAATGGGTTGAGGTAGTGGCACTACCCAACAATTAGGAAAAATCAATTATCATGTTTGTTAAAAAGAACATATTTTCTAGATTTGGGGTCCTAAAATCCATTATCATTAATAATGGAACTCATATTAAGAACAAAAAGTTCTTGGATTTGATGAAAAATTATCCCTATTTTCAGAAGATTGGAACTCCTTATCATCCATAGTCCAGTGGATAGGTGTAAATTTCTAATAGAGAGATAAACCAAATTATTTAAAAAAATCTCACATTCATGGAAATACTATTATGATAAACTAGATAAATAATAATAGGCTTATAAAACTTATTTGAAGTCCCCAATAGGTATGTCTCAATATAGGCTATTGTTTGGAAAATGTTGTAATTTTCCTATGGAGGTGAAACATCAATCATATTGGGATGTTAAGGCCTTAAATATTGAATTTAAGAGTGATGGTGAGAGAATATTTCTTAAGCTAACTAAGATAGATGAGATTAAGAGAGATAGTTATGATAATTAAAGTATTTATTAGGAGAGGACTTAAATCATTCATGATTATTACATTGAAACCAAGGAATTATAACCTAGACATAAATTTTTCTCCTTTAATTCAAGATATAAAATATTTCCTTGAAAACTACAGTCCAGGTGTTCTGGACCTTTTACTATAGTTAGAGTGATTATGAATTTATCTCTAGAAATTATAGGTGAAGGGAATATACCCACTCTAGTCAATGGGAATAGAGATAAACTCTATTTTAAAGGATATCCATATGGCGTGGATGACTTCAATATTCTTGAAAACATATTGTTAATAAATTTTGTCTGAATACTTCAAAATTTATAACTACATGGGAGAAAACCAATGGTTTTTTTATTTCCTTTGTTTAATTTTTACTTCGAATAAAAAAATGTCTTGCTACTGTTCATCCTCTGTGTTCTGGTGGATATGTGTACTTAATCTGTCTTCTATTTAATTTTCGAGATGATGGTAATTGGTTTCATTGAGGAGTGTAATTCCCAAAATTAATTTCAGAAAATATTTTAGTTAGGGATGTTCTTTAATTTTTACTAATGTATTCATTTTTTTCTCCTTTTTACATTAGAAAAATTCTTCTCTATATGTATTTTATTGAGGGAAAAAGTATGCTCATTAAAAATTCACCGTGATTTACAAAAATTCTCCGTGTTCTTCTTACTGAAAAATTGATTTTCAATATTATTAAAATCATTCCACTGTTTCAACATAATTGTGTGTTTTGGGGGTGGGGGTACACGTAGAATGATTCTTGTGTTTTTATTGAATCTTCTTAGCTGAGGGGTGTTTGGAATTCTTTATTTATGCTCTATTGAACATCCAACTAAATCATATTTTCTGAATTTCCTTACACCCAATTCACATTACACTTACATGAATCAGATGTTACTATTTGGGCATAACTGAAAATCATTATTCACTATACATAAATGATATAGCATGTAAACCTTGAATTGAAATATTATTATGGAAACATTCTGTTGAATTTCAATGAGACCCTTTAATATGTCATAATCCTAATTAAATGAAAATAATGTTTTGGACATTATCTAATAAATTTTTAAATCTCCACATTAGAATTCAACTTTGATGAAAAAATATGGGTTTTAAGTGTGGGGTAGGGGTTCATTTATTTATTTTTCTGAAAAGAATTCCAATCAATTCACACTGTCACACCAATGATTTTCTAAAAAATGGGTAAACGTTTTCAAAAGTCTTTAAAATTTTTTTTTTAGGCTTCACTCTGTTTCCCAAATGGGTCTTTCCTAAGGACAGTTTCATGAATGTAGTTAATACATTCTTTGAATATTAAATTAATAAGGTTGAATGATTTCTATTTGAACATGCTTAGTGGTCTTATGAAAATTTGGTATAGGAACTAGTTTTGAGACGGATTTGTGAAACATTTTTGTGGAATTGAAAACATAGATCTAGGGACTCGACATTGAACTTGATCATAGGGAACTCAATTTTCTTTTAATTATTATAAGTGGTCACCTTAGTGAGCCAAGTTAAATGGTTTTTGTATAGATCTTTTGAAACTGAAGTAGTTTTGGCCTTTTGGATCCCACTGGGAATCTATGAGACCCTAGATGCTAGGTGTGATTCTGTTAACTATAAGACCTCCATACACTTTGAATAAGTGCACATGCACAATGCTTAGAAAATGTTACATGGTTTGGGAAAAATTAAATAAAGTGTTTAGGGTCAAAAATCAGTTTATTAATGTGAGGGGAATTATGAAAACTAGATGAAGTAGGGAACTATTGGTTAATATGAGAGTCACTTAGGTTGTATCAATAACATGATTCAAAAAAAATTAATTATTTTTGGATCCTTTGCGAAAAATCAAATTACAATGTTCCTAATATTGGGTTTTTAGTTCCACTTACTTTTGAATTTTTATCACTAGGGGATTTAGGTTTTTTATTTTAATTGAAATGATTCACTAATAAGAATCATATATGAGGAACAAAATCTTTTTAATTGGATTATTAATTGCTCTTTTTTATTACACTTGAGTATTTTGTTTAAGGAAAAACAGGATTTGGGCATTTTATTTCTAATGCATATTGATACTTTTTCAGTCTTCTATTTTAAGTGTTATACATATTACATTTTCAGTTAAGAAATATAATCACACTTTTTTTACAAAGATAATAATTCATGGGATTATTTGAGGACATATTATTCTTAATTGTGGGGTAATTTTATGTGGCCTTATTTTTACTATGTTTTCCACATCTTTTTAATTAATTATTTATGAAATAATTAATAATGTATTCCCTTTTTTCTAAATATGAGTACTTTTGTAATTTTATAAAGTAATTTAATAATTATTCTATTTTTATAATAAATTAGGTATATGTAATCTTTAAAATAATTATTTGAAGTCTTACATTGTATTTATAGTCATAAAATTTATTATTTGGTTTAGTGTTATTATCTATTAATTCTTAATGATATTATTGAATTTCAATTTATGTTTATATTTAGTTCTAATTTATGTTTTTATTTTGATGCTTTTAATAATTTATTTTTATTTTTATTTGTTTCATAAATTTATTTAAGTCTTTGAGACTCAATTATTTTTGTTAATTTTTATTTTAAATTGATTATTTTGTTTAATCAATATGTGAGTTTTATTTTGTTTTTAATAACTTTGTTGTTTGTAGATTATGTCCAAAGTCCCGATGGAACCGGTCTAAGACTCGCTAGTTACTTTCTCATAATGTCTTATACCTCTTCCCCATTCACGGTGCCATAAAAATGTTGTCCCACCAACCCTTCACAATGTGACTCTCTTCCACTGGTTCCAGCACCCTACCACCGTCTCTCTTTCCCACCTTATGGAATCGTATCGCTTCACAGTGCCACTATAACCTCTCCTGCGACCTGTTTTCTCCTAACTATAGTACCATTTCTAGAAATTCACAGAATCTATCATTTTTAATGTAGCTTTATCCCTCATGGCCTCGCCTATCGTTAATCAGTGGTGAAACCGGAAGATTCCACCATGATGCCCCAAATCATATCAGAAATTAAAACACCAAACAACTAATTCAAATCAAACCCAAGACATTTCAGATATGTTGTTTGAAACAAAAAAATGATATAATAAAATCCCTAATCAAATTAATTCTAGAAACATGTTCCTTTCTCAGTTATGGAGTCTGAAAATCATAGGTACTTTTCTACTGAGCTTTTGTTTACAGCCACCAATTTGGTTGAGACTCATGAACCATCATTTGTGACTGAGAGGGTGGAGAGAACCTACACCTCTAATCTAGTGAAATGGAGAGGAGGTCATGCCACCTCTAATATGCTGGATCTGGGTAGAGGAGAGGCTATCCTAATGAAGTCAACCTTGTGAGAGGATGAGGCCGATATGGAGTCACACGTCGTAATAGACAGATGTAGTTTCCACTAGATGGTGTCGCACCGCTGTGAGGGAGGATGAACCAGAACCAGTGGTCATAAAGGAAGAGAAGTCAGCATGTTGTAGTGCCACACTAAAACCCCCTGGCATTATGTCATGGAGAAGAATGAGAAGGGGGTTTTGATAAGTTTATTGAAAAAATACAAAATGTAATAAAAATAAATATAAAAAAATAAAATAAAAATAATATTCATAATATTAATAATAAAACATGAAATATAATAAAACATAAATAATAATAATTATTATATGAAAATAAATAGCTAATAATAAAATAAATACATAACGAAAATAAATTTATTTAAAAAATAGATTTAACAAAATATTAATAAAAGATTAAAAATAAAATTAAACTAATATAATCAAATTATTCCTTAATATAATAATAATAAATTAAATTAACATAATAAACATATCAATTAAAATAATAATTAATAACTAATATTATAGCATAAATTACTCAATTAATATTTTATTGTAATAATGTTAACTAAAAAATTATTAAAACTCTTTAATAATTTAAAATTATGTTTTAATTATTCTCTGTTTCTATTCACAGGTACATGTTCGAGTTGAAATGCCATCTAGGTTCAATTCAACTAACTCATCAGAAGTTAGTTATATGGGAAAAACTAATGCGACGTACAGTTCACAATAAAATGAATGTATGCGGTGCACATTAAAGAAATATAACTTTGATGGTGGAAGATGGATAGTGACATACAGTAGATAAAAGAGTGTTTAAAGGAATGAAAATAGAGCAATGAGAAAAATTATGAAGTCTATTCATTTAATTGACCATTATTTGTGAAATTCTCTCACATCAGAGTAGTCACTACTGGAAAAATGGATTATTGTGACGAGACCCCTTCACAAATCACCATTGCAGAAAATGGAATCGCAAATATTACTTTTTCTTTTGGAGATCGTTGCTAAAACTTATTTTTTGTGACGGGAAGTAGCATCGTCCCAAAAAAACATTCGGTGATTTTTTAAGAAACTATTTACAACTAACTAGTGACCCATAGCAAATGGTTTCCCATGTTTTTACTTTTTTATGACGGGTTATCACAATTACTAATTGTGACGGAATGTCGCCATTACTAATTACGAAAAACCATCACATGTTGTTCTAGAAATATAAAAAAATAACCACTTTTGTGGTGGACTGTCATAATTAGTATTTGCGATGGGCTTACCGTAAATAGTTAAAAAATAAAAAAAAACTAAATAATAAATTAAATAAAATAATATACTGTTAATATTAATAAAATCATAATATTATGATTAATAGAGTAATATTATTAATATAATAATATATAATATATAATATTAATATAAATAAAAAAATAATATTAATATTCATAAAATAAAATAAATTATAAATAAAATAATTAATATAATATTGTTAATATTAATATTAATTAAATAATAATATTAGTAATATAATAAAAACCTGTGTATTAACCAAAAAATAAAAAAAATATTAATTAATAAAATAATAAATATAATAAATAATTAGAAAAATAATTAAAACTTGTAATTTTAGAGACAGTTTAAAACACAAACTATTTAAAAACATTAAATAGTTAATATTTAATAAAATACATTCAAATGTTTCATTATAATATAAAAATAAATCACTAAGGGGGAGGGTCGTCTAGAGGTGTTAGAGGAGATGGGGGAGGGAACATCATCCCTAAACTATGAGTCAAAAATCGCATGTACTCCACCTCCTGCTCCTGATCCTATTGCTATCAATGCATATCATCCTACAGCTGATTTTTTTGTTGTAGCTACTGTCATAGAAACTATCCCAACTACTTCCACTGATGCGTCTCCTGCTCTTTATGCATAGTATCTATATGTTCACTCTAAGATCGCAACTACTCCTAATTTTTTAAGTGAGATGATGATGACTCTCCACAAGCTCTTATCATGTTGGACACTGACATCACAAAGGTTCTATAAAAACCTCAATGGGTCACTCAATAGCTGAAACCAGCAACTCAACCTTCCTCGAAGCCATGCTGGGTCGCCTGCATCTATACGACCTCATCAAATCACGGGGCACTGGTCTGACCATCGGTCTCATCCTGACTCTCATAATATTTCTGAGACGTCGTGACCTCATATGAATCCTCCAATTGTAATTTAAAATTAAAATAGTTAAAATATTATTTGTAATTAATTTTAAAACACAAAAATATATATGCTGACCAAAATCTAATGCTGGCGAGAACCTCTAATCCCTTTAGAGGCTGGATCATTGTACATCCTCAAATAAAAATCTTACTTTGTAATATCATGTTTTTTAACTACCCCTATAAATATAAAATAATCCATTTACATTTAAATTTATATAAAATATTTTAAGAAAATGTACTTACCATATGCTCCTTATGCGTACTAAATGTATAAATATTAGCTTGATGTGTTACCTTCTATATCCCCCAATTTTTCCGACCCACTAATGATATACTCTGAAACATCCTACTCAACCGTATTATACATAATCCATCCCAAACTTGAGATGAAATATAATCAGGCTGATGGATGTGACATGTCTAATCAAACTCCTTCACTCATGCTTTCTCCATTTCTTTCCATTTCAAATTGTGCCAAAACTAAGTGCAAGATGGACACATAGATCCCTACCATCCCTTCCAAATATCCTCATGCATGATCTCCTCAAAGGGATACCATAAACCCTAAAAATAATTTATTATATCAAGTTATTAATTAACTTAATTTAAAAATAAATATTTTATATTTACATACAAGTCAATGCTCGTACAAGCATTCTTAAACATCAACGAGAACCTGATCCCATGACACCCATGCATTAGATAAATTATTTTGCAATATATCAATCCCCTGTACAACATCAATATGAATAAAAATGTGAAAAATGAATAATTCATAAAAAAATTAGAATATAAATAAGTTAATTAAAACTAACTAAAATTAATATGTAAACATACCTCTGTGTGCATGGATCGAAGCCAAGATGTGGACATCGCTCGATAATAGGGTTGAGAATAATATATCTGGAAAGACCAGGCCCCCAAAATGTGCCCCCTGAACAGCCAATAGTATGAGGGTTGGATGATCTGACTACCTGCACATCTAATGGTAAATCAGCATCCTGTAACATATGATACAGATCCTCATCTATCAGAAAAATGAAATTATTGTTGTTAGAAAACAGTTAAAAACAACTATTATATGTAGAAATATATTATATATGATTATAAATAGAATTTTACTATGTCAATGTCCATCTTTATCCTCATATTCATAGCAGTCGATGTCAATGTCTTCATCTTCCTTCTCAGCATCATCAGTTTTCATATTAGTTTTAGTTTCATCACCTCTAGTCATTTAAAATTTAGTTCTAACATCATTAAAATCATTGTCACAATCAGCCCTTAACTGTGTGGTGTCATCAATTATATTCGTGTCTCTTCATAAAAAATATAGATTCAGATAAGTCTCTAAAAAATAACAATTCTGTGCACTTCAACGGAACCACATTAACTTTCAGTAAACTGATTGTGTTGAGATTTTCACCAATCACCCAACTCCCTTGAAATAACACATTAATTTACAAAAAAAATTATATTCCTGATGAGATAATTAAAATGGTTCGTTACCTACAATAAGATATTTATATTTAATAATAATGATTCCATGGACTGGATGAACATACAATCCTCTCTCAGTATAAAACCACTAACATTTAAAGATCATTATGTAATGTTTCCCCTGATAACACGGTTCAATGATTTCTTCCAACATGCCTTAAAATTGAAATTTATTTTCTCTATGATGAGATACTCTCACGCAAACACCAATATTCATTTATTTTTTTGATTCCCCATATACACGTGTATGAAATCTAAAACCATTCACCACATATTCATTATACGATTTAACCATTTATGATGGTGGGTTACTCAATATAAAAAATTGATTATCAATTATATAATCTTTTTGAGATATCTGAAAAGTTGTTAAATATTTATCACTATAAAAATTATTAAAATTATTTTTTATGTGTAATAAAATATAATTTATGTTACCAGTTTTTGAAACCTGTGATATTATTTTGTCGTCGTTTTCAAGAGCAGCTATTTTATTTTGTGGAAACAATTACTTGATATAATTTTCATATAACCTAAAAATAAAAAAAGATTAATGTTTTGTTATAATAATTATAGAATAAGTGATAGGATCACTTAGAGTACAAATTGTGTAATTTCTTCATAGTTGAGGAGAATTTATGTATCAGTTCTGTGATGTTCATCATCTGAAAGTCATCATTCATGAACTCCACTAAATCCAAGTTTAGTTTAATTGAAAAATGATAATTTTTTTTCATGTAAAAGTCAAAATTTCATTATTTATGTCTCATGCTGTTATGTTTTGAATGACATTCAGATTGAAAGTAATGAAAGCAGAAAAAAAGAAATTTCCTCTTGAAAATATGCTTATGTAATTGAGCCTTCAACTGATGCTTTGTTAAGTACTTTTTATTCAATTTCTAAATTCATTTCTCAAATGGGTACGTCCATAAAAACTATAATGGACCTCCACATTTTGTTTCACGAGGAAAATTTAATATGAAATTTTCCATGGTTTTAAACAAACCTCACGAGAAGATTATTTCAGATTATAAAAAATTGAAATGACTCTTTATGCAGTTTTCTTACGACATAATAGTTTATTGTTGATACATAAAAGTCTCAAAAAATGATATACTAGTAAGTGCATCCAAAATAATAGGATTTAAAAAAACTCTTAAACAAATTGGTATAAGGTTTTCCATTAAAACATGACAGTCTTGACATTTCAATTTGAATATAACCATTTCTGACACATCTGCCCAAATTGAAAGAAAAAGCATCTAGAAGTCGCAAATCTACAATCCAATGTAAAAAATAATAATTAAATCTCTTTGGATAGTTTATAAGATGATTTTGTCTTCACCAAAATTTGTGATTTGACATTTTCAAATAGTTCAAGTTCTAGCCTCTTGCAAATTTTGGCAAGATCAAATTGTGCCTTTACATTATCATTAGTCTAACCTAGTGTATCCAGAACAATATAAAATAAATTATAAAAGTATTTCTTCTTGATATGAATCACATCCAACATGTGAATGACCAAAAAATTAAAACCATACAGAAAATCCCAAAAACGATCCATTTTATCCAATTGTTCTCTTTTCCAAACCAATCAATTTTTTGTTGGTTTTTTGTTGCTCCAAATATGGTTTTAGGTAATGAAGAGACAGTTGATTTTAACTCTTTACCTGGGATCGTTGTTGGAGGCCTATCTTTTCCAATTTTTTATTTTTTGAAATGATATTTGTTTCTTCAAAAATGATGATCCGTTTGAAGCAATCTGAGATAATATTCAAAAAACTAAGTTTTTTCCATTAGAGAGCATAAATTATTTACAGTGTCTCATATAGTACGAACATGATTTTGGACTATATGTACTCAGCTAGATAAAATTCCATATTCTTGAATTTAAATAATTATCCACATTAATGCAGCTTTCAATATGATGTTTTTTTGCAGCAACATTATATGTACGGACACCATTATTCCATAGTGAATTCAAATAATCAATCAATGGTATCAAATAAACATCAATATTCTTTTTTGTATGACCTAGAATTAATATGGTCAAAAATATATATGGCTCCTTCATTAAAATACATGGAATTAAATTAAATAAGTTTTTAAAGATAGGACTATAGGAATTCTAAATACCGTAAGAACCAAATGGATAGAAATAATCAGTAGAAAGAACCAATCATATGTTTTGGTCTTTTATACAAAATAAAAAATGAACTTCGTAAAAACTTTTACTTGAATCACCATTATAGGGATAATTTAACATTTTAGTGGTTCAAATTTTTGTTTTGTGAAATGACATCAATGATGTTGTGTTTTGAGATATCAATAAATGTTGTAATTTTCCTATGAGTAGGAAATATCTCAACTGTTATACAAGAAAAAATCCATACTTCCCTGGTTGAGCTTCTTTTTACCAAGATTATCGATATGTAGGAGAACTATACAAAAAATCATTTTCACCATAATATAAGATGTTGTCATCTGAACATGCATGAATATTTTGATAACCATGACCCAAATTATGAACCAACATTTTTCATTCATAAAAATTTTAAGGCAACACATATCCTACAAGTAGTGGTGATTTTAACAAAGAGAATATATCATCAAAACAACTATTTGACATTCGATTATCCAATTTAATTTCCATAAATTTTGCAACTACTTCAAACTTGCTTAACATTCAACCAATATATAAGGCATCCTTAATAGACATCAAAAACTCATAAATATGATATAATTCTAACTCGGGAGTTAAATAAATATCATCTTAAGTATTAGTTTGTTTAACAGACAGACCTGCCGCATCATGTAATAAAATATTAACATCTCTGGAACTACGTTCACAATGTTGATACAAAAAAATATAATTTGATTGAAAACCACAATGCAATAAATGACCTCAAATGTTGTCAAATATGTTATATGCCCAGAGGAATCTTATTTTATAAGGACACTTAATTGTTCATTTTGAAACAAATTGTGGTTTCGATGATCCAAATGATAAGAAAGACTAAACCCCCTCAATATATGCATGATTTATACCAGAACCGTTTGGATTCCTACACTAAGTTATCCAAGCATAATCATCTAATAATGACTATTGTTGACTTCCCCATTCCATATTTTTCTACAAAATACAAAATAATTAATATATTATATAATTAGATATAATTATAACACTATCTAAAAAAAGACAACTAAATTTTAATTTCTATAAATTTATAATAATTTCTATTATTTTATAGTTATTTATTATATTATTAAGCTTTTATACTAATTAAAACTCGCTTATAAAAATTTATACTAATTACCATTAATTATTATTAATTTCAGGTATTTTTTAATTTATTATTGTTAATTACCAACATCACAATTTCCAAAGGATTAGTTGCAACTCTTTCTCCCGATGACTCATCCCCATACAACTTTATGCATCTAAAAGTACTATGAAAAGTATGCTCTAATGTATGTATATTCATTTTCATATGCAAGAGGATGGAGAGTAGATAGGCCTCACCGTGCTTCTCTCCATGCTCTCGTGCATATGAAATTGAATATTTTTATATCGGAGCAGACTATTCAATTTGATTTTAGTCACTAAAAGGTGCAAGGGGATGAGTTGTCGGGAAAAAGAGCATCGTTTTCCGACAGCTCATCACCTTGCAGCTTTATCCAATATAAATCACTTTGAAAATCTCCTCTGTTGTATGTCCGAGTAGATTTTTCATATTGATTTTAGTTGGACAAAGTTACAACGAGCTAAGGCGTCGATCAAATGTAATTACACCAATCTTCTAGAAGTTGTTCCAGTTTATCAATGTACTCGAATTTATTATGATTTATTATGATTTATTACTAATTATTATGAATTATCCCTAATTATTAGTAATTATTCCTAATTATTATTTATTATTATTATTAATTCTTAATTATTACAATTATTCCTAATAATTATTAATTATTTCAAATTATTAGAAATTATTACTAATTATTAGTAATTATTTCTAATTTTTACTAATTTTTACTAATTTTTACTAATTATTAAAAATTATTACTAATTATTATTAATTATTACTAATTATTACTAATCAGTCCTAATTATTACTAATTAATCCTAATTATTACTAATTATTCCAATTATTAGTAATTAGTACTAAATATTCTTAATTAACCATAATTATTACTAATTATTACTAATTATTACTAATTATTTATAATTATTAATAATTATTTCTATTTATTTCTTTTTATTTCTAATTATTGTTAATTATTGATAATTGTTGATAACTATTACTAATTATTGCTAATTATTGCTAATTATTACTAATTATTGCTAATTATTAAAAATTATTCCTAATTAAACTTAATTATTGATAATTATAACTACTTATTTATAATTATCCCTAATTATCTATAATTATTTTTAATTATGGATAATCAGTAGTAATATTACTAATTATTACTAATAATTAATAATTATTACTAATTATTACTAATTATTCCTAATTATTAGTAATTTTTCCAAATTATTTCTAACTATTGGTAATTATTACTAATTATTTGTAATTATTACTAATTATTTTTAATTGTTACGAACAATCGATAATTATTACCAAATATCGATAATTGTTACAAATTATCGATATTTATTGATAATTATTACTAAATATCACTAATTATTGATAATTATTACTAATTATTACCAATGATTGATAATTATTACTAATTTGGTATAATTATTACAAATTATTCATAATTATGATTAATTAATGATAATTATTAGTAATTATTAGTACATATTAGTAATTAGTAATAATTATTACAATTTATTACTAATTACTCAGAATTATTACTAATTATTATGGTTACAATTTATTTCTAATTATTGATAATTATTACTAATTATTCCTAATTATTAATAATTATTACTAATTAATACTAATTATTACTAATTATAACTAATTATAACTAATTATTACTGGTTATTACAAATTATTACTAATTACTACTAATTATATCTAATTATTACAGATTATCACTAATTATTATTAATTAATAATAATTATTACTAATTAATTCATAATTATTACTAATTAATAATAATTATTGACCATTAATCCTAATTGTTGATAATTATTACTAATTATTGATAATCAATACTAATCATTAGTAAATAATCCCAATTATTACTGAATAGTCCTAATTATTACTAATTATTCCTAATTATTAGTAATTAATCCGTATAATTACTAAAAATTACTAATTAATCCTAATTATAACAAATTAATCCTAATTATTACTAATTTATCGAAATTATTATAAATTAATCCTAATTATTACTAATTATTAATATATTTAACTAATTATTACAATGTTTACTAATTATTCATAATTATTGATAATTATACTGAATTATTTCAAATTATTACGATTTTTTTCTAATTATTTCAAATTATTACAAATTATTTCTAGTTATTACAAATTATTTATAATTATTACAGATTATTACTAAATATAAATAATTATTTCTATTAATTACAAATTAAAATTAATTATTTCTAATTTTTTTTAATAATATCTATTTTTAATAACTAATAATTATTTCTAATTAATATAATTTATTACTAATTAATACAACTTATTAATAATTAATACAATTTTTTACTAATTAACACAATTTATTACTAATTAATCAATTTTATTACTAATTAATACAATTTATTACTTTTTATTACTAATTAATACTAGTTATTACTACTTATTTCAAATTATTTAAAATTATTACTAAATATTACAATTTATTTAAAATTATTACTAATTATTATAATTTATTATTAATTAACACTTAGATATAACTATTCATAAAAATAAATACTGAAAAAACAAATTTCTAATTGTAATTTAATTAATTTTCATCTAATTAACAAAATATTATAAATAATTGAAAATAAAATAAATCAACAAAACAATAAAAAAATAGATAAATACCTTGAAAATGAAGCTTTCGTAGTATTAAAGCCGCAAATATTGCTCTGATTTAAAACATTAATCTTTGAAAAAATATAGAAGTGAATTTTTCAAAAGAGATAGAGAGATAAGTTGAGTAAAAAGTGAAATGAGTGGAAAACAGATGGGGGTATATATAACATAGATTATTTGTGATGGGTTACTCATCGCAAATAGTGGTATTGGTGACGGGGCCCGTTGCAAATAACTCTGCCCGCTTTAATTACAGAGGGTCGTTAAAAAGTAATTTACATCGAGACCCGTCGCAAATGTGAACCTGCCGACAATGTATTCGTGATGGGGAAGTATCCCATCGCAAATACTATAAACATTGGCTAGTTATTTGCAATATGGAAAGTATCTCTCCACAAATATCCTTACCCGTGGCTTGGCACATATTTCATGCCAAACCATTTGCGAAAGATCCTTATCTACCATCGCAAATAACCCCTTATGATGGGTTATTTGCGACAAACCCCTTACCCATCGCAAAAATCTTCTTTTCCCATAGTGAGGGCAGATTTGGTGGGAAACTATGGAGTAGAAGGACCACTTGAGCATAGAATCATTTAGGGAGTTCTTTCATCATCTTGTTTTAAATTCTTGTACTGTTTTTTAGAATGTTTTCAATTAGAGTAATGAAAATGAACAAGATTGTTAGCTAAATCTTAGTGTTCAGAGATCTTCTACTTTTACTAGTTATCATTTATACCTTTTCACTTTATCATTTTAATGTGTTCAGAATTGATCATCAAGATCAATTCTGAAAGCATTCTACTACATTGTGAAACTTGCATTTAATATAAAAACATCACAATCATTCGGCGAGCCTGATTGTGGTTACATTTTTTAAAATATTTCATTCAAAATGAAAACATCATAACTAAATGTGAGACTATTTTGTTGTACTTCAAAACCAAAATATTTTTGTTGAACCTTTCTTGGAGTGGTGAACTATAATATTGATCAATCTGTATGACTTAACTCCTAGAAATGAAAGTATGGCATTCTTTTTAGAGTGGTACATTACAGCAACATTTCTATGTTGAGGAATACTTTTAAAACCAGTATAATAGGGTTTTTCCCCAAGCATTTAATTCATGATTGTTCTTCTATCAGCATTTTATATTTATGTTACTTGTTGTTCTCAATCTATTTCCAACATCATTATAGTTTAGATCAAATATACAATAAGAATGTGGTGTTTCTTAACTTCCATAAAAATGAATAAACAAATTAAAAAAGCATTTTTTTCCCCACTGTTGACAACAGTGGGGTGTTTAGAGTTTAATTTTTTTAGAAAAGTAATCACAATTCCTTCCCTATGGGTTTGACCCTACATTCCACTATACTATAGTTTGTAGTAAATTAAAAATAATTAAACTTTGACTCAATTTTAATGACAGTCGTGTCACAAAACCCCAAAAAAATGAAATGTAGGTGACCATTATAGGTGGTATCTAGAGACACCATGAATATTGGAAGATACACTAACCCAATAAAAGAATAAAAACTTAATAAATCTAGAAATATAAATATGGAATATTTTGAATCTAAGAATTTGGATAATATTACAGGAAGCACTATTAATCAGGTTGTACTAATTAAAAAAAGAAAGTAAATGGATTAAAAATAAAAATAATGGAAATAAAAAACTAGAATAATAGGTTGAATGGATTCTTAGAAATTTTAGTAACATTTATCCTATAATACATTTTCAACAATGGATTAAAAATGAAAGCCATGATTCTGACCATTTGAAATTTACCAATGTTTTAAAAAAAACTAAACATATAAGTTCCTTTATTGGGGTCATTAATTAAAACTGCATCATATCTAAACTCCCATAATTAAATATATTACAACAAAAAAACCCTAGATGAGTTTTCAACATTCTCTCTTACAGAGGAGTGTTCGGTAATGTTTCCAACTATAATTCCTACAAAACATCATGACCTAGAGTCCTTTTGCATCCCTTTTACATTTGACGATATAGTTGGATAGTTTATTAGGTTGTTTGATCATGGATATATCATTAATTTAATTCTATTGTCTCAGTTTAAACACTAGGTATTTAGATTTCCCCAACCCACCACTTTTGTTTTACAACTTTATGATTCATCCATCACTCACCCAATTAGTTGGGTTTATGATTTTATTATGGGAGTAAGAAGGATTCTTTTAATAGTTGATTTTATGATATTTGGTATGGAGTGTGACCAAGAGGTACAAATTGTAACATCTTCAAATGGTAAAGGGTTAAATGACTAAATGATATGACTCATGTAAAAATGTGAACCTTCCTTTTCATGAGCCTACCTGGTTAGAACTCCACAATTAAGCGTTTTTGGCCTAGATTAGTGGTCAGGATGGGTGACCTTCTGGGAAGTTTCTAAGGGTGTGTGTGAGTGAGGAAAAACACACTAGAGATGACATATGTTGGCCTGTGGGAACTGTCATTAGTTAGATGACCCGTTCAGGCATGTGGGTGGACCCTGGGGTGGGCCCCACATGTCTGTGGGGAAACTGGTGGTACCTGGTGGGCTAGGACCTGATGACCATGTTAATAAGGGGTGGTTGTGCTGTCACCAGGGCCCAGTTGGTACATTTGGTATCAGAGGTGGTACCCAGCCTTATGTGTGGTGCACTGCCTGGGTTGATATGTAGGGCCAACAACGAGAGTGTTGTGATCTAAAGGGGGTGTGATTGTAACATCCCCAAATGGTAAAGGGTTAAATGACTAAATGATATGACTCATTTCAACAATGTCCAACTTCTTTTTCGGGAGCCTACCTGGTTATAACTCCACAGTTAAGCATGCTTGGCCTGGATTAGTGATCAGGATGGGAGACCTTCTGGAAAGTTTCACAAGGTGTGTGTGAGTGAGGACAAAGCATACTGGAAAGGACATGTGTTGGCCTGTGGAGACTGTCATTAGTCAGATGAACCGTTCAGGCATGTGGGTGGGACCTAGGGTGGGCCCCACGTGTTTGCGGGGCAACTGGTGGTACCTGGTGGGCTAGGACCCGACGACCATGTTAAGGCGGGGTGGTTGTGTTGTCACCGGGGCCTAGTTGTTACACAAATCATCCTTAGTTGGCCCTTTTTAGACACAATGGATCTTTCATCGATGTCTCAAAAGTGGAACTAAATTTTAAACTGGGTTAAAAAATGAAGAATTCAATGTTTTCAAAAAAAAACATAATGAACACACCAATGACCAAATCTATCCTAGAGATGAGATTTTAGGATACAAATTTTTTTTAAGGATGAAGAGGTGTTCATGAGGATGTTGAAACAAATTAATTTTCTACATGATTTATCAGTTGAAACCAACATGGGGACTTGTTCTCCTAAGGATAATGAGCCTTTTGATGAGTTTGAGGGGGAATTCTTAGAACACATAGATGAGTCTTCCTTAGAAAACATTTTGACCCCAATATAAGAATCTTTTTTTGAGGAACTATTTTCTAGAAATAATAATGATGAAGTGGAAGATTTCATCAATACCATAATTAAGAGGAAGCATGAGTACATTGGTCAACCTATTCTTAAGTGTCTTCCCACAAGACAAGAACCCCCTAATATGGTGTTCCAACCCATCATATCTAAATTTTATATAATCTTTTTATTTTAATTATCTAAACTACCTTTGATTATCTCATACAAACTATGGGGAAGATAAGAGGACAACCTGTTGAGTGTTTTGGGAAATAAATATCTTTTATTGGTAAGTGAATTTCTGATATAAAAGGTATACTCCCATCATTCTTCATGAATAAAATCCCAATGGAGCATGAGGGTGAACCACGTGTTGAATCCTAGTGAAGAGATAACACAAATATGAATAAAGTGGTCAATGAGGAAGTTATAGGGATTATTATTTATAGGATTATATTTCCAATTTATGACAGTTCTTGGGTATGTCCTTTATATATATTCCCCAAGAAGATTGGGGTGACTATGAAAAATAATATAAGAAATGGGTAAATTCAGACAGGAACTGTGAAAAAATGGAGGGTTTGTATCAATTTTATAAAATACAATGCTTATACTTGGAAGGATCATTTACCCATTCCATTTTTTGGACCAAGTGTTATAAGGGCTGGATAGAAATGTGTATTTCTGTTTTCTTGATGGATATATTGGGTATAACTATATTTCTATTTCTCCTAGGGATCATGAGAATACCACCTTCAGTTTTCCATTTGGGTAATTTTCCTACTAAGAAATTCCTTTTGTATTGTGTGGTGCTCTAGCCAATTTTCATATATTCATGATGGAAATATTCTCGAACTTGATTGAAATAATTATTGAAGTGTTCATTGATGATTTTTTTAGCTGTGGGACATAATTTTGAAAATTTAATTCAATATATAGATGTCATTTTGTACAATTTATAATAAAAAAATATTATTTTAAATTGAGAAATGTATATGTTCATGGCTACTGAAAGAAATGTGTTGGGATATAATTTTTATAAAAATTAATTAGAGGCTCATAATTTCAATATTGAGGTAATACAAAAGCTTCCACCACCAAATAATATCATGGGGATTGAATGATTTTTATTCCACAATAGATTTTATAGGTGTTTCAAAAAACATTTATTTATGATCACTAGGCCAATCCTCTCTCTGCTGGTTTAGGAAACACCTTTTGTTTTTTATCATAAATACTTGGATTTTTTTAACATTATTATGGAGAAACTTACAACTTAAACAGAGATCACTACCACGAACTGGAAGTTACTATTTGATGTAATATGTAATGCTAGTGACCTAGCTATAGATTTTGTAACATCCCAAGTAAGTAATGAATAATAGATATTTTTATCTATGTCTATTAATGATTAAGATAGTGTTATAGAGGCTTAAAATGAAAATAAATACAATCTTATGCATGGAATACACTAATATTCTTAAAAGATTGTTTTAGTGCCTTTTGATGGAAAACCATTTTTGAATCTATATTTTGACAATTTTATAAACTATGTTTGTCAAAATAAACTTATCCTTTATGTTTGGGACATCAAAATTTACCTTGTGTGAATTTTTGGTATTTTTCTGACAATGTTCATTTTTTTAATGAATAGTGAAAAATACTGCATTTTACATCAAAAATGCTTTTTAACCTAATTTATTTATATGATTAGATTATTTTTTGAATTGGTTTTGAAGTGAAATTAGAATATATTTTTACCATTTTATCAAATGGTGGTCATTGGAATCAATTTCACTTTGAAATTAGACATAAACTGGTGTCAATCTTTTGATACTTATTGTTTTGTAAAAACACGCTATTTGCTCTGGCAGCGGGAATTAATTATTAAATTAATTAATGTGACCTATATGTTTTGAATTTTGTAAAATAGACTTCATTTTTGAATTCGGAATATCAAATATAGCTTAGGGTGAATTTTTGGTAATTTTCTGAAAAACTTCAATTTTTGATGAATAGTGAAACCACTAAGTGGTAATCAAGCAAACTGATTTTTTAGTTAAATGAAAGTTTACCACTAATGTGTATTGAATTTTTAAAATCCAACATACATGGTTGTCATTATGAAGTAAAATTTTGTTCAATGAGATTAAAATAATTTTTTGGTGAATAGTAACTTATTAAGTTTTTAATCACGATTACTGGTAATTAGGGTAGTTTAAGGTATAAATAATACATTAATAAAATGAAATGACATAGACACATGTCCCAACCTGATTGGTTGTGTCATGGCCGACCATGACATGCCATGGGACAACTTGGGGACCCCATGGATCCACTTTTGTTGGGAAATGACATAAATTACTTTTTATTTAATGTTAAAGTGAAAATGACACAAACATAATATGTTTTACGAAAACAATTTTTTAAGTGGGGTTATACAGGTCCAAATTTTGATTATAAATAGTCATTGGAAAGATAAAAAGATTTCCTATATCATAGTATTTGTTTTATAATTTTTAGACATTAAATAAATTTAATTATTTATGACATAATAATGATGCAGCGATGACATCATTATTTGACGATTTAAATAAAATAGCAAGATAATGTAAAATCTATAAACTACACATGTCCAAAACCAATTGGATGAGTGTATTTCGAACCCTTATCACCGTATCCACGAATTCTATCAATGTGGGACCTTTTAAAACCGAAACACATTTTCAAATAATGTAATATTTCTTTACTTTCCAAAAGTGCCCCTCCTCTCCTCTTATAAAAGGCCCCCACCTCTACCTCATTTCACACACTTCTCAAGCCTTTGGCTCGGCCAACCCCTGACCATTTTCTCTCTACACATCCCTCTCCTAATCCTAGAGGATTCACATTGGGAAGAATCCTTTCAAAGGAAGCCTTTAGGCTCAAATCAAAAGGAGTTACACTTTTTGAGGTAATTCATTCTCTCATGTTCATTTGTTTTATTTTGCTTCTCCAACCCCCTAAACTCTTTTTATTTACTTCTTTTGTAACAAAACCAGTATCATCAATATACTAGTATGTTGTTATAAGATTTATTTGAGCTGCACTCTCACACAACTACATCAAATGGTTAAAGAACATACGGTTTCCGTGGATGGTGAAATTCTGCCTCCCGAAACGATGATTGTTCAACACTCATTTAACACCTTCAAATGTGGCCATTATGATGTCACTATTTTTATATATGATATATAATATGTTTATGTTTTCCTTAAGCTTCTGTTTTTTTTTATTTTGGGCATACCTTTATGGTTTCCATTATGGGTAAAACACGATATCTTCATTTTAGGAAGTGCGGACTACCGCCCCCTAAAAGTGATTTGATTCGTTAATACCATATGTGGGATGTGTAAAGGATAAAGTTAATGATATTATATATGTTATTATACTGGAATTATAATATACTCTTATATCATTATGATTCCATTCCAGAAAATATGAAATAGAAATGGAAGTAGCGTTCATGCGTACGTACGGCTTACCGTCTCCATGAACGGTGCATTTCATTTCTTACCTCTAAATGTGATGTAATATTATAAATGCAAGTATGTACTGGATATATATGACATA
Organism: Viscum album; assembly: GCA_963277665.1. NCBI lineage: Eukaryota > Viridiplantae > Streptophyta > Magnoliopsida > Santalales > Viscaceae > Viscum > Viscum album. The sequence goes on from OY728150.1 coordinate 522,520,769, forward strand.
TATGATATCTAAATCATGAATACCATTCTGGATATAATGAAACTTTGACCAAATTAACAACATGTAAGTGTAAGAAGTCTATTTTTGACTTAAGAACCAAATACCGACAAAATGAACATTATTAACTTAACTGATTACATGATGTTCATAACATGGTATAAAAGGAATAATGAACATGAAAAAGATTCATAATAATGTAGAGATTAACTCAAGTTTATTATTCAGGAGATTAAAGAACGGTCGGGTCAAGTCGGATACGAGGTATGGGACTTCGTCTCAATCTCCTTTCGTTGAGGCATATTTTATTTTATACACAATTTTCTTTTATACGGTGTATAAACCCCTTTGACTTTTACGTTTATTCAAAAGGAATCTTTTTTATATGAAGCGTTTACTGAACGACAAAAGGGAATGTTTTTGTCGTACGTATGCGGCGACAACGACTTCTCCGCCGTCGTGACCTTTATTTGAGTTTCGGCTTCCTCTACAAGCCATACCTTTTTTTAAAAGAAAAAAAATACCATGTTTTACTTTTCTTTTATTTTAGTATTGAAAATGGTTTTCATAATGTTTTTATATCAATGTGTTGTATTGATATCTCGTGATTGAAATGTGGAAATTTTATGTTTCCTTTATGCATTTTTTATGTGATATGATTATGTTATGGTTCTTGGGAATTATTATGAAGACGGGTGGTTCCGTGATAAACTAAGGGCGGGTGAGCCCGTTATAGCTCGCCAATGCATTGGGTAACGCGAAGGAGTGAAACGTTAAGGTTTCTCCGAAGAGAGTTTTGGTAATATACTGTGATGGGTATTCCAAACGTAACCAAGAGGGTTACTCCCTACGTAAGAATGTTATGAATGCCTCAAGTTACCTTTATGTCTTATGATTTCTATGATTTATTCATGATTTTATGAGGTATGTTATAGTGCCTATGTTTTATGGGTAAGTATGATTTCATTCTTATGTATATATGAACTCATGTTTCCTTTCCATGTTTTTTTTATAACCCATACTGAGTTTTTATGCTCATCCCAAGTTTTTGAAATGTTTTTCACAGGTCAAGGGAAAGGTACATGATAAGATGATAGAGTCAAGGATGTGTCAAGAAATAATCCATGTTTTATTTTAAATTTGTTTCCATTGATGGGAATGAAGAATACTATCTTTATGTAACCACTTTGTTTATATGTGGAATGTAATGCAAGTTTTATGATCTAATTCTCTAAAACTCTAAACCCGAAAAGATCCTCAATGTGTAATCTTGTAATAACTCAAGATTAAGTAAGGTTTAAGGCTGGGGCCTTACAGTTGGTATCAATGGTCGGTTTAGATAACTTTAGGAGTTAGAATTATATTAAATGATTATCCAAAAATATTTTTTTTCGAAATGATATAGCATTTAAAGATTACCATGTTGCTTCATCTAAGAAATGTTTGTTCAGAATGGTTTTCCGCAGAGGAAACAGGGAAGCAGTGCTAGGAAGGCATACAGAAGGAAATAACCTTCCGAATCAGCATCCAGAAATGGTCGGAATTGGAACTGAACAGTTTGTTGCCATAATGGCGCAGTTGACTCAAGCGATAAATGGCGGTGGTATCCATACACGAGATCAGCCAGACCAACCGCAGAGGAACATGTCAGTGGGGGAACATTTCATGAGGAAACATCCACCATCATTCAGAGGATCATCTGACCCTGTGCTAGCTGAAGGGTGGATTAAAGCACTGGAGAAGATTTTTGATGTCATGGGGTGTTCAGACAATCAAAAGGTTAGTCTTTCTATTTACCGTTTGGAGGGTGAAGCAGATCAGTGGTGGTCTATGGTTAAAAATATCAGGGATGCCGATGAGATTGATGCTCTTGACTGGGATGAATTCAAAGGTATGTTTCTTGAGAAGTATTTTCCTAAGGCTGTTCGACTTAGGATGGAAAAGCAATTCTTGGAATTGAGGCAAGAGGAAGACTCAGTGGCATCCTATGAAGAAAGGTTCACTCGATTGGCAAGGTATGCTCCAAATTTTATCCGGGACCTTGATAGTAAAATCAATCGTTTTTACTCAGGATTAAAGCCAAAGTATCGAAGGGCATTAGCTTCTCGTGAGTTTAAAAGTTATGAAAAGCTTGTTCGATGTGCTGAGAAGGTGGAAATGGAGTTTGCCGATTACCAAGTGTTCTATAACAACCAGCAGAAGAAGAGACCGAGGTGGCAGGAGAAAGGTAAGAATTCTTCAAAAAAGTCTGATGGTAAGAGAACTAACTTTCCAGTTTGTGATAAATGTGGAAAGAGGCATGCTGGGGAATGTCTTCTGAATTCTGGGAAGTGCTACTGATGTGGTAAGATGGGACATAAGGCTCGTGAATGCACTGAAAAGGATCAAGGTGAAGGTAATAACAAATTTGACTTACAGTTAGTGAAATGTTATAAGTGCAATGAGATGGGTCACTATGCAAACGATTGTCCGACAAAGAGCTTGAGTGATGGGAAGCAGTTAGACTACAAGCAGAAAGGGGTGGTGAAATCCTTTGCAACTACTTCAGTAGATGTCGGGCCATCAAATGAAGTTGTATCAGGTACTTTGTTTTTTTTTCAGATTATGCCAGTGTGTTGTTTGATTCGGGGTCTACACATTCTTTCATCTCTGAAAACTTTTCTAGTAAAATGGGAATACCATCTCAAGAAATGACTCCTGAACTTTTGGTAAAAACACCTGGGGGAAGTGTCGAGGCAAAAAGAATTTATAAGAATATTCCTATCCTTATCTGTGGAAAGAACCTACTTGCAAACCTTATTGTTCTACCTCTAGTAGAGTTTGACGTTATCCTGGGTATGGATTGGCTCTCTATTTACCATGCTAAGATTGACTGTAGAGCTAAAGAAGTTTCTTTTCAGAAAGACTTTTAGTTTGTTTACAAGAATGAACCCTTACTTTTGATAACATATCAAGAGGCCGAGAAACTTGTAAAAGATGGAAATGAATGTTACCTTGCACACGTCATTGAAAATAAAGGAACTGTTCAGATTAATGATGTCCCAGTGGTAAATGAGTATCCTGATGTTTTTCCTGATGAGTTGCCTGGAATAATACCGGATCGGGAAGTTGAGTTTACAGTTGACTTAGTTCCTGATGCTAAGCCAATTTCAAAACCCCCTTATCGAATGGCACAAATTGAACTTTTAGAGTTGAAGGAGCAATTGCAAGATTTATTAGAGAAAGGTTTCATTAGACCTAGCACATCACCATGGGGTGCTACTGTTTTATTTGTTAAAAAGAAAGATGGTTCTATGAGACTTTGCATTGATTGTAGAGCCTTGAATAATATCACTGTTAAGAACAAATATCCTTTTCCTCATATCGATGATTTGTTTGATCAGCTCCAGGGAGCTCAGTTTTTTTCAAAGATTGACTTGAGATCGGGGTACCATCAGCTGAAGGTAAAAAAGGCAGATATTCTGAAGACCGCGTTCCGTACGAGATATGGCCATTATGAATTTGTAGTAATGCCTTTTGGGCTAACCAATGCACCTGCTGAATTCATGGACTTAATGAATAGAATTTTCCATGAGTTCTTGGATAAGTTTGTAGTGGTTTTCATTGATGATATTTTGGTGTTTTCTAAAAGTAAAGAGGAGCATGAAAGACATTTAAGGGTTATCTTGCAAACCTTAAAAGAAAAGAAACTGTATGGGAAATTCAGCATGTGTGAGTTTTGGTTGCAACAAATTTCTTTCCTTGGTCACATTATTTCTAAAGATGGAATAACTGTTGATCCTGCAAAAACAAAAGTTGTGGAAGAATGGCCAAGACCCACAAATGTATCTGAGATTCGTAGCTTCCATGGTTTGGCGGGCTATTACCGAAGGTTTGTTAGAAATTTTTCACGGTTATCTAGTCCAATGACTAAGCTAACTCGGAAGGGTGTTAAGTTTATCTGGACAAAAGAATGTGATGATTGTTTTCAGGAATTGAAAAGAAGATTGGTGAATGCTCCAGTTCTGGCACTACCTTCCAGGAATGGTAAGTTTGTTATATACAGTGATGCTTCATTGAAAGGACTTGGTTGCGTCCTAATGTAGAATGATCAGGTAATTTCTTATGCTTCACGACAGTTGAAAACTCATGAGGTAAATTACCCTACACGTGATTTGGAATTAGCTGCTATTGTTTCTGCTTTAAAAATTTGGAGGCATCATTTGTATGGAGTAAAGTGTGAAATATATACCGATCACAAAAGTATAAAGTATATATTCACTCAGAAAGAGTTAAACATGAGACAAAGGATATGGCTGGAATTAATCAAGGATTATGATTGTACAATTCATTACCATCCGGGAAAAGAAAATAAAGTGGCTGATGCTTTGAGTCGAAAAATTAATGCTTCATTAACAATGTTGCGTTTGGAACGTGATCCTTTGGTCAAGGATTTGATGAACTTTGGCATAGAAGTTGTTGGTGCAGGAAGTCCTTCTGTTTTGTTTCAGGTATCAGTGAGATCATCTCTATCAGATAGAATCAAGCAAGCACAGAAGCAAGACAGTGAGTTGCAGAAAAGGGTAGTGCTGGTTCAGAAAGGTAAGTTGCCTGAATTCAACATTGATGATGATTGTGTTTTGAGATTTGGGAAGAGGTTGTGTGTGCCTTGTGATTCACAGTTGAAGAGAGAGTTGTTATGTGAAGCTCATAGTTCTCCGTTTTCAGTTCATCCGGGCAGTACTAAGATGTATAGAGATCTGCGGGAGTATTACTGGTGGGATGGAATGAAAAGAGATGTTGCTGATTTTACTGTGAAGTGTTTGACATTTCAACAGGTTAAAGCAGAGTGGCAGTTACCGAAAGGGATGCTTCAGCCTTTACCAGTGCCAGAGTGGAAATGGGAGAATATATCCATTGACTTTATTGTTGGATTACCGAAGACATCTCGAGGTAATAATGCAATCTGGGTTATTGTTGATCGCTTGACCAAGTCTGCTCATTTCCTTGCTATACGAGATACTTTCTCTCTTGATCAACTTTCCCGTTTGTATCTTAAAGAGATAGTCAGGTTACATGGAGTTCCTCTCTCCATTGTATCGGATCGTGATCCCAGGTTTACTTCTAACATTTGGAAAGGCCTTCAGAAGTTGTTGGGTACTGAATTAAATTTTAGTACAGCTTTTCATCCTCAATCAGATGGGCATTCAGAACGAACAATTCAGACATTGGAGGATATGCTACGAGCTTGTTCTATGGATTATCAGGGAAGTTGGGACCAACATCTTTCTTTGGTTGAGTTTTCATATAATAACAGTTTCCATTCCAGTATACAGATGGCACCATTTCAGGCATTATATGGGAAGCGGTGTCGAACTCCAGCTTTCTGGGATGAAGTGGGTGAAAAGAAGTTGATGGGACCAGAATTGGTAGAAGAGATGGCAGAAAAAGTTCAGCTGATTTAGAAACACATGAGAACAGCTCAGAGCAGGCAGAAGAGTTATGCGGATAACCGGAGGAAGGATCTATCTTTCGAGGTAGGTGATCATGTTTTTCTCAAGGTTTCTCCTTGGAAAAGTGTGATGAGATTTGGTAAGAAAGGAAAGTTGAGTCCAAGTTTTATTGGACCATACGAAATTCTGGAAAGAGTTGGATCAGTTGCATACCGAGTGGATTTACCTCCGAGTTTATCTCAGGTACACAATGTTTTTCACGTTTCGATGTTGAGAAAGTATATGCCAGATCCATCTCATGTTTTGAGCCCATAGGTAGTTCAGCTAGAAGAGAACCTATCTTATGAGGAAGAACCAGTCTAGATTCTTGACCACAGGGAGCAAGTGTTACGGAATAAGGTGATTCATCAGGTAAAGGTTTTGTGGAAAAACCACATGATTTAAGAGGCAACATGGGAATCTGAAAATGCAATGAGGGATAAGTACCCCCATTTATTCGATAAGTAAATAAATTGCGGGGACGCAATTTTCTAAAGGGGGGAAGGATGTAACATCCCAAGTAAGTAATGAATAATAGATATTTTTATCTATGTCTATTAATGATTAAGATAGTTTTATAGAGGCTTAAAATGAAAATAAATACAATCTTATGCATGGAATACACTAATATTCTTAAAAGATTGTTTTAGAGCCTTTTAATGGCAAACCATTTTTGAATCTATATTTTGACAATTTAATAAACTATGTTTGTCAAAATAAACTTATCCTTTATGATTGGGACATCAAAATTTACCTTGTGTGAATTTTTGGTATTTTTCTGACAATGTTCATTTTTTAAATGAATAGTGAAAAATACTGCATTTTACATCAAAACTGCTTTTTAACCTAATTTATTTATATGATTAGATTATGTTTTGAATTGGTTTTGAAGTGAAATTAGAATATATTTTTACCATTTTATCCAATGGTGGTCATTGGAATCAATTTCACTTTGAAATTAGACTTAAACTGGTGTCAATCTTTTGATACTTATTGTTTTGTAAAAACACGCTATTTGCTCTGGCAGCGGGAATTAATTATTAAATTAATTAATGTGACCTATATGTTTTAAATTTTGTAAAATAGACTTCATTTTTGAATTCGGAATATCAAATATAGCTTAGGGTGAATTTTTGGTAATTTTCTGAAAAACTTCAATTTTTTGATGAATAGTGAAACCACTAAGTGGTAATCAAGCAAACTGATTTTTCAGTTAAATGAAAGTTTACCACTAATGTGTATTGAATTTTGAAAATCCTACATACATGGTTGTCATTAAGAAGAAAAATGTGGTTCAATGAGATTAAAATAATTTTTTGGTGAATAGTAACTTATTATGTTTTTAATCACGATTAGTGGTAATTAGGGTAGTTTAAGGTATAAATAATACTTTAATAAAATGAAATGACCTAGACACATGTCCCAACCTCATTGGTTGTGTCATGGCCGACCATGACATGCCATGGGTCAACTTCGGGACCCCATGGATCCACTTTTGTTGGAAAATGACATAAATTACTTTTTATTTAATGTTAAAGTGAAAATGACACAAACATAATATGTTTTACGAAAACAATTTTTTATGTGGGGTTATACAGGTCCACATTTTGATTATAAATAGTCATTGGAAAGCTAAAAAGATTTCCTATATCATAGTATTTGTTTTATAATTTTTAGACATTAAATAAATTTAATTATTTATGACATAATAATGATGCAGCGATGACAACATTATTTGACGATTTAAATAAAATAGAATGATAATGTAAAATCTATAAACTACACATGTCCAAATCCAATTGGATGAGTGGATTTCGAACCCTTATCACCTTATCCACGAATTCTATCAATGTGGGACCTTTTAAAACCGAAACACATTTTCAAATAATGTAATATTTCTTTACTTTCCAAAAGTGCCCCTCCTCTACTCTTATAAAAGGCCCCCACCTCTACCTCATTTCGCACACTTCTCAAGCCTTTGGCTCGGACAACCCCTGCCCATTTGCTCTCTACACATCCCTCTCCTCATCCTAGAGGATTCCCTTTTGGCAGAATCCTTCCAAAGGAATCCTTTAGGCTCAAATCAAAAGGAGTTACACTTTTTGAGGTAATTCATTCTCTCATGTTCTTTTGTTTTATTTTGCTTCTCCAACCCCCTAAACTCTTTTTATTTACTTCTTTTGTAACTACACCAGTATCATCAATATACTAGGATGTTGTTATAAGATTTATTTGAGCTACACTCTCACACAACTACATCAAATGGTTAAAGAACATACGGTTTCCGTGGATGGCGAAATTCTGCCTCCCGAAACGATGATTGTTTAACACTCATTTAACACCTTCAAAGGAGGCCATTATGATGTCACAATTTTTATATATGATATATAATATGTTTATGTTTTCCTTAAGCTTCTGTTTTTTTATTTTTGGCATACCTTTATGGTATCCATTATGGGTAAAACACGATATCTTCATTTTAGGAAGTGCGGACTACCGCCCCCTAAAAGTGATTTGATTCGTTAATACCATATGTGGGATGTGTAAAGGATAAAGTTAATGATATTATATATGTTATTATACTGGAATTATAATATACTCTTATATAATTATGATTCCATTCCAGAAAATATGAAATAGAAATGGAAGTAGCGTTCATGCGTACGTACGACTTACCGTCTCCATGAACGGTGCATTTCATTTCTTACCTCTAAATGTGATGTAATATTATAAATGCAAGCATGTACTGGATATATATGACATATATGATATCTAAATCATGAATACCATTCTGGATATAATAAAACTTTGACCAAATTAACAACATGTAAGTGTAAGAAGTCTATTTTTGACTTAAGAACCAAATACCGACAAAATGAACATTATTAACTTAACTGATTACATGATGTTCATAACATGGTATAAAAGGAATAATGAACTTGAAAAATATTCATAAGCATGTAGAGATTAACTCAAGTTTATTATTCAGGAGATTAAAGAACGGTCGGGTCAAGTCGGATACGAGGTATGGGACTTCGTCTCAATCTCCTTTCGTTGAGGCATATTTTATTTTATACACAATTTTCTTTTATACGGTGTATAAACCCCTTTGACTTTTACGTTTATTCAAAAGGAATCTTTTTTATACTAAGCGTTTACTAAACGACAAAAGGGAATGTTTTTGCCGTACGTATGCGGCGACAACGACTTCTCCGCCGTCGTGACCTTTATTTGAGTTTCGGATTCCTCTACAAGCCATACCTTTTTTTTAAAAGAAAAACAAATACCATGTTTTACTTTTCTTTTATTTTAGTATTGAAAATGGTTTTCATAATGTTTTTATATCAATGTGTTGTATTGATATCTCGTGATTGAAATGTGGAAATTTTATGTTTCCTTTATGCATGTTTTATGTGATATGATTATGTTATGGTTCTTGGGCATTATTATGAAGACGGGTGGTTCTGTGATAAACTAAGGGCGGGTGAGCCCGTTATAGCTCTCCAATGCATTGGGTAACGCGAAGGAGTGAAACGTTAAGGTTTCTCCGAAGAGATTTTAGGGAATATACTGTGATGGGTATTCCAAACGTAACCAAGAGGGTTACTCCCTACGTAAGAATGTTATGAATGCCTCAAGTTACCTTTATGTCTTATGATTTCTATGATTTATTCATGATTTTATGAGGTATGTTAAAGTGCCTATATTTTATGGGTAAAGTATGATTTCATTCTTATGTATATATAAACTCATGTTTCCTTTCCATGTTTTTTTTATAACCCATACTGAGTTTTTATGCTCATCCCAAGTTTTTGAAATGTTTTTCACAGGTCAAGGGAAAGGTACATGATAAGATGATAGAGTCAAGGATGTGTCAAGAAATAATCGATGTTTTATTTTAAATGTGTTTACATTGATGGGAATGAAGAATACTATCTTTATGTAACCACTTTTTTTATATGTGGAATGTAATGCAAGTTTTATGATCTAATTCTCTAAAACTCTAAACCCGAAAAGATCCTCAATGTGTAATCTTGTAATAACTCAAGATTAAGTAAGGTTTAAGGCTGGGGCCTTATAGATTTTTTTTTTGGGTAGAGGAAGCATAAGAGTCTTAATTTCATTTATTATTCTCTAAATATTATTGACGATGCTCATAATAATTATTCCACCACTAAAAAGGAGATGGATTCTATCAGTTTTTCTCATAAATGATTGATACAGTACTTGATAGTGTCTAATTTTATCATTATTACTGACCTTGTGACCCTCAAGTTCTTACTGGATAAGAATGAATTAAAACCCATGCTCATACGGTTTAGTCTCCAATTTCAATAATTCAATATACTAATCAAGGATATAAAGCGGGACAATAATATGGATGCAGATCATTTTTCTTGGTTACTAAACACCCAACCTGAGGAACGAAGGGAGTTCAATATATCTGTACTATATGAGCAATTGTTTCTACCTCTGTGACGAAATCTCCTTGTTTTTTAGGTTATTCTAATATTTCAGCTATTGGTGTTTTACCGACGGACCATTCACAAAACCAATGGAAGAGGTTTATATTTGAGTTCAATTAATACTTCTAGGATGACTCTCTATTTTTTAAAAGGTGCAATGTTACTTTCTTTAGGGGGTGTTTGGATGAAGAGGAAATATTACCCATCTTTGATAGTTTCCATTTACCACATATTGTTGGCCACCATAGATTAGAATTTGTTGGGAACATTTTGTATGGATAACCTTTATAGATGATAAATGATGTTGTTTTTAATAGTATTGATTTTATTTAAATTGAAATAAATCACCTCACTTTCCCAATGGTTTGTGAACAAACTCAACATATTAATAAAAAGATCATAATAAAAATGCTTGAGAATTTCTATTTGATTGAGAATAATTATTCCAAGGGAAAAGGATCATCTATATCACATTCATTTTAAAATGAAAAGATCAATTGTAATGTGAAGTTATATCAGAGTTCTATTAGATATAATGTAAATATGATGATTCTTTTCTATTTTTTAATTCACAAAAGTCATAAGTTATCCGAAGAACTTGTCATGCAAGTTGTATGAAGAAATGATGGAGAACAAATTGAATACAATTAAATTTGGAAATAAATAAGTTGAATATAGGATAAGAAGTTATAATACTTTCGAATTGTTGACATATTATTCTAGGAAAATATTAATTATTTTTGAATTCATGAGGAAATTATGATATAAGAACATTTTTGTTAAAGAAAAAGATTTGTGAAGACATAGATTTCTGGTCTCAGTTCATTGGTGTGAGACCACCAGACACAAATTTGTTTGAATGCGGGGAAACTTGATCAAATTGTTAGAAAAGGTAGGTTCTCGTTTTTAGTTATACCAATTAGACAATATATAACAATATGTGGATAAATAATTTGATGAATAATAGAGGTGTGTGTTTCATAATCAAACAAAGGGAAGAATATGTTGCAAACCCCAGTTTATTAGACTCCATGTGCCACCCTCATCAGATCAATCATCAAATGGTCATCAGACACAATGATTTTTTAAAAATGGAATTGGTCCAATAAATATTTGTTGAAGAAGATTTTTTTTATTAATTTTTTTGGGATTAATGCTAAATGGTATTAAAGATCATTCCATATTATAGGTGACCATTTTTTTCATCTTGAATTATTCATTACTTTAAATTAGGGGAAGTTTGAAAGAAGATATCTGATATTTTTTTATCATTTTGGTCAAGATTTATAACAATGACAATGAAACTGACTATTATAGTTATGTAGAGATAGATATATCAGACACAAACTAAAACATATAACTTTATCGGATTTAGAAACATCGGTCTAAGGAAAAGGAAAAAATGAAACCTTTTTAGGATATTTGGAAAAGTGTTTTCAATGGGGGTATACAAATTAGTTTAAATGATATTGAAGTTGATGATGATGTGTTTATGAGGAAGTGTATAAATTTTTAGAAGTGGAAACTGGGTTTCTAGTAAAAGAAAAGAAACTGAAGTCTAACGAAGAAGAAAAAATGTTTGTTGCAGAATAGCTTGAATTTTATGTTTTATAAGTTGGTATAGAGCATTAGAATGTGAATTTGGTTTTTATTTAGTAATGATAATTATAATTTGAAGTCATTTACTTTTCATATGTTTCATTTAGCATGGAAAAATGTACAGAAGAATTTACAGTTTTGGATTATAATGAGAAAATATGAATGAAAACCAAAATCAGACTGAAGAATAACCAGAAAAGTACGAAGTGAGATGAAGTCATGAGAAGACATGAGAAGGACTGAGAAGTGTTGAGAAGAGAAAAATAATTCAAATACGCTTCTGAAATTGAAGGGGAATTGAAGTTTTGGGGAATTTTTTTCAGTGAGAAAACATTTCGAAATCCCACCTAAATCATTTTTGGTGAACCGTTAAAGGGTGGAGATCACTTTATACTTTCTAACACTAATACTATTAATGGTTGAAGTGAGAAGGTGAATCAAATTATGTTTTTAGAGAGAAATATTTTCTAGAATGATCTTTAATGAGGATGTTTATCATATATTAGAAGGAGGAGGATGATTGTATTGAGAGTTTTTTGATCTGACCGATAAATAGGATTGGGATTCTTGGACTGAGGAAGACGTATTTTAGATTTATTTCCATAGTATTCTTACATTTATATTATTATAATAAGCAATAACACCGGGGAATCATACTGGGTATCATATTGAGTGTCATTAAAAATTATAGAGAAGTTATTACCAACATATGGTTTGGAAAGTGAAAATTTTTAAGATAATATTTGAGAAAGTTGACATGATTGCACCATACCATGTTTTGAAGCATCTTGGGAAAGTTTATTAACTTGTTACAAAACATTTATCACACCATTTCATTATACATCTATAAAATTCACTATTATATTGAACATAGTCTACCCATGTGAAATGGTATATCCTACTTATTATATCCACATAAAAAGATTTTGATTTTCTAGTGGACTATGTGGTATTAGATTGTGTCCAAACCATACCAAGGGTGTATATACTCTTTTTGAGTAGTGTACCATGTAAATTATTAGGTTTCTTTAGATGTGTGATTCTTTAGTTTTTATAAAATAATAAATTTTTAACAGTTGGTTATTTTTTTAAGAAAAAGGAAACATAAAAGAAATGTATTTCACTTATTCACTACCTACCCCTCTCATTAATACATTTTTCATGGTTTGATAATATCAATTGGTGTCTGAGCCAATGGTTACCTTCATTTTCTCTTTTCTAAAAGTTTGAAAGATAAGTTTTTATGGAGAATCTGAATTGTGTGAACAATAAAGGGATTTCAGTCATCAATGGTAAGAACTATCACATTTGGAATGATAGAATGTTACCTTATCTAATGTATCTTATGTATTATGTTCTTGAATCATCAACTGATGGATTTTCTCCTATTTATTAACAAATTCCTATTACATATTTTTATAAGAAGAATATTTATAATGATTAAAGTGCTGAGATTTATTTACTCTCATCACATTATAAATGCAATTTTCTAATAGTGAAGGGTGTTTCCTCTACCAAATTAATTTTGGATAAGCTAAAATCATTTATGAATATTATTTAAAAATAAATATGGAAAAGTTACAAATATGGAGGATAAAGTATAAAGATCTCAAAATATGTGAGTATGAATATTTTGGAAATTTCCTTCCCAGTATGAATGAAAATTTTAGCACTATCATATTTCTTGGTGAGTTGTTTTAAGATGATATGATTATTTAAATGATATTAATAATTTTTCATTACATGTTTTTTAAAAATGTTTCATCACAGGAAGATAGAGATAAATAAATCTATATATAAATGATTTTCATTGTACTCTAATTACATTTGAAATGAAATAGGAGAATACTATGAAAGGATAAACCAAAATTTGATAGAGAAAATTATTTCAAGGCTTCAATGAAAGGAAGGACTAAGAATATTATTTAAGTGGATGTTGGTGATTTAGATTAGGGAAATGCAGTATGTAAAAATCATGATGAATATATATCCTCTTTTTCAAAAAATGTGAAAATCGGTACAAGTAAATTTATATGGAAACAACCCTTGATGTATTTTGAATGTGGATAAGATAGAAACTTTTCAGCTAATTTTCCTCTACAAATGAATGAGGATGATAGTGATGAAGATTTTAGAATATAGTGAAGATCATGGAAGAAACAAGGGAAAAGGGTTAAAATAATATTCTTAATAGAAGGATAGAAAATTATACAAATACAAAAAGATAAGTTTCTTATCTAAATATGATGAAGAAGAAAACAATGAAGTTGAATATGAAAAGTATATTGGGAAGGATGAAGAGAATAGTTTTATTACAATACATAACAATGAAGAGTTCATTTGAAGCAGTTTTGAAGAAGAAGAAGAAACTCAGCTAGAATTCTATCTGAAATAAAAAATAAAATAATTTATGATAAATATTCCAAGTCTTGAGAATGAAACAATGATATTGTAAAATGAAACAATTTCTTCCAAAAAAAATCATTTTTTGTTCTAATGATAAAGTTATGCTTCTAGAATAAGTTAATGATTCTAAAAAATATCATGAGAAATAAAATAATTCTAATAAACATATGAATGTTAAGTTTAAAGAAAAAAGAAGAAGAGTTCAATATTATCCAACAAAAAAATTAAATATTTTAATAAACGGTTACGAGTTTCAAGAATTCTATCATTGAAGTTATTTGATTCTCTAGAAATGGTATACCTGAGACAGATAAAAAGTTGCCTTCAATGGTAGGCAATAAAAATGAAATTGTTTCATAAAAGAAGAAATATAAGAAAGTTATATATGTGTCCAAAATCCACAAACAAAAGAAGCCAGAAGATTTTAATAATTTTAAGTCTAGAAAGATTTCTATTACTTCTAGTTTCACTGTAGATTACAAAAAATATCACTTAAAATTAATATTCTGGTTCATAACAGTAAGGTGGGTGGTGAAAAAGTTATGATAAGTAATTTAAGAGGGCTGATATAAAAATTCTCACAACTCATCATAGTATGGAAGATCTAGAGGAAATTATTAATTTTATGGATATTATTGGTATTGTGGTGGATTTATTAACATGGAATATACGTGTTATATTAATCAAAAATAATAAAAATATTCTACAAATTAGAGATATAAACATTTGATGGGAATTTTATCCCCTCAAAAAAAGATACATTAGAAGAATGTTTTGAAGAAATATGAGAAGCTTTTATTATAATATTAAAATAGATTCCAACCTCTTAGAACTATTTTTGGGATATGTGAGGAACCTTGAGATCATGAAAAATTATGTCTTGTTTTTTTACAATCACAAAATTAGTTTTTTAACAATTCCCAGAAGCCGAATATTAAGAAAGATAAAGGGAATGAAAAGGATCTTTTTTTATAAATCGCTCTCAAAGAAACAAAAGGAGAACAGACATGAATCATGGATAGAGGTTTTTCTTCTCATATGATATTATACATAAAATTGTTATAGAATTCGAATGATTTTAAATAAGGAGCCTTAACATTTGAAAATGATGAAACAATTATAATCAAAGTTGTTGTATCACTTATCATTTCCAATGAGAAGTTAGTATCTAATAGATTCTTGTTTGTTGATGGGATGAGACACTAATTTGTACGTTTTTTGATAATTTATTATGAAAGGAAAATAGTTATTTTCAAAAAAGGACTTTTTTAAAAATAATATAAGAAGATAGAAATATAGAAACAAGAGGCCAATGTACAAAATAAAACATGTTTCAATATAGTGTGGTTCAAAAACTCTAGTTACCTGACTATGATAGAAGAGAATCAGTTTTTACATAAAAGGCTATGAAAAATGTGTCATAGCAACAAAAGAAATTCATCAATGTGATAAAGTGTCTTTGGAATTCCGGATATGTTAAGAAGAAGATATTGATTTTGCATTATTTTTCAAAAAATTAAGATTACAAATACAATGCATAAGAATGTTGGAATTTGATCAAAGTGACACCTAGAACTTATTAATTATAAAATCAATGGGCCAATGAGAAGAAAATAAACCCCATGGAGATAATTAATTCATTACATTTATTAATGATTTTACTCACATTAATTTTATTATTCATATGAAACATAAGTAAGATTCCCAAAAATGTTTAAATGTTTTAGGAGGAAATTATGGAATGAATGTTGATTATTTAGTGAATAAGTTAAGAACAAAAAATGGTTCTAAATAAAATAAATATTAATTTTAATGTCATCTAGGTAAACATGGAATTCATCATGATTTTAGTATACCATACAATCATTAAAAAATCATATTTATGAAAGAAAAAATAGAGGTATGGTTGAAATAGAATGAAGTAAGTTACTTAAATTTAGTCTCTCTCATGACTTTTGGAGGCAAGTCATCAGCACTACTGTGTATATTAAAAACCAATTTTTTAAAGTACAAGTTATTATATTAACCCATTAAATTTTTCATGCAAAAACTCCATGTTCAAAGCAATTTATAGCTTTTGGGAGTCCATGAATCATGATGAATAAGGGTGAAATACTTTGAAATATTTAGGAGGGAGGTGAAGATGGAATTTTTCTTGGCTATACTCTGGAAGGAAGAGGGTAAAAATGATTCAACAAAGAGTTTGGAAGACTAGTTGACTCTATTGATTTGAAATTTATTTAAAAAGTAGAACATGATAAAGTGACTCACACAGATTTATAAGAATAGAATATGAAATATTTTTTTAATAATTATAATAAGGATACGTTTTTTTAATCCTACTTGAGGAGAATAAATATACTCATCTAATTCTAGTGATGAGATAGAATCTCAAAAATATCAGTCTAGGATGAGGAAAAAAGTGTAAACTCAAAAAAAATTGGTGACCAACATCATAGGGTTCAAACACGAATAACATTAAAATTTACTACACATAATTCCTAATATTAAAAATTTTATCTAAAAAATTTCAATGAATCTTTTGTGTATTCGGAATGCTTTTAAAATATGAATGAAGAGATAAATCAAATAGAGAAGTATGTTACTAGGGAACTCGAAACTAAACCAAATGAAAAAAAATATATTTTTAAAATGTGGGTATTCCATAATAAGATTGATGATGATGGTGAAGTGATAACAAAATAATAAACCTTAGTGTAAAAAATTTTACTCACACATTTAAGGCATTAATTTTGATGATAATTTCTCTCTGGTGGAATAATCGGAAATAATCAGAATTATTCATGTTTTTAATTCACAACAATGTTATAAAATTTTTAAGATGGATGTGAAATCCAATTTTTTAAATGGTGATCATGATAAAGAATTGTATGTTAAACAACAATGTGTATTTTCTAATATGAAATATGAATGTTATGTGAGAATGATTAAGAAATCATTTTATGGGCTAAAATAATATCTAAGGGCATGGTATTCCAAATTGAAAACATTATTTTGGAAGATGAGTTTTAATAAAAGAAGTATTTATAGTAATTTATACAACATGGAAATTAAAGATTTTTTCCTCATTGCAACTGTTTATGTTGATGACATTATCTTGATAGGAAATGATGAAAGAAATTCTCCAAGGTTTGTTATAGGGATGGAAATGGTTTTCTAAATGTCCATGCTGGGTGAAATGAAAAGATTTTTTTGGGATAAAAATCTCACATGAGAAGAAAAAATTGTATTTCTCACGAAATTTATGATAATTAACTTCTTAAGAAGTTACTCATAAAAACTTTTAAACTATTTTTTATACAAATTTTAGTGGGAACAGTGTTTTCTAATGATTGAGAAGGTAAGGAATTTAATCCAATCGAGTTTTGAAATCTGGTTGGATGTTTGTTATATTTGTCTACCTCATAACCTAAAATTATTTATACTGATACTTATGTTCATGATTTATGTTTGCTCCAAAATAATCACATTTATTGGATGGAAAAATAATTCTCAAATATATCAAAGGCATGGAAAATTTCAGATTCTTGTATGATATAACAAATTGTATTAACTTGTTTGAGTATTTAGATGCTAATTGGGAAGGAAATGTTGATGATAGAAGATCTAAATCTTGTGTATATTTCTTTTTGGTAAAACATTTTTTTATTTGTAATAAAAACAAAAAACATCAATAACTCTTATAATGACTGAAGTTAAGTATGTTTTTTCCACTCAAAATACTACCAAACATATGTAGATGAATAATTAGTTAGAAGAAATACATATCAAAGTAAATTAACATGTTCTCTTGGGTTGTTATAATCAATGTGACATAAACCATGTAATAAATTTGGTACAACGTATCATTCTAAACACACTGAAATCAAATACCACTCCATCTAAGAGTATGTGGAGGAGAATGAATTAAAACTATATCATTTTTCGACATCTAAACAATTTTCTAATATTAAAAAAACATTTATCGAAGGATGATTTTTATAAACTATGGTTTAATTTAGGAATGAGACCTACTTCTTTTTAAGGATAATGTATTTTTTATCCCTTTTATCATGTAGTCATTGGATAATGTTTTTAGTTGGAAGAATTGTTTCCTAAATATATCCATTGTTATATGATAAAACATTTAATGAAGCATGTATATAGGAGGAGATATAGGTAATTTGTGATTTCAACATTTTTTGTGTGAACAATTTGAAAACTCTATTTGAGTGGTCACTGTAATTTTTTTCCAAGAAAGTTTAAAAGTTGAGGAATGATTTGAAGAAAAGCTAAATATGTTTCTTATGTCACTACTTTTGGAAAAAATAGTTTTTCTATCAAATATTATTATTTTCTACAATGAGTTAGCTCACGTATGCTTAAAATCAATGACATGTAATCGATTAATTTGAGTTAAAAGGTTGATTGATTTATGATTCTTAGTTATCAAGAAAATCCAAAGTGCGGTATTTTTGGTACTAAGATTGCTAGAGAAGTTTTGTGGAGGATAAATTATGTTATTTTCATGAGGATTGTCTTTTTTTGTCAATGATAAAGTAATCACCTCACATTTTCAAATGTTGTGGATCATACTCAGCATCATAATCAAAAGGTCATTCTCAAAATTATTAAGAAAATTGATCATAATGAAAACATGTTTTATAAGAGAAAAGGTTCATCAAACTCTCCTTGGATATGAAATGAATGTTAAGATTATAATGAGAATCTTTATCAGAGTCTTACTATATTCGATGGTAATTTTATGATACTTTTCTATTTTTTAATTAAAAAAATCATATGTTCTCTAAAGAACATGTGATTCAATTTGTATGAAGGAAATTATGAGAACAATGTTATTCCAATCAGATTTTGAAAGAAATAATTCGATTAAATGGGGGGGTTATAATACATCCCAATGTGAGTAATATAATGACATTCCAATATTGAATGTTTTCAAGTTCATGATGAATTCATGATATAATCATAGGTTTTTAGAAGAAGAATTTTTTTGAAGATAAATTCTATTTCTCTTAGTTACTCAGTATGAGACCACCAGATGCATATTGTTTTGAAGGATGGGAAAGTTGATAGGATAGTGAGAAAATGAGGTGTTGGATTTTAGTTAGACCAATAATCCATGTGATAAAAATATTCAAATAAAGAATCCAATGATTGATTGAATCTCATTTAATGTAATCAAAAAAGGGACGAAGTTATTACTGGCATCAGTTTATTGAACTCATTTTTCCACCAATCATCAGATTAGTCCTAACACTAATCATCAGACATAGTGGTGGTTGCAAATAAGAATCATAAGCATAAATTTTTGTTGACTAAGAATTGATTTTATTGGATATTTTTTTGGGACTGATGAAAAATGATATTAAAGAGTAATTAACAATATAGTAGATCATTTTCATTAGGTAGAATTATTATTTTGTTCTAATTGGATGAAGTATGAATGAGTAAATATGATATCTTTTTATCATTTGGGTCAAGATTCATTAGACTGACACTAACACAGATTATCGAAGAAAAACATATACCAATATACCTAACATATACTAATACAGATAACTTCATCAAATATAAAAAACATTAATCTACGAAATAAGATAAAATTAGTCTCTTTTGAAGATATATACAATGGGTTTTTCAAAGGGAGTCTTAAAATTAGTTTGAAGAATTTTGAAGCTGATGCTAATGTGTTGATGAGGAAGTGTACAAATATTTAGATGTGGGAAAACATTTTATGTAAATACAAAGGCAACTGAATTCTAATGAAGAAGAATGAATTTGTATTGTAGAATAGATTGAATGTCTTATTTTATTAGTTGTCAAAGAGAATTGGAATGTGGGGTTGAATTTTAGTTAGTAATGATGATCATAAGGAGAAGTCATTTCCTTTTCATATGTTTCATTTGGCATGTAAAAAATAATTTATCAATCTATAGTTGTACATCCTATTATGGAAATCACAATGACCGTCGAAATTGAAATGAAGAATGGTAAGAATAGTCTAAATCAAGTTAAAGTGATGATAAGATTATAAAAGGATCTAGAAGAGTTAAAAATAACATAATAATTTTGAGATGTATCCATAATTCTATGGGAATTTATGTTTTAGGAATTATTTTAAGTGGTAAACCTTTTTCTGATCCTGCATAAACCATTTTTGGTGCACCTAAAATGGATGATATTACTTAGTAATTTATAACCCTCACATTGTTCATAGGTAAAGAGAGAAGGTGTATCCCCAAATTTTTTTATATAGAAGTTGTTTCCACATTGAAAATTTCTAATGAATCTTAACAGACAAAAGAAAAACAAAGAAGACTGAATTCAGAGTTTTGGAATCAATCCGATCAATAAGACTTTGTTTTTCAAACTAGGGAAAGAGTGGTTCAGATTTGTTTTAGTGGTATTATAGTAGTTATATCATTAGACTAAGAAATTGGAATGGGGAATTGGGTTTTTTACCAAACTATATAATAGTGTGAATTACAGATATGTTCATACCTACTACTGGGTGAAGAAGTGAAGATCTTTTTTAAAGATAAATCTGTGTTTGTTGAAATAGAAGTTGAGTAACATGTTTTGAAGCATATGGTGAAATTTTCAAATCCCGTTAAAAAACTTATATTAATTCATTTAAAGCTACTTGAATCACATACACTGTCATATTGAACAATGTTTTAAATAAGTGTAGGGGAGTGTCCTACTAATTGTATTCACAAAAAAGGATTGTTTTCTTATAGATTTTTTGGTATTAGATTGTATTAAAACCTTTCCAATGATATATCAACCTTTTTTGAGTAGTGAAACATGTAAAATATAGTGTTCTAATGTATGTGTGATTGTTTTTTTAGAATATTAATAACTCTTTAACATGAGCTAATAGATATTTCAACTTAAATAAAACCTAGAAGAAAAATATATTACTGATTCATCCCTACCCCTCATAGTGATACCTTCTTTTTGGCTGGGAAATCATAGAAAAAAATTAATTAGAAGGTTTTAAATGATGGTTTATGCTATAATACCTAATTTAAGGATGCTATTAGTTTTGTGATTGGGTGTCAAAATTGTCAAATGCTTTGAGATATTGGTATAAGTCAGGAGATACCATAAAAATGAATACTATAAGTTAATGTTTTCAATATGTGGGGATTATATTTCATGGGACCCTTCCCATCCTCTTAATTTAAAGAATATATTTGTAATTGTACATTATGTTATGATATAATACATTAAATTCCATTGTTTGAAAATTTCTCCTATTATAAGGAATGTGAACCTCATTAATGCACGTGTTCTAAAGAGTAAGAATGCTCAAATATTTTATGGTCTTAGGAAATTATATAAAAGGGAAATAGTCTTTCAAGAAGTCTCATCATATGAGGACATAGTATCATGTGATAATGATATGTGTAAATAAATCTCAAATTTCCGTGTCTTTGAAGAAAACCAATACAAGAATAGGCTATCTGAGGACCATGGAAAAGGGAATGAGTCAATGAATTTGAATGGAAAGATATATTTTTCAATAAGTGATAATTTTGGAAAGAATCACTCTGTTAATTTATTGAATGGAAGGGTAGTTGTTTATAATTATAGTGAAAAAGGACACCAAGTTCATGATTGTGAGGGTGTGAATTTTTTCCAATATATATTTATTCAACTGCAAGGAGATGAGACACTATGAAAATCTATATAGCAAACATAAAAAAAATATTCCCCAAATTATGCTATTGGATAATGATAAATATATACTAATACCAAATATAAAGAGGAATGATTTGTATTCATATTCAAGAATTATTTCATTTGAATATTTTGTCATTAATGTACTGATGATAAGAAGTACAGAGTATATGAGTATTTTACTGTAGTACATTTTCATTATGGTTTTGAGATCATATATTGAATGGTAATATGAAATCTTATAAAATAGAAATTTAAACTCTATATAAAACACGTGATTGCGGGGAAGATAACCCTTACTATGTTCCTGATGATGAGATAATGATGAAGAAATGATTGATTTGTAAAAGTGATAACTACCATGGAATTTATTAACGACTTGTCGATAAGTGGTATATTCTACCACATATGGTTTTTACAAAACTATTGTATTTATGTAATATATCCAATAAAATGTTTCATAAGGAATATGGAAGAATTCATGTTTCTAATGAGGTTTTATGGTGATTCGAGTTATTACCATATTTCAAGAAGATACATGAGGACCTTATTCACATGTTCGGAATGTGAATATTTAGAGCTACTCTATGTTGAATAAAGTATAATGATATTTTTATTTTGTAAATTTATTGACTCTCCATTATAAGTGATTGGATCATAATTTGTTGATAAATTTAACCATTTAAAAAATGGTTTAAGATGATCATTTCATGAGATTTTAGAGGTTAATGTATTACTTCACCATATACTGCATCTTGTGAAAAGATATGAAGTAAAAATAATTCAAGGAATAATAAAAGAAAAATATTGTCTTTATAGATACATATATTAATAGAGAGTTAAATAATTCCTCAACTCTAGGAAAAATGGTCTTGAAACCAAAAACATTTTCCTATTACCTTTATTTTTGATGACTCAAATGGCCCTTATATCATCACATATTTAGTATTTTCTGACTTTTACATTTCTCCTAACCATGTTCTCTATCACTATCCATAAAAACTTTATTTTTTTAATTTTTTATTCCATATTAATGTATTCATTTCCCCCATATGTTCTCATATTATTGAACCTAGTCACATGACCATTCTACATTATATTTTTTATTATTAATAAGATTTTATGTTAAATTCTTTTATGATGTGTGTCCTTCAACAATAGTTTATTATAAATTCCAATATTATAGAATTCATGTTTAAATTTTGAAAAAATAATTTAATTAAGGTGGGGAGAATGTAACACCCAAAAATTCTAGAGTATGAATAGTAAATTTGATTGTGTATATCACATGTGACACCAAGAGTGTAAGGGGATATAATATCATGATAAATTAGAATATAATTACTATTTTAAATATATTTCATATATATTATATTTTTAAATTTACATAACACCATGTTTTCATGTGTTACACTCCAAATTGAGATTCTTTGATGGCTTGTGTTACACGCACGACTGAGTTTCACCAAATAACAATTTATTATTAAATTATTATTATTTAATATAATATGATATAACCTAGACATTATGTTAGAGGTTTTAAATTTAATTAACTAACTTATGAAATATATGGTTTATATAAATATAATATTAATTAACTGGTTGCTAACTAATAAGAAATGAAAATAAGAACTAATTGGATATAAAAAGAAATATTATTATTTATATGCTTCTAAAAGAGTTTTATTTTAAGGAAAATATATAATTAAAATTATTGAATGATTTTAAGGAAATATATATGGTATTTATTCAATCAAATATTTTTAATATTAATCCATTATGTTTCATATTCATAAGAGAAGAACACATCCTAATTCACATATAAAACCATATATTTTAATAAAGGTAATTCTAACACCTTTTAATGGAAAAACAATTATAAATATGAACTTTTACACTGTACTTGATTTAATATATCAAAATAGACTTCATATTTTAAATATAAACATAATATTTTGGATATGTTTATTTTTTGATATTTCTTTGTACTATTTCATTTTTTTAATGTATAGTTAAAATACAAGATTTTAGTTTAAAAATGTTATTTAATCTAATTTAGTTATAAGGTTATATTATACATTTAATTTTTCATAATGTTTAATTATATACTATTTTTATCAACTAATTCACATTATTATATTGGAATCAATTTCACATTGAAATTTATCATATAAAAAAAAAGAAAACATTCAGAAGTATTTACTTTAAAACCCCGCAATGTCGTCCCATATACAGAATGAATTTTAAATTATTTTATCCACTTATGTGATTGTAATTTGGAAATATTGATTCCATATTTGGTATCAAAATAATTTATAATCTCTAATAAGGATAAATTAGTTTTTTGGAAAAACTCTTAGTGAAAGTAGTTAAAAATAATTACAATTATTAAGGTATAATTAAGATTAATAAAGGACAGAACCTTTAACTTAAATGAAAAAAATAAACTATCCACTTTTAGTAATATAATTTTCTGGCTATGTATCTGAAAAAAAACATCAATTACTATTATTTTTGTTTTTTTATGACTTATTTTAGGTAAGTACATGTGTACACCTAACATGTTTCCAAAAATTCCATGTGAGTCTTTTTCTTTCCCAATACAAAGATACCACATCACCCTATTCCTCAAACCTATCAAACACATATATTCAGCCAGTATCTAACCAAATATATTCAAAAAATCTCTCCCAAGAGAATTAATCCTCAATTTATGAAGAAAACCATTCATGTAATTCTTTAGGTATAAACTAGAAGATGTTACCCAATTAAGAGGTAACATCTTCTCTCAGGATCTCTGGTTTCATTTCCATTCTCAACCCACTAAAATATATTTATTCAATTTTTATATAACAATACATGTATCATAAATATACTAGGCTTTTGTTATGAAATTTTTTACACCTACAATTACTTGAACCTCCATATAATGGGTAATGAACATACAGTTTCTTTGTACAACGAACTATAGCCTCATGAAATGATAGTTGGTCAATTTTACATTACCACCTATCACGGTGTCCATATGATAGAAATTTTTTTTATATATTTTATATAGGATATTTATAATTTCATTAATATTAAGTAATTTTTAGTTAAAAAATACCCTTGTGGTTTCCATCCTGTGTAAATACAATAATTTTGTTTAAAGAAGTGTGGACTACCGCCCCTCAAAGTGATATGACTCGTCTATACCATACATGGTACATATAAAGGGTGGTTTTAATAAACCAAGGAAAATATATAACATAGATATTATTATGAAATTATAATATACATATTTATTATTTAGTTTCATTATTTTAATAAAATAATGATATCGACGTAGCATGCATGTGTACGTAAAACCTACCATCTCCATGAATGGTACACTCAATTTCTAAACTCCAAATATAATGTAATAATACAAATACATATATAATAATTATATATTATAATTAATAAATGATTTTAAATATTTATTTGATGAATACATGATATAATAAATGATGGAAGCATATAACAAGTTAAAACATACTCGAGCAAACTAGGCAATTAATACATGAAATAGTGAAATTAATGAATAACTATTCAAAAATAAGTAATAAATTATTAGAAGGAATTAATATATGATATTATAAACATGATTATGGTTATGACATAAGTTAATAAAAAATTTTAAACCACTATACATGGGGATAAATACAACATAATTAAAGGAAGGTTAAGTTAAGGGAATTTTGTGTGAATTTAAATTTCATTAAGTCTTATTTATTATTATGCACCAATTCACTTTTATTTAGTGTATATACGTAATTTTCGTGTTATGTCATGAATTAAATTATTATATTGATATTATATGTTTATTTTAACATCATAAATTTATGGAGATTATCATTAAAATGTTTCAAAGTGGTATGGTACAGTTTGGAAGTTTATAAGATTATTGTTCTCGAGATTGTTTCTAATAATTATCTTTGCAATCAAAATACCTTTTTTGGTTGTTAAAATTATATTAAATCAATCAAATTATTACAATAAATTGTCATTGTAAATTTAATTGAATATCCTTATTATTATAAAATGGATATTAGTATTGCCTAAACCATATATCATTTTACATATAGTGTTCAATTTGAAAATTATTTTATTAAATGGGGAATTATTTATAAAACCATATTCTTTATTAACTAAAGATATTTGATACGGAATAATATTTATTTTTATTCTTAGACTTGTGGAATGATTTTGATTGGGATTTAACCATGGAGACTGTAAATTATATATCTCCTCAATGAATCGACATGTTATCATGATACCAATAAGTTGGCCAAATTAAATAGTTTTATATCCATAGTTTTAAATTGTAATATGAAATGTCATGGGGATATAAGTTTTCATGTGCCTCATAAATTACATCCATTAATAAATAATTCCCCTCATTTACTTTTAATATTATTCTTATATGATATATTCCATCTACATATCTATGGATACATTTCATTCTCAATTTATTGAATTAGATGGGATGAGTTTCAGTTTTTTACCTTCAAATATTGATATTTCTATATCTAGTTATTTAAAAAGAGTGTTTTATCAGTTATTTACCTTTACATGTTAATTTATTTCCATTGATTAATTATTTAATCCACTTTATTTACCCTTAATGTGTATTGGAGAAAACCTTTATTATATTTTCATTCACAAGGTTATGAAGAATAAATCATTGAATAAGTGTTCAAGGGAGTAGTTTATTTCAGTTTATTATGTATAATGTTTGTATTTTTTATTTCTTAGTGTATTATGGGTATCATGTATGTAATTTGGATTTCCATTACTGATAAACTGATAACTCCTTCGAGATTTGATTTTGTGTAATCATGTTAATGTGACAAAATAATGCACCGGATCTAGGCTTCTGGTGTTGGGGGTGTTACATACATAGCCTTATTGGTACACCCATCTTATTTATAAATGGAATTGGAACACCCTAAGGTGAATCTCAAAGTAATATGAAACAATTTTCCAAATTCTCTTGTATCTTATTATTTATCTCCACTAGTTGTAATGGGTCCATATTATAGGGGAATTTGGAGAGAGAGGAGTGGCTCTTGGTATAATCTAAAATGACTATTATACCTGATGTTCTTGTGGATGTTTAGAAATTTTTTTGTAATTATATCATTTTATTCCATATCATTGTGAATTTCCAGAATATTGATTCATTATTATGAATAATACCACTGGGAAAGGCACGCGTCATCACATGGTATCATCACCCAAACTGTTTAGGTATTATAAAATGGAGATTCATGGTCTTTCTTACTTTTTTATATGATCATAGGATGGTGCAGAATATAAATAGATATTTCATTTTTTGGAAATTTGTGGGGTACCCTATATAATGAAACCCAATCTATGCCTATATAGTGTCAAATTCAAAAGGGGAACTATTTTTTAATTATATGGATGAATCATCCCACCGTCACTAAAAAGAGATGTTTCTAACATTTGGGTTTCAATGATGAAACCACAATGTGTTTTAATGGATATTCGTACTTCAATGAATCAAGGTTTTTATTTAACTATACTTTACAAAATGTACGATATAAATTAATGTGTACAACTAGAATAATATAAACCCTTTTCCATTTTTGAGTAAATTTTAAGTGTACCTTTTATTTCATTATTTTCATGTTCCACCTCACCTATGGTGATGGAATAGTAATTTTCTTTACCTTTCATCTCTAGTGGA
The DNA here is from genome assembly GCA_963277665.1 of Viscum album. NCBI lineage: Eukaryota > Viridiplantae > Streptophyta > Magnoliopsida > Santalales > Viscaceae > Viscum > Viscum album. The sequence continues at coordinate 522,548,149 of OY728150.1, forward strand.
TGTTGACATTTATTAACCTCAATGGCATGTCTTTTAGGGCACTATCTTTCATAATTACCATTCCCCCTAGAGTGGATACATTTAATATTGGTTGGTTCCTTCTTTCCCTTGATTACATTGGTTATATTTTTTATGTCATTTCAGCATTCATAAACTTGGTGCCCTTATCTCCCACACTTGAAGCATTTCCATATCCTTTTGAGTCAATTACATTGATACTTCTTCCCACATTTTTTACATATGGGTGTATTGATATTAATTGATAATTTTCAATATATTTACTAGCATGAAACAATATATTTCATTTATTATCTCCATAATAATGTGACCATTGTTTGAACTATATCTCTACTTTGAGAGAAAATCAAACTACTTCTTCATAACTCATAATATCTTAGATATCTATATTCTTTTAAAGGATTTATTTCAGAAAACTAAAGAATATATATATTTTACTATAGTTCTTGATAAAGAAAACTATTGTAATATCAATAAATCCTTGTGAAGTGTGCCTCTTATATCATGACTGATTCGTCCTCTTTTTTCTAAATCTATAAGAATTATCTCAATATATTTGGTCGAAGAGTTTAGCGAAAATATTCATTAAGGAATATTTTCTTAAATTATTCACACTCTAGCACTTAAATTTCATCATTGATATTGGTATTTTCTATCAATTCCAACCATTGATAAGAATGTCCATCTAGACGATAGAAGTCCATAGTCACACTATCTCTCTTAGAAAAGTGGATAATAAAAAAATATTCACTCTTGATTCACCAATTGTTCTATGACATGTGGATCAGAAAACTAGCTAAAAATCAGTGGTCATTGCCAAATAAAATACTCAATAATCAATTCCCCTTTCTTAGGTGAAGGTGTATGTGCCATGGGGTTTGGGTTATTATTTTATGGTTAAGACAAATAGGTAGGAATCACTATAATATATTAAATTCTAGATCACATTTCATTGGGAATCTCATTTGTAATACCATTTAATTTTCCCTCATATATGTATTTTTCCTATTATCTTATGGTTCCCACCATTTTATAAAATATAAATGGTTTGAACAAAATGTAAATTAACAAACCAAGAATAAATAATTTATTCGTATGCACAAATTAATTCTAATGTTATGTCTAATGTGAACCTTATGTTGAGAATAATTATTTAATAACCATGTACTTTTATCCATCTCTATAATTAATAGGAATAGTTGTAGTAGTTGTTTATCCTCTATAATGGTCTGTATAAATTTTTTAATTAATTGAATTATATTTTTGGGAGTGTAAAACGGGGTGTGTAGAAAGGGTAGTTGTTGTGCACCAGGTGATTTTGAATTCAAATCCAAATGAATCATTTTCTAGGTTATTATCCTATGTATAACTTTTCATGGGAAAAATTCACTCTTAATATCTATATATGTATTTCATTACTCCGAAATAATACACTCTCATACTTTAATAAAAAATTAGATTTTTCTCTTAAAACTCTGGATCATTTTTAGGGTTTCTTGTAATGTTTTTTAATCATAATTTATAAATTAACGAAACCATTCTCTATTTGAAATAGGATTGATAAAAAAATTTATAACATGACTATTATATAATTTTATGAAAAAAACATAATAAAAAATAATCCCATATTGAATTGTGTAGTATTATAGAAAGACTAGGCATACACATGACTTATAAAAAATAAAACATAAAATTTTATTTTAAATAATTCTTATTTATCCTTCTAAAGTTTTCATATTCTCCTTAGTACATGTATTCACCTAAGGATATATATATATATAATTTAAATGGGTGAGCTGAAATCCCAATAAGAGGACCATTAAGGGACCTAAATCAATACTCTATGTGTGAGAATAATAATAAACATCATATGATATAGTTAAGATCACCATAATAATCATGAGGGAGAGATTTGATAAAGGCATGAAATGTGGAATATGATTAATAATGAAACATCATAGAATAATGGTAAACTACCACCCATAGATGTGAACAAATCTTGAATCATGTTCACGCATAACATCTATGGATAAATCTTAACATCATAAATTTTAACAAAAATAGAATCATGATCATGAATATTAAAAATTATCTCATGATGCATATCACATTATATAATGCCTTAAAGAGGTATATAATTACAGGACCACCCATAATATCATAAAATTATCATAATAATTCATGCCACAAAGAGAGTATAACAATCATAGTCATGAAATCAACCCAAAGAAATTAATGGTTTAATTAATGTATCTCACATATCATATATAATAGAAGAACCATTTTGATTCCCAAATAAAAAATAGAGATTATTCTTCTGGAAAAAAATTTCATTTTTCTTGGGAGAGGAAACAATACATGAAGAGCTAAAAGTTTATATTCTTTAAAAATATTTTCTACTTGATAAAAAAATCAATATGTTTAGGAATGTTTTCTGGAATGGTAGGAAAAATTAATTGGCCTAAAAACCAATTAATATAATTTTTATAGATATTATAGGAATATCCTTTGATAATAGTTTGAAAGATAATATAACCAAAAAAGGGAGTTGGGATATATAATTACCCTTACATTAATTCCCTATTTATTTCACCTTTTTTCGTATTGTGAATAATAAAAATATGACTATTAAAACCAAGAACCATAAGTGAAATATTGAAATTATTATCATTTTTTAATAATAATAATCATTTATTTTTCTTTATTAATTCCTTTTTAAAATGGTAAACTTTATGATATCATGTTTTCCTTAAAAAGATCATGTTTTTCTTCAATTTTTCTATTTTGTAAAATGTTAATTATATTTAATCATAATTTATACCAGAAGATGGTGATAAATATATTTATACATTTTAATATTATGATAATTTGTTATTTATATCCATAAAGTTAGTGATAAGGAAATAATTAGAAACATCCTTGTTGGTGGTTGAACGAATGTAAATGGGACATTTTCTAAAAAAAGAGCCTTGAGATATATAATATATTATTATATTTAGAAAAATTTCTAAAATAAATTTACATTACCAAGATCATCCTAACATACTTTATAATTGGGTTAAGAAGTTTTTAAAGTGAAAATAAATGGGGGATATGAAATTAAAATATGAAAACTAAATAAAAAGATGAAAGGGTATTATGTTTTTCTTGATGTGGTTCCTTTTCTATGATCCTTAAATTATTAAAATATTGTTGTTTAATTACAAAAACACATCCCTAATGATTCTAAGGGTATTAATATATAATATTTTAGTAGAGTTTTTTCATCATTATATGATGTACGGGTGGTTTTCCTAAGAGAGGGGAGGGGTTATTTATACATAAAGAGAGATGAATTTTTGCAATAAAATATTAAATAAAATAATATATCCTAGGTGAACCTTATAAAATTAAATTTTTGAACTAATAATAATATATAAACAATAAAAAATGGTTTTATTTATTTAGACAAATTTTTAATCATAATTCACTAATTTATTAAAATGGATAGTGGAGTAAAAAAATTATTATTTTAAGGGAATAATTTTGACTTAGGACTTTGAAAAATGATTTTATCGTGTGGAAATTAAGTTTATTATTTTTAAATGAACCATTTATCTTGTTAAATTTATTTAGGGAATAATATCAAATTTATTTTTTACTAATTCGTAATTTTATATTCATTATGAAATAAAACAGGCGGTTTTTGAATAACCGGATTTATACTATTCATGTAAAGAATGAGGTATTTAATATAATTATAAAAGCACCATTGAAAAAAATTTATTTGATGATTTAAAAAATTTATATATTTTTTAAAAAATAATTTCCTTTCTTGGGTAATTTTAATTTTCAAAATAAAAATTAATATATATACAAAATACCTTATAAAATCGGTCATTAAAAATGTGATTTTTATGAGATTTTAATCTTGATATTTATATGATGGATTTAAAATATTTTAATTTAATTAATTTTATAACGATAAATATTATTATACATGTTATTCAGTTTACCCCAAAATAATTCTCGTATGTGCACTTCATAAATGATACATGTTATTCAGTTTATATACCCCATTTGTGGTTAGTTTAATCCCTATGCATTTATGTAATTTCAAAATGAGTTTCCCTCTATAAAATTTGGACGATTTGAGATACCTTTTTCTCAATGTGATATATTTTTGGTTCCTTCTTCGGTATATAGAAAACCGTTATTTTCTTCTAAGAATTCACAGAAATTCTTCAAAAAATAATACATTCTATACTCAAAATTGAGTAAACACTAGAGAATAAATCATTCTCAATTATAACTATGGGAATCTATTACCTTCCCAAAATCCCCTTAAAACTTAAAACATCTTGATCAACTAGGAAAATGATTTAAAAAATACACAAAAAATATAACAAAACCTCAACCACTGGCTTATATCATAATGGTTCAAAAATTCTTCCCATATGATTTTATTGGAAATACAATGAAAAATTGATACCACACACATAATTTATTGTAACACATTTATATTTTATGATATTTTTCTATTCAAATAAATTTATTTCTTTTATAACTTGTGATACACATAGCCTCGGGTCAAATTGAACCAGAATATAGTATTTCATTATAACATATCTATTAAATCGGAGGGTTTGAATATAAATAAATAAATTATAAAAAAAATGATGTACACATGTATAAAATAAATTAATTTGTTATCAGTTATTTATAACGGAAAGTTAATGACATTGGAAAATAAAGAGGGTATTTTTTTAATAAACGTTTTTATGCGAATGATGTGTTTTTATCTGAATAAATTAAATTAATCACTATTAGAGATTTATTTTAATTATTTTAATTATTTTAATTATATTTATATATTATGTATTATATAAAATTTATTAACATTCACATAATGTTTTTCCTAGGCATAAAATATGAATGAATCCAATTTTAGGTATAAAATGATTTTTTAAAAACAAGATTTCATCATTTTTTATGAAATTATTTTTAAAATTGATTGATGGAACTTATATAAATTAAAATTTTAAAAATGGGTTCGATAAATTTAATCATTAGTTCAAAATTTGGTAGATATTCCACAATTATTTTTAGAATATATGAATAATAAAAATGGTAAAATCTATAACCTCAGTAAAGAGTAAATCTGGTCATACTATATTAAAAATTAAAGATAAGGTCACCATTTTTCTTCTTAATTCTTATTTAAGGATGAAAATTAGAACTATATCACCCTATGATCAAAATTTAATTATTTAAGGGAAACTTTATAATAAAAATTTCCTATATAATATTTAATGTAAAGAAAAATACAAAACCTCACTCTCTTACTTTTAAATTTCTCATATGTGATTCCAAGGAAAAAGAAGAAAGTTCTGAATTTTTTTTGATATTTTTATAATAATTAAATTATATTCATGAATAAAATATATTTATTATTTATATTAATTATATATTTACGTTAAATTCTTATTCATCACTAACACAATATTTCTTTAATTAATAGAAGAATAAAATAAATGTTTTTTAAAAAATTTAGAAGTAATATAACTAGAGTAAGGTATATTATTCCAAATATTTTATATTTTAATATAACATATCTGTAAAATTTTAATGTATTTTACTAAAAATTATATTTATTATTGATGTATTTATTGACCAACTAATTGAATAGTTTGAAAATTGACAATAAATATAATTTATGAAAATAATATTTTATTAAATTAATTTTAAATCAAAAAAATATTTAATGAGATAAATGTGGAAAATATATGGAAAAAATTATACTTATGTCATTTTTGTTTCATATTACACATACAAGTAAAATTATAACCCATTGAGAGTGAAAAAGACATTACCATGGAAAATATTAAAATAGGTTAACTCGTGCATTAAACCGAAAGATATGGTTTAAAGACCATTGAAATCCATAAAAAATTAGTTTATAGTAGTTATAATACATAAAACCCCATCACTGAATGTATATCCATTAAGAATAATTTTCATAGATAATTACTATTTAATATTTTTATCTTTTTTGAAATTCCAAGATTAGCCCTCCCCTCACTTATAAAAGGAAACCCATTATTTGTCTTCTTTAAACAACTTAAATACTTATAAATCTACCATACCACATCAAATTATCTTATCAAGACTAATATACACATTATAGTTCATTATTGCATCCATAAATACCAAACCTAGGATCCATAAGAGGAGATCTAAATGGGTTCTTTCAAAGAAGAGGTAATCAGCTTAACCAATCACTTTATTTTTTTACTTCTTCTTTTACCCCATCTTAGTAAATGTTATATAAAAAAATTAATAAAATAAGTATCCTAAATATTATTATATTTTATTATTATTATGAAAACACCATTATCCACCCTCCTTCGAATCAAATGGGAAGTTAATGTATTGTTAATGGACCTGCATGGCTTACCATATCCATAGAGCAATAAAATTAATATTTCAACCCCCAAAATTGATGGATGGGATTAATTTTTATATATTATATTTTTTAATTAATTTTTATACTATAATTTTAATATAATATCTATCTTCTCACCATCTAATCTGTTTCAAAATGATAACATTTCTTGTGCGTACATGTGGACTACTAGCTCGAAGAGGTGATGGGATTTGTTTTTCATTTATTATTTACATGGATGGTAATAAGTATAAATTTTATTAATATATATTATTTTTATTATATAATAATTATATAAATTTGAATTATTATTAATTTTCTTTCACTCCATCTATTAAAAAGTGAAAATAATGTTCACACGTACATGAGGCTTAACATCTCTATTAATGGTGTAATTTCTTTTTCTACATATAGCATTTATTGATGACTATAAATTTGTATATAATTAATATAAATAATAATTATATCATGAATAAAATCATACAGATGATGGATCTATGATAAAATTTCATGTACTAGGACTAGTGATCCAAAACATGTATGGAAAATGAAGCAGTTTTCATCCAGAACGTTGATTTTAATATTATATTGTTAATAAAATAGGTGATATTATTTTATAAGTCAATCATATAAAGAATGATATATATTATTATGGGTTTTTAATATATTTATAATAATTATATATTTATTAAAGAAGACTCTCATATTAGTATAAATAAACAAGAGACTTTATGTGAGGGTGTTCTATTATAATCTCAATGTTTATAGGGATTGCGTATGATTATGTTTACAAAGATTATATCTTATATTATATATTAAAATAAAGTGATGAATATTCTTCTCCTATGTTTATTTTGTTATTATACATGTTTTCCATTCATTCTACTCACATTAATTAAAAATGTTCCCTAAATAAAAATATTAATGATAACTAGTATTATTTTTTTCTTTGGTTGAAATTTATTTTCTTCCTTGTCCACATCTTCTGTAAAATGTTTTCAGAATTTTTTTCAATTATTATATGATTTATTAGTGTCATTTTTTCAGACATTTTAATTTTTTAAAACTTTTTTAAATGTTATCTTGATTTCTTTTTCTGAACTAATTACTTTTTGGAGTTTTACTTAAAGTGATTAAGGAAACATTGTTTTAACATACACAACATGAATAACTTTTTTTCTATAATGACTATGAAATTATTTAAATATTCTTTTATAAGTTTCTATGGTTTTTTCAAAGAAATTTTTTACCTTAATATTTTCAAAAGTTTTATATTTTGATGAAGTGTTTTGAAAATGATAAGGTTATTTTCCTCAAGAAATATTCCAGATAACATTTAAATCTATTTGCATCTAAGTTGAAATCATTTTGATGTTACTTCTGATTTAAAGGATAAATGTTGTATTGAAAATATTCACTTTAGTTATTTAGATGAATTATGATGATGATGGTTTAAGGATGATTCTATGACACACATTTCTTTTCCAGGGGTTAATTAAGTATTCAAACTAGTTTCCTTTTCATGGTTTAAGCTATGTCGAAATGATAAAATGTTTATGAAAGTCATTTACTTTTAACTATTTTTGATATTATGATTGATTTATGATATTGAGATACACATATTCTTTAATTATTTATTTGATGGGTGGGACCATAATTATATAACCCTCCAATGCATTGGGTAAATATTGATATATCATTAGATAAATGATATTATAACAGAGAGTGATTCTAGTTTTGAAAGGGAATCTATCCACTATGTTATTTTGGGGAGTAAACCATGAACTCTATAATGGTTTGTAGATTAAACCAAACACACAATGATAATATTTTCAATGACTCTCAACTAATAAGTAAATGATTTTATATGATTTTTTATATGAAAAAATATTATGTCTTATGACAATGTTTTGTTTTCATTAATCAAGTTATTTGATTTTTTTATGATTCATGTGTTATAAAATTCAAAGAATTATTCTGTGATTCAAGATTATTATTTATGATATTTAGTGTATCATTTTAAAATTATATTTTAATATTATAATTCCCTTATAAACATTTTTTGTTTATATAGTTATTGATATATCCCTTATTTACTATAGTGAGCATCTGATCTCATCCTTTCTTATGTTTTGTTTCCTCAGGTTATAAAGAATGGATTTAGGTATGATGTGACTAAATAGGGTGCTAGTAATGATGATCTATGTGAGGTATTATGTAGATTATGTATATAAAAGCTTTTTATTTATCTATGTTTTTAAAGGCATTATACCTATACAATTATTAGGTGGAATTCTATTTCATGTAATCAAAATTAATCTATTATGAATTCATATATATCTATGATAGGTATGAGTCAATATAGTCTGTATCATATAATATGACGGAACATGATTCTTGGGAAATATCATATTTAATCATTGGGTGATACTTGGATCTCTGCCCAAGGACATCATGAGGAAATGAATACCATTAGGGATGGAGGTAAGAGTCCCGCATAAAAGGTATAGCTGCCCATGGAGTTCTGTCGTAGGTATCAATTATATCCCCTCATAATAATTCTATAATATTATAGTTGTTTTCATAGTCTGGTTTTATTAACAACCAAAACTAATATGTGAAAATTTTACTTGGAAATATTAGTATAATCCAATATATAAGAGACAATACTATGTTATAGAAAATAATGTATTGTATTTTCCAATGAAAAAATACTTATTTGGATACTATAAGTGGATGTGTTATTGATATAGATTAATCTTGGGGTAATAACCTCAAAAAGAGTTGGTCAACTATAGATCAACCATAATTATGGTACATGGTGATTTTTCCATTACAAGGAATCTCGTTTGACACTCCTAGGGGATATTCATGGGTTAAATCAGAATTCCTTTGTAAACAATTACAAAGAATTTACATAATTGATGTCCATGGTTGACCTAGTTTCAATCAATGGTGTCATAGGATGAAAATAATGTGTAATGATTTATACATCCTATAAAAAGGTTTTCATGATAAATTGGTTTCCTAATATGATTATTACTTCTCACACTATGATCATTGGTTTTAGTCAATGGATATAACTTAAAGTAATCTCTTTAATGTTGAATATGATGAAAAATAAAATTATTGTCCATATGACCAAGCAAATATTATGGGTAATGGAATAAAAAATCATAGTAATATGATTTTACAAAATTACCAAGCTATTAATCATATTGAGCTTCCAAGTAATAAATAGAGGGAATATATTTTTATTGAGTTTATAACAAGGAAACGCACACCATATTTTAATGGGCATGTTGATACACAAGTTCTTGAGAGAATGACCATTACCAAGGAAAATATCTTTTTTATTCTCTCGTGTTCGGAATATGAAAACGTTTTTTGGCCAGTTTATCTTCTTGATGGTGAATTCGATAAATGGTGGACTCTAATTAGGAATATGAGGGAACATGATGAAATTTACCCAATGGATTTGGATGAGTTTATGATAATATTTTTTAATAGGTTCTTCCATAATATTTTTCATATAAAAATGGAGAATTAATTCCATGAGCTAATGTAGAAGTATTCTGAATTAGTTCATACCCATTGGACTAATTTTACAAGACATATGAGGCATTATTTTGGTATTATCATCCAAATACAAAATAAGGTTAATCGATTAGTTATTTTTCTAAAACTTTGTATCCATATGGGGTTCACTATTAGAGACATCAATAACTATAAAGAAATAATTGAATGTTCTATCATGGTGGAAATAAAAATTGGATATACCTAACAATCTCTTAGTTTTGATTAGAAAATTTTTATGGAATTTAAATTATAATCTAAAAATAATTCATATACATAAATAAGATTCCCTTTATGCTCAAATTGTAGAAGGAAATATGGTGGATATTTTCTTAAATATACTGGTAAATGTTTTAAATTTGCAAAGGAAGGTCATCAAGAAATTGATTATTACAGTGATGTGAAGAAGTTAGCTAATGATAGGCCAAAAGTACCCCACAATGCACCACCCACTCTCAAGTGTTTGAAATTCAAGTAATATGGGAATTATGATATCTACTGCTAAATAATTAAGGTAAATGCCAATAATTTATGTTAGTAACCTCATAAATAATGTGAAAAATATAAATCTCATGTGATCTATAGTGTTGATATGGTGTATGATAAAAAAGTGTTAAAAGGTAATGCTTGCATCAAATCAAGAATTGATAATTTCTTATTTCATTATGGATATACCCACTATTTTATATATGAATAGTTTTTAAGGGTATCACAATAACACCTCAGTTATTAAATATTTAATTATAATTGAAGAACAATAATGGTTTGTGGATCAGAACACAAGTATATGTTTCTTCTCTGAATGATGTTTATGATAATATATTTCCTACAAATATTTTTATTCTCCTTAAATTTTAATTTTATGTCATTTTGGGAATTTATTTACAATATTTACTTAAATCCCAAATCAATTTATGAGGAAGTTATCTAACTAATAATATTCTAAACCAAATTATTATTATCTATCAGTGTAATGGTGAACATAAACGTCCAATAGAGATTGAATCGATTGTATGGATCCTAGTTCAAAGTCAAAAGTGGTGTTTATCTATGATGGTTGAGGAGAAACTCAAAATAGATTATATGACTATTAAATGTGTTTTTACTTATTTTTATAATAGTTTTCTTATATTCCACCAAATCATGAAGTTGAGTACCAATTAGAACTCATGCCTGGTGTTATACTTTTTTTAAAAGACTCTATATTGAATAAAACTGATTGAATTGGATGAATAACATACAAGATAATCTTGAAAATAGATTCATTACACTATGTGTATAAACATTGGATGTCACTATTCTTTTTTTAATATGAAATATCGATCAATGAAGCTCTGTATTGATTATCATAAAAAATAACAGGACCACAATAAAGAATATGTATCAATTTCCTCATATTGCTTTCTTTATTGATCAACTGAATGGAGATAAAAAACATTCCATGATCTAAATTCATTTTTTATATAATCAATAGAGGGTTGATAAGGAGGATATACCCAAGATGATATTCTATTTAAGGTTCAATCATTATGAATATATAGTGATGCAATTTTTTAATAACCCTATTTTTATTTCACACATAAAAATAATTTATTCCATAAAACTCGTCACTTGATAAAACATAAAATATCAAGTGGTCCAGTGTCTCTGGGGCACAAGAACATTACATAACAAATTATAACTAAAAACACATCATCTTTATTGAAAACAACATTTACATGACCATAACATTCCTTTTTATATATCATTGCGTGGGATAACCATAGGACACCCATAAGAAAAGGGCGATCTATAAAGCCCAATTAGGGAGAAAATAAGGAATATCATAAATAATATATTATATGGTAGTAAATAGGCATATCAATGGATCATAAGAGAAACATGAACATAAAGGCATGATATAGTAAGACTATCACAACATGGAAATGTGGCAACTACATTTAAAATGATTTTAGCATGATCCAAGTCTCATTGAACATGGGTAATTATTAAAACCTCGTAGAAAATGAATTTTAATGAGTAAACCCTCATCGCACGTGATGTATCCTGATAATAATCATTACCCAATGCATTAGAGCACTATTAGGTCACACCCTTCTTAATCATTTCATTTTATGCATAAGTGTGCCACATGGATCATATAACTTGGATTCAATAAAAATAATTATTTATTCCACGATAAATGATTGTGGAATTCATACATGAAACTCTATAATCAATAATTAAATATCTATAATGTTGAATACCCTTGATAGATAAATGGGCATTGTATCCACTACACAGTGACTTTGTCTTGGAAAATCTTAGTGCAATTTCAGTAGTATAATAGCCTGACGTAATAATTCAAAAAAAATGGTTGATGATAGTGAAAATGGTTTCTATTCATATGTACATGAAATAGAAATTAAAGGGTGAATATATTAAAATGTCTCAACATAGGTAATGGAATTTATATTCATAATAAAAAAGATTTGTTGGAATGTTAATGAGAAGAGAGAAATTCCATACAGAATTTTGGCTTGGTAACAGGTACACATGGGAGGAATTAATGAGAGATAAAAGGAAAACTCATCATTCAAAAATATGGTGGGTAGTATGGGGTAGCGGAGAAATCATACCCCAACTTTTATTATTGAAAACAAAACTGTATAACAATATAATGAAACTTTGACCAAAACGAGAAAGGATGAAATCCTTTACTTGGAAGTGTGAATTATAAGGCTTGAGAGAGGATTGATAGAGGCTTATTGGGAGCTTCAGGCACTTTGGAAAGATTATATATAGAGTATGGAAGTGGTTTGTCATGTTCCAAAGGCTTTGAGTGAAGAGGAATTTGGAGCTTGGGTGGGTTTATGTAGGGAAAGGAAGGAATTATTTATTATTTAGGTTTTTCACACTACACAATAAACTAATCAAAACCAAAAACCAAAACATATACTTTTCCCATGATTTTATTAAAGATTAGTGGAAATCATTATTATATAAGTCCAATTAATGAACTTATTAAGAAATTAGGCTTGATTTTGTTAATATGAGTAACACTCTCAACGAAATCAATTTAAAAAGTTAAAATATTTTATAAGTCTTGGAGGGTCCACTAAAGAACAATAAAATTAATAAAGCAAATATAAAATTACATTTTTTTAAAGATAAAACATATATTTTCCGAAAATACTATTTATAGTGTTTTATTACAAACTATTGGGTGATTATGATGCCATAAACACATTATATATTTAAAAGGTATTTACTTTTTTCCCAAAAAAATTGACTATCTCAGAATATTTTAAAAATTCACCATTGGATAATTTAAACATCTTGATTCCGAAAATAATATTAATTTTATCTAAACAATATTCTAAGTATCTGAATTTTTAATTTTAAAATAAGAGCTGATATTTATCGAAAATTCATGGGTTTTGACCAAAACGGCTTTCAAACCATAATAAAAATAATATTTGTATTCATAAAAATCATATGGTCATTTATATTTTAATAAAAATAAATTTATTAATAATATTTTGTTAAAATATTATCTAATTCATAAATCCATTAATTCATCAAAATATATTTTATAATTGAATATTAACTAAATGTACTATTTCTGCATTAAAAACTATTTAAAATGTAATACTAATAAAATGAATGTATAATTGTTATTCTATAAACAAATAATGAACATAATCATAGTACTAGGGTCTTGTTACATAACCCCTTATAACACCCGCATATGACCTAAGGGTAAGGTGTGCGATGGTGACAGACTCTTGGTCCAGCTCGGATAACATCAGTCAGGTGGTAATCTCTATAAACATCCACATCTCCCATAGGTGATTCTGTTCAATTTTACCATGTTTATGCTCAGCTTGTTCTTGGACAAGAGTGAATCCCAGTGACACTACCTCCTTTCTGAGCTCGAACAAATGAACTTCATATGGAGCAATTCTACTAGATGATTCCATAACTTCCTTTGTTAGATTAAATTGGATTTGTTAAAGCCTTATATATATAATAATCATGTGATCACTACTAAATGGATATATTAGAAATGATAACTATTATTAATGGTATTTTTAAATCCAAAATCATAAAAACAAATATGTTCATATGTTATATAGCCATTTTAATACATTTATTTAGATCAAGAGGCATTTCCATTAATATAAGTTTGGGACATTATAATCTTCCCCCCTTAAAAATTTATCCCTTGAAATTTCCATTTACCACACTAAAACAAATGTGGTTAACTATACATCATCACTTCCTCTGATTCCCACATTTCCTCTTCCAACTTATGGTTTTTCGACAACTCCTTGACGAGGGGAATTTTCTTATTTCGTAGAACCTTTTCCTTATGATCTAAGATCTACACTAGCTTCTCTACATAAGAAATGTAATTCCCCAATGGTACCACATCTGGATTGAGTACATGCGATGGTTCAGGTGTGTACTTCCTCAAGAGTGATACATGGAATATATCATGTACTTGAGATAGGTTTGGTGGGAGTTCTAGTCAACAGGCCACTGCTCCAATGTGATCAAGGATATCAAAAGGGCCGATGTACCTTGGACTAAGAATTCCCTTCTTCCAAAATCTCATAACTCTCATCCAAGGTGATATGTAGTGGAATAATATGCCTTTGACATCAAACTCTAGGTCTCATTGATGATTATCAGCATAACTCTTTTGTTGAATCTGAGCAGCTTTAATGTGATGTTGGATGGTCTTAACCTTCTCAACTATTCTTTGACCATTTTGAGACATTGGATTTTTCGCTCCTTAACTTCATCCTAACATGTCAGTATCATGAACCTCTTACCATAAAGGGATTCATAAGGATATATTTGAATTCATGAATGGAAACTATTGTTTTAAGATGACTCAACTAGAAGAATTTGTTGATCTCATCCTCCTTTTAAGTCTATTGATCATGCTATCATAATGTCCTCATGTTTTCGGATAGTCTTCTCAGATTGACCACTAGTTAGAGGATGATATGTTGTACTGAAATTTAGCATAGTATTCAGAGAAAGCTGATGACTCTCCCAAAAAATAGAGGTAAATCATGGATCTTAATCAGAAACAATCTATTGTGGTGGTCCATGCAGCCTTACCACATCTATGATGTATATCCATTCCTGTTTATCCAATGAGGAATCCTCTTGAATTACAATGAAGTATTCATCCTTTGTATTATGATCCCAAATAACCCAATTAGCATTGCTTCCTTTGGATGTCTTTGGATATCCAGAGACAAAGTCCATGGGGATGTTCTTCCATTTCCATGTTTGTATGGGTGACAGTTGCATCACCCCCTTAGACTTCTTCCTCTCATCCTTCACTTCTTGACATACCAGGCCCTTGATATATCATTTGTGATCTTTTCTTCATGTTATCCCAAAAATAATATACCATAGATCTCGATACATCTTTGTGATTCCTAGGTGAATGGAGAAATTATAACTATGTGCATCATCCAAAAGTTCATTCTTCTTCTACAGATTTGATGGAACACATAGTCTTGACCCAAATCACAAAATTTCATCTTCATTAAAATTGAACTCCAATGATTTCCCTTTTCTAATAGTTTCCACTTTATTCTAAATTCCCACATCATTCTTTTGAGTGTCCTTTAACCTATCCAAAAGAGATAGTTGATCAATCATTTGTGAATGGATTGTTTATGTTCTCTTCTTTATGATTCCCATTTCAATCTTCATCAAATCCAAGAATATTGGATCCTTTACAATTTTCATCAACATAGGATTACACAGTCCTTTCAACATAGATAATATTCCACAATGTTATCTTTCCTAGGGTGGTAATGGATTGAGAAGTCATAGTCTTTGATTAGATGAAACAATCTTCGTTGGCCCATATTCAACTATTTCTTTGTAAATATATGCTTCAGGATTTTTTGATACGTATATATGTAACACTTCTCCTCAAAGATGTAATGCAACTAAATTTTCAAAGCAATGATTACTTCATCCAACTACATATGACGTGTGGGATATTGTTTCTCATGATGTTTCATAATCCTCGAAGAATATGAAAATAATTTTTAATTTTTTATCAACACACAACCCATTCCCTTCTTCAAACCATCAGTAAATACATCAAAAAGGTCTCCACTTGTGGGTTGTGGGAATGGATGCAGTGATACACCTCCTTTTCAACTCCTTCAATCTCTCTTCGCATTCATCACTCAAAGAAATTTTTACTCCCTTCCGAGTTAGAATTGTAATAAGGTTGTAAAATCATGAGAAATTTCTCACAAATCGGAGGTAATATCCATCTATCCCCAGGAATCTACAGATATATGTTACTGATATTGGCCTTAGCTATCCCTTCAATTGCAGTTGTCTTGGAGGGATCTAGAGATATCCCATTTCATGTTATGATATGACCCATAAATGAGACATCCTTCAATCAGAACTCACACATGTTGTACATTTCATAGAGCTTGTCCATTCTCAAGGTCTCTAATGTAGTGCTTAGATACTCCTCATACTTCTCCTTGGTTTTGGTGTATATTAGAATATCATCGATAAAGACTACCAAATATTTGTTGAGGTAATCTCTAAAGACTCTATTCATCATGTCCATAAATATTATAGGATAATTAGTGAGTCCATAAGGCATTTCCATGAATTCATAGTTCTCTTATATTGTAGGAAAAGCAGTCTTGGGGATATCCCCCATTTTCACCCTTAGTAATATACCAACCACAGATCCACTGTGGAGATGTATTGTGCTCCCTGTAGCTAATAAATCAAGTCATAAATTCAATAAATTGGATATTTTTTCTTTATCATGATTTTTTTATCTCACTTTAATCAATTGAAAGGAGCATTGACCCAACCTTTGTCACGACCCGCCCTCGGGTCCGTGCCGTGACTACCCCAAGCCCGCCTTCCATAGGCCAGGGGATGGCGACTAGCACCAAGGCGTAATTCCCGGTAAAAAGGGAAGGCATTGCCTTTGTAAAGTAAACAAACACCACAGAGAAAGCAAGCGGAAAGTAAACACTAAGAAAAAGCAGAGTACAACTGGAAGTGCGAAAAAGTAAAAGGGCCAGTATACAAACCCAAACTGAAAGTAAAGTACAACTCGAAAGGGAAAACAACAACTGTAAGTAAAAGCCGCTACACCGAGCTGTCCACTGGAGATCCCACCTGAAGGGTGGGTACAGATAGCTCCACTGCTCCACGGGTCCCACCGTCCGCTCCGAACACGTCCCGCCCAGTGGTCCACCTCCAGGTACCGTCCTGCTCTGCAAGCCTCATCCAAGATCAATGCTGTCCATCGTCTGCAACCAACACAACGTAGTGCGGGCATAGCCCGTGCAGGGGTGAGTATAAGATACTCAGTAGGGACCCCGAGACCCCTGTAGGTCTCCCGAAATCCACAAAGGATAAACCAAAAAGAAAAATACAAACACGAAGTAACAACCGACAATGCTTAGGTATATGCCCATACATATACCTAAGTCATCAATTTCAAATACGCTCCAACCTCCGAGCCCAAGTACAACTCAGTCCACACAGGAAAGTAAACGTATTCCACACAGGAAAGCAAAACGTAATCCACACAGGATAGCACAACACAATCCACACAGGAAAGCAATTAGGATTCAGCTCACACCAGGATTTTCATTATCAAAACCGTAACTGCTGAAGAGCCCCATCTCTGAAGTGTACAGTGGTCCTGTCACGACTCTGAGGTACTGCTCACTAACCTAAGACTGCTGAAGTACTCCTCCTGTTGAGTACCGCGGGTCTGCTGCCAACTATCGGGCGCTCCTTCCACTGAGGGTCTGCTGCCAAATACCGGGCACTCACTCAAATAGCCTACAGAGGTACTCCTCCAGTCGAGTACCGCGGGTTTGCTGCCAACTACTAGGCGCTCCGTCCACTGGGCTAGTCGACTCACTCCAAGTTGAGTCGGTCGAGCAGTCTTCAGATCTCAGCCGGCTACACGGTCTCCGTATTGCGTATGCTCGTCTCCAGAATCGCGGGTCTGCCGCTACAACCAAGCGCACTACCTCTATCGAGTAAAATAGAAGGTTCATCTCACACAGGTAAACTTCTTCGGATGACGGTGAAGATGATCACTGATCCATCTAAGTCGTCGGACCCACGAAGGATCGATAGGTACTAACCCCCGCAAAGACCCACACAGGATCGTAGCACTATTCCACGTAGGATCGCTGAGTGCTGTAGTCGTCGTCGTCGAATCCACACAGGATCTCTGTACTGTCGTTGTCGCAGTCACAGTAGCAGTAGTAGTAGCACTAGGGTTCCCGCACACAGCAAGCTCGTTCGGAGGGTCCGCTCCACGAGCCGAGAGGCTGATACATCAACTGTCGCAAAGTCCAGAGTTGATGTATTCAAAAGTTCCGTATAGTCAACAGGAACTCAACGCAACAGACGGCGCGTCGATCGGACGCCCGGTCTGAGAGTTATTGGCATTTTTGTCTCCGGGGCCCGGTTGGTTTTTAAGGCAAAACCAACCCGACCTTACTCCACCTGCGTCCAAACCTCGGGCGGAGTATGCCAAAAGATCCGTCTCACTAAGAGGAATACAACAAAGCTGACGGCACGTCAATCGGACGTCCGTAGCTCAAGATATGAGCGTTTCCGCTCCGAAGGTCCGGTTGGTTTTGTGTACGAATCAACCCGGCCGAACTCAAAGTAATCCGAAACCTTGAGTGCGATATACCCAAACGACTGTCTCGATCCAAGGATCGCATCGCCGCTGACGGTTCGTCAATAGGACGTCTAGTCTGAAAGATATCAGCATTTCCCTCTCACACCCTCCCTGGGAAACTTCCCAGGAGGTCACCCATCCTGATCACTACTCTAAGCCAAGCACGCTTAACTACGGAGTTTTAACCACGCAGGCTCCCGAAAAAGAAGGTGCGTCTTGATTATAGTATACCGAAACGACCGTCTCGATCCAAGGATCGCGTTGCCGCAGACGGTTCGTAGATCGGAGGTCTGTGGCTCATGTTATGGCCAAAAGACCGAAGTCGTCTCGAAAACAGGGGGGTCGGGGTCCGGGCCGACCCGGCCCGACCCCCCCTGGGTCGGCCCGAACCGGGTCCGACCCAGCCCGGCCGGCGACGGACCGGCGCGGCGGCGCGGTCCGGCGCGGCGGCGCGGCCCGGCCGGCGGCGGCGCGGTCCGGCGCGGCGGCGCGGCCCGGCCGGCGGCGGCGCGGCCTGGCACCGCTAGGGTCACGCGCGGGGGGCTAAACCCCCGCTTCCAGCAAGGCGGCGCGGCTTAAGAGCCGCGCCTTTTTGGAGACCGGCCCCCCCTCGTGGGGGCCTGCTTTGAAGGCAACCGGGGGGCCGCCTGCCCCCTTCAAGGAAACCGCCCCCTCTCTTAAATGAGGGGGGTTTTGAGCTGGCTGGGGGAATTAAATTTCCCCGGCCTTTGACCTTCCGGCCGGCCACCTGGCCGGCCGGTTTTTCTCCAACCGGACTGGAAAATCCGGTCCCCTTTCCGGCTTCCGACGCCGGCGGCCCGGCGTGCCGCCGGTCTTCCCGTCTCGCCGCGGCCCGGAACCGACCGCGGTGTTCGTCGTCCGGCGCGGTGCGACGGCACCGCGCCCCTTCGCCACGCCTTCCATTCCCCTCGACGCGGCGCGGTGGCGTCGCGTTCTTGATGATTCTTCCATGGCGCGGCGGGACGGCGCCGCGCAATATAATCGGGCGAATAACCGTGTGGTGCGATGGCACCTCACCACCTTGTTTCATCCGCAATATAAAACATCAAGAACGAAGGAGGGGGTTCGGCCGTGTTCATGCAGTCCGGCCCCCTCACGTTAAACAATAACACATATTTAAAAACCTCACGTTAGTCACGCTAGAACCACGAACAAGGATAAATAAATAAACAATTAACAACCACCCCTACCTTGGGTATAAGGTTCGAAGATTTGTCAACGTCCCGCGGAAGACAACGTCGCGGAGGTCTGGCGTCGCGGTAGTCGTTCATCAAATCTGTTGACGAAGAGATAAGCCCGAAGAGATACGTCGTTGGCGAAACTTCGTATGCCGATGAAGGAAGTCCGAGGAGGAAGCGGCGTTCCCATTCGTTGACACGGAAGACGAAGAAGATAAGAGCGGCGTTCTTCGTCGGAGCTTGAGCGTTCTTCGTCAAGCTTGAGCGTTCTTCGTCAAAGTTTGAAAAAGAAAGAAAAGCTCTCAAATCCTCACAAGATGGCTAAAGAGTTCTAACCCAACAAAATAAGATAAGAGCTTATTTTATTCACAAAATTAACAAAAGAATTTCAAAGGTTTGAAATTCAAAAAGGATAACTCCAAAATTAAATAACAATTTTCATGTCATTTAAAGAGGGGTTAAGGGAGTTTGAGAGAAGATGAAAAGTTTAGGGTTCGTGTGAGCCCCACCACACTTAATCCTCTCAAGGGAGGTTAAGTGGGTGTGGGTCCCACCCCTAACTTCCTTTGAGAGAAGTTAACCAACACGTTTAAATAAAAATTTGTAATCCAAAATTTTTATTTAACTTATTCTAAACTCCAAAAAACTAACTCTCAACCTGAAATAAACGCAACCTCGGAAAAGGTCTCCTTAGGCGAATATCGGCGCTGTGAGTTCATCGGTGCCCTCAGATTTCAATTCCGAGCATCGGATCAAAAGTTAGAAATTCCCGCTCGTTCGTTCACTGAACGTACCCGAGACAAACTTCGGAAATTGATTCTGGGCACACCGGGCCTCGGAATCAGGTGCCGTTAGAAACCACGCTCTTGTAAAATTTAAAAGAAAATTAAGAAAAAAAATTTCCCTTGAATTTTACGGGTCTTTACATTACTCCCACCTCAGGTATTTACGTCCCCGTAAAGATACAACAAAAACTAGGAGAACAAATTAGGGTACTGAGTACGCATCTGAGCCTCCCGCTCCCATGTGCTCTCTTGGAGGTTTCTGTGCTGCCACCTGATGCGCACAAGAGGAATCGATCGCCCACGCAGGACCCGCTCCTGTCGATCCTCTATCTCCACCGGAACCTCTGTAAAAGTCACCCCATCTTCAACGTCAAGCTCCCCATGGTCAATGATGTGCGCAGGGTCGTGCACGTATCTCCTCAGCTGAGATACGTGGAAGACTTCGTGCACCCGGTGCAACTGAGGTGGCAGAGACAGGCGATAAGCCACCTCGCCAAACCTGCTGAGGACCTGAAAGGGTCCGATGAAGCGCGGAGATTACTTGCCGCATCGGCCAAATCTCCGAATACCACGTCGAGGTGAGACTCGCAAGAAGACGTGGTCGCCATCCTCGAAATCCAGTGGCCTCCGCCTCCTTTCATCATAAGGATTCTGCCGGCTCTGAGCTGTACTCATCCGCTCCTGGATGACCTGGACCTTCTCTGTCGTGGCCTGGACCATCACAGGTCCCACAAGTGCTGCAAGATTTCTTCTTTTCCTACAAGAGAAATCTGGTCTCATCCCCTGGATGAACCAAATTCTTTGCCTAATACAGTCAATCCTAACATGGATGATACTAATCCATACCAAGGATGACGTCGTAAGGCCTCGACGCTACTACCAAGAGATCCAACCGTTACTCTCGCCTCCAAGAGTTGAGTCACACTGTCGGCATCAGTGTGTGGTAACTGGGTCTCCTCCAGTAGATGTCTCACAAGTGAGGGTCAAGTCAACAGTCAAACTGGAACCTCTTAGTAACAACACAAAAGAGGACAAGAATGAAAACATCACAAGGTATGCGTCTTTTATTATTGCAGCTCATAATACAAAGACGCTACACAATAGCAACAAGGAACTAGAAGTACAAAGGACGTATCCACTAGTTCTGCTCCTGTCCATCTACTCCCAGAGCTCCATGATCGAAGGTCTCGGCTGCCTGAAGCTGAGCTCTCGCTTGTTCACCTACTCCCTGTGGTCGGGGCGGACCTCCTGGTGGTGGTGGTGGCAGAGCCTCAAAGCGTCGCCCACCACCTGCTGCTCGGCCACCTCCTCTTCCTCGTCCGCCTCCTCCCAGCGGATCGCCACGGTCGAACCTCTGCCTCTTTCTGGGAGGTTCTTCACATAACTGCTGATCATCAGCATGGCAGGTCGGACAGTCACGAGCCATGTGACCAATCCCGCCACAGGAGTAACACTGCCCACTCTCGGCACGCCTGGCTCTGACTCCACCCCGGATCCCTCGCACAACTGAGCCTGAGTCGTGCAGTCGGCCACCGGTAGGTCTGGTATGCCTGGAACCCTGAGTCATCCGTCGGTTACCTGCTGCCGAAGACTCCGCTATCTGCCGCCCTACGGTAGGTCTCGCTGTGGACTCAGCCAGGAAGCTCTCGATCAAAAGAGCCCGCTCCAGTACTCCTGTTTGAGTCGGTATGCTGAGGGAGATCAGTGATGCCCTGATCTCGTGTCTCAAACGCTGCTCAAAGGACCGGGCCCGGAAGAATGGGTCACGTACCATGTCGGTCGAGTAGCGCGAGAGATCAGTAAATCTCGCCGAGTACTGACCGACCGTCATGTTGTCCTGCCGCAGCTGAAGAAGCTCCTGGATATGCACCACACGAAGGGTGGCCGGGACGAACACTGAGCGGAAGAGGCTCTCAAAGTCCGTCCAAAGTAGAGATGCCTCATCGTGCACCTGGAGCATCAAGCTCCACCATCATCCTACTGCTGCGTGTAGTAGGCTCGCAGCGAGGATCACCATGAGGTCTGCTGGTGTCCTCACTAACCTAAACACACGTACCACTGCCTCCAGCCAGTCCTCGGCTGCCTGGGGATCCGTCTCCCCGGAAACCTGGGTGGTCGTTGGCGCTGAAACTCATGCAGTGCATTGAGGTGACGTGCATCGTTAGCGGCTGGCGCGGGAAGCATCGGGGGCTCGGCGGGTAGTGCTACCGCCGGTGCCACTGCTGACAAAGGGCCCTGCACCGAGGCCTCGTCGATCGGTGGGCTGTCATCACACTCGACTCTCGGAACCCTAGCTGGCTGCCGTCGTGGGGCCATCCTGAATAGGAGATAGGTGTGCCATGGTCAAACAGTATACCTGGTGAGCTGATATAAAGAAATCCCAAAGAAAACATTAAAACACACATGCAATCAATGTTTTCGTGCATTAAGTCGGAAATCAGAAGTCAGGGTCCTGGTGTACGGATACGTCGGCCGCCACACCAACACTGGACTCCCTGGACTGATAACCACACTCAATACGCTAAACATTATTGCTTCACATAGAAAAGATCAGAGTTCGCGGTAGAACCGAACTCCTCTGATACCAATTTGTCACGACCCGCCCTCGGGTCCGTGCCGTGACTACCCCAAGCCCGCCTTCCATATGCCAGGGGCTGGCGACTAGCACCAAAGCGTAATTCCCGGTAAGAAGGGAAGGAATTGCCTTTGTAAAGTAAACAAACACCACAGAGAAAGCAAGCGGAAAGTAAACACTAAGCAAAATCAGAGTACAACTGGAAGTGCGGAAAAGTAAAAGGGCCAGTATACAAACCCAAACTGAAAGTAAAGTACAACTCGAAAGGGAAAACAGCAACTGTAAGTAAAAGCCGCTACACCGAGCTGTCCACTGGAGATCCCACCTGAAGGGTGGGTACAGATAGCTCCACTGCTCCACGGGTCCCGTCGTCCACTCCGAACACGTCCCGCCTAGTGGTCCACCTCCAGGTACCGTCCTGCTCTGCAAGCCTCATCCAAGATCAATGCTGTCCGTCGTCTGCAACCAACACAACGTAGTGCGGGCATAGCCCGTGCAGGGGTGTGTATAAGATACTCAATAGGGACCCCGAGACCCCTGTAGGTCTCCCGAAATCCACAAAGGATAAACCACAAAGAAAAATACAAACACGAAGTAACAACCGACAATGCTTAGGTATATGCCCATACATATACCTAAGTCATAAATTTCAAATACGCTCCAACCTCCGAGCCCAAGTACAATTCAGTCCACACAGGAAAGTAAACGTATTCCACACAGGAAAGAAAAACGTAATCCACACAGGATAGCACAACACAATCCACACAGGAAAGCAATTAGGATTCAGCTCACACCAGGATTTTCATTATCAAAACCGTAACTGCTGAAGAGCCCCATCTCTGAAGTGTACAGTGGTCCTGTCACGACTCCGAGGTACTGCTCACTAACCTAAGACTCCTGAAGTACTCCTCCTGTTGAGTACCGCGGGTCTGCTGCCAACTACCGGGCGCTCCGTCCGTTGAGGGTCTGCTGCCAAATACCGGGCGCTCACCCAAATAGCCTACAGAGGTACTCCTCCAGTCGAGTACCGCGGGTTTTCTGCCAACTACCAGGCGCTCCGTCCGTCGTGGGTCTGCCGCCAAATACCGGGCGCTCCGTCCACTGGGCTAGTCGACTCACTCCAAGTCGAGTCGGTCGAGCAGTCTTCAGGTCTCAGCCGGCTACACGGTCTCCGTACTCCGTATGATCGTCTCCAGAATCGCGGGTCTGCCGCTACAACCAAGCGCACTACCTCTATCGAGTAAAATAGAAGGTTCATCTCACACAGGTAAACTTCTTCGGATGACGGTGAAGATGATCACTGATCTATCTAAGCCGTCGGACCCACGAAGGATCGATAGGTACTAACCCCCGCAAAGACCCACACAGGATCGTAGCACTGTTCCACGTAGGATCGCTGAGTGCTGTAGTCGTCGTCGTCGAATCCACACAGGATCTCTGTACTGTCGTCGTCGTAGTCACAGTAGTAGTAGCAGTAGCACTAGGGTTCCCGCACACAGCAAGCTCGTTCGGAGGGTCAGCTCCACGAGCCGAGAGGCTGATACATCAACTGTCACAAATTCCAGAGTTGATGTATCCAAAAGTTCCGTATCGTCAACAGGAACTCAACGCAACAGACGGCGCGTCGATCGGACGCCCGGTCTGAGAGTTATTGGCATTTTCGTCTCTGGGGCCCGGTTGGTTTTTAAGGCAAAACCAACCCGACCGTACTCCACCTGCGTCCAAACCTCGGGCGAAGTATGCCAAAAGATCCGTCTCACTAAGAGGAATACAACAAAGCTGACGGCACGTCAATCGGACGTCCGTAGCTCAAGATATGAGCGTCTCCGCTCCGAAGGTCCGGTTGGTTTCGTGTACGAACCAACCCGGCCGAACACAAAGTAATCCGAAACCTTGAGTGCAATATACCAAAACGACCGTCTCGATCCAAGGATCGCATCGCCGCTGACGGTTCGTCAATCGGACGTCCAGTCTGAAAGATATCAGCCTTTCCGTCTCACACCCTCCCTGGGAAACTTCCCAGGAGGTCACCCATCCCGATCACTACTCTAAGCCAAGCACGCTTAACTACGGAGTTTTAACCACGTAGGCTCCCGAAAAAGAAGGTGCGCCTTGAATATAGTATACCAAAACGACCGTCTCGATCCAAGGATCGCGTTGCCGCAGACAGTTCGTAGATCGGAGGTCCGTGGCTCATGTTATGGCCAAAAGACCTAAGTCGTCTCGAAAACAGGGGGGTCCGGGTCTGGGTCGACCCGGCCCGACCCCCTGGGTTGGCCCGAACCGGGGCGACCGGAACCGGGTCCGACCCAGCCCGACCGGCGACGGACCGGCGCGGCGGCGCGGCGCGGCCTGGCGCCACTAGGGTCACGCGCGGGGGGGCTAAGCCCCCGCTTCCAGCAAGGCGGCGCGGCTTAAGAGCCGCACCTTTTTGGAGACCGGCCCCCCCTCGTGGGGGCCTGCTTTGAAGGAAACCGGGGGGCCGCCTGCCCCCTTCAAGGAAACCGCCCCCCTCTCTTAAATGAGGGGGGTTTTGATCTGGCTGGGGGAATTAAATTCCCCCGGCCTTTGACCTTTCGGCCGGCCACCTGGCCGGCCGGTTTTTCTCGAACCGGACCGGAAAATCCGGTCCCCTTTCCGGCTTCCGACGCCGGCGGCCCGGCGTGCCACCGGTCTTCCCGTCTCGCTGCGGCCCGGAACCGACCGCGGTGTTCGTCGTCCGGCGCGGTGCGACGGCACCGCGCCCCTTCGCCGCGCCTTCCATTCCCCTCGACGCGGCGCGACGGCGTCACGTTCTTGATGATTCTTCCACGGCGCGGCGCGACGGTGCCGCGCAATATAATCGGGCGAATAACCGTGTGGTGCGACGACACCTCACCACCTTCTTTCATCCGCAATATAAAACATCAAGAACGAAGGAGGGGGTTCGGCCATGTTCATGCGGTCCGGCCCCCTCACCTTAAACAATAACACATATTTAAAAACCTCACGTTAGTCACGCTAGAACCACGAACAAGGATAAATAAATAAACAATTAACAACCACCCCTACCTTGGGTATAAGGTTCGAAGATTTGTCAACGTCCCGCGGAAGACAATGTCTCGGAGGTCTGGCGTCGCGGTAGTCGTTCGTCAAATCCGTTGACGAAGAGATACACCCGAAGAGATACGTCGTTGGCGAAACTTCGTATGCCGATGAAGGATGTCCGAGGAGGAAGCGGCGTTCCCTTTCGTTGACACGGAAGACGAAGAAGAGAGGAGCGACGTTCTTCGTCGGAGCTTGAGCGTTCTTCGTCAAGCTTGAGCGTTCTTCGTCAAAGTTTGAAAAAGAAAGAAAAGCTCTCAAATCCTCACAAGATGGCTAAAGAGTTATAACCCAACAAAATAAGATAAGAGCTTATTTTATTCACAAACTTAACAAAAGAATTTCAATGGTTTGAAATTCAAAAAGGATAACTCCAAAATTAAATAACAATTGTCATGTCATTTAAAGAGGGGTTGAGGGAGTTTTAGAGAAGATGAAAAGTTTAGGGTTCGTGTGGGCCCCACCACACTTAATCCTCTCAAGGGAGGTTAAGTGGGTGTGGGTCCCACCCCTAACTTCCTTTGAGAGAAGTTAACCAACACGTTTAAATAAAAATTTGTAATCCAAAATTTTTATTTAACTTATTCTAAACTCCCAAAAACTAACTCTCAACCCAAAATAAACGCAACCTCGGAAGAGGTCTCCTTAAGCGAATATCGGCGCTGCTAGTTCATCGGTGCCCTCAGATTTCAATTCCGAGCACGGGATCAAAAGTTAGAAATTCCCGCTCGTTCGTTCACTGAACGTACCCGAGCCAAACTTCGGAAATTGATTCCGGGAACACCGGGCCTCGGAATCATGTGCCGTCAGAAACCGCGCTCTTGTAAAATTCCAAAGAAAATTAAGAAAAAAAATTTCCCTTAAATTTTATGGGTCTTTACATCCTTCTTCTTGATGAAGAGGACTGGTACACCCCATGGTGAAGCACTTGGGCATATAATCCATTTATCCAGATTCTTCTGTAGTTGTTTCTATAGCTCCTCAAGCTCCACAATATCACTTCTATATGAATTATTGGATATTATAAATTCCCTAGGTATATGATCAATTGAGAATTCAATATCTCTTATAGGAGGAACACCAAGAAATTCCTTGAGAAAAACTTCGGCGAATTCCCCCACAATAGGCATGTCTTGAAGGATGGTTGATTCCTTAGACTCAATCATTTGATCTAGATATGTTTACTCATAAGAAAGTAATATCCATTCTTGAGATAATGGTTCTAAGCAGATTCATCCTCATCCTTGCACTTGTATATAATTTGGGGTCGATTTTTCATATGGAGAGTGATTTCCCTCTCACAAAAATTTATGTTGGCTCATATATATAGAAAGTAAATTCCTGCCATGAATTGAATCAACTTTCACTAGAGGGAATATTAAGTGGTTATATGGGAATTTATATCCACAAATTTTGATAGGGGAGGAGTTATATTCATGGGATTCAATGATTTCCCCATTTGATATTCTCACCAACATATTTACTTCCACAATTTGTAGTGGTTTTAGGATTGATCTACTAAACTTTCAAGATATAAAAGAATGTGGAGAACCATAATAAAAAATGGAATTGTCTATTCTAGAATTAATAACTAGAATACATGTCACCACTTTATATTCAGGGTTCACTTCGGTTATAGTGATGAAAAAAGCTCACCCCTGTAGCCTTGGAGGTTAATGGTTGCCTATAAAAACCCTTGGCTTAAGGAACTGGTTTGAAAAGTTCCCTGGTTCTTTGTAGTTGGATCAATGAACAATGCATTGTGGGTCGAATAGAGAGTTCCTCTCCATTATCGTAGCTGTGGGATTTTCTTGTCACTAGTTAATGGTTAGGTTCCCTTCTCTTCCAAACCTAAAGAATTTCCTCATCCCCTTCAAGCAATTTTTAGGGTGATTCTTTCTACACCATTGGAAAGTGGGTTGCTGGATTTTCATAGCACTGTTGGATTTATCCATAAGATCACTAGAATTAAAGTCACATTATGCTTCTTTTCCCTATGATTCCCCTAGGATTCGAAGACCTCAGTTTCCAATTTTAGGGCACATCATAAAATTACCTTGTAGCTCTCGAAGTCACGCATCGCTAGGGAATTCCGCAGGATAGGGTTTTTTCCACCAAAGAAGTGGTAAACCTTTTATTTGGGGGTAACAACAAGGGATAAGGAATATCCTACAAGCCTTGTGAAGTTTGAATCATACGCTTCGATGGATTCATCTTTATTTTTCATGATGGCAAGGAAGTCCCTTTCCATCTTAAGTTGGAGGGTTAATGAAATATATTTATCGAAAAAGATTTTTTTTAAAATCCTTCTATTACAATGCCTTTATATCCTCCTTAGGATTAATATTTTTTATCAATGTACACCATTGATCAGTTTCACCATCCATATGATAAGAATATTTAAGAACCATCTCTTGTTCGGAACATTGATGGATGGAAAAATGTTTTAAATGGAGTTGATCCATTGTTCGGAGATTGTGGGATATGATGATCCATTAAAAGTTGGAGGCCTTTATCTCATGAAGCTCTTAATTGTGACTTGTTCGTTCTTAGGTGGGTGTTGAATGTTATTTTTGACCCATGTTTTGATTCAAAACTTGAGTTAACTAAAATAGTATCATGAAAATGTTCATGATTCCCACTCCCATTGGATTGGGCATCTCATTAGAATAGCCATCACATTGATCTTCGCATAGGTTGTTAGCTCGACTCCTCCTACTAATTTCCATTGTATGGAATAAAATGAATGTAAGGGGTAACACAAAAAGGGTAAACCAAATACAAAATTAGATGACTTATTAATTATTTTATCTCTATAACTTATGAATTTATAGGCTTCAATCTATGTTACCCATGATCTATTTCCCAATATATATTCTTAGGGGATTTTTTTTATTCAATTAATAAAGGTTTGTACTAAGCTTATGAATTTACCAAATCATATTCCCTAGGAGTGTCATAACCAAGAGTGAAGCAAGGCCCATTTTTGGGTAGAAGTTCCCATTCGAGTCTAGCTCAATGCGGATTTTTTGGGTTTTACCACTAGATACATTTGTGCTAGAGTGGCATCTACCTACTCGTATCCAAACAGAGAAGTATTTGATTGATAAAACACTTACCCAATAATCACCCAAAAATATGGATTTTTTAATTATAAATTGCCTTATCTATAAAGTTTTCATTAGGGTTTTCTAATCCCAATACCAAAAATAACTAAACCTATTCTCTGATACAAACTATAACAACTCTTCTCTTTATTTCACACATAAAAGTAATTTATTAGATAAAATCACTCACATGATAAAACATAGTAGATAAATAGGTCCAGTGTATTTGAAGATTAAGAACATTACATCACAACATAGACCATAAAACACAACATCTTTATTGAAAACTTCTTTTACATGACCACAACATTCTTTCATACTTATCATTTCGTGGGATAACCAGAGGAAGTGCATAAGAAAAGGGTGATCTATAAATCCCAGTTAGTTAGTAAAAATCAAATAACATGAAGAATATAGTACATTTTAAAAAATAAGCATATCAATGGATCATAAGAGAAACAAGAACATAAAGGCATGATATAGCATGATTATCAAAACATGGAATTGTGACAACAACATTTAACATGATTTTTGCATGAGGAAAGGATCATTTCACAAGGAGAATTAGTAAACCATCATTAAACATGAATTATAATTAGTAAACCATCATTTCACTTGATTTATTATGAAAATAATCTTTACTCAATGAATTGGATCACTATCAGGGTGCACCCTTCTGAATCATTTCATTTCATGCATAAGTGTTCCACAAGGATCATATAAGATGGATTTATTAAACATAATCACTTATTCCACGATAAAAGAATTTGGAATTAATAAATGAAACTCTATAATCAATAATTAAATGTTCATAAAGGTGAAAACCCTTGATAGAAAAATGGGTATGTTATTCACAACACAACGACATCATCTTGGAAAATCTCGGTGCAATTTCAGCAGCATAATGATGTGACATAAGAACTCATAACAATGGTTGATGAGAGAGAAAGGGGTGTATAATAGTATTTACATGAAATTTATAGTAAGGGGTTCATATAGATACATTTCCCAATAAATTTAATGTGATTTGGAATCATATTACAAATTAATTATTTGATATAAATGGGAAGAGAGAAATTCCTTACGGAATTTCGACATGGTAACGAATGTACATGGGGGGAATTAATGAGAGATAAAGAGGTCTATAACCATTAAAAAATAATTAAGGAAGTATGGGGGATGATTGAAATAATACCCCAACATTTTTAATTGAAAACAAAATGGTATAACAATATAATAAAATTTGGACAAAAAAAGAGAAAGGAAAAAATCCCTTACTTGCAAGTGTGATCACAAAGGATTGGGAGATTCTTGATAGAGACTTCTTGGGAGCTTGGGGAACATAAGGAAGATTATATTTAGGGGAGGTCATATGATGGTAGAGCTCCAATTTCTTTTAATGCAGAGGAAGTGGGATTTTGGGTGGGTTTCTATAGGGAAATAGAGGGAATTCTTTATTATTTAGGTTTTGAAAACTACACATTAAAATAATCAAAAACACGAAACAAACCATTGGTTTTCCAATGTTTTTTGCTAAATGGTAGTGTAAAATATTATTTTATAAGTCCAATGGCCTAAATATTGAAATATTAGGCTTTCTTATGTGGAGGTGAGTCCCACTCTCAAGGAAATAAATTTAAAAAGTTTAAATGTTTTATAAGTCTTGGTGGGTCCACTAAATCCCCATAAAATTAATCAAAAAAATCTAAAATGACCCTATGTTAATTATATAAAATATATTGGACATTCATATGATTTATAGTATTTTATTACATCACTATTTGGTCATTATGATGTCATAAATGACATTATATATTTAAACAGTATTTAATTTTTTACCCAACAATTTGATTGTCTGAGAAAGTTATGAAAAATTTATAATTGGATAATTTCAACATCATGATTAAAAAAATAATATTCATTTTATCTAAATAATTTTTTAAATATGTGAATTTTTACTTTTAAAATATAAACTGATATTTATAAAAAATTCATTCGTTTTGACAAAAAACGACTTTCAAACCATAATAATAAATTACAATTGTATTCATATAAAATATATTCTCATTTATACTTAATAAAAAGTAATTTAGTAATAATTTTTTATTAAAATATTATTTAATTCAAAAATCCATTAATTTTTCAAAATATACTTATTAATTGAATATTAAATAAAAATACTATTTGTGCTTTAAAAACTATTTACAATGTAGAAGTAATAAATTAAATGTTTATTATTTATTTTATAAAAAAATAATGAACATAATCATATTGCAAGGGTATTTTTACATAACCCCTTTATAACACCCACATATGATCATAGGGTAAGGTGTGTGATGGTGACATACACTTGGGGTGGCTCAGATAACATCGCTCGTGTCGTAATCTCTATCAATTTCCACTTCTCCTGTAGGAGATTCCATTCAAACTTAACACATTAAAGCTCAGATTGGGATTGGTAAAGAGCGAAGCCCAGTGAACCTACCTCCTTTTTGAGCTCTGAAAAGTGGGATTTGTATGGATCAATTCTACTAGATGAGGCCATCACTTCCTTTTTCTATGTAAATAGGATTTGTTAAAGCACTATATTTATACTAATAATGTGATCACTGTTCAACGACTATATTAGCAATAGTAAAAATTATTAAAGGTATTTTGAAATCCAAAATCGTAAAACCAAAGAAGTTAATATGTTATATACCCATTTTAATATATTTAGTTAGATGAATAGGAATTTACATTAATAATATTTGGGGTTGTTTCTAATTTGGTCATACTAATTCCTAATAATTTTTATAGATTTAATAAATAGAGTCTTCATTGGTTAAACTAATTATTTGTTGGTAGTATTTATATATGATATTATAATTTATTAAAATAAAAATTAATAAAATGGAGATCACTTGACGATTGTGTTTAATACCCTATGGAAGGAGTGAATTTATGATAATTTTTCATAGTGTAGATTTTGGTTTCAAACGATCATTTTTTGATCATATAATCTCAAGAAAGGATCCATCAAAGATGGATACTTTTGAATGTGGACCCATACTAATCACTAGTACTATTATCCATTGTCTTCTTAATTTGGATAGATAATATCAATGAATTTTAGAGAAATGACCAATGCTTTAGAACAAATATTTGAGTTAACTCATAAAGGGGCTACATTCCTTTAGAAAAATGAATGTGAGTAAAATTTCAATAAAATGAAAAGAATTGTAGTTAGTCCACATGTTCGTACATAACCATATAGGGTATAAGTGATTGTAATATATATTTATGCATCAATGAAAGGACTAGGATTACATCATGTTAAAATTACATGGCTATAGCTTATGCCTCATGAGAATTAAAGGATTATGATAAATAGTACTGAACATATGATTTGGAGTTAGCAGTGAAAATATTAGCATTAAAATATAAAGGTATTATCTTTATGGAGAAAGGTGTGATATATAATTATTATAAATGTTTAAAGTATATATTCACATATTAAGATTTGAACATGCTCCAGATAATATGGTTGGAGCTGATTAAAGATCATGAAAACTCAATACATCATCACCCTAGGAATGAAAACAAGGTGGATTATGGATTTATTCAAAAGGATGGATTTTATTTTATATGACATTGATACAAAATATTGAATATTTTTACATTTATAAATTAATTATTGGGAAATCATTAAAGAAGGGGAGAAGTATATTCTTGTTCAAATGAGTGTTAAACCAGCTATCCATGTGAAGATTAAAGAGGCATAAATTGAAGATGAAAAGGTAAAAAAAGATTAGAAATGTTTTGGAGTTCAACCATGATTATGATAGAGTGATAAGGTTCAATAATGGTGTATATGTTTCATCTATGACATATTTGAGGACTGTATTTTTTTATGAGGAACATTATTCAGTGTTCTCTATTAATCCTAGAATTATGAATATTTATACAGATATGAAAGATTATTCTTGGTAGGAATAAATGAAAAGAAAAATTATAGAGTACGTATTTTGGTTCTTGGTATGTTTGAAAGTTAGGGTATATATATAG
Source organism: Viscum album (assembly GCA_963277665.1). Taxonomy (NCBI): domain Eukaryota; kingdom Viridiplantae; phylum Streptophyta; class Magnoliopsida; order Santalales; family Viscaceae; genus Viscum; species Viscum album. The sequence goes on from OY728150.1 coordinate 522,581,677, forward strand.
AGTTGAAAGGGTAAGATTCTACCATTACCTAACCCAAATGGAAATGGGAAAAATCACCATGGATTTTGTTACTAGATTCCAAAAAAATACTAAAGTTCATAATGATATTTGGCATATAGTTGACCACCTAAAAAAGTTATCATATTTCATAGTGAGTGAAACTGATTTCAATCTCGATCTGGTAGCCAAAATATATAGTAGGGAAATTTTAAGGGTTCTTGAAGTACTCAATCATATTGTATCTAATTTTGATTTTAGATTTACCAAAAAATTTTGGAAAATACTTGAGTATAATTTTGATAGATAGTAATGTTTTAGTACTATTTAATATCCTCATACATATGTTCCATCTGAGTGGAAAATATAAACATTATTAGATATGTTGAGATTAGGTTCTATTTATTTCAGAGTTTTTTGAGATCAAAACATGCATATTTCATAGTTTTCCTTCAACAATATATTTTACAAGAGTATTTAAATGGATCATTATAAATACATATATAGAAAGAAGTGTAGAAAAAATGTGATGGGAGATGTTTGAGAAACAAATCATTTGGGACCTAATGTATCTAATTAAATAAAAAGGAAATTTAGATCTATTTAGAAACAAATCAAGGGAGTTCATAGTCGACAAAGAAGTTATGTTGACAATCATCAGTGAAATCTAGAATTTAATGTTTTTTAAAAGGTTTTTTTTATTTTTTCTATTGAATAACATTATGATATTTAACAAGAATGGAAATTTGTTCCTGAGGTATATTGTCCCCTTTAAGGCTCATGATCGAGTAGGGATGATAACTTATTACTTAGTGTTGCAAAAAGACTTCTTTGAAGTCCATGAAGTGTTCTATGAACCTCTCCAGAAAAATGTAAATACATTATAATTTATATATAATTAAATCATAGTTTTTACAACCAGAGATTTATATTTCCTAAAAATAATAGTCAGTATAAATATCATATTATAGTGATAGTCAACTACGGAACATGACAAATCATCTGGTAAAATATGCTACACGGATTCAATTTTTTGAAGAAGGTATTTTGTAACCTTATTATGTAATCAAAGAGATATATCCTTATATGTTTATATCAGATTAATATAATTTCATGTTTTAAATTCAATTTATGGGGTGTAGAATGTAACAACATATTATTTTATGATACATTTCTTTTCAAATAATTCAATTTGTTTGATAGCTTATGAAATAGGTAACCCCAACTCAAAATGAACAATGATAAAGTGTTTCTTTATAACATAGAAGTTAAATTTGTGGATAATAATAATAATAAATAAATTTTGAAAAATATAGGGTTTAAATTTTATAAAATAAATTCATTATTTACCAATTTTTTAGAAATTAAAATAAAAAACATTTGATAATAAATGAGATTTTTTTCAATTATTATTTATAAATGTGACATGTTTTTAAATTATTAATTTAAATTAATCACTTTTGATGAATTATTTTAATGAAATGTATATATTATATATTAAGTCAAATGTTTTAACATTCATGTAATGTTTTTTCAATGAATGAGATATGAATAAATATATATTTTTTATTCAAATATATTTTTCTAAAAAACATGTTTTCATCACACATTACACATTTATTTTAAAATTATTTTCAATAGTAAAACAGGACTTTCATAACTTAATATTATATATATATATATATGTGAATTTTTAACAAATTTCTCAAATATTCACCCTAGTACCATAGAGTTTTAGTTTCCATAAAGAGTAGACACACAATCTTCTTATTTCATTAAATATCTTCAACAGGTCTCATAAAGAGTATCCCATTTAGTGAAATTCATTGACGTATCCTATAGAAAACAATTATTTATCACTAGGTAAATGAAACATATGAAAGTTCAACTCACATGCTCAGTAAGGGTAAAAGTTATAGATATTAATCAATGATCAAATGAACATATAAGATAATTGTAAGGGTAATAAATTATGAATATAACTGAATAAGTACATACCCAATCTATCTTTGATTCTAAAAATTAGTCATACAAGAATCATAAGAGTGACAAATACCCATAAATCAATAATTAACAATAATTTCATGCCATATAAATATGGTATCTTGATAAGTTTAGAAACCATTACACATATCAATGTTAACAACTGGGATTATCAAATAAAAATTTACTATGAATCAAAACATGTATCCAATAGTGGATCATTCATATTGACTCATTTCCCATAATAGATCAAGATAATCATCTTTTCTGGAAAATACAGAAAGTAGGCTTGTTTCAGATATTTATCTCTTGAGATATAAAACATTACCCAATGAATTAAGAAGGTTAAATAATTACTGTCCCATATGGTAAAAAATTAAAAAATACATATATATGTGTTCCACAATATCATATACCCTTGATCATATCTTTATATCCTGACTTGTTCAAATGAAATAAATTTTATAAATATTTTATCAGTCCATCATAGCATAACCCATGGAAAAAATTATAGGTTTCATAAAAACAAATTCATTATAATAATAAACCATATATTGAATGAAAAAATATAGTATCATTGGATTATATCCCTAGTCATTCTTAGGAAATATAAAAGGATTTCATCTTGAATTGAATATTATTTTAAAATATCACAATGGAATTTTAATGAAAAAAATACCCTTTCTACTTTGAAATAAATTATTTAAATATAAAAATTTACAAAATGTTAAAGAAATAATTTTATTTTAAAAGAACCATTGAAACATGTAAATTAATCTTCAAATCATGAGAAGTCATGATGGAAGATAATTATATTCAAGTCATACCTATTAAAACAAAGATTAATTTCACATTTTTAGAAAAATATCTGAATAATCATGTTCATAAAAAGAAAAAATATTTTTTAAACCATTTTTTATAAATTAAATCCTTATTAAATATTTATTTGAATAATCATCTTGGAATAGAAAAAAAATCTTTATAACATTTTTAGGAATCATGGACAACTATGATAAGTGATTTTCAACTAAATATAGAAATAAATTCATCTTTCCTTAAAAATATGCTTTCATTATATTAAGATTGAAAAGAGAGTAAAATAAAATGATAAAAATTAATTTCTATAAATAATTATAGTATAAGAAAATTTTTTAGATTCATGAGATTTATATCATGAAATTTCATCATTCAAATCATAATCATAAACAATCCAAATAAATTATTTGATTGTAACACAAAATCATTACCACTTTTGTAATTTTTGAATCATAAGACACATAAAATTATGAAAATTAGATGGATATTTCAATATGAATACCTCTCATAATAAGAAATATAAAATAAATTCATCATTATTATATACAACACGAAAATGAAATAAGTAGTGAATATGACATTATCTCATAGAAATAAAATTGATATGAAAACCCCTTACCTCAAGTCTAACAAACCTTGTACATGTTCAAAAATCCTTATTACTAAATATATATTTATTATAAATACTTAATATAACCACAAATATATGTATCATACCATATATTATTTACTTTTATACTTTTACCAACCTCTTATCAACAAATATTTATTAATATCACTTTACCATGTGATAGTTTATTTTACTTTAATGAATGTTTTGATTTGGATATTTTTGTACTTGTACATGTATTATTGTTCCATAATCTAAATATTGATAACCATTATATATATATAATCTAAATTCATTATATACATATTTATATTAATATATAAATTTTAGTGATATAAAAAATAATTACACCTTTCATGGATACAGTTTACTGTACGTACTAATAAATGTTGTTTATATTTTTTTAAAGGATAAAACAAAAGAAAATTATATAATAAATATCATTTATTTAGTTGTTAGTATATAAAGAATATCATATATATATTTATATTAAATCTATCCTTATTACTATAAATTTCAGAATAAAATGGGAAACGTACAACATCACTTTATAGAGATGGTAGTCCACATGTACGCAAAAGCAACATTGTCATTTTCCATAGATTAGATGATTAGATAGTAAATGTGATATAATAATTCTAGAAGTATTTTTTTATCATTAATATCATATAAATAATTTAAATACATCATTATTTTTTTGGTACAAGTCTTACAGGTAATGAAAATCAGGGGGAATTTGATCCAGTTGTTCTCGTGGGTATTTTAGGAAAAAAATTCTAATATCTCTTATAGTGTGATCTAAATTAATTTTGTGAACAACAGAATTTTTCAAAGAATGTATTTTTTAACATAGCATAGGATTTTTTATTAAATATTAATCATTCTACTTTTTAAAGAATATTTAATATTTAATTAATAAAATATTATTATATTTTGGCAAGTAGGTTTGGTCGTATGATTCAAAACATGCATAAAATTGTGATTAAATCTTCTCCATTAAGTCTAGAATGGGGGTTTTTCATTTGAAATTCATCAAAACACCATGCATAAAGGAAGTGTCTAGGTCCCCGTTTCTTTCCTTTTAATTTATATTTTTATCTTTTTTTTCTTCCCCCTGTTGTCTTGTTGCGTAAATAGATCCCCCCAAGTTTGTATCACTTGAAAAAATTGTATAGGGAGAGATTATAGGTATATGGAAATAGAGGAGTGTTTCACAATAGAGTATGGGTAATGCCATATTGGCATGCAGAAGATGTAGATCGAGGATTAGAGAAAAGATTTGGAAATTTTTTCTCTATGGTAGGTCTGTTATAGGTTGTTAAAATAAATAATCATCATTTAGTATTTTTTAAGTTTCATTCCTTTAATGGATTTTATGAGACCCCTTTTTGGTTGATCTAGGAGTTTCAAGGATAAATTTGGGATTTTAGAAAATTTGTGGGTTTCCATTTGGGAAATCTATGTATACTACATGTGTTTTTATAAATACATGTTGTTTATTCTTCTTATTCGAGGAAGATAATGTTTTGGGAACTGAACACCATGTTCCAATGGAAAACACTAGGTATTTGGATTTTTAGGTTTAGTTGAGTGATCAAAAAGACACCCTATGTGTGGCGTACTCATCCATGATGGAAAGACCACCATTTCCATGTGGGGAAAATACATAGTTTGAGAACATTCCTAGATAGGTTACATCTCCCTTTATATGGGCAGGTGCCCTTGTGGGGTAATGTATTGTGTACTTGTGGTATATATAGTGTACTTGGGCATTCTATATACCGAGTGGGGATGAGGTACATAGTCAGGTACACATGTTTTGGTTCACACCATATACAAGTATGATACACCATGTAACTTGGGAAAATATATTCTGAGTATCCCAAGGAACACAGCCACAGTGGAACTCAGTGGGTACATATTGTTTAAATTTCCTGTCATGGGCTATTTTGTTTTTTTTCACCCTAGAGTCATAATAGGACTAGTGAGTTGTCCATTCTCAGAATTTCCTCATGTATATTGTGGTGATGGTATCCTATAGGTTTTTAGAGGTCTTTGGGACGGTTTTTTCGAGTATGAGTGTTCATTAAGATGTTTTCCTTGTGGTTTGGTTTTATAATTCTCAAAGGGGATTGGGTTTTGAGGTATGAGGCATGGGTGAGGGTGCGAGATCATTAGTTTTACATGGATTGTGAATGTTTTCCTATGTTCTCTTGATGTTATTTAGACATATTTTGATAGGCAGAATCAAGTGGTAACTCTTAGGAGATCCTTGTATGTCCATGAGTGTTCGGACCGACTACTCTAGGTTAGAGGAGTTAACATTTAGTTTATGTGCTTAGAGACAAGATTAGTTGGATCCAATGGGCAGGGTTAATGTATTTGGATGGATTTTTATGCCATGTTCCATATAGCTTTTGGGATGAGTCTGTGGGACTCTTGATGATGTAATTATGCACCAATTTTCAGATACATTGATTGGTGGTTTCCATAGTCATGTATAGAGAATGCCTATATGGAATGTTTTGTTTTGATTGTGCTAAGAAACCCCTACGAAGGGTCTCTTTATTTTTATTTTGTCATGTGGACCGTTTGGAATGCCCATGATAGTGGGTTTGTGTATTGTATTCCACTTTTGTTGTGTTGTTGATCGATGATCAGTGGGAGTCCGATGAGGGCCGTCTGGTATGTTTCATCACTGGGTGTGTCCCATGAATTTATATGAGCTAGAGGAACCCCTCATATGATATTCTACACTTTTTTGGCATTTAGGTTGGTTGAGGTGGTTTATATCATTGTGGACCAATAGGTGTCATGTAGTTGGGTAGTCCTATGGTGGATTTCGCTTTATGTTGTCCCCATAAAGTCTGTGGGAGCCCCATGTTTTGGTTTGACATTAAACCGGTCATTGAGAGTTTTTGGTGGATATTTATTGACTTATGAGATCTAGGGTGTTGACCATGTTTTTTGAAGTAGATTTCGTTTAGTACTATGCTCTGTGGAGTATACCCTTGGGTTATCATAGATTTATTTTTGAGCCTAATTTGTGATTTGGTTATCTGTTTATTTGGATGTCTCTAGTTAGATGGTCCTATGGATTTGATGGATTATATTGATGAGTGAATAATTATTGTAGAATATTTTACTAGGCTAGTTGTTATACAATAGATGATAGTGTGCTCTTGGATGTTGGGGTGGGGCCCTTGGGACAATATTTATTGGGCCCTTGGACTATATTATGTCCCCTCGGATAGTACATTTTTTAGGCCCAGATTCAGAGGTATCTTTTAGTATTGTTTATATTTTTGGGCCATCATTTATATCCTAATTTCTTATACATTACTTTTAGGACATGATGAAAAATCTGAGGTGTGGAAGGGAGGTTCAGTCTCTTGTTTGACCATGCGATCAGAGTCCTAGTACCTGGAGGATTCATTTTTTCCTTATGTATTACTATGGTAGCTCCTATTTTCTAAATGTTTGAATTTTCCTTTAGACATATTGTTGCTCCTATGTAGATCTAGAAGACACACCAGTAGTTGTGTGGCTGGGTGATGTATGTGTTTTAAACACTCTAGAATGGGTTAGAGTGGGGTAGAATTACCACAAGGGTTGGGATAGAACCTGATGGTTTCCAAATTTTCATTATTTATTTCCCATTTTTTATATGTTGTTTTTTCCATTATGTCATCTGATGGTATATTTCATCTGGGCTTGGTATATCATCTGTGCAAGAATTTGTTGTGACAACTGATTTATAGGTTTATCGATTTGGGTAGCCTAATGAGATTTATTTCTCACCCATCGTATGTTCACCTTGGTGTGTTTTTATACCCGTTGTCTAATTTCAGAGTGGAAATGAATTTTCAGGGGCAATAGGTTTGAGGACCATTGTTGTTTGATCAAGCAGATCTGTTTATGTTGAGACTCATGATTAGCCTAGTTTAGCTCGATCATCGTGGAGATCGGGTATGTGGGTTGGCTTGGTGTTGGTAGAAGTGATTGTTTCATTTTATTAATAGCTATATATATATGTGTGTGTGTGTGTGTATGTGTGTGGATAACCTAGTGGGTGATTAACTATTGTATGATATGCATTCTTTTATTCTAATGATGCATTCCATTTACTATATCATACACTATTTAGTCTATTTATTATGTGTACCCTAAATTTTATCCCTTTGTAAGTATTTTTAGTTATTTTCTACAATTATTGCACTATTATAAGAATTTATAGTCTCCTCACACCATATTTTAGACCCTCACTGCTTATCGATGTCCTCTGGCGCATGTGGAGGCTTGGTAGAGTCTTTGTGGCAGGACGAATTAGGTGTGTTTCAGTTCAACCCAAGTAGGTTCGTTAAAAAATGGAATCATAGTTTTTTGGTCGTTATAATATTTGGAGTTGTTAGATAGGATTTCCTTGAATGTTTAGTAACTTATGATGGATATCAGACAGTTTTGTCGAAGAAACCTTTTCTGATATGAATTCTATGTTTCCTGGGCATTGTATTTTCTTTTCATGGATCTTTAGTTTTATGATTTTGATATTTCACCTAGTGTGACGCACTTGTGTTTTTTGGAATATGATTTATTCTAGTTTTTGGTTCTTTGATCAAAGTCATGTGGTCATGTTTCATGCATAATTATAGAAATATTGGGTTCTTATTCCTATATATGGTGTTTTCAAATGTATTTTCTTTTGATGAAAGGTCCTAGGGATCATGTGTTGAGAGGCTCTCTCATGTTGGAGATGCATTCCCTTCATTAAGAGATTCTTGGAGACCCCTTTAGGTTGGAATTGGTATCTTATTTCCATATTGGTTTCTTGATAAAGTCAGGCATACTTGAGGGATATTTGGTTTAGTCTTTAGTTTCACTGTGTTGGTGGTTCCCCTGAAGTACAAGGCTTCGGCTTCTTGGGTGGGTTAATTTATTTCCATGTGTTGTTTATTGGGTCATGCAGTGAGGCTTGTGTTCTTGTTATAATGGAAGGATTTGGGGGACATGGAATTTCTTCTTGGTGGAGTTGTTGAGGCCTTTATTCCCCAGGATTTGGTTAGGAATGATGATTCCTAGTTTTTGAGAAGTGGAGTAATTGGAGTACTCTCTATCTCAAGGATATCCCGAGATGGATGGTTTCATTTTTTTAGACCTAATTGTTTTTGCTTGTGCCTTGGGTTCTACAATGGGAGATTAGTTATATTCTTGTGGATTGGGTTTGACACCTTAGTGGGGGTGGTGGTGTGGCAGATTATGGCATGACATCGAAGCCTCATTATTGAAGAGGAGTTCCTAGTGTGATATAGTTTGTTTTAACTAGACTACATGAGGGTTATAGTTAGTGGCCTTATGTGGAATAGACTTGTTTCATTATGACATATATGTGTGAGTGTGAGTTTTTTTGTGCACTCAAGGAGCAGTTTTATTGAAATCCTTAGGGTGGGGAGTGAACTAAAGGATTTTAGAGGCCATGAGACTTGTTTAAGTGGTTTGTTGAGCATGATTGTTTGAGGTTTTAATTCTAGTGCTCATGTGTGAAATGTTTGGCCACGTATATCCATTACGTTTGGTGATGGATGTAGAATAGGCTATGTGGTTTGTCATTGGGTTGTGGGGGAAAGATACAGACACTCCTATGTTTGGGGGAATCAAATCAGCTATTGTGGAATGTCTATCATGTTGGGAGGGAGTTTTGGATGTTGTAAGACTGATCATTGGATGGTCGAGATAATATTTCTAGGGCCATTACTTGGGTGAAAACATGGTTTGGTGGTTATCCACTATAGCTTATTGGGGGTGAAAATCATTTATGATAGGGAGTTTTTGATGACCCCTATTTTCATGGGTTGTGAAAATAATGGAAAATTTTAGATGTTTGTTCCCATGGGTGTTTTAGGGAAAAATAGTAATTTATCCCATGTTATGATCTCATATAATTTCACTAACCTCTATATTGGTATTGGAATAGGGTGTTTACACTAGGAAAGAATGTTGGTGGAAATCTGGGCTATTATAATTTCCAAAAAATCGTTATTATTTAATTAGTTAAACATTTGTTTTCCTTTCATGTTCAATTGGACGTATACTTTAAACAAATATTTGGATTGGGATTCCCTATCAACTATTGCATCTATAATGGGGTGATTTTTCTAAGAAAAGGAATAAACCCATTTTTCACTAGGTAAGTGGCCTAGCCCCCTTTACTTTTCTTATATTTTATATTTCTATTCCTTTTTTACCGTTTTATTCTTTTTCTTCATAACACCATTAGATTAATGTACAAATATCTCCCCCTATGAGGGTTTCTTACTAAAGATAGGTGATGGGGATAATGGATGGAAAGGTAAAGGGAGGAGGGAACTACAATGGATCTCGTGTTGCACTGGATCATCACATGACAACTACATATCGATGATCACACTAAAGCTTGATAGGTTTATACATAGAAGTATAACAGAAATTTTTTTCTTAACTCTCCATATTTTAGTGATTTTTATGTTTGAAATCTATTTATGAGTTTTATTGGACCCTAGTGGATTTATTTGGGAGTTAACGTGGAGAAATCGAGTTTGTTAGATAATTTGGGGATTTTCCATTTGAGAAAATCTAGTACACAGTGTGTGTTTTTATGAACACATACCACGTATTCTTCTTATTTGGAGATGATGAATTTTTTGGAACTATAGGTTATATAACATGGGAATACGCTATGTTGTTGGCTTCTAAGGTGTGGCCGAGTACTCAAATAGACACTCTTATGTATAGGGGTACATGGCAGTGTAGGGAACAGAACCAATGCCAGTGTGGGGTGAAATTCATGTAGGAGTACATGCCAAGACAGGTTATATTGACATCTACATGGGCAGGTACCCATGTGGGGTCACATGTCATGTACTATAGGTACACAATTTGTAGTCCAATTTTCTGCACATTGAGTGGGTCTGAGGTACATGAGAACATACCCATACATGCACAGGGATTCCACACTAGGTAATTTGGGAAAGTACATATCATGTAGCCTGAGGCACATGACCAAGGAGGAATTTAGTGGGAAAAGGTTGTGTACCCAAAGTGTGTAACTTTTTCTTTTCATGTCTTGATCTATTTTGTCTATATTCAACATATAGATAGAATTTGACTTATGACTAGTCAACTTTCCAAATTTGTTCATTTATATCACAATGGTGATATACATTTAATGTTTAGAGGAAATCTGTATGGGGTTTTTGACTATGATATTTTAGTATGAGGTTTTCCTTGAGGTTTTGTATTGAAAAACTCTTAGGGTTTGTGTTGTGAGATGAGAGGCACATGTCTATGAGTTAGATCATTAGTTGTAAATGACGAATTCCTATCAACTAGTGTTTTCAAATGTTTTATGGATATATTATTGTTGGTGGAATCAAGTTGTAACTTTATGGTGATCTTGGTTTGTCTGAACATGTTGGGGCTGATTACTTGAGGCTAGAAAATATGAGGTTTAGATTATGTGTTTGGAGACCAGAGCTATTAGAGCTATTAGGAAATAATGATTACTTTAGATAGAAGTTTATTATGAGTTTCTTCAAGCCCTTGAGATGAGTCTAGGGGAATCTAGAGGATTACCTTGTTGAATAATTTTCTGATCAAGTGAATAGATGTTTTCATAGTAGGATATTATGAATTCCATTAGGGCGTGTTTTGTTTTGATTATGATGAGGAACCCTACTGGAGGGTCTCACTCTTTTGAGGTGTTTAAGATGATAATTTTGAATTCCCCTCTAGTATGGATTATTATTCTGATGCCTCTTTGAGTTCATTTTAATTAGAGAATAAGTTGGAGACTGGGGAGGTCTATTTTAGATGTTTTAGTACAAAGTGAGCCCCATGATTTTGGAGGAGCTAGAGGAACCCCTCATAAGGTGTCCTACTGATTGAATGACCCAAACGCCTTATTTTTTATTGATTTTTGATAACCCCCCTTTCAAGGGATGATGGGGAACCCTTACAATTCCCATAGTATTAGATATTACATTTCCTGTAGGCAAGGAGACATTATTGGAACCGTAGGTCTTATTGAAATCATATAGATTATGAATACTTGAAACCACCCCTCCCTAGAATCTGCATTATGATTATCTCTCCACCTTTACATTGATATTTGGCTAGCTATCTGGTGCATGGATTCATAGGGCTGGTACCGATGGCAATGTCATACCCTCTCATTCTTTAAAATTCTTTAGTCGTGCTCTAGAGAATGTATCTTGCTCTTAAATCCTCCTCTCGAGCTGGTTCCTTGTAGAATTTGTCTGGGCATATACATATTAGGTGTAGTTGAGTTGTTCCAAAGTCCATAAAGGTGTCCCGAAAGCCTTACCGACCCAATGTCCTGGGTGGCTCGATGGCCATAAGGACTCCAATCCCAAACTTGTTGACCAAGTTGAATGGTTTTGTCTATTATAGTACTAAATAGTACCTTCTACAGTAACTAATATATTTCTATCTAGAGTACTCTCATAGTCCTACTATAGTGCCTGCTATAGTACTTCTATAGTATATGATACAGTAATATTATAGTACCCTTGAATTATGCCTCTTCTTGGTTTCAAACATCTGTCTCGTGGATGCACTTAGGGAGACCTCACCAACTTGGATGAGGCTCATTTACATAAAGTGTCCTAAACATTATGTAGCATTTGTGTGGATTGAGGTGGGTTTTTTTGTACGTACTAAGATAATGGGTGTAGTATAGGAGTCTTGCAGTGACATCGATTTATTTTGTGTGCCCAGGGATAGTGGGAGACTTGAGTTTTGGTTTGACCTTGAGGTGGTCATTGAGAGTCTGAAGTAGATGTTTGTTGGATATTGAGATCTTGGTTGCCGAGAGAGCTCCCATGATTTTATGGAATATATTTCATGGGAACTACTAGTTTAAAAATTTTGACGGTGGGTTTGGGGTTGGTTTGTTCCACATTCAGATGGCTATTGTTCATGTTGTTTGAGTCAGTTTCTATTTAGGTATGTGATTGGAGGAGGAACCCCATGTGATGGCTTGAATTAGGCTTTAATCATGAGTTGTGATTTGATTCTCTCTTACTTTGGATGACATTGGCTAGATGAACCTAGTGAGTTGATGGATGATATGTATTATTTCACCCATCTAGGTTAGTTTTTCCCTTTTCTATGGGTTTGAACCATGTATGTTAACATGCTCTCGGTTATTGGAGTTGGATCTCAGGGAATGTGTATCTGTTGGGCCCATGGAGTATATGGTGTCCCCTAAGACATTACATCTATCATCCCACATTTTTAGGTATCCCATGGGGTGGTTTATACCATCAGGACCTCATTTGGAGCATGCTATGTTTTGGAGGACATTCATGGAATAAAATATCAATAATATATGGAGGGTTGGATCAATCACTAGTTTGATTGCTCCATCAGAGTCCTAGTGAAAGGTAGATGTGATTTTTATCACCTTTGGTTACACCCTAGGGTCCATATTCATGCATGTTATGTTATATGTCTTGGATATCCCATGTATATCTTGAAGATACACAGATTTTTGTGTGGTCGGATAAGACATGTGTTGTAAATCCTTTAGCGTGGGCTAGGGTGGTGGTAGATTTAGCATAGTTGTCAGGCTAGAACTTGTCGGTTGGTTGCTTTACATTGATTTTTTCTATTTTATGTAGTTGTTATCTTTATGTATTTTTTTGGCAGTTTTTGGATTGGAATTGGAATATCATGTGTGCAAGATGTTTTATTGAAAATATATTTATCGGTTCACCATTGCTGGTGGCCTACGTATATTCATTTATCACCCATGTACGTGCACCACAGTGTGTGTATAAGCCAGATGTATAGATTAAAGTTGGAGAACATATTTTAGAGTAGATGGGTTTGAGGATAATTGTTTCTTGAGTGAGTGTGTATGATCTTTTAAAGTATCATGATCATACTGGTGTAGCTAGAGCATCATAGAATTTGGTTATGTGGGTTAGATTAGTGTTGAAAGTAGATCATGTTGTCTTTTATTTTCATTTGTTTATTTTTTATATGTTGTCGACCTAATGGGTGACCTGTTATTGTATATTCTATATGAATTGAGTCTATATGACTTTATGCTACATTCCATTAATATAAAATTATTTAATAGTTATTATTATTCATGATTTTATGTCTATCCATTTATAAGGATGTTTAGTTATTTTCGGATGTTATTTCACTCAAACTATATGTTATAGTCTCCTGACAACAAGTTTTAGACCCACCCTTCTTGGTAGTAGACTCTAGAATATGAGGGGGCATTTTTGAAGCCTTATGGTGTACCAAATCGGGTGACGTCTCAGGTCAACCTTTGCTAGTTCATTTCAATTATATCAATTCATGAGAGGCAGTGTTGGAAAAGAAATTTCATTGTTTCATGAGGTGGTAGTCCTCCGTACACATGATTAATAGTTTCATTTACCATTTTATGGGAGAGTATATTGATATAGAAAATTCCATAACATAATAACATATCATATATGGAACACATTTCTGTTAATATTTTTGTATCCTTAGAGTATATTTAAATATGGTAGAATAAGAAATAAATTGAAAACACATGGTTTAGAACTATACATCTTCTTTAGATAACCATTTTGGATTTATAACAAATTCCTTCTTTGGATTGTTTCTCGATAAATCAAGGGACTAGAGGTCCGGGATAAGGATACAAGGAATTACTTTAAGAATGTATTGGAAGAACCATATTTCCCTTGAATTGTGGACACGTGAGGAGAGGTGTGTCCTTTTATATGTATGGGAGGGAACCCACTTTAAATTTTCCTAAAATAATCCAAAATTATAAAGTAATTAGCAAGATATTCTTACAAATTCACATATACTTGATGATAAGATAGGATAGGTCGATGTATGTCCATCCAATAGTATTTAGACATGTATAATTAGAAAAATACTATTATCTTTTGGTTTATCCCCAAGGTAAACCATATTTATCCTTAACCATTGAATTTTTTATTTTTAATATTCATTCAGAATAAAAATTAAGATGAACATATTAACTAACATTAAGTAATATAATAAAAAATTTCAAATCTAATTTACTAAATTCAATTAAAAAAAATAATATAATTTAATTTGAAAATGTAACATGTAAAGGTGATGGATGAGTTTTCCAAATAAAATTTGTTCACAAGTATAAAACATTATTATTTGAAAATTGAAAATAAAATTGATTTAAATAGAATAAATTGTATATATAAAAATATAATTAATCTAATTTTACTTTTATAACCAATTAAAATCAAAATGGAACTTTGAAAATCCATTTAATGAAAAGATAATTTTTGTTAAAAATTAGTATTTTCACTATTCCTTAAAAAAATTTCTATTTTAAAACAATTAAAAAAAATTAATTATAATAATATTTTGATATGTTTTTTTCAAAATATATTTTCATTATTTCCAATAAATTTTCTAGAAGTGTGAAAATTTATTTTGAAAATAAGTTCAAAATACACAATGAAACAACTTTTTATAAAAAACCAGTTTTGACGATAAAACTCTATTAGTTATTATCCCATGACTGGAAAAAAATATTAAGTGATTGATAAAAAATTATATTGAATATATAATATAAAAATTTAATTAAAATAATTCACCAATTTTGACTAATTGTTTTTATTAATATAAAAACACATATTGTTCATAAAAATTGGTTTCTAGAAAAATATTTATTTGTCTTTCAAATGTACTTTATTTTAATTTCCAATAAATTCATATCCATTGAATTTATTTTATAAATTTTTTAAACATAAAATTATCATAATTTAGATATTCCAATTAATAGTCAAAAATTTAATAGATATGTCATATCTGTCACATTAAATATTAATATTGTAATACTATATCATTATAAATTTAAATTTCTTATTTTCTTTAACAAAAGATATAAAAGAATTTAAATTCTATTAGAAAATATTTAATATTGGGGTGATACATTCAACCTAGATTAAAAAAATTCACATAAAAATTATTCTACACTGATACAAAAAAAGGATAATTTTACCGCATTATATCATTAGGTTTCAATACAACTTACTTAGTGTTTCTTTGTACAAAACATTGACTAGGTTAGTGGTATTGTTTCATAGAACATTCACTATATGATCGATAATATCTATAAATTATTCCTCTTAATATAGATCATGAAATGAATATATGACCACTGAGGTTAGTGAATTTTAAGGATCAAATATTTACTTAGGAAAGATACATGAAACACATCATGAACTTGAGAAGGTTTTGTTGAAGTACTAAGAGACAAGCTACTAAACCTACTAGATCAAAAATTTAAAAGGGTCCAATATAACTAGGGAACACCATTCCATTCTTCCCAAATATAATATCTTTCTTCCATAGATAAATTCTTATAAATAGATTCACCCCATATAGGGCTTCATAAGGGGAAATATGTATGCATCAGTGAAAGATATTATTATATGCAAATTTGACACGGGTAATGTATTAATCCAAACCACTTTTACAATTAAGAGAACAAGATCTAAATATACACTGTTGATTTTGAATAGTTCAATTATAATGGGAACATGTATTAAGATGATAAACAGTACTGTAACATTACTTCTTATCATGATCCCTCAAAATACTTCACCATAACATCACGGTAAACATCAGATCCTGACTAGATACAATGGAATGTTGTACTCTATGAAACCTTACCACTTTTTTAATGTATATTCTTGACATATGATCAATATTGAAGTCTTCTCTAATAGCAATGAATTTTTTACTTCTTAGTAATACAATCAACTAAATTCAAAATATAATTTTTCCCTGTTAATATTTAGTGGAGTCCAATGAAAAAATCCATCATGATGTTCTCCCATTTCAATTATGGTATAGGTAATGGATGTAATATCACCTTAGTATTTTTTTCTCTCATAATTAACATGCTGACATACAAAGCATCATGATAAAAACTCAGAAATATCTTTCATCATGTTTTCCCCCTCAAAATAATCTTTCAAATATATATACATCTTCACACATCCATGATGAATAAATAATGGAAAACTATGAGGCTCCAATAATAGATCATTCTCCATGTTTAGTATAGAAAAAACACATACATGGTTATTGAATCATACCATTCCATCCCAAAAAATGTTTAATTTAGGTTCATTTCAATCATTTTTTATTTCTACATCTTCCTAATGTGCCTATATAAGAATCACATGGATTGATGGTTGATCACTCGTTTGATAAAGATATGATTTTTTTACCTTCCGTCAAGATTTCCAAATCTATCCTTTATAAAACTAAAAATATCAGTTCTTTTGGGATATTTATTATATATAACCTAAGATTATCCCTTAGTCCCAAAGCATCAGCCACCCATTTTTCATTCTCATGGTGGTAATGTGTTGAGGAGTAATAATATTTTGTCATCTCCAACTATCATCTATGGAACATATATAATTGTTTCTATGGGAGCATATACTATATTATATTATGAGAACTATATATGTCACACATTTCAATTTAAAGACAATTAATCCAAATAATTAAAGATAATAGTACCATAGCTAACTTCATATGATGAGTTACATAACGTTTCTATCATGAACTAACCTAGGTTGACCCTGAACTGGTCACCCGAGCCAGTCCGCAACATGGCCTGAGAGGAGTTCCTGATCCTCCTAGGTAGGCGATAACCTCCATGGAATCAATAGAGGACAATTGGGAATGATTTCTCCCAGTGAAAATAAAATAAATTAGTGGAAAAAGTAGAATAACGCAACGTAAATAAACAACATGAATGGAAGGAATAGACGACAAAAAACAACTAACCAGTCCATCACCAAAATTCCTCGCGACTCTGAGATTCACTCACCAATCCACAACCAACTCTCACCCATGGTGAGCATCCTCTTGTCGAACCTGCAACAAAAACTAAAAACTGGAAAACACTATGGGAATGAGTATTAAAACTCCGTAGGCATGTCCAACAAAATATTCTCAATGCACTACCCTTAAATAAATAAATCACTAATTCCCGGATTGAACTAAATTATATGAAATATGGGTTTCCACACACCCACTTTCATTTTTAAAACAGGTAAGAGTCCATTGATCATTTTAATTTAAAAAGAGATTAATGTTTGAAAGGAATAGGTTCATTGAATTTTAAAACATTTTTTTAGAACAATTTAGAAATCCAAATTTTAGTTGTTAGTCAAAAGTAAAACCACATACAACACAAAACACACACTAAGGGAAATTGAAAAAGTGTCACATAGGGGCCAACAACCGAACTAGACCTCTCCATAATCTAATATAAATAAATAAACACAAAAGAAAACATGGGTCGAACCTAGGAGCTCCTGAACAATCTAGAACATACCATACATGTGACTTATTCTGAAGGCATGCCTACTCTCGATGACATCATAACGCCCTAACACCTAATTGTCACCCAACCTGGCCTGGTCGAGGGGCCCAATCCCATAGCAATAATAACAAAACACCTCTCTGTTATAGGTCACTTACTAGTGCGTAATCTCAACTAGTGCAGTAATTGTTTTCAGAAGATTCACTCACTTTGCCAGGTTCCCATGTCAAAACCTATAATAAAAAGGAAATGGGTGAGTCAATAATGTAAATCAAGTAACCAGTCACGATCTAAAGACATCACATGCAACTCACATAATCGAGGTACACAATAAGACCACCCTTATGTCACCCAAAGAGAGTTTTTAAAATATCTCATTTATTTAAAGTGCCAAATGTGCCTTATCTAACCACTCAACACCGACCAATTTTCAGAAGAACCAACACACTCCAACTAATTTCCAAAATAATCAAAGGAACACAACTTTAAATCTCAAAACCATTTGAAATCACATTTATGAAACCCATTTTAGAAATCCAAACACATTTGCAACCCAAGATGTTCTTTAAAAGAAACAAAATTTACTTAAAAATGCCAATCATGCATTTTATCAACACTAATGATGCACATTAAAAGAAAAAACTTTCACGTAATTCAAAATAATAGAGAACCACTCTCCTTCAAAATGAGCATTTATTCTAAAAATAATTATTTTATATTATTTACCATTAATCTAAAATTTAATGAAATAAAAAGAACTTAACAAATTATAAATATAAAGGGAAGTGCTGTGGGGACCTACCTCAACTTGCAGATTGAGCAGGAAAATGCGACATGCCTCGCACAGGCGCACAATAATGCCCAAGCCGATGACTGATGTATCATGGGTTTTCCTCCCCATTGTGATTCGGCAAACACAAAACAACTGAAAACATGTAACGACTAACTTAGAACAATCCAAATCAACAAACAACCCAAAAAACTACCTCAACATAATTTCAAAACATAATTCACATCATATGAACTATATAATAAACCACATTAAAATTTTATGAAGAAAATCCAAAGATAAATCCATGACTTTACACACCCAAAACCTATTAAAAACCCATCTTTGTAGTTAAACGCGCAATCCCAACACACCAAATCTTAATCCGCACAACTTGAAAAGTGAAAATAACAAATTACAAAACTCAATAAAAATACTCCACATGTCAAAAATCCATTTTTAAACCAAGCGCTCAATAAAAATATTTCCAAAACATAATCTGCACCACATATAATATTTAATAAACCTATTAAAAGTTTATAAAATAATTTTAAATAACACTGTAAGTATTTTACATCAAAACCCACCCAAAACCCTCTCCCTAAGCCCAACATCTAACCCAGACTTTGAAATTGTGATTTTTCGTTGTTTCTTAATTTAATAAGTTATTCAAAATTTTAAATTACTTATAGTAAATACAGTGGAAAAAAACATTCCACACACGTAATCTACAAAATATTTACATTGAACATTCATTTTCAACCAATTGTGCATAAAATATGTTATCCAAAACATTTCAAGCCACCAAATAATTATCACAAACAAAGCGCAATACCGGAAACAAGTGAATATTAACTGAAGAAAATTTGTGCAAAGGGGAGACTCACCTCAATTGGTGAAAAAAATCCTGAAAATGGTGTGAAACATTGATCACACCTCAAACGCACCAGTGATGAACCAAAACATCCCTAAACAACAAACATGGGCCATTAATTAAGAATTAAACCCTTTTATCTACGATTTGGATAAAAAAAATAAAAACTCCACCAAAGGAGGGTGGAAGAGTACCCGAGAAAAGGGGGCTATCACCGGGAGGAGCAGTGTCAACGAGGGGGTAATTCTAGCGAGGAGTAGGTCATCAGAGGGCGCGGGTCAGGATGGTGCACCGGACAGCAGGAGTAGGGGGTATCGTGGGTCGTCTTGCTATATATAGGGAGATATCGCCTGGGAGATTGTGTCTAGGGGGTGTGGCGATGGCAGGGCGGCTAGCCATGGAGTAGCTCACTGGCGAGGGGAGGGGAGGGTTTTGTGGGTGTCGTGCACAAAGAAAGTTGAAAGAGGGGGGGGGGTCCACACAATAGTTAGGGGGAAAGTGGTGGGGCATCGAGTAGGTAAGGGCAACAAAAAAAGAATAAAAAATATAACAATTATAATCATAACAACAACAAAAATAATAAAAAAAACATTAATAATAATAATAATATATTATAAAAATAATAATTTTAACTGCAACAATTCTTTAATAATTATAATATCATTAATAGGGATTTTTAATAATAATAATAATAATAGAAATAAAAATGATAAAAATATTGATTTCATTTCATAATAATAGTTAAAATTATTAACCATAATAATTTTAAAAAACAAAACATATCACAAAATTTATTCATTTTAATTTTTCTGAAGACATGCGGACTGTGCTATTTCATGGAAGAAGCCGCGCAGGGTTTCCAAAATACACTTCGCCTGAGCGCTTAGCAATTCCAACCCAAAAATGCACATTTTTAAAAAAAATACAAAAATCCTGTTTGGGATTCATCCCAAACCTCAAAAAAATTAAAAAAAATAAAAAATAAAATAAAAATACTATATAGGTCGGGGTGTGATAATTATCCCCACCATAACACTTTTTACACCTGTGAAGCCATGAAAAGATTAAGAACGAAAGATGAAACTCCTTAAGTGTCACTCACCCCCTAAAGTTTCAGTGCCTCTAGTTGATCGATCCAAACGAACACCGAACTCCCATGACATGCAACTTATCCTCAAAACATGAACACATTAAACACCACCAAAAAAAACCCAAACAATCCATTTCATCCATGGAATAGACAAACATAAACTACCTACAACACTTATCCCTATAATATTAGTCCAACGTAACCATTGTGTATACTTCAATCCCAATGTTTACTCAAGAGGAAGAACCTTATATTAGGTGGATCCACGCGAGACCACCTGCCACAAAATGATTCTTGAAAAGAAACTCCGATACTGACATGGGGATGCCTGAAAGGACTCCCCACCATAAGGATCAGGCTAACACTAAACTAATATGGGTGTAACTATATGACACCCATTGTGGGTCTCCCCATCATATGAACTGAAGAAATTAACCGAACTAGAAATCTTTCCACAATGACCAAAACCCTCCAACATAATGGGGTAAGAAGGGAAGGGTGTAACTGATATATCATCAAAACTACCACCATCATCATATCAACAACGTCGCACCCTCAAAAGAACATAAACCACATCACACTAAGGACTGAGATTAAACCAAGGCCTTTTTTCAGTGTGGGGGTTCTACTGAATACGTACCAACTTCACTCTGAGGCCTATGGCTGGAGCACCGATGATTGAAGCATCTACTGCCTCACAGCCAGGCTTCAAAAATTCTCAAACACAACGCATGAATCTAAATTTTACCAAACACAATTTTATTCAAACTATGGTTTCAAGAGGTTCAACAGAAACCATTCTTACAATTGAATGAAATGGAACACCACAAAATACTATCGGAGATGATCACTACATCCAAGGAACAGTTCAAAGAGAAAACCTAAAATTAATCCCCAAACATCGCCTTACTCCTGCTTACATGCTGAGGTGACCTTGGATGAGCCAGGTTTTGCTTCAGCATGCTTCTTGGAGACACCTCGACCGAATCGTTGGAAGTGAACTAGATATACACAGGTGTGGCAGGGTCTCATAGCACTCAGGGATGTTAGCCTCTTATGACCCTAAAACAAAATTGGTGACAGATCATGACATTGCATTATGAAGAAGGTGACTGAATGTTTTAAGGCCTCTTGATTCCTTTATTAGAGCCACCCGCATCAAGTTGCATCCCATTCTCCCCATCACCATCCTCTTCACTACTTCCCAAGGATGGGGGGAGTATTTACCACCTCATGTCCTCCTACTAACTTAGCTTCGGCCAGAAAATCATGCCCAATAACATCTGATAATGTGGTTAGGTTGAGCTTAGCCACTTTTGACTATAGTTCAGGCTGGATCGAGAATCAAATTGTTGAGCCTTCCTGAGATCATTTTCAACCAACCATTGGTCATACAGAACTAGGTTTCTGAAGTGTCGATAGAATTCTAATACTGATTCAATGCCCCGCTGAAGACAACAAAACATCATACTCTTCCTCAGCTTTGTCAACATAGAAAAATATTGTTGGATGAACGAACATTTGAAGAACTACCATGTTAAATATTTTTGAGTATTATTCTAAGACACAGACTTCCACCATTTTCACATTGGACCTTCAAGCATAAATGTGTCCAAATTCACCATTAAAGACATAGGCAACCCCATGAAACTGTTGTTTCTCTCAATCTTCCGCAAACACTCCTCTTCCTCAAGTAGATTTGCTTGACCATAAAACAGGGGAGGGTTCAACTTCTATAATTCTAGTATATAGTCTATAAGTTGATCAACTAGAAGATTTTCTAAAGATGCACCACCCAATGCTGCACCTTGGGAATCCATAGAACCTTCATGGGGGTGAACACTAAGGAACAAGATAACAAGGAATGAGATCAAAACCCGGTCATTGCCATTTAAAATTCATCTTTTCACAATCTCCAGAATAAAACTATACAAAACAACTTTTTTTGAAGTAATTAAGACCCAAAAAATCTACAAGGAAAGCTAGTGCTAATGGGGGACTCAGACATATGGTTGGCAGCAATACTCCAGTCATGCCACTGTCACAGGGAGCACATTAGGTTAATGTCCCCGGATCCACATGGATTTCTAGGCCATGAAAGATCACGGAGGCCACTTACACGGACCCCCTTTCATTTACCAATACCAAACAAACCATAAGAATTAAGGACATTGAAAAACACAAACATTTCATGGTAACCAAAGGTTTGGAACGAGCAAGGGTTCATGATGTCCTTCTCATTCCTACACCTCATGTACTGATGATTCTACTCCTTCTACCATGACAACCCAATATAACAATGGGTTCTCTGAAAAACAATGTCTTCTCAATATCTGACCCACCTCTGATACCATTTTTTCACGAACCAACCCGAGTCAACCCTAAACTGGTCACCCGAGAAGATCCACATCATGGCCCGAGAGGCGTTCCTGATCCTCCCAAGCAGGCGACAAGAACCAGGGCATCAATAGAGTACAATTGGGAATGATTTCACCTAGAGAAAATAAAATAATGCAATAAAAATAGTAGAATAATGTTATGTAAATAAACAACACGAAAAGAAGGAACGACCAACAAAAACCAACTAACTTGCCAACAACCAAAACATCTCGCGACTCAAAGAGTTTCTCACTAATCCATAACCAACTCTTTCCCATGACAAGAAAGCTCAAGTAAAACCTGCAAAATAAACTAAAAAAAGAAAAAACTAAAGGTGTGAGTATTAAAACTCAGTAGGTGTTCCCAACAAACTATTCCCAGTGCACTACACTTAAATGAAGAATTTACTAATTCCAAGTTTGAACTAAATTATATGAAATATGGGTTTCCACACACACATGTTCATTTCTAAAAAAAGTAACAGTCCATTGTCCTTTTTAATTTAAAAAAAGTTTAATGTTTGAATGGAACATGTGCATTGCATTTTAAAGCATTTTTTTCGAACAACTTAGAAATCCAAATTTTAGTTTTTATTCAAAAGAAAAACAATACACAACACACACCAAGGGTAATGAAAAGTGGAACACAGGGGCCAACAACTGAACTATACCTCTCCATCATCTGCCACATACAAATAAATACTAAAGAAAACAAGGTTCGAATCTAGGAGCTTTTGAATAATCCATAACATACGTAACATGTGACTCATCTAGAAGGAATGCCTACTCTCGATGACATTATAATGCCCTAATGACCAACTGTCTCTCTACCTATCCTGGTCGAGGTGCCCAATCCCATAGCAATAATAATAAAACACCTCTCTACTATGGGCCACTATCTGGTGTGTAATCTAAACTAGTGCAACAATCATTCTTAGAATATACACTCACTATGCCAGGTTCTCATGTCAACACATATAATAAAAAGGAAAGGGGTGAGACAACAATGTAAATCAAGTAACTAGTCATGATGCCCAAACATCACACACAACTCACACAATCAATCTACACAATAGGACCACCCCTAAGTCACCCCAAAGAGACTTTTTAAAATAACTCATTTATTTAAAGTAACAAACAGGCCTTAACTAACCACTCAACACCAACCTATTTTCAGAATAACCAACACATGCCAACTCATTTCCAAACAATCAACAGAACACCACTTTAAATCTCAGAAACCATTTGAAACCCCCTTTAAGAAGTCCATTTTAGAAATCCAAACACATTTTCAACCCAATACCTTGTTTAAAAGAAACAAAATATACTTATAAAGGAAAACCAGGAATTTTATCAACACTAATGATGCACATTAAAAGAAAACACTTTCAGGTAATTCAAAATAAGAGAGAGCTATTATCATTCACAATGAACATTTATTCTAAAACTAATTATTTAATATTATTTTACATTAATCTAAAATTTAATTAAATAACAATAAATTAATAGATTCTAAATATAAAGGAAAGAATTTTGGGGACCTACCTCAACTCGCAAGTCGGGAACGACAATGCGACACACCTCACACTGGCGCACAAGAATGCACAACCTGACGAACGCAGTATCACGGGTTTTCCTCGCCAATGCGCTGTGACAAATGCAAAACAAATGAAAACCCATAACGACTGACTATGAAAAATCCAAATGAAAAAAATGAAAAAAACCACCCCGACATTCTTCCAAAACAAAATTCACATTGTTGGTACTATATAAAAAACCTCCTTAAAAATTTATGAAGAAATTACTAAGAGAAACCCATGACATTACACACCCAAAACCTATTCAAAACCCCTCATTATAGTCAAACACGCACTTGAAACACACCAAATCATAATGTGCAACATTTTCACAGTTTAAATAAAAAATTAAAAATGTCAATAAAAATACTCCACATGTAAAAAATCCATTTTTAAACCAAGTGCACATCAAAAATATTTCCAAAACATAATCCGCACCACATATAATATTTAATAAACTTTTTAAAAGATTATAAAACAATTTTAAATAACACCGCAAGGTTTTTATGACAAAATTCACCCAAAAATCATCTCTTTATGCCCAACCTCAAACCAAGACTTTCAAATTTTGATTTGCAGCATTTTCTTAATTTAATAATTTATTCAAAATTATAAACTACATATAATAAATACAACAGAAAAAAACTTTTCACACACATAATATACCAAATATGACATTGAAAATTCATTTTCAACCAATTTCACCTAAAATAAATTATCCTAAACATTGAAAGTCACCAAATAATTATAACAAAAAAAAGCGCAATACATGAAAAAAGAGAATATTAACTTGAGAAAATTTTTTCAAATGGGAAAATCAACTCAATTGATGAACAACATCCAAAAAATGGTTTGAAACATTGATCGCACCGCAACCGCACCAGTGAGGATCCAAAACAGCCCTAAAAACAACCTCAGGATATTAATTTCAGAATTAAACCCTAGCATCTATGATTTGGATAAAAAATTAAAAAAACTCCACTAATGGAGGGTCGAAGACTACCAGAGAAGAGGGGGGGTTTTCCCAAAGGAGCGGTGCCAGCAAGGGGGTAATGACAACAAGGAGTATCTCACTGGAGGCCATAAGTCATTGTGGTGCCCCATACGGTAGGAGGAGGTGGGTCTCACTGGTCGACTTACTACACACAGGGAGAGGGCGCCTGGGAGATTTCATCTGGGGGGTGTGGAGACGAGAGGGTGGCTGGCTGTGGAGTAACTCCCCGATAAGGGGAGGGGAGGGTTCTGCGGGTGATGCACGCAAAGTAGGTTGGGAGTGGGGTGGTCGCGTTGTAGGTAGGGGGAGAGGGGTGGGTCGCCGGGTAGGGTAAGGCAAAAAAAAAGAATAAAATATAATAATAATAATAATAATAATAATATTAATAATAACAGCAAAAAAAATGACAAAACAAATTTAATAATAATAATAATAATTTATGATAAAAATAATAATTTCAACCACAAAAATTATTTAATAATTATAATAACATTAATTGAGATTTTTTAATAATAATAATAATAATAGAGATATAAATAAAAATTATAAAAATATTCATTTCTTTTTAATAATAATAATTAAAATTATTAACCATGAAAATTTAAAAAACCGTAATAAATTACAAAATTTATTCTTATTAATTTTTCCGAAGACATGCGGACTGTGTCGTTGCATGGGAGAAGCCGTGTGGGGTTTCCAAAATGCACTCTGCCTGTCCCCTCAGCGACATCAACTCAAAAATGCACGTTTTTTTGACAAAACTCAAAAATCCTATTCGGGATTCAACACGAATCTCGACAAAAAAATTTAAATCCAAAGATAATAATTAAATAAATATACTAGATAGGTCAGTGTGTGATATTTTCTCATGAAACTTAAATTTTCATGGTTCAAAAGCTATAACCATATAATTATACCTTAGAACACATCCCATTACTTTATTCTATGCATTGTTATATATTACAAACCATTATATAATAAAGGCTAATGTAAGAATATGTATTATGAATACCATTATCTCAATTTACATGAAATTTTCCCATCACTCATCTGTCAAAAGGAACTTGGATCCCTTCCAAGTAAACACTGTGAGTGTATTTTAATTTTTTGATAAGTTCTCCACAAAGAATTAATAATATATAACAAAAACAAGGATACTATATATATCATTAACAATATTTGTTCTAGAAAATTTCTAAATAACATTCATATTTGAAGGATACACTAAAATACCCTCACATGA
Source organism: Viscum album (assembly GCA_963277665.1). Lineage (NCBI taxonomy): Eukaryota > Viridiplantae > Streptophyta > Magnoliopsida > Santalales > Viscaceae > Viscum > Viscum album. The sequence continues at coordinate 522,608,412 of OY728150.1, forward strand.
GATTATATGGCCACCAAATGAAAATTTTCGAAGGCAAATTTTTGACATAGATAATTTTCCTTACAAATTATCCTTCCTCCAGGTATTTTTTATAAAAATGAATTCATATTAACTCTCTTCATTTCTCTTTGAATATATAATTATATCATCAATCAATACCACTTAAACATGATCAAGGTAATATCTAAATAATAAATTCATTAAATCCATGAATATAGAATGGTTATTTCTAAGAAGAAATTTCATTTTAGTAAATTGATAGTTTCTATATCTCTTATGGAAGGGTGTATTGGGTTTCCTTCAAATTGGACCTATAACGGATAGATCCCATATCAAATATCAATCCTATAAAATTAATTAGATCATTGTAATCGACAATAAAATCAATGAAAGAAATTTGAGGATTTTGTTTCTTGATATTAATGTTTTTATGATATCGATTATCAATGTAGAGTTGCGTTGTTCAATATTTCATCTTCACATAAAGGACTACCACACCCCAAGGTTAAGTACTTTGAAGACATATAATTTATGGAGACTATCCTTGATTCATTTCATCAATTCCTATATCTCAATCGAGAACATTATACATGTATTCATTGAAGCAGGTGTTGTACTACGTAAGAGTTTATATGAGAACTCAACATCAAAACTCCCTGGGAGACTATTAAATTCTTCAATAAATACATCAAAAAATACAAAAAAAATATATGCATATACTCAAATTTGAGTTTATCCCCATCCATCTAAAAAAAACATCTTTCATTTATTTTAATTAATACCCACAGGATAGAAGTAACATTCATTGGAAGTTTATATTCATCCTCTAACTAATTAATATGAATAGTTTTCTTTAGAATGATAAATGCGACTTATCTCTATTAGATATTGATATTGTATCTATATAAATAAATCCAATCCATTCATATATTCTGATCAAATTCAACTAGTTTGAGAATCCAAATATTCACACGAAGAACTTTCCCAGAAAATTTAATTAGAGAAGAACCATATTCATGAGATGCGACCATCAAAACATTATGATTTCCCACTAATATTTCAATATCTAATAATTTATTTTGTAATTAAATACAATTTTCAAAAATATTTCTAAATAAATGAGTGGGTAGAGCTAGATAAAAATAAAACATTTTCTACTATAGAGTCAATAATAAGTGTAACATTCACAATGTAATTCTCACAAAACACTTTAGCAGTCATGCTCACCTACCATTTTCCTTTTTCATTGATTTTAAGAGGTTATTTATGCCAATAATTATCATAAAAATTAATATTCATTAACTGGTTGGAATAATTAGTATACTATTTTCATTTAAATTATTGAATCATAGGCGTTGTAACAGTTGGTGTCTTCTTCTACTCTCTTACGTTAACTGGCCCTTTTAATGACTTTTAAGATTAAAATGAAATATGACCTACACATTCACATTTAAATAAGGACTTAGTCCTAATAAATAATTTCCCTTTATGTTTCATTGAACATTTATAACATATTGATGGATATAATTTCTTTCCACCATGTGATTAAATCATGTTTCCATGAGACTCAATCATACTTTTCTTATCAAATACATGGGACTAATGGGAATGTGTAATTTCAATTTCTACCTATAGGGCACATAAAAATAGTTTTTCATATCTACTAATTTATAATTTAGCTAATTACTTTTTGAGGCTTGGATTCAGGAGACAGATTAATTGATTTTACTTACATTCAAGTTGGATGATAATATTAGAAGTGTGGCTCACAAGACCTCTAAAATTGTCCTCACAGGTAACAAAGAATTCATAATCATTATTATTTAGATCAAATAACTCCTTCTATATATGTACATGAATAATAATAGTAATATACTTAATGAAAAATAATCTTATATACTCATACCACTATAGGGATTCAATTTTGACCGATTTCCATATATTCTTAATAAGAGTCCAACATTGATCTGCTTCATTATATAAATGATGAAAGGACAAAATAATCATTTCATTCTTAAAACATTGGAGAATTTAAAATATATTTTCAATGTTATTGGTCCATTACTCATCAACTATTGGATCCATGGGACTACTAAAATAATATGTATATTTCTTCATGAAGGACTAAACATAATATTGTTCCCACTTTTTCTCGTTTGAATGTTTTGTATGATTCATATCAGGAGAAAGGTACATATGAATAGTAACAAGATTCTAAACTCCAACTCCCATTGAATTTTTGTACTATGGTGGAAAATAATTCCATTTTCCATCACAATTGTCATTATAAAAAATATCATGGTTTTATCCGTTGAATAATACTAAAATCACAATTGTAAGAAAGAAAAATCATAGTGGGAAACCACATAATCACAAAATATTTATTTGATGTCAAAATTTATAACCCATATTTTCAGCCTAGGAAACATTAGGATGAACATAGTTTTTCCATGGTCATTACTTATTCAAATCCTTTATAATGATTCACAAATAAAATGTGAATTATCCTAAGAATAACACATGAGAGTTTCAAACCAGGTGTGCATTAAGGGAACACTCACCATGAACATGAATGAAGGATGAGATATTCATAACCAAATATTTTTGGGGTTTTAACATCTAGATGAATTTATTCCAAAACCATACCAACATATAGTTTCAATAAATGGTGTTTTTCTAGGAAAACCACTTAGTCCCTTTCTTATATAAGAAATTGGATATCATCCTATAAATAAATATATCCCAAGGTTTTTCATTATAGTTTTCTAACCATAATCTCTAAATAATTACTAAACCATTCTATAATAACTATTGTTATCAACCCATCCATTAATACATAAATATTGTTTATCCTCAGGTGAATATTCAACACATTTCATAAATACTCACCAGAGGAGCATAAAGGTTTATTGTCTTTGGAAACTAGATACAAAATATTCTTATTTCATGATATATAACCAACATATCCTCGAAATATATTCCCATTTAGAACTATTTATTTAAATCCCATTTTTAAAAACATTATTCTTAAACTAGGGAAATAAAACATAAGAAAGGGTGAACTATGATTCTTAGTTTGGGTAAAAATTAAAGATATCAAGCAATGATCTTACGAAATAATAAGACAAGAATAAGGTTACGAGATGATGAATATAAGTTAAAATTTTTATACCAAGTATAACATTGACTATAAAGATGAGTCATCAAATTAGAAATTATCATTTCAAAAGATATAAATCATAAGAGTGAGAAAAAATTATAAATATATCATAAACCATAACTTCATGTCATATAATTATGGAACCCTAATATGTATAAGAATCATTTAATAATTCCTAGTTGACTACCATGAATATATAATTATAACAAATCAGGAATCAAAACCTATTTCTCATATGGGATCAAGAACATGGAAGTTTTTCCCAATACAAATTCTATAGTGGATCATCCTCATTTACTTGTCTCATATAATTATCTCATGATATATAAATATCTACCCATGGCTAAATAATTATGTTCATACCCATCATATAATATAAACTATACATACGCATGCCAAAAGGTCGTAAAACATTCATCATATCATTATATCATAACCCATGGAAATTAAATGAGTTTCACAAACATTTCATCAATCCATCATAGTATAACCCAGGGGAAAATGAATGGGCTTCATAAACAACATTTCATTATAATCATAAACTATATAGATAAATAATTAGGATAGTATCATTAGATTATATACATTGTTTTTATTAGGAAACATCTAAGGATGTACTATTAGATATAAAATGATTTCAAAATATCACATGGATTATTTATTGAGGAAAATACCCTTCCCACTTTGAAATCAATTTTTTAAAATATAAAAGCTTCCAAAATTTTGAACCAAATTTATATTTGAAAATAACAATAGAATGTTGTAAATTAATATTAAAATAATTTATTTTCCATGATGGTAGAAAATTATATTCCCTCCAGACATATTAAAATAAATATTATTTTAATATATTCAGTAAAAAGTGAAAATTACCATATTCAGAGAAAAATAATAAGATTCACTTTACACAATTTTCTGAAAATTTAAAAATCATTAAAAATGAATTTAAAAAACTATTATAGAATAGTTAAATATTTATTGAAAACATTTTTAGAATACATGTATATGTAACAGATATTATTTTTGACAGAAGAGAGAAATAAAATTGATTTTCCATAAAAATGTTTTTTAGGTATCCTGTGTTCTTAAAGAGGGTAAATAGAAATAAAAATTGAATTTTATAGAAATAAATATAATAAAAGAAAATTTAGGTGATCTTTATATTTATGACCTGAAATATTATCATCAAAAGCATATCTATAAACAATGTGGATAAACATTGAGATTGCCACATAAAACCCTAGACACAATGGTAATTTGTGAATCATAAGCACCATTAAATAAATAAACATACTTTAAATTTTATATCTCAATAATTTTCATAAGATACATCATAAAATATATCTAGGGATATCATATACACCACACAAATTAAACAAGTGCTAAATATGGAATGTTTCATGGATAAATAAAATTAAGTCAAAATTGTTTAACCTCTAGTCTAACATATTTAATACATACTCAATCCTCATGTATTATAAATACAGATATATTATAATTATTCTTCCTTATCCATACACATATATATAATACCATATATTATTTAATTATAACAATTTACCATGTTTTTATTAAACATTATTAATTAAAATCATGATTCTAGTTGATAAACGATTTATTTTTACTATATCATTTGGTTTGGTAGTTCTGGTCATTTTATACTGATTATGTTTCCATAAAATCTAGAATTTAAATATTTTTCTTAATATTATCCACATTATCTATATTTTTTTAGAGTCATGAATAATAATTAGAGATAGAAAAATGAATTACACAGTTCATGGAGAAGGTGGGTTGTATGTATGCATTACCAATACTTACATTTTTTGATGGATGGAAGAAAATAAAGGTTGGTAATAATTAAATTATATGGAATTAGGTTTCTGTAATGGATATCATATATAATCATTAACATCATACTAATTACTCTCCATGTAAAAATATTATGAATAACATATCACATCACTTCTTGGAGGAGGTAGTACAAGTGGACACCCAAGTGATGTTATCAGTTTCAATAAATTGAAATTTAAGAAGGTATATGTTATATTATAATTATATAACTACAATAGTGACCTATATAATATATATATGTATATACTTTATATCCATCATTATATCCATCATTGAGAGGAGGTGGTGGGAAACAATTAACAAAGGTTCAAAAGGTGATAGTCCTCCACACACACGATCGACAATTTCATTTCCCATTTAAAAGAATATGAGAAGTATATAGGTCATTAAATTAATACAAAAACATAAATTTATATTAATTATATGGTATTTATTATTTAATCAAGTTTAGTAGGTATTTATGGAGGTGTAAAAATAAATATAATGAAAATGCATAGTTAAGAACTATACCACTTATTCTGAGAACCTCTATATGTTAATACCTAATTCCTTACTAGGATGGGTTTATGATAGAAAAAATTAAATATAAGTCATGGGGTAGTATGTAGATAATTTATTTGGAATGTATTTTCTAAATAATGAGGATCTTGATATCACACATGGGTTTTCATGTCTTGGTTTTCATTCGGTTTGTTGGCAATCCTGGTAATTTTCTTGGGTTTTAGGTGAGATTAATATTTATTTTCAAAGTTACATATATTTATAATCATCATTCTATGGGTTCCCTCTATATTTTTTGGGTGTTTTAAAGTTAATGGTGGTTACATCATGACTTCATCCAACTGTGAGCCCATTCCTAGATTTAAAACAAATGTGTTACATTCAAGAGCCATTATTTTTTCCTCTTTTCATATAAATAATCTTTAACTAGTTCTTCCAAACTTAAGGATCCTCTCCATTGAGTTCCAATCCATTCACTCTATTCTAAGGGTGTAGATCTAAAGGAATATGAAGAGTTCTCTTGTTATCAAGGTGAGTTTCCTTCTCCTATCTTCTCACTCTTCCTTATCCATCCAATTTTTCTTGGGTTTCTCTTATCAACTAGTAATTATGTACCTAGGGTTATGTTATAAAATGTTTTTTATGGGTATTTTGTTTTTTAGGGTAGGTATTCATATATTTAGTGTTTCAGAACCCGGGATGCGTGTTTTCGGGTGTGTTTCCATTATTCCATGGTTTTGAGGTATGTTCTCCCATGAACATTCCTTTATTATTTAAGCTTCTTATTTTTCATGTTTTTGTAACCTTATATTTATTTACTATTCCCTTTCAACCTTTGGATGACTTATTTTGTGGGGAAAATAGTTATTTATGCCTTGTTTTGTGTAAAATGTTGTTGTTTCCTTATAAAAGTGATCACCACTTGTTCCAGTAAATGTAACACTAGTTTTTGAAGATGTATTATGATTTTTATGGACATTATTAACTAATTTATTAAATTATTAGCATGAAAATTTTCGTTTTTACCCCTTTGGGTGTTAAATATATTTTTTTTCTAAATATTGCATGCTTAGTTCTCGAAAAATTGTCTCGTTGGCCTTTTTGTGCTAAATGTGATATAAAATGAATTTTTTGAATTTATTAATGTATGGGAAGAATATAAATTGGTGTTTCGGTGTCATTTATGGCATAAAAAATGGGGTTTAAGTTTACAAATATATGGTTTTTTCTTTTGACAAGTTTTGGAACGAGTTAATAGTATGTGGCCTGTACTGTATTTTTATAAAAATGTTATAGATTTGAATGTGTGACCAAAATGTTTTTTAGGATTTATTTAAATATTATCCTGCTTCTAATGGTTTGTTTACAAATATTCATAAAAGGTGATCTTTTTAAAAATTTTATACTTTTGTTGGGTAAAATTCTTAAAGGTCCCTTTTGGAATTTTTCTTAATAAAAGTGTTTTTATGTCTGTTCTATGTTGCACTATCTTGGGTCAATTTATTATTCATGAATTTTTTTTATTAAATAGTGTTTGGGATTCCAAATATTTTATGATATGTTATTTCTGGGCATTGGTATTTAAAATAGCATCTTTAATAGATTTTATGTGCAAAGAAAATTTATACTTCTTGAAATTGTTTGATGAAAGTTTTAGGTGGTTTATTGACTTGTTGAAGAGATATGGAACATGTTTGTAGATGTTTTGTGTGTGTAAGAATTTAAAATTTATTTTTCATGTGAAAAGTTTATTTCATATCATGTGTCAATTTATTGAGTACAAAATGGAAACCTAGGTATCTAGGTGGGCAGACATGTACTAGTATGTTAGGGATCTGGAGTGGTTTTGTACCTATTGCACGAAGCATGTTTGATGATGACAACACTAACTAAATTATAATGATGAGGTTGGGGACCACTATGTTGTGTTATTTATTCTCTACTAGTGTATCCTGAAAGATAATGTATAAAAATTATGGTTACTTTTACACCGAGATACAAGGTACCTGGGGCCCACAATGAAATAGTGCCTAGGGGTGTCCCTGTGAGTTGTTCTCGTTGGATATTTTGTACTCACCCTAAGTATAAAGTGTTTTTAGTTAGTAAAGTCAGATTTTTTTGTGTTTTATTTTATAGTTTCAATTCTTTAAATCATCCATCTGGAAAACTACTTTCATTTTGAAGTATCATCTCTTTGAATTTTGATACATGCTTTTCTTATTATGAAAACTTGCAAGCATTTTATTTTGTGTTGTTTGTAGCATGGTACCTTTTTTCGAAAATATAAATTTATATATTGTATTGAAAACATTCAATTGATGTTTCCCTTATTTTGAAATATGTGATTTGGGAATAGAATATCAGGCTAACCTAATGAGTTTTAATACTTACTCCTATAGTCTTTTCATTTTTTATCCCTGTGCAAGTTTAACTTGAGTTTAATCACCTAGGGTGACATATTGATGATATGTTGGAGAGTGATAGGTGGGGTCACAGGTAGTTAGTTGGTGGTCAGGTTTGGTTGGTTTATTTTTATGCTAAGTTGTACTTTCGCCTTTATGAACAGATAATGTTAAGTTCATGATTTATATAAATGTGTATTAGGTTGTCTGTTTCTTTATACTACTTTTTTAATTGTTTATTTTTGGCTGAAATCATTCCCTTATCACTCTACTGAGGCCCTTGGTTCTTGTTTCCATCCTGGGATGATCAGGGACACCTATCAAAACATTTCAGGGAGTGGGATAGGTGACCAGTGTAGGGTTAACCCAGGCTGGTTCATGACAAAATGATATCAGAAGAGGTCGGCTCATCGTAGACCTTGATTTTTATATCTTTGTTGTTATTTGGGGTATGTCAAGGAAGATGTTGTAGTAATGTAGGGACTGGGTAGGTAGGTTCAGGAAGAGGGTTGTGAACTCTTACACGTTCCAATCCTTGGGTGTCCATGGGTAGTATGGTTTAATTTGTTTCTTTGGTTCTTAAGGATTTTTTTGATTGGGATACAATAAGGGGAGTTGGACTAAAGGATTCTATAAGCTCCTAGTCTAGGAAATCCATGTGGGGCCAGGGCATGGTCCTAAGATGGCTCTTTAGGTTGGTGGTGTGTTTGATATATGTCCTCCAACCATATGGTAATGTTACCCACTGACACTAGTTCCCTATTCTGGGTCTCTTAGACCATTCATGAATTCTGAATTTTATTTTGAAAATCCTTGAGTGAGAATTGTGGAAGTGTATTTTCAATGCTAAATATAAGAATGTTTTTTAGAATTTTGTGTTTTTGTGAAACTAGTTTTTGGGTATAAAGTTAAATTATTTAATGGGATCAAATTTCTTTAATCTTAACTTATGGTTTATTGAAATGAAATGTTTTGAAGGAAAGAATAATTTAATTGCGAATCTAAAAATTTATTTAAAATAGGATGTTTTGGCTGTTTAAGAGTGTTTGAATTTAATTAATTTGTTTTGGGAATTGGTTTTCAGTAGATGGTGTATTCCCAAAAATAGTTTTGTCCTTTGTGGATTTCAGATTATGAAAAGTTACCTTGCTGAATTTTTGACAATTGGAAAGGGATGTTGTATTGACATGAATTTTGTGGTAGTTGTTTTAAAATAAATTAAGTGGTTCCAGAAAAAGCTTGGTTTACTGAAATGCTGAAAAATGTTTTGAATAAAGGGAGAATATTTTGATGGAGACCTATGGGGCTTCATTTTCAACCTTATTAAAATTGTTTGTTGTGTGGAAATATGTATTTTTTTTATTTGGTTGTTAGTGTGCCTTTGGAAGGTACATGATTTTTTAAATTGGTTGAAATTTTTTGTCTTGTAAAGTGAAGTTGTTTATTCTAGCCTTTAGTTTTTTTATGGATTCCCACATGCATGGTTTTGTATAGACATGTTGATATATGCCGGATATGGAATAGTGGTTGGGTGCCCAGGGTGGCACAAGAATGTGCATGTATGTGAGACTTGATGAAACATCATTGCTGAATGTGAAAATCCACCAAGTTAACTTATTTTTCAAAAAAAATTTAGGATGAAAATGGGTTTTGTTTTTGTAAAATGTTGTTTATGTGGGTTTTTTTCATGTTTTAGAAGTGTGTTTTGTTTTTTATTCTTCCACATGATCTGGAAGTAAAAATCCTGGTGTGTCTTGAGATGAAATATTTTTGGTAACTCGTTTGTGGAAGAATTTTTAATGGGTTTATAAGGATATGTTGGATGTTGTTATGTGGCCAGGGATGGTTCTCCTTGGGAAAGACTTCCAATATATTGGCCTAAGGATTTGTTTCAAACATTAAATCCGCCACTTTAGATGATGCATAAACTAGTATTATTGAAGAGAGAGTTGTTTGGGGTTTATTTAAATTTTTTTTTAATATTATGATAATTATTTTAGATAATTTATTTGAGTTCAGTGATGTTGATATGTTTCATAGTATTCTTTATCCATTATTCTCCTTGTTCTGACTGAAAGAGGATGGTTCTATGTATATATGATTTTCTATTTAGATGATGGTGTGTTGTTGGGAAAGTGAGTTTTTTGGGACTGTTGTGATCCTTAGCTCCTAGATTTTTCATAACAGATGCTTCAAATATCGGGGCTCCAGCCATAGGCCTCAAAGTGAATCTTTTTATGCCATTAGGAAATATCTAGAGGCATGGAGAGCTCGTTTAAGCTCATGAATTCGCCATTGTGTTAAGTTAGTTTCTATGTTATTATTATGGTTTCTCATCATTGTGATTTATTCTTTTTTTAGCAAAGAGCATAGTGGACTTACCCCTTAAGTAGTATTTATAGTTATTCCATCTTAGATGTGGGTTTCTGATCAATGTCCCTATGTGGACAACTAATGTGAATTAGTTATGGTCCTGGTTTTAACTTTTTTGTAGGTGGATTGTGTTGGGTGGTTACTCTACAAATTTTTTGGTTTTAGTGGCCCAACGATTGGGTCCCCTTCCATCCCTACCTCGAGTGGTGGGGGTTTTTATCTGTGCTAAAAGTGTTGGACCAGTTCTTATCCCCTATTTTTGAGAGTGCGTGGTTTAAATTTACATTTTGTTACAATAATAACCTAGGTTTTTTATCTTTTTAGAGAGAGGTTTGGTGTTTTTTTAGGGTTAGGACCAATTCTAGCTCATTATTAATTCATGTTTATTCATTTCTAATTAGTCTTTAATGGCGGGGAGACCCACTACGGGTCTTGAAGAACATTACATTAAATATTTTTCATATTGTAGTTGCGATTTAATGTTGGCGATCCCATTCTAGAATCCCCCCCCATGTTGTTGGAATTTGTGAGTGCACTTTGATTTGGGTGATCATTGGGTCTATTCAGAGATGGCCTAATAATCTGATTATTGGATTGGTTGTGGAGGTGGTGTCTTGATCTTCCCATTTATTCTCAGGAAGTTGTTGTGAGTTGGTGTTTTTTTTGGCAAAATATCCTTAAGTTTCATTAATAATGGATGATATGTCCTTGGATTTTGTTTCTTGACCGTATTGATAAAGAATACTAATGTGTTGATCTTTTATCTAGAATGTGTTATGGCTTTCTAAGGGCAGAATGCATTAATTGGAGAGAATTGTCACACCCAGTTTTTCATATATTGGTTTTGATCCAGATTGTTGGAAATAATGATCCTTTAAATGGGTTTTAGGGGAGTTGAATGTATATTTTTGGAGTTCCATATATGTCTAATAATCCTACCATGGGTTTCCTCTATAGTTTTTAGGAGTTTTTCTAGAAAAGGTTGGTTACTTCACGATTTGGGCCAATCGTGAGCCAACTTCTACATTTTAAAACAAATTTTTTTTTCTTTTATAACTCTATTTTTTTATAATTTTTCACTCATTAAACATCCCATATGGCCTCACCTAACCTAATCAGACCACCATATCCTTTTGTACCCCTTTTAATTCATAACCATTGTGGATTTGGGTTATTTATTCAGGTATTGGGCCAGCCTGTTAGACCATTTCCAATTTTTTAAAAATAATTTTTATATTTTAAATATTATTAATTTTTAATTATTTTCCTTGATTGAACCTCTCAATGAAGACTAAAAACCTTAGACACACCCCCATGTTCCATTTTACCTCTTTGGAGCTCATCTTAGTGACAGATTTGGGAGACTTTTTTAAGGTTTCTCAAAATGTCTACAGTTGGTAAAGTAATTTGATTATATCATGAATCATTCTATTTTTTCATTTTTTCCCTACAAATATTCTTTACATGGTTCTTCCAGCCCTATGGATCCTCTCCGTTGAGTTCCAATCCATTCCCTCTCTTCTAAAGGCCTTGATCTAAGGGAAGATGAAGTGTTCTCTAATAATCAAGGTTGGTTTCCTTCTCATATCTTCTCACTCTTCCTTATCCATCCAATTTTTCTTGGGTTTCTATTCTCCCATTTTCATGATATACCCATGGTTATTTTATACCATGAATTTTATGGAGTATTGGTTTATTTAACTCTGGTCTTCATAGATTTAGGGTTTCAAAACCCACAACAGGTGTTTACGGGTGTGTGCTTCCATTCCACCTTGGTTTTGAGGTACGTTCTCCCAAAAACATTCCATTATTATTTGTGTTTCATATTTTTATTGTAGTTAAAACATTATATATATGTTAGGTATTTATGTTAAACCATTTAATGATTTATTTTTTGTGAAAAGTAGTTATTTGTGCATTGTTTTATGTAAAATATAGTTGTTTCTTTATAAAAGTTCACATCACTTGTTCAAATAAATGTTACACTAGTTTTTGTATATGGGTTGTGATACTTATGACCTATTTTAACTATTGTAATAAATTTTTGGCCTGAAAATTTGGTTTTTACTCCTTTGGGTGTTATATAGAAATTGTTTTTCTAAATGTTTCGTGCCTAGTTCTCAGAAAAGTTCCATGTTGGCCTTTGTTTTGTAAATGTGATATGAAATGAATTATTTTAATTTATGAAATTATGGGAATAATTAAAAGATATGTTTTTTCCCTTTTATAGTTGTACAAAGTGGTTTTGGTTTTATAAAGAGACCAGTTTGTTTTTGACATGTTTTGGAAAAAGTTTCCAATAAGTTGCATGTTCGACATTTTTATGAAAATGGTTTTTCATTTACTATGTAACCTAAATGTTTTAAAGGGTTTATTTCAATACTTTTTTTCTATTAATACTGTGTGTAAACCTCATTATAAAATGTTAAATTTTTATCTATGTTATATTTTGGTTGGGTAAAATTCTTAATGGATTATTTGTCATTTTTCATAAGAAAAGGGTTTTCATGTTTGTTTCATGTGGTTTCAATTTATGATTCATGATATGGTTTTATAAAATAGTTTTGGGGATTAAAACTCTAATTTTATTTGTTATTTTTTGGATTTGGGATTTAAAATAGAATCTTTGAATGGATTTTAAGTGAAAATACTTGTTACACATCATGAAATTGTTTTCTGAAAGTTTTAAGTTGTTTATTGATTTGGGGAAGAGATGTGGAACATGTTTGCTGGATGTTTTGTGTGTGTAATATTGGTAAATGGAAATTTCATATGGAAAGTGTGTCGGATAACATTTTAAACTTTATTGATCACAAAATGGGAATCCTAGGTATCTCGGTGGGTGAACATGTACTAGTATGCCACTTATCAGGACTGGTTTTGTACCTACTTCACATATCATGTTTGATGATGAAAAAACTAACTAAACTATGATGATGGTGTTGGGGACCAATACGTTGTTGTCATAATTCCTTACTAGCATCTAGTGAACGAGAAAAGATTCTTTTAATGGTTACTTTTACACCAAGGAACGAGGTACCCAGTGTCGACAATGAACTAGTGTGTAGAAGTGTTTCAGTGACTTGTGCTCATTTGTAATTTTTTACTCATTGTCGGCATATAGTGAGTTTAGTAGGTAAATTCAGTAGCATGTGAGTTTTATTAAAAAGTGTACATTCTTTAAATAAACCCTCTTAATTTTCTTTCATTTTGAAGTTTCATCTCTTTGAAAATGGTTAGTATCATTTCTTGTTTTGAAAACATACAAGTATTTTATTTTGTGATGTTTATAGTAAGGAAGTTTTTTTTGGAAAACATACTTTTATATATTGTATTTTAAACTTGAAATTGATGTTTATTTTAATTTAATGTAATTTCATTATGAATATAATATTGGGTTAACCTACTAATTTCTAATAATCAAACCTATAGTCTTCTTCTGTTTGTAGACCTTGTGCATGTTTCTTCTTGAGTTTGATCACCTTGGGTGATGTGTTATTGATGTGTTAGAGAGTGACCAGAAGATCCACATGGAGTTAGTTGGTGGTTAGGTTTGGCCGATTGAGTTCTCTAGTTCAATTGTACATTCACCTTCAAGTACAAATAATGTTCATCTCAACCTTAATATAAATGCGTATTGGGTAATCTCTTTCTTTCTGTTATTTGTTTAATAGTTTATTTTTGGGTGAAATCATCCCTTGTCACTCTAATGATGCCCTAGAGGCTTGTTACTATCCTCAGAAGATCTAGAATTCCTATCAAGACTTGTCTCGGAGCAGCCTGGGTGACCGGTTTAGGGTCGACCCAGGATGGTTAATGACACTTGATGTGTCAAGTGGAGAGTCTATGAGTGTCCTTTTTAAGTGGTGGAGGGAACCCAAATGGAATGTTTCTAAAGAATGAAAATGATAAAGTCATTACTAAGACAAATGATTTAAAATGGACATATATTCTAATTTAAGATAGGATAGTGGTTAAATATCACCTACTAATAGGATTTATACACCATTAGGTGACACAATTACCCTTATTATTTAGTTTGACCACTAGGTAAACACATTGTATACATATTAGTGGAAAACATTTTTTTTTGTATTCCCTATTCATTATGCCAAAAAAATTTAGTTGAAGTTATTAAATAATATTTATTATTATGATACAAAATATAGAATCCATTTTACCAAATTAAATTCACAAAATTGGAATAATTTATTTTGAAAATTATACTTGTAGATGTGATGCAAAAGCGGTTTTCTGAAGAAAATGTTTTTATAAAAATAAAGCATTTTTATATCAAAATATAAAATTAAATTTATTGAAATGATATAAATTAAATAAATATTAATTTCATTTAACAAATTTTTTGATTAAAAATATTTTATAAAATAATGTAACTTTGCAAATGTTTTAATATAAAATGCATTTTTTTATAAAAATCAGTATTTTCACTATTCAAAAAATATAAATATTTTTAGGAAATATTCAAAATTTCATGAGGAGATTATTTTGGAATTTTTATTTAAAATTTGAATTTCATTTTTTCAAATAAAGTTTCTAATTGTGAAAATTTTAAATTTAAATCTTGTGCACAAAATGCGATAAACAATTTTTCTCGATAAATTAAAATTTTTAACAAAAGAAAGGATTAATTATTATCCCATGGTTAGAAAATACTATTTGTGAATGATATGAAATTTTATAAAATATTGTATATATAAATTTTATTAATATTATTCAGTGATATTGAATTATGTAATTTTAATAAGATTTAAACACATTGAGAGAAGAAATTTTTTTTTCTGAAAAACATTTTTTACTTAATTTTTTTATTTTCATTTCTAATAAATTGATGGACATTAAATTTTTTTATATAATTTTAAAACATATAATTTTCATACTTTATTTAGTCTTTTTAATACCCGATAGTTTAAAGGATATGATATAACTGTCACATTAAATAAAATTATTTTAATGGCTTATTGAGGTTCTTTTAGACATAGTGTTGCATGTAAAGAAATATATTGATGAAATTTAATTTATTTGAATTTTTTTCATAAAATATATGGGTTTTTATATTTATACCACTAGTATATATTAAATTATATAAAATGGATTCCATATTCTGAATCAGGGTTGTAACAATTTGGTAAATTGGACCCCTTTTTAGGCATTAATAATTGTAACTGTGGAAGAATTTATCACCTTCTTAAAGAGTTAATTAGTTTAAACTAGGTTAAAACTTAATGTTAAGGTACCCATTTTTCATATTAATTCTTATTTTACTATTTTAATTTTACAGTTATCACATTATGCTTGAGATTTAAATCTTCAAGGGACACATTACGCAGAAAATACCCTATATAATATTAAAAGTAATGAAAAATAAAATATATGACTCTCATACTTTAATATATCTCTTATGTGTTCACATAGAGAAATTTTATATGAAAAATTATTTCTATATTTATTAATAAATAAATTATTTCCATGATGGTAATTTACTTATATTTTTAGTAATATTATATTATAACACCCTGAACCCATGCTTCCAGATTCAGTGCATAAAGATTCTAAATGATTCCTTTAATTTCATTAAACTGAATCAATACAAAAAAATTATAAAATAGTAGAAATTTTCTGATCCTCGTTCTGGATAATTATTTTACCTCTTACAATTTATCATAGTTGAAATAAATTTAAATTGTATTCTTACCATGCTTCAGTGCATGCTAACTCCAAAAGTAACGAAATATGAAATAAAACTTCTAAAATAACTATAAAAATAATTTTAAAATAATTAAATGAGAATAAAATTTCAAAATAAGGGGTTTAAAAATTGTCAAAATACCTTTTGGAAAACTTCAGTTCAAAATAAATTATGAGAAATGTTTTTGAAATTTATTTGATAATACCATAAAATTAAATTTAGAAATGCCTTTTGAACATAATATTGTAATTATTTATGTGTTGAAAATAAAAAAACATTTTGAAAAAAATTACTCTAAAAAATTACTCTAAAAACAATATGCAATATTTTGTAAACAATACTGTAAGTCCACTTGAAATATTTATGTCTATCTTGAGCCTACTTACATGATGGATGAGTTCACTCCCCACTTCCCTAACATATTTAAAAAGTAAAAGTGATTGATTTCATTAAATCATTTTAATCCTTCTTACATATATATAATATTAATGTATTTTTTAACTAAAAAACATTAAAATGTAGTTACATTTATTTACAATTATTTATATTTATTTTTTTATATAATTTCATAAAAAAATTTGAAGCAACTGAATACCATCTCCATCATCAATTTATATTGAATGTTTATTAAAATATTATTAACATCCAATTTGAAAATAATTTCATACTAAAGAATTAATATTTCAATAATTTCCACAAATTAAAACTCGAGAATATTTAGTTTCTTACATGAATGAAATGTTACAATTTACTGATAATTGCAATATCGTATATTTTAAATGGCAATATATAATTAAAAAATGATTTTATATCATAAGATAATATCATTTAAAAATAAATTTTATTTTTAAATAAAAATTTATAACAAAGTTTCCTAAATAGGATCAGTTTTTCCATCATAAATAATAATATATTGACTTTAAAAATAATGATATCTTTAACATATCAAAAACAAAACTATATTTCATTGAAATTATGCATATATAACTATATATGAATACCATTATTAAAATATGTAGAATAAAATATCAATAAAATAAATAAATTCACTTATAATCATAATATAAATGAATATTTTTGAAATAATAGTTTTCCATAATTATAATTCTAATGACATAATACGTAAATACGAATTAAACTTCACTTCTCTCGCATGGTGGTGTCGTTATTTCCTCCCGCGATTATAAAATTTACATGTTATATATGTTTCCAAACATTCACTAACTATAGAGACATATTGTAGTGGTATTATAGGTTTAAATCCATAGAGAGACTATCATTTTGGATTTGGATAAATCTGATTCCTAAACCTGTAAGTGAGTCTGTTCTTGAAGTCCTTGTTTGGGAGTTTTATCTAAGTTATATTTTTAGGATGACTCTAAATAATGACAGAGCGGTTGGGATCTATTCATGTATCTATGTGAAGGATTTATTTTTAATTCTCTCCTTGGAAATATTATATGTCTTAGTATGTGAGAAAAATAGGGATCGCTAGTTAACTTTGGTCATAGCCTCCTAGTTATACCTTTGAATTAGCTATTCCATGATTGAGAGATATCCAAAGCCTAGGTGAATTATGTTTGAATTCTTTAAGGAAAAGAGTTTCCTAAAATAATGTTCATAACATAGTCTACTCCAATTAGGATAAATTCATTTGTTTGAATGCACCATGGTCAGGGATGTTCTCACAAATTGGATAGACCAAGGGTTCATACACTACTTACTAATTCAAATTTGATTACCATATTTTGATTTAAAGGTATATTTAGTTATGTAGATACATTCCTTGATCTGTTCCACTAAGAAATTTACATACTCATGGCGAGGTAGGACATAATTAACGAAATTAAATAAAACATTATTGATGGATTGATTAATGGAATTGGAATCCTGCAAAGGTTCGAGAATGGTAAGTAAAATAAACATGAACTAATTTAATCAAAATTATAAATAAAATAATTACTTCAAAAGGAGAAATGCGAATAAAAACTAAACGTGTTGGTCAAAATTGAATGTGTTAATGAATGGAGGCTCCACGACTCTTGGATTAAGAAAAATTCACAAATACAAAAGGTTTGAGAGTTTGATAGGGGAATGGGAGAATTGATTGACAAAGGAGATGAAAGTGAGAAGAGAAGCATGTATATAATTATTTGAAATGGTCTTCTGCTCCACTACTTATATAGGAATATATCATCTTGATGTGTACCCCAGGTACATGACATGTATCCTTGATCTTCGTCAATTGCTGCAGATTTTGGATTTTCAGCGTGGCGTGCGAGTCTCTTGCGAATTTAAGATGTTTGACTGGGTACATGATGGGAGAGGTTCATTCTCAACGCGTAGCTCATCTCTATCTGATTTTTGCATGGATTATTTTTTAGATATCTCACTTGGGGATTTTACTGGCTTCACGACATATCTGGTCTGGCCACAATGTGTAGTAGATTTTTCCATCACGCATTATGGTAGGGTAATGGCTTGGATTCATGAATTGTGGCAGGATCTGATCATTAAGAACACGATGTTTACAAGATGATTTTGATGTGTACTTATCATATTTTCACCTTTTATTCCATTTATTCCTTGGAAACTTGTGAGGTTATTTTTCTTGCAAAATTAGACACAAACCAGGGAATTATCATTTAATTTAATGAAAAACTATAATCTATTTATAGGAAAATGTATATATAAATTAGGCTTATCAATTACCCCCATATGAACAATTTCATCTCCTCATGAAAGAACATCTCAACAAAGATTTCATGATTGATAAGTAATTTGTAAATTAAAAATATCCATTTTTCTAGTCCAATTAAAATTAGGTGTAAATAGAGGAAAATCCATTTCCAAAAATAATCCTTTATAGAATGTTAGTCATGCATTATAGTCTAGTTTTCAAAACAAATTATAGTCATCTAATCATAACCACATTACTGTTCTATATGTTCTATGCCCAATTATATCCTAGATCACTATTCATTTCTCTCATCACTCAGGGTAAAAAATTTAAGTAGAGGTATGCTCGTACGTTGAGTATATATTCCTAACCAAAGGTTTGAACTGGTTCTATCATCTCCACTATTTAAAGACAAGCATAAGATTAATCTTGAGGGCTTTAAGAAATCAGGATCTGATGACACTATGGATGTGGGTAGGTAGGTGGAATGTGAGAATTCAGGATAAAAAGGATGCTAATCTCAATATTACAATGAAGAAAGTGAGCGAACAAGTGTGATAAAGTTCCTCCTTCAGGCTCGTCAAATACTTACTTTATCAGCACTGGTTGGATCCATGTGTGTATCAAGTATGTGTACAAAAATGATTTTGTTCCTTTCCTTTTTATTTTATTTAAACATTTTTATTTTGTTAAATTCATTCCATTGATAGATCCTACATCCATCACCTATCCACATATGATCCTTTTAGGGATTCATCAGTCTAAAAAATGGTGATTTTCGACCATCATAGTGCATAACCCATTCCAATTTTTGGATTGTTTTTAAATTTTTAAAAGGATCAGAATATGAATGTGTTACAAAAAATGGTATGTGGATCCCAACCTCATAGTTAGGTGATTTAATAATAGATCTCTAAAATTGGAAGCATCCCATTATATATGAATGTGTCCCCCACACTTGTTCACAGATATCCATAAGCATTGTACCAGGAGTAGGGGATGAAGGGAAATAGGTTCGGAATAGATTCATTATAACATGTTATTCATGGTAACTATAGGATACATGAAGGATAGATGTCAGGTGGGTCTTAGGGAATGTTTCAATCAAAGAATGACTTAGTCATTTTCAAACCATACTTTTTCAGCCATCATTTTGAAAAGATATCAATGCATGTTCTAGTCAGTTTACATGCCCCAGGTATCTCTCACAAAATATTCTCAAATAAGAGTATGAAATTGAAGTCTTAGAGTCCTCTCAAGTAGTGAGAATCAAAAATAAACTAGCAATAAAAAAAGTATAAATCCTAAGTAATAGGTCAATTAATCATTATTTCAAATATTTTGAATTTGAATTAATTCTCTAAACACAGAAATCATTCTAGACAAATCAATGTAGGAGTGAAACATGGTCCTTGTCACTTTTCCATTTTACTTTTTATTTAATTACAAGGGAGTAATTATTCTTATGTATGAAGAATAATTATTATTCAGAAAAATTTCTCCTAGAAAAGTGAGTACAAAAAAATTCAATTGTCGTATTAGTGAAACAATTAGAACTCTACCCCACACACACGTAGTAATAGACAGTGTCCCCACTATCAATAGAATGATTGTGGGAGAATTATGGCATTGAATTTTATAGTATTTGAAATTTAATATTGGTAAAAAATGAAATAAGAGGGAATCTAGATCACCCGGATACAAGTGGTATGTCATTATGGAAGTTTAAGCTGTCGTGGCATGGAAATCTAATGTACCCGAAAAAGTGTTTGAAGAGAAAATCATACACTTGAGAACAAATGTTAGTTCATAGGTATAAAAATTTAAAATTGAAAATAAAATAAGTAGCCACATATAGTGAGTAAGTGGAATAGGAATTTTATTCAAATTGTGATAGTTTTACAATATAGATTCATGAAAGTCATAAACTGATGAATGAAAAGGAAATTAAAAATACATGGCCATGACAACTCAAAAAACAAGAAAGGAAATTTTCCTCCTATAAAACGTTAACTAAATATCGTTAGTTAGATGGGTGGATGGAGATTGTTTTCTGAAGGACAACTAACTTAGTATCTTCATCTCCTTTTACAGCTACTAGAGATTGTGTCTTCAAGATTGTGTGGTTGCTTTGGTGGGTTAAGCACTTCACCCACAGCTTCATGAGAATGTATGAGGTGTCATGAGAATGGAATCACAGGTTGTTGCGGATATAGCTACTGGTGAATTGCAAGCGAGAGCTCATGAAGATTTAAAGAAATGTCGATGATGTGATCGAGAACCCTTTGTTATATAACTGCTGGAATGACTGGACCATCAAGGATGGAAGATGATTCTCAGGAGCTAGACATGGTAAAAATAGAAAGAAAAGAAATAGGAACTAAAAACATAATAGAATGTATGAAACGAAATTCCATGAATATATATATATATATATATATATCCAAAGTGCATACAAAAGTGGGAGACAAAATGAATACAACATTAACAAACACCGATTACATGAAAAGGGTCTCAAAAATACCAAATGATAGATCAAAATCATATCCTAGATCGGCATCAAAAAACTCTTTGAGGGACATACCACTTCTTGGTGTTTCAATCGACTGGTTACCCATATCTACGTCAGTATCAGAATTAGTATAGGATGGATGTGAAATGGCAGTGGGTGGTGAGGTAGTGGAGGTATAGGGATGGGCTAGGGTGGTGGGGGTGCATTACTGATCTGTACAGGGGTCATGGGTCTGGTAGTTGGATCAATGAATGATACCTCAAGAATGTTCTAAGTGGGATATCTCATGCCACTTTGGGCTTGCTCTTCCAAGAACTACAGGTCATCATGGTCGGTGATATCGGGAGGGAGGTCTGGTTGGGTGGAAGGGGTGGTGTAATTGTGGAGGAAGAAGGTACAGATGGACCAGAAGAGAGTAAAAAGAGAAATGTAGTGTGCTCAATGAATGTGAGATGGAGGTTTGTCGATATTTGTCACAGATTCACCAAAATGCATTGGATGTCATCCTAGAGCATGGTGTGGGTGTGAAATGATGGTGGTTTTTCGGTTTAAGGGGTGGTAGTGGGGGTGGTGGTGGGAAAGGGTGTAGTAGGCATGGGTATCTATGGTCGATAAGGTGGATCTATTGCTACATCTCCAACTAGGTACTCTTGAGGTGTGGCCTCTTGGATATCTAGTGCATTGAAATTGATTTATTCCTCCCACATAAGCATTTTCATCTTGTGACGAAGCACAATATCAATCATCTTAATGGGTATAATGGAGGAGAGGGCCAGAGAGTCATCACAAATTCCTAGGTTCTTATTCAGATGGGTGATGAAGCATCCACCCAAGAGTGTGCCCTACATCCTCTGAGTGATGACTCTAATATATTAATCAAAGAGTGTGGCCATATTGATGGGTTGCCCAACCATGGTAGTTGTGAGTATCAAGACACCCATCTAGTTGACTCTTCCATGGGACTCTCTTCATGCAAACCATCCATGAACCATTGATCTATCAAGGATATGAAAGGCAAGGCCCATACCAGAGTCGGCATAGTGAGTCAAGGGTCGTGAAATGACTTGGGTCATGGGAGATGAGAGGCCATAAATTTGGTGGAGTCTCACAGGCTGGTAATGTCTAGAGGGTGGGGAAAAACAGTAGAGATAATGAAATTCTTGGTATAGATAACGAACCCAAATCAAAACATAGCCAAACCAGGATGATGAGGTCTACAACCAAGCCAAAAAATTTGGTAGTCAATGATGCTATCAAACGTAGAGAAGAAATCAAGGAATAGCTCTTGGTATGTCTCTTCCCATACTGTGAAAAAAAATTGATATGAAAATTCTCTAAGATCTACAAGACGTCATCGAGAATGTTTTAGTTTGTGAGAATGTACAAGTACAATGTTTTTTAGGGTTCATCGACTTCACCATTATGTGAAAAAGATTTACCCAATGATATAGGTTGCTAAAGCAGAGCACCGAGAGAAAATGGAGGTTCGCATCAGTGGAGGGAGTGGAGGGGACTTCATGTGATTTAGATCTATAATGGGGGTTCTTAGCAGTTGGTTTTTGGCTCTCAGAGTCAGAAGTTGTGGTAGAGAGTGTAGGGTTAGGCTGGGGTAGTTTGGTGCATGCCATGAAGGTATGAGGGTGGTGCACAGGGAGGGTTCTTCTAGAACACTAGAGGAGGATGGCTTAAGTCACCCTAGTTGGGTGGTTTTGGGTAGAGAAGAATAGAGGGAACATTAAGTGGTGTGGTTTTGAGAGTGGATGAGGGGGTTCAGAGGGGGTTCATCTGTAATGGGAGAGGGGGTGTTGGGAAATACGAGGGGTTGGGGAGATGGTGGTACGGGACATGACTTGCGGGTCATGACCAGCAATTTTTTAAAACCAATCTGACCCTACATATGACGTTTAAAGATTAGTCACATCGTGTATGGGAACGAAAAATGAAATTTCATGTGAGAAAGAGACACATTATGAACACAGTGTACATGATGTGTATTTTACTATGTTTGGACCATT
The DNA here is from genome assembly GCA_963277665.1 of Viscum album. Lineage (NCBI taxonomy): Eukaryota > Viridiplantae > Streptophyta > Magnoliopsida > Santalales > Viscaceae > Viscum > Viscum album. Next base: position 522,631,616 of record OY728150.1, read on the forward strand.
TTTCTGTTCCTTCCACACCTCATCATACTTTTTATATGAGACTATTAGACAATGATCCTAATCTAACTTATCTAAAACTTCCCTACCATATGGTTCCTCCTAGATAGCGCTTACAATATATTCTAAAGCTTTACACATTCATAGATTAGTGGAACTTGAGGTAGATGAAACTGTCTTCATGGAATGGCTCCTAGAATATCATAAACCTTTGACCATTCTCCATAAATAGTGGTCCTCCGTCTCGTTGAAATTCAATTGTTCCATAGGGAAAAAATTTGACAACATGGAAAGGAAAAAACCATCTTAACTTCATCTTTCATGGAAAAATTTTTGATCATTAATTAAACAGTAAAAACATTTTCCTGGGGATAAAGGTATGTCTTGTAATTATTTGGTCAGGCCATTTTTTTATTTTTTTCCTTATAAATCCTTGAGTTTTCCAACGCATATCTCCTAATTTCCTCTAATGTGGTCAATTGAAATAATTATTCCTCTCCAAACTTTTATACATATATATTCATATTTTTGATTTCCCATAATGAATTATGTACTAGCTCCATCGAAAGATGACATGGTTTACTATATACAAGTATAAATGGGGTGGTGCCTATGGGTTTTTTGTATGTAGTTCTGTATAACTATAATTTATCTTCCAACTTCATGCTCCAATCACTTCTGCTAGTGCAAATAGTTTTCTCTATGATTCGTTTCACCTCCCTATTTAAAAATTACACTTTCATACATGGTTGTGGGTGATAGGGAGTTCCGTTGTTTTATCAAGTTCAATTTATTTCAATAATTTTCTGCACTAGATGATTCAAAAAATGTATTCCACAATCATTGATGAGTAATCATGGAAGTCCAAAACAAGAAAACACATTCTTTTGAAAAACATTCATGACCACCTTTGATGTGTCATGTACTGTGTCTTTGGCTTTCATGTATTTTGAGACATAGTCTACTGAAACTAAAATATAACTCCTTCCATGTGATATAGGAAATGGTCTTATAAAATCAATACCCAAAATGTCAAAAAAATTATCTTCTAGAATGGTTTTTTTATTTCATTTATTTTTCTGATTATTCATGTTGTTTGACATATATCACATCGATGGAAGAATCCCCTACCATCATGTTGCAACGGGGGCCAGAAAAATACTCTTTGTAGTATTTTTACTACTTTTCACTCAAGTGGATGATGTCTTCCCATTGGTGATATGTGGATCATTTCAATGATATTCTCTATCTCTTCCTATGGGATATAATGTTTTAAAAGTCCATAATCACAATGCTTGAATATTAATAGTTCATCCCAAAAGTAGTGTTTGGCATAAGATAGAATCTTCTCAGGTTGCTAGTATGTGAGTCCAGGATAAAGATATCATGTGGCAAGATAGTTGTCCAGGTCTGAGAACTAGGTCTAGGTCTTAACACTAAATAATTTTTCATCTGGAAAATATATTTCAATTTCAATCCTGATTTATTCATTAATGATGGTCACGAGAAATCAAGAGAGGTGGTTGGAAATGACATTAACTATTCCTTTGATGTCCTTGGTCACGATGTCAAACTCTTGAAGAAAAATAATCCATCGTATTAACCTTGGTTTTTCATATTTCTTGTTCATCATGTATCAAAGGGCGACATGATCTGTATAGACAAAGGCATTAGATAGAAAGAGGTATGAACAAAACTTTTAAAAGGCATAAAGACGGCTAGAATTTCTATCACAGTAATTGTATAATTGATCTATGATTCATTTAAAATATGGATGGAATAATATATGGGATAGAAGGTTTTTTCAATGTTTTGTTTGAGCATAGCTTGTATAGCTATGTCATTGGCAACACACATAAGATCAAACTCACTTTCCCAATTTGGTGAAATTATAACTAGAGACGCAATCATGATATTTTTCAGTGTTGTAAAATATTTTCGATAGACCTCATTGAATTTGAATGGAATATCTTTTGACAACAATAGTGTCAGTGGATGTGAGGCTTTAGCGGAATCTATAACTAAGTATCTTTAAAATATAAAATACCCAATGAAAATTTTAATTACATTAACCATTAATGGTTTAGGTAGATCATTAATAACTCTGATCTTTGTTGAATCAACCTCAATTACATATTTAGTGTTCTTGTGTCCTAGCATAATTCCTCTTTGTACCATGATGTGACATTTTTCCCAACTCAGCACTAAGATTCTCTCCTCACATCAAGGAAGAACTAGTTCTAAATTTATTAGACAAACATCAAATGATCTCCAATAGATAGATAAATAGTACATGGGTATTTTTTAGAAATTATTCATCTATATCATGAAATATGAGAGTCATGCATATTTGGAACATTACTGGTTCATTGGACATACCGAATGGAATTAATCTATATGTGAAAGTACCAAATGGAAAACTGAAGGTGGTTTTGGTCCAGTTAGCAGGGTCAACTTCAATTTGATGGTATCCTGAATAGACATCCAAGAAACATTATAAATCATACCTTGATAGTCTCTCTATTTTTTTATCCATAATTCATAAGGGAAAATGTTCATTCCTTGTTTCTACATTCAAAAATCTCTATTCCACACAAACACTCCATCCAGTGATGGTTCATGTTGAAATGAATTCATCACAACCTTTCCATTATTCTATGAGTCCTCATTTATTTGGAAACACTTAGTGGGGTCTCACAAATTCACTATCTGATATAGGAAAGATTATTCTAGTATCCATAAGACTCATTACTTCCTTCTTGACAACCTAATTCATTTTTGGTGTGAGTCACCTATAAGGTTTCCTTTTTGGTTTTTCATCATCTTTCAATAGAATTTGGTTGGTTCATTCTAAAGGATTGAATCCACTAATAATTTCCACTCCCTAGGAAATTTATTCCTTTTGTATTTTTAGGATATCGACTAGTTTTATTCCTGATCCTGGGATAGTTTCACATTGATGATGATTTGTAAAGGGAATGACTCTCATAAAAAAGAGTAGTTCAACATATTCTGTAAAGGTTTCAAGTCCAACTGGGGTGGCCGAATGACGGATTGGATAAATAGTGGCATGGTGTCTCTAGTGAGTGTCTCAATAAACCTGACTTCCTCTAAGTCTTGGTATTCTTCCTTTATTTAACATGAATCATTGTTCTCTTCCTCAATATCAATGTACTCCACTCATTGCTGAGTGAGAGAGATGGCGTTGTAGTCCATCGTACCATCTAATTGTTGTGTAACATTTATCAGGTTAAACACTACTTGTTATTATCTAACACTAAATATGATAATTCATTGATTAACATCAATCAAGGACTTTCTTGTTTCCAGGAAGGGTCTTAATAGAATAATCGGTACATATCCTTCCTCTTCTGTGTCCAAAACTAGAAAGTCTGCTAGGAAAATGAATTTTCCGACATTAACCTGAACATCTTTAAGAATACCACATGGTTATTTAACAAATGATCATAAAACTCTAATAATTCCATTTTTTTTATTTAGATCTTGGAGTCCTAGATTGTGGAAAACACTCGTCAGCATCAGGTAAATACTAGCTCCAAGATAATAGAGTGATGTTCAAAATTTTCATTCTATTATCGCACAAGGGACTAAAAATATTCCAAGATATCTCATCTTTGGTGGAATTTTTTTCTACACAACCTAAGGAATTTTTTTTAGTGAGATGAATACCATATATTCTATCTTCCTTTTGTTGGATAGAAAGTCTTTGAGAAATTTTTCACACACATACATTTGGGAAATTTCTTTAGGAAAATTAATATTGTTATGGAATTGTTTGAATATTTCAAGGAACGTTTTTTATTGTGATTCCTTCCTACATTGCCTCGCTCTTTCTGGAAGGGGAATAGGTGTATTTTATGGAGGTAGTTCTGCATAAATGGGTTCGTTCTGTTTTTATAGGACTTTCTCCTTCTCAGATGGTATTGCTTCTTATGGTGTTGTGGGAATTGATTCTTATACATCTTTATGTTTTTGCTTTGGATCTTCATGTGGCCATGATTCTATTGGATTTTGGAATTCTAACACTTTTCCACTCCTCAAAACTATTGCCTTAGTATCCTCTCATGGGTATTTATTAGTGTTAATAGGTAGACATATTTGTAATATTTAAGATAAGGTTTTTGAGATCTGGACCATTTCAATCTCCATGTTTCATAAATATTCTCATTAGTTTTGCATCTTTTTGTCCTATGTTTTCATCCTTTGATCTAAATTTTTAAAGAAATACTCTAGTAGGTTCTCCAAGATACTTTGTACAGTTGGAGGTGGTTGTTGTGGTCTTGGATGGGATGGTGGAAATTGTTGTTGTTGTAGGGACCTCAAAAATATTTTTTGTGGATATATATGATTTTGTGGTCTCTATAAAGGGTTTATTAGTGGATATCCTGGTGATCCCTAGTTATGAAATAGATCTTGACAACTATGCTACTGAAAACTTCTTTGATTGTTTTGAGGTTCCTGTTGAGGAGGCCTTTGCTGAAAAAATGACTATTGTTGTTTCTTATTAAATGAATGATCTTTTTATTATAATTAACATAATTAAAATCAAGTGGATCTTCATATCCTTCTTTTGAATCTTGATACAAGTGTGGTCAACCACACATCTCGCATGACTGAATGTCCATGACTGGGGTAGGAGGGGGTTGTGTGGTTGGTATCTAAAATGACTCAAGATTTTTTTTATAACATCAAATTGTGCTAATAATTGGGATGTTTCATCAACATGCAGGATTCCATGTCATGGTGTCCAATGTTCACTTTTCCATAAACTGGATTTGTGGGATACTTTGTCCAAAATAGCTCTTTCTGCATTGGGTTTTTTAAACATCAAACCTCCATCAGTGGCAACATAGATGACTATTTGTGATGCTAGTTGGAGTCCTTTATAGAAGGGTTTGATTTGAATCCAAGTATCGAGTCTGTGATGTTGACACTTCTCCATTAGTTTTTTGAATCGATTCCATGAAGATTCTTTATCTCTTCGTGCAATGTTTTGAATGTCGTTCCATAGAATCCATGTCTAGATCAATGGAATGTACCTATCGAGAATCTTTTTTGTGAGCTCATCCCAAGTCCTAATTGACTTAAGAGCTTGGATTTTGATCCAATCTTTTTCTTGGTCTATAAGTGATAATGGGAAGACATGAAGTCTTATAGCATCCGATGATACTCTATATTTGAAAAAGGTATTTCAGAATTTAAGGAAGTTAGAGATATTTTCATGGGGGTATTCTATATGAGTACCTCTAAAATACCCCATGTTCTAGATCATTTGATTGAGTCTATGTTTTATTTCAAAATTGTGGTATTGGATAGGTGGGTGAACTATGATGGGTGTCACACAATTGATTGACGGTACACCATAGACCTTGATGGTCTTCTCTGGGTGCATCTAAGGTTCTCCAGGTATGAGTTGATGGTTTGGTTGTTTGGGTCCTGCAGGGTGGTGTTGCTCGACCATTTTTGACCGGTGAAGTGATGACAGATGCCTTTTTTATTTCAGGATTTAAGGCCAAGGGTTTTTTTGCTTCAAGATTCCTTGATCGGTCCAAGGGACATTGTTGTATGCACAAAAAAATAGAAGAAATGGATGCAATGGCGTCTAGAAATGGATAAAGGGAATAAGGGAATGTTAATCCTATGTTCATAAACTAAAAGCTTCATTTCTTATATGGAAATGGTGAGAAAAATATGACAACTCCCACGCGGTTGTGTTTTTACATCCACCAAGGACTATCAAATTTATATTTATATTTGGCCCCAAACATTCACAAACTACAAAGACATAGTTTACTAGAATTGTGGGGTTTAATCCATAGGGAACCTTCCATTTTGACATTGGAGAAATCTAATTCATAAACATGTAATGGAGTCCATTCTTGAAGTCCTTATTTTGGAGTTTGATTTAAGTTCTATTTTTGGGATGAATATAAATAATGAATGATGGATTGGGATCATGTCATGTATCTGAGTGAAGGATGTATTTTTAATTCTAACACTGGAAATATCATATGACTTAGTTTTCAAAGAAAATAGGCATCACAAGTTGACTTTGGTCTTAGCCACCTAGTTCTACCTAAGAGGTAGTTATTCCTTGGTTGGGAGATAATGATATCCTAGGTGCATTAAGTTGGGATTCTTTAAGGAATAATGTTTCCTAATCTAGTTGTCATAGATTAGTCTACTCTAATTACAATATGGTCATTTGTTTGACCATCTTGTGGTTAGGGAGGTTCACACAGATGGGATAGATCGGTGTTTTATATCCCAGTTACTAATTCAATTAGGATTTCCAAGTTTAGATTTAATCTAATATTTCTTTTTGAATATACATTGCTTAATAGCTTCCCCTAATAAATTTAGCTACTCAGGGTGGGGTTGAACGCAATTAAATAAATGAAAGACAACATGCTTGATTGATTGATTAATATAATTGGAACAATGAAAAGGTTCAGAAATGGTAACTAAACTAAACAAGCACTAATTAAATCCCAATTATAAATAAAATACATACTTTAAAAAGAGAAATGAAAATCAAAACTAAATGTTATGGGGGAAATTGAATTTGTTGAATAACGGTGGCTCTATGACTCTGGAATTAATAAAAATGAACAAATAGAAAGATTTTGATAGTTAGAGAGGGGAAAGGGATAAAGGATTGACAAAGAGATAAGAGTGAGAAGAGAAGAACGTCTAGGATTTTTGTAAATTCTCTACCTATTTGTTTCATATCTAGGAATCTTTCATCATGATGTGTATAAGAGGTACATGGCATGTATCCTTGATCTACGTTAGTTTCAACAGATTTTTGATCTCTAACATGACTTGTGATTCTCTTGTGAATTTAAGAGGTTTGATTGGGTACATGATGTGAGAGGGTCATTCACGATGTGTACCTCATATATATCTTATTTTTTTTTGTGGATTCCTCATGGATTTCTCTCTGAGGATTTGACAGGATTCACAACGTGTCTAGTCTAGTCACGGTGTGTAATGGCTTTTTCCATCAGGCTTCGTGGCATGGTCACAACATGGATTCACGACTTGAGGCAGACTATGATCATCAGGTATAAAACATGTATAGGATGATTGTGATGTGTATTTGTCCTATTTTTCATATTTTATTCCAATTCTTCCATGGAAACCTTGAAGCTCTTTTTCATAAAAAATAATACAAATACCAATTAATTATTTAGTGATTTAATGAAAAACTACAAACAAATTACAACTAAATGTATATATAAATTAGGATTATTAAATCTTCCTTACACAAAACCATAAGACAAAAATTAAACAAAATATCCCAAAGATAAATAAAATTTCAAATAAATACATGTTTGAAAATAGATATTTTTCTCTTATAATTAAAAAATATAAATATAATTTTTATTATTATATTAAATCTATTTTAATAATTAAATTTTCAAAGTATATAAATATTAAAAATAATAATTCCCCACACATAAAGTATAAATCTTATGGAATAATTTTAAAAATATTAAAAATAAAAACCAAACTCTACTACCTCGAAAAAATTATGAATAGTTATTTCCTTATTTATTTTTTTTTACAAGGGATGATTTTTTTTTAAAATAATAAAATTCAATCCCTTTTCATATATCATAATTATTATAAAAATAAAATATCTTGAATCAAAAAACATAAATGAAATCATAATTTTAAAAATAAAAAATGGAAATATTTTCCTCTAAGAAAATATATATTTAAATAAATAAACAATTGAGAGTTAATCATCCCCTTACATTTTATTTGTATATATATTATCTTTTGTGGTAGAAGACTAGTTCCACTCTCCTACCCTCATTTTCATTGAACATGATACCTAGACATCCAAGGTATCTTCTCTCTCTTTAAGTAGCCTACCTCGCCAAAGAGGGTGTGGTATTTGAATGAAGGTGAGGTTTTATATATCATTTATTCATTGAATAAAAGTTAAGAAATCAATTAATGAATCCATTTCATATCAAAAATGAATCCATTATTTATACATGATATGTGAATATTTTGTTTCAAATTTCAATAGGATTTTGTAGCTTTGATTGGATTTCTAACATTTGATCGATGCGTCTAGGAAGAAGACAACAAAAAAGGATCCATAATAAATCTGGAATTTATGATAAATTGAAAGGGAGATCACAATCATAAAATTTTATAACAAAAGCAGGAGAAAATTAATTTATATCTCTACAAAAAATAGTATTGGATAAACTATTCATAAATTGACAATCATAACCGAATTTAGGGAATGAAAAGAAGATTATAAATGAAATTTTATTTTGAAAAAATATGGATATAAAATAAATTGATAACAAGTGTATTGAACTCTAATGATGTTTATAATAAACAAAGTTAATAATAGGACCAATGATATTGACTAAAATTATTAATCAAAGGTGCATAAATTGAATAAAACACTAATGATGAATGACTAGAGAATAGTAGATGACAACAAGTATGAAAAATAGAAGAAGATAATGTCAGGACCCATCCCCCGGGGCCCATGCTGTGACTTCCTCAATCCCACCTCCCAAAGGCTAGGGGATGGATACTAGCACCAAAGGCGTCAACCTGCAAGTAGGAAGAATTTTCCTGAGTAACTTTATGCACACACACACAAAAATGTCCAAAAAGATGAAAGAAAAGCATCCTTAAAACTAAAAAATAGTGACTAAATGTACATGTTTTTGGTCAAATGGGCCAGAATAATGACCCAACAAAAGACAAAATGAAAATAGGAATGTACAAAAGATATCTGGAAAGTCGTCTGCTGAAAAATCCATATATGGGGTATGTATAAAGTAGTTTTCGAATGTCGTAGAAGTATTCCACACTCACCTAATCTCACTAGGAACCACCGAGTTCTAGGCCACCAAGCCCTCCATCAAGGCGGTGATCATCTTCACTAGACACAACAGGTGTCAGTGAAGCATGTGCTGGGTTGAGTAACAAAATACTCATTTGGGATCCCAAACCAAAAATTATATACCATAATGAAATCCACAAAGAAAACCATGATGCATGATCAAAAAGCAGGACAACTCACAACAGTATACTCTAATGTACGGAAAGTAAGAATGAAAGTCATAACACTGAACACCTTGGACTGCTGAGGCACTCCTCCCTAATGAGTATTGTGTTTCTACTGGGTCTCACAGTGACACTTCCCACATAGACCATCATAGTCGGTCCACATAGGGCCTCTAATAGCTGATCCACACAGGGTCACTTGGAGATGATCCACACAATGTTTCTTGTAGTTGATCCACATAGGGTCATTGGTAGCTCATCCACACAGTGTCTCTTGAAGTTGATCCACACATGGTCACTTGGAGATGATCCAAAAAGGGTCACTTGAAATTATCCACACATGGTTTCAAGTATCTGATCCACACATGGTTGCTTAGAGATGATCCCCATAGAGTCACGTGTAGCTGATCCACATAGGGTCACTTAGAGATTCTCATTATCAGTCTTGGGGTCTCAACCAGCTGTATGATTCTCGCATGTAACATGCTTGATTATGGGATAATCCACTCCTCAAGAAATTATTCGTATTTAAATTTCAGTTAAAGCACATTTATATAATTCCAAAATAAGCTCCTTGTCAGGTGGGTACTAACACCATAGACATCTCATCAAACTGACACCCGGTCTGAAAGATATTGACTTTTTCGTGAACAGGGGCCGGTTATGTCTGGGCCCGGTCCAACCCGATCTGACCGACCTGACCAACCCATCCCAAGGGCCCCCCATGCCCCTACCTGGTTTGCCTGACCTGACCCAAACCATTTCATGTCTTGGTCCGCCTGGTTCGACTGGGGTTCCAGCCTGTCAGGTCTTCCAAAAACATCATTTCATCCGGCTCGGAACTAAAAATGTGGGTTGGTTTGTTCCCAGTCTGGGCCACCCACCAACCCAGTTTTTTTTAAACTGGCCCAACCTGCCAAATAAGGCCTACCTAATTCCATCATGTGCTGCTCAGTGGTCTGGTTCGCGCCCCTAGCCTGACCCACAAGGCATTTTGGTCTTCTTCAGCCCGGATGCCCAGTGAAAATTTGGTTTGGATACACACTCCCAGCAAGAGCTGGCCACCCCTAGTCTTGCATGCAGTCCCTACTAGACCGCATTCTGGTCTGAAGATTTGGCCCACACCACAAGGTTCGTGTCCTTTTCTACATGCTGGTGGCTTAAACTGCACCACCACGGTCCACCATCGATGGTCACCAGCTTCGGCGCCGGCGGGATGTTCCTCGAATGACTGGGTTCGTTCCAGTGGTCCCTTCTTTGAATTGTCTACACCAATGGCCTCCATGGGTTTCCATCTTCCCTGTTATGGCCTCTAAAGTTCCTTTCCATTAATATATTGTGGCATCCACAAAGAACACACAAGAACACATAATGTGGAGGGTCTTAGGACTTATTTGTGTCAGCCCACACCCTTAGCTTTACTGTTTCTTTAAAACATGGTGGGATAGGATTACGATTGTAACAAAATTAATTCTGAGGAAAAACCCTGAGAATCAACTCCCACCTAGATTAACAATCAATCTACGGATCAACCTTTTTGTGGGTTGATCCACATTATTTGTTTTATAATGAATAATGGAGAATTAAAATTACAAAAAAGTAACCCCTTCATGAGATAGATTCATTTTTTGGTGAAGAGAGACATGACACGCCTTCATTATCTATTATTGATTCACCACCCATCTTACTAACGATCTGTAGAAGGGTGTATGGATAAGGTGTTCATTGTTATTTGGTCCCATTCATCAGAATGAATCATTATTTCTAGATATTCACCATAATTATTCATTGTAGAGAGTCTCGTCACTATTTGTGAGAGAATGTATATCTTTGACTCTCCAACCTATTATCTCATTAAAAGAGAAACACATCATAGTGTTTCTATTAAGCTGTTTTATTTCATCATTATGATGTTTCATTAATGAAACAACATATCTTTTCTTCTTTAATTAATGAGTCATTAGGCTGAAAATTTAAGATCCTCATTAATGGTCTTCATTTAACCTGACTCATTGTCGCCTCATCACCACCACTGCAGTGCTGGAATTCTGCCACTCAACGGCTAAGAGAAACAAATAAAATAACATTTTTTAAGTTATTTTATTTTTCTTCTAAAAAGTCTAAAAACTATCTTTTCTTGTCGACCCTATCTGGTTGATGTTAGGTCCTTTTAGGCAAATCCTATTGTTCTGACATCAACAGTGCCCTCGTATTTTTGATCCGATCACCGGTTTATAATTTAGAAAAACCTGCTCTCTCCTTTATTTAAGTGAACATAAAAAAGATCAAAATTATATTCTAGGCTCACAAGGCCTGAGAATCCGGTGTTACCTGATTGTATAGTCTTGAAAGAGTCCCATATAACTAAAAACAAAATTTATAATATCCACGAAATTACATTCCCCAACCATTTAAGCTTCATGCCCCCAAAATCCAAAACAAGGCTAAATAAACAAATGGGGGTACTGAGCATGAATCTAATCCTCCCACTCCCATGTGCTCCCCTGGAGATTTTCATGCTACCAATGAATTCACACAGATGAATCAACCATCTAGAAAGGACCCACTTATGTCTATCCTCTATCTCCACTAAGAACTCCACAAACTTCACCCCATCATCAATTTCCATCTCTCCCCAGTTGATGACGTTCATTGGATCATAAACAAAACTTCTCAACTACGACATAAGGAAAACATAATACAACCATTCCATATGTGGGGGAATAGATAGGTGGTAATCCACATCACCAACTCTTCTCTGAATCATGAAAGGATTTATGGAACTCGAAGATAATTTTACACCCCAACCAAACACCTACAATGCCCATCAGGGTGAGACTGAAAGGAACTCATGGTCTCCCTCCTCGAACTCCATGGACCTCCATATCCTGTCAACTTAAGATCTTTCCCTACTCTGTGAAGACCTCATCCTCTCCTAAATGATTTGAACAATCTCAGTGGTAGCCTATACTAACTTTGGACCCATGAGTGCCGACTCCCCTAGGTCTTCCCAGCATAGAGATGATCTACATAGTCCCCCATAGAAAGCCTCGAATGGTGTCATGAAAAATGGTGATATGATAGATGTCGCTTTATGTGAACTGCACCAGTAGAAGGTGGTCCTCCCAACTAAGACCAAAATCAAGGATGGAAGCCCGAAGCATGTCCTCCATTTTCTGTATTGTCCGCTTTGTCTGACCATCTATCTGTTTGTGAAAGGATGTGATCAAGCACACCTGAGTCCCAAATGCCACCTATAATCACTTCTATAGCCAGGTTGTGAAGTTAGATTTATGTTCTAAGACAATCATTGAAGGAACCATGTGAAGCCACATTATCTTCTTGATGCAGAGGCATCCCAATCCCTCTACTGATCCCTACTCCCAGATGGGTAGGAAGTGAGTCGACATTGTGCGTCGGTCAATGACCACCCAGATAGAATCATGGCCCTTAGATGTGTGTGGTAATACTATCAAAAAGTCCATCAAGATACCAACCCACTTCCACTTTGGTACCTTAAGTGACTAGGTCAAGCCTAATGAAACCTGGTGCTCAGCCTTCACTTATTGACAATTGAGGCACTGTGAAATGAACTCGGCCACCTATTTCTTCGTCCTTGGCCACCAGTACTGACGTTGGAGATCCTGGTATATCCTCACCACTCCAGGATGTACTTCCAAGGAAGATGTATGGAACTCCCTAAAAATAACCTCTTGCAATTCCATTGGTACTATTATGTACCCTCTTAAAAGGATGATGTGCTCGACACCTATCCATAATCAATTAGGATCCTATCATGAGTATAACTGAGCACATGGGGCCTCGCAGTCAATATCCACATGTTGTGCCTCACTAAAATGTTTTTATAGTGGTGGAGTGATAGTCATCGAATGAAGGTAAGATTCTCCATTATCTTCCATGAGGAATATCTGCATCGTGGCTAGATGCTCTGTCACCTCACTTAGTATATGCAAACAGGATCTCCGGTTGAGAGCGTATACAACTAAGTTCCCCTTCCAAGGAGTATAGGCCATCTAAATTTCATAGTCCCAGAGGAACTTTATCCATCCTCACTGCCTCATGTTCAAGTCATTCTGGGAGAAGATATACCTAAGAATATTATAGTCAGAGTAGATGGTAAATCGTTCACCCATAAAGTAGTGCTGCAACATCTCCAAAGCAAAGACCAGTACTACTGACTCAAGGTCATGGGTCTTATAGTTCTGCTCACGCTACCTCAAATTCTATGAACCATATTCAATCACTACTCACTGCTGCATCCTGACACAACTTAGTCCAGCCCCTGATGCATTGTAGAAAACTACATACCCAATGACCTCCATAGGTATCCTCAATAAGGGGGAAGTCTTTAGTCTCCAACTCATCTATCAGAAACTCTATTAGAACTGGTCCATCCACCTAAAGGTTTGTACCTTCAATTTCATAACTAAAAAGGGTTTCACTACTGTGGAAATGTCGAGAAAGAACCTATGGTAGTATCTAGACAACCCTAAGAAACATTACACCTCAGTCACGCTTCTATGTGGCTCCCATGAAATCATTGACTCTATCTCCACCAAATCCACTGAAATATCTTACCTATAAGATGGAGTGTTCTAGAAAGAGGACTTCCTAAATCCAAAATTACAACTTCAAGATGATTCCATAAAGCTGGTGTTGTCAAAGTGTATCTATGACAATCCGTAGGTGTGTATCATTCTCCTATGCTAATGCCGAGTACACCAAGATGTCATCAACGAATACCACCACGAGATGATCGATTTAAGGCTAGAATATATTGTTCATGAGTCTCAAGAAAACTTCTGGGGCATTGGTCTTGCAGAAGGGAAACACCAAGAACTTGTAATGTCCATACCAACGTATGAAGACTCTCTTCAGAACATCCTCATCAAATACCCAAAGTTGGCTATAGCCTGATATGAGGTCTATCTTTGAGAACCACCTTTCTCCCATTAGCTAATCAAAGAGGGAATCAATCATCAGCAGTGGATACTATTTCTTCAAAGTCACCTGATTCGGGAATCGAAGGACCATGCATTGCCTCAAGATTATGTTTTCCATCTAGTAAAACAATACTAGGGCTGCCCATGGTGAAATTTTGGGCCTCATGAAGCCCTTATATTGCAAGTACTATAGTTGTACTCTCAAATCATGATGCCCTGTGGGTGAAATCTGATATTTTAGTGCATATATATATGATTTCTTAGGGTGCAGATTTATGAAAATGTCTACCTCCCTACGAGGAGGTAGCCCCAAGACATCATCAGGAAGGACTTATTCATACTCATCCACCACTATAGGTATGTGAGTACTTCTCTCATCCACTGCACTGAGGGTTAGGCTATCTAACTTGTAAGTGATCAGTTGCATATTCCTCTGAGAAATTCCATCTTGTGGTGTGGGATTTTACTTCTCTCCGGTGAAGGAAAACCTTGTCCCATCCTCACAGACAAAGAACACTCTATGAGTAAGATAGTCAATCTAAGAAGGAACTATGAAAAAATATTCTATACCCAAGATGAAATCGGAAGGCTTAGATGCCACTACTAGGGTATCCTAGCTGAAGCTCTCACCTCCAAGAGTAATCCCACACTGTTGGAACCAGTATATAATCATAAAAATCCCCTCTCCTAGGAGTCTCTAATTGTAAGGATTGAGCCAACGGCTCCACAAGAATCTATGATCCACGAATGAGTTCCATGCAAAGAAAAGTGTGACTTACACATGTGTCTATAAAAACTAAAGCTAAGGTGGGTAAGACATAGATCATACCACTAATAATCTCTATAGTTCCTTGGTTATAGGACTCCACTTCCTAAAGATGATCTCACTTCAGTCCACCTGCTCCCTAAGGACGTGGTGGACCATCTGGAGGTGGGGGTGGCAGTACCTTGAGTTGTCATCCACTGCCTGCTACTTGGCATGATCCTCAACCACATCTGATGCCCTATGTACCTCCTCGTTCGAACCTCTTCCTCTGCTTGGGAGGTCCCTCAACTATCTGCTGATCAACTATACAGCGGGTTGTGCATACATGAGCCATGTTTCCTTTCCTACCACATGATTAGCATGTCATACTTCTCTATTGACCCCCACTATCTGCTGGCCTCACAACACCTATCATGTGTCTTGGGGTCACCCTCCGGATGTTCTTGACCACTTTGAATTTTGTGTCATCTATCGGCTACTTTCCATGGATGACATGACCACCTATCACCTAGTGGTATCTCCCACCATCAATGTCTACTCTATGACGAAGCTCTATACTAGTAGATCTCTCTCTAACACTATATCTTGGGTGAAGATACAAAGGGAAATCATCGACACCCTGATCTCCCATCAGAGTCCCTATCAATGGTCCTAGCCCAGAAAAAGGGTATCGTACCATTTCTGTAGAGTAGCATGAGAGTTCTGTAAAACTCACAGAGTACTCAACCACAGACATGTTGTCCTTATGTTGGAGAAGTAACTGTTGTATGCACATGGAGCACATGGTAATAGAAAAAACTCATCTCAAAAAAGCTTATCAAAGTCTACCCAAGAGAGGGTTGAATCATCATGAGTCTAAATCTTCAAAATCCACCATCTCCCTTCCAAAAACTAAAGAAGGCTCATGGCCAGGATCTCTATCTGGTCATGTGGCATCCTCACCAAGCGGAAGACTTGCGCCACCACATCCAGCCAGTCCTCATCGACCTTTGGATATAACATGCCCTTGAACCTGGGAGGTATATATATCTTAAAATCTTGAATGGAACTATGATTGTGTGCATCCTCCACGGGCAGTGTCAGAAATAATTGTTGATCAAAAGGTGGTGGTAACCTTAGTGCACCATCTGGCAGGGCCATCTCTTGAACATGTCCCTGAACCAATGCCTCATTGCAAAGCAGGTTGTCCTCATGGTCACATATCAGAATCATAGTTGGCTATCTATGTGAAGGCATCCTCAAATAGATCTTGATGTACTAAAGGTAGCAGATTATACCTGGTGAGGTGAATCTAATTCAAGAAGAACAAGAAAAAACATTCAATTCAAATATGATTAATGCAACCTGTGTTTTTATGTATAGAGCCAAAATTCCGAATTCAATGTCCTGGTGTATGGATATGTTGGCCGCCACACCAACACTGGACTTCCTGAATTTGAAATTCAAACTCACAACATTTAACAATGTTTCCCAAAAATACAATAGATACTCGATCTTTGAGGTAGAACCGACCACCTATGATACCACTTTGTCATGACCCTTCCCTTGGGGCCTATGTCATGACTTCCCCAGACTCACCTCCCAATGGCTAGGGTATAGATACTAGCGACGAAGGTGTCAACCTATAAGTGGGAGTCATTTTTCTGATTACCCATATGCACACACACACAACCACCTCCCAAAAATAGGAAAGGAAAACATTCATGCCACTAAAAAACCACTGGGTAAAGGTACCTGCTGTAGGTCAAATGGGAATGAATACAAACCCAAAAAAAATTCAAACTGAAAATAGGAATGTACAAATGATATTTGGAAAGTGATCCACTAAAAACCCCACCTGATGGGTAAGTATATAGTATCTACCAGAAGATGTATAGGGATGCCCCACCTTCCAGATCTCACTAGGATCCACCGGGTCTTAGGCCACCAAGTCCTCTGTTAAGGCATCAGTCGTCAGTACCAGACACATCATGTGCAGGAAAATCCCATGTAGGGGTGAGTAACAAAATACTAAGTAGGGATGCCAAAACACAAAGGAAAGGCCAAAAATAAATCTACATGGAAAACCATGAAGCATGATCATGAAGAAAGACAACTCACCTAGGTATAACCTAAAGTATTAAAAGTAAGAATATCGGTTATAACACTGAACGCCTTGAACTACTGAGATACTTATCCCTGATGATTACAATGGGTCTTCTGGGTCCCATAGAGAAACTTTCCACTTAGGCCATCATAACTAGTCCACAAAGGGTCTCGTGCAGCATATCCACATATGGTCACTTGGAGATGATTAACACAAGGTCACGTTTAGCTGATCTACATAGGGTTCCAAGTAGCTGATTCACCCAGAGTCACTTTGATAGGATCCATATAGGGTCACCTTAAGAAGATTCACATAGGGCCTCTTAGAGCTGATCCACACAGGGTCGTTGGTAGTTGATCCCTAGAGTGTCGTTGGATCAGATATGCACAGGTCCCTAGTAGATGATCCACAAAGTGTCGCTTTGTGTTTTTTCAGTAGTATTTGGGTCACATCTAGCTACAGGATTTCTACACGTAGAACACTTGATTCTAGGAGAATCCAATCCTCATGTAATTCTTCAAATTTCAACTTCAATGAAAAACTACTTAGGGTATTCTAAAAGAACTGCCTCATCATGAGGGTTACGATTCCACAGATGCCTGATCTGAAAGATATTTGTATTTTAGTGAAAATGGGATGTATTTGTTTGGGATCTGTCAAACTTGGTCGGACTGACCCGACTAACCCATCTTGGGGCCCCCGTATGCCCCGACCCAGTTTGATAGATCCGACCCAACCCAATTCGGGTCTAAGAAGGCCTGGCTCAACCTGAACACTGGGCCTAGCCCGGTTGGACCGGGGGGTCCAGCCCGCTGGGTAGCCCAATGACCGAGTTCTATCCGGCCCGACCCGCAACAGGTGAGCCAGTTTGTTCCCAGACAAGGCTTCCAGCTACCCAGTTTTTTTCAACTGGCCTAGCATGCAAACATGTGTGGGATTAATTCCATCAGGGGCCACCCAGGGGACCGATTCATTCACCCTTGGCCTGGCCCACATGGCGAGCCCATATTCTTCAGTCAGGATGCTCGATGGGTGTTCGGTTTGGCTTCATGTGGCCGTCAAGAGTTGGCCTCCCCATCGTGCCACACTCAGTCCCAACTGGACCATGTGCCATCATGAATCTGTGACCCGTACCGCATGGGATGCACCAACTGATGCGGCCAGTTGTCCACGTCCCTATCCGCTAGTCGTTGGCCCACTGTTGGTGTCTCATGTCGCACCACCGCGGTCTTCCTCGGTGTGCCATCGTGGGGTGATATAACCCGCCCACAGCTGCCACCGTGGTTCGCTGCCACTGGCACTAGAGTGCATGTTGGATGTTTCGTGGACCACTGGATCTGCTCTGATGGTCCATTTTTCAGACTATCTGCACCTCTGGGATTCATGGTGTGCCCTCTTCACTACTACAAACATGAAAGTTCCTTGATTTCTTTCGGCAGTTGCGCCCACAAACAACACACAAGAACACACATCGTAGATGTTCTTGGGCCTTGTTTGTGTCATCCCAAACCCTTGGTGTTATAGTTTCTTTAAAACACGGGGGGTGGGGGATAAGAATATGATTCTATCCGAATTATTCCCAATGCAAAACCCCAAGAATAACCTCCCTCCCACAAGAATAAGCGATTTGTTGATCAACCTATTGTTGGGTTGATATATGTTCATTGTTTTAGAATTAAGAACATGGAATTAAAATTAAAATAAGGTACCCCTACATGGGATAGATTCTTTGGTTGGGGAGGGCGGCATTGTGGACCTTCGTTCTATGGTCTTGATTTTCCACCCATGTTATTAGCGATCCTTTGATGGGTTAAAGGAGAATGTGTTCATACAACATTGGTCACATTCTTTGGGGTGCGTCACAGTCTCTAGAAATTATCCATTGTTTTTTGGAGATAATTTCTTCACCATCCGTTATAGAAATTATAAAACTGATTCTACAATCCGTTATCTAATTAGAAGAGAAACCTGTCACAATATTTCTGCTACACCGTATTGTCCCATCGTTACAGTATTTTATTAATGAAAAGGTGTTTTTGTTATGCTTCGATTAATAAGTTGCCACGCTTCAAATTTAAGAGCCTCATTAATTGTATTAATTTAATATGACTGATTTTAGCCTCGTTGCAGCCAATATAGTGATGGTGTGCCACTACTCAATGGGGAATAGAATCAAATAAAATAACATTTTTAGGTTATTTTATTTTTTATCCAAAAATTCTGAAAACTATCATTTTTAGTAGACCCTCTATAGTTGAAGATAGTTCCTTTATAAGGGAATCCCTTAATTCTAAGATCAACGATGCCCTCATACTTTTGATCCGAGCACTGGTATAAAATTTTTAAAATCCCACTTGCACCTTTATTAAAATGAACTTAAAAAAAGTTTGAAATTCTATTACAAGACCACCATGCCTCGGAATCAGGTGTCGTCTGAGATTTTGGTCTCAAAATAATCTTGTAAAATTAAAACAAATTACAAGGAATTTCTAGTAAATTACTAAAAAATCCAAGAATATGATATCGGTTAATCAATACAATATATTTGAAAGCCTTCCTCCAGATCACCACTCGATACGCCTTCATTTTATCTATGTCAATTGAAATCTATTATTGAGTTTGAACCTTTATCATTGTTCTCGAAAACCATTATGTCGCCGAGATCTCCTATTTTGAAGCCCATATTAAGCCTTGATATGTTTTTGACACCATACTAGTAGTCGAAACTAAAAATAAAACCTCAGATCTGGCTTGACCTCTTGGTCTCTGACTTCTTTCTCCAACCTGCACTTAGCTCTTGACCATGCTATCGAGCTCAGTGAAACCCTTCTTAAAGTACTAAAGCCTAAATATATGTCTACCCCGGAACCACTTGTCAGGATTTGTGTTAGTTTTTTTCTTTTTTTAATTTATTATTAATTCCATTTTTCTTTTAAAAACTTTTATTTTTTAAAATTATATAAATAATATAATAAAATCTTATATTTAAATATTTATCATTATATATATATTTAATAAATTTTAAATTTAAATCAATTATAAATTATTTATTTTGTTTTTATTAATAATAATTCATTAAAAATAATATATATTTAGTAAAAAAATTATTGACTTAAATATAATCAAATTCATATTTTCATATTCTAATCCTAATACTCATATTCAAATAATTTATACACTAATTTTTTTAGAATCATGATAACTATTTTATTTATTTAATATCATAACTGAAGTAAGCAATATTTTTTTGTTTAATATTATTTTCCTTAACAAATATTTATATATAAATATTTTTTATTCAATGATTTTTTTTTCAAAAATAATAAATATTTTTTAATTAAAATACTCTTGAATAAAAATATATCACATTTTATAAAAATAGTTATTAAGTTAAATTTTAAATCATTTTTTCGTAAGAATTTATTTGGAAATGATATAAAATACTATTTGAAAATAATAGTTTTCATAATATTATAATTAATAAACTTATTTAACAGACTAAAATTTATTAATTTGAAATAAAATAGTACAAATTAATATTATTTATTATAATTTTTTATGTATTATTATACTATTAAATATGGTAAATAACTTATAATCATATGTTATATGATTAAATTAAATCACTTAGTTTTATAAAAGATATTTCATAACAAAAACAATTAATTTATTAATTTATTATGAATTTATGGGATGTAACATTATTCCCCCTAAATGAATTATACCCTAATAATTCGCCTTTGGAATATAAGAACAATCTGAATTTCAATCATTATAATTAAGAAAAAAATAAATTTTAAGGGAAAATAATTATCTAAATAAAATTATTTCATGAAGATCTTGATTTTCTCAAAGAAAATATCAATTCTAAAAATTTCTCTAAACTATTTCATTGATAATAATTATAACAACTAGAACCGAAACTTCTAGATTATGTGATTAAATATTTTGTGTATTTGTTTTATTTAAATAAATTGAAATAATACCAAAAACTTTATACAATATAAGACCTTTTTTGATCTAGGATCTGAAAAATTAAAATATATCTTACAATTTATCAGACATAAAATAAAATAAAAAAATATTCCTACTACGCTTCCGTACATGCTATCTCTATAAGAAAATTTTCCTTAATTATAACTTCTAATATATTGTCAAAATCATATTAAAATAATGGGATGAGAATTAAATTTCCAGTAATTGGTTTCAAAATAATTTAAATACCTTTTATGAAAACTTCCTTTGAAAATAACTTTTGAGAAATGCTTTTGAAATTATTTTGATAATACCATAAAAATAATTTTAGAAATACCTTTTGAAGATAATATTGAAATTAATTACATATTAAAAATACTAAGAATTTTTAAAATACTTATGCTCAATATTTTCATTAAAAATAGTCCAGTGATTTTTATGAAAATAGTAAGCAAGATTTTGAAAAAAATCTAACGCCACATGAAACATTGAATGCTGACTTTGGCCTACCAACATGAGGTATGGGTTCACTCCCAACTTCCCCATTATATTTATAATGTTCATGTTCAAGATTTTATGAAATCTTTTTAATCTTTCACACAAATATATTCTTTCACATGAGTTGTTACTATAAAAACATTACAACATAGCTACATTAAATTACAAGTATATATATTTATTTTTTATATAGTTTCATAAAAAAACATAATCCAATTGAATATCATATCTATTAGAAATTTATATAGTGTGTTAATTAAATCATTACTAATATCCAATTTGAAAATATTTTCCTATAAAAGAATTAATGTTTTACTTAAGTACATAAATAAAAAATAAATAACATTAAACCATTACATGCATGAAATGTCATAGTGTATAGATAATAGTCATATATTATATTTTAAATGACATTCAACAATTTATAAATGATTTTCACACATAAAATGATATCATAAATAAATATAATTTATTTTCAGGAAAACATTAATAATATTGTTTATAATATTGGATTATTATTTTTCATTAAAAAAATAATTTCATAACATAGAAAATAATGTTATATATAAAATTTCAAAAATATATGGATTTCTTTGAAATTAAGCATATATAAATAAATTTGAAATCCCTTTTTTAAATTCACAGAATAGAATATCTTTAAAAAAATAAATTATCTTATGATAATTAGAGAAATTAAGTTTTTTGAAAAAAATAGTTTCCCATAATTATAATCATAATAACATAAAACAAATATAAAAATTAAACTCCCTTAAATAATTCCATAAGATAAAACATAAAAAAACTATCCTATAGAGAAATAAAATTTCAAATAAATAAATGATTGAAAATATATATTTTTCCATTACAATGAAACAATATAAATATTATTTTTTTTAAAATAAATCTATTATAATAATGATATTTCTGAATCATACAAACATTTAAAGTAAGTGTTCCCCTCACATAAATTATAATTCAAATTATATAATTTTCAAAAAAAAAAAATTGAACTCCCTTAACTCATAATATCGATGAATAATTATTTTATTATTTATTTTCTGCTTCAAAGAAATATTTTTTTAAAATAAAACAAATCAATCCACTTTCATATATCATAATTATTAAAAAAATAAAATCACTTAAATTTCAAAATAAAAATAAATTCATAATTTTAAAAATAAACTATTGATATTTTTCCTCTAACAAAATATAAATATAAATTAATAAATAACTAACTATTAGTGATCCAATTAAATTTTATTCTCAAAAAACTTCTCCTTATTGTAAGAAGACTAATTAAACCCTCATTTAAATTTAATAGGATACATAAAAAAAATATCTTTCCTCTCACCTTAACTAGCCTACCTTTCCACATAGGGTGTTGTATTTGAATGAAGGCAACACATTATATAGCTTTTTTTCAGAGTATAGAAGTTATGAAATATAAAAATATAGTCTTTTTAAATCCAAAACAAATCCATAATTTATATATAATATGTGATTATTATATTTCAACTTTCCATGGTATTTTATTGATCGGATTGTATTTTTGGCATTTCTTCAACGGGTTTAAGAAGAAGACATCAAAGAAGGATCCTCAAGAGACCCATAATTAATGAGAAATTTATTGATTGGTAATAATCATAAAATTTGAATACAATACTTGGGGGAATATTTTTTTTGGGTCACTACCAACAATAGAATTAATGAAACTGTTCAGAAATTGAAAATGAGAGCTGAATTCAGTTATTGAAAAGAAGACCATAACATAAAGTTTTCTTCTGAAAAAATATAGACATGAAAAAAATGATAACAAGTTGATTACACTTTATGGAAGGTTAAAATAAACTAAGATGATAACGTGTCCACCGATATCGACTAAAAATGTTGTCAAAAGGTGCATAAATTGAACAAACCTCTGATAATTAAAGACTGGATAATAGTGGATGATACCATGTAGGAAAAATCAAAGAAAAAAACCAATAATACATCATCGGGTAATCAATACAGTAGATTAAGATTCTTACCTTCAGATTTATTCTTGATACCCATTAATTTTAACTACATCAATAGAAATCTATCACTATAGTTTGAACCTTCATCCTCATTTGTGATGGACTTAATCTCACATTGATCTCTTGATTTGAAGCCCATTCCATTACATAATCTGCATTAAAATCTATATAGGTGGTCGAAACTCGAAATAATACCTCAAATCTATCCTGACCTCTCAATCCATGACACCTTTCTTGCACCTATGTTCAGCTCCCAACCCCTCTCTCAAGATCAGCAAAGACGTGATGAAAATCCTGAAGCTGAACCCTAATATAAACATTGACCCCCTTGTTGTCAATTTTTTTTAATTTTTTCCTTATTATTATTAAATTATTTTTTTAACTTCACACAAAATAATTTTTTATTTTATTATAATAATCACGGAAAATATACCTACATGAAGAAATTAAGGAGGTTGAAAAAATGGAAACCTAGAAAATCAGCGTGAACAATCACAATTTCCTCTAGAGGATAATAAAATAGGCTGGAAAAGGTCACAAAATAGAGATTCATAACTTATTTAAATGTAAGGAAGGCTGCCACAACATTTCCCTTGCACCACATGTGAAGAAACCTCATGTCATTATTTACATGCTGCTTTCATCTTCTAATTGTATATTCAATAGACCAAGGAACAAGATTTTTACCAAAAAAAGAATTATAAAATACCAGCAAATCAATCTCAAAATCTTAAATTGGGATACCTATTTGGATTCAAATTAGAAGACATGAAAGAAATGCATGAGCTTCTTTTGGTAGTGAATCACCATTCCAAAATAAGACTTAGAACGCAGCCACAACTATTCCTCTAGAGTCTCTGACCATCCCGCCACCTCACATAGAACCTGAACAACAAGAACCATCCGTGTTTAGTTTGAACCCCATTAATGGAGGTGACCATTTAATCAATTTCCCATATCTTGTGATATTGTTGTCGGATAAGTCCTCAGGTACCAAATCTTAAACGGATGGGGAACCCACTAAGTTGTTTTACAACATACATAAATCCAAACAATGGATTTTGGTCCTGAATATAATACATGTACAGGGCACTGAAATTGATTGTAACCTCCTCTCATTCCTGGAAGACTAAAGGACCCAACCACCTGCTATAATAATCAGCGCCCTGACCTTCCACTCAAATCTAGGTCTATCCGCTCCATGAAACTAGATTTGTAAGAAGAGCCCCGCCAAAGATATATAATGATTTATCATAATTCAAATATATATGTATCATTACAAATTTTAAATTTAAATCTATTATAAATTTTTTATTTTTTATTAGTATGAGTTATTTAAATATATTATATATTTTATAATAAAATTTACTCATCTAAATATTCTCAAATTAATATTTTCATAATTTTATTCTAATACTTATGTTCAAGGAATTTAAACATTATATTATTTTTATAATCTCAATAATTATTTTTTATTTAATATATTTTGTGAATTAAATAAAATATTTTTATTTAAATTATTTTCCTTCAAAAATATTTATAAATGACTTTATTTATTAAAACCCTTATTTTTACAAAAAAAAATAAATATTTTTTTAGTAAAATAATCTTATATGAAAATATATCTTATTTTATAAAAACATTTATAAATATAAATTTCAAATCATTTCTTACTTAACAATTTATCTAAAAATGTTATAACATACCATTTGAATAAAATGTTTTTCATAAAAGTATAATTGATAAACTAATTTAATAAATCAACATTTGTATATGAAAAAAATAATACAAATTAATAATATTTCTAATATTGTTTTCAAGTAATATTATACTTCTAAATATTCTAAATAACTTATAATTAGATTTTATAAGATTAAATAAAATACATAGTTTTACAAAAGATATTTCATAACATAAACTGTTCATTTATTAATTAGATATTTATAAGATTTTACATATATTTACCGTATGAAAAATTGTTCAATAGTTATTTAATAAATAGAAAAATAAAAAAATGATTTTCAATACTATTAGAAGTAATATAATTTAGGAGAGATATAATGTTCTAAGAATTTTATAGAAGAATATATAATATAAGTATCATGTTAAAGGATCATATTCAAATTTTATATTATTCTTGGTTTCTTTAGTGTCAAATTTATTGAACAGTGAAAATGGCATTATTGATATTTTATAAAAAAATATTCTATTAAATTAATTAACAATATTGAAAATATTGAAATTGGAAAATGTTTAAAAGTGAAAGTCTAATATATCATCCCTTGGATATTCTGATCCAATTTTCACCTTATAAGTAAACTTTTAATCCTTTAGGAGGGAAATATATGTTACCATGGTTAAGGATAGAATATGTTTATTAAGGTTTTAAAAGTAAAAAATATAGTTTAAAACACCACATAAACTTGTAATAATTTTATTGGTCGGTGATAGTATAATAAATAAAACCTTATCTTTTAATATACATAAATTTAAAATCATTTCTAATGGTAATATTTTTTTAAAATTTTAATCATTTAAGAAGTTTCTGGAGTTACCCTCCACTCACTTATAAAATTGTTCCCCTACATTCTATTATTTACACCAAAATGAGCTATCTAGATCAACCAAAAAATACAATATTATCTTGTAAACAAAATTATCCATATTATAGAGGTTTTTTTCTTCCCAAAATACCAACTATATGATCCATTAGAGGTGATATAAAAGAGTTTTTCAAAAAAGAGGTAATCACTTTAACTAATCACTATCTTTTTTTACATATTATTTTACCTAAAATAAATATTTTTTATTTATCAAAAAATAAAAAAGTAGTAATTGTCAATGTACTAAAATTTTATAAATATTTTCAAAACACCATTATCCACTCACATTCTCATCAAAGGGGATTGAATGTATCGCTTATGTGTGCATACAACTTATCAGCCCCACGTAACGATACATTTCATTTTTTCTAATTGTATTTTCTTTGAATGGGTATTATAATGATTTTAATTTTTATATATGATATTTATGAAATAATTAATCATATATAATAAAAATATCATATCTACCTTCTTACCTTCAGATACTTTTGAAAATGATAACATTGCTCCCGTGTACGTGTGGAGTACCAACTCCACGAAGTGATGTGATTCGTTTTCCATATTTTATTTACATGGATTGCAATAAGAATGGAATTTTAGATTATATATGATTTATATGATATAATAATTAATATTAAAATATAATTTATTATTTACCATTATTTTATTCTATCTGTTGAAAAGTGAAAACAATGACCATGCGTACTTGAGACCAACTGTATCCTTGAACAATGTAATTTATTATTTTAAATGTAAATTTTATATATGAATCTCTCTATATATATAATTAATAAATAATATTTTTATACTATTATTAAAAAAATTAGATGATGGATCTATGATCAAAGTACATGGAATGGGGCTTCCAAACTTAAACATGCATAAAAAACAGTAGTTGTCACAAAAAATAGTGGGTTTAATAAAAAATAATAACAAATAGGTGATAAAATTCCATAACTAAATGAAACATTGTATGATAGATATGTGTATGTTTTGGGAATACATGTATACTAAATATATATTTTTAATATAGGAGGTTCATATGTGTATGGAGAAATATGAGACTTTTAGAAAGGGTTTTATTTTATAAAATCATTGATTATCGAGATTGATTATGATTTAGATTTAAAAAATATAATATTATGATATACCTCCCAGGAAACTCATGAAATTTCATATCCTCTTGTTTTTTTAGAATACTTGTTTTCCTTTAATTTTATACACATTATGTTTTTAGGATACCTAAATAACATTTTAATGAAAACCAACATTAATTCTCACTATTTCTAATAAAATATTTTTTTCAATGTGTATGTTTTAAAAAATCATAAATGTGATACTATTATTATATGATAATTTAACATAATATTTACCAATTTATGAATTTTTTCAATGTTTTAAAATGATTTTTATTATCATTTTCTAAATGAGGTAAATATTGAAATGCTACAGAAAATTTTAAAAGAATATATAATTTAACATACATGGAAAGAATAGAATTTTCCACCACCATGACCATTAAAAACATTATATAATTCATTACATGTTTTTATGTTTTTTTTCAAATAAAATTAATTCTTCAATATTTGTTAAATTTTAGATTATATATATATTTTTACAATAAAGGAATGTTTATTTCCTAACGAAATATGATAGATAATTTTTACGTTATTTTCATCAATGTTGATAACAATTAATTTTACTAATTATTTATTCTAGATATGATCCAATGATATAATAAAATATCATTCATTAGATATACTATGATGATGATGATGTAAGGATGATTCTATGACGCCCATTTATTTTCAGTGGATTATGTAATTCATGAAACTCGTTCATTTTTCATAGGTTATGATATTATGAAATGAAGAAATTATTATAAAACCTATTTCCTTTTCCTAGGTGATGAATGATTTATGATCATACATATCACATATATATTATTTTCATTATGTGATGGGTGGGCCTGAAATCATAAATCCCTCTAAATCATTGGTTAAAGATAAACATCTCATGAGATATATAGGACTACAATCTGGATTGACCCTAGTTTATAAAGGGACTCTATCCATAATGATAATCTTCATAGTGGTTTGGGGAGTAAACATAATTCACTATAATAGTCTTGTTAGTGAGACATGGATAAAAAGTAAATTATTTTCTTTTCTTATGTGCATTACACAAACTTAACCATAATAATGTAAATTTTATTCATTTAAAACAATAATAATGAGAAAGGAAAGACAAAAAATCCCAGGATGAGAGGATTATGGTGGCCGAAGGATGTGGAGGCCAAGGGAATCCCCTATAACCAGGCTGACACCCTATGGTTTTATGGTGATAATAGTATTAAAACAAATTGGAACTCGGCGAGGGACATCAAGAGAAGATTTATGATTCATGGGTTATGAACTACCATGATTTATTACATGATTAGAGATTATAAATTATTATTTAAATGGTATGGTTTTAAAATATTATGATCATGTAATTATACCCTTATTCACATGTTATGTATAAGTTATCACTGATATCTCCCTAGTTTACCATTACAAAGAATATGAGCTCAAACATTCTTATTATTCCATTCCACATGTTATGAAGAATGTTTTGAATTATAATAATTATAAGAAGGGTGATAATTATGGTGAAATAAGTGAGAGATGATGAAAATATCTTAAGAACAAGTTGCCTACGTGTATATGATTCAAATGATACTAGACCTATATGCTTTTTTCATGGATCATTAAGGTATATAATTAATATTAATATAATAATATGAAATATCTATATATGGAATGTAAAGGTCAGAATATTTATCTTCCATAAAACAAGTAGAAACATTATTCCATAACTATAAGTTTATCAGAGTAATACTCAATGTGAAATTACAGGATCAAAGATAAATAAAAACCTCATCTGATTTCAAATTCTAGAGCTGTCTTATCATTTTTCATAGCAAGCAACTACTCCATACACAAACCTATATATCACTACGGATCACATCTTCCTCTAAATTTAAAACTATAAATATCTACTTGGATGATAGAGTGATTTAACTACTAAATCCATTTGATGATGAACAAAATTTCAAAATAAATACCTATTTGATTATAAAAAAAATTATGTACACTCATGAACAAATATGTAATATATTATATATAATTGGGATAGGAAAATTATGAAAAATCACCAATCTAATTAAGGTTGTCGAACACTGAGGTTTAACCTATGATTCTCAAAAACCATAGTAGTCAACATTTTATCCTAGATTTATGCCACATAGAAATTTTTTCCTACATATTATAGTTTGATCATTCCTTAATCCACATATTAATTTTTTAAGTGATATATAATCTCAATATTATTCTCATGAGATTTAAAAAAAATCTGTATGATTTTGATTGAATTAATGTTATAACAGTGGACCACTATTGGGTGTTTTACGTATTCATAGATATCTTGTGACTATTGGTTCATCAAAAGTATCTGATTATGTACTTTGGTCATTGAGATGTGCCCTACATATACTGTATTTAGTGAAGTGATTTCGTGATTCTCACTCAACGAAACATTACATTTACTAACAATAAAAAACAAACCACCACTTTTATAAGTTCGATCAACAACATCACAAACCCAGTCCATTTTAGAAAATTTCAACATCCCCTGATTTCCCCATCAATAAAGTGAAATCCAAAATTTAGTATACCCTAGATATACCTCATTATTTGATAAAATATTGCATGATGGCCTTTTATTAGGTTAATATTGAAACAAGATAAAAAACAAGTTTCAAATAAAATATTTGATCGCACTGTAGCCAAATAAAAAATGGTTCCAATTATCCTTACTTATGAGGTAAAATTTATATAATTTCTATCTTTATGCATCCCAAATTTTTTCCTACCAAATGTAGTGTTGAAATTTGTTTGTAATCATAGATATTGAAATTATTTAGTGTAAATTTCACACACCTATCTTCAGATGTGAATTTTTATATCTTCTTTTGAAGCACATTCTTCCCTTCAAAATATGTGAGGTCACTATCCATAAACATCTCTAACACTAAACTCATCATATTTAAAAATTATTGCACATATTTTAATCTACTTACACAGAATATAATATAATCAACATACATCATAACCATGAATTTTTCATCATTTAATGATTTCATATAAATATTTTGGTTAACAACACCCCCTTTTAATGTAAACATATTTACATATGATTCTAGTAGAAAATATGATACCCTTAGTCCCTAGTTTCATCCATACAAGGATTTATTTAATCAATGATATTTTTCATTATCAAAAATATAGAAACCTACTAGCTATTACATATAAACTTCTATATAGAGGATGCCATTCAATAATTCTTTTTTTATTCATCAAATTGATCATCTATCCTCATAAAATTTCCATCATCAATGAGAGATTAATTGACACCAATCAAGACACTAGTGAAATTTTTCAACATCAACCACTTTAATCTATCCATAACCATTTCAAAATAGTCATACCTTATACAAATCATATTTTCCTGTTAATTAAATTTATTTTAATGATCCAATTGGTTGAAAAAACAGTTAGGTATTTTGGATTTTTGACAAGTTCACAAGTCTATATTTATATATAATCTAACTTCCCAAAAATTTCTCTAAACAATTATTTGTTATTCATAGATTTTTCAAATGAGGTTGGTTCCACTATTAACAAAAGAAAATCAAGAAATATATTTCTCATTTTTTTTCTAAGTTAGAGTAAATTTATATCTTATTATGTTGGATGGATCAACTACTATTATCCTATTTTTACTAGGATAAATTTAATAACATTCCATAGAATTCATCCCCTCTTCTGATTCTACCAAAGAATGTTTTTCATTTGATATGATTTTACTATTAAGGGAATCTCTAAAAACTTCATCATTTAATCCTTGTTGATTTTTTATTCACGTACCCCTTCATAAAAGGAATCATAATTTTTATTTTGGAGATATTGACTCATTTGTATTCATTGACATTGTATACATTACTCTATATAATTTTATGTGTCCCTTTTTTGAATCATTTAAATAAATCACATTTTTTTATTATCATAAAAATATTCATTAATATATATAATTCATATACTTTCCCTGATTTCCTTCTCTGTTTTGAATGTATCAGGTTCTTCTAAAGACTCCAAAAATGTTTCATTTAGGAATTACATCAATGCCACATTTCTTAAGGTGTTATTTATTCCATTAAAATCTACACTTACAAATTTTTGAGTGTACACAAAAATTTTTATAGATTCCTTCCAAAAATAACGAATTACACTAACTTTAGTAATAATTTTTATCCCCACATTATTCATTTTCTAATCTCATCACTCTATAACCCAACACTATTTTTATGTTCTTAAATAGGAAACACTATGATTAATACAATTATTCCCAAGGTAGTTTAAAAATTCAATAGAGATGTATTTTTATTTTTATTAGAATTCAATATCATAATTATGCATCCAATATCACTCTCTTCTCTTCTATTAAAAAAAATCGTGCATTTCATTATTAACCACATAGTAATAATGAACATAACACATGAAATTATAATATAATAAATCATATAAAAATAAATATCTTTCCCCCTAGGATCCTAATATGTTTATTCAACCATAGATATAATTATGCACCAAGATGAAAAGAATTGATTTCCATTACGTCCTCAATCAGTATGCATTTCATCCACCTTTAATTAAATACATCCATCATAGGTCTTTTCATGATCTTTATTTAGATTAGGGATATCTAGAATAACCCTTAGTTTGGAAATGTTCTCTATGATTTGTTGATGTATGTGACCTAGCATCACATTCCACATGTTATTTTACTCATCCATTATAAATAGAAATAATTTTCATGATCATCCACCTATTATAGATTACTATTAGTTCTCCTCCCATCCAAAAGATAGTTTTCATCCTTACCATTGATCAAAAACACTTTCAAGTAGAATTTAATCTCAATACAAGTGTCATAAAATTGACCAACACTTAAAAGGTAGTTCTATAACCCATACACAAAGAGAACCTCATTCTTATTCATGTTATATCTTTTCAAAATAGTATTTCCACTCCCCTTGATTCCTAATTCTTCATTATTTAAAAAATTAATGATTCATTAAACTCTACCTTTCATATTTTATGAGAGATGTATATTTGATATCATGTGTTATGGACACCCTCTATTTATAATCCCAATTCAAATATTATTAACTGTTTTGAGAGAAATTTTAACAAGATTTCACTTCGCAATCATCTTCTTTCCTTTGAATTTGATACCTAGTTGAATAGAAGTATAACATGGTTATTCTAATTTCTCGTAATCATGCATGGTGAAATCAAAGTATTATTCTTTTTCTAATGGAGAGTACCTATATTTCGGATTATTTTTTTGGATGGCATGTATTGATTTATTTATGATATCATTCATCACTCGTTCTAATTCCTCTTTTACAATTGTCAATAGTTTTATATGAAAAGAAATAACAATGAAAATAATAAAAATATAAATTTCTTCTTTTATTTGATAAAGGATATATCCTTATTTTACTTTTTAGAATTCTAAAAGACATTATATCAAATTAAATTCATTCATTTTAATAGTATGACTTACTATGGAAAATGTTTCCAAATAATTAACACTTTATAGTAGGGAAAATATTCTCCTCATGATTAATCCATATATTCCTAGCCTTAATATATTAGCTCAGTTGTTGAAATGTTTGTAGGTAATATGGTTAAAATTAATCCCTTTGATTTCCTTAGTTGGACTGATCATTGTTCAAACATCTGTTGAGTTAGGTTTTATTATATAATTCCCAACCCTTTTCTTTCCCTCATTTCAATTTATAACTTTAATAAATTGTTATATGTGAATATCACACTGGATACAAATTTTACTAAAAAATATGGGTATCTATACATTCAAAATATTATTGAATTATTTGGATCCCCATATAACCATTTTTTTAAATTTTACTTATGAAAACCTCAATTATAGAAACTTCTTCAATAAACTGCATGATCCCGGTATAAATTAAATAAATATTCTCAACAAAACAACCTATTCATAAATGGACTCAGAATTTATGACTCTCCCCTCTAGGATATTATTATGATTGTCGATAACCTAACTATTTTCATCAATCATGAAATTGAAACTAAATGATTCATCCAATATCACCTTAATGAAATGTTGATTATATAATGATTATTATATCTGGTCAATATCAACTTCATGTTGATACACATATTATAAGGATTCATTAAATATGACAATTTTTCATTCTTTTAATATCAATATGTTCAAGATCTTTCTCAGGTTCTACAATGAGATCAACAAATCTTTTAGTTTGATACAATATTTCTAGTTCAGGTTCATATTTATCAAAAGAACCTATCATAAAATATTCTATATTAGATTCAAATTTTGTTTTGATATCATCCATGTAGGGTTTATTATTAATTTCTCAATACTCACATATCACTACCTCTAAAATTTCATTCAATATGATGTACCAATTTTAGTGTTTCTATTGAAAGGGAATATTATTTTTAGGTTATAGGTAACATCTAATTAAATTTCATCAACATCATATATTATTTGGAACCTTTCTATAATATTACAAACTATACTACATTAGAAGAAATACTAAGGTACATTTCCTTCAAACCTCTCCTTTCCTCTATGTAATTTTATGTCTAGTGGATAGAGAAGATTCTTATCTGCACCCCTTTCACCATTTATACAATGATTTAATTAAATATTCACATTTGATTTTAATTAATTATCATTAAATGCATGAATTTATATCACTTTTTTATTAAATATCATTTCATAAGCCACCAAACATCTTAATGGATCATGTAGATATTTCATAGGAAAATTCCTCTCTTCTAGAGACAAACCTTTTGGTTTTCATATAAGTAGAGTCCTTAAAAAAATTATTAACATTATCTACACCCTTTATCCATTCCTAAAGTCCTTGAATATTTCCAATAAAATATATGAATCAGTAGAAGAAGATATTATCATTCACATCTAGAATAATTTTCAAATCATTAAATATTTTATTGGAGTACTTTAGCATGGACTCTCGCATCTTACTATCACCGTTATATTTGCCCACATGTTATTGGAACTGGTATAAGATATAAATTTCATGTGGATATAATATGAAAATTCTCCAGATAAATTATTATAAGATTTGGTTTTGTCATACAACCATTTCCTGATAGATTCAGTCATAGAGTATCCAATCTCATCTATGAATCTAGTACCAAAAATTTTAATAATAATTAATCCATCCCAAAAGATCAAATATGTGATATAATTATGTTATTAAAAATAATTTATGTTCATCAATTAAAAAGGTTAACTACTTTAATGGTTACCTAGTTTTCCATATTTATCTCAGAAATGAAAAAATCAATTCTAAAAACTTATACCTTTGATACCACTTGTTTCAAGCGAAGACACCCTTAGAGGGGATATGTGAATCACATGTCAAATTATTCCTTGAAAATATTTATATATTGTACCTTTGTTTCTTTGAATTCATTAAACCTATAACATTCAACCATATATGAACAAGAGTAAAATTTATAGGAATTAAAATTCCTAATGTAATACGTTTTATTTCGTTCATCATAAAGTTCATTTCCATGGAGTATACATCAGTGATATATTGTTTATAACATAATCCCTGATGATCTAATATTTTTCATGGATTATAATTTTTTTCCATGGTCACGTTGTCATATGTAAACTTCATTAAAAAATAATTCAAGGATAACACACTACCTCAATCAGATAACCTATGTTAACTCTTCCCTTCTCATTATATTGAAATAAGTCTTCCTCAATTTAATGACTTAAAGTGATCCTCCTCTTTATTGAACATGTCATGAGAATTTTTCTTCTTTAATTTCTTAATATGATTCTCCAATGTTATCCTAGATCACAAAAATATATGATAAAAATCATAGAAAGCTAATTTTCATCTATTTTCTATGTAGAATACAATTTAATGAATATAATACTTTATGAGCTATACTATGTTCTATGAAAATTACATAGAACAACATGAAACAATTCTTCATTTGTTGCTTTATGGACCCTCGTTTTCATTCTAATTTATGGGACACCCATTGAAAAAATTCCTTTCAGAAACCTTTATTCCATGAACCAATGTGGATCATGCATTGAACCATCTATATAGCCATGTTTTTCTATAAAGACACTCTAACTTCATAAATTTAAAATATAATCTCCAGATGGTGTTTAACATCCCAAATTGATTTTTTATTATATTATTAATGGGATATACATAAAAAATGTTCTTTAAAACTATCACTGATAACTAAAATTATATTTTGTCCCCTTAATCATATAGAACTATGAAAAAACTACACATATCCATCCAATATAGTCCTTTATAAAACATAAACTCCCACCACAAAATGCCTTCTAGGTTATTTTCAAGATCAAATAATGATATGAGGGTGTTTTGACAAAGTGGAGCACTAGAAAATACAAAAAATCCTATAAAAATCACTTATCATTAAATAATTCCTAAATGATCTAGATTCTACAGTTTTTTCACCCCCATCATGGTTTATATACTCCCTATGTAGTGACATACTCACACCACAAGTAACCTTATTTACAATGCATTCAATGAATGATACCTTATTTTCTATATAGTCATAAAATATTTCGATAATTTTTATTTGAATTTTTTTCCTCTGAGTCTTTATGAAGCATCATAAAAAACACCAAATTTTCCCACTGAAATATATAATGAACACTATAAAGAATCAGTATTTCAATTCACGTTTAATCTTATATTACCTTCATAATATCTCCCTTAAACGTCAAACACCACGATCAATATGGAATAAGATTGAAATATATCAAAAATTAATATAAAACCCAAAACACTATATTGGATCACCTTTATTCCCATATATATATTCACTAGTATATGGGATTATCGAAGTGTTCAAAAGTGTTTAGAGTCCTTATTGTCTCACATAAAGGCATTGTCTTTGTATTCAGTAGAGGCACATGTGACATTGATTCCTATTGTTTTTATGGAGTTCTTTAGGTATTTACCCTCAAGAGGTTTTGATACCTCCTCCTCAAAGTGATATGATTTTTGGGATAGAGTTTGAACAAGGTTCCTCTATAATATAAATTATTCCCTTCTAGATTATACCTTTCATGTAGTTGGAGTTAATGATCCAGATTTATTATTTAATATATAAGGGTTTAATCTAACCTCGTATATCTAAGTGGGGTAATCTACTGTTTTCACCAAGTAGTATTGTAGTCTAACATAGTGTATTGATTATTAGTTTTCTATCTATATATGATGGTCTATAATTCCTATTCTATTTTGAGGATATATGATTTATTCAATCAATTCAATTGATAGATTTAGTTTTTATAGATTGATTTGTGGTGTGAAATATCATCATTTGAGAATAAAGGAGAGATATATCAAACTATTACTTTCAAGGATCATTATAGGAACTTAAATTTCATTGTTATGTTTTTTGGTGTCATGAAAACAATTTATATTTTCACAGGACACATAAAATCCATGTTTCATGTATTTTTAGATCATTTCATAGTAGATTTAATCAATTAAATTATGATATACTCAATATAAGAAGTTAAAAAAAAGCATGCATCTTATTGTTATTTTGAAATTCCATAAACACAATTTTATTTTTTTTAAAGTTGTCTAATTTCTAGTTTTGGATGCACATCATG
Source organism: Viscum album (assembly GCA_963277665.1). Taxonomy (NCBI): domain Eukaryota; kingdom Viridiplantae; phylum Streptophyta; class Magnoliopsida; order Santalales; family Viscaceae; genus Viscum; species Viscum album. The sequence goes on from OY728150.1 coordinate 522,668,425, forward strand.
CTTTTTTTGTCATGTGGGGTCTTGATAGGGTGTTTCAGTCGTTCATTCATAGAATACGGTGGGGTTTTCTTTGGAATAAGTGAATAATAATATTATTCCTATATTTTCTTTTGTATGATGAGAAATTATCATAGGTTCATGTTTAATTTCTAATATATTTCAACTCTGCTCATATCAATGACTAGGAAGGACTGATTCATCGTATGTAAAGATTATTATCAGATAGATTTTGACTACCAAAAGGAGAGTTTATAAATAAAACTCTTCTTCATCATCCAGAGGAGGGAGTAATGTCTGAGTTCTTATATGATTTACATTTTCATAGTTTTGTATGTTTCTTGATGTAGTAGAGGAAAGTGATGAAATATTGGTCTATGCAGTTATGTTTCCACGAGCATAATTGTATTACTTAAAAAAATACTATTAAGACATAAACATGATTTATTAAAATATAATGCATTTAAAATTAATATAATATTTTATTAAGGCTATTATAACTAATAACGGACATTTAAAAAAAGAATGAAAAAAATAATGTATATGTATTATGGGATATATTAACTAAAAAATAACAAGTTCATACTAAGAATGGTACAAAATAAAAATAATATAAGCCACAAAATTGAAAATGTAAATTAACTAAAAATGGTAGGTCTTATTTTGGGGTTTAGTTTTGATAAATATATAAAAATTTAAAGTAATTATATATGTTATAAATTAAAAAAATATTCAATATGACTGTTGGGGTTTATGACCGTTATGGTATAACTTTTTTGAAGTGAATATTCTGATTACAATATATTAAATGGAATTTTATGAATTAATTATAAAATAGTTTAGAATCCAAGTCTACAACATGGAGGAACATCCCATTTAATTTTCACTTATCATATCATGGGAAGGAGGTAGCATCACTGGGGTTTTCCCTTGACCAAACCCCAAAAAGAATTCAACAAATTGTTGTTTGGGTTGACTCATCTACTAGAAAGTTTTTGGTTAGTTGAGAACAGTTCTTGATCAATGTTGGATGAACAACCCCATGAATGTATCTACAATTAACCCCTTACCCTTGGTGATTATGCTGGTGTGATAAGGGGTTTTGTCTATTGATGTCATGTAGTATTGAAACATGAATTCTTTTATAAATAGTAGGGTGTTTACTCCAATACCAATTTTATTGAATGCGTATTCCACATATAAAGTCTAAATTTTACATAATTAGAGGACGAATTTGAAAAAATAGACTACATAATTGGAACTAGGTTTCTAAAATTAGCTAATGGGGTTTATTATGAAAATTATTCTATAAATAGTAAAAAAAGGATAAAATGGTGAATTATTTTTTAGGATCAAGATGATAACGAAGGAGACTGTTTTTAGATGTTGTCTATTTTTGTAAATAAAGGTTTTGAAAGAAGGAAGGATGTTTGAGAAGAAAGTAAAATCAGCTCCAAAAGTATTAGAATTAGATCGATGATCTTACTTAAGGAATCATATCCACAATTCTTAAAGAGGGTGATTGTATTGAGGAAGAATTTTTCTAGAATTGGATGGTCATAAAATTCACTCTTAATCCTATTTGAATAGATTGATTTTATTGGAGGAGAATTAGAGTTTTCAAGACCATGAATTAAATGTGATGATGCTTTTCTAATCATTGAGTTCTCAAATATTAGAAGTGTTTGGAAAATGTGTGATTAAAGCTTGATGAAAGAAAGATGGATTTATTGCGATCATACTAATTATATTCAGATTGATCGTATCTGTATGGAAAGAAAAAATATGGTCAAGATCTAATTTAACATAATAATAATTAAAATAGTAAAAATCATGTCTATCATATTCAAGATGAGTTATAAGGAAAGATGGTTGATGGAGTTGAAGCTACTCACACTGGTCTATCATATTCAGCATACCATCGTATTCTAGAAGAATGATTTTCATCAAGACTGATGGTAAAATAATTGAATTAAGGATGATTCAGAATGTATTGAAAGATAAAGATCAATAATTCAACAATTTAATATAGTTTAATGTGTTGTCAATGGAAGATATTGAATTTTTAAGACTTTGACGATTTGAGACAAATATAAGGAACTAAAGGTATGGTATTTTAGTTAGACCAAATACAAAAGATAAAAATATTTTCTGATTGAAGATGGAGAGTTTTTCAAAAATTGAATATGAAATATGATTTTTTTCCAATGTTTTTAATCAACTGTATAAAAAGTAGTGTTGAAGAAGATGGATGATTATTTTGTCAAGGGGGAGTTCAAAATTTGAATAATCATTTTTGTTTCATCAATCGGGTCATGATCCATTGTATTTGAGTTAGCCTGCTAATTGTAATTACCCAATTGAAATGGGGTGTGAAAGGATGTCAAAAATTTTGAATTAATTCATATGTTTATGTTTAACTGATTCAAAGCATTATAATTAAGAAATCAGACAGTGATAATCAGTATAGAAATTAAAATCAGTTTGGAATATGAAAATGAAAGTCTAAAGAATATATGACATTTGGATAATATTTTAGAATAATTGAGAAGGATTAATGAAATATGAAATGCACCCAAAATTCAATAAATCATTAGATTTTTCGTGAATTTGGTTGAGTGGGAAATTTTGGGGGATTCCTTTAAAACCCACTTTTGGGTTTCCAATAAAAGGGAGATTTAAATCATACTTTTATAATGATAGACAAGGGTGTAATATTAATTGAAGAAGAGATATAATATTTTATGTTTAGGGGGAGAAAGAAGTTTTTGTATTATTCCTTTCTTGAAGATGTTTTTATGGTGAGAAGTGAAACAAAAAGGTACAAGATTGCATTGTTATTCTGCTGAGCATCATATTTAGTGATCATCGTATTCAGTTATATATTGTATTATTATTGTCATCATATTTGGTTGTTCATGATATATGGATGGATAATCAAATTAAGATTTATATATTTGGATTTACAAACTGATGAAGAAGGTATTCTGAATTGTCTCGATCATAATCAGATAGAGTCATATATATCATTCTGGGAATCAGAATTTAATAATGGGACTGAGAGTGTCATATTTGGAGAATAAAACCGGGAAATCAGATTTAATTATATATCAAAGTCCTTGAAGTTATTACCATCTTTTGGGTAATTGTATAATGAATTTTTTTCTAAAGAATACATTCATGGAAATTGAAAAGAAATCACATGTATCTTTTGTTTCTACTCAAATATTGTATTACTCTAATTTTTCTAGAAGGTTCACATGCACTATTGGATTGTTTACATAGTTTTACATGAGTGTAAGAGAATATTATACTTATTTTATTACAAAAAAATGGGATTTTATTTCTAGTGTATTGTGTGGGTTTTGATCATTTTCAAACCATACTAAGGGTGTAGAAATTATTACTGAATAGTGTACCATGTAAATACTTGTGTTCATGTTGATGTGTGATTGAAATGTTTTCTTTAGGTAATTTAATATTTAGCAGGAGGCTAAGGTTATTTTATTTTGATGGAAACATAAAAGAAAAAGTATCACTGATTGACCCTCTCCCAATATTATTGATACAATCATCTGGACCAGTCACCTTCAACTAGTATTAGAGGGAGAGTTTCCCTTCACTTATTCTTTGCTGGTAGTGAATTTGAATTGTGTGAATAGTATAAGTATTACAGTTTTTGATAAAAATAATTATCATACCTGGAAAGATATAATGTGGACTTATCTTATGTTTATTGGATATGCTGTTCTTGAAGGTGAAGCATATGTGTTTCCTCCTTTTGATTATAAATTACCTCTTACATCAATTAATAAGAAGAATCTTGAGAACAATGGAAGGAATTTTATTTATTATCATCACTTTTTGAAAGTGAATTACTAATAATGGAAGGAGTTTCTATATCCAAAGGTATATGGGACTAGTTAAAACATATATGAAGGCAATAAAAAAGTAATGAAGTCCCAATTAAAAAATTTGAGATTGAAGTATGAAAATTTAAAGATCAGTGAATATGAATCTATTGGGTTATTTTTAACTATGGTGAATGAAATTATGAACACTATCAGAATTATTAATGAAAATCTAGATGATTCTATAGTTGTTGAATATATTTTGAGATTCCTTCCTGAAAATTTTGATGCAAATTTTTTTTCACTGGAAGAAAGAGATACGAAAACATTACCTGTATATGATTTTCATAGCACTCTCATTACATATGAAATGAGAAGGGGAAAGATATGAAAAGAATAAAAGTATTTGACAAAGTTATTTATTTCAAGGCTGCTAAGAAAGAAATGTCAAAGAAGATTCTTTATGAATATGAATCTAGAGAATCCAATTTTGAAAATGAGGTCTATAAAAAATATTTAATATTTTATCCCTGTTTTCTATAAATGTGAAATTTGGTACATGGAAATACATCAGGAGTCTTTATTGAAATAAAATTAATTTAGAATTTTTGGTAATTTTGTGTCCAATTATCCTCAAAGAAATAAAAAATAGCATAGTGATGTAAAATAAAGAAGTTCAAAAAGATCAATAAAAACATGGAGATAAAGGAAAATTTTATACCATATTTAAAGATGAAAAATTATTCTAATGAAAAAGAATAAGTATATTATATAAAGAAAAGGAATAATAATATAGTGATGTAGAATCTAAAAAAATCTATTGACTATCATATTGAAAATAATTTTATTAAAATAGCCAATGATAAATAATTTCTTTGTAGTTTTTCTGAAGAAGAATAAGAAACTCAACTTGAATTTCATTGAAAGAAGAGTTTAATGAATGTTTGAGGAATAGTAGAAGGCCTGAAAATAAAAAAAAATTGGAACATGAATGTTCTTCAATTATAAATAATGATTGTTTTGATGATGAGAAGGTAAATATGGTGAAATAAAATAGTGATTTGAAGAAATATCTTGAGGAAGAAAAGAATTTTAATTATCATATTGAATTGAATTTGAAGTAAAAACAATAAGATTTGGAACATGTCCAACAAAATCATTCTAATGATGAATAAATAAATTAATGTTTAAAAACTCTATCTTAAGAGTTGGTGACTGTTTTTAAAGGAGAAACCAAAAAGGATCATCACATGATACCTTAAAAGGATGATAAGAAATATGGAATTGTTTTTGGAATACAGGACAGATTGGAAAGTTATGTACATGGACAAGACCAAAAAGATTGATAATTCAAACGTTACAAAACACCATGAGTCCAAAAATGTTTCCAAATAGTATCAATCCTAAAATATTACTAATACTTATAATTTTTTTTAAGTATGAAAATAAAATGAATATTTGGATTGATAATAAAATGGTTGGTGGATCAGAAAAGAAATAGATCAAGTCTATTGATAAACGTATTCACAATTCCATCCCGTATAGAAGTTTCAAATTCAAATACTCTTTCTAAGGAAATTGCTGATATTGTGGTGGATTAAAACATACAAGAAAAAATGTATTGGTTCAACCAATAACATTACTATTTTTCCATATGTTATGGAATACAAAGATTGGCTGTAATTCAATTCCCTCAAAATAAGACATCTGATAAGATTATTTTAAAGAAACCTAAAAAGGATCGAGTATGAATTAGAAATAAATTACAAAATGTGAAAATTATTTTTGTAAGAGGTAAAAAACATTTAAACCATGAAAAAGGATGTATTGTATTGTTAGTGGTACAAAAAATGTATCTTAATTATTCTTAGAGTCTATAAAGTGAAGAACAAAATGTAGAAAAATATATTATTATTGAAACCAGCCTGAAAGATACAAAAGGTGAAAGAAATTGTATTTTTGATAGTAAGTGTTATTTTCATATAACATGCGATTTTATGTTGTTGAATAATGTTAAAGAATTAAAATAATTAATAGTGAAATTTGGAAATGATAAATCTCTGAGAATCAAAGGTGTTGTATCATCCATCATTGGAAAAGAAAGTTGAAATCAAATAAAACATCATATGTTGATGGGATGAAACCAATATTTGTAAGTGTATCACATTATTGTGATTAGGGTAGCAAATTTATCTTCAAAAAAGATGTATCTGTTATAAAAAGTAAAGAATATGGAAAGATAGTTACAAGAGGCCAACATATAAAAGGAAATTTGTTTCAAGATTATGAAATACAAAATCTTATTACTTGAGTATGGTGGAAGAGAATCAATTATGTTATAAAAGGCTGGGACACATTTTTCACAGAAACAAGACTAAATTAACAAAGCATGACACTCTTTGAGACATTATTGGTTTTCTAAAAATTAGATATTGGTCTTTCAATGACCCAAACTTTTATCATAGGAATTTCTCTATTCTTATTGTAATTCCATATATTATAAATCACATAAAATCACTTATTGATTAGCCACTAAATTAGGCTAATATTAATTGTTAATATACATAATATTCATGTTCTTTGTTATTCATAAACACCATTTTAGTGCATTTTACTCTTTGAACATCATTTCACAGTATGATTGTAATACCTTCTTAAAATGCACTATTATGTGGTACATTTTTTAACATCATTTAAAGTACCCAATGATTCATATTATTATACATATTTTAATTTGATATTTTTGTAAATTTCTCTACACTACAATATGAACATGTTTCATTTTGGGATCAATGGATAATTCATGGAAAAAGATGGGGATATTTTTTGATGAAAGGAAGTAATTCTAGAGAAGGCAGATTGGACACCAGCCCACTGATGAGATAGTGGGGCACAACATACAGGCCCAATAATCCCAAATTTCTTGAGATTCTATATTACATGTAGTGGAACAAATAACTATTCAGGATGAAATGCTAATTCGGCCTCCATGGTGACCATTTGGGCGGCCCAAGTTAGAGATAAAAGTCTACGCCAGATTCTGCGGCCCATAAAAACATCCCACCAATTAAACCATATCTCGAAAACCATAACTCCTTGTGGGTGGATATTTTATAGGATGTTATGGGACATCCGAATATTAATTTAAGTCATCTATGGACTACCCAAATTCGTTAATATAGAAGGTGTTTCATGCGCCTCTGTTTGGTGGAAGCAAGCTGGATGCCTTTTCGGGTCACTGGTGGAAAGTCTTCTTTCCACAAACTATCCACCACCCTAGACCTACCATACTCATGTTGGATAACATGTACTGTTGGAGGCTCGACCCAAGGTCTCAAAAAATCCTATTTAAGGAAGTGGTTTTGAAGGATTGAAGAATCATTGGTGCTTTGTTAAATTGTAATGTTATGTTGCAATTTTGTTGTCTCAAATTTGTCTCTCACATGAAAGTTGTTCAATTCGCCTTAGTTTCTAAATAAAATTTCTTGTTATACTCTTATTATATTGTTCTTAATCTCACTTTGATACTGTTTCCTCAAGGTGTGAATTTATTCACACAAAATCATGTGAAATTATTCACACAACGTTGGAGTGATCATTTTATTTTTGTTGTTTTCTTTACTTCTCGGTGTCCTCCCTCATGAGTCTACTTTCCGATTCCATTGAAACCATAGAATCAATAGAGGTCTAACCCACTTATGGGTTGATCCAAGGGAGTAGAAAGGGTCTGGATTGGATGTTATTTATCACCCTATTAATGTATAATCACTTCTTAAATTGATATTTTTATTTGATGATTTTTAAAATCCAACGTCCTTGTTGAATTTAAGGCCACACACTTCATGTGCTAATACAAACCTTTACCTTATAGTGATCAAAACATTGATCTTTCAAGTGTATAGGTGATTAGTATTAAAGGGTGTAGGCATTGAACCAGTAATTGATGACATTGTTTTATCTTCTTAAATGAACCCATCTCAAATATAAGAAATTGAAATCTTTGAAAAGCAAATATGTCCAATCCACCCCGAGTGATAACATAGGATCAACTCATTCTATTAAATTGAATTCACTTAAATCTGTTATATATCCTCTAAAATCATCTAAAATCAATCCAAGTTGGCCACTACATAGCCAAAAACAGTCCATAGAATGTACGTGTCTATAGGTTTCTTCTTAGGTCTCTGAGGATTCGATAACCCATGTTAAACTACAAGGACCTTTTTACCATCATCTCTTGGGTAAATTTGAGTGAGAATCAAATTTTGGTGCCGTTTCCAGGGACCTAAGTAAGTTATCTTAGACACTATAATCCTTTGATTCATCCCACTTCTCTTATCTCATCCCCAATTTCATTCTTTTGGAAAACCCTTTTGAACAAGTCCAATCATGGGAAACTTATCCTTACATTGATCACTCAACCCCATGTATGATGCACAATGACCATATTAATTACTACATGTGGGATCATCCGCAACCTACTGAACCACAATGTTTTTATTCATATGATCCACAATACATTTCAGCCTATTATGAGTTCCAATCCCAACATGCCCAATCGGAACATCCTCCTGTAGAATTCCAACAACTTAATTATCCTCTTGGAATAGACCATATATCCCAACACCTTGAACAAGTTGATCCACATCCATTAATTGAGAAATTGTTTCAACAAATGGATAGAATTACTTCTGAAGTTTCATCCTTGAGAGTAGAACTACAAAGCATTGAAACAGTTATGGAACCCATTCCCAGTTAGGTTGTCCATTCCTCATCATTCATAGAAGAATCTTGTTACACTCAAACATATTGTGAAAATGGTAAAGAAATTTCCATTGAACCTAGGATACCTGAAGAGCATGAAGTAATTGTTGAAGGGTCTTTAAATCAATATTAAATTTAATTTTTGGATTCATAAGAGGAGAATATGACATCATGGATTGAGTGTCCTGAATATCACTCCATTGATTCTTCAGAACAAAAAATTACAGAACCATTGGGAGAAATCCCAAACTTTGAGTCCATAAACATTCTTAACACTGATCTTTCCAATTTTTTTGTTGAATCTTCTATTCAAAAGGAACTAATTTTGTTGAAAAATTTGGAAAATGAAACTGATTTAGATTCAAAATCTCAACCGGTGATTGAATATACTATCCAACCAGAGCTCAAAATCATTATCCTTCCTTCCATGATCAAGTATCCCTTAATAGGATATAACCATGAACTTTTAGTTGGAATTAATTATTCTCTTGAAACCAAAAAAGTTTGAATGACTATTGATGTCTTTGGAAAAACTACAGTGGAAACTAGATCAACAATTTCATGCATTCCTTGGATTTTCCCAGTCATTGTAGAACATAGGTTTGTACATGACACAAATTATAAACATTGAATAAATCTCAACCTAATATAATTGGTGAAACATGTGGTCCTTAAAATGTTGAAAGTTGGTATTGGGTATGTTGCGGGGTTCAGGTCGAGCTAGCGATATTAAACCAAAGCACTGCACGGGAGGCAACCCGTGCTTTTCATCTTTGCGAGTCATTTTTTTCTTCATCAAATAGGATTAATTAATCATTTTGATATTTAAAGATAAAAAAATAGATTTTTGATCTGTTCTTCTATTATGAGTATGGATGTGTATGAAAGTGGAGCACCATATTCAACAGTGTCACGTGGTGTGATCCTTGAGTAATACATTACCCATAAATTTAAAAAGAAGAAAATGTATCATCAGTTTATTTTATTTTATTTTAATGTTTTTGTAGGATTAAAATAAAAATACAAAAAAATAATAAATAATAATATAATAATACTAATAATAATAATAAGGGACATGTCGTGGGTAATGGGTCAAACCCCGTCACAACTGGCGAAGCCGCAGGGATTTGAACCCGGGACCGAAGGGAGACAGGGGCGGACACTTCCCACTGACCTACAGTTTTTTGTGCTTCCTTATTCTATAATTTTTTTATATATACTTATATTTTACTTTCTTTATTATATAACTATAAATATATATATATATATATATATATATATATATTGTTTTGTTTTGATTTGTTTGTTTTGTTTTTCCTTTTTCTACTAGGGAACTCTACAAGTGACATGGATATCAAACGATTAAAAGGGAGCAGCATGAACATCAAACTTCAACCACCAGGTGACTTCATTCCATGATACTCATTTTCAATTTTCTTTTTGAACTTTCATTCTCTACCTCTACCCCCTTCTAAATTTTATTTTCTGTAAACACTGGGGACAATGTTGTTTTATGTTGGGGGGAGATAAAATAAAAAACATGATTTTGTGTCAAAAAAATGAATGATTTGAAAAAAAAATGTGTAAATGGAAGGAAAAATTCCAATAACATTAAACATGGTAATACACATTGAAAACTTTGAAACTGAATATAAAATAATTTAGGATTCCCTAATTCTAGTTTTAATCCTCATATAATTTTATAAGAATAGATTTTGGAAATTGTGGTTTTCCAATGTGATATTTCATCATTTATATTTTCATCCAAATAAAAAAAATATCACAATGCACGTCCTTTGGATAGTGGGATATTATTTTATGTCCATGGTGTCCCCCAAATAAATATCATAGGTTTGGTGATCATTTTAGTTTAATATGAGTATTCAAAAAAATTAAAAAAAATTACGCGTAGAGAAATGAAATGTCCTAATGCGTGGCTTTCGATACATGGGGATCGTGACTCCATAGTTGTCTGGCCCAGAGTTATAATTTTATCTCTATTTTTGGTAATTTGAATTTGTTTTTGACTGAGTTAACTCGAGATGATGCCCGGGTATGTGGGATTCACTTGGTTCCCTATGGTCTTTGAGCTTGGGAGTCATCGACAAAGTCTCGCTACAAGGGTTGACTCTTTTGAGTGTAATTTCAATTACCATGGAAAAACTGCAAATAGAAAAAAAACAAAAAAAAATAATACAATAAAAAAATTAAATACTCATCTTAATATTGAAATGTGATTCCACCTAGCGCTTCCGTCATTTCCCCCCATGAAAAAAGATGAACCCCCATGTCTATTGTGATGCACAACACATCCTCATACTTAATTGATATTGGATGAAATGTGGAAATGAATTTGAACAACGGAATGGGCTTGGTATTGGGATCTTCATTTGAAACTATCTTGTATTAAAATATTTTCATGGGTTTCATGATTGTTTGGTATAAGGGTTTCTGGTGATCATTGTGTATTAAAATGTTTTTGGAAAAGGGAATTCGAATTTCATATTGTTGAGATATATTTTTCTCGGGACTAGAAAAACTCAAGTTGGAGGGTGTAATTAGCCACTAAATGAGTCTAATATTCATTGTTAATATAAATAATATTCATGTTCTTTATTATTCATAAACACCATTTTAGTGAATTTTACACTTTGAACATCATTTCACATTATGATTGTAATACCTACTTAAAATGCACTATTATGTGGTACATTTTTTTACATCATTTGAAGTACCCAATGATTCATCTGATTATACATATATTAATTTGATATTTTTGAAAATTTATCTACACTCCAAAATAAACAGGTTTATTTTAGGGATCAATGGAGAATTCATGGAAGAAGATGGAGATATTTGATGATGAAAGGAAGTAATTCTAGAGAAGGAAGATTAGACACCATCCCTCTGATGAGACAGTGGGGCATAACATACATGCCCAATGAATCCCAAATTTGATGTGATTATAGAATACATGTATAGTAAGAAATAACTCTTCAGGATCAAATGCTAATTCAGCCTCCATGGTGTCCATTTAGGCGGCCCAAGTTAGAGATAAAATTCTGGGCCAGATTCTGCGGTCCAGAAAAACAACACACCAATTAAAACATAACTCGAAAACCATAACTCCTTTTTGGGATTATATTTTACCGGATATTATAGGGCATCTGGATTGTAACATAAGTCTTCTATGGACCACCAAAATTCGTCCATCTAGAAGGTGTTTCATGGGCCTCTGTTTGGTGGATGCAAGCTGGATGCCTTTTCAGGTCAATGGTGGAAAGTCTTGTTTCCACAAACATTCCACCACCCTAGACCTACCATACTAAAGTGGGATGAGTTGTACTGTTGGAGGCTCGACCCAAGGTCTCAAATATTCCTATTTAAGGCAGTGGTGTTGAAGGATTGAAGAATCTTGGGTGCTTTGTTCAATTGTAATGTTATGCTACAATTTTGTTGTCTCAAATTTGTCTTTCACATGTAAGTTGTTCAATTCAATTTAGTTTCTTACTAAAAGTTATTCTTATACTCTTATTCTGTTTTTATTCATCTCACATTGATACCGTTTCCTAAATGTGTGAATTTATTTACACAAAATCATGTGAAATTATTCACACAACGGTGGAGTGATCAGTTTATTTTTGTTGTTTTCTTTACTTCGCTGTGTCCTCCCTCATGAGTCTACTTTCCACTTCCATTGAAACCATAGAATCAATGGAGGGCTAACCCACTTTTGGGTTGATCCAAGGGAGTAGCAAGTGTCTGGATTGGATGTTATTTATCACCCCATTAATGTATAATCACTTATAAAATTTATATTTTTATTTGATGATTTTTAAACTCCATCGTCCTTGTTGAATTTAAGGCCACACACTTCATGTGCTAATATGAACCTTTTCCATGAAGTGCTCAAAACATTAATCCTTCATGTTTATAGGTGATTAGTACTAAAGGGTGTAGGAATTGAACCAGTAAGTGATGATGCTGTTTTATCTTCTTAAATGAACCCATCTCAAATATAAGATATTTAAATCTTTGAAAAGGAAATATGTCCAATCCACCCCGAGCGATAACCTAGGATCAAATCATTATTTTAAATTGAATTCACTTAAATATGTTACATATCCTCTAAAATCATCTAAAATCAATCCATGTTGGCCACTTCATAGCCAAAAAAAGTCTATAGAATGTACATGTCTATAGGTTTCTTCTTAGGTCTCTAAGGATTCGATAACCCAAGTTGAACAACAAGGACTGTTTTACCTTCATCTCTTGGGTAAATTTGAGAGATAATCACTTATAGACCATAATCAAAGGTTTATAATGATGAATTAATGAAATAATCAGTATTTCTAGAATTTAAGGAACCAATACTAATGAAATAGTAACATGACCTTATGAATAGTAATACGACCCTTATTAATAGTATACTAGCCAACCAAATAGTAGACTCTCCCATGAAATTATAAATAAAATTTTGGTATATTATATGTGAAAATATGATATAATTATATCATAGTATAGATAAATATTTAAAAAATTATTAATTAATTTTTTGTATTTTTATAATTCATAAATATTTAATTAAAATATTTATGATTACTTGAATAATTTTAAAGAAAATTTAATTTCATAAAATTTATTCATTAATTAATATTTTTATGTCTTTTAATTTTAATATAAATTTATGAGAACATAACTAGTTTTTAATGTGATAAAAAATCAGTTATAATTTCAAAATCTGTATTTTCCAAGTAAATGATGATTTCAATTAAAAATTAAATGATTCATATTTATAAAAAAATTCATAATATTTAGGTCATTTTTTAATTATACTCTAAAAAAAATTGGGTGAATTTTCGTGATTTTTTTGAAATACTTGAATTTACTATGAATAGTAAAATACTATAATTTATGATAAATGCTTAAACACTAAATTTTTTAGTCATTATTGAGTCATGGATGATGTAAGTAACCATTGGTTAGAACTCAAAAGAACTAATTACTATATTTACTTACAATAATCCTCACTATTTCTTGCCTTGGGGAAAACAATAACCTAATGAATTAAATAATGAGAAAACACCACTCTCCTCCACTATAAATACCATCCCTCACACCCTCTTCTCCTCACACCTCTCAAGCTTCGATCCTTTCCTAAATTCTATATAATACTCTTTCCTAGACCCTCCCCCGCGTCCAAGATATCTTTGTCTCTTCAAAAGATGAATACTAGATTCTTTGACGAGGATCTCAAGAGGAGACTTCAAGAGGTAAATCCTCTATTTTTTCTTTTATTTTACTTTCAATTTCGATTAATTTTCTTATTCTATACTCACCTAACTTCATCCAAATGTAATGAAAACTCTAGTAACATAAATATACTGTAATTATATCATTTTAATGGAAGATCCAACATTAAACTCCTCACATGAAATATCTCTCTTTTATCATTAAAATGAAGTCATCAACCGTGATGTATCAATTTACCAACATTGTGACAATGCACATTCATTTTCCTTAAAAAAAATTCATGGATATGGGAGAGTCATTTCCCCAAAGGTATATTTTCGGTGTCCCCAATTATATGTACCTTAACATGTATAGCACCAACAAGGGGTCGATCCACAAGGAACGAAGAGGTTATTTTATCTTGTTTAATTTAGTTTGTAATTTTGTTTTAAGTGAAGTTTTCCGAATTTAGAGTCTATTTCTATTGTTTGTTTGGGTATAAAAAGAACAATTGGTTTTTAATCTTATTTTAACAAATTAATTTCTGGAATGAAAGTGAATAAGGGAAAATCTGATTTTGATACAAATAAAGATAGAAATGTGTTGTGGTTTTGGATTTGGGATAATTTGATTATTAAATAAAATTGCTTTTGAGGTTTTTTTGTTCATAATAACCCAAATGTCTAGGTTTAATTTGTAATAAAGTTTCCATAGTCTGGTAAACATTATATTTTGATCTGAAGAAACTTACTCCTTGGTCTAGTAGTTAGTGTTTAACAGATCTCTATTTGGCTTAGTCCATTTTGAGCCTACAAATACATCCAATGGTCATGGAGTTAATCATCATTATTATTATTTTAAATACCTGAAAATCCTTCCCTTGGTCCGGTAAAGAATATCCAGTGATAATATGAAGTGATTTAAGAAGAAGAAGAAGATATTATTAAAACAAACACATTCAGAGCAACATAATTCAAATTACAACTCATCAGCTTCAACAACCCCAACAAACTTGGTGTATAGTTACACATATTGAAAATGATAAACACAAAACTATTGATACCTGATTAAATCATTCTTGGAACATTGAAAAAGGAATCATTCTTTGGTAGATAGAATAATGGTGGTAGTATGACTGTAGAGCGTCAATCCTTCGGGTCTTAAACCTTTCCTCTATAATATATTTCCACACCACCCCCTCAGTCAGAAGGCCAAGGCCTCCCTTTATAGAAAAAATAAGTACACAGAGTGTGGAAAAAGTACACGCCGTGTACTTTTGTCAATGCGTTTTTGCCTCCATTTTTTCCACTGGTAGGCAGCCTAACACGTCGTCTTTGACTTGGAACACGGCGCCGCCTAGTAGGTGAATGTACACGGCGTGTAGCACCGCCATAAATGGCATGTATTCTCAAAATTTGGCCACCAACGTCTTCTAGAAATGCATACATGTTGTGTAGAAATGGCACACGACGTGTCTCATTCAGCCGGCCACATGGGCGTGTAGATTATTCTCAGCCACCAACTGCATCTAGAATGGTTTACACGCAGTGTAGAAATGGTACACAGCGTGTCCCGACTTCTGGTTACTTGGGAATGTACTTGTCCTTGTCAACCAATGTTTGATCATTAAAGTACACGGCGTGTGTATAAGTACATGTCGGGTAGTTGGAAATATTTTCTTGGTTCTCCAATATTTTATGAATTTGACCGTAAATATTCTGAAAAATGATCAAGATCACCAGAATCAAAATATTTTTCCACTAAGAAGTAAGTAATTTCTGAAAACTTGTTCTTATTTTTCAAAAGATAATATGAAAATGTATACAAAAATTAGGTGCATTAAACCTCACCTATACTAAGTCATTTTCATGCCCTCATTAAAATCTCAACATGTAATTAAAAGATACTATATTATAAGGAAGGAATTAAGTTAATCATAAATGTAAATATTATGTTATAGGAGAAAATTTTAAAAATAATATAAAATAGTTTCAATTCAGTAAATATTCTAATCATGCCTTGTATATAATTCAATTAACTACTTTCATCCTCTTTTAACACTTGTTTCAACCTTTCAAAAATAAGCAATCCACTTGATGATTTACCTCACCAATAAAATACCCAACACTCAATATAATTTTAATCAATGTTATGCTCATTGAAATATATATACACTTTATCCATTGGTTTACAAGAAATCTATTTCTCCACTTTAGAAAATTTGATTTAAAAATATCATGAGGGCTTTTCAAAAAAGATCAGATGTTTCTGTGGCTAAAGGTTGGTAGGTAAAGATGTGAAGATAACTCTGAGGCTTGAAAGAGGAGGCTAAATTCATTTAATAATAATGTATGATATTAAAAAATTAATCTCATTGTAAAAACTTTTTCCACAAGCTTCATCATAGAATCTCATCACCACCATTCCCTTAGTTGAGTAGGTAGGGTTCAGAAACCAACAAGTGAGTATAAGGTCCCCATGTTTGTACCATTATTTTAACAAAGGGGACCTCTTAGAATGTCCACAAATAGAGTTTTGGAACCATTTTTCCCCAGATGATCTAGAGGTTTTCCCCCTTACTTAATTTCTTGACAATTCACAAAATTATGCCATGAGTATCCAATCCCTTCTTTCGAGCTCAGATAAATAATCATGAAAAATAATAAAAGAATTAGGGTAGTAAGGAAAATAGGCTTGTAAAATGGATTCTTATAAAGGCTATTCATGGTCTCTAGGGTCTTCACGAAGATAATATGTAGGGAAAGCCTCATGATAAAGGGGTTTAAACAATCTAATTCCTCAATCATTTTATTATAATTCAAAAATTCCTCATGTTTCAAAAAGAAAACATACAAATTCTGGTAGTTATGTATATTCTAAGAATCTCTTAAGAAAGAGGGTATTAAAAAGAATATATCAAAGGTTTTAGAATAACTCTTAGGAGTGGAATAAATAAATAAATGTAAAATCAAGTCATGACTTGAAAATAATTGATTAGTCTAATTGATGTAATTATATAAGGATTAGAAGATGTAATTATATTATATCAGCAATCATTTAAAATACTTAAGAACTAAAATAAGCATGAATTTTTTTTAAAAATAAATTTTCCCTTTCATCTTTATTATTTAAAAATATAATTTACTAAAAATGTCCTCACATATTCAAATATATCATCTAATAATGATTTCTCCTAACATCTGAAAATGGAAAAGACTAGAGAGGTTGAGAGAATCCCCCAAACATAATACCTCATGGGGTCCACCAAGTTCGAGAAAGAGGAAGAAGGTAAGGTGGGGACACAATAGTGGACCAATCCTAGGGGAAGTAACGGAAGAAGTAAAACAACAAACAAAAGGAAACAATAGAAAAAGAAGAATCCCCTTGGGTTAGGTGAAGAAAAATGGAATTCGATGAAATAGTGCCGCCCAAAACGTACCAGAGTACCTGTGAGGGGTGAAATGAAAAATAACACTTTAAGAATTCAAAAGAGTCACAGGAACAAGATATCACAAAAATATATATACAATGAAAACCAAGTGTCCCCAAACCTGTCAGGGGGTCACCTCAGAAGAGGCATCATCCAGTACAGAACCAGTTGGTAGAGACGGTTCGGGATCTATGGAAGCGGGAGGATTGGACTCTGCATCTGGAAGGGAAGATGAATAAGTAGGAGTCGGGGGTGCTAGACTAAGAATATGTGCCTCTGTTGCACTCCCTGGAATGAAAAAAATGGTGGTGGCAGCAGTAGTAGCAGTTGGGCCCATAGTAGATAGTAGAACAAAATCTGTGGCTAGCATAGTAAAGGGAAGTGGAGCTGCAGAAGAAGGACTAGAAATTGAGGTAGAGGCAGGCAGTTGGGCAAGGTGAATACCAAGATGCTGATGAATAACCCCTAACATCTGCTCCAAGCTATCCTGTCGGTTGGCGATACGAACCAACTACTGCTCCATCGTATCGAGGTAGAGTGAAAGGGTGAGACCGACCGAGGGTGCGGGGGGTAGGGGGTAGGTGGTGGTATAGAAGAAGGAAGGATAGAAGAGGTGGGGTCAATTTAAGGGGGTGTTTGGGAAGCTAGATAGGGTGGGGAAGGAGGAGGTGGTGCATCGACGGGTGGTGTAAGAGGGTCAGCTGATGGGCGGGATGGAGGCTGGGCAATAAAGTAGGCACCCCCTACTTATGGACCAATCCCATGCAAATAAGAATGAGATAGTACATACACTAGGGGGAACCTAACAATAAATGAGGTGGAGAAGGCTCAAAGACACCGAGATGGTGGGCAAGGAGAGTGGCGTAAAACTCGCTATTCCGGTTGCCCTGACAGCCGGTAAACATAGAAGGGAAGTAGGAGAAGGCTAGGTAAGGGAGGTCCAGGTAGTATTTCCAGATGATAAAAGTAAAGAGATCCATGTCATGACTGGTCACGACCACAATATCCTCATGGTGGGGGAAAATAATGGCACTAAAGCACTGGTGGGTGAAACGAAGTATGGGGTCGTTGATGAGGGTAATCTTTTGCGAGGTAAGGGTGTGGCACTGGTCAGACCCAGCAATCTCCCACCACATAGCCACAAGCTTAGAGCACTCGGACCTGCTCAAGGTTGAAACAGGGGTTGGGGTGATATTATGGGGTGGTGGAGTCATATCGCTACTAGAAACAGCCTCCGCTGAGGTAGTGGGTGGTGGATGGATGGTCAATGGAGGGAGCTCTTATACCAGAGCGACTGGGTCTAGCTGTGTTGCTGGCTGGAGTCGAATCCGATGATAAATAGACCTCTCTCCCTCAGTGGTGGAGGTAGGCCACTTCACATGGGAAGGATCTCAGTCTGTCATAACCTTAAAGAGAAAGAAAAAAAAAATAAAAATAAATGAAAAGAAAACAAAGAAAATGCGAGAAAACAAGAAAATAAAAATACAAAGCATGTACATCTAGAGTACACAGCTTGTAGTGGAAGCTAGGTATCATCCTGTGTTCTTTGGATAAATAGACTAAGGGAGTAGAATATAGACCATGTAAGGGTACATGGCATATACTGAGTATACACACTGTGTTCATGCAAAGTAGACATGGTCGTGTATGAGTAATGACATGGCCACATTTGTTAATAGTTTTAATCGTAAAGGACACATCGTGTACGGTTCTAACATGGTGTGTATATAAGCAAAGGAACATGGACATGTGGAGGGCTAGAAACGGGCTGGCCAAAAGAAATGGTATACATGGCGTGTAACGAACTCACACGTCATGTATTTGAACATGGTATGTGAGGTTTTGTTAAGTGCTACACATGTAGGGGCCAAAAGAAATGACATACATGACATATTCCGAACGCACACATTGTGTAAATGAAAATGGTGTGTGAGGTAATGTTGAAAGGAACTTGGACATGATCAGGGCTGGTACATGGTGTGTACCGAACATACGCACCATGTATATTAAAATTGTGAAACATTCCATGTGTCGACATGTACAGAGGTACACGGCGGGTGTTCTTCATTTGGTGGTCGTGTATCGCAGAAGAAGAATAGTTAGCAGATCCCAAAACACCCAAAACACTTCTAATAACTTGAAATATTGTATGTAGAAGGGAATACCTTGATTGATGATCACAGTTCAAGAGAAATCAGAACCCAAGATGAACCAAATCAACGGATCTAGAAGTGGGGAGGTTGGGTGTTGTATGGTAGATGAAACGGGAAAAGGGGAAGCACTGTTCGACACAACGTGAAGCCGGGTGGCTGTAGCATATATACCCGAGTTAAACGAAATGTGCATATGGACTACACACTGTGTATCTCAAAAAAATTATATATTATATATATATATAATTATTATAGTAAACTATATAATAATTAATATTTATAATTAAAAAATAATAAAAATGGATATATATATATACATAATTTAAATATAAATCTAGGCACATAACTTAGTGGGAAAATACACATCGTGTGTTTAAAAAATTTAAAAAGAGAAGTACAACCTTTGGTTCGGTGCTTGGGGTGAGGTTCGAACCGGCGATCGGTTGTTCCGAACAGATGCTCTCAACAACTGGAGCAAAGGCTATACTGCTTCCCTTATTTATTATTTATATATATTTAATTTATATGACCTATAATACATGGTAAGAAATAAATGCAAGGAGTATGGTTTTTAATTATATAAGAAGGGGATGAAGTAGGGAGATCAGCTGAGTTCGAACCCGGGTCTTTTGGATCCAAGGCCGAGACTTTTCAAATCTGCCATCTTCATCTGCATGACATACATTATATGGAATTTTTTTAAATTTAGTAAGGACTAACATGGCCCACATGACATATATCGAAATACACGTCGTTTGGTTTTATTAAAAGGGAAAATGATGGAGATGGAGAGGTTGTCCGGATTCAAACCCGGGTCTTTCAGAACCGAGTTATGATCCTAGCCAGCTGATCTATCCCCATAATGGGTTTTCTTATAAGAAAATATATACATATTAATGACTAATACACACTCCGTGTAAGAAAATATAAAAAGGAGGAACCCCGCACCGACGGTAGGCTGGTAGGATTCGAATCGGGGTCGGCTCAGATAAACTCTAGTCACCTTGCCATTAGCACTGGCATCATCCCTGTTTATACTTAGATACTCTATATATTTGTAAGAGTTAGAAAATAAAGTGAAAAGGAAAAGTACATGCCATGTATATAGAGGGGAAACGACATGTATTATCTAGGTTTCCTTCTAGGGAATGCCTTTGTTTTATGTCGTTGGCCCAACCAACTTACCTTTTCTTACATGAGCTGTATAGTGGACAATATTCCCATTGTGTCGTCTATGTGATGGTAATCCTTCAATTGTTCCCTATTCACTTTGAATGGTTGACCATCCTCTCTAGAAATTTCCACCGCTCCATGATGTAATAAGCATATCTCTTGGAATGTTCCCAACTATTGTGACTTTAAATTTCTTGGAAATATGTGGAGATAAGAGTTAATGAGAGGTACCTGATCACCAGGTTTGAAAGATTTTTGTGAAATCATCTGTTCATGAATAGATCTTGTCTTATCCTTGTAATGTTTGGCGTTTTCATATGCCTCTAGTCTGATTTCATCAAGTTCTGACAATTGGAACTTTCTCTTATCTTCAACTGCCTTCAGATAAAAATTCAGGGCCTTGATGGCCCAGTGGGATTTTTGTTCCAATTCCACTAGCAGATGGATTGAATTTCCATAGATGAGGCAGAATGGGGACATTCCTATTGGTGTTTTGAATGTAGCCCGATATTCCAACAAATCAATATCTAAATTATTTGATTAGTATTTTTTTAAAGTATTTATTGTTTTCTACAGTATCTTCTTGAGCTCATAGTTGGAGAGCTCCACATTTCCACTGGACTGGGGATGATATGGTGTCCCCATCTAATGTTTTACTCCATACTTCGATAGTATTCCTCTCATCAGTGAGTTGTCGAAGTGGGTCCCTCTATCGTTGATCAGTACTCCTAGAACTCCAATCCTGCTAAAAATATTTTTCTTTAAAAATCCCATGACTACCTTGGTTGTGTCGTGTGCTATAGTGGTGGCTTCCACCCACTTGGAGACGTAGTCAACGCATACCTGGATGTATGTGTTCGCAAAAGATGGGGGGAAAGGGACCCATGGAATCTACTCCCTAGACATAAAAAATCAAGACCTCCAAGATTGGGTGTTGGGGCATATCAGTTCTACATCCCACACTACCAGTCCTCTGGCACCGATCGCAATAGGAAACAAAGGCCTGAGCATCTTTATTCATTGTGGGCCAGAAGAACCCAGACTGCAGGATAATCGCTATTGTATGATCAGGACCATGATGTCCCGTAACTGGAGACGTGAGACGGAACTTCAGGACTCCATGAAATTCATGATCAGGAATGCAACAACGGATTACCCCATCGCCACAGGATCAGAATAGGAGAGGATATTCCCAAAAGTACCTCTTCACATCAGAGAAAAATATCTTCCTCTACTAAAAGGAGAGATCGGTGTAAACGACACATGTATCCCAAAAATTATAAATATTAGCATACCATGGTCTAGGTGTCTTGTTGACTGAATATAGGTGTTCATCAGTGAAATCTTCCCTGATCTACAGATCCTTCTCTAAATGAGGAAGCTCGAGCTGGGAGAGATGGTTAGCAACAATGTTATCACTCTCTTTTTTATCTCAGATCTCCATATCAAATTCTTTTAAGAGGAGTACCCTATTGATCAATCGAGGCTTCACATATTTATTGTTCAATAGGTAATTTAGTGCTGCATGGTCAGTATAAACACTAACATTAGACAACACAATGTAAGAATGGAACCTGTCAAATGCGAAAACCAATTTGAGAATCTCCTTCTCTATGGTGGTGTGGTCGATTTGAGCCTCATTGAGAATCCTGTTGGCATAATGTATAGGTCAGAAAATCCTGTCAAGCCGTTTTTCCAAGACTTCTCCCACTGCATAGTCACTAGTATCGCACATCACCTCTAATTGTTCCTCCCAGTTGGGATCAATCATCACCGGATCTTCCACCAGACACAACTTTAGTTTCTCAAAATCTAAATAATATGTCTCATTGACCTCAAATATGGAATACTTGGTTAGATTTTTGGTGAGGGGATGGGCTATTTTGATGAATTAGTGGACAAACCACCTATAGAAACTTCCATGCCCCAAGAAGCTGCGGATGGCTCTAACAGAAGTCAGAATAGGTAGTCGTGAAATTACTTATATCTTTGTTGGGTCCACATCTATCCCCTTTGCTACGATTTTTTGGCCAAGGATGATGCCACTTTGCATAATTAAATGACACGTTTCCCACTTCAAAACTAGGTTAGTTTTCTCACAACGTTCTAAAACTATCTCCAGTTGTCGTAAACAAGTGACGAATGATTTCCCGTAAATGGAAAAATAATCCAAAAATACCTCCAGGATTTTTTCTGCTGTGTCATGGAAGATATCCACCATGCAGCACTGGAAGGTGGTGGGGGAATTGCACATTCCAAAAGAAATCATCCGATAAGAAAATGTACCATAGGGGTAATTGAATGTGCCCTTCTCCTGATCCTCTAGAGAAACGGAAATCTGGTTATAGCCTGAATAACCATTCATGAAGAAATAGAATTTGTTCCTTGCTAGTCTCTCAAGTATTTGATCCATGAATGGCAGGGGAAATGATCCTTCCTTGTGGAATCATTTAGCTTTTGTTAATCCACAAAGACTCTCCAGCCCATGACATTGCATGTAGGGATGAGCTCCTTATTTTCATTTGAAATTATAGTGATAACCCCCTTTTTGGGAACCACTTGTAGGGGACTCACCCATCGACTATCTAAGATGGGATAGATGATGTTGGCATCCAACAATTTAATTGCCTCATTTTTTAAAACTTCCTTCATGGGGGGATTCAGGAACTGTTGTGGTTCCTACAACTGCTTGGCACCTTTTTCAAGTAACACCTTGTAGGTGAAAATGGTAGTGTTGATGCCTTTTAAATTAGTGACTGTCCACCCAAGAGAATGTGTCTGTTGTTTCGAAACCCGCTAAATTGCATCTTCTGGATTTTGTGGCAGTTCTGCATTATGTATGACAGGATAAGTTTTATTGGTTCCCAAATACCCATACATTAGAGAAGATGGAAGAGGTTTCAGTTCGACTTCAGGTGCATTAAAAATCAAAGATACAAGTGGTTTTACCTTTTCCTATTCCAGACTATCTGGAATAACTGTACGTTGCCAATAGTGGCCACCCTGGCCATCTAGGAATTTCATGTCCTCCAGTGCTTCTTTATTTGGAATGTATGGAAAAATAAAGGTATCTGAGAAATAACATACCATATCATTCCCTTTTTTTCTCAAACGATCATCCATGGTGGTTATATCATAAAAATCTTCATGATCATGCAATGATACATGTTTAAAATCCTTGAGGAGATTTTAGGAGACTCTCTCATCTCCTACCTGGAAAATCGTCTCTCCTTGGTGCATGCCAATTAGTACCTTTCCAATGGCTATGAAATGTATTCCAAGTATGAGAGGTGCCTCCTGGTCACCCTCCATGTCGAGGATGAGGAAATAAGCTAGAAGGATCATCCGACCCACGTTGACGAGCACATCCTCCAGTAGTCCCATTGAGTGTTTGATGGATCGATCAACAAGTTTAAGGGCTACTCGGGTAGGTTTCAAATCATGGAGCCTGAGCTTCTTGAAAACTTCAAGGGGCATGAGGTTCACGTTGTCCCCTAAGTCATAGAGAGTATTTCCAAACTTGCATGGTCCAATGGTATAGGGAATGATGAAACTACCTGGATCCTGGAGTATGGGAGGAATTGAGTGTTGGATGACTGTAGAACACTCCTCGGTTAGGGCAATGGTGCCCAGATCCTCTATCTTTCATCAATTGGACAGTATGACCTTCATGAATTTGGAATAAGTAGGCATCTACATCAATGCCTCTGCAAAATGGTATATTTATGTGGAGCTTCTTGAACACATCCTTGAATTTTCCAAACTGCTGATCCATCTTTTTGTATGTCAATCTCTTTGGGAAGGGTAATGCAGGTACAAAAGGTTTTAAAACATCCTTCCATTTATTCTGTAAAGCCTCCTTTTGTGGGATTTTGGATGAGGAGGGGTCGGTATTGGTACCTACTTCATGGTCAGGGGATGTGGATACACATGGCTATTCTAGTTGGTTCTATTGAAGCTCTTTTCCAATCCATAGTATGACAGCATAAGCTTCCTCTCTCCGGTTGTTCTCTGTATTTCCCGGTAGAGTATCGGGTTGCCCTCCTGATAGTTTGTTCACCAACTGGCCAATTTGGTTATCCAGGACTCGAATTTATGGTTCTTAATTTTTTAACCTCATCTCAATAGTAGATATGAAATCTTTCTTAAGATCCTCTATCCTTGAGGTGTTCTCCAGCTGAGGAGGTTGTTGAGCTGGTGGAGGTGCTGGCTACCGAGGCTATTGTGGGTGAGGGTTCTAATACCCTTGCTACTGATAAGATCCATATTGTGGCTGCTGCTGCCTCGGGTACTAGTTTAGATAGGTAGTCTGGTTGTAACAGAGTGGTCTCTGGGGCAGATGATTTTGTTGTTGTCGGCCCCAGCCTGTGTTTTGGTGATCATGCCATGTCGGGTTCTAGTACTGCTGGTACTGGTTGGGCCCTCAGTTTTGTGCAACATAACTCGCCTCACTTGTCGATGGGCCTCCAGCACAACCAGGGTATTCTCCCATTATGTGGTTATCACGACAATCACTGCTTTCCAGATGGTTTGCCGCATGTACTTGGGACGTGCCCTTAAAATTTATTGTGTGAATCTTCTTGGACACAGCTTCCAACTGGGCATCTAGAAAGGTAGTTGGATCTATGTTATGCTTCCCTCATTTCTATGTTCCAAATTTGGAATTCCACTGGAAGCTGTTGGAAGACATATCTTCTAGTAGTTCGAATAGTTCTTTGGGGGACTTCCTCATTACCGTACCTTCAGCAGCAACATCCACCACATATTTGGTATTAGTTGTAAACCCTGCGTAGAAGGTTTGGACATGCATCAAACGTGGAAGTTTGTGGTGTGGGAACTTGTGCAACATCTCCTTGAAGTGATCCCATGATTCGTTCAATGATTCAGCGTCATGTTGTTGGAGATTTTGGATCTCATTCCGTAGTGTCACCATCTTTGAGGGTGGGAGGTATTTGGAAAGGAACGTCTGGGATAGCTCCTCCCAGGTGAGGATGGATCATTGTGTAAATCCTTTAATCAAATCTTTCTCCTTATCCATTAGAGATAAGGGTAATTGGCATAGATAAATATTGACTATGGACACTCTGTGGTAACGGAACGTGTCAGAGACCTTCATAAAATTGGAGAGATGAGCATTGGAATCCTCACCGAGTAGGCTGCTGAATTGAACAGAGTTCCAGATCAGCTGCATGATAGCAGGCTTGATCTCAAAATGTTGGTCATGCACCGACAGTCAGAAAATACCCGTATCATCTCCATGGATTTATGGGAAACAATACTCCATGAGAGTATGACGTGGAGGTGGTTTCTATGGAGGGGGAACTGGCATGAATTGTTGGTCCTAAGGAGCTTAGTATGGCCCCTGACCTTGGTTGAAATATGGCATCTGCTCAGGTTGGAATTGTTGGAGATGATGTAGGCCATATCCTGGAGAAAGTGGAGCTTGTTGGTTCTGGTTGCCACTTGGTCCTAACTGTGGCCCTGCTCCTTGGAAAACAGCTGGATTGCCTTCCTCATTCTGCACCAGTGGATTGGTTTGGTTGTGTTCAACCATGATTGCTCGTTAGCGCCTCAAAAAAGTCCATTCGATCTCAGGGCCAATTGGAAAAAACCCTGATGACTCAGTATTCTTGGAATGCATGTGGTTGCCACTCACACACCTATAGACCTGTACAAACAAAAAAAAACACCAATCATAGATTAAGAAAAAGAAATATAAAAAGAAATATGATTAGAAAAAATATTTTTTTGAATTTTTAATTTTTATTCTCACTAAAATTTAATAAAAATTTAATTAAAACAAGAATAAAATTAACGCTACGATTCCCTAGCAACGTTGGAAAAATTTGGCAAGTTGTTTCACCGAATCTATGTTTTCGGTGTCCCAAATTATATTTACCCTAACAAGTATAGCACCAGTAAGGGGTCGATCACCAGGGAACTAAGAGGTTATTTTTTCTTGATTAACATAGTTTTTATTTTTGTTTTAAGTTAAGTTTGCTGAATTTAGAGTCGATTTCTATTGGATGTTTGGGTATAAAAAGAATAATTGGTTTTTAATCTTCTTTTAACAAATTAATTTCTTGATTAAAACTTAATATGAGAAAAATAGATTTTGATGCAAATATAGATAGAAATGCATTGGGGTTATAGATTTCTGATTAGTTCATTATTAAATCAAATTGCTTCTAAGGTTGTGTTGTTCATAATAACCCAACTCTATAGGTTTAATATGTAATAAATTTTCCTTAGGCCGGTAAACTTTATATTTAGAGCTGAAGAAACTAACTCATTGGTCTAGTAGTTAGTGTTTAACAGATATTTATTTGGATTAGTCCATTTTGAGCCGATGGGTACTTCCAATGGTCATGGATTTATTCATAGTTATTCTTATTTTGATTCCCTGAAAATCCTACCCTTGGTCCAGTACAGAGATTCCAGTGATAATATGAAGTGATTTAAGAAGAATAAGAAGAGATTATTAAAAAACACATTTAGAGAAACTTAATTCAAATGAAAACTCATCATCTTACACATCCCCAACTCACTAGGTGTTTATTTACACATATTGAAAATGATAAACACAAAACTATTGATACCTGATGAAATCATTCTTGGAACTTTGAAAAATGAATGATTCTTTAGTAGATGGAATAATGGTGGTAGTATGACGATAGAGTGTCAATCCATCGGGCCTTCAACCATTCATCTATAATTTCTCTCGACACCACCCCCTTAGTTAAGAGGCCAAGGCCTCATTTTATAGAAAAAATAAGTACACAACATGTCGAAAAAGTACACACCGTGTACTTTTTTCAACGCATTTTAGCCTCCGTTTTTTCCACTGGTAGGCGGCCTAACATGCCATCTTTGACTAGGAATTGGGTACCACCTGGTAAGTGAATTTACACAGTGTGTAGCGCCGCTATACATGGTGTGTAGTCTCAAAATTCGGCCACCAACCACTTTTAGAAATTAATACATGACATGTATAAATGGAACACAACGTGTCCCGGATTCTAGTTACTTGGTCATGTACTTGTACTAGTCAACCCATGTCTAAACCTGAAAGTACATAGCGTGTGTATAAGTACATGTCGTGTAGTTGGAAATTTTTGCTCAGTTCTCCTCTGTTTTGTGCATTTGTCCATAAATCTTCTGAAAATGAACAAGATCACAAAAATCAAATTATTTTTTCAATAAGCAGTAGGTAATTTCTGAAAACTTGTTCTTATTTTTCTATATAGTATATGAAAAGGTATACACAAATTGGGTGTATCAGATATTAATTAGATCATTAAATGGTTTAAAATAGATTTTTAATTTTATTTTATAACATTTTTTATGTTCTATAAATCACTTATTTTCATAATACATAATGATGAAACAAGATGAGTTCTTTTTGATAAAAAAACCACAAAAATTTAGCTAAAGTAGTCATCATTACGTTTTATTTGATGAATAATCTTCATGGTATATAAATATATCCATTGTAATATCATTTTAGATTATGTAGGACCATTAATAATATATAATATCCATTTTGGATGTTCATTCTCATTTAAAAAAACTTCCATTCATGTATACAGACAAACCAATCATGAAGACTATAAAAACAAACACTCTCGAACAACAACATTAAACACTATAACACATCCAAGGAACCATAAAAACATAATAAATCCATAATGAATTATATTCATATATATAAGGTTATATAATTTTAAATTAATAGATCTAATGTGATTATTAATAACGTTAATGTCATTAAATCATTTGGACACAAGGTGCAAGGAATTCTCAAACCCAAATCTATTTCTTTGTGTTTTACCCCTTTCAACCCATTTTCAGTATGGATATTCCTTAAATAGCATTTTTTCATCATTATATTACCTTTTATATGATATTAATTTTTTCTAATTGAGATTATGATAATCACAATGTTTTTATAAAATAACACTTCTTTCCAAAAAACACAATTCTCAAGATTGTTTCATATTCACTCAATGATAATGATTCTTATATCAAGTATGTTATTCCCTCTTTCATTTTGTTACCCACTATTTATTAATTTATTAATTATTAAATTAAACCCATTCCTTTCTATGGGTTATTTTATGTCCAGGATTGATATATTTTCTCTATGGTATGCATGATAATGTAAATGATAGGATGTGACAGGTGCCCCCGAAATTATATAGCACAATGTAAATGATAAAATGTAAAGGGTGCACCCCGAATTTAGAGAACTCAAATTAACTATGTTATTTGATTTATCTCATGAGGAATATGAAATATTCTTGATCATTTTTCAATATTTTTTCACAGCTATGTGTGGTAGTTGACAATTAAGACATGGTGTTTCATTTTTGTGCATTTCCATATTATAAGGCTTTATATAATCCTTCCTCTCATGAAAATGATGTCATGATTATTCTCAACCAATGTCATATTATTTCCTGATCATATATATAATCATACATGGATTTTATCTCACCCATGATTCATGTATATCCTCAAGCGATTTCATGTATTAATAATAATTTAAGGGCCAATAAGAAGCTACAGAAGAAGAAATTAAATAATGTTTTTGTTTCATTTTGTAAATATTAATATGGTCATAATTTTACAATTATAAGGAACCTTTGATTCATAATTCTGTAATGTTTTATGTTTTTTATCATTAAAATAATGTAATGTTAATGTAAGAAAATTTAGGGTCTCTATAGGTGTTGCATTATTTGTTAAAAAAGAAATACTAAAAATGTTTTACACATGAATGATGAGATTTATTCAAAAAAACCATAGATCAGATTAATTATGATATCTTTGGGGTAATGAAAAAACAATAAAAAATTGAAGTAATTAATTATGTAATTTCATTGATGATTTTACTCACATTCCTTGTGTTTTGAATATGAAACATAAGTCAGATGCTTTGAAAATGTTTAAAAGTTTTTGAAGGAATGTTGAGAAGGAATGTGAGAATTCGATGAAGAAGTTGAGAACTGATAATAGAGGTGAATATAGAATTGAATAATTTTAAAGTCATTATTGGAAGCATTGAATTAGGAATGAAAACATTTCTCTATATACTCCCCTTACAAAATGGAGTGGCAGAAATAAAGAATATAAGTTTGGTGGAAATCGAGAGATATATGTTACCTAAACATAATCATTCTCATTACTATTGGAGGCAATCCATGAGTACTACTATGTATATTCGAAACTGTTCTTTCTATAGGACAAGATCATATATGAATCGATGTGAATTTTTTTATTCTAAAACTGCACATTTGAAATATTAATAGTATTTGGAGTCCATGCATTATAAAAAAATAAAGGTGGAAACATGAGAAAGTTTGAGTAGAAAGGTGAAGGTAGAAACCTTCATGGCTTTGCTCTAGAAGGAAGGGGATATAAATTTTTCAATAAATAAAAAGGAATATTTTTTCATTCAATTTATGTGAAATTCATTGAATATGCAGTGGATTAAAAATATATTCAGGCTAACAAGGAAGTTGTTATGGAATGATTTGATTGCAATTCTGATTATGATACAGACAATTTTTATCCATTTCAGTTGAAAGAATCAAACACAGTTTTTTCCAATGACGGGGAAGATACTCAAAAATCTCACCGCATGATGAGGAAGAAAGTGGATGCTCAGAATATAATTTTGTATCAAAATCAGAATATTCAAATAAGAACAACACATGCAATTAAACATACTTCTTCATATTCAAAAGTGGAGTCAAATGATTGGATATAAGCATTTGATTATCTATAATGGGTTTATGACATGACTAAAGAGCTAGATATGATTGAAAACAGTGATACAAGGTAGCTCATACTCAATCCCAAAAACAAAAACATTATTGGTACAATGTGGGTTTTATGAAAAAAGATGAATAAAGAAGGTGAAGTGATAAGAAAAAAATAAATATTAGTACAAAAAATTATTCCCAAACTTAAGGTATTGATTTCAATGAATCCTTTTCATTAGTGTAATGATTAGAAACATTTAGAATTTTTCATTCTACTAGTGCACAATATATTTACAAAATAATTGAAATGAATGTTAAATCTGCATTCTTGAATGGTGATCTTGATGATGAATTTTACGTTGAACAATCTTGTGGATTTATTATTGGGAATTATGAAAGAAACTTGGGGAGACTGAAAAAAGAATTTTATGGGATAAAATTGGCTCTGAAAGAATGGTATTCAATATTTGATACTTTCCTAAAAAAGATGAGATCAAAGAAAGGAATATATGACATAAATCTTTATATCATAGAATGTTAATAGTATTCCTTCATCATAATTGTTTATATTAATGATATTATCATTGATGAGAATGATTAAAGAAGTAGTTAATGATTTTATGAATAAATGAAAATGGTATTTTAAATTTCCATAATAGGGGAAATGAAATACTTTACTGGGTTAAATTTTTTACAAAAGATGAAACATATATTTCTGCCAAATAAAAGTATTCTGAGGAACATCAGAAGAGGTTCAATGTGAAAAAAACAAAACTTCTTTCAATACTCATTTAAGTAAGAACAAAGTTGAAAGAAGATGGAGAAGGAAAAGAAGTAGTTCAAAAATAATTTTGGAATCGGATTGAATATTTAAAATATTTGACTGCCTCAACACCCAAATTGTTGACACTATTTCCTTATGTGATAGATTTCAAGGTTCTCATAAATAATCACATTTACTTACAAGAAAAATAATTCTTAGATGAGTATATGTCATAGAAGATTGATACATCATGTATGATAACTCAAAAAGTATTCAATTTTTGGGTATTCATATACGGATTAGGTCTGAAATTTAGATGATAGAATATCTATATATGGTGAAGTATTATTTTTTTGGAAACATTTTTGTTAGTCAGACTTAAAAGAAATAAAATTCAGTATCTCTCAATATGGTTGATGTTGAGTATGTTACCACCAATCAATTCACTACACAACTTATGTGGATGAAAACACAATTAGAATATTTACTTGTGTAATTGAAGATACCCTTAATCATGGGATGTGATAATCAAAGTACAATGAACATAAAATGAAATTAATTTCACTATTATCATTCAAAACATATTGATATCAAATATCATTTCATCAAAAAGAATGTGGAGAATAAAAAAATGAAGCTCAAATATATTCCTACCTTGAAACAAGTTGCTGAAATTTAAAAAAAACATTTACTAAAGGAATCCATTTCGAAATTGAGGTTAACAATGCTGATCAAACTTTTTTCTCATCAAGTTTGAGGTAAGTATTTTTGTTCCCTCTCTCATCTTTCCTTTGGGTAGTTCTTTTAAGGGTGATATATCACTTGTTTCTTAAATATATCCTTCTGAATGCATATAAAAATGGGGAGTTGTGGGTAATCTATTATTTCTACATTGTAAGTGTTTGAAATATTCTAACTATTTGTTAGAGTGTTTGTAGGAAACAAATTTTTTTATTATAGGAAAGGTGCCAATGATGATAAAGTATGGCTAAATTAATGAAATTATGAGGAATTTATCATAATCACTTCTCTTGGACATCATTGTTTTACTATCAAGGATTCTTGTTTCCTATAATCAGTTAGCTCATGTAGGCTTTGAATTTTTGGTAAGTATTCCATTTCATAAGGATACAATGTTTGGTGAAATATTCTATTGGTTGATAAAAAAGTTCAAATAGGGATATTGTTACGACTAGGTAGTTGATGAAGGTGATTGTTTTAGGAAGATTTATTTTATTATCAGGAATGCCTCAGAAACAATGATGTTTGAGAAGAAAGTAAAATCACCTCAATTAGTATTTGAATATCACAGATCATCGTATTTAAGGAATCATATCCACAAATCCTAAATAGGCTGATCATATTGAATAATAATTTTGTTGGAAGTAAATGGTCATAAAATTCACTCTAAATCTGGTTTGAATGGACTGAATGTATAGAAGGAGAATTAGAATACGCATGACCATGATTTAAGTGTGATGATGATTTCCTAATCATAGAGTTCTCAAAAATCAGTAGTGTTTGGAAATAATGTGATGCAATCAGGATGAAACTAAGGGTGTGAAAGATATTATTCTAATCGTATTTAAGTTGATCATATCTACATGGAAATAGAAATGATTCAAGAGATCATATTTACCGTAATTGTAATCACACTGATCATAATCATGTCTATCATATTTAGGATGAGATGGATGGTAAAATGGTTGCTGAAGTTGAAGCTAATTACATCAGTCCATAGTATTTATCATACCAATGTATTCAGGCAGAATGGTTTTCATTAAGACTGATGGTAAAGGAATTGTGTTGAAGATGATGCAAAACATATTGAAGGAGACAAATAAAAAATGTATTCCACCATTTAATATATTTGAATTTGTGTTTAATGGAATTTATTGAATCTTAATGACTTAGATGATTTTGGAAAAATTAGGGGAACAGAATGTACTGGTTTTTAGTGAGACTAAAAACCAAAATTCTAATATTCTTAGTGATTAAAGATGATGATTTTTTTAAAAAAATAATTATGATCTCTGATTTTTGTCAAATGTTTTTATTCAACTAGATCTAAAGAAAATTTGAATAATATGGATGAATATTTTTTGTGTGGGTCCATGAAATTTGAATATTATGTTTTGTTTATTCAATTAGATAAAGAGAAATCATATTTGAGTTATCATACAGATCAATATGACACAATCTAAATGGATGTGTGAAAAAGACAAAAGATATATATTTCTTCATACATTTATTTTTAACTAGTTTGGAGCATCGTAATGAAGAAATTGGACAAGGAAAATTGCCATGGTAATTTAAATCAGAATGGATCTGAAAAAAGTAAGAATAAAGAAAAGATGAAGTTTGAAGAATATTTGGGATGAATCAAGAAGTAATGAAGAAGTTAGAGATGCACCTGAAATTCAAGAATTATGTAAATTTTGGTGTATTTAAATGAGCGATAAAGTTTTGGGGATTCTAGAAAGAAATAACTTTTGGGTTTCCTTTAAATTGAGAGAAGTACATCATAATTTTCTAACGGCAAACAAGGGGTTACTATTCACTGAATAAGAGAGAGAAGCACTATGGTTTAAGGGATATGATGATATTTTAATACTAAGCCTTTGTTAAAGATGTTTCAATGAAGAGAAGTTAAATTAGAATAGACAATATTGTAATGTTATTTAGTTTATCGTCGTATTCACCTTTTTATTATATTCTTCTTATTATTAAATTCATATGATCATAATATTAGGCAAGTTAATATGATCAGAATTTTTGTATTTTGATTTCAGGACTGAGGAAGAAGCAATTCTAAGTTTCCTAGATCATATTTAGACAGATTCAGGTCTATAGTATTGGGAAATCAGGTGTGAAGAATCAGATTAGGAGAATCGTATTTGAAGAATCAGCATGGTAAATCATTTTACGGTTTATATAATTGTCCTTGATGTTCATACCATCTTCTAGGTAAGAGATTTAATAATTTTATTTCAAAAAACTATATTTTTTAAAATTGAAAATGAAGAAAATGTAACATGTGTTGTTACAAAACAATGTATTACCCCAATTGTGATAGAGGGTGCATATGTACCATTAGATTGTTTACATAGTGATACTTGAGTGTAAGGGCATATCTTACTTGTTGTATTCAACATAAATTATATTTTTTCTAGCGGATTTTGTGGTTTTAGATAATTTCTAAAGCATACCATGGATGTTTCTATTCTCATTGAATATTAAACCTTGTAAATACTTGTGTTCATATGGATGTGTGTTTAAACTATCTCTGATAGAGAATGAATTATTTAATAGGAGGACAAGGTTGTTTCATTTAAAAAGAAACAAAAAAAATTATCACTAATTCAACCCCTACCCCTCTTAGTGATATAAGCATTCTTATTGGGAACTTTTAATACATTAAATTGGATATTATATATATTTAAGTAGAACTCCAGTTAAAAAAAGTAGTTCTTTTTACTAATATTTAATAGTAATCATTATATTACAAAACTAAGGGGTGTAATTATATGTTATAGTGTGTAGTGTAACACTATATATGGTGGATAAATAACATAATCAATATTTTATTTCATGAAATTCCACTCACCGCACCTATAAATACTCGCCCCCTCTTCTCATTTCTCTCACTCCATATTCTAAGTTTAATCTTCATATCCCTCTCAAGGATCATTTTCAATTCAATGAGAAATATTATTATTCATTATTATTATCAATTCCATTCATTATTAACATTGATGGATCACATTCCCTCTCATTATAGTACATTTATAAGCTATTATAATTCTCTAATATTAGTTAAAACTACTGAGATAATTTTGAATATAGGAAAACATTCTAAACTTTTGGTAATGTATAGTGTTTGTAATCCTAAAATTGATATTCATATCTTGATACAAAAAACTATATGTATGATTTTTATTAGATGCCCCTAGGTTTAATAACTATAGAAATGGACGGTTGGGTGTTAACTCCATCTCCAATCGATGCACAAAAAATCTGCCTAACTATACACCTTGTTTGAGAAACACTAGGGATATTATTTAGATGAATCAGAATCTCTTTATAAACAATTATAGTGGATTATAATATAGTGTTGTTGTATTAGAATTTTAAATTTTGGGTCTATGGTTATCTTTCTATCATTTTTTTGTCTCCTACGATTTAATGTATATAAATTCTATTTACTAAGAATATTTATCTTCTTGACCATTTTATATACATAATAAGAACAATTCTAAAATATATGCTATATAAGGTTACATGTTAAATATTTTGAGTCCCTTATAATCCTTAATAAGATTCAAGGGAAATTACCTATAATCCTATATCAATTAATTTACTGTATAATTTTTTTGAAATTCCCATATAATCCATTGTTTCATATTGGAAAATGTTGTAAGACAATATTCATTCGGAAATAATTCTAGGAATTTCTAGTTTGTTCATTCTGGAATTATTCCATGTATTTATTATGATATTTTTGTGTATAATAGAATATATTTAAATTTTTTGTATAAGGTAGAACCATAAATTATATATTCCCTAAATTCTGTAGTAGGTCTAATGAGATAAGTAATATTGTATAATAGGAACATCATTACCATGTATATATGATGTATTGGATAATTTCCACAAATATATGTTTGTAATTCACATATTTATAATGTCATATCATTTCAATCATCATGTGATCATTTAATTATATGTATATTATTAATTAATTACTTTTAATTATTATATATTCATCCAAATGCTATCATTTTTTATTTATTTACTAGTAAAAAAATAGTCCTTAACACTAACTATTTAAAATTTGATATTTAGTAACTGACGT
This sequence comes from Viscum album, assembly GCA_963277665.1. Lineage (NCBI taxonomy): Eukaryota > Viridiplantae > Streptophyta > Magnoliopsida > Santalales > Viscaceae > Viscum > Viscum album. Next base: position 522,704,410 of record OY728150.1, read on the forward strand.
TAAAATGAATTTTAAAATTAGTTCTTCATTAACTGATAACAAGCATTCACCAAGATGACAATTAACATTTGTTAACTAGTAACCAATGTTAAACCAACCACTTCATATAAATTTTCGTTGTCATTTATTTCAAAAACAATCATTACAAATGATCAAAAAATAATTTTAGCATAATATTTTTATTTAACTGGTGTTAAATATATTTTATAAAATATTTAAAATGTTTTTTTTAGAGAAGATATATTAAAAATATATAATAAGTAATATTTTTAACTCTAATATTTTAATTATGTAATGTTAAAAAAATTTATTTTTAATATCGGTTATAAGAATAACTGATGTTAAAAATTAAATAACATAGTTCTTAGAAGTGTGATTTTATTTTTCAGTTGTTTGCATTCAATTTTTATGTTCCTGGTTAAAATTTATAAATTGAGGGAAATATTTTCAACTAACATATATATATATATATTTTTTCTTTGTCTTATTTTTTTTTATCACTCTTCAATCTGCATCGTTATTTAATATATTCTTCATTCAATGATTCCACTAAGTTAATTATTATTATTATTTGGTTATTTCATTATTTTATTAGATTTCATAAACATTTTACATTTTAATGAATTTATTTCTTATGATGAAGAACACATATTCCTGTATAGGTGAGAATAAAAGACATCAACATGAAATTTATCAGATAAAGCTAAAAAATCCTTACTAACCATAATTGATGATTCCAATTGATTTATTCTATAAAAAATTAATATAAAATGGGATATTCTGATTTGAAGGAATTAGAAACAATATAGAAATTTAAGTTGAGGATTAATGTTTATTTTTTATTCCTTTACTTTTATTTCCAATTTTTAGTTCTTGTATTTCATGTTTTATTTTAGTAGATAAATTTGTATCAATGTTTAAAAAAAATTATATGAAACATTCCATAGCCATAAATTTTGATCTATTAGTATAATTTATCTTCATGACTAGTCCAATCAAATCCTACAAAACAAGATATGCCCATTTCTATGTTCACTATGTTTTTAATGTTAATTATTATGATAACCGATGTCATAAGTAAAATTCTACATCAATAAATACGTGATGTCAAAAGTAATAAAATTGTGTTTTTGACATATTATATAGGTACAAATAATGTTAAAAATATAAATAATAATATTATAAACATATTGTTATATAAGTATTATTAAAAATAACAAATAAAATGTTGGATTAATTGACTTCAAATTGAAATTTGATGTAAAAACTCTAAAAATAAGATGTTATAAGATATTTTTCTACTAGTTGTTAATATTACATTGCCTATGTCATTTTTATTCCATGTTAGATTTTACTCTATGCTTTCCCTTATAGAGTGTTTCAGATCACCATTTATTTTTTTCCTATTATCACTAGGTGATGACTTTGAATATAATGAATGGACAACTATAAGTATAACACTTAGAAATAATGAATTGTATTCTAATGTTTAAAAATTTTATATTGTGATGTAATGTTTATATATCTAATATTTTAGGGTCTATTAAAGAATTATTTTTAGGAATGTAATCTCATGAAATTTGATCACATGTAAAAAAGAAACCACAAAATCTAGGTGATAAGGGTTGGGGTTGTTGCTATTGGCATCAAATTAGGGTTTTCCAAGAAACTTTATGGTCCATATTTAAATGAATGTAGGCAGAGAACATAGTCTTTACAAATGTAAAATTCTAGATGCTATTCTAGAATTATTTTTATAATTATACTATGAATAGTAATTTATTTTCTGAGAACATGATATATAAGTCATCTTTTATACATTTGTTTTTTGTAATGTTACAAATGACATTGTCCTGATTTTTAAATAATTTCATGTGTCATAAGGAATAAAAACGAATCCAACAATTGACGACAATATGATGATTTATGTTATTAACATCATAATGGTGTTAATTTGTATGCTACGAAAATTATTAATATATTTATAATTAGAGTCAGGTTATAAAAATAAAATTTCCTATACAGAGTATGCAATTTATCCTTAATAATTATCAACCTCCTTAGATAGTTTTGTAAAACAACAAACTTCATCATTTATTTAGTCCATTAATCCAATGGTGTAAGATCAATGCATAAAGTATATACTGATGATATATATGGAATTATAGTGTACTGAGAAGGAAAACGTTATCTTGAATATGTATAATTTAAAAGGAAATTTTGATTAATGATTGTACCTAAATAAAAATACAATGAAGGTAGAGGATATGTAAAACTGGGAGGGGAATAAATTTATGGCAATATTCTTTGGAAAAATATTTTCCTCTACATTAGCACCGAGAGATGGGAAAGAAATTCCTGAATATATTACAGGATTTAAAATATAAAGTATATTAGTATGTGGCTATTTTTATGATTTAATCGATGTATTTTTAGACTACGCACACGAAATATAATGTATGAATATTCCCATCTACTATGGTTCAACTCCAAGACATTGAATATAATTAATGTCAGCAATTTTATTCATATAAATAGATTTAAAAAAGATAAATTAATAGAGATAAGGATTTTTGCATAATTAATTTACAATTAGAAATATGGGAATAAGAGGATGGATGATTACCATGAGGATAAAAATATTGTAATGGGATATAATGGAAGAGTGGGGTTCCCTATATAAAAAAAATGTGAGAAATATCAAGAAGATTTTTAAGGGAATTAGGTGTGTGAATTAAATGTATAGAGAATATTTATTTGAATATTGAATGAAAGGAAAAAAAGTAATTAATATTCATTGTATCAACTATAAGGAATTGGTTCATTAATCTAATCAATTCCATAAGTGCTATAGAAATCTACCATAGAATAAGATTGTTGATTAATGATAATAGTTTAAAATAACAATTTGTGAATTTGATGCTCAAAATGATATAATAATATATAGTTTCATTATAAAAAATAATAATCTAATACATCATGTGATTCTAGATCTATAAACTCTTTTATATCAGGAATGTTTACAAAAGAGTATTCAATTTACAGCTAATATATTAATGAATTGTTTATTAATAATAACACCGGTTGGTATGTTGGTTGCAATAAATACATACAAGGTAGTTAAAATTATAATTCATGGGAATTTAATAGATTAAAATCTAATCATAGTACCTTTTGTGTATTTATATGCAATATTTTTTATGAATTATGTCTTCTAGAAAACAATAAATATTCAATAAAAAATGATCCTTGAGGAAAACATTAGAAATTTATTCCTTTAATTATTTTGTAAAAAAATTGAAAAGAAATTAAATATGGACTTAATAAATCAAATACACATTGATACAAATATTTTTAAGACCAAATAAATAATATAAATAGAGAGTATATATATTTTAGGCCCAAAGAAGGGAGAAGGACTGTTCCACTTACTAGAATCCTTTCATGTGAACTGTGAATTAATGGATGTGAAATGGTATGAATATAACTAAACTAAATAAATAACTAGGGGAGAAGAAAAAATATGGGATTTTCGAGAGAAATAAAAAATTATTTCCATAATTAAGAATTTATGCATAGGAAATATAAATTTCAAAGCGATATTGAAAAATAAACCCTTACAAAGATCATAACATCATAAGTAAGAATATATCAAGAAGATATTGTGTGAAATAAATGTAAATCCACATAAATAATTGTAAATAAATAAGAAAAAAATTATAGTTTATGATATACACAATATTTGAAAAAATATTTTCAATGAAGAAGTCATATAACCCAATTAATAAAAATTGATTTAAGAATCGTATTACATCTTTTATGATGGTATGAATCAAAATAACTATAATGAAGTACCATGAAATAGATGTATAAATATCATTAATTACATAAAAATTAGATAAAATAGATTCATGTGTTTATATATGCACTACTTCCATAATGAATGTGGTGAATATAGAACATATCTCATCATTAACATTGCATTTTTATTAAAAAGAATAAAACCCACAGCAAACAGGCCATGGTAAAAAGACAAAAAACTTAAGGCGGTCTAAAATAGTGAAGTCCCTGTTGCTCTCCCCTAATTAAGTCCACCCCTTCCGCTTCCATTTGAAGAGAACTAGAAAAACAAAGAATATTTGTACCTTGATCCACAATCATCAAAAAAGCTAAGTAGTCTGCTACTTTGTTACCTTCTCGCCATGTATGGAAAAAATATGTTTTTTTGATGTCGAGGCTACCTCTACATTTCCGGATTATATAAGTAATCGACCAAGGAGGAGAAATATTGCCACTCATCGAGTCATGGATAATCTTCGAATCAGTTTCAATCTGCTACAGACATAAGTTCCTTTGAGCACACAATGTTATCCCCGTATACATCGCCTCGGCTTCAATATGGATAGAAATTCCCCTCCCATAAAAAGCAGTAAAAGAAAGAAGAATACTTCAATACCTGTCCCGCACAACACCTCCACCTCGAATAATTCCTCCAATGCATGAGCCACGAAAATTAATATTGAGACCCATGATTGGAGGAATCCAGCAAACCCAATTACCCCTTCTTATAAGATCTGAATGAATAAAATCAATACTGTATATATGCATGCTCCTCAAAGAAGGATTTTCATAAGAAATCTTAGAATAACATACCAAATCAAGCATCATGCATTTTGTCTTTATGATAACTGATCTTTTAGTACAATGTATGCCTTCAAAACGGGCTTTGTTTCCTGCTTGCCAAATGCACCAACACCCTGCACTGAAAATCACAGCTCTTGCAGTTTATTCAGGACCGACACCATTCAAGCCATAAAACCACTTTTCCAGAAAAGAAGTACCAGTAGGAAAAGGTTCAATGATTTTTGTGAATTGACCAAAAAACCTCCAAACAGACATAGCCCAATCACTTTCAAAGAAAAGATGGTTGGAATCCTCCTTCTTATTAAGGATAAAACAATGGAATTTGGAAACATGGTTAATAGCCCTTCTTTTCACATATTCATCCTTAGATATAGCTTGGTTTCTAATTCTCCATACCAAGAAATTAAATTTTCTGGGTATGCTGTTACACCAAACCGTATAATTCCATATGTCATAATGAGCTTGTGAAACCGAAATGCCCTTAAAGACTTTAGAAGAAAACAAACCAGATTTCGAAGCAGTGAACACACAGCTGTCCAACTCCTGATTCAAAACAATACGGTCAAATGTTCTCTTTTTATACTTATCTAGAACAACATTGATAAAAACAAGATATCTACTGGACTCCTTGAAAGAATCAAAGGAGCTGGATAACCTGGGAAACCAATAGTCGACCCTAGCCAATTATGATTCCAAAAAGAAATTTCACTCCTTCCTATAATCCAATGTGAGTGTTGATGAATGTCAGGAAAAAAACATCGGATTAAAGACCATAAAGGAGAAATAGGTCTGCTGTCAACCAAAGAGTTCTCACCTTGTAAAGACATGATTTTACCCCAAAGCGTATGACCCTCCACAACCTCCCAGGCTAATTTTGCTTGCATGCAGTGTACTATATCCACAAGACATCTGACATTAATTCCACCTTCCTGAACCGGTCTGGACATCTTTTTCCAAGAAGACCAATGACATTTCCCCTCAAAATTATCATCCCAAATAAAATAAGCCAGGATTTTTTCAATAGCTATAATAACTCCCTTCGGAACATTTCAAGCTGAAAGAACATCAATCGGAATAGACGTCAGCACACTGGTAATTAAATAAATCCTTCCTCCAAAAGATAGAAAAAAAATTTCCAGTCCAACACACGCCTCATGATTCTATTAACTATACCATCAAAATCCATGATACGAACACGTCCAGGAGAAATAGGTGAACCATGATAATCCAGGGGAAAAATACCCTTTTGTATGTTCAACAACCTAGAAATGGAAAGAACCTGCCTAGCACCACATTTATTAGAAATATATAAGCCGCTTTTCCCCCTGTTGATAGATTTCCCTCTCCATAAACAGTATTCATCTAGAACCATCATAAGACTACCAACCGATCTAACACTAGCATTAATGAAAATTAAAGTATCATCAAAAAACATCAAGTGGGATATCGGTGGTTGATTTAATTTTTTCCGGTATGGTAATATATCCCTTATAGATACTTTCTTGTTGATAAAATAGATAAGAACATATTTCATAAGGATAAAGATGGTCGGGGACATAAGGTCTCCTTGCCTAAGACCACGAGTTTCCTTGAAAAAACCAATAGTTTTTTCTATATAAGAAACCGATATCCATGAAGAACTAAAACAATGAAACAGAATATCAATAACCCACAACTAGAATCCCATACCTCTGAAGACCCTGATAATAAACCCCCATTCCATCCTATCATAATCTTTATTCATATCCAGCATCAAATACATATTCGAACCATGGCATTTGATATTGATATCACGAATCATTTCATTGGACAAAGCAACCTCTCCCGGGATAGATCGTCCTCTAACAAAACCATGTTGTTCTAACTAAATATATCGAGAAACCAGAACAGACAACTATGAGTTGATGATACTAGATAAGATTTTATAAGGAAAATTACACATACTAACTGGCCTAAAATCACAAATTGAGGATGGATTTTTAATCTTAGGAAGCAAAACCAGAGTAGTAGCACCAACAACCCTTGGTATATAACCACCACGAAAGAAATCCTGAATGGAAAAAATCACATCATCTTTAACTATCTCCCAAGACCCTCTATAAAAATCACTTGGAAAACCATCAGGACACGGAGCAATCTACGAGTTAAGTCTCATCATAGCATCGTGAATTTCTCCCTCACCAGGAATAGCTTCCAGCAGATTATTATCAAAGTCAGACAACATATTTGGAATTCCATCAAACAAAACTGCATTCCCACTAGGATAACAAATCACCATATTAGGATTAGGATCAATAAGGAGATTTTTAATGAATGAAAAATACAAAGAACCAATCACATCACCATCACTCAAGAAGGATCCATCTTCCAGAAGAATGTTCGGCTTAACCACCCTCCTCTTCTCTTTAATACAGGCATGGAAATAAGTTGTATTTTTATCTCCATCATGAAGCCATTTGACACGAGATTTTTCACTATTAAAACACTCTTGTTTAAGAATATGATCTTCCATCACAATTTTCTTATTCATAAGATTCTCATAGTCCCTATCATTCCAGTTATCTTCCAGATTTCTTTCCAGACATTCAACCTCTTGATCATAGACATCAGCTCAGTAAGACTCATTATAAATAAATATATCATAAAAATCTATTTATTATTAATATGTTAATGAACTATATGTATAGCTCTTTTTGTTAATATTATCCCTTAATAAATTCTCATTACCTATGTATTAATTTAGTTATTTTTTAAATTAATATTCAGGTGCTAATTGATCTGTTTTTCATGCATGCTTCAGTTTGGAGTTTCTAGAAATTCCAATAGGATTAGGGTTCAATCAAATAAAGAATTTTATGACGATTTAATATATTTCATGGGTACTATTTTCATTTCATGGAACTAATTGTGTTAGATCATAAATAATTCTTACAAATACTCATATTTGGGGATTATTGAATTAAAAAATAAATTGAATTTATTAGAGTAAATAATTTTTAAAATTACCATTGAATTATAATTGTAACTTAAAAAAATTATCATTATTAATTAATACTAATATTATTTACGCCTTTTAGTCATTCATGATGTAAATGTTATAATAGGATTCATGAAAATGGTAAAACTGACCAAAATAAGAACACTTTATAATGATTCAATGGTTAAGAAAATATTGTTGTGTCGTAACAATATCACTTTTAGAGTATCATAATGTTTTCAAAAACATTTTATTTATATTTTAATGTATATTTAAGAATATTTTTTTGATTATGGTCAATTAAGGTTAAGGATAATCAGTCATTAATTACATATAGGAATTCATATATTTTTTTGGAAGAATCTATTGTTTTGATGGGTTTGGGACATCCTATGGATGAAAGAAAATACATTTTTTGAGTGTATTCCTATGAAATAAATATGTATTTTTATATATAGTAAATATAATATTAATTTTTTTATATAAAGGGTGGGGAATGGGTCCTTTAATAAATAATAAAATGTGTATTTTTTGTAAATAAAAATTTATTATTATAAAAGTAATGTCATACTTGTGTAAATTGGATAAAAAATAATTAAATTAATGAATATAAGATATAGGGAGGTTGATAATACAATCCTAAATACATTTATCTATTTTTTTGTGATGTATGATCTCTTTATCTCTAGATTTAACACCTTTACCTCATTTGTTTTCTTTACCATGGTGACTAAATTTTACCTTGGTAACATATTTTTATGAAAAAAAAACTAAATCAAACATGTTATCCAATTTGGAAATTTATATTCCAAAAATTAAATAAAGTTTATATGATGCAATTTTTGAATGTGATAAAAATTAATTTTAATATAAGTATGCTTTAAGATCTTATGTTTTGGATGGGGCTAACAATTACAAGATAATTTGATCTCTGTATTTGTTGGATAGGTTGAATTTTCAACTGATATTGAAAATTTAAATCAGATAATTGGGACTCATAAAATTATTATTTTTGTATGTGGTTTAAATAAAAAGAGGATTCATGGAGTTTTGGATGAGTTTCAAGAGAATTAATCTATATAATCTTAATTTTCATGAGAAGATGACAGGTGTGCAATGTTAATTTAAACATTGGGACCTCCTAGAAGAAAATGTTCTGCCATAATAAAGGTTTTATATTCTTTTATAAACTATTAAATATGGTGTGAATATACTTGTGAGATATAAAATGTAAATTTCATAGGGGGTTCATGGTATGTGCAATGTTTGTTTAACTGTACACCTAGCCCACGATTTTAGTTCCATTTAACCAGTAATACAACATGGTTGGTGTATAGTTTGATAAAACAATTAAGGAAAACAATGAGGTGGTGAGGGTCTAGGTTAGTACAATTTTTATGATCATAAAACGATTTTTAAAACTATGTGTCCAAACCATGAATTACATTAATAGGGAAAAATTACCTTTTTCTTGTACACCCTTAATGGGATATCACTCTTTTTCTCCTACCATTCTGCCCGAAGGCCCTCCCATGAACTCCTCAATCCTCTCATTTATCCATAGTAGGATCTCTCTTATATAAGATATGATTCAAGCACCAACAATCACATTGGAATCCCCTCATTGTGTCTACAACTCATCATTCCTCTTTTCTCAGTTTATTTTTCAATATTGAATTCTACTTAAATGCGATCTGTTTTTCCCAATTTTTTGTGAGTTTGTATAATCTTTCAACTTCCCTCATTCTAGCTCAAATCAAATCCCATGTTTGGATTAGTAAATAATATAAATATTATTATAGGTTTTTTAAATTATTTTCTAATAATTTATAGAATATTAATGAAATATTCAATTGTGATACTTTTTGGAATTTATATCCATCACCAATTAAATAAGTAATTAATTATTTAAATGCTTATTCTAAATATTATATTTTAATTTCCCATTTACAATCCACCCTTATTTTATGTCTATATTAAATCCAAAATCCCATTTGGGTGTGTAAATCATATTACATGACCTCTATTCTTAGGCTTGTAATTAAAATTCACCTTTCAAGGTACATTGAATTACCTCTCCCATAATGAGGCTCTAAATGGAGTTAAAGAAATGATAGACAATTTGGGTGTTTCCCCCTTAGCTTTAGAGAATTATTTATATTATTTTAGATTCAACTTTATAGATATAATTAATAATTTAAATAGAATGAAATTTTAATGGCATCAATTCTCCCATAGGTCGTATCAATTATTTAATTTATTGTGTAACTCATCTCACTAGATATATTGATAGTGGTTTGACCTTCCCATAGCCTTATTTATTACATATAAATGGGATAGACCTGTTTTTATACTTGAGATGTAATATTTCATGCGTACTAGAGTGACCATATATATTTATTATATTTATATGAACAAATGGAATGGATAGTCTCATGGCCAATGAACCACCTTCTATGCATGATGGCAACTTATTGACAAGAAAACCTTCTATGTGAGTTTGTATTGACTTTTATAAGTATCAAGTCTTGAGAACTAACATGAACTTTAAAACAAATTGATTATTATATCATGATACATTGGAATGGAATCCCTTATAAAATTTGATACTTGAGAAAATTTTCCCTTACGAATTGTGATACATGGGCATGGAATCCCATAAAAATTGTGGTAATTGCGCAGAAAATCCCTTATTCATCATGGGAAGGGAATCCCTTATAAGATTTTATACTCAAGAGAGACCTCCGTTATGATTTTTAATACATAGTTATGGAATCCCTTAAAATTTTTAATACCCGAGCATTGAGTCCCTTATTCGATTTACACATGGAGTCCATTTTTATTCATTTATATGAAGTCCCTTATCATTCATTTTCATGGATTCACTTATTCTTATATGATACTCAGGCATTAAATCTATTATTCTTCTAACATACATGTACATGAAGTCCCTTAATACTCATTCTAATTTAGTATTGAGTCCATTAATATTTATAATACTCAGGAATTATGTCCCTTAATTATATTTGGAAAGTAATTTTATGACACTTCTCGGGAAACCTGGTCATTAATCCCTAGGTTCGTGTCGTTTCATATATATATCATCATGCATACTTCCTTGTATGATTATGTAAACATGATGGCTTAGTTAGTGAAAATATGTCTTAGTCCGAAGTACGTATTGTCATCAAGGTGTCCTTGATAAAACTATGATGATTTTATTATATTATCATTATTTCACTTCCATAGTCTTTTTATTCCTAAACGTAATTTTATTTTTTATTAATTTAATGGATTGCATGATATTCTTTTGGAGGTGTCCTACTAAGTGCATCTCACACCCTATTTGGGCCTCTGATTGGTACTGAACAAATTACCTATTGGCAATAAGTTAGTACCATGGATTATGGTGTGTACTATTATTCCTATAGATGGGAGATTAAGAGCATAGGGATGAGACGATGCTTAGGATTTTCACAGGGATGGCCTTTTGATATTTTTTTCATAATTATTTCTATTTTATATGTATCATATAATGTATTTTATACTTCTTGTACATTGTTTCATGATCATGGATTATTTATTAATCATTATTTATTTATTTTCAGTTAATTTCTTCCATTGTTATCCTTATTCATTTAATAAATTCCTCCATTTTATATCACTTATCTATATGGTTTATTTTTACCCATTTTAACCCAATTACCAGTTCTGGGCATCACAATGTGGTATCATATGTTTATTTTCTTTTTTTATTATAACTTTGTGATGGGATAAAAATACTAAGACTGTGTTGTAACATGGTAAATAGCTTGTGTATTTTTAAAGACAACCCATACATATGGGAAATCACTAGTTTCTTAGTATGAGACTACTTTACTATATTACAGTTGACTAATATTTCACCATGGGTGATTATTTAAGGTCCACTGGTTATTGAGATATGATTTATGACCTTTAACCTTGACAGAGTATATAAATGAAGTGTTCTTACATTCATAATTATAGGCATATAGAGACTCACTTTTCATGCATATGACATGCCATGTATGTGTATTGTAGATTACCTAATGTATGCCGATATGTATAGATTCTTAGGAGATTACTTTGAAATTTCATTTGTAGGACAAGCTTGTGTGATTTATTAGCATGTATATTTGTGTAACATGATTGGGTGATTTTTTATCATTCAATTTTTTATGATATAATTCATTATATTAATTATAATATATTGTTGGTTAAATATTGTTTTTGAACCAAGCTAAATATTGTTTTACCAAATAAATGAATGATGAAATTATTTTTAACTAACATACTATGACTTGTTTTAGTCATGGAATATTGTTTTAATGGGTTGAAACATTTTTTGGTTATAATTAAATGGTAGAAAAATTATCAATTTACAAATAATATGGTCCTTTATAACGATGATAATAGTGAACCATATAATTTAATCATTATATGAAAAAAGTTTATATTTTGAGACAAAATTTAAAAACCAAGTTTTAGTTAAATGAATTCCAATTCTGATTTATCATTGTTTGTACCTTTATAATTTGGGAATTTTAATTCACCTAAAAACATAGTATGTATACATGTATAAATTATGAAATTCAATTTGCACATAATATGATTGTTTTGAAATAAAAGGTAAATCTAGACATATAAATCTGGCACCTTTGTCACATGGTAATGAAATCCTATAAGAATAATTCATAAATGTATAACTGGACGTAGGTAGGTTAGTTAAGGAATGATATTTATGAAATAAACCCATAATGTGTGTATTAATCCTTGAATTAAATAAATGTTATGAGTTACATTTAAATGGGATTCCAATTTTAATTTATAGAGTGTTGAATCCATTAATTGGGAATGGACGATAATATGATTGAACCTAGTATGACTTGACCATACCCTTATGGGTCATGTTATTCTTTTCAGTTATTATTACTCAACAAAATGGTTTTATATTCATGATAATTGGATGGTTATTCAAAGAGTCTTTAACCACTTATATGTTATTACATATAAATGTATGTGGCATAGTAGTTTACATGCCCCCTTTTTTGAAAATTCATTTTTATCTAATAGTGATATTTGTTATTATGGAGTTATAATTAAATAAAATTCCAATTACAAATTAAATGGTGTTTTACACTATAGTTTTTAATTGAAATTTTCATTAATGAAGACTAGTTGTGAAAACCTAAAAATAAATAATGATTTAAATTTTTAAAAAAAATTATGAGATAATTTTCCTAATGTAGAATACCACAAAATAAATAATTTAATTAGTATAGTTTCTTCTAAAATTAGTACATGATATACCATAAGTTTTAGTTTTTTAAAATTTCCTAATAAATAAAATATAATCAACCATTTGGGGATTTTTAAAACATGAACCCTTATGTTTGGGTCATTTTTAAATGTTTCCTTAAGAGAAACCATTAGAGAGAACATAAGAAATACCCACAGGACTTTTCTATTTTTATCCAAAATGATAATCAGTAGATCATAATGTCATTTCTAAAAATGAATCTAGGTAAAAATTAAACCACTTTTTGATAAAGGAGGGGTTAGAACACTATGGTAGCACCCTCTAATGAAAAATATCTATTGAATAGTTATGAAAAGTTGCATATACAAGTTGTTGTTTTGGTATGGTTTTATTATGTAGGAGTATTGTTAATGAAATGATAGCCCTGTGTGGATGGGTGGGTTTCTGGTAAGTGAAACTTGAAATGGGTGTTAAAGTATATAGATATTTCTAAGTGTCTACTAATTAATAATTTTTTTAGTATTATAAATTTTTAGTGGGGACTCCCATTTTTAGATGCTAAGTGGAGATTAAGGCTTAGTAGCCTGATGTTCAATAGGAATCACCTCTATGTCTATAAAAATTGAATTTTTCCATTGTAGATCAATAATTCAATACCTGTTTCATTTTAACCTATTCTAGATGAGTAGGTTTACTCAGGTTATAAATTAGGATATAAATTTCTTTATGTGGTTTATGGGACTTCTATGAGTGGCCATAAATCTAGGTAGATGGAACTTCATTCCATATTTTGAGCCTAATCGGTAGAGCTAGGTGGGATACCTATGATCCCTTTTCATGGACATAGACCCTAGAATGTCAAATATTTTCTAAATTTAGGGTAATATATGATAAATTTTTTCCAGAGGTTTATATTTTCCAAAATAAAACTGAGTATGGTTTTAATCTGTTCTCATGACCAATTCATATGGGGGTCAGGATGTATGATATAAGCACAATGATTCATGGGTTTATGAAAATCACCCATATTGATTTTTTGTGGAAACTAGCTTCGATGGTTAGGATAGTTTGGGTGTTTGGACCAGTTGACTAGTGGGTGTGTAATTGAACCTCCTTCTTGGAAACAATATCATAAGGTAGAATGTCATTTCAAAAATCCTGGTATAGGTATGATTCATGATTTCAAATCATATTTCTAAAGTAATATATAACTTAAAAAAACTGATATTCCATATATAATTACTAAATTTAACTTATTGAAAGAAAAAATCCGGTAGGGTGACTTGGGATTGAACTAGTTTGTACCGGATGTACCACCACTATGTATGGAATGTTTAGCTTACCCTGGTTGCACACAATAACAATTTAAACATATAATACAATTCAATGGATGGGATTGAGACAGGTATCGATAGTTGTAATGGATTGACCCATATTTTCAGTGTAGACTAGATATTTGTGTTAATTAAATTGGATGACCTCGAGATGAGTCCCAAAATATAAATAGACTTGCTGACATGAGAAAGTTGACCTGTGATAGAACTAGGGAACACATGGTTGGGAGACATGGTTCCAGTGATTCATTGATGAAAATGTAGCCAGTTTCAATTGATAATAGATCATATCCATGAAATCTTATTTTATAATTGTCTTAGAGATGAGCTTTCACAATATCCTAAAACCATCAAGAGATTTATTTGATAGTGTCAATTATTCCCATATCTACCTAAAAACCATCTTATTGTTTGATGAAGGTACTATTTGGGTGTTACACTCAATTAGTATTTTAATGGAAATCTACTTGGTGTGTGGTACACTAATGGATTTTTTTTAGTGACCCTCAATGTTTTTTTATTTTTGAAAAAAACCCAACTAAATATTCCCATAAATCTAGAGAGAATCAGGGGTGATGTTGCATTAATGCTAAGATATTAGTGGATTTTTATCCACATTATCATTTTTTCTATATAAGGATTGGTCTTGGACAATTGTTTCAGTTTAACTTTTCATTTATGTGATGACAAGTGTGCTCCTATGGTGGGGATTGGGGAAATCACTAATTGATAAACATCATATGAGATAGGATATGGAATCTTGATGGAAGTCATTGGATGATAGTTTTGGATCATTTATTTTGTTTAATAAATGAATAAATGTATCGATGGATTACTCCATAAATTACGGGTACACATTCTATTACAGATTTTATTGAAATAATGATAAGGGTGTTAAGCTATGAGTATCTTATGAAAATCCATGAATATAGGTCTAGATAATGTCAGTGCTGGTGCTATAACACAACGATATTTTTTGGGTGGGAGATAGTTCTTCCAAGAAACATCATCAAAAGATGGTAGGAGGGTTCAGTGAGGATTATGAGAGTGATCTCATTATTCCCTGATATATTGCTTTAAAATTTAGTATTTTTTGAGGCATCAACTCTAGAATATAATATTTCTTGAGAGTAGTCAATAGATGATGGTTTAATTTTAGTTTAAATAAATATTTTAATGTGTCTATTATGGAACGGTGTTTTGGACACCAATTGGGAGTGGTGGTACAAGTTAAAGGGTTGGCCAGGGCTTTTCAAGGAAAATCCAGCCTGACTTGGCTTAGTTGGATCAAATGGGATTCAACCACTATTTTAAATTTATAAACATATTGGTATTTTTTGATTGGTCAGTAGGTGAATAACATAATAGTAAATTATGATGTTGGAATCCCCGTGACTCAGAATTGGCCGGAGCATGCTAAAATATTTGGTGGAAAGAGGTATAAGATTCTTCATTGAAGAGGTGAAAATGAGATAGTGTCTCATGTTATATAGGATTAGGTAAGAACCAACATTATGTTTTAGTTTTGAATATGAGTTCTGGATCAGGTTTTAGTGCCTTTGGTACCACACACTGATAGTAGAATTTGTGGATGTGTTTGGTGTGGGGCACGTAACATGACCATTTTACTCAAAAATATTATGGCCTAAGTATGTCAGGTGATGTTTTTGTTGATTCCCAAGGCTTCTTTGGAAGAATAAGTTTAATTTTTGGGAGAATGTAAGGTCCCATGTTTTAGACCGGTTTGGAAATTCCTTGGAAATTTTGACTATTTATTTAGTGGATGTGATTAATGTTAAATTTTGTTTTGAAATAAAAATATTAGTGTTGGATAACATAGTACTATTTTTTCTGATTTTATTAATTCTAAATAGGGTTCTCAATGGTTTGGATGGGTTTTAGGAGTCTCGAGAAACAAAACCCAATTTTTGGGATAATCTGATAGGGGCACACGTTTAGTTTAAAAAATGAGGCCCCTTATGAGAAACTGTGTGACCATATAAGAGGTTTCAAATGGTTTGTTAAACCATGAATGGTGTGTTTCATGAACATCTGAGAGGTATGAAGATAATTTTATATGTGATATATTGGTATGAAAATGGTTTCATAAACTATGCACCGTGCTTGAATTGTTATTTCTACTTAAATAGTGGCATCACACGCTTGGTGCACAGTTTGGGAAGACCATGTGGCTAAACCATGTGGGATGTGGATCTTGGGAAGTGTGAGAAGTAATATTGGGTAACGGTAACCCAAATCATGTTTCATAATCATGTGTCCCATTAAATGGGAAAAAATTACTTTTTTACCATCTGAAACTTAAAGGGGTTTCACCATTTTCTCCCCCCATTTGGCATAGATCCTCTCTCGTACACTCCTCCATCCAATTGTATTTCTACTCTGGGATATCCCACATAAAAATTCATTTTATGACCTTCTATTATTTTGAAATCTCCTCAACGAGTCCATGATTCTTCATTATGCATTCCTAGTTTATTTTAATTTATTTAAATCCATTTCATTGAGATATATATTTCTTTATTTTAATGTAAATTGTCTAATATTTTAAATTCCCTAATTCTGGCTCAAATCAAAGCCTAATATTGGATGTGTGAAGCAACCTATGTTTATATTAGGTGGTCTCATGTTTATTCATTAATTTTTATCATTTTTATGAAATAGGCTGCTATGTCATGGGTTGGATTTTTTAAGAGTCGCCTCTTGAATGAAAAAATAATTAGGTAAACTCTTCCACCTTATTTCATATATATATTTACTATTAAAATTTCTCCATTAGTGCATGTATACCTGGACTCAAACCACTCTGTTGGGTGTGACTCTCATATTCCCTAACAATTATGCTTAGGCTTGTATTCATAAATCACATTTCAAGGTTTGTGGACTTACCTCTCAAAAAATGAGTTGATAAATGGAATTAATTGAATGATAAATTTTTTATATGTTTTACCATTAAATTAAGTGAATTATATATGTTATCCAACAACTATACTTCTAGATAAATTGAAAAATTGAAATATAATGAAATATTAAGGGAAAGGATCTACACTTGGCATGTGTCAATTGATGAATGTATTAATTGATTTATCGCACCTGATAAATTTATTGTGGGATGGATATTCTTATGGCCTTCTTGATTACATATAAATGTAATATCCCTATTTTTATACTTCAGTTGTAATATGTCATGTGTACTAGCATGACATTATTTATTAGTAGTATTTAAATGAAAGAATAGCATGGATAAAATCATGGACAATGAAGAAACTTCTATTCATTATTCATACTTCTTGACCACACCATTTTCTAAGTGAGTTTTGGCTGAATTCTATAAATATAATGTCTTGATCAATAACATGACCTTTAAAAAAATTTGATTATTTTATCATGATACCCAAGCATGAATTCCGTATTAATTTTCAATGATCGTACATGACGTCCTTTATGAATTTTAATACATGGTCATGACCTCCCTTATAAATTATGATAATCAGACACAATATAACTTAATCATCATGGGCATGCAGACCATTATAAATTATTATACTCTGGAATGACATCTCTTATGAATTGGGATACTTGTTCAGGGCATCCCATTTAAATTGTGAAATTATGGCATGTCATCATTATTCTTCATGGGCACGTTGTTCCATATAAATTTTGATACTCACACATGACATCCATTATGAAGTGAAATACATGGAAATGGTGTCCCTTATAAATTTTGAAAATTATTCTTGGAGTCCCTTTTCCATCATGGTCATGGTGTCCCTTATTACTCATCGACATGGTGTCCCTTATTATTCATAGGTATTGTATACTTTATTCTTCTATGATAGTCGGGAATAAAATCCCTTAATATTAAATGATAAGAATGAAAGATGTTATTTACTACTCCTGATAATTTGGAATGAAGTACCTTAATGTATATGATATTAATCCATATATTCTCATACTGAAAATGTGAAACTTATTGTATGATCCTTCTGTGGTATCATGGGAACTAATCCATGAGTACATGCCAAAGCATGTGTATATTTGAATATATAATTCATTTTATATTTATATATACATGATTGAATGTTAAAAGAAATTTTGAATTTGTCTTAATCATATATTGTTAGCTTGGTATCCTTTAGGAACCTAGGACGACTTGATTGCATTTTCATTACTACACCACCTTACTGTTATTATATTCATACACTACCTTATTTTATATTCATAGACTGGATAGTATAAGACATTATTTTTGGTCGCCAAATTAGTTTACCTAACACACTTTTTAGACTTCTGATTTGAACCTAAATATATTATCTCATGAATTCGGTTTTGGACCATGGATTACACTATCTCTTGATACTCTTTTATATGAGAGCTTAAGATTACAAGAATAAGCCGACAATCCAGATGGTCATGGGGATAGCCTTAGGGAATTATTTTCTAATTTATTCTTATTGTAAATATATCATCTATTTTATTTTATAATTCTTGAAGATTATAGTATGTTAATTCATGGTTCATTATTCTTTATTTATTTATTTTTAATTATTGTCTTCTACAATTTTCTTTATTCATTTTATATCTACCTTCATTTCTCTTCACTGATCCTAAGTGTATAGTCTCCCAATGTACCTTCATTAGACCCTTGCTTCTATTTAGCAACCCCTGGAATATAGTGAGGTATTCTTGAGGCTATGAGACCAACCATAATAGGAAACTATTTCAATGTCTCTTACGTTGGTATATCACATACGCATAATAAATAAAAAAATTAAAAAAATTAAGTACTAAAATGAATTTATTATTATTCCATACAAAGTAATAATAATTATATGATTATTAATATTTAAATATTTAAATATGAAAAATTAACTTCATTAAAATTACTCATTAACATATATTAAGAAAATACAAAATATATAGAAAAATAATTCATTGAAAAAATGTAATTTTAACTATTAAATGATTTTATATTTTTAACCAAATAATTAATAATAAATTCATTAATATTTAATTAATTTATTATACATAAACAAATCCATTTCAATAAATTTAATACTTCAAAATATTATAAATTCAGGTTTTATATAAAAAAAATATAATATATTGTAAAAGTAATTTTTTAAATAAAATATTTTTTATTATAAATAAATTATTAAATTAATATTCATCAGAGTTACATAATTATTTATTAAATATTATTAATTTATTTTACTAATCATTCATTGAATATTATCAATACATTTAATTAATATCAACCATTAAAAGTAATAAATTTAATAAATATACATAATTTATTAAAGTAGTTTCTTTTGAATTAATGTTAACTTACCATGTGAATTAGTTTCTTTAAAATTAATTATAGAATCAATTATTTTGATAATTATTTTTCTTTTATCTATATTTTAATGTATAATATCTTTTATTGTAACATTTTATAAAAATTAATTATTTTTCACTTGTGTTTGGTGTTGTGTGTAACATATGTTTTTAAACACACAATATTTATTCATAGGTAAATTCACAAGAAAATGATGTGTTGTTACATGGAGTAAAAATGAAAACATGGATATTCTTACTTATTATATGTTTATCATTTTTATGTTGAATGAATAAGGCTGATGTTCATGGAGTTGAAAATTTTAAATCCTTGGATGTGGAATTCATATAATTGAGGATGCAAATTTTTCATATTGATGTAGTGAAATACTAGAGCATGCTTATGATAATTTTGAACAGTGAGGATTGGAGAAGATTTATAAACTAGAGGGTTTCTTCGATAATGAACCTATCAGGAGATGGTTGATTTTTTGGGGAATAGTGTATGGCGTTAATGAAGAAACTAACTATATGTTGGGGATAATGATGATACATTCCCTATCCCTGAGTTAAGGATGATACCTTCCTGCCAGATATCAGTTTTGAGTAATATATGATAGCTTCTCAATAATTGTAATAAAATTTACACATCTATGATATAATCTTGGTCTACAACATGATAAAAACATAAAGAGTGCATAATCAGTCACATTAGTAGGGATCCATGTAACTATATCACATCTTGTTCTCTATTTTCTATATATCTTGCATGCATTTGGAATGTGTTGGTTGATGTAAAAAATATATTTTCATCCTAAAATGTGTAGAGGATTAGATGATTATTGTGAAAAAATAATTCTGCAAAAACGGGTTCACACTAATTCAACCTTATTAGTGTGAATACACTATATTTTTGGACCTGCATGCAGTACTAGATTTTGGTTCCTCCATTGATCGAATCAAATTTTTCCTAGTATTTTTCTCCATCAATCATAGAGTAATGATTTGAAGAATGTAGTGAGGTAACATAGTTTGAGATTACATAATTTTTATTTATCAACATGGAGGTCTCATTAAAAATTATTATAATCAAGAAGAATATGGATGATAAGAAATTATGGAAGGTAATTACATTTAAAAAATAAAAAAATTGATTCAACTATAGTCAAAGGTAATCAAAGTGGTAATATTTTGTTCATGTCAGTTAAATCTTACACTTAGGAAGAATAAATTCTAATTTATGATTCAGGTGTGAGAATTGAGCAACTTAGTTATTTTTTCATATTTCAAAAATCTACTATTTATTCCTATAATTATTAGTTGGAAGTAAAGGATACGTTATTGGGGATATTTTAAATTCCTTACAAGAAAAGTTTATGTTTCATGAAGATCAATTTCTGAAGATGAGGAAATAATGTGAATATAAAGCTCAATATCTCGAGGATTACATGAAAATTATAAATATAAAGTGTCTTGGGCCGGAGATAAATATAAAAAATATGGATGTATCCCATCTTAAATATTCACATGAAGCTGAAATAAGTGTTTATTATATGTATGTGTCTAGAAATAGTCTTACATTAAAAATGATTCAATATAGTGGAAATATGATCCTGGAATCATTTAAGGGTAAATCCCCTACATGCTTCTAAAAAAGGTAACTATCACTCCATAAAATATTTGGTTTACTAATACTATTACATCAGATGATGGAGGTTATAATTCAAATATGGTGTATATATGGGTGGATTAAAATTTTGAGAAACCCAAAACCTCATCAATGGTGGATATGAAGAAGGTAAAGAATCTAGGTTCCCCAATAAGTGCATCAAAATAAGATTTCCTCATATGAAAACCATAATTCACTCATGATGGAGAAAGTTTTTCACAGAGGAATAAGAACATGTTTATGGGATAATATTGGTGATATACTTTTTGTTTGACATAAGGCTATAAATTATTGGTATAATTAATCTATAATTATAAGATAAAGAACACATAAATTAAGGGGGAGAAAAGATAAGTTTATGTAAAATCCCTGTGAGTTTAGTTTATATAACTAGAAGAAGGTAGATATATAAACTTCATACATATTTTAATATCATTATAATGTATAAGGGAATTGTAATAAAAGTGGTCATTATGATGAAAATGGATATTTTATATGTACCATTAATGATTCATTTACTATTTAAGGGAGTATACCTCATTATTTTAGAAATCATATAAACAAAAATGTTGAGTTCACCATAGTGTGTAATGAACTGTAGAAGTTTAAAATAACACCCTGAATAAGATTATTGTGAAAAATCATTAAAAAATAATATATTTTTATAATTTTGACTTAAAATATATATCCTTGATAATTGAAATTATTCAATGAACATTAATGTAAATGGAATTAAGATTTAATGAAAAATAAAATCAATCAAAGAAGGAAAAAAATATTTTTTTAGTGAAATAAATTTTGGAAGAGGATTTAATGTTATCGAGGAGTTGAAAAATGTGGTTACTCAATAATTTTTAGAATTCATGGGGAATTTTAAAAAGAGATAATTATTTTACTAAAACATTATGATTATTTAAATGACCATGTCGGAATAGGAAATTAAGTTATAGAAATAAAAAATGAATTCACATTCAATGCTTGATGATATGATAATATATATTCTAAAAAATAATAATTTTAAATAAAATTATAAGAACATGTGGCCTAAAGATATTTAGGTTTATAAAATAAAAGTAGGAAAAAATATAAAGAGTTGAAAAAATATATATCTAAATAAAAATAATTTTATGGGTTGAGAAATAAATCTCAACATAATATCTATAACTAAGAATAAAAGAAACTTTCACCTTATTACTATATATTCTTTTTTCTATATATGTAATTAAATAAAATGAAATTAATGTGGGTAAATTATGGAGAACTAAAAATTTACTTGAACATTGCATCCTCAAGAGATATCTATTACGGAGATTTTTTACGGGTATCAAGTTACTTCCCTGTATTAGTATAGTTGATATCAAAAGGATCTCATTAGAGTTTATTTTTTAATAATACCATCCATTATATTGTAAATTAATATTTTTCTGAATGATATAATTACAAATATAGAAATGTACATATATATTCCAAAAATGTAATAGAAAAAGAAACTATTATTTTGGAAATCCATTTTAGATAATTGAAGAGGTTGTGTTTCTAGAAGTATTATATGGAAATATAATAATGATAGGGTTTTCCCCTTGAGGGGAGTTGAGTTGAATAGGTTCTAGATATCATTATCCCCAAAGCATATAAATGTTTTCAAAGTAAATTATTTTCCAATTATATAAATTTGGTGATCAATACTTCATTTCAAAGACCAATATCATGAATTTTTATATTCCAAATTATTCATGAGAAATTCCATTGATTCTTGAAGTAGTATAAATTTTTTATGTTAATGTTATTGAAGAGAATATTACATGAAGATATTTTACACAGCCATGAAAATAGTAAATCTAAGTGGGTATCACATGTTGGAAAATTTATATATAAATATTATAACTATATTAATGAATATTATTTCTACACTAATTTGGCTCAGATATATTAGGATTTATTTAATTTATAACTCATTTATTTTTAAAAATTTATTACATCATTCACTTAATTGAAATTTTAGTACATTAAATGAAAAGGAATATAATGGGGGATAAGATTAAATTACAATTCATAATTGAAATATAAGTTTAGGGATTTATATAATTACCCATGAAAATATAAATGTGGAGAAAAAAATAACATTTCTATTAATTTTTAATAAGGTGTAGAGAAATGAGAACATATTGAAATTGAATTATCTATGAAATATAAAATTATTGAAAAAGAATTTAAAGGAGGATTTTGAAAATCCCAATGGATTGTGATGATGATGAATGCATTTTTTGAAATAAGTAAGTCAATATATACCATTATTAATAATTAAGATGAAGTGTAAAACTATTTATATGTGTTTGGTGTTGATAAAGAACCAAAAAAATAAAGATAGTTAAGAACCACATTACTAGTAATATATTTCATTGAAATAGAAATGTTGGGGAGAAAATATATATATCTGATGATTTTTGAGATATATTTATTGGTAATCAATGACAAGTGCTATTTTTTTATTTTATCATTATCTATAATATGATATTTATTAGTATGAGAAGTTATATATATTATGATGTAGATAAGAAGAATTTTATGGTTTAATGTGAGAATCCATCCTTGTATAAAGAATTATTTTTGAAGAAATATTTCTACAAATACCCCAACCATAGTATCTTACAGTCCATCATTACTTTATTACATTTTTTCAAGATACAAAATGTAACATCACAAAGTTATGAATAATTTGGTATTATTGTATAAAAATATAAATACTTGAATATCACATTACAACTAAAAAAATTTAACCTTGTATTTTCTTCGAGAACACCATTATTCACTTTATCATATCCCTATATGTACATCATAATATACTTCCTATCATCCAAGGGAAAGGAAGCATAATAAAGTGGTGAGATCAAATACTTAGTAAGGGCATGTGTAAAGTGGAAGATGAAATTAATACATAATTCATAATTAATTTTTAGAGGTAAATAAATGAAACACATTCCATTTTATCAAGAGAAGGAAAATTAAGAATAATATGGATGAAATAATTGATGATTAAGTAATTCCATATAAACAATCACATGAGATTCAATCATACCCATGTATATTATAACTAATTTGAATAATCATATGGAATTTTATAACTGACCACATAATGGGGGAATTAAAAATTTCAGACATCATAACCATACCCTTGATGCCTCAGACCAAGACATATTGCATATATGGGTAGGGGATCGACCAAATACCAAAACTAGTTTTTTGAATGAGACCTTTATATGCCGTAAGGGTTTGTAGAGGGACCTTCCCATAACCTATTAAGTCAAATTAATTACTCAAATTAAAGGTTTTAAACAAAATAAACATAAAATTTAATATTGAAAAACTAGAATTTGAAATGTTAATAATGTTTCTAATTAATAAACATGATCATAAACCATCAATTGCAATGTATATAAAGGTATCAAACTAATAAAACATCAGTCCAACTCAACATAATCTATATGGAGAAATAATAATTATGGTATCTTTATAATAGATCCATATTTTATCATAATTATAATAATTTTTCTTGACATGGATGAATATAAAAAACCTAAATATATTATTAAAACACTATTTTGAAAAAATAACCTTTCTACATTGAAAATAAAATTTTTAAAACTAAAAGTTCATAAATCCTTACTAAAATAAATTTATTTGAAATTAACCCTTGAATATTTTAGAGTAATGTTTAAAATATACAGTTTTCAAGATAGTGTGAAATTCAGTAAATGTATTATAAGTAAAAAACATTACTTTACTCTATTATAAAAAGATTAAAAATAACCTCATTAGGAAATAGATAAAAAGATTCTGTTCAAATAATATTGATAAAAGTAAAAAATTGTAAAACAATTTTTAATAAAAAATTTGGAGAATGTTAATAACATTTTTTATAATATTTCAAGAATTTATTGACATGAATGAAGATGGATTTTCACCTAAAGGGGGAAATAATGTTTTCTTATCTGAAACAACATTTTCTCGGTCATTTATAGTAACAAATAGAGGAAAAAATGATAATATTACATTAAATGTTCATAAATAAAAATTGATATGGAAATATATTGGTTCTAAGATATAAATAACAAACTATTTCCCCAAGTGATACTTAAACATAAACAATCCTCAACAATAACAAGATTGTGAAATAAAACCGTTCAACTTCAGTAACTTTAGTACGCCCGATGAAAGAAACTAATTAAAATAAAACCTTAAATGTCATGAATATAAATATATTACTGATATAACAAATCATAAGTTTATTATATACACCACACAAAAATAAATAAGTGATGAATATTTCATATGTATCATGGAAGTAAAAGTAAGAGGTGAAACCCATACCTCAAGTTTGACTTCATTAATTTGTGTCCGTAAATACTATATAATAAAAATTTATTTATTATAAATATATTATATTACCATAATTATATATTTCATATATAATTATATTTAGATATAGTTTTCATGACCATTTTATTAATAAATATTTGCAAAAATCGGGATTTAGAAGATAATTGCTTCTTTTTCCATATATGTTTTGGTTCAGTAATTTTGATCCATTTATATTTATAATGGTTCCATAATATCCAAAATGATAAAAAATATATAAATTTAATATATAATAATTATATATGTATTTATAATATCCTAAAACAATTATCAATGGAAAAATGAGTTACACCACTCATGGAGATGGTATGTCGTACGTACGCATGAACATTGTTTCTTATTTTAATAAGATGGAACATAAGAACGGTAAAAAATATTTAAACATTATAGAACCATTATTATATCAAATATCTCAATGATATTACTTAAATATATCCTTACTAACATCCTTGTAAAAATAATATGAAAAACATTTAACATCCCTATATGGAGACGATAGTCCACTCATACGCATGAACAAAATTTTTGTATTCCAATATATTGGAATGTAATTTGATATATATGATAAAATTATATAATCAAATTAATTTCAATAATATAATATATAAATGTTAAATCCATAATTATATACATCTATGAGAGGTTGTTATGGAAAATAAACTACATCATTTCATGTGGTGGTACTCCACCGTACACAAGATGGATGGTTTTTCTTCCCAAATGAAGTTTAAATGTGATTCCATTAACTTTATTAAGGATTATAGAATATTGGTAAGTGGAATAAAAAATATTCTATATGAATATTTCCATTAAGATCGACCAGGTGATTAAAAATTCTAATATCAACACGTACATATCAAGAAGATGTGGCAACAGATAGGTCACCTCCTTGTCGAGTTGGCTGAACATGTAAAGTGGTATTTTTCCTTTGGATTACTTGGGAACCCTGATATCTTCATGACTCCTATTTATATATGACTTTTATTTCTTATTGAAAAATATAATGAGTCATGTTTCTAAATGTTAAAATTGTTACATATCCTTTGGTGGTTGTATTTCCTTAATCAATATCATACTATTGTCCATCCCTATTCAGGACCTCTCAGTTATAAAAGTTCATAAGGGGGTCATGAAAAAACATTGATAAAAATCTTTTCTAGATTCTTCTAGGATTCTATTTTTAAAGGAAATCTTCACCAGACCTCATGGGGATGGATGATGAGGCCCATTCATTAAGGTAGGATTGACACAAGGATCCTCTCAGATGCAATTCACTGAAAGGATGTCGTGATATATTGGGAGATAGTGGAAGAGTGCACTCTCTTGGGTAAAACCATGTAATATAAAAGTATTGTGGACAAGGATAATACCAATACCCATGAATCTAGTTTCTCCTCTATGATATACCCTATTATCACGATCCTCCATACCCACTCATGTTGGATTTTAGGGAAAGGTGGCATCCTCTACTGGAATCACAACTAGGTGGGTTATACGATCAAATTTTTGGGGTGTACTACTTCTTTGTTATCTTATAAAGATAACATCTTGAATCATAATTTTAACCATGATGTTCTGTGTAAGAAGCAATAGGATGTGTTAGATATTATTAATATCAACTCTAAACTAGATAAATGCATGTTTATTCCTTACAATTCTATATCCTTTATATCCATAGAATTCTGTAGTATATCGATGGATCAGGGTTTGTAGGATAGATGAAAAAAATATTTTGGTGTAAGAGAGTTCCAAAAATGAATAATTTTATCACTTGGAGGATAATAAACCATGATTTTCCAATGGATGATAATGTGAAAAGGATGGGTGTCAACCTAGTCTCCATATTCCACTACTGCAATACCCACTAGGGGATGATTTGAATCACCCTTTCATTGAATGGAAATAAGCCCTGGCTGTATGGAGCTTCTTTGGTGAGTTCACTACCCTCTCCTCCTCATAGTTTTAAGGTGCCACTTTTTTTGAGAGATGGTTTCAGGGTTCGACTACAACGGTCTTGGAAATAATGGAATGGACAATTATTTTGAGTGTGGGGTGCTGGTATATTTGGAAGGTCACAAATAAAACTAGGTATGAGGATGTTCAATCCATAGGAAGATCCATTATCTCTTGAACAAGGTTACTCCCAATCAACATTGTTAGTAGTATCAGCAACTAGAGTGATGACCCATCTCTCTGATCACTACAAGTGAGTATGTCCTTAGGGAAACCTCCATCTACAAGACAATAGGGACATTGGGGGTGGTGGAAACCACCAACATGGGGTTCAAAAACAATATTTATGGTTTGTGCATCTCATTCATCAAGTGGGGAGGATGGTTTTTCCAAAACTAATGGGGGATTTTCATGCTTTCGTTCTCTATATATTATAAGAATGGTAGATCTATATATGAAGAGGATAAATCGTTGCACATGGGGATGAATCTCGATGCCCGGAAGAGTATTACACTTACTCAAGTGGAAAATGATTCTATTATCATCCATGATTCTATGCATGGAAAAGGCTCTATTTCCCAGTCGATCATTTACATCATTAGAAAATGAAAATTCATTCTAAGCAACAACATTCATATGTTACATACATGGAATGAAGGTAATAGGGTGGTGGACCACCTTGCTTCTTTAGAAATAATATACCAAGGCCCCACCATCACATGCTTCCCAAGCACCATTTTCCTAAAACCAGAGGGGTTCAACCTGATTAGATAGTACCAACTTGGTCTTTATTATTTTTGGCCCCTAGGCCTATTGTGTTTTTTTCCTTTTATATGTCCCTGTTTTTTTCCTTGTTTTGGCTGTTTACCTTCCAGCTTAATAAAAATATAACAATGATGATGAATCCATAATAGATTGTATTTATTATAAAACTATGAATATGAGGATGTTGGAATGGATTTGAGGAACATATTATTCCAGGAATTGGCCAAAACAAAAGTCGATGTTAGTGTGAATTTTGAAGGATAAGGGTGGTGTTTTATAAGTGAGGGAGGGAACAATGATTCATTTTTTGAATTAAAAATGTGATAACCATGTTTTTCACATACCAAAAGGATCCAAACTGGATAATATATTTATAGTGTATGATATAAGTTATAAATATGGAAATAAAATAGGATGTTTACATGTTTTTTGGTAATGTTTAACCTTGTAATTTTATTTTAACACCCAGGTAAACCCCTTTTATCTTTAGCCACGATAATTAATTTTTCCCAGTTTTATTATTTATTAGAAAAAAATATTATGTTCTCCATATTATATAATATTAACTGTGATGATTCAAAATAATGAATATATTTTTTTAATTCAATTCAATTAAGCAGTAGAACATAATTAAAAATTAATCCCATAACTGTGAGAAATAAGAGGGCTTCCAATGAAAAAGTTTTAAGAAGTATAGAATGTTTTAATATAAAAATTGAATATTAAATAAAATATAGTGATAGAAATTATATTTAATATAGTATAAGTTATGTAATTTAACTTTTCAAAATAATTTATAATAAAAATGTAACTATTATATGCTTTGAACAAAAAGAAAGTTTTCAATAAAACCATGCTTTGTTCACTTTTAACAAAAAAATTAATTCTGTTAGAAAAATACACAAAATTGAATTGATTTTAATTTATACATGCATATTTCAAAATTAATTTTATTTTTCAAATAATAATTTTTTATAAAGTGGTAAAATATAATTTTAATCTATTTTTATAGTGCGTGATGAAACTGTCTTTTAGAAAAAATGTAGTTTTAAAAAAACCATTCATTTTCATTCAAATAATTATTATTTTATTTATAATAAATATATATCCATTGAATTTATTTTATAAAATTTTAAACCATATAAATTTAATAATTAATTTAATACTATTCATTCTCACCATTTTACTGGCTAGGTTATAATAGTATACTATTTAAAACTTAATTTAGACTTAGGGTTACCTATACAAAATATATCAAAGATGTTGAATTTATTTATAAAGAAATATATCATAAATTCTAGAGGGATTACATTATCACCAGCTTTAAAAATACTCATCATTTAAATTTAAAATTGTGCTCAGAAATCATGCGTTTTTCTCTTAAAAATACCATTATCGAAAACCCACATTGTTAAAAGGGTTCAAAAATACCTATTGAAAATTGGGGAAAAGAAATAAAAAGGTTGTATATAATAACAAATAACTAGGATTCCATTTTAGAAAAACATTAGTGGGATGTGAACATACTGACATGGAATAAAATAATAAACAATTAGTGAGAGAATATATATCACTTATCATAATAAATAGAACTATTAAGATAAATTAAATAACCACAATGCCATAGATTTATGATGGAAATGAAGGTAATATGATAAAATTTCCATTGTATGATCCTTATTTTACTAACTATTGGATAATATTTTACTATCATTATAGAGAACTCCAAAAAATACACTTACTTAATAGCATTTTATTTCATAATGACATTTTATCCCTTGGTTTTGCATCGATCAACTTCCAGAAAATTTGTTACAAAATGAAATGAATATCCATGGTGTTTTTTAATTCTTTAAGATCTAAAAGTTTCTTTTAATAGATCATATAATCCAAAGATGAATGAAAATTAATTATTTTTATCTCCAAATAATTACCAAATCCAAAATAGAATGAACATGTAATCCAATATAATACAATAATCTCTAAAACCTCAAATATTTACCCAAAGTCATACTTAATCAATTCCATAAAAAAATAATCTTAAGAATCCAAAAAAATATGTCTAAATAAATTTAAATTAAAAATTTTTAGAATAAATGGAACTAAATTTACAAAATCAACATAGCATTAGATTCTACCAAAAAAATAAAGTACCTCTTAATGTCACATAC
Source organism: Viscum album (assembly GCA_963277665.1). Lineage (NCBI taxonomy): Eukaryota > Viridiplantae > Streptophyta > Magnoliopsida > Santalales > Viscaceae > Viscum > Viscum album. The sequence continues at coordinate 522,734,957 of OY728150.1, forward strand.
CAAATATTTGAATACCCGAAACACCATAAAACAATAATTAAAACATTATTGAATCTCTAAAACATATTCTAAACTTATTCCGTTAATAAATTCTCTAATTATTCAATATTATTCATTAATTCAAAAAAATGTAGTGAACTCCAACAAATATAACATAACCATAAAATCAATAAACAGTTTTAGGTTCATCAATACTATCTCATAAACGTATCCTTCAAATTATTATCACAACACTAGGAACATATAATTGGATATCTTAAATCAATCATATCTTTTTAAGAAATATTAACATTCCACTAAATCACATTTCTTATCCATCTGTACTATTCAATAGATGATTTGAAATCATTATGAAAAAACTAATGTAGTATAATAATTATGAATTTTTTGATTATTATAACAAGACTATCATTGATTAAATACCTCGACTTCATAATTCATGAATCCAAATAGAGAATTTATTTATTCCGCTTTAGCTATATTTATAAATATGCTTGACCTTGACCCCTTATCTTCTTTAGAGATATATTACCTTAATGATTATGGAATTCGTTTGTGAAGTGACACATCTCCTCAAATTAGAAATAATGAATAATTGAGGTTTCATTCATACTCAACATATAAGTCCCATAGGGACTTTCCATCCTCACTTGAAGAAAAATCCCATACGATTCAAAAAAATTTTAGGGTGTTTATTTATACAATTATTAAATGTGGTAAAAATCCTTTTTCGCTTATCCCTCTTATCCATTTTTAACTTCCACGATATTCTTATTATTATTAGAATATAATCCATAAGACATGGAAAATTATTTCTATCTTGATAACACATGATATTATACCCTCATATGATGATAATGTTTGCAGGATTAGTTCCCTTCAAAGGATTGTCTTAATCCTATAAAATAAATAATCATTATTTCTCATTCGATTATGTACATAGACTAGAAAATTTTATTAGAACCCTATAATGTTGGATTTATACTTAGTAATATTTTCACCTTAATATTGTCCCAGACTCAGGAATTTTATATCAATATCTACACATTGATCATGAGGAAAATATTTTTCCAAGAAGCATACCTTAAATACCTCCACTCCATACCCATTATTTCATCTTCATCTATAGTTTTTTGAATCAACAAACACCATTGGTACTCATCTTGTGAGAGATAATATAATTCTAATAAAAAACTTCTCCCTTTCATTACTACCTATTGTGGGAAATATATTCTCTGAGGAACTTATCCATTGCTCAGCTACAACTGGTTTTATAGTCCTAATAAATGATATAGGCTACTGAGACATGAAGTGGTCCAACATTATTATACAATATGTTCAATTATAAATATACTCCATATGGTTAAGGGTATTACTCATAAAAATAGTTAGATACCCTAATATGGTTATAATTTGATGAGTTATAGCAACAAATTTATTATTTTTAAAAGGCTAGATATCCCTATATAGAGTACTTGGATTGATGCGGATATAATTCCTTCTGTAATACATAATTTAAAAATAATTTAATACACTATTATAGATCATAAAATTATGAAACATAATTTATAATACTAATACTATTAAGTTAATAAAAATAATTTTATAAAATTATCCATAGGTAATATCATAATCCATAACATAGATTCCTTGGGAAAGTTTTTCAAAGAAAAGAAATATTTTCAATTCCTTCATATGTATCTGTAAAGAAAATGTGAAATTTGCAAATAATATAACCTAAAATTGTTAAACCAAGTGTGTAGTAAGGTCCGTTATCATGCATCAGGTGATGATAGAGTCAAATCCCAATTCAATATTTTTGGAGTTATTAACCCTAGGTACAAATGTTCTAGAAACAGGTTAACTTATAGCATCTAGACATGGATGTATTTTTAGGAAATTCCAAATAATCAATTCCTCATAAAAATATTTGTATATTATCATATATATATCCTACAAGTGTATCATAGGGTTATGTTACATAATCTTTGCTTTCCTAAATCTAGTTATAAATACTTCTATGAAAGTTTCTCTTGTAGAAACTATAAAGACACTAAACCTAGTAGTCTAGAGTTAGTGGTTACTTATTACAATCATGCTAGATACAATCGATCAAATCCTAAAGTATTGAATAGTTTAAATGTATTGTAAAATATATACATTCATTAATCTCAGATTAGAAATAAAAAAAATAAAACAAAAATAGTGTTTTCATTCAGAAAACCATTATTACCTTAAGCATGTCCCTATATATCAATCATAATACACTTCCTAGTATCTTGGGGAAAGGAAATATAATAAAGTGGCGAGATAAGATTCTCAGTATGTTTTTCATTCAAAAAAAATATATCATTAATGCATCAGGTATAATCAATAAGGAAATGAAGATAACTGAAACACATTTCGTTTCATCATAAACATTAACATGAAGAATAATATGGAAGAAAAAATAATGATAAAATAATTCCATATAAATACTCACATTATATTGAAACATAACAATGGATATTCTAACTAATTGAATAATCACATAGATATCAAAAAATAATATCACAATGATGGAAGAACAAGAGCCTCATCCCAGTTGCTGAGGACTTGGCAAGTGCATCAAAGAAACCCGAGATCAAAACCAAGTAGAGGGATAATTTCTGGGTTAATGTAGTAGTACTGTATTTGATACAGTTCGGTACTATAGCAACTAGAACTATTCACCTGTTTGGACCTTTGGGTCATCGGTTTGGTCTTTGGGCCCTTTAAGGCATTCATGCCATCCCAGACCTTCCAGATAGTAAGACTTTGGGGCCACCACAAGGCCTTTGGGCCACCTCAAGGCCTTTGGGCCACCACATGGCCTTTGGGCGACATGATCAATGGAGTTTCTCTATACATACTCTACAAAGAAGGAGTATCCCTAGAGGAGGATTCATAGTCAGGTACACTCACTAGAGGAGAAGCATTAGATTTATAATAATGAAAGTGTATGAAAATGCCATCGAGTCCAGCCTGTGCTTGCATGGGAAGATTAGCTGGACGACCATACGAAGTTGGAGAGCTACTATCAAAATGTAGATACTGGGGAGAGGAATTTCCTTGTAGTTATAGTTTAGTTGAATTTCTTAAGACCTTCGGGCCATGTATTTTCTCATAAGCATATGGACCATGTAATCTCAAAGGTTATGGGCCTTGTAAGGGTTCCCCATCATTCCCTGAAAGTGGGTTATTAGAAAATCAATAAAAAGAAGTCATTTGAGCCATTCAGGCATAATGACAGAATTCATAGTGTTAGATATGATAACCATAATGTCATGGCCTCATTCCAAGACATATTACATAAATGGATATGACCTTAGTTTAAAACCCAATCAGGATTGTCTGATGAGACCTATCAATTTGTCTAGGGGATATAGTACGATCCTCCCATAATATAATAAGCCCAATTCATTCCTCATATGAAAGGGCAGAAACATATTCAATACAAACATTCATATGAAAAAACTATCATACAAAATGTCAATAATTTTCCTAACCAATAAACATATTCATAAACCAATTAGAGGAATATAGAGAGTGAAATCAAAATAGTATATCCCCAGTCATACTAATCATAAACAATATATATAAATAAAAATTATGGTATCAATAAAACATATAAATTTTTTAGAATAAGTATAACAAGGGATATTCATATTGATAAATATAATCTCTATAAGGAGATCATAAAAATCATTTATGAGAAAAAAAACCTACTTTAAAAAACAATTTTTTAAAAAACTAAAAGATCACAAATCATTGGAAAATTAATTTTATTTTAAAATAAAATAAAATATAATAAATTAGACATTAAAACATTGAGTGTCAATGATGACAGGATATACTATACATGCCATATAAGTTAAAAACATTCCTTTTACACTGTTGTAAAATGTCGAAAAACATCTTGTTTAGAAAGAAAAAAAGAAGTTTACATTCACGTTATATTATAAAAATTAATACATGGTTGAATTTTTTTAATAAATATTTGGAATAATGAAAAAAACATTTTTGAAAACATTTTTAAAATCCATAAAATGGAAGAAATGAAATTTTCGACTGAAAGATAAATAAAGTAATATTTTCATAAAAACAGTTTCTCAATAAAATTATGTAACAAGAGAGTAAAAATGGAAATATTACATTAAAATTTCATGAATAAACATATGAGAAGTAAATATAATTGTTTTAAGCTAGAAATAACAAACTAATCCCCTAAATGAGACTTGATCCTAAACAATCCTTAATAATGATGAGATTTTGGAATAAACACATTCCACTCCTGTAAAACTTTTAGTGTAAGACCAATAAATGAAAAAACATCTATGAAAACACTAAATACCCTAAATATAAATGGGATCACGATATAACATATCAAAGGTGTAGTATATACACCACATAAATAAATAAGTGGGGAATATGACATCTCTCCAAGATGTAATGTTGAGAAGATAAACCTTTAACTCAGGTATGATTTTCATAGTATGTTCCCATACCTTCTATATAATAAATATATAAAATTTATAAAAATATTAAATAGGAATATTCTCAAATTTCTCACCATATATTAATTAATTATAATCTTTTATGACCCTTCAGTTAATAATTATTTTTTTAAAGTCAATGTTTCATGTTATAATTGCTTCTTTTTTCATGTATGTTTTGGTTCAGTAATTGTGGTCCTTTTACATTGACCATAGTTCCATAATCTCTATAATTTTAACAACAATAATAATATCACATATAATCGTTGTATATGTATTTATATCAGCCTATAAATTTTATATATTAGAAAACGAGTTGCACTTTTCATGGAGATGGTAGGCAGTGCGTACGCATGAACGTCGTTTTTATTATTCCAACAGATGGAATTTTAGAAAGAAAAATGATATCTCACTTTAAATAAAAATTATAATTCTAAATATTTCATTTATATTCATTAAATATATTCTAATTACCATCCATTTAAAAAAACTGAAAAACAATTCACATATCTATATGGAGGCAGTAGTCTAAACGTACACACAAGCAAGGTCATTATTTTATGAAAAATAGAAAAGAAAGATGATAAATATGATAAAATATTTTTATAATTATATGAATTTAATAAATATCATAAAAATTTGTAAATTCATTATTATATAGAATATTTATATATGGTGATAGAAAATGAATTACATCAGTTCGCAAGGCGGTAGTCTACCATGGAAACAATCGATGATTTCGTTTCCCATTAGATGGAGGAGGATGTGAATATAGGTAAAATAATTATATAATATCATATTTGTACATTATAGATATTGGTGTTATTATTTAATCATATATGGATAATATTTTACTGACTTAGAAGATGAAGTAAACAAATAATGGATTGTTAAGAACATTAAATCTTCATCAGAAAACCTATTTAGGTATTTTACCTAAAACCTTCCATCATAATCATAATTATTTTATTTAAATTTTCATGAAAGGATAGTATCCAAAAAACATAGTCATAGTGGCCTAAAATAATTATTTTTTTGGGAATCCCCTGTGACTAAGTCCATTCCTTTATGGGAAACAAATACAAACAGAAAAAACATTTGATAGGAACATCTTTAGAGGCCTCCAATGATAGGAAGTTTATGACATTGTTTCCCTCATTATAGGTATGAATAACATCCATGTTATTTTTTATATACCTATTGAAATTATGGATGAGATAGGAAATACACTAGGGGCTAGAGTGGAATCCACATAGGGAATTAAAAATAGATTTGGAGTCAGTTTCAACTATCACAAGATCTATGTTATTTTTCCAATAGAGGATGAGGGATACCAAAAATGATAGATCCTCCACCTGAAGAGAGTCCCCACTCAAAAAGAATACAGAGAATGTTATAAAAACCTCACCCTTGGTATCTATATCCACACCTCCCCCATGAATTATAGCTATTTTTCTTAAGCCTTCAGTATTGATCTTGAGTCCCAGGATGTGTAGAAATATTCAAATCTATATTCCTTGGAGATTGGTGGGGATTGAATTAAGAGGGGGACTGTGAGCCAGGATTGGTCGAAGATAATGGCCATCAAACCAATTTTTTTTCACCTGAGATAGATCAGTCAGTAGATTCATTGTTGTACTAGCTAGGTATAGCATCGAACTCGAGATACCCTCATGCCACATTTTATTCCCAGCTTTCTAGATCATTCAAAAGGCAGCAAATAATATCACTGCTCATGATGACCCCTCAATTTTTTTATTCTTAGTGTAATGAAACCATAGTTCAATAATAGAGTTCCCCTAGCTTCTAACTATTAATATCTAGTATGTCTCAAAAATCCTTCCATACTGTATGAGCCCATCTGCCAAATAAAAATATGTACATGGAGGATTATTTCTAGAAATTGATAAAACATAAACATTTGGATGCTTGATATATTTTTTTTTGTGCATGACCTCTTTATCTATGGTAAAGACTTTGTTCATTATATTCCATATGAGAAAGTTTAATTTTGTGGGAACATCCTTTCACTAGTGATTCTCCCCTCAACTATCAATCTCATTGAAAGTTGATTCCAAATGATTATATTCCTTACCAAAGAGAATACTAGACATAAAAACTGTAAAAACACACAGTTCAGGATTATTTGAAATGTTGATGAGTTCTCATAAGGCATGTAGGTCCTTGTTCAAGACAACTTGGGTCATGTTTGGGTACTTTTTGCCAGCCTAAACTGCATATCCAATACTGGGCATCTTGGGAATCCTAGAGGTGCACCAACCTAGTCATTGTGCATAATGTTGATATCTTCTCTACCTACAATCTAATATGTGTGGGTGTTTAGGAAAATTATATGCGGGTGAATCAAGTTCAATAAGGCAGATTAATTCCTTCTATGAACCACTATATCTTTCCAATATTTTTCTACCATGAATCCACCCTATAATGTCCAACCCTCTAAAACCTCCCATATCGGCCTTGCATGTGAGCCAAGAATCTCACCGAGGATGCTCCTAATGTTGATTCCTCCCTCCATTATTACTTTAGGCATTATTTCCCATGGTTCCCAATAATGTTTCCCATCTGAGTGAACATCACATATAAACAAGACCAGAATGTTTTCAATAACTTTGATAACTACTTTCAAAAACATGAGAGAACAACTATGTGCATTTGAATAGAGGTGAGTTAACTGTTCACCACAATTATTCATCCACTAAATGAAATTTAATTGTTATTCTAGTTATTGCTCCTAATAGTGATCCTATCAAACACCTTGTTTAAATAATTAATGCATATTCTATTTGGGGTAATTTGGGTTCCTATATATTCCATCAGAGAACCTTGTATGTGCACTCCCAACTCCCTTTACATAGTACCAAAACACCCATCCATGAAACCGTTAGAATGGTTCAAACTAAATTTCTCGTGGTTCACCTCTTTCTGAATATAATGATAGTTTTCCTCAAGAGTGGTATTGGTTACAAGAAGCAATTTCATACTCCCATTAAATAATACAATGGTATTGTCAGTGAACTTAAGATGAGAGATGATCATTTAGCAATTCCTCCTTCATAAACGCAGGATTTTCTTGGAATCCATGTTCATGTTGAGGAGGAGTCTTAGGATTTCCTAAATGAGTAAAATTAGGTTGTTAGATAGTAAGCCACCCTATCTAATCCTATGAACCAACTCGAAGAATCCCTGAATCTTCCCCATAAATGATATTGAGATCCATGTTGAGATGAAACATCTATACATAAGGTTATTGGACCAAGAGTAAAATTTCATTTTCTCGAGAACCCTTAGTGTAAAATTCTATTAGAGATTATCAGATTATTTAAAATATCTAGTTTACTGATATAATTTGAACCAATTGTGTTATGGTTAACCTCGCCTATCATTTCTTATGCCAGACCAATGGAACGTTGGATTGATCTACACCTAATGAAGCCATGTTGATCTTCAAAATCCAATGTGGAAGATGAACTAATAGTCCTCAGTTAAGACTATCAACAAGTACCTTGTAAGGGAAGTTGAACATGATGATTAGTTGTAATTTTATCATGAATGATGTATCCCTGACCTTGTGTATGAGTACCGGCATTGTAGCATAGGCCAAGCATGGGAGGTTCCATCCTCAAAAGAAATCATGTATTTCCTCTATAATGTCTCCCTTGATGAGGTCACAAGAGAACACATATAACCAACATAGAAAACCATTCAGTCTTAGAGAGAATTGAGGGATGATTGAAACAATGGATTCATATATCTCCTTCTTGTCTAGTAATGTCTCAGAGGATGTGTCCTCATCATCTGACAGAAATAATGGGATGGATTCAAGAAGCTCCATTTTACCCCATGGGTAGCACCCTTGTAATTGATGATTGGATCCTGGTAATAAGGAAATCATATGAGATTTATCCACACCTCACACAACATCTTGATAATCTATTTAAGAACTATCTTCCTTGAGTATTTTCATATTTGAGTATCATCATTTCTTTGTAATTCATGCATGGATTTACATCGTATTATAATATATTTCCTTCAACCATTTTATATTGGACCTTTTTCAAGCCTTCTGATTTTGATATAGAATAATGTTTTCCATAATTTCATTCTTATATTAAATATTCCTAAATATAAAATTATCCCAATTGTTTTCCAGTGAGGATTATCTCTGTTCAATGTTTGAAATGATGGCATCGAGGTCTGGGGACCTAGAGGGTTGGGAGGTATTCAAGTGTTGGAGAACTTTTTATGATCTGTTTGATATTTATATTAAGTCCTTACAACAAGTTTGCTTGAATTCTATTGATCTAAGAGTTCCTCACAATCTGGTCACACCCATGGGTTGAGGTCCAAATATGAGATAGTAGGAAGAATATCCTACTTTCCCTCTTAGTAAAAAGATCATGCGCAAGTGGGGAATGATCAGAGAGAGTATGTATCATGTGAGTAACCTTTAGATTTAGATACAATGAGTTGACACTGATATTTCATAATGAAATATCAAGGAGACACTAAGTCTAGTTATACACCTTCTGGTCATTATGCCACACAATATTCTTTCCAATAAATCCCATGGCTGTAAGGCTTTCTCAAGAAACAATGGAAATAAAATCATGACATGATTTCTGAGGGAGGACAACATGTCCCTTCTTCTCTAAGCTATCTAGTATATTATTGAAATTCCCACCCAGTATCCATGGTAGAGTTCCTTGGTAAATATTTTTTGGGTCATTCAATATTAGTTTCCTAGAATGTGTTGTAGTTTTAATACATGATGGTGAAAAAGAAACATTGAGTCCCAGGGGTAAACTTCATGGTAATGAATTGGTCTAAAGCTTCCTCAAAATATATAATGATAGTGGTTTTCAAAAAGATCTATATGTTCTAGTTCTAGGGGACTTTATGAATTTAGGATTACAGTTTGATATATTGAGAAAATGAATATTTTTTGAAGATTTTTTCTATGTTTCAAAAATTTCCACAGGGGAGGAGTGGTTCTTGGACATCACATTACAGATATTGTCAGATTTTACTCGGGCACCCAGCCCATGTGCATTCAAAAGAAGGAGGGAATTCATTTGAGTATGTTACACCAAGTCCTAGCCCTAGGCATAGTTTGTCCCTTATTTTTGATAGTATAGAGTATGTGATATTTTTTAGAGAGATACTGGGTGCACATACCACTAGGATGGGAGATCATTACTGACCTCAATTGGAGGTTGTTGTCCTTAAGAGCCACATAAACCATATGGGGACATCCTTCATATGAAGTAATACACTATTGATATCATGTTTCAAGGTAGATGATTCTTCTCCCTCTTGATCGATAGTGAAGACCAAGGTCTCTATAGGTTGGCTTGAGGTGATGTCTAATAATACAATGAAAGTACTTGGTGATAGAAATAGAGAGAAACTGGATGAACTATTTCCTGAAGAATATAGGAGAAATGGAAGGTAGGATATTGATGGATGATTTCCCATGGGACTAGTAGCCATTTAGGACTACCAATTTGTGCTTGGAGAGGGGAACCTGATGAAAAATGAGATCTAAAATACTACAGGGGATCATCATATAAAAATTATTCTAACCTCTGGAGGGCTCCACATAAGGGTTCTAATCAAAAAGTGGATCTTTGACTCGTGGATAAGGTTCTGACAACACATCTAGAACATCAAATTCAGATTCAAGAGAAGAGGTTGGGAAGGCAGAGGGAGATCCGAGTTATTCTATATGAAGGATATCACCACAATCTAGGGATCCCAACTTACAGGATCCTGGAGACTTCTGACACAAATCTAGCACAACCTACCAAATCCTTTTTTATAATGTCGTCTCATTGCCTAGGATGTGAAAATACACAGATAAAATCAGTGGTGAGATAGAGATGGGGTCATTCCACTATTCAGGGGATCCTTCCACCCATTAAAGTGTAGGCATTGGGAGGGGTTGGGGTAGGTCATCATCCAATTAGATGGGAGAAACTGAGGTTTTCCTAGAATGTAGTTTTCTTCTCATACACAAAAAGGACGTAACCTAGGGGGCCTCCTATTCCACACAGAAAGGTGATGTTGTGGTAAACACTTGCAAACTGTCCTAGGATGAGGTCTGATATGGAACTGAAGGAGAAATTGGAGCCTAATTTCAAGATAGTCGGTTATGAGAGGGGGTGTTTAAGAGAGTGTCTTTCTAGGAAGGGGCCACTAGAGTTGTCTAGAAAGACCCCCACCAGAGGGAGGGCCCAGTGCGATGAATGCCTATAGATGATGATGTTTCAACAAATAAAAATTTGGTATGGATATGTCCCATCCTGATGGGACATATCCAAATATTCGATTGTGTTTTATTTATTTTCATATCTGGATTAAAATCATCTTGGTTTCTACTCCTTTTATCTTGAATTTCAGTTTTTTTATTTATTTAATATTCTGTGAATTAGTTTTGCAAAACACATGGTTATGAAATTTACCATTTTTTATGGTTTATTTTCTCTTTATGGTTACTGAAAATTTATTATTCTCTATTTTCCTCTTCATCATGTCCACACGAGTTATTTTGATTGGTTTAAGGTATTTTCCTCATTATTTTACCTTTAGATTTAATATATTTATCTGTTTGGTATTCTAGGTTACTATATGTATAAAATTTTAAGTTATTATTTTTTAACATGTTTATTAGAGAAATTATTTATAGATATTTGATTCTGAAAGAGTTTATGTAAATCTTTTTAATTCGTCAATTGTACTCCATGATTATAGTGATATTATTTTGGATGGATTATAATAATAATTTAATTGATGTAGTGACATAAAAACATGTTTGGTTGTTATATTATGCTTGGTTTTCATTTTTTTAATACATGTGAATATATACTGGTAAACGCTAAGACATATACATGTATGTATATATATATATTGACATGTGAATATACATATATAAATTTCATTTAAAAGATGTCTAAGATTATGTATATATTTATCTATGAATGAATGTATTTATGTATATATGTAAGGATATATTGATTTGATATGTATTTTTGTTTAAAAATGTCAAAGAATACATTTGATGTATTTATATTTTAATTGAGAAATCGTTTAATATATATATATATATATATTGACATGTGATTATACATATATAAAAGTTTAAAAAACATGTAATATTTTCAATAAATGTATATACAAAACATATGAGTTTTTGTGGAATATATATTTATATTTACATATATATATATATATATATATATATTAACTTGTGAATATACATATGTAAACTTTTCAAAAAACTGTAATGTTTTATATATATATATATATGTATGTATGTATGTATATGTTAACATGTTAATATACTTATATAAACATTATAAAAATGTATATTTTTTTTGATATATATATGTGTGTGTATATATATATATACAGATTTGATATGTATTCTTTTTGGGAGAAGTATGTAAAATTATATTTGGTTATGAAATCATGTAATGTATATATATATATATATATATTAACATTTGAATATGTATATATATAAGAATTTTTAAATGAGTTCATGGTTTTTGAAATATATATATATGTATATATAATTTTATATAGATTTGATATGTTTATTAGATAAAAAGTGTAAAAATATATTCGATTAATAAATTTTGGAATTTATATATATATATAATCTTGTGAATATACATATATAAACCTTTCAAAAATCATGTATGGTTTTTGATGTACACACACACACATTCACACACACAGAGAAATAAAAATAGTATTGAAAATTATATTTATTTTAAAATGTGTAAAAATAAAATTGATGTCAATTTTGAGGAAAAAATATATGCGTATGAAATTATGTAATATATATATATATAAAACATAAAAAATAGTAAATAATTGTTTTATCAAAATGAGGAGAAAATTAAATTAAAGAAACATTTTAAAAAATATTTTTTATAAAAAGAATTATAATAAAAAAAGTAATAACAATTGTATTAAGGAAAAAACTATAATAAGTAAAAACAATTAATATTTATTAAAAAGATATATTATCTTTACAATATTTTTAATTCCTTTAAAAAAATAATATTGAAAAAATTGTTAAAAATTCACAATAATTTATAATTATTAATAATATAGTAATAATTTAAGTAATTAGTAATATTAATTAAATGTGTTAAATATATAATAACTAATTATTTAATATTATTAAAAATTATTAAGAATTATTGGGAATTAAAAATTATTATTAATAATTTGTAAATTTGAGGAAAATAAAAAAATTGAAATAAATTATAAAAAATATATGAAATAAAAGTAATTATTACAAGAAAATAATATTTATAAATGTAGAATTAATAAAAATAATTAGTATTAATTCTTGAATAATTTTTATTAAATAATAAATAAGTAGTAAATATTAGAAATAAGTAGTAAATGATAGTATTAATTAATAATTGTTACTCAAAAAAAAAATAGTAAATTAGAATAATTTGTAATAAATTGTATAGAAGTAAATGTGGAATACAAGTTAGAAATAACTGAACTAAGATAACAGTTTGTAATCGGTCAAAATGAGTATTAAAGTTTTTTATTTAAACTATTTTTAAAGATAATTATGGACATTGAATGTAGTCATCAGTTACTATTATGTGATTGTGATTGGATTATTCCTTGAAAAAATCCAAACTAATCTGGTATAAATCTGATCAAAAGGGAGGTTGTTGAAAACATTTATATCATTTGAAGCATCAAAATCAGAATTTATTTCCGAAGGAACAATTATATGTCTATGTAAGAATTGTGATCATAAAAGATTTGAATCATTTGAAAGTTATGGACTTCATGTACTGTGTTATCGTTTTTGGAAGGATTCTATTTTTGGTATCAATATTGTCAAAAAAAATCAGTAGAAAACAAAAAAAATATTTTTACCAATCAATTATTTTAGAATATTATATATGAGGATGTGATCCCAATTATTTAGAAAAAAGCCCATAATAATATTCCAAATACAAAATCAAAACTATCTCAATTTTAATATTTGGTTAAATATGCTGAGGTGGCATTATATTTGGGAATTTAGATGATTAAACAATAAGTTGATAAAAAATTTATTACTATTAAATTAGTTTTTCAAGTTTCAAAATGTTTCTTTGATCAAATATAATATTTGGATAAATCATTTTTGGAAGACAAAAATACATTACCTATAATTTTCATAGAATTTAATAGGTTAGTCTATAATTTGGGTCATTCTTAAAAGAAGATCTATGAAAGTTCAAATGATTGTATATTATGTTATGGTGATTTTGAATCATTAGTTAATTGTACAACATGTGGATAATTGAGGTATAAAGAGGTAGAATAAGGAATTTTTTTATTTCCTATGAATCCATTGAGGTATTTTCCAATTACACCTCATTTACACATTTTATTTATGTCTTTCAACATAGCTGCATTGATGAAATGAATTAAATAAAATATTTCATTTATTAAAAGTTTAAACCATCCATGTGACTGTGATTTATAGAAACACTTTTATCAGATCCACTCTTCATTTTCTTTAGAACCTTGTAACATATGGTTGGGTCTTTCTACTAATGGTTTTTGTCGATTTAGTACTTACAACATTCAATATTCTTGTTGGTTCATTTTAATTAATCCATACAACATTAATACTAATATGCTGATGAAGGGACCATATATATATATATATGGTTCTATTAATTCTAGGATATATGAAGAATAATATCATTTATTATTTGATATGACTAATTGATTTGATAATTTAATTATTTAAAAATGATTTAACTACATTTTATATAGTTTTATATCATAATTTTACACTAAAGGATGTATAAATGTGGGTGATTATTGAAATTCTATTTTATAGTATATTATTTTTATGATGTAAATAGAATTTAAAATTATGTCAATATTTTATGGTAAGAACAAAGAGTATATGTTTTTCAATTAGAGAATGACTTTTGATTTTGACTAGCAAAAGATATTTATTCCTATGTATCACCCTTTTCCAAGGAATTGAAATAATTTTAAAAAGTATATAAATGAAATAAATGACCCTATAATAGTGGTGTCATATATTCAGGTAAAATTTACCCTCCTCTACATTGCCTCTTTATTAATTTTGTACAAACTATAAATGAATTAAAAATAAATGGTTTGGGGAGAGATTATAATTGAATAGAGTGAATTATATTTTTAGGACCATCCATATTGGACATATTTAATGGTTTTTCAAATGTTATATGTAATAAAAATTGGGAAAAACTATTTTTTATAATATATTTTATACTGTGTTGGACACACTCGATAAGAACAAAGATAATATAAAATCACAGTTAGATCTTACCCTAATTTTTAGACATCCGAAACATGATTATTTTGATGATGAAATATCACCCAATTTAATGAATCCAAAATATTTATATGCAAATTCTGATGAAAATAGTTTTTTATTATATAAATGAATTTGAGATTTGTGGTTGTTAGATTGTCATGGTTCCAATTTGTCTCATTTCATGAGAAATGAGCATATTATTAGGTTGAAAAGTCATGTCTTCCATATCATAATAGAAATATTACTTCTTATTAGAATTACAGGGATATTTATTTCTTTAATATGTGATGTTTTGATTTAAATATTATATTTATCCAATGATATTTATCTGGAAGCATCATATTTTGATTCATTTAGTATGCTAAAAGAAGTTTCTTTAATTTTATGTAAATTGGAGAAAATATTACAATCGCCATTCTTTGAATAAATTGAATATTTAATACTAATTTTTTCTTATGAAGATAACTGTGGAGTTGTGGTACAAATCCAATGGATGTATCCATTTGAGAGATGTATGGAAAAATTAAATAAGAATACATGAAATGAAAAATTATTTGATGGTCTGATTACAAAAGCGTACTTACAGGATAAAATTTCAAATTTATTCTTTTATTATTTTCAATCAGAATAGAATTTAAAACACAATTACATGGGTCATAATGATATACATTTTATGTTGAAAAGGGCCAACCGTTGGATGTTTTTAATTATCCCGATCTAGGTTTTGGTGGTTATGATGATTGGTGGATTTCACATGAAGAACTATTTAGATCTCATACATATTTTCTGCTAAATTGTATGGAAATGAATTTTTTTTCTATAAGTACATTTTATATTATTTATTAAATTTTTTTATAATATTTAAATTATTTTAAATTATTTTTTTATATACTATATGATGATCATATCAAAATAATTATAAAAATTAGATCTACTTCACTTGAAGAACATCATCCACAAAATCATTTATATTGGATTCAAATACAATTAATTTATTTTTTTTTAATGGAAGGTGAAATAATTTTTTCAATGATTTCTATTATTATTAAATTTTATTATTTCAGGGATTCACAATATGTAAGTAAAATAGACATTCAATTTGGTGTTCTTGATAAATATCCATATAAATTGGTAAAATCATATAATGGGTATCTAGTTATTGGATTCTTATTGCAAACAGACATATATGGTGAATCAGTGAAAAAAATTAACTGTGGTATTTTTTAATACATATCATTATAAATAAAGTGAAGTTCACTTTATTGGTATGATGAATGAAATAATTGAGGTATATTATCTAGGGAGAAATTACATACTTATGTCAAAATGTCATTGGTTTAATATTGACTGATGCATGAGAGTTCATCCATGACATGGAGTCATTGTAATTAAATATAATATTCTTCATGTATAAAATGATCCATTTATTTTATAAGATCAATCACATAAAGGTATTATCCAAATTACTAATATATTTTAAGTGATTTGAATGACTGGTGGAGTGTAATAAAAATTAAATCTCATGAAAATCATTTTTTTGGTAATAAAAATGGTTATATAGAAGTGAAACATATATGAAATTTTCAAGAAAAATTCTCATATATTTATCTTACTCAATAACATATAAATATTTGTGATGAAACCCCCTTGATAAGGGTTGATGATACGGATAATGTTGATGATGTAATACGGGATAATGAATTAAAAATTTTTATTGAAGTTTACGATAATAAAAATGAAGATGATGGAATTTTCCTTTATAATGATGAGGAACTAGATTAAGAACGATGTATTATATTTAGTTAATTTTTTAGTTTTATATATTTTATATTTTTTTGATAATTATTTACTGGTAATATTTTTTTCTTCGCATGGTTGGAACCAAAAATCTATTCAGTTCCATTGTGGATGCTAGAAATTATTAGTTTCTTATATTTGATATATGCATTAATAATTCTTGACAAGTAAGAATATTATAATATACATGACATTTTTTAGTTTTTTTCATATTTAATATCTATATTTGCAAAATATTCTATAGGTTATATTATTATTATATGGTATTTAATTACAATTAATTATTATATTTTTGTATTTATTATTTATTTTAATATTTATATCAATATTACAAAATCTTATTGTTAATACTATTATATTATGGGATTTATTAGTTTTATATGTTTTATATATGTATCCAATACCTCTTAATGGTAAAATAATTTGTTTCATATGGCTATATATTATATGGATGATCAATTTACTTATCTTATATATGATGGAATTTTATATTATGAGCCCAATTTATCTGATCCATAAGAGGTAATGCACATTAGGAGGGTTCACAATCTTGATCAATTGATGAGTCTCGACCCTATCCTAGACATAAGTTCATATCTTTATTTTGATCCTTGTTTAAGGAGGTATGTTTAATTGATTAATGTATTTATTTTTAATTAATATTCCATATTTATTATGGTATTAATATTTTTATAATTTGTTTTTATTTGAATCATTTTTCACATTTAGATATTTGGATGTAATGTCTTAATATATGAAATTATTTTTCTGAGACATGGGAATCACATGATTAGGTTCCCAATTTTTTTCTATTCCAAATGTCAGAACACTATATTTTATGTTATTAAATATTTTATTTTACTTACAGATAATCAAAATAGTGACATGTTTATTTTAATTATCTTACATAATTTATGGCCTATGATTGTTAATATCTTGAGAACTCATCTCCAGGAGGCATGTGATATTTTTATTCATGAATTTATTTATCAATTTTTCAACAACATGAGAAAGTGATCCCTAGATAGAGCTTTTGATAGTGTTTTTTTACCATAATTCCATCTCCCATCAACCTGACAATATCTATACTCAGTTATGGGATGTATTTTTTCCTACTAACATGGAAAGACCTTTAGAAGGAGGTATTCATTTGGATGTTAAAACTGGGGGTGGAATGAGTTCACACATAGGGTCAAGAGCGGTAAAGTTCATATATATCAATGACATATGGTATATATAATTATTTATTAATGTATATATAAATTAAAATCAAAACATGTGTTATATTATTTAGGATGTTATGGAACCCTGTATTATTGAGTTTGATGTTTATAATAAGCTATACACTAATCCACAAACAAGATAGGTTTTTAGTGATTGATAGATCCGTATTCTGGGTAGAATTTTTCTTTAATTTTTTAAAGATAATATTATTATTATTTTTCAAATTTGAGATTATATTTGAATGAAATGTATAATGCTAAAACGTATAATTCATTAGAGGATCAATCGAAGAGTTGAGAAGATTCTACTTAAGAGTTAGGATTTGATGAGGGGGCTTGGATACATGAAAATTTTCATGGTATCGATAAAGGCCATGTGACTAGTATTAGTTCACGATTGAAACTTATGACTTATTAAGGAAATTATAGAAGGACTTATGTTGGATTGAAGGAAGATCATGGAGAGTTGTTTTCATACAGTGAACAATATGAGTAGAGTTCAATATCTAATGATGATATGATAATGGAATTTCAGAAAGTGATGAGCCCGTAATGGGCGTAGCTGAGTTAGGGTTTCCCCCTGTCACCGTTATCCTCATCTCCTTCCCAGGTTGGCGGTGGATCCTTCTTTTGGTGATTATTCATGGAGTGATTGTGGTGTGAAGATCCTCTATCTATGGTGACATTGAGGGTTTGAGTTCTAGTTCTGATTCCTCTTTGGCTCGCGTCTCAGTTGAGGTTTCATTCTCATCTCCGTTCTACACTCGCTAGAGCTGCAGCCATCTTCATTTCTCTATTTCTTTCCTGTTTCGATGGAAATAACTCGATGGCAGCCTTCATGTAGGGTTGTATCATGGATCGTCCTCGGTGTTCTTCTCTCAGCTCGGTACTCTGATTCATGCCCTAGTGCCCCATGTTGCTTCCCCTTCCCTGTGGATTCCAGGCATTCCTTCAGGTGTTCTATGCGGTGGTGGGTGTGGTAATTTTTATTTTTTGGCGTCGAGGTTCGTCGAGGGTTAGGGGGATCAGATGTTTCATGGTGTCTTAGTGTGGTCGAGATCCTGCCTTCCGTAGTTGCATGGATTGGTGACTCGTTTTCTTTCTACTAGATTGCTTTGGATGGATTGCAGTGCCCTTCTTGAGGAGGATTGGTGGCAACGATGGGCTCTGTAGGTTTGTTCTGGTTCATTTTGTGGCTGGGTCTCCTCCGGGATCATCTGGCATCTAGGAAGCCTACCTATGGTCATGGTATGCTTCCCTTGAATTGGTGACTTCTTAGATTGGAATTGGTTGTTGGCTTGAATCGGTTGAGTTGGAATGGTGGTAGGTGTTTTGTGGAATGTTTTGATTTTCTAAGGTAGGACGTTTATGATCTAGACTCGACTTCATGATGTGACTCAAAAAGAGGTTTCAGAGTCGGAAGTTTATCTTTGTAATTTTTTTTTGGATTTGGTTGTTTGAGAGGGTATGGCACCAGCCATCATATCAGGCCTGAGCTTTGACTCAGGAAACTTTTTTTCCAAATTACCTTGAAACGTTGAAGAGCTTCTTCATGTTCAAATGCTGGGGAGGAGCAGTTCAGTGATGTCATCCTGGTTTTTACTCTTTCTTCCTTCGAGTGTGATTATCATATGTCCCTGATGTCATTGGGTTTCCATCCCCTTCATCCCTTAAAAGGGGGTCTTATCATATAATAAAAAAAATGAAGGCCTTCAGGCTGTTCGATGGATGGAAGGATGATATGATATAAAATATTTATAGAGAGATGGGGAAAGTGTGCGATCATCTACATCTAAGATATGAGCATATGATGAAGTATACACGAAGTATTGTGTGTGTTATGGGCATGGTGTTTCCTCCCCCTGGCCCTTCGAGTGATCCTTATCCACCTAATGATACTACTTATTTCTCTATGGTTTTTTATGGTTTTGTTTATTTGGGGGAGATAAACATATTATGTGTAAAATTATGTATTAATATTACATTTTTTAATTCTTTTATGTTTTTTGTAATTTATTATATATTATTTTTATTTTGTTAAATCTTTATACTTTCAAAATATTGTAAATTTTTTTGGATATCTATATCTATTGAAATATATTATTAAAAAATGTTGTTCTATATATTTTCAATGGGCAAGGAAGCCATCCAAAATAATTATATTTGAAAAGAGATCTTCACATTTGTTTATTGAAAATAATTATACATATTATATATAAAGAACATATAATAAATATTAAATAATAATTATTTATTATATCTATTCATTAGAAACACAACTTATATGTCATTTTTAGTGATGGTACATTATCCCCAGAATCCTACGGCAAAAGACTATTAGGGGTGGGAATTCTTCACAAATGAACCTTCAAAAAACGAGAAACTCCAATAGTGTATGGATGTAAGAATGAGATTTGGGTAGGGATTGTTCAGATTAGAAGGCCTTGGTATTAAGAAGAGGATATGAGATATGGTGGCCTATTATAAGTGGGAGAGAGGAAACACATGGAATGCTGGAAAATAAAAGGTGATATACACATTTTTAACATGCTCGAAGGATCTAAAATGGTAAAGCATAGAACTATGAACATTATAAGGCAATAAAATGGATATAAAAAAGAAATTGGATAAGTTTATAGGTTATTTTAATGCTTTTAATTTTTGTTTATACCATGGTACGCTCTTTTTATCCTTAACCACAATAATTAATTATTACTATTGTACTATTTATTATGACAATAAATTATGTTTAATTTTTTAGGTAAGATTAATTATTTAATTAAAAATATAGTTTCCATTTTTTCCAATTTTAATTTACACAAGTTTAAGAATTTAATTAAAATATAATTCCACAAACATGATGAAAATACGGGTTTCCAAGGAAATATTAATAATACGTGTAAATAATTTTAATTTTAAAAATTCAATATGAAAGTGAATCAAATTTCGAAAAATTTATTGATTATAATTTATTTTCACCAATTTTAATTATGAAAATTTTTTAAATCAAATTGTAAATTATAGAATATTTAAATAAAAATGTACTTTAAAATAAGAAGTATTATTTTCCACTATTCATAAAAAATTAATATTTTATAAATTATTTTGATAACAAAATATATGTTCATTGTGAAATGATGATTTAAAATTGAAATTCAATTTGGTGAAATAAAATATATAAAAGTGAAAAAAAATAATTTTGAAGTATGTGCACAAAGCATGAGGAAACTGCCTTTTAGATAAAATATATTTTCCCAAAAAAAAATTTCTCATTAAAATGATTCTTAAATTATTTATAATAAATAGATCAGCATTTAATATATTTTATATATGAATAAAACTAATAATTTTCTTAATTTATATTGGCCATTTCATAAACACTAATTTAATGCTTTGGTTATAATGATATATTATATTAGTTTCATTTAGACTCATGGTTCTGTCTACCAAAAGCTATCAAAGAGATTTAATTTCTTTAAAAAAACTATATCATAATGTCACAAGGTGTTAAAATTTCTTAAATTGGATTATTACATGAATACATAATAATTTTGATGCTTCTAGTTTATTGATGTGAAATATAGAAGCAATTGATTAGATATAAAAGATATGGTTATAAAAGGTTATGAATTGGAAATTCCCCGTAAAGTACTAAGATATGATTAACTATGATATATAATATTTAAAAGTTTCCACCTTATAAGAAACGTGATAAGTCTTCAGTTTCTAATAAATACAAAAACTACTAAAGAGTAATGGATAATGAGAATATTTGATCTAGAAGGTATGTCCAATTGATAGATTCAATAGATGTTGATGATTCTATTGAAGCATCATGAACTAGAAGGTGGGTTTAAAAATAGACTATGTAATATATAAATAGTCACGTTGAAGAATGAATATGGATGTAGAGGTATTGTTACGACTATGAATAAGTATATTGAAGTATAATATGAAGTGTAAGAAGAATTTTCCAAATGATTGTGTAATTTAGAAGATACATAGCTATGTGATAATAACTCTCTTATTTTCAATGATATATAAAATTTATCAATACTCTTATGTAATAATATTCTAGAATTAACCATTGAAATTTTCCAAAATATAATATGTAAATTTATAAATGTTTGGAAGAATATGATAAGGAAGTTCTCATGTGAATATTGACGATATTTATTGTTAATGAATATTTAGAAATACATATATATGATTAACTCATAAGATATAATGTCCTTGTAAGAGTAATATGATATTTTATGAAGTTAATCCTAAAATAAGGAAGAATTATTTATTGGTTTAATGAAATAAATGTTATGAGTTTGATTTATTATTCAAGAAGTAAATATCAAGAGTCGTAACCGTTGCATAAAGAAAATATTTGATGGATTAACAAAAGAGATGGATTGAGGATTAAAAGAGAAGTGTTCTTAGTTAAATAATGCTTTGTGGAAGCTATTAATAAAGAATTATGAGTAATTAAGTAAGTGAGAAATCCAAATGATGAATTCATGGATCCCACAATGCTTTATTTTAGGGAGGTTTCAACACTATATGTTAGGTCTAAATAAAATAGAGATGATTCCTAGATAGATGATAAAAAATAATAGAGGATTAGGAGATAGTGATACTAACCAACATCTACTAGAAGATCATTGATTCAAATAACAAGTGAGTATGACATGAATGTTCGAGAAGATAATTTTAATTCAATGGAGTGATTTTGACTAATATGTTCTACATGATTAGTTTGGTTATGGAATGAAGTGAGATATCATAAGTATATATTCTATATATAAATAAAATCATAGAAAATTAAATTAAATTTAAAAGGATTAAAAATTATAATGGATTAATAAGATTCTAGGATTGATAAGTTACATATAAATTTTGAATATTTATATTACTATAGAAGAAGAAGATGTGATATTTCTTTCATTCACAAGATTTGATCATTCTAATTTTTAGAGAGAATGGATAACAAGCATGCTTTTGAATGTTCACTTTTAATGGTAAGAGAAGACACACTATTGAGGATAGATATCAATATTATTGATGTACTGTTATCCTAGATAATAATAATTATTGGTTTCCTCAGTAAGTATTAAAGGATAATTGAAAATAGCAGGTATTCAAATAAAAAAGTCATTTTTGGGGAATTTTTAATATTTGTGGAACCATTTATAGAGTTATGAATGATAACTTCTCTAATTCTAGGGATATTGTGATACTAACACCATATGTGGGTTAATAATGATACATTCTCACATGATGAATGTTTTGAGTTAATGTTGATACTTTCATACCTATTGTAATCACCTTTATACTTTAGTGATAAAATCTATATCCTCTATTCAACCTGAACACTATAAGGGAATTATTATCCATATTTTGGGAGAAACTTGTAGAAATATCATGTTGTTATCTCTCTTTAATTTCAATCATTAACGTATTTTGAATGTTTTTATTGAGGAATATGACATCCATTAATCCAAATCTATTAAATGGTTTTAAAAAAACGTAAGAAAATAATTTTGTAAAAATAGTGTCACACTGAATCAAACCACATATCAGTGTTATGACACTGGATTATATGGAAAGTCATGTAAGGTCTCTGACCCCATACACTCAGAGATTATGAGTTATTTATTACATGGATGTCATATTATATGATATTATATACCTGATATCAAGGTTTAGAAATAATTAATATACATGATACATAAAATTCATTACAACATCATATATTACATCATTTTAGAACAAATCATTATTATGTAATGATATATACTTATCAGTTCATAAATATTATTCCCCTTCATTACATAGTGGAGTGGGAAAAAATTAAAAATGGGGGACTTGATACCTTGAAAAAGATATTTTATAGTGGATTCAATCATGGAATAATAATAGAATAAAAAACAAATTAGAAATATATAAAAAATAATATTATATCAATGAATTAATTATCATAATGTATCTAACAAACACAAAATATAAAAGTAATCAAATGTAAAAATATTAAATGATATCATAATGAAAGGAATTATGGGAATGATTAATTATAGACATTACAAACATACAGTGTAATAGACCTACCCATGTAAGCCCATAATGTCACATGAATTATCCCACTATTAGGTATAATATGAATTCCTAATGGCCACAAGATGAATACAAGCACTGAGGAATCACATAAAGAATCATTTGAATGATTTCACCCTCAATGGACATTTAAGAAGGAATAAACAAACAAAAAATCGTGGAATACATCCAAAATAAATCATATTTCAAATCAAATAAATTCTAAAGTTGACATGGAAAAATAGATTAACAAGGTGTAGTAGACTAAATAGAAATATCATCAAAATTGAACCCAAACCAATACATTAGTGTGCCTACTCATGACCATATTTCACCACCATTCCATCCAACAAGAAGGAAAAAATAATTAAGTGATTCATCCACTATATGATACTCTTCCCTTTATGTGTTTCTCAAAGAACCAAGGATAACAACACTAAGAGTAAAAAATTTAGATTTGATATCTAATTATATATAGGATACCACGAAATAACATATCATTTCTACCCACATTCATCCATTAGTTCCTATATAAAAATATTTCATTATCATTTTCAATAGAAATAATTTCTAATATAAAATCATTATTTGGATTTATTTTAAAAAACATACCATATTCACATAAATAATGAATTATGAAAAACATATATCCATGAGTAATAAGAAGAAGAATAACCATGTTTTCTTACATCAATATCCAAAACATGTGTACATATAGTCATATCAAATATCTGGAAAAAATGTATCCAAAATGAACCAATGGGAAATCAATGACATGAATGTGTACACAAAAACATCACTCAATGAACCACTAACTAATTTAAGTGAATCCTAAAGTATGAGAACATCGATTCCCTATAATGGCTACCCATAAGTGACCATGGCATCATGGGAACATTAATTAGTGTTTTATTATTCCACTTGTGCTCTCATATGTTTTTTTTCATCCATTCCACATGGTATCCCAACATAATACATTTCATCATTACATGTTCAAAGTTAATCAAAACCACATATCATGAAATATTTTCTATAGAAATTTCACACTTCTCACATGGTTGAGAAATAATTTCCATTTCAGAATCATCTATGACACATTTCATCAAATCCAATTTATATATTAAAAATCTATTTTCAATGAAATTACATTTTGAATAAAATATAACAAAAAAAATATCTAATTCCCTTACCATGTATTTTGGGATCATCATTTTCATAGGTCAAAACCAAATTAAAACATAATAACACAATTCATTCCAATGGATATACTAGAGGATATATACACCTACTAAAGTAAAGCCTCACTTAATTATATGTAATTAAGGGGAAAGATATATCAAATACTCATGTTCTTATATCTATAATGAGAAATCTGAATGATTAACCCTCATATGAATATTTTCAATCAATGAACACCTAAATACCATACATGGAATATGCTTAAACTGGAAAATAGAGTCAACATGAGGATAATGATCTATTTATTAGAGGGAAAATGAGTGAATTGATGCTTTAAATACCCCCATTATGTTTTCATGGTGTTGGATTAATCACCCTTATATGAGAACACACCTTTAAGAAATTTTAAAAACAAAAACCACCACAACCACACTCTATTGGGATTGCTACAGTCGTGGTGGCTTCACCCATGTGGCACATTGTGGGCACCAACCAAACCTAGTGAAGAATTCCATTCTATTTTGGCATAGCTATATCTTACACCATATCATGGTGTGGTATTTATAGTTTTAGTTGATATGAGGAATCCTTGAACACACTATATAGAGACACACCTAGCTTCTAGTCATTTTGGTTCAAGAAATTTTACACTGGAGACACATAAGGACACTACAACCTTGACCATGTTGATGGTGCAACTAGTTTTGAAACAAAATTCCCAAAAAAATTATTCTACCATGTATCTTCAAAATTTCTGATGTAGAAAGGAAAATGAAATTAATGTATCCATATATTATTTTATATAATAGATTGTTACAACTCTACCTAATATAAAATATTTCCCCCAGAAAGTCTCATGATCAGGATCCAAAAGTGTGATATGGCCATCGCTACCTCATTAGGGTAATAAAATCCAATGTCTAGTGGTTGTCCCTACCATACTGTCATCTCTATCAAACTAATGGGATATTCTTTCACACAAAATCGTATCCTATCAATCCACTTTCTGAATAGATCATTCAACCACTATGTTTTTGACTTCAGTCTCAACATCCTCCCAATCAATAACATGGGACAAATACAGTTGATTCTTCTTTAGTGGGGTAAAATTGAACAATTCATATATATAATTAAAATGATAAGAGAAGTCTAATAAATAAATCACCATCTGGATTCATTGGAAAATATCAACTGGGATGCCATGATAAAATTTGAACATAACCTTCTAATCCAAATTTCTTTATCTCAAAAAAGGTGAAAATATAAAGGGAACCAGATCACCCACCTCAAATTCCAATAAGTGAATAAGTCAATCAATGTATGATTTTTAGAAACTATAATCCATTTCTATCCTTTTCCTACTTAAATTAAATATATATGTGGTCTACTCGAAAATGCCAAGTCTAATAATGAACCATTATGCCAACTCTACCCAAAAAGATGTGATCTAAACGACCTCCAATAAGATGCCTCAAATGGATCCATCCAGATGAAATATTAATAACTACTATTAAAATAAATCTAAAATAAGGTGAAATGAATATCCCCTAATATAGTGAAGTCAAGCATGTAATTTCAAAGATTTCCTTCAAGAATATAGACGTATTTCTCAACCTAGCCATCCTTTTAGTGGTGATATGTCATGATCAACTTCAACCGAGTACTGATAAAATCCTATAATCAACTATAAAAATAGGATGAAAATTGATGTCCCCTATATTAAATGAAATATTACTAGACATGATGATGTATAATAATCACCTACACTTATAATTACTAAAGATAATTCACCTTTAACAACTCAATGATCAATATCAAATGATTTAATTTCTGGAGTTGATCAATAATGACTCATACCAAATCACTAATAGTGGGATTTTGTGGTAGCCCATATCATGAATTTCATTACTATCTCATCCAATTATCATACTAGAATGGGTAAGGGTTACAGAAAACCAATATCCCTATGATGTTATGTCTTAATTACCAGACATTTAAGGCATCATGATAAAAAATCCACAATTAATCATTTGATTCCTGACCACCAATAATGACTTCTTAGGCCATGATATGTCTTGGTATATTCATATTGTATAACCCAAATAGATCTGTTTCCATTATATATCAATAATTTTGCTAGCTCTATCTGAACAACTATCTTGACATGAAAGAACAAAACCCAATCGGAAGACCGAAACCACTCACTCATGGTATCCCCACCAAAATGATTCCTACTAAATAATTGACACTCCACATCATCATCCTAACTAAGTATAATTTTACCATCCATAGATGATCCTAGATGAGAACAAGCTAGGTAATCATGTGTACCATATTGTTTCTCATCTAAGATAAACTCAATAAAAAATACCATCAAGTACCACACATCCCCTGATTCCTTAACTCCTTGAGTTTGTAACTTTATGCTCAACACATATGTGACCATGTATCATTTTCCCTGGGGTGTGTTAAACATTAAAATTGAATGTTTGAAAGTAATAAACCTAGATTATCCATTTCATCTACATACTCCTGTGGTGGAATATATACTTTAGGGTCTTATGGTTTGAATAATCAATAAACAACTCCGCAAAGAGGAAGTAACACTACGTCATAAGAGTATCCATCACTACCACCAAATCTAGATCATGAATTGGGTATATCATCTCTTGATGGATTAAATAAATACATCGCTAAGAGAAATCCATCTTACATATACTAAAACATAACCCAAATTTGGTCATGAGGCAAGAATATTGACATCATAACCTAAACCCAACTCTGAATAGGTTAAGGATAGTGTTGAATCTGTTCTCCCTTTCAACTACTCAAATGATAGCTGGAACTGATCATTATAAAAAACAGCACACCCATAAATGTCAAATATATAATAATATATTTAACCAGTGAGGAGTACCGAAAAGATAACTCATAAAAAACATCTAATCAAAAGAATAAATGGATCTCAAAAACATATCTAGCCTATTTCCAAGTCATCACTACCCAGATATTCTGAGGATCCACCTAGAGTGTAATACACAGTCATGGGTTTATAAACTAAATTTAGAGAACTATATCTAAAATTATAAAATAATAATTAATAAAACTAGAAAAACCTTAAATTTACGTGGTAAATCTAGGATTATAATGAATGTGATCCATCTAGGGACACCCCTATTCTACATCTTGAGTAATGAAAGTCCTATTTCAAATCTATCTATAACCCCCAATACACAAGAGTGTAATATACAACCATGAGTGTGTGAATTAATGGAAACCATAACCTTTTGTTATAATTTTTAATTGACCTACATGGGTTAACCCATAATGTCACCCAAATTAGCCCTATATAAGTCCACAATATCATTAATGATGACCATAGTCTACTGATAAAAACAAGGTCATCATACAAAGAAACATAGAAAAAATTTTACCATCAACACACATATGATAATAAAGAAACAAATAGAATATCACAATATATATTCAAAACATATAATACATTAAAACACCATACATTAAACAAATCATCCAATAATGAGAAAGAACGTTATAGAAGAATAAAATAAAATTCCATCAATATGGAACCTAAACCAACCCATGGGTTAATATCCTTGTGAGAATATGTCACCACCTTTATAATCTACTAGAAGATAACAAAAAATTGGAGTGGATTTCTCTTCATGAGGATATTCTCATTACCATTATCTTGTAAAACAAAGGCTATAAATTCACACAGGCATAATTAGGGTGTGTTTACTAAATCTTAGAAGGATACCAATGAAAAATAAATACACTGTATATCCACATGAATCCATTGGTTCTAATAAAAAATATATATTTAAATCCTTTCATATCAAAATAATTTTCTCATATAAAATCATCATTTTCATATTATGTAAAAAATATTCCATATTCAAATAAACAGAGCAATATGAAACAATAAATATCATTGAGACATAATAAAATGAATAACTAGGATTTCATGCATTAATATCTATATCATGTAGGCACATAATCATTTCAAATAATAAGGCATGTATTGTAACAAAAAATAACAAAATATAAATCCATGACTTTGTGGTGTAAACAAATATAACACTCATCAATTCACTAGACATCATAAGTGAATCCTAGATCTCGAAAATCTCATTCCCTAGAATAGAATATCCACTAGAAACCATAGATTAATAGGAATCTCCCATAGTGATAGATTACTCTAATAGGGCTTAAATATGTTTATTTTTCCTCTTAAACAAATTTATCCCAATGTTATATATATTATCATTATGTTTTTCAGTCATAAAAAGCCTAAATTTCATTAGTTTTTACAACATCATTCCCTTTCCTAAAATACAATTTATTTTAAAAATCATATTTAAGGATTTTTTCAAATCCTATTTCAAAATTTAATAATAACTATTAAAATAAATTTTTTTCTAAAGCAAATTTAAAATCTATTAAAGATAAAATTCACCTCTGAGAAATTTCATATCAGAATTTTCAAATATCAGAACCTATTTAAATCACAATAACTCAAAGCATACCACAGGGCAGGCTAGAGGATAGAGTCATAAACATCAACAACAAGAAAAAAATTATTTCCTTCTAGACTGGTGTTTGGGAATGAATATATATGGCCATCATGAGCTTAGTTCAACTAAGAAAAAACCAATAGAGATACTCTTATCCACTACTTACTACAGAACGAATGCCCACAACCATATACTGGAACATTATCAAACTAGTAAATCAATCCGAATGGAGGAGAAGAATTGTTTAAATATAGGGAGAAAAAGTTAAGAGATGAATTAATTAACCCCATTAATGTTGTTTGAGACTATAATAAATGCTCCTATAAGATGACAATCATTCACTAAAATTAAATAAATATTATCCTCTACCAATCATGCCTTTGTGTAATTACAGTGGATGAGATGGCTTCAACTAGGAGATATTCCATGGGAACCAGCAACACCTTGGTGTAGGGATGCATATTGTTATGGCCACACCCTTACCTCTACTATACAATAGTGTGGCCCCACTGTCCATTGTTGGTTGTAGGACTCCCGTCATGCTCCAACGAAAGCCACACCCAGGTAATGGGTAATTTAGTACATGTTATTTTACACAAGAGACCCATAAGAGCACCCCAAGCAAAAGAAAATGGATGTGGTCCTTCCACTTTTAATCCAAAATTCCCAGAACCATTTATAAGCCTCCATGAACCTATTACACTTCCAAAACCAAAAATAAATATAATCAAATATGATTCTAACTAATTCCATATATTGGGGTGTAACCTACCATGAACATGTTATTCGAATATATCGTATTTAATGTGAAAGGATGCTCACATTCCTTATATTATTTTCTCCATGATACATTTCAATGATCCAAGGGGGTATATAACTTTGGTCCCACCCATCACATAAAACTCTGAGTAATTACATCATATAGTAAAATTGAATAATCAATAAAAGTTACAATTTTCAAGAATTAACTAGATAAAAATAATTAGTATGATTTATAAATGAATATAATCATATAATACTATTCCTTATAGATCTAAATATTATGTAGTAATGTTAATAAATATCTACAATTAAAAAATCAATAAGTATGTCTAGGTAAATTCCATAAAGAATATCAACGTACTAATTGAATAATGTATTGGATATTTTATTTTTTCATTATCATAATTTCTAAACTACCCCCATAATACCCTATTTACTCCCTTAATTATTTACTATAATTTTTTGTTCCAAATTTAGGTGAATATAAACGTGTTTTCCTTGTTTATTCATTCATACATATATATGATTTCATATTTATAGTATTTCACCATATTTCACTATTTCTTCCATATTTTAGTTTTTTACCAAAAGAATACCAAATCTCACACCTTTGATTCATTACAAATCATAACTCAAAATATATAATCAATTTTATAAAAATTTATCCTCTTATTATTTCCATTATAATTTTTAATTAAGGATAATTCATTTTGATAAAATTGGAATATTGTAGTAAACACTACTTTATTACTTAATGAATTTACACAGTAAAATGACTTATCTGATAGAATCATAATCCTTTATTATACCAAAATAATCAATAAGTTACAGGATATACTTGGTGGAACATTCATTAAGTGGTTCAAACAACATTTATTTGCAAGAAATTAAAACTAACTTGTAATTATTTAATAGAAAATTCGTGTTAAACCTCAATTGTCGAAGTTATTCTTATGCCTAGTAATGGCTGGAGACCAATCTTTCTACCTACATACCAATATATGATGAACACACTTCCAATGGTAAGTTCCAACTAGTCAAGGCTAAGCATTTTATAATTTCCTGACCAGGGGTCCACTTCTCTTGTTATCCAAGTTAGTTGGTCACATAGCCTTAAAAGAACCACTCCATATGCAAGTGGATATCAACTAGCAGTGAGGGTGCGAAGGTGGTACAATAGAAATATTATACCCTCGTATTAGAGTGGCATAATAGATATATTGAGATATAATAAACAATAAAAGAACAATATAATATTACAAAATAACAGATTAAAATAATAATAAATGTAACTGATATAATAGACATGTACGGAATAGTATATAAATAGAGAAACTAAATAAATAAATCAATATTAACCAGGAAGTGTATGATAAATGAATGTAAGGAATGATGAAAATAAATATATAACATGGGTTAGGTAGATACAATCATGCTATAAAACTAAAAAACTGAACAAATAATACTCCACTAGCTTCCTGAGTTAATGCCTCGTCCACTACACCTAAGCTCAATCTAGATAAAAGAGCATATCAACAACTAATAAATGGTTGATTTCCATTATCCAAACATGAATGTTGAAAAACATCTTGAGAACCATATGCATCTCAAGTAGGGTGTGAGATAAAAATATCGGTATTCCACCACCAACAATGTCTATGTGTAATCCAATTAGTGATAATAAATAAAAAGTGTGCATGTATAACAGAATGAGAATACAATCCTGAAACAAATAACCAGCCCACATAGGTTCCTATAGGATACATGGTGGGTCCACCTACTTTGACTCATTACTAGAAGGAATGACTGAGAATTACTATAGAGAGAGAGTAATAATATATATATATATATATAGTTTAATTATATATTTCATACACATATATGAACCAAGTAAGTGTATATGTAAGTGTCTATATACCCAGAATACATGTTTCTGGCTAGATCAGGGAGTAATTCAGTCATCCATTACTAGTCTAAAAATCCTATAATCCGAAGCTCGACGTTACATGTCTTAAATCCCAATAAGAGTGTGAGACATGATGAATGACACTCGGGATGGTGAGTGAGCCATTATATCAACACGATAATCCTGAAATGTGGTGCATAAATCCCAACACCCATATTGTGTCACTTTTTTGAGATTCCATACTCAACACCAATGTAAGAGAGTGTGATTCTCTACAATGCTCAACACCCCTTACCATCATACACAACCCATACAAAGGAATAATTATATTTGTTACATAATTCATGTGGGAAAACAACTTATGTATCGCATTAGACAAGTTCAAATATATAAAATGCATTTAAATACTCATATTAGGAGTTGTGGTCTTACCACATGTCAAAAATAATTTCAAAAGTTCGACTTAATTTATTAATGGAAAACAACCCACAATGCAGTAGTCAAACTATCTAAAACATTTCATTCAACCAATTTAAATCATTAAAGGAAAAGGGAAACCTAATTAATATGACCTCTTATATTATTTTAGCCTATCCAAATTTATTTATCATGGATACCCAATTAGAAAATCATAAATGTTCATTTCTTTAGGTGCCTTGGTTCAATATGGAAATTTTATACATGGGAAAATAAATACATAGGTTGGATAAAACAGCAATGAGGTTTCTTGTGATATATAATACAATCATATCACAGTGTAAAATCATTTTAAAATCCTTCAAAAAATCCATTTAGTCATTTGATTAAGTTTTCCACAATTATTCATAATGGCCAAATTCACATTTAACACCCATGGGGTAAATGTATAAGGGATATTCAATCTATAATTTATTAAACAAGGATGAATAGGGGTATAAAAAGTTTCATGGATCAATTTTAAATTAAAAACCCAAATAGAAAGGATATAATTTTAAAATGATGGATTGTGGCATAACATCACAATCTACAAGAAAACAAAACACAAAGAAAATATAATGTGAGGACATACATCAAATCCATAGATGACTCCTCACATGATATCTGCCTTATATTCAGAGTATATTGGAAGATATATGAGAAATTCCCTAATAACCTACAAATCGAGAAAATGATCTTTCACCGAAATAGCATGATGGATTCAATGGAAAACTTGAATAGGAGGTAAGAAACTAATGGATCTTACCAAGATATATCCAAAACTTCCTTCAAATCATGAATCGGATGTTGGATCATATAGATACATGTATACTTATATCAGAGTTTATTTTTAGCTATGGGAGGAGGAGGATCATTTCATCTAGTGGAAGGGATGAGAGGAAAAATAAATAGGATAAGAAAATTAAGAGAGGGCCAATTTGAAATTTTCACCCTAAATAAAGGGGCACACAGTTTACAAAATCTGAAGAAAATGTGCGAAATCCCACTAATCAAAAACCAGAAATTATAACAGGGCCATTTTCCTAGAGTGTCATATTTGAAATAAACCATGTGGATTTGCTTCACCTTTTTTACCCCAACTCAGTTAAAACTAACTATTTGACTTGGTATTTATGGTATATTCTAACCATGTGGACTAGTTTTTAGCATATTATTTTGAACATTGGGCTCCAAAAAATCCATGAATGCTCATGCAACCATCTATAAGCCATAATACATATTTACCATGGTCAAATAAAAGACTAATATTGAAAAAAAAACAATTAGTACCTTCATGAAAAGATGGTTCATTATAACCTCACATCCTTAAAGAAACTCATTCCCGTGTTTTCATTCTAAGGGTAAGTAGGTATCATCAGCAAAGATTCCCAACCACTATGGTTTTTTTGTGTCCTATCTTCACAAACTAGTGACAAAAAAACTATCTATGCTAAGAAACCCGACTACTTATACCTCTGTGAGTTGCCTCAAAATGACTCTTTCACCCAAAAAAAGAACAACTGAAAGCTCTAGGTGCCAAAATTATCTGAATCACACCTTCAGAGTCCCTCATGTATAGGTCTATAACAAATACCTACATAAAAATTTCAAAATTGGTACTCAAAATAAACTTATTGACCTAACATTGGATGGAGTTAACCATCCCGTCTTGAATTGGCATAGTAGTCATAAGATCATCACCCTATAAAGAATGATTGAACTAATATAGTTATGTAAAACAAATGGAGTATTCTATAATTGACATACTCCCCATATGTAGATTCATGAATTCTATATCTATGTCATCTCTTAGAGATTAGGAAAATAATTGGTCATAAAATATGGTATTAGAATCAACCCAAGACATATCCCAATGCTACTCTACCTCTCTGGTTATGTCTCACCACCACATAGCTAAATCATGCATTATATAAGCTTCCAACATGAACCTACCCTTAGGAGGTTTTTCCAGATGCTCTAATATATAAAGGATTTCTTTGATCCAAGACTCCAAAATATGAGTTCCATAGTATCTTAGGAATGTGGGAAGATTTTGTTGCTGAAATTCATGTTTCAACTCTTCCATTCATAGGGCAGGTCATACTACACCTTGCATAGACTGCAATATATGATGAAAAATCTATTAAAACTGTGCAAAATTTACTATATAATGTACAAAAATAGGTTCTATGGGTGGCACATTAGGAGGAAAAACTAACCTCCTAGGGCCGACCACTTTGAGAGTGTGGTCACTACCGCCTTCAAGGCATGCGACTGGAGGACGTTGTGGCGACATGATACTATAATACCAAACAAACTTATCAAAATATATTTAATGCACGTAATAGATTATAGATAAAAACTAGGATTTTTATAATTAATTCCTATAGAAAATATTAATCCTCTCATTCAGCTTCAAAATCCAGGTCTAGGAAGTAGAAAAGACCATGATATCCTTAAGAACATAAGAGATACCCACTACCAGTTACCAAGTCTAGGTTTGGGTCTATGTCTCTATTTCACAAGTATAAGATAACCAGTTTCACATTATATGGAACATTCAATTTGAATTTGTTATATTTTTATACCATACATCAATTTATAATTGCTAAATTAGATGGTATACCACTGTCAATCTTGAAGGTTCAATACTCTTTATGAACAATAATATGATATCTATTCAACTCATACCATTATTCATTCTAGCCGAAGTGAACAATGGTCCATGGATGAATGTTCCATAATCTAATTCTTTAGGCATATTCTATAACCTATTCAAGAAAACAATATTAGGTTAAGGTTGGAAATTTATGTGTTAATTATGTTTTCTAATCCATGCAAGAAGTGTCAGCCCAACTCATTACATATTCAAAGCACATTGAATATGCATCCAGAAAATACATGCAGATGCTAAACATGACATTTAAAATTCATGGCATATGACACTAAGTGTACCTAATTATAATTCATGATCTAACGACTATCCCTAATTACATTGATCTGTATTGAGGAAATCATCAGTTAAATAATAACAATATTAACTACATCATAAATCAAGTGCATCACCCAACAATAATGTTGTATCAACTATAAATGGCATAATCAATAAAAAAATTACCCATCCCATGAAATTTGGGTATCCTTAGTATATGGGTTATCTATTTAAAAGAATATAGTCAATTCTAAATAACAATGTCTCATAGTCTCCTATAGAATACTCTAATAGTAGGATAATGAAAAAAAAACCCCTCTGATACTACTTTGTAACATCTCAACCCAGGTCCAGTTAACCTGTGCCTCAAACTGGTGGTTCACATGGCCTCAAGTGCACCACTACGTAATCTAGAGGCTGCTGACATATAGAGAGGGTGTGAATGTTCTATGGTGGGGAAACTATACTCTC
Organism: Viscum album; assembly: GCA_963277665.1. NCBI lineage: Eukaryota > Viridiplantae > Streptophyta > Magnoliopsida > Santalales > Viscaceae > Viscum > Viscum album. Next base: position 522,771,179 of record OY728150.1, read on the forward strand.
ATATCAGAGTGGCACATTAGTATAATCATATACAATCATCATCAGAAGAAAAATATAAACAGAGAGAATAATAATGTAGGAAAAGAATAAATGTAACTAATATAAGAGATAATTACTCAAGTGTAAACAAATAAAAAATCTGACTAAATAACATAAAACCCACAAGGTAGTGTTTGATACCTAGATTCATGGCATTTTGATAATAAAAAAGTGAAAATGGGTCACTAAGATACAAGCTTGTTATACAAACTACAAAATAAACTAAAACTACTCCACTAGAATCTCAAGCCAATTCCCAGTCCTCTACTCTTATGTTTTATTTATAAACAATAGTATATAATCAACCTATAAATGGGAACATTCTGTTATCCATAACCACATATGGATAATTATCTTTGTTACCAAAGGTAGCCTGAGTACCGTGTCAGATAAAAATTTCATTAGGACACAACCAATGGTGTTTACATGTAATTTCAGTAGTGTTCATAACTAAAGAGTGTGCCAGTATAACAGAATAGGAAAAAATGTTGTAATAAATATCCATCCTGCTCATATTCCTGTAGGCAGATTGGGGGTACTATATAATTTGGATCATTGATGGAAGGAATATATGAATATTAATATATATATTAATAATATATATAGTTTTTTATGCATTACATCCACCTATATGATCCAATTACATCTGTATGTAAGTTTCCATATTCCAAGAATACCTTTCGCTGGAAGAATTGGGGTGTAACTCATAAATCCACTACAATTATAATAATCATATAAGCTCAAGACAAAGGGTACATTCCCTACATCCCAATAATAATATTACACATCATTCATAACACTTGTGATGGTGAGTGATCCATAATGTTAATGCTCTAATCATGGAACATGGAGGAAAAAGACCAATGATCATATAGTATCACTAGTGTGATATTACATACTCAACACTTGGTGTAAGGGACTGTGTTTCTATTCCATTCTCAACACCTCATACCATTGTACAAAACCCATATAAAAGAATAATTACATTTATAATATAAGGAATGAGGAAAAAACACATGAATCTCATTATTCAAGTTCCTTTATATACATGGAACATAAATAAGTATATTAATGAAAAACAACCCAGCATGCTGGAGTCCACCCATGTAATCCATATCATTCAAACCCTATTAACTCATTTAAGAAAAATAGAAACTAACATGAATAAGCTATCCTATATTATTCCATCACATCCAAAATTATTCAACATGGAAACCCAACAAAAAAAATATTAAGTTTTCATTTAGATATGTACCTTGGCTTAATATGGAAATTTACTAGATGGGAAAAAAAACATAGGTTGGTTCAAATACTAATGATTTGTATTGGTTTCTATCAGAAATCCCTATCACAAGTGAAAATGAATTTAGTTGCTAATAGAAAATCCATCTAGGCATCCTAGTAATTTTTTTTACCACATTTATTAATAATATCCAAATTTATTTAGAACACCCATGGTATGACTATATAAGGGTTATAAAATCTATAAATTACCAAGATAGGATCAACAGGTTTATAACAAGATGCATGGATCAATTTTACATGAAGAAACCAGATAAAATAGGATACACTCTTAAAATACTAGAATGCATCACAAAGTCATATCTACGAGATAAAAAACCAAATAGAAAATGATGAAACCACCAACCTCAAGGATAGAGATGTGTCCTTGATCAATGTCAAACTCATATTTGGATTGGATTAGAAGAGATATTATAAATGATCCAACACATGAAAAATAGGTAAAATGAGTTTTTGTCTAAATAACACAATTGATTCGAACAAAAACTTGAATAGGAGGTAAGTGACTAGGGAACCATGCCAAGACGGATCAAAACATTCCTCTATATCTTTAATCAGATTCCATATTAGATAGATACATGGATTCATACACCATAGTAGATTTTGAGCTACTATATGAGGAGGCTCATTTCATTTATTTTAAGTGAGGTGAGTAAAAGTAAATATGCTATAAGAATTAATAGAAGGGATATTTGGACTTTTCACATAAAATAAGGGGGAGTTTGGAAATTGTGTGGAAACCATGTCGTAACCCACTATCCAAAAAACTTAAATTACCATATGAATATGTACATAGAGTCACGTGGTTAGAGACAGACTACCTAACTCCTGCTGCACCTCTATTTTCCCCCACATGGCTAAAAGTAACCATGCGACATAGGCCACAATGTTTATTCTAGTCATGTAGCCCAGTTTTTTAGACAATATTTTATATCCCTGGTCTCCAAAAAAACCCATGACACTTCTGGGACCTTCCATAAACTATAGTAATGGTTTACCATGATAAACAATGATTCAAATTTAGAAAAAAACAATTTGTACATCATGAAAATATGGGTTGTCATAGTTTTTACCTTTCATTCCAAATAAATCTATTTATTTTGATAAATATAAATTAATTATAGTATTTAGTTAATAAATACTATATCACTTTCATTCATAATGGAATAAAATAATATAATGATTATATTTACTATTAAAATCTATAAATTCATTATAATCAATATATTTTGTACATTTTATTTTTAGCTCATCTACTATATCAATTAAATGGCTTTTATTATTTTTCTTTTGTACTATACAAGTTATTGCCTTGATGTTTATTAGTGAATGATAACAAGAATACATCAATATTATACTCACATTATTCATTTTTTTCTATTTTTAACTATATATGTCTCAATAAATCTATATAATTTATTTTAACATGTTATTTTGCAATAATATATGTTTATTTGTAACTATAATTTCTCGAGTATTATAACAACACTCATAAGATAAGATATTTAATTATTGAAAAATGGATTTATCATCATCCAAATAACATTGAGAACTATATTTTTTATAAAAAAACATAATGGATGAAATTTCTTTTAATATTACAAAAACATAAGGATAATTTTTAATAAATAAATAAAATTATGTGTTAAATAAAAACCTCAAAAAGTAATCTATTGTTGAAGATTCCCAACATTTGAATATACATATATAAAAGAAACATATAAGAACTGAAAAAAAAATTTAAAGGACTTTTTTGAAGCAAGGATATCAAGTACATTAGTTACACCCCATTTAACCAATATGATCCGATTTTTAATGAATTAGAGTGATAATGGTTTTCTATAATTCTATTCTATCAATATAATTAAATATATAATCATAATTGGAAATATTTTAATAATGTGTGTGAGTTTAATAAATGTATACCATATGTCATCATAGTGCATATAATAGTTTTACATGGTATGTGTTTTCCCAGTTTTGATGTTGCATTGAAAAAAAATGGTTAAATGTTTACACATGGTGGTGAAAATTGTGTTTTAAGGTAAAATAATCTATCATCCAAATAAATTTTATGACTTTTTGATTCCTAAGAATGTTTCCAAGAAAGAAGGAAAATGATTCCATATGGTGGATTTCCTTGGGATACTAGAGGGGTTTGGTAAATTAAATGAAAATTCCTTGTCACATATTAATTTTAAAGAAATTAAATCTATGATTTTGAAGGTAATTTTGTTACAAATTTGTACTTTAAACACAGTATAAATGTATAATAATTAAAAATGCAAATAATAATTGATAGATTTTATAGTGTTTTCATGAAAATATATTTTCATAGGATTATATTATGGATATCTGGAATGAAAAAGAGTATTTCTATCATAGATAGATTTAGATAAAATTTGTGTACTCTTATATCACTTATGTAGAACATAATGATGATTTATTAATTATCAATGTTTTTTTATAAATATAATGTGATGATAAACGTTATTTTGGATTCATCAAACCATATAAAATCTCATTGGAATAATATATGTGTAATTTTTTTATTTTTTAATAGAAATATTAAGCAATGATATTTTTTATAATATGAGTACTAGAGATTCCATATCCCATTAGTGGAATATTTTAAATAATAATTTCTTCCTTTTCAAATAACTCTCTAAATATGTAAAATGATATATGTTAAAATCATATAAAAGTTTATTTATTAAATATTTACACTATCTAAAATATGTGTTCTTTCTTAAAAGAATGTATTTTTTATTGATTAGCATGATATCTTAAAAATAATGTTGTTTTATGGAGGGTAGTGGGATTATAGATAGGCTTAGAGAAGTAAAAATAATTCTAATAAAATATTATTCCAATTGATATGAAATTTAATGTTACTTATTATCCAAAAATATTTTAAGGTGTGTTCATAAATAGAAATAACATAAAGAGTGACATTTAGGTACAAAATCATCTCAAATAAGTTCTTATATGGAAAGGATATAAAAATTATAATTATGAGCTTAAAATATGTCCTGATATAGAAAAAAATCTATTAATTTAATAATGTTGATAATATATTGTAAATAAGGTTTAATACTAGGTCCAAGGAGTTTAATATTAGGGTTACGATTCAAAATTATCACTATTATTCAAAATATATTTTCTTATAGATGATACCCATTGAAATAGTATACTAAGTAAGTTTTATAAGATAGAAACACTTAGATGATGAAAAAAAATATATAACATGTTTTAAAAAAACCTAAATGTATAGGAAGGACAAGTTTATTCTACTGGCCAATCTTCTTGGATATGATTATATGATCACTTATGAATGGGATTTCTATTATTCTTAAAATAGTTTAAGAATATAAAATATATCCTATTATACAAAATTGAGAATCTAGTATATCATCAATTCATATTGGTTTCATATATTTAATGACGTGAAATGTTAAATCACCTCTTATAGTATGTCATTGATTTATCCCTCACCGATGTTCACCATGGGGTATTTTAGGTTGTGATGAAATGATAATTTAATCATGTGTAGAATTTTATACAAATAGACAGAATATTCTCATGAGACACATATGGTGTTTTTTTGTGATGTATGAAACAACAAGTGTACCATATAAAGTGTTATACATTATGTATTTGTTCTATAAGGGGATAATATTTCATATTGAATCCTCATACAGGAGATTATAAATATACCTAGAATGAGAACCATTGTAATTTCATACATTTTATACATAATCTATAGGGAAGATATAATTAGAAGATAATTGGGTATGTTTAGAATCATGTAATCAATTATGGATTAAAAAATATAGTATTTTCCCTCTCATATGATGATTATGCCATCTAGGATATAACTAATATAGAATAATGAAGTGTACAGAAATACATAGATAAGTCTATGTGAGTTAATTATCTATTTGGATAAGGGGCTTGTGATATACTCGTCCTCTTGGATGAATTCCAGGATATGTATTCAATTATATGGTCAATCTATATTTAGATAATTGATAACATTTGAGTAAGATATATGGGATTGACACACTCCCTATAATATAGTAACTTTATTCTTACTGGGAAGGAATTTTCTGATTAGGAATACTTCTATATGATACATTTAGTGGACACTAAGCACAGGTATCCATAAACATGTTTTTGATAGAGATCATGATATATCCCATTATATATTGGGAATAATTGATGCTTTTATAGATGATACTATGTGATTACACTTTGTAATTTTGGAATTAATAGTTGTTTCAAATTCTATATGTCCAATTGGGTAAGGCTTTATGTTTGACTAATTCGGGATTAAGTTTTATAAACCACATAAAGATTCACTAAAAGTGTATTATATTTTATTAAAAATGATTTTGGGAACAATTTTCATAGGGTGTTTCATATTATTCTATAGACATTTAATTTAATGATAGAATTACAATTTTTTTAGGGATATCTATAACACCATGTATATTTTGATATTTTATTTTGATCTAATTCTTATTAAACATTGTGTATTTAAATGTATTAATGATTATGGAGTTGTTTATAGGGAATAATGGATCTATGATAGTATAACATACATAGTTTCTAAATATATATCTTCTTAATATTGTCAATAAGTACCTAATATAGTGGTATCAGGTACTGAGTGAAGGTTGGAAGGGGTTTAGTAGCTTCATATGATCTATCAGTTGTATGGAAACCCTGGAGTGGGTACATAGTGGGTGGATGGTGAGTACCCAGAGTGTTCCAATTGTTTTTTAAATTTCAATTAATTAGTTTTTTAATTTTCATAAAAAACAACAAACACCTTACCCTATCATTTACATCAACTTTTTCAAAGGCCCCTATCTTCTCATACACATTTGGTTCTTCATCTGTCACACATAGTTATTCATTATTTAGTCTCGAAATTGTGTGTTTTTACCATAGGATGATTCCACGGGTAAGTACGATACTCCTCTTTTACTCTTTATATTTTTCAATTATTATTTCACAATGTATCATTTGTTATAAGCTAATATGTGGTTTTTTTTGGATATTAATTTATTCCTTATAAAGCTAAATTATATTATGGTATTCAATGTGCCAGATCCTTCTAGGTCCCAGTAAGAATTCCCCTATTATCTTTTTATATTTTACATGTGTTTAATTCATCATATGAAATGTGGGTAGTGATTTCTTTTCACATTCCATATAAAACATTTTAAATGTAACTCTTTACTTGCAATTTTATAATATTAATTTTTTATATTTGTGAGATGAACCTTGAGTGATGGGTATCTATTGCACGGGAAATTATAACCTTTGGCTTGAGGATTTTGTTTATGCACCATGACTTTTGACCCAAAAATGGGTGACTTATGTTTGAGTCTTTACCAGGTATTCTCTTGTGATATCCATGACTATTCCTTAGAGTATAAATTTTCAACTATTTGATAGGCTAGTGGCATTGTAACCTAGAAGTATAACATTGAATAAGTTAGTGACATTATGGAATGAACAATTTATGTGTTAAATAATAATGAATTACATTTTTAATGACGTGATACATCATTAAATATTGTGAATAATTGGTGATACCTCATTAATTATTGGTCTATTAGTATTACATCATCAACCTAGAGATGGTTGGTGGCATTTAATTCTCCAAAACTAGGTTTGTGATTCATTATTTAACATGATTCCATAATAATAGTTGAAACTCATCTACAATGATATTTCATTTTATTGGTATAATACCCATATGAATATTCATTTTGTTGGTGCATAATCTTCCCAAATAATTTAGATGTTGGTATGTAGTTAACCTATTATAATTGTACAGGTGTTAAATTATCCACTTGGAGACTCATGTTAGTTGTATATCATCGACTCATAGAAGGATATTAGTAGTGGAATATACACTTGTTAATGTTATCTAACAGATATATCATCTAAAAATATAATTATTATGGGGTTATTGTTTCACCTTGAGCATTATTGAAATAGAATATCATAAACTTGTAGGATTTATCTCATTTGTTTATTGTCCTCCTAAAATATAGTATTGGTGGTATATCATCCTCCAAGTGTTTAAAATGAATTATTCTTTATGTGATGAGTTTATCATTGATGATTTAATATTGTTTATAGATCATTAACTTATATGGTAAGTGATTATCATACATCATTAACAAGGTTGTACTTGATGCTGATATCTAATTTACATTCATTATGATATAAATAGTGTTACATAATTCATCATTGAGGTGTGTCTGAACTATGTGAATATCTTCCATTTAGAATATTACATATTAGGTATGGGTTCATGTGGTTTGGTTTTTTTGAATTCCATGATGTGATAAGATATTTATTTATCTATTATAATTTCATATCAATCATGCACATGGGTTTATAGGATTTGATTAGTGATATTATTTTTATTTCTTTAATAATATTTACAAGCACCCTAAATGAGTTCTCTGGTAGTCAAGAAGGATTCATATTTCATAATTAATGAAGGGGAATATACTTTATGACTATCAATTTTTTATATAGTGGAGATTTTTTAGAGTCAAAAGATGGGTTTGGGAAATGAATTAGGTATCCTTTTATGGTTATTTATGATTTGATTTATTTTTGGACTGCATTATTTATGATCCACCCATATGAGGTTTTTTATGATCTTACAACAATTATGACATGTTTAATTACACGTTTGTCTATAGTGTGATGTTATTATTTCCATTTTATTAGCGTTTAGTTGGGATATTTATATTACATTGCTGTTATATTGTGTAGATTGGTTCATTTTATTACTTCCAATTTGTTTGGAAGTTATCATTAACTAATGATATAGTCTCCCAACTTTTTGTTCTTAATCCCTCACCACAATTCGATAACCACTAATGTACACAGATTCATTATTGAGGGGTTTTATGCTCTAATTTTGTAATGAAGTAGGTGAACTGTGGTAGTCATGCATCAAAATTGTATTCAATCATTTTATTCATTTACATTACAATTTTGGATAAGTTATAATCTATATAGAATATTCTAATATCTTTTCATGGTTCCTTTCCTTGTAGTAGCAAAATAATGTTTGGAGAAATTTTATGTTTCCAAGGATATAATTATTTTTCTTTCCATAAGAGTATTATGGTTTTGTAGTTTCCATAATGTGACTTGTGATTTATGATTTATTTCATTTACTATTTGATTACATTGACAAGGTATTGGGTGTTCATCAATAATACATGTAAGGTAGGACTCACATGACAATCATAATATTTTTTAATGGTATTATTCTTGTAATGTATGGTTAAGATATTTAAATCATCAATATAAACTTATATAGTGATTTTCATATATCATATTGGCCTTCCCTTGCTTAACTAACCCATAATATGGGTTATTGCCATTATTTTTTTTAACTATTATGTGTTCCTATATGAGATATTTCTTAGCCTATGTGTGGGTATGTTAGAAAAAAATAGAGCTAATGTGTGAAACCCATGTATCATAGGGTGTGTGTGTAGGGTAGAGTAGAATGTTTTTGTTTTTATTTACCCTAAATTTTGATATCCAAAACTATGATATATTTTGATATAAGTCACTCTATATGGATTGTTATTACATGACACTACATTGACCTCCTATTGAGATACAATAGGGAAAGGATGAGCATGTCCCACTGGAAACATATTTGTGGGAATTTATTGAATTTATTCCTTAAATTTATCAACAAATAAAAATGAGAAAACTTTTGGGGTTGTTGTTTTTGACACAATTATCATTGAGGAATAAGTCAACACCATTATATTTTACTCATTATTTTTATATATAATGTCCAGTACTCATTATGGGTGAGGGTAGATAACAACCTATTGAGATTTGTATAGTTTCAGCCATACCGACTATGTTCACCTTGATACACACCTTATGAGGTGGGTGAAAATTAATACTTACATGCTTTAAGGATGTAAAAAATGTTAATGGGGTGTTCAATTCTTTGATTCCCACCATATAAGATAATATTTGAAGGATTTCTAGACCCAATTATTTTAAAATTAATCATAGATACTTTAATGGATAATATAATAATTGTGTTTATGTATCCTATTTTTTTGGTAATGTTTTTGATAGATTATGCCACCCACATCATCGAATTTCCAAATTCTAAAATTATGATGGAAGGTGATGCGACCTCTATGGTCAGATGTTTTGAGTATTGAATTATGAATTATAGTTGGATGTGAGTAAATGTATTCAACATGAAATATTTATCATAGGTCATGAATAATTCATTGATTATAGATGAAAACATAATTGAGGGTTGAATATCAGGTTAGTATACATCTTTTATCTATCATAGAAGAATGTTATCAAGTAGCGTTAAGTGGATGTATAAAGAGTCTCACTAAAATAGATATAGGTAGAGAATCTAGTTAAGGGGTTTGTTTCTTCATTCAAGAGGGTGGGCCTTGGTTGAGGGTAATAAATAGTTGAATTTGGGCATATATAGCCTGATAATGATATAAATTTAATTCAATTATAATCCTATTTGGAGTTTGGGAACCTTCTAGTGTTTTGTGGGATAAAATACATTTGGTTCGAGATCATGGAACTTGATAGACTCAATGTTTAGAGTATGGTCTAGTTGTACATGGGGTTAGACATAGTGGTGAATTCACCCTATAATCCTACATCAAATATGAGGATAAAATCCATAGGGAAACCCATTATTTATGGTAGATGATAATGTTATTTTATGGTTAAAGGAGGCCTCAATAAAAATGGGAGTATTCTTAGCATCGACGTTAAGGATTTAGTCGTTCAAAGCGATGAAAGACCACAAGTGGTGTGGTGAATGTTAGGGGAGATGGGATGTGGTAAAGCGAGGTGGAACATGATGAGGTAACAGTGGAACGTTTTCTCTAGTGATGGGAAATAACAAAATTTGGTGGGGGAATTAAGAGAGTGAGAAACTACATCATAGGTGGTCCATAGCATCATATTAGATGATAAGAGCGGATTCCCACAACAACAATGAAAAACAATGGTAGAGAAGCATAATCTTCAAAACAGGAAATATATGGAAGAAATACAGTTTAGATTTCTATGTGTAGTCATAAAAGTTGTTTAGAGATGGATAAAACCCTTAGAAAATAAAATTTTATTGAATGAATGAGACAGTATGGATTTATAATCAGTACGAAGAACCATGCAGTCCCACATGGGTCACTTCTAGATGATTATTATTTCATATTGGTAGCTAATGAGAAACTTTTAGAAATAGCTCAGATGGTATTTCTAATGGGTTTTGATTATCTGTCCCTTCAATGGCCATGTAATATTCCTAGTTCCTATAGTATATATAAGGTAATCCATAAACTCAATTTTAAAAATGGTATAATCTGAAAATAATAAAAAAATAAGGGTTTTGAGATTTTATGAAGAGGATAGTTTATATGTGAAAAAATATTATACTAGTTGGATATCCATACCAAATTTAGATCTTTAAGGGGAGCCTGGTTCCTAGGTGTAGTTGTAGAATATCCAGTAGGGAGATGTCTATTTGGGAGTTAAGATACTAGAGCTTAGGGATAATTTTAAGTACAACATTATACCATTGAGTACACTCTAACCATAATTGATGAGGATCCATTGATTTTTAAATCTATAATCCTTAAAACAACAACCAAAAATTATAATTTATTTCAAATGGGAGCATCAAATACATTAATAGATAATTTTTTAGTGATCTAGGGTTTTTTTGTAAAATATATAATGTGGTTGATTTCCATCAATAAACCCATAAGAGTGCAACCATAGGGTATATAAAGAGTTAAAATGTGTGATTTCATGATATATGGGTGTAGTATTATTATGTATTTTATTACGTTATACTTTTATAGTTTCATGTGACCATAAGGACAAATGTTTTGACTATGTATCAATCAAAATTTGACTATTTTCAGTGATTAGTATTATTCACATCCTAAGAGGATGATTGTAATACCTATGATAGATTTTGTGATTTTTAGGATGGTATTATTCACTAGAGCACATGAATATTGGATGATGGTATTCCAAGATGAATGATTAATCACCATGGTTATGTGTGGATTAACAATGTAAAATCATGGTGTTGGTGAAGAACCGGTATCGTCTTACTCACATTAGTGACATGCTTGACCAGTAGAGATGTTACATCCCAGATAAATAAAGAATTATGATATTTTCATATTAATTAATTTTTGTGAATTAAATATTAATTTTTTACTTCAAATGGGATTCCATGTTCCATGGCGTACTTTACACACAACAACAGGTTTCTTTTAAATCTTATGTTGTACACAACGTTGAGTTATAATGGAAAAAAATTATATAATATTATTATTTTAAATGGTAGTTAACGTCTACTTGTTGTAGTGGCGGGAATGAACAGAACTAAGTACAATATGATTAAACATGTTTGTTAAATTTTTTACATTTATCCAATAAATTTTAGACGCTTAAAATAAGGATGAATCCAATTTTAAGCATAAATATTATATTATTCTTTAAAATGTTGATTTACCACCTTTTGATGGAGAACCCTAGTTAAATCTAGTTTTGGTAACTTATATATGTTCTATTTAAAAAAATAAAATTCTTATTTAGATTAAGGATATCAAAATTTAATTTGGGTAAATTGTTTGTATTTTTCTGATAAAATTCATTTTTTAATGAGTAGTGAAAAATACGGTATATTAATTCAAACTGCCTTTTAATGTAATGTATTTTTATGGTTATATTATATTTTTAATTGGATTTAAAGTATAATAAAATTATATTTTTACCATTTAACACAAATTTGGTCATTGTATGTAATTTCACTTTGAAATTTGACATAAACAAGTGTCAATGTTTTAATAGTTATTATTTCTTAAAAAAAAGATTTTGTTTTTACAACGGAAATTAATTTTAAATTAATTAATCAAACTTATATGTATTTAATTTGGTAAAATAGAAATCATTTTTCAATTCATAGTATCAATTATAGCTTAGTCTGAATTTTTGGTATTTTTCTAAAAACATTTAAATTTTGATAAATAGTGAAAACACTGAGTAGTAGTTAAAAAACTGACTTATTCATCAAAATGAAATTTTACCACTTCAATGAATTGAATTAAAAAAAATATGAAAAACATGGTTGTTATTAGTAAGTAATATTTGGTTCAATAAGATGAAAATTAGTTTTGGTGAATAGTAACTTTTGACTTTTATTTACCTCAGTTAAAGGTAAATAGGGTAATTCCAGGTAAAAATAAAATTATAATAATATTAAAATACACAAACTTGTGTTATAATCTTACTGGTTGTTAAATTTCCAAACATTGGAATCCTTGGGTCGAGTTTGGGACCACATGGATTTACTAAATAGTGATAATAACACTTTATATTAATTAATTTAAAGTAATTATAAAAATGACTTAAACATACATCTTTTAGTAAATAAATTTTTACATGGGGTCATATAAGTTATCTCTTTAACTATAAATGTTCATTATAAAGATAAAAATATTTCCTATATCATGGAATCATTTTATAATTTTTATACATAAAATAAATAAAATTATTTGTGACACAATAATGATGCAGTGTTTACCTCATTAATGAATGATTTAAATAAATAAGATTATAAAGAATAAAAAAATATCCAAAACCTATCCAATTCTTATTATATGATTTTATTTCGAAAAAGAGACATCGTATCTTAGTCTTTAACATGTTTTGTACCTTTTTAAACTGAAAATAATTATTTAATAAAATAATATTTTCAAACATTCCTATAGAGGCCCCACCTTATAAAATGACATCACCTATGATCCATTACTCACACCTATAAAGCCCCTTGAATCATCCAAAATCTACCCAATTAAGCTCCCTATATATCTATCTTCCACCTAGAATCCTTAACTTAGGCAGAAGTAACATCAAGAAATCATTTGGGTTCAAACCAAAGAGAGCTACCCGATTTAAAGGTAATGTCTTCTCTTAAATTCTTTTATTTTATTTTATATCTCCAACCCCCTAACCTCTATTTTATTCCTTTATTTTATAAAAAATTATTTATCCTAAATATAATATGTTTTTTAATGATAATTATTCCAACTACACTTACACACACCTCTATCTAATGGGTAAATAACATATTGTTTCTATGGATGGTGAACTACTGCCTCACAAAATAATGATTGTCCAATATTCTCCTACTGCCTCATATGGTGGCCATTAAGAATGAACTATATTTATATGTGATATATATTATATTTATATTGTTTCTATGCTTCTGAATTTTTCATATATAGAATACCTTTACAGTTTCCATAGTGGGTAAATACGATAATTTCATTTGAGGAAAGGCGTACTACCGCCCCCTCAAAGTGATATGACTCCTTCATGCCATATGTGGAACCAATAAAGGATGGAGTTTATTAAATTATATTTGATATCAAACTAGAATTATAATATTCCTATGTTTAATTATCTTTTCATTCCATTAAATATGAAATAGAAATGAAAGTAGCATTCATGCATACGTACGGCTTACCGTCCCCATGAATGGTGCATTTCATTTCTTATCTTAAAATGTTATGTACTATTATAAATACATATATATACTGGATATATATGATATATATTATATCTAAATCATGAATATAATTCTATAGATACTGGAATTTTGACTACATGGACAACTTGTAATTATAAAGAGTTCATTTTGGACTCAAGTACCAAATATCGACAAAACAAACATTATTAACTTAAATGATTACATAATGTTTATAACATTGTAATAAGTGATATAAAATGAATAATAAACATGAAAAATTTCTTAATAATGTATAAATTAACTTTAGTTTATTATTAAGGAGATTAAATAATGAACGGGTCAAGTCCGACACTAGGTAATGAAACTTCATAACCCAATTACCATTCTCTGGGTTGACCCTATATTTATTATTTATGTCATTATTTGATTATGTGAGAAATGAATTTTTATATCTTATCATGTATTAATACATTATTTATGTGTTCTTATAGTGAATACACATAATTTATCTATTTTATTTACAAAATGATCTTTGTATGGGACTTCATCTCAATGTCCTTTCATTGAGGCATATTTTGTTTTATACACAAAATTCTTTTATACAGTGTATAAACACCTTTAAATTTTCATTCCATTCAAAGGGAATATTTTTCTATGAGTAATTTCACTAAACGAAAAAAATGTTTCTTTTTAACATATGTGTTGACAATGACCTTTTCCACCGCTGTGGGTATTATATGATCTTTGACATCCTTAACAAGCTGTAATGTTTTTAAAAGGAAAATAAATACCATATACTGTTTTACATATTTTCGTATTGAAAATGGTTTTGATAATGAACTTTTTATGACAATATATATTTAAATGATATATTGTGATTGAAATGTGGAAATTTTATCTTTCCTTTCTGTTTGTTTTATGTGTTATGAATATGTTATGGTTCTTGGAAATTTTTTACGTATATGGGCGGTTCCGTGATAATATTAGGGAGGTTGAGCCTCAGATAGCTCTCCAATGCATTAGGTAACATGATAGAGTAGATGTGAATGTATCTTTTACGATATTTTGGGAATATACAGTGATGGGTATTCCAAATGTAATTCCCTACATAGCTATGAAAGCTACAACGTAAGTATGTTATGGATGTCACAAGTTACCTCTTTGATTTATGTATTCTATGTGTTATTAATATATCTTATGATTTCATGAGTTATGTTAAAAATATTATGTCTTTATGGACTAATGATTTATTTATTTTTATTATAACCCTCACTGAGCTTCTTATGCTCATCCTAAGTGTTGAAATGTTTTTTCACAGGACATAATGATGAATGTGTTCAAGTATGGGATCAAGGAAAAGCCATGTTTTCTAAAACAAGGAACTATAAATGACTCTTTTTCAAGAGTTTCTATTTTAAGAAAAAATGGAAACTGAGTAGAAGTGCCTAATTTGAAATTGTTGAGATGTAATTTAATAGTTAGGGCCTAATTCTCTAAAAACTCTAAACCCGAAAAGATCTTCAATACGAATTATCCATTTAATTAATGATTATTTAATGTTTTAAGGTTGGGTCCTTATAGTTGACATCATAGGTTGGTTTAGAAAACTTTATAAGTTAGGATATTGTTAAATTTATATCCATAAATTATTTTTAATTTATGGTAAGATTGAAATGATATATAATTTACAGATTACCATGTTGCTTCTATAAATATATTTATGTTTTTAGATTGTTTTTTCATAGAGGGAATAGAGAAGTTGTGCAAGGAAGGAATACAAAGCGAAATGAACTTCCAAATCAGTATCCTGAGATGGTCAGAATCAGAACTGAATAGATTGTTTTAGTGATGGATCATTTGAATCAGGTTATAAATTTTGGTTGTGTTTATTGATGATATTTTGGTTTATTGTAAAAGTAAAGAGAATCATGAATGTCATTTGAGGGTTTTTTTTCTAAATTTAAAAGGAAATAAACTCTATGGTAAATTCAGTAAGCGTGAGTTTTGGTTACGGCTAATTTCCTACCTTGGTCTCATTGTTTAAAAAAATAGCATAACTGTTGATCCTACTAAAACAAAAGTTGTTGAAGAATGGTCAAGACCCACAAATATAACAAATATCCTTAGTTTTCTTGGTTTAGAAGGTTATTACCAGAATTTTGTTGAGAATTTGTCATGGTTATCTAGTCTAATGACTATGTTGACACAAAAAGGTGTTATGTTCATCTGGACAAAAGAATGTGATGATTATTTTTAGGAATTGAAATGAAGATTTGTGAATGCTCCTATTTTAGTATTTCCTTCCATAAATGGTGAGATTGTTATCTATTGAGATACTTTGTTTAAAGGACTTGGTTTTGTCTTAAGGCAGAATGATCAGGTAATTACTTATGTTTCACTTCAGTTGAAACCTCAGGAGTTAAATTACCCTACGCAAGTTTTGGAATTAGCTACTGTTTTTTTGCTATAATATTTTAGAGGTATCATTTGTATAGAGTAAAGTGTGAAATATATTCTGAAAACAAAAGTTTGAAGTATATAGTCACTCAGAAATAATTAAACTTGAGATAGAGGAGATGGAAAAAATTAATGAAGGATTATAATTTCATGATTCACTACTATCCAGGAAAATCAAATAGTGTGGATGATACTTTGAGTCAAAAAAGTAATGCAACATTAACATTATTTTGTTTGTAACAAGTTCATTTGATTAAAGACTTGATTAAATTTGGAATAGAAGTTTTTGGTTCTATAAATTCCTATATTTTGTTTCAGGTGTCAGTGAAATCATCTCAATCAGACAGAATTAAGAAAGTGCAGAAGGAAGACAGTGAGTTATAGAAAAAGGTATAGTTGGTTTATAGGGGTATGTTTCCTGATATTAAAATTGATAATGATTGTATTTTGATATTTGGAAAGTGATTATGTTTTCCTTGTGATTCACAATTGAGAAAAGAGTAATTATGTGAAGCTTATAGTTCTCTGTTTTCAGTTCATCCTAAAATTACTAAGATGTACAAAGATCTTCTGGAGTACTACTGGTGGGATGAAATAAAAAGAGATATTGATGACTTTATGGGGAAGTGTTTTACTTTTCAATAGGTTAAAGAAGTGTGACAGTTATAAAAAAGTAAGCTTTAGTCCTTATCGGTTCCATACTGGAAATGAGAAAATATATCCATGGACTTCATTGTGGGATTACCGAGGACATCTGGAGGTAATAATGAAATTTGGGTTATTGTTGATTGATTGACTAAATCTTTCCATTTATTTCATATTCGAGATACTTTGCCTCCAGATCAACTTTTTTAGTTGTATGTTAAAGAGATAATAAGGTTGTATTGAGTTCCCCTCCCCATTGTATCTGATCGTGATCCCAGGATTACTTCTAACTTTTTGAAAGGCCTTTAGAAGTCATTGAGTACTGAATTAAATTTTAGTACATCTTTTCATCCTCAATCAGATTGGTAGTCAGAACTAACAATTCAGACATTCGAGGATATGGTATGTTCTTGCTCAATGGATTACTAGGGAAGTTGGAACAAACATATTTATTTGGTTGATTTTTCTTATTATAATAGTTTTCATTTCAGTATACAGATTTCTCCATTTAAAGCATTATATGGAAAGTAGTGTCGAACGTTAGCTTTTGGGATAGAGTAGCAAGAAGGAAGTTGATGGGGCCAGAATTTGTAGAAGAGATAGAAGAAAAGTTTTAGTTGATTCATAAGAACATGAGAACATCTTCGAGTAGGTTGAAAATTTATGAGGATAGCTGGAGGAAGGATATTTCGTATGAGGTAGGTGATCATGTCTTTCTCAATATTTCCCCAGGGAAAAGTGTGATGCATTTTGGTAAGAAGGGAATGTTGATTTTGAGGTTCGTTGGACCTTTTTAAATCCTAGAGAAAGATGGATTGGTTGCATACAGAGTGTCTTTACCTTCATGTTTATCTCAAGTACACAATGTTTTCATTTTTCAATGTTGAGAAATTATATGTTGGATCCATGTCATGATTTGAGCCTAAAGGAAGTTTAGTTGGTAGAGAATCTCTCTTATGAGGAACAACCAGTCCAGATTCATGACTGCAGAGAGAATGTGTTGTGGAATAAGGTAACTCATCAGGTAAAGGTTTAGTGGAAAAACCATATGGTTGATGGTCTAATGTAGGAATCTGAAAATTCTATGAGGGATAAATATCCTCATTTATTTGATAAGTAAATAAAATCGCAAGGATGCAATTTCCAAAAGGGGGGAAAGATGTAACATCCTAGTTAAATAAAGAAATATTATATTTTCCTATTTAGTAATATTTGTGAATTAATATTAATTTTTACTGTAAAGGGGATTCTATGTTCCATGGAATACTTGATACACAACAACGAGTTTCTCTGAAATCTTACGTTGCACACAACGTTGAGTTATACTGAAAAATAATAAAATAATAATATTATTATAAATGGTAGTTAATTCCTAGCCATTGTAATGGGGAGAATGAACAGAACTAACTAAAATATTATTATACATGTTTGTTAAATGTTTTTACATTTATCCAATAAATTTTAGAGGCTTAAAATAAGAAAGAATCAAATTTTAAGAATAAATACTCTAATATTCTTTAAAAGGTCGATTTACCACCTTTTGTTGGTGAACCCTCTTTAAATATAGTTTTTGTAACTTTAATATTTTCTATTTGAGAAAATAGAATTTTTCATCAGAATTAGGTCATCAAAATTTACTTTCTGTAAATTTTTGTTATTGTTCTGAAAAAATTAATTTTTTAATGAATATTGAAAAATATTGTATTTTAATTCAAAACTGCCTTTTAATCTAATCTATTTATATGGATATACTATCTTTTTAATTGATTTTAAAGTGTAATTAGATTATATTTTTACCATTTAATCCAATTTGGTCATTGAAAATAATTTCCCTTTGAAAATGAACATAAACAAGTTTCAATCTTTTGATGGTTATTATTTCTTAAAAATACGCTTTTGTTTTCACAACGGGAATTAATTTTAAATTAATTAATCCAACTTATATGTTTTTAATTTGGTAAAATATACATCATTTTTGAATTTAGAATATCAAATATAGCTTAGGCAGAATTTTTGGTATTTTTCTGAAAACCATTAATTTTTTATGAATATTGAAAACATTGAGTAGTAGTTAAGAAACTGACTTCTCTATTTAAATGAAATTCGAACACTTCTATGAATTTTATTTTGAAAATCTGACATACTTGGATTTTATTAGTAAGTAAATATTGGTTTTACAAGATGAAAATAATTTTTGTTGAATAGTAACTTTTCACTTATTTACCACGGTTAATGGTAAATACGATAATTCAAGGCTAAAATAACATTATAATAATATTAAATTACCATAACATGTGTCTTAATCCTATTTTTTGATAAGTTTTCAACCATGGAAATCCTTGGGTCGGTTTTGGGACTCTATGGAGCCACTTAATAGTGATAATGAAAATTTATATTAATTAATTTAATGTAATGATAAAAATTACTTAAATGTATATCTTTTAGTAAATAAATTTTTAAATGATGTTATATAAGTTATATTTTTAGATATAAATATAAAATAGAAATTTAAAAAGATTTAATACATCATGGTATGCTTTTATAATTTTTAGACATCACATAAAAAATTTATTTATGAAACAATAATGATTCAGTGTTTACCTCATTAATGAATGATTTAAATAAATAAGATTATGAAGATTAAAATAAAATCCAAAACCAGCACAATTATTATTGGATGATATTATTTCGAACAAGAGTCATATTATATTATAATTTAATATGTCTTGGACCTTTAGAAAATAAAAATCATCATATAATAAAATAATATTTTCAAACTTTCCCAAAGAGCCCCTCCGCCCCCTTATAAAAAGACCCCACCTCTAACCCATTACTCACACCTCTCAAGACCCTTGTATCATCAAAACTCTACCCATTTAATCTACTTAAATTCTTCTCTTCCACCTATAAGCCTTGCCTTAAGCAAAAGGTGCTTGAAGATATCTTTTTGGTTCAATCCAAAGGGAGTTACACGATTTGAAGGTAATGTCTTCTCTAAAATGATTTTGTTTTATTTTATATCTACAACCCCCTAAACAATAATTATTAATTTTTTTATATAAAAACACTAGTATCCTCAATATAATAGGTTGTTCTTATGAGAATTATTCAATCTGAACTTACACAAACCTCTACATAATGGGTAATGAACATAATATTTTAGTGGATGGTGAACTACTGCCTCACGAAATGAGGATTGTTCAGTCTTCTCCTACCACCTCTTATGGTTTCAATTAATGGGGAACTATATTTATATGTCATATATATTATTTTTATATTGTTTCCATGCTTAAGTATTTTTCATTTATAGAATAACAATATGGTTTCCATAGTGGGTAAATATGGTAATTTCATTTGAGGAAGTGTGGACTATCACCCCCGCAAAGTGATATCACTATTTCATGCCATACGTGGAACGTATAAATGATGGAATTAATTAAAATATGTATTATATTATACTGGATTTATAATATACCTATATATAATTATGTTTTCATTCAATTAAATATGAAATAGAAATGAAATTAGTGTTGGTGCGTACGTACGGCTTACCGTCTCCATGAACGGTGAATTTCATTTCTTATATCCAAATGTTATGTAATATTATAAATACCTATATATATATACTAGATATATTTGATATATATGATATCTGAATCATGAATATCATTCTATAGATTGTAACGTCTTGGTTCTGGGTGTCACTCAATGGGTGCCCCAAACCTGGTCCGCCACATGACCTCAAGCGCATTTCTCCAAATGCTAGAGGCTACCGACTAGCAGCGAGGGCCCATGTATAATAGTTGGGAAAATATTCCCTCATTTTTCAATGTGTAGCGCAGCTGAATACAAAAGAAACATACAAAAACAGTGGAATCATCAACCGTATATATAACTAAAATAGACAACTGATAACGAAAAGGAAACCATCAGTAATATATATATATGAAGATGCAGCATGTCACTATTTTATAAAACATCCAAAACATGTTAGACTACAATACAATACATTACAACTGAAGTGAAAGTATAGAAAATTATATCAGAACAGCCAACAGCATCACGATCCAATGCTCGATCCCATGACCTCGTACACCTCAGCAGCAATCAAGTACTTGTATAGTGATGCTTTCCCTTATCTACACCTGAAGAAACATAATCTGTTTTGGCCCAAAAGCATGACCCAAACAGGATGTGAGAAATAAATTCATAGTAGGTACCCACCAAAGACTCGTTCCCAAATGTGTGAAAGCATGCAACACGAGTGTGGAGTAGTAAAATTCAATAATGTAAGCAGTACTGAATGTAACTAACATAACTAGTTATATTGCCATTTAATATCCATTTAATCATTTATTTAAAATATCACCATAGTGAATATTCTAAGTAAACAGCCAATGTCCTCAAACACGTACAACTCCTACCCTCGGGTAAAGGGAAACCAACAAAAGAATCTGCCCACAGGCATATGGGTATTGCCCACATGCGAAGAAGTTTCTCCCACAAGCACTGAATCGACTACCCACAGGCATAGAAGAAGTTTCCCAGAGGCTAAGTAGTACAATGGCCACAGGCTAATCAAAACACTCCCCTGAGGCTAAACAGCTAACTGGGCCGTCGCCAACATGTACCCAAATAGTACACAATAAATTCCTCTCAACTCAATTCTACTATCATTACTTTAAATGTATAATATAAACAAGTCATACCCTCGAGTATCCTGGCCAAATGGATAAACAGAGGAACACACCCCCGGTGTGGTCTTGGATCCAAGATGCGATCCCAAACATCATTTTAATATCACATTTAATCACCTATTAAATTCTAGGTATTTAAAATAGCCATGCCCTCAGCTACACGACACCCCAAATATGGGTTCGTAGCTCAAAAACACACAAAAGTGCACGAAAGTTGGAAAATAGACACCAAGCCACCTGCCTTCAACACCAATGAACGGTATACGCGAATGTCGATTTCAGAATCACCCAAAAACTTCATAGATCTGAGGTAAAAGAATTCTCATTCAGCCTCAAATAACTTACATTATAGGAATAATTGGAATGAGACACACCAAGAGAAGGAATATATTACCTGTTCTGTTCTAACGAGATCAAGGGAGGCGGAATCGGATTCCCGTTTCGCGATCAACGGATCCTCAAAGATTCGGTCATCCCCTCCCAAGCTCCTATCCAGTTCTAAGACTTCCCTATGAACAGGGGAGGCTACTACCCATTCTAAGTGAAAAAAAGTAAACGGAATTTATTTTCAAGTACACGGTGTGTACATCCCATTTTTAAATTTTTCCTCTGACGGCATCCCGCCAGTGTGGCACTGATCACCTGCCGACAAGACTACATGGTGTGTCTTCATGAGTACACGACATGTGTTTCCCCACAGCATGACACAGCCTTACTATTCGCATGCTGACTGACTACATGGCGGGTAAAGGTCCACTCCACGGCGTGTAGTCAGTTTCTACACCCTTTTTTTCCGACATGGCTACACACCCTGTGTACTCATCCCACACGGCCAACCGTACACAGAATGTGGAAAAGTACATGGCGTGTACTTCCAAAATTTAGGATTTTTCCCAATTTTCCTTATTTTCTCAAAAATAATTAAGGAAAATAGAAATAAGAAACTTGTACCTCAAAAAAAAAGAACCAGGTTCTTACAAGCTTCCCCCTTGAAGCAATTCGTCCCTGAATTTCCCTTCCAATGGTGGAGAAGATAAAGCTCATAACAGCTCTAGCCACTGAGCACGTACGTCTGTCTCCCACTACCAGGTTTCATCCTACACTCGGCAATGCTGCCAAAACACCCGTACGAGAGGAACTGACCAGAATCAGAGAACATTCACGCTCCTATCAATGATACGAATCAGATGCTCCCCAAAGGATGCATCCATCCGAAGCTCAACCTCCTCTGGCTGAAAAGTGTGAGATGGGTCTGAATGATAGTGGCACAAATGAGATACATGGAAGACATCGTGCATGACCTGATACCTCTGTGGTAACTGCAACCGATAGGCAACTGACCCAACTCCACCCAGAATCTCAAATGCCCCCACATACCTCAGTGAATGTTTACCATGTCTCTTGATCTGCATGTGTCCTAGCCTCAGCGAAACACGCAATAAAACCTGATTTCCAACCATGAAATCCAAGGGTCATCTGCAATGATCAATATAAGATTTATGACGAGACTGTGTAGTAGCCATCCACTTCTGAATCAACTGGATCTGCTGAGAATTCTGCTGCCTGAGACGTGGTCCTAGTAAAGCTGCCTCACCTACCTCTAACCAGCACAAGGGTTATCGGCATGGCCTACCATATAAATCCTCGTAAGGTTCCATATCAATAGTCACCTGGAAACTATTGTTATTGGAAAACTCGACTAGGGGTATATGCTTCTACCAAGTTCCCAAAATGTCTAGGACGCATGCACGAAGCATGTCCTATAGCACCTGTATCGTATGCTCTAACTGGCCATCGGCCTAAGGGTGGTATGTTGTGCTCAGAAGCACCTGTGTACCCAGTGCCCTCTGAAAACACTGCCAGAAATGAGATTTAAAGGGGGAGTCCCTATCTAAAATGATAGAGTGAGGGACCCCATGAAGACATACGATATCATGGATATACAACCTTCTTAGATCATCAACCCTGAAGGTATCCTTGATCGCCAAAAATTGAGCTACCTTCTTGAGTATATCCACAAAAATGCACACTCCATCATTGCCTCTAGGTTACTTCAGGAACCCTATCACGAATTCCATCATGACATCATCCCATTTCCACTCCGGAATGGGTAACTGCTGTAACAGTCTAGCTAGCCTCTAATGTTCTATATTCAACTACTGATAGGTGGAACACATTGTAACAAAACCATCTACATCTCTCTTCATTCCCAACCACAAGTACTGACGTCTCAAGACATGGTACATCTTGGTAACCCCGAGATGAACTACCGAAACTGAAGAATGAAATTCCCGCATCACCTCCTCACGTATATCCCCTACAACCCATAATCATCCATGGAAATGCAGAATTTAATCACTGCCTATCGTTCAACCAAGAGGAGGGTCCTCACTAGCCACTGACTCCCATAGAACTAGGTCTTTCAAATCAGATAGTTGTCTCATCCTCACTCTGTCCAGGAGAGTAGAAGTCACAACTAAAGATGAAAGATAGGTCTACCCCTGACTATTTTGCACCTCCAAATGCATCTCATAGAACAAAGCCATAAGCTTCCACTCAATACTGGCCTCCTACACTGCATATATCTAATTCTTCCTGGTCAGTGAATCAGCTATTCCATTACCTTTACCAGGTGTATAGGCAAGCTCAAAATCAAATGACTGTAGGTACTCGAGCCACCTTCTCGGCCTTAGATTCAAGTCACGCTGAGTAAAGATATATTTGAGACTTTTTTGGTCGGTGAAAACCACAAAATGATATCCCAAGAGATAATGTCTTCCACAGCACAACGCATGAACAACTGCAGCCAACTCGAGATCATGCATCAGGTAATTACTCTCATGTGGCCTCAGCTGCCTAGACTCGTACACAAAGAATCGATTTCCCTGCATCAATACTACTCCCAGCCCAATACCTGATGCATCACATTAAACAATATAGCTCTTCCCCTGATATGGGAGTATCAGGACTGGTGCTGATGTCAACCTTCCTTTCATGTCCTGAAAGACTGTCTCACAAGCCTCCGACCAAACAAACTTCACACCCTTCTTAGTCAGACTCATCAACGGTGATGCCACGTTGGAGAAGTCCTGTATGAAGTGTCTGTAGTATCTATCCAACCACAAGAAACTCTGTATCTCAAACATGTTCTTAAGCCGCTCCAAGGAAACTACTGCTCTTACCTTCTCTGGGTCTACTGTAACTCCTGCCTCTAAGATGATATGACCCAGGAAGTGAATTCGGTCCATCCAAAAGTGGATCTTTGAGAGCTTAGCATATAACAGATTCTCTCTCAATGTACTCAATACGATCTCATGATGGGTGGCATGGTCATTTCTAGTTTGGTAGTACACCAAGATGTCGTCCACGAATACTACCATAAAAGAGTATAGATAAGGATGGAACACACGATTCATCAAATCCATGAAATCTTCAGGCACGTTCATGAGTCTGAATGGAATAATTGTATACCTTTATAGAGCATACCTGCTCCTAAAATCTATGAGAGGTATATCAGATGGTCTAACGCGCAGCTGATGATATCCTGATCTCAAGTCAATCTTCGAGAACACTCGTGATCCAAGAAGTTGACCAAAAAGATCATCAATCCTCGACAAGGGATATTGGTTCTTAACCTCTAACTGGTTCAACTTACGATAATCCACACAAAGTCTAAGGGTACCGTCCACCATCTTCTCAAAGAGAACCGGCGAACCCCATGGAGATGTACTGGGTCAGATAAAACCCTTTGACTGTAACTCCTCTAACTGCCTGTTGAGCTCTTGAAACTCTGATGTAGCCATCATATAAGGAGGAATGGACACTGGTGCTACTCCTGGTACAAGCTCTATAGAGAAATACACCTCTCGCTCTGGAGGTAGACTTGAAATGTCGTCCGGGAAGACATATTTGAAATGATCAACCACTGGAAGGAAGTCCTTCTGACGAGTCCCCTAGTCATCTAGATATAAACTCGCAATCTGGGTTGTGACTCCACCTCACACACAATGCTCTTTTCCATCTCAACTTGCCTGAACATCCCACTCGCCCTTGCATAGAAACTTTTCGCCCTCTGGTGACGTGAAACTCACCCTAAGACGATAGAAATCTACAAAGGATCTAAAGGGAACCAACCAGTCCTTCCCGAGAATGACGTCATAAGATGTCATCTCTAAGACATAGAGGTCCCAAAGAAAGTGACACCCTCCAACCACTAGGGGGAACTCCTTGCACTGACGCACACCAGTCGTTCTAGTCTCCAATAGAGTGTCTAGCGTCATAATATCAGAATAAGTAGAAACACAGAGACCAAGGATCTCCACAACAGGAACATATATTAAACTATGTGTAGAACCTGTATCGAAAAGTACTGAAGATAATAAAGAAGCTACTAGAATAGTACATCTAACTGTAGATGGTCCGGGATCCTGCTCCTGCTAGGTCTATTGCACTGCATATACCTGCCCAGTGTCACGACCCTACGACACAGCCTGGCTACCCTGAGCTGTCCTGCCCTACTACCTTTGAGATCCTGGTGTCTGGCTACCACGGCCACGACCACCATCTCATCCTGAACGCCCTGATGTATTCCGGTTCCCCAACTGGTAAGAATACATTGGTCCTGATCCCTCATGCGGAGTCTCCACATAACCTCTCTAGCTAGCCACTCGTGGAAATGCCCTAAAAAAGCATTGTAGATGACCCATCATCCCGCAAGCTCGGCACTCCACTGGGTCTCGTGGACACTGTGGCCTCTTGTGCCCCTCCTTACCACACTGGTAGCACTTGACCTGTCCACCTGAAGCATTCCTTTGGTACTGCCACCCTAAGAGAAGTCCATCTGTCTCTTCCTCTTGCCTGTAGAAATTGTACCAGTAACTGGTGCTGAACCGTCCAATCCCGCACCACTAGATTCCTGAAGGTTACTCTCGGTAATCAGCGCCTGGTTTACAATAGCATGTACTGAAGGAAACCTGCAAACATTCACCAGTTCTCGGATGTCATAATGAAGACCATCCTCAAAATGTATGGCTCACAATTTATCATCACCCATCATCACTGGTGCAAAGCGATAAAGCTCGGTGAAATGAGCAGAATAGTCCATCACCGACATAGCTCCCTACTGCAGTTTCATGAACTCTTGAGCTCTATCTTCCTTCAGTGTCTCTAGGAAAAAGAAGTCATAGAAAACTGCCTGATAATCATCCCACACCATGTCTTTGTGTTGTTCTAACTGGGTGGTAGCATCCCACCACCTCTTGGCGGAATCACACAACATATAAGTCGCGAGCTTGACCCTCCGCCCTGGAGACATCTCAAGATGCTCGAAAATAGTCTGCATTGCCCCAGCCAAGAATCTACAGCCTGAGGTCCACCATCCCCTGAAAATGTAGGCAACTTCTTCTGCTGGAAGATACGTGTCAGCTCGGCCATAGACGTGGCAGCTGGCGGTGCTCCCTGAAAGGTCTGCTTGAACCGCATAATGCCTTCACGAAACTGTGCATCCGCACCTATGTTTGGTATAATGGTTGGCGCTGCATCTGGATCTACTAGAGGATCCACTGGTAGACCATGTCCTACCATCTCTGGAGTATAATCATTGCCGCTACCTTGGAGAACAATGTGTGAACATCTCAACAGCATGACACTACAAGGTCAAACACACACCTTAGATCAATATTATCATAGACTGAAAACGAAGGAACCAAAAGGGGAACAGGGGGAAGAAGGAATATCATGATTTTCAAAACAAGACTACATGGCATGTATACAGACGACATGGCGTGTACTTGACATCCCTTCCCTACTTGGGTCCTTCTAAAAGGCTAATCCACATGGCTCCCATTGAACAAAACTACACGGCATGTATTTTAACTACATGGTCTGTATGGTGAAATTTTCCAACTGTCCATGTAATTTGTGGCACGGCCGACTACTCGGCTTGACACTACACGGCGTGTTACACCCAAACACAGCATGTACACTACACCATTTCCCAGTCCAATGGCTAAGTCCACACGGTCTGCCCTCGAACAAGACTACACGGCGTGTCCTATAGGTACACGACGTGTACTAGACGAGCTCTGCCAACCCGTGTTGTTAGATACACGGCTAGACACACAAGTCACACTAAAAGGAGTGTTCAATATACACACAACATGTATACGAAAGGATTACACTGACCCATGTTGTTAGTTACACGGCCGGGTCCCCAAGTCAGACTACACGACATGATCCATTGTGGACATGGCGTGTATGTCTTAAGGTCTCATTCATCCGTGTTTGTTAGTTACACAGCTGGACTCCGGGTCAACAATACACGGCGTGTACATCCAGTACATAGCATGTGTTCCCCAAACTTTTCCCTTCCCCGTGTTGCCGCCCACACAGTTTGTGACACGAGAAGGGACTACAAGGCGTGTACTCTGGGTACACTGTGTGTATTCAAAAAGTTTATTTTTCTTCCTAATCAAAAGAACATACACAGCATGTCTAAAGTACAACACGGTGTGTATACGGGTTTTTCCGGACAGTATTCCTCAAAAACATCCCCAGAACACAGAAAACACTGAAAAAAACACTTAAGTACCAAATTCTGATCCGTGAGGGCCCACACTCCCCGCGAATCAATGTTTGGAATCTTTTCTATGTTATAATGAATAAACAGCTAATGATCCACCAAATTCAGGTCAGTGAGGGCCCATACTCCCCAAAGAAAAATGTTTGGAATCCATTCTATAAAGAGGCTCACACAATAATACTGTATCACATAGATTGTATTTATCAAATCAGCTATCACTACAGCATGCTTTTCTAGCACATCAACTATCACAACAACATGCAATTTATAATGCACCTGCGTGGCATGGAAACTATGCATGGAATGTGATTCTTAACATGTGCCTATATGATGCATGAGATGGCATACACTCATCTCATTGGGTTGAAACTAAATATAACCCATTAAAAAAATATAATGGCACAATCTCAATTTTTTCACCCAATGGTGAAAACAAATCAACTTTAAAATTTGAAAATTCAAAAGAATTAAAAAAATGAGGTAGACTAGCTTTTCCCTTTACATGGGTTAGTGACGCCTGGGCATAACTTATTACAAACTATTGATTCTGTCCTATCACTGACTAAGGCTCCAAATAATAATTCCATGAAAATAATCCCTATAATACCACTCTGTAACGTCCCGGTTCTTGGTGCCACTCAATGGGTGCCCTGAACCCGGTTTGCCACATGACCTCAAGTGCATTTCCCTAAACGAAAGAGGCTCCCATCTAGTAGTGAGGGCCCAGTTCTGATAGTGGGGAAACTATGCCCTCATTTTTCAAAGTTTAGCATTGCAGAATAAAAATGAAATATACGACAACATCAGAATCATCAATAGTATATATAAATGAAATGGACAACTGATAACAAAAAGGAAACTTGCAGTCATATATAAATATGGAGATGCAGCATTTCTCTATTCTATAAAATAGCCAGGACATGTTACACTGCAAAACAATATAATACAACTTAAGTACAAGTATAGAAAAGCATAACAGAACATCCGACGGCATCGCGAGCCAAAGCTCGGTCCCATGCTCTCCTACACCTCAGCAGTAATGAAGTACCTATATAGGGACCCTAGACCTTATCTACACCTGTAGAAACGTAATCCGTTTGGGACGAAAAGAATGACCCAAACAGGGTGTGGGGAATAAATTCCCAGAAGCCACCCACCAAAGACCAGTTCCCAACTATGTGAAAGCATGAAACAATAGTGTGTAGTAGTAAAATGAAATTAAGTACGAATTATTGAAAGTAACTAACATAGCTAGTTATATTTCCATTTAATATCCATTTAATAATTTATTTAAAATATCACCATAGTGAATATTCTATGTAAACAGCCAATGTCCTCAGACACATACAACTCCTACACTCGGGTAAAGAGAAACCAACACAAGAATCTTCCGACAGGAATAAGGGTATTGCTCACAGGCGTAAGAAGTGTCTCCCATAGGCACAAAATTTATTTCCCACAGGCACAGAAGAAGTTTCCCAAAGGCTAAGTAGTATAATGCCCACAGGCTAATCACAACACTTCCCTCAGGCTAAACAGGTAACCGGGCCATGCCCAACATGTAACCAAACAGTACACAAGAAATTTATCCAAATGAAATTATACAATCATTACTTTAATGGCATAATATAAACAAGGCATACCCTCAGGTATCCTGTCCAAATGGATAAACAGAGTAACGCACCCCAAGAGTGGTCCTGGATCCAAGCAGCGATCCCAAACAACATTTTAATATCACATTTAATTGCCTATACAATTATAGTTATTTAAAATTTTCACATCCTCATCCACATGACACCCCAAATATGGGTTCATAGCTCAAAAACACACAAAAGTTCACAACAGTTGGAAAATAGACACCAACACACCAACCTTCAACACCAACGAACAATATACGCGAACATCGATTTCAGAAACGCCCAAAAACGTCGTAGATATGAGGTAAAATAATTCTCATTCAACCACAAATAACTTCCATTAGAGGATTAATTGTAAAGAGACACACCAATAGAAGGAAAATATTACCTGTGTCGTTCCAACAAGATCGACGGAGGCAGAATCGGATTCCCGGTTCACGATCGACAGATCCTCGAAGATTCAGTTGTCCCCTCCCGAGCTCTCGTCTGGTTCTAAGCCTTCCCTATGAACAGGTGAGGCTACTGCCCATTTTAAGTGAAAAAACAAAGTACACGGCATGTATTTCCAAGTACAAATCATGTACTAACCATTTTTAAAATGTTCCTCTGACGGCTTCCCGCCAGTGTGGCATTGTTCACCTGCCGACATGACTACATGACGTTTCTTCATGAGTATATGGTGTGTGCTACCCCACAGCTGGTCACTGCCTTACTTTTCGCATGCCGACTGACTACACGGCATTTAAAGGACTACTACACGTCATTTAGTTGGTTTCTACACCCTTCGTTTCTGGCATGGCTACACTCCCTGTGTACTCATCCGACATGGCCAACCGTACACGGTGTGTGGAAAAGTACATGGTGTGTACTTCCAAAATTTAGGATTTTCCCCATTTTCCTTATTTTCTCAAAAATACTTAATGAAAAGAGAAAATAAGAATCTCGTACCTCAAAAATAAGAACCGGGTTCTTACAAGATAGTAGACTTTTGACCACATGGACAACTTGTGATTATAAGAAGTTCATTTTTGAGTCAATTACCAAATAATGACAAAACGACCATTATTAACTTAAATGATTACATAATCTTTATAACATAGTAATAAGTGATATAAAAGGAATAATAAACTTGAGAAAGGTTCTTAGTAAAGTATAAATTATCTGTAGTTTTTTATTCAGGAGATTAAAGAATGAGCAGGGCAAGACAGACATGAGGTAAGGGAACTCATGAACTCAATTCTCATTCTTTGGGTTGATATTATCTTTATTATTTATGTCGTTATTTAATTATGTAAGAAATGAATTTTTATATATAATCATGTATTTATATTTTATTTATGGGTTCTTATAGTGAATAAACATAATCTATCTAATTTATTTACAAAATTTTATTTATAAGGGACTTCATCTCAATCTCGAATATTTAGTTTTATACACAACATTATTTTATACAGTGTATAAAATCCTTTTAATTTTTGTTTCATTCAAAGGGAATATTTTTCTACGATGCATTTTACTAAACAAAAAAAAGTATCTTTTTAACGTATGAATTGACAATGACCTTTTCTTCCACCATGAGTATTATTTGATCTTTTCCTTCCTTAACAAGACATAATGTTTTTAAAAGTAAAATAAATACCATATAATCGATTACATATTTTGGTATTGAAAATGGTTTTAATAATTGATTTGTTATGTCAATATATTTAAATGATATATTGTCATTGAAATATGGAAATGTTATCTTTCTTTTGTGTTTTTTATGTGTTATGAATATGTTATGATTCTTGGGAATTGTTTACATATACAGTTGGTTCTATGATAATCCTAGGGCGGTTGTGCCCGAGATAGCTCTCTAATGCATTGGGTAACATGAAAGAGGTAAATTTGAATGTTTCTCTTAAGAGATTTAGAAAATATACTATGATGGGTATTCTAAATATAACTCCCTATGTAACTATGAAAGCTACAACGTATGTATGTTATGGATTCCACAAGTTACCTTTATGGTTTATATTTTCTATGTTTTATTCATAAATATTATGATTTCATGAGGTCTGTTAAAAAGCTTATGTTTTGATGGGCTTAAGTTTTTTTCATTATTTTATAACCATTAATGATCTTTTTATGCTCATCCCATGTTTTGGAAAAAAAATCACAGGACTTAAAGATGAATAGAGTCAAGGATGGGATAAAGGAAATGTCATGCTGTCTAAAACATAGAACTAGACCTGACCCTTTTTTATGAGTATTTATTTTATGAGAAAAATGGAAACTGATTAGAAGTGTCTACATTGTAATTGTTGAGATATAATGTAATATTTATGTCCTAATTCTCTAAAACTCTAAACATGAAAAGATCCTCAATGTGAATTATCCATTTAATTGAAGATTATGTAATGTTTTAAGGTTGGGTACTTATAATAGAAGATCTTAGAGGTTCCATAATATTATCCTGTGATTGGGATATCATCAGTTTTAAGTTAGGACTTTCGATATTGCACATTTTACATTTAAAAGAAGTTATGGAGTGTATGAGTATCTTTTGATTCCTTTATGATTAAGAAAAATATAATATATGTTCATTTTATTAATGAATATGTCCTTCTATCCATATTTAAACTCATTTATGGTCATATTCATTAATGAAATTTTAATGTACTCAATTTTTTTGAGGGGGAAAGACACACCATCTCAGGATTATTATTAGTATACTATGATTACACATAATTTATAATAAGTTTTTAAATTGACAATTTGGAATATAGAGGTATATATATTGAGGAACATTATATCTGAGGTTGGCATATTGGTAGACACTAAAATAGTCATGGTAATTGTTTTATGGGAGTGACCAAAATAATATATTTGAGATATTTGTTTTCATGAGATTAAAAGGACACTAGAAATTATTTCAACTAGACATCCCTAATTTTTTGGGTATAATATAGGCATACCATGTAGGGGTAATGTTTTTTTAGTCATACAATTGTGTCAAAGAATTTATGAAGTTTCAAGGACAGTTGTTTTCGACACTGATCTTGAACTTAACAAATATAGGTATAGAGTATAACTTCTATTTTTATGCCTTAGTAAATATAATTTGGGTAGTTTTGATCTTGAATGGGTATTTTGTTTCTTATGGGTCCTCGTATCTTAGGTCGTATGAAAAATATGTATTTATGCATGATTTCATGTAGGTTGTGGTAGTTAACACAAATAGATTTTAGAATCACTACTTGTTGGGGAAATGTTCATAGTATATACAAACCATAATTGATTGATGCATATATTATTATAGCATTACCTAAACCATCAATATTTAAGGGTTTTCGAGTAACTATATTCTTTTTATTTTAAGATTGATTACACCTTTGGGAGATGGAATTACATGGATGATAAACTCTATAGGAAAACTAATATGTAGGTGGTGAATATGGCTAGTGATGAGTAGCATATGAAGTTATTATTCTCTGATATGTGCCTAATTGTTTATAAGTGTAAAGGTATAGGTATCATGAAATCCTTATTTATTACATCTATCTCTTTGAAAGATTAAAATAGATTCATCTATTTGACATAACGTTCTGTGAGATACAAGATAATATGTATTATGGAGATCCACCACCTGGTTTGTCCTAAATATTAATGGTTTCCTTTATGTATTGGGTCATGTGGTAGTCCCTATGTGCATGTGTGAGTATCAAATACATAGTTCACACACCTCAAAAAGGGATATATAATACCCAGGATAGGGTTTATGTGTGGACTAGTTTGAAATAATAATTATAAATCAATGAATTTTATAATTATTTCATATGGATGACATATTCAAATGTTACATGCTATTATATATGGTTTGGAATTTAGAAATACTTATTTTGGTTGAACGTTGGGTTGACAATGTGTCTTGGTAATAATTAGACGTTCTAATAGTAGAATTAAACCTCCCGTGTTGGATCAGGTTAGGGGTTATATTTAGCATATATTTTATGTATTTTATATGTTAGGAGAGTCCCTGAAAGTTATAGTTTAAATTGGGTGAGTTTTTATTGAATTTATCTATTTTTGAGTTTTAGTACTTTTTTAAGAAATTCTCTAATTATAAAAACCTTCGAATCACATGATATGGAAGACATATATTGTCGATGGATTTTCTAGCTATAGGGAAAGAAAGAGTTATTTATTAAATATGTTACATAGGGAAGGAAATATATTATATATCTAATAGTGGGAAATTCAAATAAATAATTTATGGATATTCATATATTATATTTCAACATTTCCATATGAAATATATATTACATAAAAACTATATTACATGTAAATTTTTTTCCAAAGTAGAGTATCATACTTATAAGGAATACTATATTATATATGACTTATGATATAACTTATCTAGTCTTTACCTTAAAAAATATACTATTCTTGAAGTAATATATTTTGTATGATAAATCTAATAATGTAAAAACCGATAAATTGTTAAATTATTTTATGCATGGACTAAGGATATTACATATTTGATATTTCACTAAGGTAAATATTATACGTGTTGAAAAATTTTATTATGTTTCATGAATGATATATTGTGCACGAGTTTTTGGCTATGGGAAACAACATATATTTTTTAAAAAATATTGCATATTTGTAATAAATGTTAAATATAAAATTTTAATAATGTAATATTTGTTACACATTAATATTTTATATAATTAAAATATATTACTCAAAAAGTAATAAGTAAGATATAGTTTTCCTTAGGTTTAAAAAAAATATATGGAAAAAAATACTACATATGGGGTTGTACCATAGAGAAATATATTATGCATAACATAAAATGTCATGTACTATGTTTTTCAATAAGAAATGTCTTTATACATGGTAAAATATATTAGGTATTCGGTGTGAGAGAGTTATTAAATACATCAAACTCTTATTATAAATATTGTATATATATGTGAAAGATTCATTATATATATATATATTATGCGTTTGATCCCTAAGTAATAAATAATATATATTTCAAGGGTTATATCTTTTTGAAAATATATGAAAGGATGGATGTTTTCAAATTTTTCTAAATTGTTAATAAAATGCGTAAATATGATAATAAATAGAATTTAGGCCACTCTAAATATATTGTACATGTCGAAGAACCATCTTGTTGCTTTATTTGACTCAATAGAAGATCTTATTCAATCCATGATGGATTTGAGTGTCTTTTTATCCAAGTAAAAGATAGAGTAAAACCCATAACTCTTCGTTGATTCTATATTGATTTCTTACACGTTCTTTACTACTAATTTTACTAAACTCGAACAAGGTTTCATTACAAATTTCACTAGAAAATGATGGAATCATCTTAAATGATGGGTATTTTTCTTAACATAGCTAAATGAGATTTTGGGAGGTTGATCACCCTAGTCTATTATAGATTCAAGAAGGTGCATCACTACTATAACTTATTTTTCTATTTCCATCATTTTGGGAAAACCATACAATGTTTGGAATGTGACCATAGTGATTTGGTATCATAATGGTCTAGAAAGAAATTAGTGGTGGTTTACACCCACTTACATGAGTTATTATCCATGGGAGATATATGATATTTTTTTCTTTATTTATTCATTAAATATGAATTGTATAATTAATATTGATTTATTTTCTAAATTTGTTAAAGTTTTTTAATAATAAAATTGACATGAATTTTTTTGTGTTTCAAGCCTCTTGCTGATGGGACATGGGATATTAGTATTGGAGAAGTTGTGTTAGAATTAGTTAAACATCCTTTTAGGATTTAAATCTATGAATGATAATGATTCCCCCAAAAAATCTCCCAACATTTTACCAATTATGTGTGATTAACTATTCAATTTAAAATGAATTATTCTTATAAATAACCCATGGAAGTAATGGAAATTTTTCAACACTAAATTTAATCAAAAACACTATATTTATGTCTCTGTCTTCGAGGATAGATGGACAAGATATAAATTCGTGTCATATAACAAAAAGACCATGAAAAATTTCAAATGGAATAATGTAATATATTATACCTTGAGATAGGTTATATTTTCATCCTTGAGTGTAAAAGTTTTATCCATAAGAAATGGTTTTAATTGGGGTAGACAGTGGGGAATTTTGGAGTTGCCTTATATCCTCTTAGACAGTTCATTAGAGTATGGGTTTAGTGATCTTCACTAGAATTTTGAGGGTACCCAGATGGGTTGACAAAGGGGTAAAATCATGTGTAAGATAGGTTAAATGACCAAAATAGTTAGACATTAAAAATGTTATGGGGTTTATGTTACCAATTTTGTGTGAAAATTGTATTATATTTTTAGTATTCCTAGTTATTCCACAATTCAACCATAGAAATTTAGGGGGATTAAATTCCCTATAACTAATAGGATTTTTCCCTTGATTGGGAATGAGATAATGGAAACCAAATAAGAATTCCTATCTTTTACATGACATTAGGGACCTTGGTGTATTCTCCAATACTATATATACTTAGAGGAGCAGAATTATATAAGGGCCATTATAGTTGTACCCTATAATGAGTTTCATGACGGGAATAAGTTGTTTAATTATTATGATAACCTAAGTGTTGTATTATAGGTCTTATCAAGAGACCAATCCATGTGATATAATATATGAGATATTTAGGGATTCATCATTTCTCTTGATGTGATATGAGTTGTATAGGTGGGGAGGAATGTTCCCTGATATGATATATAAGATATAAATATGGGGTTATATCCCCTATAATATGATATATATGTGATATATGGGTGGGGATTTATTACACATTATGTGATACATATTATATATGTGCAGGGTTCCATTCTCCAAGATATGATATATGGGATATATGGAAAACAAACAAATCATAGAATATTATTAATCTGATATCACAAATTTGATAGGATCTCCCTGATAGGATGTGAGATATTATGATTTTGAATCCATTAACCCCCCCCCCCCCAAGTGTAATACATGATATATTATTTATGTTTCCCCATTTTACTTAATATTATATATGATGTTATTTCTAGATGGGTTGTCATTCACACAAATATTTTATATTTTTTATATTCCATGTGGGGTCGAATTCCCCTAAAGGTTGTATTATCTTGTTTGTGACATCATTATTTGTGGTCTATTATGTATTACTTACAACCAACCCAAAAATACAAGGAAATGTCATACTTTATTAGACCTCATTTTCAAAGGATCTGATGGGGTGGATTGACAATATTGCATGTCAGGGTAGATAGATTACATGAATTCATTCGATTCGAATGATATTGATACTTAGGTCAAAGAGGTGGTTTTATTTCAGTAATGTTTTAGTCGATAATGTATATGATAGTCCCCTGAGATATATTATTTATTTCTTCCTATATGATGCTTTATTTTTTATTGTTAATATTGTTAATGATTGGTTTGTCAATTAATTATAACCTTTAGTGATTTCTACATTCATATTTTTTAAATTGTTTGTGTTACTTTGATATGAGGGTATGGTCTCCTTAAATTTTTACCTTACACCCATAATGATAGTTTGTATCCTCCAATATATAGGTAGGTGATCTTGATTTCATGTAATGTTTCAGTATAATTACTCTATAGTGAACCATTCTAGTGGCATTACAATGTGTTATGAAATATTTGATTTATTTGTCATCACAGTTTGCATATAGTAGATAGAATTTATGACTAGTCTTAAAATTGGACGGATTCTATATTGTTTACCTAGATAGTATATATATTATATATCAAGCAATTTAAAAAGGTTATGGGATTTTTTTTATATTATAACAAAATTTTATTTTTACTAAAAATGATATTTATTGTTTATTGTCTTTTAATTTTTAATCTGAGCATAGGTTTTCAAGAGTGTGTGAGTTCATATATTTTTTCAATCAGGAATGTCCACCTGAGATGTGTATTCTTGTGTGTTATTGAGAAATTGGTTCTATGAAAATAAAAATAAAATAGATAAAAATAGTTATTTATTAAATAAATTTTCAATAAATACATAAATAATATTTTAAAAAATAGATTCTTAGTGGAATTCAACATAAATGAACTATGTAATTTTTAATCACTACTAATGATATTTTTTTTATATTTTATTAGTTAAATTAATGTGTAATAACAACTTATGATGTGTTTTACTCTATAATTTTCAATGGTATTTTATTTAATTTAATGAAATTTATTATGTACATGATACAATACTTAATATAGAGAAGATATATATTGATATATTAACATATTAAATGTATGATATGTTGATCATTGGGAGGTTATCATAACCTATAGATACCCAATGAGGATTAATACCCAATTTTTACTCATTATTTTATAATAATATTCCAGATAAACATATTTGATAACTCTAGACTAGGTGTATTGGAATATGAGTTTTCTTGTGATATCGAAAATGGGAGAAGAGACACTTACCTACATGTTCTAAACTATGTGGTATATGGATACAAACCAGGTTGGAGAACATAGTTACCTTTATATGTGAATCATAATATTGATGAGTTGATTTTTTAACTAACTAATAGGAAACTTTCCATTATTGTAATAGATGGATGTGATATATGAGTTCATTCTATGAGTGGGGTCTACCTAAACTTCTGAACTACATTGAGTTGAAAAGAATATGTATAAGATATATATGTGTTCGTAATGCATATAAGATCCTATATAGTATGTGGTAAAGTCCTTAGGATGTATTACGTATTGTGTTTGGTAAATTATGGTCAATAACATATTGATTATTACTCTAACATACACAGGATGCATTATCAGTGGGTTGATTAGGCAATATTGGCCTTTTAGGACATATGTGACTCATCGATGGGAAGATTTTGAAAAATATATAGGATATAATGAATGAGTTAGATAATATAATTAACTCTTATGGTGTAGTCATGATGATAGATGGAAATTTATGTTGGATATATTTGATATCTTCCTAGTGTTTAGATAAGATGGTATTATATGGTGGCCTCATTTTAAATTACTCTTAGTGTTGCTGATTATGATGTTTTTTTAGAATATATCATACTAAATAAAATGTGAAAAAATGGGAGTTTACCCTTGGAAATTGTTTTGTGTCTTGGTTCTAGTATGTATTTATTTAAAACATGTTTATGTGTTGATTAGACTAGTAGAACTGGTTCCCTGTGTATGACTTCTGTTTGGGAGATGAGTTCCTAAAAAAGTGATAATAAGGTGACTAGGGGGACATGATAATTATGGTTATGTCTGTATGATTGTCTCATATGTGAGATACTTGTGGAATTTTTATAAAATAATAATTATGGAAATATAACCATTGAGTTCTATTAATTTCCAAGGGGGTAAGGGGTTTAGCTGGTCCGATAATTAATCTGAGGGTGCCTCAACAATATTAGTTGGGAGCCAACCTGATTGTGAGGTTTTAGACGGAATATTTAGGTACCATAGTGTTTTGAAACATGTGAGTAGTTTTATTTTGGGTAATATTAGTTTTCTTAAGTATATCTATTTGGGAGGTTTGTATAGTGATATATTTACTGATGTATTAAAAAGTGGTTACACATGGAACTAGGATATCTTTAGTATTTTAAAATGGAAAAGGATTTTAGAATAATTTTAAGAAATATTTTATATGTCTCATTAGTTCTAATTTTTATATATATAAGAAATCATGAAGTAGCATGATCGTTGATCAGTAATAAGTAATGTATTATAATGGAATGAATTCCATAGGTTTTCTAAGAACATGATTATCATTTTGCACTTTTTTTGATAAATATCAAGAGTAATGTGTGTGTAAACACAACACAATGGTGGTTGAGACATTATGATAATACTTGGATTAAATAATTATAAATATTTATGGTAAATATTAATTTCCCTGATATGGATATTAATTCAGGAGTATTTGAATGAGTCAATACATTTGGTAACTAACAACAGCTTGATATGGGAAAAAGGTTGGGTGGTATAACTATATATGTGATTCCAGAAGTAGGATTATGGAGTAATCTAGACTATGGATTTTTGTTACTCATGAAAATAATATTGATCTATGAATAATCTAAATTCCTTGTTATATGGATATGGTGTCATAAATGGTACTATAAAATTTGACGCAAATGATCGAGTGGTGCATGAGGGTGATAAAATGAGGGTGATTGAGTAGTGTAGGACAGTGGCTTGATGTTGAAAACTATGTAATCCAAGAAATAATTAAATATTTTAATTTAAAGGTATCAATTTTATGTAATTATATTTAACATTTTTTACTAAATAATTTTGTAGATTTTTGTAGTTTAAAAAGGAGTAATTTAATTTAACTAAATTGTTTTTCCTAATATAACATAGTATTATTTGAAAGATAAACTTATTTATTTTAAAATTTAAAGTTAATTAAAACTAATTAATTTGATATAATATAAATATAAATTATAAATTAGGATGATTTTTAGTATTTTTTTTGAAATTATTGATTTTTCTGTGAATAGTGAAAACACCAATTTTTGGAAAACTGTCTTTTTCTTTCCCAAATTAAATTATATTATTAGTACCATTCTATTATAGATTTTTTAATGTATAATTATACATTTTTAATTAAAATAAACTAAATAATTCCATATTAATATACTATATATTTTATTTTTAGTTCATTTTTTGCTAAAAAACACAATTATCTAAAAAAAAAATTTTTAAATTTTGTATAACTAAAT
The DNA here is from genome assembly GCA_963277665.1 of Viscum album. NCBI lineage: Eukaryota > Viridiplantae > Streptophyta > Magnoliopsida > Santalales > Viscaceae > Viscum > Viscum album. The sequence continues at coordinate 522,811,897 of OY728150.1, forward strand.
TAATAGTAATTTCTATCACTTAAAAAATATTGAAAAATGGATTTATTATATATAATCATGAGGTTTACATTCAATAATGAGTTTAATTTTATATTTGGGTCATTATAAATATTAACCATGGTAAAAATGTATCACCATGTTAAAAGGGTAAAATAGGTTAATTATGGTAAAAACTAAGTGATAAGGTCAAAAAAATATTATATTAATGATTATTTGATGAGATTATTTTTTGCCTTTTATAATTTTATTTGGATATATATTTTTACGTGCCACTTCATTATGATAGTGACGTAGTGTTACTTTAGAAATTTTAATAATTACAAGTGTACCTCTCCCCTCAATTATAAATGGGAACCTGCTCCCCTTCTTTCCTAATAAATTTTGAGAACTGTAGTTGGACCATGAACTACCCAAATCTCTCCAAAAAATTTCTCCGCACATCCTGAAGGCATTTTTCTACCCAAAATATTATAACAAGAATTATTTAGGTGTAATCCAAAAGTGTTATTTAAAAGAAAAAGTATACTTGTTAACAATTTTTTTTAAGTTTATTTCTTCCTCTACATCCTTTAAATATTCTTTAAAAACTATAAAATTATAAAATAAAAATATTCTATATACATAAATATAAGGAGAAGACCTTAAACATTACATAATCTTGAGTTTTAGTAAAGAATTTACTTTGTTTTACATTGAAGATATTTTTATAATTAATGATTTTTAAAATTATGACATAATTCATAAATGTCAACCCATAAGCATACAATGTGGGTAGTACAAGAACAATATCTGTCATTTTCCTAATACAAATGTTTTTAATAATAAAAATGAAATATATTCATTAAAATTCTTCACCATATTCATCTTGGCCTCTCATTTTCTCTTACCAATATATAAACCCTATAAGAGGCATTTTCAAACATGAGATGAGTATAAAATTCTTAGTAAGGGTCATAAAATAAGGATAAAAACTATTTGAACATGAATACTTATAAACTTTTGAAATCATTTTTACAAAGACATACTTCTCAACCATAATGTGCCATATAATTACTTCATGAAGAGATAATATTTCCATAAAACATAGAAAAAATAAATAAAACCATAAAGGTATCTTAAGTAATTACTTATATAATATTATAACCCTTGTGGACACATTATGATGTGTAACCCTCACTATTACCTTACATTGTAACCCTCATAGCTACCTTATGGTGTAACCATCACAGTTACACATAGAGTAAACATATAGCAGACATCCAACTTAAACAATCCCAATTCATTGGAGAGAGGTATTGGTACCATAATTCATCATAAAAAATTCCCAAGAACCATAAAATAATAAAATAATAGTACTTTCATAAAAATATTGCCTTCAATTTTGTAAAAATTGAAATTTAAATGGGGTTTTTATACTAAAAATACCCTTACCAATTTCATATAATTAATGTGAAAATTAATAGAAATATGGTAATATGGTTATAGACTATAAATACACATAATATAACATAATAAAAACAAAATTAATTACACAAAATAACTTTGTACCTCATAATCAATGAAGTAGAAGGATAACCCAAAGAATGGAAATTGAGATAATAATTCAATTATATCAGGTTTGACTTATGTAAAAGCTATTTAAAACTCTAGTATAATGGTTAACAGAGTGTTATAAATATTTTACAGAAACTTATTAATGTTTATAACACCTTATATGATCATTTATAACATCATTCAACCCATTTATTAATAATATATAGTTATTTATAGTGTTTCAGGTGTGTTTTTTACATAGTTTCCATGGTCGATTCATAATTGATATTCTTGTTGAATAGAAGAAAAACTCCAGAAGTGAAATGAAACGGTATTAAATAATTTATATAATATTAAATGATACCACAATTCATTTTTTTACAAGAATGACAATGAATCATTAGATTAATCATTAATGATATTAGTTTACATCATTTTGGCAGTTCTTTGATAATCACGAACTAGTTTCGTTATATAATTTTATATTATGTAGATATTTTAATTACAGAACATAAATGAGTATATATCATACAATTTAAAATATTTTAAGTCATTTAAATGGTCTTATAACTATATTTAGAGTATGTAATGGAAATTGAAAATACATTATCTATGATGTTGGTAAATTGACACATCATAGATTGTGTTTTAATTTTTTTAGAAAAAGAGGGATAAGAGAAGAAGTATGATGATGAATTTTTCCCTAAACATGATAAAATTATAGTATATATAAGATAATGGAATTTTTATTCCTCTTGGGTAATGGTAGGTGAATAGAGTATAAGAAAAGAAAAATAATTGAAAATAAAATAAAATGAAAGTGGTTTTTTATCTCTTGATCTCTTCTCCTTAAGATCCTCCTTGAGGCCTTTGGTTTTTTCCTTTTGGTGATAAAAAAAGTTATTATACATTGGGAGGATTATTTGTAATATTAATGGGTAAAATTTAGAAAATTCTAAATTCTTGAGAGGTGTGAGGTGAAGAGGGGGTGAGGGTAGTATTTAGAGTGGAGGAGAAAGAATTTTTCCATTATTTTAATCATTATTTTATTATTTTTCTAACTACAAGAAATATATTTGGTGGTTGAGAATAAAAATAGTAAAGAGAGAACGTGGGTTTGAACCATGGGTTTTTACATCACACATGATTTTAGGAATATTGTATTTAACATATAATGTTTGTATACGCAAAATTATTGTATTAAATTACTAAAAAAATTCATGTATTTTAGAAAATACCATAAGTTTAGCCCAAGAATTTTTTGACTTATAGGATTAAAAAAAGAATTCCATTTTTGGAAAATATTTTTCTATTTACTATTAATTTAATTTTTAAATAAAATCAAAATTTATTAGAAAAAAACAATTTTAAAACTATAACTTATTTTATAACACCTTGAAAAATTAATCAAGGACTCATATAATTATATTATAACCATACTAAAATAAAATAATTATTTATTATTACAATATAAGAAATTAAATTTAGATTAAAATCATTAAATTAATCATAAAATTGTATTTAAATGTTTATGAATAATAAAAATATTAACACTTATACTATGATCATATTTTCACGTATAAGATGCCTAAATTTTATTTATACATTCATTGGTGTGGTTAATAATTATTTAGTAATATAACTAATCAAAAATGTCTAGTTACTATTCATAAGGGTCAAGATACTATTTATAGGGGTCAAGATACTATTTATAATGGTCAAGTTACTATTAAAAAAAAATTGGGTTGATCATGTTAGACTCTAAATATCTCACTGATCAAAATTGTGTATGTCTTTTTTTCAAAATTGAAATCATAGAATAAAAAAATTATTAACGTCTAGGATATAAATATCAAATTAAAACAATGTTTTGATTCTAAGAGACTCAATATTGCATGTATTTTATTTTATAATTAATTTATTTGTAAATACTTGAGGTGTTACATTATCCCCACCTTCTATAAATTGTTTCCTTTCATTTTTTCTATTTACTTCTTAAAAAATTCCAGGTACCTTTCCCTCATATAATTTTCAGATTCCCATGCTTCTTCTTCAACCATGTCATTTCTCTACAAAACCTTCACATTGTTGGTTTCCTTATTTTGCAATACATTCTCAATATGTTGAAGAATCTGAACATTATTTTCATTATAATAAAGGTTCTCTCCTAGCTAAACTACTTCAGTGATCAAGACATGAGATGGATCTAGAACATACTTTCTCAACATCAAAACATGAAAAACATTTTGTACATGTGATGAACTTGTAGGAAAAGTAACTCAATAGGAAACTGGTCCAACCTTCTTTAGGATTTAATAAGGTCAAATGAACTATGGGATTATATTTCCTTTCTTACCAAAACACATAACACTTTTCCATGGAGTGATTCTAATAAAAATAGGATTACGTACTTCAAATGAAAAGTATTTCTTCCAATTATCTACATAACTTTTCTACCTACTCTATGATTTTATATTGTATTGTTGGATCATATTTACTTTCTCATTCACTTGATCTATTAATTTTGGTCCCATCATCTTTATTTCCCTGACTCCATCCCAAAATGCTAGAGTTTGACACCACTTCCCATTCAATGCCTCAAAATTTTCCATCTGTATATTAGAATGATAACTGTTAATATAAGAAAACTCAACTAAAGAAATATGTTGATCTAAACTTCCCAAGTAGACTATTGAACAATCTCAAAGAATATCCTCCAATGTCTGAATTGTTCCCTAGATCTATCAATTATACTGAGGATTAAAATCAGTGTTGAAATTTAATTATGTGTCCAATGAATTCTGAAGGCCTTTTAAACAGCAAAAATTGAACCTAGGATCATGGTAAGATACAATGAAAAGAGGAACTCCATGTAACGAAATAATATCTTTGAGGTAAAGTTGTGAAAACTAATCTAAAGATATAGTAACCCTAATTGGAATGAAATATGTAGATTTAGATGGTCTTTCAAAAATAACCCAATCCACATTGTTACATTGAGAGGTCTATGATAGTCCCACCATGAAGTAAATGAATACATTTTCCCATTTCCACTCAGGCACTGGAAAAGGATAAATCATCCCATTTGGTAGTTGTCTATCTTCTTTAACCTATTGACATGTAAAACATTTCACTGTATAAGTTTTAATATCTCTTTCCACTCTATCCCACGAGTAAACTTCATGAAGATCTCTATACATCTTAATACTATCATAATGAATTGAGAATGTGGATATATGATATTCCCACAATAATTATTTTTTTTTTGATGGGAATCACATGGACCACATAATCTCATTCAAAATCTCCAGGAATATTATTTATCAACATTACATTCTGAAAAATTACCCTTTTTCACAAATTCTACCTTTATCTATAACTCACAGTCTTCCTTCTATGATTTCTTAATTAAATATCAGAGTGAAAATTTCATTTTCACTTGAAAAAACATAAATGAATTTTCTACTCCAAAAACATCCAATCTAAAATTCATCAAATTATTAATCAAGGGTTCATGTTCCAAATATAATGTGGCCAATGATGCATATTGTTTATTAATCAAGGCATCAGCTACTTTGTATGATTTTACAGGATGGTAATTGATCATACAATAATAAGCCTTCATCAATTCAAGATATCTTCTCTATCTCAGGTTAAATTCCTTTTGAGTAAATATATAGTTCAAAATTTTATGGATAGTATATATGTCACATTTAGATCCGTATAAATGATGCCTCAAAATATTCAAGGAAAAAAACATAAATTTTAATTCCAATTCATGTGTGGTATAATTTAACTCATGAGGTTTTTGTGGTCTTGAATCATAATAAATTACCTAATAAATCTGCATTTGATCACAACCAAGTCCCTTCAATAAATAATCATTGTAGATGACTAACTCACCGTTTCTAGATTGAAGACCCAAAATTGGAGAATTAACTAATCTCTCCATATGTTCCTGAAAATAAAACATCACATTATTCTATTAAAAATAAATTTAACATATTGTTGTGTTAACATAGTTAGTGTTCTAGATAACCACGCAAGGTTTCTAACAAATCATTAGTAATAAAAATCTAGTCCAACAAATCTATGAATCACAATAACATATGTTGGTCTTTTCCATTCATCAACCGGTTTTTTTCGTGATCAAATGTTATTCCATAATTATTTACAATGTACCCAATAAATGAAATCTAGGGAAAAATCACATTTTCTAAATTTTTTGTATAACCTTTTTTCTTTGAGAGTTTTCAAGACACTAGTCGAAATACAGGAATTGACTTCATCGTAATAATGTTGGTTCTCTATAAACTGATGGCAATGGTATGTGAGAAAAATTTATGACGTCGGTTTTTAGTAAAACTGATGCAAAAAAAAATTATTTGATGATATTTCACATCAGATTTGTGAAAACTGACGTGGAAAATCAAAAAAAATTTCTTGGAATCGGTTAGAAGGAAAACTGACCCCATTAATAGAAAAAAAATTTGGCATCGATTTTAAAGAAAAACGACACCATAAGTTAAAGTTTTGACATCGGTTTTCTACAAAATCGAAGCTGAAACATAGAAACCCGTTTATTATCGGTGTCGGTTTTGGTAAAAACCGATACCAAATAAAAGGTATTATGGGCATCAGTTATTCCTAAAACTGACACCAATTTTTTTTTAATTTTGGCATTAGTTTTTAACAAAACCAATTCTTAAAGTCTTTTAAAATTAATCGGGTTCATTAAACCCTCATTTTGTTGGATCGTCGAAATTGAAACCCATTGTGGTGCCTTGGAGACCCGATGACCTTCGAAGCTCTATTTTTGATCTTGGAAGGCCATTGATTACGGTTTTGATCCATTTTTATGATTTTTGGTTTGTGTTCTTTGATTTTATCTCTTGTTTTATCTTCCATTGTTTATTTATTCTTTCATAACCCTATTTTACATGACATTCTATGTTTGTTCGATTTTAGTTGTTGTTTATCATTATTTTTGGTTTTGAATTATCATTGTTGGTATTGATTTTGTAGTGTCTATTTTTCAAATTCAATATACCAAATACAGTTTGGATTGAGGATATCCATTCGGTTTGAACTTCAAATTTTGTATGTTTTTTTTAATTTTGTAGATAAATAATTTATCATTCAATTTTCGTATTGATTTGCTTCAATTATTAGATTATATTTTATTTTAAATGTGTTAGGACATGGTTAAATATTCTTAAACAAACATTCTTAAATATCCTGTCAACAAATTGTATATTTTTACATTGACTCCAATGAAATTTCACCCAATACACTTATTGTATCCTTTAAATTAATGCACTTTTCAATGCGTTTGACACATGAAACACCGAAATAATGAAACAACTTTGTAAAATGAACTAATAAAATTTAGAATAATGATATTATAATTAAATTATAATATCAATATAACACACATGTATATAATAAGAAAATAAAATATTTACTGTTTGTAAATGTGTTACATATCTGATATTTTTTTTCTGATTATCAATAGTTTTTTGAAACATGTTTATGTTTACAAATTATCTGAAAGATATGTATTTTTTATATGTTTTAATATATTCACCAAATATATTATAATATTAGGTATTTAATGGATCGTAATTGGATTAATCTATGAAGAACCACTATTGGATATGAAAAAGTTGTTGATAATTTTTTGGAATTTGCTAAACGAAATCTTCAAAATATTGATTTAATTTTATGTCCATGTGTGAAGTGTGTAAATATGAGAAAGTTAAAATCTGGAGAAATCAAGGATCATCTCATTTGTTATGATTTTACCCTTAATTATACACGTTAGATCTTGCGTGGTGAAATAACTGAAAATTCCACATCCAATGTTGATGACGATATTCATAATGAGGAAGAGGATCATATTGAAGAATTAATTTATGATTTAGGTGTTAAAACCATTGAAATAACACCAATTTTTGAATGATTTTATTAAGATTCTGAGAAACCACTATTCCCAGTTTGTAGTAAATATACAGTGTTATCAATAGTTTTGAGATTAGTTAACTTAAAAGCAAATAATGGGTGGAGTTATAAAAGTCTCTCCAGTTTACATGAGATTTTAAAAGAGCTTCTTCCAGAAGGAAAAGGGATTCGAGATTCTAATTATGAGGCAATGAAAATATTATTCCCAATGGGATTGGGGTATAAAAAGATACAAGATTTCCCCAATGATTGTGTACATTATAGGAAATAAAATAAATATTTATCAAGTTGTCCTAAATGTGGGACATCACGCTATAAGATAGATGGGAAAGTCAGCTCAGATTCATTCTCAGGTGATGTCATCTAACATCATGAAAAATCAATTTTGTACTTTCCAATGTTAGTATCCAATATTTTTTGCATACAATTCTGATAATTTAACTCTGATTCATTTTTAGGTAACAGAATCAAAACTCCTGCTAATGAAATTTTGAACCTTCCAATAATTCCCCATTTGAAGCATCTATTTGAAAATTATACTGATGAAAAATGGTTAAGATGGAATTTAGATGAGAGTATCTCTGGTGGTAACTTATGTCACCTTGCTGATTCACCACTGTGGAAGAGTTTTGATAAAACAATTCATTATTTTCAAGTGAATTTATAAATCTCAGAATGGGATTGTGTACTGATGGAATGAATCCATATCGGAGCCTTAGTATCCAATATAGTTCATGGCCTATTTTTTTGGTAGTTTACAACTTGTCCCCACATCTATGTGTGAAGAAAAAATAAGTTATAATGATCTTGATGATATCTAAACAAAAACAACCAGGAAATGATATTAATGTGTATCTTTCACTATTGATTGATGATTTGAAACTTCTATGGGAGGAAGGTGTTAAAGTTTTCGATGCATACAAGAAAGAGTATTTTCTTTTGCGTGCTATGATAATGTTCACTATAAAAGACTTTCCTGTATATGGAATCTTATATCTATATAGTGTTAAGGTACATAAAGCAGTGTATATTGGAGATCTATGATTTTTGCGAATTGATAATCCTTATCATTGATTGAAAAAAGCATTTAACAGTTTACAAGAATACAAGCTTCCCCCTCGACCATTGTCAGTTGAATAATACTATGATAGGGTGAGAGATATTGATTCGACAATTGGAAAGAGAAGAATTTTAGGTTTTCAAAAACATACCTGGAAGAAGCAGTCTATTTTTTCGAACTACCATATTGGATATTTTTAGAGATAAAACATGACATTGATTTTATGCATGCTGAGAAAAACATATGTGACACTTTGATTGGAACATTGTTAGACATAAAAGGAAATACAAAAGATGGATTTAATGCTATATTTTACTTGATACTAATTTGAATACGTTTGGAGTTATCTCCCATTATGAAAGGAAACATAACATATTTACCTCCGGCTTTTCACACATTAAAAAGATTGAAAAGATGAATTTTTTTCAGTGTCTTCATGGTATTAATGTACCTAGTTGTTTTTCTTCAAATTTGAATAATTTGGTGTCATTGAAGGATTGTAAATTAATAGGTATGAAATCTCATGATTACCATGTGTGGATGTAACAACTTCTGCCAGTAGTAGTGTTTGGTATATTTCCTACAGCTTTCAGAAAGTCTATCATCAGGTTATGTAATTTCTTCAAATCCATTTGTAGTAAAGTCATTGATCCAAATTTTTTATATGTGTTGGAGAATGATGCAAATGTTATTCTTTTTCAACTATAAATGTATTTCCCACCCACATTTTTTGATATAATGGTTCATCTTCTGATTCATTTGGTGCGTGAGATAAGAATATGAGGGCCTGTTTGTTTAATATGAATGTATCCTTTTGAAAGATATATGAAATTTTTTAAAAGATATGTTAAAAATCCTTATTGACCAGAGGACTCTATTGTTCAAAAATATGTATCAGAAGAGGTTATTGAGTTCTGTACAGATTATTTAAATGAGTTGGAGCATATTGGTCTCCCTGTATCTCGACATATGACAGTTGATAGTGAAGGTAGAGGGGTTCGAGGCTTAAAGGTAATGTTCATTCCATGTGATGAAGTGATGCAGGAACATTTATACATTTTGACCAACACAGATGTGGTTCAGTAATATATATCCTCACATATAACTGAATTAAAGTTACAATATCATAAAATAAATGAAAAGTGGTTGATGATTGATCATAAGAAGACATTTTCTTCATGGTTTAAAGAGAAAGTCACCCCTGATATATCTGCATTAGAAACATTGGAGTGGTTAGTAGGGGAACCATCTATTAATGTGAACACATGGTCTGGTTTTGATATCAATGGATACACATTTTACACAAAAAACCTGGATAACAAGAGTACCGATCAGAATAGTGGTGTGATGGTTTTCGCTGAAGTTGTGCATTTTTTGAGTGCCAAAGATAAAAACCCAATTTCTATATCAACATCATATTTTGGAGTTATTGAAGACAGATGAGAAATTTCATATATTAAATTTCAAGACATTGTTTTAAAGTTTAATTGGGTTGATAGTAATAGTGTTTTGAAACATGATGAATATGGGTTTAAACTAGTTGATTTGAAAAGATTTAATTACAACGAGGAACCATTTATCATGGCGACACATGAAAGCATGTATTTTATGTCATTGAAATGTCGAATGATCAGTGGTCAATTGTTTTGAATGGAAAAATATACCATTTGGGTGATGAGGATGATTCTGATGATGTTAGTTATTTACATGAGCCTTATTCATCTATTACACAATTTCGAGATGATTCCAATGTGTATAAGACAGACATAGTGCATGCAGTACGTACTGATCATGATGAAGGCATGTGGGGAAACAATAAATTAGTCTCTTAATTTATCTGGTAAATATATATTTTTTGTTTCCATTTTCAAACATACAAATGAATGCCACTTTTTTTACTTACTTATTTTTTCCTTCCTTGTTTCTAATTATTCATTTTTCTAATGATATGCAGGTACACAAAATTTCATTACACTTTCTAGCAGCAATGTCAGATATAGATAGAGAAGAGTAGTTACCGAGCTATATCTATTTTGAAATATTTTTAAATATTCAGTAATATACTTATTTAATGAAATAACTCTTTTAATTTACAAAAACAATTGTTGGACTACCGATGCATCCCCAAAAGAGGATACTTTTCATGTTACTACTCAAAAATCAAGTTCTCAAGTGTGTCAAAGTGGTATTACAAGTTTACTAAAACTATCACTTGCTCGTGATGATGAAAAAGTACACATACATTTTAATGCTAATAATAATGCAGTTGGCCCAAATCTAGTTCAATTTGTCAGTTATATAGCGATGTATAGTCGTTGCAGGATTAGTATTTTATATCCTGGTTGGAATTTAGTGAATAGGACGGTGAAACAACATATTTGGGAGGCCGTGACAGTAAAATATCCTAATTTATTTCTTTTATCTCATTTTTTTTAATATTATATATTTTAAATGACATATTTAATTTATTAAATTACAGATGACATTCAATTTTGATGAAACCAATGAAATTAAGAAAATTCATCTATCTTTAGCAGCGGTTTGATGGAGAGATTTTAAAACCAAACTAACAATAAATTATATTTTTGGAAAGATAATTTTTGAAAGCCCATGTCTTAAGTATCCGTATATAGATGAAAAAACATGGAATCAATTTGTTGACAGTTGTCAGGAAGAGTAATTTCAGGTATGGTAATTGTTTTATATTTTAAAATTTATGCTATACTTTTCTTATTACTTACTAGTTTATTTTTATTTAACAGGTATCAAGGAGATATCATCAAGAGATCCAGTTGAGAAACATATACCCTCATACTTTATCATGTGGAGGGTATTCGTATTTGGAGCAGAAAATGATTGAAGAAAATTTTGAAGCATTAAGAGCTCGATTAAGTAGTGGTTTAGAAGAGGTCAAGTTTCGTCCTCCATATTCTCCCACATGCCATGAGAAATGGAAATAATAAAGGAGAATAAAATATGAACAATATCTTACAGAGGAATCTCATCATGTGGTTGATAGAATTGTAATTAAATATTATTTATTTTTTAAAAAAATTTCTATTTAATAATTTATAAACACTTATATAACTTTTTTCTTTCTCATTTAAGGATGAAATTCAGGAGAAAGAGACACAAGTCTCTTTTATCCCTGAGGGTAGGATGGAAATCCTAGCCACTACGTCGGGAAAGTAATAACACCCCATCCATGTTAGTGGATATTAGGAGGGTGCTGGTATTCGGAAGATTTTTGGTAAGAGTAAGCAATCAAGAGACCCAGAAATAGAATCCTTAAAAGAAGAGATGAATGAAATGAAATAGTCTATGGGTGATCAAAGTCATGAAGTGGTGCAGAAGGATTTATTAGAACACTTGGAAAGATAGTCACACTCTTCGTAGACTTCCTTGGTATATTACTTATTTGTCATCATTTTTCTATTATTTAATTTATAATTACTAATATAATTTTTTCTTTTTTCATCCTTCCTAGTTTTCTCACCCGGATTATCCAGCCCCATATACTTACCATGCCCTGTCTGTGCAGCCTTCTGAGGTATATTATTTATTTTTCATCAATTTTTCTATTTTATAAATTATAAACACTAATATAACTTTTTCATTTTTTAGCATTCTCAGCCTACTCACCCAGACTACCCTGCCCCATATGCTTACCCTGCCCCGTCTGCGTAGCCTTCTTAGGTATATTATTTATTTTTAATCAATTTTTCTATTTTATAAATTATAAACACTAATATAACATTTTCATTTTTCAACATTCTCAGCCTACTCACCCGAACTACACTGCCACATCTGCACAAACTTTCAATGTATATTATTTTATTTTAATCAATTTTTCTATTTTATAAATTTTAAACACTAATATTAAGTTTTCATTTTTCTACCTTCTCAGTCTACTCACCCAAACTACCCTTCCCCACCTACTTACTTTGAGCCTCCACCACCTCCCTCGGATCAAGCCTTATATTGTCAGTTGTTTGCGGGAGATCCTCATATACATATTGTTCTGTTAGGACAGGTGCATTTTTTGGGGACTCAGTACATCATCATCCTATGAAGATGGGTCAGGTTAGAGTATCAGTACTTGTTATTATATATACTACTTCTCTACTACCATTTCCTACTGTGGAGATCACCAGTGTTGGGGAATATATGGGGCATTTTTTACTTTTTCCAACTTCCCGTCTTCGTTATATTTCAAATGAGGTATGCATTTTTTTAATATTCATAACAAATGATTCAAAATTACTTATAATGTTTTCTGACATTTAACTTATATAGGTATATTTGAAAGCAAAAGAAACTCCAAAAATGCAAAAAAAATGTTACGGAACAGTCGGTTGTAGACACTTCTAATATTTTTTATCGGTTGAAAAGATTATCTGAGTACTCTTAATCCTTGAATTTTATCAATGGGTTTCAGATTACTCTCGATATATGTGGAAGAAATTATTGATTGACATTAATGAAAGAAGATATCATGTATTTAGTTTATTTTGAAGTGATCAGGCTAAGTGTGGTGCAGTTGTTTTCCATGTATGAAAATTGACGTTTGAATTGCTATTTCTTTAATAAAATATTGTTATGTCATTGACTAACTATATTTTCTTTTTAAAATAGGCATCTACACAAGATTCTTTTAGAAAATGAAACTACAAGAATTTATATCTTTGAAGATCCAGAGTACATTTCCTTGAAAGTTAAACATGTGAAGAATAATGAAAGAGTTCAATATGTATCTGCGAGATTATCACAGATAGAAATTCAGTGCTGGTTTTTTCCATTTCTTGATAAGTAAGAACATCAACATAATTATGAACAAATGATAATTATAATGTTATTAATTGTGAACTTTTTTTATTTTAGGGGGAATTGGATGTTAAGTATATTTTTCCTAAGTGAATGCACCTTATATTCGTTTTTTTCTTTATTAGGAACATCACATTAACAATTTTCCACCTTATTAAACAGGTAAGTTTTTATTATTTTTTATAAGCTCATTATGTATAATTTTAATGGTTTAGACAAGATTCATTTGTTCACTTATAAAAAAATGTAGTTCATGGAAACATGTTAAAAAGGAATACATTTTAGTAAGGAAACCAACGAAAATCAAATATGTGGAAGTACAAGTAATTAGTTTTTATTTTTTTGTTATATATTGGTTTTTATTATTAGTTAAATGTTTTATAACTATAGTGCCGTCATCAAAATGGATAGGTTTAATGTGGTTATTATATTATACGATTCATGTATGAGATAATCACAACTGGGGAAACTACTGATTTTCATAAAGATAGTTGTATTAAATTTGTTTATATATTTCGGCCAAATTATTTTTTTTAATTTCATATCATTAAATATTATTGTAGGCATCCAATTATTCACAGTATTATTCCCGATCTGATATGAACCCTATTCAATCTACTTTTGTGAACTATTTGTTATGTCTGATTAAGATATGAGGTATGTATATTCTAATATTTATAAATAATAATACATATGGGTTCAAAAAACTAACTCTTTTGATATATTTCATGTTTGAACATACTAATAATCAAATGAATTTTTCAACAATAACCAATAATGAGCATGCCATAAATTTCAGGTATGTGTATTTTAATTCTAATTTATTTTGAAAGTGTAATATTTTGAATTTTCTAAAAAAATTAACTATCATCATTAGTTTTTTTGTTTATTCTTGGTGTATTAAATAATAAATAATAAATAAACCAAGTGATGAGAGGCTATGTACTATTCAAGATAACATTAACTCATGTCGTACCTACATCAAATGCATTCCAAAAGGATATAAAATACATTAGAAGTGACCAAGAACAATCCAAAACTGCATTAATTGTATTACATGGTATCTTTAAGGAATTAAGTACTGAGTGAGACCACAATGATGACGAGTGAACATGTACTTGATATCTACATGGCATCAATTTCATGCATGGTACTTGGTATCCATAATGAATTGAATTTTAGGTCTAGCCACATGACTATAATATGTACATTGTTATCATTGAGTTCTCTCAAGTGCCTCTGCAATGTCTTTATCTTATTATTTATTATATTTATTGATGCATTGATATTTAACTAGAATCCATGTAAATATTTCACTAACTCAAATTTATTGTCTTTAGTATCAATGAATATTTGGGTGGTGCGAGAATTGTAAATGATGGAGTTGTGGGACTTTCAAATGTCATAAAATTTCTTGAATTCATTGATTTAAGGTACATGTATTTTAATTTCACTTTATAATAACAATGTATAGATAATTTGTTTGATTAACCAGATATAATAATTTAAGTTATAGGAGGCATTGGATGATAACAATTGTTTGATTTTTTTTGTATATTGTGGTATTTTTACATGGGTTTCGATTTTTTGGAATTGTAATTTTAATTATTTTATAAAAAAAATTGATTTTTGGCCTCGGTTTTATCTAAAACTGACGCCAAAACGCCTGTATAAATTAAATTTTGGCATGGGTTTCAGATAAAACCAATGCCAAAACTCTTAACAAAATTTTTTTTGGCATCGGTTTTTGATAAACCGATGCTGAAACCCATATTTTTAATGTCAGCTTTATAGACATTGGTTTAAAATCAACGTCAAAATTAATAAAAAATGATGTTCATTTCAGTTTTTGAATTACTAAGACTATCCTTAAATGTTTCTCATTATCCTAATAACTATTCAAAAATAAAAAAATATCATCAATAAAAACAAAAATAAATTTTTTGAAATATCCATGAAAGAATCTATTCATATAATCAATGAATAAAACATGGAAATTTTTTAAACCAAAGATCATAAAAACCCATAATGCCCATAAATAGTATGAAATGTTGTTTTCAAAATGTCATTCTCCTCTTTTAGATGATGGTACCTAGATCTGAATTCAATCATGTTAAAATACTGAGCTCCTTGGAGATGATCTAATAAGTCATCAATATGTGGAAAAAGATTCTTATTAATAATAGAAATGATATTCAAATCTCTACAATCAATGAAAAGTATCACGGAACCATAATTATTTTAAACAAAAGAAATAGGAGAACCCCATAGTGAAGTGTTAGGTAAAATGAATCCATTTTAAAAAACTATTGCAATTGATTTTTCTATTCAATAAGTTCTACATGATCTATTTGATAAGGTGGTTTTTAAACTTCCTTAGCATCAAAAACCAATTCAATAGTAAATTTAACTTTCTGATCATATATAACACCATGAAACTTATTAGGGAAAACATCAAGGTATTCATTTGCCATTGGAAATCATTAACTTAAATAGTAACTTTATTTTCTAAAATTTAATAATGATAACATTAATTTCTATATATTAATAGTTTCTTATCTTCCGTATATGTTATCAATTTAATGGGTTCACTCATATATGAAAACTAAAACTCTTTATGAAAAAAATTCCTCAGTACTACAATTAATCATAGAAAGATAAATATAAATCAAATCTAAATCCAGAATAGCATCAAAATCTAATAGGGGAAAATCAACAATGTTTTTAGGTAAATCATTTACACAGATTGCAATAGGAAGATTCTTATAATTCCTTGTTTCATTAATATTTCCCCCTGATGTTTTAACCATAAGTCCTGGTCTCATTTATTGAGGTGAAATTTCAAATTTACCAAAAAGAATAAATAAAGGAATGTGTATACCCCATATCGAAAATCCATTTGAAAAAACTTAGTAAATAAACAAAGTACTTAATACCACTTCACTAGATGGTCATACATCTCTTAGAATATCCAAAATGGATCTCATTATAAGTTTTTTCTTATAATTTTACTTCTTTCTATCATTCGTATCTTTCTTTGGGAATGTATTTTAATAATGACCCATATCACCACAATTAAAATACTTTATAGATCCTTATCAGGGTTAATCATAGGATCATTCTCATTAAAATATCGAGCCATATGTCTAAATATAAAATATCATAAACACTTCCTAGTTTTGGTAAGGCATTCCCCAGGTTGCTTCTTCCACGGTTGTTATAAACTAACAACGACATTTTCTTACCTTCCGATTTAATTGATTGATTATTACCAAATACCTACCATCTGGACATTTTCTTCTACAAATTTTCAATGTACAAATGATCATTATCTTACTCTATTTCTACCCTATCTTTACCCTATAAAATTTTCTTATGATATTTGAATTCATGGGAGGCCAATTTCCTTTAATATCTTGGGTTCAATCTTGAGTAAAATCGATTGATTTTTCTATCATGATACTAAATAAGATTTGGGGTGTAATTTTCCAATTAGGTGTTGTTTTCTTCATACACAGACACTGAATCCTCTTTTTTCATCAATTAAAGTAATTTATTTTCAATCCTACGTCAAACAACCATAGGAAAATATTTTTCAAGGAATATATTTCTAAATGCATCTAATTCTAAGGAATCAATATCCTTACTACCCTTGATATTCCTTACCATAGACCACCAATAGACAACTTCACCAAGAATATTATAAATTGGAAGAATAACCATTTGATTTTTTTAAAAAACCCAATAACATTTAATATCTTTTCATGAGATTTAAGTTATCCTTTATCCTCCACTAGGTTAGATGATCAACTGAACATAGGATGGTTTTTCTTCAAAAAATGTTCTATTATTTTCATGTTCCATTTGGTATCTCATGTTTTTATCTTTCATCGATTCTACCACCATTTATAGCATTTTTCAGCTGATTTATTACTATCACAAACTATTCAGTTCCAATTCCACCATTCTAGGTTACAGATTTAGAAAGTTATCATCTTCTCAGTTCCTTCTTACTTCATCTTCCATATTTATTCTGAGGAAAACCATTCAGAACAAATAGATTATAGGTGAAGCAACATTGTAATCTTAAAATTATTTATTGTTTCATCATAAACATAAGGTAATAATTATTTATGTTATTCTATTAACATAATAAAAACCTTTAAAGTAATCTAAAACAAACTCTAATACAAACTATAATGACTCGGACTTAAACATAAAATAATTATGAGTTTCAGTTAAGAATTTCATTTCTTTTACATCGAGGAACTTTTTAGGTATATTGATATAGAAAATTAGGACATAATTTATATATATCAACCCATAGGAATACAAAGTGGATAGTACTAAAACTATATAAATTTTTTTTCATAATACATAGGTTTTTAATAACAAACATGAAATTTATTTGTTAAAAGTATTCACAACATTCATCTTGGATTCTCCTTTTCTGTTACCTATCCTTAAACCCTATGAAAATAATAATAATCATAGGATGCACATAAAAATATCATTAAGGGTTATAAAATAATGACATAAGAAGTTAACACATGAATAATTATAAACTTATGAAATCATTTTCACAAAGACATACCTCTCACCCATAACGTGTCATGTACATACCTCATGAATACATGAGATTTCCATAAAACATAGAATAAATAAATAAAATTATAATGGTATCCTAGGGAATTAATTACTCAATATTGTAACCCTCATGGATACCTTGTGATAATTAACCCTAAGGGATACCTTATAATGTAACTCTCATGGCTACCTTATGGTGTAACCACCGTAGTTACACATGGAGTAACCATACGGGTGACCTCCAACATAAAAATACCCAATCAATTAGAGTGATATATAGGTCCCACCATTCATCGTAAATAATTCCCAATAACCATAACATAATCATAAAACATTAATACTTACATAAAAATAGTCCCTTGAATTTTGTAAAAATACATATTTAAAAGAATATTTTTAAGGAAAAGTCTTTTACAAATTTCATAAAATTAAAGTGAGAATTAATAGAAAGAATGGACGATGTGTATACACTGTAAATAAATATAATAGTATATAATATAAACAAAATTCATTATACAAATAATATTAATACCATATAATAAATGATTTAGAAGGTTTACCCAAAGAATAAGAATTGGGTTACAAATTCACTTACCTCAGGTTCATCTTACATAAAATATGTTTAAAACTCTTATATAATGGTTGTAATAGTGTTATTAATATTTTATAGAAACATATTCATGTTTATAACACATTATATGGTGATTTTATAAAATAATTCCACCTATGTATTAATAATAGTTTGTTATTTCTATTGTTTCTGGGCATGTTTTTTATGGGTTATATAGTCGGTTCGTAATGGATTTCATATCGAATGAAAGAGAATATCAAGACGAAAAATTAAATGGTATTTATTGTTTTCCATAAAATTAAATTATACCATAAATAATTTTTTCATTAAGGATGATGAATCATTAGATTAAACATTAATGATATTCATTTAGATCATTTTCATGGTTCTTCGACAATCACGGACTATTTTTGTTATATAATTTGATATTATGTATATATATCAATTCGAGAACATAAAAGAGTATATATAATAAAAAAATTATCTTTTTGAACCATTTAAATGGTTTTATATCCATACTTGATAGATGTAATAAAAATTGAAAACACATCATCCACGATTTTAGTATATATAATATAATATAGTTTTCATGCCTCATGGGTAAGTGGAGGTGCAGAGAATATAAGAAAAGAAAAATAATTGAAATGAAAAGAAAAGAAAATGAAATTGGGATTTCAGCTCTTTATCGCTTCTTTATGATATCCTGCATAAGGAATCTGGTTTTGGCCTTTTGGTTAGACTAGTAGGTCTTAGATGTGTGGAAGATCCTTTGGAAGAGGATTGGGTAGAATTTAGACAATTCTCAATTCTTGAGAGGTGTGAGGTGAAGATGTGTAGTATTTATAGTAGAGGAGAGGGGGTCCGTTATTATGATCACTATTTTATTATTTTTCTCAATCCAAGAAATAATGTTTGTTGTTATGAATAAAAATAAAAAATAGAGAAATTTAGTTTAAATTAATGGTGCTTACATTATCCATGATGTTAGGAATAGTTTACTTAACCTATATTTATATATACGGAAAATTAACATATTTCACTATTCTTAGAAAATTCAAGTATATAAGAGAAATTACAAAAACTCTCCCAAACCATTTTTTGATGTATATAATTCAAATATTATCTCTATTTTATTAAAATAACTTTCTATATATGATAAAATTAAATTTTAAATAAAATCATAATTTATTTGAAAAAGAAAAATTTTAAACCTATAACTGATTTTATAAGACCTTAAAAACTAATCAAGGCCACATATAAATATATTATAACAATAAAAAAATAAAACAATAATTTATTATTACATTATAAGAAAATATATTTTCCACTAAATTATTAAAATAATAAAAAAATGTAATGAACTATTTATGACTTACGAAAATACGAACACTTATACAATGATCATATTATCACTTATAAGATGCCTAAATTTTATTTATACATTCATTGTTGAGATTACTATTAATTTTTCCATATTACTATTCATAAGGGAAAAGTTCTATTCATAATGGTCAAGTTACGATTCATAAGGTTTAAGTTATTATTCACCAAAAATTAACTTGATCCTATCAGACATTAAATATCTTATAGACCTCAACTATGTATGTATGTTTTTTTGAAATTCAAATAATAGATGTTGAAAAATTAGGTTTAACAGCTACATTATAACTATATCTTTAAAAAAAGTGTTAGTTCACAGAGAATCCATGTTTCATGCATTTCATTATACTTTAAATATATTTTTAAATATGCGGGGTGATATAATAAATTTTATTATGATTATAGTAAAACTTCATTTCATATCTTTTTCAAACTTATGGTAAATGAAAATATCACTTGTGAAAAAATGTAGACTACTATCTTCACGAAGCAATGTGATTTTCTTTTCATCACTAGATCATATGAACTGATAAAATTATGGAAAACATGAATATATGTAATATTTATGAAATAATTATTAATCCCTCAATTTAATATAATACTTACATTCATACCCTTTGAATATTTTGTAAATTGATAACATCAACCATGCATATTTGTTGAATACCACCTCCACAAAGTTATGTGATTCAATTTTCATTTCCACCATATATGGATAGTAATAACGATGGAAATAATAAAAAATAGGACATTTATGACATCTTTTTTATTCAAAAAAATAAAAGTATTAAATAACTTATTTTTTCACCCATTTAAGAAAACTAAAACGTCATTTATGTGTTCATACGGACTATCATCTCCATGATACGACAACATAAGTTTTCATGATCTTCTTAAATGGTTGGTTTTAATAGTATATTTAATTCATAAATATGATAATTAAAATATTATTAAAATATTATTAATTAATTTAACTATTACCTCTTCAACCTCAATCAACCTACAAATGTTGTTTGATGTTATAAACCAAACAACCCTAATATATCCAATGAAAATTATACAATTTTACCCACTAAATAAAACAATTTAATATTATAAATTAAAAGAATAATAATGAACATGAAAATGAAGATTATTATTAAATATGTATAAAACTAATATAATTTAACTATTTATTAGTTATATAACAAACTATGATAGATGAGGCTAAAGGTAACACATTTTCCTTTAAACACATTTTTAAATGATTTAAAATATTTATTCTTAATATCCATTTTTATTAAAATGCTTCTATAATTCTCACATTTTTAATCAAATGGTTAAAAAAGTAAATTATATACTTTTTTTACTTTATTTTAAAAGGTTTCAAAATTATGGTTTTTAACATTTTCTCCATGGGTAACTTTTGACCCTTTTTTCCAATTTGAAAAATATTGTTTTCATAACATATATAGAATAAATTTTATTTATATCATATAATTAATTCATTATTAATCCTCCAATACATATTATCATTATTTTCAAATATAAATTATATTTCCCATTTTTTGGGAATTTTTAATTTTTTAAAATGTTCAATGAAAAATAAGATTTATCATTATGATTATTCAAAAATTGAATTTGATTTATTTATATGATAAAACAGCCTTTTAAATGGTTTTATGATCTAAAAGTTAAATAATTTATTCTTCATGGAATAGTACTTTAGTATTATAGATGATTATATGTGATCTTGACATAGCTCTTTCCAAAGGGTGTGTTTAATATATCTCTCCAATACATTGGGTAATGAATAGTATTCAATGGATATAAATGTGAGAGATAACCATATTATTGACTCATATATAATAAACTATGATTATGTTATTCTAAAATAATTTAAACATAAGTGGGCATAGGTTATGAGTAAGATAGTAAAAGAATCCAATATTATTCTTGGAAAAATGGGTTTTATGGAAATATTATTGATTTCTAGGGGCAAGGAATTTTTTATGATGGAAGGTATTTTTCTCAGAGGAATATTTTTATAGGATCCCACAGGACAAATATTTCTTAATGGGTTTTTTCCAATCCGTTATAATGTGTTTTAAAGGTTTACTTTGATAAAATATTTAATTTATCATATTGAATGTTATATTTATGTTCTCAATGTCTTATTCTGGAATGGGTAAAACATCGTGGTTTTTCTTGTTATTCACTTTTGTAATGGGTTTCATTCATTTTTATCTATTATTAAGCTCTGTTGTTATCATCCCAAATTTTAAATCTTTTTTCCCAAGATATATGGATGAGAATAAATTTTATCAAGGTTATTTTTTTACATATTGTGAATCATCTTAAACAAATAAATAGAGTCTTGAATGAAATGGTAATGTAAAAATAAATAATTATTTTTATGGAAAACGTTTATACCTTGTGAAATTTAACATTTTATTGTGAAATATTTTAAAATAATTCTCTATGAGCTTAAATAGAAAAGATCCTTAAAATATAAAAAATTTAACCATTTTAATAAAGCATATTATTTTTGTGTTTTTATGTTACGTGGTGTTATAGAGGGTATCAAATTTCAAAAGATATTATGCACTCATATCGATAACCAGATGAAGAAGGAATTGGAAAGTGATTCTCATAAATCTCTATTTTCTATTCATCCTCGAATTATTATGATGTATATAAAACTTTAAGAAAATTATTAATCCGAATGTATATAAAAATATTGATGCTTTTATAATTAAATGTTTGAGTTTTCTAATAGTTAATATTGATTGAAAACTTCTAAATGTGATACTTTATATTTTTCCTTCCCTTCAATAGAAACGGGATAACATATACAAGGATTTTTTTAGTGGATTACTAAATACATCTAAAGGTAAAATGCGATTTAGGTTACTGTTCATCATTTTCCAAAATCTATGCATTTTATTTTTATTTAAGACACTAGTTTTGGGATCCACCTCATATAATTAGTCATAAATAGATAATCATATTACATGGAGTCCATATATCTATCACATCTAATCATGATCCAAGATTTACCTCATATTTTAGAAAAGCCCATTTAAATTCAGTGGGTAATGAATTGAATTTCAACACTATTTGTCATCCCCAATCATAAAGCCAGTCAGTTAGAATGATTTAGACATTGGAGGATATGTATTCATCATTATTAATGGATTATAGTTTAATTTTGGTTCTTCATATTTGATTAGTTGTATTTTTCTATTATAGAAATTTTCATTCTAATGTTGAAATGATGTCATTTGAGGTATCATATGGATAATAGTGACAAACCCCATCATCTTGATATTAAATTGGTTAAATGAAGTTTTTTGGGAAAGAACTGGAAGAATAAATAATATATAAAGTAAAGATTATTTAGTGGAACATGAGTGTTGGAACATCCTTAGGAGGAAAGTGTTTAAAACATCATTACTTTAATGATCAAAAACCCTGATTCTTTTAGTACTCGGTATTTTTATGTTACATGGTATAATTTTATATGGTAAGACAATTTTTATGAATATTCGGCTAAGTATTGTGGCAAGTCACCAACATCCATGTGCTACCATTTAGTCGAGTTACCACCAAGTAGGAGTCCCTCCTAAGGATGGGCTACCACAAGCAGAGTCACCTCCAACCTTGTCATAATGAAGGCTATTTCTAACAATAGAGCTTCATCTTTGACATGTCTCTGTCAGACTCCAAGTCACTATTGGACTTTGAATCACTGCTAGTATAAAATACTTTCTAGAGGCTAAATCACTACTATCATTATTCTACAGTTTTTATCCAAGGACATTGATGTCAATAAAACAATGACTATTTGTATTTATTGATTTTTTGACCAAGTATTAATTAAACGATTTAATGAATGTCAAACATTTGTGGATCTCCTTCAACCGATGTTGTTATATCTCTGTGAAGGATCATATCTCTCTATGGGGTGTGATAAGAAGATAACTACCTGATATTTAATCAGTGATCCCACACAAGAATATTCATTAATTATATATGAATTTCAATGAAATAATAGTAGATATTCCATTACTGATATTGATTGAGACACTAACAGAGATCAACTGTAACATTCCTACATATTTTTATCATAATGTTTTTACGACAGCCTTTATGAAGAAATATCAAATTTCTCACCAAATCCAATTATAGTAATTCAAGCATTCTAATCATATTAGAATATTAATATCAGACGTAGCATATACAACCGAGCATCACTAGTATATTCATGTTCATTTTATTTTAATTTCTATTTTTTTACTAGGGTCTTGTTTAATTTTTTTACAAACATGGACATTCTCCTAAACCAAACAGAGAAATACTTGTTATTCTATTCTTCCTTTAGATGTTTTTTACCAGGATTTTTGTGGATGTAGTGCTTATGTGGAGTCTTATATTTTGATATTCCATATATAATTGTGAAAGAGGCTCCTTATACAAGAAAACTTATATCTGTTGTTTTTTATTTGATCTGGGTTGTGGGTTTTTATGATTATTATTGTAATTAGCTTGGTTGGAGGTGACTTCCAACTGGAGGGGATTAAATGTCACCTTGATAACGAACCTCTTTTATATTCTTATGTGTTATTTTGTGTTATTACAAAAAACTAGATCTTTTTTAATATATAAACAAAAATATAACATTTATAGTTAATATTAACTTGTGTTTATATATTTTTCTTTGTAAATTGCTTTAAAAATTAATGTTGATTTTAGAATTACTTTAACTCATACATAATCACGCATTGAGAAATGTTTTGAAATAACATATCTTATATCAATATTCTATTCTTATTAACTTTTTAATTTATTTTATTAAGAGGATTTTAGTTTCACTTTATTTTTTAGCTGAAATTTTTATTAGGAACTAAATTCAACCTCGCTTAAGTTAATCACTCCAATAAAAAGTTGGTATTAGAGGGTTTTTGAATTATCTATTAAAATATGATTTTAATTGTATTGTAAAGATATAAAATTTATATTAATTCAAAACATTATTTCTTTATGGATAATAGGAAAATGGATATACTACCAATAGACCTCCTTATATTAATAGTACAAATTATTCTCAATGAAAAATAAAAATAAAAATTCCTTTAGAAAGTATGGGATTTATAATTTGGAATGTAATAGAAAATCATTATGAAATACCAAAAAATTTAATATTTACTTGTTGTGATGCTAAAAAATATCCTACTATATTAATTCTTAGTTTTGTGCCTTGGGTGATAAATAATTTACTAGAATATCTACTTTCAAATCTTATTTTGAAATATGAGATAACTTATCTGACTCTCATAAATGGAAATAAAATGTCAATGAAATGATAATAAATACATATATTATCATGTATGACACTTTTAAAATGAAATCTGAAGAAAAAATTTCTGATATGTATCTCATTTTCAATAAAATTGTTAATACCATGCACTGACATGGAAAACAAGTGACATACAAAGATCATGTGATGATACTTTTTAGATTCTTCCCAGAAATATAGAGAGGAAATTATATATCAATTAGAGAATCTTGTGATATAAGTAAAATAGTTTTCAAGAAATTGATAGTAAAATTGATGATGTATGAATAATATCTTAATGTCATCATAGAGATCGATGAATAAGAACCAAAAATAAAATCAGTATTCTTCAAGACTACCACCTTCAATCAAAGAGAAATGGTACAAGTTAAAAATATGAGTAAAGAAGGATCTCATGATGATAATTATGAAGATATGTCCCACATGGTTAGAATATTTATGAAATTCAATAATAAAAGAGAATTTCTTCGAGAAATATAGTTTCGGATGAAATTTCAAAAATAAGGGAAAATCGAAATGAATTGGAATTTCATGAACCAACCCAATTCAACAATGAACTGGTCACCCCAGATGATCTGTGGCATGTCCCAAAGGGTGTTTCCGATGCCCATAGGTTGTTTACTAGTTTCATACATCAAAAAAGTGAGTAAAAAATGATTTTTCCAAATAATAAATAAGGAAAGTAAATAGTAAAAATATAAACAAAAATATCAATATAATAATAAATCTGAAGTGAACATATTTTATCGGAAGTTGAATGGTACAACAGTTATAAGAAAAGAACATCCTAGTAAGATGACAAAACTATCTATACGTGACCTCGCAAGGACAGTCTCCAACACAATGATCAAACATTGCCCAAGGTGATCAAACTCAATCTAGAACCTATACTAAAGGATTAAAAAAGAACTACATGCTAGAATATTTCAACTTAATAGTCTAGACCAATATTATATTCCCAGTACACTTCATTTCATATTAAAATAACATAAACTTTTAGTTTGAATAAAAATATATAAAAATATGATTTTCAACACATTTTACTTAAAAACAAATAAAGACCCATTTCCCCTCTTAATTTCAAAACAAGGTTCTTTAACAATAAATAAACATTATCTTTTTAGGGTAAAGTGATTATTACAACATAAACTTCCAAAAAGTTGGGAAAAACATTCATTAATTTTTTCTGTAAACCCTTTTTAAACCAACACATCATTTTCCATAATAACACCACAAAAAAGGCACCAAAATGATGATATAACAAGGGAAATGTAAATAAGAATATAAGTATCTGAATCATCACTACATGCATCTAAGATCCAATTGAAAATTGAGAACATAAGAGATCTTGATAATCCTGAACATACTAATACATGAGACCCATCCTCGATAGCATGCCACACATGATGAGATAAAAAATGACCTACACTCCCAACCACCATAACTATGGATATAATGAGGGGCATATCCCATAGCAATTAACCCAAATATATGCACATACTATGGTCCACCAACTAGTGCATAAACTATCCATTGTAAAAAAATTATTATAAAATTCAATAAATATTCTAGAATCACATGTCTTATGTATAAAGGGGGTGAGCCAACCATGAATTAAATCACAAGAATATATAATATTAATTATTGAACAATATGCCTCACCTTGTCTCACCCCAAAGGATTAGATATCATTCCATTAAAGGAATAGAACTAAATGAGTCCCTGCCTTGGATCTCCAATTAAATTATTGGATAACAAGGACTCCAAAGTGAGGAAATCCCATCAAATAAATATTAACATGGATTGAGAATCGTCTAAAGTAGGTTTTCATAATATATACCATCACAATTTTCAATATGATTCCAAACTGGCCTTTATGAATATCTCTCAAAACCAACTTTTTTCAACGATACCAAAACACCTTTTATTATGGGTATAAACACATGATTATCAATTTAAAAATAAATTTTAAAATCCCATTAAATCATTCAAAGTACACTTCCACAGAAAAACCATTTAAACATAAATTCCAAATAGGCTATTAATTGGAAACCCATATCCAAACACATTAAAATCCAACACAAATTCCTTTATAAAAAACATAACCACTTCGGTAACCCATAAAGGGAACACCAAACATAATTTCCCTGGATTTAAATATATTTACAAATCAAAACCAATCATTTTATATCATAAATCACCCATAATGTCCAACTGGGAATTTAATCAAACACTTGTTGTGCATTTTTTTAACAAAATAAATCTATTTATCACACAATAAGACATAAAACACCACTTTTCACTATAAAAAATGAAACCAAGGTTCATATATCAATATTTATTAATCAAAAGTGGTGCGAAAATCATGAAACGAATGAATCTTAAATTTGAAAGGCACATGCAATGGGAAACCTACCTTTAATCTATGGCGCATGAACAACACATAACCAAAACCACACCATGAAGGTTCCTAGATCCAGGTTCTACCAAGAGAAGCCCTACAATAATAAAAAAATATAAAACAAGGTAAAATAAAATCCTAGTCAACAAGACCATGGGAGAAAAGAAGCTCAAGATGAAATGGAAGGATACGGATGAGGGAGATGAAGAGAAGACATTACCTTGAGATATTTTCCCAAAATCATGAAGAAATAATTATATCCACACCCAATGAGGAGGAAGTAAGATTGTAGAAACAAGGAGAGATCTCCCTAGGGCTGTACACAGTAGGTATAAGACGAAATTGGAGAATTTGGGGTTAAAGTCATTTACAGTTATAATTTTAATTTTACACTTTTTGAGATATGGGAAGCTTTCAAGATTAGACCAAATGGTTTACCAAACCTTGCACCAACTATGCAGTAGCCACTA
Source organism: Viscum album (assembly GCA_963277665.1). Taxonomy (NCBI): domain Eukaryota; kingdom Viridiplantae; phylum Streptophyta; class Magnoliopsida; order Santalales; family Viscaceae; genus Viscum; species Viscum album. The sequence continues at coordinate 522,840,022 of OY728150.1, forward strand.
TCTTTGAGAATATTGATTGCATGACCAACACACATGATTTCACATACAGTGCATAGACCATGCAGTAGGTTATACCCAATCCCACCACCCACCACACGATAACTGGGGTTCGGGCGCAAAATTTACCAAACTATGCACTGACTGTGCACAGGTCACTGCCAAGAAAAAGTTTATAGATTTTCTGCAAAATTCCCAAATTAATTGAAGGTCTTCCATGGGAAACAAATGAGACACATAAGAACATAGAAATTAAACCCCAATCAGACCCAAAACTCAAGTGAAGAACCGAGATTCATATTGAAATGGAACTTAATAAAATAATTGAAAAATAGAGTGTGGAAACTCTCCCCACAGTTAACAATTTCCACCCTCATAAAGCCACAAAAATTTCCAGTTGATTGATCAATTCCAAAGGATTACATAAAAAAATTCAATATCTTAAGACAAGAAAACTTCACCTACTTCCAACAGAACTTACGCCTCCTTCCAAAAACAAAACAACAAACCCAAAACAATTGCATTAGAATAATCATAAGGATCATGCCACCACATCGACAATTATAATGAGAACAAGACTGATAGACCTTATCCAAAAAGAACAACATTAACACAAAACAAAAAAGTAATGATATATAAATGACATGAAAAAAAATACTTCACCTATACTAACACCAAAACCAAAACCAAAGTAATCCACCAACAAAGGGGAGGCCCGAACAGACTCTCCACCATTTGAAAATAGCTATCACCCAACAACATCTTTGGAGAAAACTCAATGAAACCCACAATGGGTCTCCCCAATAATAAGAAATATCTAGAAATAAATAAACAATAATTGTACGTAAATCAAAACCAAGACATCACCACATAGGCCAACCAGAACTCTTTCACAAAGGAATACCAACAAAGGATAATAAGAACACAACAATAGAATTTAAACTACCCAGTCCTGATCAACGGATACAAGGACTGAGTGAACACTCCCCACAACCCTCAAGGTTATTGAATCTGATCTGGAGTCTCTTTGGGACATATGGATATAGCTCTGATAATTAAATCATATTCTCCATCACAATCATGAATCCATAATCCCAACTAGGAATACACAACACCCGATTAGGTAAAAAAACCTATGAATTTGGTAAATGAAAATCACCATTCCATTGAAAATATGATTTCATCAAAAGACTCCCAAAATCCCTTAAATTTGAAAAATTAAAATACCATCGGGACAATAACCAGAAAAAATAACACCTAACCTGAGGGAAACATAATAAATAAAACTCTAAAATAGTTCCTAACCACACATCTCCTCTAAGTGATGCCTCCATGATGATTCCTAGAAATGCCCTGAAAAAATGCTACCAATAACCCAATCATCCACAATCATGGACATATTTTGGATCATTCAGACACGAATAATACTTATGACCCAGTTTGATACACTAATAATACAATATAATATCTTTCCTAGAAGAGGTTGATAGAAGATTATATGGCCTTTTTATTCCATGATCCGCTCCATCAACATTCAATACCTTCCTCATCTCCTTATTAGAAATATCCTAGTACTTCCCAGTTTTGAAGGAGGGAAGACTACTTCAAGGACTCCCTCTATCACAACATCAACATGAATGAATTGCTTCACCACATCAGAAAAAGAAGTTATATTTAACTCTGAAACCTTAAATTTTAGATCTATATAAATCCAAAACTCAAAATGTCGAGCCTTTAGAGAATCAGAAACAACATACTCAGAAAGGTAATGAACTAGGTCCATAAAATTATGTAAATACTCCATCACTAGTTTGTCACCATGCTACAAACAACACATCTCCATCCCATTTATCACCATTTTTTTCTTATATAAATACTAATGAATGAACAATGGCTCGATGAACTACCAAGTAATATCTTTAAGAGGATTATTATGAGATACTACCTTACACCACTTCCATAGTGAACATTCAAGAATGAAGGTCACAAACATGACCTTAAAAAACACATTCAATTCGATGAGGCTAAATTTCCTTTTAATCTTTTTCATCCATGATTCTTCTTCCAGAGGATCTATTTTCCTATAAAATAGGTGGATTTATCTTCTGAAACTAATGAAGGTAATCCTTATGTCGATCAGTTGTAAATCCTGCTAATGCGGAATCACTCGTCGATGCACTGCGATCACCCATCGATGCACCATGAGGAAAACTACAGGATAAAATAAAATCCAAGAACTAAATCAAGGCCAACTCAACTATCAAGATCCTCAAGGACAAACATTGCATAATAATCAAATGTTGAACATATGATAACAAGCAACTATTAATGTCATAAAATTATTTTTAAAACATTTTCAATTTCAAAAACAAAACTCAGTGAGTTGAATATTCACTATTGGTATTCCTTAGAGTCTCACTCACATGTACATTTTCATGCCACCCTAGGAACCCATAAGCCATGAAATATCCGGAATCCGTCCACATTTCCATTTACCACAATGAATGTGAGTACCCATGAAAACACCAAGGATAAAACAAAACATCCTCATTTTCCAAAAAAATCTTTCAACTGAATTTCAAAATCGTTAAACTTCCAAAGGAACACTAACCACCGAGTCAAAGCCCATTTTTAGATTCCATAAATCAAACAATTTTACCATGATCGAAAATAAAACCGTATATATTTCCATCAAAAAACCTTTTCAACCCATTAAAAACATTTTTACAGCAATACCAAAATATAATTTCATCAATAACAATTTGGTTAAAATGTCACACCATTTAATTTGAATCAAATTTCCAAAATGAACATCAGTTTTCCATTAACTCCATGTTTTTAAATAAACACCAAATTGCATTAAATCACTACATTTTACCCCCAAGAGGTCATTTAATAAAATCTAATTTTTCTAAAGTCTTTCCCAATTTAAATTATTAAAATCCATTTTAATCACCTTCCAAAATCAAAACCATTACCATTAAAACTACATTTTCACAAATCCAACCGAAGGGTTTTCAAAACAATTTTCTAAATTAAATGAAGACCCAATGAGACTAAAAATATGTAACTAGTGTCGGTGGGAAACATGATAATATGTTTGGCGGTAATATTCCAAACATACCACCAACATGAAGATCCTTCTAGGACCATGCCCTTGACTCAACATGGATTTCTAGGGCTTGAGAGCTCATAGATACCATTATCCTAACTCCCCTTTTCATATCCCAATCACCAAAAAAATCATTAAAGACCAATGAAAACAAAAAAACCACACATCCCATGGAAACATGAGGATTTAAATGAGCAAGAGTTCACAAGGCTCTACTTACACCAACCTCTCGAGTTCTAAAAATACTAATCTATCTAACTTGACATCCCCAAATAAGAAATGGACCTCTGAAAAGCAAGGTCATATAAAGAGAAAACCCACCTATGATACCATTGTTTCACGAAACAACTAAGGTAAACCCTAAACCGGTCACTCTAGATGATCTGTGGCATGGACCGATGGGAATTCTCGATCGCCCTGGGCTAGAAACTAGTACAAGGCATCAATAGAGTGAATAAAGGTAAAGACATCACATAAGAATATATAAGGAAAAAAATAGCATAAATATTAACAAATCAGATTAATTTGAAAATAAAACTAAACTAACCATATTTTATATAAAGCTAAATATTACAACAACTATACAAAAAGCCCAACCGAATAAGATGAATACACAATATTTATTTTACCTTACAGGTCACTCTCTAACACAACATCCAACCATCCCCCAAGGTGATAGAACTCAGGATGGAACCTGCACCGAATCCTAAAAATAATAACAACTATAAGCGTGAGTATTAAAACCCAATAGGTTAGCCTGATATTCTATTCCCAATACACTTTTATTAAAATAAAAATATTATCAACTTTAGTTTGAACTATGATATATAAAAATAATATTTTATACACATTTAACTTAAAAAAACAACGGCCCATTTACCTTCTTCATTTAAAAACTAGGTTCATTACTAATATTGAAAAATTAAAATTTTCAATGCGGAAGAAATTCATGCATTTTCAACTGTTCACAAAAGAGTATAAAATCACTTTTCCTAAAAAAAAATTCATAAACCCCTTTTAAACCAACATATCATTTTCAATGAAAAACACCAGACAAGAAGGCATGAAGATGATCATATAAAAAGGGAAATGGAAATAATCATACAAGTATCCAATTAATTACTACAAAAAGGTAAGTGCTAACATACTTCAGTAAACCTAGGATATTTTAAATAATAAAGATCATACTAATACCTGAGACCCATCCCCAGTAAAATTCCATGCACGATGAATTCAAAAACACCCTAACAATCATGACCACCCTAACACTATACAGACCAAGGGGAAAATCCCATGCTAATAAACCCAAATATATCCTCCAACTATGGGGCACCATCTAGTGTGTAAACCGGCTAGCGTAACAGTCATTCTCAGAAAACTACTTCATTATGACAGTTTCTCATGTCTCATGTATAAAGGGGGTGATCCAAACACTTATAGATGAGAATCCAATCACAAACATATATAGTTATAATTATTCAACATCTATACTCAACCTTAGTCACCCCAAAAGATAAAATCTCATTCCATGGAAGGAATAGTACTCAAGGAGTCCCAACCAAGGATATACAATTACCATAATGGATCACACAGACTCCATAGTGAGGAAATACAATCTATTAAATATTAACAAGGAATACGATTCATCCAAAGGAGGTTTTCATAATAATTACATTCACCATTTTCATGACGTTTCCAAATGGTCCGTTCTTCATTTTTCTCCAAAATAATGTTTATAAAAGATAATAATACACCTTTAACAAAGTGTGTAAACACATCATTTTCCATTTAAAAAGAATTTAAAAAATCCCCTCTAAGCATTCACATAACACGTTTAAGGAAAAACATTTTTTTATAAAATTTCCAAACGGGTTATTCACCGATAACTCATACCCATCCACATTAAAAGACAACACACATTCCTTTATAAAAACTAAACCAACTTCGGAAACCAGTAAAAGGATCCCCAAACATCATTTGTCATGGTTCCAATATATTTAAAAATCCAAAACATATATTTTATATCATAAATCACCCATAAAGTCCAACCAAGAATTTAATAAAGAACATAGTGTAAATTGTTTATAAATTTTTTTTCTCACACAACAAGGCATAAAACACCACTTTGCACACCAAAAAATGAAAACAATGTTTATACACAAATATTTGTTAATCAAAAGAGGTTGGGAAAGAATTAAATTAATGAATATTAAATTAAAATGGAATGTTAAAGGGGAACCCTTCCTAAAATTCATGCCACATCAATAATGCACACCTGAAACCAAACCAAAAAGGTTTATATATCCATGATCTATCACGAGAAACCCTAAAATAACAAAACCCCCAAGATAAAACAAGGCAAAACTAAACCCTTAGTCAGCATGACCATAAGAGAATAGACACTCAAGATAAAATAAAAGGAGGAGGAAGATGAAGACGAAGATTGTAACGCCCTGACCCCAGTTACCCAGAGTCGGTGCATTATTACATAACATTGGCATGATCACAAGAAAGTTCAAATCTAGAACGACTGATTGCTTTAGTAGCCATCGAAACACTAGATATATTCATAAGTTTTACATTACATCATAAAATGAAAAACTACTACAACAACATAATGTTTCCACAGTCCACACTATAATCCCCTCATAATATCCCTGCAGGTCATTCATAACTTACATCTTCACATCCTGGGAAAAATAAAACATAAAAAAGGGGTGAGCTCAAATGCCCAGTAAGGATAACAATATATCGGAAACTTTCATAAATAAGAATAAACATTTAAGGCAATGTATAACTAAAAGAAAAGCCTTTTAAACTTGAACATTTAACATAGTATGGCATAAATAAAATGAAATAATTCCATTTACTTATTCACATGGTTATTCTACTAATCGAATAATCACATGAAAAATCAATAACCACTTTCATAATGATGGAATGCATAATGCCAGACTATCATAACCACATAGCCAAGGCCTCGTGCCAAGACTACAAATAAGATTTTGTCAAGGCCTTATGCCAACACACTAGTTTGCCTCATGAGACCTACCGATGCATCGAGGAGCTAAAGCGGGCTCCACCCGTCACATATTAAGTCCAATGCATTCCCATATGAAAAGGTTTAAACATAACATAAACATTCTTATTAAAACTAGCATATGAAATGTCAATACATTCACCATAAACTATGAATGGTATAAAAATAGCACATCCACAGTCAAACATATCACAAAAACATCAATACAATATAGAAGTTTTGTATCATAACAAATCAACTTCAAATAATCTTAAAATCCATCAAAGGATGTTGACATAGATGAAATCAAAATTCTTTTTAAAGAAATATCTCCTTTTATTTTGAAATCATTTAAGATCCATATTAAATAAAACATTTTCATTGAAAATATTCTTATAAGCTTGTAAGGGAAGCTTTGAAGATTTTATAATGGCGGAAAATAGCCGCACCCGCCGTATAAGTTAAAAAAACATTCTTACCTTAATTCTGTCGAAAAGGTTAAAAAGGACCTTGTTTTGAAAACGACGGAAAGATTCTTTTATAATCCTCTTATAAAAAGTCAAACAAGGGTATAAATGACTTTAACCCATATTCTTGTAAATAATAAATATGTTTTGAAATACATTTCTAAGAAACATGGATTTGGATGATAAATGAAATCCCAGTAGATTATTACATATAAAAAACCTCGGATAATGAAGAGATTGTGAAATAACCCTTACCTTGCACTTTTCCTTGGTTGGGGTAGGTTAAACTCCTGTATAATGGTGAAATAATTGTTATTAAATTATACAAGAATCATATATATTAATATGATATCATAAATGATCTTTTAACATTGATTTGTTAATAATATCTTAGAATTGTCGTCATTTCGGGTGTTAACTTACTCATTTTCTTTTATATGTTTTGTTACATAAGCCATGTTTGTTGTATCTTATTCATATCTAGAATGATATCAAATCCTTAAACATCAATTTTAAATCATCAAATGATGATTATACTTGAATGGATACGATGGAGAATGAATCTCATCGCGTTTGTGGAGACGGTAGTCCGTACGTACGCACGAGCGACAATATCATTCTTTTGATATTAAAATAATATATAAATGGATTTTATATCATATATACAGAATCATTAACATGTTATATTTATTATTTACTTGAGTTAAACATCATTATTATACCCATACAAATAATATTATATTGAATAACAATTACACCACGACGTGGAGACGGTAAGCTGTACGTACGCACGTATGGTGACATGTTATTCAAAGGGTTGATAGAATACTGAATATGGTTGTACCATATTTATAATAACATCACAGTATATGTCAGATACTGTAGTTATTATTTTAGAATGGTAAGAACAAAGAAAGAAGAAGTGGAAGAAGAAATGAACTTAGAAAAGGGTGGTGAAATCATTATCTCTTCTTCGGGTTCTTCCTTTTGATTTGATCAAAAGGGCTCCTTAGGTTGGCTTTTGGATCAAACTAAGGCCCCTAGGTTGTAGTGAGGAAATTTGGGAGAGTATTTGGGCAGAGTTTGGCTGTAACACCCGAGAATTTTATGTTATATAAATAATCAAAGGAATCTTTTTCTACACAACACTTGCTTGGCTTTCTTTACACGCAATCACGACCTTCCTCGATAGCTTGCGTCGTACGCAATACCGAGTTTCACTAAACAACAATATGCTATTAAAACTAGCCGTTATAAATAGTAATAACCACTTTTTAAAATTTTATAAATTTTATTTTTCAAAATGGCCTTCATTTTTGGACTCAGAATATTGAAATTAGCCTAGGGTGAAATTTTGGTATTTTTCTGAAAACATTCAATTTTTGATGATTAGTGAAACCACTAAGTGGTAGGTTAAAAACTGAATTTTGCATAAAAATTAATTTTACCGCTTCTGTGAATGGAATTTCGAAAATCCGACAGACACGGTTGATATCAGTAAGTAAAATGTGGTTCAATGAGATAAAAATAATTTTTTGGTGAATAGTAACATTTTACTTTTTTTACCGCGGTTAATAGTAAATAGGGTAACTAAGGGTAAATATGATATTAATATTACCCTAACACATGTCCTAATTCTATTGGATAAGTGTAATTCGACCAAAAACAACTTTATGAATAAAATATGACCATTTAGGCCCACTTGGGTTAGATTAGGACATTTATTATTAATTTATTTAAAGAAGGGTTAAAATAGTTAAAATCAATGTTTAATAAGTAAATAATTTTTAATATGGGGTTATACATAAGATAAATTAGACTATAAATATTCATTAGAAAGACAAAAAGATTTACTACATGATGGTATTTTATTTGTAATTTTTAGACATCAAATAATTTAATTTATTTATGACACAATGATGATGCAGTAATTATCTTATTAATGAAATATTGACATAATTGATGTTAAAACACCAAAATAAATGTCATTTTAGACTTTTTATGAATTCCACTAATTTTATAGGTTACTATGATATATTAGTGTTGATTTAATCAACTTGTTTCGAACATATAATTCTGTTATGACTTTCACAAAAATCATATATCAAATAGTGTCAAAATTGACACAAAATAGTTTTTAAATCAAATATTATATTATTAATTGTTATTTTATTCCTAAAAATCTAAGGTTCGGCCAAATGACTTAGATAAGGATATATATATTAATAATAAACAATTTGGGGTTCGTTTGGCATGTTATAGTAAGTGTATTAACCATATAGTGAAAGAAAACAAAAAGACACTGTAAAAGTTAAATTATTTAACTTAGAGTTAAATCTAATTGATAAGGTTAAAATAATACCCTAAACTTGTCTAAATCCTATTGGTTGATAGGGTTTCGACCCATACCCACATTATCTTCGAAATAAGACCCTTTGGAACCATTATATACCGATTTTGACTTTAATATAAAATAATATTTTGAGATATTCCTAAGGTGCCCCTCTCCTCCCTTATAAAAGGGCACCTCCTCCCCCTCCTCCTCACACCAAATTGAGCACTCAAGCTCGGCCAACCCCTGCAATTCTCTCCTCTCCACTTCCCTAGAATAATCCTAGTGGTCCTGGTCTTCTTCAAAGACCAATCTTAGTTCCCTAAGTGGAGGATTCAAAGAGGCGTTCCAAAGAAGAGGTAATATCCATTACCGATCTTTTCAATTTATTTCTTCTTCAACTTCTTCTTCTTTAGTTTTTTCATGATAAAGTAATAACATCAGTATTACTTACATACTGATATGTTATTATAAATATGAAACAACCCTAATTCACCTTCTATCCATCCCACGGAAAAATGAAATCACCGCGCGTGCGTACGTACGGAATACCGTCTCCACGCCGTGGTGTAATCTATTTTCCACCATCACTTTACAAGGATGGGTATAATGGTGTAATGAATAACTATTTATGATTATTATTAAGTAATATTGATACTGAAATAATATATATATTCCAATACAATTCCATGATCATAGGAATGATATCATCACTCGTGCGTACGTACAGAATACCGTCTCCACGATGTGATGCGACTCGTTCTACATGATCATCATTACATAGTAATTATATAAATGAATTGAATGAATAAATATGATATATGTTACACTAATACCATTCTGGATATAAGGTATCTATAACCTTAAAATAAGAATAAGAATTTATTCGACAAAACACGCATAAGAACAAAAGGCAATAAAGACCTGAGTAACAAGTAACAATGAAATATTACTAATAAGAAGCTAATAATATGAACATATATGATATCATATCAATATGTAAGATTCTGGAATAAGTCAATAACATTATTTAAACCATTATACAGGAGCTTCGGACACGTACAAAGAAAATCGGACCTAAGGTAAGGGAAAATATCACAATCTCATTTTTATCCGAGATTGTTTATTCGTAAGTATTTACTGGGGTGTATTTTATCATCCACATCCATGTTTCATCAATATGTAATATTATTTCCATCCACCTAAAATTTTTTAAATCCATTTTTACCCTTCGGTGAGTTTTTAGTAATATCTATGAAAGGAATCTTTTGTCGTACGAGGTACTTTTTGACTTTTCCGATAAAAGTATGAAGAATGTTTTTTTAACTTATACGGCATGAATGGATTTCTAAAAAATTATTTCCAAGAAGCTTCCTTTACAAGTTTTCAAGTTTATTTTTAATCAAATTCTTTTATTTTAAAGTCGTATGACATGTTATGAACGGAAAAATGTTTTTGAAGTAGAAAGGATATTTTCCTCAAAAATGGAGTTCAAGTATTTTATCAAAATTATTTTCCATATAAGACAATAAAAGGGTTCTGTTTTTATCCCTATTATTACATGGATTTTATTATGTTGTGATGGAAACATTTTTATGAATTCCTTTATCTTATATGAATTGTTTTATGATGTCATGTTGTTTAAGAATCCCATTTTTATTACGTGGATTACGCTATGATGTATGGTTTATGATTATGTGGCACACATAAGAAAGGATTCATTATAAGATGGGTGGGACCTATATCTCCCTCCAATGCATTGGGTAAAGATTTTATATCTCATGAGATAGACAGGGCTGGAACGGTAGGTTATACCAGTTCAGTGATACATGACTGGAACGAGGGTGACTCGGTTCAGAAAGGGACTTTGTCCACTAAGATAGTCTTGGCAATGAGTCATGACTAACAAGAAATGATTTTCCATGATTAGGTGTGCTTTCCACAATGTTTCAAGTTTCATGTTATGATTATGGGGATATCATTTTCACTTCTATGATTTATTCCATGATAAGATATTATGATCTCTTTTGCAGGTTTTGATTTTCAAAAAGATATGATATGATTTTTATTTCCTTTATTTGCCCTTGCTGAGCATTTGAGCTCACCCTTTTATGTTTTCTTTTCCCCAGGTCAGGAAGATGGATATAAAGTATAATATGCTAAAAGAGACCCTAGATATGATGAAATAAATGGGAGACACTGTAGAAGATTTATGAACCAGTTGTTTATGTTTCCCAGTTTCTAAAGACACTATACCTATACGGTCCTTTGTGGTTTTATCATATGTTGTAATAAGTGTGCTTCAATTATGAAGTATTAACAATGTATGTAAAGTATGGGTCGTTATAGTTGGTATCAGAGGAAAGGTATATTCAACCTTTGGAAACTATGATGTGAAAGCCTTAGTTAGAACCCTAAGGATAAGTCTAAGCATAGAACACAATCTTAGTGTTTTAGAAATGGCCTTGAATAACCTAGGATAAGACCATAAGCATGAATATTTTATTCTTGAATTATGTGGTTTTCCTATTATAATTAGTGTTCCTCACACTATTCTTCTTGGTTTTAGTCAATGGCTGGAACCCGAAGGAACCGTGTTAATGCGGAATGCGATGGGCAATGCAATGATTGTCCCCCTGAGCAACCAAACGATATGGGAGCTGGAATGCAAAATCTTGTAGCCATTCTCACACAACTTTCTCAAGCTATGAATCATGCAGGACTTCCAAACGAGCAAAGGAAGGAGAAGCATTCTGTTGAATCCTTCATGAGGCAGCGTCCACCTTCTTTCAGCGGGTCTACTGATCCATTAGTTGCTGAACAATGGATTAGTACTACTGAAAAGATATTTTCAGTTCTTCAATGTTCTGAGCATGATAAAGTCATCCTAGCAGGGTATCGTTTGGAAGGAGATGCTGATCAATGGTGGAATCTTATTAAGAATACGAGGAAAAGGGATGAAATTGAGTCTATGGAATGGGATGAGTTTAAGAACTTATTTTTCAATTAGTACTTCCCCCGTATTCTCCGAACAAAGATGGAGAAAGAGTTTCTTGAACTGAAGCAAAGGGATGATGAATCTGTTGGTACCTATGAAGAAAATTTTACAAGACTTGCAAGGTACGCTTCTGGTATTATTATCCAACCTGAGAGTAATATTGATCGATTCTTTAGTGGCTTAAAACCAAGTCTTCGAAGGGCGTTAGCCATAAGGGACTTCAATAGCTATGAGGAAATCGTTCGATGTGCTCTCAAAGTCGAGATAGAGATTGGAGTAACCCATCAGTCACATGGGTTTGATAAGAAGAGGAAGATGGAATTCAAAGGAAAATCTAAAGAGCACATTGAAAAGAAGATGAACTTTCCCTTATGCTCAAAGTGTGGAAAGAAACATGGAGGGAGTTGTCTTAAAGGGACAAGTAAATGTTTTAAATGTGGAAAGGAAGGTCATCGGGCATTTGAATGCCGCGATAATGGGAAGAAGATGTCTAATGATGCAAACAAAGGAAGGGATACACAGAATGAACCAACTACACTTCAATGTTTCAAGTGCAAGGAGATGGGGCATTATGCCAATCAATGCCCAAATCCAAGGGTTGATGATGATGGTCGATGTCAACAAAATCATAATGCTAAAGACAGAGGAAAGTCACATGCAATTTCTTTCAGCGATGTGGAGTACGATAACGAAGTGGTGAAAGGTACACATACCATCCACTATAAAGTAGCAAATGTTTTATTTGATTCTGGATCCACCCACTCTTTTATTTATAAAGAATTTTCTAAGGGTATCGCCGTATTACCTCAACAATTAGATGTTGATTTAGCTGTGACAACACCTAATGGCACAACAGTCGCATCAAAAGTTTATAATTCTTCTCCGATCGAAGTTTGTGGGAAAGTGCTTCCTGCAAATCTTGTGATCCTTCCTTTAGTGGAATTTGATGTGATTCTTGGCATGGATTGGCTTTCTCTACATGGAGCTCATATCAATTGCCAAAGAAGGGAAGTCACATTTCATATTCCAGATCAATCTATGATCGTCTATCAATGCAAGAATGAACATAACCTTCCAGTTGAAATTTCTTCCATCTTATGGGTATTGATTCCACTAAATGAAGGTTATTTATCTCAAATGGTTGGTGAGAAACTCACGATTAAGAATATGCCCATTGTACGGGAGTTTGATGATGTCTTTCCAGAGGAATTACCGGGTCTTCCACCAAATCGTGAAGTTGAGTTTTCAATAGAACTCGTTCCGGGTGATTTGCCTATTTCAAAGACACCTTATAGAATGGCCCCAATTGAGTTGAAGGAACTGAAGAAGCAACTCCAAGAGAATCTTGATAAAGGATTCATACGCCCTAGTGCGCCACCTTGGGGAGCACCTATTCTATTTGTTAAGAAGAAAGATGGATCAATGAGACTCTGCATTGATTATTGAGAACTTAACAAGATCACTATCAAGAAAAAATATCCTCTCCCACGCATTGATGACTTATTTGACCAACTACGCGGAGCTCAATACTTTTCCAAGATTGATCATCGTTCAGGGTATCATCAATTAAGGGTCAAAAGGGAGGATATATCAAATACGGCTTTCCGTACAAGGTATGGACACTATGAATTTATAGTGATGCCATTTGGTCTTACTAATGCCCCTGCTATCATCATGGATCTAATGAATAGAGTCTTTAGAGACTATCTTGATCAATTTGTGGTAGTTTTTATAGACGATATTCTTGTCTATTCAAAGAGCAAGGAAGAGCATGAAGATCACTTGAGAATTATATTGAAGACCCTGAGAAAGGAGAAGCTTTATTCCAAATTTACCAAGTGTGAAATTTGGCTTCAAAAAGTTGCAATTTTGGGTCGCATAATCTCAAAAGAGGGGATATCTGTGGATCCAGCAAAAACAGAGGTTATCGAAAGATGGTCAAGACCAACAACAGTAACTGAGATCCGAAGTTTTCTTGGTTTGGCTGGATATTATCGACGTTTTGTAAAGGATTTTCACGATTATCTAATCCACTCACCAAGTTGACTCGGAAATGAGTTAAGTTTGTCTGGACAGAGGAATGTGAATAGAATTTCAAGGAGTTGAAAAGAAGGTTATCCAGTGCACCTGTGCTCACACTGCCTTGTAGTGGAGAAAGGTTTGTGATCTACAGTGATGCATCCAAGAAGGGATTGGGGTCTGTTCTTATGCAAAATGATATGGTGATAGCTTATGCCTCACGACAGTTGAAAATCCATGAGAAAAATTACCCAAAACATGATTTGGAGTTGGCTGCGGTAATCTTTTCATTAAAGATTTGGAGGCATTACCTCTATGGTGAAAGGTGTGATATTTGTACTGATCATAAAAGTTTAAAGTATATTTTCACACAAAAGGAGCTGAATATGCGTCAAAGAAGATGGTTGGAGCTGATTAAGGATTATGACTGCTCAACCCATTACCACCCTGGGAAAGCAAACAAGGTGGAAAATGCATTAAGTTGACAAGACCATGCTAGTTTATCCATGATAAGGATCAGAAAAGATCCAATATTTATGGATTTACAAAGGATGGATCTTGGAATTATAATGGAAGGGGAAAAATCTTATCTTTCTCAAATGAATGTTCAACCATCTATACATGTGAAGATTAAAGAGGCACAGAAAGAAGATGTAGTGTTACAAAAGAAGGTGAGAAATGTTCCTGAATTCAACCTTGATTGTGATGGGATAATAAAGTTCCGGAATCGGGTTTGTGTTCCCCCAATCCCCGAATTAAAGAAGGAGCTGCTGGATGAGGCTCATAGTTCATCGTTCTCTATTCATCCTGAAAGCACGAAGATATATAGGGACCTGAAAGAGTACTTCTGGTTGGATGGCATGAAAAGAGATGTTGTTGAATATGTCTCTCGATGCTTGGTTTGTCAACAAGTTAAAGCTAAGAGACAGAAGTCTAAGGGGATGCTACAACCATTACCCATACCCGAATGGAAATAGGAAAACATCACTATGGACTTTGTCACAGGACTTCCTAAAACATCTAAAGGCAATAATGCTATCTGGGTCATAGTTGATCGTCTTACAAAGTCTGCACACTTCATTCCTATTAGAGAGGATTTCTCTCTAGATCATCTTGCCAGGATATATGTAAAGGAAGTGGTAAGATTGCATGGAGTACCACTTTCTATTATATCTGATCGGGATCTGAGATTTATCTCGAAGTTCTGGCGAAGTCTTCAGCATACTCTGGATACAGAGTTGAGTTTTAGCACTACTTATCATCCCCAGACAGACGGTCAGTCTGAGAGAACAATTCAAACCCTAGAAGATATGTTGAGAGCTTGCTCTATGGATTTCAAGGGAGGTTGGGATCAACACCTACCTTTGGTGGAATTTTCTTATAATAATAGCTTTCACTCCAGTATTCAGATGGCTCCTTATGAAGCTCTCTATGGAAAGAAATGCAGGACTCCAACTTGCTGGGATGAAGTTGGGGAAAGAAAGCTATTAGGACCTGATCTCGTTGATGAAATGGCAGAAAAGGTTAGATCTACTCAACAACACATAAGAGCAGCTCAGAGTCGACAGAAAAGTTATGCCGACAACAGAAGAAAAGACCTAGAGTTTGAAGTGGGTGATAGAGTGTTCTTACGAATATCTCCCTGGAATAGGGTTATGAGATTTGGAAAGAATGGGAAGTTGAGCCCTAGATATATCGGTCCTTTCGAAATACTGGATCGTGTTGGGAAGGTAGCTTACCGATTGGCGCTTCCATCGAATCTCTCTCATGTACACGATGTGTTCCATGTATCTCTCCTGAGAAAGTACATACCAGATCCTTCACATGTACTCTGCTCAGAAGTTGTACCGCTGGAGCAAGATCTTTCTTATGAAGAACAGCCGATAGAGATTCTGGATCGTAGCGAAAAAGTCCTACGAAACAAGACCACTCGATTGGTGAAAGTTTAATGGAGGAACCACCAACTTGAAGAAGCTACATGGGAGCTTGAGGATATGATGAGGGAGAAGTATCCTCATCTGTTTGTTACAAAGTGACGAATTTCGAGGGCGAAATTCTTTTTAAGGGGGGTAGAATGTAACACCCGAGACTTTTATGTTATATAAATCATCAAAGGAATCTTTTTCTACACAACACTTGCTTGGCTTGCTTTACACGCAATCACGACCTTCCTCGATAGCTTGCGTCGTACGCAATACCGAGTTTCACTAAACAACAATATGCTATTAAAACTACCCGTTATGAATAGTAATAACCACTTTTTGAAATTTTATAAATTTTATTTTTCAAAATGGACTTCATTTTTGGACTCAGAATATCGAAATTAGCCTAGGGTGAAATTTTGGTATTTTTCTGAAAACTTTCAATTTTTGATGTATAGTGAAACCACTAAGTGGTAGGTTAAAAACTGAATTTTGCATAAAACTTAATTTTACCGCTTCTGTGAATGGAATTTCGAAAATCCGACAGACATGGTTGATATCAGTAAGTAAAATGTCATTCAATGAGATAAAAATAATTTTTTGGTGAATAGTAACTTTTTACTTTTTTTACCGCGGTTAATAGTAAATAGGGTAACTAAGGGTAAATATAATATTAATAATACCCTAACACATGTCCTAATTCTATTGGATAAGTTTAATTCGACCAAAAACAACCTTATGAATAAAATATGACCATTTAGGCCCACTTGGGTTAGATTAGGACATTTATTATTAATTTATTTAAAGAAGGATTAAAATAGTTAAAATCAAAGTTTAATAAGTAAATCATTTTTAATATGGGGTTATATATAAGATAAATTCGACTATAAATATTCATTAGAAATCTAAACAGATTTCCTAAATGATGGTATTTTGTTTGTAATTTTAAGACATCATATAATTTAATTTATTTATGACACAATGATGATGCAGTAATTATCTTATTAATGAAATATTGACATAATTGATGTTAAAACACCAAAATAAATGTAATTTGAGACTTTTTATGAATTCCACTAATTTTCTAGGTTACTATGTTATATTAGTGTTGATTTAATCAACTTGGTTCGAAAATATAATTCTGTTATGACTTTCACGAAAATCATATATCAAATAGTGTCAAAATTGACACAAAATAGTTTTTAAATAAAATATTATATTATTAATTGTTATTTTATTCCTAAAAATCTAAGGTTCGGCAAAATGACTTACATAAGGATATATATATTAATAATAAACAATTTGGGGTTCGTTTGGCATTTTATAGTAAGTGTATTAACCATATAGTGAAAGAAAACAAAAAGACACGGTAAAAGTTAAATTATTTAACTTAGAGTTAAATCTAATTGATAAGGTTACAATAATACCCTAAACTTGTCTAACTCCTATTGGTTGATAGGGTTTCGACCCATCCCCACCTTATCTTCGAAATAAGACCTTTTGGAACCATTATAAACCGATTTTGACTTTAATATAAAATAATATTTTGAGATATTCCTAAGGTGCCCCTCTCCTCCCTTATAAAAGGGCACCTCCTCCCCCTCCTCCTCACACCAAATTGAGCACTCAAGCTCGGACGACCCCTGCCATTTTCTCCTCTATACTTCCCTAGAATAATCCTAGAGGTCCTGGTCTTCTTCAAAGACCAATCTTAGTTCCCTAAGTGGAGGATTCAAAGAGGCGTTCAAAAGAAGAGGTAATATCCATTACCGATCTTTTCAATTTGTTTCTTCTTCAACTTCTTCTTCTTTAGTTGTTTCATGATAAAGTAATAACATCAGTATTACTTACATACTGATATGTTATTATAAATATGAAACAACCCTAATTCACCTTCTATCCATCCCACGGAAAAATGAAATCACCGCACGTGCGTACCTACGGAATACTGTCTCCACGCCGTGGTGTAATCTATTTTCCACCATCACTTTACAAGGATGGGTATAATGGTGTAATGAGTAACTATTTATGATTATTATTAAGTAATATTGATACTGAAATAATATTTATACTCCAATACAATTTGACGATCATAGGAATGATATCATCACTCGTGCGTACGTACGGAATACCGTCTCCACGATGTGATGCGACTCGTTCTACATGATCATCATTACATAGTAATTATATAAATGAATTGAATGAATAAATATGATATATGTTACACTAATACCATTCTGGATATAAGTTATCTATAACCTTAAAAGAAGAATAAGAATTTATTCGACAAAACACGCATAAGAACAAAAGGCAATAAAGACCCGAGTAACAAGTAACAATGAAATATTACTAATAAGAAGCTAAGAATATGACCATATATGATATCATATCAATATTTATGATTCTGGAATAAGTCAATAACATTATTTAAACCATTATACAGGAGCTTCGGACACGTACAAAGAAAATCGGACCTAAGGTAAGGGAAAATATCACAATCTCATTTTTATCTGAGATTGTTTATTCTTAAGTATTTACTGGGGTGTATTTTATCATCCACATCCATGTTTCATCAAAATGTAATATTATTTCCATCCACCTAAAATTGTTTAAATCCATTTTTACCCTTCGGTGAGTTTTTAGTAATATCTATGAAAGGAATCTTTTGTCGTACAAGGTACTTTTTGACTTTTCCGAAAAAAGTACGAAGAATGTTTTTTTTAACTTATACGGCATGAATGGATTTCTAAAAAATTATTTCCAAGAAGCTTCCTTTACAAGTTTTCAAGTTTATTTTTAATCAAATTCTTTTATTTTAAAGTCGTATGACATGTTATGAAAGGAAAAATGTTTTTGAAGTAGAAAGGATATTTTCCTCAAGAATGGAGTTCAAGTATTTTATCAAAATTATTTTCCATCTAAGACAATAAAAGGGTTCTGTTTTTATCCCTATTATTACATGGATTTGATTATGCTGTGATGGAAACATTTTTATGAATTCCTTTATCTTATATTAATTGTTTTATGATGTCATGTTGTTTAAGAATCCCATTTTTATTACGTGGATTACGCTATGCTGTATGGTTTATGATTATGTGGCACACATAAGAAAGGATTCATTATAAGATGGGTGGGAACTATATCTCCCTCCAATGCATTGGGTAAAGATTTTATATCTCATGAGATAGACAGGGCTGGAACAGTAGGTTATACCGGTTCAGTGAAACAGGACTGGAACGAGGGTGACTCGGTTCAGAAAGGGACTTTGTCCACTAAGATAGTCTTGGAAATGAGTCATGACTAACAAGAAATGATTTTCCATGATTATGTGTGCATGCCACAATGTTTCAAGTTTCATGTTATGATTAAGGGGATCTCATTTTCACTTCTATGATTTATTCCATGATAAGATATTATGATCTCTTTTGCAGGTTTTGATTTTCAAAAAGATATGATATGATTTTTATTTCCTTTATTTGCCCTTGCTGAGCATTTGAGCTCACCCTTTTATGTTTTCTTTTCCCCAGGTCAGGAAGATGGATATTAAGTATAATATGCTAAAAGGGACCCTAGATATGATGAAATAAATGGGAGACACTGTAGAAGATTTATGAACCAGTTGTTTATGTTTCCCAGTTTCTAAAGACACTATACCTATATGGTCCTTTGTGGTTTTGTCATATGTTGTAATAAGTGTGCTTCAATTTTGAGGTATTAACAATGTATGTAAAGTATGGGTCGTTATAGTTGGTATCAGAGGAAATGTATAGTCAACCTTTGGAAACTATGATGTGAAAGCCTTAGTTAGAACCCTAAGGATAAGTCTAAGCATAGAACACAATCTTAGTGTTTTAGAAATGGCCTTGAATAACCTAGGATAAGACCTTAAGCATGAAAATTTTATTCTTGAATTATGTGGTTTTCCTATTATAATTAGTGTTGCTCACACTATTCTTCTTGGTTTTAGTCAATGGCTGGAACCCGAAGGAACCGTGTTAATGCGGAATGCGATGGGCAATGCAATGCTTGTCCCCCTGAGCAACCAAACGATATGGGAGCTGGAATGCAAAATCTTGTAGCCATGCTCACACAACTTTCTCAAGCTATGAATCATGCAAGACTTCCAAACGAGCAAAGGAAGGAGAAACATTCTGTTGAATCCTTCATGAGGCAGCGTCCACCTTCTTTCAGCGGGTCTACTGATCCATTAGTTGCTGAACAATGGATTAGTACTACTGAAAAGATATTTTCTGTTCTTCAATGTTCTGAGCATGATAAAGTCATCCTAGCAGTGTATCGTTTGGAAAGAGATGCTGATCAATGGTGGAATCTTATTAAGAATATGAGGCAATGGGATGAAATTGAGTCTATGGAATGGGATGAGTTTAAGAACTTATTTTTCGATAAGTACTTCCCCTGTATTCTCCGAACAAAGATGGAGAAAGAGTTTCTTGAACTGAATCAAAGGGATGATGAATCTGTTGGTACCTATGAAGGAAATTTTACAAGACTTGCATGGTACGCTTCTGGTATTATTATCCAACCTGAGAGTAAGATCGATCGATTCTTTAGTGGCTTAAAACCAAGTCTTCGAAGGGCGTTAGCCATAAGGGACTTCAATAGCTACGAGGAAATCGTTCGATGTGCTCTCAAAGTCGAGATGGAGATTGGAGTAACCCATCAGTCACATGGGTTTGATAAGAAGAGGAAGATGGAATTCAAAGGAAAATCTAAAGAGCACATTGAAAAGAAGCTGAACTTTCCCTTATGCTCAAAGTGTGGAAAGAAACATGGAGGGAGTTGTCTTAAAGGGACAAGTAAATGTTTTAAATGTGGAAAGGAAGGTCATCGGGCATTTTAATGCCGCGATAATGGGAAGAAGATGTCTAATGATGCAAACAAAGGAAGGGATACATAGAATGAACCTACTACACTTCAATGTTTCAAGTGCAAGGAGATGGGTCATTATGCCAATCAATGCCCAAATCCAAGGGTTGATGATGATGGTTGATGTCAACAAAATCATAATGCTAAAGACAGAGGAAAGTCACATGCAATTTCTATCAGCGATGTGGAGTACGATAACGAAGTGGTGAAAGGTACACTTACCATCCACTCTAAAGTAGCAAATGTTTTATTTGATTCTGGATCCACCCACTCTTTTATTTCTAAAGAATTTTCTAAGGGTATCACCGTATTACCTCAACAATTAGATGTTGAGTTAGCTGTGACAACACCTAATGGCACAACAGTCGCATCAAAAGTTTATAATTCTTCTCCGATCAAAGTTTGTGGGAAAGTGCTTCCTGGAAATCTTGTGATCCTTCTTTTAGTGGAATTTGATGTGATTCTTGGCATGGATTGGCTTTCTCTACATGGATCTCATATCAATTGCCAAAGAAGGGAAGTCACATTTCATATTCCAGATCAATCTACGATCGTCTATCAATGCAAGGATGAACATAACCTTCCAGTTGAAATTTCTTCCATCTTATGGGTATTAATTCCACAAAATGAAGGTTATTTATCTCAAATGGTTGGTGAGAAACTCACGATTAAGAATATGCCCATTGTACGGGAGTTTGATGATGTCTTTCCAGAGGAATTACCGGGTCTTCCACCAAATCGTGAAGTTGAGTTTTCAATAGAACTTGTACCGGGTGCTTTGCCTATTTCAAAGACACCTTATAGAATGTCCCCAATTGAGTTGTAGGAATTGAAGAAGCAACTACAAGAGAATCTTGATAAGGGATTCATACGCCCTAGTGCGTCACCTTGGAGAGCACCTGTTCTATTTGTTAAGAAGAAAGATGGATCAATGAGACTCTGCATTGATTATAGAGAACTTAACAAGATCACTATCAAGAACAAATATTCTCTCCCGCGCATTGATGACTTATTTGACCAACTATGCGGAGCTCAATACTTTTCCAAGATTGATCTTCGTTCAGGGTATCATCAATTAAGGGTCAAAAGGGAGGATATATCAAAGACGGCTTTCTGTACACGGTATGGACACTATGAATTTATAGTGATGCCATTTGGTCTTACTAATTCCCCTGCTATCTTCATGGATCTAATGAATAGAGTCTTTAGAGACTATCTTGATCAATTTGTGGTAGTTTTTATAGACGATATTCTTGTCTATTCAAAGAGCAAGGAAGAGCATGAAGATCACATGAGAATTATATTGAAGACCCTGAGAAAGGAGAAGCTTTATGCCAAATTTACCAAGTGTGAATTTTGGCTTCAAAAAGTTGCATTTTTGGGTCACATAATCTCAAAAGAGGGGATATCTGTGGATCCAGCAAAAACAGAGGTTATCGAAAGATGGTCAAGACCAACAACAGTATCTGAGATCCGAAGTTTTATTGGTTTGGCTGTATATTATCGATGTTTTGTAAAGGATTTTTCACGATTATCTAATCCACTCACCAAGTTGACTCGGAAAGGAGTTAAGTTTGTCTGGACAGAGGAATGTGAAGAGAATTTCAAGGAGTTGAAAAGAAGGTTATCCAGTGCACCTGTGCTCACACTTCCTTGTAGTGGAGAAAGGTTTGTGATCTACAGTGATGCATCCAGGAAGGGATTGGGGTGTGTTCTTATGCAAAATGATATGGTGATAGCTTATTTCTCACGACAGTTGAAAATCCATTAGCAAAATTACCCAACACATGATTTGGAGTTGGCTGCGGTAATCTTTGCATTAATGATTTGGAGGCATTACCTTTATGGTGAATGGTGAGATATTTATACTGATCATAAAAGTTTAAAGTATATTTTCACACAAAAGGAGCTGAATATGCGTCAAAGAAGATGGTTGGAGCTGATTAAGGATTATGACTGCTCAATCCATTACCACCCTGGGAATGCAAACAAGGTGGCAGATGCATTAAGTTGACAAGACCATGCTAGTTTATCCATGATGAGGATCACAAAAGATCCAATATTTATGGATTTACAAAGGATGGATCTTGGAATTATAATGGAGGGGGAAAATCTTATCTTTCTCAAATGAATGTTCAACCATCTATACATGTGAAGATTAAAGAGGCACAGAAAGAAGATGTAGAGTTACAAAAGAAGGTGAGAAATGTTCCTGAATTCAACCTTGATTGTGATGGGATAATAAAGTTCAGGAATCGGGTTTGTGTTCCTCCAATCCCCGAATTAAAGAAGGAGCTGCTGGATGAGGCTCATAGTTCATCGTTCTCTATTCATCCTGGAAGCACGAAGATGTATAGGGACCTGAAAGAGTACTTCTGGTGGGATGGCATGAAAAGAGATGTTGCTGAATATTTCTCTCGATGCTTGGTTTGTCAACAAGTTAAAGCTGTGAGACAGAAGTCTAAGGGGATGCTACAACCATTACCCATACCCGAATGGAAATGGGAAAACATCACTATGGACTTTGTCACAGGACTTCCTAAAACATCCAAAGGAAATAATGATATCTGGGTCATAGTTGATCGTCTTACAAAGTCTGCACACTTCATTCATATTAGAGAGGATTTATCTCTAGATCAGCTTGCCAGGATATATGTAAAGGAAGTGGTAAGATTGCATGGAGTACCACTTTCTATTATATCTGATCGGGATCCGAGATTTACCTCGAAGTTCTGGCGAAGTCTTCAGCATACTCTGGATACATAGTTGAGTTTCAGCACTGCTTATCATCCCCAGACAGATGGTCAGTCTGAGAGAACAATTGAAACCCTATAAGATATGTTGAGAGCTTGCTCTATGGATTTCAAGGGAGGTTGGGATCAACACCTACCTTTGGTGGAATTTTCTTATAATAATAGCTTTCACTCCAGTATTCAGATGGCTCCTTATGAAGCTCTCTATGGAAAGAAATGCAGGACTCCAACTTGCTGGGATGAAGTTGGGGAAAGAAGGCTATTAGGACCTGATCTCGTTGATGAAATGGCAGAAAAGGTCAGATCTACTCAACAACACATAAGAGAAGCTCAGAGTCGATAGAAAAGTTATGCCGACAACCGAAGAAAAGACCTACAGTTTGCAGTGGGTGATAAAGTGTTCTTACGAATATCTCCCTGGAAGAGGGTTATGAGATTTGGAAAGAAGGGGAAGTTGAGCCATAGATATATCGGTCCTTTCGAAATACTGGATCATGGTGGGAAGGTAGCTTACCGATTGGCGCTTCCATCGAATCTCTCTCAAGTTCACGATGTGTTCCATGTATCTCTCCTGAGAAAGTACATACCAGATCCTTCACATGTACTCTGCTCAGAAGTTGTACCGCTGGAGCAAGATCTTTCTTATGAAGAACAGCCGATAAGGATTCTGGATCGTAGCGAAAAAGTCCTACGAAACAAGACCACTCGATTGGTGAAAGTTTTATGGAGGAACCACCAACTTGAAGAAGCTACATGGGAGCTTGAGGATATGATGAGGGAGAAGTATCCTCATCTGTTTGTTACAAAGTGACGAATTTCGAGGGCGAAATTCTTTTTAAGGGGGGTAGAAAGTAACACCCGACACTTTTATGTTATATAAATCATCAAAGGAATCTTTTTCTACACAACACTTGCTTGGCTTGCTTTACACGCAATCACGACCTTCCTCGATAGCTTGCGTCGTACGCAATACCGAGTTTCACTAAACAACAATATGCTATTAAAACTAGCCGTTATGAATAGTAATAACCACTTTTTGAAATTTTATAAATTTTATTTTTCAAAATGGACATCATTTTTGGACTCAGAATATCGAAATTAGCCTAGGGTGAAATTTTGGTATTTTTGTGAAAACTTTCAATTTTTGATGAATAGTGAAACCACTAAGTGGTAGGTTAAAAACTGAATTTTGCATAAAACTTAATTTTACTGCTTCTGTGAATGGAATTTCGAAAATCCGACAAACACAGTTGATATCAGTAAGTAAAATGTGGTTCAATGAGATAAAAATAATTTTTTGGTGAATAGTATCTTTTTACTTTTTTTACCGCGGTTAATAGTAAATAGGGTAACTAAGGGTAAATATGATATTAATATTACCCTAACACATGTCCTAATTCTATTGGATAAGTGTAATTCGACCAAAAACAACCTTATGAATAAAATATGACCATTTAGGCCCACTTGGGTTAGATTAGGACATTTATTATTAATTTATTTAAAGAAGGGTTAAAATAGTTAAAATCAAAGTTTAATAAGTAAATCATTTTTAATATGGGGTTATA
The DNA here is from genome assembly GCA_963277665.1 of Viscum album. Lineage (NCBI taxonomy): Eukaryota > Viridiplantae > Streptophyta > Magnoliopsida > Santalales > Viscaceae > Viscum > Viscum album. The sequence continues at coordinate 522,865,093 of OY728150.1, forward strand.
CATAAGATAAATTCGACTATAAATATTCATTAGAAAGCTAAACAAATTTCCTACATGATGGTATTTTGATTGTTATTTTTATACATCAAATAATTTAATTTATTTATGACACAATGATGATGTAGTAATTATCTTATTAATGAAATATTGACATAATTGATGTTAAAACACCAAAATAAATGTAATTTGAGACTTTTTATGAATTCCACTAATTTTATAGGTTACTATGTTATATTAGTGTTGATTTAATCAACTTGGTTCGAACATATAATTCTGTTATGACTTTCACGAAAATCATATATCAAATAGTGTCAAAATTGACACAAAATAGTTTTTAAATCAAATATTATATTATTAATTGTTATTTTATTCCTAAAAATCTAAGGTTCGGTCAAATGACTTAGATAAGGATATATATATTAATAATAAACAATTTGGGGTTCTTTTGGCATTTTATAGTAAGTGTATTAACCATATAGTGAATGTAAACAAAAAGACACAGTAAAAGTTAAATTATTTAACTTAGAGTTAAATCTAATTGATAAGGTTAAAATAATACCCTAAACTTGTCTAAATCCTATTGGTTGATAGGGTTTCGACCCATCCCCACCTTATCTTTGAAATAAGACCCTTTGGAACCATTATAAACCGATTTTGACTTTAATATAAAATAATATTTTGAGATATTCCTAAGGTGCCCCTATCCTCCCTTATAAAAGGGCACCTCCTCCCCCTCCTCCTCACACCAAATTGAGCACTCAAGCTCAGACTAACCCTGCCATTTTCTCCTCTCCACTTCCCTAGAATAATCCTAGAGGTCCTGGTCTTCTTCAAAGACCAATCTTAGTTCCCTAAGTGGAGGATTCAAAGAGGCGTTCCAAAGAAGAGGTAATATCCATTACCGATCTTTTCAATTTCTTTCTTCTTCAACTTCTTCTTCTTTATTTGTTTCATGATAAAGTAATAACATCAGTATTACATACATACTGATATGTTATTATAAATATTAAACAACCCTAATTCACCTTCTATCCATCCCACGGAAAAATGAAATCACCGCGCTTGCGTACGTACGGAATACCGTCTCCACGCCGTGGTGTAATCTATTTTCCACCATCACTTTACAAGGATGGGTATAATTGTGTAATGAGTAACTATTTATGATTATTATTAAGTAATATTGATACTGAAATAATATATATACTCCAATACAATTCGACGATCATAGGAATGATATCATCACTCATGCGTACGTACGGAATACCGTCTCCACGATGTGATGCGACTCGTTCTACATGATCATCATTACATAGTAATTATATAAATGAATTGAATGAATAAATATGATATATGTTACACTAATACCATTCTGGATATAAGGTATCTATAACCTTAAAAGAAGAATAATAATTTATTCGACAAAACACGCATAAGAACAAAAGGCAATAAAGACCCGAGTAACAAGTAACAATGAAATATTACTAATAAGAAGCTAAGAATATGACCATATATGATATCATATCAATATGTATGATTCTGAAATTAGTCAATAACATTATTTAAACCATTATACAGGAGCTTCAGACACGTACAAAGCAAATCGGACCTAAGGTAAGGGAAAATATCACAATCTCATTTTTATCCGAGATTGTTTATTCGTAAGTATTTACTGGGGTGTATTTTATCATCCACATCCATGTTTCATCAATATGTAATATTATTTCCATCCATCTAAAATTTATTAAATCCATTTTTACCCTTCGGTGAGTTTTTAGTAATATCTATGAAAGGAATCTTTTGTCGTACGAGGTACTTTTTGACTTTTCCGACAAAAGTACGAAGAATGTTTTTTTTTAACTTATACGACATGAATGGATTTCTAAAAAATTATTTCCAAGAAGATTCCTTTACAAGTTTTCAAGTTTATTTTTAATCAACTTCTTTTATTTTAAAGTCGTATGACATGTTATGAAAGGAAAAATGTTTTTGAAGTAGAAAGGATATTTTCCTCAAGAATGGAGTTCAAGTATTTTATCAAAATTATTTTCCATCTAAGACAATAAAAGGGTTCTATTTTTATCCATATTATTACATGGATTTGATTATGTTGTGATGGAAACATTTTTATGAATTCCTTTATCTTATATGAATTGTTTTATGATGTCATGTTGTTTAAGAATCCCATTTTTATTACGTGGATTACGCTATGATGTATGGTTTATGATTATGTGGCACACATAAGAAATGATTCATTATAAGATGGGTGGGACCTATATGTCCCTCCAATGAATTGGGTAAAGATTTTATATCTCATGAGATAGACAGGGCTGGAATGGTAGGTTATACCGGTTCAGTGAAACAGGACTGGAACGAGGGTGACTTGGTACAGAAAGGGACTCTGTCCACTAAGAGAGTCTTGGCAATGAGTCATGACTAACAAGAAATGATTTTCCATGATTATGTGTGCATGCCACAATGTTTCAAGTTTCATGTTATGATTATGGGGATCTCATTTTCACTTCTATGATTTATTCCATGATAAGATATTATGATCTCTTTTGCAGGTTTTGATTTTCAAAAAGATATGATATGATTTTTATTTCCTTTATTTTCCCTTGCTGAGCGTTTGAGCTCACCCTTTTATGTTTTCTTTTCCCCAGGTCAGGAATATGGATATTAATTAGAATATGCTAAAAGGGACCCTAGATATGATGAAATAAATGGGAGACACTGTAGAAGATTTATGAACCAGTTGTTTATGTTTCCCAGTTTCTAAAGACACTATACCTATACGGTCCTTTGTGGTTTTTTCATATGTTGTAATAAGTGTGCTTCAATTTTGAAGTATTAACAATGTATGTCAAGTATGGGTCGTTATATTGGCCGAACAAAAAGGCTTTGAAGGTGTGAAGAAATGAGAAGGAGGAGTTCCCTTTTATAAGAGGGGTGAGGGGCACCTTTGGAAAAGCTAGAAATATTAATTTATAATAAATTCATATTCGGTTTATAATGGATACAATGTTGTTTATTCAAAGGTTAAGGTGGGTATGGGTCGAAAACAACTCAACCAATAGAATTTAGACAGGTTTGGGTACTTATATTAACCTTATCTTTAAGTATTAACTCTAAGTTAATTAGTTTCACTTTTACAATGTCTCTTTGTATTTTTATATAATATGGTTAATAAACGTACTACATACATCCAAGAGACCCCCAAGTGGTCCATTAATGATGAAGATATCATGATATAAGTCTCTTGGCCGAACCTTAGATTTTTAGGAATTTAATATCAATTAATAATATAATATTTGTTTTAAGAACTCTTTTATGTCAATTTTTACACTATTCAATAGTTGATTTTTGTGAAACTCATAAAAGATTAATTACTTCAAACAAAGTCAATTAAATCACTCCTAATATATCATATTATCCTATAAAATTAGTTTAATTCATTAAAAGTTTCATATTATATTTATTTGGGTATTTATAATATCAATTATTTTAATTTTTCACTATTATAGTAATTACTGCATCATCATTGTGTCATAAATAAAATAAATTATTTAATGTCTAAAAATTATAAATAAAATATCATTATGTATGAAATCTTTTTATCATTCTAATGAATTATTATAATCTAAAATCCAACATATATAACCCTATGTAAAAATTGTTCTTCTAAAAGATGTAAGCTTACACCATTTTTATTTTTATTTTAAATTTTTTAATATAATGTGTCCCTACCACATACAAGTGGTTCTAAGGGGTCCCCAAATAGACCCACGGATGCCCATGGTCGGGTATGTGTCCACCAATAAGGTTAGGACAAGTTTTTGGGTAATTTTGTATTATTATAATATTATTTTTTTACCCTTATTTATCGGATTTACCCTTTAACCATGGTAAATAAAATATTTACCGCAGTAATTATTCAAAATGTGTAAAAATAAAAGTTACCCATTTACATAATTTGGAAATCCTGATTCCAAATATTTAATCCATTTTTCCAAATTCAAAACACAGAAGTGGCAGAAATTAATTTAAAATTAATTCTCGTTGTTAAAATAAAAAGCGTGTTTTTAAGAGATAATAACTATCAAAAGATTGACACTTGTTTATGTCTGATTTAATTGTGAAATTATGTCCAATGACAAACATTAAATTAAATGGTAAAAATATATTCTAAATATACTTTAAAACCACTCAAATTCATAATTTATCAATATTAATTATTTTGACTAAAAAAATTGTTTTTAATTAAAATTTAGTAATTTTCACTATTCATCAAAATATAAAAGTTATCTGAAAAGTACCAAAATTTCACCCTAAGCTAATTTCAATATTCCGAATCCAAAAATGAAGTCCATTTTGAAATATAAAATATATATGATTTCAAAAAGTAGGTATTACTATTCACAACAGCTAGTTTAATTAGTTGTTGTGTGTGTTAGAACTCGAGGTTGTGTACAACACACGCTATCGCATTATTCAAAGGGAAACGTACCGTGGAAGCTTGGGGTGTTACATTCTCCCCTCCTTTAAATAATTGCGTCCTCGCAATTTCTAGGGTATTACTGCATAAAAATACTCGGGTGGTTCTTCATCATATGTTCCTCGGGTTCCCACGTTGCCTCTTCCATCTTATGATTTCTCCACAAAACTTTTACCAGACGCGTCGTCCGGTTTCTCAGTACTTGTTCTCTCGTATCAAGAATCCTAACAGGCTCTTCACAATAAGACAGATCGGGTTCCAGTTCTAATTATTCATAGGTGAGTACATGCATTGGGTCAGGAATGTATTTCCTCAACAGAGATACGTGGAACACATCATGAACTTTAGAGAGACTTGGTGGCATTGTCAATCTGTAAGCTACAACCCCAATTCATTCTATAATTTCAAAGGGTCCAATGTACCTGGGACTCAATTTACCTTTCTTACCAAAACGTATGACTCCCTTCCATGGAGATACCTTCAGGAAAACATGATCACCGACTTGAAATTCCAAATCCTTCCTTCGATTATCGGCATAGCTCTTCTGCCTACTTTGAGCTGCTCTGATGTGATTTTGGATTACCTTCACCTTTTCCATCGTTTCCTCCACCAGTTCTGGACCTACAAGTTTTCTTTCACCGACGTCATCCCAACAGGTCGGTGTACGACGTCTCTTTCTGTATAACGCTTCATATGGTGCCATCTGAATACTCGAATGGAAGCTATTGTTATAGGAAAATTCTACCAGAGGTAAATATTGATCCCACATACCCTGAAAGTCAAGTGAGCAGGATCACAACATGTCTTCTAAGGTTTGAATAGTCCGTTCTAATTGTCTGTCTTTCTGAGGGTGGTAAGAAGTGCTCAAATGAAGTTCAGTATCCAGGGATTTCTGAATACTTTTCCAGAATCTTGAAGTAAAACTGGGATCACGATCAGAAACAATCGATAGGGGTACTCCATGAAGTCTCACAACTTCATTAATATATAGTCTTGCTAGACGTTCCAGGGGTAGATCTTCTCTTATAGCAAGAAAATGTGCTGTCTTGGTAAGACGATCAACAATAACCCATATTGCATCGTTCCTTCTAGGAGTCTTTGGTAGCCCCATGACAAAGTCCATCGTAATATTGTCCCATTTCCACTCCGGTATGGGAAGAGGTTGCATGACTCCTCCAGGCTGTTGCCTTCCAGCTTTCACTTGTTGACAAACCATACATCTTGACACAAAATCAGCAATCTCCCTCTTCATGTTGTCCCACCAAAACTGTTCCTTCAAATCTCTATACATTTTGGTGCTCCCAGGGTGTATAGAGAAATTGGAACTATGAGCATCATCTAGCAATTCCCTTTTTAGATCAGGTATATTGGGAACACAAAGTCTCTTCCCGAATTTCAAAATTCCATCTTCATACACAATGTCTCTCAATCTCCCATCATTCACTTCTTTAATCTTCTTTTGAAATTATTCATCATCGGTCTGAGAACTCTTAATCCTTTCTAGTAAAGATGGTTTGGCAACCATTTGAAAAAGAAATGATGTTTCTCCTTCCCTGGTTAATCCCATGTCCATCTTTACTAGATCCATGAAAATTGGATCCCTTTCAATTCTCATATTGTTCAAAACTCCATGGTCTTTTCTACTCAAAGCATCTGCCACCTTGTTTGCCTTCCCCGGGTGGTAGTGTATCGTACAATCATAATCCTTGAGTAATTCAAGACATCTCCATTGCCTCATGTTGAGTTCTTTTTGTGAGAAAATATACTTCAAACTCTTGTGATCAGTATAAATCTCACATTTTTCACCATAGAGGTAGTGCCTCCATATCTTCAAAGCAAAGATCACAGCTGCTAACTCGAGATCATGAGTAGGATAGTTTTGTTCATGAATTTTCAACTGTCGTGATGCATAGGCAATAACTCTATCATTCTGCATAAGGACACAACCAAGTCCTTTCTTCGATGCATCACTATAAATAACGAACCCATCATTCCCCAATGGTAGAGTCAATATAGGAGCATTGACTAATCTTCTCTTCAGTTCTTCGAAACATTCTTCACACTCTTTTGTCCAAACCAATTTAACCCCGTTAAGTGTGAGCTTCGTTAATGGGTTAGCCAATCGGGAAAAATTCTGGACGAAACGTCGATAATAACCTGCCAAACCAATAAAACTGCGTACCTCAGTTATACTCGTAGGTGCTGGCCATTCTTGGATTGCCTTGGTCTTAGAAGGATCAACAGAGATTCCATCTTTAGAGACAATATGGCCAAGAAAAGAAATCTCCTGAAGCCAGAATTCACACTTGCTAAACTTCCCATATAATTCATGCCTCCTCAGAGTCTTCAAGATAATGCGCAAGTGATTTTCATGATCTTCGTAGGTTTTGGAGTATACCAAGATATCATCAATAAATACCACAACAAATTCATCGAGATACTCCTTGAAAACACTATTCATCAGATCCATGAATACAGAGGGTGCATTAGTCAATCCAAACGGAATTACGGTAAACTCGTAATGCCCGTACCTGGTTCGAAATGCTGTCTTCAGAATGTCTTCCTTCTTCACACACATCTGATGGTATCCAGATCGAAGGTCAATCTTTGAAAAGTATTGAGATCCATGCAGTTGGTCAAATAAATCATCAATACAAGGTAGGGGATACTTGTTCTTTATCGTTATAGCATTGATCTCCCTGTAGTCGATACATAACCTCATAGATCCATCTTTCTTTTTAACAAAAAGAACAGGGGCTCCCCATGGAGAAACACTAGGGCGAATAAATCACTTATTACTCAATTCCTCTAGTTGTTACTTTAGTTCGACTAACTCTACAGTAGCCATTCTATAAGGGGTCTTCGATATAGGCATTGATCCAGGAATCAAATCAATGGAAAACTCAACTTCTCATTCTGGAGGATGTCCAGGTAAATCTTCCGGAAATACATCTACAAATTCATTCACAACAGGTACATCCTCTATTTGAACATTCCTTTCCTCACCGACAGTTATTTCATTCTCTTCCTCCTCAATAATTGAATTAAGTTGAACTACTGGGGGTGGATCTAAATAAGAATTAGGTGGTAACGATTCTGCTCTAAAAATAAGGTGTTCCTTATCATTATCATCAAGAATCATAACCTCTTTCTTCTTACAATGAATATTCGCATCGTAGTCCGAAAGCCAGTCCATACTGAGGATTATATCAAACTCAATCATAGGTATGACGATGAGATCAGCAGATAAAGAAAATTTATGTGCTCTAATGGGGACTGATTCACAAAACTTTGTTGCAACGATACTTCCCTTAGGATTTTTAACTGACAACTCCCTTATTAAATCAAATTGGAAATATCTAATTTTCTTAGCAAACTGGGAAGATATGAAACAATGCGATGATCCTGAATCAAATAATGCATTTGCTGAACTTGAGGAAACCATTAAATTACCTGCCACCACGTCTTTCGGAGCTTCTACCTCAGCAGTAGTGATAGCATAAGCCTGGCCTTGATCCCTTGGCCTTTTCTGAGGTAAGTTCTCCTGATGCATTGTACATTCATTTGCATAATGCCCCATCTCCCTGCAATTGTAGCAATGAACGTTGGTAGCTTCCTTCTTCCCCTTGCAATCACGAGCTTGGTGACCTTTTTCACCACACTTGTAACAGACTCCCATTCCCTTCTAGCAAGTACCAGGATGTTTCTTCCCGCATTTACCACAAGATGGATATTCAACCTTTCCCTTCTTCCCCTTATTTCCATTCCCAGATTGATCAGCAGGTCTCTTCTTCTCTTGCTTTGCTTTAATGTCATAAGACTTAGAGAATTCCTTTTCGATCTTCATAGCACATGAGACAATGTCTTCGTACGATGAAAAGGATTGTGAGACTAATGCTCGATGAAGAAATGGTTTTAACCCATCAAAGAAACGATCAATCTTACTTCTTTGGTTACATATATAATCACCAGCGTACCTTGCTAACCTTGTAAAGTTAGCCTCATACTTTGCGACATTCTCATCCTCTTTTTGTCTCAGACTCAGAAATTGCCTTTCCATATCTGCTCAATGGTCGCGAGGAAAGTATTTTTCTAAAAACAGATCATTGAACTCCCTCCATTCCATATTTTATACTTCATCATCTTCCTTCATGTTTTGAATCAATGGCCACCATTGAGCAGCATCTCCAGTGAGGTGGTAAACTGCCATGATAACTTTTTCCCTTTCACTGCTCCCCAAATCCTGAAATATTTTCTCTAGGGAATTTATCCACTGCTCGACTACTAAGGGATTTGTATTCCCATTGAACGTTGGTGGTTGTTGCCTCATGAATCGATCTAACATTGATCCACCACGTTGTGGATCAGGGTGCTCCATACGGGTAAGGTTATTATTCATAACCTGAGTAAGTTGTCCCAGTATGGTGATTAGCTGATCGACACTAGTTTCATCACCAGCCGCACTATAATTATATTGAGCAGGAGGGAAATCCCTACATGGAGTGCGTGCATTGATATGGTTTCCATTTCTTCCACTAGGCGCCATTTCTAAACAATGGCATAAACTAGATCAGTTTATGAATCAAAATACATAATCACATACTTATAAAACACTCAACATAAATTGAACTATTTATGGATATAATCCATAATCATAAAAATGTTTTCTTTGAGGAATTATATACTCATAAACCCTTCATAATGATTTGTAAAGAAAATGAGAGTTATCCTAAGCATATCCCCCGGGAGTGTCGTAACCAAGAGTGCAGCAAGGCCCGTTTTCGTGCACCAGTTCTCGTTCGAGTCTAGCTCAAAGCGGTGTTTTCGGGTTTTACCCCTAGGTACATCTGTGCCAGAGCTGCCTCTACCTGCTCGTATCCAGACAGGGATGTATTGCTCGGAAAACTCACAAAATCTCTACAATACCAAAATTCTTGGAAGTTCTTCTATACTAATCCTCAAAGTTCATCTTAGGTCTACATGCTCTAATTAGAGTTTATCTAAATCTAGCTTCCAAGGTTTGTACTAAACTTCCTCTGATACCAACTGTAACGCCCCGACCCCAGTTACCCAGAGTCGGTGCATTATTACATAACATTGGCATGGTCACAAGAATGATCAAATCTCGAAATACCGATTGGTTTAGTAGCCTTGGAAACACTAGATATATTCATAAGTTTTACATTACATCATAAAATGAAAAACTACTACAACAACATAATGTTTCCATAGTACACACTATAATCCCCTCATAATATCCCGGCAGGTCATTAATAACTTACATCTTCACATCCTGGGAAAAATAAAACATAGAAAAGGGGTGAGCTCAAATGCCCAGTAAGGATAACAATATATCGGAAAATTTCATAAATAAGAATAAACATTTAAGGAAATGTATAACTAAAACAAAAGCCTTTTAAACTTGAACATTTAACATAGTATGGCATAAATAAAATGAAATAATTCCATTTACTTATTCACATGGTTATTCTACTAATCGAATAATCACATGCAAAATCAATAACCACTTTCATAATGATCGAATGCATAATGCCAGACTATCATAACCACATAGCCAAGGCCTCGTGCCAAGACTACAAATAAGATTTTGTCAAGGCCTTTTTCCAAGACACTAGTTTTCCTCATGAGACCTACCGATGCATCGAGCAGCTAAAGCGGGCTCCACCCGTCACATATTAAGTCCAATGCATTCCCATATGAAAAGGTTTAAACATAAATAAACATTCGTATTAAAACTAGCATACGAAATGTCAATACATTCACCATAAACTATGAATGGTATAAAAATAGCACATCCACAGTCAAACATATCACAAAACCTTCAATACAATATAGAAGTTTTGTATCATAATAAATCAACTTCAAATAATCTTAAAATCCATCAAAGGATGTTGACATAGATGAAATCAAAATTCTTTTTAAAGAAATATCTCCTGTTATTTTGAAATTATTTAAGATCCATATTAAATAAAACATTTTCTTTGAAAATATTCTTATGAGCTTTTAAGGGAAGCTTTGAAGATTTTATAACGGCGGAAAATAGGTGCACCCGCCGTATAAGTTAAAAAAACATTCTTACCTTAATTCTGTCGAAAAGGTTAAAAAGGACCTTGTTTTGAAAACGACGGAAAGATTCCTTTATAAACCTCTTATAAAAAGTCAAACAAGGGTATAAATGACTTTAACCCATATTCTTGTAAATAATAAATATGTTTTGAAATACATTTCGAAGAAACATGGATGTGGATGATAAAGAAATCCCAGTAGATTATTACGTATAAACAACCTTGGATAATGAAGAGATTGTGAAATAACCCTTACCTTGTACTTTTCCTTGGTTGGGGTAGGTTAACCTCCTGTATAATGGTGAAATAATTGTTCTTAAATTATACAAGAATCATATATATTAATATGATATCATATATGATCTTTTAACATTGATTTGTTAATAATATCTTAGAATTATCGTCGTTTCGGGTGTTAACTTACTCATTTTCTTTTATATGTTTTGTTACATAAGCCATGTTTGTTGTATCTTATTCATATCCAGAATGATATCAAGTCCTTAAACATCATTTTTAAATCATCAAATGATAATTATACTTGAATGGATATGATGGAGAATGAATCTCATCGCGTTTGTGGAGACGGTAGTCCGTACGTACGCACGAGCGACAATATCATTCTTTTGATATTAAAATAGTATATAAATGGATGGTATATCATATATAAAGAATCATTAACATGTTATATTTATTATTTACCTGAGTTAAACATCATTATTATACCCATCCAAATAATATTATATTGAATAACAATTACACCACGACGTGGAGACGGTAAGTCGTACGTACGCACGTATGGTGACATGTTATTCAAAGGGTGGATAGAATACTGAATATGGTTGTACCATATTTATAATAACGTCACAGTATATGTGAGATATTGGAGTTAGTATTTTATAATGGTAAGAATAAAGAAAGAAGAAGTGGAAGAAGAAATGAACTTAGAAAAGGGTGGTGAAATCCTTACCTCTTCTTCGGGTTCTTCCTTTTGATTTGATCAAAAGGGCTCCTTAGATTGGCTTTTGGATCAAACTAAGGCCCCTAGGTTGTAGTGAGGAAATTTTGGAGAGTATTGGGGCTGAGTTTGGAAGAACCAAAAGTCTTTGAAGGTGTGATGAAATGAGAAGGAGGAGTGCCCTTTTATAAGAGGGGTGAGGGGCACCTTTGGAAAAACTAGAAATATTAATTTATAATAAATTCATATTAGGTTTCTAATGGATCCAAAGTTTATTATTCAACGTTTAAGGTGGGGATGGGTCGAAAACAACTCCACCAAGAGAATTTAGACCGGTTTGGGTACTTATATTAACCTTATCTTTAAGTATTAACTCTAAGTTAATTAGTTTCACTTTTACAATGTCTCTTTGTATTTTTATATAATATGGTTAATAAACTTACTACATACATCCAAGCGACCCCCAAGTGGTCCATTAATGAATTACCTATCATGATATAAGTCTCTTGGCCGAACCATAAATTTTTAGGAATTTAATATCAATTAATAATATAATATTTGTTTTAAGAACTCTTTTATGTCAATTTTTACACTATTCAATAGTTGATTTTTGTGAAACTCATAAAAAGATTGATTACTTCAAACAAAGTCAATTAAATCAATCATAATATATCCTATTATCATATAAAATTAGTTTAATTCATTAAAAGTTTCATATTATATTTAGTTGGGTATTTATAATATCAATTATATTAATTTTTCAGTATTATAGTAATTACTGGATCATCATTGTGTCATAAATAAAATAAATTATTTAATGTCTAAAAATTATAAATAAACTATAATTATGTAGGAAATATTTTTATCTTTCTAATGAATATTTATAATCTAAAATCCAACATATATAACCCTATGTAAAAATTGTTCTTCTAAAAGATGAAAGCTTATGCCATTTTTATTTTTATTTTAACTTTTTTAATATAATGTGTCCCTACCACATACAAGTGGCTCTAAGGGGTACCCAAATAGACCCAAGGATGCCCATGGTTGGGTATGTGTCCACCAATAAGGTTAGGACACGTTTTAGGGTAATTTTGTATTATTATAATATTATTTTTTAACCCTTATTTACCGGATTTACCCTTTAACCATGGTAAATAAAATATTTACCGCAGTAATTATTCATAATGTGTAAAAATAAAAGTTACCTATTTACATAATTTGGACATCCTGATTACAAATATTTAATCCATTTTTCAAAATTCAAAACACAGAAGTGGCAGAAATTAATTTAAAATTAATTCCCGTTGTTAAAATAAAAAGCGTGTTTTTAAGAGATAATAACTATCAAAAGATTGACACTTGTTTATGTCTGATTTAATTGTGAAATTATTTCCAATGACAAACATTAAATTAAATGGTAAAAATATATTATAAATATACTTTAAAACCACTAAAATTCACAATTTATCAATATTAATTATTTTGATTAAAAAAGTTGTTTTTAATTAAAATTTAGTAATTTTCACTATTCATCAAGATATAAAAGTTATCCGAAAAGTACCAAAATTTCACCCTAGGATAATTTCAATATTACGAATCCAAAAATGAAGTCCATTTTGAAATATAAAATATATATGATTTCAAAAAGTAGGTATTACTCTTCACAACGGCTAGTTTAATTAGTTGTGGTGTGTTTTAGAACTCGAGGTTGCGTACAACACACGCTATCGCATTATTCGAAGGGAAACGTACCGTGGAAGCTTGGGGTGTTACAAAGATAAGAGATTACCTTGAGATAGTTTCTCAAAATATTGAATAAATAATTCTACCCACAACCAATGATGAAAAATGACTCTTGAAAAAAAATTAGGGTCCTCCCTTGGGATGTAAGAAAAAGGTAGAGGATGAAATGAGAGGACCTTGGGTTAGAATCATGTAAGGTTATAAAAAGATTTTTACACTTTTTATGATCTGGGAAGCTCACATGGTTAGGCCACACTGTTTAACAAACTATGCACCAACTATGGAGTAGCTGTTGTATGAATGAAGATAGACCACACATCCTAGCCGCACAAGTTCACATATTATGAGAAGACTATGCGGTAGGTTTTGCTCAAACCCTCCTCCCACCCCACAGTTACCAGGGTTCAGCCACACGGTTTACCAAAACATGTGCCGACTGTGCGAAAGTCACTACGAAGCCCAAATTTCCAAATTTTCACAAAAAGAACTCCAAATAAAACTAAATAAATTCCATAGGTCAATAATGATACAAAGAAACTTTTCAAAATTGAACCATTGACACACCCAAAACTCGATAAAAGGACTAAGATTCCCAATGAACAAAAACATAATGAAATACTTGAAAAACTGAGTGTGACATGGAAAAATGATAATACTCATAATGATATCATATTTTTTTTAATGTAAGAGGAATGGTAACAATAAACTTGAATTTTTGAAATTAACATAAAAAAAGAGATGTGAGGGAAAGGATATAAGATTAAAGAAATCTATGAACAAATCATGGAGTTTCTCTAAATATAACTCAAGTGGTTTATATGATAATTAAGAAGACTTGTCTCAAAAGGAAATTATAGGCTTTGTATCAATATCATCAAAGGTACATAATATTTTTCATGCTTATCCTTCTAATATTTCCTGTTATTTGATAAATAAATAAAATAATGATATTTAAATATGCATGTAAATTAATGATCTATCTAAATACTGAAACATGATGGAATATATCATTCATGAACTTAATGATAAATATAAATATCTCAATAAATAATATGATTTTATAGTAAATATTAATACAAACCTTAGTATTGAAAACAGAAAAAAATGTTGAACTGTTATAAGAAAACAATGAATTTAAATCCTCAACTGAACAGTCAAAGAAAGACTTCAAAAGGTTTAAAAATGGTATGAAAATAATAAATCAAATAATGGTAAATCATGCTGATCCCAAGTATATATGTATCTTAGGTTACCAACTAGGACATAAAAATTTTCAAAAACAACATCCACTTCGAGTACCAGTTCTGAAAATTCATATACTTATACTACTTACTCAACTAGACCTAATAAATTATCTATTTATAAATTCTTAAAAACTATTTACAAAAAACCCATTAGACAATTATGGGTTCCAAAATCTCTTATCACTATCAAAAATAGAACCCAAGAAGATTTGGGTACCAAAATAATTATTGGAATAAACATTGTTTTATAGGAAACGTATTTGAAAGCCACCAACAAATGATTATGGTATATAAAAAGTGGGTTTTCTAGACATATGACTGGTGAGTATTTAAAATTCAAAAATTTGATCAATTTTGATGGTGGAAATGCCATTTTTTGCGACAATGCCAAAGGGAAAATCATCAGCCCTGGACAAATCAGTAATTTTAATTCAGTATTAATTTCTAAATAAGTATATGTCGATGGTTTAAAATAAAATATACGTATCATTTACCAATTATATAATGATGGTTTTAATGTACTATTTTAAAATAATTCTTTTCAGGTTATTAATGATAATAATGATTTAATTTTTACTTCTTTAAGAAATAATAATATTTTTTCTATTTATTTATACTGTTTATCTTCTAAATATATTTATTGCTTAAGTTTATTTCTCAATTAATGTTGGATTTAGCATAAGATACTAGGATATTTCAATATTTATTCAATTATAGTGCTAACTAGAAAATGGTTAGATAAATATCTACCAAATATTGAAATCTTAAATGATAAAATTTGTGAACCATGTCAAAAATGGAAACAATAAAAAATTTAATATAAATATAAGAAGGAAGTTTCAAAATATAAACCTATAGATTTAGTTCATATAGACCTATTTGGACCATCATGAGTTTATATTTTAAAGGGAAAACAATATATCTATGTTCTTGTAGATTAATTTTCTTGATACAATTGGGTATTATTTTGATCTAATAAAAGTGAAGCTTTTTCTAATTTTATTAAATATTCGAATTTGATAGAAAATATTTGTGGAATTAATATTAAGACCTTAAGAAGTGATCATGGTCATGAATTTGAAAATATTGACTTTGAATCATTTTGTAATAAGAATGGTTATAATCACAACATTTATTCTCCTAGGACACCACAAAAACAATTGTGTGGTAGAAATAATAAAATGAAATATTTAGAAGAAAACCCATAATATACTAAAAGAGTATGACTTATCTATCTAATTTTGAGTAGTGGCCCTTAGTACTGACTGTTACAAAATAAAAAGAGTTTTAATTAGACCTATATTAAAAATAAAACCTTCTGAGTTATGGAATAATAAAAAACCAATGATTAATTACATTATATTTTTTGGATACAAAGTATGTATTTTAAATACAAAGGATATTCTCTTAAAAAATCATCCCAGAGTGATGATGGAGTTTTTATTAGTTACTCAACATCCAATAAATATTATAGAGAATTTAATAAATGGACCAAAATAGTTGACGAGTCTTCTCACATTTAGTTTAATGAAACTAATCCCAATGAACGTAATAAAATCATATAAAACATTTATGATGATCTAAACAATCTAAACATTATGAAAGTTATGTTAAACAAGTCGAAAGTTCCTCAAGTGAACTACCAGAACCCAATCCTAAATATGATCTTGAGACAACTAACCCCTATTTTCAAATATCTATTAGGACTCATAGAAACCACCCTTTATATTATGTAATAAGGCATCTAGATAGAGAGACACAAACTATAGCTTACCTTAAGAATTAAATTGAACACCAAGACTTATTGCCAAAGAATATTCCAAAGAACATTATTGATGATATCAACAATGAATCTAGGAAGATAACTATATAAGAGGAACATAATCCATAAGATATAAAAAATGTTTCAGAACATTTTTATAGACCTATATATATATGAACGATTGGCTCTAAGTGTTATTTAGAAACAAGGTTGATGGTTTAAGAACTATAGTAAGAAATAATGAATGATTAGTTGCAGAAGGGTATATTCAAGACGATGGAATTGATTATGAAGAAACTTTTGTACCTTTATTCAGATTTTAGGCCAGTAGGGTACTACTTTCTTATGTAGCACATTTGGATTTCAAACTATATCAATTGGATGTCAAAAGTGAAATCTAAAATTGAGTTAAAATTGAGGAATTTTTTTAAAAAACCACATGGGATACAAAAACTACATTTTAAAAATTGTGTTTTTAATTAAAAAAATCATTATATGGATTAAGATAATATCTTAGAGATTCACATGGTAGGATCACCTATTTAATTATTTTTTACGAAAGGAATAGCTGACCCAACTAATTCAACAAAAATAATTCTGAAAATATGTTTTAATAGTAAAAATATATGTGGATGACATTATTTTTGTATCTAAAAATACTTTTTATATACCAATCGTTAAAAACTAATGAAAAATGAATTTGAAATGAGTTTAATTTGTGAACTCAAATTATTTATTGGATTTTATATCTTTTAAAATAAATAAGAGATTATTTTAAATAAAAGAAAATATAGAAAATATATTTTAAAAATTTTTGGATTAGAAAACAAAAAATTTAGTGATACTCCTATGAGTACTACCTATAAAACAGATCTTGATAAATTTTGGAAATGAGTATATCAAAATAGTTACATAAATATGATTGTAATTCAACAATATTTAACTTATTTCCAATCTTATATTATAGTTATTATGTGTATGTGTTCTCTCTTCCAAGAAAATACCAAAGTGTCACAATTAATATCTTTTAAAAGTATTTTCAAATACATCATATATTCAATTAATTTTGGACTGTCTATCCAAGAGGATAATTTTTAGTTTAGTAAGTTATTCAGGTTATATTATCGGTTGATGTAAGTTATATAGAAAATACATATCAAGAACATGTCTTCTTATAGAAAATTTTATAGTATCATGGTGTTGTAGGAACCAAAATTTTATTACATTATATATTGGTGAAGATGAATACATAGCTATAGGTGTTGTTGTTCACAAAATCTATGGATGAAACATGCTTTAGTATATTTTGGATACAAATTTAGAAACGTACATTTAAATTTAGATAACTCAAGTGTAGTCAACATTTCAAAAAATCTATTATCTCACTCTCGAACAAATCACATTTATGTAAGATAACACTTTTTGGGTGATCAATATCAAAAAAGGTAATATATCTTTAGAATTTATTAGAACTAAACATCTTCTTGTTGATATCTTCACGAAGACCATAAATTACGAATGATTAAACTAAATCAAACATTAATTAGGAATGATAAATTTTAGATGAAGAGTCACCATTGATAAGTCAATGTTCATGGGTCTCCTTTGATGATTCACCATTTATGAGTGACTGTTGATGCCATTGATGATTCACCATTTATGAGTCACTGTTGATCATTCACCGTTGATTAGTCGCTATTTTTGAGTCTCTATTTATTCCATTGTTGATTCACCATTGATGAGTCATAGTTGATGAGTAATCGTTGATGACTCATCATTTATTAGTAATCGTTGATGAGTGATCATCGAATGAGTCATAATCTGTTTTATAACAGTTGTTTTATTACCATTACTAATAAATTTCCCAATAAAATTTTTATTGTTTGATATTCTTTTATTTCATATCCCTTAATGATATAACTCTCTAATATATATAATCTATTCCGTTTAACCTAAATCATTTATACTCATGAATCTTTTCCTTCCTCTCTGATTGAACATATTTCCTTCCTCTCTCGTTTCAACAAGCCTTCAAATGACCAATATGTCTAGTGTGAAACATTTAGAAATGTCAAATCCAAATGATATGAGGAATTCTATGAAATAAAAAGAATCTGCTAGCAATTTCAGAGTGGTTTCATGAAGGCCACATTTGGAGTAATGAGTTGTAGAATAAGAGAATGAGATATATGCACATTGGCTTCCATCTAGAAATACTCTAGTATTTAATGTTATAAAAGATCTAAAATTGATGAACTAGTTTACATAAAATCACTGTTTTTATTATCCGAGGTTCGTATATGATTTCTATCATAATGGTGAATTTATTTTTGTAATGAAATAGAATGAAATAAAAATTCACATTAATGGGGAATAGTTTTATTTATCTTAACAAGAATGGGTAGGGCATCTAAGAGTACCCCATAAATGGGTATATGAGTATTTTCAAGGAATAATTCCCAATGATAGTGAGATTTTTAATTACGAAGAAGCTCACATTTAGATAATAAGTGATGGTACACTATGGAGACCTAAATATGTTGAACATGATGGTGAGTGTAAATTTTTATTCAAGATTATATAAAATATATTGTGTCATCTGAAGGGAGATTTAAGTACAATGATTTATCAGGATTTTTACTTCCTGTTGATGGTGAAACATGGGAAAAGGTCCAATATGTATAGATTTTTGATGATCAATATGTATGATATGTGCAAGAAAATTTCAAGGTAAAACTCCCTGGTATACTCTAATATGATATCATCCATCATGGGTGCCAATTTTGTAGTCAAAGAAGGATATGAAGCTAGAAATATGTATGGTGGTTTTTTCTATTCAAACATAAAAGGGTTGATGTGAGATGGAAACCATTTAAGAAGTACAAGGTATGATATAATGTCAAATTTTATGATTAATTCAACAATATTGACCATCCAACCAATCTTATGGACATGGTGGGTCAATTTTATGAGTCTAATTTGTTATATAAATATTCAAATGATGATGATGATTTTCATAGTCATAATTTTGGGAAATATATGGAAGAAGAATACTTTCTATTTTAATTGGGGAGTGATTTAGAGATCCCTACATATCCTTCCACTATTTCTTATGGATATATCAGTCCACCTGGTTCACTGCCAACTCAAAAGTACAGTTTGGATAAAGGATAATTTGCTGAAGTAAAAGTATATAAAGCATAAAAATCAATGAAATATTCCTCCATATCATCAATGGACCAAAATCACAATTCAAATAGTGAGAATAGTAGTGATTTTAATGCTTCTAAGGAAGCAGATGACGATTCTGATCATGAAAATCCTTAAGGATATGAATATAAGGATGATAAATATCATGATGATAAAAATGATCATAGAGATGAACATGATGGTAGAAATTATGATAATAATGGGGATGGGCCAAGTGGTGGAGATGTTATGAATATAGATGACCATGATGATCATGATCATGAAATGGTTCTATCACACCATTAATCCCTAGTGGTATCAAGTTCTATTATGAATGAGGATGGATATAATGATAATTAAATTTATGTTATACCATGTATCCCTACAATTGATCATAAATCTATTAATGAGGGGGAGAATTCTCCTAAAACTTATAACCACATAGAACCAACACATATCTCACTGATAGTTATACATAACCAGTCTCAACTGTACCCGAACTTGATGAAAATATTTTAGCTCACAGAGAGTCACCTCTTCCTCCTAATATCAGACCTGGCATTAGTTTTTTGGAAGAGTGTAAAAAAAACTAGTCTTTCTAAACATGGATTGGGTTACAATGAATTAGATGATGAAGAAAAAGAAAATATTGTTAGAGGATTATAATCTTTAGTGAATCAAATAGTTCATGATGAGGATTTGTGTCCTTTTACCCCCATAGAAACTAAAATATAAGTTGCTCTGCCTCATGAGAAATTAGATCATCGTCCTTAAAAACATTTAATGCTTCTTAATACTGTGATTAATGATTATATATAAAGTTTTCATGGAAGTGTGAATTCTGATTTGGAATCCTTGAGATGAAATTTTATTTCTAATTTTAAAAATTTCATGAAATCTCAACATATTGAGTGTCTTGAATCAGTGATCAAAGTACTGGATATTTGGTTGAGGTTTTTATATCTCATTTAATACAATGAGTTATATTTAATATTCAATAACTATTAATGGAGAATATAATATTGTTAACGGAAGGGGAAATGATGAAATTCTTAGTATAGTGAATGAAATACACTTTTTTATATAGTATTAATTATATATTTCAGAAATAGGAAGGTATATCTGCTACTAACTCTGTATCAACTCACCTCCTTCTTCTCAACTACCAATTGATTGAGAAATTATCTGAATGAATGTTAGGGAAGAAATCAATACTACTTTGGGTGATGTGTCCACTCATAAAGAGAAATTAAAAAAAATACATTATCATGTATAGAATATTTATGATATGATATTGTAGTATTCCATTGAACTCAGGGAAGATAAAGAAACCATCAAGAAAACAATAAATTAATATTTTTTAATAATATATAAAAATCAAGAGATAAATGAAAATATCAAATTCCTGGTCAAGAATTTGATATTTCCAATGGTTACAAGAGATTTAAACGAACAAGTGAGTCAGCAAAAGGGTCTCACACCACTATTGTATAAATTCATAGAAGAGAAAAGGGATATTTTGTATCCTATGAAGAGTGGTGGTAATGTCATTATGGACTTTATCAACCTCATTAAACACTTTATACATGTTCATAGTACTAATGTTATGGCTCGATAATACATCCCAGTAAAAACTATTCCTTTCTAAACTTCTACAGAACAAGTTTGATACACACACACACACACAGATATATATATATATATATATATATTACATAGTTTGATGTTCTATTGAATCCCCCTTATCCGCATCTGAGTTCACCACCAATTAAATATATTTTTATCCTCTGACCAGTTCTTCTTCATGAGACACTTCCTCTAGAAAAAAAAATACCTTCCACCACAAAATATCCTCCAACTTTCACTACTACTACTTTATCTCCTTAGGATAAATAAAAGAAATAAGACAATGACAAATCCAATGAAAAAATAACAGAGAGTCACAATATTACATCTAAAAGTGAATCTGATTTGATGGTGTATTTGTTAGGTATCTTGTTCATGCAATCTTTCTCTTTTGATTGATGTAATACACACTTTTAAACTAATTTTCAATGAAATATCTTAGTTTTTTTTCTCATTTAATTGTAATTTTATTTTAATCTCTTTATGATAATCCCTATGGGGGATAAATAAAATGGGAATTTATTTTATACTGGTGGAGAAAATATAAAATATTATTTTTTTGGAATATTAATTATGTCTTTCCAATATTAATTTATAATCTATTTTGATATCTTAATATTAAATAATGATACTCTTTTTATATCTTACATTTTATTGATATTTTCCTAATCTCCCTCAAATATATTCTGAAATGATAATCTTGTTGTTTTAACTTACATAATTTTATGATTATCTATGTTTACATATGAATTAGAAAATACAAATTTTTGTAATCATCAAAAAGGGTTAAAATGTTGGAACATCCATATAGGGATAGTTTCAAGCACTTATTTATTATAGTGATCACAATCTAGGATTCTTTTAGTACTAACGATTTTATTTATGTATGACCAAATTTTATATGTTAAGACAAGTTTTATGAAAATTCAGTTATGTATTGAAGAAATTCACCACCAGAAAAGAGTTAAAACTATATCTAGTTACCACCGAGTTAGAGTCACCACTAAGGATGAGATACCACAAGTGGAGTCACCAGTTGTGTTTTCACTACTAGGATTTGTACCACTAGAGTAGCTATCACCAATGATTTATCACCAAGACCTATCACCCTTAGACTCCGAGTCACCATTGGACTCTAAGTCACTACCTGTATGAGATACCTCCAGATGCTGAGTCAAAGACGACTCCATGCCTTTATTGTTATCTAAGGTCTTTGGAATTAATGGATCAATTACTATTTGAATTCAATGAGGTTTTGACAAATCCGTAATGACACAATTCAAAGGTTTTCTAAGGATTCTGGATCTCCATCAACAGTTGTTGTTATATCTATGTGAAGTATCATATCTCTCTATGTGGTGGGAGGTATGATGATATATACCTATGATTGAATCTATGAACCCATACAAGATTATGGATTCATATCATGTTAATATTAATGATAAAGAACAACATAATCTATTACCTTTATTGATTGAGACACTTACATAGATCCATTGGAAAATTCATAAAAATTCAAATGTTATTCTATATTTTTCTAAAACCTTCAATAAGAAAGATTGAACTCCTCACAAAATCCAATTAGTGAAGTTTGAACATTATGATCATATCAGACTGAGAATTACTATTATCTTTATATTCTTTTTATTTCTTTTTCTATTTTTTTAGTCGTGTTTTTTTTCTTTTATTTCTAACATGTATTGTCCTCTACAAAAAATTGTAAAATAATTATTATCCTCTCGTTCCTTTACATCTATATTCCTATGGTGTTTCTGGAAGAGTTCATTGGATGGAATATTTTATCATTACATCCCATGTATAACTATGGAAGATTCTCTTTCGTCTGGAAAACTTGTAGTTGTTGTTTCATTACCGGATCTATGTTTTGGATTATTTAAATTATTATTATTATCTAATTTTAATAAGTTTATTCCCAAGTGGAGGGGAATAAGTCCCACATTGAGACTGGACCTCTTGTTTATTCCACTATGTTATTTTGTTTTATTTATAAAAATTATTTTCTTTTTAATCTAAAAATTAAACTATAATTTTTATTGTTAATATTAACTAGTGTTATTATATGTTTTTATCTAATTAAATTAATTTAAAAATTCAAGATAATTTTAAAATTATTTTAACTAAGACATAATAACTTTTTTCGAAATATTTTAAAAGGACCTATCTTACATTGATGTACTATATTGATTAACTAAGTAATTTATTTTATTATACAGATTTTATTTTAACATTATTTTTTAATTGATTTTTTGGGAACTCAATTAACCCCCTCTTGAGTTACTCAGTTAGACCAACAATGAGGAAAATTCAGAATTAGGCATAAGTGTTATATAGACAACAAGTGAAATGAACTCTTATTTGGGTTAGGAGATTATGTTTTTCTTATAGTATCTCCATGGAAAATTGAAATGAATTTTTGAATAAGGGGAAAAATAATTCCATGGTTTATTGATCCATATTGAATTATTGAAAATTTTGGACCATTTTTTGAAAAATCATATTTACCACTAATTTTATCTCAGGGGCATAATGTGTTTCAAATTTATTTTCAAAGAATGTATGTACTTGATGTGTCTCATGATTTGATCCACGAAGTGGTACGGTTAAATGAGAATACCTCTTTTAATGAAAATTTATCTTTTTTATTTTAGATAAAAAATATTAATTATTTTGAAATAATATGAATAACTATGTAAATTTTTATGGTATATTAATATGATTAAAAAAGAAACATGATAATTAGAAAATGAAATAAGGGAAAATTAGCCTCACTTATTTATATAATGAATAAAATTATGGGAATATTATTTCCAAAGGGGTTTATATTTTGAAAACACCGAAAATACAAGAAATAAATAAATATGATAATTTATAATTATTCATATTATGGATTTATATTCATCATAGTTTTGTAAAAAAATTTATTAAAACATTCCTTTGAGAAAGGTATATTTTAATTATCTAAATTTTTTTCCAAAAACAACACATTTCTATTTTAAAGATATGTTTATTTGTTTGAGAATTTCAATTTGGTAAAAAAAATTATTTTTTGGGAATCAATATATGAAATATTGATTATAATTTTTTTTATTTTTCATATAATAATAAATTTTGTATGAATTGTGTAATTCCTGATTTTTTCAGATCTCACAAATCTTTTTGTTAAATCAAGTAACATAAAAGTCCCATTCTATTTTAGATTTTGTATTAATGTTATATAATAAAAATATAATTAAAAATAATAAAAATCAATCCATAGGAATCAAAACCATGTTTTTAACATCCAAAAATTTTATTTTAAGATAATAATGAGTTCTATATCTTCTTTAACAAAAAAACATCAAGATTTAATAATATTGAGATAAATTATAAAAATATTTTTATTTAAATATGAAATAGTCACTGAAATGGTGAGTATGAATATGAGTAAAAAAATTGAAATATATGACTAATTTTCATACACAATATAAATTTATTTATTACTTAATAGGAAAGAACCCATAATTTTTAATGAAGTCCTTTTATGCTTTAAAAATGCATTTTATTAAAAAGTGAAATTATTTCATTTTTTCTATGGAAATTATAATTAATATCAACCAGTTTTATAAATATTATATTAAAAAATTAAAATAAAATTCCAAAATACCATATAAAAATTATTTCATTGTTAATTTTTGGGTTTTATTCTCATTTGATTGATTTTTTTTGAATTGTGAAAAATTATGATTTTTCTATTACTCACCATTATTTTAAATATATCAAGTAATTTAAAAGTAAAATTATATTTTATATTTTTTTCCCAATGTTATAAATGATAATTTTTTTATTTTTAATAATATAAATAATTATATTTGAGTCATAATTATTTTGGTTTTTTATATAAATTAATTTATAGGCTTAATTGTTTTTTAAAAAACCGTTATTTGTTAAGTTTTATTCATTAATAGTAAAATTAAATTCTGAAATTTTTATAAATTTTCATTATAAGATTAAATTTATTTTTCAAAAAATTATAATAAAGTTATCTTAGAGTTAATTGTTTATAATTTTTTCAAATGATTGATTATCTGATGAAAAGTGAAAAATAATGATTTTTATAGAATATACCTTTTAATTTCAAGTATTTCAAAATTTAAATTTTTTTAATGAAATTTTTAAAAGTTTAAAAATTTCAATAATATTATGAATAATCTATTTTTTTCATTTGAATCAATTTGTGTTGAATTTTTGTATAAAAACTTTTTATACCTAAGAAACCATTTTTCTTGAAAAATCACATTTCATCGCATATTTCAGGTTTAATTTTTAAATAAATTATACCAATTATGAAAATTTAATTTGATAAAATGGTTTCCATATTTGGAATCATTATAATAAATAATATTTATTAGGTTTAACATATTTTTTCTACAATGAATAGTGAAAATAGTAAAAATTTGTTAACGTGGTTAAGATTAAAACAGGTTTTCTAGGGCGGTTAACCAAGAGATATGTTTCTTTTTTAGAATTAAACTATTAAAAATTATATATTATGGACACATATAAGGATTATACTATACCTAAATCAAATATCTAACAATTTTTATTAATTTTTTTATTGGCATGCATTTATTATATTTTAATCTTTTAAAATATTCAATGTGTATCCTCTCAACAAATTATACAGAAACACTACTACTTTATCTTCATAAAACATGTTTCAGATAAATATTTCAACCAAACCCCATTTAATTATATTATAAACATCCCTAGCCACAACTTAGGGGAAATTAACTTTTTAAAAGTCCATTTATGGGGTTGTTAAGAAAATATCTAATGGAGCCCAATCGAAGAATAGATTATCAACTTACCTAACCACATTCAATTTGTTTCGCCTTATACCTCATCCAATTATATAGTATTAATCATAAAATATTTAAATATTTGTCCAAAATATTATTAAGTGTCATTATGATTATGGAACCACCAATATCCACTCTGTATTCCCTCAAATGGGAAGTGAATGTATTGCTAGTGCATACATACGGGCTACTGACTCCGTGTAGCACTATAAACCATTTAACATAACAATCATTCATAGATGGTTATTATGATTTTTTTAAAGATTATATACAATATTTATGAAATAAAATATATATAATTTCATATCATTATTCTTACATTAAAATCCATCGTAAAATGATAATGTCATTTGTGTGTATGAGTAGATTACTGCATCCATGGAGCGATGTGATTTATTTTTCATATAACCCATACATGGATGGTAAGAAGGATATATTTAGTTAATTTATATTATATTATAATTATTTTTTAAATCTAAATAATTTTTTTCTAATGTTTTGTTTCATCATTTGAATGGTGAAGACAGTGTTCATGCGTACATGCGACTTGGCATCTACATTAATTGTGTAATCCATTTATCTATATCATCTTTTCATGGATGTATCTAAATATAAATACATTTAATATTCATGATATCTATAAAATTATTAAATTTTGGGGATTTTTGAAAAATGAATAATGTACAAGGAATCAAAATATCAACACAAAATTATTAAGACAAATACATTTAACACACAGAAATGATGATTTTAATAAATAATTATTAATAAATTGGTGTATAATTTTTTTAAGTGGATAATATGTAATATTATATGAAATTAATTGATTCTAGTATATAATTATAATAAATTTAATGTTATTAAACTAGATTCCAGAGAATTTTTGAATCTATTATAACATTATGTAACGACTTATCATATCAGTTTATCATTTTTCGGATATATGTTATGTTATAAAAATATCATCTTTTATGGGTTTTATTTAAAATACATTTTCAATGTTATATAATTAATATCCTTATGATAATTATATTAAATTTTTCATTTGAATTTTTTCATTTATGTGAATTATGTTTGAAATATAACCAAAGCGGTAAGGGGTTTTTGTCTTACTTTTATTTCTAGGAGACCCATTCCATATTCACTACATGTATATGTTATGTCGTGTACATACTAACCATAAAAATATTTTATCATTATAATCTTGAAAACTAAGGGTTTTTAAATGTTAAAATAAGTTTATCTATTTAATTTTGTTTTCATTCAAATGTTACTAAAGTGTTTAGTGAATTATGGTATAATCTAATTATTTATTGGGATGTTTACGATCACACTTCCAATTTTGAAATTTGATGACCTATATCTCATGAAACAAATGATTTTTATTATAAAATATTTATTAATTGTTATGAAATATTTTCATTTAATTTTACTCCATTTTAGAAATCAGCAGACCAGAAGAATTTTTTTAAGGAAAATATAATTTCTTTCTTTCTTCTCGCAATTTTTTAATTCGTTTCTACGATGAAAAAAATGTTTTATAGATTTTTTTACTTTCATAATATGAGTTTAAATAATTTTTTTTAAATTACTTACATTTTAAATAATATTTTAAAACCCATATTTTTATCATTAAACAAATGAGGTACTTCTGACTTTGTATGAAAAAATTGATAGGAATCCTTATTTTAATGTACATATTAAAAATTGAAATTCATAATGTCTAGACCACTCGATGATTGGATGATTCTTTTATAAGTTTTAAGGATATATTTCAAAGATATGTTTTCCGTTATATTTTTTAAATTATTAGATATTAAATAATTTTGTCCAAACTAAAAAATGTATTTTCCTCAAGAAAAATTCAAGGTGGTTGTCTAAAGTAATTTCCATTATTGATAACATCCTTGATGTTACATATATTTTATAGGGGATATGATCTAGAAATATTATTCAAATTATTTCTTTAGATGTATTGTGGTTTTTATTGAAGGATGAAAATATGAAACCTTTTTTATTACCACATGTTAATTAAGTTATGGTGAATTATTAATAAACTTGTTCCTTTCCACAGTTTATGCTATGATTAATGATTTATGATCATGTGAAACACATATGTATGCTCTTCATTATGTGATGGGTGGAACAGAAATTATATAGCCTTATAATGAATTGGATAAAGATGTATAACTCAATGGAATATATAGAGAACCCATTTAATTAAGGTACTTTATCCCCTATGATACTCTTGGGGGGTAAATGTTGATTAATAATATTATGGAATGGGGAGTAAACCCAATCAACTGTGATAATTTTTGTAGTGATCCTTGACTAAGGAAATGATTTTCTCGATTATGTGCATACCAGAAACATATATTTTATGCCAATTTTATAATACCATGGTTAATATATTTAATTCCTTTATGATTCGTGTCTTGTAAATTGATATGCTTTAATACCTAACATAATATTATAACTTTTGACATACCTAGTATAGTTTTTAAATGTTATGTTTCTGTTTTCAAACCTTAAAATCGTGTTATGGTTATGTGATAATTGATATCTCCATTGGTTATATTTCATGAGCCTCATAACTCACCCTTTATTATATTTCCTTTTTATTAGTTAGGTATAATGGTTTTATGTATTATATGTAAAAGACGGGTTATAGTTATGATTAATTGAGTGGGATATGATTTTGATCTCTTATCAAAAAATTATTGATATATCCATGTTTCAAAGACAATAAACCTATAAAATAAAATTGTGGATATCATTGTTAGGTAATAAATATTAAACTAATAATATATGATATTTACATATGAAATGTATGGGTTGAAATAGTTTGTATCAGAACATGGTTTAGTTACATTTGGAAACTAGGATGATAAAACATTAATGAGACCCCTTATGAGAATTATATTTATAGTATAATGTCCTATTTTATGGTAAGAAAATGAGTGTGGTTCTATTAAAAAAACATCTATGTTTGGATAATAAAAGTGTGCATGGTTTTTTCATGGATTCATTTAGGGTTTATAACCCCAAAAGAGTAGGTACAGTATATCTCAAAAATCGATCAAGTTCGTGGTGTGATTTCCCTTACTACACAACTGGTTTGACCCTTATAGGGGAAATTAATGGGTTAACTCACATTTTCATTTTTAACTATTGTAAATTATTTTAATATATTAAGATCATGATTGAACATTGTTGAAAATAATGTTTCATAGTTAGAAAAGAAGATTTCATGATATAGACGACCTAAAAATTATGTTTTTATGAATATGTTGTTTTCCACTATGATTATTGCTTCCCATAATATGAATTTTAGTTTATCAATGGCTATATATTTCAGGTATCATGAATGAACAGAATGTGATGGATAATAAAATGATTTTCCGTATGAGAAACCAAATGAAATCAAATCTAGAAGGTGAAAATTGTTATTAATCTTAATCAATATTATCATTTTATGTTTAAAAATATCAAATTGGGTGATTTTAATGACACAAATAATAATATAAAAATGTAGGTTCATGAAGGATAAGGATGTAATTACATCTATTCACATACTTGACTAGTATATTGCTGGAAGAACACATAGGGAAATGGCTAAAATGAATGATAAAATGATGTACATGTATAAAATAAGGGCATGAATAAAGCAAATTCCAATGAAAAATAAAGAGTGTGATGGTGGAATATGAATTTATCCCAAAGGAACTATTTATAGTTTAATGTCTTATGTGTTGGGAACATGGAAATTATTTGAGTCAATTACATGATATAACAGTTATCTTATAGACCAAGGAAGGGCCCATGTTATGCCAAACACTAAAAATAAAGGATTGATTTGTTTATGTTTTTGGATTGGATAATTATGTTATGTAAATATTATATCAATGACATTATAGTTATAATAATCATGAAACATCTAAGGATTATTCTTCTATGGTTATCTTTTTATGATTTGAAGATATATTTTGAATGGTACTGATAAATACAAAAAGCGATTTTGTGGTACTGTGATATTTCCTAAGGACACATATTAAATAGAATGATAACCCTTAATATATAAAAAATATAGAGATAATAATTTATAGTTGGGATAAATAGATGATTGAAATTTATGAAGTGAATGGTATTTTATGGGTGACAATGAAATGTTTTAATTATTTAATGAAAAATTTATTTTGGTCATGATTGATGATGTTTATTTCATTTTGGGATTTGGGAAATATATATTCACTAGTCTATGATATTATTTGATGAACAAATATTTTATTAATTTTTTGAAGAATATGTGTTTTTATTGAAGTTTTATGGTGATTTTGGTCATTAGTATAATTTAAGATAATATATAATGATAATAATCACATGTTTAGTATTTGAAATTATGAGATATTTTTTTGTTTGGGTATAAATAATAATATTGATCCTAAAAAACTATAAGTGATAAAATATTTAAAATTTTTGGGTTTTGATTTTTTTCAAACATATATTCATGAATTCTTGTGCGTAAATTTCTAAGTAAAGTAATAAGTTGATCGTTAGGGGTTATTATAGAGTTTTAAGACATTAATGAATTATATTTATCCACATTGGATAGTTTTTTCAGTCAATTTGGTGTTTTTTAAATATTTAGGGAATGAGTTAATGAATTATTATTCAATAATGGTTCTTATGACATATTAAATGATAATATTCATTCTTCAGGAATGAAAAATTCATCATGAATTTTTATTTCATGATGTAAGAGAAGAAAAAAATTGATAAAAGCATAACCAAAGGATGAAATTGTGATTTTGAAATAAAAATATATCATGTAATTTTATTATCATATATTATATACCATTATTGAAAAATAATCCCTTAAAATTAAGAAATGGGTTTTGAAATAAAAGTATTATCCTTTTAAAATAATTTAAAATGAATTGATTGTCTCTTGACCTCTTATATATTTATGGTTTTGTGGTCATTAAATTTATTATGATCATGTTCTCTATTAGTATTTATTAGTTATTGGACACAATATTTCTCCCCTTTATATATTTTAACATCCCACCAATGTTATCCTTATCCACGAACCAGATTATGTGTTATTTTAGATAACCTTTATGTTTCCCAATTTCATTTTTTAAAGGAAGTTTGTTTATCCCTTTGTATGCTGTGGGATTTTAAAACAACTATTCTCAAATATTTGACAATTAATGACCATGATATATTTTTGAAATTAAATTTATTTACTGGATGAGATAATTTAACACATAAAAAATTTATTTTAAATGAATAATAAGCTTGATATCATTCTTAACATTAGAAACTAAGATTTTAAGAAATTAAAATATATTATAAAAATATTATAATTTAAATATGACATAGCCGTTGAATTGGTTGTTACAAATATGAGTAACTGAATTATGAAATATATGTATAATGGTTCAACTAAATAAAAATTTATGATTATTTATTAGGAAATAAGAAGATGATTTTTAATGATGTTACTTTCTGCTTTAAAAACCCATTTTTATTAAAAGTGATCTTTATTAAATATTGTGCAAGGAAGTTATAATTATTTTATTTCACTTTAATAAATTTTATTTTTTAAAATTACAATCAATATTTGAAATCAATTGATCAATATTATCGTATCGTAAAAAAATTTATATTTTTCCTTAATGGATTTTTAGTGAGTAGTGAAAAATATCAAATTTTCAAATAATATATTTTATTTTAAATAAATAAAGTAAATTAAAATTGTGGTTATAATAATATAATGAACACTTTTTTAATTTTTAATATTTATTATTTTGATATAAGTTAATTGGTTTCTTCGAAAAAAAATTCGTCTAAAAAATCATTTTCGTTGTATTTTATGAAAATATATTAAAGTTGTTTTTTGAAAATTTGAGAAAATATAGTCAAAAAATTATAATTAAATTATTATATCATAATAAAAATTTAATTTTTTTTATTTGTTATTTTTATAATTTTATGAAAATATTTATTTTGTAATGAATAGTAAAATATTATTTTTTTATTGAAAACAACATTTTTATTTAAAATATTTGTAAATAATAATTTTAAAATAATTTTTTCAAGGAATAATTAGATCATTTATATTATTAATAATCATATATTGGTCATTGGAATCAATTTTATACTTAATTTTGAAAAGAAATATTTATACGTAATATTTTTTTTGGAAAATCGATTTCCATTCTTTTTATGGGTTTATTTTTAAGTTAAATTATTCTAATTCTATGAATTGGATTTGATAAAATGTATTGAATATTTTGAATTTTAATAATTTATATTATTTAATAATATCAATATAATATTTTCCCATAATGAATATTAAAAATAGTAAAAAAAATTATGAGATTGAGGTTATACATCTATACCAAGGTGTTAAACCAATTAAAAATGTAAATTTTGAAATAAAAACTTCTCTAAATCTTTTTTTATTAAAACATTACTTCATATACTATCCATATTTTTTATTTATGGACATTTGGATGTATTTTTCATCTATATGAATTTATTATATTTTGAATCATTTAAGAAATTCCAGATGTGTCCTCTCCTAACCCACTTCTAAAAGGACACCCATCATTCTTTTCTTTTACCCCACATTGAGCCATTTTGCACAAAAATACCATATCCAAATATATTATAAACATAAATATCAATTTTTTAGTGTTTCTGTTATTCTTTAATGACTATTCCAATAGTCCTTAATAAAGGATCTATAGGGTAATATCAAAGAACATATAATCATCTTACCTGACCTCTTAAACTTATTTCTTCCTCTACCTCATCTAAATATATCATATTAACATTAAAATAATAAATTCCCTATCCTAATAATATTTAAATGTAATTATGATTATGTAACCTCTAATATCCACCCTATATTCCAATGAATGAGGTGTAAACATATCACTTGTGTGTATATGTGGACTACTACCTCCATGTAGAGAAATGAATATTTTACATCACCATCATTCATGGATGGTTGTAATTAATTGTTTTGAGTTTATATATGATATTTATGACATAATTATTCCTATATAATTGTAATTTCATATATACTTTTTTTCCTTCCAACCGGTTGGAAAATGATAATGTTACTCATGTGTACGTGTGGATTACCACCTCTACAAAGTGATGTGATTATCTTTTCATTTCCTTTTCACACTGACATTAATAAGGATATATTAAAGAGAATTATATGATATCAATTATATATATATTATTCTATAGTGTGAAATTATTAATTTTCTTTTCTTGTTCCATCCTTTGAAATTTGAAAACAACATTCATGCACACATACGATCCATCATCTAATTGAACAATAAAATTAATATATATATATATGAAACATTTATTGGATAAATATATATATATATATATAATAAATATATAATATTTTTAATAAATTATTACCATTTTGAATATTATTTATCCATGATCAATGTTCTAGGACCAAAACTAATGAACCTTAATTCTCTTGAAAAACGAAATAGATAACATCTACAAATATTGAATTAAATAAGGAATTATTAATAAATATGTATTGAAATATTAGAATGGGATATTATAATTTTTTATTAGTATATAAATTATTATTTTATATAAATATATGAAATTTAAATTTTTATATCATAAGTTAGAGTAAAATCAAAGAGAGTCAAACTTGATGTAAGGAGTTATCTACTGAAATTATATCTGTTGGGACATATGTGTTTTTATACAACTATATTCCTTAAAAAGGTGTATTTCAGACCTCGTCTTCATTCTATACCATTAATATCATATTTATTAAGATGTTTATAGTTTAATTTTATTTTAATTTTTTATGGGACTTACGATTCAAAAAATTACACAACGGTAAGCGATTTTTGTCTCACATTAATTTTCATGATACAGAACCATATTCAATAATAATTTATTTATATGGTGTACATAATAACTAATAATGTATGTTATTATTATTATAATGAAACTTATTTGGTTTTAAATATCAATATAAATTCCTATATTTTATACAAAATTTACTTAAATGGTAAAAATATTTTATGGATTTATTTTACAATCATATAATTTATCTTAATTATCAAATATTAAGTATATGATGATAAAATTTTATGATATTTATCTCAATAATCACATGAATTTTATTTTAATTTAGTTTTTTCTTGAATTTATATATTTTAATTTCATTTTCTTCAATTTATTAATCATGAAGTTTAATGAATATTTTCATAGAAAAGACACTTTATTTATCTCTCCTGTCGAAAATCAATTTTCTCCCATGTACATGTTTTCTAAAAATAATTTGAAGAATGATATTAATATTATCGTATGATTTTATATAATCATATTTACATATGATCTAATTTTTATAAAAAAATTAAATTATTCATCTTATAATTATTCAAATGAAGAACTTTTGGATTTATATACAAAATGTGAAAGGTATACTTGTTTTAATGTACATAGATTGAATGGAATTTTCCAACATAATGACTGAAGAATAATTAAAATATATTTATAAAATTATCAAATAATATTTTTAAATAATATTTTTTTTCAATAATATATTGTAAATTTTTATATTTTAATGAAGTGGTTGCAAAAAGAAAATGGGTAATTTCATCAAGAAATATTCTATGTGATATTTTAAAGGAATTTTTATTTATTATAACATATCTGATGTTACTTACTTTTTTACTGGGTATATGATAATATGATACAATACAATTTATTTATTTTGATGTCTTATGATGATGATTTTATAAGCATGATCATATAAAACCCATTTCATTCCCATGATTAACTTGAGTTGTCATGAAATGATTATCAAATGAATTTTTTCCCTAGATTTATTCTATGATGAATGTTTTACGATATTGTGGAACACATTTTAATAATTTTCATTATTTCATGGGATATCCATGAATTATAGAGACCTTGAATTAATTGGGTAAATATTGATATCTCATGAGATAATAAGGACTATAATCGGGAGTAAACACAATTTAGTTAGGGTCATTCTTTATTGTGATAGTTTTGGGCGTGAACCTTTACTAAAGATATGATGGAATGGGTAGTGATCCTTATCCACTATGATAGTCATGTAATTGATCCATGAATAAGGAAAATATATTTTTTAATTATATCTAATTGACAAACATATGTCTTATGATATTGGTTTTTTATAATGAATAATGTTCTTCTATTCAATTAAGATTCATGACTTATAAATTTCAAAGCTGTATACAGTGTCTCAATATTATGATCTGTCTTATATACAGTGTATTTTTCAAATGTTAACCCCTTGTTTTTTTAATTGATCATTGATATATCCCCTATTTAACCTTAATAAGAATATGAGATCACCCTTTGTATTGTTTCCTTTCCCTAGGTTATAAATACTTTTTATAAGTATAATATGCCTAAAAAAGGTTCTAGTTATAATGAACATAGTGGGAGACTAAGTAGATATCTGATGAACATGTTTTTTATGTGTCTATGTTTCTAGAGACAATAACCCATACAATTATAACACAAATTGTAATTTTATGTAATAAATATTTATGTAATATAATATGATATTTATGTGTGAATTGCATGATTTTCTATATTATTTTATGATTGTATAAATTCAATTGTATTTATAAAAAAGAAATTTTCTATAGATCAATTTTCCAACCATTTTTCGACCTATATTAATAGAATTTTTATCAAATTATATAAATTAAATATTGAAAATGGTTTTCATTATTTGAATTAGGATGTTAAAATTTAGTAATTAAGTCCATTTCATTTTTTAGCCATTATGAATAGTATACATGTTTGAAATAAGTCACCAGGGTAAAAGGGTAAAATTGGTTAATTAATATAAGAAATAAATTATAAGTTTAGATAATATTATTTTAATTCTTATTGGATGATGGGATACTAGCCCTTATCACCTTATCATAAAATATGATTCTTTTTTATTTCCACTTGACAATGAGAGTGAATTAATATTATTTTAAATAATTGAATAATTACAAGTGTGCCACTCTAGTTACATATAAAATGGAACCAAATCTCCTCCCTTCCCAACACTATTCGAGGAATCTAATTTAGATAATCCTAGAGTCACATATCTCCCCAATATACCTGCCCACATAATATAATTCATGTTATCACAAAAAGATAATACAGAAGGCTTATGTGTTAAGCCAATAGAGGGTCTTCAAAGAAGATGTATGATTTATAAGTGTTTCATGTTTATTTAATCTATTACCTCATTAAGAATATTCTTTAACCATTATAAAATAATAATAAAAATATATTCCACACACAAAAATTATATTATGATTATTTTACAGACCTTTTTATTCTTCTCTTCCATCTTATTATAAATGAAAACATCACTCCGGCATATCTGTGAACTACCATTTCCAAAAATTTATGAGTTTTATTTTTCATCATCAAATCATATGGATGGTTAAAAATTTTAAAAAAATGAATATATTTTTATTTATGAAAAATGTTTCTTTGGAATTTGTATATTACTTAATTTATTACCCTTTGAGTATATTAAAATTTTTGAATGTTTCTTGTCTGTGTGTGTGGGATATCACCTACATGAACTGATATAATATATTTGTCATTTAAACCATATAATTATGGTAATAAGGACAGAAATAATGAATATATATTAAATTTAAAAAATATTTATTATTTTATAAAAATAATATAATTTATTATTTATTTATTTCCACCCATTAGGAATATGAATATTATATTCATGCGTACATATAGTCTACCATCTCTTTGAAACTAAATGGTCCATTTTTCATTAATACATTACATGGTTTGTTTTAAAATTATATTTAATATATAAATAATACAATTATGAAACTTGTAATATTATTAATGTAATTTAACCATAACCACTTTGAATCCCATCATCACATTAATGTTGTTTTTGGATATAAGCCAAACGACCTAAAAATAACCAACGCAAACTTTACTATTTTTGTAACTAAACTAAACATGGTGATAAATGAAATAATAGTAATAATAATTAGTAAATGAAAAATAAAAATTTCATTATGAAAATAAAAGCTAATAATATTTTATTATTAATAATTAAGAGAACGTTTGAAACCAGATGAGACATAAGGTAAGTGATTTTACTTTAAAATTATTTTTTAAATATTTTAAACACTTTTTGCTTCTTATCTATGTTATTTTTAAGGATTAAAAAATGTTCCTATTTTTAATAAAATGTTTTATAATGGTCATTTTGAACTAATTTTTCCAATCATTAATATCTTTAAAAGAAATATTTTTAATAAGTTATAAATGATTTACTTTTGAATGTTTTTACCAATGTGAAAATAAATGATATTTAACATATAATGCATAAATTGATTTTAATGAAGTCAAATCCTTAATTTATTATTGAGAATCTTATAAATTTTTTGATGGATTTATAAATTAAATAAAATTTCCCATTTTTTGGTAATTTCTCATTTTTCATAGTTTCCAAATTAAAAATTTATTTCACTTTATTATCATGAAAAAATGAATGTTTTTTTCTTAGAGGTTTGAATGAGTTTCTCAATTTTTTTAATGATTAAAAAGTGAAACATTATAAAATTATTCTTCATGATATAATACATGATCATTATAGATATTGATGATTGATTATCATATAACTCTTGTTGATGGGTGATACCGATATAGCTTTGCAAAACCTTGTATAATGAGTAATATTATAAGGAAATAATGAGAGAGATAATCTAGTTGGTTACTGATATGGAATAAATTGGGTTTTAGTTATTCTAACAACGATTACTCATGAGTGAACACACACTGTGAATATGTTTCTTTATGATACCTATATTATTATTGAATAGAGTGGTCTTATATAAAAAAATTTATTTAAAGAGGTAAGAAAATTTTAAAGGTGAATGGCTTGTTTTTTAAATAAATGTTATAATCTGTTTCGACATTCATAAGGATTGATTAATGGCTTTCCCCTTTTAGTTATAATGTGTTTCAAATGTTTTAATTGACTGAATATTTATTTTTTCAGGATGAAATGTTATATTTATGTGCTCAGTGTTTGATTTTGAAAATTAAAATATCTTCATGGGTTTTCAGGTTTTTCAATTTATTAATGACATTCAATTATTTTTATCTTGTACTAGTCTTTTTTTCTCATCGTGCATTTTTTAATTTTATTTATCCGATCTAAGGATGATTATATCTTTTATCAAGGTCATTTTTTCATTATAGTTACTCATTTTATAAGATGAATAATGGTCTTGAATGAAAATGAGATGTAAGATTAAAGAACTATGTTATTGAAAAAAATTTATACTATGTGAAAGTGTACACTTTATTATGTTATGTTTTTAACTAATTATCCAATACTATAAACCAAAAATATTTAATAATTATATGAATGTGAAACATCTTTTATAGAGAATGAAATTATTTGTTTCTTTTGTAATATGGTGCTACACATCAATTGATAGAGTATGGTGTTAGTGAATTATGGATTCATGGAAGATACATGAAGAGACATATTATGATGAGTAAATTATGTTGGGGGATGTTTTAACAACCCACATTGTGTTGGGGTATGATTTATTTCTTAATTTTGATATATTTAATTAATTTTAACTATAATAAAATGTTGGAAATTCATAAATATTAATTTAGAAAATAAATTATTTGGGAAATTTTTAATTTGAATTAGAATAGGTGTCATTAGTATTTTAATGCGTCTAGAATTGAGCCTTAGTAGTTATCCCATGACATGGGATGTTTGTAGCTTCTTTTGGTAGAATTTGGTATTTTTAGAGAGGCTATGTTTATCAAGATTTAAACTGGGCGATTTTGGTGACAACTTTGCTATTTTTTATTTTTAGTATATTTTCAAAACAAATATCTATGTATAAAAATATGCATTATAAGGATGGATAAAATATTTCATTTATAGTTTTTTAGCTATTCGAAAAACCATACATGTAAATAAATTAATTACATAGAGATTAAAATAGTATACCTATAGAATTTTACGCAAGTAATATATCTTACGTATGGATATATGTATATAACATATAAAAGGTTTTATAAGGAAATTTTATTAGATATGAAAAGTATTGCACATCAAAAATCTACAAAAGAAACTATTTTACATATAATGAATAATATAATATTTATGAAGGAAGATATTATGTTTTGGGTTTTTACTTACATAAAATATATTATATATATGTATTTTCATAATTTAAATACCTTGTGAATGGTTTAAATATATTATACATAGATTATGGATATTACATATTAGATATTTCACTAAGGTAAATATCATTGGCATTGAATAATATAATACATTTCATGAAAACTATTTTACACATTATATTTATCAAAGGTAAGATAATTAAATTTTGAATAAACACATTACATATTAGGTAAAAATGTAATAGATACAATTTTTTCAAAGGAAAGTATATTATATATGGGGATTTAAACTAATTCAAATATCCATCCCAAAAAGTAATATATTAAACATGTATTTTTATCTATGGTAAAAACATAATGCTCGAAATAAAAATAGTATGTATGGGGTTTTTCAATGGGGAAGTATATTATACATTACTTAAATGTTTATGAATAATATTTTTCCTAATGGATAAACTACATGATTGCATAAATACATAATATTTTGGAGGGGGTGGGGTGGTTATGAAATTTGGAGAATTATTCTGATATGTAATATAAATATATATGTATCATAATATATATATATATATATATATATATTATCTGCGGGGTACTAGGAGGATCCTATATAAATATAATAGGGGTTCCTGGTGTTTCCAAAATTTATGGTTGGAAAATATTTTATTTATTTTTTATAAAATTTTAGTAAATGATTAATTAATATAATAATGGGTTATAGGCCACATAAAAGGTTATAAATCCATTTAAAAACTATCTCATTATGCTATTAAAATCTAAGGGTTATCTTCTTTGATCCTTGTTATATTTTATTTCCATTTTATCTTGGTGATATATTGAGGAAAAAGTATCAATATTAAGTTAATATTCCTTGGATTTCTTCCCTTTATTCACTATTGATATAGTTTAACTCAAACTTGGGTCTAGAACTGATTCCAATGGAGCAAGGCATAATCATCCAAACCATGTGTATTTTTCTCATATTAGATAAAGGTGATCCCAATAGGATGATAAAAATTGTTTTTAATGGATTCATGATGGTATATCCATGTCATCATTAATATAAGATTTTCTATTTTAGGGAAAAGAATTTTTGGAAAAATTGGAATGATACCATGTGAGTGTTTTATGTTATAGGTCTATATGGATACAGGGGTTGAGGAAATTTGTATTCCATAATTTCATAGATAAAATATATCACTAAAAGTGTTTCTTTTTTTATCCCTTAATTAAAAATTTATTTATTAATATAATTTTAATATCTAAATTTGTTATAATAGTTCAATTATTACAGGGTATTGAAATTTTATGGGGGATGGAGATTCTTTATGGGAGATGACCGATAAGGATTAGATGAGTTTATATTGGAGAGGATAATACTTTCTTAAAGGGTGTAACTTTCTAAAGGTATTATGTGTTCCCTATACAATTTTTTATGGTTTATGGATTTATTACATTACTATGTGATACAATGACACCGACTCTAGTAACCTAGAACCCGTGTCTAATTTATTAAATTCGCACTAGATTAATGAACTTACATCCTAAATGGAAGAATATGTTAGTAGTCCTGGTAAACTAGATACATACATGAAATTTAAATAATATTTTTAAATATAAACTACATAAGGTATTTTTTTTAAATAATCCTTTACTCCTCTTATCATATCGATGAATATCAATCATAAAAATATTATTGGTATCTTGGGTAAAATAAAACATAAGGGGGGATCTCGGATTCCCAGTATGGGTAAGCATGAAAAAAATATCATTAATAATTAATCATAATCAATATTTTAAGGTATATAACTAAAACATGTTCCATATTAAAAATATCTTGATCATCATTTGGAAGGAATAAATGATGATCAAATAAATCTATATAAATAATAACATGATCATAAAACATATCGATTAATATTTTAACTAGTCAAATAATCAAATTGAAATAAATAAAAATTTGAGTATGGTAGGAGTGTGAAAATATCTTTTTTGAAATCTAGATCCTAAAATATCATATATTTAGATTAGTTGTGGTTGCATGGCATCGTTTGATCCTTACTTAAGAATATACTTCAAAGATGAAGGGAGGTAATTATTTCATAGTGAAAACATGTATATTAGATATCCCACATTTAATTATTCTATCATTGATAAAAAAACCTCTCTCAAAAAAAGGGATATCATTTTTAGAAGTCATTTATAAATCAAGTCGATAAAAAGATGACATATATATACCATATAAGATCAAAATATGAGAAGATAGAGGGGTATCATTTTTGGCTTATTCAGAAGCCATGCATCAATAATTGGATCTATGTCAGATTTCTTTTATTTTTCATATCACTTCCTTGAAAGATGTTAAACCTTAGTATAATATAGATACTAATATATGAATTTCACATTACAATATTTCTACCAACTAGAGATTCATGTCAATATGGAATAGTTTCTTTCATTTTGTCTTTGAGAATAAAGAGGAATTCAATACTTCCTAGAAGACAAGAGGAATTAATTTGATGTCAGGTTTTTTGGATATCATGGAATGGAACATGAAATTCAATCCTTTTAATCATAGGAACACAACTATTCATTTAAATACTATACTACATGGTCTTCCTTGTGTATTACAGAATCAAAAAACTCTCAATGACTTAGCTTCATGAATTTGTACTCCATTTAATGTAGACTAGCACACCCTAATTGCGGATATTGGTATGTAATCTAGAGTTCTTATTGATTTTACTTTTCAATAAAAGACTCCAAATGTGATAAATATTAATGAAAATGTTTAAAAAGATGGGGTTTTGTTTGAATTTGAACATGTGTCAACATTCCTTGAGAAATTAATGAGTTTTGGACATGTAATGGAAATTTTCAAGTGGCTAAGAAGAAAATAAGGCCAGATCATGATCCTAATGAATGTGAAGATGATAATAAGAATTAGAAAAATAAATATTTCATGTTGGAAATGAATATCCTACAATGAATAAGGTATACAAGGGGGATAGTATGACTCTGGGCCTTCGAGTCTTTTATTGCGGGTTTGTCGGGCCTTGTGCCTTGGACCTACAAGTCAGGTACGAGTTCCCCTTAAACCCTAAAAAGGGGGATTATCCATAATAAAATAAAAATAAGTCCTTCGAGACATTCGTTCTAATAAAAAGGTTATTATTCAATCCATGCATTTTTCTATTGTAAGATCCAAGGCCATTTTTTCTGAAGAGGAATAAAAGGAGAACGACCCATTGTACTATTTACATATCTTGTTTAGTAAACATAATATTAGGCCCCAGCCTTAAATATTAAATAATCATGAATTAAGATAATAATCTACATTGAGGATCTTCTCAGATATAGAGTTTTAGTGAATTAGGCCATACTATTACATTACATCTCAAAAAAAATTAGATACTTTTACTCAGTATCAATTTTTTTTTTCATAAAATAAAAATTCTTCAAAGAAAAAAATAATTCTTTTCTTGATATAAATCTTCTTGAGTTATTCCTTTCACTTACCCTTCATTATACCCTATGAAATTTTTTTAAAAAACATGGGATTAGTATAAAAATATCTGTAAAGGTTATAAAATAAAGAAATAAAACCTTCGCTCATCAATACATACAAATCATAAGCTCTTTAACATACCTCATGAAATTATAATATTTATGAATAACGAATGAAATCCTCAATCATAAAGGTAACTTGTGGCATCCATATCAAAATTACATTGTAGAATTCACAACTACATAGGGTGTTACACATGGAATACCCATCACAGTATATTCTCAAAATCTCTTAGGAGAAACATTAACGTTTACCTCTGTCACATTACCTAATGAAGTCGAGGGCTATTTCTGGATCAACCATCGAAGTTTTACAATGGAACCACCTGTATTGGTAAATAATGACCAATAACCATAACATATTTATAACACATATAAAGTAGAGAAAACATTTCCTCATTACAATCACAATATACCATTTCAAGATATTAATATAATAAATGCTTTATCAAAACATTTGAAACAATTAATAAATATATTTTTGAATCAAAGTGTCTCATACCACTATGAAAAATTTAAAATTAATTTAAATTTCAAAAATTAATATCCATATAAATAAATCATTAAAACAATTTTTAAAACATGGATATTAATGAGATATATTTGGAATAATAAATCGTTAGAAAATACTTTAGTTAAGGATTTCTTAACCAAATGAGAGACTACAGAATACAAATAATTGATGAATAAAATTAATCAAATCTTATATTATCATGAGAATCAATATATTCATGATATAATATGTCAAAGGGTAGTATATACACCATATAAAAGTGAATTGGTGTATAACAACAAATAAGTCTCAATGGAATGTAAATTGAGAAAAAGTCTCTTACAAGGATCATATCCTTAGATTAAGGATAAAACAATGACATAATTTTAAGTGACAAATAAGAATACACCCAATATAAGTGTATATTTAGCGTAAAACAATCAGAGTTCATTCACACACATTCATAGCACTACATAATCAAGATGTAAAAGTTTAACCCAATGAATTGAAATTCGGTTAATAATGTTTCTTATTGAAATTCGACCACCTAACGATGTCACTTAAAATTTAAGAAAATGTGATGATGAGATAGAAAAGGTTTTATCATCACATGGAAACAGAATTTAAAGAAATAAGGATATATAATAATATATCTCGACATAAGAATTTTGAAATTAAATGGCATTACATAAATTTAGTCTTTTAAAAAGTGGAGGTT
This sequence comes from Viscum album, assembly GCA_963277665.1. NCBI lineage: Eukaryota > Viridiplantae > Streptophyta > Magnoliopsida > Santalales > Viscaceae > Viscum > Viscum album. The sequence goes on from OY728150.1 coordinate 522,909,093, forward strand.
GTACGATTCCCTCACTGATTTGGTAACTTATGAAACATACACACCATGAAATAAGAATCATAAAATTAAGATGTTTATACCAATAAATTAAATTATATTAAACAATTAATACAATCATGGGTAGTACATACACCATGTAAAAGGAAATAGTGGCAAATATAGCATGAATCTCAAGGGAATAAAAAGTGAGATGGAAACCCCTTACCATGTTTTAATCAATCGAGTCATAAGAACAAAATTTAATAACCACCAAATGAATCACATAATACCATGAATATAAATATAATCATGATAATAAATATCAAAATGGAGTACACAATACACCCCATGCAATAAATAAGTGATGAATAATGGAAATCACACGAAATTAATAGTGAGATAAGAAACCCCTACCTCATGTCTGACTTGACTCGTATGTTCTGTGTTCATCCTGAATAATAAACTTATGATAATTTATAAATACCTAAGAACATTTTTTCATGTTTATTATTCCTTTTATATCACTTATTACCTTTCTATAAAAAATATTTAATTATTTGAGTTCATATCATACATTTTATCGATGTTCGGAACATTAATCAAAAATGAACTTGTTATAATTACAAATTGTCCATGTGGTCCAAAGTCCATTATATATAGAATTATATTCATGATTTAGATATCATATATATCATATATATCATGTTTATATTTATTTATAATATTCCATATCATTTGGTGTTAAGAAATGAAATGTACTATTCATGGAGACGGTAAGTCGTATGTACGCATAAACGCTACTTTCATTTATATTTTATATTTAAAAGAATGAATGCTAAATAATACATAGGTATATTATAATTCCAGAATAATATCTATGTTAGGTAATTTAATTAACTTAATTCTTTATACGTTCCACATATGGCATGAATGAGTCATATCACTTTGAGGGGGCAGCAGTCTACACTTCATCAAATGAAATTATCCTATTTACCAATTATGGAAACCACAAAGGTATGATATAAATTAAAAATACAGAGGTATAGAGACAATATAAATATAATATATATCACATGTAAATACATTTCCATCTTAATTTCCAACTTATGATATGGTAGGAGAAGATTGAACAATCATTGTTTCGTGAGGTAGTAGTTCTCCGTCAACAGAAACAATATGTTCTTTACCAATTAGACAGATGATTGTGTGTAAGTGCAGTTAGAATTATTAGATATCAACAAAATATTATATTTATGATAATAGTTTTGTTATAAAATAAAAATATAAAAAGATTTTATGAAGTGAAATAAAAGTATAGAACATAAGAGAAGACGTTACCTTTAAATAGTGTAATTCCCTTTGGTATGAACCAAAAGGATTTATTGAAGTGGTTTTTTGCCTAAGGAAAGGCTTATATGTGGAAGAGAGGTATATTGATAGCTTATTTGGTCGTATTATGGATGATCCAAGGGGCTTTCATGGTGTGAGTAATGGGTCAGAGATGAGGGCTTTTTATATGGGTGAGGAGGGGTTCTTCAGGAAAGTTTGAAAATATTATTTTATTATATAATGATTTTTGGGTTCAAATGGTCCAAAAATTATTAAAGTACATTTTAATATGACTCTTTTTCGATAAAAATCATCCAATAATAATTTTACAGGTTTTAGATATTTGTTTAATCTTTATTTATTTTATTTATTTAAATATTCATTCATGAGATAAACACTGCATCATTATTATATCATAAATAATTTTATTTATTTGATGTCTAAAAATTATAAAATAAATAACATGATGTATTAAATATTTTTAGATTTTAAATTTATATTTATAGATTAAGATATAACTTATATAACCCCATGTATGAATTGATTTACTAAAAGATATATGTTTATGTCATTTTTGTCATTACTTTAAATTAATTTATATAAATTGTCATTATTACTCTTAAGGGGATCCATAGGGGTCCAAAAAATTGAGTCCAATATTCCCATGGTTGCAAATTTATCAAAACATAGGATTAGGACACATTTTAGGGTCATTTAATATTATTATAATATCATTTTTACCTTGAATTACCCTACTTACCTTTAACCGCGTTAAATAAAATCAAAAGTTACTGTCATCCAAAAATTTGTTTCATCTTATTGAATCAAATTTTACTAACTAATAATAACCATGTAAGTCAAATTTTCTAAATTAAGTTCATTGAAGTGGTAATATTTCATTTAAATGAAGAAGTTGGGTTTTTAACTACTACTCATTGTTTTCACTATTCATCAAAAATTGAAGGTTTTTAGAAAAATATCAAAAATTCAGCCTAAGCTATATTTGATATTCCGAATTCAAAAATGATGTCTATTTTACCAAATTCAAAACATATAATTTTCATTAATTAATTAAAAATTAATTCCCATTGTATAAACAAAAAAGCGTATTTTTAAGAAATAATAACTATCAAAAGAATAACACTTGTTTTTGTCCAATTTCAAAATAAAATTACTTACAATGAAAAAAATTGGATTAAATGGTAGAAATATAATCTAATTCCACTTTAAAACCAATTAAAAAGATAATATAACCATATAAATAAATTATATTAAAAATTAGTTTTGAATTAAAATACATTATTTTTCACTATTCATTAAAAAATAAATTTTATAAGAAAAATACCCAAAAAAATCCCAAAGTAAATTTTTATGTACCGATTCTAAATAAGAATTTCATTTTGTCAAATAGAACATATAAAAGTGATCATAATTATATTTTAAGAGGGTTTTCCATCAAAGGGCGGTAAATCAACCTTTTATAAATATTAGATTATTTTTGCTTAATATCGGATTCATTCACATTTTAAGCTTATAACATTTATTGGATAAATGTAAATATATTTAACAAAAATGTGTAATAATATTGTAGATAGTCATGTTCATTCCCTCCAATACAACGATAATGTGTTAACTACTATTGAAAAGTAATAATATTATTATATTATTTTACGATATAACATAACATTGTGTGCAACGTAAGATTACCAAGAAACGTTTTGTTGTGTATTGGGTACGCCATGGAACATAGCAACCCCTTTAAATTAAAATTAATATTTATTTCAAAAATATTATTAAATATGAAAATTTATTTCACTTTATTTACATGGTATATTACATCCTTCCCCCCATTTAGAAATTGTGTTCTCACAAGTTTAAAATTGGGATTAGAATCTTCATTAAAATTCCCACATCGGAAAAAGAGTCAATAAAACTATAACATTAAAATAAAAAAGGGAAGCACAAAGGTTACTCAAGATAACTCATACTAGGATTCCATGAAAACATGGATATAGAGGAGAAACTAAGTGTTTAGTTCTGATGGAGAGTGATGTAAAACATGATTAGGAGAAAGTTAACCACCAAAAAATCAAAAACTTGTGATAGGTTAAACGGTCTATGGTTTCCCAGTAGGAAAAGTAAACAGACAAAGAAATTATTTAATTTCCTTTTCATAAATTTGAAGAATATTTTTATGATACTGACTAATGACATAAAAAATATACTTACTTTTCAAGTAGATTTTCGTCCTTTAATAAGTTTCTACCAAAAACTCATCTTTTTTCCAAATGATGAGTATTCCAGATGACTTGTTCACATCTGAAGTACTAGAATCAACAACTATAGAATCAAATAATCTAAAATAATGAACTATATATTTTCCCTATCTTTATACATAAACCAAAAATAAAATGGTTAGTAATATATTTAGATAATCCCAAAAAAGGATAATCCATTGAAAAAAATATTATTCAAAATCTCCAAAATTCGACAAAAAATACTCAAATTTCAAAAAATATCATTCAATAAACAACTTTCCATAAAATTATTCAATGTAATTTAAACTAAGATTGAATCCCAAAACTCAAAAGGATTTAATCACATAGTCTTCCTTGATTAATCTTAACATTTATCTTCGAATAACATCAACTACTCTTAATGTCTCATACTGAAGTGTAATTAACATAATCACATATTCTATTTGATAAGATGATCATTTCTATAAATAACCCAAATAGCCATAAAAATTAAATTCTTCCAAAACAAAATTTCAACCATTATTCTAGAAATTAAATCCCATAGTATTTTATTTTCCTTAGGAAAATAGTGTTTCCTCATAAGAGAGAACGTCTTCCAAAATTACCTTTATCACTTAATCACCAAATAATTTTCTTATACTAAGGATATCCATTTGATAAAACATATGTTACCAAAATAAACTTATTCTTCTTCTATAAAATCATTTAAATAAAGGAGTAAATCATTCTATCTAGGGAAATCATGTAGTCAAGTGATAGGAAATGCACCCTTGTCGCCCTTCAGTTGTGGATTTGATTCACATGGCCTTTCTGGACATAATGGGTTGTCACCCATATTACAGGTTGTACTTTTTATAAATCTCAAAAATAACCCTAAAATATTTTAACCTCAAAGGTTGTCTTCTACCTATCATTTTCATCACAAATCATTAATACCTCAACATCTTAATGAATTCTTATATATATTTTCATTTTTTATTTCACTTATACAAGATAAATAAAATATTACCAAAAGAAAGAACACCATACCTTGATCATGGTGTCCACTTGGTTTCATTTCCATCTTGTTCATGTAGGTAGAAGGTCCATGTATTGCAACAATGATTTATATATCCTTCAAAATCAATTGCTTCCTTCATCCAAATACACCTTGTATAACATGGGTCACATAGGTGTTCATAGAAAAATAATTTCAGAAAATTAATCTTGTATAATATATAATTTCAAAATATCTAATAAAACTAGCTTCTTATAAAATATTTGGAATGATTTTGAGTTAAAACTTTCAATCATTGTCCTTTTAATAAACCATAAGTATGTGTAGAAAGTATATAATTTAAAATCAAATATAAATAGGTTGTTCAAGGGTCTCTTTCTTCAGCACCTTTTTCAAAATCATAATATGCATCAAATTCTTGTAATGAGGTGTAATATTTGAAAATGCCTTGATAACGATTACCATTATTGAAAATATAAGAATATTGTGAAAATAGGATATGATTAAATACAACCCATGATCCACGATGGTATCAATGAATAGTGGAGGTGTTTGATATCTCAAACAATTGCTTACAAGTTAGTTGTATGTTAGAAAACAATTCACAATAATCTGAACATGAAATTGCAATAATTACTGCATGCATGTCATGAGGAAGAGATATGAATGTTATTTGAGATCCTCCTTCCATTTTAACTGAATTCCCATGATCTGAAAAATTTATAAAATAAAGATTTAACTAAATTATTATACATAGAGACTAACCATGTGTCTAAAAAACTCATAATTTATAAAGTTGTCTAAGATGACCTCTGATACGATCTATAAGGCCCCACACCATAAACATTATGTAATCTTGAATTAAGTTAATAATTTATATTAAGGATCTTTTCAAATTTCTATTTTTAGAGAATTAGTCCATAACTATTACATTACATCTCAAAAATTACAAAGTAGACACTTCTACTCAATATCCTTTTTTTTCATAAAATAAAAATTCTTAAAACAAAAAAAAATTCTTTTCTTGATATAAATATTCTTAAGTTATTCCTTTCTCTTACCCTTCCTTATAACCTATGAAAAACATTTCAAAAACTTGGGATGAGCATAAAAAGCTCAGTAAGGGTTATAAAAGAAAGAAATAAAACATTATTTCATCAATACATTCAAATCATAAGCTCATTAACATACCTCATGGAATCATATGATTTAGGAATACCACAATGAAATCATAAATCGTAAAGGTAACTTGTGGAATCCATATCAAACACACATTTTATCCTTCACAACTACATAGGTAGTTTCACTTAGAATACTCATCATAGTATATTCCATAAATCTCATAGGATAAACATTAAAATTTACCTCCCTCACGTTACCTAATGCATTATAGAGCTATCTCGGGCTCACCCACCCTACGATTATCACAGAACCACCTATATATATAAACAATGATCAATAACCATAACATATTCAAAACACATATAATGGAAAGATAACATTTCATCATTGCAATCACAATATATCATTTCATGATATTGACATAATTAATGTTTTATCAAACCATTTAAACCATTTAATAAAGATATTTGTGAATCAATGTGTCACATACCAGTTTGAACCTTTTAAAAGTAATGTTAATTTCAAATATTCATATCTATATAAATGAATACTTAAAACATTTTTAAAACATGGATATTAATGAGAATGATTTAGAAGAATAAATATTTAAAACAATACGTTAGTTAATGGGTTCTTAACTAAATGAGAGATGCTTGAATACAAATAACTGAGGAATAAAATTAATGAAACCTTATAATGTAATGATAATAAGGAGATTCTTGATATAATATCTCAAAGGGTATTATATACACCATATAAAATAGAATTGGTTTATAACAACAAATAAGTATCAATGGAATGTAAATTGAGATAAAGTCCCTTACAAAGATCGTATCCATAGATTAAGGATAAAGCAATGACATAATTGTGTGTGAAAAATAAGTATACAACCAACATAATTAGATATTAAGTTTACAACAATCAGAGTTTATTCACACATATTCATAGAACGGTATAATCATGAAGTAGAAGTTTAACCCAAAGAATTGATATTGGGTTATGAAATTTTCTTACCGAAATTCAACACCCTAACAACCTCACTTAAAATTTAAGAAAATGCATTGATGAGATAGAAAAGGTTGTATAATCACTTGAAAAAAAAACTACTGAAATAAGGATATATAATAATATAACGTGGCACAAGAAAGTGTAAATTAAAATAATTAACATAAATGAAGTCTTTTAAAATGAGGAAGGTGAATGATTCTATCACCAATTTGGTAACTTACGAAACATACACCCCATGAAATAAGTATCATACAATGATGATGTAAATACAAATAAATTAAATTATATTACAAAATTAATATAAGCATGTAATGTAAATGCACCATACAAATGGAGATAGGGACAAATATAGCATGAATCTCACGGGAATAAAAAGTGAGATGAAACACCTTAGCACATTGTAATCAATCGATTCGTAAGACCAAAAGTTAATAACCACAAAATGAATTATAGAATACTGTGAATATAAAGATAATCATGATAATATATAAAAAATTTAAGTACACAATACACCACATGTAATAAATAATTAGTGAACAATGGAAATATCAGGAAATTAAAATTGTGATAAGAAACCCCTTACCTCGTGTCTGAATAGACTCGTATGTTCTGTGTTCTCCCTGAATAATAATCTTATCTTAATTTGTAAATCCTTAAGAATATTTTTTCAGGTTTATTAATCGTTTTATATCCCTTATTACCTTACAATAACAATTAGTTAATTATTTGAGTTCATATCAGACATTTGTTTTATGTTTAGAACTTTAGTTAAAAATGAACTTGTTATAATTACCAATTTTCCATGTGTTCAAAAGTACATTATATATAGAATTATATTCATGATTTAGATTTCATATATATCATATATATCCAATTTATATGTTTTTATAATATTTCATATCATGTGGAGTAAAGAAATGAAATGCACCATTCATATAGATAGTAAGTCGTATGTACGCATGAACGCTGTTATCATTTCTATAATATATTTAAAGGAATTAAAACATAATAATACATAGGAATATTAAAATTTCAGTATAATTTATATGTTATTTAATTGAAATAACATCATAATTTATACATTCCACATATGGAATGATGGAGTCATATCACTTTGAGGGGGCGGTAGTCTGCACTAACTCAAATTAAATTATAGTATTTATCCATTATAGAAACCATTAAGGTATTATATAAATGAAAAATGAATAAGTATGGAGAAAATTTAAATATAATAAATATCACATGTAAATATAGTTCCATACTATTTTCCACCATAATAGGTGGTAAGAGAATATTGAACAATCATCGTTTCGTGAGGCAGTAATGCATCATCCATAGAAACAATAGGTTCTTTACCCATTAGACGGAGGTGTGTGTAAGTGTTTTTTGAATACATCTCACATCAACAACATATTATATTTAGGATACATGTATTTTTATAAAATAAAGTAATAAAAATTGATTAGGGGTCGGATAAGTAAAATAAAATAGAAGAACTTAAGAGAAGACGTTACCCTAAAATCAGGTAACTCCCTTTGGTTTGAACCAAAATGATTTCTTGAAATTCCTTTTACATAAGGTAAGGCTTCTAGGTAGAAGAGAGGGATATTGAGATATTATTTGGATATAATTTGGATGATCCAAGCAGATTTATAGGTGTGATTAATGGGTTATAGTTGAGGGGTTTTTATAAGGGGGATGAGGGGCTCTTTAGGAATGTTTGAAAATATTATTTTATTGTATAATTATTTTAAGTTTCTAAATTTCAAAAACTTACTAAAGTCGAATATAATATGGCTATTATTATAAATAAAATAATCCAATAAGAATTGGACATGTTTTGGATATTTTTTTAATCTTTATTATCTTATTCATTTAAATCAATCATTAATAAGGTAAACACTGCTACATTATTGTGTCATAAATAATTTTATATATTTGATGTCTAAAAATTATAAAAAAATACCATGTTGTAAGAAATAGTTTTATCTTTTAAATTAATATTTATTGTTTAATATATAACTTATATAAACCCATTTTTGAATTGATTTACTAAAAGATATATGTTTATGTAATTTTTATCATTACTTTAAAATAATTAATATAACTTGTAATTATTACTGTTAAGTGGCTCCATGCGGTCCCAAAATCGACCCAAATATGACCATTTTCGTAAAGTTATCAACTGATAGGATTATTACACATGTTAGGGTAATTTAATATTATTTTTATATTATTTTTACCTTGAATTACCCGATTTACCTTTAACAGTGGTAAATAAAAGTGAAAAGTTACTATTCACTAAAAATTATTTTAATCTTATTGAACCACATTTTACTTAATAATAACAACCATGTATGTCTGAGATTATAAATTCAATTCAAAAAAGTGATAAATTTTCATTTAAATTAAGAAGTCTCTTTTTAACTGGTACTCGGTGTTTTCATTATTCATAAAAAATTGAAGGTTTGTAGAAAAATATCAAAACGTTAGCCTAATATATATTTGATATTCCAAATTAAAAAATGATTTTTATTTTACCAAATTCAAAACAAAGAAGTAGAATTAATTAATTTAAAATTAATTCCAGTTGTCAAAACAAAAAGCATGTTTTTAAATAATAATAACTATCAAAAGAATGACACTTATTTTTGTCCAATTTCAAAGTGAAATTACATACAATGATCAAAATTGGATCAAATGGTAAAAATATATTCTAATTATAATTTAAAACCAATTAAAAAGATAATATAACCATATAAATTAATTATATTAATACGGAGTTTTGAATTAAAATATAGTATTTTTTATTATTCATTAAAAATGAATTTTATCAGAAAAATACCAAAAATTTACCCCTAGTAAATTTTGATGTCCCTATTCTAAAGAAGAATTTTATTCTGTCAAATAGAAAATATAAAAGTTACCAAAGCTAGTTTTATAGATGGTTAACCATCAAAAGGTGTTAAATCGACCTTTTAATGAATATTAGAGTATTTATGCTTAAAATCGGATTCATTCACCTTTTAAGATTCAAACTTTTATTAGATAAATATAAAAACATTTAACAAACACTTATAATCATATTGTAGTTAGTCCTGTTCATTCCCACCAATACAACAACTATGTGTTAACTGCCATTTTAAATAATAATATTATTATATTATTTTTCGGTATAACATAACGTTGTGTGAAACATAATATTTCAAAGAAACATGTTGTTGCATATCAGGTATTCCATCATACATAGAATCCCATTTAATGTAAAATTAATATTTAACTCACAAATATTAATAAATATGAAAATCTATTGTTCTTTTTTTACATGGGATATTACACCTAATGAATATGAATAAAAATAAAGATATTTTACCATATATGTGAATGACATATATTTGAATTTGGAAATTAAATTAGCAATCAAGGAACTGGTTATTTCAATAAAATTATGATGAGATACAAAACAATCAATCATAGTGGTAAAATAAAGTCATTATCTAAATATATGGAACAAATAATGATACGATCACTATTGGTGACATATTTAACAAGGAGTCATATGATCATGGACTCTTTGGGATTTATACTCATCCAATTTCTACTCATTCTGAAACATTGGATATTCCCACCACTATAACAGAATATGTATCTATTTTACTGATAAAGGATAAAAAAGTACTTGTGAAATTAGATAGCACGTCATGAAAAAATGAGCATAAATGTATTTATTATGATGCCAGGAAGGCTGGTGGTAATAGATAATAAGATAAAGTAAAATATTTAAATGAGAATAATAGAGGGGGCTTAACCCCCACATCCAAATCAAAATTAATCTACTTTACTATAATAGTCAGGGTCATTCCAATCCTGAATCTATTAGTTTTCTATGGATTTATATTTTATTATAGAATATGGAATTAATTGGATTATCTATACCCAAAAGACCTTTCACTATTATAGTTACTTCTTTAGAAATATGAGGTTATCATCTGCATGGTATAGACCAATCTTCATTGATGATTACATGGAAATGGATTTTGGAACACAGAAGACATGAAGGATATTATTTTTATCAATCTCAGTAATTAGGTACTCACTTATTGGTTTATAGGGAATATGAAGTATTATTATTTCTCTTTTTATTGTGCCTTTAATATTTATCTATAAAGAATATCATTATGGATGTAAATCTATTATCTTTCTAAAGTTATTAATAATCCACGGTCCATAATTTAGGACTTCAAATCGATACTGAATCCTGATGTGAAACTATGGAATTTCAATAACTTTATTTCTTCAATGGAGTTTAAATCATGCATTGAATGATGTAATGTTTTTGAAGTTAACCTAAAGGGAGATATGTACAATTGTAACCGTAGGATTATCAATAGAATGGTGGCTAGAAATATTTATAGAGATTTTGTAAATGTGGATTACTTCAATTTAGATGGATATATTTCTTATTACTTGCTCATAAAAATTAATTCTGATTATCATTGTAGTTTAATTAGTTTCATTGATAATGAAATGAAACTTCCATTACCTCTGATATTTAAAAATTTTGGGGCTCTTCATCCTGAATATAGGAAGATTTTCAATGATACATGGACCTGGATTAACATGAAGTAAAATTTCATGGTCTATATTATAAATATTAAATTTATCAAGAAGAAAAATAAAAGAGTATACTAGGTCTTAATTTAGTGATTTGGACATTCTTATTTCCTTCCTTGAATCAAATCTACATCTTATACAAGATGGCGTCACTAGCTAAAATTTTATTGACATTTCGGGAAATGAACATTGAGTTTTCAACTAGACATTACAATATCCTAAGACACGTAGAGTGAATCCAAAAATATTCATTTAATACAAGGTGGATTAATTATGTTTATATAAATACAAATTTCATCAACTCTCTTTAATGAGCCAGAATGGTTGATCATCCTTTATCACTTCTCAAATATGGGGATCATATTTTGGCTGACATGAGATATCTAACTTATTATATGGTATATTTCTTCATATAATTGTTTAATGGATGTATAATTTACACAAATATAATGGAAGGGGTTATTTATATATAGGTAATTTATGATGATAATATCATTAAGACATAAATTCCCTTTTACGTTGAGATTAAAGAGGTTATTGTTGGCCTAAATAGTGGGAGATTTCCAATCCCATATGATTTTATGAATTTTTTTCATAGAATATTATTGGGATACTATTTAGCATGATGTATTCTAGTTGGTTGTTCATCTATCCTAATTTGGATTTCTAAAAAATGCTTTCAATGTTCAATTCCAAGTTATGAACCCAAAAGTGGATAATTAAAATGATATCAATTCTATTAGACTAATTTCCCTTATTAATACCTTCCACAAATTTATGGGATGAATATTAACTAATAGAATTACCAGAATATCAAAAAAAATTACTTCCTTGAACTAGTTTGGATTTATTAAAGGTAGAAAAATACGGAACTCTCATATCACTTCTTCAGAATTTATGAATATTTCTAGAAAATATAGAAGTGGGGTAACATTTCATTGAATCATGTTATTATGAAATATACTATCCCAATGATTTGGATATTCATTATTAAATTGATTTCCAATTTTGGATTTTAGGATACCTTATTTAATTTGGTGACAATTATTTTGAGCTCAACACATATTTCTATTCTCAATAATGAATACCCCAAATGACACTTCACATGCACGTGATTGGGTGGAAAATGATATCCTCTTTCTATAGATTTTTGTTTCAATTGAAAAAGAAAACCTTAGTTGAATATTTCTAAATATGGTGTAGAATAGTAAATTAAAAACCATCATGTATTCTAGAGTCTTATCTCCCCCTCAAATCTATTCTATGCTGATGATATTATTATCTTTAACAACCGAGAAAAAAATATCATTATATATATTAAAAATTCTATCAGACACTATGAAAGTGGATTAGTGTGAGAGTTCCTTTTAAACAAGTCATTAAATTACACTAGGAAAGGAATTTAGTTTCTATAAAGCTAGTAATTAACAATAAATTGGGAATCAGAGAGGTATTTTTACCTTCCACTTACCTGGGAGTCCTTTTATTTTAGGGAAGACAATCGACTTTTCATTTCAACTAAATCATGGGTCTAGTTCGAATACTATTGATATATTGGAATCGTAAGTCTCTTTTAATGGATGGACGAGTTGGCTAGTAAGTCATGTCATTTTTTATAAATTTATTTATTCATTAATGGTGTTTAAATGGTCTATTACACATCTTAAAATGATTGACAGTATTATTATTATTTGTTTAGAGCTATTCCAATCTTGAATGATATATCATCACTATGTGTTATGAACAATGATTAAAACCTTATGCTCTTGGAGGAATTGGTATTTAAAACCATTTAAACCTTAATAAATCACATTTATACCAATTTAACTAGATAATTTTTATAATAAATGAATATCACTAATATTTCTCAGATCAATATTCCTAATTAGGTGAAAATATGGGAACCTAAAATATGAGGAATCCTCTGTCCGGCTAGCCATAAAAATAATCTTTTCATGAATTTCATTAAATTATAATAATATTTTTAACAATAAATATTCATTTTATTTTTTACATGAGAATTTGATATGTATTTCGCACGTTGACATTCCAAGTTATCTTAACAATATTGTTGACATAAAATCCCTTATCCAATATCAAAATCACAACATTGATAGTCTTCCTGATATAATGAATAATTGATTATGAATTATTTCTTTATAAATAATGATGATGTAAGGATTTATAAACCTACTATGAATGGTATACTAAATTCTTGGTTATATTGAAAAAATGGAGTTGAAGGATGAAGGCACTATTGAATCGGTAATATTAATAAAATATTGATCCACCCTTCCTGATTCATATTAATTTATAGAATGGTAATTATTCATTTAATTATTAAGTGTATACTTATTCTTTAAGTTCATATTATTTCAACATCACATAGAGTATGAGAATTATCTTTTATTACGTTGTAATACAACATCATCTTTATGTTAAAACATTTATGATATGTTTAATGTTTGTATCCCTCTTGCATATTAAATACAGTAAATTATCAAGGCATTCTTGAGACTCTATCTATCAGAAAATAATGAGTCCTTATATGGTGGACACTTATGAATAGGTACATATCATCTGGCTTAGAAAGAATAAAGAAATTCACGGCCAGGCTTATATCATTATACAGTTTTCAATTATCCAAATCACAGTGTATGTGAGGAATAAAGATTATATCTAGAATGGGAACTCTGACAAGTTCATTCATGAGTTTTTTATTTTAAATATTTTTTTATGGATGGTAATTTTGATCCACCTAAATGATATCTAGAAGTGAATTGAAATTTTCATTTCATTGGATGGATCAGATGTAACTCTGATTGTTCCTCGATATGGAATATAAGTTATGAAGAATATGGTTTTGTTTTTAGATATCATAATGTTTTTTTATTTTTCTTTATCGACCATATAGAATTGTATAATCTACTGAGGAAAAAATTATATAATTAATCCAAGGGGTAGAGATATCAAGGTAGTAAGGATAAAATAACTTATGGTTTGAATCTGAATCTACCTCTATTTTAAAATCTATCATCTTTGGTAACAATCATTTATCATGAAATGTGACTACCAAATGGATCATTTTCATGTATACTCTCTCAATAATGAAATATTTCCTGACACATTTTTTCGAGAGGAAAACTGTCTTGCTTATAGCCTTGGTAACAAAGGGTACTTAAGTAAGGAATTTACATTGTTTAATGTTTTAATTGAGAATTTGATAACTATTTCTCAAAGATATATTTGTAACCCCGTTCAATTATATTATTATAACTCTATTTTTTATAAAAAAATTGGAATATCCCTTTGATATGAACAAATATATTAAAAAACATGTACATCAATAACTAATATCATTATGAGGAAATAAATATATCTAAACATTTGGAACATTCTATCAATATTTTCACAAGATAGATTAAAAATATAGGTAAATACCCATAAAATTCATCCATCTAATTTGTCCCATGAGAGATATTGATGAATCAATGGGATATCTATCAGTAGGAAACACCCATCACATAATTTTTACAATACATACCAAATATGAAAGGGTTGAAACAAAATCAATATAAACAATATTACTGAAATACTGATGTACATAATTTTAATTCATGACCTAATCAAATAATGATAATCTTAAACCATCCATAGTTATATGGTGGATGGTAATAAAATTTCACATTCTTAGTAAAAATTATCATAAAACATCTGAAGAAAGAATAAGTATAATATCAATACAACATATCCCCATTGTATCATAATTAAAATACAAGGTTGATGTTTTTTATGAATATAAATACCACAATCATGTCATTAAAAATATTCTTGAGGAAAATTACATTCTCACATTGATTTTTTAATTTTTTTATAAAATAGTTTGAAAATTATTTTATTAGAAAATATAATTTTAATATTATAAATTAATCACTAAAAAATTGAGTGGTCATGATGGTTTGAAATTCCATTCATGTCATACATATTTAAATAATTATTCCTTTCACATTTCCTATAAAATCCAAATAGTTTTTATTTTGAAAATAACGAGAAGATTCCAATCCAAATATATTTTTTAAAATAAAAGGAATACATGGATAATAATTACCTAAATAAATTATTTTTATAATGTTAATAAAAATTAATACATTTTTTTAAAACATGGTTTTGGTAGAAAAATGAATTTTTACTGAAGTGATAAATGATGTTAGCTTTTCATAAAACATATTCAAAATAATTTTAAGTACCAAAGAGTAAAAAATGTACTATTAATTGAAAAGTTTGTGAATAACCTAATTATTTGATAATGTGTTTATTTTATGATATAAATACAAAATAATTCTTCCAAGGTATGCTTAAACATAAATAATCCTAAATAATGATGAATTTTGAAATAAACCTATACCACTATTGTATCTTCTGAATCATAAGACCCCCTGAATGAAATAAATTAACATGAATATTTATATACTATTACTATAAATATATTCATGATATAACATATCTGATGTTTTAGTAAATAAAACACACAAATGACTAATTTGTTTGTATGGAATATGTCTCACCAAGTAAAAGTTATATAATAAACCCTTACATGAGTTTCAACTTCCTTCATATGTAACTAAACCTAATATATAATAAATTTTTTTGTCATTATAAATCCATTATTTAACCATTATTATATATATCATACCATATGTAAAATAATTATAGTATTTTTATCACCAATTTATTAATAATTCAACGTTAAAATCACTATTTGGGTGATCATTACTTCATTTTTCATGTATATTTTGGTTTGTTAATTTTGGAACATTTACATTGAACATGATTAAATGATAAACATAATGTTAAACATAATATTAATACATAATAAATTAATTATATATGTATTTAAATTAATATAAAATAGTTAGATACTGAAAATGTATTACACCATTCATGGAGTTAGTAGGCCATACGTATGCATGAAAATAGTTTCCTATTTTCCCAACGAACGGAATGAGAGAAAAATAAATATTAATTAAATTTTAAATAATCATAATATTTTCATATATAGTATTTATATTAATAAAAATAAATCCTTATTACGATCAATGTAAAAATAAAAAGAAAAAAATTTGGCATCGCTACATGGTTGCGATAGTCCACACATACGCATGCGAAGCTTTATTATTTTCCAATGGATTAGAAGGAAAGATGTTCAGAGAGATCCTATATTTTTTGGAGGTATTTATAGGAAATAAATACAACATATATTCATTAACTTTAACCATACTAGCTTAGATGTAATGTTTATATTAAAAATAATCACATCACTTTGTGAGGTGATAATCCACCGTACATGCGGGCAATGTTATCATATCCCCTAAAAATGGAAATTAAGATGGTATATGTGATATAATAATTATATAATTATAAAAAATTAAAAAATATCTCATAAATATTTAAAATCATTAATTATATGAAACCTTAAAAGGTGGGGAAGGAAAATGAAATAAATCTATTCGCGAGACTCTAGTTCATCGTAGACACGCTCAAACGTTTTATTTTCCATTTTACAGAAGTGGATATAGATATTGGTTATTAGGATTACATAATAAAATCACATTATATGGGACATATTGGTTTTATTATATTTTTCATTGTTTAGTGATATTTGAAGGAGTTTGAAACATAAATAAAAAAAATTATGAACAATAGCTCTTCATCATATTACCTTTTTAGATTTTTACCAAAAGCTTTCCTTGAATAAAATTCTACAAAAAGGGATATGGTATGTATTGAGGGAATTAAGGAAGGTATTTTTTAAGTTACTGGCCATACTAAAGGGTTTTTGAAGTGTGAAGAGAAGATTATTGTGAGTGGTCTCTTATAAGTTTGGGAGAAGGCGCATGTGGTTGTTTTGAGAAGAATAAAGTGTTCCCATGTTTTTCACATCTCAAAAGGCACCAAAATAAGACATTATTGAAAAAAAAATATACGGTAGAGATATGTCCAAAAATGGTTTTTGGGTGAGTTTTAGGTTATTTTATAATCTTAATTATTTAACCCCCTTGTGAACTAGCTTTCACCATATCCATGGTGATTAATTTATACACTTTCACTATTCATTATGACCAAAATTTAGTTGATATTCTTATATAATATAAAATAATATGATTAAAAATATAAAATCCATCTTTATAAATCAAATTGATATAATTTCAAGAATCAAATTCAATATTAAATCTTAATAAATTTCGGGAAAAGATGTTTTCTAAATAAAAACATCAATTGATAATAATGTTTTGGTATAATAAATCATTAAGTAATTGATTCCAATGATTATTTTGTTAAATTTTATTATAATTAAACAATTTTTACTTTAAAAATAATGAAAAATATAATTTAACTTATTAAATAATTTAAATTAAAAGGAAATTTTTAATAAAAATCATTATTGTAACTATTCATTGAAAAACGAAACCTTCCAAAAAACTCAAAAATTCAACCTAAGATAATTTTGGATTTATTTCATAGTAAATTAAGTTAATTTTATAAATTATTTTTAAAAGTGTAGAAAATAAATTTTAACATAACAGTAACACCACAAATCATTACAATATTTTTATTTTAGAATAATATAAATATTGTTATTGGATTTTTTTATAAGAAATGTCATGTTAGGCCTACACTATACAAAACATGGATTTAACATGAATTACATGTAGGAACGATTTTTACCACCTTTTAATGGTAAAAATATAAAAACATTGGCACATTTATAAATTTTATTTTTTTAAATAACATCACTTTTGAATTTGGAATATAAAAATTATCATATGGGGAATTATTGGTATTTTTTAAGATGTTTCATTTTTAAATGAACAGTGAAAAATAATGCATATTAATTCAAAATTTCTTTTTTATTTTAAAAATTTATTAATCATAAATTATATTTTGAATTGGTTTTAAAGTCATACTAGATATATTATACATATAATAATTCAATGTAGTTCATTAGAATCATTTTTATGTTGAATTTAGATATAAAATCTTAATGAACATTTGAACAATTTCATTTTAAAAACATGATTTCTCTCCACATCCGCAGGATTAACTTTAGATTTAATTTTCCACATCTACGAATTGAATTTGGAATAATGAATATACATGGTTTGAATTAGTATTATATTTATAGTCTAATATTATAAACATAGTTTTTCATCAAAAATATTAGTAAAAAATGAAAATTAATTACAACGATTAAGGTAAAATTTTGTTTACTTAGTGGTTTATCTTTAATCTATAGGGGTACAATGAGTTAGAAATTTGACCAAAATTAGTTGTATTCCCATGTTTTAAACATATCTCACATTTTTTTATAATTTAATCAGTTATTGGGACAAATGTTCATGAATGTGACCTATATAATAAGTTGTGAAAAGAATGAGTCAAAAAATCAACCATCCTTGTTTTTAAGTCCTATAAAGCATTGGAGTATGGTAGAATCTACCTTATACCAGTTATAAAAATTATTCTAAACGTTAAATGAGTTTTTTTCATGATAATTTAACTTTAAAATTTAGACATGAATTAGATACATAAAATTCATTAGAAACACCAACAGACTGATTATTTAGTTAGTAATTAAATAAATAAATGGTACTGAAAATATTAAAAGGTAACAAAATTGAATGAATTATTGTATTCAATTATTTTTTATATGAATAGTTATTGTTAAATATCTTGGAAATTAATATATTTTAATTCTATAATTGTCTTTATATTTTTAAATTTAAATTATGTAAATAATTTCGAAATTAACATTAATATTATTTTTTAATAAAAAATATTTTATATAAAGATTTGATTTTTTTATATACTATATTCATCCAATAGATTTTTAAAATTTTAATGAATATAAAATATGGCTTATACATGGACCAATGGATATTTTATGATGATCTTATTTTCCCTTATGTAGTAAAAATATTCTTTCCACGGTTTGGGTTAAAGTAGTATCTTTATCCGTTACATGGGCTTCTATTAAAATTAATTTCCAAAAAAACGTAGATTTTTATTTTTAAAATTATATATAATATTAATGAGCATTTGGGTTTAAATTTTATAATAATTCTAACATTATTTTATTTTTAATGGTTGATTTACGTAGGATAGAAAACTAGTTACCTGAATGAAAAAACAAAATAAAAAATAAACGAAAACTAAAAGAGTAATTAACCAAATAATAAAAATTCATTTATTTTTTTCAGTTGCATTTTTTATAGTCCATAATTTAATTTTAGTTTATTATTGACCATTTTTTAACCACATGAGTTAAGGGGTACCTCCCAATTGTGTTTAAATTTTGTATTTACAAGAATATCACTTTTCTTCAACTATAAAAAGGCATCCAATATTCCCCTTCCACACACATATCATTCCACATTGGATAATTCAAAATCTACCCAAATAATCACCCAATAATTAACTCCTAATACTATAATACTCACTATGAAAATATATAAATAAAAGGATGTCCTTTGGTGAAAACTAAAAGTAGATACCTGAAAAATAGGTAACATTCTTCAACGAACACTTTTGTGTTATTTATTTTACAAACCATAAAAAATTTATGATATTTATAATAAGAATAAAACTGATAAAATACTTCTACAATAATATTATTTAATCCAAATACACAGTACATTTAATCATTCCATTTCACTCTTAAACCATTCATTATGCTTTATCATCTTATTCAATAATACTTACTTCTTTTCATATGTCATTGGAAGTCTCTTCTTCATCAGCTGTATAACCGTTACTCATAAAACCTTGCAGATTATATTCAAGATATTTTACCTTCAGAAATTAATTTTCATAATTACCATACATTTCATATTTAAAATATTCAACTGTCGATAATACCTTATGGAGACCATATTCTTATATATTGTTTTAAGAAAACATTTAATTTTTTCTCTAAAATTTCAGGATTTGTGTCTTTATTTTTTCTACTAAAAAAATATTCTCATTCCTATAAGAAATTAAATTGGGTGTTCCTTCTAACATTATCAACATATAAGAAATTGAGTCCATTTTCCTTTATGTTATCCACCACCTGAGATATTAAGAAACAATATCCTCCTATTATTTAGTGTGTCCAAGATTTGGGTATTTTAAAATATGTGAATCATATATCATGATAAGTGATTAGTAATAACCAAAATTTCCTTCACCCAATTCATCATCCCATTTGGTTTCTTAACAACACATTTTCTATCACATTCAATTTTAACCTAGATCCTTCTAGTTCTTACTATTGATTAAAATCTAAATGAATATTCTAAGAAATAATAATCATAGTGGTAAAGAACATAATCATGAAAACTAATGTATAGGATGTCTAAATCATGACACATTAATTTAATTCTAAAACATCGTGGGTTTAATACAGGGTTATTCATGGTAATTATTTATTCAATTACTTCACAATGTTTTATGAATTTAATGGTAAGTAACTAAATCATATAACTCATTTGTGTCAAACTAGGAGAATAGTGTGGTATATTTTGGTATACTATGTAATGATCGAGTCTAGCTCGACAAGACATTTTTATATTTTTTAATGCATTGAACATTTTTTCCAAAACATCATACAATTTCAATTTCTAGATAGGGGTGTATTTTTCAGAAAAACACATAATATCCACCTTACCAAAACATGATGATGTTATAATATATGTTCAATTAAACTTAATATAAGTTATAGGTTTATATCCCTTAATATAAATTTTTCTAAATCTAGTTACCATGAATTATACTAAAATTACTCTAACACCAACTATAATGACTCTGAATCATGTAACCTAGATATAATGTCTACTTTATTACATTAACACTAGATATGAAGAATCACATCTACAAGAGACACATAGTTATGTAGTCTTGGTAAACTAGATATATAATTTAAATTTAAATTACAATTTAAAAATTAAACTAAAAAAATTATTTTCTTTCAGAAAACACTTATTCCACAAATCATATCCCTAAATATTAATTTGAAACAATTCCTGGTATCCTTGAAAAAATAAAACATAGGAAAGGTTTGACATCATATACTCATAAAGAGTATGAATATAGAGTAATCAATAATGAATTAATGTGAATAATCAATATGGAAGGGTAAAAAAAGGAAACACATTCAATTTAAATAATAACTTAATCATAATGTGTCAATATTAAATAATGATCAAATAAATACATATAAATAATCCCAGGAGCTCAAAAAATATCCCTAGATATTCTACATAATTCAATAATCAAATTTAAATAAATAAATAATATCATAGTGATGGAATTTATAATTATTAACATTTGAACCATACTATAAAGACCTTTCACAAGAAAATTTAATACTATGTTTAACAACCATTTAATTTGTCCAACTTATATTTCTAATGTGTCGCATTTATGCATTGAGTAGTTATCCATAACCTAGAACCACCCATACCCTAATAAGTTTAATGAATTCCTAAAATAAAATAGTGGTTTCATACTTAAAATAAAAGTTCATATTGAAAAAATAAAATATTAAATGTTAATACTTACCCCAATTAAATAAACATAATCACAAACTATCTAGAGAATTATGTTAAATGGTAATAAAATTATACATTAAAATTAAAATTTTCCATGAAAAATCTTGAGAAAGTATTAGGTTGATATCAACAGAAGATATTCCTTGTGGACAATATGTAAAATAAATGGTTTTTGTTATTTATTAGTATAAATATAATAAAAATTTCAATAAAAACATTCATGAGGAAAATAACCTTTTCACTTTGATAATATTTTTAAAAATTAAATGTTCTAAAAATATTATACACATAATTTTAATTGAAAATAAACATTTAAATATATATTTTAATATTTAAAACATTTAGTGGTAATGAAAATGGAGATTTTCGTTTATTCAGTGCAATTCAAAACAAATATTCCTTATACATTATCGATAATATCCAAAAAGTTCTTTTTTGGAAAGTGACATTAATATTCCTCTCAAAATTAGTTTTTTAAATGTAAAAGATGGGAAAAATGAATTTGATAAATCATTTCGATAATTTCAAAATTGTTTTTTAAATTGTTTTTTGGAAAATATGGTATTGAAGGAAAAAATAATTTAGACTCGAGATAGAAATGAAGTTAGATTCTCCGAAAATATTTTATTAATCATTATGAGTATGAAAAAGACTAAAATGGAAATAATACTTGAAATCTTCATGGCTTACCAGATTATATGGAAATATATTGTTTTTATCGTATAAATACAAATAAATCCCCCCAATGGAGACGTAAACACAAACAATACTGAATAATTATGATATTGTTAAATAAAACCTTACAATTTTAGTAACATTTGAATCCAAAGCCACATGAAATAAATAAATTCAAAAGAAACATTAAATACAATGAATATAAATATATTCATAATATAAATTTTAAAAATTGGTAGTATATACATCACATAATGGAATATTTCGTTAATATTGAATATGTCTCATAAATGTAAAAGTGAGACCATAAAACCTAACCTAATGTTCAAATTTCTTCATATGTGCCCTAGAGTACAGTATAATAAATATAGGTTTACAATAAATATATTAACAAACCCTAACAATATTTATCATATAATAATTTATTTAATTATTTTCTTTTATCACATTTATGTTGACAATGATTTGTTAAAATCATTGTTTCTGGTGATAATTTATTATTTCTTAGATTAGCCCATTAAGGGGTATCACTCACGTGCATCACCCATATGGTTATCTTCTTCCTCCATCCTATGATCTCGATGGTGAGGGATCATAGTGCATACTGTGGCTCCCTCATCCATCCAGTAATCCTCCTTCTAGAATCCAGGAAGCTTTGGAGCCTTCATGAGGAGCCTTTTGTGGATCTAGTCTTAGCTATGCTCGGTGGATTCCATCGAGACCTCGAATGGTTGGGTTCGATGGAGTCAAGTCTAGAAAAGAAATTCATCTTCTTCTTGGGAATTTACATAGTCATATATGGTGACATCTGGAACACTCATATTCAGTGGTGTCCTATTCTAGTTCCTCCCCTCTTCTTTTCGACTTGTTTTGGGCTATTTGGGTTTTGTTGTAGGTTCTACAGTGATGTTCATCATCTTTTCTAGATAAGGATACAACTTGACTTGTATTACTTTTTTGTGTAATCCCTAACTCAGATCCATCATTCTATTGTTTCCAATATCATTTTCCCCTAATCCCTCATGCAATACTCCAACTACTCTATTTCGATGGACCCTTTGACAATTTGGGTGGTGTTGGTGACATTTGTAATGGTGGTGTTATTGAGGACCCCATGTTGTGGCTAGTTTTCTGTGGCAGATTCTATTTTCTATGGTGATTGGTTATCTGGTATACCCTATGATGTGGATGCATGGTCCCAAGGTGTGGTAGTGGTGATGCATACCGATGTTGGGTGATGTGAGCGATAGACATTTGTTGGGGACATTGCAATATAGATTGGGCTTTTTTCATTTCTGTGGTCATTGTTTTGGGAGGGTCGATCAAAGATATGGCTATTGCCTAACCCAATTTTTGATCATGTTTGCTGATGTTTGGTTTGGAGGATCTGGTCATAGGTGTGGTTCCCTTCCTGACTCACTTAAGGACCTTTTTTGGTGTGTTCTTATTTGTTAGTTCTCTCAAAGCCTCAAAGTGATTATCTTTTTTAAAATTCCAAAAAAATGTTGTTTGGTTGGTGATAATTTCATTTTTTCGTGTATATTTTCGTTGATTAATTTTTGGTAGTTTTAATTTTACCAAGGAAAAATCACGTCTAAAAATGTATACACAATATAAATATCCTATATATTCAATATATATTTATTTAGATTAAAATATAAAATTTAGTGATACAAAATTTATTACACCATACATAGAGACGGTTGGCTATACGTAAGTTTGATCATTGTTTACATTTTTCTCAAAAAAATAATAAAAGGAAAATTAATATTAATTTTACATTATATAGACATTATTATTTCATATATATAGTTTATATTAATCAAATAGTTCATTATTTCAATCTATTTAAAAATAAAATGAAAAATAATTCACATTGATATGCGGAGGCCGTAGTCTACAAGTACACATGAGAGACATTATTATTGCCAAAATTGATAAGAATATAAAAAGTATTATGTGATATAATATTTATATAAGTATTGTAGGGTCATAAATGTGACATATATTCCTTAATTTTAACCTTAATGCCATCAATGTAAAGTGTAAGCGAAAAACAAATCACGTTGATTTATAAGGTAGAAGCCTATTGTAAACATTAGTATCCTTATCATATCCCCAACTAAATGGAAATTAAGATATAATACATGATATAAAAATTATATAAGTATAATAATTTGACAATTAACCTTTTAATATATTCAATCCTTCATTATAGAAAACCTTGGAAGGTGGTGATTGAAAATGAATTACATCAGTTTGAGAGGCGGTAGTCCACCGTACACATGAACGGCGGGTTCATTTTACATTTGATTGAAGTGAATAAGAAATTAAATATATATATATATATTAGATATTTTTGTTATTTTATAATCATTATTGACAGTGTTTTTAATTATGTGGAAGAAGAAATAAAATAAATAAGCTCTTTTATGAACGATACCTCTTCTTAAGACAACAACTTTAGGTTTTAACTGAAAGCCTTCCTAGGATAGATTTATGATCAAAAAGGGATCGAGAATGCTTTAAGTTCATTTAAGAAGATAATTCTAGGTTTATTCCTATCAAAAGTAATTTAGAAGTGTGATGTGTGGTGGGGGGAGCGGTGGTTTCCTTTCATAAGTATGGGAGAGGACACACATCGAATTTTTGAAAGGAATAAAATGTACCCACAATTTTAACTTTAAAATGGATCTAAATGGGTCATTATTGATTATTAAGGGTTATAAAGTATACGTATTTCCATAAAAGGATTTTATTACATATTTTATTTCATTTTTAACCCTTTTCTTTTTAGTTTAACACCCAATTAAACCGTTTTCACCTTCACTATAGTAATTGATTTGTACGTTTTCACTATTCATTATGAAAAAAATTAGTTGAAAATATTATATAATATAAATCATAATGATTCCAATTATTTAATTTTTTTTTCAAATTCTATTCATATAAGTGATAGAATACAATTTAAAATGAAACTCTCAATAGGGTCAAAAAATTGGTTGTTCTAAAGAAAAACATCAAACGCTTAAAATGTTTTTATATGATAATTCAATATGAAATTGATTAAAAAAGCCTTAATGAGATAAATTATAAAATAATTTGACTATTTTTTTTAAATTAACTTATAATCTAATTTAACAATTTAAATAATTTAAAAAAAGGTATTTTTCAATAAAAACTAATATTTTCACTGTTATTTGAAAAGTGAAACATTTAAAAAAAATCCTAGCTAATTACCTTAATATTATTTTGATATGTTAGTTTAAAAAATTATATTTATTTTTTAAAATTAAATTTTTAAGCTTATTAAAAATAATCTTTACATTAGTGTACAAGACACAAAGAAACTACTTTTTTAAAAATTTATTTTTTAAAATGGTTGACTTTCATTGAATTATTTAATATTTTTAATTTTTAATTAATATATAACCATTGAACATGTGAATAAAATATATTTTTCATAATTTATTTACTCAAAATCCAACCCTCTAACTTAACAACTAGGTTATAATAGTATAATATTTTACCATTATCTTAATCTTAGGGTTGATTGTATCACAATCTATCGATGAGATTAAATTTATTTAAATGAAAATATTTCATAAAGTCTCACGGTGTTAAAATATATTCTAATCACATTTTTTTGTCAGAAATACTAATCATCTGGATGTTTCTCTTTTAAAATAATGTGTTTTTACTAGTGGTATGATGTCCAATTACTTGTGTCTGATCTACCATTAAAATTTAGATGAATTATTATTTATATAAACACCACAAATGAATGGTAATGTATTGGGTATCGATATACCCTTGAGAACTAACAAGATTTCTTGGACACTTATGACTGTGTTTCAGGCATTAAATGTTTATCATGTGATATAATGATACAAGAGAGTTATAAATAGATTGGTGTTTTGTATTGGAACATGAGATAGGATACCTTTTCATCCATCAGTGAAAATTTTGACAGATTAAGAATGATTGGCCTTAGGGTAGACCATGTAGAATTTTAGAATTCATTATAGGCTATTGTAAATTTTATTTGAGTGTGGTGTGAGTCTTCCTCCCCATTTTTTTATTGGGATGGGGTGTCCCAACATATGGGTTTCTAGTATAACCTTAAATGATTTCATTTAGGGTTTATTCATGGAACCAGAAACACACACAACTTCCCACATTCTTAATTAGCTATAGACCTGATTTCCAAAGATAGGTAGTCATTGGGGTTCCATACCAATGATTCTTATAAAGTCACATTGGTTGAGAGTATGGGCGTTTTGGCACATCACCCCCTATATGGGGAATTATTTCATACTGCATGATTGACTTATAGATTTAATATATCCTCAAGAATGTTTTCTAGATCTCAATATAGGAATGGTTACCCTAATACTTTGCAATCCGTTATTCACCATCTGTGTGGGTGTATATATATATCATAGGTATCCAAATGATTTGATGATCTATATATATTAGAGTTAATCTATCTTGTTACCAAGTATTACTTAGTCATTCTCGTTTTGTAGACTCTATGTTTTAAATCCATGTAGATGGGTTCCCTAGTGTTTTTTATATCTAGAATTATGGTAGGTGTTTATGATTCTAGGATCCAACCTATTAAGAGGCTTTCAACACAACTGTATGAAATCAATAAGAACCCACATATTTTGGTTCCACTTAACAGGATAGATAAAATCTTTTAATTTCATTTAATAGGGACCAATCCATGATGTTTAATGTTGTACAAAAAGACTGACAATGATAAAGATACCATGAAATTATTAATGTGTTGATTACACTTGATCAACACTTTATATTTGACAATTAACGGAATGCTTCCTAATAATTATGAATTTATGTCATAAGAAGTATGTAAACATGAATATGCAACCCATTTGGAGTATATCCCTAATGAAGATAGTATAGTTGAAGTCAGAAGAAATACAAATCTTTGTGCAGGGCATGAAGCTATCAAGAATATGGCATGACCACAGATATTTTATAGGGAATTTTACCTTGAAGTATGGGACTTCTAGAATCACAATATAATTCCAATGTGTGGGAAGGATGAAAATGATCAATTGAGAGATATAGACTAATGATTCTGAAAATGAGAGTATAATGGTGTTTTTTTGAATCATAGGGAGGTTTCATATGTATCATATTGAGATATGAATCAAAACCCTGGTAGGTCAAATGAAATATTTTATGATCATGTGACTAGATCAAACCTTGTTGGTTAACATCATGAAATAAAAAAATTTGTGGGGATAATTGGATATTCTATTTGGGGGACCAATCCTTAGATATGAATCCCATATATGCTATCAATGTTGGAATCAGGGTCCTCGTAGTTCGGATTTGGATGCCATTTTTTGTAAAATGTGTGACAATGAAATTTTATGTGAGGATTACACATTTTAGGATTCAATTATATGTTTACTTAAGAGTTTTAAACTTTTAAGGAATAGAAAATTCAATCGGGACCTACACCTAAGGAGGATTCCCATGATAGAGGCATCTATATTTTACTACATGTATGATACTTTAGATCTCTATGCTCACAGAAGTCATTATTGTTGTGACAAAAATGTGATAAAAATATATAAAACCCCTTTCATGAGAGTATAAGATTGAATGTGTATGAGGATTACACATTAAGGAATTGCTATGAAACATCATTAGGAGTATAAACCACTGATAGAAAAGAAAATACCACAAGGACATCGACTAAATGAGTTTATTGATAATGGGGGTATTTTTGTTGTGTTAATGTAATTTCCATTTCACTTCTATAAGCCCACTTTATTTATACTCGACGTGATAAAAAAGTAATAGAAGGATATCAAGAAAATGTCATGAGGGAAAAATATTTTATATGAACATTTCTTATACACATAGGCTTCCAAGAGAGAAATATTTTTATGAGTCTCATAGAGGATATGGATCTATTCTATGGGAAATGATCATTGAAAAGGAATATTTAAATGAAAAAAATTTATATGGGGGAATCATTGTCTTCAGGGAACATATAGACACATGAAGCGACCAATGAAAATATATTAGATATGGATCTCTGAATTTTGGAAAATTATCCACATATATTGATTATAATTGGAACTAGAGTCTATATAGTTCATATATTTCTGGCTCCATGAATGGTATTGAATTATGATTGAACTAATAAGGAGCATTGTATGTTGTGTTTAAGAAATATATTGGAAATTATGAACATATAACTAGAGATATTACCATTAAGGATATAGCCTCATGGGAGGCGATGACAATACAGTCATAGAAGGATAAATTATAATTTTTGGGTGACCTCATGAAGGGATTAAGGTCATAAAATCTTGTTGTGGATCCAGGATCATGTGATTTCATGAAAACGAAGGGTTTACATGATCATATAAAATATAGTAGGTTTATTAATCACATGACACTTCTAAATGACTAATATTTCATTAAGTGGTCACATGACTAAGATATCATTGTGGGATTACATGATATAGTGGTCATCATTAGTTTTGTGCGTATCCATTATGAATTGTTTACATGATTATAAAAGGTCAACCCATCTATCATTTGAAGATAATCATGAATATGTAAAATGATATGATTTGATGTCACATTGTTCCCCTTGGTTGTCGTTATGTATTGATTATTTATTCATATATCTATTGAATAAAATAATCCCATTAATAATGTCATCAAAGGGGTCCTTATAGGTATCAAACCCAATATATTTTTACCACATCGTAGGGTGGGATAGGTATTTATACACACATAAGGAGGTGTAAGATTGTATATATATGTTGGATTGGTCCCGTTCACTACACATGACCAGTATATTTGATACCAATGATATCAATATGATGTATCATGTGGAAAAATGTGAATGCAAAAGGGGTATTTCACGGATATATTCTCCATGAGGTGATTAAATAACACTTTGATGATAAGAAATGACATGACTTTTGAGGTTATCATGTAAAAAATGACCCCCATTAAATGAAACCATCACTAACATCATTAGTTTCATGATCAATTTGATTTTATGAAAATTCATATCAAGGAAATCACATGAAGATTATCAATCACATTATGGCCCCATCAATGGCAAATTCTTTTGCATAACACATTTATTGTAAGGCACTAATGCATGTTTGTGGAATCGTGAAATGAATAATGACCTCAAGAACAAACCATAATCAACATATTTTATTACATGAATCACTAGGCATTCAATGATCATGTCTGAATTAGGGAACCATATAAAGAACATTGGTTTTAAGAAGGCCATGTCACAGACATCTATTGTCACATGACTCATATGTGGCTATACACTAGGACATGACTATGGAATCAAGTAATTAAAAGTGACGATATCAATATCCCACCATGAGTAACCTATTTAACATGTCTTCAATGTGTCACCTAAATGGGTTGGGATCATTTGATCATGGTTCCCTTAGCTCTTATGACATCACATAACATGATTTCATGACCTTTAAGTGGTAATTCAATGAGATTATCTTGTATGTTTTCATCTAAATTATTTTGTATCAAAATGTATCTTTTACATTGGGTACCTTCCTTATATCATCAAACCAAAATTATTCTAGTGACCATAAAAAAGGTAAACCTCAGTAACAAATTCTAAAATAATTAGGGAGATCTCAAGTTTAGGGAATTTAATGATAGAATGAGTCATGTGGGCTTTAATATGTTTTTTGGTATTACAGGTGACCATTTGTGTTCTTTATAGTTCTTCAACAAATTGGAGGATGATGTTAATCCTTTAGACTTGGTAAAATTTCTTATATATTTCTTATTTTTCATTCTTCTCATGAATGCCTCACATAATCCCCCTTTATCTGAACAATTCATGTGATCCTGTCATAAAATCCCTATCACAAGAGTTGATCACATAAACCAATTACATAACTAAAAAAAATAAATCCACTTAAACCACAATGATACATATCCTATCCTTGTTTAGGTATTCACATATCCACATTATTATATTATGATGATACAAATCTCTAAGGGGCATACAATCTTATATGCCAATTATGGTCACATGATCATGTTACTTTGAACAAGTAAAAAACTTTGAAAGAATGTATTAATTAGTCATTCGATCCTCTGTATTCAATACCCTTTTAATCCAAAATTTTTTATTTTCATAACTAAGAGGAATTTTCCATTTCTTTTGATTAATATTCCTTCAGAAATAAAGGTTGAGGAAGTGGTGGCATGTTGAACTACTGGGTTCAATAGTGTGGTATTCGACCAATGCATGGTCTTTCAGTCTGTTCACATGAGTATTATAATATTGATTGGGACCAATATAATAGAGTACCAAAATTCTAAATAGTTTCCCATATAGAGGTTCTTTATTTTGAAAGATGTGTCAATATTACCACCTTGGGAAGAGATTAAGTCCCCCTAGAAACCTTATGAACCACAACACATTCATATCAAATATATCATTCGATGGTCATTTCACATTTTATGTAGAATTCCCATACAATTTTTTTCATAGGCCATTGTGAATGGATTTTGAATGGGTTTAAATTGATACCATTCATATCACCCATTTTTATACGTTAAAAATTTGGAATTATGTGTTAAATCATTTGTTTTTGTGCTTTTCTAGTATAGACATCCAATCATGTAGAAATTTTGGGATAGAATGGGGTGAGTCCTTCTGGGTGTTGCACACTTCTATAGATATTTGGGTTGAGCTGAAGAATATAGGCTTGTACTAAGATTTATACATTTCTTAAAAATATTTTTATTGAATCAAAGGACTGATGGAAGACCTGGTCTACTGATAGATTCCACACATAAACACTTGGAGCTTAATACATGGTGAGGTTGACATTAGTCTCTGTGATGTCGAGTAGATCTGTGGTGCATTTATTTTGGGATATAAGTATGATGTATTTATTCCTCACACTTCTTAAAAAAATAAATTATAATAGATTCCTCCCATTTTGAAGGCACATACTGACCTAACCAAGAAGAAAATTAAGAGGGACCCATATTCTGATAATGAAATCCCTTTCAAAAAATGGTTCACCCTATTCATCAACAAGACTCAATATGAAAATATAACAAAGAATACCAAGGCCCTCCCATGATGATAATGTTTGAAGGTAGAGGATTCCTATAGGATTATTTGTAAAGAGGTTTTATTTAACAACTATTGTTGGTTAATCGCCTTCTTAACCAATTTCCTTATTCTACTGGTTGACTTCATTATGATGTACGTCATATGGTACTTGATCTTGGTGCATGAAAAGGGTGTAGTTAGGGTCTTCACTTTCATGATGGTAGTGATGATGGAATGTGGAAGAAACAACAACTTTATAGTTCCCATGTTATCTATGTTATATCTCAAACACCTCCATATATATAGGGGAATGTCCACGATCAGAATATCCAACCTATTTTGAGTGTGATGGGGTTAGATTGGGGATCACAATAGGGACTACAAGTACCTCAATACATAGAACTTCTTTGTAACCCAATTTATGTCATTTCTCCATATGATCCACAAGGTTGGACCCTATCTTCTAGTTATATGGGATATCAAGAGCCATATGAACATGCATGATCATTTTGTTTTCGTGATATATAGAGCACTAACCTGTGTAATCTTCAAAATGACATGGTAAATCTATAAGCTAAATGTTATCTAATGTCTATCCATGAGGGTTCCTTATTCTATTCTATTAATATAAATTTATTCTATCTATGTTATTACATGTTCAAATTTTACTTATAGTTTTAGTTCATTTAGATGAAATTCCAAACTCTTTCATGGATTAATTCAGAAAGGAATCCAATGGTGGCTCACTAAATCAAGATAATATTTACCTAGAATGATATATTGGTTCAGGTTAACTTCCCTCTAGCTATTATAGGTATTGGAAACTCTACATATTTTATTTATTCCAGGATCTAGATGTATCTAAATCGTAATTTTGATGTGTTCATGAAAAAATAAATAGACCTACCAGTAGTGGCTGAGGGTGAGGTCATGGCGGTTCCAAAAACATCAAAGAATCATAGGATTAATAAAAATCCATCTTCTATTATCCATGGAGTTTTGGATATTACTCAGAATAAATCTTGGTGATTTGTGTCTATAACTTTATAAATTGGGGTGTCGAATGTTAAAAAATAATGATTGGGGTTCTTGTGAGTGACTGTTTAGTTGGTGGGGTATCTGCTCCATGTTTTGTGTCAATTCTAATCACATGGAAATACCATGTTGATAATTTTTTCCTATTTTATATTCTAGGGGGATGTTGAAATTTATTCCCTACTCATCTCCCTTATATGTTCACATGGGGGAACTATGTTTGAGGGTTTTTTTATAGCGATCAAGAGGTCAACGATCAATGCTATCAAGGTAAACTTGAGCTCGTAGAGGAATATGTTTATAATCTAAAAGTAGGACTATATGTTCTTCCACTAGTGTCACATATGGTACCTTGAGTGATTTTCCCTTATAAATATACTCTTTCAGAGAATAATATTATGAAAATGTGGGAAAGGACATTAAATAGTAAACCATGCCTATATTCAATAAGTAATTATTGTACTTGAAGTATTTTTCCTATATATTTATCCAAATAGTATATCATGACCTATTTAATTGTGTAGGTTCTCATCAATTCCCTTCATGGAAATATAAATCTATTAATAAAATATACACACCTTCCATACCACTAGAGGGACCTCACATTTTGGATGGGTTTTATAGTGATATAGAAGAAGCCTGGGTCCAAGTAGGGTCAGACTTGGTGTTTGATGTAGATGCACAATTGCTTGTTCTCTTTAACCTAGAATGGATGAGTTCACTAATAGATGACCCTGATACAAGAAAATATATTTTTTCTAATATATATATATTGAAGCATCATTGGGAGAGGGTAAGTATTTATTTTGAAATTGGATACACCATCTAGACTATATAATTTTTTCTAACCTCCATTAACAGTTGAATCACTTCAAGGTGATGATTAGACTGCATTAGTAAAAGGGACTTCCAATATTCCTCAAGGTATCAAATTACATGAAGAAATTATTACTTCCCATCAATTTGGGAATTATGTGACAAATGATTCTACTTTAGTGATTGAAAATGTAATATTTTCATTACTTATAATGATTTATATTCTTTGAAAACACAATTTATGTCTTATGCTAAAAGACCATTATGTGTTTAATTATAATAATTCCACCTCAAGGAAATTTTTTCACTAATTCCACTACTTTAGGGTCTCAACCACTAAAAGTAACTATAGAACATGTTTTTATTATACAAAGACTATAAAGGTATGCATGTTGGAGTCCCATTATTAGTAACCTAGTACCTAAACATATCTCAATTCATAGGAAATGAATAGGTTGAGGAACAAAATACATCGTATTTGAAAAAAAATGAGGTGGATATAGAGAGTGGGGGAATCTAGATCCAAATCAGAATGGTCTAGTTTGAAGAGATCAAGGATCTATCAAACCACCTTTACTAAATGTCCATGACCCTTGGTTGTGGAGGGATTTATTATAAACACTCAATACTAGGGTGTAGTAAGTGGTCACTATGAGGATGTTAAATAAGTCAATGGAGATGAGTGTATTAATGACAGAGGACATAATATCATCCTTTTAATTTCATAATTAGTCCTTGAATTAATCCTCCCCTTATGGAATAGAAATAGTGGCTCACCAAATTTTGTTAATATAGGGAGGAATGATATTTATAGGATTTGAAAAGTGTTTTCCCACTTGTAATAAATTTTCAATAAGGAAGAGAAAAAGGTTAAAGAGTAACATAGTATTATTGGTGAGATGGAAAATTCATGACTCGGTGAATTTTCTAGGGAAGAGGCCCTATGTTGAGATTTATCGGTGGGAACCACAACAATATATCATTAGAAGAAGATGATAACTACTTTGGTGAAGTGGCCACCAGTGCTCGAGGTGTACTCTGATCCTTTATTTTCATGATCATACAAATTTTTTAGGAGCCCAAATTTTTATTTGGGAGATCATGGGAGAGACTCCAGGATATATATTTTCCTCCCTCATTTTAAATTATAAATAAATGAAATATTCTGTGATCCATATGGAGTTTTCAAACTCCTCACATATTTTTATCATCCATTGAATCTTAATGGAGATATATTTATAATGACCCGTGATTTTTATACATAAACCCATGATTTTCATAAGTAGATATTATACTTAATATATGAATATTGAATATGTTTCACAAATTCATGACCATGATTTTTAATAATATAGTGTCTTTGGAGACCAGATACACAATATCCTTATTTCATAAAAGATTTTCAACATCTCCAAAAAATATCATCATACATAGAAAACATCATAAATTTACCTACATAAATAGTTTTTAATAACATTGGGAATGTTAAATTATGAATGGGTGAGATTAGATGCTCAGTAAGGGTAAAAATTGATGTTATCAATGGATTTTCATATGAAATTGTAAGATAAGAAAAGCATATTAAATTTTGAATACCAATTAAAAAGTTCATACCAAATCTTAAATTGATCATAATCCTAACCCATGGATTATAATATTTTCATGTAAAAATAAATTATCAATTAGAATGATATATTATTATAAATAAACCATGAACCATAAGTTCATGTCTATATGTATGGAACTATCATATATATATGAATCATTTAATATGTCAAGGTTAAAAATCTAGACCATTAAATTTAAAAATATTAGGCATCAATTTTTTCCCATTTCACAATGGTCCAGGAATAATCATACATATACCGCACTTGATCAAGAACATCACCTTATTTCCCATAATAGATCAAACACATCAGCTTATTTCCTATCATTATATGATGGGATATAAACATTTACCTAATTCTATTGAGGGATATATAATTTTTACATCCTAAAATAATCTATACATATTTGTTCCACTAGATCATAAAACAAGGATCATTTCATAACCAATTAAAAAGGAATATTTTTTCATGAAAATTTCATTATATCATTTCTTTAAGAGAAAAAATCTAGATTCATAAGAATTTCATTAATTCGTTATATCATAACCCATCTAAAAGGGACATATTCATAAATATATTTTCATTATAATAATAAAAATAAAAATAAAATTAAGCATATAACATCCAATAATGTATAAGGATGGTACAATTGGATCATACACCCAATAAAATAACCCAACCAAAGTTCATTTTTTTATGAATAGAAAATCAATTATAGATCATTAAAACATTCTTGATGAAATTGTCATTTTCATTTTGTCTCATTTATTTATATTCTAAAATTTTCAAAAATATTAATGAAAACATTTTCCTTCAACATAATCATGAATACATGTGAAAAAAGCATTAAATAATTGACTATTTATGATGTTGAAAAATCCTATTCATAACAAAAAAATTAAAATAAGTATTTCGATTCACATTTTCATAAAAGAAATTAAAAACTACATTCTTTTGAATTTTAAAGGAATATTCCATTTCAAACATTTTTCAAAAAAATAAAATATGGGTACAATTATTTTTAAATCATTATATTATATGGGTAGAAATTTATTTAAAACAATTTTATAATACAATAACAATGATGAAAATGGGTTTTCGACTAAAGATAGAAATAAATCCAATTTTTTTGTAAAAACAATGTTTTTGGAATCATGAGTACATGAAGATAGCAAAGTGAAATTAAAACATGTAATTTTAAAAAATAACTATATGAGAATAAAAGTAGCATGTTTCTTGAGACGTGGATCATAATAT
Organism: Viscum album; assembly: GCA_963277665.1. Lineage (NCBI taxonomy): Eukaryota > Viridiplantae > Streptophyta > Magnoliopsida > Santalales > Viscaceae > Viscum > Viscum album. Next base: position 522,945,503 of record OY728150.1, read on the forward strand.
CTAATTATTGTAAGCATAATCATAAACAATCACAATAGACAATGAGATTGTAACATAAAACCATTACCAATTTAGTATATTTTGAATATTAATCCCCATGAAATAAATAAAAATATATGGATATGTATATCCTATAATTATAATGATAAGGATCATAAAATAAACTCATTTGATATATATACATCACAAAAAATAAACTAGCGGTGTATAAGGCATGTGTCACACAAAAAAAAGTGAGAATAATGTCCCTTAACATAAGTATCAATATCCTTCATAGAAGTGTCAAATTATTGTATAATAAATATAAATTGAATATAAATATATTATATAACCATACTCATATTTATCATACCATAAATGTTTTACTTATGTCCTTTTGTTACCCATTTATTTATTATTTCGTATTAAAAACACATTACGGGTAATAACTGCTTCATTTTTAATGAATGTTTTGGTTTTTTATTTTTAATTCATTTACATTTATAATGGATCTATCATATCGATAATGTTATCCACGATATAAATATATTATATATTCAAGATATATTTATTTATATTAATCCTTTAATTTTATTGATAGAAAATTAATGAACTCATTCATGGAGACAGTAAGTCGTATAAAGGAATGGACACTATATCAATTTTTTTAAAATGAATCAAAATAAATTTAAATAATAGGTTAAATTTACCGAGTTATTTTTATTTCACATATATCTAATATTTTTATTAAATCTATCCTTATTAATATCCATGTAAATTTTATGTGAAAAAAAATCACATCGCTTTTTGGGGTGGTAGTCCACTGTACACGTGGGTAACATTATCATTTTCCCAAAAAAATGTATCAATATATATGTGATATCATAATTTTATATGTACATTTATGTCATAAATATAATATAAATATATTAACCACATTCTTAAAGATGAAGTTACCCAATTTGGATCCAAGTATCACTAAGAGGGGGATGGGTGAATCAGTGATATCTTTATAGTTTATATTTCCATTATTTTTTAGACAAACTTCACCTCTTATTAAAGAGTTCATTCCTGGTTGAACGCACACAAACAGAAGAACACAAGATTTACAAGGTTCACTTCTAAACAAGAGTATCTATGTCATTGGTATGGTATATAAATAATCCAACACCACAAAATCCACTAGAAAATAATACTTTGATGTGGAATAAAATGAGTAGAATATACTGTTACACTCATGTATCACTTGGGAGATAATCCTCGTGTATGTGTGCACCCTCTTAGAATAAATAGGGTAATGCAATATCTCTATGATTTTTAAGAGGATTTTATAAATTTGATCTTTGAAAATAACTCTTCACTTTCATATCTAGAAGTTGATAGGAACTTCCTGAACATTATAATAATACTTATTCATATACCCCAGTCATATATTGATTCAATTGAAATCACTTCTCACTTAATTTGGGTACTCAAATATTCAGCTCGTAGATATTCTTCACAGAGCTCCAGCGTGAAGCTCCCAGCAGCGCAGAGTACTCTAGTTCACAAAGATTTCTAGTTTCCATAGGTCACTAAATTAAATATCTCATTATTTTGTGGATCAAGGATTGATATTTGTGACGTTCACATCTTTTGGAAAGCCCATCAGCTCACCGTGAAGCTCCTTTTCTTCGCGGAGCTCACTATATTCGTAGAGCTTGCTTTCTCCGTGAAACTTCTTGGTAATTCAAGAGCTCTAAAATTCTTGTTAAGTATCTCAACTTTTCTAGAGGGGGTAGGGGATTATTTATATGATTTCCCCACCAAATCCAAAACCTTCCAGCCACCTTAGTGCCACATCATCACTAAATCACAGAGCTCCAAAATTTCCCTCAAAATTCACATTGTTTGGAATAGCACCATGACTATTTTCCAGATTCTCAAAAATTTTCATAATCACAAATAAATATATTAAATCCTTTGCACCGCAAAGATTATCCTTCTTAATTTGTGCCACCATAATTCTCTTCACCTTCACTACCGAAATGCTCACCTGTGATGCTCATTTCCTCTACCATTCACAATTCTAGTTGTAATCATGAATAACTCTATCAATATTCTTCATGTATTTCCAAAATCTACTTCATGAATAGCATATTCACAAAATACATGAATTTTCCATGTTTTGATTATATATTCATGGAAATAAACTTTTTTTAATGATATCCCAACTCCAAATTTTGGAACCCAAAAAATTGGCAAACACTAGAAAACTATACCACCTTAGACGCATGCTTCTACAAAACCAACCATGATGATTGAAAGCCTATTTTCTTTCCTTTACTTTATAAATATTTCACCGTATTTTTTCAAAATAGTTATGATCTTTGTGAAATAACGACCAGAAAAGTATCATCAGATTTGCAGTGGAAAGTATAGTATCTTTCCTATCGTTCCTTACCCACTTATACAATGTGAAGTGATTTCCTTTCTTCTCAATATTCCTTGACAACAAAATAAAATAATTCATGAATCCAAAAAAAATATCATCCAACATGGTCCCTAATATATATAGATATGTTAGGTTTTTATAGGAAATTAATTACATCGGTTCGCGAGGTGGTAGTCCATCGAAAAAATGATCAACAGATTCATTTCCCACTTGAATAAATAGGATACATATTTATGTTATTCCATTAATATAATAACAAATTTATATATGGTATATACTTATATTATTATACCACCAATGTTTAATAATATTTTATGTAGTTAGATGAAGACATAAAATTAATGTTCATGGTTAAGGACAATACATATTCTTCATGTAACCCCTTTATTGATATAACCAAATCCCCTTTAGGACATATTCATAATCAACAAAATTTCACTAGGAAGTAGAGAGAGAAGTAGGTAATATATTTATTTTGGTAGGATTGGAATAAAATTATTTTTCAATTGTAAATATGAGAGGGGAGGGGTGCCTTCTATAAATGGGGGAGAGGAAACAAAAGGATTTTTAGAAAATAAAAAGTTGTAACCACAGTTTGAACATTTAAAAATGATCCAAAACGGAACATTATAGATAATTATATCATATAATTTCTAAATATGGATATAAAATGGGATTTGAATAGGTGTAACCACATTTTGAACATTTCAAAATGATCGAAAAAACAATTATTGATATTTATATCATATAATGTCTAAATATGGATATAAAATGGGATTTGAACAATTTTCATGGTTATTTTACCCTTTATAATTTTAATATAACCATGGGTAAACCTATTCTAACCATAACTACTATCATTATTTTTAATTGTATTACTATTCATTTGGACAAAACATTATGATGAACATATTATATAATATTAATTATTCGGATCTAAAATATGGAATCTATTTTTCCAAATTCCATTCACATCGTGTTAAATTTTAATTTTAATTTCATCCCTCAAACGTATTAAAAAAGTGGTTTTCTGAAGAGAATATTTATATAATTATAGAATATTTTAATATTTATATTCAATATAAAATTTATTAATATGAACCAAATCTTATTAATAAATATATAACTTAACTAATTATACTTGTAAATCATTTTTAAACAAGTTTTATATTTTAAAATTCATTCAATTAAATGACATTTCTTAATAAAAATCATTATTTTTCACTATTCACCAAAAAATTTATCTTTTCAGAAAATTATTTAAAATTGAACATAAGATAATTTTTAAACGTTTACTAGAAAAATGATAATGATTTCTTTAAATAAAATGTCTAAGTATTGAAAAATAATTTTATTATTTTTTCAAAAATATTAATAACAATATTTTTTTAGAAAAAGATATTTTCAAATCATATAATAGAATTACTAACCAGCACCACCAAACTATTTTTTATTTTTTAAAAAAACTACTTTTTGGGTAAGTGAGAACCATAAAAAGGATCAACCAGTACATGCATATCCCACCTCAACAAAATCCACTACACACCACATATAAAGTTTTCAGAATTCAAACATTCAAATTTCAAAAGATCAAATACAAATGAATTTCCACATCCACCTCGAACCACGAGTAAACCCATCTAGATCCACAAATGACCAGCCATCACAAGGAGACCTCACTCCAAGAGAGCGGTCATGTCACTGCCTTTTCCTTTTCCATCATCAGATTCATGGTCATCGACGTCCATACCACTGGATAAACTCAGAACCATTGCCAACCAGACTGTTGTCGTCGAAACCCGACATCACACCAGTGGTTGGAAGGACCTTCATAACAACCTAAAAACAACAACATGCCATCATAAACCAGGAACATCCAAAACCCCAGTACATTTTGAACTCACTTCATAAAAATGTGAAGTGAAAGGATTTCTAACCATAATCATCACCACCATGAACCACTGACGGTGTCCGCCATAACCAAAATAGAGCAAAACCAGTCCATAAAATGCCATCAGGATCTTCGTCGAGCTGGTCTCGATCAGATCGACCACCAACATAATGGAATCAAACAAATATTCACCAAAAACCAAATCAAACTGCATGGGGGGAACCGTCGGGAACAAACACGAAAAAGGGGGTTGGGATTGAAACCCTAGGAAGGACCAACTCTGGAGCACCTAGAAATCCATCGTCCCTCATATGCATGCCCAAAACCATAGCGAAACCCATGCTCCAAAACCAACCAAGAGAGAGTAGAGGAACACAAGAGCAGTGTGTAGGGAGTAAAATGAGAAGAAAACAGGATCACGTCACAAAGAGGAGAAAGTCAAGATAGAGAGAAGGAAAACCGAGAGGAAGTGCAGCCACGAGTGAGTGAAAGTCGTCGCTGGGAGAAAGATGAAAGAGGGATAAACCCGAAGAAGGAATGGGACTGAAACCCTAGGCTGAAGGCCCAAATATGGTAGCGCTTGGAAATCTTCTGTCCACCAAACCGCTTGCCCAAAACCTCAGTGAATCCTCTGCCCCAAATCCGACTAGGAGAGAAGATGGGGATCGCAAGGACAGAGCGTGGAGGGGAGGACGTGGAGAAAACCGGAGCACTAGCACCAATAGGGGAAAACATGCGTATAATAGAATTACTAAAAATTATGTACTAATTTAAATATATATTATATTTATCTATAAACTTCATAATTCATTTAAAATATGTGGTTATTCAAATTAAAATTACCATATTTAATTACCAGGTTATAAAAATAACGTTTAAATTATAATATTAATAGTAATTTGTGGTTCGTTAAAACATGGCATTGGGTATACCACTAGATACCAAAACAATTTAATATATTTTAAGAAATATATATAATAAAATATACTGGAATTACATTATACACCAATAAAATATATGTCCCCCCAAAATTACATCACTTCAATATAAATAGTAGAGGATACTTCTTCCTAATTACATCTCTAGGTTACCACATATCATTCTCAAGATAGTGGTCTCACCACAAAACATTGACGATGAGACTAAACATTTTTTCATAAAACTATCTCTATATTAACCATAATCTCTACCATCTTTTCCTCTTAATAAACATCATATTATAGGGGTTAGACTGCTAATTTCTTAACATGTGATGTAATTGGTATGTACTTCACCAGAGGAGATACAAGGAATACGTCATGAAATTGATAGGGGGTTGGTGGAATTTGAATGAAATAAGTAACCATACCAACTAAATTAATAATTTGGAAGGTCCAATATACATTGGGATTATATTTCCTTTATTATCAAATATAATAAAATTCTTCCACTGAGAAATTTATAGAAACACATTTTTAATTATTCAGAACTAAACATGGCACTAAATATTATGATCATAAATCTTCTGAAGACATTGTGATAATGTTATGTGCTAATGAATGGTTGTAATAATAGTTATCATTTTATTATCTATATTAGGTCCCAGTTTATTTCACTTTCCAAATTCATTCCATAACATTTGATATCTACACTTCCTTTCATAGAGAGCCTCATAAAGAGCCATATGAATTCTTGAGTGAAAGAAATTGTTTCTAGAAAACATGACTAGAAGAATATTTTGATACCAACCACAATTGAAATCCATATAATAAGATCTTATAATATCCTTTAGGGCTTGAAATTTTATCTAATACTCAAAAACTATCTAATGAAAATATATATAGTTGAAACTCAACATTGTATCAAGACTGTACTAAAGTTTTCACTATAACATTGAGATAATCCTAGGATCCTGAATAGACTCAATATATTTGGTACCCCATTAATGCTTACCACTTCTTTAGTGTATATCCTGAAAATATGATTGAGAGTGAAATATTATCTAATATAAATGAAGTTTTCAGATTATGTAATGTTATTTAATATATACCATATAATATTCTGTTCTTAAAAAGTTTTGGAGAGTCTAACTACAAAATCCATGGTGATGTTTTCCCATTTCCATTCTAGTATGTTTTGTAGTTATATAAACCCCTTAGAATTTTATCTCCCAGCTTTAACATGAAGACACACTGGTCCCTATCATACATACTAAAAAATAACCATATTCTTGTTTCCTCCCCATAAATAATCCTTCTCATAAGCTCGTGGTGGGAGTTATACACTTTTAAACCTATGATTGTGGGTTGAAGCCCTATGGCCTTTCCAGGTGAGATAGGTTCTCCCACATATTTCATGTTATCCTCTTCCCAAAAAAAATTATTAATTTATTTAATAAAACATTAGAAAATTGCAATAACACATAATTACCTCAACATTAATGATAAGATAAACCATAAATTTTACCAATGTTGTTAATCAAATTTTCACAAAATTTAAACACATTCATCCCCAAATAATGTTTTTCACAAAAAATAAATAATACCAAATGGATATATTATAATAAATACTCTCAAAATTCCCTTAATATTTATAAAATAAAAACACATTAATCTGTAAATTGGGTTTATAATACAATTAAATTATTATTATCCTTATATTCATAATCCCATTATGGTATCCATAACTCATAAGATAATTTTATATGTAGATATAAATGCTTCCAAAAGATAATTCACCCCTTATTCCTTAAATAAGATCCTATCTTAGTGAAAACATTTCCATTTAAAGTTTTCTTTCATCCATTCACTAACAAAATGTCAAATGTGATTTCATTATTATAGTGTCTACATAGTGGGAAATAATAAATTTAAAAAATATCCTTTAATTTCACTAAATTATGAATAATAAAATTTTCATAAGGAACATTTATACAATCTCTAACATGAAATTCCAAACTCTTGAGTATAAAATAAGTGTTCCCAAATTATCATGATACATTTCCTCTTTTATGATTTTATATAACATCAGTTTATTCATTTTTACTTAGAAATTATTGTGGATAATTATACACATTTGCCCTTAGATTAAGAAATTTATTCACATAATTCCAAAACTCCTTGAATTCTAACCAGTGTAGTGTTGGTGGTCTGTTAGTGGGAATATTCAAATATTCCATTGCAATAACTAACCCAGTCATTTTCTTTCTATATTTATGGGATTTATAACCCACCATTTCACAATTAAATAACCTCCCAATTCTATTCAGGCAGTTCCCTTGAGGTTTCTTCCCACATTTATGGAGTTTAGATGAATGGAAATACATTAAACTATGTGATTTATCTAGTTTTTATAACTATCTATGTTCTTTTTCCTATCAAAACCATTATAATATTAAGAATATAAAAATAAAATCCACCTTTTTCTCACATAAAACAATTTCCTTATAGATGATGAAACATATTATAGCTGATTCAAATAAAAGAATTGGGTTTTTTCTGACAAATAATTGATCGGCCTTACTTTCAGGATTGACTATAATGCCATAAGTGTTTCTCACAAGTCTTCTAAAATTTGTGTCATATGTAGAAATGGAATCATCATCATTCAGCTTCCTCTCAAGGAATTAATTTTCCATATTTTGTTGAAGAATATATGGAAATTAAATATTAAATCATATGATATTAAACTCATCCAACTCCATAATGTTTGTTTCTTCTTATTCCCTATTGTTATTAATAAGATTCCACCATTTATCTACTTCACCTTCCAAACAATAAACATACAAAAAAATTTATTATGATCTGAGAACTAAAGAATGGAAAATATCTTTTCAGTGGCATGGATTCATTACATATCAACTAGTGGATCATCAGATCCACTAAAATAAGTCGGGTGTTGCCTCATGAAGGACTCAACTGAATTTGATTCCCTCATATACTAAATTATAACTTCAACATGATTCATATGTTGATAAATTTGTATTCTCGTAGGAATGAAATTATATGTTAAATATTCAATAGTGTTTATTTTATTTGTTGTACAATCATTGAATTGTCTATCACATTAAACATTTAAATGGTTAATTTTGGTTCCCATAATTAATTGATACTAAAAATCACAATGTGAGAAATAGTAACCATAGTGGGAAACCACGAAATAAAGAAAGCAAAATCATTTATAGTGTCCTGTAAATCATGAAACGTTCTATTAAATATATGGAACCCTAGTTTTTTCCTATTTCATCCATGATCATCATCTTTTCAAATTCATCATGATGTTTTGTCAAAAAATATATTAAAAAAATCAAATTCCTTGGGTCTGTCAAACCAGGTGCATAATACGACCCATTATTTTGATTTAGGAAATTATTATGTCAAGGAAGATTTTCATTTCTTAGATTTATAACCCCTAGATACATATGTTTCAGAACCACATCCACTTCTAGTATCCCGTCATGGATGTATTTATAGGTAAACTACATAAAATATTCCTTACCAAAACCATATGATATCTTCATATACAGAGGATTACGCTCTGAGTTCTCACTAAATTTTACCCTTCCTAGTTTATGAAGGATAATTAAACCATTCTCTAATACCAACTACAATGGTATAAGATTTTCATATATAGATATTAAATCATAATAAATAAATATTCAATATATTTCATAAATATATGTAAGTAGACCTCAAAATATCAGTGTGTTGGGATACTAGATACACAATATTATTTTTTCATGAATGATCTTCAATGTATCCCATATTAATCTTCATATCCTATAAAATTCATATAAATTCTCGAATAAAAACATTATTCATAACCTAGGGAAAAGAAACATAAGAAAGGGTATTCTTAGATTCTCAGTAAGGGTAAACATGGAAGATATCAACATATGATCATAAGAAATCATATGACAAGAATAAGGGTATAGAAATTTGAATAAAATTTTAAAAGTTCATATCTAATCTATAATAGATCACAAACATTACCCATACCATAAAATATTGTCATTTAAAAATAAATGAGTAATTAGTGTAAAAAATCCTCATAAATGAACCATGAACCATAAGTAAATGTCATATAAGTGTGTCATTATCATAAGCATAAAAACCATTTCGTATGTTAAGTTTGACAACCAAGACCATCAAATCATAATGGATCAGGAAATAAAACTCATTTACAATATCATAAAAAAACAATAATCATAACCTATATCCCATAATAGATCAAACATATCAACTTGTTTCCCATAGAAGATCAATCACTTTTCATAGTATCCCATTATTATCTCATGATATAAAAAAATGGCCCCACCAATTAGAGAGATATATAGGTCCCACATATCACATAATCCAAAAAACGTTCTTCCATAAGATCATAAAACATTATTCATTTAATAACCCATGAAACAAGAAATGCATTTAACAAGTATTTCATCATAGAATAACATAAGGAAAATAAACAAGCTTCATCAATATATTATCAGTTCATCATATAATAACCCATGGAGAAGGAATATGTTTCAAAAAAATATTTTTATTATATACATAAAAATAAAAAATAATATAAACATAAACATAAAGATGAATCATAAAATTAGATAATATGAATGGTACCATTGGATCATATCCCCAGTAAACTATAAGAAACAAAAAAATTTTTATTGATAATAAATATAAATTTTATAAAATATTATTAAAAAAGTTATGAGAAAATAAACTTTTCATTTGAAGTCACATCATTAAAATAAAATATTTTATTAAATATTAAGAAAGACAATTCCGTTGAAAATAACCTTGAATAGCTATAATGAAGAATCAAATAATTGAGTGTTCATGATGGTGAAAAATTTTGTTTATTCTGTAATTGTTGAAATAAACATTTCCTTTCACATTTTCATAAAAAATTTAAAGATACCTCATTCAGAGAAAGATATTAACATTCTGACATGTTGTAAAATGTCAAACATGGGTATAAATTTCTATAACAATTTACTGGATAATATTAATAATTTCTTTAAATCAATTTTAGAAAACATATACATGGAATAGAAAGGGTTTTTAACCAAATATAGAAATAAATTCAGTTTTCACATTTAAATATTCTTTTGTAATTTTCAGTATATAAATATTATAAAGATAAAGTAACACATTTAATTTCAATAAATAACTATAGGAGAATAAATATCACTATTTATATATTTTTAGATCATATATTCTAATCATTCGAAGACTAATCATAAAAAATCAATATATATATTGAGATTATAACATAAAACCTTTACAACATTGGTATTTTTTTAAACACAAGCTCCCTAAAGTAAATAAAATTATATGGATTTTTATAACATACAATTTTCCTAATAATGATCATAAAATACATTCATATGTTGAATATACACTACACAAAAGAAACAATTTTTTTATAAGGCATGTGTCACATAGAAATAAAAGTGTGACAAAAGTCCCTTACTTTAATCCCTGACTTTGTTCACACATATTCAAAAATCCAATATAGTAAATTTATTTTTATTATAAATATATTATAGTACAATAAAAAAATTTATAATACAATATATGATATACATAACAAAAATTATTACCAATTTATTAACAATTATTGGTTAAAAACATGTTTTAGTTAATTATTTAATCATTTTTAATTATTTTTTTGGGTTTTGTATAATGGGTCATTTTACACTGATCATGGTTTCATAATCTCTATAATTATAAAAATTATATAAATATCATATATATTTATTATATATTTATTTTGAGTAATCCATTGAAGTTAGAGTTAGAAAATTAGCTACCCCGTTTTTCGATATTGTAGGTCAAACATATGCAGAAAGTTGTTTCCTTTTTCTCAAATAATTAAACAGAATAATGGTAATGAATATATTTATTTTATAGGGTCATTTTAATGTCATATATATTAATTTTATCCTTAAAAATATACATAATACCTTTAATTTAATCCATATGTTATGTATGAATCCCATCACTTCGTGAGGCGATAGTCCACAGTACACACGAGCGATGTAATTGTATTTAAGTGAAATGGAAAGTAAGAAGTTTTATGTGATATTATAATTAAATATTTATAATTATTTCATAAATATAATATATATATATATATATATTAAATATAACATTATATCTCTATGTGATAGGTTTTAAGGAACCAAAATTGCATCGGTTCGTGAGTCGGTAGTCCACCATACACATGATCAACATTTTAATTTCCCATTTCATGAAAGAGGAGATATATTTAGGTTGTGAAATTATAATAATAAATAATAATAATATGTTATATGATATTTTATTATATAATCATGTTTGAATAATATTTTATTGAGTTAGAGGAATAAATAAAATGAAAATGCATGGTTGAGGACTATACTGCTTTTTCGGATAAGCCCTCAATGCTTATACCCAAAGCCTTATTGGGAGGGTATAATAATAAATAAACAATCTAGAAATTTTATTTAGAATATGAGAATTTATTTTCATACGTGTTTTTTTAACAATAGTGTATTGGGAGTATGAAGATGAGAGGAGGGGTGGCCTTTTATTAGTGGGGGAGACGACACACATGGAATTTTTTGAAAGAAAAATGTGTTCCCATGCATAATAAATTTAAAATGCTTCAAAAATAGATAGCTAAAAACAAATACATGGTATGAGTTCAGAATATGGATATAAATTTGTATTTTTACATGTTTATATGTTATTTTACCCCTTATCATTTTTAACACCATGATAAACTCATTTTACACATAACAGCAATACTAAATTTTTACTGTTTCTACTATTAATTTTGATAAAGAATGAAGATGAATTTATTATATAATATTTATTAGTATTAATTCTAATATGTATCACATTTGTTTCAAATTTATTTCATATAATTTGACCAATTTAATTTAATATTGAACATGATGAGGCAACAAATTTTTTTTGTAGAGTGAAACTTTTCATAAGTATAGAATGTTTTAAAATAAAAATTCAGTATTAAATTGAATTAAATGAACTATATTGAATTAATAAATATGTATTAGAACATAATTTAGTATTAAAAAATTTTAAAAATGTATGGGACTTCGTAAATTCTTCAAGTGAAAAGTAAATTTTTAATAAAAATAAGTATTTTCACTATTCACCAAAAAAATAATCTTTTGAAAAAATTATAAATGATCACATTAAGATAATTTTTACATGATAATTTCAAAATTGATGTTTATATTTCCAAAATATTTTTTAAAAAATTTAAATTATTAATTTTATTATTTCTTCACAAAATGAATTAAAAATCATTTTTTAATAAGATGTTATTTTCAAAGCATATAAAGTTATTAATAAAATGTTATTACTTTTTTATATGTATATTTTATTCATATAAACCTTTATAATTAATTTTTTTATTTCTATTATTATATCTAAATTTATCATCTAGGTTAAAAATATCTTGTTTACCGAATAATATTAATTATATATCTTGGTTCATTAAAACTCATGGTTGCAAGTACTGAATGTTAGGAAAGAAATTATTATTTTTTAACAAAATATATAAAACAATCTAAGGGTGTAATGTTGTTGGACCCACATGTTCTATTACTATTTAACATATTTTCTTTACCATATCCTAATAATCATATACAGAATTATTAGTGCTTTTGGACTGTACTTTTTCTAAGGATTCCCATTATGTATTTTTCCCCTAACAGGTTTTACTCAATTTTCATTCTTTAATGCTCAAATTTTCCTATATCACACAAAGTGAGTGTATAGTAATAATAAACTCAAATATTTCCTAGACCTCCCTTTGTAGTTCATGAATTATATAATTAGTACATCACTTTACATATGAAGTATAATGTTATGTGACTTAGACCTATATAGCTGATGTTTATAGTTGAAAAATATCAAAATACATGATACTATACTTTAAGGTCCTATAGCCTAGTCCATATTCGGAAGTATTTTATGGTCATATATCTGGGACTATATGTTCCTTTAGTTATTGGTTACATATTTGAAAATGTTTCATTATAGTTTAACGTGATATATCTTGGACCATATGTTGCTGCAAATTAATGTTATATATGTTGGACCATATGTTGAGAGAATAATACAACTTATTGAAATACATACTCATTTAAATGGTGAATCATGTATCAAAGAGATTAAATTATGGTGATGATAGGTGATAGAATTTCCTAAGATGACCATAAATCACACTTTTTTGATGAGTTCCGCTTCAATTCTATTAGGGATTATAGGGACCAGATGACCATTTCCATGATGAAGACACCTCTATTGGATATGTCATGGGATCATCTATAGGAACCAAATAAAGATATGAATTGTAAATAAGTGAGTCCCTCGAATCTATATACACTCCTCACCAGGGAACATGTATGATTTTATAGGGGATTCAGTTTCTTAAGAAATGAAGTGGGTACCAATGGAAGAATATTTATGAAAAATTTTGGCACTATAAAATCGTTGTTTAGAGATGAGTATTCAAGAAATGATTTATAAAACAATATTTTTTCTACTATAATGGATATGGAATATGGTGATGTGAAATTATTGCTGTATAATTTACTTAAATAGTTTTATTATGTGTTTTGTAGAGAAAGAGTCACATAGTTTGAACTAAGGATGATGAGATGGGGGATACATGTAGAGGATGATCATGAATCACACTAGGATGATGAGTTCAATTTCAATGTTTTTAGGGCTCGCATGGATTAAAAGACATTTTTTCAAGGTTAATATACATTTATTTGATAGGTTTAGTGCTCATATAATGGATCGATTGGAAGAAATCCAATTTCAATTATAGGGTCCCTTGAAGCCATTAATTCTCCTTTCTAATGTCTGTGAAAGGTTTTGGAATATTCAAAAACATGAGCAATGAAGTAGTTTATGAATAAAATTCTAAAAAACGTTGGCTATGTAACCCTAAATGAAAGGTCCATGTGAAACATTATTTTAATAAAAGTCCTATTTCATGGATAGATTACCTTAATAAAGGGGCATTCAATTTCTAGTTATGAAGATGAGCTCAAATATCATGAGGTTGAGGGTCATGTGGCAAGGACTACCAAAAGTTTTAATAATGAGACACAAAATACCTAGTTTGAGAATGAGTATGGAATATGGAAATGAAACTTATAGGACGTAAACAACACTTGGATAGTTGGATTATAGGTTGCATAAATCATGTCCCATATATTTTGAACTGAGGATGATGATATGGGTTAGACATACCGGGGATGACTATGAATCAAAATAGGGTGAATAGTTAAAAATTAATGTTTCTGGGGATCATAGGGACCCAAGTTACTCTTCAAAGGTGATGTGGACTCTAGTTTATACTCTGAGGACTCATATGTAGGAGCTGGGGGTAGAAATATATTATCCAGTAGATTGTCCCCTGAATCCATACATTATCATTTCCATGGGTTGGGAACGATTTTGAGAGATTCAAACTCTTGATAAATGATGTATTTAATAGATTAAATACTATAAATAGAGGGGTATATCATCTTATCTATGAAAATTTCCATCAGAAACATGATGTGAATAAAGGTAAAATTTCTAACATACACTCTTTCAAAGAAAGTGTTATTTAGTTTATGTTCCTGAGGCTTGTATCCTATATCATGTCATTAGGGTTACATGATATGAAAAAAACGGTTCAAGAGTGAGGTACCACATCCCAGATTTTAGAAAGGGTAACCTGTGGTGATGTAATGTTGGGGATATAGAATCCAATTGAATATTTCAATTATAGGTTTCTTAAATCACATACCAAGGATTTTGAATTGAGGATGGTGTGTTGGGAATGGCATACTGGGTATGATCAATCATTTAACTAGGGTGAGGAGTTCCACCACAATGTTACTGGTTCTTACAGGGATGGGAGGAACCATTTTCAGGGAAAGACCAATTGATAATTTGTAATCCCCAATGGAAGACATTCATAGTCAAATATATGTTCCAATAAATCTAGAAACACTACATTCTAAGGGACTTGAAATGTTTTCAATGATTTAATCTATTTAGAAATAATTTTCTAAAAGTATAAAATGTTATCCCACAACGGTTATATCAAACAAAATATTGTGTCTTCATCTACTAAACACTTCATCCAATCAATAGAATGTGATAAATCTTTACTCTAACTTTTTCATAGAATGTATGGTTATAGTGAGATGAATTCAATTTTTTTCAACGTCCTGATATAGACCATATTATATTTGTTCCATTTTTTTATTATTTCTCTAAATTTTCCCAAATCCTTGTTGATAATGAAATTATCAAGAAAAGTCTATAATCATTCTCATCCCATGCTTATGCTTTTTTTCTGGAAAAATTTTATTTTTTATGTTTCACAATAAATTTAACATTATAAGATTTATAACGTCAATAATTTTAGATTAAGGTCGTATAACATTGTAAAAATGTTATTTTAGTTTCTGGTTATAATTCATGGATAATTAGTGAAAGGGTGATATAACAGTCAACATATGAATCATGATGTCCTTAATAATCAAAGACCCTTTTGATAAGATAATAAAGACATTTTAAATCATGTATCATGTTTCTCATGTCATGAGTGATTGTGTGGGACAAACAAAAAATGTATGAGCACCACCATTCACACTGGAGTGATAGCCTACATTGTGATTTTTTGTGTATTGTAAGGATAGAAGGACCTTTTTTAATGGTAATATGCCTTTAATTTATTTTTTATGGAATCATATGTCGGTGACATGGGAATATATAATGGTTGGTGGAAACATGACATGAAGTGTGATTTATATACTTGGTTTCTTAGAATGACAATGGAAGCATCCAAAACCTTAGACGAACATTATTATGCTATTATGGTCCTTTAAAAAGGAGTAATATTAGATATTTGTTTTCATAGTTTTACATCTTCAAATAAGGATGAAAACCTCATGCATATTAATGTCGAATGGAAATGTCTTAAGTGATTAGTAGTATTGGGTCATGTGATGAGTAACTTATGTGGTGTAGTTTAAAATCATAAACTTTCGATGGGGTTTAGGGGAATTTTATCTCTGCATAATTTTCCAGAACAATTTAAATATGTTGAGGTCACTTGAGTAAATATAACTCATTCAAATGAAAAGTGGTTCCCTAGGTCTAAACTATTACTATTCAGTTTAATGGTATTATAAGTTTGAATATTTTTTTCATATTTATCTATGATTCTCCTAGTTAATGAAAATTGGGACACAATTACAAACCTCTAAGATTATGTGGTTAACTATCAGTATGATAATAAAGTGGCTATGAAAGAATAACCCATACTCACATGCATTGGAGTGCAAGGAAAAATGGATAGGAAATATGGGGGCATCTTACAATATCATGGGTCAACCGATTAGAGTACCCATGATAAAGACTCGTGTGATGATATGATTATATGGAAGAGGAGGAACCTTTTATAATTTTGTGTTTTGTGTCAATATTATTTTTTAATTAGTTAAAATAAACTCATATTAGTGTTGAGGGTGGATGAGACTCATATTTAATGATGAGTCATTAGATTGGAAACCAAAATGAGTTTGGTTAATGTTCAGTTTCTTTAGCTAGATCCATTGGGGTTCCACTATGTGTCCTATAAGGAGAGGAATCAAGCCACATTTTTTCTATTTTTAAAGTAGTTTCCCAATTTATACCATGTTCATATGGAGAGGGAAATGGGGAATTTTTTTAAATTGTATGTGAGACTTAGATAGGATGTCTATGTGTCATTATGTATACTATATAGACATGAAACTAGACACAAGTAGTTATTATATTGATGGAATCCTATATATATAACATTAATTTAGAGGACATGTGGGATTTTGGATTGAAATCATAGCTAAGACAATAATGAAGAATCATGGCATCACTATGTATTATATTATTACATGACTCGCTCCATGTGTACTTTTTTTATGGATCACCACAATAATAAAACACATATATAAGGAACATGTAATTTTATCAAACCATGCAATTTTTTTGAGGATACCTTTATATAGATTTGGAACAAGTGAATGGAACATGAATTAGGACCTACCATAGTGTAGTATCATCATAAAATTAGAGTATCATCATAAAGTACCAAATAGTAAGGTAGGATAAATCATTTTTTGAGAAATTGAAAACATGATCCATATAGAAGATCTTTGAATCTTTACATGTCATGTTCTGATATAAATAAAAAAAATTTTTATTCATTAAGAGAATTTCACCTACACAAATCTGGATTATATGGAAGATAATTGAAAAGGTGTTTTACCTTTGAAAAAATCCATTTAGTGGTGTAATATAGACTATTTTAACTAGGTGAAAGGGGTTACTATCATAATTTATTCATTTGATGATGACATAAATAGCAACAGGAATCAAACCATGCTACCCTAGAGAGATTAGGTTCAAATGAAGGGATAGAAAAGGTGGTATTATTATATGATGTATTTTGTATGGGCCAAGGTTGTATAATCCAAGAATCGCTACTTATATTTTAAAGGGAATTAATAAATCCTTACATAGATCCATATTACAATTTCCCCCAAAAAATTGGCTCATATGAATGATAAAGTGGAGTTATTTTCCTCAAAATAGAATCTATCCATTTTTAAGTGAATGATCACTATCTTTTTTAAGGTGAAGGGAGCTCATATTGGGAATGAATTTTTCTTACTATAGAATCTTCATAATATTCTCTCCAAATAAGGATGGATAATTTTAATATGGATGGAGCAATTAGGATGTTTAAAATAGTTATAAACTTCTAGATGAGGCTAGGATGGTGTGCCCAAAAATTTCTATGTATTCTTAAAAACTAGAAGTCAAGACAAATGGTGTTATTATATGTAAATTCCCCTAAAAAGATCATAATTTGGTGCATATGGATGTAATTTATTTTTGTAACTTCTTTTGGGCCTATTATAGTAGTTATAAGCATCATTAAAAGTCATGTATGCACAAGAATATGGAAACACATAGTTCATTATGAGAAACTGGTTCCCTTCACAAATATGGTTCAAGGGTAGATGAAAGGAAAAAAGGGAATTATTATTTTATAAATTGAATCTAGTAAAAAAATAAGGGGATCTAGGTAACACAACATATCTTATAAAAATTTAAATCAAACCACATATAGTTCATGAAATCTATGGCCCCTAAATAGACCAGACTCATATTGAGGGGAAATTACATTTTATTTTCATCAAGGGTCTATAAAAAAATGGAACCTATATTGAAACATCCTGTGTGTATCTACATCATATGCATGAGGTTTAATGAATGAATTGTGATTAAGATGATTTTGGATAGGTCCATGGAACTGCACCTAGATGTCATGGTGTATCCCATAGTTATGGGAACTAAGAATGAACGTAAGTATTTTGAAAGTTGGATCCATTCATAGTATTCATAAATCTATATAATATATGAGGAATATGGGGCATTAATTTTATAACATATGTACCAACCATGTTCCAAAGACTGAATTATAGATTGAGATCACATATAGGGGAGAGAGAGGACACAGAGAATGAGCTAATTTGAGAATTTTAATTTCATTTAAGGTGTAAATCCTCTTCATAGGTTAATTTCATATGGATTATATGATGACCGTGTATTTTAATTCCATATAAAAAGGATATTTCTTTAATAAAGTTTAATTTCCTACCTCCAAGACATGGTTTCTTGTGTAAATTTAATGAAATGAATTTCGTGAGAAGGCCTTCATTTGTGAGTGGTATAATTATATCCCTATACATTATGGATAAGGAGTAAGATTCATTGAAATAATAATTATGTAAAATGTATGGTCCCACAAACTTTGGATTCAAATTTGGGGTCATATTCGCTATTTTCATTAGGGTTTTTGGAAACAATACCAAATGTATTTATAAGAATGAGTGGAGGAAAACATTTTTAAGGCTCCTGATATCTGATTATGATAAACCTCTATATTTCAAAACACGTGAAACCATTTCACCTTGTGTCCTTATATCCCTACATATCACTTCAATTATTGTTCATCCTTTGTGATTTGACCAAATTTATAAATTTTGAGTGAGGGTATGTAAAAATTGATGGTAATAACTATAACTATTCCCTAGAAAAGTGAATCTTTGGTCTCTTGAGTTGTATTATGTGTTATGCTATGATAAGGACATATGGTATAGAAGAGTTTTTTTTTCATGTTTTATTTTCATTTCTACCATTTTATGGTGCATATTTTATTGATTCTTATAATAATCCTATAATTGCATATTTTATACTATATTGTAGATATAAAATATTAATAGACTCAATTTCATTCTCATTGTATAACATTAAATACATAGAAGAAAATAGTTGAGGCCAGTATCTATAAATATTGTATTAGGGAAACCAAATATATTGATGGAAAATGACTTTATTAGGTTGATTATTTTCATCATCCCAAATTAGTAGAGTGGTATAAGATGGAATATTTGGAGAAGAAGTTATTAGTTATAAGGATGTGCATGAAATGATTATATATAGCTATGGTATATATCCCCATGAAAATTATCCCCCATACAGAAAATGGTAAGGATTATTTTGTAGCGTTGAATAGATATGGAAGCTAATTTATGATGTCTATATCTATTTAACATGCATGAAATTTTGTAGAGTGTCGAACCCTACAACAACCTATAAGGTGAGTGGTAATAATAGTGTAATAATTTTCATTGAATTTAAAAGATCATTTTTCCACATTGGTAGGAACATGTAAATCACACCTGATGGAATTTTTTAATCACTCAACACACACATGCTTGAAAAGGAATAAAAAATAATTTAAAATGGATTACCACTAAGGTATAGTGTAAATACAATACACCAAAAATGTTTCATTCCTACAAAATCACCCAGAAATCCATAGATTTTTTTTTTGTTTTAAAATTATTTGTTCATGATCGACAAGTGTTAGTGTCACTTATTTTTCAAGATCATAGGGATAACAAACTACCTTACTTAGATAAATTCTATCAACTACACCTAGCTCACTATTTTGGGTGAAGTCTCCCTCATTTTTTAACCTGATTTTTTTTGATATCCTAGTACATGTGATTGTTTTTTGGGTAATTAAAATCCCAATATAATTATTCACTGAATTCCATATACATTTCCCATGTATAACATAGTTCATGCTTTTATTTTCACCAGAATTCCATTTTCATGATGAATTTTTTTCTCATAACTTATAAACATCATGAAACCCCATTAAATTTCATTAAAACCCTTCATAGAGAAACCCCTTTCCCCACATAGTTCTCAACCATAATTTTCATGAAATATCAATTCATGTAATGTTCTTATTTTATATAAGAAATTCATAAACATAATTAGTTCATAAAATTATATTGATTAGTCCTCCAAAAAACTAATATATCATATTTTGATTGGATTCCTTTTTATATGAAGAAAAAACAATTCAGTAAAATTGTTCCTCAAAGAGAAACACCCACTTTATAAGCACCTTCGATTCATTATTTTATATCTGTTCTTTAAACATGATCTTTCACAAGACATTATACATTAAAAATATTTTATCTTCCATCTTAATGTAAACATGTTTTTTGAAACATTCTAAATTTTACAAAAAATCATCCATTCTGATAGAAATGTCTCACTTGTACTAAGGACATGAATTTTTTAAATGCATTAATTACTCTGGGAATAGTGTTCATCCCTTTTGATTAATTATCACATTTTCCATGTAGATTTTCAAGACAAAAAAATTTGGGAAATACCTGAAAACAACACCACCTTCAACACAAAATCCGATATAAAAAATTTGATTAGTTGAATATAAATGGAAAATTTTCTTTATTATAAATCTCTTCATAATTAAGATATAAAATCCATTAGCTTGAAAAATATTTGATCAATCCAGTGGGGATTGAATGAAAACAAAAGATACAATCAATTATCTTCTTTGAATTACTATGCTGTTAAAAATCCCACCCTTTGGGTTTATTGGAAATCCATAGTTAAATATAATAAATAACAAGCCTTAAAAATAACTAGATATAAATGAAATAACTCATTCATCTCCCTTAGTCTATATGAGTAATAAAAAATTTAGAAAATAAGTGTTTAGGGAAAAATATCATGCCACACGACATGGAATTTCAATAAAATTTCTCCCCATTTGGAAATAAGACAAAAGAATCCAAAAATATCCCCTGGTATAATCTCCCCAAAATTCTTATACAACATACATAAATTTTTAGAGATGGTTTAAAAAATATGGATCAAGGAAAACATTAACCACTTTAAGATGATGTAGGTGGCTGAAGATGGATCTTTAAACAATGTTTCTCAAGCATTGGTATGAATGAAGAAACAGTCATGTTGTCTAACACTTGATCATTAGCTAGAACATGAATAATATTAATCACTCCTTGTCCCACCTTTTATTTAATAAAGATATATATGATTGTGATATGTTTGGTACATTAGTGTCAAACTGTGTTTTCTATATTATATATCACACACTTGTTGTCACTAAATATCAACATCAGTTGTTTCAACTCATCTCCAATATCATCAATCTATTGATTATTCCTTAGTAGATGGTATAAATTCCCTTTCTATAGGTATATACTCTGATTCATCCATTATTACAGTGGAGCTTTCCTAATTATTACTCAAAAATCTAACACATCTATTTATAATGAGAATGGAATAACCACTTCTGTACTTTTGATCCACCACATCACATTCCGATTCAACATTAGAAAGTGATGGTTAGTCATGATCCATTTAAACATCAAAGAAAAAGTAAAAATTTGGCATACCCTAAATATAAATCATGATTCATTTAACAACATCCAAATTCTCTTACATTTAATTAGTTTAGATACATTCCACTAAATAATTTCAAAGGATAATATCAAGATGTGTTGTACGAAAATGAAACAATATTCCAATTAACCTTATATACAGGGTGGGATCCACATATCATGAATCAGTATACAAACCATTCTTTCATCATTTCAAATTAAGAGTCTCACTCAAAGTTAAACATAATTTTCTTCCTCTATAATGAATTTACAAATATCATTTAACATTAATTTTGTAAACATAATCCCTTCTTTTAATTATCATGGATTAAAATATCATAATTTACACAATTGAATATACTAGTGAAATTATTTCTTAAATATAAACACCTTCAATATTTTCATATCCTTTATAACCAATGTGTTAATTAGTTCATATCACATTTTACTAATCATAAAATTTTACATGAATATCCACTTAGTTCCAATAACATTTTAATTTTATATCTTCTTAAAGAGATCACATATCTAGTTTTTACAAATACAGTGTAATTACTCATTCATGGATTTAACTAATGATTTATCCTTTTCTAATTAATCAAATGTGGTTCATTCAACCATTTATAGAAGACTAGATCACCCAAAATTCCTCATTATCCTTTTATGAAAATCTGTCATCCATTCCAAAATATTTTTGTATAGATAAAAATTTTCTCTTCTACTTCTCATATGAGGTTCCAATTGAGATTATCCAATAATGGATTTATCTTCTAATTCAAATTCTAAATCATCATCCTTTAGATAACCCTAAATATTCAATAATCCTTTTTATATATTTTTTATTTGAACACATTCTTTTTTAAAATTCTTCTACATCTTCAACAATATAAACATATGTCCTCCTCATGTTATTTAAACTTTTATCATGAATGATCGAGATATAATAACTCCCCATATTGTTTTCTAATTCAATTATCATAGTATTTAAATGAGTTACTATTTATTGAGTATCCAGTGAGTATTTCTTCATCTATCGAATCCTCATATGGGTATTTATTTCATTATTTATTTGAGATATAGAATTTAATTCTAAAAACCGAAAGTACATTGATCGGGGATTACTTGTATTCTATAATTTTTTGGTATCCTTTCTTCTCCTGGTGTATGATTTTTCCAATTTTAAGTGTACACTATGACTTGAACTACCTCATTCCAGTACTGATGAGAAACACTACTCTTAATCAAAATATTTTTGGACATTTTATTTACCAATAAATTAACTCGTTCAAAAACCATATTTTTTGAGTTGTTACCACTATTGAAAACCCATAATTAATCATATTTTTTCATGGTATTTTTTTTGAATTAAATGGGTTTGTATCATGTTACATTTTCATAATATGATATATTGATTTTCTAGATCCATTCATTATTAAATAATTTGAGTTATCTCTTCATGTAATCAATCACTTATCATTTAATATTTATAAACATTACACATACCACTTTCTTATAATAACAAACAGAAAAGAGTGATGAACCTCTCTCCATGTGTGTTAAAAACATTCGTTAGGAAACACACATCAGTATATACCTAATCAATTATATTTTATACCCTTTTCTACTCAATCATTTTGAATTTTTATCCATTTTTCCTCAGATGAAAGAATCTCATGTCATCTATTATTCGTGATTTAGATAAGTAATTCCAACAAAAACATTGTACATGGAAATGTTTTCCATAGTATTCGAATTAATGTGACTCAGAATCTGGGCATATAAGATATTTTCCACTTCAATTTTTATCAAGTAGGTGATTTCATCAAAGGTTACATGGTATAAAATAGAATTTATCCTTCAAACATTAATAATTGATTTTCCTACCTTGCTAATGATAGTCTATATTTATGATTAAATATCATCACTAGTACTAAATAAGATAGATTACTCAAACTAAGGATATTGTTACACAAACCATCCATATAAAAATATTCTATTATTATCTTTACTTAACCTACCAAATGGGAATTTCTAGTGCCATAAATATTTAAGAACCATCACGGATGAATGACACCATTTTATGGACTATTTAATTATTTATTTTTTAAAAAATTACATTTACTATCAAGTGGGATCAGCATCCACTCTCAATTATTATGATTATACTTCTCTTTATCTCTTTGAGTGAAATGTCTACCAGGTTGGATCTATCAATATAGTTCTTTTATTTCCACAATATACCTAGTTTATTAGAGGAATAATATGGTATTTCTAATTATTTATTCAATTTCATAGTTAAATCATACTCATATTCATCCTAAAAAATACACTATCTATTTTTTAGGGTGATTTATCTTGGATGACCTATATTTTCTTATGTTTGAGTTCTATAGTTTTAGTTTCCACTTCCTATTTTCCAATGATGATATGATTTGTACACAATGTTAGAAAAATGAAAATTGTATCCATAGAAATTATTTCTTCTATATGAGGAAGGTTATGACCTCATTCTCCTCTGTTTGTTGACTAATGATTCCCTATTCAAATAGCTTCTTTCCTCTTCCCATTATGACATTGTATGGATTGGAAATCCATATATGTGAAATTTAGTACATGGAAATATATAATCACTATCATTAATCAACATTTAACAAAAAATATATATAGATCTTTAGTTGTATATTATATATAGATGATTGAGGATTATAATAAATTATCTATATTGGTTGGTCAGAATATTTCTATATCTCAAAGTCATGTGCCTTTATATTGAGATTGTAACGACGCAAAGTTTTATTAATTGAAATCACTCTTGATCTTATTAAATTTCTCTTTATATAAAATGTTTTATAAAATTTCAAATTTTTTGGTTTTATGATAAGAGTTGTGACCGTTACTTTTATAGCCGTTGAACATTGATCACATGATTAGTATAAATATAAGGCTTTAACGAACCCAATTTTTACTCAGATGAAGGAAGCGATGGCCTCATCTAGTATAATTGCCCCATATGAAGCCCATTTGTCAGATCTCGGAATAGAGGTGGAATCTTTGGGCTTTGCCCTTGACCAAGCCCAAGCTGAGCTTCATCATGTCAAGCTCAAACGTGACCGTCTACGGGAAAAGTGGATGTTGATTGAAATTACCACTCGAGCGATGTTATCCAAGCCACCACAAGAGTCTGTCACCATCACACACCTTACCCTTAGGTCTTATGCAGCTGTTTTAAGGGGTTATGTAACAAATAAGTAGTACTATGTTCATGTACATTATTTTTTGTATATAATAATGAATATAATTTCTAGTCATTTTTGATACATTGTAAATAGTTTTTAAAGTAAAAATGGTGTTTTTAGTTATTACTTAATTAAGAAATCTATTTTATTAAACTAAGGGATTTTGGAATTAAATAATATTTTAATAAAATAATAATATTATTAAATATAAATGATCTTATAATTTTATGAATGCAATTAAAATGTTATATTAAGGTTTGAAATCCATTTCTGTCAAAACCCGTGAATTTTCGATAAATGTTGGTTATTATTATAAAAATTAAAATTAAAATATTTAGAAAACATTTTAGATAAAGTAAATGTCATTACTGGAATCAGGACGTCATAATTATTCAACAGTAAATTTTTCAATATTTTTTGAGACAGTCGGATTTTTGGGTAAAAATTAAATACCGTTTAAATATATATTGTGTTTTATGACATCATAATAACAAAATGGTGTTGTAATAAAATACCATAATCCTTATGTTCTGCCAATATATATTTTATCATTAAAATAATGTGATTTTGGGTTTTTTTGACTAACTTTTCAAAGCATTAATGGACCCCTCAAGACATATTCAACACTTTGCCTTTTTAAATTAATTTCCATTGGAGTGTGACTCACCACCACATAAGAAACCTTATTATTTTAAGAAGTTCGGACTTGGGCCTTATAAAATATTTTTTTCCCTCTTCCCTTTTCCAAAAACCATGGGCAAAAACAATGGGATGGTTTGTGGTTTGGATTAATTTAATGTAAGGGGACCCAAACCTAAATAATAAATAATTCACTCACCTTTCCTATATAAACCCACCCATGCTCCCACTCCCTCCTCACTCAAAGCCTTTGTAGTTCGTCCAACCTATTCCCAAATATCTCTATAATCCTCCCAAGGTGCCCCTAGCTCCCATGAATCCTCTCACAAGCCTCTCTATAGCCATTGGAAGCACACTTCCAAGTAAGGGTTTTTTCTTCCTTTCTCATTTTTTGTCAATTTTATTTAAGTTGTATTTCCCTTTTAATTTAAATTATGAATGTTGGGGTATGGTTTCGCGCCTCCACCGCACTTCCCTATTATTTTTTGAATGATGGTAGACCCCTTTCTCTCTCATTAAATTCCTCCCATGTACACCCGTTACTATGCCAAAATTCCGAAAGGAACTTCTCTCTATTTTATAATCAAGTAATACTTTTGTATCATGAATCTAAATTCCATTAAAATTGTTGGGAAATGTATTTATATGACCTCCTTACTGTCCATTACATGTGAATATGATTAGAATCCCCTTTCTCTCTCATAAACATTTTTTATGAATTCTTATGCCAAGCTGTTACGCTGCCGAAATCACACCGATTTTCTAAGCCAATGTCATTGTGTAGTGAATACCATGCCCATTTCTCCATCAAGGGTATTCACCTTTATGCACATTTACTTATTGATTGTATAGTTTCATTTATTAATTCCACATTACTTTATTGTGGAAGAAATGATTATGTTTTACGAATCCATCTTTTATGACCCATGTGGTACACTTATGCATGAAATGAAATGTTTAAGAAGGGTGCGCCCTTATATTGCTCCAATAGATTGGGTAAAGTATAGTATCATGATATGTCATGTGAAATGAGTGTTGAATCATGCTAATTCAAGTGCAATTAGGGTTTACTCGTGCTTCATGTGAAATGAGGTTTTACTCATGATTTATGTGCAATGATCATTGGCTCATGTTAATTCCATGTTAAGAGTTGTTTCCAAATTTCCATGTTATGATTATCATGATTTATCGTGACTTTACGTTCATGTTTCTTTTATTCTATATTGATATTCCTATTTTATAACATGTATTTTACTTCTCATGTTATTCCATGTGCACTCCCTTACTGGGCTTTATAACTCACCAATTTCTTATGCATGTCCTCAGGTTATCCCATACAATGCTAAGTACGAGGGAATGTAGTTGTCGTGTAAAGGATGTTTTCAATAAATATGTTGTATTTCATGTTTTAAGTTTTTATGTAATGATCCTAAGCCCCAAAGACACTAAAACTCTCGATCTTCTTTGTTGTATCAAGTGATGTTTTATGTAATAAATCATGTTTAAGTTGTAATAAAAAAGCAGGGTTGTCATAGTTGGTATGAGAGGATAGGATTAGTTATTTTTGGGATTGGGAAAACCCTAGTAAAGCCTTAGATACAAGAATAAGTATAATAAAAACATCCCTATGTTTTGGTAAATACTATGTAAGTTTTTTATCAAACAAATACATCCCTATCTAGATAGGAGCGGGTAGAGGCGGCTTTGGCATAGATGTATCCTAGGGGTAAAACCCGAAAACACCGCTTTGAGCTAGACTCGAACGAGAACTGGTGCATGAAAACAGGCCTTACTGCAATCTTGGTTACGACACTCCCGGGGGATATGTTTTGATAAATTCACAATCTTAGTATGAACCCTTATTAAGGGAAAAATGCCCCTAAAAATATATTTTAGAAAGAAGATCATGAAAATTCTAGATTAAAGCCTATAGGCTCATGAGTTAGAGAAATTAAAGTTTATTTATAAGTCATCAAATTTTGTCTTTGTATTACCCTTTATGTGTTACCCCAAACTTCCCTTTTATTCCAGCCAATGGCCAGTAATAGGAGGACTCGGGCTAACAACCGTTGTGAAGATCAGTGTGATGATTGTACTAATGAGATGCCCAATCCAGTGGGAGTGGGAATCGTGAACTTTGTCACGATTATCTCTCAGCTAACTCATGTTTTGAATAGAAGCACGGGTCAAGAGGAATGTAAATCCCCCCAAAGAAAGAACAAGGCGCTATCGAGAGATTAATGAGACAAAGGCCTCCTACTTTTAGTGGATCATCCGATCCCATGATCGTTGAACAATGGATCAACTCCATTGAAATGATATTCTCCATCCTCCAATGTTATGAACAATAGAAGGTTCTCCTTGCAGCTTATCGTACGGAGGGTGAAGCTAATCAATGTTGGACATTGATAAAAAATACGAAGCCTAGGAGGAGATCGAGGATTTGGAACTGAAGGAATTCTGGAAGATGTTCTTCGATATATATTTTCCACACACCCTTTGGCTTAAGATGGAAAGGGACTTCCTTTCCCTTAAGAAAAAAGATAAATAATATGTTGGAGCATATGAGGAAAACATCAAAAGGCTTGCACGATACGCTTCCGGCATTGTCATTACCCCTGAATGCAAGGTTGACCGCTTCTTTGGTGGGCTGAAGCCTAGCTTGCGGAAAGCATTAGCGATCCGTGACTTCGACAGGTATGAGGAAATTGTCCGATGTGCCCTCAAGGTCGAAATGGAGATTGGGGAATCATAGGAGTATTATGGGGACAATAAGTGTAAGCTGGACTTCAATGCTGGTGGTCCGATGGATAAATCCAATAGTGCTAAGATGTTCCAGCACCCCACCTGCCAAAAGTGCGGAAAGAAGCACCCAGGAAATTTCCTCAAGTGGACAAGAAAATGCTTCAGGTGTGGAAGAGAAGGGCACCTAGCTGTTAACTATTGGCAAGAAGGTCCTGCGGCTACGACAGAGGAGATGAATGCTCCGTTCGAACCTCAATGTGTTGTTCAATGATATAAATTCAATGAAACAGGTCATTTTGCAAACCAGTTCCCTAATCCAAGGGTTATCGGAGGAAACCAACAACATCCAAGACAACAAGGAAGAGATTTTTCCTTCACATCTACCGAAGTGAACCCTGACAACGAAGTGGTTACAGGTATGCTAGTTATTCATTAAATAATAGCGAATGTACTTTTTGATTCAGGTTCTACGCATTCTTTAATATCTCGAACGTTTAGTAGAACAATCCCAGCACCACCACAAATCATAGAAGTAAAGATTTCAGTGAGTATGGAAAATGGGGCAATCATTGCATCCCATGAGTATATGTCCTCACCTGTTATAATCTGTGGATTGAATTTCCCGGTGAACCTTTTCATACTCCCTTTGGTGGAATTTGATGAAATTCTTAGCATGGATTGACTTTACTTATATAGAGCCAACATAATTTGTCGGTAGAGGGAAATCACACTCCATATGGAGAATCGACCCCCGATTCTTTACAAGTGTCAGGAGGAAGATGAATCTCCTTTAGCTCCATCATCTCAATCATGGATATTATTTCCCTATGAGCACGCGTATCTGGCTCAGATGATTGAGTCCAAAGAAGAAACAATCCTTGAAGAAATTCATATTGTGAGAGAATTCACAGAAGTGTTTCCCGAGGAACTGCCTGGTCTTCCTCCTAGAAGTGATGTTGAGTTCTCAATTGATCTTATACCTGGGGCGTTACCAATATCCAAGACTCCATATAGAATAACTTTTGTTGATATTGAAGATCTGAAGAAACAACTACAACATAATCTGGATAAAGGGTTTATACGCCCATGTGCTTCACCATGGGGTGCACCGGTGTAACACCCCAGGATTTAAGAGTGTGTTATTTCTTAAAAATAATTCAATAAATTGCACTACACGCAACACCGAGTTCAATCACACCATTAAAAGAGGTCATGAATAGTATTAACTACATTTTTAACTTTATATAATCCTTATAATTTTAGAATCCCTATTATGAGTTTCTTAGTCATATTGCAAGAACAGATTCATTTTCAGTATTTCACTTTTATCAACTTCTAATAGTGAAACCTTTTTAAATACAATATTTTAAACTTTTTGACTAAATGGGGACATAAAAAATTTAAAATGAAACTTCCCATGCTTCCACGGTACGCTTTCCTTTGAATAAAACAGTAGCGTGTGTTGTACGCAACTTCGAGTTCTAACACACCGTAACCAATCAAACTAGCTGTTATGAATAGTAATACCTACTTTTTGAAGTTATATATATTTTATATTTTCAAATGGACTTCATTTTTGGATTCGGAATATCAAATTTAGCCTAAGGTGAAATTTTGGTACTTTTCGGATAACTTTCATATTTTGATGAATAGTGAAAATTACTAAATTTTAATTAAAAACAACTTTTTTAATCAAAATAATTAATAGTGATAAATTGTGAATTTGAGTGGTTTTAAAGTATATTTAGAATATATTTTTACTATTTAATATAATTTTGGTCATTGGACATAATTTTACAATTAAACCGAACATAAACAAGTCTCAATCTTTTGATAGTTATTATCTCTTAAAAACATGCTTTTTGTTTTGACAGCGGGAATTAATTTTAAATTAATTTCTGCCACTTCTGTGTTTTGAATTTAGAAAAATGGATTCCATATTTGGAATCAGGATGTTCAAATTGTGTAAATAGGTGACTTTTATTTTTAGACATTTTGAATAATTACTGCGGTAAATATTTTATTTACCATGGTTAAAGGTAAATCCGGTAAATAAGGGTTAAAAAATAATATTATAATAATACTAAATTACCCTAAAACGTGTCTTAACCCTATTGGTTGATACATGGTCGACCATGGGCATCTTTGGGTCAATTTTGGGACCCCATTGATCCACTTGTAAGTGATAATGACACTTTATTTTAATTAAGTTAAAATGAATACAAAAATGGCATAAGCTTACATCTTTTAAAAGAACAATTTTTACATAGGGTTATACATGTTGGATTTTCGATTATAAATATTCATTAGAAATCTAAAAAGATTTCCTACATAATGATATTTTATTTATAATTTTTAGACATCAAATAATTTAAATTATTAATGACACAATAATGATACAATGTTTACCTCATTAAAAAATCATTTAAATAAATAAGATTATAATGATTAAATTATTATCTAAAACCTGTCCAATACTTATTGGTTGATGTTATTTAGAATATTAGTCATCTTATCTTCGACCTCAATGATTTCTGGACCATTATAAACCGAATATAATTATATTATAAAGTAATACTTTCACTCTTTCCTAAAGAGCCCCCCTTCTCCCTTATAAAAGGAGACCACTTCTACTCATTCCTCACACCTCTCAAGCCACTTGGCTCATCCAAACTCTGCCCAACTAAGCTCCCCACATCCCTATCCTCCTCCTTGAAGCTTCCCCTTAGGCATAAAGAATTTCAAGAAGTCCTTTGGTTCCAACCAAAGTGAGTTACCTAAATTAAAGGAGGTTAACCGACCCCAACAAAGGAAAAGTACAAGGTAAGGATTTATTTCGCAATCTCTTCATTATCCGAGATTGTTTATACATAATTATCTACTGGGACCTTGTTATCATCCACGTCCATGTTCCATCAAAATGTATTTCAAAACATTTCTAATATTTTAAATAATATGGGTCAAAGTAATTTATACCATTGTTTGACTTTTTATAAGAGGTTTATAAGGGAATCTTTCCGTCGTTTTCCAAACAAGGTGCTTTTAACCTTTTCGACAGAATTAAGATAAGAATGTTTTTTTAACTTATACGGCGGGTGCGGTTATTTTCCGTCGTTATAAAATCGTCAAAGCTTCCCTTACAAGATTATATGAACATTTTCAAGAAAATGTTTTATTTTATATGGCTCTTAAATGGTTTCAAAAATTGAAAGAGATATTTCTCTAAGAAGTGTTTTGATTTCATCTATGTCAACATCCTTTGATGGATTTTACGCTTATTTGAAGTTGATTTATTATGATACAAAACTTCCATATTGTAATAATGTTTTGTGATATGTTTGACTGTGGATGTTCCATTTATATAGCATTCATGGTTTATGAGTAAAGTATTGACATTTCGTATGCTAGTTCCAATAATAATGTTTATGTTATATTTCAACCTTTACTTCATATGAATGTGTTGGACAAGTATGTTCCAGGTTGGGGACTGGTTAAAGTAATCCCTCCAGGTTGGGGACTGGTAAAAGTAAGCCCTCCAGGTTAGGGACTGGTAAAAGTAAGCCCTCCGGTTTGGTCTCCGGTTATTAGAAGGACTCCGGGTTGGTGTCCGGTTATTAGAGGCACTCCGGGTTGGTGTCCGGTTATTAGAGGCACTCCGGGTTGGTGTCCGGTTATTAGAGGCACTCCGGGTTGGGTTCCGGTTACAGTTAGCCCCAAGGTCTTGGGATGAGGCCTTGACAAAGAAATTAAAGTTCAACATTATGCATTCCAACATTATGAAAGTGGTTATT
The DNA here is from genome assembly GCA_963277665.1 of Viscum album. Lineage (NCBI taxonomy): Eukaryota > Viridiplantae > Streptophyta > Magnoliopsida > Santalales > Viscaceae > Viscum > Viscum album. Next base: position 522,978,063 of record OY728150.1, read on the forward strand.
GATTTTTGCATGTGATTATTCGATTAGTAGAATATCGATGTGAATAAGTAAATGGAATTATTTCATTTTATTTATGCCATACCATGTTGAAAGTTCATGTTTGAAAGGCTTTTGTTTTAGTTATACATTTCCTTAAAAGTTTATTCTTATTTATGAAAGTTTTCGCTATTTTTTTATCCTTACTGGGCATTTGAGCTCACCCCTTTTATATGTTTTATTTTTCCCAGGAAGTGAAGAAGTAAATTATGAATGACCTGCAGGGATATTATGTGGGGATATGAATGTGGATTATGGAGACTTTATGTTGTTGTAGTAGTTTTTCATTTTATGATGTAATGTAAAACCTATGAATATATCTAGTGTTTCCAAGGCTACTAAACCAATCGGTCTTTCGAGATTTGATCTTTCTTGTGATCATGCCAATGTTATGTAATAATGCACCGACTCTGGGTAGCTGGGGTCGGGGAGTTATAGTTGGTATCAGAGGAAGTTTAGTACAAACCTTGGAAGCTAGATTTAGATAAACTCTGATTAGAGCACGTAGACCTAAGATGAACTTTGAGGATTAGTATAGAAGAACTTCCTAGAATTTTGGTATTGTAAAGATTTTGTGAGTTTTCCGAGCAATACATCCCTGTCTGGATACGAGCAGGTAGAGGCGGCTCTGGCACAGATGTACCTAGGGGTAAAACCCAAAAACACCGATTTGAGCTAGACTCGAACGGGAACTGGTGCACGACAACGGGCCTTGCTGCACTCTTGGTTACGACACTCCCAGGGGATATGCTTAGGATAACTCTCATTTTCTTTACAAATCATTATGAAGGGTTTATGAGTATATACTTCCTCAAAGAAATCATTTTTATGATTATGGATTATATCCATAAATAGTTCAATTTATGTTAAGTGTTTTATAAGTATGGGATTATGTATTTTGATTCATAAACTGATCTAGTGTATTCCATTGTTTAGAAATGGCGCCCAGTAGAAGGAATGAGAACTCCAGAAATGCACATGATCCAAAGAGAAGGAAGGATCATATCTTTCATGGTCTTAATATAGAATTTATAAGAGAAATAGTATCCCATGTATTATCATCATATGAAGAAATAATATCATGTATTGATAAGATAAGTAAAGAGTTTACTGAGTCCTATGGATTTGAAGGGAAGCAAGAGAAGAAAATGATGGAAGAGAGAAATATGGATAAAGGGAAGAGGGAAAAGAAGAATTTTCCCATATGTGGTAACTGTGGAAAGAAACACCCTGGAACTTGCCTGAAAGGAATGAGAGTTTGTTATAAGTGTGGAGGAAAAGGGCACAAAGTACGTGACTGCAAGGGTAAGAAAATGGTTTCAAATGTACAATGCTTCATTTGCAAGGAGTTTGGACACTACGCGAACCTATGTCCTAGTCATCAGTCTTTGACGCAAATGATGCTATTGGATAATAATCAAGTTATGATACTACCACAGATGAAGAGGAATGATTAGAGTTCTTATGTTGATTATGTCAATTGAGTGTTGTATCAACAATGTACTTGTTATAATAATTATGGAGTATATAAGGATTGTACTGCAGAACTATTTCATTAAGGACTTGAGATTGTGTGGAACAAAGAAAAGTGACTCAATAGCAGGATAAATTTTTGGAAAATATATAGTTGAGAGAATGATAAATCATAATATAGTTCTGATACTGAGGTAGTGATTTTGGAATAATATGTGATTGTTTTGGATAAATTATATTGGATATTCTTGACTACCTTGAAGCTGATTAATGATTTGTATATTCCATCATTTTTGGGGTTTAAAACATTTTTGGATTAATGAAGTATATCCAGCATTCTATATGGAATAAGGGAACATGAATGTAATCAATAAGGAATATGGTAATACATGATGAAGGTATTCATATGCTATTACGGGGTAAAAAGGATCTATATTATGTTTACCTTCCTTATAAATGTTGGACTGTGAGTTTGGATAGAAGTACTTTGGATAGTTCTAGTTTGGATTATTTTGGATTTCCATAAAAGGACAACCCGGAGGTCGGGCGGCAACCGGTCGCGTCCGGCAAGGCTGCGAGACTTGAACCCGCAACCGAATGGCGACAAGGGTGTATCACCTACCACTGGCCCACGAGATGTCCTGGATTAAATAATGTAGTTTTTATTAAAAGATCTTTTAGATGAATTATAAATTCGTTTATTTTGGAACCCTATACGAATAGTGTAAATATAATTTTTTTTACATTCTATTATCTTTTAGAGTGAAAGATGAGTATGTGGTAGAAATTTATTAATGGATAAAACTCTAATTATAAAGTAAGTATATCTCCATATGATCTTAGCCAATCTCATAAAAAATCCCTCAATATTAAGAAAAGAAAATTAGAACAAAAATGTTTTCCTATATGGTACCTTAAATCATCACTAATTTATGGCTTTGGGATTGTTGGCCTTTTCATAGCCATGTTCTCTACCACTCTCCATCAGGTAATTGATTGCTAGATTTTTCTTTCATATCCATATTTTCTTACATGGAACCCTAGTATGTGTTATTTTCGGTAATCTTCATACTTTCCACTCTTTATTTAAAATAGAGGCCTCATTAATTAATTTTTCGATGTGGGATTTAAACTAAGATATTTTGAAACGTCAAAAATGTGTTATCCCAATACCCTATGTTTTGTTGAACCGATGGTATTTCAAATAATCAGAGATTGATGATTTTAAGGACCTAAATTTTATACTTGTTTGTGATTTATGACCTCAATCACTACCTATAAATATTTACGTTTTTCCTCCAATTATATGTCTCTAATTGCCACCAATGTTCTCCTAATCGAGATCATAATTTTGTGGTGACCCTTTCATTTAACTTTTCCTCATATTAAGACTAAATATTAGTAACCCAATTTCCGATGTGGGTTTTCCCACAAATATATTTTCTACTTTCAACCTTTTATTTTCGAAGAACAAATTCAAATTGCGAGGACGCAATTTATTGAAGGAGGGGAGAATGTAACACCCCAGGATTTCAGAGTGTGTTATTTCTTAAAAATAATTCAATAACTTGCACTACACGCAACACCGAGTTCAATCACACCATTAAAAGAGGTAATGAATAGTATTAACTACATTTTGAACTTTATATAATCCTTATAATTTTAGAATCCCTATTATGAGTTTCTTAGTCATATTGCAAGAACAGATTCATTTTCAGTATTTCACTTTTATCAACTTCTAATAGTGAAACCTTTTTAAATACAATATTTTAAACTTTTTGACTAAATGGGGACATCAAAAATTTAAAATTAAACATCCCAAGCTTCCACAGTACGCTTTCCTTTGAATAAAACAGTAGTGTGTGTTGTACGCAACTTCGAGTTCTAACACACCGTAACCAATCAAACTAGCTGTTATGAATAGTAATACCTACTTTTTGAAGTTATATATATTTTATATTTTAAAATGGAATTCATTTTTGGATTCGGAATATCAAATTTAGCCTAAGGTGAAATTTTGGTACTTTTCGGATAACTTTCATATTTTGATGAATAGTGAAAATTACTAAATTTTAATTAAAAACAACTTTTTTAATCAAAATAATTAATAGTGATAAATTGTGAATTTGAGTGGTTTTAAAGAATATTTAGAATATATTTTTACCATTTAATATAATGTTGGTAATTGGACATAATTTTACAATTAAACCGAACATAAACAAGTGTCAATCTTTTGATAGTTATTATCTCTTAAAAACACGCTTTTTGTTTTGACAGCGGGAATTAATTTTAAATTAATTTCTGCCACTTCTGTGTTTTGAATTTAGAAAAATGGATTCCATATTTGGAATCAGGATGTTCAAATTGTGTAAATAGGTGACTTTTATTTTTAGACATTTTGAATAATTACTGCGGTAAATATTTTATTTACCATGGTTAAGGGTAAATCCGGTAAATAAGGGTTAAAAAATAATATTATAATAATACTAAATTACCCTAAAACGTGTCTTAACCCTATTGGTTGATACATGGTCGACCATGGGCATCTTTGGGTCAATTTTGGGACCCCATTGATCCACTTGTAAGTGATAATGACACTTTATTTTAATTAAGTTAAAATGAATACAAAAATGGCATAAGCTTACATCTTTTAAACGAACAATTTTTACATAGGGTTATACATGTTGGATTTTCGATTATAAATATTCATTAGAAAGCTAAAAAGATTTCCTACATAATGATATTTTATTTATAATTTTTAGACATCAAATAATTTAAATTATTAATGACACAATAATGATGCAATGTTTACCTCATTAATAAATCATTTAAATAAATAAGATTATAATGATTAAAATATTATCTAAAACCTGTCCAATTCTTATTGGTTGATGTTATTTATAATATTAGTCATCTTATCTTCGACCTCAATGATTTTTGGACCATTATAAACCGAATATAATTATATTATAAAGTAATACTTTCACTCTTTCCTAAAGAGCCCCCCTTCTCCCTTGTAAAAGGAGACCACTTCTACTCATTCCTCACACCTCTCAAGCCACTTGGCTCATCCAAACTCTGCCCAACTAAGCTCCCCACATCCCTCTCCTCCTCCTTGAAGCTTCCCCTTAGGCAGAAAGCATTTCAAGAAGTCCTTTGGTTCCAACCAAAGTGAGTTACCTAAATTAAAGGAGGTTAACCGACCCCAACAAAGGAAAAGTACAAGGTAAGGATTTATTTCGCAATCTCTTCATTATCCGAGATTGTTTATACATAATTATCTACTGGGACCTTGTTATCATCCACGTCCATGTTCCTTCAAAATGTATTTCAAAACATTTCTAATATTTAAAATAATATGGGTCAAAGTAATTTATACCCTTGTTTGACTTTTTATAAGAGGTTTATAAGGGAATCTTTCCGTCGTTTTCCAAACAAGGTGCTTTTAACCTTTTCGACAGAATTAAGATAAGAATGTTTTTTTAACTTATACGGCGGGTGCAGTTATTTTCCGCCGTTATAAAATCGTCAAAGCTTCCCTTACAAGATTATAAGAAGATTTTCAAGAAAATGTTTTATTTTATATGGCTCTTAAATGGTTTCAAAAATAGAAAGAGATATTTCTCTAAAAAGTGTTTTGATTTCATCTATGTCAACATCCTTTGATGGATTTTACGCTTATTTGAAGTTGATTTATTATGATACAAAACTTCCATATTGTAATAAAGTTTTGTGATATGTTTGACTGTGGATGTTCCATTTATATAACATTCATGGTTTATGAGTAAAGTATTGACATTTTGTATGCTAGTTCCAATAATAATGTTTATGTTATATTTCAACCTTTACATCATATGAATGTGTTGGACAAGTATGTTCCAGGTTGGGGACTGGTTAAAGTAAGCCCTCCAGGTTGGAGACTGGTAAACGTAAGCCCTCCAGGTTAGGGACTGGTAAAAGTAAGCCCTCCGGTTTGGTCTCCGGTTATTAGAAGGACTCCGGGTTGGTGTCCGGTTATTAGAGGCACTCCGGGTTGGTGTCCGGTTATTAGAGGCACTCCGGGTTGGTGTCCGGTTATTAGAGGCACTCCGGGTTGGGTTCCAGTTACAGTTAGCCCCAAGGTCATGGGATGAGGCCTTGACAAAGAAATTAAAGTTCAACATTATGCATTCCAACATTATGAAAGTGGTTATTGATTTTTTCATGTGATTATTCGATTCGTAGAATATCCATGTGAATAAGTAAATGGCATTATTTCATTTTATTTATGCCATACCATGTTGAAAGTTCATGTTTGAAAGGCTTTTGTTTTAGTTATACATTGCCTTAAAAGTTTATTCTTATTTATGAAAGATTTCGCTATTTTGTTATCCTTACTGGGCATTTGAGCTCACCCCTTTTATATGTTTTATTTTTCCCAGGAAGTGAAGAAGTAAATTATGAATGACCTGCAGGGATATTATGTGGGGATATGAGTGTGGATTATGGAGACTTTATGTTGTTGTAGTAGTTTTTCATTTTATGATGTAATGTAAAACCTATGAATATATCTAGTGTTTCCAAGGCTACTAAACCAATCGGTCTTTCGAGATTTGATCTTTCTTGTGATCATGCCAATGTTATGTAATAATGCACCGACTCTGGGTAGCTGGGGTCGGGGCGTTACAACCGGTCTTCTTCGTCAAGAAGAAGGATGGGTCAATGCGGCTTTGGATCGATTGTCGTGAACTTAACAAAATCACGATAAAGAACAAGTATCCTCTCCCATGAATTTATTACTTGTTCGATCAGTTGTGTGGAGGACAATACTTCTCCAAGGTGGACTTGCGTTCGAGATTTTATCAAGTAAGTGGACGAAGGAAGATATCCCCAAGACTGCTTTTCGTATAAGATACAGGCACTATGAATTCATAGTAATGCCTTTCGGACTCACCAATGTTCCAGAAATATTCATGGAATTGATGAATAGTGTCTTTAGAGATTACCTTGACAAATTTTTGGTAGTCTTTATAGATGATATTCAAATATACTCCAAAACCAAGGAGGATCATGAGGAGAATTTAAAAATTGTACTAGAGACTTTGTGCAAGGAGAAGCTCTATGAAAAGTACAGCATGTGTGAGTTTTGGTTGAAGGAGGTCTCATTCTTGCGGCATATCATCACAAGCAATGGGATATCTATGGACCCCTCCAAAACATATGTAATTGAGGGATGGACGAGGCCAACATTGGTAACGGATATCCGTAGCTTCTTGGGGTTAGATGGATATTATCGACGATTTTTGAGTAATTTCTCACGATTGTCCAACCCTCTTACCAAGCTAACTCGAAATGGAGTAAAGTTTTCTTGGAGCGATGAATGCGAAGAAAGATTCAAGGAGTTGAAAAGGAGGCTTATCACTGCGCCCGTTCTCACTTTACCCACAAGTGTGTAACTTTTTATGGTATTCAGTGATATTTCGAAGAAGGGCATAGGATTTGTGCTGATGCAGAATGATAATGTGATATCCTATGCATCAAGGAAGTTGAAAATACATGAGTGAAACTATACAATGCATGATCTGGAGTTGGCAGTGATGATCTTTGCCTTGAAAATCTGGCAACATTATCTCTATGGAGAGAAATGTGAGATATATACTAACCACAAGAGTCATAAATATATATTCACACAGAAAGAGCTTAATATGCGCCAGAAAAGATGGATAGAGCTATCAAGGATTATGACTGTTCAATAAATTACCACCATGGGAAAGTGAACAAGGTGGCGGATGCCCTAAGTAGAAAGGATCTAGCGATTCTATCAATGATGAGAATTGAGAAGGATCCAATCTTCTTAGACTTGATGAAGATGGATGTGGGAATCATAAAGATGGGAACATCAGCAATCCTTTCACAAATGATTTCTCAACCATCTCTTTTGGAAAGGATAAAGGATGCTCAAAAGGATGATGTGGGAATTCAAGAAAAAGTGGAAGCCATCAAAAAGGGAAAATCCTCGGAGTTTAATGTTAATGAGGAAGGAATTGTGCGGTTTGGGAAAAGACTATGTGTTCCATCAATTCCGGAGCTGAAGAAGGAACTTTTGGATGACGAACATAGTTCAAATTTCTATATTCACCCAGGGAGCACAATGATGTATCGAGATCTCCGTGAACACTTTTGGTGGGATAATATGAAGAAGGAGATCGCCGAATATACATCAAAGTGTCTGGTGTGTCAGCAAGTGAAGGCAGAGAGGAAGTAGTCTAAGGGGATTATGCAACCATTGCCCATACCAGAATATAAATGGGAGAACGTCACCATGGACTTTGGCACCGGACTTCCAAGGACATCCAAAGACAACAATGCAATATGGGTTATTGTGGATCATCTTATAAAGACTGCACACTTCATTACTATTCGGGAGGATTTCTCATTGGATCAACTAGCACATATATATATTAGGGAAGTGGTAAGGATACATGGAGTACCACTCTCTATTGTGTCTGATCGAGATCCAAGATTCACCTCTATGTTATGGAAGAGTCTTCAATATGCTCTGAATACTGAACTGACCTTCAGTACGGACTATCATCCTCAAACTGATGGCCAATCTGAGCGGACTATCCAAACACTTGAGAATATGTTGAGAGCCTACTCAATGGACTTTAATGGAGGATGGGATCAATATATTCCTCTGGTTGACTTCTCGTATAATAACAGTTTCCACCCGAGCATCCAAATGGCACCATATGAAGCCCTTTATGGGAAAAGGTGCAGAACACCGGCATGTTGGGATGAGGTCGGTGAACGTAAGCTGCTTGGACCAAAAATGGTCGAAGAAATGGTGGAGAAGGTGAAAACCATTCAGCAGCATATCAAGGCAGCCCACAGTCGACAGAAGTGTTATGCAGATAATCGTCGACGAGACCTTGAGTTTAATGTTGGAGATATGGTATTTTTATTCATATCTCCATGGAACAAGGTCATGAGGTTTGGAAAGAAAGGGAAGTTATGTCAAAGGTACATCAGCCCCTTCGAGAGTCTTGATCGTGTTGGGGCTGTGGCCTATCGACTAGCACTTCCACCTACTATGTCCAAGGTGCATGATGTCTTTCATGTATCCCTCTTAATAAAGTACATACCGGACCCTTCACATGTACTCTCTTCCAAGGTGGTACAATTGGAAGATGATCTTTCTTATGAGAAGCAACCAGTGAAGATCTTAGATCGTAGATAAAAAGTTATACAAAATAAGACAATGCCCCTCATCACGGTATTGTGGAGAAACCACAAGTTTGACGAAGCGACTTGGGAATCAGAGGATATGATGAAGCTGAGTTACCCACATTTGTTTTAGTGTGGGAAAAGGAAAATTTCGAGGGTGAAATTTCTTAATGGGGGAATATTGTAACGACCAAAAGTTTCATTAATGGAAATCACTATTGATCTTATTAAATGTATCTTTATATAAAATATTTTATAAAATGTCAACTTATTTGGTTTTATGATAAGATTTGTGACCATTAATTTTATAGTCGTTGAACATTGAACACATGATTAGTATAAATATAAGGCTTTAACGAACCCAATCTTTACTCAGAAAAAGGAAGCGACGGCCTCATCCAGTAGAATTGCCCCATAAGATGCCCATTTGTCGGAGCTCGGAAAAGAGGTGGCGTCTTTGGGCTTCTCCCTTGACCAAGCCCAAGCAGAGCTTTATCATGTCAATCTCGAACGTGATCGTCTATGGGAAATGTGGAAGTTGATTGAAATTACCACTCGAGCGATGTTATCCAAGCCACCCCAAGAGTCTGTTACCATCGCACACATTACCCTTAGGTTTTATGTGGATGTTTTACAGGGTTATGTAACAAATTAGTAGTACTATGTTCATGTAAATTATTTTTTATATATAATAATGAATATAATTTCTAGTCATTTTTGATACATTGTAAATAGTTTTTAAAGTACAAATGGTGTTTTTAGTTATTACATATTTATGAAATCTATTTTTTTAAATTAAGGGATTTTTTAATTAAATAATATATTAATAAAATAAAAATATTATTAAATGTAAATTATCTTATAATTTTATGAATGCAATTAAAATTTTATGTTATGTTTTGAAAGCCATTTCTGTCAAAACCCGTGAATTTTCGATAAATGTTGGTTTTTATTTCTCAAGTGAAAATTAACCTATTTATAAATTTTTTTACATAAAATAAATTTCATTTCTGGAATCAGGATGTCGAAATTATCCAATAGTGATTTTTTCATAATTTTCTGAGACAGTTAAATTTTTGGGTAAAAATTAAATACCGTTTAAATATATAATGTGTTTTATGACATCATAATGACCCAATGGTGATGTAATAAAATACCATAATCCTTATGTTCGGCCAATATAAGTTTTATAATTAAAATAACTTGATTTTGGGTTTTTTTGACTTACTTTTCAAAGCATTAAGTGACCCCTCAAGACATATTCAATGCTTTGCCTTTTTAAATTATTTTCCATTGGAGTGTGACTCACCACCACATAAGCAACCTTATTATTATAAGAAGTTCGGACATGGGCCTTATAAAATAGTTTTTCCCTCTTCCCTTTTCCAAAAACCATGGTCAATAACCATGGGATGGTGTGTGGTTTGGATTAATTTAATGTAAGGGGACCCAAACCTAAATAATAAAGAATTCCCTCACCTTTCCTATATAAACCCTCCCAAGAACCCACTCCCTCCTCACTCAAAGCCTTTATAGTTCATCCAACCTATTTTCTACTCTCTCTAGAATCCTCCCAAGGTGCCCCAAGCTCCCAAGAAGCCTCTCACAAGCCTCTCTCTAGCCTTTGGAAGCACAATTCCAGGTACGGGTTTTTTCTTCCTTTCTCATTTTTTTCAATTTTCTTTAAGTTGTATTGTCCTTTTAATTTCAATTATGAATGTTGGGGTATGGTTTCTAACCTCCCCCATACTTCCCTATTATTGTTTGAATGATGGGAGACCCCTTCATCTCTCATTAAATGCCTCCCATGTACACCTGTTACTATGCCGAAATTCCGAATTGAACTTCTCTCTCATTTTCTATATTCAAGAAATAATTTTGTATCATGAATCTAAATTCCATTACAATTTTTGGGACATGTATATATATGACCTACTTAGTTTCCATTACATGTAAATATGATGAGGAAACCATTTCTCTCTCATCAACCTTTTTTATGAATTCTTATGTCATGCCGTCACGCTGCCAAAATCGCACTGATTTTCTAAACCAATGTCATTGTGTAGTGAATACCATGCCCATTTATCCATCAAGGGTATTAACCTTTATGATCATTTACTTATTGATTTCAAAGTTTCATGTATGAATTACACATTCTATTATCATGGAATAAATGATTATGTTTTATGAATCCATGTTTTATTATCCATGTGGCACACTTATGCATGAAATGAAATGTTTAAGAAGGGTGCGCCCTTATAGTGCTCCAATGCATTGGGTAAAGTATAGTATCATGATACGTCATGTTCAATGAGTGTTGACTCATGATAATTCTTGTGCAATGAGGGTTTACTCATGCTTCATGTGCAATGAGGGTTTACTCATTCATTATGTGTAATGAGCCTCAGCTCATGTTAATTCCATGTTAAGTGTTGTTGCCACATTTCCATGTTATGATTATCATGCTTTATCATGCCTTTATGTTCATGTTACTTTTATGCTCTATTGATATGCCTATTGTCTAACATGTATTTTACTCCTCATGTTATTCTATGTGTACTCCCTTACTGGGCTTTATAGCTCACCCTTTTCTTATGCATGTCCTCAGGTTATCCCATGCAATGCTAAGTACGAGGGAATGTAGTGGTCATGTAAAGGATGTTTTCAATAAAGTTGTTTTATTTCATGTTTTAAGTTTTTATGTAATGATCCTAAGCCCCAAAGACAATAAACCTCTTGATCTTCTTTGTTGTATCAAGTGATGTTTTATGTTATAAATCATGTTTATGTTGTAATAAAAAAGCAGGGTTGTCATACAGATATTTGTGACCAACTTCCTACTTCCCTTTGTTCTGGACCATAAAAAACATTCATTTTCTGTTTTAATATTATATAAAATATAACCATTTTAGTTAAAATTTTGAATTTATCTATATATACATTTTTTACACCTTCAAAACCACTTTCTAATCTTTCTAAAAGATCAGCATATGAGAACATTCCAAATTGCAGTTTCTTCTTTGATTCCACTAATATTTTTCTAGAATCCAGTTTAATCTATATGGTAACATATTTTCCTAATTATTCTCAATGATCAGTTATTTCTCCTCCAACAATTATGTAAATTCATTGACAATTTTTTTCTCTTCAATATTTACTTTAAGTTTGATATAATATCTTGATATTTTTTGAGTTTTAAACTATTCTTTTACCTCTCATTGATTTTGATCAATCTCATTATAATCATCATCCACATACTCAGATAATTAATTTATAAAAGCACAAAAATTTCTATTATTATTTCTCTCAAAGAGAATCTTATCAACTACCTCTTCAAAATACACCGTGAGACTGGAATCACGATATGGAGGATTGTATTACTCTTTCTTTATTTATTTTATATCAACAATATCCATCCCGGTGTCTTAAAAAATAGAAATAAATTTTGTTTATGAATTATCCAAAACAACCCTATCATCATGATCCAATTTTTTCATTAATCTATCCCTCTACAAATTCATTCATGATCTGAAGTCACCATTTTTTGGGAAACTATATCAAGTCCTTTTTTTATTTTTATATAACATTCAACATTATCAAATGTTCATTAACACCTTGTAGTAGCGTGATATGTTTTTTCATATCAATGAATTGAAAAATGATTTCTTTCCTTCAAATATACCATTTCCTATCATTAATTTTCTTGCATTAAGAAAACGAAATATAACATTTAAATCATCTATGTAATCAGTAATTCAATAGTACAAAAAAAAATTTTATGTCATCATTTTTTACATCGGTTAAAAATAACCGACATAAAAATCCGTATAATTGGTTTATAACATTTGGTTATAATATAATCGACGTTAAAAAGGAATTATGTTGATTTATCACATCGGTTATTTTATAACGGATGTGATAAATAAAATATATCACTTTATGATGTCAGTTATAAAATAACTGATGTGATAAAGCCAATTTTTTATTTCGACTATATAATAACTGATTTAATAAATGAGTTTATCATGTCTGTTTTAAAAAAACCAACGTGAAATTTTTAATTTCGAATCCCGCCAATAATGAGATCAATTTTTTTACAACGAGACATTGAAGTTTTCAATTGCCGCCTAATATTTCTAATACTATGAATTTATTTTCAAGAAAGTTTTGCAGATTTTTCACGTCGTTTATATAATTACTGACCTGAAAAATAAATTCTTATGACTTTTTCACGTCGATTATATAAAAACCGGCGTGAAAAATAAAATTTATGCCTTTTTCACATCGGTTATTAAATAACCGATGTGGAAACTCGATAAAAAAAATTTAGTTAATTTCCTAATATTCTATTTGACAGGTCCCAAAGATCAAATGTAGTTATAAATCTAATGTTATGTTCATTTAAAGTTGATCACCTCTAAATAAAGTCTTAAAGAATGTCATCTTCTGATCAGTAACCTAGTTTGAGCTCCACAACCAGTCAAAATAAAGATTTGAAAATTATCTACATGTTTTTAAATATTTTCCACGTCGTTTATTAAATAACTGATGTGAAAAATGACATTTAAATTCAGTTATTTAATAACCGATGTAAAAAATCGAATAAAAGTTGATTTTTCACATCGATTATTAAATAACCAAAGTTAAAGATCATTTTTCACATCAGTTATAAAATAACTAACGTGAAAATTGTTGACAACCATATAGATAATTTTCCAATCTTTATTTTGAGTGGTCGTGAAGCTCAAATGGAGTTACAGATCAAATGTTATGACCATCGTAAGTTGACATTCTTTTAGATTTCGTTTAGAGGTTATCAAATTTCGATGGCTATAACTTTTGATCCGTAACTCAATTCGTGATCCGAGACTAGTGAAATAGAATATTATGAAATTAACATAAAGTTTGATATGGATTTTCACATCAGTTATTTAATAACCGACATGGAAAATAAATTTTCCATCAATTTTTCACGTCGCTTATTAAATAACTGATGTTAAAAGACATTTTTCATGTTGGTTAATAAATAAATGATGTGAAAAATTGATGGAAAATTATTTTTTATATCTTCAAAATATAGGAATTATAATATCATATTATGATGGTTATCATAAAACTAACATGAATGATATGTTTTATATCCCACCAATACGAATTTTAATTTTTTACAGCGCGACATCGAAATTTTTAATTACCTCCTAAAACATTTAATACTGTGTTTTCTTTTACCATATCATTTATATGTTTTAATTATGCACATATGGTTACCATTTTTTATGATCATTTCATTCAACCATCACCATCCAACCGAGTCGAATTGTTTGATCTTCAACATGAATCCATTATTTCTTCTTTTTGCGATCTTATCAAGGTATTTGTTATTATTTTTCCATGATTTATGTTTTTATGATTAGTTTTCTTGATTATTATAACATTTAATGATATTATTTTATTATAATGAATAACAATGTTTCGAACCATGTTAAAACTATAATTCATCCTTTGGATTCAATTAATTCTTTTAAGACGAAGTTCTTCACTCTGTGATCTCATCAAGGCATTCATTATTATTTTTCCATGATTTATGTTTTTTATGATTAGTTTTCTTAATTCATATAGGATTAAATGATTATTATTTTATTATAATGAATAATAATCTTTCTTATTAGGGTAAAACTACAAATCCTCATTCGGATTCATAAAAGCCTTATATGACGAAGCTTTTGTTGGCTCATTCGATGTTTCCTCAGAAACAATTATCAATCTTCTGATAGTCATAACTTTTGAATCGTAACTCTGTTTGAGCTCTAAGACCTATCAAATAAAAGCTTGTGGAATTATCTACAATATGGTTAACATTTTTCCTGTGTATTTTTAAATAACCAGCATAAAAATTCCTTTTAACGACAGTTGTTTAAAAACAAACGTGAAAAATAGAGTTCAATCAACATTTTTTTAAAACGAATGGTATTTCACATCGATTTTTAAATAACCAATGTGAAAAATCAGAACAAAATTCCACGTCGGTTATCTAATAACTGACCTGAATTTTTTTTTATGATTTTCAGGATGGTTATTTAGAAACCGACGTGAAAATTTGTGTATCAACGACATTTTTTTGAAAAATGGACGGTCTTTCACATCGGTTTTTAAATAACTGACGTGAAAAATCTTGAAAAAAATATTTATAACATTGGTTAATAAATAACCGATGTTAAAAAATATTTTTAATGTCACTCGCAAACATGTCGGTTCATAACTGAGGGGAAAATGAAAAATAACTGACGTAAAAAAACGTTTTTTGTACTACTGCGTTTAGGAAACAAAATTCCATGTGTTTGGATTCTGTATCCAAACATGCACTAATTTCTCCCTCTTATAGTATAAATATCTTTTCATATGCTACCATAATTCTTAATATATCATTAAAAGATAGAACATAAAAACAAATTTCCTCAGGAGTTGAAGAACTATGATTTTATAGAGGTGAAATGTTTCTCAAGATTTTATTTACAATATCAATTTCCATAATTTCATCAGTAAGAAATGGAATCTCTCAACCAACGTCAATAATTTAATTAATGAAAACTACCTAAATTTTCAATTGGATTCGGTTTTAGATCATCATATATATTGTATTGACCATATATTTTTTCAACTAAACTTTGTTATAACCTTCATAAAACTTTCTATTTTATCGCATTTTTCAATTTCTATTTTGAAACTCATCTCCTTCATGTAGATATAATTTTATAGAGCTATAGTATGGGAATTGTTTTCCTTTGGAATTGTTGTCATGCATTTTCCTATCTGATTCTGTTGGGGACTATCTTATCCCATCACTAACATGAATAACTTGAACTATTGAAATGATAACTTCAATCCTTAATGATCACATATGAGATTACATACTTTTCTTCCATATCTAGATGTTTCTTCAATCAAAAGGTTGTACTCTCATATCCTCTAATAAATTCTCCATTATAAAATAAATTATATCATATTTAACACCAATAGTGCAATATCATTGATAAAAAATTTGATCTCATGAACACTTTAATAGGAGAGTGGGGAATTAGGTTTTTAACATTTAAGTTGAATTAAACACACCATGTCCCAATGTTTCTAAAAATTTATTATTTGAGTATGATGGAATCATGAAATCACCAAACTCACATATGATAAAATAGAATCACAACCCTATTTATTTACTTGGTTCTCCACTAAAGTATAGTGAAATAAATAAATAAATAATGTGTGTTTGTCATAGTATAATCCTCTATGATTTACTCTATTTTATGGATTATAATTGTTCACTCATTGTGGCTCGGTGCTAGGCTAATTTAATTTACCAGGAATTAGGTATAGTGAACTTCATCATTTGGATTACTTCCATCAATGCCCCCTTGAAAATTGTGTTGGGCCTATTATAAGTTATTTTTTTGAATTTATGGTTTCATATATATATAATCATATGTTAATGATGTTTTTCATCATGACTATCAGAATATGATGCTTTAATGCATTACAAAATATTTTTATAAGGGAAACTTTGTTTACTCATTTATTTTCATGAAAATTATTTTTTAGGAACTTTTAATTTTCATATAAATTCTAAATATCATAAAAATACTATTACATTTGTTTATCCCCTTCACTATGAAATAATTTTCTACACTTAGTTTTGAATTAGACTTTTTAAAAAATAAACTATTAACATAAGGTTCCTATTTTTTGAATGAAATATATTCACAAAATTACTTCAATAAATCATAGAAATTATTATTCAAAAATTTTATAAATAAGATAAAGAGAGTAGGAATATTTATAGCAGAAAATAACCCCTTAATTAACAATTCCACAATGCAAAAGTACCAGTTTTACGATACCTTCAATAATAGATATGTATAAAATTTTGGGAAACTAGATCATTCAAAAAAGATTGATTTTTACCAATATTTAATTCTACTACATTGAGAAACATTGTATCACAAAAAATTCTAAATTTCAGTAAACATGGTGTTTGTGATAGAAAATTGTCACTCACTCTGAGAACATGATATTTATGAAACTCAAAAATTTCCATGGAAACATTGAAAAATATTATTGAGGCGTTAACTAAATTTATTTATATTTATTTAGAACCATTTTTTCAAACACTACAAAACAACACAAACTTAAACACTAAATCCTTTGGAATGGATTGGTATAGTTGTACATATGTGGACCAGTTCATTCATTCTAAATTATATTATTATCACTTATGCCATAAAACCAGACATCCTAAAATCAACCGCCCCAACATAAAAACTCAATGATCAGCCTAATTAGGATGGAAAAAAACACAATATAACATTAATTTTCATCTTTTAATGACCTTTTCCCAAAACAATTATCAAATCATAGTTGATTTTAGTTTATATTATAGGAATAAATGGTGGAAAGTAGCATGAGAGACATAGTGTGACACATGGGTGTGATGGAGTGAATCCTTCTTACAAAGCCTCAAATTGGGCAGTGACTGATATTGGTCATAGAATATATTTCCTATATATTCACCTCCCCCACTCATTAAATTATTAATAATGAGTGTGGAATGATCCCCCCAATGGAAGTGATCTCTACAGATGAAGAAAAAAATATGAAACTGAGAAAAAGTTGACAATATTGTACTAGAGGGTCTATAACTCCAATTCATACCAAAAATTGGCAGCATATCTCAGTGGGAATCCTTTGATTATTTCGGAAAATACTAAAGGGTAGATTTTGGAGTCCAAATTAAATAATATATGTTTCCTAGGAATCAAGGGGTGTTTGACTATGGGGGTTTCATGACATTACATATTGGTGTTATTAAGTGAATCCTTCAACCCATGCTCCACACCATTCATATAAGTGTTCCAGGAATGTAATATAATTTTTAAATGTTCTCTTACCAAGAATAAAGGATTTTTAGGAATAGGTGATAGTAGTGAGCCGCCTCCCCCCTATGTGAAGTTAGCCCTATTAATGAAAAAAATGATGATGCAGTGAGCCAATATAGACAACATTGTGGTGCAGGTTCTCCACCCCAATTTATTATAATATGTTGAATTCCACATATTTATATATAATTAGTTACTAGAAATAACCAAGAATTTTAATTTGGTGGGAGATCCTGGTTTCAGACATGTTTTCATTGCAAGTGCCTTTATGAACTTTCAGAATTGTAAAATGGGTCTATTATTCTATTATTCATTTTTGGATAACTCTATAAAATCCATGTTTAGAGGGGTAATTATGTTCATTTGACTCATTATAAAGGGTGGTGTTTTTTTCTAGATGTCATACCTATTTCTTTTTGGTTCAGTCAAATGATATAGTCCCATTTTAAATGTAGTCTATTATGGGTTATATCCATCTGATAATATGAATTAGATCATCACACCCCTTGGACATGCTAATATTATTGATCTCTATCATGTCATAGATAATGAATGGGGAGAGTACCCATTGGTTTTGTTTAATAATTTGGTTCTTTAATAAGGTATGAAATCTTTTACAAATAATAAATTATCATTTTAAATGATTTTTTATACCCTACTATGTGTATGCATTGAGGTATTAGGTGTATGAGGGGGTCTAGGTCCTGTTTAGAGTATAGAACAAGACTTTTAGAAAAACATGATGGATGAATGGTTAGTAGAAACTATACAAGACATACGCAAGATATGAGTAACCTTGTGAGGCATGGAAGGTGGGGAAGAGGAGTTTGTGAAACATTTCAAACCTTGTGGATGGAGGTGTACACATGTGTGAGAGAACCTGAAATTTTTAACAAAGGTGTTTTACAAAGTTTACAAATAGCTATTCAAACTGTGTGTATTGACTGTTTGGGTTACCCCTTAGCATAGTACTGGGAGTACATGTAACGACATAAAATTTTTGAGTAAATTTTGTTCCCTAATTTTTGTGGGTTATTTTAATTTTCTTTTAATAAAATTAGTATAATTAAAATGATATTGTTGGGTTTCAACTGCTATATGATTGTTGGTCAATATGACCATTGGAAACTAAATGTTATAATTACTTTCTATAAATACAAGTGATGTTGATTAATTAATATAGAATGATGATTTGATGGTCCCATCCAGTAGTCTTGGGCCGATCGAAGCCCATCTAAGGGAACATGGTAAGGAGGTAGCACCATTGGGCTTTGCTCTCGACCAAACTCAAGCCGAACTTCATCATGTGAAGATGGAATGGAATCGCCTTCATGATAAGTTTAAGCTGATATAAATCACTACTCAGGAAATATTGGCCAAGCCTCCCCAAGATTCTATCACCCTAGCACAACTTACACTTAGGTCCTATGCTGGGGTTATAAGGGGCTATGTAATGAGATTGTAACTGCCTTGTGTAATCCCTTGATTTAAATATAAAATTGTGATTTCTTCTTATGGTGAAGTTTGTGAATTTTCAAATGCCCGGATATATATAGTATTCATATTATTGTTGAATTTTAAAAAAAAAGTATATTTTAAAAATATTTATGTAAACCTTAAATAATTAATAATGTGTAATGATTTTCAAAAAATGGTCTTCTACAGTTATTTTCAGTAAGAAATTTGGACTCCAATAAGATCAACATAATTTTTTTATAAATAGTGATTTTATGCTTATGATTAGTATTGTGATCAAATGGAATAAGTATCCTTACTTAAGAAAGTATTAATAAAATCTAGGCACCCTTATTAAGTAATGTGATTCAATAAAATTGATAAATAATTGTTTCACAAATTATTGGTTAAGTATTAGTTTTTTCAGGTGAATAGTGTATTTTATTTAAAAAATAAATTAAAAATATTTAGAAAATTATTTTCATGAAATGGACTTCATTTTTTAAATCAGATCATCGATATTTGGTTAAGGTGAATTTTTGGGATTTTTCTGAAATAGTTGAATTTTTAGTGAATAGTGTTTTTATTTAAAAATTCAATTAAAACAAATTACAAAATTATTTTCATAAAATGGAGTTCATTTTTGAAATTAGAGCATCAATATTTGGTTAAGGTGATTTTTTTGGGTTTTTCCTAAGAAAGTTGAATTTTCGGTGAATAGTGAAAATACAGTTTTTGAGTTTCGGGTGTTTAATGACATCATTAAGGATTTAATAATAATGGAATAATTCTGATCGACCTATAAATAGTAATATAAATTCTGAGGTGTCCAAAGTGGCCAAAACCATTGGCAAATTCCATGGTCAAGCCCGTGGTTTTTCCAATACCACCAATGAGGGGTCCTTTGGAAATTAATGCCTTGTCCCCTCACTTCCACTATAAATACCAATCCATTCTCTCATCCTTTCCATTACAAAATCCTCCTCAATGAATTTATGGTTTCCTTTCCTCCCAAGGAGTCCTCTCATGGTTCCCTCAAGACTCTTAGGATCCCATACTTCATGATTTTGAAGTTACTCTTCAAGGTTAGGGATCCTACCTCTCTCTTTCGTTTCATATATTCTCTTTTATGTTATTTATTTTAAGCTCCATGTTCTAATGTAAGGGATGATCTTTTATATTAATCCTACTTTCATTTTCATTTTAATATGATGATATACCCCCTATTTCTCTCATCAATTCATTTTAATAATGTTTAAGTGGTTCCGTTAGGCTGCCCAATTTTTGTAAGGGATTATTTCACCCTTCTCATTTTTAAGTTCTATTTCCATGTCAAGTCTTTAAAGTTACTTTTTATTATGTTGTGGTATTATCTCAATATCCATCATACTTTTCATTAATGTTCATATGATTAGAGACCCTATTTGATATCATCAATTCATTTTTCAAAGATTTAAGTGACGTCGTTAGGCTGTCGAATTTTCATAAGAGAAATTTTTTTTGTCTTCCTTTCATGTTTTTCATTTCATATGGTATGTCTTTAAATTTTCATTACCATGTTCTTATATCATTTATATTTCTTCCCTATATTGTTTTTTGGATCATTTATGAGTGCTTAACCCATGTCCCCTCTCTTATCAATGTTTTCTAAAACCCTGTAACATTGACGTTATGCTGTAGAATTTTTCGTCTCAAAATGTCTCTCTCTTTTTCTCAAATTCTTTTATTTTATTAACTGAATACTCAAAGATATTTATTATACTCGGGTATTCACATGTATATAAAAGTTTTCTATTTTAATTTTGTTATTTACATACATGAAATCCTCTTTTTTGTTGGTTTAAAATGTCATAAAGATCATGTCTTAAAAGAGGTTTTTAAAATGTTTTGATTATAAAATGAAACTCATTTCTTTTATGCTATATGGGTAATTTATGAAATGTTTGATGATAATATATGTGTATCACATGATGATAAATAAAATTATAAGGGTGTACCCTTATATCACTCCAATTCATTGGGTAATGATGTAATATCTAGGGATTATAATTTTAATGATACCTTGGTGAATAACCTAGGTAATTTTTTTAATGACACCTTGGGTATGGACCATGGTGAAACCGAAATAATTTTCTATGTTAAATGTTGTAGCCACGTATTAAAGTTATTAAATATGTTATTTTTATTATGATATGCCTCATGATTTCTTTCTCAGGCCTTAAAGTTCTTTTTCATGACTTTATTGATGTATCTCAAGTTCACATGTTAAATGTTTCCCCTTGTTTCCCTTACTGGGCCTTCTGCTCACCCTTTCTTTTGATGTATGTCCCCAGGTTATGAGATGCAGTAATGAACCTAGGATGAACATTAGGAGAATCCTTTCAAGTGATTAAGAAGAATTTTTTATGTTTTCATGTATTAAGTTCCTGGTTTCCCAAACACTAAACCTTAAAGATCCTCAGTTTTGTATAATGTAATGAAAGTTAATGTGAAAAAAATGAAGCATTCTATAATTGGTTTCAAATGATGGTTTAGTTATTTAAGGAAATTAAGATATTAAAACATTATTAAGAACCCTATATATAAGATTAAATATATGAAATATTCCTGGTATTTTAATGAGTATTCTGTAACTGGTTTATCAAGAAAATACATCCATGTCTGGGTATGAGCAGGTAGAGGTGGCTCTGGTATAGATGTACAGAGGGGTAAAACCCAAAAATACCGCATTGAGCTAGAATCGAGTGGGAACTGGTACACGACAATGGGCCTTGCTTCACTCTTGCTTACAACACCCCTGGGGGATATGTTTGGTTAATCAGAAGCTTTTTATGAATGATTATGAAGGAATTATAGAAAATGTAATTGTCTATGCATGAAGTTTTAAGATATAAAATCCTTTTCAGTTAAATTTTTTGTAAATGAAATAAGTTTCTCACGAATGATTTATTCTTTTTTAAAATGTCCCCATAATCTAGGAATACGTTGACATATTTCCTAAGGAGTTACCCAGACCTCCCCCAGAAAGAGAGGTGTATTTCTCCATTAAACGCGTACCTGGATATCATCTGATGTCAAAGACACCCTATTGGATGGAAAATTTTGAGCTAGAGGAATTAAAGAAACAACTCCATGATCTTTTGTAGAATGGGTTTATCCAACCAAGTGTGTCTCCTTGGGGAGCACCAGTTCTCTTTGTGAAGAAGAAGGATGGATCGATGCAACTATGCATTGATTATAGAGAACTGAATGGGGTCATAGTGAAGAACAAATACTCTCTTCCATGAATTGATGACTTATTTGACCAAATTTGTGGGACTCAATTATTCTCTAATATTGATCTTTCGTCTGGTTATCATCAATTGGGGGTGAAGAATGTTTGTATTCCAAAAACTGCCTTCCAATCAAGAAATGGGCATTAGGAGTTTGTTGTTATGCCCTTTGGACTGGATAATGCCCCTGCTTTTTTATGGATCAAGAATAATTTGATTTTGGAATATTATGTCTATTAAATAGATATCCTTTTTATTGGAAAATGGTTTTGTGATTAAATGATAAAGGTTATTTTAGATGATGTTTTCTTTTCTGGATTACTATATGACTAAGGGAAATAAAATACTACTGGATTTAAATTGAGGAGGAATGGTTGATTATTTTATGTATTTATTGTGGACATCTGGTGATATGGGTTATTTCTGGAAAATGATGAACCTAGCATAGAGAATATGGGAATAGGATAATTACACTTTACTATGAGACTTTAATATAATTTGATGTTATTTGGAGATAAATGTTAAGATTTATTGTGGAAGACTATGTGATTAAACCCTTTTGAGTTATGGGTTCCAATCTTAGTTTGGTTTTTTCTGAAGACTTTTAAGGATGATTGTGTATTGAATGGTCTTTTGGATCTTTTGGTACTTTTTTCTTGAATTTTGGAGATTAATAGTCTTTTTTTCTTTTTATAAAGGAATATAGTTTTGGGGATTATATGATCTCGTATTAATCATTTAAGTTTTAGTTGATGAATAAAGACAAGGGGAATATATAGTTCTTATTTTGTGGATTATGTGATTCTCTAGAAGATGATTCTTGTCCTTTTGATGAGACAAAGTCTTTTTGAATGCTCATTATCTAGAGAGAATATTTTCATGGTGGAAACTTATTAAGGGATGAATCATTACTTGAAGGTAAGTATATTTCCTTATGTTTTTATTCTCTATAGTAAATGAATTCCTCAAAATTGGGAAAAGGAATGTAAAACAAAAACATTGTTGGTTTACGTTTCCTACTGGGTAATCAAAGACCGTTTAACACATCTTATGTTTGTGATATTTTTATGGTTGTTTTTCTCCTAATCATGTTTTCTATCACTCTCTATCAGAACATGACCCTTTGTTTTCTCTTCCATATCCATGTTTTCCTAAATGGAATCCATAATGGGTTAACTCGGGTGACCTTTGTACTTCCCTTTGTTTCTTTTAAAGTAATAGTTTTATTTACTCATTTTCCGATGTGGGACTTTCAACGAAATTTCCAAGCCCAATATTAAAATTGTGAGGACACAATTTATTAAGGGGGGAAGATTGTAATGACCCGAAATTTTTGAGTAAATTTTGTTCCCTAATTTGTGTGTGTTATTTTATTTTTCTTTTAATAAAATGAGTATGATTAAAATGAGACCGTTGGGTTTCAAATGTTATTTGACTGTTGATCAATATGACCCTTGTAAACTAAATGTTATAATTATTTTCTATAAATACAAGTGATCTTGATTAATTAATATAGAAAGAATATTTGATGGCCCCATCCTGTAGTCTCAGGCCGGTCAAAGACCATCTGACGGAACTCAGGAAGGAGGTAGAACCTTTGAGCTTTGCTCTGGACCAATCCCAAGACAAACTTCATCAAGTGATGCTGGAATGGAATCGCTTTAGCAAGGAGTTCAAGATGATAGAAATCACTACTCGGAAAATGTTGGTCGATCCACCCCAATATTCTATCACCCTATCACACCTTACACTTATGTACTATGCTGGGGTTATAAGGGGCTATGTAATGAGATCGTAACTGCCTTGTGTAATCTCTTGATTTAAATAAAAAAATTTGATTTCTTCTTATGGTGAAGTTTGTGATTTTTAAAATTTATGTATAAATATTTTATGCATATTATTGATGAATTTTAGAAAATGGATATTTTAAAAATATTTATGTAAACATTAAATAATTAATAATGTGTAATGATTTTCAAAAAATGGCCTTCTACAGTTATGTTCAGTAAGAAATCTAGAGTCTAATAATATCAACTTAATTTTTTATAACTTGTTATTTTACGCTTATGATTAGTAACGTGACCAAATGGATTAAGTAACCTCACTTAAGAAAGTATTAATATAATCTAGGCACCTTGATTAAGTAATGTGATTCAATAAAATAGATAAATAACTATTTCGTAAACTATTGGTTAAGTATTAGTTTTTTTTCAAATGGTTTATTTTATTTTAAAGTTATCTTAAAAATATTTTAAAAATTATTTTCATAAAATGGAGTTCATTTTTGAAATCAAATCATCGATATTAGGTTAAGGTGAATTTTTGGGATTTTTCTGAAATAGTTGAATTTTCAGTGAATAGTGTATTTATTTAAAAATTAAATTAAAAAAATTTAGAAAATTATTTTCATAAAATGGAGTTCATTTTTCATATTAGAGCATCGATATTTGGTTAAGGTTAATTTTTTTGTTTTTTCTGAGAAAGTTGAATTTTTAGTGAATAGGGAAAATGCGGTTTTTGAGTTTCAGGTTATTAATGATATCATTAAAGATTTAATAATTATGAAATAATTCTGGTAGACCTATGAATAGTAATATAAGGTATGAGATGTCCCAATTGGCCAAAACCATGGCCAAATACCATGGGAAAGCCCATGGTTTTTCCAATACCACCGATGAGGTGTCCCTTGGCAATTAATGCCTTGTCCCCTCACTTCCCCTATAAATACCAATCCATTATCTCATTTATTCCATTCCAAAATACTCCTCAACGAAGTTATGGTCTCCTTACCTCCCAAGGAGTCCTCACAAGGTTACCTCAATCCTCCCAAGGTCCCAAACTTCATGATTTTGAAGTTACTCTTCAAGGTAAGGGATCCTACCTCTCTCTTTCTTTTCATGTATTCTCCTTTATGACATTTATTTTATGCTCCATGTTCATATGTTGGGGATGTTATTTTATATTAATCCTACTTTACTTTTAATGTTAATATGATTATAGACTCCCTCTTTCTCTCATCAATTCATTTTAATAATGTTTATGTGGAACTGTTAGGCTAGAGAATTTTTGTAAGGGATTCTTTCACCCTTCTCATTTTCATGTTCTATTTCCATGTCAAGTATTTCAAGATACTTTTTATTATGTTGGAGTATTATCTCTATATCTATAATACTGTTATTTTATGTTCATATGATAATAGACCCTATATTATCTCATCTATTATTTTTTTGATGTTTTAAGTGATGTTGTTAGGCTGCCGAATTTTCATAAGAGAAATCTTATTTTTGTCTCCCTGACATGTTTTTCATTTCCTATGGTATGTCTGTCGAATTTCATTACCATGTTCTAATATCCTTTATATTATGTCCCTATATTGTTTTGTGGATCATTGATTAGTGGTTAACCCATGTACCCTCTATTTGCAATGTTTTCTAAAACCCTATAACATAAATAATATGCTGCAGAATTTTTCGTCTCAAAATGTCTCTCTCTTTTTCTCAAATTAGTTTATTTTTTTAAGTGAATAATCAATGATATTTATTCTACAGGGGTATTCACATGTATATAAAAATGTTTTATTATAATTCTGGTATTTACATACATGAAACCCACTTTCCTTTTTCTGTGGGTTTAAATTGACTTAAAGATCATGTCTTAAAAGATGTTTTAAAATGTTATGATTATGAAATGAAACCCGTTTCTTTTATGCTATTTGGGTTATTTATGAAATGTTTGATGATGATATATGTGTCTCACGTTATGATAAAGAAAAATTTATGGATGGGCCCTGATAGCGCTCCAATGCATTGTGTAATGATGTAATCTCTAAGGATTATAATTTTAATGATACCTTGGTGAATAACATTTGTAATTTTTTTTAATGACACCTTGGGGATGGACCTTGGTGAAATGGAAATGATTGTCTAAGTTAAATGTTGTAGACACATCTTCAAGTTATGAATACGTTATTTTTATTATGATATTCCTCATGATTTCTTTCTCATCCCTTAAAGTTATTTTTCATGACTTTATTAATGTATCTCAAGTTCACATGTTAAATGTTTCCCCTTGTTTTCCTTACTGGGCCTTCTGCTCACCCTTTATTTTAATGTATGTCCCCAGGTTAAGAGATGCAGTAATGAACCTAGTATGAACATAATGATAATCCTTTCATGTTTTTAAAAATAATGTTTTATGTTTTCATGTATTAAGTTCCTGGTTTCCAAGACACTAAACCTTAAAGATCCTCAGTTTTGTATAATTTAATGAAAGTTAATGTGATAAAAAGGTGAGATGCTATAGTAAAATTGGCACATGGTTTCCCCAACCATATGGACAAACCATGAGGCCAAGAAAATTTCGTAGAATTTACTATTTTCCATTAAAATATCATTTAACCTAAATAATTCTTCTCCATTCATTACCAGTGGACAACACTTACATGAGAGATCCCCCATAAGAAAAATTATATTCTTTTCCATTAATTATCCATCCAGAACCATATTATAGCATCATAGGTCTCATTGGATCAACACCAATGAGTGATCAATTCCTTTTGTTCTATTTTTCATTTAACTTTATAGTGAATAATTTATTTAGGTGGAAGATAATATTCTCTATTTTCGGGTTATGCATCAATTTTCCATTTTTCTCTTGATATAAGTTTAATTAGGAGATGATAGAAGCAAAACTATCCACCATGGACCTATAGTGTGTGGTCTTGTTATTTTCACTTAATGTATGGGTGTTTATATATTCTATTATTCTGAATGCCCAAATTTTCGAGCGACACACTTGAATTGGAATTAATTCCATAATTAAAATGGATAGGAGTGACCTATGTAATAAGAGAGACCCGTTGATAAATTTTTAACTGTTATAGAACTAGAAATAAAGCCACCCATTGGGGGATTTGTTAAATTATTTTGACCACCATGGGTGGAATATTATTTTGATTACCTTTTAGGTGTGTCATTTACCCCCTTTTCATGGGATTTTAAATGTTGAATTTTAATTATAATTTATATTTTATTAAGAAAAGCTAATGGATAACCACTCTCCTAGGATATATCCATTTAATAACTTTTTTTATCATGGGTTTTATCTTATATTGATATTTACGACATTAGATAATCAAGAGAGTAAGTCTTCTAAGATTATACATTTCAATATTCCACCTTTTGAGGTGATGGTTAATTGAAGTTATCATGCCAATGCCCTTTGAAATAATTAAATAATATCGAGTGAATGTCTACTACATTCCATGGGTGTAATATGGGTTCATATATGAATTCCATTGACATGATCATTTGGATACTACCTTACATAGGGCAGAGTGATACTTGGACTCTCTAGAGGACTACCAAGGATGGACTTAGAGGGATTATCGTCATATTTCTAAGTGATACTTGGACTCTTTATGGATTTCCAAGGATTTGATTATAGGGTAGATGATTATATACACCATGGGTGAAACTTGAGATCCCATAGCACACCACCAAATATGGGATCAGTGAGTGATGATGTTGTAACACACCTAGAGAGATACCAGGATATCAATTAGGAATACCAAGGGTGGGAAAAAATTTATTAGTTCTTGTTATACTGGAGTGATAGATAGATTCCAAATAATAAATTCCAAGGATGTTATTAGGTTCTTAATTGTCTAATTAATGAAATCATTTATACGTAACATCTTCCAAGATAATGAAACAGATCAGATTTCGTTAGATTCTTATAAAATATTAATGGATTTTACAGGCATATCTTGATCACATATTGTTACAAGGGATGGTGGGATACGTTCCAGGTATAATACCTACTTATAAATTAATACAAGAAAGAATATTTACTCAGATACTTTCCACCTAAGGCTGAAGTTGTTAGTAGAGGACATGTTTCCTTGGGATCCTAGAAAATTATGGGTTGTTTACATACTGAAATTATTTTTTATATTCAATTCGTACCTACACACTATTAATATTATATATTCAATGACATGATTTAATTAGACATTATTGATGGTGGCCCAGCAGGATTTTATCTCATAAACTAATCATGCCACATTTTGTACTAGATAAATTTGTATGACTTCAAGTAAGGATAAAGGAATGTGTACTGCTATAGGTTTTTTCTTTTTTTCTTAGGCGCATGGGAGCGCCAAACTGATATGTGGCTCATGATTCTATCTAGAGACCATGGTTTTTCCCTTATTTTACTTTTGGATTGATTTATTGTACACTGCATATTATGTGCCTATTTTGGATAATTTTACACATATGAAAAGATCATAATTTTGTATGATATTCCTATTAGTATTTTTTATATCTTTATATCTATCTTTGTATGTTTTCTATTGTCTAAATGATTTACTTATTCTACTATTGATTTTATGACTACTATCATGGTGTTACAATTTAATAAGAGTGAATACTCTCCACATAGGCACACAATTGGCTCTTTTTGTCAATAGGTAGCCCCAAGACTTTGGGGAGATGCACTTGATGCCATCGGGATAACCTAGCTTGGTGACCTTTTAGTGGCATTCTGGTCTGGGAATTTACAAAGTGGTGTCAAAGGGTTTTCTTTTCTACCATACTATTTAACAACAACAGACAATGAATTATAAAGGGAATGAAATTTATTAATGAGTTATGTCTGGGATTATCTGACCCATGTATAAAAAATTCCAAATTTCCTTGAATTAAATCACTACTTCCTTGATTTGTCTATTATAGTTGATTTGATTCCACCATTGGGTGGTGCACGTGAATTTGGATGCTGTCATTAAAATCATTCTGGTTTTTATTTTTTTCAACCTCACAAGATGAGGGTATGACATATCATGAATCATTTAAGTGACTTTATAGGATTCACATGACATGCATTATTCCTTTATATGTAGGGTAAATTGGTTGTTTTCATGGTGTAGAGATAGGTTACATGATATATATACCTATTGTTATGATATAAATTTTGTGCAGTGTTTTGAGAATCATTTTTAGTAATTAAGGTTCATGTGGTAACCTAAATAGATTTTTTCAGAGTAGGCTATATTAGAAACCCTAATCATCCAATTGTAGCACATTGAGCCATGGACCACGAGTTTTATGGACTCGAACATGTTATGGTGTGGATTAGGTGGACACCATATTTCTATTCATTATGAGTATGTCACCTTATGGAAAAAAGTGATGACCCATTTGGTTTAACCATTTAAAAATAAACTATCAAACAAGTGTGAATTAATTGGAAATTTAATTTCTTATATCTGAGAATATGACCAAGACCCAAACATATTAGTGGGTAGTATGCATCGTATCCTATTTTCTTATCATTTATACATTTCACAAACATGAATTAAGGAGATGTAAGAGAATTTTGATCCTTATATAGTAAGTATTGTAGCTATCCTATTTAAATTTATGATATTTTAGTAGTTTTTTATTATTTTTATTAGGCGTTCACTTGTTATTTGTAGAGTTATTCCACCATGAAGTCCTCTAATCGCATTACATGAGAGTGGTGATGACCATGCATTGGAGGTACTGAGATATGGGATAATAGTTTATCCTGTAGTAGTTCCAGGTAATGCACTAGTGATAGTACCGGACAAAAGTGTCAAGGGACAATTTCATGAAAACATTATACGTTTCATGCTGACCATTCAGGGATAACCATGACGTGCCCTGACTATGGAAGAGGTGACACATGAGTTCCAGTAGCAACATCTGCCCTTATTTTCAGAATATGGTAGACCATTGAATGAAAACTCAAGACTGGAGGCCATTCTGCCAATATTTGGGAATCTCGAGACACCTCCCTAGAGAAGGGTAAAGCTCACTACTTAAATGATGCATGATTCCTCCATGAGATGGTGGGATGTTATTGCATAGACGTATTTCCAACATGAGATGGTTTGGAAGGATTTTCATATGACATTATATGATTATTTCTATCTAAATAAATTGAGGGATAATAGAACTCGAGGGTTCATGCACATTGAGTAGGGCATGTCACCAGTCAAGGATTATTCATCCCTTTTTATAGAGCATCGACACTTCACAAATATTCCGATGGGTGACGAGTTATATAAAGGAATGTAATTCTAAAATCTTCACATGTAGGACATCCGATCACATGTGAATTTATTTTAGCTAAATTATTTTTTTTAATAGTGAATTTGGTGCTTATCACAAAGCACAAATGAGAGAGGACTGGGGTGTGAGATTGGGTGGTTTGACACCTAGATTTGGTGCTACATCAACCAATTGTATGAAGGGTAATCTATAGCTTCAACATGGTATTAATAGTTGAAAAATCACATAATATTGTTGATGGGTGAGGTTCCAACTATATATTAGACTAGGATATGTGAGACCTCAGTGCACAAGGGATGTAGTTAAGAACCGATCATGAGGATATATGGACCATCTAAAATGGTGTTGTTGAGTTTTTCAAATGGAATCCAATGATAAAGGGTCTACACCAACCCAAAATGTAGGTTTCAGTTCATAATATTCTCATCTGGTAGGGAAAGGGGTTTATAGGATGCAAAAATTATATATGGGTTTCACTAGTCTATTTTGTAGAAAAGAGGGACATAACACTTAGTGTATGTATAGATTATAAAATATTGAAACAACTAATAGTTAAGAATAAATATACTCAACTATAAATAGATGATCTTATCAACCAATTCTAAGAATCTCGGGTATTCTCAAATATTGACTTGAGATTGGGTAATCATCAGGTGCATGTTAGACCATCAAACAGACCACAGAAATCCTTTTATATTAGGTATGGTCTATACTTATATTTGTTCATACCATTCTCTCTCAAGAAAATGCAACCACACTCCATGGTACTGATGAATTGATTTCTTCATCAATATCTGGATTCATTTGTCATGGTATTCATGGACGTTATATTGGTGTATTTTTATAATTAACACACATGTGGAAAACATATTGAAATTATATGGGATACACTAAGAGAGAATCAATTATATGTTAATCTCAGAAAGTGCCATTTCTATATGGATCAGATTCACTTATTGTGGTATATTATATCTGATAAATGATTTTCAATTGACCCAAATAAGGTGAGAGTTGTAGTTTCTTATTATAATCTGAAGTACATTTTTGGTAAAAAAATTCTTGGGACAAGTTATTTTTCAAATGTCCTTTATACATCACTTTTAACTCTTAAAAAAACCTATTAATATATTGAATAATATGGGTGTGATGTAGTTATGGTTAGATGTCTCTAAGATAGCCTTCCAGGAGTTGAATTGGAGATTGTCATCATTGCCAATAAAAATTATAACAGATCCCAGATGGACTTATACTATGTATTGTGACACATTAGGGATCTGGATGGAAACATTCCAGATATAGGAAGAATTTTTCATGCTGTTATTGTCTCATAAGTTGATTCAACATGAGAGGAACCAACTGTTGCATGATCTTGAGCTAGCAACATTAATACATCCCTTATGACATTGGAGAAAATATTTATTGGGATATTGTTTCCATTCCATGCATCATTCATCTGTGTGAGAGGGGCACCAAGGGATAACTCTATAGCATCCATATATTAGATGAGGAGATTCCCTTATACTGGTTTCATTAGGACCTCTGTTTGAAAAAAAATTATCAAGTTTATAGAAGGATTCATAGAAATTTTATTCCCACTGATAAAAAATCCCTTCTTCATTAACATTTTTATGGGGTGAAATTTGTTAGAAATATTTCTATGAAATTCCCGATATAATTGAGGCTTTCTCAAAGTTCTTTCAACTATATAGGCATTTTATGAGGTAAAATTTCAAACGATACAATCATATTCTCATGATCAACCTTTATTACAAGGCGTCTTACCATGAAGTCAAGGGGTTTTCCGGATGTTATCCCTAAAGTGATCTTTAGAGTGTTCATATACATGTTGTGTGTATATAATTGGATGAATTTTTCTTGGTTCAGGAGACAAATAAAGTCCCCAGACTAACCTAACTGAT
Organism: Viscum album; assembly: GCA_963277665.1. Lineage (NCBI taxonomy): Eukaryota > Viridiplantae > Streptophyta > Magnoliopsida > Santalales > Viscaceae > Viscum > Viscum album. The sequence goes on from OY728150.1 coordinate 523,010,447, forward strand.
ATATGGGTTTTACATTCTTTTCCAACTATACTATGAGAGGAACTCTCAAAATACCTCACCCAAATTTGGGGATTTTCATGAGAATAGAAACCATTTAATCACGGAGTTATGTTTTTTTCAAGATTATATTCAGATTAATATGTTATATGAGAATATTATACAATACATTCCCATAAAATAAATTAAATGATATGAATTGGATTTCATATTATTGTTGGATGAAAACCCATCAAGAAAAAAAATATAATTAGTACAGGGAGGTTGAAGATATACATTAGTGGTTCCATGTGAGAGACCAAATAACATTATGTTTATATATGTAGTTCCAAAATTTTCAATTGGAATAATTATTACAAGATAGTTTTATTTTATATTGGAATATTGGTTCTCGTTATACTATATTGTTTGAAAGATATAATAGAGACTATTTTCATACATTTTTCTGATTTTTTTTTCAAAAGGTAATGGAGGGATAATTTTATAGATGCCACATATATGATATTTATATTCCCTTATACTGGTGTGAAAAAATTATTTGTTTCTTTCATGAAGGATTCATGATAATATTCCCCCAACTGATAAGAAAATCCCTTCTTTATTAACATTGTTTAGGGTTCAAAATTTCTGGAAATGTTGGCAATGAAATGCTAGATGTACACAAGGAATGGTATAATACCTTTCAACTATTTATGTTTTTTAGGTGGTTACATTTCATGAATTTCACTAGTATTATCTGGGTCAACATCGATGACATGGTATGGTACAATGATTCTAAGTAATTTTCCAGATGTAACCCCTAAAGTGCAGTTTAGAGTGTTCATCTTGAAGATGTGATGCTGTAATTTAATGAATTCTTTTTATAGGATGAAGAGATGGGAAAAAATTATTTTGACTAAATAACTAGTTCATTGATATGACAATCTATGATTCATATCAAGAAGTGATTTAAGATATGATGTATAGAACATTGGAACGTAGAAGTGACGTTCTTCAAACTGAATGTCATTGAATGGTAAAAGAATATCCCTCAAGGAGATATGAATGTGGTGTACTCCTTATATGTTGGTTATATCATGATCTTATTATATTGTATATACTATTCCATAAAGTAAGGTTCTTGGATTACTATGGTATAATCAAGAAAGTGACATGTGATTCGAACTATGATTTCATCCTTTGAAAAATTATGATTTTTCCTTAATGTAGATGTAGTCCCTATGATTTATATTACTTTCCTTAAAAAAGAAATTTTGGAATGAAATTTTAGTTATTCCACATCATGGATAATTATTTTTAACAACTACACCCCATTTACTGAACAAAAAATTCCCCTTAATATGGTTATCAGGATATAGCCCACCAAGCAGCACCAGTTTCCCCATTGGAATGTGGTCCACTACATAAGGACCCCCAACATGTATGAACATGTAATAAAACTAAGGATTGTACCCATTTCTCAACAAATTTTATTTTTAGTGTTCTATTTCCTCACTCTCACACTACTTGGAAGACATCATAGGAGGTTACCAATCCTAATCACTACTCCAGGACAATCATGCTTAATGAGAAATTTGTTGAAATGGAATTTTTAGTCATTCCACTTCTCAAAATAAGTTTTGTAACAACTGGGGCCCCCTGATAATAGAGACACCAAAACTTAACATCTCCATTGGGGGCTGGCCTTCCAGGAACCACAATCATACCCTTAGAAATATGGTCTACAATAGGTTTTGTGTGCATCATAAGTATGCGATGGGTCATGTCCAACAATTATTTTTGTCATGATTGATAATAAATCTAATATCTATACAAATTATGAAATCCATGATCAATATAATTGAATAAATGAAAACATATAAGGTATATAATGTCAAAACTAGATGGATGATCATCCCATGTCATTTATAATTAATCTAATCAATTAAATAATTAACTTTTTTGAATTATTTATTTATTGATGGAACTGAAAATAGATCTATATTGTTCAATCATTACATTGTAGGAATCAATGGATATTACCTCTAGTTGTGATACACGTTTGTTCCAAAAATCTCTAAAAATTTCCACAGGAATCTTCACGTGATATCGCAAAAGATCTAATCTCTTGTGTCATATACATATGATTGCTTCGATAACCACTTCCAAATAATTCTCTTGGATCAATATTACATTGAGAGTGGGGGTGGAGGAAGACGACTCTCCATTTTTGGGATAATTCTTTGAGAATGGATCTTCCTAGGGCTTGACAGGATTCTCCAAATTCGTTATGTACACCCAAAACAAATTATTTGGCTCATTGAGAAAATAATATAATTAGGTTTGTATATTTCTAGTGTTAAAATAAAATAATTTCATAATTTCCCTTCATTATTTATTTAATTCTTCTCTGAACTCATGTTAAATAATAATATTATTATTATTATTATTTCACGACATGCACTTTACATGAAAATTAAATTAAATATTATTTATTTATATAATATTCAATATTTATTATTTCTCAATAGACTTTTAAACTCGGTCCGCCATTCCACCATAATATTGATTAAGCCTTGAATAATGACTATTTATTAATTAAATAAATATCACTTCATTATTCTTATATATATATATAAATATTATATATTCACAAAATTAAATATAGATATTTATATGTGATCAAGCGTACATGAATAATTTTTAAACCACATCTGAGAATAATATTTATTCAACTTTTTAAATAGTAAATAATAATATATTATTTTACTGAGATTTTAGATTCACTTAGTGTGTGAACCTCTAAACCTCATAGTGGAATTAGGCGAAGCAGCATAAAGTACATGTTTAGAATCTAGAAACACTCTAGGGTACCCATATAGAATGAAGATTATGACATAATGATATGATATCTCAAATGAACACTTACTGTGTAATATAATCCCTTTATCATGATATTTCTAATCAAGTGGTTGAATGCTAATTTCATCAACCTATGTGGTCGTTGTCTCTTTCTTTGGCTTCCCAAAAATTAAACATGCATATAGAACACCATGGATATTGTTTTATTTAGGTTATATTATATCCACAAATGTTCATAAGATATAAGAATCCATTAAATAATAGTTGGTAAAAATGTTTTCTCGCATTATTCATTAATAAAATATTACTCATGACATACCCATTGTATCTTACCTCATCATGAACATCTGTCATCATGGTTGTCATCAATACATCAAAATACATAAATCATAAAATTTATTAATAATAATATTATAGCACATGGATCAATAAACATGTCTAAAGAAAGGAACATCCAATAAAAAATATAAATGCGGATTTCCTATTGTTGAGTCTCATTAACATAATATCATACTAGATATTACAGAGGATGTAAGCCATGAGAAAGTTCCTCAATATCCTATGAGTCTCCACCCGAATAGAATGTATCATTTGTGTCCATAAAATAATATCATTAGGTAATATAACATATATTTAAGAATAGTATCGTAATGCTAATGGGTTCTCATCATAGTAGGGAGATACTCTGACATTTTAGTGTGTTATCTACTCTTGAGACATTATCACATACTATGTTACACAGAAGAAATATCATGATGTGATCAGAAGTGTTTTAATATTAATAACTATGAATACAAGTTGTCATAAAGTATAATGAATTTTGTTCTAGTTAACAAACTCTAACATCCACTACATAGGGAACACCCACATTCCTAAATAGGTAATCTGACTAATGAATGTCCCTATAGGTAAACTAATTTTTTTATCTTATGTGATTTTTATTTTCTTGTACAAATCCATAGAAATATTCTAAGAGGTCACCCATACAGATCACTACTCCAGGGAAATCTTGCTTAATCATGGAGTTTTAACTAGGCTCTCAAAAGGAATGTTCCAACTTTTTTACATGGTTAATAACATTTTTTATTTAAATCCTCTAATATTATGGGGTTTTATATTCATTTCCCCTTTAGAGAACATTTTCCTCAATTTGGACACTAAATATGAAGCTATGAAGTTCCACCACACCACCATCGAGGGTTCTGATTTGATATAAATGTAACAAGTATGCCTTATGGACAAAACAAACACCCTTCCTTAACATGGTCATTGGGTCCAAACCTTCCAGGAACCACCAATTTACTCACAGACACGTAGTCCCCCTACCTGAGGGGGTTATCGAGTCCTTCTCCACAATGTTCCACCAGTTTCCTTATAGACACGTAATTCCAAACCTGTTTCCCACACACATCCATAAAATGGATAATCCGACTAATTACTATCCACAAAAACCAAAACAAAAGTTCAATTGAGTGTGTTTTTTCTTCACTCACACACATCCTAGGAAACCACCCAGGAGGTTAACCTTCATTATAATTACTCCAAGACAAACATGATTAATTGTGGAGTTCAAATCAGGTAGGCATGCAAAAAAGAATTTTTTTAACTTATTAACATGTTAATATTTTTTTTCATTTAACAATTTAAAATTTTGGGGGTGTTTTCATTTTACATTTGTATTTTTATCAACAATGGATTCAACTAGGGATGCATGAAATGGGTTTATTCTCACGACTGAATATTTGAAACCTACATGTATTTAGATACGTTATAAGTGATTATAGCCACATCAGGGTCCAATCATCTAATATATGTATAATTCCATGTGAAAAAATAATGGTTCTGCTTCAAGAATGATATAAACATATCATTATTTTCCAAATTCATTACAGCAGAAGTTATGTTTTGTAGAGTGTCCTCTTTTGTTCCAAGATTTACCTACCTAAGCTCATTAAGGGTTGTGGAGACTTCTTCTTAGAATGCTGGAGGTGTGTATTTTAGGACATCATCATCCTCCTCTATCTTCATGTTAATGAATGTTTCTTTATGATTAGTGGATAATATGGGATCGTCTCCATCATTTATGATTGATAAGGGACTATATATGGGTCATGGGAGGCCCAAGGAATAATTTTCATAATAAAGTTTATATTATGTATGCTTGATTTCCTCTCTTATATTATTGAGGATAGAAGAAGTATCTATATTAACAGCTATAATGGATTTTGCAGGGGTTTTTTAAAAAATTTGTTAATAATTCATAGGAGTTAATTGATTTTTATGGGTCCTTGATATGACTATATTTTGATACTCCTACTTTATATTGAATATCTATTATTTTATGGATATGATATATTAAGTTTTTATGGTCACAATGACATTATGGATAGGAATCTATAACTTTGATCATACTTATAGACGTAAATAGTCCTTATCATGGAATCTATATAGGTTTATATGATTGGTACCTAAACTATTGGGATTGGTGTCTAACATGTCACCATTAGTCATCTGTTTCTTTTATTAACTCTTTTAGAAACCCTCTTTTGTGTACTTGGACTCAATAAATTCAAAGGGGCTCTATCATTGTACATCAATCAATAATTTTTTATCAATGAGCTACCTAAATCATTGATTGAATGTCGATGGTACTATAGTGTGGATAAGAATCCATTGTATCACGAGTAGGACATTGTATATCATTTCTTTCTATATAATCATGAAATCATAAATAGACAGTAGGTCCATGAATTTGGATTGGAGTGTAATATTTCCAATTATATGTTACAAAATCATATCATATCCATGAATTGGAAAATTAATGGGATATTAACCATTACCATTGTATCCCAAATGATAGAGAGTTTTTACAGGAGTATGAATAATCCTGGATCCATTATCAATCAATCCCTTTATATTTAGACATTTTTAATATTTCATTAAATATATTGGGTTCTAATATTCCCCAAATGTTTTCTTCAAAAAAATTATCTATGAATATTATAGGTGTATAATATTCATTTGATGTAGTTTATACTTGATAATCCTTGTCTATGGAATTTGTTTTCTCAATCATCCAAGGGATTGGAGGGACTTGAAAAGTACCTCCCTGAGTTTATATGAATAGTGAAAGTAGTCTTGGTTTGAGAGTTTAGATAGGATAGTTTCCAAATATTTCATAATACTATATTTTAGTACCAAATGTTGTTGTTTCCCCATGTAGGGTTTCTCCATGGAATGTTCAATGATAGATGAATTATTTGTAATAGATGGATTATGATCATTAAGATGAGGTAACAGAACAAATAGCCCTGATAGAGTGGGTTGAGATGGTATGCGAACTCGTTTGGTATGTTTAGATTATACCAAATCTACCAATCATCCGTCCAAAAGAATTAGGTCTGGTAAACTATAGGAAGACTCCAGGGAATCCTCATGTTTATAATAGGCTCACTAGAGTGATTTCCTATGGGACTAATCAACATATTAGGGTTATTAGATGTTTTTTCATGATAATGGGATCATCTATGATTGTGCCTTCAACTTCTTCCTCAACCATTGCGGCCTTTACCAGCATATCACTAGATAGGTACAAGAAACTATGGTTCAGATATATATATATATATATATATATATATATATATATATATATATATATTAATTATCAGATAATGGGTTTTCTGTGTGAATGATGTTAATAAGGATGAATAATAACTCTTAATATAATGAGTATTTTTTTGGAATGGAGTTACCCATGACCTGAATGATGAGGGAATGAAATCCTTGAGTGTTAAGGTCAGTTCTTGAGGTGGATGAGAATATTATTCCTATTCTTTATTAAATTTTTAATGATTATATTGTACACTCTATGATGTGTTCTAAAATATTATTTTAGATGAAAAAGTATGTTCCGGAGCCATGAATGGTTGAAATAAGTATGTTCTCATAAAAGTGGCAGCCTGATTGACTGCCTTTCAATTCATCCCTCCATCGAGCATTTTTTTCATTTTTCACTGCATATTCTTTCTAATAACTTTTCTTGGAATCAACCATAAAATGGATTATTTAGATGAAGATAAATTGGTCCTGGATATTGTTTCTTAATATCTAATGATAATGGAAGTATCTAAGATGATTTCTAATTGTGACCACACCTAGTTCCTTGGGATCATGTATCTCGAGGAGCCTGTTTTTTGTGACGATGAGAAGATTACCTAGAAGTTGTTCATTTCAGATGGAATATATTATATTCATATATTCCCTAAATCATAGGGGTTTATATTAACATTACTCCAAACAATGGAGATTTTTTTTCTCTTTTTGTATCTCAATGGGTGGTACCAAGTGATTCAATGACTTATTTGGTGTTTCTATAGTCACTCAAAGTAGATTAAGTGTGATAATGGATGTTTTTTCCTTTCTAGGACATTTCCATTATTCTACAGGTTTTGTTTTAGATATTTCATTGGATTTATAGATAACATCATCAAGACATTGGTTCATTTCTACAAACACCTATAAAAACAAGGATATTTCCATGAGATTAGTTGTATCTAAAGGTTACATAAAATATTCCAAATACAATGTTTCATAAAATGATCTTATTGGAGGGGGATATTGAGCTATAATTTTATGAATTTTCATCTAGTGACAGAGTTAGTGACTCTCCCATTTTAATTTTTTTTGTAGTTTTTTAGGTCAGTCGTCATTTTCATCATTATCTGGGAGCTAAATTGATAGAGTAATTAATCGAGAATTACTTCATATCCAAAAAAATCATCCTATTATGATACTATAGTATAAAAATGATGGAAATTATAGAGTCTCGATAAAGAACAACAATTTAACTACCTCTTTCTAGTCTAAGGGGACAATCATGGGAAAGTATCAAGACAAAAAATGTGAGAGGTTCTGCTCCATATCCCCCATTATATCAAATGTTGAGAAAATGGGATTCCCAAAATTCAGTTGAGGTAGAGTGGTATACACCCATTCAGGATACATATTTCTTTTAGGATATAAGGGGGTGTACTGCCCTTCCACAACATATATTTAGGTGGAAAGAGAATAGATGGAGTTGAGGTGTTTTTGGGGTAAACCTTTTTGAACCAAATCCAAACCATGGGATGTGGAGGGGGGCTTGAAAGTATCTCCCTTCACTCATCTATGACTAATTTTTAGATCGTGTTGGGGCAAGATGATTTTCTTGATATGGGTGATTTAATTGGTGTAATGGAAGAATATAATGGAATCCCTTAATTACAATATCTTGTTAGACATGTTTTCTGGAACTAGATCAAACCTAATTCTTAGAATCCAATCATCTATGAAGATTAACTTCCTTCTTTTGAGTTAGTAGAAAAATCTTTCTCTTGCTGACTTTTCATTCCGAGTAAGAGTATGTCCATTTTTAAATTACTCATTGGTGTATCTTAGATCGATTTTCATAGATTCTTAATATGATTACTTATCTTCCATTGATGGGGTTTCATCATTTCATGGTGGTTTTTGGGACATGGACACACCTTTTTATTTTTCACGATTAGAATTTCATCGATGGGGTAGTAAATCGTTATTTGGAGGTAACATTTTTTTGGTATTTCAACTGATTCTAAGTATGTGAAACCTTATCTTGTGCATCTTCACGACATGAATATATGGATACTATTTCTTTTTTTGATCTCTCAGAATCTATATCATGACATTTATCATATATTATATTTAATGTAATGATGTTCACTAAGGCATATTGGGTATTAAGAATCATATTGTTTTCTTTAGAGAAGTAGAGTGATTGTACGTAACATGATTCCATCTCAATATACAATTCAAGGTCTCATAATCAACCAAAACATTCATTAATATATTTTGGATTCTGACCATTGTTGGGTGTTCTCTTCTTCCTCATAAAATCCCCTATTTTCTGTGTGCGGTTTCTTTGAGGGATTCTAAAATCATCCTCACCGAGCTAGCCCAAAATTTGGAGGGTGTGTCTTGTGGAATGAGGAATTGTTGGCATGCTGGTTTCATGAATCCATTACACAACTATTATAAGATTAATTTTATGGGGGACATGGTAATAATTCACCCATAATAAAGTGATAAGGATAATGTTTTTTTACCATAGATAAATCCTGAACTTATAAGGGATTTAATGACTCTTGGGTTGTTATTCATTGTAGAAATAACTCTAGACCAATGGTATAAGGTTGGTTTGGAGCCACCTCTAATTTCTCATGGAGTGACCATGGATTTATTGTACCTAGGGAAAGAGGTGTTTAAACAAATTACACAAACCATATGGGATAGGGTTTGTATTTAATGGGCTTCATAGTATATTTATGTTCAATATGCTTAATTTTAAATGTTTACACTCACACGTGAGTAAGGTTTCAAACCTTCTTATAACGTAAGGTACATGTCTTGGGGAGTTTTCTTATAGTATGGGATTTTTTACATCTCAAATAAGGTATGTTCTATAATTATTGATACACCTTTCTTTGGAGTATATAAATTACCCTATATCTTTGATCATTATTTTTTTCCTTTGTTAGAGATAAGAATAATTTGATGAATTGATAAAAAATATCACATATTTCCCAGACCATTGGCCTCACATGAGATATTGTCATTGAAGAATGAAATCATTGAAGGAAACTACTAAATTGGTAATGGGGATATTTTTGGATCCCTGTAATCTCCCAAAATTTTATAAAGGCATAATATTAAGACTCAATAATTATTTTCAAGAGGGCCACTATGCTATATAGGTAAGCATGTTGTAGGATCTGACAATTATTTTTTTACCTGGGGACTAAGGAGATGGAGAAAGCTAAAATTAATACATTAAAGAATATCATGTTCATGGAATAAAAAAAATCTTCAAGTTCTTGTTAACATGGGTACTAATCATTTATCTATTTCGAAGTTATTAATAGGTTCATGTATCAAAAAGTCATGAACATTGATTTTTGATCATGTGGGATGTCTTGGAAGGAATTGATGATAGTCCAAACATATTTAAGAGGCTGATCACAGACAAATACTTTAACATATAAATTCCTTATTATTCCTCATCAAAGGAATATTTTTCCACTTGGTAATACCACAAGGTTTTTCTTTTTCATATGCAGTGACTCACATCCTTTAGGAAGAACAAGTTGTTATTACCTCTCCAAGTCACCTTCTATGTGTGGTTTGATGTTTCTAGCGACTGATAGTCTATTAAGTGTATTTGAAAATTGTTTTTCAATAAAATAAATATATGAAGGGCCCTTGAAAAGTATATTATGTCCTTTCCTAGTATATATGTTACCATAGAGAGCTTTTCGATGATAGATGTCAATTGTAGGATCCCAAAAAACACTCTCTATGCTACCGAGTAGAGGATTGACATGGTATGTATCTAGTTTTTATTTTTATGATGATTTATTTGATCCATGAGAAACTCAATATTTTCATTTTATATCCCCAAGGATGCTGGTATTTAGTAGTTTAATGATATGATCCTTCTCCAGCATTGTACTGAAATATATTGACCAGTGGTTTTGGGTTGAGTGTGAGTATAAGCCTACTATAAAGTGTTCACTGAAATATGATGGTAGGTATTGGATGCTTCAAGAATATGTGAATTCTCTTGGGAAGTTATTTTTAGTATCTAAATAGTATTATATATTGTAATAATGAATATGGGCCCTCATTTAGATGGATCTTGGAATATGCTTACCATCCTTGTATAAAGATGGAATATGAGACTCATTCAAATGTCTATTCCTTTTAATAATATTCTAATGGAAATATAGAATGGTTTAAGGGTTATCATCCTCATTATATATGGCCTCTAAAGATTATATATATTTTACTATGTTGGTGGGAGTAGGAATATATGTAAATATATTGTTATCAATCAGAACATATTGATTATCCTTTGAATTTCCTATTATGGTATAAGCCTTCCCAAAGTTTCTTGCTAGGATATGTCTATGAGCCTAAATTAGAGAAGGAATATGAGGATGATCTTGGTAATCATATATAATATACTTATAATGTTTTTAAATTGAACATGCATTTATCCTGAGGTGACTATTAAACTAATTTGATAGACACTAGTTAAAATGAGGATATGAGTATGGTCTTGTACCTATTCCATTATTTTAAAATGAAAATATTTATCTTAGATGAGAGAAAGAATATGATCATACTTGGGAGTATCTATCTAGTCATGTTGATCATGATGATATGATATTCTATTGGTTGGGATTTGACTATGTGGCTATCCTCGTATCATCATTGTAATAAGCTGGTGAAGCTCATCCCTTTGTTCCATAATATACTCGAACTTCAAAATTGAATGTTCAAAAATAAATTCATTCCCATTTTTCTTCTCTATGATATGTTGGAATAAATATTTTAATAAAGTGGCAATGTATTCCCACTCATATCCTTAATTTGACATTGGGATATGTTGATGGGATTCATGTGAGGGGGAGAGAATATGGGCCTTCCCCCTAGATGCTATTGGAATGTAATAGAAGACATAGTATGATAGAGTACGGATATGTGACTAAAATTTTTTTCTAAAAGAATATATTAAAGGTATTTATTAGATGAAGAAATTTTATGGGCCCACTCCCCATGAAAGGTGGGTTTAAATGCTTTATTAAACCTTCTAAACTCCCAGATCTAAGTGTTTTGGGAGGTGACATGACTGGAACCACCCTCAATAGATGTTTGTTGGGTGTCATTTGAATGATACTAGTGGTGGAGGTTGATTGGATCCCCCTTAGGAGACTCTTGTAATATAATGGATTCATATTCTTCTCCATAATCCACATTCATAAGATAAGGATGTCTTTTATTGTCTTTACTTGTTGATAATCTCTCAAAGCAGTTGACAATGGGGAAATTCATCAACAATGTCATCATGAATTTCATTGGTAGTGTAGTACAGAATGTTTAATCTCATAGAGAAACATTCAAGTATCATGTAGGGATGCAATGTTATCATTCCAGTTTTATTCCTTATCTATATCATTTGAAAAATTATATTGGAAGCATTATGTAGGCGATGCCATCCTTTGATATATGGAGGCAACAGATCATGTAGTAGTTATAGTTCCATATTACTTTCTTGATGATAGTTCCATATGCCTATATTCATTGGGAGTTTATGAGAAGTGTATCTATCGTAAAAAAACCAAGATAAAAATCAATGTATCATCTTTTGTAGGTGAATATTCAACCAATTATTTTCATAGATGAAAGAGTAATGATAGCTTCACCTTTTTATTTTGGTAGGATAAACAAAAAAGGGGCACGACATGTGGTCAACCCATTTTCTATTAATAAAATATTCTTGTTAGGAGTACCATTTTATTCAAACTAGGATTATGTGGGATGATATTGGGTCTATTTCTCTATACATATATGATTTTAAATGAAATTTATTCATGGAATTGGAAACACTAAATATTTCTACATCCATAAAGATTTATGGGTCTGCTTCTTAAGTGATAGTGGTCACTAGTGTTACTTTCTAGTTATTAATAGAAAATAAAATTGAAGATAAATATTGGAGGATAGCTCATAATACCATATTTGGGGGAATTATTTTCTACTATATGGATCTCTTATATATTTAATATACATTCACAAATCTTTCCCAAATAGTGTGGTGAGACATGTTACCCTAATATTTAACAATTTCTTTTTGACTACAAATGTGTGTATTTATACATATTAGAGGTATCACATTGACCTTAATGTACGTATATTTTTTTATCCATATTATTAGGAATTATAACTTATTACTGCAGTTTTTAAGGTTTCTATGTTATAAATACATATAACAATACACAATAGAATTTATATCAACATAGTAAGTTGTTAGGTGTTTATATTTTCATAATTAGAAAGATGAATGGGATTAAAAATAACCATGAAAAAGGTATCAGAGACCATATATTTTTTCAACATAATGAGGAAAATAAAACCATTAATGATTATTTAACATAGACCAATCCATGAAGATTAATGTTTTGCGATAAGGAATACAAGGAAAAAAGGCCAAGAAATTAATAGTGAGGGGATTACACATGATCATACCTTTATAAGTGACCTTTCCGGTAAAAATTCCTAACAAGGATGTATGTATTTTATAAGGATTATCGTCCCATGATGATGGGCTCCATTAGGGGTATATCCCAATTGGGATGGTATAGTTGAACTCAAAAAGAGTAAAGCCCTATAGATAGGTCATGATCGCAACACCTAAAAAATTTAGTTTCAATGAATAATGTGTTGAATTGAATTCATAACACGCAATATAGAGAATTAATAAAAATATGAGATTCAATAAAGATTTTTGTATTCATACGTGGCCATTACAACCTGGTTGTAAATTTGGTGGTATTGAAATGTATAACCACAATATAGAAAACATGTATAATTTTTTATAGGGGGTATTATAATTAATTTATGAAAGTTATATTAATTTTATTTGAAAAAATTGATTTCATTTTTGAAATAATTATTTCATAATTGGATTAGGAGGGACTTTTTCATTATTCTAAAAACATTTATTTTCATGTGAATAGTAATAAATTAATATTTTTTGTAAAATTCCATTTCAACTCATTAAATAAAGTACTTTTAAATTACCTTTATGTTTTTTACTTGGTATTAATTTAATATATGATCCATTTTATGAAATATATTCAAAATAATTCAACATGAATAAATATTAAATATGATTTTTTATGTTCATTTTTGTGAAAAATAACATAATTCTAAAAAAATTAAATTTTCATATAATTTTGGTAAATTTATATGTAGATTTTTTGTCAAACTTATATAAATATAATCTCCAAATATGGATTCTATATTTGGAATCAAATGGTTCAAATTTAAAAAATATATCACCTTTAGTTATGATAATTATGAATAGTAACCCTATTAATGATGTGTCCCCATTGTAGGGGTAAAACAGGTTAAGTAAGGATAAAATAATGGGATAAGGTTCCAAAATCAATCGAAAACATTCCCTTAATCAATAAATGATATTAATTCAACCATATCCATCTAACATTGAATATATGTAATTTTGGTTCTTTTTTCATTTGTTAAATTTATTTCTATTAGTTGAAGAAAATGTTAAATAAAAATTGTCACTCTCTTGATAATAATTTCACATATATATATTATTAAGGATAAAAATATGTTTTAATGAATATTAAATTATATTTAAAAATTATTAAATTATTTTTATGATATTTATTTAATTAATTTTTTTGACTCTATAATTAACATAAATGCTTAAACAACACTAATTCAGTACATATGAATGTTGTACAAATGTCCTTTCTAATGAGTTTATAAACAACAAAATTAATATGTTTTTGTTTATTTGAGTTATTCAATGAATTAATTATGTAATTATGAATTTTTAATGATTATAAATGTGTTTATAATCTAATTCCATTATTGTATTTATGTCATTAAAGTCAAATTAAATGAATAGTCCCCAAAATGAAATTAATGATATTTTATGATAAATAATTTTCTATTAAATGGTTATATATATATATATTGAAAGATGAAATATTGGATAATAATGGCCTAAATATCATCCATGGACCATTTTTGAGCTAGTTTTCACCATAGTAGTAATTATTTTGACCCTTAAACGATAAAGATATGTTATCATGATCAATGTTAAATTGTTAACTGGGGGGGTTAAACCAAAATATAAAGTATGAAATATAACCTATGAGTCACTAATTTTTATTAGTACATGGTTTTTAGAATTTAACATATTCTAAAATTGAAATTTAATAGATTTTTTCCCACTTAAAATTATTATGATATATATTATATTTATATCTTTTATGTAATTCCATGTCAATATTTTCCAATTCGTATAAAAAGGAATATCATATTCTATATTATTTAAAATTTTTCATCAATATTTCTCATCAAATCCCAAACCTATCACCTTTATATATCCCATGTTTACTTTTTAGATGTTTTGGTAATCCTCAAAGACCAATATTTCAAGGATAAAGGTGTAAGAGAAAATAATTCTCCCAAAGAAGAGGTGATCATATTTAATGATTCATTCATGTTTATTTATTCTTCCACATCCTCTTTATCTATTGTATCCATCCTAAAAAAATTGTCCTATTTTATTAGATTAATGATATTTTGATATTTCCAACTATGGTATGTTATAGATTTTTGGATAGTCCTTGCTCACTAGTCTATCAATGGCCAACTATCTCTGATCATGAAATTTTCATGTCTTAGAGACATGATAATATTTACGAATCAAATAAATAGCTCAAAAAATTCCCAGGACTAATTGCTATACTATGGAAATAACATTGTTTGATGTTATCTTTAGAGTAACATACTTTCCTATGATTGAGGAGTTGTGTAGTGCTCCAAACTCACCCCATCATCGAATGCATACATCCGATGGGGTTAGAACAATACTTTTTCAGAGGTCCACTAAGCTGTCATGGAAAGAATATAATAGGATCTCAAAATGATTTTTTGACCTCTGGTCTTGATCCATGGAGAAAGTATAAAGGTCAATATAGTTTTAGATGATGCTCATAGACTAAACATTATCTTTATATCTTTGATAAAGGATGTTCTTACCCTTTATCAATGTAAATTTTCCAACAAGTTCTTTCCTAGGTATGGCATGTACTCTACCATTAGATCATCTGGGGTGCCATAAATGGAAGTGGCAATGGTCCAAGACACAGATTGAAGGTTGATCTTTGTCAAATCATTCCAAATATATATTCCAGATTATTTATAATAAAAACAATTTTCCTCCACATGTCCAGACCATATGAGTCACTTTTTCACAAGTGGTGACTCATGTCCTTTCAAAAGCACAAAAGTGGTTTTCACTATGGGTCACCTATTTAATGAGGTAAGGTGTTACTATATATTGATGGGGGAAACTATATGTTGATGAACCTAGTTTTTCAATAACTTATCTATATAAATTTTCCTTGAATGTGGTAGGATTTCTTTTCCTAAGGTAGATGTCTCCATGTGGAGTGGGTCCATGATGGATGTTTGGGTAGAATCCCTATAATCCATCTCTATTCCATAGTGTAGTGTACTATCATGCTAGGTATAACATTTTTCTATTATGTAGAGGTGTTATGTCTTTGTGATGCAAGAAATATTTATCTTATATCCTCATGGATACTTTCATTGGATAGGTTAAGAATATAAACATTTTACTGTGTTATAATCAAAATATGTCAACATGGATTTTAAGGTTGAACAGGTGTATGAGACTTTTACATGGTCACAACTATAATATATTGACATCTATTTTTTGTTTCAAGAATATGTGTCCCCTACTAGGAATTTAATAGATTATTTCAACATGATTCTGTATTTTCATCAGTAATATGTGTCTACCTTTGGGTGGATTCCAACATATAACTACCAACCATTTCTAAATTAGTAATATCGGACTGATACAAATATTAATTCCACACAATAATATTCAAATTTAACTATGGTATGGAAGATATGATATGAGCTTACACCAAGATTCTGCAAGAAGATTACTAATTTAGTCCTCCATTGGAGATATCATTTAGAGTAGAAATAAGAGAATTATTTTTGTCTTCATATAGTATATTCTTATATAATTATTAGATTCAGATATACACATATCCTGAGGTGACTATGGAACTGGGATGAAAAAATCCAGTAAAAAATGTATAAAAATGCAGTCCTCTGCCTATTCCATATAAAAATATAACGATATTCCACCTAGATGGGGTCATGAATATTTTCTTACTCTCGAGTAGCTATCTGTTCATATTGATAATAGTGATATAAATTTTTGGATGTTTGGATTGGAGTATGTGTCTATGCCTATATAATTGTTGTAATATGGTGTCAGAGATCCTTAGTTTCTTCTAGAATATATTAGAACATTATAAGGGTTTGTGTAGGAATATTTAGCTTCATTTTTTTCTCAATAGAATATACATGAAGAATTATTATATTGAAGTGGGAATATATACCCAAAAAAACCCTTAATTTGAAAATGAGATATATCAATGGGCTTCATGTGAGTGGTTGGAGATATGCGCATGTCCCATGCTTGGTGCTAGAATGTTCTCAAAGGCATTATATGAAATTTAAGTGGTAAGAGCTACTAAATGTTGGTTCGACAATATTTCAAATGGATTAATTAGCTGAATTGAGGATATGTTCTTGCTCACTATGATCTAGAGATAACCATGACCAGTGAGTCTTCCAATATTCTTGGATCTTAGTGTTTATGGATTCAAAAAGACTGGAATCACCATAACGTGGCATCTGATGGGAATTTTTAGAATAATACTAATAGAAGAGTTTAATATGAAACCTCCTGGGATACCCCTAAACTATGGTTGAGTCATAGTTTACTCCATGATACACAGTATTATGAAAAGGAATTTAATGGTCCTTGTCTGGGGTTAGGCTTCATGATCTGTTAGATGTTGTGAAAGACACCACCTGTTTCATTAAATATTTCCTTGGGATTTTTGGACTAGTATTTTTTTATACCTAAATACTCTTTTATGTATCCTCTATGGTTTGAATGGTATCATTCTATTTTGGTTACCAAACCATCTCATTTTCAACCTCATACTTATGGCATCGAGTAGGTGATTTAATCTTTTTATTCACAAAGGAAATGTATCTCATGGAATCAATAGTTCTTAATCACTTTTTGGATGATGATTCTATTCCCTTGGAATTAAGGGGTGTTTTTGAGAAGGTTATCTACAATCAAAAAGGTAAAAATATATCGGTCTTTGAAACATTTTAAGTATGTTCATATTCAGCCAATTATTTTCTTAGATGAATGAGTAATGTTAGGTTCACCTATTTTTTTTTGTATAGGATATAGAAAAAAATGGTCTGATATGTTGTCAATTTTTTTGTAAACAAATATTATATCAGGTTAAATATTTTGATTTCAATCAAAGATGGGGTGTGCTAACATTGGAGCTAATTCCCTTACCATAGATGGTTTCCAATAGGATTTATCCATAGAACTATAAATAAAAAACATTTCCAACATCCCTAACGAGATATGGTCACATATTCCTATGTTAGGTAGTCACTAGGGATCCTTACTGGTGATTCTTAACATCTCACACTGGTCATGAGGATGGGAGTCGGTCTCATTACACATGGTTGGGGTGAATTATTTTCTAATTTGAGACTCTCATTGTAACATACCAAGAATACGTGTTTCATGTAATAGTAAATTTTATATTTTGTGTCACCCATTAATCTAACAAACTGGTTTCTTATGAAAAATTAACAATGAAATAGAGACAAAATGAAAGAATGGATAATTATTTAAATGGGAACACCACAGTAATTACAATACACTGTGATCAAATAGGAAATTAATCTAACCAAATATACCAATTAAAAACCCTATTAAGATTACAGGAAGACCGCTCAAAACAACAAGAACCCCAAGTGAATGATAGGGGTCATTAGAATCCACCATAACAATCATAAGAACGGCCAAGTCCAATGCGGCCGCACTGAGCACCAAAGGAATGACTTGAACCATCTTCCCCTTCTTATTCAATAACATTGAGTTTAAGACACCCCGAGACTAGGTTTTTTATGACACTAATTTGAATGTTACTTTCTATGTAGTCGTTGGGTCTTTGAATTCTATGACTGTTGGTAGAAATTTATGATCTTTTCCTTCTTTTGTGACCATAGAATACTAACAGCTATAAATATAGTCATTGGCCATGTTTGATAATTAACTAAAAAACTGGTATATTTAGTTCATCAAATATGTGTATATTTTCCTTGAATTATATAATTATAATTTTATAATGCGGTTATACATGACATCAAAGATTTCTATTTCAAAATATTTTAAGGAAATTATTATATTGTTATTTTCTATGCAGATAGGTATTTAAAAAATTATATAAATAATTATATCGGTTTTAAATAAACTTGAAAATATAATAGATTATAAATTGGATTATTGTTTTATAATATTATTTTGAATATGTAATAAAATTATTTTAATAGAATGATTAAAAACGTACCAATATGAATGATATTTTCAAATAAATTGTTGTTCTATTGAATCATATATTAAATATGTGAAATATTACATTTCAAAATTTCAAATTATGATTATTATAATACATATTCAATTAATAATCTAGTTTCTATCATTTTAAGTATCTAGCATGAAATATGTGAATTATAAAATGATTTAAAAATAATAACTTTCACTTTTAGAAGTATTGATATAATAATTTAAATATATTATTAGTTATCTTTTACTTATTACTTTTTCATGTTTCTAATATTATAAGATAATAGGATAAAAGATAAAGTAGAAATAATGTTTACAATATTAAGCTAATATAATAGATTAATTGAAGAAAAATGGTAAACCCAGTTTGGGCTAGGTGCCCAACGGAAAAGACAAAAAAATAATATAAAATATAAAACAAAAAAGGAGGGGATAAATAGACAAAAGAAGTAATAAAAAATGGAGAAAAGAATCCTCTGAGGGGATTGGTGTTTCCCTCATGAACCGCCTTGGAACAGGAGGGGCATCGCTCTTAGATACAGACCGCGGGAAGGGGGAATCCAGCCTTCAGGCTTCCACACTGTAGGGTTTTAGCAACCAATCTCGGTTATAGTGTCGCACACGAGGCATACAAGCCGATGTTGAGTAGGTTGGTGACGTTGTTCCACAGCCAGAGGTGTCGCATAGGTCGATCAGAGTTGAGGTCGCATGATCACCCTGCTTTACCCATGACCATTGATCTCCTGCGAGATCTAATTCAAACCGTCTGTTGTTTAAGCCGAGCAATCATTTTCCCTTCACCTCCCTCATTTGTTTGATCTAGCCAGTATTGATCGTGGTCGTCTATTTATTTTCGTATCTCTTCCCGCGGCAGCTTCTTCCTCTTCCCCATGCATGTCATGCACCAGTACACCTATGGACCTCTTTTCTCCACCTAAGGCCCCAGTGGACCCTCTAGCTCTTATTTGTTCACGAAGTTGGAACCTCCCATTTATGCTTGTCCTTGGATCCCATTTGACATCTCTTCACGCTAGTTTGGTTTTATTAAAAAAGCCTTGAGTGGCACCGAAGCGAGAGGGTTGTTCTTTCATGTTTCTATCCATCACCTTCTTCAAAGACCTTTGCAATCACCTCACTTGCTCCTTCTCCTCCTATCCAAGCCTATAAGGGACCATTTTTCTTTGATGTTGTGCCTGGTTCAGTTTAATTTTATTTATATACATCGTTATATATATATAAACATACATATAAATGAAACTTGCCTGCATTTCGGGTCCCTGATTCCTTCTTGCAGGTTCCCCTATATCTCAAAACCAAGCATTCAAAACAAGTAGACCTAAGAGTTTATGGTTTTACCTTGATCTTAGTTCGGTCAAATACATACATATACATATTTATATAATTCCATGAACCGTATATTCTATAATCCATTTTCTTCAAAGGATTATTCCGAAACTAGTAACGGGTTTATTTTTCATGTAAGCAAAGGGATTTTAATGTCTTTCCTTATTTTAGTTTCAGGTAGAATATATATATTTGTATGTATATATATATATGTACACATATATATATATAAATACCTATATATACATATATCTATCTAATGACGTAAAAATAATTTCAGAATAAATAATGGATGAGTATGTTTATCATGTTTTAAATCATTTTAGTATAACATGCGGATTTAATAAAATTATATTTACCCTTAATGATTATTATTCCAAGAACAATATCAAAACTATATATATATATATATATATCTGATGAATTTTAAGGTTTAGTTTGATATCAAAAAATTTCTCCCTACTGAAAATTCTCATTTATCAGCGTTTTTGACAATTCATGCATTTGTTTTGTGATAATGTGTAGTTTAAATTCCTTAAACATTTACATGTGTATATATATTTATATATATTCACTCTTATTTATGTATTTACCAGGTTGTATGCAAGAATGATTTTATGCTAATAGGGGTATTGTGAAAACCATGTTTATACATCGATTTCTAACTACGAGATATTTCAATATATATATATATATATCCACATACTAAACGAATATTGCATGGTCTGATTATGCAATAAAAGCATTTATGAGACCTATTTATTTATTATTTTGTTGGCTCAACTGCATGAGATAAATCTTATCGTGAGAATAATAAAACAAGTTATCATTTCATGTATGAAATCTATTTGTTTCTTATAAATAGATATTTTTGGGAAAAAACAGAGCAATATATGTAATTTTTTTAATTTAATGAAAATTTACTATATATATTAATTTATTGATGACCTACTAACAAATAAATCTAATCTAAGTATGAGATGAATCATTTTAAGATAAATAGATTTAGAATTAAACATTTTTTAGCGTGGTGTAAAGTGTGCCAATGGTTTATTCTCAATTAACCTCTTATTAGCTAAAATAACTATTACCAGTTAATACTAGATATAATTTTATTGAAAACCACTAATACTTTATCAGAATTTTTTGTAGATAATGCATGTGACCCCTTGAAAGATTTTTCTTAAAATTTAATTGTGTGTGCATCACTAATATTTAACACATTTTATTATGCATGTACCACTTGTCATCAAGAATGTGTTTCCTTAGTAGTTTACATATCATATATTGTGTGTTATTCCTGAAATGATAATCACCAAATATTAATTAATGAATCTATGAACCCATTATTTTGAGTGGTATGGGACACCCCAAATAACATCACTTTAAATTGATTATCAAAAGTGATATTGGATGACTTGGACACATAACCCCCCTAAGACATAAGAGGATTGTAATGGGTTGATTATGTGATTGGTGGGTCCTGCTATAGCCCCTGGATGAATCGGTATGTCTAATGAGACAAAACAGTGTCACGACACAACGCCTGACAATAGTTACGGTTCATTTGAAATTCCGGGACATAGACGGTTCGTGTGAAATTCCTAGACATAAATGATTATGGTATTTTCATGAGGCCTTGACACAGTCTGGCATTATACCCTCCTCTTAATGTTTTAGCAATTGACCAACCATGGGATTTACCGACTAGTAGGATATCCCTGGTTCAGATCATTTTGTAAGCACATAATGAATGAATGGAATGACATGATATGTCGCAGTAGTTCTGGACTTGATCCATTTAACATCAGCTTTATGTTATTACATGTGAAAAGTTATGGATATGGCCATCATGATATGTTCACTAGTTATGTTCATTTTTACATCATTTTTTATTATGTCTTGTGCACTTAGATCTTCCTTGCTAGTAGTATTCGTTACCCTTCATGTTGTTAATGGTCATGTATTATACAAGCAATTAGTTTCCCTAATTGGAACTACGTACTCTGATCATGATTAGATGTTATGTTATTAGATATTTAGTTTTCCAATGTTTATGTTTATTTTCAAGCGTAATATTTTCTTTTCATTAAAGGAATATTATTTTCAAGTTTTTTTAAAACCCCGTACTGGGCATACCTTTCTCACCCTATGTTTTAAATAAAACATTTCATGTATAGATCGTGCATTCAATGATGTTTCAAATACTACCGGCTTCCCCAAACCTGAACCTCACGAGCCTCTGTAATTTTGGGACATTATGTATTATTTGTAAATGTTTGTAATGAAATTTCTGTACATCATGTCTCATAGGCACCTAGGGATCAGGTACCTTAGAGTTGGTATCAGAGGATAGGTTCAGATAACTCTGGAAAAGTAGGTAGTATAAATATATGACTGAGCATCACATAGTAATTAAATTATAACTTTCAGATGGCAGATGGAAACGTACCTACCAATATTCGATCACTTCCCCCTGAGGCCCTAGAGACCATTGTGTCTCTATATAGCCGAGAGAACTTTCTTAATTATGCCCATATCCACATGTCATTCAAGAACCTGTACGATGTGTCAAACTCACCTCGGGTGCTTAGTCTACATCGGGGTTTGGGAATGGATTACCTCCTTATGATGATGACCCAATTACCCTCATATGCATATCAGGGAAGGTACTATGAGGGACTTTTTCGAGTATTCATGGAAGGTGAAGAATTTTTCACTATGATCCTTAACCCTTTTGAAGAAGTTGCTGATGCCGGAGACCTCCGAGTGGCCTACCTTTGTCAGATTTTGAACTAGGGATTCTGGGGCCAAATGTTGGAATTTAGGATGTTAGAATATGAGTCCACCCGACTGTCTTACAGGAAACAAGTGTATGTCGATGTTTCCCAACTTCAAACCCCTCATGATACACTTAGGAGATGTCACATGTGTCTCTATGAATTTAACCCTGAATGCTCAGCCTGTGTTTGGTTTGAGGAGTTTGGGAGTTTTGATTCTCTATGTGGAGTTCATGTAGAAAATCATTAAGGAATCTTAGGCCCTGATATATGGACTTATTTGTTGTTGAAACATTACATTTTTTTCTTTCCTATCTCTACCTTATCTGTATTGTTGTGTAAATTCACATGATTTTTTTTTCAGATGCCTGGTTAATCAAACATCCCATCACTACCTGATGATATAGTAGATGATATTTTAATCAAAACATGCACTGTAGACTATCAATATTTCCTCAATATATGAGGATATTGTCAATTCCTGCTTGACTTGTCGAACAGCCCTGAAATCCTTCGTTCATACCGGGGAATGATCATGTATTCCAACTCATTGCCACCACTTAACTACCCTTCTATAGGCGAAGGGGGAGATATTACGAAGGCCTTTTTCAATGTTTTACTCTCGAAGAAAACTTTTCTTCCAGAGCATGTTTTCTTATAGCTGCCCAAGATGGCCGCCTCAAGGAATCCATTATGTTCCAGATCTTAAATCTTAGTCTAGTCAACCGCATCATCCCCCTTGAGTATCTCGAGCGTGATATAGTCTGGCGGGTCATCGGGGAATTTGTCCTTTCGGACATTTTCGGGCTTTTTAGAACACGAACCTCCCTATGGAAGCCTGTGTGTAGAACACATGAGCAGGAGTTCAAGACATACTACTCAAGGTGTATCTGGGCTAGTGAAGCAAAAGAGCTAAGTGATAACTTGGTTATCCCATTGACTATGCTAAATCTCCCATTTTGTTAATGTTGATCGACTAGGGTTTTTTTCTTTTTATGAATAGAATTGTGAGGACACAATTCATTAAAGGGGGGAATAATGTAACATCCTAAGAATCTGTGTTTCATGTAACGTTAAATTTTATATTTTATTTCACCCATTAATCGAACAAACTGGTTTCTTATAAAAAAGTAACAATGAAATAGAGTGAACGCCCAAAATGAACGAAAGGCCCTTTATTTAAATGGGAACACCACAATAACTACAATACACTATGATCAAATGGGAAATTGAGATAACCAAAGATACCAATAAAAAGCAAAATTAAGATTACAGGTAGACTGCTCAAAACAACGAGAACCCTGAGTGAACGATAGGGGTCTTTAGCATCCGCTATAAAAAACATAAGATTGGACAAGGACACTGCATCCGCACTAAGCACCAAAGGAATGACTTGAACCATCTTCCCCTTATTCATCAATCACTTTGAGTTAAAGACACCCTGATACAAGGTTTTATATGACACCAATTTGACTATTACATTTTATTTAGTCGTTGGGTCATTGAATTCCATGATCATTGGTAGAAATTTATGACTGTTTCCTTTCCTTTTGACCATAGAATACTAATAGATATAAATATATCCATTGTCCATGTTTGATAATTAATTGAAAACCAGGTATATTTAGTTCTTCAAATATGAGAATATTTGTTTTTAATTATATAAATATAATTTTATAATGTGGTTATACATGACATCGAAGATTGTTATTTTAAAATATTTTAATGAAATTATTATTGCATTATTTTCTATGCAAATAGATATTTAAAATATTATATAAATTAATATATGGGTTTTAAATAAATTTGAAAATATACTAGATTATAAATTGGATTAATGTTTCATAATATTATTTTGAATATGTAATAAAATTATTTTAATAAAATGATTAAAAAACATACCAATATGAGTGATATGTTGAAATAAATTGTTGTTATATTGAATCATATAATAAATATGTGTAATATTACATTTCAAAATTTATAATTATGATTATTATGATACATATTTAATTACCAATCTAGTTTCTAACCTTTTAAGTAAGTAGCATGAAATATGTGAATTATAAAATGATTTAAAAATAATAACTTTCACTTTTAAAAGTATTGATATAATAATTTTAATATATTATTTGTTATGTTTTACTTTTGACTTTTTCATGTTATTAATAGTATAATATAATAGAATAAAAGATAAAGTAGAAATAATGTTAACAATATTATGTTAATATAATAGATTGATTGATGAAAAACGGGAAACCCGATTTGGGTTAGGCAACCAACAGACAAGACAAAATATAATATATAATATAAAACAATAAAGGAGGGGATAAATGGAAAAACAAGTAATAAAAAAAGGGATAAAAGAATCCTGTGAGTGGATTGGTGTTTCCTGCATGAACCGCCTCGGAACAAGAGGGGTGTTGCGCTTCGGTAGAGGATGCGCGGGGGGGGGGGGGGGGGGATCCAGCCTTCTGGCTTCCATGCTGTAGGGTTTCAGCAACCGAGCTCGGTGGTAGTGTCACATGCGGGGTATGCAGGCCAATGTTGAGCAAGTCGGTGACATCGCACTGCATCCGGAGGTGTCACGTAGGTCGATCGAAGTTGAAGTTGCGCGATCACCCTGCTTCACCCATGACCATCTATCTCCTGCGAGATCTAATCTGAACGGCCTGTTGTTTAAGCCAACCGATCATTTTCCCCATGCCTCCCTCGTCTGTTCGATCTATCCAGTGTTGATCGTGGCCATCCATTTATTTTTGTATCTCTTCCCATGACAGCTTCTTCCTCTTCCCCGTGCATGCTGCGCACCAGTACCCCTATGGTCCTCTTTTCTCCACCTAAGGCCCCAGTGGACCCTATCACTCTTGTTTCTTCACGAAGTTGGCACAACCAATTTATTCTTGGCCTCAGATCCCCTTTGATGTCTCTTCATGATTGGTTATTTTTAAAAAAAAAGCCTCGAGTGGCACCGAAGCGAGAGGGTTGTTCCTTCGTGTTTCTCTCCAGCGCCTTCTTCAAAGACATTTGCGATGACCTCACTTGCTCCTTCTCCTCCCCTCCAAGATTGTAAGGGACCTTTTTTCCTTGATGTTGTTCTGGGTTCGGTTTATGTTTATGTATATACATCATTATATATATATAAACTTACATATAAATGAAACATGCATGCATTTTGGGTCCCTAATTCCTTCTTGTGGGTTCCCCTGTATCTCATAACCGAGCTTTAAAAACAAGTAGACCAAAGAGTTGATGGTTTTACCTGGAGCTTATTTAGGTCGAATATATATATATATACACATATATATATAATTCCTTGAACTGTATATTCTATAATCCATTTCTTCTAAGGATTATTCCGAAACTAGTAACCGATTTCTTTTTCATGTAAGCAAAGGGATTTTAATGTATTACCTTGTTTTAGTTTCAGGTAGAATAACTATATTTGTATGTATATATATATGTACACATATATATAAAAATACCTATATATACATACATCTATTTAATTTCATACAAATAATTTCAGAATAAATAATGGATGAGTATGGTTATCATGTTTAAATTCATTTTCGTATAACATGAGGATTTAATAAAATTATATTTACCCTTAAAGATTATTATTCCAAGAACGATATCAAAACTATATATATATATATAAATATATTTGATGAAATTTAAGATTTAGTTTGATATCAAAATAATTCTCCCAACTGAAAATTCTCATTTATCCGTGTTTTTGAAAATTCATGCATTTGTTTTGTGAAAATGTGCAGTGTGAATTCCTTAAACATTTAAATGTGTATATATATTTATATATATGAACTCTTATTTATTTATTGACCAGGTTGTATGCAAGAATGATTTTATGATTATAGGGGTATTGTGAAAACCATGTTTATACATTGATTTCTGACTTCGAGATATTTCAGTATATGTATATATATATATCAACATACTAAATGAATATTGCACGGTCTGATTATGCGATAAAAGCATGTATAAGACCTATTTATTTGTTGTTTTGTTGGATCAACATCATGAGATAAATCTTATCTTGAGAATCATAAAACATGTTCATTTCATGTATGAAATCTATTTGATTCTTATAGAGGGATATTTTTGGAAAACAAAATAGAGAAATATATGTATTTTTTTAAAATTTAATGAAAATATACTATATATATTAATCTATTGATGACTTACTAACAAAGATAGGTAATCTAAGTGTGAGATGAATCATTAAAAGATAAATAGATTTAGAATTAAACATTTTTTAGCGTGGTGTAAAGTGTGACAATGGGTTATGCTCAAATAACCTCTTATTAGCTAAAATAACTATTACCAGTTAAGACTTGATATAATTTGATGGAAAACCAGTAATAAATTTTCAGCATGTTTTGTAGTTAATTCATGTTACCCCTTGGAAGATTTTTCATAAAATTTAATTGTGTGTGCATCATTGATATTTAACTCATTGTATTATGAATGTACCACTTGTCATCAAGCATGTGTTTCCTTAGTAGATTCCATATCATATTTTGTGTGTTATTCCGAAAATGATGATCACCAAATATAAATTAATGAATCCAAGAACCCATTATTTGGAGTGGTATGGGATACCAAAAATAACATCACTTTAAATTGAGTATCCAAAGTGGTATGGGACGCCGTGGATACATAACCCCCCTATGATATAAGAGGATTGTATTGGGATGATTATGTGACGGGTGTGGCCCGTTAGAGCCCCTCGATTCATCGGTAGGTCTCATGAGAAAAAAAAAGTGTCATGGAACAAGGCCTGACAATAGTTACGGTTCGGGTGAAATTCCGGGACATAGACAGTTCGGGTGAAATTCCTAAACATAGATGATTATGGTCTTTGCATGAGGCCCTGACATAGTCTGGAATTATACTCTCCTCTTAATGATTTAGCAATTGACCAACCATGGGATTTTATGACTAGTATGATATCCCTGGTTAATATCCTTTTGTATGAATAGAATGAATTAATGGAATGACATGATATGTCACAGTAGTTCTGGACTTGATCCATTTAACAGTAACTTTATGTTATTACATGTGAAAAGTTATGGATATGGACATCATTATATGTGCACTAGTGATGTTCATTATTATAGCATTTTTTATTATCTCTTGTGCACTCAGATTTTCCTTGCTAGTAGTATTCATTACCCTGCATGTTGTTAATGTTCATGTATTATACAAGCAATTAATTTCTGTAATTTTAACTACATACTCTTATCATTATTGGATGTTATTTATTAGATATTTTTTTCCAATGTTTATGTTTATTTTCAAGCGTACTATTTTATTTTTAGTAAACGGATATTATTTTCCAGTTGTTTTAAAACCCCTTACTAGGAATACCTTTCTCACCCAATATTTTAAATAAAACTTTTCAGGTATAGATCATGCCTTCAAAGATGTTTCAGATACTTCCGGTTTCCCAGAACCTGAACCTCAAGAGCCTCTGTAACTTTCGGACATGATGTATTATTTTTAAATGTTTGTAATGATATTTTTGTACATCATGTTTCATAGGCACCCGAGGATCGGGGACCTTACAGTCATGAAGATTTTTGATATACTAATGAATATTTCCTAGATCCTATTGTAAGATTCGTTACCCTAATATATTTTTTTTTGACATTTTATGTGAGTATCTAAACAAATAAGAGGTATCTAATTGACATGAACATGTGTATCTATCTGTGGTTCTCCATCATGTTGCCTATTATTACAAAGTGATATTAGTTTTAGGTTTTCTTTGTTTTAAATTCACATGGGTAAGAGGTATAGAGGTTGTTACCATTTGGAAAGTGTTAGTTTCTTCTGGTTTTTGGATTATTCCCATGAATTGGATTCTGAAATTTCATTTCAAAAGTAATAAAAACCCATATAGTTCAATGCCACGTAATGGGAAATGTCAAACATGTTTAGGTCAAGTAATGAGGACCAATCCATACTGATTAAATTTAATCAATATATACTACTAGCCAAAAAATTAAAATAAATTATTTTTGGGGGCTTATATAAGACTGTCCACTTCTGGTTGACCATGAAGTGAGTATAAAAAATAAGTATGGATTGATGTAAGGAGTATGGAATCATGAAGATCTACCCTATCATGGGTATATCCTAATGAGGATTGTATAATGGAACATATATGAAATATACCCCTATGTATAGTTCATGATTCAAGAACCCCAAAATTCTAAATTCAAATAATACTATTCTTGATAGACTTTTTAACATAAAAAATTGAGCATTAAGCGGACTATAATGTACTATAAAAATATTTTTATTTAAATGTGACCATTATGATATAATTGTTAAATGGATAGTATGATTTAAAATGACCACGTTATGAAAAATATTTAAAATGGTTTTATAAAATGAAAATGTATTTATTAATTCATTATAATTATGTACCCAGTTTTCAATAAAATCGTTTTATGCCGCAAAAATATGTTTTTCTAAAAAATTGTTTTTATTGAATTTTATGTGTGGAAATTATAATGAATTTATGCTCATTATTTTGTGTTTACTTTAGAAAATGGATATACTTTTTTATCATGGTTTCCTAATAGTATTAGGATTGTTTTTTGGAATTTCTTGTAATGAATGATCTTTAAGTTAATAGTGAAAAATTCAAATTTCTTATAAAACTAGAATTTATTCTCAATAAAGAAATAAATTAAAATAGATATTATGTTCTGGATTTTTTATTAAATTTAAATGAGAAAAATTTAATTAATAATAATAAAAATAATTCTTTGTGAATCAACATTTTTTTATTTTGATATAAGTTAATTTTTATAATTAATAACTCAACTCTCTAAAACTGTTATTAATTTCATTTATGAATTTATATTAAAATTGAATTATTACACTTATAAAAATTTATCATTAAAAAATAAATACCATATTTGGAATTAGAAGATTTAAATTTTGAAGATAGGACCCCTTTATGTTTAGATCATTTTGAATAGTAACCATATAAAATATTTTCTACCATGATAAGAGTAAAATATGATAATTAAGGTTAAAAGTGTTGGATAATGTTTCAGGATCAACCCAAAACATTCTTTTGTTTACATGGAATATTTAAACTTTAATATATCCATACTAACATTGAATTTATGTAATTTTAGTATAATTTTCATTTCATAATGAAATTTATATTATTTTAAGAAAAGGTTAAAAAAATTACACTCTTTTGACATTATTATCTCTTATATATTATCATAGGGATAAAAAATCATTCTAATGAATATAATTATTTTTCATTGGTAAATTATTTTTATGATTATAATTTTTTTAATTTATTTAATGGTATAATTACCTTAAACTGTAAAACAACACAAATACAGTCTATGTGCAAGAAGAAGAAAAATAATGATAAATGATTTTAAAAATAATAAAAGTAATATGTTTCTGTTGAATTGATGTATTATATGAATTTAATTTTTATTTATCAATTATAAATGGTGGTAAATTGGTTTAGTAAAATTCAATTATTTTCATGATGGCATTGATGCAAAATTAAATGAATAGTCCCAAAATGACTTTAATGATATTTTATGATGAATAATAATTAAGTAAATGATATAAAAACAAAAAAAATAAAGAGTATAATTGGGATATTTTATTATCAAAAATATCATCCATGGACTATTTTTGAGCAACGTTTCACCTTAGAAGTAAATTGTGTTACAGTAAATGGATAAAAAATGTATTAATATTGTAAAGGTTCAGGGATTAATGAGGGGGTTAAACCCAATGATATGGATTGAAATGTAACTTAAAATATAAATATTTATTATTTATATTATTTAGACCTTATTATGCCATAATATAGAAATTATGGACATTTTATTCCAAATTAAATGATTATGGTATATATTATATTTAAACATTTTAAGTAATTCAATGTGATTGTTTTAAATTATTTATAAAATGGAACCACATCCGCTCCATTATTCATAATGTATGAGAAGTATATCTCATCCCATAAATTTTTTAATATCATTATGGATCCCTTGTACACTACTTATATCTTTTTTTTTATTTTCCTATGATCGTTTGTTCATGGATTAAGGTGTATGCTAAATGGGGTCTTTAAATGAAGAAGAATCATGTTTAATGACTCTACCTTGTTTTTTTCATCAAATTCCTAAAACTCTATTGTAAAAATACTAAAAAAATTAATTTAGTTTCGTAAATATATTGAGATGTTATTATTATTATGAGGAAACCATTCTAAACATCTTTTTTCATTTCATGTAATTTTATAACAACACTCGTGGATAAATACGCCCTTTCATCTCCCTATAGTGGTGTAATTCGTCTTTCATCACTACTTTACATGAATGGTTATAATGATAGAAATAACTAATATATTTAATATTTATGGAATAAGTATATTTTTCAGAAACTTAATATTTAATTTACTTTAATACCCTTTCATCCGTTAAAAATATATATTGTCGCTCATGCGTACACGTGCACTACCCACTCCATGAAGTAATACGATTAATTTTTCATGTACACATTTAATTAATGATTATATATATATATAATTAATATATATATACATATATATTATTCATATAATTATTTAAATTATATATTTAATTTTACCATGGTCAAGATGCAAGTACTAAATCTTGTAACGACCCGAAATTTGGAATAAATGTTGTTTCCTAATTTTGTGTGTTATTTTATTTTTTATACACAAAAAAATGTTTCATTTGATAACATGAGTATAATTAAAATGAGACCGTTGGGTTTTGACTGTTATATGAACATTGTTCAATATGACTGCTGCAAACTAAACATTTTGATTATTTTCTCTAAATACAAGTAATATTGGTTAATTAATATAGAAAGATGATTCGATGGCCACACCCAGTAGTCCTAGACTGATCGAAGCCCATCTAACAGAACTTGGGAAGGAGGTAACACCACTGGGCTTTGCTCTGGTCCAAACCTAAGCTGAACTTCATCGTGTGAAGCTAGAAAAGAATCTTCTTCATGAGAAGTTCAAACTGATAGAAATTACTACTCGTTCGATGTTGGTCGAGACTCCCTCAGATTCTCTCACCTTAGCAAACCTTACACTTAGTTTCTATGATGCTGTGATAAGGGGCTATATAAGGAGACCGTAACTGCCTTGTGTAATCCTTTGTTTTAAATAAAAATTTTGATTTCTTCTTATGATAATGTTTAAGAATTTTCAAATGACCGGATAAATATAGTATGAATATTTTTTGAGTATTTTAGAGAAATGATATTTTAAAAATGTTTATGTAAACTTTAAATAATAAAAAATGTGTACTGATTTACAAAAAATGGTCTTCTACAATTATATTCAGTACGAAATTTAGAGTCTAATAAAATCAACTTAATTTTTGATGGTTAGTAAATTATGAATAGAGATTTTATTATTAAGATTAGTAATGTGTCCAAATCGATTAGTAATATCACTTAAAGAAAGTATTAATATAATCTAGGCACCTTGATTTAGTAATGTGATTCAATAAAATTGTTAAATAATGGTTTCATAAATTATTATTCAAGTATTAGTTTTTTTCTGGTGAATAGTGTTTTTTAATTAAAAATTAAATTAAAAATATTTAGAAAATTATTTATATAAAATGGATATCATTTTTGAACTCAGAGCATAGATATTATATTAAGGTAATTTTTAGGGTTTTTAAAAAAAATGAATTTTCGGTGAATAGTGTATTTATTTAAAAATTAAATTAAAAATATTTGGAAAATTATTTTTATAAAATGGAGTTCATTTTTGTAATTAGAGCATCGATATTTGGTTAAGGTGAAATTTTGGTATTTTTATGAGAAAGTTGAATTTTCGATGAATAGTGAAAATACAGTTTTAGGGTTTCAATATGTTTAATGACATCATAATTATGTCATGATTAAGTCATGAGATATTATAAGGGTTGGCCGACCAAAGGTGATGAATTATTGTATGGGGGGACCTATGTGGCCAATACCATGGGGAAATACCATGGGCAAGCCCACGGTTTTGCCAAAACCACCAATAAGGTGTCCCTTGGCCATTAATGCCTTGTCCCCTCACTTTCCATATAAATACCAAGCCATCCTCTCATCCATTCGACTCCCCACTCTCCCCCCATCAAAGTTACTATCTCATTAACTCTCAAGGAGTCCTACCAAGGTTCCCCCAAGCCCTCAAGGTCCCAACCATTGAGTTTTAAGAGTTACATTTTAAGGTAAGGGATCCTACCTCTCTCTTTCAAGTAATCTCTTTTATGTCATTTCTTTTATGCTCCATGATGTTATGCTGTAGAATGTTATTTTATATTCATCTTAATTCCCTTTTCATGTTCATATGATGAGATACCCCCACATTCTCTCATCAATTCGATTTAAGAATGTTTAATTGGCGTCGTTAGGCTGCCGAATTTTGAAGGGATTCTTTCACCTTTCTCAATTTTCAAAGTTCTACTTTCATGTCAAGTCTTTAATGTTCATTTTTATTATGTTGGGTTATGATATATATATATATAATAATGATATTTTATGTTCATATAATGAGATTACCTATTTTGATCTCGTCAATTCATTTTTGTTGATGTTTAAGTGGCGTCGTTAGGCTGCCGAATTTTTAAGGGATTCTTTCACCTTTCTCATTTTTATCATAGTTCTACATTCATGTAAAGTCTTTAAAGTTCCTTTTTATTATGTTGGGGTATGATCTCTATACCTATCATACTGATCTTTCATTTTCATATGATGATAGATCCTATTTTTATCTCGTCAATTCATTTTTGTTGAAGTTTAAGTTTCACCGTTAGGCTGCCGAATTTTTAAGGGATTCTTTCACCTTTCTCATTTTTTCAAAGTTCTACTTTCATTTAAAGTATTTAAAGTTTCTTTTTATTATTTTTTGTTATTATATCTATATCTATCATACTTATCTTTTATGTTCATATGATCAGAGACCCTATTTGATCTCGATAATTCATTTTGTTGAAGTTTAAGTGGCGTCGTTAGGCTGCCGAATTTTCATAAGAGAAATCTAATTTTTGTCTTCCTTTCATATTCTTCATTTCATATGTTATATATTTCAAATTTTATTACCATGTTCTTAAACCCTTTATATTCTAGCCCCCTACTATTTTATGGATCATTTATGAGTGGGTGAACCATGTCCCCTCTCTTTTCAATGTTTTCTAAAACCCCAAAACATAGCCGTTATGCTGCAGAATTTCCGTCTCAACATGTCTCTCTTATTCTAAAATTCCTTTATTTTATTAATTGAATACTCAAAGATATTTCTTCTAAAGGTTTATTCACATATATACCAAAATTTTCTATTTTAAATTCTGGTATTTAAATACCTGAGACCCACTTTCCCTTTCCGTGGGTTTAAATTGACATAAAGATCATGTCTTTAAAACAGTTTTTAAAACGTTAAGATTATGAAATGAATCCCATTACTTAAATGCTGTATGTGTTATTTATGAAATTATTGATGGTGATATATGTGTCTCTCATTATAATAAAGGCATGTTAAGGGTGTGGCTTGATATCACTCTAATGCATTGGGTAAAGACTTAATCTCTAGAGATGACCATTTAGACCGATACCTTGGTGAATAACCTTGGTAATTTTTAATGACACCTTGGGGATGGACCTTGGTGAAACGAAATGATTTTCAATATTAAATGTTGCAGCAACATCTTCATGTTATGAAAAATGTTATTTTTGTAATGATATTCCTCACAAATATTTTCTCACACCTTAATGTTCTTTTTCATGACATTGTTGATGTATCCGAAGTTTACATGTTAAATGTTTCCCCTTATTTCACTTACTGGGCCTTCTGCTCCCCCATTATTTTGATGTATGTCCCCAGGTTATGAGATGCAGTAATGAACCTAGGATGAACATTAGGAGAAGCCTTTCAAGTGTTTAAGAATATTGTTTTATGTTTTTATGTTTTAATTTCCTAGTTTCCAAGACAATAAACCTTAAAGATCCTCAGTTTTGTAAAATATAATAAAAGTTTATGTGATAAAAAGGTGGGATGCTATAAAACTACTAATCCAAAACACAATCGAAAAAAAAAATAGTTCACACTCAAAAACAATGATTTCAATTAATATTTATTAATAAAAGGGTGTTAAAATATCATAAGTAGATCATATATAACATTATAATTGTGTATATGGTTATGGTATGTATTTAAAATCAAAATAAATTTTTCAAACATGAGGTTAAAATTAAATCAAAAGCAATTCATAATTGATGTAAGGGTTTTTTTTCACAATCTCATCATTATTTGGAATTTTTTTGTTTGTGAATATTTTATAGGATTTATATAATAATTATATTATTAAGCCCATAAATTTTCTTATCCTCTAGTTATCAAAATAAATTACATTTTTTCCTTTCATTTTCCTCAATCTATGTTCTTAAAAGTTAGATAAATTGTTTTAAGGAAAGACAACATTTTTTTCTATTCGAATGGGAATAATGTTCAGACAATACAATGATTTGTTTAAAATGTTTTTATTAATGTTTATTACAATCGAGAATTATTTATTAAATTCATTATACCCATGGTTTAATTCCTATTAGAAATTATAAAAAGTAATTTTTTTTGAAAGATGAATTATTTACCGAATGTGTGAATGGAATCCTTATTTTAATATACAATGTGTGAAGATATTTTCCCAACATCATGTCTAATATTTTCATTAATGCATCCTTTAAAAGTGTCCAATTTTCTTCTGAAATAATAATTTTTCTAATATTTTTGGAAAATTTTATACTTTAAATAACTAACATAAAAAAGAAAATGGTATTTTTCCAAAGAAACATTCCAGTGAACATTAAGATTATTTTATTCTATGTTAACACCCATCGAATAATACTATAATTTACTAAGGATATAATCTTATGATACGACCCACTATATTTATCTAGATGTATTATAATCATTTTCCCTAAGCAAAGTATTGATATTATGTATGATAGTACTACTAACATGGATAATTATTGATTTTTGTAGAATATTAATTAATCTGTGTTATTTATTCATATTAAGAATAAATTTGAATTATTAAATTTAATGGTAGGGCCTAATATTTTCTAGCATGATATTGCTTCGATAAGTCACATGGTAAAAAACATGTTGTGTAATTTTCATATTCCTTACCGATTTAAGAAAGATTTCTTGGTTGGAGGCCTCAATGATAGGTTTAAAATGATATATTATGAATTCAGTGATTATAAAATTAGTTATTGATGTCCATGTTATTACTAAAATAGTTATTTTGATGTGCGCATTCCCTAACTGTGCAATTGAGCTCATAATTTAATTTCATTTTATTTCCATAGGATAATAAGAATTGTACTATGATTTATGTGAAAGGATATACCAAAGGAAATAATTATTTTCTCAAACTAAATACAATTATTTATTTTATGTATTAAAATATAATGTGATAATGAACCATGTATCCATTTTTTCAAGTCCACTAAACTATTCATGTCTTTAGGTTTTGATTCCCTGTATATTGTTAAAATTTGGTAAAATAACCAATTTCCACAGGTTACTAGATTCTTGTTGTTAAAGTTGGTATCGAAGGCTGTTTAATTAAACTATTTGGATCAATATTTTTGAATCAAAAGCTATAGAAAATAACCTAATGATGTAGGTATATGCCTATGTAAAGGGTAATAACATAATGTTTTGGTATATTAGAGATTTTTGGGATTCCTATAATATACCACCATATCTAAAAACAATAATGTTTATAAATTTGTGTATTGAAGAACCTAGAGGTAACAAATATCTAATGTGTAGATCAGGTATTAAATATATCTTCACTATTGTATGATGAGTGGACAAAAGATTAACCAATTGGGTAGAAACACATCAGATATATACTTGGGTTAATTCAAATTTTCATTATGAATCATTATGAAGAATGAGAAGAAAAACTGTGGAAACATATGATATTCCACAGTAATATGGGATTAAACTAATGTGTCATGGGTTGATAGGATAATCTTTTATCATATTTTTAAAGGAATTTATAACCGTTTTGAGTTTCTATGTGATGTGTGTTTAATATGATTAAAGATATTTTCCCAGAAATGTTTGGAATTCAATTTTTTGGTTTAGTATGTGTTTACATGAAAATGTTATTTTAGGAAGAATGGTTATATATTTTGTGTATATTATTTAATTTTATGGATAAAATTTAGGCTTAATATGATCATTTATGTTAATAGGGTTAATTGGTGTAAATGGTTCATTATATTTTTTGGATATATGTTTTGTTGAATAGATGATAATGAGATTGAAAATTGAATTCATGACTTGTGATCAATATTATTTCATAAAATTTTCATTATATTTTTATTAAAAAATAACTCATTATGGTAAACATGATATTATTTACTAGGGTGGGATTTTATTTGGGGAATAAATTCTAAGTTGTCTAATGGAAGCATATATGTTTTTATAGTTCTTTTATGGGGATTTTATCTATTTATGGATAATATTACCATATTTTTTAGAATATATGATTTATTATATAAATTTTTGTATGTGATCAATATATCATTGAGATTAATTATAGGTTTATCCAGAAAGGTTATGTTATCAAATCATTTTGATTTTGGGGATTATAAAGGGATTCGATATATTTTGGAATAATTTTAATTTTATTTATTTATTAATGTATTTATGTTAGAATTCGGGTGTTGTTGTTAAGTATTTGGATACTATAGTAGTATTTGATAATATAATGGTTTAATAATATTGGATAGTAGCTCAAAATTTTATAATCTATTTGGTTTTGTCTTGAGGTATGAGGAAAAATGTTTCTCCTTAAATAGATATTTTAATTCAATGAAAGATAGTTTTTTTTCTATTGGAATGAAAAATTCAACTTTAATATTCATTTATTTTTATATGATATAAGGGGAAGTGGGACGTGATTTATGCACAATGAAATAATGCATTTATGATTTTGATGTGGAAAGAAATAATGGAAATTTATTTTCTCATGTTCTATATCATAATGGTAAAATATTCCACAAACTCTAGGAAATTGATCTTGAATAAAAAAATTATTTTAGTACATTAATTTATGATGAATTGATAGACTTATTTATCCCTTTCCAATTTATGATTTTTTGGTCACTAACATTCTCATAAACATTCTCACTACCACATTATATTATTCTTTGGACATTATCATTCTCCATATGTGAAATTGATGCTAATATTCTAATTATTTGGGAAACTGATTATGTGTTATTTTAAGTACCCTTTATGTTTCCCACTATCACTCTTCAAAGGATGTTTTCGTATACATTTATATAATATGGGGTTTCAAAAAATGTATTTTCAAATATAAAAACCATGATTATAGAAAACAATTACCAAAGAAATTAATTTAAAGGGGTAATATAGGAGACCAAAAATTATTTTATAATAATATAATGCTCGATATTTATCTTAACACACAACACCAATATGTATGAGAACTATGATATAACATGAAAATATTATTATTTAAATGTGACCATTAAAACTTATCCATTAATTAGGAACTATGATTTGAAATTATGAAATTATTAAAATATTTTTTAATGGTTTATATAATGAAAATGTATTTATTAATTCATAATAAATATGTATTAACTTTTTAGAAAATTCATTTTCTGCTTCAAATATATATTATCTTAAAAAATGGGATTTTATAGATTTTTTAAACATATATTATAAATAAAATTTTAAAATTTCATTTTTTTTCATTGAAAAAGATAATATCATTTTTAAAATAAATATATCAAAATAAGATTAGTAAAATGTAATGATTTGTTTTTGAAAAGATTGATTTTTAAGTGAATAGTTAAATTTTTTGATATTTTGTAAAATAATATTATCTTTTAATTAAATAATGTAATTTAAAACTAACATTATATTTTGGATTTGGTTTCATTGATAAATAATATAAATTTAATTAAAAAATATAAAAATAATTCTCTAAAAATCTAAATGATATTTGATTTCAGTATAAGTTCAATTTATTGAAAAATAACGCAAATTTTCAGAAAAATAAATTATCACTACGTGTTACAAATTAATTGTAAAACAAATCTACTTATAAAAATTTCATCATGAAAAATAGATTGCATATTTGGAATTAGGAGTTCTAAATTTTT
The DNA here is from genome assembly GCA_963277665.1 of Viscum album. Taxonomy (NCBI): domain Eukaryota; kingdom Viridiplantae; phylum Streptophyta; class Magnoliopsida; order Santalales; family Viscaceae; genus Viscum; species Viscum album. Next base: position 523,049,789 of record OY728150.1, read on the forward strand.
ATGTAGAACCCTTTTATTTTTTTCATTATAAATAGTAGCCATATAAATGATTTATCACCACTATAAGGGTAAAAAAGTTAGTTAAGGTCAAAACTATGGGGTAAAGTGTCAAAAACACAAAATATGAATTTAAAAAATTGATTTGGATATATTATACCATATTAGTCCTAAATTTTAAGATATGTTATTTTAGTATAGTTTTTCAATGATAATGAGATTTTTATTATTTCATGAAAATGATAAATATAAAATGTCACTATCTCGAATTGAATTTATATTATATGTTTTTATAGGGAGAAAATTTTGTTATTAAAAACTAGAAAAAGTTATTTTTAATTTAGGTAAATTATTTTTGTTATTGTAATTTATCTACATTATTTGGTGGCGGTAAAATAACCTTAAACTATTATGCAATGTTAACACAATGACAAGGTGATCAGAAGAAAATTCATGGAAAATGGTTTTAAAAACAAAAAATATTAATATTTCTTTTGTTTAATTGTGTTATTAAAGAAATTTAATTGGTTAAAATATTGTATAAATTATTTTAATGTGCTTACATTACAATTACATTATTGTCTTCGTGTCATTGATTACAATGTAAATGAATAGTCCGAGAAATGATTTTAAAGATATTTAATGTTAACTAATATTTAATAATATGATTTATTATTTCGAAAGAAAGTATTTAAAGAGGACAATTAGGATTATAAATGCACGAATTTTTCATCAGTAGACAATATTTTTTCATGTTGTCAACTAAGACATAAATTTATGACCCTTAATGTCTAATCAATTTGTTAACATTATTAATGATATAATGGGTCAATAAGTGTGTTAAACCAAATTATAAAGTTTTAAATTTTACTAATACATATATAAAATTAATTTAATGAATTTATTTCAACCACATCATATCCTAAAATTGATATTATATCCTTTTGGTTCTACATAACATGAATATGATATATATTATATATCTTTTAAGTAATTCCTTATGTGTCTTATCTCTCACTTATAAAAGGGAACAATATATTCTCATTTATTCAGAATTTTTGAAAACTATAGTTCATAAAATAACTTACATAATAAATTTATATCTTCATTATACCTTTACTTTATTTTCTAGTCTTCTTCTAAGACCAATATTTATAGGCTTAATGTGTAATCCAGAGGAGGTATCCCAAAGAATTGGTAATAGTTTTTATTGATGCTTTCAAGTGTATTTATTCATCCTCATCATCTAAATAAAATGTAACCATAATAAAATAATTAATAAAGTATTATAAATATATATATATGTTACTATGATTATGTTAAACCCAATTATAACCACTTATCCATACCAGAGAGGGAGAAAACATTGCTTTTATATATGTATGGTCTACCATATCCATATAATGGTTTAATTAATTTTTTAAAAAAACATACATATGATTATTATAAATGTTGAAATAATTAATATTTATGACATAACTATTGTTATATAAATATAATAAATCATTTACATTCTTGATATTCATTCAGTTAAAAACTTATAATGGTTCTCTTTTATACATGTCGACTACCACCTCTATAAAATGATGTGATTAATTTTTTGTGAATGCCTTTAAAGATGATTCTAAAAACATATATACACAATATATATTATATTTATATATTTATTATAATTATTTATTTAATTAAACAATAGTAAATATGAAAATACTAAAACAACCAAAACAAAATTTAAATGAATAATGAAACAGTTCACACTATGGAATAAAATATCTAAAAAAAAATATTTATAAATAATAGTTGAAATAATCTATGTAGATGTTTTATTATAATATAAGTATTTATAAGGTTATTTTATTGAGGTATAATAAATATAAATTTATTATATTGGATGTAAATGTACTTATAAATCAAGTTGAACTTGAGGTAAGAGTTTATTTGAAAATTCTAACATTTTTGAGATTATTTATGATTAAGTTTAATATTTTGTAATAATATGATATTTATATATTAAAAAAATTTGTTCTCATATATTTCGTACTATAAACTATATTTTTCCTTTAATTTTCTTCTCTCAGAGTATAAAATTTATGAAATATTGCTTTTAATAAAAAAATGACTTTTTTCTTTTCGTCTTGGAATAATTTTTTTAACATAAATATTTTCTTTCAAAAGTTTTCAATATTGTTTTTAATGTTATAGAATTATTTATTCAAATCAATTTACCTGTGCATTAATTTATGAAAAAAAAATTGAAAATATTTTTCATAACATTTTCTAAATTAGGCACATTTTAGTAAAGGTGGAAACGAAATGTATTATTTGACACGCACTTCATGAATAGAATTCTAGAACAACATACAAACTATTTTTCATGAATACTAAATTACATTATTCAATGTTTCATTCCAATGATATTATTATTCTTAATATATTGTAAATTTTTAGATTTTAAATATATAATATAAAAATTAATTTTATAATTTTCTGAAGAAATGTTGATGTGATCTTTTAAAATTATTCTTATACATGTAAAATAAATTAAAAAAGTTTTAATATTTAGTGAGGATATAATATAATGATACCATCAAATATAATTTTATCAGTGTATTATTTTCATTTTGACTGGGAAAAGTATTTATATTCTTTATGCTAGTTCATTCAACACAAATAGTTATTGATTTTTATGTAATGGTGATTATAATTATTTTTTATTCATATGATGGTTATAATAGACATAATAAGTGATAGATGGGCCAGTGAATTACATAGAATCATGATGTAATGGTATGCCTTGTGATACAATACTGGTTGGGTATTTGGAATATTCCATAAATATATATTAATAATTTCATAGAATAAGGTCTCTATGGTATGTTTAATATGTATGAAATTATACATTGCATCCTTATAAATTCATTTATTAATATCCATGTGACTACTAAAAATATTCTGTTTTCCATGTATAAGTTTCAAACTCATGTGATTATTGACATTATTTTAATTGATCATCATTTATTCCTATTATATTATTGATTCCTTCTTTATTCTATGATAGTTTTCAATATACATAGTCATTTACTTGGCATTTAATCTCATCCTTTTAGGTTTTTTTCATTCCTCAGGAATCTAGGAAGTGTACTATGAATAAATTTGAATAGATATTCTATATGGAATAATATTTTTCTTAAATAGAATACTTTATTGTATTTATGTTGTCCAATGTAATGTGAGATTCAACCATGAATCTAGTTTTGCAATATTATTAAAATATTTCATCCTTTATAATGTGATATACTATATATTGTGGTAATTTATTGAAATATACACAAGATCTAGGATTCTACATTTATGGTGTTACAAAGATTGTAAAAGTAAAATATTCTTCTGAATATTGTCTATATAGAATATATCTCAAATAGACCAGATATCCAGACACATGGGAGTATATCCAGGTGTGGAAAGGATGTAAATGATCTCATGGGGGATATATCCAAATGATACTAATGGTGAAACATTACTTTTTTTAGGATTGAGCTTTATAGAGGTTTCCTATAAATCTCATTAACATAGGAATCAAATCCCAGGTAGTTAGAACTATGCAGTTTTTGTTTTTCTGACTATAACTAACCATTTACTTTAACGTAATGATGTAAGAAAATATATGGATGCATTTGAATATTGGATATGGGGGATCAAGACATAGATAAGTGTTTTATATATTATGTAATGATAAAAATCAAGGCCCACATAGTAATGATGTTTGTGTTGTTTGTGTCATAAAAAGTGAGACAACATTTGTTTAAGTGGGGATTATGCATATGGGGTTTCCCTAGAAATTATCATTGGGATTGTGTCCCATTAATCGAAAAATAAATAGTGGATTGTTACACCTAAGGTGAATAACAATATTAGAGACATTTGTATCATACTAAAGGAACATTCGCTATAAATCCCTAATCAAACATTTTTCATGCTCAGTGTGAGAAATAACATATAAAAAGAGATTTGAAAATTTTCATTAGAATGCAAGATGGAATCTATGAGGGGACTAAAAATTGAGGATACATTCATTTTCATCATTGAGAGTATGGAGCTTTTAATGAAAATAAAATTTAATCTAGACTTCTTCCATAGGAGGATGCTTATAAAGGGGGTATTTTTGTTATGTTAATGGAATGATCAAATCAAATATTTAATCCCATGTGATTTTTACTCGGCGTGAGAAAAATAAATAGAAACATATCAAAAAAAATCCTGAGGGTACAAGAATAAATTGGTAAGGAGATCTCACACTAAGGAATACTTGAGGAAAATAATATTATGAGTTTCATTTAGTATATTACTATGATAGAGGACATGTGCTTTAAAATAGTGTATTGTAATACGAAAAGATATATGGGGGAATTATGGTCTTCAAGGGGAACATGTCTGAGTGAATAGAATAATGGAAATATATTGGATAAGGATCTCATGAATTAATATAAAGTCTATTGTATCCTGATTATAAAATTAACTAGATCCTTCATAGTTCATTAATTCCCAATTCATTGATGGGTATGAAATGATTTTTGATTGCATAAAGATTATTTTAACATGTGGTTATGAGATACATTGAAATAATAGGGAGCTATATTTAGGTGGATGATAATTAGGGGTGTAGCCTAATGAAAAGAAGTTAAAATACTTGTATATGAGGTTCAAGTGGAATTGATGGGAAAATTCATGAAGGGAATGAGTTCATGTGATCATGTGATGGTGCATAAGTCATATAATTTCTTGAAAGTCAAGGTGTTATTATATCACCAAACTAGAACTAGATCAAGATAAAACATGAAACTACCTCATAACATATAGAGCATTATAATATCTTATGACCATGGGTCTGCATGGGATCCCATGGTCGAGGGGTCATCATGTGACACAACTAACTCTAGAATGAATGGTTTTATATGATTTTAAAAGGGAAACCCATTCTCTCATTTGAATATATTCAAAAAAATTGTCAAATTATAGTTTCTAAATTCACATTATTCTCATTGGATATACTTTCTTATCAATTGTTTCTCCATGTATCTACTTTTTAAAATTCTATATCTAGTTATGTGGTCAAGATGGGATTTTATATCCATCATCCCCCCCGTATATTTTCACTACTTCACATGGTAGGTGAGACACATATATGAAATTAAGGTGGTGGAATATTATCCACATAAGTCGTATTGGGATTATTTGTTGTACATTCCCAAACCTCATTTCCCCAATGATGTCTCTTCTATGCGTTACATTACACACATTAGTCAAAAAGTGGTAGGTCATGGACAACTTTTCCCTAAGTTCAATGAAATGATGCAATGGTGATAGGTGATAACATGATTGTGTATGGAATCACATTAAAATTAGAGACCATGATAATGAGATGTATTAGACAAACATGTTCACATAATCCTTTCGATGTTAGGAGATTATGTATCATGGGGTCCACATGGAGAAGAATAGTTTCATTAATTCCCTAGCATGGATAAAATCTTTTGGGTGAACCATTTGGTGTTAGGGACTGGTGCATGATTGAGGGGTCATGTGAAGAAAAAATACAACATTAATGGCCCATAATAAATCACTTTGGCTATATGAATCATTTTGGAATATTAGATTGTGTATCTATTGGTATATCAAATGATGAGTTGTGGACATATGAACACCCAATAATAGAAAAATCTATCATGTGATCCATTTGGTGTTTGGAAGTAGTGTATATCTGTATCACACATGAAGAAAACTGAAAATATGAATGACCTATTTTTTACAAAAAAATGTTCATGTATTTATGGTCTCGGATTAATGGGTTCAGATTATGTGATTATGTGTAGCATTAAGGGATATGCGATCACAAAACCTGATTTTCAGAACTCCAAGTGGTCTTGTGGTATTTGAAAATTCCTTGGTATCAAAATAGAACATGTAATTTGGGTATTTTTCCTACTTTATCTTGACAACATTATTCGAGAGGGTGTCAGCACCAACCAATATATGGGTACTCATATAATTTGATGTAAGTGATAAACCATATATATGATATGTTAGAGGACCAATGTAACATCCCAGGTAAATAATGTGTAATACATTTTTATATTTATTAATATTTGTGAATTAAATATTAATTTTACTTCAAAGGGGATTCTATGTTCGATGGTTTACCTGACATGCAATAATGAGTTTCTCCGAAATATTATCTTTCACACAAGGCTGAGTCATACTGAAAAATAATAATATAATATTATTTAAAATGGTAGTTAACGCCTAGTCATTGTATTAGCAGAAATTAATAGAACTAACTAAAATATTATTATGAATATTTTTTAAATGTCTTTACATTTATCCAATAAATTTTAGAGGCTTCAAATAATAATGGATCTAATTTTAAGCATGAAATACTCTAATATTCTTTAAAAGGTCATCTTACCGCCTTTTAAGGGAAAAATCATTTAAATCTAGTTTTTGTCACTTTTCTAAGTTTTATTTGACAAAATAAAATTATTCTTAAGACTTGGGACATAAAAATTTACCTTGGATGAGATTTTGTTATTATTTTATAATGTTCATTTTTAATGAATAGTTAAAAATATTGTATTTGAATTCAAACCGACATTTTAATATAATTTATTTATATTGTTATATTGTTATTTTTATTATTTTCAAAGTATAATTGGATTATATTTTTACCATTAAATTAAATGTTTGTCATTGGAAGTAATTTCACATTGAAATTAGAAATAATCAAGTGTCAATCTTTTGATAGTTGTTATTTCATAAAAAACGTGCTTTCTAGTTTTGACAACAGAAATTAATTTTAAATTAATTAATAAATCTTATATATTTTGATTTTGGTATAATAGATATCATTTTTGAATTCAGAATATCAAAATTATATTTGGGTGATTTTTAGTTATTTTTCTGAAGACATTCAATTTTAGATGAGTAGTGAAAATACACTATATAGTAGTTAAAAACCAACTATCTCATTTAAACGAAATTTTACTCCTTCGGTGAATTGAATTTAAAAAATAAAAAATAAAAGTTTGTCATAAGTAAGTAAAACGTTGTTCAATAAGATTAAAATAATTCTTGTTGAATATTAACTTTTGTTTTTTATTTACCGTGATTAAAGATAAATAGCGTAATTCAAGGTAAAAATAATATTATAATAATATAAAATTACCATTAAACTTATCCTAACCTTATTGGATGAGTAATTTCTAACCAAGACAATCTTTGGGTGAGGCTTTTGGCCTTTTAATGCCACTTGGGTATGAAAATGACTTTCATAACATTTTTTAATGAGAAAATAAAAATATCATAAACCTAAATCATTTTACTAAAACAATTTTTATATGGGGTTATATACGTGATCTCTTCGACTATAAATATTATTTTTAAAGATAAAAATATTTCATACCTCATGGTATTTTGTTTATAATTTTTAGACATTAAATAAATAAATTTAATTATGGAACATTGGTGATGTAATAATTGCTTCCTTAATAAAGGATTCAAATAAATGATATTATAAATATTAAAATAAATTTATTTTGACCCATTTTATTCCATACATGAATTTTATAGTATAGAATTACTTGTTATATTTTAATTATCTAAGGTTTTTTGAAAGAATCTAGATGGCTTGGATTTTTTAAAAAGTCATGATATTAATAGTATTAAAAATGACATAAAAGAGTTTTTAAATAAATCAATATTTTATTAAATGATAAATTAGTCCTAAAAATCTAAAATTCGCATAAATGACATATATGATGTTAAAAATATAATTAATGATCCATTTTTGGTCTCATTCATTTTATAGTAAATATACTAACCATATAGTTTTAATATATAAGAGGACATGGTAAAAGTTAAATTAGTTAGAAGAGGGTTAATTAAAAATGGTAATGATTAAAAAATATCCAAAGCCTATAAAATTTTTATGGGATGATTATATTTCGACTTATATGAACCTTATATTTGAATTAAATAAGTTTTTGACTTTTTGAAACAAAAAATAAGTTTAAAATGAATTAATATTTTCAAACATTCTTAAAGAGCCCCTCCTCTCCCTTATAAAAGGCCATAACCTATAACCCATTAAACACATCTCTCAAGCCCCTTTTATCATCCAAACTCTTCCCAAATAATATTCCATGATATCTATCTTCCTCATAGAATCCTTACCTTAGGCATAAGGCACTTCAAGGAAGCCTTTTGGTTCAAACCAATGGGAGTTACCAGATTTAATGGAAACGACTTCCCACAAGTTCTCTTCTTTTATATGAACTCCTCACTCCCTATGTTTTTATTATTCTTTCTTTACATAATAACACAAATATCCTAAATATAATAGGTTTTTTTTTTGATGAGAAGGATTCAAACTTCACTTACACACACCTCCTTTTAATGGACACGAACATACTATTTCTGTGTACAGTGAACTACTGCATCACGAAACGACGATTGTTCAATTATATCCTACCACCCCTCATGGTGGCCATTATGAAGGACCTATATTTATATGTGATATATATTATATTTATATTGTCTCTATATTCTGTATTTTTTATTTATTTCATACCTTTATGGTTTCCATAATGGGTAAATATGATAATTTCATTTGAGGAAGTGATGACTACCGCCCCCTCAAAGTGATATGACTCGTTCATGCCATACGTGGAATGTATAAAGGATAGGGTTACTGAAATTATATATGATATTATACTAGATTTATAATATACCTATGTATCATTATATTTTTATTCCATTAAATATGAAATAGAAATGAAAGTTGCATTCATGCGTACGTACGGCTTACCGTCTTCAGGAACGATGCATTTAATTTCTTATATCCAAATGTTGTGTACTATTATAAATACATTTATATAATGGATATATCTAATATCTAATTGATTAATATCATATTTGAGATAATATAATTTTTACCACATGGAAAACTTTTAATTTTAAGACGTTAATGTTTTACTCATGTACCAAATATCGAAAAGACAACCGTATTAAACTTAAATGACTATGTAATGTTTATAACATGGTAATAAGTAAAATAAAATGAATAATAAACTTGAAAAGGGTTTTTAATAAAGTATAAATTAACTTTAGTTTATTATTCAGGAGATTAAAGAACGAACGAGTCAAGTCAGAAATGAGGTAAGGGACTTCGTCTCAATCTCCTTTCATTGAGGAATATTTTGATTTATGTGTGAATTCCTTTTATACAGTGTATAAACCCCTTTTACCTTTCATTTTATTCATTGGAAATCTTTTTCTACATAACATTTTACTAAACAACAAAGGGAGTGTTTCTTTTTAATGTATGTGGTGACAATGAATTTTCGACCGCCGCAAGCGTTGTTTGATATTTGGCTACCTTAACAAGCCAAAATGTTTTATAAAAGGAAAATAAATATCATATACTCTTTTATGTATTTTGGTATTGGAAATGGTTATGATAATGGATTGTTTATGTCAATATATTTAATTGATATATTGTGATTTAAATGTCGAAACATTACCTTTCCTTTATGTTTTTTTATGTTTCATGAGTATGTTATGGTTCTTGGTAATTGTTTATATATATTGGTGGTTCTGTGATAAACCTAGGGGTGAGCCTGTGATAGCTCTCCAATGCATTGGGTAATGTAACACAGGTAAATGTTAATGGTTCTACTAATATATTTAGGGAATATACATTGATGGGTATTCCAAATGCAACTCCCTATATAGCTGTGAAAGCTAAAACATAACTATCTTATGGATTCCACAAGTTGCCTTTATGATTTATGATTTCCATTTTTCATTCATAAATCGTATGGTTTTGTGCGGTAAGTTAAATATTGAAAAGTATGATTTCATTTATTTGTATGTATTGATTGAATAATGTTTTCTTTCCGGTTTTATAACACTTACTAACATTTTTATGCTCATCCCATGTTTTTTAAATGTTTTTCATAGGATATAAGGAAGTTTAAGAGAAAGGAAGAATTCAAGAATATTTTTGTCAAGAAAATAACTCTTGTTTTCTTTTAAAATCGTTTATTTAGTGGATGAAATTGATTCTGAGTAGAACTGTCTACTTTATAACAATTGATATTTAATGTAATAGTTATGGCCTAATTCTCTAATACTCTAATCCCGAAAAGATCCTCAATGAGAATTATTAAATTAATTCAAGATTATGTAATGTTTAAGGTCGGGTCCTTATAGTTGGTATCATAGGTCAGTTTAGATAAATTTAGGAGTTAGGGTATTGATAAATTAATATCTATAAATTAATTTATGTTAAGACTTAAATGATATAGCATTTACATATTACCATGTTGCTTCGCCTAAGATATTTCTATGTTCAGAATGGTTTTCTGAAGAGGAAAAATGGAAGCTATAATGGGATGACATCAAGAGGAAAACAACCTTCCACATTAGCAACCTGAGATGGTCGGAATAAGAACTGAAATTGTTTTTGTAGTGATACCACATTTGACTCAGGCTATAAATGGTGGTCGTTTCTATGCATGAGATTAGCCAGATCAACCACAAATGAACATGAGATAATTTCATGAGGTAGAACCCCCATCATTCAGAGGATCATATGACCATGTGCTTGCTGATGGGTGGATTAAATCACTAGAGAAGTTTTATGAGGTCATCGGGTGTTCATAACATCAAAAGGATAGTCTTGATGTTTATTGTTTTCAAGGTGAATCTAATCAGTGGGGGTCAATGGTGAAAAAATATCAGGGATAGTGAGGATATTAATGCTCTTGATTGAGATGAATTAAAAGGTATGTTTCTTGAGAAATATGTTTCCTAAGGTGGTTCATCATAGGATGGAAAAATAATTCTTTAAATTGAGGTAGGAAGATGACTCAATGGATACTTGTGAAGAAAAATTCATTTGTTGGTCAAGGTATGCTCCAAATTTTATACGATATCTTGATAGTAATTTCAACCATTATTACAAAGGATTAAAGCCAAACTATCGATGGGAATTATCTTCTCATGTGTACAAATGTTATGAAAAAATTATCTGATGTGTGGAGAAGGTGGAAATGATGTTTAAAGATGATCATGTGTTCTTTCAAAAACAAAAGAATAAAAAGATGATGTGTTAAAAAAAAGGAAATAACTCTTCAAAAAAGTCTAATGGTAAGAAACTTAAGTTTATAGTTTATGAAAATTGTGTTAATAATCACGTTGTGGAATGTCTTTTGAATTCTGGTAAGTGCTACTGATGTGGTAAAATGGGACATAGGGCTCGTAATTGCACTGAAAATGATCAGGGTAATGGTAAGAAAAATTAAGATTTACAGTCATTAAAATGTTTTAAGTGCAATGAAATGGGTCATTATGTAAATGAATGTCCAATAAAGAGATCAACTAAGGGAAAGAAATCGAACTACAAGCAAAAGGGGGGGGGGTGAAATCCTTTGCAACTACTTCTGCAGATGTTGGGACATCTAATTAAGTAGTATCAGGTACACTATTTGTTTTTTGAGATTATGACAATGTTTTCTTAATCATGGTCTACACATTCTTTCATTTCCGAGAAGTTTTCTAGTAAATTGGGAATTCCATCTCAAGATCTGAATCCTAAACTTATGGTAAAAATACCGATAAGAAATTTTAATACAAACAGAAATTACAATAACCTTCATGTTCATGTGTGCGGAAAGAATATACTTGAAACCTTATTGTCTTTCCTCTAGTAGAGTTTGATGTTATTTTGGGTATGGATTGGCATTTTGTTTATCATGCTAATATTGAATGCAGAGATAAATAGGTTTCTTTTCAGAAAGAATTTCAGTTTCTGTATAAGGATGAACCCTTACTTTTGATAACATATCATGAAGCTGAGAAACTAGTAAAAGGTGGAAATGAATGTTACCTTGCACATATTGCTAAAAACAATGAAACTATTCAGATTAATGATGTTCCAATGGTAAATAAGTATCTTGTAGCTTTTATTGATGAGTTGCCTGGTATAATACCTAATTGGAAAGTTGAATTTACTATTGACTTAGTTCCTTATGCTAATCCAATTCCAAAAACTTCTTATCGAATTGATCAAATTGAACTTTAAGAGTTAAAGAAGTAATTTCAGGAGTTATTAGATAAAGTTTTCATTCGACCTAGCACATCACCATGGGGTGGTCATGTCTTGTTTGTTAAAAAGAAAGATGGTTCAATGGTAATTTGCATTGATTGTAGAGCATTGAATAACATCACTGTTAAGAACAATTATCCTTTTCCTCATATCAATGATTTGTTTGATCAGCTCTAGGGAACTCAGTTTGTTTCAAATATTGACATGAGGTTGGGGTATCATCAGTTGAAAGTAAAAAAATAAGTCATTCTGAAGACAACATTTTGTACTAGATATAGCTATTATGAATTTATAGTTATTTCTTCTGGGTTAACCAATGCACCTGTTGTACTCATGGATTATATGAATATAATTCTCCGTGGGTTCTTGGATATGTTTTTGGTTGTGTTTATTGATTATATTTTGGTTTATTCTAAAAGTAAAGAGGAATATGAAATTCATTTAATGGTTTTGTTTCAAACCTTAAATGAAAAGAAACTGCATGGGAAATTCCGCATTTATGAGTTTTGGTTACAAAAAAATTCTTTCATTGGCCAAATTGTTTCAAAAACGGCATAACGGTTGATCCTGCTAAAACAAAAGGTTTTGAAGAATGACCAAGACCTACTAATGTCATAGAGATTCTTAGTTTTCATGGTTTAGTAGGTTATTACTGGAGGTTTATTGAAACTTTTTCATCGTTATCTATCCCAGTGACTAAGTTATCTCAAAAAGGTGTTATATTTATTTGCACAAAAGAATGTGATGACTGTTTTAAGTAATTGAAATGAATATTGGTGAATACTCCAGTTTTGGTATTGCCTTCCAGATATGGTGTATTTGTTATCTAATGTAATGCTTTGTTGAAAGGACATGGTTGTGTCCTAGTGCATAATGATCAGGTAATTTCTTATGCTTCACATTAGTTAAAATCTCACGAGTTAAATTACATTACACATGATTTGGAATTATCTGCTATTGTTTTTGCATTAAAAATTTGGAGGCATCATCTGTATGGAGTAAAATGTGAAATATATACTAACCAAAAAACATTAAAGTATATATTTACCTAGAATGAATTGATCATGAGACAGAGGAGATGACTGGAATTAATCATTGATTATGATTTCATGATCAATTACCATCGGGAAAAGGGAAATAAAGTGGATGATGCTTTGAGTTGAAAAATTAATGCTACATTAACCATGATAAATTTGGGACAAGATACTTTAATTAATGATTTGACGAACTTTGTAATAGAAGTTATTGGTGTAGTAGATACCTCTGTTTTGCTTCAGGTGTCAATGAAATAATCTCTATCATACAGAATTAAACAAGCGTAGAAGGAAGACTGTGATTTACATAAAAAGGAAGAGTTGGTTCAGAAGGGTATGTTGCATGATTTTAACATTGATTATAATTGTATTTTGAGATTTTTTAACAGATTATGATTACCTTGTGATTTTCAGTTGAAGAAAGAGTTATTATGTGAAGATTATAGTTCTCTATTTTCAGTTCATCCTGGTAGTACTAAGATGTAAAGAGATCTTTAGGAGTATTATTGGGTGGATGGAATGAAAAGAGATATTGTTGACTTTAATGTGAAGTATTTGACTTGTCAATAGGTTAATGAAGAGCCGCAGTTATCAAAAGGGATGATTCCGTCTTTACTAGTGCCTGAGTGGAAATGAGAAAATATATCCATGGACTTCATTGTGGGATTACCAAAAACATCTTGAGGTAACAATGAAATCTGGGTTATTATTGATCGATTGACTAAATCTGATTATTTCCTTCCTTTTCAGGATAATTTTTCTCTATATTTACTTTATCGGTTGTATGTTAAATAGATAGTCAAGTTGCATGGATTTTCCATCTCCATTATATCTGATTGTGATCCCAATTTCACTTTATCTTTTGCAAATTCCTTCAAATGTCTATGGGTACTGAATTAAATTTTTGTATGGCTTTTTATCCTCAATCAGATGGGATGTCATAATGAACAATTCAGACATTGGAGGATATGCTACGTGCTTTCTCAATAAATTATCAGGGAAGTTTGGACCAACATATTTCATTTGTTGAATTTTATTATAATAACAGTTTTCTTTCTAGTATAAAGATGGCTCCATTTGATATATTATATGGAAAGTAGTGTTGAACTCCATATTTCTGGGATGATGTTGGTGAAAGAAAGTTGATGGGACCAGAATTGGTAGAAGAGATGATAGAAAAAGTTTATTTAATTCAGAAGCACATGAGAGCATCTCAGAGCATGCATAAAAGTTATGTGGAAAACCAGAGGAAGGATATTTCATTTGAGGTAGGTGATCATGTCTTTTTCAAAGCTTCTCCATGGAAATGTGTGATCCGTTTTGGAAAAAAGGGAAAGTTGAGTACGAGGTTAATTGGTCCCTATGAAATCCTACAGAAAGTTCGATCAGTTTCCAACAAGGTGGATTTACCTCCAATTTTATCCAAGGTGCACAATTTTTTTCTTGTTTCAATGTTGAATAAGTATATATAAGATCCATCTCATGTTTTGAGTCTATAGGTAGTTCATTCGAAAGAGAATCTCTCTTATGAGGAATAATCAGTCTTGATTCTTCAACGAAGAGAGAAAGTGTTGCGGAATTAGGCAATTCATCAGGTAAAGGTTTTGTGAAAAAATAACATGGTTAAAGAGGCAACATGGGAATCTGAAAATTCTACAAGGGATAAATACCCCCACTTATTTGATATGTGAATAAAATTGAGAGAAGGAAATTTCCAAAAGGGGGGAAAGGATGTAACATCCCTAGTAAATTAATATTAAGACATTTTTATATTAATTAATATTTGGGAATTTTATATTAATTTTACTTTAAAGGGGATGTTATGTTCGTTAGTGTACCTGACACGCAATAATGGGTTTCTTTGAAGTCTTAAGTTGCACACAAGGCTAAGTCATACTGAAAAATAATAATATAATATTATTTTAAATGATAGTTAATTCCTAGTTGTGTTATTGGTGGGAATTAATAGAACTAACTAAAATATGATTATACATGTTTTCTAAATGTGTTTACATTTATCTAATAAATTTTAGAGGATTAAAATAAGAATGGATCTAATTTTAAACCTTAAATACTTTAATATTCTTTAAAAGGTCAATTTACCACCTTTTGAGGGAAAACCTTTTTAAAATCTAGTTTTTTCAATTTTATATGTTCTATTTGACAAAATAAAATTTTTCTTTAGACTCGGGACATAAAAATTTAATTTGGATGAAATTTTTATATTTTTCTCATAATGTTCATTTTTTATGAATACAGAAAAATACTGCATTTTAATTGAAAAAAAAATTAATCTAATTTATTTATATAGTTATATTGTTATTTTTATTGGCTTTAAATTTTAATTAGATTATATTTTTACCATATAATCCAATGTTGGTCATTATAAGGAATTTTACTTTGAAATTTGACATAAACAAGTATGCATTTTTTGATAGTTATTGTTTCTTAAATACATGCTTTCTAGTTTTGACAAAAGAAGTTAATTTTAAATTAATTAATGAATCTTATATGTTTTGAATTTTTTAAAATAGATATCATTTTTGAATTATTAATATTAAAATTGTCTTTGGGTGAATTTTTTTTATTTTTCTGAAAATAGTCAATTTGTTATAAATAGTGAAAAACACTGTATAATAGTTAAAAAATGAATTTTTCATTTAAAAAATAATTTACCACCTCTGTGAATTGAATTTCAAAAATCTATCATACATGGTTGTCATCAATAAGTAAAATTTGGTTCAATAAGATGAAAATAATATTTGATGATCAGTAATTTTGATTTTTATTTATAGCGGTTAAAGGTAAATAGGGTAATTCAAGGTAAAAATAATTTTATAATAATATTAAATAACCTTAACACTTTTCCTAACCTTATTGAATGAATAATGGCCGAAAAATACAATCCTTGGATGAGACCTTTGGCCTTTTAAAGCCACACACGTAAGATAATGAAATTAAAAAAAATTTAAAGTAAAAATAAAAATATCATAAACATGAATCTTTTTACTAAAACAATTTTTATATGGGGTTATATAAGTGATATCTTTGACTATAAATATTATTTGAAAAGCTATAAATATTTCCTACATCATGGTATATTATTTATAATTTTTATACATTATATAAATAAATTTAATTATGGAAAAATAGTGATGTAGTAATTGCTTCATTAATAAAGAAATCAAATAGATGATATTATAAATATTAACATAGATTTATTTTGAACCTTTTTATGCCATCCAAAAAATTTATAGATTAGGATGACTTGTGATATTTTAATTAATGAAGTATTTTCGAATCAATCAAGTTGGTTTGGAGTTTTTAAAAATTCATGATATGAATAGTATAAAAATTGACATAAAAGAGTTTTTAAATCAATCAATATTTTATTAAATTCTAACATAGTCCTAAAAATCCAAAATTCTTCCAAAAAATATATATGATGTTTAAAATTCCATGAATGATCCATTTTGGGTCTCTTGGCATTTTATAGTAAATATATTAACCATATATTATGAATATATAAGAGGATGTGGAAAAAGTTAAATAAGATAACAAAGGGTTAAATAATGAAGATAATGATTAAATATACAATAATTGTCCAATTATTATTGGATGATTTTTTTTGACTTATATGCACCTTATATTCTAATTAAATAATCTTTTGACCTTTTGAAACTGAAAATCATTTTATAATAAAATAATATTTTAAAACATTCCTAAAAGATTCCCTCCTCCCCCTTACAAAAGACTATCACCTATACCCCACTAAACACATCTCTAAAGCCCCTTGTCTTGTTCAACCTATTCCAAAATAAGCTCTCAAGGTCCCTGTCTTCCTCCTAGAAGCCTTACCTTAGGCATAAGACACTTCAAGGAATCATTTTGGTTCAAACCAAAGGGAGTTACCTGATTTAAAGGTAACGCCATCCCTCATGTTCTCTTATTTTATTTTAATTCTTCACTCCCTATGCTATTATTATTCATTGTTTACAAAACAAAAAAAGTATCCTAAATATAATAGGTTGTTGTTATGATACGTATTCAAACTACACTTACACACACCTCTATCTAATGGATACGAACATACTGTTTCTGTGTACAACGAACTACTGCCTCACGAAATGATGATTGTTCGATTATCTCCAACAACCACTCAATACAACCATTATGATGGAACTATATTTATATGTTATACATATTATATTTATATTATCCTTATGATTCTTTATTTATCATTTATAGTATACCTTTATGGTTTCTATAATGGGTAAATAAGATAATTTTATTTGGGAAAGTGCGGACTACCGCCTCCTTAAAAAGATATGACTTGTTCATGCCATACATGGAACGTATAAATAATGGTGTTACTGAAATTATATATGATATTATACTAGAATTATAATATATCTATGTATCATTATTTTCTCATTCCATTAAATATGAAATTGAAATGAATGTTGCATTCATTTTACGTACGGCTTACCATCTCCATGAATGGTGCATTTCATTTCATATCTCCATAAGTTATATAATATTATAAATACATATATATACTTTATATATATGATAACTAATTCATGAATATAATTATGGAGATAATGGAATTTTTATCATGTTTACAACTTTTAATTATAAGATTTTCAATTTTGACTAAAGTACCAAATATCTACAAAACAACAGTATTTAACTTAAATTATTATGTAATGTTTATAACATGGTAATAAGTAAACTTAAAGGAATAAAAAACTTGAAAAAGGATCTTAATAAATTATAAATTAACTTTAGTTTATTGTTCAGGAGATTAAAGGATGAACGAGTCAAGTAGGACATGAGGTAAGGGACATCGTCTCAATCTCCTTTCATTGAGGCATATTTTGATTTATACACGACATTTTTTTATATGGTGTATAAACCCCTTTGACTTTTCATTTAATTCATATGAAATATTTTTATACGTAGAATTTTACTAAACAATAAAGAGAAATTTTATTTTTAACATACGTAGTGACGATGACCTTTACGCCACCGTGAGTGTTTTTTGATATTTGGCTTTCTTAACAAGCCTTAATATTTTAAAAATAAAATAAATACAATATAATCTTTTATGTATTTTGGTATTGAATTTTTTTTTGATAATGGATTGGTTATGTCAATATATTTAAATGATATATTGTGATTGAAATGTGGAAATGTTACATTTCATTTATGTTTGTTTTATGTGTTATGAATATGTTATGTTTCATGGGCATTGTTTACGTATATGGGTTTTTCCGTGATAAACCTATGGTGGGTGAGCCCGATATATCTTTCCAATGCATTGGGTAACATGATGTTGGTAAACATTAATATTTCTCCTAAGAGATTTAGGGAATATACTATGACGGGTATTCCAAATGTAACTCCCTATGTAGCTGTGAATGCTACAACATAAGTATGTTATCGATGCCACATGTTACCTTTATGATTTATGATTTCAATTTTTTATTCATAAATCTTATGATTCTTTGTAATAAGTAAAATATTGAAATGTACGATTTCATTGATTTTTATGTATTGATGGACAAATGTTTTATTTCCTTGTTTTATAACCCTTACTGAGCTTTTTATGCTAATCCCATATTTTTGAAAGGTTTTTCACAGGATATAAGGAAGGTTTAGAGAAAGGAAGAATTCAAGAAGATTTATATCAAGAAAATAACTCTTGTTTTCTTATAAGAGTTTTTATTTTATGAAAAAAATGGATACTCAGTAGATGTGTCTACTTTGTAACTATTGAGATGTAATGCAATAGTTATGGTCTAATTCTCTAAAACTCTAAACATGAAAAGATTTTCAATGTGAATTATTAACATAATTCAAGATTACGTAATGTTTAAGGTCGAGTCCTTATAACCAAACTAGTTTGAAATGAATAATAAGATGATCTTTATGGAACCCCTTATTCTTTATGCATATATTATGTTATGAGTGTGTTTGAATATTCCATGTTGTGATCATGGTCATGTTGAGAGACACCATTCCCTCCGAGTGATGTGCATCAACCCTAGAGTATGAATGTGATAAAGGTTACCATGTGTTGCGTCATGACCTTTATATGATCTATGAAACCGTAGCCAATCCCCCAATATTGTTATAAACTTTATAATAAATTAGTACATGAGGTATATCATAGTTTTTTAATTCCACCGATGAGTATCATGATAGGAATAAGTTTTGTTTATGAGAGGCCAACATAGGTGATGTGTATTATGATAGCATGAGTATCCAACCCATATGATATGATATATGAGATATACGGTGTCGATACCATTTACCATGATTTTATTTGTGTTATAAACGTGGGGAACCATCCAATATGATGTGATATATGAGATATACAGGTGGGGAATACCCATAATTATGATATATGAGATATAAAAGTTTGGGAACATCCCCCCCCAAGGTGATATATGAGATATATTAGTGGTGATCCATTCCAACTAATATGATATATGAGATATATGTGTGGGGGACTATTCCCAATCATATTAAGTATGAAATATTATAGGTGGGGTGACATTCCCCTTGATATTATATGTGATATTATTGGTGGGTTACTATTTCAATAATATGATATGAGTTATTAATCGGTTGGATCATCCTCCATTGGTGATATATAATATATTAATAGTGGGGTTTTATCCTTTTCAACAAGATATATAATGATATGTATAGGTATGGTGTTACATCCCAGGATTTCCAAGTTTTTTTAATTAAATAAATGTTTTATTAAATTCATTCATTTATAATTAAGACTGTGTAATGATATTTTTGTTATGTTTTTCTTTAAATATTAACAATTGAAATGCGTTGTTTTTAATTAATTTGATTATATGTTAATTATGCCACTTTTAATTAATTATACTTATTATTTATTGTTTTCAAATTTTTTCTAAATACAAATATTGTTTTTCTTTGTCAAAAGGAATATTATAAAATAACAATATTTATTTAATTATTTTTGTAAAATAGAATTTATTTTTATCAAATACATTACTTAAAAGAATATTTTAATGATAATAATATTAATTATGGGTAAAATTTTTATAAAATCATTATTATGCTCCTATAGATAATATATTTTATTAATATATGAGATATTTTAGTTTTTTGTTTTATAAAATTTATAGATATATATAATTATTATATAATCAAAAAACTCACATTATATATCTATACATTAATTAAAAACATGATTTGATTTATTTATTAAAAAATTAATTATATGTATATAAGTATATATTTATAAATACTTATAATTAAATTATATATATATATTATTTAATTATATAAATATGTATTTATTTTTTATTATTTATATGAGTTATTTTATTATAAAAAGAAAAAATGTTATGTATGTTTTAAAAAAACTACTATTTATATATATATATATATGACAATAGAATTGTTTGGGTTTTAAAAAATGTTTAAACGAAATGATTAAAGAAAAGGGAATAAAAAAATTTTAAAATAAAATTATAATACTATATAAAATAATGTATAAATCGTGACACATAAAAAATAAAACAATTCTGAAATAATCTACTTTTGAAAAAAAAATGAAATGATTACCTTGATTGAAATCACCCAAAATCCAAATATAAAAAGTAACGTGAAATAAAATAAAAAAAATTATATATATAATATATATATATATATATATACTTTTGAAAATGCTAAAATTATATATATATGCAAAAAACAAATTAATACTTATAAAGAAATAAACACATTTTATTTGGATTTTTTTTACGTTTTAAAAAATCAATTCCAGAGAATGCTTATGGAAAAAATATTTTTAAAAATGCACCTCAAAGGCAGCATCCCGGATGCCGCCTTTGCATTTCTGGGGGAGGACGGCATCTGCGATGCCGCATTTGTGCTGCGGGTGAATGGTGGCATCCGCAATGACGCCTTTCTCCTAAATTTTTTTTTATTTTAATTTTAATTTTTTTGTTTGGTTTATATATATATATATAAATATATATATATATAACAAAAAATTTCAGCAGAATTTCTCTGCTATTGAAGATCCAGCACTACAGCCATTACAACAGTCTAGATTCTGACAGAAACACTTACCCAGGCCTCTCTTTTATAAGAGGGCCTGTCCTAAAAATCATTCTCCATTTTCGATGTGGGATTCAGGTTCTACCTTTACTGCACAGTACATTCTGCATTTCCAATGTGAGATTCTGTTTCAAATACGTGACTTTGTAATACAATAAAATATAAACTATAAGGCCAATATTAATGAAATTTTATACATTGATTAAACATATATTAAATAGTTGAAAACAAAAAGAATTTTTACAAAAACGATGATTAAAAATAATCTATAACCTTTCAAAACTGCCTACTTGAATCTTATGAATGATTCAAGTACGTGAATTTGAAAGACTATAAAATATGGACTATAAATAAAAAATAATTGAAACATTAAACATTGATTAAACATATAGTAAATAGTTGAAAACAAAACAACTTTCTATAAAAATGTTGATGAAAATTAATTTATAAGCTTTCAAAACCGCCTACTTGAAACATAAAATTCTTCAAGTGTGTGAATTGGAAAGACCATAAAACATAAAATAGAAAACCAATATAAATGAAATGTTAAACATTGATTAAACATATACGAAATAGTTGAAAAAAGAAATTTCCAAAAAAATGTTAATGAAAAATAATTTATAAGCTTTCAAAACCGCCTACTTGAAACATAAAAAAGTTTCAAGTGCGTGACATTGAATGATTATAATTATATTACTAATTAACAAATTATTTATTATATAATTAATTGTTATATTAATAATTAACTAAATAATTATTATATAAGTAATAATTAATAACTAATAATTCATAATTATTAATTTAATGAATAGTTATAATTAATATTTATATTACTGATTAACTAATTAATAATTACTAATTACTTATTAATATTTATTAATTACTAATTACTAATTATAATGAATAATTATAATAAATATTTATAATACTAATTAACTAATTACTAATTACTAATTACTAATTACTAATTAATTAGTTATAATTATTAATTGTATTTCCAATTAACTAAAAATTTATTATATATGTAATAATTATATTACTAATTAATAATTATATAATTAATGATAATATTACTGATTAACTAATTAATTATAACATATTTAATTATTAATAGATACTAATTAAAAATTATAATAATTATATTTAATAATAATATTACTAATTAACTAATTAACTATTATATAGTTTATAATTATATTACTAATTAACTAATTTACTATTACATAATTAATAGTTATATTAATAATTAACTAAATAATTACTGTATAAGTAATAATAAATAAGTAATAATTAATAATCAATAAGTTATATTTATAATGGATATTTATAATTAATATTTATATTACTAATTAATAATTAATAACTAATAATTACTAATTACTAATTGATAATTAATAATTATAATGAATAAATGTAATTAAACATTATATTATTAATTTACTAATTAATTGTTATATAATTAATAATAATATAACTAATGAACTAACTAACTGTTATATAATTAATAATTAATAATTAATAGTTATAATGACTAATTATAATTAATAGTTATAATGACTAATTATAATTAATATTTATATTAGTATTAACTAATTAATAATTAATAATTACTAATTACTAATTACTAATTACTAATTACTAATTAATAATTATAATGAATAAATGTAATTAAAAATTATATTACTATTTTAGTAATTTATTATTATATAATTAATAATAATATTACAAATTATCTAACTAATTTTTATATAATTAATTATTATTAATTACTAATTAATAATTATAATGAATATATATAATTAAAAATCATATTACAAATTTACTAATTAATAATTATAATGAATAATTAAAATTACAAATCATATTATAAATTTACTAATTAATTATTATATAATTAATAATAATATTACAAATTAACTAATTAATATTTACATAATTATTTATTACTAATTACTAATTAATAATTATAATTACATATTATAATTAATTATCATATTTATAATTAACTAATTAATTATTATATAATTAATAATGATATTAGTAATTAAATAATTATTTATTATATAGTTAATAATTATATAATTAATCATTATATTACTAATTAAGTATTATATAATTAATAATTAATAATTAATAGTTATAATGACTAATTATAATGAATAATTATATTACTAATTGTATACTTTTTTATTATATAATAATTTTTAATAATTACTAATGAATAATTATATTACTAATTAACTATTATATAATTAATTATTAATAATATTAATTTAATAATTAAATAAATTATTATATTTTTAATCCATGTTTTAACATTAAATTATATCAGTCTTATAGTTTATATTTTAGTCTTTCAAAACCGTATACTTTAATCATTTTAAGTTTCATGTAGGTTGTTTTGAAAGCTTATAAATTTTTTTCATGAACATTTTTTATGAAATTCTTTTTATTTTTGAATATTTGTTATATGTTTAATCTGTGTTTTCTGTTTCATTTATATCGGTCTTATAGTTTATATTTTATTGGTTTTCAAAGTCACGTGGTTGAAACATTTTTAAGTTTCATGTTGGTCATTTTGAAAGCTTATAAATTATATTTCCTCAATATTTTTTACGAAATTCTTTTTATTTTCAAATATTTATTTATGTTTAATTCATGTATTATGTTTCATTTATATTGGTCATATAATTTATATTTTATAAGCTTTCAAAAGCACGTACTTGAAACTTCTTATGTTTGAAGTAAGTGGTTTTGAAACCTTATAAATTATTTTTTGTCATCATTTTTTATGATTTTTTTTGTTTTCAACTATTTGTTATATGTTTAATCCATGTTTTAGGTTTCATTTATATTGTCCTTATAGTTTATATTTTATATTCTTTCAAAGTCACGTACTTGAAACAGAATCTCACATCGGAAATGCAGAATGATTTCCAGGGTAAGCTCTCTTATAAATAGGAGCCCTGGGTGAGAACTTCTGTCAGAATCCAGATTGTTGTAATGGCAGTACTGCTGGATTTTAAATAGCGGATAAATTCTACTAAAAAATTTATTTTTGTTTTTTTGTTTTGTTTTCTATATATATATATATATACACAAAACAAAACAAAACAAAAAAAGAAAAAAAAAATATGTGTATTTTCGAAAAAAATTTAACCTAGCCTGTTTTTTAAAAATATTTTTTAAAAACAAATTATTTAAAAAATATTCCATTTTAATTAATTATATATAATTATTTTTATATAAGAACATGATTTAATATATATATATATATAATTATATTTTTATAATAATTCATGATTATCATTTTATTTTATTATGTATATCTATATATATGATTTGATTAATTTTATATATTTATTGTTTTTTAAATCTACTAGTATTTTATAATCATGAGTAGAATAAAACATGACATGCCCAAAAGTCAAAAAATGGAGAAAATGTAAAGAGGGAGAAGTGGAAACATGGGTTGATAACATTTATAGAAAACACACCAGACAAATAAAAAGCGCTAAAAAATAAAATAGTAGAATTATATAAAATAACAATAAAAAATTAAATATTAATTGCGATGCCATAATAATAATATAAAAAAGGTATATGAATATGGGGAAAGGGGGATGTGCATAGGGTCTTGGGTGTATCCACGGGTCCGAGCGTGCAACAGAGAGAACCCCGTGAGCAGGAGAGGCCTAGTAAATTACGTTGCCCAAGACAGTGTAATTTTTTTTCCCTAAGACGCCATAATATCTACAGTGAAATTATGAATTTTTTCCCTGACCTGTGTGTTTTTTTCCCTTACTTACCTGTTGCCCTACACGGGGGCTAGGGGGGCTTTCCCCACGGCCAGCCCTTCCCTTGAGTCACACAAAAAGTGGAGGTCTGCACTTAAGGTTTTATAGGGAGAAGATTGAGTCCGCACCTATGGTTTCTAGTGAAAGAACAGAGCGGTGCATCGCGTGGAGAAGATCGAGTCGAGGTCGATGCTTTGTGTGTTATTAGAAATTTGGGCTTTAAATCCTCAATTCATGGTGAAAATAAATTTTCAACTTGTTCTTCCAGTCGAAGGTGGAGTGCATGCCCAAACCACATATACTGCATTTTGTTTACACCAAATCAAGTAAGGGATTTATTATTTGATTTCAAATACATGAATCTGAATTTACTTATGTACATAATTTACACTACAACATATATTTTATTTAATGTTATTTTTTAATTATATCTTCAAATTCAATATGTAATGAAATATTTCTATCAAATCATGTTTTAATACATGGAATTTAATTATGTTATTTAAAAAATGTATTTTTTGTTAATAAATATTATGTTTTCATTTTTGTTAGAAACCTATATTTTTATTTACCAAAGTCTTGAATAAACATGAATTAATCATGGACTTTATGTAATGAGAATTCCTTTTCATTTATTAATATATATATATATATATATATATTTATGTATACATGAATTATGGAAAACATTTCTCTAACTTGTAATATAAAATTATGGTTTATAGATATAAGTGATTTTTGAGTTTATGTTTGATGATTATTATTTATGTCCATACATCATTAATTTTCCATGTCAATTCATACCTTGATATATATAAATTTATCTATATATATATATACATATATGAATACATGGGTGTTGTGTAAATTTCTCATTTGTTGAATTTCTGTGTAGTATAATTGTATGTGAATACGGTTATCACAAAATCCATGGGTATATGTTAATTTATAGCATTATTTTATTTAAGCACATATATATATACACATGAAAGGATGAAACGTTTAAATACATGATTATAATTTTTATTATCATCTTTCTAAAAAAGTGTGCATATCATGTCATCACTTTATATTAACATTATGGATGTCAGATCTGCATATAAGCATTGCCATGTGTTATGCATATCGTCGACACCCATTGCATTTATAATAATTTTTTGTTTTAAATTTAAATTATAAGGTCTAACTTAAAAATTAATAAGTACACTGTTTTCATTAAAAGTGTTTTAATTTAAAGGTTACATTTTTAGTTTTATGTACGATACATAAATAATTATTGTTTAATAATGTTATATAATGTGAAGGGTAATTTACTAATACAATGCAGAGAATTTATATTTTCATGTCAACAACCTATGCATATAATCAATTAAGAAATTTTGTGATCAATATATTTACGTAAGATACAGTTTTAAATTATCACATTTTATAAAATGAATTACATGAGTTAAGGAAATGTATTTGGAGTACATGGATGATTAATCTGATTAACATTTGATGTAAAGTTAAGTGACATGATTTTTGGTTATATCAAAACTCACTAGAAACTCCCAAGAAAGGTTTATCTATGTAACACCCGAGACTTTTATGTTATATAAATCATCAAAGGGATCTTTTTCTACACAACACTTGCTTGGCTTGCTTTACACGCAATCGCGACCTTCCTCGATAGCTTGCATCGTACGCAATACCGAGTTTCACTAAACAACAATATGCTATTAAAACTAGCCGTTATGAATAGTAATAACCACTTTTTGAAATTTTATAAATTTTATTTTTCAAAATGGACTTCATTTTTGGACTCAGAATATCGAAATTATCCTAGGGTGAAATTTTGGTATTTTTATGAAAACTTTTAATTTTTGATGAATAGTGAAACCACTAAGTGGTAGGTTAAAAACTGAATTTTGCATAAAACTTAATTTTACCGCTTCTGTGAATGGAATTTCGAAAATCCGACAGACACGGTTGATATCAGTAAGTAAAATGTGGTTCAATGAGATAAAAATTTTTTTTTTGGTGAATAGTAACTTTTTACTCTTTTTTTACCGCGGTTAATAGTAAATAGGGTAAATAAGGGTAAATATGATATTAATATTACCCTAACACATGTCCTAATTCTATTAGACAAGTGTAATTCGACCAAAAACAAACTTAGGAATAAAATATGACCATTTAGGCCCACATGGATTAGATTAGGACATTTATTATTAATTTATTTAAAGAAGGGTTAAAATAGTTAAAATCAATGATTAATAAGTAAATCATTTTTAATATGGGGTTATACATAAGATATATTCGATTGTAAATATTCATTAGAAAGCTAAAAAGATTTACTACATGATGGTATTTTATTTGTAATTTTTAGACATCAAATAATATAATTTATTTGTGACACAAAGATGATGCAGTAATTATCTTATTAATGAAATATTGACATAATTGATAATATAAATACCAAAATAAATGTAATTTAAGACTTTTTATGAATTCCACTAATTTTCTAGGTTACTATGATATATTTGTGTTGATTTAATTAACTTGATTCGAACATATAATTCTGTTATGACTTTCACAAAAATCATATATCAAATAGTGTCAAAATTGACACAAAATAGTTTTTAAATCAAATATTATATTACTAATTGTTATTTTATTCCTAAAAATCTAAGGTTCGGCCAAATGACTTAGATAAGGATATATATATTAATAATAAACAATTTGGGGTTCGTTTGGCATGTTATAGTAAGTGTATTAACCATATAGTGAAAGAAAACAAAAAGACACGGTAAAAGTTAAATTAATTAACTTAGAGTTAAATCTAATTGATAAGGTTAAAATAATACCCTAAACTTGTATAAATCCTATTGTTTGATATAATTTCGACCCATCCCCACTTTAGCTTCGAAATAAGACCCTTTGGAACCATTATAAACCGATTTTGACTTTAATATAAAATAATATTTTGAGATATTCCTAAGGTGCCCCTCTCCTCCCTTATAAAAGGGAACCTCCTCCCCCTCCTCCTCACACCAATTTGAGCACTCAATCTCGGCCAAACCCTGCCATTTTCTCCTCTCCACTTCCCTAGAATATTCCTAGAGTTCCTGGTCTTCTCCAAAGACCAATCTTAGTTCCTTATGTGGAGGATTCAAAGAGGCGTTCCAAAGAAGAGGTAATATCCATTACCGATCTTTTCAATTTCTTTCTTCTTCAACTTCTTCTTCTTTAGTTGTTTCATGATAAAGTAATAACATCAATATTACTTACATACTGATATGTTATTATAAATATGAAACAACCCTAATTCACCTTCTATCTATCCTACGGAAAAATGAAATCACCGCGCGTGCGTACGTACGGAATACCGTCTCCACGCCGTGGTGTAATCCATTTTCCACCATCACCTTACAAGGATGGGTATAATGGTGTAATAAGTAACTATATATGATTATTATGAAGTAATATTGATACTGAAATAATATATATATATACTCCAATACAATTCCACGATCATAGGAACGATATCATCACTCGTGCGTACGTACGGAATACCGTCTCCACGATGTGATGCGACTCGTTCTACATGATCTTCATTTCATAATGATTATATAAATGAATTGAATGAATGAATATGGTATATACTACACTAATACCATTCTGGAAATGAATTATCTATAACCTAAAGATAAGAATAAGAATTTATTCGACAAAACACGCATAAGAACAAAAAGTTATAAAGACCCGAGTAACAAGTAACAATGAAATATTACTAACAAGAAGCTAATAATATGACCATATATGATATCATATCAATATTTATGATTCTGGAATAAGTCAATAACATTATTTAAACCATTATACAGGAGCTTCGGACACGAACAAAGCAAATCGGACCTAAGGTAAGGGAAATATCACAATCTCATTTTTATCCGAGATTGTTTATTCGTAAGTATTTACTGGGGTGTATTTTATCATCCACATCCATGTTTACTCAATATGTAATATTATTGTTTAAATCCATTTTTACCCTTCGGTGAGTTTTTAGTAATACGTATGAAAGGAATCTTTTATCGTTTTTCGTACGAGGTACTTTTTGACTTTTCCGACAAAAGTACGAAGAATGTTTTTTTTAACTTATACGGCACGAACGGATTTCTACTGTTTTATAAAGCCTTATTTTCATGAAGCTTCCTCTAAAAGATTTCATGACTATTTTCAATAAAATCTATTTCTTTTAAAATTGCATGATGTTTTGTGAAAAGAAATTGATTTTGAAGAAGAAAGGATATTTTCCTCAAGAATTCAATTCAAGTGTTTTATCAAAATTATTTTCCATCTAAGATAATAAAGGGTTCTGTTTCTATCCATATTTTAACATTTATTTGACTATGTTGTGATGGAATTATGTTTATGAATTCCTTTATCTTATATGAATTGATTTATGATGTCATGATGTTTCAAGAATCCCATTTTTGTGTTATGCGATGATGTATGTTTTATGATTATGTGGCACACATAAGAAAGGATTCATTATAAGATGGGTGGGACCTATATCTCCCTCCAATGCATTGGGTAAAGATTTTATATCTCATGAGATAGACATGGCTGGAACGGAAGGTTATTTCGGTTCAGTGATACAGGACTGAAACGAGGAGTGAACTCGGTTCATAAAGGGACTTTGTCCACTAAGATAGTCTTGGCAATGAGTCATGACTAACAAGAAATGATTTTCCATGATTATGTGTGCATGCCACAAAGTTTCAAGTTTTATGTTATGATTATGGGGATCTCATTTTCACTTCTATGATTTATTCCATGTTAAGATATTATGATCTCTTTTGCAGGTTTTGATTCTCATAAAGATATGATATGATTTTTATTTCCTTTATTTGCCCTTGCTGAGCATTTGAGCTCACCCTTTTATGTTTTCTTTTCCCCAGGTCAGGAAGATGGATATTAAGTAGAATATGCTAAAAGGGACCCTAGATATGATGAAATAAATGGGAGACACTGTAGAATATTTATGAACCAGTTGTTTATGTTTCCCAGTTTCTAAAGACACTATACCTATACGGTCCTTTGTGGTTTTGTCATATGTTGTAATAAGTGTGCTTCAATTTTGAAGTATTAACAATGTATGTAAAGTATGGGTCGTTATAGTTGGTATCAAAGGAAAGGTATAGTCAACCTTATGAAACTAGGATGTGAAAGCCTTAGTAAGAACCCTAAGGATAAGTCTAAGCATAGTACACAATCTTAGAAATGGCCATGAATAACCTAGGATAAGACCATAAGAATGAAATTTTTTTTCTTGAATTATGTGGTTTCCTATTATAATTAGTGTTTCTCACACTATTCTTCTTGGTTTTAGTCAATGGCTGGAACCCGAAGGAACCGTGTTAATGCGGAATGCGATGGGCAATGCAATGATTGTCCCCCTGAGCAACCAAACGATATGGGAGCTGGAATGCAAAATCTTGTAGCCATGCTCACACAACTTTCTCAAGCTATGAATCATGCAGGATTTCCAAACGAACAAAGGAGGGAGCAACATTCTGTTGAATCCTTCATGAGGCAGCGTCCACCTTCTTTCAGCGGGTCTACTGATCCATTAGTTGCTGAAAAATGGATTAGTACTACTGAAAAGATATTTTCAGTTCTTCAATTTTCTGAGCATGATAAAGTCATCCTAGCAGTGTATCATTTGGAAGGAGATGCGGATCAATGGTGGAATATTGTTAAGAATACGAGGCAAAGGGATGAAATTGAGTCCATGGAATGGGACGAGTTCAAGAACTTATTTTTCAATAAGTACTTCCCTCGTATTCTCCGAACAAAGATGGAGAAAGAGTTCCTTGAACTGAAGCAAAGGGATGATGAATCTGTTAGTACCTATGAAGCAAATTTTACAAGACTTGCAAGGTACGCTTCTGGTATTATTATCCATCCTGAGAGTAAGATCGATCGATTCTTTAGTGGCTTAAAACCAAGTCTTCGAAGGGCGTTAGCCATAAGGGACTTCAATAGCTACGAGGAAATCGTTCGATGTGCTCTCAAAGTCGAGATGGAGATTGGAGTAACCCATCAGTCACATGGGTTTGATAAGAAGAGGAAGATGGAATTCAAAGAAAAATCTAAAGAGCACACGTAAAAGAAGATGAACTTTCCATTATGCTCAAAGTGTGGAAAGAAACATGGAGGGAGTTGTCTTAAAGGGACAAGTAAATGTTTTAAATGTGGAAAGGAAGGTCATCGGGCATTTGAATGCCGCGATAATGGGAAGAAGATGTCTAATGACGCAAACAAAGGAAGGGATACACAAAATGAACCTACTACACTTCAATGTTTCAAGTGCAAGGAGATGGGGCATTATGCCAATCAATGCCCAAATCCAAGGGTTGATGATGATGGTCGACGTCAACAAACTCTTAAGGATAAAGACAAAGGAAAGTCACATGCAATTTCTATCAGCGATGTGGAGTACGATAACGATGTGGTGAAAGGTACACCTACCATCCACTCTAAAGTAGAAAATGTTTTATTTGATTCTGGATCCACCCAATCTTTTATTTCTGAAGAATTTTCTAAGGGTATCACCGTATTACCTCAACAATTAGATGTTGAGTTAGCTGTGACAACACCTAATGGCACATCAATCGCATCAAAAGTTTATAATTCTTCTCCGATCGAAGTTTGTGGGAAAGTGCTTCCTGCAAATCTTGTGATCCTTCCTTTAGTGGAATTTGATGTGATTCTTGGCATGGATTGGCTTTCTCTACATGGAGCTCATATCAATTGCCAAAGAAGGGAAGTCACATTTCATATTCCAGATCAATCTAAGATCGTCTATCAATGCAAGGATGAACATAACCTTCCAGTGGAAATTTCTTCCATCTTATGGGTATTGATTCCACTAAATGAAGGTTATTTATCTCAAATGGTTGGTGAGAAACTCACGATTAAGAATATGCCCATTGTACGGGAGTTTGATGATGTCTTTCCGGAGGAATTGCCGGGTCTTCCACCAAATCGTGAAGTTGAGTTTTCAATAGAACTCGTACCGGGTGCTTTGCCTATTTCAAAGACACCTTATAGAATGGCCCCAATTGAGTTGCAGGAATTGAAGAAGAAACTCCAAGAGAATCTTGATAAGGGATTCATACGCCCTAGTGCATCACCTTGGGGAGCACCTGTTCTATTTGTTAAGAAGAAAGATGGATCAATGAGACTTTGCATTGATTATCGAGAACTTAACAAGATCACTATCAAGAACAAATATCCTCTCCCACGCATTGATGACTTATTTGACCAACTACGCGGAGCTCAATACTTTTCCAAGATTGACCTTCGTTCAGGGTATCATCAATTAAGGGTCAAAAGGGAGGATATACCAAAGACGGCTTTCCGTACAAGGTATGGACACTATGAATTTATAGTGATGCCATTTGGTCTTACTAATGCCCCTGCTATCTTCATGGATCTAATGAATAGAGTCTTTAGAGACTATCTTGATCAATTTGTGGTAGTCTTTATAGACGATATTCTTGTCTATTCAAAGAGCAAGGAAGAGCGTGAAGATCACTTGAGAATTATATTGAAGACCCTGAGAAAAGAGAAGCTTTATGCCAAATTTACCAAGTGTGAATTTTGGCTTCAAAAAGTTTCATTTTTGGGTCATATAATCTCAAAAGAGGGGATATCTGTGGATCTAGCAAAAACAGAGGTTATCGATAGATGGTCAAGACCAACAACAGTAACTGAGATCCGAAGTTTTCTTGGTTTGGCTGGATATTATCGACGTTTTGTAAAATATTTTTCACGATTATCTAATCCAATCACCAAGTTGACTCGGAAGGGAGTTAAGTTTGTCTGGACATAGGAATGTGAAGAGAATTTCAAGGAGTTGAAAAGAAGGTTATCCAGTGCACCTGTGCTCACACTGCCTTGTAGTGGAGAAAGGTTTGTGATCTACAGTGATGCATCCAAGAAGGGATTGGGGTGTGTTCTTATGCAAAATGATATGGTGATAGCTTATGCCTCACGACAGTTGAAAATCCATGAGCAAAATTACCCAACACATGATTTGAAGTTGGCATCGGTAATCTTTGCATTAAAGATTTGGAGGCATTACCTTTATGGTGAAAGGTGTGATATTTATACTGATCATAAAAGTTTAAAGTATATTTTCACACAAAAGGAGTTGAATATGCGTCAAAGAAGATGGTTGAAGCTGATTAAGGATTATGACTGCTCAATCCATTACCACCCTGGGAAAGCAAACAAGGTGGCAGATGCATTAAGTCGACAAGACCATGCTAGTTTATCCATGATGAGGATCACAAAAGATCCAATATTTATGGATTTACAAAGGATGGATCTTGGAATTATAATGGAAGGGGAAAAATCTTATCTTTCTCAAATGAATGTTCAACCATCTATACATGTGAAGATTAAAGAGGCACAGAAAAAAGATGTCGAGTTACAAAAGAAGGTGAGAAATCTTCCTAAATTCAACCTTGATTGTGATGGGATAATAAAGTTCAGGAATCGGGTTTGCGTTCCTCCCATCCCCGAATTAAAGAATGAGCTGCTGGATGAGGCTCATAGTTCATCATTCTCTATTCATCCTGGAAGCACAAAGATGTATAGGGACCTGAAAGAGTACTTCTGGTGGGATGGCATGAAAAGAGATGTTGCTGAATATGTCTCTCGATGCTTGGTTTGTCAACAAGTTAAAGCTGAGAGATAGAAGTCTAAGGGGATGTTACAACCATTACCCATACCCGAATGGAAATGGGAAAACATCACTATGGACTTTGTCACAGGACTTCCTAAAACATCCAAAGGCAATAATGCTATCTGGGTCATAGTTGATCGTCTTACAAAGTCTGCACACTTCATTGCTATTAGAGAGGATTTCTCTCTAGATCAGCTTGCCAGGATATATGTAAAGGAAGTGGTAAGATTGCATGGAGTACCACTTTCTATTATATCTGATCGAGATCCGAGATTTACCTCGATGTTCTGGTGAAGTCTTCAGCATACTCTGGATACAGAGTTGAGTTTCAGCACTGATTATCATCCCCAGACAGATGGTCAGTCTGAGAGAACAATTCAAACCCTAGAAGATATGTTGAGATCTTGCTCTATGGATTTCAAAGGAGGTTGGGATCAACACCTACCTTTGGGGGAATTTTCTTATAATAATAGCTTTCACTCCAGTATTCAGATGGCTCCTTATGAAGCTCTCTATGGAAAGAAATGCAGGACTCCAACTTGCTGGGATGAAGTTGGGGAAAGAAAGCTATTAGGACCTGATCTCATTGATGAAATGGCAGAAAAGGTCAGATCTATTCAACAACACATAAGAGCAGCTCAAAGTCGACAGAAATGTTATGCCGACAACCGAAGAAAAGACCTAGAGTTTGAAGTGGGCGATAATGTGTTCTTACGAATATCTCCCTGGAAGAGGGTTATGAGATTTGGAAAGAAGGGGAAGTTGAGCCCTAGATATATCGGTCCTTTTGAAATACTGGATCGTGTTGGGAAGGTAGCTTACCGATTGGCGCTTCCACCGAATCTCTCTCAAGTTCACGATGTGTTCCACGTATCTCTCCTGAGAAAGTACATTCCAGATCCTTCACATGTACTCAGCTCAGAAGTTGTACCACTGGAGCAAGATCTTTCTTATGAAGAACAGCCGATAGAGATTCTGGATCGTAGCGAAAAAGTCCTACGAAACAAGACCACTCGCTTGGTGAAAGTTTTATGGAGGAACCGCCAACATGAAGAAGCTACATGGGAGCTTGAGGATATGATGAGGGAGAAGTATCCTCATTTGTTTGTTACAAAGTGACGAATTTCGAGGGCGAAATTCTTTTTAAGGGGGTAGAATGTAACACCCGATACTTTTATGTTATATAAATCATCAAAGGGATCTTTTTCTACACAACACTTGCTTGGCTTGCTTTACACGCAATCGCGACCTTCCTCGATAGCTTGCGTCGTACGCAATACCGAGTTTCACTAAACAATAATATGCTATTAAAACTCGCCGTTATGAATAGTAATAACCACTTTTTGAAATTTTATAAATTTTATTTTTCAAAATGGACGTCATTTTTGGACTCAGAATATCGAAATTAGCCTAGGGTGAAATTTTGGTATTTTTCTGAAAACTTTCAATTTTTGATGAATAGTGAAACCACTAAGTGGTAGGTTAAAAACTGAATTTTGCATAAAACATAATTTTACCGCTTCTGTGAATGGAATTTCGAAAATCCGACATACACGGTTGATATCAGTAAGTAAAATGTGGTTCAATGAGCTAAAAATAATTTTTTTGGTGAATAGTAACTTTTTACTTTTTTTACCGCGGTTAATAGTAAATAGGGTAACTAAGGGTAAATATGATATTAATATTACCCTAACACATGTCCTAATTCTATTGGACAAGTGTAATTCGACCAAAAACAAACTTAGGAATAAAATATGACCATTTAGGCCCACATGGATTAGATTAGGACATTTATTATTAATTTATTTAAAGAAGGGTTAAAATAGTTAAAATCAAAGTTTAATAAGTAAATCATTTTTAATATGGGGTTATACATAAGATATATTCGATTTTAAATATTCATTAGAAAGCTAAAAAGCTTTCCTACATGATGGTATTTTATTTGTAATTTTTAGACATCAAATAATATAATTTATTTAAGACACATCGATGATGCAGTAATTATATTATTAATGAAATATTGATATAATTGATAATATAAATACCAAAATAAATGTAATTTAAGACTTTTTATGAATTCCACTAATTTTCTAGGTTACTATGATATATTAGTGTTGATTTAATTAACTTTATTTGAACATATAATTCTGTTATGACTTTCACAAAAATCATATATCAAATAGTGTCAAAATTGACACAAAATAGTTTTTAAATCAAATATTATATTACTAATTGTTATTTTATTCCTAAAAATCTAAGGTTCGGCAAAATGACTTAGATAAGGATATATATATTAATAATAAACAATTTGGGGTTCGTTTGGCATGTTATAGTAAGTGTATTAACCATATAGTGAAAGAAAACAAAAAGACACGGTAAAAGTTAAATTAATTAACTTAGAGTTAAATCTAATTGATAAGGTTAAAATAATACCCTAAACTTGTCTAAATCCTATTGGTTGATAGAATTTCGACCCATCCCCACTTTAGCTTCGAAATAAGACCCTTTGGAACCATTATAAACCGATTTTAACTTTAATATAAAATAATATTTTGAGATATTCCTAAGGTGCCCCTCTCCTCCCTTATAAAAGGGCACCTCCTCCCCCTCCTCCTCACACCAATTTGAGCACTCAAGCTCGGCCAACCCCTGCCATTTTCTCCTCTCCACTTCCCTAGAATAATCCTAGAGGTCCTGGTCTTCTCCAAAGACCAATCTTAGTTCCTTAAGTGGAGGATTCAAAGAGGCGTTCCAAAGAAGAGGTAATATCCATTACCGATCTTTTCAATTTCTTTCTTCTTCAACTTCTTCTTCTTTAGTTGTTTCATGATAAAGTAATAACATAAGTATTAATTACATACTGATATGTTATTATAAATATGAAACAACCCTAATTCACCTTCTATCCATCCTACGGAAAAATGAAATCACCGCGCGTGCGTACGTACGGAATACCGTCTCCACGCCGTGGTGTAATCTATTTTCCACCATCACCTTACAAGGACGGGTATAATGGTGTAATAAGTAACTATATATTATTATTATGAAGTAATATTGATACTGAAATAATATATATATATACTCCAATACAATTCCACGATCATAGGAACGATATCATCACTCGTGCGTACGTACGGAATACCGTCTCCACGATGTGATGCGACTCGTTCTACATGATCTTCATTTCATAATGATTATATAAATGAATTGAATGAATGAATATGGTATATACTACACTAATAACATTCTGTAAACTAATTATCTATAACCTAAAGATAAGAATAAGAATTTATTCGACAAAACACGCATAAGAACAAAAAGTTATAAAGACCCGAGTAACAAGTAACAATGAAATATTACTAACAAGAAGCTAATAATATGACCATATATGATATCATATCAATATGTATGATTCTGGAATAAGTCAATAACATTATTTAAACCATTATACAGGAGCTTCGGACACGATCAAAGCAAATCGGACCTAAGGTAAGGGAAATATCACAATCTCATTTTTATCCGAGATTGTTTATTCGTAAGTATTTACTGGGGTGTATTTTATCATCCACATCCATGTTTACTCAATATGTAATATTATTGTTTAAATCCATTTTTACCCTTCGGTAAGTTTTTAGTAATACGTATGAAAGGAATCTTTTGTCGTTTTTCGTACGAGGTACTTTTTGACTTTTCCGACAAAAGTACGAAGAATGTTTTTTTAACTTATACGGCACGAACGGATTTCTACTGTTTTATAAAGCCTTATTTTCATGAAGCTTCCTCTAAAAGATTTCATGACTATTTTCAATAAAATCTATTTCTTTTAAAATTGCATGATGTTTTGTGAAAAGAAATTGATTTTGAAGAAGAAAGGATATTTTCCTCAAGAATTCAATTCAAGTGTTTTATCAAAATTATTTTCCATCTAAGATAATAAAGGGTTCTGTTTCTATCCATATTTTAACATTTATTTGACTATGTTGTGATGGAATTATGTTTATGAATTCCTTTATCTTATATGAATTGATTTATGATGTCATGATGTTTCAAGAATCCCATTTTTGTGTTATGCGATGATGTATGTTTTATGATTATGTGGCACACATAAGAAAGGATTCATTATAAGATGGGTGGGACCTATATCTCCCTCCAATGCATTGGGTAAATATTTTATATCTCATGAGATAGACATGGCTGGAACGGAAGGTTATTTCGGTTCAGTGATACAGGACTGAAACGAGGAGTGAACTCGGTTCAGAAAGGGACTTTGTCCACTAAGATAGTCTTGGCAATGAGTCATGACTAACAAGAAATGATTTTCCATGATTATGTGTGCATGCCACAAAGTTTCAAGTTTTATGTTATGATTATGGGGATCTCATTTTCACTTCTATGATTTATTCCATGTTAAGATATTATGATCTATTTTGCAGGTTTTGATTCTCATAAAGATATGATATGATTTTTATTTCCTTTATTTTCCCTTGCTGAGCATTTGAGCTCACCCTTTTATGTTTTCTTTTCCCCAGGTCAGGAAGATGGATATTAAGTAGAATATTCTAAAAGGGACCCTAGATATGATGAAATAAATGGGAGACACTGTAGAAGATTTATGAACCAGTTGTTTATGTTTCCCAGTTTCTAAAGACACTATACCTATACGGTCCTTTGTGGTTTTGTCATATGTTGTAATAAGTGTGCTTCAATTTCGAAGTATTAACAATGTATGTAAAGTATGGGTCGTTATAATCTATATATATATATGTATCATCATCAAACCAATGGTTATTCATATTTTGGTGTGATTTAATTTGTTTTGGTGTAACAGATGGTTTCATTGAAACTCTTACTAGTTTTCAGGGTTAACTAAATCCAAGTACGATTTCTAATACATTATTCCCACTATATATATAACAATGTTTATGTTTTAAATCTGATTTCATATTAACTCTACATAAGGATATTCCCATTTATTGTTGTTTTTTCTAAAACATAAATTTATTCTGCATTGATGAGTTTTATGAATACAATATGTATATTTATATATAAACGTATATATATATATATATATATATATATATATATATTGGAAACCTTACATACTTCATTGCATATATATATAAGGATAAAATTATTATAGACATGTTATAATACTTATAATCACATTTTATCATGCATAACATTGACACACACCTTTCAATCCTAATAAACTCATGGTTTCAAATAAATTTTTAAGGCTTACTTCCATGATTATCAAACACATTTATTTCATGAATAATTAAAAAAAAATAACTATCATGTGCAAAATATATCATAGGGAGATAGTGTGTATGTATTTCATTAACCTATTATTTGTGATTTTCGAATAAAGGCATTTATTTTAAGTGAGGAATAATTCATTCAAGTTATTATATTAAACAGTTTATGAATAGTTTTATGGGTTAATTTGATACCATTCAATTAATTTCTAAGAATGATTATTAATAATTAGGGAATATTATTTGCTTGGAATATATATATATATTGAACCCCATTCATATGAGGAATGCATTGGACATATTATGTGAGGAGTGAGGCCCGCTACAGCTGCATGATGCATCAGTATGTCTCATTGGAAAAAATAGATATGGACTTGGCTAACGCCTTTCCCATTTTCAAATATTTTTTTTGGTTGTGGCCATAATCATCTTCATATGTCTTGGCTAAGACCTCGATGGTATTTATTGATGAATCATAAGGTCTCATGAGATAAATAGATTTGAATTGGGCTAGGTCTTACCGATTTTTTTAGATAT
This sequence comes from Viscum album, assembly GCA_963277665.1. Taxonomy (NCBI): domain Eukaryota; kingdom Viridiplantae; phylum Streptophyta; class Magnoliopsida; order Santalales; family Viscaceae; genus Viscum; species Viscum album. The sequence goes on from OY728150.1 coordinate 523,089,430, forward strand.
GGTTTTGGCTGAGGCCTTAATCATTTTTAGAAGTCTTGGTCGATTCCTTGGCGGTAATTTTCAGAATTTCTAACATATGAATTTCCATCAATATTAAGATAGTGACTGGTAGTTCATGTGGTTATTCGACTAGTAGAATATATATATGGTTAAGAAACATTGTTCTATGTACAAATTATGATCAATTATTATTTTATGTGAAAATTTTCATATGTACCACTTGTATGTTATGGATAATCTATGTGTTACCATTATATAGATTTAATTCTCATTTCATTTATTTTTGTTCATGTATATTAATATTTTAATAATAAAGTATACTTGTAGTTTCTAAATAAGTATTCAAATTTTAGTGCCTAATATTCTCCTAAAAATGTTTTTAGAAACTCTCTTGAAATGGTGATGACATATCATTTGAATGGTATTTATCAACGGGTTTTAAACCCCTTATTGGTTAATTTAATTCTCACTTCTTTTTTTAAAAATTATTTATATAGGTCTCTTTGATGTTCCAATGTTAGACGTCATCGTTTCTTCATGCACAGAAGAGAAGTTGGCTTTTTTAAATTTTATTTCAACTCTGATTAAGTATAATCTTGAATCCAATCCTCCAAAACCTAGACCAATAAAAGGTCATCTATTCTGTAATGTCTAAGGATGGGCATTTATATAAGGTGTCCATATTTACTATGATGTATGGTTATGTTAATTTCTTAAATTACATATAATACTTGCTGAATCATGTTTGGTTTACCTTAAGTGTTACATTAGAAACTGAGTAATAATGATTATTTTTTTATTTATCTTTTACCATGATTTATTATTTTGAGTGCATCACATGTTAATACACACTATCTACTATTTATGCTAGAGACCCCATAGGTGGTGGCCTACCCAGTCTTACTCACACTCTACTCTGGTTTCCATGGAAATTTATTACCCATGCATACCTCATGTACTGGTTTAGATAGGGATGATGGACAACATGTCATGGTTTACGTGGATATCTTGAATATTGTTAGAAGATGGGAATATGTGTGGTACATGAGGTAAGTTTTTGGTTTTATTTTTTTATTTTATTTTTAGTTAATGATGTACATGATTTTCCCACATGATATCTTATTTATTTTATCCTTTCTAGTGTTCTATTGTCGATAGTTCATATTTTTATTGAAGGAATTTTTGATTTTTTATTTCTATAGTTTTTTAATGAGTACTTTAATATTATTCCCTGATTTTTATTGAAATCTGATATTAATTCATAGGGTCTCTAAGACTCCGCCTTAGACCCTTTATTCTAATTGGAAACTATTAGAATATAGGGCTACATTATTGAGGTTATGTAAAACATTGATCCAACTATTATAGAGTGAACTAGTCTATGGGAAGTTCAAACATGTCACATTGGGATTACCATGATATTGGTCCCAATAATGTTAAATACCCTAAGTGTGTGTGTGTGGGGGGGTAAATTAGGGTACATAAATCCTTTAAAACAATGATGAATAACAATATCATTCCACTATTAGCAGAAAACCATCTCTCTATCAAAATAGATATGATGTAAAAAATAAAATAAGTGGGACATAATAAATTTTACATAGATAATCTAAACTAGGAAAATATAATTGTTATACACTTTTGATATTCTGATGTACTGGAATTACTCAGCTAACTATAGGTTTCATAGAATTAAGAGTAGCTGATTATACCCTCCAGGTTTTAAAAAATTAAATAACATAGGACAAAAATATATTAATCACTCAAAAGAACACTTTTACAGTGATTTTTTATAAATCTCAACAAAACAAGAGTGATATTATACCATCAATGTGGTATCAATCAACTCATCGACCATCCATTTGATAAAATCCACAAACCTTTATTGAGATATTCTAACGGATTTACCATATTTTAATCTATAATTTTCAATCACATATATGGTATTCCTCTGCTTCATTGTTATTTTCATTCACGTTCTACCTTCTAATTTTAATTAAATATATCATAAAATAGACTATCGTTTATAAGTGATATATTTTTTCTGAAGAAATTTATGTTTCATTATATTATATAGTATTATATATCTATTAAACATAGTGAAACCAACAAAAATTTTCTTCGTTAAATGAGATAGTGACCTTATTCGAAATCTAAACCCACGAAAATGTGAAATATTATAATTGGAAAAATGATAGTAAAGATGAAAATTATATTGAGAAATTTTAGATCACTCCAATATGCTAGAAACATCTCCCTCACAAACAACACTACAGAAAAGAAATAAAATACTAGTAAACCAATAAAAATCTATCAAAAGAAAAATAACAACCCTTGGTAGTAATCATAGTAAATGTTTAATGAAGTAATTAAGTGTTATATAAATGAGGTAATATGACCATTGATTTTGTAATGTGATTGTTGAAATAGAAACATTACCATTGTGAATATTAATATGACCCTTGGGCATAATAACCTAGCTGTTAGAATATAAATTTGACCTCAAAATAAAAAAATAATTATAAATAATATTCATGTTGAGTATCATAATAAAATATAATTATTACAGTACATTAACTAAATACCAATATTAAAAACTCATTGAAACTACAATAATATTTTCAAATAAATTGTATTTTAATGAATTTTATAAAAAATATATTTTTATAATAAAAATTAATATCACCTAAATTAGAATAAAATATTTATAAAACAAATTTAATTTTTAGAATCAAAATATATAAATTTTCTTAGGGCTATTTTTGTCAAATTTTATGAAATACAATAATTTTTAGGCAAATAGTAAAAATAGAGTTTTCTTATAATCGATGTATTTTCAATTACATAATTTTTTATGTAATGATGATATAATCAATTCTAAAATTTGGGGCTTGAAAAAAATATGTTTAATATGTAATGTAATTTAGGAAATTCAAATTCAGAACCTAAAAATTATTTTCCAAAGTCTAAAAGTCCAAATTATGCCTTCAAATAGAAATTTTAAAATTCTTCTTTTTTCCTTTTGATTAAACTTATAAATTTTAATTATAAACTGATTAAAAGTCCTTAAATCATTCAATTTTATTCAAAATTATTTTTTAATGTGAAAAATAATAATATTTAATGCTTTAGAGTGGATATAATAATTTATTCAATATTTACCATTAAAATAACCATTTCCTTAAGTATAAATACCACATCACTGTCCTTTTGAAAACCACTCATTCATTACTTACCAATGTCAAATATCTACCCAAATACCCTCTATTTATCCCCTTATAATAATTAATGATGTTTTACTGCCACTGAAATCCAAGCATTTAAGGATTTTAGTGTCGTAGAAAAAGAAACCATGAGAAGAGAATACATTTTAATATACTTTTCATCCAATTTTGATCTTATCCTTCTTATCTATATGTATTATATTAAGACCCAAACACTCTATGATTAATTATGCAGTATGTTAAAATTATATTAATGTATTACACCTAGTTTTTTAACTTTTTTTTTATTTATATTTTATACTTTGTTTTCATCTTCTGTTAACAATGTCCCATTAATAGTAGGTTAACTGTCAACAAGGACGTTGATAATTATTTTCTTATCTCCCCCTTATGGATGGTTATAAAACATTACTTTTACTATATAAGAGTATAAATATTATTTTTTAAAGGCTTTTAGTGCTGATATTAATAAATTATAAAAACAATTCAGATCATTATATATAAATAATATGAGATATGTTAAGAAAATATGGGATATATTAAGAAAATATGATATGAAAATGTTTGACCATTGAAAAAGGGAATTGAGGAATATATTTTAATGATTATAATTGTTCAAGAGTTAAAAAAAATGAAAAAATACACTTCTTGTTCCATATTTTAATTATCCAATATTTATTATTCAAATAGTGTAAAGTGAACAAAATAAGGAGGGATTTATGGTTAGGGGATTCTCAAACCTAATTCCTTCTTTTTTATCTTATCTTAACATTCACATTATTCTAAATATTTAAGTACCAGTATTTTTCTTAATTTTTTTATTTAAAAATTATATCCCTTTAAATTATATTTATATACACGTTTTTACCTTATTTATCGGACGTCCAATTCAATGTAAAAATCTTTCAAGAGTGGATTTATTTTTGTGAACAAATGTTTAGATCCTATTGAGTTGTTTCTTATTCAATGAAAAACAACATTCAATTAAAAATTATTATCTCCCTTATTCATTTGATATCTAAAGAGGTTATTAAATGAATAATGATATGTGAAATTCATTATAAAACCCATTCTATTTTAGTGGTTTATTTCATGGATATGATTTTTATATGTTATATTTTCATGTGGCATGCATGATTATGAATATTTTGTGATGTTATGTGTGGGAATGAAGTTATACACCCCTAATATTCATTGGGGAATGTGATATATGTCATTTATTATGTTTATTATGAAGGAACATGATACTTAATTTGATGAAAAATATGTTTTTACAATTTATGCACATATTTAGGAACGAACATGATGATATCTTTGTTCACAATATTTTCGGGTATTTGATAACTATATTATGATGTTGTAGAATTATTCATATACTATATTCCTTGAAATTAAATTATTTTTCCATAATGATTATGATGAGGATATTATTCTTATGAGATTATGCTTTTGATTATTCTCATACACGTTATATTAATTAATGTACCTTATTCCAACCAGGATATTCCTCCCTTTACTGAGATTTTATATCACCCCATTTTTTATGTATATCCTTAGGTGATTACATGGAATAATGATACCATGAGATATTTTATGGTTATAATGATTATGGATTTGAATAATTTTTAGGTCTAATTATCTACATGGGATTTAGGAGAAGATTTTACCAAATATACTAAACCATTGGATACTGGATTGTACCACTATTTTGTTGTTTATCTTAAAAATTATTTAATAATCATATATAAAACATTTTGGTATCTATATTTGGTATCCTATAAAAGTTTATTGAATTTTGGAATTGATATTAGAAAACATTAGTGAAAACCATATAGTCATTTCCATGTAACAGTAAACAACATAATTTTTATAAATGCATTATAGTACGTGGTTTCGAGAAAATAAATACCTATATGGATACTAGTTTTTTTTGGTACTATAATATATATACCTAGTGATAGTAACTTCTAAATGTTAATATTGATTTTTTTCGATCATGACCTCATGCATAGTAATAAGTAATTGATGCACACTTTTTTGACACTCCTTGGTAATATGTTTCAGTTAAGAAGAAAAATATTCAAACCATTATGTAGGATACATAGATAATGTAATTACTTATTATATTTTTTGAAAAGGAATAATGTATATGGTACTGTATGAATAATTTAATAAAAAGGATAAACAATAGGTTACAGAAGTTATTATATTATAACTAATTTGAGCATATTCAAATATTATTTATTCATCATTTTGGAATTTTTTTTAAAAACATTTCTTTTCTAGAAAAATATTGGAACCCATAAAAACCATACCAACAACCCATTAAAGGGAATATGAAATTATTTTCCATAATGTATTCCCAATTAAATTGGATGGGGAGTTCAAAACATTATGGGTATTCTTACACATATGTCTCAGACTTGAAAAAATAAAATGAACCATGTGCAATGTATTCCTTCACAAAAGATGGAGAAAATGGATATCATGTCCTTTATATAGTAATGAACACTAATGTTTAGAAAATATTGTGATCCACATATCATGGAAGAGTTTTTTAACTAAATATAGAATATATTTATAATGATTAACTATTTAGAGAAGTGGAAAGTCACCATGACTGTCTATCATTTAGATTGAGAGATTGATCAATGGCAGGCATTGATAATGAATACTAATCAAAAGGATCCAATGGAATAAATTGAGGTGGAATACATTAATAAGTTATTTTTTAAGAATAATTTCTATTGAACTCATCAAAACAATTTAGTGCTAAATAAAAAGGAGGGTGAATCATTCATGATTTATGAGGAAAATTTTATAAGGATCATAATATTAGACTCCTGTCTTGTTATAAAAAGTGATAGAAAAATAAATAGATTACATTGTAATTCAAAACCAAACCTCAAAAATAATATATCCATCCAATATTTTTGATGTTACGAAGAATTAGATTGATGAGCCCTTAATGTAGAGATGGAGTTTCAAGAATGGTCCCATGGATATGGATAACTGATGTCATGACCCGTCCTCTGGGGCCCGTGCCGTGACTACCCCAAGCCCGATTTCCATAAGCCAGGGGCTGGCGACTAGCACCAAAGACGTAATTCCCTAAAACTAGGAAGACATTGCCTTTATAACCTATAAACACACACAACAAGATATGAACATGGGTAAACTGTATAACCAAAAGAGTGATGAATGTAAAAGGGGTCGGAATACAAGCTCAAAAGTAAAGGTACAAGTACAACTAAAAACAATACAACTGAATAAAAAGAATGAAAAGAAGCTAATGGGTCATCTTCCAGGATTCCTACCTGAAGGGTAGGTACATATATGCTCCTCAAAACTCCTTGACTGTTCGTCTCCTCCATGTACGAACAAGCCATATGGTCCACCTCCAGGCACCGTCCAGTCTTGGTACTCTCACCCTCAGTCAGTGTTGTCCGTCATCTGCAACCAACACAACATGGTGCGGGCATAGCCCGTGTAGGATTGAGTATAACGATACTTAGTAGGGACGCCGAGACCCTCAAGGTCTCACAAAATCTGACAAGGATAAAAAAACAAAGTATAATATCATCATATAACCTTACTTAGGTATATGCCCATACATATACCTATGTTCTTGAGTTATCCATCTCAATCATGAGAAAAAAAAACAAAAGTACTAACTCAACTCAACCATGATTTTTATTCGCATTAATGAAACCATGGATACTGGAGAACTCCTCCTCAATCGATTAAAATGGGCATTTCGCAACATCAAGTGTGCTTACCAATAACCTTGGACTGCTGAGGTACTCTTCCTGTCAAGTACCGTGGGTCTGCTACGTCACAGAGAGGCGCTCCCCACCGCGGGTCTGTTGTCACACCCAGGCGCTCTTCCTCATAGCCTGTAGAGATACTCCTCATGTCAAGTATCGTGGGTCTGTCGTGTCACATAGTTTGCTCTCCTCTACCGTGGGTCTGCCTCCACACCTAGGCGCTCCCCACTGGGCTAGTAGAGTCACTCCGAGTCAAACGTTCAGCAGTCGTCAGATCTCAGCCAACTACTAGGTCTCCGCACTCTGCTCACTCATCACTGGAAGGATCTTCTCTATGAGCTGCTGGTTGATACTCCAACTATCACGAAGTTCCACGAAGAAGTATCTCAAAGGTCCGCCGCATCATAGGGGTCTCAAATCAACAAACGGCGCATCAATCAGGCACCCAGTCTGTTATTTATTAGCCTTTTAGTCCTGGGGGCTCAGTTGGATTCATGCTCGATCCAACCTGACCATTTCCCATCTCAAACCGAAACTCCATTGGAGTATACTCAAAGGGACCTACATGCTCCAAGATTACCAGGGCCACTGATGTTTCGTCAAACGTACATCCAGTGCCAGTGATATGGCCAAATGAATGTAAAGGGTCGTAGTGGGATCGGTTCCAGTCCGACCCGGTCAGACTGACCCGGCCCGACCCAGTCTGGGCTGACTCGGTCTGGTCGACCTGGCCTGACACATTGGGTCAGGCCCGGTCTGTTGGGTGGGCCATCCCGTTAGGTTCGGCCCGGCCTGCTGGGCCCAAACCAGCAGGCCGTGAGGGGTCGCGAGGGTGTGGACCGGTTGTGAGGGCGTGAGCCAGCCGCGGGTCGGCCTGAGGGCGATTCAGCCCAGAGGGTGCGGTGTGGGTGACTAGGCTCTAATGGCACCATGAGGGAATAGGCCGGTTCGGATGGGGCGCCAGGAGGTGCGCAGAAGGCCGGCTCTACCGGGGTGTCTAAAGGGGCGTGGAAGGCTGGCTCGGCCAGGGTGTCGTGAGGGGCACGGGAGGCCGGCTCAGCCGAGGCACCGTGGAGGGTCGCGGGAGGCCGTCTCAGCCAGGGTGCATGAGGGGCGCGATAGGACCACTCGACCGGGGCTCGGGAGGTCGGTGGATAGTGTGGTTGGGGCGGCCCGGAAGGGTGCCATGGGGCAGGCGCGGTCGGGGCTTGTTCGGCCGGTAGACGGTGCGGCCAGGGCGGCTCAGACCGGCCCGAGGTGGCTCGGCCCGAAAAGGGTGGAGACCGTGGGGGAGGTTCGGCCGATGCGCCGCAAGGGGTCGCGGTTGGTTCGACCGATGGCGGCGCGGAACGCCAGAGGGAGGACATGGGTACCGGAGGTCACGGGTGGCATGATTGTTGCCTTCATCACGGTTGTTGCCTACCTCCATTTTGAAGAACACTGCAAAAGAGAACGGCAGAGGGGCCGGGCCATGTTGTTTTGGACCGCACCCTCTGTGTTTAGGGAGGTAGGATTTGGATCACAGGAACGAAGCACAAGAAACCATCCTGCAACGATTAATCCCAAAACCCGCAAAAGGTAAACATATTCGGATCAACTAGTTAGAAGTTGATCTGTGTTCTTTGTTTTAGAAGGAAATAATCTAGGGAATAATATCATATTAAAATATAATCCCTACCTTGTTCTAAGTTGGATGACATTGGCACAAGAAGGCAGAATGTCGATTCGTTGTAGAAAAACACATCCTACGTCGAAGGACATTCTGAGAAAGGAAGTCGAAGTCGAGGTCGTTCTTCATAGTCAAAGGCATTCTTCATCGGCGTTCTTCATCGATGGAGCGTTCTTCGTTGGGATCCTTCTCCTAGTATTTCTCACAATACTTCTCCTCTCCCACGTTCCACCAAAATGAAATAATATCCTCCAAATTATAGATTAATTTGTTGGCATAATACACAAAATGGTTTAATTGATTAAGGGAGAGTTGGCACAATCAATAGGTGCATTGGCATAATTAATGTGAAGGAATCTCAAGAGGCTCCTCCACATTAATGAGGGAGTTGAGAGGTTTTCCTCCCCCCCATTAATAGGGGGTTGGGTGGTCCCCACTCCCAAATTAAAATTGGAAGGTTTTGAGAACTCGGGTCATCCCCACCACAATAACCTCTCATGGGAGGTTATGGTGTGGTGGTCCCCACCTACAACTTCCACATGGTTGGATGTAATAGATAAAATAAAACAAAAGGTGTGTTTATTTTATTTTATTATTTCCAAGAAAAACCCAAAAACTATCTTTCACACTCGACCAACTGTCGTCAAGGTGAAAGTCTCCTTAAGCGAATACTGGTGCTGCGAGTTCAACGATTTCTTCAGAATTAAATTCCGAGCACCGGTTCAATAGTTATAAAAACCACTCATATGTTTACTAAATGTACCTGAACAAAACATCAGAAATTGATTTTGGGCGCACTGGGACTTAGAATCACACGCCATCAATTTTTTCAAACTCATAAAATTACCATATATTTTTAGAAAAAAATTACATGGAAATTATGGGTCTTTACATTCTCCCCACCTTAGTCTTTACGTCCCCGTAATCCACAACTCAAACTATGGGATCAATTGGGGGTACTGAGCACGCATCAAAACCTCCCACTCCCATGTGCTCTCCTGGAGGTTCCCATGCTTCCAGTGAACACAAACCAGATTTATCGACCATCTATGAGGGACATGCTCATGTCGAGCCTCAATCTCTACTGGAACCCCCATAAAAGTTTCCCCATCGTCGACATCCAAATCGCCATGGTTGATGATATGAGAAGGTTCATGCACGTATCTCCTCAACTAGGATATGTGGAAGACGTCGTGCACCTGGTGCAATTGAGGTGGAAGAGCTATGCAGTACGCCACCTCTCCAACTCTAATGAGAACCAGAAAGGGTCTGATGAATCTCAGAGATAACTTGCTTCCTTGTCCAAATCATCATAAACCTCGTATAGTTGAGACCCGTAGAAAGACATGGTCACCATCCTTGAATTCCAGAGGTCTCTTTCTTTTATCAGCATACGACTTCTCTGTGATCTGTGCAGTCTTCATCCGCTCCTAGATGATCTGCACCTTCTCTGTGGTAGCCCATACCATCTCTGGTCCACGAGTGCAGACTCCCCTGAGTTAGTCCAGCATAAAGGTGATCTGCAAGGTCACCCATATAACTCCTCGAAAGGCTTCATCCCATTGGTGGACTGATAGCTATTTTTGTATGAAAACTCCACCAAAGGTAAGTCATCCTCCTAGATTTGACCGAAGTCGAGGACATAAGCACGCAACATGTCCTCGAGGGTTTGAATGGTCCACTCAGTATGGCCATCCGTCTGAGTATGGAAGGCTGTGCTCAAATGAAGATGTGTCTCGAAAGCCACCTACAAACCCTTCCACAGTCAAGAAGTAAATCGTGCATCATGATTAGAGATAATCTTCGAAGGTACTCCATGCAGTCGCACAATCGTCTGCACATAGAGGCGTCCCATGCTCTCTACTGAATGCTGCTCTCTAATCGGTAGGAAGTGGGCCGACTTGGTGAGTCGGTCAACGATCACCCAAATCGAGTCATGTCCTCTGGATGTACGTGGAAGTCCTATCATGAAATCCATGTATATCCCATACCACTTCCATTCTGGGACCTCTAAAGGATGAACTAAGCCCGCTGGTACCTGATGCTCTGACTTCACTTTCTGGCAAGTGAGGCATCGAGAGACAAACTCTAAAACTGCATTCTTCATTCCCAGCCACCAGTGCTATCGTCGGAGATCCTGTTAGAACATCTAGAGCATAAAATTATTATATTAGACACAATAGGTTTGAATAAATCAATTCTATGTTTTACAATCATGAATTTTGGATACATATACTATATCTACTAAACCTGGGTGTTTCCCTGGTTTCGTGTCACATCGACATACATTCATGTCACCAATTATGCCTATCCATTACCAATTAACCCTCCTATTTCTAATCAAACACCGGCTATACCCATCGCATCTTAACTCTGATCTATGCCTTACGACGTCCCGTCTTCCCGCATAGGGTTTCCTTCTTCCATTATCTTCCTCCCATGATTATCCAACCACCTCCAGCTCGAGATCTGCATAGCCTCCACCTGGATTTATCTATCTATCCATACCTATCTCCCACCATTTTCGACTCTCGCATTGAAACTGCCTCCCCCCCCCCTCGACTCCCTCCTCCCCACCTCATATTTCCTCCCTCACCGTCAGCCTCTTCAACCCCTTTCCCCAGTTACGCCTCTACCTACACCTCGCCTCTACCTCTAACCTCCTCCTTGAATACCTTCTTAGAATCACATTTATTGAATCCCCATCATAAAACTCTTATTGAATTGGATCTGAACAGGTCTGATATCATCATCCATATAAGATAATGGCTCATCCTTCACTATAGGTTCTCTCCAATTCAAGAAATACCTAATTTTTTTGTTCTTCCATCCATGATTCATTCCCATATGATCATGGATTTCCTTCAAGGTTCGAATACTTTACTGAAACCCTACTTTTCTCAACCTTATTTAATTTAGCTTTTATGTTCAATGGTTCTTCCTCATTTTTAACCCTTATTTTGTGTCCGTACATTTATTTTGGTTCCATTTTTTTAAATGAATTATCTATAAATTTTATAAATATTATATTCTGTAATAATTTTTATTTTAGTAGTAGTATTAGTTTATTTTTTCTCAATAGTCTTGTTTTAATAACTTAACTATATTAGCATGATTTTTTTAATTTCTTTTGCTTTGTTTTTGAAATCTCGTTTTATATACTTGATTACCCACTTTAATGTTCTAATACCTTGCTACATAATAACTACAACACCTTTTTTCATTTTCAGGTGCATAAACGAAGCATTTTATTGATCGCACGTCCAAGTACATAATGAATTCATTTTCAGGTATTCTTATTTTTCATTAATTCATTTCCAAGTAGACATTGAATGCATTTTTATCTGGTGGAGGTTTCTTCTATATCATTTCAATGTTGTTTACTGTATGAAATTTAGTTGATCTATTGTTACATAATTCTGAATGATCACTTTATATTTCAAGAATCTAATCCCTTCCCTTTATTACATATGGAGTTTATTTTATTTTGTTCCTTTGAAAAATTATTGATAATAGTGTGCATTAATAACGGACTATTTCACATCATTTATTGTAACTGCTCAAAGAATATAAATTATACTTCATTCTTCCCAAAAAATGTAATGTTCTCAAATACATTTTTGTATTAATATTTTCCACTATTTGACTATTTCATTTTATTGATATATATTGACTATAATTACGTAGTTTTATATGGAAGATTCTTTATTCAATGAGTCTATAGAAATGGGTAAAGTGTTCCTCCACTTGAAGGATAGTTTTGATTTATTTTAATTTTCAATATTCTCTATAATTTTTATGTTTAGTTATATTTTATTACTCAAATTTTACATTTCCTCTATATTTTGGGAAATTCACTACAAATTGCTCTATATTAATTTCAAGAATATTAGTTTATTCATTACTCCAACATACCCCCATGCTCATCCAGTTCTATATACTTCTGCAAATTCCTCCCAACAATGGAAACATCATCCCCATAAAGTTATGACTCCATTTACTTTCAACCGTATGTTGAAACATACATCATTCAACTATCTTTGTAGATATTGTGATTGAATAAACACTTGAATCATTGGGACCGTAAGTACAATCCATTCAATCACACAATGTATTTAGTTTGTGTTAAATATTATTGTTTCTCAATTAATAATAAGTTAATTATTTTTCTATTGTGTTTTTCGAGAAATCATATCTCATTTTCTTTATTAATGTCTTATGAAATCACTTTTAACCTTTTTAGTTATTTATGTTTTTATTACTCATCAATCATTTAATCCCATTTTTTCATGAAACTGAATCATTTAATTCTCAAATATTTCATTAAAGGTTCATGAGATCATACATTAATGTCACAAAGACATTCAAATCATGAAGTATTTGGAGATAATGTCACTGAATGTTTACAAACTATGGTGATGTTTTTTATTCTTGCCATTTTTTACAATTATAATTTTATAACACACAGTTTACATAATTTTTATGTACTTTTTAATCATGGGTGCATGCCACATAATCAGTATGCTTGATTAGTATCCATTTTAATGGTATGATTACTAGTTTATCAGCTCAAACATACCATATTTATTTCAGTTTTGCGACAAGAGCCTCCCATTGTGCTTAAATTCCAATGTTGTTAACATGATACATGACATAAGATATTTACATTTTTAGATTATAATACATATGAACTCTTAAATAGGTCAAACATTTACAAAGCTTTGATGGATGTTTGTTTTGATTAATATATTAGTTAACCAAGATTTTCACTTTATTGTGTGTTTTTTTCTGTATATCTGTCTTTTCATTTATTCAATGTACATATGTTTCAAATACAACTTTTGATATCACAATGAAAATTATGAAGATTAAGAGGAGAAGCATGGAGGATCTCAGACCCCCCGTTTTACAGGTTACCTTATGTTTTGATCGATTCACAATTTTTTAAATCTACCTTCCCATCCAAATTATTTCATTCTCATGACACCAAAGATTGGTCTTAATTGTTCACTATATTATTACCTATTATATGTGAATAGATAGTTTCTCAAGTTTTCACATGAAGGATGTGTCAATCGTATACATTCATGATTCTATGTCCCCATATATGCGCATCTTGGGATGACTCTTGACATATTCAGGTTAGTCTTGGTAAATTCTATACTTTGAAAAACCTTTCATATCCTGCAAATTATTTTTTTCCTCTGGGTGAGGAAACTATGGAGAATGTATTTCCTTGCACATTACATTAGATTGTCTACGTTAGTGACTACATGAATGTTATAATTTTTTTATTACCTTTACTACTTCCCAGTTTACCATGCTTTCTCATTGATCCTCTAGCATGTATTATCAATAAATTTTTTTCTATGTACTCCATTTATGTCCAATACAGACATGTTTTCTTCTAATGATATAGTGGTTTGAAAAACGTGTGTTCTACTCAATTTCTGGAAATTTATTCCCTTCTCTTCAAGAATTATGAATTCGATTGAATATTAATTTTTGTTGAATATTACATTGTGTCTTTATTTTGTTTGGCTAATGTTACTCATATATATTTTTTACCAGGGCTATTATAGAATTCCAGATCTGCATCTAACTGTCATGCAGTTTTGTTATGCCTACCTGGTTTCATTCAATACATAATTTTTGTAGTTTCATTCATGTAGTTAATGCATAGTTGACTTACTGGTTAGTGTTGTTTCCCTACACACCATGAATTAGTATATTTTCCCTTCATGGCATGATTTAGTATTTCTAGTTACACATGCTTTATTAAAATATTAACAAGATAGATCACCATATCTAAATATCCAATTACACATTGTTATTCTTTTTCTCAGCCAATATTACATCATTTATAATATTTACGAAAGCTATTATATATTTCCACCACAACATGTGAAGTTTCAGTTGCATACCTGACATCTTTTAGTACACAACTTTTCACAATTTTATTTATGTAGATTTATTATAATTTTCATTGATGTTCTTATTATTGTATTCTACTACAAGCGTAGTTGACTTTTTGATTTCATTTACAAGAAATATCTCAGGTACTACGCTCAAAGTGTACATGAATAGTTGACTTATCGACTACATGCATATTTTATTTTCTGATTTCCATTACTTTTACCCAGTTTACCCTAGTTTCTCATGGATTATCTAGTATTTCTTTTCCACAAAATGGGGTCTATGTGCTCCATTTATGTCTAGTATATACATGTTTTCTGTTGTCATATATTTTGACTTCATTCTCTATATCAGTTATTATGTGTTCCGTGAGTTCTTCCATGCAACCCTTCATTTAAGGACTGGTTATAAAAAATTGATTCCCAATTAGTCAAAGATATATATTTTTACATATGGATTATGTATAAGTGTTTTCAAATTTCTTATACATCAGGAATGATTTTTTTAGTAACTATGGATCTTTTGGGAATTTTGGCGGTCCCATACTCACAAGATACTATTGATCATCTTTTCTATAGGTAATTAATGCCATTAAAACATTATTGATTATGATATTAGTTCTGATTTATATTATTACATGTCAAATATTTTACAACTATTTTTTATGATGTTTAATTAATTTGTCATAAAATATTTCTATTGATGACCCAATGAATTCTTCATGTCTTTTTTTTGACACATCATGGTAGGTACAACATTACACCCGTTCTCCTTGCATGTTTTTCATCTTACAAACTATTTTATATGAATGTTTTTATTGTTAGTTTTTTATTCACATGACTTATTAATATAGGAAAACTATACAATTGTTTTTCTTGGTGAAATAGTAAGGTAATAATAAATTATGATAGTTTCTATAATTTAAAATTTTGTTTTATGAATTGTTATATATGGTAAGAAGTGTACTAGAGATTCCAGTTTATGTAAACAAATTTTTGACATATTTTTTCACATATTTAAATTTTAGAATTTCAATTACATAACTACTGCATAGTTTACCTTGATTTTTCAAGGATCCTCTAGCATGTATTGTCTACAAAAAAACATATCATTACGTCTTAGGTGGAAGTAATTCATGTATTTACTATGACATGTGTTCACTTGTAATAGGTAATTGCTGCTAAGAGACCAGAAAATAGTACATTGGAAGTAGATCTAGATTGTTATCACAATGTGAGACACCCTACTGTGATTACAAAGGAGGTTACTGATTCCCTTGAAGATTTATTTCTGTAGTGGATTCATGATGTAATCTTGGTGATGTTTAATTATTATTTATTTTTATTAAATTATAGAAATATTATTATTTGTATGAGAACAATATCATTCATATAAAAGGTGTTACGAATGCGCATTTTTTGTGACATGTTTTACAGCAGTGCATCGTTTATTACAATAGCGGGTCTTTTAGTTTCATTGAGTATTGGATCATGTATTGTATTCCATAATTGGATCATTTTTTATAGTAGTGGAACATGTTTTTCCATTGAAACAAAAATTGATAGTTTTGATGGAGGAATAGAAGTTTTTAAATGTTCCGAGGAAGATAGTCTTTCTATAGACTTGATTGAAAATCCGGTTATGGGTTTTGGAAATTATTATTATAGTAGAAACTACCCTGTCATGTAACTTTTATTCATCAATGTCTTTAAATTTTATTACTAAGTATTCTATCTTTGTTTAACTTTTGTTCCTTCATTATGAATTTATTTGAAAATGCATATCATTATGTATCTTTTGTTCCTAACATTTTGTAACTTTTACTCTATTATATATCTGTTCTATTTGATTGATTCTAAATTATTTTTATTACTAGAAAAATAGATGGTATAAATACATTAGTATTCTATAATCTGAATATATAAAAAGAAAATGTTTCATTCTATATACAATTGTCTTCTGTTACAGTACACTATATTGTTAAATATCTTCTCTATTTTTCAATTATTTCAATAGCTTTAGTTTCTAGGTTCTATTTCTTATAAAAATATCCTCTATGTAGAAAAATCTGTAGCATTATTTTGATAGTGAGGATGGTCTTCAACATAGTGACAAGACCTCTCCAAACAACGTCGCTACGACAAGTCATATTTCTGAATTACACATCATACTAAGGGGAGATATAAACAAGAAAACTAACAAAACAAACTGAAATCTACTACTGCAAACACTCTGTAACCATACATATTCACTATTCATATTTTTTTCATTATTATTTTAAGAATTAAAATTTTAGTGCACTCTTAATTACATTAGATAGAGTACAAACAATTCATCTAAAATGTATTCTGCTACTCATTTCATATTTTGATATTAATAGTATATCCTGTGTCATGGAAAATTCCATTTCACCTGAATGTTTTCCAGTATTCAAGAAATACAATGTTATTTTTCTATCTGTTAGGATGTATCAGTTATTGTTCACTTGTAGCATGTATCATTTGATGGTTCAATTATCTATTCAATTGTTAGGGTTTAGTAAATATAGCCCGTTGTATTAAAGAAAAGTCTCTATTTATTTTGAGAAATTCTTCAAAAATTAATATAGTGTTGTTCTTCATGAAATATAACTCCATTTTTTACATTTCATTAACTGTAGGAGCTTCAAAATACAACCTGTTTGAAATCAACAGTCAGTAGCTGAACCTGTAACATTACATCAACAAACAAACTCTTTTAAAAATGTATGACGGATCTATATTAGTCGGTATAATTTCATCCATATTTATTATTTTGATATAGTTTATTATAAATTCCTCTAATAAATAGTCTCTACGCATATCAAATCAGTGTGAAATTTCCTATATCCGATAATCGCTTTACTATGCACTTCCGTAACAGTCATTTTTTTTTCTACAACTATATTCAATTTACCTGCTACATTGGATTTTCATACTTTCTTAATCATCAGTTTTTACTAATGTTTAAAATTTTCTCTCATATGCAAGATTCAATTAGTGGAAAATAAAAAAGGTGAAGATGACTTAGGAACAAGAAAACTTTCATGCAGACTTTGCCACTTTAATTACCTACAAAAATTCTTCAAACATGATGTTTATAAAATTTTGTGTAGTTTTTAACATTGGTTTATATCATTATATATTGAAATCATTCCACTTCACAGATGAAATGTTTTGTTATAGAAATCACTCATACAATGATAATGTGTTTTTGTTTTATTTACAATTCGACTATATATAACTTCTGTTATTATTTACTTTTTCAATTTAACTTCATTTTATATATCCACTATTTACAGTTACTTATATATATTTGAGAAATGTTACCAACAGTGTAATTTCAACATATTTCTTTAAATTTTCATTGACAACTTCTCAATTTATTAATTCATTTTTATATTTATCTTACATTTATGGCATCATGCGTATGCATGGGGAGGGTACTAGTTATGTTATATTATTAGGGAATGTGATTAGAAGTGAGATAATTTATTTACACCATTCAAGAAAAAGGAAATCAGGGAATGGCCGAGAACCTTTTATGTCCTAGAAATCAATAATTTTATTGTCTTATGTGGGTACTGTTGATGTGTTGTTAAAAAATTATATTGATTTTATATATTTTGAAATTTGATAACAAGAAAATGGGTAAAGTGTGTATCTAAGGAAGAATGTATGGGAATCCTTAAGGATCACAAGAAAAGGATGATCACTCCACCTTTACTCTCACTACCATCAAGATAATAAGGGTTTATGATATTAATTGATGATTCAAAGAATGTCTTATATTGTGTAATCTTTAATAATGATAAATTTATAAAAAATTTGTTTAGATAGTTAAAGATCCATGACTGGAACTAATAGACACATGAGCTGGTTTTAGATGTTTTGATCTTCTACATGATGACTTTTGAAAACTACCTATATTGTTAGAAGTGTGACATATATACAGATTACAATAGTATAATGTATATATTCACATAGAAAGAGGTAAATATGATTCAATTGATATGGTTAGAGCTAATCAAAGAGTATGGTTACTCTTTTGACTGCAATCCTTTAAGGTTGAATAATTTAGTTTATACTCATATAAAAATAAAATATTCTACAGTGTCCATAACTAGGGTTTAGAAAGACCATATATTCATTGATATATAAAGGATTTATCTTGTAATAATAATAGTAATGAATAAATACTACCATTCAAAATGATTTCTTAACCATCTACCTGAGATAAGATTAAGGGGGCATAAAGGGATGATCTGAAGCTTTAAATGATATTGGAAGTAGTAAAGGATAAAATGATTCATGAGTACTAGATCAATAAAGATGGTTTCAATTGGTTTTTAAATACAATTTACATGCCTAAATCACCAAATATAATTAAATAGGTATTGAATAATGCATATACCTCATTTTTTTCAATCCATACAAGAAGTTTCGAGATATACTATGATTTTTAAGTTCACTTATGGTGATACAACATGATGAAGGAGATCTTTGGGTACACATAAAAGTGATTAGTATATCAACACAATAATGTATAAGGATATAAGTATAAGGGTATGATATAACCTTTTCCCATACTCAAACTGAAATCGTAGAACATCATAATGGTCATTGTTACTGGTCTCTCAATGATATCCAAAAGATGTAATGTAATATTGGGTTGTAGTAAATCGAATCACTAATACATCCTAATTAATCATTATTTAGGGATATTTCTTACTAGAAAAACGTTATATGATATAAATAATTTATGTTTTGAGGCTATATGGGTGGCCAATTTCAATTATCTCTGATCATAATCAATGGTTCACTTAATATTTTTGGAGATGTATTGAACAAGATCTAAATACATAATTGAATTGGTTTATAAACTATCACCACAAAAATAATAGTTTATCCAAAAGGTCCATTTAGACAAACAAAGACATGTTTAGTTCATAATAAATATATTTTAAAGGTCTATAAAATCAATATATACAATTAGTTGTGTCATCATAAAATAGTAACTTCAATTAATTTATTGAACTGTTCCAATATAATTATCCATATGGGAAGTGATTTAGAACACAAAATTTTGGGATGAATATGAGGAGTGAAATAATGTTGTATGATATATTATAAATGTGTTGATAGAAATGAGTCATTCCATATAATAACATATAATTTATGATCATATTTTGAAGAATATTTATGATAAAAACTGTTGATAGAACTTATAGTTTGACTTTGGAGATAATTTTTTCCTTTGATTATCACTATTGAAGAAATTCATGCAGTTTGGAATGAAACGAAATATTGGCCGTAGGTACATTTCCCCTTTAATATTATTGATCTCATAAGAGATGTATCTTATAAGCTAGTAATTTCACAAAACATTTATTATGTTCATGGTGTGTTATGAGTATATCTCTTGATAAAGTACATACCTTATCCCTCACATTTACTAAATTTGGGGTTTGTATAACTATATTATAATCTCTCATATGAGGAGAAGTCAGTGAAGATCTTTGACAATTGGAAAAAATTCGTATGAAACAAGAAAACTCTCCTTGTTACAGTGCCATGGGGAAAATATAAATATAAATATGTGGTATGGAAAATTGAGGAAATAGTGAATCAAAAGTACCCTCATCAATTATCAACCTAGAATATCAGTTGAAATTTCAGTGATGAAATTTATAAATAGGGGAAACTGTAGTGACCAGAAGTTTGTATGTGATATTTTCATCATGAATTATTGTGTGCTATATTATAATATATATTTTTATACTCATAAAAGACATATAGAAACCAAAAACACATTATTTAATTAATTGATATGGACGCATTATTCAAGAACCAAACTCCTGAAAATATAAAACATTATAAAGGGATAATAACTAGAAAATAATTAAAATAGAATTGAAAAATTTATATTATTCCAATTTAATAGAATCACTACACCCATGAATAACAATATGGAAAAGAAATAGAATGTTATTAAACCAATCAACATAATAGAAATGTATAATATAAAAAATAAGAAAAAATTTAGTTAATTTTGAATGATGGAATGAAGTGGTATTTGTAGGAGGTAATATGACTATTGGAATAGTACTATGAAAACTAGAATTGTGAGAAGGCCATTAATAATAGTAACCTGAATTACATTACCATCAGAATAGTATGTTGACCTTAAATTTATAAAATAAAATATACATTATATTTAGGATAAGAAATTTAATAAAATATAAATATGACAATACAATTAAATAAATATAAATATTAAAATTTCAATGAAAATATAAACACATATAGAAAAATCATCTTTTAATATATTTCATAAAAATGATATTTTTTATATTAAAATTTTAACTAACAATTGTCTGAAAGTTATTTTTGATAAACTGAATTTCCTATATTTAATTTTAATGTTTTAATTATTGAATAGATATATTTTGTAATTTTCTCTAACACACCAATTTTTATGTAAATATTAAAAATATAGTTTTTTCATCACTAGTGTATTTCAAATTACAACATTAATTATTTAATAATTAAATAATAAATTCTATAATTGAGGATTTAAAAAAGCGTATAATGAGGTAAAAATTCTATGAAATTTAAAATAAAAAACAAAAAAATCAAATTCTGATTGTCTTAAGTGCCCCCTTAAATAATTCTCTTTTTTATTTTTCTCCTTTCCTTTTGATTAACTATATAATTTCAAAATACAAAGTTATTCAAAGACCAAAAACCCTTTAAATATATATATATATATATATATTCTAATGTAAAAAATGTTTCCATTTAATATTTTTATTTCTACAAAATAATTTATTCAGAATTTTATAATTTAAATACCCCTATCCCCAAGAAACAATATACAATCACCCCTCTCTTGTAAAACGACTCTGACTATATGTGACACCCCAAGATTCTATAGTGTGTTACTTCTTGAAAATAATTAAATAACTTGCACTACACGCAACACCGAGTTCAAGCGCACCATGATTTACCAAACAAGCCGTTCAGAAGAGGTTATGAATAATATTAACTAAATTTTGAACTTTATATAATCCCTATAATTTTATAATCCATATTATTATTTTCATAGACATAATTTAAGAACAAATTCATTTTTACATATAAAAGAAGTAATTTTTAAAAATGCACTTTTACCAACTTTTAATAGTGAACCCTTTTAAATCCAATATTTTAAACTTTTATATATTCAAGTTGACTAAATAAATTTATTCTTTAGAATGGGGACATCAAAAATTTACAATGTAACACCCCATGATTCCATGGTATGCTTCTCTTTAAATAATACAACAGCGTTTGTTGTACCCAACTTTGAGTTCTAACACACACCACAACCAATCAAACTAGCCGCCATGAATAGTAATACATTCTTTTTGAAATTTTATAAATTTTAGCTCTAAAAATGGACTTCATTTTTGGATTTAGAATATCAAATTTAGCCAAGGGTGAAATTTTGTCACTTTTCAGATAACCTTTATATTTTGATGAGTAGTAAAAATTAATAAATTTTAATTAAAAACAACTTTTTTAATCAAAATAACTAATAGTGATAAATTATGAATTTGTGTGATTTTAAAGAATAAATATAATATATTTTTACCATTTAATACAATGTTGGGAATTGGACATAATTTCACAATTATACCGGACATAAACAAGTATCAATCTTTTGATAGTTATTATATTATAAAAACACGGTTTTTGTTTTGACAGTGTGAATTAATTTTAAATTAATTTCTGCCACTTCTGTGTTTTGAATTTGTAAAAATGGATTCCATATTTGGAATCAGGATTTCCAAATTTTTTAAATTGGTAACTTTTATTTTTAGACATTTTGAATAATTATTTTGGTATATATTTTATTTACCATGGTTAAAGGGTAAATTCGGTAAATAAGGGTTAAAAAATAATATTATAATAATAATAAATTACCCTAAAACGTGGCCTAACATTATTTGTGGATACATTTCCAGCCATGGGAATCTTTGGGTCGATTTTGGGACCCCATGGAGCCCGTTGTAGGTGATAGGGACACTTTATATTAATTATGTTAAAGTGAATACAAAAATGACATAAGATTATATCTTTTAGAAAAACAATTTTTACATAGGGTTATATATGTAATATTTTATATTATAAATATTCATTAGAAATCGGAAATTATTTCATAAATAATGGTATTTTATTTATAATTTTTAGACATTGAAAAAGTAAAAATATATATGACACAATAATGATATAGTATTTTCCTTATTAATGAAAAAATCAAATAATTGATATTATAAATGTTAAAATAAATATAATTTTGAATGTTTTGATGAAATAAACGAATTTTATTGGTTACTATGACATTTTAGTATTTCATAAATGAATTTGGTTCTATATAATAATGTTTTTAAGAACTTAAAAAATTCAATTATTGAGTAGTGTCAAAATTGACATAAATGATTTTTTAAAACAAATATTATATTATAAATTTATACTCAATTCATCAAAATCTATGGTTCGGCCAAGAGACTTATATAATTATATTTATATAATTAATGGACCACTTGGTTGTCTCTTGGAGGAATATAGTAAGTTTATTAACTATATAATATAAAAATACAAAGTGACATGGTAAGTGTCAAACTAAATAACTAAGAGTTATAACTAGAAGGTAACGTTAATATAATTACCCAAACATATATAAATACTATTGGTTGAGTTTATTTTGACCCATACCCACCTTAAAATTTAAATAATACACTTTTAATCCATTATAAACCGAATATGAATTTATTATGAAATAATATTTCTAGATTTTCCTAAAGAGCCCCTCCTCCCGCTTATAAAAGGACACCACTTCTAACCAATTCTTCACACCTCTCAATCCTTTTGGCTCGTCCAACCTCTGCCCAATTGAGCTCCCTAAATCCCTCTTCTCATTTTAGAAGCCTTAGCTTAGGAATAAGGCACTTCAAGAGTCCTTTTTTGGTTGAAACCAAAGGGAGTTACCCAAATTAAAGGTAACGATTTCTCTTAGCATCTTTTCTTTTATTTTACTTCTCCAACCCATATACTCTTCTTATTATTTTCTTTTGTAACAAAACCAGTATCCTAAATATACTAGGACATTTTTATTAGATTTATTATAACTAAACTTACACACACATCCACCTAATTGGTGAAGAACATAATGTTTCTGTGGATGGAAACCAAACACCTCATGAAGCGATGATAGTTCAATTATCTCCTACCACCTCCCATGGTGTCTATTATGGTGACACTATAATTAAATATGATATTAATTATATATATTTTATATATAAGCTTCTTTAATTCCATTTTATATCATACCATTATTCGTTTCATGTTGTATATATATACGATAATTTCATTTGAGGAAGTGCGGACTACCGCCCCCTCAAAGTGATATGACTCGTTCATACCATACATGGAACGTATAAAGGATGGTGTTAATGAACATAAGTAACACATATAAGATATTATATTATACTGGAATAATTATATACCTATGTATCATTTGGTTTTAATTCATTTTAAAATTAAAAATGAAATGGAAGTAGCGTTCGTGCGTACGCACGGATTACCGTCTCCATGAACACGATGAGATTCATTTCCCCATTATATCCATTAAATAATAATTATCGTTTGATGATTAAAAGTAATTTTTAAGTACTTGATAAAATTATTGATATTAACAAGATTCAACCTATACATAACAAACACAGCTTACGTAACGAAGCATATAAAGGAAAACAAATCAGTTAACACCCAAAACGACGATAATACTAAAATATTATTAACAAAGCAATATTGAAAGATCATATATGATATCATATTTATGTATATGATTATTTTATAATTTAATAACAATGATATAACTATTATATGGGATTTAACCTACCCTTGACCAAGTAAAAGTTCAAGTTAAGGGGTTTTCATCTCACTCTTTATTCCCATGAGATTCTTGTCATATTGCAACTATTACATTTTGTGTGGTGTATGTACTACCCATAATTGTATTATTTATGTAATAAACATTAATTAATGTGTATTTACATATTAATTTTATTATATCTCTTTCATGGGGTGTATGTTTTGTATGTTACCAAATTGGTAAGGGTTAACTCCTCAATCTCATTATTATTCGAGATTATTTATGTGTAAGTATCTACTGGGACATTTTTATCTTCCATGTAAATGTTTTATGAAATAGTTTTCAAATGGTGTATTTTAAGGGACCATTTACTAAAACAACATTCAAATGTTTTAAATATTTATTCTTCTAAATCTTTCTCTTTATTGTCCATGTCTTAAAATGGTTTTAAAGGATTTATTTATATGGACATGAATGATTTTAAAATGTTAATTCATTTCAAAAGTTCCAAAGTGGTATGGGACACTTTGATTCAAAAATGTCATTAAATGACTTATTTTATAAATTGTGTGACTTTCAAATGTTTTCATGAAAAAGGGGTATTTCTCTCAACGATTTTAAAAAATCATTTTCATCTATGTCAAAATTCTTTAATGGATTTTAAACTTGTTTTGAATTTGATTTATCATGATACAAATATTCCATATTCTGTTGAAGGTTTTGTGATATGTTTGACTGTGGATTTGTTATTTTTATACCATTCACAGTTTATGAAGAGAGTATTGACATTTCATACACTATTTTTAATACGAATGTTTATGTTATTTTTAAACCTGTTCATATGAGGAATGCATTGGACTTAGTAAGTGACGGGTGGAGCCCGCTATAGCTCCACGATGCATCGGTAGGTCTCATGAGACAAACTAGGATCTTGGAATGGGGACCTGGAAATATCTTATTTGTAGTATTGGCACGAGGGCTTGGCAACGTGGTTATGATAGTCTTGTATTATGAAATCTATCATTATGAAAGTGGTTATTGATATTACATGTGATTATTCAACTAGTATAATAGACATGCGAGTAAGTAAATGGAATTATTTTATTTTCTTATTTTTGCCAAATTATTATTAAGTTCATGTTTAAAAGGCTTTTATTCTAGTTATACATTTCCTTAAATGTTTATGTTTATTTATGAATGTTTCCGTTTTATTTCCTATCCTTTCTGAGCATTTGAGATCACCCCCTTTCTATGTTTTATTTTTCCCAGGATTCTAAGAAGTGTATTGTGATTGATATGCAGGGTTAAGCCAAGGGAATAATGGCATTCAAAAATATTATTTATGTTTTTTTATGTCTTAAAGTACAATTTAACATTCATGTATGTAATCTATTTTCCAAGACTCCTAAACTAATCGGTCCTTCGGGACTTGATTCCTTGTAATCATGCCAATGTATTAAAATAATGCACTGAATCTGGGTAACTGGGGTCTGGGCATTACACTATAGTCAAAAAATAAAATTAACAGCCCAAATAGCATCAATTACTCCCATTAATATACATGTGTATTTTATGCAACATCTCAAATCCATACAATCAAGGAATATAGTTCCATAGAAAAGAAATATCATAGAGAAGAGGGTATGTTTTCATATAATTCTCTACCTCTTTTTTCTATATTCCATTCAGAACTAATTCATATAACATTAATTGAGAAGTATGTAATAATATATTAATGATTTTTACCAATTTTATTCTTTAAATTTTCAATCTATTTACATTTCATTCTTCTTTTTGTTCAACTTTTGGAAATATCCAATTAATAGTCAGTTAATTGCCAACAATTATGTTTCCAATTATTTTCAGATCACAAACCTTCTAGCTAGATAAAATAAATTATTTATAACATATAAATATATATACAATTATATATAATTTTCTAGAGTTAATATTAATAATTTAAAAATTATAATAATGAAGGATCATTATGTAGAAGCAAGAGGATGTATTTTATTAGAAAAATAAGATATTAATAAAATTCACCTTTAAAAAGGGGAATAAAGAACCGAATAAAATGACTATAATTGATCATGAGTGAGATATATACATTATTCACTTCTATTTTATTATTTTAATAAATATATATTTATTATTCAGGTGGATTAAATGTAATGAAATAGAGAAGGATTTTGTGCATGATTATTCTCAAACACAATTCCTTATTTTTGGGTTATCTTATCATTCACATTAATCATAGTATGGATATACTTGTAACATTTACCATAAAGAATACAGATGGGCCAGGTGTTTTAAAATTTTTATCATTTGAGAGAAGTAACTTTATCATATATAGAGATTCGAAGCTCCATAGAGGTTTAAGGATCTCACATGAATATTTCAAAGCACTAAATTAGATAAATGGTTACCTAATTTGATTATATGCATGTTTGACTGCATCTCAAAAATAGTTTTTATTGAAAAAAGGATACAAATTCAAACCCCTATAGTTCATCCACAAACACTTCAAAAATCCACTCATATGTCGTTATTTGAATTCCAAGTGCAATCATAGAGCTCCGATGAACTATTCGATGTCGTATCAATCACCTTAATATCATGACTTCTATTGGAGAAGGTGTTCTTGGATATAGCCATTATCTCTATAGGATGCAAGGAGAGAAAAGATCTCTCAATCCCTTGGAATTAATTTTATATCCAAAATGAGCTCTACATATTTTTATATAGTGGATGTCTAAAATACACTATTAGGGTTCCCTGACCCCCATATATTTAATTTCCACTAAATATGTAATAAATAAATAATTTTTAAGAACTATCTATTTAATAAATATTATTTATATTTTATCACATACATATAATATATATTTAATAATTTATGTGATAAAACCATGTCAATAACTCTACTCTTAATCCCCACAAACATTAAACGAACCTTGAATATCAAAATAATATTTGTTCATATAATATTATTCAATTATTTAATTAAATACATGTAAATACTTTTAATAATTAAATTCATCCCCATTATTTTATAGTGAAATAATAATTCATCTCTTTATCATTGAGTGATCAATAATGTTTGGACAATACTCAAAACCCCTGTGGTGGGCCCACCATGCCTGGTATATATATTTACCATAATAAAAAGGTACCTTGAATGTGCTATTGTGTGTGACCCTCTAGACCCTAACTCAATAGTTTTGAATAATATTCACTGACTAAGATTGGAGTATGGAAACCCATCAAGGCCCTAAATAGACATGGAATAATGAATGCAATGATAATAATGCTATTGACATGTACTATGTAAAATAAATTAAATTTCATATGATATCTCAAAAATTATGATTCATAACTTATATATTCATCCATAATTTCTTTATTGGTTGGTGATATAATAGGATTGGTTTACCTTTTACTACCATGGTCATGGAATTAATGAAGGTACTTCCATCTAGATTAACTAGTTCCAAAATATTTCTTCTTGAACTCAGAAGCAAAAAATTATATCTTGATCATCCAACCAATTCCGTACCACAATTGACGCACCACACACATGCTACCTCACCTTGAATTAATATTAATATTATTTTCATTCCATCAAAGTACGCAATCAAATGGAATGCATTGATAATGATTTCAAGTCAAGATACCAATAAACATGTCTATGGATTGGAATGACAAATAAAACATGAAGCATGTGGTGTTCCTCTTGGAGGGGTTTTCCTCAGAATATCACATAATAGAGATTTCCAATTTCTATTTTCAGGAGAAGAAACCTCAATGATTGTGACCCCCATCACCTGATAGTTAGACTTAAACTATGTCCAGTCAGTACGATGTATCTAGACCATATGACATAACATTAAGATTAAATTAATAGTATCTATAGGTTCTTATTATAGTATGGTAACTACTATATCCTTTTGATATAGCCTAGAATCTAAGGATATTACCATAAATATAGTGTTTTCCAAATTTTAATCATTATTCTGGTAATATGAACACTTGTATACATCAATTTTTATACATTTAATGGTAAATAATGTATATAACAATGTTGGGTCTAGGGAAACCATTTTAACACTCCGACTTACACTAGGTAAAACTTTTGAAATGTTAGAAACCACTAGATCTCACATGAAATCATTCATCTTATGATAAATGGATTTAGTTATGGGGTCTTCTAAATTGTGATCTGTGGCTACATTTCTAACTACAACATCACCTCTCTTGGTAAAATCCCATAAGAGATGAAACTTCTGAAGTATATGGGCAATCCTCTGGTGTGACAGGGGCTCCTTGGAAAGCACCAATGCTTGTGTATTATCACTATAAACTAGAAAAAGTTCTACACTACTATGCACAATACATATTTCTAAGATAATGATGATTATCCAAACCTCCTCCTTTGCTGCATTGAAAGCCTCTAAATACAAAAATTCTATAGTAGAGTTAGAGACCACAGGTTTCTCTGAGATTCTCTTGCACACTGGACTGCCATTTAGGAAACATAAATAGACTGTACTCAATTTCAGTTCATCATGACCTGTCTAGAAACTAGCATCAATGTATCCTCTCACTACATGTTCCTAATCTTCTATATACAATATGTACAATTCTATTTTACACCTAATGTACTTCAAGATAGTTTTTATAACTTCCCAATGTAGCTATCCATGTTTAGCTTGATATCTTCCCACAATGTTCAAATAAATGGTAATATTAACCATAGTATAATGAATTGAATACATAACTAATTCCACTACGAAGGAATATAGGACATTACCCATTAAATAAATATCCTCTTATGTTTGTGGGAATATATTCATGGAGTGATTGATACATCATGAAATGGGAAGAAACCCCCTTTTTATTATTCTATACTTTACCTTTTACATAAAATGTCAATAAATGTACTTTTAATTAACCAATGATGCCTCAGATATCTATCTAGATCAATTTTTATCCCTATAATATAGGTTTCATAAATAAATTGTTTAATAAAGAAGGATCATTTCAATAATTCTAAACCGATTGGTAGTCTTCCACTACAGTTTCCATTATTAATATGTCATCAACATATCATACTAGGAAAAGGATGGAATTTCGATTAACCTTCTTATAGAAACAAGGCTCTGTTTTATTTTCTAGAAAACAAATTCTATTTTTAACTAATAAAAAAGGACATTACATTATCATGATCCATACATCAAAACATAAATATAATTCATATTTTACACATAAATGGAATTCTATAACTTAAAAAAACCATTTATTTGAGTCACATACATGTCATCAACAAACATCCCATTTAATATTTCATATAGGTATTACTAGAAAACATGATAGGAATCTAACTTATACCTCATTAAGAAGATATAACAATATATACTATAGTAATTTTTAAAAATATTGATGTAAGAATTCCCACTATATTCATCTACTAAGAACAGAACACATTAGTTAGTATGAATCAATTATATAAATTATTTTTCTCTTTATCCCTTCATATAGAAGGTCCCTTTAGTCATTTACCTTGTAATGAATCATGAAATTATTCCAGTGTTTTTAACTCAAATGAGTCTAAATATCCTTCTAGATTAAATTTGTGTAAATATTTCACATTAAAATGACCCAAACTAATGTTCCATAGGTGAGTGTTATATGAGTCATGTGTAAAGGTTTTTCCATTGATTTCCATTAATAGGTTTCATGTTCATTTATATATAATCCATTGATAATATTTTCCATACCATAACATATTCTATTCTTATAAAAGAGACTAAATTAATTTAAATACAATAAATAATATACCATAGTATCAAATAATTAAACTGAGGTTATTTTTCCTTTAACTTAATGAACATAATAAAAATTATTTAATAAAATAACTAAACCACAAGGAAAATCCTGATCATAATCTCCCAATACAACTCCTGTTAGACTCATAATATTTCATATCTGAGTTTCACCTCATCTTTTGAAATCTTCTTGAATTTACTTGGTTACATTATTGAAGAAAAATGTGTAAGACAGATGCCATGTCAAATACCAAACATATAGTTGAAGATAAATTACATTAAATGACAAAAGTATATGATGTAGAAGCACCAAATAACTTATTGTTACCATCTATAATTTTCTTATTCCAATGTAATTTATTTCCAATTGAAAATAAAATATAATCATTAACATTTACTTATCATCATATCATTGTATTTTTTGAAGGATGGTAGATGCCTTACCCTTGACATTCATCCTCTTTTCCACCATAAGTATTGAAAAATTAGTATTCTTCATATCCTTCTCTTATTGGAGGAAAATATAAAATATATAGAAGTAACATTGTCATGTTATTCATATTATAAAATACAGTAAAAGTATAGAATCTTGGAGATAAAAAGGAAAGAATGAGATAAGTCGGTAGTTCTTAAGTCAGATTGAACACAAAGGCTTCTAGTCTCCTAATGTACCTGATCTTATCGAGTATATGAGGTTCTTATTGGTTACCTTATGCAAGATTGATACTTTATAGTGCCCTAGATATATCAAACCATTAATTTTTTTGTATATCAATATGGTACTCTTAGAGGTGAATCAATAACTTATAGTAATCTTCCCCCTGATGCATTTTCTATAATTGACAATAGTGAGATGAAAACATGATGAAATGTACATCTATTCCGTCATCAACATGCCTTTTATATTTATCATGTTTTCCCATGATTTCTCTTCTATGGGGATCAATAAGTATTTCGATTTCTAGCACATAAATCTTTTTTTCTTGGAGCAGAACTATGCACAATCCCATTTATTACTCGTAGAAGTTATTTACAATTATGAATTTTTTTTCTAATATTGATCAGAGTTATAATGTACTTATTTTTTTGGAGATATACATTTAGTATAAAACAAAAATGTAAAATTTATTATTTCACCTTGATTACCCATTAATGTCATTGATTAATTAATTATTAAATAATTAAATGTCTCCCACTATTATATCAAACATAAATAATCCTTAGATTTAGATTATGAATACTATATCACTTGAGTATTATAATGGAATGGATTCTTGAAATATCTCCTCATAGTCAAAAATATATTCCTCTTCCATAAAAAAGGGATTTTACGATAGGTGTTTAACTGGGAAACCATATTAACTCATGAATCCCAATCAATTGAGTGATTCCCAAACTTTTAAAACAATAAACATGATTTAATCAAATCATGCCTCTAATGTTGAAACAATCTTGTATTGGATAATTCTTTGTTTCTATATTTATTTAATTCGACCCATCACCCTTATAAGAACTCCTTGTTAGTATGATTCACCCTCAACATTGGTGGATGACATCCCCATACCCCTGGTTTTGATCAATATTTAGCGATGTAACGAATTTATGAGATAATATTTCTTTGAGGGGTTTTAAATATTTTTAAGAAATTAATAATTTTATATTAAATATTTTTACACTATGTTTTCATTCTAAAAAATTAATATGTACTTAATAGAATAAATTTTTCATGTCTTTGAGTATTTTGTCTATTTTTTATTTTATGTTTTCTCACAAATATAAAAATTCCTATAATAATAAGAAATGTGTAAAAAAAATAAAATTTCTGACTGGTATGGAGAGTATAACAATGCATTATCCACATAATCATAATGGATCAATTATAAAAATGAAAATCATACTGGAGTTGGGTCTTGAATCATGATGCATCTCATCCCTAGTCCAATGTGTTCATGTCTCATCTGGGTAATACCTACTATTGGCATGGTCCACATATTACATCATCATGATCAAATAAATTAATTTATATTCATAGGAAAGTAAGGGGTCTTAAGAGAATAATATAAATTAGATAATTTAGACATTTATGACCTTATACATATTTAAGGGAAACATGATGATTTCCATGTCATCATATTATTAACTACTTATTAAAAAAACACACACAATAAATAATTAACTATATTCTCTAGACATACATAGTATTGGTGAATTTCTCAAGACCATTCAATAAGAAAAGTAAATTTATGATAAAACTAAATTTCAATAAATTTAAATTTGATTGGTTTAATATAAATAATATAAAATATGTAATCTATATAATTTATATTCTTCTATTAATAGATTTATATAATTATGATTAATAAAATAAACTAATTAATAAATTTAATTTAAAACTATATTAAACTATTTATTTTTAATAATAATAATATTATTATTATTAAAATATTAAAATTGATAAATTTATTTTTTGTTGAATTAATATTATCTTGAGCCCCAGAAACCATGTCCCAGACCATTAAGGGTGAGTATAAAACCCTACAAGCCTCTTCCATGCAGAGAAAAACCCATCTACGACCTTTTTTGGTTGGGGAGACCCCGTGCTGGGTGGTTTTAGGTCAAAAAAACTCATTTTGATGCATTTTGAGTCAGTACATAACTGTTTGGATCCAATCAAGGTTCCAGATCTAGGATAGGTTGTGTGGCCACAACAATTGTGTACAGGGATGGTCTGATTGTCCTCTTCCATAAATAATGCAGTTTCAAGAAGAGAAAATGTTACCCTACAAAGGGATATTGGAAGGGGTTTCATGTAGTACATAGTATGAGGTGATATGGTGGAAATGAGGTTTGTATAGGGTGTAAAGAAAGAGGGTGTCCTCTTCAAATTGCAGGAGCAGTCAACCAAGTGTAAGTTGAGGATGATAATCAAGGCCTACTTGGATGCGAGTTGATGATGTTGTATCATAAAGAATGTGGCTATGGGTTGTGGATGTGTTAGTTTTCAGTGATATTGGTGATGGTTTCCTTGGTGGGTCTCTGATAATGATCATGGGAGGCGGTTAGATGGTTGCTGGTGTGGCACTGCACTTGGTGATTACAACGGGACATCACAACACTGGTACATACTATAGTAGAGGGCAGTTGGTTTACCAAGGTAGATGCGGCTTGGAAGGGGTTACATACACGAGGTATGGAGGTGAGGTTATAGAGGGGAATGGTCTATAGTTCAAATGAGGTGGTTGAATTGGATTGGATTCACTATGTGGAATAGGAAGAAGGTAACCAAAAATCTTCAAAAGGAAGCTAAAAAATGCTTTCCCCTCTCATTTTTGTCTGTATAATCATTTTTTCAAAATGTGTGGAAATTATAGTTTTGTAAAAAATAATCATATTTTGGATTATTTCCCATAGATATCCAACCCCTCCACCACATATTGTTATCAAAATCCTAAAATTTAGACTGTGTGAAAAAGTATTTTCATGTTTTTTATATTTCTTATTAACAAATATTCCATATAAAACATTGAAAATTTTCAAGGTAAAAATTGTACCAAATAGAACCTCGTCTGAACTAGATCTCCTAAAACTAAATAAGAAATATATATATATATTTATACTATTCAACAATTTTTAATCCTAAACAACCATGTTTTTGGTATATACGAAAAATCACAAATGGCCATAACTTGGTGATGTTGAATTAGATTAACATGGATTATGTTTTATTGGGAACAATTTAATGTTCTCTAGTTAATTTAATTGAAATTAATTTTTAAAAGGCTTGTAAAATTAATAAGACTCTCTATGATACCATTTTTATGTACCAGATCCCATATTTTACTTTTTTATCACTATAAAGAATTAAATTCATTGTCTAATATGATCTAAGCCTCGATAGAGGTATGAGGTCTTCAATGGATATTTCAAATTAAAAATTTTAAATAATTGTCTATCATGATTTATTCAAAAAATGTTAAACTGATTTTCATCTTCATCAAATTTTGCAGGAAGGATCCAAATTCAAACTCTCTAGATCATACACACGTTCTTCTAGAATTCCAGTGTATGTCATTCGTCAAATTTCAGGTGCTAGTGTGGAGCTTCAAAGATCTATTCATTTTCTCGATGATCACCTATACCCCATGCCTTCAATACCAAAATGTTATCTTAGATAATTTTCTTGAATAGAGAATTTCTCTATCTAGGATATGGGAGGAGAGAGGATCTATCCATCCATTATAATAAATCAGACATCAGAAATGATCTCCTCATTTTCTTATATAGTGGATGTCTCAAACACCTAGTTAGGGTTCCCTATCACACATATATTTAAAATCAAATATATAAGCAATAAATAAATAATTATGATTAACTAACTACATCATAAATAATATTTATATTTTATCACATATTTTTAATATATATTAAATATATTATGTGATAAACCCTAGTTAGTAACATTATTCGTAATTCGCACTAATGTTAAATGAATGTTGAATATTATAACTATATTCCTTCATATAATATTATTACATGTATTTACATAAACACTTGAAAAATATTTTTAATAAATAAAATTTATTCAAATTAATCTACAGTTGAATAATAATAATCTTTTTATTAACTGTTCTTCGAAAACTCTCAAATCCTTTTCCTGGGGCCCACAGTGTTCTATATACCTATTCACCAGAATAATCTAGAATATTGAATATGCTATTGTGTGTGACCCTATAGGACCTTAACTCAATAGCATTGAATAATATTCATAGACCAAGAATAATTTTTAACAATCCCTTATGGACCCTAACGTGACATGGGTTTCAAGACTCCACTCTTGGCTGGTGGATATTATTCAGTACTTCTGAGATAAGGTCAAATAAGGTCACACATAATATCACATTCAAGATTCATCATTTTTGTAGTGAATAGGAATATAGGGTATGGTTGGCCCCACTATTTAATTAATGATGGACTACCACTCTGATCAAATAGCCCCGATATATTACTTCATCAACTAGAAGGTTAAAAAATCAATATTTATCATTCAAAAAATTCTAGAAGACCAATGAAACACCCAACACAAGGTAAATCTCCACAAATTCATTTTCAATGTTTTTTACTTGCATCATATTACAAAAAAAATAGAACACATTGATAATGCTCTCGTGTTAGGAAACCAGTAAACATGTTTATTTATTGAAGTAACTAATGACACCCAAAACATAGGGTGTTCATGTTTTGGGTGTTTTATCATTATCTCACTTACAAGAGATCAAAAAGTGAGAGCATAATGAGATGTAGTCTCTATTTTTATGATCCCCTAGCATGTGATAGTTAGATATATAATATTTCCAGTTAGTATTATGTATGTATACAATAGGAAATAACTATATGTTTAAAATTTGGGTATCTATAGGATCTCATTATATCATGGGAACTTCTATAACCTTTTTATACAACATGAAATATTCGGAAATTACCATAAATATATTGGATATGGAAGTGTCATCGCTATTATGGTAAGATAAACACATTTATTTATCAAACCATATAAATGAAATGGTAATCAAAGTATATATACATTTTTGTCCTAGGGAACCCACTTTCAATAGGACATTCTGTAATTTTATTTAAAGTGAAATTTATTTTTTTCCCTTTTTTAATATCAGATATACATGTGTTTACCATGTTAAAATCAGTTCAATGACAATTTGGAATAATTTTCCAAAATGAAATTATTCTTTTTCCAACATCACCATGAATTCTATTGAGTTGATTCTTCATGAAATAAAAATTATATTTTCCCCAAATTATGATCAACCATATTAATTTTATAAACCCATGTTTATTCAATGAAGTTTTATATATGAAATACATTATTAAATCCATTCCATTCCATTGGTTTATTTAATGGAAATGACTATTATATTTTATCTTTCCATATAGAATGCATAATTATCAGAGTTTTATAATGTGACTGGTTGGCCCCGAATTATATATCCTTCAATTGAATTACATAATGTGATATATCTCATGTGATTATTTGTATTATTCATGAACTTGATGCTAGATTGTTTCCTATATATTGTTTTATGATTTATTCACAAATGTTATGAATGAACACTATGCAAAATTTATTCCAAACAAGGATTGTTAATTGACCATTATGCTATGCTGTTCAATTATTATTCACATACCACATTCAATGAAATTATAAATGGTTCCCTCATTATTATAAAGATGATCCTATTCTTATGGTATGATAATGTTTATTATGTTCAC
The DNA here is from genome assembly GCA_963277665.1 of Viscum album. Taxonomy (NCBI): domain Eukaryota; kingdom Viridiplantae; phylum Streptophyta; class Magnoliopsida; order Santalales; family Viscaceae; genus Viscum; species Viscum album. The sequence goes on from OY728150.1 coordinate 523,126,049, forward strand.
CCATGTACTATTTATTCATTTCCTATATTCCCCCAACAAAATCCCTTAATTATTAGGATTTTAGATCACCCCTTTTTTGAATTATATCCTCAAGAGAATAAAAGTAGTAAAAACAATAAAAAATATTGAATGAAGATAAATAAGAAGGATTAAAATAATGTTGAAGTTTTGTTATGTTAAAGTGATGTGTGATCTTAATTTTCCAAATATACTAAACCATTGAATCATTGATTATATCACTATTATGATATTTATCTTAAAAATTATGGAATTGTTATATATTAAAAAGTTTTCATTCTCTTTGTATATGAAATATTGAGAGAATATCTAGGTTTACATAAAAATATAACTTCAATTCAAACTAAATAAGGAAGATAAATTCATCCAATAATCCCTTATAGTTCTGAGCCAATGTCACCCATTAAAATCATTTATTTAATTTTTGAAAATGGAAGTATGTTGATTTAGCTTATTTATGTTTTGAGAATTAATATCATGATGTGATGCTCATTACATTTTAAAACCTCCAACTTGAACTAATCTTTTATGGGAGTATCAATGACATGTTTTTATAATTTAAAAATTGTAACCATTAACCATAAAATTTCATATCTCGCACCATAAAAAATTATTAACGGTGAAATTATCCAAACTATATTTTCACTATATCACCATGGATCAACTCATATCAACACTATTTATACACCTATGATTTATAGAAACCACCCGAAAATAATGTTGTTGTGAAAAAAATGATGATATTAATTTCACAAGTGAACCATGTATAAAATCCCCCAATCACAATATGTGAAACTCTAAATTTGTAGAACTACTATGTATACATAAAAATATTCACAACATGACCACTATGTTTCAAAATTGGGGGATAGTGTCTCTCCTACTTGAGAGCTTCTCTCTCCTAGGGCTTCATAGGTCTTGAGTCTCCTTGTCCGTCCGGTTTACAGCGGCTCCCCTACCCCAGTGCTCCCCACTTCTGTCATGTGCTTCCCCGCCCTTCTTCAGTTTTGGTGCCAGTGGTTCACCTTTCTCTTTCTTTGCTGCTCCCAATACTTCCTTTTTCCCCTTCTACCCGAAAATTCCAGAAACTCCTTTGCACTCCATCATTCACTGCCCGGGGTCTCTTAAAATATGGAATAAATGGGACTCAGCTTATGCCGCTACAATGACATCAGCCTCTGACCTTCCCGATCTTCTGAAATATTGGTGCTCCTCTCTTTCCTTGGCTTCTTTAGGATCCCTTTGCACTCTGGAATGGATTATTTTGGTCTGGCGCAATGATGTTGTTTTTCATCATGATCACAAACCCCCCGAATTCTGGATTGAATGGGCCACCTCTTGGATTGATGGATGGAAAGGCCACAATGTAAATTTTATGCTAGGTGTTACCCTCTCCATCCCCCCTCATTGGATTCCCCCAATGGAGGGGACTCTTAATATTAACGTGGATGCATCACTCCCAAAGGTTGGGCTTGATTCCCTCGGTCTCCTGGCCCAAAACCATCTCGGTAAAATCTTTGTTGCAAAATACGAACCACATCAGGTTTTCTAGGAACCTGCAGTTGCTGATTCCATGGCCATCCTTTCTGGTATGCTTCTCGCCTTGGAATGTGGATGGAGTGATATCATTGTTTACTCCGACTTCCTCACCATTATCGATGCTATTAACCCCAGTAATGGTGGGTTCCAGTCACTTTTCATCCTCATCAAGAGAATTCACTCACCTTTCCAATGCTTCTATTTATACACCTTCTCCTTTATCAAAAGGGAAAGTAACAACATGGCCTATAATCTAGCGGCCTCAGGCCCATTCGACTCCAACCAAACCTGGCTGGAAAACTTCTCTTCATGGCTTTTCACATGTACATAAGCTGATTTTAGTCATTAATGTATCTTGTTTTAATCAAAAAAAAGTTTCAACATTGGGGAAAAATAGTTTACCAATATATAGTGAGATTTTTATAAAATTATTCTAATTGATTATCTCTTCAGTAAACATACATATACTCTCATGGAATCCTTATTTTTAGGTGAACATACATATTATGATGACCCAAATATTCATTGTATGAAGTTTACTAGTTCACCATTATTTTTTATTGAAAACTAACCCATAGAATGAAACAATATTTCATAGAATAAAAAATATTAAACATATAACATCCCATTTCCTGACATTTGAAGGACTCTTTCTTGATTTCATCCACACCTAGTGATTCTATTATCTATAATAGGTCATTTTGATATTTCCTTCTCACAATGAGAACTAGAATATTATGGTATTCTTTTTTTCCTACATACAAAACTAATACATATTATTCTATTTTATTCCATAATAACTTTATCATTTATATACAAAGATTTTCAAGATTTAATAATATATATTTCGTGCTCCTTAAATATCCCTTTCAATAATACTAACCGAAAAAATACTCTACGGTGATTTTTTTCTTAAAATCTCCCCCTTTGGGCTTGTTAACAACCACTTGAAAATCAAATCAACACATGTTTATTAAAAAAACCTAGAACTAAAAAGAAAAACATTATTAGACCAATTTCATTAAGATTATATATCAATTACTTACTAATCGACAAATCTAATCACACATGGATCAAAATTATTATTGGAAATAATATTTAAATAAAAATATCTATATGAAAACACTTCTTTGATCTCTATGCTCTTTAAAAATTATCCCCCTATATAGACATTCATGTCTTACCTTCCAATATAAGGTTTTATCGTGCGATAAATCCTTCATTGTCAATGATAAGGATTTTTCCATCCATCATATTCTTTAATCAAGAAAAATATATACTGCGGAACTCATAGGAAACATCAACCACTTCATCAATGAACTCAAAGACCACTTCTTTGAATGTTCATAAGATTGGGTTATAAATGCATAGAATTAATTTAATAGAATAACCAAAAATGTAAATAAATAGTAAATTATATAGGGTATTGGGGGTACCTTCACCAAAAATATAGTTGGACGAAGATGGATGGACTCCAATTTAAAACCAATATTGTAAAAAAGTAGCATTGAGTGGTGAAATTATCATTATTCTTACAAACTGATTTTATTTTGACATGTACTCTAATATTACAATCCCTTGTTCAACATTCTCCATGATTAAATTAAACCTTATCTCAGATTTTATTTTACATTAGTGATATATATATATATATTATTGATAACAATCATGATATAACACTTGATTGAAATTGTAGATTTAAAACTAACTCCAACTAGTTGATGTTACTTTTTCATCTATAGAAATTTATTAGTTTATTTAGTAGGAATAATTTAATCTAGTACCATATTTCTCAGATAAATTATGTCATTCATATTGAATAGAAAAAAAATATAAAATATATAATGCACACTCATCCTCATATTACTCACCAGAATCCAAACTAAGATATTCCACATTACCATAGGCAAGCCTCCCCATATGTTAGTGGCTATTGTTTAGGATAGATGGTATATAAGGTGATATTGAGGTGGTTTTACCATTTTTTATGAATAATAATAATAATTCATATGTTGAAAAACTTTAAATAACACTAAATATAATTATAAATAATAATTCATTTCCTTTTTCCAAATATTTATTATTCTATATGGGTCACATAGAATAACCAACATCACCCATGGGCCTTTCAAAAATGTACTTGTAAAAAATAACCAAAAAAAATTTCTATCATTATATTGAGGAACGACATGGACAATTTGAAAAATCCATCAACCCCGTCTGCATACCATATGATATCTTAAGTCTATGAGTTTTCAGATGTAAACCATTTTTCATTTATTATACCATGAACCATAAAGTCCAAGCATTTCCCAGTTTTACATTATAATGTTTGCATAAGAACTCGATAGACTTCCACAAACAATATCTCAATATTACAAGCACACATAAAAAAATGCATTTAAAAATAATTAAATAAACACCCACAAAACATTTTACAACCCCTAACCTTATGCTCAAAAGTGATAAAAGCCTTTTCCTACCTCCACCGATTTCTAAGTGGGTTGATACATCCATACCTATCGTTCTAGAAGATAGATTGAACATACAAACTACAATATATCATATGATTTAAAAAGAAAATAACGAAACATAATAAATATAGGTCATCCAAATTCACCAAATGAACTTCTACAAACCATATGAGATGTCCCATGGACATACATGTTCATTTTCCAACCATCGCATCAACATCCCGATGAACCCTAGGCACAACAACGCATTTGCATCTATAATAAAGTGTTATAAAACCCAAAACAAATTATGAAACTCAAGACCATATATAGTGGTTTTAAATTCCAAAAACTATGGCTTTTAAGGGGTGATAACTCCCTCCATAACAATGGTTGCTTCTATTACCTATGTTGCTTGACCTACAAGGGAATCCACCCAAAATGAGTGGATTATACCACCTCCTGGGGCCTATAGACTATAAAAAGGACACCAATAATCCCATTGTACATCCATATTTTGTTTAATCACCAAAACCTATGAAGAACTAGAAATGATTATTTTTCACCCCATTAAAGTTACATCACCCACTAGTGGAAATGGAAAACACCATCTCCATCATCCTAACAAACGAAGCCACCATAAAACCAGTGATCAACATCCCCCACAATCACATTGGATATTCAAAACATGTTACCATATTCCCATATCATTAACCAAATTATAATAACAAAATAAACTACCATGGGTTATCATGACTAACCAACAATGTAACGACATATCACACAAGACACAATATATCAGGACTAACCCCATCTTTTTACACATGGTTGTAGCTATCATACCTCCAAGGAACAATAGAAACTGAAAGATATCATATTCCAATTCAAACCCATACTAACCGACTCAATACCATATTGCATGCCCAGCATGACACCAATATAAATTTCTGTTAATCTAGGAACAACTAACATAGTGTTTTGAGGACTATACTTGCCAATAAAATTTTGTTGATTCTATTTTATTTGTATGATATACCAAATTGTTATAGAACTATTTATGGTAAAATCCAATAGATATTGGGAAAATAGACTTAAATACTATAGATATATTCAAAAATATTGAAATCCAAACATAATACAATCCCCTACTTCATGAAAATGATATTTAATTAAGAAATTGAATGATTATCAATCGAACATGAAGAGATGAGTGTGAGGTTTTCCATAGGTATTATCCATGATTTTTTACTGTAAATCCTATAATTCCCATTCTATATTAAATATTTTAAATAAATAATCAATTATTCTATATTTTAAAAAATCAGTATGATACTTTTTATTGAGATTTTCAAAAACAACATTTCATTGACGTATTGACCATTATATATCTAACCATTTGTTTCTTAAGTAAATTTCTGGTTTCCATTACACATATGGAATATATTTGGATTTACTGTTATGTATCACTTCAAATGAACCTTATGTATTTTTAACCATATTGATGATTGGTTAGAAACACACAAGTTACCCTTATATAATACCCATATTTTTTAATACGCAGATATCACATCTGAAAAATTCAATACTTGTTAAATTACATGACAATATGTGAAGAATCATTGAGGTCTTGTTCCATTTTAATCATGGATACAAAAAACAACAGGTTCATATGTGAACTAAATCATCCCCCACAACTAGAACCATTTTATGATATATTATATATAACACCTTTCATTATAACATGGGGAATAAAAACATAGATTAGGGTGATATAATGTGATCAATAGGGATAAAAAATGGATATATCAATATAAAATGACAATAAGGTTAAGGTAGCATCATAATATCATTCAAAAACTATAACTTTCACATCAAAGATAATAAACATGAGTCATAGAAAAAATACTGGAAGTTCACAATACTTGAATCATAATGGAATTAAGGAACATGATCTATGAGAACCTAAAATTGGAATATTTCATTGATTTTTGGAAAAATTACAAGCATATAAAATATTATATCAATGTTACCCACCAATACATTCATAACATGTTAGGATTAGGATAACCACATATGTACCTTCATTGGGCATCAGATAACCTCTCGTGTATCGTCTTTAAATCATGGGATAGCATCCCATACACACTATTTTAGGCATAAGATAACTTCCCATGTACAATATTTCAGTCATGTGATACAATCTAATTTAACCTATTATTTTTTTGGGATAACCACTTCTATACCCTATTTCATACTTGGTATAACCTCTTATTTACCCTCTTTTAGACTTGGGAAAAACTTTAGTTTAACCTATTTTGGGATTATAATAACCTTACATGTATCCCATGTTCTCATATAACATTTTTACCATTTTCCAATTAATTAGAGGGAGATATATGTAACACCCATAACATAATCCATGGATTTTTTACCATAATATAAAAAATCATTTATTAGATCATAACATGTGAAAAGGAAATGGGTTTCAAAAGAAATCTCCCATAAAATAACCCATGGGAAAGTAATGAGTCTAATAATATTTTTTATCATAATTAAAATAATCCCATAATAATAATATGTTTGGTATAATTTTATCATAATTCATTTAAATCAATATTAACATCAAATATTTTCATTATTGATGGAAAATTATTTTGAATGATCACTTGAATTATAAATCATGAAAAAAAATTCCCACATTTAAGAAACTATTTTAAAATCTATAAATTTATAAAATTTTAAAGAAAAAAAATTATTTAAAAATAAAATTAAAAATATTTAAAGGAATCATTAAATAATTGAGTTTTCATGAAGGTGGTAAAGACTATTCTTTCTGTACGTGTTAAAATGATGATTCCTTATATATTTTAGGTGAAATTACAAGAAAAACTTGTTTGTAAAAGAATTAAAATATTCCTTTTAAATTATTTTTTAAAATTTAAAATAAGGGTAAAAATTTATTAAACAATAGTTCTATGATTTTAAAATAATTCCTTAAATCTTTTTTATAATACATAGACATGATGTAAAAAATATTATAAATTGAAGAGATAAATAAAGTTGTTTTTTGTTTAAAATATTATCTCGATATCTTGAGTACTTAAAGAAAGTAAAAAGGAAAAAGAGACATTAATATAAATTAATTACCAGTGTAAAATAAAATAAATAATTTTATTGGGGTATATATTATAAAATTTCATCATCTGAAAAATACTTATAAACAATCTTGATAAACAATAAAATTATAACATAAAACATTTACCACATTGGTAAGGTTTGAATTGTAAGAAACACAAAATAGATGGAATAATATATATATATGGATCCACATAATTTTAATAAGAACCATAATTGAATAAAATAATGGGAATAATATACACCACACAAAAAGAAAAGTGGTGAACATGGCATGAGTCTCATTGGAATAAAAGTGGCTCAAAAATACCTAACCACAAGTGTCAAATTTTTATATACTAAATAAGAAAATTTTAAAATATATTGGTTTATTTTAAATATTATCTATAAAACTAATGATATATATCATATAATATACTATTTACCTATGACCTTTTATTAACCGTTTATTAAGAATTTCCTTGTTAAAATCTTGTTTCATGTAATAACTGGTTCAATTTTCTTGTATGTTTTGGTTTGATATTTTTGGTACATTTACATTAATCATTGATAAATTATCTTTAGAATGTAATCCATGATATAAATATCATATATATTCTAGATAAATGAATTTTTAGTAATCCATACATTCATGAGATATAAAATATATTACACTATTCCTAAAGATTATTGGTCGTACGTACACATGAAATATATTTCCATTTTTTCAGTGGATGGAATGAAATAAAGTTAAATGTTAATTAAACATTATAGAATCATTTTTATCCTAGTTATAATATATATTTAATAAATATTCCATCATTACCTCCTATATGAATATAAAATGAAAAACTTGTCACATCACTTCATGGAGGCGGTAGTCCACACATACACATGAGCGACATTATTAATTTGTAATGGTTTAGTATGTAAAAGGTTAGATATGATGTTATAATTAAATAATTATATTAATATCATAAATATATTTTACATATATTTAATCGATAATTATATCCTTTCATGAGAGGGAGTGATGGAAAACAAATTACTTTAGTTCGTCAAGTGGTAGTCTGCAGTACACATGATAAACAATTTTGTTTCCCATTTAATCTAAGTGTATATTCTCATAGGTTTTAAATTTAAAATAATTAAATATCATTAAATGGGAGGTAATTAATTTCGTAATGTATCATATTTTATGATATTTTTAATGAGGTGGAAAAATAAATATTTCAAACACGTTCATTTAAGAACGATTCATCTACTTTAGAGAACCTCATGAGGTTGGAACCAGAATACATCATAGAAGGGTTTAATAATAAAAATAAATACTATATTATGTGGGGAGGTAAGTATGAAAGTGACTTGTTCATTAAATGTCCACAAAAATTATTTATGAGTGAGAAGAGTAGATGATAGGGGGATCCATTTTATAAGTGGCGGAGATGGAACACTTGTATTTTTTTAAAATAAAAGAATATTACCATGTTATTCACATGAAAAAGGATCAGAAATGGACAATTAATGAACCTATATTATATATAGTCTATATTTAACAAGAAAATAGTATTTTTACAAGTATTTAAGATATTTTAACCTTTATATTTTTTGATTAACCCTCAGTAAATCTGTTTTAACCTTAACTGAGGTAATAAATTACACTAATTAATCAAATGGAATACATTTTTACAAATTTAGTTCATAGATGGTTAATAATTCGATCTAAAATTAAACCCAAAAATGCGGTGAAAAAACCATTTTCCAATGCTTTTTTATATGAATAAAATGTTTTATAATCAACATTCAATTTGAACATGATTGAAATGATATAAATTCGATTAATTTTGATAAAGTTGAACAAATATTACTTTTGAAACTATATTAAAAAATCAATAATGTGAATTATTTAAAAAAAACTTAAATATTAATAAAAACATGATTTTTCAGTATTCATTAATAATTTTATAATTTTTAGAAAATCCACAAGAAATAAAAATAAAATAATTTTAAATATTTATTATTAAATTGTATTTCATTTTTTCATTTTTTTCAAAATGTTTAAAAATTTAATTCTATTATATATTCATAAAAATTAATAAATATAATTATTTGATAAAAATGTATTTTCATATAATTTAATATCTTTAACAAAATTTAAGTAATAATATAAAATATATTTTATTTACCTAAAACATTCATTATTATTTTTTAATATATTTTTATTTCTATTCATACAAAAATTTTAATGGATATGTTATAATGGTCCTTTTTATATAATAATACTAATAATATATCATGGTTTGATAAAACACTGTATTGTGTATAATGGAAGATATTTAATAAATTAAATTTATTTGAAAAAAATTCCTAAAATATAAATGTTCTACATTCTACCCATATTAAAATTATTTTCTTCATTAAAAAATTCATAACTCTGATATAAAAAAATTAGGTTACTTCTTCCTCGTCATTTCCTTAGGTCACCATGTATCTCCCCATGTTGGTTGTTTCCAAATAAAACTTTTACCAGGTGAGTGGTATCATTTCATATAACCTTATCTATATGATACATAATCTATGAATGTTTATATTCATAGTAAATATCATGATCCAACAGAATGAAATTTTAGTTTAGTACATCTGAAGGATCATGTATGCACTCTCTTAAGAGAGATACATGAACACATCGTGGACCTGAGAAAGGCCTTGTGGCAGTGCCATGTGATAACAAACTATCCCTACTCAATCAATAATTTTAAAATAAAAAAAGGTTGCTCAAATTTTATTTCTTTTTTGAATCCCATAACCTTTTTAGTGGAAAACATTGTAAAAGAACCCTCTCACCATCATCAAATTCAATATCTCACCATGATTGTCTATACAACTTTTCTATATATATTGTCCTACCTTTATGGGAAATGGATTGAATCTTGATTTCTATGTCATTTCCTTAGCTTGATTAGGTACCAATATAAATATTCTTCCATAATTATCCCATCATGGTGGAGTTATACACTTCTTTTAAAATTTTGATTCCTAATAACTCATATTAATGCTTGAGTGAAACTTCTTGTAAGAAAACTCACATAGAGGAAGGTTTTGGTCCCAAACACCATTGAAATAAATAGTAAATTTTCTCATCATATCCCCTGTTTTGTAATCCATTCTCTCAAATTGATCATCCATATAACGATGATACATAGTTCTCAAATATATCTATATATCCAAGGCCTGCTAAAGACATCTCCAAAATATCAAGGTAATCCAAATTGAATGTGGTACTCAATGAAACCTTATGACATCATTAATGCATATTTTGGAAAATTAATCAAGAGACAAAACTTCTCTAGTAATTATGAGGTGGGAGTACTTCATAAGTTGATTGACTACAACCCATATAGAATTCTTAACTTTAGATGTTTTGGTATTATTATTGAAAAACAAGACGGTGATGTTTTCTCTATTGCATTATGGAATGGGTAGTTGTTGTAACATCCCATTAGGCATTTGTATATCAGAAATAGCCTATTGAAATACCTAACACTAAGATACATACTATATAATACCTCTCTTTATTCCATCGAACCATAAATACTCTTTTAGATCTTTATAAATATTTTTACTTCTAGGATTAATTTAGAATGGAGAACTAAAAGCTTCCTATATCAACTGTTTCTTCAATTTGGGTATGGTTTGATAGATACATGGTTTTTAAATTTTATCATTCCATCATAATCAAGGATAAACATTGAAATCTTAATCACGATCTTCTATATCTCGATGTCCTCATTCTATAACTCCTAAATATTGACATGTGTGGATGGTTAAAAACTCATTTAATAAAGATAATATTTATCCAATTTCATCAAGATTTCCAGATCCATCCTATACTAATCATTAAATATTATATATCTTCATATCATCATCTTAGATAAGATTTCATGATCATTTTGACTCAAAAAAGTTCCCACTTTATTTCGTTCCTAGGATGGTAATGTATTGCATTCATAATATTTAATTAGTTATAAAAATATTCACTTGCACATAGTCAAATCATTTTGTGGGAATATATACATTAAAATTATATAATTTTTTTATATTTCATAAGCTCCCCCAAAAATACTATTCCACCATATCTTTAATGTAAAAATTGTCACAGGTCACCCCAAAGCATGAGTCAGGTAATCTAGTTCAGGATTATTTAAATATCATGAAGCATAATCTATCACAATAAAATTATTCATGGTAATTATTCACAATATCATCATTGATTCATCACTCTAGATTATAAACTTTCCCCCATTATGGAGAAATATAATCATAATTCACCGAATTACATTCTCCTTAGTTCTGTGAAAATTTCCTCACGTTTAGCTACCCAAAGAATATTTTCTCCCTTCAATGATTACATGGTTATTTTATTATATAGTCAAAAAAAATTCTCTATAAATCATTGATAATATCCATCCAAGTTATGAAAATTTTAGATCGTAGACCTAGTGGTTGGTTTAGGTTATTATAAAAAACATCCATCATTGATGGATCCAAACATATAACTTGTCATGAGATTATGTGACCAAAACATGAGACTTTTAGTATCCAAAATTTATAAATACTATATATTTCCATACCTTTTATCATTTATTATTTTTTTCAAAAAAATTCTCAAGTTATTATCATGAACTTCCTTTCTATTTGAATATATTAGAGTATATCCTATAATGTCTACCAAAAACTAATCAACGTAATCTATAAAGGCTCTATTCATTAATTCCATCAATATAGTGGGAGATTTAGTAAGACCAAATGGAATCATTATGTATTTATAGAGGTTATATCATGTATGAAATGATGTATTGGGTATATCCTTCTTCATCACCCTAAATTTAGGATATATAGAGTGAAGGTAATCATTATAAAAGTATTGACCTCCATACAATGGATAAAAAGAGTAACTATTACAAAGTATATTACACCATTTATCGATTGTAATATTTGTTAATTCTCGTTAATCAAAATATAGTTGTAGCGATCTATATTCCATCTTCATAAAAATAAAATTTTCATGCCCTGGTGATACGCTTCATTGATTGAATACCTTTTGAATAATCTCCTACATTTTATTCATCAATTACTATAACTTAGTTATGGACATTATATTGGGATTCATTGAATTAGGGGTATCTCTAGGAATAGATTCTATTAAAAATCAACTCCATGATTTAGAATAATACTACTAAACTCTTTCCAAAAGACATTATAAAATTCTCACAAAATAGGTGTATCATCAATGTTGATTTTCTCCATAAACATTTAAAATTAACACCCCTATTTAATGGGAATCAAAAAAATTACATTTGGTTTAATTTACATAAAACATTCACGTTTATCATCAAACCTATAGATGATAATAGGATATTATGGAATATAAAATGCGACTTACCTTCCTTGGATATTAATTTGGCATTTATATAGAGAAATGTAATCAATGGATAAGATAAAAAAATTAAATTAGTGTTTGAATAACAATATTTATAAAATAACATTCCAATAATCATTAATTATATAATAATCATATATATATGATGTCATAAGTCATTATTACATCTAGAATAAAATACAAAAATATAGTTTTAGATTGGATGATAATTGTATGTTTCATGACATAATTGTCATACTCCTAAACTGAAATAATGACCAGATGATATTTCACTTTATTTCATTGATTAATAATTAGTTGACATTTATCATCATCATTAACATTCAAATATGACAAATACTAAAAATAATGGCCATAACAGTTTTATTTCAATCAGTGGAGTGTGTGAGGTTAATTTTGTGGATATTTATCAGTATTTCTAATATTATGTAACTTATTCTGGTCACATCATATATTAACAAATGTATGACCTATAATTCCACAGTTTAAACATTTAGTAGTCCCATTATGATAATTGTATCCGTGTTTCCTCGATCAATTTGATCATAAAAGAAATATCATATTATTTTAATATATATTTTTAAACATTCCCTTTATTTCTATCAATCTTTTTTTTATCAAAATCATGTGATTTATAGGTAACTCCTAAATCCACTTCAAACTTGATAGATTTAAGAAATATTTAATCATAGATATCATAGTTCATTATGGATAATTCTACTTGAGTACATGGTTTTCATACTCTAGAAAATTTACTAACCTTGATTTTAGATTGGATGACAATATGAGAAGCATACCTCACAAGTCTGGTAATATTTTCCTTATGGGTTCCAACATATTCATCATACTTCTATATTACCAAAAGGAATTCGTTATCCATTTCAATACAAAGAATACAAGTAAATTACTTATTGAAAAATGACCCACTAAAATCATCCTACTCAATTATGTAAATTTTATAATGTCTCCACTTATTATTGATATGAGTACACCAAATATCCACTTCACATTCCAAAAAATAGACTTCAAAAAAGAATATTCAATTCATTAAACACTAAGGAATAGAAAATATCTATTTAGTAGTATTAATCCATTGATCAGAAACTAGTACACTAGTGGAACCACTAAATGAAAATGGGTTATTCCCAATGATGAAATCAAAATAACATTTTACCATTATTCACTCGTTTTTACGTTCAACATGATTATTATCATAATAAATTAGTTTGATAATTAAAATTATATTTTTCTTTATAGTTCCCAAAAAAATTTGTTTATATTGAGAAAAATAATTTCCTTTCCCAGCACATTTATTAATAACAGAATTACTTAATGTTACAAACATCAACTCAATCCCAAAATCATAGTATAAGAAACAATATTCATAGTGTGAAACTATATAGTTATGAAATACCACTTATTGTTTGTCTAAATCAGGGGACCATATTTTCAATCTGTTAAAATTTATCCTTAACCTCGGATATTCATTATCATTGTTCAAATTGATCCCAATGGTTCATAAAGAGTTCATGAATTTACAAAAAAATATCCACTATGAGTGTCAAACCAGGTGTGCAATAAGGTCTATTATCATGTAACAGGTGACGAACGAGTCAAAACCCAATGCAACAATTTTAGAGTTATTATCCATAGGAAAAATACATCTAGATCAAAATACACTTATAGTATCTAGATAGGGAAGTATTTTCATTGAAACCACTCAAAATATACTATAAAAAATTCCTATATATTTTCCTATACATATACATATCGTTATGTTTCTCACTGAATATTTATCATCACAGTTTCCAATTGTTAACTAAACAATGTACTAATTCAAACTATAAAAAACATCATTTTATATAGAGATATAACATCCCAAAAATATGAATATTAATTACATAACATAATGATCAACACCAAAATAATTTTAGTCTAGTGTCACTAGAAACATGGATACACAAACAACTTGTTCATAGGTGAACTATCTAAGAACCTAGTTTTTTCTATAAAAGACTTTGGAATTTTTTTGATGTTATTTTAGAGCAGCGCCTTCAGACGGCACGTGATTCTGAGCCCCGATGTGACCGGAATTAAATTTTCGATGAATTCACACTAGAACACCAAATAAATGAGTTAACTCGTAATTGGAAATTCCAATCCTAAATCTTTGAGTACGAATGGGTCCGAAATGGGGTGTTTACCCTAGGAATGACAAAAATCATGTCGGTGTGGGATGTTGGTACCCCTCGCCCGTTAGCGGAACAGTAAATGGATAAATAAAACAATTAATATATTTGTTTAATGGTTAAACCCATGTATATCTTAAATGGTAGCTCGGATTAGAAAACTGAGGGCACCGTTGAGTCTGAAGCGTGATGTTTACTCTAGGCGGGGTGTAAAAGCTTTGGGTGCGTGCCTGCTATGAGAGATGTCACCCATGGGAAAAATGGTCATTTTGAAATGACCACTTAGTGATTTTTATCACTGAAATTCCTTTCAAATAACTTTTAAATTGAGTCTTGGGATGGAAATACGAGACTTCCGTTGAGATCGAAATTGGGTGTTTTTCTTATATGTGATATAAAATGAGAAAGTGTGGTGATTTTATATCCCGCGCTAAGTGGTTTTTCTATAAATAGAGGAATATGGAATTGGAGGGAGACCAATTTTATATATATCTATCTATCTATAAATTTCTCTCTCTCTCTCTCTCTCGAGCGTTCATCGCTGTTCTTTGTCGGATTGAGGAGCGGACTCTGCCGGATCAAAGTGGGATCGAGCAGGCATGTTGTCAATGTTGAACGACCGGATTGAGGTAGGAGTTTTGTTGGTTTTTCAGCCCCTTTGTAAATTTGGTCATTTTAAATTCTTTAATTTTAGAATTTGGGATGTTGGCCAAATGAACACGGCCAATGCCTGATCCCCGTTTTGGTTACCGTTCTTGGGCGTTCTTTGTCCAAACTTTCAGACGCATCAAATCTGGTCGGATCGTTGATCGGAGGCAGGCGGTGCGATGGCCTCCCCCGAGGATTCCAAAACCCCCTTTGGATTTGGAATCGAGCCACTGGAGCGGTGGCGGCGGTCTCTAGAAGCCCCAGATCCAGCAAGGGTGGTGGCCGGAGTTCGGGCGTCAGGCAGCAGGTGCAGCCAGAGGTGGTTTCAGAAGAGTCGCCAGCATCGAGTGTCGTCGGCGCGTCCGGGATATTTCTGGGAGGTGCCAAGGCGGTTTGGCCAGAGTTTAGAAGAGTTGGTGAAGAGGGTGGTGCAGACGACGGAGAGGTACGCAGAGCAGGTGTAGGCTTGTGGCCGGTGCGCGGGGCTTCGAGCGGGACGCGGCTGTAGCGGGCGGCCGAGGCGTGCGGCGGTGTGCGGTCGAGCAGCGGTGTCCGGAGGAGGAGCCAAGGAGGGAGCTGTTGTCAGGTGGAGCCATTATAGTGGTAGCCAGCAGACCGCGATGGCATCACAGCAGATCACTGTAGGCGAGGGGAAACTGCGGCCCTGTCACAGTCCGAGAAGACCCCCGAGGTCAGTGCCTTGGGGGTGTGGAGGAAGCAGGGACACGCGGTTCACGGCTCCAGATGGGTGACGTGACCATGACCGGCCAAAAGGCTAGTATGCTTTGGTGAACCAGAACCGAGGCAGGTCTGGTGGTTTGAGTAGGGCTGCGTCCAGTGGGCTGCGATGGGTCGGACTGGACCAGGCCGACCGGTCTGAACTGGGCCATTTTTGGGCCCCTTGCATTCGAGGGGCCGTATTTCCAAATGGAGCATCCTTTTGAGGCACCGTCTACGGCTGTGATTTCGTATCGGCGAGGAAAAAAGTTTGAAGTAGGTTCCATGGTTTTTGGGTTCTGTTCCTGAAGGCGGGTGACCCGAAATGCGTTAATTTAATAATAATTAATTATTATTGAAGTTGCGTCGGAACTGGTTCGCGAGCCGGACGCCCCGTCTGATGCGCCGTCAGAGGAACTGTGGCCCTGGAGTTGAGACGACCCTTACAATGTTGGTTAGGATCCCTTGAAGTTTGGTTTCGTTGCTCGGTGGCATGAAACGCTTAAGACGAGTAATTAATTAATTATTCTAATTAATTAATTAATTGTTGTGTCGGGCCTAACTCCTGCTTTGGATGTCTGATTGACGCACTGTCAGCGGCAGCATGACCAGAGTACTCAGGCGGTCTTTTTGAGATGCTTTTGAAGAGATCAAGTTAGAGACAATGTGCGGGACTCACAGGGCCTAGTTTGCACGTTTTACGGTGAAACACAACTTTTTCACCCGACATCTGTTTGGGGTGTTTGAGCACTCATTTAGTAGTGTTTTTCTGAGGGGATTGTAATGGCGTAATATGCTCACATAAATTCGACACCGAGGTGTGGGCCCCACGGGCCCCGTTTGCGTATAACGCGGGAAATGACAGCTTCTACATCCAGAGTCTGTTTTCAGCGCCGTTAGTGACTTTGTGACCCTGGAATCGAGGCGAGATTGACCGGGGTGGTTTCAGGCGTTGAAGCTGGAGTTGGGGCATGGGCCCTACGGGCCGTCTCTTAAGATGTGTGTATATTACTGCTAATCTTTCATTAGGCATCCGATTGGAGTGTATGAGTAGTCGATTCAGTGTGTTTTTCTGAGAGTATCGTGATAGCGCAGTTCGCCCGATGAGTATCGGAGTCAGGGTGCATGCCCCACATGGGCTAGCTACGGTGAATAGTACAATATTCACCGGTTTTCCATTTCTGTCGAGTATGTAGTTTATCTCGTGTGTTTTTCCTCAAGGACTACAATGATGTAATTTGTTTTGGCATGTGGAGCTTTATTTGAGATCATGTTAAATGTGGAAACATGAAATGGTGTTGGTCGGAGGTTCTTTTGACACACTCTGAACCTATGCATGGTAGCGGTACTAGTGACACCCAGTGATGGCACAAGTGCTGAACCTCTATTAGGTGTTTTGTTCTGGATTTGGGTGGTTGCGCGATACCCCCTACATGTTCTATTGGTCAGTGTTGTACCATCCAGTAGGGATGGCTAGATCAGTTCTGGGTTTACCCTCTAGCGGGGCTGGGTAGTGGGTTGCTCATAGACTTCTTCAAGGTATACCCTCCAGCAGAGACTGGGCAGTGGGTCACCTGTCGACTTATTCATGGTATACCCTCCAGCAGAGACTAGGCAGTGGGTCACCTGTCGACTTATTCAAGGTATATCCTCCAGCAGAGACTGGGCAGTGGGTCACCTGTCGACTTCTTCTCGATCTACCCTCCAACAGAGACTGGGCAGTGGGTCACCTGTCGACTTATTCCATGTATACCCTTTAGCAGAGACTGGGGAGTGGGTTACCTGTCAACTTATTCTAGGTCTAACCTCCAATAGAGTCTAGGTAGTGGGTCACCTGTAGACTTCTTCCAGGTCTACCCTCCAGCAGAGACTAGGCAGTGGGTCACCTGTCGACTTATTCTAGGTCTACCCTCCAGCAGGGCTGGGCATTGGGTCACCCGTCGACCTCTTAGGGTCTACCCTCCAGTAGAGACTAGGCAGTGGGTTGCACAATGACTCCTTTCAGACTCATTCCTTTCTACTAGGCTAGTGTTTGATTTTTCTCTATGAATTCCAGAGCGGGTCACTTGGTTGTGTGGGTCAGTGATGTGATAGCTTTGGTTTTGACGTGGTGTGGGTTGAATTACCCTTTAACTCTCAAGGATGAGAGGAGGTTTCCCCAACGAGACACGTCCTGGTTACGCGACCTAAAACTGTGAGGGCGAGTCAGTGCCAGCCAAAGCGGATAGTATAAATGTGCGGTGATTTGAGCCCCTTGACATGCAGTTCAGGGCAGACGTGTGGGATGCTGGGAATCGATGGTGGTTACTTTTAATACTATTGGCTACTCACTTTATTGGGTTGATCTATGATATAGATATCCCCTTAAGACCTTGTTCGGGTTTCTAGTTTGAGAATATGGATATGTATATTCCTTGTTCTAGTACCCACTTCTTCGGTTTTGGTTACTATCCTTCAAGGAGAGGCGAAGACGCGCAGGGTATGAATTGTGATTTCCGTGTCTAACTTATCGTGGTTGTACAAGTCTACTCTCCTTCTATATGTAGCGAAGACTCGACGATAATTTCATCTTATCACCATTCCTAGATTCTTGTGTTAGGACTAGTATACTTCCTTCCTCTTGTTAGGTTGAGCTGTACTCTTTACTGCACTCTCTGTTGTACTCCATTACTGTCCACAATTCGATATACTGCTCACTCTTCGGTACACCCTTTGTTGATCCCTTGAGCCTTCAGTGTATCCTACTGAGTATTTTTTTACTCAACCCTACATGGTCTTTTCCCGCACTTGGTGTGCCCTTGAAAATGACGGACCGGTTGCTCGTGACTACAGTGGAGCTTAGGAGTTCAGGATCTTAGACTGTGTGTCGTGGTCATAGTTGGGTTCCAGGTGTGGGACTCTCCCTACTGTTTTACTTTTTTTTACCTATTGATGGGTTGTGTAACTTTACAGGTTGGGCGTGTGAATTTCCCCTTTTCTTTTCAGTTTACCTTCATCACATGATTTGTACTGTGTATAGGTCGATGCAATTTGTGGTTTATTTATAGAAGTTGGTACATTCCATTTATTTTTAATCTTCACTTAGAAATTGAGTGGGATGTGTGTGTGTGAACACATACATGGGAAATGGTCTCCCTGAGTTGTTGTGCCATCGTCGTTGGTCGCCAGCCCCTGGCCTATAGATGTGGGCTTGGGGTAGTTGCTGCTTGATCCCAGGTAGAGTCGGGTCGTGAAAAAGTGGTATCATAGGGAGTTTCATTCCTTGGGACATTGTCCAGACGTCCCTAAAAAGGGATTGGTTGGAATTTAGGGAAAAATTGTCGATGTGTCTCGATAGTGTCTCTCAGACAGGGATTCCAGTGTTGGTGCGGCGGTCGACGTATCCATTCACCAGGACCCTGATATCCTGCTTGTAGACTCGGCATGCTGAGACACTCGTTGCAGGAAAATTGGTTTGTGCATCACATAATATTGAGTCTCTGACTGTCCTTCTTGAGTCATCTCCCCATTTTTGTTACTGTTATATACATATATGCACATATGACTGCGACACTCCTTGATAACATTCAGGATGTCTCCATGAAGATAGCCAGCCTGGATACTGGCTTTGGTTCGTGATGAAGACCCTGTGAGCTATGAGGCCTCAGTCTAGGAACCATCATGCGAGTCCCTTTCTCCAGGTGGTCCAGTAGTATCACACCCACCTGGTGAGTAGCAGACAAAGCTTGAGCGCAGGTTGAGCGCGCTCAGTGAGTTCCAGCGACAGAGACCGCCGAGGTACAGTGGTGATCCAAACCCTCAGGCATTAGAGCTTTGGCTTGAGAAAGTGGTTTTTTTTCTATAGTCTTGTTCAGACACCGACAGATCAGAGAGTGGATTTGGCAACCATCCTTTTTCCACGGAACAGCAGGGCATTGGTGGAGTCTAGTGACTCAGTTTCTTGATGATTTGTCGATTTCGTGGGGAAACTTTCAGATACTGTCTCTTGAGGAGTTCTACCCCTCCTACTTACACTTCTCTCGGATCCTAGAGCTCTTGAAATTTCATCTGGGTGGGATGACGGTGACTGAGTATGCAACTTAGTTCGCGTACCGTGCGTGTTTTTATCTGTACTTGGTCCATAACAAGAACTTCCAAGCGTGGAAGTTCGTGAAGGGTCCCGTAGAGAGATTTGTGTTATCGTAGTATCCTTGGGTATTCACACTTATACCGAGATTCAAGAGCAGGAGATGGTGATAGAGAATTCCTTCTCACACTTTACAGTTAGTGGTGGTAGTAGGCACGACAGAGCCAAGACGTCTGCCACAGCTAGCGGGCATCGGCTGATAGAACCTCGACGCAGGTGGCTTTCTGATAACTGGACTCAGGAGTGTGTTCGTACACCACAGTAGTGCCGGAGGGTACCAGTGCAGCCCGGAGAGAGAGTCAGTGTTATGCTTGCAATGGGTGAGGTCACCTGGCACGAGTCTGCCCAACCAGGCACACTGAGAATATCAGTCAGGTAGCAGGTGCACCACCACGAAAGATGCAGCGCTGTGATTGGAGTAGTGGCCAAAGAGGTGGTTCTATCAGAGGAGAAGGAGTTGCTGGTAGTGGGGGACAACATTACGAGGTCTTCCCATCACCACTAGGCATTCCAATTCAGGCTCCGGGAGATGATGGTTGGGACCACGGATACCGCGAGCTTTTGATATCGATGATCCTACAGAGCATGAGATGATAAGAGGTGTTCTTTATGGATTTTTTTCTTTTTGCAGTAGAATCGTTATACTATGTGTGTGAAATTCTTTTCACTTTCTCTTTTATTGAGGTGTTACCAGGGTGACGCAAGGCGTCGGTGTAACCCTGTGTCGAAAAGGTAGAAGGCGTGGAATAT
The DNA here is from genome assembly GCA_963277665.1 of Viscum album. NCBI lineage: Eukaryota > Viridiplantae > Streptophyta > Magnoliopsida > Santalales > Viscaceae > Viscum > Viscum album. The sequence goes on from OY728150.1 coordinate 523,147,043, forward strand.
TTTCTTTAGTCGATGATGTCCACTCCTTCGCTCTCTGAGCGTTTGATAGAGTCTGGGTGATGGGACATCGACTGTGAAATCTTGAGTGACCATATATCTTTCGGTGTTTCACTATATGGATATTCTGAATAAGGGAATCACCGGGCATTGTCCCAGGTCCAAACGGTGATTCCAATCACGACGTGCGTTGTAGGGGTTAGAACGGGGAGGTGAGATACCCCCCCGAGGTCCTTCGGTCCTTTTGAGACCGTGTTAAGGGATGGAGAGGTTCCCTACCACCTTTTCCTAACCACATGGTCGGAAGTGGGTGCACGACGTCTCCCGCATGGCTTACCTGAGGAGATGTGTGTGTAATCCTATGCACGTCATTGGCAAGGGCAGACCTCGCGTGAACAGATCAAATCCTTTGGTCTATGTGCGGTGATGCGGGACTGTGCAAGAGTTCTTCTGGGTACGGAAGAGCCAGGTGTAGGCTCAGTACCCTGAATAGTTCCCTTGTTTTTCTTTTTGGGGACGAAAATATTGAAGTAGGAATTGATGTAAGAACCTGGTTTTTTCTGTAAAATACCTAGTAATTTTCTTGATGTTATTCCAGAGCAGTGCCTTTAGACGACGTATGATTCTGAGCCCCGGTGTGGTTGGAATTAAATTTTCAGTGCGTTCACACTAGAACGCCAAATAAATGAGATAACTTCTAATCAGTAATTCAGATCCTAAATCTGAGAGTACGGATGGTTCTTAAATGGCGTTTTTACTCTAGGAACTATATAAATCATGTCGGTGCGGGACGTTGGGAGCCCTTGTCCATTACGGTAACGTTAAACAGATAAATTAAATAATTAATTTATTCATTTAATGGTTAAACACAAGTATCTATTAAACGGTTTCTCAGATGGGAAAACTGAGGGAATAGTTGAGTCTGGAGTGTGCCGTTTACCCTAGGTAGGGTGTAAAAGTTACGGGCGCGGGCCTGCTGTGAGAGGTGTCACCCAAGGGAAAAATTGTCATTTCGAAATGACCACTTAGTGATTTTTATCACCGACGTTCCTTTCAAATAACTTTTAAATGGAGTATCAGAATGGAAATCTGAGACTTTCATTGAGTTTAAAATTGGGTGTTTTTCCTATGTGTGATATAAAATGAGAGGGGACAGTGATTTTGGATCCCGCGCTAAGTGGTTTTTCTATAAATAGAAAAATATGGAATTCGAGGGAGACCCATTTTCTCTATCTCTCTCTCTCTTTCTCTCTCTCTCTCTCTCTCTCTCTAGAATTCTTAGTTTTTCATCGGTGATCTTCACTGTTCTTCTCCAGATTGAGGAGCGGACTCCGGTACATCGGAGCGGGATCGAGCAGGCGCGTTGTCAACGTTGAACGGCTGAATCGAGGTTGGCATTTTTTTGGTTTTTCCTCCGCTTTTTTCAATTTGGACATTTTAAATTATTTAATTTTAAAAATTGGTACGTTGGTCAAATGAACACGACCAACACCCAATCCCCGTTTTGGTTACCATTCTTGGCTGTTCTTCATCCAAACTTTCGGACACGCCAAATCTGGTCGGATCATTGATCGGAGGTATGTGGTGCGAAGGCCTTGCCCCTAGGATTCTGACACCCCTTCGTATTTGCAATCGGGCCACCGGAGTGGTGGCGGCGGTCGTCGGAAGCCCCAGCTCCGGCAAGGGCAGTGGCCGGAGGTCAGGCATCAGCCAGCAGGTGTGGCAGGAGGTGGCTTCAGACGAGTCTCTAGCATCGAGTGTCCTCGGCACGTCCGGGATAATTTCGGGAGGAGCCAAGGTGGATTGACCGGGGTTTGGAGGTGCTGGCGATGGGGGTGGCCTGCACGGATGGGGAGAGGCGCACGGAGCAGGTGTAGTGTTGCAGCCGGTGCACAGGGCTTTGAGCGGGACGCGACCGTAGCGGGCGGTCGAGGCGTGCGACGGTGTGCGATCGAGCAGCAGCGTTCGGAGGAGGAGCTGAGGAGGGCGCTGGTGTTATATGGATCCGGCAGAGAGGCATACATCGGGCCATGGTGGTAGAGCAACGGATCGCTGCAGGCGAGGGGAAACCGCGACCCAGTCACAGTCGGAGAATACCCCCGAGGACAGCGCCTCAGGGGTGCGGAGGAAGAAGGGACCAACGGTTCGCGGGTCCTACTGGGTGACACAAGCAAGACTGGCCAAAAGGCTGGTCTGCTTTGTTGAACTGGACCCAAGGCAGGTCTGGTGGTTTGAGGTGGGCCGCGGCCAGCGGGTCACGACAGGTTGGACCAGACCAGGCCGTCCGATCAGGACCGGCCCATTTTGGGGCCCCTTGCATTCGGGGGGGGGGCGTATTTCCAAACAGTGCGTCTGTTTGACACGCCATCTGCGGCCTTGAGTTTGTATTGGCGAGGCAGAATGTTTGAAGTAGGTGCCAGGGTTTTTGGGATCCTTTCCCAAAGTCGAGTGACCAGAAATGCGTTAATTTAATAATAATTAATTAATATTGAAGTTGCGTCGGATGTGGTTCGCGAGCCGGACGCCCCTTCTGACACTCCGTCAAAGGCGTTGTGGCCCTGGAGCCGAGACGAACCGTCCAAGATTGGTTCAGATCCCTTGCAGTTTGGTTTCGTTGCTTGGTGGCACAAAAAACTTAAGATGAGTAATTAATTAATTAATTGTTGCATCAGACCGAACTCCTGGTTGGGATGTATGATTGACGCGCCGTCAGTGGCAACGTGACCCCAGTCCTCGTGTGTACTCTTTGAGAAGATTTATGAAGCGTTAGGGTTAGAGACAAGGTGCAGGACCCATAAGGCCTAGTTCGCACATTTTACATTGAAACACAACTTTTTCACCCAACATCTGTTTGGGGTGTTTGAGCACTCGATTCTCAGTGTTCTTCCGAGGGGATTGCGATGACGCAATCTGCCCGCCTAAAATTGGGACTGAGGTGTGGGCCCCATGGGGCCACATTTGCATATAATGTGGGAAATGGTAGCTTCTACATATGGAATCCATTTTAGGCACCGTCAGCGACGTTGTGACCCTGGCATCGAGGCAAGATTGTCCGGGGTGGTTTCAGGCGTTGAATCCAGAGTTAGGGCATGGGCCCCACATGCCATCTCATAAGTTGTGGGTAGCTTACTACAACTTTTTAATTAGGAGTCCGTTGGTGCGTATGAATAGTTAATTTAGCGTGTTTTTCTAAGCGTATCACGATGGCGCAATTCGCTCGATGAGTATCGGAGTTGGGGTGCAGGCCCAACGCGGGCTGGCTATGGTGAATAGTACGATATTCATAGGTTGTATGTTTCGAACGAGTAAGTAGTCTATCTCGCATTTTTTTCTGCAAGGACTACAACGATGTAATTCATTTGGGCATGTGAAGCCCATTTTGAGATCATGTTAAATGTGGGAACATGAAAGGGTGTTAGTTCGAGGTTCTTTTGACACACTCCGAACCTATGCACGGTAGCAGTACTAGTGACAACCATTAATGGCATGGGCGCTGAACCTCTATTAGGTGTTTTGTTCTGGAGTTGGGTGGTTGCGCGATACCCCCTCTGTGTTTTGTTGGCCCGTGTTGTACCATCCAATAGGGATGGCCAGAGTAGTTCTGGGTTTACCCTACAGTGGGGTTGGGCAGTGGGTTGTTCATCGACTTCTTCAAGGTCTACCTCTAGCAGAGACTGGGCAGTGGGTCTTTTGTTAACTTATTCAATGTCTACCCTCTAGAAGAGACTAGGAACTGGGTCTCCTATTGACTTATTCAAGGTCTACCCTCCAGTAGAGACTGGTTAGTGGGTCGCCTGTCGACTTCTTCTTGGTATACCCTCTTTTAGAGACTAGGTTGTGGGTCACCTGTCGACTTATTCTAGGTCTACCCTCCAGCAGAGACTGGGTAGTGGATCACATGTTGACTTATTCTAGGTCTACCATTCAGCAGAGTTTGGGAAGTGGGTCTCCTGTAGACTTCTTCCAGGTCTACCCTCTAATAGAGTCTGGGCAGTGGGTCGCCTGTCGACTTATTCTAGGTCTACATTCCAGCAGGGCTGGGTAGTGTGTCGCCCATTGACCTATTAGGGTATACCCTACAAGAGAGACTGGTATGTGGGTCTCTTGATGACTCCTTTTAGACTCAGTCCTTTCTACTAGGCTAGTCTATAGTTTTTCTCCGTGACTTCCAGAGCGGGACCCTTGGTTGTACGGGTCAGGGATGTGACAACTTTGGCAGTGAAGTGGTGTGGTTTGACCCTATGGTTTTTCTCCATGACTTCCTAACTCCTTTTGATAGGATGAGTCTACTTCCTTTCTCTTTTTGGGTTGAGTTGTACTCTTTACTACACTCTCAGTTGTACTCCTTTAATATCCCCTATTCGATCTACTGCTCACTCTTCGGTACCTCATTTTTTTATCCCTTGATCCTTCGGGGTATCCTACTGAGTATTTTTATACTCACCCCTACTTGTGCTTTTCCCGCACTTGGTGTGCCCTTGTAGACGACATATAGGTTACTCGTGACAACAATGGACCTTATGAGTTCATGATCTTGGACTGCTTGCGGTTGTCGTAGTTGGGTTCCAGGTGTTGGACTCTCCCAACTATTTTACTTTTATTTACCCGTTTCTAGTTTGTTGCACTTTTCTGGTTGGGTGTGTGTTTCTTCCCTTTTCTATTTTGTTTACCTTCAACACTTGCTTTGTATTGTTTAGAGGATGATACACTTTTTGGTTTATTTATAGCAGGTGGTACTTTCCTTTTTTTTACTCTACACTTCTTACCATATATCATAAACATGATTCATGGCATAAATAATGGTTATTGAAAATACATGAATCATAATAGAACCGAAGAGTATAATTAATGAGAAAATAATGTGGGAATATGAAATATTTTTTTTTCAGACACATAAGAATAAGAAACCTAACGTCAAGGCTACCCAAAAACCATTTATAACATGATAGGTTTAGTATAACAACCCATTTACCAACTTATAGCTTCAGATAACATCACATGTTCTCTCTATGAGGCATATGATAACATCCCATGTACACTATTTTAGGCTTGGGATAACCATCCATGTACCCTATTTTTGGATTGGTATAAACTACCATATATCTTCCTTTAGGATTTTGTTAACCTCACATGAAACATTTTTTGGACATTGGATAACCTCTAATTTACACACATTTGGGCTCGAGATAACCTCATGTGTACCCTCTTTCAGGTTTGAGATAACCTCCAACACACCCTTTAATCTCATAAAAATTTATAATATCATAATTTATTGGAGAAACATATTGGTCCCACCCATCACATAATACTTACATTTTTTCAAAAGATCATATAATATTTATCATATCATAACCTAGAAAAACCAAACATGTTTCACAAATATTTCTTCATAGCATAACCTATAGGAACAAAATGAGTTTCATAAAAAATTTTCAACATAAAAATAAATCATCCAGATAAATAATAAGGATGATATCATTTGATCACTCAACATGTAAATATTTACTAACATCAATGGATGTCATATTATATTTAAAGATATTTTGAAATATAGTATGAGGTGTTTCATGGGGAAAATAACCTTTCCACATTGAAAACACTTATTAAAAATAAAAAGTTATAAAAAATTAAATAAAAAATTTATATCAAAATATTCATGGAATATTATAAAGGAATTTTAATAACCCAGATCTTCATTTCGGGTATGTCATTCCCTTTCTGGAGTTTTGAGAATTTTTGGAAATTAGGGAATATTTCAAAGTACACGCTGTATAATTTCTGAGTACACACCGTGTACTCTTTCCAGGCTCGAAGCCGTGTGCCGGCCGTGCCCGGACAACACACATGGTGTGTAGGGGTGACGTCGAGGCTGATTTTGGCAGAGTGTGGAAAAAACCACTACACGCCATCCACTTTAAAAATACACGCTGTGTACTTTTCTTTTTTTTTTCACTAAACAGACTGGGGTCGCACCTCATCACGTTATTTGCCTTCTTCTAAGTGTGGTTCATCCGAGAGTGTCCCGTACAGCCGAATATTCCCTGAGCTCCCACCTCTCCGTCCGATCTCCGATTCGAGCATGATCGATTGCATTGGAAGAGCAGCGGTGAGTTCTTCTTTCTTCTGGAACCTTTTTTTTCCAATTCTTCCTCCTTCTCAAGTTATCTAAGGTTGAACTTTTTGTGTGTTTTCTCATATCTACAACATTCTAGGGAGAATCATCCATCGTGGTTCAAGTATATCGATCTCCTAGGACCGAGGTAGGTTGTTTGTGCCTTACCTTTCAAAGTCTTTGAGTTTATGTGCGAATTTCCACTAATACCCATGAACGAGGTATCACGTGTTTACCTTTTTTCCCTTATTGTTTTCCTACCTTTCATGTATGCTTGTGTAGAGGTAATTTGACCATGTTAGGGGATATTTTTCTAGGATTGGATGTGTTTTCCCATGCTTTTTTCAGTTTACGACCTTTTGGTCTCGTTTTCCTTTGGCTGCTACACTTGTTTTCATTCCTTTCGATTATAAGTTGAAGTGGAATTCATGACATGATTGTTTCCTAGTAGACTATTTAGCTAAGTAGCTCTATAGGTGTACTTTGGTTATCCAAGTAGCTTTACAGGTGTACTTTGGCTTTATAGCATTCTTATGCACTAACTAGCATGTGGATGAGAGGACCTGGTGCTATAGACTATAAGGGATAGACCGAGTTAGCTTCCCAGAGAGTCTTAGACATTACAGACTACAAAGGGGGTGGACCATGTGAGCTCCCAGAGTGTCTTTAATTTTATAGACTACATGAGGGTAGACTGAGTGCGCTTCCTCAGAGAGTCCTACATTTTTTTCTTATCTTTAAGAACTTTCCCATGCTAGAGGGGGAATTGACTGAGTGAGCTTCCTCAGAAATTATATGGTATACCTTATGCTATATGAGAAATTGATCGAGATAGCTTCCTCAGAGAGTCTCTAGACCTTGCGGCTAAGAGGGTTAGACTGCGTGATCTTCTTCAAGAGAGTCCCTGACTACCGTAGACTATAAGGGGAATTGACTGAGTGAGCTTCCCTAGAGAGTCTCATAAATGCGTATGACAAAGCCAGAGGGGTTAGGCTGAGTGCAATGCCTAGAGGGTTGTGGTACTTCTTGGAAAGGACCAGAGGGGATAGCTGTGAGTACATCCCATAGGGTTTCTTGTTTGTTAGTTTTGTGCTTCACTACTCTTGTTGGTTGTGGTTTGATTGTTGTTGTATCATACTTCCTTACTGCTTACTGTTACTGCCTATTGCTTATTGTTACAGACTATTGCTTGATGTTACTGTTTACTACTAATTGTACATTTACCTTCCATATACTCACTGACTATTAGGCACAGGTATTCGGGTGAATGCCTACTGGGATTTTATCTCACACCCTGTTTGGTCTATGCTTTTGGGCCCAAGCAGACTATGTTACTGTAGGTATAGACAAGGGAAAGCGCCCTTCGACTTCTGGAACTTGATTCCTTAGGGCAGGGGAGCATGGGACCAAGCTTTGGTTTGTGATGCTGAGGAGCTGTTTACTTTTCTTTTGTACTTGTCTTGGTACTGTAGTGTTTTCCTGCATTGTGACTTGTTTGGATGCTTTCCTAGTTATGTATCATGCATCATTTCATATATATACATATGTGCTCTAATTTGATGATTTAGTCTTCTGCTGTTTATATTGCAGGTTATCACTGCTTCTGCTATTACATGTTTATTTTTCTTCTATTGTGTACTCTGCCAATGAGGAAATATTTTCCCCACTATCACACCCAAGGCCATCGCTTCTAGTCGGCAGCCTCTAGCATTTGGGGAAATGTGCTTGAGGCCATTTGACCAATTGGGTACACGGATCCTCTAGGTGGCTTCCGTAATCTCGACGTTACAAAGTGGTATCAGAGGAATTATTTTTGTTGGGAAATAATCCCTCAAGGTATCATTGAAGCATTTTTGAGGTGATTGTGTTTGTTGACAATGTGGACATATGAGTAGTGATTGTTGACCAAGCAAAACAATGACATACAAAATTTTCGACAAAGAGGATTTCATGGTGTAATGTCGAGTTCATGAGTTGAGGTCAACGATCCATGTTTGATTCAAGAACGTCGATAAAAGGAATGGATGATCTAGAGGCGGTACAAAAGAACAGATACAAGGTGGCGCCATTTTCCAGTGATTGCCAAATTTTAGGGCTTGAAAATCGGCAAATGCAGAAAAGTGTTTTTGGAAAATGGACTTGCGCGCTGAGGACTTGTAGTATAGGAAACCAGAGCGCCATATGTTTTTCAAGACCAGAGATCAAAATATGGCAAAGTAAAGAGGTTCGCACATGTTTGGGAGTTTGTCGCGCAGGTGACTAAAATGACAGGGGACTTGCGCGCTGAAACTGGGTCGCGCAGGAGACTTGTGTGCCATCGCGCAAGGTGGTCAGATTGCCTATAAATACTGGACCACCCCTCCTCATTTTGAACAGAGTTCAGATCTTTGAGAAATCAGAGCTCCCGTCGCGCAGGTGTGGTGGGCGCGCAGGTGGTGTGTGGTCTCGCAGGTGAAGTTGCGCAGCAGTGGTTGAAGTTGTGCGCCGACATTAGAAGTTGCGCGTCGGTTGGCAGTTGCGCGCCAATATTCGTTTGGACATAAAAATAATAGAGTCGCGCAAGTTTGGATTTGAGGAAGCTTGAGTCGCGCAAGTGTTTGAGGAGGACTTGTGTGCCCGTTGTGACTTGTGCACCGATACTTGCGCGCCGAGATTGACTTGCACGCCAAGTAAGGTTTAGTTCCAGCAGTGATTCTCGGACTGCATGGAAGCTGGTACATTGCCCGATACCTTCAGTTCAAAGAGATATTCATCTATGAGTGAAAGTTTTACTTCAATAGAGCATCTACACACAGAGGAAGATGCATTCATTCATGCAAATGAAGAGGCCTACAGGTCTATAAACTTTGAGTGGATTCCTTCCAAGAGTAGTGAGCTTAGGAAGAGGAAGAAGGTGATCCTATCCACTGGCAGTGAGCCAGAGAGAGAGAGAAACAGGGAGTGACCCTTGGGAAAGCAGTGAGCTAACCCTAAACTTGTAAAGGCAGTGATCCTGGGATTAGAAGTGATCTAGCCCGAACCTTGTATTCCACAACTAGTGAAGATTAGTGGAATTTGGTACGACCAGCAACTTGTCTGCGTATGCTCCATGGACGTAGCCCTTTGCAGTGAACCAAGTAAAATTAATGTGTCTTGTGCATACTTCGCTTTCTATTTACATTGTGCAATAAAAAATCTTTAAGAGCAATGTTGTTGCTATATTTGAAAATGAACAGAATACTCAACAATCCAGTGAAGAGTTCATGGATGAAAGTGATGATGAGGAAAGCAACACAGGGGGGCAGAAGTTGTAGAGGCTGACTCAGAAAAAGATACTGATGATGAACAAGAATGTGTCAAGTCTATATCTACAAGGAAGACAAAGAGTCGAGCTGAAATTGATAGGCATAATATCATTGGTGACTAGACAGCACCAGTTCAGACTCTAAGAATGAAGTCATTACAGCAGACATCGTTTTTATCTCAGGTGGAGCTGAAATGTTTTTCCGATGCAGCTGAAGATGATAACTGGGTTCAAGCTATGAATGAAGAGCTTGATCAGATTGAGAAGAACCAGACGTGGGAGATTGTTTCGAGACCAGCAGACAAGCATGTCATTGGGACTAAATGGGTCTATCGCAACAAGATGAATGAAGATGGAACTGTGATTCGAAATAAAGCATGACTAGTGTGCAAGGGGTACTCCTAGATCAAAGGAATAGATTTTGATGAGACATTTGCACCAGTTGCAAGGCTGGAGACAATCAGATTATTCTTGGCCATAGTAGTGAAAAAAAAGTTTAAAGTGTTCCAGATGGATGTCAAATCTGTGTTCTTGAATGGGGTTCTGGAAGAAGAGGTGTACATTGAGCAGCCATATGGTTTTCTTATTAATGAGGATGAGAACAAAGTTTGTAGGCTGAAAAAGGCATTGTATGGACTGAAACAAGCACCATGAGCATGGCACTCAAGGCTTGACCAGTATTTGAAGAAGCTCGGTTTTCAGCATGGAGGAGTTGATTACAATCTCTATTTTAGTAATAAAAGTAATCAACGGATGATGGTGCTGGTTTATGTTGATGACATAATATTCGGTGGTTCAGATGAAGCTCAATGTAGACAGTTATCCGAATTCAAGAAAAATGAGTTTGAAATGTCAATGATTGGAGAGCTAACATTTTTCCTTGGTTTACAGTTGACACAAGGAAGTAATGGAACTTTTATTTCTCAATCCAAATATGCCAAGGAGGTTCTAAGAAGGTTTGGAATGGATAATTCCAAGGAGATGAAGACTCTGGTTGCTACCCGGATGAGATTATCAAAAGATGAGGATGGAAATGCAGTTAATATCACAGAATATAGGAAAATTATCGGAAGTCTGTTGTAATTGACCGCGACAAGGCCTGATATTGTTTTCGCCACATGCCAAGCAGCGAGATACCAAAGTAATCCCAAGGAAAGTAACATGCTTGCAGTGAAAAGAATACTTCGGTATATCAAGGGCACAGTGGACTTCGGGTTGACATATAACGACAAGTCTCAGATAGAATTATTGGGATATACTGATGCGGACTGGGCTAGGTCAGCAGATGACAGGAAATCAACATCTGGAGGTGCATTTTATCTTGGCGGACTATGTATTGCTTGGTTGAGCAAGAATCATGATTTCATTTCATTAAGCACCGCAGAAGCTGAGTATATTGCAGCCACTCAAGCATGCACACAGTTATTGTGGATGAAGCAGCAGCTTGAAGATATGGGAGTTGAAGTGAATTCTCCGATCGGAATCCAGTGTGACAACTCAAGTGCTATAAATCTTAGCAAAAATCCTGTCCATCATTCCAGGACAAATCACATTGAGATCAAGTATCATTTCATCAAGGAGAAGGTTGAGCCGGGCATCGTGAAGTTGGAGTATGTGCCTACAGAGTTAAAGGTTGCAGATATTCTAACAAAGGCCTTACCCAAGGAAGCTTTTGAGAGGCATTGACTGGCTCTGGGAGTTTAGTCGATTTCCCTCACTTGAAATAGTGTGGATGTGCAACCCTCCCTTCACCCCGAGGTATGATGTCTTTTTCCCTAATGTAATGATTTGTGTTCTCTGCTCTGTTACAGACTACAAAGGAGTGACCTTTGGGTTCGTTGACAAAGGGGGAGAAAATAGTGATTGGGAGACCGTGTGGCTATTTGAGAAATCATGACAGATACAGGGAGAAGCTGATAGGTGGAGCATCCAGAAAGGGGGAGCAATGAGAAAGGGGGAGTGTATTAAATCTGACGATGCTAGAAGTGATCGATCAAAGAATAGATATCACGACAGCTGAGGATCGTGATAAAAGCAGAAGAGTGGTGTTGGAATGTGGTAAGACTATTTCCAAACCAAACATTGGTCTTCCAACAAATCCATCATCAATTGGTATCGGTTTAGTACAAATTGGAATCAGTTTGGTTTCAATAGTGGATGTCAGAGATAAAGTGATTCATTGATGAAATTTTCATTTACTCTTGTTTCTCACGTCGAGCATTGCTCATGTGGGATTCGAGTATGTATTGAGTAAATCCATGATCGCTATCAGAATCGCAATGAGGCGAATGGATGCTGAAGAATCAACGACGTATCTTTGTATTGGAAGAGTTGTTAACAAACCCAAAGGGGTAGATTGTAGGGAAAAAATCCATCAAGGTATCACTGAAGCATTTTTGAGGTGATTTTGTTTGTTGACAAAGTGGACATCTGAGTAGTGATTGTTGACAAAGCAAAACAATGACATACAAATTTTTTCACAAAGAGGATTTCATGGTGGAATGTCGAGTTCAAGAGTTGAGGTCAATGATCCATGTTTGATTCAAGAACGTCGACAAAAGTAATGGATGATCTGGAGGTGGTACAAAAGAACTGATACAAGGTGGCGCCGTTTTCCAGTGATTGCCAAATTTTAGGGCTTGAAAATCGGCAAATGCAGAAAAGTGTTTTTGGAAAATGGACTTGCGCGCTGAGGACTTGTAGTATAGGAAACCAGAGCGCCATATGTTTTTCAAGACCAGAGATCAAAATATGGCAAAGTAAAGAGGTTCGCACATGTTTGGGAGTTTGTCGCGCAGGTGACTAAAATGACAGGGGACTTGCGCGCTGAAACTGGGTCGCGCAGGTGACTTGTGCGTCGTCGCGAAGGGTGGTCATATTGCCTATAAATACTGGACCACCCCTCCTCATTTTGAACGGAGTTCAACTCTTTGAGAAATCAAAGCTCCTGTCGCGCAGGTGTGGTGGGAGCGCAGGTGGTGTGTGGTCGCGCAGGTGAAGTGGCGCACCAGTGGTTGATGTTGTGCGCCGGCGTTAGAAGTTGCGCGTCGGTTGGCAGTTGCGTTCCAATATTGGTTTGGGAAGAAAAATAATAGAGTCTCACAAGTTTGGAGTTGAGGAATCTTGAGTCACTAAAGTGTCTGAGGAGGACATTTGCGCCCGTTGTGACATGCACGCCGATACTTGCACGCCGAGATTGACTTGCGCGCCATGTAAGGTTTTGTTCCAGCAATGATTCTCGGACTGCGTGGAAGCTGGTACGTTGCCCGATACCTTCGGTTCAAAGATATATTCATCTACGGGTGAAAGTTTTACTTCAACAGAGCATCTACACAGAGAGGACGATGCATTCATTCATGCAAATGATGAGACCTACAGGTCTATAAACTTTGAGTGGATTCCTTCCTAGAGTAGTGAGCTTAGGAAGAGGAAGAAGGTGATCCTTTCCACCGGCAGTGAGCCAGAGAGAGAGAGAAACAGGGAGGGACCCTTCGAAAAGCAGTGAGTTGACCCTAAACTTGTAAAGGCAATGAGCCCGGGCTTAGAAGTGATCTATCCCAAACATTGTATTCCACAGCTAGTGATGATTAGTGGAATTTGGTATGACCGGAAACTTATCGGCGTATGCTCCTTGGACGTAGCCCTTTTCGGGAAACCATGTATAATTGATATGTCTTGTGCATACTTCGCTTTCTATTTACTTTGTGCAATAGGAAAAAGCGAGAAGAGAGTTTTTCTCAACAGCGAAACAAGATCAGAACGGGCATTAATTTTAAATTAGTCATACCCTGATTCACCCCCCCCCCCCCTCTCAGGGTATTCAGCCTTGTGGACCTAACAATTTTTTCTTGCATTACTATTTGGAGACATTAGTCAGGGATAGGATGGATTCAGTACTTGGTAATATGATGTGCCTGGGAGTAGCTAACCCATGTACAGGGAAAATCCATTCTACCTCGTTATTTTAGTTTTCTAGTTTTGAGATTTTAAGGTTGATATGATTTCACCAAGAGTGATTAACATGCCCAATAATATTATTGTTTTGATATTACGGTTCTATTTCTGTCGCAACCCGATGAGATGAGGGTATTCCATCTCATGCATCATCTTGGCAGTTGTATAAATCATATGCCATGAATTCTTTCCATGCCATCTAGGGTGAATTAGAAATTGCATGATGTTGTGAAAGGCCATGTGTAGATTATGCATGTTTTTGGGATAGATGCTTGAAAGAATCTCTGAATCTTTGTTGGTGAATTGTTTGTATTGTACTTTGTTTAAATGAATGCTAAATTTTGATTCCTGACGTGTTGTGGGCCCTCTTGAATCGGAAATTGGTGGATCATGATCCCGTCTTCTCTTGTACATGACTGTAGGGGATGCCAAGCTTTGATTTGCGGGGAGTATGGGCCCTCAAAGATCGGAATTTGGCACTAATTTACCTTATTTCCAGTGTTTCTGGGTTTCTTTGTAATTTCTGAGATACTACCCAGAAAAACCCAGAATACACGTTGTGTACTTTCTGGTTACACGTCGTGTAGTTTTTAGTTCGTGTTACTAACTGTGTGTGCCAGAACACTGTGTTGTGAAAATAACGTCTGGTGCACACCGTGTATGGTATGTACACGCCGTATAGTGTCGAGCCATGTACCCATCCGTGTGACTAACATCCTGGGCTGGGGATGCTCGAGTAGAACACACCATGTGGGTGAAGAACATGCAGTGTAATTCTTTCCAAGCACCCGGCCATGTCACAAACAACACGGGTCGACATGACCTTCTCTAAGACATGCTGTTTTTCTTTTGGAACACACCATGTAGTCTTTCCCAAGTACATGTCCGTGTCATGAACAACACAGGACAATGTCACCTTCACTTATACACACCGTGTTTGTTCGGAACACACCGTGTAAATGCCAACCGTGTAGATGGTCGTGTAACTGTCAACACGGGCCGCCGAGTTTCTGTCTAGTACACGCCATGTTCCTAGGGAACACACCGTGTAGTCTGTTGTTTGTTTCACAATGTGATTTAGCCATGTAAGAGACTCAGATAGGGGAATAGCCTTCAAGTACATGCTATGTAGATTGGGGTGTTACACGACCTGTCGGGTAGGGGTACACGCCCATATTAGTGGCTCAATTAGACATGTCATGTAAGTTTGATACACGCCGTGTAGTCGGGTTTCTTAAAACATGATAGTTTCTTTTCCATGTTCCTGTTTTGTACTCTTGTGTTCTCTGTCCTTGTTTTTCTGATCTAAGGTGTACTTTTGATCTTTTAGATCTATGCCTCTGAGACGTCCCCTGGTTATACGTCTGTCATCAGGCAGTGATCAGGCACCATATATGGCTGATCAGGGACTTCCTTCCGATCCTCCAGTCGATCCATCCTTGGCACCAGTTTTCATATCCGTCGCAGGCTCCGATACATAGTTCAGGGAGGACTTCCTGAGGATGATGCAGACCTTGCAGGGAGCGCCGCCACCTTCCCCATCGATGGCTGAGTTGACACGGGTTTTCCAGCAGCAACATCCTCCTACTTTTTAGGGTATGGACAACCTCAGGCTGCAGGGTCATTGATAGAGGCCACACTGACCATCTTTGAGCACGTAGAGATCTCTCCATAGAAAAGGGTAATTCTAGCTACTTATATGCTCTGGTACACCGCCAAGAGGTGGTGGGAGGTGATCTCACGGTCAGGGTGTTAGCAGAATATGTCTTGGGATGGGTTCTGCCGCATGTTCTATGACTACCTCTATCTGGAGACCATGAGGGCTGATCGAGCCTAGGAGTTTATGAGTCTGCAGCAGGGTACTCTCTCTATTATGGAGTACTCATCTCATTTCATTGAGCTACAATGTTTCACACCGATCCTAGTAGGTGATGAGTTGTTCCTTGCTAGGAAGATAGTGGACGGTCTTAGGTAGGAGATCCGTTCCTAGGTGAATATATTCCAGTTGACTTCGATATCCTCTATCGTCAACTAGGCACTGATCATTGAGTGTAATCTGAGGGATTCTGAGGCAGTGAGACAGGGTGGTTTGATATCCAGAGCTAGTGTTCCTCCTAAAAACTGTTGGAATCATCGTAGAGAGACATCTCAAGGAGATCGAGGTTCGTGGGATGTATCTTCTGGCAGCCAGGTTGTATGCTACCAGTGCTGTATGAGTGGGAATACTTGGCCTCAGTTCCAGAGGGATCCAATGGAGTGTCAATCTTGCGGCAAGATGGGCCATCCTCAGGGTTTCTGCCACATCTTATCACCTTCAGGTGGTGGTAGGGGTTCCTCTATGACCCCACGTTCTAGATATGCTTCACCAGTTTCCCACCAGTCAGGGAACTGGAGTTCTTCCGGCCGTTCAGGCCAAGGTGGAGGTTGTGGCCGTGGTGGTCAGTCACCAGGTCATCAGCGACAATAGAGTAGATCAGCTCAGAGCGGTCAGCCAGGGGCACAGGGCCATGATGCAGGCTAGTCTTTCGCCGTGGAGAAGACCTATGAGGAGAAGGATCCCTGCCCTTCTACAGTTCGAGGTATGATATTAGTAGCCTCAATTTTATCTTCAGACCTTTTCGATACTGGTTCTTCCCATAGCTTTATTTCTGTTGCAGTTGTGGAGAGCCTTGGGCTCTGTATCTTTTCATCTGCCGACTTATTGACTCTTGACACACCGTTGGGAATGAGGACATCTAGCGTACAACAGTGCAGAGAGTGACCTCATAATGGTTGGGGGTTTCCGTTCTTATAGGACCTCTATGTCCTAGTGATGATGGGCTATGACGTCATTCTCAGGATGGACTGGTCGGTTCCCTTCGAGGTAGTCATCCATTTATATTGCCGCAGGGTGAGTTTCACATCACCAGAGGTCGAGTCCTTCCTTCATAGAGGCAAGTGGGATGTACAGGAGGGTAGAGCTAGTCTAGAGCATCATGAGTTAGGGAAAGTTACAGCCCAGATATCCATCCTTTATCTGGATGACCTGGGGACTTCACAGTTAGACTTTCCTGCAGTGGTGGAACATTTCAGGGATGTCTTTCCAGATGAATTTTCATGTTTACCTCCAGATCATGAGGTAGACTTCTTGATTGAGCTCATACCAGGAGTGGCACCGGTGTCCATTCCTCTTTATAGGATGGCTACACCATAGTTTAAGAGCTCAAGAAGTAGTTGGAGGAGTTACAGGAAAAGGGTTTCATCCGACCCAGTACTTCTCCATGGGGTTCACTCGTCCTGTTTACGAAGAAAGCAGACGGTACCCTTCAGATTTGTTTGGATTATCGGAAGCCGAACCAGTTGATGGTCAAGAACTGACATCCCTTACCGAGGATTTATGACCTCTTTGATCAGCACAAAGGAGCCCAGGTGTTCTCGAAGATCGACTTGACGTTTGGTTATAATCAGTTGTGTGTTAGACCATCAGATATACCTCTAATAGCATTCAGGATCTGGTATGGTCTTTACGAGTATACAGTCATGCTGTTCGGTCTTACGAATGCACCTGCTGTCTTCATGGCACTGATGAACCGAGTGTTCCATCCATACATGGACTCCCTTGTCATGGTCTTCATGGACGATATCTTAGTTTACTCTCACACTTGACACATCCATGCCACACATCTTTAGATCATTATGAGAACACTAATAGAGCATCATCTATATGATAAACTCTCGAAGTGCCACTTTTGGATGGATCTGATCCACTTCATGGGTCACGTCATCTTGGAGGCTGGAGTATCTGTGGACCCAGAGAAAGTGAGAGTCATAGTTTCCTGGGAGCATCTGAAGAACGTCTTTGAGGTATAGAGTTTCCTAGGGCTTGTCGGGTACTACAAACGCTTCATTCTGGACTTTTCGAACCTAGAAGCACCGTTGACAGGTCTGACAAAGATGGGGGTGAATTTTTTATGGTCATATTCTTGTGAGTAAGCCTTTCAGGAGCTAAAGGGGAGGTTGATGTTAGCACTGATACTAGTCTTGCCAGATATGGGAAAGACCTAAACTGTTTACTGTAATGCTTTGGGTATCAGAATAGGAGCCATGCTTATGCAGGTGGATGGAGTCGTTGCTTACGGGTCTCGGCAGTTGAGGCCACATGAGAGGAACTACCTGATGCATGATCTGGAGTTGGAAATAGTTTTTTATGCCCTACGCTGTTGGAGACACTATAATCTGGGAGAGCATGTTGTGGTTTTCACCGACCACAAGAGTCTTAAGTATATATCCACTCAACATGATCTAAATATGTGATAGTGCAAGTGTGTCGAGTATCTTCAGTCCATTGACTTCGAGATCGCCTATATGTTGGGAAAGGGTAATGCAGTGGTAGATTTGTTGAGCAGGCGCACTCAGATTGAGGCAGTTCAGGAGGCCAGCAGTGAGTGGAAGCTTATGGATCTGTTCTCTGAGATGCATCTGGAGGTGCATGATAGGCAGGGACAGACTGTCCTATCTTATATGGTAGTTACCTCTACACTTCATGATCAGGTACGAATGAGGCATCTATCAGACTCAGAGGCCATAGCCCCGCGGAAGAGTGTGTCAGGAGGTTACCCTCTTCCTTGATGGACAGTGAGAGAGGATGAGATCTTGCATTTCCAGGGATGCGTATGGGTGCCAGCACACATACGCGAGGAGCCGTTATGGGATTTTCATTCCTCTATTTGGTAAGTTCATCCTCGCATCACCAAGATGTATTGGGATCTTCATCGCCAGTACTGGTGGCCAGGTATGAAGAGAGATGTTGCTGGTTTTTCATGAGATGTTCTACTTATCAGCAGGTGAAAGCAGAGCATCAGCTACTAGTAGGGATTTTACAGCAGTTACTCATTCCAGAGTGGAAATGGAATGATGATGCGATGGACTTCGTGACTGGGTTGCCGAGGTCACCACGGGGATGTGATGCTGTTTGGGCTGTCTTTGACAGACTTTTGATGGTGGCACACTTCCTGCCAATCAAGGAAACCTTCAGTGTTGATGATTTGGGACGACTATACATCTGAGAGGTTGTATGTCTTCATGGAGTTCTACACTCCATTGTTTCAGACAGGGATGTGATCTTTACCTCTCAGTTCTAGAAAAGACATCATAAGGCTTTGGGTACACATATACTTTTGAATACAGCATACCATCCCCAGACTGATGGCCATTCCGAGCGCAAAATCCAGGTGCTTGAGGATATGCTCCGAGCATGCATTCTAGACTTCAGAGGTTCTTGGGAGAAGTTTATAACTCTTCTGGAGTTTTCCTACAACAACAGTTTTCAGGCAACCATTCATATGGCACCATACGAGGCTTTATACGGTAGGCCATTCCAATCACCCTTATGCTGGCTGGAGGCAGGAGAGGAAGCATTTCTGGAACCTCATCTTGATCAGGATACTTTGGAGCAGATAGAGTTAATTCGGAAGAGGATGGCTACATCACAGTCTTGACAGAAGTCTTATGCTGATCAGCAGAGATGACCAATAGAGTTTGAGGTCAGAGATCAGGTTTTCCTGCGTGTCGCACTGAGGTTGGGACACAAGAGGATTCTTAGACAGGGTAAGCTTTCACTACGGTACGTCAGGCCATTTGAGGTAGTGGAGAGAGTTGGGATGGTTTACTATCAGTTGAAACTACCTCAGAGGTACTAGGATATGCATGACGTCTTATATGTCTCTCAGCTCCGATGTTAATTTTCAGACCCGTCTCATGTCTTTCAGCCCGAGGAGGTTGAACTCAAAGCGGATGCGTCGTTTGAAGAGCATCCTATCCAAATTGTCGATTGCAGTACGATGGTTCTCCGAGGCCGGTCTGTCCCTCTGGTACGAGTACTATAGCATCATAGATGTGTACAAGACGAAACATGGGAGAGGTAGGTTGAGTTTCGATCGCAGTGGCTAGAGCTATTCGAGGTTTCTTCTTCTAAGCCCATCTAGGAAAATTTGGGGACAAATATATTTAAGGGGGAAGTTTGTAAGAACCCGGATCTTCATTTCAGGTATGTCTTTCCCTTTATGGAGATTTGAGAATTTTAAGAATTTCAGGAAAATTTAGAAGTACACGCCATGTACTTTTTGAGTACACACCGTGTAATCTTCTCCAGCTCGAATCCGTGTGCTGGCTGTGCCCGGTCCACAAACACGGTGTGTAGGGGTGACGTGGAGGCCAATTTTGGCGGAGTACAGAAAAAACCACTATACGCTGTGTCCTTTCAAAATACATGTCATGTAATTTTATTTTTTCTTCTAAACGGACCGGAGTCGCGCCTCATCACGTTCTTTGCCGTCTTCTAGGTCGGGTTCGTCCGAGAGCGACCCATACAGCCGAATCTTCCATGAGCACCCGTCAATCTTTCTGATCTCTAATTCTAGCACGGTTGATTTTGTTGGAAGCATAGCGGTGATTTCTTCATTTTTCTTGATCCTTATTTTCTAATTCTTCCTCTTTCTCAAGTTAACTAAGGTTGAATGTTTTTTGCGTTTTCTCATATCTACAACATTATAGGGAGAATCAGCCATTATGGTTCTTGTATATCGATCTCTTAGGATCGAGGTAGGAGGCTTGTGCCTTACAGTTCAATGTCTTTGAGTTTATGTGAGAATTTCCACTGATACCTGTGAATGGGTTATCGTGTGTTTACCTTTTTTCCCTTGTTGTTTTCCTGCCTTGCCTATATGAATATTTAGAGGAAATTTGACCATGTAAACGATATTTTTCTGTGCCTGGATGTGTTTTCCCATGCATTGTTAAGTTTACGACCTTTTGGTCTAGTTTTCCTTTGGCTGCTACACCTGTTTTCCTGCCTAGCGATTATAGGTTGAAGTGGAATTCATGACATGATTGTTTCCTAGTAGACTGTTTAGCTAAGTAGCTCTATAGGTGTACTTTTGTTATCCAAGTAGCTATATAGTTTTACTTTGGCCTTATAGCATTATTATGCACTGACTGGCATGGGGCTGAGAGGACCTGGTGCTATAGACTATAAGGGATAGACCGAGTGAGCTTCCCAGAGAGTCTTAGACATTACAGACTACAGAGGGGATGGACCGAGTGAGCTCCCAGAGAGTCTTGGATTTTATAGACTACAGGAGAGTAGACCGAGTGCACTTCCTCAGAGAGTCCTAGTGTGTTCGAATCTCTTTAAGAACCTTCCCAGGCTTGAGGGGGAATTGACTGAGTGAGCTTCCTCATAGTGTATGTGGTATACCGGAGGCTATATGAGGAATTGAATGAGATAGCTTCCTCAGAGAATCTCTAGACCTTGGGGCTAAGAGGGTTAGAATGCGTGATCTTCCTAAAGAGAGTCCTTAACTACCATATAATATACGGGGAATAGACTGAGTGAAGTTCCCCAGAGAGTCTCATAAATGCGTATGACCAAGCCAGAGGGGTTAGGATTAGTGCACTGCCTATAGGGTTGTTGTACTTCTTGGATAGGACGGGAGGGGATGGCTGCGAGTACATCCCATAGGGTTTCCAATTTGTTAGCTTTGTGCTTCACTACTGTTGTTAGTTGTGGTTTGATTGCTATTGTACTATCCTGCCTTACTGCTTACTATTACTACCTATTGCTTACTGTTACTATCTATTGCCTGTTGTTACTGTTTACTGCTTATTTTACTTTTACCTTCCATATAATCACTAACTGTTATGCCCAGATCTTCGGGTGAATTCCTACTAAGATTTTATCACACACCCTGTTTGGGCCATGCTTTTGGGCCTAAGTAGACTATGCTGCTATAGGTATAGACACGGGCAAGCACCCTTCGACTTCTGGAAATTGATTGCTTGGAGTAGGGGAGCATGGGACCAAGCTTTGGATTGCGATGATGAGGAGCTGTTTACTTTTGTTTTGTACTTGTCTTGGTAATGTAGTGTTTTCCAGCATTGTGACTTGTTTGGCTGCTTTCCAAGTTGTGTATCATGCATCATTTCATATATATTCATATTTCCTCTAGTTTGATGATTTATTCTTCTGCTGTTTATATTGATGGTTATCACTACTTCCGCTATTGCATGTTTATTTTTCATCCTCTTTGTACTCTGCCAATGAGGGCATAGTTTCCCCACTATCACACCCAAGGCCGTCGCTTCTAGTCGGCAGCCTCTAGCATTTAGGAAAATGCCCTTGAGGCCATGTGACCAACCGGGTATGGGGTGCCTCTGGGTTTCTTCTGGAACTGGGACGTTACAAGAATATTTAAATCATTTAGATTTCATAAAGGTAGAAAATAATGTTCATTCAACACACATTACAATGGACATTACATTGAAATTTTTGATAAAAATAAAAAAGTTACTTATTCAAAAAAATATATTTATTTTGAATTTTGAATTTTATTTAATAAACTCAAATATATATAAAAATACCTTTATAAAATCATTGTATAATTGTAAAATAACTCTTTGAAAACATTTTTTTAGAAAACAAGGACACGGAAGGAAAATTATTTTCAATCAAAGAGAGAAATGATGTTATTTTTTCTAAAGACATTATTTATATCTGTTGAGTATATAATGAGAATAAATTTTAAAGGAATAATTGATTGAAATATTATGAATAAATTATAATAAAACAAATGAGTCTTTAGATAGATAAATCATAATATATCTTCATTGGAAGCCTAATCCCAAACAATATGAATAAACAGTGAATATTTAATGTTCTTTAACCAAATAGCTAACAATTCAATCATTATATAAATTAATAAATTAAATTTCTATAAAAATATACTAATGAACATAATAAATTAAATTCATAGGTAGAATAAACACCCAAAAAAAGAAACAAGTGGTGAATATGAAATCTTTCTCACAAAAATAAAAGTGTGATAAACACCCCTCACCTCAATACTCAAATTTCATCATACATTATCAATCATACAATAAAATAAATATAGGTTTATAATAAATCTATTTTTGTAACCATAATCATATAAAATTTTCCATATATTATTTAATTATGAAATTTTATTACCTATTGTTTTTAACAATTTCTTTATTAAAATCACATTTTGTGTAATAACTGCTTTGTTTTCCATGTATGATTTTGTTTTCTATTTTAGATTTTTTTTTATGATTATCATAGTAAAATAATATTTATAATTATAACCATGATAATACTATCATATATATTCATTATATATGTATTTATCTTAATCCATAAATGTTACTTATAGAAAATTAATTGAACAATTTATGGAGATGGTAGGTCGTACATAAGTATGAACATTGTCTCAATTTTGTCAATGTATGAAGCAAAAGAAAGGTAAATAATAATTAAAAATTTCAATAACATTATTATATAATATATTTTAATTAAATATTTCATCATTACTATCTAAATAGATATAAAATGAAAAATTTGTTGGATCGCTTCCTGGAGAACGTAGTTCACACATATGGACAAGAAATCTTATATTTTATCTTATGAATTGGTAGGTAAGAAGGTTAATTTGGTATTATAATTATAGAAGTACAATTATATCATGAATAAAATCTAAATATTTTAAATCATACATTATATCAATCCATGATATGTGTTTAGGGATAATAAATTAAATCAGTTCACAAGGTGCTATCCTTCTATAAAAATGATAGATGATTTCAGTTCGCTTTTGATGGATGAGGATGAAATATATATGATATGAAATTATCTCAACGACATCTTAAAAAATTCTATATGATAATATTTTTATATTATAATAGTTTAATAATATTTTTAGGATGTGGATGTCAAATTAAAACAAAAACACACGGTCAATAATGATACATATTCTCCATACAACATCAAACAGTTAAAACAAAAAACATTATTGAGAAGGTTTAAAAATAAAATTAAATACTCTAGGAATAAGTTATGGATTTAAGGAATAAAATTGGTCAGGTATTGGACAAACCAAATGGTTTTTGGTGAGTAATGAGGGGTGGACAGGTGAATTCATATTATAAGCGTGAGAGAGGACACAAATGAATTATAAGTAGAGAAAAAGTTATAACACTATTTTATGCATCCTAGATAGTTGAAAAAGGATAATTATCTAAAATAGATGAGATAATTTTTAAATTGGTAATAAATTCATATTTCTTGGTTTTTTAAGTTCATTGAAATCTATATTGTTTTAATATAATCCTTAGTAAAAAAGTTTTAACCTTAACCATGTTACCTAATTTGTAATATTTTTACTATTTCATATGTCAAAAAATTAATTGGATCATATTATATATTTTTAAATATTCGGATTAAAAATATAGAATCCATTTTTCCAAATTTAAATCATATAATTTAAAAAATATGATCTAAAATTGAACCCATAGACATTATGAAAAAAGGATTTATGAAGAAAATATTTTCATAAGTATAGATAGTCTTATTATCCAAATTCATTATTAACAAGTTTAAAATGAGTAAAAATTCATTAATTATGATATTATTGAAAAAAATGTACTTTTAGAAAAAATTTAAAACCAATATTTAACATATAAATTCTTTAAATTAAAAGACATATTTTACGAAAAATCATTATTTCTCATTATTCATTATAATATTAAACTTTTTAAAAGAATCCCAAAAAATAATCTAGTGCTAATTGAAACATATTCATTCAAAAATGATGTTTGTTTTTTTAAATAAATTTTATAAATTTGAAAATAATTAATTTTATTAAATTTTCAAAAAATGAAATAATTTTTTTAGAAAATTGTATTTTAAAAGATTAAATAAACATTACCAAAAATTCAGTACTAATTTTCAATATAATAATATTTTTCTAAAACCATTTGGATTATTTTTTATTTTTTCAAATTCATTTTTAAATGTTTTAGGGATATTTTATAATGTTTTTGTTTAAATAAGAATATTTAAAGTATATCGTGGTTTGTCAAAAAATGGTGTTTCATGTAACACAAGTTATGGAGAAAAAAAAATTTATATGAAATAAAATATTAGTGTGTTGAACCTTTTTAATGTCACTCTTATGCATGGTGATACCCATAAAAAATGGTTATCACTTCTCTTTAAAAGTTTTAAATACTCTTAAAACTCTAAATACACTAAAATTACACAAAACGTTCTCTGATCCTCATTTTTGTAGTAAGCCATGCCAAAAAATATCAAAAAATATAAAATTAAACTATAAAAACCAAAAACTCAAAATAAGAGACTCTTTTAAAAATTAAAAATATAATTAAAATTCATCAGAATTCTTCCAGCCTCAAAATTAAACAAAAACTGGGCTAAAACCCTATTAAAGAGATGAACACTAAAAATAAAAAAATATAAAAAAATATAATAAAACGAAATACTTGAGACTTGGTAAACCTCCATGAATCATTACCTAGAAAATGGAAAACCCCTAGAAACATCAATTTGGCCCAAAAATACCAGGGCAACATGATATCTTTTCCAAATTACCACTCTAAAATACCAGAGACCATACAATATCCCCACTTTATAATAGATCAAACTTGATATTTCTTGGAAAAATTAGGACAATTTTTTTCTTCTAAACCACATTTCTCCAACTCCTCACATTTTGATAACAATGAGAAAACACCAAACACATTTATCTCATTCCCAAAAACATGGACTACCCATGTTACCAAAATCAAATAAATTCATTCATTCATAAGGAACTCCCCATCACATGAATTATATACATGGTTAATTATCAACCTAATTTCCCAATATAATTATTTTATCCAAATTTCCATCATCCCTAAAAAATTATATTTCCTTCCCAACACATATTTTTCTACACATCATATTTTATATCCCTGTAAAATAGGTATATTTATAAAATTGTAAAGACCCCAAACCTAGTAACCTAGTGTTGGTGTTTAATTTGTTACAGTAAAATAATATTCTAGGTATTGTATTCAAAAGGAACTAATATTTTTTTAGTGTTTTCAAACAATTTTCACACAAGACTTTGAAATAAATTTTAAATAATAAAATTTAAAAATGTATTTTTTAGATAGTCATTATTGTATCTAGAATTTCCCTTCATATCAATAAAAATAATTTACTATCATCCCAGGAAAATGAATCATAAAAAATGATTGAGCACTAATGCTTTGTAATTATATGCATAAAGTAGAATATTGTAATAAATAAACCCTAATCAATATGGATAGTAAAATATCTAAAAACCATTATTTTTAATCAATAACATGAGAATAATAGGGTAAGAATGAATACTGATAAAATAATTCCATATATGTAATTATATGAGCATCAAAATTTTCCATTTATATTCTACATAACCAAATGTTAACATGGAACATAAATATCTAATATTATGATGAGGTAATACATGATAATGGAAATTATGACCATAAAATATTCATTTAATTATAATATATCTCATATAAATGGGTATGGCCTCATCCAAAAAACCAATATAGTTAGTCTCATGAGACCTTCCGATGCATCGATGGGTTGTAGCAGGCCTTGAACATCACTTACTATGTTTTATGAATTAATCATATTAATGTGGAAAAACATAATCAAGATAAACATTCATATAATATAAAATATCACACAAATGTTTTATAATTTCTCCAATCAATAAACATAATCATGAACCATTTTGAGTAATATGGGGAATTCTAACAAAATGGCACATCCCAATTAAATGATCATAAAACATCCAGTGAAATAATTTGAATGGTATAATTTAAAAATAATCCTAATGGGTTATATGGTAAAATTTTGGTTGTTTTCAATGATTAACAGATATACTGTAAAATTACTTCAAAACAATTCAGGATTAAAATATATTTTTCATTTTAAAAACCCCATTTTAAAACTAAATGTTCTAACATAATTTTGAAAATAATTTAATTTTAAAATAAAATTGGAAAATTTTAAATCATTCATTAAATTTTTTTTTGTTTTAATGATGTTGGGAAATTATATACATTATTTATATGTTTAAAATATTTTACTTCACATTTGTGATAAATTCTAAATGGTCCTTCTTTGGAAAACAAAAATAATATTCCTTTCAGATCATTTTCTAAAATGTAAAAAATGTATTAAAATTTAATTATTAAATCATTTTGAAAATGTTAAGAAAATAATATTTTTTGGAATACAAGGATTTAGATGAAAAATTATTTTTGACCAAATGGATAAATAATGAATAATTTTCATAAAACTATTGTCTTAATTATTTTAAAAACCAAAGAGAGTATAAAATTGTACTGTTAAAGTAATATTTTCATAAAAATATGTTTATATTCCCCATAAAAGAAAAAACATGAAACAAATTATTATATTCCATGATGAGAAATATAATCATGATATAAAAATTCAAAATGGGTATTATATACACCACAAAAATGAATAAGGGATGAATATGGCATATGTCTCATAAAAGTAAAAGTGAGACAAGATACCCTTACCTCATTTATGTTTTCCTTCATACATTTTTGTAGCTATTTAATATAAAATAGATACTTATTATTCATATATTACAGAACCGCAATTATTTATTTCATTCAATATTTTATTTAATTATACTCTTTTATAACTTTTTTATTTAAATTCTATTATTAAAATCTCTATTTCACGTATGAATTTCTCAATCTTCATGTATTTTTTGGTTTAGTGATTTTGATAATTTTAAGATTTTAGTGGTTCCATAATCTATATAATCATGAAAATTATGTAAATATCATTAATATTCATTATATATGTTATAATAGTATTTTATAAATGTTAGAGAGAGAAAATTGATTCCATCATTCATGGAAACAATTAGTTTTACATACACATGAACGTTGTTTCAATTTTTCTCAATTTATCGAATGTAAGGAAAAAATATAAATAAACAATTAAATTGAAATTTTTATATTATATATAGGATTTATGTTAACAAATTCCATCCTTAGTAACATCCATTTAAAAATAAAATGAAAAATATTTTACCTAGTTTCCTGGAGGGGATAATTTATAGATATAGATGAGTGATGTTATTATATTACAATGTATTGGAAGATAAAAATTTAGATGTTAAATTATAAATTTTAGTAACATATATTCTTTATCCTTATCCTTACTACCTTCCATGTTAATATTATGTGAAAAATGTTTTACATCGTTTCAGGAGGTGATAGTCCTTCATTCACAAGAGTGTTGATATCATATCCCCCATGAAATTGTTGTAAGAAGGTATATGAGATATAATAATTATATATATAAAATAATTTCACATATTTAATATTTATATGTTAAATATTTCATTATATATAGACTTGAAATTTTCTGATGGAATGATAATTCAATCGGTTCATGAGGTAATAATATATCACACATAAGATTGATGGTTTTCTTTCCTAATTGATGGAAGTGGAGATAGATTTTTTAAGCCACTATCATAATAATATCATAGTACATAGGGGTTACTTGTTCTATTAGATTATAATATTTTAATATAATTTGATTGAGGCATTATAAAAAATGAAGAAAAATAATATTTAAGAATGTAACCTCTTTTTTTAGAGAGACTCTATAAGATTATACCTAAATCCATCATATCAAGAATTAAAAATAAAAAAGAAGTCTTATATGATGTAAGGAGGGAATTGGAGAAGTTATTTAGGTAGGAATTGGATGATCCAAATTATTTTGGATGTGTGATGAGGGGAGGATAGCTGACAACCTTTTATGAGTGGGGGAGAGAAAACACATGGAATTTTTTAAAGGATAAATTGATAACCATGTTTTTTCATGAAAAAATAATCGAAATGTATAATTATATAATATTATAAGTTATAATTTATATGTGTAACATTAATATCAGTTTTGATGATGATTTATGTCATTTTTAATTCTTATTTATCAATTTAACCCTTGGTAATCCCATTTTCACCATTACCATGAAAAATAATTATTTACTCTTCCTTCTGTTTATTACGGTCAATTTTTAGGTTGAAATTAGTAGATATATTATTTAATATTTTTCAAAATATGTAAGAAATTTTTCAACATTTAGTTAAAAAAATTGGCATAATTCAATATAAAATGAAACTGAGAGACGCTTCAAAAAATGAGTCTTCCAAAATAAAAACCTTCAAAAGTGTAAAACATTGATATACCAAATTTAAAAAATAAATTGATTCCGAAGAACTAAAACAGTTCAAATATTATATAGTTAAAACAATTTTAATTTATAACCAATGTTGTATATAATTTACACATATATATAATTTAAATTAATAAGTTGTTTTAAAAAAACTGTATTTTCACTATTTTTGGCAATATTAATATATTTAAATAAATTTTAAAAATTACCCTAAGATATTTTTTACATTTATATTTTTAAAATAATTTTTTTGTGAAATAAATTTTCTAAAAGTGATAAATAGTATTTTTTTTAAATTATGTATGCAATGTGCGACAAAACACCCTTTAAAAAAATACATTTTTCCAAAAAGAATCTCTTTTTTTCAATAAAATAAGTTCAAGTTTATATGTAATCAATATAAATCAATTTAATTTACTTTATACATGTGTAAAAATATATGTTTCATAATTTATCTATTTCTATTAATACCAACAAACATAATTTCTAGGTTATAATGGTCCTATTTAAAAAATAATATTTTAAAAGAGTATAACGTTTCATTAAAACTAGGTATTGTGTGCATCACACGCTATAGAGGATAATGAATTTATTTAGAAATAAATATATCATAAAGTCTCAAGATTTTAAATACTCCTATAATATTGGAGTTTTTTTCATAAATCCTATCAAACATGATGTTCCACTTTTAAAATCTATGGGTGTAACATTCTATCCTAATTAAATAAATTGAATCATCATAATTTAATCTTAATCTTAGAAATCAAGGGTTTGATTTTTGAAAATACACTTTTTGGAAACTGGCATCATACATGGGTAAATAAAAATTCCTAATGATAATAGATAAATAAAAGTACAAATTTCATCTGTAATAACACAATATTGGGATTCTACGTAGGAGTTCAATGGAGGGAATTGATGAAAAGAATATAGAAGAAAAGCATAAAAAATTAATTGATATCATTCCATTTCTAATAAAACTTTTATCAATTGTTTTATCTTTGATCGGTTTACACTTCATCTATTAATCCAATAAATGAATATCTAAAAATGAATTTCATATTTCTTAATAACTAAAATTTACATTAAATAGATCATTAGATCTATTAATGAATTATAATTTTTTCCTAAAATATTTAGATATATTTTAATATGGTAATTGTTATCTCGATATATCCATTAATAAATTAATTTAAAAATCCTCTATTCTTTCACTAAAAGTTAATCATAACCCATTATATAAATATTTAACATTAAGAATCTTCCAAAATATGTTTGATTAAATTCAATGTACAAAAATTTAATGGTAAGGTTACTAAATTTCTAAAATAAAAATATCATTAGATTCCCCAAACAAAATAATGTATCTCTTAATGTCACATAACTTGTTTTTAAATAATTTTATGCATATAATAATTTTCTTAAAACATTCTTTCATCTAAAAATTATTTCACCCCTTATTTCTTAAATAAAATATAAAATTATCGATTTTATTCAATGATTACAAGAATTCTTTAATATTTAATAGATATAACAAAAACCATTAAATTATGCACAAATTGCATGGTCACCAATTCTACCATATAAATATATCATTTTTTTCTCAACATAAAACAGATATTAAGATTCATTTCCTTATAATTATGAGTTTTCCAAAAAGTTCAACTTGACACTTAATCAATTTTCTTAATTATTGTAACCATTCATAATATGATAAAAAATCCTTAATTTAATTATAATTTAGAACAATAATTTTACATTTCATAATTATTATAACCAAAATAACATAGATAAAACACTACGATAACATAATTCTTGAATCTAAATAGAAGCACATTAATAATTATGCTTCTTTTATAGTAATAGCATAAGCTTAACCATTATCCATTATCCTATTTTGAGGAAAATTCCCTTGATGTTTAGGGTAATAATTTTCATAGTTCCCCATATTATTAATGTTTACTCATTTAACATTATTATATTCTTTATTTCCCTTGAACTCATTACAATGGTGTCCTTTATCTCTACACTTTTTAAAAACTCCCATTTCCATCATGAATGTAGCAGAGTGTTTATTATCATAATTATCACATGGCTTAAATCCTTATTTCAATTTTTCCATTTACAAGTCATTTTCATTTCCATCCAATTATTCTATTTATTCACTTCAAATCCAAGTGACTTGGAGATATTTTCCACTGTCCTTTTATCAAATGATAATAAGTCCTTAAATTATTATAATGTTTTGTGAGTCGTTCCCCTTAAACAATTGTCTTAATCATGTCAATGAAAGGGAAAATATTTCTCTATGGATTTTGTATATAGTCTATTTCATTCATTTATAAAATTGTAATGTTGTATCCCTACCTAAATTTTTTTTCACCTTCTGTCTGTCTTAGACTTAGTAATTCTCTCTCTATATCCACTCATTTCTCCCATGGAAAATACCAAGAAGAGTATACTAAAATCCTTCCATTCGATGTTTTCTATTTATTCTTCATCCATAGTGTTTTGAATCAATTTCCAGTATTTATATGTATCTATTGAGTGATGATTAAATTCTATGAAATCTATCTCCATATAATTATTTCAATAAATGAGAAATATCTTTTCTAAGGAATGTATCCATCACTCAAATAAAAAAATATTTTTTTCATATTGATTAATTAACATTGATGATATATGATATGGTCTAACACCATTACATAGTGTGGTGGATCAGTAATATGGTAATATGGGAAATGTTATTACTAATAACTAGATTTAGATTCCCCAATGTGGTTGTAATTTGGATTGTTCTTATTATAGCTCTAGATCCAGCTTCATTGTCTTTTATGATGTATAAGTACCTATTTGGGGTACATGAATTGATATGGTTTCTATTTGTTTTGATTGGTTCCATTTCTAAATAACGGGATACACTAGATTAGATCATAACATTATGAAACAAAATGTATAATCCCAAAACTCGGGAAACAATTAACAAACATTGGAATTTTATAGATGTATAATCTAATAATCATAAACGTAGTTTAATTTAGAAATTCTTGAAATAAAAAAATTACAAATCCATCATAATGATATTTTAAATAAATTGATTTATCAAATGAATATCCATTAGGGTTTAAAATCAGTTGCATAGCAGGAATCATTTCCATATACTAGGTAATGATTGACTTAAGCCCAATTATCTCTTTTCAGAGTTTTTCCATAATTTACATATGTTCCTGAACTACACACACTTTAAGTATATTAGAAAGATTGTTTCCTTAGGTAAACCAAATAATAACTTCAACACCAAACCATTAAGATATTCTTATAAAATTATCCTTAAAAAATCATTTTCTTATGTTCATTAATATATGTTTATCTAAATCTAGTACCCAAGTTTTATATTAATCTTCTTTTGATAAAATGTTTCATGACACCGACCCATGTAGCTCGAAGGTAGTGGTATCTTTATTATATCATCAATATATAGAATTAATTGCATCACAAAGGTCTGAATATTTCATTAATTTTTGTAATCTATTTATATAATTTAATCTCATTTTACAATTGTAAACATAAAATATGACATAGTATTTTCTTTGAGAGCATCATTATTTCCTCTAAAATAACCATAAATATCAATCATAATACTCATCTTGGAAGACAATGGAATGATATATAAGAATGTATTATGCTAAAATACTGAGTAAGGGATAAATACATAAATAAAAAATCATAATCAACATGGAAATGTAAATAACTAAAACACATTACTTTTAACCAATATCAGTATTATTATTTTGTAGGAATAAATAATGATAAAAATTTCCATATTTGTAATCACATGATCATGAAACACATCCATGGATATTTTAACTAATCAAATAATCATATTTACATTAATTTATTATATAATAATTAGGCAATACATAACTATGGACATCATAATTATACTACCAAGGTCGTGTTAGAAGATATCTTTAAAAAATGGGTAAGACGATGGCCCAAAACCCAAACTAGTGTGCCTTATGAGACCTACCGATGCAACAAGGTGCTATAGTGGTCCCCACCCTTCACTTATTAAGTAAAATAAATTCACCTTATGAAATGAGGATACATAATAAATATAAACATTATTATTGAAAAAAAAACGCTAATAAAATGTAAATTCTTTTCCCTAATTTATAAACATAATAATGAAAAATTTAGAGTTATACTATAAATGGTATCAAAATAGTACATCACATTAAAAAATATCCTAAATAATTCAAAGAAATAATATGGAAATTATTAAATCTTATTTATAGTATATTATAAGGTGTAATGATGGTTTTTTCATCTATTTATTTAAATACCCTACAAATAATATTAAAAACATTCGTGAGAAAAATATTCTTTTCAAAATTAGAATCAATTTTGAAAATTTAAAATTTTAAAAATATTACAGAAAAACATTTCTTAGAAAATAACCTTTTAAAATTTTAAACGAATCTTCAAATCAATAATTTTTCATAATTTTGAGATGTTCTACAGCTATCGAGCATGTTAAAACAATGATTCCTTTCACATTTTTGATATAACTCAAAAATTTTATTTTCCAGAAAATGTCAGGTTGGTTCCTCTTAAAATATTTTCTAAAAATAAAACCATGATTAAAAATGTATTTAATAAACCATTTATGGAATTTTGAAAAAAAATAGAAAATATGGACATTGAAGAGAAAATTATTTTTGACAAAAGTGAGATATAAAAGTGGATTTTCTTAAAAACATGTCCATAATCATATTAAGTACCAATGAGATGAAAATCTTAATATTAACTAATTAATTTAAAAATAACAATATGATACAAAAATTAAAAATTTTATTTACTTCTAGATCATGATATTTAATAATTCAGAATTAAATCATAAACAATCCCGATAAACTATTAGATTGTAAAATAAACCATTTCAACTTTAGTAACTTTTGAATCATAAGACCCATAAAAAAATAACATAAATTTAGACATTAAATACAATGCATATATTCAAATTCAGGATATAAAATTTCAAATGGGAAGTATATACACCCCACAAATGGAAGAAGTTGTAATATCACATACATCCCATGAAGTAAAATTAAGAGGAGAAACCCTTTGCATATGTAAGATTACCTTAATACATGTCATAAGCCCTTTTATAATAAATATAGGTTTATTATACTTATATTAAATTTCTATACTCATTTATTTCATTCGATATTTGTTTCAATTATATTCTTTACTCAACTTTTTATAAAAAATCAATGTCAAGATCATTATTTTAGGTGATAATTTATTTTTTATGTAGGTTTTAGTTTAGTAATTTCAGTCCTATTAAATTGATAATGGATTAGTAATCTACATAATGTTAAAAATGATTTAAATATCTGATATTTTAATTATATATATTATTATATTATTATATAAAATTCATAGATTAAAAATGGATTACACCATTTATAGAAATGACAAACCATATATTAACATGGAAACTATTTAAATTTTTATCAATGGATAGAATTAAATTAATATAAATTTAAATTAATATTTCTCTAATCATTATAATGTAATATAATGATTTTATATTGATTAAATCTATCCATATTATCATCCATGTAAAAATAAAATGAAAAACTCTCCACATCGCCAGATAATGGTGGTTGTCCAGACATACATGCGAGTGATGTTATTATTTTACAGTGGATTTAAAATAATAAGTTAGATTTGATATTTTATTATTTGGTCACATATATTAATTTATTATATCCCCAATATGTTCTATGTAAAGTATAAGTGGAAAATAAATCACATCCTTTTGCGAGATAGTAGTAAGACTTATACACAAATGGTGTTATCATACCCCCCTCCGGATTGGTAGAAAGGTATATGAAACATATAATTCCAGAAATTTAATATTTTCATAAATATCATATAAATATTTTATTTCCATAATTATATAAATATATTAAATGTGATGATGGAAAATTTTTGAATCATTTCGTGTGGTGGTAGTTTTCTATACAAACTATCAATGATTTTGTTTCCCATTTGATTGAAGTAGAGAAGGATATGGGTTATGATATTAAAATAATAATATGCATGTATATATGATAATATATCATTATTATATTATAATAGTTGAATATGATTTTTAGGTTCACATTTCATAATTTTATGACTTCTTCGGAGAGCCATCTTTGGTTTATTTCTAAAGCCTTCCTAAGAGGGATTCCTAATGTAAATTCAGCCTCTAGGATGTGAGGAAGGAATTAATTAAGATTTTTTAGTATTTATTGTCTATAAATTTTTTTAAGCATTATGTGGAGAGGATAGGGTGTTTCCTTTTATATGTGGGGGAGATGCACATGAAATTTTTGAAGTTGTAATGTGATATCAATGTTTTTATCCTGAAAAAGCCACCAAAACATGTAATTATCAACCATTAGAGGTGATATGGTATAACAATTTCCATAAAATAAGATTTGGACATGTTTTAGGTAATTGTAACCTTTACTATATACATTTAACCACCTAGTAAACACATTTTTACCTTAAACATGGTAATTAATTTTTAATATTTATACTATTCATTATGGCATAAAATTAAATTTAACTTATTACATATTATTAATTGTTCGAATATAAAATATTGAATCCATTTTTCCATATTCAGTTCATATTATTAGAAGAATTTATTTTGAAATTAAACTTGTTGGAGTGTCAAAAAATAAGGTTTCCAATGAAAATTGTTCAAAAGTATAAAACATTATCATATCGTAATTCAATATAAAATTGATTCGAATGACCTAAATAAGTTTAAATTTAACATAATTAAATTTTTTAATTTAAAACCAATTTTAAATATAATTTATCTATATAATTAATTTAATCAAAATCCATTTTTAAATAAAAATTATTTTTTTCTATTCATCCAAAAATTATTCTTTTTAGAAAATTCTGAAAAATTTACACAAAGATAATTTATTAATGTAAAATAAAAAAATTAATATAAATCTTTCATGTAAATTATTTAAAATTATTTAAAATTAGTTTTAGATTATGTGCACTAATCCGGACTAAAACAACTTTTTGAAATTGAACATAGTTTTTAGAAAAAAATCAATTTCTTTTATGTTGTTCTTATTTTATTTCTAATAAATAGAAAACAATTGAATTTATTTCACAACTTTTTAAAGCATATATTTCAATGAAATTATTTATTACTATTCATACCCCCAATCAATGTTTATTTTTTAATAGTCATGTTTCAATAAAAATGTTTTAATAGAATATCACATTTTGTTCAATCTCATTTCTATGTGCTTCACAAACTATTTTAGAGATTGAACATATTTAAAATGAAATATATAATAAAGTATATGGGTGTTATGTTATCTTCTTATTATTATTTTTTTATGAAATAAATGTTATTGTATATGATGTTTCTAGTTTCATTTTTTTTGGCATTAAATTCTACCCCCATTAAATAAATTTCATCCTATCAATTTAATCTTGGTATCATAATTTAATGGATTGGAATTTGAAAATAATATTTTTAGGAACCCAAATTTCAAAAAGGGAAAATAAAACATCACCAATATCCTAGAAGAAGTTTGATTTATATTACAACCAATATCCCTAAAAGATTTATATTGAGGAAAAAATATTTGATATAATACAATAAGAATCAAGTGGTATTATTTTAGAAATAGATGTTATACTTCTTTTGTGGTCAATATTAAATGGTAATTTCAATAAATAATGGAAGAATTGATGAGAGGAAATTCCTAAAATCGGTATGTTTTTAAAGGATATTATTTTAGGTGTGTAGGATATGGACACAATGATATTTATTTATCATTAGGGGACAAATAGATCTACAATAGGATATATATAAAAAGTGGTATCAACAACTAAACGTATCATTATGTGGAATGAAAACACATGTTAAATTAATTTTATTATAAGATGAGGATTTTCTAATAGATTCGGAATTGAATATTCTAACTATCCTCTAAAGGAATAAGAGTATAAAACAGGGATCACAAAAATAATCTTAATAATATGGATTTCATGAAAATATCCTTAAAATAGAATAGGTTGAATTTTAGATCCCTGATAGTGGTCGCAATTCACATATGTTTGGAAGTGAAAATATTATTTTAAAGATAAAGTATTAAAAATAAGTTGTAATTATACTTTTACATAATAATGTTTTGAGGGTTATTTTCTCTAGATAATCTAGAATATAAGGTAAATAATTGAAGCACATTCCTTTCATGAAGGTTGATGGCCTTGGTCATAATTTTCTAACTGTAATCCTATAATGTTACTCGAGGCATGATTTTATTTTCAACAAGAATAAATGAATAATAATAGCACGAGATTGAATAATTTTGATACAAGAAAAATATAAAAATTATAATAATTAACTAATTAGTGTATAATGATAAATTCTTTATCAATCCTTTGTATACGAGAATTTGTTTCTGGAAAAAAACGCATTCCAAAGGATCTAAAAGACAATGGTAGATTTTTTTAATGACTAATAAACACATGATATTGCTAAAATATAACATTATATCACTCAGTTTTGTGATATTTTTTAAAAATGGAATATAATTTGAAAGACTTGTATTTTAGAGGAAAATAAGTCAATGAGGTTTCTCGATTTGGTTCACATTTATGTGTGTGGGTGAATACATATAAAATCCATGGATATAAAATGATAACATATTATATTTAAGTATGATTAAATTATTGTGGAATTTATAATTGTGATATCTTCCAAATACAAATTGTTTAACTGTATTTCCCATTATCAGTTATTGGAGAAGATGATGCTTGGGTGAAGAAATAATAAATTTATTACTAATGATGTAATATAAATTTCTAACTAAAAGGTGAAAAAGTATCTTTTAAAACATTGGATAAGGAAGAAGGCTTTAGTGATGATGTATCATTTAAAAATCATCATTACCTGGTGGAGGAACCAAATTATTAATAACCAAGAATCGTTTATTAATTTTTAGAATGACTATACTGTGATGTATTCGATGTAAATAGTATTCATATCTATCAATATCCAAAAAATTGATTTTTTATGTTTAGATGAAGATAATACACCCTATGAGATACAGTGTGGGAAGAAACTAATATTGAAATACATATAAATTTTCATAAATACTTTATTCTCAATAAGGATAAAAATCAAAAGATTGAATCTTATAGAGATAAATGTTATTTCTTAGATAATAATCAAAAAAACAAGGAATAAAAATTCTATAAAAATTCTTAATAATAATAATTAGTGTCATGACAACATTATTCTTGAAAAAATGATCATAATTATCAATCCAATGGTAAAATATTACAATAAATAAGAGTTGAAATTTATAGGAAATTAAGACAAATTTGAGAATCCCTAGTTGAATTAAAAAGGTTCTAAAGTATATTATAAATGAAACACTAATGATGTGTACATAGAAATATGTTTAAGGGTTATGAAGATGAAAAGTTTCATTGTTCACATTAATGAAGAAAATATCATTGGTGATTTTATTTCTCTAACAAAAACATGGAGGATAAATAATCCACAAATGAAAATATATTTTATCTCAAGAAGAGATTAAGTGGTTTTAATAGTTTTCTAATGATGAATAACATTTCCAAGAGATGCATGAAGAGTTTTTCCAAATTTATTGGAATCAATAATTTGAAATGTTTCTCTTTAGGTATGTCAAAAATGTTATGTTATCCAATAGGGTTTTCTATAAAAAACTCAGTGAATACATCTATGAGACTCCAAAAAAGTAACATATAGTTTTTATGGGATATTCCACAATATAAAATATATATATCGATGAATCATTTTCACCCATAACCTTGTTTGATGTTATACAATAATCGATGGATATTTATTTGAAAAAAATATTCTATGGTATAAAAGGAAATAAATTCAATATTACTAAATGGATTCCAAATGAAAATAGTTTATAAAATGAAACAATATTTTTATTATGGATAATTTAAAAAGAAAAGTATTCTAGTTAAATAACGTATTCAGCATATAGATGAAAATACTATGATATTTTTATTTTAGGATTGATCAATACTTGAGAAAGGTTGAATTATAGTGAGTTAGAGTTGATCATAATATATATATTAAGAAGTGGAATTATCAAAGGATTTTGTTTAAGAAAATTTGGATTAAATTAATTTTATAGGATTGGATGAATCATAATAAAATCTATCAACATAATGAATGAGGTGTGAGTTTTAAAATTACTAAGTAGTGATTAAATATTTTCCCTTGGTTTATAGGTTACTAAAGGAAATATTGTAACATTTATTTATTAATCACAATATAAAAAAGAGATAATTAATAGGATTAGAATGAAGAAAGATCAGATGATTATAACACTAGATGATACGTAGTTGAATTTATCAAGATATTATGATGGATAAAGGGTAGATGTAATAGAATATTGACAAATCATTAGAAGCATATTATTGATAAAAATGGAAAAACCCAAAATTTATTTTCCCATACACAAGACAAATGATGTGAATGATAGAAAAAATAATAGAAAATGATTTTATATGATATTATTGTCTATTATATGAAAACTAAGTCATATTTTAGATTACATAACAATTAATTTTCTGAATATGTGTTACTGGAAAAAAAGATAAATATTGATTTGGTTTAGGGGATGATCATAAGTTGACATTAGGTAGTACTTTTTATATTATAATGTTATTTATTTGTTTTATTAATAATAAGAAATATTTCATATCTTTACACACTATATATAAAGTTTATATTTCATATAGTTATTATTATAGTGAATTTATTTGGAAGATGATAAAAATTAATGATAATGAAGTTGTTCTGAAATAACATATTGCAATCAAGTTAAATAATATCAGTTGTATCAATAAAAAATACTATCAGTCACTACTAGAAAATTAAAATTAATTTGATGTATAATTTCAATAGGGGGAATGTTTAACACTATCCATTTAAGTTTGAGTTAATTTTAATAGAATACTAGGTTGTATACTTCATGATAATAGTACTACCTAATGATGATTTAGAATGACATAAGTTGGCCCTCGGAGTCCCACCATCTCAATCTAATTTGATTTTGTGGATGAATGTCCCAATCACCCCTAAGAAATTTTCTATTTATTTATAGGTATAATGGTTATATTGAGTTAATTATATCGATTTTAATACCTATGTTTTGAACACTTAGAAATGTAATCATCAGGTTCATTGAAAAAGGTGTAGTTTCTTTCCATGAGTTTCCTAGTAGAATTTATTAATGATTAGAGATGGATATTATATGGAGTGTTCTATTTTATATAAAATTTATGAATTATTTTTTAATAAAACATTTGAATGGGGGAGTGTAATTGAATTCCTCTTCCATGGGATAAGTATTGATAAAAATGGAGATAAAGGTGTGTTTTAATTTGGAACAATTCATTTAACTCATGTTTCTCCCAATGATCATGAATCATGTGGGAATAGAGTTGTTTATTTGTTATTAATTGATTACCTATATAAAGTATTTTTGTTTATGACTTTTATTCTTGTTGGTTAAAATGTTTTTTAGTAACAAGTGTTGAATCAGGCATGGAAGGGATCTCAATCAAACAAACATGGGATATTTGAATAAAAAATCTCTTATGAGTAATTTTGGGTCATTTTTAGTAAAAAAGAAAAATAAAAGTTTTAAAAAAATAACATATAATGTTAGGAGAACTTACAAAATTAAAAAAATTGAATTTTAGAATATTCTATAATAATTATTTACAATTTTTACAATGGGGAAGAAATTATTCCCTAATATCCAAGTTCATGCAACAAATATTATATGTTATAAAAATAATCTCTAGATGATAGTTTTAGGAAGATTGGGTTACTCTAAAATGGGGATCCTGTGAAATATATACTATATATTATCAAAATATGAGTAATTTTTTATTACTTGGAAGATGGTTGTAATCCATGATTCATGATACCAGAAAAAAATCATAGCATAAACATAAGGATATCATTTTAATTGATTTATTTGTAAAATACATATGTTTACTAATAGATAACACATAAGGATTATTTAGCGATAATTTGTAAGGTTACATTGTTTTGTAACCTTGATATGTAAGCATAATCCATTTACCGCTATCCAGAAACATAGTGACCATTCTATGAGAACGATGACCATTTGAAGAAGTGTTCTTGGTAGATTTTATTGGTTATGACTATTTTATGGGTTCTTATCCATGATGAGGGAAATTTGGTTATTACACTCTACTTAAAGTATATTCCCAATCTTTTCACTCGATAGTGTTTTGTAGGGTGTGACCTATGAAATTCAATGGATATTAATTACACCCCGAAAATTATAGTGTCATGCAATGGAGGTGCCTATGAATGTAGGAGTTTGGGTTTGGGGTTATAAATGGAATGAGGATCACACAATTATTTTAATGCTCACTCTGTGAAGAAGCCATGTAAGTAAATATAAAATTTCAAATATCATGTCGTATATGAATGAAGTCAAGGATTTTTTTAAGAGACAATATATAATATATTAAGGGGTTTATTATATGTATTTTCACAGCATAATTAAGGTTATTAGAAGATTAACTAGAAAATAATAAAATAATATATCAAGATTATAGTGGTACCTTTACAGAAAATAATATGAAGGATCATATACAAAATTAACAAGGAATGCAATTATGAATTTGTGTAAGAATGTTATAGAGTAATATATGGTAGATCTAGGTGGATATATTACTAGAATTTCATGAAGTAAATGAAATGGATGATCGATGATATGATTGACACAAAAAAAATTTGTGTAATAATGTTTTTTGTTCTTTGATATGGGTGAGGGATCACTTAATAGACCAATGCGGTTTCATAGTGTTTTAG
This sequence comes from Viscum album, assembly GCA_963277665.1. NCBI lineage: Eukaryota > Viridiplantae > Streptophyta > Magnoliopsida > Santalales > Viscaceae > Viscum > Viscum album. The sequence goes on from OY728150.1 coordinate 523,188,469, forward strand.
TATAGTGATTTATCTATTTTGTATAATCGTAATCCAAGACCATTAGTGTTACCACATTAAATTATAAATAAATCATTACACTTAGTGATTCTAGGAAATTAGTATATCATAAAATAATGCCTCATGGATAGACCCTATTTATGTGAACCATATAAAAATTCTTGTGTCCCGCTTTGTTTTATTTTTTCTTTTCACATATATTATGAGGGAGATAGGTTTTCATAATAATGGTGTATGTAGATTATTGTCAAGTGTCATTTGATGAAATCAACATACGCTAATTCACCCCCACTTTTTTGGGTATTGATCTTTCTGGGGACAACACATATGTTTTGTTCCGTACATCAAAACATTTAATATGATTTTTCTTAGAGTAGACCAGTTTAATTAAAGAATGTAAAATTTATAATATAATTATTTGTTTTCTTTTTTTCATTATCTCTATTATAAGGGAGATAAGTGTTCCTAATAACCATATAATAACAATTATGTTGTTATCATTTTGAATAGATCTTCATTTCTTTATTCATACTTATTATCTTTGTTACATATAGATAAATCCTTGGTAGAATGAGATAATGATGAAGATAATAGTGTTTTTCTCGTAACGATTCATCAATCAATAGGTGAATACCTAGAAATGGTGAAACACATGTATTTTTCATCATCTTGTTATTCTTTAGTATAAGTAGGAAAACATAATAGTAGACTTAGTAATAGGATTAATGAGTCCATCTCAAGGAAGTGATGTGGTATGAAAAATGAATTATTGGTTAATAATTTTTATTAATTTACTATTATTTAGGGAGACATATTATGTTGATGAGTTGGGATAAATAAATTTTCGGGATATAATGTATCTATATGGGGTTTCTACAAGCATAATTTCATACATAGACCCCAATTTCACAACACACTAATAGTGGGTACTATAAAAGGATCTTGATATGGAGGAACATTTGAGCATTTCCTATCATGTCCATATATATAGGAAATTAGATTGTACTAACTATGAATTGAAGGAAATACTATTGGATATTTTCCATGATATATATAGGTAATAGAAGAGCCATATAGCATGTGTGATTTTCTTCTATAATGTCTTTTTAGGAGTATATTACAATGGTAATTTTGAGGTCTTGTATGGTATTCAATTATCATCCTCTATATACAAGTTAGTGTCAAGGGACTCAGTGGGTGTTGGGTTGAGTCTTTTACATGAGACACTAGAAAATATATATTAAATGGGGAAGTAGATAATGATGAATTCGAGTTGGAAAAGATAATATACATACCAATAAAATTTCTTTTTGAGTTTGAGGTTATAGATAGAGTATTATTATATATGTTTCTGTAATTTAAGATTTGAATTTTATTGAAACTCTATAAAATGTTTATGATTTTTTTCTTTTTACCACATTATAGGAATAAATTCAAAATACAGGCTATCAAAAAGGATTTACTTATGATAAAATTGTATGAACATTAATAGAGGGGATTGTCGGTCTAGATCATCCACACATTTTGGGATTCTTTCTTATTGATTTATTTCAAATTCATTGATTTAGAAAAAATAATAGTGTAGGGCTAGTTGAAACCATGTAAGAGATCAATTGAAGTCACAAATTAATGCGAGAATCTGTATATAATAAAGGATCAATATCAATATAATTATATATAAGAATCAGAGGAAATTCATTGATAGTTCCTATTTATACATATTAGAGGCTTCAAATATTTCTTTTACATGATTGATGACACTTTAGTTTAAAGATACATTGTGGGGAACACTATTGTTTATATCTGACCAGGGAGGATCTAGGTGCTGTGGTGATGGGGTTAGGCCACTGTTAGAGAGTTCCTATGTATCCTTATAAAGGGAATCATAAATCACATAGTTTTGTTCCATTTAATCAAAAAATTAATAAATTTTAAGGTTATGTGATAAGGAAAAATGTGGTACCTTTTTAGGTGGTGCAACCATGAATAAAGGATGACTCATTTAAGGACATGCATCCATGAACCTTATAAATAAGTTTAACATCATCTAAAATAATATAGGATGTAAAAGAAAAAAATAAATATTACTACGATACTTATGATTTAATTAATATTTTTTATTCATCTCACATGGAATATGGAACTTTGAGGAAGTTTGGCTAATCGGGAATATTCTCCTATGATGATTGATGTTATGGCTCAAAATGAACATTTACTCATGAGAGTATCTATTCAAAGAGTAGTATTATATTGTACAAATAATGTTGATGGTGTAATTTCTAATCCTCAAATAGTTATTCTACATATATAGGTTAACATAAATAAAATCCCAAATTTTTCAAGTTGTATAAGATAATTAAATTTGATGGGATAATGTCTTACAGTTTTATATCAAATTGTAAATATATTTTTACGGATTTTTTACATCTTGAGACTCAGAATTTAATTTAATAAAAATGAAGAAATTAAAATCGAATGTTTCTTACACACAAGGGAAACCTATAAATACCATTATTTTTTTGTTGGTATCTGAACAAAGAAGGATGACATGACAGATGGGGGATATGGACCTTTGAGGATTAAACTGGGTCTTATGATTTTCTTCCTATCATAAAATTTGAATAAATAAAAATTGATTCTACCCAAAGAACTTCCTCCATCCCTAGATAATTTTATATATCATGATAATTAATTCATCACTAAGAAGATGGTAGGGTCTTACATATTGGAAGGTATCCCAAGAATATATATCTTGTTGAGTTGATTAGGTTGGCCAAATTGATATTTTTATAGTCAATAAGAGAATATTGTTCTAGGTGATTTCTAACCAATATCCCCATTATCGAGACCCTAAATGTTATTGTAATACATGATTAGGGATACACAGAGCATCAAATTATTCTAAATGGAAAAATATTTCTTTTATCAAGGGAATATATGATAAAATAAGGGAATTATATAATTAATGATGACCTAATATTTTATATATAGTGGTCTTAGAGTAGGCCTCAATAATTTTTTTACCACGGTGAAAAAGATTCCTATAATTACATTTAGGTGAGTCTTACCTAGCTAGGTGACTTGGATAGAATAAAGGTTTCTATGGATGAATAATTATCCTTGTTAAAATAATATAAAAGTTATAATATAAAAGTTAAATCATACATGGTATTGTTATATATGATATGTCTAATTTAGAACCTTTGGGAGCCTTCAAATCATATAGGAGTATTTGATTTTTTATGGGAAGGATTTTATGTATGGGATAAATTTAAAGATTCCCATGCAAGGACCTGTGTGTTATTCTTTTTTGAAAAGGGGGTCCACATTCATAAAAATTATTTATACTTCTTAGGTGACCCAACATTCTCAAAGTGGTATCATGTTCCTCTAATTCAGAAATAATCCTCATAGAATTTTTTTTAACATAATGGGCCTCATAGGGTACACATTCACTAAGGGTCCTCGTGGAACACTCATTTATGAAGTCGACTCATAGGTTGTTTTCTTTTGGATTTGTTATTTTGACTCCTAAATTTAAATTAGATTCTATTATAATATATTTATTTTTAAATCCTCGTATTTTCCAAAAGTGATAAAAATATATTTGAGGGTATCACTATTATTACATATATGTCTATTAAGAGGATGATGCAATTTTTTTTTGGAATTTATGAATAACGTACATCTCAAAATGGGTATCATTTAGGGAGATTTTGGTCACATAATGTGGCAACAAATGTTGAATTTGTTCTAATAGACTACATGAAATCTATGAAATAACAACCTCAGTTCCATGAATAATTAAATCACTAATAATTATAAATCACATAACGAACATTACATGCACCATTGGAATGTTCCCTTCCCTTTACAAATGATGTTTTTACAAACCAAATGCATGTTCATGATTCAAGTGAGATGCTTTGAGAAATTTTTTACTTTTTTAGATCAAACTCACTTTTTAAATTGTTTTTGAAAATAGATCTGTTTTCTAGTGTTTCTTATCTCTATAATAATTTGTAGGTCAAAAACAATTCCCCCTCTTTTAATTGGATTTTATTGGAACTAATATAAGTATTTTCTATGTATGTAAATTGGTATTTGGGAACTCCATATGGTCCCTGAGGATGAATAACCCTATATAATTTTACATATGCCCCTTAAATTTCTAAATGAATATTGAGATTAATTTATGAATGAATTCATATATTTCAAACTCTATATTTCATCATAGAGGATGTATATTTCATATAATTAAATTTATAAAAAATTGTGCAAGATATAAAAAGATGATGTAATACCCCACCTCAATTCACCCCACCGTAAATGGATTAGGTTATAATGAATCTCAGGTGAGCATCCTCACATCCTAGAGGAAACTGACTAGTAGTGAGGTAACAAGTTGTGATTATGCATAGAATATATCCTTATATTACAGTATAATTTAAATATAGAATAATCATGAGAAATACTTAGAAAATAATTAAATAGAGTACACATAATTATTATATAATAATATAGATATGAAAAATTGAATGATTCATACACATAAAAGGTTATACAAGCATATATTTTTTTATCCCCCACTAGGCTTACACATATATAAAACAACAAATAAACAAAAATAAAATGGACATACATAGATCATAAATATATAATTCAATGTCAATATTTGAATCCCTATTGAGCTACTCCAACATGATCATGCAACATTGAACCTCTACCCTGTCAACTAAATTCCTATGGCATATCCTGAAAGAAGAAAAACTGTCTGCACTTGCATTAGGGTTCCCATAGAGGGGATGATAAATTAATTATAAATAGGTTACCCCTGGTGGTGTACCAAAAATCTACTAACATAAACATGTGCATAAAAAAGTGATAGGCATAGACTAGCCCAATAATTGATATATTTAAATAAATTAATAAATCATATTTATTCCTTTGTCATTAAAATGAAACACAGAATTAACCCTAAATACTTGTCCTAATTTTTTATATTTCTTAATAAGGTATATAAAATTGATGGGATATGATTTTGGCCCTGATATGTCATCAATATTAATATATTATGTTTGACACCAAGTCCATTGAATAATCCTAAGAATCAAATAATAATAAGAACAATTAGAATATTTTAGGGATAATCTTATGAATCTCTTCACATTAGGCTCAATAACCATATATAATGAAATCTTCTATTAATATAATACTATCAATATTTACATCAAAATACTAGGGAGTATCATAGGATTCTTTTTATATCATGAGTCATCCTTTTAGATCCAAAGAATCTAAGTCATTTCAATAAATATCATTAGGTAACCCACAAGATTTTAGGAATTCATTAAATCTCATCAATATCATCAGGTATCATACTATATTTTAGGCATACTTTGAATCTCATCATAATATTAACCATAACCATTAGATAAAATTTATTTTCCTAGGAATACTATATATTATGACATGAGTGAAAAATCATCCAAATCAAGATACCCATAAATAGGGTTGGCCTCCACAATGCACGACCTTTCACTAATACTATATCCATAATGGGACTGTATAGTTAATATTCATGTTCTATGGATACACCGAAATTCAATTAGACATGTTGGACTACTTTGTCCCTCAATAGGTTTAACATATTACAAGGGTAACATTGTCGGTCTCCATGTTCATTTCACTATCTAGACAAATATATGTGCATTCCTCTTTCATATTATCATATTTAAGTCCCATACCCGTCATTTAAAAGGAATAACATCCCTTAAAACAACCAAAATTATACTATTACCTCATCATCATCATAGTAAATCCAAACCAAAATAAATTTAGAGAGATTACATAATGGAAATCTAAATCCAATTCTCATAATTTTTATGTCTTACATCCATCTCATTATATGGTATCCCTATTTGGTCATGATCATGTAATAAAAAGCAGAACAAAGACTATAAAATGTATATTAGAGATCATTAATATGTTGTGAGTACCTCAGTAACTAGCTCGATGTCTCAAAACAAACACTAGGGTCCACACACCAACTTATATCAATCCCCTAGAGACCACCCCGCTCCCAAAACCACATCACTCCAAACGCATTGGCACTCCCATATTGCTCAAATGAAACCATTAAATTTCATCTAGAACCACATAAATATAAATTCATTAGAATCAGCCCATATACAACACCTAATGTTTAGTAACTATAACTACCCAATCTCCTCAAACATAAATATTACATCTTTTATATAAATATTCAATATATTTCACAAATACATGCTTGTATATTGTAATGTTTCACTATATTTGTAGAATAAAATAATATTCTTTTCGCATGAATGGCATTTAATATCTCCCACAATAATCTTACCATTTTGTGATCTTTATATGTATATACTACATTAACCATTCATCATATCATAGGTTGAGAAAACATAAAAACGTTTTATCTCATTCTCCATTAGGGTAAACATATGAGATAAAAATCAATGATCATATAAAAGAATTAGACATGAATACGGGTGTGAAATCCTAAATATAACTGAAAATTTTCACACACAATATATCATTTATCATAAACAAAATTCAAGTCATAAAACATAATCATTTCAAAATACCTATATTATAAGGGTGAGAATTCATCATCAATAAATGATGAACCCTATGTTCATTTAAAAATAGTGTGGAACAATCAAAAGTATAGAATATATTTAATATGTTGACCATATCTACTAAGAATATAAAATTATAGTGGTTCATCAATCCCTACATATTTACTATATAAAAATAGAGTAGGTATCACCACATGCATTCCATAATAGTTCAATAACATTAACCCGATTCCCATTGTAGATCAAGCACATCAATGTGAATTCTGTAATTATATAATGAGATATAAATCTTTTCAAATTAATTGGTTTGATATATAATTTTGAAATTACTCGTAACATAATGAATACAATAAAATATTTTTCTATAAGATCATTAAACATCCATCATATCATTATATCATAACATGTGCCAATAAAATTGGTTTCATAAAAAATTTCATAAATCCATCATAGCATAAATCATATAATATACTTGGGTTTTATAAATATTTTATTACCATAATCCTCAACCATTTATAGAAATAATAATTATGGTACCATTTGATAATATACCCAGTAAATAATCATTAACATAAAAATATATTTTTATAAATGAGAAGTTTCATTAAAAGATCTCCAAATTTTTTTTTGAAATAAATTAACCTTCCAATTCTAAATGAAATATTTAAAATGAAAAAGTCATAAATATTAATAATTTTTTTCAAAATTACCTCGGATTATTTGAATTAATTATTTAATTAATTTCATTGGAATTATTGTAGGAAATTAATATCATTCCATGTATGTTAAAAAATTATTCCTCTATAATATTTATAAAAAGGAAACCAGGTTCATTAAATGAACAGAAGATTTCTTTTTAAACCATTTTTTAAAAGTTAAAACAATCTTAAAAACAAATTTAAATATATATAATATGATACTAAATACATTCATGAAAATATTATTAGGAAATATAGAAATGTAAAATAAATATTCCTAACTGAATAATTATACAAATTTTGTTTTCCTTAAAACATTCTTCCTGTTTATTGACTACTTAAATTTTTTAAAGTTAAAGGGAATAATTTTTCATATATAAATACCCCTATTTGAAGAAAAATGATATTTATTCATCATACATGGATAATAAAATTTCCTAAATGGAAATCCAAGCATAAATAATCTTGATTAAAAATTGGATTGAAACATAAATCCCTCACCACTTTGAGAAATTGTGAATCAAAATACCAGTCAAAGAATATAATGAAATTTATCTTTTAATATAATTTAAATACCTAGATTAATAATATAATGTTTAAATGGGGATGCATATCTACATTTTATTGGATGATAGTTTTATAATATATAGTGTGACCAAAAAAACATATTTCAGACAATAAAAACATACAAATTTTCTTAACTCTTAATCAAGACCCCTTGAAAGAGATAACATTATATTGATTTTAGAATACCACATATTTTTTTTTAAAATCATCATAAATTAAGTTATTGTGTATTATATATACCACAAAATAGAAACTGGTGGTGAATATAACATGTGTCTCACATAAATAAATGTAATACAAGAGACACTTACCTTGAGTTTCACTTGCTTCGAAAGTACTATAAATCATGTATAATAAATTTAAATTTAATAAAAATATATACCAAAATAATTTAAATACATATAATATGATTAATTATCCTCTTATAATATTTCAAAATAAATTTTTTGATTTTTTTATTAATATCATCTTTTCTTGGTGTTTAATATTTTGGTTTTTATGGGAGTTTTGGTACAATATTTCTTACCCTTTTACTTTAATCATTCATCCACAATCTCTAGAATGTTAATCATGATATAAATAATATATATATATATATATATACATTATGTATATAAATTCATCCATAAAAGATAGATATATAGAAATGAATTACACCATTTATGGATACCGTATGTCGGTTGTATGAATGGATGTTATTTTCAATTTTAAATGGATGGAATGATGGAAAGGAAAATACTGATTTAAATATAAAAATATCATTATTATATCATATATTTCATATATATAGATTATATAAATCCATATTTACATCATAGTAACAAAAAACTGAAAAATAAATCATATCACATTGTGGATGCGGTAGTCCACATGTGCACACAAGTTACATTCTCATTTTCCAATTTATTTGAAGGTAATCATGTAGAAACGATATAATAATTATATAATTATAACAATATAATGTCTATGATAAATATAATTTAAATCCATTATTATATCCATTAGCGACTGTTGGTGATCGAAAAATAATTACATCAGTTTCGAGGTGAAGTCCCCCGTACACATGAAAGATAGTTTTGTTTCCCATTTATTTGTAGATGAGATACATATAGGTTATGATATTAAAAGAATATCATATGTTTATATTATAAATAAATATTTTATTTTATCACCCTTTTTAATAATATATTTATGATGTAGAGGGATAAATAAAACAAAAAGTGTGGATAATATTGATACATATTCTTTAGAAAACCCCTTTATGATTATATGAAAAGACTTACAATAAGGGTTTTATTATCAATCTAATGACTATAGTATGTGTTAAGGTAAGGATAAAAATAATATATTTTGAATCTATATTTTTGATAATTATCTTTCCTATCATCTTTGGATAAGTATGGGTTATTTTTTACAATTATATTTAGGTTTAAACTCATGTTCACTATTTTTACTATTACCAAAATAGTGATGATTTTGATTAATTATGGGTCAATAAGGATACTATAAATGATCAATTTTTTCACTAATAGACCACAGTTGTAATTTCTAAACTTGTTCGAATCACATGGATGAATATACTATTTTTAACAATTTTAAATCATTTCCAAACATATAATTTGTTATAAAATAATATTAATGTCTTTTCTAAAACTATTATTTTAATATGATTTTGGAAAAAAACATGAATTGAAAATAATTTAAATATATTCCATTCATAACACTCAATGATGTTATATGTATCATAAAAAAATATTTTTCTAATAATTCTTTCAAATAATATTACATTTAATAATTTTTAGAATCATTTGATTTATTTTTATTAATTAAATTAATATCATGTCAGCATTGTGTTAGAATTTCAGGTAATTATATGATTAATAAAAATTAAAAATAAATTACCAACATGGATTTAATTTCATTATTCTAAAAATAAACTATATTATTCGTTCACAACATAATTTTGCATAATGTGAACATATAAGTGTTATTTAAAAGTAATAGAGTGGTATTTCTTGTTTTTATTTATTTAAAATAATTTATATGTCACTTTCATAGACATGTATCCCAAAAAAATAAATATTTAAAATATGGTTATAATGGTTGAAATAATTTCATAAAATAATAATTACTATGAAATTTTTTGTCATTTCTACATAGTTTTAACCTCGGTTAACCTAATTTAACCTTTAACCCCGGTGAAAAATTTATAATATTTTAACTATTCATTAAAACAAAAATTATGTTGACCATGTTAAATAATATTAATTGTTATTATTAAAAATATAGAATCAATTTTAAAAATTAAATATCAATAACTAGTAAAAGTTCATTTATATATATCTAATAAAGCATGATGAGAAGCTGGTTTTAAAGAAAATGCATTTTCTAAGAAAAGATGACTTTACATTCACTTTATGACTAGTAATATTCATTATATGAATTTAAATTATTATATATAAATATATAAAATATACATTTAATTAAAAAAATTATTTATTATGGGTTATTTTTGTTTTATAAAATGGAATTATATTATTCACTTGAAAATAGTTTTCAGAAAAATGTGTCTTTAAGCATAAAAATTGATTTATACCAATACAATGATACTTTATTATTAAATGTAAATTAATTAGATTATTATTGATCAAATTAATTATATTTCACATTAATACCAAATTAAATATATAATTATACTTCATATTACATGATTTAATAAATAGAAATGATAGTTTTACAAAAATTGACAATTTAACTATTTATTGAGAAAAACATTTATAGAAAAATCCAATTATTTCACGATAACAAAATTTTAATATAATGATTAAAAAAGACGACTTATTTATAAAAAAATACCTAAATTTGGAAGACATAAGTTATATGAACCATCCATAAAATATATAAAACATTATTTTTAAAGAATGTTTTTTTATCATAAATGTCTTTGTTTAAAACTATGGGATTATTTCCTAATAATTAATTAATACATTTTTATTATATATGGATATTATATATATTTAATAATTTATCTAATTTTATTTACTCCATCAAATTAAATGAATATGTTATAATGGTTATATTAAAATAATATATTTCAACTGACATTTATGCTTAGCGTTATATTCCATTTACGCCATTGAACATAATTTATTATTTTAAAATATCTAGGTGTTGTATTATCCTTCCATTTAATAAATCTTTTCCTTTAAATTTTATATTTTTCATAGAAATCACCAGTATTATATTTTTAAATAGTTTTTTAGAAAACTTACTCAATCCAAAATGGTTATTAAAACATTCTCTTGGAATGAATGAAAGGGAAATAAAAATTATATTTATAATAAATGAAATCAATGTTTTGAAATAAGAGATTATTAATGGGATATGAAAATATTGACATTCTAAATTACTAAAAGAGGGTGGTAGAGAACATGTTCAATTGAATGTTAATGACCAAAAATCCATAAATCATTGATTAGTTAATATAACATTGATTTATAAAAATATTAAGGTATATATATATCATTTTTTTCAAGTTAATTTTACTAACACTAATAGATTATTTTATTATCAAGATATAAAACACCAAAAAAATATACTAACATGATATATTTTTTATATCCTAAGAACAATTTCACACTTTTCTTGTAAATTAATAAATTTCCACTTAATTTCATACTATAATAAATGAATATTGAATATGATTTTTTATAGATAATTTACATAAATAAAATTTTAACAGATCATAATATCTACAAAATAGTTAAATTTATTTTCATACTCCTATAAATATTTAACAAAATTATAATTTTTATGAAAGGTTTTGTAATATAATACATTCATATTTAATTTATTATATTATCACCCTATGTTAAACATAAACCACTCTAGAAATATTTAACCATAAGAACCTTCCGAAATATTTCTGAAAAATAAAAAATAAAAATAAAAATAAGGAAACACAATTTATAAAATTGAAATAAGAGAAATCCCCCAAATAAAATATTTTATCTTGTATTTTCACAAAGAAAATATATGAAAAAACAGGATAATATATTGTTCTAAAATATGGTAATAACCTAAATTACAATTAAAAACAATTAAAACATCCATGATTCTAAAACTTTTCACACTTCACATACTATAAATAAAATAATAGATTATAAAATATATTCAAAAAAATGTTTTGAACCCCATTAATGATAATATAAAATATTTTTTCCATCCAATCCCTAATCAGTTCCAATGACATCAATACTATATTATTTACTTTATTAACAAAAACCATCTCTTCATCGCATCTAAAAAATATTATATCGACATTGAGAAAATATTATAGATTATCTTTCCCCCAATCATGAGTTTTTCCCTAAAATATTACCATATAATGAAATAAAATTTCTAGTTCACCTGTTTGATTCAACATATTCCAATAAATACTTAAATTAAAAAACTATAAAAGATCCTTAAAAGTTTCTTGATTATTAGTCAAGAATAAAATTTATTAAATCAAAATATTTTAAGTCGTATTTTTCATCTTATTCTTTAATACAACCTTAATTTTATTTATCATTTGTAGTTTCATTATTGTCAAATATAAAGGATTTACTCATATAAACCTATTTATAATATTTTTATTCTTTTTTCATAGGATATTGATTTAAATATTTCAAATATTTTAATCATTTTAATTATTTATATATTGATTATACCTTAGGTAAATCATTATTTATACCCATTTCAGAAGATAAAATTTCATTTTTCCTTGAAAATTGTTTTCTCTATGTTCTTCTTTCCCACATACAAAACATCTTTCTTTCTATTTGAGAGATTTAACTAGTCTCCTCGTTCCATATTTCATACTTGAAGGTAATTTATCTTTCATTCATCAATTGTATTTACCACTCAATTACTTATCGGAGCCCATAATTTTATTCTTTGTGGAGATTGAGAGTTGGTTAAGGTATATTTGTTAATCATATATGAAGAAAATTGATTAGGAATAAGAAAAATATATTTCCCTTTAGTACAAATAACAGTTGGTTTTTTAAAATTTCCATATTTTATATCACATTATAGGTTAACATCATTCCTCCTTGTTCAAACCATTGACTAAATCCAAAAATCATGGTGTGACCAACAATAATCATAATCATAAAAAGTAATCTATATGATTTAACATTCATGACACCTTATTTTAAATACAATACACCTTAGGATTAATATTTTTCATACAATATCATCTTCTATTGATATTATTAGGTTTGGTTCATAATGAAAATGTGAATTAACCCAAACATATCCCCTAAGATAGTCAAACTAGGTGTGATATAAGGAAATAATAACTCCCACACCCCTATTTATATTTTTATTATTTTTCATAATCTTTTTTCCTTTAGTATTTATCTTATATTCTTAATGTTTTTAATAAGAATTTGGATATATGGATACTTTTTCTTCCGTAGAATGATTTTTATCATCAATAATGAGAAATTGTGCAACCTCTATATATTTATCATTTTATAGTTCCATTTTGACTTTCAATGTTTGAGTTTCATGGGTAGTTCATTATTAGATCCAAAATATGTGGCTCATAGGGCTAACCAATTGGGTCTTGGAGTTTACTAGTATTAGGGTGAATGACATGAGAATATTTATTCTAAACCATGGGAAAAGTTTGTACATGATTGTTCAATTTTCTACATAGAAAAACCACCAAATTTCCCAAACTGTATAGACAAACTATGTGAGTTTCTTGTGAGACTAGTAAGGGGTGAAATATTGGAGTACAATTTCTAAAATAGTGTGTCCAAACCATGAACAATTATTAGGTTCATTAATAGCATGTTTTTTCTTTCTAACCCACTCAAATTTTAACCTCAAATCATCCTTTGTACCCCTCATTTGGATTAAGCGACCCTTGGAGGATCCTCCCTTCCTCTTCAAACCTACCTTCCTCCTACCATGGTAAAATTAAGTGGTTTATTATTTTTTTGGGGATAAATCAACAAATAAATTTCATACTTTTTTCTTCCACTTATATCGTCTTATATTTCTTTATTTTTTCCTATTTTTTCTTGGTTTCTATAACACACGGTTCATGACACATTTGGTTTAAATTGTTGGTTTTGACTATTTATGATTCTATTTAAGTGTTCATTCTATCTTGTACCATAATGGAGTTTTTTCGGGTTGATGTTGATGAAGATCCATGTGCTTGAGTTATTTTTATCTTTTATTTGGCCTTTTAATTTAGAAAAACAATTTATTTCTTATTATTCACACCTCATTTAGATAATAATTAGTTATATGTGATCATTAGAAAAAAAATATTTGGATTGAAATCAACTGGTTATCTTTTGAATATAATTATATAGAATGGTATTATTGATCTTTCAGACCATGTGATTGTAAAAATTCATGATATGCCTTTGAAAACGTGTTTTGAAATCTAAATAGTGATTTAGCTATCTTAAATGATGTTTTAAATGGTTCTTTGGATTTAGAAATGGTGCATAGACACCCTTAAAATAGTGTTCTACTCTGAGGTTATGAAAGGCGTATTAGGAATATTATTAATTTGGTATATTTTTGAAAAATATCATAGGGGTGAGTCTCTTTCCTAGTTATTTTCTAAATAGAATTGGGGGGGGGGGGGTCCACAGAAAGGTACTTCCCTCATGTATTGATGGTTCAATGGTAAGTGGACTATCCCATAGGGTGATTTAGGGGGTTGTTTTTATTTGTGCTTCTTATTTCCAATCCTTGTATATATATATATATATGGTTTGTTTTTTAACAATTCTTGGAATACCACCACATTCATCATGACCAGAGAAACTAGTATAGCTAATAGAATATCCAAGAATACATTATGCACTAGTTTGGAATTACACTATGTCTAGTTAACCCTTAGTTTGAAAATTATCTTATTTTGGAATGTTTCCCTTCAATTAGGCTATGTAGGATACTTAAAAAATCATAAGGGATTTATGATTTCACTTGGAGGTATGATAGGATAGATCATGTTTAGTGTGTTCATGTTTCCCCCCCTATTATCTTAGGTACTCCCATGTTATGTGGTACTAATTTATCCTTGATGGATAAATTTATTGCCTCATATTATTTCTTTATTTATGTACTATCATCCATTTCATCATTTTTTGGTTATTGTTTTGTCTCTTTTCTTGATGTGACTCTTTGGTAAGATTTAACTAGTTGTTTCTATATATTTCATGGAAAATGTATTTGGAATGGGTGACACTCTTACCATTTTGTTAATAAAAACCTTATTCTTATTGGTATATCGCTCATCCTTTAAAATACTCAATCATCCTTCTATTTGAAAATAATCCCATTTTAAATAAATAGGTGAATGAAACATGAATTTTTTAAAAATAAATTGTATTAAAAACTATGTTTATAACCTCTATTTCAAAATAGAAGCTGGTGAATCTTTTTTTAAAGGAAATGAATTTAGAATATATTATTTTGGAAAACTTAATGAGTTTGAATACTAATGCTTATACTTCTATAATTGTTTTTAGTACTAGGTTTTGGTTCTATCTTTATGTTGATCCTGATGGGTGTGGTCGGGTTTTGTGATCAAAGAGTGACCCATAGGGTCCCATAGATTTTTATTAATCTCCCGGTTTGATTTTGGTTATATTTTCCAATTCTGTATAGATGGTATTTTTATTTTTTTAGACAGATATATTTATTTTAAACTTTTTTTCTTCATTTTTTATTTGGAGAATAATTCATTATATTCCTCATTGATTCCCCTGGAGCTTGTCTCTACTTAAGGGTGATCGGGAATGCATCTTGGGGATGTCATGTTCAAAATCAGGTGTCTAGATGAGGTTTACCTGGAATGGTTTTTTACATTCATCATCCACAATAATAAGGGATGATATATACTCAATAAATTCATTTTGGGTTTATTGCCCAAAGATGAATATGTTTTAAAACTACATTTACTTGTAGTATCCAGAATGGGATGTATATGTTAGGAAGTCCACATAAACTCTTCTATACCAAAACATTAAGACATTATCCTATAATGAGGCTTATTTCGAGGGGTTTTAATAATTTTATGAAACAGTATTATTAAAAATTTTAAAAATACTTCCTCTAATACTAACTATGATTACTCAAGTTCTTCTCAAATAGATATTTCATCTTTTTATAAAATTTATGAATAAATTTACAAAAATACACTTTCTTGGACTATAAAGTATTAGTTTATTTCGAGAGTAGGTAAAAATATTCCTATTCAATTAATGATAGTCATAATCTACTATAATGATCTTATGATTTAGTACTCATTAAATACATATTATACATAAACTTATCTTTATCACACAAGGATAGGAAACATAAGAATTTGTAATAATGGATGCTCAGGAAGGGTAATCATAGTAGATAAAAATCAATGATCATAAGAATTAATAATATAATAATAAGTTTATGAGATCATAAATATAAATTATAAAGTTAATACATAATCAATCATGTATCATAAACATATTTCATGGCATAAAACATTATCATTTCAAAATAAATATTTTCTAAGAGTAAAAAATAATCATAAATAAATCATTAATTACATGTTTATACAACTAATGTGTGTCAACATTATAAGTACAATAAAAGTTCATATTTAAATGATGACTTAATAATATAAAATCATAGTGGATTAGTCATCCCTACAAATTTCCAATATCATAATGGATTCATAATCACCACCTACGAATCATAGTTGATCAAGAACATTAGATTTTTTCCCATTGTTGATCAACCATATAAAATTGAATAACATAATTATAACATGAGATATAATGATTTAACTAATGAATCGGTTGGATATATAATTATAACCTACCCTTCATATAATTAAAAAAATACATATTTGTCGAATATGATTTTTAAACATTCATTATATCACCATATCTTAACTAATGTAAAGAAAATATTTTTAATAAATATTTCAACAATACATCACAACATAATCTAAGGAAAAATAAATTGTGTTTATGAAAATAACTCATTTTAATCATACGTCACCAAGAGAAATAATAAATTTTGGATGATTAGATCTTATCCCCAATAAATAATATATAAGATCAACGAATTTCATTAGAAATGAAATGTTTTTTTAAATGATCTCTACATTTTTTGTGGGGAAAATATCCTTTTATTTGGGAAAAAAGCATTTATAATCTAAGATTTGTACATATTTTTAGGAAACCAATTTCATAATAAATAAACCAACTATTTTATAAATGAATATTAAATTATTTGATTTCTTAGGATGGAAGAATATTTAGTCCATGTTAATTATATTAAAACAAATATTTCATTCACATTTTTTTTTAATTTCAAAAAGTAAATCATCCATAAAAAGAGAAGAAGATTCATTTTAATTTGTTTATAAGATAACACAAGGTTAAAATTTAATTTAATAAATAATTTTTTAATTTCAAAAATATTAATTAAAAATCTTTTTTAAAACATTTTTGTGGAAGAGAATGTTTCGAGACTAGATAATAAATCATAGTTAGATTTCATTAAACAAATTTTCTTAGTATCATGAGTAATTAAATTGAAAAAAATAAAGAAAAATATTTAATATAAATAAATAACTGTATGAGAATTAAAATTAAATGGATTTATTAGATAATTATCATATAATTTATTAAATGAAAATTCAATCATAAAAAATCCTAAAAAAATTGTATTAAAACAAAAATCCGTTACCGCTTTGGTGAATATTGAATCATAATCCCCATGAAAGAATAAAATTAAATGAAAAACTAAATATAAGGAAAATAAAGAAAATTCATGATATAATACATGAAAAGGTATATATATAAACCTTATAAAGGATTATAGGTGTGTAAAATAACATATGTCTCAAATAAGCAAAATATAAGATGATGAACCCTTACCAATTTGAAAATATCTTAATGAGAATCCCATATAAGGGAGAACTTCATAATGATTTTTAAATCAATATAATTTACATGAAAATAATAATAATAATAAATTATTGGAATTATATATACCATATAACATAAATAAGAGGTGAATATAGAATATTTCTCATATGAATAAAATTTAGAAGGGAAACCTTTCCCTTGACATACAATTTCCTGAAAGGTACTCTAACCGCATGTGTAATTATTTTAAATTTATAATAGTTATATAAAAGAATTATTTACATAATTATAATACCATAAATTACCAACTTATAATATTTCAACAACTATTTAATAGTAATTTCTTATTAAAATTATCATTTTATAATGTTAACATTTTTTTCATGAGAGTTTTGATTCGGTAGTTCTGTTAATGGTATGTCGATCATGGTTCAATCATATAATTATTTTTAAAATGATAAAAATATCATGTAAATTAATTATATATATATATCTTTATCCATAGAGAATAGAGATATAAAACTATATTACATTGTTCATGGAGACAAAATGATATATATTATCATAAACTATATTTTCAATTTATAATGGATGGAATGAGAGAATGATAAATATTATTTAAAACAAAAAAAATTATTATTATATCATATATATCATATATACTCAATAAAATTATCCTTATTACCATCCATGTAATTAATAAATGAAAAATGAATTAAATCACTTGGTAGAGGTAGTTATCCATACGCATGCACGAGTGACATTATCGTTTCCAATAAATTGGATGGTAAGAAGGTGGATGTGATATTATAATTATGGAGTATAACTATGTCATAAATATCATATATATACTTTAATCCATTATTATACCCCTCTACGAGGGGTTGTGGTGGAAAACAAATTGCATCTGTTTGTGAGGTAGTAATCTGCCATTAGTGCAAAGTGAGGTTTCATTTCACATTATATAGAAGATGAGATAGATATAGATTATTATATTAACGAAATAACATTTAAATATATAGGAGACAAATTTTTTATTATATAATCATTGTTGAATTATATTTTAAGGATGTGGAAGATAAAATTAAACAAAACTCTTAGTTAAGAATGATAGTCTCTTTCAGAAAGCCTTGTTAGGTTTACACCAAATGCATTAGTAAGAGGATTTTATAATTAAAAAGGTGATCCAAATATATGAGAATGGATTTAAGAAATATTTTTGTGAGGTTATTTTATGAACTAGTAAGATTTTATAGTTTGATTAAAATTGTAGAAAAGGTTTACCATTATAAGTGAAGGTAGGGGCACTTTTATAATGTTATATAATATTAAATTAATATAAATTAATTTTCATGGATAAAAGAAAAAATGATATACATTGAATATAACATGTTTATGGGTATAAATGATCTCATAAAATAAAATATTAACTAGGTATTGAGATTTTCCACTGATATCTATTGGTGGTAACGCATGTGGACCCTTTTTGACAATTTCCTTGATAATAAAGTATATTTTAAATTTTCACGGTCACTATAGGCATCAAAAAAGAATAAAAATGTAAATTAGTGGAAATTTCCAAAATTTTAAAAATTATATGAATTAGGTCTCCAAATATTAGATTAACATGAATTTTAAATCATTTTAAAAAATATTATTTATTTTAAAATGAAAATAATTCTTATTTTTGAACTATTATTTTAAATTGAAAATTAAAAATACATGAAAAGAATTGGATTTGAATATATTCCATTTAAACCAATCTATCATGTCATAAGTTTATAGAATATTAATAAAAAAACAATTCTTTACAATTATATTACTCTTAATATATTAAAATCATTTATTTTATTTTTATATTAATAGAATAAATACTGTTTCAGAATTATGTGAGAATTTAATTATTTCATTAGTAAAAATTTTAAATATATTATCATAAAAACATTTTTTCATTTTACTCAAAATTATCTTAACTAATCATTCATATTTTTTTCCTTAGGTTATCAATAAATAGATATTTCAAAGCAAGAGAGTGACATTTGTTCTTTTTTCATTACATAATATATAATTAATGTATTGTTCAGGTAAAATTGCCCCATTAAAATATAAATATCATGATTAATGTGATGATAATTTAGAAAAAAATTACAAATAATAATGAAGATGAAAAATTGTGGTCATACCACTTAGTTCTGGCCTCAATTAACCCAATTTTCTCTTTTACCATGATGGTGAATTTTTGTTGTTTGAACTATTCATTATGACCAAAAATTAAGTTGATATTCCTAATTAATATTATTTTCGTGATTAAAAATATGTAATCCATTTTTCTATGCCTTTTACAAATGAATCTAGATAGTTAATTCATTAGTATCTTGTAATCCGTGATGAAAAACTTGTTTTCGAGGAAATGCACTTTTCAATGGAAAAATGTTTTTATATTTAGACTGTGACTAATAAAATTCATTATATTATTGTCAATTCATATATATAGATGTATAATATATACATTTAATTTTAATAATTCCCCAAATTGGGTTATTTTAATTAATTAATAAGGATAAACCTGATTTACTTTAAATACCTACCTAATTGGCATGAAGGCCTTCTTTTTTATTGATTTTTGATAACCCCCTTTCAAGGGATGATGGAGAACCCTTACAAGGTGTTGGGACCACATTGTTTATGAAGATTGTATTTGTTGTCAACAGTTGTCAATACTTGTCAAAATGAAGAAGGAGATGACGAAGGACTCCAATGTTATTGGAGATTGTATGAAGTGAGGATAAATGGAGAATTGTTTTGAAATCATATCATTGAATGTCATACATGGGAAATTCTCTATGAAGAAAATTCAGACGATTGTTGAACTGATCCAAAGTTCAAAGAACTTGTGTCAAAGGTGACACATTGTTTACAACAATGAATAATAGTGAGGTATCATCCATCTACGGATGATTGCAAAAGAATTTGAAGAAGACCATGAAACACTTCAAGATTGCATGAGAACCATGCAAGAGCATACTTCAAGAAAAGAATCATATGATTTGATTGAAGTAGATAATGATGGTAGAAGAATAATAGAGAGTGTGGAAGGGCTTGGCATTCTATGAAGGTCATGAATTTCACATTTCCTTAAAATCAGATGATTGTTTCACTATTCTTAATGTTCCAAATACATGTATCAAAGTTGATACATTGACTTCAACATTGAAGGTATTTGAAGAAGCTTCAAACCTCCACTTTTGTATGAAGAGAGATGATTGGAGTTCTTTAGAATTAACACTCCAAAATGAATTGAAAATTTAAAGTGAGGATGAAAGAAGTACTTTGGAATTCATATTCCAACAAGAATGGATGAAACCAGATGATGATTTGCATAATTGTATTTCAAAAATATCATAAGTTTGGAGAACTTGTGATTCAAGCCTTATAAAGTAAAGGGAGAGAGAAATAGGTAGGCACTCAAGTATGCAGTAGGCGCGCAAGTATGCAGTAGGCACGCAAGTATGTAGAGGCGCAGAAGTCATAATTCAAATAGCATTATTTCAAGAATATGGAAAAGGAAAGAAGGCCCACAAGTTGAAAGAAGGCGTGGAAGTACCAAAAAGGAGTTTAAGTACCAAGAAGGCGCACAAGTACCAAGTAGGTGCACAAGTACCAAGGAGGCACGCAAGTGCCAGGGAGTCACGCAAGTGCCAAGAAGGCGCACCAGTACCAAGGAGGCGCACAATTAAATGTGATGTGCAGGTTGCCAAAATGCCTATAAAAAGGTGACTACCCTCCTCATTTTTTTAGGCTCGAGACATAGAGAAATATTTTGAGCTTTGAGCGCACAAGTCGAAGAAGTGAGGCGTGCAAGTGGTTGAGGCGCACAAGTTGAGCCTCATTTTTAGGTGGCGCGCAAATTTTGTGTTATGCACAAAAAGGCGCGCAAGTATTGGCGAGCAAGTGGTGACACGCAAGTGGTGGCATGAAAGTATTGATGCTCAAGTGAAGTGGCGTGCAAGTACTATTTTGAATATCATCCAATGAAAATATAACAAAGAAATAAAGTGGCGCGCAAGTTAGAAAGTGTCGCACAAGTGATGGAATGGTGCACAAGTGATGAAGAGGTGCACAAGTGATGAAATGACGTGCAAGTATTGGCCCTCAAGTCTAGGTCATGCAAGCCACAAAAATTCCTATAAATAGATGACTAGCCTCCTTATTTTTCAAGTCTCAACACTTAAGAGAAAAATTTGAGCTCTGAACGCACAAGTGTAGAAAGCGGCGTGCAAGCTGATGTGGTGCGGAAGCTGAGGGTTATTTACAAGGTGCACAAGCTGGGTACCGCGCAAATATTTATGCTCATGTATTTCCTCCCAATTATTGTCACGCATGTTTTGCCGTGAAAGTTTTTCCACACAAGTATTTCTGCGCAAGTATAGGTGCGCAAGTATTACCGTGCATGTTTTGGGTGCACAAGTTTTGGTGCATAAGTGGCTAGTGGCGCTCAAGAAAGGTCGCGCACAAGTAAGGATTGGCGCGCAGGAAAGAAATTGTGATTCTGGCAAGAAGAAGATGATGAAGAGCTCGGTGTAGATGGTTTTGCACTGAAAGAGAACATGTGAAGAATAGTATGTTTCAATGCAGTTGGGTGTGCATTAACGAAGCAGAAGAAGAAGAAGAAGAGTGTGAAGCTTACAAGTTTGCTACATAAAAAGAAGTAAAGAAGAAGAGGAATAGAGTATTCCCAAATGAAGGTTGACAATTATTCAGGGCAACTTAATTCAGATGATGCTATGTGAGCAGATCCTCAGTGTCTGAATAATCACATTAGTGTACGTGATTCTAGAAAAGAAGAGAGAAGAATTTGTAGTGCAGTTGGTTGTTACACTAAGATGTATAAAGAAGGAGTTTAGTGTAGATGGTGTTTCACTAGTAAATAAGAGAAGGAAAGAAGGAAGAATTGCTTGCCTACTGCTTTGCAAGTAATCAAGTGGACAACACTAAAGAACAACAAGAGCAGAAGCTACATTTTTAAGAAGGAAGAATACTGTCTTCATAGGCAATATAATGAACTAGCTAGTGTGTGAAAGTTGGACTAGGATATCACTAGTACAGGTAAGAGGATTGTTTCCCACCCCCCTCTAATGTGTAGGGACTCACACTGGCTAGAGGATTTTTTTCATAGCCACTCCATTGTAAAATCATATCACATTATAATGGAGAATCCATGCAGTGGTAATTCCCATGAATGGCAAGGATGTAGCTAGTCTTATTGAGTGGGGAACCTTGTAAAAATATTGTGTGCATATTTTTACTACTTTTTATTATTTCATGTGACGGGGAAAAGATAATAAGAGAATCCAGATCCTAACAGGTCAAGTGGTATAGGGATAAAAGTTGGAATTGGTTTAATATGTCCTCAACACTGATTCACCCCCCTCTGAGTGTTAGAAATATCCCAAACTCGTCCTCTCAATTGGTATCAGAGGGACAAGTTCACCTCTGTTGGATTCACTATAGTGATGTTTTTCTCTATTGAAAACTTCAGTTCCTTTCTTGAGTCAACAGTAAAGAGTAATGTTTTTAAATATTCATTTATCTTTGAGCAAAACGATATATCTACCAGGAAAATTTTGAATAGGAAAAACAAAGAGAAGAGAAAATTGAAGTAGAATTCCCTCTCATCTAAAGAAGACGAAGCATATGGGTCTCCATATCTGGCTGACATTGAATACACACTAGAATTGTAATGTAATGAGAAGGTGGATCAAGTCCCCACCAAGAAGATGGATAACCTTCCTACCTCAATTGATAAGGAGGTATGTGTTAGTACATTTGGAAATTATTCTCATGATGAAAATTATGGAACAAGTGGAGATGATTAATCGATAACATCATAATAAATATCAGTTGATAAATTAAGAATTATTCTTCATGGTATTGTTGAAGAGTGTACATCCCTGGTTTGTGGAGTATTTCAATGCATGCAGGAAAATATCACTCAATTGGAAGAAGAAACTGATGTTTTGGAGAAAGGCTTACAAGAAAATTTTTTTGAATATCTAAAGCTCTCCAAACCGGTTGGAGCCTTTGATGCAACAAAGAGGGGATTTGAAGAAAGTTCTTCAAAGTGGCTCAAAGATGTTGAAGAAAAGGAGGGAGTCAACAAGGCAATGGAAGAGAAGATCCATGCACTAGAAGATGAGCTGAAAAAGGGCAATGAATTCAAAAAGTTATATTTGGAATATTACTCCAAGAAGATCAATGAACTTCACTCTTTGTTACAAAATAAAGTAAAGATTCACGAAGATGAAGTTGAAATATTGAAGAAGTCTCGTGAAGATAAGATGACTACGATTGAAGACCAAAAGGCCATCCTCAGTATGAGATGTCTAGAGTTGGAAGATCAGTTGACCAATCTTGAGAAGACACGTATTGAGTCTTCACAAAAGAAGGAAATAGTTGCTACTAGTACCCAATGTTCACTGGAGGATTCTACTGTCAAAAGACCTCAAAAATGTGATCAGAAGATCATGACTTCACTCATTGATCCATCACAAGCAGATGAGAAAGTAAATGTAGCATCCATACAGACTTGTACTCATGGTTCTAAAATTGTTTCTACAAAAAGTGCAGGTTGGAAGAAAAATTCTAAACTAGTTTTGAAGAAGAAAAGTGGGGAGATAACAGTCACCATGGCTACGTTGAATATGAAGATGTCTGTGGAAGATATCTCCCTATAGAAACTACCACATATCAAAAAGAAGTTTCAGCAACCTTATAAGGAAGATGGGAAGAAGTCAAGGTTTTTTTGGTCAATGTTGGTGCTGCAATAGGTTTGGGCATGGTGCAATAGATTGTTGGTACAATCCCTTAAATGTAGAAGAATAGATAAATCCCATCTCAAGGGGGAGAAATCCAGAGAAGAGGAAGAAAAATCCATAGATCCAGAGACATCGGTATACTAAAAACAAATTTGGAATGTTAAATAACACAGGTGATGTATGCAATAGGAGTGGCTATATGAATGGTTCATGTTCAAATAAAAAAAGAAGACCACAGAAGCTGGGCAAGAATGATGAAGCATCCTTGGGAAGAAGTCAGACGAAGATTGTGAAAACAAATTCTCCCAAGAAGATTTCAGGGAGGAAAGATGATAAGTATTTGGATACCAAATCCAAAAAGGTGAAGTTTGGTGCATCCAAAATAAATTCTGAGAAAGAAGCCACTCAAAATAATCCATGTCGAAGATCCTATCATAATGCCTCAATCCCTAATGATATGTTGGTGGTTTGGAAAGAAGATTTGGACAGAATGAGGAAAATGGAAGATTCACAAGATAAGGCTAGTGCTAAAGAAAAATAGACGATTTTACGTGAATACAATGGTGTTCTGTGTGTGAGTTGCAACAAGGATGTTCATACTGTGATAAAGTGCATTGAATTTATTCCAGCACAAAAAGAATTCATCAAAAAGATGAAAGTTGCACCAGGAGATTTTAGTGCTTTGAAAGCCCTTGATGAAATAATATTCACACACAAAGAGATGGAAGAAATAGTGAGGTCCACACTATGGGGACCCATACTTTACATACAATGTTAGTACTTCAAAATTGAAGTACACTTATTACAACATGTATCAAAGCCATGAAAGGACCGTATAGGTATAGTGTCTTTAGAAACTGGGAAACATAAAAAACTGGTTCATAAAGCGTCTACACTGTCTCCCATTTCTTTCATCATATCTATAGTACCTTTTGGTATATCTTACTTAATAACCTTCTTCCTGACCTGGGGAAAGAAAACATACAAAAGGGTGAGCTCAAATGCTCAGTAAGGGTAAACAAAAGAAACATCAATCACTTCATATTCCTAAGAACATAACATTATCTTACCCTGAAAACGAGATCATAATTTCATAAAATGGGATAAATAATGGTAGCGAAATGTAATCACAATAATCATATCATAAAACATGAAGCTTTGTGTCATAAACACATAATCATAGAGAATCATTTCTTATTAGTCAAGACTCATTTCCATGACTATCTTAGTGAACAAAGTCCATTTCTAAACTGAGTTCATTCCTCGTTTCAGTCCTGTTTCACTGAACCGGTTTAACCGGCCGTTCCAGCCATGTCTATCTCATGAGATATAAAATCATTACCCAATGCATTGGAGGGAGATATAGGTCTCACCCATCTCATAATGATACCATTCTTATGTGTTCCACAAAATCATAAACCATACATCATAGCATAACCCATGTAATAAAATGGGATTCTTAAACATCATGAAATCATAAAACAATTCATATAAGTTAAAGGAATTCATAAAAATAATTCCTTCACAACATAATCATATAAATGTAATAATAGGGATAGAAACAGAGCCCTTTATTATCATAGATGGAAAATAATTATGATAAAATACTTGAACTCCATTCTTGAAGAAAATATCCTTTCTACTTCAAAAACACTCTTCCTTTCTTAACATGTCATAAATTCTAAACTAAAAGAAGTTGATTAAAAATAAACATGAAAACTTGTAAATGAAGATTCATGTAAATAATGTTTTAAAAATCCATTCATGTCATATAAGTTAAAAAAACATTCTTCTCGTACTTTTGACGGAAAAGTCAAAAAGTACCTCGTACGAAAAACGACAAAAGTTTCCTTTCATATATTTTAATAAAAACTCACCGAAGGGTAAAATTGGATTTAAACAATTTTAGGTGGATGAAAATAATATTAAATATTGAGGAAACATGGCTTTGGATGATAAAATACACCCCAGTAAATTCCAAAGTATAAACAATCTCAGATAAAAATGAGATTGTGATATTTCCCTTACCTTAGGTCCGATTTGCTTCGTAAGTGTCCGAACCTCCTGTATAATGATTTAAATAATTACATTAACTTATTCCAGAATCATACTCATTGTTATAATATCATATATGGTCATATTATTAGCTTATTATTAGTAATATTTCATTCCTACTTGTTATTCGGGTGTTTATTACTTTTTGTTCTTATGCATGTTTTGTCGAATAAATTCTTTTTCTTATTTTTAGAATATAGATACCTCATTTATAGAATGGTATTAGTATAATATATATCATATGTATTCACTCAATTCATTTATTTAATCATTATGCAATGAAAATTATGTAGAACGAGTCGCATCACATTGTGGAGACGTTATTCCGTACGTATGCACGAGCGATGATAGTGTTCCCATGATCATGTAATTGTATTGGAGTGTATGTATACTTTTTCAGAATCAATATCACTTTACAATAATCATATATATTCATTTTTTACATCATTATACCCATCCAAGTAAAGTGGTGGTGGAAAATAGATTACATGACGGCGTGGAGACGGTATTCCGTATGTACGCACGCTCGGGGATTTCATTTTCAGTAGGATGGATAGATGGTGAAATTGGGTTGTTTCATACTTATAATAACATATCAGTATTTGAGTGATACTGATGTTATTAATTCATAATTAAACAACTCAATAAGATGAAGTGGAAGAAGAAATAAAGTTGAAAGAATCGGTAACAGACATTACCTCTTCTTTGAGATGTTTCTTTGAGACCTCCTTTTTGGGTTATAAAATTGGTCTTTGAAGAAGACCATGACCTCTAGGATGTTTCTAGGGAAGTGGAGAGGATAAATTTACAAGGTTTGGCCGAGCCTGAAGGCTCAAAGTGGTGTGAGGAAGAGAGGGAGGAGGTTCCCTTTTATAAGGGAGGAGAGGGGCTCCTTTGGAAAACTAAACAAATTACTTTATTATAAAGCCATATTCGGTTTTAAATAGCTCAAATATAATTTATTTAGAATCTAAGGTGGGGCTGGGTCGAAATAATCTCATCCAGTAGAATTTGGAAAAGTTTAGTTTACTATTTTAACCTTATCATTTAGATTTAAATTTAAGTTAGATATTTTTACTTTTACCGTGTCTTTTTGTGTTCTTACACTATAAGGTTAATAAACTTACTATAACAAGACAAACGAACCAGAAGTTGTTTATTATTAATATATATAACCCTATCTAAGTAATTTTGCCAAACATTAGATTTTTAGGAGTAAAATAACATTTAATAATATAATATTGTTTTTAAAAACTATTTTATGTCAATTTTGACACTATTTAGTAATTGATTTTTGTGAAACTCATAACAAATTGATTATTTAAAAAAAAATTAATTATATCAATACTAACATGTCATATTAACCTAGAAAATTAGTTTAATTCATAAAAAGTCTCAAATTTATTTTATTTTGGTATTTATAACATCAATTATGTCAATATTTCATTAATAAGATAATTACTTCATCATCTTTGTGTCATAAATAAATTAAATTATTTAATGTATAAAAATTAAAAATAAAATAAAATTATGTATGAAATATTTTTATATTTCTAATGAATATTTATAGTCGAATTTATCTCATGTATAACCCTATATTATAAATTATTTACTTATTAAACTTTGAATTTAACTATTTTAACCCTTCTTTAAATAAATTAATAAAAAATGTCCTAATCTAATCCCAGTGGGACAAAATGGTCATATGTTATTACTAAGATTGTTTTTGGTCGAATTACACTTATCCAATAGAATTAGGACATGTGTTTGGGTAATAATAATAACATTTTTACCCTTAATTACCCTATTTACTTTTAAACGTGGTAAATAAAAGTAAAATGTTACTATTCACCAAAAAATTATATTCATCTCATTGAACCACATTTTACATACTGACATCAACCGTGTCTCTCGGATTTTTGAAATTCCACTCACAGAATCGGTAAAATTATGTTTTATTTAAATTTGCAAATTCTCCTAGGAGGTGGGTAAAATAGGGTGAAAAGTTCAAAAAAAATTCTATATCTAAAATTATTATAAAACTAATCCAATGAATTATATTGAAATTATATAGGTATTATGTATCACTTTTGACCTAAAATAAATTTATATAAAATAAATAATTATTTAAATAAAAAGTCGCTTTTTAAATAGTAACCGAGTGTTTTTACTATTAATAAAAAATTGAATGTTTCCAGAAAAATACGAAAATTTCACCCTAGGCTAATTTCGATATTCCGAATCCAAAAATGAAGTCCATTTTGAATAATACAATTTACCAAATTTCAAAAAGTGGTTATTACTATTCATAACGGCTAGTTTTAATAATATTTTAATAGCATATCGTTGTTTAGTGAAACTCGGTATTGCGTACGACACAAGATATCAAGGAAGATCATGATTGTGTGTAAATCAAGCCAAGCTACTGTTGTGTGTAGTAAAAGATTACTTTGATGATTTATATAAAATAATAACAAAATATTTCTTATAAATGTCTCGGGTGTTACATTCTACCCCCCTTAAAATGAATTTCATCCTCGAAATTCATCACTTGTAACAAATAGATGAGGAAACATTTACCTCATAATATCCCCAAGCACCCATTTAGCTTCTTCTAATTGGCGGTTCCTCCATAAAACATTCACCAAGTGAGTGGTCTTGTTCCGTATGACTTTTTCATTACGATCGAGAATCTCTATCGGCTGTTCTTCATAAGAATGATCTTGTTCCAGCGGTACAACTTCTGAGCTGAGTATATGTGAAGGATCAGGTATGTACTTTCTCAGGAGAGATACATGGAACACATCGTGATACTGAGAGAAATTCGGTGGAAGCGCCAATCAGTAAGAAACCTTCCCAACACGATCCAGTATTTTGAAAGGACCATTATACCTAGGGATCAGCTTTCCCTTCTTTCCAAATCTCATTACTCTCTTCTAAGGAGATATTCATAAGAAAAATTTATCACCCACTTCAAACTCTAAGTCATTTCTTTAGTTGTCGGCATAACTTTTTTGTCGACTCTGAGATGCTCTTATGTGTTGTTGAATAGATCGGACCATTTCTGCCATCTCATCAACAAGATCAGGTCCTAATAGCTTTCTTTCCCCAACATCATCCCAACAAGTTGGAGTCCTGCATTTCATTCCATAGAGAGCTTCATAAGGATCCATCTGAATACTGGAGTGAAAGCTATTATTATAATAAAATTACACCAAAGGTAGGTGTTGATCCCAACCACCTTTGAAATCTATAGAGCAAGATATCAACATATCTTCAAGAGTTTGAATT
Organism: Viscum album; assembly: GCA_963277665.1. NCBI lineage: Eukaryota > Viridiplantae > Streptophyta > Magnoliopsida > Santalales > Viscaceae > Viscum > Viscum album. The sequence goes on from OY728150.1 coordinate 523,218,456, forward strand.
TTTCTCTCAGACTGGCCGTCTGTCTGAGGATGATAAGTAGTGCTAAAACTCAACTCTGTATCCAGAGTAGGCTAAAGACTTCGCCAGAACATTGAGGTAAACCTCATATCCCGATCAGATATAATAGAAAGTGGTACTCCATGATATCTTACCACTTCCTTTACATATATCTTGGAATGCTGATCCAGAGAGAAATCCTCTCTAATAGAAATGAAGTGTGTAGACTTTGTAAGATAATCAACTATGACCCAGATAGCAATATTGCCTTTGGATGTTTTAGGAAGTCCTGTGACAAAGTGCATAGTGATTTTTTCCCATTTCCATTCGGGTATGGGTAATGGTTTTAACATCCCCTTAGACTTATATCTCTCAGATTTAACTTGGTGACAAACCAAGCATCGAGAGACATATTCAGCAACATTTCTTTTCATGCCATCCCACCAGAAGTACTGTATCAGGTCCCTATACATCTTAGTGCTTCCATGATGAATAGAGAATGAAGAACTATGAGCCTCATCCAGCAGCTCCTTCTTTAATTCAGTTATGGGAGGAACACAAACTCGATTCCTGAACTTTATTATCCCATCACAATCAAGGTTGAATTCAGGAACATTTCTCACCTTCTTTTGTAACTATACATCTTCTTTCTTTGCCTCTTTAATCTTAACATGTATAGATGGTTGAACATTCATTTGATAAAGATATAATTTTCCCCTTTCATTATAATTCCAAGATCCATCCATTGTAAATCCGTAAATATTGGATCTTTTGTGATCCTCATCATGGATAAACTAGCATGGTCTTTTCGACTTAATGCATCTGCCACCTTGTTTTCTTTCCCAGGGTGGTAATGAATTGAGCAGTCGTAATCCTTAATCAGCTCAAACCATCTTCTTTGGCACATATTCTGCTCCTTTTGTGTGAAAATATACTTTAAAATTTTATGATCAGTAAAAAGTTCACACCTTTCTCCATAAAGGTAATGCCTCCAAATCTTTAATGAAATGATTACCGCAGCTAACTCCAAATCATGAGTTGGGTAATTTTGCTCATGGATTTTCAACTGTCGTGAGGCATAAGCTATCATCATATCATTTTGCATAAGAACACACCCGAATCCCTTCTTGGATGCATCACTGTAGATCGCAAACCTTTCTCCACTACAAGGCAGTGTGAGTAGAGGTTCATAGATAACCTTCTTTTCAACTCCTTGAAATACTCTTCACATTCCTCCGTCCAAACAAACATAACTCCTTTCCGAGTCAACTTGGTGAGTGGATTTGATAATCATGAGAAATAATTCACAAAACGTCTATAACAACCAGCCAAACCAAGAAAACTTCGGATCTCAGTTACTGTTGTAGGTCTCGACCATCTTTCGATAACCTTTGTTTTTGCTGGATCCACAGATATCCCCTCTTTTGAGATTATGTGACCCAAAAATTAAACTTTTGGAAGCCAAAATTCACACATAGTAAATTTGAAATAAAGCTTCTCCTTTCTCAGGGTCTTAAATATAATTCTCAAGTGATCTTCATGTTCTTGCTTGCTCTTTGAATATACAAGAATATCGTCTATAATGATTACCACAAACTGATCAATATAGTATCTAAAGACTCAATTCATCAGATCAATGAAGAAAGCAGGGGCATTAGTAAGACCAAATGGAATCACTATAAATTCATAGTGTCCATACATTGTACGGAAAGCCATCTTTGGTATATCCTCCCTTTTGACCCTTAATTGATGATACCCTGAATGAAGATCAATCATGGAAAAGTATTGAGCTTCGCGTAGTTGGTCAAATAAGTCATCAATGCATGGGAGAGGATATTTCTTCTTGATAGTAATCTTGTTAAGTTCTCGATAATCAATGCTGAGTCTCATTGATCCATCTTTCTTCTTAACAAACAGAACAGGTTCTCCCCAAGGTGATGCACTAGGGCATATGAACCCCTTATCAATATTATCTAGGAGTTTATTCTTCAATTCCTGCAACTCAATTGGGTCCATTCTATAAGGTTTCTTTGAAATATGTAAAGTACCCGGTATGAGTTCTATTGAAAACTCAAATTCACGATTTGGTGGAAGACACGGAAATTCCTCCGGAAAGACATCATCAAACTCCCGTACAGTGGGAATATTATTAATCATGAGTTTCTCACCAACCATTTAAGATAAATAATCTTCAATTAGTAAAATCAAGACCCATAAGATAGAAGAAATTCCCACCGGAAGGTTATGTTCATCCTTGCATCGATAGATGATCAAAGATTGATCTGGAATATGAATTGTGACTTCCCTTATTTGGAAATTGATATGAGCTCCATATAGAGAAAGCCAATACATGCCAAGAATCACATAAAATTCCACTATTGGAAGGATCACAATATTTTCAAGAATCACTCTCCCACAAACTTCAATTGGAGAAGAATTATAATCTTTTGATGCGACTGTTGTGCTATTAGGGGTTGTCACAGCCAACTCAACATCTAATTGTTGTGGTAATATGGTGATACCTTAGAAAATTCTTTAGAAATAAAGGAGTGGGTGGATCCGGAATCAAATAAAACAATTGCAACATTAGAGTGGATGGTAAGTGTACCTTTCACCACTTCGTTATCGTACTCCACAACGCTGATAGAAATTGCATGTGACTTTCCTTTTCTTTATACTTAAGAGTTTCTTGACATCGATCATCATCAACAACCCTTGGATTAGGGAATTGATTGGGAAAATGCCCCATTTCCTTGCACTTGTAACATTGAAGTGTAGGAGGTGCACTCTGTGTAGCATTTTCATTGTTCGCATCACTAGACATCTTTTTCCCATCGTTGCGGCATTCAAATGCCTGATGACCTTCTTTTCCACATTTGAAACATTTACTTGTACCTTTAAGACAACTCCCTCCATGTTTATTTCCACACTTTGAGCATAAGGGACAACTCATCTTATTTTTAGTGCTCTATTTACATTTTTATTTGAATTCCATTTTACTCTTCTTATCAAACCCATATGACTGATGGGTTACTCTAATCTCATTCTCAACTTTGAGAGCACATCGAACAATTTCCTCGTAACTATTGAAGTCCCTTATGGCTAACACCCTTCGAAGACTTGGTTTTAAGCCACTAAATAACCAATCGATGTTACTCTAAGGTTGGATAATAATACCAGAAGCGTAACTTGCAAGTATTGTAAAATTTGCTTCATAGGTAACAAACGATTCATCATCCTTTTTCATTAGTTCAAGAAACTTCTTCTCCATCTTTGTTCGGAGAATACGAGGGGTATACTTATTAAAAAATAAGTTCTTGAACTCATCCAATTCCATGGACTCAATTTCATCACTTTGCCTCATATTCTTGATAAGATTCCACCATTGATCAGCATCACCTTCCAAACGATACACTGATAAGATGACTTTATCATGTGCAGAACATTGAAGAACCGAAAAAATCTTTTTAGTAGTACTGATCCATTGTTCAGCAACTAATGGATCAGTTGTCCCAATGAATGAAGGTGGACGCTATCTCATGAAGGATTCAACCGAATGTTTCTCCTTCCTTTGCTCGTTTGGAAGTCCTGCATGATTCATAGCTTGAGAAAGTTATGTAAGCATGGCTACAAGATTTTTCATTCCATCTCCAATAACGTTTGGTTTCTCAGGGGGACAATCATTGCATTGCCCGTCGCATTTCTCATTAACATGGTTTCTTTGGGTTCCATCCATTGACTAAAACCAAGAATAATAGTGTGAGAAACACTAATTATAATAGGAAAACCACATAATCAAGAATAAAATTTCACACTTAAGGTCTTATCATAGGTTATTCATGCCCATTTCTAAAATACTAATATTGTGTTCTATGCTTAGACTTATCCTTAGGGTTCTTACTAAGGATTTCACATCCTAGTTTCCAAAGGTTGAATATACCTTTCCTCTGATACCAACTATAACGACCCATACTTTACATACAATGTTATTACTTCAAAATTGAAGTACACTTATTAAAACATATATCAAAACCACTAAACGACTGTATAGGTATAGTGTAATTATAAACTGGGAAACATAAACAACTGGTTCATAAAGCGTCTACACTGTCTCCCATTAATTTCATCATATCTATAGTCCCATTTGGAATATCTTACTTAATAACCTTCTTCCTGACCTGGGGAAGGAAAACATACAAAATGGTGAGCTCAAATGCTCAGTAAGGGTAAACAAAAGAAATATCAATCACATAATATTCATAAGAACATAACATTTTGGAAATATTACCTTTCCAAAGAGATCATAATTTCCTTACGAGGGATAAATAATGGTAGTGATATGTAATCACAATAATCATAACTTAAAACATGAAGATTTGTGTCATACACACATAATCATATAGAATCATTTCTTATTAGTCAAGATTCATTTCCAAGACTATCTTAGTGGACAAAGTCCATTTCTGAACCAAGTTCATTCCTCGTTTTAGTCCTGTTTCACTGAACCGGTTTAACCTTCCATTCCATCCATGTCTATATCTTGAGATATAAAATCTTTACACAATGCATTGGAGGGAGATATAGGTCCCACCCATCTCATAATGATACCATTCTTATGTGTGCCACAAAATCATAAACCATACATCATAGCATAACCCATATAATAAAAATGGGATTCTTAAACATCATGAAATCATAAAACAATTCATATAATATAATGGAATTCATAAAAATAATTCCATCACAACATAAGAAAATTAATTTAATAATAGGGATAGAAATAGAACCCTTTATTATCTTAGATGGAAAATATTTTTGATAAAACACTTGAACTCCATTCTTGAGGAAAATATCCTATCTACTTCAAAAACACTTTTCCTTTCATAACATGTCATACAATTATAAACTAAAAGAAGTTGATTAAAAATAAACATGAAAACTTTTAAACTAAGATTCATGGAAATAATGTTTTAAAAATCCATTCATGCCGTATAAGTTAAAAAACATTCTTCTCGTACTTTTGTCGGAAAAGTCAAAAAGTACCACGTACGAAAAACGACAACAGATTACTTTCATATCTTTTACTAAAAACTCACCAAAGGGTAAAATTGGATTTAAAAAATTATAGGTGGATGGAAATAATATTAAATATTGAGGAAACATGTATGTGGATGATAAAATACACCCCTGTAAATTCCAAAGTATAAGCAATCTTGGATAAAAATGAGATTGTGATATTTCCCTTACCTTAGGTACGATTTTCTTCATAAGTGTCTGAACCTCCTGTATAATGATTTAAATAATGTCATTTCATTATTCCATAATCATACTCATTGTTATGATATAATATATGGTCATATTATTATCTTATTATTAGTAATATTTCATTGCTACTTGTTATTCGGGTGTTTATTACTTTTTGTTCTTATTCTTGTTTTGTCAAATAAATTCTTATTCTTATTTCTAGGTTATAGATACCTCATTTACAGAATGGTATTAGTGTAATATATTTCATATTTATTCACTCAATGAATTTATGTAATCATTATGCAATGAAAATCATGTAGAACGAGTCCCATCACATCGTGGAGACTGTATTCCGTATGTACGCATGAGCGATGATATCGTTCCCCTGATCATGTAATTGTATTGGAGTATATGTATACTATTTAAAAATCAATATCACTTTAAAATAATCATAAATATTAATTCTTAATTCCATTATACCCATCCATGTAAGGTGGTGGTGGAAAATAGATTACACCACGACGTGGAGACGATATTCCGTACGTACGCACGCGCAGTGATTTCATTTTCCGTAGGATGGATAGATGGTGAAATAGGGTTGTATCATACTTATAATGACATATCAGTATATTAGTGATACTGATTTTATAAATTCATAATTAATAAACTAATTAAGAAGAATTTGAAGAAGAAATAATGTTGAAAGTATCGGTAACGGACATTACCTCTTCTTTGAGATGTTTCTTTGAGACCTCCTTTTTGGGTACTAAAATTGGTCATTGAAGAAGACCAGGACCTCTAGAATGTTTCTACAGAATTTTAGAGGAGAAATTGGCAGGGATTGGACGAGCATGAAGTCTCAAAGTGGTGTGAGGAAGAGAGGGATGAGGTGCCCTTTTATAAGGGAGGAGAGGGGCTCCTTTGGAAAAACTAAAAATATTATTTTATTATAAAGCCATATTCGGTTTTAAATAGCTCAAAATTGGTTTATTTTGAATCTAAGGTGTTTATGGGTCGAAATAATCTCATAAAATTAAATTTTGACAAGTTTATTTTTATATTTTAACCTTATCGTTTAGATTTAACTTTATGTTAGATAATTTTACTTTTACCGTGTCTTTTTGTGTTCTTACACTATAAGGTTAATAAACATGCTATAACAAGACAAACGAACCCCAAGTTGTTTATTATTAATATATATAACCTTATCTAAGTCATTTGGACGAACATTAGATTTTTAGGAATAAAATAACAATTAATATTATAATATTTTTTTAAATAATATATTATTTAAATTTAGACACTATTTTATAATTGATTTTTGTGAAACTTCTAACCGAATGATTAGTTAGAAAAAAGTTAATTAAATAAATACTAACATGTCATAGTAACCTAGAAAATTATTGGAATTCATAAAAAGTCTCAAACTACATTTATTTGGGGGTTTATGACAACAATTATGTAACTATTTCATTAATAAGATAATTACTGCATCATCTTTGTGTCATAAATAAATTTAACTATTTAATGTATATAAAATTACAAATAAAATACCATTATGTAGGAAAGCGTTTTATCTTTATAATGAATATTTATAGTCAAATTTATCTCATGTATTACCCTATATTAAAAATAATTTACTTATTAAACATTGATTTTTACTATTTTAACCCTTCTTTAAATAAATTAATAATAAATGTCCTAATCTAATCCAAGTGGGCCTAAATTGTCATATTTTATTCCTAAGGTTGTTTTTGGTCTAATTAAAGTTATCCTATAGAATTAGTAAATGTGTTAGGGTAATAATAATAACATTTTCACCCTTAATTTCCCTATTTACTTTTAACCATGGTAAATAAAAGTAAAAAGTTACTATTCACCAAAAATAATTTTCATCTCATTAAACCACATTTTACTTACTGACATCAATCGTGTCTCTCGGATTTTTGAAATTCCCCTCACAGAAGCGGTAAAATTAAGTTTTATGTAAATTTGCAAATTCTCCTAGGAGGTGGGTAAAAGACGGTGAAAAGTTCAAGAAATTTTTTATATATCTAAAATTATTATAAAATTACTCCAATGAATTACATTGACCTTATATAGGTATTATGTATCAATTTTTACCTAAAATAAATTTAAATAAAATAAATAATTATTTAAATAAAAATTCGGTTTTTAAATAGTAACCGAGTGTTTTCACTATTCATCAAAAATTGAAAGTTTCCAGAAAAATACCAAAATTTCACCCTAGGGTAATTTCGATATTCCAATTCCGAAAATGAAGTTCATTTTGAAAAATAAAATTTACAAAATTTCAAAAAGTGGTTATTAATATTCATAACAGGTAGTTTTAATAATATTTTAATACCATATCGTTGTTTAGTGAAACTCGGTATTGCATACGACGCATGCTATCAAGGAAGGTCGTGATTGCGTTCAGAGCAAGCCAAGTTAGTGTTGTGTGTAGTGAAAGATTCCTTTGATGATTTATATAAAATAAAAACTAAATATTTCTTATAAAAGTCTCGGGTGTTACACACACAATCACAGTCAGCATTCAAGATCAAATGTGAAAGTGTGAGGAGTGGAACAAATGGAGCATCTTGGTTGAGAAAATCATCTCAGCCTTCCTGCTCACAATGAAGAAGCATGGAGGATCCACCTTATTCCCTCAAATCCTTGTGTATTGTATTTGTTCTAATAATACATGGAATTGAAGGTGAAGCCATATCTCAGAGGGAGAACCCAAGATTTTGTGATGAGAAGTGTTCCGTTGTGGGGGAGACACATGAATAAGTTTCCAGAGTCATTATCTCAATAATTATCAACTTCAGTTGGTACTAAATTCTACTACTCTAAATATTGTCTGAAGATCACGTCAATATAAATGGAATGTTATTTCTAAATCTCTCATCCTTGGCTACTCAAAATAATGATCATTCTACAAAAGGGGATTAATAAAGATAATCAATTCCATAAGAAGAGTGAAAGTTCCCTAAGGCCACTTATCCTAGAAATTTTACATGAATTTTTTTGATCTGTTTGAAAAAGTGAGTGCAGGAGTTTCAGATTGATTATTTCTTATCACATTCAGTATCTTCAGCCAAGAATTAAATTGGAAAACCCCTTGAAGAAAAGTGTTTGAGTTCTCATCTCATGTGGTGTCATATTTAGTGGGTAATGGATAGTTTTTTTGTCTAAATCAAATCCTCTTGTTTTCTACACCGAGAATTGCTCAAGTAGACTTAGAGTGAAATGATTGATGGCACATTTCTTATGTATGGAATGATACCCTCTCTACCATGAACATTTTATTTCTTGTGAATAAAGGGGAGATAAAAGAAATGAATGTCTAAGGGAGAGAAAGAAGGGGAGAGATAGGATTCTCATCTTGACATTGACACATTCATGTGAGGAGACATTAAGGTGTTGACAAAAAAATACAAAGGGGGTGATTGTTGGGACCACTTTGTGTATGAAGATTGTATTTGTTGTCAACAGTTGTCAATACTTGTCAAACTGAAGAAGGAGATGACGAAGGAATCCAATGTTAATGGAGATTGTATGAAGTGATGATACCTGGAGAATTGTTTTGAAATCATATCAATGAATTTCATACTTGGGAAATTCTCTATGAAGCAAATTCAGACGATTGTTGAACTGATCCTAAGTTCAAAGAACTTGTGTCAAATGTGACACATTGTGTACAACAATGAAGAATGGTGAGGTATCATCCATCTAAGGATGATTGCAAAAGAATTTGAAGAAGACCATGCAACACTTCATGATTTCATGATAACCATGCAAGATCGTACTTGAAGAAAATAATCATATGATTTGAATGAAGTAGAGAATGATGGTTGAAGAAGAAGAGAGAGTGTGGAAGGCTTGGCATTCTAAGAAGGTCATGAATTACACATTGCCTTGAAATTAGATGATTGTTTCACTATTCTTAATGTTCCAAATAAATGTATCAAAGGTGATACATTGTCTGCAAAATTGAAGATATTTGAAGAAGCTTCAAGCCTCCACTTTTGTATGAAGAGAGATGATTGGAGTTCTTTGGAATTAACACTCCAAAATGAATTTAAAATTTCAAGTGAGGATAAATGAAGTACTTTGGAATTCATATTCCAAAAGGAATGGATGAAACCAGACGATGATTTTCTGATTTGTATTTCACAAATATCATAATTTTGGAGAACTTGTGATACAAGCCTTATTAAGGAAAGGGAGAGAGAAAGAATTAGGCACGCACATATACAGTAGGCGCAGAAGTATGCAGTAGGCGCGTAAGTATGCAGTAGGCACGCAAGTATCTAGAGTTGCACAAGTCATATTTCAAATAGAATTATTTCAAAAATATGGGAAAGGAATGAAGACGCACAAGTGGCAAGAAGGCGCGTAAGTACCAAAAAGGCACGCAAGTACCAAGAAGGCGCTCAAGTACTAAGGAGGCACACAAGTGCCATGGAGTCATGCAAGTGCCAAGAAGGCGCACAAGTACGATGGGGGTTTGCAATTAAATGTGATGTGCAGGTTGCCAAAATTCCTATAAAAAGGTGACTACCCTCCTCATTTTTTATGGCTCAAGACTTAGAAAAATATTTTGAGCTCTGAGCGCGCAAGTTGAAGAAGTGAGCCATGCAAGTGGTTGAGGAGCACAAGTTGAGCATCATTTTTAGGTGGTGTGCAACTGTTGTGGTATCCACAAAGTGGAGCGCAAGTATTGGCGAGCATGTGGAGGCACACAAGTGGTGGCGTGCAAGTATTGATGCTCAAGTGAAGTGGAATGCAAGTACTATTTAAAATATTATCCAATCAAAATATAACAAAGGAAATAAATTGGCGCACAAGTTAGAAAGTCGCGCGCAAGTGATGGAATGGTGTGCAAGTGATGAAGAGGCGCGCAAGTGTTAAAACAGCAGACAAGTATTGGTGCGAAAGTCTAGGTCGCGAAAGTCACAAAAATTTCTTTAAATAGACGACTAGTCTCCTCATTTTTCAAGTCTCAACACTTAAGAGAAAATTTTGAGCTCTGAACGTGCAAGTGTAGAATGTGGCGCACAAGATGAAGTGGTGTGAAAGCTGAGGGTTATTTACAAGGTGCGCAAGCTGGGTGCCACGCAAATATTGCTGTACAAGTATTTCCGCACAAGTATTTCCACGCAAGTATTTCCGTTCAAGTATTGTCGTGAAAGTTTCACCATGCAAGTATTGCCATGCTAGTATAGGTGCACATTTGTTTCCGTGAAAGTATTACCGCGCAAGTTTTGGTGCACAAGTTTTGGCGCGCAAGTGGTTAGTGGCGCGAAAGCTGGGTCGCGCGCAAGTAAGGGTTGACGGGCAAGGTAGAACTTGTGATTCTAGAAAGAAGAAGAAGATGAATAGCTCAGTGCAGATGGTTTTGCTCTGAAAGAGAACATGTTAAGAAGAGTAGGTTTCTGTGAAGCTGGTTGTGCATTGAAGAATTCGAAGAAGAAGAAGAGTGTGCAGCTTACATGTTTTCTGCATAAAAAGAAGTGAAGAAGAATAATAATAATAGAGTATGCCCAAATGAAGGTTAACAATTATTCAGGGAAACATAATTCAGATGATGTTATGTGAGCGGATCCTCAGTGTTTGAATAATCACATTGGTGTATGAGATTCTATCCAAGAAGGGAAAAGAATTTTTAGTTCAGTTGGTTGTTGCACTAAGAAGAATAAAGAAGAAGTTTAGTGCATTTGGTGTTGCACTAGAAAATAAGAGAAGGAATGGTTAAAGAATTGTGTGCCTACTACTTTGCAAGTAATCAAGTGAAAAGCACTAAAGAAGACCAAGAGAAGAAGCTACCTTTTGAAGAAGGATAAATACTGTCTCCATAGGTAGTATACATAACTAGCTAGAGGCTGCAAGTTGGACTAGGATATCACCAGTCCAGGGAAGAGGATTGTTTCCCACCCCCCTTTAAAGTGTAGGGACTCACACTATCTAGAGGATTGTTTTCTTATACACTCCATTGTAAAATAATATCACATTATAATGGAGAATTCATGTAGTGGTCATACCCATGCATGGAAAGGACGTAGCTACTCTTATTGAGTGGTGAACATTGTAAAAATATCCTATGCATATTTTTACTTCTTTCTATTATTACATGCGACAGGGAAAAGATAATAAGAGAATCAAGATCCTAACAGGTCAAGAGGTACTGGGATAAAAGCTGGAATTGTTTTAAAATGTCCCCAACACTGATTCACCCCCCTCTCAGTGTTAGGCATATCCGAAACTGGTCCTCTCACAAGGCCCATAGGCTTAGAGATTTCACTTCCCATAGTCTTGGAGACATTACAGGACCCGTAGGTATTAAGTAAATAATACAAACTATGACTACTTGAAATCGGCCCTCCCCAGTATTTTCATCGTGATTAGCTCTCTAACATTTCATGACTATTCATCTAGTTGTCATGTGAAGAGATGCATATGGCCGGAACTTATGGCAATGACATACCCTCTCATTCCTCTAAATCATTTATCCCCACTCTAGTGAATGCATCTTGCTCTGGAATCCTATTCTGGAGCTGGTTCCTTGTAGAATTTGTCTGGTCATCTACATATAAGGTGGACCTGAAGACCTTGAGGTGGACCAAAGGTCATGAGGTGGCCATAAGCCCCAAAAGGTGGAATTACAGCCTTACTTACTTGAAGGCCTGGGTGGCTCGAATGCCTTAATTACACCAATCCCAAATCAGTGGCCCAAGGTGAATAGTTCTGGCAGCTATATTACCAAACAATACCTGCAACAGTAACTACTGCAATACCTACTACAATACCTGCACAGTACTGCTAAATTGCATGCTACAATAACTACTACATAACCTAATATAATACTTCTATATTACCCTAGAATTATTCCTTCAATTGGTTTCAAACCTGGGTCTCATAGATGCACATAGAGAGACCTCACCAATAGGGCTAAGGCTCATGTTCTCAAATTAAATAGATTTCAAATAAAACTACCTTTAATAATAAATTAAATATTTAAACCAAAATCAGGAAAAATACCAATTTATATGAATTTAAATATATTATTAAATATAATGTGGATTTTATGTCACTTTTAGTCCAAATAAAATAATATAATCATATATTAAATTGCATGATTTAAAGAAAATAAATGAAATTTTTACAAAAAAATAACATATTACAATGTTCAGTGAAAAAACAATCATTTCTGAAAAATATAAACCTTTAAAGAAATGATAATTTGGATATAATATTTTCTAGAATGATATACATGTAATAAAAAAATTACTAAAATTAGTAGATAAGATATATATTATACATTTACAGTGAGTAATAAATATAATTTTTTACAACATAACATTTTTAAAGTACATATGAAGTTACTTAAAACTATGTGATTATTTCATAAAAATTAATCATTAAATTTTTATTTGATATGACCCTAATATATATATTAGGAATTGGTTAATTCTATTTATAATTTCCAATTAAATGACTATGTTATAACAGTCATATTTATAAAATTTATTTGGTGGGTCATTTATGATCGATGTTTCATGTCATATACAATATCAAAAATTATGTTCTCCTTTTTAAATCTGATCGTGATACACTCAAAGATTATAATATCCTTATGATTGAATCCTTAAGAACCCAGTATAGTTCTTTATTAACATCATACATCACAATTAAGTCCCACTAAATAGTTTCTTTCCCAATATATCCTATACTAACATACTTTTAAATGTCATGAATATTCATCAATTCATTCTCCTATTCCTCAAATCCGTCTCATTTAATAATACCAAAATTAGAAAAAATAATCTGTCACATAGAGGTGAAACCTCTCTACTATATATAATTATCCTGAAATCATCTCATAAGTGACCTATAATTATAATGTGGCCTCTCTTTCACATTATAACTGAGAAAATAATGATAAGGGGATCCTCACTTTTCTAATTCCTTATTTTGGGAATAAAAATTCATAAAATACCATTTAATGGTTTAATAATAGTCATATACCATAGAGTACACCATCTATGCCACCAAATCCCTATTTTGGCTTTGTACCTCAACTACCCTAACATGAAAATCGAATGTAAATTTCATGCATAAACTTACATAGTATATAACCCATCCATGGTGTCTGTTTTTTTTTCCATACATAGCTTTTAGAAAATTAATATTTATGGAATCTGACCATGCACTTCATATGTGGTCCAACCATGTGTCCCACTAAGTGTGTGCCCAAACAGAATGTGTGTGACATAGCGTTTATCCAAAAATTGGGATGTGTACTGAAGGAAGTACGTGGTATGTTCATATATATTACATTCCATTTTTTTCATAATATTTCACTTTGGTAACATCCAAGCTAAAAAACATGTTTTCTTTAATTACATTCAATGTTGTTGGGTTTTCCATATTAAACCCCTTTGTGAATTTTCTGGAAACATTATTTCTACCCAAATAAAAACCCTTTTGGGATGTCAATCATATTCAATAGTCTATATAATGTAATAAAACATAAAATATATTAATAAAATGATGAAAAATGAAAAATGAAAACATTTTCCTACCTCAAGGTTATATCACAAATGCTTGAGATCATAACTGTACTTTAGGGCCTTTGCACATCAATATACATCTAATTTACATCTTATTTGAATCCCAACACACCCCTCTCCTTTCCCAATTATTAATATAGAATGAGTTGTTTTACAAGAGAATCCTCCTTTAATAAAAGTTGGGTAGGCAGTAAGGGTTGAGGAAATAAGAATACAAATTTGAAATTTAAAATGAATGTAAAATGAATACCTATTTTCAATATTGATATGGGTCTTAGAGCCTATACTGATTCTATAACTCACCAAGGTAAAACATGAAATTGGATACCCAATATTGAATTCATAATTTAAACACGGGACTCTATTTAGGATATATCATCATTCATTCATGTGCAATATTTAATATTTATTAAATAAATATTCAATAATTCTAAAAAATATTCCCAACACATTATTTTTAAAAATTATAGACCTAAGGAAGAAACCTCAATCCATGATAAATGAAATAATTAGAAAATTATTTTGAGTTCATATTCTTATTAAAATTTCCATTTTTAACATCATAATATCTCATAGAAAAAATTAAAACTTTCTCAGATGGTTTGGTATTGAGTGTTAAATAGGGGACATATATTGATATAAAAAATAAGAGGTGACTCTATAGAACAAATATTTTTCGGTTAGGTGTTCTTATGGTAAATATTGTTTTATATTCTTATGTGTGTATATATATGTATACTAATATATATATGTGTCTGTGTGTGTGTGACAATGTATGTGAAATTCCAATACATATGTTTACTTCTATTGATTTTAGCACTTCCATTTGTTCTTATATAGGGAACCAATAGTTGTTCGATGGATTTATTAATACATATCATGTTCTAGTTTATAATTTCTCACATGATTGGATCCATTATAAGGGATTTTCTCTATATTCAGATTTTTCAATCTGGTTATTCCATGAAGGGTGAGGCTGAGTGTAATGGAATTTGATTGACTCATGCATCCTAGTATGATGGATCATGTATTGTATTATTCAAGATTTCCAACATATATATGGGGTGTTAACATGATTATCTATGACTATTTAATACTTTTCTTTAGTTTTAGTGATATTTGTTTTAGTAGTTATTTATTATTATTGAGTATCACTATTGTTGTTGCTTTATTTTTTTTATTACATTAAATAAGTATTTATAACCTCTTTAAATTTTAGTTTCATTTAAAATAAATAATTATTATTTATTTTAACTGTCAAATAGAAATTTTATTTGAAAAAATTGTCCACATGTTTTAAAATAGATGTTCCTAAAGGTCACCATTACTTGTCCTTAGTTTTAAGTTAAACAATGTTTTTGTTTTTTTACAAACTAGATGGAAATTAATCTAATATTTAAATATAATGAATATGTTATTATTTTCTTGGAATTAATAATAGTATTTTTAGCTTATATATATATATATAATTATTTATTTTTTGATTAGGTTTAGATTGTGATCACTCATGGAGAATTTGAGGTTCTTTTCATTAGATGATTACTCAGGGAGTCACATGGAGATATGTTTGGGTTTAAATTTATTTTTTTTTATTACAGATACACCATACATTTCATGTCCCATTATTGAATCAACTATATTTTTTATTTATATTTATTAATGATTTTTTGTATATTAATGTTCACCATTACATATATGGTACAAATTTTATTTTTAATTTCATATTTTTTAGGGCATGGGTGTGGATCATATAGAAATTTCATGCATTAATTTTCAATGAATCCCATGACTTTTATAATTACATTTATGTGGTGAAATGGTTACCAATTAAGTATATATAATTCCATTATTTTCACTTACCTACAAAGATTATAAACATCCATATGACCTTATCACTGTCCAACTTGCGTGTTTGGTGGATGGTAAACACATATGATTTTGTGAGTAAATGGAATCAGATCAAAAGTTCTTATAAGGGAATATATTTTATAATTCCCATTAAAATATTTATAACAATGATAAAATAGATATAACAATATCATAATTTTAAAGGTATGTGTGAGAAGAGTCTTGAAAATTCATTTGTGATTATGGCCATGGGTTTCCATGAGATTTTTTTTTGCGTCTTGGGAATTAGTTTGTTTTCATATTTATTCTATATATTTTGATATATTTTGTTGGTACATTTAATTCAATCAATGATATTACTATTTTGATAATTTTTTATTTTGTATGATACAAATGAGAGTGAACTAGTGGTACCCAAAGAGCACACAATTCCTAGAAATATTTATCAAGCTTGAGTATATGGTTTAAATTAGATCTAGATTCCAGTTGTGATATTAGAACATGGTCTTCTAAGATATTAAGCTAGGATACACATAGACACTAGCCCCCCTTTGTATTTTATAGTGTAAATATTTATATTTTAATTATTTATTATAACATGTCCATGTTTTTTGAGTAAAGATCACATTTTAATGTTTTAAATGATTGGTCAAAAAATTTAAAATGATTTGTTTAAATAATTAGTAATTAATTTCCTACATTAATTTAATTATAATTATTGTGTTTTATTTCTAATGAAATAGTTTTTATCAAAATATCTTTCTTTATAATAATTATAAATGAGGTGAAAATTTTTAATTGGTCTTTATGTATTATTTTAGAGGATGATTCCAAAGGATTGTAAAAATAAAAAGTGGTATAAATAATCAAATATGGGTTTTGATAGAGGGATCCACCTATGAACTAGTATTTTTATATAGATATTACATATTAAAAGATGAATATTCAATATATTTCATAAATATATGATTACAGAATGTAAAAATTTATTTCTTTCAAATACTAGATTAACAATAATATTTATAATGAATGATATTTAACACCACCCGTACAAATCATCTTATACGGTAAGATTCCTAGAAATTCTATAGAAAAAACATTCATCATAACTTTGGGAAATGAAACTCAGAAAAGGGTGAGGTTGGATTTTTAGTCATGGTTTCCAAGGAAGATATAAACTGGTGATCATATGAAATAATAAGATAAATAGAATGGAATGAGATTATGAATAAAAATTGTGATTTTCATACCCAATCTATCATGGATCCTAAACATGATACCTGGAATAATATACTTTAATTTGAAGGGAAACAAACCATTTGAGTTATTAATCATTATAAATCAATCATGAACCATAATTTATTTTCGTATAAGGTTTCCACCATAATATATATAAAAACCATTTCATATGTCAAGGATAACAATCAGTACCATCAAATTATAATACATCATGCATAAAAACTAGTTTTTCATTTCATAATAGATCAGTAATAATTACCTATTTCCCGTACTAGATCAATAAATTCACCCTTTTTCCAATAAAGAATCAAGGAAATCATCTTATTTTCCATCATTTTCTCATGAGATATAAAATATTACCAATGAATTAGAGGGAGATATACCCATCATATTATAAAAATATTTGTGTTACACTAGATCATAAAACATTCATCATGTCATAAACCATGAAAAAGGAAATGGGTTTCATAAAAATTTCATCAATGAATAACTTGAGGAAAAAAATGTGTTCCAAAATTATTTAATAAATCCATCATATCAAAATTTAGGGAAAAAGAATTAGTTTTATAGATATATTTTCAACATAGTTATAAAAATAAATATAATCATAATTAACCCAATTAAATAATAAGGATGTTATTATAGGATTATATGTTTTATAAAATATAAGCAACAAAAAAGGTCATTGTCATTGATGAATAAAAATTAAATAAATAATATTTAAAATATTATTAAAGAAAATATCCTTTTCATTTTAAATAACATATCTAAAATATATAATTTTTTCAAATATTAAAGAAAACATTTTCTCTGAATATAACCTTGAAAACATGTCATGGAAGCTTCAAATAATTGAGAGGTCATAATGACATAAAATTTTGTTAATTACTTACACATTGAATGAAATATTTCATTTCATGTTTTTTGTAAAATTTATAAAAAAAATTATATTGAAAATGAAAAGAACATAAATTTTGAAATGAAAAAATAAAAGGAAAAAAAGGGATAAAACAACATTAAACAATCATTGGATAATGTTATAACATCTGTTAAATAATGTTTATAAAGTGTGCACAATGATGAAAAGTGGTTCTCTAATGAAGAGAGAAATAAAATATAATTTTCAATACAATTAATAAACTTTTGGAATAAAGATTATATAAATAGAGTCATTTTAATGAATGAAATTAAATTTAATGAAATTACTAGATGAATGTTAAATGAAAACATGAAATTTAAATGTGAGATGAAAGTCCTTTCCTAAAGCATTGACATATATCATAAATGATCAAAAGAACTATATAATAAATATAATTTTTTTATAAATCCATTAAATAACCATAAACATATGGATCATACCATATATGATTTATATATGGACTTTTATAACCCATGTATAAATAATTTCCTACAATGAACATGTTTATTTTAAGAATCACTTCCTTTTTCATGTATTATTTGGTTTTATATTTTTTATCCTTTTATATTGATCATAGTTCTATAGTTTCTATAATTTTAACCATAAAATAAAAATCCTATATATTCATAAGATAATTATTAAAAATAATCCACAAGTTATATAGATTGAAAATGAATTACATTATTCATAGACATAGTGAGTTGTGTGTACGCATGAAAACTGTTTACATTTTCTACAGGGGAAAAATAATGAAATTTAAACAATATATTAACTTTAAAAATTAATTTTATGTCATATATATCACATATTTAAATAAATATATCCTTATTACCATCCTTATAATGAGTACTTGGATATCATATCACATTTCTTTCGAGGCGGTAGACTATCGTACAAACGAGCGACGTTATCATATTCCCACAAAATGGATTGTAATAAAAGTATATGTAATATTAATATTATAAAAGTATTATTATATCATAAATATCATATAAATATGTTATATCCACTAATATATTCATCCTTGATATGTGGTCATGGAAATAAAATTACATCGGTTCACACGGCAGTAGTATGCCATAAACACAATCAACGATTTCATTTAACTATTCATGGAATATAATATATATATATATAGTTCATTAAATTAACATAATAACATAAAATTAAATTATATAAAATATTTTTTTATATAATACTAATTTAATTTAATTTTATGTAGTTATTGTAATTAATAAAATTAAAATACCTGGATTAGGATAATACCTCCTCTTCAATGAACCCCATTAAGTTTATACCCAGTTCCTCATTAGGAGGGGTTTTTAATAAAACAAAATCCTGTAGGATGTGGAAAGGATATTTGAGACTTTATTTGTTCATGAATCACCTAAGAAAAATTGTATTCTAAGGGTAAAATGTAGAGGATAAGGGGCATCATTTTATTTGTGGGGAGAGGCCACACTTAGAATTTTTAAAAAATAAAAATTTGTATCCATATTTTGAAGGTGAAAAAAATCTTAAATATTGTTAAATATAAAATTATATAGGATATAATGTTTATATATGACCATAAAAATTAATTTTACATGTTTAATGGCAATTTTAACCCATATTGTTTTTATATAAACACCACAGAAACCCAATTTTATGCTCAATTAAGTTAATTAATTTTCAATAATTTTACAATATATTTTTACAAAAAATCTAGTTTACAATATTATGTATTTTTAATTTTTATAATTCCAAATATGTATTCCATTTTTTCTAATGAAATTCTAAAAATTTAATTTCAAAATAACCCCGTAGATGCATTGAAAAAGCAGAGTACAAAAGAGACAATATTCTTATGTATATAATGTTTTAATATAAAATTTTAATACGAAATAGATGTCAATGTACTGAATTGGATTAATACATATATAATTGAAAACTATTTTCACTCTAATTTTTTTAAAAAAGTTAATTTTTAAAGGTTTTAAACAAAAATATATTTTTTAATAAAAATTAGTATTTTATGAAATTTAGTAAAAAATTAATATTTTTATAAAATTATCAAAAATTATTCATAAGATAATATTGAAATTTTTATTCAAAAAATTAATATTTTTTTATAAAATAAATTTTCTCAATGTTTCAAAAATTAATTTTATTATTTTTTTATAAAAAAGAAATAAATCATTATTTCGATAGAATAGGTTTTTTGAGTATATAAAGACATTGATAAAATTTAAGTACATATTATTAAATAGATTTAATTTATATAAAATATTTATACATAATTATAAATGTTTATTTTTCCTACTCATACCAACAAATTTAGTGCTTAGTTTATAATGGTCAGGTTTAAATAATCATTTTAAAATTATATCATAGTTTTATAAAACTCAGTGTTGCATGTTATGAAATCTATCAAATATGTTAAATTTATTCAAAACAAATATTTTATATCATCTAATGTTGTTACGTTATACCCCCCCTTTTAATTAATTTGTCCCTAATTTTTTTGACTTCGGTATAAAAAACTGTGGATACTTATGCCTCATTACATCATCAAGTTCACATATAGGTTCCTCAAGATTGTGATTTATCCAAAAAGAAATTTTCAGGTGAGTGGTCTTATTTCATAGAAATCTCTCCCTAAAATCCATATTCTCGGTCAATTATTCATCATAATATTGATCCTTCAATAATGGAAAAACAATTAAGATCATTACATGTTATAGATCAGGTATGTTCTTCCTTATGATATATACATGAAATATATCAGGAACATGAGATAGTTTTGGTGGAAGATACAAGTGATATGAAACCATCCATACCCAATAAATAATATTGAAGGGGTCAATATACCTAGGAATTATGTTTCATTTCATCTGGACTAAAATAAAATTCTTCCAAATATAAGTTAAAAAAACATTTTCCCCAAACTCAAATTCAAATTCACACTGATGAATATCATCATAAAATTTATATCAATTATATGTTTACCTTATGCACTGCTAAATAGATCAATTTTTTCCATTATGTCATCTATCATAGGTCCCTATATATTTGATTCTACAACTTCATTCCAGCATGCTGGAGCTGAACACTTCTTTCCAAATTGGCATTAATAATGAAAGATATGAGTATATGAGTGTAAATTATTATTGTAAGAAAAATCTTATATATAAAGGTGTTTATCCCAACCAAATTTCAAATCCATAGAAAAAGTATCTTTGAATATACTATAGGTATTTAATTTTTCTCTTAAACTATCCATCAATTTTTGGATGATACACAATGATGAGACAATACTTTATATCCCTGACCTATTGATGACTTCACCAGAACATTGAGGTAAACCTTAGATGCAAAATAGAAAGAATAGAATGATGTATATCATGTAACCTTCCCAATTCCATAATTTATATACTATAAAGCTAATACAGATATAAATATTAACTTATAGGGATAGAATTTGGTAAATCTGTATGGATACTGAAAAAAACCAATATACCATTGTTCCCTTATATATTTTTTTGGGAGTACGATGACAAAATCCATGGGGATATTTTTTAATTTCCATTCTGGTATAGGTAATGTATTTAACATACCCTTAATTTTTTTTCTATCATCCTTAACTTGATAACATATTATGAACTAAGATATATACTCAGAAATATATCCCATCACGTTTCCCCCTAGAAATAATATTTTACATATGCCAGTGGTAGGGATTATTCCATATTTAACAATTGGTTGTGGGTTATTACCTCACAACATTTCTAGGTGTTATAGGTTGTATCCTTGGTTGTGGGAAATTCTTTTTCCAAAACTATATTAAAAGAATTCATAAAATGTTACAAAATATCAAAAAACCCACAATTACCTCAACATTAAAGATAAAAAACAGTAATGGTAACCGGTACCTTTAATCATATGTCCAAAAAATGTAAAGGAATTCCACGTACAAAAATTATTTCCACTAAAATATATATAAATAAAAAAGGATTCATTTATATAAACTCATTAGAAAATCATCATAATATTGATAGCCTTCAATTACATAAATAATAAAAATGATTTTAATAGACTTTGAACTTATGATAAACATTAAACTCATAAACCCTTGATGGTATACAAAACTCTTAATCCAATATTACATTGAAACATATATGTTTACAAAATCTAATTCACCCTTTATTCCGTACATATTATCCTATCTAAGACAAAAAAATCCATTGGAATCTGGGTTTCATCCTTGTACTGATAGAGTGTCAAATTTTATTTCATTATTGAAGAATCTATGATTCAAGATATAAACAATGCCCATAATCTCCTAAAATTTCACTAAGTGGTTTAAAATACAAATTTCATAGGTCTCAAACATAAAAATTATAACATGATATTAAAAACTCTATAGTGGAGGATAGGAATTTCCTATTTATCATGATTCACATCAGGTATTGTTATTTCATAGGTTTTTTTTCTTTTTCCGTGATCATCATATATTTTTGTGGATTATTTTTCTCATTATCCCTTGGATTATGGTATTGATTCAAATAATTCACAAACTACTTGAATTTGAAGAAATGGAGCATCGGTGATGTATTAGTGGGAATTGAGTTCTATTCTAATTTATTTACCATCCCATTCATTTACATTCAATATTAACAAAATTTATGACCAAGCATTCCACTTTTAAAGAACCTCCAATATAACGACCCATACTTAATATACATTGTTATTACTTAAGAATTCATGCATAATTATTACAACATATAACAAAACCATGATAGGAACGTATAGGTATAGTGTCTTTAGAAACTGGGAAATATAAACAATTGGTTCATAGATCATCTACATTGTCTCTCGCTTATTTCATAATATCTATAGTCCCATTTGGCATATCCTACTTAATACCGTTCTTCCTGACCTAGTTAAAAGAAAACATACAAAGGGGTGAGCACAAATTCTTATTAAGGGTAGAAAAAGGAAATATCAATCATATCATATTTATAAGAACATAACATTTTGAAAATCATAACCTGAAAAAGAGATCATAATACCATAACACGGGATAAATCATAGTAGGGAAATGAAATCCCAATAATCATAACATAAAACCTAAATCTTTGTGGCATACAAACATAATAATAGAAAATCATTTCATATTCGTCAAGACTCATTGCCAAGACCATCTAAGCGGACAAAGTCTGTTTCTGAACCGAGTTCACTCCTCATTCCAATCCTGTATCACTAAACCAGATTAACATTCTGTTCCAGCCATGTCTATCTAATGGGATATTAATATTTACCCAATGAATTTGAGGTAGATATAGGTCCCACCAATCTCATAAATAAACCATTATTATCTGTGCCACAAAATCATAAATCATATATTATAGCATAACCCATGTAATAAAAATAGGATTCTTAAAAATCATGCCATCACAACATAATCTATATAAGATAAAAGGACTTCATAAAAATAATTCCATCATAAAATACTCAAATGAATGTAATAATATGGATAGAAACAGAACCCTATATTATCTTAGATGGAAAATAATTTTGATAAAACATTTGAACTTCATTCTTGAGGAAAATATCCTTTCTACTTAAAAAACTTTTTCCTTTATCAACATGTCATACAATTTTAATCTAAAAGAAGTCAATTAGAAATAAAATTTAAAACTTGTAAAGAAAAATTCATGGAAATAATGTTCTATAAAAATCCATTCATGCTGTATAAGTTAAAAAAACATTCTTCTCGTACTTTGGCCGAAAAAGTCCAAAAGTATCTCGTACAAAAAATGAAAAAATATTCCTTTCATATCTTTTACTAAAAATTCACCAATAGGTAAAATTGGATTTAAAAAATAGTTGGAGGATAGAAATAATATTACATATTGAGGAAACATGTATGTGGATGATAAAAATTTCCCAGTAAATTCTGATGTATAAACAATCTCGGATAAAAATAAGATTGCAGGATTTTCCCTTACCTTAGGTCCGATAGGATTTATACGTGTCCAAACCTCATGTATTGTGATTTAAATAATGTAATTGACTTATTCCAGAATCATAATCATTGTTATAATATCATAAATGTCCATATTATTATCTTCATATTAGTAATATTTCATTGCTACTTGTTATTCCGGTGTTCATTGATTTATGTTATTATGCGTGTTTTTTCAAATAAATTCTTATTACTCTTTTTATGTTATAGATACATAATTTACATAATGATATTATAATAATATATATCATATATATTCATTCAATTCATTTATATAATCATTATTCAATGAAGATCATGTAGAATGAGTCACATCACATCGTGGAGACGGTAGACTGTACGCACGCACGAGCGATGACATCATTCTCATAATTATATGAATGGAATTGGAGTTGATGATATAATATATCATAATCAGTATCATGTTATAATAAAAATATATATTTGTTCTTTACACCATTATACCCATCCATTATGGTGGTGGTGGAAAACAGATTACACCATGGCATGGAGACGGTATTCTATACGTACGCACAGGTGGTGATTTCATTTTCTGTAGGATGGATAAAAGGTGAAAAAGGGTTGTTTCATATTTATAATAACATATCAGTATATTAGTGATAATGATTTTATTACTTTATAATGAAGAAAAAAAATAAGAGGAAGTAGAAGAAGAATGAAACATGAACGAATCGGTAGAAGAGATTACCTCTTCCTCGACATGCCTCTTTTAAACTTCCTCTTAAAGCACTAGAGTTGGTGTTTTGAGCAGAATATAACCTCTATGATAAATCTAGAGATGTTGAGAAGAGGAATGGGCAGGGTTTGGCCGAGATTTAAGGTTCAAAATTGTGTGAGGAGGAGAGGGATGAGGTTCCCTTTTATAAGGGAGGGGAGGGACACCTTTGGAATTATAATAAATATTAATTTATAATAAATTCCTAACCCACATAAAAACCTACAAAAATGACTCAATTCAAAGATGAGATGATATAGGGTTGTAATATCATCAATAAATAAAATTTAAACATGTTGTGAATTTATTTTAAACCTTATCAAATTTATTTATCCATATTTAATGTATTTAATTTTATTTGTGGTAATAATATTCTAAAGTTTAAATTGTTATAAATAATTACTTATGTGCTATTAATTGATCATAATTGGATAATTTATGACATTTTAGACCATATAAATTTAAATTTATAATTTTTAAATATTTTTGTGATTTTTAAACAATTTTATAATATGTTATTTTTATAAAATAACAATAGTGTCAATTTTGAAACTATTCATTTATTTGAATTTAAATAAAATCTATACTGAGGATATATTAAAAAAAATTTAATATATTCACAGCATGTCATAGTAATATATAGAATTCTTTGATCACATTAAATAGTTCATATAATATTTATTTTAATATCATTAAAACCATTTATTTGATATTTCAATCAATAAAATAATGTCAACATCACAATTTTGTCATCATTATTGATATTTATTGAATCCCTAGAAATTCTAAATAAACATACATGATTTATATAATTTTATTATATTTTTTATACTATTCATGTTCGATGTTTTATGAAGTTTATCACTAAATTAAAATTATTAAACTTATAAGATATAAGAGAGTGACATGTTGTCTCTTTCATTGGTTTTAATTATAAAAATATCATTTTCATTTTATATAGTCCATGAAAAGAATATATTATGACCTTTAGGTGATATGGGTATACTTTTATTCATCCAATAGAATTTTTAATGTGCTAGGGTAATTTTATAATCTTATTTTTACCCTTAATTACCCGATTTACCTTTAACTATAGTAAATAAAAATTACCGTAGTTACTATTCATAATGTCATAAAAATAAAATTAACCTATTAACATAATTTGGACCCACTTAATCCAAATATGGAATCCATTTTTTAAAATTCAAAACACAGAAGTTGAAGTAATTAATTTAAAATTTATCCCGTTGTTAAGAAAATGGGTTTTAAAAGTTAAAACATTGTCAAAGATTGAAATGTTTTTACCTATGAATTCAGTATAAAATTAATGATAATGACATTAATTATATTAAATGGTAAAAATATATTCTATTTATACTTTAAAACTTTTAAATTTTATCATTTAACCATCTAAATTATCTTGATGATAAAATTTGTTTTTAAGCAAAATTTCGCGTATTTTCACTATTCATCAAAATATGAAAGTTATCAGAAAAGTATCAAAACATTATCCAATGTATATTATTATATCCTGATTCAAAATAAGAATTTGTTTTGTAAAATTGGACTTATAAACTTGTCAAAAATTATATTTAAAATGGGTGTTCCATTAAAAGGCAGTAAAACTGTATTTTCTGAAAAATACTTCTTTTATCCGAAACATTGATTTTCTTTTCATATGTCGTTCTAGAAAATTTTTAATATGAATTAGAATGTTATAAAATTTAAATTCTGTTAATACTATTCATAATGACTAGTTCATAATATTATAATAATATTTCATTGTTTAGTGAAACTCGGTATTGCGTACAACACAAGCTATCGAGGAAGTTTGCTCTTACGTGTAACACAAGCCAGGACAGTGTTTTGTGTAGTGAAATATTCTCTTGGTGTTGCATATAACATAAGGAAAATAAATTTATTTCTCATAAAATATCAGGGTGTTACATTCTACCCCCCTTAAAAATAATTTTTCCCTCGAAATTCGTTACTTCGTAACAAACAGATGAGGATACCTCTCCCTCATCATATCCTCAAGTTCCCATGTAGCTTCTTCTAATTGGTGGTTCCTCCATAAAACTTTAACCAAGCTAGTGGTCTTGTTTCGTAGATCTTTTTTGCTAGGATCTAGAATCTCTATTGACTGTTCTTCATAAGAAAGATCGTCCTCCAGCGGTAAAACTTCTGAGCTTAGTACATGTGAAGGATCGGGTATGTACTTTTTTAGGAGAGATACATGGAACACATCATGAACTTGAGAGAGATTTGGTGTAAGTGCCAATCGGTAAACTACCTTCCCAACACGATCTAGTATTTCAAAATGACCAATATACCTAGGGCTCAGTTTTCCCGTCTTTCCAAATCTCATTACTCTCTTCCTAGGAGATATTCGTAAGAACAATTTATCCCCCACTTCAAACTCTATGTCTTTTCTTTGGTTATCGACATAACTTTTTTATCGACTTTGAGATGATCTTATGTGTTTTTGAATAGATCTGACCTTTTCTCTCATCTCATTAACATGATCAGGTCATAATAGCTTTCTTTCCCTAACTTAATCCTAGCAAGTTGGAGTTCTACATTTCATTCCATAGAGAGCTTCATAAGGAGACATATGAATACTGGAGTGAAATCTATTATTATAAAAAAATCCACCAAAGGTTGGTTTTGATCCCAAACACCTTTGAAATCCATAGAGCAACCTCTCAACATGTCTTACAAAGTTTGAATTGTCCTCTTAGACTGAATTTCTTTCTGAGGATGATAAGAAGTGATGAAACTCAACTCTGTATCTAGAGTATGTTGATGACTTCGCCAAAACGTCAGGGGAAACCTTGGATCCCGATCAGATATAATGTAAATTGGTACTCCATTCAATCTTACCACTTCCTTTACATATATCTTGGAAAGATGATCAAGAGGGAAATCCTATCTAATTGTAATGAAGTGGGTCAACTTTGTAAGACGATGAACTATAACCCGGATAGCATTATTGCCGGTTGATGTTTTGGGAATTCTAGTGAAAAAGTCCATAGTGATGTTTTCCCATTTTCATTCTGGTATGTATAATAGTTGTAAAATCTCCTTAGAAGTCTCTCTATCAGCTTTAACTTGCTAAAAAACCAAGCATCAAGAGACACATTCAACAATTTCTCTTTTCATGCCATCCCACTTGAAGTTCTGATTCCGGTCCCTATACATCTTCGTGCTTCCAGGGTGAATAGAGAATGAAGAACTATGAGCTTCAACCAATATTTCCTTCTTTAATTCTGGGATGGGAGGAGCACAAACCAAATTCTTGAACCTTATTATTTCATCACAATCAATGTGGAATTCAGGAACATTTCACACCATCTTTTGTAACTCTACATATTCCTTTTGTGCCTCTTTTATCTTCACATGTATAGATGGTTGAACAGTCATTTGGGAAAGATAAGATTATTCCCCTTCAATTATAATTCAAAGATCCATCCATTGTAAATCCATAAATATTGGATCTTTTGTGATCCTCATTATGGATAAACTCGCATTGTCTTGTCAACTTAATGCATCTGCACCATGTTTTATTTCCTAGGGTGGTAATGAATTGAGTAGTCATAATCCTTAATCAGCTACAACCATCTTCTTTGGTGCATATTCAGCTCATTTTGTGTGAAAATATACTTTAAACTTTTATGAACAGTATAAATATCACACCTTTCACCATAATGATAATGCCTCCAAATCGTTAATGCAAATATTACCACAACTGACTCCAAATCATGAGTTGGGTAATTTTTCTCATGGATTTTCAACTGTTGTGAGGCATAAGATATCACCATATAATTTTTCATGAGAACACACCACAATACCTTCTTGGATGCATCACTATAGATCACAAACCTTTATCCACTACAAGGAAGTGTGAGCACAGGTGGACTGGATAACCTTCTTTTTAACTCCTTGAAATTATCTTCACACTCCTCTGTCCTTACGAACTTAACTCCTTTTCAAGTCAAATTGGTGAGTGGATTATATAATCATGAAAAATCGTTCACAAAACTTCGATAATATCTAGTCAAACCAAGAAAAATTCTAATATTAGTTACTGTAGTTGGTCTTGACCATCTTTCGATAACCTCTTATTTTTCTAGATTCACAGATATCCCCTCTTTTGAGATTATGTGACCCAAAAATGAAACTTTTTGAAGCCAAAATTCACACTTGGTAAATTTGGCATAAATCTTATCCTTTCTTAGGGTCTTTAATAAAATTCTCAAGTGATCTTCATCTTATTACTTCCTCTTTGAATGGACAAGAATATCTTCTATAAAGACTTCCACAATCTGATCAAGATAGTCTCTAAAAACTCTATTCATTAGATCCATGAAGACAGTAGGGGAATTAGTAAGACCAAATGGAATCACTATAATTTCATAGTGTCCATAACTTGTACGGAATTCCATCATTGGTATAACCTCCCTTTTGACCCTTAATTGATGATACCCTGAACAAAGATCAATCTTGGAAAAGTATTGAGCTCCACGTAGTTTTTCAAATAAGTCATCAATGTGTGGGAGCAGATATTTGTTCTTGATAGTGGTCTTGTTATGTTCTCGATAATCAATACAGAGTCTTATTGATCCATATTTCTTCTTAACAAACAGAACATGTGCTATCCAAGGTGATGTACTGGGGCGTATGAACCCCTTATCAAGATTCTCTTGGTGTTTCTTCTTCAATTCATGCAACACAATTGGGGTCATTCTATAAGGTGTCTTTGAAATGGGTATAGCACCCGGTATGAGTTCTATTGAAAAATCAACTTCATGATTTGGTGGAAGACATGGAAATTCTTCTCGAATGACATCATAAAACTCCCATACAATGGGAATATTCATAATTTTTAGTTTCTCTCTAACCATTTGAGATAAATAACCTTCATTTATTAGAATCAAGAACCAAAAGATGGAAGAAATTTCCACTGGAAGGTTATATTCATCCATTCATCGATAGATGATCATAAATTGATCCGGAATATGAAACATGACTTCCTTTCATTGGAAATCGATATGATATCCATATAAGGGAAGCAAATCCATGCCAAGAATCACATAAAATTACACTGTAGGAAGGATCACATGATTTGCAGGAAGCATTATCCCCAAAACATCAATTGGAGAAGAATTTTAAACTTTTGATGCAACCGTTGTGCCATTAGGAGTTTTCACAGCTAACCCAACAGCTAATTGTTGAGGTAGTAGGGAAATACCCTTAGAAAATTATTCAAAAATAAAAGAGTGGGTGGATCTAGTATCAAATAAAACATTTGCTACTTTAGATTGGATGGTAAGTGTACCTTTCTCCACTTTGTTATCATACACCACATTGCCGATATAAATTCCATGTGACCTTCCTTTGTCTTTGGCCTTAAGAGTTTGTTGATGTCGATCGTCATCAAAAACCCGTGTATTAGGGAATTTATTAGCATAATTCCCCATTTTCGTTCACTTGTAACGTTGAAGTGTATGAACTAGATTATGCATAGCGTTTTTTTTTTGGCATCACTAGACATCTTTTTCCCATCACTACGGCATTCAAATGCCAGATGAACTTCTTTTCCATATTTGAAACATTTAATTGTCCCTTTAAGACAATTCCCTCCATGTTTCTTTCCAAAATTTGAGCATAAGGGAAAACTAATCTTCTTTTCATTGTGGTCTTTATATTTCTCTTTGAATTCCATTTTCCTCTTCTTATCAAACCCATATGACTGATGTGTTACTCCAATCTCCATATCAACCTTGAGAGCACATTGAACAATTTCCTCATAGCTATTGAAGTCCATTATGGCCAATTCCCTTTGGAGAATTGGTTTTAATCCACTAATGAATCGATCAATCATTCTCTTAGGTTGGATAATAATCCCAGAAGCGTACCTTGAAAGCCTTGTAAAATTTTCTTGGTAGGTACCAATAGATACATCATCATTTTGGTTTAGTTCAAGAAACTCCTTCTACTTCTTTGTTCGAAGAATACGAGGGAAGTACTTATTGAAAAATAATTTCTTGAAAGTTGTGTGAGCATGGCTACAAGATTTTTCATTCTAGCTCCCATAACGTTTTGTTGCTCAGGGGGATAATCATTGCATTGCCCGCCACATTCAGCATTAGCACGGTTCCATCGGGTTCCGGCTTTTGACTAGATCAAATAAGCATAGTCTGAGAGACACTAATAATAATAAGAAAAACACATAATCATGAATAAAATTTCACACTTTAGGTCTTATCATAGTTTATTCATGTCCATTTCTAAAACACTAAAATTATATTCTATACTTAGACATATCCTTAGGGTTCTTACTAAGGAATTCACATCCTTGTTTCTAATGGTTGACTATACCTTTCCTATGATACCAACTATAACGACCCATACTTAATATGCATTTTTATTACTAGATAATTGAATCATATTTATTACAAAATATAAAAAAACCATGACAGGATAGTATAGGTATAGTTTCTTTAGAAACTGGGTTACATAAACAACTTTTTCAAAAATAATCTACATTGTCTCCCGCTTATTTTATCATATATAGAGTCTCTTTTGGAATATCTTACTTAATACACTTCTTCTTGACCTATGGAAAAGAAAACATACAAAAGGTTCCGCTCAAATGCTCTGTGAGGGTAGACAAAAGAAATATCAATCATATCAATTTCATAAGAACATAACATTTTGAAAATCTTAACCTGAAAAAGAGATCATAATATCATAAATTGGGAGAAATAATACTAGTGAAATGTAATCCCAATAATCATAACATAAAACATGAAACATTGTGGCATACATACATAATCATATATTATCATTCAATATTAATCATGACTCATTGCCAAGACCATCTTAGCAGACGACGTCTATTTCTGAATAGAGTTCACTCCTTGTTCCAGTCCTGTATCACTAATCCGGATTAACTATCTCTTCCAGCCATGTCTATCTCATGAGATATAAATCATTATCCAATGCATTGGAGGTAGATATAGGTACCACCCATCTCATAATGAAATCATTCTTATGTGTGCCACAAAATCATAAATCATATATCATAGCATAACCCATGTATTAAAAATGGGATTCTTAAACATCATGCCATCACAACATAATCCATATAAGATAACAGGACTTCATAAAAATGATTCCATCATAAAATAATAAAATCAATGTAATAATAGTGATAGAAACCGAACTTTATATTATCTTAGATGGAAAATAATTTTAATAAAACATTTGAACTCCATTCTTGAGGAAAATATCCTTTCTACTTCAATTTTTTTCCTTTCATAATATGTCATAAAATTTTAAAACAAAATAAGTTAATTAAAAATAAACATTAAAACGTGTAAATGAGGTTTCATGGAAATAAGTTTCTATAAAAACCCATTCATTCCGTATAAGTTAAAAAAACATTTTTCTCATACTTTGGCCGAAAAAGTAAAAAAGTATCTCGTACTGAAAATGACAAAAGATTCCTTTAATATCTTTTAATAAAAATTCACCAATAGGTAAATTTGGATTTAAAAAATTTTAGGAGGATAGAAATAATATTACATATAGAAGAAACATAGATGTGGAAGATAAATATTCCCCAATAAACTGTGATGTATAAACAATCTCAAATAAAAACGAGATTGCGGGATTTTCCCTTACCTTAGGTCTGATATGCTGTGTACATGTCCAAACCTCCTGTATATTGATTTAAATAGTGTCATTTAATTATTACAGAGTCATAATAATTTTTATGATATCATATATGGTCATATTATTAGCTTATTATTTGTAATATTTCATTGCTACTTGTTATTCGGGTCTTCATTTCATTATGTTCTTATAAGTGTTTTCTCGATTAAATTCTTATTCCTATTTTTAGGTTATAGATAGATCATTTAAAAAATGGTATTTGAATAATATATATCATATATATTAATTCAAAACATTTATATAATCATTATTCAATGAAGATCATGTAGAACAAGTCGCATCACATCGTGGAGATGGTAGGTCGTACGTACGCACGAGCGATAATATCGTTCCCATAATTATATGAATGGAATTGGAGTTGATGATATAATATCTCATAATCATTATCATTTGATAAAAATCATATATAGTTATAATTTACACCATTATAACCATCCAAGTAATGTGGTGATGGAAAACAGATTACACCACGACATGGAGACGGTATTCCGTACGTACGCACATGTGGTGATTTCATTTTTTGTAGGATGGATAGACGGAGAAATAAGGTTGTTTCATATTTATAATAACATATCAGTATATGATTTATACTAATTTTATTACTTTATAATGAAACAAAAAAAATAAGAGGAAGTATAAGAAGAAAGAAACTTGAAAGAATCGGTATAAGAGATTACCTCTTCCTCGACGTGCCTCTTTTAAACATCCTCTTAGGGCACTAGAGTTGGTATTAGGAGAATACCAGAACCTATATGATATATCTAGAGATTTTGAGAAGATAAATTGTCATGTTTTGTCTTATCTTGAAGGCTCAAAATTGTCTGAGGAGGAGAGGGAGAAGGTGTCCTTTTATAAGGGAGGAGAGGGGCACCTTTTGAATTATATGAAATATTAATTTATAATAAATTAAAACCCCACATAAAAACCTCCAAAAATGACAAAATTATAAGATGAGATGAGATAGGGTTTTAATATCATCAACCAATAAAATTTAGACATGTTGTGAATTTATTTTAAACTTTATCAAATTGATTTATCCTTATTTATTCTATTTAATTTTATTTTTGGTAATACTATTCTAAATTTTAAATTGTTATAAATAATTACATATGTGCTGTGAATTGTCCATAATTGGATAAGTTATAACATGTTAGACAATATAAATATAAATTTATAATTTTTAAATATTTTTTTATTTTTAAACAATTTTATTATATGTTATTTTTATAAAATAACAATAATGTCAATTTTGAAACTATTAATTTATTTGAATTTAAATAAAATCTACACAGAGGATATATTTGAAAATAAATATTTAATAGATTCCTATCATGTAATAGTCACCTTGAAAATTCATGTATCACATTAAATAGTTTGTATAATATTTATTTTAATATTTTTAAAACTATTTATTTGATATTTCAATCAATAAAACCATTTCAACATCACTATTGTGTCATCATTTATGATAATTATTTAATCCCTAAAAATTCAAAATAAATTCACATAATGTATATAATTTTATTATATTTCTGGAGACTATTCATTTTCGTAGTGTTATGATTTTTAGCACGAAATTAAAATTATAACACTCATAAGATATAAGAGAGTGACATGTTGTCACTTTCTTTGGTTTTAATTATAATTATATCATTTTCATGGTCAATAGTTCATGAAACGAATCTATTGTGACCCTTAGGTTATATGGGTCTACTTTTATTCATCCAATAGAATTTTTTTAGGTGTTAGGGTAATTTTATAATCTTACTATTACCCTTAATTACCCGATTTATCTTTAACTATAGTAAAAAAAATTACCGTAGTTACTATTCATAATGTCAAAAAAATAAAAGTAACCTATTAACATAATTTGGACCCACTGAATCCAAATATAGAATCAATTTTTCAAAATTCAAAACACAGAATTTTCAGTAATTAATTTAATATTATTCCAGTTGTTAAGAAAATGAGTTTTAAAAGTTAAAACATTGTCAAAGATTGAAATGTTTTTACCTAGGAATTCAATATAAAATTCATGGTAATGACATGAATTATATTA
Organism: Viscum album; assembly: GCA_963277665.1. NCBI lineage: Eukaryota > Viridiplantae > Streptophyta > Magnoliopsida > Santalales > Viscaceae > Viscum > Viscum album. The sequence continues at coordinate 523,252,827 of OY728150.1, forward strand.
AATGGTAAAAATATATTCTATTTATACTTTAAAACCATTACATTTTATCATTTAACCTTATAAATTATCTAGATGAAAAAGTGAATTTTAAGACAAAGTTAGTGTATTTTTACTATTCATCCAAATATAAAAGTTATTAGAAAAGTATCAAAAATTTATCCAATGTAAATTTGTATATATTGATTCAAAATAATAAGATAAATTTGTAAAATTGACCTTATAAACTTGTCAAAAAATTATATTTAAAATGGGTGCGCCATCAAAAGGCGGTAAAACTACATTTTTTTTAAAAATACTTCTTTTATCTGAAAAATTGATTTTTTTTCATATCTCATTCTAGAAAATGTTGAAGATAAATTAAAATGTTATAAAATTAAAAATTCACTTAATACTATTCATAACGGGTAGCTTAGAATATTATAATAATATATCATTGTTTAGTGAAACTCGATATTGCGTATAACACAAGCTATCAAGGAAGGTTGATGTTGCGTGTAACGCAAGCCAAGACAGTGTTGTGTGTAGTGAATGATTATGTTGGTGTTTCATATAAAATAAGATAGAAAATTTATTTCTCATAAAATATCAGGGTGTTACATCCCAGTTACATTTAAAAAGTTACCTTGACGATTCGTCCCACATTTTTGGCATGTAGATTTCTAGAATTTCATTCCTCTAAGGGATTTGTTAGATTTTTCATTAGACTCAGTCTTCATTTTCTTAACACAATCATCATAAGAGTGGGTAACACTAAGTTAGATCTTTACTATTGTTAGATTGAGAAAAATTTCATCATAGCTACTAAAGTTTTTATATCTAATAACTTTTGGGAGACATGGTTTTAGGACACCATTGTATTGGTCAACCATCCATTAAGGTTAGAGGATAATTATAGACGCATCCATTTCATGTATTCAAAACATTTTCTCATACATTTCAATAGATTCACCCTTATTCTACTTCATCTAAATAAATTAAATATCATTCATTATAAGAAGAATATATTGAAATTAATTTTCAAAAAATAATCTCTTAAACGCATACCATTCTATATAGTCAACTACATCCAATTACCTAATGTTATTAATAAGAATATACCATTGATCTTCTCAAACTACAAAATTATAAAAATCCTAAATGACTATTTCATTCTATTAACATTAATAAATGGAATATTTTTTTCACTGGTACTAATAGATTTATTAGAAACTAGTGGATCAACACTACCACTAAAATATGGTGGCTAATTCATCATAAAGGACTCAACTGAATATTATTACATCCTTTTATCATTTGTAAGTCTAGAATGATTCAATTATTATTAATTCATTTAAGAATAAGACTAATATTGTTCATTTTAAAATAATAAATTTGTTTACTTGGAGGATAATAATTGATTTTTTTGTCACATTTGGCATTAACATTATTCCTTAGAGTTTTATCCATTAATTAAAAACTAAAATAATACTATAAGGAATAATAACCATTATTTGATACCACATAATCAAGAATTAAATCATTTATATGTTTTATTAAATCTTGAAACATTTGTTTAAATATATTAAAGATTATGTGTAACTAAGTTTATCCATGATCATCACCTTTTCAAATCATTCATAATGGTTTGTAAGTAAAATTATAATTAAGAAAAGAATATTTCACAGCAGTGGAAGACTAGTTCCATATTAAGGTGTATTATCAGGTATTGGGAAATGCTCGACTCAATCACAACACACTAATTTTAGAGTTATTAGCCCATAGGTACATAATTTTTAGAACCATTTCATCAAATTTTATCAATATATGGATATATTTATAGATAAACCATATAATCTCATCCTTAATAAATCTTTTGTATTCTATCACATTATTAATATTTTTATAAATATTATCAATACATTTTTATCATCCATGATTCAAATGGATATCCAAACCTTGATATGAAACTAAATATTATGACCTTGGATTTCATGGATACATATTACATCTTTATAGATTAATATTCAATATATTTCACATATATAAACATAAGGACCACAAAATTTTTGTTTCTTTAGAGATTAAATATAAAATATTCATATTTATAAAAATATCATCAACATCTCCCATATAGATCTTCCTACATATTACACTTCATAGTATTTCCCTACATAATTCATTCTTCACACAATGTGGAAAAGATAATTAATGATTTGTGATCATAGATCCCCAGTAAGGGAAATCATGGATTATATCAACCGAAGTTCATATGAAAGAATAATATTTGAATAATTGTATGATATTATAAATTCATATTAAAATGTTCATACCTAATATGTAATGTATTATAAACATGAATCATTGTATAAAACATTATCATCTCAAATGAAATGAATCATCAGTTTGAGAAGTAATCATAATGAAATCATGAATAATAATGTCATTTATTATATGTGTGACACCATTATATGTATTAAGACAATTTATTATATAATGGTTAATAACTAACACCATAAAATCATAATGGATCTGTAATTAAAATATGTTTCTCATTTCATAATAGATCAATAGTCTACAATTGTTTCCCATATTGGATCAAGAACATAATCTTATTTTCAATAACATATCAAGTTTGCAAGGATGATTCCATCATTATCTCATGAGATATAAAATAGTACTGAATGTAATAGAGGGGGATATATGTCCCACCCCTCAGATAATCTATACATATTTGCACCAAAATACCAAAAAATCATTATATCCCGACATATGATAAAAAATGGATTTTATAATCATTTCTTCATAGCATAACATGAGGAAATGAAATGTGTTTCCTAAATATTTCTTCAATTAAATATGTCACAATAAAAGGAAAAATAATGGGTGTAAAACAAATAATTACAATATAATCATAAAAAAATATAAAATATATAAAAAATCAAATGAAAGAATATGGATGGTACCATTGGATCACATCCTTAATAAAATCTAAGAAACACCAAATATTTTTTCCATTAATGAATAAATACTACATAAAATATCAAAAAAACATTTTTAAGGAAAATATCACAATCATTCGAACTCAAATCTCTAAAATCCATAATTTTCTTAGAAATTAAGGAAAATAGGTTTTTTAAAAAGAACTTTGAAATATATTAAATTAATAATCAAATATTTTAGTGTTCAGGATAGGAAAAAATTCCTTTCAGTTGTTACATGTTATAAAAAATATCCCCCATCACATTATCTTTGAAAATAAATTATACATTTGATCGAAAAAAGAAGATTCCTTTTATGAAGTTTTTTTAAACAATAAAACATGTGTAGAAAAATAAATTAATAAATAAATAGATAATGGTAAAAAATTAAATAATTTTAGTTATAAAATATGGACATACAATGAAAATGTTTTTTGACTTACGAGAGAAATAATTTTGTTTTTTTCTTCATTAATTTCATTTAGAATATTGAATATATAAATAAGATAAGTTCAATGAAAACATTTAATTTTCATAAATTGCTATTTAGGAGTAAATTTCATGAGTTTATTTATAGATTTATCATAATATATAATCATTGGATGCACAGTAATAAACAACCCAGATAAATGATGATATTGTAACATAAAGCCTTTACTACATTGGTATATATTAAATTGCAATCCACATGAAGGAAAGAATAGTATATGGGTATTTATATCTAATAAGTATCATGATAGTGGTCACAATATATATTCTTGGTATTTATATACACCATATAATAATAGGTGGGGTATAAGGCATGTGGCCCACAAAAATAAAAGTATGAATAAAGTCATGTAAATTATGTCACAAATTTCATCACATACAATAGAACTTCCTGTATTTTAAATATAATCATTTTTTATTTACATTAAAAAACCACACCCATATTTATCATACAATATATGTTTTTATTATAAACATTTATTACCAATTTATTAACAATTTCCTATTAAATATTTTCCCCATAATAAATACATTTTTTAGTGTATGTTTTATTTTGGAATTTTTGGTCCTCTATATTGATCATGGTTCCAAAATATATATAATTTTAACCATTATATATATATATAATCTATTAATTATATATTTATTTATATTAATAAATTAAATATATATATATATATAATGAATTACACCATATGGGGAGTCAGTAGGCCGTACGTACAGATGAACATTGATTCAATTTTATCGATGGATGAAACAAAAAAATGTAAATAATATATTACCTTTACAGAGTGATTTTTATTTCATATATATAATATATTTTAATTAAACACATCCTTATAATCTTCCAAGTAAATCATACATGAATAATTATTCACATCACATCGGGAGGCGGTGGTCCGCCGTATATCGGAGCGATGTTATCGTATTCACATGGAATGGAATGTAAGAAGGTACAAGTGGTATTACCATTACAGAATTATAATTTTATCATAAATATAAAATAAATATATAAAATCCATAATTATATGTATTTTTTATTAGTGTTTATGGAAAATGAATTACATTGGTTTGTGTGGAGGTAGTCCACCGTAAACACGATTTACAGTTTCATTAGCCAGATGATGGAAGAGGAGATAGATGTTTGTTATAAAATTATCATAATACCATCCCAATACTTGTTATATATTATTTTTTCTATATATACTAGTTTTATGAATATTAGGAGGATTTGGAATAATAAATAATTTGAAAATGCAAGGTAAGATATTATACTTGTACTTCGAAGAACCCCCTGTGGTTTAGACCCAAAGCCATCTTATATGGGTTTCCTAATAAAAAATGATTCTAGATTGAGTATATTGAAGTGGAGAAATGGAATGGGAAGATACTTTATGAAGAAAATTGTTATCTACATGTGAATATGAGAGGATAGTGGTGTCCTTTTATATGTGGGGAAAGGACATACATGGAATTTTTTAAAAGAAAAAGGTATACCAGCATTTTAAACATTCATAAAGGCTATAAAATAGAAAATTCAAGAACTATAAATGCGATAAGGTGTAAATATCACCATCCAATTGTTTTTTAACATGTTGATATATAATTTTAATCTTTATCATTTCGGTTCAACCCTAGTAAACTCATTTTTACATCAATCGTAGTAATTAAAGTTTATTATTTTTACTATAATGCTTGAACAAAAAATAAGTTAAACTTTTATTATATTATTATTTATGATTATTTTAAATATACAAACCATTTTTCAAAATTATATTGACATAATTGGAAAAATTTAGTTTCAAATTTATTTATCATATATGATGAAATATCAGTCTTCCAAATAGGAAATTTTCATTAGTACGAAATCTTTTAATATAATAATTTTGTATGAAATTTATTCCTATGTAAATAAATTGTAATAATTAATATATATTTATCACATTTTACTTATTAAAAAAATTACATTTTTTAACCTTTTAGATGCTTTAAATGAAAATGCATTTTTCAATAATGAGCGGGATTTTTATAATATTTTCTTAATAATTAATCTTTTCAAAAAATTATAGACATTCACCCCAAGCTAATTTTGAAATTCTAATTCACAAAATGATTTTTATTTAGAAAATAAAAATTCAAATATTTTAAAAAATTTAATTTTATTATATTATTAAAAAATGTAATAAAAATATTTTTTTATAAATTTTAATTTTTGAGGCATATGAAGATTCACTAAAAATTAAGTACTTATTTCTCAATATATATTTATTATACAAAAGAACTATAATTAATATTAAAATTTTTCTTATTCATATTCATACCTTCAAATTTAATGACTATGTTATAATTCTCATGTTTTAAAAAATATTAATAGTATATCATGGGGTGTAACAACATATTTTTGAATTTAAGGAATGATATTAATGAAAATAATTTTTTTTAAAAACCAAATTTCATTAAATCTTGTGGTATTCAAAATTATTGGAGTTTTTTGAATAAAATTATGTGGTTTTACATTATATTTTTATAGAAATTTTGATTATTAGAATAATTTTTTTAAAGTGGGGTCGGTGGATTTCCATTATAATTTTATGAATATGGATTATTGATTTCCTTTATCATCATGGAAAGTGATGACTTGAAGTTTCTTATAGGGTCTAATTTTTAGTATGATTTGAATGTTTTTTGGGAATACCTGCATAAAATATTCTTGTATTTTCCATGGAATGTTGTGAGTGTTTCCCCCCTGAGTTGACTAATATATTGATAGAAAATATTATATCCTTATATAGTTTTGAAAGATGAATCATGAACTCTATTATTATCATTAATGTCATTGCGATGTAGAGTAATTTTTTCTAAGCATTGATATGATATTTGTTTTTCTTATGTTTCACGAGTTTCCATAGGTTACATTCAAAAAATTGTGTTCAATAGTCTGAGTTTGTAGTAGGGTAAGTATATTATTTAAACTAATCCATTGGAGGAAAATTCAATAGAGTGTTTTCAAATTTTTAATTCATATAAATTTTTTTCATTGAGGGCTTCATTGTTGAAAAGAAAATAGAGATATAATATCTTCTTTAAGATGATTGATTGGAGTTGGAGTAAAAATTATATTTAATTTATTTATTCCCCAATAATTGAGAGGATACTATAGATAACACACTAAAGACATTTTATTTAGAAAGTGGTCTTCATCCCAATATTCATTCAAGGGTTTTAGAGATCCGTTTTTATTATAATATAGATATAGTGAGTTATGCAGTGTGGGTTGAGGCTATCGTTGACGTTTTTCTTGAGTAATATGATACTAATTTAATTTATGGGAGAAGTGATGGGAGGTCATTCAATGGAAATGGGAAGACATATGAGTTTTATCCTGTTATAGGGGGTTTAAAATGGCCTTTTGACATCTCTCCTTCATATTATTATAGGATTTGGACATTTCCTATCCATAATGAATAAATTTAGTTTACAAAAACAATATTGAATAAATTATCTAATTAATTATCATGGTTCTAGCTATATGGGAAATTTATAGAGGTTCTATAAAGGCGTTATATGTATAATGATTTGATCTAGTTCTATTACATCAAAAAAATATCCACTTAAACCAGTGGTAACTACAACAATTTCAGACCCTTTTTGAGGCACCATTTTCCCCCAATTTGTTTATTTTGCTAATTTTTCATTAGTTGACCATGATCATGAAATTTTTTACATTACCTCAAAATTTGATTCCTAAAGTAATTTTTAATTTTAATTTTTTGTTTTTGGATTTATTTATGTGATTTACAATACCCCATGATTTATAGAGGTTTGGGACCTTCTATTCTTATGTAGTAATTTTCTATTTTATTAGATCCCAAAATGATGGGTTCCAAATTATCATTTTAATATGGTAGGGAGACCACAACAAAAAACCATTACAACTAATAACTCTTAATTATTTTCTAAATTTTTCATTATTGAATGTTCCTTGTATATAATTTCTTGATTGTTAACTTTGTTTATTATTCATAACATTGTTTGGTTTCATTATTCATTACATGTGGGGAAATTTTTAGATATTGGGACAACCTTAATAACAATGGTAACATTAATATTTTTGGATCATGGATATGATTTGAAGGTTATTTACAGGATGATATGTGTTTAGGAGATGAATGTGATTAATTTTGGATGATTTTTATGGTTTGGTCAAATTATTTGTTTTACATTTATCGATTATATTTTTTGAGCAGTGATTTGGGAGATTACATTAATCCTCATTATTAATCATCATTTTTTGGATGAGGAATTTAGTCAGGGTGGGGGGATAAATTATTATGGTGTAGAGAATTGTTAAAACCATACAATTAAATCAAATATCAATTTTTAATTTACTGATTTATTTTCTTACCATTGTGTTTCAAGAGTTTTTAGTTTAAATTATATGTTTTGGGTACTTTTTCCTTCTATCATGCAGTTTGTTTCACGGTTTAGAGGAAACTACATGATTTCTCAAATTTATGGATTTATCCCAATTCACTATGTTATTTAACGGTATCATCCACATAGTAAGCACATTATTGGGAAAACCCATTCAAAATATAAGGTAAACCATGTGAGGACATTGGAATATATTGGTACCCATACATGTCTTGTTAATGTTTATGGGAAACCATGTGATAAAAATGTGGCGAATCAACTATTATTAATAGTACAATTTCACATGGTCGGTACATTAATTACTAATCCATGATGGAACATTGTACTGGTGATAGGTGTGTCCAATGAAGGTTTCATGTAACATCCCTATTGATAATATTTCCATCAAACATTTATCACATAATTAGAATAAATATTGGGTTTTAACAAATCATATTGACATTGAAAAAGGATTTGACGGCTTCAAATAATAGGATCATACCCTACGAAGCTAATTTATCAGAGATTCAAAGGGAGATATCATCAATGTAATTTTCCCTTTACAAAGACCGAGATAAGATCCAACAAATTATGCATGAGAAAACCTGTTTATGAGATAAGTTCATGATTATCGAGATCACAACCCAAACTATGAATGCTAAACCACACCAAGAAAGGATCACTATCGAGTAACTTACTCATTGGCCATTTAATGGTGTATTAAATATATCTGTATCAAGATCCCAGAATTATGAGTATCTAAATTATTTTATATAGAATGATAAATACATTTAAATCATATTATTGTAACATTATAAATGATTTTCGATAATAAAAAAATAGTATTTTTTTTAATATTCAAATTTAATTAAGGAATTTAATTTGATAAATTAATGATTTTTTGAAATATAAAATATTATTAATTTATAATTTTTATTAAATGATAAAATAATATTTACAATGTGAAATTTTACTTTTATAAGGATTAAAAAACTATTATTTTAAAAAAAACCCAATATTTCATAATAAATGTGGATTTTATATTAAAATAAAAAATTAACATATTTATAATGTTATTTTCATAAAATTGATATCATTTTAGGAATCAAAATGTTGAAATCATTTGATAGAAATTTTATCATAATTTTCTATGATAGTCAATTTTTTGTTAAAAATTTAATACTGTATAAATATTCTTTATTGTATTATTACATCGTATTGACCAAAAAATGATGTGAAAAATAAATTAAAATTTATAAACAACCAAATATATGTATTATATTTAAATTAATGACATTTTATTTTTTTTTATTAATTTCATAAATACATTATGAATCACCCAAAACCATTAAAATATTTTAATGCTTTAAAATCATTTATTTATGAGTATGAATCAACTCCACATAATGAAGGGAATTATTTTATTATGTTTTACATGTGGATGTATAAAATAATGGAATAAAATTCCATTTGGAATAAAACATGTGGGAAAAACATGGGGAGGTTTGTGGTTTTGGTTATTATATTATATAGAGTCCAAATCCTATTTTTGAGAAATAAAACAAAAATCCCCACACTTATCCTATATAATCCCACAAAAGATCCCATTTATCTTTACATAAAATCTTTTTAGGAAGACCTTACTCTTCTATAACATCTCTAGACTCCTCCCATGGCATCTACAAGTTCCCAAGATGCTTCTTCCAAGCATTCGGTGTCCCACACAAAAGTAAGGGATCTACTCATTCTCCACTTTATTTAAGTAGTATCCGTACCATATATCTTTTATCCTAATTTACTAATATTAGAATATGTTCTTACATACCTAATTACTTTTAATTTAATATATAAATGATAATATACACCTTTAAATCCCATTAATCCCTCCCGTTAACCTTTATGTTCACTGGTTACCATGCTGAATATAGTAAGGGTTTTTTTCATTCTCCTCTTTATTATTGTTTCTTTATAAAATGATGCCTTAAATTTCATAAACCTAATGTGAGGAAATGTATTTAAATTACTCTATAAATTCCAATTTTATTTCAAAATTATAATATACCAATTTATCTCTCATCAGTCCATATTTATAAATCATTAAGTGACTTTATTATGCTATTGAAATTTTACTGTGAATTTCCATGCTAAAAAAATTGTGCAGTGAGTACCTTTTCCACTTCCATTTAAGGATTTAAAATAATCTACACTTATAAACCATTGAATTTGGATATAAATGTATTTATTATGAACTCATATATTTTTGAATAAAATATAATGATGTAAAAGTCCATGTTGTATGATCAATGTGGGACACTGAACCAGGAGAATGAAATGAGAGTGACATGTGTGCTCAAAATTATATAAAACTCCAATGAATTGGGTAATGTTTACTCTAATTAGAAATCAAGTTTGGATTTGGATTTAACTTTATTCCTTTATTTTACATTCTTTATAATTTCATATTGGCAGTTAGACTTGACTTATGTTTAGGATGTAGTGTTTTTAGTTCCTACCACATTTCCCCTGTTTTTGTTAGCATACCATATCAGGCCTTATTATTCATGTTCCTTGTGTTACCATTTTATATTCCTATTTTTTAAATTTTTTTACCATAAACCAAGGATATTCTCTTTTTTGGGATTTATATCACACTCGTTTCTTATTTTCGTCACCAGTTTATCCCATGAAATTTTAAAATCCATAGAATTTTAGAATCACGGTAAGAATGATTTCAATATTTTTATTGTATCCCATATTCATGATGTTATTATTTGTAACTAATTATCAAGGGAATAAGACTTATTGATATTCTAATTTTTATTATGTGGTATTTTATTTAATACATCACGACTTAAAGTGAAATATATAAATGGGTTGTTATAGTTTCTATAAAAGGATTTTTTTTATTTTATGGATTATAACAATAAAATTATTGAAAAAGACTTAATGATAAGACTAATAATAATAAAACATCCTTAAATATTGGTTTGTATATATTAATTGGTTTATCAAGAAAATTTATCCCTCTCTAGATAATAAAATTTAATGAGTTTTTGGAACAAAAATGTACCCATGGGTAACAACTGCAATAAGGTATGTCAGGCTTAACATGGCGTGGCCTAGTAGACGACTACAAGCCTTACTGTGAACCCAGTTTGAAAGACACAAGGGATATGATTTGGTAAATAAATTATATAATTACAAATCATTATTAATAGAATAATAAATTACCCTAAGAATATATTTACAGAAATATTTCAAGGATTTCATATATTAAAGCAATGAAATTCATAAGTTTAGGAAATAAATATATGTTATAAGTTATCCTTTTAATGTTATTAAATTTTATTTTATGTGTTAAATAGTTTAAAAATAATCATCCTTTATTTTCATTTTATACTATCCAATGGATGAATATTGAAGGAATCAGGTAAAAAATCATTATGAGGGGAAATGTGATGATTTCCCTAATGAGATGCCCATCCCCATGGAAGAATAAATTGAAAAACTTATGATGATACTATCTCAATAGAATCAAAATATGAATAGAATCCTAGATCTGGAGGAGCACCCAAATCTCCCTAAGTATGAAAAAGTTCCTATTGATACCTTATGTGAGAAAGGCCTATAACATTCATTAGATTATATCATCCCTTAATCCCAGAAAAATGGAACAATTCCACAGATAATATATTCTACATAATTCAATCTTCTAAAAAAGAGAATGTTCTACTAAATTTTTTCATACAAAGGGAGAACCTGATTAGTGGTGGTCATTTCTGAAGAATATGAATCCTGAGGAATATATTAATGTGATGATATGGAAGAAATTCTGGAAAAGTGTTTTTAATAAATATTTTCCCCATACTCCCCATCATAAAATTGAAAGGTATTTCCTTTCTCTAATGAAAATTGATGATAAATACATCAGGATATTTGAGGAAATTTTCACAAGAGTTTCCTGATACGACTTTGGATTTTCCATTACTCCCAAATGTAAGGTTTACCACTTATCTGGTGGGTTACAACATAGTCTATGAAAATACATGGAAATCCAATACATTGATATAAATGAGGAAGATTTATGATGTGACCTCAAAGTTGATATGGAGATTAGTGAATCATAACGGTATCATAGGGATAAGAAGTGGAAATTGGATTTCAATTTAGGTGGTATGATATTGAAATTTAATGGTTCCCTGAAATTTCAACATCCCACATATGAACGGCGTGAAATAAAGCACACATAAAAAATCCTAATGGTGATAAGGAAATTATAAAGGTGTGGTAAGGAAGGGAACCTAATTAGTGATTTTTGATAATAGAAACCCACTAATATGATAGATGAATGGAATGATATGGTCAACCCTTAAGGAATTGTTCATATCATGAAATACAAGGAACCAAGTCACATTGAAAACCAATGGACCTAACTAAGGTTTTTGAGAGACAATGAATAACCTCTAATGTAGAAAGGCTGCGATTTTTCCATCACAACTACAGAAGTGTATCCTGAAAATAAAGTGGTGAAATGTACGCTAGTTATTAATTCAAGGAAAAAAAACATAATTTTTTATTATGGTTATACACATTAATTCATATCACAAAATTTTAGTAGATTATTTTAAACACCAATACAATTCATAGAAGAGTATTTCTTAGTCAAAGATGAAAAGGGGAGATTATTGTATCCTATGCATATAAATCATCCACTATCACAATTTGTGTGATGAAAAACCCCATGAATCTTTTCATAAACCCTTTTTTGTAACTTTATGCAATTATCGGCATACATTTTCTTTTCCCTATATATACACAACATAAATTTTTATAAGAAGGAAATAAATCTCCATATTAAGAATCGACCCACATTTCTATTCAAGTATAAGAAATATGATGAATATTCATTAGAATAAACATCACAAACATGAATATTAATACTATATGAAAAAGAATATCTATCTCAAATTATTGAGTCTACAGAAAGAACAATCCCACAAAAAATTCCCAATGTGAGGGAGTATGATGATGTGTTTCCCAAGGAATTTTCTGGTCTTCCTCTCAGTAAATTGGTTAAATTTTCAATAAATCATATATTTAGGGAGTCTTTGTTATCCATGAATTTATATAGAATAGATATTGTAAAAATTGAGGGGATCAAGAAAAAACTACAATATAATCTAGGTAATAAGTTCTTATGCACAAGTGCTTCACCATGGAGTTCAACAATACTCTTATTTAATAATAATTATGGGTCAATATGCCTTTTCATTAATTATTGGGAGCTAAGAAATATCATTATAAAGAAAATTTATCCTCTATCATGGATAAATGACTTTTTCAATTAGTTATATGTAGTATAATACTTCTCCAAGATGGATATGTGGTCACTATATTACAATATTTTTGTGAAGAAGGAGGATATCCCCAAGACTACTTTTCCTACAATATACGGGCATTATAAGTTCATTGTAATTCTATTCAGACTAACTAATTCTATATTAGTATTCCAAGATTTTATGAATAGTGTATTTATAGATTACCTTGATAAAACTATGGTATTCTTTATAGATGATATTCTGAGGTACTCCAAAATCATGGAGGAGCATGAGGAGAATCTGAGAGGGGTGCTAAAGTCCTTGTAAAAGGAGAACCCTTATTCAATGTACATAAAATGTGGGATCTTGTTTAAGAAAGTGGTATTCTTGGAACATGTTATCTTTGGAAATTGGATATTTTTGGACCATTCAAAAATATGACAAAATTGAAGGATATAAGAAGAAAACATCAACAATAGATAACAATAGTTTCCTTGGATTAGCTAGGTATTATCATCGATTTGTGAGAAAATTATCGCAATTATCAAAACATCTCACAAAAAAACATAGAAAGGATTATTGTCTTCTTATATTGAATAATGTGATGGGGCATCAATGAGATGGAAAAAAGATACTTATCACTACCATTGTGCTCACAGTAACCACAAGGATAGAACATTTCGTAGTATTCAACAATGTATGGAATAAGGGATTGGGAGATGTGTTAATTCATAATAAAAATGTCATATCCTATACTTCAATGATGTTTAATATTCACAAAAAAATCTACCCAACACATGAAATGGAGTTGGATATGGTGATATTTGGTTTGAAAATATTACGGAATCATTTTTTTGGGAGAAGTGAAAAATATATATTTATAAAAAAATTCCCAAGTATATAATCCCATGTAAAGTGTTGAATATGAATTAATAATGATGGTTTTATTTGATCAAAGACAATGATTACTCAATCTACTACTATCCTATAAAAGAGAATAAAGTGGTGGATGCTCTAAGTAGAAATCATCCAATAATTTTTTCATTGATTAGAATTGAGAAGGATCCAATGATCTTGGATTTAAAAGGGATAGAGATGGTAATAAAAAAAGGAAGGAATCGGATTGATCCATTCACAAATGATTTATCAACCATACTATATAGAGAGGGTAAAGGACGATCAAATAAATGATGTGGGAATTAAGATGAATGTAGAAAATATAATGAATGGGAAATCCTCAAAGTTGAATTCTAATGAAAAATGAGTTCTGAGATTTCATTTAGGGCTATGTGTATGAAAAAATTATTAGTTAAAAAATGGAATAGTTAGATGATGCACAATGTCATAACTTCTCCATTCACCCAGGAATCACATATATATATAGAAATATCTGAGAGAACTATTTGTGGGATGATATAAATAAGGAGATTGATGAATATACATCAATGTCACTAAAATTTAGGCAAACGATGGCTAAAAGGAAGGAGTCAAAGTGGATGATGTAACCATTACCCATACCGATATGGAAAAGGGAAAACATCACCATACAATTTATCAATAAACTTCTAAATACATACTGGTAAAAACAATACGATATGTCTTTTTGTGTAACATCTTACAAAAATAGCTAACATCATCACAATTAGAGAGGACTTCTCAATAAATAATCATGCATGGTTATACATTATAGGGGTGGTAAGGATTCATTGGAGTACCACTACAGGATTATATCTTATTAGGATATGAGATTCACCTCCATGTTCTGAAAAGTTCTCCAACATGATTTAAACAATATCCTAAAATTCATAATGTCTTAACACCCCCAATCTGATGGATAAGCTGAGTGGACTATCTAGACACTCAAGGACATTTTGAGGGCATGATAAACTGACTTCAATAGAGGGTGGGACCAACATATTTCTCCAGCTGTGTTCTTGTAAAATTATAGTTTCCACAAGATAATCCAAAATAGATACCTATATAGCCTTTTATGGGAAGAGGTGAAAGACACTATCTTGTTGTGATGATGGTGGGTAACAAAAACTTCTAGGTACTAAAATGGTTGAGGAAATGGTGGAGAATATTAAAACCATTCAACAAAACAACTTAGATTATCTGAGTTGATAGAATATCTATGATGAAAATGTTCGGTGAGACCTAGAGTTTCAGGTTGGAGAAATGTTTTTGATCCACCTATCTCTATGTAATAAATTGATGAGTTTTCGGAGGAAGTTAAATCATAGTCCATGATACATCAACCATTTTGGGATCATTGACCGAATCATAGCAGTGGCCCATTGAAAATAATTCCTGCCTAAACCTTTTAAAGTACATGATATATTTAATGAATCTATATTGAGAAAGTAAATACCAAACCCTACAAATATACTGAATGTACAAGTGTTTCCATTGGAGAATGGTAATTACTATGAAGATAAGAAGGGAAAGGTATAAGATAAGAAAGGAAATGTTCTACACAATAAGACAATTAACCTTGTCAAAGTACTATGGTGAATCCAAATGTTTGAAGAAGTGAAATGGTAACAATAGGAGGTGATGAAAAAAAGTTATCCCCATATATTTTAGTGTGGAAAAAAACTTGATGGTGAAATTTATCAAAGGGGGGAGATTGTAATGACCAAAATTGTTATAAATAAATTTCATGTTACAATTTAATTAAGTTTTTTATTATATATTATAATTATATAATAAAATGCGCTTCATTTGATTTTTTATATCCAATTGGATTTAAATGATTTTTATGAATCAGTACAGTTGATAATATAACCATTTAATAGTGATCAGATGATTCGTATAAATATAGGGTTTTAATAAATAATATTGACACATAAAAAGAAAGTGATGGCCTCAACCAGTAGGGTCATACCCTATGAAGCCCAATTATCAGAGCCTCTGAGGGAGATAACATCATTGGAATTTATCCTTAACCAATCCCAACATGAGATCAAATTACTTAAGAATGAGTGAAATCATTTATGGAGAAGTTCAAGATCATCGAGATCACGACCCAAAACATGTATGTAGAACCACCCCTGGATGTCTCACTATCACATATATTAATCATATAGAGATTACTATTGTATTATAGGGATATGTATCAAGAATCTTGAATTACGAGTATGTACATTATTTTTCACTGAATAATTAATATATTATCATTTAAATATTTATACTTTATAAATTATTTTTATACAACAAATCATTAATAGTATTTTTAGTAAAATTCAAATTCAATTAATGAATTTATTTACATAAATTAATGGTTTTTTGAAACAAAAAATATTCTAACAAAATATTGTTAATAAATAATTGTAATTAAATAATTATATAATTTTTATGAAGTCAAATGTAATTTTTATAAGGATTCAAAAAAGTTTATTATAATAAAACCAATCATATCTTTAAAATGTCTGATTTATATTAAACGTGAAAATTATAAAACTTATAAATTTATTTAAAATAATAAAATATTTTTTTCAATCGAGACATTGAAATAAACCAAAGATTAATATTTCATAATTTTTTGAGGCAGTCAAGTTTTTGGGAAAATATTAAATACCGTATAAATATAATTTGAGTAATATGAAAAATAATTTCCCAAAAGTTATGTAATAAGTATAATAAAAGGTATCCAAGACCAAATATATATTTTCTTTTTAAAATAATTAGATTTTATTTTTATTTATATAATATTATAAAGCCATTATGAATCCTCCAAAACAATTAATATCTTTTATGTGTTGAAAATCATTTCCTTAAGAGTATGACTAAAATCTACATAATCAATGGAGTTATTTTATTATGTTCAGAAATTAGCCTTATAAAATAATGGAAACAACTCTAATTTTCTATAAACCATGGGAAAAACCATCATAATGATTTTCAACTTGGTTATTAGAATCCAAAACCGATGTTTGAGAAATAATAACAAAACTCCAACTCTTTTCCAATATAAAATCACTAAATGTACCCTTTATCATCACACAATATCCTTGGATCATGTAAATACTTTTACATACACTCTAATGTGTCCTCTAAAGGCATACCATGCTATCAAGATGCTACTCCCAAGCATTTGGTGTCACACACACAAATAAGGGATCATCTCCTTCTCCTCTTTATTGAGTTACAATCATTTCCAAATGCCTTATATAATAATTTACTATGGTTCGGATATGTTTTATCATATCCCCCTTAGTGTAAATTATATATATATATATGATAAAATAACCCTTTTAATCTCATTAATCCAACCCATGAACCATTATGTACACTTGTAACCATACCGAAATTCAGCAAGGGGGTTTCCTTTCTCTTCTTTATTAAAGATTATTTTTTATCATATGCCTTCACTTTCCAATACCTAATGTTGGGAAATGAAATTTCATATACCTATTACATACAATTCTATGTACAAATGATTATCTATTCCGTTCTCTCTCATCATCAAATTTTTATGAATCTTTAAGTGATGCTGTTATGATGATGATATTTCACAATGGTTTCCATGACAAAACAATTGTCTAATGAATACCATACACATTTTATATCAAATATGTTAATATTTATAAACATATACCTCATTGAATTGGGATATAAATGTATCTATTACATACTATACTATTGTATAAAAATATATTTTGATGAATGAATCCATTATGTATGATCCATGTGGAACACTTAAGAATGAGAATGAATTGAATGTGACGAGTGCGTGAAGAATTATAAAGCTATCCAATTCATTAGGTAATGTATAGTATCATGGTACATCATATAGGTACAGGTAGTGAACATGATTCTTTAATGGGACATTTTCAATCACGATGTCTTGGAATTTACTATTGACATATGTTTATGATGTATTGTTTTTTGTTTTTTCCACATTTCCCGTATTATGATTATCATGTCATATCATACCTTTATAATCATGTTTATTTTATTATAAGTTTATATGACTATGGTTTAAAACATATTACCTTATGAAATGACTATTACCTTACTATTATTTATAGATCACCCATATTTTATGTTTTTCCTCAAGTTATCTAGTGTAGTTTTAAAAGATAAAAAGTTTTGAAAAGCATGTAAAGGATGTTTTTGGTAATGTTTTTGTATACCATGTTTATGATGTTATTCATATATACCTATTTAAAAAAGAAACTAGAATTACCTGTATTTAGAGTTGTATTATGAGAAATTTTATGTAATAAATCTAGAAATAATTTTAAATAAGGAGAAGGTATATTATATTTCATAGGTAGAACATGGTTTGGTAAACCATGTTGTTAAGCCAGGATATCTAGATAGATTTTTAAAATAATGAAATTTCTTTTTGACCCCTCTCCATTTTTAATCCCAAATATACTCTCCACTCCCAAATTCAACAACCTCAACCCATGGAAACCCTATAAATCATTTATTCCCTATCCTAGGATGAATCTGTGTGATTGTTTCTTGGATTAATTATAGTTTTCAAGGTTAGGTCCCTTTTTATTCAGTTTATTCCCTCGGTGTTTCTAAATTTTTTCATTATGTTCCCTTACTTTCTTCTTTATTAGTTGAACCCTACGGTGTGGTTTTATCCTTATGAAATGTTTTTCTTCTGTTATAGGGAGTTAGTATTATCTTTAGGTTTATGTTTACCACATGTTTGACGTTTTGGTCCACTAATATTTAATTTGAGGTAGCTTTCCACTTGACCTAGATTTCATATTCTAGAACTATTTATTTCATCGGTTTTAATTCATTATTTTATTTATTAATAATTTTAACGACTCCAACCCCAATATCCCTGATCTAGGGCATCACATTATTACATTATAATTGATATAGGTGTCGAATATGAAAGGATCTATAAGTTTGGTAGTTTTAGAATCCATATTACAGAAAAGAAATTAATATTTAATTTTTTAACATTAAATATAACCTAGAATGTCTTTTGAAAATTACATTATTCTCCTAGATTAACCCAAGATATCAGTCATAATAATCATCTTGGAATAATAAGAAAATTAAAACATTATAATGGGGTGAGTTTAGATGCTCAGTAAGGGTAATCAGACAATATATTCTACTATGAATAAATAAGTATTAACATTATAGAATGGTGTATAAAAAAACACATGACATTTAAACACATTGTTGCATAATGGAGAAATAATAAATAATACCATATAAAATAATCACAAGTGATAGAAATAATAACAATGGATATTTTATGAGTCAAATAATCACATGGAATATCAATAAATAATGTCATAATGAGGGAATACATAATGAAAGGCATCATAAACATACCATCAAATCTTCATCCAATATACCCTACATAAATCAGTAAGAAATAAGCCAATAACAAAAATATTTTGTCTCATGAGACCAACCGATGCATCAAGGGGATACATTAGGCCCCACACATCACTTAAAAATTCCCTTACATTCCACATATAAAAATTGTGAAACATAAACAACACAAACATTAAAAATAAAATATAGAAAAATAAATGCGAATACTTTAACCACAAAACATTAATGATATAAAAATAGAACATCAACATTCATAATAAACCATACACCATTCAATGAAATATGTTAAATTATATTATATTATATAAGTCTCAATTATTCTTAATATCAAATAGAGGTTGTTAATATAGATTAAAATACTCTTATAAAATCGATGATTATTTTGAGAGAAATACCCTTTTCTACTTTGAAATCATTTATCTAAAATTAAACCCAATAATAAATACAAAAACATTATTTGAAAATATCCTTTTATAAAATAAAATGATTCTTCAAAATTTTAAGGCGTCATGTTGGTGGAAATGTCCACTCACGCAGCATAATTTTTTTAAAAAAATTCATTCCATCGAAATAGTCACATAGTACCTCATTTGGAAAATGACTAAAAGATTCCTTTCATCTCATTTTATTAAAATTAAAACATCGGTAAAAAACATTTAACATTCATAGGATAATAGTACAAAAAAATATGAATTTTTTTTATGAAACATGGATATGGATGATATATAATCCCAAGTAAATTCTTACATATAAAAAATCCTAGTTAATAATGAGATTGTGAAATTAAAAATCAACTTTTACTTTAATATTGTTGAGAAAGCTTTAACCTCCTTTATAATGGTTTAAATCATATCATAAATTTATTCCATTAACATATCCTTATTTATGATATCATATATGATTTTTTTATATTAGTGTGTCAATAATATTTTGTTATTACCCTTATTTTGGGTGTTAACTAAATCAATATCCTATGCATGTTTAGTCATGTAAGTCTAGTTGTTTATGCATATGATATTTTAATTTAATCTCCAAAACGATATTAAGTTTATATTTAATGCATTTAATCATTATATACATTTTTATAATAATTTTTAATTGGTTAATAGGAAAAATTAATCACATCACATCATGGATACAGAAGGTTTTACATATGCACGAGCGAAAATATAATTCCCATAATTGCAAAAGGGTAAGGAATTTGAAGGTATATTAAATATACAGAATAAATATCAGTAAATATTTATTATTTATATCAATTATATACATTATTATAACCATACAAATAATTTGATGATGAAAAAAATTGAACCATAGTGTGGAGATGATAGGTTATACATATGCACAGGCGGTGATTTTGTTTTTACTAGGATTTATAATAGGTGTAATATAGTTGTCCCATAATTATAATATATATGATTCTAGATTTATTATTTTATTATGGAAACGACCCAAGAATAGTATGTTAAATAAGAAAAGAACATGACTGATTTTATGAAATAATTACCTCATCTTCTGTGGAATTACATTAGATCTATTTTCAAGGTATCTAGAGCTGATATTTTTGGAATATCAAGACCTCAAAAATAGAATAAGGATGTTTGGAGGAGAAATTTTCTAGGTTCTTTTGAGATTTTAGGCTCATTGTTGTGTGGGTTAGTGAGTGAGGAGGTTCCCTTTTGTAATTTAGATGAGGGGCACTTTTGGAAACTCTCAAAATATTAAATGAAAAAACTAATTTATAATTATGAATATATAAATTGTGATTTATTTAAAATTTAAGATGGGGATTGGAATAAATACTATCTAAGAATAATTTATAGGCAAGTTTAGGTCACATTAATACGCATATATTTTATCTTTATCCCTTAGTTGAACCCTTTAACTCTTACAATAAAAACATGTATTTTTACTCTTCATGGATTAATATATTTACAATAAAACTAAAAAATAACCCTAAATGGATAATTTATGAAACATTTAACATTATCACAATCCATTTTCTCATGTTTATGTTTTTATAAATTTAATATCATTTAATAAATTAGTACTTATTTTAAAAAATAATTAATGTCAATTTTGATATTAGTAATTTATTGACTTTTTCAAAAATACCAACACACAATATAAATTAGAAACAACCGTTAATACATACATAATATGTCTATATATTATATAAAATTCGTGGTGGAAATTTATTATCTCAAATCCCATTAATTTTAGTATTTTTAATATCATTTATTTTATATTTCTATTAATTAAACAATTATAACATCATCATTATATATGCCTTTAAGGTGAATATTTACTTCATAAAATATTATAGATAAGATAACAATATAATGAAAAATATTTTACCTTTCAAATGACTATTTATTACAAAATTTATCTTCTATTTTACCCAATATTAAAAAATTAATAGTTATTATAATATGAGTATGCCTTCTTTAACACTTATTGAAATAAAATATAATAAATGTCATACTCTCACATAAGTGGCTTCAAAAAGGTTATAATTTCAACATAATTATTCTTTTTTTATAAACCCACACAGAAAATTAAAGTGGGAAAAGTGTTAGGGTAATTTAATAATATTTAAAATATTATTTTTCCCTTAATTTCCTCATTTACCTTTTATCGTGTTAATTACATAATTAATAATGTCACCATTCATAATGACCAAAAAAATCAATATGAATAATTTTAGCTCACTAATTCCAAATATCGAAAAAATGTTTCAAAATTTAGAACCTATACTATATAGTAATTAATTTAAAATCAATCCCATTGTTGTGGTGAGAAATCAGGTTATTAATTTATAAACATCAAAAATATTGAAACATTTTAATATCTGAATTAAATGAAAAATTTATTCTAGTGGGACAAATTGAATTAAATGATAAAAAGATAATATATTTACAATTTAAAACCAATCAAAAATATACTTGAACACAATAAGTATTTTGATGAAATAAGTTATTTTCAGTTAAAAATTATTATTTTTCACTGGTCATCAAAACAAGAAACTTATCCAAAAATATAAAAAATTGACGTAAAGAATTTTTTTTATATTCGTATTTAAAATAAGATGTTTATTTAGTCAAATAGAATATATAAATGTTTAAAAATTTTCATTTAAAATAGGTTCTCTATTATATGGCAGTAAAATTACCTTTGGAATAATATAGGTTTTATGCATAAAATTCGGCTTGTTCCTATCTTATGCCTATAAAATCCAATGGATAAATATAAAAAAAATTAAATAATATAAAAATATATATTTAATTAATATAATATATTAATTATATTAAATTTTTTTTATTATGTAAAAAAAAATTTGCAGCATGAAAATTAATATATTTCCCTTTATAATTAAAGGTTTAAATATCAATTATTAATTAATTAGTAACCAATGAATTCATAATATATTTTTATAAACTATATTTTTATTTTTTTATTTTTTACTATTCATAAATTTTATTCAATGTCTATTTTATATATTGAAATTTTAAATATTTGTATTTAATATTATACTATAGTTTGGTAAATATCAGTCTTCCATATAACATAAGCTATGGAATAAATTTGTTCTTCATAGAATATTGGTAAAAATAAGACATAATAAAGGTTTTAGATAATATTCTTTGAAAGGGTAAGTGTACAATAAAATATAATATGAATTAATAAGAATACACTTTATGGCATGGTGTATAAATAACACATCATCTATTTAAACATAGTCTATTATAATATGACAATAATAAATAATACCATATAAAATTATCAAAAAAGCTATAAAAAATAACCATTGATATTATACTAATAGAATAGTCCCTTATAATATCAATAAATAATCTCAAAATAAGGTAATGCATAATGTTGGTCATCAAAAAAAACCATAAAGGATTTAGCAAAGAAACCATACATTAAAGGGTAATAAATCATCCAACACCAAAACAAGATTGTATCATGAGACTTACCAATGCATCCATGGGCTATAGTGGGTGATTCCTAGAAAATACTATGTCCAATTCATTCCTCATATGAAAATGGTGAAATATAAACAACATAAACATTTATATTGGAAAATAGCTTAATAAATGTGAATACTTTAGCCATAAACCATGAATGGTTTCAAAATATAACATCTATAATAAATATAAATCATAATCCATTCAGTGAAATATTGGATATAATATCATAAGAGATTAACCACAATTAAGAAAAGGATTTAACATTATATTTTGACAAAGATAAAAACACTCTAATAAAATAAATTAATTTGTTTCGGGAGAAATACACATTTTAAATTGAAGTTATTTATTTAATAAGTCACAAAATTATAATGAAAACATTTTATTTGAAAGTAATATTCTAAAATATTAAATTTATATTCCAAATTTTAAGGCATCATGAGTATAGAAAAAACCTATAATGTCAAAAAATATAAGGAAACATTCCATGTCACGACCCATCCTCAGGGCCCATGCCGTAACTACCCCAAGCCCACCTTCCATAGGCGAGAGGCTGGCGACTAGCACCAAGGCGTAAATCCCGGTAAAAACGGAAGGCATTGCCTTTGTAAAGTAAGGAAACACCACAGAGCAAACAAGCAGTAGAAGTAAACACTAAGTAAAAACTGAGTACAACAGTAAGTGAGGAAAAGTAAGTGGACCAGTATACAAAACCAAACTGAATGTAAAGTACTACTGGAAGGGAAAACAACAACTGACAAGTAAACTCGCAACGTCGAGCTGTCCACTGGAAATTCCACCTGAAGGGTGGGTACAGATAGCCTCCACTGCTACTCGGGTCTAGCCAACCGCTCCCAGTACATCCCGCCCAGTGGTCCACCTCCAGGAACCGTCATGCTCCACAAGCCTCAACCATGATCGGCATTGTCCATCGTCTGCAACCAACACAACATAGTGCGGGCATAGCCCGTGCAGGGGTGAGTATAAGCTAATCAGTAGGGACACCGAGACCCCCGAAGGTCTTCCAGAATCCACAAAGGATAATCCAAAAAGGAAAGATACAATCACGAAGTAACATTCGACCCTGCTTAGGTATAAGCCCATACATATACCTAAGTTATAAATTCTTGTTAGGCTCCAACATCCAAGCCCAAGAACAGCCCAGTCCACACAGGAAAGCAAAATGTAAATCCACGCAGGATAGCACAACACAATCCACATAGGAAATCAAAACAGAATTCAGCTCACACATGTATACTTCTTTGTATAATGATAGAGATGATCAGATATTCCCACTGATTCATCCAAGCCGTCGGACCCAAAAAGGATCGATTGGTACTACCCCCGCGATGACCCACAAAGGATCTGACCCACAATGGAGAGATAGGTAACTAACCACTGCAAAGACCCACATAGGATCGGACCCACACAGGATCTGTAGTTGCTGGCCCACACAGGACCGCTGAGCACTGACCCACACAGGATCAGACCCACATAGGATTCGTCGCACTGATCCACGTAGGATCGCTGAGTGTTGTAGTCGTCGTCGTCGAATCCACTGAGAATCTCTGTACAGTCGTCGTCGTCGCAGTCGTAGCCAGCACTAGGGTTCTGGTACACAGCCAGCTCGTCCAGGAGGGTCCGCTCCATGAAATGAGAGGCTGATACATTAACTGACACATAATCCAGAGTTGACGTATCCAAATGTTCTGTATCGTCAACAAGAACTCTATTTCGTAGAAGGCGCATCAATCGAACGACCGGTCTGAGAGTTATTGGCCTTTTCGTTCCAGGGGCCCGGTTGGTTTTTAAGGCAAAACCAACCCGACCGTACTCCACCTACGTCCAAACCTTGGGCAGAGTAATCCAAATGATCCGTCTCACTTAGAGGAATCCAACAAAGTCGGTGGCACATCGATCAGACGTCTGGAGCACAAGTTATGATTGTTTCTGCTCCGAGGGCCCGATTGGTTTCGTGTACGAACCAACCCGGCCGAACCCCCATTTTCTCCAAAACCTAGAGTGTGATATATCAAAATGACCGCCTCGATCCAAGTATCACATTTCCGCTGACGGTGCGTCGATCGGAGGTCCGTAGCTCCAGATATGGGCAAAAGACCAAAAAGGGTCAAAAAACGGGGGGTCTGGGCCCGGACCGACCCGGCTGGGCGCGACCCGGCCCGGCCCGGCCTAGGCGAGACCCATAGGGGCTGTTGGCCAGCGGGTCGGATCGGCCGGTTATGGCTGAGCAGAGCGGGGGGCGCATTGCCCCCGCGTGATGGAGCCGCGGCCTCGCGGGGGGCCGCCATTGCCAGTGGATGTGGCAGCCGGTCGCGTCCTGTGCCCCTCCGGTCCAGCGCGGTCGCGGGACCGCGCCTTGCCGCCCTGGCAGCTCCTCCCGGTGGCATGCTGGGCGCCGCCGCCCCCTACCGCCGCCGCCGCCATGCCAGCGATGCGCGCTGGCCGGCTGCTCCGAGGACCAACGGACGAGTTCCGGTGGTCGGAATTGCACGCAGCCTTCGCCAAAAGCCCTCCCGGGGTCCGCCCTTCACTGCGAGGACCTCACATCGCCTGTCTGGATTGTTTTGTCGTCATCCTCCGTTCCTCATTCCATGAACAAAAAGGGCGGTGGGTTCAGACTTTTTCATTGGTCTGCACCCACCGAATTAGCGGTTTTAAAAGTCGCACAAAAAAATTTTAATCAAACACCACGGGTATACATCACAATGATTTAAATGAACAGGAACCCCTACCTCAACGTTGTCCTCGAACGTGATTTTGTCACGGAAATAACCGTCACGGATGAATAGGATCATCGCGTCGGGAAAGGGGTGTCGCTCTCGTCGCGGTACACGGCGTTGTGCAGACAAACTCTGAGGATTAAAATCAAACAAATTTAAGACGCACCAAAAGAATCCATGAAGAGGATGTAATTCACAAATAATTTAAAGAACTGCAATCCCCTACCTCAATCTGCTGTTGATCGAAGATTATCACGGGGAATGAACGTCGCGGAAGAAACATCGCGGAAGTAGAATCGTCGGCGTCGCGGTACACAGCGTCGCGTCGTCGATCTCCGAGGGTTCAGCTCTCTTCGTCACCCTTAGTCGAAGCCCGACGTTCTTTGCGTTCTTCGTGCACTTCAAGAAGGATGAAGATCTTCAAGTTTGAGAGCTTCTCCCAATCCTCTAAACAACCAACCCTCAAGTGAAACAATTATTGGTCTTATTTTATTCCCATGCCAACGATTTAAAAATTCAACGTTAAGAAACAAACCATTAATTCGATGAATTAATGGTAACGACTTAACTGCCCATTTAATAGGGGCGTTTAGAATTTAAGAAAACGCATCGGTTGACTTTCATTTAAAAGAGGTTTTCGCGGGTGCGTTACTTAGAGGAAAAGAAACGGTGGGGCTCGTGCGGGACCCACCTCACAAATATCCTACAAAGAGGGTTAGATATTGTGGTTCCTACCTTATCCGCTTAACCTGGATTAAGTTGCTTTAAGTGGCTTTATGTGAAATAAAATAAAGTGTCACGCCACTTTTATTTTATTTCTTAACTTATCCCCAAAAATTAAAAACCACTCCCGAGCAAACGCAACTCTGAAAAAGGCATTTCTAAGAAAATATCGGTGCTGCGATTCCATCGGTTCCCTTGGAATTCGATTCTGAGCAACGGTTCAAATGTTAGAAAAACATGCTTGTTCGTTCACTGAACGTACCCGAGCCAAACATCAGAAAATGATTCCGGACACACCGGGCCTCAAGCTCCGGTGCCGTCATAAAATGCGTTCTTGTAAAATTTCAAAGAAAATTAAGAAAAAAATGTCCTTAAATTTTACGGGTCTTTACATCACTCCCACCTCAAGGATTTACGTCCCCGTATAGATACATCATAAACTAGGGAAACAAAAGTGGGTACTGAGCACGCATCTGAGCCTCCCGCTCCCAAGTGCTCTCCTGGAGGTTCTCGTGCTGCCATCTGATGCGTACTAGAGGAATCGACCATCCACATAGGACCCGCTCCTGTCGATCCTCGATCTCCACCGGGACCATTGCTAGAGTCGTCCCATCATCAACGTCCAGCTCCCCATGGTCAATGATATGTTTCGGGTCGTGCACGTATCTCCTTAGTTGAGATACGTGGAAGACGGCGTGCACCCGGTGCAACTGAGGTGGTAGATCCAGGCGATAGGCCACCTCGCCAATCCAGCTAAGGACCTGGAATGGTCTGATGAAGCATGGATACAACATTCCGCCTCGGCCAAATCTCTGAAATCCACATCGAGGTGAGACATGCAAGAAGACGTGGTCTCCATCCTCGAACTCTAGTGGCCTCCGCCTTCTGTAAGCATAATACTTCTGCCGGATCTGAGTTGTCCTCATCCGCTCCTGGATGATCTGGACCTTCTCTGTCGTGGCGTGGACCATCTCTGGTCCCACAAGTGCTGACTCCCCAGGGTTTGTCCAGCACAAAGGAGATCTGCAGGGTTGACCGTACAATGCCTTGTAAGGTGCCATACCGATGGTGGAGCGGTAGTTTTTGTTGTACGCAAACTCCACCAAGGGTAGGTGGTCCTCCAAGCTGCAACCAATGTCAAGGACACATGCGCGAAGCATGTCCTCAAGAGTCTGTATGGTCCTCTCCATCTGACCATCCGTCTGAGGGTGAAAGGCGGTGCTCATATGAAGCTGCATCCCGAACGCCTCCTGCAACCCCATCCAAATCCGGGAAGTAAAGCGAGCATCTCGATAGGAGAATATAGATGATGGAACACCGTGAAGACGTAAAATCTCATGAATGTAGATACGTCCCTAGATCTCCACTGAGCCCTGCTCTCTGATGGGTAAGAAGTGAGCTGACTTGGTGAGTCGTTCGACAATCACCCAAATGGAGTCGTGAACTCTAGAAGTGCGTAGAAATCCAGTCACGAAGTCCATAGATATCATATCCCACTTCCACTCTGGGACCTCAAAGGGATGTACCAAGCCTGGTGGTACCTGATGCTCTGCCTTCACCTACTGGTAGGTGACGCACCGAGAAACGAACTCTGCCACAGCCTTCTTTATGCCCGGCCACCTGTGCTATCATCTGAGGTCCTGGTACATCTTCGCCACTCAATTATGTACCGCCAATGGAGAAGTGTGAAACTCTCTCAGCACCTCCTCTCGTAATGCAACTGGTACCAAGGTACATCCTCTGAAAAGTATGTCATGCTCTGCTACAAAGGAGAAACCATCAGGTGATTGTCCTGAGGATATCTGCGCACACTGCGTCTCATAGTCAGCGTCCCCACGTTGTGCCTCTCTGAACCACTGCAGTAGTGGAGGGGTGACTGTGAGAGACTGAAGGAAGGCTGTTCCATCTCTATCCACGAAGGATATTTGCAAAGCGGCTAGCTTCTCTGATGCCTCCTTAAGTAGCTGAATGCAAGTCCTCCTGTTGAGGGCATCAGCTACTACGTTCCCTTTCCCAGGAGTATATAATATCTCAAAGTCATAGTCCTGGAGGAACTTGAGCCATCACTGTTGTCTCAGGATCAGGACCTTCTGATAGAAGATGTACCTGAGATTCTGATGGTCAGAAAAGACTGTAAAACGCTCGCCCATCAGGTAGTGTCGCCATGTCTTCAGAGCGAAGACCACTGCTACTAACTCCAGTTCATGGGTAGCGTAGTTCTGCTCATATAGCCTCAACTGACGTGGTCCATAGGCAATCACTACCTGCTCCTGCATCAGGACACATCCGAGTCCGGTCCCTGATGCATCTCAGTAGACCACGTACCCACTCCCTCCTCCGGAAGCCTCAAGATAGGGGCACTGGTCAATCTATTTCTCAGCTTCTGGAAGCTCTGCTAACATTTGTCTGACCACACAAATGGTTTACCCTTCTTCGTAAGAGCTGAGAGTGGTTTCACGACTCTGGAGAAGTCTGGAACAAATCTCTGATAGTATCCTGCTATTCCCAAAAAACTCTGCACCTCTGTCATGCTCTAGGGTGGATCCCAAGCTAGCACAACCTGAATCGTCACAGGATCCACCGCAACCCCCGCCTCAAAGATGACGTGTCCCAAGAAGTGGACCTCACGTATCTAGAACTGACACATCGAGAGCTTTCCATAATGCTGGTGCTCTCGGAGTGTATCTAATACAACCCGCAAGTGGTAGGCGTGCTCCTCCTCAGTCGTCGAGTATATCAAAATGCCGTTGATGAAGACCATTACAAATCGATTGAGGTATGGATGAAAGATCCTGTTCATGAGGCCCATGAACACTTCCGGAGCATTGGTTACGCCGAATGGCATAACCAAGAACTCATAGTGGCCATACCAACATCTGAAGGCCATCTTCTGCATTTCCTCGTCCCGAACTCTGAGCTGATGATAGCCTGACCTGATGTCTATCTTTGAGAACCACCATGCTCCCTTGAGCTGATCGAAGAGGTCATCAATCCTTGGTAGATGATACTTTTCCCTCACTATCACCTGGTTCAGGTGATGAGAGTTGACACACAGTCGTAAGCTCTCGTCCTCCTTCTTGGTGAACAATATTGGGGAATCCCAGGGTGAAACACTGGGTTAGATGAATCCCTTGACCTGCAAGTCCTCCAACTGTACCTGAAGCTCTCGAAGCTCAGCGGGAGCCACCCGATATGCTGGAGTCGATATCGGGGCTGTCCCGGGGTACAGGTCAAAATAAAAGTATACATCTCTGTGAAGAGGAAGTCTTGGAACGTCGTCGGGGAAGACGTCTGCATACTGATCCACCACTGCAGGAAAACTAGGAATCTGCACGTCAACTGCTCCTAGGATGAGGCTAGTAAACTAATGAGTGATGGGCTATCCTCTCCTCTGCGGAAGTCCATCATGTGTTGCGAAAGCTCCCTTCTTGCTGGTGAAGGTTCACCTGCTCCCGTCGGTGCGTACACATAGCACCTTGCGCCTAATACATTCAATCTGAGCATGGACTGTAGATAACCAATCCATGCCCAAGATGACGTCGTAAGGCCTCGAAGCCGCTACAAGAATATCCCAGCCGAAGATCTCGCCTCCTAGAGTAATCTCACACTGTCGGAACCAGTGCGTAATCGTCGAGTCTGCTCCCATAGGAGACTCTAGCTGTAAGGATCGAGCCAACTGCTCTGTCGGAATCTCCGAGCTCTGAACAAGGGCAACAACTATGAAAGAATGACTCACTCCTCTGTCTATAACAACTGTAGAAAGGGTGGAATAGACATAGATAGTACCTAGAATCATCTCGAGTGAACCGTGGTCTTAGGCCTCCGCTGCCTAGAGCTGTGCCTGTATCTGCCCTCCAGCTCCCTGTGGCCGGGGTGGACCTCCTGATGATGGTGGTGGTAGAGCCTCAAAGCGTCCCCCACCACCACCTGCTGCTCGGCCAGCTCCTCTGCCTCATCCTCCTGCTCCCTGCGAACCACCACAGTCGACCCTCTATCTCTTATTTTGTGGCCCCTCAACTGTCTGTTGCTCCTCGGCATAGTGGGTCGGGCAGTCACAAGCCATGTGACCCAGCCCGCCGCATGTGTAGCACTGTCTGCCTCTTGAAAGACTATCTTCGGGTTGTGTGCCCCGCACTGTTGTGCCAGTTTCCAGAGGTCGTCTGTCTGAGGGTCTGGTCTGCTTGGACCCAAGAGTCATCTATTGACTGCCTGCTGTAGAAGACTCTGCTACATGCCACCCTGTGGTAGGTCTCGCTGCTGATGAAGGCTCAGCAAGGAAGCTCTCGATCAAAAGGGCTCGCTCCAGTACTCCAGCCTGAGTCAGAATGTTGAGGGAGATCAGTGATGCCCTTATCTCATGTATCAATCCCCGCTCAAAGGTCCAGGCCCAGAAGAATGGGTCTCGTACCATGTCTATCGAGTAGCGCGAGAGATCGGTAAATCTCGCCGGGTTCTGGGCGACTGTGAAGCTACCCTACCGCAGCTGAAGAAGCTCCTGGATGCGCACCGCACGGAGGGTGGATGGGACGGACTCTGAGTGGAAGAGGCTCTTAAAGTCTGTCCAGAGAAGAGATGCCTCATCGTGCACCTAGAGAATCAAGGTCCACCATCTTCCTTCTGCCGCGTACAGTAGGCACACTGCGAGGATCACCATGAGGTCTGTTGGTGTCCTCACTAACCGGAAAACTCATACCACTGCCTCCAGCCAGTCCTCGGCTGCCTGGGGGTCCATCATCCCATAGAACCTGGGTGGTCGCTGGTGCTGGAACTCATGTAGTGCACTAAGGTGACATGCATCATCAGCAGCTGGGGCTGGAAGCATCGGTGGCTCGGTGGGTAATGGTACCGCCGGTCCCTCAGCTGTCAAAGGGCCCTGTACCGAGGCCTCATCGCTCGGTGGGCTATCGTCACGCGCAACTCTCGGAACCCTAGATGGCTGCCATCGTGGGGCCTTCTTGAAGAGAAATAGGTGCGCCATGGTCAAAAAGTATACCTGGTGAGCTGACATAAAGTAATCACAAAGAAACCATGAAACACACATGCAGTCAATGTTTTCGTGCATTAAGTAAGAAATCAGAAGTCAGGGTCCTGGTGTACGGATACGTTGGTCGTCGCACCAACACTGGACTCCCTGAACTGATAACCACACCCAATACGCTTAACATTTTTTCTTCACATAGAAAAAGATCAGAGTCCCATGTTCTGCGGTAGAACCGAACTCCTCTAATACCAGTTTGTCACGACCCGTCCTCGGGGCCCATGCCGTGACTACCCCAATCCCGCCTTCCATAGGCCAGGGGATGGAGACATGCACCAAAGTGTAAATCCCGGTAAAAAGGGACGGCATTGCCTTTGTAAAGTAAGCAAACACCATAGAGAAAACAAGCAGTAGAAGTAAACACTAAGTAAAAACTGAGTACAACTGTAAGTGTAGAAAAGTATGTGGGCAAGTATACAAACCCAAACTAAAAGTAATGTACAACTGGAAGGGAAAACAGAAACTGAAATGTAAAGCCGCAACGTCGAGCTCTCCACTGGAAATCCCACCTGAAGGGTGGGTACAAATAGCCTCCACTGCTCCTCGGGTCCAGTCGACTGCTCTGAGTACATCCCGCCCAGTTGTCCACCTCCAGGTATCGTCCTGCTCCGCAAGCCTCAACCACGATCAGAGCTGTCCATCGTCTGCAACCAATACAACGTAGTGCGGGCATAGCCCGTGCAGTGGTGAGTATAAGCTACTCAGTAGGGACCCCGAGACCCCCGAAGGTCTTCTAGAATGAAAAAAGAATAATCCACAAAGGAATGATACAATCACGAAGTATCATTCGACCCTGCTTAGGTATATTCCCATACATATACCTATGTCATCAATTCTCGTTCAGCTCCAACATCCAATCCCAAGTACAACCCAGTCCACATAGGAAAGCAAAACGTATAACCACACAGGATTGCACAACACAATCTACATAGGAAAGGAAAACAGAATTCATCTCACACGGGTATACTTCTTTGAATGACGATAGAGATGATCAGATATTTCCACTGATTCATCTAAGTCGTCGGACCCGCAAAGGATCGATAGGTACTAACCCCCGCAATGACCCACAAAGGATCTGACCCACAAAGGATTGATAGATAACTAACCACTGCAAAGACCCACATTGGATCAGACCCACACAGGATCTGTAGGAGCTGGCCCACACAGGACCAATGAGCACTGACCCACACAGGATCTATAGCACTAATCCACGTAGGACCGCTGAGTGTTGTAGTCGTCAGCGTCAAATCCACTGAGGATCTTTTCACAGTCGTCGTCGTCGTTGTCGCAGCCAGCACTAGGGTTCCCGCACACAGCAAGTTTGTTCAGGAAGGTCCGCTCCACGAACCGAGAGGCTGATACCTCAACTAACACATATTCCATATTTGATGTATCAAAAAGTTCTGTATCGTCATTAGGAACTCAACGTCGCAGACGGCGCGTCAATCGGATGCCCGGTCTGAGAGTTATTGGCTTTTTCGTTCCAGGCGCCCGGTTGGTTTTTACGGAAAAACCAACCCGACCGTACTCCACCTGCGTCCAAACCTCAGGCGGAGTAAGTCAAAAGATCCGTCTCACTGAGAGGAACCCAAGAAAGTCAGTGTCATGTCGATCGGACGTCCGGAGCTCAAGTTATGAGTGTTTCCGCTCCGAGGCCCCGGTTGGTTTTGTGTACGAACAAACCGGACGAACACCAAGTTCTCCGAAACCTTGAGTGTGATATGGAAAAACGACCATCTCAATCCAAGGATCACATCGCCGTTGACGGTACGACGATAAGAGGTCCGTAGCTCAAGATATGTGCAAAAGACCGAAAAAGGTCCGAAAATGGGGGGTTTGGGCCCGGACCGACCCGGCCCAACCCCCCTGGGTCGGCCCAAAATGGGTCGAACCGACCCGGTTATGGGTCTATCCCGGCTGGGCCCAACCCGTCCCAGCCTGGGTGTGACCTGGCTGGCCGGTTGGCAAGCGGGTCGGCTCGGTCGGTTACGCCCGAGCGGAGCGGGGGGCGCGCAGCCCTCACGTGATGGAGTTGCGGCCCCACGTGGGGACGACCTTTCTAGCGGACGCGGCATCCGGCCGCATCCCATGCCCCTTCGGTCCCACACAGTCGAGGGACCACGCCTTGCCACCACGACGTAATCTGTCGCGGCACCTCCCGGCTGCGCACCGGGCGCCGCCGCCACCTGCCGCCGGCGCCGCCGTGCCGGGGAGGCATGTCGGCGGGCTGCTCTGCGGACCATCGGACGATTTCTGGTGGTCAGAATTGCACTCCGTCTTCTCCAAAAGCCCTCCCGGTGACTGCCCTTCACTTCGAGGACCTCACATCACCCATGCGGCTTGTTTTGTCATCATCCGCCGTTCCTCTCACAAAGAACGAAAAGGCCGGTGGGTTCGGAGTTGTTCGTTGGTCCGCACCCACCGCTTTAGCGGTTTTAAAAGTCTCACAAAAAAATTTTAATCAAACGCAGCGGGTATAAATCACAATGATTTAAATGAACAAGAACCCCTACCACAACGTTTTTGTCGAACGTGAGTTTGTCGCGGAAGAAGAGGATCGCCGCGTCGTGGAAGGGGCGTCGCTGTCGTCGCGGTACACAGCGTTGCGCAGACGAACTCTGAGGATTAAAATCACACAGATTTAAGATTTACCAAAAGAAACCATGATGAGGATATAATTCACAAAGAATTTAAAGGACTGCAATCCCCTACCTCAATCGGTTGTTGATCGATGATTGTTGTGGGGAAGGAACTTCGTGGAAGAAACGTCGCAGAAGGAGAATCATCGGCGTCGTGGTACATGACATCGCGTCGTCGATCACTGAGGGTTCCGCATTCTTCGTAACCCTTCTTCGAAGGCCGGCGTTCTTCACGTTCTTCACGAAGAAGGATGAAGATCTTCAAGTTTGAGAGCTTCTCCCAATCCTCTCAACAAGCAACCCTCATTTGAAACAAGTATTGGTCTTATTTTATTCCCATGCCAACTATTTAGAAATTCAAAGTTAAGAAAGGAACCATTAATTTGATGAATTAATGGAATCAACTTAACTGCCCATTTAATAGGGGCGTTTGGAATTTGAAAAAACGCATCGGTTGATTTTAATTTAAAAGAGGTTTTCGCGGGTGCGTTACTTAGAGGAAAAGAAATGGTGGGGATCGCGTGGTCCCCACCTCACAAATATCCTACCAAGAGGGTAGTATATTGTGGGTCCCACATTATCCACTTAACCTGGCTTAAGTGGCTTTAAGTGGCTTTAAGTAAAATAAAATAAAGTGTCGCACCACTTTTATTTTATTTCGTAACTTAACCCCAAAAATTAAAAACCACACCCGAGCAAAAGCAACTTCGGAAAAGGTGTTTCAAAGAAAATACTAGCGCTGTGATTCCACCAGTGCCCTTGGAATTCTATTCCGAGCACCGGTTCAAAATCTAGAAAAACTCGCTCGTTCGTTCAATGAACGTACCCGAGCCAAACTTCAGAAAATGATTCCGGGCTCACCGGGCCTCGGAATCAGGTGCCTTAAAAAACTGCGATCTTGTAAAATTCCAAAGAAAATTAAGAAAAAACATTCCTTTCATTTTACGCATCTTTACATTCCATCTATCAAAAAAGCCAGAAAGTACCTCATTTGGAAAACAAAAAAATCACTTTAAACCATTTTATAAAAATTCAAACATAAGAAAAAACGAAATTAAACATTAATTGGATAATATTAAATATAATTTGGAATTTTTTTATAAAACATGGCCAAGAATGATAAATAATCCCTAGTAAATACTTATGTATAAACAATCCCAGATAATAATGAGATTTTGATCATAACCTTTACCTTTTACATTCCTTTAGTTGAGTGTGAATTAGACTCTTTTATAATGGTTTAAATCATGTCATAAATTTATACTTGAAAAAAATCCATATTTTTGATATCATATATGATCTTAATATATTTTTTTGTTCATATTATTTTTTTATTACCATTATTTCGGTTGTTAACTACTTCATTATCTTATAAATATTTTTTCATGTATGTCTTGTTTCATATAAATATTATATATTTAATTTATCTATAGTATAATATTAAATTCATATATATTAAATTTACTTGTTATATATATTTTTATAATAATTCTTTAATTCATAACATGGAAAATTAGTCGCATCATGTCTTGGAGAAGGTTGGTCATACGTACAGACGAGCAACGAATCATGCCCTTAGTGGTAAAATGGTAATGAATGGGATGGTATAATTATTATAAAGAATCAATATAATGTAATTTTTATTATTTTTACCCACTATATCTATAATTATACCCATGAAAATAATGTAGTGATGAAAAAAAAATTACACCATGACATGGAGATGTTAAACAATACATAGTCACATGAAATGATTTTTTTCATAGGATGAATAAAGGGTGGAAAATGTGTGTCCCATAATAATAATAACATGTAAAAAACATATATGATATAGGTTTTATTATTTTATTATAGAAACAACTCATGAATATGATTTAAATTATGACATGAACATGAATGAGTTGTTTAAAAAATCACACTTCTTTGGTGGACTTCCATTGGATATCTTATCAAAGGATCTGGAGTTGGTATTTTTGGAAGACCAGAACCTACATAAAATATATAATTAAGTAGTATGGAAAACTTTTCAGGTGTTGGTTGAGCTTCGAGGCTCAATTTTTTGGGTGGAAGTGTGGGTGAAGGTGCCATTTTATATTTGAGGTGAGGGTCACTCATGGAAACTATCAAAATATAAAATTAATATAAATTAATTTTCAATTAAAAATAGATAAAAATTGAGTTATTTATATTATAATATAAGGATAGGTCTCTATTCCCTTAAAAATATATATTTTTATACAGGTTTAGGTCACAGTTTTACCCTTGGATTCTAGCTTTAACCCTATGATAGACAATTTCACTCTTATTTTGATAACTTGGATTTTTACTCATTATGGGTTAATATAGTTACTAAAAAATTCAGAAAAAAACAATAAATGTATCCTTGATTACATGATTAACATTTTCCCATTTACTTGGAAGAGTTTTATCTTTTTATGAATTGTATATCATTTAATAAAATATTGTTTATTTTAAAGAATCATTAATGTCAATTATTATACTATTCATTTCGTAACTTTTTAAAAAATAACAATACATAATATACCTATAAAAAACCATTAATAAATACACAAAATGTTTTAGTTCATATATATAATTCATCCAAGAAATTAATTTCGTCAAATTATAATTATTTAAGTATTTTAAATATCAATTATTTGATATTTCTTTCAATAAAAATATTATCACATCATCATTGTATAAGCCATTACGGTAATTATTTTTTCATAAATATTAAATTTTAATTCATATGAAAAAAAATGTTATATTTCAAATGATTATTTATATTCTAATTTTTTTAATTTACAACCTTTTATTAAAAATTTTATATTTAATAAGTTATAAGTATGACATCATTAACCCTTATTTAAGTAAAATAAAATAAATGTCATACTCTCATGCAAGTGTATTTAAAAATGTTATAATATTTGAACATAGATGATTTTGGTTTAAACCCACCCTTAAAATGAAATTAGGATATGTTTTTGTGTAAGTTTTAAATATATATAATATTATTGGTACCATTTATTACCCAATATACCTTTTAAATTATTAATAAAAAATTAATAAATTTACTATTAATAGAACCCAAATATAATATAAATATATTTACATAATTTGGACTCACTTATTTATAATATGGAATCAATTTTTCAAATTTCAAAACACGTAAATTTAAGTAATTAATTTAAAATTATTCCCATTAACACGGTGACAAAATTTGGTATTAATGTTTAAACATGCAAGAGATTGAAACATTCTTATATCTAAATTCAATGTTAAATAGATGAAAATTTCATAAATTGGATTCAATGATAAAAAATAATATATTTAAACTTTAAAAACAATAATAAATATAATTTAACAACAAAAATTATTTTTATTAAAAAAGTTATTTTGAATTAAAATTTAGTATTTTTCATTATTCACCAAAAGGTGAAACATACCAGAAAAATAAAAAAATAAGCCAAAGTAAAAGTTTATATTCTTATTTAAATTAATAATTTTTTTATTCAAATATAAAATATAAATGTGTCATAAATTAAATTTAAAACCTGTTTTCCATTACGAGAGAAAAATACCTTTAGATGAATATTTATTTTTATGCATAAAATCCGGTTTATTCATAACATATGCCTATAAAATCTATTATATGAATGAAAGAAATATTGCATTGAATATATAACATATATAATTCTTTTATATCATTTAACAGTTTTAACTAATTTTTTTTAGAAAAAACACCTTTGGGAGCATAAAGATAAAATTATTTTCTTTATAATCAATTTGGTTTATAATTTCAGTTTTAAATCAATAGTAATGAATGAAATCATCAAATAATTTCATAAAAAATATATATTTATAAGTTAGTTATTACAATTCATAAATTCTATTTGACAAATGGTTTATATCATATTATAATATATAATAATATTTTAATAATATAGAGTTCTTTAGTAAAAAAATGCATTGCATGTAATGCGTGACAAAAAAGTCACTTTTTTGTGTAATGCACAATAATACAGTGTTTCATGAATTAAAATATATAGAATATTTTAAAATTTAAATGAAAAATATATCAAATTATTACGGTGTTATAATATTTATTCTCTATATGTTAAATAAATATGTAAATATGAAACTAGGTTTTCACTCTGTTTCTATTGCATGTGAATGGTTTTTCAAATAAAATTTTTTCTTCTAAAAATGACCATCAACAACCTTGTAAAACGTGTGAATGAATAAATAATCAAATTTACATTTTAAAATGATTTTAAATAAACTTATAAATGGTTTTATTTTTAAATAGATTTCCTAAATTTCAACTTGGTCTTTAATTGGATCATAGAGATACTATGTGTTTTAGATATTTTATAATTGTTATCATTTATTTTTTAAATATCATTTTATATTATAATTTTCAAAATATTATTTTGGGGACTAACTATGACATTTCTTGTATATTTTTCAAAACTATAGATCCATTGACCATACCCCCTCTATGAGTTTTTGATGAGTCCAAAATATGGTACATATGTTGATATTAGAATTGTGTGATGATGCCAAGGAATGAATGTTTGTGGTTGTTTTCTCTTATTCATCATGTATTCTACATACATATCAATATATATACATATACCTATTTATATATAACTATGTTGTATACATCATATACCTCTTCTATCAGCTATTTATTTACCAACCCCCATTTTTTATGCCTTGTGAATCCTATTGAAACATGTGGGATATATGAATACACATTTTTCACTTTCGTAGAGTTATGATCTAGTTTGTCTCCCTGAGGGTGGAGAGACCATACATTGGGATTTTCCTAGTAGGTTATGATTGATAGGGTTCGATGGATAATTATTTTATAGTATTTCATATGGAGTACAAAAATTATAGATTATGAATTATGTTAATCAATATTTCTCCCTTAGCTCTGAAATTCTCCACAATTTTTCTATAGCTATATAATGATTGTTTTATGATTCAATGATCATTTGTATGCTCATTTTTTTAATTGATTCATTTTTAGTCATATTATTTTTGGTTTTTATTTTCATATAAAACAAACCGTTTTAAACTACTAAAAATGAAATTTCTTATTAACTAAATAATGTTTCTTTATTTAAACTAATAAATGCTTTTAAATTTAAAAACATTAGAAAAATGATTTAAAAGATTTAGTCTTAAGGGAACGATGACACCTATTTAATTTTGAATAAAATAAAAAAATATAATTTTTAGTTGAATATTAAACTAACACTAAATAGATACTTTAGTTTAGTGTAAATAATCGGTTATGGTTTAATATATATTAATAATGGAATATTGAGCTTATAAATTTTTACAAGATTTCATTTTTCTAGTACATGTTCATCTTGTGATCATTTTTCAAGTGTTAGTGGAACTTTTTGTTATATTTTGACTCACGGATTCATACTGGGATCATTTTGGGTATCTATTTTAGTTTTAAATTTTTATCACATATGTACCAACCATTTTTTCCATCCCCTTTTTAAATCCATAATTATTTTTAGTTTTATTTTAATATTTTGAGATACGTATTTATTTTCACTTTTCACTTTTTCGAATTGATTTTATTTAAAAATTATTCTTTATTTTAATTTGGGTGTCCAATATATGGGGAGGTAATGCTAGAATAATATTTGAATTATTTGACTCAGTTAATTATATTTCAATGGTATAATCATAATTACTTGTGTATGTCTTATGTCTTAGTTCTTATATCTAGAATGAGTGGATTAAAAAACTGCTCATTCCATGTATTATTTTTGATCGAATTTTTGGTTATTGAATTCCCTTAGATAGTTCGTCAAATTTGAGCTCATAGATTCTTGTGACGGTGTTTACAACCATAGTCACAAATTTTTGGCTTTTTTGTAGATTAGTCTATATTATCCATCCATCATTTTGATTCATACAAAACAAGCTTAAATTATCTAGTTTTTAAACACCTATAATTGTATATGAACAAGAAATGAATGTATTAGGAGTAGAGTAGTGCTCTTTTTAATCCCATAGCATTGATTTTCTCTAGGTATCTACAATATATAAGTCTTAACTAGTGAATTTTACTGAGTGGTGGGGTCTATTATGTAAAGACCCGTAAAATTCAAGGGAAATTTTTTCTTAATTTTCTTTGGAATTTTACAAGAGCATGGTTTCTGACGGAACCTGATTCCGAGGCCCGGAGTGCCCGGAATCAATTTCCGAAGTTTGGCTCAGGTACGTTCAGTGAACGAACGAGCGGGAATTTCTAACTTTTGATCCGGTGCTCGGAATTGAAATCCTAGGGCATCGATGAACTCGCAGCGCTGTTATTCGCTTAAGGAGACCTTTTCTGAGGATGTTTTTTATACGGGACGAAAGTTAGTTTTTGGGAGAATTTATAAGAAGTTAAATAAAAATGTGGAAACACTTTTTAATTTTTTTGTTGGTTAACTTCTCCCAAAGGGAGTTAAAAGTGGGACCAACATCAACATAACCTCCCTTGGGAGGATTAAGTGTGGTGGGGCCCACACGAACCCCAACTCCTCATCTTCTCTCAAATCTCCCCTAACTCCCTTTAATTAATGTTGACATCTTGGTTTAATTAATTAAGGTGGGTTGATTTGAATTTCAAACCTTTGAAATTCAAGTTTATGTTTGTGTAAATAAAATAAACCTTAGCTTATTTTATTTTGTTTAGCCATCTTAAGAGGATTTGAGAGCTCCTCCTTCTTCTTCAAACTTTGACGAAGAATGCTCAAGCTCCGACGAAGAACACCGCTCCCCTCTTCTTCATAGCCGGTTTGTTTCCGAAGATCGACGAAGCCTTCCGTGTCAACAAAAGGGAAAACTGCTTCCTCCTCGGACTTCCTTCGTCGGCTTACGAAGATTCACCAACGACGTACCTCTTCAGACGTACCTCTTTGTCAACGGAATTGACGAACGATTACCGCGACGCCCGACCTCCACGACGCTTGTCTTCCGCGGGTTGTTGAAGATCATCATTCTTGAAACCGAGGTAGGGGTTGTTGTTGTTTTATTTATTTACTCTCGTTCTTGGTTCTAGCATGATAGTCTTGTGGATAAATATTTGAGAATTATCATCTAACGAGAGGGGGGTCGGACCGCACAAACACGGCCGAATTCCCCCTCCCTTGTTCTTGATTATTATTATTTTCTTGTGGATGAATGACATGGCGTGGTGCCGTCGCACCACGCGGGAAATCGCACGGTTGTATTGCGCGGTGTCGTCGCGCCGCGCCGTGGAAGGATCATCATGTACGCGACGCCGTCTCACCGCGTCGAAGAAAACCGAAGGCGCCGCGGCCGGAGTGGGGCCGTGGTGGAGGGGCGCGGTGCCGTCGCACCGCACCGAACGATGAAGGCCGGGGACGGTTCTGGGCCGCGGCGGGACGAGAGGACCGGCGGCTAGCCGGGCCGCCGGTGTCGGAAGCCGGAAGGGGACCGGCTTTGCCGGTGCGTTAAAGAATAACCGTCCGGCCAGGTCGGGCCGACCGGAAGGGGAAAGACCGGGGGAATTTAATTTCCCCGGCCAAGTTAATTGCCCCCCACCATTTTGAGGGTGGGGGGTTTCACAAGGGGGGGGGGCAGCGCCCCCCCATTTTTTCCAAACGGCAGGCCCCCACGAAGGGGGGCCGTTGATTGACAAAGGCGCGACATGATGCCGCGCCGCCAGAGGGAAGAAGCGGGGGCCTTTCCCCCCACGCGTGGCACCGAGCTGCACCAGGCCGCGCCGCCGCCGGCCGGGCTGCGCCGCCACGCCGGACCCCGCCCCTGGCCGGGCCGGGTCGGCCCGGACCCGGACACCCCTTTTTCGAATCAACTTCGGTCTTTTGCTCATAACTTGAGCTACAGACCTCCAATTGACGAACCGTCAGTGGTGATGCTATCCTTGTATCGAGACAGTCAATTCGGTATATCACACTCAAAGTTTTGGAATACATTGATTTCAGCCGGGTTGGTTCGTACACGAAACCAACCGGGCCCTCGGAGCGGAAACGCTCATATCTTGAGCTACGGATGTCCGATTGACGTACCGTCAGCTTTGTTGTGTTACTATTAGTGAGACGGATCTTTTTTCATACTCCGTCCGAGGTTTGGACGCAGGTGGAGTACAGTCGGGTTGGTTTTTCCTTAAAAACCAACAGGGCCCCTCGGACGAAAAAGCCAATAACTCGCAGACCGGGCGTCCGATCGACGCGCCGTCTGTTGCATTGAGTTCCTGTTGACGATACGGAACTGTTGGATAAATCAACTCTGGAATTTGTGACAGTGGATGTATCAGCCTTTTGGCTCATGGAGCGGACCCTCCCGATCGAGCTTGCTGTGTGCGGGAACCCTAGTGCTGGCTGGGACTGTGACTGCTACTGCTACTGCTACTGTGACTGCGACGATGACAATACAGAGATCCTTAGTGGATTCGACGATGACGACTTCAGCACTCAGCGATCCTACGTGGATCAGTGCTACAGGTCCTGAGTGGGCCCGATCCTGTGTGGGTCCGATCCTGTGTGGGTCTTTGTGCTCAGCGGTCCTGTGTGAACCAGCGCCTACCGGTCCTGTGTGGGCCCGATCCTATGTGGGTCTTTGCGGGGGTTAGTTACCTATCGATCCTTCGTGGGTCCGACGTCTTAGATGGATCGGAGATCATCTATATCGTCTTTTGAAGAAGTATACCTGTGTGAGCTAAATCCTGTTGCTTTCCTGTGTGGAATGAGTTTTGCTATCCTGTGTGGATTTCGTTTTTCTTTCCGGTGTGGAATACGTATACTATCCTGTGTGGACTGAGTTGTACTTGGGCTCGGAGGTTGGAGCGTATTGGAATGAATGACTTAGGTATATGTATGTGCATATACCTAAGCAGTTTCGGTTGTTACTTAGTGATTGTATCTTATCTTTGTGGTTTATCCATTGTGGATTTTGGGAGACCTTCGGGGGTCTCGTGGTCCCTACTGAGTAGCTTATACTCACCCCTACAAGGGCTATTCCCGCACTACGTTGTGTTGGTTACAGACGGCGAACAGTGTTGATCTTGGCTGAGGCCTGCAGAGCAGGACGGTACCTGGAGGTGGACCACAGGGCGGGACGTACTCGGAGCGGACGGTGGGACCGTGGAGCAGTGGAGCTATCTGTACCGACCATTCAGGTGGGATCTCCAGTGGACAGCTCGGTGTAGCAGCATTTACTTACAGTTTTTGTTTTCCCTTTCAAGTTGTACTTTACTTTCAGTTTGGGTTTGTATACTGGCCCATTTACTTTTCCGCACATTCAGTTGTACTCTGTTTTTACTTAGTGTTTACTTTCCGCTTGCTTACTCAGTCGTGTTTGTTTACTTAAAAAAGGGAATGCCTTCCCTTTTTGTTGGGATTTACACCTTGGTGCTAGTCGCCAGCCCCTGGCCTATGGAAGGCGGGCTTGGGGTAGTCACGGAACGGGTCCCGAGGGCGGGTCGTGACAAATTGGTATCAGAGGAGTTCGGTTCTACCGTGAACTCTGATCTTTCCTATGTGAAGAAATAATGTTTAGCGTATTGAGTGTGGTTATCAGTCCAGGGAGTCCAGTGTTGGTGCGGCGGCTGACGTATCCGTACACCAGGACCCTGACTTCTGATTTCTGACTTAATGCATGAAAACATTGATTGCGTGTGTGTTTCAAAGTTTTCTTTATGATTACTTTATATCATCTCACCAGGTATACTGTTCTGACCGTGGCGCACCTGTTTCCTTTTCAGGATGGCCCCACGATGGCAGCCAGCTAGGGTTCCGAGAGTTGAGTGTGACGACAGCCCACCGAGCGATGAGGCCGCAGGGTAGGACCCTTTGTCAGCAGTGGCACTGGCGGTAGCTCTACCCGTCGAGCCACTGATGCTTCCAGCACCAGCCGCTGACGATGCACGTCACCTCAGCGCACTGCATGAGTTTCAGCGCCAGCGACCACCCAGGTTTTGCAGGGAGAAGGATCCCCAGGTAGCCGAGGAGTGGCTGGAGGCAGTGGTACGCGTGTTTAGGCTAGTGAGGACACCAGCAGACCTCATGGTGATCCTCTCTGCGAGCATACTACACGCAGCAGCAGGACGATGGTGGATCATAATGCTCCAGGTGCACGATGAGGCATCTCTAATTTGGATGGACTTTGAGATCCTCTTCCGC
Source organism: Viscum album (assembly GCA_963277665.1). Classification (NCBI taxonomy): domain Eukaryota; kingdom Viridiplantae; phylum Streptophyta; class Magnoliopsida; order Santalales; family Viscaceae; genus Viscum; species Viscum album. The sequence continues at coordinate 523,297,627 of OY728150.1, forward strand.
TCGGAGTTCATCCCAGCCACCCTTCGTGCGGTGCGTATCCAGGATCTCCTTCAGCTGCGGCAGGGAAGCATGACGGTCGCTCAGTACTCGGCGAGATTCACCGATATTTCTCGCTACTCGACAGACATGGTGCGGGACCCCTTCTTCCGGGCCCAGACCTTCGAGAAGGGTTTGAGACACGAGATCCGGGCATCGCTGATCTCCCTCAGCATACCGACTCAGACAGGAGTACTGGAACAGGTCCTTTTGATCGAGAGTTTCCTTGCTGAGTCTACACCAGCGCCGAGACCCACCGCAGGGTGGCACGTGGCAGTGTCATCTGCAGCATGCAGTCGACGGATGACTCAGGGGTCCAGGAAGACCAGACCTTCAGGCAGACGACCTCAGGACACAGGCTCAGCAGTGCGGGGCACACAGTGCGAAGCCAATCTTTCGAGAGGCAGACAGTGCTACTCGTGCGGCGGGCAGGGCCACATGGCTCGTGACTGCCCGACCCGCCGTGCCGAGGAGCAGCAGTCGGTTGAGGGACCACCGAGGCAGAGGCAGAGGGTCGACCGTGGCAGTCCGCAGGGAGGAGGCGGACGAGGCAGAGGAGCTAGACGAGCAGCAGGTGGTGGGCGACGCTTTGAGGCTCTACAACCACCACCACCAGGAGGTCCACCCCAACCACAGGGAGCTGGTGGGCAGAGACAGGCACAGCTCCATGCAGCAGAAGCCTACAACCACGGTGCACCTGAGATGATTCGAGGTACTATCTGTGTCTATTCCACCCTTGCTGCAGTACTTATAGACACAGGAGCGAGTCACTCTTTCATAGCCGCTGCCCTTGTTCGGATCTCGGAGATTCCGACAGAGCCATTGGCTCGATCCTTACGGCTAGAGACTCCTACGGGAGCTGACTCGACAATTACGCACAGGTGCCGGTAGTGAGAGCTTACTCTAGGAGGTGAGAGCTTCGGCTGGGATCTTCTTGTAGCAGCGTCGAGGCCTTGTGACGTCATCTTGGGAATGGATTGGCTATCTACGGTCCATGCACATATTGACTGTTTTAGGTGCAAGGTGCGTTTTGTACGCACCGACGGGAGTAGGTTCACCTTCACCGGCGAGAAGGGAGTCTTTGCAGCATAGGATGGACTTCCATGGAGGAGAGGACAACCCATCACTCATCAGTTGGCTAGCCTCATCCTTGGAGCAGTTGACGTGCGGAGTCCTGGTTTTCCTGCAGTGGTGGATCAGTTTGCGGACGTTTTTCCTGACGACATTCCAGGGCTACCTCCTCACAGAGAGGTAGACTTTTATATTGACCTGTACCCCGGGACAACCCCGTTATCAACTCCAGCATATTGGATGGCCCCTGCCGAGCTTCGAGAGCTACGGGTGCAGTTGGAGGACTTACAGGGCAAAGGGTTCATCCGACACAGTGTTTCACCCTGGGCTTCCCCGTTATTGTTCTCCAAGACGGTGGATGGGAGATTGCGACTTTGTGTTGACTATCGTTTCCTGAACCAGGTGACAGTGAGGAACAAGTATCCGCTACCGAGGATTGATGACCTCTTTGATCAGCTCAAGGGAGCACGATGGTTCTCGAAGATAGACCTCAGGTCAGGCTATCATCAGCTCAGAGTCAGAAACGAGGACGTGCAGAATTCAACCTTCAGATGTCGGTATGGCCACTATGAGTTCTTGGTTATGCCTTTCGGCATAACAAATGCTCTAGTAGTGTTCATGGACCTCGTGAACAGGATCTTTCAGTCATACCTCGATCGGTTTGTCGTGGTCTTCATCGACGACATACTGATTTACTCGACGACTGAGGAGGAGCACGCCTACCACTTGCGAGTTTTACTTGACACACTCCGAGAGCACCAACATTATGGTAAGCTCTCGAAGTGCTAGTTCTGGATACGTGAGGTCCACTTCTTGGGACACGTTTTCTCTGAGGCGGGAGTTGCAGTGGATCCTGCGAAGATCGAGGCTGTGTTAGCATGGGAGCCACCCAGGAGCGTGACTGAGGTTCAGAGTTTCTTGGGACTAGCTGGATACTATCGGAGATTCATTCCATACTTCTCTAGAGTTGCGGAACCACTCACAGCATTGAAGAAGAAGGGGAAACCCTTTGTGTGGTCAGACAAATGTCAGCAGAGCTTCCAGGAGCTGAGACAGATATTGACTATCGCACCTATCTTGAGGTTGCCTGAGGAGGGAGTAGGGTACGTAGTCTACTGTGATGCATCCGGGACCGGACTCAGTTGCGTCCTAATGCAGGAGTGGGCAGTGATTGCCTATGGATCACGACAGTTGAGGCCACATGAGCAGAACTACACTACCCAAGACCTGGAGATGGCACCGGTGGTCTTCACTCTGAAGACATGGCGGCACTATTTGATGGGCGAGTGCTTTACAGCCTTTTCTGATCATCAGAGTCTCAGGTATATCTTTTCGCAGAAGGACCTGAACCTGAGACAGCAGCGATGGCTCGAGTTCCTCCAGGACTATGACTTTGAGATAGTCTATACTCCTGGTAAGGGGAACGTAGTAGCCGATTCCCTCAGCAGAAGGATGGGCATTCAGCTACGTGAGGAGGAGACGGATCAGCTAGCCTCTTTGTAGATATCCTTCGTGGATAGAGATGGAGCAGCCTTCCTCTAGTCTCTCACAGTCACCCCTCCACTACTGCAGCGGGTCAGAGAGGCACAGCGTGAGGACGCTGACTGTGAGACACAGCGTGCACAGATATCCTCGGGACAGACACCTGATGGTTTCTCCCTTGGAGAAGAGCACAACATCCTTTTCAGAGGACGTACCATGGTACCAGTCGCTTTGCGAGAGGAGGTGCTGATAGAGTTTCACACTTCTCCTTTGGCGGTACATCCAGGAGTGTCGAAGATGTACCATGATCTCATACGACAGCACTGGTGGTCGGGCATGAAGAAGGATGTGGCAGAGTTCGTTTCTCGATGCCTCACCTGCCAGCAGGTGAAGGCAGAGCATCAGGTACCAGCAGGCTTGGTATAGCCCTTGGAGGTCCCGGAGTGAAAGTAGGACAGGATATATATGGACTTCATGACTGGACTTCCACGCACTTCCAGAGGTCACGACACCATCTTGGTGATTGTTGACCGACTCACCAAGTCGACACACATCTTACCCATCAGAGAGCAGGGCTCAGTGGAGAGCTTGGAACGTCTCTACGTTCAGGAGATTGTGCGGCTCCACGGCGTGCCATCATCTATCGTCTCCGATCAGGATGATCGCTTTACTTCCCAGCTTTGGAAGGGGTTACAGGAGGCTTTCAGGATGCAGCTACGTCTGAGCACAGCCTTTCACCCTCAGACGGATGGTCAGATGGAGAGGACCCTCCAGACTCTCGAGGACATGCTCCGCGCATGTGTCCTCGACTTTGGTCGTAGCTGGGAGGACCACCTACCCTTGGTGGAGTTTGCATACAACAACAGCTACCACTCCACCATCGGGATGGCACCGTACGAGGCGTTGTACGACCGACCTTGTAGATCACTTTTGTGCTGGACAGAACAAGGGGAGTCACCACTTGTGGGACCGGAGATGGTCCAGGCCACGACAGAGAAGGTCCAGATCATCCAGGAGCGGATGAAGATAGCTCTGAGCCGGCAGAAGTCATACGCTGACAGGAGGCAGAGGCCACTAGAGTTCGAGGATGGTGACCACGTCTTCTTGCAGGTCTCACCTCGACGTCGTATTCGGAGATTTGGCCGAGGCGGCAAGTTATCTCCGCACTTCATCGGACCCTTCCAGGTCCTCATAAGGATTGGAGAAGTGGCTTATCTCCTGGCTCTACAACCTCAGTTGCACCGGGTGCACGACGTCTTCCACGTATCTCAGCTGAGGAGATACGTGCACGAACTGACGCACATCATTGACCATGGAGAGCTTGACGTTGACGATGGGGCGACTTTTAAGGAGGTCCCGGTGGAGATAGAGGATCAACAGGAGTGGGTCCTATGTGGGTGATCGATTCCTCTTGTGCGCATCAGATGGAAGCACGGGAACCTCCTGGAGAGCACTTGGGAGCGGGAGACTCAGATGTGTACTCAGTACCCTCATTTGTTCCCCTAGTTTTTGATGTATCTTTACGGGGACGTAAAGCCCTGAGGTGGGAGTAATGTAAAGACACGTAATATTCAAGGGAAATTTTTTCTTAATTTTCTTTGGAATTTTACAAGAGCGCGGTTTTTGACGGTACCTGATTCCGAGGCCCGGAGTGCCCGGAATCAATTACCGAAGTTTGGCTCAGGTACGTTCAGTGAACGAACGAGCGGGAATTTCTAACTTTTGATCTGGTGCTCAGAATTGAAATCTGAGGGCACAGATGAACTCGTAGCGCCGTTATTCGCTTAAGGACACCTTTTCCGAGGTTGCGTTTTATGCGGGACGAAAGTTAGTTTTTGGGAGCATTTATAAGAAGTTAAATAAAATTGTGGAAACACTTTTGATTTTTTTTGTTGGTTAACTTCTCCCAAAGGGAGTTAAATGTGGGACCCACATCCACTTAACCTCCCTTGGGAGGATTAAGTGTGGTGGGGCCCACACAAACCCCAAATCCTCATCTTCTTTCAAAACTCCCCTAACTCCCTTTAATTAATGGTGACATCTTGGTTTAATTAATTAAGGTGGGTTGATTTGAATTTCAAAACTTTGAAATTCAAGTTGATGTTTGTGTAAATAAAATAAGCCTTAGCTTATTTTATTTTGTTTAGCCATCTTGAGAGGATTTGAGAGCTCCTCCTTCTTCTTCAAACATTGACGAAGAATGCTCAAGCTCCGACGAAGAACACCGCTCCCCTCTTCTTCGTAGCTGGTTTGTTTCCGAAGATCGAAGATGCCTTCCGTGTCAACGAAAGGGAACACTGCTTCCTCCTCGGACATCCTTCGTCGGCTTACGAAGATTCACCAACGACGTACCTCTTCGGACGTACCTCTTCGTCAACGGAATTGACGAACGATTACCGCGATGCCCGGCCTCCGCGACGCTTGTCTTCCGTGGGTAATTGATGATCATCGTTCTTGAAACTGAGGTAGGGGTTGTTGTTGTTTTATTTATTTACTATCGTTCTTGGTTCTAGTATGATAGTCTTGTGGATAAATATTTAAGAATTATCTTCTAACGAGAGGGGGGGGGGGTCGGACCGCACAAACACGGCCGAATTCCCCCTCCCTTGTTCTTGATTATTATTATTTTCTTCTGGATGAACGAGATGGCGTGGTGTCGTCACACTACATGGGAAATCACACGGTTGTATTGCGCGGCGCCATCGCGCCACACCGTGGAAGGATCATCGTGAAGGCGACGCCGTCGCGCTGTGTCGAAGAAAACCGTAGGCGCCGCGGGTGGAGCGGGGCTGCGGCGGAGGTGTGCGGTGTCATCACACCACGCCGAATGATGAAGGTTGTGGCCGGTTTCGGGCCGCGGCGGGACGAGAGGACCGGCGGCTAGCCAGGCCGCCGGTGTCGGAAGCCGGAAGGGGACCGGCTTTGCCGGTCCGTTGAAGAAGAACCGGCCGGCCAGGTCGGGCCGGCTGGAAGGGGAATGACTGGGGGAATTTAATTCCCCCAGCCAAGTTAATTGCCCCCCCCCCCCCGTTTTTCCAAACGGAAGGCCCCCACGAAGGGGGGGCCGTTGATTGACAGTGGCGTGGCATGATGCCGCGCCGGCAGAGGGAAGAAGCGGGGGCCTTGCCCCCCCGTGCGTGGCACCGAGCGGCGCCAGGCCGCGCCGCCGTGCCGGACCCCGCCGCCGGCCGGGACGGGTCGGACCCGGTTCGGGTCGACCTGGTTCGGGCCGACCCAGGGGGGGTTGGGCCGGGTCGGCCCGGACCCGGACCCCCCAATTTCGAATCAACTTCGGTCTTTTGCTCATAACGTGAGCTACAGACCTCCGATCGACGAACCGTCAGCGGTGATGCGATCCTTGGATCGAGACGGTCCATTTGGTATATTGCACTCAACGTTTCGGAATACTTTGAGTTCGTCCGGGTTGGTTCATACACGAAACCAACCGGTCCCTCGGAGCAGAAATGCTCATATCATGAGCTACGGACGTCCGAATGACGTGCCGTCAGCTTTGTTGTGTTCCTCTTAGTGAGACGGATCTTTTGGCATAATCCGCCCGAGGTTGGGATGTAGGTGGAGTACGGTCGGGTTGGTTTTGCCTTAAAAACCAACCAGGCCCCTGGGACGAAAAACCCATAACTCTCAGATCGGGCGTCCGATCGACGCGCCGTCTGTTGCATTGAGTTACTGTTGACGATACGGAACTATTGGATACATAAACTCTAGAATTTGTGACAGTTGATGTATCAGCATCTCGGCTTGTGGAGCGGACCCTCCCGATCGAGCTTGCTGTGTGCGGGAACCCTAGTGCTGGCTGCGACTGTGACTGCTACTGCTACTGCTACTGTGACTGCGACGATGACATTACAAAGATCCTTAGTGGATTCGACGACGACGACTTCAGCACTCAGCGATCCTACATGGATCAGTGCTACAGGTCCTGTGTGGGCCCGATCCTGTGTGGGTCTGATCCTGTGTGAGTCTTTGCGCTCAGCAGTCCTGTGTGAACCAGCGCCTACAGGTCATGTGTGTGCCCGATCCTGTGTGGGTCTTTGCGGGGGTTAGTTAACTATCGATCCATCGTGGGTCCGACGACTTAGATGGATCAGAGATCATCTTTATCGTTTTTCGAAGAAGTATACCTGTGTGAGCTGAATCCTGTTTCTTTCCTGTGTGGAATGAGTTTTGCTATCCTGTGTGGATTTCGTTTTTCTTTCCTGTGTGGAATACATATACTATCCTGTGTGGACTGAGTTGTACTTGGGCTCAGAGGTTGGAGAATATTGGAATGGATGACTTAAGTATATGTATGGGCATATACCTAAGCAGTGTCGGTTGTTACTTAGTGATTATATCTTATCTTTGTGGTTTATCTTTTGTGGATTTTGGGAGACCTTCGGGGGTCTCGGGGTCCCTATTGAGTAGCTTATACTCACCCCTGCATGGGCTATGCCCGCACTACATTGTGTTGGTTGCAGACGACGGACATCATTGATCTTGGCTGAGGCTTGCAGAGCAGGACGGTACCTGGAGGTGGACCACTGGACGGGACGTACTCGGAGCGGACGGTGGGACCCGTGGAGCAGTGGAGCAATCTATACCCACCCTTCAGGTGGGATCTCCAGTGGACAGCTCGGTGTAGCGGCTTTTACTTACAGTTTCTATTTTCCCTTTAGAGTTGTACTTTACTTTCAGTTTGGGTTTGTATACTGGCCCATTTACTTTTCTGCACTTTCAGTTGTACTCTGTTTTTACTTAGTGTTTACTTTCCTATTGCTTACTCTGTGGTGTTTGTTTACTTTAAAAAGGCAATGACTTCCCTTTTTGTTGGGATTTATGCCTTGGTGCTAGTCGCCAGCCCCTGGCCTATGGAAGGCGGGCTTGGGGTAGTCACGGCACGGGTCGCGAGGGAGGGTTGTGACATATTCCCCCTCCCCTTCCTTATCCTCCTCAGACATTTAAATATCCCCAACCTCGTCCCTAATTACATGTAGGAAACTCATGTTTTTAAATGTCATATTAATTTTATAATGTATTTATAAAGTGGATAATATTTAACGAAACGTATTTTGGTTCTCATTCTAATGTGGGACCCATTTGATTGGTCGGATCCCATACCCCTAATGATGTGGTTACTATGTCTTAAAGAGTATGGAATCAATTAGGTATTAATTCAGTTTATCTTTTATTTCCCTTATTCTTGTTGTTCTGGATATTTTAAATCAAATAATACTATCTTTGAGGAGGATATGATGTTTAAGAAAATGGTTCAATTGTTATGGACGAAGTAACTAGGGTTTAAATTCATTCATTCAATAAAACATTCAGTATAGCATTCACCTGGTTGACAAATTTTTTAGTCATTGAGTAATAAACTTGTGTGATACCTTAATTGAGACTTTCATAAATTCCACTTTCTTCTCTAGTTGGTTAATAAAAATAAATTTTACCAGAGTAACTCATTTCAAATTATTTAATTTCTCAAATTCAACTAATTTCTTTTGGATATCCTTGAAGAACAAATATTCATAAATATTGTTTCAAAACATATATTGGTAGGGGATGTAATTGGAATTATCATGGAGACTAATATCATTGGTTATCCTTGGCTCTAATTGCATTATCATGTTATTCTCCCAATTAATTCTAAGGTATCCTAGGATATTTTATTTCAATAATGAGTAAGGGTAATTATTTTGATATTTAAAATTTATGTGACCCTGTTCCTTTTCACATACTAATGAGGGTATTTCTATTGTTGATTTTATTAAGGGGATGTACCATATGATACTATATAGTCTTGTGGACTAATTTTTTTACTAATAATTTTTAATTAATAATCATAACCACTTTTTATTTCACATCCATATTTCGATGTGTTCTTGGTGTTAGCCGTGATTTTTCATCTAGGATTGAATGACATTCTACAACTATTGGTTGACTTCTACGAACTCTCAAAACCTACCTGGATATTTCTATGGGATCAAAACTATTTTATACTCCATGTGAAAACTCTCCATTCATTTCTCTAGAAACGTCTCATGTCTTAGATTCAAAATAAAAGAATATCCCAATGCATTAAATATGATAATTAAATTTGACACCCTCTAAATCACATGAAACATACAATTTGGGACATTGAGATTCTCTATATTTTCCATTATTATGTTCATATTATAGTGGAATTACTGATTAATATATTTCCAACTAATAATTGTCTCATTTAATGGGTTACTTGGTTAAACATATTTGGTCATTCTAGGGTCTGTAAGAAACATATAATCATGGAAATCTATTATTGTTAAACTGTTCCTTTCATTGATCCACTTGAAGATTAATAGTAAATCATGGACCCGTCTAGATCACTATTTATATATATAATTGGGAATGTTGGATTCCAGATGTTGGGATTTAGTGGTTTCATATATATAAACGCATGGTACATCATTATCTCTAGTTTCACTCGTGTCTGTTGAAATAATATCTATTTCAATGGTTTGGGACTCAATGGAGTCTAGATGTTCTCATGGGATTGTCATATGGGTAGTCATGTCACACACGTCTCTTTAAATAAATTATTTCATTAAATTTCTCTGTGTCGGGTGGTCCGGGGTTAATCCTGACTTAAAATTTGAGGTTTTTATTTAAAAACGCTTTTAATGGTCTTGAGTATATCCAGTGCACCACGATCGAAGCCGTGTGAACTCGCTCGGTTAACTGCACGGCCTACCCAGTGTGTGATTTATTAATTAATTAATGAGTTAATTAAGTGAAATGATCAATAAAATATTCAAATTAAAAGGTGTTAAATTTGATAATTTTATTGTGTTTATTATCATCATAATCATCATTCTATTAAAATTTTTAAGGGTCGTGCGGGGTTACCGCATGGTTGCCCGACTCTTTAAAAATAAAAATAATCAAATGATGTTTAAAGAATTATTTTAATGATGATGAAAATAGTTATTATTATTATTATTAAAATTAATTTTATTATTATTATTGAGTCTTATTATTATAAATATTATTGATAATGATTAAGTTGTTTTATTTAATATTAATAATTTTGATTTAGTTCATTACTTTTATTATTATTATTGTAATTATGTTTTTATTTTCTTTTTTATCTCGTTTGTTTTATTATTATTATTTTATTCTACTTTTTTTATTTATTTTGTTCCCTTTAGGGTTGCACCTCCTCCCCTCTTTCCCCAGGTATCCCGTCGCGACCCCCCACCCTTTCCTCCTTAGCTGGCCGCCACCCATGTTCCTCGCACCCTGTCCCCCCCCCCCCCATTCGAAATCACTCAAACCCTCTCTAGAGGCCTCCCTTTCCAGGTTCCCCTTCCTGTTGTACAAACCCCCCTTGGCCTCTCCTCGGTCTGCCGCACCCTATGGCCGTCGACCCCCTCCTTCATTACCCAGCCAACTTCCGCACAACTCCCCTCAGACTCTGCCATTTGGCCTCTCCCCAGGACACACCTTATCTTCCCTGGTCCTTCCCTCCGACCCTCCGACCAGCGACAGCAGTTCGCACCGCACCCAGCCTGGCGCGCTGCTCCCTTTTCCGAGCGCCCCCCCCCCCCCCCCCCAGCCAGCCTTAGGACCTGTCTGGCATGCCTCCTCCCATGTCGGCCGGTGCACCCCACAACACCCGATCAGCCTCCCTATTCTCCCATGTCCGGCGTCGCACTGTCTCCCCGACCTCCGGCCAGGACGGCTCACACCCTAGCGCGACCCCCCTCGCTGGTCGGTGATGTTCCAGCTCCCCTGCCAACATCTTTCTCTCCTTCCGCATGTACGAAACCCCATCCTGTGAAGTCCTCTTTCTTTACACCTTAATTTTTTGTTCCTTTTCTTCTTTTCGGCGAGTATGGGGTCTGATTTTGGGGTTTAATTAGGTAGTGTTGGGTGAGTTTGACTTTTTTTGGATTCCCGATAGGTTGTTGGAGGTACAGTTGGCATGTGACGGTCGTTGCACACCATGTTTGTGAATTTTGATACACCTTAGGTAGGTGGTTCCACGTTTAAACATTACATAATGAATTAATTTTCTAGCTTAGTTAATTTTTGATGTTCTTTAATTAATTATTTTGGGTGTGAATTTGGTTTTCATGATGTTTTCCATGTGTTAATATTTTTCTGGTAGTATGTTTATATTGGCGGATGCGTTCATTAGATAAAATCATACTTTTAGTCAATTGTTAGTGTTTCACAGCCTGTGCAGTTAGCCTTTTCATATGTTCAAAGTGCAATGTTTGTGTACTAGAGTTTTTATAAAGTTTGCGTTTGCTTTTGTGAAAATGCGCAAAGTGCGCAATTTATGATCTGGTGTATCGTGCATATGTGTTTGTTCAAAAACAACATTTGAGTGCGCCTTTGGTTTTTAGAGTCATGTTTTATCTTCTGGTTTTCTTAATAAAATTTCTAGTGTTTTGTTTAATCTGAAAAATGTGTCTTTAATAGTGCGGTGGGGTTTTTAATTGATGAAAGTGGTGCAATTTGTGTTCTTGATGTGGCATTGGGTGTGTCTCTTCATGAAAGAGGGTTGAGTTTTTTTGTGTGTTAAGTCATCTTATTTTTCTTTTTATAGAATTTGTTTACCAATAATTTAATGTGATTTAATAAAATTATTAATGATTAAAAATTTAATGTGTTTTATATAAACAATAATTAGCAATGCAGAAATTGTTTTAATTGAGTTGGGTAAATTCTTTTGTCTTGCGTACTTTGTCAAATGGTTTTTGATGTGTGTGGAAGTGTGGGGTTGGGTTTATGTTACACAATATTTGTTTTATTTGTTTGTGTGTGACATGAAATGTGAAGTTGGAACATCATGAGCACAAAAGGAGAATCCTGGGTAATAGGTGGGCGTACTAGACTAGCTTTCTAGTGATTCAGGAGTGGCCCCGACCCAGATTCACTTAGCTGGATTGACTCTTACAACAATAACTAAACTTTGGATGATGATAGGAGACCACAAGGTTATGGAAGTGGTTCCCTACTAGTGGCTCGTGCACGAGAACTTATGATATGGATTCTTTGGTACACAAAGACGTGAGGTTCTAGGGCCCCACACAACTTTAGTCCATTTAGGGCCTCTCCCACTTTTGGTGCTCCTGGATTACTATACACCCACTTTTGGCATACGATGCATCTTTTGGGTTTCTGTGAAGGATTGAGTTTTTTTTTCTTTTGTGAAAGTGCGTTTTCTTTTATTTAAGTTGTTTTCTATAAAAGAGTTTTCCTTATAAACACTGTTTCTTTAAAGTTGTTTAAGCTTTGATGTCCTTTCATTTATTTAGCCTGCAAATGTATTTGTAATTTAATGTTTATAAGTGTAACCTTTTTTTGGGTGACGTCCTACTGGGCTTTTGGATCACACACTACACACACATTTGAGTGTATGTAGACTTGGTTCTTGTATATTCCAGGTGGTGAAATCGTGCTCATCGATGGTGGTTCTGTTCATTAATGGTCTACTCATTATGGTTGGTGTTGTGGCGTGTGGATGTTGTGCCTCTCTTGTTGCTTGGAGGTTTGAGTTTGAGTCTTAGTTTCTTTTGTTGTCGTTTTTTTCCTGATGTTGGCTCAAGTTGTAAACCTCTGAATTTGTTTTTAGTTTAAGGCCCAGTTTGGTTGTCTATTTTCAGTTTCAGTTTCTTTATCTTATCATTTGTTCTGTGTTTACTATTTCCGGTGAATCATTCCCATGTAATGTTTGATACCCTGGAAATTGTGCCAGCCCATGGGGATCGGGAACGCCCTTCGGGTGTTGTCGCCGACCGGGTCGGGCACCGGGTCAGATGGCGACCCAACCTGGTTTGAGACAAAATCGTATCAGAGGTGCGGTTTTCTTTTTGGTTCCTGTTATTTTGGGATCGAGTCATGGTAGACTTGAGTTAAGGTTGTCGTGAATCGATGTCCAGACTATGAGTAAGGTGCTTGGCCATCACACCTCGTGGCTGGACTATAGTTACCAAAGTAAGTTGAGGTTTGACTAAACCTTTAGTCTTTGCGATTAATCTTGTTCAGGGGAAATGAAAAGAGAGTAAGGTCAGTGGTCCTAGTGATATCGCAGGGCATGGAAAGCCATGTGGAGCCAGGGACGCTATCCTAGAATTCCCTCTATGGCGGTGGTGTGATTGGCGTATGGCCGCCAACCATATGTTCTAGTCTCCCGCTAACACTAGTTCTCTCTTGCACCATCCCTCGGTACTTTGTTTTGGAATTGTGGAAATTTGGTTTTTAAGTAAATATTATTTGGTCCTGGAAAATATTTTGGAAAATGTTTTGTAATAAATCAATTTAAAAATAAAATGAGTTATGATGTTTGAAAAGTGTGGGTTGGATGTTTTGGGTTTGAAAAATGGAAAGGTTTGGTTTTGATCCTTGTTATTCTCATGGGCAACCACATGCATGACTGTATATGGAAAGATAAAGGGATAATGGCATGAGTGGATGAGTTCCCAGATTGTTATGAGGTGGGTGCAGGTGTGGCACAGGAACATGAATGTGTGAGGCCCATGGGACACCATTGGTGTTTTTGCTACCCACTGGCTTTTCATATTTTCAAAATGTTTTGTTAAAAGAAAAATTTGGTGTTTTTAAATAACTGGTGATTGTGTGGTGAGTACTAGTATTTTTTGAAAGGTTGGATGTAAGGAGTTTCGAGCCGAGAATCCTTTTTGACTGATTTGTGTAATGAGTTTGAATTCTTATTCGTGAGTTGGTGTACATTCATGTAGTTAATGATGTCTTTCGAAAAGTGTTTCGGGGATCCCTTGCGGGGGTTCCCCCTACACTTTTAGTGTTCTCTTGTGGTATGTATTGACTGTTGGAACAGTTTGGTTGGGTCCATGGTTTTTTTCTTGACTAGTCCATGCCCCCCATAAAGTATTAACATGTGATTAAAGTGCAGCCACAAGCAATTCTCCGTTGGCTGACCCTCCAGTTGATTAAAGTAAGGACTCTCCCTTTTTGGGTGATAGTGCTAATTCTTTTCCTTTTTTATTTCGGTTAAGTAGATCCTATCACATCAGGATGATATATATGAGGGGATCTGAATGGGGTTTTGATCACTTTGTGTTGTCTAATTCGTCGGTTATGAAGTTTGATGTCGTTGCGTCTGAAAGATCCCCCTTGAAACAAGGAAAGGAATCCCAACAGGGAAGGGTGAAAGTGGTTCAGAATTATCAGTGTTGACCAGTATCATGAAGGGGTTTTTAATATTTTCATCAGCTACAAGGGTCATTTTTGGTGGCGTCTTGTAGTGTGAATTCTCCTTGATAGTCAAGAGTGAAGTTTGACCTCATTAATTTGGAAGTTCTATTTGGAAATGGTGAAGAAGATTCTAATGGGGAAAGGTGGAAGTAGCCTGGAATGGTCGATGCTGATGATTATTATAAATGAATTTTGGTTTTTTGTTGGTTTCGTTTAAGAAAGGGTCAACGTTAGGCCACTAGTGTGGCAGACCTAGTCACATGGGGATGCTACGGTCGATTGCATGAATCACGTGTTTTTAATACTCACTTTGAAGTCTATCTCTGTATAATGTTCCTCTCAACAAAAATGTTCATGTTCAGGTGATAATTTGTGGTGTCATGTTCTCATCCAGTGTGACAAAGGGTGATGCGCATGCACCATTTCAGATCTGGTGTTGGTGAATGTTATGTGTGTGATCAGTTGGATGTCGTAATGTGTTGTGTTTGCTGGTGTTGTCTTATTTGCAGTGTTTTTGCGTGTGTCACCAAAAGGAGATGCTCCATTCGAGAGTCCTCCCTGCCTGATTGTGAGGGATAAGATGCTTCAAACATTATGGCTCTATCCATAGGCCTCGGAGTGAAGTTGGCGTGTGGTTAGGAACCCTGGGAGTGTAAGGTACACCGACTTTATTTCTGTCATCGATGTTGAAAGTAAAAGCAGCTTAAATTGTTTTCTATGGTTGTCCCATTTCGAATGAACCGTCTGGTTGCGTAAGGTTTCAGTGACTATGTGGAGGCATGTCCGCCTCGATACCTTGAAGTCTTGGGGGTAGCGTCCCATCGGATGTAATCACTTTTAGTGGTCCTTGAGAGTCTATTGGGGAAATCAGTCCCAAAATTAAATAAGGATCATCTCGGGATGTGGATATGTTGGTCAGGTCCTAGGTCATGGTTTTGATGCCCGAGTGGTCGGCCCCCCCTACCCCTTGTGGTGGGGTTTTTGGTCACCATCTAGAATTTTTCAAAGGTATATATCCTATATTAATTCTAATGGCAGCGGGACCCACGATGGGTCTCACACAAAGGAATCTGAATTAAATCAGTGTTGGCCTTTCTTGAATGGTGGGGAGTCCGCCTGGACCTCCCCATGTTGGTTTTCTAGTCTCTCCTTGGGCGTTGGTAGGTTCATAATGGCGGGGAGACCCATATTGGGTCTCGCATGAATGTATCTGAAATGAATCAGTGCTGGACTATTCTTTAATGGTGGGGAGTCTGCTCGAACCTCCCCGTGTCGGTTTTCCAGTCTCATTTCAAGCGCCAGTGATTTTTTAATGGTGGGGAGCCCCTCGAGCGTCCCCGTGTTGATCTTTTGCTTTTGTTTTTAAATATCTCATGGTGATAAGTGATAAGAGTGTTCTGTGGACATGGTTTGACCTTGTTTGTTCATTCTAGCAAAATGGTGTGGTTTTCGTTTAATAGTGTTGGAGATGATTCGGCTTGTGAAGTTGGTTTCCGTGGGTGCGAGAGTTCCCTTCCTCAATTTGTCAACTAGAGGCGTTCTAGCACTTTGAGGTGGGCGACACATATCAGAAAGCCTTTTTACGCATTTCTTGATGTTGTCATTTGAGTCACATTCTCTGAGAACAATGCTTTTTCCTCTTCTTTCTTGTTGTTTGTGGGGATCTTCTTTAAACCTTAAGGGGGTGTCATTCCCTACTTTGTGTCTCTGCCTTAGTTGTGGCTTTCTGGGGATGGAAAGCTTTATATTTAGGAGAATTTTCAAACTCGTCATTTTCAAATAACTTATTTCATTAATTTTCTCTGCATCGGGTGGTTTGGGCTTAATCCTGACTTAAAATTTGAGTTTTTTATTAAAAAATGCTTGTAATGGTCTTGAGTGTGTCCAGCGCACCGCGGTCGAAGCCATGTGACCTTGCCCAGTTAACCGCATGGCCATCCCGGTGCATGATTAATTAATTAATTGATGAGTTAATTAAGTGAAATGATCAATAAAATATTGAAATTAAAAGGTGTTAATGGTGATAATTTTATTGGGTTTATCATCATCATAATTATTATTCTATTAAAATTTTTAAGGGCAATGTGTGGTAACCGTTCGGTTTCCCGACTCTTTAAAAATAAAAATAATGAAATGATGTTTAGAGAATCATTTTAATGATAATTAAAGTAGTTATTATTATTATTAAAATTATTATTATTATTATTGTGTCTTATTATTATAAATATTATTGATGATGATTCAGTTATTTTATTTATTATTAATACTTTTTCTTTAGTTCATTAGTTATATTATTATTATTGTAATTATAGTTTTATTTTCTTTTTCATCTTGTTTGTTTTTTTATTATTATTTTATTCTAATTTTTGTTTCTTTTGTTCCCTTTAGGGTTGCGCCTCCTCACCACTTTCCCCAGGCATCCCGTCGCGACCCCCACCCTTTCAACCTTTTCAGGACACCACCCATCTCCCTCACACGTTGTCCCCCCCCAGCTTGGAATCGCTCAAAACCTCACCGGAGGCCTCCCTTGCCAGCTTCCCCTCCCCATCACATGAACCCCCCTTGGCCTCTCCTCGGTCCTCCTCACCCTATGGCCATCGACCCCCTCCTTCATCTCCCGGCCAGCCACCGCACAGCTCCCCTCGGACTCCGCCGTTTAGACTCTCTCCCAGACACACCTCATCTCCCCTACACCTTCCCTCCGACCCTTTGACTGGTGACCCTAGATCGCACCGCACCCATCCTGGTGTGCTGTTCCCTTGTCCAAGCGCCCCCCCGGCCAGCCTTAGGACCTATTCGGTGTGCCTCCTCCCATGTCGGCCATCACACCCCGCAACTCATGATCAGCCTCCCTATTCTCCCCTGTCCAGTGTCTCATAGCCTCCCCGACCCATAGCCAGGACGACTCACACAATAGAGCGACCCCCTCACTGGTCGACGTTGTTTTGGCTCCCTCGCTAGCATCTTTCTCTCCATCAGCATGAATGAAACCCCCTTTGGTGAAGTCCTCTTTCTTTACCCCTTAATTATTTGTTCCTTTTGTTCATTTCGACGAGTATGAGGTCTGATTTTGGGGCTTAATTTGGTAGTGTTGGGTGACTTTTCCTTGTTTTGGATTCATGCTAGGTTTTTGGAGGTGCGGTTGGCATGCGGCGGTCATTGCGCACCATGTTTGTGAAGTCTTCTATAACCGAGGTAGGTGGTTCAGTGTTTAAACATTACTTAATGAATTAATTTTCTAGCTTAGTTTATTTTCGATGTTCTTTAATTAGTTATTTCGGGTGCGAATTTGGTTTTCATGAAGTTTTTCATGTGTTAATATTTTTCTGGTAGTATGTTTATATGGGTGGGTGCGTTCATTGGCTGAAATCTTACTTTTAGTCAATTGTATGTGTTTTACAGCATGTGTAGTTATCCTTTCCATATGTGCAAAGTGCAATGTTTGTGTTCTAGAGTTTTTATAAAGTTTTCATTTTCTTTTTTGAAAATGCGCAAAGTGCACAGTTTATGATCTGGTGTAGCATTCATATGCATTTGCTCAAAAAGGTAATTTGAGTGTGTCTTTTGTTTTTCGAGTCATGTTTTATCTTCTAGTTTTCATAATAAAATTTCTAGTGTTTTTTTATTGGAAAAATGTGTTTTTAACAGTGCGGTAGGGTTATTAATTGATGAAAGTGGTGCAATTTGTGTTCTTGATGTGGCGTTGGGTGTGTCTGGTCATGAAAGAGGCTTGAGTTGTTTTTGTGTTTTAATTAGTGTTATGTTTCTTTTTAAAGAATTTGTTTACCAATAATTTAATGTGATTTAAGAAAATTATTAATGATTAAAAATTTAAGGTATTTTATATAAACAAATATTAGCAATGAGGTAATTGTTTTAATTGAGTTGGGTAAAGAATTTTGTCGTGTGTACATTGTCAAATTATTTTCGGTGTGTGTGGAAGTGTGGAATTGGGTTTATGTTACAACCTATTTGTCTTATTTTTTTGAGTTTGACAAGAAATTTGAAGTTAGAACATATTGAGCACAAAAGGGGAAGTCTGGGTACTAGGTTGGTGGACTTGACTAGCGTGCTAGTGATTCAGGAGTGGCCCCGGCCCAGATTCACTTAGCTGGATTGACGCTCACAACAGTAACTAAACTTTGGATGATGACTGGAGACCACTAGGTTATGGATGTGTTTCCATACTAGTGGCTTGTTTAAGAGAACATATGATATGGAATATTTATTACACCACGACGTGAGGTTCTAGGGCCCCACACAGCTTTATTCCCTTTAGGGCCTCTCCCACTATTGGTGCTCCTCGACTACTATACACCCACATTCGGCATATGGTGTAGCTTTTGGTTTTTTTGTGAAGGTTTGAGTTTTTTTTCTTTTATGCAATGGTGTTTTCTTTTATTTAAGTTGTTTTATTTAAAATATTATTCCTTATAGAAACTATTTCTTTAATGTTGTTTAAGCTTTGATGTCCTTTCATTTATTTAGCATGTAAATTTATTTTTCATTCAATGTTTATACGTGGAACCTTTTTATGTGGTGACGTCCTACAGGGTTTTTGGATCACACCCAATATACATCATAGGTTGTATGTAGACTTGGTTCTTGTGTATTCCAGGTGGTGACATCTTGCTCAGTGATGGTGGTTCTGGTCGTTGACGGTCTTCTCATGTAGGTTGGTGTTGTGGCATGTGGATGTTTCACCTCTCTTGTTGCTTGGAGGTTTGAGTTTGAGTCTTAGGTTCATTTGTTGTCATTTTTTTCTGGATGTTGGTTCAAGTTGCAAAACTCTGAATTTGTTTTTAGTTTAAGGCCCTGTTTGGTTTTCTATTTTCAGTTTCAATTTCTTTATCTTATCTGTTATTCTGTGTTTACTATTTCGGGTAAATCGTTCCCATGTAATGTTTGATACTCGGGCACATGTGCCAGCCTGTGGGGATCTGGAACTCCATTCGGGCCTTGTCGCGGATCGGGTCGGGCGTCGGTTCGGATGGCGACCCAGCCTGGTTCGTGACAAGTCAATTGAGTAGAGTCAATGGATGCAACCTGATATGGAATTCTCAATATTTCCTATTAATGATATCCAGTATGATCCTATCTCATGAGACATACATAACATGGTTATGATTTTCACAATATTGGAGTGGATTATTTGTAATATTTTGGTGTCTAGTTAAAATGAATTAGTTTTCAAAACTCAAATTCCATTTCATGGTAAAAATCATACCTTATAGTTGGATAAATTTTAATAAGTTTGGTAAGAAACACTAAAGGAGAATTAATGGCCTCTATTGAGAAATTAAACATTCTAGGAATATTTTGACTTATAGATTCGTTTAGGTCACCTTAATTTATATAACTCAAAATAATATTACAATAACATATAATCCAATGTGATAGTTTTAATTTCATTTGGTGGTGGGTTGGATGTGATTACACTCATCCATTTTTCATTATTTTAATATAACTGATGTTTTTGTATTTGACTATTTAGAGGAGATCCAATATTTTGAGTCTTCCTCTGATGTTGTGTGTGAACAAATCCACCAAATATATCAATGTAAACTACATTTTTTATAGAGAATTCCACATTTTATTCATCCAAATCTGTGTTTTTCCCTAGTTATATTTAGTTATAATGTTAAAGAAATTTAATAATGAAAATATGACAATATGGATCATATAATTTTCATTGTTTTAAGGATATTTATCTCCTCCTATGTTTTTTGTGTGAAAAATAATATTTCTTTTATCATAATGGGACTTCTTTATTTGTGGATTTGTCTTATAAATCCAAATTTTCATTACCATCTCTACTTGGTTCTACCATAAAATTTATTTATGAAGGTTGATCTTGAAGCTATCTCATCAGTTTTTAGTAAATGTATTCAGAATAGGGAGATTGGGTTTTGTTGTTCAAGGAACTTTGAGGGATTATATTATGAAGCCTCCATAAATATTATGAAGTATTATTTTAAAGGAGGAGGATGAGATTGTGATATAAATTTCCCCATCATAAAGGGTTGGGGATTACTCATATCTCATTCCATGACATCATATACCCACTATGTGTTTTATAATCCTAGGAGTAGTAGTGGTGGTAAAATATTCCCCAACCTTATTAGTTAGGATTGGTCAGACATTGAATTTGAAGAGGCTATCACTATTGATATATTGAATATTCATGAAATAGTTTGAGTATTATATTTATGTAGAACACTTTCCATGGGTGTAACAAAATCACTAAAGTTTTCTTTACAAATTAGTGTTTTTTTATTCCTCACATGGGAGTCTTGCTGAGCATTCTTAGTGTCCTGATGAATGAGTGAGTTGATATCTTACTATCATTGTTTATATCATTTATTATCTTCAAAGAGGCTGAGATTTACTTATATTGAACTATCAGCATATAAAAATCTCATGATTGAGACATGTATTGAGGTGATGAAATTATATGATTCCTTGGTGGACATTGTTGGCTATGGATCGGAGTAAATTGAAACACTACTTGTTCCCCATAACTTTCTATATTCACATTAGGTGGGGGAATAATTGATTTAATAGAATATATTCATTAAATAACTATGTCATTATATTTGGATTTATCAATGATTTCTTCCTATCGTTGGGTTTCATGTAGGAAATAATGTATCCAATTTGATCTAGCTATAGTGTTAGTCCATAATCATGATGTAGTTTACATACTCTTATTATGGAAAATATTAATCCTCATGATGACATGGTATCATATTTAAATTACATTATCTATTTTTCATTTTTTCATGTTCAATGATTCATGAATTTCATAAAAAGAGGTGGGTATGTGAAATAACATGACTGGAATATTATCATCAGGTAGTTACATTCTCATAACAGTGACACTCAGCTTATCCTCTGAGAGAGATTCCATTACCTGAACTAACCTGAGTGTTCTCATTCATAATTCATAATAAAGTGGAGCCTAAATATATTTATTCTCATCCATTTCATCATAGAATATGTATAAATCTGGAAGAACAAATGATGGCCATCATCGAAGACCATGTTTTGTCTTAGATGAGACGTCAGTAGTAAATGAGGTGATGGGTGTAGATTTCCTCAAACCCTCAAGTGGCACTCAATATGAGTCTATATTTATATATTTACAAATAATTGGAGGAATTTATTATTAATATGGGATTTGAATATATATGGGGGTATATTAATTGTTATTATCACGAGGATGAGCACCATATCAATTTTCATTTTTATATTATGTAAATTTTTACCATTCAGGTCTGACGTCCACCTGTAGGAAGTAACATTTTAATATATACCCTAGGGTGGATCTTAATGGATGATAGCTTAGTTTCAATCAATAAAAACACCATGTATATCAATATTGAATTAAAAAAAGTAATGGTTGGACTCATTTTCAATATATATTTTGGATGTATGTAAGACTTTAATAGGTCACACTATCTGAAGAGTTCACATGACCAATAATTGTTTACCATGGGCGATGCCTCTATGTAGTAATTTTTATTGAGGATCATTAAAATTGTAGATCACAACCACACATAGATTAAATCTATTAATGAAACTAAATTCTCTTTTTTATGAGTCACTAAATTATTTTGAAACTATCAAAAGGTATTTTTTTAGTCTTACATAATCCAAAAAATATAAACAGAACAATCAAAGGGGCATTTAGTGGTGAAGTAAAAGGGTGTCCTTGATAGTAATATCCACACCAACTAGTGGTTGTGACCCAAGGGAGGTGAACATCAATAGAGGGTGGTCATGGGATGCCCTAACATCAATAAAGTCAACCAAACAGTTATCCTCCCTCTATGTGCAAAGGACCATAGTATCACTGGAATGATTCTCCATAAATTTTCATATGAGGTATGTGATCTTCCAAGGGGGATAAATTTCACCCTTAAGGGATACCCAAATGATCTTAGTGTCAGTTTCCACTGAAGTCCAGGGAAGAGCATCTAAATGGAATATCTCATGTCCGGTGTTCATTTCCTTATCTTCTGCCACAAGGGAGTCACCCTCCCCTAGAAAGTGTTGAAAGGAAGCGTGAATGATATAAAAGGGTCTTGAACAACCCCTTTACCCATCATGACCCCTACCCAAAAGTCCCATTGATATTCAGTTTCAACCCAATAAAAGGGGGTGCCATCTCCCCTAGTATCCGAACATTGGAGGGGCTGAAGTGCCAAGAGGATAAATGTTATTGGTATGGCAACGAAGGTAGGGCGCGACTACATGATGCTTATGAAGAGAGGCCAGATAAATGATAAGAAACCTTGTCTGGAGAAGAAGGCCATGGCAAGAGGTAAGATATATGAGGCTACTTCTATGTTGTGTGTTTCCCTAAATGAGAGTTATGTTGCGATGTTCTCCATTCAGTGGATAGTGTTCGTAACTTTAGAAAATTAAATTCTTGGGTGGGATACTATTTAAGAAAATCTAATGTGTATGTTGAAATATTATAAGGATAATATTGATTATGGGTGAGAATATGGGACTAACTTGTTTCTTTACATTGGAAAATTCATATGGATTTCTTCAACACATAGTGGAATATGATCCTACAACGTGGTTTCCATTATTATTTGTATACAAAATTCCTTAAATATAAGGGGTGAATGATTATGGGAATATTGATGAGAAATATTTATAGTGTAATTATGGGTAATCATTGGATTGTTTGGGATATAATCCTACTTCAATATAGATATTAAAATATAAAAAACATCTAATTGGAATGGATGTATAATCCAGATCTAATTTTTCATTCCACACCCAGATACACTAATGATCCACCTAAATAAGGTTATGAATATAAACGAAATTCTAAGTATCTATGGTAGTATATTAATGTGATTATATGAATATTGAATCAATAATATGGTATTTCCCCTACTTACTGCAAGGATATGTTGTTGGTGGACTTCCTTTACAAGTTATTAAATGTGTGGATAGGTGTACATGATGTAATAAGTGATATAATTATTCTATTCAATTTCATTTATAAAATTATTATGGTATATTTCAATCGGAATGAGGATATATGTAATAATATTAATAAGTCAATGGATCTAATCCCATTGTATCCCTCTATTTACCACAAAATACACTAACGTGTTTTGTATGTGTGTGAAATAATACGGGGCTTCTCTCTAAATGTCTCTAGAATATTTTAATGTCATTCCTTTAATGAATATTGAATATTAAATAATGATTATTAATAATTATTAGTAATTTTAGATTTCTTTTTCATGTCTAAAGGAGTACACTAATTATTCTCATCACTGAGAATAGTGATATGAGCTCACATCCTACTTTCAATGCATTACTACCCCCTTCTAGAGTTCCTACTTGGTTCCCAAGATTAAGTGAATAGGGATGGAATATGGTGGGTATCCTTATAAGATTATTCATCAAAATCCTTGGCCTTAATTACATTATAGACTTAATCGGTCATCTAGATCCCTCCTGGGAGGAGCTAGACTATTTTAAGGATGTTGTTTTCCACCTTCTGCATCTTTTAATGGTAAGAGAAATCAGATTTTTATTTTTTAGGGGATAGGATACTCAAATTCTTGGAGGTTGATATTTTCAACACTAGATGTACCACAACCATATTTCAATGAAGTGATGTTTAAGTATTTATTTTCTAGAGGCCTTCCCATTCAACCTCTAGAGTTAGGATTGTACTATTGAAGGATGTACTATTGGAAAAGAAAGTTACACGTATATTAGATACCATTTCATCAGGTAAATATAGTCTTGGTTGGAGGGTATACATAATTCCTGGGTGCTATAACAAGTATTTTATTTTGTGATTATTCTATTTTATTTTTGAATATAATGGATTTATATGGATTGCTTGCAACATAATCAGAGAACATCAATAAAAAAATAAGAAAACCCATATGTGAAATGTCACAAGTAAGAGTATAATTGATGTATTAGTTTCATGGGTATTGTATTCATTCTAGGTACACCAATTTTTTTTCAATAAAGTATTTGAAATCATTGTAGAATTAATCATTTAGAGTTACCACAGGCATACTTACCAATAGAAGGTAATCAATTGGACTTTATCAATTTCAGAATGTTATGGAAATTAGTGTAGAATATGATACGTTGGGATCATTAATATATTTTGGGTGAATTATTTGTTACATCGGGAATATATTATTTATTTAATTTATATTCATGTATTCTTCAAAAACAATTTTAGATAACTAGTTATTAATGTTATATTAATGAATTTGAGATAAGGGTTGATGTTAGAATCTGTATGTATTAGTGTTTAAACATAGAAAAAATCACTTGTTTGAATTAGAGGATAATAATTTATAGTTCATTTTAATATATATCGTTGTATCTTTATCTTCTCTTTACATGATTAGAAATGATTTTTTATAAATCAATATAGATTAGAACAATAAATTTTATACCAATCTAGGGACGTAGAATTACTTGTAGTGTTCTAATTAGGCCTTTGATTGGGGATTAAAAAAATTCTCTATGAAGTGCATAAAAAATATTTTTATTTTTGCTACATACTAACCAACCATCATTGGATGTGATGAAAAATTAAATACATAGCTATATGGTGGTTGTAGTCCTATTGTATCCATGAGTGATGCTTTCATTTCACATTTGATAGAAATTTTGTGGATAATGGTTACTCCATAAACATATAAATGTATCCCTATATTTCATATACTGATTTTATTATACAACCATAGTTCAGAAAATATTTATGGAGGTAGGTGAACAAATAAAATAAATGATATTCATTAAGTGTTTTACCTCTACTTTGGAAATCGTCCTTTCACATACAAGTTAAGAAACCATTATATGGGATTAAAGGTAGAATTAAATATCAAGGGTATGTAAAAGGTATTTAGGAATATAGTTTTGGTGTTTATATGAGAAAACATTCATATTTTTTAAATAATAGTTGAGAGGGGGTTTCGTTTTTCAATTGAGGGGGGTGAAAATCATGTAAATACTTGAAAAATATATTACGTTAAATATAATAGTCATGTAAATAGAATAAAAAGTGTTCGGAAATTTTTGATTCATGAGATATGTCGAAAATTTTATCATTAAATAAAATTCATGAATGTTTTTAGGTCATTTAACCCTTATTTTTTTTGTTTCCCCCCATTTTAACACGTTACATTTTTTATCATAGTGATTGATTTTTATTTTAAATGTTATTAATTATGATAAAAAATAAAAGTGACCTACATAGAAAACAATCATACATATTAGAAATATGATGTAATTTTTTTTAAAATAAATAAAAAATTGAAGAAATTAATTTTCATAAACATACGTAAATTTTATCAAAAAATGGTTAAAAATATCCTCTAAAAAATATGTTATTTTAATAATTCCCATGGACATAATTGGATTTTTTATAAAAATTAATGTATTTAGTGACATACTAGATAGTCTAAAATTTAATATATATATTTTTACAAAAATAATATAAATGATTTACTTTTTCGAATCAATAATTTTTACTAATAACCAACAAAATTAAATTTCACAAAAAATTATAAAAAAATACTATAAGATATTTATTACATATTTATTTAAGCAATGATGTTATTTTTGTAAAATTAAATTCATTATAGTTATAGAAATTAAATATAGAAACCTATATACAATACATCTACAAACCATTTTTAAATGAAAAGTATTTTTCATGCATACAATAAATTTTTTATTAACATTTGAATAGTTTAAAATAGATAAATGTTAAATGTTTAGTTTGAATTAATTATTTATACTATAGAATATTTATTTAAAAAATATATCATATTTTTGGAATTTCAATTCATAATTTCCAACCCAGTGGCTATGTTTTAATAGTCATATTAATATAATATTATTCCCTCATACGTTTAACCTCATGGGTGCCTATAGTTTATTCTATAGAAAATTGTGTTCTCTTTAAAGAAAAAATCTAAATTCCTAATGTGTTACATTATAACTTATTTATTGAAATTTTATCCTGGTAATTTTAATTTGTATTACAAAAACAAAACTTATAATAATATATTAATTAAATAAAATATAAATTTTATCTCTATCATTATTTTCTAGGTTTGGATAAGGAATCACCTTATGTTTGTATCTCTCTTGTACTAAAACTATAAAATGACATTCAAGAAATTACCTTTGTGGGTGAGTGATATATTTCACATAAGACTCAATTGATTTATCTTCAATTCACTTGCGCTTTATAAATTTCAAAACCATTGGACTATGCAATATGAAAATATTTAATTACATGATTACATCCCATTATATATGAATCATTTCAACCTATGATGTGAATTACCCTAATAATGATTTATTTTTCATTCCTGATACCTTAAAATAATCATTTAGTTGAACATATGATCCAAAAAGGTGAAAATTTTATTCCACCTATCTAAGATTGAAATACATTGTACAATATATAATTAAAAACATTGATCAACCTCAAAATCCTAATTTTTTCATGATTAAATTTTAATTGAAAACCTTGAAATTAATTCCCCACTTATTCGTAATTTTATCCATAAAGAACTACAATAACTTATACAATATCATATTTAAATATGTATATATATATTCCGTAATCACAAATTGAAAAATATATTTTTCCTAAATAACATAATTTACCACTAACTAGAATATGTGTATATGAAGAAAAACTTAATAAAGGTCAACTGATAATATGAAAAAATAGCTTTTATAGGCACTTATATGTTCATATATAAAATAATATTATCATAATAATTACTCTTCTGGGATTTTGATACCATTCAAAATATGTTTACAAAATTCTCATTTTATAAATTTTCCATACAACTATAATTTATTAGAAGAATCCTTTTATGGTTTCTCATAATCCTAAAAACAAAATTCCATTGATAAATACCACTTTATTATATTCATATACTATATAATTTAACAATAATTAAGGAGAATTAAAATCCATATTTTTTACACTCTCTTATTATGTCTATCCATTGATTTTATATTAAAGAAAGATCCATAGATATTCCACACATAGAAGGAATATTTCCTTAAAAAATAAAACATCTTATAATCAATATTCAACCTTACCATAATTTATATAAAACACAATTTCCTCTAAAATATTCATAAATTATTCTTAATTTTTTCTTATGGTCTTTATAATTCTTATAATATTTCTATATATGATCATTAAAAATGACAAACAAATTATTATAGTCATCCATGTTTCTATAAAAATTTGTTTTCATAATGTCCCATCTCATTATACATGAATCATTAAACATTATTTGTTTCATTCAAGCCATAAAAATTAAGAAAATGATGTCATTTTCTCCAAACATGTAAGAAACTCCCATTACCTTTATCTATTTAACCAACTTCTTCTTTCAACATTTTTGCGAAAAAAAATGATATATAGTTTTTACTCCTATATTCTATATGACCTAAATTTCAATAAATTTTATTTTTCTCTTACATTTAAGAAATTCAGTTAGGTTCTTATTTTTTTCTATATGATGATATATCTAGTTTGGAATATATATAATATCTCTTCACAGAATATTCTATCATGTTTGGTGGCTCCATATGGGGATGTATATTATTATTTACTGGAGATAGTTTCCCTAATATATATATAATCCACATAGTTATAATACCCTCTATATTGGTATACTATGAATTATAATCCCTTCATTGAATATAGGTGTTGATTCCCATTCATCCCCAATGATCTATATCTATAAAATGGGAAACACCAAGTTAGCCCAAATTCATTGCGAATATTTTCCATGGAATAAAAATAAAAATAAAAATTCTCAAATTATCTAAGGTATTATCACAAGTATCATCTTAGATATGTTAATTTAATATATATTTCATAATATTTCATAAAAACATTATTTAATACAAAATGGGGTAGAACCAACTCTGGTATCACTAAGATAGTGTTTACATCAAAAAATTGGTATAAGATACAAGGGATTGCAACATGTATGGTGGTATATTTATGTAGTTTTGTAAACAATATTCATACATTATTTCTATATTACATTAAAAATATAAAAAATATCATAAAAAATTTATACCATTAATTTTATCACAAGGATTATTCATAATATCTATGGTAAAATAATACCTAATAAAATTTAAGCTCAAAATATCATTAAGGATTATATATAGATGAATATATATTGATTAAATAACATATAAAAAAATATGTGTTGTTAGATAATTAAAATGTAATCCATACATTCAACAACATGATCATGAAACTAGTCCCAGGATAATATCAACTAAACATTGAAATTTATAATATTAATTGAACTATCAATGATTTAAATTAATAATGATATAAATATATGATCTTATCATTATTCCCTCTTAACAAATACATCCTAAATATCATCACTGATTCTTAGAAAAGACATATTATAGAAATAGGTAATGAATAAACCAAATAGCCAACTATAATAACATGATTTTAAATCTTTGACTTAAAAATACTTCCAGTTTTTTATCTCACAAGACCCATAGATGCATCGAAGGGTAATCTAAAACCCAACCCTATCCATAACTTGAAGATTTCCACATCATTACTTGTATATTGAATCAACAATATAATTCCAAATCGTTATACTACATCCATAAATAAATAAATGTATTAAATTGAGACTATTGAACATTAATATTTTCCTAATAAATGAAATAAACTACTTAATAGGATTGCTTCAATTGAAAACACATAAAAATGATATATAGTTAATATGATAGAACCTTAGTATAAATATTTTTTATTAATAAATTATAATAAAACTATGAACATGGAGGAGAACACAATGACCAATGAAATTATGCAGAGTGATGAGGAATTTAATGATGGGAATGTTAATGACCAGAAAACCTAGAATCAGTAAAGGATGATTGAATAGAATTAATTTATCCATATCATATAAATTTTATTTATTCATAATAATGAATAATTTTCATGAATCTTGGTCATAATGTCATTTTCCCCAAAACATTAATGATTTCATAACAATGTTTTTATTAATTATTCAATATTTTTTCAATACTACATACGATTCACTTTTATTGTTGAACATTCATTAAGATAGGAATCATTTGACTTGAAGATGAAATAATCATCATATGAGTTGAAATAAATCACTCTTTTTGAATAGTTGAATTTAGTAGTTAGGGAAATAGGAAATGCGCTTTTCTTAGAATATTTTAATTTGACATCAGCTCTTTTTGAGATGATTCTGAAAAAAAAACTTGATGCTGAGTTCCATGGAATTATAGACTATCATAACTTTGGGGAGACCATTTCATAGTGTTCATTCTCCATGGAGGGTGTTCCTTGGTTTTAGAGTCAGTTTATTATGCTGTTATCTATAAGGAATGTTGTGATGGGTTCTTTCCATAATTCCTAATGGGTTTGCACCCAGAAAAAAAAGAGTTATGTAATGTGACGATGATTATAGTGTCCACGTATTAGATAATACATTGATAATTTTTTCTCTCACTATTATACATTTAAATAGGTCAAGACCATGTTACACATTCCTTTGGTATTTCTTCAGTTACGTCCAATCCTCTCCTAAAAGTGCGATGATATTTATATGTAATTTTTTGTATGTTTTCCATGTACCTAGATGTATAGGAATGCGATATGGATTTTTATTGGTTGGATAACAAAATATTCTAACATAACACGCATTAGTGACACAATAAATGTTTAGGATTTGGTTAATAACAATGTAAATGTTATTTTCTATTTCCATAGTGTTCCATATGCTATAGTCTCTAATTGAAACCTCCAATTTAAATCTCACAATTGGAGTGGATTCCATGAGGCATTGGGATTTCATGTTCATTTTTGTAAAATATACAGACCACAGATGAATGGATAGTCTAATATAACTATATATATATATATCATAGAGTATATGCCTCATTCATGCATCCTCAATTTTGGTGGAACTTAGTATGAAAATTTGTTGCGGGCTGAGTTTGATTATAGTAATAGTTACCAGTACACAACTAGGATGTCCCTATTTGAGGTCATGTATGATGGGATATGTAAATATATGTTCAATTGGTAAAAGAATAGTTAACATTCCTTGATTTGAACAATATTTATCAAATAGATGAAATCAAATACTAATATAAATTTTTATAGGATATTTATGAAATTGATGTTAAAAAAATATTATTATGATCATTGTCATAGTCTATTGGAGTTTTTTGTTTGTAACCTATCACTCTATAAGTATCAAAACATCTATTTCATCAATGGATTGGGATGAAAAGGAATCATCCTCCTCATTTTATGGGACCTTTTGAATTGGTTTAGAATGTGTGGAATGTGTCTTATGATTTATCACATCCACTATAGTTGTTGTTGATACATAACATGTTCCATGTATCTTTGATATAAAAATATCATTATGATCCATGTCATGTACTTTGTTGGATTGATCATGGTGTTGAGACTGATTTTTATGAGACTCGTCATACATTCTTGATACTTTATTATGAGATATGGTTTTTTTGTTGTATAATGCCATTGGTCAATGTTCTATGGAAGCATGATTCTAACACACATGATACGTGGGATTGATAAGCACCGATGAGAAATAAGTTAATTCATCATTTTAATATGGAATCTTCATGATAGACTATCTAGGAATATAATGATTCTATAGTGGGGAGGTTTTAACATCTTGTTATTAGTTTACCGGGACTTCCTGACCCTCCTATGTATCATTACTTTTCTGGGTCATATTTGGGGGTGTATCAGCTAATATTTTAAATAATTTTTATGTTTTTGGGTTGTACATGATTGGAGCTAGGTTTTCATAGACCATCCAACCACCCGATAAAAATAAAAAAACCCAAAGAAAATGGAGGGTTGGAATAAGGTTCAAAAAACCATGAATTCTCCTTGTATAAATAGTGCACCACAATATAGTGAAACATCATTTGTCCATCAATGCTGATCATCCTAGGTAACCATGAATATCATAATTTTTATTTCAAATACTCCTTAAAAAATTATTTAGCCATGTTTTAAACTCTCACACTACCAAAACTGAACCTAGAATGTGTTTCTAGGTCTCGGATTCTCTCAAGAACCCTTTTGGGCTCTTTCATAACCATTCTTAGCTGGATTGAAGCATGCAAAATCTCCTTCAATCCCTATCGAGTATGTGTTTTTTCGTTCATTCTCACTCCCTATCAATATCCTTGTTTTCTAAATAGATTTTGATATATTATAACATATTTTATGGATATAATCTATTTATATTTGTATATATAGTCTATAATGAATTTTTTTATCTCTATTTCCATCATTCGTTGTCGGAAATCATGTTGTGAGTGTTGAGTTTTGATTCTATGGTTAAAGGTTAAAGGTTTTAATGAAATTTTCCATTTAATAAAATATTTATATTCATGATTTGTTTATATTTAATTTAAATTCAATTACAAAAATACAATTTGAGATAAATTGGAATCGTTTATTCAATAGGAAGAGAATTTTGAATAAAAAACCAATTAAAATGGAATTTGAATTTTTGAATTATATTGGAAATTTATAGATATTGTAAATTTATTTTAAAACTATTTTTATATAATAGAATAATTGGAATTAATAAAAACCCATTATTGGTTTTTTTTCAAAATTAATGATTTGATGAAAAAACCCATGTTATGGTTTTAAAAAATAATTTTAATTTGAAAAGTAAATGTCATAAATTTAATTGTGATTGATTATTGTGAATTATAAATGAAATGAATTTCCCTTTTCAACTACTTGAATAGGAATATGAGATCCTTGGTAGTTAGTGGATTATATGGGATAATAATGATATGATGCAAATTTTCATTAAAAGGATTGATGATGATGAGTCTAAAAAAACCTAGTTAGGATGGCCTTTTCCCCGATGTGATTTTGGTGAGGCCCAGTAAACCTAAGAAAGATGAATGTGTGTCCACATATGAACTGATCAATGATATGAGAGTTATAGGATCTTATAACTGGGAGCTATCATACCATACGGAAGATGACCATGGTGATATTTTGATTATATGTATATATATATGTGTGTGTGTGTGTGTGTTTGATTAATAAATTACATTTTTCATTCTATTAAATTTATATAAAATATTTTACATAAAATGTTTAATAAGGAATTTTTGAAATTTTTCCATTTTTTGAAATGAAGGAATTATTTGTTTTAAATATGAAAGTGGACTTCCATGACCTATTTTATTAAAAAAAATTACTGGATTTATTTTTTTTGAATAATTTTATGGAACACTTAGTGAGACACTACATGGAATTATATCTCACACTCTACCATTTCCTTTTGGTGTTAAAATATTTCCGTTTTTTTAGTCTATGTAATGGTAAAGAACCTCATGGAAGAAGGTGGAAAATTCTACATCCTTTGCGATTAGAGTGTTGATTAATTTGGGATTTTTTAGTTTCACCTTGTTAGATTATGATATCATTATTGATGTTCAGTTTTTTTTGATAAACCAATTTGGTTTTTGGTATGTTCTCCCATTGTATTTTTGAGCATACTGATATGTATCTATTATCATCCATTGATATTTTGAAAAAATTATTCCCTCTTTTATCTTCAATGATTCATGGTTCTAGTCATCCACCCATGAGGATTGGGAAATCACTTCAAGCTACATCTGGATTGGCTTGGGTTGCCAAAGATAGCGGAATCATTTTCGGTTCATGACATAAATAATTATCTTATATTAAGTTTTTATTTTTGTTTACTAATAGACATGGTCACCCCTAATATGTGTTTAACAAAAACCTTATAGTTATTCAACATCCCTTGGTTATGAAGAAGATTATTATATAATAAATTTGTATACGGTTGTGATAGGTGGAAATTTTTCTTATACATGATTAATACAAATTAATACAAGTTTCATCATTTATTTTTTTGAAAATCTCCCATTAGTTGGTAATGATATGGGTTTTGTGACTTTGTATTTTTTATGATTATCACAAACTAAAAAACCTCAATGGTCATTGGTATCCATGTGTATCAATAATTTTCATTAAAAATTTAATTATATATGTTTATGTTTTTGTCACTTCAATAGGTATTAAAACTAGTACATAAAATTGGTTTTAGAACTAGATCTGGGAGTGTCAGATGAGGGTGTCCAAACAAAATAAAAACTCATTCAAATAATAAATAAACACATTAAATTTTATAAATTATTAAATAAACCATCAAACTAATATATCTCTATATATAGCAGTGTTCAATAATCTAATATCAATTCTTGATCTACCCTAGAGGACTTGAATTTGAAGAATCTAACATAAATTCCCTAAATTGATTGATGAAAAATTTTGAAATCAGAAAAACGTTGAGATAATACCTAGTAATACCATATACTATATAGTAGGAGACTTCAAAATCATATGACATAAAAATATATGATGAAATGGTGATCCATTATCTAATAATATGGAAACATATTGAGGAGAACCTAGTGGGTGAGTGGGATAGAGTCTATACACTTTCCATGAAGAAAGTTGGAGGGGACCACCATTATAATATAGATAAATTTATTTTATTTTATTGTATTGAGTTGTTTAACATTTAGTAAGATTGGGGTCATAGAATCACCCCCACCCAATGGATATTATTATGGAATGACTACAAGGATGACAATAAAACACCAAACTTCTAGTTATAATCAACAATTCCTTGGATACACATGAAATTTAGATCAGACACCTTATGGAAAAAACCTCCTTTTTGGTTTGTACTAATACTATTCCCCTATGTACGTATAATTTTTCATCCGTTTGGTTATGACATGACACATCACAATATAATATCTCTTATGAGGCAAGAACATCATCTAATATGTAATATGCTAACAACAATATAATATCACATTCCATATAGATACAATCCCCTATAACATCATCCCAAACATAATTAATATAAACAAAACCAAAATAAAAGATAAATAAACAACCCTGTTGGATTCCTTAATTCTCTTAATCATGGTAGTAATAAAATTCCCCATACATCTCCCACAGTGAAATAAAAAACTCATATTCCATTATGATTCTAATGACTTATAAAGACATAAGTAATTGTAAACTACACACCATTATTATTATCATCCACAGAAAACATTCTAGTCAAATACCAAGAAAATAATCCACCCATCAAATTATAATATCACATTCCCTTACTAATTTAATTATAGATACCATCACTCATTTTAGAAATCTTATATATCAATGATAACATTCTATAAAAAGAAATAGTCTGAAAATGGAACACATTATGACATTTATAAATAAAAAATATGATATAAATACCATAAAAAAATGTTTGTGTTTCTAATATTTATATTTCATCTATTTTAACAACTAACATTTCTCATAACGTTATATTCATATGAAGATACAAAGTCATTTTTTGATCATGATTTCATATCCTGAGCGACATCAACCAACTATATATTATCCACAAAAAACATTCAAAAATGTATTGGTAAAAAAATTAATCCCTATTATCAATGATTATATATAAAAATTATATGGTAGTAAGTCTACCACATTTTTAATTGTATGATCAATGTTTCACTACATAAGTTTATAGTTTACTTTTTCCCATGTTATGTCAAGATCAACAATTGTGGTACACATATAATAATAATAAAAAAAATTTGTTCCTATTTATAGAAAGATAAAAAACTGTCATTAAGGATTTGTAAAAATTATTACTCACGTAGAACCATATAGAACTCATAGTACTAACATTCTGGAATGATCATGACACCAACAACACTTGGGAGATCGAGCTAAATATCAAAGAATAAATGTTACCATTGAAACCTGTTTAGAGAATCAATCTATGAGAATTATAAAATCTTTGATCGACTGAGGACCAAAATTCTCACAGTACATCATCCCTAATGATCATATTTCATGAGTACCACATATAATAACAAAAAAATGGTGTTCGATAAGAAGTATCTATGGATTTTTTCTATTCAATGTACACAATACGTAATCTGGTCGACCCTCTTTAACAAATAGAAATAATAAACACACAATGATCCATATTGACACACTAATATATTCAAATAGAACTAGATATTACACTATCTATCCCCAATCATATTCTTATAAATTCATATATCACATTTTATAATGATGCGTTCCACACCCCGTGATCCTGACATTCTCTCACCATTCTTAAACAATCTATTACTAAAACATTAACTTATTAATATTTTCAAGATAACATCTGCTAATTGTTTTCTCATTCCCACACCACTATAAAACTCACGTTAATACAAAAATACTTCCCACCCAACCATGTGACAACACACCCAACCATTAACAAATGCCCAATATTATTCTTGAAAATTTTTTGGGCTTCTCTTGACACTATGATTTTACTAATTATATATCTATTTCACTATGATGTAAAAAATATGAATTTTTATGTTATGATCAACCCAATACCATTATAATTAAATAAGAAACAACCCATTTAAAAAATTATCTTATAGAAAAATCAATAATTTAATGTTATAACATTGATATAAAATCTATCCGTCATACAAACATAAAATTAAATTTTTATTTATAAAATACATTTAAAGGAAATGTGAGAATCTCGGAATCAATATAAAAATGATATAAAAGTGTCATTAAATGACAAATTATTCCTACAAGAATTAAAATCACTGAATAATTTCCATGAAATACTGTTTACTTGGGTGTTGGGTTTATCCAAGATAAGATCTTCAAACCAATATTCCAGTTTATCCCAGGCCTAAATGTACTCCTCCAGACAAATATTCCCACTATTGAAACCCCCAACTAGTATCAGGACATACTTTTTGATCTAGGTATATTTATCATCATTGAGAGTAATCCTTATAGATATCCCTATCATCATAGCAGCTTCTTCTTCAATAGCATTGAGCGGCAAAACATGTTCATCCACAACATATTTAGAGATCAAGGGAAATTTCCTTGATTACTCGATAGCATCCTCTGAGTTTCCCTAGTTTTCCTCACAACCATACTCGTCTATAGTTCCCAGTTCTGATTGAGAGTTACCTTGATTAGTTTACATGAACACCTCAAAATCAGTCTTCCTGAACATCTCTGATCGAGTAGTCGCATTCCATGGAGTATTGGAGTAGTCCTTCCAATACCTTCTCTTCGGGGAGTCGGATAGGAGGCATTAATATTAAATCAATTCCAACATACCTTTTGATACAATATCCTTAAATGAAACTTTAGTGGATTTCTGTGCCTCATAGTGGTTGATTCCCATCTCATTTTTATGACTCACGTCCCTTAAATCTTGCACCAGCTTCACATAACCATGCCCCCCTGAATTGTGGATGAAAATTAGTGTCCTCAAAATCCAAACAATTAGAGTCTACTTCACAATTTCTACCTTCACAATTTATTCCTTTAGAATTCATGATGGATCTAGTTTCCATTGGTAGTGGCTCCTAATAGGTGACCTTTCTCCCTTTCTTATTGTCTTTATGACATTGCTTCCCCCACGGATAGTGGATCCTTTTATCATGAAATTCATCAATGGCATCCATAAAAGTATGGACAGATGGCTCCCCAATGAGATCATATATAAGAACTCCTTTCCACTACAAATCCACACCATAGGATCTTCCTTACTCCAAAGTCATTTATTTATTCACCAAACCTACGAATTGATTTACATGCTCATTAATTGGAATCACTTTTCCTATACTCAAGTTCCTTTTATTTGTAACCTTTACTTGGTAGTTGATGCCTCCATTTGATCCATCTTCCTAAATAATCCACATGCATTCCCCCACCACATAACTACAATATATAATTCCTTTAGGTACCACCACACAATCAATTACAACAACCATTTCCACTTTATTATCTTTTCTCACCATTTCCACTGAAATGGACACCCCCATGTTGAAGGTTCCAGTCATAGTAGAAGATTGTGGGTGGATGTTCCCACATTGATTTTTTTATTAGCAATGATCAATCCGGGATCAATACGATGATAAACTACAGGAACCATAGATCAATTCAAAGAAATAGACAAAGAAGAATAAGAATAGTCCCAAAACTACAAACGAGGGTCATTACCGGTTGATTATAATTAATTTAATTAATTGACAAGAAATATCTTTTATGGAGTTCTTTCCTCTTTGATATTTTTGATCACATTCCGATTTAATTTGTCATTGCATCGCGGAAGCCAAGTGTAGACTTCCTCTAGCGGTGATCCACAAATGCCCCACATATCTCTGTACATCACCAAAGGAGTCTCCAGGTGCTAGCATGGAGAACCCTTTGCTTGCGTTGTCCGCCTTAGATCCCATTGATCTGATGGAGGAGGATCTCTCTAGGTTTTAAGAGCATTCTTGGATGAAGGATCTATTTCGGCCTTTAGAGAATTCTCCAAAATTGTTTTTCACAGTGATTAGTAAAAGTGTTGGGGGTTGTGAGGATATTTATAATTGGGTTTGACGTTTTAGAGTTATGAAAATAAATAAATGCGTTATGAATTTTATTTATTTCATTAACTCATATTGAAGACCCCATGTCGAATATTAATTTTGTTGACATGAACCCACTCTGATTATAATAAATTTCCTTAAAATCCCGACTGGAAAAACTACACAACGTGTAATCATTAATACAGATCATATACTTTTTTTCCAAAATGAAAACTACACGTCGAGTAATCATTAATACACATCGTGTACTTGTTTTTCATTTCCTTTCCAAAATGGAAACTACACGGTGTGTAATCATTAATACACGACGTGCACTTGTTTTTATTTTATTTCTAAAATGGGAACTACACTACATGTAATAATTAATACCCAGCGTGTACTCATTTTATTCTTCCTCCATCATAAATTTTTTTTTCTTCCTTGAATAATTATTAAACTATATATGGGAATAATATTTTTTCTACTTGAGATACTTAGATACACTTAGCGTGTGACCCTCTAGGCCTCTTTCTCATTGGAATTTGGAAGGCTTTCCTAATGTCCCAAATTACTGTCCAGCAATAGGTCAAGGTACCCAAGAGAAAGAAGTTTACTTTGCATTAACGTGGTACCTCATACAAACGCTTAACGTTTAATTTAATCCCTTTGTCTCAATATCTCATCAAGGAGGTTTCATGGTATTTTCATAAACCTATATACATGATCTGTCATTCTTTGGCTTCCAGAAATAAACTCACCGTTACACCATGTCCATGGAATTTTTTTGAAAATTCTATTTCAATCAAAGGGCCCGAGGTATCTAAATCCATAAATATAGAAGGGAAAAATACTTCCTCAACTTATCCATTAACAAAATGTCATTTGTGATGCACCGAACGTACCCTACTTCCCACAAACTGTCTTCGTGAGGGTTTTTGTCAGCAAATCTAAGTGCGCGAGTCATGATATGATTTAATGATAATCTATCTGTCTAAGGACCATTACACACACTCGAAGATAGTAATGTCCGATGATACCAAGACTTGCAGAATTACTACTGGTGTGTCTGTTCTCATAATCTCCCATCTTGGAGAAAACCAAGTGCAAACTCCATGAGAAAGAGTCTCATCTTCTTATGAGAACTCACACATGACAGTCTATATACTATGTGTCCTATTATAGTAAGTCATCCAACTGTAGAACTTTTTTAATAATAATTTTATAGCATTTCACGGTTCTCATCATAGCGGGGGTCTTCCATGACCTTATTAATGCAACGAATATTTCAAGACATTATTATTTTATAGTCATAAAGAATAATGAAAAATATATAATAAGTTCACATTCATGTAATAAAAGTATAAACAATTGGTTCTCAGAGAACCAACTCTAACAAACTCTCACTTTGACTAGAGCCAACTGCCTATGACTTTTATTCTGCTATACCTCACATGATGATCATGTTTCTAATGAGTCAAGCATTTAGTCAAAGGGTCCTCCATGTTGTCTTTCGTGGAAATACTGCTCACTGTAACTTCACTTCTCTAAGAAAAATCCACCAAGAGATTATACTTCCAAAGTATGTGCTTTGTCCGATGATGTTACCTTAGATCTTTTGCAAGTTCCACCGCTACAGTTTTATCACCCTAGAGTGTGATAGGATCTTTACTTTTGGGTACTACATCCCTCTCTTGGATGAAGCTTCAAATCCATACTTCTTCTTTATCTACCTTAGAAGCTACAATATACTCGGACTCTGCTGTAGAATCTGCGACCACACCTTACTATGAGCTCTTCTAGCTCATTGTAACTCCATTCAAACTGATGATGTATATAGTCTGTGACTTCATGTTATCTTGATCAATATGGAAA
The DNA here is from genome assembly GCA_963277665.1 of Viscum album. Taxonomy (NCBI): domain Eukaryota; kingdom Viridiplantae; phylum Streptophyta; class Magnoliopsida; order Santalales; family Viscaceae; genus Viscum; species Viscum album. The sequence continues at coordinate 523,336,894 of OY728150.1, forward strand.
CTAGCATCTACATGTACCTTGATGACTAGTTACTCATCTCCTCCATAAACCAAGAACATATCCTTAGTTTGCCTCAGATACTTAAGGATAATCTTGACTTCCATCTAATGGCAGTCTCCTGGATCAGCTTGATATCTGCCTACCACACATAATGCGTAAGCATAATCTAGCCTTGTACGTATCATGACATAAATTAATGACCCAATCTTGGATTCTTAAGGGATCCTTTCCATTTTCTTTCTTTCCTCATGTGTCTGAGGACACATTTTCTTGGAAGGATGAATGCCATGTGACACTGGAAACAATCCACTCTTGGACTATTCCATACTGAATCTCTTCAGTATCTTGTCAATGTATGTACTTTGACTCAGGCCCATCATTCTGTTGGATCTATCACGATGGATCTTAATCCTAAGAATATATTCTACCTCACCCAAGTCTTTCATAGAGAATCATTTATCCATCCATGACTTAACTGACTATAAGACATGTACATCATTTCCAATTAGTAATATGTTATCAACATATACTATTTTGAAAACGACTACACTTCCACTAAACCTTTTTTAGAAACAAGTCACACATTCGTTTTTAACAAATCCAAATTACAGTATGTCTTCATCAAAACAAATGTTTCATGACCATGATGCTTGATTTAATCCATAACTGGATTTCTACAACTTTCATACCTTATTGGAATCCTTTGGAGTCACAAACCCTTCAAGTTGTGGCACGCAGACATCTTCATAGAGGTTCCCATTAAGGAATTCTGTTTTGACATCCAATTTTCAAATTTCATAGTCATGGTAAGAAGCAATGGACAATTGGATTCTGATGGATTTCAACATCGCAACCGGTGAAAAGGTTTCATCATAGTCAATTCATTGATGCTGTCTAAAACCTTTTACAACCAGTAATGCCTTATAGGTGCTGACTTGTACCTCCATGTCTAGTTTCTTCTTGAATACCCATTTATTACCAATAGGATTTACATAAAATGGATGATCTACCAAAATACTAACTTGTTTTTCATACATGGAACCCATTTCAGAATTCATGGCTTCTTTCCATGTGGCAACGTCTGTTCCTTCAACTGCTTCCTTGTAGGTAAGAGGATCATCATTGTCAACCAATAACGATTCACCAGCCTTTGTGACAAGAAAACCATATCATTCTACTTCTCTCACCTCTCTCGTACTCCTACGCCATTCTTGTGTTTCTGGAACAGATTTTTCTACCACGAGGCTTTATGGAATCTGTTCTTGTACTAAATCATATGTATCTTGAACATCAACTTCATCGAAGACTATCTCTCTCCCACTATCTCTTTTGGAGATGTGCTCCTTCTCAAGGAATATGGCATGTCTTTCCACTGTATGCTTTTTATCTGAGGGGTTGTTTAGGTAATATCCTCTTGTTTCCTTGGGATATCCCATAAAGATACACATTGTACCTCGGGGTGCATGTTTTGTAACCTGAAGAGGCCTTAACAAATGTTTCGCTACCCCACACATGTAAATTTGATAACATGGCTTTGTGTCCACACCATAACTCATATGGAATACCATTTATCAATTTAGTTGGTACTTGGTTTAGTATGTGTGCTGCTGTTTGTAATGAATATCCCCAAAAGGATATTGGAAGACTCACATGACTCATCATTGATCTCACCATGTCCAACATGGTGTGGTTCTTCCTTTCACATACACCATTCCACTGAGGCATGTAAGGAATAGTGAGTTGAGATAGAATCCCAAACTCTTGTAAGAAATCAATGAAGTCCTGATTAAGATACTATCCTCTTCTATGTGAGTGGATTTTCTTAATCTTCTTAACAACTTCGTTCTCAACTTAATTCTTGTATTCCTTGAACCAATCAAAAGAATCTGACTTATAACTCATTATGTAAATATTTCCATATCTACTAAAATCATCACTAAAAGTTATGAAGCACAAAAACCCACCCCTTTCTTCAACTGTAAATGGTCTATACACATCTGTGTGAACTAATTATAGATTCTTTCTGGACCTTTCACCTTTCCTATTAAATGGGGCTTTAGTCATTTTACCTTATAGACACGCTTGACATACACTATGTGGTTTTAGTTTTAAAGAATCTAAATACCCATATTGATGTAATTTTTTCAAACATTTCTAATTGACATGACCTAGCCGGTGAGGCCAATGTTGGGAGTGGTATGATTCATGTGAATTAACTTTTTCATCGATTTCCATTACTTGGTTTGTGTAGTCTAACACATAAATTCTATTATATAAATGTACCCTACCAAAAAAAATGCTATATTTATAAAATTAGCAACATTAATTTCCAAACTTGAAGATGAATACATTAGTATCTAATATGGATACTGAAATAATGTTTTTGGTTACAAAGGGTACATAATAACATCCTTTTAATACCAAGACCATCCTAGTAGGCAATGGGAGGTGGTATTCTCCGACAGCTACAATAGCGACTCTGGCTCTGTTGGCTGCTTGCAGATCCATCTCACCTCGGTCAATCATTATGAATATACTTGGTTCTTGTATTTGGATATAGATGTGAACACCAAAAGCAGTATCTAATCCCCAATTGTTAGAAATAAATATATTGCATTCAATAACAAACACACCTGAAGCTTCCCCTTTCTTCCTTGGCTGGGTGTGGTTTTTCTTCTAGTGGCCCTTCATGCCACATACAAAACAAACAACCTCCTATTCTCTTGTCTCCCCATTGATCTTCCTTTTCTTGTAAGGCCTTGAAGAATCTTTGGTCTTAAATCTCTTTGCCTTCCCTTTCCTTTTGTTTACCATAAAGACATAATACTTTTCACACTTTATATCATTATCCACTTGGCGAATGACGATAAGAAGATCAGATAGAGACTTTTCAATGTTGTTCATATTGAAATTTACAAAAACATTTGTGATGCTCTAGGGAAGTTATACAAGAATAATATCGGTACACAGTTCTTAAGGGAGTTTAAACCCTAGAACCTCCAAGTGATCAATGTAGCCAATAATCTTGACTAAATGAGGCCCAGCTGGGGAAACTTTTCCAAGCTTGCTCTGAAATAGGGCCAGGGAGATCTCAAACCTTTCCTATATTTCTCTCTCCTAGTATAGACAACGGAGGTTCTTGAGAATTCTATAGGAATCCATGTCTTCATGAGACTTCATGAGATCACTAGACATTGGTGACAACATCAAACATTGAACGTCGAGTGCATCACTCAAGTGTTGATCATAAACCATAAAATATTCATCACTCACCCCTTGGGAAGGCGAATCTAGAAGTGAGGAATCAAACATGTAAAAATTTCGTTCATGGAATAGGATAACCCGAAGGCACCTAAAACATTCTTAAAAGATACTATCGGTGAGGATATTTCCTTTTTCCATAATTGATCGCAGATAAAATGTGGTTGAAGAGTTTGTCATATTGATTATACAAATTAAAAGAATAGATTTCTTATTACTTTATTGATTAGATTTTATGAGAAATAATAAATTTTATTATGTCTCCTACTATTTTATCAAGTACCAAAGGCCCTCACCATTGAACTCGGAATGCCTAGTTACCAGGGAAATATTGTGGAAAGGACCCATATTACCCTTCGCATAACCCCAATAGGGGTTGGTCATGCTATTTAAAGGTATTTAGGTAGGAAGGTTTTTGCCAACTGTGAGATTACAGTTCCTTGATCAGTTGAGTGGACTCCCCAATCCTGAAATCCTGACTTGGATTTCCTCAAAACATGCCTCTATTTTATAACTAGTCTAGCAAGGGCTACTCCTATTTATGTAAAATGTTTAAGTCAACCGAGAACATTCATAAGAGCTTTATAAAAGTATGTGCACCAACAAGGGTTGGTCAAACACATAGTTTTATTGAGTCTTTCCTTTAATCATGTAACGGAAGGATTGGTCTAACATAATATGGATTTGAGGGATTTTAATCTTTTATGCACAGTTTCGCATTATCAATTGCTTGTTAATATTAAGTGATGCTTGGTTAAGTGATCTACCATGTTCTAATAATGTTTACGCATAGTCTGGTTTTTTTATTCCATCTTTTCATGATTTTTTATTTCATTAACTATGTGATCGCAACACCACATACATAATCAATAAACCATGAAATTAGACAGAAATTAAATAAGATGACATAGTCAAGAGCATTTATTGGTTAGATTATCTAGAATTTTTTATAATCTAACCCTGACCTAGGGAAAAACACCTTGAACCTGATGGTTCATGTTATGCAGCTCCCACCTATCTACCTTTTTATCTTCTTGGGTTGGTTTTTCCTCAGCTTTAGATTTTTAATCGTCCCCTCTGGCTTGGGAGATCCTCCATTATATGGGTTTTACATTAAAGAAACCATGGGCATTCATGCCCTACATTTTATTGTATGAAGGCTCACATGCCAATGAATTTAAATAATTTTAAAAGAAACCATACACACACAAAGGGTCTTTGGTCTAGCTCATGATTATCCATAGCATGCAACAACATTTACGCGTATTTAGTGTTAAAATTATTTTAATAGTGCTTTTATTTAAGACAAGTCGCGCTTGAATTCAATTAATTATGATCTTATAATTAATCATTTATTTATCTTAAATTCCTTTCTGAAATTCCTTGAGATTTTTCTCATCCATATTCCTTGTACGGGTCTTTGTACTTTGTAGGAAACCCGGTGAAATTCCATTTTTGGAAAGTAAAGGGAATCTAGGCTATATTACACAACATGTATTTATTTTCACCCTTTATCCAAAGTACATTCCGGGGGCTTTGGCGTGTTTTCTATACTTTGGAAATTTTGGAGTACATGGTGTGTAGATTAATCAAACACGGTGTGTACTTCCTTGTCAAGCGGTTACTGGCCTCGCAATCCAATTTACACGGTACATGGATTCTCCTTTTACGCGGTTTCACCTGGTCCAGATTGGACTACACGTCGTGTTGATTCAACATACATTCAGTGTATTCTAGTTTCTACACACCATTTAGTTCTGGTCAACACAGTGTAATAAATAATTTGGTATACTCAATTCTAACAGCGTGGTTTGGTGTACTTGTACCGATACATTGAATCTAAGTACACAACGTGTAGTTTTCACTACACGCCATTGTTTCTTCTAGAAATGGGGATGACCTAGTTTGTTTAAGGTTCAAACTTTCCAATCAGTTTCTAACAAGTATATTCATAGAACTGGAAACATACAATGATTCTATATTCATTTGGACCTACTTTCCAAAGGTAGGTGCCCATTAGTTGTGGACTAATGAGGCTTAAGAATTTTCATTGGTCGAGAGGATGAGAGGTCAAACTCATCACACCTTTTTGGGGGGAATTATTGTCTACCCTGGGACTCTGTTATAGAATTGTGTTATGTTCATGAATCCTTATTAATTTACCAAGCATTAAAATGAGTTTTTCCTTTAGATCTTGCAATCAATGATTGATATGTTGGAGATATATAAAATCTTTTATATGTATTTGAGGTTCATCATCAATAGAGAATCATCCATATGAATTAGTGATTCTTAGTAAATTGAATCCTTCCATACATTATTTAGAACTCCCTTGGTCGTTATGATGACCATACTGGTTTTAAAGCCACTCAGTGGGGCGCTATATGTTTATTATCGTTCAGAGAGACAAGGATTATTTTAGAGTTGGGATCGTACTCGAAGATAGGCTACCTACGTATCCTTATTAGAAAAGGAATCATAACCCACATAGTTTGAGTGAAGAAGTATGAGGATTATTCATGATTAATGGCCCAAAGAGAGATGTCATAATTACTTTTACGCTCAAATCTCACATGAGTCATGCTCAATGTGAGAAACAAGAGGTATCAGTAAAACCTGAAGATAGTTCCACGAAAGATGCATTTATAAGAAATTATGTGGTGCTTATGTATGTACGACTATCTAAATGTATGAATATCGGGACATACATCAGGAAAGATGCCTGGGAATAGGGTCCATAAAGGTATATGTGCTTTATGGAGATTTGGATACTTAACTTAGGACTTACTCCTAAGAAAGATGCCCAAATTAGAGGGGACTTATGATTGGGTTTTATTCCTGAGAAGGAAGCCCAAATCAAACAAAATTAAGACTAGGGTTGTAAAGACCTGTAAATTTCAAGGGAATTTTTTTTCTTAATTTTCTTTGGGATTTTACAACAATGCAGTTTCTGACGGAACCTGATTCCGAGGCCCGGTGTGCCCGAAATCATTTTCCGAAGATTAGCTCGGGTACGTTCAGTGAACGAACGAGCGTTTTTTCCTATCTTTTGAACCGGTGCTCGGAATTGAATTCTGATGGCACCGATGGAATCGCAGAGCTGATATTTATTTAGGAACACCTTTTCTGGAGTTCCGTTTGCTCAGGTGTGGTTTTAAATTTTTTGGGTTTAGTAAAATATTAAAATAAAATGGTGCAACTGATTTATTTTATTTAAAGTAGTTTAACCTAAGATAAGTGGTTGGAGTGGGATCCACTATATCCTACTCCACTAGGTAGGATATTTTTGGGGTGGGGCCCACACGATCTCCACCTATTCATTTCTTCAACCCCCTCTTTTAATTAGGTAACGCACCTGCACCCCCTTTAAATGAAAGTCAACTCTTACGTTTATCTAATTATTAAACGCCTCATTAATTGGGCGATTTAAACTCCTCAATTAATTCAACTAATTGATTGATTATATTTTGAATTTCAAATACTTGGATTGAGAAATAAAATAAGACAAACCATTATTTTATTAGAGTTGTTGGGTTGTGAGAGGATTGGGGGAAAACACTAAGGCATGAAGTTCTTCTTCTTCGTCGAAGAACGCGAAGAACGCACCGCCGCTGACCTCCGACGATGGGAGACAGTGAGATACACCTTCCTCAGAGATTGACGACGTGACTCCATGTACCGCGACGCCAACGAACCTCTCCTTCCACGATGCCTTCTTCCGCGACGTTCAATTTCGCGACGATCCTTCGTTCAACTACGCTCGTGGTAGGGGTTTGAATATATGTTCGTGAATATTCGAGCGTTCTTCGTAATCATAGCCGCTTGTTATCGATTAATGGGAGGGGGCCAGACCGCACAAACATGGACGAACCTCCTCCATTATTTTCTGTTTTTAACCTTGTTGTGGTTTGGAACAGAGATGGCGCAGTGTCGTCGCACCGCGCGGGATCAGGCGGCAAGGATGCACGGTGCTGTCGCGCCATACCAGAGAATCGCGAAAACACCACTGCCGGAGCGGGGCCATGGCAGAGGGGCGCGGAGCCGTCGCACCATGCCAGTCGGACCAAGCCCATGGCCATAGCCCGCGGCAGAGCAGGGAGCGATGGCCGCCTTCTGGCTGCCGGCGTAGGAGAAGGGGGACGGGACCGCGCCAGTCCCGTGGCAGCAGCAGCTGGCAGGACGTAGCGGGCCGGCCGGTCAGGGGAGAAACCGGGGGTTCGTAACCCACAGCTGGAAGGGAGGAGAGGCCCCCATGTGGGGGCCACATTTAATTAAACATGGGGCAGCCCCCCCCCCCTTTGTATGCCCATCTCAGTCATGTCGAGCTGGCCAACGGACCGCGCCAGCGCGCCGGGCCGGGCCGCCCAGGCCGGGCCGGGACGCGCCATCCGGGCCAGGCCATGCCAGTCGGGCCGCACCCATGTGGGCTGGACCAGGACCCAGTTCTGGTCGACCTGGTTCGGGCCGACCCAGGGGGTCTCGGGTCGGGTCGGTTCGGCCCCGATACCCCCATTTTCGGACCTTTTATGGTATTTTGCCCATAACATGGGCTGCAGACCTCAGATTGATGCACCGTCAGATGTGATGAAATCCTTGGATCGAGACGGTTGTTTCATTTTATTACACTCAAGTTTTCAAAGAATATGGGTTCGGCCAAGTTGGTCCGTACACGAAACCAACCGGGCCCTTGGAGCGAAAACGCTTATAACATGATCTCCGGACGCCCGATTGACATGCCGTCAACTTTGTTGGATTCCTCTTAGTGAGACGGACCATTTGACTTACTCTACTCGATGTTTGGACACAGTTGTAGTACGATCGGGATGGTTTTGATTTAAGAACCAATCGGGCCCTGTGGACGAAAAGGCCAATAACTCTCAGACTGGGCATCCGATTGTCGCGCCGTATGTCTCATTGAGTTCCTGTTGACGATATAGAACTTTTGCATAGATCAATTCAGGACTTTGTGTTAGTTGATGTATCATAACCTCGGATCGTGGAGAAGACCCTCCTGAACGAGCTTGTTGTGTGCGGGAACCTTAGATCTGGCTGTGACTACGATGACGATGACGACTGTACAGAAATCCTCCGTGGATAAGACGGCGACGACAACATCACTCAGCGATCCTACGTGGATCAGTGCTACCGTTCCTGTGTGGGTTAGATCCTATGTGGTTCATTGCGGGGGTTAGTACCTATCAATCCTTTGTGGGTCATTGCGGGGGTTGGTACCTGACGATCCTGTGTGGGTCCGACCGCTTAGATGAATCAGTGGACAAATCTGATCATCTCTATCATATTATGAATAAGTATACCTGTGTGAGCTGATTATTGACTTTCAATCAATATCTTCGTTATGATTGATTTGCTATCCTATGTGGACTGTGTTGTTCTATCCTGTGTGGACGTGATCGAACATGGGCTCGGATGTTGGAGCTGAACTAGAATTTATGACTTAGTTATATGTATGGGAATATACCTAAGTAGTGTCGGATGTTAATTCTTGATTTTATATTCCCTTTTTGGATTATCCGTTGTGGCTTCTGGGAGACATTCAGTGGTCTCTAAGTCCCTAATGAGTAGAGTACACTCACCCTTGCATGAGCTATGCCCGCACTACGTTATGTTGGATACAGACGATGAACAGCACTGATCATGGTAGAGGATAGTGGAGCAGTCAGTACCTGGAGGTGGACCACTGGGCGGGACGTACACGGAGTGGACGGCTGGACCCGAGAAGCTGATGTGTCTATCTATACCCACACTTCAGGTGGGACTACTAGTGGATGGCTCGACATTGCGGCTTTACTTTACAGTTTTTTTACTTACTTTTTCAGTGGTACTTTACTTCAGTTTGGGTTTGTATTCTGGCCACATACTTTACCACACATTCTATTGTTCCCAGTTTTACTTAGTGTTTACTTCTTCATGCTTGATCTGTGGTGTTTGTTTACTTTACTAAGGCAATGACTTCCATTTTTATCAGGAATTATGCCTTGGTGCTAGTCGCCAGCCCCTGGCCTATGGAAGGCGAGCTTGGGGTAGTCACAGCACGGGCCCCGAGGATGGGTCGTGAAAAATTGGTATCAGAGGAGTTCTATTCTACCGCCGAACATTGGACAATGATATTTCTTCTATTTGAATCAATAGTGTTAAGGGTATTGGGTGTGGTTATCAGTCTAGAGAGTCCAGTGTTGGTGCGGCGGCCGACGTATCCATACACCAGGACCCTGACTTCTAATTTCCAACTTAATGCACGAAAACATTGATTTCATGTGTGTTTCAAGTTTTATTTGTGATTACTTAGTGTCAGCTCCACATGTATACTATTTGACTGTGGCACACCTGTTTCTTTTCAGGATGGCCCCACGACGGCAGCCAGCTGGGGTTCCGAGTTTTGTATGTGATGACAGCTTACCGAGCGACAAGGCCTTAGTGCAGGGCCTTTTGATAGTAGAGGAAACGGCGGTACCTCTACCCGCCAAGCCACCGATGCTACCAGAACCAGCCGCTGAGAGTGCACGTCTCCTTGGTGCACTACAGAGGTTTCAGCGTTAGTGACCGCCCAGGTTCCGCGGGGAGACGAACACTCATGTAGCCATGGATTGGCTGGAGGTAGTTGTACGAGTTTTCCGTTTGGTAGGGACACCAGCAGACCTCATGGTGATCCTTGCAGCAAGTCTCCTGCACGCAGCATCAGGCAGATGATGGAGCTTGATGCTCCAGGTGCACGACGAGGAATCTCTCCTATATATGGACTTTGAGAGCATCTTCTGCTCGGAGTTCGTCCCAGCCACCCTCCGTGCGGTGCGCATCCAGGAGCTACTACAGGTGCGTCATGGCATCTTGTCGGTCACCCAGTACTCGACGAGATTTACTAACCTCTCACGCTATTCGACGGACATGGTACGAGACCCATTTTTTCAGGCCTGGACCTTCGAGCAGGGATTGAGGCATGATATCAGGGCATCGCTGATCTCCCTCAGCATTCCAACACAGGCAGGGGTACTGTAGTGAGACCTTCTCATCAAGAGATTTCTTGCTGAGTCTGCACTAGCGGCAAGACCTACTGTAGGGAAGCACGTAGCAGAGTCTTCTACAGCTAGTAGTCGACCGATGACACATGGGTCTAGGCGAACCAGACCCTAAGGTAGACAACTTCAAAACACTGGCTCAGAGGTGGGGGGCACACAGCGTAAAGCCAGTCTTACGAGAGGCAAACAGTGCTACGCATGCAGCGGGAGGGGCCACATGAATCGTGACTGCCCGACCCATCATGCGGAGGAGCATCAGACGGTTGAGGGACGACCCAGGCAGAGGCAGAGGGTCGACCGTGGCGGTCTGCAGAGAGCAGGCAGATGAGGCAGAAGAGCTGGCCAAGCAGTAGGTAGTGGGCGACGCTTTCAGGTTCTACCACCACCACCCCAAGGAGGTCCCCTCGACCACAGGGAGCTGGCAGGCAGAGACAGGCACAGCTCCAGGCAGTGTAGTCCTACGATCACGGTGCGCCTGAGATGATTGGAGGTTCTATATGTGTCTATTCCACCCTTTTTGCATTTCTTATAGACACAGGATTGAGTAATTCTTTCATATCCCATGCCCATGTTTGGAGCTAGAAGGTTTTGATAGAGCCGTTGGCTCGATCCTTACGGCTAGAGACTCTTACGGGAGCAGACTCAACGATTACGCACTGGTGAAGACAGTGTGAGATTACTCTAGGAGGTGAGAGCTTCGGCTAGGATCTTCTTGTAGCGGGGTCGAGGCCTTACGATGTAATATTGTTCATGGATTGGTTATCTATATTCCATGCTCAGATTGACTATATTAGGCACAAGGTGCGGTGTGCTCGCACCTGCCGGTGAAGGTTGACCTTCACCGGCAATAAGGGAGCCTTTGCAGCACATGATGGACTCTCGCAAAGTAGAGGACATCCCATCACTCATCAGTTGTCTAGACTCATCCTAGGAGCAGTTGATGTGCAGAGTCCTGGTTTTGCTACAGTGTTGGATGCAGATGATGGACAACGCTGATCGTGGTAGAGGCTAGTAGAGCAGTTAGTACCTGGAGGTGGACCAATGGGCGGGACTACCAGTGGACGGCTCGACATTGCGGCTTCACTTTTCAGTTGTTTTACTTCCTCTTTCAGTTGTACTTTACTTCAGTTTGGGTTTGTATTTTGGCCCATATACTTTACCGCACTTTCTATTGTACCTAGTTTTACTTAGTGTTTACTTCTTCTTGCTTGATCTTTGGTGTTTGTTTACTTGAAAAAGGAAATTCCTTCCCTTTTTATCAGGAATTATGGCTTGGTTCTAGTCTCTAGCCCCTGGCCTATGGATGTCAGGCTTGGGGTAGTCATGGAACGGGCCCCGAGGATGGGTCATGATAGGGTCTTACTCCTATGAATGATTCCCATATTAAGGGGATTTTTAATCTGGGGATTACTCCTAAAATGGAGGCCAATGTAAAGATAAATTATGACTAAGGATTACTCTTGAAAAGGGGGCCCAGGTTAAGAGGTCTTGAGTCTTGGGTCTTAATCATAAAGAGGATGCCCAGATTAGGGAACATGGGGCTTACTCCTAAGGAATATTCCTAGATTAGGGAACTTAGGGCTTACTCCTAAGGAGGATTCCCAAATTAGGGAACTTGGGGCTTACTCATAAAGAGGATGCCCAGATTAGGGGACTTGGGGCTTTCTCCTAAAGAGGATTCCTAGATTAGGGAACTTGGGGCTTACTCTAAAGGAGGATTCCCAAATTAGGGAACATGGGGAATACTCCTAAGGAGGATTCATAGATTAGGGAACATGGGGCTTACTGCTAAGGAGGATGCCCAGATTAGGGAGCATGGGGCTTACTCCTAAAGAGGATGCCCAGATTAGGGAACTTGAGGCTTACTCTTAAGGAGGATGCCCAGATTTGGGATCTTCTCATCTTAAAGAATGATGTTGAATTAAGGAAATATCTAACCTTAGTGACATAAAGTTATGTAAATCACAAGGTTTTGAGAGATGTTCCATCAAATTACTTTGATATAAGGAATCCAATAAAGGAACCATGCCATAAATGAATTTTAAAAGGGTTTTGAAGGCTAAATCATGAAGCGGAGAGGTGAATTTGAGGAAAGGATGTGAATTGGAAGGAGGCGCACAAGTATTGGTCTGGCGCACAAGTCATGGTCGCGCAATTATACTTGCATGACATAAGTTCACATGGACGATGAAGAACCTGTGATGTGATACTTGGGCGACATTGAATTGTAGCCCTTAGAATCATCCCTAGAGGCTTTTAGATAGGGGGTGCAAAAGTTTCCTTGAGAGGGAAAGGCGGCGTGTAAGTGTCTTCACTTCCCTTCAGTGGTGGGCACTTAGGCACGTATGTATTGATGAGTTCTAGTACATAGTACTTATTCTTACTCTTTAGAACTTCCATTCTAGGTAAATAATTACCATAGAAGTTTTTGGAAGACTTCAGATGGAGACTTGGGTGACTAGAGATTGAATCTGAGTTTTGGATTTTTTATTCTCCAAATGGGGGCCCACAAGGGGTATTTATAGGCCATATGAGGACCTTGGGTGAAAAACGAATAGGGCACGCAAGTGACATGCGTGACCCATATGTGGCGCGCAAGTATACTTGTGTGACCATAATGAAACTTCTGCGACCCATGATTAATGAGTTCCTTTTTCATGCCTTGGTCATTTTTTTGATGTTTTTCAAAGGATGAATCTCTTTGTGATTAAGGTATTTACCTTTTCCATTAATTAAACTATCTGGCGGAAAGGAGCATCATCAAAAGTCCACCCTCTGAGTTGGATCTAAAAAATGAAAGAGGATTTGACTTTGAGGTAAAGGAGAAAACCAAGGATTTTGGGCGCACGGGTGTTGAGCGCATAGGTATCGGCGCGAGGGTTATGACGCGGAGGGTAACAACCTTGCCTATAAATATAGGCACCAATCTCTCAAAAATCACCCAGCATCCAATGCTTCGAGATCTCATTGCACAAGTGATCTCTCGTCACGCAGGTTCTACTTTCTGTAGTTGATTACTTCTTCTAAATTGTGTCACACTTCTACAGAGGTATTTTGACTTGCGCAGCAATACCTATGCGCACATACTTTCTATGACCGAATTAGACTTGCGCACCAAGATTAGACTTGGATGCCTTAATACCTTAGCCATGTTTTCCTAATTATTCACAAATTTTATGAAAAACCAACCTACTTAAAAGTTAATTATTTGGTCTTTGTGTAGATTCAATGGCTCCCAGAAGAATTGGATGAGCTGATGAACTGGCTAGCAAACAGATTGATTACATGATGAACATTGTTGGTAACGATTACTATGATATCTGAAACAACACTCTCCTAGATTTGGCCAAGTACTTGAAGAAGTGTCATCTTAATTTCTCACAGAGCATTTACTTTCCTCTGTATGGCCATAATCATCTGTAAGGAGTCAATATTCCAGATCCAAAGAACTATCTCTTGCATTTTTTGTTTGAAACTTACACCAAATTTTCTTCAGCAAATGTCTCTATTGGAGGATCATTTCTAAATGCCGGAATATGGGAGAAGGAGTTTATAATGCATCATAGCCCATGTGCTCCAGATCTGAAACCTCACAAGCTTGAGCTACAGCTGCATTGTTATCCCTCCATTTTCCAAAATTATCAGATGGATCAATCCAATGGATGAAAGAAGATTTGGGACTTCTATCCTGGAGGAGGTGTGAAGACGACATAGATGTGGTCATATTGGGTGTGAAAAACGTGTGTAGGTTTTTTCGAGGATTTGAAAGGAGCTGCAATATATGAAGCCGTCTGGGATGGGCAGACATATTTCTACTGGAATGATGACATTGTGTTGGATCTAATCAGCTTCTAGAGCCCAGAAACCAATTATTTCCATATGAACCATGGAGAAGTAGGCATCAGTTTGTGCCATGTCTACAAGATTTTGAGGGTTACAATTTTAGGGGATATGTATGATGAATTCATCCCCCCCCCAAGGCGAGTTGGAATGATTCAGAGAATTATCTAGCTTTGGCTTGAGAATTATTGAATTTTTTTCATAGATCAAGAATTCAATGTCCTCCAAAAATCATAATATAAATGATATTAATCCATAAGAATTGATGGATATGTTTCTTACCAAGAAGAAGGAGAAGGGTACCACCTGTACTCATCCTACCAGTTTCCCCAGAACAGAGAAGAGGGGTGCTCTTAGCACATTCTGGCCAACCCTAGAAGTGGGAGAGTTTGAAAAGTGGTGATACGAAGTGGATAAGAGAATCCCAGAAAAGACCCATCTGGTGGGCTTCATAGCCTTGTGGCTCAGTGTTTATCTTCTGCCAGTTAGGGATTCGAAGGTAGGCGTTAGGCTATGGACCTTCGTTGTTGCAGCTAAATTGGATGAGAGGAAAATTGTTGGGCTGTCAACCCCAATTTTGGTGAAGATTCATAGGATCTTACTCCAAGTATTTATGGGTAAGTATCCTTTAAGAATAGAGGGACAATTCCATGTTTTTTGGGGATGGATCACCACTCACTTCAGGACTTATGCTGTACAGAGTGGAGTACAGGATCCTGGAAGTTATTTCAGGCCATCAGTGCAGGAATATTCTAGAATTTTTCCATTGTCCCTCAACCCCTATGATATGAAGGTGATGCTGAGCATGTTCAAGGAATTCCATTTCTTTACATATAGATACCCAACAACTGGGAGGTTTGTTGATGATGGAACAACGAGCCTAGAATTGAGGTCTTACATGTTGGCTTGTAGAGATGGTGTATTGGCGACCAAAATTGATAGAGAGATTATATCTGAGGCCTATGCTCTATAGATATTTGAACATGAATTCAAATGTCTGTAATAGATTGTTGTATCCCCTCTAGTGAATGTCAGGTAATAACAACATCCAATGGTTTCCCGACAACTTTGGTTGCTGACAGCTATGGAGAAGACCGTGGCAGTGTTTGATCTACCAGTTTCTTGAGTGGAGAGTAACTTGACTACATGGTACACCGAGAACTAGGTAGCATCATACCTTGAAGGGGTTCTGAATCATATGGTTCCTTAGGTGGGGACAAAAAAGAGAACTGTGAGGAAAGAAACCCTTCGTATGGAAGGTGACTCTTCTTCACCTGGAGCTGATTCACATGGGTCCTTACCCAGGGATGACTCACCAGATTCTCAGGATGGGGATGATGAGGCATGACATGTATAAATGTGGCCTCGAGCCATATATAATCCTCCTTCCAGAATCAAGAGACCCAATCCATCGACTCCTAGTGAGTTACTTCATTGTGGAAATTTAATAACCATTATTTTATAGAGTAACAAGCTTCATTTTCTTATCCTTTATCTGTGATTGTAGGAGCTAGGAAGAAGTTGATGTCCAAGATTGTAGGACCTTCCTCACAGACGTCTGGTCCACATGATGAATATCTATGACCAGAGGCTATCCAGACATGGTGGAGTTTATATTTCGATGCTGAAACCACATGGCTGGACCTATGGGAAGGGCTACCCATCCCAGGAGTAAGGAATATTTAGGCTTCTACTGATATCCATTTCAGGGATAACCCTGATGAATTGTGAGCTTACATCAGAGATCTAGATATGCTCATATATTCCACTGATGATTCCATTCCAATCACCAAGCATTTGAAGGAAATGATGGATCGTGGCACCATTGAGGTGAATGGGGCTTCCACAAATGAGGAGTGGCACAATTACGTGGCTCTGGAAGATGTAAGTCTCTTTACTTATTTTCATTGCAACCTGACTTCAGTTAAAGCTTTGTTACTCAAGGAAATTTCATTCTTCATCCTGAAGCTTATAAATAAAGGAACTGTTGAGGTTCCTTCACCACAGTATAGCCCTGGTGGCACTGCCATCAGAGCTACTGAATCTCCTCACGAGCCAGGTGAGGTATCTCTAGGTCGGAAATCAATGGATGAGGTGTTAGAAATGGATTTTTATTCCCCAATTCCTTTATTTGGAGGTGATTATGTCAATAAAAACCCAAAAAAACCAAATAAGTAATGACATCAAAGGAAGAAGTCCACAGCTAAACGCTTCATCAGTAGTGGTAATTCCTTTGTATAGTCCTGAATCCAAACACATTAAAAAGATTTCTCATACTAATTGGGATTTTAGGAGCTTCTTCAATTTACTCTTTGAGGGAGAGGACTGACCCTCATCTGAGGACGACGGAGGGTGCTAGTGAACAGTCACAAATTCACGCTGACTTGGATGCTCCTGAAGAAGAGCCTGCGTCAGTTCCCAGTACTGCAACTGCTGCTGCTGCAAGGAGAGAAGAGCCTACTTTTGGTAATTTAACAATACTTCATAAAACATTGAATGAAAACATCAACAGACTTCCATTCTATGATAATTTTAGGTTCAACACCTGCACCAAAACATTTGGCGACCACTGAAACTGACTCCGTAATTTTATCTGAATAAGAGGTCTGGGGTCAGAGGCCTCAGGATGAGGGTCACCAAGAAGACACCTCGAACACTCCCACTAGTGAGACTAACCAAGAATCTGAGATATCACTGGATGAAATGATGAAACATGATTCATCTTTTGAATAAACATTAGATCTTGTTAAATTACCACATGATTTAGAAGATTTTGGACCTGAGTGTTGTCCTTCGTCCTGTTAAAAAAATTTATTATTACATCTCTGACCATGATTGATTGAAATGGGGAGTTCCATCTGAGCAAGATGATGAACCTCCAATGCTTGAAGGGGGTAGAGACAACCCTATTATTGTTGAGACACTAGATCAAGTGGATATTAACCCAATAGAGTTTCCTAAAACCCATCATGGAAATCCATTTGAAGCTAGGAAAGAGGGGCAGGATCCTTCTCATGATTCTGATATACCATTGGGTAAGAGATAATAATATTTTTGGTTGTACATAATTTGTAATGTAGCTTAATCAACTTTTTTTATCCATTTAAACTAACCAAAACATTCAATTGACTATGTCGGGCCTTCAATTTCATTGGATAGATTTGGAGGCATACCCTCAGCCTCATCACCAATGAGAATAGAAATTAATGTAACAAGGTTAGGAGGGGAAGGATCATAACAAAGCACTTCTCTATGTGCATTAATCATAGAATATATTCCCCCCTGTGATAGTGATGTTGAATCAGATCTGGAGGCACAAAAGGTGCTCCAATTCTCACATTGCAAGGCATAGCAGAACATTTGGAAGATTGTATCTGATGTGCCTCTTGAAGATCTATCTTCAAAGATCCCATGACTGTCATCCCTGTTCATCATGTTAGGACTTGGCGGTTTTGGATATCTAGAGATCGATGCCGTAGTGAAACGAGTCATCTTATGGAGGGAGCATGAACAAAAATATCTTCGAGATCTGACCAGAGCAAAGATGTTGACCAATATCAGCGAATTTGATGCTGCGGTGTCCCAAGCTGAGGTTGATCATGCTGAAAAGTTGAAGGAGCTGAAGTATAAGATCAAGGAGAATGTTATCCAGTAGATGTACCTTCAGGAATAGTTAGATGTTGTTACTGGGGAACATGACCATCTAAACAATTCCCTGGAAGGAGTTCAAATGAATGGTATGAAAGCCATTGTAGATGCCAAGAAATCACTCCATCTTTCTGAAAATAATGACGCTGGTCGAGTGAATGAAATTCAAGTGGCTGCGGAGGAAGCTCAGGATTCCATGAATGAAATGAAGAGTTATGTTGAAAGCCTCTTGTAATTAATAAAAAAGAGAACATACTCTAGTTTGTGGATGTATTTCTAACTCTTTTGAATCAATGAAAAAAACATTCATCTTCAATCATTTGTGCCTGCATTCTCTTGCTACCTGCTTTTAAATTTTTACCTAAGCCAATGGGCCTAGTAAGCATAGTTTGATTTTTTCTAGGATTATAAAAATAACCCTACAAACTTTGAATCTTTTTGTTTCTCAATGTTACCTAAATCATAAGAAATGTATGTTTTTTGAGTTGGGACTTGACTTTTGTTCAGAGTTCCCTTGTCTTTTGTGGTCAGTTTAAAGTCTTGCACATCAGACATAAAAAATGATAATGCTTAAGGTTGAATAGTTTTGACTGAATAGAGTAAAATTGACTCAATTCCTTGATAATTTATCTGAAAACATATTAACATATTCAATTATGTGGGAAAACATGTAAACTGTGACTTAAGAAATTTTGAATCTGAGGAATGATATGAAAAAAGGGCTAAAAGTCATTTGAGGATGTATTTCCTAGGAGTGAAGTTACCATTATTTAACAATTCCGTTAGGGGGTTGAATTATGCAGGGACACTTAAGGGCATTGGATGCATAGTCAAATAATAGCATCTTTTGGATGATAGGTCCATTATGTAGACTACTTATGCAAGGCCACCTAGGGGAATGTTCTGCATAGCCAAGAATAAGAAGTTTCAGTAATTTTCCATTTCTATTGCTAAAAATCCAATGTAAGATTATGGAGATTAAAATTTTCCAAAGCATAGAGTTTGCTATATGGAGAGGGATACGTGAATATGGAGAGGATTTTTCCAATCAAGATAGTCAAAGAATTGGATGAATATCACTCCTGCAAAGCTCTGACCCAATCATAGGGAAGGGAAATATAAACCATAGACTTGAATTCGTTCAGATCATAAAAAGAGTATTAGACAAATATGTTAAAGATGTATATTTTTTTGTGGATCCCTACATATTTTCTTTAAAACAATAAGAAAAAAAAGATTTTTTCCTCCCATTAATGAAATTATCACTATTTAACAAACCCGTTCAGTGGTTGAATTATGCAGGTCCATTTAAGGGAATTGGCTTCAGAGTCAAATAATAGTATCTTTTGGCTGACATGTCCGTTATGTAGACTACTTATGCAAGGATGCCTAAGGGAACGAGCTGCATATTCAGGAAAAAGAACTCTCGGGCATTAGACATTTTGTGACCAGATGTTAAGAAAAGGGTTGTGGTGATCTGAAAGTATTTATGGTTAAGAGTATGAAACATAAAAATGGGCATTTTCCAATGCATGAAGGAGATACATAGACCAATGATAACAATAATATTGTTGTTTCAAGGTCCTGAATTGAGGTGCTGGACTTTACTACGTATCACATAATAATGGGAATCAAGCCATAAGTAGTTATTGAAATACAGTTTAACATCATCTGGGAAGAGAGTGTAGGAGATCTTAGTTTAGGGTTATAGATCTCGGACCATATTTAGGAATACACATATAAACCTGAAGTGAATGAAGACCAGAGTTTTCATACCAGATTCATGTTTTCATAGGTGGACTCTTCTGCCAAGGGCATGAAAGTGGAATATGGGGTTATGCCCAAAGACATGGGGATGGATTCAATGGATGCTTGAATGTTTCTACATATCTCATAAGGATGGGAATCAAGCCATACGTAGTTCTTGAAATGCCTTCTGTATAGATTTTGTTCGTACAAGTGGATGGTTAAAGATGAATTTAGTGAAATGATGGTTTGACCCAATAGTAAAAGATCGGGCACTACCATATATGCACGTAGTCTTTGAAATATGACATGATTGGAGATCAATGTCAATGATGATTCCCAATCATGTGAGGGATAATGGGGGACTGTATTTTTTAACGTCATATAGCAAAGACGATGGTGTTACATAGTTTAGTGTAATGTAGTAGGAACAAAAGGGACGTACCCAATTTAACGTCATGTGGGACAGAGGTGAACCGATGTGAAGAGATTGGTTTTGGGATGCTTCAAATATCAACATCATATGAGACGGAGGTGAACCGATGTGAAGAGATTGGTTTTGGGTTCCTTCACAGATAAACATCGTATGAGAGAGAGGTGAAATGATGAGAAGAGATTGGTTTTGGGCTTAAACCTCAGGAGGTTGCCTACGTACCCAGCCAAGAAGGCAAGGATCAAAGTCCGCGTAGTTAGATTGAAGAATTTATTGGTGATTGAGTTGTACTTGAGAATAACAACCTAAAGATGGTGTTTGGACTTACGCATGGTTAGCGGCCCAGAGAAGGTGTTATGGTTGATGTTTACACTAAGCTCACGTGAGTCATACTCTGTGTGTGAAACAAGAGGTAGAAACAACCTTATGGATGCACAGTTTAATATCATGTAGGACATATAAGGGACTAGACACAGTTTAATTTCATGTTGGAAAATAAATGGGTTGTACAGTTTAATGACTTGCAGTAAGGACTATAAGGACTGTGTAGTTTAACGACTTGCAGTAAGGACTATGGGGACTGTGCAGCTTAAAGTCTTACAGTAAGGAATAAAATAGTTTAAGTTCATATGTATGGACCAATTCTGTATAGTTTAGAATCATTTAGCTAGGAAAACATAGTTTAATGTCATGTTAGACGAATATGAATTTTTGTTACACAAAATAATTCTTCAAGAATAATGCATTAGTTGGAGTCATGATGAGTTCTCCATCTATTTAGATTATAGAATAAGGTCCATTGGAGTAGACATTATGTATTGAATAAGGTCCTTATTACTTTGGCTCAAGATTTGGAGGCTTCTTCCTTGGTATCATTGGCTTTCTGAGGACAAATACCAATTCTCCTTGAATGAATGAACGAAGACGAACTTTTTTGATAAAAGCCCGTGCTATTCAATTTTGATAGACTTCCAAGTGGTGGAAGGTGCACAATCTTTTTCCATCTAATCATTCCAATTCATCCAATCGATTTTGATATTGTTCATCTGTAGATGAATGATCACAAATGGATACTCTGAACGAGGGTAATTAAACCTCAATGTGCAAGACTGCTTCTGTTCCATATACCATTGAATATGGAGTTAACCGCGTAGCAGTGTGGGTGGTGATTCGATAAGCCCATAAAGCATGAAAAAGTTTAGCAGGACATGATTTATTATCTTTATCCACCATCTTTTGCAGTATGTTTGAATGAGTATTATTGAAGGCTTCTATTTGGACATTGTCCACTTCATGATACCGAGATGAATGGTTGGATTTGATGTTGTATTCTTGATACAACTTATTTACCTTGAATAAAAAGAAGTTGGTGCCATTGTCCGTCAATATGGTATGAGGGACACCAAATTTGGGAATGATGTTAGACTTGATGAAGCTAACAATTTTTTTAGAACTAAAGTCTTTGAGAGGTATTTTACTCTTCCCACATGGAAACGAAGTCAGTAGAAGTAATAATATACTTAAACTTATTAGATATAGCTGAAGGGTATGGTCCTACTACATCCTTTACCCATGTGGAAAATGGCCATGAGTATTTAGCTGTATGAAGAAAATCTGGGGGTTGATGGGTGAAATTGGAATATACTTGGAAAGAATGACACTTCTTAGTGAAATCAAAAAAATCTACTATCATTGAAGTCCAAAAGTATCCAAGCCTTCGAATTTGATCAGATAGTCTATGTCCAGACTGGTGGGAACCACAGACACCTGCATGTACTTCTTTCATGATAGCCATTGTCTCTTCACCATCAATATATCTGAAGAAAATTCCATTAAAACCTCTATTGTAGAGATTTTTTTAGGTGATATGGACTATCATAAAGAGTGTAATTAACCACATGTCTCCGGACTTGTTCTTTCCTGGCTCTATCAGGTGGGAGTGTTCCATTTTGAATGTATTCCCTGATAGGTGTCATCCATCCTATAGTATGACCATATGGTTCATTAATGGGAATAATTTCATTGATTTCTTCTATTTTGATTTGAACATAAGGTGAAACTATACAACGATGGGCAATACTAAGGACTATCTCATCCCGATTTTGATCTTCCAGGGCTGTGGCTACATTAGCCAGTGCATTAGCTCGAGCATTTTGTGATCTCGGGACATAAGAAAATGTAGGTTTCGAAAGAAATTCCTCCATTTACTCTCTGACGTAATCCAACAAAGGGATTAACTCTTCTTTTCTATTGGCATAATCTCCATTGACTTGTTTGATTATTAATTCTAAATCACCCTTCACCTTTAAGTGATTCACCTGTGCCTGAAGCGCCAACTCCAATCCTATGATGAGAGCTTGATATTCTTCTTCATTGTTTTTACTTCCTTCCAATAATAATAAGTAATAGGGTAGCACTTCCTTTTCTGGGGAAATAATTAAAATTCCCAATCTAACTTTTTTGAATTTAGCATTATCCATTTTCCTCCCTGTTGGACTTCTAGAAGCACCATCAAAGTATATTTACCATGTTTGAGGAATATATTGAATAAGGAAGACATACTCATCAGGAAGTTCAATATCTAAAGATGTATCTTCTACTGAAGATTGTTCAGTATGGAAATCATCCAGATCTTGGAACTTTATTTCCTTTTGAGACACATACTGGATATCAAATTGCTACAAAATAACTGCCCACCTTGCCAGAAATCCTGTAAGCATTGGACAACTAAGGATAAATTTGAGAGGGTTATTTCGAGATACCAATTGGACCTCATGATGTTGAAGGTAGTGTCTCAATTTTTAAACTGTAAATATTAATGCCAGGCTGCACTTTTCAATACGTGAATATCATGTTTCTGCCTCAAGCATAGTCTGACTGAGATTATAAAGGTTGTTTTCATTCCCAGAATCATTATTTTGGGCAAGGAAGGAACCCAATGATCACTCTAAAGATGTCACATAAAGAATAAGTGGTATTCCTTCAACAGGTGGCATTTATTCCGGTGTAATGAAGAGATATTTCTTGAGAATATCAAATTCTTCCAAACATTCTTCTGTCCACTAGTAGGTGACTCCCTTCTTTAGTAATTTGGTTAAGGGTAAACATTTTCCTGCTAGATTGGCGGTGAAATGCTGAATAAAGGCCAAGTGTCCTTAAATTCCTCTCAATTCCTTCAAATTTAGAGGGGATGACATACCAAGGATTCACATTGCCTTATCAGGATCAACTTCGATACCACGATGGCGTACAAAAAAGCCGAGAAATTTCCCTAAGGTTACCCTAAAAGAAAATTTCAAGGGGTTTATCTTCAAATTGTGTTGTCGATGTTTGTGGAATATGATTTCCAAATCAGCCAAATGATGATAACTTTTTCTAGATTTATCCACCAAATCTTCCACATAACATTCAACAAATTTCCCTAAAAAGGGTTTGAAGGTACGATGCATGGTACGTTGATACATTGCACCTATATTCGTCAGCCAAAGGGTATTACCCTATAACAAAACACACCTTGAGGGGCTCTGAAGGCTGTAGATTCTTCATCTTCTGGAGCCATTCAGATTTCATTATATATAGAATATCCATCCACGAAGGAAAGTTCTTCATAGCTATTCGTTGCATCAATTAAGAGTTCTTTGATCAGAACTTGAAAATCATCCTTGGGAAAATGCCGATTAAGATCTCTGAAATAAATGAAAACACTAATTTTTCCATTCTTCTTTTTCAAAGGGACAATATTAGCCAACCATTTGGGATATTGAACTTCTCTGACGAAGTTATATTTGATACGCTTATCCGCTTTAGCATCAATTTTGGAAGCATAATTTGGGTGTGTTGTTCTAGCAGATTGCTTGAATCCTCGATGTTCTTCTGAAAAAAAAATATGGGGAGCAACATCAGGATCAAGCCCGGGAATTTTTGTATAATTTCAAGAAAATACATCACGATTTTTCTTTAAAAATGAAATATAAATTTCTTACTCTTCAAGATTCATGGCCACACTAATTAAAGTGGGCCATGGATCTTCTTTTGTACCCAGATTTATTTCACTGAGTTCATTCACAGTGGTAGAGATATCCTCTTCAAATGCTGTAAGAGTATCCCTGAGATCTTCCTCTTCTTCTTCGATATTTTTTTCTTCTTTTGATTCTACTTTCATAGTAGATGATGAACCATAATTTCTAGTATCAGGAAAGAAGATAAATTTTGAATATCTTGAAGAATGGACTACTATTTCTGGCCCTAATGATAATGAAGGTTCTTTCTGAGGTGATAGAGAGGAGATGATGGATTGAGAATCGACATCATTATTTTCCTCTAGTATTGCTATAACTTCTTTTGGACTGGTTGATGATGTATATAATTGGTGGATTTTGACAGATCAAATGAAGACATCTCCATTTGAGCTTTCATCATTGTCTGGTGAATCACCAATTTCTTCCATGCTATCTGGCTTGGTTGTCATAGTTGACATTATGGAGATTTCCGTAAGAGTATTTGGATTTGTGTCTATCCTGTCAATTTGACTGATATGCAACAGATAATCTATACTCACATGTATGAATGTGTTTACTAGAATCATTTCCAAACCATATGGAGCATTAATTTTGGTAACCTCCTTTTTCGTGGATATCTCCTTTCCCTCTATGTGATATAATTCTACCTCAATGTATTGAGATTCACATGTTTTTAATGGGGTTTTATCACCACATAATGTCTCAATTTGACGATTGAAACAATATTTGAGACATTGATGGTATGATGAAGGGATAGCCACATGTTGATGTAGCCAAGGTCTTCCAAGAGAAATGTTAAAAGTTGTGTCATGACGAACAACCATGAAATCTGAATTGGATACATGGTCTCCAAACTGAGTTCTGAGTGTAATCTCGCCCAGAGGTTCTTGTTAATTTATATCATATCCTTGAAACATCCAAGTGAAAAGATATAAATCATATTTATTGAGGAATAATCGACGAAGTGCACAAATAGAGATGATGTTGACTCCTGAACCATTATAAATGAAATCTCATCAGATGTCTACATCATTGACCTTGCTAGATAAATACAAAGGTCTAATATGTCCATGCACAACATCATCTTCATCTTTATCTGTATAAGATATCACTGCATGGAATTCTGCAGGATCATTCTCTATATTGTAGACTTCAGCAGCATCAATTTCAGTTTTGAATTCATGTGGACGTGAAAATGCCTAAATGAGTGTCTCCTGACGATCCTTTAATAGATTCAAGGCATCCTGAATTGATAACTTGGCCGGTACATGGGCCGAATGTTTCAAGACATCATACTTTTTGTCCAAAGGTCTGCGTTTCACAAAATGAAGATGTGGTTTTATTGGTTCCTTAGAAGTGGATTCTTTGGAAGTAGATGCATCTTGTGTCGGGGTAGGAGTTTGAAATACTCCTGGATTTGGAAGATTATACAACCTAGGCCTATTTACTTTCTAAGAGGAATAAGTTGTAAAATCTAACCGATCCTCCAAAAAAATTCTGCCAGGATTGAATCTTCTATGTGTGGAAGAACATTCTTGTTCCTGTTGAGCCTGCTGAAGGGCTCTGCCATGAGTTTCTACTGCATATATAGTTCTAGCAGGGGTAGGATTTGAATAGTTAATTCTGGAATATCCATGTATTACTCTGTATCCTAGACCTCTAGAACTCCCTCTAATTCCTCTATTTGATATAGGGAACTCAGGTTCAACATGATCAAAAACTGTTACTGGACTAAGGATCTGTTAAGTGAATCATGTTAATAGAACCAAAGATTAACTCTTCATCAGATGTAGATTCTGCCTAATTATTCAGTTCATGCTATACTGTTTGGTGGGTCGATGCCCGTACTTTTGAGGTATATGGCATAAAATCTTCCAGAGTCAAAGACAATTTAGGCTTTGACAGGAACTCGTCTTCTTCTGACTGTTCTTCTGTCTTTGAATTATGCCGTCTCTTTGAAGATTTGTCTTCTGATGAAGGTGCTTTTTCTGTGGCATTTTTAGTAGAAGACAAAATTGGTTTCTTCAATTGTGTTTGTAAAATTTCATGAGTTTGGTTGATCATTTTCCTGACCATCAAATCATCATATTTCTGTGAATTTTTTCTTTTGACTTCATGCCACTCACCTTCTTCCTCTAGATCAATAACAGTAACACATGATACCTGGGATGAAGAACCTTTCAATTTTACCTATCCAGATTCCACCATATTTTGCAGAAGGTATTTGAAGATAAAATACTCTAGAATGGGATGCCCCAACATCTGATGAAATGGGAAATAGTTTGGTAGGTCTTCATCTCCTTCCATGTTCGGCCTTTTGGGCCTTGGAAACTGAACGAGTTTATTTTTCAGAGCTGAGATAAAATAGCCAGTAACGTGTTCATTCCAGAAAGAATAAACATTGTTCATCAAATATTCAATCTATTTCTTCCTTTGATCTCTTTGATCATTTTGATGAGACGGCCTCTGTTGTTGATTCTAAAGAGGTGGATCCCTTAGATAAGATGAAGGTTTTGAAGAGGAAGTAGGTGCAAGTGCTTGTTTAAGTGTAACTACAGCAGTCTTTGCTTTCCCCATTCTCTTTCCTGGAACTAAAGGAATTACATCTGTTTTAGTCTTAGTCTTTGTAAGTGAGTCCTCAATCTGCTGAGCAATTGAAGTAGGGTCTCAAAACCCTCCTGTGTATTTCATAGGGATAAACGATGTGCATAATTCATCACAAAAATTTGCCACACGGATTGACAAAAATTATTCTTGAGGGAGTTCTAAGCTTAAGGAATATGTTAACCCCTTCCAGCGAGCAGTGAAATCTGAAACTCTTTCATTATCCCTTTTCATACAATTTGTATGGTAAAAAATGTTTGTCTTTGGATATTTTGAGCTAAATTAAAGATGGAATCATTGACAGAGATCCTCCCACCGAGTAATTGACTCAGATTGAAAGCATGTATACCAGAAAAAAGCAGGTCCATGTAATGAATTTAAAAAATACCTGATCATAACTACTTCTAGTTGTTGAGGAGTTCCCATCATAGGATCAAAATAAGAAAAAAAAGTGTTATGTTTGGTTCTGGATCTCCCAAACCATTAATAATTGGGAATGTGGTACTCGTAAAATTTGATAGGGGAGGAATTGCATCAACCCATTCAAGGTAAGCTCTATTATTTGGTTGAACTGGTGCACGTTTTCCTTCATTATCTTCCAACCGAGCTGTTAATGACTTAATAGTAGTCATTAAATTTTGAGAAACATCTGGTTGAGCTTGGACTTGAGTAGGTGAAATAACTAGAATTTGGACATGTGTGGTGATTGGTACTGCAACTGATGGTAGCACTACTGGGTGTTGTTGTGTATGACCCATAGGATTAGACCTGTGAGGGTGTACTGGTAAAGGACGAAATTCTTGATCCATCGTAGTAGCCGCAACAAATTCCCTTGACTGATTGACTCCAGCATGCTTAGGAGGAAGACTACCTTGAAGTAGTTCTGCATTCAACCTCCTTAAATCCTTCATTTATCCTTCCTACTATGCAATCCTTTTCACTAATGAGTGTTATTGGCCTTCTCCAGAGGAAGGATGGAATGTAACCTGACTTTATTTCTTTCCCCTTATTGGATTCCTTTCGATGAGGGGGAGTTGGTTATTTGAAGGAATACCTAGATTCTGGGTAAGCATTTGACTTTGTGTACACACACCTTCTTCATTTGCCTCTATGTGTTTAACTTCTTGAATAGGAAATTCCTCATCTGATTATTTTGAGTGAACCTCATGTTTAGGGGGATTAGTGAAAACGACATTGATGAAATTTATCAATTCATAACTCATTGCATCTCTTCTTTCGGAATTTATGCGATACTGTTTCTTCCATATCCTTGATGAGACATTGCCTTTGGTTGAGTTGATCCCATAGGAACTTCTTGGTGAACCGTAATTTGGATTGAATATCCTGATAATTCGGCTCTGCGTTCCACTTGTGTCTTCTTCCCTAATCGATAAAAGACTAACTTTATCTGAGGAAGAAATTGAGGATTTGAAAAAGTCCCCATTCTGGTGGACTGGTGTTGGTTCTGCTTTCCCTACTTAACTCCTTGAATCCCATTTATTGATCCAAAGGGTTGAGCTAAAAGAGTCCCCTGTCTGGCAAGATGAGGTAGTTCTTGAGCTGCTACATCTGAGTCTTTCTTAAAATCTCTTCTGATTTTGTGGACTTTAGTACGGAAATTGGCCGGATGCATCAACCTACATCTACTCAAATCACCAAGATCAAATGACCATTGGATGATTTCTGACACTTATGTCTCCTGATGATGTGCATGCTCTAAATGATAATCATGTTCAATATGCTCATTTGCCTGATGCAAGAGTAAATCAAAAACTTATTCTTTTTATGCCTGACTTTGGGAAGAACAAGATAAGGCATGTTCTTGAGCAAGCCTTTGATTACACACAAAACTAGGTATCTGTGGCTAGCCATGGTCAATAACATTGTATGAGACCACTTTTGGAGGGATTTGATGACTAGAGAGTATAGTGAAATGCAGTGCTCCATGAACACCCCATACCCTGAAATGAATACCTAATGGGGAAATGGTAATTAACTGGCGTAGCCTTTTTAGTACGCCAAAGCATGCACGCTGAATGGATCTCTGCAGCTTTTCAACCTTTGGATGTTGAGAAACTGAGAGGGATTCCAAGTCAATTTGGCATTGAAACCCTTCTCTTATCATGAAATGATTCTGATATTCATCATAAGATAATATTTTCTTTTTCAAGTGACAAAGAGTTTTATTCATATTCAGACGAATATCATGAATACAATATTCCATCAACATTTCTAGAATATCATACTGAGAGTCAGCCAGAGGCCAAAACATGACTAGTACTTCACCTTTCACCAGTTATTTTCTTATATTTAGCACTTCCTCCTTATCATTCGATGAAGATTCTTCTACCAGATTAGACAAAAGCTGGTGATTCTTTCTTGCTTCATCAGATTCAACAATATTGGTAGAAAATTCATTTATCAAATTAGAAGATAAATGATACAGGGTTGGTTCACAGAATGACGTACACCCCAGGCTATCTTCTGATTGAGAAATTATTTCACTTGCTAATGGTAACAAATTAGACATGATGGGCTTCACATTTTCAAGTGCTTCAGGATAAGATGACTTTCTCATTACTGCATTTTCCTTTGAAGAATTTTCTAGGAAATGCATATTACTATTGTGGAGATGACTTTTGCAGCTAAATTTATCATCATGGGGAGGAACACCATGGTGGGTTACAACAAAAGATGAAACCTTTTTCTCCTTGATCTTTTGGCCACGCAGAGGGTTATCGTGGATCTCATCTAAAGATGATACTTGAAGATCGACCGATCTATCATGAAGCAAGCCTTCATGAGGAAGTTTCTGATGAATACCTTCAGAATTATTGTTCCCACTATTGGGAAATGAGAGAATATATTCTTGAGTTTCAACAGATAATTGTCTGAGGGATTCAATAATTCCATCATCGAGCAATGCCATATTACAGATTGGCTCTGGATTTATCAACTGTGCTGGATGTGTATTTTTCATAGATTCCTTTTTAATCACTTTGTCAATCACTTGTTGACGAAATTGGTTATTATGGGAAGGTGTATGTTCCTGCTCAAAAGAAATGGTCAGGTTGGGATGATTACCTCTATTCAAATTGGGTGTATGTGTCTAACTTAATTGTCCGTATGACATGGGGGAGTATGCTCCACAACCCTATTGGACTAGGATAGAAGTTTTTATCAGTTTTGGATTGATATGTTGATGATTCACTATACTGATAGGGATATATTTATGATTCCTTCCCTGAGATTCTATTGATGTTGTTATAATATTCTGACAGGCATCCAGAATATGGGCAGGGATTTGCTTCTGCTATTTCACAATTGTCCAAATGTGCATTGTGACTTCAGCTACCGGAACGAGAATATATTTCTATTCCGTGTCTAGAGTAGGTGTATGTTCCTGCTCTTATCCTCCGTTTTCTATCAACGGATATTGACTGTACTTATGCATGGGGGAAAATAGTTGAGTCTGCTCCAAATTTGTCATCGGAACATTCTGACCGACTTCTCCGGGTGCTACCAAATGAGACTGTTGGTAGGCTTGATGAACATTGGAAGTTGTATGTTTTTTCTGGATATTCCCCATCAAGTATGGTTGACAGATTTCCTTCAATACTGTCAGACAATACTGCTGACATAATTAGTAATTGTAAGCTTGTGTATTTTCCTATTTACAGGTGGTCACCATATTTGGTTGGTGAGCTTCTTTGGATGCAGTCAGACGAGCCTACTAACTAGATGATGAATTATAAACCGGTGTATGTGACTGCCTATAGTACTCCATCGGAATTTCATGAAGGGATTGGTGGGTTGATTGCAGACGAGTCAGCTAGAAAACAGGAATAGAATGGACAGATATGTGTGCCCGCTCATTGGTTGCCATCATGTTAGCTTGATGGACTTATTCGGAGGGGGAAGAAGTAACAACCTACTCCATGTTGTCCAAATTTCTCCTCTGGTGGTTCGTCTTTCGTGCTCGGGACTGACCAACTAGAGCCGAACGCCTAGAGGTGATTCCCTCATCATGTTGATGGTTCACTACCGCACGAGTCTGACATCGATTGTTGGCAGGAGTCCCCAGGAAGGACTCTTGCCTTCTCAAACCGAGGCCTTGAGTTCCCTCTTCATTCAACTCCTAATAATATGGGAGGGGATGGTTACTGCGTTCTGGGGATAACAACCTGAAATGGTTGGAAACGGTGGTTGGCACCACCTGCTTCTTGATCATTGGTCATCGTTGTCAAGAAAACCAGGGTGAATTGTTAACTTGGAGGGCTTGTTTAGCGGCCTCAAGAGTGTGAATGGTACTATGTTGATGGTATTACTTAACTAGTTCATTTGAGACCCAGCGTTCAAGACCTTGATTAGGTGAGGTCATCCTTAGAGCAGATGAGGATCCAATAGGAGTATCGGTTGAGGAATTCACTGGTGTGAACTTTAAAGACTCCATTTTTGTAATGTAGAGATATTTTGGAAAAGAGTGCATGTTTGATATAACAGACTTAATAATGATAATTTCGACCACTACATCTTTGGGATGAACACATATGTTATTGATTTCTTTGTTGTCCCTCACATTGAGTTAAATAGGGGCCAAAATAATAAGTAAAACACCATTTAACTTGGTTAAGGATTCACATCGGGTTCAACATTTTTGTTTCTTTTGGAAATTGGGATGACCTTGTTTGTTTATGGTTTAATCTTTTCAATTCATTTCTAACATGTTTATTCATAGAACTGCAAACATCAAATGATTCTATATCCATTTGGACATACTTTCCAAAGGTAGGTGCCCATTATTTGTGGACTGAAGAGGATTAAGAATTTTCATTGGTCGATAGGATGGGAGGTCTGACTCATCACACCTTTTTGGGGGAAATTATTTTCTACTTCGGGACTCTCTTATAGATTTGAGTCATGTTCATGAATCCTTAATAATTTATCAAGCATGAAAATGAGTTTTTCCTTTAGATCTTGCAATTGATGAATGATATGTAAGAGTTTTATAAAATCTTTTATATGTATTTGAGGTTATTCATCAATAGAGAATCATCCATATGAATTAGTGATTCTTAGTAAATGTTTTCCTTCCATACATTATATAGAAATCCCTTGGTCATTATGATGACCATACTGGTTTTAAAGCCACTTAGTGGGGTGCTTGAAGTTTATTGTCGTTCAGAAAGACATGGATTATTTTAGAGTTGGGATTGTACACGTAGATGGGCTACCTACGTATCCTTTTTAGAAAAGGTATCAGAACCCACGTAGTTTGAGTGAATATGTATGAGGTTTATGCATGATAAATATCCCAAAGAGAGATGTCATAATTACTTTTACACTCTAAGCTCATGTGAGTCATGCTCGGTGTGAAAAACAAGAGGGATCAGTAAAACCTGACGATTATGCCACAAAATATGCGGTTTTAAGAAATGATGTGGGGCTTACGTATGTATGAATGCCCATAGAGATGAAGATCTGGACATACATCAAGGAAGAAGCCCGACAATAGGGTCCATAAAGGTTTATGTGCTTTATGATGATTTCGATACTTAACTTAGGACTTACTTCTAAGAATGATTCCCAAATTATAGGGGACTTATGATTGGGTTTTATTTCTGAGAAGGAAGACCAAATAAAAAGAAATTAAGACTGGGGCTTACTCCTAAGGAGGATTCCCATATTAAAAGGATTTGTAATCTGGGGCTTACTCCTGAAAAGGAGGCCCATGTTTAGAGTTCTTGAGACTTGGGGATTACTCCTAAGGAGGATGCCCGGATTAGGGAACCTGGGGCTTACTCCTAAAGAGGATGCCCGGATTAGGGAACCTGGGGCTTACTCCTAAGGAGGAATCCCAGATTACAGAACTTGGGGCTTACTCATAAGAAGGATTCCCATATTAGTGAACTTGGGGATTACTCTAAAGAAGGATGCCCAAATTTGGGAACATGGGGCTTACTCCTAAGGGGGATTCCCAAATTAGGGAACTTGGGGCTTACTCCTAAGGAGGATGCCTAGATTAGAGAACATGGGGCTTACTCCTAAAGAGGATGCCTAGATTATGGAAAATGAGACTTACTCTTAAGGACGATTCCCAAATTAGGGAACTTGGGGCTTACTCCTAAGGATGATGCCCAGATTAGGGAACTTATCATCTTAAAGAACGAGGTTGAATAAAATAAATATCTAACCTTAGTGACATAAAGTTATGTAAATCACAAGGTTTTGAGAGATTTCCCACAAAATTCCATTTAGATAAGGAATCCAACAAAGGAACCATGCCATAAATGGAATTTAATATGGGTTTGAAGACTAAATCATGAAGAGGAGGGGTGAATTTGAGGAAAGGAAGTGAATTAGAATGAGGCACACAAGTATTGGTCTCGCGCGCAAGTCATGGTCGTTCAAGTGTACTTGTGAAAAATAATTTCACATGGGCGATGAAGAACCTGTGAATTGATTCATGAGAGACTTTGAATTGGATCCCTTAGTATCATCCCTAGAGGCTTTCAGATAGGTGGCGCACAAGTTTTCTTGGGAGGGAATGGCGACCCCCAAGTGTCTTCACTTCCATTAATGGGTGGACACTTAGGCGTGCATGTATTGATGAGTTATAATACTTAGGCCTTCTTCTTCCTCTTTAAAAATTCCATTTTAGGTTAATAATTACCTTAGAAGTGTTCAGAAGTCTTCAGAAGGAGACTTGGGCGACCAGATCTTGAATCTGAGTTTTAGATTTTTCGTTCTCGAAATGGGGGGCCCACAAGGGGTATTTAAAGGTCATCTAAGGACCCTGGCTGAAAAAAGAATAGGGTGCGCAAGTGACTTGTGTGACCCATATGTAGCACGAAAGTATACTTGAGCGACCATAATGAAGAATGCGCGACCCATGCTTAATGAGTTCCTTGTTCATGAATTTAACATTTTTTCATGTTCTCCATAGGATGAATCTCTTCGTGCTTAAGGTATTTTACTTTTCCATTCATTAAAATCTATGATGGAAAGGAGCATCAACAACCGTGTATTCTTGTGTTGTATAAACAGAAAGACTGACCCCTCAAGATGAGTTCCTTGTTTTCATTTTAATCAAAATTAAAATTAAAAGGTTTTTTCTGTGATGTGAATCGATAAAGAATGAGGAAGAACAGATCTCATTCATTCAGTTTAATAAGACGATTTATCATGAATTGAATCCAACATAAATGCATAAATTATCAACAAAAACTAAATAACTACAATAAACGTTGTAACCTCCCTCTGATACCATTTGAAGGTTCTGGGCGTAGCAAAAGCTCATGGGTGGATGTGAACACTTGGATTTTTTTCATTAGCATTGATGAATCTAGGATCAATATGACGATAAATTCTAGACTCCACAAATTGAATCACTGAAAAAGAAAAAGAAGAATAATAGTCCCAGAAACCACAAATGAGGATCGTTATAGGTTGATTCTAATTAATTTAATTAATTGACAAGAAGTACCTTTTATGGCATTCTTTATTCATTGTTATTTCTGATCACGTTCCGATGTGATTTGTGGTTACATCATAGAATCCAAGTGTAGGCTTCCTTTAGAGGTAATCCACATGTTCCCCACGTATCTCTGAACGTCACCAAAGGAGTCTTTAGGTGCTATCATGGATAAACCTTTGCTGGCTTTGTCTGCCTTAGATCGTGTTGATCCAATGGAGGAGGATCTCTCTTGGTCATAAGAGCGTTCATGGAGGAAATAATTCTTTCATCCTTGAGAGAATTCTCCTGAATTGTTGTCCACAATGATTCGGAAAAGTGTTGGAGTTGTGAGGATATTTATAATCAGGTTTGAGGTTATAGAGCTATGAAAATAAATAAATGAGTTACACGTTTTATTTATTTCATTAACTCTTATTGAGAACCCCATGTCGATTAATTAATTCCTTGACATGTGCCCACTCTGATTATAATAAATTTCCTCAAAATCCTGACTGGTAAAAACTACATTGCATGTAATCATTAATACACGGCGTGTACCTATTTTCCAAAATGAAAACTACACGATGTGTAGTCATTAATACACGGTGTGTACTTATTTTTCATTTCCTTTCCAAAATTAAAACAACACGGCGTGTAATCATTAATACATAGTGTGTACTTGTTTTCATTTTATTTTCAAAATGAGAACTACACAATGTGTAACCATTAATAAACGACATGCACTCATTTTATTCTTCTTCCATCATAAAAACAATTTAGGATTACTTGAATAATTATTAAACCACGTACATGAATAATCGTTATTCTACTTGAGATAATTGGATACACTTAGTGTGTTACCCTCTAGGCCTATTTCTCGTTGGCATTAGGCGGGCTTTCCTAAAGTCCATGATTACTGTCTAGCAACGGGTCAAGGCATCCAAGAGAAAGAAGTTGATGCCTCATTGACGTGTCACCTCATATGAATGCTTACTGTGTAATTTAATAACTTTGTCTCAATATCATATCATGCGGGTTTCATGGTAGTTTCATAATCCTATATGCTTGATCTTTCATTCTCTTACTTCCAGAAATAAATTAATCGTTACCCCATGGACATGAAATTTGTGCAACAGTTATATTTCAAAAAAAGGGACCAGGATATCTACTTCCATAAATATGGATGGGAAAAATCCTTCCTCGACTTATCCATTAACAACACATCATTCATGATGCACCCAATGTACCCTACTTCCCACCAACTATCTTCGTTATGGTTTTCGTCAGGAAATCGAAGTCCACGAGTGATGACATGATTTAATGATAATCTTCTAGTCTAAGGACCATTACACATGCTATTCAGTGATAATGTTTGGCTATGTATGAGGGATGCTTCTTATCTTTTGGATATGGGGCACTGGATGGAGGAGATCAAGATTTATTTTAGTGCAATCTAGGTATAAGTGTAGTTTTGGTTACAAATAATAGTTAGTTAGATGAGATGAGTTATGGGTTATTAGAGGAAACTATTTTTTGTGACTGCAATTAGACAAATGTGCAGTGGATCGAAATGAAGAGGGACATTCATGTGGACTCTTTATCACCAATGATGAGGTAATAAAGATTTAGAAGCTAATAGATGTCCATATGGGGATCCTAGGAATGTGGGATCTTTGTACTGTCTTCAAGGAACTCCATCACAGCAGTCTGGATTTTTTCCTAGATGAGGATTTCAGAGCATGGTGTCAAGAAGAGGCTTTATGTCAAGTGATCAGATATGAAATCACTCCATTTACAATCCTAACATATATGGAGTTGAATAAAATTCTATTATTGTTTAGAGGAATATTTAATTGGGAGTTAATCCCTTGTAGAGTGGTTAGTTGGACATCTTGAAGAACGGGGCTTCAAGTAGTGGGCGATGAGTGATCTGATAGTGAGGGTTCCATTCAACAGGAAAATATCTATGACCATTTTTTCCTCACTATCAGGGATATGTGGTTTTTAACTAAATTTTGTTAATTTCTTATTTTTTCCCATATCCTAAAGTGATATGGGTACCACCAGGAGTAGTTTCTAACCACTCTTGGAGGCCAGTTTTAGATGGTATGTTAGTCCCCTTTTTTGTAGCACAAGTTTCCACTCAGATAGTTATAGTGTAAGGTTATCTAAGTTTTTTTCCATCAAATTAATATCTTTGGATATTGAATAGGGAAACCACTTGACAATTCCATTCTATAAGGACCTAGGCTAGAGTGCGTTGTTGTAGGCTAGAAGCATAGTGGTAGAGGAGTTGGGACTAGTTAGATGCATGTGGTAGAGGCATCAACACTAGATGATATGAGGGTAGTTCATGGAACGATCAATATGTCATCAACCATAGTGTTTTATTTATTTGATTTATGATCCCCACACTCCTATCCTAGTTTAGTTCATCTATTGGGAATAGATGTAGTTATCCTTCTAGTTCCCCTAGTGGTATGGAAAATAGTTGGGGGCCAAGAATTCTTGTTTTATGTGTGCTATAAATGTATACTAGTGATGGGGAAACACAAGTTAGATATAGAATCATTTTTATAAATAAATACATATGATATTAACATTAGTACAGATTAGTAGTATTTGATCTATGTAGTCATCAACTGCTTATGGTGTAGAGTTGGGTTTTCTAATGTAGAGAGCCAACGAGTGGCGTCTATTGGTGGGAAATGTTATCAGTTGGGTTGTAGGAAAGTGGATCCTCTTTTTTCATTGAGGGAATATATATCTATATAAGATTAGGTTTTTTTAAATTTTTTATAGGATTTCTTTGATATTTTCCTAATGAAGTTCAGAGCACTATCTCATCAACATGACTTCGAGTATGGGGTAGAGTTTAAATGTGATGCATCTATAATTTAAATAGATCCTTATCGAATAGAACCCATGATGTTTTGTGATATAAATAATAGACTTTATGACTAGATTAAGAGGGATTTAACTCAACCATGTTTGTTGTTTTAGGTATCTCTTGTGTTGTTCATGAAGGTTGATTGTAAACTCATGTTGTGTATAGACTAAGAGAGGAAGAATATGTTAAAGTTCAAAAATCATTACCCTCACATGGGGATTGATTATTTTATTGACCACTTGAGAGGATGTAGTTTATTATTGAAGATAGATGTGTGGTCTGGATATCACCAGTTTTGGGTAAATGATGAGAATATTCTGAATACCTCCTCCATATGTAGGTATACTCACATAAAATGTTTCGTTATGTTGTTTGCTTCTATGAATACACGAACTATGTTCCTGAGGCTTATGAACTCTGTATTCAGTGAGTACCTTGTCCAGGTTTCCATTATATTCAGTGATGATATCTTAATCTACTCAATGTCTGGGGAGGAGCATGTTGAACAAAATAATGATTTTATTCTGGTCCTTACACATAACCACTTTATGGGATGTTATCTAAATGTGTGTTCTGGACATGAGAGGTGAATCTCTTTGGAAATGTGATTTATCATTAGGGTGTGGAAGTGGACCCATCGATTTTCAAACAAATTATTTCTTGGGGAAAAAATAATTTGGCCTATTTTCATAGTTTTCATGGTATTATAGGATATTATAAAGGGTTTTTTAATGATTTATCTTGGTTTTCAGTCTAACTAACATCATTGAAAATGAAGGAACATGATTTGGTGTTGATAGATCAGTTCTTGATAATATTCAGTTAACTGAAAGAGAAAATGGTTAGAGATTCAATGCTTTAGTTGACTGAGGATGATGTTTTGTTTAGGGTGTTTTATGATTCTTCCCATCAGGGATTGGGTTTTGTGTTAGTTCATCATAGAGAGGTGATATCTTATTGGTATAAAAAGTTTTTTACTGAGAAGAATAACTATATAACACTATATATAACGTTTTTAGTAATTTTATTCATGCTACTTTTCGGGTGGAATTACCTCATTGGAGAGTGCATTGTGGTTTTCATGGAAAACTAGTGCTTGTGATATGTTTTCTATCAACCTGATCTAAAGCTATGCTAGTGGAGGTGGATGGAATTTCTTCTGGTTTATCATTTTTAGAACACGAAAAAACCATAGAAGGGTAATGAAATTTCTTATTAGTTGATTTGGATGTCGGGATATGATGTGGCTCAAGGGTTCATGCATTTTGGGAAAGGAATGAAGGATCATGCATCGATGCATCTTGACAATTGATATAGGAGTGGATGAGGATATCTTCTTAATTGACTATGGGGTTTTATTTTTTGAACCTAGTGGAGGTTTATCACTGTGTTGAATCATAGGTAGAGGACATGCATGATTGTGTAGATGATGTTGATTCTCTTGAGGGGTAGTCAAAGGATGATATGAACTTGATGTTGTTCTAGTGGAGAGTTTTTATCCCCCCATGTGATGCCTTAGAGAGTTCTATTTGATGTTCATAGATCACCAATGGAGGTACATTATGTTGAGAAAAAATATATCATGGTTTATGGACACATCCTTGGTTGTCATGGATGAAACAGTTAGTGGAATAGTTTATGAAAAGATGTTTGGTTTTTTCTGCAGGGTATTGTAGAGCTCCATGTTCATAGAGGTCTGTATCAGTCCTTGGATATTCATGAGAATAAATTGAAAGACATATCCATTTATTTTTTTGATAGAGTTAGCCCAATTTTAATGAGGCTATGATGCAGTCTGGGTGATAGTGGACTATATAATGAAATAATATCACTTTAAGGTAACTCATAATTAGAGTTTCATGGATGTTTTTAAAAGACAATACAGTTATTATGTGTGATGGATTCTCATATTTGATCCATGGCTTCCTATCTTAGATCAGTGGTGGGTTCTCTCCTCATTCTCATCTCCTTCTTTCTTTTCTTATTTATAGTTCACATTGGGGTGCACTTTTTTTTTGTTTTTGTGTCTGGGATGTTATCTTATGTTTTTTCTATTTTGATATATGTTGTTAATATTTTTTAATCCCTCTTTCCAATTCTAAAATATTTATTTTTTGGTGCCTTTATTATGCTATATTCATTATATGTATTGGTACATGTTGTGTTGTTTTTTCCCTCAATAAATTGTTAATGAACTAATATTTTTATAATAATTATTTTGAACTAGATATCTTCTTTGTGTGATAAGACCCATGAAAATATAAATAAGAATTGTGAAAAATTTCTTTAATAAATGGAATCCTAAATACATGTATTGTGATGTGTGTTTGTTCTTGGTGTGTTTCCCTATGTGGTTAAGTCCATTATGTGATTATATAAGTGACTATCTTGATTGTTCTTTTTATAAAAATGATACAATTGTTGATCACTATGAATGTGTGTGGGAAATATTATGGTCTGGTGTGATGAGGTTGTGGTGTAGTGGTTGTGGTGGAATGGTTGTGGAAACATTGTTGTGGTGCAATGGTTATGGACCATTGGTTGTGGTATAATGTGTTGTTTGTGTAGATATAGATTGGGTGGTGTGATGCAATGAGGATAGTGGATGTGTGGTGTAGTAACGGTTGATGTGATTTATTCTAGCTATAACTTGGAATATTTGCGATTGTTTCCTTGGAATCCGTTGGATAAATAATTACAAAATGTGACGGAAAGACAAATGAATAAGAATAGGTTGGATAAATTATTGTGATAAATGTCTTAAATATACTTTATGGAGTGTTATAATGGGAAAGGAAAAGGATTTTGGATAAAATTGGTGGAACTTATAAGATGAATGTGAAAAATATTTTATGGAAATAGTGGTGCGTTGCATATAGTGTCAGCAACTGTTGTGATAGTTGATGTGTGGAAAATAGTGGTAATGTGGTGTTCACTAGATTTTTTGATATTAAACCATAATATTTTTATTATTATATATATATATAAAGTTTATAACAATTTTTTACACACCCCACCCGATATGGATAACCATACCAACAATTACAGTTATTGGGTTATGGGAGTTTTCATCAACATCTATGATTGTATGCATACAAATTGTTGGATAACCCCTCTCCACAGTTATTCCTTCCATAGTGATGTGTTTCCCATGTGTCTTCAGTAATGATGTGATGTTTGTTCCTACATGCCTTCGAGACGAGATATGATGTGTGGTCCCATGTATCTTTAGAATGGGAAGTGTTGTCTTGCCCCGCATGTCTTTTACATGCGGTGTGTTGTGTTTCCCAATAGTGTGTGGGTGGGATGTAATATGATGTGTGGCCTAGGTGTGTGAAGTTGATATGTGATGTGATGTGTGTCACAGGTGTTTGAAGGTGTGATGTGTAGTAATTTTGGTGGAAGGGATGTGACAATATGACATTTGACATTGGAGCTTGAGAGATGAAAATTAGTGGGACGATGAATCATGTAACCCTTATTTGTTACAATCATGACATTATATTATTATAATGAATGCATGATTTAGTAAGTGAGTAAAGGTGATGATGGGTTTGGTTAAATGAAATGTATAGGTGCATGTTGGTTCTATTGTATTTTCACAGTCGCATTAATATGCACTTTTCACATGTTAACTTTATGCCTTGGATATGTCCCTTATGAGTATAGTTTTTATTCTCACCCTACCAACATAAAATAATTTTAGGTTTTCAAGAGGTCTTTTGGTACAGATCTTTATATTTGTAGTTGTGTTGGAGTTACTGTTGAGTCTCTTCCATGGACTTCTCTTTTGGTTATTAACATTGGATATTTTTGTATGTATTAGTTCTATTTGTGAATGCATTGTGGGATGATTTTTTTACATTTATATACTATTTTAGAGTTTTTTGGTGATTTTATATCCTATCTCATATTCATGTTTCTTTATATAGTGTAATGCCTCACATATATTGAGATTTTGTTTACTGTCGATACTATTCACCAACCCGGGGCCTATTAGAGGTGGGACTCAGGGTTCATTATCTATCTCCCTCTAGTTTATAATATTTCATGGGAGGGTGTCTTGAAAATTTCATTTGGGAATGATCTACTCCACTTTCTACATCATATAATTTTTATATGGGAAATGTTGCAGCATTATATGGATTATTATGGTTCAACACTCCAATACAAAGTCACAATGTGCCATGGTTCTGAATTCCATGATGCAATGATATCCTTGGTAAAATGGGGAATACGACCACATCAATTCCTAATATATTATGAAATAGTACCTCATAATGTGATGTTATACATTATTGTGAAACTAACCAAGCTATATTGTGATTATTTTCAAATACTAAAATTGATAGCCAATGATTGTCCAAACCCCCAAAAACTACCATATGGAATCTATCGACACCTAGTAGTATGATAAACTATCACACGATCATTATTTAGTGTATAAACTTCCCAATGAAAAAGTGAATTTTGAAAAAACTATCATGATGATTCCCTATAAACCAATTATTCAAAAAATGGAATATCCTCTAAAAAAATTATAATCCAATTCAAAAAACCAATTCACAACTTTAACATACCCATTATGGTGTAATAAAATAGTATGATAATGATTGCACACCAAACTAGAAAAGGAAACACCATAAAACCACTATTCTAATAATAGTAAATTAAATTCCAAATAATATAATATTTTGGAAAAAATAAAAAAAGTGTATATTGAATAAATAAATAAAAATTAATTTTTTAAAAAATTATTAAAACCATTCTTCCCCTTAACTAGTTTGAAAAACATTTTTCCCATTTAAGAAATAAAATTTTTGTGATAACATGTAATGCATGTGTTTATGTACTCCAACATATCTATAATGATGAATTAACTCATTTAAAATTATGATCACGGGAAAAGATATTTATAACATAAAAAATATCAACGAAAACATTAAAAATAAAAAATTATGTCAATTAGACTAGTGAAAACTAGTGGACAACAATCTTATACCATCTGTTACATAACAATCTATAATAAAGTATTTTCCCACTAATAAGGTGATCATGCATCCAATGATTTTAAAATCATAATATCTGTATTAAAAATATCAAAATGTGATTATATATAAGGTAATGATCTAGAATCATTTTAAATACACAATATTGATTATATTAACACTAGTTCATGTAATCAGATTTATAATTCCTTATGTATTCCACCCCATATGGCAGAGGATTCCTATTTTGAATGAGATACTATAAATAAGTTATTACACTATATTCTTAGTAACATCATATCCAATAATATACAAAAATTTGAATCAATAATAACAAAAATTGAGTAATTTTTTTTGATCATATCTATGTGACAACAATTAAGGATTGGTAAACAAAAATTCAATAATTTAATGTGAACTATAAGTTTTATACAAATAAATTATAGGAATCACATTTAGACTGACCAAATAAAAAAACTAAACAAAAATACATGTGAGAATAATTTATAAATCATATTTCTCACATAAAATCAGTGACCAATATCTCATTTCTAATACTCTATCAAGATTTTTTGTCCAACTTTCCTGTTAAAATTAATGTATACTAATTTGAACATTCTATATAGTTCTTCTATATGTCATGAGAAACAAATCACCATAAAGAACCAAAAATAGGGTTCATCTCGTTTACCATAATATTATATATATATATATATATTAGGAATGAAATAAATCACACATGCATATATATCAGGTCAACATGTGAAATCTATGACACTATAAAATGAAATTTTACATTCCTATCCAATTGTGGTTGGAGAAGAAGGAATAAAAAAAATCATCCCCATGATTTATTACTTATGATATATACATAACACTATGTATCAAAATCTAACATCTCCCTTACTTCAAAGTCTCACACAATCTCCAAATATCATTTCCTATTGCATACCACCACCCTCTCACTCAAGGTATAATATCATGTTTTGTATCATTACACTACCCTATTACTAAACTAGATTTCACAGTCCATGACTTTATAATACTCCCTTTAACAATGAGTGAGATTCCATGTGACCTATTCTACCATGAACCTCACACATAGGGTGATGAATATTGAATCATCTCAAATCTGTAAAATCACACATATATTGAGATAATGTCAATCTTCTACAACAATCAGCCACTCAAATTCTCTATGTTCTCATTACACATCTTATACCACCTACCTTTCTAATATGTTGATGTCATATTTCTCATCACATTATCAATAATATAACTATGATAGAACATCTATAACATGAATAATAAGACCACCCGGCGACTATACCATCACTAGAATATATCCCATTATTGGAAAAGTGTTAGTCTATACCCCATTTTTAACTCATAATAATTCAGCAAAAAAATCATACTATATTGAAATAATACATCCCTTAAAATATGGCTTGGATTACTTCCATAATCATCTATAATTATATACAAAATATTTATGTAAAAATAATATCATTAGTGACATTGGTTAATAACCTCTCAAAAAAATATCATATGCATTTCCCATCATTAAATGACATGTTAATTATGTGTCATGATTCACACTCTCATCACTAGATCAAATAACACAACTCAATAAAGTAACTCAACTATTTGGAAACTATTCAACACCTTACGTTAAACTTATAATTAATCCAATTTTTCCTTGTGAATCAATAAAGAATGGAAAAAAAAATACTACCCTACCAAGGCCAAATAAATTAATTATCATTATTTAAACACATAAATATATTTTATATCAACCTCCCAAAAGGACATAAATTACTCAACACATATCCAGATCACACTAACCAAAATAATATGATAACAAACCTAAATCCCAAACACATGAACGATTAATTGCCCTTTCTAGGGATAGACTTCAAATCTAATTCAATCAAAAAAATATAACCCAAAGAGAAATAATATTTCCTATAGTCCATGTGGAAGTCTAGAAACTATAACCAAACACACACACACAGATATATAAAAATATTTTTATATAATTTAAGCACTATCAATAGACCTTATAACATAATAAAACATAAAACCTATTACTAGGCCTTGACATATAACATTTAAAAACAATTACACATGTATAAATCGTTATTAATGAATGTGGAAGAAACAGTTTTCCACAATATTTACCATCATAGCTATTATAATACTCTTATATCAAAAAATTATGTGAATAATTCATGATATTTATCTGGTAGGATTTACTATATAAAATAAAGCCTCCCAATGATAATTGATCCATATACACTATTTATAGAACATGTGGACTAATAAACAAACATAAATGTGGGAAAAATATTTGAAATATAGTTAAATATGAAATTATCTACTACCTGTAGTATATTGGATCTAAATA
Source organism: Viscum album (assembly GCA_963277665.1). Classification (NCBI taxonomy): domain Eukaryota; kingdom Viridiplantae; phylum Streptophyta; class Magnoliopsida; order Santalales; family Viscaceae; genus Viscum; species Viscum album. The sequence goes on from OY728150.1 coordinate 523,381,220, forward strand.
AAATAATATTTATGTTTATTCCACACCATTCATAGGAAAATAAGTTAAAATATTTTTTTAATAGAGAAAATATTTGGGAAAGATAAAATACAATATTCACGAAGGTATATATTTCTTTATCATCATTTAAAATATACACTCACATAAAATAGTATATCCTATATGAAATTTTAATAGGAGGTCCAAACAAGTGGTGAATGAAATGTAAAAACAGATGGGGATAGGGGGATTGCATCATTGAGTGGATTTTACATCAAATGGATTCGGACATCTTAAAATTAAAATTATATTTAACTATTTCCATATAGGATGTCATATGATTTATTTTCTAGAGGGGTCACAATATTATGGTCCCCCTTTTAAGCACAATATAGTTATACCACATGTTTCTTTTAGAAATATATAGATATTTTAATGAGTTTGGAATTCCATACACATATATTGTAGTGTGACACAAAAACTCATAGTTCATACCACCTCATCAGTTTATCCATGTACGCCTCCACTAATCAACCTTAAAAACTATCACTTTTTTTTATTCCTGAAGACATATATATTCACTATCCCCTATGATGAAATTTCTAGGTATTTCCCTTGACGTGACACCTATATGATCGTTTCAAAATATACATTGAGATCAATAACACCATTTACCATATCATTCCTGTGAAACAATTGACACACATGATCCAATGAAAGAAAATACCATATGGATTTTTCAACTCTTGGAATATGTATATTAATACTAATTAAAAAAACTCTATAAATAAAAAAATCAGTTTCCACTATATTTACTCATAACCATAGGGATGCAACATGAATCATCTTAGGAGAATATAACATAATTTCAATTAATTTTTTCTATGAGGTATGCAATTATGTTTTAGATAGGAATGTTTTTTCCAAATTACATAAAATAGATTTTCAAAATGGAAAAATTGATAAAACAAATCAGTAATTTTGTGCAATTTTCTATTGAGTAGCCTGTATAATGATTCCCATAGTATATAGAGAGTTATATTTTCTCAAATATCAAAGATAATAAATGTTATGTGAGTCCAGTGGAGTTAGTCATCAGGGATATGTCTATCGAAAATTGTGTAATGTATAAATACTTATTGTGGTACCTAAGGTATTTGATTTTTATGTCATAATTAAATATGAAATCGTTATCCGATAAGACCAATTATAAATGTGATCATAGGATGCACTGATATAGAAGGACAGTTTATGGCATACCAATTATTGTTGATGAAAACCTCAATTATTATTTTTATGAAACTATATGAAAAATAATTTTTTCTTCCTCTACAACAATGTGGTGTTAAAAGTAAATATCCCTATAAATATTAATAAATATTATCCTAGGGAGGAGGTTATATTTTGAATCATGAAGATCAATGAGGTATATTTTGATGGGGGAAATCAAAGCCATTGTAATTCAGTAAGTTCTAAAATAAATGATTGTATGTTTTATATTTTTTATTTAGTATGGTCAAAAATATAATATGATTAATATTAGAGCCTTTTATTTTTTTATCCCTTATATAGTTAGTTTTTTTAAGAATCAAATAATTAACATTTTTAGCCTATTAGAGTTAGATTATACTATTTATGGTTCAGAAACATTTCATGAGATTTAAAGCATTGTGTTGTTTGTTGGGATAGATAAATTACATTATATTGTTTTATTATTTTTTATTTTACCAAAATATGTTATCATAAAAATATTTTAGATTTAACCCATTTATTATTGGGTTAGATTATTTGTAATATTTGGTGATTTTTTATATCATAAACTGTGATTACATTTTGTTCGTTATGGTATGTTATATTTTTTCATTGTAGAGATGTATTTAGACACAATGGATATAATATCTACTGGAAAAATACATGAATTGTTCATTTTATTTAGAGAAAGAGATGAATTTATCACATGATAGATACATAAATATTAGAATAACTTCTAGATAGTACTTCATTATGTAGTTCTAAAACAGAATATTGGATTCACATAACATGAATGATATTATAAATTAATCTTTAAATTGTATTAGTAATATAAATTTTATCATATATGACATATAATCATTTTGGAACACAATAAATCCTAATGTGAACTGGGTAAGAGGGAATGTATGACTAGTTCTAGAATAATTGTTTATTAAGGGATATAACTTCTCTATTTAAACTATTAAAAGTGAATAATATTTATTAAAAAGAAAAAAATGATAGTGATAAATAAAAAATTATTAATATAATAATATAATAATAACCTAATATTTGATCTTGGTATGTTAATATAATAATAAATTAGGGCATTCAATTCAAATAATGATGATCATATAATGGTTAAATATATCACTGTATAAGGTTAATAAATTTTAAAAATAATTGACTATGGAGATATAAAAACATTTTCACATGTACGAGAATAATAAATCAAATAATATTTCAAGGATATCAATAAATACTGTCATAACATAGTTTAAAAACCGAATTCATCAAGACCATATATAATATAAAGGAAAAAATAACACCACATTATGTCTAAGAATAAAATTTTTGTCATAGATAAATAAATCGTGATTTTGAATAAAATTGTTATCCAATGAGTTTTAATATTGTACCTAATGCATTGAAGGGATGTTTAATTTTTAACCTCAAATGAAATATTGATATAGTAATATTAATTCATATGGAATATTGGAGTAATCATAGTTTTAATAAGTAAAATAACAATATTAAGTTGGAAAACTGTTACTGGTTTTATAAACAAATGGTTCAATAAATAATTCCATAGAAAAGACATTATACGTTACTGAAAAATCTAAATATTAAAAATTATGTCAAAATTACTCATAAAATATATATTATTTGGGTATACATTAATTTAATCAAATTTAACTAGTAAATTAAATATATAAATATATAACAATTGACATTCAATATTTAGAAGAGTCTTGTACATGGTATTCATTGGGGATTGGAATTAGTAATAATATTATCATACTACATACTTGATTATATGTTAATATAATGGCTGTAATTGATCAATCTACACATAAGTATTTCATTTACATAATACCTTGGATACTTCTGAATTTCAATTACTAAAAACTCTTTCTTTAACTCTATTAAAAAAAATTAAAATTTACTAATAAAAAATAAAATAATATAACTAAATGTAATATGGTAGAAATTAAAATGATATGGAGATAGGGGATGAATAATTTATTTAGTGAAATAAAATTTCATAATATTAAAAAAAAAATTATATTTATTTATCCAATATCGAAATAATAACTTATAAGGGAAACATGAAATTTTGTAAAATACATAAAAGTGTCATATTATTTATAAAAATATATATTTAAAAAATATAGGTTATCGTAAAATTAAAATAATATATTTTAAAAAGAGATCATGATGAGGATAATAGGAAATTGAAATTATTTATCATATCAATTCATATTATTCTTTTCCTATAATATCAGTGAATTAGAATAAATCAAATGAATAAAAAAATGATAAATGAAATTTTATGAAAATCATTACAAGAATTATTAAAAAAATATATGTGAAAATGAAATTAATAATATATGGAAAAGTATAAAAAATATTAAGTCAAGAGAGACATATAATTTGATAGTAAATATAATTTCATAAAATTAACAGTGTAGAAGATACTTATTATGATGAACAAAATATATTGACTATAAATTTATATGGGGTAAAAGGACACCATTAATAAATCAATAATAATTATAATGTAGTATTATATACAATTATAATAATGGATATGATACTAAATATAAATTATGTGTATTATAGAAACAATCCACAGATATAATAAATATTTAAAGTAGTACCCATTATTAACAATTCATTTTTCAAACTATTAATATAATATATATGTAAAGAAAATATTTATATAAAAATTTAAAATTAAAAATGTTATTATTTAAATATCATCAAAATATGACATATAATATATTATTTACTAGAAAGAAGCAATAATGAAAATTATTGGGAATTTTAAACATGCATGGTATAATATTGATGTCATTTAAGAATAATCCATGTTCAATATCTACTTATATTTTTTGATATATTTTTTAATGTCCATATTATTCTTTATAGGATATTTTTAGTTCACTAAAATGAATATAATTAATTTTGGTCCAAATCAATGTTATCGTGATTATTATATAAATATAAATTCCTAAAATATCAAAATATTTTTTAGTATTGTTATATTTTTACATGAAATCCATATTTCTGACTATCCAAGAAAAAACATAAAATGAAACAACAACATTCACAAATTTGGTATAATAATTTTTTTTAAAATATTTTCTATAAGGATTTAAATGAAGAGATGATTTTAAAATATAAAATTTTAATAATGACGGTTGAGTATAATTAAAATATAATTTAATGTTAATTTATATATACATGCTAATGGAATAGTATAAATGAATTTTCATTAGGTGTGGATATGTCATTTGTCTATTTATACTCAGATGGAATGAGCCTTAATCTTTTTTGGGTAGGAAATTTTATCAGTTTAAGGCCTTAGGAATGTTTGAATTGTTCCTCCCTAACTAGTTTGGCATGTGAACTTTGCTTAAGCCGAGTGGCACAATTTTTAGGCATGCCTCAACAAATGCCAAAGGATGTAGTCTAGAAATATGTTTCTAATGAGGTTATTTTGGGGAGAGTATACTATCTAGAGATAAATAATAATGGTATATATAAATATAAATTAGCATAAAGAAAACACCAACATACTCTGAGCCAGTAACCTGAACATGGTAGAAGCAAAAGCAATATCATACAATAACTATAGAAATAATAAAAAATATTAGAAAAAATAGATAAATAAGGAAAACACACAATTGTTAGTGCCAAAGAGCCTGTAACCAATTGGTAAAGGCTCCTGCTTGGCATCCAAAAGACCGAAGATCAAATCCAGACATGGACTAATTTTTGGGGCACTGTAGATGCATTGTAACAGCACTATAGTAGTTGTGAACTGTAGTAGTGGTAGCACTATAGCGGTGGAGGCACTGTATCAGGAACTGTAGTGGCAGTGGTACTGTAGCATCCCAGGTACTATATAAGTACTATTCACCGAAGGCCACTTTGGGCCAAAAAAATGGGCTTTCAGGCCTTATATTCCGACCAGCTAGTCTTGGGCCTTCAGGGTATGTAATGGCTCCCCCTCTACGCAGTTTGAAATAGTTCTTTGCTTTAAAAAATAAATGAGGCTTCGACCCCGACCTTTAAAAAAACAAAATTGTTAGACTCTGAAACAAAACATATATACATGAAAGTTCTTATAATACCGTAAATACAATTCTATCCTTTGGCCTACCATCAGTATAAACATATAGAAGTATCATAATGATAAAATAATAAACAAATTAGGCACTCCAACTGATGTTGGAACCTCAAGTCCATTTTCCATATATCATTTTCCATATTAATCAATAGGATCTAGCTCTATATCCTAAAATCAATCCTAAATAAAAAATAATTAAATCTACACACATCCCAAAGGCCCATGTAGGGTGTGAGAACAACTCTCAATAGGCAACCAAAAAAGTGTGTCAAACTTACATTCCCTTGAAAATAAATAAAGAAAGGTAGTTCATATATTTAAATGAAAAAATCATTCCCAGGGACCAAAAACTAAAAGGAGGTTATCACCTATATTATAATATCCCAGAAACACAATATATTAGAGGAACAATAGTGCATGGGCCAAGTAATCCCATAATGTAAAAATGTCTAGGTAAACCCTGAGGATTCACCTCTAGTAATTTCACTAAGAACCATGTACCAACCAAAACCTCATGTCCCAGTCAAGTCACCAACATCTCTAAGGAACTCCCAAATAATACCTAGTCCCTCAGACCTCAAATCATAAATCCACATCATCTCGAAACTCAATGTTCAGTGGTATAATGATATATGGTCTCAAATAATATCCCCATCTTCTCAACAATCGATGCCAAATGAGTAATGGTCTGAATATAATTATAACTGTAATATTACTTTTTTATTTGTTATTATTGTTATTTTTTAAAGAAATTTGGTGTTTTTTATTTAAAATACACTAAATACTCAGATAAATATTCTATTCAATAAAACATTTATTTTTTAAATTGTTAAAAGAGATTATAACTACAAAAGAAACTCATCACAAGACCCAGTAGTATAATTTGGAAGTCTAACAAGCATGACAGTAAGGCCGATAGTGTAGTTGATATCCCTTGGATCAACCATAAAAAAATGTATGGAATGTAGTATAGAAAAAATTCTACGATTCGATGAAATATATAACACAATTATTTTGAAGAAAGAAATTATCTATTACCCTTTTAATACCTTGAATGTGTATTTATATTGTTTATATGGTCGTTGTAAATAGCCGTTGAGTTTTAATGTGACCGTTTATGTTTTATTACTCTTGGGTATTTTAAGTGCTTTAAATTTTAAATGCTTTAAGTTATTTAAAATTAAATTTTCAGTTAATTGAAATTATGATTTTAAATTAATGATAATTTTTTTGTTATAACGTGGTTGTTTAAATTTTAAGTAACCGTTAGTATTTTGTGTTTTTAGTATGTTAAATAAAGTTTTCAAAGATATAATTTATTATTTATCTAAAATTTATTTTATGTTGATGCATTAAAAAAATGGTTCCATCCCTAGGATAGGGGACACCTCAACCATGCTGGGGGATGGGGTCAACCTAGCAAGGGAGGTGTCGACCTAGGCCCAAGGAGTAGATTAAGAAGGGTGAACATTTGTGTGTATGGTGAGGCAGTAGCGAGGCATATGTCACCCAAGTCGCGCACCAGTTCATGGGAGAGGGTATGAAAGGTGTGGGCCACATCCTGAAGGTGGTGTACCTTGTATATGGACCCCTTGGTGTGTGTGTTTATGTCATCAAAGATATGCACCACACATCAAGCATTATATGCCAGTCCCTAAAATAATTAGGCTTCAATGTGGGATGTAGGTTTTACCTGGGTGTGAGATCTCAACCACATGATCTCGTCGTGTGATTTTCAATCCGTCAATGTCGGTTCCCGATCGATCCCCCACCAATTCACGTTTTCACCGTGATCTTTATCTACTGTCTAATATGGGTTCAACTAATCTGAACTATCAGGAACTTTTTTTAAATCGTTTGATCGCCTGTAGCCATCTAATCCTGCCCCGTCTAATCCCAGTCATCCATTGTTTTTCAAACACACAAATAAATACTAGTCATTCGATCAACCCCTTATCCGCATCTGGGCTATCATTTCCTATGATGTGGCCCCTCCCCTGCTAGGGTTATTTCAAAACCTTCGATCAGATCAGGTTTGATCTGATTTATCCATACCTTTTTCTCCTTCTTCCAGATAGAGTTTCACTAGTCCAAGGTAGGCTTCCAAGATTCTTCCCCCATCTCTATTCCTCATTAACCCGCGATCTTCCATCTTCATCGTTGTCCCTATTCTTGTCTATTTTCCATATAAGCAATAAAGACTGGGTTATTTTAAAACACATTCAGGGACCAAAAATCCCAATTTCCTCTACAAGATTCAAAAATTTTAATATATATATATATATATATATATAATTTTCTCTAATTCATTATGTCTTCTCTCGATTAACATTTTTTTAATCCATTTTGGGTAAAATTATGAATCCCTATTTAGTGAAACTTTATCTTTTTTTATTTTTTAAACCCATCTATGCACACCCAAATGCTAACCTAAAATTCTCTTAGACAAGCTCCCTCTCTTGGTTCCAAAAACCCAAAATTCTCTTCAAATATGTATCATGTAAGGGATTTTATTATTTTTATATTGTTTTTGAACATATATATATATATACTTATATATATATGTGTAAAACTATGTCTTCTAAATCTAAGTTACATATATGATAAGTCATCTTGTTTTAAAATTTATTCCCCTAAAATCTTATATTTTCACGTGTATGATTTTGATTATCATGTAATGATATTTAAAAAAATAATTAAATATGGGTATATAAATCATTTGATATACATATATAGCTTAATAATTTTAGTTTTTAAATATACAAACCTGAAAGTGTTTCTTTTTTCTTAAACCTTATCTCTAAATCTTATGTGAATTTGGGAATGTATTAGTTTTAAAATTGTTACAAGGGTGATGTTTATATATATATATATATATATATATATATATATCTGTGTGTGTGTGTGTGAATACTCACTTATATAACAACCATTTTTGGTATATGTAAATAGAATTGGGTTGTTGTTTTCAAATCATAGTTTCTAAAACCTACAAATGGAAGGGTTTCATGTTTGCTAAACACATACATATATGTGTACACACACACACACACACGCACACACACACATGCATATAAATATGAACTCTTTAAATATAGTTATTATTTATCATTTATTTATATGTTATAATTGGTGTTTAACACCCATGAAACTTGTTTTTAAATATATATGTAAGTTTAAACACCTTAATTCACCATGTTTAGTCATTTTCATGTGAAAAATCTTTTCATTTCATGTGGTAAAAGTTATTATTTTATGTAGAAACATTTATCTTCATCTCGTAAAATGTCATCTGTTAATAGTTTTGGCCATTATCTATCCCATATGTGACATTCAATGCATTTTTAGATCGTGCATGCACACATTTCATTTTTTATGTAATTATAGAATTTTAAAGGAAATATTATTTCATGAAAAAGAATCTCCTCAAGATGTTTTGGAAATATTTTTCAAGTAAGGTTTATGACATGATATAAGTAAAATTATTTTCTTAGAATGAAAATTGTTATATTTATGAGATTTGTGAAATTTTTTGGGGTAGAACTGAGAAAGAATGTCCATGAAAAATGATTTTATTACAACAATTACTAGTTATAATGAGTGATATAATATGGGGAGTGACCCCATAAGATAAAGTGAACTTGGTTCCACATGAGTTATGTCTTGTGGCCACATATATGGTTTTTATTTATGGTCTGCTGAGTATCCATGATAATTCACCAGAGAAAATATTACTTTCAATGTTGAAATCCTGAGTGATTTTACAAATGTAATTATCTTATGAAATATATTTCTAAAAAATAATATACAATTTTCAATGACATGTGTTTAAAAATTGTATACAAATTATTATTCCAAGTGATATATAATAATTAAATTATTTTAATAACTATTTTCAAAACACCCTTATAGGGAATTTTATGATCACCCTTTGTATTAAAATTATTCTTATCAGTGTAGAAGTCATACTATGATGAATTTATACAGTGGGTGAAATGCACTCAAGATTCATTATAGACTGATTTCTAATTTTTTTATAGTTTTATTTGAATTTATTTCAGGATTCTAATTATCTATACCCTAGGTCGGTAAGAGATGATGATATTAAATTTTAAATAATGTGTATTTATTGAATTATTTTATAAAAAGAAATACACGACATTTTATAAGGGCTGAGTCTGGTATCTCGGGACTGGGTATTTATAGTTAGTATTAGAGCAAAGACCTTGATAATTTTGTAAAATTAGAATTAAACAACTAATATAAGTATGTATTATTACATAAAATTCAATTCTTATATTTTTAAATAGAGGTTAAGTGTTAACCAACTAACTTATTGTCTATACGTACTTAGCTACTTAAGGCCATAGTTGTCAAATCACGCTCAGATGAATAAGAGCCTTTCATAAACCTATGTATATCATTTAAAAACCTTTACTAGGTGTTTACCACATCGAACATCCATAATCTCTTTCATGGATCCAATTATGTATATTTCCTCATGTCATGAGCTTATCTTGCCTTTTAATCACATAAGGTGAAATATTATGAGGGCCTCATTTAATGTATTACATTGTTTGATAACTACTTATTCATATGAGATTTCATGGAGGCTGAAGAAGAGGGTGACCTCTAAAAAACATATCTGTTCCAGATATTGAACTATAGTATTTATATGATACTTTATGATATCATAGATTTTAAAAAACGAGGTAGTCTTACTGGTCTATAGGGATCGAGTCCATTCAGATATCTGTAATCTCTACACCGCCAATATATCTTTTTGGGGAAATGAATTCTATATACATGAGTTTAAACCTACCTTCTCAAAAGTATATTTAGGCCAAGGAAATTGATGTTTTAAAAGGTCAAATGGGAATTAGATTGAGTATGAGGAATAGTTCACTGTGGTTTCATTGGTTAAAGAATAACATCAATATTTCCCTTTAAATTAATATTATTTATCTTTTAAATGTTCACCATTTTTAAAAAATAGTAATTTGTGTAGGAATTTCAAGGATGATGTTAGAAGGTCGTTGTTGGTGGGGAATATATGAGTAAAATAGAATTGTGGGGGATAAATTCTATTAATAGGGGGAGATTGTAACACCCTTAACATTATGATAACTGTAATTATAACATTTTTTGTTATTATTATTAGTATTCTTATTTTAAATCAAATTGGTGTTTTTTATTTCAAATACCAATAAGATAAAGGGAAATATTTTAATCAAAGAAACACTGATATTTTACATTTTTACAAGAGACTTACAACTACTCAATAAAAATCATCACAAGACACAATATAATAAATGGAAGGCTACCAAGCATTAAAACAAGGCTTATAGTGTTGTTGAAAACAATTGTATTATCCCTTAAAAAATTATGTAAACCAGTATATCACAAATTTTAAGAGACAAATAAATATAGAGCTCCATTATATTGAAGAAAGAAATGATTTTTGATATTTCTTATATCTGGAATGGTAATTTATATTGTCTATATGGCCATTATAAATAATCTTTGAGTTTTAATGTGAACTTTGATGTTTTATAACCATTGGGTATTTTTTTAACATTAAATGATTAAAATTTTCTAAAATACAATTTTTGGTTAATTGAAATTATAGTTTAAAATTAAAGATAACGTTTATTTATAACATGGGTGTTTAAATTTTATGTAACCAATAGTTCTTTGTTTTGAGTAGATTAAATAATGTGAAAAAATATATTATTTATTATTTGTCTAAAAATAATTTTAAGTTTCACATTTTAAAAAAGTGGTGCCATCCCAAGGGTTGGGGACACCTCAAAAATGTTCAGGAAACGTGTAAACCCTAGCCAAGGTGGTGTCAACCCATGGTACAAGGAGGAATTCCATCAGGGGGTCGATCCATGTGTATGGAAAGGCACAATCCCTGAATAGGTCACCCTTGTCATGCACTGGTGCACGAGAGAGGGAATGAAAGGGGTGGTCCAAGGCCTATGAGTGGGATCCAATGTATAAGGACACCCTGTTGTGTTTGTTAATGTCATAAAATATATGTGCAGGCCTCGATCCTTATATAATAGTCCTAAAACCAGTGAGTTTTCAATGTGGGACGTGAGGTTTACTAGGGAATGTGATCTCAAATGAACTATCGTGCCATGCGAGATCCTGGCTATCTATACAGTTTCTATGCTCGAACACCAAACAACTCATTTCATCTCTATTTTTTATCGATTGTATGATCTAGATTATTCTTATCTAGATAATAAAATTGTTTTTAAAATCATGTGATTTCCCATAGATATCTGATCATGCCCAATCTAACCCTATCTGTCAATTTTTTTTCAAATGCGCAGATCAATCCTGGATCTTCGACTAACCCCACAGCCACATCTGGAAATTCCATTACTAAGACATTCCCCCTCCTCTTCTAAAATGTTTTATGGTTTTTTCTATCACATGGATCATATCAAGTTTTATCTGAGCCATCAATCCATTTTATCCTTCTTCCACATCATGTATCACTAGTCCATGGTAGGACAACATGTTTCTTCCCCCTTCTCTATTCCTCACCAACCTCTGATCCTCCAACACCATCCTTGGCCCCATGCTCATCTATTTTTCAAATTATAAACAATGACTAGGTTATTTTAAAACCCAATCAGTGACCCCAAAACCTGATTTCCTCTACATGAATACTTTTTTAAAATATATATATGTTATTTTCATGAATTAATTATGTATAATGTTGATTAACATTTTTAATCCATTTTGGGTCAGTTTACAAATATCTGTTTAGCACAACTTTGTTTTATCTTTTTTTGGTTTTATATACCCCTCTTTTTTTTGGTTTTATATACCCCTATAAGACAATCTCTCTCTCTCATTTCCAGAAAACACCCAACTATCATCTAATCAGAATCAAGTAAGGGATTTTGTTATTTTCGTATATTTTTTGAATATACATATAATTATATATATATTTATAAAACCATATCCTTTTAATCCATGTTACATATATGCTATGCCTTCTTGGTTTAATTGATATTAACACTAAAATCTTATAGTTTCGAGGGTTTTATTTTGATTATTAATTAATATTCATTAAAAAAATAATTACATATGATTATATACATGCGTATATACACATATTTAGTTCAATATTTTTAGCTTTTAAATATATAAACATGACCAGGGGTTATATTTTCTTAAAACATATTTAAAAAACATATGTGAATATATGAATGTATTAGTTTTAAAATTGACCAAAGGGTGATGTATATATCATGTGTGTGAGAATATAAAATTATATACCCACCATTTTTGGTATATATACATATAAGAGGGTTGTATTTTTCAAAGAGTGGTTTATGAAACCTACAAATGCAAGGGTTTCATGTTTCCAAAACATACACATATATGTTTATATATATGTAAATATATATATATATACAAAAATATATGCCTAGAAATATGAAAACCTTAAATATGATTAATTTGTTTCATTTTTTAGAAGTTATAAATGGTTTCTATCACCCATCAAACTCATGTTTAATTATCTATGAATGTTTAAACTCTACATTTTACCATTTCTACACATTTCATTGTGATAAATCTTATCATTTTCTATAAAATATGTTTTTTATTTTATGTTAAAACAAAAATATTAATCTCCTAAAATTTCATGAGTGAATATGTATCAACATTATGTAACTCATATGTGACATTCAATGAATTTTGAGACCGTCCACACACTCATTTTAATTTTCATACAATTATAGTATTTAAAAATAGATATTATTTCATGAATGTAAATATCCTAAAGTTTTTTTTAAAATTATTTTCATGAATTATTTATGAAATTTTATAACTAAAATTATTTTCTTAGTATGAAAATAATTATATTTATGAGAATTTGGAAATTTTTTTATGTTAAACATTGAAAGGAGGATCCATGAAAGTGTATTTTTTAAAATTATCAATAGTTATATTGAATGATATGATATGGGGAGTGAACCACTAAGATTAAGGGAACTTGGTTCCAGATGATTTATGTCTAGTGAAAACATGTATGGTTCTTATTTGTGATGTGGAAATTATTCGGGATAATCCACCCGTGAACTATTATTTTCAATAGTGGGATTCCCATGTGATTTTACAAATGTAATTTTCTTATGAAATCTATTTCTCAAAAATTATATGTATTTTTCAATGACTTTCATTTAATATTTTTATACCAAATATTATGTCAAGTAATATATAATCTTAAATGTATTTTCATAAATGTTTTCAAAACCCCCTTACTAGGCATTTTATTCTCATCCTCTATACTAAAATTACTCTTTTAGGTTTAGTAGTCATGATATGATGAATTTTGAAATTGGGGGAAGTGCACTAAAGATTCATTATATAGTGATTTCAAAATTTTTTATAGTTGTATTTGAATGTATTTTTGGAATCTAATTCTCCAAAACCTATGTCAATACTATATCCTGATATGAAATTATAAATGTTATGTATTTATTTATTTTATTTATAAAAAATAATAATCAACATTTTATAGGGGCTGATTCTAGTAGTTCGGGCTCCAGTATTTACAATAGGGAACAATGATGTCCATCCTCCATAATAAGACCTCTTCTATCAGCCTTAAATATGGTGAGAATCATCCATAAACTGAAAAACTCTTCACTGTCCACCGATGTCTCCTCACCATCACTATGGATTTATATGGAATGATCCTCCAACCAATTTCCCAAGCTGCACCTATTAGATTCTTATACCTCCAAGGGTCGTCAAAACCACCTCAATTTTTGAGTCATCCTATGTATACATGACTCCAAATGTCACATTGGGAATAATAGGTGAGTATAAATTATCAATTTATAACCTAATCCACACCAATTCTCTACCTCATTCCTCTATGACCATGCCACTCTAACTAATGAACAAATAATCAAAAATATCTCAGGCCATGCTAGATACCCAATTTCCTCACCCCCTCAACCAATGATCAAGTGTCCCAAACATGGATCAACATAACTAATAGGTATATATATGTAGAGAACCGGATCTTGACGTACATATACATTACATTACTTTTTCAGAATACTTAGTACATTACAAAAACACACACACAAGGACCATAATTGTTTAGTGTCTTTGAAAACTTGGAGCGTAATCTTCTAATCATGGTGAAAGATCTTCAACATCTCCCATAAAGATCTTCCATTTTTTTATACCTAAAACCTTTCTTTATATCCTAGGGAAAATAAAACATAAAAGGGTGAGCTAAAATGCTCAGTGAGGGTAAACAAAATAAATATCAATCACATCATATTCATAAGAACATAACATTTTAGAAATCTTAACCTGCAAAAGAGATCATAATATCATAACATGGGATAAATCATAGAAGTAAAATTTAATCCAAATAATCATAATATAAAACATGAAACTTTGTGGCATACACATATAATCATAGAGAATCATTTCTTATTAGTCAAGACTCATTGCCAAGACTATCTTAGTAGACAAAGTCCCTTTCTGAACCGAGTTCACTCCTCATTTCAGTCCTGTTTCACTGAACTAGTATAACCTATTGTTCTAGCCATATCTATCTCATGAGATATAAAATCATTACCCAATGCATTGGAGGGAGATATAGGTCCCACCCATCTCATAATGATACCATTCTTATGTATGCCACAAAATCATAAATCATACATCATTGCATAACCCATGTAATAAAACTGGGAATCTAAAACATCATGAAATCATAAAACAATTCATATAAGATAAATGAATTCATAAAAATATTTCCATCACAACATAATCAAGTAAATTTAATTATAGGGATAGAAACAGAACCCTATATTATCTTATATGGAAAATAATTTTGATAAAACACTTGAACACCATTCTTGAGGAAAATATCCTTTCTACTTCAAAAACATTTTCCTTTCTTAACATGACATACAATTTTAAAATAAAATAAGTTGATTAAAAATAAACATGAAAACTTTTAAAGGAAGATTCTTGGAAATAATGTTTTAAAAATCCATTAATGCTGTATAAGTTAAAAAAACATTCTTCTCGTACTTTTGTCGGAAATGTCAAAAAGTACCTCGTATGAAAAATGACAAAAGATTCCATTCATATCTTTTACTAAAGACTCAACGAAGGGTAAAATTGGATATAAACTATTTTATAAGGATATAAATATTACATACTGAGTAAACATGGATGTGGATGATAAAATACACCCTAGTAAATACTAAAGTATAAACAATCTCGAATAAAAATGAGATTTTGATATTTCCCTTACCTTAGGTTTGATTTTCTTCGTAAGTGTCTTAACCTCTTGTATAATGATTTAAATAATGTCATTTACTTATTCCAGAATGATAATAATTGTTATGATATCATATATGGTTCACTAATGACTTTATTTTACCCGTTCTTTTGTAAATTCCATGTTAAAGAGCATTTTGGGTTAAATCGTTTTATTTGTCGTCCGTGTTTTGACTTGTAATTATTCATATTATTACTTAGATCATGATTAATTAATTCCATAATATAAAACATTGTTTATATATAATATATATTCAGAATATACATATATATAATAAATAAGTAAATTTAAAGAAATACACCGTTCATGGAGACGGTAGGCCATATGCATGCATGAACGCTGTTTTCGTTTCCTTATTGAGTTGAATGGAATTAAGTAGATAACATACATATATATACACATGAATCCAGTATCATTATTATGTCATATATTTCATGATTACTTATTATATATACTTTATAATCATTCATGAATGGTTAAAGTGGAGAATGAATCTAATTGTGTCATGGAGACGGTAGTCCGTACGTACGCACGAGCGATGATATCTTTCTCATGATCGTGGGACTGTATTAGAGTGTATGTATACTATTTCAGAATCAATATCACTTTAAAATAATAATATATATTTATTATTTACACCATTATACCCATCCATGTAAGGTGGTGGTGGAAAATAGATTTCACCACGGCGTGGAGACGGTATTCCGTACGTACGCACGCGCGGTGATTTCATTTTCCATAGGATGGATAGATGGTGAAATAGGGTTGTTTCATACTTATAATAACATATCAGTATATTATTGATACTGATTTTATTACTTCATAATGAAACAACTAAAGAATAAGAAGCAGAATAAAAAATAAAGATGAAAGAATCGGTAATGGAAATTACCTCTTCTTTGAAGCACCACTTTGAGACATCCTCTTAGGGCACTAAAATTGGTATTTGAGGTAGACCAGAACCTCTAGGATGATTATAGGGAAGTGGAGAAGAGAATTTGGCTGAGGTTGGACGAGCTTGAAAGCTCATAGTGTTGTGAGGAATAGAGGGAGGGGGTGCCCTTTTATAAGGGAGGAGAGGGGCACCTTTGGAATAACAAAAAATATTATTTTATTATAAAGCCAAATTCGGTTTTAGATTGCTCCAAATTGATTTATTTCAAAGCTAAGGTGGGGATGGGTCGAAATTATCCCATCCAATAGAATTTATAAAAGTTTAGGTTCCTATTTTAACCTTATCATTTATATTTAACTTTAAGATAGATAATTTTACTTTTACCATGTCTTCTTGTTTTCTTACACTATAAGGTTAATAAACTTACTATATCAAGACGAAAGAACCCCAATATGTTTATTATTAATATATATAACCTTATATAAGTCATTGCGTCAAACCATAGATTTTTAGGAATAAAATAGAAATTAATAATATAATATTTGTTTTAAAAACTATTTTATTTCAATTTTGACACTATTTAGTAATTTATTTTTGTGAAACTCATAACAGAATGATTAGTTCGAATAAAGTTAATTAAATCAATATTAACATTTCATATTAACCTATAAAATTATTTTAATTCATAAAAAGGCTTAAATTACATTTATTTTCGTATTTATAACATCAATTTTGTCAATATTTCAATAATAAGACAATTACTACATCATCGTTGTGTCATAATAAATGATAATTATTTAATCCCAAGAAATTCTAAATAAATTCATATGATGTAGAAAATTATATTAGCTTTCTGGAGACTATTCGGGTTCGAATTTTCATGAATTTTATCACTAAAAAAAATTATTATACTTATAAGATTTAAAAAAGTGACATGTTGTCAAATTCTTTGGTTTTAATAATACTTAAATTATTTTCATGGAAAAAAGTCCATTAAATGAATCTAATCCGACCCTTAGGTGATATGGGTCGACTTTTAGTCATACAATATGATTTTTACATGTGTTAGGGTAATTTTATAATATTATATTTACCCTTAATTTCCCGATTTACCTTTAACTATGGTAAATAAAATTTACCGTAGTTACTGTTCATAGTTACCAAAAATAAAAAGTAGATTATTAACATAATTTGGATCCATTGATTCCAAATATGGAATCCATTTTTCCAAATTCAATACACAAAAGTTGCATGAATTAAATTAAAATTAATCCTGTTGTCGAAAGAAAACGGGGTTTTCTTTAAAACATTGCAAAAGACTAAATTGATTTATCATACGAATTCAAGGTAGAATCAATGCTAATGACATACATTATATAAAATGGTAAAAATATATTCTATTTATATTTTAAAACCTTTCAATATTATAATTTAATCATATAAATTATTGCGATGAAAAAAGATGTTTTTAATTAAAATACTGCATGTTTTTACTATTCATCAAAATATGAAAGTTACCAGAATAATAAGAAAAATTTATCCAAAGTAAATTTTTATTTCATGATTCCAAATAAGAATTTTATTTTGTCAAATTTAACTTATAAACATGTCAAAAACTATATTTAAGGTGGGTGCGCCATCAAAAGGAGGGAAAACTGAATTTTTTGAAAAATACTTATTTTACCCGAAAAATTTATTTTGTTCTTATACCATGTTTTAGAAAATGTGGAAGACGAATAATAATGATATAAGATTCAAAATTTATTTAATACTAGTCATAAAATCTAGTTCATAATAATATTATAATAATATATCGTTGTTTAGTAAGACCCGGTATTGCATACAACACAAGCTATCGAGGAAGGTCGCGATTGCGTGTAATGCAAGCCAAGTCAGGGTTGCGTGCTGTGCAAGAATCATTCATTGTTTAGTATAACATAATCCAACCATATTTCATTTATACATTGAATATATATATATATATATATATATACTCAATGTTGCGTAGAATAAATATTATCAAAATTGTGTGTAACACGATCCAAGAATAGTGTTGCGTATACTGCAAGCTAATATGGTGTTTCCTATAGCGCAAGGTAATCTTGGTGTAGCATACAACACAAGACATTAATGAAATTAAAAGAGTATTTTTCATAAAATATCAGGGTGTTACATTCTTCCCCCCTTAAAATTAATTTCTCCCTCGAAATTCGTCGGGGTTATAAATGGTTTATTATTCGAATGTTTCTTTAATAGAAACCCACATCGTAAAAAGAAATACCAAAAACAATCTTTCAAAAAAAAGTATGAAACATAATGGTTACCCAAATAAACTAATCACTGGGTTTCCATATAGGTGAAAATATGGATATGGAAGAGAAATCTAACCATCATGTTCTGATGGAGAGTGGTAGAGAACATGGCTATGAAAAATCCAACAATCCCAAAGCTATTGATTTGTGATGATATAAGGTACATTTTGATTAATCGGATATTAGGGACCTAGGACAACATTTTTGGTTTTCAAGATCATTTTCCTAAAGTTGATGAATTAAAAGAAATACTTGCATGATTTTGGTACAATCTCACTGTTGTTCGTGAATTGAAAAATTTCTACTTCGTCCCTTAAAGAAATGAAGTTGAATTTTTTATTCATGATGTGTTAGCATATCATGTGATAGAATGATGGTTCATTCCATCTCTTTCAAACAAAAGGTTAGCAGAAGTTATAAGTCCATCTTATGTTTAGATTAATCGTATATGGTTCCAAAAATGATCTTATACATTATATGTCATACCACTTAATAAAATATAACTAGTTTCTACTAACCAGGTACTTCCTGTAGGCCAGTGGTAGGCGATAAAGGCCAGTCGCACTTCGGTTGTGGGTTCGATTCCCACAGCCTTGTCCGACGTGATGGGCTGTTGCCCGTCCAAGAGGTTGTCCTTTTTCTAAAGTTATATTACTATAACATCCCATAAATAATATCGAAAAAAAGATGTTCTATCCTTAAACAATACTAACTTATGTCCAACATAATCCATTCCAATCTTTAGGCTTATATAAAATACTTCGGTCCAAGCTCATAGTATAAAGAAAACGATTACTTGGAATGTCATCAACCAAGCATGTGAATACCATCATTTATCCCCCATATATCTTGTTGGTCACATTAGAATCATTTGAATAACTTAGTCATGTATTCTCTTGAAAAATGAATACCCATTAAACCATAGTGAAAAAATTAATGCTTTCAAAAGCTAACTCTTTCCACATACCAAAATCCAAAAATTCTGTATACTCAAACCATGATATACCCTTCTTTTTATATCAGTCATGAGCTCATGAATACTATCAAAAATTTAATTTTCTCCTTATCCCTTCATTATGTGCATATTATCTACATTCCAAAATATCTGAATAACCGTTCATGGATACTGGTACCATTAATCATACACTTTCAAAACTCAAGGAAAGACAACAGTGTAACAATCCTTAGATGTCTCTTTATTCCATAGTACCATGAGATTATTTATACAACATTACACTTGATAAACATGTAACCATTCCACAACCTTCTTAAACCCTTGACAGAGCTTCAACAATTCTTTCATCTCACATATCAATTATAGTCTCTTCATCATCATCAACATAAATACTACCCATATGATCGTACTGATTCTCTTCATGAGACTTTCCCTTAGGGAATTGGTTTTCATAATGCCCGTACATTCCACATTTACAACATTTAACCATTGTTGATGTTGTAGCAATACCATTATCCTCTTCCCTAGTATTAACTGAACCTTTTCCTTTGCACTTACTGGCTTTGTGTCCTTCTTTTCCACACCCAAAGCATCTTCCAGTTCCCTTGAAACAATCTCCCCGATGCCTCTTCCCACATGATTTACATGAGGGAAATTTTACTTTCTTTCCTCTATGATCATCATGAAACTCCATCTTTCTCTTATTATCTGAGTCGGGAAACTTACCAAAATTGAGATTATTGATCATATTATGAGATTGCTGATTAGGCATAATAACGATGTTTGGACTTCCAGATCCCGTTTCATTTGGATTCTCATGAAGAATATCATTCCATTGTCCGTCATATCCTCCATTATAATTAATCTTCCGGTTTCCAGCCATTTTCTAAACCCCAAAAAGAATTGTGTGAGAGGTAAAACATACGCTAGGGAAAACAATATAATAAAGGGGGAGTACCTTCAATATCTAAAATCATAGATTACCATAATTCTAGTACTATAACCCATACTTATACTTAACCTTTGGGACATCCCTATACATACCTTAGAAATATCTATAGGGATCTCAATAATGCTCTCGCATCCTAGTTTCCAAAGGTTGACTAAACCTTTCCTCTGATACCAACTGTAGAGACCCGGAGCTTGACATACATAGAAATTACATTACTTTTGCGGAAAACATAGTACATAACAAAAACACACACACAAGGACAATAATAGTTTAGTGTCTTTGGAAACATGGAACGTAATCTTCTAATCATGGTGAAAGATCTTCAAAATATCCTATAAAGATCTTCCATTTTTTAATACCTAAAACCATTCTTTATATCCTGGGGAAATGAAAACAAAAAAGGGTGAGCTCAAATGCTCAGTAAGGGTAAACAAAAGAAATATAAATCACATCATATTCATAAGAACATAACATTTTGGAAATCTTAACCTGCAAAAGAGATCATAATATCATAACATGGGATAAATCATAGTAGTGAAATGTAATCCCAATAATCATAACATAAAACATGAAACATTGTGGCATACACATATAATCATAGGGAATCATTTCTTATTAGTCAATACTCATTTCCAAGACTATCTTAGTGGACAAAGTCCCTTTCTGAACCGAGTTCACTCCTCATTTCAGTCCTGTTTCACTACACTGGTATAACCTACCGTTCCAGCCATGTCTATCTCATGAGATAGAAAATATTTACCCAATGAATTTGAGGGAGATATAGGTCCCACCAATCTCATAATGATACCATTATTATGTGTGCCACAAAATCATAAATCATACATCGTTGCATAACCCATGTAATAAAAATCGGAATCTTAAACATCATGACATCATAAAACAATTCATATAAGATAAAGGAACACATAAAAATATTTCCATCACAACATAATAAAGTAAATGTAATAATAGGGATAGAAACAGAACCCTATATTATCTTAGATGGAATATAATTTTGATAAAACACTTGAACTCCATTCTTGAGGAAAATATCCTTTCTACGTCAAAAACATTTTCCTTTCTTAACATGTCATACAATTTTAAACTAAAAGAAGTTGATTAAAAATAATCTTGAAAACTTGTAAAGTAAGCTTCTTGGAAATAATGTTTTAAAAATTCATTCATGCCGTATAAGTTAAAAAAACATTCTTCTGGTACTTTTGTCAGAAAAGTCAAAAACTACCTCGTATGAAAAATGAAAAAATATTCCTTTCATATCTCTTACTAAAAACTCAAAGAAGGGTAAAATTGGATATAAACAATTTATAAGGATATAAATATTACATATTGATTAAAAATGGATGTGGATGATAAAATGAACCCCAGTAAATACTAAAGTATAAACAATCTCAGATAAAAATGAGATTGTGATATTTCCCTTACCTTAGGTCCGATTTGCTTCGTAAGTGTCTGAAACTCCTATATAATGATTTAAATAATGTCATTGACTTATTACAGAATCATAATAATTGTTATGATATCATATATTGTTCACATATGACTTTATTTTACCCGTTCTTTTGTAAATTCCATGTTAAAGAGAGTTTTGGGTAAAATCGTTTCATTTGTCGTCCGTGTTTTGACTTGTAATTATTCATATGATTACATAGATCATGATTACATAATTCCAGAATATAAAACATGGTTTATATATAATATATATTTAGAATATACATATATATAATAAATCAGTAAATGGAAAGAAATACACCGTTCATGGAGATGGTAGGCCGTACATACGCATGAACGCTGTTTTCGTTTTCTTATTGAGTTGAATTGAATTAAGTAGATAACATACATATATATACACATAAATCTAGTATCATAATTATGTCATATATTTCATGAATACTTATTATATATACTTTATAATCATTCATGAATGGTTAAAGTGGAGAATGAATCTCATCGCGTCGTG
This sequence comes from Viscum album, assembly GCA_963277665.1. Taxonomy (NCBI): domain Eukaryota; kingdom Viridiplantae; phylum Streptophyta; class Magnoliopsida; order Santalales; family Viscaceae; genus Viscum; species Viscum album. Next base: position 523,404,001 of record OY728150.1, read on the forward strand.
GAGACGGTAGTCCGTACGTACGCATGAGCGATGATATCGTTCTCATGATCGTGGGACTGTATTGGAGTGTGTGTATAATATTTTAGAATCAATATCAATTTAAAATAATCATATATAGTTATTTTTTACACCATTATACCCATCCAAGTAAGGTAGTGGTGGAAAATAGATTTCACCACGGCGTGGAGACGGTATTCCGTACGTACGCACGCGCGGTGATTTCATTTTACGTAGGATGGATAGATGGTGAAATAGGGTTGTTTCATACTTATAATAACATATCCGTATGTGAGTGATAGTGATGTTATTACTTCATAATGAAAAAACTAAATAATAATAAGCGGAAGAAGAAATAAAGATGAAAGAATTGGTAACGGAAATTACCTCTTCTTTGAAGCGCCTCTTTCAGACCTCCTCTTAGGGCACTAAAATTGGTCTTTGAGGAAGACCATAACCTCTAGAATGTTTCTAGGGAATTTTAGAAGAGAATTAGGTAGAGGTTGGCCGAGCTTGAAAGCTCAATGTGTTGTGAGGAAGAGAGGGAGGGGGTGCCCTTTTATAAGGGAAGAGAGGGGCACCTTTGGAATAACTAAAAATATTATTTTATTATAAAGCCAAATTCGGTTTTAAATATCTCCAAATTTATTTCTTTAGATGATAAGGTGGGGATGGGTTTAAATCCACTCATCTAATAGAATTTAGACAAGTTTAGGTTCATATTTTAACCTTATCATTTATATTTAACTTTAAGTTAGATAATTTTACTTTTACAGTGTCTTCTTATTTTCTTACACAATAAGGTTAATAAACATACTATATCAAGCCAAACGAACCCAAAGTTATTTATTATTAATATATATAACCTTATCTAAGTCATTTTGCTGAACCTTAGATTTTTAGGAATAAAATAACAATTAATAGTATAATATTTTTTTTAAAACAATTTTATGTCAATTTTGACACTATTTAGTAATTGATTTTTGTGAAAATCATAATAGTATGATTAGTTTGAAAAAATTTAATTAAATAAATACTGACATGTCATATTAAACTATAAAATAATATGAATTCATAAAAAGTCTTAAATTACATTTATTTTTGTATTTATAACATCAATTATGTCAATATTTCATTAATAAGACAATTACTGCATCATCTTTGTGTCATAATAAATGATAATTATTTAATCACTAAAAATTATAAATAAATCCCTATGATGTAGATAATTGTATTAGATTTCTGGAGACTATTCATGTTTGTTGTTTCATGGAGATTATCACTAAATTAAAATTATTATACTTATAAGATTTAAGAAAGTGACATGTTGTCACATTCTTTGGTTTTAATAATAATTAAATTATTTTCATCAAAAAAAGTCCATTAAATGAATCTAATCCGACCATTATGTGATATGGGTCGGCCATTAGTCAAACAATAGGATTTTGACATGTGTTAGGGTAATTTTATAATATTATATTTACCCTTAATTACCCGATTTACCTTTAACTATGGTAAATAAAATTTACCGTAGTTACTATTCATAATTCCCAAAAATAAAAAGTAGCTTATTAAAATAATTTTGATCCACTGATTCCAAATATGGAATCCATTTTTCCAAATTCAGTACATAAAATATCCAGAAATTAAATTAAAATTAATCCCGTTGTCGAAAGAAAAAGAGGTTTTCTTTAAAACATTGCAAATGATTGAATTGATTTATCCTACGAATTTAAGGTTGAATCAATGCTAATGACATAAATTATATTAAATGGTAAAAATATATTCTATTTATAATTTAAAACCATTATATATTATAATTTAACCATATAAATTATTGCAATGAAAAAAGTTGTTTTTAATTAAAATATTGCATGTTTTTACTATTCATCAAAATATGAAAGTTACGAGAAGAATATGAAAAATTTATCCAAAGTAAATTTTTATTTCATGATTCCAAAGAAGAATTTTATTTTGTCAAATTGAACTTATAAAAATGTCAAAAACTAGATTTAATATTGGTGCACCATCAAAAGGCTGCAAGACTTCATTTTTTTGAAAAATACTTATTTTACCTGAAAAATTTATTTTGTTCTTATACCATGTTTTAGAAAATGTGAAAGAGGAATAATAATGATATAAGATTCAAAAATTAGTTAATACTATTCACAACTTCTAGTTCATAATAATATTATAATAATATATCTATGTTTAGTAAGACCTGGTATTGCGTACAACACACGCTATCGAGGAAGGTCGTGATTGCATGTAATGCAAGCCAAGTTATGGTTGCGTGTTGTGCAAGAATCCTTCGTTGTTTCGTATAACATAATCCAACCATATTTCATTTATACATTGAATTTATATATATATATATATACTCAATGTTTCATAGAATAACTATTATCAAAATTGTATGTAACACGATCCAAGAATAGAGTTGCATATACTGCAATCTAATATGGTGTTGCGTATAGTGCAAGGTAATCATGGTGTAGAATACAATACAAGAAATTAATGAAATTAAAAGAATATTTTTCATAAAATCTCGGGGAGTTACAATATAAGTATCTTTCCACCCCTCTCATGACAATCATATCACCTCAATACATATGGATAAAAACATCTCAATCATTAGGTCAATCCCAATTCTATACCATGGATCTCATATTAATAAATTCATATATATATAACATTTAAAATAAATTTTAACATATTAATTTAAACAAAAAAACACCCTGGCCTAAAATACCCATTTTCCTAAACCTCCCACTAAACTACCACCACTAGTAGTCATGATTGATTATTATAATAGGAATCTCATGGGTTCAATTAATTATTTAAAAGGAAAGAATTATATTTATAGGGCCTCTAACTGACTACCAAGTGGTGTGCTCCAATAGGAACCAATGAAACAGTCACTAAAACACAATGGAAGGTAATCCCCACCTACCTCAGGTTGATCAATGCCTCCATATTCAATCACAGACTTTAAAAATGATTGATTTGAAAGAAATCAGTATTTAAGATGAATGTCATAATGATACAGTGAAACCAATATCACAAATTTGGTGCATCGTATGTTGAGGGATTGGGGAAATAAAATTAAGTGGAATTTAAGACTGACCAATGTAGTTCCGACACAATTGATGACATTCAAAATAGAGCCTAAGTGGGTGGAGTGTCTCGAACATTAATTGGAAGGAGAAATTGGAGGAAGAACATATTGTGCATACGTACAGGAGAATAAATAATAGATAAAAAATATAGGGGTTTGGGATAAAATGGAATTTTCACCACTTAAAATGAGTCTTAGGGTTATCTCGCTTTGTTATTCCATGCATGATGGAATTTTATGGCTCTGACTATCTAGGATCTAATCACAAAATGTTTACTTATCATGATTAGGAAATACTGTTCACTGACTATTTTTACTACATTGTATAGTCATATACTATTTGGCACTAATCGGGTGGCATGATCATGTTTTCCCAATTTTTTCCCAAGCCATGAATAAACACTTTTAAAAAGTGTAGAGGTACTTACAAGACCATGTTCAAAAGGTGGGTGATCATTTTCGTATAGGAGGCTGCACGGTTTACCCAAACTATGAACCTCACCATGTGCACTTTGAAAACATGGTATTTCAGACTTTGAGAGACCCAAACCATAACCGATCACCTATGAAAATCTATGATCATTTAGAATCATCTAAATAAGGGTCATGTGTGGAGGAAAATTATGGAATTAAGTTTCAATAATTGAGAGAGTCTTTCTTCCCTATAGTATCCAAAATTTTAAAATAAGTGAGAATTTTGATTAGATATAAAAACCTAATACATTACAATCAACCCACCTTAACATAGATCATCACAAATATATAAAACACAAAATCAAAATTGTTTTGAACATACCATGCTCTTAAAAAATCATGGACTACCACAGTCTAAAGGGAACAAGTTAACTATCTCAAGGTGAGGGGATCCCCATTTTATGAGTTATCTACCCTAGTCGCATCCCAAATAAAATCAAGGAAAAATGATGGTCAACCTACCATCCTGAGAATCAATTTCCCCCAATGACACATCATTTCTCTTTTAACTCAAAAGATGCTGCAATGTTATAATTTACACACAACATAATCCTGCGCCACATCGATGCTCGCCTCATGACCATGTTTCACATAGAACATATGAGGTCTCACATCAAAAAATTCCCCAAAACATAGTCCTAGTGCCTAGAACCTCAAATAAGTCCCACATCACAATTATATACAGATTACAACACACCTCAAGTAACCCCCATCTCCTCAATTCCATGATACCAAAACATCTCAATTAACCTGAATCTCCTTGATGGCCTGATTCCAACACATATCACATGATCCCATTTCCATGATCTTTATATATATATATATATATATAATGCACACATGATAGTTACAACCTTTTAAACAGTGTGAAGATAGTCAATAAACACATCATGTGCACCTTTCCACTGAAAATAGACATCCCTCAAATGGTCATGCCAAAATAATTCAAATAGTACCTCAATCATGCTAATATCATACCTTGAATCGTCTTCAACTCATCTACCAACTCTAAACCTGGTAACTCCATGAAAAGATCCTTAACATAAGTCTAACTGACTCAATATTTACCTCCCTATAATGCCACACCATCCAATGATCACTAAACCCACTATTGCGTCCTATTGGCACTTCCACAACCTCCATGTGATGTTGAAACTCATCTACCATCACCTGGTACCAATCAATGTTCAATCTAAAAAAAACTTTAGTTTTCCCTATTCTTTGCATTTCTTTATACCCAAGGAGAATTCCTGTAGAACCATTCAATATTCTTGACCTATCCACATTCCCATAACTCCTTTAAAGTCAACTCACATTGAGTTCATACATGGTTTATCTGCCCACGTAGTAAATCACACCATCAATGAACCACTCCAAGGTGGTTTTCATGAGTCCTTGGGTTAACATTCATGATGGAATGACTCACAGACTCTCTTCCTACTATCTGAAGGGTCTCCAATAATGTTACATAATGCCATCCCCTAGCACGAGTAAGGATGATTTGTAAAATTTTCCTCGGATATGAGCACCTGCTTTAACACCTTTGAGAATGAATCCTACATGAATATGTTTTCCTACTCTTGAATGGAGTGAAGTAAGACATATTTTAAATGAATCACCCACTAGATATCATTTCCCACAATACTTGGTGTGAATAGAGACAACTCGGTGAACAATAGTTCATATTTAATGATAGATATGTCTCCCTAGTAATGGCTCAAGAACCCATTAGCTCTCTCTTCCCTCAGCATCTATGGGAATTAGTGCTCGAAGAACCATGCCTAAATGGACTTCCAAGATAGTCCCTCATGTTTAACTACTTGAACCAACAAATCCCACTAGATCCCTTCTATTCCTCTAATCAGGTATGTTTCCAGGGTTACCCATCACCGTTGAGGAATCTCTAGATGCTCAAAGATAATCTAGATTAACTTGAGGCTGTCTAATCCTCCATTGGTCCTCCCTCACCCAAAAATATTGGTGGGTGAAATGATTATAAGTTCCAAGTCAGATACTCCATATAAGGATATGTCTCTAGAGACCCCCTACAAATCCTATGGATGACATGAACTAGGCTCGCTCTAAGCTACTCATCATGCCACAAACCAAAATTGGTCAAATTTGGTTGCTACCAAACCTACAGTATAGAATTTACCCATGCATGAACCTAAGGCTCGTGAAATAACTAATCCTTAGTGGTCAAAACTTATTATCTCTATAAAGCCACCATTTAACCATCTACCTAAAGCACTATTAGATGCCTTCTATATGGAATCCCAATGAATAATAATAAATGGTCATACAGTTCCGATAATATATATATATATATAACATATATAATGAAAACAGTAATATGTAAAACAACTTTACTACCCTTACTCTTCCCCATCAAAACCATGACACACGACATCCGGACCTCATGGAATCCTTACCCCCCCAAAACAGTGATAAGGATCACATATTCCCGAGACACACCGGTGCTAATAAACCATGTTCCCTCAATCTGATAACCACGTTTCCAACTAGGTGATCAATATCACCCCATATCATCATACCTTCCCACTCTTATATGATCCCTGACCATGCACCAATATATATATATATATATATATATATATATATATATCACATGCCATAATTAATGTATTTCTTTTAACATAGGCACACAAAGATATATATATATATATATATATGGAATCCTATGTGCCTATCAAAACAATAACAAACATACACCCCTCTATATATTGGTCCAAGGGTACAATCATTCTTCATTCCCGTACAAGTGTAAGGGTCACATGTCATAATAGTAAACAATTTAAATCCATGTGCACCACACAATGTGTAAATATAATCAAATATAAAATGAGAAAAGGAGAACATCAAATCCCACAACTAAAAACATCGTCCTTCCCCCATGCATGGGGATACCGACACACAAACATGATATCATAACAAATTACCAAAGCATCTAAATATCCAGTCAACCATATCCCAAATAGTAAGTCCAATTTAAGGAAAAGAAATACTAATATCATTATTTTCCAAATGAATACTACAACTAAATACCCGTCATGAAATTCTCCCATATCATTTGTGGCACCTTGGCCAATTGAGAAACATGAACAGTGCTTCAAGCCGAGTACCACTACTCATAGGCACTCATCATGGGATTCCAAAAGACGTCGAATAGTGTTGAGAATATAATATTGAGATATTGGGGAGACTATACCCTCTAGAAATGAATAATAATAGTCTATATAAATCTAAAGTAATATAAAAAAATACCAAGAATATCTGAATTAGTAACCCACCCATGGTTGAAGGAATAAAATAGAATACAATAGAATAAATAATATCTAACAAAAACAGTTTAAAAGATAAACAAGGAAAACATTATGTTTGCAGAAACATAAACATAACATGCATAAAAGGCATGTAATACTATATAATATTTAGAAAGGTCTCCCTTATATTACCATCAAAATATACATATACAAGAATAATTAAGATACAAAAATAAACATAAGAGACACTCTAAATGACATAGGAAATTCAAGGTCCCTTGAAATCTGATTCATTCGCACTCCATCACTTGGTTCGACCTCCAGATTCAGAGCCCTTACCAAAATGGAAAACCTAAAATCTTCATCTTTTCTGATGGCCCCATATATGGTGTGACAGAGAGTCTCTATAGGCGACCACTGGCATGTAGTTAACTTACAATTGTTATTACGCAGTTGTGTGCTAAAAATATATGAAGAAGGATAGCACATGCATTTAAAAATACACAAATTTATCAGGTTCTCAACAATCACTAGGATGTTATCACATGCTTCATCCAATGAAGAAAATATTATAGAGGAGAGGATCCTTATCTCATATCCCAAGGAATTCCCTAATGTAAAATAATCTTGGTGAAACCATAGGTTCTACCTTTAGTAATACGACTTGGAACCATGTCTCAACTAACACCCATGTCCATGTCAAGTCAATGACATCCTGAAAGAACTCCCAAATAGTACCTATCCCCTATGACCTCAACTCATAAATCCCCATTAGATAGAAGCCCAATTTCCATAGGTACAATTATATTTATCCATAAATAATATATTCATCAACTAAATAACCAATGTACAGAGGAACACCAATGTCTATCCTCCGAAATAAGTCCAATATCATTGGCCACTAGTATGATGAGCCTCATCACATAACTGAATGTCTCACCACTTTCAACTGATTGATCCTCACCATCTCTATTTCATTCTATTCCAAGAACCTCCAACCCATTTATTAATCCAAAACAACTTCATTCCTCTAGCCCCATGAGTTTTTAAAACTAACTAAACATCTGATTCATCTTATATTCACACATTTCTATATGGGGGATTTCAGAACATGGGTTAGTATAAATAACAAATTTAAAAACTAAGGCACACAAATCTGGCACGTCATACCCCTATGACTATATAGTTCAAACTGATGGGCATGCCATCCAAAATATATGTGGCGATGATTTCAACTAGAGGACTTCACCATATAAACTGATGGTTGAGCCACCCAACCCATGATCAAAATCACACATACATATATATTTTTCTCAGACCATTCCCAACATTGTGATCATATCACCTTAGTCTATATAGCCAATTCAATCTCATCCCTTGGCGTGACCCTTCCATGATCGCATTTATATCATATTAGAATATATATATATATATAAATATAAATTTAATATAAACTATTTAATTTTGATAAAATTACACCCTAAACTAAACTATGCCAGTTACTAGGCCTATCACTGGGCTTACACCACTTTTATTCTTGACTAATCATGCTAATAGGAATCTCATGGTTACAATTATTTAAAATAAAATCATTATATTTATATAGTTCCAATCAGACTACCCAACCTTGTTCTCAATGAGGTACCCATGAAACACTCACAAAAATACAAATAAAGGTAAACACCACCTACCTCGGGTTGTAAATTCCAACAGGTCTAATCATATAATCAAACTCAAACTGGTTTGGATGAAAATAGAACATTAGATGAAAAACATATATTTAGCATATCTTATCAAGAGGGAAAGTGAAAATATAAAAAATTGGAATTGTATACGTACCTACAGGGTTCCAATGCACCAGATGATGATCCATGTTTAGTCTAGATGGAAGGTGTGGATCAAAAACTAGAAGGAAGGAAAAATAGGAGGAGCTCCCAATTGTGTACTGCCAAAGGAGAATACTGAAAGGAGAAAATGTTGTAAAAGGGTATAAATAAATTGAAATTTCATCATTTTGATGTAAAACATGGTTAGTTTAAATGGTTATTTCAAATTATTCCCCAACAAAGTTTACTATAGTGCATGGGTACTACCAATTTGGAAATGAGAATGCAACACACACATGGTTTTCAAAACCATATTCAAGTCACGAAGATCTATATTCAAAAAAATACTGAGTTCCTCACAAAACTATGCATCTCATCCTAAACAGTTTACCAAACCATTCTCAGTGAAAAGGATTATGAAAATGTTCTAATTATAGGCCATAAGATTTACCAAAAATTGTGCGCCTCTGGCTGCACAGATTAAAAACATTGTATATTGGCCTTTGATGGACCTAAAATTTAACCGATAAACCATGAAACTTTAAAATAATTAATAATCACATTTTAATGGTCTTAGATTAAGGAAAATATCAGAATTAATTTCCTATAATCAAGAGATGAGTTTTTCTACCCTCTAATCTCATAAAATTTAAAACGGTTGAGGAATTCAGACCACTGAATAAATCATGATCCTTACATTAATAATATATTAGAGATGTAGTTTTATAGAGATTTAAATTTAATGATAAATTAGAATTGAACATAAAATTGTAGATAAGGGGTGTTTATATAGATACTGTGGATGGGTATCATGGAATACTATATTATTTAATTTCATTTTTACTCTCTACAATATCAACAATATTAATTATAATGGATTTTAAAATATTTTCATGAAATGATTTATATATATATATATTTAATTGTAGATATCCCAAGAAAAAAAATCAATATATACTATTATTTTATTTAATGAAAATAGTTTTTATTATAATATAATTTAACTTATTAATAGAAATTTTTTACGTTAGGAAATTGATTAATTTATATTCAATTAAATTAATTTACTAATAAAAATAATATAATTTAGAAAAAATATTTAGTTAATTATTTTTTTATTCACACATAATAGTGGAATTATAAAACATATTTTATATGAATAAGCTGGTTTATACAATGAATATAACTTTCATTTTTTTGGAAAATAACAAAATATATCCATTAAATTATTTTGACATACTGATTGGAAATATTTAATGATTATATAATCTTCATCTTATAATTAATTGAAATTCAATTTGTAAATATTTTATAAAATTTATTTGTAGTGATAAAAATTAAAAAAATATAGTCACTATGTTTTCCCAGTATATATATTAATCGTCCAATGATTTCCCCATACCATATATAATGTGTATTATTTTTATTAATCCACTAAATTTATATATGAAAATTTAAATTTTAAATTAATAATTAAATTTGTTACAATATTATATCAATATTAAAAATATTTCATAACATTTTAAAATGAATATTATAGGGTATCAAAACTTTCTCAATGGAAATGAAAACAATCATTAAATTAAATTAATAATTTCTAATATAGAATTAAAATATTTGAAAATATATATTTTTTGAAGTCAAATTTTTTTATTTAATCACATGATGAATATAAAATTTAATGTTATCAAAAATTATAATATTACATTCTTTAGTTACATGATACAATTATATCAATATAAAGATAGAAATAATACTTTGTTATTAATTGGTTTCCAATGAATACATCACTATTTCTATTCATATATGAAAATAACACAACCCATAAATAAATATAGAAATATTATAAATATATATGTGTAGATGAATATATTAAATCATTAATAAAATATTTAATATTTTTTAGTAAATAATATTTAATTAATAAAAATATAGTCATACATATTTTTTTATTATTAAGGATACAAAATAATTTTTAATATAATAAATAATAATAACATTTCTAATTAAAAGATAAAACACAACCCCTTGTTTGAACTAATAGTTATGTTTGGCTACCCCCATGCTTAAAAAATGTGAATGAATACATTATGATAAGAAAAAAACACCTCAAAAATTTCATGATGGATACGAGGATTGGAGGTCAGATCATCCCATAATTTTATTTTTTATAGAGTTTAGGAATTCATTCTCTATTTAAGATATATCTATGAAATTCTTCTGAGTATTTATATTAGTTACCCTTTTCATGAAAGTGAACTACCCAAATTATACATAGATGTTTACTTCAGTATATTTCAAATTTCCTACACTATTTGATATGAAAACTTATATTTCTTACACGTTTTTATTTGGTTAGTGATTGATTAATTCTGTATATATGAGTTATAAGAAATATATTTTTTTCCACATAGCTAGTATATATAGTTAAATTTTAATAAATCACATGAGATGGTATTCATAGGTTTCACTATATTGGGTATCCTTACAAATGAAGTTTGGTTCATAATAATTAGACAATTCAACCCTTTTGAGGTCATATGAAATACGCAAATGTGTTAGTTTTTTCAAAAATCTGGAGATTGATCAATTCATACAATATTAGTTTCTAAAGAATAAAATTCTGATCGAAAGTATATAGTACATGAAAGACAAATATTAGATGAGAATATAACATCATAATAGTTTATTATATATTTGTTTATAAAAAATCCGATCTCTTTAATTTCTTGTAGACCATTGATCACCAGGTCCAAATGATCTGAAATATTGTATATCATTATAACATATAAATTATATAGGATAGTTTGAATTGTAATACCTGTATTTTGAAATTATAAAATTTATAGATGTATATAAATATTTATTTTTTATATATTAATTATAATAAAAATATTAATAATTTAAAATTTTAGGAATTGTTTTCTGGAAAATATTTTTTAATAGAATGTATAGTTTTGATGACACACATAATATAATTTTTTTATTTAAAAAATTAAAATAATTATTTTATGAAATGATATTCCACTGTAAAATAATCATATCAAAATTATGTTTGTGATAATATATGGGTTTTTCCGTAATGATTTATTTGTTGAGGAATAATTAAATTGTAATTAATAATTATAGATGCATTTAAATTTAAATTATTTAAAAATTTATTTTAATTGTTAAATTTTTTATTTAAGTTATATTTGTTCAATAATATTAAAAAAATAATAATTTTGGTAGTTGGAATTATTTTTATATTGAATAATGATACTAAATCCTCATATACAGATGATACGTATCTTTTTGGAAAGCCACTTTCTTGTCGCCTCTGTACGAATAATTTTAAATAGGATTATACCTATTAAATGATTCCAATTTGGAAAAATGGATTAAATATTTGGAATCATTAAAATTTATATTATCTAAATATTTTTACATTATTTTTTTATAATTTTTAATTGTAAAATTTGTAAAAAAAAATAATTACCACAGTTAATGTAAAAAATGATTTATTGGGGGCAGGGTAAAATAAAAAATGTAATAGATAAAAGTATTTAATCCCTTTTAAAAACCCATTTTTATTGTTAGGGTGTGATTTTATATTGTAATAGTGTTGATAGAGACCCATTTGTGAATCATGCAAATTGATAAAAATGTCGGTGTAATTGATTTTAATTCAATGTGTGTCCTCTCCCCAATTTATATAATTTCACCCCTTCTATTCAACTTTTAACAATTCCAATGTGATTTTTCATGGAAAAACTCTATCTAAATAAAGTTATTACTTCCAAAAATCACCAATTTTTCTTTTTTTGTGTCTCAAATCCAAACTTGGATGTCTTTTGATTGAAATCTATATGTGTTATTTGAAGAAGAGGTAAGATTAGAATATTATAATTTTTATTTTATTTCTTCTCACACCCCATAAAATATTATTAGGCCAAAATTATGTATAATAATTAATATATTAAATATATTAATATGTTATTATTTTATGAGAACTACATATATTCACATCTTCTTCCATAGAATTGGAATCAATATTTGTTCATGTATACGAAGGACATCTGCCTCACAAACTAATGTAAATCAGTTTCTAGAAACACCTTTAAAATAATAGTATAATGATTATTTTAAAAAATTTATATTATATTTGTTCTATTATAATTATAATTTATTTTTTATTTAAAATAATCTTTCTAATGTTAAAATGTTTTTAAAATAAGATAATGTTGCTTGTGTGTACGACAGACTACCGCCTTGCGAAGCGATGGGATTCATTATTTATTTATGTTTTACATCAAAAGAAAGGATGATATATTTAATGAATATAAGTGATATTTATGAAATTATATTTATTATATAAAATTAATATATCACCCACTTAATTACCCATTCACCCATTAAGAAAATGAGAACATTTCTCATTCATACATATGGTCTACAATCTTTAGGAAGCGATGTAATCCCTTTTTTATGTTCAAATGTTAGTAACGATTATAAAAATTTATTAAATAAAAATTTATATTTATAAAATAAATATATATCTTGATATTATGTATCTATATAATATACAAAATAATCCAAAATTTTATGAAAAAAATGAATGATAAAACATGCTAGGTAACATATGAAACAATATTAATAGTAAATGATTATTCGTGAATTGGTGGAAACATTTAATAAAAGATCATATATGTAATTAAAAATATTTATATGATTATTTAAAAATTTCAAAACATTATTAAGAACATTATATTGGATATTATGTAACGTTCAACCAAAAGGAATCCATATGTGAGACACTTCTTCTCAATTTATATTCATTAAGTCATATTGAAATTTTATGCCCCTAATTCCCTTTATGAGGTGTATAAACAACCCCCTTCATGCAGGATATCATGAGTAATGCATAATTCATGATATTTTATGTTTAAATTTGAAATATTTTTTCTTTGGGGATTTGACATGAAAATTAACAAGAGGTAAATAATTTTCATTCTCAATTAACGTCCCTTGGGTTTTATATCTTTATCATTTTTTTGATAATATATGATTATATTTTTAATATCTGTTGACATTTAAATGTGATATTTAATTATTTTTAAATTGATTTTTATTTGATACACATAATTATTTCATTTTTTAATTTTATCATCAATATCATCATCTTTGTAAGGGTTTGTTTTTTAACCTTTTTTTAATCAGTATTGTTTAGGCATGAATTTACAGTTAAGGAAATCATTTGATAGTTTTCTAATAAACTAAATTAATTTATATATCATATATTTAATGATTATTTTTTCATTTAATATTACCATATTACTCACCTTTATACTTAAAATGATTAATAAAATGTTTTTAACATAATACGACATCTATTTCCTCTTTAGTCGAAAGACTTTTTTCATTAAAACCAATATTTTTAAGAATGCTTATAATTTTTTTAAATTATTTAAATGAATTAATAATAAATTTTTAACCATGTTTGAAATTCTAATTTGATGTAAATGATTATTTATGTGGTTTTCAAAACAAGGCCCATTTTTATTTTTCCAAAATTATTAAAATAATATTTTTGTTAATTATATAATATATGCTGAATTTCACACACACATGGATAATCTTTATTTTAAATCATATTTTAATAGATTTCAATTATATTTTAAAATTTTTTCACAATTCATCATGTACTTTTAGTTTTAAAAGTTGATTTTCAAAATGATATGAATATTTTCTTCCATAATGATTATAAGTATATATTAATGGCATTTCAATTCATAAATGTAAAACAAATTATATTTATTATACTACAATAGGGATAATATGAATTTATACAATATTTATTCAATATAAGGATGTTTTATGATCATTTTTAATGAGGATATTATTTACATTCAATTCCTTGGTTCATTTTTTATTAATTATATATTAAATTTCCTGAGATCATTAAAAATTAAATTTCCAACAAATATCCATATTATTTATCAGAGATATTAGTGTTCCATAAACTATATACAATTTTTTAATATTTAAAATTAGATTTAAATTCATATTAATGATGAAGAAATATTGATAAATTGGTATCCTTTACTCAATTTAGATACAGGATGATAATTCATATTCTTCTTGAATTTAATCTTTTATTCGATATATGAGGACTTCTTTGAATATTTAGTTATGTGTGTGGGTCTATTATTGATATCCCTTTAATGTATTGGTACTGTGATGAGATGAATTAATTGGTTAACCTTGATAAATTGGGTTTCTGATGTATACAAACCCATCAGTTTTAAAATTTATTTTTGAATCGTCTTGAGAACAGAGTATGATGATTCAAAAAATCATAACATCTGGTAATTAATAATTTTCGGAAATTTAAATTTAATAATTATTATCCACGATATTTTTATAATAAAATTAAATAGGGAGGAATTCAATTCTCAATTTATATATTAAATTGAATGTGTGTTCAGTTATATAACATTCTATACGGATTATGCCTTATATGTTCTTTATAATACATTTATTGATTAAAATTCTTGTATTTTCAGACATTTAAAATTACATATTGATTATTCCTTATATAATTATTATATTAATACTATTTAAATGGTATGTGTGTTATGTTATTCACCATTCAATGCTTATTATTCTTATTAACTTCTGATATATTTGTTTTCTATAGCCTTTATATAGCATTTTAGATTACCATAATTTTGTTTCCTATCAAAGAATCTTGGATGTCTAGTATTAATGAAATGAAATGATATTCTAGATGTAATAATTATATTATAAAAAATGACTATATAATTTTTTATATATAGATATTTCAAATTATTATCATATATTTATCTAGTTCACAAAGATTACTTAACTATTCAGTCTATTTGGATATCATCTCTTGTTTCTAGTGCCAATATAATTTTATAGAAACAAAATTTGTTTTGATGGATTAAGGTTCTTTATAGTTTGTATTAGAGGATTTCTAGTATAATATTTTGAAACTAGATTTAGGAAAATATAGAGTAGGGAATATAACCCAACATTTGAATTTATTGATATGTATTAAGGAATATTGTAATGTTTTTGGTAATGTAGATTTTATGTGTTTTTTGGGTAATAAATCCCTACATAAATAATACATAATTATTGGGTTCTATTATAGTTGTGCCTTAGGTACTAACTCTAAAAAGGAGTATCACACTTGACTCAATTGTCAACTAGTACATGAAAATGGGAATTACTTCACAACTATCTTTACAATACCTGAGGATATACTATGAATAATTAAAATCTACATTACAAACCATTAAGTTAGATTTGAATATATTATTAAACTGATTCATCTTGGTTGATACTATATTTCTTTTACTGAAAATATGTTTTCAAGATTGTGAAATTTTATAGTTGATTATATAGTCATCCCACTGTGATAATTTTTTTCTACATTATGATTTTTCAATTTATTTAATAGTTAAAATATAGAGAAATCATGTTAAGATTTGACATGAAAGAAAACGTGGTGACTATGAGCATCCAAATGGGATGATGTTATGAGAATAATATATCATGATTATGTATACTTTTTTATCCGGAAACATGATTACAAACCAGTATCTTAATGAACTCTCAGACTCAACAAAGAAGAGAAGGATACAGTAAGCTAAGAATTTGAGTGATGGACACAATAGAGGAGATAATACATAATTTACACAATTTCAGAAATGTGAAGATAGAAAAACTAAAATTTTACTCAAAGGAACATGAAAATGTTTTATAGGATGTTAATAAGGTCATAATGTAATGAATTCTAGAGGATAAAAGATGGTGTTGATGGAAGTATATAAATTGCATCTAAGGGATATATTTATAATTCTTTTTCTTTAGTTTGTGGAAGTTAGGACTTATCCAAGTCCATTACCACTATTAAATGTTATCCTTAATAGAAAGGAAGGACCAATGTAAAAATAAATATATTTATATATATATTAATATAGATTTAGGAAAGAAATTTAATAAGTATTTTTACAAAGGGTATTTTGGATACATGAATCATGAAATATGTAATTGTATGTTAAATTTTAGAAGCATATATTTATTAATTTACTTATGAGTTATAAGCATCACTATGAATTTACGAGTTTAAGGATAATAATAATTATAATGTCCAAAAACCCCTTTTTTGATTTTTTGTTGGAGGAATATGGCATGAAATTGTTTTTTAAACTATTTTAGGAATACAACCCATTAAGTTAGTATATGACAGTTTTATATTAGGAATAATGGATTTGTATATATGATTAGAGGTATTAGTAACCATTATGTTTTATTTTTTCTTTAATGTTGTCTAAATAATGGGACATAAATTTTTTTAATTTTTAAGGAATTCTATTAAAAATTTTCTTGAAGAAGGACAACTCAATACTTGTGAAAACTCATTTCATACAACAAAATCTATGGATCCTATACTAACAACCAAATGACTATATGGGTTTAGAATAGAATGTTGGACTGTGTGATTTTACAATTTATATGACTTTTTTTTTACTTAAATTTATTGAAAAGTAAATATTATTGATGAACTAGCGGTATTAATTTTTATGATCTGATATTTTTTATTTTATTGAAATATGTTTCCTAAAAATATTCGTTTTGTTAAATAATCAAAAATAGGTGGAAAAACTCATCAATCTATTATAGATCCTATGATATCATAAAATATTATTTTACTGTTTCTGATATAAAAAATCTTTTTTAGATATTAACTTTATAGAGTAAGAGATTAATTGGGTATTGATCAAATAACAACCAAAGGATTAAATTGGCTTTCTAAAATATAAGGATATGAATTAAGTATATTTTCATATATTTTTAAGTAGAAAAATTATTCCTCAAAATTAAGAAAAGGATCTTGAAATTTTTTTCTTATTACATTAATAAACTTTTGAATAAAATTTAAATTTAAATAATCTCATATTTTTTGTTTTGAAGTACTTATCATTGCATTTATCATTCCATTTATTGTGATCATTGATCTATATCACTATTTATAATTATTTATTCTTTTATTCTATCTCAATATCAAGAAATCCCAGTTTTTTTTAACTACATGGAAATATAATTTTGTTTTATTCTAGATGAAAATTATATATGTTTTTCTCACTTGTTGAGATGATGTTTTATAAACCCAGTTATGTTTGTGGTTTTCAACAATGGTTCTTTAAAATTCCATACCACTAATTACTGAAATCATGTTTAAATCAATGAGATAATGTTAATTGAAGGTGGGAAGAATGTAACACCCCCATGAATTTTAAAATTAGAAAAATGGGTTTTATATCATAAATGAAATAAAAATATTATGCTATATTATAATGTAATAGTTCGATAATTTATAATATATTTAATTTTAAATTATTTCAATCTTTTTGAAAGATTACGGAACAAGATACCGTGAGCTAAATTAATGCTAATATATTATATCATTTTAATCTGGAAATAAAATTTTATTGTATAAATAATAATAAATAAATAAATAAAATTATATTTTCTACACATTTATAAATAGATTTATTGGTTATGAAATTTTTATAGACAACATTTCCATCATTTGATGGAAAATGAAATGTAATTTTGAAAAATATTTTTTTCTTCAAAAATACATTTTAGTCACTCTTTGTAAAAAATATTAAATTAGTTTTAGGAATATTGATGATGATTTATTTTTTAAAAAATAACACCATTTATCAAATAATCATATAAATTTTTTCAAAGGGCACTTTTTGGGGTTTTTTATGAAATGTTTCATTTTTTGACGAATAGTGAAAAATAGTTTTTGTGAAAAAAAACTATTTATTTTATATTTTTTGCCAAATTAAAATATATTTTATATTTTAGTGAAGTAAAATGAGTAAATATATATGAGAATTTAACATATTTATCTAATTCTAATAAAATTCATATTGAAATTTGTTCTTAAAACCTTCAATACTTTTTAGGATTCTCTCATTTGAAACCCACTTTTTCATCATATTTGTAGGTATAATTTTAAATTGAATTCTCCCAAATCATTAAACTAAATTTAAAAATTTTTATTCAATATTTTAAATATAATAATTTATATTATATATTAACTTCAAATTTTTTGGACCATTTTAAGGTGTAAAATATATAAAAACTAGTTACTATGGATATTGTAAAATTGATTGTTTAGGGGCGTTAATGTAAAACTATAATGGATAACATGACATAAAAAATAAAAACAAAATCCTTTTTTATATACATATATTCAACTTATCACCTCTATGGGTCTATAAATACCCATTTTGCGGTTTTTGGAATTAATCAAAACACGAGTGTAATTGATTATTTTTAAAAACTCAATGTTTGTCATCTCCTTGACTTATAGAAGGTCATTCCATATCATCTACTCCTTGCACATCCAAAAAATTTTGTAAGAAAAAACAAGTTCAAATAGAATCTTTAATACCCTCCATTAATCATAGATAACATGGTTTGATTATAAATTCAAACTTGGAAGGATTTTGGTGAAAAAGTAAAGTTGTTGTCTGAAGAAGATATAAAATTCCAAGACGATATATTTTTTCATTTTCCACATTCGTCATATCTAATTAAATCAATATTGTATAATAACATAATTATAAGACATTTACATAGAATTTATTATGATAATCTATTGACCTATATATATCTCCTCTTCTATCAAATATGAAATGATGATGTCAACTGTCTTTATAGAGGACTACCACCTTGCAAACTAATGTAAATCTTTTTCAATAATAAAAAATAAAGGATGTATAAATTTTATATTTAATACATTAATATGGTATTTATTATATTATTATGCGTCTATAATTTTTGAATCACTTATATATTATAATAGGTCATTCTATTTAATATTCATTAATGTCGCTCATGTGTATAGCAGACTACCCTCTCGTGAAGTGATGGGATAAATTGTTCACCTATGATTTACAAGGAAATTAATAATGATATATTTATATAATATATGTGATATATATAAAAAATATAATGATTCTATAAAATTAATAAATCATCCATTTCCTCCCCCTTTCACCAATTAAGGAAAATGATAACCTCGGTCATGCGTACATGTAACCTACCATCCACAAGAAACGATGTGATCCGGTTCACATGTTCAAATTTCAATAATAACTAAATAAAATTTTAAAATAAAATATTTATATTTATAAAATTAATATCATTCAATTTATTTTTTATCTTCCTCCTATACCAAATAAAAATAACTTCTACTAAAAAAACACATTAAGAAAAAAGTAAGTAAACAATTAAAACAATAGAAATAATGATATATTATTAACAAACACGTAGTAAAATATAATAAATGATTATATGTGATAATATAAAGATTGATAATGTTTTGTTATATGTTAATTACATCATTAAAACAACTATATATTATATTAAATAACATTCTACCAAATTGAATCATGAAGTAAGGGATATATTCTTTATTTATCTTCAAAGATGCATGTTGAAAAGATATGCACATAATTTATTTTTTATGGTGTGTGTACAACCCAATTTTCAAGATATATATTGAATAATTGGTAGTTTATTGGGTTTTACATTTTACATTCAACTATTTCATCATTAGTTTACTTAGAAGAAAAGTACAAAGTGGTAATGATTTTTATAACTCAATTTCTTATCATTTAGATATATTACTTATTTTTTTCCTTTAACCATATATGGTTATGTGTTTAAATAACTTAGTGTAAATTATATTTTAAATATATTAGTTTAATGTGGGTTTACACCTTATACATATAATCTTATAATTTATTAATTATTCTTTCAATGTCATGATCTTCGTAACGGTTTATTTCATAATCTCATTTTAATTGGGGTTGTTTATGCATTATTTCCTGTTAAAGGATATCAATTTATTATTCTATAATAAACCCCTTTAATTTTCTTATAATATGTTTATTCAAATTTTAATCATGATGTAGTACCATATTCATTATTTGGTTCTTAATATTATTGGGGAAATTTTTTTAAAAAAATAAGTCATTAAATCTCTCTTCAGTCAAAAATACTTTTCCCTCTTGTGCCAGTATTTATAAATATTTTTCTAAAATTCTAAAAATGACTGATTAAGACATTTTATATAAGTTTAAATTATTTAAAACATGTTTTTAAAATAATAATCATGTAATTTTCCAAACAATACCGTCTTGGATATTACCACAACTGAGAAAAAAAACATTTTATAACTTATACGACATGTACATAATTTTCTTTCATCTTCGGCACTGAATTTTTCTAAATATTATTTTATATGTTTCAATTTTAATTTAATAAGAAATTTATTTTTAAAGTCTTTTTGGAGGAAAATTATTTTGAATTTGATTTTATAGGACCCTACACTCCTCAAAGTCTCCTAAGATAAAAATATTGACTTGGTGAAATATTATATTATTGAGTCTCGATATGTGATCCACTATATTTAGGGTCAATTTGTTTCAAAAACTATGTACTCAATATTATAGAGCTTGAGTATGCTAATAAGGATGATTTTAGAGTTTAAAATGACTAGGAGGATTGAGCTGCTAACACATTTCCTCTAGAAGTATAAGACAAAATTGAAAAGGGTAATCCTATTACAAAATGTATTAAAGTGGGTGTAAAATACATTCTGATTTTACTATAAACTCCTAACACGGATATAATCATAGATATTGTCACAGAAATTTTTAGAAGTCTACAGATGCTTGGTTATCTTCCATTACTCTAGTGTGTTGTTTTAGGGAATTATTTAATGAATTTAATGCATACCCTAGTGAAAATATTGAAGAAGAACCCATGCCAAATGAAATTTAACAACTATACAAATAAATATATTACCCTATACTAGTGTTCTATGTATCATCATGTCTAATTACCCTATGGATCACTGTTTTAAGGATATCGTCTGTTGAGAACTATTATAACTATAGGAACATCATCTCATTATAGGAATTGATGGTGAATTTTGAATCAATATATTTTCTTTTGAAATATTTTTATGAATAATAAAGTTAAAATCATAGTCTTTAAGTGATTGACATGATAATTTAATGTTTTTTGTTATTGATAAAAAACTAATAAATCCACATACCTCTATGAAGGGGATTCCATTAACATAGAAATATGTGAATAAAAATATATTCAAAATTATCGACATGAATGTTTTTGTAAATTACATAACCAAATAAATAATTATAGTTTAAACTCTAAACATTAAGGATTGGTTACAATATGCAAACATGGTAATAAATGAATTTAGTTCGTATCTACTAAAAGTTGTATTATTTGGATATATTTCCACTTATTTTTCAATTATACCAATTAAAAAATATTATATAAGTAGTTATTCTTGTGGATATTCTATATGAATTTCAACAAAACATTCCCCTACCTTGCATCTCCACTTGTTGGTGTGGTGTTATTGGAGGTAAAATGAAAATTTAAAAGTATTGTGCAAGGAATCCTATAATGAGATATTAAATAATAGTAGGGGATAATTTAGTTACTAGTAATATAGACAAAATGTAAAACATTATCAATAATTAATAACCTCCTACAGAGACCCACTATTTCATCCCTCTATAGAGCAACAATGGTTCGAGGAATTGCCCCAACAATAGATTAATATAGAAACTTGTAGTTAATTATTTTCAATATTCATACTTTTTGTTTACATAAATTTTTTATAAATTTCAAAAGAGCATCCTAATATTATTGAAATCCATTATAGAAGAAGTTTGTTGTCATGGTTGTAAATTTCATAGAGTGAAAATGTAGATTGTTTTCATCATTCTATAGAGATATTTATTTCATAAATCCCAAGGAATATAGTTCTATATTATGTGATAGACCATGTAATGGAATATGAAATAGACCCAAATAATTATCCATTAAAAAAATAATGTTGCAATGGGTACGAGAGAAATTTTGGTGGGATATCAATGGAACCAAACCAATGTGAACTCTATGCGAAATTACATAAACATCACCGCATGATCCCAAATCCTGGTTGTGGTAGTTATTATTACTAGGAAATATATTTCATTATAATGGAGGTGATTAAATTTTATGTTTGAGTGGTAAAACATTAATGTAATAATTAAATATAATAATCTACATAATCTTAAATATAAAATTGGATAATTTCACCTAAAAAGGTATATAATTTTTTGTAATGGTTTCAATATAACCATATAATTTCATAGATGGAAGGGAATTAGTGAACCAACATATTTAAGAGGTGAAGAAATACATATATTGTAGTACATGAATAAAAAAAATCTTTTCATGGGAGTTTAAATGGTTTGGAAGACAATTTTTTTTGAAAAAGGTATAACAACATTATAAAAAAATTGACGACACATAATTATCTAATCTATATCAGGATATGGATATATGAAATATAATATTAAAAAAAATAAATCTATGTAAATCATCCATTAATGTTATTCTAGTTTATTCCATTCATTCTAAATGGTAATAGAGTGAGTCTCTAGTTAGGGATACTCCTTAATGTATTTAATATAAATAATTGAAATTTTTTATTTTCTAACATTATTAAAAGTATCTAATTACGATTATTTTCTCAAATATCAAAAAATAAATTTTCATGAAACTCAGTATAGAAAACTTCCTGAATGTATATATGAATAAAATTACAGTTTTTCATTTGTAAAATCATAATTCAAAAGAATTTGGGCAGATGATTAAATTATAAGTGAAACCATGTATTTCTAAATCACGTATTTCCAAAAAATATAGAGGTTGGATTGATATTAGGTAGATGTACCATCACTATGAGAGAGATTGAAAAATTAGATTTTAAATTTTTAGGTTTAGTTTCTTCCTTGAATTTTACTCATGGAAATATCTATATATCTATATATATGCATTAGATTAGAATATAATTTTCCACCAATATGGGTCATGGATAGGTTATTTATATTCAAGAGAGTTAATAGTTAATTATGGATGAAATTTGGAAGGTTTTTTATCATTAGATAATTAACTCACAAGAGGGTTCATAGTCACATAGTGTATACCATTTTTTATTCTATAATTTCATTCTAAGAACATGAGGAATGGTAGTATGATAAAAACCTCAATGAAAAGTGTACCTACGTGGAAATAAATTAAATTTTCCTTGATGTAATGGAAATACTAAAAAATATTTATATCATTTCAATTTATTACTATAACTTTTCTAATATAAGAATGTGAATCCATTTCTATTCTTTTATTCTCAGGCATCACATTATTTGTTTCAACAATATGAGAATTTTCACTTCATTTATGATAGTGATAATTTTTTTAGGCTATGCTTATTGAATATTAATTTTCCGAACAGTAGAACTATTCCTTGGAACACGTTTTGTATTTTCCAAAATAGGTACCATTATTATTTCATTCAATAACTTTATTAAAATTAATTGAGAATAATGGGAGTTAATATTTATGAAATAATTTTTTTAACATATGTTATAGGGTATTTTCTACATATCGATATGAAAATAATATTGTCTTGTGGTTCCTTGTATGCCATTCTGGTTAAATAAATCATATGTTGGTCTTTTAATTTTTTATTGAACGAGAAACCAATTGATTGAATTATTTATTTATTATATGGTCAAAAATCCCATACTATTATTAAGATAGTTTTAGGATTTATAGATTGTAAAAAAATAAGTGGTTTTATATAGAATGATAAATTCATGGAGAAAACATTAGATGAATAATTTAGGGACCATATGAGTGAATATTAACTTACAGAAATAAAAAAACCTAATTTCACCACACATAAAAATTGATTATTTTTATACGAATATTCAATACATTAAAAAAATAAATTCTCAAGGATTATAAAAATTTAGTGAAATTGGAGACTACATACACAGTATTATTATTACCCCAAAACATTTTAAAAATATCCAAAAATGATCTTCCCATTTAGTACTCTTTATACTCATACCATATATACGTATTTTTTTATAATTTGAGGAGAGGGTAAATAATAAATATTGTTCTCAGATGATCAGTAAGGGTAAAATGGGAGATAATAAAATATGATCAAATGAATGAATATTAAAAAAAGGTATAATAAAATTAAAAAATTTAAAAATTTTATATAAAATCTATCTTTTTTCATAAAAGACAATAATGGAATAAAATGTTATTATTTTAAAATGCATATTTCACAAGGGTTGGAAATAATCACCAATCAACCATGAGCCATAATTTTATGTCATAAAATTATCAAACCATCATAAGTATTCAATTCATTTTATTTTTCATGGTTAAATATTTAGGTCATAAAATCATTGTGTATGACCATACCAAAATATTTCCAATAACATAACAGATCTTGTATAACCAACATCATCCTATAGTGGATCACTAAAATTAAATTGTTTCTCTAGATTTAATCAATCACATCGAAAAAAATCCCCTTATTATCCAATGATATATAATTCTTTACCCAATTATTTAGAGGGTTATATAATTATGATCCCTCCAATTAAATAATGAAAAAAAACGTGTGTGTTCCATAATGTCCATAAACACTCATCATCCTGTAATATCATAACCAGTGAAAAGGGAATGGTTTCTACAAATATTTCATCAATACATACAAGTAGAACCCACTAAAAATAAATGGGTTTCATAAAGATATCATCATCATAGTCATAAAATATCCAGAGAAAAGAGTATGGATGGTACCATTAGATCATATCAATAGTAATGAAAAATTAAAATTAATGGATGTTATCCTAAAAGATAATTTTCTTAAAAATATATCTACTATATGTTTTGATGAATATTGCCTTTTAATTTTGAAATAAAATATTTAAAATATAAAAATTTACCAAATATCATGAAAAAAATATTCATTGAAAATATACTTAGATATTTTTTAAGCAATCATAAATTAATTAGTTTCCATGATGGTGGATTTTTTTTCTTCTGTATGTAAAAAATGTCACCATTATAAGTATTGTAAATAAACAAAAATTGGGAATCGTTAAGAAATCATCTAGGTGTTTACATTTATTATTATTCTTAAATGGTATAATAATTGAAAAATGAATATAATAACCCTTTTTCAGAGAGGGAAAACATTCCTAAAATCATTTTTAGAAAATTTAGACATATAAGATAGTGATTCTTGGATGAATAGTAAAACAACTTATATTTTCTTTATAAACATTATTTTAGTCTATTGTGGACATAAGAAGATAAAAATAAAATGAAAACATATATAATCTTTAAATTACTAGATGATAAGACAAAATAAAGGTTTTTTATAGATAAGGATAATATAATGTCCTCAATGGAAATTCAACCATAAAACAATCCCGATTAAAAATAGGATTGAAACGTAAATCCATTCACTCTTTATTGACATTAGAATCATAAGACCCATTAAATAACTAATTCAAAAAATAATAATAAAAATTATGAGCAAAATGGTATTAATGAAATAAAATATCGGAGAAGCTATATATACACCACTTAAAATAATATAGGTTCATAAAAAAACCCATATTCTAAAGTGGACACAATTGATACGATATATGCATACGTCATTGTTAAATTTTGAATCAAAAATCAAAAAAGGAGAAGAAGAAATATATATTATTATAAAAAAATATTTTTTATCAAAATAATCATAAAATGGAACAAAATGGAAATATATAGACAATATAATTTAAAATAGTTCATAATCTGAAATTTGTCTCACAAAAATACATGTTAGATGAACAACCCTTCGCTTTAGTTCCACATGCTACAAATGTAATCTAAAATTATTTTGAAAAAATTAAATTTATTATATATATTTATATATAATAGACTTTGGTAAATTATTATATTTTCAAAAATTATCCAATTCTAATTATTCATCATCCACTTAGAAATAATTACTTATTAAATAATCATTTTTTATTTTCAAAAATTCTTTCCTTCATGAGATTTTAAATTATATTATTTTCTTCCTTGTAATTTTATCTTTTTATAATGACAAAAATATTTTTAATCCTGATATAATTATTATATGTATTAATAGTATATATAAATATATACATATATTCTTATCAATAGTGGATATGTATAGAAAAAAGAATTACACTCTCTGTTGAGATTGTAAGTCTTATGTATGTATTAATGCTATTTCTAGTATTTTATGGATAGAATGTGTAAGATCCCAGTTGTTGGAATGGTTTGTTTTCATTATTTTTTGGTTGAATCCCCTGTTTCGGGCTTCAAGGGATGTATTCTGAATGTATGATAGGTCTTGGGGGTGTTTTGGGGGCTTGGGGCACAAAGGAAAGGAAATTTGGGCAAGACAAGCCTGGGCGCACAGCCTGTGCACGGCTATGGAAAACTGTGCATCCTGCCCAGGTAAACTGTGCAACCCTCTTCCTCCAAATATTATCATGCACATGGTTTTCACACAGTTTGTCAAACCATGCGGCCAAACCGTGCGACCTCTTAATGTTGGAAAAAAATAAAAAAAGTTCCTCCCATGGATTTTAAGAACCCACTCGGGAATTCCTCTCCATTCCTCCCTCTTCACGCTTGGCTTGAACCAAATTTACCAACAGATCCAAGAGGTCGATCTCCCTCATTTCTATGGCATTTTTGGTGCCGTTTGATGTGGATTGAAGCTCCGGGTAATGATAATCACATCTGTGATTCTCTTTTTGGTTTGGGGTTTGTATCTTCTCTCCCACTTGTTCTAAAACTCTAAAACCCTACCTTTTGGGTGAGTTCTAGGTTGAAGCTCCAAAGTCTAGATGGATTGAGATCTAAGGACTCGATTGAGTGTGCGTTCAACCATGGTTTTGAGGAAGGTGGTCTAAAAACGTAATCCAATAGTTTTGTGGTAAATTTATGCATGTGTGGCTTTGGTCATGGTTTTCTTTTGATGAGATTTGATCAACTAGGATGCGGTCGGTATAAAGGATGCTTAAAATGGTAAATGGGAACCCTCACGATCCCCATGGGATGCGTTTAGGATGAATTGACCTAATTGGGGCCATCCATGGGATGTGCCGACTTTTCATGGGTTTATGGATAATTATTAAACAAGTGACCTTGTTGTGATAAATGGAATAGCCCTTGACAAATATGATGGCATGATTGGTTGAACATGGAATAGATGTTAGGTGATTCACCTAGACTAGGCAATAACCTAAGGGTTGTTTGAAATGGGTTGAATGGTTAATTCATGGAAATGATGAATGGGTTAAATGGGTTAATGTGTAAACTGATTAAAGACCATAATGGGATAAGTTATGGGTTTAGTTTTGGATTCTTAGTGAGATAATCATAACACATGAGGATTGGGTGAATGGTTAAATGATGTGAAATGGTAATGTGTTAATAGGTGAAGGAAAATGTGTATTCCCGTGTGGTTTGTTGTGAATGGTGGGTGTCAAAGAACAATGGTATGGGTAGTTGATGGTTATTTGTACATATATGCATGTGCACATGGCTTGGCAGAGTGGGGTATAACTTGAGGATCTACGACCACGGGTCGAGTGAAGACTGATGCTATAAACTCCACTCTAAATGCATGAGTTAGGAATGAGGACTGATGATCTATTCTCCTAACGGTTTCATCCACCTGGAATGAGGCTTCATGGTGATGATATGGTCACTATGAGGGGTTAGTCCTAGTGAGATAGGATAACAATGTGTTGACCCTCTTTCATGTGATAGTTGGCCTTAGACCCCTGTAATATAATGTTTGTGATTAAACCATGGAAATGTGACGAAATGATAAGTGATGATAATTGGTGTAAAACGAATGGTAATGAAAGTGGCAATGGCTTTGGCTCTGAACTGGTTAATGACACCTTAAATAATTACTTGAAAATTATCATTCCTATTCCTTTTTCATGCACTATATGTTCATATTGGATATCACTGTAGACACTGTTGGTGGTGGCCTACTGAGTTGTACTCATACCCTGCACGGGCCGCCATTGGGTGCCCGAGTAGACTTCATGTTTGCTGTTCAAGAGAAGGGCAAGGGTCCTTGCTAAATAGTTGAGTGGAAAAGGGTTGCACATAGTGGAGGATCCAGACTTGGAGTCAGGACCATTTTGGGGATTTTTTCCGTTCTCCTTATTTTGGGATTCTAATCACTTTTTCACTTGTAGTGGGACATGAAATATTTATTGTTGGAAATGGTTGTTATACATGTTCCTTGTTAATTGATTATTGTTCCGCTATTGGTTTGTTTCTATTGTTCCTTACTCTGATAAAAAGGGGGTATAGTCTCCCCACTTGACTACAATGACCCCTGCTGCTAGTCGGCATCCTTTGGCGTACAGGGAGGTGCGCTTATGGTTATGTAACTACCCGTCTTGGAGCACTGGTTTAGTGGCTTCCAGGTCGAGGACGTTACAGAAATAATGAATGATAAATGTAAATAATCATTTTAATAATATTTATATTATAATATATTTCATATATTTTGATTATACATATCCCAACTTCCATCAATGTAATGTGTAAATGAATAAATATTAGATCGCTTAATAAAATCAATAGTGTGTATGTATGCATGAGAGATATTATCAATTTCAAACTAATTTTTAAGAAAGATAATATAAGTAAAATTATAATTCATAATGTTTAATTATTTCAATAATATCAAATATATATAAATTATATCCAAAATTATATAAATCCATGAGATTAAAATATGGAAGTTAAATTACATTAGTTCTTGATGTTGTAGTTTTCCATACACATGAACAACGATTTCATATCCCATTTAATGGAAGAGAATATATATATGTTCTGATGTTAACATAAAAACAACTCATTATATAGGTTATAATTATATTGTTATTTAAAAATTGTTTAACAAAAGTTTATTGTGGTGGAAGAAGAAATTAAACATAATACTCGGTTATGAATAATATATATTATTTGGACAAACTCTTTTGGTTTTCACCAAAAGACTTTACGGGAGGGATTTATAATAAAAAAATGATATTGTATGGGAAGGAATGTAAATAATATATTTTGAGTAGGAATTGGGCGAACCAAAATTATTTTAAAATGTTATAAAAAGAGAAGAGTTAGTTCTCATTTATACATGAAGAGATTGGATCTTTTGGGATTTTCAATAATATGTGACTAATAAAAATTACTTTTCATGGAAAAAAGATCCCAATAATAAAAATAAAATATATGATGTGTATTTATCAAATCCATATCATAAAATAAAATTTTAAAATGGTTATGTGAATGTTTCACCCTAATATTTCTATTTTGACCTGTGTTAACCCCTTTTAAAAAATACTATTATAAGAATCCTTTTTAGTATTTAGGGGTTAATATATGTAATATAATAAAAAAATAGTTCCATTACAGGAAAATATATAATATTTTAAAACACATATAAATAAAAATTGTAGAGGACATGATTTTTAGGAATTATGAATCTGTTAATAAAATACCATGTTTTATAAATTAACAGTAATGTCATTTTGGGAACTATTCATTTAATATCAAATGGAAAACAACCTGAAAACAATGATTTTCAATCTATTATGCTAAAATATATCTCAAATGTTATATATACCTATAAAATTATGTAACACAAGAATTGTTCCATATTATGTTACATTGAAATTTTCTAGAATCATTTATTTTTTGTTCCAATTAATTAAATATATAATGTTTCAGTGATGCATAAGTATCTATGGTTATTATTTAATTATTTATAATTTGAAAAAATTAACCATTAGAAAAATTGGTAAATTATTACCAAAATAACCCTTAATATTTTTTTATATCTTATGTTTTCCCACATGAAAACAAATACATAATGTATAAAATAAATATATTGATATTTTTTCATTTTTTTTACTAAACCAATTATATAGGACACTATGATCGGCATGTGTCCCAAAAAACTTATTAAGGCTAAGTAAATAAGAGAAACAATAACTTCATATAAGAATACAAAATATGAAATATATTTTCCTTATAATATCATTTTAATGTATGTGAATCATATTTATTCTTTTACTCTTATTATGGATTTTTATTATTTTTACTATTAATTATAGAAAAAATTTATATTAACATTATTAAATAATATTATTTGTTATAAACTGAAATATGGTATCCATTTTACCAAATTCAGTATATATAAATGGACCATGATCAATTATATGTATCTCAAAAAATTAGATTAAAAAAATACTGAGAAAAAATATTTTTAAGGAAAATAAAATTTTACATTAACTATATCACTATAAATAATCATTATATGATTTTAAATAAATATTTAAAAACATATAATCTATAAATTTCATTAAGATCATTACTCATTATGAATAATTTTAATTAGTTAAAATGGAAAATGTTATGTAGTTAAAACAATTTCCAAACAAAATCATGTTTAGTCCTTGAAAATAAATTTATACAAAAACCAGGAAAGATTGTTATTGATATGAAATTTATTTGTATTATTATAATATAAATGGATAATTTTTAATATTTAAATAAAACATATATTATAATAATATATCAAAATATTTTATTTAATTAAAATTATTTATAATTATATAAGAATAAAAAAAATTACTATTCGCTAAAAAGAAAATCACTTCATACAAAATATAGAATGTTCAGCCTAAGATAATATTGATATTATTAATTAAAAATGATATACTTTTCATAAAATTATATTAATAATCGTGGAATATGTTAATTACATTATAAAACCATATAAATAAATAAAAATAATTTTTTAATAAAATATTTTTTTGAAGCATATTTCACTTTATAGAAAATTATGTGGTTACTTCATAGTAATTAATTAATAAATTTGTATTTATAAGGAATCTTATATATATATTATATAATTTTTTTTAATCTAATATATACTCACAAATTCAATTATAATTTATTATGATATTATTTAAAATATATATTTCGTATGTCGTTTATGCTCAATATTGAGTGTCGCATACACTATCAAACATAACATTCATATTTTATAATATTGGAATATCATATTATACAAAAATTTAATGAATATCATTATATAATTTTTCTATTAATTTATGTAATCATATGTCTGATATTTGAATATATATATTTTTTAAAAACCACATGGTAAAGAGGGAAAAAACCACGTCTTAGTAAAACCAAAATGGAAATACGAAGGTCATATAGAATGGAATTTTTTTACCAAATAGGAGACGAGTAACGGGAAGTGAAAAATTAGATATTCTCAAGGACTAATAGAGAGTGACAGAGAACATGGTCAGAAAAATGTTTATATCCACAAATCTATAAATTTTTGACGTGTGAAAAGATTAGTGATTCATTAGAAAAGTAGTTAAATGTTTCAAATTTATATTTCAAGATAGTTTTCCTAAATTTGAGGGATTATTATACTATAAAAATAGACAGAACAAAAATATATACTAGTTTTATATATTTTAATTTTTTAAAAATAATTTCATCTTTTGGTTGTGATTTGATCAACTTTCACTTAATTACATTCTCCATGAAATGAATATAAAAAACATGACAAAAGATCTAAAATTATATTTTAATGAATAAAAATATTGATAAAATAGTTAATTTTACTTCTTCCAATGTTTAAATATTTACTAAAACCTTAATTTTCATCAGATATAACCCAATATAATATATATACCTCTAATACATCAATTATAAAACCCAAATATCAACTTAATATGTTCCATTAATAACAATACTTAAAAATAATATAATATAATTTTGAAAAAATTATTAATAAAGAATTAGAAACAAAGTTATAAATGTCCAAAATTATATTATCACTAATCAACCAAATAAAAAAATATATCTTAATGTAAAATAACAAAAATAGTTGAAAACATTGATATTATATTCATTTGAAAAATGTTAATATCTAGAATTACCATAAAACCATAATGAAACCATGAATGATTCCAAAAAAATATTCCCTCATCATTCTATGATTAAAATCAAAGATTATTGATTATATTCCAAAAATATTGGAACAACACTAAATATAACAGAAATTATAGTGACATCTAATCACTAATCTGTTTAAAGGTCATTAATAAATTCATATTTACTTTATTGAAATCCACCATTTATTTATATGATCATAAAATTATTTTCTCGACATCGAGATTATATTATGAGTTGTGCTTCCCTCAATCTTGTGTTTTCCATAAAATATCACCTTACAAGTAAATAAATTTTCTAGGACACCAACTTCATTCAACATATTTTTAGAAATTCCGACGAAACTATTTCTAAACAATCCATAAATTTTTCATAATTATATTATTAAAAATATTATTTGTAAAATTAATTCTACAATATAATTTATTAATTCCCACACTTAAACAATTTAACCATTTTCCTTCATTCTTAAACAATTAACTATGCTTCAACATATTAATCGTTGAAACCTACATTCATTATTATTATTTTTTTCTTAGTCTATTAATTTCCAAGGTGAATACATTACATTCATCAATTTTAAGATCCACTTTTAAAGGATTAACCATATCACATTTATTTTCATACTTCACAATGTTTCTATATTCAGAACATTAAAACGCTGATGATACCTTTGTGAAATCATTATTCATTTCCATAGTTTATCTAATATTTTCTATTTTCCTCATAAATAATTTCTCAATGTCCATATCCACACCCAATATATCTTTAAATTTCTTGATAATTTTCTTTATATGAGTTATTCCAAATTTTTGACATTAACGAAATAGATCAATATTTCCACTATGGTCTATACTACTCATACTATTTTTAAAATGCATTGTTATCATGTTTGGAATTATTTATAGTTGGTTATGTTACATTTTGATAAACATATATCATGATAATATATTGGGAATAATCAAAATGTCATTCACTTTAATCATCATGACAATTAATTTCTTAGAATAACATCATTATCCATCACATTCAACATTGACATAAAACATTTGAGTTCCTTCTATTGAGTAAAACCAGAAAACATTATGTCATACGAAATAATCATAATCATGGAAAACCATATATGGTATTTCTAAATCTGTAAAAAAAATTTCAATCTAGGACACCATATGTTTAACACATATCGTACATGATCATCATCTATTGAAATCCTTCGTGACAGTGCATAATTAAAATGGGAATAAACATAAGAATATTTCTATGGAGTTTCAATATAAGTGTGTTGTAAGGGAAAACTCACACTACACAAAAATTATGGTATACATATGTGAAAACAACTCTTTTTCAATCATTACCCCTAAATTCCGATATTTGAAATTCATATCCACTTATAGTGTCTATACAAATATGTATTAGTTAGAGTACCCCATAATTTTTTTCTAAATAAAACATTAGGATATAATCCTAAAATTATAATTATCCCCATTATTTTCTAATGTTCTATAATAAAAATATATAATGATTGAATAAACTAGTCTTTGATACAAAGTATAATGGCCCAAGGCCTCGAAAGATTATCATTGCATCAATTTTGATGGATATTCAATATATTTCACAAAAACCCACCTGAGGACAATAAGGGGTTATTTTCTAGATTAGTTAAATAATATTTTTATTTCATAATTGATCTTCCATATCTCATAAATGATCTTTCCCTTTACTAAGATTAAAATAATCACTATATAAACCATTCTTCATAACCTGGGGACATGGAAGAAAATAAAGGGTCACCATAGATTCTTATTAAGGGTAATCATGGTAGAGAAAAATAAATGATCATATAAATTAATAAGATTAGAATAAGGTTATGAGATCATGAATATAAGATTCAAATCTTGTATGCAATATTTTATAGATCATATACATATTTCAAGTCATAAAACATTATCATTTCAGAATAAATGTATCATAGGATTTAGAAAGCATAATAAATCAATCATAAACCACTTGTTCAAGATATAAATATATGGAACTATCATAATTATATATATAGTTCAAAAATGAAAAGTTCACTATTGATAATTTCAAATAATATTCCATTTGGAATCCATAACTATTTGAATTATCATAATGGAGTTGGAACCACCACATGTGTAACATCCCAGAACAATTCAAACATATGTAAATGAACCCCATCCACAAAGCATCATGTCTTCCTCCCCATGTTCTAGAATCTTCTAAATAGTAGGTTTGGATATTAATTTTATAGAGACGTGATTATACCCTAATGATCGAAGTGACAAATTGTTGGGATGTAATAGTTGAATTTTTAGAAACAACATAATTTTTATTAGAAGTAATTATCCAAATAAGAAAAAATATCCAAAATCCATATGTAGTATTATAAAAAATAATTAGATCAATATCTACTATTAAATAAAAATGATTTAATGTCTCTATTATATATAAAAATGGGAATGTAAGGAATAACATAATAGGGATATGTACACCCTTGAGCAGATTCTCCTTTCCCATCTACGATGACTAGGGTTTCCCCCTTTGGCCTCGCTAACCCTTCCCTCTCCGGCACGAATAGGTCTCAAGTAGGCTTCCTCTGAATCCTCTTGGCATGGCATGTCTTGGTCGGCTTCTTCTGGATCGTCTCGGTGTGACGTGACTTGGTCAGTCCTCGTGTGACTTGGCTTGGATAGATTCCTCTGTATCGTCTGAGAAAGACGTGACATTGCAAAGGTGAGAACCGGTGGGGTTTCAGACTGGTTCAGCGATGTGGCTGTCGGTGAAATCATGTCTCGGTATCACCGACTTAGGTCCGCGTGCGACTCAGATGGTCTGTCGATGTATATCTGGCTCTGGTTCATTCCGGAGCAGCCAGGCTCGGCCTTTGGCGTGATTCCGGTGATGGTCGACGACAGATTTGAGAGGGTCGGAGGGAGGAGGTAATGGTTTCTGGAGATTTTGTGATGTTTTTACAGGTTTTAATGTTTGGTGATGTTATTATTCGGTCCGATTTGCTATGATTTTTGTGATCTACTGGTTTTATTGTTCATCTGTGTTGGATTTGGGGATGCGCTATTCTTCTGGTGTTGGTTCTAGGCTACGGGCAATGGTAGTGATGGTTTGAATGGTTTGACATTACGGTTGATTTTTGCGATGTTTGGATGTGGTTTAAATCTGTTGTAAAGGAGATGCATCTGGACTAGACCACAAGGATCGGGACTCAGAGGTGGTTCCAGAGCTTGTTGTTCATCATTGCAGTGCTTTATAGAATTTGATGTTTGAGAGGGTATGGCGCCAACCATCATATCAGGCATGTGTTGTGGCACATGACACTTTCTTGTCATTCAGCTATGCAATGATGGAGAGGTTTACTATGATTTTATGCTGGGGAGGGGTTCTTCATGTTGTGTGTTTGGTTTGTCTCTCTTGACCTTCAGATGTGATTTGTTTTAAGTCAATGATTTCTATTTGGGTTCGCCCCTTCTTCCCTTAAAAGGGGGATTTATTATAATAAAAAATTAAGACCTTTGGGCCATTGGGTGGATGGATAATAGGTATATGTGACATTATATATAAAAAAGTTCAGAAAAAAAAGTCAATCTCACATCGAATCATTAGCATAATCTTGGTGCACTACTCTTATACTATATTATAGTATAAAAAATCATGAGCCCATATTTGTGTAATTCTCCTTATCCCTACATGAATCCATCAAGTCTTTTAAAGAACCAATTGGTAGCCTAATAGTTTGTGAGATAAACTAAGTAGGACACAACCAACAGTTTATATAATGGTCAAGTCTATGTACATATAAGTATTAGTGCTCTTGAATAATGAATAAAGATAGAAACTAAATGAAAAAAATTTCTTTCTGGGTTTCTCATTGACAATATTATGATGATACATTCTTTGGCCTAATCTATAATATCTAACAGAATTTATTAATTTATAATATAATTTATAAATATTGTTGTAGGATCAAATGTCTGTGTATGAGGAACCACTGGTTAATTTTTTTCATTTATGTTAAACAATAACTAACAGATAATATTATACTCATCAGTCATGGGTAAACTAATAAATTCATATAACCATTCATTGCTAATTCCATTTTTGTTTTATGACTTGGATGACATGTCATTTCAATAGGTTGGAATCCAGAGCCTCTCTAATAAAATCCACATAGTTAATCCCTGTATCCCTCAATGTATACTATAAAACAAATCGATATGAATCTATACTGGGTATTACATAATAGATCCCGTGTATTACCCAAGGCATGGTATAAAATCATTTTCCCCCGTCCAAATCTGTGGTATTCCATTTAGGAATCAAAGTATCACACCTTGAATAATATAATATCATCTTCTCATGATACCATACAAGGAATTATATATACGATCCATATATCTCTCATAAAAAAATATAAATAAATTTAGAAATAAATTATTTGAAATTTTCAATGAGGACATTTATTCTATTCTATAAAAGAACCCATGTTTGACCAATGATAATTTACAACATTATTTATAATTCAATCAATTAAAACAATCATTTCATTTATAATGTAAAACATTGAAAAACTAATAGGAAATCATTAGATATATGATATGGTCTCACCGTATTAATTATCCATGTCAATAGCTAATGAAAATTTTTAATTGAAAATAATTGAAACCCAATTAGATAGTGGGTTGGTTGAAAGGAACTCATTCCTTAAATGAGGAATTAATTTAAAAACAATCCAAGGGGAGTTATTTGGGGATGTAAGTGAAACCCATGTTTATAATAAGGTGTAAAAGGTATAACATTTATAAGGAATGTAAATTTGAAATTACTTTTCATTTAAATGTCTGATTCATGGACGTTCCTGCATGCACAACACAGGGGAACATAACAAGGACATCAAAACGATGAGAAATGAAATAGAGCTCTTTCTGTATCTGATAGATGAATACAATTGAACTGTTGGCCTTTAATCAATTATAGAACATTATAAATTTATAAAAATGGAAGATCACTAAAAATAGTGTATAATAGCATTCACATAATTAACATTCAAAATAGTTAGTTAAGTGAATAATAGAATTAATAAGATTAAATAACATACAAATGGATTTATAACATAGTAAAAACTGATTTATTCTAAAACCAAATGGAGGATTCTCATATACTATGAAGTGGTAGAGAGATAGAAATATGTAGGGGTGATGGGTGAGTGAATGAATAGAAAATAGGAGCAGATATGTTAAATTGAATGATGAAAAAAACAAATATTCTCCCATTTTTAAGGGGAGTCTGGTTTTTCCACATTATTGTGAAAACCATGTGCCAACAGTTTGCACCAACTACCTATGGTGGAATCCCCCGCACATGTATAAGAATGGGTTTAAAAAACCATGTGAATCTCATGTGTTATCACAATTTAACATCTATACACCTTGTACATTTAGGTGAATAGTATAAAAGCATGTGTTTTACAACTAAAACTAGCCTATACCATTTCTAATGGTCCCTCAGCCTATGTTTCATCATTTCAAAAACTATTATCCTCCTCACATGGGTCAAATATTTGAGCCACATGTTAACTAATAATTGTTCTCCTATCGTGAACCTCATGTTCTTTCTCCAAAAATCAGAACTCCATGAATTAAAAAGACCCCAAACACTCTTGAAAGCATCATTAGTCCCATGAGAAATATTAAAAATGTAAATTAATAGTTTTAAATTGAAATATTAATTATTTATACCTCCATAAAAAGATAATACATCATAATCCATCCTTATTAAAACAAATTTTCCCATATTTTACCATATGATGCTGGTTGAACATCATATTTTAATAGTTCAATCCACTAAGAACATACATTTTCCCCACTTTACCTAGTCTCATACTATACTTGGCCATGAATCTATAACACCCAAACTAGAGGAACTACCCTACCAAATAGTTCTTTCATGATCTAATCAATTATACAATTCAGATATCCACAAAGGAGTTATAAATATCCAACATCACCTCGTCATGTTGGACATCATGGGAAATGCAGGAATAGTAATAAAGAAGATATCAAAAATGAGATACACTATTCATGGGAAAATTCCTTTGAGGGAACAAAAACCAATATGCTTCCATTGCAACCCTCTCCAAAATCTCATAAGGTACAATGAACCAAATTTTGAGATTCACTTGAATCTATATTCTTTGATGAGAAAATTATGGTGATACACAAAAGAATACATTATATCCAACCTCAAACTCTACTAGATGGTGATGATGACCCGC
Source organism: Viscum album (assembly GCA_963277665.1). Lineage (NCBI taxonomy): Eukaryota > Viridiplantae > Streptophyta > Magnoliopsida > Santalales > Viscaceae > Viscum > Viscum album. The sequence continues at coordinate 523,443,025 of OY728150.1, forward strand.
ATGCAAGTTTTTCTAGATTGGTTTGTATCCATACACTTCCTAATAAATTGTACCTTATCAGATGTCTCTTGAATGAGAAATTGTCCTAGTAACACAAACCTTAAAACATCTTACACTCCCTAGAAACTACTAAAAATCTAGGTTTCCCAGGTTCTAGGATATATCTGTGCTAGATAAAAGGGTAGATAAAGGCCCCCGTTATTAGCTCTTGAAAAAGAGTTGATAAAGGGTCCCTTTTTTGGGTTTTTTAACTCTAATAAATAGGGGTCTTTCATAGCTCTAAACAAAGTTAAAATAAAGGCTCCCTTTATCAGCATTAACAAAAAGGTGATATTAAGGGGGGGGGGGGGCTTTATCAGTAGTAGTATAAAAGTGATAATAACGACCCACCATTTATCAGTATTTGTTTACCAGTACTAGTTAAAGGCCACCTTTATTAGTGTATTTTTTTCTAGCAATGATAAAGAGTACATTTCATAAAAATATACATTCCCTAAAAATATATATTTCATTAAAAATAACATATTACTATATAAATTTATTTAATATTGATATAAATATAATATATTTTTTAAAAATTATTTATGTAAGAGAAAATGGACATTTAGAATTATTTTAAAATATATTTAGTTAAAATGGATTATAAATTAATTAATTAATTTAATTAATAATTTTCTATTTATCATCTAGAAATATTAATTTTGTAACAATTGGATGATATAAAATTTAAATTAATTTTCGAATGGTTTAAGATAATTCAAAAACATGACTCGATCTTCAAATGACCATAACTATTGATCCAAGATTCCATTTGGGTTCTACCGCATATTTAATCGAATCATATGAAGAGATCTATGATAGAGATACTAGAAGAAAACCATAGGTAATACTTTTGAGTCCAAAAAGTCCATTTAGGCCTCCAAAACAGATTTTTTAGCAATGGTGTTCAAACTGTTTACATTTGATGGAATTTTAGTCTCGTTTAAGGGGGTATTATTGACTTTTTTAGTTGATAATAAATTTATTATTATCGATTAAATTAATACAGATATTTAGATATTTATTTTTTTTTATCATTTTTCATAATTTAGTTTTATTTATAATTAAATATATCCATACATTCTTATATGTAATTATAATAAAACAATTGTAGAAATACATATTTACATATAATTTTAATTTTAAATATTTAAAATATCTGGAAATAAATATTTGTTATTAATTTATTTTAATATCAATAATTATCCATTTTATAAAACTTATCAAAATTAATTAATATTTATATGTACAACTTTGAATGTAACTATGTTTATATATCATCATCTGTGTTTGTTTGAATAAACACATATGTATATATATGTTTATATTAGAGGATATATAAACAAATATTAATATATAATATATTTCTATAAATATAATTGTATATATATATATACATGAAAAAACATTAGATATATTCAAATGAGAAACATATCCTATAAAATAAAACAGAACTAGAATTATAGCATGGTAAAGGAAATCTTCACATAAGGGAGGTTGTGGGAGAAAATCCCAGTGTGTGTTCGTATATTGGGGAGAATTCAAGTAATTATGGGGTGGGTGGCTGTGGGTGTTGTGGATTTGTGGAGTATGGGAGTGGAAAGAGCTAATAAAAGGGTGGGGGTGTATTAAAACTATATTTGTTTTATTTTTTAAAAAATTAAATAAAAATGGCAAATAGAGGAACCCTAAACCAGTTCTCTTTTACTAATAATAAATGTTGGCTATTAACATCACTCACAATATCAGATTTTTTCAAGCGCTAATAAAACCCTTCTTCAACTTCTATTAAAGACCAGATTTGGAGTAGCGTATAAGATGACCTAATACATATGACCTCATAAGGATCCATTTTATGGTATCATCAAAACATATACAGTATAAAAATTTAGGAATAGTTATATTTTTCTTCCCAAATCATAAATAATGGATTTATTTTTAATAATGTCTTCAAAATAAGAATTATACGATTAGATTTTCCATCAACCTATGGGTGATAAATTGTACTTAGAAGTAACTGTGAACCCATTTCATTTTGTAACCAAAGTTTGAACCATGATGTAAAATGGACATCCCATTCCATTATACTAGTACCTAGAACTTGATTAAATCATATTACCTCATTGAAATATATCCTTCCCTACACATCAACTATAATAGTATCTCGAATAAAATGGAAGTGTGAGAAATTGTTTAGCATATCAATGGTCACTCGTACTGCTTCACAGCCTCAAGGTGACATTGGTTAACATTTAATAAAATATATGTTTTAATTACCACAATTCCTATCAAGGATAGGTAATTTATATAACATGACATAAATTTATTAGTGTTCTACCTTCATCTTTTGATAGGTGGAAGACCTAATTACAAAACATGTTATCTCCACTTTAATCTCTGACCATTATTACTTATAGTGAAAACCATGGTAATTATTTGTAGGTCTAGAATGTAAATTCCTTTTGGGGTTATGATATTTCTACATAATCTCCACAAAAATGTATTTTAAAACCCAGACACACCTAAATTATTATAATATATTATCCCCATTAACAAGCCAACCAAGGGGTGGGTCTTCGACTGTGAAAATCTCTATTACGAATAAGCCATCAATATCTGAAATGTTATTCAACTTCACTCTATCTATAATATAAGAGGTCACTGATAATGATGTGATTACAATCATATCTTGAAATTATTTATTCTATATATTCATTTCATATAACAATACAATAAATATAAATTCACTACAGCATTAATGAACCGCTTCTGTCTATGTCATCATGCTCAGTGGATCAGCCAAAATATTCCATTTCTTTGGTATATAATAAATATCTAAATAGAAATAATAAATGTATTAATCCAATAAACACCTTCTCATAATAATTTAATTTTTAGTGAATTTATAGATGATAATTTTTTTGATTAATTTATAGAAAAAACCACAGTCCAGGTAAATAATTCCTCCAATAATGAACCAAATATACTAAATGAAGATTATGCATTCGGTAAATCTGCTTATGATTTATAGACTAAAGAGACCCATATGCCATGAATCACTTATCCATCATCAAAATATCACCTAAACCAATGATAAATATACTAAAATATACCATATAACTTCCTCATTTATTTGGAAGAATAAATATGAGTATTGAAGAAAATATTTCAATCATCCACTGTAAGACTTTCTCATAAGATTCACTCCATTTAAACATGACAAAATTCTTTGTCAAGCTTATCAGAGGTTCTACAATGTGTGTTATTTACAGAATAGAAAATCTTTAATATCTAGTTATCCCCCATGAAACTCATTGGGTCACATTTTTTCTTCGGATTCTCCCATGGGACAGTGGTTTTCAATTTCTCTAGGATTGTAAATACTCTTTCTATAGAGATTATTCAACCCAGTAAGTGAACCTTATTAATCTAAAATGGGAATTTTTTAGCATGGTAAAAGACTTATTCTCTCTATTTTCATTCAATATGATGTTTTTTTGAATTTTTCATGTATATTATAATAATAAAACAAGATACCATTCACAACCAAAATGAATGAATCTTATTATAGGAGAAAAAAGTTATTCATCAGTAACCTGAATAATACCCATGCATTCATGAGACATAATAACATTACTGAATACACATAAAATTAATATATTCAATATAATTATATAAATAGTTTATCTATGGTTCCGACCCTAACATGAACATATCCTGACAAGAAATCAATTTTTGAGAAAACTCTATCTCCTTGAAGATGGCAAATGTACCATCTAAACGAGGTAGGGTACAAAAGCTCTTTACTATAATTGGGTTTAATTTGTGGAAATATACAAAATTTTTATGGGTTCCATCATCGTTCTCTATGAATGGAATGGGTGGTCACCAAGGTGATGTATTACTTTATATAAACCCATTAGATACCATGTCCTCTAATTACTTCTTGAATTCTTGGATCTGAGTAGGATCCATACTACAAAGATAAATAGATACTGCCGGCACCTCAATAATAATATAAAAGAATATTACTATATATTTATTTGTAACCCATAAAATTCATTAGATAAGAAATCCTAGAGTGGATTGACTATATCAGGTTATTCATTCTAATATGTTCCTAGATAACCCATAAAAAGGCTATCAATCTAGGCTAACACTCTTGATATATTATGAAGCTTAGGTATAAATCAGCTATCTTGGATATAAAATCCTCATTAATGAATATTAATATCATTATATATCGACATAAAATACTCTCACCTATGATAAGATACTATACATGACCAATGGTGAACGAAACAATCCATCGAGAGTATGATATCAATGCCTATCATCTCAAGGATTAAAAGATTTCATAAGAGAGGGTAACCGCCAATCTCAAGACAGAATTCCATTCAATGGAATTATCTTTCTAACTAATGTCTCAATTTGGTAAAAATATTTTTCACTACACAAAAATACTGAATTTAATGACCAATACATTAAATGATCAATACATTCATAAAGGCACGTGATAGGTCTGTATTAAATATTACAGATACTAAAGTAGATGTAAAAAAATTATACCTTGAACTACAGAATTATAGGATATATTATCTTTTTCTTCCAAATTTATTAAATGTTATAGGTGAGATCCATGACACTCTACCGAAAAATTAAAAGTCAGAGAGGGCTTAATCTTCTGGTGAAACATCTCTCATGATTTGATTCTAAGACCATATCCACCACCTCATCCTAGAAAGATCGTATAAGTCCATATCCATTCCAAATGAATATCCAATTATCCTTTCCTAGAAATTTTATTTGGTATATAATCCCTCCCACTAGGTTATTTATTGAAATTTCAAATGATTGGACACCTTACTATAACCACAAAACTCAAAAGGGTCCTTACTACACTATGGATTCATAAGACCCAATTAACCACACTCATAAAATACAAAATAAGTGTAAGTAGAAACTTCATAACTAGTAAATCCCACCATAAACATACTGATAAAGATAATTCAAACAACTAGATGATCCATATCCCTTTCTTATTAATGAACAACCCTACCCACACCTTTTTTACTCTCAATTCTTGCTCGGTAGTGATGGTCTGGTTCACTATCTGAAATACAGTTCTCAAATGATTTTTTTACATTATATAAGATTGAATATATGATACAATTATCAAATCATAATAATTTTGGTAAAACATCACTATTAAGAGTCTATTAAAAGCACTATAGTATAGTAAAGTGAGTCAAATAGTACATTATGGACATAGTTCCCTAGTGAAAATTCAGAAACACTCTCAGTCATTCCTTTCTTAGAATTAAAGGAAATAAGTAGTCATATAAATTGATCAATATGTCCTCATATGCCATATACTAATGATTTTATATATAAATAATTAATTTCCACCATTTCATAGTATAACCACATAGCATATAAACTATGAGTTTGACCCTTGGCTCTTGGGGAGTTTCTAGATGATAAAAAAGAGTTAAAATGGAAACCATTCATGAATTATTCAAATGGGGTCCCCTATTCTAGAAAAATTATATGAATTATACTAAATAAACTAATACATCATTGTTTACAATGTAGGGGAAGGTCGTGGGGCTACCTATATAGTCTGGATGATCCCTATGAATTCATCTTGAAATTGGGAAGTAGTACCAATGTTTGGAATAACTAGTGGTTCCACAAGTGGAACTACTCGAGGGTAGGTCCCAATAAATCATGAGGGTTTTCATGAAAATCTTGTCTAGGGTAATTATACCATGTTTTATAGTATATTATTGGTATAAGGTGTGTAAATTTAAATGTATTGAGGAATAACCCCTTTATATTTCAATTCGCATCCCCATTTATTGGAAATGACTCTATTTATAAACCAATAAATCAGTGACCTTTTATTGTTTATCTAATGGTCGTGTTAGATGAATTACCATTACCATGAAACATATTAATATAGATTATAAGTTACAAATGGAAATTCATGGATATAAAAGATAAACAATACATCTGGTATCTATATGTAACAAGTCATATTAGACGACTTTATTTGATAAATCACAATTTTAAATATATAGATTTATAGAATTAATAAATTACATTTGTATTTTTTGTAATATAAGACATGTAATTATTCGACCATGTTTATCAATTTCTCATGACTCAAACATGTATTACCCAGTTATGTTATGTATCGTCCTTAATAAATAAAAGAGAGAACCATTTACCATTAGGTGGGTATTTAAAAACCTGAATTTTTCATTTTCCCTTATCATAAATCATAGTAAAATTTATAATATACATTTTGAGGAACCAATAATATGAAGAAGGAAATTTAAATTTAAGGTAAAAATTTCATGGAATATACATTTCATATTAATCATTAGTTGGATAAAATAAAGCACGTGGAAAAACATTAATTCCATACTGATCAACATGTAAAAAAATTAATAGTAATGAACTTGAAAAACCATGTTCATCAACCACTAGTAAAATCAATACCACTATAATAAGAATAACTATGGTCAAAAAGAACCGTTCAATTAAACATGGCTTATTTCTAATTATTAGGATAAGTACTCCTAGGAACAAGATCACAATATAATTATGACACCTTCCTAGTCTTCTATCTATCAACCAAAAATTGAAAAGAAAAATAAATAATAATCTCAAATACCAATTCATTAATGAAAAAACTGATTCACTAATATCTTACCAAACCCCAGTTGTCCATGTTTCCTCAAGATTGCCTCACCATACGATAGTGTCTATTGACTATCAGCATGGGACTATGATGGAATTGTAGGGAGAAAATTCCCTAATGTTAATTGTGATATAAAACAAATTCATGAAGGAAAACATAGTTGAAAATAGTAATTATTTTTTAAGTAAACGTCCACATAGGAATAAATATCCAAAATCCATAAAATGAATCATGAATAATAAATTGATCCACAACTAAATTTATATGAGAATTGATTTCATTTGGTCTTTCAATACTCAAATGGGAACAAAAGTAAAAATGAAAAAAAGCATATTGAACATGCTATAAACAAAAAGAAAAAAAAGAAAAAATATATATCCAATTTAATAATGTGTATAAACTCGATCCTATACTCTCATAGTCTCTCAGAGTAAAGAAATTATTCCATCAATAGGTAGACTCTTTCCCTTGTAACTAATAGTATCCACGATGTCTTTATTATATAGAATTCAGGGGTCAAAATAGGTTGTGAGATAAACTATATAATAAAAAATTAGTAGATTGTAGAACTATTCAATATATAAATATATAATGATAATTGTTAATTAATAATGAATAGTTTAGGTAAATAATTGAACCCTGCCAGGCGTGTGACTCATGGGTCACTCATCTGATGTTAGCTGTATTGGATTAAATTGGAATTTCTCTGAGAATTTATTAATTTATTATTTAATTTCTATATTTTCTATTAAGATTCAAGTGACAAATCCATGGTGTTCATGGTTAATTTTTTTCGTTTAAGTAATAAATATAATTCCCATAGAAAAAAATACATAGATGTTAGGGATAAAAAATATTTTAATATAACTAATCATTGAAGGAATAAATTTTTTTTCTTTGACATCACATACATTTTATTTAAATATGATAGTAATGAGATCCCATCCAAGGAAATCCACATAGGAAATCTTGGTATTTATCATGTTATAATAAAATCTTAATACCCTATGAGTCTGTCAAATCTTTTCGATATCAGAACCAAAGTTACAATAAAAGATTTCAATAAAACCTTTTCCCCTTTGTCTCATCTAAGGTATTATATATAGTAATCCATGTATTACCCCAAGCATAAGGTAATCTCATCTTCTTGAAGAACCCATCAAAGGACACCAATATAGGATCCATGTATCAATCTTAAGACAATATAATTCCATTAACAAATAAATGAATTCAAATTCCAAAGGATCCCATGTTAGGTATTCTGTAATGAAATTAGAGTGTAACCCTTATCATTTAAATACCCCATTTATAAGTCCTTTTACTCAATCTAGCAATTTATATATAGAGGACCTCTCATAAATTGTAAGAGGTAATCATAGGCTATGTGATACATTCTCAAATGTATTCACTATCTAGTCCAATATCATTTATTTTTTTATTTGAGAATAGTCCAACCCCCTCATACATTAGTATGGTGAAAATTAACCTATAGTGTAACCGAGGAATAAAATTAAACACATCATATATTGGTTGTTTTTGTGGTGGTGTATGAAAAAGAAGGGTGTAATTAGGAATAAAATGGATAACAATTATATATAGTTTCAATTAAATTAAATACATTTCATTTAAGAGGTTTATGCATGGATGTTCTAGTGTATGTAACACTATTTTAATCACAAGGACATCAAAACTAAAAACAATTAATAGAAATTATATATTATATTGATAGATTTACCCATATACATTAATTTCCTCAAATATATTGTAGAAATGAATAAATATAATAAAATGACTAATGCACTAAAAAAGTTATTTTTCGATTGAAATAAATTATAATTTAATATGAAAAGATAAAATAATAATGGAAGTAATTGGAAAAATGAACATACTGGTGGATATCCAACATGAAAAATGGTTTGTTATTCTAAACCTGAATAAAAGAGGCGATTGAAAGACTAACATTTATAGGAGGAGACCTGCTAAGGGTTAGGGGATATTATTCATAGTAAAACACAGAAGAATAGAGGATATATGTTAAACATAAGGAGGGAAAAACCTAAATTTAAAAATTTTTAATAGTTGCATGGTTTGTGCATATGGTTGCCCAAACCATCTGGCCACCATAAACACCCACGAAATAAAGAGGATCCCCCATTGTATAGCTATGGACACTAATTTTAAAAAAAATTCCATTTAGTGTGTGACTAAATTCTAACACCTCAACACCCTCCCATAAATAGGAACATAGTTAAAATAACTATGCATTAATAGTACATTCATCTACGAAAAAAGTCCACACCAGTTCACATGGTAGTATGGGCTACCATACATGGTTTATCAAATCATTCTCATCTTCATATAGTTTTCAATATTGACCACAAATTTAATACTAATCTTGTTCCAACCATTATCCACATTTTATTTCTCTAAAACTGGAGCTTTTGGATCCAATCCATCCCCAAATGTTCCCAAAACCTTCCATAGTCCCCTATGAAATAAGATAAATGTAAAATAAGTAGTTTAATGTACAATTTAAAGGATACATACCTCTATAAAGTGGTGGTGGAGAACAAAATACATGTTATAGGGGATCGGCCATGTTATCTTAGGTCTTATAGTGCATTAATATTATCGAATTGAATCCTATAATTTTCTCATGTGATGTAAATATTTAGTAAATGCAGTAGAGAGATATATAATTCAAGGACCACCAATAACATAATAAAGACAAAACACATATTTGTTTTATGATCATTAAATATTAATTATATCATAATATCCCAATTAATGGAAATAAAAATGGGTTTCGTAAACATTTCTTCAATCAGTAAGAGCATAACCACTGGAAAATAACATGTTTTCATAAATATCAAAAAATTATAATCATAAAACATTTATATAATGAATAAATATGGACCCATTGGACTGTATTTACAATAAATTATAAGTAATATAACATTATTTTATAATAAATTAATTTATTCATTTAAATATCTCTAGAATAATTTATGTGGAAAATTTAATTTTCATTTTGAAATAAACTTTTAAAATTCATAAAATTTCCCAAATATTAAGTAAAATATTTATTTAAAATAAAATTTATAACTTGTAAATTATGATTCAGTTAATTTATTGGTAATGACTTTGGATGAATTATATATACACAGAAATAGATATTCATTTCACATTTTCTTAGAATTTAAAAAATGTCGTCATTTAGAAATTGACCATAAGATTCATTTTAATTCATTTTTTAAAAATTATAACAAGGGTTAAAATTTAATTAAAAATAATTTTATTGTATTAAAAATATTATTGAATACATTTTTGGAAAACATTATTATTGAAGAGAAATATTACTTAACGAATTGTAAAACATAATTGGGTATCTATAAAAAATTTATTCCATATCTTGAGTACATAAATTGATGAAAATGAATGGAAACCATGTATTCTATATTAATAAAGAAATTATAAATAAAATAAAAATTTAGTATCATATAAATGCCATATAATTTCTTTAAATTATTTTTTTGAATAAAAATACAGTTTAAAAAGAGGATTTAAAAAAATTCATGTACCACTTTGGAAACTATTGATTCTAAATAAAATCCGAAGGATAAATTACAATAGAAAATTAAATAAAATTAACATAGTAATACTCATGATATAAAATTTGAATTATAATATGTATAATCCTCATCAAAGAGAACAGTTTTATATTGTAATATAGGTCTTAAAAAAAGTTTGAGATGATAAACCAATATCACTTTAGTATTATCTGAATCAAGACCCTCTGAAATACAGAACGTCATATAGATTTTTAAATAAATAAAATTCTAATATTTTTCATAAAATACATTCATGTGTATTTTATATACTATATAACAAAAAAGTGGTTAATATGGTATATGTATTAAGGAAATTAACATGAGATTGGAAACCCTTACCATGAGTTCCACTTGCTTATAAAGTATTATAACATACATTATGATAAATTTAAATTTATTATTATTCAATAAAATAATAATTTACATGATTATAATTAATTAAATTATACATTTATAATATTTAAACATCAATTTACTCTTATTTCATTATTAAAGTCACCATTTCCAAGTGCTGTTTATTTCATTTTTCATGAGAGTTTCGGTTTAGTAGTTATTATCTTCGAACATTTTAAATGGTTTCCTAATAGATATAAGTTTAATAAATTTATAAACATAATATATATTCATTATTTTTATTTTTAGTTTTATAAATAATGATAAAGATATAAAAATGAATTACACCATTTCTGGTAATGTAATTTGTATATACGCATGAATGATACATTAAATTATCAATGAATACATAAAAATAATGGTAAATATTAATTCACATCTCAAAAATAATATTTATATAATATATATAATATATATATATTATACCTATTCTTATTACCATCCATGTAAATAAAAAATAAAAAATAGATCACACTGATTTTTGGAGGCAGTAATCAACATGTATGTATGATTAAAGAATCAGTTTTCTAATAGAATGGAAGTTAAATTGGTTTTTTTGATAATATAATTTTAGTTGTATAATTATTTTATAATTATCATATATATATATATATATAAATAAATAGTATAATTATATACATATGTGAGAGGTGGTGATGGAAATATAATTACATCAGTTAGTGAGGCGGTCGTCTGCACACACAAAATATAGTATCATTTCCCATTTGATGGAATTGAATATTTATATATGTCATTATGTTAACATAACAACATCTCATTATATAATATATAATTATTTTGTTTTATCATTATGTATGAAAAATATTTTATAGTGGTGGATGATGAAATTTAAAAAACATTCGGTTAAGAAAGACACATTTTATTCTGATAAATTAATTTTTTTCTCAAAAATATCTCTTATGAGGGTTTTATAAATAAATAAAGGCCTCTATGACTAGTTTAGGTACATAAGTAAGAGATTTTTTTAGTATTGGCTAAACCAAAAGGCATCTCAAGTCTCAATAAAATAAGATAGGATGTGAAATTATTACTATGAGGGGAGGGGTACCTTTCAAAATTATTAAAATATTAGATTACTATAATTTTTTTTGAAAACATTAGTGGGAAATAAATAATTCAATGATGTGGTCATACAAGGTTGAAATAATATCATAAAATAAAATTTTCACAATTTTATGGGATTTTTTTCACCCAATTCATTTTTTTAAAATTTTTTAATCCATTTTTATAATAAGCTTAATATCATTTTTTACACGCTAGGGGTCAATATAGTTACTATAAATAGAAATGTGTACCATTAATGGAACATAGATAATCTTTTTAAACACATAAAAATTATTTGTTTGAATAATATATTTTTAAGTATTTTTAATCATTTAAGAAAATATTATTAATTTTCTAATCACAATAATTTCATTTTTTTTAAATTCATTTAACTTTATACTGAAATATACATGATTGAAATATAATTTGAATCTTTTTCTATAATATATAAATAAAATTCTATAAGTATATAAAAATTTTATGGAACCCAATAATTCTTATAAAATATATTACATGTAATTTTTTACAAAATAATTTATTTAGTTTTCTATTAATTGAATAATTATTTTTCCTATATTGGGTAATAATTTCATTAATAAAAATTATAAATAAATTACCATCATTAAAATAATTTAATTGTGAAAAATATAAAAATTATTATTCTTTTAAAAACCTTCTTTTGGCTTTTAGTGAACACAAAATATATATTCAAGAGCAAGAGAGTGTCATTTTTACTTTTTCATTACATAAGATATTTTATTGATCTCTTTTATGGACATGTGTCCCATAAAAAAATTAATATTAAGCCTAAGGTGATAATATGAAATGTAAATTCATTCAATAACATTAAAAATGAAAAATTGTGGTCACTTAGTTTTAAACATGTATAATAATATGTAATACTCTAGAATGGGAGGATTTTTTACTTTCTTATTATTCATTTTGAACATAACATTTTTTAACCTTGATAAAAAAATATAATTTGTGTTTATTCCAAATATTGAATAGATTTTACTGAATTTAATCTCCATATTTTTTGGAAGTTTGTATATATGTACCCCACAACATGCACAGAAAATAGTTCACTAGAAAAATTCATTTTTGATGAAATAGATAATTTTACATTAACTATATGATAAGGGATATTCTTTATATTTATTTAAATTAATATTTTAATATCAATTAATATCTTAATATATAAAATCTATAAATATTTATAAATATTTTTTCATTATGAAATTTATTACATATTTAAAATAGGTAACATTATAATTATAAAAATAGATTTCAAAATTAATGTTTTTAATTATTATAAATATATTAATACTATAATTTTGAAAATTAATTTTTTAAAAGAAATTAAATTTATATTTATAAATAAATTGGATCATATTTTAATTTAATGAGATAACACATATATATTTGGTCTTTAAAATAATTTATTTTAACATAATACGTGGTAGTTTTATAAAAATTGAAATCTTTCTTTATTTACTAGAAAATAATCAATATAGAAAAATAAAATTTTTTACCTATAATATAATTTTATATGATTATTTGAAAATTTATATTATTTTAAAAAAATAAAATTACTGAAGTTGGAATAAATTTATTATGTTATTCGTGCAAAAAAAGTAATGATATTCATTTTGAATGAAATCTATTTTTATTGATAAAAGTCGTTAATTAATATTATGTCCTTATTAACTATGATTTATTCAATAAAATTTTATTTTTAGGGTGTTTATATATATATATATATATTATTATGGGATTAATCATATTTATAACTTCAAATTTAATTGAAATTTTATTATAATCATATTTAAAAAAATATTTAATTAGCTATTTAAGATCATTATTGTGCATCGTATAAGCTATTGAACATAATTTTATCCTTTTAAAATCATTTAGTGTTATATCCCATTAGAATTAAAATACCATTAAGCATGATAAAAATTGATAATATATCCATTGAATAAGGATCTAATTATTAGTATAAATATAGCATTTTAAGAAACCCAATTGACACAGAAAAAAGAAGTGATGCCATCAACCTGTAGGATCATACCAAATAAAACACATTTATTAGAGCTTCTAAGAGAGATAAAATTATAAATTATTTTTCCTTGACCAAGCTTAAGATAATATATAAGGACTAAATCACTAGAAAAACCATTTAATGGAGAAGTTCAAGCTCATCGAGATCAAGACCCAAAACATGTAAGCCGAACTACCCCATGAAAATCTCACAATAACAAACCATACCATTAGGGAGTATGCTAGTGTATTAATAGGATATGTATCTGGACAATAATAATATGAATATTTATACATTATATTCAATATAATAATGGTAATATTTTCTTTTTATTGTTACATTACAAACAATTTTGATTTTTGATACTATAATACAGAAACTGTAGTTTTTGGTAAATATTCAAATCCAATTAAGGCATTTATAACCATGAATTATTGGATTTTTGAAATAATTATTATTTTAATAATAATTTATTATTATATATATATTTTTTTAAAATTTTAATGGTCAAATAAATTTTATGAATTCACTTGTATTTTTTATAACTAATGTAAAATTTAGATTATAAAAAAACACAAATTTTATAAATAATTGTCGATTATTATTTTAAAAGAGAAAAATAATATATATTAAAAATTATTTTGATAAAATGAATAATATTATGTGAGCCATTATGTTTTAATTATCCTATGGTAAAGTTTTCATAATTTTATGAGACAATAGATTTTCATGTTAAAATTAAATACTGTATAAATATACGCTGTGTATCATGACATCATAAAAATTACAAATTAGGGTAATAAATACTATAAATGGTAGAATAGATGAAAAATATATTTCACCATTAAAATTATTAGATTTTATGTTAAATGTTTTTATAAATTCTTTATGAATCCATGAATACCTATAATATTTTTTACTGTTTTAAATTAATTTCTTCCAGAGCATGACTCACCGCCACATTAGTAAGGTTATTATTTTAATATATTATGCCCTTGTATTTATTTAATACTTAAATACACCCTTATTTTGGATTAAACACGTGAAAACCCCATGTTAAGGTTTGTATATTTGGTGATTTTATTTTATAGACTCAAAAACCTATGTTTGAGAAATGATAAAGAATTATCCACAAATTTACAATATAAATCCATATAATCTCCAATTTTTTCTCACTAAAAATAAAAAGATCACATATTTACACTACCATATCCTCTCTACTATCATCCCAAGGTTCCCCCAGTCCCTCACGAAGCGTTCATACGGTATATAGAATAACACTCCCAAGGAAAGGGATCCCCACCTTTTACTCTTTGTTAAAATTTGTTCTTTATCTTATGTATTTTATCTTTATTTCCCAATATATGGATATTTCATTACATATCCCCATTACATTCCATTTTATTTCTAATTTATTATTCACCTATTTTAATCTCTTCAATCCCTCCCACAAACATTCATTTAAAAGAATTTTTATGTAATCCTAATTCATCATGGGACTTTTTTCATCCTTATATGTTGGATTTCTGCCATTAACTATGTTTATGATGTAGTGTCATATGTTTTTTTCGACATTTCCAATGTTTAATTTTGGTTATCAGGTAATATCATGTCTTATTGTTAATTTTTATGATTCTAATTAATTTTATTCTCTATGTATAGGCCTGATGTTGTATAACATTTATTGATTTATTCATGTTATAGAAATTTTATTACCATAATAGGATTTATAGATTACCCCTTTTTTATTTTTTCCCCAAGTTATCCCATGATTCATTTAATTACAAAGGCATAATATGAGAATGTTAAAGAGGTTTTCAATGACAATTATTTTTTAACTATTTTCGTGTTTTATTTTATTCATCTAATTCTCGAACAAACTAGGCTTATCAATATATTAGGTTTCATTTGAGTAATATTATGATAAAAAAGTAATTAATGTGTAATAGATAGAATTGTCTTTATAGTTGGTATCTAAGAGCGGTTTAGTTACTTTTGGGATTATAATTTGAAAACTCTAGTTAAATACTTAGGGATAAAAATATTTATAATAAGACATCCCTATTTTTTTATTAATTTATAGACTTAGAGTTTTATCAATAAAATATAGCCCTATTTGGATAATATAAGGGGATGTGTATCTAAAAGAATTGAACATATGGGTGTATCCTGAAAAGAGTTGAGGTCGACTCATTCAGGAACCGGTAAAAAACAACAAGGATTTCTTCAAAAATAGTTTTAAACACTCGTGAAATATTCTTTGGTAAATTCATAATATCATTAAGAACCATTATTATGGGCAAATAATTCCCAAACCATTTATATTAAGAAATAGATCATGTATAACATATATTTAGTCTTTTAAAAAATATGTTAATAAAATAATTGTAATTTATATGTTATAAATTCAATTTCATTTGATTTACATTTATGTTTTTAATAATTTAAATATAATTGTCCAAAATTTTCCCTTTATTCTATCAATTGGAGAAAAATAACTGGAATCCGTTAAACAAGCAATGTGGTGAGAAATGTAATGAGTAAACGACATATATCCCCAAACCGATGGGTTAAAAATCACAATCTATAGGAAAATACTCACTCATGTACTTCAATTTATGAATAGAACCATTTATCATGAGGAGTGACCAATTCCCCCAAATAAATAACAATATTCAATTAAGTCCATTATATGACAAAGTCCTCTTACATTTCATGCATCAAATGATCCCTTAATCATGGAGCAGTTGATCAAATCCATTGAGTTTTTTTATCCATAATTCTATTTTATGAGCAAGATATGGTTTCATTGGGTGTTTATTATACATAGGGAGAAGCTTATCAATATTTCAAATTTATCAAGAATATGTATCCTTAGGAAGATATCGAGGCGATGTTGTGGAATAATTTCATGAAAATGATTTTCAATAAATATTTTCCTCGAACTCCACAACATAAAATTAAAAGGTATTTTCTTTCCCTAAAGCTATAAGAAGAAAAATATATTTAGTTTTATATTTAAAAATTTCCAATACATTCATGATTTGCCTTTGCCTCTTTCGTGACCCCAAAATGCAATGTTGAGTAGTTCTTTGATGAAAAAAAACCTAGTATATGAAAATCCAATGCGATATGATACATTGATAGCTATGAAGAAATTATTGGACGTGACATAAAATTAATATTGGAGATTGGTAAATCTCAAGGGTATTATTGTGATAAGAAAAATAAAGCGGAGTTTAATTTTGGTGTTATGTTTTATAAATTGAACGGTGATAAAAAATTTCAACATTCCACTTATTAAAACGGTAGAATGAATCACCCTAGAATTATTTTGAGGGTAATGAATATATTATTCTAGTGAAACTAAATTTCATTGTTCATTATTTAAACTTCAAGGAAATAGGAAACTTGGAAACCCAATGCACTAATCAAAGGGATTCTGAAGACAACGAACAACATCCAAGGTGTAATGGGTGATCATATGCTACTATAACCAGTGAGATAGATCCCAACGACAATGTGGTGAAAGGTATGCTAGTTGTTATTTAAATAAAAGTGAACATATTTTTTGATTCTAATTCTATGAATTTATTTTATATCATTGTTTTTTATTATAACTATTCAAAACCACTGAAATTCATGGATGTAGAGTTGTATTTGAAAATAGAGAATGGGGAAATTATTTTATCACAAATATATAATTCCTATAATATAAAATATTGTGTATTGACCTTCCTAGATAACCTTGTGATACTCAATTTTGTGGAAATTTATACAATTATATGCATTGATTTTTTTCAGATATAGAGTCAATATAAATTTCCATGAGAAGGAAGTCAATCATTATATCATGAAACATCCTCTGATTTCATACAAATTCAAGGATTTGGTTGAGTATTCTTTAAGACCAACATAAGAGAAAAAATTAATAAATCAAATGATGTATTGTAAGGAAAGTATAATCCTTGAAGAAAATCCCATTGTTAGGGATACACAAATGTTTTTTCGAAAGCATATCATAGTCTTCCACCTAGTTGAGAGATTAAATTTGTAATAGAGATTATACATGGGGTATTTCTATTTTCCAAGACTCTATATAGAGTAGATTTTGTCTAACATAAGTATCGGATTAGTCAACTATAGGATAATCTATAAAAATGGATTATACATCCTTGTGATTCACCATGGGTTGCACTAGTCCACTTTTCCATGAGGAATGATTGGTAAATGTGTTGTTGTATTGAAAATCACGACCTCAACAAGATCCTGATAAAAAAACATTAACATATACCATGGATTGATGAATTTTACATTCATCTATGTGGGGTACAATACTTATTCAAGGTGGATCAACACATGACGTATTAACATGTTAGGGTGATGAAAAATTATAACCCCAATACTTTATTTCGTACAAGGTATGGTCACTCTGAGTTCATAGTAATTCCATTCAGACTCACTAATGCTCCAAAAATCTACCTATACCTGGTAAATAGAGTAATTAAAGGTCACCTAAACAAATTTTTCGTAGTCAATATATATTATATTATAATATACTCTATAATTAGAGAGGATCATGAGAAGAATCTATGAAATATTAAAATAACCTTATGAAAGGATAAACATTATTCCATGTTTAGAAAATGTGAGTTAAGGTTGAACCGAGTCAAATTTTTTCATCATATTATCATAAGAAGTTGGATATCTCTACACCCTTCAAATATAGACACAATTAATGAAGGGATGTGGCCAACATCAATGATATATATTCAAATATTCATTGAACTATCTTGGAACTGTCATCAATTTGTGATACATTTATTACTATTCTCAAACTCTCTATCAAAGATAATTCTGAAGGGATTCACATTTTTTTGGAATGATGAATGCACAAATATAATAATATAGTGTATAAAGGGGTTTATAAATTCCATTTTACTCACACTACCCATTAGTAGAGAACTTTTCATAGTATTAATTAAATCTTTAATAAAGGGATTGTGCAGTGTGTTAACCCATAATAACAAAATACAATCATATGCCTCAAATAAATTAAATGTTATTGAATACAAATACCCAAAAAAATGATCTAATGATCACTCTAGGGATCTTTATATTCATAATATGGAAACATTATCTCTTTGGGGAGATGTGTAAAATATATAAGTATCAAAGAAAAACCTTATGTATATATTAACATAGAGAGAGGTAAATATGCTCTGAATGTAAAATTTATAGATGATCATGGCCTTTGACTACTCAATACACTACCATCCTAGGAAAGAAATTAAAGTGGAAAATGAACTATGAATAATACAACATTTCTATCATTGATGATAATTGAGAGGATTTGATCTTCCTATAATTGAAAATAATGGACATGACAATCATAAGGGAAGGAACATAATCAATAATTTAACAAACTATTTCTCAACCTTCCCTTATAAATAGTATAAATGATTCTCAAGGTTATGATGTGAGTATTCATAAGAATGTGGAAGTTATGAGAAAAATGTAAATCCCTACAGTTCAATGTTAATGAAGGAGTTGTTAATATTTGTTTCATGACTATGTGTACCATAAAAAAATTAGATAAAGAATGTTTCATTGGATGATGCATGTTGTTTGATATTATATTTTTATATATGGAGCAATATGATGTATAAAGATCTTTTATATCACTATTGGTGGGAAAATATGAAGAAGGATATCCTAAAATATGAATCAAGTTGTATTGTTTGTTAGCTAGTGAAAGGAAAAAGTAAAAAAATCCAATTGTGTGATGAAACCATTACGCATAACTACATGGAAATGGGAAAAAAATCACGATGGAATTTATCCCTAGTCTTCCAAAGAAATCAAGAGTAAATAAATCTATTTGGGTTTTGGTAGATCATCTTAAAAAGCTTATCATTCATTGAAATATGGGATGAATTTACACTTAATCAACATGTAATGATATATATTACAGAAGTTTTGAGGCTGCATAAAACACCATTATTGATTGTATCTGATTGAGATCCATGATTTACCTCTATGTTATGGAAGTGTGTCCAACAAGATCTCTATACTTAGTTGAAAATCGTAAATGCTTCTAACAAAAAACCCGATATCCAATATGAGTAGAATATCCAAACACTTGAGGACATGTAGAGATCTTTCTCAAATGACTTAAAATGAAAATGGGAAAACATCTTCCTCTTGTCAAGTTCTTATACAATAAATGTTTCCAATCAATAGTCAAAATTGATCCATATGAAGTCCTTTGTGCGAAGTAGTGTAGAACACCTACATGTTTGGATAAATTCAGTGATCACAAACATCTAGGTCCTGGAATGGTTGGTAAATGGTTGAAATGATCAAGACCATTCAACATCCCATAAAGTCTTCTTAGAGTCATCAAAAGAGAAGTACTAGAAATCAATAATGAGAGATAGAGTTAGAGTTAGAGACATGGTATTCCTCCACTTATCTCCATAGAATAAAGTCACAAGAGTTTTGATGAAGGGAAAACATAGTCCAAGATACATCAGTCCCTTTGAGATCCTTGTTAGAATTTGTGTGGTGGCCTATTAACTAGAACTCCCACCTAACCAATAACAAGTATATGATATATTCCATGTATCTCTATTGAGTATTTATATACTATAACCATAACATGTACTCATTCCAAATGTAGTAAAATAAGAGAATGATCTCTGATAAGTGGAGTAGTTGTTGGAGATCATATATCAAAGAGACAATTTTCTGAATAATAATACAATTAACCTAGTCAAATTGTTTGGGAGAAATAAAAAGTTTGATTTAGAACTAGAGGAGGTGATGAAATAAACTTGCCATTATCTTTTTTAGAGTCTCTAATGAAAATTTAAAGGGTGAAATTTATGAAGGGGTATACTATAATGACCTGAACCTTTGTAAATAAAATTACTCTAGATATTTAATTAAATTTCTTATTATGTAATATAGTTTTAGAAAAAAAATTCACTTATTTGGTTTTATAGTATTATTTATGAATTAAAATATTATAAATCCGGGTAAATTTTTTATGTATAGCTCTTGAATAGTGATCTTATTATTAGATTAAATATAGGGTTTTAACAAATCTTATTGAGAAAGACAAAAGAAGTTATGGTCTTAACCAGTATGGTTGTATACTATGAAGAAAATTTATTAAATATTCCATGGGGGATAATATCTACAGACTTATCCCTTGACTAAACCCATGATAAGATCTAAACACTAAAGCATGAGTGAAATCTTTTACGTGATAAATTCAAGATCATCGATATAAGGCCCCAGCCTTAAACCTTACTTAATCATGAATTAAATGAATAATTCACATAGAGGATCTTTTCAAGTTTAGTGTTTTAGAGGTTTAGGTCATAACTATTACATCTAAAGATTACATAGTAGACACTTCTACAAATTTTCCATAATATAATAAAAAAAACTCTCAAAAAGAAACATGTCTAGTTCCATGTTTTAGATAGAATGTCTTTCCTTGAACCCATCCTTGATCCTATTCATCTTTAAGTCCTATGTAAAACATTTCAAAAACATGGGATGAGAATAAAAAGCCCAGTAAAAGATACACAAAGAATGAAAAATGCATGTTTTTTCAAAACAATAGGTAAATAATGAATACATTACCAACGTAATTCTTTTCACCTTTATGAATTAGTAAAAACTATTCGTGGAATAAAAGACCATTACTTACCATTTTGTAACCAAAAGATTACAATAAAACCCATATAAAGAGCACATAACATATGAAGGTAACTTGGTACATAAAAATACTTAAATGGAATAACCATACGGTAGAATTCCACACATACTTAATGGAATAGACATAAGGCCAACTTCCATACCCAATGCATTGGAGGTTATAACCTAACCACTCGTCCTGGTATTCACGACACCACCAGTCATATGGTTTATCATGTAACCACCCGTAAAATGTCCAAGTTACATCATTACACATAAAATATTGAAAATATAAATAGTGTAATAACAACATTTCATTTGCAATCACAATAAGTAATTCCAAGATATAGAATTAATCAATCCATTTTCAAAAACCATTTAAAAAATATTTTTTAATCAAAGTGTCCCATACCACTTTGAAATTTTTAATGGAATTATAATTTTAAAACATTAATGTCCTTATAAATAAGTACTGAAAATTATTTTTAAAACATGGACATTAAAGATAAAGATTTATAATAATGAATCTTTAAAACATTTAAAACAATATTTTTTTTAATGAGTGTTTAACAAAATGAGAGACACTTGAATACAAATAATTGAAAAATAAAATTTAATCCGAACTTTATAATATCATGAGAGTAAAGTTATTCATGATATAATTTGTCAAAGGATAGTATACACACTATATAAGAGTGAATTGGTGAATAACAACAATGAATTCTCAATGGAAATGTAAATTGAGATGAAATCCATTATAAAGGTGGAATCCTTAAATTAAGGATAAATCTATCTCATAATTATCTATGAGAAATATAAATACATCCAATATAAGTGGATATTAAGTGTGAAACAATCAGAGGTCATTCACACAAAATCGTGGACAAACAAAACCAATGACATAGGTATTTAACTCAATGAAATGAGATTGGGTTATTATTTCCCATACAAGTTCGTAAGAATTTATCAATGAGATGATTCTATGTATAAATAGTATAACTACAAAATGTTTTGTGGAAATTACAACATAGATATTCTACACATTATCTTGGCATAATAAAATCAAGATGTATAGGTTTAACGCAAATAATTGAAAGTGGGTTAAGAAGTTCCCTAATAGAAATCCGACAGCCTAACGACGTCACTTTAAAATTCAGAAAATGAGTTGATGAGAGAGAAAATGGTATATCATCACTTGGAAATAAAATTTACATAAATAAGGAAGGGTAATACAATGAAGATTTAAATACCCATAAATGAAATTATATTACACAAATAGTATAATAATGGGCAGTACATACAACACTCAATGTAAATAGTGGAAAATGTAGCGTAAATGTCACGGGAATAAAAGTGAGATGAAAAAGCCCTTTCGAAAACTCGGCAGCCTAACGGCGCCACTTAAAACATCCAAAAAATGGATTTATGAAATCAAATACGGTATCTCATAATATGAACATAAAAATTATAGTATGAGGAATATAAAATAACATCCCCAAATATAAGAAAGATGAGCTTAAAAGAAATGACATAAAAGATAGTACTTAAAAAGAAAGAGAGAGGTTGGATCCCTTACCTCGTGTCCGACATGACTCGA
This sequence comes from Viscum album, assembly GCA_963277665.1. Taxonomy (NCBI): domain Eukaryota; kingdom Viridiplantae; phylum Streptophyta; class Magnoliopsida; order Santalales; family Viscaceae; genus Viscum; species Viscum album. The sequence continues at coordinate 523,466,190 of OY728150.1, forward strand.
TCGTTCTTTAATATCCTATATAATAAAATTTGGTAAATTTATAATTTCTTAACGAACTACTTTAAATATTATTATTCAGTTCATATCACATATTATAATGTTATAATAATTGGTTAATAATGTGAGTTCATATCAGACGTTTTTGTCGATGTTCGGTACATGAGTAAAAATTGAACATGTTGGAAAAGAATTTTACATGTAGCTATAGGTACATAATATCCAGATTAGTATTGATGTTTTAAATATCATATATATCCATTATATATTCATTTTATACTCTTCCATATCATTTGAAAAAAAATTAAAAGTACCGTTCATGGAGACGGTAGGCCGTACGTAAGCATGAACGCTAATTTCATTTTTTGTCATATTAATGGAATAAAAACAAAATGATAGAGATATATATTATAATTACAGAATTATATCTATCATTTAGATGTAATATATTACATATATATCCATTATATATATGTACTTATAATAGAACATAACATTTGAAGATAATAAATGAAATGTACCGTTTATGGAGACAGTAATCCGTACGTACGCATGAACGCTACTTTCATTTCTTTTTTTTAAATTCAATGGAATTAAATAATAATGATATAAAGGTATATTATAATTCCAGTAGGATATCATATGTAACAACATCAATTCCATCCTTTATAAGTCCCACATATGGCATTAACGAATCAAATCACTTAGAAGGGGCGGTAGTCCGCACTTCCTAAAATGAAGATATCGCGTTTACCTAGAATGGAAACTATAAAGCTGTGCCATAAATTAAAACTAAATTAGATTAAGGAAAACATGAAAATATTATATATCATATATAAATATAGTGAAATCTTAATGGCCACCTTTTAATGTGTTAAAATAATATTGCAGAATCATCGTTTCGTGAGGCAGTAATTCGCCATCCACAGATACAGTATGTTCTTTAACCATTAGACGAAGGTGTGTGAAAGTGTAGCTCGAATAATTATGATAAAAACATCCTATTATATTTAATACACTGTTTATGTTACAAAAAAAAGTAATTAAATGAGTTTAGGGGTTTGGAGAAGCAAAATAAGACAAAAGAACACAAGAGAAGACATTACCTTTAAATCGGGTAACTCTATTTGATTTGATCACAAACGCTTCCTTGGAAAGGATTCATCCCAAAGTGAGGCTTCAATGATGAAGAGAGGGATGTGGAGATATGAAATGGTTAGGGGTTGGCCAAGCCAAAGTCTTTAGTGGTGTGTGTAAGGTGGTAGAGGGCGGGGAATTTTATAAGAGGAGAGGAGGGTCACTCTTGTAAAGTTATAAAATATTACTTTATTATAAAATTTTTTTTCGGATTTAAAAGTTCCCAAAAGGTTATATTTAGAGTATAAGGTGATAAGGTTTCTAAATCCACCCATCCAATAGGTTTGTGACAAGTTTAAGACTTATATTTCATCCTATCTTCTCATTTTATTTAAATCGTTCATTTATGAGGTAATCACTCCCTCATCACGGTGTCATAGATAAATTAATTTATTTAATGTCTAAAAATTATAAAAAAATATAATTATGTAGTAAAACGTTTTATATTTCTAATGAATATTTATATCCAAAAATATGACTTGTATAACCCCATTTAAAAATTGTTTTAGTAAAACAACTCATGTTTGTGACATTTTTATTTTAACTTTAAATAAAAAGTTATTTATGTCATTTTCCTACCAATGTGGCTCCATGGAGTCCCCAAGTTGACCGATGGATTTTATTCGTCTGACATGACACATAAAATTAGGGTACGACATCTTTCTAGGTCATTTAATATTATTAAAACATTATTTTTATCTTAAATTACACTATTTATCTTTAATCGCGATTAAAAAAACTTAAAAGTTACTATTCACCAAAAATTATTTTAATCTCAATGAACCACATTTTAATTATTAATTACAACCATGTATGTAGGATTTTTGAAAATAAAATCATTGAAGTGGCAATGTTTCATTTAAAAGAAAAATCTGTTTCATTAACTACCACTTAGTGGTTTCACTATTCATCTAAAATTGAAGTTTTTCAAAAAAATACCAAAAATTCCCCATAAACTATATTTGATATTCTGAATTAAAAAATGATGTCTATTTTAAAAAATTCAAAACACATAAGTTAAATTAATTAATTTAATAATTATTTCCCATTTTCAGAGCAAATAGAGTGTTTTAATGAAACAATAAGTATTAATAGATTGACACTAGTTTAAGTCCAATTTCAAGATCAAATTAATTCCGTTGACCACTATTGGATTAAATGGTAAAAATATATTCTAATTTAAATTTAAAACCAATTTAAAATATAATATAATCATGTAAATAAATTAGATTAAAAAGAGGTTTTGAATTAAAATACAACATTTTTCACTATTCATTAAAAAATGAACTTTATCAAAAAAATACCAAAAATTTACACAAAGTAAATTTTGATGTCCCGATTCTGAAGAAGAATTTTATTTTGTCAAATGTAACACATAAAATTGTCATAAAGTGGATTTAAAAGAGGTTTGTCATCAAAAGGCGGTTAATCGACCTTTTTAAAGAATATTAGAATGTTTACACTTAAAATTGGAATCATTCACATTTTTAATCCTCTAACATTTATTGTAAAAAGTAAAAATATTTGACAAATATATATAATAATTTTGTAGTTGGTTCTGTTCATTCCCTCCATTACAATGACTAGGCATTAATTAAAAATTAAAATAATATTATATTATTATTAGAGTGCAACGTAAGATTCCCAAGAAACTCGTTGTAGCGTATTGGGTACGCCATCAAGCATAGCATCCCTTTTAAAGTTATATTAATTTTTTATTCACAAATATGGATAAATATGAAAATTTCATATTCTTTATTAACCTGGGGTGTTACATCCTTCACCCCTTTTTGGAATTGCGTCCTTGCAATTTAAAAATTGTGCTTGGAAACTTCATTGAAAATCCAACATCGGAACAAGAGTCAGTAAAACAATCACTTTAAAATAAAGAAAGAGAAGTACAAAGGTCACCCGAGTTAACTCATACTATGATTCCATGTAGGAAAACATGGATATGGTGGGAAAAAGGGTCATGTTCTGAGGGAGAGTGATAGTAAACATGTCTAAAAGAAAGTTAACCATAATAAAATAACAAACTTGTGATGGGTTAAATGGTATTCAATTCCCCAGTAGGAAAAGTTAACAGACAACACTTTTCTTTTAATTTACTCTTCATTGAGGAATTTGTTTTTAAGCTTAACTAAATCATAATGAAACATACTTACTTGTCACGTAGACTTTAAACTTTTACTAGATTCCTTAATCAAACTCATATTTTCTCCAAAAGATGAGTATTTAGGAAGACTTGTTCGCATTAAGAGTACTATAATCAACTTCTTGAGAATCACCTAATCCAAAAAAGAGAACTATATATTTCCCATGTCTTTAGACAAAATACAAAACCAAAAAAATTTAGAACAAGATCCACAACTGAATAATCCTTTATAAAAAAGAAAATCTATTCTTAATCTCCAAAATTTGTCCAATAAACCCAATGTTCAACAAAGACCATTAGATAAACAATTTGTCTATAAAATTCATCGAAGTAAACCAAACTATGATTGAAACCCAAATATTTTAAGGATTTATTGACATATTATTCCAAGGTACAAAGCAACATTTATCACCAAATAACATCAGTTCCTTTTAAAGTCTCATATTGAAAAGTAATTAACCTAATCACACATCATCCATGATAGGTTAATAATTTCCATAGATAACCCAATATAAACTTACTCTTGATTCCAAAAATCATATAACTAAAAATAATTAGTCAAAATAACCAGATATTTCACATTGTCCAGTGGTAAGCAATAAATACCAGTCGCACTTTGGTTGTGGGTTCGATTCCCACAGCTTTGTCCAACAAGACGGGTTGTCACACGGTCTGCGTGTTGTCCTTTTTCCAAAACTACAAAATTCTTAAAACATTCCCCAAAATGAGATAAAATCTTCAAAAATAATCATAACATATTTTAACATCATGTTTATCTCATGCCTTTCATTTTCTATCCTAACATATAATAACCCATAATTACCTCAAAAGTAAGGATCATACAAACCCTAGTGGTTACCTTTATAATTATTACATGAACATCAACATCGATTGGTCATCTCATAAATGATGAAATACAGTACATACAGAGGTACAAGTTGTTGATCATGACTCCTTGATAGTTGGTTTAGAACAACCACGAGTTTCCTCATTGAATCCCCTATTTCATCCAGTCTCATAATCATAGAACCACCACAGTTTCCTTCAAACCTATTGCCACTTTGGTGCCTGCTAGATCCATCCATTCACTAAAAACAGAAATGTCAGTTTGAGTATATCAACAAAAACATCATGTACTAATGAGGAAGATAAACACTAAAATATACTTACTCATTCACTTTATCAAAACTAGGACTCTTTCTGAAATCCTAACCATTATGGTAATGTCACTTATTCTTAGAGAATAACCTATCCTCTAAAGTTCTATAAACCGACCTCTGATACCAACTATAAAGCCTCGACCTTAATCCTTACTTAATCATGAATTAAATTAATAATTCACATAGAGGATATTTTCAGGTTTAGAGTTTTAGAGAATTAGGTCATAACTATTACATCTCAAAAGATTACATAGTAGACACTTCTACTGAGTTTCCATAAAATAATAAAAAAAACTTAAAAAGAAACATGTCTAGTTCCATGTTTTAGAGAGCATGTCATTCCTTGAATCCATCCTTGACCCTATTTATCTTTAAGTCCTGTGGAAAACATTTCAAAAACATGGAATGAGCATAAAATCCCCATAAATGATACACAAAAAAGGAAAATTGTTAGTTTTTTCAAAACAATAAGTAAACCATGAATACTTTACCAAAGTAAAACTTTTCACCTTTATGAAGTAGTGAAAACTATTCATGGAAAAAAAGACCATTACTTACCCTTTTGTAACCAAAATATTACCATAAAACCCATATAAAGAACACACAACATATAAAGGTAACTTGGGACATAAACATACTTAAATGGAATAACCATATGGTCGACTTCCACACATACTTAATGGAATAGCCATACGGCCAACTTCCATACCCAATGCATTGGAGGTTATAACGTAACAACCCATCCTGGTATTCACAGCACCACCCATCATATGGTTTATCACGTAACCACCCGTAAAATGTTCAAGTACCATCATTACAAATAATATATTGAAAATATGAACATTTTAATAACATCATTTCATTTTCAATCATAATAAGTAATTCCAAGATATTGAATTAATCAATCCATTTTCAAAAACCATTTAAAAGAGAATTTTGAATCAAATTGTCCCATACCACTTTGAATATTTTAATGGAACTATATTTATAAAACATTAATGTCCATATAAATAAATACTGAAAACCATTTTGAAAACATGGACATTAAAGATAAAGATTTAGAATAATGAATCTTTAAAACATTTAAAATGATATTTTTGTTAAAGAGTTTTTAACAAAATGAGAGACACTTGCAGACAAATAAATACGGAATAAAATTTAATTTGAGATTTATAATATAATGAGAATAAAGGGATTTATGATATAATATGTCAAAGCACAGTATACACACCATATATGAGTGAATTGGTGCATAACAACAATGAAGTCTCAATGGAAATGTAAATTGAGATGAAATCTGTTATAAAGATGGTATCCTTAAATTAAGGATAAATCTATCACCTAATTATGTGTGAGAAATATAAATACACCCAATATATGTGGATATTATGTGTGAAACAATCAGAGGTCATTCACGCATAATCATGGAGAAACAAAACCAATGACATAGGTATTTAACTCAATGAAATGAGATTGGGTTATTATTTCCCATACAAGTTCATAAGAATTTATCAATGAGATGATTATGTGTAGAAATAGTATATCTACAAAAAGGTTTTTGGATATTACAACATAGATATTCCACAAATAATCTTGGCATAATAAAATCATGAAGTAGAGGTTTAACCCAAAGAATTGAAAGTGTGTTAAGAAGTTCCCTTATAGAAATCTGACAGCCTAACTGCGTCATTTTAAAATTCAGGAAATGAGTTGATGAGAGAGAAAATGGTATCTCATCACATGGACATATAATTTACAAAAATAAGGATATATAAGAAAATATCACATCATAAAATTATGTGAATTAAAAGACCTAACAAAAGAAGTATTTTAAAAAGAGGAGGGTGAAAGGTCCCAATACCGAGTTGGGTAACTTTCGAAACGTACACCCCATGAATGAAGGGTCATAAAATGAAGATGTAAATACCCCTAAATGAAATTATATTACACAAAGAGTATAATAATGGGAATTACATACACCACGCAATGGAAATAGTGGAAAACATAGCATAAATGTCATGGGAATAAAAAGTGAGATGAAAAATCCCGTACGAAAACTCGGCAGCCTAACGGCGCCACTTAAAACATCCAAAAATGGATTTATGAGATCAAATAGGGTATCTCATAATATGAAAATAAAAGGTACAGTATGATTAATATTAATGAACATCCCCAAACATAAGACATATGAGCTTAAAATAAATGACATAAAAGAGAGTACTTAAAAAGAAAGAAAGAGGTTGGATCCCTTACCTCGTGTCCGACTTGACTCGATTGTTCTTTAATCTCCCGAATAATAAAATTTAGTCAATTTATAATTTCTTAAGGACATCCTTTAAAGATTATTATTCAGTTATTATAACATGTTATAATGTTATAATAATTGGTTAATAAAGTGAGTTCATATCAGACGTTTCTGTCGATGTTCAGTACAGGAGTAAAAATTGAGCTTGTTGGAAATGAATTTTCCATGTATTTATAGGTACATCATATCTAGAATAGTATTTATGTTTTAAATAATATATATATCCAGTATATATTCATTTTATACTATTCCATAGAATTTGGGAAAAAAATTAAAAGCACCATTCGTGGAGACGGTAGGCCGTATGTACGTATGAACGCTACTTTCATTTTTTGTCATATTAATTGAATTACAACAAAATGAGAGATATATATATTATAATTCCATAATTATATCTATCATTTAGATGTAATATATTACATATATATCCATTATATATATGTACTTATAATATTACATAACATTTGGAGATAAGAAATGAAATGTTCCGTTCATGGAGACGATAAGTCGTACGTACGCATGAACACTACTTTAATTTTTTTTGTATTTAATGGAACGAAAGAATAATGATATAAAGGTATATTATAATTCTAGTTGTATATCATATGTAATACCATTAATTCCATCCTTTATACATCCCACATAGGGCATTAACGAATCAAATCACTTTGAGGGGGCGCTAGTCCGCACTTTCTAAAATGAAGATATAGCGTTTACCCATAATGAAAACCATAAAGGTATGCCATAAATGAAAAATACAGACACTTAAGGAAAACATAAAAATATTATATATCATATATAAATATAGTGATATCTTAATGGCCACCTTTGAAGTTGTTAAAATAATATTGAACAATCATTGTTTCGTGAGGCAGTAATTCTCCATCCACAGAAACAGTATGTTCATTAACCATTAAACGAAGATGTGTGAAATTGTAGCTCAAAAAATTGTTATAAAAACATCCTAATATATTTAAGATACTTTTTTTACAAAATAAAAGTAATAAAAAGAGTTATGGGTTTGGAGAAGAAAAATAATACAAAAGAACACAAGGGAAGACATTACCTTTAAATTGGGTAACTCTCATTGATTTGATCTCAAAGGATTACTTGGAAAGGATTCTGCCCAAATTGAAGCTTCAATGATGAATAGAGGGATGTGGAGAGATGAAATGGGCTTTGGTTGGCCAAGCCAAAGGCTTGAGAGGAGTGTGCAAGGTGGTAGAGGTGGGGGCCTTTTATAAGAGAAGAGGAGGGGCGCTCTGGGAAAGTTATAAAATATTACTTTATTATAAAATGTTTATCGGATTTTAAAGGTCACAAAAAGATATATTTAGAGGATAGGGTGATAAGGGTTCGTAAAACACCCATCCAATAGGTTTGTGACAAGTGTAATACTTATATTTCACCCTATCATCTCATTTTATTTAAATCGTTCATTTATGGGGTAATAGCTGCATCATCACGGTGTCATAAATAAATTAATTTATTTAATGTCTAAAAATTATAACAAAAGTAGCATGATTTAGGAAATATTTGTATCTTTGTAATGAATATTTATTGTCAAAAATATTACTTTTATAACCCCATTTAATGTTCTTTCAGTAAAACAACTCATGTTTGTGACATTTTCCTACCAAAGTGGCTCCATGGGGTCCTCTAGTTGAACCATGAATTTTAATGGTCGGCCTTGACACATCCAATGAGGGTAGGAAATTTTTATATGTCATTTCATATTATTAAAATATTATTTTTAGCTTAAATCACACTAATTACCTTTAATCGCGATTAATAAAACTTAAAAGTTACTAATCACAAAATTATTTTAATCTCATTGAACCACATTTTAATTCTTAATTACAACCATGTGTGTTGGATTTTTGAAAATCAAATCACAGAAGTGGAAAATATTCATTTAAACGAAAAATCAGTTTCTTTAACTACCACTTAGTGGTTTCAATATTCATCTAAAATTGAAGTTTTTCAGAAAAAAAAATAAATTCCCCCTAAGCTATATTTGATATTACGAATTTAAAAATGATGTCTATTTTAAAAAATTCAAAACATATAAGTTCAATTAATTTATTTAATAATTAATTCCCACTGTCAGAGCAAATAGCGTGTTTTTATGAAATAATAAGTATCAAAAGATTGACATTAGTTTAAGTCCAATTTCAAGATTAAATTAATTCCAACGACCACTATTGGATTAAATGGTAAAAATATATACTAATTTCACTTTAAAACCAATTCAAAAGGTAATCTAATAATATAAATAAATTATATTAAAAATAGGTTGTGAATTAAAATACAACAATTTTCACTATTCATTAAAAATGAACTTTATCAGAAAAATTCCAAAAATTTACACAAAGTAAATTTCGATGTCCCGATTCTAAAGAAGAATTTTATTTTGACAAATGTAACACATAAAATTTTCAAAAAGTGGATTTAAAAGAGGTTCATCATCAAAAGCCGGTTAATCGACCTTTTAAATAATATTAGAATGTTTACACTTAAAATTGGATTCATTCACATTTTTAATCCTCTAACATTTATTATAAAAAGTAAAACTATTTGAGAAAAATATATAATCATTTTGTAGTTAGTTCTGTTCATTCCTGCCATTACAAAAGGTAGGAATTAACTACAATTTAAAATAATATTATATTATCAATAGAGTGCAATGTAAGATTCCCAAGAAACTCATTGTTGTGTATTGGGTACGCCATCGAGCATAGCGTCCCCTTTAAAGTTATATTAATATTTTATTAACAAATATGGATAAATATGAAAATGTCATATTCTTTATTTACCTGGGGTGTTACAATCGAGATCACAAACCAAACCATGTATGCGAAACCACCCCATTAAAATCTTACAGTTGTGCACCTTACCCATAGTGTGTTTACTGGTGTATTAACCAGATATTCAACAAGTCCATAATATTATGAAATTTTATCTTCTATTTTCAGTAGAATAATGGTTATATTTACGTCTTGTGGTTACTTTGAAAATGATTTTAATTTTTGGTATAATAAAACTATTTTTTTGATAATATTCAAATTCAATTATTATTTTTTTAATTAATTAATGAATTTTTGAAATAAATTATTTTTCAATAATATATAATAAATATATATTTTTTGTAAAACAAAAGTGGGCATAAATTTTCTTTGAAGACAAATTTAATTTTTATTGGTGTTTAGAAACTGTTATTGTCAAAAAACCCAAGATTTTGAGTAAATATAGATTATTATTTTAATAGTGAAATTTTATATATTTAGAAAATAATTTTTTTAAAATTAATATAATTTCCATAATCAAAACATTGAAATTATCCTATGGTTAATTTATAATAATTTCAAAGATATCAAGTTTTCAGGTTAAAATTAAAAATCATATAAATATATGGTATGTATTATAACATTATTATAACCAAAAGTGATTTAATAAATACTATAAACATAATTCAAGGACAAATATAATTTTCCCCAAATAATAATTTAATTTTATGTTCATTTTAATAAATTAACTATTCTTTTATGAATCCTCCAAAACATATAATATATTTTATAGTTTTAAAATCAGTTCATTCGGAGGATCACTCACTTAAATGTCAAAAAGGTTATTTTTATATTATTTTCAGAACATGGAATTTTAAAATAATAAAAAACACATTATTTGGAATAAATAATTTGAAAAATCATGGTAAGGTTTTTGTATTTTGTAAGATTATTTTATAGAGTACAATATTAATGTTTAAGAAATGATAAAGAATTCCCAATTTATTTCCTACATAAACCCTCCCAAATCACATATCACTTCAGTAAAAATACATGGAAAACATCCTTTATTTTACCTATACTATCAATATTCCTCCAAATGCCCCCCATACTCTCATGAATCTCCTCTGAAGATTTTGAAATCACACACTCAATGTAAGGGATCATCACCTTCCCCACTTTATTAAAATATATTCTTGATGATATATATTTTATCTTCATTTTCTAAAGTTGGGATATATTATTACATATCCACATTACTAATAATTTTATAAAAAAATTATGAGTGACCCATTTCACTCCCATTAATCCCTCCAATGAACATTCATACTCCCCTGTTATACACCCAAAATTTCACTATAATTCTCCACGCCAAACAATTGTGCAGTGAATACCCATACCCACATCCGATGATGTTTTTTAACATTTATAAAAATTTAAATATTGATTGGGGTCATAAGTTTTTTTATTCCACACTAATTTATCATATAATAAATTATGGTAATGAATGAATCTATGTTATATGATCTATGTGGAAAACTTAAGAATTCGAATGAAATAAAATTCACAGGTGCCCCCAAAATTATATAGAACTCTTTTGCATTAGGTAGTGTTTTAGTCACATAAGAAGTACTTCAAGAAATTATAGAGTAAAAATAGTCCATCATGTGTTTTTTCCATCTGTATATCTTGGAATTTTTCCTTGACCTATGTTTATGATGAATTTATTTTAGTTGTTGTCTCATTACAAATGTTTCCTTTATGTTACAATGATATATAATGTCACATTGTTCATGTTTTTTATTCTAACTCCTTTTATTAATCGCTGATTTAACTATTTTCTAATATGTATTATTTTCAACATGTAATTCTATGTTTATTCCATTAATGGGATTTATAGCTCACAACATTCTTATATATGTCATGAGGCCTTCCCATGTTGTTTTAAGTATTATGGAATAATATGAGAATGTTGAGGATTTTTTTAATAATAATGATGTATTAAATATTTTATGTTGATATGTAATGTACCTAATTAAAAATAACTAGTAATCATTATCTTATTGGTTGTATTAAGTGTTATAAAATCAATAAATCATGAATTTATGTGTAAAAATAGAAGATTTGTTATATGATTAATATATTTGAAGAAAATAGGTATTGGAACAATTGAAAATTAATCACTTCAAAAATGGGGTGGGGGTAAATGAATTAGAGTCCTTTTGGCACCAATTAATATAGACACGAATAATGTGAAATATGACATTTGTTATATGATTCGTGAAATAATGATATTTTTCAGTGATTCAATGTATAATATCTAACTATGATGGTATAATAAATTCTTTTATAATTTTTTATTAAATATGTCATTAAGGAACCTCTAAATTTAGAATGAATACATGCCTCTACATGGTTATCGATATTCCATTTCCACATTGGATTGATTGACCCCAAATAACTGGTCCTTCAAAATTTGACACTCTCTTTACTAAATTCAACCAAATATTTTTGGTGATTTTAATACACATTATTGAATTAATTGTATATGATGATGGGAAGTTTAGATAGTTAATTGTACACTCTAGTACAACAAAAAAAGATTTATAGTAGAAGTATAATGATTTTTTATTAGTTGATCATTTTTTATGGGTCTAAGGTATTTATAATGAATTTATTTTTTTATGATTATTATAATTGAGACACTAATTGTTCATATATTAAAATATTGATGTAAATATTATAGAATCAAATTGAAAAAATCTTGACACGAATAAAATAATTAATTCACTTGGATGTGGGATATGATATTAGTGTAATCTATTACTTGTCCCATGAAAGGTTCTATATACATAAAAGTATATCTTGAAATAAATAAATTCTAGACCCACATATTTCATTGAGATTATATTGAAAATTATCATCCTAACACTAGAATGAGAATCAAAATCAAAACACGGGGTAGGGAATTGTTCTTTACTTGGATGGTGGGGAATAATTGGATTAAAAAATGATTTTTTGACTAGGTAAAATATAATAGATATAAAAATGGTTATGTGTAATTACCAAATGGGAATCATACTACATTTAGTAATTGGGTGGAATCTATGTTGATCGTACACATATAAAGATAAAACGACATTGTGGGGGTGGCCGGCTAAGAGGAGAATATGAATTATTCATGTCCTAGATCATGCTCATGGTTTGTAAAAAATTATACTATGAAACATTTATTGTAATAGTAATTAAGGAAAAATAATTCGTTTTTATTAAAAAAATTATATATATATATATTAATTTATAATAGTGTAGATACAAATAATATAGTTGAATTAATAAGATCATGACATATCACTAATTTTTTTAATTCATCTAATAGTGATAAATTCTATAATATTTACAGTTATATAGAATAGATTTTATTGGGATACTATTAATGTTTTTTCATGAGAAACAACAATGAGGTTTCAATTTTATGAAACAATATTTATTTTTATCAGGGTGTAATGTTCTTTGGAGTAGACCATGTTGATGACATATGGTTCTTCCCATTTTATCTCAATATTTTTCAAATAGTTCCCTTGAGTCATTTGTATCCTCATTGATAATACGAATTCCGCATATATGGAAAACTAAAGAGATATTCTTATATTGAACACTCATGGGACACAATTTTATTATACAATTTTTTTGTTTAGTGTGATAAATATCTTATAATTGAGTTATGCCAGTTCATCTAACTAGATATAAGACATGGAATATATGTATAGATGGTACAAAAGAAAATTTGATGTGATGTAAATAAATATAAATTGGTAAAAAGGGTTATATTCATTATAATAGTAAATACATGGATTCATGTATTGTATTATGAGAAATGTTTTAAAAATCCCATAAACCATTTATGTACATGTATATCAATATCATTATTATGTTTTCCCTTTTTATCCTAACAAAATTGCATAGATGTATACAAATGATTTTTTTAAACAACTATTCACTACATGATATAATGAGAAGTGGTGAGACTAAATACTTTAAACACAATATTACTTCATCATTTAAATATATAGAATTATTTTATGTTACTACCCTAACAGTATACATGAATTTAGGAATAGTAATTATGTTAGACATTAAAAACTATATTAGGTATTTTTTTGAAATCATTTTTATGTATTTCCCTTTTTGAGAATATATCTATGGTTATATGAATCTATTTAAACAAGCTTACAAGATAAAAACAATATGATCACATAAAATCATTCCTACAAATAGAAAATGGCTATGATTATTCAAAAGTAAATGAAATCTGCATGTGTTGATGGATAAGGATATAATCAATTTATCAATAATGGAATTACATAATTAATTCAAAGTAGTCTTGCACATTTTATGGCCAGAAGTATCCATAAATATTTATTTTATGAAATAGATTGGTTCTTAACTTGTCAAACCAAATGAACTGAATAATATTTCTTAAATAGTACTTATGGTTTCCCTTTAATAATTAACATATAGATAATTACATCAATTAAATGTAAGTTGGTGACCTTTTATGAAATTAAGTGATCTTGAACGATAAAATTATACACTCAATAATTGAACTATTACTTTTTTTATTGATCAAGTGAGAGATTTCACTTTTATGAATAACCTAGAAATAGATATATCAATTTGGATTTATAATTTATTTTTTAGGAAATTGTTCAGTATTGACTATAGTTACAATAATCAATCTTATTACCATAATATCAATGCTAAATAAATATGAGACTACCCTTTAATGAATTATATGAATGACTGTTTCTTCATGATTTTTGTGTAGAAATTATATAGTTTTATTCCATAATGTATCCTGATTAATATTATATAATATCTATATATGGGACATTATGTATTCGAAATGGAATTCAATACATAATTACCACTCATAATCGATCAAGGGAATCAAATATTATATCATGATATAATAATTACATTTGATTTACATCATTAAAAATTATAAGTCATTATTGATGTTTTATTGTTCAATCAATATATCCAAAGCTAGCTCTAAACTAGAAATAATGGAATGATATTCTACCATAATATTAATATAACCTTATAACTCTAGGAAATGGTTGGGTATAATTTTTATTGTCAAGGATATTTACAAAATTCATAATTCTAGAATATTTATCAATGATTATTACAACATTAATTTGGTGGACTCATTGAATCACAATTGATATAGAATTACTATTTCTTAAATTTTACCTGAAAAAATAATACATCTTCACTTTTTAGTTACATGTGTAATAATTTATCCATATGAGAGGTTTTAAAAAAAAATTCATGTATGGATTTTATTTTTTAACTTTTGAGTTATAAATTGAACATTAATCTAATGAAGAATAAATTTTGATGATTCAAAATTCATAAATAGTATCATCTACCTAAAAATGTGTTTAAGAAGATTGGTGATGGGGGCCAGTAGAGAGTTAGGGTGATAAAAATAATACAAAAATTTACACTTCTAAAAGACCAGTAAAAGATAGTCTTCTCAATATTTGTGTAACTATTATTAGATTATATGATTATTTTCTATAGATAATAGATACTATTCCAATTTCATAGAAGATAGTTATTTTTTATTAATGACTGAACTGATCAATTTGATGATTCAAAATTTATGTTGAGTGATTTTACATCAAAGGGTAGAATTAGTATATGATGGTGTAGGTGGCCTATCATGTAGTCAGTAAGTTCATTGTAGAAATCCATTCCCCTCTATTTTGTTACTCAATTATTATTATATTTTTAGTTAGAAGACACATGACAACTATATCAATCATGAATTACCTAATGATTGTTTTGATCGTAGGGACCCCTTTTAGTTCTATGGGATTTCAATGATGAGTATTGCTACATATCACCTTTAATTTTTTAGGGTAAACATAGATATCATGGTTCTTTACCTGAATTTTGATTCCTAATGTCATTAATTGTGAAAAAATCAATGCATTATTTTTAAACTATGAAGAATTAATATGTTGAATATTTTATCATTTATAGTGATGATATTCCAACATTGTTTGTATTTGATAACAAGAATAAAAACATAACAATCTATGATACTTGTCATGTGTGAATTAATGCTATGTTGAATTATATATCAATTGGTTTATATAGTATTATGAAATCCAAGTGATATTGAAAAATTATGGTTTTCCCCATGGAATAACACTTAGGTTGTTTCCCTTCATCCTGTTTGGCCTTTCAAATATGGTTATACCTATCACAAAAATCCATATTTAAGTGGTTGTAAAAACAAAGTGTGTTGTCGATCATTTGATCCATGATTGAAAAATGAAAATAATCTATTGGTAGTGATACTTCATATCATCAAGGTCATTTTAGTACATGAATTGGCTATTCTATATAAATAAGTGGATGATATTTGGAACAATTTTTAGGTAAGGATAAATATTGATGAAATTTTATTTTACTCGGTTTCCAATATCAACCTACACATTGGAAGAATATATCCAATTAATTATATTTACTTAATAATTATAGTAATAGTGGTCATCTAGTAGTATAATATGATGGATATCTAATTTGGGATCTTTTTCCTGAATTTTTATATAAATATATTCAATCACATCTATGAATATTTTCATGAATGTGATATATTTACGTTGTTAATTAGGGATAATATAGAAAATTATTAACATGGATCAAAAATCATCTGTGATATATAAAAATTAATGTTCATTTAAAAAAATTCATTTTGGTTAGAATAAATACATTTTGGTCCTATATCCATGAGACTAACCTCGCATTTATATTAAATATGGCCCCCTTGAGTGTAAAGTGGAATCACCCCATGACATTTGGGGGGTATATAATTTCATTATCACATTAATTAGAATATCATCCTAATAGATAATGTAATTATTTAATATGTTAAACTAACTTTATGACAGTAGAAAAAACTATCCCAAATTCATCATATTATAGTTAATGAAATAATGGAATACAAGTTGAATATCCATTATTGTGTTGAATAAAATATAATTTAAAGGAAAATTTAGGTAAATGTGGTCAATGTAATGGTTGATGTGTGCTGACATTATGAATATTTAATTATCTATTATTTTATAATTATTAATGGACTCATTCAGAATTCTATCGTATTAACAATTTTAATTAGATAGGCTATGTAATTTATCAAAATTACTCGGTGACACAAAAAATCCAGATTTAATTCTTTGATTTGGATCATGAGAAACATGAGTTAATTAATAATTAATCTTGATAGATTGATTTGAGAAGCATACAATCCATTATGGTAAGTGATATATATGGATTTATTTTAAAAATTCTTTCTACCATATTTTTTATAGTACAAAATTAAATCTTATCGATTTTCAAAACACTCACAGTGGAGGTTATGATTAAAGAGTGCCCTAAAATACACATAAAAATAGTATTTCTAGAACTGATGATATGATATAAGAACATGATTATTCATATAAATCCATGATATTCTTCACAAGGCATTGAAATTTATGTATTGATAGACTATAGTGATTTGTTTTACCAAAAATTCATTCTCTTTATTTTTATCTCTACTTGAATCAACCAAGGTACATAAAATTGAAATTGTATACCATTATATTGTAATATTGTAAGGTTAAACATTTTATTATCTATATCACAAAAATTATAAGTTTAAGACTTTTATGAGGATAATTGAAAAACTGTTTTCATTTAAATATCAGTGGATTTAAATGATATCAAACATACCAAAAATAATAAAGGTTATGATGATTCATTGTTTTGAAATTTCAAAATAGTTTCATTAAAAAAATATTAAAATCATGTGATTATACCACTTCATGACATGTATCATTAGTGGGAACCTATATCATGGACACATGTGGATGTGAAAGAGATTCTAAAATGGTCTTTCATTACATTTGGTCTATGTTGGCGGATTTTAAAATTGATAACAAAAAAACGAAGACATATTGATTATTTATAATTACATACCTCGGGGACAATGACCTATGACTCTTAAGATATAGATTATACCTATCAGGATGATTACATAGAATAAATATATATATTTGTAATTCCATTATATTGATTGAGTATGGGGGAATTTATGACTAGGGGAAATCATGAAATGTTTTCTATTCCATGTATCAAGGATGGGAAGGTGATTATATAGCTAATGAGTAGTTTAGAAATATGGTTTGATCATGATCGAAATTGAATTAAACCTTATTATATAGATTTTCTAAAATTTTGATCATTTTCTTTACTATATTTTGGTTTGTGTTATATGTAGAACTGCATCATGGATAACACATGACCATTTATGTCTATTCTAACCACATCTTCATGGGTGAATATAACCCCCCTAAAAAAGAACTATAGTTGAATTGTAATTCATATGAGACTAAATTATCATGAAAATGATTTTTCATGAATAATTTCATGAACAATATTTCTTTTGTCCCATCATTGGTTGAAAAACTTTATATTTGGGGATGTACACACCCATTAATTTAACTGGGAATGAATTAAAAGATGTTTAAGACATGATTTTGTTCATGTGAGGATTTTTCTTATTTATCATTTGATCAGTAAGAAATATATGATCATGATTCTAAAATTACCTTGGAAATATGTACTTCAATTAGTTTATTTAACCTCGCCCTAATGATTTGTGTTCCGGTTTGGCCGATTTTGGGTTTATCAAATGGGAATATTTCCATTTCTATATATTCATATATAATTACAACCCTCCATATTTCTATGACGATACATTGGAGACATATATCAATTATAAAATATCATCACACCCAGACATCTCTATCCCATTAATTTTTGTAAAATTACAGATTTCAAAATTGGACTTTCTATTTTTTTCCTCCTAATGATCTCGAGATTTCTCAGCAAATTTTTTATGAAAACCAATGTAATACAAAAAATAAATAGATCATTTTGATTTAATGAAATCATTTTTTGGATTCACATTCATCATTTTTTATAAATAATATTATTGAAAAATGAATAGTTATATTTAACTAAATTGATTAACCTATAATTCATAGTTTTATATAAAATTTAAATTAATCTGTATAATTAATGTAAATTGATAAATCGAAATTCAATTTTTTATTTATCATATAAAATATATTACTGGGATAATTTTTTCTGAATATTTATGAAATGATTTATTTTTATGTAAATAGTAAAAAATAACAATTTTTATTAAAATTATCATTTTGTTTCATGTATTTAAAAGTACTATTTTATTTTTAAGAAAAAGTAATCTAAAATTACACCCATTTGAATAGAAATAATCATATGAACTAAAATATAAATATAATTTTAGGTAACTTTGGAATTAAATTCCTTTTATGATTAAAAAAATTGTTTAGAAAAACATTATAGAGGTTTTCATTGTTAAATTAAAATTAATCTCTAAAACATGTTAAAATTGAGTTTTAATGGGTAAATAATGATAATTAAGGAAATAACTTGTTTATATCCGAAAAATTATTATGTTAATTATAATTTAACGATGGAATTTAATCAATTTTTACAATATAGATGAACTTTTATTATTTCAGATCTTATTTAAAATTATTTTGACATCTTATTATTTTAAATCATTATTAAACTACAAGTATTCTACGCCTATAACTTATAATTAGGAAACCACTCTGATCCCATATTCACACACATTGATTATTTTTTTGTTAACAATACCATCAAAATATAATCCAAAAAACCCTCCCCACCAACCAGATGTTTTGGAATCCAAAAAATACCAACATAAAATTTTATAAGGTATATGACAAGGGAGGTTTTCCAAAGAAGTGGTATAATTCATAACCATATGTTTCATTTATATTCCATATTCAACATACATAAAAAATTCCTTAATCAAGCTAAAATAATAACAGAGGTATCTTCAATAGAATTAAATGTCATCATGATAATTTTATAATTTCTACTTAGCCTTTTAATTAATTGATATTATATATTTTTAGATACATATTTAACACATCACACAAACACACACATAAGGACCATAATAGTTTAGTGTTTTTTGATACTAGGTGTACAATATAATAATTTAGTGAGGGAGCCTAAAAAATATACATAAATTTCTTTACATTTAGTAATATTTATAAAAATTAGATAACTGAAACCATTCATCATAACTAGGGGAAATGAATCATATGAAATGGTGAGATATGTTACTCATTAAGGGTAATAAAATATGATACCAATGACCATGTGAAAATCAAATGAGTAAGGGGTAATAGACAAACGAGAATAAAATTTCCAAACCACATCCTTCATATAAGAGATCACATTCACGAGTCATGGAATAAAACATGCATTTACATGATACATGATTTATAATTGAAATAATGAACATGCCACATGACATAATAATATTGTCATAAGACATAGAATTTTGGAATTAAGAAAAGTATACAAATCTTATTTAAATTCTATCTACCAAGACATTAATAACATGTTGCACATGGGATAATCACCCATGTACCTACATTAGGCCTACGATAGCATCTGGTGCACCCTCTTGTATAGTGATTGGGATAACCTCCCATGTACTCCCATTTTTTATTTTCATAACATCCTATATACCCTCTTTTTCCTATTTTTGGATAAATCACATGTACCAATTGTGCTCATATATTCGTAATAATTACACAATGAATTGAACGGAGATGTAGGTCCTTCCGATCTGGTAATCCTTACATTTTTGGAAAATAAGATTAAAAAAATTTCATTATATCAGAACCTAATAAAGGAAATGGGTATAATAAAAATTTAATCATAGAATAACTAATGTATTAGAAATGATTTTCAGAATCATTTCTTCATTTATCAAAACATAAACAAAGAAAATTATATGGTTTTCATAAATATCATTTCATCAAAAACATAACTCATTAATAGAACAAATAATAATGTAATTCTTGGATCATATCCCCAATAAATATAATGTAACATCATAAGATGTAATCCAATATGGAAAATTATTTTTAAAGAATAATATTTTTGAATGTTTATTAAGGAAGACATTCATTCCACTTTGAAAAAAACATTTTAAAACAATAAACATTTTCAAAATCTTTTTCTTTGGAAATAATATTTGGATATTATAGTGTATTATTAAAAAATTATTGGGTATGATATTGTAGAAATACGTTTATGTCATGCTTGTAAAAATGAGTATTTGTTTCACATTATTTATAAAATCGAAACATACCTTGTTTGGAAAATGAAATAGAGATTCCTTTCAAAAAAATTTGAACAAAATAAGACATGGGTAAACATTTCATTAATAATATATATGTATAGTGTTGGAAAATAATTTTTTAAAACATTTTTAGAAATTATAGTTTTGGATGAAAAGTAAATTTTTGACTGAAGAGGGAAATAAGGGGGATTTTTTAGAAAAAAATTATTTCAAAATAATGAGTACATGTAGTGAGTAAAATGATTATAAAATATGTATTCTCATTATATAAAAAAATTGAAATTGATTAAATTATTTTATCAAGATCTATATCATAATATTTCATCATCAAATTGATAATAAAAAACAATCATGATAAATTATTTGATTGTATCATCAATCCTTTACGAGTTTGGTATATTTTGATTTACAAAACCAGTAAATAATGACATATATTGAAACAAGAAATATCATGAAAAAAAATATTCACGATAAATCCTTTCAAATAAGTTTTATAAAAACCTCATAAAAGAAGATATGTGATTAACATAAAATTTGTTTTGAAAAAGGAAAGTTGAGACAAAAATCCCTTACAATATTGGTAACACTGAAACTATAAACCCCATTAAAGAGAGATACTCAAATGGGTATGTATATTCCAAAAATTTTATGTCTTGGAATAATATATTAATTTTATGGTATTTATATACATTACATAAATTAAATAGGTGGTGAATATGGAATTTTTCTCACATAAGTATGAAAAATGAAGAAAATCCCTTACCTTCAATAGATAATGCTTTCATACATGTTTGAACATCCTATATAATAAATTTATTGTATTATAAATCTGTTATAAAAATTAAAACATACGTATAATAGTATATATGAATTAAATGTGACCTTTTATGAAATATTTATTTTAAATTCCTTTTCAAAATCACATTTCTTGTAATAACTTATTTGTTTTTTGAGTATGTTTTAAATTTATTTTGTTTGATCATATTTTTATAGTCATAGTTCAGTAAACTCAAAAATTTAACATAATATTTTAATATCATATATATTCAGTATATATATATATATTAGTCAATAAATTTTAGAGGGAATAAATGAAATACATCATTCCTTGGGATAGTAGGTCATACATAATCATAAACATTGAATCCATTTTATCAATGGATGAATCGAAATAAAGGTAACTAATATATTATCCTTATCGAATAATATTTTTTTCACAATCACACAAAAATAGACATATATATATATATAATATTTTAATTAAACATAACATTATTACGTTCCATGTAATGCATGAATGAAATATACCACTTCATAAGGTGATCGTCGTTCAAACACACGAGAAACATTATTGTATTCCCATAGAATGAAAAGTAAGAAGGTATATTAAATATTATAAATCTATAAGTATAATAATATCAAAAATATCATATATATACATATCTATTTCATCATTATATCCAACCGTTAGATTTTTTAATGGGAAGATGAATGACAACATTCCCTGAGACGTGTGTTTGTCGTACACAAGAATGATTATTTCTTAAACCATTTGATGAAAATAGAGATGGTATATAGCCATGACCTAAAAATAAAAACAAATCATTATATTTAATATAATTATATTATTATATCAAAATTATATAATGATAATTTTTTTATTTGAAAGAAGAAATAAAATATAACTGGGAATTGATGAATGTTACCTCATATTCAAATAACCACATTAGGTTTTAACCAAAAGGATTCATAGGTTGGATTTATGACTCGAATAAGTAATACGGTATGGTAAGATGTTGTTAAGGAAGTTATTTAGGTACTATTACAAAAAAATATAGGTTTTGATATTGTGTAAATAATACGAGAGGGGTGGCATTTTATACATGAGTTGAGTGGAACACCTTTTTTAAATAAATATGGGTCCCCATGTTTTTTACATGAAAAAATGATAAGAAATCATAAAATGTAAAAAAAATATTTTTTGAAGTAATAAAATATAATGGGAATTAGACATGTTTTTGGTCATTTTGAGATATTATAATTTTAATTGAACACCCTAGTAAACCCATTTTTACCTTATCTACAATAAGTAATTTTTACTATTTTTACTATTAATTATAGTAATTTTTTATGTTTATATTATAATAATAATTACACTAATTTCAAATATGGAATTCATTTTTCTTAATTTCATTCATATAAGTGTAAAATTTTAATTTTAAGAAAATCCCAAAAATGCGATTAGAATGTGGACATTCAAAGGGGAAATGTTAAAAAATTCTACAATGTTATTATATCAAAATACAATATAAAATTTAATAAAATGACCTAAATTGGATTTATAGAAATATAATTGAAATAATATTACTTTTAAAACTATCTTAAAATAATTTTATTTCTTTTATATTATTTAAATGAAATAAAAATTCATACCAAAAACCTGTATGTTTCAATATAAATCAAATATTTTTTTCTCAAAAAATTCTAAAGAAATCATCCAATGATAATTTTTAAATTATGATTTAAAAAATTATGTTTATTTTTTATATAATTTTTCAAAAACTAGATATTATATATTTTAATATAACTGTGAAAAATGTGACAAAAAATATTTTTAAAAAATTAAAATTTTAATAATAAAATTTCTTTTATTATAATCGCTTGTCTAGAAAACTAATGCACTCAAATAATGCAATTTGGGAAAAGAAAATTTATTTTACTAATTTATCATAGATGTTGATCATGTTTATATTACATTATGAGATTCATTATTTTTAACCTGTATAATCTAATTCACCTAAAAACTTATTTTTTGTTGTTATTATTTTTATGAAAACAATGAATCTTAGATGATAAAGAAATGATGAAATCTATCCAAACATGAAATTATATAATTTTATTAGTAAATAAATAACTATACCTTTGGGGTTTGGTTTATGGGTTCCATCACTCCCCTTGTTAGTGTTAAAATATTGATTGATTGTTTAATTTTGAAATATTATTTTTAAATAACTATTATTTTATGTTATTAATGTGGAATCATGAATGCCTATAGAAAAAAAATTACACCTACTCATGTAATCATGTTTTGTGGAACACATCAATTGAGAGTATGAAACCTTCCAGGACTTGACTCTATCATATGTTTTTTCATTAATTAAATTTCTTAACATCATCACATGAAGAGATTATGTTTAGTTTAATGGAGGAAATATTTAAGCAATTGAAGAGAAATGTGTTTTATTTCATTTTCATGGTGGTTAGTCTCCACACCTGTAACGCCCCGACCCCAGCTACCCAGAGCTGGTGCATTACTTCGTAACATTGGCATGATCACAAAAGATCAAGTCTCGAAAGACTGATTAGTTTAGTAGACTTGGAAACACTAGATACATTCATAAGTCTTTCATTACATCAAAAAGTAAACAAACAACAATAACATGGTCTTCATAGTCCACAATCATATCCCTTTCTGACTACCCCTGGAGGTCATTCATAAAATACTTCTTCACATCCTGGAAAAATATTAAAACATTGAAAGGGGTGAGCTCAGATGCTTAGTAAGGATAACAATAATGCGGAAGCTTTCATAAATAAACATTAACATTTAAGGCAATTCATAACTAAAACAAAAGCCTTTTAAACAAGAACTTCAACATAGTATGGCAAAAGTAAAATGAGATAATGCCGTTTACTTCTTCACATGGATATTCTACTGGTCGAATAATCACATGCAATATCAATAACCACTTTCATAATGATGGAATGCATAATGCCAGACTATCATAACCATGTAGCCAAGGCCTCGTGCCAAGATAACAAATAAGATTTTGTCAAGGCCTCGTGCCAAGACACTAGTTTGTCTCATGAGACCTGCCGATGCATCGAGGAGTTATAGCAGGCTCTACCCGTCAATTATTAAGTCCAATGCATTCCTCATATGAATAGGTTTAAACATATCGTAAACCATAACATAATCGTATCACATAAAACATGCATAAAGGAAACATAACATTTCTACATTTCAATCACAAGATATAAATACAACACATTGATATAATAAAAACGCGTTCAAAACCATTTTCAATACCAAAATAAAAGAAAGTTAAAACTTTGTATTTATTTTTCATTAAAATAATGATGGCTTGTAGAGGAAGCCGAAACTCAAATAATGGTCACGGCGGCGGAGAAGTTGTTGTCGCCACATAAGTACGGAATGAAAAACATTCCCTTTTTGTCGTTTAGTAAAACGCTTCGTATAAAAAAGATTCTTTTTGAATAAACATAAAAGTCAAAGGGGTTTATACACCGTATAAAGAAAGTGGTGTATAAAGCCAAATATGCCTCAATGAAAGGAGATTGAGACGAAGTCCTTAAAAGATCATTTTTAAAGTAAAATAGATCTATTATGTTTATTCACTATAGGTACACATAAAGAAAGTAAAAATACAAAATAGGACATAATAATATCATGACATAATTTGAAAGTAGGAGATTAACCCAAAGAATGGAAGTTGGGTTAAGAAGTTCCCTTACCTCGTGTCTGACATGACTCAACCACTCTTTAACCTCCTGATTAATAAACTAGAGTTAATATATACCTTATTAGTAACCATTTTCACTTTCATTATCCTTATTATATCACTTATTACAATGATATGAACATTATGTAATTATTTAAGTTAATAACGGTCGTTTTGTCGATCTTTGGTACTTCAGTCAACAATAAACTTCTTATAATTACAAGTTTTTTATGTGGTAGAATATCAATTATCTCCAGAATTATATTCATGATTTAGATGTCCTATATATCTCATATATCCATTATATACATTCATTTATAATATTACGTAACATTTAGAGGTAAGAAATGAAATGCACCGTTCATGGAGACTGTAAGCCGTACATACGCATGAATGCTACTTTCATTTCTATTTTGTATTTAATGGAATGAAATCATAATGAAATAAATGTATAATATAATTCTAGTATAATATAGTGTATAATACCATTTACTCCATCCTTTATACATCCCACATATGGCATTAACGATTCAAATCACTTTGAGGGGGCGGTAGTCCTCATTTCCTAAAATGAAATTATCGCGTTTTACCCATAATGGAAATCATAAAGTATGCCATAAATGAGAAATACAGAAGCATAAGTAAAACATAAACATATTATATATCATATATAAAAATATTGACATCTTAATGGCCGCCTTTGAAGGTGTTATATGAGTGTTGAACAATCATCGTTTCGTGAGGCAGAAATTCGCCATCCACAGAAACCGTATGTTCATTAACCATTAGATGTAGGTGTGTGTAAGTGTAGCTCGAATCATTATTATAACAACATCCTAGTATATTGAGTATACTTGTGTTGTTACAAAAGAAATGAATAAAAAGAGTTTAGGGGGTTGGAGAAGAAAAATAAAACAAAACAACATTAGAAAAGACATTACCTCAAAATCGGGTAACTCTTTTTGATTAGAGCCAAAGGCTTCCTTGGGAAGAGTTCTGCCCAAATTGAGGCTTCGAGGAGTAATAGGGGGAAGTTGGGAGAGTATTTCGGTAGAGGTTGGCCGAGCCAAATGGCTTGAAAGTTTAAATGATGTGGGAGAGATGGGGGCCTTTTATAAGTGGAGAGGAGGGGCTCTTTTGGAAAGATTGAAATGTTACATTATTATATAATGATTTTCGGATTTTAAAGGTCCCACACTTATATAATTCGTGTATAAGGTGATAAGGGTTCGAAATCGCCTCATCCGATAGGCTTTGGACAAGTGTAAGCCTTGGATTTTGCATTATATTCTCATTTTCTTTAAATCGTTAAATAATGAGGTCATCGATGCATCATCATGATGTCATAAATAATTTAATTTATTTAATGTCTAAAATATATAAAAAAATACTATGATTTAGGAAATCTTTTTGTCTTTCTAATTAATATTTATAATCAAAATTTGGACTTGTTTAACCCCACTTAAAAACTGTTTTAGTAAAACAACTCATGTTTGTGTCAATTTAATTTTAACATTAAATAAATATATATTAATGTCATTTTCCAACTAAAGTGGCTCCATGGGGTCCCCAAGTTGACCCATGGGTTGTCTTTGTCGGCCATGACTCATACAATAGGATTAGGACAAGTGTCAAGCTCATATCATATTATTAAAACATTATTTTTACCTTAAACTACACTAATTACCTCTAATCGCGATTAAGAACTTAAAAGTTACTATTCACCAAAAAATTATTTTAATCTCATTAAACAACATTTTACTTCTTAATGACAACCATGTATGTCGGATTTTTTAAAATCAAATCACAGAAGTGGTAATATTTCATTTAAATGAAAAATCAGTTATTTAACTACCACTTAGTGGTTTCACTATTCATAAAAAATTGAAGTTTTTCAGAACAATGCCAAAATTTCACCCTAAGCTATAATTGATATTCCGAATACAAAAATGATGTCTATTTTACAAAATTCCAAACATATAGTTTGCATTAATTAATTTTATAATTAATTCTCGCTGTCAGAACAAATAGCGTGTTTTTAAGAAACAATTTATATCAAAAGATTGGCAATTGTTTATGTCCATTTTCAATGTTAAATTAATTCTAATGACCACCATTGGATAAAATGGTAAAAATATATTCTAATTATACTTTAAAACCACTCAATAGTATAACTTATTACTATAATATTTTTTATTAAAAAAGTTGTTTTAAGTATTTTTCACTATTCATAAAAATTTGGAAGTTCTCAGAAAATTACAAAAAATTCAACATAGGCTAATTTCAATATTAGGAATACAAAAATGAAGCCCATATTGAAATATAAAATTTCTATAAATTTAAAAAGTGATTATTACTATTCATAACGACTACTTTGATTAGTTGCGGTGTGTTATAACTCAAAGTTGCGTACAATGCAAGCTATTGCATTATTGAATGAGATGCGTATCGTGGAAGGTCGGGGTGTTACATTCTCCCCTCCTTCAATAAATTGCGTCCTCGAAATTTGAAATTTTTCTTTGAAAATAAAAGGTTGAAAAGAGAAAATACCTTTTGTGGAAAACCCACACCAGAAATAAGATTAATAAAATTCAGCCTTAATAAGAGGGAAAGTTATATGAAAAAGTCACCACCCAATTATGATCTTGATTAGGAGAACATTGGTGGAAATTAGAGACATATAATTGGAGGAAAAACGTAAATATTTGTAGGGAGTGATTGAGGACATCAATTACAATCAACTGTCAAATTGAGGGCCTCAAAGCCTTCAATCTATGTTGATTTAAAATATCATCAGTTCAACAAGACATAAGGTATTAGGATAACACATTTTTTTGTTTTAATATCCCAATAATAAAATTTAAGAATTAATTTATTCATTGAATAAGATATAGGTATAAATATATTTATGGTTGACAATTAGAGTTTCAACCATCAACTCATCTTTCACTCAAAAAGATAATAAAACTCAAAAATATTATACTTATCTTAATTGTATAAGGTTCCAAATGTTAACACATACCATTTAGATTAGTAAAATTATTTTGTAATAACCAGGGTCTTCCTGTAGGCTAGTGGTAGGAAATAAAGGCCTGTCGCACTATGATTGTGGGTTCGATTCCTGCATCTTTGTCCAACGCGACGGGTTATGCCCCACCCTGCAGTTTGTCCTTTTCCTAAAACTATAGTATTATAATATTCCAAAAATAATCATCAGAAATTCTTTAACCTTAAACAATACTATACAAAGATCAACTTAATCCATTCCAACCATTATAGTTATCCAAAATACTTCTGTCCAACTCACAGTCCAAATTTTATAAGGAAGGTAAACATAATGAAGATCCTTTTTCCCATGTAACAACATGTGAACACCTTCATCATGTATTCTTTTTAAACATACTGAATTACCATGATCCCTTATTCCTTATATAATACTAGATATACTCCTTCTATCCAAAAATGTATACTAAACATCAATCAGTTTCAAGGAAGTTAAGTATATCCAATATAATTTATCCAAATCAATCACGTATTATTCCAAAATCACAATCTCAGTATCAGAACCATATTATGGTTTATCTTTCTCTCCACCATATATTTTCAAAAAATTTAACCTTCTGTGGAGTCACTTTTCGTGGTTCCACACAATCTCAAGTCCTTGATGAAATAGTACTGCAGTACAATCCTTATATACTCCATAATTATTATAACCAGTACATCCTTGATACAACACTAAAATTACAAAATTCTTTAATAACAACATAAGAACTCTAATCATTACTCCTCATCTGTGGTAGTATCATAACTTGATTATTATCCAATAACATCATTTGGGGCATACTCTGATGATTTGGACATTGGTTTGCATAGTGTCCCCAATCCTTGCAGAAGAAGCATTGTACATTTGAAACCACTTTCTTACCCTTGCAGTCACGCACTTTGTGTCCTTTTTCTCTACACTTATAACAAACTCCCATTCCCTTTAGGCAAGTTCCATGATGTTTCTTCCCACAATTACCACATATTGGAAAATTCTTCTCTCCCCTCATCCCTTTATCCATCATTCTCTCTTCCATCCCTTTCGTCTCTTGCTTCGCTTCAAAGCCATAGGACTCAGAGAATTCTTTACTTATCTTATTAACACATGATACTATTTCTTCATATGTTGAGAACACATGGGAGACTATTTCCCTTCGAAATGTTGGCTTAATACTGTGGAAGATACTATCCTTCTTACTCTTTGGATCATACGTACTGCTGGAGTTCACATTCCTTCTACTGGGCGCCATTTCCATACAATGGCATAAACTAGGTTAGTTTGTGAATTACAATGAATAATTCCAAACTTTTAAAATACTTAATGTAAATTGAACGGTTTATGGATATAATCCATAATCATAAGAATGTTTCCTTTGAGGAAGTATATACTCATAAACCCTACATTTTGGTCTGTAAGGAAAATGAGAATTATCCTAAGCAAATCCCCCGGGAGTGTCGTAACCAGGAGTGTAGCAAGGCCCGTTGTCGTGCACTAGTTCCCATTTGAGTCTAGCTCAAAGCGGTGTTCTCGGGTTTTACCCCTAGGTATATCTGTGCCAGAGCCGCCTCTACCTGCTCGTATCCAGACATGGATGTATTGCTCGGAAAACTCACAACATCTATATAATACCAAAATTCTAGGAATCTCTTCTATACTAATCCTCAAAGTCTATCTTTGGTCTATGTGCTCTAATCAGAGTTTATCTAAATCTAGTTTCCAAAGATAGTACTAAACTGCCTCTGATGCCAACTGTAATGCCCCGACCCCAGCTACCCAGAGCCGGTGCATTACTTTATAACATTGGCATGATCACAAAAGATCAAGTCTCGAAAGACCGATTAGTTTAGTAGCCTTGGAAACACTAGATACACTCATAAGTCTTTCATTTCATCAAAAAGTAAACAAACTACAATAACATGGTCTTCATAGACCACAATCATATCCCTTTCTGACTACCCCTGCAGGTCATTCATAAAATACTTCTTCACATCATGGAAAAATATTAAAACATTGAAAGGGGTGAGCTCAGATGCTCAGTAAGGATAAAAATAATGCGGAAGCATTCATAAATAAACATTACATTTAAGGCAATGTATAACTAAAACAAAAGCCTTTTAAACATTAACTTCAACATAATATGGAAAAAGTAAAATGAGATAATTCCATTTACTTCTTCACATTGATATTCTACTGGTCGAATAATCACATGCAATATCAATAACCACTTTCATAATGATGGAATGCATAATGCCAGACTATCATAACCACTTAGCCAAGGCCTCGTGCCAAGACCACAAATAATATTTTTTCAAGGCCTCATTCCAAGACACTAGTTTGTCTCATGAGACCTGCCGATGCATCGAGGAGCTATAGCGGGCTCTACCCGTCACTTATTAAGTCCAATGCATTCCTCATATGAATAGGTTTAAACATATCGTAAACCATAACATAATCGTATCACATAAAACATGCATAAAGGAAACATAACATTTCCACATTTCAATCACAAGATATCAATACAACACATTGATATAATAAAAATGCTTTCAAAACCATTTTCAATACCAAAATAAAAGATAGTTAAAACTTTGTATTTATTTTTCATTAAAAAAATGATGGCTTGTAGAGGAAGCCAAAACTCAAATAATGGTCACGGCGGCAGAGAAGTCATTATTGCCGCATAAGTACGGAAAGAAAAACATTCCCTTTTTGTTGTTTAGTAAAACACTTCGTATAAAAAAGATTCCTTTTGAATAAACATAAAAGTCAAAGGGGTTTATACACCGTATAAAAGAAAGTTGTGTATAAAGCCAAATATGCCTCAATGAAAGGAGATTGAGACGAAGTCCTTAAAAGATCATTTTTAAAATAAAATAGATCTATTATGTGTATTCACTATAGGTACACATAAAGAAAGTAAAAATACAAAATAGGACATAATAATATAATGACATAATTTGAAAGTAGGAGATTAACCCAAAGAATGGAAGTTGGGTTAAGAAGTTCCCTTACCTCGAGTCTGACTTGACTCAACCGTTCTTTAACCTCCTGAATAATAAACTAGAGTTAATATATACCATATTAGGAACCATTTTAAATTTCATTATCCTTATTATATCACTTATTACAATGATATGAACATTATGTAATTATTTAAGTTAATAACGGTCGTTTTTTCGATCTTTGGTACTTGAGTCAACAATAAACATCTTATAATTACAAGTTGTTTATGTGGTAGAATATCCATTATCTCCAGAATTATATTCATGATTTAGATGTCATATATATCAAATATATCCATTATACACATTCATTTATAATATTACGTAACATTTAGAGGTAAGAAATGAAATGCACCGTTCATGGAGACGGTAAGCCGTACGTACGCATGAACGCTACTTTCATTTCTATTTCGTATTTAATGGAATGAAATCATAATGATATAAATGTATAATATAATTCCAGTATAATATAGTGTATAATACCATTTACTCCATCCTTTATACATCCCACATATGGCATTAACGATTCAAATCACTTTGAGGGGGCGGTAGTCCGCACTTCCTAAAATGAAATTATCGTGTTTTACCCATAATGGAAATCATAATGTATGCCATAAATGAGAAATAAAGAAGAATAAGTAAAACATAAACATATTATATATCATATATAAAAAGCGTGACATCTTAATGGCCAGCTTTGATGGTGTTATATGAGTGTTGAACAATCATCGTTTCGTGAGGCAGAAATTCGCCATCCACAGAAACCGTATGTTCTTTAACCATTAGATGCAGGTGTGTGTAAGTGTAGCTCGAATACTTCTTATAACAACATCCAAGTATATTGAGGATACTGTTGTTGCTACAAAAGAAATGAATAAAAAGAGTTTAGGGGGTTGGAGAAGAAAAATAAAACAAAACAACATTAGAGAAGACATTACCTCAAAATCAGGTAACTCTTTTTGATTAGAGCCAAAGGCTTCCTTGGGAAGAGTTCTGCCCAAAGTGAGGCTTCTAGGAGTAATAGGGGGAAGTTGAAAGAGTATTTGGGCAGAGGTTGGCCGAGCCAAATGGCTTGAAAGTGTAAATTATGTGGGAGAGGTGGGGGCCTTTTATAAATGGAGAGGAGGGGCCCTTTTGGAAAGATTAAAATGTTACATTATTATATAATGATTTTCGGATTCTAAAGGTCCCACACTTATATAATTCGTGGATAAGTTGATAAGGGTTCGAAACTCCTCATCCAATAGGCTTTGGAAAAGTGTAAGCCTTTGATTTTGCATTATCTTCTAATTTTATTTAAATCGTTAAATAATGAGGTCATCGCTGCATCATCATGATGTCATAAATAATTTAATTTATTTAATGTCTAAAAATTATAAAAAAAATTCTATGATGTAGGAAATCTTTTGTGCTTTCTAATTAATATTTATAGTCAAAATTTGGACTTTTTTAACCCCACTTAAAAACTGTTTTAGTAAAACAACTCATGTTTGTGTCAATTTAATTTTAACATTAAATAAATATATATTAATGTCATTTTCCAACTAAAGTGGCTCCATGGGGTCCCCAAGTTGACCCATGGGTTGTCTTGGTCTGCCATGACTCTTCCAATATGATTAGGACAAGTGTCAATCTCATATAATATTATTAAAACATTATTTTTACCTTAAACTACACTAATTACCTCTAATCGTGATTAAGAACTTAAAAGTTACTATTCACCAAAAAATTATTTTAATCTCATTGAACCACATTTTACTTCTTAATGACAACCATGTATGTCGGATTTTTGAAAATCAAATCACAGAAGTGGTAATATTTCATTTAAATGAAAAATCAGTTATTTAACTACCACTTAGTGGTTTCACTATTCATCAAAAATTGAAGTTTTTTAGAACAATGCCAAAATTTCACCCTAAGCTATAATTGATATTCCGAATTCAAAAATGATTTCTATTTTAAAAAATCACAAACATATATGTTGCATTAATTAATTTTATAATTAATTCCTGCTGTCAGAACAAATAGCGTGTTTTTAAGAATCAATTTATATCAAAAGATTGGTAATTGTTTATGTCCATTTTCAATGTTAAATTAATTCTAATGACCACCATTGGATAAAATGGTAAAAATATATTCTAATTATACTTTAAAACCACTCAATAGTATAACTTATCACTATAAATTATTTTTATTAAAAAAGTTGTTTTAAGTATTTTTCACTATTCATAAAAATTTGGAAGTTCTCAGAAAATTACAAAAAATTCAACATAGGCTAATTTAAATATTAGGAATACAAAAATGAATCCCATTTTGAAATATAAAATTTCTATAAATTTAAAAAGTGGTTATTACTATTCATAACGGCTACTTTGATTAGTTGCGGTGTGTTAGAAATCAAAGTTGCGTACAATGCAAGCTATTGCATTATTGAATGAGATGCGTATCGTGGAAGCTCGGGGTGTTACAACACCAATTCAATTTCCACTATCTCATAAAAAATTTCTAAAAACAAAATGACGTAAATTATAAAATATATGGAAAAAACCACTTACCTCCCTCGGGCCAAGCCTCAAGTTTTCCCCTAA
This sequence comes from Viscum album, assembly GCA_963277665.1. Classification (NCBI taxonomy): domain Eukaryota; kingdom Viridiplantae; phylum Streptophyta; class Magnoliopsida; order Santalales; family Viscaceae; genus Viscum; species Viscum album. The sequence goes on from OY728150.1 coordinate 523,500,185, forward strand.
ATTTTAAGGGTAATATGTCATTGTGGAAATAAGAGAAAATTAAAAGAAGATAATTTAATAAAATAAAAATAAAGTAGAAGGATTATAATAGAAGAAAATTAAACATATAATTTAATAAAAAGAAAAGAAAATAATAAGAATTAATGAAAAAATATAAAAATAAATTAATAAACAATAATAAATAAATTAAAATTAGAATAAAATGTTGAGAACAAGAGAATAAGATTATGATGGGTGGAAGAAAAAACAGTAAAAATAATGAATTTATTAAATTCTATATAATATAAAATAAAATTATCAATTAATGAATCATAAAAATTAAAATAAAATAAAATAGAATATAGGTGGGAGAATCTTTATCCACATGGATTCTCCCTCTAGGTGTGAGAAATTTATCAAAGTGGGTATAACTTGGCTCTTTTTATAGATAGGGAGGAGAAACCTTTACCAAAAGGTGGATATTCAAATAATCCCTAAAGACCCGAGGGGTCTTTAAATTATACTCTAGGATATCGGGTGTATACTTCTTTGGTGAAGAATAAATCCATCCATGGAAGCGTTGTGAATCTCATTCGGATGTTTAGGGAATGTGTGGCTCGTTCTATGCATGGAGTTATGTGAACTGGCTTTCATGGGTTGTGGGAATGGTGACATGGTAGTAATAAGAAGCAGAGCTTTATCGATCCTAGTGTTTGTGGTGGACTTCCTCCATGCCATACAATCATTCATATTTGTAGATTAATCATCAAAATGGGAATATGGCGGTCGAAAAAGAGGCCATATATGATATATGGTGACCCCAAGCGCTTGAAGAGGAGAAAGAGTTAGTGACAATTTTTACCTATGGTATTCTATTGTGGTTCAATATAATATCAGAAAAGTATGGAGATATTATGTTGAGGAGACATAGTAGAAATGTGTGGTGTGTCATGTGTAAGCAATGTTAACAGAACGTAATGGAACAGCGATCATTATTTAAAAAATGAACAACAAATCAAATATATAAATCCCACATCAAGCGGAAACGTGGGAGTGTGGAGTGTTAAAATTAATTTCCTAAAATCCCTATCTCAGAATTTCACAATAGGGATGGGAAAATATATCCACATGAACAAATAGCATGTAGGCCACATAGAATATAAATTGTGCAATAATCATCCCAATCACTACTCCCTACTAGATTATCCATCCATAGGCCACCTATGCATAGGGTAATTTTTGGCCACACCGAACACGACCCACACATTTCTTCTTAGTGGGGTAGATGCAATGTATTTACATCAAGATCTCTATGTGTCTTGGAACCACTTGGATGATGGATATCTACGGTTTTCTCAATTATTTTATTAAATAGATGAAAAAATCAGAATAAAACAAAGAGAAATATAAAAAATATATATTTTCAATTAAATGAATCATGAAAACCCCCATTTAAATACATTTTCATTATTTCATTCAACATTCTCATATTATCATAAAAAATTAAATTCTGTTGTATTATTAATATAAATCTATCAAAAAAACAATTAATTATGTTTGAAATTTGGTATGAAATATAAGTTTCTTAAGTAAATATATACTGAAACCATGATTATCCTCAACTATTAAATGTCGACATTGAATTCAAAAGGCACCAATTTTTTTATACATAAATATTCAATGAAATAAAATTAAACAATTATCAATGTAAAATAAAAGATTGAAAAATCCACATAAAATATCAATTTAGCTTCAAAATATTTAAAGGAACACAAAACTCATGTATTGTACGTTTTCCTATTGGAAAATATTTGTTCATCTTCTCTCATTCATTCATGTTCATTATTTAATTATTATTTAAACATGAAAATTCTTTATATACCTATCTTTTTAATATTTTCACTCATCACTCATGATATTCATTCAAGTATGGTTATGCTCATATCATGTGAACATGCTACTTATCCATAATATTTTAAAGGAATTACATTATTTCACTTTTTTATGAAAGAAAACACATTCAATAATAAGGAATTTACTCTATTGTTCTAATGAATCGAAGGCTCAAGGATGGTAGGAGTTAGTGTTTCAAAATTTTGGCTCATAGAGAGGGTTTATCTCTTTTTGTATAAATAATGAAATTTTCACTAAATGTTCAATGAAAAAATCCCCTACAAACTTTAACAACACACAAATTTCAAAAATCAAAATTAAGTTCATGATCAAAGTAAATTAAAATGATTTATTTTTCGACCATTTTCAATTCTACCATACATTTATAATATCATAAATTAATTTATCATTTTTTTATTATTTTAATTACATTCATTTAATAAACCTCACATCCACCACCTAACCATAAATGATAAAAATCACTATTTTAGTAATGATGATTTTTAATACTTTGAATTACAACACATATTTATTTTTTTAATTATTTTAATGAAGGGAATACATGGAATGTAAAATTTATGAATCAAATATCCTTTCTCGATTCGTAATGTAGCACCAACATAATGTTTTTCTATAAAATTTCTTTCAACCCTTTCTTCATGACTCCCTGTACCCTCACACATAAAATTTAAAATATCATTCAAAAAACTAATAGCAATATATGAATTGGTAAAAAATTCATGAAACATGTCTTATCCATTGCAGGGTCATTCATTCTCTCCATGGGTTAAACAATGATTAATTTAAGTTTGGCCTCAAGAATAAGATCTTTTAAAAAGATTACTTACTCATTTTAAATGTGGGTTTGAATAATAATTTCTTTTATAAGAACTAATACATATTATGGTATGTAGCATGTACCAAGATCACTCAATAAAGATAATCAAGATAAAATAATAACAAAATGGTCTTAGAATCCCCTCGGGAATAGAATATTTGATTAGTGATAATCACTAATGTCATGATTAATAAAAACAAATCAATTAACGTGAATTTTTTATATTCTAAAAAGGAAAAATATTATATTAATTTAATTTACATGAATCAACTAATAACCTAAAATCATGATCCCTCCTTTCAATTTCAATGAATTACTTTTAGAAACTAATTTCCCATTTTTTATTCAATCTCATATTTATTGAAATAAAAAAAATTAAATGAAAATATTCCAAACAATATCATGTCTCCTAAAAAATTCAACTTTAATATAAACACATGTGTTCAAATGAAATTTCCATTTTAATGTTCTAAAAAAGTTATCAGAAAAAATATAAATAGTTTAAACATAAATAATGTATGAATAAACTCCATATTAAATAAAGCATAATATTCTTTCCTCATTCACTTTTTCGGGGGGGTTACATTATTTGATCATAAACCAACAATAGATAATTTGTTATTTAATCAGAAGAGTCATGTTATTTATGTTAAAAAATGATAGTTATAGTGGGGATAAAAATTGGACTAATTCCTAAGATAAAATTGAAATTTTAAATTTAATGTAAAGATAATACCTATTACAGTCCCCCCATGTGGGCCATGAATTTTTACTATATTGAGAGGAAATTTATAGCTGTATTCCAAAGTCAATTGTAGGGAATATATTAATGGATTTAAACCACCACATATATCTTATCTTATCTTATACATGTTCCTTCTTGGTGAGTAATGATATATGGATATATCATACTAGATCATCCCCCTTTATAATTATGTACAACTTTGATGGGGAGGGTCGGATGAAGTATGGATCATCTTCTTCCAAGTTTGCAACATGTGAGATCTCCTCCTTCTTTTCAATTGTTGCATCAACTTGGGTTACATGAATTTAATATTTGAAGGCAATGTAAGAATGTAATTATGGTTATATAATTTTAAAATTTGAATTATTAATAATAAATTTCTTTATTTCAATATGAGAATATTCAATCTTTATTTCCTTAATCCTAACTACTCTTATTTCTTAAGGGGATTACTCAAATTCATGAACAAGAAATATAGAAATATTTGGGTGTTCCTTGATAGGTTTATGTTTAGTTACATCATCTTCCTTTAAGGAATGGAAATGATTAAATTGATATGGAAATTGAACATATTGGGGATTAATAATCACTCCATAATGACTAAAAAAATGAAATATACATTGACATAAGAGAAAATCCAATAGTTTGTTCATATTCATTGTCTTCTTCACTGGTGACTACCTCATAAAGTTGGATATTACTTGATGATGTAATGTATTTGACCTCATCATTATTTTTCATCAAATTGCCTTACTTGGGGGCATCTTTTTATTACATGGATTGAAATAGGTAGTTTGCTTCTTATTATTCGATCATATATATGGGATGATCTCATTGAATTTTATCTTCTTCCCAGTTACTCCAATATTTATCTGAGTATTTTACCATATTCATATCAGCACATGAGTCTTCAAATTCACTCTCTATATCTACATGATACTCCACAATTTGGTTATTAAAATGACTGGTTTACTGAGATTCCCCAAAATGGGCATCATCCTCTTGGATATATTTAGTGAAATTAGGCTGATATTGTGGAACATCCTTCATAGCATTCCACCTTGTTAATCAACTTTTACTTCACTAATCACATCTAACTTCTATTGAAGTGTAATTCTCATGAAATAACAATTAAAAATATTCATAACCAGGTCAGTGAGTCTGTTGAGGTTTTGTAGGTGGTCCTTCTTAGCTTTGTGTAACACATTCATTTTATCACACACGTCTGAGTAACCTTTCCATGAAATGAGAAAATTATCATTTTAAAACACAATAGAAATTTGTTTTTATAGGGTTTTAAATAAAAAATTTAAAATATAAATATAATTTCAAAATAGAAAAATTGAAGAAGACACTCTTTAGATCTACTATAATGACAACAGTTTTGATGTATTCCTATCATAGAGAATGATAATAAAATTTTATTTCCCAAATATAACATAGAGATTGATCGATGTCATATCACATGAGTTGTTTTTCTTGTTTTTACCAACATAATATCATTCACCTATGATACTTATTATATTTTTTTATTATATTATGAATACTATTGATTTGAGAAGATAAATGAAATTATAAAATTTATAATAACATTAAAAGATATAATTTTATTAGGAAATAAATAACATGGCCATTGTGGTTTGGTTTATGGGTTTTATCACTCTTATTCTTGGCGTTTAAATTTAGATTAATTCTTTATTTTTGTAATCTTACATTTATACAAATATTCATTTATTTATTGATGTGAAATCTTGAATCAATATATATAAAAAAATTAAACCCCCACCTAAAATCAAGGATGATAGAACACCTCAATTAAGAGTGTGACACTTTGAAAGACATGATTTCTTCATATGTCATTTCATCCACTAAAAGGATCATATTTATCTCATTAAGAAGTTAGTATTAGATGAAGGGAGAGAAATAATTTTAAAAAAGAATAGAAATGAGTTTGACATTAGTGGAATAGTGTAAAATCTATACAACCATGAACATCAATATTTCTCATAGAAATAGTAATAAATAATAATAATTTAAGTTCTGAATGAATGGGAAACACCACATTCCTCCCACAAGACAAGTCTTAGGTTAACTCCTCGGTTATTAGGCTTAGAGGTAACTATGAAAAGTAGAAAAAAGTTTTGAATAAGATGAAATAAAAATAAAATCAAATAATTTGTGTATGTGAGAAAGAAAAATTAAACACATAAAATAATATATTGAATATAAATAAAAAATATTGGTTGAAAAATATATAAAATTAAAATAAAATAAAATAAGAAAGTAATTACAATTAGAATAATATGATGAGAATAAGGGAAAAAGATGATTATGATCGGATACAAAAATAATAAAAATAATGCATGCATTAATTTTATTGAAAATAAAATTAGATTAAAAATACATGATGAGTAAAACATAAAACAAAAATTAAATAAAAATAAAACAGAATTGTAGGGGAATTAGCTTCGAACTCATGGATTTTCCCTCCAGGTGTGAAAACTTTATCCAAGAGGGTTTTTGTAGAATCTATTTATATACAGGGAGGATAAATATTTATCCTTACTGGCATCTTTAAATAATACATCCAGGACTAGAGGTTATTTAAAAATCACATGATGTTCATGAGTGTATCCAACACTGGCATGAAACAAATCTATATGGGGAAACATTGTTTGACCATTCCATACATGGAGGAAGATTACATCGAATGCATGTGATACAGGGATGGAAAAATTTTCCATGAAAATATGCACGGATTCAATGATAATTATAGATATAGTGGAAATCCTTTTTGTCATCTGACCTTCATATAGTCAGTTGAATCCACATAATGGGCTTATATTGATTTGAAAATAGGACATGGATGATCTACGGTGACCCCGAATGGTGATAGGTGATAATGAGCTTCATATTATCTCTACAAGTGGTCTTCCATTGTGGTTCTTGATTAGAAAAGTGGTGCCCATCTATGTTTGGTGGAAGAGCCACATCAGAGATGGGTGATGTGTTATATCCGAGTGAGGAGAGAATTAATGATTGGGATGAAATCATTTCTTTAAAAAAATACCTCAAATATGTTTTCCCACATCAAACTGAAGTATGATGGTTTGGAGCATTTAAAATTAATTACCTACTGTCCTTAACCATAATCTCATAATGTGGATGGGATATTATAACCACATGGAAACTAAACATTTGGGTTGCACCAAACAGGACCCATGTAGGCTTCGTTCCAGTTGCTACACCCTGTAGGATTGAATACCCAAAGGCCAGTTATGCACACGGCAATGTACTGCCTCAGCACATGTTCCCCGTATAGGCCCTCATGGTAGTGTCCTTGGTCGGTTGACTCTTCAGGTGATGAAAGTGTATTGGACCCACTTGGTTGAGGGATAGAAAAGGCTTTCCCAAATGTTTTCGACACCTTAGAAAATGGTTAAAAACATAGATAAATTTCAATAAAGATATTTTTAATAAAATAAATCATTAAAATACACATTTAAATGAATTTTAATTATTTTATTTGAATTTCTCATATTCTTAAAGAAAAATACATTTCATTGTATAATTCTCTTAAATCCCTAAAACATTGACTCAATTAAGTTAGAATATCTACATCAAATAATTGTTTATCAGAAATACATAATATGAGCTTTATTTATTTTTATAGACTATATAATATATGAATATAATTAAAATAATTATGTAAAATACGTTTCTTTAACTTATTGAGATAATAGATTTTATTATTAATAGATTTTTTTAAAAAACAATTCATTTATTTTAAAATTGTTTTTATATTTATTTCTATTATATTTGTAACCTATGAATTAATTTTAAATACATGTGTAAAACACATACTTTTTTAATTTAATTAATCTTATCAATTATATATATTCCAATGGATAAGTTTTAACTATCATATTAAATAATAATATTTTATGAGCATTATGCATTTCATTTAGTATCACTATTGTGTGTAATAAAATATAATATCTTTGTGGAATATAAAACTATCCAATTAAATGTTTTATTTAAAAGTATATAAACATAGAGTTGTGTGTAATGAAGATTATTGTAAATATTTTATTTCATTGAAAATTTATTTCACAACATATCATTTGTTAAATTATATCCCATAAAATCAACAACATCCACATAATTTGATATCATTCTTATTAAATAAGGGTTTAACATTTGAAAATACCTTTTTGGTAAACACACATTATAAAATAAGTCAATCAAAAATCTTATTGAAAAGTGATAAACGGTTGTCTTAAGGTTAACTAGAAAAACATATATAGTGATTAAAAATAGGAGAAAACATGAGGGAAGTAAAACCATGGACACATAATATAAAATAAACCCCAAAAATACAGATGGATAGGGATAGAGATCATAGTTAATAGAATGTTTAAAAACACGACACCATAAACAAACAAGGATTAAAAAAGTAATTGATATTATAAAAAATTATTATAGTAAGATAATAGTTCATTTCCTTATCTTTTTTATAATGTTGGAAAATTTTCTTGAGAAGTTATACTTACTTGATTCTGTTCTATTTAAAATGTGCAATCTCATCTTTTGGTTGTGTCTTGATCAAATTCAACATCATGTATTTCTTTAAGAGATTAATCTTTCCTGTTTAAAGTTGGAAATAGGATCCATGAAGTAATGATAAGGTCATTATTGTTTTTCTATTTTTATGCAAAAAGGGATATAATATGTTATATATATATCATTATATGGGGAGATAATACATTAATCTATAAATACTATTCCAAAATTAAAATTATTCCATTCTTTAAATTATTTAACTTATAACTATTTCAAAATTAAATTTTCTTTAATAAATTCACTAAATTTATCAAAATCAACTTAACATTAACCCACAAAATATAATTATGTGGATATGATTATATCATAATAAATATTTTATACCTTAGTCATATAATTTACTGACACATTTTATTATCTATAATTAAGAAGAAAATTAATGTAAATATATATACCTCCTCATTCCATTAATAAAATAATAGATTTATCAATATATTCCATAAATATAATAATGTTGTAAATTCAATCAATGATAAATTAAACAACATTTTGCAGAAGTCAACAATTTTTTCCAAGTCCCTCAATACTTTCCAATTTACATAAATTACATCAATAATATCTTAAAAAATGGAAAACATTTTCATTAATATCATTAAAATATTAAGGGATGTCATCCTCTAATCAAAATATCACCCTTCCATGAAATCAATTGTATTATATATTGGCCCTATTCAGTATATTATTGTTAATATATAACAAAAAAAACATTTTACGAATAATTATTATATATTACATGATTTATATATCAATTTGTTTTAATTCCAATACATTATCACATCAATCATAAAAAATAATTCTCAAAATAGTAACTAGCATTCATTGCCTTTTTCCTTAATACAACTTTCGAACAATATAAAATATTAATCCTATATCAAAATTCCTCGACCTAAATTTAATCATGCTTCTAACATCTAATATAAAAAATACTTGTAAAAAATTCAATACCTTTTATATTCCATTTTCAGTATCATCATCATCATCAGCATTATAACGATTACTGATATCGCATTTCTAATTATCATCTTTATCTTTTCTAATAGTACAAAATTTTATATAATGCACATACATTCTATATTTATGATATTTAATCATTAACTATATCTTAGGTATGCCATTATTCTCATCCATTGTGTGTTAGAATTTCATTTTCCCCTACAATTACATTTTTATCCTTATTTTACACACTCAAAACATTTTACCATTCCAATAAGTCATCCAGTTGGGTTATTCTTCCCCCATCCTTGACAAACATGAAAAAAATTTCTTTTATTTATGGTATGCACAAGTCAAACTATCAAAAAAATCTATCCTTACCTTCTTTAGTGAGTCCTAGAGTTGGTTATAGTTAATGTGTTTTATCATATATCATGATAACATATTAGGGAAAATCCTAATATACTTCACAATACTTTTATTCCCATTTGGTTTTTCATCAACACATTTTCAATCACATTTACTGTAGATACATTTCCTTTTGGTTTCCACCATTGACAGAAACAAAAAATCATAATGTTAGTAACAATAATCATAATGGGGACCACATAATCAACCAAAATCACATATAGAATATCTAAATCAATAAACCTTATTTATAATCGATGACACCATTGGGTTATCTTATTTTATTCATAATCATCATATATTTATTCCCTACATGATGGATTGTGAGAAGTCTATTTAATTAAAAATAATATCCCATAGGTGTTCCATACCATGAGTGTAGTAAGTCTCATTTTCATTCAAAAGTTGGGGATCAAGTCTATATCAATGGACCATTTTTAAAGTTGGTACTTATAGGTACCTCTATGCTAGATCCACATCCTCTTGTAATATCCATACAAGGATGTGATTTCCTAGAAACTAGTTTTTATATCCTCAAAAAAATTCTAGTTAATTTACAATAATTCTAACCATTGTCAGACGTAACCCTATAGACATACCTAGAAAAATAATTACATATTTTGCATTGTAATATCACTAATGTATTTTATACTATTTATTTAATTTTGACTAATACAATCTTTTGACAACAACTATAGTGAACTAATATAAACATATAAATATATGAAATCATTTTAGATGAATATTTAGTACATTTCAAAAAGAAACTCCAATGGGAAATAATAATTTAGTTTCCTTAGATATTACAAAAATAGTATTCTAATTCAATGAATGGTCATCAAAATATCCCATAATGATATCCCCCATTAGTAGTATATAAAAACATACCCTACAATAAACCATTGTTATTTACCTAGGGATATCATATATAAGGAAACAATTCTAGAAGATAGAAGCTATTGCTTGCAAAATATTATAATGACATATGATATAAGGAATTCCATCCCAAAGGACCAAAAAATTTAGATTCCTTGATAAACTAGATACATACATGATTTTTACATTACATTTAAATTCAAAAAATAAAATATATTTTTCCTGAGAATAAATTTATTACTTCTCGTATATCACTAAAAATTAGTCACAGTGAAATTAAATGAATCATGGGGAAAGGAAACAAAATATGGATGAGCTAAAATTCTTAGTAAGTGATAAGTACATCATAATAAATAAATATTCAATAATTATTATTAGTATGGAAATGTAAATAAATGAGCACACATGACATTTAAATAACCCGACAAATAAAAATCAATTTTGAAAGGTTTATAAGTAATAAAACATTCCATATAAGTAATTATTTAAGGAAAAGTCAATATATAAAGTTTAATAAGTGAAAACACATTCCATTTAACTAACTATATAATTAAGAATCAATTTTAAATAGTTAATAACTTATCACACATGTGATTTAATCAATAAACTGAGAATGAAAAACATACAAAGATTTTTTTTCATAGTGAAAATATCATGGATAATATTATCTAAATATGAATAAAGGCAATTATTTTTATTTGACTCCACGTTTCCTAGGTATAGAAGTCCTTTACCATTAATACCATTCACAGTACATTTTAAAACACATGGTTAAAACCACTTTTAGTTGATACTAGGTAAGTTATTATTCACATGATTCTACGAAAGAATTGCAGATATTTCATTAAATGGTCCCCAACCCATGTCATACCTATCAAAATAATTCTTCATATATTAAAAAATAAATTAAATCTATAAACAATGTTCCCTTTCAAATATTTTTATAGAGTAAAAATTTTGTATTTATTAATAACTCTCTAGTTAATCAAATAACATTCAAAGTAAAAAATATATGTAAAAATTGTACATGGTTTTTGAAATAAACATACGCATGATATATAATATGTATATTTAGGGAAAATTTAATTTCTAATGGAAAGTGAATAATGCATGGTAAACATAATGACTGCAAGAATGTATCAAGGAAGTGAATGTAAATTCATTACTCAGTAGAAACGATATTAAATGAACTAGAGGGAGAATAATGTTGGAATCAATACATGATATACCCATTAGAGTAAGAACAAAGGGTTATTAGAATTGATTAATATAAATAACATTAAGAGATATTTAAGATCATTGTTGAGGAAAATAACATTCTCATTTTGAAAAAAAATTGCAAATATTTTTTCATTGAAATTCACATTTTAAAAAATATCATTAAAAATATATTCATAAACACAAAATGGAATCATAAAAGAAATTATATTTGGTAACTCTATACATGTTTTAATATCAAAAAAGAATATACTATTTTCATAGTAAAAAAATAAGGTCTTTGTTCTGAAAGAGATGAAATTATTCATTTGAATTTTTTTTGTAAAAATAAAAAATGTGTAAAAGTTAGTTTTAATAGATTATTTTTAAAAGAATTAGGAAAAAGTATCAGATGTTTTTAAAAAAACATGGTTTTTGAATAAACCATATTATTGACCAAGGAATGAAGTCATATTTTTGTAAAAACGTTTTGTAAAACATTCTTATTACAATAGACTGTAAATACACTACTATTACATGAAAATGATCATGAATAAATAGAGGATATGAGAATTAGTAGTATTATATAAAAATGATCATTAATTTTTATTTAATGGAAATTCATGAATAATAAATATAGATTAGAATGTGATTATGAAATAGACACTTAAAATGAACATATCATTGAAAAATAAATAAATCAATGAATCAATTATTCTCACCTACTAAAAATTCACCTAAAAATCATGAAGATAGAAATATATTTTTAAAATTAATTATACACATATTCATTTAATATTAATGATTTGGAGAAAGTAATATAACCCAATGAAAATGGATTGAGTTCTGAAATTCATTACGAATTGGTAACATTTAATTCTAATCCACATAGATAAAATCATTCAAATTGAAACGTAAATCACTATGAGGAATGGATTATTCATGTTATTACATGTAATGGGTCATTATATATACTATATAAATTTAATTTGGTCATATTATTAAATTATGATAGAATGAAATGATATTTAGATGAAATCCCTTACCATGTGCTTTTCTTTTGATCGAATATGATTTAACCTCATATATAGTGGGTTTAAAAATGTTATTTACTTATTTCATAAAAACATTAATATAAATAATATAATATTGATTATTTTATTCAATATTATCATTCATTTTTTTAATAATATTTTCTTATTTTCAATGCTTCAGGGGTTAATTTCCTTTTTTTGAGTTTTTTTTTTGAATTTTTATTTGTTTATCTTAGGTCGATATTGATGTTAACATATTAATATTGTAAAAAATGACTTAAATATAATATATTCTTAGTAAATATGTATTTATTTTAACCCATAACATTTAGTGATAGGATATGAAATTCATCTTTCATGTAGAGGGTATGCCATGCATACACATGAACTTTGCTTCTATGTAATGTGGGAATAAATTACATTGATACGTGAGACAATAGTCCACCGTATACCTGAATGATGTTAACAAATTCCCCTAAAATGGAATGAAAAAGGTATGTGTTATATAATAAATCTAAAATATTAATAACATAGTAAATTTTATATTTATCATATATAAACAATATATCTATCATCATTACCATCCCTGAGAGATGGAAATTGAAGAAGGAACAACATCGATTCGCAAGGTGGTAGTGATCCCTGCACATGAAAAGTGATATTGTATCCCAGATGATTGAATTTTTTGATAGTATATGTTACAATATTAACATAAAAACATGTTATATTATTTAATATAATGAGGTTATTACATATAAATTATACAATAATACTTTAATTTGGAAGTGAATAAAATAAAATGAAAAGGATTTTAGAAAAACATTGACTCTTATTTAGGTATCCTCCTTAGAGTTTCAATAATGCATTTTGAAAGAGTATTTATACAAAAAAATGATTATATAATTATGGTATGAAAATTTTCAGGATATATTTTTTTGGAATTTTGAAACACGTTTTTTGAGAGGTGTTAAGAATGGGGAGATTTTGAGGCCATTTGTAAGTGTGGTCACTAGAAAACCTAATAATTATTGAAAGAGGGATTACCAAAGATATTTTTTCCATTTAAAGTGGCTCAAATAATGAGACAAAATCCATACTATATGGGATAATATATAAATATGTTCATAAAATTGTTTGTAGAGATGTTTATAGGTCATTTGTCCCCTTAAGGTTTAGTCCCTTTGTAAAATCGTTTTTCTCTTAATCGCTATAATTAATTTTTACCACTTTCACAAATCACATTAAAAAAATTGACTTTTAATTATTTGAAATTATAAATTATTTTTATTCAAAATATATATTTCATTTTTTTCTAACTAAAACCACAAAAGTGGAATTAATCAATTTAATATTAATCAAACCGACAGGAAGAGAAAGTAAGGTTTTAATGTCAAAATATTCAAAATATTACATTATATTAATTTTTAATTCAATATAAATATGATTAAAATTGAATAAATTAGATTACTATATTTGTAACTAATATTTTGTCACATTGAAAAGAAATTAAATTATAATTTAACACTATATATTATTTAGATGATAACTTTGTATCCAATTACAATTATGTTTTTTTAACTATTCATCAAAAAATAAGACTTCTAAGAAAAATACCCCTTAAGAAAATTTTTACAAAACCATTTAAAAAATTAATTTTATATTGGATAAATAAAATATATAAATCTGGTAAAATGTTATTACTAAAACATTTTCTTCGTAAAATTGAGGCAAAACTATCTTTAGAAAAATACACCTTTTTATTTGTAAACATAAATTTGTTTTAATCTAATGACTATAAAATATATTTGATGACGCAAAAAATTTAATTAATATATATATATATATATATATTTCATTAATATCATCCAATTATATAATTTAATGTTATTTGTTAAGATAAAATTACATTCTCCATGGAAATAGTTCTTACAAAAAAACATTTATTTTATACTCATTTTATTTTTTCTTAATTATCTGGTAACAAATGTATTCATTATATATTTTTTAAGAAATATTGATTAATATGTTAGCGAAATTTATTCATAAGAACCAAAGTTAGAGTGTTTAAATAAATATATTTTTTGATAATATTATAAATAGTATGTGGTAAAAATTGTTCTTGCATATATTGAATGAAATTAAAGAAAGTAATTGTTTCATGTAATGGAAGCTAATCATAGTGTTGAATGAATTTATATAGAGATTATATAATGTATTTATTTAAAATAAACAATATATTTTTATACATCAGGATTTTATTTTCCCTTCAACACTTGGTTTTTCATGCTATAAATATTATTGAATGTGATATTCATTTTATAAAATTTAAGGGAATTATATTCTCCCTATATTAAAAAAATTTCATCCAAAAAATATAAAAATGATATTTGTAATAAACATTATGATATTTTAAAATTTATTTCTTAAAAAATCACATTGTGATAATTATTGATAAAAAATCGTATTGATATGTGAGAAATAGAAGTACAAAGGTTACGTAACTAGGTTCCCATGTAAGAGAACATAGGTGGGAAATGAAGACATGGACATGAAATAAAAATTCAAATAACTATAGATAGTGAAATATGTACATTGTTAGAAAAATAACGTGATCAATGAAACATTAATAACCTCAAATACAAAAATGTTTTATGATCTAAAGGGCCATTTGATTCACCAGATATGAATGTAATGGGATATTTTTTTGAGGTCATTTTTATATCGTTTAGTGTTTATTTTACTATCAAATAATATAATGAGATATAATTACACAATACATTTCTATATCATAAAACAAAATTATTAATTTGGTTCATATTTGATCAATATTAGATTTTATACTTTACTCAATGAAATGAATACTCAAAAATGGAATCTGATTTTACCGGATACACTAAAATATACTTTTAATAGATCATATGATCTAAAAGTAATGTTATGTTTATATATCTATTTATTTTCAAAATCTAATACATTTAATAACTTTATCTTTAATCCTAAAAATTAATACCATTTCCTCGACATTAATATTCACTTTTCAAATAGTTTACCTAAACATGTCATATTAACCAGGACATCGCATAGGTCAGTCGTTAGAGTTATACCCTTTTTATTATTTAGTTGTGGTTTCAATCCCTATGTCCATTTCCAATACAATTAGTGTTCAACCAACGTACACATTGTCCATTTTTCTAAAACCATATTAACATGATTCAAAAATAAATATAATAGAAATATTTGAATTTTGAATCATTAATGATCCAATTTACTATTTTTTAAATAAAAGTTTTTTTCCAAAGTAAAATAACAGTATTTGACTATAATGGTCATAGAAACCCTAAATCTCATCAATACTGTTAAATTTATGTCTCTAAAATGTAAATTCACTATTCTAAAAATTTCTTTTCCAATAAAATATATTTTAAACCAATGGATTATATTTCCTTAAATTTAACTCAAAGTATCCGTAATCTTGTAGACTCCCAACACATAAATCTTAAATGAGGCATCTTAAGAGATAAAATATGTGATCAACCATAATATTATAATCTCGTGATGGTATTAATATCCCTGATGAAATTTATTATTCTAAAAAAATATGCTTCTTAATTCTATTCAGTAAAAAACAATTTGTAAAAACACATAAAAAATTTAATTTTGGAGCTCCAATATATAAGTAATTCATCTATTTTACTTCATCATAGGTCCTTCTTTTTCCTAATGTTTAATATAGGTCCTTCATTATAATCATATATTCAAATCATTTATAATAGTTGGTAATGAAAATTTGAATTATCCAAAGTATATCCTATAGGACTGTCAAACAATGTGTGCATCAAGGCATGTTGTCATGGAATATGTTATGCTCGAGTCAATCCCAACATGACCTTTTTAGGGTTATTACCCCTAGGTACATCTAGAAAAGAACCAAATATACCTTTAATATATAGAAATAGATTTATATTATGGAAAAACTATGTAATCAAAACTTTACCAACATTTTATTATGGTTTTCTATTCATATCCTGAAATTTTATCTAAGGGTCATGTTCTCAAATCAATGTTTTCCTAAATCTAGTTTCAAATTTTATAATAAAGTTAATATGATACCAAGTATAGTGATCTGACCTATTATTCCACTATCTAGTGCTTTCAACCATTATAATATCATATGAAAACTAGAATCTCATTGTAGGGTCCTGAAAAATCCCCAACTCCAATGAATTGGGGGGGCGAATGGAGAAAACTAAAAGGATGCACAAAGTCGAACCAGTCCGCAGACCGGTCCAAATGATGACGCCATGTGGCCATTTCAGCGAAGCACCCCCTCCACGGACTATTTTCATTCGCAGAATGAAGGCGGTGATCCTCCGCGGGCGCGAGGAATGATGAGCGCCAAGCCGATCCACCGTCACGAACTGCCCCCGACCGCAGACCGCGTCGACCAGCACGGTCCGCATCCACTATCATTTTCAGAATGGTGGTGAAACCCTCTGTGGCCACGAAGCACCCTTTGATCTCGTTTGGTTGATGGAGGAGATGCGCTTGATTCCCCCCACGAGTTGCGGATTGACTGGGTCATCCGTGAATCGGGATTCCGATCATGGGCCTCTGCGAAAGGTGCTGCATGAAAATAGAAACATCCATTTCCCAACTCTATAAAATGTGATCGAGGGGAAGAGAAGGAGGATGGTAAAAGGATATCGATCAGATTTGGGTGAAAGGATTTCGAAGGAATGAGCTTTGGATTCCACAAACAGCGAAGTTCCTGTTTGCAAACCAGAACAGGTATGAACATGGAAGCGAATTAAAAAGGAACCGAAAATACATAATAACATAGTGAACGACGAACATAAAATAACAATGAAAATAAGGCCGTGAACTAGGACCCCTCTACGGACGCACTCCCCATGGACTAGGGAGTTTATGCCCCTTTTCCAATCTATCGTACCGCGTAGCACCCTCCAACGCAGGAGAATCCCCAAAAAATGATCCCTTGACAAGCGTCTCCCTTGGCCGCTGCTGCTCGCATGGATCCCACCAAGTACCATCCGGGTATGCGGGCCAAAACTGAATCCGTGAAACACCCTAGTTCACGGGATGCTCACCAGGCCGCGAACCACCCTGGTTCGTGGGGTGCCCATCAGTTCGCGGACCACACTTGTTCGTGGATGGCCTCTCTAGCCACGTAACACCTCCCTACGCAGAGGGCGCCACTCCTCATATACCCACATGGCCCACAAAATCTTTTGGGTTTCCCATTCCCTGAGCTAGGTAAACTCCTTCTAATCCAACCAGATCATCCACGGCTCCCACATTGGCATACTCATCAGTCCCGAGCCGAGGCCTCCACCAGAGCCACCAGACCCGTGTGATGTAACCTTCAGGCGCATCAACGTTCCATTTTGAGTTCACATACCCACAGTAAACAGGGTTAAAGGAGTTGATCCAACCTTTGAGTAGATTTCCGAAGAATTCATGGGTTCAAATTCACATGGTAATGTGGAGTCTGAGCTCAGGATCCCCCTTTCTGCCCCTCCACTTGCTGGGGCTGGGGAACTTATCCCTTCTTCGGGGGGTAGTAAAATACCCATCAGAAGAAATCCCCCATGCACTTTCGTACTTCCCATGGAAACGATAGAGGTGATGGACATAGAAGAACCTCTTTCCCTCTCCCTCTGCTCTTTGTCTCCATGGGCATCCATCTCAGATTAGGCCCCAACATTATAGTCCACTCCATGCATAAGCCCCATTCCACTTATCAAGGACACACCTTTCGCATCTTGATCGTCTGGTCCCTGCTGCCTCTTGTTTTTCACACCAAGCATGACTCAAATAGGCTTAGAGTAAGCATCGACCAGGACATCCTCTTATGGGCCTCCTCAGAGTTTAAGACCCAATCCATCACCCTGGACCTCCTCAAAGTATAATCCCCAATCCATCACCCTGGGCCTCCTCAGAGTGTAATCCCAAATCCATCGCCCTGGGCCTCCTCAGAGTGTATGCCCTAATCCATCGCCCTGGGCCTCCTCAGAGTATAAGCCTAAATCCATTGGGAACTACAAGGACTTTTATCCATTTCAAGGCATGGTACGTAGGAAGCCTCTCCGAGTATCAAGCCTGATCACCATGGGACCCCCAGGTCCACATTCATGTTAGCTCTCTGACAATCCATTTGAACTACGTTGACTTTAATCCCTATCTCCTAGGCAGGGTACATAGGAATCCTCCTTGAGGTTCATGCTTAATGAATGGTCGATCAGACTTTCTTCACATCAGTTCACCACACCACTCCTAGTACCGCCTCAATGAGTCCCGACTCCTCGAGGTCATTAATCCAACGATGGATGGTAAACCTCAGGCTTAAAAGATTCTGAACCCATGCATCCAGATGAACATTTCCTACTAGGAGAAGTCCATGGATACTATTCTTGGGTATAAACCAATGATTCTAGAACATATGAATATGTCTTAAATCAATAAGAGAGTCCCAGAACAGGAAATAATTCCCCCCATAAGGGTGCAATAAGCCCGACTTCCAATCCTCTCGAACAATGTGAGTTCTTAAGCATCGCCGGTCAGACCAATCTGCGAACCCCTGCCTTTGGAAATGTAACACCCCAAGCTTCCATGGTAGGTTTCTCTTTGAATAATACATTAGCAAGTGTTGTACGCAACTTCATGTTCTAACACACAACACAACCAATCAAACTAGCCGTTATGAATAGTAATAACCAATTTATGAAATTTTATAAACTTTATCTCTAAAAATGGACTCCATTTTTGGATTCATTATATCAAAATTAGCCTAGGGTAAAATTTTGGATCTTTTCGGATAACATTTATATTTTGATGAATAGTGAAAATTACTAAATTTTAATTAAAAACAGCATTTTTAATCAAAATAATTAATAGTCATAAATTATGAATTTGAGTGGTTTTAAAGTATATTTAGAATATATTTTTACCATTTAATACAATTATGGTCATTGGAAAAAATTTCACAATTAAACCGGACATAAACAAGTGTCAATCTTTTGATAGTTATTATCTTTTAAAAACTCACTTTTTGTTTTAACAACGGGAATTAATTTAAATTAATTTCATCAACTTATATGTTTTGAATTTAGAAAAATGAATTCCATATTTGTAATCATGATGTCCAAATTGTGTAAATAGGTATCTTTCATTTTTAGACATTTTGAATAATTATTTCAGTAAATATTTTATTTACCATGGTTAAAGGGTAAATCCGGTAAATAGGGGTAAAAATAATATTATAATAATAATAAATTACCCTAAAACGTGTAATAACCGTATTGGTTGATAAATGTCCGACCTTGGTCATACTTGCGTAGATTTTGGGACCCCATGGATCTACTTGTAAGTCATAATGACACTTTATATTAATTAAGTTAAAGTAAATACAAAAATGACATAAACATATATATTTTAGAAAAGAAAATTTTACATAAAGTTATATATGTTGGATTTTCGAATATAAATATTAATTATAAACATAAAACTATTTCATACATATTTTTATTTTATTTATAATTTTTAAAAATTACATAATTTAATTTATTTATGACACAATGATGATGCAATAATTAACTTACTAGTGAAATATTAAAATAATTGATATTATAAATACCCAAATAAATATAATTTTAGACTTTTAATTAATTCAAAGAATATTATAGATTAATATGACATGTTATAATTTATTAAATGAATATGGTTTGAATTAATAACATTGTTAAGTCTTTAAAAAATCAATTATTGAATAGTGTCAAAATTTACATAAAAGGGTTTTTAAAACAAATATTATATTATTAATTGCTATTAAATTTCTAAAAATCTAAGGATCGGCCAAGAGACTTATATCTTGATAGGCGTATAATTAATGGACCACTTGGGGGTCTCTGGGAGTTATATAGTATGTTTATTAACTATGTAATATAAAAATACAAAGTGACATGGTAAGTGTCAAACTAATTAACTATGATTAGAAACTAAAACATAAGGTTAATGTAATGACCCAAACCTGTATAAATTTTATTGGTTGAGTGGTTTTCGACCCATCCCCACCTTAACCTTTAAATAATCCAATTTGGAGCCATTAGAAACTGAATATGAATTTATTATAAAATATTACTTCTAGCTTTTCCAAAGGTGCCCCTTACCCCTCTTATATCAGGGCACTCCCCCTTATCACTAATTCACACAATCAAAGCCTTTTGGCTCGGCCAAACCCTACTCAAATACACTCTCAACTTCCCTCAATTCATCCTAGATGCCTTAGTTTCATCATAAAGACAATATAAGGAGCCCTTTTGATCAAATCAAAAGGAAGAACCCGAAGAAGAGGTAATGTTTTCACCACCCGCTTCCAAGTTCCTTTCTTATTCAACATCTTCTTTCTTTGTTATTACGATTCTAAAATAATAACTACAGTATCTTATATATACTGTGATGTTATTATAAATTTGGTACCACCATATTCAGTATTCTATCCATTTATTGAATGACATGTCACCATACGTGCATACGTATCGATTACCGTCTCCACGTCGTGGTGTAATTGTTATTCAAAACATTATTATTTGGATGGGTATAATAATGATGTGTAATTCATTTAAATAATAAATATAACATGATAATTATTTTGTATATATGATATAACATCCAATTATATATTATTTTAATATCAGAATAATGATATTGTCGCTCGTGCGTACGTACGGACTACCGTATCGACAAACGCGATGAGATTCATTCCCCATCGTATCCATTAAAGACTAATTATCATATGATGATTAAAATTAATGTTTAATAACTTTATATAATTCTGGATATGAATAAGATACAACCTATCCATAACAAATACGACTTATGTAACAAAACATATAAAAGAAAACGAGTAAGTTAACACCCGAAACGACGATAATACTAAAGTATTATTAACAAAGCATTATTAGAAGATCATATATGATATCATAATTATGTATATGGTTCTTGTATAATTTTATAACGATGTTTTAACTATTATACAGGAGGTTAACATACCATCGAATAAGGAAAAGTTCAAGTTAAGGGTTTATTTCACAATCTCTTCATTATCCGAGGTTGTTTATACGTAATTATCTACTATGACCTCTTTATCATCCACATCCATGTTTCTTAAAAATGTATTACAAATCATTCTTACTATTCTAAAGAATATGGGATAAAGTCATTTATACCCTTGTTTACTTTTTATAATAATTTTATTAAGTAATATTTCTATCATTTTCTAAAGATGGTCCTTTTAACCTTTTCGACAGAATTCAGGTAAGAATGTTTTTTAACATATACGGCGGGTGTGTCTATTTTCCGCAGTTATAAAATCATAGAATCTTCCCTTACAAGATTATAAGAATATTTTCAAAGAAAATGTTTTATTTAATAAATATATTACTCTTAAATGATTTCAAAATAGAAAGAGATATTTCTCTAAAAAGAGTTTTGATTTCATCTATGTCAACATTCTTTGATGGATTTTAAGTTTATTTGGATTGATTTATTATGATAAAAAACATCCATATTGTATTGATGGTTTTGTGATATGTTTGACTATAGATGTATTATTTTTATACAATTCATGGTTTATGAATAAAGTATTGATATTTCGTATGCTAGTTTCAATACGAATGTTTATGTTATGTTTAAACTTGTTCATAAGGGGAATGCATTGGACTTAATAAGTGATGGGTGGAGCCTGCTATAGCTCCTCGATGCATCGGTAGGTCTCATTAAAAAAACTATTGTCTTGGCAAAAGGCCTTGACAAAATCTTATTTTTAGTCTTGGCACGAGGCCTTGTCTATGTGGTTATGATAGTCTGGCTTTATGAATTCCATCATTATAAATGTGGTTATTAATATTGAATGTGATTATTCGACTAGTGGAATATCCATGTGAATAAGTAAATGGTATTATTTCATTTTATCTTTTCCATATTATGTTGAAGTTCATGTTTAAAAGGATTTTTTAGCTATACATTGTCTTAAATGTTTATGTTTATTTATGAATGTTTCCGCTATATTGTTATCCTTACTGAGCATCTGAGCTCACCCCTTTCAATGTTTTATTTTTCCCAGGATGAGAAGAATTATGTTATGAATGACCTGTAGGGATAATATGAGGGGATATGAGTGTGGACTATGGAGACTATATTTTTGTAGTTTTCATTTTTATGATGTAATGTAATACTTATAAATATATATAGTGTTTCCAAGGATACTAAACTAATCGGTCTTTTGAGATTTGATCTTTCTTGTGTTCATTCCAATGTTATGTAATAATGCACCGACTCTGGATAACTGGGGTAGGGGCGTTACAGTTGGTATCAGAGTAATTTTAGTACAATACTTGGAAGCTAGATTTAGATAAACTCTGATTAGAGCACATAGATTTTATATGGAATTTGAGGATTAGTATAGAAGAACTTCCTAGAATTTTGGTATTGTAGAGATTTTGTGAGGTTTCTGAGCAATACATCCGTATCTTGATACGAGCATGTAGAGGCGGCTCTGGCATAGATCTACCTAGGGGTAAAACCCAAAAACAACGCTTTGAGCTAGACTCGAATGGTAACTGGTGCACGACAACGGGCCTTTCTGCACTCCTGGTTACAACACTCCCGGGGGATATGCTTAGGATAAATCTAATTTTCTTTACAAATCATTATGAAGGGTTTATCAGTATATACGTCCTCAATGAAAACATTTTTATGATTATGGATTATATCCATAAACAGTTCAATTTATGTTAAGTGTTTTATAAGTATGGAATTATGTATTTTGATTCATAAATTGATCTATTTTATGCCATTGTTTAGAAATGGAACCTAGTGGAAGGAATGGAAACCTTATCAATGAACACACTCCATGTATAGATTTCCCTCCTACTCATGATAAGTATAGTGGAGCCAATGATACAGATGGTGCTGATCAAATAATCACTATACTGGGATAACTCACTCAGGTTATGAATAATATCATTACCCGTATAGAGCACCCTGATCCACATCGCAGAGGATCAATGATAGATCTATTCATGAGGCAGAAACCACCAAAATTCAATGGGAGTACAAATCAATTAGTAGCTGAGCAATGGATAAGTTCCCTAGAAAAAAATATTTCAGGATTTGGGGAGTACTGAAAGTGAAAAAGTTTTCATGGCAGTTTATCGCCTCACTGGAGATGATGATCAATGATGGTCATTGATTCAAAACAAAAAGGAAGATGATGAAGTATCAAATATTGAATGGAGGGATTTCAAAAATCTATTTAAAGAAAAATACACTCCTTGTGACCATCGAGGAGATATGGGAAGGAAATCTCTAAGTCATAGACAAAAGGAGGATGAGAATGTCGCAAAGTATGAGGCTAACATTATGAGGTTAGAAATGTATGCTGGAGATTATATACGTAACCCAAGAAGTATGATTGGTCATTTCATTGATGGGTTAAAACCATTTCTCTATCGAGCATTATCCTCACAATCCTTCTTGTCGTACGATGACATTTTCTCATGTGCTATCAAGACCGAAAAGAAATTCTCTAAGTCCTATGACATTAAAGAAAAGCAAGAGAAGAAGAGATCTGTTGATAAATCTGGGAATGGAATTAAGGGGAATAAAGGAAATTTTTAATTTCAATCCTGTAGTAAATGTGGGAAGAAACAACCTGGTACATGCTTGAAGGGAAAGGGTGTCTGTTACAAGTCTGGTGAAAAAGGCCACCAAACTCATGATTGTAAATGGAAGAAGGAAACTACTGATGTTCAGTGCTACAATTACAGGGAGATGTGACATTATGCAAATGAATGTCATAAGCGTCAGGGGAACTTACCTCTGAAAAGGTGAAGGGATCAAGGCTAAGCTTATACTATCACTACTACCGAGGTAGAACCTCCGAAAGATGTAGTGACATGTAATTTAATGGTTTCCTCAAGTTTAGAAAATGCTTTATTTGATTCTGGATCATCACATTGTATCATATCATCCCAGTTTTCAAAGAAAATTAGATATTTCCAATTTTATTTAACAAAGGAGTTGTCAGTTAAAACTCCTAAGGGAAGTATCATTGCAACATTGTTTTGTGAATCTGTCCCAATTAGAGCACATAAGTGTTCTTTATCAGATGATCTCATCGTCATACCTATGATTGATTTTGATATAAACCTCAATATGGATTGGATTTCGGACTATGATGCGAATATTTATTGTAAGAAGACGGAGGTTATGATTTTTGATGATGATGATAAGGAACACCTTATCCTTAGAGCAGAATCGTCACCACCTAATTCTTATCTAGATCCACAGCTAGTAACTCAACTAAATTCAATTATTGGGGGGATAGAGAATGAAATGACTGTGGGTGAGGAAGGAAATTTTTAAATATAGGATGTACCTATTATGAAAGAATATGTAGATGTGTTTCTAGAAGATTTACCTGGACATCCTCCAGAATGATAAGTTGAGTTTTCCATTGATTTAATTCCTAGATCAAGGCATATATCGAAGACCCCTTATAGAATGGACACTGTGGAATTAGTTGAACTAAAGAAACAACTAGAAATTTGAGTAATAAGGGGTTTATTTTCCCTAGTGTTTCTCCATAGGGAGCCCCTATTATTTTTGTTAAAAATAAAGATGGATCTATGAGGTTATGTATCGACTAAAGGTAGGTCAATGATATAACAATAAAGAAAAAGTATCCCCTACCTCTCATTGATGATTTATTTGACCAACTGCATGGAGCTCAATACTTTTCAAATATTGACCATCGATTTTCATACCATCAGTTGTGTGTGAAGAAGGAAGACATTCAGAAGACAACATTTTGAACAAGGTACGTTAATTATGAGTTTACGGTAATGCCTTTTCGGCTGACTAATGCACCCTCTATATTCATGGATCTAATGAATAGATTTTTCGAGGAACATCTTGATGATTTTGTGGTGGTATTTACTGATGATATCTTGGTATACTCCAAAAGCTACGAAGTCCCTGAAAACCACTTGCGCATTATCCTGAAGACTCTGAGAAGATAGGAATTATATGGGAAGTTTAGCAAGTGTAAATTCTGGCTTCAGAAGATTTCTTTTCTTGGCCATATTGTCTATAAATATGGAATATCTGTTGATCATTCTAAGACCAAGGAAATCCAAGAATGGCCAGAACATACGAGTATAACTGAGGTATGCAGTTTTATTGGTTTAGCAGGTTATTATCGATGTTTCGTCCAGAATTTTGCCCGGTTGGCTAACCCATTAACAAAGATCACACGTAAAGGGGTTAAATTTGATTGGAAAAAATAGTGTGAATAATGATTCTAATAACTGAAGATAACATTATTCAATGATCATATATTAACTCTTCCATCGAGGAATGACACGTTCATTATTTATAGTGAATCATCTATGAAAGGACATGGATGTGTCCTTATGAAGAATGATAGGTTTATTTCCTATGCATCATGACAGTTGAAAATTCATGAGCAAAACTATCCTACTCATGATCTCGAGTTCGTAGTTGTGATCCTTGCTTTGAAGATATAGAGGCACTACCTCTATGTTGAAAAATGTGAGATTTATACTGATCACAAGATTTTGAAGTATATTTTCTCACAAAAAGTACTCAAAATGAGGCAAAGGAGATGGCTTTAATTACTCACGGATTATGATTGTATGATACACTACCACCCGAGGAAGGAAAATAAGGTGGCAGATGCTTTGAGTAGAAAATATCGTGGAGTTTTGAACAATAGGAGAACAGAAAGGGATCCAATTTTAATGGATCTAGTGAAGAAGGAAATGGGAATAACCATGGATGGTGAAACATCAGTGCTTTTTCAAATGGTTTTTAAACCGTCTTTATTAGAAAGGATAAAGAGTTCTCATACTGGTGATGAAGAGTTTCAAAAGAATATTAAAGCCGTGAATGATGGTAAATTGAGTGAATTTGTGTATGAAGATGGAATTGTGATGTTTGGGAAGAGACGTTGTGTTCCCAATATTCTTGATCTAAAAAGATAATTGTTGGATGATGCTCAGAATTCCAATTTCTCTATACACTCTGGGAGCACCAAAATGTATAGAAATATGAAAGAACATTTTTTGTGGGACAATATGAAGAGGGAGATTTCTGATTTTGTGTCAAGATGTATGGTTTTTCAACAAGTTAAATCTGGAAGGCAACAGCCTGGAAGAGTCATGCAACCTCTTCCTATACCGGAGTGGAAATGGGATAATATTACGATGAACTTTGTCATGGGGATACCAAAGAATCATAGAAGGAACAATGAAATATGGGTTATTGTTGATCGTCTTACCAATTCAGCACATTTTCTTGCTATAAGAGAAGATCTACTACTGGAACGTCTAGCAAGACTATATATTAATGAAGTGTTGAGACTTCATAGAGTACCCCTATCGATTGTTTCTGATCGTGATACCCATTTTACTTCAAGATTCTGGAAGTGTCTTCAGAAGGCATTGGATTATGTACTTAATTTGAGAACTACCTTCCACCCTCAAACAAATGAACATTCATAACAGACTATTCAAACCTTATAAGACAAGTTGAGATCATGCTCACTTGACTTTCAGGGTATGTGGGGTCAAAATTTACCTCTGGGGGAATTTTCCTATAACAATTTCTTCTATTCGAGTATTCAGATGGCACCATATGATGCATTATATAGAAAGAGATGCCGCACACCAACCTGTTTGGATTACGTTGGTGAAAGAAAACTTGTAGGCGAAGAACTGGTGGAGAAAACGATGGAAAAGGTGATGGTAATCCAAAACCACATCAAAGCAGGTCAAAGTAGGCAGAAGATCTATGCAGATAACCGAAGGATTTGGATTTTGAGGTAGGAGATCTTGTTTTCATAAAGGTATCTCCATGGAAGGGAGTTATAAGTTTCAGTAAGATAGGTAAATTGAGTCCTAGGTACATCGAACCTTTCAAAATTCTAGAACGAATTGGGGTTGTAGCTTACCGTTTGGCAAAGCTGCCAAGTCTCTCCAAAGTTCACGATGTGTTCCACGTATCACTGTTGAGGAAATAAATGCCTGACCCAACACATGTAATCACCTATGAGTAATTGTATCTGGAACCTAATCTATCTCATTGCGAAGAGTCCGTCAGGATTCTTGATACAAGAAATCAGGTGCTGAGAATCCGGACGACTCATCTGGTAATATTTCTATGGAGAAACCATAAGATGGAAGAGGCAACGCGGGAACCCGAGGATCTTATGATGAAGAACCCCCCGAGTATTTTCATGGGGTAGTATTATAGAAATTTTGAGGATTAAATTATTTGAAGGATGGGAGAATGTAACACCCCAAACTTTCGTAGTACGTTTCTCTTTGAATAATACAGTAGTGTGTGTTGTACGCTACATTGAGTTTTAACACACACCACAACCAATCAAACTAGATATTATGAATAGTAATAACCACTTTTTGAAATTTTATAAATTTTATCTCTCAAAATGGTCTTCATTTTTGGATTCGTAATATCAAAATTATCCTATGGTAAAATTTTGGAACTTTTCGGATAACATTTATATTTTGATGAATAATGAAAATTACTAAATATTAATTAAAAACTACTTTTTTAATAAAAATAATTAATAGTTATAAATTATGAATTTGAGTGGTTTTAATGTATATTTTGAATATAGTTTTACCATTTAATACAATGTTGGTCATTGGAAAAAATAACACAATTAAACCAGACATAAACAAGTGCCAATCTTTTGATATTTATTATCTCTTAAAAACACACTTTTTGTTTTAACAACAAGAATTAATTTTAAATTAATTTCTACCACTTCTATGTTTTGAATTTGGAAATATGGATTCCATATATTTAATCTAGATGTCCAGATTTTTAAAATAGGTAACTTTCATTTTTAGACATTTTGAATAACTACTTCGGTAAATATTTTATTTACCATGGTTAAAGGGTAAATCTGGTAAATAAGGGTAAATATAATATTATAATAATAATAAATTACCCTAAAACATGTCTTCACCTTATTGGATGATACATGTCCGACCATGGGAATATTTCGGTCGATTGTGGGATCCCATGGTTCCACTTGTAAGTGATAATGACACTTTATATTAATTAAGTTAATGTAAATACAAAAATGACACAAGCATATATCTTTTAGCAAAAAAAATTTTACGTGGAGTTATATACGTTTGATTTTAGACTATAAATATTTTTCAGAAAGTTAAAAATATTTCCTAAATAATGGTTTTTTATTTATAATTTTTAGACATTTCATAATTTAATTTATTTATGACACAATGATGATGTAGTAATTACATTATTATTGAAATATTAAACTAATTGATATTATAAATAAAAATAATAAATATAATTTGAGACCTTTAATTAATTACAAGAATATTATGGATGAATATGACATGTTATAATTTCTTAAATGAATGTATTTCGAATTAATAAATTTTATAGGACTTTAACAAAAATCAATTATTGAATAGTGTCAAAATTCACATAAAAGAGTTTTTAAAACAAATATTATATTATTAATTGATATTAAATTCATAAATATCTAAGGTTCGTCCAAGGGACATATTTAATGATATTTGTATCATTAATGGACCACTTTGGGGTCTCATGGAGGTATATTGTAATTTTATTAACTATATAATATAAAAATACAAAGTGACATGGTAACTGTCAAACTAATTAACTAAGATTTAAAACTAAAACACAAGGTTAATATAATGACCCAAACCTGTATAAATTCTATTGGTTGAGTGATTCTCAACCCATCCCCACCATAACCTTTAAATAATCCACTTTGGATACATTAGAAACAGAATATGAATTTATTATAAAATAATACTTCTAACTTTTCGAAAGGTGCCCCTTACCCCTATTATAAAAGGGAAATCCCCATTCGCACTAATTTACACATTCAAAGACTTTTGGCTCAGCCAAACCCTGCCCAAATACTCTCTCAACGTTTCTCAATTCAACCTAGAGGCCTTAGTTTGATCAGAAATCCAACCTAAAGATCCCTTTTGATCAAATCAAATGGAAGAACCCGAAGAAGAGGTAATGTTTTCACCACACTCTTTCAAGTACCTTTCTTCTTCAACATCTTGTTTCTTTGTTATTCCTATTCTAAAATAATAACTACAGTATCTTATATATACTGTGATGTTATTATAAATATGTTATAACCATATTCAGTGTTCTATCCATCCATTTAATGACATGTCACCATACGTGCATACGTACGTCTTACCGTCTCCACGTCGTGGTGTAATTATTATTCAAAACATTATTATTTGGATAGGTATAATAATTGTGTGTAATTCATATAAATAATAAATATAACATGATAATGATTATTTATATATGATATACCATCCAATTATATATTATTTTAATATCAAAATAATGATATTGTCGCTCGTGTGTACTTACGGACTACAGTCTCTATGAACGCGATGAGATTCATTACCCATCGTATCCATTGAAGAATAATTCTCATTTGATGATTAAAAGTAATGTTTAAGAACTTTTTATCATTCTGGATATGAATATGATACAAACTATCCACAACAAATATGACTTATGTAACAAAACATATAAAAGAAAATGAGTAAGTTAACACCTGAAACGACGATAATACAAAAGTATTATTAACGAAGTATTATTAAAAGATTATATAAGATATCATAATTATGTATATGGTTCTTGTATAATTTAATAACAATGTTTTAACTATTACAAATGTGGCTAACATACCATCTACTAAGGAAAAGTTCAAGATAAGGGTTTATTTCAAAATCTCTTCATTATCCGAGGTTGTTTATACGTAATTATCTACTGGGACCTCATTGTCATCCACATCCATGTTTCTTAAAAATGTATTAAAAATCATTTTTACTATTTTAAAGACTGGGATAAATTCATGTATACCATTTTCGACTTTTTATAAGATTTTTATTAAGGAATATTTCTGTCATTTTCCAAACAAGGTTCTTTTTAACCTTTTCGACAGAATTAAGGTAAGAATGTTTTTTAACTTATACGGCGGGTGCGGCTATTTTCTGCCATTATAAAATAGTCAAAGTTTCCCTTACAAGATTATAAGAATATTTTCAAAGAAAATGTTTTATTTTTTAAATATATGACTCTTAAATGATTTCAAAATAGAAAGATAAATTCCTCTAAAAAGTGTGTTTATTTCATCTATGTCAACATCCTTTGTTTGATTTTAAGATTATTTGGAGTTGATTTATTATGATACAAAACATCCATATTGTATTGATGTTTTTGTGATATTTTTGACTGTGGATGTGTTATTTTTATACCATTCATGGTTTATGAAGAAAGTATTGACATTTCATATGCTAGTTTTAATACGAATGTTTATGTTATGTTTAAACCTGTTCATATGAGGAATGCATTGGACATAATAAGTGACGGGTGGAGCCTGCTGTATCTCCTTGATGCATCGGTAGGTCACATGAGAGAAACTAGTTTCTTGGCCCAAGGAATTGGAAAAATATTATTTTTAGTCTTAGCACAAGGCCTTGGTTATGTGGTTATGATAGTCTGGCATTATGTGTTACATCATTATGAAAGCGGTTATAGATATTGCATGTGATTATTCGACTAGTAGATTATCCATGTGAATAAGTAAATGGAATTATTTCATTTTATCTTTTCCTTATTATGTTGAAGTTCAAGTTTAAAAGGCTTTTGTTTTAGCTATACACTGCCTTAAATGTTTATGTTTATTTATGAATGTTTCCACTATATTGTTATCCTTACTGAGCATCTGAGCTCACCCCTTTTAATGTTTTATTTTTCCCAGGATGTGAGGAAGTAATTTAGGAATGACATTTAGGGATAATATGAGGGGATATTAGTGTGGACTATAGAGACTATCATGTTGTAATTTTCATTTTTATGATGTAATGTAATAATTATGAATATGTCTAGTGTTTCCAAGGATAATAAACTAATCGTTCTTTCGATATTTGAACATTCTTGTGATCAATCAAATTTTATGTAATAATGCAACGACTATGGGTAACTGGGGTCGGGGTGTTACAGTTGGTATCAGAGGAAGTTTAGTGCAAACCATGGAAGCTATATTTAGATAAACTCTGATTAGAGCACATAGATTTAAGATGGACTTTGAGGATTAGTATAGAAGAACATCCTATAATTTTGTTATGGTAGAGATTTTGTGATTTTTCCAAGAAATACATCCCTATCTGGATACGAGCAGGTAGAGGCATCTCTAGTACAGATGTACCTAGGGGTAAAACCACAAAACACCTCTTTGAGCTAGACATAAACGGGAACTGGTGCATGACAACGGGCCTTGCTGCACTCTTGGTTACAACATTCCCAGGGGATATGATTAGGATAACTCTCATCTTCTTTACAAATCATTATGAAGGGTTTATGAGTATATATTTCCTCAAAGAAAACATTTTTATGATTATGTATTATATCCATAAATAGTTCAATTTATGTTAAGTGTTTTATAAGAATGGAATTATGTATTTTGATTAATAAACTGATCTAGTTTATTCCATTGTTTAGAAATGTCACCTAGTGGAAGGAATGTAAACCATATCAACACACGCACTCCATGTAGGGATTTATCTCCTACTGAAGATAATTATAGTGGATCCAGTGTACAACTAGTGCTGATCAACTAATCGCCATACTAGGACAACTCACTTGGGTTATGAATAATAACCTTACCCGTACGGAGCACCCTGATACACAACATAGAGGATCAATGTTAGATCGCTTCATGAGGAAGAATCCACCAACTTTCAATGGGAGTTCAAATCCATTAGTAGCTGAGCAATGGATAAGTTCCCTAGAGAAAATATTTCAGGCTTTGGTGAGTAGTGAAAGGGAAAAAGTTGTCATGGCAGTTTATCGCCTCACTGGAGATGCTGATCAATGGTGGTCATTGATTCAAAACATGAAGTAATATGATGAAGTATCAAATATGGAATAAAGGGAGTTCAATGATCTATTTTTTGAAAAATACATTCCTCGTGACCACCGAGCAGATATGGAAAGGCAATTTCTAAGTCTGAGACAATAGGAGGATGGGAATGTAGCAAAGTATGAGGCTATCTTTACGAGGTTAGCAAGTTATGCTGGAGATTATATACATAACCCAAGAAGTAAGATTGATCGTTTCTTTTATGGGTTAAAATTTTTTTTCCATCAAGCATTAGTCTCACAATACTTCTCGTCGTACGAAGACATTGTCTCATGTGCTATCTAGATAGAAAAAGAATTCTCTAAGTCTTTTGACTTTAAAGTAAAGCAAGAGATGAAGAGATCTACTGATCAATCTGGGAATGGAAATAATTGGAAGAAGGGAAAAGTTTAATATCAATCCTGCAGTAAATGTGGGAAGAAACACCCCGGTACTTTCTTGAAGGGAATGTGTGTCTGTTACTAGTGTGGTGAAAAAGGCCACCAAGATCTTGATTGTAATGAGAAGAAGGAAGCTACTGATGTTTAGTGCTACAATTGCAGGGAGATGGGACATTATGAAAATGAATGTCCTAAGAGTCAGGGGAACTCACCATAGAAAAGGCCAAGGGATCAAGGACATGCTTATGTTATCACTATTGCTGAGGTAGAAGCTCCGAAAGACGTGGTGACAGGTAATTTAATAGTTTCCCCAAGTTTAGAAAATGCTTTATTGGATTCTGGATCGTTGCATTGTTTCATATCTTCCAAGTTTTCTATGAAAATTACTTATTTCCAATTTGATTTAAAAAAGGAGTTGTCAGTTAAAACTCCTAAGGGAAGTATCATTGAAACAATGTTTTGTGAATCAGTCCCCATTAGAGCACATAAATGTTCTTTATCTGCTGATCTCATCATCATACCTATGATTTAGTTTTACATAATCCTCGGTATGGATTGGATTTCTAACTATGATTCAAAGAATTATTGTAAGAAGAAAGAGGTTACTATTTTTGATGATGATGATAATGAACACATTATCTTTAGAGCAGAATCTTCACCACCTAATTCTTATCTAGATCCACCCCTAGTATCTCAACTAAATTCAATTATTAGGGAGCAAGAGTATCAAATGACTGTTAGTGTGGAAAGGAATGTTCAAATAGAGGATTTACCTATTGTGAAAGAATATGTAGATCTGTTTCTGGAAGATTTACCTGGACATCCTCCATAATGAGAAGTTGAGTTTTCAATTGAT
This sequence comes from Viscum album, assembly GCA_963277665.1. Lineage (NCBI taxonomy): Eukaryota > Viridiplantae > Streptophyta > Magnoliopsida > Santalales > Viscaceae > Viscum > Viscum album. The sequence goes on from OY728150.1 coordinate 523,534,036, forward strand.
TTAATTTCTAGATCAAGGCCTATATCGAAGACCCCTTATAGAATGGCCATTGTGGAATTAGTTGAACTAAAGAAACAACTAGAGGAATTGAGTAATAAGGGATTTATTCACCCCAGTGTTTCTCCATGGGGAGCCCCTATTCTTTTTTAAAAAAATAATGATGGATCTATGAGGTTATTTATCGACTAGAGGGAGATCAATGCTATAACAATAAAGAACAAGTATCCCCTACCTTGCATTGATGATTTATTTTACAAACTGCATGGAGATCAATACTTTTCAAAGATTGTCTTTTGATCTCCATACCATCAGTTGTGTGTGAAGAAGGATGACATTCCGAAGATATCATTTCGAACAATGTACGAGCATTACGAGTTTACGGTAATGCCTTTTGGACTGACTAATGCACCCTCTATATTCATGGATCTAATGAATAGAGTTTTCAAGGAATATATCGATCATTTTGTGGTGGTATTTATTGATGATATCTTTGTATACTCCAAAATCTACGAAGACCATGAAAATCACTTTTGCATTATCCTGAAGACTCTGAGAAGACATGAATTATATGGGAAGTTTAGCAAGTGTGAATTCTGGATTCAGGAGATTTCATTTCTTGGACATATTTTCTCTGAAGATGCAATCTCTATTGATCCTTCTAACACCAAGGAAATCCAAGAATGGCCAGTACCTACGAGTATAAATGAGGTACACAATGTTATTGGTTTTGCAGGTTATTATCAACATTTCATCAAGAATATTTCCCGGTTTGCTGACCCATTAACAAAGCTCACACGTAAAGGGGTTAATTTTTTTTTGGAAAAAAGAGTGTGAAGAATGTTTCGAAGAAATGAAGAGAATATTAGTCAATGCTCCTATATTGACTCTACCATCAGGGAATGATGGGTTCATTATTTATAATGATGCATCGAAGAAAGGACTTGGTTGTGTCCTTTTGCATAATGATAGATTTATTGCCTATGCATCATGACAGTTGAAAATTCATGAGAAAAACTATCCTACCCATGATCTCGAGTTTGCAGCTATGATCCTCGCATTGAAGATATGGAGGCACTACCTCTATGGTGAAAAATGTGAGATTTATACTGATCACAATATTTTGAAGTATATTTTCTCAATAATAGAACTCAACATGGGGCAAAAGAGATTACATGAATTACTCAAGGATTATGATTGTATGGTACACTACCACCCGGGGAAGGAAAATAAGGTGGTAGATGCTTTGAGTAGAAAAGATCATGGGGTTGTGAATAATATGAGAACTGAAAGAGATCCAATTTTCAAGGATCTAGTGAATATGGACATGGGAATAACCATGGAAGGTGAAAAATCAGTGCTTTTTCAAAGGGTTTCCAAACCGTCATTACTAGAAAGGATAAAGAGTTCTCAGACCGGTGATTAAGAGTTTCAAAAGAAGATTAAAGCTTTGAATGATTGTAAATTGAGTGAATTTGTGTATGAAGATGGAATTGTGATGTTTGGGAAGAGACTTTGTGTTCCCAATATACCTGATCTAAAAAGAGAATTTTTTGGATGATTCTCATTGTTCCAATTTCTCTATACACCATGGGAGCACGAAATTGTATAGAGACATGAAGGGACATTTTTTGTGGGACAACATGAAGAGGGAGATTGCTAATTTTGTGTCATGATGTATAGTTTGTCAACAAGTGAAATTTGGAAGGCAACAACTTGGAGGAGTCATGCAACCTCTTCCCATACCAGAGTAGAAACGAGACAATATTACGATGGAGTTTGTCATGGGGCTACCAAATAATACTAGAAGGAACGATGAAATATGGGTTATTGTTGATTGTCTTACCAATTCAGCACATTTTCATGCTATAAGAGAAGATCTACCACAGGAACGTCTAGAAAGACTATATATTAATGAAGTGGTGAGACTTCATGGAGTACCCCAATCGATTTTTTTTGATTGTAATCCCCATATTACTTAAATATTCTAGATGATTCTTCAGAAGGCCTTGGATACTGAACTTTATTTGAGCACTGCCTGCCACCCTCAAATAGATGGACAATCAGAACGTACTATTCACACCGTAGAAGACATGTTGAGATCATGCTCACTTGACTTTGGGAGCCCTGTATTCCCTATCTTCAATGGATCAGGTGATCCGGAATAGCATTTTATGCACTACGCATCCTATTGTGACCCTATGATGGGGAATCCGGAACAACAAGAAGCAGTGAAACTTAGATGCTTCGTATAGGATTTGCAAGGATCCGCCTTTGTCTAGAATATAAGTCAACCAGCCCAGACAATAAAAAGTTGGGCAGACCTTCGGCAGCAGTTCCTATTCCACTTCATCTCAATATTGCCTAAGACTACGGTCAGCAACCTCATAAACTGCATGCAGAGGGAGAACGATAGGGTCTAAGATTTCATCGCTATATGGAATGTTCTGACCTAATATCTAAACAGGACAATGCTTCAAGATGAGTTTCTTTCCATATGAATCGACAATCATCGAGATGATCTGTGAACACCACTCATAAAAGTAAAGTGCACCACTGGATTCTGCCATCTCTCTGTCATTGCCCAGAGAATTGAGGACTCCCTACAGTGGACCAATTTGAAGTCCCGAATATCCTCACAAGCTCCCACAAAGAGAGAAACCAGGGCTGAAGTGTCATCTTTCACGTTCAAGCTAGCCCCTGTGCCTTCTCCATCACTCAGGCCACCACCAAATCGTCATGGGCCCCCTGTATATCAGCGGCTAGCTCTGTCCAGGTAGGATGATCAGAATGGTGAAAAGTGGGACCAATTTTAGGAATGAAGACATAATGCATATTCGTTCTGAGAGGACCACGTATATGGCTACATCATTGCCGCCATGAATTTCAACTTTCTCCGCCTCCTAGAGCTGACAAAACCTGAAGAAGTTTTCCGTGATGATAGACCAAACTACTTTCCTTACCATCAAATGTTGGGGCACTATATTCCGGAATGCTTCGTTTTCAAGGACCTCCTGCAAAGGATGGTAGACTTCAGGAAAGTCAAGCAGGGACCACCACCAGCACATCTGACATATATTTCTACCACCGGCTCTGATGAAGTGGAGGGGTGGCAGGAATTCACCAACAAGAAGGGGTAGAAATTTGATAATTAGATGACTCAGAAGACTATTAATTGAGCCCAGGGCATACTTTGATCTCAGCTACGGCAGCCGGTGTTGCCTCCAATAGCCCCTGAAGCCGCACAACCAATAGTATCGGCCTCACAACCCTCCATGAGCCAGCCATCCAGGTGTAATCAAAGAGGGAGGAGACAAGCGCAAGAGAGGAAATCCAGAACAAGGTCGAAGTTAGCCCTGATGCTGTCAGATTTCATGCCCCCCAAACTTGGCGCCACGGGTACCGACCCACCAAATGGAACCATCAGGGAAAACCGACCAATTTGTCTTGTTAGTGGATGAAGAGACAATATTTTGTTCCATTAACGTCATCCATATCATGGAATCTTCCCCTAACAAAGGGTACAGTTATGATCCCGAGTTCCCGACACGAGGAGCCAGGATGAGAAATCACAAATGTAGGGGATAACAGGGGAGGCGTAGTTGCGGCCAAAACCAACCCTACGATTGGACCTCACCCATACTGTCAATATCGCAAAAACCCATGGGAGGTATCTTCAATAGACTCAACAAGAGTGAAAATATCTCCCCACTTCCATAAGCAGCCACTCTTCCCCTGTCATTATGTGGTACCCATCAGAGGAGGAACAAGCGTCTATTCACCTAGTGCATACAAATAGACCGGTCTGGCCAAGTCCCTAGAACGTGGGAACATCGTTGACACCTGACCCTGCGACCGATTCCTCCTCATCACGAACTCCAGCTCCCGAGCCGCCTGTTAGAACTCTCCTGCCACCAGAGAAGCAACGGTAGTTGGAGAAAAAGTATGACATCCTTAAGCTGTTGGCGTCAGTACCAGCCAATCTGTCAATCTTGCTTTCCCTAAGTCTATCAGCCGACCTCAGGGAGGCGCTTATTGAAGACTTGCTCATCCCCAAGGAGTTTCATTCCGAGGTAGTTTCCGCTGAGATTTATCGGATGAAGATTGGATCATCTGAATTCAATGCGGTGATTTATTTCACTGATCAAGATGAATATTCCATCATGCAGGGACACATAAAACCACTGTATGTTTCTGGAATGATAGATGATGTTGAGATTCAAAAAGTCATCATTGACAACAACTCTAGAGTTAACCTCCTTCCAATATGGACCCTTCGTATGTTGGGGTACATTGAGGGTGATTTATTACCCTCAGCCACAACTCTACTAGGTTACGAAAAGTGTGAGAAGAAGTCGATGGGGAAAATCAAGAAAAACACCCATTTTGGCGACCTTGTTGCCTACCTAGAATTCTTTGTGGTCCGGCAGATCACAGCCTTCAATGCCCTACTGGGAAGGCCATGGCCCCATTAACACATGGTTGTTCCTTCATCCTACCACTAGTGTATTAAACACTATGTCAATGGGAAAAGTGGGACATTGTACTCTGACAAGGCCCCTTTAGAGATATCCGAGTCACACTACATTGACGCCTAGTTCTATGAGAAAAATATGAAGATGCCTTTCGCCGATGGTGTTGACTGGATCCCCGCTAAAAATGGTAAGGAAGTGGTTCCTGACGACCCCCTCAGGCAGTTTTCCAGGGACTACATATTGCCCATCAACCATATTGAGAGAAGAGATTCAAGTTCACACACACACTCAGTTGTCTTAGTGACTTAATCCACAATGAACAAGAATGATAATGTGGGAACGTCCACCAACCCACAATCTGGGGATGAATTCTCGAGCGGGGATGCCCACGATGCCTCTCCCTCACCTATGTACTCCCAAGAACCTGTGCTGGGAGCTCTCCTCATGTCAGATCAAGAAGAAGAGGATTTGGGAGAAGAAGAAGAGGATGATCTCAGGGATTCACCTCCCACATTTGAGGAGGGTATATCCACCACGGTGGACGAGCTCAGGAAAATAAACCTGGGTACTGTGGAGGATTTGAGGCATACTCTCATTAGTGAATCCATATCCCCTAAGGAGCATGAGGTATATACCTCTTTCCTAAATCAACATCGGGATCTTTTTTCCCGGAATTACACAAAAATTCCGGGACTCGATCTCGAAGTGGCGACACATCACATAGGTATTCCAGAAGACCACCAGGGCTATAAACAGGCTTCCAGAAGGACACATCTCTCACATGCCGCCAAAATAGTGGCTAACGTTGATAAGCTCATTAAAGAAGACTTCATTCGGGAGGTCCAGTACCCCATATTGCTGCCCAGCATTGTCCCCATCAAGAAAAAGAACATGAAAATCCGCATTTGAATCGATTTCAGATATCTCAATCAGCATTTCCCGAAAGATGACTTCTCAGTCCCGATCCCCGAGTTATTAATCGATGTGATGACCAGGTATGAGGCTCTATCCTTCATGGACGGCTATTCTGGATATAATCAAATCCGGATGGCCAGAGAAGATGAAAGAGCTACTACCTTTAGAGGCCCCCAAGGAGTATTCTGTTACAAGGTCATGCACTTTGGTCTCAATAACACTCGATCCACATATCAAATAACTATGAATCGTATCTTTAAACCATTCCTGGGGAGATTCGTCAAATGTTATATAAATTACTTGGTGGTCAAATAAAGACAACGCTCAGATCACATGTCATACCTTGAGACCGTCTTCAACAAACTTTGATAGCATAGCCTGAAGATGAACCCCTTGAAGTGCGCCTTCGCGGTTACCTTAGGTAAATTTCTTGGCTTCATTGTATTCCATCTCTGAATCGAATTAGACCCTAAAAAGACAAAGTCTATCCTTGATCGGCCACCTCCCCACAACCTCATTGAGTTGAGATCATTCCAAGGTTACTTGGCTTATATTAGGCGGTTCATAGCCAACCTGGCAGGAAAATGTTTTCCCTTTACCATGTTAATGATGAAGGGCGTCATGAACCAATGGACAGATGACTGCCAAGAGACATTTGACCGCCTAAAGAGGTACCTTTTAATCCCACTAGTGCTCATTCCCTCAATCAAAGGAAGTCCTCTCATCTTATATGTGACGACCCTAAATTGGTCCATGGGAGCCTTCCTCGCACAAAAGAACGACACTGGTAGTGAAAATAGTCTCTATTACCTCGGCCAAATGATGATTGATGCTGAGACACGATACTCAAACATCAAGAAGAGCTGTTTGGCCTTGTTCTTTGCAATAAAAAATTTAAGACATTATCTAAAACAGAAGTCCATTTAGTCTCGCGTAATAACCCACTAAAGTACATCCTCAGCTGCCCGATGCTGACTGGGCACCTATCACGATGGGCAGTCATCCTGCAACAGTTTGACATCCGGTTTGTGCCTCAGAAATCCATTAACGGGCATGCATTAGTAGATTTTCTGGCAGAGTACCCCTCAACAGGGACTACCATATTGGACATCGAGCTACCAGATGAAGACATCTTCACAGTTCAAGAGAATCTCCCAACATGGGAAATGTACTTTGACGGCGCATCCCAAAGCCCAACCGGGAGGAGGATGAAAGACCCCAAATTTAACAAGGTGGGCTTGGGGATAATACTAATATCCCCTGAAATGGCAGTCTTGATGTATTCCTTCCTCCTGTCAGAGGGATGTATGTACAATGAAGCAGAATATCAACACCTCATTGCAGGCCTGGAACATACACTCCAGGAAAATGTACAACACCTTAAGGTTAAAGGTGACTCGAAATGGCCATTATGCAAGACAATGGTGACTATGCTATTAAAAAGGAGGCACTGATCCCCCTGTTTGACCATGTCTGAGGGTTAATGGTGGAATTTTCCACAAAAAAACATTGATCTATATTACCTTGTCTCAGAATGCCTAGGCCGGCCCATTAGCCAATGCGGCCACAACCTTATTTGACCCAAACCAGGATGAAACATTAATCAGTATTGCTCATCGCTGAATGGTCTTTCCATTTGTCCAGACCACGATGGAGGAGATCCACGAAATCAGTCCTATCCTAGAGCCATATGCTCCCACCACCGGTTGGATGACCCCCATTGCAACCTACCTTCAACAGGGATAACATCCATCAGACAGAGATGAATGAGAGAAAATATGGAGAAGGGCAATTAACATTATCCTATATAGCGGCATGGGTTAGTAAGAGGTCCTCTACACACGAGGCCTCGACAGAGTCCTTCTCAGATGCATTGATGGAGAAGAAACCATTGCCGTTGTGACTTAAGTTCTTACCATAGTATATGGAGGACATTTTCCAAGGACCAAGCTTTCCCATCAGGTTCGGAGGCTTGGGTGCTATTGGCCCACAGTGGCATGATATTGCGAGTGCTTTACAATGAAATTCCACTCGTGCCAAATTCATGCCAACATCATACACCAACCCCCAGAGTTACTTCATCAGGCCAAGTACTCCTGGTCATTTGCCGTCTGGGGGATGTACGTCTTGGGACCATATCACCCCGCCACAGCCAAACAGCTGATGTATATCCTCACAGCAACCGACTTATTTTCCATAAGGGTAGAAGTTGTACCCCTTAAGGAAGTCGGGGAGATAAAAGTTTTCATATTTATGAAAAACAATATCATCACCATATTTGATGTCCCTCATACCATATTGAAAGATAATGGAACCATCTTATGCTCTGATGAATTGGATAAACTATACCAAGAATATGGTATCAAGGCTAACCACTCATCCTGCTACCACGCAACAGCCAACAGACAGATAGAGGCTTTTAACAAGACCCTATCCAACATTCTCCAGAAAATTGTGGACAAAGACAAGACGTCATGACCGGATAAACTCCTCTATGCATTATGGGCTTATCGAACAAGAATCTGAACCGCTACTCGGGCCACCACGTACTCACTAGTATACATCACAGAGGCAATCCTTCCCATTGAACTCCAACTTCCCCCACTCCATGTTGCCATCTGTGATCAATTATCTGACGATAAGAATTCAGAAAAGTGGATGAGTGAATTGGAATAGCTGGACGAGAAGTGGCTGCACACTTTGCACTATCTGGAAGTCTACCAGAATCGCATTGCACGAGCCTTCAATAAAATGGTCTATCTCTGTTCTATCTTGGAAGGAGAACTGGTGTTGGTCATTCGGACCCCAATGATACCTGGAAGTAAACCTCCAAAGCTAGATCCCAAGTGGGAGGGACCATTCATTGTACACAAGGTCTACTCCAAAGGAGCATACACCCTGATCTCCATTGACGGGCAATTCACCACGGCTCCTACCAATGTAAGATTCCTCAAGAAGTATTTCACATAGAGACCAGAAGTTTTACTTTGTCTTTACCGCACGATGTTAAACTTTACAGATAATAAGAGTTAAGAATGCTCCCTTTCCCTCGTGTATGGACCAGAGCTGCACGGGGTGTATTTTTCATCCTTACCACATGAAGTTAAACTACATGGATTTCAGATAACTACATGAGGTTTGATTCCTTCCCTAGCAGGATATGTAGTGATGCTAGGGTTCCCCATACTGGCCCATCCACCCCCCGAATTAATGTTAAAAATGAACTCCTTCCCCTGTGTACGGAACAGACCTGAACGGGGTGTATTCTTTATCCTTACTGCATGACGTTAAACTGCATGGATTTCAGAGAACTACGTGAGGCTTGATTCTTGCCATCATAGGATACGTAGTGACACTAGGACCCCCTATCCTGGCCCAGCCACCACCTAAAAAAATAAAATAAAATAAATATAAATAATAACAATAACAAAAATGGTCCCTCCCCCCATGTAAGGACCAGACCTTCACAGGGTGTATACCTCGTCCGAGCTGTAGGACGTTAAACTGCCAAGCACCCAACGGTCTAAACTCTATGTCCTTAAACTAAGAGTATTTCATCCTCCCCGCACGACGTTAATCTGCATAGAGAAGAAGTTTAAAAAATTCCATCACTCCCCTGAATGGGCCAGACCTGCACTAGGTGTATTGTCTTTAAGAGAACTACGTACAGCATGATTCGTGCCTTCGCAGGATACGTAGCGACGCCAGGATCCCCTCCCCTGGCCAGCCACTCGCAACAAAAATGTCCCCTTCCCCCGTGTATGGACCATCCCTGAATGGGGTGTATTCTTTTCCTAGAACTATGTATGGATTGATTTCTTCCCTCGCAGGATACGTAGTGATGCCAGGGTTCCCCATCTTGGCCCAACCACACTCAAATAAAAGTTAATAATGCCCCTTCCCCCCGTGTATGGACCAGCCCTGCACGGGGTGTACTCCTTTCAGAGAACTATGTATGGCTTTATTCCTGCCCTCGCAGGATACGTAATGATGCCAGGGTTCCCCATCCTGTCCCACCCACACCCCGAATAAATGTTAAAAAATGCTTCTTTTCCCCTGTGTATGGGCTAGACCTGCATGGGGTTTATTTTTACGTCCACTTTTCACGACGTTAAAATTCATGGATAATAAAAAGTTAAAAATTCCCGTTTACCCCGTGTATGTACCAGACCTGCACGGGATATATTCCTCGTCCTGAACACATGACATTAAACTACACGGACCAGGTCCTCACCGCATGACGTTAAACTACATGAATTTCATCGAAAACCACCTAAGATATATGAAAAAATGAAACGGAAATACTCCTTGTGCATTTGAATTCATCCTACTCATACTCCAGACTCCACGACACCGAAAATTATGTATCTTCATAACCATTCATGGCCATCAGGAGTAGAAAGTTATCAACCTGTGGACACCTTTTCATGACTATTCATACCATTCCCTCAGTGGATTTTCATATTGATATCCCTTGGCCCATCTACCAAAGGCACGATTTCCACAAGCAATACTCTTCCTAACCTCGTACGCTTACCAGTCTCAGAGCACCCATACCATACTGCGTGATCCAGAAATTTAAGGCACAGTAGTTTACAAGTTTGTCCCCTTTTCACATCAAAATATTTCTAGGGTATCCCTACCCGGATATCCTATGTATCCGCTCGTGGTTCACATGACGGTCTACATCTATGAACATCAAGCCAGGACTTGGCTGCATTGATTCAATAGACAATTACAGTGAAGATGTTTCTTGTATACTCATACACCATTATCCCCACATTCCAAACTCTGTACTGTGAGCAATCTCAGATTTTCATAATCATTCATGGCCATCGGAAGTGGAAAGTTATTGACCAGGGTGGCTCTGCATATTGATAGTCGCTGGCATGTCTACCAAAGGAAAGATTACCTCGGGCGACACTCTTCCTAGCTCCGTATGCTTACCGGCCTCAGAGCCCCCACACCCTATCTCCTGATCTGGGAATCCTCAGATTTGCAGTTGAAAACCTTCATACCCCACCCTATTCAGATTATATCAGAGCGTGTTAACTCAGTTATCCTTCGAGTGACTGCAGTAATATTCACCCAATGGTCTGAGCTCTATGACCATTAAACTAGGAGTACTTATTCCTTACAGTATGACCTTAAACAGCATGGGGTAAAGGTACACCCCCACGCATAAAATAAATCTATGCATGGAGCTCTCTATGTTTTAGCCGCAAATAGTGCCGAGAATGCTCGGCATGTCCAGGAATTTTATTACCAAATGACAGACTTCGTGGCCCGGAAAATTGTGGATCTTCATAAACATTCATGGCCAGCAGAAGTGAAAATTATCGACCCATGGAAACCTTTACATGACTATTCATACCCTGCCCTCAGTGGCTCTACATATTGATAGCCCCTGACACGTCTACCATAGGCAAAATTTCCTCAGGCGACACTCTTCCTAGCTCCGTATGGTTACCGGCCTCAGAGCCCTCATATCATTTCTCCTAATCCAAGAAGCCCTCCAACCACGATTTACCCCATCAACCCCTCTCCACATCTTTCTCATGCAGATATATTCAAGCCCAGTTACATTCTGATGAAGATCATACTTTTCAACTATGTCCTTACCGCATGACGTTAAACTGCCCAACACGCCTTGTCCGCTTGGCATAAAGCTGAAAATACCAAGAATTAAAAATCTCAGGAAATGCCTTTAACTACAAGCATTATCACTAGTTTAAAAATTCCCCTGTTTTCACTACATGACGTAAAAGTGCACAACACCGTTTAAAAATGCTCCATGTCCTTACCGAATGACATTAAACTGCACGGAATCCATCCTTACCGCATGACGCTAAACAGCATGGAAGTCTTCCTTATCACATGACGTTAAACTGCACTGTCAAACCTGTTATGGGTTCAGTATGGAATGAAGGTTTTTACCTATCCCTTAGTGCATAGGTCAGACCTGAAAAAACCACCATATCACACCATAATGAGAAGGAATGACTTCACCCATTCTCGGGATATTTAGACTAGACACTTCTCCCATATCATGGCACCCTCTCTTCATAAACCATATTATGTACTCAGAAAAAGCCGAACTCTCGTAATCCACCCCTGGTGGTCCCGAATCTCAACTTCCCCAAAGTTGCTCAGCTATCAGGAGAATACAATAATTGACCCCAGGACACCTTTTCAGTACTATGCATACCATTCTCTTAGCGGCGCTGCATATTGATAGCCCCTGGCCCATCTACCAAAGGTAATATTTCCTCAGGAAATGCTTCTCTCTGTATGCCTCTTGGCCCCTGAGCCCCTATGTTCATCCCGGGATTCAGAAACCCTCTGAGATATAGTTTACTATCCTCTTTCACAACCCTACCTGAATATGGTAGAACGTCTATGACGATATTACTGAGGACCGAGAGAAGCCGTTCCATTCTAGATAAAGTCCCAACTACATGAAGTTAAACTACACCAAGCCATAACCGTCCCTTACGCTAGATAAATACGTAGGACAGGAACCTTGCTTCCACACTCCTGATTGATACAGATGTTCTCAAAACCTTTCAGTCGTCACATACACTTTTCGTGCCACCCCCGATGGTTTTCATAATTCTCCAAGCCACCCATGGTGGTTTCCCTAAGATAGACTTTCATGAAGTCCTATAGCCATCAGAAGAGGAGAGTCATTGACCCGAGGACTCCTTTGCATGACTATGAATACTATGCCCTCAGCGGCTCTGCATATTGATAGCCCCTAGCCCATCTACCAAAGGAATCATTTCCTTAGGCGATGCTCTTTCCACCTCTACACGCCGATGAGACTCCCATGCCTTGAGACATGCCCTACATGTCATTCAAATCAAAACATGCTCCCTCCACATGCGTCTAATGGACATTGAGACATCTTTTAATCAACCAAACCTCATTGGGGGCCCTCACCCCACCATATCTGGTCAAATCTGTTCGAACTAAAACATCAGTAATGATAGTATTTATGGAGGGAGTTTAAAACGCTCACAAAAAGATGCATAAATCCTATTAGGTCAAAAACCTGAAAAGGGAGACCTAAGAAAAAGTTGGGCCATACCCGCTGGGTCCACAATAAATGGGCACAGGAGAAATTACAGCATTCAAAGAAAAGACAAAAATTTTGTGGGGGATTTTATACTAAGCCCTAGCAATAGTCAAACTATGCTCGCTGGATCCCATGGTCCAGGAAAAAGTTAGCATTTTTTCTCTTGAGTTATGATTAATTCAGATTCAGTGAGTTGTTATTTACACAAAAACTGTTCTAGTAACAATCAAATTTTATAGCGAAAAGAGATTGACAAAGATTGTATTCCGTTTGAACAAAAAGGGAGGATGTCCATAAGTTGGGGTGTCTCCCTCACAAAAAGAGAGAGAGGGGTAAGTAAAACAGAGAGTATAATAATGTATCTAATAGTTATAAAGGAGCCTGACTCGCTCTCTCTGCCAGATCAACAACCAAGCAGCGAATGTTGTTGCAAGACTGCTCCAACACGGCCTTCTCCCTGGCCACAACCTCAGCCACCGAACAAGTATGCTCCACTATTGTTTTGAGATCGTTGATCCCATTCTTAGTGGTTTCAAGATGACTTGTCCTAGTTGATAATTGATTCCTCAACATTGCTTCCTGTTCTTCACATTCATGCAACTAGGAGGATATGACGACCGCCTGATCTCGAGAGATCTCCTCCTGCGCTATCATCTGATGGAGTTGTATCATGGCTTCCTCCAGGGCTTGGGTCCAGCAATGAGAGACAGCGAGGTGAGAAAGTTTGCGTTCACTAGAAGTAACTTCCTCACGGGCCGTGACAACTTGGAAAGCAAGAGAATGGAACTGCCAATAGTCAAAGCCACCTGACCCCAAACATAAGAAGAGATGTCGAAGAGCTTCGGTTTTAGTTTCCTTCTCAACTAGAGGAGTTTCGGCGAAAATCTAGAAAATTCAGGTCCAGTCCCACCTTCGTACTACTCTGTGGTCCTCCATGACACGAGGATCTTTGGTATCCTCTCCGGATAGCATGGGAGAAAGGTCTGGCATTGAAATCACCACAGGCATGTGTACACCAGAAGATGGTCCCAAAGATGGAAGGTCTGAAGCTTCTAACCCTGGTTCGGACTTGGGAATCAAGGTGATAAGTCTGGTATTGGCTGAAAAAAAAATTAGGAATTGTATCGCTGGGACCTGAAGCCACCAGGTCATCCTCATCCGCATCCAAGAAGGATGGGTTCATCTGAACTTCGATCACAGAGGGGCCAAGATAAGAGAATCCTTTGAGTCACTTTGACCAATGAGCCATCAGTCTGTCCTCCCTCAGAGCCAATAAGGAAGGTACAGTAGGAACATTAGTCGTAATGACTCCAAACATCAAAACCTGCCAGACAACCTTCCCCAGGATCCCATTGGGGTAATGTTTTACCCACATCCTTGCGTACTCCAAGGATAGGCAGGATTCTGCTCCCGTATCATTCAAGATAATTCTTGTGTCAGATCCCTCCTGCATCAACATCAACGACCATTGAAAGATAGTGGACATGTACAGTCCTCTAGCCTGAGGAGGGGGAAGGGAAACAAGGAGTTGCATGCACCCAAACTGACGGGAGAAATGATGGGGGGCATAAAACTCACATAATGAAACCATGTCAATTCGCACGGCTAGAAACCCATCCCATATTGAAATCTTGTAAGGACATTCTTGCAGGGCCCCCCTGCGGTTTTCAACCACGACGCAGGAAGGAGTGGGGTAGGGAGAAAAATTAAACTGGGAGAAGTCACTCAGGAGCTCGATGATTTAATCAGAATTGAAGGACTTCAGACTAACCCTAGCTATATCAATCTGGGTTGTCCAAAATGTAGGAAGCGAGATGAATGTATTATGACAATATTCATAACAACGACAATGATCCACAATCGATCCATATAAGAATTAAAATTGCTCACTTAGACGGTAGGGTGACCCACCCTCCTGCATGTGGCTCAGCAGTTCGTAAATATGAGCCAAAGTGGGCACGGCCAAATTCATCAGAAGGAAATATGAAAACTCAACTTACATCATCAAAGTTCATTCCCTGACACTTGGGTTGATATCCAGATAAGGGAATAGCCACCCGCTCAAAAACATAGCAAACAGACCTACCAATCGGAGCCTAGGCAGCACACCGGGGCACACCTCGTAACCCCATGAAATGTAATCGCCCGCCTCCAGAACCGCCTAGTAGGAACCTAGGATGGTTTGTGTCTGTGGATAAGGATGAGTCTTGGGGCACATGATCTTCGGCACAAGACCAATGGTTTTCAGAAATAACCCTATCCAGGTGCTATTGGGAATAAGAGAGCGAGCATGCATGTCCTGACCCAGTGATTTCTCTTCCATAATCAGCAGATCCCTCACCAACTAAGGCACTTTTTCGACGTCTTCCCACGCATCAAGGGTGGGAAGAAACTCATCGTACATCTCAATGATAATTGGGAGCCCTCCCAATTGATAGATGTCCCAAAGACTAATGCCGACTTCATCGTGGGAAAGGTGGAAAGTATTAGTGTTTGAACACCAGCAATTGAGTAGGTTTGGAAGGATCAGAGATGGTGGGTAAATAGAACACTGGGAGACCCATACTGCAGAGTACAAATTGACTACATCTAGTGACTCAAGATATTTCTAGCAATGATGATGGACCCAAAAGGCCCATTCCCATTCATTCTGGAAAATCCTACCAGATCGAATATCCCACCTAGGAATCCACCGTGTGTCCGGATCCACCCGAGTATGGTTGATTATGGAGGGATAATTCTTGAAGATAGCTTTTTGAAAGAAGTCTGGAATGTACTAACCGCTTTGGGTCCAAAAATAGCCTCTCAAAATGAAAGCATCTTTCAGATTCGAATCAGAGGATATCTCTCCCAATGGGGTAAGGTTCGCCTGAACGCACTTTGGTAACACTTCCAAGAAAAGAGATGAAAGACCTGAGAAAGTATAGAAGATACGGATATCGTCCTATAGACCGAAGTTGTAAAGTGGAAGCCGATTTGATAGCGGATAAACCAGGAGCTCAGGAGAGACTATGTACTTCAAGACACCATCGTCAGGAATGTTGGACTGACTAGGGTCCTCTTTGACAGTTTCCACTCTGTGAACAATAGCTAAACGCCTACCTGAGCCAATCGTGAGAGGCTCTGAGACATGCCTGGGTGCATGGAGAGGAATAACCATGTTTTCTTCCTGCATTATAGAAACCATTCAAATGGTTAGTCCAAAGTAATATAAAATGGAAAAAAAGTATCGGCTGCATGGAAAGGGAATCGAGAATCCTTCGTAAACCGGCCTCATAAAGTGGTTCGCGATGGCAGCATCACGCGAACCAAACCCACACGAAAGGGGTTCACAGTATGCTGGCATGCAAGGCATTGGCCAGAAAACTGCGAACCAGGTTACTCTATGGGATCCTAATCATAGGTTAATGTAATTATGTTTAGAGGACATATAAAATTTTTAATGCCATCTTGATTTCAGTCCACGGACCATCGAAGCCGTGAAGCAAATTCCTCCGCATCCCATCATGACTTACTTTTTAATTAATTAAAAGTATTGGTTCCTGGCTGGAGATTGGTCTGTAGGTGAAGGGGACTCTGAAGGAGGAATGGTTTGCAGAAATGGCATCTGGTTCACGGACGAGGTGTTTCGTGAAGGAATGAGCACGCAGAGATGAAAAAAATGAGAGGGCTCTGGTTTCGTGAAGGATACAGAAAAAGAAAAAGGAATCCGCCCCCACGTATTTATATGCGTGGTCCCCTACTTGGTCCACCCCTCTATTGCAAACTATCCATGTTTCAGGACCACACTGCATCGGAATGGACTCCTCTTCATTCTGATCGTAACCCATTCTAATGGGGGAATTTGTATGGTCTTAAAAGATCCGCAAAGAAAATTCTACCGAATTCCCCCAAATAATTGAGGGGAAGAATGGAGATAACTCAAAGGACACACAAATCGAAACCGTTCTGCAAACTGGTCCAAATGATGTTGCCACGCGGCCGGTTCTGCGAAGCACCCCCTCCGTGGACTATTTTTGTTTGCGGAATGAATGAGGAGATCCTCCACAGGCATGAGGCAGAACGAGAGCCATGCCGATCCAGAGTCACGAACTACTCCGGACCGTAGACCATGTCGACCGTCCCGGTCTGCATCGACTATTGTTTGTGGAATGGAGGCGGAACCCTCCACAGCTACGAAGCACCCCTCGAGCTCTTTTGGTTCGCAGGGGAGATGTTCTTGATTCCCCCTGCGAGTTGAGGATTGACCAGGTCATCCATGAATCGGGTTTCCGATCACGGGCCTCCGTGAAAGCTACCGCATGACCATAGATACATCATTTTCCCTCCTCTATAAAAGGAGATCGAGGGGAAGAGAAGGAGTATAGAAGAAAGAGATAAATCAGATTCGGGTGGAAGGATTTGGAAGGAAGGATCTTATGATTTCGCAAACAGCAAAGTTCCAGTTCGCGAACTCGAATAGGTATGAACCTGGAAGTGAATTAATAAGGAACCTAAAAGAATAATAACTTGGTGAACTGCGAACATAAAATAATAAATAAAAGAAGACCGCGAACCATGGCCCCTTCACGGATGCACTCCCCGCGGACCAGGGAGTCAATGCCCCTTTTCCAATCTGTCGCACTACGTAACACCCTCCTATGCGAGTGAAGCCCCGACCGACGAAACCCTGACCAGCATCGCCCTTGGTCGCCGCTTCTCACATGGATCCCACCGCGTACTGGCCTAGTGCGTGGGCTGAACCCGAAGCCCTGAACCACCTTGGTTCGTGGGATGCCCACCAGGCAACAAACCACCCGGGTTCACGGGGTGCCCATCTGTCCGTGGACCACCCTGGTTTGTGGATGGCCTCCCCAGCTACGTAGCACCTTCCTATACGAAGGGTGCCACTTCTCATATACCAACGTGGCCTACCAAATCCTTCGGGGTTCACATTCCCTTATCCAAATAAACTCCTTCCAATCCAGCCTGATCCTCCGTGGCTACCTAATTGGACTACTCATCGGTCCCGAGCCGAGCCCTCCACCGGAGCCACTGGACCCCTGTGATGTAACCTTCAGGCGCATCAGTGCGCCGTTTTGAGTTCACATACCCACGGTAAATTGGGGTGAAGGGGTTTCTCTAACCCTTGAGCGGATTTCCAAATCATTTCTGGGTTCACATTCCCAAGGTAATGTGGAGTCTTAGCTCGGGAGCCCACTTTCTGCCCCTCAACATGTTGGGGTCTGGGCACTTCTCCCTTCTTCAGGGGGGGGGGGGGAGTAAAATACTCATTAGAAGGAATCCCCCATGGACTTTCGTACTTCCCATGGGAACAAGAGAGGTGAAGGACACAAGAGCACCTCTTTCCAACACCCTTTGTGCTTTGTCGCAATGGGCATCCATCTCAGAGTAAGCCCCAACCTTATGGGCCGCTCCATGCATAAGCTCCACTCCACTTATCGCAGACGCACCTTTCGTGATGTGATCGCCTGGTCCCTACTGCCTCTTGGTTATAACACCGAGCATGACTCACATGGGTTTATAGTAAGCATCAGCCATGACATCCTCTTATGGGCCTCCTCAGAGTGTAAGCCCCAATCCATCACCCTGAGTCTCCTAAGAGTGTAAGCCCCAATCCCTCACCATGGGCCTCCTCAGAGTGTAAGCCCCAATCCCTCACCATGGGCCTCCTCAGAGTGTAAGTCCCAACCCATTGCGAACTAAAAAGACTTTAATCCATGTCAAGGAATGGTAAGTAGGAAGCCTCCCCGAGGTTCAACCCCGATCAACGTCAGACCCCTGGGTCCACATTCAACTCGGCTGTCCGAAAATCCATTGAAACTAAGTGGACATTGATCCCTGTATCCTAGGAAGGGTACATAGGAAGCCTCCTTGATGTTCAAGCCCATTTTACCGGTTGATCTGACTATATTCAAATTTGTTCACCACGCCACTCCTAGCACCTCCTCAATGAGTCCCCACTCTTTGGGGTCATTAATCCTACAAGGGATGGTAAACCTTGGGCGTAAATGATTCCGATCCCCAGGGTCCAGCTGACCATTGTCCACTAGGAGAAATCTGTGGATACTATGCTTGGGTATAAACCAAAGATTCGCGATCATATGAAAACATCATAAATCTATAAGAGAGTCCCATAACAGGAAAAAATTCCCCCAAAAAGGGTGCGATGAGCCCGAATTCCCATCCTCTCGACCAATGTGTGTTCTTAAGCATCGCTAGTCAGACCACCCAATGAACACCTACCTTTGGAAAGCAGGTCCACATGTCATCGGATACGAAACAGTTGGGTGTTTCGAAACTGACCTAACACAACCATCCTCAAGTACATAACACTTTACTAGTTTTAGTAAAGTAGATGCATATTTGAGATTTACATCTTATTTCAATACACAAATTACAACATATTATTTTACAATAACGTTATTCCATATAGAGTTTACATACATGTCTTTTATATTATTAATTATGTATTCCTAATGAAAAAACAAAATAAGTGTGATCTCAAATGCTCAGTATGGGTTATGTATAATGGAAGAAATAACTAATCAATAAGAATAATGAATTTGGAGAGGTAAATAATTGTGAAAAAATTCTATTTAAAATGATAGATAAAAAAATATCCTTATAGAATGGAGAAAAATTAAGAACCCACTCTATTTAAATAACTAGATAAAGTAAATTAAATATGGTAAGGATAATAACTGGGCACACATTCCATTTAAAAATATGGATAAAGATAAATCACCATGGAAAGTATAATAACTGAGAATGAACTTCATTCAATCTATAATTTGAGAATGAATTGAATATATGGATTTTTTATTAAGAAAATATAATGGGTAGTTAAAAATGTATCTAAATGAAGGCAACTCATAATTATTGGACTCCATTTTTAATAGGTACATGGAAATATTACTATCAAACTAATTCATAATATATCTTCAAAACTGAGGGGTAGAAACACACTCAACTGAGGCTATCCAACTGATTAGTCCCATAAGACTACTGATTCACATATGGGATTACTGTAAATAGTCCCTAATCATTTTCATACCAGTAAAAAGTATTCTTTAATTATAAAATAATCAATTTAATTCTAAAATAATGTACCCTATTAAATATTCATATGGTGAAAAAAATTCTGAATTATCAATATTTCCCCAATTAAAAAATTAATATTAAAAGTATTTAGTGAATGAAAAAATGGTACATGTTTTTGGAAGTAAGCATATCCATGATATTTAATATTGTTATTTAGGGAAAATTTAATGTCCAGTAGAAAGTGAATAATTCAACAGAATGTTAATGATTTCCATAATGCATCAGGGATGTGAATGTCTATAAGTTTCATTGTAAAAATGATCTTAAATCATCCATATAATAAATAATGATGGTATCAATACATGATATTCATATTGAAGTAATATTAAAGGGGTTTGTTGGTAATGAATCCAAATACCAAATATTGATCTCTATTAAAATTCATTAAGACAATATACTTCTAATTTTCAAAACTTTCATAAAATTACTTCTATTTTTGGAAATTAAATTTTAATTTTATTAATTTTAATTAACTTTATAAAATTAAAGGGGATATTCAAAGACAATATGGAGGATAATTATGTTTATTTCATAGAAGATAAAATGAATATTTTTTCTGCAGGGTAAAAAAAGAAATGTTCTTTATTTGGAAATCTATTAGAAGATCAACTGATTTTTTTCATTAAAAAAAGAAAATTTGTAAAAGATTATTTCAGTGAATAATTTAATAAATTTCTTATAAATTTTTTTAATTTACTTTTAGAAAAAAAAATTTGGATAAAAAAAATTTCTAACCGAATATCAAATATATATTTTCTTAAAAAATTTCGAAAATATTTTAATTACCAAATATTAGTAAATTGGTACTATTACATGAAAATGATCATGAATAATTAGATTAGAATAAAATTAAATATTTCATTAAAAAATAGCCATTTTATTTACTTAAATTTAATTTCACAAATAAACAATTGTCGTTATAATGAGATTGTGAAATAAACACTAAAAATTAACATATTTTTGAAATGTGAATTAAGTAATGAAAATATTGATTTTATCTAAAATAAATACTCATAAACCAAGTATAAATACAAAATATATTTTGAAAAAAATAAATATAAACATAATAATAAAATATTGATGACAACAGTGATGTAATAAAACCCAATGAAAATGAATTGAGTTATGAATTTTTTCACAAATTGGTACCATTTAATTAAAATACCATTATATAAAAATTATTATTATTTAAATTTAACATACCATGAAGAATATATTTCTAATTATATTACATGTAATGTTTCAGTATATTCACCATAAAAAATAATTAAAAGCATAAAATTACAATATTAGTTAGTGAAATGAAATTGAGAAGAAGACCCTTACCTCACACATTCATTTTCGTTGTACATGATTTATCCTCATATATAGTTTTTTTAAAACAATTATTAAATTATAAAAAAATTATAATAATATTTATGATATCATATTTATTGTTTTATAAAATATTATCAAATATTTTTAAATTATATTTCATTATTTTCATTTTTTGTGTGGTAATTGCTCTATTTTTTTTAGTATGTTTTGAATTTTTATTTTATGTTCCTCCTATGTTGATCTTGAATTTATCATCTCATGATTTTAATTCATGATGTGAATATAAAATATATTATGCATATTTTAATATTGAGTAATCCATAAAATTTAGTGATAGGAAATTATATGCGCCATTCATGGAGACGGTTGGTCATACAAATGCATGAAAAATGATTCCATTAAATTTTCATATTTATAAAGATGTAGAATTTTTATAAATGTATATTTTTATTAAATTATCATATTTATGTAATATATATCAAATTTTCATTTCATAATAATCCCTAATTCATTCTATGTAAAATGTATATGAAATACATCGCTTCGCAAGGGGGTAGTCTACCGTACAAACGAATGACAGTGTTGTATTCCCACAAAATGGAAACCATAATGGTATTGTAATATAATAAATACATAATATTAATTTAATTTTTAATTTGACAAATATATTATAAAAAATATTAATATCTCATTATTCCCATCCATGAAAGGTGGGAATGGAATAACAAACAACAACAGTTTACAAATCGGTAGTCCGATGTTCACATGAATAGTGATTGTGTGTCCCATTTGATGGATGTGATTGATTTTTAATGCAATAACAATAATATAAAAAAATTTATAATATTTAATATACATATTTTATTGTATAATCATTATATAAAAATAATTTAATGAGGCGGAGAAGGAAAAAAATAAACACTTATAGAAAAACATTACCTCTTCTTCGTGTGTTGGTCTTAGGTTTCGACTAGTTCCTTCCTAAGTTAGTTTTCTACAAAATATAAGGATTATATGATTAGGTAGTGGAATATGGGTAGTTATTTGGGTAGTTATTTTCCGAACTAAGGATTTTTGAGAGGTGTAAAGATAGGGTAATGTGTGAGGGCTTTTATAAGTGGGGATAGTTGAAAACATGTTTATTTTTAAAGGGGGAATTCCATGACCATTTTATCAATTTCAATTATATCAAATAATTAAAATATTTATATAATATAATTAATATGGTAAATATACTTCCATAAAATTGGTTTCTTATTTGTTTCTAGGTCATTTGGCCACTTATGATTAAGGTTTAGTCATTTTGAAAACCGATTGTTATCTAAATTGTTTAAACTGATTTCACTAATCACTTTGGTAAAAAACTAAGTTTGACTTATTATAAAATATAATTTATTCTGATTAAATTTATTTTATCTAATATTTCTAAATTAAAACACGAGAGGTGGGAGAAATTAATTGAATATAAATATGATAGATGGGACTAGAAAACAAAGTTAAAAATAAAAATGTACAAAAGTTTACAGTGTATTTTTATCTAATTTTGAAATAAAAATGATTATAATGAACATAATTAAATTAATATATATATAATTTATCAAATTTTATTTTGAAATTAATATAAATTATATATTAAAATAATAATTGTTTTAAGGTTTTTATACATTATTCAGATGAAAACTCAGTTATCAATTAAAATTAAGTATTATTCACTATTATAAAAAAATTAATCTCCTCAGAGAAATACCACAATAAAAATTAAGATTATTTTTAAATTTAAATTTCAAAATTAGTTTTTAATTTTAAAATTAATTATATAATGTTTTCAAATTTTAGTTTTAAATCAAGTGTGCCACTAAAAGGATGGGAAATTTTTATTAGAAAAATACATCCTTTTATGTCTAAAATTGGAACTATTCTTTTCTAATGTCAAAAAAATATATTTTATGAATTTAAAACAATATTATATAAAAAATTATATTGAAATTTCATTAATATCAACAAATTATTTTATATTTTTTAATTTTTTATGATAAAATTACATTGATTCATAAAATAGTTTTCCTAAAAACATTTTCCTTACATTTATGTTGTTTTTATTTTCTTCTATTTTTATTTTTTATAAATGAATTAATTTTAAATTATTCTAAAACATTTATTATCATAATTAGTTAATCATATCAAAAAAATTTAATAGCTATGTGATATCTATGATATTAAAGAATAATAATAATTTAATTTGGTAAAACTCGAGTTTGTTTGTAGTGAATTCCAATGAAGAAATTCTTTGTTGCATGTAATATTTGATTAAATTAGTTTTTCATTCATTGAAATATATATCATATAATTTATTTATTTAAAATATTTAATATATTTTCACATATCAGGATTTAATATTTCCTTTTCTTATAGTTGTTGTGTGTCACACACTATTGAATGTGATATGAATTATTTTAATTTTTAGGAATTATATTATCCCAACATTAGTTAAACTGAATCCATAAAATTTAAACATGAGTAAGCTAATAAAAGGTATTATATATTAATTTTTTTGTTTAAATCCCAAATCATGAGAATTATTAATAAAATATCCTATTGATAAGTGAAAAATAGATTTTAAAAAGTCACTTAACTAGGTTCCCATGTTGGACAACAAAGGTGGGAAATGAAAACATGGAAATTGATAAAAAGAATAAACTTCTATAGAGAGTGATAGAGTTCATTAATCATGAAAAGTAATTAATAAATGGAAATTTAAGGGGATAAAAACATAAAATATGTGATGATATAAAAGAAAAATTGATTCATCGATTATGAATGTAATAGGATAATTTTTTTTTATTTGAGAACCTTTTCATAATGTTTAGAATATCTTTTACCGTATAAGAATATAAGGAAATTTTCCTACATGATACATTTAAATTGCATAATTATTTTCATACATTGGTTTTACTTTGATCACATTAAAATTTCTCCCTCTACTCTAAGAAATTAATACTCAAAAATTAATTTATTATTCCTGAATCTATAAATGATTCCAAAATGGAATATGTTAGAAATCCGTGAATTTTAATCATTAAATAAAAAAATTTACTATGGTTTTCAGTACAACATTTTTTCCAATGTGTAATAAAATTATTTGACTATAATGATCTTATTAACCCTAAATGTTATCAAGAACAATGATATTATGGCACTAAAATGTAATGGTATTATTTATGAAATAAAGTTTACACTAAAATACATTAAAAATAAGTGGTTTGTATTTCCATAGAATTATCCCCAAATATTCTTAATACTATAGAAATCCTTACCATAAACCCCATAATATGTGTTTAATAATTATTACATACAGTCAACCATAATATCATAATCCCATGATGGTATTCGCAAATCATAAGATATATACTCTTTTCACATTTAACAAAATCCTTATATGTTTTTTTATTCTTCTATGTAAAATTTAATTAGTAACAATAATTCAATAATTTAACACGAAAATCCCAGTAAAGAAATAATTTATATTTTTAACTCTAAAATAGGTCCATCCTCTGTCTAATGTTTATCCCATGTCATTCATGATCACTATATATTCAAATCCTTAATAATGGTTATTAAGGAAAATGTGAAATTTCATAAGCATGTACCATGGGAGTATCAAACCTGGTCCATAGTGATGCCTATTATCATGTACCATGTCACACTCAAGTAATTTCTCTAATCCCATTTTATATATTATTACACCTAGGTACATCTATATTAGAAAAAAATAATATCAATAAAGGCATGTATTTCAAGGGAAATCCCCATAATATATACCTTACTGACACGTTAGTATTTTCTAATATACTTATCCTCAATGTATATATTAGGTTTATGTTTCCTAAAAATGTTTTCATAAATCTATTTATGACAGAATATAATAAGCATCCTCGAATTCCAATAATAGTGACCAGAACCTAGAAGCCTGAAGCCATTGCCTAATCCCATTAAAGTTTCCTATGATTCATGGAATCAAATCATAAAGGGCCAAATATTTTAGTAGCCTTGGTAAAAAGGAATCAAACTTGGGTCTTACATTACATTTGAATTCAAAAATTACAACATTATTTTTTTTCTTGGTTATATTTATTCCACCAAGATTATCTCTACTTATATGTCATAGTAATACTCATGGAATCCATGGGAAATGAAAAAAATAAGTGTGCGATAAATATTTTTATAGGGGTTATGTACTATAGAAGAAATAATTAATCAATAAGAATAATTAATATAGATTGTTAAATAAATGATCACAGATTCTATTTAAATAACTTAATAATGAAAAATCAATATTTCAAGGTAAATAACTAACTAGAAATTCCATTACAATAATTTTATAATGCATAGTCAATATAGGATTTTTAATAACTGGGAATAAATTAAACTTAAACAGATATTTAACTAAAAATAAATATAGAAAGGGAAATAATTGAACACCCGTTCCATTTAATAAATAAACAAATAATGAAATGAATCCATATATATTATCATATATAAAATAGCATGGATAATATCAATGAAATCTAAATGAAGGCTATACATATTTTTGGACTCCATGTTTCCCATTTACACACAACCATTTACATAAAATCCTTCCCCAAAATGATTTAAAACTAAGGGGTAGAAACCCATTTCCCTCAGGTTATCCAACAGAATCATCTCTTAAGACTATCGATGCATCGAGGAGAAAAATTTAAAAGGTCCCCAACCCATGTCATTCCAGCCCAATATAGTCATCATTTATTAAATAATCTATTTAATTCTAAAAAAATGTGCCCAATCAAATATCTTTATTGAGTAAATAATACAGATTTATCAATATTTCCCCATTTAATCAAGTAAAATTCACAATTTTCACTATATGAAAAAATGGTATAGAGTTTAGGAAATAAATATATCAATGATAATTAATATGGATATTTATGGTAAATATAATGAAAAATTGAATATGAATAATTCAAGGGAATGTTAATGACTACCATAATGCATCATATAAGTAAATATCAAAAAAATTCAGTAGTATAAATACATTAAACCATCCAAAGGTAGAATAAGAATGGTATAAATACATGATTTATCTATTGTACTAATAATTTTTTTTCTAATTGATGAATAGAAATACCATAAAATAATCATTACAAACATTTTTGGGGAAATGTACTTTTCATTTTGAAATTTTTTTTGAAAGTACCTTCACTTGAAAATTTATTTTTTAAAAAATCATTAAAATCCCCTTCATTAACATTCATGGATTCATTAATGAAATGTTTATTTTTATTATGATATATAATGTGAAAAGTTAAAAAAAAATTTCTTTTTCACTAAATATATTTTAGAAATGTTTATTATCTAGAAAGTAGAAGTGAGATTCCTTTTATTTTTTGAAAATATGAAAATGGATTAAATTTTATTTTATTAAATCTTTTTGAAAATGGTTTGTAATGAAATTTTTAAATTTTTGTTTGAAAGCATTTTTTTGGAAGGAATATTATTTCTAATCAAACAATGAATTTATATTTTAATTAAACGTTTTAAAAAAATATTTTTGAGTATGATAGAGTGGGAAAATGATACTGTTACTTAAAATGATAATAAATAAAAAGTGTAGGTTTCAATTATTTTTTTAATAAAAACTTTGATCAAATAAAAACCATTAATGGAAATTTAACAGTAAACAATCACATTTAGAATGATATTTTGAAATAAAGCCTAAAAATAAACACAACATTGAAGTTTATATCCATAAATTAATAGATTAAGTTTGTTAGATATAAACAAAAATAAAAAAATTAAAATAATATAATATATTATAAAAATTAATTATACACAAAATCATAGAATACTAATGATAATGAGGATGTAATATAACCCAATATAAAGGAATTGAGTTATAAAATTATTTACATCTCATTGACTATTAATTAAAATCCTCATACATGAAATAGTTTATATTAAAACTCAAAAATTCTATTAATATTGAATTATTCATGATATAAAATGTCATAAGGATAAATATATATATAAAATATACATGTAATTTGGGTTATAACATTCCAATATTCCACATTGAAATGAAATTTAGATGAAAACCAATAACTTGTTCTTAACTTTTGGATGTACATGATTTTACATAAAAAATATTGGTTTAGAAAATTTTATTATCTTTTAAAATATACAAATTAGTATTTGAAATTTTTTAGTTATTATTTTTATAAAATCATATCTTCATTTATTCATAATATTTTATTATTTTCATTGTTTTTAGAGTTAATTGTCGTGTTTTTCGAGTAAGTTTTGGCTTGTTATTTTTTTCCTCTTACTTAGATACATATTATATCATCCCTAGAATTTAAAAATTAATTAAAATAAAACATAACTAACTTATATATATATATTTAGACTTTTATGTATAATTATGTTATAAGAAATTAAATTAACTATTAATGGATATTATAGGTAATATGTACCCATGAACAGTGGGTCCATTATATATTCATAAAAAAGAAAAAAGTAAATGATATACATATATATTATTATAATATTATCAAATTTTGGTCATTTATATAACATGTTTTTATTAAAACCATCTCTAATATATTCAATATATTTTGTGAATGAATAACATTACTTCATAAAGTGGTAGTCCGCCATACACATGAACGATATTATACTATTCCAAAAATGGAAATCAATAATTTATGTGTTATATTATAATTAAATATTCTTAGTAACAAAATATAGTACATATATATCATAAATAAACTCTAAATCCA
This sequence comes from Viscum album, assembly GCA_963277665.1. Taxonomy (NCBI): domain Eukaryota; kingdom Viridiplantae; phylum Streptophyta; class Magnoliopsida; order Santalales; family Viscaceae; genus Viscum; species Viscum album. The sequence goes on from OY728150.1 coordinate 523,561,737, forward strand.
TCATTATTTTATATCTTGAAATGTGGTAATGTATGAAAGAATGAAATTTGTTTATGAGGACATATTCCACCATACTCATGAACAATGACTGCATATCCCATTTAATAGTAGTGTTTATCTTTTTAAGAGATACCCTTAAAATAAAAACATTTTTTTTATTTTAGGATAATAATTTTATGTAAGGATATACATCATAACATACACAACATGTTATTATTTGGATAATCACCTCTATAATTACATAGGGAATGGGACACACACTTGTGTACGCTCTTGTTTTTGGGCATGGGTAACCCCCCATATACCTTCCTTCCTCTGCCTTGGGAAAATATCATGTTTACCAACTTGTTTTGGGATTTTTATAACCCCGAATTACCCTTTGATATCATATAACACTAATCATTACCCATAACATTTGTGTGAGATATAGGTCTCAACCGTCACATAATCCGTACATTTTGTGCCACAAAATCATTGAACATTCCTAAAATAAAAACCCATTAATAGAAATGAGTTTCATAAAACATTTAATTATATCAAATCCTCTTTAAATGAAATTGGTTTCATAACCATTTCATCATTTAATCATTTAATCATAACCTTACCCATGGAAAATATATTAGTTTCAAAAACATCTAGAAATCATAAAAATAAACCATTCACCGATACAATAAAAATGGTATCCCAATATAATATCCCATGTAAATAAGACGTTACATCCATGTATTTTATCTTATATAGAAAGAAATATTGAACGAAAAATCACATCAAATGTTTCTTGTGGAAAAAAGAATTTAACCTATAAAATATTTTTTTATAAACGTTATTTTTTTTAAATAAATATCATTGAAAATTAAGAAGCATGATTGTAATTTCAGTATAAAATTAATTATTTTTCATTATGTTAGATAATTATATTAATGTAGTGTATTCTAAAATGATGATTTGTTTTAGAATTTTGATAAAGCCCAAACAAGCATTATTTGGAAAATGAATGAAGATTAAATTAAAAAAAATTATAAATTAATACATGGGTAAAAATATATTTTCTTTTTATTTTAAAAACATTATTTCATAAATTTTTTTCAAAACATTGTATTTAAAGAAAATGGGTTTTTTTACTGAAGAGATAAATAATAGAAATTTATCTTATACATAGTCATTTGATATCAAGAGTACATAAAGATGGGAAAATAAATGAATGAAAATATATTCCCATGAAATAATTATATTAGTATTTTATTAATAATTTTATTGAGATATTATTTTTTTCATATTATCATCAATATCAGAATAATAAATGATCATGTTAAATAATGACATCATAACATCAATCCTTTACAAATTTGGTATATTTTGAATCATAGTAAAATTAATGTGTAATATAAATTTAAAAATTAAATATGATTAATATAATTATATTCATGATATGAGATATCATCAATTTTTTATAGACACTTCATAATATTATATTTGTGCATAATATAACATATTTTTCAAAGAAGGTAAATTGATTAAAAAATAACATACCACATTGTTAACATTGAAACCATAAACCCCATGAATGATAGATAATAAATGATTTTTTAAATACAAATAAATTAATTTATAAGTGTCATAAAGTGAATTCTGGTGTTGTATATATACAGAACATGAAAAATTGGTGCAGAATATGGTATGTGTATAATAGAAATAAAAAGTGAGGAAACAATCCCTCACCATAAGTCTCAACATACTTAGTACAAATTAAAACCTCTAATATAATAAATATAAGTTTGTGATAAATATATTATATACACATAATCATTTTTATTGTACCATATATGAATTACATTAGACCTTTTATTACACATTTATTAACAATTCCTTTTTAACGTCACGTTTTAGATAATAAGAGCTTTGTTTTGCATGTATGTTTTGATATTTATTCCTATTATAAAGATAATTTTTATATAATATACATAATTTTAACTAATATATATATATATATATAATATTTATTCCTTATAATTATATATTTAAAGTAATCAATAATATTAAGTTATATAAAATGAACTACATAGTTCATTGAGATGGTATACCATATATACCCATGAATGTTGTATCAACTATCTCAATGAATGAAAAATAATATTGATAAAAACATGTTACCATTATAGAATAATTTTTATTTCATGTATATCAAAAAATTTCATTAAACCACCCTTATTACCTTCCATGTAAATCAGGATTGAATAATATCGCTTTACGAAATGATAGTCTACCGTAACTCATGAGTGGCGTTATCATATTCCCAAAACGTGAATAATATAATGGTATATGATATATAATAATTAATTAAGTATAATAATATCATATATAACATGTATAAACATTTAGTCTCTAATTATATCCATCCCTAAGAAGTGGTAATGAAAAAATGTATGACATCAGTTCCTGAGGTGGTAGTCTGCCATACACAAGAATGATGATATCATAACCAATTCTATGGATGAAGATAATGTTTATCGTGATTATCATAACATAAAAGAAGATTCATATATTTATTATAAATATTTTATTATATCATCTTGGTTATACTATTGTTCAATGAGTTGTAGGATGAAATAAAATAAAAACTCTCTTTGAAGAATGTTACATTTTTTCTGGAAACCTCATTATATTTATACCAAAAGAGTTCTTAGTTTGTAATTATGATTAAAATATGGCATATATAATTATATTTGTGAATTAATGAAGTTATTTTGTAATTTATTCTCCAAAATAATGTTATTTTAATGTGTAAAGATAATTGAAGGGTGGGTGATCATTTACAACTGAGGTGAGTGGCACCCATGTAATATTTGAAATGAAAATAGTGTGGCGATTTTTATTACATTACACAAGGGAAAAATTATAAATTATAATACGACAAAGTTATAAGGTTACAATTAGGCATGAAAATTGTGTTTGGATATATTTTGGGAAATTTTTAACCCTTATTATTTCAGTTTCACCCTTGGTAAACCCATTTGTACCCTAACAGTAGAAAAAAATATATTATATGTTTAATATTCATTATATTCAAAACTTATCTTGATATTATTAGATAATATAATTTTAAGACAAAAAACAATAGAATCTAGGTTTCCAAATTCCATATAAAAAATTGGAAAATATTAAATTAATTACAATCTCGTAGACGTGACGTGAATCCTGTCTATCAATGAGATAATGATCAAAAGTTAACAAATATTTTATATAAAAATTCAATTCTAAATAGATTCCAATGATAAAAATTTTATTAAAACAAATAAAATTTATAAAATTTATCTTTTAAACCCATCATAAAACAAATTTAATGTTTTTGAATACTTAAAATAAATAAAAAATTAATAATTAAACCTAGAAAGTTTGATTATTAATAAAACAAATATCCTCTAAAAATTCAATAAAAATATCCATAAAAGAATTTTTAAATTATTATTTAATAAATTATATTAATTTTATTGAAGTATTTTTTCTAAATTGAAAAATAATTAATTTTAAAATAAGCTGCCAGAATATGACAAGATGACTATATAGAAACAATATGATTTTAACCATAATTTTTGATATATTATTAACTATTATTGAGATAAAACATAAGTTGAATGGTAAAGTAATTATTAAATATATATTATTTAAATTTCATTAAAATAATTAAAAAATTGGATTCTTTAGTTTATTGAGGAAATCTGCATTGTTTTCATAATTTTTTTTTTCAGAAAATGATTTCATTTATTTTAAAATACTTTTTATTGTTTAGTATTGTTAATTGGTAACCAAGGAATTCATTTTATATACATATATAAACCATATATTTATCATAATGTTTTAATCAAATTCATACCTGGCATTCTAATGTGTAATTGACAGATTTCATATTAAATAAAAAAATTATGAGTATTCCAGTTTATATTAACTCTCTATTGTGTGTAATGAAATCTAAAATTTTTTATGGATATAACACAACTAAAATTCAATGTTTTTTGTAACACCATATAAACTCAATTTTTAATTTGAAAAAAATATTAGATATATATTTTTCTAGTGAAAAAATCATAATTTTCAGGTTGTTATGATGATAACAATTTTTCATCTCATGCCCATCCTATGAGAAGGTAAATATTCACTAATGTATACATGTAGACAACAAAATCCTTTCATATGTGGGTTTTTTTATCATAACCATAATATATAGATAGGTATATTTATGATCAAAACTAATATATATTATATTTAGTAAATAATAAACAAGTTTTAATAGATATTATATATCGTTCCATCTTACCATTTTAAACAATTTTATATTGATAAATTCACTCATGGGTATGTGTAGAATACCACCACCATGATGTAATATAATTCATTTTGAGTTACCTCCTCTAATTATTGTTCATAATAATAGAAGTAATGAATAAATATGAAATATTACCTTATTTATAAGTTTTGAAAACTTTATTATTATCTATGTTGTTTCACTTATAATCATTAGATAAATGGAAACACCATTCATGATTACATATAGAATAATATATCTATGAAATGATGTGACTAATTTTTCTTGAACACATTACATATTTTTCTTTAAAAATGTATTTGATGTCAAAATTTTAAAATCATAACATGTTTATGATTATGAAGGTAATTTCACAATAAAATCTTTAAAAACTATCAACACACCGATGTTTATTTGAAGATATAACATGAATGACTCCAAATGAACAGATGCAAACTCAAGAATTTTAGAATCTAAATAACTCAGGGTAAAGAAAAAAATAATTAGTATAAAGTTAAATAAATATATATTTATAAAATTGATTAGGAATGTATAAAACTATTATAGTTTCATTATTTAAGAGTATGTGAATGAATGAATCTAGATGAGACTTAAGGAAATGGACTTTCCTTTAAAATGTTATTTATAATTTTTTAACATCATTCTCCTCAAATAATATTTTATTTTAAATATTTCAAAAATGTTTTTGAATTTTCATTAATTATATATAAAGTTAATTTTTAATTTATTTATAATTTTTAATGGCATAACAAATGAATTTTTTTACATTTTCTTTAGGTGTTATTAAAAAATTAATTATAAAGTATGAAACGAACGTGTTTTAACATATATGGAATAAATATATTTTCCTTGTAACATAAACATTATTCATTATCATGTTCCCTATAAACATTACTTTCTTTCAAATGAATAATATATTCTATATCAGTTTATAGTTTTTTATTTTTAAGGGTTTCTAGGGAAAAAGGAAAACTTTATTTATGATAGTGTAAAATTTAAATTTATCTTCCTAATCATTTAAAAATAATTATTAAATGGAGTTATGATGAAATTTTTAATTCTTATAATTTTTTTAATCAGGATATGAAGCATGAGAATTTTAGATAATGATGGCTGAGAAAAAAATATCTCAGGATTATAAGACATATTCATATAGCATTACAATATGTTTAAAAATAACAAAGTCCTCAAAGTTGAAATTGAGAAATATAATGGGGATAATTAATTCTATTTAATTAAATGGGATTCATTTATTTTGAAATTAATTAAACCTCTGAATCTAAAGATTCATGAATATATTTCTATAGGATATCTATAGTGACCCAGGTTTAACATACAATAATATTACATTAATTTTGGTTGATATTCAAGACAAAATAATTAAATTCAAGAAGACTGAACTAGATTAGTTTCTTTTGGAAATTGAAAAATATCACCTAACTTGGCGAATGATCTTCATTTTTTCCCACAACAATATTCCAATTTATTATATATATATATATAAAATTTCTAAATAACCCATGGAAAAGAAACATAATTAATATATGAGCTCATATGTGAAGTATGGGTAAAAAAATGAGATAAACATGATTAAAAGGGAATGTGAAAATAATCATAACATTAGAATATCATGCACTTCATATAAATAATCATAAAAATTAATCATTGAATATTGATTAACAGATTATTAGACCAGAATTTTAAAGGAATATGGAGTATAAGCCATGAAATCACAATAAATTAATAGGACATGGAGTTTATGGTGTACACATTAATATAAAACAATCCACATTCATTCATAACAACCAATTCCTTAATAAAATGTTGAAATTTTTCTAATATCCCATATATCTTCTTCGGGCATGGGATTCCCTACTGTATACCCTCTTGTTTTGGGCTTGGGAATCGCTCTTGTAGAAATTCAAATTTCGGGCTGGGTATGCCCTCCCATGAACCTTCTTTTTTTCGGAATGGGATTCCCTCTCGTGAATCATCTTGTTTTAGGCTTGGAATGACCTCATATGTACCCTCTTGTTTCGGGATTTAGATGCCCACATGTGTACCCACTTGTTTTGAGATTAAGACGCACTCTTGTTTTGGGATAAGTATGCCATATCGTATATCAAATTGATATCATAAGATATTTATTGTCACCTAGTACACTGAAGGGAGATATAGGCCCAACCATTAACACAATGAAATCATACATTTATATGCGTCAAGATCTGAAAACATTCATCATATCATGACCCTTAAAAAGAGATGGGTTTTAAAAATATCAAATTATATCCCATGAAATGAATTGGGTATTATTATTATTTGATCACGTCCTAACCTTTGGAAAATAGATAGAATTAATAATAATTTAATTAAATAATATTTAGAAAAAATTTGTCTGGTCCAAAATTATATAACCCCTAGAAGAGAAATAGATACCTTAAACACTCTGTCATTAAAACATAAACCATTTAAGAAATAATTTGAATGATATTTGTAGATGATGTCAGTAATAAATCATAAAATTTATAAAAGGAATCCATTATAGATAGAGAAGGAATTAAAACACCCATTGGATAATTTCTTATGAAAAATAACCATTCTATTAAATTAACATTTTAAAATTTAGATCATATTCAAAATCGTTTTAAAAATCAATTTGAAGATACATAAGGTAATTCTTAATATAATTAAATTTTTTGAAGGAAAATATATTTTATACTTTAATAAATGATATCTATATCATAGATCATTATGAAAACATTATCTATGGAAATTTTATTTGAAAATTTATAATGTAATATGGAAAACATTTATAATTTATTTTAATTTGAAAATACGTTGAAAACAAAAGAATATTTTGAAATCTTTTGTCCTTAAAACATATATTATATATATATATATATATTCCTAAAACTCTTTTTAAAACATATTTTTTTTCTTTCTAAAAACCATTTTTCGAATATCTAGATATGAAAGATCACTTATTTTTGACTAAAAAGGGAAATAAAGTCACGTGTTTAGAAAAAAAAATTCTTAATTATATTTAGTTAGAAAGAGTAGAAAATTATAACACCCTAATATTTTGGGACATGTTTTTTTAATGAATTAATTTTCATTGATGTATAGAATTAATCAACTTTAAAAATTACATTCACACAACTCCGAAATGAAGTATGTTACATATAAATGATATTTGGTGTACGTTACATGCAACACCGTCTTAGTATACATAATACATAATACTCAGTTTTTAAAAGCATATTTTTTGTTATAATTATTTAAATTATATAATTATATCCTATAATTTTACCATATTAATATGAATATTAATAAACTAATTTTAAAATATTTTTTATAGTGGTTTTATATAAATAAATCTTATATATAATGAATGATATTATTTCTAGTAAAGTCCCAATTTTTTTAAAATATTATTTTCTCAAATGAACTCCTTTTCATTACCTTTTGTGAAAATGAAATAAATTAATTTTAGACAAATTTATAAATTTAATATTATAATTTAAACTTACATTGCAATTTATAATTTCAAAATTATCTTAGGGTGAATTTTGGGGATTTTTCTACGAAACAACATTTTTTATTGAATTCTAAAAATTTATGAATTTTTATAAAATTGGTTTTCATGTAATTCATTGATAATTATATCTTATATTTTAAAATTATTTTTAGGTTTTTTTTTATTTTTATCATTTAATATAATTTTGGTCATTATATCTAATATCTCATGGAAATTAGATATACAAACATGGTACGCATTTTATCATTGTTACATTAAATACCCGTAGTGTTGTCCCATATATGGGATTAATTTTAGATTAATTTTTATCACTTATGTGATTATAATTTTTAAAAATGTATTCCATATTTGGAATTTAAATAATTTATAATTTCTAATAATTTCAACATCATTTTTGGAAAAAAAAAATATTAGTGAATGCAAATAAAAATAATTAAAATGATTAAAGTAAAATTTAGATTATCAAATAAAAAATACTTAATATTATGAATGGAAAAATCCTTGAAAAATATCCAAAACCAATTTTTATGGACATATTTATGCCATAAATATTCCATTATTGAGTTAATTTTTCTTTGGATGAATTTTGTCAGGGAAAAACAATGATACACCTAACTTGTTTTCAAAAATTCCAAGTGTGTCCCCTCATTTCCATAAAAAAGGAAACCACCTATCAAACAACATCAGTTCATCCAATATTTGATCAATTCAAATACCAAATTCCATAAAATACATCTTTAATACTTTATTGGGGATGAAATAAATCCATAGAAGCCCATTGGTGAAAACAAAAATTAGTTTCCCAAGATGAGTTAATAACCATCCTCAATATCCTCCGCCTCCACTGTTATTATACCATTATTATAGAAACAAATAGTATCCTGAATATAAAATGATGTTTTAAAGTTATTTTCTCAAACTAAACTCACACACACTTCCATATAATGGGCCCAAATATAATTATTATGTGTGTCTATAACAACGACCTCACAAAAGTATGATTTTTCATTTTTCCTTTCCCTCTTCAATGGTTGGGAAATATGATGGAAACAATATTTATATATGATATTTATTTTATTTTTTATGTCTATAAACTTATATAATTAGTTTATAAACCATATCCTTATACGATCCATTTCTTGTAAATATGATAATTTCGTTTGAGGAATTGTGGAGAACCACTCACTCAAAGCAATGTGATTCGTTCACACATTACACAAAATGTATTCATTATGGGTTATGTAAAATTTCATGATAAATATGAAATAATATTGATACTATAATCATATATATATATATTTCATTTAAACTCTTTAATTCAATATGAAAATAATATAGAAAAATTTTCACACATATGTACAACCTACCGCCTCCGTGAATGGTGTATTTAATTTCATACATCAATATTCTATGGATTATTATAACAAAAATATAAAAAATATAAATTATATTTATATCATGGTTTAAATTATTAAAATAATGATATAATTATAAGAATAAATAAATCAAAATATTAAGACACCTCTGAAAAAACAAAGCAAATATTACCCGATGTGAAACCATAACTTATAAATTTTATTAAGTGGGTAATATAAAGTCACAATAAAAAATATATATGATATTAGATATACTAATATGATTATGTGAAATATTTATAATAAAAATATATTTATTTTACACAATTTTTGAATGAGTTCAATGAGAGTCTAGAAATAAGTTAACAAAATTTCATCTCACTTTTTTCATCCATGAGACTCATGTCATGTTCATCAGTATTTTATTTTATGTTATGTATATACTACCATGAATGAATATTATGTCTTCTATACATAAATTTATGGGTGTTTACATATCAATTTTATGATCTTTCTATCGTGGGGTATATGTTTCAATAGTCACCAAATTTGTAAATGAATTTTGTCTCAATTTTTATTCGTTGTGACACATGCCATGTTATGAACCTATAATTTTATATGAGGTTCACATAATGACTTTGGAATATTATATCATGAATATCCTTATTTTATTTTTATTTTATGCTTCAATTTAATTTCATTTTTACATAGGATTTATGATTTAATGTTACCAAGATGTAAGAGTTTATTAAAACAATCTCATTGCTTATCGATATTGTTTTTGTTTATGCATCCATTGATGAAATTTTATAATAAATATACGAACAACACTCATGAAGTTTATTAACCCCTATTTATTCTAGTTATATCAATTTAATGGTTTCATTATTAAACTCTTTGGTACATAATATAGTCACAATAATGTGTTATAAGAATGTCTTACATGACCTATCTATTTAGTTAGAAATGTGTTTTATGTTAAATCCATGTCATCTAAATGGTTTCCAATAATATTCTTCTTTTGTAAAATGATATTTTCAAGAAATTTTCATTCATTTATTAAATTACAAACAAAATCATTTTTAAAAACTCAAGTCCCTTTGATTTTCTGGTTGAGTAAAATTTAATACTTTTCTACAGTTAAAAAAGAACATTAAGCATATATATATTTACAGGCTGTCATAACTGGAATTCCATTAAAGCTTACATTACAACATTAAGAAGTTATTTTTTGTAATATTTTTTCTTAATATACTATATATTTACTTTTATAATGTGGTTTTGAAGAAATATTTTTTTTAAATTTTTTGATGCATTATTTATATTTTTTTAATATTTTTAAATGAAATGGGTTTATAAATTTTTTCAATATTCATTTTTAATTTTTCAAGGAAAGTTGTTTTCAAAATATTTTGAATCTAAATTCATAATTATGTAAGTATAAATTTTTTAAAAAATATTTCAAGAATATTTATTATGTATTCATGAAAAATATTTTTCATGAAATTTGCATGCTCTCTTTATATGATTTCAAAGAAAAAGGTTTACAAAATTTTTACCAAGATTTATTTATAAATTAACAAGTTGGTTTTAAAGATAATTGTATTAAAATGTTTATATATATTAATATGACATTTTCAAATATGGAAGTATAATTTATTGAATAAATGTATTTGAATGGTATTTCAAAATTAATTTCCATATAAGATGACATCCAATGATGTTACTCATGCTACTCTATGAAATGACTCAAACGATCCATTCATATTAATTTACTAAATGGTTTATGTGATGACGTAATGTTTCTCAAGAAACCCATTTCTATTTTATAGGTTATATTTTTATGATACCCACTCTATTTCAGTGGTTATATGTTTATGAAACTCATTGTTATTCCACATGTTTTATGATTGAGATACCAACCTCTGTTCACATGTATGGATTTGATAAAAGGATTATGAAACCTTTATTTCATAGGTTAATAATTGATTTCATGTTTATAAAAACCATTTCATTTCATGGGATTATGATAGGATTTCTATAAAACACAACACATTTTATGGGTCTTGATATGTTAATAGTTTTATTATCTTGAGGAACATGCGTTAATGATTTTATAATGAGATGATGGGACCATTAAATCTCTCCAATTAATTAGGTAATGATTTATATCTCATAATATAATGATGGGAATCGTATCGATGAGAATGATCCACTATGGGAATATGGGGAAACCTGGATAGTAGGTCTAGTCACTATTATAATGGGTGATTTAGAAACTCGATTCACTATGGGATTATGGGGAAAATGGATCCACTATTGGAATATGGGGAAACCCGACCCCTATAGAAGTATGGGGAAACCCAATCCCTTATTTGGAATGAAACCAAATAGTGGATGTTGGTGTGTCCCACCTAGTAGGTACAATTCCCATGAAGTTCCTTGACAAGTTATAACAATGAATCTTGACTTATAGGGAATGATATCACATGTTTATGTATGCCACAATTCATAATATTTTTCTTATGTTATGATTTCTTGACTTATATTCTTTATTTCATTATGATTTGTGTCTTATGAACTACCATGAGTTATTCAATAATTTTTTTTATGATCTTTTATATGCATGGTATGATCATATAATGTTCTGATCATGTTCTCATACCCATATACATATATTTATGCTTACATGTCTCACGTTTTACCTTTACTGAGCATTCAAGCTGACCCAATTCTTATGTTTCCTTTCCCCTAGTTAGAAAGAAATATTTTTATATATAATTACTAAGGGGGAATATCATGATAGGAATCATTGATAATTTTTCACTGAGTAAGAATATTTTTTCCCTTGTTTCCAAAGGCACTAAACCAATATAGGTTTTGGGAATATGCTTCGTTGAAATGTATTAAGTTTTCCGAAAAAGTGTTCTAACGTTTTTTTAAATTAATAATGATATTTTATAGTTGGAATTATAGAGAAGGTTTAGTCCAAATTATAATCTAGGAAGAGAAAACATTATTTATATCCCTATGAATATTTTGAAGGTTATTTCTAGGAATGATTCTAAGGATATGTATAAGGATGAGTTAATGTTTAGGAAAACATCATAGAATTATTGTGAAGGATAGAGTGAGTTGTTTTCTATAAATATATTCTTGTATAGATACTACAAGTGGATTTTTATATAGAATATATTTACATAGGAGAAACAACTATGACAATTTTTATGGGACTAACTTGGCATAACCTGGTACATGACAATGAGTCTTGCCGCCCAACTATTTTCAAACTCTGAAGGGGAAATGTTTTCGGAATTCACAAACACATCACAAACAATGATACAAGATTTATTAATAATATTAAAATTAATATCCAAGTATAATACTATGTTTTCATATATTAATGATGTATGATCCATGATTTATATATCATATAAGTAATTTCTCACTATTATATCATTTTTTAATATATTTGTTTATCACCCTGTGATTTATTTTTTTAGCCAACAGTGAGAAATATGAGGAACACAAATAAAATTTAATCTTTTCGATGGGGAATGTAAGGGAATTGTGAAAATTGATTTCCCAATTTTAAATATCATACAGTGAATCAAGAAGGTGGCATGAGTATTGGTTATATGTCTGTAATTAAAGAGACGAGAAAATACTAATGAAATGTATGTGATGATCTTCTAGTATTTTTTTCATTGAACATAATAATAATGATAATATTAAGGGTTTAGAAACCATAATACATTATTAAAATTTCATATTATATTAAAGTGGTATTAACGGATAAGTTTATAAAGCATGAGTAATGGTTTATGAATATGATTCGATGAATGATGTTTTTTTTGTTTTGGAATTCGAAGATTATGTTATATGGATCATTATATATATAAGTACTTATAGTATGAGTTTTAATTACAGATTGAAAATGATATTGGAATGGTGATGAATAATTTGAAATGTTTTATGTTGATTAAGGGAATGTAACCATTAATGTGATAAATATGTTGAGAAAATTGTGTCTATCTTTTATAAAATGGTGATTGATTTGGATAAATTAAACTATATGGAACTGATTAACCAAGATATGATTGTTGATTTGTGTGGATTTTTACAATTTCATCATATATTATGTTTACAACATATTTCATTCAAGGAATATATCCAGTAACCTTTGGTATAAAAAACCATCATATCTTCTAAATTGGTTTATAATAATTTTCGTTATTAAAATGTTTCACATTTATTTATGATGAGGGTATTCACATGTTTGGAAGATGATAACAAAGAGATAAATTGTGATATATAGGAAATAAATGGTGTTTTTATTACATGATATTCATTCTAATGTTTTTTATTTTAGTATTTATCAAGGGTTATAAGGTTAAACAATTATGGAAATATTATATTAGACTTTGGATGAAGTTTGTGATATTAATGTATTATATCACCACATGAAGATGTATAAAAATTGGATAACCTATTATAAAAACATTTTGTTTATGATTACTGAGAACAAATGGGATGGAATATCATGGATATTTTGATATTTTATTACTTTAGGAAAAAAAATTCACATTCTCATTTGTAAAAATAAGTAAAGTGCATTATGGATCAACAAAGTGTAATGTTCTTTTGAAAATTTGTAATTATATGTTTTTATTTAAATTATTCAACTTTAGGAAAATGATATTGAAAAAAAATTCTTATCATTGTACCTTCATTTATTATGAATCAAATAAACCCCTTATATTATCAATGATTTATGGGTTTTTTATTATTAACCTTATCATAACTGTGTTCTCTATTAGTCACCATTAGAACATGATGGTTATATTTCTCTTCTATGCCAATGATTTCACTTCCCACATATGTTATCAAATATAGAAAGCTAGTTATGAGTTAATTTTGGGAAACATTAAGGATCCAACATTAATTTTTAAAGTATTTTTAATTATATAATTTACAATGTGGGTTTCTTTAATATAAGAATTCAATTATTACCCCTTTGATAACACATATGATTTTCATGGATGAAATTCATTTTAATGTAGATAGAATGTGACACCCAATGATTTTGTGAAATATATTTTAGGAACAAATTAATTTTCATTTATGTATTGATTTTTTTAATAAAAACGTTATATTCACACAATAGTAACGTGGATTAAGTTAGACAAAACACCGACTGGGAATAAATTACACGAAACATCGACTTTGAATATGTAACACACAATATAGAGTTTGTAATAAACATATTTTTTTTTAATTACATATATGTGATAATTGAAACGAAGAAATTAAACATAGTAATATAAATAGTAAAAAATACTTTTAAAAAATTATTTATAACAGTTTTCTATAAATAAATCATATTTATAATGAAATATATAATTTTTCATTATAATCTCATATGTTTAAAAAATATTATTTTCTCACAATTAACTACATTTCATGTCCTTTTTTAAAACATAATTGAATTATTTTTAATCATATTTAGGAATTGAATATGATAAAATAAACATGATTATTTAATTTATTATTTCAAAATTATCTTAGGGTGAATTTTTGGATTTTTTTGGAAACATCATTTTTTAATAGAATGTAAAAAAATGAATTTTTCTAAACAAAATTTTGGTATAATTTTTTTATAAGGTAATATTTTATTTTTAAATAATTTAAAATTTAATTAGGTAATTTTTAAAATTTATAAAATTTAGGTCATTGGATCTAATTTCACATTTAAATTATAAATAAAAACAAGGAAAACATATGATCAATTTTTTTAAAAAACCCAGAATGTCATCCTGTCTGCGGGATTAGTTTGAATTTATTTCCTAAAACAAGTTATATATTAATTTGGAAAAATGAATTAATCATTTTTAATTAGTGTAATTTTTAATTTATAATAATATGAACAAAGTTTTTTACCATAAGGATTAGAGAATTCTATTAAAAATAATTACAATAATTAAGGTAATCATTGGGATAAAAAATAACTAAACCTTAAATGTATGGACAAAAAATACCTATCCACTTTTCCAAGACCCATATTATAATTTATTTCATATGTAAAACATCCACTATTTTTTGTGTTTTATTACTTTTTTGGCTAAAAAAGTGGGTACACATAACTTGTTTTATAAAATGCCAAGTCTGTCCCCTCCTTTCCCCCTAAAAGCATACAAACTGTCACCAT
Source organism: Viscum album (assembly GCA_963277665.1). Classification (NCBI taxonomy): domain Eukaryota; kingdom Viridiplantae; phylum Streptophyta; class Magnoliopsida; order Santalales; family Viscaceae; genus Viscum; species Viscum album. The sequence goes on from OY728150.1 coordinate 523,577,159, forward strand.
TATTCACACCCCTAAAACCACTAATGATCAACCAATATATAATCAATTAAATTCAGAAATCCCTCTATTAAATTGTGAATCTTACCTTTTTGTAGAAATAAATCCAAGGAACCCCTTTGGTGAATACCAAAAGGGGTTACCTGAAGAAGAGGTAACAACCTTCCTTGGGATCCTTTATCTTATTCTCATTATCCACCCCTACAATATTATTATTCAATTTTTATAAAAAATAAATTATCCTAAATATAGATATATTTTTTATGAAATGGTATTGAATGACACTCATACGCACTTTCATCTAATGGGTAACGAACATATAGTTTTTGTGTTTGGCGAACTACCACCACATGAAATTATGATTGTTTATTTTTCATTTCTCCCCGTTCATGGTTGAGAATTATAATAGAAATTATTTTATTATATGATATATAATATATATATTATTTATTTAATATTTTTTAAATATTTTATGATATATAACCTTATACATTTTATTTTGTGTAAATATTATTATTTCATTTGAGGAAATGGGGAATACAGCCCATTCAATGTGATGTGATTCATTCAAACATTTCATGGAATGTGTTAAGGATAGTTTAGTAAAATTGTATGATATATATGATATTATAAATATACTATAATAATATTATATATACATATATATAATTATATTTCATTTACTCTCTTTCTTTCAATACGACAATAAAATGGAAGTAGCATTCATGCATGCATATGGCCTACTGTCCCCATAAATGTTGTATTCCATTTAATTGTTATATATTATATATAATATTATAATTAAAATATACTCAATATTAATCATATTTATATCAATGATTATATTATTGAAATCATTATATAAGTATAAGGACAACAGATACAAAAAACTAAGGCATATGCGAAAAACAAAATCAATATGGCGCAAAGTGAATCCTCAACATAGAAATTTTAATAAGCGGGTAATATAACCCCTTAATAAAATCATATATTTTTATATATATAAGAATATTTTTTATGATTAATTTATAATAAACTCAGATTTATTATACATGAGGGTTGAACGAGTGCAATAAGATTCAAGACATAAGGTAAGGGAATTTCATCTAATTTTTTTATATCTATGAGATGTGTTCCATGATCAACACTCTTCTATTTTTTGGTGTATATAATTCCCATGAATATATTCTATTACACATATAATAAAATTTGTGAGTATTTAATTATCGATTTTATGTCTTTTCATTTATGTATTTTATGTTTTAAATGTTACAAAATCGGTAAATTTACTTTGTCCCATTATTCCTTATTTGAGTTACATTCCAGGTTATACACCTATAATATGATATTATGTGTATATACTAAATTTTACATATTATGTCATTAATATAATTTATTTTAGGATATTTTACACTTCATTTAATTTAATTTTTTTATATGGTCAATACGATTCAACGTTACCTAATAGTAAGAGTTTATAGAAACAAAATCAACATTTATCAAGATTGTTTATGATTATGATATCATTTAGGAAATAATATGATAATTGTATCAATAACTCTCTTTAATTTTATTAATGAAATTTTAATCATGTTATGTCCATTTAATGGTACAATTTTTCCATTCATTCTTATATAAGATGATCCAAAAAGTGTTGTTTAAGAATGTCTGAATTTACCTCTCTCTTCTGGTTGAAATATGTGTTCCTGGAAAACAATGTTTTCAAAAATTATTCCAAAAATATTATAATATTCTCCTATGATATTTAAAATAAAATTTTTTATTTTTTAATCATTTTATACAGGGTTTTTAAAAATAAATCTTATTTCATTTTTTGCTCAACTCACATTTTTGAACTTTTTATAGTGAAAAAAGGAATGGTCATCAGGTATGGATTTACCCACCGTCATGACTGTGATTCCATTTAGTCATCATTTACATGATTTCAAAGATATTTTTTTAATAAAATGATTTAGTAATACTATTTTTATTCATTTATTTGAAATTTAGTTTCATTAAATTGGTTTTCCAAAACATTTTAAGGCATTATTTATAAGATTCATATTATTTTCCATGAAATAGTTATCAAAACATTATCATGTTCATTCATAAGATTTAAACTAAAAGGGTTTTCAAAACATTTTCATTATTATTTTATAGGTTTTAAAGATTTTTTTTTCAAAATAGTTTCATGATCGCTTTTTATTCGTTCAAAGAAAATGGTTTTCAAAATGTTTTCAAAGCATTCTCTATACAGCTTCATTTTTATTTTCAAGAAAATGGTTTTTAAAAGTTTTTATGTATTACATATACTCTCTTAAAAAGAATAATATCTTCCTCATGAAATGATTTTAATATATATAAAAAAATTATTTTCCATCTAATATGACATAATTTTGTGTTACTAATTCACTTCCAAGAAATGATTCAATTATCCATTCATATTCATTAATTTAATGGTTTATGTTTTTATTGAATTATATTTATGATACCCATTTATCTATCCGGAGTTATATGGTTATGAATTATGTTTCCATTTCATGGGTTATAAGTTTATTAAACTTTTCCTCATCCATGATTTTTGATGCCTGTCAAAACTTCCTCTTCTAACAAGTTAGGATATGTTGAAATGATTATAAAACCATTATTTTTTTACATGTTATTTTTTATTACTTGTTTATCAAACACATTTCATCTCATAATATTATGATTAGATGTTTACAAAACCCATGACCTTCTATAGGTAATGATAAGATGAATGTTTTTTTATGTTGTGAATCATGTATGAATGATTTTATTATGATATTGGTGGGACCTATATCTCTTCAAATGAAAAAGTTAAATATTTATATATCACGAGATAAGTATGGGAATCATATTGATGGTATTAATCAAATATAAGAGGATGGGGAAACTGGACCCCATATAGGGATGTGACTACGACTAGAGATGGTTGTGTTTCCTACTCTATAGGTGTAAATACCATGAATATGGAAGATGGGGAAACCTGATCCACTATGGGATGATGGTGAAACCTGGACCACACTAGGTAGATGAGGAAACATGATCCACATTGGGAAGATAGGAAAACCCATTCTGTTAGAATTAATGGATTGAGAATTGGGATGTTGGAGTGTCCCACATAGTCATAGTAGTTCCCATGAAGTGCCTTAATGAGTTCTAGATAATAATATTGAATTATAGGTAATCATATCACATTTATATATATTCCACAATTCCATGTCTTATTCCAATGTTATGATTTTCTGGCTCTTAATATTTATTACCTTTTGATTCATGACTTATGAACTACCTAGAATTATGCTATAATTATAATTTCTGGCCATTGATATATAGTGTATGATAATATAATGTTATGATAACGTTCTCATACCCATACATTCATGCTAATTCTTTCATATGTCCCTTGGTTACCCTTAATGAGAATTCGAGCTCACCCCTTTCGTATGTTTCCTTTTCACAAAATATGAAGAAACTTTTAAAGTATATTTAATATGGTGGAAGATAATAGTGGTAAAATTAATGACATTTAACTATTTTATATTATTTTTTCCCATGTTTCCCAAGTAAATTACCTAATAGTGTCTTTCTCTGTCTCTTTCATTGTAATGTATTAAGTATTCCACAATGGTTATGTAACATCTAAGTACGTTATGAACGTGATGATTTAAAAATGGCACTAATACATGATGATATCATGGATAAATCAAGGAAAATAAATTTCATGAGTATTACTGAGATATGGGTAATATGATTTCCTCAAATAAAGCATAATGATAAACAATCTCAATAAATGATGAGACCATTTCAATAAACTCATACCATTTGGTTACATTGAATTGTACTCCCAATGTTAGAAAATGAAATATATGAATCTTAAAATATAATTTAAATCATTATATTCAGGATATACTAAGTTAAATATTATTATATACACCTTATAAAAGAATATAGGTCAATAACATGGCATGTGTAGCAATGAAGAAAAATTGAGACAAAATTACATTAACAATTTGTTATTATATGAAACACATACCACATGAAATATAGATGATGAAAAATATATTTAAATTCTGATACATTTATATAATATATTCATAAAATAAATTCATTTGATGTAAACAAACCATATAAAAGAAAAAAGGTGGTGAACATGGTTCTTTCCTTGTAGAAAATAAAAATGAGACAAGAACACCCCTACCATAAGTTTTGATTCGATTCATTGTAATTAAAATAAAATATATAATAATTATACTTCTATTATAAATGTACCAGTAACCATATTATTATATATCATAACAGATATTATTAAATCATTACATTATATTAACCCTTTGCTAACAATTCAAAGTTGATGTTATGTTTTCGGTAATAATTGCTTTGTTTTCTCTTGTCTTTTGATTTGTTATATTTTATGTACTCATAGTAAAATAATGATATCACGAATTTACAAAATGAAAAACATATCAAATATATTTATTTTATAAGTATTTATATTTATCAATAAAATATAAATATACTAAACAAAGTACACTATTTATGAAGAAGGTAGGTCATACGTATACATGAATGATGTTTTTATTTTACTTTCATATTGAATGAAATAAATTAAATGATATATATATATAATTATTAAATTATAACTATTATTTAATTAATATCATATATTTTTTCTAAAACCATCCATAATATATCTCATGTAATGTGTGAATAAATCACATCACTTTGGGGAGGAGGTAGTCTGCACATCCTCAAACGATGTTATCATATTTACTCAAAATTAAAAGAATAAAGAAATAATGAATATTATAGTTAGAGAATAAAATATAAAAAAAAAATATTATAAATATATATATTTTATCATTATTCCAAGCATTGAGATGTGTAATGAAAAATAGAACAAAATCGTTTCGATAGGCGGCATTTCATTATACACAAGAATTGTAAAATTGTTACCCATTATGTGTTTTGGTGTGTAACTATAGGATAAAAAATTAAATTGTAAACATATATATATATATATATAAGAAATATTATAATATATAATCATTTAATAAGATGTTTTGAGTTTGTGGATAATTTAAGTAAAACAAAGGAGCTTGAGGAATAATGTTACATTTTCTTTTGATAAATTTAGTTCATTTGCATCAAAGGGATTACTTGGATGGATTTATGCCCATATAGAGGATTATAGGATGAAGGGAGGGATGTTGTAATATTATTTTAAATGAGTTTGGGTGTTCAAATTCCTTGATATGTGTGTATAATTCAGAGTGATGAGTTCTTTTATATAGTAGAGGATGTCTGGTATTCTTGTAAATTTTTGGAAATACATTTCCACCCACATTTTCCCATTTCAAGTGGAACCAATAATAGAAAAAATTAGATAAAATTTAATATATGCTTGATATATTTAATAAAATGTATTTTTCAAAAGTTTATAGGTAATTTTGGTCTTTATTTTTATGGTTTAGTCAATTGCGTAGCTAATTTTCCTCTCAATCGCTGTAATTGATTGTAATTAATTTAACTAATAGTTTTATTAAAAAAAGTTGAACATATTTTAAATTATAAATTATGATGATTAAAAATATCCAATTAATTTTATTCCAAATTCCTATATCATATTTTGAATAATTTAATTTATATTTAATCCCTTAGGTGGTGTGGTAATGTAGGTTTTTAAATTAAAAATTCTAAAATTATTGTTCAGTTATTATACCCAGTTACAACGTGAAATAGGTTCAAATGAAATAAATTGTTTAAATTGGTTTAAAATTTATATATTTATAGTTTTTAAGAAAAATAAAATATAATTTAGCTATATAAATAAATTATATGAAAATGATGTTTTGAATTAAAATTTAGTGTTTTACACAATTCATCAAAAAACAAAACTTTTCTGAAAAATTCAAAAAATTCACCCAAATTAAATATTGATATTTATTTTCAAAAAATGTATATTAATTTTAAAATTAAATGTTATAAAATTTATAAAAAATAGGATATTGAATGGATTCTATATCAAAAGGAGGTAAAATTACATTTAAAAAAAGATATTTTCTTATTATTAAAACTGGATTTATTATTATAATATTTCTATCAAATCTGTTTATCGAATATGAAAATATTTTATTTAATATATAATAAAAAAATTATCAATATTGGTATTCTTATTTTATTGAGACATAATGTTTACTTTATATATAAAATTATTTTCCTTAGAATGGAAATTTCTTTATTTTCACATATTTCTTACATTCATTTCTAGATATATGTGACAATTTTATTTTTATTTTCAAATAAAATATTATTCATAACACATATACTATGGGATACATAACACCTAAAATAATATTATAACAATTATATTAATTGTATTTCCTTTTTTGGTAAATATTAGTTTTTGCATGTGACACTGGCTATCAAAAAAATATGAATTGCACGTGACAAAAAACAAAAGTTGTGTTGTGTGTATGACATGATAATATGATTCCTTTATATAAATGATGATTAAATTTCTGTTGCATGAAATATGTTCCAAAAAATTTCTTTCATATAACATTAGATATATTTTTTTTTAAATGAAAAATATCATAAAAATGAAATTAATTTGTAATTGTTTTTAATAACCCTTAGGGTGTTATATTCTACTCTATATAAAATTAATTTCTCTCTCAAAATTATTTTGTGTTATAAATGTTTTAATAATGTAAAGATTAATTAATAAAAAACCATATAATAAAAATTACCAATAAAACATTATTTTAAAGGGAAATGTTGGAAACATAACAGCTACCCAAAGTAACGCAAATCTAGTTTTCCACATAGGAAAAAATTAGTGGAATTTGAAAATTTGAACACAGAGGAAAAGAATAAATAACTACATGGAGTGATTGCAGTCATCATTAATAAACACGTTAATAAAAAGGGAATGTTTATGTCCTCCAATTCATAAATCTATAACTTTTTAAAAATCCATTTGTTTAATATATATTAATGTATTAAAACAAAATTCTATTTCTAGATCATTTTACTAAAGTTGAATAATTTTCCTAAAAAGATATACTTGTATGATTTCACAAAAAGCATGACCTTTTTTTATGTCGATCAGTTTCCTCATCATATCATATCTTATTAAATTAAGGTGAAATTTTCATTACCAAATCATTAGCATATCATGAGATCTAAATTTATAATGAGTGGTCATTCCATATATCTTTAGTTAACATCAAAAAAAATTGTTAGAAAATATTATCCAATATGAATACATCTACATATTGTAAGATAATACATTAATCTATAAAACCACATCATATGATTATAATAAACCATTATCAAAATGGTAAAACATGTGACCGTATAAAATATACTTCACCCTTTATTCCTTAAAAATTCTCTTATATTATACCAAAATATGTTTGTTGGAAACATGGGTCTATCCTTGTTCTGGTAGAATATGAAATCAAAATTTTTTAATCATGAATCCATGTATGTGGATATGATCACATAAAACATCTATAATGTATGATCAATAATATTTTCATAATGATTAGTATTTACAAATAAAACATGAAATTCACAACTAAATAGGGGAATCTTAGTGTGCCCAAATTATCATGATTCACATCATCTATTGTATTTTCATAAGCTTTTCCTTTTTCCTTTTTCACACATAGGTAGTTGTGGGTTATAATATATATTATTAAAAAAATGGGAGTTTGTTACTATAATGGAAAAACTACATGTAATAATGTGTGAGAGGTGAATTCTGTTAGTCTTTCTCATTATTCACATCTTTAGATAACTTCTTCCCATTACTCAAACATTCAGTTTCATGGTGAAATTACCTTACACACATATAACATTTTAATGTCACCTTAAGTCAATTCCCTACATATTTGTTCCCAAAACATTGTGTGTAATATAAGTCTTAATTTCATTCCTCTATGGTTGTTATATTTTCCTTTTAAATCCACATTCATTATTTTGTCAAAAACCATGATAATGATACACAATTTCTACCTCTATTTCCACCTATTTTCACATAATAAAAATTCATCAATGTAGTTAATGTTTCGTATATGCAATACTATTCTAATTCTATTTTTAGGGAAAAAATAATCAATGAATTTTCCTTTTAGGTTGAATGATAATACACTAGGATTACCATTGAAGACTTGTAAAATTTTCTTCATTAACACAAAATGATTCATCATCCTCTTATATATGTTATAGGAATTACTTTTTATTCATTGTAAAAATAATACAAGGAAATTAATTTTTGAAAAATATATTCTTGAACTCATATCATCCAATGAATTCAATATCATATTGTTGTCTAGTATTATTAATAATATTCCACCATTTATCTGCATCACCATCTAGAAGGTAGATTTCCATAGTGACTTTTTCATTCTCTAAACAATGGAGATCAAAAAATATATTTTCTATGGTACTAATCCATTTCTCAACAACTAATGGCTCATCACGAACATTGGAAAAAGGTGATTGTTTCCACATGGTGTACACAATACATCATTGTCCCATCCTATCACTTTTTTTGTGGACACTATGATGGAAATATTTAGAAATGTTTATGAGTACAAAAAATATTTTTTCAATTACATATTCTATAAAGTTAAATTTCCCATGAAGAAAATTATTTTATTTTCAATTTTATTCCTCATAAACATGGATTCTTGAGGTTCCATCAATTGACCAAAACATGAAAGCATAGATTAATAAACAACTATCATAATGGAGAATAGGACAATCATGAAAAAAATTATATGATGTATAAATCATGACACCATATTTTTTAATCTATGATACCTTGGGTTTATCCAAGGTCGTTCATATTCATCACCTTTATAAATCCACAATGATGGTTCATAATGATTTTTTAAATTCCCATTGCATGTCTCTAGGGGTATCAAACTAGGTGTGTTTCATGACCTATTGTCAAACACCATTCTCCGATTGAGTCTTGCTTAATATGATGTTTTTGGGGCTGGTAATGCTATTAACATCTATGATAGAGCCACATATAATAGTAGTATCTTGACCAAGATATATTTTGAGAAAACAAATCAATATATCATTTACAATAATCCCATTATATATTCCTAAACATTAACTCATCCATATAATTATGTTAAGAAACATCCCTATACATATCTATAGAAATATTCATATGGCTCTCACCAAATTTTTATTATCCTATTTTCCAATGATTGAATAAAAAATTCAATTTATAACAAAAATAGTGACAGAAGTTTAATATATATAGATATTAAATCAATTTAGATAAATATTTTGAAAAGTAAAAATGCACATTCGCAATGACCAAAATAGTTTTGTGCCTTTTGAAAATTGGATAAAATATTCTTACATTGTGAAATATACTCATGTTTCTTATGAAGATCATACCCTTTAAAAATTCTACATAACCCCTTTATTTATAACCTTTTGAAACGAAAGATTATAATCACTGAGATTAGATTATGTTTAAGGGTAATCAGTGGAGATAAACATGTTCATAAGGGTATGAGAATGTGATTATAACATTATAAGATTATACCCTCCATGGAAATGACCATTAACATGAATCTTGTAATAATGATTTATAGTATTTAATACATTAATTATCATTTAATTAGGAAAATAATACAATAAAGTATTACCTAGGAATATGAAATTTATTTTTTTGTATACACATTAGAAAAAAAAAATCAATAAAGGCTACCCAGAAAGACCATCATAACATTTTAGGCTTGGGATAATAACAAATGTACGTACATCAGGTTTGGGATTCCCTCACATGTACCCTATTGTTTCGGACTAAAGATTCCCTCCCATGCACTCTCTTATCTTTACCTTTGGATTCCCTCCCAAGTAACCTCTTGATTCGAGAAAGGGACCCCCCTCATGTATCATATTATTTAGATCTTGTGATGCCCTCATGTTTACGCTATCGTTTCAGGATTGTGATTCCCTCTCACGCACCCTCTTGTTTTTGGATTAATATAATCTATTATTTCGGGTTTCTGATTGCCTCCCATGTACCCTCTTATGATCACAAAACATTTATTATCACCCAATTAATTTTTGGTAGATATATGTCCCAACTATCAAATAATTAAATCATACATACATGTTCTAAAAGGTAAAAAATCATTCATCATACCGTGACCCACAAAAAGATATGGGTTTTATTAAAATAACTCGTATCCCACGAAATTAAGTGGGTATCATTAATATTGCATCATACTAAAAATAATGGAAAACAAATAAGTTTCATTCTCATTTCATTAATTCATATCCCATAAAAATAACCAGGATCCAGAAGCATATAACACGTGGAAGAGAAATAGGTTCCATGAACATCATTTCATCAAATCACTAACCATTATAGAAAGAATATGAATCGTATTATAGGATTTTGTCCCCAAAAAATCATAAAATATATAAAATCAAACAATATTCTATGGTAAATTATTTTGAAATATCACATGGATCATTTCTTATAGAAAATTATATTTCATTTGAAATTCAATATTTAAAACATAGAACATTTTCAAAAAAAACATTCTTAAAAAACATTTAAATGAATAATGTTTGAATCAAAATCATTTAAAAATTATCCTGAGTAAAATAAACATTCCAATTTGATTAAATCTCTTTAATTTATATATCTTTTTAAAAACAATTTTTATTTTAAAATAGCATGGAAAAAATATAATGTAATATGGAAAATATTTATAATTTCTTTAACATTGAAATTACTTTAAAATTGAAAATAGTTGAAAAACTATATCCTTGAAAATAAATAAATGGGGATAGAGGGTTTTTAAAATACATTTTTAAACATTATTTTTTTTTATCCATTTTTAGAATACATGGTTTTAAAAGATCACTAATTTTCGACTGAAATAGCAAATAAAGTCATATTTTCCTAAAACAAATTCATAATTATTGAAATTAACAACGACTGTAAAATGGTAAGAATAAATGAAGATATAATGGATATCCATTGTATAAGAAATTTCATTAGTTTTCTTGAGATATGGGTCATAATATTTCATTAATGGAATTATAAGCATTTAAAATATCAATAAAATATGAGATAGTTTCAATAAAATATTACGACATTGTAACATTGAGTTATAGTCCCCATGAAAAAAATGAAATTAAATAAAGAGTATAATATCATGAAAAGATGTTGGTTCGTGGTATAAAATTTTAACAGGAATTATTTACACCCTGAAAATGAATATAAGTGCATAATAAGGAATGTGAATCAAAGAAGGAAAATTGATACAAAATCACTTTATCAAGTTGGTAACTTTTGAAACATAAAACGCATAAAATAAATATCATAGAAAAAGATATGTACATATCAAAACATATATCCATAATACTCAAATAATACATCCATTTTAAGTATACACACTACATATAAACAATATGAGGGTAATATGGCTTGTGTCTCCCATAAAATTATACTAAGATGAGAAAAATCGTACCTAGAGTGTTGACTGTATTAGTACCCATTGAAAACTAATATATATATAAATAAAAGTTAATACAAATATACTAAGGAACCATATTTTTATATCAAATACCATAATCTATTTGATTATGACATTATATTATCCTTCTATCAACAACTTATTGTTAATGTTACATTTCAGGTAACAATCACTTTGATCGTCTCTTTTGTTTTGATTTGTTATATTTTATTCCCACACAAATATATCACGATCTCAAGAATGTAATCCATGATATAAATATAATATATTTTATTATATAATTATATGCAGTAATATATAAAATAAACAAATATTAAATAGAATACACCATTTATTGAGATGATGCATAAATATTGTTTTCATTTTATTATTGTGTCAAAGAAATGAAACTAAATGACATTATGTGTATATATATAATATCACTAATATATATATATTATTTCATATATATCATGTAATTTTTCGAAACCCATCCTTAATACATTCCATGTAATGTGTGAACAATTCACATCAATTTGAGGAGGCGGTAGTCTAGATTACCAGAAAAGAAGTTATCGTATTTACAAAAGATTAACATAATAAAGGTGTGATTTAAATAATAATTAATAATTATAAATACATAATAAATAATAAATATCATATAAAACTTATTTTCCATCATAACTCCCAACCTTTATGGGTGGTAAATAAAAATGAATAATGTCTTTTTTGAGGCGGTATTTCGCAATACACTAGAACGGTGTGTTCATTACCCATTAGATGGAAGTGTGTGTACATGTAGTAAAACCCATAGAATAAGAATATCACATAGTATTTAATATACATATTTTAATATATAATCATGGAATAGGAAAATATTTCAATGTAGATAATTAATATAAAATAAATGAGCGTGAGGAATCATTTTACCTATTCATCAGTAACTCTTATCGGTTTTCACCAAGGGGTTATTGGATGGATTTATGAAAACATAAGGGCTTATAAGATCATGGTATGGATTTTGGGATGATATATTAGAATATTTTGGCTGATACAAAGGGATTTAGAGGTGTGAATAAGTGGTATGTGTGAGTTCATTTTATAGTGGAGGATGAGTGGAATTTTGTAATGTATTGAAAGGGTAATTCCAATGATGTTTTTACCATGTAAAGTAGATTCAATATTATAAAAAATTAAATAAAAGTGAGGATAGGGTCTATATATTTATATAAAATGGATTTTTTAAAATATTCGACGTCATTTTGAAAATTAAGATTATGGTTTCTTCCTTTTTTAGGAAATTTTTTATCTTATTCATAGTAATTAATTTAAATTACTTTCACTAATATTTTTCATCAAAAATAAAGTTAACCTTATTAGAAACTATATATTATTATTATTAAAAAAATTTAATCTATATTTTTCAAATTCAAAAAACATATGTGGTGGATATTAATTTAAATTAAATCCCTTAGACGGGATGACAATGTGGGGTTTTAAATTAAAAATATATCCATTGTTTCATATGTTTTTATGTCCAGTTTCAATACAAAATTGGCTAAAATGTAATTAATAAGGTTAAGTGATTTTTCATTAGACTAATTATATTTAAAAAAAGAAATAAAACATAAATTATATATAATTAAATTAGATGAATTAATAATTTTTAAATAAAATATAGTGTTTGTCACTATTCATCAATAATTGAATCTTATTTGAAAATTACCAAAAATTCCCCCAAATTAAATTATAACATTAATATTTCAAAAATTAATTTCATTCTAGAAAGTAAAAATTATTAATGTCTCAAAATAATATTTAAAATGGGTTCTCCTTTAAAAGACAATACAATAATCTTTTTAAAAAAATACATGTTTTCATTCATAAAATTGGATTTATTCTTATCTTAAACAAATTAAATATATTGGGGGAACATACAAATATATTAATGAATATATAATATTTTATAAAAATTCATTAATGGTGGTTTTCAAATTTATTTAGAAAAATGATATTTGTACATAAAAATTTTTTAATAGAAATGAAATTTATTTCTTTTCAAATAATTCATACATTCATATGTATCTAAAAAGGTTAATTTTTGTCACATGTCTAAATTATATTTTATTCATAACATAAGTCTATAGGGATAAGTGAAAACTATAACAATATAATAACAATAATATTATAAGTATCTTATAGTTTGGTTAATCTAGGGCTTGAGTGTAACAAATGCTATCAAAGGAAATTGAAACATCATGTATCACAAGCCAAACTTTATGTTTCATATACCAAAAGTTAATATATGTGTTGAGTGTAGTGATTTATAAATATGGGTTTCCATTAAAATCAATAGATACATAGTTATTTCATATAAAATAATCAATATTTAGAGTTGCATGAAATGAAAAAAATATCAAAAACATTATATTAATTCAAAAAAACATTCATAAAATCATAGGGTGTTACAATACCAATTGAATTAAAAAATTAAGGTTTCCTCTGGAAATATTTTGATTATTTGAGGTATGTGTAACGTCCTGGATCAGGGTGCCACTCAACGGGTGCCCCGAACCCGGTTGGTCACATAACTTCAAGCACATTTCCCCAAAAGCTAGAGGCTGCCGACTAGCTACAAGGGCCTAAGTCTGATAGTGGGGAAATTATTCCCTCATTTTTCAAAGTGCAGCGCAGCAGAATACAAGATAAAAAATTCAACAATAGAGGAAAAAATAAACTATACAAATTTAAAATAAACAACTATAGTAAAAGATAACCAATAGTTATATAGATAATGATGCAACCTGTCTCAAGTTCTAAGAAAACAGCCAGAACATTTTTTTTAAAGGTAATGCTTTGGTCAAAGACCAAAGTATAGTTTATTGACAAGAAAAAAGATTAAAAAAGTCGGAAGGATTGGATTTTTTTACAATATATATCAAATAGATATAATAAGTTAGTAGGAAAGGTGTCCATATATGTCATGATCTGATGTACTTGTTTGTTAGTAAGAGAATCTACAACAACATTCACTTCACTGTAGGCATGAGTCGCTATATAATCAATCCCATAGAGCGAGTTCAGACAATTCTTCCAATGTGTGGTAAGCAGATAGGCATGATTAATGATGTCATTCCAGATGGCATGAACGATAGTGGTAGAATCACTGTCAATCCAAATCTTTCTCCATCCTCATTGAAGCACAAAATCAACTGCATGGATGACCCATAGAATTGCAGCCTCTAGAGATGAAGATTGTCCACATCCAACATAGAAGCAACCCTGACACTGGACAGCTGAGTCTCTGAAGATGGCACCACAACTGGAAGGGCCTGTATTGACTTTTGAAGCATCATCAATGTTCACTTTGATCCATCCCTGCATCAGTGATTTCCAGAATACTTCAAAGGAACGTTTGGGCTTTGGGTATATTCCAGGCACACAGAGATGAACAAGGATCTCAAAGATACCAACCGAGTTGTTGCAACAGTCTTTTTGAATTGACTCATCTACATGAATCTCAATAAGAATCTGTTTTTTTCTTTCATTATTACTAAATGAGTTTTTATTGTGAATAAGATCATATCTAATATAACAGATCTCATGCAGGAGTACTGCCACCACCTCAAGAAAAATATTTCTAACCTGTAGAGAGGCTTCATATCTAAATTATTTTTTTTAAAACAAACAAATAGAGTCAGATAAGGGCCATATGAAATTAAATAATTCATGAACATAATTCCATAAAGCAGTGGCCGTCGCACAATAAAAAAAAAGATGATCAGCCTACTCCCTGTGTTGATTACACAGGTGACATTTAGAGTAGAGTTGTATGCTAAAAGTTTGCAGACTGGATTTAGTAGGCAATCTATTATGAGCAATGTGCCAAATAAGGGTAAGCCTAGAAGGTTTGATCCAAGGATTATTAAATTGACTCACCCATTGATAATTAGATTGATTTCCAGAAAATTTATTCTTATAGTAGTTTTCAGAGTCTACGATGACATTTGATGCAGGTTCCCAAACAAAGAAGTCACTATTAGAAGGAAAAGGGAGATTATCAATGATCTTCCCAATATTTTCACGAAGGTTATGTCTATGAAATTGAAATACATCCTTTATATAATGACTAGTATCTTCAAGAATAATATTAGGAGGTAACAATGATATCAGGGGGTTACCACACCATTTGTCATACCAAAAATTAATGGAAGAATCAGCACTAACCATCTATCTAGAATTTTCCATGATCTTGTGGTATGAGTCCCTAATAGAAGGCCAGATCGAAGAGTTGATGAAATTAAAATTCCCATTTAAGAGTTTAAAGAGGAATCTATGGTTCAAGAATTCAGAAGCTTTATAAGTACAATTAATAATATGCCAAGTAAGATGGGCTTGTAGAGTATGATTTAACAACTTTAAATTTTTTATACTAATGCCACCTTTATCAAGTGGTTTACAAAAGGATTTCCAAGGGATATTGACAGGTTTCTTTTCAAAAATACTTCCTATCGAAATGAAGTTTTTAATATAAGTATTAATTTTCTTGAAGATGCCGACATGCCAATTATAAATCATAAAAGCGTAGACCATTTAAGATAAAATGGTCGATTTGACCAAATATATTCTTCTAGCCATGAAGAGAGATTTCCCTTTCCAAGTAGAGATCTGTTTTATGATTTGATCAATGATATTATCAAACTATCTTACTTTAGGATGACCCCAACATAGTGATTTTCTATGTAAACAGTCAGTGTCCTCAAAAACGAAAACCCTTACCTTCGGGTAATCAGGAACGTAACCCGTAGGTAAATTCCCAGAGGCATAACAGATATTGCTCTCAGGCGTACGAAGTGTCGCCCTCAGGCACAGAGTCTATTGCTCATAGGCACGAAAGAAGTTTCCCACATGCTATGTAGTATATTTCCCACAAGATAATCACAACACCTCCCTCAGGATAAACAAGTAACCGGGCCATTCCCAACTTGTAAACAAGAAATACGCATGCAATTCCTCTCTAGGAAATTCTATAATCATTATTATTAAGGCATACCCTCGGGTATCCTGGCCAAACGGCTAATCAGAGGAACGCACCCCCAGGGTGGTCCTGGATCCAATCAACAATCCCAAAAATAAGCTTATTATCACATTTAAATTACCCAAATAATTATACGTATTTAATTCAACAAGGCCTCATCCATAAGACACCCCATTCATTAGTGTGTATCACAACGGTACACAAAACACACATCAATTGGAAATTAAACACCAATCCACCTACCTCGATCACCCGTGATTGATATACCCGAACGAAGACTTCTAAAACATCCATGAACATCGTATATATGAGGTAAAATAATTCTATTTCAACATATAATATCTTCCTTTAGATAATAATTGGAATGAAACACTCAAGGAGAAGGAAGCTCTTACCCTCACGGTTCCAGCAAGATTGACAGAGGTGGAATCGGATTCCCGGTTCGTGATCGGTGGATCTCCAAAGCTCTGGCCATCTCCTCAAGCTTCCCTCTAGTGTTCTAAGCCTTCCCTATGAATAGGGGAGGCAAATAGACGTTTTAAGTTAAAAAAACAAAATACACGGCGTGTACTCTCAAGTACACGACTTGTACTTTCCATTTATTAAATTGTTCCTCTAGTGGATTCTCGCTAGCATGGCAATGTTCATCTATCGACATGAGTACACGGTATGTATGCCTCTATACATGGCGTGTACTGTCACCCAGCTGGCCAGCGCATTACTATTTTCTTACTGACTGACTACACGATGTGTAAATATCCACTGCACGACGTGTAGTCTGTTTTTACACCCTTCGTCACCAACATGGCTACACACCATGTGTACTCATCCCACATGACTAAGAGTACACGATGTATGGAAAAGTACATGGTGTGTAGTTCCAAAATTTTATATTTTACCCATTTTCTTTATTTTCTCAAAAACACTTATGGAAAGGAGAAAACAAGAAACTCGTACCTCGTGAATAAGAACCAGGTTCTTAAAACATCCCCCCTTAAAGCAATTTTTCCCAAATTTCAATTCCAAGGTTGGTGGAGAAATAGCTATGAACAACTCCATCCACTGAGAACGTATGTCAGTCTCCCACTCCTAGGTTTCGTCCTGCACTCAGCCATGCTACCATAGCACCCGTACGAGAGGAACTGACTGGCCTCAGAGAACCTTCATGCTCCTATCAACGATACGAATCAGATTATCCTCAAAGGACACATCTATTTCAATCTCAACCTCCTCAGGCTGAAAGATGTGAGACAAGTTTGAATGATAGTGACATAACTAAGATACGTGGAAGAAGTCGTGCATGGCTTGGTATCTCTTTGGTAACTGCAACCGATAGGCAACCAGCCCAAATCTCTCCATAATCACAAATGGCCCCACATACCTCAGTGAAAGTTTACCTTATCTCCTAATCTGCCTGTGTCTCATCCTCGGTGAAACACGCAAGAAAACCTGATCCCCAACCACAAACTCCAAGGGTCATCTGTGGCGATCCACATAATATTTCTGACGAGATTGTGTGGTAGCCATCTGATTCTTAATCAACTGGACCTGCTTAGAAGTCTACTGCACGAGACGTGGTCCCAGTAAATCTGCCTCACCTACCTCTAACCAGCACAAGGTTGATAGGCATGGCCTTCCATATAAATCCTCGTAAGATTCCATCTCAATAGTGGCCTGAAAACTATTATTATAGGCAAACTCGACTAGGGGTATATAATTCTCCCAAGAGCCCCCAAAGTCTTCGTTGCATGCACGCAGCATGTCCTTAAGCACATGTATTGTATGCTCTGACTGAACATCGTTCTGAGGGTGGTAAGCTATGCTCAGAAGCACCTATGTACCTAGTTCCCTATGAAACCTTTTCCAGAAACGAGACGTAAAATAGGTGTCTGTATATGAAATGATAGAACGGGGGACCCCAAGAAGACATACGACTTCTCGGATATACAAATTCTAATGCTCGTAAACTCCGAAGGTCTCCATGATCGGAAAAAAGTGAGCTACCTTTGTGAGTCTGTCCACAACAACCCACTTGGCATCATTGCCTCGAGGTGACCTCGACAACCCAGTCACGAAGTCCATCGCGACATCATCCAACTTCCACTCTTGAATGGGTAACTACTGTAACAGTCCAGCTAGCCTCTGATGCTCTTCCTTCACCTGCTGACAGTAGGAACATCTCGTAACAAAACCAGATACATCCCTCTTCATTCCCGGCCACTAGTACTGAAGTCTCAAACCGTGGTACATCATGGTAACCCTGGGATGAACTGCCCAAGATGAAGCATGAAACTCCCGCATCATCTCCTTGCGTATATCCCCTGGAACCCACACTCGTCCATTGAAATGAAATACTTCATCATTGCCTATCGTCCAACCAAGAGAAGTGTCCTCAATGGTCACCGACTCCTATATAACTAGGCCTTCTGAATCAGATAGTTGTCTCATCCTCACTCTATCCAGGAGGATAGAAGTCACAACTAAAGGTGAAATATATGTATGCCCTTACCTGTCTTTCACCTCCAAATTCATCTCATAGAACAAAGCCATAAGATTCCATTCAGCACTGGCATCCTGCACTTCCTGTATCTGAGTTTTAATGCTCAGTGAATTACCTACTACATTACCTTTAATGGGTGTATACGCAAGCTTAAAATTGAAGGACATAAGGTATTCAACCCACCTTTTCTATCTCGGGTTCAAGTCATGCTGGGTGAAGATGTACTTGAGACTTTTTCTGGTCCGTGAACACCAGAAAATGTTCTACCATGAGATAATGTCTCCAACTGCGCAACACATGAACAACTGCAGGAAACTCGAGATCATGCGTCAGGTAATTCCTCTCATGTGTCCTCAAATGCCGAGACCCATATGAAAATACTCGATCTCCCTGCATCAACACAGCTCCTAGCCCAATACCTGATGCATCATAGTAAACTGTATAGCTCTTCCCCTACTCTGGGAGTACCAGGATCGGTGTTGATGTCAACTTTACCTTCATGTCCTGGAAGGCTATCTTGCAAACTTCTGACCAAATGAACTTCACACCCTTCTTAGTCAAACCCGTCAATGGCGCTGCTAAGAGGGAGAATTCCTGTATGAAGAGTCTTTAGTAACCAGCCAGCCCCAAGAAACTTCATATATCAAACAAGTTCATAGGCTGCTTTTAGGAAACTACTGTTATCACCTTTTCTGGGTCTAATGCAGCTCCTTCCTCTGAGATGATATGACCCAGGAAGTGTATCTGGTCCATCCAAAAGTTTCCCTTTTAGAGCTTATCATATAGTCGATGCTCTCTCAGTGCACTCAATACGATCTAATGATGGGTGGCATGGTCGTATCGATTCTGAGAGTACACCAAGATGTCATCCATGAATACTACCACAAAAGAATCCAAATAAGAATGGGACACACGATTATTCAGAGCCATGAAAATTTCTGGTGCATTCGTGATTCCGAACGGCATAACCATATAATCGTATATACCATACATGCTCTTGAATGCAGTGAGAGGTATATCAGATTCTCTAATGCACATCTGATGATATCCTAATCTCAAGTAAATATTTGATAACACTCGTGCACCATGAAGTTGATGAAAAAGATCATCAATCCTTAGCAAGGGATATCGGTTCTTAACCGTCAACTGGTTCAGCTGCTGAGAATCCATACAGAGTCTGAGGGTACCATATTCCTTCTTCGCAATGAAGACTGATGAACCCCAAGGAGAAGTACTGTGTCAGATGAAACTATTTTCCTTTAACTCCTCTAACTGTCTATTGAGCTCCTGCAAATCTGGTGTATCCATCCTAAAAGGAGGAATGGAAACCAGTGCTGATCCTGGAACAATCTCAATAAAGAGATCCACCACATGCTCTAGAGGAAGACCTGAAAATTCGCCCAGGAATACATCCCTGAAATGATCAACCACTAGAGGGAAATACATCGGATAAGTCCCCTGGTCGTCCAGATATAAGCTCGTGATCTGGGCTGTGATACCACCCCGCCCATGATTCTTTGGTCCAGCTCAACTCGCCTAAACATCCCACTCTCCCTTGTATAGAAACTCTCCGCCCTCTAGTGATGTGAAACTCTCCCTGCAACGATAGTAATCTACAAAGGCTCGAAAGTGAACCAACCAGTCAATTCCGAGAATGACATCATAGCTCGTCATCTTTTAGACATAGAGGACCCAGAGGATGTGACACCCACCAACCTCAAGGGGGAACTCCTTACACTGACGCACACTTTCCATTCTAGTTCCCAACGGAGTGTCTAAAGTCATAACTACAGAGGAAGTAGAAACACTAAGCCCAAGGCTCTCCACAATGTGTACAGATATAAAGAAATGTGTAGCAGCTGTATTGAAAAGTACTGAAGATAAAACAGAAGCTACTAGAATAGTACCTATGACAGTAGAAGGTCCAAGATCCTGCTCCTTCTGGGTCTGTTCCACTACATATATTTGCCCTGTGTCGTGGCCCTGAGACATAGCCTGGCTACCCTGAGCTCTCCTGCACTACTGCCTCTGAGATCCGGGTGTCTGGATACTACGACCACATCCACCATCCATACCTGTACACCCTGATGTATTCCAGTTCCCCGATTGGTAAGAATCTGCTGGTCCTGACCCCGCACGCGAAGTCTGCACAGAACCCCTCTCACTAGCCACTTGTGGAAATGCCCTGCAAAAGCACTCCAGATGACCCAACATTCCACAAGCTCGGCATTCCACTGGTTCATGTGGACACTGCGGTCACTTGTGCCCCTCTTTACCACACTGGTAGCACATGAAATGGCCACCTGAAACATTCTTCTGGCTAGTACTACCACCCTGAGAGAAGTCCATCTGTCTCTTCCTCTTACCAGAAGAAATAGTACCAGAAACTAGTGCTAAACCGCCCTAGACCGCACTACTAGCTTCCCACAGGTTCCTCTCTGTAATAACAGCCTTTTTCACAATAGCATTTACAGAAGGCAACCTGAAAACATTCATCAGTGCTTGGATGTCATATCGAAGACCATTCTCAAAGCGTCTGACTCTCAATGTCACATCACCCACCAGACCGGGTGCAAAACGATGATGCTTGGTGAAACGTGTAGAATAATCCATCTCCGACATAGCACCCAGCGGCAGATTCATGAACTCTCGAGCTCGATCGTCCCTCAGCGTCATTGGGTTGAATAAGTCATAGAAGGATATATGGAAATATTTGCGTGCCATGTCTTTATGATTCTCTAACTGGGTGGTAACATCCCACCACCTCATGGTGGAATCACGCAACATATAAGTCGTGATCTTGACCATCCACCCGAGAGGAATCTCTAGGTGCTCGAAAATAGTCTGCATCGACCCCATCCAAGACTCCGCAGCCTGTGGGCCGCCATCCCTTGAAAACATAGGTTGATGCTGCTGTTAGAAGATATGATTCAGCTCGGCCATAGATGTGGCAGCCGGCGGTGCTCCCTGAAAGGTCTGCATGAACCACATAAGGCCTTCACGGAACTGTGGCTCCACGCCTGTGTCCGGTATTATGGTTGGCACCACATCTGGCTCTGCTGGAGGATCAATTGGTAGCCCCTGGCTTACCATCTCCAGATTATACTCTTTGCCGCTCTCCTGGACAACAACGCGTGAACGTCTCGGTGGCATGTCACTACAAGTTCAAACACACACATTAGATCTAGATTATCATAGTCTGAAAATGAAGGATCCAAAAGGGGAACATGAGGAAGAAGGCATTTAAGATTGCACTACAAGACCACACGACATGTATACTGACTAAACAGCCTGTACCTGACTTCTCTTTCCATGCCCGTGTCCTTCTAAATGTCCATGCCACACGGATCCCGTTTAAACAAAACTACACGGCGTGTATATAATATACATGGTTTGTATGGTGTATTTTTTCAACGACCCGTGTTATTTGTGACACAGCCAACTACTCGGCTTGATACGACACGGTGTGTTACACCAAGACATGGCGTGTACACAACCCCATTTTCCAGCCACATGGTTAGGTCTATACAGTCTGTCACTGGTCAAGACTACACGACATGTTCCACAGGTACACAACGTGTACTAGACGAGATTCACCGACCCGTGTTGTTAGTTACACGACTGGATACATGGCTACAACTACATGGCATGTTCATCAGTGGACACGACGTGTATATATTAAGTTCTACCCTTGTTTGTGTTGTTAGTTACACGGGCTGACTTCAGGTCAACACTACACAATGTGTACATCTGGTACACAGCGTGTTCACCCCAAGAATTTCCCTTCCCCGTGTCCCCACCCATATTGTCTATGACATAGGAAGAGACTGCAGGGCATGTACTTAGTGTACACGGCGTGTACTCAAAAAGTTTTTCTTTTCTTCTCAAACAGAAGAACATACACGGTGTGTTTAAGGTAGTACACGGCGTGTATACTGGGTTTCCAGATAGTATGCCTCAAAAACTTCTCTGAACCCCAAAAAATACTGAAAAACAACACCTAAGTGCCATATTCCGATCCTCGAGGTCCCATACTTCCCGCAAATCAATGTTTGGCATCTTATATGTGTTATTAACGGATAAACAGTCAATGATCCACTAAATTTCAGTCAATGAGGGCCCATACTCCCCAATAACCAAAGTTTGGCGTCCATTCTAAAAACAAGATGACACAATAATACCCTATCAAACAGTAGGTATTTATCAATGCAGCTATCACAACAGCATGATTTTACTAGTA
Organism: Viscum album; assembly: GCA_963277665.1. Classification (NCBI taxonomy): domain Eukaryota; kingdom Viridiplantae; phylum Streptophyta; class Magnoliopsida; order Santalales; family Viscaceae; genus Viscum; species Viscum album. Next base: position 523,600,468 of record OY728150.1, read on the forward strand.
CAACATCAATTGCAACAACATGAAATATCTAATGCACCTAAAGTTCATGGAAACTATGCATGGAATGTGATTTCTATCATGTGCCTAAATTAGGTTTGAGATGGAATACCCTCATCTCATCGAGTTGCAACCAGATATAACCCATGAATAAAATATAACAACACAATCAAAAGTGCATCACCCTTCGGTGAAAATCAATTCAACTGTAAAATTGCAAAATCAGAGAAATTGAAACACGAGGTAAATCGGCTTTTCCCTGTACACGGGTTAGCTACGCCCGAGAACATCTTATTACCAACTGTCGTTCTTGTCCTATCCCTGACTAAGCCTAAATATAGTAAGTCAAAGAAATGAAATCCTATGGTACCACTTTCTAACGTCCCGGATCCGGGTGCCACTCAACGGGTACCCCAAACCCGGTTGGTTACATAACCACAAGTGCATTTCCCCAAACACCAGAGGCTGCCGACTAGCAGTGAGGGCCCAGGTCTGATAGTCGGGAAACTATGCCCTCATTTTTTAAAGTGTAGCGCAACAGAATACAAGATAAAACATTCAACAATAGCAGAAACAGTAAACCATACACATTTAAAATAAAAAACTGCTGTGAAAGATAACCAACAGTGATATAGATAATGATGCAACATGTTTCAAGTTCTAAGAAAATAGTCAGAACATGTTACACAACAATACATTATAGTACAATATAGAGTACATCAAAAAAAAACAAAATAGTTGGTAGCATCATGAGAATAATACCGGTCCCATGCTCCCCTACTCTTCAGCAGCAATGAAGTACCTGTATAGGGACCCCTTCCTTTATCCACACCTGCAGAAATGTAATCTGTTTGGGCCAAAGACATGACCCAAATAGGGTGTGAGAAATAAATCCCAGTAGGCACCCACCAAAGGCTTGTGCCCAACTGTGTGAAAATATACAACAACATTGTGCAGTAGTGAAATGCAACAAACTAAGATGTAATAAAAAATAACTAACTTTACCATTTGTATTTCCATTTTATTATTCATCTACTCGTTCATTATAAGGAAACCACCACAGTGAATTTCTATTTAAACAGTCAGTGTCCTAAAACATGCAAACCCTTACCCTCGGGTAATCAGGAATTTAACCCGCATGTAATTTCCCACAAGCATAACAGATACTTTTCTCAGGTGTACAAAGTGTCACCCTCAGGCATAGAGTTTATTTCCCACACGCATGAAAGAAGCTTCCCACAGGCTATGTAGTACATTGCCCACATGCTAATCACAACACTGCCCTTATGATAAACAAGTAAACGGGCCATGCCCAACATGTAAACAAGCAATAAACATGAAATTACTCTCATGGAAATTCTATAATCATTATTATAAAGGCATATGCTCGGGTATCCTGGCCAAATGGCTAAACAGAGGAACACAGCCTCGGGGTGGTCCTGGATCTAAGAAAAGATCCCAAACATGATTTTATTATCACATTTAAATTACCTAAACAATTATAGGTATTTAATTCAACAAGTCCTCAACCATATGACACCCCATTCATGGGCACATATCACAACGGTACACAAAACACACATCAGTTAAAAATTAAAAAACAAACCACCTACCTCGATCACCCATGATCGATATACCTGAACGAAACCTTATGAAACATCCATGAACATCGTAGATCTGAGGTAAATTATTCTCATTCAACCTCAAATAACATCCTTTTGAGAATGAATTAGAAAGAAACACTCAAAGAGAAGGAAGCTCTTACCCGCGCGATTCCAGCAAGATCGACAGAGGTGGAATCAGATTCCTGGTCCGCGATCAGTGGATATCCAAAGCTCCGGCCATCTCCTCGAGATTCCCTCTAGAATTCTAAGCCTTCACTATGAACAGGGGAGGATACTACCCATTTTAAGTGAAAAATAACAAAATACACGACGTGTAATTTCGATTTTTTTAAACTTTTCCTATGGCTTCACCAGTGTGGCACTATTCATCTGCTGACATGAGTACACGACATATATGCCTCTATACACTGTGTGTACTGTCCCTCATCTGGCCATCGCCTTACTATTTTCCTGCCGACTGACTAAATGACGTGTAAATATCCACTACAGGGCGTGTAGTCTGTTTTTACACCCTTCGTCACCAACATGGCTACACACCATGTGTACTCATCCCACACATCCAAGAGTACACGGCATGTGGAAAAGTACACGACGTGTAGTCCCAAAATTTAGGATTTTTCGCCATTCTCTTTATTTTCTAAAAACACTTAAGGAAAGGATAAAAGAAGAAACCTGTACCACGAGAATAGGAACCGGGTTCTTACAGTATGTAATGTTTTTTATCTTTTAATGGTGAATCTGTTTTGTAAAATAAATGTTTTTATGACTTCTAACAATGAAATTGGATTCCATAATTGTTTTTTCTACATATTGAAATGGGCTATAATGGTTTTAATTAGGTAAATATTGATTTTAAACTATATAATTGATTTATTTATGTTCTCAAAATATTAATATGAAAAAGATAAATTTCATCATTTATTTTCTTGATTTCTACATGAGTAACATGATTCTATTAATTTTGAATTTATTACACATATTTGGTTTTATAATACCATGTTTTCAAATGTTTTTTTTGGATCAAAGAATGTTTATAAAATTTTATAATGGTCATGATTAATACTATAGTTACTTGTTTTAATAGATTCTAAATATATTGAATGGAATAGGTGTGTCAACATAATATATTATTTTTGTGGAATTTTATCTACAAAATTTGAATATTTACACATTTTATGTAATATTTTAACATAATTATCTAAAATCATAAAATTAAATTTTCCTAAAAATATAGGAATGTTTATAGAATGTTCTAATTTAAGAAATTATATATTGATTTCATTAGACTTCATTAATATTAGTATCATATAAAATTATTATATACCATTAAATTTTAGGAATATTTTAGAAGATACATTAATAAGAATCCAATTAATTGATATATTATCATGAGATATCATTAAATTATTGTCAGGACCCGCCCTCAGGGCCCGTTTCGTGACTACCCCAAGCCCACCTTCCATAGGCCAGTGGCCGGCAACTATCACCCAAGGCGTAAATCCTGAAAAAGGGAAGGCATTGCCTTTATAGAAGTAAACAACACAACAGAGAATTCAAGCTAAAGTAATCACTAAGTAAACTGAGTACAAAAGTAAGTGATGAAAATTCAATGGGCCAGAATACAAACCCAACTGAAAGTAAAATACAACTAAAAAGAAATTACAACAGTAGTAAAGTAAATCAACAACAACAAATTCGTCCTCCGGCTATCCCAACTGATGGGTGAGTACAGATGGTCTCCTCAGCTCCTCGGGTCCGCCCGTCTGCTCCGTGTATGTTCCACTAGATAGTCCACCTCCAGATACAGTTCCTCTCCTCAAGCCTCAACCAATATCAGCGTTTTCTATCGTCTGCAACCAACACCACGTATTGTGGGCATAGCACGTGCAGTTGTGAGTATATGATACTCAGTAGGGACCCTGAGTCCCCCAAAGGACTCCTAGAATCCACAAAGGATAAATGAAAAAGGATAGACACAAACACGAAGTATTAACCAACTCTACTTAGGTATATGCTCATACGTAATCCTATGTCATCAATTCCAGTTCGGCTCCAACTCACGAGCCCAGGTACAGCACAGTCCACACAGGAAAGCACAACCCAAACCACACAGAAAAAGCAAGTCAATCATATCGATGGTATTTATTGAAATGAAAGACTCAGATCACACAGAATACTACTCACGAAGAGGGGTGGAGATGATAGCTGTAGCCTCAGAATCATCTCCCCTGCCGAACCCACATTGGATCCAAGTATAGATGTTGTCGCTGGCGAACCCACGTAGGATCCAATCACAGTAACCCTCCTTGCCGAACCCAAGTAGGATCCAAGTACAGTCATCATCACTGCTGAACCCACGAGGGGTCCATGTGCAGTCATCCTCACTGCCGAACCCACGTAGGAACCAAGTACAGTCATCATCGTCGTCACAGTCGCAGCCACCTCTAGGGTTCCCGTACACAGCACGCTCGATTCCGGGAGGGTCCGCTCCACAATCCAAGAGGGTCGATACATCAACTATCACGAAGTCCAGATTTGATGTATCCCAAAGTTCCATCTCGTTAATAGGAACCCAATGCGACATAAAGCGGGTCAATCGGACGCCCGATCTGAGAGATATTTCCTTTTCCGTCCGAGGGGCCCAGTTAGAAAAACGTCCGTTTCTAACCCTGGTGATATCCATAGTCATCCGAACCTTGAGTGGAGTAATCCAAAAGAACTGTATCATCAAGATGAATTCATCGTATTTAACGGGACGTCATTTGGACATTCCGTCCTTATGTTATAAGTGTTTCTCCTCCAAGGGCCCGGTTGGTTTCGGGTTCGAACCAACCCGGCCGTACCCAAACTTCTCCGAAACCTCCAGTGTAATATACCGAAATGACTGTCTCGATCCAAGGATCCCTAAAAAACTAACGGTGCATTGATCGGAGGTCTGTATCCTAATATAAGAGTGTTTGAACGAACCTTCTCCGAAAATAGGGAGTCTGTGCCCGGTCCGACCCAGCCCAATACCCCCTGTGTCGGACCGAACCGGGTCAACCCAACCCGAGTCCAGGTCCGGCCCGATTGGGCGAGGCCTGGCCTTGCTGGCGCGGCCTGGCCTGGACCATGCGGCCTGCGTCCCGGCTCGGCGCTGGCCGAGCAGTGTGCAAAGGGGGCGCTGCCCCCTGTTTGTAGAAACAGAGGACCTTGTGGGGTCCATACTTAGGGCTGCTGAGGGGGGTTACACCCCCCTAGTTTCCTGGTAACGAGAATCACTTAAGGCCGGCCGGTTGAGCCACTGTGGGACTTTTCAGGCTCCTGCCTTCTGGAGTCTCTGGGGGCCGGTTGTCCGGCAGCCCCTTCCTGGTCTGCCGCGGCCTAAGGGCGCAGCTTGTCTCACTGGCGGGGCGTGATGGCGCTGTGCACCACTGTCGTGGCCCACTCCAGCCGCAGTCCTCTTCGTCCCCACGTGGTGGAATGACACCATGCCGCCTTCCCCTCAACCATCAACGAAGACCAACAAGAAGAAGGGTAGGTGAATCGGCCGTGTTTGTGCAGTCCTATCTCCTCCTGTTACGATGATAACATTCGTCCAATTCTTGAACAACGAAGGATGATGATTAAACATGAACAAAAGAATTAACCCCTACCTAAACATCGATGTCGTTCTCCAGGCGTTGCAGAAGACGGCGTTGAAGGGTGAGGTTTGAAAGACGGCGTTGGCGTGCATCCCAGGAGGAAATTGAGTCTCCACACTAGTTGCGGAGAGAATAAAGAAAGGCACATCGTCTCCCATTTCGGTGATAGTGTTCTTCATCGAAAAGAAGTCATTCTTCGTGGGAAGATGGTGTTCTTCAAAATAAACTAGAATTCTCCCCAAATCCTCCTCAGACAATAATTATAACCCAAAAATAAAATAAGCTACTCCTTATTTTTTTTATTTTCCATGCATTTCAAAAACATAAAATACAAACACTTTGAAGAGGTTTAATCAATTAATTTATCAAGTGTTGGCATGAATTAAAGTGGGAGATGAGGAGTTACTTAAATAAGTTCAAGGGCTTCCCAACATTAAACACACAGAGTTTAATGGGGGTTTTAGGATGTTTAATTGAATGTGAAGGGTTGGGGCTGGAGCGGGCGCCACCTCACATTTATCCTCACATCGGTAGTTAGGATTCTAGTGGGTCCAACACTAACTCCCCCATGTAGGATAAAACCACCTTAATTAGAAATAAAAATGTACCACAATTTTATTCACTTTATAATTAATCCACTTTTTTTAACAACTCCTCCAAAAAAACACATCTTCGGTTAAGGTACTCCTAATAAATTACTGAAACTGTGGTTTCATCGGTGCCCTATGATTTCAATTCTAACCACCGGTTCAAAAGATAGGAAAAACCCGCTCGTTAATTTACTAAACGTACCTCAGATAAACTTTGGAAATTGATTCCAGGATCACCGGGCCTCAGAACCAGGTTCCATCAGAAACTACGTACTTTGAAAATACCACGGAATTAATGAAAAAAATTACTTGAAATTTATGGTTCCTTACATTACTCCCACCTTAGAGCTTTACATCCCCGTAAAGCTACATCACAAACTAGGGAAACCAATAAGGGTACTGTGCACGCATCTGGGCCTCCCACTCCCACGTGCTCTCTTGGAGGTTCCCATGCTGCCAAAGAATACACACCAGAGGAATTGACCATCCTTGTAGGGCCCACTCCTGTCGATCCTCGATCTCCACCAGGACCTCCACAAAATTCTCCCCATCATATATGTCTAGCTCTCTATGGTCGATGATATACGTCAGGTCATGCACGTTTTTACTCAGCTAAGAAACGTGGAAGACGTCGTGAACCCAGTGAAACTGAGGTAGATGATCCAAGTGATAAGCCTCCTCACCTATCCTGCAAAGAACCTAGAATAGTCCAATGAAGTGCAGAGATAACTTTCCGCCTCAGCCAAATCTTTGTAATCCACGTCGAGGTGAGACCCATAAGAAAACGTGGTCACCATCCTTGAACTCTAGTGGTCTCTGCCTCTTATCATCATAGGACTTCTGTCGGCTCTGTGCAGTCCTCATCCCCTATTGGATGATCTGCACTTTCTCTGTCATGTCCTGGACCATATCTAGTCCTACAAGTGCCGACTCCCCATGGTCAGTCCAGCCCAGAGGTGATCTGCAAGGTCAGTCGTACAATGCCTAGTATGGTGCCATCCCGATGGTAGAGTGGTAATTTTTGTTGTATGAAAAATCCACCAAAGGTAGGTGATCCACCCAGCTGTGACCAATGTCGAGGACACATTCACGAAGCATGTCCTCAAGAGTCTGAATGGTCCTCTCCATCTGGCCATCCATCTTGTGATGAAAGGTGGTTCTCAGGCGTAGCTGCATCCCAAAAGCCTCCTCCCACCCCTTCCAAAGCCGGGAAGTAAAGAGAGCATCTCGATCAGAGATGATAGATGATGGCACACCTTGAAGCTGTATGATCTACTAAATGTAGAAGCGTCCCATGCTCTCCACTGAGCCCTGCTCTCTAATAGGTAGAAGGTGGGCCGACTTGGTGAGCTGTTCGACGATCACCCATATGGAGTCATTTCCTCTGGTAGCACGTGGAAGTCCCATCACAAATTCCATGGATATCCCATCCCACCTCCACTCCAGGACCTCTAAGGATTGTACCAAGCCTTCTAGTACCTAGTTCTCCACCGTCACATGCTGGCAGGTGAGGCATCGTGAAATGAAATCTTCCACAGCCTTCTTCATACCTGGCCACCAGTGCTGTCATCTGATATCCTGGTACATCATCACTACTCCTAGATGTACCGCCAAAGGAGAAGTGTGAAACTCCCTCAGCACCTCCTATTATAATGCAACTTGTACCATGGTACATCCCGTAAAGGGGATGACATGCTCCCCTCCTTTAGAAAATCCTTCGGGTGCCAGCCATGAGGATATCTGAGCACATCGCGCCTCACAGTCAATGTCACCACGCTGTGCCTCACTTAACCGCTGATGTTGTGGAGGAGTGACTATGAGCGATTATAGAAAGGCTTCCCCATCTCTATCCACAATGGATATCTTCAAAGTGGCTAATTGCCCTATCGCCTCCACATGTAACTGAATGCCCGACCTCCTTCTGAGAGCACCAGCTACTACATTCCCCTTACCAGGAGTATAGACTATCTCAAAGTCATATTCCTAGAGAAACTTTAGCCATCTCCGCTGTCTCAGGTTCAGGTCCTTCTACGAGAAGATACACCTGAGACTTTGGTGGTCAGAGTAAACTATGCACCCTACGCCCTCCTCTGGTAGCCTCATGATGGGTGTACTTTTCAATCTCTATCTCACCTCCTGGAAGGTCTGCTGACATCTATATGACCACACAAAGTGTTTCCCCTTCTTCATCAAAGCTGAATGTGGTGCTCCAACTCTGGAGAAGTTTGGAAGAAATCTCTGATAGTACCCATCCAGACCTAGGAAACTCTGCACCTCTGTGACGCTCATGGGTGGCTCCCAAGATAGTACTACATCGATCATCGCATGATCCACCACAACTCCCCCCCTTAGTGATGACATGCCCCAAGAAGTGGACCTCCCAAATCCAGAACTGGCACTTTGAGAGCTTACCATAAAGCCGGTACTCTCGGAGTGTATTCAGTACAACCCACAAGTGGTCGGCGTGCTCATTCTCAATAGTTGAGTAAATCAATAAGTAATCAATGACGACTATGACAAATCGATCGAGGTAAGGCTGGAATATCTTGTTCATGAGACTCATGAACACTGCTGGAGAATCGGTTACGCCTAATGGCCTAACCAAGAACTCATAGTGGCCATACCGACACCTGAAGGTCATCTTCTGCACATCCTCATCTCGAACTCTGAGATGATGATTTCCTGACCTGAGGTCTACATTCGAGAACCAGCGTGCTCTCTTGAGATGATCAAAAAGGTCTTCAATCCTCGGAAGTGGATACTTGTTCTTTACAGTCACCTAATGCAGGCGACGGTAGTCAACACATAGTCAAAATATCCCATCTGCCTTCTTGGCGAATAAAATTGGAGAAGCCTTGGGGGAAAAACTGGGTTGGATGAATCCCTTGCCCTGCAAGTCCTCCAGGTGTACCCATAGCTCAACAAGCTCAGTGGGAGCCATCTGATATGTTGGAGTAGATATTGGGGTTGTCCTGGGGTATAGGTCAATATATAATTCTACCTCTCTGTGAGGATGCATTCCTAGAACATCGTTAGGAAAAATGTCCGCATACGGATGCACCACAAAAGGAAAACTCGGTCTCTGCACATCAACTACTCCAAGGATGAGACTAGCCAACTAATGTGTGATCGACATCCCTCTCCTCTGCGTTAGTCCATCCTGTGCTGAAAAGGCTCCCTTCTCTCTAGTGAAGGTGAACCTGCTCCCATCTATGCCGACACACCGCACTTTGTGCCTAAAAATGATGATCTGAGCATGGACTGTAGATAACCAATCCATGCCCAAGATGATGTCGTAAGGCCTCTACGCCACTAAAATAAGATCTAAGCCGAAGATATCACCTCCTAGAGTAAGCTCACACTGCTGGCACAAGTGCATAATCATTGAGTCTGCACCCGTAAGAGTCTCTAGCCGTAAAGATCGAGCTAACGGCTCTGTTGGAATCTCTGAGCTCTGAATAAGGGCAGAAGCAATGAGAGAATGACTCGCTCTTGTGTCTATAAGTACTACAGCAGGGGTGGAGTAGACACAGATAATACCTTGAATAATATCAGGTGTTCCGTGGTCGTAAGCCTCCACTGCCTGAAGTTGTGCCAGCCTCTGTCCGCCAGCTCACTATGGTCTGGGTGGACCTCCTGGTGGTGGTGGTGGTAGAGCCTCAAAGAATCGCCCACCACCCGCTGCTCGGCCAGCTCCTATGCATAGAGGGTTAGGTAGTCACGAGCAATGTGTCCCTACCCAATGCAGGCATAGACCTGCCTGTCTCTCATATGACTGGCTCTACTGCGTGTGCCCCGCACCTCTGAACCAGTATCTTGAGGTCGGCCACCTGATCGCCTGGTCTGCTTGGACCTCTGTGACATCTGTCTACTTCCAGCTGCAGAAGACTCTGCTACGTGTCACCATGCGGTAGGCCTCACTACTGGCGTAGGCTCAGCAAGGAAACTCTCCACAAATAAGTTTCTCTCCAGTACTCCTGGGTGCGATGGAATGTTGAGGGAGATCATCGGTGACCTGATCTCATGCCTCAGTCCCTGCTCGAAGGTCCATGCCCAGAATAATGTGTCCCATACCATGTCTGTAGAATAGCTTGATAGGTCGGTAAATCTCACCGAGTACTGGGATACTGTCATCCTGACCTGCCGCAGCTGTAGTTACTCCGGATGCGCACAACCCAGAGGGTGGCTGGAATGAACTCCGAGCGGAAGAGGTTCTCGAAGTCCATCCAAAGAAGAGATGCCTCATCGTGAACCTAGAGCCTCAGGCTACACCATCTACCTACTCCCATGTGCATAAGATTCACCGCAAGGATTAGCATAAGATCTACTAGTGTCCCTAACAATATAAATACTCAAACAAAAGACTCCATCCAATCCTCAGCTGCCTGAGGGTCTATCTCTCAGTGGAACCTAGATGGACTCTGACGCTGAAAAATGTGCAGCACAGTCAGGCGACGTGCACTCACCACTACTGGGGCTGGTGGTATTGGTGGCCCAGCAGGCAGAGGTACCGCTGGTGCCTCCACTGTAATGGGGCCATGCACCGAGGCCTCGTCGCTCGGTGGGATGTCATCTCGCACAAAGCTCATAACCCTATCTGGCTACCGTCGTGGGGCCACCCTGAAAAGTAACATGTGAACCACATTTAGTACAATATACATGGTGATCTAACACAAAGTTATCACAAAGAAAACTTTTAAAAACACACATGCAATTAGTGTTTTCGTGCACTGAGTTTGAAATCAGACATTAAGGTCCAGGTGTATGGATACGTCAGCCGCCACACCAACACTGGACTCTCTGGGCTGATAACCACACTCAATACTCTAAATATTATTGGTTCACAGAGAAAAAATTATTAGAGTCCTAAGTTCTGTGGTAGAACTGACTCCTTAGATACCAATTTGTCACAACCCATCCTCGGGGCCCATGACGTGACTACCCCAAGCCCATGTTCCATAGGCCAGGGGCGACAGACTAGCACCCAAGGCGTAAATCCCGAAAAAAGGAATGAATTGCCTTAATATAAGTAAACAACACAATGGAGAATGCATGATGATGTAAACACAAAGAAAACTGAGTACAAAAGTAAATGCTGAAAAGTAAATGGGCCAGAATACAAACCCAACTTAATGTACAATACAACAGAAAAGAAAGTACATCAGCAGTAAAGTAAATCAGCTACCATCGAGTCGTCTTCTAGCTATCCCACCTGAAGGGTGAGTACAGATGGTCTCCTCAGCTCCTCAGGTCTAGCCGTCTGCTCCATGTACGTCCCGCCTGATAGTCCACCTCCGGATACCGTCCCGCTCCTCAAGCCTCAACCATGATCATCATTGTCCGTCGTTTGCAACCAACACCATGTAGTGCAGGCATATCCCATGCAGGGGTGAGTATACGATACTCAGTAGGGACCCCGAGTCCCCCAAAGGACTTTCAGAATCCACAAAGGATAAACCACAAAGGATAGATACAAACACAAAGTATCAACCAACTCTACTTAGGTATATGCCCATACATAAACCTAAGTCATCAATTCCATTTAGACTCCAACTCACGATCCCAGGTACAACCCATCCCAAACAAGAAATGTGACACCCCAAAATTTCATAGTGTGTTACTTCTTCAAAATAATTCAATAACCTGCACTACACACAACACCGAGTTCAAGCGCACCTTGACATACCAAACAAGCCGTTCAAAAGAGTTTATGAATAGTATTAAATAAATTTTGAAATTTATATAATCATTATAATTTCAGAATCCATATTATTATTTTCTTAGAAATTATTTAAGAACAAATTCTTTTTTCCAGACAAAAGAATTAATTTTCAAAAATGCACTTTTACCAACTTTTAATAGTGAAACATTTTAAATCCAATATTTTAAACTTTTATATATTAAATTTGACTAAATAAATTTATTATTTAGAATGGGGACATCAAAAATTTACAATGTAACACCCCAAGCTTCCACGGTACACTTTTCTTTGAATAATACAGTAGCGTGTGTTGTACGTTACTTCGAGTTCTAACACACACTACAACCAATCAAACTAGCCGTTATGAATAGTAATACATAATTTTAGATATTTTATAAATTTTATCTTTCAAAATGGACTTCATTTTTGGATTTGGAATATCAAATTTATCCTACAGTGAAATTTTGGTACATTTCGGATAACTTTTATATTTTAATGAATAGTGAAAATTAATATATTTTAATTAAAAACAACATTTTTAATCAAAATACTTAATAGTGATAAATTATGAATTTGTGTGGTTTTAAAGTATATTTAGAATATATTTTTATCATTTAATAAAATTTTGGGCATTGGACATAATTTCACAATTAAACCGGACATAAACAAGTATCATTCTTTTGATAGTTATTATATCTTAAAAACACGCTTTTTGTTTTGACAGCGGAAATTAATTTTAAATTAATTTCCTCCACTTCTGTGTTTTGAATTTGGAAAAATTGATTCCATTATTGGAATCAGTATGTACAAATTGTGTAAGTAGGTAAATTTTATTTTTATACATTTTGAATAATTACTTCGGTAAATATTTTATTTACCACGGTTAAAGGGTAAATTCGGCAAATAATGGTTAAAAATAATATTATAATAATAATAAATTATCCTAAAATGTGTCCTAACCTTATTTGTGGATACATGTCCGACCTTTTGCATCTTTGGGTCGATTTGGGGACCCCATGGAGCCACTTGTAGGTGATAGGGACACTTTATTTTAATTATGTTAATGTGAATACAAAAATGTCATAAAATTATATCTTTTATAAAAAAAATTTTTACATAGGGATATATATGTTATATTTTCGATTATAAATATTAATTAGAAATATAACAAGATTTCATACATAATTTTATTTTATTTATAATTTTTAGATATTGAAAAACTATTAATATATATGACACAATAATGATGCAGTATTTTCCATATTAATGAAAGAATCAAATAATTGATATTATAAATGTTAAAATAAATATAATTTGAAATTTTTTATGACATAAAACAAATTTATTGGTCAATATAACATGTTATTATTTCCTAAATTAATTTGGTTAGAATTAATAAAGTTTTTAAGACTTTAACAAAAATCAATTATTGAGTAGTGTAAAAATTGACATAAATGAGTTTTTTTTAAAAATATTATATTATTAATTTATATTATATTCCTAAAAATATAAGTTTCGGACAAGACACTTATATCATGATAGGTGTATCATTAATGGACCACTTGGGGGTCTCTTGGAGGTATATATTATGTTTATTAACTATATAATATAAAAATACAAAGTGACATGATAAGTGTCAAACTAATTAACTAAGAGTTAAAACTAAAAGATAATGGTAATATAATGACCCAAACCTTTCTAAATTATATTGGTTGAGTGGTTTCAGACCCATCCACACCTTAACCTTTGAATAATCCTCTTTGGATCCATTATAAACCGAATATGAATTTATTATAAATTAATATTTCATGATTTTCCTATAGAGCCCCCCCTTATAAAAGGACACCACTTCTAACCAATTACTCACACCTATCAAACCTCTTGGCTCGTCCAAAAACTGCCCAATTAAGATCCCTACATACCTATACTCCTTTTATAATCCTTACCTTAGGCAGAAGGCACTTCAAGAGTCCTTTTTGGTTCAAACCAAATGGAGTTACCCAAATTAAAGGTAACGATTTCTCTTAGCTTCGTTTATTTTATTTTACTTCTCCAACCCCTAAAATCTTCTTATTATTTTCTTTTGTAAAAAATTCAGTATCCTAAATATACTAGGATATTTTTATTAGAATTATTATAACTACACTTACACACACATCCATCTAATGGGTGAAGAACATAATATTTTTGTGGATGGAAACCAAACGCCTCACGAAGCGATGATTGTTCAATTATCTCCTACCACCTCCCATGGTGGCCATTATGATGGAACTATAATTAAATATGATATTAATGACATTTATTTTATATATATGCTTCTGTAATTCCATTTTATATCATACCATTATTTGTTTCATGTTCTATATGTATACGATAATTTCATTTGAGGAAGTGCGGACTACCGCCCCCTAAAAGTGATATGACTCATTCATACCATACATGGATCGTATGAAGGATGGTGTTAATGAACTTAATTAACACATATAGGATATTATATTATACTGGAATAATTATATACCTATGTATCATTTGTTTTTTATTCCTTTTAAAATGAAAAATGAAATGGAAGTAGCGTTTGTTCGTACGTACGGATTACCATCTCCACAAACATGATGAGATTAATTTCCCCATCATATCCATTCAATAATAATTATATTTTGATTATTAAAAGTAATGTTTAAGGACTTGATATCATTCTGGATATGAATAAGATACAACCTATCCATAACAAACAAGGCTTACATAACGAAGCATATAAAGGAAAACGAATCAGTGAACATCCAAAACGACGATAATACTAAAATATTATTAACAAAGAAATATTAAAAGTTCATATATGATATCATATTTATGTATATGATTCTTGTAAAATTTAATAAAAATGATTTAACTATTATACAGGATGTTATCCTACACTTTACCATGGAAAAGTACAAGGTAATGGTTTTCATCCCACTCTTTATTCCCGTGAGATTCATGTCATATTGCCTCTATTACCTTTTGTGTGGTGTATATACATCCCGTAATTGTATTATTTATGTAATACACTTTAATTTATGTATATTTACATATTCATTGTATGATATATCTTTCATGGGGTGTTTGTTTCGTAAGTTACCAAATTGGTAAGGGTTAATTCTTCAATCTCATTTTTATCCAAGATTGTTTATGGGTAGGTATCTACTGGGACATTTTTATCATCCATGTCCATGTTTTATGAATGAGTATTCAAATGGAGTATTATAAGGAAATTTTTACTAAAAAAATATTTCAAATGTTTTAAATATTTATTCTTTTAAATCTTTCTCTTTAATGTCCATGTCTTCAAAATGGGTTTTAAGGATTTATTTATATGGACATAAATGTTTTTAAAATGTAAATTCCTTTAAAAAGTTTCAAATTGGTATGGGATTCTTTGATTCAAAAATGTCTTTAAATGATTTATTTTCTAAATTATTTGACATTCAAATGTTTTCATGAAAATGGGGTATTTCTCTCAAATATTTTTACAAATCATTTTCATCTATATCAGAATTATTTAATGGATTTTAAACTTGTTTTGATGTTGATTTATCATAATACAAATCTTCCATATTGTGTTGATGGTTTTGTGATATGTTTGAGAGTGGATGTGTTATTTTTATACCATTCATGGTTTATGGAGAAATTATTGACATTTCATATACTAATTTTAATATGAATGTTTATGTTTTGTTTAGACGTCTTCATATGAGGAATGCATTGGACATAGTAAGTGACGGGTGGAGCCCGCTATAGCTCCTCGATGCATCGGTAGGTCTCATGAGACAAACTAGTGTCATGGAACGAGGCCTTGACAAAATATTATTTGTAGTCTTGGTATGAGGCCTTGGCTACGTGGTGATGATAGTCTGGCATTATGCATTCCGTCTTTATGAAAGTGGTCATTGTTATTGCAAGTGATTATTCAAGTAGTAGAATATACATGCGAGTAGAAAAATGGAATTATTTTATTTTTTTATCATTTCAGTATTATGATGAAGTTCATGTTTAAAAGGCTTTTGTTCTAGGTATACATTTCCATAAATGTTTATGTTTATTTATGAATGTTTCCGCTATATTTCTTACCCTTACTGAGCGTTTGAGCTCACCCCTTTCTATGTTTTATTTTTCCCAGAATTCCAAGAAGTGTATTGTGCATGATATGCATGGTTAATACAAAGGAATAATGATGTTCATAAAGAATATTTATGTTGTTTTGTATTTCTTAAAGTGAAATGTAACATTCATGTATGTAATCTATTTTCCATGACTGCTAAACTGATCGGTTTCTTCGGGACTTGATTCCTTGTAATCATTCCAATGTATTAAAATAATGCACTGACTCTGGATAACTGGGGTCAGGGCGTTTCAGTTGGTATCAGAGGAAGTTTAGCAATAACCTTGGAATCTAGATTTAGATAAACCCTGATTAGAGCACATATCCCTAAGATAGACTATTAGGATTAGTATAGAAGAACTTCCTAGAATTTTATGTTTTATAGATTTTGTGAGTTTTCTGAGCAAAACATCCCTATATGGATACGAGCAGGTAGAGGTGGCTCTGGCACAGATGTACCTAGGGGTAAAACCCGAAAACAACACATTGAGCTAGACTCGAACGGGGACTGGTGCAGAACAACGGGCCTTGCTGGACTCTTGGTTACGACACTCTTGGGGGATATGCTTAGGATAATTCTCATTTTCTTTAAGAACCATTATGAAGGGTTTATGAGTATATACTTACTCAAAAAAGCATTCTTTATGATTATGGATTATATCCATAAACTGTTCAATTTATTTTAAGTGTTTTACAAGTATGGAATTATGTATTTTGATTCACAAACTGATCTAGTTTATGCCTTGGTTTAGAAATGGCGCCCAGTAGAAGGAATGAGAACTCCAGAAATATGCATGATCTAATGAGTAAGAAAGATCATATCTTTCATAGTCTTAAGCTAGAATTTATAAGGTAAATAGTCTCCCACGTATTATCATCATATGATGAAATAGTATCATGTGTTGATATGATAAGTATATAATTGTCTAAGTCCTATGGCTTTAAAGGGAAGTCAGAGAAGGAAAAGATGGTAGAGAGAAGGACAAATAAAGGGAATAAGTTAAATAATAATTTTCCCATATGTGATAACTGTGGGAAGAAATTCTCTAGAACATTCCTGAAAGGAATGTGAGTTTGTTATAAGTGTGGAGAAATAGGACACCATGTACGTGACTGCAAGGATAAGAAAAAAGTTTCAAATGTACAATGCTTCATATGCAAGGAGTTGGGGAACTACGCGAACCAATATCCAAATCATTAGAGTATTCCCTAAATGATTCTATTAGATAATAATCATGTTATGATACTACCACGGATGAGGTGGAATGACTAGAGATCATATTTTGTTATTAGATAATTATGTTATTTGAGTGTTGTATCAACAATATATTGGTTATAATAATTACGGAGTATATAATGATTGTACTGCAGTACTATTTCATTAAGGACTCGAGATTGTGTGGAATAAAGAAAAGTGGATCAATAACAGGTTAAATTTTTGGATAATATATGGTTGAGAGAAAGATAGAACATAATATGATTCTGATAATTAAGTAGTTATTTTGGAATAAGAGATGGTCGATTTGATTAAATTATATTGGATATTCCGCAATACCTTGAAACTAATTAATGATTTCAGTTCCCATCATTGTTGGAGTTTACAAAATTTTTGGATAGAAGGAGTATATCCATTATTCTATAAGGAATAAGGGATCATGAATATAATCAATAATGTTTTATGGTAATTTCGGATGTTGTAGTGTTTTAAAAGTATACATGATGAATGTGTTCACATGTTATTACATGGAAAAAAGGATCTTCATTATGTTTACCTTCCATATAAATTCTGGACTGTGAGTTTGGACAGAAGTATTTTGGATAATTCTAGTTTGAGATTAATTTTGGATTGCCATAAAAGGTCAACCTGGAGGTCGGGAGGCAACCCATTGCAACCGGCAAGGCCGTGAGACTTGAACTCGCAACTGAAGGGTGACAAGGGTGTATCACCTACCACTGGCCCACGAGATGTCCTGGATTAAATAATTTAGTTTATTTTAAGAAGGTATAGTAGATGAATTTTAAATTCATTTTTTTAACCCCATTATAATAGGATAAATATAATATATTTTTTATGTTCTATTTTCTTTTTGAGTTAAAGATGAGTTTATGGTAGAAATTAGTTAAAGGATGGAACTCTACTTGTCAAGTATATATTTTTATTCTCCTATAATTCTATAAATAAATTAATTCATATACTTTATTGAAGGAATCTTAAAACCAAAAATGTGTTATCCTAATACCTAATGTTTTGTTGAACCGATGGTATTTTAAGACATCATAGATTGATGAATTTAAGGACCTCAATTTTAAACTTGTTTGTGATTGATTACCTCGATCAATACCATTAAATATTTACGTTTTTCCTCTAATTATATGTCTCTAATTTAAACCAATGTTCTTCTAATAGAGATCATAATTTTGTGGTGATGCTTTCATTTCACTTTTCCTCTTATTAAGACTAAATTTCATTAACCAAATTTCTGATGTGGGTTTTCCCACAAAGATAATTTCTATTCTCAACCTTTATTTTTGAAGAACAATTTCAAATTGCGAGGACACAATTTATTGAAGGGGGGAAGAATGTGACACCCAAATATTTCATAGTGTGTTACATCTTCAAAATAATTCAATAACTTTCACTACACGCAACACCGAGTTCAAGTGCACCATGACTTACCAAACAAGTCGTTCAAAAGAGGTTATGAATATTATTAACTAAATGTTGAACATTATATAATCCTTATAATATTATAATCCATATTATTAGTTTCTTAGAAATAATGTAATAACAAATTCATTTTTCTAGGAAAAAGAAGTAATATTCAAAAATTTACCTTTTTCAACTTTTAATAGTGAACCCTTTTAAATCCAATATTTTAAACATTTATATATTTAATTTGACTCAATCAATTTATTCATTAGAATGGGGAAATCAAAAATTTACAATGTAACACCCCAAGCTTCCAAGGTACGCTTCTCTTTGAATAATACATCAGTGTGTGTTTTACACAACTTCGAGTTCTAACACACACTACAACCAATCAAACTAGCCGTTACGAATAGTAATTCCTAATTTTTGAAATTTTATAAATTTTATCTCTCAAAATGGAATTCATTTTTGGATTTGGATTATCGAATTTATCCAAGGGTGAAATTTTGGTACTTCACGGATAACTGTAATATTTTAATGAATAGTGAACATTAATAAATTTTAATTAAAAACAACTTTATTAATCAAAATAATTAATAGTGATAAATTATGAATTTGTGTGGTTTTATAGTATATTTATAATATATTTTTACCATTTAATACAATTTTGGGCATTGGACATACTTTCAAAAATAAACAAGTATCAATCTTTTGATAGTTATTATATCTTAAAAACACGCTTTTAATTTTGACAGCGGGAATTAAATTTAAATTAATTTCTGCCACTTCCATGTTTTGAATTTGGAAAAATTGATTGCATATTGGGAATCAGGATGTCCAAATTGTGTAAATAGGTAACTTTTATTTTTATACATTTTGAATAATTACTTCGGTAAATATTTTATTTACCTTGGTTAAAGGGTAAATTCGGTAAATAAAGGTTAAAAAATAATATTATAATAATACAAAATTACCCTAAAACATGTTCTAACCTTATTGGTGGATACATTTACGACCATTTACATCTTTGGGTCGATTTTAGGACCCCATGTATCCACTTTCACGTGATAGGTACACTTTATATTAATTAAGTTAAAGTGAATACAAAAATGACACAAGATTATATCTTTTAGAAACACAATTTTAACATAAGGGTTATATATGTTATATTTTTGATTATAAATATTAATTAGAAAGATAAAATTATTTCCTACATAATGGTATTTTATTTATAATTTTTAAACATTGAAAAAGTAAAAATATATATGACACAATAATGATGCAGTATTTTCATTATTAATGAATGAATCAAATAATTGATATGATAAATGTTAAAATAAATATAATTTAAAGCTTTTGGTAACATAAACGAATTTTATTGGTTAATATGACATGTTAGGATTGCTTAAATGAATTTGGTTCCAATTAATAAAGTTGTTAATATTTAACAAAAATCAATTATTGAGTAGTGTCAAAATTGAGATAAATGAGTTTTTAAAACAAATATTATATTATTAATTTATATTCTTTTTCAAAAAATCTACGGTTCGTCCAAGAGACTTATATCAGGATAGGTGTATAATTAATGGACCACTGTAGGGTCTATTTGAGGTATATTGTATGTTTATTAACTATATAATATAAAAATAAAAAGTAACATGGTAAGTGTCAAACTAATTTACTAAGAGTTAAAACTAAAAGATAAGGTTAATATAATGACCCAAACCTGTCTAAATTCTATTGGTTGAGTTTTTTTAGACCCATACCCACCTTAAACTTTAAATAATATACTTTTGATTCATTAGAAACCGAATATGAATTTATTATAAAATAATATTTCTAGATTTTCCTAAAGAGCCCCTCCTCCCCCTTATAAAAGAACACCACTTCTAACCAATTTCTCACACCTCTCAGGCCTTTTGGCTCGTCCAAACTCTGAAAAATTAAGCTCTCTACATCCCTCTCCTCCTTTTAGAAGCCTTACCTTAGGCATAAGGAACTTCAAGAGTCCTTTTTGGTTGAAACCAAAGTGAGTTAACCAAATTACAGGTAACAATTTCTCTTAGCTTCTTTTATTTTATTTTACTTCTCCAACCCCTAAAATCTTCTTATTATTTTCATTTGAAACAAAACCAGTATCTTAAATATACTAGGATATTTTTATTAGAATTATTATAACTATACTTACACACACTTCCATCTAATTGGAGAAGAACATAATGTTTCTGTGGATGGCAACCAAACGCCTCACGAAGCGATGATTGTTCAATTATCTCCTACCACCTCCCATGGTGGCCATTTTGATTGAAATATAATTAAATATGATATTTATGATATTTATTTTATATATAATCTTCTTTAATTCCATTTTATGACATACCATTATTCGTTTCATGTTTTATATATATTCGATAATTTCATTTGAGGAAGTGCGGACTACCGTCCCCTCAAAGTGATATGAATCGTTCATACAATACTTGGAACGAATACAAGATGGTGTTAATGAACATAAGTAACACATATTGGATATTATATTATACTGTAATAATTATATACCTATGTATCATTTTGTTTTTATTCCTTTTAAAATGAAAAATGGAATGGAAATAGTGTTCGTGCGTACTTACGGATTACCGTCTCCACAAACACGATGAGATTAATTTCCCCATCATATCCATTCAAGATTAATTATCATTTGATGATTAAAAGTAATGTTTAAGGACTTGATATCATTCTGGATATGAATAATATACAACCTATCCATAACAAACAAGGCTTACGCAACGAAGCATATAAAGGAAAACGAATCAGTTAACACCCAAAATGACGATAATACTAAAATATTATTAACAAATAAATATTAAAAGATCATATATTATATCATATTTATGTATATGATTATTTTATAATTTAATAAAAATGATATGACTATTATAAAAGATGTTATCCTATGCTTGACCAAGGGAAAGTACAAGGTAAGGGGTTTTCATCTCACTCTTTATTCTCGTGAGATTCATGTCATATTTCCACTATTACATTTTATGTGGTGTATGTATTTCCCATAATTGTATTCTTTATGTAATAAAATTTAATTTATGTTTATTTACATATTCATTATATGATATATATTTCATGTGGTTTATGTTTCGTACGTTACCAAATTGGTAAGGGTTAATTCCTCAATAACATTATTATCTGAGATTTTTTATGTGTAGGTATCTACTGGGACATTTTTGTCATCCATGTCCATGTTTTATGAATGAGTTTTCAAATGGAGTATTATAAGGGAATTTCTACTGGACCAACATTTCAAATGTTTTAAAAATTTATTCTTTTAAATCTTTCTCTTTAATGTCCATGTCTTCAAAATGGGATATAAGGATTTCTTTATATGGACATGAATGTTTTTGAAATGTTAATTCTTTTCAAAAGTTTCAAAGTGGTATGGGACGCTTTGATTCAACAATTTATTTAAATGAATTTTTTTTAAAATTGTGTGACGTTCAAATGTTTTCATGAAGATGTGGTATTTCTCTCAATGATTTTTACAAATCATTTTCATCTATGTCAAAATTATTTAATGGATTTTAAACTCGTTTTGAATTAGATTTATCATGATAAAAATCTTCCATATTGTGTTGAAGGTTTTGTGATATGTTTGACTGTGGATATATTATTTTTATACCATTCATGGTTTATGGAGAATGTATTGACATTTCATATACTAGTTTCAATATGAATGTTTGTGTTTTGTTTAAACCTCTTCATATGAGGAATGCATTGGATTAGTAAGTGACGGGTGGAGCCCGCTATAGCTCCTCGATGCATCGGTAGGTCTCATGAGACAAACTAGTGTCTTGGAACGAGGCTTTGAAAAAATATTATTTGTAGTATTGGAACGAGGCCTTGGCTACGTGGTGATGATAGTATGGCATTATACATTCCGTCATTATGAACGTGGTTATTGATATTGCATTTGATTATTCGACTAGTAGAATATACATGCGAGTAAGTAAATGGAATTATTTTATTTTTTTATCATTTCCATATTATGATGAAGTTCATGTTTAAAAGGATTTTGTTCTAGTTATACATTTCATTAAATGTTTATGTTTATTTATGAATGTTTTCACTATATTTCTTACCCTTACTGAGCGTTTGAGCTCACCCCTTTCTATGTTTTATTTTTCCTAGGATTCCATGAAGTGTATTGTGCTTGATATGCAGGGTTAAGACAAAGGAATAAGGACGTTCATAAAGAATATTTATGTTGTTTTGTATGTATTAAAGTGAAATGTAACATTCATGTCTGTAATCTATTTTACATTACAGCTAAATTGATCGGTTCTTCAGGACTTAATTCCTTGTAATCATTCCAATGTATTAAAACAATGCACCGACTCTGGGTAACTGGGGTCGGGGAATTATAGTTGGTATCATAGGAAGTTTAGTAATAACCTTGGAAGCAAGATTTTGATTATATTTGATTAGAGCACATACCCGTAAGATAGACTTTGAGGATTAGTATAGAAGAACTTCCTATAATTTTTGTATTGTAGAGATTTTGTGAGTTTTCTGAGAAATACATCCCTGTTTGGATACGAGCAGGTAGAGGCAGCTCTGGCACAGATGTACCTAGGGGTAAAACCTGAAAACCCCTCTTTGAGCTAGACTCGAATGGGGACTGATGCACGACAACAGGCCTTGATGGACTCTTTGTTACGACACTCTCGGGGGATATGCTTAGGATAATTCTCATTTTATTTACGAACCATTTTAAAGGGTTTATGAGTATATAATTCCTCAAAGAAAACATTCTTTATGATTATGGATTATATCCATAAACAGTTCAATTTATTTTATGAGTTTTACAAGTATGGATTTATGTATTTTGATTCATAAACTGATCTAGTTTATGCCTTGGTTTAGAAATGGCGCCCAGTAGATGGAATGAGAACTCCAGCAATACGTATGATCCAATGAGTAAGAAAGATAATATCTTTCATGGTATTAATCTAGAATTTATAAGGGAAATAGTCTCCCACGTATTATCATCATATGAGGAAATAGTATTAGGTGTTGATATGATAAGTAAAGAATTGTCAAAGTCCTATGGCTTTGAAGGGAAGCCAGAGAAGGAAAAGATGGTAGAGAGAAGGAAAAATAAAGGAAATAAGGTAAAGAATAATTTTCCCATATGTGATAACTGTGGGAAGAAATTCTCTAGAACATGCTTGAAAGGAATGTGAGTTTTTTATAAGTGTGGAGAAATAGGACACCGTGTACGTGATTGCAAGGATAAGAAAAAGGTTTCAAATGTACAATGCTTTATCTGCAAGGAGTTGGGGCATTATGCGAACCAATGTCCAAATCATTTGAGTATGCGCCAAATGATTCTATTGGATAATAATCAAGTTATGATACTACCACAGATGAGGTGGAATGACTAGAGATCTTATACTGTTATTAGAGAATTATGTTATTTGAGTGTTGTATCAACAATATACTGGTTATAATAATTACGATGTTTATAAGGATTGTACTTCAGTACTATTTCATTAAGGACTTGAGATTGCGTGGATCCAAGAAAATTGTCTCAATAGAAGGATAAATTTTTGGATAATATATGGTTGAGAGAACGATAGAACATAATATGATTCTGATAATGAGGTAGTTATTTTGGAATAAGAGATGGTTGATTTGAATAAATTATAATGGATATTCTTGACTACCTTAAAACTAATTAAAGATTTCAATTCCCATCATTGTTGGAGTTTACTACATTTTTGGATTGAAGGAGTATATCCATTATTCTCTAAGGAATAAGGGATCATGACTATAATCAATAATGTTTCATGGTAGTTCCGGATGTTGCAGTGTTTTAAAAGAATACATGATGAAGGTGTTCAAATGTTATTACGTGGAAAAAAGGATCTTCATTGTGTTTACCTTCCTTATAAATTTTTGACTATGAGTTTGGACAGAAGTATTTTGGATTAATCTAGTTTGAGATTAATTTTGGATTTCCATAAAAGGACAACCTGGAGGTCAGGAGGCAGCCCATCACGACCGGAAAGGCCGTGAGACTTGAACTCACAACCGAAGGGCGACAAGGGTGTATCACCTACCACTGGCCCACGAGATGTCCTGGATTAAATAATGTAGTTTATTTTAAGAACGTCTAGTAAATTAATTATAAAATCATTTTTTAACCCCAAAATAATAGGATAAATAGAATATATTTTTTATGTTCTATTATCTTTTTGAGTGAAATATGAGTTTATGGTAGAAATTAGTTAAATGATGGAACTCTACTTGTAAAGTATATATTTTTCTTCTCTACTTATTGTATAAAGAAATTAATTCTTATACTTTATTGAAGATATCTTAAAACCAAAAATGTGTTATCCTAATACCTAATGTTTTATTGAACTGATGGTATTTTAAGTCATCATAGATTGATGAATTTAAGGACCTCAATTTTAAACATGTTTGTGATTGATGACCTCAATCACTACCATTGAATATTTACGTTTTTCCTCTAATTATATTTCTCTAATTTCCACCAATTTTCTTCTAATAGAGATCATAATTTGGTGGTGACGCTTTCATTTCTTTTTTCCTCTTATTAAGACTAAATTTTATTAACCAAATTTCTGATGTGGGTTTTCCCAAAAAGATAATTTCTATTTTCAACCATTATTTTCGAAGAACAATATCAAATTGTGAGGACACAATTTATTGAAGGAGGGAAGATTGTGACACCATAAGATTACATAGTTTGTTACTTCTTCAAAATAATTCAATAACTTGCACTACACGCAACACCGAGTTGAAGCGCACCATGACTTACCAAACAAGCCGTTCAAAAGAAGTTATGAAAAGTATTAACTAAATTTTGAACTTTATATCATCCTTATAATGTTATAATACATATTATTAGTTTCTTAGAAATAATGTAAGAACAAATTCGTTTTTCTAGACAAAAGAAGTAATTTTAAAAAATTCACCTTTACCAACTTTTCATAGTGAACCCTTTTAAATCCAATATTTTAAACATTTATATATTCAATTTGTCTAAATAAATTTATTCATTATAATGGGGACATCCAAAATTTACAATGTAACACCCCAATCTTCCATGGTATGCTTCTCTTTGAATAATACAACAGTGTGTGTTGTACACAACTTCGAGTTCTAACACACACTACAACCAATCAAATTAGCCGTTATGAATAGTAATTCCTACTTTTTGAAATTTTATAAATTATATCTGTCAAAATGGAATTCATTTTTGGATTCAGATTATCAAATTTATCCAAGGGTGAAATTTTGGTACTTTTCGAATAACTTTTATATTTTGATGAATAGTAAAAATTAATAAATTTTAATTAAAAACAACTTTATTAATCAAAATAATTAATAGTGATAAATTATAAATTTTTCTGGTTTTAAAGAATATTTAGAATATATTTTTACCATTTAATACAATGTTAGGCATTGGACATAATTTCAAAATTAAACCGGAAATAAACAAGTATCAATCTTTTGATAGTTATTATATCATAAAAACACGCTTTTTGTTTTGGCAGCAGGAATTAATTTTAAATTAATTCCGGCCACTTATATGTTTGGAATTTGGAAAAATGGATTGCATATTTGGAATTAGGATGTCCAAATTGTGTAAATAGGTAAGTTTTATTTTTATACATTTTGAATAATTACTTCGGTAAATATATTTTTTACCATGGTTAAAGGGTAAATTCGGTAAATAAGGGTTAAAAAATAATATTATAAAAATAATAAATTAACCTAAAACATGTTCTAACCTTATTGGTGGACACATTTACGAACCTGGGCAT
This sequence comes from Viscum album, assembly GCA_963277665.1. Lineage (NCBI taxonomy): Eukaryota > Viridiplantae > Streptophyta > Magnoliopsida > Santalales > Viscaceae > Viscum > Viscum album. The sequence continues at coordinate 523,626,654 of OY728150.1, forward strand.
GTTTGGGTCGATTTTAGGACCCCATGGAGCCTCTTGTAGGTGATAGGGACACTTTATATTAATTAAGTTAAAGTGAATACAAAAATGACATAAGATTATATCTTCTAGAAAAACAATTTTTTACATAGGGTTATATATGTTATATTTTCGATTATAAATATTCATTAGAAATATAAAACTATTTCCTACATAATAGTATTTTATTTATAATTTTTAAACATTTAAAATGTAAAAATATATATGACACACTAATGATGCATTATTTTCTTTATTAATGAAAGAATCAAATAATTGATATGATAAATGTTAAAATAAATATTATTTGAAACTTTTGGTGAAAAAAAATAATTTTATTGGTTAATATGACATGTTTGGATTTCTGAAATGAATATGGTTCGAATTAATAATGTTATTAATATTTAAAAAAATCCATTATTGAGTAGTGTCAAAATCGATATAAATGAGTTTTTAAAACAAATATTATATTATTAATTTATATTCTATTTCTAAAAATCTACGTCTCAGCCAAGAGTCTTATATAAAGATAGGTGTATCATTAATGGACCACTTGGGGGTCTCTTGGAGGTATATTTAATGTTTATTAACTATATAATATTAAAATACAAAGTGACATGGTAAATGTCAAACTAATTAACTAAGAGTTAAAACTAGTAGATAAGGTTAATATAATGACCCAAACCTGTCTAAATTCTATTGGATGGGTGTTTTTGGACCGATCCCTACCTTAAAATTTAAATAATACACTTTGGATTCATTAGAAACCGAAACTGAATTTATTATAAAATAATATTTCTAGATTTTCCTAAAGATCCCTTCCTCCCCCTTATAAAAGGACACCACTTCTAACCAATTCATCACACCTCTAAAGCCTTTTGTCTCGTCCAAAATCTGAAAAATTAAGCTCCCTATATCCCTCTCCTCCTTTTAGAAGCCCTACCTTAGGTAGAATTCACTTCAAGTGTCCTTTTGGGTTGAAACAAAAGTGAGTTACCCAAATTAAAGGTAACGATTTCTCTTAGCTTCTTTTATTTTATTTTACTTCTCCAACCCCTAAACTCTTCTTATTATTTTATTTTGTAACAAAACCAGTATCTCAAATATACTAGGATATTTTTATTAGAAGTATTATAACTACACATACACACACTTCCAGCTAATGGGCGAAGAACATAATGTTTCTGTGGATGGCAACCAAACGCCTCACGAAGCGATGATTGTTCAATTATCTTCTACCACCTCCCATGGTGGCCATTATGATGGAACTATAATTAAATATGATATTAATGATATTTATTTTATATATAAGCTTCTGTAATTCCATTTTATATCATACCATTTTTCATTTCATGTTTTATATATATATGATAATTTCATTTGAGGAAGTGCGGACTACCGCCCCCTCAAAGTGATATGACTCGTTCATACCATACATGGAACGTATAAGGAATGGTGTTAATGAACCTAATTAACACATATAGGATATTATATTATACTGGAATAATTATATACATATATTTTATTTTGTTTTTATTCCTTTTAAAATGAAAAATGAAAGGGAAGTAGCATTCGTGTGTACGTACGGATTACCGTCTCCACAAATACGATGAGATTAATTTCCCCATCATATCCATTCAAGAATAATTTTTTTTATGATTAAATGTAATGTTTTAGGACTCGATATCATTCTGGATATGAATAAGATACAACCTATCCATAATAAACAAGCCTTACATAACGAAGCATATAAAGGAAAACGAATCAGTTAACACCCAAAATGATGATAATACTAAAATATTATTAACAAAGAAATATTAAAAGATCATATATGATATCATATTTATGTATATTATTCTTGTATAATTTAATAAAAATGATTTTACTATTATACAGGATGTTATCCTACACTTGACCAAGGAAAAGTACAAGGTAAGGTGTTTTCATCTCACTCTTTATTCCCGTGATATTCATGTCATATTGTCTCTATTACCTTATGTGTGGTGTATGTACTGCCCATAATTGTATTCTTTATTTAATACACTTTAATTTATGTGTATTTACATATTCATTGTATGATATATCTTTCATGGGGTGTATGTTTCGTAAGTTACTAAATTGGTAAGGGTTAATTCCTCAATCTCATTATTATCCGAGATTGTTTATATGTAGGTATCTACTGGGACATTTTTATCATCCATGTCCATGTTTAATGAATGAGTTTTAAAATGTAGTATTATAAGGGAACTTTTACTGAAACAAAATTTCAAATGTTTTAAATATTTATTCTTTTAAATATTTCTCATTAATGTCCATGTCTTCAAAATGGTTTTTAAGGATTTATTTATATGGATATGAATGTTTTTAAAATGTTAAATCCTTTCAAAAGTTTCAAAGTGGTATGAGACACTTTGATTCAAAAATTTCTTTAAATGACTTATTTTCTAAATTGTGTGACTTTCAAATGTTTTCATGAAATTGTGTATTTCTCTCAAAAAATTTTACAAATCATTTTCATTTATGTCAAAATTATTTAATGGATTTTAATCTTGTTTTGAGGTTGATTTATAATGATACAAATCTTACATACTATGTTGAGGGTTTTGTGATATGTTTGATAGTGGATGTGTTATTTTTATACCATTCATGGTTTATGGAGAACGTATTGACATTTCATATACTAGTTTTAATATGTATGTTTTTGTTTTGTTTATACATCTTCATATGAGGAATGCATTGGACATAGTAAGTGACATGTGGAGCCCTCTATATCTCCTCGATGCATCGGTAGGTCTCATTAGACAAACTAGTGTCTTGGCAGGGGGCCTTGACAAAATCTTATTTGTAGTCTTGGCACGAGGCCTTGGCTACGTGGTGATCATAGTCTGGCATTATGCATTCGTCATTATGAAAGTGGTTATTGATATTTCTTGTGATTATTCTACTAGTAGAATATACATGCGAGTAAGTAAATGGAATTATATGATTTTTTATCATTGAAATATTATGATGATGTTCATGTTTAAAAGGATTTTGTTCTAGTTATACATTTCCTTAAATGTTTATGTTTATTTATAAATGTTTCCACTATATTTCTTACCCTTACTGAGCGTTTGAGATCACCCCTTTCTATGTTTTATTTTCCCCAGGATTCCAAGATGTGTATTTTGCTTGATATGCAAGGTTAATCCAAGGGAATAATGACGTTCCTAAAGAATATTTATGTTGTTTTGTATGTCTTAATGTCCAATGTAACATTCATGTATGTAATCTATTTTCCATGACTGTTAAACTGATCGGTTCTTCGGAACTTGATTCCTTGTAATCATTCCAATGTATTAAAATAATGCACCGACTTTGGGTAACTGGGGTCGGGGAGTTACAGTTGGTATCAAAGGAAGGTTAGCAATAACAATGGAAGCTAGATTTAGATAAACTATGATTAGAGAACATAGCCCTAAGATAGACTTTGAGGATTAGTATAGAAGAACTTCCTAGAATTCTGGTGTTGTAGAGATTTTGTGAGTTTTCTGAGCAATTCATCCCTTTCTGGATACGAGCAGGTAGAGGCGGCTCTGGAACAGATGTACCTAGGGGTAAAACCTGAAAACACCGCTTTGAGCTAGACTTGAACGGGGACTGGTGCACGACAATGGGCCTTGCTGGACTCTTGGTTACGACACTCCTGGGGGATATGCTTACGATAATTCTCATTTTATTTACGAACCATTATGAAGTGTTTATGATTATATACTTCCTCAAAGAAAACATTTTTTATGATTATGGATTATATACATAAACTGTTCAATTTATTTTAACTATTTTACAACTGTGGAATTATGTATTTTGATACATAAACTGATCTAGTTTATGCCTTGGTTTAGAAATGCTGCCCAGTAGAAGGAATGAGAACTCCAGCAATACGCATGATCCAATGAGTAAGAATGATCATATCTTTCATGGTCTTAAGCTAGAATTTAGAAAGGAAATATTCTCCCACATATTATCATCATATGAAGAAATAGTATCATGTGTTGATATGATTAGTAGATAATTGTTGAAGTCCTATGGCTTTGAAGGGAAGCCAGAGAAAGAAAAGTTGGTAGAGAGAAGGACAAATAAAGGGAATAAGGTAGAGAATAATTTTCCCATATGTGATAACTGTGGGAAGAAACACTCTGAAACTTTCCTGAAAGGAATGAGAGTTTGTTATAAGTGTGTATAAATAGGACACCATGTACGTGACTGAAAGGATAAGAAATAGGTTTCAAATGTACAATGCTTTATCTGCAAGGAGTTGGGGCACTACGCAAACCAATGTCCAAATCATTAGAGTATGCCCCAAATGATTCTATTGGATAATAATCAAGTTATGATACTACCACAGATGAGGTTGAATGACTAGAGATATTATGTTGTTATTAGAGAATTATGTTATTTTAGTGTTGTATCAACAATATACTAGTTATAATAATTACGGAGTATATAAGAATTACACTGTAGTACTATTTCATTAAGGACTTGAGATTGTGTGGAACCAATAAAAGTGGCTCAATAGCTGGTTAAAGTTTTGGATAATATATGGTTGAGAGAAAGATAGAACATAATATGATTCTGATAATGAGGTAGTTATTTTGGAATAAGAGATGGTTGATTTGAATAAGTTATATTGGATATTCTTGAATACCTTGAAACTAATTAATGATTTCAATTCCCATCATTGTTGGAGTTTACAACATTTTTGGATAGAAGGAGTATATCCATTATTTTATAAGGAATAAGGGATCAGGAATGTAATCAATAAAGTTTTATGTTAATTCCCTATGTTGAAGTGTTTTAATAGAATACATGATGATGGTGTTCACATGTTATTACATGGAAAAAAGGATCTTCATTGTGTTTACCTTCCTTATAAATTTTGTACTGTGAGTTTGGACAGAAGTATTTTGGATAATTCTAGTTTGAGAATAATTTTGTATTTCCATAAAAGGAGAACCTGGAGGTCGGGAGGCAACCCATTGCGACCGGCAAGGTCGTGAGACTTGAACTCGCAACCAAAGGGCAACAAGGGTGTATCACCTAACACTGGACCACGAGATGTATTGGATTAAATAATGTAGTTTATTTTATGAAGGTCTAGTAGTTTAATTATAAATTCATTTGATTAACCCCAAAAGAATAGGATAAATAGAATATATTTTTTATGTTCTATTATCTTTTTGAGTGAAGGATGAGTTTATGGTAGATATTACATAAAGGATGGAACACTACTTGTCAAGTATATATTTTTCTTCTCCTCTTATTCTATAAAGAACTTAATTCTTATACTTTATTGAAATAATCTTAAAACCAAAAATGTGTTATCCTAATACCTAATGTTTTGTTGAACCGATGGTATTTTAAGTCATCATAGATTGATGAATTTAAGGACCTCAATTTTAAACATGTTTGTGATTGATGACCACAATCACTACCATTAAATATTTACATTTTTCTTCCAATTATATGTCTCTAATTTCCACCAATTTACTTCTAATCGAGATCATAATCTGGTGGTGACGCTTTCATTTCTTTTTTCCTCTTATTAAGACTAAATTTTATTAACCAAATTTCTGATGTGGGTTTTCCCACAAATATAATTTCTATTCACAACCTTCATTTTCGAAGAACAATATCAAATTGCGAGGAAACAATTTATTTGAAGGAGGGAAGAATGTGACACCCGAAGATTTCATAGTGTGTTACTTCTTCAAAATAATTCAATAACTTGCACTACACGCAACACCGAGTTCAAGCGCACCATGACTTACCAAACAAGACGTTCAAAAGAGGTTATGAATAGTATTAACTAAATTTTGAACTTTATATAATCCTTATAATTTTAGAATCCATATTATTAGTTTCTTAGACATAATGTATGAACAAATTCATTTTTCCAGACAAAAGAAGTAATTTTCAAAAATTCACCATTACCAACTTTTAATAGTGAACCCTTTTAAATCCAATATTTTAAACATTTATATATTCAATTTGACTAAATAAATTTATTCATTAGAATGGAGACATCCAAAATTTACAATTTAATACCCCAAGATTCCGTGGTATGCTTCTCTTTGAATAATACAGCAGTGTGTGTTGTACACAACTACGAGTTCTAACACACACTACAACCAATCAAACTAGCTGTTATGAATAGTAATTCCTAATATTTTGAAATCTTATAAATTTTATCTCTTAAAATGGAATTTATTTTTGGATTTTTATTATCGAATTAACTAAGGCTGAAATTTTTGTACTTTTTGGATAACTTTTATATTTTGATGAATAGTGAAAATAAATAAATTTTAATTAAAAACAACTTTATTAATCAAAATAATTAATAGTGATAAATTAGGAATTTGTGTTGTTTTAAAGTATATTGAGAATATATTTTTACCATTTAATACACTGTCGGGAATTGGACATAATTTCAAAATTAAACCGGAAATAAGCAAGTATCAATCTTTTGATAGTTATTATATCTTAAAAGCACGTTTTTTGTTTTGACAGGGGGAATTAATTTTAAATTAATTTCTTCCACTTCTATGTTTTGAATTTAAAAAAATGGATTCCATATTTGGAATCAGTATTTCCAAATTGTGTAAATAGGTCACTTTTATTTTTAGACATTTTGAATAATTACATCGGTAAATATTTTATTTACCATGGTTAAAGGGTAAATTCGGTAAATAAGGGTTAAAAATAATATTATAATAATAATAAATTACCCTAAAACATGTGATAACCTTATTGGTGGATACATTTATGACCATGGACATCTTTGGGTCGATTTTAGGACCCCATGGAGCCACTTTTAGGTGATAGGGACACTTTATATTAATTAAGTTAAAGTGAATACAAAAATGACATAAGATTATATCTTTTAGAAATACAATTTTTACATAGGGTTATATATGTTATATTTTCGATTATAAATATTCATTATAAAGATAAAAATATTTCCTACATAATGGTATTTTATTTATAATTTTTAATCATTGAAAAGGAAAAAATATATATGACACAATAATGATGCAGTATTTTCTTTATTAATGAATGAAACAAATAATTGATATGATAAATGTTAAAATCAATATAATTTGAAACATTTGGTGAAATAAACGAATTTTATTGGTTAATATGACATTTTAGGATTTTCTAAATTAATTTGTATCGAATTAATATATTTGTTAATATTTAACAAAAATCAATTATTGAGTAGTGTCAAAATCGACAAAAATGAATTTTTAAAACAAATATTATATTATTAATTTATATTCTATTTCTAAAAATCTATGGTTCGGCCACGAAACTTATATCAAGATTGGTTTATCATTAATGGACCACTTGGGGGGTCGCTTGGAGGTATATTGTATGTTTATTAACTATATAATATAAAAATACAAAGTGACAAGGTAAGTGTCAAACTAATTAACTAAGAGTTAAAAATAAAAGATAAAGTTAATATACTGACACAAACCTAACTAAATTCTATTGGTTGAGTGTTTTTGGACCCATACCCACCTTAAACGTTACATAATCCACTTTGGATTCATTACAAACCGAATATGAATTTATTATAAAATAATTTTTCTAGATTTTCCTAAAGAGCCCCTCCTCCCCCTTATAAAAGGACACCACTTCTAACCAATTACTCACACCTCTCAAGCCATTTGGATTGTCCAAACTCTAAAAAATTAATCTCACTACATCCCTATCCTCCTTTTAGAAGCCTTACCTTAGGTAGAAGGCACTTCAAGAGTCCTTTTTGGTTGAAACCAAAGTGAGTTACCCAAATTAAACGTAACGATTTCTCTTAGCTTCTTTTATTTTATTTTACTTCTCCAACCACTATACTCATCTTATTATTTTATTTTGTAAAAAAAACCAGTATATTAAATACACTAGTATATTTTTATTAGAATTATTATAACTTCAGTTACACACACTTCCATCTAATGGGCGAATAACATAATGTTTCTATGGATGGAAACCAAACGCCTCACGAAGCAATGATTGTTCAATTATCTCCTACCACCTCCCACGGTGGCCATTATGATGGTACTATAATTAAATATGATATTTATGATATTTATTTTATATATAAGCTTCTGTAATTCCATTTTATATCATATCATTATTCATTTCAAGTTGTATATATATACGATAATTTCATTTGAGGAAGTGCGGACTACCGCCCACTCAAAGTGATATGACTCGTTCATACCATACATGGAACATATAAAGGATGGTTTTAATGAACATAAGTAACACATATAAGATATTATATCATATTATAATAATTATATACCTATGTATCATTTGGTTTTTTTTCCATTTAAAATGAAAAATGAAATGGAAGTAGCATTCGTGCGTACAAACGGATTACCGTCTCCACGAACATGATGAGATTCATTTCCCCATCATATCCATTAAAGAATAATTATCGTTTGATGATTAAAATTAATGTTTAAGGACTTGATATCATTCTGGATATGAATAAGATATGACCTATCCATAACTAACATGACTTATGTAACGAAGCATATAAAGGAAAAAAATCAGTTAACACACAAAACGACGATAATACTAAAATATTATCAACAAAGCAATATTAAAAGATCATATATGATATCATATTTATGTATATGATTATTTTATAATTTAATAACAATTATTTAACTATTATACAGGATGGTAACCTACCATTGACCAAGGAAAAGTACAAGGTAAGGGGTTTTCATCTCACTCATTATTCCCGTGAGATTTATGTCATATTGCCACTATTACCTTTTATGTGGTGTATGTACAGCCCATAATTTTATTATTTATGTAATACACTTTAATTTATGTGTATTTACATATTCATTTTATGATATCTCTTTCATGGGGTGTATTTTTCGTATGTTACCAAATTGGTAAGGGTTAATTCCACAATCTCATTATTATCTGAGATTGTTTATGTGTATGTTTCTACTGAGACATTCTTCTCTTCCATGTCCATGTTTTATGAAAGATTTTTAAAATGGAGTATTTTAAGGGACTTTTTACTAAAACAACATTTCAAATGTTTTAAATATTTATTCTTCTAAATCATTCTCTTTAATGTCCATGTCTTCAAAATGGTTTTTATGGATTTATTTATATGGACATGAATGTTTTTAAAATGTTAATTCCTTTAAAAAGTTTCAAAGTGGTGTGAGACACATTGATTCAAAAATTTCATTAAATGAATTATTTTCTAAATTGCGTGACTTTAAAATGTTTTCATGAAAAGAGGTATTTCTCTCAAATATTTTTACAAATCATTTTCATCTATGTCAAAATTCATTAATGGATTTTGAACTTGTTTTGAAGTTTATTTATCATGATAAAAATCTTCCATATTGTGTTGAAGGTTTTGTGATATGTTTGACTCTGGATGTGTTATTTTTATACCATTCATGGTTTATGGGGAATGTATTGAAATTTCGTATACTAGTTTTCATATTAATGTTTATGATATTTTTAAACATGTTCATATGAGGAATTCATTGGACTTAGTAAGTGATGGGTGGTGCCTACTATAGCTCCTCAATGAATCGGTAGGTCTCATGAGAAAAACTAGTGTCTTGGAAGGAGGCCTTGACAAAATCTTATTTGTAATCTTGGCACGAGGTCTTGGATATGTGGTGATGATATTATGGCATTATGTATCTCGTCATTATGAAAGTGGTTATTGATATTTCATGTGATTATTCGACTAGTAGAATATACATGCGAGTAAGTAAATGGAATTATTTGATTTTTTATCTTTTCCATATTATGATGAAGTTCATGTTTAAAAGGATTTTTTTCTAGATATACATTTCCTTATGTGTTTATGTTTATTTATGAATTTTTCCACTGTATTTCTTACCCTTACTGAGCATTTGAACTCACCCCTTTATATGCTTTATTTTTTCCAGGATTCCAAGAAGTGTATTGTGATTAATATGCAGGGTTAAGCCAAGGGAATAATGGTGTTCATAAAGATTATTTTTGTTGTTTTGTATGTCCTAATGTTCTATGTAACATTCATGTACGTAATATATTTTTCAGGACTGCTAAACTGATCGGTCCGTCGGGACTTGATTCCTTGTAATCATGCCAATTTATTAAAATAATGCATCGACTCTGGGTAACTGGGGTCGGGGCGTTATAGGAAACCACTACCCAAACCCCACAAGTAAGAAAGTCAATCATATCGATGATATTGATTGAAAGGTAAGACTCATGTCACACAGGTATACTACTGATGAAGAGGGGTGGAGATGATAGATGTAGCCTCTGAATCATTTCTCCTGCCAAACCTACGTAGGATCCAAGTACAGAAGTCGTCGCTGCCGAACCCACGTAGGATCCAAGTACAGTAACCATCGTTGCCAAACACATGTAGGATCCAAGTACAGTCTTCATCACCGCCGAACCCATGGAGGATCCATGTGCAGTCATCCTCGATGTTGAACCCATTTAGCATCTAAGTACATTCATCATCATCATCGCAATGCCAGCCAGCTCTAGGGTTCCTGCACACAGCACGCTCAATTCCGGGAGGGTCTTCTCCATGATCCAACGGGGTTGATACAACAACTGCCACTAATTCCAGAGCTGATGTATCCCAAAGTTCTTTCTCATCAAGAGGAACTCAACGTGACAGACGGTGTGTCAATCGGACGCCCGGTCTGAGAGATATTGGTTTTTCCGTCCTAGGGGCCAGGTTCTAAAAACTCTTGTTTCTAACCCAGCAGATATCCATAGTCTTCCAAACCTCGATTGGAGTAAGATAAAGGAACCGTCTCACTAAAAGGAATTCATTGTATTTGATGACACGTCATTCAGACGTATGGTTCTTAAGTTATAAGCGTTTCTGCTACAAGGGCCCGATTGGTTTCGGGTTCGAACCAACCCGGCCATACCCAAACATAGACAAAAACTTGAGTGTAATATACCAAAATTACCGTCTCCATACAAGGATCTATATTCAACTAACGGTGCGTCGATCGGAGGTCCGTAGCCCAAGATATGGGTGTTTGAACGAATCTGGTCTGAAAATAGGGAGTATGGGCCCGGTCCGTCCCGGCCCAATACCCCTTGGGTCGGCCCAAACCGGGTCGGCCCAATTGGGCGCGGTCCGGATCGCGGCTGGCACGGCCCGACCCATGACTGGGCGGGGTCCGGCCCGGCTGGCGCTGTCAGCCCAGCTCGTGCGGCCTGTGGCCCGACTCGGAGGCTGGCCGCGGCTCGGTGCTGGCTGAGTGGGGTGCAAAGGGGGTGCCACCACCTGTTTTCAAAAACAGGGGACCCTATGGGATCCGCCCTAAGGGCTGGTTGGGGGGGGGGGTTACACCTCCCTGGTTTTCTAGTACTAGTCGCATTTTATGGCCGGCCAGTTGAGCCACCATGGGACCCTTCAAGGCCCGCCTCCTTGAGTCGCCAGCAGCCGGTTGTCCGGCCGCCCCTGTCAGGTCCACCGCGGCCTAAGGTTGCGTCGTGTCTCACCGACATGGTACGACGGGGCCGCGCTCCACCATCGTGGCCGGCTCCTAGCCGCAACCTCTTTTGGCCTCACTAGAACAACACGACGGCGCCGCACACCACCACCGCAGCCCACTCCGACTGCGGTCCTCTTCATCCCCAGGCGTTGCAACAGCTGCACACCGCCTTCACCTCTACCATCAATGAAGACCAACAAGAATAAGGGGAGGAGAATCGGTCGTGTTTGTGCGGTCTGATATCATCTTGTTATGATGATAACATTTGGAAAATTCATGAACAACGAAGGACGATGATTAAACATGAACAAAAGAATTAACCCCTACCTCGACAATCGATGTCATTCTCCAGACATCAGAGAAGACAACGTTGCGGGGTGAGGTTTTGAAGACGACGTTGGCTTGCGTCCAAGGAGGAAACGAAGTCTCCACACTAGTTATGAAGAGATGAAGGAAAGGCACGTTGTCTCCCTTTTCGGTGATGGAATTCTTCGTCGAAAAGGAGATGTTCTTCGCAGGAAGAAGTATTTCTTCAAAATAAACTAGATTTCTCCCCAAATCCTCCTCACACAACAAATCTATCCCAAAAATAAAATAAGCTTCTCTTTATTTTATTTTTCTTTGCCAGGCATTTCAAAAACATAAAATTCAAATACATAGCTAAATTAATTGAAGAGGATTAATCAATTAATTTAGCATGTGTTGGCATGAATTAAAGTGGGAGAGGAGGAGTTACTTAATTAAGTTCAAGGGTTTCCCATCATTAAAAACAAGGAGTTTAATGGGGGGTTTTATGAGGTTTTAGGGAATGTGAATGGTTGGGGCTCATGCGAGACCCACCTCACATTTATCCTCACATGGGTAGTTAGGATGCTAGTGGGTCCCACCCTAACTCCCCCATGTAGGATAAAACTACATTAGTTAGAAATAAAATTGTACCCCAATTCTATTCACTTTTTAATTAAACCACTTTTTTTCAACAACTCCTCCCAAGAAAATGCATCTTCGGTAAAGGTCCTCCTAAGAATTTACCAGCGCTGCAGTTTCATCGGTGCCCTCAGATTTCAATTCCGAGCATGAGTTCAAAATATAGAAAAAAAACCGCTCCTTCGTTTACTGAACGTACCCGAGCTAAACTTCGGAAATTGATTCCTGGCACACCAGGCCTCGGAATCAGGTGCCGTCAAAAATTGCGTACTCGTAAAATTCCAAAGAATTTTTGAAAAAAAATTACTTGAAATTTACTGGTCATTAAAATTATTTACATGATAATTTATCTACACCATAAAATTTCATAATGGTTTTCCACTTATGAACCAATGAACTAAAGTTGAAATGCATGTTGGGGTCAAAATACATAGGAATTTTAAACCAAGAATGGTTAGAAATGATTCAAATTTTGTAGTGTAAACTTACATTAAATATGTTACTAATGGTGTCACCCCAGAAATAGAGAAAATTGTTTTCCATATATGAAAATGAATATAGTTGACAATATATTTAAATAAAATATATCTTTTTTAATATATCTTCATTCTTAGTGAATGATAAATGATGGATAAATACAATGGTGTTTATATTTTAAATTTTTTGATGTGAAATACATAAAAATAGAATTATTTATATTTATTTTTTGAAGGTGACTTTGGTGTATGGTTCCCACTAATTAAGAATTTTAAGGAAAATAATGAGATATCTTCCATAGTGTAGATCTTCATTAGGTTTATTTTTCCTGAGAATATTATTTTTGTAATTTTATTCAACATCAAATATAATTGAAAATATTAAATTTAAAATAAATGGAACAAAACACTGTTACCATATCTGATAAATTTTTTACTAGATTGGCTAGGTGTAAATTAAAATTTATTGTTCACTCTGAGTGTAAAATTGAATGATTTTATAAATACCTTAATCCATTTTTCTGAATAATGTTTTCATCTCTAGTGAATTTAGTTTTTTAAGGAGGTTGTTCCTTATGGAAAGAATTTTCATAAATAGTAAATTGAAACTTATGTAATTCATGGTAATAAGGGAAATAATCAATCAGCATGGAATGACATAGTGAAGTAGTTAGCAAAGAAATAGGCATGAATTCCAAAAAAATATTCAAACATATTTGTAAATAAATTTTATGCAATGTTTAATATGAACTTTAAGGTGTTTTTCATGTGTAATATATTTAATTTCGTTTATAAAAACATTGAAAATAGTTTTAATTGGACAATTAATGTGTAAAAATAATCATCATGTTGTAATATGTTTTAATTATAATTTGAAAGGACATTATACTAATTCATCTTTTAAGTTAATAAATACTTGTGGGTATCATCACGATCTGAAAATTAATTGTGTGGTAATGTTTTTCAGTACAAACAAGTTGACAAAAGACCCAAAATGTTCATACTAATAAGATAATTACATGATTGATACAATTATTCAACTGTATTGATTGATTCATGATCACCACAATATTTTATATCATGTAAATGTGATCATAGTCTAGAAATAACATCTCATAATTGATTTCTGAAATAATAGTAAAATAACATTGGGAATCATAAATGTAACATGAATTTTATGGTATCATCATATTATCAATTATGTATTGTTTTTCCAACAAACATATATATATGTCCCATTATAAGGTTTTTTTCTAGGTACAGATTGCCTTTTAGTTTGTCATGATATATACAATTTCAAAGATAAAGAAGTTATTTTTGAGAATGGGGTATAGTTTTTATATAATAATGAATTCATAAATTTGATAATACAAAAATAATATGTTTTAATGATAATATATATATATAATAATAATGACATATTATTGAAAAGAAAGGAACTGTTGATATTAGTTCCCTGTTAGTGGTCATTTAATATATTGAAGCATTTCATGATGATTTTCTTATTTTTATTCTATATTAACAGAATGAAATTATGGTCAAACCAGTTCCTAATACTAAGACTAATTTTTACACCACTTATCAAATGGATCAAGTAGATCTTTTAGATTTGAAAAAAGAAGATGAATTGATTTCCTGGATAGAGTTTCAACCACCAGAGGAAAATATGATTGTGGATCCCATTATATTTGATTAACTGTTGGATTATTCCACATTAATTTTTAATGATTAATGGGGACTAAATAAAATTACTATTATGAAAAAAATTACTTGCCCCATATTGAGTACCTATTTGATCTGCACAAATATTCTCTATAATCTTAAGATATTGATCTAATATCTATGTAATAGTTTCTTAGGGTTAAGTATGAATATATTTCTAGGATGTTATATTATACTACATATGGAAATTATGTGTTTCTATATTCCTTATAGGTTTCTGAATGTTCCTTATGTGTTAAATGATTTTATGAATATAGTTTTCATATGGTATTTGGATAAATTTTGTGTTCCTATCATTTGTTTATTTTGGTTTAATCTTATTGTTGTCACGAATATGGAAATAATATATAAATTTTTATATAGACATTAAATAAAACTATTTTAAATGATAAATTGTGAAAATAGGAATTTTGATGTCAAAAAAATTCATTGTTTGGGAATAAAGATAACAAATAAAGAAGAACTATTGATCCTGCAAAAACAAAAGTTGGTAAATAGGCACTAGGGGCTTGAAATGGCATTGATATTCAATGTTTTTTTGGTTTATATGGTTACTATATATGGTTTTTTGAAGACATTACTCATTTATGTTTCCAGTTAATGAATTTAATGTGTAAATTAGAAAACTTATTTGTGAAAATACATGTGATAAATATTTCTCATAATATTTATTAAAAAAGATTTATTAATGATCCATTTTTAGAACATACTGTGTGAAATTATAATTTTTTAACTTAATTTTATGCATCTATGAAGGTAAATGGTATCGAATTCAAGTTCAATGATTTTATATTTTGGTATTATTTAAGTTAATTAATCCTTTATGATCTGAATTAAGCTCCACATTATCATGCTCCTACAATGAGGGTATCTTCTTTAAAAATTAATTGGAATTTCATTAGGGGGTAAAATGTGAAATATATGTTAAAAAAATTAATGTTAAATTAATTAATAATCTAAAAAAGTGAAAATTATTTAGAAATGTTGGTTGAAAAAGTTAACGAATTATGAATGTATGATTTACTATCATCCTGGTAAAGGAAACATGGTTTATGATTAACTGAATTTAAAAGATAATGTATCATTAACCATGTTACATTTAAATCTTCATTTTATTATTTAAAGAATTAATAAATGTTGGTCTATAATGATTTCATTCAGTAAATCCCTCTCTTTTTGTTCATGTGTCTGGGGGTCATATTTATCAGATAGAATAAATAACACCCCGATAAAAGAATGTGATTTATATGAAATGATGGAAATATATAAGTAGGGTAATTTAAATAAATTTTGAATATCAATAAAATGTTTGATGAGATATAGAAATAGATTTATTTCTTAGTAATTCCCAGTCAAATAAGGAATTTATAAAAAAATCTCATATCTCCCCATTTTCCATTCATCCTAATAGCTCTAATATGTATATAGTTCTCTGGGAATTTTATTAGTGGGGTGGAATTAAGAAATTTTTTTCATGATATTATTATGAAATTTTCGACTTTTCAATTTGATATATGTAAAAAAAATCCACCGAAGGGGATGCTCTATCATTTTCCTAATCCAAAATTGAAATTTTGGAATATATTGGTGGATTACTTGTTTGGATCTACAAATACATCTTGAGGTAACAATGTGATTTGTTTATTTTTTATTTTCTAACTAATTCAACAAATATTAATAACATTTGAGGTACTATGTATTTATATTAAGAAGATATACTCTATATAATAGATATAATAAGATTAAATAGAGCCCTTATCTTAATTATAACTGACCGTTATCCCTATATAGACTAGCACAGTGATTGGGTAATGAATTAAATTTCATCAATTATTTTCACTATTAGTCTAATTTACAATAATAATTGAAAATAATATATTGTAATATATTTTTTTGGTCTTGGTCATTGCATTTTCATAGAAGTTTGTGATTACCATTTTTTGTTTATATAATTTAATTATTATGAATTTTTTTCTTCCAGTATAGAAATGCCACGATTTATGGAATACTATGGAAGACAAATGTTGAACTTTATAATGTGTTTATGTTTTCAATGTATGGAAATAAAAAAGGGCACAAATTTATATTAGATGCATTTGGATATTTAATAATGAATCAAAACCATATTGGGATATCTCAGAGTTCCTTGAATATCAATATTTTATAAAAGGAGAACATATATTTCACTTAATGTAAGTGATCATTTTTTTCACAACCCCACTATGGAAAAATTTTATGTGTCTCTATATAAAGTGAAGGATATGTATTTATCTCATTTTACTTATGTTATAATATATAATTTTGTTTCAGTTTCTTACAGATTATCCTTACTGAAAAAGTTGTCTTAGGTATATGATGTGTTTCATGTTTCGTTACTAATGAAATATATATCAGATGCATTTAATGTATTGATCCAAATTGGGGAAATGTTGTATGAGAAAAATTCATATTAAGAACATTTTTATCAATTTTTTGATCAAATTTATTTGGTAACTAGGTGTAGGTTTTATAGAAGAACCACATGATTATGGAAACAACATGGGAATATGAAAGATTTATACAGGTAAAATAACCTCATTTTTTTATATAATGAATAAAATTATGTGGGTAAAATTTCATTAAGGGGAAAGAATGTGAAAACCTGGGTAATTCATGAAATTAACCAACCTTATGAGTTTATGAAATCATTTTATTAAATCATATTCATCATTTTTTTATAAATAATTTCACTGTAAAAGGAAATGTTTAATTCAAATAATTTTTTTTATGCAATAAATTTTTATATATAGAAAATGAGTTTCATAAATTTTGAAACTGTTTAAGACCAAAATTGAAATTATTCTAGATTATTCTTATAAAATATTGGGTTTTTTTGGTTTTTTGGGATATTTTCGAAATGATTTATTATTTTTTTGAGAAGTGAAAATAAAAATTATTATTAAAAATTTACATTCTATTAAAATATATGAAAAATTAAATTTTATTATTAGTTATATGTAAATTAAAATTCTTCCCCATGTAATAAAAATGATTCATTTTTTTAAACATATGCACTGTTCATTTTTTTTATAAAATCCTTTTATGCTACAAATGGAATTTTCCTAAAAAAATTTCTCTAGAGAGTGAAATTATTATAAAAATTCATTTATTCCACTTCTACAAATTGAATCATTAAAATTGGATTCCATATTTTTAATATGGATTTCCAATTTGGTAACATGTTCAATTTCTTTTTCTCTACAATATGAATAGTTATAATGGTAAAAATTAGTTACCATTGTATTGGGTGAAACAAGTTAATTAAGGTAAAAAATCAGTGATATGGCCAGGAAATAATATTTTAATTATTATCAAATTATTGTATTTACAAACTCATTAAAATTTCTTCTAAATTGAATATTTTTATTTCTAAAATCCCATAATTAAAAATATATTTTATTTCAAATATTTTAATGATGATAATTGTGTAACTCCAATCACATATAAAAGGTGACATCCTATCCTCAATTATTCACACACTTTTAGACCTTTATCATAGTTAAAACCTACCCAAATACAATTCCAACTTCTGAAATCATGTCTTGGAAGAATGGTTCTCATCAATATACTATAAAAAGATGTCTTG
The DNA here is from genome assembly GCA_963277665.1 of Viscum album. Lineage (NCBI taxonomy): Eukaryota > Viridiplantae > Streptophyta > Magnoliopsida > Santalales > Viscaceae > Viscum > Viscum album. Next base: position 523,644,971 of record OY728150.1, read on the forward strand.
TTGTGTAATCTAATGGGGTTTTTTCTAATAAATAGTTATAATACTTAACTTAGTGTTTCAGTTTTATGACAGATTCGACCACATTGAAATTTTATTTAACCACGATGAAATAACTACATTAGTGTCAACCATATAAGGATATTTTATTTTGATTATGGTAGAAAATACACCCTAACTATAGTACCTTAGTGATGATAATTACCTCTATACATTCGAATAAGATATGATAGATCGAATCATAATGTAATAAATTGTTCAGTAGTCATGGGTGATAAGATACAAACATGATTCTAATATCAGATATGAAAACATTAAATGATTCTTAGAATTACATTAATATGAATTTTATTTATTTTATAATATCCCTAAAATCATTCATGAATTACATATTTGTATCTTGGGGTAATGATAACATAATAACTAGAAAACTCATTTGATCATACATAAATATGTAATGTCTATGCCATGTAAACAAAATAATTTACCTCATGATACCTAATGATTCATTAGTGGGATGTAACATCCCCATACAATCACATATTAAATCCAATGAATTCACTGTAATAATGAAATTAATAACAATTCAATACATATTCAAAATAAACATTATTATTGAAAAACAACCATATAAAATGTTCATATTTTCCCATGTTAATAAATATAATAAGATAACCATATTCAATACCGAAGAATATGGTGAAATAAATCATTAGATAATATCCCTGTTAAATCATTTCAATAAAAAAAATTATGTTTACATAGATAAATATATACTTAATATAACCTTAATTTCATGATTTGAAAACAAAAAAAAAATATGGTTTTAATTTTATAAAATATTAAATAACAATGTCAACAATATTGATCAAAAGGATTTCATTTAAAATAATGATATAAACGTATAATGTAGCATTGGAATTAAAAATATAATTTTTATCTCAGCAATGATTACCATTCAATAAAAGATAAAACAGTGATTATCCTTAGTTTTTTAGTCAAAATTCCAAAAATACAATGTTTGAAAAATTAAAAGAAAATATTTTAATCCATTATAAGAAATAAAATAGTGTTATAAATGACATTATATTTGGATTTTATCTACATAAATTCATTATAAAAAGAATTATTAAGAACATATATATTGATGACTTATATTATCGAACAAAATGAGAACTAAAGCCATGTTTCCTCAATAGTATTTTCCATGCCATTATAAGTACCTTTTTCAGACCTGTCCCAAATTGGCCCATGTCATAACTCCCTATAGCCATCCTCCAATAGGTCAAGGGCTGGTGAATAACACCGAGTAGGCTTGTAACTAACCTGGAAGGCCTGAGCCTATTTACCTATACACATGCACACATCTCCCTACCTATACAACGGTAAAATGTAAAAACAAAATAACTATAATGCATTCACACATCTAAATCCAACAACAATATTATGATTAGAAGTACATGAATGTAAAAAAAGAAAAATATAATACCACTAAAAATATTTGGAACACAATTACCACTTTATGTTAAAACTGGGACTGATTTCAAAATACTATAAGAACACTCCTTGGCATATCTAGTCACACTAAGAACTATCAAGTTCTGGTTTTTCAATGATTCTATCAAAATGCCAATCAATTTCACAAGACATGACACATAATGAAAAATATCATGAAGGGGTGAGTATAACAATACTCAATAGGACACCTGGAAACCAAAAACCATAAAATAGAGGAAATATAGTCATCTCAAAATATGTATATGTTTAATAACATATAGTAAGAATATCAAAATATCTCAACAAAGACACATAGTATAAATTTTAGACCCAACAGTAGTATATCATCCATAGATTCTGGATGGAAGATTCCAAAAGGCACACATCTAAGAGAACACACACATGAGTCCAATAACAATTAGGATATCCCTCTGAGTTCTAATTTTCTCCGGGTCTCTACATTAAAAGTACACATTAAGGGTCTGAAGTGAAATGTTATATTGATGAGGATCACACACAAGGACATGGGGTGAAACCAACAAATTAATCAAGATTAAAAAACTATTTAGAGGATCAAATCCCATGTATTTTTCTAACAAATATTTTGATAACTCGGACAGAAATATGAATCTAGGATCTCACTCTGGGCCTATCTGAGGGACTCCATTGACTCCATGAAATACATCATGTTGAAGGGATCCTGGTCATAGGAGTAAGTGATGATTCCATACCAACCCTTAGGGAAATGATAAGTGTAATAGATCATAAAAACTATTCCACGATGTATATAAAAAGGGCTTTAACCCATGTATAACAAATCAAATATTGTATAGTTGTGGTCATAGGGTTCATTAACTCATGTTTCTACAAATGTAAATGGACTCTATATCTTTCGGGAGGCTATGTAGATGTACATGGAATATAGGATACCCATGTATTCTACACATGTTGCAGTATATGATAATATTTAGTGGGCATGTGGCTATATACCAGTACATGGCTTAGCCTATGTACTTGGTCCAGTCTATGTCTATTTCACAGTATACACAACATGCTCCAACTGGTGTACTCCAACCCATGTATGTGTACCATATGACTTATATGTTATTTCTATAGGGAGAGAACACACTCCATGTGATAGGGTTACTCACCATGTGATACTTATGTTTCTCCTGAAACCCTTGATTCCACATAGGGGCCTATGAGACTTGTAGATCATGTTTACATGTCGTGTCTGGCATAAATTTCCATAAAAACAAATCTAGATCAGTGTATCCTCTCAATTTCTCTATCCTTCTATATTGTGATTGTTTCAACGAGAAGTTACTGATTGATCCTCATCGAGTCATGAAATATTTTATTACCATGTTTCAGGCCTTCAATCCTTTTGGAAAATGGGATTGTTTTGAATTCTTCTCTATTCATTAATGAACACAAAAATTAGGTATCTATGTCATCTGAACCACATTTTTCTCTATCATCACACCACAATCATTTCATGCTGATCACATATCCATGTTATTAGATCTTTTCTCAAATAAAATATTTCACATTGGTCAATTTCAATTGTAAACATCATTCCATATGCCAAATTAAGATTTTCCATGATAAACAGTGAATCAGGGGAGAAATTCATAAGAAAATTAACACGGAATAGGACTCAGTCAATGTTCATGTCAATAAAATTTGGTTTATGTTAGAATAGAAATAAAAGAATCAACAACCAACAATTTAATTATCCAGAATAGTCCCAACAAATAACTCATCCTACAAATGTGCAATCCATGAATAAATCCATAGGTCAATTTATTCAATCTCTTCATAATAACTAATAATATGTAACAGAACCAATCAATCAACCACCCTACAATGATTTAAATAAATAAATGAAAAATAATGGGGTGTACCATGACCATTTCCAAGATCCTTTGATTATGTTTTTCATCGATTTTGGATCCTTGATCTGGTCATTGTTCATCTGAGAAAAATCGTATAATGATCTCCTAAACCTCACTCCAATGGTTCATGGGACATGTAGATAACCCTGGGATTTTGAAAAATATTCTTTTAAAATAATCTCTAATAACCACATGAATGAAAAGAATTAAAAGAATTAATTTTATTATTTTATCCATCTACATTTCTATGAGTAATATTCCACAAATAGCCCATGTTGACCAAGATCAAGTCGTTCCTAGGGTAATCCATGAATTCTAAACTCAATGCTTCCCTCATATGTCTAATTTTGGAACCCATTTAGATTTTATTCCACTTTTTTTGGATAGTTTTTGCGTGTGATATTTAATATATAATAAATTTAATCAATTTATTTGAAGAAAACCATGCACTGGAATCACACTACACCTCTGTTTCTAGTCTCAAAAATAATTCATACAAAATCCAGAAAAATACATGGAAAATCATTGCCATTATATTATCCCCAACATGGTGATTGATGTCTTAAATTTCTAAAAAATGGGCTACACAAAGTGATGTGGGTACTAAGAATGAATTTGAGCCTATCACTCCCAAGTGACCTTTTGAATATTCCAATATTTCCACTAGTTACACACAAAAGGAATCAATATCCATTGATGAATCCCCTCATACCGATCCATAACCTCTATCGGGTAATAAAAATGTATACCCATCCTTCAGGTACAACTCTCCCTAGTCAATAACTTGTGTTGGTTCACACACATATGTAACGACCCTAGTATTTATGGAATAAAACTTTTGATTTTTATTAATACTTATGAATAATATATTAATATTATGTTAATGTATGCTTTGTATGATAGTGTCGTCAAGACAAAACAATGTATTTCTCTGAAATCTTACGTTGCACACAATGTTGAGTAATACTAAAAAATAATATACCATTATTATTAATTTAAATATTATTTAATGCCTATCCATTGTATTAGAGGGTATGTATATAAGTAACCATATTATGATTAAACATGTTTGGTAAATGTTTTTACATTATACTTATAAAAGTTAGAGGCTTAAAATGAGAATGAATCCAATTTTATGCATAAATACTCTAATATTTTTAAATGGTGGTTTTATTGCCTTTTGATGGAAAAACCTTTTTAATTATATTGTTTTCACTTATATATGTTTTAATTTACAAAATAAACATTTTACATAGAATTGGGACATCAAAATTTTATTTTAGAAAAATTTTGGTATTTTTGACACAGTTCATTTTTAAATGAATAGTAAAAAATACTATATGTTAAGTGAAAGTTTTCATTTCATCTGATTTAGTTATCTAGTTAGATTATATTTTTAATTGGTTTAAAATTTTAATTAGATTATGTTTTTAACATTTAATCTAATTTTTGTAATTAGAAGTAATTTCACTTTTTAATTAGACATAAACAAATGTCAACCTTTTGATAGTTATTATTTCATAAAAACACATTTTTTGGTTCTGATAATGGGAATTAATATTAAATAAATTTCAGAAACATATATGTTTTAGAACTGAAAAAATGGATTCAATATTTGGAATCACGAGGTTCAAATTGTGTAAATATGTAACTTTTATTTTGAGACATTATGAATAGTAACTTTAGTAAAATTTTTATTTAGCATGGTTAAAGAGTAAATCTAATAAATAAGGGTAAAAAATAATATTAAATAATATTAAATTACCCTAACAAATGTTCTAATTCTATTGGATGAGATAGATCCAACCATCCACATCAATAGTACAATTTTAGGACCCCATGGAACTACTTGTGTGTGAAAATGACATTTAATTACATTTTATTTAAAGTTAAGGAAAATATAAAATAAACCTTTATCTTTTAGAAAAAAAAATTATATGGGTAAATACAATTTATATATATTTTTATTATAAATGGTTATTATAAAGCTAAATTTTTTTCATATATCATGGTATTTTATTTATATTTTTTAGATATCCAATAAATATATTTATTTATGACACAATGGTGATGTAGTGATTAATTTTTTAATTAATGTTTTAAATAAATGAGATTATAAAAATTAAAATAAATTTATTTTGAAACTTTTTATGCCATAAAATTTTTTTACAGATGAGTATTACTTTTTATATTTGAATTAATTAAGTACTTTTTTAATAATCATGTTTTTATGGATTTTTTAAAAGTCATCATATGAATAGTATATAAATTGACATAAATGAGTTTAAAAAAATATTATTTTATAAAATGATATAATAGTCATAATATATAACATTCTACCAAATGTCTTAGATAAGGTTGAAAATTTCATTAATGAACCACTTGATGTATGATTTGAATTTTATAGTAAGGCCTTTGGGGTGAGGGTAAGGTCATGGGGTCAAGTCCCCTAGCCTGCAATTTACATGTTATTTTCTTCCTTGCGTGTGTGCAGCATTCGCAGTTGTACCCAATTTTTTATTAACTATATATTATGAATATACAAGAAGACATGGTAAAAGTTGAATTAGTTAACTATGGGTTAATATTTCAAGATAAAGTTAATTCAGTGACCTAAATTTTTCTAAAACCCATTGGATGAAGGATTTTAACCCATAAACATCCAATATTTGTAATATATCACTTTCATGTTTTTAGGATTTGAAAATCAATTAATAATATAATAATGTTTCAAGACATTCCTAAAGTGCCCCTCCACCATCTTATAAAAGGACAACACCTATAACCAATTACTCACACTTCTCAAGCATCATGGCTAATCCAAACTCTACTTCAATAAGCTCCCAACATTATACCCTTCAACATTGATGCTTTACACAAGAATGAAGGATATTCAAGAAATCCATTTCGCTCAAATCAAAATAAGTTACACGATTTGAGGTAACGTCTTCTCTCAAGTTCCTTTCCATTATTTTCTTTCTCCACTCACTATGCACTTATTATTGTTTTATTACATAAAAAAACTCATATAATGAATATAATAGTTTTTTTTTATGATAATCATTTGAACTAAACTTATACAAAACTCCATCTAATGGATTTGAACATTTTTATTCTCTGTACGACAAACTACTTCCTCAAGAAATGATGATTCATATATTTTCCCCTACCACCACCCATGGTGATAATTATGATGGAACCATAATTATATATGATATATGTTATTTTTATATTGAATTTATTATTTTTTTAATTTTTATTTACAATATACCATTATGCTTTTCATGATGTGTAAATACGATAATTTCATTTCAGTAAGTGGGGAATATCGCCCCCTCAATGTGATATGACTTTTTCATGTTATACATGGAACGTATAAAGGATTGAGTTAATGAAATTATATGACATATATATCATATGATATAATATTGGAATTATAATATACATATGTATCCATTACTTTTCATTTCCATAAATATTAAATAGAAATGAAAGCAGCGTTTATGTGTACGTAAGTCTTAACATCTCGTTGTATTGTGCATTTGATTTCTTATCTCTAAATGTTATTTAATATTAAAAATACATATATACTTGATATATATGATATTTAAATCATGAATACTACTCTGAAGATAATATACTTTTGACAACATGTACAATTTTTAATTATAAAAAGAACATTTTCGACTCAAATACCCAATATCGAAAAAAATAATGATATTAACTTAAATAATTAAGTAATTTTTATAATGTGTTAATAAGTGATATAAAAGGAATAATAACCTTGAATATTGTTATGAAGGAAGTATAAATTAACTTAAGTTTATTATTCATGAAGTTAAAGAAGAAACGGGTAATGTCAGACATAAGGTAAGGGAATCGTCTCAATATCAATTCATTGATGCATATTTTGATAATATAAACCATCTTCTTTTATATGGTTTATAATAAACCCATTTTACTTTTACTTTCATTCAAAGGGAATCATTAATCTATGAAGCATTTTAATAAACCACAAATGGAATGTTTTTAACATTTCTGGCGACAATGACCTCTCCACCGCCTTAATCATTATATAGATTCCTCTATAATCCATAGTTTATTTTAAATGAAAAATACATTATTCCATTTATGGGTGTTATTGTATTGAAATTGGTTTTTGAACTAGTTTTATTATTTCAATATCTTAAAATTATATCTTTGGATTTCAAATAAAATTTTATCAGTGAAATATATTTATATTTTCAATATTTTATGTTTTATGATTATATAATGGTACATGGTCATTTGAGGGGTGGTTACGTGATAAAAAAATGACAGCTGGTTCTGTGAGAAACCAAGGAAGGTTGGTTACATTATAACCATCAATGCATAGGGTATGTTAATCGATGGGATGGCTATTCCATTTGGTGACATTTTTGGAATTTGACCAAATGGTTATTCCATTTAAGTATGTTTATGTCCCAAGTTTCCTTTTTATGTTATATTTTACTTTCTATGGCTTTTAGGACAATATTTTGGTTATTAAAGAAGGGTAACGAATGAGATTATATTCAGTGAAGTGTTTTTGCTACTTTTTTAAGATGAAAATTATTACATTATGATTACATAGTCATGGTTTACATGTTGTTCTGTATACTAATAGTTTTCCTTCATTATGTATCCCTTACAGATATTTTTGTTCTCAAAACATGTTTTTGAAATGTTTTTCACCGGATTTAAAGTGGAATAGGGTCATGGATGGGATTAATGAAAAGTCATGTTGTTTTAAAACATTTAACTAAACATGTTTATTTTTCAAGTGTTTTTATTTTAGGAAAAAAATGTATACTGAGTAGAAGGGTCTACATCTAATATTGAAGTTGATGTGTATAAGTTATAACCTAATTCTCTAAATCTATAAAGTTGAAAAGATCCTCAATGTGAATTAATAACTTAATTCAATTTATTTAATGTTTAATGATGGGGCCCTATAGTTAGTATCATAGGTCGGTTTAGATAAATTTATGAGTTAGGATATTGTTTAAAGAATATCCATAAATGATTTTTTCATTATAGTCAAATTGAAATGATACAACATTTTAAGATTACCATGTTGATTCACCAAAGATATTTATGTGGCCAGATAGGTTTTCCGCCGAGGAAACATGGAAAATATGATGGGATGACATCCAGAGGAAAACAACCATCCAAATCAGCAACCTGAAATGGTCGGAATCTGAAATGAATAGTTTGTTGCTGTAATGGTTAAGTAGACTCAATATATAAATAGTGATGGTATCCATGCAAGAGATCAACCATATCAACCCCATAGGAATATGTATATAGTGGAGAATTTCATGAGGCAATATCCCCTATCATTCAGAGGATCAGATGACCTTGTTCCAGCAGAATGGTAGATCAAAGAGCTGGAAGATATTTTCGATGTCATGGGTTGTACAATAAATCCAAATGTTTTTCTTAATGTTTATCTTTTAGATATAGAATTATATCAGTGGTGGTAGATGGATAAAAATTTCAAGGACTGTGAGGATATTGATGCTCTTGGTTAGGATGAATTCAATGGTATGATTCTTGAGAAATATTTTCCCAATGCAGTTCGACTTAGAATGGAAATAACAATCTTCTAATTGAGGCATGAGGATGATTCAATGGCTGCATGAGTATCAAATTTCACTTGACTTTAAAGGTATGACCTAAATTTCATTTGAGATCTTGATAGTAATATAAATCTATTTTACTCCATATTTAAGCTGTGATATCAAGATAAATTAGCCTCTCATGAATTCAAAATCTATGAGAAACTTGTCAGATGTGCTAAGAATGTATAAATGATGTTTTTTGATGATCAGTTGTTCCATAAGAGATATCAAAATAAGAGGTCCAGCTATCATGAAAAAGGAATGTATTCATCAATGAAGTCTGCAGGTAGGAAAATTAAATTTCCATCTTTTGAGATGTGTGGTAAAAATAATCCTTGAGAATGCCTCTCACAATCTATAAAGTGCTTCTAGTGTTCTAAGAATGGTCAAATTGCTCATAACAGCATGGAAGATGATCATTTAGGCAATGAAAACCCAACTATATGATGTTTTAGTTGTAATGAGTCAAGGAATTATTGCAATGTGTGTCCAAATATTATTACCTAGGGTAAATACTAGTTAGATAAAAAACTGAAGGGTGTGGAGAAATATTTTTCAACTACTGCGGTTGATTTGGAACATTCAAATAAAGTTGTATCAGGTACATTTTTTTTCAGAGTATGGCAATGTGTTTTTTGATTCAGGGTCTACACATTATTTCATTTCTCTGAAATTTTATAGTAAATTGGGAATTCCATCTCCAAATATGAATCCTGAACATATGGTAAAACACCTTGAGGATATGTTGAGAAAAAAAATAAATTATAAGAACCTTCATATCCGTGTGTGTAGAAAAAATATACCTTAAAAACTTATTTTTTTCATCTAGTAGAGTGTGATGTTATTTTGGGTATGGATTAGCTTTCTGTTTGTCATGCTAAGACTGAATGAAAAGCTAAATAGTATTCCTTTAAAAAATAATTTCACTTTGTGTATAATAATGAAACCATACTTTTGATAATATATTAGGAAGCTAAAAAACTTTTAAGACATAGAAATTAATGTTACCTTTCACATATTTGTAAAAAAAATAAGCTATTGAGATTAATGATGTGCTAGTAGTAAATGAGTATCTTGACGTTTTTCCTGATGATATATCCACTATTATACCAGATCATGAAGTTGAATTTACTATTGAATTTTTTTTATGCTTAGAAAATTTCAAAACCTCCTTATCGAATGGCTCAAATTGAACTTTTAGAGTTAAAAAATCAATTGAAGGAGTTGTCAGATAAAGGATTAATTAGACCTATCACATCATCATGGGGTGCTCCGGAATCGTTGGTTAAAAATAAAGATGGCTCAATGACATTTTTAATTGATTATAGATCCTTGAATAATACCATTGTTATGAACAAGTGTCATTTTCCTCAAATCAATGGCTTTTTTGATCATCTCTTGGGAGCTCCGAATTTTTCAAAGATTGACTTGAGGTCAGGGTATCGTTATTTGAATGTAAAGGAAGCAGACATTCAGAAGACTGTGTCATGTACTGGATATAGCCATTATGAATTTTTAGTTATGTCTTTTGGGTTAACCAATGCACCTACTATATTCAAGGATCTTATGAATACAATTTTTCAAGAGCTCTTGGATAAGTTTTTGGTTTTGTTTATTGATGATATTTTAGTATATTCCAAAATTAAATGGGAACATGAAATTCATTTATGGTTTTTCTTGAAAACTTTAAGGGAATGAAATTTTATTAGACATTTAGAATGTGTGTGTTTTTGTTGAAGAAAATTTCATTCCATGGTTACACTGTTTCTAAAGATGACATAAAAGATGACCCATATAAAACAAAAGTTGCTGAAGAGTGGCGAAGACCTTTTAATATCAGAGATATCTATAGTTTTCTTTGTTTGGTAGGCTGTTACCGATGTATTAATGAATATTTCGAATGGTTATCTTGGCCACTGACTAAGTTAACTTGAAAAGGTGTTAAATTTATATGGGAAAAAGAATGTGATAATTGTTATCAGGGATTTAAAACAAAGAATAGTGAATGATTCTATTATGGAATTAACTTCGATAGATGGGAAATTTGTTATCTATAGTGATGATTTATTGAAAGGACTTGGTTTTGTTGTAATGTAGAATGATCATGTAATTTTTTATGCTTCACGTCAGTTGAAACCTCATGAATTAAATTACCCTACACATGATTTGGGATTTCTTGTTGTCATTTTTTCATTAATAAGATGGAGGTATCATTTTTATAGAGTAAAATTTGAAATATATACTGACCAAAAATCTTTGATGTATATATTCACTCATAAATAATTGATCACGAGATAGAGGAGATGGCTGGAATTAATCAAGGATTATGATAGAACGATTCATTACCATTCTGGAAAAGAAAATAAAGTAGCTTATGCTTTGAGTTGAAAAAGTTATGATACATTAACCATGTTACGTTTGGAAAAAGATCCATTGATTAACATTTTATAAAAATTGGCATAGAAGTTGTTGGTGCAGGAGACCCCTATGGCTTATTTCAAGTGTCAATGAAATCTTATCTATCAGACAGAATTAAGAAGATTCAAAAATAAGACACTAAGTTGCAGAAAATGGTAGAATTGCTTCAGAAGGATAAGTTATCTATATTTAACATTAATAATGATTATATTTTGAAATTAAAGAATAAATTATGTGTGCCTTATTATTCACATATGAAGAAAGAGTTTTTCTATGAAGATCGTAGTTCTCAGTTTCCAGTACATCATAGCAGTTATAATATATATAGAGATCTTCAGGAGTATTATTGGTGGGATAGAATGAAAAGAGATATTGTTGAATTTACTATGAAGTGTTTTACTTTTCCATAGGAAAAAGTAGAATGCCAATTGCTGAAAGGGTTACTTCAACCATTACTGGTGCCAGATTATAAATGGAAAAATACATCCATGTATTTCATTATGGGATTACCGATGACATATTAAGGTAATTATGCAATCAGGGTTATTTTTGATTGATCGACTAAATAATCTCCTTTCCTTCTTATTTGATATATTCTATCTCTAGATCATCTTTCTCAGTTTTATGTTAAAGAGATAGTCAGGTTGCATAGAGTTCTCATCTCCATTGTATCAGATCATGATCTTATGTTCACTTATAAATTTTTGAAATGCCTTCGGAAGTCATTAGGTACAGAAATAAATTTTAGTACAACTTTTCATCCTAATTCAGATGGACAGTCATAACTAAAAATTCAAACATTGGATGATATGCCATGTGCTTCTTCAATGGCTTACTAGAGAATTCAGGATTAAAAAATTTGTTTGGTTGAGTTTTAAAATTATAAAAGTTTCCATTCCACTACATAGATGGAACCATTTAAAGAATTATATTTAATGCGGTGTTGAACTCTAGCTTTTTGGGATAATTTATGTGATAGAAAGCATATGGGCTCAGAATTGGTAGAAGAGATGGCTTAAAATGTTCAATTAATTTAGAATCACAAGAGAAAAAATCAAAGCAAGAAGAACCATAAAGTGGGTAACTAAAAGAAGGATATTTCATTCTAGGTAGTTGATCATGTCTTTCACAATGTGTCTCTATGGAAAAGTGTGATGCATGTCGGTAAGAATGGAAAACTGATTTCGAGGTTCATTGGACCCTATGAAGTCCTAGAGAAATTGGAATCAGTATCCTATAGAGTGGATTTACCTCCAATTTTATACTAGTAACATAATGGTTTTTATGTTATAATATTGAGAAAGTATATGCAGGATCGATCTCATGTTTTGAGTTTAGATGTAGTTCAGTTGGATGAAATCATTCATTTAAGGAACATCTATTCCATATTCTTGACTGTGGAGAGAATGTGTTGCATAATATGGTGATTCATTAGGTTAAGGTGCTATGTAAAAACAATATGGTTAAAGAGGTAACATGGTAATCTAAAAATGATGTGGGGGATAAATAACCCCAGTTATTTGATAAGTGAATAGAAGTGTGGGGACACAATTACCAAAAGGGGGAAGGATGTAATGACCCCAGTATTTATAGAAAAAATTATTATTTCTATTCATACATAAGAATAATATATTAATATTATGTTAAAGTGGAACTTTTTTTCGATAACTTACTCAACACGCACCAACGGATTTCTCCAAAATCTTATGTTGCCCCCAATGTTGAGTTATACCTAAAAATAATATAATAATATTATTTTTTTAAATTGGTAGTTAATTCCTAGCTATTGTATTAGTAGAAATGAATATAACTAACCAAATTATTATTTAAAATGTTTTTTAAATGTTTTTACATTTATCCAATAAAATTTAGAGGCATAAAATGAGAATAAAACCAATTTTAAGCATAAATATTCTAATATTTTTAAACGATAGTTTTACCACCTTTTGATAGAGAACCCTTTTTAAATCTAGTTTTTGTCACTTTTATATATTATATTTGATAAAATAAACTTTTTCTTTAGATGCGGGACATAAAAACATACTTTGGGTAAATTTTTGGTATTTTTCTATTAATGTTCAATTTTAATGAATAGTGAAAAGTATTGCATTTTAAGTAAAAATTGTCTTTTCATCTAATTTATTTATATGGTTAGATTATCATTTTAATTTTTTTTAAAGTGTAATTAGTTTAATTTTTTACCATTTAATCCAATTTTGGTAGTTTTATGTGGTTTCACCTTTTAATTAGACATAAACACATATCAATCTTTTGATAGTAATTATTTCTTAAAAACATGATTTTTTACAATGGAAATTAATTTTAATTTAAGTTATACAAATTATGTGTTTTGAATTTGGAAAAATTGATGAAATATTTTGAATTAAGAGGTCCAAATTGAAATAATAAGTATATTCTATTTTTAAACATTATGAATAGTAACTTCACTAAATATTTTCTTTACCATGGTTAAATGGTATATCTGTTAAATAAGGGAAAACGATAATATTATAATAATATTAAATTACTCTAACATGAGTCTTAATCCTATTTGATGAGATATTTCCAACTATGGGCATCATTGGGTCTATTTTTGGACCCCATTGAGCCACCTGTGTGTGAAAATGACATTTAATAACATTTAATTCTATGTTATTGAAAATATAACATAAACATGTATCTTTTAGTAAAACAATTTGTATATAGTGTTATATAAGTTATCTTTTCGACAAAAAATATTAATTGTAAAATTAAAAATATTTTCTAATACATGGTATTTTACTTAAATAATTTAGACCTCATATAAATAAATTTATTTATAACACAATGATGAAGTAGTGATTACCTTATTAAGGAACTTTTTAAATAAATGAGATTATAAAAATTAAAATAAATTTATTTTGAAAATTTTAATTCCATACAAGAATTTTATAGATTATTATTACTTTTTATAATTTAATTAAAGTATTTTTTTTTGAAATAATCAATTTTTTATAGATTTTTTAAAAGTCATTATATAAATAGTATATAAATTGACACAAATGAATTTTTATTTAAAAAATATATTTTATTAAATGATATAATAATCCTTAAAATCAAAGATTAATTTGAATGACTTAGATAAGGTTTAAAATTTCATTAATCAACCACTTGAGGTTCTATTGTGATTTTATAGTAACTATATAAATGATATAGTATGAATACACAAGAAGATAATGGTAAAAGTTTAATTAGTTATCATAGTGGTAAAGATAAAAGTTAAGGTTAATTTTATGAACTGAAATTGTATAAAACCTATTAGCTGAGAGTATTTTTACCCCTACACATCTAATATTCCAAATATATCACTTTTTTGTAATTATAATTCGAAACTCAATTAATAATAAATGAATATTTTAAGACATTTCTAAAGTTCCCCTCCTCCCTCTTATAAAACGACACCACCACAAACCCATTACTCACACCTCTCAAGCCTCTTAGATCATTCAAAATATACTCCAATAAGCTCCCAAAATGAATCCATTCTTCTTAGAATCCTTTATCAAGGCAGAAGGTAATTCAAGAAATCCCTATGGCTTAAATCAAAAGAAGTCACCCGATTTGAGGTAACATCTTCTCTCAAGTTCCTTTCCATTATTTTGCTCTCCGCTACCTATTATCTTCTTATTTATTTTTTACATAACAAAAATATTATTCTTAAAATACTATGAAATTGTTATAAGAATTATTCTAACTACACTTACACACACCTCCATATAATGGATACGAAGATACTGTTTCTGTGTATAGAGAACTACTGCCTCACGAAACGATGATTATTCAATTTTCCCCTACAACCACTCATGGTTCCCATTATGATGGAACTGTATTTATGTATGATATATATTATGTTTATATTGTCTTTATTCTTCTATAATTTTTATTTATAACATACCTTTATTCTTTTCATGTTGTGAAAACACGATAATTTCATTTGAGTAAGTTCGGACTTCCGCATCCTCAAAGTGATATGACTCGTTCATTACATACATGGATCATATAAAAGATGGAATTAATTAAATTATGTAACGTATATATCATATGATATTATAATAGAATTATAATATAACTATGTATCATTTATTTTTCATTTCATCAAAATATGATATAGAAATGACAGTAGTATTCATGCATACATAAGACTTACCGTCTCCATGAACAATGAATTTATTTTCTTTTCTCCAAATGTTATGGACTATTATAAATACATATATACTGGATATATATAATATTAAATCATGAATACTATTTTGGAGATAATTTACTTTTGGACACATGCACAATTTTTAATTATAACAAGATCATTTTTGACTCAAATACCCAATATCGATAAAATGGAAGATATAAAATTAAATACATAGGTAATTTTTATAATGTGCTAAAAAGTAATATAAAATGAATTATAAAAATGGAAAATGTATTGAAGAATGTAGAAATTAAATTAAGTATATTATTTAGGAAATTAATGAATTAATGAGTATTGATGGAAATGAGGTAAGGAACTTTATCTCAATATCCTTTCATTGAGGCATATTTTGATAATACACACCTCCTTTTACATGGTGTATAATAAACTACTTTGAATTTTAGTTTTATTAAAAGGTAATCTTTTATCTATGAAGCATTTGAATAAATGGAAAATTGAATTTTTTTAATGTTTTTGATGGCAATGACTTTTCCGCCACCGTAATCGTTATTTGGATTCCTCTATAAGTCATAATGTTTTTAAAAGGAAAATAATTCCCTTATTCTTTGTATGGGAATTTTCGTTTTGAAAATGGTTTTTAAAATGGATTTATTATATAAATATGTTGAAATTATTTCTTTGGATTTCAAATAAATTTTTTTAGTGATATATTAATATTTGAAACATTTTATGTTTTATGATTATATAATTATACTTAGACATTTTGATGGGTGGTTTTGTGATAAATCAAATCACGGGTGTTTCTGTGATAAATCAAGGATGGGTGGTTACGTTATAACTTCCAATGCACTGGGTATGGATGTCAACCATATGGCTATATTATTTAGTGATATTTGTTGAAGATGACTTTATTGTTATTCCATTTATGTATGTTTATGTCTCGAGATACCTTTATATGATATATCTTTCTTTCTATAGGGTTTACGGTAATCTTTTGGTTACAAAAGAAGGAAAAGAAATGGTATTATATTCAGTTGAGTGTATTTGATAATTTTTTAAGGTGAAAATTATTACTTTATAATAAATGTTTCATTGTTTACATGTGGTTTTAAAAATTAATAGTTTTCCTTCTTTATGTATCCCTTACTGAGTTATTTATGCTTATCGTATGTTTTTTAAAAGTTTTTTCCTAGAAAATAAATTTTAATAAGGTCAATGATGAGATATTGTATAATTCATGCTATTTAAAACATGTAACTAAACATGTTTCATTTTTTAAAAGTTTTTTATTTTATGAAAAAAATCGATACTAAGTAGAAGTGTCTACATGCAATATTCAAGTTGTTATGAATAAGTTATGAAATAATTATCAAAATATATAAACCTTAAATGATTCTCAATGTAAATTATTAACCTAATTCAGGATTATATAATGTTTAATGATGGGGCCTTATAACATATTCCCTTAACTATCAAACATGGAATACATCATGTAAAAGTTCTATGTATAGAGGTTTAGTATAGAAGTATTGCACCTCTACAACTCTATATAGTATCTGGAATGGGATAATAAATCTCAGATATAGATTTCCTCAAAGAAAAAATCTCTGTAATATACATAGGGTTGTAACCCATAGTAAAAAATGATCTCCTTCAATGAACTCAAAAGGCCTACTTCATTTGTCTGCATAAGACTTATGATGGCTCTTTTAAGTGTTCATCTTCTCTTAATTAACATAGACATTCTCGGTATTTTATCACACCAACTCTAGGACGCTGAGTTCCAAATCTCCTGGTTACGACAAAAAAAGTGGTGACCTTAATGCTCAGCTATACTAAGCCTCTAACAGTTTCTCACAAATGGTAGAATGGTAAGGGTTTTTTTATGAAAACTCCACCATTGGTAGGTGATCCTACAAATTATGGCTAAAGTCTAACATGAAATCTCATAACATTTCCTCTATAAAATGAGTGGTCCACTTAGTCTGGCTGTCAATTTGGGGGTGATACATTGTTCCCTAGAATAATTGAGTCCAAAATTACTGTTAATATCTCTTACACAACTAGGATTTGAAGAGAGCATCATGGATAGAAACGATCATCAATGGAACCCCATGGGGTCAGAATATCTCCTTCACATAGGTTCATGCCATGATCTCTACTAAAATATTATAAAGGAAATATTATGAAGTGGGCTAATGTGGTGGGTCGGTCTATGATCACCAAGATGAAATCATGTCCCATGTCTGTACATGGTCTGTCCCTAAAATATTCCATGGATATCTCATCCCTCTTCCACATGGGAAACTCAAAGGGTCGAGCTAACCCCACTAGTAGATGGTGCTCTCACTTCATTTTCTAAAAAGCAAGGTATCAGGATAAAACCTCTAAAACTCTTTTATCTATCCCTAACCACCAAAACTAACATCATAAGCCCTTTTATATAATTTCCACACCTTGATGTATTGCCAAATAAGATATATAGAAGAAAATAAGAACCTCCCCCCATAACCTCATTGGTAAAATCATTAATCCTATAAAAATAATGATAAGCTCTCCACTACTATAAAATTAATCAAGAGCATATTTAGTGGATATTTGAGTACGCCGGGTTTCACAGTTGATATGCCATAGTTGCACCAACTCGACTCTCTACAAAATTCATGGGGTGAAAACCATTGATTGGTTGTAAGATTCTCCATCTACACCCATAAATGATAACCACAATAGGGGAAAATACTCTAATTTCTTATTCAGTAACTGATAACAAGATACCGTATTAAGATAATCTTCTACCACATCTCCTTTTCATGAGTGCATACAATTTCAAAATCATAATCCTAGAGGAACTCTACCCATCACCTTAGACATACGTTTTAATCCTTTTGAGAGAATATACATTTTATAATGTTGTGACCAGAGTAGATGATAAATTGATTTCCAATCAAGTAGTGTCCCCACTTCTTTTGTGAGAAAACTTCCATGACTAAATAAAGATTGAGGTCGTATAGTTCTTTTAATGTGGTCTCAAATGATGTGAACAACGGAAAATTAGTTCCTACCTCTGTATTACAAAAATCCAATACTATTTCAAAATTTATTTCAAAACACTACATACTAAACAACCACCTATGGGAATCACATGATGGGAGAACTCATAAAACTCTTCATCAAAAGTGGAAAGGCTTACTAGGATGTCTTTGAATACATGAAAGGATTCCCTTTTTAGGTTAAATACCTCATGAGCTCTGATCTCCTAGAAAAATCATGTATGAATCTCCATTAATATCCTTAAAACACATTGAACCTCCACACCTCCATCATGATATTGGGTGGAAACAATGATCACACTACCCTGACCTTGGATGAGCCCACTTCCACTCCATCCACTGAGATAACCTGACCCAGATATTAGACTACATGAATCTAGAACTGGCACTTTGAGATCATTACATAATGATTGTGCTCTCATATTATATCCAGGATTATCACTATGTATCTCTTGTCCACCTCATTGGACACTGACTACATAAGGATATTTTCAATGAATACTACTACAAACTAGTCTAAGAAAGTATTAATGATATAGTTCATGAGTCCGATAAACATTATAGGGGAATTATTCATACCGAAGGCCATTTACATGTAATCATAGTGACTATAACATCATCAGAATGTTGTATTCAGTATATCCTCATCCCGTACTTGAAGTTGCTAATTGCCTTTTAGAAGGCTAATATTCTAGAACCATTGATCCACTCTCAATAGATCAAAGAGGTAATCAATCCTTAGTAGTTGATATATGTTACATAATGTCACATGGTTAATGTTCCATTATTTTAATCCAAACCTTAGGTTGTAATCTTCCTTATTGGGAAATAATACTCAGACTCCATAAGGTGAAACATCAGGTCTAAAAAATCTTTTCCTCTACTTGTCCTTAAACTGAATCCCTAGCTTGAAAGGATCTATAGGATGAATCTGATATATGGTCATAGATATCAGTGTTGTACTATTTGTAGATAAATTCACAACTATATATATCAAAAGGGATGTACATATATAACATCCTTATGGAAGATTTCCACATACTTTGTTACCACATTTGGAAATAGGGAACTAATAACATTCATTGCACCAAGGGTTATGCAAGGTACATAGTGAGTAACCAAATGTACCCTCCTATGCATGAGTCTATCCTACACTACATTGGATTACATTTACCTAAAAATGGAGAACATAGTTCCATTGTTCTAGAACCACACCATCCTTCACCTAAAAATGTCAATATGGGCGTGAACTGTGGATTATTGTTCATACCGAATATTGTGCCATAAGGCCCCATTGTTGATATAGAGAGATCCATATAAAAACTCTCACCTCTGAGAGCCATGTCACTCTATCAACACAAGTGTGTGATTTCTATGTTGTCTCTGGTAGGACTCTTCATGTGTTTGTGTTGATCCATGGGATCAACCATAATCTCTAAGTCAAATATAGGGTATGTGGGAATAAAAAAATTGACTAAGACTTGTGTTAATTAGTTATAAAAATATGGTATATAATACACATATCATACTTACAATAATTATATACACTTGAGGGTCATAATCTTTGACCACTGGCAGCTATCCCTACTAATGTGCTCCACCTCCCTGAGCCTGGAATGGACAACCTAGTGGTAGTGGTGGTAACAATTCAATGCATTGATCACCACATTGTGCTCTCCCAACTCAAATTCCACGTCCACCAGCCTATGAACCTACATACTCTTACTACTCACTCTTTCTAGGGGGCCATCATCAGTCTCTTCAGGAGATGTACGATAGTTCAGACAATCAAATTCATGATTTCCCATTTCATTACTTGAGTTACATCGCCTCTCCTTATGAATACTGGACGCATGCAGTGATCCCTGAAACAAATATCATATTTCATGGGACCTCCCTTTGAAATAACAAGCATATCCAAGTCCCTATTAATGATGTAGAATCCATACTATTGAGGTATCCTCTCTAATTCTACCATTAATGGAAAAAATTGGTAGTATATGTTCTTCCTAGAAACTGTCAACCACCAAATCTCACTATATCACCCAAGAAAATGTTAGAATTAATAGAGGGAAAACACTAGATCAGATGTCTCTACACAGAACTCACTAGATGTTATGAGGATGATGAAATAATTATGAATAAAATATATAAAATTACTATAGAGGTTGAAAAAACATGATGAATACTCTACTACTAGAATGATACCCTGGTAAAGCTGCAAAGGCTCCTATATATGTACATCTCTTAGATTAGTTGGATATTTCTCCTATATGAAAATGATATAAAACTATAACCCTGATAGAGTGACCTAATTATAATATTTGGTAACTAAAACCTTACATCATCCTGATGATACATGAAGAAGGATCTCCACTAGGACTATCATTATATCTTCTAGAGTCTGGACTAGACCTTATACTCGGTTCATCGCCCAAGTACAGTCCTTAGACACCTATGGGTTCATCTCACCTTGTAACATGAGGTTCTTATGCCATTGAAAATTGTGAATTGAAATCATCCTATAATCCTCATCTAATGATACAACGAGCCCGACATGCTTCTCCAAAGTGGTTTTATGGTTGGTACACCACCCAACAATAACACCTTAGGAATTGGTACTTGTATTAATGCCTCATCCTTGAGAAAATCATCCTCTTGATAGTGATGTTGAATCTAAGATGGTATAAGTTATGTAGAAATCCTAAATGTAAACAATACATACAATGGGTAAATAGTATATTTGGATATATGAACTCAGAGGGACACAAAAAACAAAACACATTTCTATATGATGAATTTTCCATTTTTCCCATAAAATAGTGTTATCACGTACTAAGTCAAAATGATGGTGATCAAAGTACTATTGTATGTGTACGTTAGCTGACACACCAACACTGAAGTCCCTATCATGAAAAATGAACAAAAATCACATAACATTATATCCCAACCCCAACCTCATAGACTATAGTCCTAAGGTAGAACTGACTACTATAATGACACTCTTTCTTGACACCTCCTAGAGGGTCCAATGCTGAGACTCCCCAAGATCACCTCCAAGAAGCGAGGGGAGGAAAAACAACACTAGGATGGAATATAACTTACATAGAGGCCTCTTCCTAAGAACTTTTACACACTACTACATTCCCAATCCTATACAATGGTAAAATGTAAAAAAAATAAACAACAATTCATGCATACATCAAAATCACATAGCCAAAGTATGAAAAAAAGTAAATGAATTTAATATATCCAAATTAAAACCCACAAAAAAGATTTTGAAACACATTTCCAACATGTATATAGAAGGTTGATTGATTTCATAATACCATAAGAACACATCTCAGGTTTTCTACTCTCACTAAGAATCATCAGGTCCTAGTTTGTCATGGATTATTTCAAAAGGACAATTGTCTACACGTGACATGACATGTGGGGAAAATTCCCTTGTAGGGAGAGTATAACAATACCCTGTAAGACACCTCAAAACCAAAAAAATATATATTCATCTCAACAAATTTATATTTCTACATCACATATGACATGAATATCCATATATAATGATAAAAGACATACAATATAATGTTACATCACATAAATTATATTCCATCCTAGGATTCCAACTTTAAGATTCCACAAGTAACTCATCCCATAGAACACACTCATGAGTAAGATAGCAATAATAAAGTAAATACCAGTGGTAGTTTTTTCTGTTATTCCCATTAGAATTACACACTAATGGTTTGAAGAGAAACGATGCAAATATGAGGATCACACCCAAGGCTATGTGGTGATTCCAACAACTCAATCAAGAATAACCTGATAATTATAGTATTTATTAATGTGTACTGTTGATGATGAAGATACTAATAATTCCACCTAGGGTATGTATATGAATAGAGGATCTCAATCTGAGCCTTTTAGAGGGATTCTAATGACTTTATCTAAGAAGTCCCATTGAATGGATAATCGTACTTATAGTATTAGAAGATTCCATACCAACACTAACAGAAATGATAAGGGGAACATAACCTAATTAATCATCTCGAAAATATAATGTAAAAGGGATCTAATCCATGCATAACAAAGTGCACGGTGTGTAATAGGGGCCATATGTCATATCCCTTGACCCTGTGTCCTAGACATGTAAATGACCGATGTCGCTTGTCCGTGTTAATATATATGTACATGAAGTTTAGGTTGACTTTGTATTTTACCCATGTGATAATACAAGACTTTAGACGATGTAAATATGGTCAAATACCAATACCTTTATTATCCTATAATCATGGTCTAGGAAATTTGTGTGCTAGATTGTATATAGTGTACTCAATCTAGTGTACTACAACCCATGATTGTGTACTCTATGAAAGACACACATGGTTTATGGGGAGAGAACACAAAACATTTGACATGGTCACAAACTGTGTGATATATATGTTTCTCTCTAATACATATATGATGCACTGGGGGGAACATGGTGTGTAGATCTAGTTTATATATAATGTAACAAAAAAATTTATAGAAACATAGATCTGGTTGCATGTGTTCTGTCCATTGATTTGGCCTTCAATTTAGTGATCCTTTAGCCATAAAATCATAGTTCAATCCTCATCGAGTCATGTCAATACCATCTAACATGTTTCAAGTCTTCAATCGACTTAGAAAATGGATCATTGGTCGTTCTTCCTTGTGTGTCAAAAAACATGAATATCAGATATCTATGTTATCTCATCTAATGTAGTCTCCATAGTTACACCACCACCATGTCATACTGATCTCAGATCTATGATATTGGATCATTGAACCCCGAAATGGGTTCATGATGATCAATTGATTTGGTGAAAATCAAACCATAGTTCAAATGAAGAACATCCACATTGAATGGAGAATCAAGGGAGAAATGAATAGGAATAGTCAATGGGAACAGACCTCGATCGATGATCATGTCAATATCATTTTGTTTCCATTAGAATTGAAATAAAATAACTGAAAATTCACAGTTTTATTCCCTTGAATAATCTCCATAAATAACCCATTCTAAAATATACATGTTTCTTGAAATAATCGATTAGTCAATTGATTTAAATTCATCATAGAAATTAATAACAAGAAATAAAAGAATTAAAACAACCATCCTACATTGATTTGGATAAATTGATAATGAAGAAAAATGTTGGGACATGATCATTAGTGATATCCTTTGAATCAGTTTCATGTTTATCATCGATCTAATAACCATTCATGAGAGGTAAATCCACTAAATCTCACTTCAATAGCTCTCTAGTAGTTCCCAAGTTATGTGACTAACCCTGGGATTCTAGTATCAAAGTATATCTTAAAACTATTCAATCATAATGTCAATCAAAAAAATTAAAATAAATTAAAATAAATTATTTCATTATTTTATTATTTTATTATTTTATTATTTTATTCATTTTATTTATTTCATTCATATTTGCACTCATGATATCATTTCACCACATAATACATGCTGACCAAGGTTATGTCATGCCTAGGGTAATCATCATGTTCTGAACTCAATAGTCCCCTCAGATTTATGATATTTTCACCCACTTGGAATTTATTCCACTTTTTTAGGAAAATAGTTTGTGCCTTCTATTTAATATATTTAATATATTTCAAAAATTTATTTAGGGAACATCAGACCTCATATTCCTATGCTACCTCATTTTATAGTCTAAAAAACAATCTATTAAATATAAAAAATAATTCATGGAAAATATGTGTCATTATAAACCTGATGGAAAAAAATTAATGGAAAATATATAAAATACAAATGAAACTATATTATAAGATTTTTTTAAATTGAAATATATTATAATATTATTTAATTGTAAAATTACCATCCAAAATATGAAATAAGTATGATATTGTAGAATGAATCCTTATCTTGAGCCCAACTCTCCATATATATACAAGAACTCCTGTATAATTAATATATTGTAATTTTCTATATTCGAACAAACCATTTTTTGGTTTATTCAGTTTACTAGTAATTTTTGTTTCACATATTCTCATTTCTTGTATAGTTAGTAAGTCAGTTATGTTCTCAATGGATAATTGTTTCCCTTTTGTTTATGACCTCAAAATAACATCAGTACACAGAGTGTGGTCAAATGGCTCCTGTTTTTATTATCTATATAATATTAATCATTAATTAATTTTAATTCTTGCTTTTTAAATTATATTTTAGAATCACCCATGAATTTTGTAAATGAAAAATGAATTATAATGATTTATTGTGGAGGTAGTTCTTATACATGCCTCATAAAAATCATAGTTCTCTAATGTGTGGATGGGTAAGAAGGTAGATTAAAACATATATTTCTAGAAACATAGTAATTAATTAAATATAATATATAATATTTTGTTATAAATTTATAAAAAACCATGTAAATTGGTTATAAAAAACATAGTTCACTTCTACATGGACATTATAGTTTATACATACACATGATCGGTGAATTCATTCTCTATAAGAGAAAAGGATATGATAAAGGGGTTTTATGTAGATATAATTAAATTTTTGTATATGTAAGATGGAATAAATATATTAAAGGTATATATATATATATATTAAGGTTTTATAATAATATGTAACATGAAAACACTCGATTGATTATTATACCACCACTTTTAGAATCATGATTTGGATTACACTTTATGATTTATTTATATAGGATTTTCATGAGTCAAACAACTCTTGAAATCATAGAGGGATGTTGGAAGGGTTTTTGGGTAGGTTATGGTCAATATTAATTGATTATCTGGTATATAATAGCTATGTTATAAGGATTACATATATATATGATGTGAACAACACACCTATATTTTTTATTAACAAAAAAACAATAAGTTTCATTCTTATTGATATAAAATACAAAAAAAAAACTTTTCGGTGATAATGTGATATGGTTAAAAATAAAACAATATAATAAAAATTAAGATTTTATTTTATGATCATATCAAAAAAAATTCATATTAATTAACTTTTTCTCTTTTTACCATGGTGATAATGTTTTTACCAATATTACTATTCTAATAGTTAAAAATGAAATTGATCTAATTAAGAAATTTCAACCTACTAATGAAAAAAATATCATTTTTTTTATTCAATTTATCAAATTAGAAGAAATTAATTTTATTATATCTTCCCAAAAGAATAATGTTACCATATAATCTTAAATATAATACCCATTTTGTTGAATTCAATTTCAAAAAACTATAAATATTATTTTGAAATATTACTATGAGTTTTTTCCATTATAAGGATAAAATAATTGGATGTGAGTTGTCAAATTGTCTACAGATGTACTATTTATAGTTAATAATAAGATCTCAAGTATTATATGATCCCGACCGCAAATAACATTATCTCAGATATTTCTATAAAATTCAATTATTAAATAAATATCAATAATACTCCGTTATAGCTTCTTCGTGTTAATATATTGACTCATCTTGATTGATATTTCTACGAATAACCTTCCCCAGAAGAGTTTTATAATTTCATAATACACACAATCTAGTGTCAAAATTTTATATTCCCTTTACCATAAGATAAGTAATATTCCAAACCAATTTCTACAGTGGTGATCACAAGAATGTGTTCCTGTATGTACTCCCTCAATAATGGGATATAGAACACATCATGAACTTTAGATAAGCTATATGGAATTGAAAAATATACAATACAGAACTCGAAATTTATCAGAAAATTAAATGTTATTTATTTCATGATGACATGCATTCCCTTTAATTGTAAACCTAATAGAATCCTCAGAAACGATGCCTTCACGCAAACATGATTTCAAACATGAAATAATAAATATATACATTGGTTATAAGCATTTATATTTTGTCTACATTCATATTCCTTAATATAATTTTGAATAGTCTTTACATTAATTATTATATAAACTATGAGATATCATCTAGAAAGAATCCTTTCACTAAATTCATCCTAAAAATCCACAGTAAGAAATAGAATTCAATAAAATTCATCATAAGATTTCATATGAATTCTTGAATGGAATATATTATTATATGAATATTATAGAAAAAATATGTACTGATACCACAAAATGTTATATTAATTTAAATAAAAACCCAAAATATCTTTTATTTCCTAAATATTCCATTCAGACACCAAATAATTTTATGGATGATAGGTTGTGATCAAATATAGTGCAGTGTTAAAATCCTAATGAATAATCATATGAAATTTTAATGTAAACAATGTATTAAAATTATATATAACCAAAATATTTGAAGCATGAATACTCACATCTTACTTAACATAATGTTGTGAATCTATATCAAGAGGTATATTTTTCTTATACAAAGTAAATGTTTATAGATTGTAATGTGATCAATAATTTCTAATATGATATATTTATCTCTAATATTACTTGGTAATCCATTAACTAATAACATATAAATAAGATTCTATTTCAAAAAATTAATATTTAAGTGTATCTTTAATCCTTTATTATGTTTTCTCTATACCATTACATATTTAAAATCAAAGCATAATGATATGTACTCGGCAATTTATTTTTTCTAAATTATCACACTGAAATTGTTTCATAAAATCTTAAGACATATTCGTGAGACTAGTATCTTAGATAAATGATATTTGTATTGTCAATATTATAATTCTAGATTCAAATCACTCATGTTTTGAAACCAAATCCTCTTTCAAACTTTCAACATAACATCTTCATATTTGAGGTCTACCAACATTCCACCATTCACTAAATTTATTTTTTTCAATACTGACATCATAATGAAATCAAATTTTTATTTTCTCCAACTATTTATGATTGAAAATAATTTGGAAAATATATTATATGTCTCGATCCTTAATGATTCAAATTTCAAAAATTATTATATTCAAAAAATGTGATATCTATTAATATCCATTTTGGAAAAAAATCAACGATATATTTACTCAGTGCATCAAGTGCCCAATTTGAATTCCATGGGTGGTAATGTATTTGTAATTTATATTCCTTGAGTAGTTCTATCAATTTAATTTACCATAGATAGTGTTATTTCATTAAGAATATGTATTTGAGTCTCTTTGGATCTATATATATTAAATAAAAATCACAATAAAGGTAATCCTATAATTCATTAATGAAATTATTATGGATGCCAACTGAAGATCATTGTTTGGATAATGTTTTCAATGATATTTAACTCTCTTGATAAATGGGAAATAACATTATCATTCTATATAAGGAATCATCAATGTCCCTTCTTTGAAGCATCACTATATTTCCAAAATACATATAATCCCAATGGTAATGTCAATATCAGTTCATTGTCCAGTATCATTTACTAATTTTACAAGAATTATTTCTATTATTATGACCATGTGATTTTCATCACATTTCATGAAATCCTAGTTAACATGTTATATATTTGATTAATTTTTTTTAAAATAAATAGTGACCTTAAAATATAATGAAATTGTGTAACTCAATTATATATGTCGGTATTGTTCATCTTATATTTGAACATGTTATTGAAGGGTCTAAATATATTACATCGTTAAATAAAATGTGTAAAAGAAAACAAACTTCATGAAATTGAAATACACATTTTCTAAAAATTTTGTATTACTCATTTTCTCTATCAATGTCAAAAATGATTCAAATATGATTCATATGGTCATCATAAAATTCATAGATTAGAAGATATAATCAATAAATATAGAAATTAAATTATCATGAAATTTATATAATACTCTATTAATTATATCCATAAAAATAAAGGGATAAGTTTTCAATTAAATGGGTATTTATATAAATTCCAAATTTCAATATTTCTTAGAAAATCCCATCCTTAGAATATCATTAAAAATTAATTATTATTGATTCTACCTATCACGAGGATCAATAATTGTAAAATGCTAGTATTATTGATGTAGATCAAAAAAAGATATCAATTTATGGAATAAGATAACTTTTATTTAATGTAATAATATTGATTCTAATATAATTGATTTAGAACATCATAGACCCAACTACAATTATAAGTAATAGGACAATGGCTTATAATATAGAAACACATGGAATATAAATTGATTATCAAGCATATACTACCACTATTTTATGTCATATAACAATTACATTGTCTGGATACTCTAGGAAGTCATATATATGGGGTTTTCATTAAAGATGCTATAAATGGAAAACTTGGATTTACACTAAGTTATGATTATAGGGTGTTCTTTAAAAAACTACACTATTTTTCAAGAATAATAGGTACCAACATTATTTATAGGATACCCAAAGAATTTATTATTTCCACATTCTCTTATACTACATGAATTTAATTAGGAAAAGTCTATTATGGTTGATTATTATATGATGGAAGGACTCATAGCCATCTATCCAATTCTTATGTGTTCATCTAAAGTTTGCGGGTCTTAAAGGAATCTTCGAGTAGGATTAGTGGATTATGAGGAGATAAAATATCGTTTTAAGAAATATTCATGTTGTTATGTGTATTTAAATGGTGTGATAGTATTTCATGATGATAATAGTTATTCATGAACTACATGGTGGCGGTTCATAGGGTGGGACATTTTCCGTGAACCCATTGTTTGTGGAACAAATACTTGATGGTTTATGTTTGCCAAATATTTCCCCAAAAAATACATCACATGAACTTATTTCTATATTTTAAATGACCCCAAAATTCTAGGTTGTCGGGGAAAAATTCATCAAGTATTATTAGCTGTCATTTCATTCAATGAAGTACATATTCATGTTAGGATTGTGAGTTTGAAATAATGCTCATAGATTATTTTTCACCCAAACATTATAAAAAACATTATTATTCTTCTTTTGATCATCAAGATGTGAAAGTCCCCTTTTATTTAGTTTTTAATACATCCCAAATAGGTATTAGTTATTTCATTATTATGATCTATATTTAGAGATATAAGTTTAGTATTACATATTTCTCTTATAGTTTATCCTCTATTCGGTTTTTCAACCCATTATATCATCCCATTTGATAGAAATTTACATCCTTCATTTGAAATGAAATTATTTGGATTATTTTCATCACATTCATGATGTTTCATCCTTAAAATTATTTTATTTTTCTTTAGGATAGGTGATCATAGATCTACAATTGTTGTTTCTTTCATGTTTAAAAAAATTTAATGATTTTAGTTATGGGATTTTTTTATTCTATTGTTTTCTATGAAATGAAAATTTATATTGAGTAATATTATTGGGTTGTGGTGGAACTAAACATAAGGATGAATCCATAATTAATTAATTAATTTTTCTCGTGGGTATAACAATCAAATCATATTATTCCATGTTAAGGGTTTTTCCTTGGTTTTATCGATAATATTCTCTATCATATTGATTCTATGGTTTATCATATTTGGTTATAGATAAAATGTGTTAAATAATGTAAATATCTTTAATTATTATTTAATAAAATAAATATTATTTTTATATATTAATTATCATACATTAGGATTGATGGAAATTGATGTTTTTTTAATGAATGTTTATATAATTTATTTTTATAGATAGATGATGCATTAGGTTTCCTGTGGTATAACCAATTATAAATTGATTGTTTAACTGAAGAGGACAATGAATTGTCTTCTTGTTAAATATGACATTTTCCAAATAAGAGATCACATTTTATTATAAAATATATATTCCTTGGTTTTATGGCCTAGAATCCCTGTTAATTGTTTTTAAAGCATGTTTCATTAAGTTATTCCATTGGATGTTGGGAATTTATTTATGAAATAATGTGGGAATCAGATGGATAGTATATTGGTGAGAAATGGGAGAGGGTTCCCTAGGTTGTTGTAGAGACCCTAAGCTTGACGTACATGGACATTACATTACTTTTGCGGAATACTTAATACATAACAAAAAAGACACACAATGATCGTAATAGTTTAGTGTCTTTGGAAACTCGGAATATAAACAACTAATCATGTTGAAAGATCTTCAACATCTCCCATAACGATCTTCCCCTTTTTGTTTCCTTACCTAAAACCTTTATTTATTTCCTGGGGAAAATAAAACATAAAAAGGGTGAGCTCAAATGCATAGTAAAGGCAAACATAGATAACATAAAACAATCCATAAACATTTGAAAGCAAAAACTTGAACATGAAATCTAAACATTAAAACCTTGAGCAAAGACATAAATCTTGGAAGTACGTAAGGCATATATCATAAAGGATCATCAATCATGATAAAATAGAATGGGAATAAAACATGTAATTGTGGCATCCATTAAGCACATGTAATTATTTCCCTAGTAGCCAAGGCATTGCTGCCAAGACCATCTTAGTGGACAAAGTCCCTTTCTGAATCGAGTTCACTCCTCGTTTCAGTCCTGTTTTACTGAACCAGTTTAACCTTAAATTCCAGCCATGTCTATCTCATGAGATATAAATCTTTACCCAATTCATTATAGGGAGATATAGGTCCCACACATCTCATAATAAAATCATTCTTACTTGTGCCACAAAATAAACATACATCATTCATAATAACCCAACCAATACAATGGGTTTCAAAAACATTATCCCATCATCACATAATCCATATAGAAGAAATGGATATCATTTCATAATATGAAAAGTGAAACCATGTATATCATAGAGACATTACACTTGAAAAATACACATATGAAATAATTTCATCTTAGATGGAAAATGGTTTTGATAAAACACTTGAAATGAATTCTTGAGGAAAATATCCTTTCTTCTTCAAAATCAATTTCTTTTCACAAAACTTCATGAAATTTTAAAAGAAAGATATTTTGTTGAAAATAGTCATGAAATATTTTAGAGGAATCTTAATGAAAATAAGGCTTTATAAAACCATAAAAATCCGTTCATGCCATATAAGTAAAAAAACAGTCTTTTCATACTTTTGCCAGAAAAGACAAAAAGTACCTCGTAACGTAAACAAAAGAAAGATTCCTTACATACCATGTATTAAAAGTCAAAAATGGGTAAAAAGGACTTTAAAAAGACATGAAAACACTTTTATAAAACATGGACATGGATGATAGAAATAACCCCAGTAAATACTTAGGAATATGCAATCTCGGATAAAAATGAGATTTGCAAAATTATCCCTTACCTTATGTCTGATATGCTTCATATGTATCCGAACCACTTATATAATGATTTAAATAATGTCATTTACTTATTAAAGAATCATATTCATTGTTATGATATCATATATGGTTCACTTATGACTTTATATTACCCGTTCTTTTGAAAATTCCATGTTAAAGAGTGTTTTGGGTAAAATCGTTTCATTTGTCATCCGTGTTTTGACTTGTAATTATTCATATGATTACTTAGATCAGGATTACATAATTCCAGAATATAAAACATGATTTATATATAAAATATATTCATAATATACATATATATAATAGATCGATAAATAGAATGAAATACACCATTCATGGAGACGGTAGGCCGTACGTACGCATGAACGCTATTTTCGTTTCCTTATTGAGTTGAATGGAATTAAGTATATGACATACATATATACATAAATCCAGTAGCTTTATAATGTCATATATTTCATTATTATTGCTTATATAAACTTTATAATCATTCTTAAATTGTTAACATGTAGAATGAATCTCATCGCGTCGTGGAGATGGTAGTCCGTACATACGCACGAGCAATGATATCATTTCCATAATTATTGAATTGAATTGGAGTGGATGAAACAATATATCAAAATTAGTATGATGTTATAATAACTATGTATAGTTAATCTTTACACCATTATACCCATCCTTGAAAGGTGTTGGTGGAAAAACAGATTACACCACGGCGTGGAGACGGTATTCCGTACGTACGCACGCGTGGTGATTTTGTTTTCCGTAGGATGGATAGAAGGTGAAATGGTGATGTTTCATTTTTATAATAACAAATAAGTATATTAGTGATACTTATGTTATTAATTTATAATGAAACAATTAAAGAAGTATATGTTGGAGAAAAATGAAGCTTGAAAGAATCGGGAAAAGAAATTACCTCTTCTTCGATACGCCTCTTTGAAACCTCCTCTTAGGGCACTAAGATTGGTATTTAAAGTAGACCAGAACCTCTAGGATGTTTCTAGGGAAGTGGAGAAGATAATTTGGCAGGGGTTGGCCGAGCTGGAAGGCTCAAATTGGTGTGAGGAGGAGAGGGAGGAGGTTCCCTTTTATAAGGGAGGAGAGGGGCACCATTGGAATTCTAAAAAATATTAATTTATAATAAATCTAACCCCACATAAAAACTTCCAAAAATGACTCATATTAGAATATAATATGAGATAATGTTTTAATATCATCAACCAATCAAATTTATACATGTTTAGAGCTTATTTTAAACCTTATCATTTTGATTTATCCTTATTTAATCTATTTATGTTTATTTGTGGTAATAAAATTCAAAATATTAAATTATAACAAATAATTACATATTTGTTGTGAATTTTCCTTAATTGATTACTTTATCACATTATAGACCATATAAATTTAAATTTTTAATTTTTAATATTTTTTATGATTTTTAAACAATTTTATAATATGTTATTTTTATAAAATAACAATAGTTTCAATTTTGACACTATTCATTTATTTGAATTTAAATAAAATATATACAGATGATATGTTCGAAATAAAAGTTTTAATATATTTATAAAAGGTCATATGTATCTATAAAATTAGTGTATCACATTAAATAGTTCATATAATATTAATTTTATTATTTTTAAAACCATTAATTTCGTTTATCTCTTAATGAAATAATTACTACAACATTTTTTTATAATTATTTAATATACATATATGTTGCATAAAAATTAAAAATAAAATAACATGATGAAGATAAATATATTAAATTTCACAATACTACTTTTACTCGAATTTATCATCTTAAAATCACAATAGTAAAATTTTTATATTTATTAAATTATGAAGGTGACAACTTTGGAATCATTTAAAATAAAATAATATAAGTGTCACAATTGCTTGTATAAGACTCCAAATGGTCAAATATTTGACAATTGGATGATTATAGTTTACATTTACATATCCAATAAGTTTTTATCAGGGTTTTGTGCCTTTTAATGGGTATTATTATTTCAATAAAAACTATATTACTTATTTCCAACTTAGTAAATAATTTCTGTATCATTAATGTATCAACATTAATGACAATTACTTAATCCCTAAAAATTCTAAATAAATCATCCTGATGTAGATAATGTTATTATCTTTCTGGATACTATTCATGTTCGATGTTTTATGTTGTTTATCACTAAATTAAAATAATTATACATATAAGATTTAATAGAGTGACATGTTGTCACTTTCTTTGTTTCTAATAATAATTAAAATATTTTCACGGTCAAAAGTCCATAAAATAAATATAATCCGACCCTTAGGTTA
The DNA here is from genome assembly GCA_963277665.1 of Viscum album. Classification (NCBI taxonomy): domain Eukaryota; kingdom Viridiplantae; phylum Streptophyta; class Magnoliopsida; order Santalales; family Viscaceae; genus Viscum; species Viscum album. The sequence goes on from OY728150.1 coordinate 523,679,151, forward strand.
TATGGGTCTACGTTTATCCATCCAATAGAATTATGGCATGTGTTAGGATAATTTTATAATATTATATTTACCCGTAATTACACGATTTACCTTTAACTATGGTAAATAAAATTTACCATAGTTACTATTCATAATTCCAAAAAAAAGAAGCTTATTAAAATAATATGGACCCACTGATTCCAAATATGGAATTGATTTTTCCAAATTCAATACTCAAAATTTGCAGAAATTAAATTAAAATTAATCTCGTTGTCGAACGAATACAGGTTTTTCTTTAAATCATTGCAAAAGATTGAATTGATTTAACCTACGAATTTAATGTAAAATCAATGCTAATGACATAAATTATTTTAAATGGTAAAAATATATTCTATTTATACTTTAAAACTATTCAATATTATAATTTAACCATATAAATTATTGCGATGAAAAAAGTTGTTTTTAATTAAAATATATCGTGTTTTTACTATTCATCAAAATATGAAAGTTACCAGAATAATATGAAAATTTTATCCAAAGTAAATTTTTATTTATTGATTCTAAATAAAAATTTTATTTTGTCAAATTTAACTTATAAACATGCAAAAACTATATTTAATGTGGGTGCACCATCAAAAGGCGGCAAAACTGCATTTTTTTAAAAATACTTATTTTACCCGAAAAATTTATTTTGTTCTTATACCATGTTCTAGAAAATGTGTAAGATGAATAGTAATGTTATAAAATTTAAATTTTAGTTAATACTATTCATAACGTCTAGTTCATAATAATATTATAATAATATATGGTTGTTTAGTAAAACCAGGTATTGTGTACAACACACGCTATCGAGGAAGGTCGCGATTGCGTGTAATGCAAGGCAAGTCATGGATACGTGTTGTGCAAGCTCCTTTTGGTGTAGCATACAACACAAGACATTAATTAATAATAATACTTTTCATAAAATCTCGGGGTGTTACATTCTTCCCCCCTTAAAATGAATTTCGCCCTCGAAATTCGTCGGGGTTATAAATGGTTTACTACATGAAAGTTTGTCTAATAGAAACCCACATCGTAAAAAGGAATACCAAAACATGGCTTTAAAAACTAAAGTATAAAATGTAACGGTTACCCAAATTGACTCATCACTGGGTTTCCACGTAGGAGAACATAGGTGAAAATATGGATATGGAAGAAAAATGTAACCACCAAGTTCTGATGGAGAGTGGTAGAGAACATGGCTATGAAAAGGCCAAAAATCACAAAGCTATTGATTTGTGATGATCTAAGGTAACATTTGATTCATCGGATATAAGGGTACTAGGACAACATTTTTGTTTTTCAAGATCATTTCCCTAAAGATTATGAATTAAAATAAATACTTGCATGATTTTGGTACAATCTCACTATTGTTCGTGAATTGAACAATTTCCACTTCATGCCATAAAGAAATGAAGTTGAATTTGTTATTCATGATGTGTTAGCAGATCATGTGATAGAATGATGGGTCATTCCATCTATTTCAAACAAAAGGTTATCAAAAGTTATAAGTCCATCTTATGGTTAGATTAATCATATATGGTTCCAAAAATGAACTTATACTTCATATATCATACCGCTTAATAAAATAAAACTAGTTTCTACTAACCAGGGACTTCTTGTAGGCTAGTGGTAGGTGATAAAGGCCAGTCACACTTCGGTTGTGGGTTCGATTCCCACAGCCTTGTCCTACGCGATGGGCTATCGCCCGTCCTGCAGGTTATCCTTTTTCTAAAACTACATTACTATATCATCCCATCAATAATATAGAAAAAAGGTTCTATACTTAAACAATACTATCTTATGTCCAACATAATCCATTCCAATCTTTAGGCTTATCCATAATATTCCAGTCCATTGTCATATTATAGGGAAAACGATTACCAGAGATTTCATATAAGAAGCATGTTAATACCATCATTAATCCCCATATATCATAAGATATGTCTTGTTGGTCAAATTACAAACGTTTGAAGGCCTTAATCATGTATTCTCTTGAAAAATGAATACCCATTGAACATTAGTGAAAACATGAATGTAGTTAAAAGTTAACACATTCCACATACCAAAATACTCAAAATTCTATATACTCAAACCATGATTACACTTAGTCCTTATATCAATCATTAGCTCATGAATACAATCAAACATCTCATTATATTCTTATTCCTTCATCATCTACTTTACAAAAATATCTGAATAACATTCCATGGTTACTGGTACCATTCAACATATAATTTCAAATACATTTAGTAAAAACAATAGTGTAACAATCCTTAGATGATTCTTTATTCCATAATACCATTAACTATACGACATAACTCTCGATAAACATACAATAATTCCACTACCTTCTAAAACAACCGACTGAGCTTCAACACTTCTTTCAGCTCATATATCATTTGTAGTCTCCTCATCATCATCCACATAAATACTACCCATATGACCATGCTGATTCACTTCATGATATTTTCCATTAGGTCTTTGGTTTGCATAATTCTCGTACATTCCACATTTAAAACATCTAATCATTGTTGATGTCGTAGCAATACCATTATCCTTGTCCATGGTGTTAACTGAACCTTTTCCTTTGCACTTACTGGCTTTGTGTCCTTCTTTTTCACACCCAAAGCATCTTCTAGTTCCTTTTAAACAATCTCCATGATGCCTCTTTCCCCATGATTTAAATGAGGGAAATTGAACTTTCTTTCCTCTATGATAATCATGAAACTCCATCTTTCTCTTATTATCTGAGTCGGCAAACTTACCAAAGTTGAGATTATTGATCATATTATGAGATTGCTGATTAGGCATAATAACGATGTTTGGACTTCCATATCCCATTTCATTTGGTTTCTCATGAATAAAATCATTCCATTGTCTGTCATATCCTCCATTATCATGAATCTTCATGTTTCCATCCATTTTCTAAAACCCAAAAAGAATAGTGTGAGAGGAAAAAATCATGCTAGGGAAAACCTCATAGTAAAGGGGGAGCACCCTCAATATCTAACATATTAGGTTAAATTATATGATCATTATCGTAGTTCTAGGACTATATCCTATATGTATACTTATCCTTAGGGACATCCCGAGATATACCTTAGAAATATATCTAGGGATCTCACTAACGTTTTCACATCTTAGTTTCCAAAGTTTGACTATACCTTTCCCCTGATACCAACTGTAGAGACCGTAAGCTTGACATACATGGACATTACATTACTTTTGCGGAATACTTAATGCATAACAAAAAATACACAAAAGGATCGTAATAGTTTAGTGTCTTTAGAAACTCGGAATATAAACAACTAATCATGTTGAAAGATCTTCATCACCTCCCATAACGATCTTCCCCTTTTTGTTTCCTTACCTAAAACCTTTCATTATTTCCTGGGGAAAATAAAACATAAAAAGGGTGAGCTCAAATGCTCAGTAAGGGCAATTTTAGATAACGTAAAACAATCCATAATCATTTGAAAGCAAAAACTTGAACATGAAATCTAAACATTAAAACCTTGAGAAAAGACATAAATTTTGGAAGTACATAAAGCATATATCATAAAGGATCATCAATCACGATAAAATAGATTGGGAATAAAACATGTAATTGTGGCATCCATTAAGCACATGTAATGATTTTCATAGTAGCCAAGGCATTGCTGCCAAGACCATCTTAGTGGACAAAGTCCCTTTCTGAATCGAGTTCACTCCTCGTTTCAGTCCTGTTTTACTGAACCAGTTTAACCTGCCATTCCAGCCATGTCTATCTCATGATATATAAATCTTTACCCAATTCATTAGAGGGAGATATAGGTCCCACACATCTCATAATGAAATCATTCTTAATTGTGCCACAAAATAAACATACATCATTCATAATAACCCAACCAATACAATGGCATTCATAAACATTATCCCATCATCATATAATCCATATAGAAGAAATGGATATCATTTCATAATAAGAAAAGTGAAACCATGTATATCATATAGACATTACACTAGAAAAATAAACATATGAAATAATTTCATCTTAGATGGAAAATTGTTTTGATAAAACACTTAAAATGAATTCTTGAGGAAAATATCCTTTCTTCTTCAAAATCAATTTCTTTTCACAAAACGTCTTTCAATTTTAAAAGAAAGATATTTTGTTGAAAATAGTCATGAAATCTTTTAGAGGAATCTTCATGAAAATAAGGTTTATAGAATCATATGAATCCATTCATGCTGTATAAGTAAAAAAATATTCTTTTCGTACTTTTGCCGGAAAAGTCAAAAAGTACCTCGTAACATTACAAAAAAGAAATATTCCTTACATAACAAGTATTAAAAGTAAAAAATGGGTAAAAAGGACTTTAAATATACATGAAAACACTTTTATATATCATGGACATGGATGATAGAAATAACCCCAGTGAATACTTACGAATATGCAATCTCGGATAAAAATGAGATTTGCAATATTATCCCTTACCTTATGTCTGATATGCTTCGTATGTATCCGAACTGCCTGTATAATGATTTAAATAATGTCACTGACTTATTACAGAATCATATTCATTTTTATGATATCTTATATGGTTCACTTATGACTTTATATTACTCGTTCTTTTGTAAATTCCATGTAAAACAGTGTTTTGGGTAAAATCGTTTCATTTGTCATCCGTGTTTTGACTTGTAATTCTTCATATTATTACTTAGATCACGATTACATAATTCCAGAAAATAAAACATGATTTATATAGAATATATATTCATAATATACATACATATAATAGATCGATAAATGGAATGAAATACACCGTTTATGGAGACGGTAGGTCGTACGTACGCATGAATGCTGTTTTCGTTTCCTTATTGAGTTGAATGGAATTAAGTAGATGACATACAAATATACATACATCTAGTAGCTTTATAATGTCATATATTTCATTATTATTTCTTATATATACTTTATAATAATTCTTAAATTGTTAACATGGAGAATGAATCTCATCACGTCGTGGAGACGGTAGTCCGTACGTACGCACGAGCGATGATATCGTTTCCATAATTATTGAATTGAATTGGAGTAGATGATACAACATATCAGAATCAGTATGATGTTATAATAACTATGTATAGTTATTATTTACACCATTATACCCATCCATGTAAGGTGTTGGTGGAAAAACAGATTACACCACGGCGTGGAGACGGTATTCCGTACGTACGCACGCGCGGTGATTTTGTTTTCCGTAGGATGGATAGAAGGTGAAATGGGGTTGTTTCAATTTTATAATAACAAATCAGTATATTAGTGATACTTATGTTATTACTTTATAATTAAAAAACTAAAGAAGAAGAAGCTGAAGAAGAAATAAGCTTGAAAGAATCGAGAGAAGAAATTACCTCTACTTCGATATGCCTCTTTGAAACATCCTCTTAGGGCACTAAGATTGGTCATTAAAGTAGAAGAGTACCTCTATGATGTTTCTAGGGAATATTAGAAGATAATTTGGCAGGGGTTGGCCGAGCCTAAAGGATAAAATTGGTGTGAGGAGCAGAGGGAGGAGGTACCCTTTTATAAGGGAGGAGAGGGGCACCTTTGGAATTCTTAAAAATATTAATTTATAATAAATATAACCCCACATAAAAACCACCAAAAATGACTCATATTCGAAGTTTAGATGATATAAAGTTGTAATCTCATCAACCAATAAAATTTATACATGTTTGGATCTTATTTTAAACTTTATCATTTTGATTTATCCTTATTTAATCTTTTTATGTTTATTTGTGGTAATAAAATTCTAAATTTTAAATTATAACAAATAATTACTTATTTGTTGCGAATTTTCCATAATTTTTTACATAATAACATTATTGACCATATAAATTTAAATTTTAAATTTTTAAATATTATTTGTGATTTTTAAACATTTTTTTAATATGTTATTTTTATAAAATAACAATAGTGTCAATTTTGACACTATTCATTTATTTGAATTTAAATAAACTATATACAGAAGATATGATCGAAATGAAAGCTTTAATAGATTCAGAAATGGTCATATGTTTCTATAAAATTAGTCTATCACATTAAATAGTTAATATAATATTTATTTTATTATTTTTAAAACCATTTATTTGGTTTATCTCTTATTAAAATAATTACTACAACATTTTTCTATAATAATTTAATATACATATATGTTGCATAAAAATTAAAAATAAAATCCTATGATGAAGATAAATCTATTAAATTACTCAATAATTCTTTTACTCGAATTTATCATCTTAAAATCACAATAGTTAAATTTTTATATTTATTAAATTATGAAGGTGACAACTTTGACATCATTTAAAATAAAATAATATAAGTTTCTTAATTGCTTTTATAAGACTCCAAATGGTCACATATTCTACCATTGGATTATTATTGTTTACATTTACATGACCAATAAGTTTTTGTCAGGGTTTTGTGCCTTTTAATGGGTATTAGTATTTCAATAAAAACTATATTACTTATTTCCCACTAAATAAATAATTTCTGTATCATTAATGTATCACCATTAATGACAATTATTTAATCCCTAAAAATTATAAATAAATAATCATGATGTAGATAATTTTATTATCTTTCTGGGGACTATTCATGTTCGAAGTTTTATGATGTTTATCACTAAATTAAAATTATTATACTTATATGATTTAAGAGAGTGACATGTTGTCACTTTCTTTGTTTTTAATGATAATTAAATTATTTTCATGGTCAAAAATCTATAAAATGAATCTAATATGACCCTTAGGTTATATGGGAATACATTTAGCCATCCAATAGAATTTTGGCATGTGTTAGGGTAATTTTATAATATTATATTTACCCTTAATTACCCGATTTACCTTTATCTAGGGTAAATAAAATTTACCGTAGTTACTATTCATAATTCCCAAAAAAAAGTAGCATATTAACATAATTTGGACCCACTGATTCCAAATATGGAATCCATTTTTACAAATTCAATACAAAGAAGTTGCAGAAATTAAATTAAAATTAATCTCGTTGTCGAAAGAAAACGGGTTGTTCTTTAAAACATTGCAAAAGATTGAATTGATTTAACCTACGAATTTAATGTAAAATCAATTCTAATGACATAAATTAATTTAAATGGAAAAAATATATTCTATTTATACTTTAAAACCATTCAATATTATAATTTAACCATATAAATTATTGCGATGAAAAAAGTTGTTTTTAATTAAAATATAGCGTGTTTTTACTATTCATCAAAATATGAAAGTTACCAGAATAATATGAAAACATTATCCAATTTTTTTTTTATTTATTCCAAATAAGAATTTTATTTTGACAAATTGAACTTATAAACATGTCAAAAACTATATTTAATGTTGGTGTTCCATCAAAAAGCGGCAAAACTGCATTTTTTGAAAAATATTTATTTTACCCAAAAAATTTATTTTGTTCTTATACCATGTTCTAGAAAATGTGTAAGATGAATAGTAATGTTATAAAATTCAAATTTTAGTTAATACTATTCATAACGGCTAGTTCATAATAATATTATAATAATATATCATTGTTTAGTAAAACTCGGTATTGCATACAACACACGCTATCGAGGAAGGTCGTGATTGCGTGTAATGCATGGCAAGTCAGTGATTCGTGTTGTGCAAGATCCTTCTCGTGTAGCATACAACACAAGACATTAATTAAAAATAATAATTTTCATAAAATCTCGTGGTGTTACAGTTGTTATAGTAGATGTTAATGTTGATCACAAGATCAGTGATTACATACCTAATCATGTATGGGAGAGCATCTGAATTAGTGAAGAAGGATGAATAATGGATTTCCTATTGTTTTTTGAATTGAAATATGAATTAATATTGAATTAATGATTTTATGAATTTTATGTTTTGGTGGATTTTCTACAATATTTATTCATTCCCTTCCAAAATTCTTAATTCAAATAGTTGTTCATTATCTATGAAACATTTATTAATTCATCAAATGAGTCTTAGATTACCTAGATTTATGAAGTGGTAATGGATATTTAATAATTTAACCCATGTTTTGGGGGTTATATGGTCGAACAAAGGCTATAGTTTGGAAGTAATATAGAATGAAATAGTTAATTGAATGAACTAATTGTTTCTATATTTTATTAAAGGAAACCTAGTCTATAAGGGTTGCAGATGGATGACCTGAGAGATGAAGTATGTTTTTTTTCTGTATAAGTTGTTTATAGTAGTTTTTTTTTTTGATCAATTCCTATATTGCTTACTTTATATGATTAAATATGCTACCCAATCCACCTTAGTAAGACAGTTGAAATTTAATAGACTATAATAGGGTCTTTTCTCTAACATCTAGGTTGGTGAGGGTCGAGAAATAACTACCCCATTTTCCCTCACTCTTATCCAGAAGTAGAATTACCCACTAGAAGTAATAGTGGTCACCTTCCTATATATGTGTATATAATTTTGTATTGGATTCAGTTATATTACACACATATTCTTTAGGATATAGTTTAATCCAGATTTTTGTAAATATATTTTGTATGAGTTATGATGGAATGTAGTTTAGTAAAATTTGTACATAACATCATCTATAATAAAACTCGATTATTATATTGAGGTGGTTTTAATGATTCTATGATGATATTCATGGGGTGTGTATTATAATATTGTTTCATTTTACACATTTTAATTATGTGGGAGAGATGGATCATGATATGTGGATTTGGGGTGAGATTATCATACAAATGTGTAAGTGGTGTATGGGATGTTATGTTTTATAATTATGTTAGATATTTTTTTATTATATCCATTTTATATTTAGTGATAGTGGGAGATTATGAGGCTAGTAACATACCATAATTAAATAGGGGATGAGTTAGATTCATATTTTATTAGTTGGGGTTTAATATGATTTATTTACAATGAATGAGTGGTTTTTGTTTAGACCCTATTGAGTATGTATGTTTTTCTCAACCCTCTTCATATAACTATTTTCAGGTATACAAGAGATAGTTGGGGGTCGGTATTGGTATCAATATAACATAGTGTTACTCAACATGTTTTTAGCCTTTAAAGATGATGTTAAGAAGTGTTCTTATTATTTATAAACTCCCTTTAGAGTTGTTCGTTTGTATAAAATTACATGAATATATTGAGAACATTTATATATTATATGTAGGGGTTATTTTGGGCAATCATATTATGACATAGTGGTGGGTTTCAATGTAAGAAACGTTGTGGGGTTACATTGGATGATTTTAGACAGCCTATTGATGGCCACTAGCATCTGTGTTTGTTTCGAGTTTTTGGTGCTTGTTTGGTGAATCAAAGATAGTTTTTAGTGGTTGTGCTTGTAGGTGTTCCATAACTGCTATATCGTCTAGTGATGGGGTGAGATGACATATTTATGTTGGGAGGATTTGATGTTTTGGTGTGGTATTGAAAAATGATGATGATGGCATAATGATGGAGGCTCTGTGAGACGACTGTGACGGTGGGCCGGCAGTGGTCGTCTATGAAGAGGCTGGTGAGGATGATGACTCTGGTGATGTGATTACACAAGGATGGGGGCAATTTTGTGATGATGGACGATGAGGTGATGATAGCGGATCTCGATGGGGTTTCTCAAGATACACGCTGCCCGAGTTTTTTTGGGTTTCATGTATGAATTTGAATTTTGAAATTTAAATCTGGCTTTGGGATAGGTTTTTTATGTAATGCTTTATGCAGGTGATGTTTGAAATTATATCCAGTGTTTTGTGAGGTACCCATTTACCCAAAAAGTTGAATTTGAAAATGAAAAAATGGATTTGGAGATGATTCATGATATAAAATAATAAATATAGTAATATAAAAAAAATATAATATTATACCATAGTTAAATAGTATACATAGTAATATATTCACTCATTATGTCAAAAAATTAAATTTGGTCCCAACATAAATATAAGGACATGAATCCAAATCCCCACATCAAATTATTAACATAAAATCTTCTATATTACCAATATTTTGAATAATAAATCAAGCTTACACATATCATTGTTATCCCTTGAGTTATATATCATTACCAAATCCAATAGATAACTATAATGGACTTATCAGTCACATAATGAATACCCATATATATGTTTGATAATGGATAAAAATTGATTCATCATTTCCTCATGTCATAACCCATATAAATGAAATAGGTTTCCAAGAATTTCATAATTTCATCATAGAATATCCAGCAAAAAAATAATTCCCTTATAAAAGGATTCATAATAACTTTGAAAACCCTTTGTAACATAACTATTTTCACAGAATATTCTTAAAATCATAATAATTATAAGCCTCGCTAATAAAGAAAGTTGTTATTATCATAATATCATATCCCTAGTGATGTATAAAAAACAAAAAAGGATATTCAAATAGATGAAAATACATCTTTTAAATACCACTATAAAAATTATTATTGAATGTACCATTTAAACATTTATGTCACTTATTTAAAATTTAAAAATATCGATATTATTATAATAATAATTTTATTTGGAAAAACTAGTGAAACCTGTAAATATTGAATCAAATTAAAAAACCACATTTATGGAGTGAATGTCATATCATGATATATATGTTAGAAGAGAACAATCATTTCACCATAATGTAAAAATTCCTCTAAATTTTTTTTCGAAAATGATTTATTAAAAACAATCTCTGTGAACTCTTTAAATGAAATAAGAGATAATTAAAACGAAATTTTTAAATAAATTTCATGTATGGGTAAAATCATTTAAAATAAAATTTTGGGGAGAATTTCCGTCGAAGATTAATTTCATCAACTAAAGATAAAATATGATTGAAATTTGTTTTAAAAAAAATCTTCCTCATTTTAAGGAATAAATAGGGAAAGATAATACTATAAAAATAATATTCCATGAATAATCATAGGATCATAAAATATATTTGGCTTAAAAAATAGTATCCATAAATTTATACCAATATAAATTTAGCAAAGACATTTCTGAAAATAAATATGATTGTAACAAAAACCCTTTACCTCAAAAATCTTCTTGCTTTATATGAGTTTAAATATATTGCATAAAAAATATATTTTTTATAACTATATTATAAAACGACAATAATAAATAACAAAAAAAATTCATTCCTTTAGAATTTCATATTACTCTTTTATTAATAATTTCTTCATTAAAATGATTATTTTGAAGAAGAGTGGTATGTTTTCCATGCATGTTTAAGTTTGATGGTTGAGGTAAATGCACATTTTCCATTTTTTCATCATCTTTGAAATATTGATCATGACATCAGTGTCATATTTATTAATAATATATAGCATTATAATAATTTATATAATTATTTATGACAAATAAATTACATCACTTCATTGGGAGGGTAGTTTTTATTAACACATGAATAATGTTTCTACATTTTTATCGATGGAATGAAGAAGGAATGTAATACGTAACATTTAAAGAAAACTATTATATAATAAATTTCATATATATATATTTTAATTTTATTCTTATTAAATATAATATCATGTGTTTTTAAAATAAGTACAATGTTCTATAGCGTACAAGATACGCCACCACAAACACAAACAAAGAAAAAATATTATGATTTAAAAATATATTATTAATTAGAAGGTATGAATAGGATTCACTAAATTATTAAATAAATATAAATTACATAAGAAATGAAAATTTATTGATAAATTTATTTGGAAATAAGTAATCAATTTTTATTAATGTCATTTTACTCATCAAAAATATGTTTTTTTAAAATGTATTCATTTATTTTTTTTGAGATAATATTATAGTTTCCTTATTTAATATTTTGATTTTTTATTTTATATTTTTTTTAATTAATTTATCATCTAATCACAATTATTTTAGAGTGGATGTTTTGGAATATTTTTTAAATTATTTATTTTAAACTGAATATAAAAAATAATGTTTTTTATTGGAAAATATAATTTGAATCTAGAATTTAAAATTTAAAATTTTTTATAATGGTTTCAAAGTAAAATTATTTATCTTATGTTATTAACAATACAATTGATTTCATCAGAATCATTTTCATGGTTGAATTTGGTAAAGAATATTTTTATACCTAAAAATACATTTTCGTTGAAAAAATACTTTTCATCGCATTTTGTAGGTTTAATTTTTAAATTAAAATCTTCTACTTATATAAATTGAAATTTGAAAAATAGATTCTTGGTTTGGAATTATGAGGGAAAAATTTTGTAAATATTTATCTTTTTTTGTCTTTATGAATCTTAACCGTAGTAAATATTTATCACTAGAGAAAGGGTAAATAATATAATTAGTGCGAAGAATAATGTTAAAATTTCTAAAAATTAACCCTACTAATTTTCATAATTTTTTTGTAAGAATAATTTTCAATCATAATCATATGATATTATAATACATTCCCTTTTGTTTCCTATATGAAATTAAATTTTTTATTATAATATTTTTTTTCATGATAAGTCAAAATTCTCGTTCCCCTTGTCTTATTGTCATAAATTATTTTTTTAAAAAGGGATTAAAAGAATCTATGTTTGGTCATTCATAGTAATTTGAAATATAAATATTTTTTTATCATTGTAATTATTTTGTATTTTTTTGGTTATACTCTTGATTTTTTATGAAACATGTAAACGTTATTTATTCAATTAATAGAAAAACAAAATCAATCATTATAAAAATATTATATTTAATATAATATGTATTAAATATTATATTATTATATTTTTTTACAACAATATAATTTTTTTTGAATTTTTGAAAATATTATATTTTACTTATGTTTCTATAATGTTGTTTCTGAAAGAAAAATATATAGATAGTTTCAAAAATGATTTAATGAGATGTTATGTAAAATAATATTTTATCAATTTATTTTAAAGTCATAAAATACATCATGATGAAAATTATGATGATAAATGGTCTTAAATGTCTTTATATGAACATTTATGAATAAATTCTCACCTTATATGAGAAATACTTCTCTATTAATATTGATAATTAATTACCATGACTAAGGGAAATGTTGATTAATACATGGTTCAATCAATAATATGAGATTTAAAAAAAATTCAAAACCTCTCAAAATTTGGTGGGATGATTATCTATTTACTATATATTTATTTTCAAAAAATATAAGTCTTTTTTAATCATATTCCTTGAGTTATACATAATTATATTTTTAGATTTTATTTAATTCCAAAAAATGTCATATTCGATATTTTATAATTAATATTATTTTAACAAATGATTCAAAATTAAAAAAGTACTATATTTGGTAATTTTATTACAATATGATGTAAAACATAAACCATGTTACCTTTATTTTTAAATTTTCATTTTATTGTTACTATCTTGACCCCTATAAAGAAAAAAACCTTTTTTATCAAGGTAATCATAAAAAGAGTTAATAGATGGTTAAAAAAATGGTAAGCATATAAAATCAACAAAACAAGTAAAATTATTATTATAAGATAGGATTTGGACTAATCCCCATCTTATCTTATAATTATATCTTTTTGGATCCACTTAAATATAAAAAATAATTTATATTCATTTAAGAAATCCTTAAATTTCAAGAATTCCCATCTCAACATTATAAAAGGGAACCCCCTCTCTTCATCCCTACATCCATTAATTATATTTCAGATTATCCAAATAATACAAAATACCATTAATAAAATCCATACAAACTTATGAGATACCTTATTTTTGTAATAAATCCAAACTAATATTTCCATAGTTTTCAGCAATGGTGGTTTCCCAATGAATAGGTATTGATTTTTATCGAAAGTTATAGATTTATTTATTCTTCCATATACATTATATCATCATAAAACATGGTGTAAAAAATAAAAATTATATCTTAGATATACTTATTTGTTTTTATGATTGTTAATAGCTTATGGCCAACTCTTATTCTATAAAATTTGAAATGAAACATTCTTTTATATGTGTGGTGGTGTATCATCACACGAACCAACATATATTTTTCAATAAATACCATTCATGTCTAGTTATAATGACAGATTTAATGATTATATATTATATTCATTACATAATTAAAATTTTAAAATGACAATATATCATTTTTTCTTACCCTTATTTAAATTTAAAAATGGTAGCCTTGTTCATGCTTACGTGTGGACATCCACCTCCATAAATCTATGTGATATTATTTACATAATAACATCACATTGAAGTTATATATAATTATATTATAATAATTAATAAGGTATTTATGAAATAATTATCCTTATATAGTATTTATTAATAATTTTCATATTTTTGTTATGATTTTTTGACAAATTGAAGTCTTAACCTTGTGTAAATATGACCCACCATCTCTGTGATAGTAACATAATTGATTTTCCATATAATATTTCCTAGCAGTTTTAAAAGTGTAATTTATGTATAACAGAATATTTTATTATTATTATTCTATGGTCGATGGTGTAATGTACCTTTTGACCATACTCAATGCACTAAATTCTTTTTTGACATATGAGCTAAATGTAAAAAAACATTTCTAACGTGAACCTAATTTATTATGTAATTGATTATAACATGGATACAAATAATATTTTTTATAATGGATTTTGTGACTATAAATACTTAATATATTTTTATTATATGATAATATAAATAATTTACACTATGAGTCAGACTCAGGAAAATGATACTTTATATTTAAAAAATCATATTAAATATTTTCATTATTATTTTTCTAAATAAATTTATTTTATATCCATATTATTATAAATATTTTATTGATGTATTTATATGTACATAAATTAAATGTAAAGGAACATGTATAAATATTTTGAATTTATTTTATTATTTCTTGAAAGTAATTTTTTTATAGAATGTTTTTACGTTCATACAAAATTGAAAAGGAAATGATTTATTTTAATGTATACGATAAAAGTGGACATTAATTACACTATAAAAACTATCTAATATTTAGGTTACATTTCAACCTTTCATGTTTTAAATAAATAAATAATCAATTTTCCCTTTTATCTAGTATTTTAGTATTAAAAATCATGGTTTAAATAGAAATGCTATTTTGATATCTGAATGCTTTTTCATAAGTTTTTAAAAGTTTTTTTCATGTTTTTTTGATCAAAATATACAAGGGTAAATTTTTTATTCATGATTTGGTACTTTATAATTATATATTTGAAATGAGTGGTTCAGATATATACAATAGAATGTGTGATCCTGAAACAAATTATATGGTGGGTGAGCGTAATACAGATTAAATGATGGTCGACACCCACTATAAGTCTCCATTAAATTGGATAAAATTTAGTTATTTCAAATAAAATATAGAAGGAGTCAATTGGAGTGGTTTTTCCAATGGATTTAATTATTCTCATGTTATTTATAACTTGGATAATGAGTATAAAAATCCATGTCACCTAAAAGGGGTTAATATTTATAGCAATGGGGTCTTAAGGCCTTCTATCATTATAATGTTGGAAATTTTCAAATTGATATGATTTAATTCCTACAACTAAATATTATTGTGATTAATGTATTGATTTTATTTTTTTAATTGTTTTCTATTTGACTAAAATAATTCTTCATTTTATTTCCCTGACAAATAATTCTCTATTCTTCAACATTTTGATATTGTTTATAGGGTTTTGAGGAAGTGTAGGTTTAATGAGAAATACGCAATATGGGAAAACAATGTAGGTTATAGACTGAATAATACTAACATAAAGGAAATGTTATTGTTATGTAATTTATTTTATAATTATATAATTGTATAAACATAAAAGTTCATTTATTAAATATGTGATGCCATATTTACATTAAATGATGGATGTTTTTGTGGTTATAATTAAGTTGTATTTATTGGTATCAATGATTAAAATTTAATGTTAATGATTATTGACTCAGACATGGGAGTGTGGGTCATGGGATATTATAGTTTGTAGAAAATATAGGTTATATGAACATTTGGAGATTAGGATGTTTCTATTTGAGTATAACTTAAGATTTATATTATCCATTATGGGATTATAATTATATGGTTGATGGTATGTTAAATAAAATAAGCACCCCTTTTTATTTTTAAATTTATTTAAATTTGTAGTGAATAATGATATTTTGGGTTATTTTTTATTGGTTTTTTGAATATGATAAACATAGGTTTAACATAAAGTATTATTTTAGAACAATACTACTACATTTTTGGGGATATATGCTGAAAGGTGGGAGATAATATATGAAAATAAAAATTTAATTAATGTTATGTATATTGTGTTTATTTTTTAGTATTTACAAAAAAAATTTAAATGATATTGAAACTATATTAATATAGTTTTATTAAAATTATATCACATAGGGAAGGAAATACCCCCATTAAATCTGGAAGAACCGTAAGTCTTGAACCCACAATAGAAGTCAGATGAGGTTGAATAACCAACCAATTTCCGGCATGATATCCTAGTTATTGTGAAATATTTTTCATTATATAAAAAAATTTATAGATAATGGTTAATTTGGTTATGGTAAATTATGTTTTATCAAATAGATAATCGTGTAATAGAAACGTTATTTACTAATTAATTAAATTCTAGATGATGATCAAAATATTTCTGGAAAGGCTACATGATTATGGTTAATAAAATCTTTTGGGATTTTATTTTAGGGTGAAAGATTGAATTAACTATTAGATGAAAATTTAATTTCAATGTTGATTTATATTGATCATTTTTTATGAAAATTATTAGTATATATTATAGATTTTATAATTTAGCATATAAATTTTTGGGTTTATGAATTTAAGAGTGACTAATATTAATTGGAGATAAATGTTAAATTTATTTTTGAATAATATTTGAAAAAAATATTCTAAACATTAGGTATGAAAAAAATATAGTTTGATAAATCTTAGGGATATCTTTTTATAGAATGATATATTTTAATATTTGGGTATTAATATTTAATTTTATTGATTAATTTATAATTTCTTCATATGTAGGTTAATTCCCTTTTGGAATTATAATTCCTTTTCTGAACCATTTTTCTTTTGATCAATTTGTAATGAGAGGGAAATATGTTACTATATTTTTTGTATTATGTTATCCTTTAAATTTTTTTGTTTTTCAATAAAAAAATTATATTGAATAGTCATTGTTTTCAGAAAAATATGGGATTGTGGTGGCAATTGATAAAAAGGGAAGAAATTGTATGTTTCATGTAAGTATATTTTCATTTTTTCTTAGTATATATTATAAATTAATTCATAAATATTATGAAAATGAGTAGAAAAATATTTTTTTTCAAATTAACTTTACTTATGATAGATGCAGATTATTTTTAACACCTCTTTGTCTTACGGTTCTGTTGTGATCAATATTCTCATAATCATTCAATATTTTTTGTTTAGTGGACTTTGTCACTCTCAATCATTATAGAGAAATCAAAATTTTTATATATGTAAATATTTTGACATCCCACTAAAATTATTATATTTGGAAATCTAGTATGAGTTATTTCAGATGAAATTCAATATTTCTATTATAAATTATAAGAAATAATTTTTACTAACACTTTTTTATGATGCTGGATTTCAAATATGGTATTTTAGAATGTTATGTATTTGATTTACGAAATCATGTAAAAATTTTAAGAAATAAATTTCATTATGGGTGTTGGATGTAATATCCATTTAATATAAAATAAGTACTATTTTTATTGCATTTGGGGTATGCAACACCATACATAGAGAAACCATGAAATTTTGTTTTTAAAATCTGAACATTTTAACATAGACATTGACTAAGAAGTTTTGAATAGGATTAAAATATATATATATTTATATATCATAGTAAATGGTTATTTATTGATTAATTATTAGAAAATATGAACAACTTTTTTAGTAAAACCATTCTAGTCTTCAATAATATGTTTTCTTCTAAAATGGGTTTTTAGTGAATATTAAAACTAATTTATTGGTAATTGATAACATTTATTTGAAAAATGGTTCATCATTTTAGAAATCATAATATCAAAACTATGTTATCATTTTTTTATATTTTTCTCAAAAGAATATTTTTCCAGTGAAATTTGAAATATACTGATCTTTATTAAACATGTATTTAGTTTCAAGCATTAAAAAGGATATATTTTATATCATAATGCTATAAAATTAAAATAATTTCTACTATAAAAATAGTAGTATAATTAACCATATTTTATTTATTTGCATGTTATATTTTTATATGAAACAAATTTGATACTTAAAAATGAACATCTGTAAAAAAATTATTTCCAGAAAACGTTATATTTGTTATTTTAATTTAAACTAATCCAATAAAAATAAAATCAATTTTAAAAATTTGATTTCATATATTGAATAAATAGTTCTATGTTTTATAAATAGGTAACTTTTATTTTTCATACATATGAATATTAACTAAAATAATTAATTATATCCACAATAAGAGAAAATAAGTTTTTTGGGAGTATAAATAATGTGATAAGTTCTAAATATAACTCTAAAAAATGCCATAATTTTTTTAGAAAGAGTTTATTTCTTCCATAATAATTGAGACATCAAATTATTTTTCCATTTGTACCATTATAATATTTTTTTCTAAATAAAATTAAAAAATTAACTCTCTTTTTATTATTATCATTATATTTTTTTACATAGTAGAAAATGGAATGTTAGGTTATAAATTGTAATTTGACATATAAAATGTATTATTATAAACTTTTAATCTATTTCATATTTTTAGTGATGATATAATTTCATTATATTCTAAGAAACAACAACTGAATATTTAATCTATTAATATAAAAAAATAAATGAAACAAAAAATAGTAAGAGAAATATATTATGGATGAATTGATTTGGTCCAAGAATTTATTTAAAAAAATATAGCATTATATAGATGTGTAAAAGTATTACAATACAATTACATTTATTTAACAATTTTTTCAATTTCAAATAAAGTGGATGTTACCAAACACAGAATTAATAATAATTTATAAGTAACATTTCATAAGTAATATTATTACACAATAAAATTTATAATTCATGTCAACAACTAAAGTGAAAATTGGTTAACAGTGTGGTTAATCCAAAAGAGAAGGTTTAAAATGATATCAAAACCAAAAAATAATCGATTGGATGAATATATTAATAAAATATATGCCTTATATCCAAATAAATGTAATTTTGAAACCATATTACTGGAGTTAGGTACATATTATATTATAATATTTTATATTATTCAAAAAATTACATAAATAATATCTTATAATAAATAATGTTTTACTAATTGATTTTAAATTTTGAAACATCCTATATTTATCCAATTTGGTGGGAAATAGTTTAAAATAACAACCATTCTCCATTTATTTAATTTCCTTCCTTTTTTTGTAACTATAAATACCAATACATAATAAAATTTTTTGTTATCATGTTAGTAGTTAAAGGAGTTAATGGCGGGTTAAAACCAATGGATAAGGGTAAATAATCACCTGAACATGTCTAATTTTTTATACTAGATTATTTTTACACATACACATATTATATAAATAATATATTTTATTATATTTATTTAAATATGAAAACTAATTTATATTAATTTAATACTTTATGAAATTCCATGTATATCTATCCACTAATTATAAAATGGAACCCTCTCCCCACTTCTCTTAACAAATCATGGACCTTTTAATTCTTGAAATCCAAACCAAATTAAAACCTATTATTTCTTTACATATTTTATAGGTCTTATTTTTGGTATAAATCCAAATATATATGTCATAATGTGTTGATAAAATAATTTTTTTCAATGAAAAGGTACATATTATTAATAAATACTTTAGTTTTATTTCTTCATAAACCACATTTAAATATTATTCAATCTTAAATAAAAAATAAAACAAGAATATTCCATATAAAATGTTATTTTATTTCAATTCAATTACCATATCCATATCCTCTTTCATTAAATGGGGAAGGAAGCTATCATTTGGGTGTGTGGTGGACTACTTCCCCATGAACTAGTGTGATTCATTTTTCTTCAAATACTCTCATGGTTTTTTATAATCATGAATTTAATGTTTATATATGATATTCATGAAGTAATCATAATTTGAAAAATATAATATATAATCTTATTTTATACATTTCCATCAATATAAATATGATAAATATGTTTGGGTGTTTATATAGATTACCACATCCACGAAGTGATGTGATTCCTTTTTCATGGCCGCATCACCTGGATGGTATAAATAATTATATTAAAATAATTAATTTTTTATTTTTGAAACAATTATAATTTGGTAATGGTGAAATAAATATTACCTTATTTGTGTAATGTCTTTTTAAAAAATGGTAGTGTTACTCATGCATACATTTGACCTCATTGTCTATGATTGTTACATGATTCATTTTCCTTAACCATATTCTATAGTGCTATTTTAAATTATAATTGATGTATAAAAATTTTAATTATGTCTTTTTTATTAAAATGGGGAATAATGACTGATGATCACTTTGACATTATAGAAACTACCTATTTCATTTGGGAAATATGATACGAGTATCTTCAAAATGTTCAATGATAATGAAATGGATTAATTATTGGATTATAACATGGTAATTATGAATAATATTAATTAAAATGGATCATAAGAATATTAATTAATAACATTTTATTATGATTGATAGAGATAAATAAGTTACTTGTGTACCCAGACTCATGGTATTGTACAATTATCATTTAAACCCAAATTCAAATTATTTAAATATTAGTTTTCTAAATCTATTTCTTCCTTGTCAATATTATTGAAATTATTTTGTGGATTATTTTATATTGAGATAAAAAATATTTAAAGGACATTTTATATTCCTTTTGATATTAATTTATTATATTTTAAAAGGTATTTTCACATAATGTTTTCACTTTAATTAAAAAATGGAAAATGATATGTTTTATTATAATGTATATAGAATGAACAGTTTTTATCGCCACCATAAAAAATAATTTATGTTTTCATCCACTTACAATAATTAGTTTTTTCTTCACTTAAAAAATCAAATTTTTATGGTTATTTTATTTTTAATTTTTTTAATGGAAAATATATTTTGATATAAAAAATTGTATTACATATGGGTTTAAATTACTTTTTTTAGGGTTTTATAATGAATTATTCTGGTGAAAAATGATTCATTTATGATTTAGTTCTTGATTATTATATATTATTTATGACTAAGAAAAATAAAAATTATATGATGGTGATGCTGATAGATCTTATATGAAGGTGGAGCCCCATATAGCTTAAAAAAGGGGTGAGACCCATTATATATCTATAATTCATTGGGTAATGATCATTTTCATCAATGGAATGGAAGGAATTAAGTAACATGGTTTCCCCTATAGATGTTACTATACTCCAATTATTTCATAGATATTTTATGAATATAAATATAGAAATCACCTAAATTTTTTTTATATTTTATTGTTATAGGTTTTATAGGTTTTCCTTAGGGTTAAAAGGTAGTTTTTTTTATGGGATATGATTTTTTTCATTGACCCAAAGATTATAATGTTAATGGATTACATTTCATTGGTTTTATTATTTTTCTCAAGAGTAATGGAATTATTCCATTTTATATCCCATGATATTATTTTTTCTTCATACATTATTTTAATTTTTTTTCTTGGTGATTATGATTATGTAGGATTAATTATGAAGACATGATATGGGAAAATAAAAGTTGGTTATTGTCTGAATAATTTCCACATTAAGGCATGATTGTTGTTATGTAATAGTTGTTCCTAATTAAATAAAACAATAAACCAAATATATCCTTGGGTATATTAGTGATTCAAAATTTCCTATTGAGGTTGTATGTTTTTGATAATTAAAATTGGGTATCATTTATTAGTATCAAATACATAAATTTAGTGTTTATGATTTTACCATCAGATCAAAGAGGTTAGGAATTATGGAATTATATTACAACTACTATAACATTGAAATGAAAAATAAATTACATCAATTTGTAGAGGTGGTATTCCACATTTATGAATGAGCTATGTTATCTATTTTCAATTAATTATAATGTTATTAGTTAGAGTATGTTTTCTTATCCTGAAAATATAATTGTTTAAAAAAATTATATATAAATATTTAATACATCATAATAACCAACCCTGAATTTTGGTGATGGAAAATTAACATGTTTCTAAATGGAGGTGGTAGTTCATGCATATACATGATTAATTATTAAATTTAAAATAATATGGAGAATGGGAGGAATTAAGGTTGCATTGTTCACAAGATAACATATAAGTATATTTATGAAACAATATTTATCATGTTATTTAGGGAAAAACATTTAAAGATTTTAAAAAAAAATAACTTGAAATTATTATGTTCAGAATTATATCTCTTCATTTAGAAGCCTCCTTTAGAATACACCTTAAGCCTTGATTGAATGGTATTATAACAAATCTGGGACCTCTAATGTCTGTATAAATATTTTATGATTAGATTTTGGTTGAAATTAGATGATATGGAATTATAATTATATGTATATAATAGAGGATATGTTCTATCCTTTTATAAGGGATGGAGAAAAAGGACTTGGAATTTTTTAACGGACTACATTATATGAATGACTATATAAAGTTAGGTGGATCCAATGATACAATGATTTTATTATAAGTAATTTATAGTAAAAATCACATTAAAAATAAAATTAAATCAAGTAATTTAGGATGTTTTGATTTTTACCACCTTCCCCCCTCCCCTCCCTAGGATACCCATTTTACCATAATTGGGGTAATTTATTTTGTAATTTTTACTATTTATTATCACAAAAAATTTATATTACATTATAATGTAATATTAACTATGATGACTCAAAAAATGTTATCAATTTTTTAAATCTCAATTTCTATGTATTTTATAAATTTATTTCAAAATAAATTGTATAAATATAATAGAATAAATTTTTGAAAAATACATTTTTTAAATTCAATTGATTTTAGAATCACATATTACCATGTAAAATCTATTGGAAGAATTTTAAATTAATTAATTAAATACATTGTCTATATATATAACAAAAAAAATATTATTAGAAGAGACTAATTTAATTTATTATGATAAAAACACATTGAGTATATAAATTGGTTTTAGAAAATCATATATTTTTATGTTGAAATGATTTTATTTAAATTCCAAAATAATTAAAAATAATAATTGATTTTATACCTTTATTTTTAATAAATTTACATAATAAGTTCCAGTCATATAGCTATGTGATAGATGTAATATTAAATAATATAATTTTAATAAAATATTTTGGTTTATATAGTTTCAATATTCCATTTCAAGAATGTTCAAAATTAAATAAAATTTAGATAATGGTAAATATATCATAAAATTTTAGATTGTTAAAATTTACCCTCCTGATAACAATTATTCCCTTGAAATTTCATCATTATGATTCATGAAATTCAAGATACATCTTCCTAAGCACATCCTCACATTCCCATATTGCTTCCATAAATTTATGGTTTCCCCAAATAAAATTGGCCCGGTCAGTAATCTTATTTAATATAACATTATCACATTAATCATTAATATATACTTGTTTTTATTCATAAGGGATGTCATTCCCCTGTGATATGACCCTTGAATTCTGTACACATGGATGATCCATTTTTTACATCCATATGAGTGATACATTGAACTCGTGATTATCATTATATAAATTAGATGGAATATTCAAGTGATAAAAATAAATCTATATATGATCATGTACTTTTAAGGGGACATAATGTCCTGGAGAAAACGTTCCCTTATTTCTATTTCTCATTACCTTCTTCAAAAGAGATATTTATTATAATACCATATTTCAAAATATTAACTCTAGAACTCACCATCAATTAACAGTATAAATTTTATATAGACTCTAATATGTCATGATGTTATACTAAATAATTCAAATATAATTTTCCTTTTTCAACATTCCCAAATATCAATTTTACTATTTAGCAGTCTTAATACTAACAAATAAGAGTTCTACAATACACTCCAAAAGAGGAACTATAATAATTCAAATAAATAATTGAGGGAAAGCTATTTTTAAGGTAAATTTATAGTTATGGGTGGTTTTTGTCCCACCCAGATTTGAATTCAATATACCAAAATCCTAGAATATCCATTACGGTTTAAATATTCCTCTTATACAGACTATCAATTGGAGGTTGATATATAGTTCTAATTATGAACAATGAATTAAATTACTAAGGAAAAAATTTCACAAAAATCATGGTAAAAATTGAATCCTTATAAAATAAAATAGAATGGGGTACCCAATACAATTTTAAAATTCACATAATGTATATATTTGTATGCTAAACATGAGATAAATATTCAATGATGGGAATGGAATGTGATGAATTCTTATGTTGATCTACTAGATCCCAAATATCATTATTTCCATTAGATGTTTTATGGATTCATATGACCAAATCATTTTTAATTTTTCCAATTTCTATTATAGAATGTGTAATTTCAATAATATAAACCTTTAAAATTTTCTCTCTGTCCTAAATTGATTACATGACAAGAATAAATTTACATAATTAAAAATATATATTTTTATGTAATTCTATAATAAATTATCTTTTATATCTAAATACATATTAATACATCATATATTAATAGAGATTTATTAAAAATACGAATCAACTAATGACTCCTTATTCTAGTTTAGTATTTATCGGATATATTTTCTTTTCCTAAACATTCTCATTCAACTACAATCATGGTTGACTCAAGGAAATGTATATCCTTATTATATTATTTAACTAATTCTTTTACACCAATTTATTCCACACATAGAATGATGATAGAACATTTAGCAGATTAATAAAACATCTTTCATAATTCCACCTGTTTCAAATAACAAACTTGTGGAAAAAATGATTCATCTTTTAATCCTCATCACAGACAACGATTCATAGTCTTTTTGACTAAAAAAATTATCCACATTGTTCTAATTTAAATATTGATAGTTTATTGAGTATTTATAATCACTATTATACTTTAATAAATTATTTTAAACATACTCAACTATTTCATAAGGAATATATACATCATGAAATTATTATTAGTAAATTTCAAATAAATCATCATAATGAAAATTACACCATATTTTTTGGGCAAGAATTTATACTATAACATTAAATCATGATTTAGTTATATTTTCCCACGAATAATTAATTTGGGTAAAGACTTTGATATCAATATATATTTTTCTGTTAGGACCCATCCACATAACTTCATTAATGTATCACTAATGTCTCAAAAAAATTTCAATTATATGCTTGTGTAACCATAAATGTGATGAACAACCTTATTTCTAGCTCCTTAAAATTTCCCTTACAGTCATCTGTAAAATAAAATATTCATATCATTCATGACAAAATTGTTATTATATGGAATAAAAATTAAAATTCTCTTAAAAAAATCAGTAATATCTTACTAACGTAATAGAACAATATATAGCAGTAAATGTTATTTTCCAGCATACTGTTCAATAACATTATCCTTTGAAGGATACACTGATATACCATCATAAAGATTATATGACCTCTTTTATGTGACTTTCTATGGATACAATTTACCCTTGTTAATTATATAATACTACTTCTCTTTACAGAGGGCAATCAACACAAT
The DNA here is from genome assembly GCA_963277665.1 of Viscum album. NCBI lineage: Eukaryota > Viridiplantae > Streptophyta > Magnoliopsida > Santalales > Viscaceae > Viscum > Viscum album. The sequence continues at coordinate 523,704,971 of OY728150.1, forward strand.
CCTCAAATGTTCTTCATTCTCTTCCTTATATAAATCAAATATAACTATATCATCTACAATGAATACATTAAAATGTTAAAAATAATATTAAAGTAATTATTATATTAAATCAATGATGATTGAATTGGAATTTATATTTACAAATGATAATAGTGTAAAATCATAACTACCATAACTTGTATTAAATGATGTTTTGTTTATATCTTCCTTTCTAGAACTTAACTGATGATATATAGATAAAAGATAAATATTGAAATATATTTATCTCCACATAATTGGTTAAAAAGATTATCTTTTGGGGGTATATGATACTTTTTCTTAGTATTGATCTTTTAATGTCACTAATAAACTATGCACGGACTAATTTTACCTTCTTTCATCATAACAAAAATAATACCTGTAAAAGATGGTGATACATAAGGGTTTATGAATACATTATAATGATTAGCCAATAGTTAGTCCTAAATTGTTATAATTTTGTGAGGGTTGTTATATTTAGAGAAATTTAAATAGTTTTACCACAATATTTGAGTTATAATCAAAAAATATCATGGTTTAGGGGAAGAGTATTCACTCATTATGATATACATCATCATAATATCGAACAATAAACATATTCTGATGTTGATTTTCTCCATAAAAATTTATGGAACATTTCATCAATAATATCTGACAAAAATATATATAATTGATGTAGCATCCATTGGAATCTCATTTTCTTACCATTCATTAAATGATGAGCATTGTTTGGATTGGGATATCAAACGTGAGTTATCAAGAACCAACCTAAGTAAAACCAGAACCAGTCACCTGATTTGGCCTGTGGCAAGGCCTAAGGGGCATTACCGATTCCTATGGGTTGGAAACTACTGTTAGAAATCATGTTTAAACCGTTGTGAAAATATTTTCCCATGAAAAAAAGATGATAAAATAAATAAAAATGAAGCTGAAAATAAGAATAAATAATCAAAATTAAATAAATGACTGGTTTCACATACATACATGTGACCTCATGGGTCACTACCAAACATAGAACCATGCTCTCTCCAAGAGTGATGTAAAAATGGGAGAACATGAAACTGAAAAATATAAAGTTGGCATGAGCACCGAAATGCTCAATAGGAAAGTAAAAAATACACCACGCCTAATGCCCAACCTCCAAAGTGAAATCCTTTATTTCTAGTGTGAATATAAGATATATAAAAGTATTGTTTTCCACTCTTTTATCAAAACATTTACCATGTTTTCACTATTAATAAAAAAACTAATCCATTTTTCTAAATCATTTAGGAAAACATAGAAGTCACTATAATGAATTCTTCTAAAATCCATCCAGTACCAAAACATTTTCTTTAATATAAAAACCCAAACTAAAAGTGTCATCATATAAAATAACCAAATGTTCCACAAAAGAAAGCATGAAAATAAAAGTATGAAACCATGGGAATTTCTTAAACATCCCTAGAGTGATCCCTGGATGTACACATTTCGGAAACACCTGCCAACGTATAGTGAAGCTCATAAGACTATAATCAACTAGCCACTGTCAACTGACCAATATAGTGGAATAGCCTACTAGGCCTAAAAGAAAATATCAGGGTACCAACCTATCTAATAGGGGTTGATTGGCAGTAGTCACTCGATCATCTAAATGATGCCCATGAACCCATGGTGGTAATAGTAATGATTTGTAAGTAGGATACCCTTACACACATGACACACCTTTCCCGCCATCACTCTCTAGGAACTAGTCCCTTAGCATTTCAGATTATATAACATAAACTATTATATAATTTCTTTCCAAAAAATAAAGCCTTCCTTGTTTAACTGTTTTTGAATATTTGTATTCATTCTTTTGAAAATTAAACTATTTTCAAAATTCATTTAATATACCCTTTTCAAAATCAATCGTTTGAAAACAATGGAAACATTTTTCAAAAATTTCAAGCATTGCACAAAATCATAAATCATTACTCAAAATAAAATACACAATCCTAGTAGGAATTAATTCCTCTAAAATGCATTTCATTCTAGTCTCATTGGCTAAAACAATGATAAATAGATTTCATATCCTATAAGTTTCTCCAACACACTTGTGCAACTAACTCCCATGTAAAGTGATGTTTATTATAAAAATATTAGGTACATATTTTGTTTCTCTACATTTGAAGTCCTGACACTCCAACTCCATTCTATGATAATAACCTATGTAATAGAAAATAATGACCTTGAACTCCAATATTAATAAAATTGATGAAGACTTGTTCAATAAGTGAAGGAACAAGCTGATACCATATATCTTGAATGAAATTTTGGATTGAACAACCTGATACAATTTGTAATGGCCCACTTATTCTCATTGGATTGAGCATAAAATGAATCATTACATGGACTTAATTGACGCCGACAAGATTCCAAAGGATAGAAATAAATAAATAAGGGATTAAAATGCAAGTGGTGGGTGATTTACCCTTTAATATGAAAACTATTAACCCAAAAAAACCTAACCAAACAACTCACAATATGATGCATGATCAAATGAAAGAAAACTAAACCATTAAATTCATATCAGACCACTTTAAAATGTGAAACAACAGAAGACCAAGAAACTACCAAATTAAATAGAAGAATAAAAACTGAAAACTCTAAGAAGACCACAAGGCTCCAGGCTACACAAGCTCCATGAATCACAAGGTGGTGCTAAATACATTAGATACTTTGCCTTTTACAATTTCCAGGAAGATAGCATTTGAAAAATGACCGAAGTAACTAAAAATGGGTTAATATAAAACTCAGTAGGATTCCCCATTGAATTATATACTCACACCAGTTGGATATGAATGTTAGAAATATTTATATAAATTTTTTTATATTAAACAACTTCCCAAAATATTTATCACAAAATATAAACAAGTTCTAAAACCATTTATAACCAAATGTAAACAATTTCCTTGTTCACCCATTTTCAAGTATGTCATAATTCTAAAAAACAACCAAAACAGGCTATAAAAAATTCATCGTTAACGTTTTTTGATGACCATTCCATTCCACTAATTCACATGTTAAATGATGCATGTTTCGTTATGATAGTTTCACACTCCTGATTAGTCTCTCATCAGCCTACCATGTTGTCAAAAGATAATTACACCCCATGATCCATTAAAACATTGGAACCAATCAAAATTTTATATTCCAACCAATCCTTGTAAATGAGTTATAAACAAACACCACTATTATTCCAAAATAATTTTAAATAACCATTTCAAAAAATTTCAATAAAACCGTTATTTTATTAAAATGCATCAAAACAAACCAATTACAGTCACCCATTCCCTTATAATAAATTCAATACTTTTATTAAAAATATTTTTTTCAAATCCATTCACCATGATTCCAGAGAAATTTCATTTTTAAATCCACAATTTTTAATCAATAAAAAAATACGTTTTTAAAAAGAACATATTTTCCAGATTTTATAAAACCATCACCAAAGTGGGTTTATACCAATCACAACGAATCCAATTCACAATAAATTCCACACAATGAAATAAATTTGAAACCATTCCATTAATTTATACTAAGAGGAGTTGATATTTAAGGAAACTAATTAAAATGTTTTGATATAAACCGAAAATGGTCGAAGAACAATCCAGAAAACGAAATTGAATCTACACGAAATCACCTTATATATATTTTCCTAAAAGACAGAAAGACTAAATCTTAAAATATTTGAATTCACTATCTTAGATCTTCCAATAAAATATGTAGATATTTGAAACCAAGAAGAGTGGAGAAGTAGATCTATGTATATATAAGAAACTGATCAAGAACGATGAAGAACTGTCGCATTCCTCAGGAGTACATCTTCAAATCACTAAGGAAAGCCTTCAGATTGTACCTAGATTGATTGGTGAGAATATTATAGTCTTAGGAGAAGAAAAAAATCGATTTAGAGAATTTTTGGTGAAAAATGTGGATTAATGGAAAGGCCAACCTTGACCCACTTTTAAGGACGTGTCTTTTACCTCATACGTTGTTAGTCTACACTGTAAGGAAAACCATGTTCTAATCGTGCATTATCTACTGGATTACAAATCACTGTGCACAACCTCCGTGCACAATCTCCGTGACCGTGCACACACCTGCCAAAGCTATTTCCTAATTCTGCAACATCACATGTTTTCTACTAGGCTTTTCACATGGCTTATACATACTATACACATCCCATGCACCTTCCATTTATCCCCAAACTCTCAACAGGTTCTCCAAACACTCCCAACATTCAACCATATACATTATAATCATTAAAATCACAACTTAATGGTTACCAACCATAAACTCTAGGGAATACATATATAAATTCTATGCTCCATCCATCATTACATGTCCATAGTATTCCTCATATTGAATAATAAATTTAATCAATGTAAAATATTCCTTATCAAATATCTGTACTGAATTGAAGATATATATTTATAAATAATTACATAGATCATCAAATATCTATCAATGTAAACACTTTACGTGAAATAATATATAATTTAGGTCATAAAAATATCTATATTATAAAAATATAGATACTAGAGAAATTTTAACTTGAAAAATTATTAAAAAAGGGAGTAATATTGCAAATATTATCATTATGAACATCCTCGAGGATAATAGCCTTTAAACATTCCAAACTATCCCATACCACTTTGAAATATTTGAATCATAATATCAAGAATGTATGAAATTAAATGAAACATAGAATATCCTGAGAAATAATAGATTAATTATATAACAAGACAACCAAATTATATCCACCATATAAAAGTGAATTTGTACATAATAAGAAATATGTCTCAATGGAAAGGAATTTGATATTAAATTCCTTTACCTTTTCCTTTCTTTTTTGTGGTATTTATCATGTACTATTTAGGTTTAAAACATGTTACTGAATAATATAATAAACATAATCATGTGTATAATATCATATATAAATTAAATATAATATTTTAATATCTGATTGTTAACACTCTTTAATTAATTTCACTATTCCAGGTGATAATTAGCTAATTTTCTTTGGAAATGTTTCATTTTTTATTTGTTATTATAAAAAATTATACGATCATATTTTTAAAAATCAATATCCAAGGTAAAAATGGGGTTATCTTGTGATATATTCTATCAGAAGCTCCCTAGGTATTATCTTCAGGAGTATAGAGCATCTGGCGGTGTGGATGGGGTCGGCATATGGTCTCGATGAGGTGGAAAGTCCAAGGAAGTTGAATATTTTTGCTGGAAACTTTGTTCTCCAACTGTGTCTCACTAAATGGCTTTGTTAACTCTCAGGACATTGGGTGATGTCATCTCACAACAACGTCTATGGTTTTTCTCAGCTCATATTCCATCTTGCGTCATCTTGAACCATTATTCAGTGTTGTCGTATCGATTTATGACATTCATCGGCAACGACATCTCAGTTTTCGGCTGTTTGTGGCTTTTGTTTTTTATCTTGGATTTTGGGATTCAGAAATGGTGTCTCTAATTGGATTTCAGTGGTAGTGTCTCAGATTCCCACTTTCAACAGCAGTGGTGTCTTGGTTCTTGTGTTTCAATGGTGAAGTGGGTGGCGCTTCAATACAACTTTCATTCTTCATGAAGGTAGTTTGTTTTATCTCTAAAGTATCATCTCTTTTTCATCCATCTAGTTAGTCGATCAATATTTTCATATCTGGTTTAGGTTTCTTTAGATATTTTCTTAAGATATTTTTGCTTTGGGGGTTTTGGTTTCATGATGAATTATTGATGGCTTGGTGTTCCTCCATTAATCAAGTATCTAGTGGCGGTGTTTCTTTCAGATTTCAGTTTCGATGGGTTCACGGTCTAGTTTTGGTGGAGGGAGTTTACCTTCATGAAATTTCCTACATTTTTATTTCGTCATTTTGAATCACCTTGTGATGTTTGGGCCTATTGGAATGCTATTGTGGTTGGTTTCTAGTAGTTGATTGGAATTCATGCCAATTCATCGTCAGTGTTTCATTTTGCCTCTTATTTCTAGGACTTTACACTAGTTTTTGGATTCAACAATTTTATCTGAGGTGGAGTGGAATGTTGTTCTTCTTGTTCCTTTGGTACGTGAGTTTGAGTGGCCAGTTCAAGGAAATCAACAACAATGATCAATTCATTGGATTTTTTGTGACTTTTTGAATTTGGTTTTAGGTTTTTACTCTATGGAAGTTTTTTATTTTGAAATGGGAATCATTTGATGAAATTGTTGGCTTTGTTTATGTTTTCAATTTTGATGGCAGAAATGACCAACACTCTATAAGGAGCATCTCTAGATGTTTTTTCAGAACATGAAGCTTCCATCTTTTTATGGAAATTAAGATTTGGACAAATGAGAGGGTATGGAATTGCCATTGATATGAGACCCATGAAACCCTACACGAGATATGATGCTAAGAAGTCATGTGAGATTGAGTCTTAACATAAAGATGTAATTACTGGGGAGTGGCAGTTCCTTGTAGTCTTGATCTGGGTATTTTCGTGTATCGGGTTTCCCAATTTTTCCTCTAAAGTGATTTTGAATAAAAAATTAATTTTTAGTCAGTTTCTATCATTAATTAGATCATGGTTTCAAAATATACATAACATAAAAAAAGTCTAATTTATCATATATAATAAGTATATATTTATTTATAGTGTTTTATTATATTTAAATATTAAAAATTAAGTTTTTCATTCACGAAGATAGTAGGTGGTACATACACATAAACACTACTTCTATTTCATTATAGTATTAAAATAATTAAAACTAAATCATACATCTGTATATTATAACTGAAGCACCATATTTATGTTATATATTTTACATATTTTTATTAAAACCATCCATTATACATTCCATGTATGATATAAACAAGTCATATCACATCGAGGGTGTAGTAGTCCACACACATCCTCAAATGATATTATCGTATATACACAAGATGGAAATAGTAAAGTTATGTTCTAAATACAAATTTAAAATCATAAATACATTATAAATATAATATGTATCATATTAAAATATACTTTCCTTTATAATGGCCACCTTTAAAGGGGTATGAAAAAAACAATTATTGTTTCATGAGGTGGTAGTTCACCATATACAAAAACAGTATGCTTGTAACCCTTTAGATGGAGGTGTATGTAAGCGTAGGTTGAATCATAACATAAAAATATAATATTTTATTATATATACTTTTGTTGTTATATGATAAAGGTATATGAAAAGTAAATGGAGTGTAGAATTTAAATGATACTAAAAATATTGAGAGAAGATGTTACCTCTTAATCTGGTAACATCTTTTGGTTTATACCCAAATACTTCCTTGTAAAGATTTATTCCCAAAGGTAAGCCCCATGGTCAAGGGGAGGGACGTTGGAAATCTATTTGGTTAGATCTTTGATGATCCTAAGTTGTTTTATAGATGTGTGGAATTGGGAGAGGTGGTGGACTTTTATAAGGACAGAAAAAGAGTCACTTGGAATTTTTAGAAATAAGTTAGGTGTACACATGTTCTTACATGAAACATTCATACAAAATAGAAGTAACTCAAGAATGGAAGGTTTATGGATAATATATTTCCATCCAATAGTTTTTGTAAAATGGTTCATTGGCTCCCATAAGTAGAGTTTTACACTTATATTAAGAATAATTTTAACTTATTAAATGTAATTAATTATCATTACATTCACCATTCATTTTGAAAAAAAACAAAGTTGATCTTATTAGAATTTATAAATTATCTCGATTCCAAGAAAGGAATCAATTTTTTCAAATTCCAGTCATTTGAGAGGATTAAATGAATTTATAATTCCTTCCCCATAATTGACGATAGTGTGATCCATTAAAATAAAAATGTCCTAATTGTTGTTAGGTTTTTGTAGTAAATTTTGTTGATAAATTGATCCCAATGATAGAAATTGGATTAATTGATAAAAATATTACCTAATTAGTTTTTAAAACCAATATAGAACACAATTTATCCTTATTTAAAAAAGATATGAAAAATAAGTTTTGAACTAAAATTCGTGATTTTTAATATTCATTAAAAATGAAAATATATCAGAAAAACCAATAAGTTCCACCATAACCTAATTATTATGTTTCTATTTTATCTATTAAGTTTAAATAGACATATTAAATCATTTAAAGTGTAAATATTAATATATAAAATGGGTTCTTCATTAAAAGATGGTAAAATTTACCTTATAATAATATAAATGATAATGTGTAAAAAAGAATGTGTTCTTATCTTATTCATATGAAACATAATAAATAAATATAAAAAATCTTTTATTCAATATATAACATATATATTTCATTAAAATAATTAATTAATTATAGTTAATTATATTTATTAAAATAAAACTCTTTTGGAAGCATATAAATAATAATATTTCTTTTTATATTCAATTGGTTATTATTTTTGATTCTCATTAATAGGTAACCCATGAATTTATTTTACATTTATATAAGCCATAGATTTTCAAAAGTTAGTTAATAATATTAATAACAACTAGTTTATATATTATTATGATAAATAATAATATTTTAATAATATATTATTTTTTAGAAAAACATCATCTTACATGAAGCCCAAGCCTCTGAATAATTTCACTCTTTGAGTGCAACACATACTAAATCAGTGTTGTGAGAATTGAATATTTAAAATATATAAAATCTACTAAAAATAGTAAATATATTTTAACGTTTCATGGTATTATATCCCCTTATACGCTTGTGGTCATGTGTGATACACACTATCAAATTCACAATCAGTACTCTAAACTTATTTGGTGTGACATTCTCCCCACCATAATTAAATTATGTCATCGTAATTTACACTTAACCTCAATAATCTTGTGATTGAAAATAAACTATTATTTAAATACCAACATTGTAAATTATTTTAATATCAAATCATCTTAATAACAAATAATGGAAAGTACAATGGTTACGTAACTAGGTTCCCTAATAGAATAACATCGGTGGTAAATGGAAACATGGATATGGATGAAATGGTACATCAATCATGTTTAGATAGGGATTTCAAGAGAACATTTTTGGATTAATGTTTTTTACCCCAAAAATATAAACTATAAGTGTGAATAAGTTAATTAATATGATAAAAAATGATGATAATAGGAAAACATTTTTGTTTCAAAACTATTTTATTTCTATAGTTAAGAAATTATTTTACTCTATAAGAATATAAGTAAATATATTTTTTTCCAAAAAAATATTTTCCTTTTATTACACCTTAAACTATTTGTACTTAAACATTTATCTACTGATGCATCATATGGTGAAGTAATACATTGAACTCTAAAATATTATCCAATGATTATCTTAAAAATATTTATAAATGATTATTATTTTCAAATAAATCATTTCTTCATCATTTTCTCAACATTAGGAACATATAAAGAGATTTCATCCCCTCAATCATGTGTTTTCTAAAAAGTATAACTTTCTAGTTAATAAGGTTTCTTAGCACCATTCAACATGTGATCACAAATCCTTACTGAAAAAGTACAACGATAATGTCCTCATATATTAGATGAATCTTATAACATGTAAATTGTATATAAAATATTAAAAGAAAATAAATCTAGTTTAGGAATTTAATCATTTCACTTCATCCGTGGTAGTAGAATTACATGATAATTATCCAATAGAATAATTTTGTGTGTATTTATTTGATTCTTGGGAAATTGATTCACATAGTGTACCATATTATGGCAGTTAATTCATTGTACACCAGAAAATATTTCCATAACCTTTCAATCATGAACATGGTGTCCTTTTTCTCCAAACATATAACAAAATCCAATTCCCTTCAATAATGTACCATAGCGTTTCATTCCACAATTATCACATGTCATATAATCCATTGTTCCCCTAATCTTCATCGACTAATTCCATTTTTTATGCTTCTTAGATGGCATATTATTATATTGGTTTCCATAAAATTCACATGACTTGGAGAACTATTTACCCATCTCATTTTCGTATGATAATATGTCATCATATGATGATAATTATTGGGATATTATTTCCATATTGAAATAGTTTCTTAAGTCCATGAAATATGTGATCCTTTATACTCTTTGGATCATGTGCATTAGTGAGGTTCACATTCCTTCTACTAATATCCACTTATAAAAAATGGAATATACATTATTAAATCATATCAAAATTTATAATTCCAAATATGTTATAGCACATAAATTTATACACTGTGAATTATAGAATAATAACAATTGGTTACTTTAGGAAATCATTAATTTTAAATCATTCATATATATATGTAATTAAATTGTGAACTATCCTCTCTGTATCACTAAAAGTGTCAAACTAGGTTCACTGTATGTCCCATTGATATGAATCAAGTTACCCAGATTCATGCTTAGAATAACTTCTTGGAGTTTTTACTCCTAGGTGCATCTATTCCAGAACCACATCCACATGTAGTATGCACATATGGATGTATTGGTAAGAATATCCACATAATATCTACCTTACCCTAATCCTAGGATATTATTGAATACTTATCCTCAATGTCTATCTTAGGGTTGTTCTCATTAATATATGTTTTTTAAATCAATTTTCCCATGTTGCTGTTAAACACCCTTTGATACCTACTATAATGCCTCATCCCCAAAAGCCTGAAGCCAATGCATTAATTTTTTACATTAGCATGTTTACAATGAATCAAATTCCAGTGGACTATTCAGTTAAGTATTCTTGGAATGGCTTATTACATACACGATACCCATAATACATTAGGTTTTATGAAATATAAACATTATAAAGAACAAAATGGAATAAACTGTATCCTTGGACGCTTATTCATATATTTCTTCTACATAACCTGTGAAAAGGAAACTTAATAATGGTGATATCAAAATCTCAGTAAAGGTATGTAATAAGGAATAAATAAATAATAACTAGGAATAAAATTACATGGAAAGGTAAATATTTAATAACACATGCCATTAAAATATCTAGATATGGAAAAATATATATAGAAATGTAAGAAACTGAAACACATGTCATTTAATAAATGAATAGAAAATGAACTGCTTCCATAAATTTATTGGCAAAAATACCAAGGATGAATAATAATAAAATATCTACGAATTAAATACTTAACAATTAAACATTCTATATTAGGCACATGAGGACCTATACATTTAAGATCCATCCTTCGGACAGTTTAAAACTATATGAAGAAACCTCTTTAATTTTTCCAACATAATCGTATCATAAGAACAAGTCAATGTTTATATATTAAATATAAATTATAGGCTCCACACTTTATTACATGTCCAAACAATTCCTAATATCGAATAATAAATCCAATTAGTTGACAGTATTCTTTATTAAATATCGTTATTGAATAAAAGATACAGATTTATCAATAATGACCCATTTTTTCAATTAACTATCAAAGTAAGAACTGTATGTGAAATGATATACAATTTAGGAAATTATAATATCCATTATATAATAAAATTGATACTCAAGTAAATTTAAAATTAAAAATTATTAAAAATTTATGTGAGATTTCAAAGATTATCATTAAGAACATTTTTGAGGATAATAATCCTTAAATATTCTAAAGTGTCTCAAACAACCTTGTAACATTTGAATCATAATATTAGAATGTATGGAATTAAATGAATCAAATAATATCATAATAATAATTAGATTAATGATATAAAAATACAAATGTATTATATTAACCATACAAAACTGAATTGGTGCATAATAACAAATTAGTCTCATTGGAATATAATTTGTGGCGAAATTCCTTTACATTAGCCTTTCATATTGTTGTGTGGTCTTTATCCTATGGTATAGTGGTTTAAAATATTTAAAAAAATAATATAATAACCATACTCATGTTTATAATATCATATATTAATTCCATTTAATATTTTATTACCATCTTAATGGCACTCTTTCATTAATTTCACAATTTCTGGTGTTAATTGAATAGTTTTCTCGAGTAAGTTTTAACTTGTTATTTGTGGTAATCTTTAATTAGATCATGGTTAAATAACTTCCAGAGTTTAAATAATGGATTAATTAACATATAAAATCAGTTTGTAGGTATTTATAGTAGTCCATTATATTTTTAAATTAGAAATGAAGTCCACCGTTCATGGAGATTGTGTGTTGTATGTGCGCATGAACGCTACTTTTATTTCATTCTTGTATTAAAATAATTAAAATAAATGATACATTGGTATAATTTAATTTCATTATAATTTATATTTTATATTTATTACTCAGTTTTATTAATACCATCATTTATCTGTTCTATGTATGTTATGAATTAGTCATATAATAATGAAGAGGCAGTAGTCCACACTTTCCCAGACAAAATTATCATATTTACACAAGATGGAAAGCATAATGTTATGTTCTAATTAAAAATTATAGAAGAATAAAGATATTATAAATATCATAAATATCATATATATATACAGTTACCATCATAATGTCCAACATGATAGGTGGTAAGGTAAAAACAATAATCATCATTTTGTGAGACAGTAGTTCATCGTACACATAAACAGTATGTTCATTTCCCATTAGATTGAGGTGTGTGTAAGTGTAGGTCAAAACCATAACATAAAAATGTCATAGTATATTGATTATAACTTTTATGTTATTTAATAATAGAATATGATTATTATTGGTAGTGGATAATGGAAATGAAACTACAAACTATTAAGAAAGGTCATTACCTCTTAACCAGGTAACATCTTTTGGTTGAAACCAAAATACTACATTGGAAGGATTTCATCCAAAAAGGAGGATTCATGGTATAGTCTGTGAATTTTGGGAATATAATTGGATAGATATTTTATATACCTAATTGGTTTGAGTGGTGATATGAATGGGGAGAGGTGGGGGCCTTTTATAGGGAAGTAAAAGGATTCACTAGGTTGTTTTAGATAAAAGTTAGGTGGACACATATTTTTATCTAAAAAAAGTCACAAAAACCACAAAAATATATATAAATTATGTTATATTGCAGATATATGTCCATAAAAGTGTTTTATAAAAGTATATAGGTCATTTAGGTCCTTAAATTAATGGGTTAACCCATTTTGAACAATAATTTCACCATAAGAATTATAATTAATTTTGACCACATTCACTAATGATTTTTGTAAGAAAAAGCATTGGTATTACTATAAATTATAAATTAATACGATTAAAAATATGATATCTATTTTTCCAAATTTTTTATCACATAAGTGGCAAAAATTAATTTTAAATTCATCCCATATGTGGGATTATAATGTGGCTTTTTATTATTACACCATCCAAAATCAAATTATGTTTTTACAATCAATATGAAATTGTCTTGGATTCCAATGACATAAATTTGATTAATAGATTAAAATACTATCTAATTTATCTTTTAATCCAATCGAAAAAAATAATATAATTGTATAAATAAATTACATGAAATATACGTTTTTAACTAAAATTATGTATTTTTAATATTCATTAAAAATTTACATGTTTCAGAAAAATATAAAAAATTCTCCCAACATAATTATTATGTTTATATTAAAAATATGAAGTATTTTTGACATAAAAAATCTATTAATGTTTCAAAATCTATATTTTTAGTGAGTTCCCCCTTAAATGAATGTAAAATTGCCTCTATAAAAATATTGGTTTTTGATGTGTAAAATTAGTTTTGTTCTTATCTTATGCATATCAAACCAAATTAATGAATATAAAAATATTTTATTCAATATATAAAATATAAAATTCATTAAAATCATTAATTAATTGTAATTAATTATTTTTATCATGATTAAACTCCACTGGAAGACTAATAATAATATTGTTCATTTTATATCCAATTGGTTCTTATTTTAATTCCCCATTAATTGGTAAACCAAGAATTTATTTTTTATTAATAAAAGGAATATATTTTCATAATTTAGTTAATAATATTCATAATAAATAGTTTATTTCCTTTGATATTAAAAAAATTAATAATATATTATTTTTAGGTAAAACTCAGTTCTACGTGTAATGTAAGTTATCGATAAAGGTCACTCCTTAAGTGTAAAAAATTTTCACTCATTGTTGTGTGAATTGATAAATATAAAATATATAAAATATATTTAATATATTAAATATGTTTTAATGTATCATTGTATTATATCCCCTTATGCGCTTGGTGGCGCGTGTGATACACAGTATCAAACTCACTATTCATACTCTAGAATTTCAGGGTTTTAATAAATTTATATTATGATTTGGGGTAATTAATTGATAAATATTGATGTAATTAACTGGGGAAATTAATTATAGAATTAACTACATGAAATTAATATCATTATTTGGAATAATTAATTCTACATTTAATTATTTTATATTGATATTATAAATTGCGCGTAATTAATTATATAATTAGTTGTTTTATACTGATATTATTATTTGAGATAATTATTTGTCAGATTAATTATGGGATAACAATATATGAAGTAAGGATAATAAATTGTTTAATTTATTGTATGACATGTATTTTTTTAATTAGATAATATATTGGAGAATTAATTATGAGATATTGAAATTGTGTGTTTGAAAAATAACATGGTGAATTTGTTATTTCATGAGGTAATTTAAAAATATTTGTTAATTATTGAACTAATTTATGGGTTTTTGAGATGTATGTAACATTGTGATGTTTTTAGTTTTGTGTTATAAAGTGGTAAATGGAAAAATGGAAAATTGGACAAGTATTTTGAATAGTAACATGATCATTCATTTATGTGTTACTAAATGGAAGATGATAACATAAAAATCTTGAAAAGTATTATCAATGGTAACATGGTCATTCAATTATGAGTTATTGAATATTAAATGGTTATGTTAAAATTTGGACAAGTATTATTAATGGTATCATTCTCATTATATTATGTTATATCAAAAAATGAATGGTAACATGGACATTCGACTATGTATTAAGAATGGTAAAAATGACATTAAAATATGATACCAAAGGGGGATAGATTGGACTCCGACCTAGGCCAAAGTAGGTATTGGTTTTTGGGTTTCCTTGGGAACCTAGGAGATTAAGTGGTTAAATAGAGAGTACTTATTAATGTGATATGATATTTATTTACGCATTATACTTATTCAACAATACAACTACATGAACTTTATTGAATGGATATTTATTAGACACCATTTATGGCAGCCTACTGAGTCCTAAAAACACACTATATGTTCTTCCTGATCAGTTTCTAAATAGTATTTATTTCACCAAGGAAGGTCAAGGGTAAAGGCCCTGTGTTGGATGGATAATTTGGAGATGGAGGCTAGATTAGGGAACTATACATGGTTTAGATTCATCTTGGGGTTGTCAGTTTCATAATTTTACTTTTCATTTTAGACACATGAAACATACTTTAACATTTCATGTTTTCTTCTTTATTTGGATATTTTATTTCCATTGTTTATTATCTTGAGATATTTGAATTGTTATTTTTATAAATTCTTATATTATTTTTATATATTTTGGGATGGATAATTACTCTGATAAAAGAGGGTATAGTCTCTCCATGATCGACTTCTCAAATCCAAAAATATAGAAAATATTTTCTGTCATATGGGGTGGTTCTCTTGAGATCATGTTACCAGCTAGATTGGGGAACATATTTGTGGAACTCAGAATGAGAAATTACAATGTGGTGTCATAGATCTGTTTTTTTTTCATTTTCCGTCTTATTATTTCAGAATGATTGACTAGAGACTAGGAAAATTCAGGGCTTGTTTGTATGATCATGCAATGGAGTTCCAAAACCATTTATAGTGGATATCCCAAGTAATTAGGAGGTATTTTTTTATAGTTTTTTCCATTACAGTGGAATATTATTTGACCTTAGGTGAAAAACTTGTTGTGTGATTAGAAAAAATGGTTTATATATTTTTTGAGAATTGAATCATGGTCCGTTATGGAATGAGATTTGAGTTTCTATGCATCATCAAAGGAACTCGAGAATATTTTTTGACTAGAATAATTTTAGTTATGTATATTTAAATAATTTTTTGGTATGTTGTTATACATGAATTTGTTTCCTTGGTAATTAAATTGAATAAAAATAGAGCCTAATATGAAATTGAAAATTATTTTTAAAATGATGCAAGATGAAAGTAAATGGGTTTATAATGAGATACATGAATAATAAGATGTGTTTACCCTTGTTAACAATGACCTAGGTGTAGAATGGATAAGGTTAGTGATATCTCTTTAATTTTGACTATTTGGAGAGGCCCTGGGAAATGAGTTGTTATGAATTGTTACAATTGTTTCCTCTTACGTAAGTGTTATAATATTGTTCTATGAGTACAAAGCTGTTTTCTTGGAATTGTAGATATATGAATCTATGAAGATTCTTATTGAGAGGATGATAATATAATGTTGTTGGAGATTCTCCAACGGTAGTGGAACCTGAGGCATTGATTATGCTATTTGATGAGCATGTCTGAGATTACTTCCCTTGCTTTACATAATTCATGGAAAGATCCCCCAGAAGGTTGTGCGGAGTATGTATGACCAAAAGTGTTTGTTTCATTTGCATCAACCTCCTAAATTTACTGTATAGGGCGTAATTAGTGGATATGAGTAATGTGTTGAGTCTATTGAGAAGATAATTGACCATATGAAGACTCCTTCTAAGAAGAGGGTCATGTTGGACACCTATATGCTTCATGGATTACTGAAGAACTGGTGGGAAATTCATGTGTGTACTGAACATGATGATGTTATACTATGGAATTATTTTTAAATTAGTCCCTAGAGGACTTATATCAAGAGACACTAAGACTGGAGAGGGTATCCGAAATCATATGGTTGTCTTAGGGGAGTATGTTTGTGATGGACTATACTAGAAAATTTACATACCTACATTTTTTTCTCTAGAGTTAGTAGGAGATGATATAGCTTCGATGATACACTTTTATGATGGAATAAAGTGCAATATAAAGTCCCACATCAACCTATTTTGATTAAGTAATTTTACTGACATGGAAGATCAGGATCTCATAGATGAGGGGAACCTAAAGAAGGCATTCAGTGCTGGAAAAAGTGTTTCTACTTGATGATCAAGAGGTATATCTTCGTTAAAAAGGAATAGTTTCTATGAAATTTTTATTTATATAAGTGCATTGTAGATAACATAGATAGGGGGTTCTATTGCACCTAACCATGCTAGAGATATCTGTAATCTGGTCGACAAGTCGAGACAATATCATAGAAATCGTCCTAGACTACCAATGGAGTGTCGATATTTCATAAAGTTTGGACATCTATAGATTTTATGAAGGAAAAAATGATAGATAGTTAGTGAGGTTATATTTGAAAAAGTTAGAGTGTGGGAAGTGGTTCTTATATACCTTATCATACGGGTATCTTGAGTTCCACTGGGTGAGAAGGAAAAGGCTGAGGATGCAGTGTTTTTGGACAAGAGCACCAATATCAGTAGAGTGTTGCAACTGAGGAGAGATAAAGGGAATCACAAGGGATAGGTGAAGGATATTTTAATGTGGTGAAACATACATGTATGGATAGTGAGGATATACCATTGAAATTGAGATGTAATATTATTATAGCCTAAATATTAGCTACTTCCTAATTTGATATTGGTGTCTCTCATTTCCTTATATCTACAAAACCCATTAATGATTTTAGACTGGCAGTAGAGTTTTTGAGTGGGATGATGAATATAGATACACCATTGGGAGTTTAGTCTATGGGGATCTATTTTTGTATGAGATGTTCTCTTGATATAGGGGAGTACTAGTTTCTATGTTGTCACTATATTACTAATATGTCATGAATGAACCTATTTATGGGTATGGAGTAGATTGTCTCATAATGATCCCAAACATATTTTTACAATAAGAAGGTGATGTTTAGATCTCCTAAGGATGGCCATTACATTCAATTTGAGGGTTGTGAAATCTAGGAAAGTTGAGTAGGGCCAGTCACTCGGCAACTTGGAGAGCTCACATCCCAGGTATTATGTTTTTGTTACATGCCAAAGGTGTAAAACATAATGTTTTTTTACAACAGTACTGGAACTATAAGAATATGAGTTTCTTGAATACCTCTAATTCTAGCCACATGTGAGTTATGTTGAATTACCCATTGATATAATGTTATGGGCTGAGACAGTTTATGTTCCCTAATGAAAAATGGAACTGATAATGTTTCAAGAGTTGAAGATTCAGTTGGTGGAGTAGGAGGATAATTGGTCTATTCTACTAAGTATGTCTCCTTGGGGATCACCTTTATTGTTTGAAAATAATCCTGATATGATCATTTGATTGTGTGTTATTTATCTTAATTTGAACAAAATTAATGTGAAGAAAAGGTGTCCACTTCTACATATCAACAACTTTTTTGACCTATTGAGAGGCAGTTCTGTGTTATCAAATATCATCTTCATATCGGGGTGTCATCATATGAGATTTATTGCTTTTGATATACCGAGGACTACTTCATAAGTAGGTATGAAATATATGATTTCGTTGTAATTCATTTTTAGTTAAAAATTTCACCAGCATTATATATGGACTTGGTGAATAGGATCTTCCAATAAAACCTGAATCATTTTGTGGTATTGTTTGGGAATGATATAATATTATACTCAAAGACTCATGAAGATTATACAAAAATTCATGAAATATTCATAAAATAAGTTATATCTCATGCCATCTATGTTTTGGGTTTGGATTAATCATGTACATTTATTGGATCACATCATGTTAGAGGAAGGTGCTGTGGGGGACACAGAGAAGGTGAAAGAAGTGGTTTCTTTGGAGCATTCCAGTAATGCATTAGATATCCATAAATTTCATAGGTAAGATTAATATTATTGTATATTAATGCATATCATTTTACCGATGGGATGTTCTACTTTTAATAATGGATAAGAAATGAATAATGTTTTAATGGTCAGATGATCAAGAGAATACCTTTCATGATTTAATGAATTGATTTACATCTACACTAATTTTGATCCTACCAAATCCTGTTGAGGAGTACATAATGTATTATGATTCTTTTTGTATTGAAATCATATCTCTTCTAATGTAAGGAGATCTATTGGTTTCATATGTTACTCATTAGGCGAGTCCACAAGAATTGAACAACCCAACACTTGACATTGAGTTAGTAGTTGTGGTCCATTATTTGAATTATTTTCAAAATTATCTATTTAGAGAAAAGTTTACATTGTCTACAAATTAAAAGAGATTAAGGTATATATCATATTAATTGATATTTGAACCTTTTTCAGCATTTAGGGGTTCATTATATGGAGTTGTTAAATTTTGAGATAGTATATATGACTGTGAAAGGAAAAACTTTGGATGAAACTTTGAGATAGAAAAATCAGACTCAAGCGGTTCAAGAGTCTAGTGCTGAGTAAAAATTATAATGTCTCTATTGGAAGAAATGTATGTTGTGGTTTAGGAGTGTCAAGAGAGGATGACTCTTATATCAGTCTTAGTGGAGTGGACACATGAGAGATTAATTAGTGATAGATAGTGTGTGGATTCATAATTCTTAACCATTTTGGAACTCCATAAAGTTGGGGAGTCTCTTCCGATTGGAGTATATATGAGGATGAAATCATATATGTTATTAATTGGGTTGTTTTTTCTATGATTATGTGAGAGGATTTAATGATGTAATTTCATGGATTAAAGAAGGAATTATATGTAGTTGTTAAAAAATTTATCATGACAAATGATGGCAGTTTGATGGTCTGGTATAAAAAATAAGATAGCAAGGTTCATGAAAAGACGAAACACCTATCAGTAAGTGAATGCAGGACATTAAAAACATAGGGGACTGTAATAGCCTTTGAAATTTATTGAATGGAAATGGGATGATGGGACAATAGTCAAAGTGTTAGGTATTATGAATATTATTTAGATGACTGATTTTATCTGGATTACTATGGATCAGCTGAAACATTGGTGCATTTCATGCCTATATGAGAAACCTTATCATTAGTGAAGTTATGAGAACTATATATTGGGGAGATAGTTCATTTGCAACCATACTAGAGACTATAATTTCAGAGCGTGACTCGCTATTTACGTTATACTTCATGAAGGGGTTACAGAATTAAGTCAATACACATGTATTATTGAGTACGTTCTTCCAAACACATAAAGATGGGTATTCAAGATGTACTATACAGGAGCTTGAGGATATTCTCTGAGCATGTGTTCTTTAACATTTCTATGCATGGAAAATCTTCTGTAAAACTGTGTTCCCTAAATAGAGAAATTGAGCACCCATAAAATAATTTGTACACAATTAGGGGAAATCGTGGGCCCCTACCCTGAATGTCATGCAAGATTTCTAAGGTTTACTAAAATTAGTATTTCTTTCTCTCATGCAGATGAAACTCACCCATTTTGACCCTTACTCAGACCCTTTATGATTTTGGATGAATTTAATGATTTTTGATTGGATTTCAAGGCCTTTCATCTTATATTCAGCATGATTCAAATCCCTTTTAGAAGATCTTCTCCCCTCCCGGTCAGTGGAAACCCTCATGTTGCTTTCCAATTAATTCCCATTTCTACCCTTGTTCTATTGGTGGGATGTTATATACCATTATTCAATATATAGATCTAGATTTGATGATTCTAAATCTAGTATTTTGGATATATATATATATATAATTATGATTTCAACAATTATTTAATATTGATTTATGTTTTTAGACCTCGATGACGATATATTTCATTATGTTGATTAAATTTAGGGGATTTCATTTGGTGATTGTTCACTGATGATTGAGGTAGATGTTATAATAATCAATTCCCATAGTCATGACTTTGATTAATTGTTTGAAATGTTTTAATTTCTAGAGTACTTTAGATATTGAATTTCTATTTTAATTAATTAAATTTGGTGAATTTATTAATGAAATAATTGTGAAATTGTGGGATTTAAGAACAATTAATTGTATAATAATGATATAATTAATTGGGGATAATTAATTTTAGATTTAATTATGTTCTATTGATATTATTTTTTGGGATAGTTAATTTTATAATATTGATATCATTAATTGGGGATAATTAATTGTTGAATTAATTATGTGATATTTAAATTATTATTTGGGATAATTAATTGGTTAATGTTGATATCATAAATTGTAGATAAAATATTGTGTAATTAATTATGTGATATTGATATTATGATTTTGGATAATTAATTATTTAATTAATTATGAAATATTAATACTTTTAGGTGTGGATAATTGATTAGAGAATTAATTGCGTGATATTGATATTATTATTCAATATTTCTAATTGGGGAATTAAATATGGGTTAATGATATCTTCAATTGAGATAATTAATTTCAGAATTTATTTTATGATATTTATTTTATTAATTGGATAATTATGTTGTGAATTAATTATGAAATATTTAAATTGTGTGTTTGAATAATTAATTGTTCAGATAATTATTAGATGTGATATTGGGATAATATTAATTAATTACTGAAATAATTTATTGGTTATTAAGATATATATTAAATATTTATGTTGTCAATTTTGTGTTGTTAAATGGTAAATGGTAATATGGACACTTGAATATGTATTTTGAATGGTAATAGGCTCATTCAATTATGTGTTATTAAATGGTAAATAGTACCATGGACATTTGGACAAGAATTATGAATGATAACATGCTCATTTAATAATGTGTTGTTTAATTTTAAATGACAACAAAGAAATTTTGGCCATGTATTATGAATGTTAAAATTTTCATTCAATTATATTAAATTAAACGGTGAATGGAATCACAGAAAATCTACTATGTATTAATAATGGTAACATGATCATTCAAATGTGATATCCTTTCTGAGTAGATCAGACTTCTTCATGGTCCAAATAAGGCATTGGGGTTCGAGTGTCCTTGGGAACAAAAGGATTTAAGTGGATAAATAGAGAATAACTAATAATTTGATCAGTGGTTTATTTATGCATTGTACTTATTCTACATTAAAACTGCATATAATGTTATTAACTAAATTTGTTTTTGACACCATTGGTGGTGGCCTACTGAGTAATACTCACATCCAACTCGAGATTCCAGATTGCTACATGAATAGAATTTATTGCAACATGATAGGTCAAAGGAAAAGGCCCTATGTTGTGTGGCTGATTTGGTGATAGAGCATGGATGAGGGAACCAAATGTTGTTTGGAACCCACTTGGGGGTCCTCTCTATCTTTATTTTAGTTTGAATTTCATTCAGTGGAAACATACTTTATCATAGAATAATTGCTACTTTATTTGGATATATTATTTCATACCATTATTATCTTGAGATATTGGTATTTTTATTGGCAATGTATTCTTTCGATATTGTTTATTCATTTCCACATAAATATTACGTTGGTCAAAGAATGTATAATATTTAGATGATCATATTATTGGAGCTTCACTATTATTAAGTAGCCTATGGCATACATGGAGGTGAACTTGAGGTCATATGACTGACTAGATTGGGGCACCCGTTTTTTGCACTTGTGGCGGGACATTACATATGGAGACCATATAGGAAAGAAGGATCGATTTCAATCATGTACAAAATGTGAAAGAAAAATGCCAGGAAATTTAATCTAATGATTTATAAAATGCTTTCCCTGTAGAATAGAAGGGTATAATGAGAATAATTGACAAGTAAAATGAATATTAAAATGTTCAGAGATAAATCTCATCTTAGGTATCCATTTGTAGAATTTTTTCAAAAACATACAAAATCTAGGTATCATCCGAGTCAATTAACTCTTCTAAATTATAATCCCTAGACCATATAAAACATATGTGGGTATAAAATAATAGTTGTATTTAAATATTAGAATTCTAGAATTAAATAGTATAAGTAAATATTTGTTACCATGGGTATTTTTGTGACAAGAGTTATAAAGTATCTAATGATTCGGCTTGATTTAAGAATCATAGGTATATTAACTGACTTAAGTGTTATAGATTCCATCATGGTTTATGATTTTAATATTTATCATACAGTCCAAGTGTTAGAAACCAATTTTTGGAGATTTATTTCATGTTAGTCTACCATTATTAAGTATATTTTGGGGGAAATTTATAGAATGAATTTATTTTTTTTGGAAATTGTATTTGAATAATAATATGTCTTCATTTTATAGGGAAAAAATTAAAGGTAGTGAGTAACATTATATTTAATATTATTATTAATGAAATTATAATTATAGTCATCCTAGGATATTATAATTTCTGAAAATTAATGGTTATATTGAAGATATAGTGTCTATATACTTTTAAACTTATTTTTACATGATTTTATGTACATTTATTCACCAAATACAAACCAAGGAATGTATATTATATTTAATTTTTAATATTAGGTACAGAAAATAAAAACATGAAACAAAAATAAAATAAATCCAAATAAATATTACTTAATTGGAACCTAACATCCCTGAGAACATACATCTTCATGTGTTAAAATGGGGAATGCATGACCAAATGGGATTAGCTAAATAGACTAGTGTGGGAATAAACATAGTAATAAATTATATAACATGGGTTAGAAGGGATAAAATGATAACATAAAGGGAATGAAACATGAATAATCACACAGTATCATAAAACCTAGAACCTGAAATCATATTATCATGGAAGCATAAGAATGTGGAAGTAATATAAAACATTACATAAGTATGATTCAAGGCTAAATTCCAAGACTATATCACATAGTGGAAAAGTTCAATAATAGACTATGTTTAATCCATAATCTCATACATGAAGTCTCATGAGACAAAAAATTAACTAATAAATTGGATAAATATCTATGTGAACCCATCATAACATGTTTATGAATATTTTTACCATATCAAGAATCAAACATAATTCATATACATAAATTTTACCCATGGAAACAAACGAGTACAATAATAATGTCATAATGCATAACCGAAGGGTGAATCATGTTGGTGTCTCTTAAATAATGGATTTAAATCATACATAAAAAATCATAAGGGAATATAAGAATAGATAATGATAAATTATTTCCAATTTAATTTAATGTATGTAACAAGTGTTTTTATAAAACTTTAGAAATGAGCCACTTTAGTGTGGTCTATGGGAAAATATTAAAGAGAATATAAAGATGATAAATGCATATTTTTTGTATAAATCTCAAAAATAAATCAGGTATTGTTTTCATGATTAAATTAGTTATTTCATCAAAATGGAGGTTTCTTAAAAAGATATTTTTAATTTTAATAAAAATTGATATGAAATTGTGTAGTTATCTTTAACTAGGAATGCCTGATTAGAGGAATTTAAAATAGAACCTTATAAAATAATTTTCTAAAAATCAAATACGAATGAATGAAAATAAATAAACAATTTTTGATCATATAAATAGAATTTATTATACCAATACAATAATAAAGAAGAATTAAATAGTGATGAAGAGAGATAAAAATTAACCGAATGAAAATGTAGAGGTTTGGAGAGATCCCTTACATTATATCTGAATGTGTTCTACCCAAGAACATAATGTACCAGATAAAAAAATTAGTTTAATTTATAATTTAAATCATAATATATTCAACATATATTATATTTTTATAATTTTATTATGTTCATTTTTTTCATTTCAAAGAGTTATAATTTTTAATTTTGTTGTTCTAAAAAAGTTTATTTCAAGATTATTCTATCGCTTTAGTTGAGTATAATTATGATCGTTTGTATAAAATGAAATCAAAACTCCAGAAGTTTAATTATATGGTACTATTGAATAACTATATTTCTCTATGATTAGATATTTCATTTTTTATGATTTGAGGATAATTTATTTGACAAAATGTTAATGATAAATTTTTAGTATGTTTTTTCATTTTTTTGATTATCAAGAACATATTTGTTTAATAATTAATATAATGAATTAATATTAGTTTTATAACATCAAAAAAGTTATAATATACATATTAACATAGTTTTTAACCATTATAGTTGTTTTATGAAATTTATTAAACGTGTTAATCATAGAATGAAAGAACATCATCCATGAAGGTGGCGAGTCAACATATCACAAATGATGCATTTATTCTTTGTATGTAAAGAGTGTGGAAGAAATTTTATGATTGATATTTCATTAATGTATAAATATTATATTATATTAATGACCCTATATTTATCATGCCACTTTTTATTATGGGATTAAGGATGAGGAAGAAGAAATAAATAATTTAAAAGAGAAGGGTAGAGGATTTTACTACTAGAATATCTTATCCTTCAGAAACTCTTTAAGGAAAATGGGGGTGTATTTTTTAGAATAAAAGATATTATAAATTGGTAATATTATTTAGTAGGGAATATAGAATAATTTATATAAGACATAGGGCCTTGAATTTGTGAGGATAAGGGGTGGTGATAGGAGGTATTTTATAGGGGAGAAGAGGGGTGTATTTTGATTATTTTATCTATTTACTAATTATTCAAGATCAATAATATAGATATTGTTCATCCTTATTAGTAAAAAATCTAACAAGTTATCGATAGTTTGAGATTATGGTGATTACGTCACCCATACATCAACCATTTCCGGTAAATTCATTTATTTAGCTTATACCGTAAATTATTGTTGTAACACCCCAAGGTTTATAAAATAAATTGAAATGCATGAAACTTTGTTTTAAGTAGATATTTAAAACTATCATTAAAACATAATTTTTCCCCTTTTATGATTTTAATTTCAAAAAATGGTCATCTACAGTTGGGATCAGTAAGTTATTTGGAGTCCAATAGAACAATTTTTATTTGTTTTGAATAGTAACATACCTATATAAACCGTAATATTCATATTAATATGAACCTAGTGAATAGTAAATTGTATCAATATTATATTTATTTAAGGAAATATGATAATGAAATCATTATTAATTTTTCATGGTGTTATAAAATGAGTTATTTCTTTAAAAGTGTTAATTTTTTAATAATGTATGATTTTACTTAAAAAATAAATTAATAATAGTTAGAAAATTATTTTTAAAAATTGTGTTCTCTTTTTAAAGATTTCATTTTATATTACTCATTTTAATTTCAATTGAATTATGTTGGGATATTTCATTCCATATCCCCCTTACTATCTATATTATTTAATAATGATTAGATACCCCTTTTCTATCATCAAAATATATTAAGAAATTTTAAGTGATGTCTTTAGGCTGCTTAATTTTCTAAAGGGATTTCTCAACATTCATTTTATTTTGAGATTACTTTATTTTATTTTTATTTCCTATCCTTCTTTAATACATGTATTATGATAACTAAATTACCATGAATATACTAGAATATTTTTGTGATAATGTAAAAATTCTTCATCATCTCTCTTTTTCCATTATTTTATACATAAAATGGAAACATCATCTCAGATGTGCTAATTTACCACATTCAAGGATAATGGGTTTTCAATTTCTATTACCATATTCAATTATGGCCATGGAATCATTTTTATTGTTGATATATATTATACTTTGTGTATTTTATATTATATAATGTTCTAAAATCATTTGGTACACATGTTATTAACTAACAAAAAATGAGTTCATTACGATCAATGAATCACCATAATTAAAAAAACAAATATCAATAATGTTTTATCTTGTGCATCATAATAATGTCATAATTAAAAATGATAAAAGGAATAATTTATGGTTATGGATATATTTAAATAACATTCCATTCCAATTCCGGAGTTTCACTTCAAATCGACAAGAATTACCATTATGAACCGATCATGAAAATGATGTAATGAACGCACCCAAACCAATGGATGGAAAAAAATACTAACAATTAAAGTGAGAAATTATGAAAAAATTATCATATAAGGTATTATAAAACTGAATATGTTTCTTTAATATTTTTATTGAACTATTTTAACCATTATTCATGATTTTTAAATGAGTTTTATGCAATAAAACCCCGAGGTAAGGGAATTCCTAACACAATTTCCATTCATAGGGTTAACATTCAAGATAATTATTTATGTGGTATAAAAATTTTTTGTCATATTAATTTTGTTTATATTTTTTTTATTTGTGTGATTTTATAGTGTATATACATATTCTATCTACTCTATTAAGTCTCACTTCAATGATTTGATATTTATAAAGAACATTCTTTTTAAAAACCTATTTTAAAATTTTCTTTTGAAAAATTCAAATGAAGTATTTTCATTCAATTATTAAGGTTTTATTATCATTTTATAGTTCTTGGGAATTGTTTATGATGAATGGTGTGACTTATATACACCTCCAATGCATTGGGTATGTGTACGTTGGTGGTCATCTGTAGGGTTACTCTAAGTGTAACTGTGATGTTTACAAAAATTGTAAGCTAACCGTGAGGGATACAAATTATAAGGTAGCCGAGAGGGTTAAAATATTATGTATATAATTCCACATGATACCATTATGGTTTTATTTATGTCCTATATGTTTTTTAGAAATGTCAAGTTTCACAAAGTAAGTATATATGGGTACAAGATAAATTTTTTTGAAAATGAATTCATACGTTACATGTATTCATGGACTAATGAGTTCTTTCCTTTTTGATTATATACCTTACTAAGATTTTTGGTCTCATCCCATGTTTTTAAATGATTTTCATATGTTTTAAGGATGTGTAAGACAAGAAGGAATCCAAGTTACATGTTATGAAGATTTGTCAAAAAAAACTTGTTTTATTTATAATGCTTTATATTTTTGTAGATATGGATAGAGTTTAAATGGTATATAAACTATATGTATGTGAAAGTTTATGTATGTATTTTTTCCCAATTCTCTAAAACTGTAAACATGAAATGATCCTCAATTTTAAAATAAAATCATTCTTGAATAAAATTAATGATTATGTAACCTAATAAGGTTGGATCCTTATAGTTGGTATCAAAGGATGGTTTCGATAACTATAGGGGTTAGGATGATGTTAATAGAATACCATAAATTATTTTTAATCTTTGGTTAATTTGAAATGATATATCAATTAAATATTACCATGTTGCTTCAACTAAGATATGTTTTTTCAGAATGGTTTTCCATATAAGAATTAAGGAAGCTAATGAGGATAGGCACCGAAAAAATTATTTCCTTCTGAATCTATATCCAATAGTAGTAGGGATTAGAACCACATAGTTTTTTATTTTAATGTATTTTCTGATGTATGAAATAAATAGTGGTGGAATCCGTGCAAGATAACAACCATAGGTACGACAATGGAACATGATGATATTGGAACATTTTATAAGACCACACCATCCAACATTCAATGGATCTCATAACATAGTAGTGGCTGATAGATGGATTAAGTCAAATGAAATGATATTTTATTTAATGGTTTAGTCACATAATCAAAAGGTAAGTCTTTCCATGTATTATTTTAAAGGTAAAGATGATTAGTGGTGGTCAATGTTCAAAAATATCAGGGATATAGAGGATAATGATGCCTTAGAGTGGGATGAATTTAAAAGTGTTTTCCTTGAAAAAAATATTCCTAAGGTGGTGAGAGTTATGATGGTGAATAAATTCCTTAAATTGATGTAATATAAGGAAGCATTAGTGGCTGTGTATGAAGATAACTTCACTCGACTGGTGAGGTATGATCCAAATCAAATGCTATCTCTTGATAGCAAAATCAACTGCTTTTACTCAATATTATAACCAATGTACTGAAGGGAGTTGGCCTCCTGTGAATTCAAATAAATTTATAATCTAGTAAAATGTGTTTATAGGGTAGAGACTGAGTTTTCTAGTGATCACATGCATTTTGAAATTATGTAGAAGAAGAGGTCATGATGTCAAGCGATGGAAAATAATCAACCAAAGAAATCTAATGGTAAGAAAATATAGTTTTCAATTTCTGAAAAGTGTGGAAAACCACCATATGGTATGCCTTACCAAAATAGGGGAGGGTTTTCGATGTGGTATGTTTGGACAGAAGGCCAGAGATTTAAATGAAAATAATCCTAAGACAAACCTGATTAGTAAACTATAACGTTTTTTAAATTTGGAGAGATGGGTCATTATGAAAATTCCTACACAAGGAGGGATGCGAATGATGAAAAGTATCTAGATGATAAGAATAAAGTTGTAGTGGGATCCATTGTGACCATGTCAGTAGATAATGGGACATCAAATAAAGTTTTATCTGGTACCTTTTTTTGTTTGCTCAGAATTTTCTTATGTTTTGTTTAATACAGGCTCTACACATTCCTTTAATTATGATTAGTTTTTTGTTAAATTGGAAATATTAACTCATTATGTGAGACATGAACTTATTTTTAGATCACTAGGGGAAAATATTAGAGGAATTAAAAATTATGTGAATCTTTCTATTATAGTATTTGGAATGAATTTACCTTAAAATCTTATTGTTTTTCCTTAAAAGGGTTTGATATAATTCTAGGATTGGATTTTATTTCGCTTTATCATGATATGATTGAATATAGGGCTAAAGAAGTTGTTTTTTCAGAAATAGTTTTAGTTTCTATACAAGAAAGAACCCATACAATTGATAACATAACAAGAGATTGAGAAACTGTTAAAATATGGAAATGTATGTTTTGTTTCTCATATTGTTGAAAAAAGGGATCTTTTTAGATTAATGATGTTACATTTGTAAATGAATACCTTGATGTTTTTCCTGAGTAGTTAACCGGTTTCATACCTTATCATGAATTCAAATTAATAACTGAATTAATCCTTGATACTAAAGAAATTTCAAAACACCCATATCAAATGGTCAAATTTAACTTATTGAATTGAAAAATCAGTTGCAGGAGTTTCATGATAAAGGCCCCATTCATCCTAGAACATCACCATGGGGTGATCCTATTATTTTCGTTAAAAAGATACTTGGTTCCATGATACATTTCATTGATTATAAATCCTTGAATAACATCACTATTAAAAAAAAGTATCATATGCCTCATATCGATGACTTATTTGATTAGCTCGAGGGATCTTAGTGTTTTTCAAAGATTGTCTTGAGATCTAGATACCACCAGCTAAAGGTGAATGATATTGACATCTAGGAAACATATTTTCATACTATATATTGGAATTATGAATTTTTTTAATGCCATTTGGGTTAACGAATGATCCTTATATAATCAGGGATCTTATGAATAGAATATTTCAGGAGTTCTTTGACACATTTTTTGTTGTGTTTATTGTGAAAATATTCTATTTTTTAAAATTAAAGAGAAGCATGAAAAAAATCTAAGTGATTTTTGAAAACATTAATGTATAAGAAAATGTATGGAAAATTCAGCAAGTGAGATTTTTGGTTGCAAAAAAAATTCTTTTCATGGGAAAATTGTATATAAGGATGGAATAACAATTGATCCTACCAAAGAAAAAGTGGTTCATGAATGGAAAATACCTAAAAATGTAATATTTATTCGAAGTTTTATTGGATTAGTAGGTTATTATAGATAGTTTGTGAAAAAATATCCACAATTATCTATCCTTCTGACTATGTTAATGCGAAAATGGGTTAAATTTATTTGTATAAAATAACGTGATGTTTGTTTTTTGGAATAGAATAAGAGATTGTAAAATGATCTTGTTTTTGCATTTACTTCCCAAAATGGTGCGTTTTTCGTCTACATGGATTCTTCATTGAAGGGACATAGTTTTGTTTTTATGTAGAATGATCAGCTAATTCCTTATTCTTTAATAAAACTAAAACCTCCTGAGTTAAATTATCCCACACATGATTTGGAATTCGTTGTTGGAGTTTTTATTTGAAAATTGGGGGCATCATTTATACAGATCCAAATGTCAATTATATACTGACCGTAAAAGTCTTATGTATATATTCACTTATATGGAATTAAACATGGCATATATAAGATGGATGGAACGGATAAAGGATTATGATCTCACGATCAATTACTATATGAGTGAAGAAAACAAAGTGGTAGATGTCTTGAGTTGAAAGCATCATGCATTATTAAACATGTTACATTTGGAACATGATCCCTTGATTAATGATTTGATAATTTTTTTCCTAGAATATGTTGTAGCCGGAAATACATTGTTTTATTAAATGATTCAGTAAAGTCATCATTTTCAGACAGAATTTAGAAAGAACAGAAGGATGAATGTGAGCTACAAAAGAGAAATAATTTGATAAAACATGTTTGTTTCCAGAATTTAACATTGATAAATATTGTGTTTTTATAATTGGTGAAAGTATGTGTCTGCCTTATGTTTCCTAGTAGAAGAAAGAATTGTTGTGTGAAGCTCGTAGTTCTTTATTTTCAATTCCTGGTGGAAGTACTATGATTTATAAAGACCTTTTGTATTATCACTAGTGGAATACAATGAAAAGGGATATTATGGATTTTACAATGAAATGTATGTCATGTCAACAGGATAATGAAGAATGGTTGTTACCAAAGGGGATGCTTCACTCTTTTCATGTGCTAGAGTGGAAATGGGAGAATATATCAATAGACTTTTTGGTGGGACTACCAAAGTCTTCTTGAGGATACTATGTGATTTGGGTTATTATTGATTGGATGAAAAAAAATCACATTTTCATTCTATTCAAGATATGATGTCTTTCGATCAACTTTATTGATTGTCCCTCAAATAGAATATTAGGATATATGGAGTTTTTCTTTCTATTGTATTTGACCGGGTTCTCAGATTAACTTCTAACTTTTGGATGGGTTTTCAGAAGTCATTGGGCACAAAATTAAATTTCAATACATCTTTCCATTCATTATCATATGGGTAGTAAGAATGAACAATTCACATATTGTAGGATATGCTTTGAACATTTTCAGTGGACTACCATGGATGTTGGGATCATCATTTTTCTTTAGAAGAGTCTTCTTATAATAATAGTGCTCATTCCAATATATGTAATGAACAATTCAAGGCATTGCATGGGAATAGGATTAGAAGTCCACCATTTTGGGATGAGGTCCAGAAAAAGAAGTTTATGGGACCATAATTAGTAGAAGAAGTGGCTGAGAAACTAAATATGATCCAGCAACACATTAGGATAGCCCAGAGTAGGTAGAAAAGTTATATAGACAATAAGTGGAAATAATTTTATTTTGAGGTAGGTGATCATGTTTTCCTTAGATTATCACCATGGAAAAGTGTTATTCATATTGGAAAGAAAGGAAAACTATGTCAATAGTTCATTGGACCTTTTGAGATCCTGTAAAAAGTTGGACCAGTCACCTATTGTGTGGCTTTGCCTCTACGTTTATCTTTGGTACATAATGTTTTTCATGTTTAGATGTTGAGAAATTATGTGCTAGATTCATCTAATGTTTTGAGACCAGATGTAGTTCAGCTAGAAGAGAAAATTTCTTATAATGATAAACCAGTTCAAATTATGGATCAAAGGGAACAATTATTACAAATTAAGGTAATCCACTAGGTAATGGTTTGTTGGAGAAACCACATGGTTGAAGAAGCAACATGAGATTTTGAAAATTATATGCGGGAAAGGTACCCTTACTTGTTTAAGATGTAAATAAAATAGAGAATACAAAATTTCTAGGATGTGTGGATAATATAACACCGTAATGTTTTAAATAAAATGAAATTCATGAAACATTGTTTTAATTAGATATTTATTACTATAATTTAAACATAATTTTTCTGATTTTATGAATTGAATTTCAATAAATGGTCATCTACGGTTATGATCTGTAATTTATTTGGAGTTTGATTGAACCAACAAGATTTTTGGTTAATAGTAACATACCATTATGAATAGTAATTTGAATAGTAATATTAACCTAACGAATAGAAAATTTTATTAATATTTTATTTTCTCAATACATTAATATAACGACATCTTCATTATTTTTTCATGGTGATATAAAATTTGTTAAATTTTTTAAGTGTTAATTTTTTAATAAATTATGATTTAATTTAAAAATTAAATTATTAAAATTTTGAGAATTGTTTTCAAAAATGGAGTTCAATTTATAATTCTACGCATCCAAAATTGGTTAGGGATTATTTTTGGGATTTTTCTAAAATAATTGAATTTTTGTGAATAGTAAAAATATAGTTTCTATGTTTTCAGAATGTTTAATGACATTATAATGATATAATAATTAATATAAAAGGATGATATACTTATGTATATTATAATATTATAAGAGGTGTCCCAAGTGGCTAATACTATGGTACAGACAATGGTTTTTCAAAAACCACTAATGAGGAATCCTTTGAAATTAACAGAACATTCCATCTCATTAATATAAATAACCACCCATTCCTTTGTTTTAATTCATTAAGAATTCATCATCCTCGAAAATATAGTAATTATACCTCCCTAGGAGTCCTCCCATGTTTTCCTCTAGCCCCTAAGGTCCCATCCGTCATGTTTTTGGAGTTACTCTACATGGAAATGGAATCCACCGCCCTTCTCTCTTTCAAGCGTTGGTCTTTGGTATTCTTTCTAATTTTAATTAGATTATTGTAGGATATGTATTTCAATACTCCCCATAAGTTCCGTATTATGTAATAATGTCAAGATATCATTTTTCTCTTATCAAAATATTCTATTAAATTTTAACACACGTTATTAGACTACCGAATTTTCGTAAGGGACTTCTCACCTTTTCTTTTATTTTGAGATTCTTTATTCACTATTACATTACTCACCTCCATTAATACAAATGTTATGATAAAACCAGTAACTTAAATGTATTAGGATATTATTTTGATAATGAAAAAATTATTCAGAATCTCTCTTTTCTCAATTTTTTAAAATAATTATTTAATCCACCATCTGAGATATGCCCATTTTCCACATTCAAGGACAATGAGATTTAAATTTCTATTATCATCTTCCATTATAATCATGAAACCATTTTTAAGGTTGAACTAGATTATAATATCTATATTATATCTTATATAAGTTTCTAAAATCCTTTTGTACACATGTTATTAATTTATAAAAAATGGGTTCATTGCGATCAAAGAATCTCTAAAATGACCTAAACAAATATCAATAAAGTTTTTACTTATGAATCTTCCTTATGTCAGAATTAAAAATGATAAAAGATATAATTTATTTTTATTTAAATAGGTAACAACCATTCCATTCCAATTTTGATGTTTCTCTTCCATTCGGCAATAATACCCATCATGAATCGATCATGGAAATCATGTAAAGAATGCCACCAAAACAATGGAAGGAACCAAATACAAATAATTTAGGGGATAAATGATGTTATCAAATGATCCTAAAATGTATTATAAACTTGAATATTTTTTATAATATATTAGTAAAACTATTTTTACAATTATACAAGAGGTTTAAATGTGTTTTAAGTAAGACATACTAGATATAAGAAAATTCATAACTAGATTTCCATTCTTTGGGTTAACATTATACCTAATTATTTATGAGGTATTAAAATTTTCTTGAGTTGAATTTTGTTTATATTATTTTTATTATGTGTTTTTATAGTGTATATACATATTCCATCCACTCTATTAAGTCTCACTATAATGATATGAAATTTATAATGGATTTTCCTTTTAAAAACCTCTTTTAAAATTATTTTTTACGAAATTCAAAAGAAATGTTTTTATTAAATTATTAATGTTGTATTATTATTTTCTGTTCTTCTGAATTTTTTATGATGATGGGTGGGAACAATATCTCCCTTAACGCACAAGGTATGTGTAAATTGGAGGTCATCCATATGGTTACTCTGTGTGTAACTTCTATGGTTACACAAATTGTTAGGTAACCATGAGGGTTACAAATTATAAGGTAGAAGCGAGGGTTACATTATTGTGTAATTAATTCCATAATATACCTTTATGGTTACATTTATGATATATATGTTTTGTTTAAATCTCAAGATTCACAAGTACATTTATATGGCTATAGGTATGTTTTTTTAAATGAATTCATATGTTACAAGTATTCATAGACTGTTGTTTATTTCTTTCTTATTATATCACTTACTGAGATTTTCGTGCTCATCCCATATTTTTAAATTATTTTCACAATTTATAAGGATGTGTAATAAAATTTTGAAGCCATGTTAAAAGTGATGAATATTTTTCAAAGAAAATATTTTGTTTTAAAAAAAATTATATTTTGGAAGATATGGATATATTTTTTGTTGAATCTACTCTATATGAATATAGAATGTTATGTATGTATTATATTAAAATTATATAAAACTATAAAGTTAAAAATGTCCTCAATGTGACTAGAAATTATTTCTTGACTAAAATATCAGATTATGCAATGTAATAAGGCTGAGTCCTTATAACTATATTTCACTCTAAAGAAAAATTTCAATTATTTTAAAAAATACCAAAGATCACCTATAATATTTTTAAAGGTTTATATTTAGAAAATAGTTTCCCTTTTATGAGAATAATTTTCTATATATGTGAAGTGTAATTTTTCATTGAAATCATTATTTATTAAAAAAATACTGATTTTTAGATAGTAACCATTTTGATCACACATTAAAAAATTAATCAAGGTATAATTATTGTAAAACTAAATATTAATTTATGAATCTATTTTATGAATAAAAGATATTTTATATCATTATTCTAATTATAAAATTATAAATAAACATTTGCATTGCATACTAATACCAACACATAATTTATCATTTTAAACCATTTTTTAGTTATTCGATTATATTAGTATGTTATATTGATTTCATAAGATACCTAAAATTTATTTTTACATTCATAGATTGGGTTAATATTTTAATTTATAGATAACTCGTAATAATGGTCACAAAACTATTCAAATTGTATGGTTAGTATTCCCATTTCATTTTTCTAACTTTCATATTTGTTTAATATATCCTATGAATACTTATCGTTGCATTTATCATTTAATTTTAATTAATTTCATGGATATATATATTTTTATCTTCTGAATAAATATTTTTTTTAATTAACATTATGATTTATTTGTATGTCTTTTTTTATGAGTGAGGTCATTCTAATTTATTGAGAAAATCTAAATTCTCCTATTTTTTTTATCTTATTTTATATTTATTGTCCCACTATAATATTTGGAATTATTTATTTTTACTAACTAATGTTTCATTCTTCATTTATGATAATAATATTTTATTGGGATCTTTATGTAATGTTTTCGATTTATTCTTCCAGATAAATTTATACGAAGGTAAATTTCTTTGATAAAATATTTTGTCATTACATTCTTCCACCCTAATGAAATAATTCCCTAAAAATTTCATTTTACACACTAAGGTGAAAATATGTGAGGGTACTTATCCTTAATTTCTTTTCCTAATTATAATTCATCCTATTTATATTTTCTATTCTTCCATAGTAATTTATATAGGGGATTAGTCTTGTTGGGTAGAACATTATATCTATGGTATTAGATCTTCACCGGCTTCTCGACATAAGTGAGATCATTTTCCAATTAGTCCATATATAAATTCCCTACATGTCATGGATATGGTATGTACATACTCAAGAGAAACAAATTTATTAAATAATATACTTGAAAGATGGTTTTTGGATTTGATAGTTGATAGGCCATAGATCATACATAATTATTAATCTCGATGAGGCCTATGTACCTAAGACATAACATTCTTTTATTCCCCAATACCATCAATCACATCCATAGTGATATGAATTGTAATATTTTTTTCAACAACAACAAACTCTATGTCCCATTTATTATTGTCTACATGGCTCTTTGTTTGCCTTTTTGTATCCTGGAGATGTTGTTGGTTGGCCTTCAACTTTTCTTCCATTTACTCAACCATTTTGGTTCCTAATTGGTTATATTCTATAGATTCACCCAATAATTCTGATTTTATACGCCCTTTACCATATTGGTATTAATATGTGGCTATGTTAATGGTCGAGTGGTAACTATTGTTGTAATACGACATGACCAATGGAAGATGTTGGTATGATCCTCCTTGGAATTCTATTGAACATACTCCCAACGTATCTTCTAGTGATTGAATAGTTCCATCATATTGAACACTAATTTGGGGGAGATATGTCATAATGATAATAAATTCATTATTTAAAAAATGTTGGATAATGTTCAAGAACATGGTGGTAAATCTCCGATCACAATCAAATAAAATTTAAAATGGTACACCATACAGCCTCAAAACATCTAGTATTTATGTCTATCCATTTTGGTCGAGTGAGAATTCCTCTCGAGTCACAATAAGGTGATATGTATTTCTACGATGATCCACAATGAACAGTATAGAACTATACCCTTTGGTTGTCTTTGGAAGTACTGTGACAAATTCCATAGTGACATTTTCCCATTTCCATATAGGTATGGGTATTGGTTGTATCATCTAAAAATATTTTTGTCTTTCATCCTTCACATGCTCTGATACCATTTATTTTTATTTATACCTAATAACATCCTTCATCATATAGTCCCACCAACAATTCCCTCAGAGATCATGGTACATATTTGTAATTCCTTAGTGGATCGAGAAGGAAAATCTATTTTTATCATTTAATATATCTCTCTTTGTCTCAGTATTTTGTGGCAGTCATAGTCATGAAAAAAATCTTAAAAATCCATCCTCATCAATTTGAACTCAAATTATTTTTTCTTTCTTATAGATTCCGCCTTTTTTCCAATTGTCAATGTCATTTATTTGATCATCCATTATTTTTTCCACAAGTTACAATTAAGAAATAATTTGTAAAATGAATGATGATTTTACATAATTTATGATTCCCATGTCCTAATATTGAACCTATAAAAATATTGGATCCTTATAAAATATAATCATTGATAAAATTACATGATCCTTTCTATATAGATGATCTACCAATTTTTTCACTTTATAGGGAATGTTGTGGATTGAGCCATCAAAATCCATAGTGATATCTAACCATATAAATATATATATGTGAGAATTTTTCTCCTTATTTGTGAATATTTTTTTACTCTCTTAATGTTAGTATATATCTCGAACTTCTCCCCAAAGATATAATGTAATAATATTTTCAATGTGAACATAAAATCCGCCAACTCCAAATCATGTATGGTATAGTTTATCTCAATAATTTCTACTTCCATGATGTGTGGGTATCAATTTATCATTTTAAATTATTACAAATATTAATCCATTATTTGAATAATAAATTTATACCATAATCATTTCCCAACTTGAAGAAAGTGTATATACTACTGTTATGATAAGCCTCTTTTTCGTATCTTTGAAGTAGTCTTCACATTCACTAGTCCAAAACAATATACTCTTTTCCGCGTAATTTTGGATAGGGGGTTTGAAAATCATGATATGTTCCTTAGAAATATTTGGTTGTACCCAGCAAGACAAAGGAAACTATAGATCTGAATTATAGATGTCAGCCTTGGCCACTCCACAATTAGCTTTGTTTTAGCAGGTTCCACATATATTCCTTGTTGGTGATAAAATTCTCCATGAATGATAATTTCTCAAACAAAAAACAATATTTAATATTCTTTTCATATAGTTTTTCACATCACAATACCATTATAATGTTATTAAAATCTTCATTGTGCTCCTCCTTTCTCTTGGAGTATATTAAAATATCATCAATAAATACTATAAAAATTTGATAATGTAATATTTAAATACTCTATTCAATAATTCAAGGAACATTTAAGGACAATTAGTGATTTTGAAGGGAATTAATAGTAACACATGATTCTTATACCTCATTTAAAATTAATTGTTTGAAATATATTCCTTCTTCTCCTATAATTTGTCACATTTTTTCATCATTCTTTTAGATAAAGGAAACTGTAACACCCAATAGTGAAGCACTCGGTTGTATAAAACCATTGTCTAGATTCTATTGTAACTACTTCTTTAGATCCCCTAATGAAATTGAGGCCATCCTATATAGATTCCTTGATATGAGTAGAGATCAATGTATTATATCACTTGGGAACTCAATATCTTGATAAGGATAGATATATATAAATTCTTCTAGGTTTGCATCTTGTAAATCACTCATAATTTCCATTTCTTTGAGCATGACCCTCTCATTTGTCTCAATCATTCAAGATTGATACTCTTACTTGTATGTAAATAATATCAACAATTGAGAAGATGATTCTAATATATATTAATCTTTATCCTTATACATATAATGAATTAGAATATTCCTTGTGATGTGAAGAGTGATGCACCTTTTTAAATTTTTGATGTTTTATTTATATAAAGATAGGCAATCCATGAAAAATATAGGATAAATATTCACCAAAGGTTGTAGGTTGAGATTTTATAGGATGTTTAGTACACATTCATTAACTGGGGATGATTTATAATCTTTTGAAGCAATAATTTTTCCATTCTATGTTATCACAGATAACATAACCTTAATATTCTAAGTTGGTGTTTTAATACTGGTCCAAATCATAGAAGATATGAAAGAATTCATAAAACCAGTGTAAAATTGTATAATTGTTACTCATTAATTAATAAAAAACAAACTTTTAAAAACATAATTTTGATTCTCCACCTCAGTATTAGTGATTTCATAATCCCTTCCATTATAACTTGGAGGTTGTTTTTGTTAATTTCCTTCGACAACCCTTCCCTTAGAGGATTGGATTGTATAATTCCCATGTTCTTTATAGTTGAAACACTACACTATAGGCTGAGTGTTTATATGAGCCTTAATTTATTATTAGAAATTTGTGGGATTCTTCATTTACGTTCAGAAATATATAGATTTATTCCCCTCTCTTCCACATTTTAATCATATCCTATTCCCCTATAGAAAATTCCTAGTATGATTTTTCCCATACTTTTATCATATGGGGTGTTGTGTTTTCTTGGCATCATTAGATTTATCTGTTTATCCTCCCATATTGAAATCTATTATCCTATTTTATCTCTATAACCATGATACCCCTAAGAGTCACCAATATCCATATCAATATTAAGGGAACATTAGAAAATATCATTATAGTTAACAATTTCTTGAATTTCCAAGGTAGTATGTTAACTTGTCTTCTACCAACTAAGGAAGTGAACCAACATGATTTATGTGTTCGTGGAAAAGACATAGGGGTATCAAAAAAACTTTTTAGGTTTTCCTCATATGCCTTAATTGAATCATCTTATTTGTTTCATAAATATGGGGAACTCCCTCTCCATATTAAGTATGATATATAGGGGAAAATATTTTTGGAAAAATATTTTCTTGAATACTTCCAAATTCATTGAATTAATATGATCCTTATACATCATGTTTTTTATCTATTTCCACAACTGATCATATTCCCAATAAAAATGATATACTCCTAATTTTACATTATCGTATTATGTACATTAAATGAATGATAATATCTTCTCAATGGAACTAATCTGTTGTTTTGCGTTGAGGGGATCAGAAGATCCACAAAATATAAGAGGCCTTTGTCACATAAAGGATTCAACAACAACTAGATCTTTCTTCTGATAAAGAGGGTGTTATAGATGATTGATGTTATTATTCAAATCATGATCTAGTTGATCCATTTCAATTATCATGTAAAAATATCCCATTCCCATTAGATTCAGCATTCCATTATGAAAATCATCACACTACCAATCACATTGATTATTGGAATAGGTAACCCTATTTCAAGACATTAACTATGAAAATGAAAATACTTTTAGGGATATTGAATACATAGATAATAATAATATATAGTTAAATCTTTGAACATATAAGGATAAACATGACAATGAAAATTATATCCAAACATGTGATACAAGATGTTTGAACATTGTTTATTAGTGGTGATAGAATTATACATAGGGATCTTAATAATTTTTTATTGTCCTATGCTCCTAAAATAAATATCCCATGAAATGATACCAACAATAGGGACCCTATAATTTTACCTATATTACTACAAGATCATAAGAATAACTATTCATCAAATACAGACTATGGATTAAATATTATTGTGTCTTTGGAATATTAGTTACAAAAAATTTGAAACATGGAACAAAAATAAAGAAAACCCTTAATTAATATTATTTATTTAGAAACTAACTTCCCTTGATATCATACATCTTCCATGGATAACCTGTGTAAAACAAGGGGAAAATGGATGAGATAAAAATCAATGTAAGGGAATATTCATAAGAAAAAAGCATAACACATGGATTAAAAGTAATAACATGACAACATAAAGGCAATGAAACATAAAAAATACTATAAAAGCTTATAAAAAGTGAAGGGAATTATATTATCATGGAAACAAAGTAATGTGGAAAAAACACATTACATAAACATAGTTCAAGGCTATCTTCCAAAACTATATCACTTGGAGGAAAAAACTCATAATGGATTAGGTTTACTCCATTATCTCAAAAATGAAATCCCATGAAACACAAATTTAACAATTAATTTGGAGTTACACTTGAATTCACCCATAATTACATGTTCATTAATTTGTGTGCCACATGAATAAGAAAACACAAGATATAAACATTAGGGATACCCATGGAATAAAATTGGTAACATAATCTTGTCATAAAGAATAACTAATGTGTGTATCATGATTGTGCCAATGAAATATTGGATTTAAATCATAAATGGAAATTAATAAGTGAATATAGTTATTTACCATGACAAATTATGTTCAACTAAAGTTAAAATAATGTAAAAAATATAGCTTAGAAACATTATAAATGAGCAACTTTAGTGCGGTTTAAGGATAAACAATGAAGAGACTTTAAACTAGATAAAGCCTATTTTTCTTTATAATACTCAAAATAAACTAAGATTTTTTTATGATCAAATGATGAATTTTTTTATAAAAAATGGTTTTTAAAAAATGTTATAATTTTTACATTACATTGTTAAAAAAATTTGCATGCTCCCTATAATTGGCCTAACTTATCGGGAGTAATTGAAAAGGGAACTGTATAAAATATGTATTTACAAATGAAATTAATAAGGGTTAATAATGATACCTTTGATTGTAAAAAAAATTTAAAATAATATAAATATAATGAATAATTAATCTTTTAGAAAGAGAGATATAATGTAACCTCAAGGAAAAATGGATGTATCGAGAGATCCCTTACATAATGTATGAATGTATTATTCCCTTGGAGTAAATGTCGTTGATAATAAAAATAGATTTATTAATAATTTAATTAATATCCAATTAAACATTTATTTTATTCCTTATAATTTTATTTAGTTTCATTATGTTCATTTTGATGTGTTGTAATGATTAATTTTGTTATTCTAGAAGCATTTGTTTCATGGATTTAAGGTCGGTTACCATAAGTATAATTATTAGAGTGCATTACAAATGAAATAAAAAAAAAGTGGAATTATATAGATCAAATGAAATTTTTTAGGTATAAATGGTAACATATAAAATTTTTTCTCTGGTATGTGGATTTTTCATTTGAAAAAATATTAATGATGAAATTTTACTTTATGTTTTTTTGATTTTGATTATAAAAAATGTAGTTTTTTATTATTTAATATCATGTATATATATTACTTCCACAAAATGAAAAATGATTTAATATAATTTTTTATAATTTTTCTTTCAATTTTAATTGTTATATGACAAGTTATGAATACTAAAAGAAAATAAAAAATTTCGTCCACTAAGGTGGTGAATTGACATAACAAAATCATTATATTACTTTATAGTATAAAAGGAGAAGGAAACAGATTTGAAGATGGATATTCCATTAAGATAATAACATTATATTATATTTATGACACTAGATATATTATTTCACATTGAATAGTGGGTGAAAATATGATGTGGAAGAATGAAAAAACTTTAAAGAAAAAGTGAAGGATTTTACCACTTAAATATGGCCTCCTTGGGAACCACCTTAAGTCACATGGGTTTTGAATTTTTTTCATACCAACAGATTTTAAAAGTGGGTAATAGGATTTTGAAGGAATGTTTTTGTAATTTAGAAAATCCAAAGGGATCATGATGTGTGAGGATAAGGGGTGGTGTTGTGTAATAGAAGAGGGTGGTGTTTTTGATTATTTTATTCATTTGAATATTAATTTGGATCAAGACTATAAATAATGTTCACCAAAAAAACAAATACAATAAATTTTAATATATATTAAGAGATAATTGTACAAATATCATCCATACATCATCCATTACTACCAAGTTCATGCTTTTAGCTCATACCGGAAATTATTGTATTTCACTATTCATAAGAAATTCCCCTATTTTAGAAACATCCAAATAATTCAACCTAACTATTTCTTAACTTGTATATTTCATAACTAAACTCCAATTTTTGAAAATAATTTTATGGTTATGATAATATTAATTTTTTATTAAAACCATCATTTACTCAAAAAATAATGATTTTAATATTAAAATTGAATTTATTAAACTTGGAAAAAAATTTAATGTACCAGAAGATTTTATTATTATTATAATAGAGAAATATTAATTTATGAATCTATTTTATGAAAATAAATTCCCTTTTAAATAATTATATTAGTTATTTTATTGTTAGTAAACCTTTACATTTCATAAAAATACCAACACAAAATTTATCATTTTTAAAACATTGACATATTCTATGATATAAATATATCATACATACATTCATAATATACAAAAAAATTATAATTTCATTGGAAAGGATACTATTTTAATGGCCAGATTACTCTTCTTAATGGTCACATTCCTCTTCCAACAGTGAGGTTTATATACCAAGGGTCATATTTTTTATAGTCGTAAGGGTTTATAAAATCCTATAAATAAATATTATTGAAACGCATGGCTGATTTTCGCCTATCGACCGGTCATGGTTCCGGTGCTCTGCTAATGTGTATAGCAGCACTCGGGTCGAATCCTCGGCGATGGTACTTCGTAATAATTTATTGATATTAGTTGACTGTATTTTGATTTGGGGGGGGGGGGGGTTGTTTGCAGAGCTTAATTGAAATGTTTAATGGATGATGTTTAATTTAACAAGTTGATAAAGATTGGGGTGAGTTCATCATTAGGGAGTTAATCATGTGATATCCTTCAGCTTTGCTTTATATTGCATTAAATTAACAACCACGTCAAAAGTTGCTGTTGATTGGAATTCCCAAGTGTTAAGACTTTAATCCAAGACATAACTTTAATTAGGGTTATAATCTCAATCAGTGATTGATTGTGGAAGTGTATATATGGTTCAAATAATCCATGTAAACCACATGTTGAACATAATATGTCAATAATACATGACATGTTAAGTCCAACATACATGATGTTAAATGAAAGAATACTCATCGAGAAAAACCTCTCAATCACTTAACATACCTAAATTCTAACTCACCCCAATAAGATATGTACTCATCCATTTAAATTATTATTAATCTGGTCTATTATTTTTAAGGTGATGAATTACAAATAGAATAAAAATAAAGGGAT
The DNA here is from genome assembly GCA_963277665.1 of Viscum album. Lineage (NCBI taxonomy): Eukaryota > Viridiplantae > Streptophyta > Magnoliopsida > Santalales > Viscaceae > Viscum > Viscum album. The sequence continues at coordinate 523,749,552 of OY728150.1, forward strand.
AAGAAAAGAGTTGTGTGCCGAACACACACATAAACGATGATGAGAGTAAAAAAACCGGAATTTTTATTGAATAATAAAGTAAAAGAAGATGATGGAATTCATATTGATTTAAAAAAAATAAGAACATTAATATTTAACTATATAATGTGGATGATAATAATAAATTAAGAGGAAGAAAATTGCATTAAAATATAATGACGAAGACAAACACTTGCAAAATTACAATGAAGAAAAATGAAAAAGTAAATGAAATCAAAGAGAGGAGGAGGGGATTATAAAGTGAAAACTTGAGTTTGGCAGATCCTCCCAATCCTTTTCAGGGCATTGGTAATTTCAATCAATCCTCCTTTTCTCTGAAATTCCAACCCTTTTAAAAGGAGTGGAGGGGATATATTTATAGCCCAAGGTGGTGGACAGTTTACATTCCAGAAATACCCCTCCACCTGGCTCGCAGATATGGACATCAAGACAGCCGAATCTCGAGCAATATTCATTTTTAAATTTGTATATAATAATGTTTTATGACTACTTGAATCATTTGGAGTCATTTGGACTTAAGGATCAAAAGTTATGGCCGGCTGATTAAACAAAGTAAAAGTGTCCATTTCAATCTAGTCTTTTTGAAGTCCAGAATGTGAAAGGGTTTCTGAATATGAATATTCCATCAAATCCGAATGGGTTCTTCAAACAAGTCCGCCGCCTATATCTCTTATTTCACAATACAAAATCTCAGCTCGATTTGATGCTTACATCATGTGATATGTCATGCATACTATACTGGTTTTAATTCTCGGCCAGAATGGTGGGATGGACTTCAAATCTTCATTTGGGAACTTTTTACATAGATTTGGGACTTGAAATTTTTATCCAGGATGACATGTAGTGTCCCCAGAATTATTGTGGAGAGTTAATGTTTTTGGACTTCTGGATTGAGCCCAGTAAATCAATCTTCAAGGCTGGTCCAGTTTGTTCACAGATTCATTGGTCTTGTTTCTGAGGACCATATGACCCTTCAAATTAAAGAATTGGCTCATGGTACCTTCTAATGAAATGTTTTATATCGAAAGGATAATCCTACAGAATATGAACCACACAATTTGGATGAGTATAGTGATATTTATTATTAAAACATTATACTCACTCAATTGGACTACTTCTAAAAATGCTCAAAAATTATACTTAATATTAAAACATTAATATTTCACACAAATTATGCACGTTTCAGATAAAATCCGTAAAGGGATTATATAATAAGTCATGAAAATATTAATAATATAAACTCCCTCACACATAGTTATGTGCATGTCCTCATGTGCAATAAATATAAGAACATGACAAAATCTTTTTTACTCACCAACAGATATTAAAATTTTGTTTTCTCCAATCAGGGGAGGTTTAGACTATTTCACTAATCCATTTTGAAATCCACCCCAAGTTTTTAAAGAAACAATGTTCCAAAAATAATTCATTTTTTCATGCTCAAATTTATAAATGGAATATGAGGACACTCAATAATCACACCTCTCAAGATGATAAATTTTTTTTGGAGGTTTACTCATTAACCAACCAAAAGTGAAAATCATAGATTTTGAAAAGAGCACTCAACTTAAAATCCCTATACAAAGTGCACAATAATCAAGAGGTCATTTTAAGTGGTTTTTCTGTGGCTATGGGACTGTAGAAATATAATGTCCAAGAGATAAGAAGAGGGGTAAAACACCATCATAAAAAATCAATGCACATTTTTTTGAAATAAAAAAAGGAAGGAAATGAAAACACATATTTACAAGGGAATGATTATGTGAAGAAATACACAATGGAGGAAGAAAATATGAAGTTAATGAGTAGATGAAATATTTACAAGACAAAAAACTTCTCCCAAAAAGAATATAATGCAAGTGTTCCCTTTTTTTATTTTTTTTTTGAAAGTTGACCTTGGAAGAGACCTCACACTCATAACCCAACCCATGATTGATATCTTCACGACACTAATTGTAATAGTTATAAAAAGATCAAAGGTTTAGGGAATGTGATGTTTGACCTACCAAAGACACATCCCATTTTTGAACCTTTTTTTATTTTTTTGAATTTTTTTCATCATTTTTTTGAACACTTGTCAATAACATTTACAAAATTACATAAATGGACGTTCATTATAGCATCCCGCCTTTTTATAACATAAACTTTCATTACATTATAAAAAACTAAGGATATTTAAGGGTTAGTGTCTTGGAAACGAGGAACATAATACATGAAAACCACATAAAACATTCTTCTTAAAGACTTGAAAGGTTTATCCTTAAGTTCATCCTAGGTTCATTACTGCATCTCATAACTTGGGGACATACATCAAAAGAAAGGGTGAGCAGAAGGCCCAGTAAGGGAAACAAGAGAAACATTTTACATGTGAACTTGAGATACTTCAATAAGGTTATGAAAAAACTTTAAGGCGTGAGAAAGAAATCATGAGGCATATCATAATAAAAATAACATTTTTCATAAATTTAAGATGTGGCTGCAACATTTAATATTGAAAATCATTTCGTTTCACCATGTTCCATCCCCAGGGTGTCATTAAAAATTACTAAGGTTATTTACCAAGGTATCAGTCTGAAAAGTCATCTCTAGAGATTAAGTCTATACCCAATGCATTGGAGCGCTACTTGGGTGCACCCTTGACATGTATTTATTATCATTTGAGCCACATATATCATCGTAAATCATTTCATAAACAACCCATATAGCATAAATTAAATGGGTTTCATTTCATAATCATAGCATTTTAAAAACTGCTTTAAAGACTTGTTCTTTATGTCACTTTAAACCCACGGAAAGGGAAAGAGGGTTTCATGTATGTAAATCCCAGAATTTAAAATAGAACCTTTTGATATATATGTGAATACCCCTATAGAAATAAGATCTTTGAGTATTCACTTCATAACATAAAATAATTTTGAGATAAAGAGGGAGGCATTTTGAGACGAAAACTATGCAGCATAACATCAACGATACATGGTTTTAGAAAACATTGAGAAGAGAGGGGACATGGGTCACCCACTCAAAAGTGATACATAAAATAGTAGGGGAACAGAATATATATTATTTAAGAACATGGTAATGAAATTTTAATGATATACCATATGAAACGATGAACTTTAAAGGAAGACAAAAATAAGATTTCTCTTATGAGAATTTGGCAGCCTAACAGCATCACTTAAAACATCCAAAAATGGATTGATGAGATCAAATAGGGTCTATCATCATAGGAACATTAATGATCAGTATGATATATATAGAGATCATACCCCAACATAATTAAAAGGTACTTGAAATACTTGACATGAATGTAGATCTTGAAAACGAGAAGGGTGAAAGAACCCCTTAGAAATTTGGCAGGCTAACGACGCCTCTTAAACATCAACAAAAAGGAATTGATGAGATCAAATAGGGTCTCTCATCATATGAACATAAAAGATCAGTATGATAGATTTAGAGATAATACCCCAAAATAATAAAAAGGAACTTTAAAGACTTTACACAAAAGTAGATCTTGAAAACGAGGAGGGTGAAAGAACCCCTTGGAAATTCGGCAGCCTAACGGCGCCACTTAAAATTCAAAAAAAATGAATTGATGAGATCAAATAGGGTCTCTCATCATATGAACATAAAAAATCATTATGATAGATTTAGAGATCATACCCCAACATAATAAAAAGGAACTTTCAAGACATGACATGGAATTAGAATGTTGAAAAAGGAGACAGGTGAAAGAACCACTTAAAAATTCGGCAGCCTAACGACGCCACATAAACTTCAACAAAAAGGAATTTATGAGATCAAATAGGGTCTCTCATCATATGAACATAAAATATCAGTATTATAGATTTAGAGATCATACCCCAACATAATAAAAAAAAACTTGAAAGACTTAACATGAAAGTAGATCTTGAAAACGAGAAGGGTGAAAGAACAACTTAAAAATTCGGCAGCCTAACGGTTCCACTTAAAAAATCATAAAACAAAATAATGAGAGTAAGGTTGGATCTCTAATTATATGAACACGAAAAGGGCATTAAGAAGATTATAAAATAACATCCTTTAACATCAGAACATGGAGCATAAAAGAAATTACATAAAATAGAATTCTTGAAAAGAAAGAGAGAGGTCAGATCCCTTACCTTAAAACGCAACTCTTAAAACTCAATGTTTTGGACCATGAGGGCTTGGGGAACCTTGGGAGGACTCCTTGGGAGGTAAGGAGACCATAAATGCTTTGGGGGAGAGTTGGGAGTGAAAATTAAAGGAGGAATGGGTGGGTATTTATAGGGAAAGTGAGGGGACAAGGCATTAATGGCCAAGGGACACCTCACAAGTGCTTTTCTCAAAACCATGTGCTCTCCCACGGAATTTACCATAGTGTTAGGCCCCAGGGGGCCCCCTATACAATAATTCATCACCTTTGGCCAGAAAACCATTAAAATATCTCATGACATCATCATGACACAGTTATGATGTCATTAAACATACCGAAACCCTAAAACTGCATTTCTACTATTCACTGAATAATTCATCTTTCTCAAAAAAATCCCCAAATTTCACCTTAACAAAATATCAATTCTCTAATTACATTTATGAACTCCATTTTATAAAAATAATTTTCAAAAGATATTTAAATTAATTTTCAAATAAAAAACTATTCATCGAGAATTCATTTTTTTCAGGAAAATCCCCAAAAATTACCGTAACATAATACCGTTGCTCTGAGTTCAAAAATAAAGTCAATTTTATAAAAATAATTTTCTAATTATTTTTAATTAAATTTTTAATTAAAAAAAACTATTCACCCGAAAAAACTAATACTTGACTAATAATTTATGAAACCGTTATTTACACATTTTATTGAATCTCATTACTTAATCAAGGTGTCTAAATTATATTAAAAATTTCTTTAAATCAGATTACTAATTCATTTGGACACATTAATAATCCTAATCATAAAATCACTATTCATAATTTACTATTTATCAAAAATTAAGTTGATCTTATTGGACTCTAAATTTTATACTGAACATTATTGTAGAAGACCATTTTTTGAAAATAATTACACATTTTTATTTATTTAAGGTTTACATAAACATTTTTAAAATATAATTTCTCTAATATTCATCAAAAATATGCATACTATATTTATCTGGACATTTGAAAATTCATAATCTTCATCATAAGAATAAATCCAAATTTTTATTTAAAACAAAGGGTTACACAAGGCAGTTACGGTCTCCTTACATAGCCCCTTATCACACCAGCATAGGACCTAAGAGTAATGTGTGCTAAGGTGAGAGAATTTGAGGGAGGCTCGGCCAACATCGCATGAGTAGTAATTTCTATCAGTTTGAACTTCTCACAAGGCGATTCCATTATAGCTTCACATGATGATGTTCAGCTTCGGTTTGGTCTAGAGAAAACCCCAATGGTGCTACCACCTTCCCAAGTTCTCTTATATGGTCTTCGATCGGTCTAATACTACGGGGTGAGTCCATCGAATCTTCTTTCTATAATAATTAACCAAGATTAGTTGTATTTAGAGACAATAATCAAAACGTTTAGTTCCTAGTGGTTATATTGACCAATGGTCATATAACAGTCAAAACCCAACGGTCTCATTTTAATTATACTCATGTTATCAAATGAAACAGTTTTATTGAGTATCAAAAATAAAATAACACACAAAATTAGGAAACAAGATTTATTCAAAATTTTGGGTCGTTACAATCTTCCCCCCTTAAGAAATTTCATCCTCGCAATTTTTCTAAAAAATTGAGTTTTGAAATTTCATTGAAAGTCCCACATCGTAAAAGGATTCAGAAAAACTATTACTTTAAAAGAATGAAAGGTAAGTACAAAGGTCACCTGAGTTAACCCATACTAGGATTCCAGGGAGGAAAACATGTATATTGAAGAAACAACAAAGGGTCATGTTCTGGGGGAGATTGATAGAAAACATGATTAGGAGAAAGTTAACCATAAGGAAATCCCAAACTTATGATGTCGGTAAACGGACTTTGATTACCAAGTATGAAATGAAAACCGACAACGTTTTTGTTTTACGTTCCTTTACATAATTTTGAGGAATTCATTTACTAAATAGAACAAAAACATAAGAACATATACCTACATTCAAGTAGAGTTTCATCCTTTAATAAGTCTCTACCAAAACTAATATTTTCTCCAAATGATAATAATTCAAAAACACTTGGTCTCATCGAAACACAAGAATGATCTTCTAGAGAATCACGTATTCCAAAAAAGAAAAACTATCTATTTTTAAACATTACTCCCGAAAACAGAAAGGGTAAGATAAAACAACTCTTCCAAAATAATGAATCCCAGAGGAATGGAAACTACTTTTAAATCGTCAATGTTCCATGGTACTACCCAAAGATCATCATAGACCATTCCATAAATAACTATTCTTAAAATTCCTCAAAATAAACCAAACGAAGATTGAAACCCAAATACAAGAAGAATTTGATTACATAGTCTTCCATAATATACTTCATTGTTCATCTCCAAAACACATAAACCACTCCTAACATCTTATAACAAAAGTAGCTAACCTAATCATATTTTACCCAAGATAGGTTAATCATTTCCATATGTAACCTAAATTACTATAAGTCCACCTTTAATTCATCAATTCTATAAGTCAACAATACTCCTCAATGAAAATACCGTAGTAATCTATTTACCTCAATCATATAGGGTCCCCAAAATAGTGAACATCTTCCAAAATAATAATCATCTTTTAATACCCTAATCATCTCTGTCATATTAATACAACAATCGTCGCATTTCCTATCAAATTGCTTGTTGGGACATGTTCTTCCATTTATCACCATTAACTAAGAATAGAAGGTATAATTATGGGCTTAAATACTTAGCCAATAATCATGAAAAGGAATATAAAGAATATAAGGATAACTTTTAGAAGAAAATTATAACCTAAATTTTGATCCCCTAGGTCCCCATCGAGGTTATCCATGATCATATATTCTTATGTGAATCATTATTTTATTTTATCTTTGTTCCTTTAACAATGGTTCATAATAAGCTTATGAATTTACCAAATCATATCCCTCGGGAGTGTTGTAACCAAGAGTGCAGCAAGGCTCATTGTCGTGTACTAGTTCCTGTTTGAGTCTAGCTCAAAGTGGTGTTTTCGGGTTTTACCGCTATGTACATCTGTGCCAGATCCACCTCTACCTGCTCGTATTTAGACGGGGATGTATTTTCTTCGAAACCCATTACTCAATACTCACCAAAATACCCGGAAGATTACCTATATATAAAATTTTCTATAGGATTCTTCATAAAGTTTGCATATCCTAATTTCCACAAATAACTAAACCATCCTTTGATACCAACTATAGCATCCCGCCTTTTTATAAAATAAACTTTCATTACATTATACCAAACTGAGGATCTTTAAGGTTTAGTGTCTTGGAAACCAGGAACATAATACATGAAAACAACATAAAACATTCTTCTTAAACACTTTTAAGGCTTCTCCTTAAGTTCATCCTAGGTTCATTACTGCATCTCATAACCAGGGGACATACATCAAAAGAAGGGTGAGCAGAAGGCCCAGTAAGGGAAACAAGAGAAACATTTTACATGTCAACTTGAGATACTTCAATAAGGTCATGAAAAGAAAATTAAGGCGTGAGAAAGAAATCATGAGGAATATCATAATAAAAATAACATTTTTCATAACATTAAGATTTGTCTACAACATTTAATATTGACAATCATTTCATTTCACCAAGGTCCATCCCCAAGGTGTCATTAAAATTTACCAAGGATATTCACCAAGGTATTAGTCTAAAAAGTCATCTCTAGAGATCAAGTCTTTACCCAATGCATTGGAGCACTATCTGGGCGCACCCATTACATATCTTTATTATCATGTGATCCACATATATCATCATATATCATTTCATAAACAACCTATATAGCATAAAATAATTGGGTTTCATTTCATAATCATAGCATTTTAAAAACAGCTTTAATGACATGATCTTTATGTCACTTTAAACCCACGGAAAGGGAAAGCGGGTTTCTTGTATGTAAATCCCAGAATTTAAAATAGAACATTTTTATATATATATGAATACCCCTGTACAAATAAGAGCTTTGAGTATTCACTTTATAACATAAAATAAATTTGAAATAAAGAGGGAGGCATTTTGAGATGAAAATTAAGCAGCATAACGTCTACGATACATCGTTTTAGAAAACATTGAAAAGAGAGGGGACATGGGTCACCCACTCAAAAATGATACATAAAATAGTAGGGGAACAGAATATATAGTATATAAGAACATGGTAATGAAATTATAATGATGTACCATATGAAACGAAGAACTTGAAAGGAAGACAAAAATACGATTTCTCTTATAATAATTTGGCAGCCTAACGGCATCACTTTAAACATCCAAAAATGGATTGACGAGATCAAATAGGGTCTCTCATCATAGGAACATAAATGATCAGTATGATAGATATAGAGATCATACCCCAACATAATAAAAAGGTCCTTGAAATACTTGACATGAAAGTAGATCATGAAAACGAGAAGTGTGAAAGAACCCCTTAGAAATTTGGTAGCCTAAGGACGCCACTTAAACTTCAACGAAAAGGAATTGATGAGATCAAATAGGGTCTCTCATCATATGAACATAAAAGATCATAATTATAGATTTAGAGATCATAACCCAACATAATAAAAAGGAACATGAAAGACTTGACATGAAAGTAGATCTTGAAAATGAGAAGAGTGAAAGAACCCCTTAGAAATTCGGCAGCCTAACGATGCCACTTAAACATCAACAAAAATGAATTGATGAGATCAAATAGGGTATCTCATCATACGAACATAGAATATCAGTATGATAGATTTAGAGATCATACCCCAACATAATAAAAAGGAACTTGCAAGGCTTGACATGGAATTAGAACTTTGAAAAAGGAGAAAGGTGAAAGAACCACTTAAAAATTCGGCTGCCTAACGTTTCCACATAAACATCAACAAAAAGGAATTGATGAGATCAAATAGGGTCTCTCATCATATGAACATAAAATATCAGTATGATATATTTAGAGATCATACCCCAACATAATAAAAATGAACTTGAAAGAATTAACATGAAAGTAGATCTTGAAAACAAGAAGGGAGAAAGAACCACTTAAAAATTCGGCAACCTAACTGCGCCACCCAAAACATCATAAAATGAAATAATGAGAGTAAGGGGGGATCTCTCATTATATGAACATGAAAATTTCAGTAATAGGATTATAAAAGAACATCCTTTAACATAAGAACATGGAGAATAAATTAAATTACATAAAATAGATTTCTTGAAAAGAAAGAGAGAGGTCGGATCCCTTACCTTAAAACGTAACTCTTAAAACTCAAAGGATTGGACCTTGAGGGCTTGGGGGCACCTTGGGAGGCCTCCTTTTGAGGTAAGGAGACCATAACTTCGTTGGGGAGAGTTGGGAGTGAAATGTAAAGGAGGAATGTGTGGGTATTTATTGGGAAAGTGAGGGGACAAGGCATTAATGGCCAAGGGACACCTCACAAGTGCTTTTCTCAAAACCATGTGCTCTACCATGGAATTTACCATGGAGTTAGGCCACAGGGGCCCCCCAATACAATAATTCATCACCTTTGGCCGGCCAACCCTTAAAATATCTCATGAAATTATCATGACACAGTTATGATGTCATTAAACATACTGAAACCCTAAAACTCCATTTTTACTATTCACTGAAAAATTCATCTTTCTTAGAAAAATCCCCAAATTTCACCTTAACCAAATGTCGAAGCTATAATAACATTTATGAACTCCATTTTATAAAAATAATTTTATAATTATTTTTAATTTAATTTTTAAATAAAAAAACTATTCATCGAGAATTCATTTTTTCTAGAAAAATCCCCAAAAATTACCATAACATATTACCGATGCTCTGAGTTCAAAAATAAAGTCCATTTTATAAAAATAATTTTATAATTATTTTTATTTAATTTTTTAATTTAAAAACACTATTCAATATAAAAAAACTAATACTTGACTAATAATTTATGAAACCATTATTTACCGATTTTATTGAATCTCATTACTTAATCAAGGTGTATAAATTATATTAAAACTTTCTTTAAGTGAGATTACTAATTCATTTGGGCACATTACTAATCCTAATCATAAAATCATTATTCATAATTTACTATTCATCAAAAATTAAGTTGATCTTATTAGACTCTAAATATCGAACTGAACATAATTGTAGAGGACCGTTTTTTGAAAATCATTACACATTTTTATTTATTTAATGTTTACATAAACATTTTCAAAATATCCTTTCTCTAAAATTAATCAAAAATAAGCATACTCTATTTATCTGGACATTTAAAAATTCAAAAACATCATCATAAGAAGAAATCAAAATTTTCATTTAAAATAGAGGGTTACACAAGGCAGTTATAGTCTCCTTACATAGCCCCTTATCACACCAGCATAGGACCTAAGTGTAAGGTGTGCTAAGGTGAGAGAATCTGAGGGAGGCTCGGCCAACATCGCACGAGTAGTAATTTCTATCAATTTGAACTTATCGCAAGGCGATTCAATTCAAGCTTCACACGATGAAGTTCGGCTTGGGTTTGGTCCAGAGCAAATCCCAATGGTGCTACCTACTTCCCAAGTTCTGTTATATGGGCTTCGATCGGTCCAGGACTACTTTGTGATGCCATCGAATCATCTTTCTATTATAATTAACCAAGATTACTTATATTTAGAGACAATAATCAAAACGTTTAGTTCCTAGTGGTCATATTTACCAATGGTCATATAACAGTCAAAACCCAATGGTCTCATTTTTATTATACTCATGTTATCAAATGAAATAGTTTTGTTGAGTATCAAAAATAAGATAACACACAAAATTAGGAAACAAGATTTATTCAAAATTTCGGGTCTTTACATTCATTACATTCCCCAAAATGGTTGTACAAAATTTCAAAACTCGATGGTGAGTAAGCATGGCTCTTTAATTTTTTTGTATTTTTTAAGTTATTGTTTACTTGGTTTTTTTAGTTTTTTAGGTTTTTATATTTTTTTTCTTATAAATATACTGCCACAAAAAAGAAAAATTGAAAAAGAGAGGTTTTGAAAAAGAAAGTGGTAAAAAAATTAAAGGGAGAGGAAATAGAAGAAAGAGGTAGAGAGAGGAAGAGATAGAGAGAGTTAAAGGGAAATAGGTGACCCCTGGTTTGGATTTGGCGGGTCGCCTTATCCATCTAGTGGTAGGTGAGCTATAGAATTTAGGGATCCAGTGGAAGTCTATGTTGATCCAGGATTTTGCATCCTTTCATGGTGATGCTTTAACAGATGTCCATCAACCATGAATTTCCTTTTGGAAGAGGGGTCTAGGACATGCAATACACCAAATGGGTAAATGTTAGTAATAACAAAAGAACCTTCCCAATGAGAATTATGCTTACCTGGGTGAAGCCGAGATATAGAATTGAAGAGCATTACCTTTTCACTTTCATGAAATACCTTTCTCAAGAGGGGTCTGTCATGGAGTACCTTATCCTTCTCTTTGTACATATTGGAATTCTCATAGGATTCAAGTCGAAGCTCATCCAGTTCAGCCAATTGCAACAATCTTTCTTCACCAGATTTTTCACATTAACAATTACAGGTTTTCACAGCCCAAAAAGACTTATGTTGGATTTCAACTGGTAAGTGACACACTTTACCAAAAACTAGCCTAAATGGAGACATCCCAAGGGTTGTTTTATAGGCAGTTCGATAAACCCAATGTGCTTCACCAAGTCTTTCAGGCCAGTCATTTCTGGTGGGTTTTAAAATTCTCTCAATTACCCTTTTCAATTCTCTATTAGACAGTTCTGCCATGCCATTTGTTTGGGGGTGATATGCAGTTGATGTTTTATGAACAACCCCATTCTTTTTCAAAAGCGATATCATGGTTTTATTACAAAAATGGGTTCCTAAGTCACTTATCATGGCACGAGGTGTGCCAGATCTATGGAAGATGTGTGTCTTTAGGAACTAACTAATAGTATGTGAATCATCCTTTCTAGTGGGTTTGGCCTCGAACCACCTTGAAATATAATCGACCATAAGAAGAATGTATTAGAATCCATTGGAAGGGGGAAATGGTCCCATGAATTAGATGTCCCAAACATCGACGATTTCACAAAAGATTAAAGGCTTTTGGGTAATTTCATTTATTTTGGAGATTGTGCCAAACTTTTGGCAACTGGGACATGATTAAAAGAACTCATGTGAGTACTTGAAGAGTGAAGGCCCGATGAATCTAGAGTCTAGGACCTTTCGTGAGGTCCTTTCTGGTCCAAAGTGACCACCTCCAAGAAGTGAGTGAAAAAATTCTAATATGGAAGAATGTTCATTTTCATCGACACATCTTTTTATTACCATGTCAGCCGCAGTTTTCCAAAGTTTATTTTCTTCCCAAAAATAGTATTTTGAATCACTTTTCAACATCATTTTTTGATCGTTTGAAAGATTTTCTGGAAAAACACCAGAAACCAAGTAATTTACAATTGGGGCATACCATGGTATTTTTGGAGTGAGAGATGAAAGGTGCTCAGTGGGGAATTCATGATTGATGATTTCAGATTGAGAAGAATTAGAAATTCTACTTAAGTGATCGGCCATAGGGTTTTCTTTTCCTGGTCTATCTTTTATTTCAAGGTCAAATTCTTGGAGCATTAGGATCCATCTTATTAGCCTCGGTTTGGAATCACTTTTCCTGAGTGGGATCTTTATAGAAGAATGGTCTATGAAGATGATGATTTTGGCTCCTAAGAGATAGGACCAGAATTTCTCTATTGCAAAAACCACTACTAGAAGTTCCTTTTCAGTGACAGTGTAGTGAGATTGAGTTTCATCAAATGTTTTTGAGGAATAATAAATGACATGAGGAACTCTTTCTCTTCTATGAGCACGAACAGTCCCAAAAGCTCTATCAGAATAATCAAACATCAAATCAAAGGGTAATGACCAATCTGGGGGTTGGAGTATGGGTGAAGATGTTAGAGAAGTTTTGAGTTCAACAAAGGCTCTATTTAAAACCTCATCAAAATGGAAAGTGACATCATTTTGGATCAAACGAGTGAGTGGGAGGGAAATTTTACTGAATTTATCGATGAATCTTTGATAGAAACTAGCATGACTGAGAAATAAACGGATGTCTCGAATAGAGTTGGGTTCAGGAAGTGATTGGATCACTTCAATTTTGGCAAGATCTACTTCAATATCATCTTTTGAAACTATGTTCCCAAGAACAATCCCATTTTCAACCATGAAGTGAAATTTTTCAAAATTTAACACAAGGTTACACTTGACACACTTTTGAAGGACTAGAGAGAGTGAATAAAAACAAGATTCAAATGACTCACCATAAATTGTGAAGTCATCCATGAAGACTTCCATGCAATATTCAATGAATTATGAAAAGATACTCATCATACACCTTTGGAATGTTGCAGGAGAATTGAAAAGTCCAAAAGGCATTCTTCTATATCCATATGTTCCAAAGGGGCATGTGAAAGTAGTCTTTTCTTGGTCCTGAGGTGAGATTGAGATTTCAAAATAGCCGGTGTATCCATTAAGAAAGCAATAGTGTGACTTTCCGGCCAATATTTCTATCATTTGATCAAGGAATGGAAGAGGTTAGTGATATTTTCATGTTTTAGCATTCAATTTTCGATAATCGATGGATACACGCCATTTGTTCTTCACCCGAGTTTTGACTACCTCTCCATGTTCATTTGTGACAACAGTTATCCCACCCTTCTTAGGTAAAACATGAATTGGAAAACCCCATTTACTATCAGAAATTGGGTAGATAATACCAGCTTGAAGAAGCTTGGTGATCTCTTCCCTAACTACCTCAAGGATCAGTGGATTGAGTCTTCTTTTTGGTTGTCTAATTAGTTTGGATGATTCCTCAAGATGGATGTGATGCCTGCAAATGGCAGGGTTGATTCCTGGTATGTCATCTAGGGTCATACCTGAGGCCTTTTTGTTTTCCATTAACACTTGAACAAGTTTGGACTCCTCGGATTTAGTAAGTGTGGCAGAGATAATGAAAAGATATGAGTGATCATGGAAGAGGAATGCATATTTCTGGTGTGCAAGAAGAGGTTTCAGATCAGTCTCATCTTTCACTTTTGGGCTCAACATCTCAGGAATGGAAAAAGGGACATCAGTTTCTTCAGGTTCATTTTCCTTAATATTGTCCAAGGTGGAGCAGTAGAGATCAGAATTGGTGTGGAATTCAAGATAGTTTTCAAGTTCCTCTAGATTGATGGAGTCTATGAATGAGAGGTCTACATCAACTTCACTATTTATGACTTTGATAATCATGGTGCAGATTTCACAAGATCCTTTATCATTATAACATGAATAACATGGTGGATTGGGGTTCTATTGACTCTTATAAGTTTCCTCAGAAGCATGGATTGAGAATGCAGAGTGATCTTCAGATGGGTATCTCATGGCTTGGAAAATGTTGAACATGACTAGTTGGTCACCGAATTCCATGGATAGGATGCCTGAATGGACATCAAACTTGGTTCATGTAGTCATGAGTAATGCTCTTCCTAGAATTAGGGGAGATCGAGAAGAGTTCGTCGCACCTTCAATGTCAAGGATGTAGAAATAAGCATGGAAGATAAGATCATTGACTCGAACAAGGACATCCTCAATTATTCCCTCCGGACTAGCTGTGCTTTGATTGGCTAAATGAATGACAACACCCGTTGGGTGCAAGGGACCTAGACCAAGGTTGGAGAATATGGATTTGGGCATGACATTAATTGAGGCTCCTAGGTCTATGAGTGCATCATCAAAGTTAGAACTTCTAATTTGGCATGGAACCGTAAAGGTACCTGGATCTTTGCACTTAATGGGTATAGACTACTAGGTGGAAACATTTTCAATGGTCCTAAGTTGCCACTTGTGGGTACACAACTCCTTGAGAAACTTTTCATACTTAGGAATTTGTTTTATGGAATCTAAGAGGGTAATGTTGACTTCAACATGTCTAAACATGTCGAGCATTTTAGGATCAGGTTCAAAGGACTATCTTGGTTTAGAAATATCTTGAGGATAAGGAATTGGATTCCTATGTGGAATGGAAGGAGGTGAGGCAATGTTTTCAGGTTTCTTGTCAAGTTTCTTTTTATTTTCTTTTTTTAGGTCAACATTCAAAGGAGTGTTAAAGGACTTATATTGGGGCATAGAAAGTTTCTTTCCTAATCTATGTGCAATTTCACTTACATTACCCTTGGGGTTGGGTAATGGTTGAGTTGGGAGTTGGAAAAAAATACATTGTTGTTGCTGGGTCAGGTGGGATGCAAGTTGACCTATTTGAGTTTCAATGTTTTTAAGGCTAGAACGAGTGAAGGAGGCAACATCTTCCACTACACATTCCCATGGTTTCATGGAAGAAGAGGCTTGTCCCTAGTTGGGATTTCCTTGATTTTGGTTCTTTGAAAATCAATTGTATTGGTTTTGGTATTGGGAAGTCTCACTAGGATAATGGAATCTAGGAGGAGGATTGTTCCTTTGAGGTTGAGGAACAAAAGGATAAGGTTGATGGAAGTTACCACCACCTTGACCATATTGGAATTGATTTGGGATTTGAGGAGGGAATTGAGGGGGATGAGAGATAGGATTACCATACCTCAATCCTTGGTTAATGTTAGAGGACAAGGGCTTAGAGTGAGGTTGGTTGAAGTTTCTAACAAACTGACCTGATAGTTGAAGATTGGTTTTCCGCTGAGCATATGATAACATGGTGAAAATCAATAATAGGGTACCCAAACAATGAAATCCATTCCCCCACACACATAAATTTAAAAAAAACTTATGCAATGAAAATCCATGTTGATATTGGGTGGGAAAAGGTATTGGGCTTGTAATGTGGCTATTAAAGAAAAGGTTTTCATAGGATCGAAGGGGATGTCAAAAGGAGGATTAATGTAAGGGAAATGGGCGGCTATTTGGCTATTGTGATTCTCACGTGGTTCAGAAAATGCCTCTATCATATTAATACACACTAAGGTAGTAAATTAATCTCGATGGTCCACAAACTGAAGACTCACAAATGGGGGTGAAAAATCACATTTTGAGAAGATGGCCATATGCGGCCTTGGAATGAAAGCAAATGTTGTTCCTCACAGTTCAGGAAAAGAATTTTACAAATCAAAAATTGAGCATTCAAAATGTGTTTTTTACAAACAATTCTTTTTCAAAAGTCATTATAAAAAAACAAAATTTTTGAGATGAAAACAAGTCTATTGGCTCCCCAAAATGGTTGTACAAAATTTCAAAACTCGATGGTGAGTAAGCATGGCTCTTTAATTTTTTTGTATTTTTTAAGTTATTGTTTTCTTGATTTTTTTAGTTTTTTAGGTTTTTATATTTTTTTTATTATAAATATACAGCCACAAAAAAGAAAAATTGAAAAAGAGAGGTTTTGAAAAAGAAAGTGGTAAAAAAATTAAAGGGAGAGGAAATAGAAGAAAGGGGTAGAGAGAAGAAGAGATAGAGAGAGTTAAAGTGAAAGAGGTGACCCCTGGTTTGGATTTGGCGGGTTGCCTTATCCATCTTGTGGTAGGTTAGCTATAGAATTTGGGGATCCAGTGGAAGTCTATGTTGATCCAGGATTTTGCATCCTCTCATGGTGATGCTTTAACAGATGTCCATTAACCGTGAATTTCCTTTTGGAAGAGGGGTCTAGGACATGCACTACACCAAATGGGTAAATGTTAGTAATAACAAAAGAACCATCCCAATGATAATTATGCTTAACTGGGTGAAGCCGAGATATAGAATTGAAGAGAATTACCTTTTCACTTTCATGAAATACCTTTCTCAAGAGGGGTCTGTCATGGAGTACCTTATCCTTCTCTTTGTACAGATTGTAATTCTCATAGGATTCAAGTCGAAGCTCATCCAGTTCAGCCAATTGCAACAATCTTTCTTCACTAGATTTTTCACATTCAAAATTACAGGTTTTCACAGTCCAAAAAGACTTATGTTGGATTTCAACTAGTAAGTGACACACTTTACCAAAAACTAGCCTAAATGGAGACATCCTAATGGTTGTTTTATAGGCAGTTCGATAAACCCAATGTGCTTCACCAAGTCTTTCAGGCCAGTCTTTTCTGGTGGGTTTTACAATTCTCTCAATTACCCTTTTCAATTCTCTATTAGACAGTTCTGCCATGCCATTTGTTTGGGGGTGATATGCAGTTGATGTTTTATGAACAACCCCATTCTTTTTCAAAAGCGATTTCATGGTTTTATTACAACAATGGGTTCCTAAGTCACTTATCATGGCACGAGGTGTGCCAAATCTATGGAAGATGTGTGTCTTTAGGAACTGACTAACAGTATGTGAATCATCCTTTCTAGTGGGTTTGGCCTCGAACCACCTTGAAATATAATCAACCGTAAGAAGAATGTATTAGAATCCATTAGAAGTGGGAAATGGTCCCATGAAATAGATGCCCCAAACATCGAAGATTTCACAAAAGATTAAAGTATTTTGGGTCATTTCATTTATTTTGGAGATTGTGCCAAACTTTGTGCAAGTGGGACATGATTAAAAGAACTCATGTGAGTCCTTGAAGAGTGAAGGCCCGATGAATCCAGAGTCTAGGACCTTTCGGGAGGTCCTTTGTGGTCCAATGTGACCACCTCTGAGAAGTGAGTGACATAATTCTAATATGGAAGAATGTTCATTTTCATCGACACATCTTTTTATTACCATGTCAACCACAGTTATCCAAAGTTTATTTTCATCCCAAAAATTGTATTTTGAATCACTTTTCAACATCATTTTTTGTTCGTTTGAAAGCTTTTCTGGAAAAACACCAGAAACCAAGTAATTTACAATTGGGGCATACCATGGAATTTTTGGAGTGAGACATGAAAGGTGCTCAGTGGGGAATTCAGGATTGATGATTTTAGATTGAGAAGAATTATAAATTCTACTCAAGTGATCAGCCATAGGGTTTTCATTTCCTGGTCTATCTTTTATTTCAATGTCAAATTCTTGGAGCATTAGGATCCATCTTATTAGCCTCGGTTTGGAATCACTTTTTCTGAGTGGGATCTTTATAGAAGAATGGTCTGTGAAGATGATGATTTTGGCTCCTAAGAGATAGGACCAGAATTTCCCTATTGCAAAAACCACTTCTAGAAGTTCCTTTTCAGTGACAGTGTAGTGAGATTGAGTTTCATTCAATGTTTTTGAGGCATAATATATGACATGAGGAACTCTTTCTCTTCTTTGACCACGAACAGTCCCAACATCTCTATCAGAATAATCAAACATCAAATCAAAGGGTAATAACCAATCTGGGGGTCGGATTATTGGGGAAGATGTTAGAGTAGTTTTGAGTTCAACAAAGGCTCTATTGAAAACCTCATTGAAATGGAAAGTGACATCATTTTGGATCAAATGAGTGAGTGGGAGGGAAATTTTACTAAATTTATGGATGAATCTCCGATAGAAACCAGCATGACTGAGAAATAAACAGATGTCTCAGAGAGAGTTGGGTTCAGGAAGTGATTGGATCACTTCAATTTTGGCAAGATCGACTTCAATACCATCTTTTGAAACTATGTTCCCTAGAACAATCCCATTTGCAACCATGAAGTTAAATTTTTCAAAATATAACACAAGGTTACACTTGACACACTTTTGAAGGACTAGAGAGAGTGAATAAAAACAAGATTCAAATGACTCACCATAAATGGTGAAGTCATCCATGAAGACTTCCATGAATTGTTCAATGAATTATGAAAAGATACTCATCATACACCTATGGAATGTTGCAGGAGCATTGCAAAGTCCAAAAGGCATTCTTCTATATCCATATGTTCCAAAGGGGCATGTGAAAGTAGTCTTTTCTTGGTCCTGAGGTGAGATTGGGATTTGAAAATAGCCGGTGTATCCATTTAGAAAGCAATAGTGTGACTTTCTGGCCAATATTTCTATCATTTGATCAAGGAATGGAAGAGGGTAGTGATATTTTCATGTTTTAGCATTCAATTTTCGATAATTGATGGATACACGCCATTTGTTCTTCACCCGAGTTTTGACTACCTATCCATGTTCATTTGTGACAACAGTTATCCCACCCTTCTTAGGTACAACTTGAATTGGAATAACCCATTTACTATCAGAAATTGGGTAGATAATACTAGCTTGAAGAATCTTGGTGATCTCTTCCCTAACTACCTCAAGGATCAGTGGATTGAGTCTTCTTTTTGGTTGTCTAATTGGTTTGGATGATTCCTCAAGATGGATGTGATGCATGAAAATGGCAGGGTTGATTCCTGTTATGTCATCTAGGGTCAAACCTAAGGCCTTTTTGATTTCCTTTAATACTTTAACAAGTTTGGACTCCTCGGTTTTAATAAGTGTGGCAGAGATAATGACAGGATATGAGTGATCATGGAAGAGGAATTCATATTTCAGGTGTGCAGGAAGAGGTTTCAGATCAGTCTCATCTTTCACTTTTGGGCTCAACATCTCAGGAATGGAAGAAGGGACATCAGTTTCTTCAGGTTCATTGTCCTTAATACCATCCAAGGTGGAGCAGTAGAGATCAGAATTGGTGTGGAATTCAAGATAGTTTTCATGTTCCTCTAGATTGATGGAGTCTATGATTGAGAGGACTACATCAACTTCAATATTTATGACTTTGATAATCATGGTGTAGATTTCACAAGATCCTTTATAATTATAACATGAATAACATGGTGGATTGGGGTTCGATTGACTTTTATAAGTTTCCTCAGAAGCATGGATTGAGAATGCAGAGTGATCCTCAGATGGGTATCACATGGATTTTAAAATGTTGAACATGACTAGTTGGTCACCGAATTCCATGGATAGGATGCCTGAATGGACATCAAACTTGGTTCGCGCAGTCATGAGTAATGCTCTTCCTAGAATTAGGGGAGATCGAGAAGAGTTTGTCGCACCTTCCATGTCAAGGACCTAGAAATCAGCATGGAAGATAAGATCATTGACTCGAACAAGGACATCCTCAATTATTCCCTCCGGACTAGCTGTGCTTTGATTGGCTAACTGAATGACAACACCCGTTGGGTGCAAGGGACCTAGACCAAAGTTGGAGAATATGGATTTGGGCATGACATTAATTGAGGCTCCTAGGTCTATGAGGGCATCATCAAAGTTAGAACTTCTAATTTGGCATGGAAATGTAAAGTTACCTGGATCTTTGCACTTAATGGGTATAGACTACTGGGTGGAAACATTTTCAAGTTCCTAAGTTTCCACTTGTGGGTACACAACTACTTGAGAAAATTATCATACTTAGGAATTTGTTTTATGGAATCTAAGAGGGTAATGTTAACTTCAACATGTCTAAACATGTCGAGCATTTTAGGATCAGGTTCAAAGGACTAACTTGGTTTAGAAATAGCTTGAGGATAAGGAATTGGATTCCTATGTGGAATGGAAGGAGGTGAGGCAATGTTTTCAGGTTTCTTGGCAAGTTTCGTTTTATTTTCGTTTTTTAGGTCAACATTCAAAGGAGTGTTAAAGGACTTATCTTGAGGCATAGCAAGTTTCTTTCCTAATCTAAGTGCAATTTCACTTAAATTACCCTTGGGGTTGGGTAATGGTTGAGCTGGGAGTTGGAAAAAATTTGATTGTTGTTGCTGGGTCAGGTGGGATGCAAGTTGACCTATTTGAGTTTCAATGTTTTTAAGGCTAGAACGAGTGAAGGAGGCAAGATCTTCCACTGCACTTTCCCATGGTTTATTGGAAGAAGAGGCTTGTCCCTAGTTGGGATTTCCTTGATTTTGGTTCTTTGAAAATCAATTGTATTGGTTTTGGTATTGGGAAGTCTCACTAGGATAATGGAATCTAGGAGGAGGATTGTTCCTTTGAGGTTGAGGAACAAAAGGATAAGGTTGATGGAAGTTACCACCACCTTGACCATATTGGAATTGATTTGGGATTTGAGGAGGGAATTTAGGGGGATGAGAGACAGTATTACCATACCTCAATCCTTGGTTAATATTAGAGCACAAGTGCTTAGAGTGAGGTTGGTTGAAGTTTCTAACAAACTGACCTGATAGTTGAAGATTGGTTTTCCGCTGAGCATATGATAACATGGTGAAAATCAATAATAGGGTACCCAAACAATGAAATCCATTCCCCCACACACTAAAATTTTAAAAAAACTTATGCAATGAAAATCCATGTTGATATTGGGTGGGAAAAGGTATTGGGCTTGTAATGTGGCTATTAAAGAAAAGGTTTTCATAGGATCGAAGGGGATGTCAAAAGGAGGATTAATGTAAGGGAAATGGGCGGCTATTTGGCTATTGTGATTCTCATGTGGTTCAGAAAATGCCTCTATCATATTAATACACACTAAGGTAGTAAATTCATCTTGAAGGTCCACAAACTGAATACTCACAAATGGGGGTGAAAAATCACATTTTGAAAAGATGGCCATATGCGGCCTTGGCATGAAAGAAAATGTTGTTCCCCAAAGTTCAGGAAAAGCATTTTCCAAATCAAAAATTGTGCATTAATAATGTGTTTTTTTACAAAACATTCTTTTTCAAAAGTCATAATAAAAATATAAAATTTTTGAGATGAAAACAAGTCTATTGACTCCCCAAAATGGTTGTACAAAATTTCAAAACTCGATGGTGAGTAAGCATGGATCTTTAATTTTTTTGTATTTTTTAAGTTATTGTTTTATTGGTTTTTTTAGTTTTTTAGGTTTTTTATTTTTTTTCTTATAAATATACAGCCACAAAAAAGAAAAATTTAAAAAGAGAGGTTTTGAAAAAGAAAGTGGTAAAAAAAATTAAAGGGAGAGGAAATAGAAGAAAGAGGTAGAGTGAGGAAGAGATAGAGAGAGTTAAAGGGAAAGAGGTGACCCCTGATTTGGATTTGGCGGGTCACCTTATCCATCTAGTGGTAGGTCAGCTATAGAATTTGGGGATCCAGTGGAAGTCTATGTTGATCCAGGATTTTGCATCCTCTCATGGTGATGCTTTAACAGATGTCCATTAACCGTGAATTTCCTTTTGGAAGAGGGGTCTAGGACATGCACTACACCAAATGGGTAAATGTTAGTAATAACAAAAGAACCTTCCCAATGAGAATTATGCTACCTAGGTGAAGCCGAGATATAGAATTGAAGAGCATTACCTTTTCACTTTCATGAAATACCTTTCTCAAGAGGGGTCTGTCATGGAGTACCTTATCCTTCTCTTTGTACAGATTGGAATTCTCATAGGATTCAAGTTGAAGCTCATCCAGTTCAGCCAATTGCAAAAATCTTTCTTCACCAGAGTTTTCACATTCAAAATTACAGGTTATCACAGCCCAAAAAGACTTATGTTGGATTTCAACTGGTAAGTGACACACTTTACCAAAAACTATCCTAAATGGAGACATCCCAATGGTTGTTTTATAGGCAGTTCGATAAACCCAATGTGCTTCACCAAGTCTTTCAGGCCAGTCTTTTCTGGTGGGTTTTACAATTCTCTCAATTACCCTTTTCAATTCTCTATTAGACAGTTCTTCCATGCCATTTGATTGGGGGTGATATGCAGTTGATGTTTTATGAACAACCCCATTCTTTTTCAAAAGCGATTTCATGGTTTTATTACAAAAATGGGTTCCCAAGTCACTTATCATGGCACGAGGTGTGCCAAATCTATGGAAGATGTGTGTCTTTAGGAACGGACTAACAGTATGTGAATCATCCTTTCTTGTGGGTTTGGCCTCGAACCCCCTTGAAATATAATCGACCGTAAGAAGAATGTATTAGAATCCATTGGAAGGGGGAAATGGTCCCATGAATTAGATGCCCCAAACATTGAAGATTTCACAAAAGATTAAAAGCTTTTGGGTCATTTCAGTTATTTTGGAGATTGTGCCAAACTTTGGGCAAGTGGGACATGATTAAAAGAACTCATGTGAGTCCTTGAAGAGTGAAGGCCTGATGAATCCAGAGTCTAGGACCTTTCGGGAGGTCCATTGTGGCCCAAAGTGACCACCTCGGAGAAGTGAGTGACAGAATTCTAATATGGAATAATGTTCATTTTCATCGACACATCTTTTTATTACCATGTCAGCCGCAGTTTTCCAAAGTTTATTTTCTTCCCAAAAATAGTATTTTGAATCACTTTTCAACATCATTTTTTGTTCGTTTGAAAGCTTTTCTGGAAAAACACCAGAAAACAAGTAATTTACAATTTGGGCATACCATGGTATTTTTGGAGTGAGAGATGAAAGGTTCTCAGTGGGGAATTCAGGATTGATGATTTCAGATTGAGAAGAATTAGAAATTCTACTCAAGTGATCAGCCATAGGGTTTTCTTTTCCTGGTCTATCTTTTATTTCAAGGTCAAATTCTTGGAGCATTAGGATCCATCTTATTAGCCTCAGTTTGGAATCACTTTTCTTGAGTGGGATCTTTATAGAAGAATGGTATGTGTAGATGATGATTTTGTCTCCTAAGAGATAGGACAAGAATTTCTCTATTGAAAAAACCACCGCTAGAAGTTCCTTTTCAGTGATAGTGTAGTGAGATTGAGTTTCATCCAATGTTTCTGAGGCATAATATATGACATGAGGAACTCTTTCTCTTCTTTGACCACGAACAGTCCCAACAGCTCTATCAGAATAATCAAACATCAAATCAATGGGTAATGACCAATCTGGGGGTTGGATTATTGGGGAAGATGTTAGATAAGTTTTGAGTTCAATAAAGGCTCTATTGAAAACCTCATCGAAATGGAAAGTGACATCATTTTGGAGCAAACGTGTGAGTGGGAGGGAAATTTTACTGAATTTATGGATGAATCTCCGATAGAAACCATCATGACTGAGAAATAAACGGATGTCTCGAACAGAGTTGGGTTCAGGAAGTTATTGGATCACTTCAATTTTGGCAAGATCGACTTCAATACCATCTTTTGAAACTATGTTCCCTAGAACAATCCCATTTGCAACCATGAAGTGAAATTTTTCAAAATTTAACACAAGGTTACACTTGACACACTTTTGAAGGACTAGAGAGAGTGAATTAAAACAAGATTCAAATGAATCACCATAAATGGTGAAGTCATCCATGAAGACTTCCATTCACTGTTCAATGAATTATGAAAATATACTCATCATACACCTCTGGAATGTTTCAGGAGCATTGCAAAGTCCAAAAGGCATTCTTCTATATCCATATGTTCCAAAGGGGCATGTGAAAGTAGTCTTTTCTTGGTCCTGAGGTGAGATTGGGATTTGAAAATAGCTGGTGTATCCATTAAGAAAACAATAGTGTGACTTTCCGGCCAATATTTCTAGCATTTGATGAAGGAATGGAAGAGGGTAGTGATATTTTCATGTTTTAGCATTCAATTTTCGATAATCGATGGATACACGCCATTTGTTCTTCACCCGAGTTCTGACTACCTCTCCATGTTCATTTGTGACAACAGTAATCCCACCCTTCTTAGGTACAACTTGAATTGGAATAACCCATTTACTATCAGAAATTAAGTAGATAATACCAGCTTGAAGAAGCTTGGTGATCTCTTCCCTAACTACCTCAAGGATCAGTGGATTGAGTCTTCTTTTTGGTTGTCTAATTGGTTTGGATGATTCCTCAAGATGGATGTTATGCATGCAAATGGTAGGGTTGATTCCTGGTATGTCATCTAGGGTCAAACCTAAGGCCTTTTTGTTTTCCTTTAACACTTGAACAAGTTTGGACTCCTTGGTTTTAGTAAGTGTGGCAGAGATAATGACAGGATATGAGTGATCATGGAAGAGGAATGCATATTTCAGGTGAGCAGGAAGAGGTTTCATATCAGTCTCATCTTTCACTTTTGGGCTCAACATCTCAGGAATGGAAGAAGGGACTTCAGTTTCTTCAGGTTCATTTTTCTTAATACTGTCCAAGGTGGAGCAGTAGAGATCAGAATTGGTGTGGAATTCAAGATAGTTTTCAAGTTCCTCTAGATTGATGGAGTCTATGAATGATAGGTCTACATCAACTTCACTATTTATGACATTGATAATCATGGTGCAGATTTCAAAAGATCCTTTATCATTATAACCTGAATAACATGGTGGATTTGGGTTCAATTGACTCTTATAAGTTTCCTCAGAAGCATGGATTGAGATTGCAGAGTGATCCTCAGATGGGTATCACATGGCTTGGAAAATGTTGAACATGACTAGTTGGTCACCGAATTCCATGGATAGGATGCCTGAATGGACATCAAACATGGTTCGCGCAGTCATGAGTAATGCTCTTCCTAGAATTAGGGGAGATCGAGAAGAGTTTGTCGCACCTTCCATGTCAAGGACGTAGAAATCAGCATGGAAGATAAGATCATTGACTCGAACAAGGACATCCTCAATTATTCCCTCTGGACTAGCGGTGCTTCGATTGGGTAACTGAATGACAACACCCGTTGGGTGCAAGGGACCTAGACCAGGGTTGGAGAATATCGATTTGGGCATGACATTAATTGGGGCTCCTAGGTCTATGAGTGCATCATCAACGTTAGAACTTCTAATTTGGCATGGAACTGTAAAGGTACCTGGATCTTTGCACTTAATGGGTATAGACTACTGGGTGGAAACATTTTCAAAGGTCCTAAGTTGCCACTTGTGGGTACACAACTCCTTGAGAAACTTTTCACACTTAGGAATTTGTTTTATGGAATCTAAGAGGGTAATGTTGACTTCAACATGTCTAAACATGTTGAGCATTTTAGGACCAGGTTCAAAGGACTAACTTGGTTTAGAAATATCTTGAGGATAAGGAATTGGATTCCTATGTGGAATGGAAGGAGGTGAGGCAATGTTTTCAGGTTGCTTGTCATGTTTCATTTTATTTTCGTTTTTTAGGTCAACATTCAAAGGAGTGTTAAAGGACTTATCTTGAGGCATAGCAAGTTTCTTTCCTAATCTAAGTGCAATTTCACTTACATTACCCTTGGGGTTGGGTAATGGTTGAGCTGGGAGTTGGAAAAAATTTGATTGTTGTTGCTGGGTCAGGTGGGATGCAAGTTGACCTATTTGGGTTTCAATGTTTTTAAGACTAGAATGAGTGAAGGAGGCAAGATCTTCCACTGCACTTTCCCATGGTTTCTTGGAAGAAGAGGCTTGTCCCTAGTTGGGATTGCCTTGATTTTGGTTCTTTGAAAATCAATTGTATTGGTTTTGGTATTGGGAAGTCTCACTAGGATAATGGAATCTAGGAGGAAGATTGTTCCTTTGAGGTTGAGGAACAAAAGGATAAGGTTGATGGAAGTTACCACCACCTTGACCATATTGGAATTGATTTGGGATTTGAGGAGGGAATTGAGGGGGGTGAGAGATGGGATTACCATACCTCAATCCTTGGTTAATGTTAGAGGACAAGGGATTAGAGTGAGGTTGGTTGAAGTTTCTAACAAACTGACCTGATAGTTGAGGATTGGTTTTCCGCTGAGCATATGCTGCATTGAGATCCATTAGTCCAAATGAATCAGATTGATCCTCTTGAAGTTGTGGAAAAGTGTCAGTTGGATGAGATGGAGAGTTTCAGATTCCACAGTTTTTGATTGGTCGAGGAAACATTGATTGCGGAGAACATGAGGTTGGGGATTTGGTATCCACAACTAGTTGTCGCAGAAGACCTAGAAGTTCACCCATCCACTCGGTCATTTTTTTCGGCTCAATTGATTGATTATCTTGGGTTTGTTTGACTTGATCATGTGCTCGAGTATGGAATTGTTGTGTGTTTACATCCATGTTACTTATGAGATCTCTTATTGCTGTAGGAGTTCTATCAACAAGAGCACTGCCACTTGCGGCATCTATGAGAGTTCTCTCCATAGCCAATAACCCCTCATAGAAGTATTGGATCAAGAGTTAGTCAGGGATTTGATGACGTGGGAAGGTTTCAACAAGATTTTTGAACCTCTCCCAGTACTAATGGAGTGATTCACTTGGGAACTGACGAATACCACTTATTTCCTTTCGGATAGAAGCAGTACGAGAAGCAAAAAAAAAATATTCTAAGAATAGCCGCTTCATGTCTTTCCATGTGGTTATGGAACCAGGAGGTAGGTAGCAGTGCCATGACATAGCAGTGTCCACTAGGGAAAAAGGGAATTCTCGGATTTTGATTTGTTCTTCAGAAACCCCTTGAGGATTCATGGTAGATCATACTACTTGGAACTCATTAAGGTGAAGATGTGGATCCTCACCGGCTAGCCCGTGAAAATGAGGGAGAAAATGAATCAAACCTGATTTGAGTTCAAAGCCAGCCTCTATATTTGGATATTGAATACCAAGAGGTTGGTAATTCATATCATGGGCAGAGAGTTCTTTTAGTGTTTGTTCCCTAGGATTGGCCATATCTAATTCAACTGGTTGGACATGGACTGGTTCTTAAATTATTTGATTATCTCTTTTGTTCCTCCTAAGTTGGTGAAGTGTTTTCTCAATTTCAGGGTCAAGCAAATCTAAGTGATTGTTTTGAAGGATACGAGGCATTCAAAGAGATTTTGGAAGAAAGAGGAAGACGAGTTTTTCTTTGTTTTTTTTTCAGTTTATGATTTTTATGAGAACACAGGTTTTTCATTGTGATTTTTTTTATTTTTTTTTAAAATTTTGTTTTTTTTTTGTTTTTTTTACAATAACCAGAAACTAATGACTACTTCATGCACCATCCCCAATAATGACACCATTTGAAACGCACAGCCAATTGTCGCCTATCGACCGATCAAGGTTTCGGTGCTCTGCTAATGTGTATAGCAGCACTCGGGTCGAATCCTTGGTGATGGTAATTCCTAATAGTCAATTGTTTTTAGTTAATTGTATTTTGATTGGGGGGGGGGTGCATAGATTAATTGAAATATTTAATTGATTATGTTTAATTTAACAAGTTTATAAAGATTGGAGTGAGTACATCATTAGGGAGTTAAGCATGTGATATCCTTGAGTGTTGCTTTATATTGCATTAAATTAACACCCACATCAAAAGTTGATGTTGATTGGAATTCTCATTTGTTAATACTTTAATCTAAGCCTTAACATTACTTAGGTTTCTAATCTCAATTAGTGCTTGATTGTGGAAGTGTATTTATGGTTCCAATAATCCATGGAAACCACACCTTGAACATAATATGTTAATAATCCATGACATGTTAATTCCAACATACACAATGTTAAATTAAAGAATACCCATCGAGCAAAACCTTTCAATCAATTAACATCCCTAAATTATAACATACCCCAATAAGATATTTACTCATACATGTAAATTATAAGTAATCTGGTATATTATGTTTAAGGTGATGAATTAAAAATAGAATAAAAAGAAAGGGATAAGAAAAAGAGTTTTGCGTCGAACACACACACGAACGATGATGAGAGTAAAAAACATGAATTTTTATTGAATAATAAATTAAAAGAAGATGATGGATTTCAGATTGATTTAAAATAAAATAAGAACATTAATATTGAAAACATAATTTGGATTAGAATAATAAATTAAGAGGAAGAAAATTGCATTAAAACAGAATTACAAAGACAAACACTTGCAAAATTACAACGAAGAAAAATGAAAAAGTAAATGAAAACAAAGAGAGGACGAAGGGATTATCAAGAGAAAACTTGAGTTTGGTAGATCCTCCCAAGACTTTGTCAGGGACATGGTAATTCTAATCAATCCACCTTTTCTCTGAAATTCCAACCCTTTTGAAAGGAGAGGAGGGGATGTATTTATAAACCAAGGTGGTGGACTGTTTACATACCAGAAATACCCCTCCAATTGTCTCAAAGATATGGACATCAAGACAGCCGAATCTCGATAAATATCCTTCTTCAAGGTTGTATAATATAAATGTTTCTGACTACTCTCAAAATGTGGAGTCATTTGGACTTAAGGATCAATGGTTATGGTCGGTTGATTAAACAATGTAAAACTGTCCATTTCAATCTAGTCTTTTTGAAGTCCAGAATGAGAATGGGTTTTTGAATACTATGATGCCTTCAAATCCAAATGGGTTCTTCACCAAAGTCTTCCAACTATATCCCCTCTTTAAAACTGCAAAATATCAGCTCGATTGGATTCTTACATCATGAGATATGTCATGCATACTATACTGATTTTAATTCTCAGCCAGAATGGTGGTCTGGACTTCAAAGCTTGATTTGGGCCCCTTGTACTTAGATTTGGGCATTGAAATTTTTATCCAAGATAACATGTAGTGTCCCCAGAATTATTGTGGACAGTTAATGTTTTTGGACTTCTATATGGATCCCAATAAATCAATCTTCAAGGCTGGTACTGTTTGTTCACAGATTCTTTAGTCTTGTTTGTGAGGACCATATGACCCTTCAAATGACAGAATTGGCTCATGGTACCTTCTAATGAAATGTTTTATATTGAAAGTAAAATACTAAAAAACAAGAAACACACAATTTGGATCATTATAGTGATAGTTATTATTAAAACATTAAACTGGCTCAATTGGACTACTTCTAAAAATGCTCAAAAATTATACTTAATATTAAATCATTAATATTTCACACAAATTATGCACATTTAATATAAAATCAGTAATGGAAGTATATAATAAGTCATGAAAATATTAATAACATAAATTACTCAATTCATAAATCCCTTATATTTTCTCCCAATGTTATATATATTTTCATCATTTATATGAATCTTTTTTATTTACATTAAAATTTATTTATACGTCATTGTTGTTTTGTGTGTTCATTATAGTTGATTGAGTAGATCCAAATCATTCAATTAAAATTATCTTATTTTTAAATTATTATCCTAACGTAATATATATATTTTATGTTAGTTTCTTTACTGAATTATGTATCATTATTCACATATGAGAATAATATATTATTGGGTTCTCTATGTTATGTATGTGCCTTAAACTACGTGAAATAATTATAATAAGGAAAAATTCATTGATAAAATTCTCTGTCATTACATAAAACCATGGTAAAAAGGACATCTATTGATTAATTCTATATCATGTATTTTCATCATATTTTTTTAGAACACTATATAATTTTTGTTAATATAATTTATAATAGGACAAACCAAATCTTGGTTGATAACCCATCACATCAAATTTGATCTGAGGGTTTGTCATCATGAATAATAGATGATAAGGTCTTAACACCTACCACTGGACTACATGATATTTTCTTGTCATTATGTCATTATTTAAATGAGTTGAAAAATAAATATTAATGGGGAACCAATGGTGTTAATGTTTTCATTTAAGGATTGAAGTATTATATTGGATAACTTGTGATAACTGTATTTGTTTTGGAAAAAAGTAAGAGATAGATGGAATGAATTGTCACCATCTTATAGATCATAATACCCATTTTAAGTCAATTTTAGTGTATTTGGAATATGAAAATTCCTTTTTGGATATATAATTCTTGGAGTAATTAAATTTTCATTATGAAATACATTCATATCTGGGATGTATATGTAGTTAAATTCATATAGAGTAAAATAATCATTCATCTCCTAGATAATGATATTGAAAAAAACGTGTCCCATTATAATCATTTTTATGAAATAAATTTCATTTTTCGCATATCATTGTTTTATGGTTTTTTGATAGTTTACCATATTTCGTTCACCCACTTTCTTGTGATCCTTGAAATTTATCACTCTAAATTAATCATTGTGATTTAGTATTGTCTTCTATGAATATGATTCCACTTCCCACATATGTTATCATAATTGGAAATATAGTTTTGTGAATATTCTATACAACCTTTGTACTTCCCATCCTCTATTATAGATAGAATATTTTATTATCCATTTTATGATGTGGGTTTTTCAATAATGTTACTTCCAAAAGTCATCCCCTTGATTTTGAAGATCAATTTTATGCAAAGAGGATGCAATTTGATTAAATAGGGGAGAATGTAACCCCCTATGAATATAAAAAATATAATTTTATTTGATATCTTTTATAACATGAAACATTGAGTGTAAATATATCATGAAATATATTTGATTAAATTTAATCTCCTAGATATCTTGTGGAACAAGCAACCTTGAGTCAATGTGAACTGAAATATAGAATATTATTATAACCTAGTGGTTAAATTGTTGGGTATGAATATTACTAACCAAATTATTAAAAAAATGGATATCTAATTATTAGAAATTTTATATAAATCATTTAAAATAAAAAGATCTATATTTTGAAAAAACATTATTTTTCTAAAAGAATGTATTATTTTTATATGCTGACATAAATTAAAATTAATTTTTACAAAATTTTTAAAATTTATATTAAAAAATTAAATTAGTTTTTGAAATCTGAATATCATAATTATCTTATGGTGGGTTTTTAGGATTTTTCTATAATATTTCATTATTAAATGAATAGTAGAAAATATGGAATTTCAATTGATAATTGTATTTTTTTTAAATTAATTAACAATTTTAATTATATTTTATGATTGTATTAGTGTAAAATTAGTAAAATTAAATATCAATTAATCCAATTTTAGGTCATTTCAACTATTTTTATATTGAATTTTTATATAAAACCTTTATAAAATTTTGAAATTTTTCTCATTAAAACTAGATTTGTCCTCGTGTATGTGGAAATAATTTTAAACAAAATTTTTCCAATTTAATGAATGTTATTTGGAATAATGGATTTTACAATTTGAATAACAATAATTTATTTTATAAATAAATATAAAAATAATATTTTTCAAAAATGAATAGCTAAAATTTTAAAAGATATTTATTGCAATTATGGAAAAGATAGATTTACCATGGGTTAAACTACAATGATAATTTTTTGAATTACGTAATTTTTTTTAAATTTTTTGGTTGAAATATTTTAACTCTATATTCATCATTTCACTAGAATAATACATTTTTAAACCTTTATGAATATGAAAATTGAGGGTACACATTTTTCTTTTAAAATTTACAGGTGTTCCACCTCACTAATAATGGAAACACCATCTCCTCTATTACTTACACTTACAAATACTTTTGGACCAGAAAATAATTTACCAAATAACTTCCCAAAATTCCTAAATTCATCTTAGAATAATTATTTTTTGCAAAAAGTTTTCCTATGATGGATTTTGGTTCTAACCTATGAAGGATACCGTAATAAGGGGTAACATTTTTCAATGAACATCTTTATTTTGTTTATTCCCCGAAGCACATTTATTTTTTAATAAAAAAATAATTACATAATAAACTCAATATATTAAATATAATAATTGTTTTGTAATATTATGGTGATGACTTACATTCTTAATTCTATCAATTGGGTTACAAAACCATCAATACTTTTTAAGGTGGACTACTACCACACAATGTGATGTCACTCATTTTTCCATTACCACCTATCACAGTTTTGTATGATGATGAATGTAATGTATATTTATTTTATATATAACTTTATCATACATATTGAGTAATTACATCAAATATTACTTTTTAATTTCCATTCTGTAAGTGGTACTATAATGTTTCTCATGTGTATAATGGACTACTGCCTCATGATGTAACGTGACTCATTTTTTGATAAATTATTTACATGGTAGTTAATAATTATAAAGTTAATTAATATATGTGATATAAATCAAATATTAATAAAATTGATGATCTGATTATCATTATTTAAAAAATTAATACATTTTCCTTCATAAACTGGTAAATGATAATATCATTCGTGTATGTGTGGACTACTATCATCATGAAGCGATGAGACTCTCTTTTCTTAACTACACCCAACGGTTGATATATATATAAGAATATTTAGATAAATAATATAGAATTTAGGAAATTATGATCATAATTTTGGGGTAAAAAGTAACTAACCTCCGTTTCATAATGATCATTGAAAAATTGTAATGTTACTCATGTGTACATATGGCCCACCATATCTATGATTGTAATATAGTACATTTCTATTACCATCATCATGATTGCTTTTAAAAATATAATTTTTATATAAATATGAAATTCTTGTAATGATTAATATTTTGGAGAGGTCGTAACTATATTTTAAGTTCATGAATGAGATCCATCAGGATGAAAAACACATGAGAAAATAAGTTAATTAAAAACAAAATCATTGAAAATAATGAATAATTATTATCAAAAGGGTGATAATATGTTATAAAATATTGATATATGATAATATAATTGTTATTATGTTTCTTTAATATGTTAAAATAATTCATATAATCACTATAAATGTGGCTAATTCACATTCCACCTAAATTAAGTATACAACAATGGATTTAATATCAATATACATTCCAATGAGGCTTATTTTTTATTATTCACCAATAATTGTTTATATGGTGTTTTGACCACTCTATAGACATATAAAATCGTGATTCAATAATAATTCTGGTTATTTTATGTTTTTCTTGGTATAATTTCATCCAATAGAATTTTACTTGAAAATTACAAAGTGTTAAAAGTTATTTTAAAAACTCACATTCTATAGTGATTGTAACTTCTCTTGAATAAATAACATTATTGTAATGAATTTTCTTAGGAAATTTGTTTTTTTAAATATCCATATTATTACATGATATATATGATTATTGTCTAAATTGTATACTATTTTTAGATTCATTGTTTACATTGAATGTACTTCAATAACTAGGGAAATATTGATAAATTTGTATCATTTACTCAATACGGTATTTGTTGATAATCCATATTTAATCATGAATTAAATCATTAGTTTGATATATTTGTTTGTTTTTGTACATTAATTAATTTGTGGGGCCAGATATTATAGACCCTCGATTCATCAGTAGGTCACATGATACAAATAGTAAATCTAGAATTAAACCGGTTTATACATGTATTTTAAAAAGTCTTATCAATGGGTTTAAAAGTAAAAGTATCATGATTCCTGATATCATGGAATCCAAAAATGTGATTTCCCAGCCTGGTGCCACTAAACAGTGCCCCACGCTGCATGGACACATTCCTTCAAGTGTGCCTTCTCATACACCAGAGGGTGCTGACTAGTAGCGAGGGTCTAGTAAGTCAGTCATGGGGAGACTATAACCTCTTTTATTAGAATAAAACAACAATGGATGCAGACAACAATAACCAAGTGAAGTAGTGTATTAATAACTAGAATAATACCATGTCATTTGATCATCAAAACAAGACAATAAAATACTCTACTAGAAGTTAAAACATGCTATGATAGTGTTAATTTCATGTCTCTACAGTGTAGTTACAAGTAAAGACACAACGACTCCCACGAGGGTCCCGAACCTTGTCCAGATCCATCTCTGATGATCCAATCCCAAATAGAAACTCATCATAGGGTGTTTTTTTTATCCAAGTCCGGCATCAACAAAGACTACCCGGGTACTGATATGGGGGCCCAAATAATGTGCGAGTAAAACTCTGTGGTCCTCCACCAATGGAGTCAAAAACAATTCCAGTCAAAATATTTTGTATGTAGTTTTATGAAATAATAAATACAATTCATAATTGAACTATTATCTCATTATCATTTAATTTATAATCATCACATTTGGACCAGTTTAAATTCAAGCATCCCATTTGATTCATCATTCATTATTATCATTCATTTGGTGTTGAACGTCTGGTCAAGAAACTCAGATCTCATTTAGTATAGGTCACAATTCCAAACACTCTATATCTCATTCGGTGTAGTTCTCCATGCCTAGAACTCCATAACACTTTCGGTGTAGGTCTTCAATCCTAGCACCCCAAAATCTCATTCTTGGATAATAATTATAGAGGAACACCATGTACATGTCCCAAATTCTAATAGGTTAAGAATTCCATTTCTATCACCACAATAATTAAAGCCATTTAATCATTCATTCATTCACACAAATTAGCAACATTATTCTATTACAAATCCAAAAATTTGTTAATCATTTCAAATACCATTAGTTAACACAACAATTAATTAAGCACATAACCCACTAATTAATTCATCAATTAATTAATTAATCAAGACAATTATCATTCCATAATTAATTATTTACAATTAATTATCCACATTAAATCTCAACTTTTCATAATTAATTATCACAATTTATAATATTTGATCAATATCATGGAATATAATTAATTCTCACAATTAATTAGCTTACCTCACCAAACCTCATTTCATAACTAAATTCCCCCAATTAATTATCTTAACATAATCAAATCAATATTTTAAATAAATTATTTCAACCCATAACCAATCTCCAAAAAAATATCTATTTGATGAACCCCAATTAATTTGTTTCATGATTTAATTATCAATTAATTTCCAAGGAAAAAACATGTCAATTACAGATTCATAATTACTCAAATTTAGGAACTAAATTATCAAGGGAGGCTAGAAAATATATAAAATCACAAACACATATAAAATCTACAAATATGGCTGTTCAATCTAGAACACCAAACTCGGTTTATTGATGGATTTTAGCCCAATAGAAATCCCCAAAATTTGAGCAGCACAATGTCATCAATCATGCCCCGGATCTAAATCCCTAATCCAACATTATGTTTGAAGGCATCAAGATCATTCAAATATATATCTATATCCACAATACTAGATCTAGATCTTAACTTATAGGCTTAGATCACTTGAAATAGAAGATATCGTCCAGGAAAAGATAACAGACCAATATAGAAAATAATGGGAGAAGTAAAGGGACGAAATCTAATTATCGGGAAGAAAACATATCATCAATACGAGATTTCGATCTTGATGAATGATGTTCTAATAAACTTTTAATCCCTCCAGAAGGATGAAGTATTACTATTAATTTATTAAGCCTGATCCAAGGATGAAAATATCAGAGTCTCAGGGGTTCAGGTGCATTAAAATAGATTTATGGATAATTTATCCTGCGCACATGGTTTCCTGGGTAGGGGAATAGATTTAGGGAAAAGTGTGCCCCAACTGTGTGGACCTCTCTCTTCAGGTGTGCACGGTTGGCATGGTTAAGTCACATGATTTTTCAAACCATGTACAAACTGAGTACAACCCACATTCAATTATTTTTTCTTAAAAAATTTCCCAAAACACACCCCAAGACACTACTATAAAACAAATGTACATAAAACCTCCAAAAATACTTAGAAATGTGCGTGAGATGACTACAGAAAATGCTTGGATCATACCATATCCCCACCTTATAACAGCTCGTCCTCATGTTACACTCCCAAACTTCTCAATGATTTGGAGCCAAAAATATTGGTCCATTGAGCCCTTATGTATACTTATCATTCCCAAGTTTCAACTTGAACACTTCCATGTTGACCTAACATACAAATGAACCGCACAGTCTTTCCCTAGAACACATTCTCAATGCTACCCAACACATTTATCAAATTTTTCTCATAGGAAAAATCTATCTTTAGGATAAACACTTCAACCTAAATAATATTAGAAAGGTCATAATTATACTAATGTAGATGTGACACATGTAAAACAACAGGCATAGCGCTGAATTTATGTGTAATGGATAATTGGTATGCCAGTGGCCCAATTCTATCGAGTACCTCAAATGGTCCTACAAAATTGGGGTCCAACATACCCTACCTCTATATCCTGTGGTGACACAAACTTTCCGACACATGAAGGAAAACACAATCACCCACTGTAAACTCAATGGATTATCTCTGTCTATTGGCAAATGACTTCTGCCTAATCTAAGCCATAGACATATGTTTCCGAATCAACTACACTTGCTCAGATGTATCCTGAATGAGACTCGGACCCAATATATCTTACTCACTCACCTCTAAACAATGTAGAGTTGATCTGTAAGGTCTACCATAATGTTTATGATATGGTTCCATCGGAATAGTTTCCTAATAACTGTTGTTATAAGAGAACTCCACAAAGGACAAAACTACTAGAATTTTAGGTAATTATGATAGGATCCTACCAGAAATAACTTTAATGATGAGGTCCCATCACAAATAGCCCATTGTAGAAAATGTTGTCACAAAAAATATTATTTTGGACGGGCCCGCCACAAATAATATTTTTTTGTGACATGCAACATCACCATCAAAAATAAGTCTCCAATTATATACTTTATATATATAAACTTTTTTTTGATGGGCCCATCGCAAATAATTTTTTCTACGGGCCCGTAATCTCATCGCAAATACTTTTTATGATGGGCCCGTAATCCCATCCCAAATACATTTTGCGACAAGCCCGTAATCCTTTCACAAATACTTTTAAAAAAAATTATTTAGCCAATTTAAGATGTGAACCCATCGCAACAGATCCTGTTGCAAATAATAAATAAATTTTAAAAAATAATAAAATTATGATTATTGAAAAATATATTTTAATATTATTAAAATTAAAAAAATTAAAAAATTGAAATTCTCAATATTAAAAAAAATATTAAAAAATCATAAAATATTATTATTATTATTATTATTAAAATAAAAAACATTAAAAAATATATACTGAAAAATAATATGTAATAAAATTATGATTAATGAAATAATAATATTAATATTATTAAAATAATATAAAAATAAAAAAAATTAAAATTCTCAATTTTCACAAAAAAATCTTAAAATATTAAAATTTAAATTATTTAATATTCGCACTGATATAAAAGACAGAAACTGTAAATAGTTCATATTACAACAAATGTTAAATTCAAACATTTTTAACAAAAAAATCACTGGGGGGTCATCTTTTGGAGGAGGTGGAGGATCTGAAAGAGATGGTAGAGAAAACTCAATCCCTAATCTACGAGTTAGACAGCGCATGTACTCTATCTGCTCGTGATGCTGCTGCTACCATCGACACATCTCCTCATCATGCTACTGCTTCTGTTACTGCTGCTACTGACACATCTCTTCTTGGTGCCTCTGCAAACTCTCTATAAGGTAATTCTATGCTTAGAACTGCTCATGATACTGTGAGGTAGAAGATGATGCCTCTCCATGAACTCCTCTCGAGCTGGACGTCGACATCACATCAGTACCATAATAAATATTAGAAGGCACATGAGATCTGATACCAACTACTCGGCCCTTCTCAAAGCCATACTGAGTCTCCTGTATCCATGCCGCCTTGTCAAAATGGTGGGCACTGGTCTAATCAGCCGCCTCGTCCTGACCCTCAGCCTATGTCTGAGAGGTTGTAGCCTCATATGAATCCTTCAATTACTATTTGAAATTAAAATTGTGAAAATATTATATGCAGTTAATTTTCAAATTGAAAAAAATAAGACTAACCACAATCTGACGCTGGTGACCACATCTAATCTCTCTGATGGCTGGATCATTATACATCCTCTGATCAACATCATACTCTGTAATATCAGAATTCTCAACTACCTATATGAATTTAAAATAAACTGTTTTATTTAAAGTTATAAAAAATATTTTAAAAAAATACTTACTATATGCTCTCAATGCGTACTGAATGTATGGCTACCAGATCGATGTGTCACCTCCTATCTCCCCTGGTTTTACCGTCCCAATGAAGACCTCCTCTAAACTCCATCACTCAACCAGTGTGAACATAATCCATCCCAAACCTGAGATTATATGTACTCTCGTCAGTGGGATTTACATGACTCATCAAATTCTATCGCTCCTTCTTTATTAATAGTCTTCTTTCTCAAATTGTTCCAAAACCGATGCAAATGCACACGTATATCCACCTCCCATGCTACATGGATATCGTCACACATTCTATCATTTATGGGATACCATAAACCCTACAAATAATTTGTAATATCATGTTATTAATAAAATAAATTTCAAAATAAATATTATTTATTTATATACCAGCTAATGATTGTACATGCAAAGCTTCACATCAACGGGAATCTATTCCCATGTGATCCATGGATGAGAAAAATATTTGCACAAGATAGCGCTCCCCTGTCCAACAGCTACATGAGCAAAATTGTGAAAAAAGAATAAATAATCAAACATTTATTATATATATAAATAAATAAATGAAAGCTAACTGAAATAAACAGGTTAACATACCTCTGTGTGTGTGGATCGAAGCCAATACGTGGAAGTCGCTCAGGGATAGGGTCAGGAATAATCAGTCGTGCAAGACCGCACCCCCTCCACTTACCTCTTGAACCACTAGTAGGCTGAGGGTCAGATAATCCCACATCCCCCTCATCCAAAGGTAGATCAACCTCCTCTAACTCATGAAATAGATCATATTGCATCTAAAAATTATTATTATTATTAGTAGATAATTGAAAATAACTATTATATATAGATATATATTAGTTATGATCATAACCAGCATTTAACTATGTCAATGTTCACCTTCATTATCATCTTGATAGCTACCGATGTCAATGTCTTCATATTCCTCCTCGGCATCATCAATATCCATATGAGTTTCACTTTTACCATCCCTTGTCATTTCAAATTTATCTGTAACATAATTAACATCTTTGTCACCATCGACCCTTAATTGTGGGGTGCTATCATCGATATTCATGTTTCTTTGTGAAAAAAGATGGATTTTAAGTAGTCTATTGAAAAATTTCTATTCATTCCACTTCAGTGAAACCACATTCAGTTTGAGTAAATTGATTTTCCCGATATTTTAATTTTTATTATGCTCCACCAATCACTCACATCTCTTAATGTAGCACATTACTTTGCGTAATGAAGTTGATGTGACTGTTGAGCTAGTAAGAATGTCTTATTTATTATAATAATACTTTTATATTTATTATTGACAATTCCATGAGTCGGATGAACACACATGCCTCTCACAGTATCCAACCACC
This sequence comes from Viscum album, assembly GCA_963277665.1. Classification (NCBI taxonomy): domain Eukaryota; kingdom Viridiplantae; phylum Streptophyta; class Magnoliopsida; order Santalales; family Viscaceae; genus Viscum; species Viscum album. The sequence goes on from OY728150.1 coordinate 523,789,533, forward strand.
GACATTTAAACATCATTACGTAATTCTTCCCAAGATAACATAGATCTATAATTTCATTTAGAATTCCGTAAAAGTCAACTTCGGTTTCTTTATGATGTGATCATGTCAAACAAACTGCAATGTTCATTACTTTTTTCCCCATATACACGTGTATAAAATCTAATACCATTCACCACGTATACATTAAAAGATTTAACCAATTTTTATGGTGGGTTACTCAAAATACACAGTCTCTTATCAATTTTATCAGCATGTTGAGAGACCTAAAAATTTGTAAAACAATTATAAATATAATAAATAGTAAAATGTATTGATATTAAACCATATATAAGTTATGTCATCAGTTTTTGAAACCATTTAGAAATTTTTTTTGTCTGCGTTTTTCTAGAGAAGGTGCATTAATTTGTAGAAGTTATTTCTTGATCTGATTATCAAAAATCCTACAAATAAAATAGGTTTACATACTTTAACAGAAATTATAGAATATGTGATAGAAGCACTCACAATACAAATTCTGTCATTTCTTTACAGTTGAGTAGAACATATGTATGAGCTCTCTGATGTCCATCGCCTGAAAGCCATCGTTCATGAAATCCATCGAAGGCAAGATTTGGAAGATTAAAAAATGATAATTTATTGTCCATTTTATCATTAAAATTTTCCTCACACCATCCCATTCAGTTTTTTTGGAGGGATATTCATATTCAAAATATTTCTAACTTAAAAAAGAAATTTCCTCTTTCAAATAATCTTTAGCAATTGACCCTTCAACTGAAGCTTTGTTTCATATTTATTTCTTCAATTTCTGCATGCATCACTCAAATGGGTACATGAATCGAAACTGTACTGGACATCCACATTTATCTTCATGTGGAAAATGTAATATCAGATGTTCCATTGAGTCAAACAAAGGAAGCGAAAATATTTTTTCCAGCTAACATATAATTACAGAAACATCTTCTTCCAGTTTTCATTGTGCTTCTTAGTCTATTGTCACTGCAAAAATGTCTCAAAAATTATGATAGGTCTGTTATCGAATCTGAAATCGTAGAATTCAACAAACCTATGAATCCAATCAGCACAAGTGTTTCCATTATAACATCACAATCATGACGTTTTAATCCGGTAATATGACAATTCTTAACACATATTCCCAAATTAGATGCTTAACCATATGAAAGTCTCAAATTTGAAATCCACTTTCAAAATAATAAGAAACTCTCTTTGGATAGTGTATACGCTACTTTTGGCTTCATTAACCTCTGTGATCTGACATTTTCAAATAGTTCATGTTCTGGTCACCTGCAAATTTGGGCAAGACCTAATCATTGTTTTGCAATATCTTTGGTATTTCCTAGTGTATCAAAATCTGTATGAAATAAATTATCAAAACAGTTCTTCTCAATATGCATGACATCCAACATGTGGTAGACCAACAAATCAGACTAATATGAGAAATCCCATAAAATTATTCATTTTATCCAATTATTTTCTTTCCCAGTGCCATGAATTTTCTGTTGGTTTACTGTTGGCCCAAATATGATGGTAGGTAATGGAAATACACTTGATTTTAACTATGTACCTGAGATTATTTTTGGAGGTTCATCCCTTTCAATTGTGCCTTTTCTGAAATGAGATTTTTTTCCTTCGAAAAGGATAATCAGTTGGATAAATTTTCGATCCGAGTCAAAATAGTGAGGTTTCTTCCATTGAAGAGCATAAAAGCATTGTTGTCTTATATACAGTAAGGACAAGATTTTAGACCATGTGTACTCCACTCAGATAACATTCCATATGCCATAAATTCACGAATCGTCCACATCAATGTATCTTTTAATGTGAATTTTTTTTTCACAGCAACATCATACGTACTAACACCATTACTCCAAAATACATTTAACTCACCAATCAATTGTTTCAAATAAACATCAATATTCATTTTTGGATGTCCTGTGATTAATAACATCAAAAATATATAGGTCTCCTTCATCAACATCCATGGAGGTAGATTGTACGGAGTTATAAAGGCAGGCCAACATGAATACTGACTACCATAAGAACCAAATGGATAGAAACTGTCATTAGAAAGACCCTATCGCATGTTTCGGGATTCTAAATCAAAAGACGGTTGGAGACGATCAAAATGTTTCCATTAATCACCATCAGATGGATTATTCAAGATTTTACCTATTGAAATATTGTTTTTGTGCCATGAAATCATTGACACTATGTTAAGAGACATAAATAAATGTTGCAGCCTAAGTTTAAGGAGGAAATATATCAATTTTTTTACAAGAATCGATCCAGACTTCCCTAATTGAGCTTCATTATACCATGATTTTCCACATGTGGGACAAATATCCAAAGACTCATTTTCACTAGAATATAAGATGCATTCATTTTCACAGGCATGAATATTCTGATAACGAAGTCCTAGATTACGAATCAACCTCTTTCTCTCATATTAATTTACAAGAAACACATTCCTTTCAGGTAACAGTGTTTTATCCAAAGAAAATATCTGATCAAAATAGTTTTTGAAAATTGCATTATCTAATTTAATAGCCATAAAATTTTAAACCGCTTCAAATTTTATTATCTAGCAACTAGGATATAATGCATCCTCATCAGACCTCATCAAATCATAAAATTCGGATGGTTCCAACTCAGGAGTTAAATCAATATCATCGTCAGTTTCAGTTTGTTGAACAGATGAACCTACAACATCATGTACTTAATTTTGGAACTGTGATGGATCCAAAATCAAGTTATTAGTATCTTCTATGGAACTTCATTAACCACGTTGATACAAGAAAACATAATATGGTTGAAAACAAAACCGCAAGAGATGTCCCCCAACCTTGTCAAATGTGTCAAATGTTCTAAGAGCACATTTTTTACAAGGACACTTAATTGTTCCTTCTGAAACATATTCTGGTTTTGATGATGCAAATTCTAAGAATGATTCAACACCCTAAATATATATAGGATCTAAACCAAAACCATTTGGATTTCTGTGCTGATTTATCCAAGTGCGATCATCTAATAATGTCTGATGTCGAATTCTTTATTCTATATTTTCTACAAACTATAAAATCATCACTTTTTTTGAATAATTTTAAATTATAAAAACACTATCTGAAAAATGAAGATAAATAATTACTATTACTTCTTAATAATTACCATTAATTAAGGGAGACACAATTTCCAGTGGATTGATGATTACTCTTTGGTCAGACGGCTCATTTACTTGCATCATTCTCACAATGAAATCATAATGAAGAATCTTCCCGGAGGTGCGTATATTCATTCTCGTATGCATGAGAATGAATATGCAATACTCTGCCCAGATAGTTCATTGTGATTTCAGTGTGATAAAGATGCATGTAAATGAGCCGTCGAACGAAAGATCCCCCTTTTCGTCGATGAATCGTCTTATTCCAACTGCCACTACCTGAAAAGACTATAAATAATATGATCCTATGAATGCATATCCAATCTCGTTCATACGATATTGAATATGCCTATGTAGATGCACATTTTTCATAATGTTTTGATTCGGTGAGAGTTGAAAGGAGAAAATTCATCGAGCAAAAGGAGTTCTGTCAATCCACTAGAAACTGCTCCAAGTTCTTAAAATTTATTAAAATTTATTAAAATTCATTTCTAACTATTCCTAACTATTCATAACTAATTATTACTAATTATTCATATTTGTTACTAATTATTCATATTCATTACTAACTATTCCTATTTAATACTTACTATTACTATATATTACTAATTATTACTATTGATTACTAATTATTAGTATTTATTACTAATTATTACTATATATTACTATTTATTCCTATTTATTACTAATTATTACTATTTATTACTAATTATTCATATTTATTACTATCTATTACTATTTACTCCTAAATATTCCTATTTATTACTAAATATTACTATTTATTCCTAGTTATTATTAATTATTTCTATTTATTACAATTTAGTCCTATTTATTCCTATTTATTACTAATTATTACTAATTATTACTAGTTAATACAAATTATTACTAATTATTACTAATTATTAGTAATTATTTCCAATGATTACTAATTATTACAAATTATTACTAATTGTTCCTATTTATAACTAATTATTCGTAATTATTCTTAATTATTACAAATTATTCCTAATTATTCCAAATTATTACTAATTATTCCTATTTATTACTATTTATTTCTATTTATCACTAATTATTGCTAATTATTACTAATTATTTTTAAATATTACTAATTTTTTTATTTATTTCTATTTATTTCTATTTATTTCTAATTATTGAAAATTATTTCTAATTATTGCTAATTACTGCTAATTATTAGTATTTATTAGTAATTATTAGTATTTATTAGTATTTATTACTAATTATTACAATTTATTAATAATTATTAATAAGTATTCCTATTTATTATTAATTATTTCGAATTATTATTATTTATTACTAATTATTTTTAATTATTCCTATTTATTACTAATTATTCATATTTATTACTATTTATTGCTATTTATTACTAATCATATCTATTTATTAATATTTATTACTAATTATTGTGAATTATTACTAATTATTGCTAAATATTTCTAATTATTGCTAATTATTGCTAATTGTTTGTAATTATTACTAATTATTAGAATTTGTTACTAATTATTAGTATTTATTATTAATTATTTCAATCTCTTAATAATTATTACAATTTATTAGTTATTATTACAATTTATTACTAATTATTACTATTTATTACTATTTGTGACAATTTATTACTAATTATTACAATTGATAACTAATTATTACAATTTATTACGAATTATTACAATTTATAACTAATTATTTCAATTTATTACAAATTATTACAATTGATTACCAATTATTACAATTTATTACTAATTATTTCAATTTATTACTAATTATTACAATTTATTACTAATTATTACTAATTATTACTAATTATCTGTATTTATTACTAATTATCTTTGTATAATACTAAATATTACAAATTATTTCTAATTAATAGTATTTATTAATAAATATTACTAATTACTACTAATTAATACAATTTATTAGTAATTATTACTGTGTGTTACTAATTATTACAGTTTATTACTAGTTATTTCAATTTATTACTAATTATTACAATCTATTACTAATTATTAGAAATTATTAAAATTTCTAAGTAATTTTTTTAATTAATTACTAAATATTAAAATTTATTACAATTTATTAGTAATTATTTTTATTTATTACTAATTATTACAATTTATTATTATTATTAGAATTTATTACTAATTATTACAATTTATTACTAATTAATACAATTTAGTACTATTTATTAATCATTATTACTATTTACTACTCATTATTACAATTTATTACTAATTATTATAATTTATTACTAATTATTACAATAATTAGTAATTATTACAATTTATTACTAATTATTACAATTTATTACTAATTATTACAGTTTATTACTAATTATAATAATTTATAATTAACTATTACAATTCATTACTAATTATTACAATTAATTACTATTTATGACAATTTATTTCTATTTATTAATCCTTATTACTATTTATTACTCATTATTACTATTTATTACTCATTATTACTAATTATTACTATTTATTAAAAATTATTAATATTTATTACTAATTATTAGAATTTATTATTATTTATTACCAATTATTATTAATTACTACACATTAATTATATACATTACTAATTATCGTTAGTAATTAATAATTACTACTAATTATTAAAAATTAGTTATAAAAATTTCAATTTATTAGTACAAATAAATATTCATGACTAAACAATTTAAATTTATTTTAATTAAAACAAATCAATAATAATAAAAATTAACATATAAAAATGAAATAAATAATAAATTAAATAAAACATAAATTCCTTTAAGCTTGATATCCTATTGATGTAGACGACTTCACAACTTCTTTGTGAACAAAAAAATTAACTTTAAAAAAATTTCCCTCTAAAATTAGAGTTCATAGAGAAACAAGATCTAAGAATTGAGAGGAATGAGAGGAAAAATGGATGGGGGTATATATAGGTTAGATTATTTGTGTCGAGACTATTTGCGACAGGATACCCGTCGCAAATAGTATCTTTTGTGACGAAACCCGTTGCAAATACCTACGACCCCATTAATTATTGTCGGCGGTTAAAAAGATATTTGTGATGGGTCCTGTCGCAAATAGTCTCTATCGACACACCTTTTGTGATAGGACAACATCCCGTCTTAAAAAGCTATTAACCACCGTCGAGTATTTGCGACGGGTCTTGTCGCAAATACATCACTATATAGGACGGTGGGATACCACCGTCACAAATAACCATCGCATGGTTTGACACACAACCTGCACCAAACGTTTTGCGACGGGAGATGAAATCCGGTTGCAAATAATTAGTTATTTGCGACGGGTCATTACCCCCTTTGCAAATAACCACTTGGACCGATTTTTTGCGACAGGATTTATTCCCGTCACAAGAAGTTTGTCGCTAAAATTCCTTTTTCCCGTAGTGCATGTGCTTCTCCCATGAACCACCAATGTCAAGCAGACATGCTCCAAGCATATTCTCTAACACTTGTACAGTATACTCTGATTACCCATCTGTTTGTGTGTGGATGTCCGTACATAATAATCCTTTGTAACAAGCTCCTTGTTTAATCCCCTACAGAAACGTGATGTAAAGTGCGAATCGTGATCTAAAACAATAGTCCATTGAACCCTATGGAAACGAACTATTTCCCATTGTAACAGTTATCCCAACTGTTATAATGTAAGGGTTTCCTTGAAAGGGAATAAATGTGGTACCTTCGTTATCCATCCACAATGACATAAATATCCTCATTCTTTTTAAGCGTCTTTGGAATCCCTACAAAAAAAATTAAAAGTCTTGTTATCCAACTTCCATTCCGGAATAGGGAACTGCTACAATAAGCCTTTAGGCCGTGGATGCTCTGCCTTCACCTGCTAATAGGTGAGACATCTTGTTACGATTCATGTTATCTCTTTTTTCATTCATGGCCACGAAAACTATCTTTTTAGGCCACGATACATTTTTTGTCAATGTAGGATGTACGACCAACTTTGAGGCTTGGAATTCTCGCTTGAATTCCTCTCGCATACTCATAGGCACAATAACCAGATTTCTCACAAATATGTTCTCATCATCATAAGTTATCTAATATTAAGTTTTCTCCCCACCTACAAGGATTTATCTTAAGGATAAATACTCTAGATCCTCATATTGCATGTCCCTGATCAATCTCAATAGTGTAGACTTGACTACTATAGAAACTAGAGCCATCCTCTCCTGACTCTCCTAAACCCCCACATGCATTTTAGCAAAAAAATTCATCATCTTCCCCTCTGAACTCAACTCATGTTCCAAATGAGTTTGATTTTTCCTTCTCTAGGGGTTAGCCACAATATTCCCCTTTCTGGGTGTATATTCCAATTCAAAATCAAAGGACAACATATACTCTTCCCATATTCACTTCTAAATATTCACGTAGCGCTGTGAAAAGATAGAGTTCTCTATTTTTTGATCCGTAAAAACTATAAACTTTTCACCCAATAGATAGTGTCCCTAACAGATAAGATAAAAACCATTGTTGCCAACTCAAGGTCACACATAGGGTGATTTCATTTATGTGGGCTCAACTACCGATACCCATAAGCTACAAATCGACCCCCTAGCATCAACACAGCTCTGATTTTGATCCCAGATGTGTAACAATACACGATGTACTCCTCACCCAGCTCTGGTAAGACTAAAATTGGTGTAGATGTCAAGCACTTCTTCAACTCATAAAAAGCATTCTCATATAAATCTATCCAATCAAAATTTATACCTTTAATTTTCAAACCTAGAATTGATTTTTCATGTCAAAAAATTCCAGAATAAAACTCCTAAAATGTCCAGATAATCCCAAAAATCATTAGATATCAAATAAATTCTTGGGATCATCTAATGAAACCAATTCATAAACTTTTTCTAGGTCCAATTCCACACCCTCTTCTAGGATTATGTTCCCTAAAATGTGTACCCTATCAATCCCAACATGAAATTTAGATAGCATGGTTTATAGTTGATGCTCTCTTAGTGTACCCAGGACAAAGTCAAGATGTTTGAAATGGTCTTCGTGAGTTTTAGAATACACCAAGATGTCATCCACAAACGCCACCTCAAACATATCTTTGTGCAGATGAATGATACTATTCATCAAGTCCATAAATACTAATTGAGATTTTTTCAAAACAAATAGCATTGAAAAACACTCATAAAGTCCATACCTGGTTCTAAAAGAATTTCTTGATATATCAGAGGTCTGAACTCTCACATGATGATATCCTATTCTCATATCATTCTTTGAGAACACACAAGGACCCATCCACTAGTCAAATAGATCATCGATACATGGTAGAGGATATCAGTTCTTCACATTCATTTTATTCAACATTTGGTAATTGACACAAAATCATAATCTCTTGTTGGGCTTCTTTTCAAACAATACAGGTGATCCCCAATGTGACGTACTTGGATGGATAAACCCTTTATCCTCCAAGTCCCCCAACTGTGTTTTGCGCTCGTGAAGCTCAGTCGGTGTCGTTATTTAAGGTGGAATAGATACTAGCTCATACCTTGGTATGATTTCAACAGTGAATTCCACATTTCTCTTAGGTGGAAACTCTGAAAATTCTTTAGGAATGGAATCATGAAATAGTTCTACTACCGGTGGAAGGATTCCATTCCACAAACTCCCATTATCAAGAAAAATACTCGCAATATGGGCTCTAATCACTCCCAATTGCTGAGTAATCAGCCCAAATCTTCTTTTATAGATATCCCATTTTCCATGATGAATATACTGGTCACCCTCAAAACATACAAAGGTAAATATTATGCAGAAACAATCTATGTAGGCTGGTATGAGACTAGCCAGTCCATACCCATGATAAACTGAAATCCCATTATATAAAAAAAATCCCAATTGAAAAAATAATCTTTGATCTCTAGAGAAAATTCATTTCATGAAAACACATCCCCAGGCCGTGTTCCCAAGAGTGTATCTATATTCATCATCCCACATACAGAGTCCACCTCCTGGAACAAACCAATATCAAATTTATTATATATAAATGAATGACAGGAACTAGTATCAAATAAGGAAGTAGATAAATTTTAATTATCTAGAATACTACCTCTAACTATCGATGGACCATCCTTGCTCTCCACAAGTGTAGGCTCCAATGCATGTAACTTTCCTTCCCCTCTTCCCTATGGGGTCTTCAAACTCCACTGAGTACCTCCAATCATATAATATGTGCGCTCATAACATGAAGAACCATATACACTACCTATTATACCTCTTCCAGTAGAACTCTAGCTGTCAGATCAATATTGTGTAGAAGACCCTCTTCCCACACTCTGACTCTGAGAAGTTGCCCCCTTAGGACAATATTGTCGCTGCTTTCTGCCGAACTTTTTTTGGTGACCCATCTTTCCACAAAACAAACACACCACTAGTAGTCGAGGAAAATGTGTTCGGTAGTGTCCCTACCTACCAAAATGATGGAAAAGGACCTGAGATGGATCTGGTGAAACAATTCCTCCTGAATTTCCACCTTTCATTCCACTGTACTATCTAACGTTCTCATAAAGACACTTCCTGATCTTAGAAGGAACAATCCCTGATTGTCTAGTGACAACAACCTATCCAGTACTAGAATCTTCTTTCTCATTCCCCTCTAAAATGAGATAGTAATTAACCACTTCTGGGAATTTCATTAGCCTAATTATATTCACCTGGGACATAATTTCATACCTATGTCCGTCTGGAAATTGGTTTACCAAAGAAGTCTCATCTGCTACCAAAGCTGCTGAAAAACAATGTTAATCTTTGAAACATCATGTGTAATCAATTATGGACACACTTCCTTGGGTTAGATGCATAAACTATGAATCCTTCTCTTGTGTCAACGTCTCTGGATAGAAGTTCTCTAAGAGCTTCTGAAGAAAGTCTTCCATAACATATCATTATTATCTCCAGATCGTACCTGAATGTTTCACCAGTGCTTCACTGAACCCCACTGTCCACATGCCTTAAAGTGTGACTCCCAGTATGCTAGAGGGAGACAACTAGTAGAAAGTGTATGGTAAGTCAGTCTTGGGGAGACTATACACTCTTTTATCAGAATAAAACACCAACAGAATAGAATAACAATAACCAAGTGAAGAAGCATATAAATAAATAGAACAATACCTTGACATATGATCGTCAAAATAAGAAAAAGAACAGTCAAATAAAAGATTAAATATTATATTAACATGTGAATGTCAAGTGCCTATAGTGAAATTAAAAGTAAAGACACAATGACTCCCAAGAGGGTCCCGAACCACATCTGGTTCCCTCTCCCATGCTCCAATCCCAAACAACAATCTATCCCTGGGCTTTGCCCTTATCATGTCTTGCAACAGAAAAGTCTAATCGGGTTCTGATCAGGAGGATGGAAAAAGGTGAGATTACAACTCAGTAGGCCACCACCAACAATGTCTAAAACAAGTCCAGTAAAAAGATAATGTATGTTGTTTTAAAAATCAATAAATACAATGACTAATTAAATAGTTATCACATTGTCATTTAATATTTAATCATCACATTAGAACCAATTTCAATTAAATTTTCCAATTTCAATCAATATTCATTATTATCATTCATTTGGTGTTAAACATCATTTCACGCACCCCAATTCTCATTCAGTGTAGGTCCCCATTCATAACACTCCATATCCCAATCGGTGTAGGACGTTAATCCTAGACCTTCATATTTCATTGGGTGTAGGTCTTCATTCCTAGAACCCCAAAATCTCAAGCTTGGGTAACTATTGGGGAGAAATTACATGTCTAAGTCCCAACTTTTAATCGTTCTAGAAAACCTTTTCTAGTAATAGAAAAATACTAACCATTTAATCATTATTTAATTCAAAAGAATTGACCACTTCATTAAATTACTAATCCAAATATTAGTTAAAAATTTCAATGGCCATTAGATTACTAAAAAAATAAATATGAACCTAACAGATTAATTAATTATCAATTAATTAATCAATCAACAAAATTCTCATTCCATAATTAATTATTCATAATTAATTATTCACATCAAATATCAACTAGTGATAATTAATTCTCACAATTAATTATCTTTGATAAACTTCATGTCACATAATTAATTCTCAAAATTAATTATCGTAACTATCCAAACATAATTTCATAATTAATTTCACATAATTAATTATCTTAACACAATCAATTAAATATCTATATTGAAATATCTCAACACATAACCAATATCCAAAACAAATAACTATTTTTGATACCCCCATTCATTTGTTCTATGAATCAATTATAAATTAATCCCCAAGTCAGACACAAGATGACTCCAGATTCCTAATTACTCCAATTTAGGAAATCAATTGTCCAAGGAAGCTAGATAATCCCTAAAATCAAATACAAATATCAAATCCATGACTATGGGTGTTCATTTTAGACCACATCCACAGGTTTATTGATGGATGTTAGCCCAACTGAAATATCCCAAAAATGAGTATCGTAATGTCATCGATGAAACTCCAGATGTAATTCCCAAAACCAAAACTAAGATCAAAGGTATCATTTTCCTTAAAATCTAGATCTATATCCAATATCCTAGATCTAGATCTCAAATCATAGGTTTAGATACATTAAAATAGTGGAGATCCTCTATGAAAAGATCAAGGGTAGATAGGGAAATAAACGAAAGAAGTAAAGAGATGAAATCCACTTACTAGGAAGAGATAGGATCTTAAATCATGGATTTTTATCTTGAAGAATGATGTTATAATCAACTTAGAATTCCTCCATAAGGGCCTCAGATCCCATATAATTGCTCATGCATGATCAAAAGTTGAAAAAATGATATTCTTGGTAATTCAGGTGGATTTAAAATAAATTTTTGGATAATTAATCACACATGCTTAGTTTCCTAGGATGGGGCTATGATGAAGGAAAACCATACACCAACTATGCGGACCTATCAGTCTATGTAGGCACAATAGGCATAGTTTAGTCATAGGGTTTGTCAAACCGTGTGAAAACCATGAAAACCCCAATATCTGTTAAATTTTCTTAAAATATCACCTATACTCACCAAAATCCACAACTAAAAAACAAAGGTACTTAAAACCGCAAAATGTACCAGAAAACATGACCATGATGACTCCATAAAATGCCAGGATTATACAATCATTCCACCGTATAACATTTCATCCATGAGATACACTCCTAACAATCTAGAAGATTTCGAGCCAAATAGATTGGTCCATTAAGCACTAATGTCTTCTTCTTGGTCCCATGATTCCTCTTTAACACTTCCATGTTTCCAAACCACAAGAACTAATTGCACGATCATTCTCCGTAACACTTTCTCATAGCAACCCAACACACCTCTAAGATGCTCCTCAAAGGAATCATCTGTCTCGAGGTCAAACACTTCTACATATATCACATGGGATGGGTCGGGGTTATACCACTGTAGTTTTGAAACATGAAAAACATCGCGCATATAGCTGAATTTCTATTGAAGGGATAATTGGTACACCACTGGAATGATTCTCTCCAGCACCTCAAACGGTCCTACAAACCTGGGCGCCATCTTTTCCTGCCTATGTATCCTATGGTGACCCAATCTTGGAGACACCTAAAGGAAAACATGATGACCCTCTATAAAAAGTAGGTTTAATCTCTATCTATCAGCAAACAACATCTTCCTACTCTGAGTTATAGCTATATGTTTCTGATTCCACTTCACTTTTTTCGATGTCTCCTAGACATGAATTGAAACCAACAGCTCTTACTTATCCACCCCTAAACAACATAGTGGTGATATAGATGGTTTATAATAATGTGCCTCATATGGTTCTATCTTTATAGTTTCCGAATAACTGTTGTTATAGGAAAACTTCACTAAGGCCAAGTGCTTCTCCCAAGAACCACCAACGTCAAGCACACATGCTCACATCATATCCTCTAACACCTAAATGGTATGATATGACTACCCATATATCTGTGAGTGGATGTATGTACTTAACTAAACATGTGTACGTTAGGCCCTCTATAATCCATTCCAGAAGTGTGAATTAAAGCATGACTCATGATATGAAACTATAGTCTGTGGAACCCAATGAAAAAGAGATATCTCCCACACATACATTTCTCGAAACTATTCTACTATAATGATTTCCCTGATAGAAAATAAATGGCATATGTTCATTAGCTGATCCTCAATGACCCAAATTGAACCATTCTTCAAGAATGTCTTTGAAATTACTTCCATGAAATCTATATTCACTTCATCCAACTTCTATTCTAGATTAGGCAATGATAGCAATAGGCCTCCAGGACATTGAGGCTCTGCCTTCACCTGCTGATAGATGAAAAATCTTGTTATGAATACTATTATCTCATTTTTCATGCTTGGGCACCAAAACTATCATCATTGGACACAGTGCATTTTTTCACCCCATGATGTACTTCCCACACCGAGTCATGAAATTTTCACATGAGCTCTTCTCACATACTCCTATGCACAACAACTCGATTACTCACAACAATGATCTCATCCTCATCTATTGTCAAATCTGAAGATGTCTCCCCACCTTAAAAGATTTTCCTTAAGGATAAACTCTCCAGATCCTCATAACGCCAATATGTGATCCATATCAAGAGTGCAGACTCCACTGATATGAAACTAGAGTCATCCTCTCCAAACTCTCATGAACCACCACATGAATTTCAACCAGAATAGTCATCATTTTTCACTCTCCACTGGACTCATGTACTAATTGAGTATAACTTTTCCTTCTCAAGGAATCTTCCACATCATTTCCCTTTATGGGTGTATATGCCAGCTCAAAATAAAAGGGTTTTATATACTCTTCCCATATTTGCTATCGAAGATTCATGTCACTCTGTGAAAAATATACTTCATGATTTTGTGATCCATAAAAACTATAATCTTTTCACCCAAAAGATAGTTTCACGAACATGGAATAGAATATACCACTACTTCCAACCCGAGGTCATGCATTGAGTAATTTCATTCATGTGGACTCAACTACCAAGACCCGTAAGAAAATACTTGATCCCCTTGAATCAACATAGATCTGAGTCAAATATCAGAAGTGTCATAATACACCATGTACTCCTCACCCGACTCAGGTAAGATCAAAATTGGTTATGATGTCAAGATCATCTTCAACTCCTGAAAATCATTCTTTCATACTTCTATCAAATCAAACATTATCCCATTCTTTTTCAAACCTGAAAGCGGTGCTGCCAATTAGCATAAGTCCTGGATAAACCTCGTATAATATCTAGATGATCCTAAAATATTCTGTATATAAAAAAATTTCTTGGGATACTCTTAAAAAACCTCTACCTACAAATTTTTTTGGCTCCACTAACACACCTTCCTCTGAGATGATGTTCCCTAAAATGTGTTCCATGTCAATACAAAACTGACATTTAAATAGCTTGGCATCTAGCTGATACTCCCTTAATGTACCCAGGATGATGCCAATATGTTGGGAATGATCATCATGAGTCTTAGAGTACACCATGGTGTTGTTAGAAACACCACCAAAAACTGATCTAGGTACGGATTAAATATACTATTCATCAAGGAAACAAATACTATTAGAGCATTTGTCAACCCAAATGGAAATATAATAGACTCATAAAGAACATAACTACTAAAGAAATAATTTCATTGTATATGAGAGATCTGAACACTCACCTGAGGATACCCTAATATCATATCTATATTTGAGGACATATAGGCCCCTTTCAAGTGTTCAAACGATCATTAATATGTAGAAGAGGACATCTGTTCTCCACTGTCATTTTACTCAACTCCCGGAAATTGACACACAAGTGTAAAATCCCTTCAGGCTTCTTTTTAAACATTAAAGGTGATCCCCAAGGCGATATAATTCGATGGATAAACCATTTATCCTCTAACTCCTCAAACTGCGTTTTGAGATCTTGATGCTCAGTCAGTGACATTCTGTAACGCGGAATAAATACCTGTTATACCTCCCATCCCTGCATGAGATCAATAGTTAATTCCACATTTCTATTAGGTGAAAACCCTGAAAAGCCTTCAGGAATGACATCATGAAATAGTTATACTACTGGTGGAAGGATATCTTGCATACCTCTCCCATCATCTAGCAAAAGACTAGCAACATGGGTTGTGAGCTCTCCTAGTTGATGAGTAATTGGCCCCACTCATCTTGCATGGATATCCCAATCTCCCCAATGGACATACTAGTCACCCTCATGAGATTAAATGGTCACTCTCCTATAGTAACAATCTATGTGGGCTCAGTATGTGATGATCTAGTCAATACACATAATCAAATCAAAGTCCATTATATAAAGGAAATAGATATCACAAAGAAAATGATACTCTATAATATATAGTAAACATTCCTTACATAAAAAGATATCCGTAGACAATGTTCCAAATTTTGTATTGATATTCATCATCCCACCTACGGAATACACCTACAGGCTCAAACAATTAACAAAATTTGCAGATATAAACTAATCATAGGAATATGTATCAAAAAATGTAGTAGCTAAAGTAGAAGAAACTAGAAATGTAACTCTCATAATTGATGGACTAATCTTTCTCTCCACAAGTATAGTCTCTATTTCATGTAACTACCCTCCCCCTATTCCCTATTACTTCTTCTTACTCCCTTTTATTGAACGACCTTGCTATTCGAAGAACTCATAAATTAAAGTGCTACATTCACAACCTATACTACCTCTTCTAGTAGAGCTCTAGCTGCCCGACCTATATGGTGTAGAAGACCCCCTTACCACACTCTGACTCTGAGAAGCTACTCCCTCAACACCAGATTATCATTGGTTCCTGTATAACTTCTATAGGTGCCCTATCATGGAACAAAACTGTATGTCTACTATTGGATGAGGAAAATGTGTATGATAGTGTCCCTTCTAACCACACTGGTGGAAAAAATGAGTAAGATCCAATGAATCTATTTCTCTTGACTGTCCACCTTTCATTCCACTGTCATAACATACGTTCTCATAATGGGGCTTCCTTCTCTCGGAAGGCACACTCCATGATCATCCAATGACAGCTACCTGTCCAGTACTAGAATCCTCCTTTAGGTTCCCATCTGAAATAAGATCCTGATTAACCACTGATAAGAATTTATTCAACCAAAATATATTCAAATGGGACATAATTTCACACCTAAGTACATCATGAAATTATTTTACCAAAGAAGCCTCATATACTGCCAAATTTGGAGAAAAATATTGCAAATCTATGAAACGTCTTGCGTAATCCATTATAGACATGATTCCTTGTGTCAGATGAAATAACTCTGAAGCCTTCTTAGGTCTCAAGGTCTCTATATTGAAGTACTCAAAGAACTACTCTAGAAATTCCTTCCATAACATATTCTCAGTCTAGTCATATCATAACTAAATGTCCCACCAGTTCATCACTGATCCCTGTAGAAAAATAATAGTCAACATGACCCTCCTCCCAGCCAGAGTCACTAAATGGTATATTATTGTCTCTATGGATTCAGTCTAGAATTCAGCTTCCCTTGGTTCACCCTATCTAATAAAATTTGGAAGATGTTGCAACTAAAAAACCCTTGTCAACTTAGACTTTCTTTTCTAACCCCACTATATTTATCTCTCCATGAATGTGGGAAACAAACAAATTTCTCTTGGAACTTCTCCCCTTCCTCCTTAGCTTTCACTAATGAAGCCCTCTGTTCCCTCTCTCAAAGTTCATTCCAGGCCATAACCCTTGGTTTCTCCCTCAACAAGCATCATGGATGCATATGCCTACAAATTAAAACACACGTATTAGGTCTCATAACACAACCTTATACTTTTATGTAAGAGGAGAAACTAAAACAAGAAGTTTAAAAATGTCCTTCCCCTTTTTTCCACACGATCATCACTGAGGCCTTATCACTACCCATAGCAATCCTAATCCTATGTTTTTGTTAACAATGGTACATACCATATCATTAATTAATTTTACCATTACATAAAAACATTATCTCAAACTAATTAATTCAATAATTAATTAATTAATCATACTCATTTCCTCATTAAGGTTCTCTTTATACACCCTATTATTCTCATTTTGAATCATTATTTCAATCTCACAATAAGGGAAAACAGTTCAATTTTAGCACCTTTCCCATAATCTGTTTTCCTATGAGTTTTTATAGTGATTCATGTCATAAAAACATTGAGTGCCTAAAATGATTCATGAAGAATAAAATATACTGAGTCTTTAGACAATGAATCAAAACTCAATACTTTTTCAAAAAAATATCACATCATACCACAAGTGCATCACCCATGTTAAAATAACATCCAACAGTAACAACAAATAACAATAATTGCAATCACACCATGAGTGCTCAGATTGTCTCCCACACACATGTTTGAAACTCACATGAATAAGATCATTACCAAGCCACAAATATTCCTTATCCCCTTTATAAATCTCACAAAACAATATGAAATATATGAATAAATAAAATAAAACTCCTTTGATATCACTTTTTGACATCCCAGCCTGGGTGGCCCTAAACGGTGCCCCAAGCTGGTTGGCGACATGCCCACAAGCATGCCCCCTTGTATGCCAGAGGGTGAAGAATAGTAGAATGGGTCTTTTAAGTCAGTATTTGGAAGACTATAATTTATTTTATCACAATAAAAAAATAATGGTAGAAAATAAAATAATTAAGTGTGGAAGAGTAAAATAACTGGAAAAAACTAAATCATATAATCGTTAAAACAAGACAATACAATAATCAACTGAATGGTAAAACATGATATGACAATAATAATGTCATGTGTCTACAATGAAATTAAATTTATATACACAATGACTCCCAAGAGGGTCTCGAACCATGTATGGTTCCCTCTCCCTTTCTCAAATCCCAAATAGGATGTTATCCTAGAGCCCTGCCCATATCCTATCCTCCAATAACAAAGTCTACTCGGGTTCGGATTGGGTTGCCCAGATAGGGTGTGAGTACAACTTAGTAGGCCACCACTAACAGTGTCTAAAAAATTTCCAGTAAAATTATAGTGTATGCAGTTTTATAAACTAACAACTACAAAGTATAATTAAATAGTTATCATATTTCCATTTAGTCTTTAATCATCACATTAGGACAAGTTTCAATTCATGTTTCCCTTTTGAATCACCATTCATTATTATCTTTCATTTGGTGTTGAACATCATGTCAAGCATCCCAAATCTCATTCAGTGTAGGTATCCATGCCAAACACTCCATATCTCATTCGTTGTAGGTCATTATACCTAGCACTCCATATCTCATTCGATGTAGGGCTTCATGCTTAGCACCCAAAAATCATATGCTTGGATAATTATTGGGGAGGAAAGACATTTCCATGTCCCAACTTCTAATCACGCTAGAATTCCATGTCTATCACCACAAAATATCATCTATTTAATCATTATTTAATTCACAACACATAGCCACATCATTACATTAATAACCTAACAATTAGTTAAACATTTATATGGCCATTAGTTAACTCCATAATTAACTATCCACTTAACCCATTAATTAATTAATTAATCAACACAATTCTAATTCCCTAATTTTTTTTACAATATATTATCCACATGAATTCTCAAACTGCCATAATTTATTCTCATAATTAATTATCTTTGATCAACAACATGGAACACAATTAATTCTCGCCATTAATTATCTTACCCAACCAAACATCATTTCATAATTAATTTCACCCAATTGATTATCTTGACACAATAAAATCAATATATCAATTAAAATATATCTACCAATAACCAACCTCCAAAAACAATTTCTGTTTGAGAAACCCCTTAGTTTCTTCCATGATTAATTTATTAAATAATGACCAAGGAAAATAGAAGTCAATTACATATTCCAAGTTACTCCAATTTAGGAAAATAATTATCAAGAAAAGTTAGAAAATCCAAAAAATCACATACACATATCAAATCCATGACTACGAGAGTTCAATTTATACAAACTTCCTTGGTAATTTGATGGATGTTATCCAAATGGAAATCCCCAAAAATTTGAGCATTACAACATCATAGATTAACCTCCCAATCTAAATCCCTAAACCAAAATTAATATCAAAGGCATCAAGATCATGAAAATCTTTATCTAGATCCACAATCCTATATCTAGATCTCAACTCATAGGTTTACATCCATTGAAAAGGTGGAGAACATCCATGAAATGATCATGGATAAATTGAGAAATGATTAGAATAAGTAACGTGATAAAATCCAGTTAATGGGAAGAAAGTGGGTCTTTAATCTAGCCATTTGATCTCAACGAACGATGTTCAAAATACATTGGAATCCATCGGTAAGGCTTTGCGATCACCTATAATTTTTCAGGCCCCATACAAGGTTTAAAATATAAGTGCCTTGAGTGTTTGGGTGGCTTTAAAATGGATTAATGGATAATTAATACCACACACACGGTTTCCGGGTAGGGGAGCACAATTACGTCACACCATATAGAAATCTCTATCCATGTTTCAAAATTGGAATGGTTTACTCACACGGTCTATCAAACCATGCAAAAATCATGCACAACCCCCTGTCTGTTAGTTTTTCTAAAAAAAATAACCCAAATGCACCCCAAGAAACTACTCCAAAGAAAAAGTACATAAAAATTTCAAAACATAATTCAAAAAACATCCAAGATGACTCCAGAAAATTCCAGGATATTACAAAAAAGTACAAATTTCATTAATTAAGAATTATATTACTATTATCCTATAGATTTTACACATGAAATTTTCTCTCAATATATTTTTTTCTATGTTTATGGATTAAAAGGAATTTGTTTTTCGTTATTTACCATGCCATGTATTATTGGACTTATCTAATCATCATATAATTATTATCGATTAAAAATAATCTGTTTTTTGTTATTTATATATTTATGTTTATTATTTTTATATGTTTATTATGGATTCTTTTGTATATTACCCTTACTATGAATTTTATATAACATTATTTTGTTTCTGTTGTCAAAAATCTATGAAGTTTACTATGCTTGATAATATAGGATATTCAAGAGGGAATAGAGATATTCTTATGAAAATATTATGTAGTAATTTTTGGTTTCAAATTTAATATTGGAATCGTGTACATATATTGTTTACTATTACTACTAAAATGGTTGGTCCTTTAGGATGTGATTACTTGTATCATATACCAATGTGTTAAATAAGACATCATCTTTGGGGTACATGGGTAGTGATTTATATATATTAGGTTTTCTAATGACAATCATTTTAATCATCTACTCATGTCCATCATAATGATTCATAAATAAAATGTGAAATCCCATAATATCACCTAGGTTTGTCTAGATAGGCGTATTGTCTTCACCCCATTCATCATGAATTAGTGAAAATCATGTTAATACTCCATTGAAACCTTTCAGATTTTATCATAGTATATACATCCATGACATAACCTCTTCTAGTTTCTAGTATCCATACAATGATTCATTTTATAGTAAAAATAAAAAATCCAAATTTTAAAAAATCTTTAGATGTTATGTTATGAATATAGTTGTCCCTGTGGTTATTGACAAATGATCTGATCACATATTCTAAAAAAACTAAAATATACTCTGATACCAAATGGGGGGCCCAAGTATAACATACATAAATTATGATTAGTTTTATATGAGTATAAAATAAATGATAAAATTATATATTCCCCTAATATATTATTTTTTAGTCTATTTTTTGACTGAATATAAAGCAATTTTGTTTCATAAATGTTCTATAATGTCTCCAATAATGTCTTTCATTTTAATACACTTATGAACATATCATACTACAAACATTCAATTAAATCCTAGGGATGAAATAAATTACAAATTGAGAGCTTTGATTCACAGTAATGGTAATTATATGAGATATTAATCATTGATCAAACAAGATTACAAGGGTATGAAAACATGATCATGACATAATAAAGTCAATTCCAAATAAATTAAATTTATTTCAGTATGTTACCAAAAATAATACTTTGTCATTAAATAATTTAAAATCCATAACACTGTGGAACAAAAACTAATCATTCATCAGCCAATATATCATATCATAAACACTGTAAATTGGAAGAAAACATAATATTATTACATTATGAACATCTATAAATTTTATCATGCTTATACTTTATATAAAAATTTTAGAAACATTTCCTTTCATAAACTAATGGAAACGAATCTTGGTCGAAACATAAACTTATCATCCTAAAACCAAGACAACACATCAACTCATGGATATGAAACTAGGTCCAAATATTCATTTTGAACATGAATATCACATCCCCATATTTGTTATATAAATGATATTGTTTATGTTTATTTTAATTCATTTCTCATTTTTTTAATAGTAACATCCTTTGATATCGTAATATATATATATATATATATATATTCAAAAAAAATTAATCTTTTTTTGTTTTCATTGTTACACATAAAAACGATTGTATCATGCATTACAAGAAAAATTGATTTTCTCTTATATTACATGCAACATTGAGTTCTAAAAAACATGAAAAAATAATAAAATAATACTATTTAATATGTTGATAATCAATTAGACATAGAAATGGAGGGAATGAATAGAATTAACTAAATATTGAAAACATATTGTATGAAAACATATATAAATTAAATTTTTTTCTGTCTATATATTTATGAATAAAAATAAAGGAATTCTTTTTCTAAGAATATATTTTTATGAAATAAACATGTGTCATATAAATAAATTAACTCAAATACATGCCTTGAATGATTTTAAGGAACTTTATATAGTATATATATTTTTATTCATCTACTCAACATTCATATTATGTGTTTCCTTTCCAATAAAAAATAATAAATCCAATTTTACCCTTAAAATCTATTTTTTTATGAAAATAGTATTTAGAATTTTTTCAAAATTAATTTAAAAATAATACTTTCAAATTTAATACAATTTATTATGAAAAAAATTATTTTTTAAATCATATTATGAAAATTATATAATTTTTAATTTTTCATAATTGTTTGAATAGATTATTTTTTGGATGAAAAGTGAAAATTATGAATTCTGATTAAAAACTGCTCAGTCATTTAAATTATTTATAATAATATTAAAAATGGTATTAATTAAAATTATTTCAATTATATTTATATTTATTTCATTTTTTTATTAAACTAAATTTTATATTGATCTTGGATATAAAAACCTTATACAGTTTTTAACAATTTCCCTTTGACAACCTGCATTCTCGTCACATTACTGGGATTAATTTTAAATTAATATTTTCCATTTGGATGAATTGAATTTCGAAAAATAGATTCCAAATTAGAAATATGAATAATTTATATTATATTATAGTGTCAAAATTAATTTTTGACCAAATTGAATAGTTAAAAATGAAAAAAATATTTATCTAAGTTAATGTAAACATGAGTTTAACTGGGAGTTTAAACTAAAATGATAAGGGTGAAGATGACCTAAAACCTATTCCGAAAACTATTTCATGTAAATATTTAAACCCTATAATTTACAAATCTTAATAATAATTCATTTAGGAGTTTATTTCTTAACAATAATGTGGTTACACCTTTTTCATTGAAAATATTACAATTGTGCCACTCACCTCACTTATAAAAGTCCACCCTCTCCTCTTTTCTTAACATATTCAAAACCATTATAACAATGTCCTAAAAAATAAATTAGAAAATTCACCAATTTTATCTTTGAATATTTAATTTTTTAATAAATCCATCCTTGTAAGGATTTTGTTGCGAACGTCGGGAGGACACCAAAAGAATAAGTAACAGTCTTAAACGAATGTTTTATTTTTATTTATACCTCAATCTCCATAAATTATTATTATAACTTAATTATATAGAAATACATGTATATTATGTATATTTATATGATCTTTATTAACATTAAATAACTACAACCATCTTCACTTCCATCAAATGGGTTATGAAATCATCGTTCTTGTTTACTGTAGACTACGACCTCATGAACCGTTGTCATTTTTCTTAAATTAAAAACTCTCATAGATGGATATTATGATGGATATAATGATTATATATGTTATTTATGACATATATAAACCAATATAGTCATTATATCATATATACCTTATTTATAGTCCTTTCTGTAGTGGATGTATTAATGTTACTCTTGTATGGTGGAATACCGCCTCCCAAAGCAATGTTATTTGTTTTCACTAACCCAATAAATGGAATATAATAACCATAAATATATTTAATATAAGAGATATAATTATAAAATTAATTAAATTTTTATCATTCTAACAATATATTATTGTATTTTATTTTTCACATTTTTAGTCACATAAATATGATAATGTCGTTCATCTACAAGTGGACCACCACCTTCACAAAGTGATGTGACTCTCTTTTCCTAATCATAGCACATTGGTTATATATATATATATATATTGAAATAATATGGTATTTAAAATATTTTTATCATTTTTTAATGATAATATATCATGTACATATTTTCTGTAATGTTCATCGATCAATGTAAATGTTACTCATGTGTTCTTACACCCTACCATCTGCAGGAATCTAGTGTAATTCATTTATCAACACCATATTTTATTATTTCTAATAATAATATTATAGATTTATGAATATTAATATTATTTCATTATTATTGTTATATAGATGATGCAGCCTTGATCAAATTATGAGGACCAAATATAAAAAAGCAAAAGATATAAAAAAACACAACAGTTATTACCCATAACATGATTTTAATTTGGAATTGTTAATAAATGGTTAATTAAAGGGAATAAATAAATAATATATTGTGTGGTAAATATAATTATGGTTCATCAAATTATTTTTAATAAACTTATAGTTATTATAATGTAGGTTCGAACATGTTTAATGGAGGATGAGATATATGGTATGTTATTTCTAGTCTATTCTGTTTATAGGTGTCATATGGAAGTTCACCACTATTTTATTATGTGTGGTGTATATATTTCTCAATTTACATGTTATATCATGAATATAATTATAATAATGTTACTTATTTTATAGATATGTTGGTTTAAAAATATATATTACTTTAAAACAATATAT
Source organism: Viscum album (assembly GCA_963277665.1). Taxonomy (NCBI): domain Eukaryota; kingdom Viridiplantae; phylum Streptophyta; class Magnoliopsida; order Santalales; family Viscaceae; genus Viscum; species Viscum album. Next base: position 523,813,902 of record OY728150.1, read on the forward strand.
ACAACCCCTTTGACATGTAATATCATGAATTTATTTATCCTCAGGATAATTTATGTTTAATATAATGTTACTAAATAATGTGGATTATGATTTAATGTTTCAAAAGGGTTAACAATTTCATGCTAAAATATCATAATTTATCTATAATTTTTATGATTGTTCTTATTATGATAAAATAATATGATGCATCTATCAATAAACTCATGAATTCTCTTACCCACTAATTATGTTATGAGAATACAAGTATTCAATAAATTTTCCTATATTTATGTACTCAATAGATTCAAAATAATGTTTATATAAGAAAATATATTTATTTACCTCTTCGATCAAAAACCCATTTTTTCTTCCAAAAAATGGTTTTTTAATTATTTTAAACAATGTTTGTAAACATTATCTAAAGGATTTGTTAATCATATTGTAACTCATGTTTAAATTTTTAAAAAATATTTTGAATTTAATATTAATGTTTTTTTCAAAACTATTCCAATTTTTATTTTACCATGAAATGAATGAAATCATTGCTTTAACCTTCCCGGGAAGAATATTATTTCCTTCTATCATGGTATCTTAATGGTTTAATTATTTCATTAATTGTTTTTAGTTGATATTATAAAATGAAAATTATTTAATTTTTTTAATGTTGAAAAAATTATTTTCTTGTAAAAAGGATATTTTCCTCAGGAATTATTTGAAAATAATCATTAAAACTTATTTTTAAGTATTAATTATTTTGAATATGTTTTGTGTTTTAAAAATTATTTCTCAAGTGGAAAGGAAGATTTACTCATGAAATTTTTCAAGTAACCCTTCAGAACCATCTTCCATATAAGATGAATTCCTTTTATGTTACTTATACATTACCAGGGATATGATCCAAGGAAACCATTTTTATCCATTATATGAATGGTCTATTTTCTAATGAAATTATGTTTATAAATCCTCATCCATTTTCACAGTTATGATATAATGAAATAATAAATGCATTATGAAGCCCATTTATAATACATGGGTTTTAAAACCATGAAATGATTATGAAACCAATATCTTTTCCATAGTTTATGATGATATTTTTATGAAACCCATTTATTTTCATGGGTTCGGATATGATTAATATTTTATGATATTAGGGAATAATGATTACTATTTTCATTATGTGCATAGAGGAACATATATATCCCTCTAATGATACTTTTAGTAACAAATGTTCAATGTTTATATAGGGTAAACTGGTGGGTAGAATTTTACTGAAGAAGGTGGAAAATGGGTGGTTAGACCATGTCCAAAAATATGTTACAAGGGTGGGTAGCCCATGTTCAAAGTATGAACATGGGTGGTTAGACCATTCCAAAAATGTTATGAAATTATTCACTAATATCCTTGACATAATGTTTTTTTTGATTATGTATTTTCCAAAAGTCTACGTGTTCTTCCAATGTTATGATATCATAGATATTTTTATTTATTTTCTTATAATTTAATTTTTATTAACTAACAATATTTATTCCATGTATCATGACTATACAATTTGATATGAAGAATATTATTTTAAAATTTTATGCTCATTTCTTTATACACTTATAATCGTATCAAGATTGTGTGTTCATCGATATCTCACTTTTTTACCCAAATTGATCATTTGATCTACCAAATTTGTCCATTTCATTAAAACATGTTTTAAATAATGTGTTTAGGTAAGTTATGTTTTTGTATATTATCGAATGGAAATATAATTATCAGAGAAATTGAATAAATTTAAATAATTAAGAATATTATGTTCCTAGATCCCAAGCATGGTAGGGAATTATGGTCTTCGTGTATGTGTTTATGTAATGTAATGAATATTCACATAAAAATTCATAATATCCACATATGGGAATTAATGGTTTCTATATTTATTATTAGTGGATTGATTTATTATCCCTTTAGAAGCTAGGATGAGTAAACACTACTTATATATAGGGATATTTCTTAGTATATGATTATTTATGTCTGTAAGGATAAGTCTAAGGATGAGTCAAAGTATCTAAAAATGTAATGGAATTTGGGTAAAGGATAGATAAAGCGGTTTCAAGGAAATTGAATCCATTGTTTTCTAATATAGGTGGATGTGGGTCATGAATAGAGATACCCATGGCTAGTAATTCTGAAAAGGTTGAACCCAACTAGGCCCATTTTTTACCTACTGAATGAAAACATGACTAACTAGACACCTAGTTTAACTCTCCTGGGGGATATACCTTGGAACATAAAAAAATATTTATAAAAATCATGAAGGTGTTAAATATATGATGAATATGAATGACATGGGATAAAACTATGGTTTCATTGATTAAAAATAATGGTTCATAATTTAGACACCCAAAATGTGTATTTATGAATATTAGATTTTCTATAATTATTATTATTTCTCCACAATGTTATTTTGTTTAGTAAATGGTGATAACTATAGAGAAATTGGTTAAAAGTGAATTTGATAAGCAATTAACTCATGTGTAGCCAAATGGGATGATAAATAGAGTCATGGATTTCATGATTATGCATAATCATTTACCATGACATTTGATTGAGAATATTCACAATACACATATCTAAGACTATCTAATAAATATTAATATAGAGTTTTAATAGATATCAGTTAGTGTGGAATGTAGTGGAAACATGATTAGTCTTACCATATGTTGGGAATGTGGGATGAGGCACTCAGGAGAATCATAGAGAGGTTCAATAATAGATTTTGATAGTAGAAAAGGAAAAGAATCAAGTAATTTTAGTGGAAAATAGAAAAGATTTATCAACATAATGGATGAGAATAATGGTATCCCAATTGTGTTACTAAATATCAAATGTTTTAAATATGGAATGTATGGGAATTAAAAAAATCAGTATCATAAGGGGAATGCTCATGAAGTGAATCGTGTAAGAACCTGATTCTTTATTTTAGGTATGGTTACATATTTTTTTCCTTTGAGTTGTTTTCAATAAAACAACAGAAATTTTGTAAAAATACTAAATTTAGGGGTTATATTCCATGTAATCCTATAGGCATGCCAGGTAGTATGGTCGTGTGTGATGGTAATATATGGCATGTGGGATTGTTTGTGAGAAAGAAAGGAAAACCCAACTACATGTTGTATACTTCCTAGTAAACGCTGTGTATTCATGTCGGCAGGTTCTGGAATGTAAGTCGGTGAAATTAAGCCACCAACTACACATTTAAATGATATAAAAGCCATTTATATGGGCTTATAAACAATTTATTTATTTCTCTTAAAATAGTTATTAGCCTCATTCTTATGTTTTTTGGACAGAGGGGTCGTCGGGTGGAAGAACAAGCAACGCCAAGATTCATTTCATTTCCCATTTTTTCATCTAGAATCCAATTAGAACACCATGGGATCCATCATAATCCTCTAAATCTATACTATTCTATAATTAATTGGATGTCAAGTCTGGATAAGAAGATTCATAATATGACGAGGTATGTCGTCTTATATCTCTCATTAATTTTCGAGATGTTTATACTTGTGGTTGCACCGCATGCCCATGATTAGGGTCTTTCCTTGAATGGAAATTGATCCTTATTATTACCTACTATATTTATGGTAATTAATTAAATGAAATAAACCATTCTTGTCTTTTTTTCATGATTAAGGTCTACCTCGTGGGTGTGTCTTCCTCAGATAATTACCATTTAGCCATTTTGGCATAGAATGTCCATGGGAATGACTTATTTTCTCTTTTAGGGTCGTTTAAAATGAACTTGGGAGTTAAATGGAAATGAAATTATGGGAGAATTGTAAGGGGTTTTATTATGGATTTTTGAATTGTGTGTTCACCCTTTCCATGATGTGGTTTTTAAGCATGTTGGAATGTTCAATTGAATTTTAATGAATAAATGGTAAATAGTATTGGGTGATACATGTGTTTAGTGTAGAATATTGTGCATGAACTCACATGAATATTGTACCGTGAACCTTGGGTGAAACTTGGGTTCACCTTAGAACTCCATGGAGGGACTCGAGAGGATTTTGATTTAAATTTCATTAAGGACACTTGGGATCCCTAGTACGACTGTTGAGGATGGACTAAATTGATGAGATATTATACTATAACTTCGGTGACACATCGGTTCAACATATAACTCTATGTAAGGACCCAGTAGACATTGTTTTATATTTATTTAGTCAGACATGGGCTCCCAAGTAGTACCGCGAATAATAGAGGAAACTAACATGAACTTATACCAATGTCTAGAGTGATACTTAGGGCTCCCTTGTAGGGCCACTGAGAACGGACTCACATGATGTTTGTACAATTGAACCTAATTTTATACTTTATTTCCAACATAGGAATATCAAGAACAGACACACGTTATAATTAAATAATGTAATAGAATGAATTGCAACACATCTTCCAAGCCAAAGCATAGACATGGATTCATTATACAGTTACATGTTTAGAAGGTCTTATGAGACTTCTGTTGTTCTTACTTTAATACATGGAATTTCGAGCAAAGGGAGAATTATGATACATAAATATCTCATGTATTTGAATTTCTAATAGTCATAATGAACTTTTTAAAATAATTCCATAATTTTTATGATGATTTAACTTTCAGTATGACCTAGTTTACAACATTTTACTATTGTAAAAAATTGCTGCATATACTCACTGGTAGATTGGCATAGACCTTATGTGGTTCCCCATTGGGATTTATTTCTCAAACACAATTTGGGAAATTTTTTTGGGTCCAAACAGACTATATTTATATAGTTTTCAATAAGGGAAAGGGCCCTTTTTAGGTAAATGATTTTTACTAAGGAGTAGGAGAGAATTGGACCATGCCAAGGCTTTAGATGCCACATGGTTTAATTTTTTAGTACCGTACTTTGGTATTATTTTATACTTGATAGCAGTGTATCCAGTTTTTACTATTTTCCTATAAGATGTGACATACTACATCATTTGATATTATAAGACTCCGGGTTATCTTTATCTTTTGGGGTTCTTCTATTTACATCAATTTCATATTGTCTACTGCTCCATTGTTGTTATTAATTTTTTCCACTTTGTTAAACTCTACTATTGAGCGAATAGTTTCCCAACTATCACACCATAGGCACTCACTTCTAGCAGCCAACCCTTGTAATTTGTGGAAATTATCTTGAGTCCATGTGGCCAATTTGGTGCGGGGCACCATTTAAGTGGCTTCGAGATCAAGGATGTTACAAATCTGCAAGGTTGTAGAGTAATAGGTTTTCTATTTATGATGAAGATACTATGGATGACATATAAAAATAAATAGATATTATGAGATTATATGAAAAATCCATGTAAATGGTTTGATAAAGAAGGGGGATGAATGTTCAATTTATGTTTTGGAATTTTAGAATTATGAATTATATAAGAAAAATTCAGATTAATTTTTTTTGTTATGGATTTTAAAAAATATTTTTCTTGGTACTGATGAAATAAAAAAGAGACTTAATGGAAGTGTAATATTTAGATTATGGAAAGATAACACATATTATGTTCCTAATGTTTAGAAAATGTTGTTCAGTTTGGATAAAAAAAGGTTGATATGATAAAATTATATAAGCTATGATGGATTTTCATATAACTGATTAGTTATTTGTTAAAAAAAATTTTTATTCTATCATTGATGGAATTTAACTAATTTTTTGATTTAACGAATGTATCAAATAATATATGTTTCATTTAATGAATAGGGAATTTGTTTTGGTATTCATTAAGGTATTTTAAATTTAGTTTTTAATAGAATACTTGATGAAGGTATTCAAATGTTTGGTATGTGACAACAAAAAGATAAATCATGATCTATGGGTGATTAATTATGAGCTAACATTAATAATTTAGTTACCTACTTTGTAAATTTTGAAATATATAAGAGTTATAAGGTTAAATTATTTTTGAATGGATAAAGTAAAAAATTTATTTGTTGTCTTAGAAATTAATGTATTAGTTCACCATATAAAACATTATTCAAATTGGATAATCGATGCTAACTAGTTTTTTCATGATGATAACTATATAATGAATACATTAATTATCATTTAACATATCAACCTTATTACCAGTAGTGCTTTCGATGTACCAAATAATCCTTTATTTTAGGGAGTAAGTGATGAAGTCGAAATTGATCAAAGCACATCTAAATGTTGACATTATGCTTATGAAATAGAGTAAAATCAAGTATATATTCTTTTTAAAATTATTCTAATATAAGAGTAGGATATGAAAAAAATATTGTTTTCTGGATATGATCAAATTTTTTAATATCAATAAACATTTTCATTCCCTATTGGTTTATGGTTTTTTATTGACCTTTTTCTAGATCACCCACTATATGCTAATAAATTATTTCTATCACTCTCTCTAAATAGTAACATTTTTAACCCATGCACAAATATTCACTACCCACCTATATTTTAATATGTGGAATACTATTTCTGAGTTACTTTAGGAAACCATTTTTTTAACATTACCATTTTATAGGTTGTTTGGTTATTCATTTGTCTGAATTCAGTTAGTGTAAATGAATTTTCAAATGCTAAAACTTGGATGACCGAGATGAATTTTGATCGAGAAATTCAAGATATAGAGGGTAGAATGTAAATCCTATATATTCTTTTAAATAAAATTTTGAATGAATTTAATCTGTTTGATATTTTGTGTTGCACATAACACAACGATTATAATTCATTACACATAACACTATGATTGTCTTCTATTATATAGCACATGAGCTTTAACGAACCATAAAAAATTATTAAAATATGATTTTTTAATATGATAATTATCACATATCCAATGGAATTGAAGTTGTGAATAATATTAAATACGTTAATAAAATATATGGTTTAAAGATGTATATAAAATAAATTCATTAGAGATCATATTTTTGAAAATGATATAATGAAAATCATTTTTCAGGAATTTTTTTTTAAAAAAAACAATCACATTTGAAATAAATTAATAAAAAACCAATTTTGGTTAAGTATTTTAATGGATATATATATTATATATATTAAATAATCTATTTAACATTCAAATTATTTTTATAGTAAATAAATAATAATATATCAAATTTTATGCTTAAAAATATATTTTTCAAAAGAATAGTTTGGTCTTTTTTTTGAAAACTTATTAAAAAATAAATTATTAAAATTTCAGAAGATAATTATTAAATAACACAGTTTTTTAAATAATCCTTTCATAAATTATAATAGGGTTATTTTTTGATAATTTTATAAAAATATTACATTTTTTATGAATAGTGAAAATACTAATTTTTTATAGAAAACTGCATTTTCTGAAAACATATTTATAATGTTTCATTGTATTTTATGTTTATTGTAAAGTTATAATATTTAAAAAATATAAATATTAATCTATTTTAGGAAATTTTAGATAAATTTATTTTGAAATTGGATATAAAAACATCATAATATTTTCAACATTTCTCATTGAAAACTGACTTTCTCATCATGTCTACAAGATTAGCTTTAAATTAAATTTTTTATAGTTATGTGATTTTAATTTTAAAAAAATTTATTATATATTTAAAATCATAATTATTTATATTATATAATAATTTAGACTATTTTTTTGTAAAAAAATAATTGTGGAAATAGTAAACATTATATTGCATGATTAAGGTACAAATGAGTTTACTAAGTGTGGGGTGGTTGTTAAACTAAAAAAATAAGGGTAAAAATGACCTAAAAACATGTCTCAAATAAATTTAATGTTAATATTTCAACCCTTTATTTTCTAATTCTATATAATAATCCATTAGGGAGGTTTTTTAAATGAGAAAAACCTATTTTCACATATTTGTTTTAAAAATATCTTATGTACCACTCACCTCAAATATATTGCCCATCTGTTTCTTATTTACACCATAACACCCATTTTTTACCAAAACATACCCAAATAATTATAAAAATATATAATAATATCCTAGAAGGCATAGTTTTAGAATAAATATATCATAATAAAGGTTTTGGTGTAAGCCTATGGAGGATACACGAAAAAGAGGTAAGGTTCATCAATAAAGGATTTTGTTTCTTTTCTCCCAAAAATCCTCAAATTATTTTGAAAACATGATGATATAATTACATAATTACATTAAATATAATTAAATATAATTATGTTATAATAATTAACTGTTAAATTATATGATTCAATCAAATGGGTTATGAAATCATAATTCACGTGTACGGTGGAGTACCACCACACGACCCAATTTCATTTTTATTTCATTACCACCTATGAAAGTAGGAAAATATGATGGATATAAGGTATATATATATATTATATTTTTTCACTCCATTCTGTAAAGGATACTATAACATTATTCGTGTGTATAGTGGACTATAGCCTTGTGAAGCGATGTGATTATTTTTTACTGACTCTTTGCGTGGAAGATAAAAAAAGATAAATATATTTGATATACATAGAATAATTTCTATATTGATGACATATTTATCATTAAAATAATATAGTACATTAGTTTATTAGTTATATTTTCTTTTTTCTAAAAGTGATAACTTTCATCCTGTACTTGTGGACAACCACCTTCACCATGTGATGTGACTTCCTTTTTCATCACCACACAACATTGTTGAGATGAATATGTATATGTAAATAAATAATATTATATTCTAGATATTATTATAATTTTGAAAATATAATATATTATTAAACCTCTTTCTATAATGATAGCTGGTTAATGGAAACATTACTCAACCATATGTACGATCTACCGTCTCATTGATCGTAACATACTTAATTTTTAAAAACCATCTTTCATAACTATTGATAAATTTATAATTTCTATAAGAATATGGTAATTATTTCAAGATTAATATTTTTTAGTTGATATATCTAGAATTAAATTAAGAGGAATTAAAAAAATTTCAAAAAATATAGAAAAAAACAAAGTTGTTTTTACCAAATATATATTAAATTAAATAATTTTTAATAAAAAGGTAATAAACTATAATAAGTAAATGATATATGGAATGATATATATAAATATTTTTATTTAATATATGTATAATATAATTATATTTAAAATATATATGGTTTGAATGGATACTAACGAAGTTGATAATTTAGGTGATAGATTTATAGTCACTCTTTTATTTCTAGGAAGAAAATGAATGTTTAACACCACTTTACTTTGTATGGTGTATATAATATAAAATTTACATTTTTTATGATTAGTAAAATTAAGTTAATTAAATTTAATGTTTCATTTTAAGATATTATTAATATGACATTATGAATCAAAAGATTAATATAGGGATAACATATTTTTTCCTCGATTGTACTTATTTGAGACTTAAGTAATGTTATTCCAATATCTTCTTTCAAAAGGGTTATATACCACAAATTTTACATGTAATACTATGATTTCATTTATCTTCATAATATATTAGGTCTAATTTAATGATATTACTTCATGGGGATTATAATTCAAGCTTACCAAAGTGGTAAATATTTCATGTTACAATCAGTCATTTATCAGGAATGTATTTAATTATGTTTATGATGATAAAATATTTTGATCCATATCATAAGATAGTAATAAATTTTTATTCCCTCTAGTATTTATGATAATACATGTTTTTACTTCATTTTTATCACTTTATGTACTCTATAGTTCCAAAAAATTTATTTTTATGAATAATTAAATTTGTTTCTCTCCTCAGTCAAAATCCCATTTTCTTCCGACAAACATTTTTCTAAACATCATTCAAATATGTTTTTAAACATTATCCGAATTATTTATTAATACCTTTTTAATTTATTCTTTAATCTATAAAAAAATTAATGTAATATTCATTTATTGATCCAAAAAGTAAATTTTTTGATTTTAGTTGAAACATGAAAGTTGTATTTGTTTCAACATTAATTGATTGAACAATATATCAAATTTTCCTTACTTATCTATGATTTTGATATTACCTTAAACATCTCATATTTATTTTCAAAATATATTTTTAAAAATATTTTTTAATGTTTTATGAAATGGTTTCTCATGTGAAATAAATATTTTCTTCATAAAATGGTTTTAAATAATAAATAATGAATATTTTAGATGAAAAATATTCTGAATATTTTTTTATGTTTTAAAAAGTATTTTCATCTAGAAAGGTGATGTTCTAATAAATATATTCCATGTGATATTTAAAAATAATTTTGTTATGTTTTGATATAATTTTCTGTTACTTATACATTACTATGGATATGATTCAAAGAAACCATTCTTATCCTTTCATTTAATGGTTTATTTTTTGAGGACATTATGTTTACAAAACCCATTAATTTTCTAGGGGTTATGATAAGATAAAATCATGAATGGAATATGAAACCTATTTTATTTCCATTTTTTAATATATGATAAAATTATTATGAAATCCATTTATTTTCCACAGTTTATTTTGATGTTATTGTGAAACCCTTAACTATTATTGGGAGCAGATATTTTGAATGTTTTATATGATCATGTGGCCTAAAAAATGAATGATTTTCATTATTAGATGACTAGGAACTATATCACCCTCAAATTTATTGGGTAATGATAAATATTATATTATATTAGATGGTAAATATGTGGTATTCTCAGGACAGAAAATTACCATACATTGGTTGTTAGTTCCAGCCCAGAAATGAGGGTACCTAGGTGGTTAGTCCAAGCCTGAAGTTGGCACACATATGCTAATCCCAACCAAAACATGTTATCATTGTCAAGGTTGGAATAATTGGCATATTTATTTCTATTATTATATATCATCAACATATATATATACACACATCATTTTCCAATGTTACTCTCTTAGATATCTTGTTATTTAATATCCATGTGATTAATGTATTATAAAAAAATATCCTTAATTAAACATCATAAGATTATAATATTTGATATGTAAGGAATTGTTTTCAAATTTAATTCTCACTTCCTCAAACCCTTAATCTCATCTCATGATTATGTTTTCATTGTTATCTCACTTTCTCATCCATATTAAGAATATGATATCACTCTTTCTTATGTTTTTTCTCCTATTTACAAAAAAATGGTTTTATGTAGGGTATGTTATTGAAGGCTACTAAATAGTGATATACTTATGGGACACAATGAATTTTATTAATTAATTAAGAATATTGTGTCCTATGTTTACAGAGGAACTATACTACTATGGTTATCGGGAATGAATTTGTGTAATATTATCAATATTCATCTAAAATATGTATGATCAATGTAGGATAATCATGGTTACCTATTATTATTCCCAAAAAATGGGTGATTAAGAGGATGAATATTATAGGATAAGGGTACGGGATTTTTTTTGGATAATTGTTGATGAGATTGACATTATGATAGTCTAAAAATAAACACCATATTCCAAATGGAAATACATTGACTCTATCAGATATAATAGACCCCAGGGGCCTAGCACTGGGGTTACATAATTGGGATACTGTTTAAGGAGGAATGTATGGAATTCATTTCAGAAAACTATCCACCTCATGTCTAGTAACTCATCGACACTACTGAGCCCACTATGAGACTGGTTCAAATAATACAAGGTATAAATTAATGAACCGCATGGGATTTTAGTGACACATAATTTTTACAACCATAAATTTAAAAGTACAAAACTATTGGAAGTAACATGAATTTTGATACTTCATTCTTTAGTCACAGAATACACTTTCTCTTCCACTTATCCCTCTTTCATTGGACCAATCAAAAAAAAGTTAATTAGTACTTATTTTGGATTAATTACAAATTTTCAAACTTATTATGAGCATATTAAAGATATATGATATATATGTGTCTTATATCATGTCTATATGATGAGTTGTCTTTCTCTTTATATTTTAGTTGATCATCAAATGTGCTAACAAAATTTCATTATCAAATATGGATCTCCCACAATTTTTAAAAATTCTATGTGTTATTGTTTTTTATTTGTCATAATAATATTTTTATTAATGGATGTCTGGTGATGTATTACTCATCTATTGATGATTACATGGTTAAAAAGTGTAGAATTAGACTTCTCATTGATAAACTCCTCTTAAAGTATATAGATCTATCTATATTACTGGATGTTTTGGTTATGTTTTTAGAGTGGTCGTCATGATACTTTATTCTTCTTGAATATATTTTTTTGAAGGATTTATGATGGGATGATGATATTTTTATATACCCAAGACTCCCTTAAAGAATTTACATTGATTTTATTATCTATTATTCGAAAAACATTCCAATGAATTTGTGTTCCTTCAATCGATATACCACATAATTGATTCAGTTGATATACTCCTTACGTTATGTGGTACTACAATGAACTTATCAAAAAGGAATTATCTTTGTTATATATATCCTAAACTCAATTCATGGAAATGAAAACCCTAGATATACATCCATTCTATGTGAGATATTCTACATGGGTGATATATGTGTTCAATATTCAATTACTTATAAATCATTGGAGTTCTTCATCATCAAACTTGAAGAAAAAAATTTACACATCCTTTTAATTCCCTATTTCCACCTATTTTATTGATTCAATTGTTATTTCATGAAATTATGTTTTTTATTTTTAGTGATTATTTTTGGGACTGAAATTTTTTGTGATACCCATATATGTTCCCTATTTACATTAGTGTTGTCAGGAAAACTTTTTTCCATGTTTGATGTTGGTCACACATTTTTGAATGTTGATACTATATAATAATGATGATATAATATGTTTTATATATTATATAATTCCATTTTATATTTATTACCAAGATGTTGGAGGTTTCTCTTGGTATTAATGAAAATTGAATTCATTAGTATGATTACTCCTTAAAAGATTAGTTTAAATGATGAATGACAATGATGATTGTGGAATCCTACACAGGGTAGGATCATTATATCATTGTGGCCTATACGAATCTCAATGACTTGGGTATACATAGAGACATTTTGGAACATAAAACATTATGGACATAGATTTTCATGCCCACTCATTTGCTCAAGGATGTACAATGACATATTTGTAACCTTATGGATAGTTATAGATCATTTCAAACATCTTGGTAATCATCCCAACATATCATCGAAGTAGGTATGATAATGGATCAAGGTGGCTGGGATAACACATGTGTGATTACTTTTTGGGTTTTAAAATTACCTACATATATTATAAGATCATCTAATACACCTGTTACACTTATGATAATCTATTCATGATTCAATGTTGGTCTCTAAATAGTTGTTTTTAAGGAAAACTTATATGAAATATTCAATACACATGAAGACATCATGTATTGGGATCTATTAATGGGAAGGAGTACCATGTAATATGGATCTATTATGGATAATAGTGATAATTATGGACGTATAATTTGTATGTAGGATTACTATAGTTAATTAATTTAGTATCTACGTGAAAATTACCATAATTTTGAATTCCACTTAGGGTGCATATTTTTTTACTATTTGTATGACACGTATTCCATTTTTTATAATTTTATTATACAGTATTTTGTGTATTTATTATATAATATTTATTAATAGGTGTTTAAGTATGTGATTTTGAGGGTATAGTGTTGGAACTAATGGAATTTAGATCCTCCCTGCTGATTGTTATCCTCTTGCATGTAAGGAGTCATATATGTGGTAATTGGAATCTCCATAACAAAAATACTTTTATGGGTTGAGTCATTAAAAATGATATCATGTCCCGATACCGTTAATTCTTTTTGAAACTAACTTGATATATGATATCAAGGATATAGGATGTATGGGACTCGGGGAGGGGAGTTTCAATTTTCTTTTCCATCACTTGTGTAACATGCCTCATTGTCTCCATTGACAGGACTTATATTATATTCTTATGAGTTTTTGTTGTGTCTAATAATCAGGAATAGGTAATTATGAACACATTCCATATATATAAACACGATTAGGAGTAACATATTAGTATATAAATATAAATTCATGAAATTTACTTTAAATTCATGAGAGACTTTTACTATATTGTGTGATATATTATTTTTTATTTATTTTTGAGAATAATTATGATTATAATTATTTATATGAAACTTAGAATAATTTTATGTTTGAATACATATGTTTGTGTGAAAAATGTATGGATTCAGAACCATGGTTAGTTCTACAAGGTTTATATCTTAGGTAATGGGTAGACTCCTATGGAAACCATGATGTTATCCTTTAGATTTATTCTAATCCTTCTTATATGTATAAAATGTTACCCTTCTTATTAAATTATATTTCCATGTGAAATAGTTACGGGGACTCATGTTGACAAGGTAGGGGTACTCCCACTTGGGAAGATGCCCTATTCAATTACCAGTATTACAGAGGGTGATTTAGATTGTGCACTCTCACCTAATCTAGTAGAAAATTTTATAGGCACACATTACTTGTTGGTGCTTACACTAGTTCCTTTATAGGGAATAAGGACTTTAAGGTCTATAGTCTACCTTTATATAAATTGAAAACTCTATCATCCACTATCAAATAAATGTATTAGATAATAATAGGATGCTGAGGACTATATAGACATCATCAAGGGGGTCTTTAATCTCATAGAGTCACGTGAGGTCATGAATAGATATTTTTATACTATACGGACCCTATAAGAAGTGGTGGATCATAGAATGAAATAATGGAAGGTATGAGAGTATCTCTTGGGAGACCATGATGATACATTTTTAGGGGATTTCTTTAATAACATGGTGAAGATGGATCGAGAACAAGAGTTCAAGGAGATATACCATGTTTCCATAACTGTATCATCATACTCAACTCATTTCATAGAGAAAATTCCTTTCTCTTGAATATTTTATAGAAATAAGGTAAGAATGGAATAAAAAAATCATGATTGGACTCATTTGAAACATATGATGGAAGGTTGAAATTTTAAACATAGTCATATGACATGAGGTTCTACATTAATAATTCACTGTTACGATGATCTGGGAGGAGGATCTTGTTGTTGGTTCTCATCCTCCCCTCAATAAATGGGTATGTGGGCCTCATAAAACTTTTTTGCGGGTCTCCTCTTGTATCAGAAATTTGGATTTTCGGGATGTTACTCAGAGTAATGGTATGCATTTGGAGTGGAGTATTACTTCATTATCCCCAAAAAGGATTTTCATAGAGAATCAACTATGGAATATTTTTTCATTATCTCAGGTTCATTATAGATACTTATACCATGTTTCATTATTGATACAAAACACTTTATCTCAAGTAGTTATTATCATAGGATTCAAGGATATGGTTCTACATGGGTGGTGGAAAGAAATGACCCTTTTCCATAGGTACCCATCTAGTGTTGTCATTAGAAGGCTCCGATGGTGACACATCAGTTCGCTATTGTTTCATAAGGACATGGTATATGATCTAATTTAGGTGAATATTTTAGTTTATTTGTCTATATTAGATGGAGGTGAGGTACTCTCTACTGTTTGCGTTATATTCCTAATGATCGCTAAATTTTCTTGAACTTTTTTTGATATATGATCTTACCATTACATTATATATTCACACGTTGTTTTATTACATAAATTGTCAATAAATTTATCCTCTAAGTTAAATTCCATTAATAAACCATAAATAACTAAACAATATTTCTTTAAAGATACATTGTGTTCCCTTTGTCATTTTTATAGACATCTATTTGAATTCATGATTTTGGAGACGATAATATTTAACATTATTCTTAACATTGGTTGGTTGACTATTTTTTTATCTCACATTGATTTTTATTAGATATGGGTACACTTCAAAATACACAAGGGAGAGAAGTAAGTGATTTATTGAGATTGAAAACTAGTTGGAGGTAGCATTGATCTAGAAATGAGTCATATTTTCATAATCACATCCCATAATGTGGGATTTCCACATTTAGTTGGATATCATATATCTCCCTCATCCTTTCCTCCATCTATAGATCTCATTAAATATGTATTTATATATAGAATATCTCAACAGAATATTCATATATAGGATTATATAATCCTTATATATTTAATAAACTTTGATGAAACTTTTTTTGATCACCTGAAGTTGGTTGAGTTTGAATAAATAGTTTTTAACATGTATTTCACTAAAGTAGAAGAATTTTATGCTATTTATGGGAGGAAATTCTATTTACTGATTTGTTTGAATGAGGCTAGTGAGGTAGTAGCTATGGGTTCTACTATGTTATAGTAGTCCTCCTATAGAGTAAATGTGATCTGGAAGAGATTGATCAATAATCAAAGAATACATAAGTCTTATTATAACAATAAGAGGAGACCTTTTGAGGTTTTGTTGTGAGATAAAATCATTCTAAGAGTGACTCCGTGGTTAGGACACCAATGATCATTGAATAAGGGGAAGACATCATCATGAAATACTAGACCTTTCTTGATACATGAGAAGGTAGAGAAAGTGGTATATCAAAATGACATTTCATAACACTATTGTGGTATACATGACTTATTTTTTATGTCTCAACACTATAGGTAATTTTATGATTCTACACATATCATTGAATATTAGTATATTTACATGGATCTAAAGTAATTATATATAGATCTCAGAGTAATAATTATAGGCCATAGTGAAAAAGTATATCGAGGTAATTTGGTTCCACTAGTCTGGAATCATTATCATCATTGATAGATCTAATAAGAGACGTGTGATAGGGAGGATCACTTCCTAGAATAGTGGAATAAGTTATTTGATAACAGAATTTTATAGTATTAATCAGGAATGATAAATCACTAGTTTGGGGGGTAGTGACATTTTGATTATATTTCAAATGTATAAGATAGTTGGAGTCTGAAAACGTTTTATTCAATTTTTTTTCTTTCTATTATGGATGATTAAGATGACGTATTTTGGAGGATAAGGGTATATGAATTATTATTTTGATACATGAGGAAGGGATTAGTATTGTGGTTATTGAAAAACCATAACTATCGAGCTATAGGGATTACATTGAGTCACCAGGCTAAAACAAAATTCAACTGGTCAGATGATGGCTACAGAAGAATTATAGTAATCTGTAATGGCCCAAGGTTTTATAAATGAAATTACCTTTTTAAATGAATAATATATTTATTATATAAGGAAATTATTGAAAAACCTTGCACTAAATTTGTGATTTTGGATTGTTTTAATTTATATCATGTATTAATTAAAATGTGGTTTAGAATTATAAAAATTTATAATATATTCATTGTGTATTGATTGTTATTATTAATATATACCAAGGATTATGATAGATATAATTGGTATAAATAAAATAATTGAGGGACTATACTTGTAGTATCACACCCAATGAAGCTCATTTGTTAATTATTTTAGGGGAGATATTGTTATTGAAATTTTCCCATGAACATGGACAAGTTAATATTTAAAAACTAATTCACTTAGTAAAATTCCTGTAATAGTTTATAAAGATAACTGAGATCATGGCCAAAACCTTATACATTTAACTACCTCAAAAAAAATATTATATTCATACACCATACCCTTGGGGAATTCACAGGTCTAATAAATGGACTTGTTTCAACACCATGAAAATAAAAAATCATATATTTTTATTTTTTATAATTTATTTATTATATTTTCTTATTCATACATTATAGTTATTAATCACTATGATTGATAAAAATTATATTTGGATACAATGAAAAAATTATTTTTTAAATAAATTTATAGTTTCATTCAAGAAACTCAATTGGATGTATTAAATAATTAAAAATTGTTATATTTTAATAAAATAATATTAATAATATTAATTTATTTAGTATAAATTATTATATAATTTTACAAAGTCAAATGTAGTTTTTTAAGGGTTAGAAAACTATTATTTTCATGTAACATATTATTATTTAATAAATTAGGGTTTGTTATATAAAATATTCAATTATCATGTATAGAATATTATTTTTTATAAAATAATATTATTTATCAAATAATAATTTTAAAAATATCAAATGGTGAAATTTTCCCCAATTTTTTAGATGATTGAATTTTCATTTAAAGAAAATATTGTATTATTATATTCTATGTTTTTTGATATGATAAAATCCAAAAATTGTTTAAATAAATACAATAAATTTTATCCTATAACAATATTTTGTTTTTCGGTTCAAATAATTTTTTTATTTGATTTATTTTATATACTATTAATGAATTGTACATAACCTATATTATATTTTATGGTTTTAAAAACAATTATTTATAAACATGATTCGCTTCCACATCATCAAGGGTATTATTTTAATGATTTTTTCTCTTAGATATAAAAATTTATCACTAAAAATCATATTTGGAAAGACAAAGGAAAATCAATGGGGTATTTTTTGTTTTGAAATAACTTATTTTATCGAATGAAAAAGATTAAATTATAAAATAATAAATATTTATCCTTAATTTTCTATAAAACCAACCCAACCTACACTTAATCTTCTAAAAACCCATAATAAGAAAAAACTTACTATAACCTCAACTCTTTAGATCTCTCCCATAGTTCCCATAACCTATTATGTATCTCCTCCCAAGATTTCATATGTGCCTCCCTCAATGTAATTAATATTATTCTTCTCCTAATTATTCAAGAACCGTAATTCTTTTATTCCTTTGGATTCAAAAGTATTAATGTTGAGATATGTTTTTACACACCACTATTACTATCTTTATTATTTAATAGGGATAAGAGACCTCATTAATATTCATTATATCCTTTCCTGAATCTCTATGTACCCCTTCTATGCTATATAAATTATCCATTGATTCTTGAAGAAAAATATTTGTGTAGTGGATAAACATAGTAATTTCTCCACATGATTATTCACCTAGATGTATCTATCATTAATTCATTATATAATTCTTGGTGTATAACCCGAACTCCATAATTTTGAGATTAACAATTATGAATGACACTCTCATTTTTCATGATATATGTGGCACACATATGCATGTACATGTTATGAATGTGATGGGTGGGTTAAAAATAATGTATCCAACCACTGAATTGGCTATAATATTCTTCCCAAGAATCATTATGTATGAGATTTATTGGTGAACATAATTAAGGATTGTAATTTCCCACCATGTGAATTTTTCTGACCTGTTTTTCCATGATTTATGCTTATGACATGTTTTATGTTTTTACCAAATTACTTTATTGCATTGATGTGACTATAATATATCATGTCTCACTGTTCAATATTATGATTACCATCCTTCTATATCCTGTTGATATTCCAATTAAGTCACATGAAATACAGTCACCATTTTATTATTTAATTTTTCACTTACTTGAAATTAAAGCTCACATGTTTATAATGTAAGTCCCAAGGATATCTTTTTTTGTTTTAAATAATTATGTGAAATTAATTAATAGTTATTGATTATTAATTTATGTAATTTAATTTATATTTAATATTGTTATAAAATGATGTTAATTGCAAAACTATACTAGGAAATACAATTTTTTGGGGTTGTATTTGGTGTATGTTTATGTAATAATCGTGAAATAAATTGGATAAAATATATTAGTAGTCAAACATGGTATGGAATAAATGTATAGATATTTTTATAGATTAGGTTTTTAAAACTCTTTTGAATTTCTAGAGGACAAAAATAAATATAGAAAACATCCCTAGATGTTGGTAACTTATTGATTAAATTTTTTCATGAAAAATACATCCCCATCTGGATACCGAAAAATTTATGAAATAATAAACTCAATGTATTATATATAATAATTTTTTTGTAATATTATGGTGATGACTTACAAACATCCATGTTTCTATCAAATGGGTTACGAAATCATCAATACTTTTTAAGGTGGACTACTACCACGCTAAGTGATGTCATTAATTTTTCCACTACCACCTATCATAGTTCTATATGGTGATGAATTTAATGTATATTAATGTTATATATAACTTAATCATACATATAGAGTAATTATATCATATATTACTCTTTAATTTCCATTTTTTAAGGGGTATTATAATGTCGCTCGTGTGTATAACTGACTACCACTTCTTGAAGTGAGATGACTCGTTATTTGATGAATTATTTACATAGAAGTTAATAATGATAAAGTTAAATAATACATGTGATATAAATGAAAAATTATTCATATTAATGAAGTTCTTATAATTATTTAAAAAAACACAACATTTTCTTTAATAAACTAGTAAATGATAACATCATCCGTGTGCGTGTGGACTACTAACTTCATGAAGCGATGCGACTCTCTTTTCATAACCACACCTGATGTATGATATATATACGAATATTTAGATAAATAATAAATCATTTATGATATTATGATCATAATTTACGGATAAAAAATTACTTAGCTCCTTTACATAATGATCATTGAAAAACTATAATGTTACTCATGCGTACGTATAGACCACCATCTCTATGATTGTAATACAGTATATTTTTATTACTATCATTCCTGATTAATTTTAAAAATATAATTTTCATATAAATATGAAATTTATGTAATGATTATTATTTTTGATATGTTTTAAATATATAATAAGTTCACAAATGGGATCCATCATGATGAAAAACGCATGAGGAAACAAGGTAATTAAAAACAAAATCAATGAAAACAATGAAAGATTATTTGAAATAGGGTGATAATGTGGTATAAAAGTATCATATATAATAACACAATTGTTATTATGTTTCTTTAATAAGTTAATAAAATTCATATAATCACTATAAATGTGGTTAATTCACGTTCTACCTAAAGGAAGCATAAAGTAATGCATTTAATATCAATTTATATTCCAGTGGTGCTTATTTGTTATTATTCACCAATTATTTCTTATATGGTGTTAAGACCACAACATTGACATGTAAAATCATGATTAAATAATAAATCATGTTATTTTATTTTTTTATTTTATAATTTCATCTAATGGAATTTGAATTGAAAATTAAAAAGTGTTAAAATTAATTGTACAAACTCGCATTCTTTTGTGATTGTATCTTCTCTTGAATAAATAAAATTATTATAATGAATTTTATTCGAAAATATTTTTAATTACATATTCATATTATTTCATGATATATAATATTATTTCCTAAATTGTATACTATTTTTAGATACATTTTTTTCTTTGGATGTATTTCATTAACTGGGGAAATATTGATAAATTTGTATCATTTACTCAATATGATATTTGATGATAATACATATTGAATCTTGAATTAAATCATATTTTTGATATTTTTTTAATATAAATTAATTAATGTGTGGGGCCCCATATTATAGACCCTCGATACATTAGTAGGTCACATGATACAAATAAGTAAGCTAGAATTAAACTGGTTTATACATGTATTTAAAACAGTCTTCTGAAAGGTTTTAAGAGTACAAGTTTCATGATTCTTGATATCATGGAATCTAAAAATTTGATTTCCCATCTTGGTGACACTAAACAGTTCCCCAAACTGGTTGGACACATGCCCTTAAGTGTGAATTCTCGTATACCAGAGGGTGCTGACTAGTAGTGAGGGTCTGTTAGGTCAGTCAGGGGGAGATTATACCCACTTTTATTAGAATAAAATACCAATGGAAACAGAGAAAAATAACCAAGTGAAGAAGAGTATAAATAACAAGAACAATACCATGTAATATTATCTTCAAAACAAGAAAAATACAATACTCTACTAGAAGGTAAAACATTTTTGATAATGTGATTGTCATTTATTTACAGTGTAATTACAAGTAAAGACACAATGACTCATTGGAGGGTCCCGAACCACCTACAATTCCATCTCCAATGATTCGATCCCAAATAGAAACTTATCTTAGGGTGTTTCCCTTATCCTGTTTACATCAAAAAAGACTACTCATGTGCCGATAGGGTGTCCCGAATAAGTTGTGAGTAAAAATCAATGGTCCACCACCAATGGGGTCTAAAACAACTCCAGTCAAAATATTTTGTATGAAGTTTTATGAAGTAATAAATACAATTAATAATTAAACTATTATCACATTATCATTAAATTTATAATCATCACTTTCTTTCCAATGTCAATTCATGAATCCCATTTGAATTATCATTCATTATTATCATTCATTTGGTGTTGAACATCATTTCTAGAACCTTAGATATCATTCACTGTAGGTCACCATGCCTAACACTCTATATCTCATTCAATATAGTTCTTCATTCCTAAGACACCATAAAATATTTGTTGTAGGTCTTTATGCATAGCAACCAAAATTCTAAATCTTGGATAACAATTATGGATAAATTCCATGTCCATGTCTCAAATTCTAATAGGCCTGGAATGCTTTTATAACACCACAACAATCTCAACCATTTAATCATTATTTAATTCACACGAATTAGCCACATAATTTCATTACAAATCCAAAAATTATTTAATCATTTATAAGCCCATTAGTTGACTCAAAAATTAATTATGAAAATAACCTATTAATGAATTCATCAATTAAATATTCAACAAACACAATTTGTCATTCAAAAATTAATTCTTTAAAATTAATTATCCACATTAAATCTTAAATTTTCATAAATAATTATAATAATTAATTATATTTGATCAACCTCATGGAATATAAATAATTCTCACAATTAATTATCTTACCTACCCAAACATCATTTCACAACTAAATTCCCCCAATTCATTATCTTAAAATAATAAAATAAATATATAAATTATAATATCTTTACCCATAACCAATTTCCTAAAAATATCTATTTGAAGAACCCCCATTCATTTGTTCCATGCTTTAATTAACTATTAATTTCCAAGGAAAACACAAGTCAATTACACATTCCTAATTACTCCAATTTAGGAAATCAATTTTAAAGGGAGGGTAGAAAATTTATAAACTCACATACACATATCAAATCCAAGAATATGGGTGTTCAATTTAAAACACCTACCTCATTTTATTGATGGATGTTAGACCAACCGAAATCCTCAAATTTTGAGCATCACAATGTCATTGATCATTCTGTGGATCAAAATCCCTAATCCAATATTAAGATCAAAGGCATCAAGATCATTCATATTATATATATATATATTCACAATCCTAGATCTAAATCATTACTCATAGGCATAAAAACTAGGAAATAGTGGCGATCTTCCATGAAAAGATAAAGGGCCAATATAGAAAATAATGGGAGATGCAATGGGATGAAATCCACTTATCTGGATAAATTTAGATCGTCATTTTTGGATTATGATATTGAAGAACATTGTTCGAATAACCTTCGAATCCATCAAGAAAGCTCAAGGAAAACCATGAATTTTTCAAGCCTCGTCCAAGGATAAAAATATGGGAGTATCGAGGGTTTGAGTAACATTAAAACAGATTTTGGATAATTTATCCTGCGTACACAGTTTCTTGGGTATGGGCACACAGTTATGGAAAATTTTGCACCAGCTGTGTGGACCTCTCTATCCAGGTGTGCACAGTTGGCATGGTTTAGTTGCACGATTTTTTGAAACCGTGTGCAATCGATGAACAACCTAATTTCAATTATTTTTTCTTAAAACATTCACCAGAACACACACCAAGAAACTACTCAAAAACCAATTTACCTAAATACTCAAAACGTACAAGAAAATTTTCATGAGATGACTCTAGAAAGGGCTGGGATCTTACAATATCCCCACCTTATAATAGCACGTCCTTAAGCTGCACTCCCAAACTTCTCTAAGATTTGGAGAAATAAATATTGGGCCACTTAGCCCTTATTTAAACTTATCATTCCCACATTTCATCTTGAACACTTCCATTCTGACATAACATTCAGACTAACTACACGGCCTTTCCCCGTAACACTTTCTCAATGCGACCCAGCCTATGTATCTAATGCTCCTTAGAGGACACATCTATCTCGAGGTAAAACTCTTAAAAATAAATCAAATTAGAAGGTTCATGGTGATAATGAAATAGTTGTGAAACATGGAAAACGTCATGATTAGTGATTAATTTATTTGTAAGGGCTAAGAGGTATGCCATTTTCCCGATTCTCTCCAGTACCTCATACGGTCCTACAAACCTGGGTGCCAACTTTCCATACCTACGTATGCTATGGTGACTCAATCTATGCAACACCCAAAGGAAAACACAATCACCCTCTATAAAATATATGGGTAATCTCGTTGTATTATCATATGACTTATGCCCACTTTGATTCGTATCCATACATTTCAGAATCAAGTAAACCTCCTCTAATGTCTCCTTAATGAGACTCAGTCCAAAAATATCTTACTCAACTGCCTCTAACCAACTTATTCGTGATCTAAATGGTATAATATAAATTTATTCATATGGTTACATAGGTATAGTTTCCTGATAAATGTTGTTATAGGAGAATACCACTAAGGCCAAGTGCTTCTCCCAATAACCACTAATGTAAACCAGACATGCCCATAGCATATCCTCTAACACCTTTATGGTATGCTCCGACTGCCCATATTTTTGAGTGTGGAAGGCTATTCATAAAAAACCTATGTAAAAAACACCTTATTTAATCCCTTCAATAAGTGTGATGTAAAGCGAAAATCAGGATCGGAGACAATTGTCCATGGAACCCCATGAAAACAAACTATCTCTTGTACATACATTTCTCCAAACTGTTATAATGTAATGGTTTACTTGATATGAAATAAATTTGGTACCTTTGTTATCCATTCACAACAATCCAAATATCACAACTCTTACTAAGAATATTTATAATTCCTAGAGAAAATCCATAGTCTTGTCATCCCACTTCCATTCTGAAATAGGGAACGGCTGAAATAAGCCTCCAGGTTGTTGATGCTCCGCCTCCACCTGCTGATAGGTGAAACATCTTGTAACAAATATTGTTATCTCTTTTTTCATGAATGGCCACAAAAACTGTCTTCATAGGCGACGATACATATTTTGTCACCCCAGTATGTACCACAAACTTTGAGACCGAAAATTATTTCATGAATTACTCTCACATACTCGTAGGCACAACAACCATATTTCTCACATAGATGATCTCATCATCACAAGTTCACTAATACGAAGTTTTCTCCCCACCTTCAAGGATTTATCTTAAGGATAAACACTCCGTATCCTCATACTAAATTTCCCCGATCTGTCTCAAGAGGTTAGACATGATTGGTATAGAAACTAGAGTCATCCTCTTCAGACTCTCTTCAACCCCCCATGCATTTCAGCCAACAAATTCATCATCTACCACTGTGAACTCAACTCATGTACCAACTAAATCTGAGTTTTCCTGCTCAAGGTGTCAGCAATAATATTCCCCTTTCTGGGTGTATATTCTAGTTCAAAATCAATGGAAAACATATACTCAACCCATCTTCACTGCTAAATATTCATGTTTCTTTGTGAAAAGATATAGTTCAATATTTTTAGATCCATAAAAACTATAAAATTTTCACCCAAAAGATAGTGTCCCCGACACTTAAGAGAAAAACCCATTACTACCAACTCAAGTTCATGTATTGGTTGACTTCATTCATGTGGCCTCAACTATTGAGACCCATAAGAAATGACTCAGTCCCCTTACATAAACACAGATATGACTTTGATCATATAAGTGTCACAATACACGATGTACTCCTCACCCGACTCAGGTAAGATGAATATTGGTGTAGATGTCAAGCACATCTTCATCTACTAAAAATCATTCTCACATACATCTATCCAATAAAAATTTATCTCTTTATTTTTCAAACCTATAAGTGATATTTCTAATTAAGAAATTATTGGATAAAACTCTAGTAATATCTTGCTAATCCAAAAAAGCTTCTAATATCACATACATTCTTGGGCTACTCCCAAGAAACCAATGCCTGCATTTTTTCTGGGTCCACTTCCAAACCTTTTTCTGAGATGATGTTCCCCAAAATGTGTACCCGATCAATCCAGACATGTAATTTAGACAGAATTTTGTATAGTTGATGCTCTATTAGTGTACCCATCATGATTTCATAATGATGGAAATGGGCTTCATTTGTATCACAGTACACCAATATGTCATCTTCAAACACAACCACAAACTAATCTTAGTGAAAATTAATAATCTTGTTCATCATGTACATAAATACTACAAGAATTTTTGTCAACACATACAACATTGCAAAAAACTCATAAAGTGTATAACTACTTTTAAAAGTAGTTATTGGAATATCAGAGGTCTGATATCTCACCTGATGATATCTTGATCTCATATCTACCTTTGAGAAAACACAAGGACACATCATCTGGTCAAAAAAATCATCGATACATGTAAGAGGTTATCGGTTCTTCACAATCATTTTATTCAACATTCGGTAATCGACACACAAGAATAAACTCTTGTTGGCCTTATTTGCAAACAATAGAGGTGATCACCAAGGCAACATACTTGGATGGATAAACCACTTATCCTCCAACTCCACCAACTATGTTTTGTGCTCTGGAAGCTCAGCCATGGCCATTATGTAAGGTGGAATAGATTCTATCCCAAAACATAGTATGAGTTCAACAATGAATTCCACATTTCTCTCAGGTGGAAACCCTGTAAATTATTTAGGAAAGGAATGTTGAAATAGTTCTACTAATGGTGGAAGGATGTCTTTCCTACCACATCCATCATTAGATAAATACTCAAAACATAGTCTCTGATCTATCCCAGTTGCTGATTTATTGGGCCAGCACTTATTTCATGGATATCCCATTCTCCATGATGAACATATTAGTCACCATCATGAGATACAATGTTCACTCTCTTGCAGTGACAATCTATGTGGGCTCCATATGTGACTAGCCTATCCATAGCCATAATAAATTGAAATCCCATTATATCAAGGAAATAGATATCCCAATAAAAAAATAATATCTATTCTCTAGAGAAAATTCATTTCATAAAAAGATATCCCTAGACCGTGTTCCCAACGGTGTATCGATATTCATCATCCCACATACGAACTCCACCTCCTGGCACAAAACATTAAAAAAATTTATATATAAACTAATACGAGGAACCGGTATCAAATAAGGAAGTAGATAAAGATAAATCATCTAGAATAATACCTTTCACAGTCGATGGACCATCCTTTCTCTTCACAAGTGTAGGCTCCACTGCATGTAACTATCTCATCTCTCTTTCCTAGGGTGTCGTCTGACTCCCTTGAGTAGCTCCACTCTTCTTATACATACACTCATAACCTAAAGCACCAAATCTAATACCTCTTTCCCCTATGCCTATAGAAATCTAGTTGTCAGACCTATTTTGTGTTGAAGACTTCCTTACAAGACTCTAACTCTAAGAAGTTGATCCCTCAGCTCCAGATTATCACCACTTTCTATAGAACTTCTATAGGTGCCCCATCTTTCCACAAAACAATCACACCACTAGTAGTCAAGGACAATGTGTATGATAGTGTCCCTACCTACCAAACTGGTGGAAAAGGACCTGCGTAAGGTATGGTGCATCTATTCCTCTTAACTGTCCACCTTGCATTGCACTGGACTAACTAACATTCTCATAATGACACTTGCTGATCTTAGAAGGAATAATCCTCGATCGTCTAGTGACAACAACCAAGCCAATACTAGAATTGTCCTTAATGTTACCCTCTAAAATAAGATCCTGATTAACATCTTCTAATAATTTCATTAGCATAATGATATTCACTTGGGACTTTAATTTACACGTAAGTCCATCCTGAAATATTTTTACCAAAAAAGTCTCATATGCTACCAAAGATGGAGAAAACAATGTAAATATGTGAAAAGTCATGTGTAATACATTACGTACATTCTCCCTTGGGTCAGATGCATAACCTCTCAATACTTCTCTTGTCTCAGCATCTCTGGTTATAAGTTCTCCAAGAACATCTCATGGAAGTCCTCTAATAACATATCATTAGTCCCTCTAGATCATACCTGAATGTCTCACCAGTGCTTCACTGACCCCTATAGCCTATAAGCAGCCAACTTGACCCTCCTCCAGGTCAGAGTCCCTAAATGGTCATATATCATCTCTAAGTATTAAATCCACATTCCATCTCTCTTGGGTCCACCTTCTCTAGTAAATGTAAGAGGGTGCTGCAGCTAAAACTCCCTTTCCAACTCAAACATAATTTTTAGAATGCACCTTGGGTCTCTCTCTATGAATTTCATGAAATGAGTAGTGTTATATCCGAAATGATTCCCTTCCTCCTCACCTTGCATCAATGGTGCCTTAAATTCCCTATCTAGAAGTTCATTCTGGGCCATACCCCTTCGTCTCTCCCCCAAAAAGTGTCATGCAGGCACATCTATACAAAGAAAAACCCACGTCTTAGGCTTCATAACGCATCATTATACTATTAAATAAGAGGATAAACTATCACAAGAGGATTTAACATGTATTTTATAATTTGGTTTCCACACGTTTGACACTGAGGCCTTATCACCACCCTTAACCATCCTACTCCTAGGTCTTGGTTTACATGGATACATACCATCTATTAATTAATTCAACCATTAATTAATCACATAATCTCAAATTAATAAATTAATAAATTAGTTATTTAATCATACTCATTTTATCAAAAAAATTCTCATTAGACACCCGTTTATTCTAAATTTGTATCATTATTTCAATATCAATCAAGGGAAAATAGTTCAAGTTCAACAACTTATTCCTAACCCATTTTCCTATGAATGACTATAATGATGCATTTCATAACAACCTAGCTTGCCAAGAATAATTCATGCAGACTGAACTATCATTTCTCTTTAGGCCATAAAAAAATTAAAATGTTTCAAAAAAATATATGACATCATATCAGAAGTGCAAAACCAAAGGTGAGATAATATCCAATTTTAACAAAAAAATCAGAGCTATCCTACCACGAGTACTCAGATTTTCCTTCATACATGGGATAGCAAATCCCATGAACAAGATCATTACCAAGCCTTGACTCTTCTATTATCATGTCTACAATTCCCAAAACAATAAGAAAAAAGAAAAATTAATAGAAGAAAACTCCTCTAACACCAAATTGTGACGTCCCATCCCAGGTGCCACTAAACGGTGCCCCAATACCATTAGCCACATGCCTTCATGAGTGCCTCCCCATATTCCATAGGGTACCAACTTGAAGAAAATGTATGGTATGTCAGTGTTTGGGATACTATACACTCTTTTATCAGAATAAAACACCAATAGAATCAAACAACAATAACGAAGTGCATAAGCATATAAATAAAAAGTACAATACCATGTCATATTATCTTCAAAACAAGACAATACAATACTCAATTAAAAGCTAAAAAAATCCATTAACATGTAAATGTCAGGTGTCTACAGTGAAATAAAAAGTAAAGACACAACGACTCCAAAGTAGGTCCTGAACCACATCTGATTCCCTCTCCCATGATCCAATCCCAAACAATAACCTAGCCCTAGGCCTTTCCCTTATCATTTATTGCAACAGAAATGTCTAACCGTGTTCTGATCAGGATGCCTGAATAGGGTGAGAGTACAACTATGTAGGCCACCACCAACGTTATCTAAAACCAGTTCAGTAAAAAATATATTGAATGTAGTTTTATGAATCAATAAATACAATGAATAACTAAATAGGTATCACTTTTTCATTTAATCATTAATAATCACATTAGGCGCAATTTCAAATCAATTTTTCCATTTGAATCATAATTCATTATAATAATTCATTTGATGTTTTACATCATGTCAAGCACCAAAAATATCATTCAGTATAGGTTGCCATTCCAAACACTTCATATCTCATTCAGTGCGGGGCATTATGCCTAGCCCTCCATATCCCATTTGGTGAAGGTCGTTATGCATAATACCCCAAAATCACAAGCTTGGATAACTATTGGGGAGAAAATCCATGTTCAGGTCCCAACTTCTAATCAGTCTATAATTATATTTCTAGCACCACAAAAATCCTAAACATTTAATCATTATTTAATTCACACGAATTATCCACATCATTAAATTACTAATCCATATATTATTTAATCATTTAAAAGTCTATTAGTTTACTCAATAATTAAATATGCACATAACACATTAATTAATTCATCAATTAATTAATCAATAAAAACAATTCTCATTCTATAATTAATTATTCACAATTAATTATCCACATCAAATTTCAACTTGTTATAATTATTTCTCACAATTAATTATCTTTGATAAACGTCATGGAACCTAATTAATTCTCACAAATAATTATCTTTCCTAGCCAAACATCATTTCATAGTTAACTTAACCTAATTAATTATCTTAACACAATCAAGTAAATCTCTAAATTACAATATCTCAATGAATAACCAATCTCTAAAAGATATCTATTTGAGAAACCCCCATTCGTTTGTTCCATTATTCAATTATTAATTACTCCTCAAATCATACACAAGACAATTTCATATTCATAATTACTCTAATTTAGGAAATCAATTGTCTAGGGAAGCTATGAAATCCATAAAATCGCATACACATATCAAATCCATTACTATGGGTGTTCATTGTAGACTACATACCACTAGTTTATTGATTGATGTTAGCCAAATGAAAATCCCCAAAAACTGAGTTTCACAATGTCATCGATCAAGCTTCAGATCTAATTCCCTAAACCAGAACAAAGATCAATGGAATCAAGATCATTCAAATCTAGATCTATATCCACAATCCTAGATCTAAATCTCAACTCATTGGTTTAGATCCATGAAAACGGTTGAGATATTCCATGAAAAGATCAAGGGTAGGTAGAGAAACGAACGAATGATGTAACAGGATGAAATCCACTTATTGGGAAGAGAAAGGATCTTTAATCGTGGCTTTTGATCTCAAAGAATGATGTTCTAATCAACATGGGATCCCCCCAGATGGGTCTAGGGTCACATATAATTGGTCAAGCCTAATTCAAGGTGGAAAATATGAGAGTATTTGTAGTTTAGGAGGATTTAAAATAAATATTTGGAATCATAATCACACATACATAGTTTCTTGGGTAGGGGCCATGGTTAGGGAAAACCGTACACCAACTGTGCGGACCTCTCGGTCCAGGTACGCATAGTGGGCACAGTTTAGTTGCACAGTTTGTCAAACGATGCGCAATCCATGCACAACACTATATTTGTTATATTTTATTTATACAATAACCCAAACTCACCAACGACCACTACTAAAAAACAAAGGTACATAAAACCTCAAAATTACCAAAAACACACCCACGATGACTCTAGAAAAGGCCACGGTCATACAATCTCCCCACCTTATAACATCTCACCCTTGAGATACAAACCTGAACATCTCAATGATTTTGAGCCAAATAGATTGGGACATTGAGCCCTCATGTCTGATTCGTGTTCCCAAGATTCCTCTTGAACACTTCCAGATTTCCATGACACATGAACAAATTTCACAGTCATTCCCCGTAACACTTTCTCACAACAACCCAACAAATGTATAAGATGATCCTAAATGGAAACATCTATATAAGGGTCAAACACTTCCACATAAATCACATGTGAAGGGTCAGTGTGATACCACCATAGTTTTGACATAGGGAAAACATCATGCATAAAGCTGAATTTATCTGAAGGTCTAATTGGTACACCACTGGACCGATTCTCTCCAGTACCTCAAACGGTCCTACAAACCTGGGCGCCATCTTTTCTTGCCTATGTATCCTATGGTGAACCAATATAGGAGACAACTGAAAGAAAAGATGATCACCCTCTATAAACTATAGGGGTCATATCCATCTATACGCATACAACATATGCCTAGTCTAAGCTGAACCCATATATTTACGAATCAACTTCACTTTCTTTGATGTCTCCTGAACATTACTTGGAACCAACAACTTCGACTCACCCACCACTAACCAACATAGTGATGATCTAGATAGTCAATCATAAAGTCCCTCATATGGTTCCATCATTATAGTTTCTTGATAAATATTGTTATAGGAAAATGCCATTGAGGCCAAGTGCTTCTCCCAAGAACTGCCAAAGTCAAGCACACATGCTCACATCATATCCTCTAACACCTAGATGGCACAATCCCACTACCCATATGTCTGTGGGTGTATGTCTGTAATACCCCGAGATATTATGAAAAATATTACTTTAATTTCATTAATGTCTTGAGTTGTATGCTACACCAATATTACCTTGCGCTATACGCAACACCGTATTAGCTTGCAGTATATGCAACACTATTCTTGGATCATGTTGCACACAATTTTGATAATAGTTATTCTACGCAACATTGAGTATATATATATATATATATATATTCAATGTATAAATGAAATATGGTTGGATTCTGTTATACGATACAACGAAGGATTCTTTCACAACACGCAACCCTGACTTGGCTTGCATTACATGCAATCGCGACCTTCCTCGATAGCGTGTGTTGTACGCAATACCGGGTTTTACTAAACAACGATATATTATTATAATATTATTATGAACTATCCTTTATGAATAGTATTAACTAAATTTTGAATTTTATAACATTATTATTCATCTTACACATTTTCTAGAACATGGTATAAGAACAAAATAAATTTTTCAGGTAAAATAAGTATTTTTAAAAAAATGCAGTTTTGCCACCTTTTGATGGCGCACCCACTTTAAATCTAGTTTTTTACATGTTTACAAGTTCAATTTGACAAAATAAAATTCTTATTTGAAATCAAGATATAATAATTTCATTTGGATAAATGTTTCGTATTATTTTGGTAACTTTCATATTTTGATGAATAGTAAAAACACGATATATTTTAACGAAAAAAAACTTTTTTCATCGTAATAATTTATATGGTTAAATTATAATATTTAATGGTTTTAAAGTATAAATAGAATATATTTTTACAATTTAATATAATGTATGTCATTAGCATTGATTTTACCTTGAATTCGTAGGTTAAATCAATTCAATCTTTTGCAATGTTTTAAAGAAAAACACGTTTTTTTCGACAACGGGATTAATTTTAATTTAATTTATGAAACTTTTGTGTATTGAATTTGGAAGAATGGATTCCATATTTGGAATTAGTGGGTCCAAATTATGTTAATAAGCTGCTTTTTATTTTTTGGCATTGTGAATAGTAACTACGGTAAATTTTATTTACTATAGTTAAAGGTAAATCAGGTAATTAAGGGTAAATATAAGATTATAAAATTACCCTAAAACGTGGAAAATCCTATTGGATGACTATAAGTAGACCCATATCACCTAAGGGTCGAATTAGATTCATTTAATGGACTTTATTCTACCAAAGTAATTTAATTATTTTTAAAACCAAAGAAAGTGACAACATATCACTCTCTTAAATACTATAAGTATTATAATTTTAAGTTAGTGATAAACATCATGAAACTTGAAAAATTAATAGTCTACAGACATCTAACAAAATTATCTACATCATCATAATTTATTTATAATTTTTTGGGATTAAATAAGTATCATTAATTGTGACACAATAGTGATGCAGAAATTATTTATCTAGTGAAAAATCAAGAATATAGTTTATATTAAACTAATAGTGACCATAAAAGGCACAAAACCCTGACTAAAACTTATTGGTCATGTAAATATAAACTATAATCATCCAATGGTAGAATATTTGACCATTATGTGTCTTATAAAAGCAATTATGACACATATATTATTTTATTTTAAATGATGCCAAAGTTGTCACCTTCATAATTTAATAAATATAACAATTTAAATATTATTATTTTAAGACGATAAATTCTAGTAAAAGTATTATTGTGAAAGGTAATAGATTTATATTCATCATAGGATTTTACTTTCAATTTTTATGAAACAAATCAGTATATTAAATAATTATACAAAAATGTTGTAGTAATTATTTTATTAAGAGATAAACCAAATAAATGGTTTTAAAAATAATAAAATAAATATTATATGAAATATTTAATGTGATAAACTAATTTCATAGATACATATGACCTTTTATTAATCTATTGAACCTTTTTTTTCGAACATATCTTCTGTATATATTTTATTTAAATTCAAATAAATGAATAGTGTCAAAATTGACACTGTTGTTATTTTATAAAAATAACTTATTATAAAATTGTTTAAAAATCACAAAAATATTTAAAAATTATAAATTTAAATTTATATGGTCTATAATGTCATTAAATAAACAATTATGGAAAATTCACAACAAATAAGTATTTATTTGTTATAATTTAAAATTTAGAATTTTATTACCACAAATAAACTTAAATAGATTAAATAAGGATAAATCAAAATGATAAGGTTTAAAATAAGATCCAAACATGTCTAAATTTGATTGGTTGATGCGATTAAAAACCTATCTCATCAAATATTCTAATCTGAGTCATTTTTGGAGGTTTTTAAGTGGGGTTAGATTTATTATAAATTAATATTTTTAAGAATTCCAAAGGTGCCTCACTCCTCCCTTAAAAAAGGGCACCTCCTTCCTCTCATCCTCCCGCCAATTTGAGCCTTAAAGCTCGGCCAAACCCTGACAAATTATCTTCTCCACTTCCCTAGAAACATCCTAGAGGTTCTGGTCTACTTTAAACACCAATATTATTGCCCTAAGAGGAGGTTTCAAAGAGGCGTATCAAAGAAGAGGTAATTTCTTCTCCCGATTCTTTCATGATTCTTTCTTCTTCAACTTATTCTTCTTTAGTTGTATCATTATAAAGTAATAAAATCTGTATCAATAATATAATGATTTTTTATTATAAATATGAAACAACCCCATTTCACCTTCTATCCATCCTACAGAAAACAAAATCACCGCGCGTGCATACGTACGGAATACCGTATCCACGCAGTAGTGTAATTTGTTTTTCCACCAACACCTTACATGGATGGGTATAATGGTGCAAAGAATAACTATACGTAGTTATTATAAAATCATAATGATTCTGATATATTTTATCATCCACTCCAATTCAATTCAATAATTATGGAAACAATATCATCGCTCGTGCGTACGTACGGACTACCGTCTCCACGACGCGATGAGATTCATTCTCCATTAAACCATTTAAGAATGATTATAAAGTATATATAAGAAATAATAATGAAATATATGACATTATAAAGCTACTGGATTTATTTATATATGTATTTCATCTACTTAATTCCATTCAACTCAATAAGGAAATGAAAACATCGTTCATGCGTACGTACGGCCTACCGTCTCCATGAACGGTGTATTTCTATCCACTTGTCGATCTATTATACATATGTATATTCTGAATATATATTATATATAAATCATGTTTTACATTATGGATGTATGTAATCATGATTTAAGTAATCATATGAATAATTACAAGACAAAACACGAACAACAAATGAAACGATTTTACCCAAAACGCTCTTTAACATGGAATTTACAAAAGAACGGGTAATATAAAGTCATAAGTGAACGCTATATGATATCATAACAGTTAATATGATTCGTTAATAAGTAAATAACATTATTTAAATCATTATACAGGAGGTTCGGATACGTACGAAGCATATCAGACCTAAGGTAAGGAGTAATATTGCAAATCTCATTTTTATCTAAGATTGCTTATTCGTAAGTATTTACTGGGGTTATTTCTATCATCCTTGTCCATGTTTTATAAAAGTGTTTTCATGTATGTTTAAATTCCTTTTTAAACATTCTTTACTTTTACTACATGGTATGTAAGTAATTTTTCTTTTTTTTACGTTACGAGGTACTTTTTGACTTTTCCAGCAAAAGTACGAGAAGAATGTTTTTTTAACTTATACTTTGTGAAAGGATTTTTACAGTTTAATAACATATCATTTTAATGAATATTAATCAACATGATTTATGAATATTTTCAACAAAATTCTTTTTATTTTAAAAGTTCATGGAATTTTTTTTGAAAAGAAACTGATTTTAACGAAGAAAGGATATTTTTCTCCTGAATTCATTTCAAATGTTTTATCAAAAAAAATTTACATCTAAGATGAAATTATTTAATATGTGTATGTTTTAAGTTTAATGTCTCTATGATTTACATGGTTCACTTTTCTTATGATGAAATGTCCATTTTTTTATATGGAGTATGAAATGATGGGATGATGTTTATGAAACCCATTTTATTCTTTGGGTTACGATGAATGTTTTATGTTTATTTTGTGGGACAAGTAAGGATGACTTCATTATTAGATAGGTGGGACCTATATCTCCCTCCAACGGATTGGGTAAAGATTTTATATCTCATGAGATAGACATGGCTGGAACGGTAAATTAATTCGGTTCAGTGTTACAGGACTGAAACGAGTAGTGAACTCGATTCAGAATGGGACTTTTCCCATTAAGATGGTCTTGGTAGAAATGCCTTGGATACTATGGAAATAATTACATGTGATTAATGGATGCCACAATTACATGTTTTATTCCCATTCTATTTTATCATGGTTTATGTTCCATTATGATCCATGCCTTATGTACTTCCATGTATTATGTCGTTGCTCAAGATTTTAATGTTTAAACATTATGTTCATGTTTTTAAGTTCCAATGTTTATAGTATGTTTTATTTTATCCATTCTTACCCTTACTGAGCATTTGAGCTCACCCTTTTTATGTTTTATTTTCCCCTAGGATCAAAATAAAGGTTTTATGTCAGGAAACAAAATGTGGAAGATCCAAATGGGAGATGTTGAAGATCTTTCACCATGATTAGAAGATTACGTTCCATGTTTCCAAAGACACTAAAATATTACGGTCCTTGTGTGTCTGTTTTTGTTTTGTATTAAGTATTCCACAAAAGCAATGTAATGTCCATGTATGTCAAGCTTCGGGTCTCTACAGTCGGTATCAAATGAAAGGTTTTGTCAACTCTTGGAAACTAGGATGTGAAAAGGTTAGTGAGATCCCTAAATTTATTTCTAAGGTATGTATAGGGATGTAACTAAGGATAAGAATACGTATAGGATATAGTCCTAGAACTACGGTAACGATCTTAGAATTTAACCTAAAATGTTATATATTGAGGTTTCTCCCCCTTTACTATGTTGTTTTCCCTTGCATGATTTTTTCCTCTCACACTATTCTTTTTGGGTTTTATAAAATGGCTGGAAATAGGAAGATTCATGATAATGGAGGATATGACGGTCAATGGAATGATTTTCATCATGAGAAGTCAAATGAAACGGGATTTGGAAGTCCAAACATCGTTATTATGCCTAATCAGCAATCTCATAATATGATCAATAATCTCATCTTTGGTAAGTCTCCTGAATCAGATAATAAGAGAAAGATGGAGTTTCAGGATGATCATAGAAGAAAGAAAGTTCAATTTCCCTCATGTAAATCATGTGGGAAGAGGAATCAGGGAGATTGTTTCAAAGGAACTGGAAGATTTTTTGGGTGTGGAAAATAAAGACACAAAGCCAGTAAGTGCAAAGGAAAAGGATCAGTTAACACCATGGATGAGGATAATGGTATTGCTACGACATCAACAATGGTTAAATGGTTTAAATGTGGAATGTACGGGCATTATGAAAACCAATTCCCTAAGGAAAAGTCTCGTGAAGAGAAATAGTACGGTCGTATGGGTAGTATTTATGTTGATGATGATGAAGAGACTACAAATGATATGTGAGATGAAAGAATTGTTGAAGCTCGGTCAATGGTTTAGGAAGGTAGTGGAATGATTACATGTTTATCAAGTGTAATTTTGTATATGTAATCTCATGGTACTATGGAATAAAGAGACATCTAAGGATTGTTACACTGTTTTCATTCCTTGAGTTTCGAAAGTGTATGATTAATGGTTCCATTAACCATGATAGGTTATTCAGATATTTTTGGAAAGTAGATGATATGCGTATAATGAAGGGATAAGGAGAAAATTTAATGTTTGATAGTATTTATGAGCTCATGACTGGTATAAGGAGAAGGTTATATCATGGTTTCAGTATATAGATTTTCTGGATTTTGGTTTGTGGAACGAGATAATTTTTGATAGAATTCATGTTTTCACTAAGGTTAAATGAGTATTCATTTTTTAAGAGATTACACGATTAAGGCCTTCGAATGTTTGGAATGTGACCAAAAAGACATATCTTATGATATATGGGGATCAACGATGGTATTAAATCTCTGGTAATCATTTTCACTATATTATGAGTGTGGACTGCCGTATTATGGATAAGCCTAAAGATTGGAATGGATTATGTTGGACATAAGTTAGTATTGTTTAAGGATAGATGTTTTTTCGATATTATTGATGGGATGCTATAGTAATATAGTTTTATAAAAAGGAAAACCTTCAGGACGAGCGACAACCCATCGCGTCAGAGAAGGCTGTGGGAATCGAACCCACAACCGAAGTGTGACTGACCTTTATCGCCTACCACTGGCCTACCAGATGTTCCTGGTTAGTAGAAACTAGTTTTATTTTATTAAGCGGCATGATATACGAAGTATAAGTTCATTTTTGGAACTATATACAATTAATCTAACCGTAAGATGGACTTATAAATTTTGCTACCCTTTTGTTTGAATGAGATGGAATGACCCATCATTCTATCACATGATCTGCTAACACATCACGAATAACAAATTCAACTTTATTTCTTTAAGGGATGAAGTGGAAATTGTTCAATTCACGAAAAACAGCGAGATTGTACAAAAATCATGCAAGTATTTCTTTTAATTCATCAACTTTAGGGAAATGATCTTGAAAACCAAAAATGTTTTCCTAGTTCCCTTATATTCGATGAATCAGATGGTACCTTAGATCATCACAAATCAATAGCTTGGTGATTTTGGGCTTTTTCATAGCCATGTTCTCTACCACTCTCCATCAGAACTAGATGGTTAGATTTTTCTTCCATATCCATATTTTCACCTATGTTCTCCTATGTGGAAACCCCGTGATGAGTTAATTTGGGTAACCGTTACATTTCATACTTTAGTTTTTAAAAGCCATGTTTTGGTATTCCTTTTTATGGTGTGGGTTTCTATTAATCAAACTTTCAAGTAGTAAACCATTTATAACCTCGACGAATTTTGAGGGAGAAATTCATTTTAAGGGGGTAGAATGTAACACCCCGAGATTTTATGAAAAATATTCCTTTAATTTCATTAATTTCATGTTCTGTATGCTACACCAAGATTACCTTGCGCTATACCTAACACCGTATTAACTAGTAGTATACGCAACACTATTTTAGGATCGTGTTACACACAATTTTGATAATAGTTATTCTACGCAAAATTGAGTGTATATATATATATATATATTCAATGTATAAATGAAATATGGTTGCATTCTGTTATACGATACAATGAAGGATTCTTTCACAACACGCAACCCTGACTTGGCTTGCATTACACGCAATCGCGACCTTCCTCGATAGCGTGTGTTGTACACAATACCGGGTTTTACTAAACACCGATATATTATTATAATATTATTATGAACATGACTTTATGAATAGTATTAAATAATTTTTGAATTTTATAACATTATTATTCATCTTACACATTTTCTAGAACATGGTATAAGAAAAAAATAAATTTTTCGGGTAAAATAAGTATTTTTTAAAAAATGCAGTTTTGCCACCTTTTGATGGCACACCCACTTTAAATCTAGTTTTTGACATGTTTATAAGTTCAATTTGACAAAATAAAATTTCTATTTGGAATCAAGAAATAAAAATTTACTTTGGATAAAATTTTCATATTATTCTGGTAACTTTCATATTTTGATGAATAGTAAAAACACGCTATATTTTAATGAAAAACAACTTTTTTATTCGTAATAATTTATATGGTTATATTATCATATTGAATGGTTTTAAAGTATAAATAGAATATATTTTTACCATTTAATATAATTTATGTCATTAGCATTGATTTTAGCTTGAATTCGTAGGTTAAATCAATTCAATCTTTTGCAATGTTTTAAAGAAAATCCCGTTTTCATTCGATAATGAGATTAATTTTAATTTAATTTCTGAAAATTTTGTGTATTGAATTTGGAAAAATGGATTCCATATTTGGAATCAGTGGGTCCAAATTATGTTAATAAGATTTTTTTTATTTTTGGGCATTGTGAATAGTAACTATGGTAAATTTTATTTACTATAGTTAAAGGTAAATCAGGTAATTAAGGGTTAATATAAGATTATAAAATTACCCTAACATTTGGAAAAATTCTATTGGATGACAAAAAGTCGACTCATATCCCCTAACGGTCAGATTAGATTCATTTAATGGTCTTTGTTCTATGAAAATAATGTAATTATTATTAAAACCAAAGAATGTGACAACATGTCACTCTCTTAAATACTATATGTATAATAATTTTAAGTTAGTGATAAACTTCATGAAACATAGAATATTAATTGTCTACATAAATATAACAAAATCATCTAAATCATGAGAGTTTATTTATAATTTTTTGGGATTAAATAATTATCATTAATTGTGACACAATAGTGATGCAGAAATTATTTATCTAGTGAAAAATCAAGAATATAGTTTTTATTAAACTAATAGTGACCATAAAAGGCACAAAACCCTGACCAAAACTTATTGGTCATGTAAATTTAAACTCTAATCATCCAATGGTCGAATATTTGTCCATTTTCAGTCTTATAAAAGCAATTATGACACTTATATTATTTTATTTTAAATGATGCCAAAGTTGTCACCTTCATAATTTAATAAATATAACAATTTAAATATTGTGATTTTAAGATGATAAAATCGAGTAAAAGTATTATTGTGAAGGATAATAGATTTATCTTCATCATAGGAGTTTATTTTAAATTTTTATGAAACAAATCATTATGTTAAATAATTATAAAAAAATGTTGTAGTAATTATTTTATTAAGAGATAAACCAAATAAATGGTTTTAAAAATAATAAAATAAATATTATATGAACTATTTAATGTGATACACTAATTTTATAAACACATATTACCTTTTCTGAATCTATTAAAGCTTTTACTTCGAATATATCTTCAGAATATATTTTATTTAAATTCAAATAAATGAATAGTGTCAAAATTGACACTGTTGTTATTTTATAAAAATAACATATTATAAAATTGATTAAAAATCACAAAAATATTTAAAAATTATAAATTTAAATTTATATGGTCTATAATGTCATAAATTAAACAATTATGGATAATTCACCACAAATAAGTAATTAATTTTTATAATTTAAAATTTAGAATTTTATTACCACAAATAAACTTAAATAGATTAAATAATGGTAAATCAAAATGATAAGGTTTAAAATAAGCTCCAAACATGTCTAAATATGATTGGTTGATTATATTACAACCCTATGGCATATAAGCTTCAAATATGAGTCATTTTTGGAGGTTTTTAAGTGGTGTTAGATTTATTATAAATTAATATTTTTAAGAATTCCAAAGGTGCCCCGCTCCTCCATTATAAAAGGCAACCTCCTTCCTCTCCTCCTCACACCAATTTGAGCCTTCATTCTCGGAAAAACCCTGCCAAATATCTTCTCCACTTCCCTAGATACATCCTAGAGGTTCTGGTCTACTTTAAAGACCAATATTAGTGCCCTAAGAGGAGGTTTCAAAGTGGCGTATCGAAGTAGAGGTAATTTCTTCTCCCGATTCTTTGAAGCTTTTTTCTTCTTCAACTTCTTCTTCATTAGTTGTTTCATTATAAAGTAATAACATCAGTATCACTAATATACTGATTTGTTATTATAAATATGAAACAACCCCATTTCACCTTCTATCTATCCTACAGAAAACAAAATCACCGCGTGTGCGTACGTACAGAATACTGTCTCCATGCAGTAGTGTAATCTGTTTTTCCACCAACACCTTACATGGATGGGTATAATGGTGTAAAGAATAAATATACATAGTTATTATAACATCATACTAATTCTGATATATTGTATCATCCACTCCAATTAAATTCAATAATTATGGAAATGATATCATCGCTCGTGCGTACGTATGGACTACCGTCTCCACGACGCGATGAGATTCATTCTCCATGTTAACCATTTAAGAATGATTATAAAGTATATATAAGAAATAATAATGAAATATATGACATTATAAAGCTACTGGATTTATGTATATATGTATTTCATCTACTTAATTCCATTAAACTCAATAAGGAAATGAAAACAGCGTTCATGCGTACGTATGGCCTACCGTCTCCATGAACGATGTATTTCTTTCCATTTATCAATATATTATACATATGTATATTCTGAATATATATTATATATAAATCATGATTTACATTATGGATGCAATTAATCATGATCTAAGTAATCATAAGAATAATTACAAGACAAAACACGAACGACAAATGAAACGATTTTAACCAAAACGCTCTTTAACATGGAATTTACAAAAGAACGGGTAATTTGAAGACATAAGTGAACCCTATATGATATCATAACAATTAATATGGTTCTGTAACAAGTCAATAACATTATTTAAATCATTTTACAGGAGGTTAGGATACGTACAAAGCATATTATACCTAAGGTAAGGGATAATTTTTCAAATCTCATTTTTATCTGAGATTGATTATTCGTAATTATTTAATGGGGTTATTTCTATCATCCATGTCCATGTTTTATAAAAGTGTTTTCATGTATGTTTAATGTTCTTTTTACCCATTCTTGAATTTTACTACATGGTATGTAAGGAATCTTTATTTTTTTTATGTTACGAGGTACTTTTTGGCTTTTCCTAGCAAAAGTATGAGAATAATGTTTTTTTAACTTATTATGTGTGAATAGATTTTTACAGTTTAATAACGTCTCATTTTCATGAATATTAATCTACATGATTTATCAATATTTTCAACAAAATACTTTTATTTTAAAAGTGCATGGAATTTTTTTTGAAATGAAAATGATTTTGACGACGAAAGGATATTTTCCTCATGAATTCATTTCAAATGTTTTATCAAAACAATTTTCCATCTAAGATGAAATTATTTCATATGTGTATGTTTTATGTTTAATGTCTCTATGTATTACATGGTTAACTTTTTTTATGATGAAATGTCCATTTGTTTTATATGGATTATGAAATTATGGGATGATGTTTTTGAAACCCATTTTATTCTTTGGGTTATGATGAATGTTTTATGTTTATTTTGTGGCACAAGTAAGAATGATTTCATTATGAGATGGGTGGGACCTATATCTCCATCCAATGAATTGGGTAACGATTTTATATCTCATGAGATAGACACGGCTAGAACGGTAAGTTAATCTTGTTCACTGTTACATGACTGAAACGAGGAGTGAACTCGATTGAGAATGGGACTTTGTCCACTAAGATGGTCTTGGCAGCAATGCCTTGGATAGTATGGAAATCATTACACTTGCTTAATGGATGCCACAATTACATGTTTCATTCCCATGATATTTTATCATGGTTTATGTTCCGTTATGATCTATTCCTTGTGTACTTCCATGATTTATGTCATTGCTCAAGATTTTATTGTTTAAACATTATGTTCGTGTTTTTAAGTTCCAATGTATATGGTATGTTCTATTTTATCCATCCATACCCTTAATAAGCATTTTATCTCACCTTTTTTATGTTTTATTTTCCCCCAGGATCAAAAGAAAGGTTTTAGGTCAGGAAACAAAAAGTGGAAGATCTTTATGGGAGATGTTGAAGATCTTTCACCACGATTAGAAGATTACGTTCCAAGTTTCCAAAGACACTAAACTATTACGGTCCCTGTGTATCTATTTTTTTATGTATTAAGTATTCCACAAAAGAAATGTAATGTCCATGTACGTCAAGCTTTGGGTCTCTACAAAGTCCGTACGTGAAAAAACCTTTTTACCATGCGCCTTCTCTAAGCCCTTCCCGAAACGTGAAGTAATGTACGACTCATGATCAGAAACTCTAGTATATGGAACCCATTGAAAATGAATTATCTCCCAAATGTTCTACTATATAGATTTCCCTAATAGAAAAGAAACGTGCTAACTTCATTAGCTAATCCACAACTACCAAAATAGCATCATTCTTCTTAAGTGTATTTGAAATTACTACCATGAAATCCATAATCATGTCATACCACTTACATTCTTTAATAGGAAATGACATCAATAGGTCTCCAGGTCGTTGATGCTCTGCCTTCACATGCTAACAGGTGAAACATATTTTCATGAATTCTGTTATCTCCTTTTTCATGCCTGACCACCAAAACTATCATCATAGATCACGATACATTTTTTTATCCCCATGATGTACTTCCCACCTTGAGGCATGAAATTGTCACGTGATTTATTCTCGCATACTCGTAGGCACAACAACTCGATTACTCACATCAATGATCTCATTCTCATATTTCATCTAGTTTAATGATGTATCCCCACATTCAAGGATTTTCCTTAAGTCTTAACACTCCGGATCCTCATACCTCCTATCCTTGATCTGTCTCAAGAGTGTAGACTTTAATTCTAATGAAATTAGTGTCATCCTCTCCTAACACTTCAGAACCACCACATGCATTTCAACCAGAATAGTCATTATCTTCCACTCTCCACTCAACT
Organism: Viscum album; assembly: GCA_963277665.1. Lineage (NCBI taxonomy): Eukaryota > Viridiplantae > Streptophyta > Magnoliopsida > Santalales > Viscaceae > Viscum > Viscum album. The sequence goes on from OY728150.1 coordinate 523,858,590, forward strand.
CTAGTACTAACTATGTCTATGTTTTATTTATCAAGGAATCATCCACATTATTCCCTTTTATGGGTGTATATTCCAATTCAAAATCAAAGGGCTACATATAATCTTCCCATCTTCGCAACTGAAGATTCAAGTCACTCTTTGAAAACTATTCTTCATGATTTTGTGAAAAACTATAAACATTTCACCCAAAAAATAGTGTTTCCAACACAGAAAAACATATACCAATGCTGGCAACATGAGGTCATCCGTAGGGTCATTTCATCCATGTGGCCTCAACTTCTGAGACCCGTATGCAACGACTTCATCCCCTGGCATAAATATAACTCTGAGTATGATCCCAGAAGTGTCACAATACACCATGAACTCCTCACCCAACTCAAGGAAAATCAAAATTGGTTCTGATGTCATAAGCTTCTGCAACTCATGAAAATAATTCTTCCATACATCTATCAAATAAAACATTATCTATTTCTTTCCCAAACCTGAAATATGTGTTTCCAATCACGAAAGTCATGGATGAACCTATTTGAATACCCAGATAATCCCACAAATGTAGGATATCAAAAAAAGATTTTGGATGCTCCTAAGAAACCACTTATTTCTCCTTTTTGGGTTCACTGCGACACCTTCCTCTGAGATGATGTACCCCAAATGTGTACCATGTCAATCCAAAAATGACATTTAAATATCTTGGCGTCTTATTGATGATCTCATAATATACCCAAGACGATGTCAAGATGTTGGGAATGATCGTTATGAGTCTTAGAGTACACCAAGATGTCATTAGAAACACCACCACTAACTGATCTAGGTACGAATGAAATATACTGTTTATCAAGGCCCCAAATAATGTTGAAGCATTTGTCAACCCAAACAACATTACAACAGACTCATAAAGGCCATACTTGCTACAAAAATAAGATCATTATATATCAGAGGTCATAAATATAACCTGCGGATACCCTGATCTCATATCTATCTTTGAGGAAACATAGGCCCCTTTCAGGTGTTCAAATAGATCACCAATATGAGGAATATGACATCTATTCTCCATAGACATTTTATTCAGCTTTTAGAAGTCAACACACAATTGTAAGCTACAATCACCCTTCTTTTGAAACAATACAGGTGTTCCACAAGGAGACGTACTTGGACGGATAAACCATTTATCCTCTAAATCATCCAATTGTGTTTTGTGTTCTTGAATCTTAGTTGGTGAAATTAAATAAGGTGGAATAAATACCCGCTCATCCACCGCATGTGATCAATAGTGAATTCCACATTTCTCTTAGGTGGAAACCCTGAAAAGTCTTCAGGAAGGACATCTTGAAACAGTTATACTACTTATGGAAGGATATCTTTCCCACCTCTCCCATCAATGAGAAAAAGACTAGAAACATGGGTTGTGAGCTCTCCTAGTTGATGAGTAGTTGGCCCCACTTGGTCTGCATGGATATCCCAATCTCCACAATGAACTTACTGGTCACCCTCACGAGATAAAAATGTCACTCTCATATGGTAACAATCAATGTTGGATCGGTATGCTACCAACAAGTCCATACCTATAATCAAGTCAAAGTCCATTATATAAAAGAAAATAGATATCCAAAAGAAAATGATTCTCTATGATCTCTATCAAACATTCCTTTCATCAATAGATATCCCTAGACTGTGTTCCCAATGTTGTATCGATATTCATCATCTCGCCAATAGATTCCACCTACAGGCTCAAACCATTAACAAAATTTGCAGATATAACGGAATAAGAGGAACCATTATCAAACAAGGCAGTAGCTAAAGTTGAGTCAACTAGAATAATACCTCTCAAAATTGATGAACTAGTCTTATTATCCACAATTATAGGATCCAATTAATGTAACTTCCCTTCTCCTCTTCCCAGATACATCTTATGACTCACTTTAGTAGCACCACTATGCTAATCAGAGCAATCATAACTTGAAGAACTATATCCACTACCTATATCGCCTCTGCTAGTGGAACTCTAGCTACCAGAACTATATGGCATAGAAGACCCACTTACCACACTCTGACTCTGAGAAGATGCTCCCTCAACACCAGATAGTCTTTGGTTTCTACAAAACTATTTTCGGTGCCCTATCATGGAACAAAACTGGCACTCCACTGTCGTTTGATGACAATTTGTATGATAGTGTCCCTGCATACCGCACTGGTGGAAAAGAACATGAGTAAGATCCAATGAAATTGTTACTCTTGACTATCCACCTTTCATTCCACTGTCCTGACTATGTTTATCATAATGGGAATTCTTACTCTCAAAAGGCACACTCCATGATCATCCAATAATAGTTACATGTCTATTACTAGAATACTTTTTTTAGGTTCCCCTCTGAAATGAGAGCATGTTTAACCACTTATAAGAATTTATTCAGCCTAAATATATTCACATGGAACTTAATTTCACACCTAAGTACATCTTGAAATTATTTTTCCGATGAATCCTCATCTACCGCCATATTTGGAGCAAAACATTGTAAATATATGAATCATCTTGCATAATGGATTATGGACATGATTCCTTGTGTTAGTTTCATAAACACTGAAGCCTTCTCTTGTCTCAGGGTCTTTGGATTGAAGTGCTCAAAAAACTAATCCATAAATTCCTTCCATTACATATCATCAGTCTATTCAGATCATACCTAAATGTCCCACCAATGATTCACTGAACCCCGTAGCACAAAAGTAGCCAACATGACCCTCCTCCCAGCCAGAGTCTCCAAATGGTCATTTATCGTCTCTATGGATTCAATCCAGAATTCATCTTCCTCGGTCCACCCTCTCTAATAAAAGTAGGAGGATGCTATAACTGAAACACCCTTGTCAACATAGCCATGCTTTTCAACCACAACCTTGTTCTCTCTCCATGAATGCAATAAACGAACAAATTCCTCTTGGAACATCTCCCCTTCCTCTTCAGCTTTCCCCAATGGTGCCTGATGTTCCCTCTCTGTAAGATCACTCCTGGCCATACCCCTCGGTGTCTCCGTCAAAAAGAATAATTGATGCATATCTCTACCAGGAAAAACATAGGTTTTAGGTCTCATAACGCATCCTTATACTTTTATGTATGAGGATAAACTTAAACCAGATGTTTCAGCATTTCCATTACCTTTTTTCCACATGGTCAACACTGATGAATTATCACTACCCATAACCATCCTACTGAAAATTCGTTGTTAATAATGGTACATACCTTATTATCAATTAATTTTACCATTAATTAATCATATTATCTCCAATTAATTAATTCAACAATTAATTAATTAATTATATGCATTTCATCATCATGGTTTTCATTATACAACCCCTTTATTATCATTTTGCATCATTATTTCAATCTTACAATATGGAAAAATATTTAAAGATCAACCACGTACCCTTAACCAATTTTCCCGTGAGTGCCTAGAGTGATGTATGTTATAACAACCTTGAGTGCCTAGAATGATGCATGAAGAATCAAAAATTTGTACCTATTTAGACGATGAATCAAAATTCAATAATTTTTTAAAACAAATATCACATCATACCACAAGTGCATCACCCAAGGTAAAATAATATCCAAATGTAACAACAAACAACAATGATTGAAATCACTCCCTAAGTACTCAGATTTTCCCCCATACATGTGTTTGAAACTACCAAGCATGAGATCATTACCATGCATCGACTCTTTCTTGTATCCTTTCAAAATTTCCCAAAACAATATAAAAAAAATAAGAAGAAAGAAAATAAAACTCCTCTAATACAACTTTTTGACATCCTGACCCAGGTGGCACTAAATGGTTCCCTCAGCTGGTTGGACACATGCCCTCAAACGTGCCCACTCATATCCTTGAGGGTGACGACTAGAATCACGAGTCTTTTAAGTCAGTATTAGAGAGATTATACCCTATTTTATCAGAATAAAACACCAATGGAATCAAACAACAATAATTAAGTGTCGAAGAGTAAAAATAATTGAAACAATACCAATTCGTATGATTATCAAAACAAGACAATACAACACTGAACTAAAATTTAAAACAAGAGATGATAATGAGAATGTCAAGAGTCTACCGTGGAATAAAATGTTAATACACAACAACTCCCAAGAGGGTCCTAAACCACATCAGGTTCCCTCTCCCATTCTCTAATCTCAAATAGGATGTTATCCCCGGGTCGTGCCCTTATCCTGTCCGGCAGTAATGAAGTCAACTCGGGTGCTGATTGGATGGACCCAATAGGGTGTTAGTACAACTTAGTGGGACACCACCAACAGTGTCGAAAAAATGTCCATTCAAAATATAGTCTATTAATATTTATAAAAAAACTAATACAATGCATAATTAAATAGTTATCACATTGTCATTTAATCTTCAATAGTCACATTAGGCCGAGTTTCAATTCATGTTTCCCATTTGAATCAACATTCGTTATTATCATTCATTTGGTATTGAACGTCATGTCATGCATCCCAAATATCATTCAGTGTTAGTCTCCATGCCTAAAAATCCATATCTCATTCAGTGTTGGTCTCCATACCTAACACTCTTTATGTCATTTGATGCAGGTCTTAATGCTTAGCACCCCAGAATCTCATGCTTGGATTACTGTAGTGGAGGAATTCCATTTCCAAGTCCCAATATCTAATCGGAGTAGAATGCCATGTCTATCCCCACAACAATCTCATCTTTTTAAACATTATTTTATTCAGAACACATATCCACATAATTCAATTAATAATCCAATGATTAGTTAAACATTTAAAAGGCCATTAGTTAACTCAACAATTAACAATGTACATAACCCATTAATTAATGCATATATTAATTAATCAATCAACTCAATTCTCATTCCATAATTTATTCATTACAATTAATTATCCTCATCAAATATCAAGTTGTCATAATTTATTATCATAATTAATTATCTTCGATCAAAATCATGGACTAAAATTAAATCTCATAATTTATTATCTTTCTTAGCCAAACATTATTTCATAATTAATTTCTCCCAATTTATTATTTAACACAATCAAATAAATATCTCAATTACAGTATCTCATCACTTAACCAACATTCAAATGAAATATCTATTTGAGAAACCCCCTTAGTTTGTTCAATGATTTAATTATCAATTAATCACCCAGGAAAACACAAGTCAATTCCACATTCCAAATTACTCCAATTTAAGAAATCAATTATCAGGGGAAGCTAGAAAATCCATAAACTCACATACACATATCAAATCCACGATTATGGGAGTTCGATTTAGACCACCTTCCTCAATTTATTGATGGATATAATCCCAATGGAAATTTCAAAAAGGTTGAGCAGTACAATGTCATCAATGAGGCTCCGAATCTAAATCCCAAAGCCAAAATTAATATCAAAGGCATCAAGATCTTAAAAATCACTATCTAGATTCACAATCCTATATCTAGATCTAAACTCATTGGTTTAGATCTATAGGAAAGGTGGATAACTTCCATGAAATGATCAAGGATAAATGGAGAAAATAATGGGAGAAGTAATGGGATGATATCCACTTACCAGAGAAAGTGTCTCTTTAATATGGGATTTCGATCTCAAAGAATGATGTATGAATCACCTTGTTATCCTTCTTAAAGTATCTAAAATCACCTTGAATTTTTCAAGCCCCATCCAAGGTTGAAAATATAAGAGTCTTTTGGGTTTGGGTGCCTTTAAAAAAGATTTTAGGATAGTTAATCTTGCGCACATAGTTTCCGTGTAGGGGCGCACTGTTAGGTCACACCGGGCAGAAATTTCAGCCAATGTTTGCACAATTGGAATGGTTTACTCGCACGGTTTATAAAACCATGCAAAAACCTCACACATCCCACTTTCCATTATTATTTCTTAAAAAATGTACCACCCATACCCAGAAGCCTAGATTTGGTGCATTATTACGTATAATTTGCATGATCACAAAATATCAAGTCTTAGAAGACCGATTAGCTTCGTAGCCATAGAAGTGCTAGATACATTCATAAGGTTTACATTACATCATAAAGTGAAAAACTACAAAAACATAGTCTCCATAGTTTACACTCATACCCCCTTAGACTATCCATATAGGTCAGTCATAAAATACTTCTTCACATCCTGGGAAAAATAAAACATAGAAAGGGGTGAGCTGAGATACTCAGTAAGGATAACAATATAGAAAAAACTTTTCATAAATAAACATAAAAATTTAAGTAAATGTATAACGAAAATGAAAGCCCTTAAAACCTGAATTTCAGAATATTATGGAAAAAATAATGTGAATAAATTCCATTTATTTATTCACATTGATATTATACTAATTGAATAATAACATGACATATCAATAACCACTTTCACAATGATGGAATGCATAATTCCATACTATCGTAACCACATAGTCAAGGCCTTATGCCAAGAATACAAATAAGATTTTTTCAAGGACTTGTTCCAAGACAGTAGTTTGTCTCATGATACCTACCGATGCATCGAGAGCTATAGTGGGATCCACCCATCACATACTAACTAAAATGCATTCCGCATATGAAAAAATTAAAACATAACATAAAAATTCGTATTTAAACTAGCATACGAAAGGTCAATAATTTATCCACAAACCACTAATGGTATAAAAATAGCACATCCATAGTCAAACATAACTCATTCAATATAATATGAATGATTTTATTGTAATAAATTAACCTCAATAGAGAATAATAATGGATATTGAAATAGATGAAAATAATCATCAATACTATTTGAGAGAATTATCCCCTTTATCTTGAAATCATTTAAAAGTCACACAATTTGTCAAGAAGCCATTTAAAAATAGATTTTTGAATTAAAGTGTCCCATACCACATTGAAACGTTTATAAATGAATTTTAATTTTAAAACTTTAATGTAAATATAAATAAATACTTAAAACCATTTTTAAAACATGGAAATTAATGAAAATGATTTAGAATAATAACTCTTTAAAGAATTTAAAATAATATTTTAGTTAGAGTTCTTAACCAAAAGAGAGACACTTGAATACAAATAATTGAGGTAATCATAATTTTTTAATATCATGAGAATAAAGGGATTCATGATATACAATGTCAAAGTACATTATATACACCATATAAATGTGATTTAGTGTATAACAACAAAGATGTCTCAATGGAATGTAAAATGAGATGAAATATCTTATAAAGACCGTTACCTTAGGTTATGTATAAATCAACTACATAATTATGTGTGAAAAATATAAATACACTCAATATTATAGGATATTTAGTTTAAATCAATCTGAGGATATTCACATGTATTCTTGTAAAAACAACACCAATGAATTGGATATTTAACTCAACAAATGCATATTGAGTTAAAATTACTCTTATCAAGTTCATATCGATGACTTGAGAATTTGTAAATGGAGTGATTATGTGTATAAAAAGTATATCCATAGAATGTTGAATGTAAATTATGAAATAAGAAAATGAATTGTGATTCCACACATAATCCTCGATGAAAATAATCAATGAAGTATGCCTTGAGCCGAATGAGTGGAAATTGAAATTTCAAATTCCCTTATCGATTTGGTAAATTATGAAACATACAACCATGAAATAAGGATCATACAATGATGATGTAGATATCCAAAAATTAAAGTACATTACACAATGAATACAATCATGGGTCGTACACACAACACATGCAATAAATAAGTGGTGAACAATGGAAATATCACGGAATTAAAAGTGAGATAAGAAACCCCTTACTTTGTACTTTTACCTTGGTATAGGGTAGGTTAACCTCATTTATAATGGTGAAATAATTGTTATTTAATTATACAGTAATCATATACATTTATATGATATCATATATGATCTTTTAACATTGATTTGTTAATAATATCTTAGTATTATCATCGTTTCGGGTGTTAACAGATTCGTTTTCCTTTATATTATTTGTTATGTGAGCCATATTTGTTATGGATGGGATATATATTATTCATAACCAGAACGATATCATGTCTTTAAATATTTTTTTAATCATTAAATGAAATCTAGTATTGAATGGATACGATGGCGAATGAATCTCATCACGTTCGTGGAGATGATAATCCATACATACGCACGAGCGACAAAATAATTATTTTGATATTAAAATAATTTATAATTGGATGGTATATCATATATAAAGAAGCATTATCATGTTGTATTTTTTATTTACATGAATTAAAAATCATTATTATACCCATCCAAATAATAATGTATTGAATAACAATTATACTACGACGCGGAGACGATAATCTGTACGTACTCACGTATGGTGACATGCCATTCAATGGATGGATAGAATATTGAATATGGATGTACCAAATTTATAATAACATAAACGTATATAGAAGATACTTTAGTTATATTTTTAGAATGGAAATAACAAATAAAGAAGAAGTGGAAGAAGAAAAGATCTTGAAAGAGGGTGGTGAAATCATTACCACTTCTTCAGGTTCATCCTTTTGATTTGATCAAAAGGGCTCCATAAGTTGGATTTCTGATCAAAGGAGGGCCTCTAGAATGAATTTAGGGATGTTGAGAGTACATTTGGTCATGGGTTGGCCGATCCAAAGGGCTTTGAAGGTGTGAATTTGATAGAAGGGGATGTTCCCTTTTATAAGAGGGTTGAGTGGCACCTTAGGAAAAACATAAAATAATATTTTATAATAAAATAATATTCAGTTTCTAATGGATAAAAAAAGATTATTTATATTATAAGGTGAGTATGGGTGGAAATTCACTCATCCAATATGTTTTAGACAGGTTTGGGTCACTATATTAACCTTAACTTTTAGATTTAACTCTTAGTTAAATTGTTTGACATTTACCATGTCTATTTGTATTTTTATATTATATGGTTAATAAACATACCATATACCACGAAGATAACCCCAAGTGGTTCATTAATGATAAACCTATCATTATATAAGTCTTTTGGTCGAACCTTAGTTTTTTTTAATATTGTATAAATATAATATTTGCTTTAAAAATTCCTTTATGTCAAATTTGAAACTATTTAATAATTGATTTTTTTATAGTCCTAAAAACATTATAAATTATAAATAAATTCATGTAATCAATCCTAACATGTAATATTAACCTAGAAAATTCGTGTATGGAATCAAAACTTTAAAATTGTATTTATTTTAACATTTATAATACCATTTATTTGATTATTTCATTAATTAGGAATATATTACATCATTATTGTGTCATAAATAAATTTAATTATTAAATGTCTAAAAATTATAAATAAAATACCATTATGTAGGAAATAGTTTTATATTTCTAATTAATTTTTATAGTCTAAAATATAACATATATAACCCTATGTAAAAATTGTTTTTCTAAAAGATATATGCTTATTTCATTTTTAGAATTTGCATTAACTTGATTAATATTAAGTGTTATTATAACTTACAAGTGGCTCCATGGGGTCCCAAAATCGACCCTATTATTCCCATGGTCGGATATGTATAAGAAAATAGGGATAGGACATGTGTTATATTAATTTAATATTATTATAATATTATTTTTTCACCCTTATTTACGGGATTTACCTTTCAACCATGGTAAATAAAATATTTACCGAAGTAATTATTCAAAATGTCTAAAAATAAAAGATTCCTATTTACACAATTTAGACCTCCGGATTCTAAATATTGAATCCATTTTTCTAAATTCAAAACACAGAAGTGATAAAATATAATTTAAAACTAATTCTCGTTGTCAAAAAAAATAATGTGTTTTTTAAGAAATAATAACTATCAAAAGATTGACACTTGTTTATGTCTAGTTTAAATGTGAAATTGTTCAAAATTACCAATATTTGATTAAATGGTGAAAATATATTATAATTATAATTTAAAACCACTCAATAGTATAATCGATCAATCTATATTATTTGGATTAAAAAGTTTTTATTAATTAATGTTTAGTACTTTCACTATTCATCAGAAATGGAATGTTTTCTAAAAAATAAAACAAAATCACCCTAGGCTAATTTTGATATTCTAAACCAGAAAATGAAGTCCATTTTGAAAGATAAAATTTTAAAAAATTCAATAAGTGGGTATTACTATTCATTACAGCTAGTATGATAGTTTGTAGTGTGTGTTAGAACTCAAAGTTGCGTACAACACCCTACTATATTATTCAAAGGGAAGCGCACCGTGGAAGATTGGGGTGTTATAAAAAAATTCATCCAAATGAACTAAAAGACACTAATCCATATAAATGGTACATAAAAATATCAAAAAATTCCTGAAAACACATCCATGATGACTCTAGAAAAGGCCAGGATATTACAAAAAAAGTACACATTTCCTAAATTAAGAATTCTATTAATATTATCGAAGTGATTTTCAAAATGAAATTTTCTATGGATGTATTTTGTTTGATGTTTATTTATTAAAATGCATGTGTTTTTAGTTATTTTCCATGCCATATATTTTTTGACTTATCTAATTATGATATACTGGTTATTGATTAAAAATTATTTGTGTTTAGTTATTTATATATCCATGTTTTTTATTTTTATATGTTTATTATAGATTCTGTTGTATAATACCCTTACTATGAATTTTATGTAACATTATTTTGGTTCCATTCTCAACAATCTATTAAGTTTACTATGGTTAATAATAATGGATATTCGAGGGGGAATGAAGATATTCTCAAGGAAAAATTATGTTGTAATATGCCTTTTTAAATTTAATATTGGAATCATGTACGTATATACTTTACCATTACTACTAAAATGGATGGTTCTTCAGGATGAGATTACTTGTATCATATACCAATGTATTAAAGCATACATCAGCTTTTGGGTACGTATGTAACAATATATATTAGGTTTGAACAACGATAGTCATTTTAATTATATAATCAAATCCATTATAATTATTCATAAATAAAATGTGAAATCCCATAATATCACCTGGGGGTGTCAAGATAGGTGTATTGTCTTCATCCCATTCTTCGTGAATCGGTGAAAATCCTGTTAATACATTATCCAAACCATTCAGAGTTTATCACAGTATATACATCCATGACACATCCTCTTCTAGTTTCTAGTACCCAGACATGGATTAATTTTATAGTAAAAATAGAAAATCCAAATTTAAAAAATTCTGTATATGTTGTGTTATAAATAGGGTTTTCCCTAAGGTTATTAACATATGTTCTAATCTCATATTCTTAAAAAGAACTAAAATATACTTTGATACCAAATGTGGATCCCAAGTATAACATACATAAATTTTGAATATATTTATATGAGTATGCAATACATGATAAAATTATATATTCCCCTAATATATAATTTTTTAGTCTATCTGTTGACTAAATATAAAAAAAACAGTTTCATAAATGATCTATAATGTCTCCAATAATCTTCTTAATTTTAATACACTTATGAACATATCATACTCAGAATAGTCAATTAAAAGTTAAGGATGAAAAAAATTATAAATTCGGAGCTTAGATTCTAAATAATGGTAATCGTATGAGATATTAAACATTGATCAAACAATATTACAAGGGTATGAAAACATGATCATAACATAATAATGTAAATTCCAAATAAATTAAATATATTTTAACATGTTTCCAAGAATTGTGATTTTTTATAAAAAGGGTCAAAAGTTATGACACCGTGGAACCAAAAATAATAAATCATGAGCCAATAAATAATATCATTAAGATTTTAAATTGGGGGAAACATAATCTTATTAAATTTTGAATATTTATAAATTTTATCATGCTCCATCTTTATATTAAAAATATAGAAACATTTCCTCATATAAACTAATGGAAATGAATATTGGTCGAATAATCAACTTATCTTCATAAAACCAAGAGAACACATCAACACATGGAAATGAAACCAAGTCCAAAATTGTTTTTGAACATGAATATCACATACCCATATTAGTTAGATAAATTATATTATTCATATTTATATTAATTCATTTCTCATATTTTTATTATAACATCAATAGATATCATAATGCATATATATATTTTAAAAAATAATTTTATCTTTTTTGATATTTTTTGTTACACATAAAAATAATTTTATCTTACAATACAAGAAAATGTTATTTTCTCTTACATTACATTCAACATTGAGTTCTAAAAAACAGGAAAAATTACTAAAATATTATTTTTTACCATGATGATTATCACCTATACATTGAAATAGAGAGAATGAATTTGACTAAATAAATTTTTAAAATATATTTTTTAAAAACTTATATAAATTAAATTCATTTGTGTCTATTTATTTACGAATAAAAATAAAGGTATTCTTTTTCTAAGAAAAAATTTTTATGAAAAGAATTTTCATCTAAATAAATTAACGCAAATACATGTGGTGAATGATTTTAAGGAAATTTATATACTATATATAAATATATATTTTAATCCATCTATTAAACAATCATATTATGTGTTTTCTTGAAAATAGATAAGTATAAATCCAATTTTACCATTAAAATTATTATTTTCCTCAAAAATAGTTTTGTAACATTTTTTCAAAATTAATTAAAAAAAATTATTTAAAATTTTATACAATTTATTATTTAAAAATAATTTTTTCAATCATATTTTCAAAATTAGATAATTTTTTAAAAAAATAGAATTGTTTGAACAGATTATTTTTTTGACGGAAAGTGAAAATTAATAATTATAATTAAAAACCGCTCATTTGTTTAAATTATCTATAAGGAAGATTTAAATTTAAAATTCTACTAATGATAAATCATTTCAATTATATTTATATTTATTAAATTTCATAAATAAAATTAATTTTATATTGAACTAGGTTATAAAAACATTATACAGTTCTTAACATTTTTTCCTCTGAAAACCAGCATTATATTTACGTATGTTGGACTAATTTTAAATTATAATATTGCACTTAGATGAATTAAATTTGGAAAAATGGATTCAAAATCAGGAATATGATTAATTTATATTTTATAATAGTGTCAAATTGATAATTGACCAAAATGAATAGTGAAAATGGAAAAAAAAATTATTGTAGTTAAGTTAAACATGAGTTTACCTGGGAGTTTAAACTAAAATGAATAGGGTTAAAATGACCTAAAAACTATTCCAAAAACTATTTCATGTAAATATTTAAACCCTATAATTTACTAATCTTAATAATAATTCATTTAAGAGTTATGTTTCAGGATAATAATGTGGTTACAAATTTTTCATGGAAAACATTACAATTGTGGCACTCGCCTCAATTATAAATGGCCACCCCTCTCGTATTTTGTTATCATAATCAAAACCTTTATACCAATACCCTAATAAATAAATTCATATATTCACTCATGTCATATTGGAATCTTTAATTATTTAATAAATCCAGCAAAGTAACGGTTTTGGTGTGAACGTCGGGAGGACACCCGAAGAACATGTAAAAATACTAAATAAATGTTTTTGTTATATTTATACCTCAATCTACATAAATTATAATTATAAATTAATTATATATAAAAATAAGTATATTAAATATTTTTATATGATGATAGGTTATGTTAAGTAACTACAACCATCTTCAATTAATCAAATGGGTTATAAAATCATCATTCATGATTACTGTGGACTGCGACCTCATAATCTGTTGTCATTATTTATTTAACTAAAAATTATCATAGAAGGGTATGATTATGGATATAATGATTATATATGTTATTTATGAAATAAATAAACCTATTTAGTTATTATATCATATATAACTTTTTTACGGTTCTTTCTGTAGTGGATGCAATAATGTTACTCGTGTGTATGGTGGAATACCGCCTCACAAAGCAATGTGTTTCGTTTTCACTAACCTAATAAATGGAATATAATAACCATCTATATATTTCGTATAAGTGATAAAATTATAAAATAAATTAAAATTTTATTAGTATAAAAATATATTATTTTATTTATTTCCTACATTTTTAATAACATTAATATGATAATATCGTTCATCTACAAGTGGAATACCACCTTAAAAATGTGATGTGACTCTCTTTTCATAATCACAACACATTGGATATATATATATAAGTATATTCAATGATATAATATGGTATTTAAAATTTTTATATCATTTGGTAAATATAATATATTACAGACATCCTTTCTATAATGTTCGTCGAACCATGTAAATGTTACTCATGTGTTCGTACACCCTACCATATCCACAACGCTCTCATACTTCATTTATCAACACCATATTTTATTATTTTAAATAATAGCATATTTGATATATGAATATTAAAATTATTTCATTATTATTATATAGATGATGAAACCTTGATCAAATTACGAGGACCAAAAATAACAAATCAAAACATATAATAAAAACACAACAGTTATTACCCATAACATGATTTTAATTTGGAATTGTTAATAAATGGGTCATAAAAGGGAATAATTAAATATTATTTGGTACGATAAATATAATTATTGTTCTTCGAATTTTTTTTAACAAACCGATATTTATTATAATGTAGGTTCGAACATGTATGATGGATGTTGAGACATATGGTAATCTATTTCTAGTCTATTCTATTTCTAAGAGTCATATGAAACTTCACTACTCTTTTATTTTGTGCGGTGTATATATTACTGAATTTACATGTTATATCATGAATATAATTATAATCATGTTACTAATTTAATAGATATGTTTGTTTAAAAATCTATATTACTATAAAATAATATATATTACCCCACAGACATATAATATCATGAATTTTTTTATCCACGTGATATTTTATGATTAATGTAATTTTATTACGTCAAGTGGATTATGATTAAATGATACAAAAGGGTTAAATATTTCATTATAAAATATCATAATTTATCTATAATGTTGATGATTGTTCTTATTTTGATAAAATAATATGATCTATCTATCAAGAAACTCATTAATTTTCATACCCTCTAATTATGTTACGAGAATACATGTTTTCAATCCATTTTACTCTATTTATGTTATCAATAGTTTCAAAATAATATTTATATGAAAATATGTATTTATTTATCTCTTCGATCGAAGACACATTTTTTCTTCCAAAAAATGTTTTTTAATTATTTTAAAAAATGTTTGCCAACATTATCCAAATTATTTATTAACCATATTGTAAATCTTGTTTGAATTTATAAAAAACGTTTTGAATTTAATATTAATGTTGTTTTCCAAAATATTCTGATTTTTTACCAGAAAATGAATGAAATAATTGTTTTAACATTCATAGACTGAATATTATTTCTTTCTATCATGGATTCTCAATGGTATCTTGCTTCCCATAAATATTTTCAGTGTTATTATAAAATGAAAATTATTTAATTTTGTATAATGTTGCAAACTGATTTTTTATGTGAAAATGATATTTTCCTCATAATGTTTTTGAAAATGAACTTTAAAACTTATTTTAAAATAATATTTATTTTGAATATTTTTTATGATTTAAAAATTATTTTTCATGTGTAAAAAAATGAATTCGTAATGAAATATTCCATGGGACCCATCAAAACCATCTTTCATATAATATGATGTCCTTTTATCTTACTTGTACATTACCGGGGATATGATACAAGGAATCCATTCCTATCCTTTACATGAATGGTTTATTGTTTGATGAAATGATGTTTATAAAGCCCCATCCATTTCCACGGTTATTATATAATGAAATAATAAATGCATTATGAAACCCATTTCTAATACATGGTTTATACTATGATGAAATTATTATGAAACCAATTTTTTTCCATAGTTTATGATGATATTTTTAGGAAACCAATTCATTTTCATGGGTTCTGATATGAGTAATTTATTATGATATTAGTTAATATTTGTTTATTTTTCATTATGTGATGGGAGAAACATTTATATCCCCCCAATGAAACTATTAGTAACAAATATTCAATTTTTATATAGGGTAAATTGGTGGGTATCATTTTATTAGAATAGGGTGGAAAATGGGTCTTTAGACCACGTCCAAAAATATGTTACAAGGGTGGGTAGCCCATGTTCAAATTATGTACATGTGATGGTAGACCATTCCTAAAATGTTATGAAATTATTTATTGATATACTTGACGTAATGTTTTTTATGATTATGACTTTTCTAAAAGCCTATGTGTTCTTCTAATGTTATTATATCTTTGATCGTTTTATTTTTGTTTCTAATTATTTATATATTATTAACTAACAATATTTATTCCATGTATCAAGATAATAAACATTGATATGAAGAGTATGATTTTAAGATATTATGATCATGTCTTCATAGACATATGATCGTATCAGGATTGTGTGTTCATTGATATCTCACTTTCTTACCCATATTGATCATTTGATCTTACACATTCTTCGGTTTCCTTAAAACATGTTTTTAATAATGTTTTTAGGTGAGGTATGTTTGTGAATATTATTGAATGGAAATATAATTACCAAAGACATTGAATAAATTTATATAATTAAGAAGATTATTCTATTAGATCCAAGATATGGTAAATTATTAGAGTCATCACGTATGTGTTTATATAATGTATTGAATATTCACATAAAAATGCATAATATACATGTATGAGAATTCTTGTTTTCTATAGTTATTATTAGTGGATTGATTTATTCACCCTTTAAAAGCTATGATGAGTAAAATTTACTTACATATGTAGGAACATTTCTTAGTATATGATTATTTATGTCTATAAGGATAAATCTAAGGATGAGTCAAAGTATCTAAAAATGTTGTGGAATTTGGGTAAAGGATAGATAAAGTGGTTTCCATGAAATTGAATACCTTTTTGTATAATACAAGTGGATGTGGGTCATGAATAGAGACACTCGTGGTTAGTAATTATGAAAAGGGAGAACTGAATTGGGACCATTTGTCTCCTGGTACATGAAAACATGTCTTACAGGACACCTAGATTAACACTCCTGGGTGATATACTTTGGAAATTAAAAAACTTTTTATAAAAATCATAAAGGTATTATATAGATGATTAATATGAATAACAGGGGATAAAACAATGGTTTCATTGATTATAAATAATGGTACATGATTTATACACCCTATAAGTGTTTTTATGAATATTAGATTTACTATGATGATTATTATCACTCACACTATGTTATTTTTTTTAGTAAATGGTTGGAACTAGAGAGGACTAGGTTAATAGTGAATTTGATAAGAAATTTGATGATGCATAGCCAAATGGGATGATAAAGAGAGTCATGGATTTTGCGATTATACATAATTATTTACCATGACATATGATTGATAATATTCACAATACACATATCTCAGACTCGCTAATAAATATCATTATAGATTTTGATGAGATTTTAGTTAGTGTGGCCCATAGAGGAAATATGATTTGGTTTCACATATGTTGGGAATGAGGGATGAAGAACTCAAGAGAATCATAGAGCGGTTCAACAATAGATTTTGGGAGTTGAAATGGAAAATAATCAAGTAATTTTAATGGAAAATTTAAAAGATTTATAAACGCAATGGATTAGAATAATGGTATCCAAATTGTATTATTAAATATATAATTTTTTAAATATGGTTAGTATTGGAGTTAAAAAATTGATATTCTAAGGTGAATGTTCCTTATGTGAATCATGTAAGAACCTGGTTCTTTCTTTGAGGTGTGGTTCCATATTTTCCTTTTTTCCTTTGAGTTTTTTTCACGAAAACAAAGAAATTTTGGAAAAATACTAGATTTAGGGGATACATTCCATGTAATCCAATAAACAAACCGTGTAGTATGGCCATGTGTGATGTTAATACATGGCATGTGGGATTGTTAATGAGAAATAAAGGTATACCAAACTACAAGCTGTGTACTTCCTAGTTCATGATTTGTAGTCATGTCTGCAGGTTTTGGAAAGTAAGTCGGTGAAATTCAGCCACTAACTAAACATTTAAATGATATTCATGCCATTTATATTGTCTTACAAACAATTTATTTTTTGTTTTTTTCTTAAAACATGTAGTATCCTCATTCTTATGTTATTTGGGTAGAGGGGTAGTCAGGTGGAAGAACAAGTAGCACCAAGATTCATTTCACTTCCCATTTTTTCATCTAGAAGCCGATTAGAGCATCGTGGGATCCATCAAAATCATCTCAATATCTACTATTCTATCATTAATTGGATGTTGAGGCTAGATGAGTAGATTCATACTATGACGAGGTATGTGGTCTTGTGCCTCTTGTTAATTGTCGAGATGTTTATATGTGTGGTTGTGCTGCATGCCAACATTTAGTGTGTTTCCTTAAATAGAAATTGATCCTTATTATTACATACAATATTTATGGTAATTAAGTCAATGAAATTAACCAATTTGGATTTGTTTTATGATTATTGTCCACCTCGGGGGTGTGTTTCCCTCACATAATTATCATTTAGCAATCTGGGCCTAGATTGTCCATGGGAATGCCTTCGTTTTACTTTCAGGATTGTTTAAAATGAATTTGGTTATTAAATAGAAATTCAATTGTTGGAGAATTTTAAGGGTTTTGATTATTTATTTTGTAATTTTGTATTCCGCGTTTCCATGTTGTGGTTTTTTGGTGTATACAGGTTGGAATGTTTTATTGAATTTTAATGACCAAATGGTAAATATCATTGGGTGATTAATGGGTTTAGCATAGAATATCGTGTGTGAAATCACATAACTATTGTACCATAAACCTTGGGTGACACTTGGGTTCACCGTAGAAATCCACGGACGGATTCAAGAGGCTTTTGTTTTAAATTTCATTAGGGACACTTGGGGTTACCTAGTTGGACTACTGAAGACGGACTAAATTGACATGATCTTATACTATACCTTGTGTGACACATGGTTTCAGTATAGAATTTCATGGATGGACACAAGAGAAATTGTTTTATAAGTCATTAGTCACACATTGGCTCCAAAGTAGGACTACCAATAATGGAAAAAACGGGCATGAACATATACCAACATCTAGATTGATACTCAGGTCTCCCTTGTAAGACCATAGAGAATGGACTCACAAGAAGTCAGTAGAATTGGTCATAAAGTTATACTTGATTTTCAACCTATTAATCTCATTAACAGAAAGAATTTATAATTAAATAAGTCAATGTAATGAATTTCAACACATCTTCCGTGCCAAAGAACAAGCTTGGATTAAGCCTTTCATGTTTAAAGGTTCTTCTAAGATGTCTTTTGTTCATACTTTACTATAGGAAATGTCAAGATTAGGGAGAATTAGGATACTTAAATAACTCATGTAATTGAATTTCTAATGGAAATAATGATATTTATAAAAGAATTCCAAAACATGTAGGATGATTTAATTTTGAGTACAACAAAGTTTACTCCATTTTACTATTGTACAATATTGTTGCATGTACTCACTAGAAGATTGGAATTGACCTTATGAGGTTCCTTATTGGGATTTATTTATCATACCCAATTTGGGGATTGTGTTTGGGCCCAAAAATACTATATTTATATAGTTTTTTATAAGGGAAAGGCCCATTTTTAGGTTAATGATTTCTGCTTATGAGTATGAGAGCATGGGACCAAGACAAGGTTTCTGATGCTGTTGGGATTCTTTTTTTATTACAGTACATGGTTATTGTATTATACATGATTATGGTGTACCCTATTTTTCTATTTTTCTAGAACATGTGACATGCTACATCATTTGATATTATAAGACTCTTGGTTATCTTTATCTTTCATGTTTCTGATGTTTACTTCAATTTCATATTGTCTACTTCTTCCACTATTATTATTATTTGTTTCACTTTGTTACAGTCTGACAATTAGAGCATTGTTTCCCCACTATCACACCATATGCACTCACTAATAGCTGTCAGTCTCTGGAATTTGGGGAAATGCACTTGAGGACTGTGGTCAATCAGGTACGGGGAACCAGTTGAATGGCTTCCGGATTCGGGATGTTACAAATCAAAAAGGTTGTAGAGTAATGGGTATTTTATTTATGATGAAGTGACTATGGATGAAATATGAAAATAAGTATATATTATGGAATAATATTATAAATATTAGTTAATGGTTAGATAATAAAGTGGGATGAATGTTCTGTTTATGTGTTGGAATTTTAGAATTATGAAATATATAAGAACAATTCAGAATAATTTTTTTGTTAATGATTTTATATAATATTTTTAATGCTACTGATGGAATAGAAATGTGATTAAATGGAAATTTAATATTTAGATTAAGGGAAGATAACACCTATTATGTTCCCAATATCGAGAAAATGTTGTTCAGTTTGGATAAAATGGTGACTGATATGATGAAATTATATAGGATATTATGGATTCCATATAACGGATTAATTTTTTGTTGAAAAAATAGTTTATGCTATCATTGATAGAATTTAACGAATATTTCGTTTTATGGAATATATCAAAAAATATATGTTTCATTTAATGAATAGGGAACTTTTTTTGTTTTCATTAAGGTTTTGTTGTAATTTTTTTTAATAGAATACTTGATGAATGTTTTCACATGTTTGGTATGTGAAAACCAAAAGCTAATTCGTGATGTTTGGGGGATTAATGAAATGTTCACATTTATAATTTCATGACAACCTTTATAAATTTTGAATTATATAATAGTTATAAGTTTAACTATTTTTAGAATGGATAAGTTTAAATTTAGATGTTGTCTTAGAAATTAATTTCTTACTTCACCATATGAAACTTTATCTAAATTTGATAATCAATGCTAACTTTTTTTGTTCTGATGATAACTATATAATGAATAAATGACTTATCATTTAACATATAGATCTTATAACCATTACTGCTTTAGGTGTACCAAATAATCCTTCATTTTAGGAAGTAAGTGATGAAGTTGAAATTGATCAAAGCACTTCTAAATGTTGACATTGTGCTTATGAAATAGAGTGAAATCATGTATATCGTCTACTTAAAATTCATTTAATTTAATAGGAGGATATTGAAACCTAATTTTTTTGGATATCATCATATTTTATGATATTAATAAACTATTTCATTCCCTATTGGTTTATGGTTTTCTTATTAACCTTTTTTAGATCACCCACTATATAATGATAAATGATCTCTGTCACTCTCTATAGATAGTTACATTTTTAATCCATGCCCAAATATTCACTACCCGCCTATATTTTAATATGTTTAATCCTATTTTTGAGTTACTTTAGGAAACAATTTTGTTTTTAACTTTACCATTTTATGGGAAGTTTGGTTATTCATTTGTATGATGTGGGTTTCTTTTAATGAATTTTCAGATGCTAAACCTAGATCAACAGAGATGAATTTTGATAGAGAAATTCATGTTAAAGATGGTAGAATGCAAATTATAGATATTTTTTGAAATATATTTTTTAATGAATTTAAACTTATTGATATTTTGTTTTACACATAACACTATGATTATCATTCATTATATATAAAACTTTGTTCATCTTCTATTACTTGACACATTGATCTCTAACGAAACATGAAAATTTATTAAAATATTATTTATTAATAAAATAATTATCACATAGCCACTGGAAGGAATGTTTTGAATATGATTTAATACATTAATATAATATATGGTTTACACGTGTTTATAAAATAAATTCATTGGTGAATATTTTTTTAAATGATATAAAGAAAATAATTTTCTGAGAAATTATTTTTTAAAAAAATATCATGTCTGACATAAATAAATAAAATACCAATTTATGTTAATTATTTTAATAGATATATAGATTATATATATTAAATAAACTATTTAGAATTCAAATTAATTTTATTCAAAAGAAATAAGAATATATAAAATTATATGCTTAAAAATATATTTTTCAAAAGAATAGTTTGGTCTATACTTTTTGAAAACTTATTAAAAAATAAATTATGAAAATTTTAGAAACAAAATATTAAAAAAAATTTATTTAAAAAATCATATCAAAATTATCATAGGGTTATTTTTTGAGAATTTTATCAAAATATTACATTTTTATGAATACTGATACATACTGAATTTTTATAGAAAACTGCATTTTCAAAAAAAAATATTTATAAAGATTAATCATATTTTATGTTTATTTTAATGTTATAATATTTCAATTATATAAATATTAATCTATTTTAGGAAATTTCAGTAAATATTATTTTGAAATTATATATAAAAACATTGTAATGTTTTCAAAATTTCTAATTAAAAACTAGCTTTCTCATCTTGTCTACTATATTAGTTTTAAATTTACTTTTTTTATTGTTATATGATTTGAATTTTAAAAAAATTATTAAATATTTAGAATAATAATTATTTATCTTATATAATAATTTCAAATATTTTTTGGAAAATAATGAATTATGGAAATGGTAAATATTATATAGCATGGTTAAGGTGAAAATTAGGTTACTAAGTGTGGGGTGGGTGGTTAAACTAAAAATATAAGGGTTTAAATGACATAAAAATATGTCTAAAAGAAATTTTATGGTAATATTTGAACCCTTTATTGTCTAGTTATATATAATAATATATTAGGGAGATTTGTTGAATGAGAAAATCCTATTTTCACATTTTTATTTTAAAAATATATTATGTACCACTCACCTCAAATATAATTCCCCCCTATATCTTCTTTACACTATAAGACCCATTTTGTACCAAAACATACCCAAATAACTCTAACTATTTATAATACTATCATATAATCTATAGTCTTAGAATAAATATATCATATGAAAGGTTTTGGTGTAAGCTTATGGAGGATACAAAAATAATAGGTAAGGTTCATCAATGAGGTATTTTGTTTTATTTCTCCCTAAAAATCCTCAAATTATTATTAAAAACGATGATATAATAACAAAAGTACATTAAAGACAATTAAATATAATTTTTTTAAAATAATTACCTATTAAAATCTATGATTTAATAAAATGGGGTATAAAATAATAGTTTATGTGTACGGTGGACTACCACAACACGAACCGATTTCGTTCGTTATTGCATTACCACCTATAACGGTTCGAAAATATGATGGATCTAAATTATATATATATATATATTAGTTTTGAAATTATTAAAAAAATAGATTCATTATATTATATATATATATATATATTCGCTCCATTCTGTAGGGGATATGATAGCGTCATTCATGTGTACGACGGACTACAGCCTCACAAAGTGATGTGATTATTTTTCAATGACTCTTTATGTGGAAGATAAAAAAATACATATATGTGATCTAATCAGAACAAGTTCTATATTGATGAAACATTTATCATTCTAATAATAAAATATATCAGTTTATTTTTTACATTTTCTCTTTCTAAATGTGATAACTTTCTTTATTTATGTGTGGACAACCGCCTTCACAAAGTGATGTGACTCCCTTTTCATCATCACACAACATGGCTGAGATGAATATGTATATGTAAATAAATAATAATATATTCATTATATTATTATAAATTTGAAAATATAATATATAATTAACCACCTTTCCATAATGATAACTAGTGAATGGAAACATTACTCATGCATATGTACGACCTATCGTCTCCTTGATCGTAATATACTTCATTTCTCCAAAACCTCCTTCCATATCCATTGTTAAAAGTATAATTACTATATGAATTTGGTAATTATTTCAAGATAAATATTTTTTAGAGGCTATATATGAAATAAAATTAAGAGGAATGAAAATAAAAATTCAAAACATATACAAAAAACAAAGCGGTTATTACCAAATAAATATTTTATTTACTAATTTTTAATAAAAATGTAATAAACTAAAATAAGTAAATAATATATGGTATGATATTTATAAATATGTTTATTTAATATAATTATAATATAATTATATTTAATATATATGTTCTTTTAATGGATACTATGGATATTGAGAATTGAGGTGATAGATTTCTAGTATCTCTTATATTTCTAGGAGGAAAATGAATGTTAAACACCTCTTTACATTGTATGGTGTATGTAATATCCAATTTACATGTTATATGACGAGTAAAATTATATTAATTCTATTAAATGTTTCAATTTATAATATTATTAATTTGTAATTATGAATCAAAATATTAATATAGGGATAAGGGATTGTTTCCTCGATTGTTCTTATTTGAGACTTAGGCTATGTTATACATGTATCTTCTTTCAAAAGGATTACATACCAATAAATTTACATGTGATACTATGATTTAATTTATCCTCATGATATATTACGTTTAATTTATTGGTATTATTTCATGAGGCATATAATTCAATGTTACCAAAGTGGTAAATACTTCATGTTAAAGTCCATCATTTTTTGAGATTGTATTTCATTATGTTTATGATGATAAAATATTATGATCCATGTCATTAGATAAAATAAATTTTTATTTTCTATAGTATTTATGATAATACATGTTTTACCTTCATTTTTATCACTTTATATACTCAATAGTTTCAAAATTATTATTTTTATGGATAGTATAATTTGTTTCTTTACTCAGTAGAAATCCCATTTTTCTTCCAACCAATATTTTTCTAAAAGTTTTTCTAAAATGTTTCTAAAAATTATCAAAATAATTTATTAAACTCATTTTAACTAAAGTATTAATCTTAAAAAAATTAATTTATTCTTCATTCATTGTTCCAAAAATTTAATTTTGGGATTTTTCATGAAAACAAAAAGGTATATTTCTTTCAACATTAATTGAATAAACAATATTTCCAATTTTCATGACTTCTCAATGATTGTAATATTACCTCAAAAAATATCATTTTTTTCAAAAGTTTTTTTTAAATATTTAATGCTTTATAAAATGGATTCTCATGTGAAATAAATATTTTCTTTAGGAAATGATTCTAAATAATCAATAATGAATATTTTAAATGAAAACTTATTCTAAAAAGGTTTTATGTTTTAAAAAGTATTTTCCATCTGGAAAGGTGACCTTCCACAAAAAAAATATTCCATGTGATCTTTAAAAATATTTTTCATTCTAATTTGATATACTTTTATATTACTTATACATTACTAGGGATATTATCAAAAGATACCATTATAATCATTTAATTAATTAGTTTATGTTTTGAGGACACGATGTTTACAAAACTAATTCATTTTCCATGGGTTATGATATGATGAAATAATGAATGCAATATGAAACCACTTTCATTTCCATTGTTTAATATATGATAAAATTAGTATGAAACCCATTTATTTTCCACTGATTATACTAAAATTTTTGTCAAACACTTAACTTTTCATTGGAGCAGATATAATTAAGGTTTTATGATCATGTGGCCCAAAAAATGAATGATTTTAATTATCAGATTGGTGGGAAATATACCCCCTTCAATTTAATTGGGTAATGATAAATATTATATGATATTAGATGGTAAATAGATTGTCATATCAAGAATAAAAATGGCCATACACTAGTGGTTAGTTTCATCCCTTAAATGAGGGTACCTAGGTGGTTAGTCAATGCCCGAAGTAGGTATAGAGATGCTTATCCCAACCCAAACATGTTATCATTGTCAGGGTAGGTGTAATTTCCATATTTTTTTCTATTATTATGTATCTTCAATATATATATTTAATTTTCCAATGTTACTCTCTCAAAGATCATGTAATTTCATATGCATATTATTAATGTATTATGAAAAACTAACCATTATTACACATATTTAGATTATAATATTTGATATGTAGGGAATGGTTTTCAAATTTTATTCTCACGTCCTCAAACCCTTAATCAAATATCATGATTATATTGTCATTGTTATCTCACTTTATCAACCATACTAAAAATATGATATCAACCTTTATTATGTTTTGTTTCTCCTCTTTATGAAAAATGGTTTTAAGTAGGGTATGTTTGTGAAAACTTGTAATGACCCGAAATTTTGAATAAATCTTGTTTCCTAATTTTGTGTGTTATTCTATTTTTTTATACACAACAAAACTATTTCATTTGATAATAAGAGTATAATTAAAATGAGACCATTGTGTTTTGACTGTAATATGACCATTGGTCAATATGACCACTAGAAACTAAACGTTTCGATTTTTGACTCTAAATACAAGTAATCTTGGTTAATTAATATAAAAAGAAGATTTGATGGCCTCACCTAGTAGTCTTGGCCCAATCGAATCCCATCTAACAAAACATGGGAAGGAGGTAGCGCCACTGGGCTTTTCTCTGGACCAATCCCAAGCCGAAATTCATCTTGTGAAGTAAGAACATAATCGCCTTCACGAGAAGTTCATACTGATAGAAATTACTACTCGTGCAATGTTGGCCGAGCCTCCCTCGAATTCTCTCGCCTTAGCACACCTTACACTTAGGTCATATGCTGGTGTGATAAGGGGATATGTAAGGAGACCGTAACTGCCTTGTGTAATTCTTTGTTTTAAATAAAAATTTTGATTTCTTCTTATGATGAAGTTTATGAATTTTCGAATGACCGGATAAATATAGTATGCATATCTTTGATGAATTTTATAAAAAGATATTTTAAAAATGTTTATGTAAACCTTAAATATTTAAAAATGTGTAATGATTTTCAAAAAAAGGTCTTCTGCAATTATTTTCAGTATGAAATTTAGAGTCTAATAAGATCAACTTAATTTTTGATGAATAGTAAATTATGAATAGTGATTTTATGCTTAGGATTAGTAATGTGACTAAATGGATTAGTAATCTCACTTAAAGAATGTATTAATATAATCTAGGCATCTTGATTAAGTAATGTGATTCAATAAAATGGTTAAATAACGGTTTCATATATTATTATTCAAGTATTAGTTTTTTTCAGCTGAATAGTTTTTTTTAATTAAAAATCTAATTAAAATATTTAGAAAATTATTTTTATAAAATGGATATCATTTTTGAACTCAGAGAATCGATATTATGTTAAGGTAATTTTTGGGGATTTTTTTGAAAAAAATGAATTTTCGGTGAATAGTGTATTTATTTAAAAATTAAATTAAAAATATTTAGAAAATTATCTTTATAAAATGGAGTTCATTTTTGTAATCATAGAATCTATATTTGGTTAAGGTGAAATTTTGGGATTTTTCTGAGAAAGTTGAATTTTCAGTGAATAGTAAAAATACAGTTTTAGGGTTTCGGTATGTTTAATGACATCATAACTGTGTCAGGATTATGTCATGAGATATTTTATGGGTTGGCCGACCAAAAGTGATGAATTATTGTATTGGGGGCCCCATGTGGCCTAACTTCATGGCAAATATCTTGGGAGAGCACATGGTTTTGAGAAACCCACTTTTGAGGTGTCCCTTGGCCATTAATGCCTTGTCCTCTCACTTTCCCTATAAATACCAAGACATACTCTCATCCATTTCGAATCCCCGCTCTCCCCAAACGAATTTCTGGTCTCATTACCTCCCAAGGAGTCCTCCCAAGGTGCCCCCAAGCTCTCAAGGTCCCAACCTTTGAGTTTTAAGAGTTACGTTTTAAGGTAAGGGATCTGATCTCTCTCTTTATTTTTAAGAAATCTCTTTTATGTAATTTCTTTTATGCTCCATGTTCTTATGCTAAAGGGTGTTCTTTTATACTCCTCTTACTTCCCTTTACATTTTCACAAAATAAGATATCCCCTCTTACTCTAATTATTTCGTTTTATGAAGTTTTTAGTGGCGTCGTTAGGCTGCCGAAATTTTTTAACGGATTCTTTCTCCCTTCTCATTTTTCAAGATCTATTTTCATGTAAAGTATTTCAACTTACATTTTATTATTTTGGGGTATGATATATAAATTTATCATACTGATCCTTTATGATAATATGATGAGAGACCCCATTTGATCTCTTCAATTCAGTATTTTGAAGTTTTAAGTGGCGCCATTAGGCTGCCGAATTTTTATGTGGTTCTTCACCCTTCTCATTTTGAAGTTCTACTTTCATGTCAATTATTTCAAGTTACTTTTTGTTATGTTGGGATATGATCTCTATATCTATAATACTGATCTTTTATGATAATATGATGAGAGACTCCATTTGATCTCTTAAATTCAGTACTTTGATGTTTTAAGTGGCGTCGTTAGGCTGCCGAATTTTTAAGTTGTTCTTCACCCTTCTCGTTTTGAAGTTATACTTTCATTTAAATTCATTCATGTTAATTTTTGTTATGTTGGGGTATGATCTCTATATCTATCATACTTATCTTTTATGATCATATGATGAGATACCCCATTTGATCTCTTCAATTCAGTACTTTGATGTTTTAAGTGGCGCTGTTAGGCTGCCGAATTTTTAAGTGGTTCTTCACCCTTCTCATTTTGAAGTTCTACATTCATGTCAATTATTTCAAGTTCCTTTTTTTTATGTTGGGGTATGATCTCTATATCTATCATACTGATACTTTATGTTCATATGATGAGAGACCCTATTTGATCTCATCAATTCATTTTTGTTGAATTTTAAGTGACGCCGTTAGGCTGTCGAATTTCTAAAGGGTTCTTTCACCCTTCTCATTTTCAAGATCTATTCTAATGTCAAGTCTTTCAAGTTACTTTTTATGTTGGGGTATGATCTCTATATCTATCATAATGATAATTTATGTTCATATGACGAGAGACCCTATTTGATCTCGTCAATCCATTTTTGGATGTTTTAAGTGACGTCGTTAGGCTGCCGAATTCTTATAAGAGAAATCTTATTTTTTTTGTCTTCCTTTCATGTTCTTAATTTAAAATGGTATATCATTCAAATTTCATTACCATGTTCTTAAATACTTTATATTTTTTCCCCTGCTACTTTATGTATCATTTTTTAGTGGTTGACTTATGTCCCCTCTCTTTCCAACTTTTTCTAGAACCATGTATCATGGACGTTATGCTGCATAGTTTTCGTCTCAAAATGCCTCCCTCTTTATCTCAAAATTATTTTATGTTATTAAGTGAATACTCAAAGCTCTTATTTATAAAATGGTATTCTCATATATATCAAAATGTTCTATCTTAAATTCTGGTACTTAGATACATGAAACCCTCTTTCCCTTTTCCGTGAGTTTAAAGTGACATAAAAATCATGTCTATAAAGCGGTTTTTAAAACGTTATGATTATGAAATGAAACCCATTTATTTTATGCTATATGGGTTGTTTATGAAATTATTGATGATGATATATGTGGCTCAAATGATAATAATGTCATTTCAATGGTGCACCCAGATAGCGCTCCAATGCATTGGCTAAAGACTTAATCTCTAGAGATGACTTTTTAGATTGATACCTTGGTGAATAACCGTGGTAATTTTTAATGACACCATGGGGATGAACCTTGGTGAAATGAAATGATTGTCAATATTAAATGTTTTAGCCACATCTTCAAGTTATGAAAAATGTTATTTTTATTAGGATATATCTCATGATTTCTTTCTCATTCCTTAAAGTTCTTTTCATGACATTGTTGATGTATCCCAAGTTCACATGTTAAATGTTTCCCTTGTTTCCCTTGCTGGGCCTTCTGCTCACCCTTTCTTTTGAGGTATGTCCCCAGGTTATGAGACGCAGTAATGAACCTAGGGTGAACATGATGAGAAGCCTTTCATGTTTTTAAGAAGAATTTTTTTTGTTTCATGTTTTATGTTCCTGGTTTCCAAGACACTAAACCTTATAGATGCTCAGTTTTGTAAAATGTAATGAATGTTTATGTGATAAAAAGGCGGGATGATATAGTTGGTATCAAAGGATGGTTTAGTTATTTGTGAAAATTAGGATATGAAAACTTTAGGAAAAAACCTATAGAATAGTTTAAATATAGGAATTCTTCCTGGTATTTTGGTGAGTATTTAGTAAGGGGTTGCCAAGAAATTACATCCCTGTCTGGATACGAGCAGGTAGAGCTGGATCTAGCATAGATGTACATAGGGGTAAAACCCAAAAAGACCGCTTTGATCTAGACTCAAACGGGAACTGGAACATGACAACGGGCCTTGCTGCACTCTTGGTTACGACAGTCCCGGAGGATATGCTTTGGTAAATTCGTAATCTTAGTATGAACCATTGTTAAAGGAACAATGATAAAATAAAATAATGATTCACATAAGAATATATGATCATGGATAACCTATATGGGAACCTAGGGGATCACAAGATAGGGTATACTTTTCTTCTACAAGTTATCCTTATATGCTTTAAGTTCCTTTTCATGGTTATTGGATATGTATTCAAGCCCCTAATTGTACTTTTTTTTCATAGTTAATGGCGGGAAATGGAAAAACATGTCCCAACAACCAATGTGGTAGGAAATGAGACTATTGTTTTATTAATATGGTAGAGATGATTAGGATATTAAATGGTGATTATTATTTTGGAAGACGTTCACTATTTTGGGGACCCTATATGATCGAGGTAAATAGATTACTATAGTATTTTCATTGAGGAGTAAGGTAGACATATATTTTGAATAATTGATGAATTTAAGGTGGAATTATAGTAATTTAGGTTACTTATGGAAATGATTAACCTATCTTGGGTAAAATATGTTTAGGTTCGCTACTTTTGTTATAAGATGTTAAGAGTGGTTGATGTGTTTTTTAGATGAACAATGAAGTTTATTTTGGAAGACTGTGTAAAAAAATTCTTCTTGTATTTGACTTTCAATCTTAGTTTGGTTTATTTTGAGGAATTTTAAGAACAATTATTTATGGAATGGTCTATGATGAACTTTTGGTAGTACCATGGATCTTTGAAGATTTAAAAGTAGTTTCCCTTCCTATGGGATTCTTTCTTTTTTGAAGAGTTGTTTTATCTTACCCTTTCTGTTTTCGGGATAATGTTTAAAGGTAGAAGAAATTGACAGTTAATCTTTTGTGGATTAAGTGACTCTCAAGAAGATGAATCTTGTGTTTCGATGAGACCAAGTGTTTTTGAATGCTCATCGTTTGGAGAAAAGATTAGTTTTGGTTAGAAACTTATTAAAGGATGAAACTCTACATGAAGGTAGGTATATTTTCTTATGTTTTTGTTCTATGTAGTAAATGAATTCCTCAAAATTATGAAAAGGAACGTAAAACAAAAACATTGTTGGTTTACGTTTCCTACTAGGTAATCAAAGACCGTTTACACACATCATACGTTTGGGATTTTCTTATGTTTAACTTTCTCCTAATGATGTTCTCTATCACTCTCCCTCAGAACGTGGCCCTTTTCTTTTCTTCCATGTCCATGTTTTCCTACATGGAATCCTCGTGTGGGTTAACTCGGGTGACCTTTGTACTTCACTTTGTTTCTTTTAAAGTAATAGTTTTACTAACTCTTTTTCTGATGTGGGACTTCCAATGAAATTTCAAAACCCAATTTTAAAAATTGCGAGGACACAATTTCTTAAGGGGGGAAGATTGTAACAACCCAAAATATTGAATAAATCTTGTTTTCTAATTTTTTGTGTCATTCTCTTTTGTTATACTCAACAAAACACTATCATTTGATAACATGAGTATAATTAAATTCAGACCGTTGGGTTTTGACTGTTATATGACCAGTGGTCAATATGACCACTAGAAACAAAACGTTTTGATTTTTGACTCTAAATACAAGTAATCTTGGTTAAATAATATAGAAATAAGATTCTATGGACTCATCCAGTAGTCTTGGACCAATTGAAGCCCATCTAACAAAACTTGGGAAGGAGGTAGCACCACTGGGATTTTCAATGGACCAAACCAAAGCCGAACTTCATCGTGTGAAGTTAGAACGGAATCACCTTCGCGAGAAGTTCAAACTGATACAAATTACTACTCGTGCGATGTTGGCCGAGCCTCCCTCGAATTCTCTCACCTTAGTACACCTTACACTTAGGTCATATGCTAGTGTGATAAGGGGCTATGTAAGGAGACCGTAACTGCCTTGTGTAATCCTTTGTTTTAAATAACAATTTCGATTTCTTCTTATGATGAAGTTTATGAATTTTCGAATGACCGGATAAATAGAGTATGAATATTTTTGATGAATTTTAGAAAAAAGATATTTTAAAAATGTTTATGTAAACCATAAATATATAAAAATTTGTAATGATTTTAAAAAAAAGGTCTTCTCCAATTATGTTCAGTATGAAATTTTGAGTCTAATAAGATCAACATAATTTTTGATGTATAGTAAATTATGAATAGTGATTTTATGATTAGGATTAGTAATGTGACTAAATGGATTAGTAATCTCACTTAATGAATGTATTAATATAATCTAGGCACCTTTATTAAGTAATGTGATTCAATAAAATTGTTAAATAAAGATTTCATATATTATTATTCAAGTATTAGTTTTTTCGGTAGAATAGTGTTTTTTAATTAAAAATTTAATTAAAACTATTTATAATTTTTTTTATAAAATGGATTTCAATTTTGAACTCAGAGCATCGATATTATGTTAAGGTAATTTTTGGTGATGTTTCTGAAAAAAATGAATTTTCAGTGAATAGTGTATTTATTTAAAAATTAAATTAAAAATATTTAGTAAGTTATTTTTATAAAATGGAGTTCATTTTTGTAATCATAGCATCCATATTTGGTTAAGGTGAAATTTTGGGATTTTTCTGAGAAAGTTGAATTTTCCTTGGATAGTTAAAAATATAGTTTTAGGGTTTCGGTATGTTTAATGACATCATAACTGTGTCAGGATGATGTCATGTGATATTTTATGGTTTGGAAGACCAAAGGTAAATAATTATTGTATTAGGGGCCCCATGTGGCCTAACTTCATGGGAAATATCTTGGGAGAGCACATGGTTTTGAGAAACCCACTTTTGAGGTGTCCCTTGGCCATTGATGCCTTGTCCCCTCACGTTCCCTATAAATACCAAGCCAAACTCTCATCCATTTAGACGCCCCACTCTCCCAAAACTAATTTCTGGTCTCATTACCTCCCATGGAGTCCTCCAAAGGTGCCCACAAGCCCGTAAGGTCCCAACCATTGAGTTTTAAGAGTTACGTTTTAAGGTAAGGGATCCGATCTCTCTCTTTCTTTTTAAGAAATCTCTTTTATGTAATTTCTTTTATGCTCCATGTTCTTATGTTAAAGGGTGTTATTTTATACTCCTATTACTGCCATTTTCGTGTTCATATTCTGAGAGATCCCCTCTTACTCTAATTATTTCGTTTTATGAAGTTTTAAGTGGCGCCGTTAGGCTTCCGAAATTTTTGTAACGGATTGTTTCTCCCTTCTTATTTTTCAAGATCTATTTTCATGTAAAGTATTTCAAGTTACTTTTTATTATGTTGGGGTATGATCTCTAAATTTATCATACTGATATTTTATGATAATATTATGAGAGACCCCCTTTTATCTCTTCAATTTAGTATTTTGATGTTTTAAGTGGCGCCGTTAGGCTGCCGAATTTTTAAGTGGTTCTTCACCCTTCTCGTTTTGAAGTTCTACTTTCATGTCAATTCATTCAAGTTACTTTTTTTTATGATGGGGTATGATCACTATATCTATCATACTGATATTTTATGATCATATGATGATAGACCCCATTTGATCTCTTAAATTCAGTACTTTGATGTTTTAAGTGGCGTCGTTAGGCTGCCGAATTTTTAAGTGGTTCTTCACCCTTCTCGTTTTGAAGTTCTACTTTCATGTCAATTCTTTCAAGTTCCTTTTTGTTATGTTGGGGTATTATCTCTATATATATAATATTGATCTTTTAGGATCATATGATGTGAGACACCATTTTATCTCTTCAATTCAGTACTTTGATGTTTTAAGTGGCGGCGTTAGGCTGCCGAATTTTTAAGTGGTTCTTCACCCTTCTCGTTTTGAAGTTCTACTTTCATGTGAATTCATTCAAGTTCCTTTTTGTTATTTTGGTTTATGATCTCTATATCTATCATACTGATATTCTATGTTCATATGATGAGATACCTTATTTGATCTCATCAATTCATTTTTGTTGAAGTTTAAGTGACGTCGTTTGGCTGTCGAATTTCTAAGGGGTTCTTTCACCCTTCTCATTTTCAAGATTTATTTTCATGTCTAGTATTTAAAGTTCCTTTTTATGTTTCGATATGATCTCTATATCTATAATACTGATCATTTATGTTCATATTACGAGAGACCCTATTTGATCTAGTCAATCCATTTTTGGAAGTTTTATGTGACGTCGTTAGGCTGCCGAATTCTCATAAGAGAAATCATATTTTTTTTGTCTTCCTTTCATGTTCTTCGTTTCAAATGTTATATCATTCAAATTTCATTACCATGTTCTTAAATACATTATATTTTGTTCCCCTTCTGTTTTATGTATCATTTTGAGTGGGTGAACCATGTCCCCTCTCTTTCCAACTTTTTCTAAAACCATGTATCATAGACGTTATGCTGCATAGTTTTCGTCTCAAAATGCCTGCCTCTTTATCTCAAAATTATTTTATGTTATTAATTTAATACTCAATGATCTTATTTCTACAGGGGTATTCCCATATATATCAAAATGTTCTATTTTAAATTCTGGGATTTACATACATGAAACCCTCTTTCCCTTTTCCTTGGGTTTAAAGTGACATAAAGATCATGTCTATAAAGCAGTTTTAAAACGTTATGATTATGAAATGAAACCCATTTATTTTATTCTATATGGGTTTTTTATGAAATTATTGATGATGATATATGTGGCTCACATGATAATAAAGACATCTCAAGGGTTCACCCAGATAGCGCTCCAATGCATTGGGTAAAGACTTAATCTCTAGAGATGACTTTTTAGTCTGATACCTTGGTGAATAACCTTGGTAATTTTTAATGACACCTTGGGTATGGACGTTGGTGAAATGAAATGATTGTCAATATTAAATGTTATAGCCACATATTCATGTTATGAAAAATTTTATATTTATTATGATATATCTCATGATTTCTTTCTCATGCCTTAAAGTTCTTTACATGACATTATTGATGTATCCCAAGTTCACATGTTAAATGTTTCCCTTGTTTCCCTTACTGGGCCTTATGCTCACCCTTTATTTTAATGTATGTCCCAAGGTTATGAGATGCAGTAATGAACCTAGGGTGAACATGAGGAGAAGCCTTTCAATTGTTTAAGAAGAATTTTTTTTTGTTTCATGTTTTAAGTTCCTGGTTTCCAAGACACTAAACCTTAAAGATCCTCAGTTTTGTAAAATGTAATGAATGTTTATGTGATAAAAAGGCGGGATGCTATAAGACTACTAAAGAGGTATATATTTAGGGACACAATGAATTTTATTAATGAATTAAGAAGATTGTGTCCCAGGTTCCCAGAATAACTAAACTATTATGGTTATCAGGCATGCATTTGTGGAATATTATCTATATTCATCTAAAAATACGTATCATCAATATAAGAGAATCATGGGTACCAATTATTCTTCTAAAAAATGGGCGATTAAGATTATGAATATTAGAGGATAAGGGTATAATGATTTCTTTTTCGATACCTAAGGATGAGATCAAAAATATGATTGGATGAAAATAGAAACTATGTTCAAAATGAAAATAAATTGACTATATCAAATATAATAGGACTCGGGGCCTAGAAGTGGGGTTACACCAGTGGAACAATATTTAAGGAGGAATCCATGGAATTCATTTCGGCACACTGGCCACCTGGTGTCCAGTAACTCCTTGACACTACTGAGCCCACTTATAGATCGGTTCACCTAATACAAGGTATCAATTAATAAACCACACTGGATTTTAGTGAATCATAATTTTTACACCAATAAATATAAAATTACAAAACAATTAGAAGTAATTTAAATTTTGATCCTTCTTTCTTTAGACAGGGAATGTCGTTTCATCTCCACTTCTCCCTCTATCATTGGACCAATCCAAAAAAAAAGTTAAATGGTGATTATTTGAGATTCATTACAAAATATTCAACCTTATTATGAGAGCATTATAGATATATAACATATATGTGTTTTATATCATGACCAGATTATGAGTTATCCTTCTCTTTATAGATCAATGGATCATCAAATGTCCTAACAACATTTCTTAATAGAATATGGATCTCCCATAAATATTGAAAATTCTATGTATTAGAGTTATTTATTTATCATAATAATCGTTCTATTAATGGATTTTTTATGACAGATAAATAATATATTGATGATTACCTAGATAACAAGTGTATAATTAGACTTCTCATTGATAAACTCCTATAGAAGGATCCAGATCTATCTATATTAGGGGATGTTTTTTGTTATGTTTTTAGAGCGATCATCATGATAATTGATTACCCTTGAATATATATTTTTCTGAAGGATTTATGATGATATGATGATAATTTTCTATACCCAAGACTCCATTAAAGAATTTACATCGAATTTATTATCTATTATTAGGTTAAAAATTCTAATGAATTGGTGTTCCTTCAATCGATATACCACATAATTGATTCAATTTATGCAATACTTAAGTTATGTGGTACTACAATGACCTTATCAACAATGAATAATCTTTGTTATAAATCTTAAACTCATTTCATGGAAGAGAAGGACCATAGTTAGACAACCCATCTATGTGATATTTTCTACATGTGTGATAGATGTGTTTAATATTCGATTCCTTATCAATCACTGGAGTTCTTCATCATCAACCATGAAGTAGGATGTAACATATCTTTTGAAGACCCTATTTCCACCTTTTTTATTGATTCCATTGTCTTTTCATGAAAATATGTTTTTTATTGTTAGTGATTATTTATGGAACTATATTATTTTGTGATACCCATATATGATCCTTTTTTACATTAGTGTTGTTAGACAAACTTGTTTCCATGTTTGATGTTGGTCACACAATTTTTAATGTCGATACTATATAATAAAGATGATATAATACGTTTTCTATATTATATAATTCCATGTTATATTTATTAACATGATGTTGGAGGTTTCTCTTGGTATTATTGAAAATAAAATTCATTTGTATGATTACTCCTTAAATGTTGAGTGTAGTTAATGAATGATAATGATGATAGTGGAATCATATACAGTATAGGATCATGATATCATTGTGGAATATAAGGAAATCAATGCCTAGAGGCTACATAGAGACATTTTGTAACATGAAACATTATGGATATATATTTTCATGCCCACTCATTTCCTTATGGATTCATAGTGACATATTTGTATCCATATGGATAGTTCTAGATCATTTCAAACATCATGATAATACTTTTGACACAGAATCGAAGTAGGTATAATTAGGGAACTAGGTAGATGGGATAGAACATTTGTGCTTAATTTTTTGGGTTTTAAAAATACTTTCTTAATTTATAATATCATCGAATACACCTATTATACTTCTGAAAATCTATTCATGATTCAATTGTCGTCTCTAAATAGTTATTTTTAATGAAAACATATATGAAAATTTCAATATGCATGAAGACATCATGTATTGGGATCTATTAATGGGAAAAAGTGTCAAGTAATATGGATATATTGTGGATAATAGTGCTAATGATGGACCTATAATTCCTATGGAGGATTAAAATAGTCAATTAATATAGTATCTACTTGAAACATACTCTAATTTTGACTTCCACTAATGGTGCCTATTTTTTTTACTATTTGTAATAAATGTATTCAATTTTTTATAATTTTATTCTATAGTATTCTGTGGATTTAGTATATAATAATTATTAATATTTGTTTAAGTATGTTATTTTGATGGTTTGGTGTATAAAATAATGGAATTTAGATCCTCTCTGCTAATTGGTATCCTATTGCGTGTAGGGAGTCATGTATGTGTTATTTTGAATTTCCATAACAAAACTACTTGTATGGGTTGAGTCATTAAAAATTATATCATATCCCAAAACTATTAATTCTATTTTAAACTAACATTAGATATGATATAAAGGAGATAGGATGTCTGGGACTCAGGTAGGGGAGTGTTACTTTTCTTTTCCATCACTTGTGTAACAGGCCTCCATGTCACCATTGACAAGACTTATATTATATTCTTGTGAGTTTTTGATGTGTATAATAATAATGAATAGGGATTTATGATCACATTACATTAATATATACATGATTAGGAGGCATATATTATTATATAAATATAAATTCATGACTGGTACATAAATTCAAGAGACATTTTTACTATATTGTGTGATATATCAGTTTTTATTTATTTTTTGAATAATCAAGATTGGAATTAATTATTTGAAACTAAGTATGATGTTATGTTTGAATACATATGTTTGTATCTAAAATATATGTATTTATAACCATGGTTAGTTCTACAAGGTTTATACCTTAGGTAATGGGTAGAATCAAAGGGAAACCATTATGTTATCCTTTAGATTGTTCTAATCTTTCATATATGCATAAAATGTTACCCTTCTAATTAAATTATATATTTACATGTACAATAATTTTGGGGACTCGTGTTGACAAGGTAGGGCTACTCCCACATGTATAGATGCCCTATTCGACTACCAGCATTGCAGGGGGTGCTTTTGATTGTGCTCTAACACCTAATCTTGTAGCAAATTCTATAGGCACACACTAGTAGTTAGTGCTTATACTAGTTACATTATTGGGAATAGGGACTTCTATGTCAATATTATACCATTATATAAATTGTAAACACTATAATCCACTATCCATTCAATTCATGATAATAGGATGTTGTGGACTTTATAGACATCACCAAGGGTGTATTTAATCTCATAGAGACACATGAGGACATGAAGGTGAAGATAGATCTTTTTATACTATAGGGACCCTCTAGGATGTGGTGGATCATAGAATGGAATAATGGTATGTATGAGAGTATCTCTTGGGAGGCAACCATGATACTTTTTTAGGGGATTTCTTCACTAACATTGTAAAGATGGATCGAGTACAAGAGTTTAAGGAGCTATACAATGTTTCCATGACTGTATCATAATACACTATTCATTTCATAGAGACTCGTCCCATATATTGAATATTTTCTATAACTAAGTCTAGAAAGGTAAAAAATTATGATTCGACTCATTTGAATCAGTTAATGGAAGGTTCAAATTTTTAACCTAGTCATATTACATGAGGTTCTACATTAGGAATTCTCTGTTATGATATTTTGGGAGGAGAATCTTGTTGATGGTTTTCATCATCCCTTCAATACATTAGAATGTGGTCCTCCTATAATTTTTTTTCACGTGTCCTCTTATATCAGAAAGAGGTAGTTTATGGATGTTCCTCAGAGTAATGGTATGCATATGGAGTGGAGTATTACTTCTTCACCCCCAAGGAGGATTTTCATAGAGAATTCACAAATGAATTTTTTTTCATTATCACTGGTTTTTATAGATACTTAAACCATGTTTCATTACTCATACAACAAGT
Organism: Viscum album; assembly: GCA_963277665.1. NCBI lineage: Eukaryota > Viridiplantae > Streptophyta > Magnoliopsida > Santalales > Viscaceae > Viscum > Viscum album. The sequence continues at coordinate 523,898,029 of OY728150.1, forward strand.
GGTATATCATGTAGTTATTCTCATATGCTTCAAGGATGTGGTTCTACATGGGTGGTGGAAAGACATGACATATGACCTTAGGTACCCATCTAGTGTTGTCAATAGTAGGCTTAGATGGTGAAAACTCAATTTTCTCATGTCTCACAGGGACATGATATTTTATTTAAGGAGGGACAATTTTTTTGTTGATTTTTCTATATAAGATGAAGGTGATGGGTTGTCTACTGTTTGAGGTATATTAATAATAATCATAACATTTTCTAGAACTTTTTTTTATATATGTTCTTCCCATTACATTATATATTCACATGTTCTCTTAGTATTTGAATTGTCAATAAATTAATCCTATGAGTTAAATTCCATTAATAAACCATTCAAACGGTGCAAGATTCCTTAAGAGATGCATTGTGTTCCCTTTGGAATTTTTATAGACATCTATTGGAATTCATGATTTTGGAGATGATAATATTTAACATTATTCTTTAAATTGAGTGGTTGACCATGTTTTCATATCATGTTTATTTTTATTAGATGTGGGAACCATTCACAACACACAATGGAGAGAAGTAAGTGATTTCCTGAGAGTGGGAACTTGGAGAAGGTAGCATTGGTCTAGAAATGAGTTATATTTTCATAATCACATCCCAGAATGTGAGATTTCAACATTTAGTAGGATATCTTATATCACCATCCTCTTTTCCTACATCTATAGATCTCATTCTAGATTTATTTACATATGGAATATCTCAATAGAATATTCATATACAAGATTATATAATTCTTATATTTTGAAAAAACATCGATGAACTTTTTGATGATCACATGAACTTGGTTGAATTTGAATAAAAAGTTTTTAATGTGTCTTTCACTTAGATAGAACCATTTTATGCTATTTATGGGAGGTTATTCCATTTACTGATTTGTGGGAATAAGGCTAGTGAGGTAGTAGCTATGGGTCCTACTATGTTATAGTAGTCCTCCGATAGAGTAGAGGTGATCTAGAAGAGATTGTTCAATGGTAAAAGAATACATGATTCTTATTCTAACCATAGGAGGAGACCTTTTGAGGTTTTCTTATGTGATATAATTTTTCTAAGAGTTCCTCCTTGGTTATGACACCAATGATCATGGACGAAGTGTAAGTTATCATCATGGAATACATGACAATTCATGATACCTAAGAAGGTAGACAAAGTGGTATAACCTAAGGACATTTCATCTCACTAATTTGGTATACAAGGCATATTTTTTATATCTCTACACTATAGGTAATTGCATGATCCTACACATATTATTGACCATGAGTATATTGTTATGGATCTTGAGGAATTATATTTATAGTGCCCAGTAATAATTGTAGTCCATAGTGATAAAGTATATCGATGGAATTTGGTTCCACTAGTTTGGATTGATTATCATCATGGATATATCTAATATGAGGCATGTGAGGGGGAGGATTATTTTCTATAATAGTGGAACAATTTTTTTTAGAATAGAATTTGATAGTACTCATCATAAATGATAAATCACTAGTTATGTGGGTAGTAACATGTCCATTATATTTCAAATGTAGGTGATAGTTTGAGTTTGAAAAAATTTTATTCCCATTTTTTTATCTTTATTATTGATGATTAAGATGATTAATTTTGGAGGATAAGGGTTTAAGAATTAGTATTTTGATACATGAGGCATGGATTAGTATTGTGGTTATGGGAAAACAATCAATATCTAGCTAGAGGGATTTAATTGAGTCAACTAGCTAAAAAAATCCAACAGGTTATATGATGGCAACAGATGAATTGTTGGAAATCTGTAATGGCCTATGGTTTTATATATGAAATCCCATTTTTAAATGAATAATCTCCTTATAATATAGAGAAATTATAGAAAAAACATACAATGAATTTCCGGTATTGGATGGTTTTAATTTATGTCATGTTATCATTAAAATTTAGTTTTAAAATAGAAATATTTATAATATTTTCATTGTGTATTTACCATTATTATTAACACATACTAATGATTTTGATATATCTAATTAGAATAAATGAAATAATTGAGGTCCTATACTTCTAAGATCAAACCCAATGAAGCACATTTGTTAATTCTTCTAGAAGAGATAATGCTTCTGATATTTTCCCATGACCAGGAACAAGCCAATAATTAAAAACTTATTCACTTTGTAATCTTCTTGTAATAGTTTATAAGCCGAATTGAGATCATGACCAATACATTGTACATTTAACCACCCTAAGAAAATCTCACATTCATACACTATACCCATAGAGAATTCATAGGTTTAATAAATGGATTTGTTTCAACACCATGAAAATATAAATTTATTTATTTTAATTTTTTATAAATTATTTATTATATTTACCTTTTCATACATTATAGTTATTAATCATTATGTTTGAGAAAAATTATATTTGGATATGATAAAAAATTTATTTGTTTAAGAAATATATAGTTTCAATCATGAAACTCTTATGGAAGAATAAATCAATTAATTAAATTAATATTTTTTCAATAAAATAATATTAATAAAATGAATTTATTTAATATAAATTATTATATAATTATACAAACTCAAATGTACTTTTTTTAAGGTTGGAAAACTGTTATTTTCAAAAAAACATAGTATTTTTTAATAAATTGGTTTTTATTATATATATTATTCAATTATCATGTATAGAATATTATTTTGATAAAATAAAATTATTTCACAAATCATAATGTTAAAATTACCAAATGGTGATCATTTCACAATTTTTTCAGAAGATTGAATTTTCTATAAAAAATAAAATATGGTATTATTATATGATATTTTTTTTGACATCATTACATCACAAATTTTTTAAAATAAATACAATGAATTTTATCCAATACCAATATTTTGTTTCTTCGTTAAAATGATTTTTTTTTTATTTGATTTATTTTATATACCATTAATGAATCGTAAAAAACCTATATTATATATTATTGTTTTCAAAACAATTATTTATAAACCTAATTGGATTCCACATCATCAAGGGTATTATTTTAATGAGTTTTTCTATTATACATATAAAATAATGACTAAAATTAGTATATGGAAATCCAATGGGAAATCAATGGGGTATTTTTGTTTTGGAATGACTTATTATGTTGAATTTAAAACATTACATTATAAAATAATAATTAATTATCTTTAATTTTCTATAAAACCAATACAACCTAAAATTATTCTTCCCAAAAAACCCTAATAGAAAATACATAATAAATCATTAACTCTCTAGATATCTCTCATGGTTCCCATAACCACTTATGTAGCTCCTCCCATGATTTCATATGTGCTTCCCTCAATATAATGAATATTCTTCTTCTCTTCATTATTCAAGAACAATTGTTCTATGATTCTTTTGGATTAACATGTCTTAATATTGGGATATGTTTCTACACACCACTATTACTATCCATATGATTTAATATGGATGAGATACCTCATTCACACTCATTATATCCTTTCATGAATATTAATGTACCCTTGATATGCTATATAAATTATCTAGTGATTCTCAATGAAAAAAATTTGTGCTGTGTATAGTGATACTCACTTATACACATGTGTATTCACCTTGATGTATCTATTATTAATTCTTTATATAATTCTATGTTTATAACCCACAATTCATAATTTTGGGATTTAAATTTATGAATTAAACTCCCATTTTTCATGATATATTAGGCTCACAAATGCATGTACATGTTATGAATGTTATGGGTGGGGACAAAATAATATATCTAACCTATGAATTGGGTAAAATTTTCTTCCCATGATACATTATGTATGGGATTTGTGGGTGAATGTAATTTATGATTGTATTTTTCCACTATGTGAATTTTTCGTAGCTGTTTACCATGACTTATTCTTATGACATGTTTTATGTTATTACCAAATACCTTTATTTCATTGATGATAATATAATATATTATGTATAATTTTTAAATATTATTATTATCAACCTTATATATCATGTTGATATTCGTATTAAGACACGTAAAATATATTCATCATTTTATTATATAGTTTTTCCCTTACTATACATTATAGCTCACACATTTATTATGTATGTCCCAAGGATATCCTGTGTTGTTTTAAATGATTTAGGGAAATTAATTTCATGTTATAGAGTTTTAGTTTATGTAAATTTATTTATATTTAATATTTCTATATAATATAGATCATTACAAAACTATACTAGGAAATACAATTTTTTGGGGTTTTATTTGGTGAATGTATATGTAATAATCATGAAATAAATTGTATAAAAGATATTAACAGCCAATACTAGTATCAGAGAAAGGTATAGATATTTTTATGGATTAAGATTGTAAAACTCTAGTGAATGTCTTGTGGAAAAGAATAAATATAGTAACCATCCCTAAATGTTGGAAATGTATTGATTAAATGGTTTCCAAGAAAAGACATCCCCTTTTAGATAATACAGGTTGATGTGACTTTGGAATAGTTGTACTTAGGGGTAATAACCCCCAAAATGACCTATTAATCTTGAATCAATTGTCACATAATGCACGAAAAATAGCCTTTTTTCACAACTACATTGAAAATACAGGGGTGTATTATTTGTTAAATTCTGAAGGACATTATGAACCATTATATAAGGGTAAAAAATTCCACAAATACATTATGTTTTGAAATAAAACATAGATGACATAGATTAAAATGTATAAATTTATATGTTAAGTAAAATGGGTCCTTTATGGGTAATCAAATAAATTGCCATGGATTTATGATTAATTCATTAGTATTTTAAAAATTATCATCCCAAATTTAATTATTTTTTAGTAATTAGTTTCATACAGTTGAAAAAAATTAAAAAAGAAACTTGATGGGAAATGAGATGGCATCCCTAATGAGATTACCTAGATAATGGGATTGGGATTGATAAAAGTCATGAAAATTATTTCTCATTGAATTTATTTTTTGAAAAGACCCCATAGATAGAAGGAATAAGAGAATCTACAAAATAATGTGAATGTTTTAATTGAAACCTTTATGTGACCAAGTACTTCAACAATCATTGGATCTAATAATCTCTTAATTATAAAACAACCGATCAGGTCAATTGAAAAATATATTCTTTTTTATTTATTTCACTCTGTAATGAATGATGGTTTTGGATTTTTATTATATCAAAGGATACTCTAATCAATTACAGAAGATGGTCAGAAATATGAAACCCAAGGATCAGATCGAAGCGATGGAGTTGAAGGATTTCCAAAATTATTTTTTTAAAAATATTTCCCCACAATCAATCATAAAATAGAGATCTATATTTTTACATCTAAGATTTTCTATTTACTATTTTTAGATAATATGTCGATTGATTTGGAGACCAGGTGCTGAGACAACGTGTGATTAGAAGGCCCAATGGGTACAGATCAATTTTTTGAAAAATATAATACTTTTAATATCCTATTTGAATTATTTTCCTAAAAAAGTGGGATAACTCTTAAATGGTTTCCAATATTATAAATCAAAAAGAACAATTGATCTCGGAATTTCGGCATTACCCTTGGCATTACTTAATATTTTTTGGAACAATTCATCTGTAGAAAAAGTCACTAAGGACATAACTGTAAATGAAATATTTAAATAAAATTATTCTATTTTAAAATTCAAAAAACTCATGAATAGGGAATCAAATTGGATATCTAAGACCACTATTACGTTTTTAATTTGGTTTTTTCCCAAGGATCCACTTAATTTTAATTGGTTCATCTCATTTGTGAAAGTACTGTCACGAGACATAACAAGAAAAAAATAATTTATTTATTTTATTAACGTAGAAACCCAATGACTTATTTCATTAAAAACATAATTATTTAGAAATTCCATGATTAGCCTCATAAACAAAGAATATCTAGATGATCACTGGATATAACCGTGGAGATTTCTCTCAATAGAACAACAATGATGTTGTGGATCGTGGATCGATCAATCGGTGGATCCTCAAATTCGATTAATCCCCTAAATAAACACAACACATTGATCATTCTTCATCAATGATTTAACTTCACACAGGTATGGTGTATATTTATTTATGATTTCCCCATTATTTATTTCCATGATGAATTCAGGTTAATCCATGAATAGATTGATCCCTAGTTAAATCTTTGTTGGATGGTTTGAAATTGTGGGGATTACATCATAAGTTTTTTATTCACCTTTTTGAATCCATATAAAGAAATCATATTGATGAAGACATGAACAATGGATAAAGATCATTCATTTGTTTGTTATTTGTTATTTTCTCTCCACTGAACTTCGTGTTTTTTGTCGTTGAACCCCTATGGACACTTTTTTAATTTTTGGGTGGCTTTGAATGCAATATGACCCTCTTATTTGAGGAAAACTGACAAAAGACGATGATTCTATGTAGATATATACCTGAGGATCCTAGATCTATGAATACATTGAATTTAAGGAATTAGATGTAAAATAATGGTTTGTGGAAGGGACCATAGATAAGGTTCTGGCACAAAAGTAAAGCACAGAGAGGCGGTGGTTAATTGTTGGAAGCAACAACAGTGGTAGAGGTGTCGTGGGACACTTTTGGAGACCACAGAGATTGGGACAAATGAATGAGACAGTCCTACCAAGAAAATTCTGGGCCAGTGGGCCGGTATGACTCATCTCAAGCCCAAGGAAATCGAGATGGATTCAGGACACTATCAACTATAATGGCCATTGTGTCTCCAGCTTCCAAGCATCCCGGACATTAGTGCCGCAGTCACACATGGTGGTCGACTACGATAGCCGTAGAGTGGCTAGTGAAGGCATTCAACTACATCGGTCATTCAACCGGCCATGTTATTATGCCACATGCCTAATGGACCCTTTATAAAATTTTAGTCAACCATAACATTCAAAAATTATGTCTATAGGAAGAGCCATCTATGGTGTTAAGACCCTGACAATGTGGATATCCTTTTGAGATAATGTTTTGTGTTTTTAGTTAAGATCATTATAGGTATAGAGTGTTCCCTTGTTCTATTCCTCAAGGGATTAAAATTGAATTACATCGAAATTATTATATTATAGTCCCTTCTTGAGGCTAAGTCCCAAAAGTGTTTTGTTATTCCAATGTGGGACTAGAGAAAAACCTACTATCAAACCTAGTAGAGTTTTTGTAATCAACCTAACCTCTGTGGGATGGGCGATGGTCATCCATCTTATGCACCGTATCCGTAGGGTTAGTTATATTCAATAGGGTTTTTTTGGGATCCCATATATTTTGAATTGATTTATATTCGTTTAGTGTTATTCCCCAAGGTGTTGTGTTGTATCCCATATCTATATATCATAATCATTTTTGACCAATATGTTCTCATTTGGGAATGGACCAAATGAGTTAGACCTCATCATGAGTTTCTCTGATGATATCAGGGCTCGAGGAACGAGTTCTCCAGGAATGAATGTTCATTGAGAATAATCCTATTCATAGTAATTGGTTTTGGATTATGTATAGATATCTATCATCGATTGGGAATATTTTGTTATTATTTCTAGAAGAATTGTATAAATATACCTATATTGAGTAGACTATATTTTGTATTTCTAGAAATTTTTTTGTGGTACATCCATTTTTTTATATACTTTGTTCTTTAAGAGTGTCCTACTGCGTATTGTTATACTCACCCATTCATGATCATTTCCTCAACATGTTGTGTCTTTTTCATAATATCAAACCATTAATGGAGTCCAAGGTGGACCAGGACCAGGCGGTTCAGGTCAAGGCCAGAAAGAGGAGGTGGTATCCTACGGTTCATACGGCAGTCTCAGAACCAATTATCTTATTGTTTGGAATTTTGTCTAAAAACACTTTTTGGTGGGCTTGTTTTAGCCATATTTACCTTCCATTACATTCACTATTCAACTATGGTTATGGGATATAATGTTTTATATGCACTGTTTTCTTAGTGTTTTTACATCCCATCAACTGTGGCTTAGATATGTGTGCATCTATACATGTTCATTAGGCTAATGCCTCCCATTTGTTGAATATTCTTACTTGGTACTAGTCACTAGCCCCTGGCCAATTAGATGATGGATTGGGGATAGTGAAGGAATAGGCCCCTCTGGGATGGGTCGTGATAGAGTGTTATTAGAGGAGTTCAATTCTATATTAGGTCTTAGAGTCTGTAAGGTTTGTTTTGTGAAAAATGTGTTATGTGTTTTGAGTTTAGGATTCATGTTAGGGAATTTAGTGTTTGGGTTGTGACCGACCTATCCATACAACAAGATGTTGATTACCTTCTTTTCAACTAGGTTCATGAAAAATATAGTTATAGGGAAAAATGGTAAATTTATCCTATAAAAATGGTTGTGTTTTTTATGTCCTTCTTGATTCTACTCCCCTGATATACTCATTTGACCATGATATATCTTGTTATATTTCAGGATGTCTCTACATAGACAGCCAGCAATGATTCCACTACCTGATCTCAAGGCTGATATTTCAGGTGGGGATTCATCATTATTTGGATTTGTACTAGAGATAGATCCTCTGGGTGGTTCGGATGCCATACGACCACCTGTAGAGAAGCACATGGTAACTGTAGTACCAGTTGATGAGGTGCGTAGGCTAAGAGCACTTCATGAGTTTTATAACCGTAGACCCCTCATGTTCGGAGGTGAGCCCAACATAGAGGCTCTTGAGGATTATCATGGGGCAGTAAACTGAGTTCTCCGTATTATTAGTACACTAGCCTATTAGATGGCGGTCCTTTTAGTGATCCTTCTACATGGATTGGTAGGGAGATTGTGGGGTTTGGTTAACCAATCTTACCATGTGGTGACTCTTCCATGGACAGAGTTTGAGAACCTTTTAAAAGATAATTTCACATCTTATAAGATAAGGGCTATATGTTTCTAAGAGAATCTACAACACCAGTAGTACAAAATTTCATTGTCTGAGTATTCATCAGGGCAAACCAACCTCACCACGTTCTCGATGGATATGATACATAATTAGTACTTTGGGTCTCTGGCCTTCAATCAAGGTCTATGATTAGAAATAAAAGATAATGTAATCCATCTAGAAATTCTCCCAGATGCTAGGGTTTTAAAGGGAACTTTTGTATTTGAGAGTTCCATGGCTTGGAAGATAAAACTATTCATAGTCATAAATGGGTAGGCCAGAGTAGAGAACATGACATATTTTATTTGATGACATTTATAGAGATCCAAGTGCTTTAGACACATCATGAGGTGATCATAGGGTTGATCAAGATAACCTACAGATAGACAATGTTATTCATGTGGTGGTCAGGGCAATCTCGCACATGATTTCCCAACCCATCATACAGTTGATCGGGGGATATTTGAGGGATCTACAAGGTATAGGTAGATATAGGGGTAGGGTGGTATACATGGTATAGGTTATGGGAATGAACCAGGCATGGTATAAAGAGGTGGTTAGAGGTCTAGCCTATTACCACCACCACCTCTGGTGGTCCACTGGATGCCCTAGAAGCTGGTGGATAGAGATGAGGCCGATTGTAGGCAATGGAGGATTTTGACCCTTATGATATAGAGAATATAAGAGGTACTATCTATGTTTTTTCCACCTTATCTAGAGGTTTTATAGAAATAGGGGCTTGTCATTATTTTCTTTCCACACATCTTGTTTGAGACTCATAGATTCTGATTGAATCTTTGACTCGACCTTTACCCATGGATAATCCTATAGGAGAAATGTATATAATCAAACATTGGTGCTGAAAATATTCCATGATTCTTAGAGGGTATAGTTCCAGTTCGGATCTCTTTGTAGCATTGGTTACAACTTATGATACAATTCTTGGTATGGACTGGATTTAGATAGGTCATGCTCAGAATGGCTGTTTTAGGAAAAGAGTGATGTGTTTCCATAGTGATGGAAACAAGTGTTACATTATTTTAGAAAATGAATCTCATGAAGTAATGTATGGACTCACATATAGAATGGTGTAGCCGATTAGCCATCAGTTTGTTAGCCTCACCCTCGGTGTAGTGGATGATATGAGTCTTCAATTTCCTGAAGTGGTGGAGGAGTATATGGATGCATTTACTAAATAAGTTCAATGTTTACATCCTAATAGGGAAATGGAAATCTTCATTTATCTACACCCACAGAATACTCCAATATATGTACCTGCATATTGGATGGTTCCCACAGAGATTCGCGAGCAATTGGTGCAGTTGGAGGACTTGTATTGGAAGTGCTTCGTGAGACCTGGTTCTTCACCCTGTGTAGCCCCAATTTTGATTTCCATGAATGCATAAAGTATATTAATGTTATGTTTGGACTAACTATACCTAATCAAGATGACTGTTACGATCGAGTATCCACTACTGAGGATCTATTACCTCTTTGATATATTGAAAGGGGTGTAATGGTTCTAGAAGATCGACCTCATCTTAGGATACCACCAGTTGTGAGTATGAGATGATAATTTACTAAATATGGACATCATATGTGGTTATGGTCACTATGAGTACTTGGTGACATCATCTAGTGTGACCAACTCCCCATTCGTGGTACACATGAACCAGATCATTCAGCCTTAACTTGTTTACAGTTGGCATCATTGATGAAATCCTAATGTACTCGGCCTCTGAGGAGGATCACACGTGGAATATGTGGATGGTTTAGGACACTCTCAGAGAGTACCATATTTATGAAAATCTATACAAGTGTTATTTATGGATTAGAGAGGTCCATATTCTAGGAAACGACATTTTAGAGGCTCAGTTTTTAGTCGATCTAGGAAATATTGAGGTGGAAAATTCTTTTCAGCCACCTAAGAGAGTTATAGAGGTGCTATGTTTACTTGGATTGAAATGGTAATATCAGAGGACTTTACAATAAATAAATAGAGTAGATTAACTCTGGACAACATTGGCATGAAATGGTATACCTTTCATGTGGACAAAAATGTGTTTTAAATGCTTCCAAGAGATGAAGTAGAGGTAGGAATGTGTAACCATCCAGAAGATACCGAAAGAAAGATTAGAGTACATGATGTTATGTGATGAATCATAGACCAGGATTTGATGTGTCCTGATGTTGGAGAACGTGGTTATTTACCAATGTTTACTGCAAGTTGATACTATCTGAGAAGAACTACACGAGGCATGATCTTGAGTTAGGAGAGGTACTCTTTTCATTGAAGATGTGGAGATAGTAGCTGATCGACAATAGGTTTATCATCTACTCTGATCAGAAGACTCTCAAGTCTATAATCACAAAGAAGGATATGAACTTGAGATATTGGAAATGGATAGAGTTCCTCTAGGAAAATGACATTTATATTGTCTGTACTACTGTTAAGTGGAATGTGGTGGCATATTCTCTCGGCAGGAGACCTAGCATGCGGTAGTTGAACAAGTCATTAGAGCAGCTGTCCAAATTACAGATATCCTCTACGGATGAAGATGAAGAAGATAACATGTAATATATGGTTTTCTCCCCCCCCCACTATTACAATGAGTCCGGTATGAATAGCTTGGGGATACCGACAACAATGCCCTCCATGCTCATATACCCCTAGGACATACTTCTGATGGGTACTCGAATGGTATGTAGAACATTCTTCTTTTCAGAGGATGCAATGTACTACTAGTGGGATCATGGGAGGAGGTTTTGTGAGAGTTTCCTACATCCCCATTGGAGGTGGATCCTATTATGAAAAAATATGAATAAGGACCTCTGATGCTAGTTTTGGTGGCTAGAGAAAAAAAAGGGAGTTGCATAGTTTGTCTCTTAATGACTCACTTGTCAACAAGTGAAGGCTAAGAACTATGTTTTTGGGGGTTTAGATCAGCACCTTAAGGATCCAGAATGGACGTGTTATGGGATATTGATATAATTTTTTACTAAATTACAATGTACATCTAGGGGACGTGATGCCATCTAGGTGATCGTTGACTGACTTACCATGTTGTCGCACTTCCTTACCATTAGAGAGTAGAGTTTAACACAAATCATGGGATGCCTCTATGTGAGGAATATAGTTCAACTACATGGAATTCAATCAAATATATATATAGATAAAGATGATATCTTTACATTCGGATTGTGTAAGGGACTGTAGGAGGTGTTTGGGACTTATTTATGATTGAGCATAGCGTTTGACCCACAGAGTGAAGGCCATACTGAGCAGACCAGTCAGGTTCTGGATGACATTCTATGGGATTCCATGTTAAACATTGGTCATAGTTAGGAGGATCCAACATGGGTAATCAATTACATTGGTTCTCATTTGGTTGAAACGCACAAATCTCTAGGAGAGAACATGGTAGTGGGTAGATAAATTTGATGCTATGTACCATCATCAGTTTGAGTGGCCCTTATTTTGGATTTGAGTACATAAAACCCCATAGTGGGGAGAAGGTATTGTCTCATATTATACTTACAATTGTTTTAGATATTATATGGATTTATTTGGATAATAGGCTTTGAGACTACATTGGATTATTAGGCCCTATATTTCTAGAAAAATTGTTTTAAAAATACTAATCTTTTAATAGCACGTGTGAGAGATTTCTAGAAAATGTAGGATAACACTTAAAATGGTGGAAAAATTCAAAATCCAAGAGAAATTTTGAGGTCATAATGGTGGATTTACCCAAGTTATGACATAATATTGGGTGGATCAGGTCATCTATAGAAAATGTCACTATGGATGTATATGTTTTTAAAATAATAAAATAAAATTATTTTATTTCTTAATCCTAAATACTCATGCATGATGACTTGTATTGAAAATTTGAGACTTCCATTGAGTTTGTAATGTGTTAATTTCCATAGTTGTGACATAACCATAGTTAGAGTGGGTTATTTGTGAAAAAAATTTCACATGATGTAAAAGGAATAAAATATTTTATTTATTTTATGGACGTAATGAATTGTTTCTTTAAGAACATTCTTTTTTAAAAATTATAGGGCCATCCTCATAACCCAGAAATATCAAGTAGATAATTGGGGTGAATCCTAGAGAATTATCTCTAATGAAAAACATCGATGTTTTAGATCATGGATAGATTAAATAGTGGGGCCTCTTATTCAGCAGATATCTCCAATGAAAGTGATGCAATGATCGTTCTTTAGAAATGATCAAACCAAATCAAGGTAGGGTATTTGTTTCATTTTTCTTTCCTCCTTTTTAATATCCCTGATGAAAGAGTTTATTTACATGAACATATAAATACAAGGTTTGATCAATTCATGATGATTTTTAATTGCAGGGATTATTTCAGTTTTATCATTATTCCTTATTTTTTATCCTTTTAATTTATAATAATTAAGGCAGATATGGAAAAAAGTATGAGGTTTATTCTTATGGGTGTTCATTTTTCTTTTCTACCATCTTTTCTTCACTTTGATCACCGTTTGAACCCCATGTCCATGGTTTGACTTGTTGGGTGGCTCTAAACACAATCAGACACATGAATTTGAGGAAAACCAACAACATCAGCTAGATTGGTGTGGATCTAGACCCAAGAATATCATATCTACAACCTCCATAAATAATGGGCATTATACTTGGCTTGATAGTCCATGGAAGGCCCCATTTATGTGGTGTTCTGGTGAGGTGAGGTGACAAAATCAATGACCATAGGTGGCAGATATTGGAGGTGGTAGTGTAGAGTGTGGCAGGTGAACTCGTGGATGAGAGAAAAAGAATAGTCTAGGCCTAATGGCTCGGGTCAAGCATACTGGCCGGGTGGGACCTGAGTGAGACCCAAGGCAATAGCTAGAGTTGGTCCATAATCGATCATGAGCTGGAGTGGTGCTATCTGATGTGCACCCATGATATTTCGGGAGTGGTCAACCATTTTGGTCTACCAGGGAAGCCGCACGACAGCTAGTCTGGGTGGTCGACTTCCACGATTAATGGAACAACTGTGGGATCGGTCTACAGGCCTAGTGACCCCATTTTTAAATTGTCAAATGACCATAAAATTCAAATGGTATATCCATTTGATAATCCATATGTGGAATTGGGACCCTAAAATTGAGATGGTACTTTTTAGATAGTGTTGATATTTTTTAGTTTGGACCAATATAGTTTGAAATCATTCCTTTGGACCATTCATCAGGGGTCCATTACAATAATACATTCACATTAATGTATTATAGTCCAATCTGGAGGTTGAGCCTTAGATAGAGTTATGTTATTCCTATGTGGGAATGGAGAATTATCCTCTATCACCCCTATTGGAATTTTGTGGAATTAACAAAACCTTTAAGGGGAGGGAATTGGTCCTCCAACTAGTGAGCCACATCATTGGGGTTAGTGGAATTCCCCGCGGTGTTGGGTTAGATCCCATGTGTTGATAATTGATCTAGATTTGGTAAGCGGTATTCCCCATGGTGTTGTGAAGGATGCGATATCTTTGTATTATAATATTTATTTACTAATAAATTCTCATTTGGGAAGGTCTCAAATATACTAGACCTCTTTGTGAGTTTCTCTAATGATTTCATGGATAGAGGAGTGAGTTCTCTCAGAATTAGTGTTCTTCAAGAAGAATCATGTGGCTAGTAATAGGTTTGGAATTACCCCAAGAAATATGTGTTGGGTTGATTATATCTGGGTATTCTTGATAAATGGGTTGTAGACATATACCAGTGTGGATATGACTGTATTTTTCCATAGGAGAATTTTCATTTTTGCACATAAATTGTGGTATTTCCATTGTTATTTTGGGGTTCCCTACTGGGTATTGTTATAGTCAACACTTCAACGGCTTTTCCAAGATGAGTCCTGTCTTGTGCTGATGATAGACCCTTTTAAAGAGTCCTCAGTGTAAAAGTACCAAAAGGTGCATAAAAAGTCTAGATAGATGAGGTGTGCTCCTGTGGTTTAGATAACATTATCAATACCTCTTTTCATTGTGGTTGAAATTATTATTATAGAGGTTTTTTGTGGTATTTGTTTCTATATTTACCTTTTGGTAAATTTACTTTTTTACTCCAATTGTGTGATAATGTGTAATTCACGCATTATTTAATTAATTTTTTTACATTTCAACAACAATTTCTTAGAGATGCATGTATTCTTACATGTAATTTAGGCTAATTCCACCCATTTGTTGGATATTGCTTCCCATTTCTAGTCACCAGCCCCTATCCTATTAGAGGCAGGTTTTGGGTAGTCATGAAATGGATCCATATGGGATGATTCATGATAGAGTTTCATGTAATTTTCCAAAAATATATTGGATCCACCAACGTTTTTTAAGAAGACTCATCAGAAATAAAAGTATGACTCAAAATTTTTGATCTCCTCAAAATATAATTTTAACAGCTTCTTTGGTGGGATAAAGATGTGTATATGAATGTAATATGAAATTTAATACTTTTATTATTCTGAGAATATTTTTTAGGTTTTAATACAGTCAAAATGATCACTAATAAATATTAGCAGTCTTAAGGTTAGTGATATGAGACAAGAAGAATGCATTTTAATCCTAGGGGTGTGATGGAGAATAACTAAACTTGGTATTAAATGTCAACATTCTTCTATTCATAAGTGTTGGATGATTAATCTCAATAATTATTGGAAGTGGTCAAGGAAGTGGTTTAGGTGTATGTTAAAATAGATCCTAGATAGAAATTGATGATTATAAAATCCCACCAATGTGATTGAATAATGGAACTCACCATTAAACAATTTTCTTTCAACCTAATGTTTATACTATACTTATCATGGATGCATTGTGAGAAAATTCACTTATCTAATGGTTAACAATGATAACTGATGGAAATAACATCTAAGGAATATAGAGAAATGGGGATCTTATACCATCACAACTACTAATGTGGATCGTAACATTGAATTGGGTATTCGAATGTTGTTTATTAATTTATGGATATCAAACATACTTTTTGATTCAGGTTCTACATATTAGTTTTTTCATGTGCTTTTACTATAAATATTCACACCCCATCTCAAATAATAGAATTTTATTTATTGTGGAGGATGAAAATTGGTTCAATTGTCTAATCTCAACTATATAACTCATCCCTAATCCATATTTGACGAATTAATTTAAAAAGAAACGTGTTAATCCCCTAGTGGAATTATATTTTATTCGAGGAATGGATTTTATTTTCTTAAATAGGGCCAACATAAATTTACAACATAAGTAAAGCATCCTTTGTAACAAAATGTTTCATATAATTCTATACAAGTGAAAGGTGTCAGGTGAACTTCCCTTGGTATCATCATCTCAATCATGTATATTATTCTCTTATGAGAAATATTTTCCATCTAAAAAGATAGAAACTAAATAAAAGATATTACTTAATGACATGACCTTTATATGGGAATTCACTTATGTGTTTCCTGAGGAATTTTATGGTCTTACTCTTATATGATATGTGTATTTATCGACCCTTCTTATACATAGAGATTTTTCAATATCCAATATTTCGCATAGAATGGATTATTGTAATCTCCTGGAACTGATGAAACTAGTATAGGATAATCATGAATAAATTTTATATACACCCAATTGTTTTAACATGGTTGAATGAATTAATTTTTTATATAAATGTGATAGTTCAATTCATCTCTTTATTGAATATTGTGAGCTCAATGACATCATGATGATGACAAAGTATCATCTACTATGGAATGATGAAATATTTGATCTTCTCCATGGAGCCCAATACATATGTATGGGGTATCATAAATAAAGATATTGTGATGTATAGTTGATGAAGGAGGATACCATAATGAACACTAAGGATATGTTATAACAAAATAATTTCATATTTATTAATATGAATTTGATTGTTATATTCATTATAAATATATTTACTAATTTTTAAATAAAAAAGTATCTAGTTTTCCTTGGAAACATTTATTATAATGTGTTATTTAAAATTTAAATTAATTATGTTTATAATTTAATTTTTAAAATTGATGAATATTTTTTAAATCAGAATATAAAAATCTTTGAAGGCTTTTATTTTCATATTATTCAGAAAATGTAATATTATTTGGGATTTCTTAAAAAAAATATTTCTGTAAAAGAGTCATTTATTTTCAATAAATTATGTAATATAAAAAATTAAATATGTTTTAAATAATCATTATAGTAACTTAATTATTATTTAGTCATATTTTATCTAAATACTTACTTTTTCAGCATCATTATATTTGGTTTTAGTATAAGATTGTTTTTAGGTTTAAAAATGGGATTTTATAGAAAACACTTTTAAAATGTGTATTATTACTCTATTCTAAGTAATTAGAATCATCACTAAGGGTGAATTTTCTAAATAATATGTGAATATTATATTTCAATAAATATTAAATTAAATTCATACAATGGTAATTACTAGTTATAGAGTTAATATGAAATCATATTTTTCTTCAAAAATATACTTTTTAAAAACATTCATTTTCATCAGGTGTGTTGATTTTAATTTAAATTTAATTGTAATGATTTTGTGAATTAAATTTCGTAAAATATATTACATATTTAGAATCAGAACAAATTATATTATCTAATACAGTCGACATAATTTTTGAAAAAAAATAAATACTGAAAATATTAAAAATTTATTAATACAGTAAATATAAAAATGGAATTACTGGTTGTTAAACAAAAATGATAAGGGTTTAAATGACATAATTTTTTTTATAGAAACAATTTGACTTCCATATAGAGTAACAATAATGTCTAATGATTAAAACAATCAAATTTTTACCATTTTTAAGGCGAAATACATCGGTCGTCCTTTTACTTTTAAGAATATCCATGTGTTCCACTAACCTCACTTATAATGGGACACCCATGATCCTCTATTATTAAAACATTAAAACCCATTTTTATGAGTAATAAAAACTCACATAACTTACTAAAATTCCTTCTCTCGTCACAGTGGTATTAGTTTTAGATGAATTTATCATAGGAATTCTTTTGTGGAAATCCTATGGTGGATACCCGAAGTAGAGTTATGGTTATTCAATGAAAATTTTAATTTTATTCCTCCCCACCTCATTGAATTATTTTAAAAACATTATGATATAATATCCTCAATTTCTTATATTTAAATATATTTTCATATCTATTGTTATTATATTCCACTATCTCCACTAACATCATATTGGTTATGAAATGATCATTCGTGTTTATAGCAGACTAACGTCTCACGAACAGATGTCATGTGTTTTTCCTTTTACCACCACTTTGGGATGGGTATAATGGTGAATATAAATTAATAATGTGATATTTATACCATAATTATAACTATTGAGACATTTTATTATATATAAAAAAATTAATTTACATTATATAAGTGATATGATAACACAAACTATGTGTATAACATACTACCACATTATGATGGGATATGAATATTTTTCAAGAAATGCTTTACATAGAGGGTTATTAGGACACAATTAATTCATATATGTCATTGAAAATAAAAAATTATTATATAAAAGAAATATTATTCATTATAAAAAGAAACCCATTTATTTTTATTCTTATATTGAATGTATATAATATCATTCAACTACTTATAGAATACTACGACCATGAACCAGACCACATTGAAGATATATAAAATTATATTTAAATAAATAATAACACATATATTATATTATTATCAATATTTAATGATAAAATATAACATAGCTCAAATTTTATATTGATCTCTGAAAAATAGAAATGTCACTCACACATATGTACGTCATATCATCTCCACGATGATAACGTACTTCATTTCTAAAGAAAATATGTTCTGGTAAAAATATAATTTTTGTATAATTATGATTATTATTTAATGATTATTATTTTGTATATGATTGTATTAGTATCTATTTTTCTATAATCATCCTATGAAATTGATTCTCTAAAAATAAGAAAAATATATATGAAACCTCTCACATAAAATCAATTGAATAAAAAATAAAATAAAACATGATTATAATTGAAATAAAAGTAACAATATAGATTAAAACGGATACAAATGAAAAAAATAATTAACAAGTTTTTATTATTCTGAAATATAATTTCACACATTACATGTTAGAAAACATTTAAGGGGATTCATCTCAATTTCATTTTTAGGCATATTTTGATGTGATGCACCTATATTTCTTTTAAACATTCATGAACACAACTGTTGATATTTAATATAGTTAATTTAATTACATTAATTATATTTAGTGTTTTTTAATTTTATTAATTCTTTGGGATTTTTATTCAATTTTTTCACAAGTGATAAGGGAATTATCATTAAATAGAATAAATATATTAATTTGTTTCTTCCAACTCTTTCTCTTCCATGTCCATGTTTTTAGAATTTTTATGAATGTTTTTATATAGTTAAAAAATATTTACAATGTACATTTTATTTAATTTTTACATTCTTTCATAATTTCCCATAATAAAACTCTTTTAATGTACTATATAGACTATTTTTACAAACAAAAAAAGTAAGATAATGTTTTTAATAATTATAATGATCATGTATTATTTTTTATTCCATCATCATTATTTTACTTCTATAATCTATTAAATTCATTGATGGATTCTTTAAAAAAATATCCTTCTTGGGTATTATTGTAGTGAAAATGGTTTTTCAAAATAGAATGGTATTGTTTAAAAAAATTGGTTTAAATAAGGTTTTTTAATATTAAAAAGTGTTTTTATTATGAGTTTAAAAGATTTTTTACAAACATTTTATGATGGAAAATGGAAATAAAAAATATTTTAGTTAGTGATATGATATTTTATAATTACACAAGAGATATGGTTAAACATGAATAGTAAATGATTATTTGATTACCACATAAATGATTGGTGTGCTCAGATAGAACTTGATGACGCAGTTATAGATTAAATTTTGGGTTTACCCTTATAAACTTCTAATGAAATTATTAATTTTAAAATTCTTAATATGAATAAAGGGGGGAGATAAATAAATATTTGTTTGTGGATTTTACTGGGATATAGTTTCTTCTAACATGGGTTTTGAATGGGTTGTAAGTGTGATGCTCTATATTCTAGATATGTTTTTTAAATTGCTCTATATAGGTTTTTAAAGACCTCATTTGAGAAAAATGTTTTTTTTTATTTTTCATTTAAATATGTTTTATTTAATATGATCAAGGAATATGGTACTTAATGGTAAACATTGCATTAGTATTCATTTTTTCAATAAAGTAATGGGTATCTTTTGTTATATATGCCCAACTTTTCTTTTTTTTTTATCATCCCACATTTTTTTATTATTATTCATAGTATTTTAGGATGGGTATGGGGAAGGAAGTGTCCATGTTTAAATTTTCATTAATATTTTTCCATGAAATATTATCATGTTTAAAAAAGTTTTATAGTGGTAAAATTGATACTTTTTTAAAGTGTGCACTTGGTATTATATGTGTTGCTAATTTATTTTTTATATAATAAATCTAATCTAATAATGAAGAGATCCTGATATGTAGAAGAATGACTTAATGAATCCAAAAATAGAGATCATATAATTTTTTAGGCCAGTTCCATACAAAATATATCAAAGGATTGTTTAGATAATATTATATGATTGTATAATATTAGTAGAATAACATCAAAAAGTTTTATTTATGGTTAAATAAAATAATATAGAATTTAAATATTACAATGTTTCATCATCTAAATTATATCTATTAAGAATTTGTTTTCCACATAGGAAACATTTAAGTTGGGGTGGGAAGGCACTGTTGGGAAAATATCCATCAAATTTATCTTGATGAGATTGATAGAATTGGAACTAAACAGTTTATTGTTGTGATAGATAAGGTAAAACATGCTTTAAATGGTGGTTCTATTTATACAATAGAGGAACCCTATTTATAACTCATTATTATTTAAATAGTGGTTCATTTTATGAGACAACATCCCCCATCATTTAGTAGATAATCTGACACCAGGATAGATGAAGGGTGGGGTAATGCCATAGAGATGATATTTTATGTATTGGGATGTTTAGAATATCAAAAGGTAACACATTCTGTTTATCCTTTTAAAGGTGAAATTGATCGTTAGTGGTATTTTTTAACAATACCATGGATAAATTTGATCAAGATTCCATGGAGTGGGAAACATGTAAGGATATATTCCTTGATAAATATTTCCATAAGGTTATTTAACTCCATATGGAAAAAATCATAGAATTAAGGAAAATAGAATAATATTTTTTATCTTCATTCGAGGAAAACACCACATGAGTGTTCGGGTATGTGTTTGATTTTATTTTTTAAATAGAATGAAAAATTAATTAATTTTACTGGGGGTTTCATCCATGTTTTCGATGATCATTTTATATGAGAACTAAAAAGTAATGATTAATTGGTCTTTATAATGAGAAATTTGAGATACAGATTTCTAAAATAGAAGTTCCTTAAGATGAAAAGTATAAAAAAATTTAAAGGTGGAAAGAAACAGATAAGTAAACTACTACAAATTACAGAGGTAATCACTTAAATTGTTGTATGTGTTGAAAAAACATTTCAATCAATTTTGGACATGATCTGGAAAAAGGCTTATGTCCCTTTTGTTTGGTCTTAGGGATCATGAGTGTAAATAATAGTGTCATGAACAATAATATAATCGTGTAACAATAGTCATCCAATGGTGGGGTGTTTTATTTGGAATCATTTGGTTCATTGAGTTAACATGTTTCTGATATTAGGGGATCAGGATATGAATCATCAATATCATAAAATAAAATGTATATCAAAGTCATTTTACTTTTCAATAGTTCATGTTGGGGCATTAAAGGAATCCATGAAAATTATGTTACTATTCTATTAGAATTATACGAATACAGTTCTTGATATTATATATTAAAATTGCTTCATTTATATGAAATTTTCATTAAATAGGAGAATATTACCACATGATAAGAACATGGAACTGTTGATAAAAACTATAGGTAATAATATAAAATAATCTAATATTTATAAGAATCTTATAAATTTTAGCAGTGGGGTGGTATTTCCAACAAATATTATGAGCTGGCCATTGTTGAGTTTGATATCATTCGTATTATGGATTGGATTCTAGTTTATATTGCTAAGATGAATTTTAATGTTATTAAAGTTGTCATTAAAGATTTAATTCTTTAGATAAATTAATAATAATATTTGAAATTGATTAAACATGTAACTGGAAATTACCTAGCACATACTGAGGAAAATAAATAAACTAATAAAATTATTGACATTCTACAGTAAATGAATATCTGGATGTATTTATTGATTATTATCCTAGTGTTATTTCTGATTTTGAGGTTGATTTAATTTTTGACTTATTACATTATGGTAAACCTATTTGTAAAACCCCATATCAAATGGTTTAAGAGATATTATTAAATTGAATAATAAATTTAATGAGTTATAAGAATATTGTTTCATATGACCATGAATATCACCATTATATACTCCTATTTTTTATTATAAATAATTATGTATCACTGAGACTCAGTTTTGATTATAGAGCCTCAAATAACATCACTATTAAGAAAATGTATCCCTTGTATCATATTGATGCTTTTTTTGGTCATCCCCAGGGAGCCAGATATTTTTTAAATGTTTAATAATGGTCGGGGAACCATCAATTGATGATGATGGGAGCAAAAAATTTGAAGACTCTATTTGGTTCCAGATGTAAGGCCCCAGACATAAACATTACTTAATATTGAGATAAGTAGATAATTTGACTTTAATTTACATTGAGGATATTTTCACATTTAGAGGTTTAGAGAATTAGGTAATAACTTATACATAACTTCTTTGAATATTAAAAAGTAGAAACTTTTCCTCACTATACTTTTTTAATAAAACAAAAACTCTTTAAAACAAAATATGACATCGTATCATGTTTTAATAGCATAACATTTCTTCGATCCCATCCTTGACTCTATACTTAATTATGTCCTATGAAAAAAATTTCAAAACTTTGGATGAGCATAAAATAAATGTAAGGGATACATAAAGAATGAAAACTATTATTTTTTCAAAACCACATGTAAAACATGAATAATTTATCATAAATTAATACATTTCATCATAGTGATGTAGCCAAAACACTTCACTAAATATAATCTCATTGCATACACTTTTTTGTAACCAAGAGATTAATATAAAGACCATAGAAAGAAATATATCTAATATAAGGTTACATGGGACATAAAAATACTTAAATAAAATAACCAAATAGTCGAATGCCACACATATCACTAAATATAATAGACGTATGTCCAAATTCCATACACAATGCATTATATGTTATAACGTCGAAACATGTCCTTGGTTTATCATGGAACCACCCATCATTTGGTTTATCATGTAATAATCCATAATTGGTTTATGACGTAACCACCCTTCAAATGTCCAAGTACCATTATATAATCATAACACATAAAATATAGAAAATATCAAAAAATTTATAATAACATTTCATGTGAAATAACAAGAAATCATTTCACGATTTTGAAATACTCATTCTACATAGAAAACCATTTAAAACATTTAATAAAGAGATTTTTGAATCAAAGTGTCCCATACAAATTTGAAAATTTTAAAATAAATTTGACAATTAACATTTTAAATCATTTATGACCATAAAAATAAATCTATAAAGCCATTTTGAAATCATTGACATAAAATTGAATTATTTTATATGAATGAATCATCAAATCATTAAAATTAGGGTTTTAGTTAAAAAATTCATTACCACTTGAGAAACACATGAATAAGAATCATTAAATAATTTCACTAAATTAACTTCAAATATCATGAGAATAATATAATTCAGGATATGACATGTCTAAAGGGTTGAAAAAACTATTTATTGGATAATAAAGATACTTAACATAAAGATATTCCTCAATGTAAGGAGATTGAGATGAATTCCCTTACAAAGATCATATTTTTAAATAAAATAGACCGATTATGTATATTAACTACATGTACACATAAATGGAGTATAAATAAAAGAAAGTATATCAAAATTTATATTATCACATAATAATAGAACAACATAATCATGAAGTAGATGTATAACCCAAATAACAGAAATTGGGTTTTGAACATCCGTTACAAAAATTTGGCAGCCAAAAGGCATCATTGGAAAATTCAGAAAATGAGTCGATTAGAGGCAAAAAGGGCCTATCATAACATGGAAATAAAATTAATATAAATAGGTATATATAATAACATATACCTACATTTTAAAATATAAAATAAAAGACATAATATAAAATAAGTCTTTGACCAAAAGAGGATGGTAGAATGTTCCCTTACCTTGAGTCTAATTCATCGCGTAAGATCCGTGTTATTCCAAAATAATAATCATCAGTAAATTTATTCTTTATTAAAAAAAATTTCAAGGCTTATTATTCTTTTTATATCACTTATTACCACGTTATAAAAATTACATAATAATGTATGTTCATATCAGATGTTTGGTCGATATTCGGTACCTGAGTCAAAAATGAACTTATTATAATTAGAAATTTTCCATGTTGTCAAAATTAAATTATTTAAAGAATTTTATTCATATATATATATATATATATATCATATATATCCATTATATATGTATTTATAATATTCAATAACATTTGGAGATATGAAATGAAATGCACATTCATGGAGACGGTAATCTGTATGTACGCATAAACGTTACTTTCATTTCTTTTTCATATTCAATGAAATGAAAACATAATGATAAATGGATATATTATAATTAAATTATAATATCATATTTTATAAATGTTGCATAATTTCATTATCTCCATCATTTATACATTCCATGTTTGACATGAATGTTTCATAACACTTTGAGGGGCCGGTAGTTCGCACTTTGTCAAATGGAATTATCTAATTTACACATCCTGAGGAGAATAATGTTATTTTTTGTAAATAAAAGTTAATGATGTGTAGAGGAAATATAATCATAATATATATCACATATAAATATAGTTCCATCATAATTTCCACCATGATAGGTTGTAGGGGAAATCAAACAATCATTGTTTCGTGAGGCAGCAGTTCATCGTACACAGAACCAGTATGTTTGTATCCATTAGATAGAGGTGTGTGAATGTATAGTTATAATAATTCTCATAATAACATCCTAGTATATTGAGGGTACTTTTATTTTAATTTTATCAATGAATAATAATTGAATAGTTAGGGTATAAGTAATATAATGACATGTAACTTTAGAAAAGATGGTACATCTTAAAACATGTAACTCCTTTTGATTTGAGCCCAATGGCTCTCTTGATTTACCTTCAGCCCATTTTAAGGATTATTGGAGTAATTGAGGGATGTTGGGAGCTTATTAGAGTAGTTTTTGATGAGACAAAGAGATTTAGAGGTGTGAGTAAGGGTTTGAGGTGTTTTCCTTTTATAAGAGGGAGGAAGGGGATCTTTAGTAAGGTATTGAAATATTATATTATTATAAACTGAATTTCATTATTTAAAACGTAAAAAAAATAACTAAATTAAAATCTAATATGAGGATTGTTTGAAATCCTCTAACCCAATAGGTTTTAGACACGTTTTGGTCCCATGTTTAACCTTATCTTTTAGCTTTAACCATTAATTAGCTAATTTAACTCTTACCACGTCTTCTTGTATATCCATACAATATGGTTAATATATTTTACATTAAATTCCAATAGAAACACAAGTGATTAATTAATGAAATTTACAACATTTTATAAGTCATTTTGATTAATATTCTATTTTTAATATTATTATATCATTTAATAAAATATTATTTGTTTTGAAAACTTATTTATGTCAATTTTTATACTATTCATATCATGACTTTTTAAAAGTTAATAAATTATTTATTATTTCAAAATAACTATATTAAATAAAATATAACAAGTCATTATCATCGCTAAAATTATTGGATGACATAAAAGTCTCAAAATAATATTATTTTAATATTTATAATCTCATTTATTTAAATCATTCATTAATAAGGTAATTACTACATCATCATTTTGTCATAAACATATTTATTTATTTGATATCTAAAAATTATAAATAAAATACCATGATGCAGGAATGATTTTTACATTTCTAATGACTATTTATAGATGAATATATCACTTATATAAACCTATATAAAAATTTTATTATGAAAATATACATGTTTATGTTACATTTTTCTTTGCTTTAAATAAATTCTTATAAAATGCCATTTTCATATCAAAGTTACTCCATAGGGTCCCCAAATCGACCTAAGGATTCCCATGGTCATAAGGATCTCATCTAATAGTATTAGGACACATTTTGGGGTAGTTTAATATTATTATTATATTATTTTTTAACCTAATTTATGAGATTTACCCTTAAACCTTGTTATATAAAATAATTACTGATGTTACTATTCATAATGTCTAATAATAAAATGTAACTATTTACACAATTTAAACCTCCTGATTCCCAATATAGAATCTATTTTTCCAAATTCAAAACATATATGTTTACGTAATTAATTTAAAATTAACTCTCATTGTCAAAACCGAAAAGTGTGTTTTTTAAGAAGTAATAACTATTAAATGGTTTACATTTGTTTATGTCCAATTTCAAAATAAAATTTCTTATAATGATTATAATTGTATTAAACGGTAAAAATATAATCCAATTATACATTAACTACAATTAAAAGTTTCATATATATAATAATAAAGTAGATTAAAAAGCAGTTTTGAATTAAAATGTTGTATTTTCTAATATTCGTAAAAATATGATTTTTATCAGAAAAATACTAAAATTTATTCCAATGTAAATTTTTATGTTCTAATACAAGAAAAGATATTTATTTTGATAAATTTAAAAAATAAAAGTGAAAAAAATATATTTTAAAAATGTTTTTCCATCAAAAGGTAGTAAATCATCATTTTAAAAATAATATAGTATTACGACTTTTCTTAAAAGAAACCTATTGTTTCATGAAGATAATGCTATTGAAAAAAGAATCCATTTTAAGGTAAATTTAATATATTATTCATATGTATTAATATAAATAAAATAGTATTATTCAATAAATGCACGGGTCGTTACATTATTCCCACCATTTGAAAATTATGTCCTTGTAATTTTTAAATTGGGCTCAGAAACTTCATTGAAAATCACAAATCACACTACTGGGAAGGTGGGTTTTCCCAATAATTTTATACCAAATGTTTAATTGAACCGTTTTTATATGGGTCCTTTACCAATGTTTTATTCATATCGTTGGTATAGGTTGAGAAAGTGAAGGATTTCCTAATGTTTTGAAGAAACTGTTGGAAAATCTAAAAACATTTCTCCCTATACCAATGGTTTGTTCAAACCTTTGGTAAAGTACAGGCTTTTCCCAACAGTTTTTAAACACAGTCTTGAGAAGTCCCTCCCCCAAAAATATAGCACCCTGACCCATCGATAACACAAAATCCAGACATTTCCCTTGATTACTAGAAGCCCCTGCATAGGTGAACCCTATCCGGAGGTCTTCCATCTGATCGGCTGTAACTCCCCAATCCAGGATGGAATCCTTCAACCTCTTCCCAAATAATGATATATAAGCCCTCATTGAGGTAATTGAAATGGTTTGTGTGTGTTATACCAATATTTGTGACCTAACATGGTGAGTTTAGGTATCTTATTTGTTTCTAGTGTTGTTCATCCCAATTATGAGCGTATATCCTTCTATGCTCAACCACTATCCATTTCTTTCACTATCTAGAATGATCGCGTCATTATTACCTATTTCTAGGGATTTTTTAAAATTTTATGATTCACACTATTTGATATTGAATAAATTATTAATACTTGATTGGTAGATGTCTATGAGTATATAAAATATGTTTTATGAACTATCCCTTAAAGGTATCAATGTTTTGTGTTCATTATGATGTGTAGTATCATTGATATACATTATTATTAATCTCAAATTTAAAAATTAATGTTATTGCCTTTAATTTATGAAATTATACCACTTTATGATCCATCAACAACCTATTAGTGTAGAAGCCTAAACTTTATCCACCCATGGGGTGCGCTTGACTTGGGGAACTAACTGGGTAAGGAAAGGTATGACCATAGCGGTGCAAAAAATGATTTATTGAAAATTAGTGAATGATTTGGGATGCCTATAATACATAATGGGACTACAGGCATGTGCCTCTAATATGATACCTATTTAAAATGAATATAAATAAAATTTAATTTAATTTTTGAGTACTTGTTCATTGATTAATGAATTGGAATTTCTTGAAGAAACTGACCAAGGATTCATGTTTAAAAATATCTTTTACTTCTATTTGGAAACCCCCTTGGATTCATGATGATTTTATTTAAAATACCTTGGGAAATATACCTTGGATTCATATTGATTATGATTTAGGAAGCCTTGGGTATGTCCCCCTTGTATTCTAAACTAGATTCCTCTCTCTTTACATAGGAAGGGAACTCCTTCCACCCTATAAATCCATCTCAAGTCAGTCAATATTTTAGTTCTACACTCCAAATCTATAATGGTTTACTTAATTTTAATGTCTTGAATCTATTATTCTTTTTTTCTATTTTGATTTGACTTAAAATAGGCGTTGACTTGTGTGGCATGACATACCCAATAAGTGTAGTTTGATTTGATTTCTATTTTTGTTTTACAAATCATGTTCCGTGATTATATGAATCAACTTGATTTTTCATCTTCAAGACACTCCTTTTATGTTGATAGAGAATCATATTTACTAATGGAGGTGCTGGTGAGATGTATCCCCACTCTAATATGGGAAATGGTTTTTTAGTCCTATTTTCTCGAGGTGGGTAATGGATATAAGGATGATCCATGTGAAGGGATTGGGGGTGGTTGGGGTAGTAGGGTAGGTGGGTTTCCTTTTTTTAGTGGGATGATATGGTACTTTCTATAGACTGTAGTTTGGGTGTTATGAAATGTACTAACTTTTTACAATATTTCCATTTTTAGCATCAATAACTTATTTAAGAAACTCCCATTACATATTATGCATCTTTCATGAAAATAATTCAAGTTGTAATTTCTTGAATAATGTTCTATTAGGTATATGGTGTCTTCTTGTATGTGATAAATGAAAAATATTAAAAAACACATCTCACCTAAAATTTAAACGCACACAACTGAATTAGAATATCTCTACATTGTTTTAATAGTTCACTAAATAAACTAGAAAATCATTCCTTTAACATTTAATTAAATATATTTTTGATTAAACTTAAATATTTTTAAATTTCTTATGATAAAATTAATTATAACAATTTTTTTATAGAATAGATTGAAGTTGGATGTATGAAACTGATCCGATGTCAAGCGATTTTCAAAATAATTTGGACAGCTTTTTAGATTTTTCATTTAGCAATGCTTCATATAGTGGTCGCATACACTACCCATGTTATAATTGTGTTGGTAGACCTTGGTTATGCCGTGAAGAATTCATATACCACATAAAAAAATATGGTTTTCAGTAAAACTACTATGTGTGGTATCATAATGGTGAGAAAATGAAATCACAAATTGATGATTATCTAAATTAAAGGATTGGACTAGAGAATTTGTTAAATGAACAGTTTCTGTTTATTCTTCATCATGAAACGGAAAGGATTTATACTCAAGGATAATTCGATATGAGTACACATGATTCATCTAATGAAAATGGTGACATTTTCAGGGTGAAAAAATTGAATGATGTTGCCATTAATCCAGTATATAGACAGTGTGATAAAATGAAAAAGTTGGAATTGTTAGTTTTATTGTTTCAAGAGGAAACTATGTATGGGATTTATAATTCTACAATCGATTGTATTCTTACATTCTTGAGGGATTTACTCTAAGATGATGTAGATATTCCCTCAAAACACTATATGGAATGGAAGTTAGTTGAGGAACTTGGATATTCAAGAAACAAAATTCATGATTTCTCGAAAGATTGCAGTTTATTCTGGGCGGAAACCGTTGACACAAATAATTGTATAAAATGTGGCACATCCCACTATAAGTCAAAATATGATGGAACACCATCTCGCGTGTCATAGAATGTAATGTGTCACTTTACGTCGATCCAAAGACTCCAGAATACTATTTTGTCTGATAAAATATCAATAAAAATGAGATGGCATGATACCGAGAGAAAGAAGACTAATGATGAGTTGGTTCACCCTGTAGATGGATTTACATGGTAGAGATTTGATACCTGATATCTCTGTTTTGCAGCTGACGTGGGTAATGTGAGGTAGGGTCTTTCATGTGACGGTTCTAATCTATTTGGGAAGATTCTTACTTCACATAACACATGGACAATTTTCATACACATTTATAATCTTCCCCCTTGGTTTTGTATGAAAAAACCTTTCACTTTCATTACTATAATCATATATGTCCCTTCTAATCCTAACATTTATATTGATATATACATGAAAAATTTAATAAAAGAGTTGAAAATTCTTTGTGATGTGGGTGTGCGCACATAAGATGCATATTCGAAAGACATATTTTAGATGCGTGTTGCGCTTATGTGGACGATCAATGATTATCCATCTTACACAATGATGTTTGGATAGAGCACGAAGGGAAAACTGGCATGTCCTATTTGTATGAGGAATACACGATCCAAAAGACTGAAACATCATTGTAGTTTCAGTTTTATAGGACATCGACTATTCTTGCTAATAGACTATCCATATTGAAATAATCGTCGAAGAAATGATTATTCCATAGAGACTGACGATCCACCTCAGCGTATGTCTGAACTGATGTGCTTAATGAATTAAATGATTCCAGTTTTTTATTCGGGAAGGGTAAAATGAAATCTAGAAAGAAAATTAATGTTTCCACTGAAATCTGTAACAATTTGATGAAGATGAGTATCTTTTTTTTTATTTTCTTTATTGGTCAACAAATTTGTTATGTCATTGCTTAGACTTAATGCACATTGAAAAGAATATATGTAAAATATTGCTTTTGATAATTCTAAATGTTAAGGTAATGACAAAATTTGATTTATGGTCTTGGTGTGACTTGGTGGATTGGGGCATCATAACAGAATTACATCATGTGAATATCAGTGAAAATAAATGGAAAGTTCTATGTGCTTCTTATCTGATGACACCAACAAAAGAAAAAATTTTCTGGAATTACTAGAGACTATTAGCGTTCCTGATGGCTATTCAAGAAACATATCTAAACGGGTCAACAGAAGAGAGTTGAAGCTAATATCTTTGAAGACATGTGATTATCACTTTCTTCTACATGAGTTGATTCCAATAGCAATCTGTCATATTTTTTCCAATAATGTAAGGGTGCATAATATTCGGTTGTTCCATTTGTTTAGAGATTATTGTGCTAATAAATTTTCAATGCCTTTTTTTCAAAAAATGTTCACAGATGCCCCCATTAATTTTTTGTGAGTTGGAGAAAATATTTCCTCCATCATTTTTCACATGCATGCTGCATCTGACTGTCCATATTGACACTGAAATACTTCCCAGATGACATGTTTCTTTTCTTTAGGTGTATCCAATTGAATGAAATATTTACACATTAAAGTGTTATGTCTGAAAGAAGAATCATCCTGAAGGTTCTATCATAAACAGTTACCTGGATCAAGAATGTATGGATTTCTGCTCAATTTATTTGTCTGATCTTACTACAAGAATTAACAGACCAATGAGTAATGAAGATGAAAAGAATGAGAAAATTGAACCTAGTTTGCCATCACTTCCTCAAATAGGAGGAATTCATGGATTATATACATTGAAGACATTAAGCCTTGAAGTGCGGGAGATGGCACATCGCATAGTTTTGTTCAAATATGATTTGTTTGATGACTACATCAGGTAAATAAATTGAATATGTATATCTTACATATATATCTATTAAACTATTCATATTTTTATCTACGGGGAACATAAAACAATGATAAATAGAAAGCATCATTATTTATCCTTGAAATGGGGGGAGACTTTTTATAGCAAAGAGTTTTCTACTTGGTTAAAATTTAATTTAAAAATATTACTGTTTAAAATAATTAAATAAATATTTAATGAAGTTTAATAATAATTTATATTATAGGTATTGATTTTTCTTGCTGACTCTGTCTCTGAGGAAATAAGAGCATTGACTTTTGGTCCTAATACTGTTTTTCATGACTCTAAATCAATTGTTATCAATTGGTAAAAATTTATTGTCCCCGAATAAGAAAATAACATGAGAACATAACACGATGGTGTTATGGTTACTGGCATAACATATTTTTATGACAGTGCATCAGATAGTTGATGACGCTCATTTCTGTCACAAAATATAATGACTGAAAAATGGGAAATACTTTAACACAAAGTGATTCATCCTTTGAAGAAACATCAAAAATTGACAAAGGCACGAACAAGGATTTGTTTACACTTGGGTCACGCAAGTTTCATCATGGCCGCGCAATTATACTTTCATGACTCATATTGGTCACGCAGGTGACTTGCGCTCCCTAAGTTATTTTCACCCAAGGACTTCAAAGGCCTATAAATACCTCTTGTGGGAACCCCATTTTAAAAGGAAAAAATTTAGAAACTCATATTTTATCTCCTGGCTCCCTAGTCTCTTCTCAAAGCCTTCCGAACACTTCTAAGGTAATTTCTTACCTAGAATGGAAGGTCTAGAGAGAGGGAACGAGGCCTAAGTGTTGAAATTTAACAACACATATGCGCCTAAGTATTAAACCCTTCAGGGAATTGAAGAAAGTTGCGCTCCACCTTATCCCTTCAATAGAACATGCACGCCAGTCATTTTAAAGTCTTTAGGGATAACACTAAGTGCTTGAGCCAAGCTTCACCCAAGTGTTACCCTATGGGTTCACCGTCTCACATGTATACCCTTGTCGCGCAGGTATACCTGCGCGACCAGGACCTACATGCCCAAATAGGACCTGCGCGCCTACCTTCTTTTGGGTGCCTCTACTGTCCATTTATCACTTTTCTTTAAATCCACCTTTCCTCTTCAAGATTTATCCTTCAGAATCCTCTTCAAATCCATTTATGGAATGATTCCTCGGTTGGCTTCCTTATCTGAAAAGAATTTTATTGAACATCTCTCAAAACCTAGTGATTCACATATCATTATGTCATTAAGGTTAGAGATTTCATTCACTCAACCTCATACTTTAAGATGATAAGATCTTTAACCTAGGCCTCCTCTTCAAGAGTAATCCCCATTCTTCATGTTCCTTTAATTTTGGGTCTCCTTCTCAGGAGAATGTCCCAATCATAAATCCCTATCCTAGGCCTCCTTTTCAAGAGTAAGTCCCAGTCCATGTTCTTTAATTTGGGCATCCTCTTTAGGATTATTCCCCAAGTTCCAAAATATGGGCATCCTCTTTAGGAGTAATCCCCAAGTTCCCAAATATGGGCATCCACTTCAGGAGTAATCCCCAATCTCTAGTTCTCAGGTCCCTTTAACATGGGCCTCCTTCTCAGCAGTACACCCCAGTTATAATTTCTCCTAACTAGTCCTAACCTCTTTTTTATTTGGGCTTCCTTCTCATGAATAAATCCCAATCATAAGTCTCCTCCTAATTTGGACATCCTCCTCAGGAGTAAGCCCCAAGTTAGAGTATCCAAATATCCATAAATCACATATAACTTAATAGACCTTGTTCCTAGAATTCTTCTCTAAAATAAGCCCCAATATTTATCTATTTAGGCAATCATACATACATAATCCCCACATCATTCCTTGTGACCACATCTTTCATGGAACAAATTGTTAGGTTTACTGATACCTCTTGTTTCTCACACCGAGCATGACTCACGTGAGCTAAGAGTGTAAAAGTAACCATGACACATCACTTGGGGCCGTTAATCATATGTAAGCCCCATAATTACCAAACCAATCTACGTGGACATTTATCTCTACCTTAATAGTAGAGTACGTAGGATGCCATTATGAGGTTCAATCCCATCACCCATTAATTATCATCCAGCCCATATGAAATGAAACTATATCTTAATTCCCGAACTACGTGGGTTATGATTACTTTTCTAACAAGGATACTTAGGTATCCCATCTGTGGGTATGATCCCAACTCTAAAATACCCCATGTACTTCTAAACGACAAAAAACATCAAGTGCCCTGCTGATTGTCTTTAAAACCAGTATGGTTATCATATTGACCAAGAGATATTTACATAATGTGTTGATGGATAACATTGACTAAGAATCTCTAACAAATACAGATGATTTTCTATTGATGATGAACCTAAAATACATATAAAACATTCTCTAAATCTCATACATATTAATCATTGATTGCCAGATCTTAAGGAATGCTCATTTCCATACTTGGTAGTGTAATAAGGATACATGAACATAACTTAAATCTATAAAGAGAGTCCCAGAGTAGATAATAATTCCCCTAAAAAGGTGTGATGAGTCTGAACTCCCATCCTCTCGACCAATGCAAATTCTTAAGTCTCATCGGTCCATAACTAATGAGCACATAACTTTGGAATGTTGGTCCAAATGGATATAGAATCATTGGATGTTTCTGGTTCTATGAATAAACCCATTAGAAACCGATTGGAATGTTTGAACCTTAAACAAACTAGGTCATCGCCATTTCTAGAGGAAACAAAAAATGGTGAACCCAACGTGAATCCTTAACCAAGTTAAAATGATGTTTTACTTATTTGTTAGGCCCCTACATAAACTCAATGAGTGGGCAAACAAAACAATAAAAAACATAAGTGCTCATCCAGAAGATGTAGTGGATGTGCTTATCTTGATTATATCTATTTTATCAAACATGCACCATTTGAGGCGACGACCGGTCAATAGTGAGCATGTTCTTATCTCTTCTATCTTTGGGGACGTCCACCAACCTAACTTGGAGGCAAGTAAAGAGCAGGCACACACACCCATCCATTTAAATTCCATTGTCCAGAAAACTCATCTGGCAGCAACATGCCATTCCCCCCAGGAAATTATAGAAGTGTATTATAGACAGGAACATACACCTATTTATAAATCATCATCTAGTCAGAAGGCTCGTCTGACTGCATACGATGAAGCCCGCCGACCCAATGTGTTGACAACTGGTAAATATGCGCATACACCTTCTTACACTGATTAATCCTGCCAGTAGTCTCATTTACCAGTATTGAAGGAAGTTCATCACCAAAATTTGGCATAGTGCAATCAGTAGGTATATACACCTTCTAGTATTGATCAAGCCTACCAACAGTATCGTTTGGTAGAACCTGGTGAAATCAATTGGATATCCCCAATGACAAACAGGAGGAAGACTCAACTCTATGCCTCCACACATAAGTACTGTCAGAACTCACTGACAGGAAAAAGGAGGATAGGAGTAGGAACAAACACCTAATCCAAGCACTGAATGGACGTATATTCACATTCTAGAAGTTGAAGTCACCAAACACATTCTGACGATGGTGAAAGAGAAGAAGAAAATCCATGCTCATATTCTGGATGCCATCTAGGAAATTATAATAGCTTCAGCAGCATCACTGGAAAAGAAATGAAAATATATCCCTACCAGTGGAGTGACACATCAACAGTTCACTCTGGAACAGACCGACACCTCTTTTCTATTCCAAGAGGGTTGTGGGTCATACTCCCTCATCTCATACAGATAATAAAGTCAGGCACATTCACCTGATTTAAGAGGAGATAATCAGCCTAAACTGACTATTTCTCTTTAGCAGGCACATACACCTAGCCATAATAATCACATTCTTCAACAAGTGGTTCCCAAAGTGAGTGAGAAGGCGTCTAAAAAAATACCCCTCTAGCACAGTCCAGAAATCAAGGGCCAATCTGTTATAAGGCATTACTTGATGCTGGAGTTCTTGATGCACTCAGACAATTATTTGTTACAACTCAAGAATCTACTCTCTCAGTTCCCAATAGTGAGAACATTAATTGTATTGTTTTGAATCACCCACTTCCTCATGAAGGCTTGCTTCATGATAGTTTGGTTGATCTCGAATTATCAAATTTAGATGAGAGCCATGATAACCCTCTGCATGGCCAAATGACTGAGAAGAAAAAGGTTTCATCTTTTGCTGTAACCCACCACAATGGTCCTCCCCATGATGATGAATCTAGCTGAGAAAGTCCTCTCCGCAGTAGTAATTCACATTTCCTGGAAAATACTCCAATGAAAAACGTAGTGATGAGAAAGCCCTCTTATCTTGATGCACTTGAAAATGTGAAACCAGTCATGTCTGATTCTTTATGAATTGAAGGTGAAATACTTTCTCAACCAGAAGATAGCTTGGGGTGTTGGTCATTCTCCAAACCACCCCTTAGTCATGCATCTTCTAATTTGGTAAATTAATTCTCTTACAATATTATTGAATCTGATGAAGCAAAAAAGAAGCACCAGCTTTGGTCTAAACAGGTAGAAGAATCTTCATCAAATGATATGGAGGAAGTAATGAATATGAGAAAGCATTTGGCGAGTGGTGAAGTTCCAATCATGTTTTGGCCATTGGCTGACTCTCAGTATGACATTTAAAAATGCGGACAGAAGATTGTATTCAAGATTTTCTTCTTAACATGTGGAATACTCTTTGTCAATTGTAAAAGAAAATATTATCTTATGATGAATATGAAAATCATGTTAGGATAATAGAAGGATTATAATACCAAATTGATTTGGAATCTCTCTCAGTTTCTTGATATCCGAAGGATGAAAAGCAGCAGAGAGCCCTTCAGCATTCATGCCTTGGAACATTAAGAAGATTGTGCCAGTTAATTTCCAATGTCCCACCTAGTATTCATTTCATGAGATGGGTTATTCATGGTGCACTACATTTCACATTACTCTCCAATCAAAAAATCCCGCCAAACGTTGTATCATGCAATGTTATTTCCCACAGGCGGCCACAACCAATTGGTTTTGTTTGTAATCAAAGGCTTGTTCAAGGACATGCCCCAACTACTTCTTCTTAAAATCAGGAATACAGAGAACAAGTTATGGAATTATATTTTCATTAGGAAAATGAGAAAATTGAACAAGCTTCTCATTTAGAGCATTCACATCATCAAGTGATGGAAGTGTCAAAAATAATCCAACAGCCTTTTGAGGCGGATGATAAGAGTGGATGCAGGTTAATGCATTTAGCCAATTTTTGGACAAAAGACCATAAGATCAGGAGAGATTTTTAGAAGGTCTCATATATAGAAACTCAAGAACCACCCCAGCATGACAGAATGTTGAATCTTTTATTTCAAACCTCAGTATAAAAAATAGGATTTGAGGAGTTGATCAAGAATAGCATGAACATCCCCAGTCCAAAGGATTGGGGTCTTTTTCAAATCCTTAATATCTTCCTTAGAGAAAGTCAGTCTCCTCTTGATTAGGTAAAAACCCCCCCAAGAAGAACAAAGAGCTGAATTATCAAGAGATTTCCTCCAAATTACGGTTTTCAAGAGGTTCCTGAGGGACAAAATCAGCAAAAGGCAGTGTCTAAACAAGGACATGGAAGAAGGAAATATCGCAGAAATATCAATAGAAGAGATGCAATGTGTTATGGATCAATTAATTTCATCAATTCCGTTATTGCTAATTCCCCAGGTGAGGCTCACTCAGAGGGATCAGATAAAGAGGTTCCTACTCAATAAGTTGTACAGACAGACACAAATGAAGAATGTGTGCATACAAGAAATCAAAGGCTTACCCATAATCTTGATATTCCTTCAAATAACCAACTTCCCCCTCTCCGAAAGGTGTGAAAAAAAGGGAAAGGGAAGAATAAATTTAAATACATTTCCTCTGGAGAAGTCCAATCACTCTCACTGGAGAAAAGGTTCTCACAACAAGAGTAAGAGATGAAGGAATTAAGGAGGTTGAACGCAGAACTACTTAAATGTAGTCTTCCTCCTAAGCGTGCTGGAGTCAGTCGGCCAAGGGAATTTGTTGTGGCTACTGAGATGGATCAAGAGTATCCTACTTTACCAGTACACCCTCACAGGTCTAATCCTATGGGTTATATGAAACAACAACTGTCAATACTACCATCAGTGGTAGTCCCAATTGCCACACCTATCCAAGCTTCAGTTATTGCACCTGCACAGGTCCAATCTCAACCAGATGTTTCTCAAAAGTTAATGAATTCCATTGAGTCATTAACAGTTCAGTTGGAATCTATGGAAGGAAAGTGTGCACCTGTTCAAATGGAGAATATATCTTACCCTGAATGGGTAGACACAATTCCTCCCTCGTCAAATTTTTCAAGTACCACATTCCCAATATTTAATGGGTCGGGAGACCCAGATAAACACTTAGAAAATTTTGTTTCTCATTGAGATCCTATTATGGGAACCCCTCAGCAAGAAAAAGTAGTTAATACCATGTGTTCTATACAGTCATTACAAGGTATTTCTTTTGTCTAGTATACAATCTTGCAATCATGGTCAATTACCGAGGGGAGTATCTTCGTCAAAAATTCCTTCTTCAATTCATCTCAACATTTCCAAAGACAACATTTTTTTATCTTACAAATTGTAAGCAAAGGGATAATGAAAGGGTTTTATATTTCATTGCTCGCTGGAAAAGATTAACATATTCCCTGATCTTAGCACTCCCTAAAGAAGATTTGTTACCGATTTGTGTGGAAAATCTGCGTGATGAATTACACACGCCGTTAATCCCTATGAAATACACAAGAGGGTTTCAAGACCTTACTTCAATTTCTCAAAATATTTAAGACTCTTATAAATACTAAGGATAAAGCTCATGAAATTCCATCAGCTCCAAGAAGGAGAATGGGTAAACCAGAGACTGCTACAGTTATACTTAAACATGCACCTGAACCTGCTTCTACTTTAAGGACTTCATCTTCTAGAAGGGCTCCAACTCCTGAGCATCAAAAACAGAGGCTGTTTCATTATACTGATCAAAGTGATAAAATACGAAAAAAATTTGAGGATCTAAAGAGAAATATTTACTCTTTCTGAAATGAACAAGTTCATGGTTACTTCATGTCGATTCTGGATAATAATTAGGTTCAATTTCCAAGCCCCAAAAGTCCGAATAAGGAAGGAGATAAAGACCGTCCCAATTATTTCCCAACTCATCAGATGTTGGTTCATCCCATTCTGGAGTGTTTTGTCTTCAAATACCTCTTGAAAATGATGGTGGACTTGGGAAAAGTAAAATTTAATGGTTCTTCAACTCAGGTAGCATGTGTTACTGCTACAAATCTAGAGGAAGAAGGGAAGTGGCAAGAAGTCAAAAACAAAAATGCGCAGAAATATGATGATTGGATGGTCATAAAAATGAACAACCGAACTCATGAAATTTTTTGAACGCAATTGAAGAAAAAAATTGTGTCTTCTTCTATGAATGACATAGCAAA
This sequence comes from Viscum album, assembly GCA_963277665.1. Lineage (NCBI taxonomy): Eukaryota > Viridiplantae > Streptophyta > Magnoliopsida > Santalales > Viscaceae > Viscum > Viscum album. Next base: position 523,937,506 of record OY728150.1, read on the forward strand.
ACCCTCTTCATCAGAGGCAAAATCCTCAAAGAAACGACATAATTCAAAGAAAGAAGAACAATCAAAAGAATATGAGATTGTGTAAAATACCATGTTGTCCTTGACTCTGGTAGATTTTATGCCATCTACATCGATGTCATGGGCACTGCCCCGCCAAATGGAATAGCCTAAATGGGATAATCAGGCAGAATTGTCATCAGATGAAGAATTGATCTTTTGTTTTGGTAACATGATTCATTTAACAGATCCTTATGCTAGTCACAGCTTCGATCTTGATGAGACTGAGTTCCCTGTATCAAATAGAGGAAATAGAGGGAGTTCTAGAGGTATGGGATACAGAGGAATATGTGGACATCGTAGAAACCACTATTCCAATTCTACCCCTTCTAGAACTGTGGATGTAGCAGAAACTCATGGCAGAGCCCTTCAGCGGGCTCAACGAAAACAAGATAATTTTTCCACGCAACGCAGATTCAGTCCTGGTGCAGTTATTATAGAGGATCCACCTTCTTTCTCTCAGCAGGTAAATATACCTATTCAATCTAATCCTCCAAATCCAGGAGTATTTTAAATTACTATGCCAATATAAGAAGCATCTACTTCTAAAGCATCAACCTCTAAGGTACCTGCGAAACCACTTGTTACTGTTGGAAAACGTAGACCTTTAGATCAAAAATATGATGTTTTTAAACATTTGTCCCTAGTACCGTCCATGTTGTCAATTCTAGATGCCTTGAATCTATCCAAAGATCTTCGGGAGGCACTCATTAAGCCATTGTCAAGTCCTCAGGAGTTTTAAACTGAAATTTTTGCGGCTGAAGTCTATCATGTAGAGAATAATCCTGCAGAATTCCATGCAGTGATATCTTTTATAGATGATGATGATGATGAAGTCGCTCATGTACATATCAGAGCATTGTATTTATCTAGAAAGTAAAAAGGTGTAGACATCCAAAGAGATTTCATTGATAACGGTTTAGGAGTTAAACTTATCCCCATTAGTACACTTCGTCGATTAGGCCTCACAGAATATGATTTATCTTCTTCTACTTTCATGTTACAAGGATATAATAAAAATGAACAAGAACCACTGGGCGAGATAACACTCATAACTCAGTTTGGAGACCTTTTATCTAATTCAGATTTCATGGTTATCGATCAGGATACATCCTTCAATGTTTTTCTTGGAAGACCATGGCAACTTCAACATGCAGTTGTCCCTTCATCATACCATCAATGTCTTAAATATTGTTTCGATGATCAAATTGGAACATTGTATGGTGATAAATCCCCCATAAAAACATGTTAATATCAATACATTGAGGAGAAATTCTATCACATGAAGGGTAAGGAGAAATCCACGATAAGGGAGGTTTCCAAAGTTAATGCTCCATATAGTTTGGAAAAGATTCCACTAAACCCATTCACACATGTGAGTAAAGATTATGTGATCCCTTTCATTCAAATTGGAAAGATAGACCAGAATTCAAATACTCTTATGAAAACTTCCATAATGTTAATTATGGAAATCAATCCAAACAGCATGGGATAAATTGGTGATTCACCAAGCAATGATGAAAGCCCAAAAGAAGATGTCTTCATTTCATCCGCTAAAATCCAGCAAGTCTATACTTCGCCATCCAGGTCAGAAGAAGTTATAGAAATGATAGAGGTAAACGATGATGTCGATTCTCAATCCATCATCTCCTCTTTATTACCCAAAGTAGACCCTTCATCATCAATAAGGTCAGAAATTGAAGCCTCTTCTTCAAGATGTTCAAATTTTGACAACTCTCCTGATCATGGAAATTATGCATCATCATCTACTATTCAAGTAGAAACAGAAGAAATAAACCATATTGAAGAAGAAGAGGAAGATCTCAGGGATGCTCCTCTAGTATTTGAAGAGGGTATCTCTACTACTATGGATGAATATAGAGAAATAAATCTGGGTAGAAAAGAAGATCCATGCCCCACATCAATTAGTGAGGCCATGACTCTTGAAGGGTAGGAAATGTATCTTTCATTTTTAAATAAAAATCGAGATATATTTGCTTGGAACTATACAGAGATTCCAGGGCTTGATCCTGATGTTTCTACTCATCATTTGAGTTTTCCATAAGAACATCGAGGATTTAAGCAAGCCACAAGAAGAACACATCTGACATATGCTTCCAAAATTGAAGCTGAAGTGGATAAGCTTATCAAAGATGACTTTGTCAGAGAAGTTCAATATCAAAAATGGTTGGAAAATATTGTCCCTATTAAAAATAAGAACAGAAAAATTAGTGTTTTCATTGATTTCATAGATCTTAATCAGCATTGTCCTATGGATGATTTTCCAGTTCCGATTACAGAACTGTTAATTTATGCGACAACTTTCTATGAAGCACTTTACTTCATGGATGGATATTCCGGGTATAATCAAATCCAAATGGATCTAGAAGATGAATAATCTACAGCCTTCAGAGCACCACAGGGTGTGTTTTTCTATCAGGTAATAAAAATTGGCCTGAAGAATTCAGGTGCAACATATCAGCATGCCATGCACCGTATCATCAAACCCTTTTTAGGGAAATTTTTTGAATGTAATGTGGATGATTTGGTGGTTAAATCCAAACAATGTTCTAATCACCTGGTTGATTTAGAAATCATATTCCACAAACTTCGACAACATAATTTGAAGATGAATCCCTTAAAATGTGCTTTTGGGGTATCCTCGGGAAAATCTCTCGGCTTTGTTGTACACAATCTTTGTATCGAAGACTATCCTGAGAAGACAAAGTCAATCCATGGTATGTCACCTCCTCAAAATATGAAATAATTGAGTGGAATTCAAGGAAGCTTAGCCTATATTCGGCGTTTCATCGCCAATTTAGCAGGAAAAAGTTTACCATTCACCAAATTGATGATGTAGGGAGTCACTTACCAGTGTATTGAAGAATGTCAAGAAAAATTCAATATTATCAAGAAATATCTGTTTAGTCCATTGGTATTAATTCCAACTGTTGAAGGAAGGACACTTATCCTCTATGTGACAGCCTTAGAGTGATCATTGGGTGCCTTCCTTGCCCAAAAGAATGGTGTTGGGAATGAAAACAGCCTTTACTATCTCAGTTAGACTATGCTTGAAGCAGAAAACCAATATTCAAGTATTTAAAAGAGCTTCCTGGTTTTAATATTTTTAGTTCAAAAGTTGAGACACTACCTGAAACATCATGAGGTACAATTGGTATCTCATAATAAGATGCTTGAATTCATCCTTAGTTGTCCAATTCTTATAGGACGTCTGGAAAGGTGGGCAGTTATTTTGCAGCAATTTGGTATCCAATATGTGTCTCAAAAGGCAATAAAGGGTCAAGCTCTGGATGATTTCCTTGCTGAACACCCTTCATCAGAATATACATCTTTAGATACTGAATGTCCTAATGAGGAAGTCTTTTTTATTCAAGACTATCTTCAAACATGGGAAATATACTATGATGGTGCTTCGAGAAGTCCAACAGGGAAGAAAATGGAAGATCCTAAATTCAACAAAGTTGGGTTGGGAATTGTGCTTATTTCCTAGGAAAAGGAAGTGGTACCTTATTCCTTCACATTTTTGGCAGGTGGGGCAAATAATGAAGCAAAAATATCAAGATCTCATCGCAGGATTAGATTTAGTGCTTCAAGAACAAGTAAATCACTTAAATGTGAAAGGTGATTCAGACCTGGTAATCAAAAAAGTCAATGGGGAGTATGCCATCAGAAAAGAAGAGTTAATCCCTTTGTATGATTACTTCAAAGAGTTAATGGAGTAATTTCCTTCATAACAGACATTTTCTTATGTCCTACGATCACAAAAAGCTCAAGCTAATGCACTGGCTACTATAGCCACATCTTTGGCAGATCCAAATCAGGAGGAGACAACCATCAGTATTGCCCACCGTCATACAATTTCACCTTATGTTCAAACTAGAATAGAGGAAATAAATTAAATTAGTCCCATTCCAAAACCATATTTTCATAATACATGATGGATGAAACCTATCAGTGAATACCTTCAAAATTGAACACTTTCAACTAATAGAACCGGGAAAGAACAAATCTGGCAACGTGTGGTCAATTTTACTCTTTATGATAGCCCAGATCAACTAGAGAAAATTCTCTACAAAGGATGTTTTGATGGAATTATCTTCAGATGCATTGATAGTGAAGATACAATGGATGTCATGAAAGAAGTGCATGCAGGAGTCTGTGGTACTCACCACTCTGGACATAGACTATCTAATCAAATTCAAAGGCTTGGATACTTTTGGCCTTTAATGATACAATATTGCGTTGATTTCACAAAGAAGTGTCATTTTTCCAATTACATGACAACTTCATTCATCAACCCCCATAGTTTCGTCATACTTCTAAATACTCGTGGCCATTTTACACATGGGGAATAGATGTAGTAGGACCTTATCCTTCAGCTACATCCAAGTAGTTTAAGTACATTCTTATTGCTACTGACTTCTTTTCCAAATGGGTATAGGCAATACCTCTCAAAGAAGATAGTTCTAAATCATTGTTAGCTTCATCAAGTCTAACATAATTACTAGATTTGGTGTCCCACATACCACATTGAAGAACAATGGCACCAAATTATGTTCATATGAGGTAAGGATGTTGTATCAAGAATACAACATCAAATCCAACCATTCTTCTTGGTATCATGCAGCGGCCAATGTTCGGATAGAAGCTTTCAACAAGGCACTTTCAAATATACTATAAAAGATAGCGGATAAAGATAATAAATCATGGATTGATAAACTCTTTCATGCTTTATGGTAATATCGGACCACCACCCGCACTACAACGCGGTCAACTCCATATTCATTGGTATATGGAACAGAATCAATTTTTCCCTATGAGGTTCAATTACCCTTACTCAGGGTAGCCATTTGTGATCAGTCATCTATAGATGAACAATATCAAAAGAAATTGGATGAATTGGAATGATTAATAGAGAACATAGTGTGCACCTTTCACCACATGGAAGCCTATCAATATCGAATAGCATGAGATTTCAACAAAAAAGTTCATCTTCATTCATTCATACAGGGACAATTGGTATTGGTTTTCAAAACTCCAATGATAACAGGAATGAAGCCTCCCAAGCTAGATCCAAAATGGGAATGACCTTATTCAATACATAAGGTCTACTCCAATGGAGCTTATTCTTTAATATCAATGGATGGAGAACTCATCACTACTCTAACCAATGCAAGATTCTTGAAGAAGTATTTTGTATAATACAAGTACATACGGTCCATGCATACGACCATAAACTATTGGAACATACATCCAACATGACGTTAAGCTATGACGTCCTAACTACATGACGTTAAACTGAACATAAGTCCCTTACATCCAGTAAGACATTGAACTGCATAATCTCTGGTCCATGCATATGACCTTAAACTATTCACACATCGTCCAACATGACTTTAAACTATGCCACCATCCAACATGACATTAAACAATGAAAAATTCCCTAATACATCCAACATGATGTTAAACTGTGTCCCCTTTTGTCCTAATTTCATGAAATTAAACTGCACATCCCCCTTCTTCCCAACATAACATTTAACTGTATTGTCCACATCATCTTAGCTACAGGACGCTAAACTCTACAACACCCTTATTTTCCAACATGATGTTAAACTGTGTCCCTAATACATCCTACATGATGTTAAACTATATTTTGTACCTACTACATGACAATAAAATATGCATCACCAATAGTCCTCACTGCAAGACTTTAAACTGCATAGTCCCTTAATATGTCCAACATGACATTACACTATGCATTGTTAAGGTTGGTGCTACCTCTTGTTTCTCACACTGAGTATGACTCATTTTATCTTAGAGTAAACTTCAACCATAACACCCTCTCTGAGCCGATCACCATGTGTAAGTCCTGAAACCATTATTTAGGTCGTTGTCCTCCAGAACAATTTGATCACCAATTCATTCTTTAATTGAACTATGTGGACTTTGATCCTTGGCTTCTAGGATGGGTACATAGGCAACCTCCTAAGGTTCAATCCCAAAACCAATCTCTTCACATCGGTTCACCTCCATCTCATATGATGTTGATCTGTGAAGAAACCCCAGAACCAATACTTTTTACATTAGTTCACCATCATCCTTGCTATATGACGTTAAACTATTCGCACTTTTTGTCCTGTATGACAATAAACTACAACATTTTTTACACTCTCACCTAAGAGGGAATCATTATTTACAATGATATTAGATCATGTTATATTCTAAATAATATGTATATACTTGTCAATTCCCTAACCTTTTTTATTGGGTTAAACCATCATTTCACTAAAGTCCCCTTTCACCCTTCACATGTACGAATTAAATCTATACAAAGGGTATTTCAAGAACAACATGCGGCTTGATTCCCATCCTTATGGGATACGTAGGAACGATCAAACATCCCTCAAATCCAGCCCCAAGTATTTGGGCCTAACCCCAAATTCCACTTTCAGTCCCTTGGCTGAAAATTACCCCTGTGAAAACATGAATGTGGTATGAAAACCCTGGTCTTCATTCACATCAGGATTATAAAACACACAATCTATATTCCTTATTATGGTCCGAGCTCTATGACCCTAAACTAAGATTTTCTACACTCTCATCCCACATTACATTAAACTATATTTCAAGAACTACGTATGTCTTGATTCCCATACTTATGTGATGCATAGTAAAGTCCAGCACCACAATTCAGGACCCAACCACAACATAATTATGGTTAGCATTGGTCTGTGTATCTCGACATTAATTGAACAATGCCCATTTTGATGTGCCATAATCCTAACATTAAATAATTTCATATCTCCATATCCCTTTTCATGACTTTTGGTCACTAAATGTTTGATAACTAAGAGTTCTTTTTCCTGACTATGCAGCACGTGCCCTTAGGCGGCCTTGCATAAACAGTCCACATAATAAACTTGTCAACCAAAAGATTCTATTATTTAACTATGCAACCAATGCCCTTAGGCGGCCCTGAATAATTCAACCCCCTAATGGGGCTTTCAAATAGTGGTAATTTAATTCTTGGGAGGAAAACCAATTTTTTATTTATTTGTCTTAATGACAATATGTAGTGATCCACAATAATATCCATCCTTAACATATTTATCTCATTCTATTTTTCCTGATCTGAAAGTATACAAGTATATGGTTTATATTTTCCTTCCAAAAATTTGGGTCAGACCTTCACATGAGTGACATTCATATAATTATTTGATAATCTGGATTGGAAATATCATCTCCATATTCAAGCACTTCTTTCCATATAGAAGACTCTGTGCTTTGGAAAATTTGAATCTCCATAAACTTCCACTGGCTTTTTAGCAGTAGAAAAGTAAATTTCTGAGAGTTCTTCTGCTTGAAAATACAGTATGTGCCCTTAGTCGGCCTTGCATAAGTAGTCTACATAACATACCTGTAGCCAAAATATGATATTATTTGACTATACAGCCAATACCCTTAGGCGGCCCTTCATAATTCAACCCCCAAACAGGTTTGTTAAATAGTGGTAACTTCATTCTTGGGAAATACTTATTATAATTCCTTTTAGCTCTTTTTCGTATAATTCCTCAAATTCAAAATTTCTTAAGTCATAGTTTACATGTTTTCCCCCATACTTGAGTGAGGTAACATGTTTTCAGATAAATTATCAAGGAATTGAGTCAATTGTAATCCATCAGTCAAAGCTATTTCAACCTTAAACATTAAACTTTTTATGTCCGACGTGCATGACTTTAATCATCTCACAAAAGAAAGGGGAACTCTGAACAAAAGTCAAGTCCCAGCTCACTAAACATATACTTTGTATGATTTAGGTTATATTGAGAAATTAAAAAGATTCAAAGTTTGTAGGGTTATATTTATAATCCAAGAAAAAATCAAACTATTCATACTAGTCCCATTGGCATAAGTAAAAATTTAAAGCAGGAAGAAAAAGAATGCAAGTACAAATGATTGAAGATGAAAGTGTTTTTCATTAGATGCACAAGAGTTAGAAGGAAATCCACAGATTGGATTCTCTTCTTTTTTTCAGGAATTACAAGATACTTTCAACATAACTCTTCATTTGATTTACGGAATTCCTAGATTCATCAGCAACCACCTGGAATTCACCCATTAAATTGGATATAATAAAAGACGCAGTGATACCGACACATCATGGAACAATTGTCAAAGAATGTTCTTGAGTGCGGTTTGAGAAAAATATTTGCTGATCAAATAGTGACTCAGTTTCTGTCAAAGAGACTTGGATGATGGATACATAGATTTGAGAATGAGGCATTGGAAGTAAAGAGCAATTTTGAGAGGATAATCATCTCAGATATTTTTTCTAATGTCATGATAGTCTTCTCTCCATCAACTGGTAGCGGAGAACATATCATCCCATGGTTTTCCATTTTCATATCTGTAAGGAAATTTCATGGAGGAAAAATTTGAATCTTCACATCATTGTTGCTGCACTTAATTCACATCATAACCGAAATAGAGAAGTAACAGTGCAGATGCATCTCAGGCATATAGTTCTTTGAATATAGAATGTTGAATTATTGCATATGATCATGGCCATACAGAGGCAAGTAGATGCTTTGTAGAAAGTTAAGAGGACATTTCTTTAAGTACATATCCAAATCTGGAAGAGTGCAATTGCTGATATCATAGTAATCATGGCCAACAATGTTCATCATGTCATCAATCATCTTGCTAGCCAGTTTGTCATCTATTCCAATTATTCTAGGAGCCATTGAATCTGTACAAAGGTCGAATAATTTAACTGTTATGTAAGTTAATTTTTCATAAATTAATGGCTTTGTGATTATTGGCTTTTTCATTTCCATGTTCTCTACAACTCTCCATCAGAACATGACGGTTAGATTTCTCTTCCATATCCATATTTTCACCTATGATCTCATATGTGGAAAAATAGTGATGAGTTAATTTGGGTAACTATTATGTTTCATACTTCACTTTTTGAACTTATGTTTTAGCATTCCTTTTTTTACGATTTGGGTTTCTATGAAAAAAATTCTCATGTAAAAAACAATTTATAACCCCGACAAATTTTGAGGGCGAAATTCATGTTAAGAGGGGTAGAATGTAACACCTCACGATTTTATGATATGTTTTCTTTTTAATTTATTGTATGTAATGTTTTTTTTCTACACCAAGACTATCTTGTGCTATACGCAACACCGTATTAGCTTGCCTTATATGCGACACTATTCTTGGATTGTGTTACACACAATTTCATGTTTGTTTGATAGTAGTTATTCTAAAAAACATTGAGTATATATATATATATTCAATGTGTTTTGTTATACGCAACAAAAAAGGAGTCTTGAACTACACGCAACCCTAACTTTTCTTGCATTACATGCAATCGCGCCTTCCTCGATAGCGTGTGTTGTACGCAATATCGGGTTTTAATAAACAACGAAATATTATTATAATATTATTATGAACTAGCCATTATGAATAGTATTAACTAAAATTTTAATTTTATAACATTATTATTCATCTTACACATTTTCAAGAACATGGTATAAGAACAAAATAATTATTTTTGGGTAAAATAAGTATTTTTCAAAAAATGCAGTTTTGCCGCCTTTTGATGGAACACCCACATTAAATCTAGTTTTTGAAATGTTTATAAGTTCAATTTTATAAAATAAAATTATTTTTTGGAATCAGGATATGAAATTTTACCTTGGAAAAATTTTTCATATTATTCTGATAACTTTCATATTTTAATGAATAGTAAAAACACGCTATATCATAATTAAAAACAACTTTTTTTCATCGAAATAAATTATGTGGTTAAATTATAATATTTAATGGTTTTAAAGTATAAATAGAATATATTTTTACCATTTAATATAATTTATGTCATTAGCATTGATATTACATTGAATTCGTAGGTTAAATCAATTCAATCTTTTGCAATATTTTAATCAAAAACCCGTTTTCATTCGACAACGGGATTAATTTTAATTTAATTTTTGAAACTTATGTGTATTGAATTTGAAAAAATGGATTCCCAATTTGGAATCAGTGGGTCCAAATTATGTTAATAGGATACGTTTTATTTTTGGGAATTATGAATAGTAACTACGATAAATTTTATTTACCATAGTTAAAGGTAAATCAGGTAATTAAGAGTAAATATAAGATTATAAAATTACCCTAAAACCTTCCAAATTTCTATTGGATGGATAAAAGTATACCAATATCACCTAAGGGTCGGAATAGATTCATTTTATGGACTTTTGACCATGAAAATAATTTAATTATTATTAAAACCAAAGAAAGTGACAACATGCCACTCTCTTAAATCTTATAAGTATAATAATTTTAATTTAATGATAAACATAATAAAACTTCTAAAATTAATAGTATCCAGAAATATAATAAAATTATCTACATCATGATAATTTATTTATAATATTTAAGAATTAAATAATTGTTATTATTGGTGATACAATAATGATGCATAAATTATTTATTAAGTGAAAAATTAGTAATATAGTTTGTATTGAAATAATAATACCTATTAAAAGCCCCAAAAACCTGCCCAAAACTTATTTTTAGTGTATATCTACACCTTAAACATCCAATTAACTAATATATAATCGTTTGGAGTCTTATAAAAGTGATTATGACACTTATATTATTTTATTTAAAATGATGCCAAAGTTGTCACCTTCATAATTTAATAAATATAACAATTTAAATTTTGTGATTTTAAGATGATAAATTCTATTAAAAGTATTATTGTGAAACGAAATAGATTTATCTTCATCATAGGAGTTTATGTTTAATTTTTATGCAATAAATAAGTATATTAAATAATTATATAAAAATGTTGTAGTAATTATTTTATTAAGAGATAAACCAAATAAATGGTTTTAAAAATAATAAAAAATATATTATATGAACTATTTAATGTTTTCCACTAATTTTATAGATTAATATAACCTTTTATGAATCTATTATAGATTTTAGTTATAACATATCATTTGTATATATTTAATATAAATTCATATAAATGAATAGTGTCTAAATTGACACTATTGTTATTTTATAAAAATAACATATTATAAAATTGTTTAAAAATCACAAAAATATAAAAAAAAATTATATTTAAATTTATAAGGTCTAAAATGTTATAATGTATCCAATTATTTACAATTCACAACAAATAAGTAATTATTTGTTATAATTAAAAATATAGAATGTTATTACCACAAATAAAATTAAATTGATTATGTAAAGATAAATCAAGTTGATAATGTTTAAAATAATTTCCTAACATGTCTAAATTTTATTGGTTGATGATATTACAACCCTATATCCTCTAATATTCGAATATCAGTAATTTTTGGAGGTTTTTAAATGGGGTTAGATTTATTATAAATTAATATTTTTAAGATTTCCAAAAGGTTCCCCTCCCCTCCTTTATAAAAGGGAATTTTCTCCCACTCCTCCTCACACCAATTTGAACCTTCAATCTGGGCCAAACCCTGCTAAATTATCTTCTCCACCTCCCTAAAAACATCCTAGAGGTTTTGGTCTTCTTCAAAGACCAATTTTAGTGCCCTAAGAGGAGGTCTCAAAGAGGCGCTTCAAAGAAGAGGTATTGTCAGTTACCGATTCTTTCAACATTATTTCTTCATCCACTTCCTCTTCTTTAGTTGTTTCATTATGAAGTAATAACATCAGTATAACTCATATACTGATATTTTATTATGATTATGAAAAAAACCTATTTCACCATCTATCCATCCTACGAAAAATGAAATCATTGCGCGTGCGTACGTATGGAATACCGTCTCCACGTCGTGGTGTAATCTATTTTCTGCCACCACCTTACATGGATGGGTATACTGGTGTAAATAAATAACTATATATGGTTATTGTAAAGTGATATTGATTCTGTAATATTATACATACACTTCAATACAATTCCACAATCATGGAATGATATCATCGCTCGTGCGTACGTACGGACTACCATCTCCAGGAATGCGATGAGATTCATTTTCCATGATTAACCATTCAAGAATTATTATAATGTATATATAATGAATAATAATGAAATATATGACATAATGAAGCTACTGGATTTATGTATATATATATGTATATATTTCATATACTTAATTCCATTCAATTCAATAAGGAAACGAAAACAATGTTCATGCGTACGTACAGACTATCATCTCCATGAACGGCGTATTTCTTTCCATTTATCGATCTATTATATATATGTATATCATGAATATATATTATATATAAATCATGTTTTAATTCTGGATGTAATTAATCATGATCTAAGTAATCATATGAATAATTACAAGTTAAAACATGAACGACAAATGAAATAATTTTACCCAAAACGCTACTTTAACATGAATTCACAAAAGAATGGGTAATATAAATTCATTAGTGAACCATATATGATATCATAACAGTGAATATGATTCTTTAGTAAGTCAATGACATTATTTAAAGTATTATGCAGGAGTTCTGGATACGTACAAATCATATCAGACCTATGGTAAGGGATAATTTTGCAAATCTCATTTTTTTTTATCCGAGATTGCTTATACGTAAGTATTTACTGGGGTTATTGTTATCATCCATGTCCATGTTTTCTAAAAGTATTATTATATATTTTTAATGTCCTTTTTACCCATTTTTACTTTTAATACATGCTGTGTAAGGAATCATTCGTTTGTTTACGTTACGAGGTACTTTTTTGACTTTTCTGAGAAAAGTACGAGGAGAATGTTATTTTTAACTTATACGGCATGAATGGATTTTTACGGTTTCATAACACCTCATTTTCATGAAACTTACTCTACATGATTTTATGACTATTTTCAACAAAATAATTCTATTTTAAAATTGCATGGAATTTTTCGAAATGAAAATGATTTTGATGAAGTAAGGATATTTTCCTGAAGAATTCATTTCAAATGTTTTATCAAAACCATTTTCCATTTAAGATGAAATTATTTGATATGTCTATGTTTCAAGTTTAACGTCTCTATGATTTACATGGTTCACTTTTCTTATGATGAAATTTCCATTTGTTTTATATGGATTATGAAATGATGGGATGATGTTTATGAAACCCATTTTATTCTTTGGGTTGTGATGAATGTTTTAAGTTTATTTTATGGCACATGTACAAATGATTTCATTATTTGATGGGTGTGACCTATATCTCCCTCCAATTCATTGGGTAAAGATTTATATCTCATGAGATAGACATGGCTTGAACGGCAAGTTAAACCGGTTTAGTAATATAGGACTGGAATGAGGAGTGAACTCGATTCAGAAAGGGACTTTGTCCACTAAGATGGTCTTGGCAGCAATGCCTTGTCTAATATGGAAATCATATCATGTGCTTAATGTTTTCCACAATTATATGTTTTATTCCCATGCTATTTTATCATTCTTAATGTTTCTTTATGATCTATTCCTTACGTACTTCCATGTTTTATCTCATTGCTCAAGGTTTTGATGTTTAAACATTATGTTCTTGTTTTTAAGTTCAAATGTGTATGGTATGTTTTATTTTATCCATGATTACCCTTACTGAGCATTTGAGCTCACCCTTTTTATGTTTTCTTTTCCCTAGGATATAAAGAAAGGTTTTAGGTAAGAATAAAGGGGAAGATCTTTATGGGAGATGTTGAAGATCTTTCGCCACGATTAGAAGATTACATTCCAAGGGTCCAAAGACACTAAACTATTACAATCCTTGTGTGTCTGTTTTTGTTATGTATTAAGTATTCCGCAAAAGTAATGTAATGTCCATGTACGTCAAGCTTCGGGCATCTACATTTATGTAAATTAGAAAATATATTCCTGGATTATATTGTGAGATTATGAAGGAAAGCATAGGATAATAATGCGATTTGGGTATTGGTAAATTGATTAACTAAATATGAAAATTTCCTTCCAATTCTACATAATATGTACCTTCATTTTTATTTAGGAATGTATAAAAAGGGGGTAGTTATATTAGATGGAGTTCCTCTCACCAATTTTTCATACCATGATCCCAGGTTCAAATATAATTTTTGGAAAGGACTACATATGAAAAATGTTTATTGAATTAAATTTTAGTACAACATTTTATACTCAATTATATGGATATATTTAGTGGATGTTTTTGATGTTAGAAACTATGTTTCATTCAGGTTCAATGGATTACAATGGATTTTTGGATCAACACATTTATTTCATTCATTATTCTTATAATAATAGTTTTTATTATATTATAAAAATGACTTCATTTGATGTATTATATGGAAATTGGGGTCCAATGGAAATTTTATTTGGATGGAGTTTGAAAGAGTAAGTTTATGGGACCGTAGATACATATTGAAATGAGAAAGATGGGTTAGTTTACTCATCAACAAAGGAGGATGACATAGGGAATGAATAAAAGTTATTCAGATAGCAAGTGGAATGCTCCTTCTTTCGAGGCAGGTGATCATGTCTTTATCAATGTATGTACAAATAAAGTGATATTCATTTTGGTAAAAAGGTAAATACATTTATATGTCTGAATTGAATATATTAAATCTTAGAGAAAGATGGATTAATTTAATTTTGAGGGGTTTCACCTTCTTGTTTATATATGGTCGATAATGTATTTCATGTTTCAATGTTAATTAAATAAATGCTCGATTCCTCTTAGGATTTGATCCCTAAAGTAGTTCATTTGGATTAAGATATATATTTTAATGAACATCTATTTTATATTGTTTACTATATAGAGAATATTTTGTAGAATAATTCGTTTCACTAGGTTATGGTTTTACGGTAGAACCATAAGGCTGAAGAGGTAAGATGGGATTTTCAATATTTTACGAGGGATAGATATCCACAAATAATTAGTAAGTGAATAAAATTCTAGGGAAGTAATTTATATGACATGGATGAATATAAGATCAAATTTTATATTATATCAAATAATTTTAAATTTTATTAATATCAATGAGATTGTTATATTCACTATAAATTTATTATGTAATTTTTTAATAAATTTTTTTTACTTAAACTCTATTATTTAATGGTTCTACATTAATGCTGAATTTACATAATATTAAAGATAAATTTAAATAAAAATAATTATTTTTTTAAAATCATAGTATAAAAATATTTATTGGGTGAAATTTTGGGGTTTTTTGGAAAATAATGATTTCACAATGAATAGTAAAAAATACGAATTTTATTAAAAAAAGGATCTTTATTATATATATAAATTATGTAATTTAAGTGTCTGAATATTTAATGAATATTATTTCATTTTAAAAATTAATATTTATTAATAATTAATCTACTAAATTACTTATAAATAAATTATATATAGGGATTTAGTATATTTTTGTTTTTTGGTTTTGAAATGTGTTTTTTTCAAAAAAAATATTTTAGACTCCCTAAGTTTATTCAATTAAAATTAAAGGATAAAATTAATAATGGAAAATATTATTAGTAAAATTTAAATATCATATATTAATAAATATTAATTAAAATTAAAAAAAATTACTATTAGTAATAGAGATAATATAAAATCAATTGTTTCTTTAAAAATACACTTCATGAAAACACATCCTTTCATCCGATCCTTGGGTTTTTTTAATGTAATTTTCCAAATTATATGAATTTAATTTAGTAAAATGGATTTCATATTTAGAATAAAAATAATTTATATTATCTAATATTTTTAAAATAATAGTTAAAAAAATTAATATAGAGAATAATAAAAATTAATTATTGTGGTTAAGGTAAAAATGGATTTATTGGGTGTTAAACTAAATTTATATGGGTTATTGATACCTATGAACTCATATATAATATTTTTTCAGGTAATATTAAGACCCTATAATGTCAAAAACTGGTCAATACTCTATTTTTTACCCTTTTTCAATGTAGAAAACTTCGGTATACTTTTTTCTTTTAAAAAGATACAAGAGTGCTACTCACCTCACTTTTAGAAGTTCAAGCCCTCTACTCTATTATTCAATCATTCAATACCATCTAGTTTGGACAATTACACTAAATTAACTTCTAAAAATCCCTCATATCATCATACATGCTTTATTTTGGAGGTAAATTCTTCAATTAAATTCATTTGGTGCATACATATAGAGGATACCCGAAAAGGGGTAACGTTCTTTATTTAGCGTTTTAATTTAATTTATGACATAAACTCCCTAAAATATTTTTAAAACATTATGATATAATAAAAAATATATATTAAACATACTATGATGTTGTGATGTAAAATTTAATTACCGACAACCATATCCACTTCCATAAAATGTGATACGAAATCGTCATACGTGTCTATGGAAGATTACTACCTCGTGAACAAGTATTGTTCATTTTTCAATTAAAACCTCTCATGGATGGGTATGATGATGGATAATATATATATATATATGATATTAATAAAATAATAATCCCACTACAGAATTTATATCATATTTTTACTTTTCATTCTTTTGTTGATATAATAACATCTATTGTGTGTGTGCAGAATTACTGTCTCACAAAATGATGTGATTAGTTGTTTTTGTAATGCATTACATTGATTGTAATAATGAAAACTTTAATTAATATATGTGATATATATGACATAATTAATATATTAATGAAATATTTATTATTATTAATGTACAATATGTCATTTTTTCTAACACTGAATGGTTATTATGTCATTTGTGAACATGTGGACTACCACCTTCACGAAGCGTTGTGAGTCACTTTTCATCACCAAACCACATGGATGATATATAAAAGTATATATAATCAAATAATATGTTATATGTTATATAATTATAATTATGTAAATCTAATATATTAGTTACCTCATTTCAATAATAATCATTTAAAAATTGAAATGTTACTCATGTGAACATATGGTATATTATCCCCAGGATCAAAAAATACTTCAATTTTTATAACCATAATTAATTTTTTATATTATATGTATAATTTTTTATATAAATATTTTAAAATTTTCATTATTATTATTCTAGATAAAATTAAATTATGTCCTCTTTGACCATAGTTGGCCTTCTAATATCATTCATGACACAAAATCAAAATATCATTGAAATATCAAATCAAACTTTATTGTTTATTTTATCATATATAACATAGTAAAAAGTGAAATAAAATGAATAATAAAATTTTAAAAGGTTAATAGACATATGAATAATAAAAATAATTTTTTTTGATAAATGAACATTTGACGAAGTCATAATCATGCTAATAGATTTCATCTTCATTTCTTTTCATTAAGGCATATTAAGATGTTATGAAATAGAAATTTAAATAAAGTTTACATATAGACACATCTACATTTAAAAAAGTTAGTATTTATAATTTGAGTAAATTTAATTTATTTTAGTATTAGTTTTTCATGGGGATTATAAATCATGTTCTTCCTAGGTGATAAGGAACTTTTATTTTGAAAAATAATCATCTTTAAAGTATCACATTTAAATATTTTGACTCCCATGTACTTCTTTTTAAAATAATTTTATGAAAATTTTACACAGACATGAAATATTAATAAATATATTTTATTTCAATTTTAATTTCTTTCAATAGTTTTCAATAGGAATATCTTTACAAATTTTATATTAGACATTTTTATAAGAAAATGGAATACTAAATTTTAATGTTTAAGGAGGTAATTATTTTTTAAAAAGTTATGTATAATATTTGATTTATATATTCCATTTAAATACTTAGTTTTTATTCAAAGAAAAATCATTTTTTCATTTTTTGGATATAACTTTTTAAAAAAATTGTTTTTTTCCAATGAAAAGTGTAATTTTTTATTAAAAGATTTTATATAAAACAAAAGTGTATGATGTTATGAATTTTTTTGGAAAATGAATTTAAAATAGTTTCTTTAATTTATTATGATGTTGAAGATATAGGATATATTTTTCATTATATCGTTTTTGAGATTTATAAATGATAGATGGGTGCACCCAGATAGCATCGGGTGAGCCTATTACAGCTTACACGAAGGGTGAACCTAGATAACACTCTAATGAATGGGGTAATATTCCTTGTCTTAGTATTAAATAATTGGGGTGTTACCCAAGGTATTTTACTATGGATTTTAATGGGATGCAGTCAATTCTTATGTGGTATTAAAATGTGTTATGAATTTTATAATCTATGTTGTAAAAGGGTTTTTTATTTATTAAAATTGGTTTTTAAATGGTTCCTTTTATAAAAAGTTGGTGTGATATTCATGTAAATATATTTTATATCATATGATAGACAGAAATATAATATAATGCTAAAGGTTACTTGATATTTAATGTTTTGACAAGACTAATAGTTTAAATCGTCTTATATACCTTACTGGTTTTTTTATATCGCACTTTTTCAAAATGCATTCATTGGATTTACATGTGGGTAATGGAAAGGAAGAGAAGAGGTTTAAAGTCAATATTTTTTTCGTGTAATGAAAACAGTTTTTTCAAAATATTTATATAGTGAAAAAATGGGAAACTGATTGGAAGTGTACACTTTTTATTATATGGTTTTTTTATATAAGAGTTATGGAATAATTATGTGAAACAAAAATTTTGTAATGATCCTAGGATATAAGAGAATTAATTTTTAAAATAAAAATATATATTATTTAATTTATAATTCTTATTTCTTATAATCACAAGTACATATTTTATTTTTGGGTATGGGTATTGGGTGCTTATATTGAAACCATTTAGACTAGAAAATGCTCCAAAAATATTCATGGACATGATGTTAAGCATATTAATTGATTAACTCTATAAATATTTGGTATTATTTAATGTTTATATTTTTATCTACTCCAATATAAAGGTGGAACATGAGGAGTATTTTAAATCCATATTGATTAATTTATGAAAGAAAAATTCATTTTTGATGTATTTTAAATGTGTGTTTTTGTTGGGGAATATAAAATTCATTGGGAAAGTTGTCACCTAAAAATTTATATATATGGATACTTCAAAAAAGGGTAATATAATGATGTATGAAATGAATAATATTTTATGGAAATATGTAGTTTTCATAGTATATCTCAAAACTATAGTTTATCGAAGAGAATTTTCTCAGTATTTCTAACCCCACTATCCAAAATAACATGGAAGGGTGTCAGATTTTTCTGGACTACTGAATGTGATGATGTTGTTAAATATATTAAGAAGATGAATATTACAACACATGTGCTCGTTTAAACCTCAAGCAGGGATTAATCTCCAATATTTAGTGATGCATCAAAAAAATATATTTTTTTACTCATGCGTGATAAAAATTTTATATCTGATGCCTCCCACCAATAAAATATCAATGAGAAGATCTACCCAACATATTATCTATAATTGGATACGATGATCTTCACATTAATTATTTTTTTCTTACATTATCTTTAAGTAGAGAATATTGATATACTTAAAGACCATAAAATCCTCAAGTATATATTCATAGAAAATGATCTCATTATTCACTAACCGTAGGGGTAATATTTGATTAAGGATGATAATTTTTCAATCAATTAACATCATTGGAATAAAATGAATGATGAAGATGATTTGAGTAGAATAGGTCCCACTATTATATCCATGATTAGGATTGAGTGGGATACCATATTCTTAAACATGAAAAGGAATGAACTGGGAAAAATTAATGTATTTTCAACTGACATATCTCAAAAAACTACAAGGAATAACCATTCATGGGTGGATCAAGGAGGCTTCGAAATATGATGAGCTAACTCTAAAAAAGGTAGAGAATACTCATGACTATAACTTAGCTAAATTTGTATTATTATGGTTTGTAATGAAAATTTATGTCTATAAAAACAATAACACAAGAATGAACTTTCACATTATTGGTAATTCCGATACTTATATATTTATCAAGAAGGAATGAAGATGTAGAGAGATATTAATAAACAAATATATTATAATAATATGAAGTGTGAGTTTTAAAAATGTTGAATATTGATTCTTGTAACTTCTAACATGTGATGGATAAATGAAAAAAATCTAAATGTTATGATGAAATGATTTCCATTAAAAGTATAGAAATGAGAATAAATAATCATGGATTTAATCATCGGACACATTAAAACATTTATAGAAAATAATTCCATCTTAGTGGTAGTAAACCACCTCACTGAGTTAGTGCATTTAATTTCAATTATAGACAATTTAATTCTTGACTAACTCTCTAGGATATACATTTTAGAAGTGTTAATAATCGATCAAGTTATACTCTATTTTATCTGATCGATATATTTGTTAAACCTAGTGGTTATTAGGAACCTTTAAAAACCATGGGTTATAGAAATGATCACAAAAAATAGTTATCAACCTCAGATAGACGATCTGTCTCAAATAAATATTCAAAATATATAGGTTATTTTAATATATTATTTAATGGACATCCATGTATTTTGGGAATAAATCCACCACCTAGTGAAGTTATCATATAATAATTGTTTTTATTATATCATTACAATGTTACTATATAAGGTTCTGTAGGAGACTAGGATTCAAACTCTAACATATTAAGATAGATATAGATAGAAGATGGTAGTTATAAATTGTATTGTATAAGATATAATAGGGAAGGTTCAAACCATTTAGTGTAATATTAAATCCATAATAAATAACTAAAATCCAGTACATGATCACATCAGATCTTTAGCCTATCGACTATCAATCCAACTAACTAATATCCAGTACATGATATCTTCATTGTATCCCAATTTTAGAAATATATACCATAAAATAATTTCTACTAAATCTAGAGTTTTTTTCATTAGAGAATGATCATTTATACAAAGAGAAGTCAATGAAGATCTCAGATTGTAGATATATAGAAATACAAATTAAAAAACACATCTTTTCAAAGTGTTATAGTGGAATGAGATGTTTGAGGATGAATGATATAAATGATAGAGGAAAATAAAATAAAAATAAATTCATTTATAATAATTTTTGAAATGATGATTTTGAGGAAGAAATTATTTTATTCTTGAAGAATGTGATGCCCTTAATTTTTAGAAATGAAATTCCACTTTTAAATGAATAAATGATTATTTATGTACTGAAATTTTAGAAACAACATGTATAGTGTTGTTTATTATGGATGGGTATATGTTATATACTTTAAAATTCAGTAAACCATTGGGAATCATAACCATTGATTATATAGCCATTATAAAATAATAAATATTCATAAAAATATTTAGTTTAATGATAATTCCAATAGATAGAGATGAAAGAAGTTATATCCTTAACAAGTAGGATCATACACTATGATCCGAATTTATTAAATCTTCTATGGTAGGTATAATTAATAGAATTTTACAATGACCAATATCATGCCAATATTCCACAACTAATTCACAAGTTAAACCATTAATTGGAGATTTTCAAGATTATCTAGATCACGACCGTACCTTTGTTCACCGATCCAACCTATGAAAATATAACTATCGCACATCATATCCATGGGGTATTCAATAGTGTAATAAATTTATATTTATCTGGACCCAAATAGTAAAAAATTATTAACTTATAATTTTATAATTTTTATATTTTAAATATAATATAATATAGTGAAAAAAAATTCATAAAAATTCAATATCGATAAAATGGGAACAAATTATTTTTTGGATATATATAGTTTTAATAAAGACACTGTTTTTGATGAATTCATGAATTTCAGAAATAATTGATATCTTAATAAAATATTATTATTAAATATAAATTATAATACAATTTTACTATATCAATTTAATTTTTTAAAAGGTTAAGAAAACTTTTATTGTAAAAAAAATCGAAACATAATAATTTTTTATTAAAATGATTAAATTATAGTATTTTTATTATTATTTTATTTGAATAAAGTATATTATTAAAAGGAAAATATTAAATTCATCCCATGATTGATTTTTCCAAATTTTCCCAAATAGTCAAAATGTAGGTTAAAAATTAAATACATTATAATTATATAGAATGTAATATAATATCATAAATTCTAAAATGTGATGTATTAAAAAAATATAGATTATTAATTAAATGAATTATATTTTCCCTTTAAAATAATTCATTTTTATGTCATTTTTAAAATTTTACACTCTCTTTATGATTCCTCTATAACCTATATTATATTTTATTATTTTGAAATCAATTATTTATAAGTATTAATCACTTCCCCATCACCATGTGGGTTATATTAAGAATTTGGTTAATCTAATTAGAAAATAATTAAAACCACTCATATGTTTTAGAATCCATGGGTAAAAACCATGTTATGGTCTATGTATTTGATTAATGTATCACAGACTCCAAAAATAATGTTTCAAAGTTAATAATGAATTTCAAACTTTTTTATTATAAAATCCACCCATTTTATAATTCTACTTCCCTAAAAACCATTGGATCATTTATTTACACCAGAATTCCCACTCTATACCCCTCCCAATGTGTCCTTATTCTCTTAATATGATACTCCCATTATTACTGTAGTCCCCTCTTAAGGTAACCAGTTATCTCTGTCTCTTCAATATTCAGGATCCTTATTTATATTATTCCTTTTTTATTCATAATTTTTCATGTTGGGATAGGGTATTATTGATCTTTATTATTTTCCATAAGATTACCAAGTGAAAAAATATGCCTTTCACTCTCATTAATACCTTCCATTAAACATTATAAACCCCTGTTATGCTTCTGAAATTATCATGTGATATTCAATGGAGTTTTTAATGAATACCAACACACTATTTCTCTAAAGGGTATTGACCTAGATTTAACAAGGAATAATTTTTTTTAAAATTCGGTTTATGTTTCCCACACTCCGTTATCATAAGAATATAATTTTTGAATGAAAGTTCAATATTTTATGATATTTGTGGAATAGTTATGCTTTTAGATTATATAAATATGAAGGGTGGGCTGGGAATTATACATCCCTCAAATTAATTTGGTAATGTTTTTTCTCATGAGATGTTATATGTTGGATTAAGGAGTGAACCATATTTATGATGATACTTTTTCAACAATGAGATGTTGTATTGGAAGGTAGCCATTAATTATTATTTTTTCATATTAAATCTTGTTTCAACATTCCAAAGTTTCCTTGATGTTATAATGTTATATCATTACACATTATTCAGTATTATGAATATTCAACCTATTATGTATTGTTGATATTACTATTTAATCACATGTATTACATTCATATTGTAATACATTAATTACTCCTCTATTGGGATTTATGGAAGAAACTTTCTTATATGTAACCCAGGGTTATCTAGTGATGTTTTAGAAGATCGATGGAAATATATGGTATCTTATAGAGTGTTTATTTATATCAATTGATTTTTATTCAACATTGTCATGAAATTAAAGTAATTAATCAAATACACTAGTTATCATGACCATATCTATTTAATTACTTTTATATTTAAATTATAAATCATAGAATAGATTTTATTAATGAAACGGGATGTCATATATATTTTCAAGCCCACAATCCATCTAGGGTGTAGACACAAGTGAGCAGGTGGTTCCATAGGATGGTCATTGAGGCCTACAAGGTTTTCGGTGTGCCCAGTTTGAAGGTATAAATAACACAACCACTATGAGCATAATCCATTGTGTTTTTACCCCATTAATTTTCAAAATTTTAACATTATATAAATATATCAAAATTTAATCCTCTATTCATTTATCTTGTAATTCCTTTTCATCTTCCCTTGGGTCTTCTTCATTTGATTAATACAACAATAATTATTCCCTGATTTTCAATCAAATCAATAAAAATTTTATCCAAATTATTTGATGGTCATGGTTTGATGATAGATTAGTGTTTTATATAGTGATATCAGGATGAATTATCCCACTTTTTATAAATTGATGTACGATCTAGCATGTTGATAATATTTCATCATTCCTTTAAGATCTATCAAAGGTATGGAATATTCCATGATTAATTTTTTTTGGAATATCATTTCATGAAGCATTCTCAATAGTATATTTATTATATATACATCATCTATTACTAATTCAATCATATATTTGTGGAGGATTTGACCTTTCAATGATAACCTCTTTTGAACAAGTTAATCTTAGTGGACTATTCAATAGGGGAAGGGGTGAATTTAGTTTCTAATTAAAATTTATTATTTACAATAAATTATGAATAATTCCCACATATTATTGAAAAAAATACAAATTCACTAATGTTTATAAGTATATAATTTGAAATTTCATAAAGCATCTTAGATGTTTGATCACAATATAGTTAAACCCTTTATAAAATTCCTTTAAACTTTGAAAAATGTTTACTAGAATCAAACACAATATACACAACCAAGTTAATGTTAAAATTAAAAGATATTTTTTTCTATTACTGGTATCAAAATAGATACAAATATGATTTTATAATGTGACAAAAAATAGAAAATCACAGAGTGGGATAAATACAAGTTATTATTTCTCAATCCATGGACTAGTCCTCTAATCATGGAAATCATAAACTGCTAAAAATATTTTTATTAAAAAAACTGATCCATAACCTAGATCATTTTTTACAGAAAAGTTTCAATGATAGTTCATTCTACTAATAAACATCCACTATTCTACATGGGTAATATTTAATGTAAAATTGTATTTAGATAGGCAATGATACACTAAATTTTCCACAATTCTATTTGGGAGTGTATATGAAAAGGAATAAATTGGAGATGGTCTAACAGTATCCAATAAATTAATATTTTCTATATTAATAAAAAAAGGAATGTAACAACAAAAAATTGAAATAATTTGTAGAATAGAAATATAATAAAATAGAATGAGAGAATATTTGATGCATCTCAGTGTGTCCAACATCACTTATTCAAAAGTCAATAGATTTGTGATTAAAAGTAATCAATAATGCATGTACATAAATATCTAGCATAAGATTATACTAGAAGGTTATATTATTTAGTATGGAATTATAACCTTTCAATTAGGCATAAATATTTTCACCACATTATATCTATCTAATAGATGCCTCACATCTTATTGAGAGTTGTTATCAAAACTAGAAATTCGGGGATATTAATTCCATAATCCTACTTAGAATAGTCACTAGGCTTGGTAACTTCATTTTCATATAAGTCCATATGATTTTTATTGAGTTAAATACATCTATTCATTTGGTAGTGTCTCTTTTTCCCATGATAGATTTATTTTTGGTAAAATTAACTTCATTACATAATGAAAAAGCCTCATGAATTCTCATGTTAACTAAATTAATTCGTGTCGTAGATACATTACTTCTCTGGGTCACTTAACCTCATCTTTTGGGTACTACATTATTTATAGACAGTCGTTATAAGACATTGTGAAAATATATTAAATTGTTGACGATATATTTATCAATCGTGAAAGGGATTAATATTTATTGTGTGGAAGTTTCATTACTTGTGTAGTCTCTTGAACATCAATAAAAAATCACATCATAAATTGGAAAACATTTTCTCACTTGATGGATGACCAGTTGATTGTGCAAGCTGTCACTATAACTTGAATTCATAGTGAGTTCATGAATTTGATATAATTTTATCATATAACACATGGTATTTTTTTAATATTGTTGAATCATATGTTTTAATTATTTTTTTTCATTCCTACAGTTTTTGAATTCACAAACAATTTCTTAAAACTGTGTTTACTTATTTGTACAATGTGTTTATTATTTTTTTGTAGAATAACTGTATTTTTAATAGAACATAGAAAATTTTTTGAATGAAAAAAATATAAAATAGTTATTATTCATTATGATCAATTTAACCAACGGTGTGTTTAATACATTAGACTAACAAGTGTTTTTGGGTGTGGTTAGACTTGTGTATGCTAAAAACATTGACTATTAGACTAACAATGTTACTGATTCATCAGACTAACCCATATAGTTTAATGGATTGAATATTAATAAGGAATTCCATCAAACAATCCAATGCTCAAAATTGGATTTATTTGAATTATATATATAGTAAGGAATACTTTTAGATATGTAATGGTGAAAAACAAAATGATATTGGATGTTCAGTTATTTATATGCTATCAAGGGAATGTTTTCTGAGGTCATTGAAACTAACTCAAAAATATAAACATGATATATTTTCATATAAATAAGAGGTCATTTGATGATATAAGAGATGATGCATTTTGATAATCAAGTCTTCTAATGATTTCCTAGCATGAACTTGACATTTTAGTCTTTTTAATACTTTATAGAGTTTTAATTCTATGGATTCCATGTCAGTGTTGTTTCATTTAGAAAGAATAATATTTCTACAGCTAATAGTTGTATTAAATTACGTAATATGTGGATATGATGATTGTGAATCCAATCCATCATATCATGGGATTTCGAGGCTAGGAATAGATACATAGATCATTGTATCAAGGAATTTTTCAGTAGTAATAGAGATTCTACTGGTCATCATATCGAGGGATTTCCTCGTAAAATTAATAGACCAACCAGTTGGTATAAACCTATGGATACCTTATATTAGGATTTCCTACATCCTTAACTTCTATGGTTACAAACTAAAATCATTTATATGATTTTATGCCATTATTACTTTTCTAGGATTTTTTATTCCTTGTTTTTACACATCCTTATTTTGTTGTTCATATTACGATGGATTGTTTGTTTTTCGAATAATTCTGGTTAATTCATGTAAAGACCCAGAATTTCCATGTAATTTGTTTAATTATATGCGAATTTTACAAGTCCGAAAAAATTTACGGCATGTGATTCTGAGGCCCGATGTGCCCGAAATGAATTTCTGAATTTTTTTTGGGTACGTTCAGTAAATGTATGAGTGGGTTTTCTTAACTTTTAAACTGGTGCTCGGAATTGAAATCTGAGGGCACCGTTGAACATGCAGTGCCAGTATTCGCTTAACAATACTTCCACCTCAACTGCAGTAGGTCGAGTGTGAAAGATAGATGTTGTTTTTTTCATAGAAATGAAAAAAATTAAATAAAATAAACTATTATTTTATTTCTAATAAAAACATCCCAAATGAATGTTAAAGAGGTGGAGACCAACTGAATTAAAACCCCCATTTTGAATTCCTAAAGGTGGGTACCACCCGAAACCCTCATTATGGGAGAACCCCCATTAAGTCCCTCATTAATTAAGAGTTAACCCATGGACTTCTTCCAATTATATTATGCCTACATGGTACAATTAATTGTCCCAACTAACTATTGTTCCAACATAAATTAATTTGATATAATTAATTGTACAAGTCGGAACCTCTCATTTTCTATTGGTTGAAAATAGATGGAAATGGGAGATGTTTGGGAGAGCATGGAGAAGCTCATCTCCAATGAAAAACTTCTCTTCCAAACGAAGAATGCCACATCCATCAAAAAATGTTCTTCAGAGCCAAGAAAGAGGATGAAGCACGAGCCCGACTTCAGAAGCGTGTTGTGGAGGCAATGATCATTTGCACAATCTTCAGCTTCACCATTTTCATATCGCAACACAAAAAAAAACATTTTAGGTAGGGTTGTTGTTTTAAATACCTCTCTTATCCGTTCTTGATGTTCTTTGTGATTCAAAATTTGTGAACCGCTTGCTACCACTCTAACACGGAGGATGAAAGCCAAACAAATATGGCCCGACCTCTCCGCAATCCCTATGGATCTTAATGAAATATTTGTGATGTGGAAGAAGAAAACTATAGTCCGGCCACATGATGGGGGTGGCGGCGCACGTTCGCACCGCCTAGCGAAAAAGGGGTCATGGCTTGCGCCGCGACGAATAAGGGAGGATGGCTAGCTGAGCTGGCCACTGGAGAAGGTGCGGCGTACGAACGCGCCATGCAAAGAGGAAGGCCGGCCATCCGTTCAGCCGTAGCGGTCCACCGCACCGCGGAACCCCACCACACCATGGGACACCCAGCATGGGTCGGGCTGTCCCGAACCAGACCGGGTCGTCCCAGGCCGGGTTGGGCGAGGTCGGTCTGACCGGGTCAGATAGGACCCGGACCAGTTTCGACCTTATACGTTCTTTCGGCCATAACATGGTCTACGAGCGTCTGTTTGACAAACCATATGCACTGACGGAAACCTTGGATAGATATGGTACTTTTAGTATACCACATATAAAATTTGGATAATGTTTGGGTATGGTCGGGTTGGATCGAGTATTAATCCAACCGGGCCCTCAGGACTAAAAGGCCAATAACTTACAGACTGGGCGTCTGATTTTCACATTGTCTATTGCATTGAGACCCCTTTTAACATAGAGGTCCTTTGGGATAATTATTCATGGCACTAAATGGAAGTTGGAGCATCAACCAGTAGCTTTAGGAGCAGACTCTCCTGGAGATTATCAAGCATAGTGTGTGTACCTTGTAGTTGGCTCTGACGATGTGCTGATGATCTACAAGGATCATGTGTGGGTATGATGATGTACAGATGATTTAATAGGATTCTTTGTGGGTATGACAATGTAATGATGATGTACTAGTATCCTTTGTAGGTTTGACGATCTACTAACGATGTACTAGGATCCTATGTGGGTCTGAATATGTACTAACGTTATACTGACGATGTATTATGATCTTGTGTGGTTATGATGATGTAATGATGATGTAATAAGATCATGTGTGGTTCTGACGATGTACTGATGATGTACTAGGATCATGTGTAGGTCTGACGATGTACTGACGATGTAATAGGATCCTGTGTGGGTCTCACGATGTACTATGATTGTGTGTGGGTCTGACTTTGTAATAGATTTGAACTAGGATCATGTGTGGGTCTGACATTGTACTAGGATCCTGTGTGAGTCTGCATTTTGTGATCCTTCATTGTTCTTCCTCTTAACAGGGTACTACGATTCAGTAGTTACATCTAATCATCTCTACTACTATACCTATGTTATACTTGGCGTGAGATGAGTTCGTACCCGTGTGGTACTTTCCTTCATGATAATACCTTGGTGGTATTCTTCTGTGTGGTGTAGCTGTGTGGTACTTACCATTGTGGTTTCCTTCCTTTTTGAAATAGTTGAGCTTTTGTATTTTGGGTTGGACTCTGTGTTTCCTCATGATTAAGATGGGTATAGTTGATAACTTAGGTATATGTGTGGGCATATAACTAAGTAGGGTTGTATGTTTATTTCATGCTTTATGGTTTATCCTTTGTTATTTTTGATAGACCTTGAGGGTCTCGGGGTCCTACTAAGTATTGTTATACTCACCCCTACACGGGTGATTCCCACACCTTGTTATGTTTCAGGAAGACGACGGACAACACTGATCGAGGCTAAGGGTACCAAGGCTGGATGGTTCCAGTGGTGGACCATATGGTGTGTCGGTACGCAGAGGAGACATGCAAATGTGGGGTGCTGAGGAGGCGATTTGTACCCTCCCATTAGGTAGGAACCTCATATGATGACCCAAAAGGTGTCTTACTCATTCTTTAGTTGTATTGTATTTTAGTTGTACTTTTACCTTTACTTTTGGGCTTGTATTCCAGCCCCTCTAAATTTCAGCACTCTTTTTGGTATACAATATTCTTGTCTTCGTATCTTGTTGTGTGCTTGGTTGAGTGTATTTAAAGGATATAAAGGCAATTATTTCCCATTTTTATGGGATACACCTTTCGGGGCTAGTCACTAGCCCCTGGCCTATGGATGGCGGGCTTGGAGTAATCGTAGCACGTGCCTCAGGGGATGGGTCATGAAAAATTGGTATCATAGGAGTCAGTTATACCATAGAACATAGTACTCTTAACGTTCATTTAACTGTAGTATTGTTAAGTGTAGTGAGTTTGGATATGTTTTTAGGGAATTTACTGTTGGTGCGTCAGCTGACGTATCCATACACAAGGACCCTGTCATCTGATTTCTGACTCAGTGCATGAAAACACTGATCATGTGTGTGTTTTCTAAAGTTTTCTTTGTGATCTATTTGAGTTAGCTCATCAGGTATAACTTATTTATCATGAAACACCTATTTATTTTCAAGATGCATCCACACAGACAACAAGCTAGGGTTCTGGGTATAGTACGCACTGATAGACCATTGAGCGACGGGGCCTCAGTGTAGGGCCCTCTTCTTATAGAGGAACTAGTGGAGGCACCAACAAAACCATTACCCATTGGGCCACCGATGCCACCAGCCCTACCAGTAGAGGTTGCATTCCAATTGAGCGCATGGCTTGAGTTCTAGCGCCAGAGGACGCCTAGGTTCAGGGGAGAGACGAACCCACATGAGGATGAGGATTGGTTAGAGGTTATACTAAGAGTCTTTCGACTGGTAGGGACACCAACTTATCTCATGGTGATCCTTTCCACTAGTCTTCTATTTGTAGTTGGCAGGCAGATGGTGGATCTTAATGCTCCAGGTTCAGGACGAGGTGACACTTCTTTGGACAAGCTTTGAGATCCTGTTTTGGGCAGATTTTGTCCCATCGACTCTTCTCATAGTACACATACAATAACTTCTTCATCTATAGTAAGGAATCATCATTGTGGATCAGTACTCAATGAGGTTCACTGAACTCTCACACTACTCCACTAATATGCTATGGTAACCATTCTTCAGGGGTTGGACCATCGAGTAGGGAATCATGCGGATGGTCAGGGCTTTGATGATCTCACTCAACATCCCGACGGAGGTGGGGGTGCTAGAGAAAGGCCTTTTAGTGGAGAGTTTTTTTGCTGAGCAGTCACCAGTAGTGAGAGCCACCACCCGTCATCACATAGTAGAGTCTTCTATAGATGGTAGTAGATAGATGTCAAAGAGGTCCAAGAGGACCAGACCTATAGGTGGATGACCGCCCGATTTAGGGTCGGTTGTGTGGGGTACTAGAGATAGATAAAGTCATGTGTGGAACATGCTATGTTTCACATGCGAAGGACATGGTCACATGGCTCGTGCTTGTCTGAACCATCATATTGGTGATCAGAAGACGGTCGAAGGACCGCCCAGTCAGAGATAGAGGTTCGACTGAGGAGGTCTGCAGGGAGCAGGAATACATGGCAGAGGAGATGGGTATGCAGCTGGCGGTGGGAGACAATTCAAGGTGTTACCCCCACCACCACTAGGTGGTCCACCCCGACCACATGGAGCAGTTGGATAGGGTCAAGCTCAGCTCTAGGAAGCTGTGGCCTATGACCATGGCACTTCGAAGATGATACGAGGTATGATCTGTGTCTACTCTACCTTAACTGTAGTACTTATAGACATAGGATACAGTTATTCTTTTATTTCCACTACCCTCGTTCGGATCTCGAAGATTCCACCAGAGCCATTGGCTCGATTATTACGTCTAGAGACTCTTACGAGAGAGGATTAGATGATTATGCACTAGTTCTGGCAGTGTGATCATACTCTAGGAGGAGATATCTTCGGCTGGGAACTCCTAGTAGTGGCGTCGAGTCCTTACATTGTTATCCTGGGTATGGACTGGTTATCAAAAATCCATGCTCAGATTGACTGTATTAGGTGAAAAGTGTGGTGCATCCGCAATGATGGGACTAGGTTTATCTTCACTAGAGAAAAGGGAGCCTTTGCAGCACATGAGGGACTTACCCAGAGGAGAGTGCAGTCGATCAGTCATATGTTGGCTAGCCTTACCCTCAGGGCAGTTGATGTGGAGAGTCCGAGTTATCCTGTAGTGGTGGACAGGTGCGCGGATGTCTTCCCGGATGTTGTTTCAAGTCTAACTCCTTGTATAGAAGTGAACATTTTGTTGGTACCACTTTGTGTATGAAGATTGTATTTGTTGTCAACAGTTGTCAATGCTGGTCAAAATGAAGAAAAAGATGAATAAGGACTAAAAATTTTGGTATGAAGATTGTATTTGTTGTCAACAGTTTTCAATGCTGGTCAAAATGAAGAAAGAGATGAAGAAGGACTAAAAAGATAGTGGAGATTGGTTGAAGTGAGGTTTCCTGGAGAATTGTTATGTAATCATAGCATTGGATTTCATACTTGATAAATTCTCTTAGACGATCAATTCAGACGATTGTTGAGCTAGTCCTATGTTCAAATAACTTTTGTCAATGGTGACACATTGTTTACAACAATGAAGAATGAAGAAGTATCATCCATTTGAGGATGATTGGATCAGAATAGAGAAGTATCATCCATCTGAGGATGATTGAATAAGAATGAGGATTTGAATAAGACCATGCAATTCATCATGATTTCATGAAATCCATGAAAGTGATTACTTGAAGTATAAAATCATATGATTTTCATTATGTGTATAATGATGGTTGAAGAAGAATACAGAATGTGGAAGGGATTGACATTATGAGGTTTCCATGCAATTCGCATTATATCCAAACCAGACGATGCTTTGCTGATATGTATTTCTCAAATATCATAAGTCAGGAGAAGTTGTGATGCAAGCCTTATGATGGAAAGGGGGAGAAATGATTATTCCAGTCATATAAAGTTTTGAATGGAAGGAATGATGCTGTGGGAATATGGGATGTTTCAGTAATTCCCATTACAACTCTGAAAATGCTAAAGCTGATCTATCAAAGGATATATATCATGATAATGGAGTTCATGATGTATGCTGAAGAATTGTTATGGGAATAAATGGAGAGAGAAATGACAAAGTAATGGACAATCTGGGGGCGGCAGAAAAGCACCGTTTAAGGTGGAGTCTTTTTCTAGTGTTTGCCAAATTTTAGGGCCTGAAAATCGGGAGATGAAGAAATGTGCTTGGCAATGGATGTTGCGCGTGAGATTGAAGATGGTTTATATTTTCACGTGCAAATATTTATTCAAGGTCAGAACAATTATAAACGAAAAATGAATGGAGTGCGCAAAAATTTAGGCAGGTTGCGCAACAAAATAAAGTGGTGCGCAAAATAGTAGCGGGTTGCACGAAAAAATTTCGAGATGTGCGAAATAGTGGAACAATGTCTTTCACGCAAAAGGTGTTTTGAGATCAGAAGCTCAAAAAATTTCAAAGGCATGAGCTACACAAAATACGATGTCATGTGAAAGGATGGGTTTGCATGAAATATGGAATGCGGTGTGGAATTTTGCATGCAATTGGTGCTTCATTCTTAGAAGGATGAGAAATGGCAAAGGCATGAGGTGCATGAAATATTAAAGCATGGCGCGAAATATGAAGTTGCATAAAAGAGTTTTCACATTCATGAAAGAGGCTTTAAGCGCAGATTAGATTTTTTCGTGCAGTGTCAAAAATGTCTATAAATATGAGGCTAACCCTTCTCATTTGTTAAGACTCGACACATAGACAAATCTCGAGCTCTGACGCGTGGAAAAATTGAAGTATAGAGTATTACACGAAAAGAAGAAGTGTTGCGTGAAAAAGAAAGTGTATCGCGAAAAGAGAAGTTCTGCGTGAAAAAGAAGGGTTGCATGAAAAGGGTTTTTCGAGCCAAAAGGTGTTTTTACGTGCAAGGCTTCAATTTTAT
Source organism: Viscum album (assembly GCA_963277665.1). NCBI lineage: Eukaryota > Viridiplantae > Streptophyta > Magnoliopsida > Santalales > Viscaceae > Viscum > Viscum album. Next base: position 523,971,118 of record OY728150.1, read on the forward strand.
GGGCAAGCCACCTAGAAGGTTGCACGAAACATTTGAGGCCTTCAACAGGTGCATAGAACTCTCGAAGAGACTTTGCGAAAAAGGAAGTGCTGTGAAACATTCAGTATCACGAAGAGAAGTAGAACCGCACTCACACGACTAGTGTTCAACACTTTTGTTGTGCTTTGGAATGTGAAGAAGAACTAGGTGTGAAAATGAATTCATATCTGCACGAAGGAATAATTTTGTATACCGATATACTCCTGTGTTGGAATTGAGAATTGAAGAAATAGATTATGACACTGCAGTACCATTTCATATTCTACCGTGTCAATGAAAAATGAGAGAAGAGGAAGAATAACAGAGTATGCCCAATTGAATGCTGACAATCGTTCAGGGAAGTTTAATTCAGATGATGCTATGTGAGATGATACTCAGTGTTTGAATAATCACATTGGTGTATGTGATTCTACCTAAAGAAGGAATACGTTTTACTACAGTTGGTTGTTGCACTAAGAAGAATAAAGAAGAAGTATAGTGTAGTAAGTGTTGCACTAGAGAAGAAGAGAAAGAAAGAAGGAAGAATTGCTTGCCTACTTCTTTGCAAGTAATCAAGTGAAGAGCACTAATTAATAAAACGAGAAGAACCTACCTTATTAAGAAGGAAGAATACTGTCTCCGTAGGCAGTATAAAGAACATGTTAGAAGCTGCAAGTTGGACTAGGCCATCACCAGTCCAGGGAAGAGGATTCTTTCCCACCCCTCCTCCAAAGTGTAGGGACTCACACTTGCTAGAGTATTTTTTTACTAGCCACTCCACTGTAATTGAATATCACATCATAGTGGAGAATCCATGAACTGGTCATATCCCGGCATGGAAAGGACGTAGCTACTCATATTGAGTGGTGAGCCTTGTAAAAATACTGCGTGCATATTTTTACTGCTTTCTATTATTGCATGCGACAGGGAAAAGAGAATAAGAGAATGCAGATCCTAATAGGTCAAGAGGTACAGGGATAAATGTTGGAATTGGTTTAAAAAGTCCCCAACACTGATTCACCCTCCCTCTCAGTGTTATGTATATCCCAAACTGGTCCTCTCACTTTTACATTGACTTATACCCTGTGATGACACTGATATCTACACCAGTATATCAGATGTCTCCCGCAGAACATCGTGAACTTCAAGTATAGATGGAGGACTTAAAGGGTAAGGGGATCATCCAACCTAGTGTTTCTCTTTGGGAATCCCCGATTTTGTTCACCAAGAAGGAAGATGGGTACTTGAGAATTTGTGTTGACTATCGAGGCCAAAATCAGGTGACCATGCAGAAAAAGTACCAACTTCCAAGGATTAACGGGCTCTTTGATCAGCTAAAGGCAGAACAATGGGTTTCGAAGATAGTCCTCAGATCAAGGTATCACCAGCCCAGTGTACAGGAAGAGGATGTGATGAAAATGACTTTCAGATGTCGGTATGGCCACTATGAGTTTTTGGTCATGCCGTTCAGTGTGACCAATTCTCCAATAGTGTTCATGGGACTTATGAACAAGATCTTTTAGCCATATCTTGATCACTTTATGGTGGTATTTATTGATGACATTCTGATCTACTCGGATACTTTGGAGGAGCATGCCTAACATTTGCAGATTGTTCTAGACACACTCCAAGAGCACCAGATTTATGGTAAGCTCTTAAAGTTCCTGTTCTAGATCTGAGAGGTTCTCTTTCTATGACATGTCATCTCGGATGCTCGAGTTGTGGTGGATCCAGAAAAGATGGTGGTGGTTCATTCTTGGGATCCACCCAGGTTTGTGATAGAGGTAGGAGTTCCATGGGTATGGTTAGATACTTCTAGAGGTTTGAGCTAGATTTATCCAGAGTTACAACACCTTTATCATCATTGATGAAGAAGGGGAAACCATTCATGTGGTCAGATAGATTCTAACAGATTTTTCAGGAGCTGAGGTAGAGACTGACTAGTGCCCCGTCTTGATGCTTCTGGAGGAGGGCGTTGGGTACATAGTCTACTGCAACGCATCGGGAACTGGGCTCGGATGTGTCCTGATGTAGGGGAGAACTGTTATCGTGTATGGTTCTCAATAGATGAGACAACATGAGTAGAACTATGCTACCCATGATCTTGATTTAGCAGTTGTGGTCTTCACCGTGATGATGTGGCGACATTACTTGATGGGGAAACGTTTTAAAGTCTACTCGGACCACAACAGTCTCATGTATATATTATCTACGAAAGACCTAAACCTGAGACACTGACATTGGATTGAGTTCCTCAAGGACTATGACTTCGAGATATTCTATAATCCCGGGAAGGGGAAAGTTGTATCAGATGCACTCTACCAGAGATCGGGTATATAGATGCTAGGCGAGATGACAGAGAAGCTATCTGCTTTGCAGATATCCTTTGTAGATAGAGATGGAGCATCTTTTCTTCATTCTCTTACAGTCACTCCCCCACTTCTTCAGCGAGTCAGGTATGCGCAGTGCGGGCACACTGACTACGAGGCTCAACATGCTCAGATATCCACAGGACAAGCACCTGATGGATTTTCTGAAGGTGGGGAGCACACCATCCTTTTCAGAGGAGGTACCATGATACCAGTGTTGCTTCGGGAGGAAGTGTTGAGGGACTTACACACGTCCCCTCTAGAAGTACATCCAGGAGTGGGGAAGATGTACCAGGATCTCCGACAAAAGCACTGGTGGCCAGGAATGAAGAGAGAATTAGTAGATTTTTTCTCTTGGTTCCCCCCTATCAGCAAGTGAAGGCAGAGCATCAGGTACCAGCAGGCTTAGTTCATCCTTTAGAGGTCCCAGAGTGGAAGTGGGGCGGGATATCCATGGACTTCATTACAAGACTTCCACTTACATCTAGGGGTCATGAATCTATCTAGGTGATCTTCAACCAACTCACCAAGTTGGCTCACTTTCTAATTATCAGAGAGTAGGGTTCATTAAGGGACTTTGGACGCCTCTATGTGAAGGATATTGTGTGGATACATGGTGTACCCTTGACGATTGTCTCCGATAATGATGCTCATTTCACTACCCAGCTATGGAAGGGGTTGCAGGAGGCTTTCAGGATGCAACTTCATTTGATCACCACCTTTCATCCTCAGATGGATGGCCATACTAAGCGGACATTTCAGACCCTTGAGAACATGCTACGAGCCTGAGTCCTTGACTTTTATCGCAGCTGGGAGGATCGCTTGCCCTTGGTGGAGTTTTCATACAACAACAACTATCACTCCTCGATTTGGATGGAACCTTTCGAGGCTCTTTACGGCCAACATTGTAGATTTCCTTTTTGTTGGATTGATCTAGGGGAGTCAGCACTCATGGGACAAGATATGGTACATGCTACCATGGAGAAGGTTCAGATCATCCAGGAGCAGATGAAGACTTCACATAGTAGGAATATGTCTTATACTGACAAGATATGGAGACCTCTAGAGTTTGGGGATGGTGACCACATCTTTCTATAGGTCTCAACCCGACAAGGTATACAAATATTTGTTTAGGAAGGAAAGTTATCTCCGAGGTTCATCGGTCCCTTCTAGGTCCTCAGCAGAGTTGGCGAGGTGGCTTACCGCCTAGAACTTCCCCCTCAGTTGCACCGAGTGCACTACGTTTTCCATGTATCCCAGATGAAAAGATACGTGCATGATCCATCACACATCATTGACTGGAGCAAGATGTACATCGATGATGGGGCAGTGTTTATGGAGGTTCCAGTATAGATTGAGGATCGACAAGATCAGGTCCTTCGTGGGTGGTTGATACCTCTGGTGTGTGTTTGTTGGCCATATGGGAACCTACAAGAGAGAACATATGGAGAGGGAGTCTCAGATTCGAGGTCAGCACCCCCAGTTGTTTTGCTAGTTTTGTGATGTGGCTTTCAGACATGAAAATCCTTGAGGTGGGCAGAATGTGAAAAACGAAAATTTCCATGTATTTTTTTCATTATATGGTAATTTTATGAATCCTTGAAAATTTATGGCACATGATTCTGAGGCCTGGTGTGCCCAAAATCAATTTATGATCTTTCTTTCGGTACATTTAGTAAACATACGAGTGGATTTTTGTAACTTTTAAAACGGTACATAGAATTGAAATATGAGAGCACCGTGAACTCATAGTGTCGTTATTTTCTTAAAGAGACCTTCAATTCGACTGTAGTTGGTCAAGGGTGAAATATAGATTTTGTGTTTTTTATGGAAATGAAAAAAAATATAACAAAATAAAGATTTATTTTATTTCAAATAAAAACCACCTACATGAATGATATAGAGGTGGGGACCACCTGAATTAAAACCCTGATTTTTAATTCCTAAAGGGGGGACCACCCGAACCTACATAATGGGAGAAACCCCTTGAACTCCCTCATTAATGAAGAGTTAACCCATGGAATTCCTCCAATTTTATTATGCCAACGTGGTAGAGTTAATTATTCCAACAATTAATTGTGCCAATGCAAATTTAATTGATAGACTTAATTTAATATGATGTCCCCTCTCATTTTTTCCTGGTTGGAAATTGTTGGAAAAGGGAGAAGCTTGGGAGATCATGGAGAAACTCATCTCCAATAAAGAACTTATCCTCCAAACAAAGAATTCCATCTCTATCAAATAATGTTTTACGGAGCCAAGAAGGAGGAAAACGCATGAGGCCAACATCAGAAGCATATTGAGGAGGCGACGATTGTTGGCACCATCTTTTCCATCACCATTTTTATCTCGCAACACAACATAAAACATTCTAGGTAGGGTTTTTGATTTCAATACCTCCCTTACCTTTTCTTGATTTTCTTCGTGACTCAAATGTTGTGAACGGCTTGCTACTGCTCTTACGCGGTGGGTGTGTGAAACTTGAACATGGACTGACCTCATAGAAATCCCTTGTGGGTTTTGATGAAATCTTTGTGATGTGGAAGACGAAAACCGAAGGCTAGACGCACGATGGGGGGGACAGTGCGTCTCTATGCCGCCCGGCGATCAAGGGGATGAGTCTTGTGCCACGGTGACGAAGGGAGGATGGACAACAGAGCCAACCTCCAACGAAGGCATGACGCACGACCACGCCGCAATGAGAGGATGGCTGGCAATCTGTCCAATTGTGGTTGACCGCCGCACTACGGTCGCCCCGCCGCACCTCGTCCACCACGCACTGCGGGCCACCCAGGCAGAGCCGCTAGGCCGGGTAGCCCAGTGTGGGTCGGGCTGGACCCAGTGGGCTGGGTCCACCCGAACTAGACTGTGTCGGCCCAGGCTGGGTCAGGCAAGGTCGGTCCGATCGGGTCCGCCCAGGCCGGGTCGGGCTTGGGGTAGCGACGACACGGGCCACGGGGGAAGGGTCGTGACAAATCATTTATCAATGTGACTGTAATACTAAAAAATGTAATCTACTATAATTGGACAATATATTTTATTGATTCCAACACATTACTAATCGAATGAAATCTATGTCCAATATTGTTTTGTAAATAAGTAAAAAAATAGTTAAAAATTTTAAACTACAAATCACCCAGACTTGTAATCACGTAAAACATTATAATTGAATAATTCGTATGAGAGTTTTTTTATTCTTATTATACAAGTTATTTTTTTATTCATCTATCAAGTGCATGTTTTTTTATGCTTTTTATATAAACATTTAATTATAATATTTTACAATAACATGTATTTCTAGAAAAAAAGTTACCATTATTTTAAGGTAGTAGGATAAAATGTTGAATCCCTTGAAAATATAAATTTGTCCTAACCAACTTACATTATTATCGATGACTATGAATATTGGACTGAAGAGATAAAATATTTTTTCATTAACATTTTTGTTGACAATATACTTATTCTTAAAGGAAATTACAATATTCCTGATAAGGATTTTACTTCATAAAAAAATCAAGAAATGTTTGAATATCAACTCAATTATAGAATATTGAATACTCATTTATGTTCCATAAGAAGAAGTATATTTTTGTCTTATTTCATCTGGTAAATATTCCAACAGTAATTTGAACAATTTACAAGTCAAAAATTTCTATATATCCAATGTTTTTGAATCATGAAAATATATTCTTTGTGATGATAATCAATCCTTAGAATTTATACCAAGAGAGATAGTTTAACAGATTCAATAAATTTTTATGACTGTTATTAATATATTATAATATCATAGAGAAACAGTTCTTAAAAAAAATATTATAGCTCAAAATATAATTCATATTTTGTCTAATGAGTGAGAATCCAAAATAATTGATTCATATTACACATGAATTAGTAATAATATGACATTATATGATATTATTATTCTTATCATTCAATAATTAGGATTAGTAATGATATATGATGAAAATGGTAGATAGATAAATAATGGTTTTTCTTTTTATATGACATAAATTATTCCTACAAACAATTTAGTGAATTAAAAAAATTTATCGATCTTCAATGAGGGAAAATTAGTGTGTTCAATAATATTCATTACAATCATAAAATTATGACATTGAGTTTCAAAATCTTGATAGAATGATGAAAAAGTTCATTGGAAATATGTAATTCAAATACAGTTATAATAAAATTCAAAAATATAACAATAAAAAGAAATAATCTAAGGGAATGTGTTTTGAATTCAAGAAGTCATGATATATCTGACCAGATTTTCCAGTGTGAAAAATTATACAAAGAAACAAAATAAATTCAGACACAAAAATAAACAACGGTTATCTGTTTTAAGCCAAGAATTTTCTAAAATTCTATTACACATATAGTTCTAGTGGTGGATATGGGTTTTTATAGAATTATTTATATAATGAGAATACTAGAAATAGGAATATATTACTTTTTTCTTAAGTACCTATATTAAAAAAATCAAAAAGGTATACAGTGATGAATCCCTTTCCACTATGCCTTAAAATTCAAACTTTTGTGATGAAAAAATACTAAAACATCTAATTATGAATCCTAAATTACTAATTTGGATAATATATTACCTATATATGAATAGGATTATAGATTTGATAAAATTATTAAGAAAATAAAAATAATTTAATAGACCAAAAAAATGATAATTCTCGAAGAAAAACTTCTAAATGTAAGATCTGGATGCAATGGAAGCATGGCAATTGGGAGGGACCAGCCTCTATTTTTCCATAATCGATGGCCAATCCGGGATCAATATGACCATTAACTCTAAAATCCATGGATTGAAATAAAATATTTAAAGAAAGAAATGAATAGAACCAGATCTGAGAAATAGGATCTTGTATATCTTGTTTATAATTAATTTTATAATTTCTGATGAAATAAAATACTTGGGTCTTTAGTAAATTCTTCGTTTATGTTCTTTGATCATCCGGAATGACACTTCAAGATTTCCTTCATTGCATTTGGGAGTATCCAAAGTAGAATTCCTCTAATGGTGACCTACACATTCTCCAATGGTCATTGATCAACACCACACATTCTCTAGTTCCAAGAATAATGGAAAATATGTCTTGATTTAATCATTCTTGATCACTCATTCATTGATCTTGAAGATCTTTTCTTGTTCTTGAGAGGATGATATGATAGGAATCGAGAGAGAAAAAGGTCAGATCAATAATTATCAATTCACTTGGGTTTTCAAAAATAGCGATACCTTCCAATTAATAAACACAAGGTTTCAGTTACAATATTTAATTGTGAAAAAAATGAAATTGAAACTATTTGAGAAAACAAATTCCACATAATAACAACGACAACACCATTATTTCTTATGATCCAACTTGTGCAGAACAAAACCATAAATGAAATACCATGCCACATAATGGTAAGTTTATTATTATTATTTCTTAAACCAACTATATAAATATTATTTACCAACTTTTAAATAATTAATTTATCAATGGATATAGTCTTGGTCTTTTTGATATCCTCTTCAATTTATTGAACACCTAAAAAAATATTTTATTCTCTTAAATAAATTTTTTATTTAAAAAATCATAAATAATTATTTATTAAATGTTAATTAATCTAAATAAATATATTTTATTCAAATTCCATTGAATAAGTATTTATTTAATTTATGGGATAATTATAAATTGAATATAATTAATCCTCATTATTGAGAATAATATTTATTCCATTAATTTAATTCATATAGAATTTAATTGTCACCTACAAAAATAGTTAGGGTGTGACCCTCTACAATTATTTCTCATTATCATTAAGAGGGCTTACCTAAAGTCCAAGATTACTGTCTAGCATTGGGTCAATACACCCAAGAGATATAATTAAAAGTCGAAATGAGGAAAACCACATACAAACGTTCACCGTGTAATATAATCCCTTTGTAACAATATCTTATCGATCAGGTTTCAAGATACTGTCATCCACCTATATGCTTGATGCGTCATTCTTTGACTACCAGAAATTAACTCATAAATACACTATGTCCAAGTAATTTGGGTAGATGGTTATATATAAATAAATGGGTCGATATATCAACTTCCATAAATGGAAGGGAAAAATCCTTTCTTGACTTATCCATTAATAACATGTCATTCATGATGCACCCAACACACCCCACATCCTCCAAACATATTGTGTGATAGTTTTTATTATAAAATATAAGTGTGTGAGTCATGAAACGTATTAATGATAATATAAAATTTTAAGGACCAAAAGACATTCTCATATATAGGAATATTTGATGACACCAAAACATGCCAAATTCATACTGGTGGGTCTGTTCTATTAATCTCCTATCTCGGAGATCACTAAGTGTGAACATCATGGGAAGAATTTTCATTTAATTATGAGTAATCTCACCTGAATGTCTCAATAATATTTATCCCATAATCGTATTTCATCCAACCACGTAATAATATATAATAATGTTTTTAAATAATTTCGAGGTTATCATCATAGCGGGGAACTGCTATATGCTTATTAATGTGACAAACAGTTTATGACATTATTTTATTTTTGACATTTGGAATAATGAAAAATATATAATGAGATGTTTAATATATAAATACATTAAATATTCATGTAATCATATACAAACACTTGGATCAAGGACACTATCTCCAAAAAATACCACTTGGACTAGAGAAAATTGCATATGCCTTTCAGCCCGCTAGACCTCACATAATGATCTTGTTTCGACTGAGTCAAAACTTTGTTCATGGGGTATGTCATGTAGTCTTACATAGAAATAATTATTATTGAAACTTCACCTCTCTGAGAAAAATTCTTCAAGTTATGATACTACATAGAATGTGCTTCTTCCACTGATTTGTCCTTGGCTCTTTTGTAAGATCCACCGTTGTAGTGTTATCACAATAATGTTTTACGGGATATTTACTAATATGTATGACATCCAACTCTTGGATGAAGCTATGCATCAAAACTTATTCTATACATAGCTCAAAAGCTATGATATACCCGGACACAACTATAGAATCTATGAACACAACTTACATTGAGATCTTATAGATCACATCCTGTAACATCCCCAAATGGTAAAAGTGTTAAATGACTAAATGATATGACTCATGTCAACAAGGTGCACCTTCCTTTTCAGGATCCTGTCTGATTAGAACTCCACAGTTAAGCGTGCTTATCCTGGAGTAGTGATCAGGATGGGTGACCTTCTAGGAAGTTTCCCAAGGTGTGTCTGAGTGAGGACAAAGCACACTGGAAAAGATATGTGTTGGAATGTGGGGACAATCATTAGTCCGATGACCCGTTTAGGCATGCAGGTGGACCTTGGGGTGGGCCCCAAATGTCTGAGGGGCAACTGGTGGTACCTGGTGGGCCAGGACCCGACGACCATGTTACGAAGAGGTGGATGTGAAATCACTGAGACCCGATTGTCACATTTGGTATCATAGGAGGAACCCAGCCTTAAGTGTGGTGCACTGCCTGGGTTGAGATGTAGGTCCGACAACGAGGGCATTGTGCTCTAAAGGGGCGGTGATTGTAACAGCCCAAAATGGTAAAAGGGTTAAATGACTAAATGATATGACTCATGTAATCAAGTCGCTCCTTACTTTTCAGGAGCCTGTCTGATTAGAACTCCACATTTCAGTGTGCATGGCCTGGAGTAGTGATCATGGTGGGTGACCTTCTGGGAATTTTCCAAGGGTGTGTGTGATTGAGGAAAAAGCACACTGGAAAGGACATGTGTTGGCCTGTGGGGACAATCATTAGTCAGATGACCCATTCAGGCACGCGGGTGGACCCTGGGGTGGGCCCTACATGTCTGAGGGGCAACTGGTGGTACCTAGTGGGCCAGGACCCGACGACCATGTTAAGGTTGGGTGGCTGTGCTGTCACCGAGACCCGGTTGTCACAAATACCCTCCATTAAAAGTAAAGATATATCCTGTTTGTGGCATCATGTCATCTTGATTATCCTCAAATCTAGAATATTCATATCCTCTGATGACTAGTTCCTTATATCCTCCATAAACGAGAAACATTTCCTTAGTATTCCTTAGATAATTATGGATAGTCTTGAATTCCATCCAATAGAGGTCACCTATATCATCTTGAATCTTCCTATCACACTCAAGGCATTGAAGACATCTGACCTATTACAAAGTATTCCATACATAACTGAACCAAATGCTGATGCGTATTGAATTATTTCCATTATATTTCTTTCCTCCTGTATTTGATAACACATTATATAGGAAAGATGAATTCCATATGATTCTAGAAACAACCATTTCTTGGATTGTTTTATATTAAATCTCTTCAGTATCATGTCAATGTATGTACTTTGACATATGCCCAAGAATCTACTGGATCTATCACGATGCATCTTGATCCGATGAATATATGCTACCTCACCCATGTCCATCATGGAGAAGCATTTATTCATCCGTTCCTTAATAGATAGTAAGATTGGTATTTCATTTCTATTATGTAATATGTCATCAACAAGTATTATCAGGAGACAAACCGCACTCCCACTAAACCATTTGTAGACATAAGGTTCCCATTAATTATTTATAAAACCAAATTATATTAGGGCTTCATCTATAAGAATGATCCATGTCCTAGATACTTAATTTAATCCATAAACTATTAATTGAAAAATTTATATCTTATTAGCATCCTTTGGAGTGAAAAACCCTTCTTGATGTGCCATATATACATATTCATAAAGGTTCCCATGATGTAAGGATGTTTTGATATCCATTTTTCATATCTCATAGTTATCATAAGCAGAAATGACCAATAAAATTCTAATGGATTTCATTATTTATACTAGTGAAAAGGTTTTTTTTCATAGTCAATGCCTTGACATTGTTTAAACCCTTTTGCTGCCAGTCATGGAATATAGTTACTGATCTTTCCCCCCATGTCTATTTTCTTCTTGAATAACCATTTGTAACTAAAAGGCTATACTTTTACTGATGGACCTACCAAAATCCAGACTTGGATTTGGTGCAAGGAATCCATTTCAGAATTCTTGGATTCTTTCTACGTGGCAATGTTTGTTCCACTTACTACTTCCTTGTAGGTTAGATGATAATTATTATCAACTAATAATTTGTGACAATCCTCAGTAACTAGATAACCATACCATTATGGTTCCCTAACCTCTCTTATAATTCTACACATTACTTGTGTCTCTGGAATATATCTTTCTTCCATGAGGCCTTGTGGAATCTACTAATATACCAACTCTTGTGTACCTCGAGCCTCTACATCATTGAATTCCATCTCACTCCCACTATCTCATTTGGAGATGTGCTCCCTCTCGAAAATTATAGCATGTCTTGCCACTATAACCCCTTTTTCATTGGGTTTGTATAGGTAATATCACCTTGTTTCCTTGGCGTATCCTATAAAGGTAATAATTGTGCCTCTGGGTGCGGTTTTGTTACCAGAAGAGGCCTTAACAAATTCTTCGCTTTCCCACACATATAAACATGATAACATGGATTTTCATTTACTCCAAAGATCATATGGATTACCAGTTGTCAATTTAGTCGGTACTTGGTTTAGTATGTGTGCCTCTATTTGTAACTCATATACTTAAAAGGTTAGTGGAAGAATTTTATGACTCATCATTGATCTCACCATGTGCAACATTGTGTGGTTCCTCATTTCGCTTACACTATTCCACTAAGGTGTGTAAGAAGGCGTGATTTAGGATAGGATCCCAAGGTCCCATAAGAAATCAATGATGTATTGATTAAGGTAATCTCCACCATAGTCTAAAAAGAGTTTCTTAATACTCTTACCAAGATGATTCTCAACATCATTCTTGTATTTCATGAACATATAAAAAGAATATGACGTATACCTCATTTAGTAGATATATTCAAACCTACTAAAATTATCAATAAATGTTTTGAAGTGTGGGTGCCAAATGTTTTCTTCAATTGGAAATGGTCCACACAAATCAATATGAACCAATTCAAGTAGTTATTTGGATCTTTCAAATTTTCCACTAAATGAGGCATTGGTCATTTTTCCTTGTAAAAATCAATGACATAAACCGTGTGGTTTTATTTTAAAAGAATTTAATTATCATTTTTGATGTATCATTGTTAATAATTTTTCATTTGGATGACCTAGTTGGAGATGCAAAAGTTTGTTGTGTTATGAGTCATGTGAATTAATTTCATTATCGATTTCCATTACATGGTTTGTATAATCCAGCACATAATTAATTTTATGTAAATATGCCTTATCAAAATAAATTTTATCTTTATGAAAGAAGAAAAATATATGTATGAACGTAAAAATAAATAAATTTGCATCTAGTTTGGATACAAAAATAATGTTTTTGTTTATAGAAGGCACATAATAACAACCTTTTAATACCAAGATCATACCAGACAACAATATGAGTTGGTAGTCCCCGCCAACTACATCAGTAAGTCTAGCTATGTTGTCTTCTCATAGATCTAACTTCCTCAGTAAATTTTCATGAATATAAATGGTCCTAGTATTTGGATAAATATTTTAGAACCATGTTCTATATCTAATAAACAATTTGAAGAAATGGATAAATTGCAGACGAAGACAAATGTACCTCAATATTACCCTTGCTTCTTTAACTTGGTGCAATTTTTCTGTCAGTATCCCTTCTTGCCACATACAAAAAAATAGCTTCATATTCTCTTCTATTCAGTTTGATCATCCTTTTTCTTGAATGGTAATAAAGAAACATTGGGATATAATCTCTTCTAATTCCATTTCCTCTTATTCACTATAAGTATAGAAGGAGTTTCGTGCATCATGTAACTGTGCACTTCAAAAAGGTGGATAGGATGATCTTGTAGAGACTTCTCAATGTTGTTCATATTGAAATTCACAACAAAATTAGTGAAGCATTGATGGAGTGATGAGAGAATGAGATCGATACCTATTTCCTCAGGGAGTTTAAACCCTAGAACCTTTGGACACATAATGTAGCCAATGATATTGAATATGTGAGGCCCAAAAAGGGAACCCTCTAGAAGCATACACTGAAATATTTCAATGGAGATCTGAAACCATTATTTTCTTTCTCCCACTTGTTAAAGACCATGAAGGTTCTAACTTATTCTATGGGCATCTATGTTATTGTGAATCATTGTGACTTCACAATAAATTGAGATTAATATAAAACATTGAACATTTATTGCAACATTCATATGTATTTCATAGTCCTGAAACTCTTCATCCCTCACATATTGGGAAAACGAATAATGTAATTAGGGTTAGAGAACTCATCATTTCTATTCATAGTGTAGAATGACCCAAATGCATATAAACCAAACATGTATGTTACTACATATGATGATTTTGAATTTATCTAGTACTGATCATAGGGATAGTGTTGTTGAAAAGTTTTTCATTTTTATTATATAATTAAAAGATCAAATAATTTATTCATTAATGATTAAATTTTATGATAGATTATAAATTAATTTTATTATGTCTCCCACCATTTTATCATGTATCAATGTCCCTAACTTTGAACTATGAATGTCTACTTTCATGAACATTATAGGGGAATGTATCCATATTCCCCTTCATATTACCCCAATAAGATTTGGTCAAGCTATTTGAAGGTATTTTGGTAGAAATATATTTACCAAATGAGGGATTGCAACTCCTTGATCCATTGAGTGGACTCTCCAATCCTAAAATCCTGACTTGGATTTCTTGAACACTTACCTCTAATATTACACAAAGTCTATAATGGGAAACTCTTCTTGATTTAATATGGTTAATTCATCCTTAAACATTCATAAGGGATTTCTGTATAAAATAAAGTGTCCCAACAAGGGTTCGTCACACACATCGTTTTACTGAGTCTTTCCCTTAATCATGTAAAATAAGGCTTAGTCTGACTTAATATTTTATTAAGGAATTTTGATCTCTTATGTGAAAATTTCTTATTATATTTATCAATTTATTATTAAAATTTAGTGAAACATACTTAGGTGATTAACAAGTTCTTGATAATATTTATAGATAAGCCTGGTTTATTTTAGTTTTATCTTATATGCTTGTTTATTTCATTAATTATGTGATCGTGAAAACACATCCATAATGATAAACCATGAAACTGATAGAAATACAATAATGTAGAGGCAATGATCATGATATTTTCTAATGGGTAGTTTTTCTAGAGGATGATAAACTGACCATGAATTAGGGGAGAAACACCTTGACCATTTTGGCTTCTTTTTTATAGCCTTCCACCTATCCACATTTGTATCTCGAGGGATTAGTATTGTCTTAGATACAGCATGAATCGCCTCCACTAGGTTGGGAGCTCCATCCCTTACATTTGATTTTTAACTCACACGTAGGTGAGGGGTAAAAAATGGGGTTTACATAAATGAAACCATGGGAACAAATACCCTACAAATTAATGCCAAAAGATGGCACGTGGAACAATAATTTAATTTAAAATAAATTAAAAAGAAACCAATCCCATAAAAAGGTCTTATCTAGGTCATGATCACCCACATAAATGGAACAAATTACACATTATATAAAACTCACATTCAATTATTTATTATTTATTATTAATTGAAATCATGCTTCAATTGATTAATTATTATATTTAAAGAATCATTACTTTTATCTTAATCATTTTCATAATTTCCCTGAGATTCTCATCCGTAACCTCTTATGTAATATAGTAAACACCAATTGTAATCTACATGATATGTAATTTTGAACATTACATGAACATTAATGTTTTAATTATGTTTAATTTTTTAATGTACCCGACATGTAGTTCTGACTGCACGACCTGTATTTCCTTTACTATATTATCCAAAGTACATGCCTGGGGGCTCTCCGTGTGAGTCATACTTCAGAAATATTGGAGTACACAGTGTGTCAAGTGGTCCACATTCCATTATGACTCTAGGTTACATGGTTACCAATTGGATTATCCATTTATGGGATACACGGTTTGGCCCTTGACCCAAAGGGACATCACATCATGTCCAGTGGGCTGCATGACGTACAATCCGGCTGACCATACGCCAGTCTATCATGGTCAACAAGTGGTATAAGAATTAACTACACTACATTTCATTGATGTACACATCATGATTAATTGACTAATTACTCTTGATGCATTTAACACAACTACACGGTGTGTACTACGTATTACACGACATGTATGGAAGATTACACGATGTATAACTCAAAATGCACATCGTGTACTATCGTGTTACCAGGAAAGAATTTTCAGCGCCTCTAGATGAGATAATTGATTTAATTTTAATCAAGTAATTTGTTTCTATTATATATATGAGAAACTAAAAGAGGAATAACATATCCTGAAATTACGATTAAGAGAATGATTAAACATAAAGTGACAAATGAAATTTTTAAAGAGTAAATCATCAAAAAATTATTTAAATTATTATAAATGAATATGTGACCACCATAATACCACTTGAAGGATCCAGATAGAGCGGATGTGTGGGGGTTGGGATGGACCAACTTTTATTTTTCTCTAAATGATGATCAATTTTGGATTAATATGATGATGCATTCCAATATCTACAAATTAAAATCAAATATTTAGAAAAAGATAAGAATAACGCCATATCTGAGAAAGACAATAATATACCTAATGTTTATAATTAATTTAATAATTTATAATGAAATTAAATACTTGGGTCTCTAGTATATCTTCATTGATGATCACTGAAAATCTAGAATGACCCTTCAAGATTTTCCTCCATCCAATATTACGATTTTTATTTAAAGAGTAGACACAATACAAAAAAGAATATGAAAGGAAACCCCTCCATGGGGGGGTGAAAATAATGGAGGCCCAAGGAATTTCTCTGAATTAGATTCACTCCCTCCGGTTTAAAGAGAGGCAAATTCCAAAGATAACAAACCAGTTCCCCAGGGACCACCATATAATCCTTGTAGTCCGTCACTTTGTTTCCCTTGCGCAATATATGTGAAACTCTAACATTACTGTTGAAAAGGGCCTTGAATTGTCTAATTTTATTACAAATAAACTAGGGAATAGTTCCCTTACCATGAAGAGCATCAAGGACAGTCATCAAATATGTTTCCAAGTGTGTGATGACAATTCCATTTTGTTTTCACATAGATTAACCAGAAAGAACCGCCTGAGCCTCTGCCTGAATCGCGCTGCCACCCCCAAAATGAGCTGAGAAATCCATCACCACACTCCCCTTGAGGTCACAAATGACTCCTCCACCTTGCATCTCTCCCCTTGCACAAGAACCATCAGTGTTAATCTTGAGTCTGAACTCTAGATGGGACCAGCAAATCCATCTCCCATGGTCCCCGTGACCAAGCTGTCTCACCTCCCTCGGTGTTAACTGTAACGAACAAAAGGATGGTGTATCCCTACCGACACCATCTAGACCAATCAACTCTATCAGTAAACACCTATTTCGGGTCATAATCGCTATACCAGAGGATAAACTTCCCTCAAACCCGGTGTGATTCCAAGATTTCCATAACGTCCAACATCCCGCATTAAAAATGATGGCATGCACATCAGCCTCCACCGCCGCCCCGCTGGTCCCCTGGAACCAAATATCTATAAACTGCTCATTTGTAGTGACTTGGATAGAGTAACAAGTGAGGAATCCAAGACAACTCCACACATGCCTCACCAAATCTCCCTCAAAGAACAAGTGGTTCGTGCTTTCTTCCTTTTTATTCACACAATAGTAACAGTAGGAGACCATGATAATTCCCAGCCTTTTAATGTTCTCATCAGATGGAATGGCCTTGTTTCAGATCCTCCATGTGAGAAAGTTAAATTTTGAGGGTATTTTGTTTACACCAAATCATAACATTCCACCTCTCATGCTGCCCCTATGGATGGTTACTTCTGCAGAAGTCCATCAAGTTAAACTTACCAGAGATAGAAGGATTGTAGATGCACCTGTCTTGGTCGGAGTTAATAATAACTGAATCAACATGTGCTCTAATGGACTCTAATTAATGCCACTCATTCTCCAGGTGCTAGTATGGTTATACTAATATGTTGTGTCAATTGTTCTTGATCCATCTTTCTATGGCCTTGAAGAACATCTCTCATTCTTGAGAGGGAGATATTAGAGGATTCAAGAGAGAAACTATATTTATCAACAATTTTCAATTCATTGGGGCTTGGCACAATAGGTGTATCTTCATATTAATCAACCTAGGGTTTTAGTTACAATATTTAATTGTGAAAACACAATTAAAATTAAATTATTATGATTAGAGAAAACCCATTACACATAATAAAAATAATAGTACCACTATTTGTGGTGAACTTACTTGCACAAAACAAAACCATAATTGAATTCCTATACCACATAATGAAAAAATTATTATTATTATTTCTCCTAACAATTGGATAAACATTATTCAACGACATCTAAATAATTAATTTATTATCAGAAACGATATTTTCCTGTTTGAACTACACTTTGATTAATTGAACACTCGAATAAAAAAAATTTCTCTTATATAAATATTTTACTTAGAAACTAATAAATAAATATTTATCAAATATTCAACAAAATAACATTATATATTTTATTCAAAGTACAATGAATAGCTATTTATTAAATTTATGAGATGATTTTAACTCGAATAAAATTATTCCTCGATATTGAGATTAATATTTATTCTATTAATTAAATTCAAATATAATTCAATTGAGACCACTAGAAACACATAGTGTTTGACACTATGCTATTCCTTCTAGTTGTTATTAGGTGGGTTATTCGAAATTACAAGATTAATGTTTATAAATAAGTCAAGGAATATAAGAAAATAACATAAATTCACAAATATGATATCCTATTTCAATTGCTCACTATGTAATATAATCACTTTTTCACAATATATCATCAAAATGGTTTCATGATTGTGTCATCAACCTATATACTTGATACTTTATTTTTTGAGTTCCTGAAATAAACTCTTAGTTACAACATGGCATGGAATTTATGGTGAAAGTTCTATTTCAATCAGTTTGTAGAGATATCTACTTCCAAAAATGGAAGGGAAAAATACGTCATCAACATTTCCATTAATAACATGTCATCCATGAAACACCCAAGATAGCCTACTTCCTTATATCATATGGAGTGATAATTTTCATCTGCAACTCTAAGTGTGAAAGTTAGAACACCTATTAATGATAATTGTAAATTATAAGGACCATTACACACCCTTGAATATAAAAATACCCAACGACACCAAAATATGCAGAATTCCTGTTGGCGGGTCTGTTTTCATAATCTCACGTCTTGGATATTACCAACTGTGAACTCCAGGAGAAGAAATCTCATCTATTTACAAGTACTCACTCCAAAGAGTTTTTAAACTATGTGTCCCACAATATTACATCATATAACTGTAGAACGATATTAAATAATATTATCATATCACTTTAAGGTTCTCATCATAGCTGGGAACTAGTATGACCTTATCATCGTGAAAAAATAATCTAGGAAATTATTACGTTATAGTTATGAATAAAAAATAAAAATCTGTAATGAGATGTGAAATATTAAAATCTATTAAATATTTATGTAATCAATATTAAAACAATTTGTTCTAGGAATACAACTCTAATAGAAAATAAATTTTAAAAAACCAATGTTTTTACTACAAAAATATTTCATATTTATATATATCTTGATGAAACTAATTTTGGAAATGAAAATTTTTATAATGATTTTGGGAAAATTATTTCATAAAAAATATTCTACAAAATATATTTGAAAACATAGTTCTAATATTAGTACACATGAGGATAATAATTTTTTTATAAGACTAACAGTTATGATTTCCAGCTTAAAGAAACATTAATCTATGTTTAACACCAAAACAGAAATCATAACTAAAATAGATAATATTATTATACAATGGGGTGATAAAATCAGATTGTCTTTTACTAAAAAAACCTATTTGAAAAAATAACTATTTTATACAAAAAATAATCCATTATTCAAGGTGTCAAAGTGGTAGACAACAGAAAATTAAATTTTTGCCAAATATAATTCAATAATTAGGATTTCATTATGATTAATTTACTAAGGAAATGAAATTTCAAAAAATAAGTTTTGTGAGATGTGGTTATCGAATCTTTTATTTTCTGATAATACAGTATCAAATAAATTTTGTGTTTTGAACATTGAATTTATTTATTTTTTAGGAAAATATATGAATTAAGAACATTCAAAACAAATGGTACATAGATAGTGGTTAATCCATACAGATGATTTTCATCAAATACTTATTCATGAAGATTATTAAGATGAATGGTTGTAATGTGAGAGTCATAGGTAATGGTCTTAGGGAGTTTACTAGAATAGGTAACATTATTCCTATTCAAGAATGATTAATTTCAAATGATTTATTTCATGTAGGACTTAATAAAATACTCATCGTCATAATTTAATTATGTGATGAGTGTTATCTTAGGAAATTTGGAAATGAAATATGTATTGTAGAAACTTCAAAATAAGAATTTATTATTTTTGAACATAGACATGAGAATGTTTATGCTTTACACATATAATACTTCATTTTCCAAGACATAACATGTCTTATTGAAATGGAAGACCAATTGTGGAAATCGAATAAATGTTTAGGACACTATAACCTTATAAAATTACTTTTATGGATTATGCAATGAAATTTAATGATCATATTGATCATAGTTTTGATTCTAAAAACGTTTTTGATCCTTGTCAGTATGTTGCGAAACATAAATAAAGAATAAATTCTATTTGTGAGGTTTAAACATTTGATGCTTTATAGTTTGTTTACATGGAAATATTTGGTCCTAAAAAAATTGAAATTATTTATGGGAATTACTTTGTATATGTTTTCTCAAATTAGTACACTAGATTAAGAAGGGTTTAATTTCTAATAATAGAATATGAAAGATTTAATTTTTTTAATTTTTTCCATAGTTAAATCATAGAAAATCCACTCCATGATATCTTTTCATAGTCATTCTAGTGGAGAATTTATAAAGTATAATTTTGAAGCTTTTTATCTTTGGAAAGGTATTTTAAATAAATTTTTAAAAACTATAATTCTATTGAAAAATAGTGTACTTTAAATAAGAAAGAGATATTATCAGGATATCACTAGAACCATGATGATCAAATACTTAGCCTCTAAACATATTTGGGATGAAATTGGTTGTATATCCTTATATAATAAAAATCTAGTTTTAATTAAATTTTTTTAAGTAAAACTCATTATGAGTTACGGAAATAAATAAAACTGAATGTTTATTATTTCAACGTATTTATATGAAATGTATTCATACTGAATACTAAATAGAAATTATATAATTTATCTCCAAAATATGATGAAAGAATATTTTTTTTTTCAACAACTAGTATGGATTTTATAGAATTTATTTAAAATGAATTTAATGTTGAGGAAATAGTGCATGTTATATTTGATGAAGTTGGACCCCTTCCTTTCAAACAACCCTAAACTACAACATCATATGTTATTTCCAAAACTTATTTTCAACCAATCGTATAAAATAGTTCTCATAAAAAAACTGCTAAAGAAAATGTTCTCAATATATTTATTATGGAATTTTTTCAATGTATTTTTTAGGAATATACTTTTGAAAATAAAAGAAATTACTTTTTTCTAAGGAACCATCTTTGGGATAATATCTTTGGTGATGTTGATCAATCAGTTCATACTTGATGTTCTTTGAGAATGTAAATTCAACATCTTTTATTCTTAACTCAATTCAATGATAAAAATTATGAAAAGGATTTCAGTAACTAGGATTCAATAAAATATATGCAAGTCGAGCTTAATGATATTGAATTGAACAATTTATAGAGAGTTTTTGAATGTCTTGAAGAAGTTATTGTAATAGGAGTAAAATAGAGCCTTTAGAAAAAAATATAATGGGAATGGACTAATAGTTAGAAATAATTCTATAATTTTTTCAAAGGGTTATAACCAAAAAAAGGTAATATAAAATGAATAAACCTATTATTGGTTTGAAATACATGAGACTATTCATATACTTCTAGCTTATTCATAATTTATAAATTTTTAATTTTTTAAAATGGATTTAAACTATGGTATACTTAGTGTATATGTACATAAGGAATATTATGTTAAACAAAAACCAGGTTTTTAATCATAAAGAATCTATAACATATTTAAAAAAATATCGAATAACATTATAGACTTAAACCATCCCCTAGAAATTAGTACATTAGGTTAAACCAGTTATTGTTACAAAACAATTTTTTATAGGAAGTTTAGATCCAAATCAATTTATAGAAGAAGTTATATAAAATTTAATATTGTTAATATATTTTCTAATGAAAATATATAACATTAAACACAAAATCATTAATATATTTATTAAAGTATCTTATGAAATATGAGTTTGAAATGAGAATGATCGGTGAGTTGATATATATTATTGGTTTTCAAATTTCACAAAAACATTAAGTAATTTTTATAAATTAAATATATTGTATAAAATATATTCTTAATAAATTTATTAATCAATACAATAATATTTTGTACTCCTATATGTACACCCAATACCTTAGATCCTGATGAGGCTGGGAATTGAGTTGATCAGATAACATTTAGGGGTTTTATTGGAATATTACATTACAGAACATATATATATATATTATGATTTAATGTTTTCAATATTATTATGTCCTAGATATCAAGAAAATGAAAAATAATCCCATATTAATTAATTAAAATTAATATTTCATTATCTTAAGGGAACTATGGATTTAGGATTATTAAATTCATATAGAAATCATTTTGAACAAAATATTTTTTCAAATACTGAATTTGGTGAATATGGAATGGATAGAAAAAAAAAAATATGAAAAATAACATTTCCTAAGAGACACTTTGGATTCTTGATGTTTTGAGAAAGAATAATCAGGAACACTTTCCATTACTGTAGCCATATATTTGACAGATGGAAGTTGGTTTGCTCATGTTTTGTAGATACAACACACACTCAAATAATATGGCATGGGTTTTACTAAAAGTCTAATAATTTTTGACATATCATGTTTCATCTCCCAATGTAAAAACCCCTAACATCACTAACAATATAACCACATAGATATAAGAAACCAATTCCACCATGATCATAGAAAAAAATGAATATATCAATATAAAATTCATCGGAATTCATGAAAAACATGGTGATGTTTTCACGAAACCACTTAGTTTTAATAGAGGTGATCACAATAGACAGATTCATGGAATAATTAATTTTAATTGATTATTCATATTTAATACTTTATTAAAAATTTACATACACTAATTAATTTACTTTCAATAGGGAGTATATATATATATTTTAAATATTTATTTCATAAATCATTCAGTTTTAATGTAATTTTCAATTTTTATTTTTTTATCATTATATTTTATCTTAATAAAATTTTGGTAATCTTATTTAATAATAAAATTATAGTAAATATTTTTCGAAATAATATTATCATTATAATTATTCGTAATAGAAGTTCAATAATGTTTTATCATAATAATACCATCGTAATATTTGTTTTCTTAAAAATCATAATAAGTTTCTTTTATAGAAAACCAAGAAGAATTGTTTACTAATACCAGTGATAATTTCAACTCCAAAATAAAATCCTATTTTAGTTTTTTCACTTATACATTACTTTATGTAACAATAGATGTTGATTAATTATTATTTTAATTACAAAACATTATTAGGTTTTCAAATATAAATGTTTCCTAATTACCCTATTACATAGTAGGATTAAATTTATTCACAAAACATGGAGAGTTAAGAGATACTATTAAATCCCTCTTCAATAAAATATTGGTTATCATATCAATTAAGGGTTTTAATCTCAATCAATGGATGATATGGAATATGAAACCACCCCACCGGAACCTATATTAGGGCAGGATATCCCCTATCCCACATTGGTTCTAAGATTCTTTTCTCTCAAGTGTCATTACCTATTAAGGATCTTAGTATAATTTTTTTGGTATTCCTTCGATTACCAACATATGTCACAGATTGATGGAAACTAATGGTGATTACACTAAATTTTATTTTTTACATGAACAACTTGTAAAGATAACTTGGTATCATAAGTGTAATATTATTCTCTAAAATATCATTTCATTAAAATAATTGGAAAACATATGTGTAAAAACCATAATTAGTTTTTTGATTTTTACTACCCTAAAATTAATTTCGTAATTTGATTTTTTTTATTTTTATTTTAGATTATTTTATGGATAATGATTCATTCACTTTGTTCACTAAGATATATAAGATTTTATTCAAAAGAGTTACCAATTTTGTAAGTATTCCTTCAGATTTGGATTCATATTTAACCCCTTGCAAATTATTAGATAATTATGGATGTTTTGAGAAATAGAAGGTATTAGTATCATTTTTTCATGAATCATGAAATTTACGAATGTATCACCACTTTAACCAGATTATAGGGTTGTAGATTTATGGATAAAATGATACATAATTGCATGGAAGGGTGGCTGTAATACCCTTATGGTAGCAAAAATATGTTTATTATAAATTTTGATAAATATGAGGAAAATAAATATGGTGATGTTTGGTTTCAATATAGTGGATGATATCAAGAGTGATTCAATAAATTTAATGATTACCATGTCTCCCTCATTCATTAATAAGTGACTTGTAACAGTTATGGAATGTTTCAAAGTGGACAATAACACATACATTGTGATTGAAAATATGTCATTTATTTGTGGTGAAACAATATCATGAATGAAGCTTGTTTTTGATACAATGAAAAGAATTTATTGGATAATATTGTTGGTGATATCATAAAATACCATTGTTCCATGAATGTAGTGGGCATTGAAAATATGAGAAGAAATGACTCGTCTTACCCCCTAAAAAAATAAAGAAAAACATTTAGGATGATGAATTCAAATATTTTATGGATCATAATGAAAAAATGAAACTAAGGGATCCTGAGATTGGAATTTATCCCCCTAAGTAAATGGAATTGAGAATATGGAAAACTAACCATTTAAGAAAAGTTAATTAATTAAAGGAAAAACGAGTTTAAGAGGATAATGTTTGTAAATTATTGAAGATAATTGTAAAAATGATTTCTAAAATCCATTTCTTATAAATTCTCAATTTATTCAAATGAATCCCTATTCAAAAATTGAATTTCTTTATACATCATTCAACCCAATTATATTCCCATCACTCATAGATAATATAAATGTTAATATGATTCTTTAGGAACAGGTCTAGAAGAAGATAAAAAAGATGAAATATAACAAGAATCTTTTGTGTAAAGTAGTTGTAATTTCAGTACTTATAGAATCTAGATCGATAGTCCAAGATGTGGAACACATATAAGAAGTGGAAACATAATTTTAAAAAGAAGGAAAAGAAGTATAAGAAGGGTACTATGAATAATAAATAGATACTAATGAACAAAAAGAGGAAAATAAATCATTATAATCTTCATCATCACTACCTTTTTTACCTTCTTATGAAAATAAGAGTAAAGAGTCATAAGGATAAAAATCATCATAAAAAATTATATAGTATTCTCTATCATCGGATAATGTAATGACATAAAAAAAAAATTAATGAAAGCCATCCTCAATACCTAATGAAGAAGATCGTCAATCGAACACTGAAGTTTCAGAAGAAGTGCAATTCTATTAGGTTATAGATAGTATTCATGTTTTATAAGAAAATATTTATTACAAGAAATGAAAATATATTATTGAAAAATAGAAACGTAATGTTGATTCGTCTATAAATAACTCTCTAAAAGAATCGTCATGATCATCAAACTTAGAGAAAACTGTTTCAAAAAATAGATTTAATTATATTTGTTAATAATTAAAAATACTATGTGAAACCAATCCATAAATTCCTAATTTATATGCATGGTGTAACGTCAACCCAAACTATCTTAATATTAAATATGAATCTCTATATTTCCTCATAGAATC
Organism: Viscum album; assembly: GCA_963277665.1. Lineage (NCBI taxonomy): Eukaryota > Viridiplantae > Streptophyta > Magnoliopsida > Santalales > Viscaceae > Viscum > Viscum album. Next base: position 523,996,619 of record OY728150.1, read on the forward strand.
ATTTTTCCTTATTGATACTGATTTTATAAATTCACTAGAAAAGAATAGTACTAACAAAAGGTATTAAAATCAGATAGTGAAGTCATATAAAAATGTTGACAATGATCATAATTATCATGATGACAATTTCTTATAAATTAAAATACAAAACCAAGAAATATTTGAATCCTTGAACATGTTATCAATATATGTGTCTGATAGTGTGATATTTTTGTATGAATTCAAAGACACAGCTGTTGATTGAACTAATGAAGTAAAAATTGCGAATAAAAAGTTTCATAGTTTACAGTTCGAGAATAGAAGACTTAGTATGTTTGAAGATGAATTGGATATAATAAAATAATATAATAAAATTATTTATGAAGAATTTGAGAATCTCAATTCTGATGTCTAAATGAAGTATGTAATGGAATATTAGATCAAAAAAACTCAAATCATCAATGGTTGAGTCTCATAAATATTAAAATAATTTCAAAAAGATGAAATACTTTGTGAAGAAAATAATAAAGAAACAACAAACAATTTTACCATTGAACTCTTGACGTATATATTCAAAACAAATTTATGGGTTGTAGAAAGAAAATTACATATAATAAATATAAATTGTGTTTGAATGTTTTTTAATTACCATTAGAATAATTTTCATTTATAGTATTCTTGAATAATTGTATTGTTTACAAAATAATTTTTCTATACTATCTCTCAATAGCATTTCAGGATATATAATTCTCGTTTATTTTTAAAATCATAAATGGATTAAATGTTTTGAAAATTTTAGACAATGTTTATTATTTTTAAAAGGGGGAGATTTTTATAAATGGAGATATTTCTAATGGGGGAGAATTATTTTCATAATTGGTATATGTTCTAATAAATTCTATCATTATATAATAGGGTTAAAAACTTTTGGGGAGTTCAGAGGTGAAGAACATTATCAATGTTATTAAATGAACAAAGGGTTATATTTTTTAAAAGTGATTATGTTTAATTAATGTTTTTTGTTTTGTTCTTTCAAAATGAGATATTATTGAGTAATATGTTTTACTACTTGGTCATCTATTGCATTTTTTTGAATTCAAATATACCTTTTTAAAACTATGTTTATATATTTTTATCCCATGTGTAATATAATATTTTTGAATAATAAATTCATTTTTTCCAAATATATAAATAATTTCAATGAAAGAATATCTGAAATTAATATCATTCATTTTGATACATAAAGTGTTAGGTGTGTACGATATAATAGATTGAATAGTGGTTTGATCAGTGTTTAGACTTCTGTCATCTGAACAAATTCATGACCATCAATCTATCCCTTAATCTAACTCATCATACTAACACTTATACAGTTTATCAGATTGAATATCAATATGGATGTCCTTGTGACTGTCCAGAGTTTTCAATTGGATTTATTAGAATTATATCTATTACACGGAATAATTTAATAACTATAATGGTCTTAACAAAAATTATATCATACATTTAGTTATTTTTATTCTATCAAGTGTAAGTTGGTCGATTTCATTTAAAATAAAATAAAAATATGATAGTTGGAGCTCTTCATATAAATAAGTATTCATTTTTCGAGTTCGAAGAAGAATCATTTTGCAACCGAAAACCTCTATATATTTCATGGTTTTTAATTATCAATCATAGAAATTGTAATACTTTTGAGAGATTCTATTCAACATAATCCTTCTCAGGTGTCGTTCCTTTAGAATACATTCTATTTTTTATTTTTCAGCTAAACATTTTATTGATCAAGGGATTCTATAGATAATAAGATGGTGAATATGATTCATTAGATTGAGGGATTCATGGATTTGGAAGACCTATATTGATAATAATATCAAAGTATTCTAAGGATAGGATGATAGAGCTAACTAATTAGTATATATAAGGATTTACAATTTAGGAAAGAAAAACCAAGATGTAGGTAAAAAATGTGGATACCTTATGTCTGGGTTTCTAACCTAACTTTTGAGGTTAAAGAGTAAAATATTTTATAATATTGAAGGTGTAACGCCCCAACCCCAGTTACCCAGAGTCAGTGCATTATTACATAACATTGTCATGATCAGAAGAAATATCAAGTCTTGAAAGACCAATTAGTTTAGTAGCCTTTGACTAACTAGATACATTCATAAAGTTTTACATTAAATCAAAAAATGAAAACTACAACAATATAGTATGCATAGTCCAAACTCTTATCCCCTCATACTCTCCCTGTAGGTCATTCATAAATTACTTCTTCACTTCTTGGGAAAAACAAAACATAGAAAAGGGGTGAGCTCAAATGCCCAGTAAGGATAACAATATAGCAGAAACTTTCATAAATAAGAATAAACATTTAAGGAAATGTATAACTAAAACAAAAGCCTTTTAAACTTGAACTTCAACATTGTATAACAAAAATAATGTGAAATAATTCCATTTACTTATTCACATAGATATTCTACTAATCGAATAATCACATGCAATATCAATAACCACTTTCATAATGATGGAATGCATCATGTCCAACTATCATAACCACATAGCCATGGCCTCGTGCTAAGACTACAAATAATATTTTGTCGAGGCCTTGTGCTAAGAAACTAGTTTGTGTAATGAGATCTACCGATGCATCGAGGAGCTATAACGGGCTCCACCCATCACATATTAAGTCCAATGCATTCCCATATGAAAAGATTTAAATATAACATAACCATTCATATTAAAACTAGCATGAGAAATGTAAATACTTCATCCATAAACCATGAATGGTATAAAAATAACACATCCATAGTCAAACATATCACAAAACCTTCAATAAAATATAGAAGTTTTGTATCATAATAAATCAACTTCATATAAGCGTAAAATCCATCAAAGGATGTTGACATAGATGAAATCAAACATCATTGTAGATAAATATCTCTTTTTATTTTGAAATCATTTGTGAGTCATATATTTATAAAATAAAACAGTTTATTTGAAAATATTCTTATAAGATTGTAAGGGAAGCTTTGAAAATTTTATAACGGCGGAAAATAGCCGCACCCGCCATATAAGTTAAAAAAACATTCTTACATTCATTATGTCGAAAAGGTTAAAAAGGACCTTGTTTGGAAATGGATGGAATGATTATTTTATAAACCACTTATAAAAGTCAACAAGGGTATAAATTACTTTAACCCATATTCTAGTAAATAGTAAAAATGTTTTGAAATACATTTTTAAGAAACATGGATGTGGATGATAAAGAAGTCCCAGTAGATTATTATGTATAAACAACCTCGGATAATGAAGAGATTGCGAAATAAACCCTTACCTTGTAATTTTCCTTGGTTGGGGTAGGATAACCTCATATATAATGGTGAAATAATTGTTATTAAATTATACACGAATCATATACATTAATATGATATCATATATGATCTTTTAACATTGCTTTGTAAATAATATCTTAATATTATTGTCGTTTCAGGTGTTAACTTACTCATTTTCTTTTATATGTTTTTTTATGTAAGACATGTTTGTTATGGATAGGTTGTATCTTATTCATATCTAGAATTATATTAAGTCCTTAAACATTATTATTAATCTTCAAATGAGAATTATACTTGAATGGATACGATGGAGAATGAATCTCATCGCGTTCGTGGAGACGGTAGTCCGTACGTACGCACGAGCAACAATATCATTCTTTTGATATTAAAATAATATTTAATTGGATGTTATATCATATATACAGAATAATTATCATGTTATATTTTTTATTTAAATGAATTACACATCATTATTATAACCATCCAAATAATAATGTTTTGAATAACAATTACACCACGACGTGGAGAAGGTAAGCCGTACGTGCGCACTTATGGTGACATGTCATTCAAAGGATGGATAGAATACTGAAATATGGTTGTAACATGTTTATAAAAACATCAATTTATATATAATATACTGGAGTTATTATTTTATAATGGTAATAACAATGACATAAGAAGTGGAAGAAGAAAGGAACTTCAAAAAGGGTGGTGAAATCATTACCTCTTCTTCGGGTTCTTCTTTTTGATTTGATCAAAAGGGCTCATTAGGTTGGATTTATGACTAAAGGAAGGAATTTAGTATGATGTTATGGAAGTTTATAGAGTATTTTGTTATGGGTTGGCTGATCCAAAAGGCATTGAAGTTGTTAATTAATGAGAAGGGGGAGTGCCCTTTTATAAGAGGGGTGAGGGGCACCTTTGGAAAAGCTAGAAATATTATTTTACAATAAATTCATATTCGGTTTCTAATGGATTCAAAGTGGATTATTTAAAGGCTAATGTGGGTATGGGTCGAAAACCACTCAACCAATAGAATTTATACAAGTTTTGGTCATTATATTAACCTTATCTTTTAGTTTTAACTCTTTGTTAATTAGTTTGACACATACCATGTCACTTTGTATTTTTATATTATATAGTTAATAAACTTACTATATACCGCCTAGAAACCCCCTAATGGTCTATTAATGATACAAATATCATGATATAAGTCTCTTCTCCAAACCATAGATTTTTAGGAATTGAATATCAATTAATAACATAATATTTGTTTTAAAAACTCTTTTATGTCAATTTTGACACTATTTGGAAAATCGATTTTTTTGAATATCATAACAGACTTATTACTTCAAAGAATGGTAATTAAATCATTCCTAACTTCTCATGTTAACCTATAAAATTAGTGTAATGCCTAAAAAGTCTCAAATTATATTTATTTGTGTATTTATAATATTAATTATTTTAATTTTTCACTATTATGTTAATTACTGCATCATCATTGTGTCATAAATAAATTAAATTATATAATGTCTAACAATTATAAATGAAATATCATTATGTAGGAAATCGTTTTATCTTTCTAATTAATATTTATAATGGAATTTATCTTATGTGTAACCCTATATTAAAAATGTTTTATTAAATAAACATTGATTTTAACTCTTTTAACTCTTCTTTGAATTAAATAATAATTAATGTCCTAATCTAATCCAAGTGGACCTAAATGATAATATTTTTTTCCTAAGGTTGTTTTTGGTCGAGATAAACTTGTCCAATAGATTTCGGACATGCGTTAGGGTAATATTAATATCATTTTACCGTCAATTACCATATTTACTTTTAACCATTGTAAATAAAAGCAAAAAGTTACTATTCACCAAAAATTGTTTTCATTTCATTGAACCACATTTTACTCCTTCATATTAACAATGTCTCTTAGATTTTCGAAATTCCACTCACAGAAGTGGTAAAATTATGTTTTATGAAAAATTCAATTTTTTAACTACCACTTAGTGCTTTCACTATTCATCAAAAAAATGATGTTTTTTCATAAAAATACCAAAAATTCACCCTAGGATAATTTCGATATTTCGAATCCAAAAATGAAGTCCATTTTGTAAAATAAAATTTATAAAATTCAAAAAGTGTGTATTACTATTCATAACGGCTAGTTTGATTGGTTGTGGTGTGTTAGAACTCGATGTTGCGTACAACACACGCTATTGCGTTATTCAAAGAGAAGCGTACCATAGATTCTTGGGGTGTTACATTCTCTCTTCCTTCAAATAATTTGGTCCTCGAAATTTCTAGAATACTACCGCATGAAAAGACTCAGGTGGTTCTTCATCATAGGTTCCTCGGGTTCCCATGTTGCCTCTTCCATCTTATGGTTTCTCCACAAGACTTTTACCAGATGAGTCGTCCGGTTTCTCAGTAATTGTTCTCTCTTATCAAGAATCTTGATGGGCTTGTCGCAATAAGACAGATCAGGTTCTAGTTCTAATTCCTCATAGGTGAGTACATGCATTGGGCCAAGCATGTATTTCCACAACAGAGATACGTGGAACACATCGTGAACTTTGGATAGACTTGGCGACATTGCCAATTGGTAAGCTACAGCCCCAATTCCTTCTAGAATTTCGAAAGGTCTGATGTACCTGGGAATAAATTTACCTTTCTTACAAAAATGTATGACTCCCTTCAATGGAGATACCTTCAGGAAAATGTGATCACTGACTTGAAATTCCAAATCCTTCCTTCGATTATCGGCATAGCTCTTCTTCCTACTTTGAGCTACTTTGATATGGTTTTGGATTACCTTCACCTTTTACATCGTTTCCTCCATTAGTTCTAGGCCTACAAGTTTTCTTTCACTAACGTCATCCCAACAGGTTGGTGTGCGACATCTCTTTCGGTATAAAGCTTTATATGGAGCCATCAGAATACTCGAATAAAAGATATTGTTATTGGAAAATTCTAACAGAGGTAAATATTGATCCCACATACACTTAAAGTCAAGTGAGCAGGATCTCAACATGTCTTCTAAGGTTTGAACAGTTTGTTCTGGTTGTCCATCTGTTTGAGGGTGGTAGGCAGTGCTCAAATGAAGTTCATTATCCAATGGTTTCTGAAGACTTTTCCAGAATCATGAAGTGAAACAGGGATCACGATCAGAAACAATCGATAGGGGTACTCCATGAAGTCTCACAACTTCATCAATATATAGTCTTGCTAGACGTTTCAGTGGTAGATCTTATCTTATAGCAAGAAAATGTGATGACTTGGTAAGACGATCAACAATAACCCATATTTCATCGTTCCTTCTAGGAGTCTTTGGTAGTCCAAAGACAAAGTCTATCGTGATATTATCCCATTTCCACTCAGGTATGGGAAGAGGTTGCAATACTCTACTAGATTGTTGCCTTCTAGCTTTCACATGTTGACAAACCATACATCTTGACACAAAATCGGCAATCTCCCTCTTCATGTTGTCCCACCAAAAATGTTCCTTCAAATATCTATACATTTTGGTGCTCCTAGGGTGTATAGAGAAATTGGGACTATTAGCATCATCTAGCAATTCCCTTTTTAGATCAGGTATATCAGGAACACAAAGCCTCTACCCGAATTTCAAAATTCCTTCTTCATACACAAAGTCTCTCAATCTCCCATCATTCACAGCTTTAATATTCTTTTGATATTATTTATCATCAGTCTGAGAACTCTTAATACTTTCTAGTAAAGATCGTTTGGAAACCATTTGAAAAAGAATTTATTTTTCACCTTTCTGGGATATTCCCATGTCCATCTTCACTAGATTCATGAAAATTGGATCCCTTTGAATTCTCATATTTTTCAAAACTCCATGGTATTTTCTCCTCAAAGCATCTGCCACCTTGTTGGCTTTCCTCATGTGGTAGGGTATCGTATAATCATAATACATGAGTAATTCAATCCATCTCCTTTGCCTCATGTTGTGTTCTTTTTGTGAGAAAATATATTTCAAACTCTTTTGATCATTATAAATCTCATCCTTTTCAACATAGAGGTAGTGCCTCTATATCTTCAAAGAAAGGATCACATCTGCTAACTTGAGATCATGAGTAGGATAGTTTGGTTCATCAATTTTCAATTGTCATGATGCATAGGAAATAACCCTATCATTATACATAAGGACACAACCAAGTCCTTTCTTCGATACATCACTATAAATAACGAACCCATCATTCCCTGATAGTAGAGTCAATATAGGAGCATTGAATAATCTTCTATTCAATTTTTTCAAACGTTATGTACACTCTTTTGTCCAAAAAAATATAACCCCTTTACGTGTGATCTCTATTAATGGGTTAGCCAACCGGGAAATATTCTGGACGAAACGTCGATAATAACCTGCTAAACCAATAAAACTACATACCTCAGTTATACATGTCGGTGCAGGCCATTCTTGGATTGCCTTTGTCTTAGAAGGATCAACAGAGATTCCATCGTTAGAGACAATATGGCCAAGAAAAGAAATCTCTTGATGCCAAGATTCACACTTTATAAACTTCCCATATAATTCATGTCTTCTCAGAGTCTTCAGGATAATGCACAAGTGATTTTCATGATCTTCATAGATTTTGGAGTATACCAAGATATCATCAATAAATTCCACCACAAATTCATCGAGATATTCCTTGAAAACTCTATTCCTCAGATCCATGAATACAGAGGGTGCATTAGTCAATCCAAAAGGCATTACTGTAAACTCGTAATGCCCGTACCTAGTTCGAATTGCTGTATTCGGAATTTCTTCCTTCTTAACACACAACTGATGGTATTTAGATCGAAGTTAAATCTTTGAAAAATATTGATCTCCATGTATTTGTTCAAATAAATCATCAATGCGAGGTAGGGGATACTTGTTCTTTATTGTTATAGCAATGATCTCCTTGTAGTCGATACATAACCTCATAGATCCATCTTTATTTTTAACAAAAACTGCAGGGTATCCCCGTGGAGAAACACTACGGAGAATAAATACCTTATTAATCAATTTTATAGTTGTTTCTTTAGTTCAACTAATTCTACAGTGTCCATTCTATACGGGGTCTTTGATATAGGCCTTGATCCCGGAATTAAATCAATGGAAAACTCAACTTATCGTTCTGGAGGATATCCAGGTAAATCGTCCGGAAACACATCTAAATATTCATTCAAAATAGGTATATCCTCTATTTGAACATTCCTTCCCTCCCCCACTATAATTTCATCCTCTTCCTCCCCAATAATTGAATTTAGTTGAGCTACTGGGGGTGGATCTAGATAAGAATTAGGTGGTGACGATTCTGCTCTAAAGATAAGGTGTTCATTATCATCATCATCAAAAATCATAACCTCCTTCTTCTTACAATAAATCTTCACATCATGGTCCGAAAGGCAATCCATACTGAGGATTATATCAAACTCAATAATTGGTTTGACGATGAGATCAACGGATAAGGAACATTTATGAGCTCTAATGTGGACTGATTCACAAAACGTTTTTTCAATGATACTTCCATTAAGAGTTTTAACTGACAACTCCCTTGTTAAATCAAATTGGAAATATCTAATTTTTTTAGCAAACTGGTAAGATATGAAACAATGCAATGATCTAGAACCAAATAATTAATTTTCTAAACTTGAGGAAAACCATTAAATTACCTAGCACCACGTCTTTCGGAGCTTCTACCTCAGTAGTAGTGATAGCATAATCTTGGCTTTGATCCCTTGGCCTTTTTTGAGGTAAATTCCCTTGATTATTAGGAAATTAATTTGCATAATGTCCCATCTCCCTGTAATTGTATCATTGGACATCGGTAGCTTCCTTCTTCCGCTTGCAATCACAAGCTTGGTGGCCATTTTCACCACACTTGTAAGATACTCCTGTTCCTTTTAAGCAAGTACCGGGGTGTTTCTTCCCACATTTAATACAGGATAGATATTCAACTTGTCCCTTCTTCCCTTTATTTCCATTCCACGATTGATCAGCAGATCCCTTCTTCCCTTGCTTTGCTTTAAAGTCATATGACTTAGAGAATTCTTTCTCTGTCTTGATAGAACATGAGACAATGTCTCCGTACGATGAGACGGATTTTTACACTAATGCTCGATGGATAAATGGTTTTAACCCGTAAAAGAAATGATCAATATTACTTCTTGGGTTACGTATATAATCTCCATCATACCTTTCTAACCCTGTAAATTTAGCCTCATACTTTGTGACATTCTCATCCTCCTTTTGGCTCAGACTCTGAAATTGTATTTCCTTATCTGCTCTATGGTCACAAGGAAAGTATTTTTCTAAAAAAGGATATTTGAACTCCCTCTATTACATATTTGATACTTCCTCATCTTACTTCCTGTTTTGAATCAATGACCACCATTGATCAGGATCTCCAGTGAGGAGGTAAACTGCCATGATAACTTTTCCCTTTCACTACTCCACAAAGCCTGAAATATTTTCTTGAGGGAATTTATCCATTTCTCAGCAACTAAGGGATTTTAACCCCCATTCAACATTGGTGGTTTCTGCCTGATGAAGCGATCTAACATTGATCCTACATGTTGCGGATTAGTGTGCTCCATATGGGTAAGTTTATTATTCATAACCTGAGTGAGTTGTTCCAGTACGGTGATTAGCTGATCGACACCAGTTGCATCACCAGCTCCACTATAATTATATTTAGCAGGAGGGAAATCCTTACATGGAGTGCATGCATTAATACATTTTCCATTTCTTCCACTAGGTGACATTTCTAAACAATGGAATAAACTAGATCAGTTTATGAATCAAAATACATAATTTCATACTTATAAAACACTTAACATAAATTGAACTTTTTATGGATATAATCCATAATCATAAAAATGTTTTCTTTGATAAAGTATATTCTCATAAACCCTTCATAATGAATTGTAATGAAAATTAGAGTTATCCTAAGCATATCCCCCCGGGAGTGTCATAACCAAGAGTGCAGCAACGCCCGTTTTCGTGCACCAGTTCCTGTCCGAGTCCATCTCAATGTAGTTTTTTTTGGGTTTTACCCCTAGGTACATCTATACCAGAGCCACCTCTACTTGCTCATATCCAGACAGGGATGTATTGCTCAGAAAACTCACATAATCTCTACAATACCAAATTTTGAGGAATTTCTTCTATGATAATCCTCAAAGTCCATTTTAGGTCTATGTGCTCTAATCAGAGTTTATCAAAATCTAAATTCCAAGCGTTGTACTAAACTTCCTTTGATACTTACTGTAACGCCCCTACCCTAGTTACCTAGAGTCGGTGCATTATTATATAACATAGGCATGATCACATGAAAGATCAAGTCTTGAAAGACCGATTAGTTTAGTAGCCTTGGAATAACTAGATACATTCATAAAGTTTTACGTTACATCATAAAATGAAAACTAAAACAATATAGTCTCCATATTCCAAACTCTTGTCCCCTCATACTATCCCTACACATCATTCATAAATTACTTCTTCACATCCTGGATAAAATAAAACATATAAAAGGGGTGAGCTCGAATTCCCCGTAAGGATAACAATATAGCAGAAAGTTTCATATATTAGAATAAACATTTAAGGCAATGTATACCTAAAACAAAAGCCTTTTAAAGTTGAATTTCAACATAGTATGGAAAAAATAAATTAAAATAATTCCATTTACTTATTCACATGGATATACTACTAATCGAATAATCACATGAAATATCAATAACCCCTTTCATTATGATGGAATGTATAATTTCAGACAATCATAACCACATAGCCAAGGCCTCGTGCCAAGACTACAAATAAGATTGTGTCAAGGCCTTGTGACAAGACACTAGTTTGTCTCATGAGGCCGACCGATGCATCGAGGAGCTATAGCAGGCTCCACCCACAACATATTAAGTCCAATTCATTCCCATATGAAAAGGTTTAAGCATAACATAATCATTAATATTAAAACTAGCATAAAAAATGTAAATACCTCATCCATAAACCATGAATTGTATAAAAATAACACATACATAGTCAAACATATCATGAAACCTTCAATACTATATAGAAGTTTTTTATCATAATAAATCAACTTCAAATAAACATAAAATCCATCAAAGGATGTTGACATCGATGAAATCAAATCTCTTTTTAGAGAAATATCTCATTTTATTTTGAAATCATTTAAGAGTCATCTATTTATAAAATAGAACATTTTCTTTGAAAATATTCTTATAAGCTTTTAAGGGATGCTTTGACGATTTTATAATGGCAGATAATAGCTGCACCTGCAGTATAAGTTAAAAAAACATTCTTACATTAATTCTATCGAAAAGGATAAAAAGGGCCTTGTTTTGAAAATGACGGAAATATTCCTTTATAAACCACTTAAAAATGTCAAAAAGGATATAAATGACTTTATCCCATATTCTAGTAAATAGTAAAAATGATTTGAAATACATTTTTATGAAACCTGGATGTGGATGATAAAGAAGTCCCAGTAGATTATTACGTATAAACAACCTCAGATAATAAAGAGATTACAAAATAAACCCTTGCCTTGTACTTTTCATTGGTTGGGGTAGGTTAACCTCATGTATAATGGTGAAATAATTGTTATTAAATTATACTAGATTCTTATACATTAATATGATATCATATATGATCTTTTATCATTGATTTGTTAATAATATCTTAATATTATTGTCATTTCGGGGGTTAACTTACTCATTTTCTTTTATATGTTTTGTTTTTTAAGAAATGTTTGTTATGGATAGGTTGTATACTATTCATATCCAGAATGATATAAATCCTTAAACATTATTATTAATCTTCAAATTAGAATTAGACTTGAATGGATATGATGGAGAATGAATCTCATCGCCTTCATGGAGACGGTAGTCCGTACGTACGCACGAGCGACAATATCATTATTTTCATATTAAAATAATATTTAATTGAATGTTATATCATATATACAGAATTATTATCATGTTATATTTATTATATACATGAATTAGACATCATTATTATAACCATACAAATAATAATGTTTTGAATAACAATTACACCACGACGTAGAGATGGTAAGCAGTACGTATGCATGTATCGTGACATGTCATTCAAAGGATGGATAGAATACTGAAATATGGTGGTACCATGTTTATAATAACCTCAAAGTATATATAATATACTGGAGTTATTATTTTATAATGGTAATAAAAAAGAAATAAGAAGTGGAAGAAGAAAGGAACTTGAAAAAGGGTGGTGAAATCATTACCTCTTCTTCAGTTTCTTCCTTTTGATTTGATCAAAAGGGATCCTTTGGTTGAATTTATGACTAAATAAAGGCCCCTAGGATGATGTGAGGGAAGTTTATAGAGTATTTGGGTAGGGTTTGGATGAACTAAAAGGATTTTAAGGTGTTAATTAATGAGAATGGGGAGTGGCCTTTTATAAGAGGGGTCAGGGGAACCTTTGGAAAAGCTTGAAATATTATTTTATAATAAATTCATATTCAGTTTATAAGGGATCCAAAGTGTATTATTTAACATTTAAGGTCGGTATGGGCCGAAAACCACTCAACCAATAAAATTTAGATAGGTTTGGTTCATTATATTAACCTAATCATTTAGTTTTAACTCTTAGTTAATTAGTTTGACACATACCATGTGACTTTGTATTTTTATATTATATAGTTAATAAACATACTATATACCTCCAAGAGACCGCCAAGTGGTCCATTAATGATACAAGTATCATGATATAAGTCTCTTGGCCGAACCTTAGATTTTTAGGAATTGAATATCAATTAATAATATAATATTTGTTTTAAAAACTCTTTTATGTCAATTTTGACACTATTTGGAAAATTGATTTTTGTGAAAATCATAACCGAATGATTACTTCAAAAAAAGTTAATTAAATCATTCCTAACATGTCATATTAACCTAAAAAATTAGTGTAATTCATAAAAAGTCTCAAATTATATTTATTTGGGTATTTATAATATCAATTATTTTAATTTTTCACTATTATTGAAATTAATGCATCATCATTGTGTCATAAATAAATTAAATTATTTAATGTATAAAAATTATAAATGAAATATAATTATATAGGAAATATATTTATCTTTATAATGAATATTTTTAATCGAATTTATCTTATATGTAACGCTATATAAAAAATCGTTTCGTAAAGAAAATTTGATTTTAACTCTTTTAACTCTTCTTTGAATTAAATAATAATAAATGTCCTAATCTAATCCAAGTGGACCTAAATGATAATATTATATTTATAATGTTGTTTTTGGTCGAGATACACTTTTCCAATATAATTAGGACTTGTGTTAGGATAATATTCATATGATTTTACCCTTAATTACCCTATTTACTTTTAACCGTGGTAAATATAAGTAAAAAGTTACTATTTGCCAAAAATTATTTTCATCTCATTAAACCAAATTTTACTCCTTGATATTAACCATGTCTTTCGGATTTTCAAAATTCCACTCCCAGAAGTAGTAAAATTTTTTTTTATGAAAAATTCAGTTTTTTTAACTACCACTTAGTGGTTTCACTATTCATCAAAAATGATGTTTTTCAGAAAAATAACAAAAATTCAGCGCAGGCTAATTTTGATATTCCAAATACAAAAATGAAGTCAATTTTGAAAAATAAAATTTATAAATTTCAAAAGGTGGGTATTAATATTCATAAAGGCTAGTTTGATTGGTTGTGGTGTCTATGAACTCGATGTTGCGTACAACACATTCTATTGCATTATTAAAGAGAAGTGTACCGTAGAATCTTGGGGTGTTACAGTAAGTTATTATTACTTTTATAATATTTTTTTTTTCATTTTTATATGTCTTTATTTCACATGTTCATATTATTATATAATGTTTTCTTTAAATTTCTTCCTTGTTAATTTATTTATTGGTGTGAATATAATATAGATAAATGTAATCCAATTTAATCAGATAGTATCTTCTTCTAATCCCAACACATTGATAATTGGATGAAATTTTTGTTTGATTTATATAATTAAAGAGGTAAATTGGGAATTTTTAGGTTATTATATTAAACCCCAATTTACTTGACCTCTTTTAATCATATTAACTATTATTATACAACATGTATATGAAATTAGATAAGGTAAAAGGATTGGTCACCTCCATATGGTAAATTGACCGACATGATCAATTTAGTTTCATTACATTGTATACTTATTACACATGTGATTAGTAGACATGGTATCTTCAATTATTATCCAATTCTATGATTTTTATCTACCAAATTATTGAAAATAATAAAACACGATAGTCATTATAAAAATAGTAATCATGTCTTAAGACCTTTTAAACATGTAAACTATTCCAAGAATATTCAGCTTTTTCTGATAAAAAATACTATCATGTTTAAAATAGGATTAAATTAACTGAATAAATCTTAATTATATGTTCTCTAAAAATTACATATTTTCAATGAATTAACACATATGTTAATTTATAATTAAAAATAAAAAAAAAATTAATCTCTATAATTAATTTCAAAATTTTACCACCCTCTCTGATTATCAAGAACTGAATGGAGGAAATAATAACTATAAAAGATAGAATATAATGAAGAAAAATAATAAGGGGAATTAAAATGATAATTTTTTTAATTTCAGAAGTTATTAAAAAAATTTACCAAGATTTATTCTATTTGTTATTCTAATCGATGTCCAAATATGGATCATCCATCATGTCATAAATGTATATAGAATCTTTTCCCATGGAGGTAGAGGGTAAAATATGATGGGTTATTTAATAAGGTTTTGTAATAGATTTGACATCATGTTTTTTACTTATGAGGAACTAGGAAACTAGAATGAGATATTGGAGAACATAACTTGGATAAAATACAAAATAGTTAATGGAAGGGATTTTTTATTCATGTGGGGTTAGGATAATCATCATTGAAGGTGGAACATAGATGTCTATGATAGAGGTATAAATGTTCAGTTATAGATATTTTGTAAAATCTAGGGATCAACTATATCCATAATCCATTTATTGAAAATATTCCCCATTGTTTTAAATGCTAAATTCCAAAATAGGAGATGATATTATCAACATTTACACTTGTAAAACGAGGGCATGGGTCAAAGGGGTCATTTGAAAATCCAAACCCAATGATCTGAATATATATTTGAGGTATGGATTTGTGGTTATTCTGCGAAGATATAAGTCTTTTTTTTCATATTATATCTATCTTTTCCTTCCTCTTTGAAATCATTTCCTAGAATCTTCATATTTATAGCAGTATGAGCTTCAATTCCATCAAACACCATCTATCTATTTCTCTAAAACCCTTAAAAAATTAACATTAACTAATCTATTATGAATTTTCTGACTCTTCCTTAATCAATAGATATAATAAGAGGAAAATAAGGTGGATTAGTAGAATAATAATCCTAAAAGAATTTAGGAAAAATTGTTGAAATTTAGATCATATATGAATTCTATTACTAGAATGAATTAAATTTTTCATTCAATTACTCAAAAAACTTCCTCATAAGGTCCATTTCACGACATAATTTAGGTTGGATATGGGAAAATTAAAAATTCTCATACCTAAAGATATCTTATTCTCATAATAGTTCTATATAATATCTGAACCCATGAAATAATTCTTTCTACACCACTGTATGATCAGACTTGAACTTATCGAAATCATATTTACAAACATAGGATATAAAGGAAATAGAATAGTAGCAACATTTATAAATGGAAATTGATGATAATATAATTTCATAAAATCAACCACCACATGTGCTGTAATAGGTACCATATACTGGAATTCTGTCTCATCACCACCTTTCTCTTATATATCTTGAGGATTAGATTCAATGAATCAGATCTTTCCCCACAATTATTTTAGGATGTTATAAATAACAACTATACCTTTACTTGATCCATTATTGGTCTTCTATGAGACAAATAATTTAATTCATTACAAATTTTTTCTAATATTAAATTGAAATATAACGCTCTTTGATCATAAGGGATTAAAAGACACCATCAAATGGTGGAAATTCACCATTTTAATCATACTCATACTCCTAATATCCAATGATTAACAATATAGATCCAAGGGATTTCCCCAACAGTAGATGAATATCATATACCAATTCTAGGAGTGTTTCTTATAATAATATAATTATCTTAACAATATTCAAATATGGCTCCCATACTTTTACACATATTATTACATGTTTTCAGGCATAATTATTCAATAAATAAAAACCAAGGATCAAATAGTATAATGTATTTGGATGATTAGTTACATAGAGTAAACAAATAAAAAAATATCTTTATTAATCATCCATAATGATCTCATCACTTCCTTTTAACATCTATATATACATCGGATATCCTGATTAATACATAGGGAAAAGGGATGAGTTAGAACCCTACTATGAGAATAAACATGCGAATAAGTCAAAACAAATGAGTAAGAAAGCATAACACGATAAAATAGAATATATAGAATATAAATATTAATATATAAAAATATTTCATAGAACATGGAATTAAATGATCATTGAAACATAGAAATGTGGAAGAAATATATAACATGATATAAACAAGAGTCATGGAAAATATATCAGACTATATGACATCACAGAGAAAGACACATAATGGAATATGTTTATACACTAATCCCATAAATTACATATGATGATACTTGAATTCACCCATTTCATTGGAGTTATATCTGGAACACCCATCATTACATGTTCATGCATGTGTCTTCCACATACGAATCAAAATATTGGAACAAACATAAGGGCTATCCATGGAATGTACTAGGTATCATAATCTTGTTATGAGGAATAAAAAGAAGTAATATGTCAATTTTCCATGAAAAAATGTATTTAAATCATAATTGGTAATTAATAAGGAAAAATAGGCCATGATCACAATAAATGATGTTAAAATAAAGTAAATACATGCGGAAGGATTATTTAAGTAACATTATAAGTGACCCAGAAAAATGTGTTATAATGGAAAATAATATAGATTATTTAAAGTGGAAAAAATACAAATAGATTTTATAAAACAAAAAATGAACTGAATAGTTTATCATGATTAAATTAATGGTTTTAGAAAAAATATCAGTGGATTAAAATTGATTATAAAGTGTACATGAATTTTGGTATGGAAAGGTGATGTTTACTTTGATTATCAAGAGGAGTTGAAAAAATGAACTTTATTAAGACATGTATTTCGCCTTAAAAGAAGGATCAGTTGATCATGATACATATGTTTTTGACATGTAAACACAATTTATAAGGGTTATATATATATATAATGATGAAATATAATGACGTAAATAGAGAGAAAGCATAACCAGAAGTTAATTTTTATTTTTGGAGAGTTCCCTTACCTAATGTCTAAAAGTGTTCGGAATATGCACTTAATATCCTATATAATCATATTATATTAATAAATATCATAATTTATAAACCAATATATATTTACATTATTATTATAATTATTTAGGTTAATTTATGATTATTTTGATGAGTTATAGTGTTTAATTTTGTCATTTTAGGGATATTTGTTTCATGCTTTTCGGGTCAGTTACATTGACTATAATTATGGGAGTTATTTTCAAATGGTTGAAAAATACCATAAGTAGAAATAAATAGTACTAATTCACTACTATACACATAAAATATCTCATATATCATTTTATTTTTTGATACGATAATGATTAGTTACATAAAAGCCTAATGAAAAATGATTAGTTTTTTTTCATGGGTTTTACAACAATCATGAACTATTATTTTTTATTGAATTTTATGTATATATACTGGTTATAAAACATGAAATAATTTATAATATATATATATAATAATCTGATATAATGAAAAAATAATTGTTTTATGATTATCCATGATGGTGGTAATGAAATAAAAAAAATTATTTGTATATGAAGGTGGTGAATCCACATATCACAGATAATATTTTCATTTTTATTATAAAATATGAAGAATGATAATTTGTGGTTATTCAATTAATAAAATAAAATAATATAATATTTATGATACATTAATTATCATGTCAAATTAGATATAGGATGGTAATGAGGGATAATGAAACCAAAGAAATAAAAATAAAAAGGAGGATTTAACCACTTGAATATCATATCAATGATAACCTCCTTAAAGAAAAATGGAATTGATATTTTGGTGATATTAGAGAGACTAGGAAATGATAAAGAGTTTTATAAGATCAATTGGGTATATTTTAGGTATGATACAATGCTTATAATGTGTGAGGAGAAAAGGTAGTATTTATAGGGGAGGACATGACTGTTTTTATTATTATATTAATTAATATAATATTTTGTATTAGGGCGATATATTTTTTTAGTACATATCAATATATTAATAATATAATCAATGATATTTTGACATAATGGTTCTTACATCAGCTATACATCATCCATGACTCAAAAATTCTTGTTTTAAGCGTATATAGTGAATTATCATATTTCAGTATTAACTAAAAATCCAACTAGTATAGAAAAATATCAAAAAGTTTCCATAGCCACTTCTCGATGTGTATGATTCCAAATTAAAATCTATATCACAAAAATAATTTTATAAATATAGGAAATTTAATTTTTAATTAAAATAGTCATTTATTCGAGAAATAATGATATTAATATTATAACTTATTTAAGGACTCATTCAAAAATTAAATATGGTTTCAATAAAAATTCCTATGAATATAATAGAAAAATATTAATATATGAATCTATTTGATGGAAAACAATATTTTAAATCATTATTATATGTATAAAATTGTAAATAAACATTCAAATTTCACAAAAATACAAACACATGATTTATCATATTTATGAAATTTATTTACTTCATCAATGATATAAATATATCTTATTTTCATTCATAATATTTGCATATTTTATTATTACTATCATAGGAAAGGTTAATATTCTAATGGCCGGATTACTATATTAATGGACACAATTCTATTTTAATGACCAGGTTACTATTCAATGATCATTTTTACTGGTCTTAAGGGTTTACTACTTTCTCTAAATACCTATTATTCAGCCATCAGTTTGTTTTATTTTCACCCATGGTAACATATATTTTCATATTTTAAATGAATATTTCATTATTATGATTATATTTTAATTCTACCACTTTGTTCGTGAGTGGAGTGAATGTAGTGTATTGACCACATCCAAATTTTCTTGTTCATATGATCTAATTTTCTATTTATAGGAATACTATAATATTTGTAATTCTTATTCATTTGTTTTGGACTAGTTTATCCTTCTTAATTTAATAGAATAATATTTCTGTTGGATTCTCTATGTGATTTTAGTGAATAATAGTACATAAAATTATTATAAAAATGAAATTCCAATAATTAAATTATTAGTTATTAAATTCTTCCCTATTATGAAATTTCACCCTCAAAATTTCATTTTAATAAATTTGGTGAAAATAGATGATGTTACTTATCCTTCATTAATTCCTCATATTCTAATTTTACTTCTTCATAAATATGGTGCCTCCATCATACATAGACTATGTGAGAAGTCTTATTGTATAGAACTTTGTCTCTAAGGTCTAAGATCTGCACGACTACTTCTCATAAAATTGATTTTTTTTTGGACATATCACATGCTAGTTTAGTACATGTAATGGATCGAGAATATACATCCTCAAGAGGTATACATGTAATAAATCATGTACATGAGACAACATTGGTGGAGGGACTGATTGATAGGCTACATCTACATCATTATCATGATTATCGAAGGGGTTGATGTGTATGGAACTGAGCATTACTTTATTCCCTAATATTGCAACTCTCTTCCTTGGATATATGTAATGGAATACCATATCAACAATATTAAAATATAATCCCCATTGATGATTATGTATATAGATCTTTCGTTATCATTGTGTAGACCATACATGCTACTACATGGTCTTTAACTTTACTTCAATTTCATCAACCATTTTAGGTCTTATCATATTATGTTCATAGAATTCATACAAGCATACTAGTGTTGTACATATTGTCACAACCCATCCTAGTGGGGCCCAAGCCGCAACTCCCCAAGCCCGCCTCCAATAGGCCAAGGGATGGTGACTAGAACCGAGTAGGCATGCTACTAACATGGGAGGCATTGCCTATAAACTTGTACACATGATCACATATCTCCATGTCCACAAAGCTGAAAAGTAAAAACTACTAAAAATGGAAATGCATGCATACACTAAAAATATCAACCAACAGAGTACGATAGGAAAGTAAAGTACAACAAGTGTAAAACCCTGGGCGAAAAGTACAATCCCACCAAAAGAAAGTATGTTACAGAGTCCAACTTTTAAGGAAAGGTACTTGGAATGTAGTCTGTAGCCGTAGGAACACACATCGTCCTATCCGATCTCACTGAGTACCGTCCGGTCCTAGTCCACCTAGAATCCTGTCAAAAGCTCGCTCATCTGCACAAGACATGACACGTGCGGGAAAAGCCCATGCAGGGGTGAGTATAACAATACCCAGCAGGTCACCTTGAAACCAAAAATAAAATAAAACAAGCTAAATACCACAAAGTAAAGATATAGTCATCTCTACATATTATATGTCTACTGAACATATAACAAAAATATCCAGATATACTCATGCACGATCGACTATCGCAAATACCACAACTAGATCCAGATCGAAGATTCCACTATGAACATAATAAGGACAACACACTCCTAGGCTTGAAGAGAGAGATACGAAGTACTCGCTCTGGGAGAACACACTCCACAATTACTAGAGAACATGATGCTCAAATGAGGATAAAAACCAATAGCCCTGGGGATATTCCAACAACTCAGTCTGAACTAATCCGCTAAGTAGAGGATCAGCTCCTGGGTAAATTTGGTCACGTAAATACTAAGAACTCTACCTAGGGTTCTAGGAATGAATAGAGGATCCAGCTCTAAGTCTTATAGAGGGGATTCCAACAACTATATTCAAGAAGTCCTGCTGAAAGGATCATACTCCTATATGTATGAAATGATACCAGGAACCATTAGGAGAAAGACCAAGGGGACGAACGCTAAGGAAACTATCCCAAGTCACTGAAGGAAACTAGCTCAATCCATGAATAATTGGTTACAGAGCATGTAGTATGGTTAAAATCCATGTTCATTGACTCTGGGTACTGCCTGTGTAAATGGCCCATGTCATCCTTTCAAGCTATGTAAAACTTAACTACATAGCATGTAGAATAATCACATGCCATGTTTCTTGACTCTGGGTACTGCCCGTGTAAACGACCCTTGTCATTCGGTTTGTCAGATAAAAAGTAACTATATGACGAGTTGAAGAATCACACGCTGTGTCTGAGCACCTGGGCTTGCTCCGTGTACGCTGGCCATGTGCCCATACATGTTCTATGTTTGTGTCGCCTGCCCGTATACCAGCACACGGGGTGTCCCATGTATCTCGCCGGGTCTGGCCGGGGAGGGGTATATACGGTGTGTCCTTGGCTGTGTACCCAAACCGTGTCTGTGTACTCCCATATTACATGCTAGGTAAATCTGCCAATAAACACACCCCATGTAGCCCATACTACACACCGTGTTGTCAGGATTTTTCCAAAAACGCCGTCTTCCTCCTCGTGTCGCGGCTGATCCTTCGGATCCACGGTTTCTCGTCCGTTCATCTCGATACTCCCGGGGTTGGTTTGTTTCATAACACGAACAACATAACGGGTGGTTTCGGTCCTTAAATCGCATCATAAACCTCGAACGATCCATTAGAAGAAAAAAACCCAAAAAACTCATATCTTTTGATCCTCTCCGAATCATTCGCCAAAACCGTCATCGCAACTCCGTGACATAGCTCCGGGGTTGGATCTACAATTTGGGATCATTGTGTCGCAGAACAGACGCACAACGATCCATTGTTCATCACCCTGCGAAGAATGCGAAGAAGAGAAAGCGGAGAAATCCAATGAAACAAATTTTAGGAATGAACCTCCACCATCATTCATCACGGCGTTGATCCGCTCCAGTTAATAGGATTAAATGGAGCGGAAAAATCAAAAACAAAATATCATCATGGATTCAATCTCCCTAAACCCTTGGAAAAGCCAATCCCGCATTAATGATCAATCCGCAGACTAATCTGTTTTTGGATTAGCCGCGTTCATCATAGAAATCATGAATGGGGAAGAAATCCCAATTTAAACATCCTACCTAGATTCTGCGGCATTCGTTGGTGAAGATCCGGTCGTAGTGTCGTCATCGCTGGCGAAAATCGTCAGGAACGTGGTCACCGCATTGGGAGGTTTTCTCCAGAGACTCCATAGCCACCAAGGGTTTTAGGGTTATGAGGTTTTTATCCTTGGACCCCTACGCTAGCCATTATTTAAAAATGATAAAGATATCCGCTGCAACAGATTTAATAAAATATTTTAAATTAAATATTTTAATACGGTTACATCCAAAACACAGATTTCACCACCAGCCTGTGCCAGTCGATGTTAGGTTTCTTCTAGGGTAAACCTGATGCTCTGAATGTAACGGTGACATCAGATTTTTAATTTGAACAATCGTTCAAGAGTTATTCCACTTTTTCAGGAAAACCGCATGAGGGTGTAATTTAATTATTAAATTAAATTCAATCATTTATTCTGGGCTCACTGGGCCTCAGAACTGCACGCTGTCTTAGGGCCTGGCCTCGAAATAATTATCTTTATTTTTAAGAATAAAGTATGGAAAATATGAGACATTACATCACACCTACCTTAGGGATTTTACATCCCAAAACAGCCAAAACAAAGGATACTCAAAAAGTTGTGGGTACTGCACATGAATCTGAGCCTCCCGCTACCACTTGCTCTCCTGGAGATTCTCGTGCTGCCATCGGACATGCACCAAAGGAATAACTCACCCAAAAAGGATCTTCTTCTGCCGATCATAGATCTCCACTATGTACTCAGCAAAGATCCCTCCATCATCGATGTCCAAGTCGCCCCACTCGATGATGTTGGATGGATCAGGAACGAACCTCCATAGATGGGATACATGGAAGACGTTGTGTACCGGGTCCATCTATGGAGGTAGAGCCTAGTGATATGCCACCTCTCCAACTCTACATAGAATCTGAAATGGGATGATTAAACTCGGAGAGAGATTTCTGCCTCAACCAAATCTCCGCAATCCCCATCGAGGTGAGACCCGAAGGAACACATGTCTCCCTCCTTGAACTCCAAGAGTCTCTGCCTCCTATCGGCATAAGTCTTTAGCCGACTCTGTGCAGTCTTCATCCACTCCTGGATGACCGTCACCTTCTCTATATTATCTCTCACCATCTCTGGGCCCATGAGTGCTGACTCTCCTGGGTTATTCCAGCAATGTGGTGACATGCAAGGTCGCCCGTATAGAGCCTTGAATGGTTCCAAAGCAATATTTGAATGATAATTGTTATTATATGAAAATTTCACCAGTGGTAGGTGATCCTACCAGCTACGACCAAAGTCAAGTATGCAAGCTCTAAGAATATCCTCCTGGACCTGGATGGTCTGCTTTGTCTGACCATGATCTCAGGATGAAATGTTGTGCTAAAGCATAATGGAGTCCCAAAAGATTCCTGTAATCCCCTCCACAACTGGGATGTGAAATGAGCATCACGATCTGAGATAATCGTGGATGGAACTCCATGATGTCGAACTATCTCCTACACGTAGAGTCATCCCAATCTCTTCATTAAGCTCTTCCCCCGTATGGATAGCAAGTGGGCCAACATGGTGAGTCGATCAACGATCACCCAGATGGCATCGTGTCCCCAGGATGT
Organism: Viscum album; assembly: GCA_963277665.1. Taxonomy (NCBI): domain Eukaryota; kingdom Viridiplantae; phylum Streptophyta; class Magnoliopsida; order Santalales; family Viscaceae; genus Viscum; species Viscum album. Next base: position 524,020,854 of record OY728150.1, read on the forward strand.
AGGTGGTAAACCTGTCATGAATTCCATGGATGTCCCATCCCACTTCCACTATGGCACCTCAAGGGGCTAAGTCAACCCTGCTAGCACCTGGTTCTCAGCCTTTACTTGTTGTCAAGTAAGGCACCGAGAAACAAACTCTGCCACACACTTCTTCATTCCTGGCCACCAGAACTGACGTCAGAGGTCCTAGTACATCCATACCATGACTGGATGCACTACCAAAGGAGATATATGGAACTCCCTCAGAACCTCCTCCTACAATGTCACTGGTAAAACTGTACGCCCTCTGAAAAGATCAACGTTCTCCCCACCTGTTGAATATCCATCGTCAACATCACATGTGGATATTCGAGCACATAGAGTCTCACAGCTGGCATCCTCACGTTGTGCTTCCTTGAAACATTGTAAGAGTGGAGGGGTAACAACCATCGACTGAATGTAAGCTCCCTAATATCTATCCACAAAGGATAACAATAAGGAGTCCAACTGCCTTATCACCTAATCTAGCAACTATGAACTGGATTTTCTAGTGAGAGCATCTTCCACAACGTTCCACTTCCAAGGTGTGTAAATGATCTCAAAGTCGTAATCCTGGAGGATATCAAGCCATATCCTCTGTCGGAAATTTAGATCTTTATGTGAAAGGATATATATGAGACTCTTGTGATCTGAGTAGACAGTAAACCGCTTTCCCATCAGGTATTGTCGCCACATCTTCACCGCGAAGACTACCGCTGCCAAGTCAAGATCATTGGTCACATAGTTGTCCTCGTGGGGTCTCAACTGGCATGATCCATAGGAAATCACCACTTACCTCTGAATCAAGACATAACCAAGCCCAGTTCCTGATGCGTCGCAGAACACCACGTACTCGACACCCTCCTCCGGTAATCTCAAGATCATGGCGCTCGTTAGACTCTGTCTCAACTGTTGGAAAGCCTGCTGGTATATCTCAGTGCACACGAAAGGCTGCCCGTTTTGGGTCAATGATGTCATGGGTGCTGAAATCCTGGAGAAATCAAGAATCAATCTCTGATAGTAGCCTTCCATCCCAAGGAAACTCTGCACCTACATCACTCTCTGGGGTGGCTCCAATGCCAGCACTGCCTCCACTTTGGATGGGTGCACTGCTACACCATCTTCTATGATAAAGTGTCCCAGAAAGTGGACATCCTATATCCAGAACTGACACATCGAGAGTTTCCCATACAACTAGTGCTCTCATACTGTGTCTGGAACCATCCGTATGTGTCTCACGTGCTCCTCCTCAGACGCAGAGTACAAAAATATATCATCGATTATGACCACTATGAACCGATCTAGATAGGGCTGAAAGATCCAATTCATGAGTCACATGAACACTGCTGGGGAGTTCATCATGATAAAGGGAATCACCAAGTATTCATAGTCAATGCAGCAACATCTGAATGCTATCTTCGGTATATCCTCATTCCGTACTCACAACTGATGATACCCTGATTCTAGATCAACCTTCGAGAACCATTGTGCCCCTCTCAACAAGTCTAAGAGGACATTGATCCTTGGAAGTGGATACATGTTCTTCACGGTCACCTGATTCAGGCACTGGTAATCCACACATAGCCTCAAGCTCCTATCTTCCTTCATAGCAAACAGAATTTGGCCCGCCCAGGGTGAAACGCTGGGTCTCAAAAAGCCCTTCTTCTGAAAGTCTTCCAGTTGCACCCTCAGCTCATGAAGCCCTACAGGAGTCATCCAATATTATGTTGATGATATCAGTGTCTTCTTGGGTTGCAAGTCAATGAAAAAATCAATCTCCTAATGGTGAGGTAGTCCGGGGACATCCTCCAGAAAGATGTCCTCATACTCATCCACTACTACTGGAAACTGGAAACTTGTAACATCTGCTATGCCAAGGTCTAGGCTAGACAACTGATAGGATATCGGTTGCCCCATCCTACGCATGAGTCCATCCTGTGCTACCTGGGTCTCTCTTTCACCGCCAAAAGAGAACCTCATTCCATCACTACGAACACACCGCACCCTTCGCCTAAAATAGTCAATCTGGGCATGAATTGTGGGTAGCCAATCCATACCATGAATGACATCATAGGGCGTTGATGCTACCAACAAGAGGATCCAACCGAAACTGTCGCCACCAAGGGTCAGGCCACACTGTCTACAGAGGTGTGTGATCTCTGAATATTCTTCAGTCGGTGTTTCTAAGCGTAAGGGTCGAGTCAACGACTGAACTGGAATCTCAAGGTCTCAAAAAAGATAAGAAGCCAGAATGGAATGACTAGAACCTGTGTCTATCAGTATGGCATCCAATGTAAAAAAAGACACAGATTGTACCTCTAATAATTACGAGAGTACCTGGTTCATACGCCTCTATCACCTGCAGTTGTCCCTGCCTCTTTTCACTAGATCCCTAAGCATGGGGTGGACCTCTTAGGGGTGGTGTTGGTAAAGGGTCAAAATGCTGACCACCTCCAGCTGATCTTCCAGATTCTATACCGCGTCCTTTGCCCCACGGATCTATCTGATCCACATGTTGCCACTACCTTGGTGGTCCATCCACTAATCCCATGTCAGTAGTACGGCGGGTCGGAAAATCTCGAGCGAGATGTCCCCTGCCATCACATCAGTAGCATCGCCTCTCTCGAGGCTAGCCGGATGCACCCTATGAACCTTGTATGGCAGATCCACTGTCCTGGGATCTCTTCTGAAAATGTCTCCCATTCTTGCATCCCCAACGTCGTCTCCCTACTACCGAGGTCTCTACCCCAGCTCGCTCGCTACTGACAACTGACGGCTGCCTCTACTCTGCCAAGAAGCTCTCAACCAACAAAACCCGCTCGAGAACCCCAACATATGTAGGAATTCTCATAGGGATGATGCTAGATCAGATATCTCTGCGCAAGCCCCACTCAAAAGTTTGAGATATGAAGTACTGATCTCTGACCATATCCATTGATTACCACAAGAGGTCAGTAAACCTCGAGGAATAGTCAGCCACAGTCATGGTCCCCTGCTAGAGCTGAAGAATCTCCTGTATACATACTGCTCTTAGGCTAACCGGTGAAAACTCCTCTCTAAAGAGATGATCAAAATCTGACTATACAAGAGTCACCTCATTGTGAGTCTGAATAACCAAACTCCACCATCATCATGTCGGGCCCTACAGAAGGCTCGCTGCCAGGATCACCATCTGGTCTGCCGGTGTCCTGACCAAACAAAAGACTATGGCCACTGCCTCAAGCAAGTCCTCTACATCCTGAGGGTATGGATCGCCTCGAAACTTGTGGGTTATCTGTCTCTGAAACTCGTGGAGTGTGCTCAGCTTGTGCTCCTCCTCCACTTGTACAACATGCACTAAACACTACTCCATAGGTGGTGGGATAACCGGCACACCACCCGATGGTAAAATTGGGGTATCTGGTCCCTGAATCGAAGCTTCATCACTAAGGGGGTCATCCTCGTGATCGAGCTACTAAATCCTAGAAGGTGCACGTCGTGGAGGCATTCTTTAAATCAACAAGATGTATCTCAGTGAGTGACTATATCTGGAGAGATGAATTAAGAAGGACAAGGAAACCACAACCCATTCCTATATGATGCACATACCATTATTTTCCCCTGAAACTAGTGTTATCATGTTCTGAGTGGAATAGCAAGTTATCAGAGTCCTGGTGTATGGATATGTTGGCTGCCCACACCAATACTGGGGTCCCTGGCCTGAAATCCAAACTCGAAACACTTAACACTGTTGCCCCAAACCAACACATAGACTCTCGATCCTAAGGTAGAACTGACCACCTCTGATACCACTCTGTCACAATCAGTCCCAGTGGGGCCTGAGCCATAACTCCCCATGCCCGCCTCCCATAGGAGAGGGACTGGTGACTAGCCCTAAGTAGGCATGCTACTAACATGGGAGGCATTGCCTATAAACCTGTACACATGCACAGACATCTCCAATCCCACAAAGAAAAAATGTAAAAACTACTAAAATTGGATATGCATGCATACACTAAAAATCTCAACCAATAGAGTACGACATCAAACTAAAGTACAAAATGTGTAAAACCCTATGCCGAAAGTACAATCCCACCAAAAGAAAGTCTGAAAGAAAGTCCAACCTATAAGTAAAGGTAATGGGACTACAGTCTGTAGCTATAAAAACACACCTCGGCCTGTCTGATCTCCATGAGTACCGTCCGGTCCTCGTCCACCTAGAATCCTGACAAAGGCTCGCTCGTTTGCACAAGACACGACAGGTGTGGAAAAGGCCCTTGCATGGGTGAGTATTACAATACCATGTAGGACACCCCGAAACCCGCAAAGGAAATACAACAAGGTAAATACCACAGAGGAAAGATACAGTCATCTCTACACAGTATATGTCTACCGAACATATAACAAGAATATCCAGTTATACTCATGCACGGTCGACTATTGTGAATACCACCACTAGATCCAGCTCGAAGATTCCACTATGCACATAACAAGGAGAACACACTCCTAGTTTTGAAGAGAGAGATATTAAGTACTCGCTCCAGGAGAACACACTCCACAAGTACATGAGAACATGATGCTCACATGAGGATCAAAACCAATATCCATGGGGTGATTCCAACAACTCAGTCTGAACTAATTTTCTATGCAGAGGAGCGTCACCTGGGTAAATGTGGTCACGTTGATACTATGAACTCTACCTAGGGTTCCAGGAATGAATAAGGGATCTGGCTCTATGTCTCATAGAGGGGATTCCAACAATTCTATTCATGAAGTCCTACTGAATAGATCATACTCCTATATATAGGAAATGATACTTGAAACATTCAAAAGAATTACCAAGGGGATGAACAATAAAGAAACTAGCCCAAGTAATAGAAGGAAACTGGATCAAGCCATGAAGAATTGGTTACATGATGTGTAATATGGTTACCCACTGTGTTCATTGACTCTGGGTACTGCCCGTGTAAAGGGCCCATGTCATCCATTCAAGCTGTGTAAAACTCAACTATACGGCGTGTAGAAGAATCACACACCCTGTTCCTTAACTCAAGTTACTGCTCGTGTTAATGGATCATGTCATTCGGCTTGTTAGATAGAACATAACTCCATGTCGTGTAGAATAATCATATACTGTGTCTGAGCACCTCGGCTCACTCCATGTACGCTGGCCATGTGCCCGTACATGGTCTCTATCCGTGTCGCTATCCCGTGTACCTGCACACGGGGTGTCCCATGTATCTGGCCAGGTCTTACTGGGGAGGGGTATACACGGCATGTCCTTATCAGTGTACCCAACCCATGTCAGTGTACTCCTAGAGTACACTCCAGGTAAATCTGCTGATGAACACACGTCGTGTAGCCCATACTACACGCCTTGTAGTCGCGATTTTTTCAGTAACGTTGTCTTCTTCCTCACGTTGTGGTTGATCCTTCGGATCCATGGTTTCTTATCTATTCATATCGATACTCTATGGTTTGGATTGTTTCACCATACGAACACCGTAGTAGGTGTTTTCGGTCCTCAAATCGGATCATAATCCTCGAACTATCCATCCGAAGAAAAATGACCGAAAACTCATATCTCTCGATCCGCTCCAAATTGTACTCTGAAACCATTGTCTCACCTCTATGACATTGCTCCGGGGATGGATCTACAATTTCGAATCGTTGCATTGTAGAACGGATGTGCAACGATCTGTTGTACATCAACCCGTGAAGAATGTGAAGAATACGAAGAAGAGAAAGGAGAGAAATCCAATGAAATTTTTTTGAGGAACGAACCTCCTCTATCATTCATCACAGCATTGGTCCAATCCCATTAATAGGATTAAACGGAGTAGAAAAATCAACAATAAAAGATCAACAAGGAATCAACATCCCAAAATCCCCGCAAAAGCCCATCCCGCAAGAACGATCGATCTTCAGACTAATCTTTTCATGGATTATCTAGTGTTTGTCATAGAAATAAAGAACGGGGAAGAAATAAGAATTTAAACATCCGACCTAGATTCTGCGGCGTTTGTTGTCGATGATCCGATCACCACATCGTCGTCGCCAGTGAATATCCTCAGGAATGTCATCACCTCGTTGAGAGGTTTTCTCCATAGCTTCTAGATCCGCCAAGGGTTTCAGGGTTATGAGATTTATATTCCTGAACCCATGCACTAGCCTTTATTTAAAAAGGATAAATATATCCACTACAGTAGATTTAATAAATTATATTAAATTAAATATTTTATTACGGTTACGTACAAAAGCTATATTTTGACACCGGCCTATGGCAGTCGATGTTAGGTCTTTTTTAGGGAAAACCCGCTACTATGAACTCAATTGTGCCATTGTATTTTTGAGCCAAGCACCCTTTTAAGAGTTATTCAAATTTTTCAAGAAATATGCCTGCACACGTAATTTAATTTTTAAATTAAATTCAATCATTTGTTCCGGGCTCACCGGGCCTCGGAACTGCACGTCGTCTCAGAGCCTAGTCTGGTAAAAATTCCCTTTATTTTTAAGAATAATGTATAGAAAATCCGAGACATGACACATATTTTCCAATAAAAGGATTCATATTGATCCATTTGAATGATTTAGTGGAAACTATTGTTGTATGAGAACATGACCAGTAGAGGAATCTAATCCCATCCTCCTTTAAAATTTATTAACCATTATCTCCACATGCCTTCCAGTGATTAAATTTTTCGCTCATATTGGCCATTAGTGGTGGGTGATGATCCATACAAAAGTTGAAACATGTATTTTGATTATGATGGAATCTTTTCATGATCATGGATTTAAATCTAAGATAACGATGTGATATAATTAATAATGGTTCTGCATATAGCCAAAAAAAAATTCCTAATGAATATAAGTTCATGATGATGAATTAATAAGTCATATCTAGTCATTATAATGTGATATGTATTCACAAGAATATAGAAAACTACCGATATATGTTTATTTTTTCCTTTGGATGTATTTGATTTTTCGGCAAAAACTTCCATGGTGATTTTTTATCATTCCCTTGTTTTTATGGGTTATTATTTCATCATTTCCTAAGATATTTATCTTTTACCCTTCACTTGATAGAATATTGTTAACTTTGATATATATATATATAAATATATATTCATCGATATCCTTCATCAAATTGTCCTAAAAATAACTCTCTAAATGATCTCGAAACATATCTTTTATCCTAGGGAGGATAGAAAATGTCTTTCTAATAGAATCATTCAAAATATCGTTCTATATATTATTATTATAAGGAATATATACTCATGACTCATATATTAAAACACATTACCCATTAATTTGGAACTCTTATGATTCCCCCTTTATTATAACTTCCACATTTTTTTGAGTTTCTATATCATTTCATTGAAAATACATTATATTATCCAAATGTGATAGTTGAGAAATAATTTTTTATAGGACAGAATATGTACCATCCATTATGAATCTCATTATTATCCTTTGAATGTTGAAGATTATTGGATCCCTCTCAATTATAATCAGGGACAAAGTTTCTGGATCATCTGTTCTAAGAGATTCTTCTAATTTATTTATATTACCAAGATGGTAGTGTATTGAATAGTCATAATACATGATGAGATATAACCATTTTCATTGATTAATATTAATATCCTTCTATGTGAATATATATTTGAGTCTCCTATGATAAGGTTATATCTCACAATTCCACCTATAGGGATAATTGTACCATATTTTCAATGTAAAGACCATAACCCAAACTCCATATCATGTGTGGGATAGTTTTCCTCATGAAAATTAAAATTCCTTTAGGTATAATATATTGAATTATAATTTTACATTATTACACAACCTAATAATTTATTTTAATAATCACCTTATACCACAAATAGTTCCATAGTTATCGACAATGTAATTACTAGGGCGACGATATCCATGTTTTTTTTACTATTTGATACAGTCATCACATTCACTAGTCCATAAAAATTTTACCCCACTATGAGACAGGTTTTTTGGTTTCATTGATAATAATGATGTGTTCCTTTCAAATCATTATTAATAACTACATACAACGTGTAAAATATGGATCTCCATTACATATGTTGGAATGAGATACTCATCAATTGCATTTATTTTGGAAGGGTCCATGTATGTTCATTTTCTGGTGATATCATGCTACAATAATGATACATCCTCAACCAAAAACTATCATTTATTATACTTTTCATATAGTTCTTCTCACTTTAATTTCCTTATATCAATATTTAAATTCCCCATGAGTTTTTCCAAGATCTTGGAGAATATTAGAATATCATCAATAAAGAATACCTTTAAAATTTGAGGTAATATCTAAATAAATTGTTCAGTATATCAATGAATAATTATAGAGAATTATAGAGTAAAAAGTGAATTTATATGAACACATAATTTCCATACCCCATTTCAATGTTAGTCATGGGAATATTTTTATTATTCACCATTAATTGGCGATATCCCGACCAAATATCTTCCTTATTGAAGTACATGGCCCCATGTAGTTGATAAAACAAATCATATATCATAGGTATGAGATTCTTGTTTATTATTATTATTTTTTTGAGCTCATGATAATCAATTAAGAGGCATGTTGATCCATCATTCTTTTTTTTGAAGAGTACTGTAACTCCCCAGGGTGAAGAACTCGGGCATATAAAACCATTTTCCAGATTCCCTTGTAACTTATTTGTATGTTCCTCCAACTCAATATTTCTCATTTTATAAGGTGTCTATGATATGGTAAATTATGTAGGTATAACCTCAATTGAAAACACAACATCTTAGTCAGAATGATGACATTGACATTCTGCAGGAAACATATCAATGAAGTTCTTCACGATGGAAATTTCTTTGAGCATGATCCTCTCCAGGATCTTAATAATTTGTGATAGATATTATTTATTATATGGAAATAATATGCACAATTGAGATATTTATTATGAAGGAGATTCATCCTTCTCGTTACACTTGTAATGAATTGGACAATTTTGTGGGATGTGAAGATGGATATCCTTTTCTAGATAATCTATGTTGCCATTATTTAAATATTTTTAATCCATGATCAATATATTTTAAAACTCCACCAATGGTATTAGGATGAGGATTTATTGGTGGTTATTTCTTTAAAAATTAACTTGGTAAGATTTATATAATTTTATTGTAATAATTTTCCATTTTCTATTCTCACATATAACTAAACCATCATAATTTGAGGTGGTGTTTGAATAATTTTCTTAAACATGTAGGATACGAATGAATTAATAGAAACATAATAAAAGAGATCATAACCTAATATTTAATCAACAACTAGTGTACATGTCGATAAATAATTTTCAGGATCTATCTCATTAGTGGTGAAATAATATTCCCTTCCTTGCTTTCATAGAGGTTGTTGTGTTGATTGCCTCAAAAAAACCATGGATTATAGAATTGGATCACATAATTCCAATGATCCTTTAATTTGAAACACTACACTGTTGTCTATGTGTTGTTCTTAACCATCCTATATTCTTCCATAGTATTGGTATTCATAAAATACATTGAAAAAATATTGTCTTAAGGACCCACTATTCATCATTTTAGGCATCAATTTGTTCAACTAAGGTAGTTTCCATGATTATTCTTCCCAAAATTTTGAAAAGTGGGATGTCGGATTTTTATTCTATCATGGGATTAATATATTTATTATCCCATATTAAACTCTATTTTATACTTTTTTTCTCCAGGACCACGAGAACAATAAGAGTCACCAATATCTATCACAACTATTACGGAACATCATAAAATAACCTCAATGTTTTCAATGTCTTGAGTCACCAAGGAATTTATTATACTAATATTTAATCCACTAAAGAATATATCTGTATTATTTTAGTGTTCATGAAAATTATGGATTTGTATCTAAAGGCTTTGTAATGTTTTCCTCAAACACCCTAATATATTCATCTTCCTTTTGCTTCATTTTGATGAAATCACTCTATATCTTAAGTTGTAATGTTAATGAAAAATATTTATTGAAATGAAATTTATTGAATTCTTCCTAATAAATGGAATCAATTTACTCTATATAATATTTATTTTTATTAGTTTACACCACTGATATGCATAACCATCAAAATTATAGAATACACGTTTGACAATATCTTATTTTAATCATTGAAGGACCTAGAACATCATCTCAACCAATTTAATATATTACTCTGCGATGAGTGGTTTAGAAGATACAATAGTCAAAGGGTTCCTTTTTCACATAAAGGATTGGACCAAAAGTTACTATTTAATTTTATAAGGGGTAGTTCCACATGATTCTATTTATTCGTGATAACTTTATCCTGTCGATCTTGTAGTTTCATGATGTTCTCGTATCTCATTTTAATCATATTTGGATTTTCAATACGGAAATTTCTCCCTTATTAACACATTTATTATTGGTATATGTTCTCTTATTTCCTTTAATTTAATATGAAAAATTGAATAAAATTATTGGGGATTTAATAAAAATCTAATAATCATATTAAAAGTAAATATTGAAAATAGAATGATAAACTTTTAATTGAAAAGAGTATCATAACTTGTGACTCACTATATTTAAAAATAGTTTATTCACAATGATAGAGTTATCCATAAGATTCTCATTGAGATTTTCTATTCCAATTCCCAAAAACTAACAAGACAAATATTTGATAAAAACTATTCAAACCCTAGCCTTTGAAACATATTATTAAATGATTTTGAGAATATTTATTCATCAAATACAAACCAAATATCATATATTCTAGTGTCTTTGGAATATTATTTATATGTAATTTTAAAAAATACATCATATATTTATTAATTTTATGTAACCATAAGTTGACTTTAATGGATCTCATAGGTCTTCATTAGATTACCTAGGGAATGTATAGTCAAAAAGGATGATCCTGAAAGATCAGTGAGGGAGTAAACATATGAATAAATCATAACACATTAGTTAGAAATACAAACATGAAAAAAGATTATGGAACATGAAAAATCATATAGAAACAAATAACATATAAAATAGAGTCATATTTTCATGGAAACATTGGAATATGGAAGAATCATATAACATGACATTAACATGAGCCAATGAAAGCTACCATGACTATATCACATGGTGGACAAAGTCCCATAATGGATAATGCTTACATTCTAATGACATATATGTAGTCTCATGAGTCTACAAATTAACCAATTCATTAGATAGGTATCTAGTTCCACCCACCATAACATGTTCATGCATATCTTTTCCACATAAGGAAACAAACATACAAAATAAACATAAGGGTTACCCGTGGAATGTAATGGCTATCATAATCATGTCATAAGGCATAGGGAATATCATAATGTTTCCCACGAAATAATATATTTAAATCAAAAATTGGAATTCATACAATGAAATAGTCATAGATTAAAATAATTGATGTCTAATTAATGTGAAAACATGTAAAATTAGTGGTTAAGAAAAATTAGAAATGAACCACATTAGTGTGCAATAAGGAAAATTATTAAATATTATTTAAAGAAAAAAATGAATAATACTTTCATAAAAAACAAGAAATTAAATAAAAAAATTTCATGATGAAATTACTGATTTAAAAAAACAATGTTTTCTTAATATACATAATGGAGTATACATGAAAATTTTTAAGAAAAGGGGATGTTCCCTTTTTTTATCAGGATGAATTTAAAAGGGAACCGTTTTAAAACAGGTATTTTGTCATAAAAAACAATTCATTCATCTGGATACATATTCTTCATATATTTATATTGAATTTATAAGAATTATATTAGAATATTAAAGAAAAATATTGATGTAATGTGATAGAAATCTGAACCTAATGGTAATTTTGACGTTCATAGAGATCCCCTACCTTATGTCCAAATGTTTTATTCACATTCACCTAATTTTATGGAAAATAAGATTAGAATAATTTATTTATTAATTAAGAACATTTTTTATATTACTTTTACATCATATAAAATTATTATGTTTATTTATGTTCATTTTGATAAGTTATAATGATTAATTTCATTGTTTTGAGAGATTTTATTGGATGGTTTTTTGGATAGTTCCATTAATTAAAATTATGGGAGTTCCTTCAAAATTTAAGAAAAACACTATAAGTGGAATGAAATAATATTAATTAACTTATATAAATTAAAATTATACCATATATTGTTTTCATGATATATATGTGACTGATTTATTAGATAAATAAATAATGAAAATTATTAGTTTATTTTTTTGGGTTTTATGACCATCACAAATTAGTATCATTTTATTTAACATTATGCTCATATATTGGTTATATAACATAAAATAATTTATAATATACATATTATAATATAAATTAACAATAAAAATGGTTTTATGACCTTCTTTGAAAGTTTTCATGAAAAATGAAAACCTGTCTTCCTGGATGGTAGTGAATCAACAAATCATAGAAGATTCTTTTAGTTTAATAATTAATGGTAGAGGGAAGAGATTTCATTATGGATATTACATTAACAAAATAGTAATTAATTAAATTAATGTTACTATAGTTATCCGGTAACATTGGATATGTGATGTGATGTGAGGATAGAAAATGAAGAGAAATTAAAACAAAAAGAAGGAGGGTTATTCATCTTGAATATCCTCACATTGAGAACATAATTCTGGATCATATAAATGATCTTTTGGTGAGACTATAAATACTAGGACATGGGTAAGAGTCATTGGTGGGGAATTGGGAAGAATTTATACAATCTACAATGCCCATAAATTGTGATGAGGAAAAGGGGCGTGGGAGGTATTTATTGGGAAGAGGATGGGTGTTTTTATTATTATATTCATTTGTTTATTATTTTGGATCAAGTATATAAATAGTGTAGATATTTTACACTAAATACATGAAATAATTGAGGATAGTTTAAAAATATGTATCTCAAATCACCTATTAATTATCCATGATTGAAAAACTCTTGTATTTAGCTTATAATGAAGATTATCATATATCACTATTCACCATGACACCAACTATATAATAAAAATAAAAAATGAACTATAACAATTTTTTTACACATATAATTAATAAATAACATCAATTTTATGAAAATAATTTTATAAATATGCGAAATATTATTTTTATTAAAATCATAATTTATTTGAAAAAATATATTTTAATATTATATCCCATTTTATGTCATTTTTAAAAATCAATTATTCTCTCATAAAAATATCATATAATTATAATGAAACAAATATTATTTTATGAATATATTTTATGGATATAAATATTATTTAAAATCTTTATATTAATTATCTAAATTTAAATAATATTTAAAGTTTAAAAAAATTCAAACTCTTAATTTATCATCATTGAAACATTATTTACTTATTTAGTGATATAAATATATCATATTTTCCTTCATGAGACACCTAAATATTATTTTTAAATTCATATATGTGGTTAATATTATAATGGCTAGATTACATTTCTTAATGGACACATTACAATTTCAATGGTCTGGTTACTATTCCAATAATCAAATTTATAATGGTCATATGGGTTTACTATATTTTATAAATACATATTATTACATTCTTCATTAAATTCTATTTTCTCCAAAAGATATATATTTTCCATCAATTTAATGAATATTTTATTATTAGTATTATGTTTATCTATAGTTCTGTCAGTCGGTGTAGTCATTCTAATGCATCGAGGAGATATAAATATTCTTATTTTTATTATTTTATTTTATATTTATTTTATTGATGTAATATTTGGAATTAATTTTGGTTTTTATGTTGACTAATGTATCATTATTCATTTGTGATAACAATTTTTTATTAGGTTATCTATGTGATGTATGTGATTTATACTACATGACATAATTATTAGAAGGAAAATTTCATTGATAAAATTTTTGGTAGTTACACATCATTCTTTTTAGATTCAACAATGTCATCCCATTCATGTATATTGACATAAATAATGAAAAATGAATCAGTTTCAACAAATTCTTCATCTTTTAATTATTTTTCATGAAGATATGTGGTAAAAGGAGATTCACAGTGTCATAAAGAAATACAAGTAGTGGATTCCCTATAATAATTCTGAGGGTAATTGGTTTCCACATCAGGATCAAAAATCTCAATTTAATCATCATCTTCAGGTTATAATTCCTCCACAACCACATCATAATCCAAATATTTTTCAGTTACTTCATCTTGATCAATATATGGTTTCCCCAGATACCATGGACTGACTATATTTGTTACAAGGGATAAATTTTTATACAACATCTTATTATCAACTAACCATTCCCATTTCCAGGGACACAAATTTATTGTCATACTAATTTCAATCATTTGATTCTAGTCTATAACATGTAAGGAGGTTAAATATTTCACACATTGAGGAACTCGTCCATTATATTCCAAAATAGATGTTGTGAACATTAGATAATGGGAGAAATTAATCATGCAATAGGTCTTACACAAATCATTCATGTGACTCATCATATATATTTATAAATTTATCTAAAATATATTTTTAATTAATAATTTGAAGAAATGACCCTAGTGTCTTAGGATACTAAAATTCCATTTCCCAGGATTGATCAAATATTGGATGATTTATTCACCAATATAAACCCACCACTAGGTTCTACTGGGGTTGGTCTTATATATTTTCTTTCCTAGTTAGTTATTGTAAAATAAATATGAAATTCAAGGTGGGAAGGGTTGATTAGATTATAACTATGAAATTCCTCATGTTGACCCTTATCTCCCCATTTATAAACACCAAATGCCCATACAATTACAAAAATAGCTTGGGATAATTTTTTACGATCCTTCCAAAACTAATCATTTAATAAATGACTAAAAATAATTTTCTATACTAGTGATATTATTGAATGTAACCACTATGAATCAACTTTTCCCCAAAAAACTGGTTGATCAATCAAATACAAGTTGTGTGTTTTTTATATCACTCATTATATATTTATATTCAATTTATATGATTTATGGGGGAACATATTTATGATTTGATTCATCTTGGTAATGTTGTATCCTCATCATTTATTCACGTTGGTATGAACTCACATGGATTGGGTTCTATAGGGGGTGGTTCACAAATTTTGGATTTTATAGAATGTAATTCATTGAAAATGGGAATCATGTATTATGGAATATATATATTAGTGGAATCATATTTTGACTTTAATTATTAATAAAAAAAATTGGGTTATAGAATAATAATAATCTTAAATAAAATAATGTCAAAATGAATTAAATTTTTGCTGAATAGACTAATTTTTAGGTATACTAATCACTAATTGAGGAAAAATGTAGTTAATGGTATATTTAATGTGGACTCATGGTTGGTACACTGATATAATGAGTATATATTCATGTTAAGTATAATATCCATGTTATTTAAGTATCATGATATGAATTCTGACAACATGACCAACAAGTCAAGGTCAATAAACTGATCATATAAACAAAAAATCATTATCATATATTAGACAATGTTAGTTAAATATTCATGGCTACTTAATTAAAATATCAATATTTTGATGATATATATTTATAAAAATAATTTAGATAAAAATGATTAAATATAAATAAAGGATTTTAAGAATAGTTTACTATCACATTTTCATATATTATATAACTTATTCTCTCAATATTCAATTATATTTTATATATATCAGCAATATTCTGTTCATCACCAATTAATTCAAGAGTAATATCACCAATTTGAAAATAGTATTTTAAATAATGGTCTCCAATATAATTTTTTCTCTTTCATGGGGGAGACACAATATACTGAGAAATATTTATTGCACTTGAATTATGATAACATATAAGAATATGTTGAAATTGAAATTAGTACTCTGGTAATATAATTATCATCCATGTAATATTTTAAAAAATCATTCTAAAACTATATAATTATCCTTACACATAAAAAGGAAAGAAGTGTTGAATTATTTACCTGACCATGATGCCGTAGACTCTCCAAAAGTGGACATATTACAGTGGATTATTTTGTTCTTACATAAAAACACCCACATCAACATCAAAATAACTAACTAAATAAAAATCTAGTTCACTGCATTAAAATAAATCTCAATTTATTTTAATGTATAGGAATTTGAAAATCTTTTAAATAATCAAAAATATATTTATATTGAACTTATTGAAAATGTTCACTCATGAAAAAAATAATCATAATATTTAGTCTACTAGTATTTTTGTATAGTAAACATCTAATCATAGCCCTATTAATGGTATGATGAACTAGTTTCATTGATCCACTAGGATGAAACATACATATTATACATATAGGTGTATCACTAGAATTAATTTTATGAAAACCATTACATTTAATTATATGATAAATCTACATTCCTTCAATGGAAATGATTACTTCATTATCTTGAAATATTTGATGAATAATGGAAATATTTTTACTCAACTGCTAAACTCATTTAAAATTTATTTTTCATTATTTTTTAAAATGTAGTTACAAAATATGTTTTTGATAATACTAAAATAAAATTAGCCACATATATTTTATCTAAAAAAATATTTTGAATTTATTTTGTTAAATTACATAGAATCATATTTATCTTTAGTATAACCATTTGAAATTATAAATGTGTTAATCTTATCATACCAAGCCCTAGGAGATTATTTTAAACTAAAACATTATTTGCATAATTTGAGAAAATGATTCAAAAAACGAGGGTTTTAAAATATAGGTAGTTTTCTACAAAAAATCAATTATATAAACATTTATATTGAAACCCATGACATCTATTTAATATTTATTGAAATTAAAATGTGATTTATAAGAGAGAATAAATTTGATGTATTCAAGTATTTCTATGTGATAAGTCATTTAATCATAGTCAAAACCATCATTTACATTGTAACCATGTACAAATTATCATTATTTTAATAAATATATTACTAACTAATAAAAAATATTCAAAAATACCAAAATTATTCCAATGGTGAAAAATCCATTATGAATTTATACTATTTCCCATGATTTGTGTCCCTCAAACTAATTCATCTCTTGTTGCAATTTCATTAGCTGTAATTTAACATCAATTTTATCAGTGATATTTTTTGTTCAATTTTTTACAGGAATGATATTAGTTCAACATGGTTTCTAAGAGAATTTTTATTCATAGTTCCGCTATAAAAATATACAACATAAAATACTAATGTTTGGTCTCTGTGGTTCTTATTTCCTCTATGAATATAAATATTTATTACAACATCTACATCTAGATTTGGATCAGATATGTCCTTATAACTGGGTGATATTTCTATATTAGGTTTCACTGAATGATTACTATGTTTGGATGAAAAATTTATAATCAAATTTTAAAAATCATCTTCATGGTTTTCAATAGATGTCTTAGGATCATATAGGTATGTTTCATAAAATTTGACATGTAAATATTCATCCAAACATTTAGTTATTTTTTTAATACCCTATATTATTTACTATATGTTTAATATCCATGTAAAGTTACATGATTAATTTTTTATAAAATGTTTTCTATACAATCATTTTTCATTAGAATAAAGGATTCATATCCAAACAATATAACATACTTAACCTTTTATATTCTTCAATTCAATAAATCATATGGGGTTTTAATAAAGTTTTTTATAATTATAACGCTATTGATAATATTGAATTATTTATTGAAAATTGTTTTCCAAAAATAGACAAGTGGTCATAGTCATTATTAATGGTCCATGAAATAACTTATAAACTTCAATTTATTTACTCTACAACTCCATTATACTATGGAATCCTAGAATTAGAAATGATGTGACTGTATATGTGTCTTGATAATATTGATTAAAATTAAAAAAATTTTAAATCATGGACAATATCACTTAATATATTAATAATAAAACATACCCTATGGTTTCTATAGATTTTTCATATTTGAAATAATTTAAATAAGTGTCACTTATTGAGCAAGAAACAATAACAAGATATATCTATAAAATTAATATATACTAAAGTAATCATATTTCATCATATTTAAAATACAAATATAATAATTTCCAAAAAAACATGTCATCTTATTATAGGGGTGGGAATCTTAAATTTAATTCATTTGTATGAAAAAAATCCAGTACATGATCTATTTTTAAGGAAGGATATAGAAATTTCCTTCTGGGAAGTCTAGTTTATGAAGATCCTGAAAAAATACATTCATTGTCAGCTGTATTTGAGAGTGAAGGGTGGAGTGGCATAGTCATTTATTATATACCCACGAATCATTATTAAGGGACATAGCCAATAATGTTTTTGTAAAATTCATAAATCTAAACCAAAAAAACTATCATTATACATGGGATTAAAATATAAAACATGTTTAGCATAATAATTTTTTATTGAATTCTATTAAAATTTAACATTTTTAATATCTTCAAATAAATATGAAATTCTAAGAAGAATTTATATTGTCCCATCAATAAATAAGTCACTAGAAATAAAAACATTACAAGAATTACCTATTTCACTAGGTAACATTATATTTTCTTTGACATTATCACAAAAATTTAATTTTTCCAACATCAACCCTGATATGTTTATCCAACATTCACTAGTCCTCATTTATATTCCTATGTTTTCCACTTTCTAGATAACAAAAATTTTGACTTTAACTATTTAATAAGGTTCTCTAGGATGTTTTTTTCATTAAACAGTTGTTATTTTGGTAATTTTTTTCTTTGCTTATCTAGTCAGAGTAACCTAAAATATTATCAGGTTAATTCAATGTGGCTCATATAACTATCTTACTCAACATTCTTATATGATCTTATATTTTCATATAATTTATTTTTGGAATATATTCTAATTTTATTTTTTATTTTTTATTAAAAATATGTCACTTAACATGATTGATTATTTTTCCTTTATCTCATTTTTGGGTCATATTTTCCAAAAAAAAAAATTTTCTTAATGAATTTATTCTTCATAAACTACTTTTTAATTCTCTTATCTAGGTATTCCATTTCTACATCAATGTTATAAAGTGAATCATCCTCACTGGAACTATCATATTTGATTTCATAATTTTGAAATAAATGCTGGATTTTAAGTCCAATGATTTTATATTAGGTTTATCTTATTCTTCATTGATCTCTTTCAATTTCTCCTAAAACATCATGATAATTCCAATAATGTACTTCACATTCATATTAATTATGTCACATGATTTTATGATTTATGTAGAGGTTACTCTCCATCAACTAACTAATCTTTATTGAAGGAACGTCACATGGTCTTTATCTTCAATTTTCATCCCATGTACGTGTACCATGTTTACAATATCATTAATATTTAGTTACAAATAACAAATTGTATCATCATGTTTCATAAAAAATGTATCATATATAATTTTATATGTATTGATGTTTATTTTATTATAATTCTATATTCTTTACTTAGAAATAAAAATTATTTCCAATATTTTAAATGTAGTAGAGTAAAACAATATTAAATTAAACACATATTTTATTAATGTATAGTATAATGGATTCAGGGATTTACAATTAGTGTAATAATAATACATAATCACGTATATCCCTATTTATCTACTTGATATCATGTTTTCATTTTTCTAGTACACCGTCCTAATATCAAATCCAGTTTCCCCTATATGGATTTTCATTTTAATATTCCACTTAGCAAAGTAAATATCAAAAAAATAGGGTGTCTTGTTGGTTTCAGTTCCTTATTGAACATTATTATCAATAAGGACATAATTTGAGAAATAATATTTTTATATTTTTGACCAAACTAGACCATAATTAATATTCAATAATCGTATCCTTTAACACAAATTTTTTGTTTTAGTAGAAAACCCAAGAGTGGTGAACTGTGTAATAATTAAAAAATTTAAATGAATTATTGATAAATCCTCTAATTTTTCAAAAATATCCAATTTAGTAAAATAGAATTTGTATATAATTTTCTCTTTGATAAATATTCATAGATGATTGATCACAACTCATTTAAAAAAAATTTAATAATATTTAGAATTTTGAATTATATTTACTAGAATCAAAAATAATATATAAAAAAATTAAATTTAACCATAAATATATTATTTTTATAAGAAAATTTTTAAAATATAAACATAATTTTTTAAACAATGTAAACTGAAAAATAAAGCAAAAAATGGAATAAATATAAGAAAATCAGTCTCAAGATGAGGCCTAGTCCTCTCAAATTAGCTATTACCCACTTCTAAATAGATTTTTAATTGATAAACTGATCCAAAACATGGATAAATATGTATATAAAATAAATATTCAAAGATATTATATGTTGAAAATCCTTTAGTACTATTATATATGGGGGAATAATTGATTAACAACTACACATGTCACGATATTTCCTAGTGGGGCCCGTGTTGTGACTCCCCAATTTCGCCTCCAATATTCCATATACTAGTGAATAGAACTGAGTAGGAATATAGAAAACCTATGTGGAATTTCTTATGTACGTGTACACACACACCCATCCACAATCCACGAATGTTGAAAAGTAAACAAAACTATGGAACAAAATGCATATATACCACTAAACCTTGCCAATAGAGTACAAAATAAATGTAAAGTTCAGTAAAGTAAACTTGTCAATAATATAATCCCACCAATAGAAATAGTATTTAAACTTCAAAGTCAAATATATAAACATAATAGGTGTTGCGATATCTACTCAAAGCCTTAGAAACACCTCCCCCTGCCAGAATTCAGAAATCACTGTTCAGACCTAATTTTCCCCGGACTTCATAGAATGGTCGCTCATATTCACAAGAAAAAACACATTTAGGAAAATATTTTGTTGAGATGATTATTATAATACTTAGTAGGACACACCAAAATCACAAATCAATACACATATGAAGGTACAAACAACTCTACATATTATATGTTTGCAACACATATGAAAATAGTAACCTGGTATACAAAATCCCATACCCAAATTCTATAGGTAGGTCATGTCTACTGCATACCTTCACTGAAGATTTAGACAGAAGCATGACACATCACTCATCTAGGAGAACACACATTGGTGTCTGATAGCACTAATGATGTCTACCTGAGATGTACTATTCATTAGAAACTATCATGAGAGAGATGAACTGATAGATCTAAATAATTGATAAGATAAACTCATTCTGAGATAACTCACTCCCTGAGTGTGGAAGATCGTGATATATAGATGGTGATCACTTCCATGGCCATGGGGTGATACCACGACTTATCTAGATTCACTTGTTAAGTAGACGATCGGCATCTACAAGGATTGGTCATGCTGATACCATGACTCTATTTCAGGCACAATAATGGATAGAGGATCATGCTACGGGCCTATAAGAGGGGATTCTAGACTCTATCTAAAAATTCATATAGAAGGGATCATACTCTTGTGAATATTAAACAATACCAACTTCCCTATAGGGGAAAGAGAAACAGAACCAACCCTAATGAAACATATCCAAGATACAATGTAAAAGGATATCAATCCATGTAGGAAGGGGTATACAGTGTATAGTGCGGTCACACTCTATGTCCCTTAACACTTGGTATTTCTCGTGATCAATGGACCATGTCATTTGAAAATGTCGTCGATAAAAGGTATACCCGACATGTAGAAAGGTTCACACATTGTGTCCTACTATATGTGGTCTGATTTGTGTGCACTGGCCATGTGCTAGGACATGGCTTCAACACATGTATTTATATCTGTGTAATAGTACACAGAGTCTTCCATGTGACCGAATTTAGTAAATCTGTGTGGCAGAGTACACGTAGTGTAGGAAAGTCGTGTACTCTACCAGGGGGACCATACCCCATGTATTACTGAAAACATACCATGCTATTTTGGAAACTCAAGAAACCATAGTTTTCTCTCCTTCATCTCCACCAATTCTTTGACTATAATTTTCTTCCATGTTGCTCAGAAAACACATGATATGAGGTCTTTTGGTCATAATGTCATTGAATCGGTAGGATTCGGGTCATCTATCAGTTTAGAAAATGAGATTATCGGTGTTCTTCGTTTCTGATGAGAAGTAAGAAATTGGCACCCACTGTCATTCGAACAATTTCGGAAACCACCATTGAACCTCCAATGAGTTATAAATATTCCATATATTAAAATTTGGTTCATTGTGACATGAAATAAAGTCACAATGACCACTTTTTCAAAATTCACACCAAAAGCAAAGAACATAAAGAACATCAGTGGAGAAAAAACACTTAGAACAACCCAAGGAGAAAACAGTGACCACTATTCATTCATGCCTCAATCCACATTATATGAATGATCAGGAATGAATATAAATTCTCTAATAAAATCCCAATAACAAATCCCAGAACATAATCCCATCCCATTTTTCACA
Source organism: Viscum album (assembly GCA_963277665.1). Taxonomy (NCBI): domain Eukaryota; kingdom Viridiplantae; phylum Streptophyta; class Magnoliopsida; order Santalales; family Viscaceae; genus Viscum; species Viscum album. The sequence goes on from OY728150.1 coordinate 524,043,354, forward strand.
TGATTTGTGATTCAATCCACTCTCTAATTCATTGACATTAATCGTAGGAATAAAGAACAAAGAAGAAATAATATTAAAACACACACCCTACCTCATGGTTGGATCATTTGATAATGTTTCTTGATATAAATTTCATTATGGATGTTGATATTCATCAATAAATACCACTAAAAATCTTCAATCCACGATCCATCATCCTATTCCATCGATAGAATTCTCCAGATTCTTTCCAGAGCCTCCAGTAAGATCCCAGGTTATGTGCCTAAGACTTGATCCCTACTAAAAAGGATAATTAATATAAAATTCATTGTTTCCCTAAGAAAAATTAAATTAAAATAAAATAAATCAAATTTAATTTTATCCATTAAAACATATAAAAATTAATATTTACAGCTGAACCGTGTGAGCCAATGTTTGGCCTCACATAGCGTAAAGTTGCTACTGTGAACACAATGGTGCCCTTGGTTTTCTAAACCATGAATCCTTTTAGAATCTATTACACTTTTTAATGAAACCCATGTGTGATTTATTATTTAATATTTTAATATATTTCAAATATTTCTTCTGTGAACATAATGCATTAGAATCACACGCCACATTAGCACCTGAACTGAAATTAATCTCATAAAATATTCTAAAATAATACTAAAGAAATATTCTAAATTACATGCTCCCCATATTTCAGATTAATGTCCCCTAAAATATAAATAAAAGGTTAATCCAAAATATGTTGTTACTTCACATGACCCTGATCCTCCCAACCCCATGTGCTCTCCTGTAGATTCACATGCTTCCACCAGATGACCACCAAGAGAATTTCTCATCCACAATGGATCCTCTCCTGCAGATTTTCGATATCCACTAGGTGCTTAGCAAAGGTTTCTTAATTTAAAATGTCCATATTACCCCATTCGATGACGTAAGGTTGGTCATGCACGTACCTCCTCTACTGCAACATGTGGAAGACATCGTATACCTAGTGAAACTGTGGGGTAGAGCCAAGTGGTATGCTACCTCAGTAACTCTATGTAGTACCTCCCAAGGTACGATAAACCACAAAGATAACTTGATTCCTCATATAAAGCTCCATAATAATCATTGAAGTGAAACTCTAAAGAATACATGGCCTCTGTCATCTAAATCCAAAGGTCTCTTCCATCTATCATCATAAGGATCCTACCATCTCTGCACAGTCTGCAACTTCTCTTGGATGATCTCCTTCATCTCAGTAGTTGCCCATACCAACTTCAGGCCCATGAGTTTTGACTCTCCTAGCTCAGTCCAGAAGAGTTTTAACCTATAGGGTATCCAATATAGAGCATCAAATGGTTCAATATCAATATTGGAGTGGTATATGTTATTGTATGTGAACTCTACAGAGGTAGGCGATCCTCTCAACTATGGACGAAGTCCCACATGCAGGTCAACAACATATCATGCATGACCTGAATGGTCTTCTCTATCTATCCATCTATCTAGAGATGAAATGTTGTGCACTTGCGTAACTGATTCAAAAACACCTCATGTTATCCATTCCATAATCAGGTTGTCAAACTATCATAACGACCAGAAACTATCGTCAATGTGACACCATGGAGTCAATCAATCTCTTGAACATAGACGAATCCCAAGCCCTATATTGAAATTTTCTCTCAAATATCAAGGAATTGAGCTGATTTGGTGAGTTGTTCAATGATAAATTAGATGGAATAGAGTATCTTTGGAGAACATGGTAAAATTTTGAGGAACTCCATCGATATCTCATCCCACCCCCATTCTTGAACCTCAATGGGTTGAGGCAAACCCACTAGAACATGGTGCTCAGCCTTCACCTACTGGCATGTAAGGAATCAAGAAAAGAACAATGTCCCTGCCTTCTTCATCCACGTCCCCCAAAACTAACATCGATGGTCTTGGTATATATTCCTGACACTAGGGTTTATCTCCAAAGGGGATGTATGAAACTACCTCAAAACCTCCTCCAAAAATTCCATTAGAACTATCATGAATCCTCAGAAAATAATGATGTTATCTCCACCTTGTGAATATCAGTCAAGAACATTACCTATAGTTATATAAGCACATATGGTCTTATAGTCAGTATCACCATGTTTTACCTCCCCAACTCACTATAAGAGTTAATGGGTGACAACCATGGACTAAAGTTATGTTTCTCCATCTCCATCCATAAAGGTGACTATAATGGGCCATCTTCTTTGATGAATCGTTCATAAAGTATGATCTTGATCTCTTACTGGGAGTATCTTCCACCCGTTCCCCTTCCCAAGAGTATAGAAAATCTAAAAGTCATAATCTTGGAGGAACTCCAGCCACCACCTTTGCCTCATGTTCAGATCCTTCTGAGAGAATATATACTTGAGACTCTTTTGAACAAATTAAATGATAAATCGCTCTCCTAAAAGGTAGTGTCACCACATATTAAAAAATAATACTACATCAGCCAACACAATATCATGGGTCTTATAGTCATTCTCATGTAATATCAACTGGTATGAACCATAAAAAATCCCTGATTTCCTCTACATCAAGACTTGAAAATTTCTGGTACTAAATGCATCACAGAATGCCACATACTCGACACCCTCCTCTGATAATGTCAAGATCTAGGTTCTTGTCAAACACAGCCTCTGTTGCTGAATTCCTAATAGAACTTCTCTATCCACATGAAAGGCTTCCCTTATTATGTTAAACCAGTTATAGGATCTGATATCCTAGATAAATCAGGGATGAATCTCTAGGAATAGAATACCATCCCATAAAAACATTTACTTCAATCACGCTTTTTGGTGGATCACATTATATCACTACCTGTTCCATGGCTGAGTCAACTGCCACACCATCCTCTAAGATAACATCATAAAGTGGAATTACTAAATCCATAACTAGATCTTTTAGAGAATACTATAGAGCTGGTTCTCTCATTTTCATTCTATAAAAATCCATAGGTGTATTGGGTGTTTCTCCTCTGGAACTGAGTACACAAAGAAATCATCGATGAATACTACCATAAATCTGTCCATCTAAGGCTAAAAGATACAGTGCATGAGTCCAATGAACACTACATGGGAATTATTCATGCCAAAGGGAATCACCAATTACTCATAATAACCGTAGTAGTATTTGAAATCCATCATCGGTATATCCTCATCCCATACTCGTAGTTGGTGATAACCAGATCGAAAGTAAGCCTTCGAGAACCATCAAGCCTGCACCCTTAATTGATCAAAGAGGTCATCAATCCTCAGTAGTGGATAAATATTCTTCAGAGTAACTTTAATGAAGAACCATAAATCATCACAAAAACCCCAAGCTCTCTTATTCATTTTTGGATAAAAAACTGGGACTGCCCAGAGTGAAACAATGGGCCTCACGAATCCATTCCTCTACAAGCCCAACAAAGACACCAATTTCTCGTGAAGCTTTTTTGGAGGTATATGATACGTTGGTACTAATATTAATGTTGTCCCAACGTGTAAATCGATACATAACCCATTATAAAACTGTGGAGGTAACCCATGAATATATTTTGTAAAGGCGTCCTCATACTCCGCCACTACTACTAGAAATAGAAGGATCATAACATCTACTAATACATGCGTAAGGATAGAAAACACATGAGTGATCAGATACACCCTCTTGTGTATGATACCATCATGTGATTCCTGAGTATTCATTCACCAACAAAGGGAAATCCCATTCCATTACTATGGACACACCACATCTTTCACCTAAAACTGTAAATATGGGCATTGATCAAAGATAGACAATCCATACCAAGAATGACTTCATAAGGCCTCGATGGTACCACCAAGTTGCTCCAACCAAAAATCTAAACTCCAATGTTCAGATAAAACTTTTATCACATGTTTTTTTATCATTGAGTCTCCTCCCGTAGGTTTCTCAAAGTGTAAGGGTTGAGTCATTGGTTCTACCAAACTCTCAAGGTATCTTACAATGAATGTGGGGTGAAAATAATGAATGGAACATGTGTCAATAAGTACAAAAGATAAGTTAAAATAGAAACAGATCATACCATGGATCATCTCTAGTGTCACAGGGTCAAACACTTTTATGGCATGTAGTTACCCCCTCCTATGACCTCCAGCTCCTTGATCCTAATGCAGACCTCCCGGGGGTGGTGGTGGTGGTAGTATGTCAAAAACATTTCCACCTTCCACAAATCTCCAAGAACGTCTTATAATTACCCCAAAGTTCATATCATCCTACTCTACACATTTCCTCTTCATTGGAGGTATATCCATCGTCCCCATATCAACATCTCGACAAGCTGGGAAATCACTAGTGAGATGTCCCCTGCTGTCGCATGTGTAGTGTCACCTCTCCCCAGGCTGACTGGATCTATCCTAAGAGGAATGAACCACATATAACCTATCATTAGACCTACTATAATGTCTCCCATGACCAGATCCCTATTTTTGAAATCATATCCCCACTACTGAGGTCTCTTCACTTGTCTTCTAGCTGCTGACTGTCATTGGTTCATCGACTCAGACATGAAGCTCTCGACCCCCAATGCTCTCTACATCACTCGAGTATATGTTGGAATGAATATAGGTATAACTTTGGATTATATTTCCAAATTTAGACCTCCATAAGAAGTCGGGTCCTCCAATTTTAGATCTTGGACTTTTTCCATTGAATACCTTGAGAGGTTAGTTAACCTCTATGAAAAGTAAACCACCATCAAAATACATATCTAGAGGTTAATAATATCCTTTATAAATACTAATCTTTGTGTAACTAGAGTGAAATCCACTATAAAGAGATTCTCGAACATCATCCATAAAAGATTTTCCTCATCATGAGTTTGTGTAGTCCAACTCCACTATCTCCCTGCCAAACCCTGAAAAAGGATCTCTTCCAAGATCACCATCTTGTCCTCTTCTTCCATAACTAGATGGAAAAATCTAGTCATCACCTCAATACATTCCTCAGCCACATGATAGTTGGGATTGCCTCCCATGACGAGTGGTCTTTGTCACTAAAACTCATGGAGCATGCTCAGCCTGTGATTCTTGTATGCTGGTACTACAGTTAGCACATCCTACTCCCCAAGTGATTTTATAGAGGGTGCTAAAAAATGAGGTAACACCTGGGGAACTGATCCTTGTATTGAGGCCTCATCATTAAGTGGGTCATCCTCATAATTGAGCTTCTGAATTCTAGCTGGTATGTGTCTCAATGGAATCATATAAGAAGAAAATATTAACCACTGTCAATTAGTACATCAACATAGATGACATGAGAATGACATGGAAACAGAACACATTTTTAAATGATCTATGTACCATTATTTTCCCTTCAAGAAATTTTCTCATGTACCGAGTCAAAAATGTGGTTATCATTTTCATGGTGTATGAATATGTCAGCCAACATCACCAATACTAGAGTCACTGACCTGATAGGAAAAGTTAAAACACTTAACACTATTTCCCCAAACCAATATCAAAGACTCTTTGTACTAACTTTGAAATGATCGACATTGATATCACTCTTTCATGACCCGTCTAATTGGGGTTCATGCCGTGACAACCCAAGACCACCTCCAATCGGCCAGTGGCTGGTGACTAGCACTGAGTAGGAATATAAATAATATGGGTGGCATTTTTTATGTACATATACACATGCACACATCTCCAAGCCACAAATACTGATATTTAAAAACCACTGAGGAAAAAATGTATACATACCACTAAACCCAACCAAAATAGTATGACATCAATGTAATGCGTCGTAATGTAAACTGAGAGAGAATACAAGCCCACAAAAAGAAAGATTCTTCAATCTATTAGGAAAAACCTGTAAACAATATCTGTGTTGTGAATGTTTCTCAAATCCATAGGAACACCTCTCCATGCCTAGTATCATAGTGCTCTATCCTATCATAGTCCTCCCTTGACTCCGTCAAATGGTTGATCATCTTCACAAGACATGACACGTGTAGACAAAGCCCGTGCAGGGTGAGTATTAAAATACATTGTAGGACACCCCGAAACCACAAATAAATACACAAAGGAAGGTACAATTATCTCTAAATAGTTTATATCTAGAAAAATTATAACCAAAATATAAATATATACTCAAACCCATACCCATAGTCTAGAGGTATGTCACAACTATCGCATATCATCATTGGGGATTTGGTATTGAGATTCACAAAGCATTGATCTGGGATAACACTCTCCAATGTTTGATAACACAAAGGAAGTTCCCATGAGATGTACTATTAGTTGGTAACCGTCATGAGAGTGATACACTGATAGATATGAAAAGAGAATATGATACACTCATTCCGGGAGAAGTCACTCCCCATGCATGGAAGATCACAATACACGGATGAGGATCACTTCTAGGGACATGGGGTAACACCACAACCCATCTAGATTCAGTTACTATGTTGAGGATCACTATATGTTAGGATTGTTCACACTGATATAAGGACTCTACATAGGTCACATGAATGGATAATGTAAACTACTTTGGGACTCTCTAAGGGGATTCCAGCCTCTATCAAGAAAGTCTTGTAGAAGGGATCATAATCATCATAATATGAAAGGATACTAATGGACCTCTAGGGGAACGAACAAGGGAACCAGCCCTAATTAAAATTTTCTAATATACAGTTGAGAAGGAGTAAAATCCATGTATAATGGGGCTGAACAGTCTGTAGTGGGGTCACACACAATGTCACTTGATGCAAGGTGTTTCTGTGTTTAATGGATCGGGTCATTAGAAAATTTAATATAGAATAGGTATACGCGTTGTGTATAAAATTTTATATGTTGTGTCCTTCTATTCTGGGTCTTCTATGGGTACACTGGACTTGTGCAAATATGCAGCTTTAGCTCGTGTGTACTTATATGTGTACTAGTACATGGAGTAGTCCGTGTGAGCGTCTCTAGTCATGCTGTGTAGCGAACTACATGTTGTGTAGGCTATCCATGTACTCCAACTCATGTTTGAGTATCATCCAAGACACATACCATGTCTTGAGGAAGGACCCACATGTCGTGTGATAGGTATCATGTGTTGTGTGACTCTTCAATATTTCCAGAAATCCAAGCCATCACTTCGGGGGGGGGGGGGAACATGTCGTGTATTACTGAATACGCACCATATTTATAGAGATATTCCATAAACCCTTGTTCATAATCTATTTTCTCCTCTACTACTCCAAAAATTATCTCAGTCCATGCTTTTTTGGGAAATATGATATCTAAGGTCTTATGGTCATTCCATCACTGAATCGGTAAGATTCAGTTATTCTATTAGCCTGAAAAACAAGAGCATCATCATTCTTCATTTCTGAAGAATATTAAATAAATAAATAAACACATTCCTTATATCCTCTACTAAAACCTTCATAACATCTCTGTCGAGTCATACCAATGTATGCTCTTAAATTTTGGATCATTTCTCCACGAAGTGAAGGTGTAATGATCGCTTGTTCATAATATACGATGAACGTGAAGAACATGAAAACCACTTAGGGAGAAAAAGAACATGGAACAACACCAGTAGTGAACCTCATCCATTGTTCATTTCTACCTCGATCCATTCCATACAAACGATCATAAAATCCAAAATCTATAAACATACCCTGATAAAAAATCTGGAAACATAATCTCATCCGGCATTACACATGATTAATGAATCAATCCACTCATTGAATGATTCATGTTCATCGAAGGAATAATCATTGAAGACGATATAAAACTAAAAAACATGCCCTACCTCGAGGTTGGATCATTTTCTGAATAAGTTTGATCATCATGTCATCGCCGATGGAGAGATTAATCCTGAATGGATCCCGTCGATCATCAATCCAAGATCTGTCATTGTTTATCATCGAGATAATTCTTTAGGTTAACTCCATAGACTCCTAGAAGTTATAGGGTTATAAGCCTAACCCTATATCCCTGAATAAATGTATAAATAATATAATAGTCAATGTGTCACTAAGAAACATTAACATTAAATAAATATTAATTTAATTTTTTCTTTTAAACATCCAAAATTTAACTTTCACAACAAATCGATTCCATCCGCTGTTAGTCATTCCCTATGGTAAATTATTAGTTTTTAATGCATCAATACCCTCATATTTATGATCAGGAAAACCTTTTATAAATTACTCAACATTTTCCCGAAAAATGTGTGTGCATGCTATTTAGTTTTTTAATTTATTTAAAAAACTTATTCTCGGTACACCCGGCATTGGAATCACACAATGCATCAGTTCCTAGTCTCAAATTAATCCTATATAATATTTAAAAATAATACGTGGAAAAATCTGGGACATTGTGACACATAGGTAGTCTATTCTACAAATCCTCTTCCACTGCTCAATATGGGAGTACATGTGAAATATAAAAAGTAAGAGACTATATTGATATCTCAAATTTCATACATGAGTATATGTTTAAGAATAAAAAAGTGTAATTAACATATATTTCAATAAAGGATACAAAAGTAAAATAAAATAATATAAAGATAGAATAATAGATGATTCTCACTCTAACATATAATTTTTTAATAATTCCTTGGTTTTTTCTTTGAATGTTCTCAACAGTGTATGGATAGATTTTATTTGAAATATTGTGTGATATATTATTCAATATTTAATGGTATTATATCTCCATATCATGAAAATATTCATAACTATATATACTTCCATAAGATTCACTACATAATATATAAATATTTCCTCAAAACTAAAAATTATAGTTTATTAATTCTTGAACTCTTATACTGATTGAATTCATAACTATAGTGGATCCATAATTAGTGGTCCAAAAATATATTATTTTGATATTTTAAAATACTCCATTAATTATGTTAGAAAATATCACTAGTTATTATCATAATGTACGATTTATTCAACTCATTTTTTGATGTCATGGTTAATTTCCACAATGGGAAAACACAATTAGTATACAGAGTAGTGTCATTTGAACTTGGAATCACTTGATGTACTATTTTGGTATGTACATATCTTAATCTGGTTAGTTCAATTATTCTGTTGATAGATTGAATTCCTTTTATATTACATTCATTACATCATGTACTAGTATTAATAATTTTTAGTGGGAATTCATTACACTATGTGGTAGTCACATGACATATTATGGTCACTTAACAAGTTATTATGCTTACTATATTGTAGACCCAAATTAAATACAACACATAGAGATATTAGAATCACCTATTGTAATGTAACATGGTTTTTCATGTAGTAGGTTGATCTTGAATGTGTGGTTGGTTCAGTACACAAGCATCCACATAACCATCACTGCATGGTCACTTCATGACTTCGATCAAGTTCTCTCAAATGACATGTAGTAATTTTATTTTAATTGTGTTCTCTTGAACTTCAAATCATTTTTATTTAATGACAGGGAAATAATTTTCAAATAAAAAATCATCGTTCATTGTATATTTAGTATAATTAATTACAACATGAGACCGCTTCCACATGGTCACTTGATATTCACAATCAGTTTAATTTCATTACAATGTATGTTTATTACACATATGGTAGGTAATCATGTTACAATCATTACTGAATTTTTTTTTATCATTGTTTGATATTAAATAATTGACTATCCTAGAACATTATGGTTATTAGAAGAATAATTAACATGATTTTAGATCATTAGTATAGGGAGACAAATCCAATAGACTGGATCTAAAATTACCCAGAATATTGGATGATTGCAAGTAACGTAAATAGATTAATTTTATTTGTAATAATTTTTTCATGAATATTATTTCCATTGGAAGATTGAAGATATGTATATTGTCATTAGATTTACCTGAGACACACTAATTATATTGATATTAAATTCTTGACAAACTCATTGATCAACAACATATCTATTGAATTGGGGTACTCTACCTTTACAATCATTGGAATTTATTTCATTGATGGACTCTATAATGTATTATTGATCATATCCTCTATTTGAAACCATATAAAAAATATTATATTTATTAAAATCAAGTGTGTGAAATGATTGAATTTTTTTAAAATAAAATAATATAAATGTCACAATCTCATCTAAATGGCCATAAATGGTAAGATAAACAATAATTGAATGTGTATAGAAAAAATAACTAATAGGTTAAAATTTAGTCTTGTTATGGGGTCATTTATTAGTTCTAATCATTATATTTTTGACCAAATTTAACCGATTAACCCATATTGTGGTTGTAAAATTACAATAGGTACTATTTATAAAGACTAAAAGTGACCTATTTTCACAATATTTACACTCATATTCCCAATATAGATTCCGTTTTTTAAAATTCAACTCACATAAGTGGTATAATTTAATTTAGTATCAAAATAGAATAATGTATTGAAACCCATTTTATTATAAAACAACTTTTTATGTCTGAAAATGTATTTATATAAAATTCAACCATAAAACCGATTCCATTTAAATATCATAAGTATTAGAAAACTTCATAAAATCCACACTATATAAGTCTAATATGATTATTTTAAAAATATTTTTATTTTTATAATATAATATTTATATAAATTCATTAAATTTATTGTTATATTCAATCAAAAAAGTAAAAATAATATCAATTTTTAATGAAAATGTATTTTTGAGTATAAAATCAGTTTACTAAAAATTGAGTTTGTAATTACTAAAAATTAATCAATGATTTTTCATTGAGTATGTTGTATATAAATATACTTTATAATCCAGTTAATATAATCAAGACTAGAAAATTTAATAGATAGGTTATAATGGAAATATTTAATTAATATTTTTCAGTTCATTGTATGTTAGTGTTTTTTGTTGTATTTTATAGATAACGTAATGTTATTTTTAAAATCATAGGGTTATTTTCATCGAAAACTATCCAAGAGACTCAATTTATTCAAAATGTAATGTACCATAAAAACAAGTGGTGTTACAACACAACTCCCAATTCTTTTTCTACAGCTATTAGATGTCCAACAAGGGATGTAGGAGAATATTTTTAGGGTCTAAATCACCATTCTACCACATGATGAATGATGTTATGATTCTATATTGGTAAAATGGGAAACTTTTATGAAATCAAATAACTTTTTATAAATCAAGAAGTCAATATCATTAGAGGTTTTCTGAAGTCAGTATTTGTAGGATGGGCTGAGGCATCCAAAATTCCAAAAAATGATCATATCTAATCATGATAAACAATATATATCAAGTATAAAATTGAATTATTATGTATTCATTTGGGTCAACAATGGCCCTCAAAATTTATTTTCATTCATATAAGGACAACCAATTATAGTGGACAATCAAAAATCCCTATAAAATGTTGTTGGCATGTGTCCTGAATTATTGAGGATTATGTCTAATACACCAACCATAGATATATTTATCATACATAACAATTTCACTTCATAATTTTGATGTTCATATTTAAAATATTGAATGAAAAACAAATACATTATTCATTGTGATAGAATTTGGTAAAAGTGGTTGTAATTTTTGGGATAGAACTATTACAAAGTATGCAAGGAATTGTGTATCAGATTCACTAGTGGATGAATTTTGTGAAGAATCAACATAAGTACTATAAAGATCATATTAGTAGACATGTGATATTTTATATTAGAAATACTTTATCCATGAATGCATATCTTAATCATAATATCTGGTTTTTTTTGTTTACGGGAGTAATACATCTATAGTGATTGTTGGGCCTTTTTAGGCATCAGTAGTTGTTGGAGCCATGAGGAACTAGGGTTTATTTTCAGCTTATAATTTTATGAGTAATGATGTTATTCATTTGTTAAATGAAATCTATTATATTATCCAGGACATTAAAATTAATTATTTTTATTAGATTGATGTTGATGATGAAGAAACCTATATGGAGTGGGACAAATTAATTTAGGACGTCCAGATGGTGATGTTATGAATTTATATTATTCACATAATTCCAGTCTGGTAACAAAATGATAGAATTTATGAGAGCTCATTGTAACATGATTCATTGTTGTTTTCAGAGAATATAGAGTTTCTGGATGCATTATTTCTTCATTCTTTAAGATGTTTTCAAGATGTGTATATTTAGGTGTTTTATAATTATGTAATCTTTTCCATGATTACTTATATATGGCATTATATATATTTCAATGGTTTCACAGCATGATAGTTTATGTTCATTGGATAATACTGTTTCATATTTTTTTTCCCTATCACAAAAAGTGAATTGGTTTTCATCACAAAATTGTTGGATTATTTAGTGGTATCTCCTTAGATTGTGTTTTGGATAAACATTTTTCTACCCTTATCTTCAGGTTTTGTTTTAATTATCAAGAGAAAAAAAATTTATGATGTACTATGTATATGTTCCTATTACCTTTTAGTAGGTTCTATTTTTTGTTTTCAAATACTATGGTTCTCAAGAGAACATTAGATTATATTTGGTGTTGTTTCCGTGCTAAAATATATACTAATGAGTAACTCACAATTTTATGTAATGTTTGTGGTGTGAGATAGTAGTTCATGGCATGATTGGTGATTTTAAAACCACTAATTGTTTTTTCATGTGGTTTCATTATTGATATCAACACTTTATTCACACAAAAAAATATATGAGTTGATAGTTATAGTGAATCTGTACCACAAAAATCTATGACATGAACTAGTTGTTCATGATGTACACTGATCCTATGATTTGAGGATCTAGCAAATATGTTTTTAATAAATAAACAGAGTCAATAAATTTACAATAGGAATGTGGTAGGATTCATAATGTGAACCCTTAGTTCATGTCATTAATTAATGAGGATTTAGGTACATTTAATTTATCCCTAAAAATAGGAATTATCTTTTAGTTCTTGATAGGAATTTTTATTTGGATTATAAGACCATTGAAATACATTTTTATGAAACCCCTTGACATTATCCAACTATGACATGAGAGGCATAGTTTCACCATTAATTTGTTTCTATAAGTTTTATAATAAATTATATTTTCCCATTAAACTATCACAACATATAACACATTCCATTGATACCTAGGTTTCCAATTTTCCTCTTTAAGTGAGTTTAAAATATCTTTTGATTGGGATTAATTTCCAATAACTCTTTATTGATACATGGGGATCTAAGGTTTTTTTTCGTTATTCCTCTTATATTTTTTCATTATTTTCATTCCTCTATTAATCCATTCCATGGTGTGGTGTCCAATCATCATTATTCGCCATAGAGTTGTATTATATCTTTTTGGTTCATTCATATTAAAGAGTCCTTATGTGTTTGTGGATTCCATGATATATTTATGATTTGAAATATAATATTATTATTCAATTATTATTTGTGTAAAATTTAATGTATTGATATTGCGTATTTTTTTTCTTTTATTTTAGTGGTAAGGTTAATTTTACTAACATTATTTAATTTGTTAATGGTTGAATTAAAGGTAATGAATATTAAATATAAATTAATGAATGATCTTTAATTTTAGGTATAGTGATCACATGTGTTTAAGTAATGAAAATAATTTAACTAATTATTTTAAATACATTTTTCTATTTTAATTGATCTTATTATATAACATGTTTTTTATTCAAGGAAAATGGTTAGAAACATAATTATAGTAAATTAATGTCGAATTAAATAAATACTCATAATAAAGTTATATTATTTTCATTTCACTTGATTTAAATTGATGTAATTATTCAATCATTATTAAATAATTTATTTCTCGTAATAGTTGATTCTTTAGGATGTATGTGGTTGTAACATATGTTAAACAAACTAGTTTATTAATGATGTTAATATATTATATGATTAAAAATCTAAATTATCTCAGATGAGTGATTTTGTTTTCTTATGAAAGCTATATACCTTGGTTTTAGGGCCTAGAATATTTGCACAACATTTTTTGTTTTCATGCAACCTTGAGTTGTAGATCTGGACATTGTCCCTTGATATGTAAATTTATGTTTTCCTGGGATGGTTGGGGGAATGGTTATAAATGGTCAGGGTGTTTATTCTGGAGGTAGTGGGATATGACTAATATTCACAGTGGTGTAGAGGATGGGATTTGGACTCATTAAGTTGGATAGATCTATTCTTGACCATTTTTTATTAAATTAATTTCTGGATTACATTTCTAATAAATAATTTATTTATTTTATGTTCATACTAATAGGCTACAAGATTACTATATTGAATTCCAAAAAACATAGTCCAACTATTTGTGTTTGTAGTCTACATATATTATGATTGCTTTTGAATATTCCTAGTGTTAATAAAATTATAGAATGGTGATGAATATTAATGTATCTCCCCATGGGTTTGGGAAATTATGGGTGAATAAGATTTAATGGGATTTAATTATGTCATCTAAAATGTTCAATAAAAATGGAAAATCCATTCCCATGCATGCATAAAGGATATCTACTCTTTAGAGGTTGAAACCGAGTGTCTAGAGATATGATAACAATAGGTAAGGTTATGTCTATGTAGTTTAACATATTCTGGTTTGGGATATATACATATATTCTATATTCTATGGTATTTTATAATCCATCATAACCTACTTCGAGTGGGAAACCAATAATTAGTGGAAAATATGGGTGTTTTCCACAAAATCCAGGTTGGTGAGGGTGGATTTCAAACTATGCCTCCCTAACTCTCTTCATCCGGACAAGTATTACATCTTTCTATACACAATGGATATATTTTTATAAATGTATATAGAGTTATGTAATGGATTCTAGTTATATCACACAAATAAAATCCAATACGTACGATATTATTTATAATTTTCGATATATTGTTAATGATATAAGATGTATTGAGGTGGAATACAATATCTAAATACTATTTCATATTTCAAAAGATTACTCAACTATTATCTATATGTTTTGTTGATAATGAGATTATGATGCACATTATTTTATTTTTATTATATAGTTTCTTTTTACGCATGTGAATTATTGTAGATACATGACAAATGAAGTGAGATGTTGATGTGTGGGACACCATCTAGTGGTGATGTGGAAGTGGGATACCTGAACATTTATATATATGATTGATATTAGATTATTAGTTTTATGCTAAAAAAGGTGACATAGAAACATGGCATGGGATGATTCTTAGCTTACTAGATTCGGTGATGAATTACATTCAGTAATAATTCATTGGGATTTATCATGCATAGAATCCATTTCCTAGGAGGTTTTGGGGGGATCCTACAATGAATACATATTATTCTAAACCCTATATTTATAAAAAATTGTATTCAATACATAGTTTTTTTATTAGGATAGACATTATTATATTTTGTATATTTTCAAGTTCTATTTGGGAATAATAGACATTATTGAGGATTTTGTTTTCATACTTGTAGTTTTTTTCAATTTCTAATTTGTATGGAATTACATAGATGTACTGTGATATTTTATTTATCATGAGAAATATTTATTCCAAGGACCCATATTATATCATATTCTTAATATTTTTAATAGATTATATTTCCCCAAATTTGGGTTTATGTTATGCCTTCTGTAATTGTATCGATGTCGAGGAAAACTAGAGGTATGTTTTGGGAATCATCATCATTCTTCCTCTATTACTATATCTACAAGAGTTCCACTAAGGAGGGGGTTTCATGAAACATAATTTTGATGATTTAGTCTCACCTTTAAATATAGTGGATTCTATATTTTCATCCTAATTCATAATCTCCATCGCATGGAACTAAATTTTTACCCTATGATTAGAAATAAAAATACAATGGATTTTCATTATAAAGAATATATATAATATTCAAGATTGAAAATAGCTTTTCATCAATTTTTCATAACGAGAATTGACGTTCATAACATTGATTCATTCATATTACCCATAAGATTAAGGATTGATAACTCAATTTTTACGATCCTTATGAAATGAAAAACATTCATAAAAATTTGGAATATATTTTTTTTTTGAAGAACTAAAATGAAATAATGTATTTGATAAATTTTTTGTAAAAATTCTTATACCCACCAAAAAATATTTTGGAACAGGGATATCAGTTTTAGTGATCATATATGATTGTATCTTCTCCCCTAAACATTTTGATGGAACATTCAATGAGTTATAGATCATTTCATTAGAATATTTCCCCATCACATATCGGTTGAAGTGTTTAACATGTTTGGATTCTTTTGTTCCCAGTTAATAAAAATTCTCATGGTCATTCCCACCACTATTGAATTAAAGCTTCATTCCCATCAGTCATGATCCAATTTGTTTTATGAAACAATTTTTATATTATAAAAATACAACCCTTAACTTCATCCCACTTCCAATAATTCATTTAATGAGTTTTCAACCACTAAATTGTTTCATATTTTTCTCAAGAATATATACAACCTTTACAATTTTCTTTCTTTATTGAAGGCACTTTGGACTATATATTTATATACTAAAAAATATTGGAGACTAATTTTTTTTATAAGGATTGGCTTTATAAATAGAATGAAGAGATCAGTATTCTTTCTTGTATTATGTATATAATCAATAACATAATATTTTATCATTTTAAAGTAAAATTCATATTCAAAAAAGTCCCCTTTATTTTTCTTTAGATTAATGAATTACACCAACATGTTAACTAATTTATCATGAGTACTTCTTTCCTAATTAATATTTCTATTAACGTATTCTATTCCATACTATTCATTTTCTCTTAATATTAGTACTATGGATAAATTAATAATATTTCTCATCATCTCTACTTAGATAAAAAATACTGTGATTATTTTTTTTCTTTCGTAAAAAATAATATAAATATATTATTTTAGGATGAGATCCATTGCTTAAATACTTAAGTATTATTATGAAAATTCAATGATAAATGTTTTTTCCAAAATAAGTAGTATATTATATTTTCCCCATGTTAAATATTTGGAAGTAACATCCTACATGAACCATTTCTTTTATCATAACCTGAGATAACTAAAAAATATATTTATAGTTTTTTCATCCAAAATCTCCAGCTTATTTATCTTTCCTCATAGGTAAATCCTTACATATATTGTGTGCATTAGTATATTTTTCATCCCATATGAATGAAATGAATTATAGAAAAGTAAATATAATTAATTATATAATGATATAAATATTTTTAAATCATATAATATAATTTTATATCTGGTGTAACAATTAATATAATTTGAATTTTTTCTATAGATGATCTAAAAAATATATTCATAATATCATTATAAATATATTCAAATTTTTTGATTATTTTTATAATAGTTCATAATGGTTCATAAAGAGAGTGTCCGTAAAACAAAGAATATCTTATGAGAGTGTTTCCCGGTGTATAGTAATTGGCCCAAAATTCTTATATCTATTAATGTTCATGTAGATACATAACCATCCTATTTATAGTGTATACCCCTAGGATCATTATTTCCAAACCTGTAACCACACTCATATGTTTATATTGTCATATAACTTCATGGAAAAAATTACATTACCAAAACATCATGATATTGTTCTATTCCTAGGATTATTCTTATAGTCTATCACAGTAATATGATCACTTTTATATATTTTACTAAATCTAGATGACATGGTCAATACTATAACTCATCAACCACAAATTATAGCTCACTAACTCATTTAACACAAATATTATATTTATCTTAGAACATTTATAAATATACATGAGATCACATATTGATGGATCACATAATTTTATAGTTTATAGATACTACATAGTTACATGATTCCTAAATTACATTTTAAAACTTGAAATATAACATAGAATTATAATGATAAATTTATAATTTCTTCTAGTTTATCACATAAATCATTCTTAAATATCATCTTGGTATCTCTTGGAATGGAAAAAATTAATGTTTGAGCTCTGATGTATAGAATTAGAAATAATTAAATAGAAAGTACCATAGAATCAAATGTTCTGAAATAATATAGAAAAATATAAATTAAATATATCTATTTTTAACTAATATCACAATAGGTGAATATAACCATGGAAGACATTTGAACATTGATAATCATATGGGTAATAAAAAATAACTTCATAATGAATGAATTAATAATTTCATACATCATATTATTTATGTTAAGGCCTCCTTTCAATATATCAAACACGTAAAGGTAATTTTAAATCCGCATACCCAAAATAATTTTTTTCATTTGACTTACAGATGAATTTAGGGGATATAACCGGCCCATACTGTCATATAATATATCCAATGTATTCATTATATTAACTGAATGATTAAAAATTCATTTATTATTTAAAATAGAATTATTAAAACATTCTATACGCATAAAAACATTGTTTGAAACATTATATATGACATGAATATTGAGGTAATAATTCCCAACCAAAAGTAAAAATAAATTCAACATTACTTAAATTTTTTATCTCATGTTTTTTACATAACACTGTGATAAATAAATATAAAAACGTAAAAATTCCATATATAAATGAATAATATTAAATATTTGATAATTAAAATATAATGTGTATAAAACATACATTAATTAACATTTTACATAAATAATCCAAAATATAGATGATATTTTCGAATGAACCCATACCATGAGTCCGAATTTCCATCTGTGTACTTAATTAAAATATAATATAAATATATAAATTTTATATCTACTCATAATTTTTTTATTCTCTTATCTTAATGTATAATATGTTATTAATTATATTATTATATATATTTGTTATGTTGGTTATGTTTGAGGTGGATATTTTGGGGTCCTATGGTTTATATCCTCAAAATAATATTGGAGAATTGATTGTGATCATGGAGGTCACATTTAAATTATATCTAGAATATTAATCTTGTTTTAATAATAATTTTTAAATAGTTAATAAAATATTAGAATCATCTTTGGAAGGAAAATATGAAAAATATTTAACAACACATCCTTAATGTTGTAGTCCACAAGTATGATTGATAATGGTTATCATTTTTTTCAAATGAGGTGTATGAAGGTGGGGGATATATTAGTTTTATTGAATCATAATTATTTCATAAATAACATATATATATATAGATTTTTTCAATCTTCATAATCATATAAATGTGATGTGATGAGGAAATTTTAATTACACCCTAATATGGAGATAGTATATCATTCATACATATTAGTGAAGCAGTAATTTTTCAAAGGATGGAAAAAAAGACTAAATAGGTTTGATCCATAGTTATAAAAAAGTTTTTGAAAATTCAAGATACTGATGATAACATATTAGATAGGATATATAAGACTTGATGGTGGTTGAATAAAAAATAACATACAAACACTATGTTAGGAGTTATATATTTTCATTGAGAAACCACTTTTTTATTACATTTATAATCCATCATAGAGTGGAATGTTTCAATGATATAATGTCAATTTTGAGAAGGTAAGGGATTTTTTTATGATATTTGGAATGCTTTATTTCCATTAAAACATCTTATTTTGTGTGAAGAATGATGGAGAAGAGGTTCCCATCTATGAGTGAGGTTAGTAGAACAATTATAGTTATTATTAACAATTTAATATTATATAATTATTACTATTGTATAGTAACCCCTTAAATAATTAATTAGAAAGTATATAGTGATAAATGTCAAAACACCATTATGCAAAAAAAAGATGTTATTATATAATATTTTCATAATTTTTAATATTAATTAATACATTTTATTCTCTTACTGTAGTGAAAGTATTTTTAGCAAGATATATATTAGATACATCACAAAATTAAATTTACCTCGTTAATAAATTCGAACCACATGATTCAAAATTTGAGATATATTTTTACAGATTAAATTTCTAGAAGTGGAAGAAATTTTTTATTATTTGGTCTAAAAACTCTATTTATTATAAAATCAAAGACTAATTTCTATCTAGTTAGATGTAAACCTATTATATATCCCATAATTTCAATGCCAATTTTCTAATAAACATGTATGGAAGACCCATTATAGTATTATACCTACATCATCTTGCCTACATCCCTACCAGTGAACATCATTCCTAAATCACCTCCTTCCTGCAAACTTCCTGTGTCACCTGATACATCCTAAATCCCATAGGGGATGGCGAGGATTGGAAAACTAGTTTTTTGATGTATTATGATGGGATTTACGAGTCAGCTCCCACCCCAAGGTTTAGTGGGAGAAACTAATTTTAATATAAGCTTTCAAGATTAATGAAAGATTATTTTTAAATATACAATATTATGCATGAATATACTTTTTAAACAAAACTGAATATAAAAATGATTCCTATAGTATTAATAAAACAATTTTTAGTAAATTTTATATTATTTTATTATATAAATATATCAATTGAATTAACCAGCATCTAAATTATTCGGTTTTAAAAAATATGTTATAGTACTGGATGATTAGAATTTATAACTACTCAGTGAAAAACAATAATTTATGAAAAACCCTAAAAATTACACATGAGATAAATTTAACTATATAAACTAATAAATTATAACTCTTTTATATAATTTTATTTAAAAAATGTATAAATTTTACTTAAAATATAACCAAGACCTATTTCAATTATAATGATAAAATAACTTGATGTCGATTGGTAAATAGGCTAGAGATATAATATATACCTATAATAGGATGATATATGGTATTACCGTAAAACATATTTTCATATCCTTCTCTATAATATAGTAAATGAAAACATCAGCCATGTGTACATGTTGATATCCACTTCTATAATGTGACATGTTTCCCTTTTTATCTTCAAAATTTATAGTTGAAAATATTATGGATAAAATCAATAAATATTATATTTAATACATAATTATGATTTTAAAGGTATTACATTACTTTTATAATTACCCCTCATATCCCTTGGAAATTGATAATGTCACACGAGTATAGGTGTTGAATACCACCTCCATGAAGCGATTCCATGAATTTTAATTTACCCCCTCACATTATTGGTTATGAGGATGTATATAATAAATAGATACAACCTGTAATGATATTTATGAATATGGAAAATTAAACTAATAACTACAATATTTATTTTACAACAATTATATAAATTGAAATTTTGTTCCTATGTATGTACAAGCTACCATCTCATGGAAATTACATGACATATTTTTCTTAACCACATTTCATGGTTAGATTTAAAATTTTGTTCAGTTATGAAATATTTTAATTATATCATTCTTAATATTCTCTATGTAATATAACCATATCTACATTGACAATGATCAATGTGAAAATTTTGTTTTGATGTTACAAACTTAACAATATGGAATCCTTAATTGTGATGTTAACGATTTGAGTAACTAAATAAATAAATGTAATAAATGAAATTAAATGATTAAAAATATTGTAATAAACATTAAAAAGGTACCTATGAATGTGGAAAATTAATACATTTATTATTTAAGAGTTACATAATGTAGTATTAAAGATGGGATTTAATGTAATTGATTTTAATTTATGATATTTTTGTAAATTTATTAAACACTTTCTCCAATATATATACATTCATTCAAATGAATCCAGAATGTTGTAATTTATGATTAAAAAATTTATATATGTATTTGTGGACATATTTTACCATATTTATAATGGTTTAAAAATTAAAATTTATAATTTTTTATATGGGTTCATTCCATCATTTTTTATAAATCTTTATTCTAATATTTTTTAAACAAATATAGATTGAATAATTTTTCCACCCTAAAAATACATTATTAAATATCAATTATCCAATTAATGTAAACATGAGTTTTGATGAAATAAAATTATACATTATTTCCTTTGAATTTTCCCTTTTTATGTGTTTCTAATGAAATGGTACATTTTTCCTTAGGATTATAGGAAAATGGAATGTGTATTTATTATGGGTTCAAAATTTTTTCAGGGGTCTTATTAAGAAAATAAATAAAAATTATAATTTTTCATAATTATGTTGAACATTATAATTTAAATTATTGGAAAGTGATTCTGATTTTGGTGTGGATAAAATATATCTCTAATGAATTTGGTTATGATTATTCTTTTTATGATGATAATGAGGGAGATGACAGGAATTTTTACTCCTATGAAATTAACATGGATTATATTTCTATTATAAGAGGTAAAAATTAGTAAACATGATTTATTAATATGATGCTAAATGAAATGTAATATATTTTTGAAACATGTATTTTTGTGTAAATATATTTATTTCATGTGGCAACAGATGTTTATAAACATTTAGATATGTATGGATTGTTTTTAAATGAATCATTTTCATTATTTACCAAATTCTTGAGAAAAATTTAAATGTTTTTCCAATACATTGTAATGGTATTCAATGGATTTATTTGGTAAATTATTTATTTTAAAATGAGGATTATTTTATTTAATGTTCGTTTGTTTATTATTAAAATAGTATATTTCCAATAGTAATAATTATTCTCATCACACGATTGAAAAATTTTTGATAATGGATTTAATAATTAATTTAAATTTTAGAAAGGTTTAGATTTCCATTAGAGTAAATCATAATAAATGATCGTATACATTCTTGAATTAATAAAGGATATGAATTTAATGTACAATTTCTATATTAAAAATCATAACTATTTTAATTTTTTAATTATAAATATAGTTATCTAAAAAATAAATATGAATAATCCTAAAAACATAAAAAAGTCCAAACCTTTTTATAAATCATGTAATTATGAGTTGATTATATTATAGTTCATTATACTATAGTTGGAAAAAATTTCACCTATAAAAACTAGGACATCAAATAATTCCATTCCCTTATAATCTTTTAAGGGTGATGGGTGACTACACCACAAATTAGGACCTATGATGTAGTGGGTGATACAAAGTGGTGTTGTGTATGTTTCAGGGATGAAGGATACTTTATAGTGTTGATATTGTTCCAATGTGGGATTTGTGTACTAGTATATTTATTGTTTTATAATTGTTGATTTTAAATGTGGGAAGATACGACAAAATGGAAATGGTTTTTATATACTCTGCAATATAGATATCTGCATTGTAGTCCACATTCTGATATGGTTACCATGTCACCATTATGGTACACCATGATATGGATGTTTGAGTCGAGATAGACCATTCCACAACCCTTCTGTTGTGCCATTATAGTGAGTTTTGAGGGATTAGATGGACCATGTAATGGCTTTCAAGAGGTTCCTTAAATTATTGGTGGTCTGATGGAAGAGGATCGTCCATTTCTGGAACCCTTACACTATATCCAAAATTTACACAACATATAGGTTTCAAATGTGGGGGATATACCCTATTTCTAGTGGGTTTTTGGTTTTGTTTGTGTTTGGTATGTTTTTATAATTTTTCATTACACATTTACCTAACTCAAATATAAATTTTTTTGGGGGTTATTTTCTATTATTTATAATCTTCTTCACTCCCATGGTTTATTCCCCATTCCTCCAATTCTTATCCACAACGATATAATTATTTTATTCAGTTTTTCGATTTATTAAATAGGTAAATTCATTCATACCACTTCATATGACCATTCTTCTTAATATTCTAGATCCCTTCCAAAATATGGTATCATTGATCCATGGTTCTAGCGCGTAATAATTTTAATATTTGGTGTTGTTGGTCCTTGTCTGGGTATGCATTAAAGGTAGCTTCATGTCATGTAAGAGTATATAAACTCTTTATATTGTAAACATGACATGTTCAAAGTAGGGTAACCCTTGTATTAGGATTTATGTATTTTAATCATGATTCCATTCCTATTTGAACTTGTGTTTTAGTAATTAAATTATAAAATTATATGAATTTATGCATATATTATTAATGAAACTAATTTTAATATTTATATTCATTATATAATATATAAT
Organism: Viscum album; assembly: GCA_963277665.1. Classification (NCBI taxonomy): domain Eukaryota; kingdom Viridiplantae; phylum Streptophyta; class Magnoliopsida; order Santalales; family Viscaceae; genus Viscum; species Viscum album. The sequence goes on from OY728150.1 coordinate 524,067,282, forward strand.
TTTAATCAATTTTATTGTATAAATTTGTTTTTACATAACACCACATGCCATATTCTTCTTTTAAATTCCCAAATGGGATTTAAAAATTATTTATAATCTTCATAAGGATATTTGGTATTTTAATTGTATTATAAATTTCTAAAATATGTTAAAAAACTATAATCCTTCCAATAACGTGATTTCTATATTATTAAAATCATTTAATTCTTTACCAATAAAATATATATGTTCTTTATTAATTATGGTTTTAAAGTTCTAAACTGTGTTTTTTATGTATAGTTTGTGCCTTAAGAATATAGTTTTTTGATAGAAAACACACTTCGAACTACCCTTTCCTTAAAAATTTTTATTTCCTTAAATTATCATCAATATAGGATCAATTTTTTATATTATCATATCTAAATAAAATGGGTCCATTATATGGATGTTTAATTTGGTTTTGGTTCAATAAATAATTTATGTTTTGAAATATTATATGGATATTTTTGTTCAAATAAGTATTTCACCTGGTATATTAAATCATACACATTTCTTCATGTAATGGGAAATTGAGAGAAGAAAACGGGATATCTAGGGACACATGTCTCAGTTGTTTAGGAAATTTCTCTAGAAAGTGTCCCGTGGTAGAAAATTTAACCTATATTATAATTACTTCCTAGAATTAGTCTATATTGGTTATTACCAAGTGTTATGGGTTTTTTATTTCATTATATACACAAAGAGGATTGATCGTGATTTTAGTATTGTATGATATACTTCACAAAGCCTATATGTAATCCCATGATCATTGTTTCATCGTTATTTTCTTCTTTCCAAATTACCGTGACTTCCATATTTATATCATATTTATTATTTCATGTGGAAATTTATTTGTTTTTGATTTCCCATAATAATTTATTTAATTTCTTCTTCTAACCTCTTTACTCTTTCTTTTAAAATATCCTCTATTTTATTTTTTGTCTATAATATAACATTTGGAATTGTTTTTGGAATTTTAGGATTAATCTTCGCATGTATTAGTCCATTAAATTGTTTTTCAACATGATGTATTAATTTAATCGATTTTAATGTAAATGATAAATGGAATATTATTGGTTTCATAAATTAAATATAGAAAATTTTGTTTTGTAAATTTTCATCCAAATTATAATGAATTGGAACATTTACATCAACAATATGCAATACGGTTTGGATTCTTTTTGAAACTATTTTTTTATTTTTTTGCATTCATGTAAAAATATTTTGTTTTATTTTATCATTTTTTATGTTAATGATTGGTTTTGGATTTATTGATAGTGTTTTTTATTATGAGTTATAAAAATATACAGTATTCTATCTCTAATTTTCTTATTTATGTCTTATCTGTTACGGCCATGTTATCAATTATATTACACGTATTTTTATTTGTTTTTTGAATATGATATGTTATGAATCTATTTCAATATTATTTTCTAAAATACTATTTTATAGTATTTGTAATTGAAACTAAAATTGAAACTCTATTTTATGGAGAGGTCATGGAGATATTCATTGGGGAGATTGTATGTTTACTAATATATTGTATAAAACATTTCCCCCAAGTTAAAATTAATTATGTTGGTGATTATCGAAATCCTAAATAGATTAAAAATATACCTCACACCCTTACATGGGCCAGAATGGGTGTTTTGAAGATGGATGGACTATGTGGATTCCTGAAACAATTAGAATAATAACCCTTTTTAATTTTGGTTTTTAAAGGGAGACTGAACATATTACTCTATATAATATTTATGTAGGAACCAATTTATGTTTTGGGAAAATATTTAGAATAATGTGATTAGTTTTGCAGGGAAATAGGGTCTTCAGTCTTAGGTTTCCTTTGGATTAATTTTTTTTTAATTTTTTCTTGAATTTTCATGATGGTTTTTTGGGTTCATAAAATTTTTTGAGTTTATTGAGTGTTTCTTATTTCAATAGATTGGAACTAGAGTTGAACTGATGGTGTCTATAATTCTTCCACATTATATAATTCCATGTGGAGATTAAGTATATGCTTTAAAATGACTCTGAGTGGTTTTAGTATAATTTTATAAAAATGCAATATTCCATGGGATAAAATGTAACATAGCCAACAATCCCCTTTGAATTCATTTGTTGATCATCATTTATATTCAACGATTATTTCATTTTGATATGTTTCTATTGTTAGGGAAAAAATATTATTTGATATTCCTATATATTAATGATTTTTACTAAAAACATTTGGATTGGACATGGTGTTTTAACTATATATTATTTAGAAGTGATAAAATGGATTAGTTCAGTAGTTTTTTATCTCTCTACCATGTTTTAAGTTACTATATATTTTTTCCAATTCCACATTAAATAATGTTTACATAGGAAATGGTAGTAGTAGGGTTTTGAAATAAAAACATGGTGTTATATGGAATAATATATAATTATTTTCAATCTAAGTGTTATTTGGATGTTCCTTTTGTATTATGTGGATAGGTTTTCATTGATGTTCTAATATTTATTTATTTGATCTAGAACTATATATTTCTATTTATATTTAAGATACATTGATGTTAATTTTTTTATCACTTTGGTTTTTTTAATTTTTTTCATGTATTCCCACACAATGATTTGATATAATCATAGGGATATACTATATGCGGTTTACCAGATAAGATCCCACTAGTTGAGGAACCCATTGATTTTCTTCTATCGTTCTGAAAGATAAAGTCATGTCTCTTTTAGTTTTATATATATCATTGTAATGGAGAATAATTGTTATGGAACACTGAGAAAATAATTATCCTTTATTAGTTTATAATGACTATAATTCTCATAATCAATACTTTTATAAATAAGGGTATAAGTATTATGTTTAAGAATTATATTTTTCATAATAATCTGTTAGTATTCCATTATTGGAAGAAATTTGTCTCTTTTAGCCTAATAGTATTTATACAAGGTAATGAATGTCAATAAGGATATTTAATTATTCTATCTCAAATTGGGAGTATAATAAGTTTTTACATGATTTCTCTATTTCATATAATTAGGGCCACATAATCAAAATATGTTCATGATTGGTAGATTGACGAAATAATATTTTGAATGGTTCCATTATTTAGATATTGAGTCGATGTTATTGTCATTTTCATTAAACTATTATTTAGATGTTGTGAAATAGGGGGTTATTTTTTTCATTTTAGGAGGTGTGGTTAGTGTTAACACTACATCCTATATTCATAGGTTTGGTGAAGGGAGATACCGTAATTGAATATGGTTGAATCCATCGTTTGAGTTGTTATTTAATAGTATAAAGAGGAATTCCAATATATCACTAAATTAATCTTATGGTCTGAAAATAGTGTTCCATTTATTTGGTAAGTTAGCCAATATATATCATTCATTTAAATGTAAAGAAAATAACATTTGTGATTATAGCCACATGTATCATGTATAAATATTTTATATGGGTGTTTCTTAGAAAGGGATTGGTTTTGATCTACCTCAAAATATTATTCACCAGTTCAATCTTCAGAACATATATTTCATTGAATATAACCATTGAAACATAAAAATTAAGATTAATAAAAAATTTGTTTTTTATAATTTTGGGAGACATTAATCAATTGGTAATAGTTCAGGAACCATTACCATAACACATTTTGTAAAAATTTTAAACTAAAAATAATGAAAATAAAAAAGAATATTACTTTTAATATTGTGTAAATAAAGTTAAATGTCATCGAAAATTAAATAAAACAATAATTTTATCATAATAAAATTAATATTTAAAACATTATATAGAATATGGATATATTATAGAAATATTACTGACCAAATGGATAAATATGATCGGTATTCCATCAAAATATTTTCTCAGTAGTTTTAAGTAAGAAAGAGAATAAAACGAACTGAAAACATGTAAAATACATAAATAATAATATTAGATGAAAATGTTTGGAATTTAAAAAGAGAATGTAGACATAATTTCAGTCAACTAAAGTGTAACCACAAAACATTAAAAATAATATTTATATTGATGAATAAATAATTAACTCAAGTTTAGCTCATTATATATGTAAGATAAGTACTATAAAATAAAAAACAATTTAATATTATACATTCATAAAAATTATATTTTGAATTATTCTGTTTTTAACAAATATTATTTATTATATGTTCTTATAATTTTAGAAAGTTAGTTAAATTCACAATGGATATATTGGGGTCCTTTTGTTTATAACCATAAAAAGGTAATACATTGATCAAGGTCAAACGAGTCATTGTTATATTATGTCCACAATATTAATCATTATATAATTATCATGATTATGTGTTACATATTATTTTTGAATCGTCATTAAATTTCATACATTTAGAATGATTCACATCGCATTGTGGAGGATATAGTCCCAATATAGACAGGAGAAATTTCATTATTTATTTAGCATGTATAAGGTTAAGATAGATGATGATATATAATATTTCAACAATCATGATTAATTAAAAAATATTAAATATATTTAATAGTTCCTCATTTATGATCTTCTATGCTAAGTGTTGAAGAAGATAAAAATAGACCAATGCTTGGGGGAAATAAGATGTACGTATGCCAAATGTTGTTTTCATTTCCCAGATTAAGGAAAAGTATATGATAAAGGTTTTTCCATTAAGTTTTTAACATTTTATTATATGTAAAATAATGATTTTATCATATCAATGTTGTTATAGAATCTTTGATGGTTTCAGTATAAAAATGAAAATGTAACTAAATTTGTAAGAGTAATTACTCTTCTTTGGAAAAGTTATTTTAGTTCATACCATTATCCTTATTGAATTGGAATTTTAGGGATAGTTTATCATGTAGAACTTGTGTATAGATATTAGAATTGAATTCGGATACTTTTGGTGAAGTAAAATCTATTATGTGTTGTGTATAAGAGATGAGAGTAGGGTACCTTATATAAATTATGTTACTCTAACACTTTAAAATATTCGTATCTATTAAATATAATAAGAATCATACTCAAGGAAAATGGAAAAAAATATTAATTTTAGAATCTATGGTGATGAGATATTAATTACCCAAATCTATTAATAATTATTTTAATATTATTTAACCTTAACCATATATTCTAACCTTAGAAAATTGTTTTATCTTTTTACAATGTTGACAATATTTTTACCATGGTTAATATTCATAATTATAGAAAATAACTTGACATAATTACAAAAATATAAAAACCTTATTATAAATATATGATCTATTTATAATGATCAGTTTGTTTATAATTGGTTGAAAATATTTTTAATTTAAAAACAAAAAATGAAATGAAAATCAATTTTTTTAGAAAAAAATCCATTTTTAAGCATAAATATAATCTTTTAAAAAACCATATATAACTCAAATTCATATTTTATTAATTTGATTATATTTATTTAAAGTCATATTATATTAATTTATAACCAAATATAAAATACAATGGGAATTTTACAATAGATGATTTATTAAAGTAAATTCTTGGTTTTGAAAATAATCATTTTTCATTATTAATGATTAGGTCAAATATATATAAAAAATACAAAAAATTACCAAATGATAAATTACACTATAAAATGTAAGAAATGATATCCATTTCCCATTATTTAGTTTCCAATTTTTTCAGATTTTACTTTTAAAAATAATTGTGATCTATTTCAATTATAATGATAAGATAGAGGGCTTTTCATTGGTCTATTGTCTATAGATGTTGTGTTTTACTATTTTAGGATGATATTAATTATTAAAATCCCTTCACATTTACTAATTTCATTGATTAATTTTTCATTCAAATCAGTTCTACAATAAATGGACATAATGTTTCCTTTTATCTTCTTCAGGCTCCCACATTTCATCTTATTTTTCATGATTTATCTGAAGAAACATAACCATCTTATTTTCCCAAAAAGAGAAATTTTATAATAGTGTCTTGTGGTTGGATGTGATATTCATTGTAAAATAAATCATGTCCCAATTGTATTTTCTCATAGGTGATCACACAATTTGAAACTATCATGTACTTCCAAATTAATGAGATATTCATCACATCATGAACATTAGAGAGGATAAATTGATTTTTTTAACATAAGGTGCATACCAATTAATTATATAATTTCAAATGGATACATTCCTTGAGGTTATATTTTCCATATCTATTGAAACCTTATAACACCATTCCAATAAGTTACCTTTAGGAAATCATGATCTTCCACTTGAAATTCTAAATCCTCCCTTTAGATATCATGTGATATTTTCTTCAACAGTGAGATTTCATAATATAAATCTGATTAATATTCAATGATTATGTTTTATCATCAATGAAATTGTTTCCGACGCTTTCTCCAGGGTGCGCGTAGCCGTCTGTAGAAGACGCGCAACTGTTGCCCAGCATTCCCACATTCCAAAAGCGGGTAGCATCCGTCACCAATTATATTACGTTTTCTCCTTGATCGAAACATGATGATGGGATTTCAGTACTTCCTTCCGTGGATTCTACCTCGGAGATCGTCACCTAGTCTGGTTGTCCCTTAAAGATTAAGTCGTGGTTCGTAAATCTCGTTCTTGGTGCCATATCATTGTGGGTGATGGTTAATTACAAAATTTCCGTCAGGACATTCCGTGGGGTCTTGACATGGTAGCAACCTTCAGTTAGAGTAGATGTAAACATGAAGCATGTTGGGGAATCTCGGGATGTATGGATGTTGGGAATCTAGTATTCTTCCTCATAAGAGGTAATCTCAATGGGGAAGAACCTGAGGTGTCCCACGTCAATTGTGGGGTATCTTATGTCGAGGACATGTCTCTGAGGTTTTCTTTAGCTTCCCATGTTTAACATATGGTGTTCTGTGAGTTTAACGTCTTGTGGAGATGGCTACACCAAAGGCATGTCTTCAGAGGTTTTCCTCAGGCATCTCATGTTTAACATGAGGTAGGCCATGAGATTAACCTCTTGTGGAGACAGAATGATGGTGAGTCGAACCTCCCATAGAGACAAATCAGATTGGTATATCCCTTGGATGGAACACCAGGAAGGTTTATTGTGTGGATGGATCAGAACACTCAACAATATCAGACCCATGATGGTGTGTCCCATAAAGGGAATATTTCACACTGTGAAGCCTAATTTGGACACCACTGAGGGCAAATTAGGGAGTGTGGAACCTAGAATGGGCGAACACCAAAGTTTACCATCGGAAAGGTTTGAACCTCATGGAGTTTTCCTACATACCATGTAGAGATGACAGGGATCAAACCCACATAGTTTAAAGGGGTGAGTAATCGGGGTGTACAGAAAGCACAAATACCCGGATACATGATGGGGCTTACGCATGGAAAGTGGTCCAAGTACTACTTGGAGTAGTGAGGAGGTGGATGACATGATCCCACTGGTTTGTGGTGGCCCGATTAAAAATCCTGATGGATTATGGAGAGTTTAATGAAGTGGAGGGATAATGAGATGGAACCGACGTGAGGATGATGATGATATTGGGCATGATCCTTGAAGAGACTTCCTATGTATCCTCGTTGCTGGGAATCAAAGTCTTCATAGTTCGGTGGGACGATGGGACACCTGAGGAGGCAACCCATGAGAATGGATGCAAGGATGGGATATGGAGGAAATAGAACCTCCATGTCGGGGCATGATCTACCTAGAACACAAGTGATCGAGGGATAGATCAGGATGAGACAAGGGTGATGGGCTTGAAACTCATAATGAATTTCTACGGATCCTCGTGGTAGGGAATCAATGTCCACATAGTTTATCTAACGATGGATTGTCGTCGATTAGGGAATTCAATGGATTACCATGGAATGAGTTTGACAATGGATTACTGCCGAAAGGGGTTGACAATGGCTTACAATTGGATTGGGGATAGTTTAGTGTAATGTGGGACAAAAGGGGCGTACAATTTATCAACATGGAGAAAAGGGGAGGACTGACATGAAGGGGGTGAAAATAAATGGATGGTGAGCATGAACCTCAGGTAGGCTTCATACGTACCTTGCCTTGGCAAGGATCAAAGACCATTTAGTTCATGTAGGGTTTTTGGAACTGAAGTGAAGGTGGCCAGGACTAATGGTTGGTGGGCTTGATCCTCAGTGAGGCTTCCTACGTACCTTTCTTTGGTAAGGATCAAAGTCCGCGTAGTTCAGGAGGAGTGAGAACCGACATGAAGGGGGGTTGGAACCAATGGAATGTGGGCTTGAACCTCAGGGAGGCCTCCAACGTACCTTGCCTTGTCAAGGATCAAAGTCCCCATAGTTCAGGATTGTTTTGGGGCTTACACTCAACAATTACAAGAGAGGATTTCATGGTTGATTCATACTATAATCCCATGTGAGTCGTTCTCGGTGTGAGAAATAAGAGGCAGTAAGTACATGAAGATCATGGCACAATGGTGTGTCCATGAAGGGTGGTGAAGGGGGATTATTAAAGGAATCTACCCAGGTGCCGCTATGGTGCGACAATGGTGAATGTGGAATACGCAAGTAAGCTGCCTGGGTGCCGCTATATTGAGGCAATGGTGAATGGGGCTTACGCAAGGAAGCTTCCCAGGTGTCTCTATGTAGCGACAATGGTGAATGGGGATAACACAAGGAAGTTGCATGGGTGCTATTGTGGAGCGGCAATGGTGAATTGGGCTTACGCAAGGAAGCTCCCCAGGTGCCATTATGGAGCGGCAATGTGGAATAAGGAATATGCAATGAAGCTGTATGGGTTCCACAATAGAGAAGCAATGTGGAATGGGGATTAAGCAAGAAAGATGCATGAGAGCCACTATGGAGTAGCAATGGCTAATGGGGCTTATGCAACGAAGCTTCCCGGTTACCGTTATGGAGAAGCAATGATGAATGGGGCTTAAGAAAGGAAGCTTCCCTAGTGCCGCTACTGTGCGGCAATGGTGAATGGTACTTACACAAGGAAGCTACCCACGTGCCGCAATAGAGTGACAATAGTGAATGAGGCTTACACAAGGAAGCTTCCCAGGTGCCGATATGAAGTGGAAATTGGACATGGGGCTTACACAAGGATGCTTCCTGGGTGCCGCTATGGAGGGGAAATGGTGGAAGGGGCATACTCAAGGAAGCTGCTCAGGTGCCACTATGTTGCGCCAATAGTGAATGGGGCTTACGCAAGGAAGTTTCTTGGTTGATGCTATGGAGCATTAATGGTGAATGGGGCTTACCAAAATAAGCTGCTCGGGTGTCTTCCTCATGTCTGGCCATGAGGGCATCCAAATTTATTGGTGAGTTATGGCATATGATTGAGGCCTATAACTATGCGCTAGTGAACAAGCGATAAAATTATAGGGGCATTGGAATCAGTCTGAACAATGGGGGATGAAAAGTCTGAATCACATGCCCAACATTCGGAATGCAGGGAGGGTCCCATTATGATGGATGATAACTATAAACCATGTTAAAAACACAGCTTCCATATCTCGTTTTCTTGAAATGGGGACAAACAAATGAGGGCCGACTCTTGACCGTCATCGAAACAAAGGACCTGACTCAATGTGTCATCCAATGTCTTCTAGGGCGTTGGCCTAGGATGGTAGATGAGATGATGCAGCATGGGAACAGACCTTTAGAGGGGTTCCATTCAGACATGGAAGTGGATAAAGATCCTAATAAAGGACACACAAATCATAAGGTGAAGTGATGGAATGTTTGAATAGATTCCAATGCTCTTGAAATTACGCCACTACGAAAATGGAATGAGGCATCTTATGTTTTTCAAGTAATGAATCTCTTATTTATAACAAAATGCATCCTATTATTGAATAATTGGGAATGCATCAATTTAAAGTCATGTATAGTGGACTGTTGGCACCTTATGCATGGAGCCTAAGGAATATCTGGTTTGGAGAAAGAGGCATCACATGTTTGGATCATAGGGTGCACTATAGTTTATAGTCATGTAAATAGGACTATTAGGCATAAGGCGATTAGCAATGGTTGTTGTTGGGAATTACACAAGGGAGGCCCTTTCTAGTTCAACCTGGCATAGGAGTCAGGTGATGGTTGTTTCTTAAGGAATGGTTCACCTCAAGGTACTCGGGGGGATTGATGATGGGAATCTCAACTCATGAAATAGAAAACAAAAGAAGAGGAATGCACTGACTCAAGGTGTTTCATGGTGTGTGGAGGAGTATTTGAAATCATGGTATCCCATAGGTGGAATGCAGCAGTGCATAAGAGTGAAATGGAAATTGCGGATGTGGCGGGCAGAAAAGTTCATGCTGCGACTCTCCATTTTTCCAGGGGTCAGTTACGGATTTGAAGGGGCCATCCCGGAGGGCTGGGACAATAGCCCGACACTGACCTCATTCAAGGGTGACAGGGCACAACCATAGCATTATGGACCAACGAGCACATGCCTTGGCACTGTTGTGCGTAAGATGGCATAGGCACATGATGGGCTGCGTGCAATATTGAACTAGGCGGCATAGGGGTGCGCAAGATTCAACACCTTGGTATTGTTGTTCAGAAGATTATAGTTTTGAATGAATTATTGAAGTCTTGTGCACAAGATCTGAAGTTTTTCATGCAATATTGAAAGTTTTGTGTGCAAGCATCGAATCTTACTAGAATCTGACTTAGGTAAAAAACATGTCAGGCGAGGAACAAACCACTGTGGGCCCTCGCAAAAGAAGACACATATGGGACCTGTCACGCAAGATCTCAGATGGAGGATTCCATTCTTCTATGCGAGCATGGACGAGATGGTCTTACGTGCAGCAGAGCTGTAGCTGATCTCCATAGGGCTCTCCTGAGTGGTGGGGGTTGCACTTGTATTTAATAGCGAACCGAAGAGCGGTTTCCAAGAAGATTCTGGGCGTGGATGTGATCTTACACTTACCTTGCAGAGGGTGTGTGCGCAAAGGGGCATTAGACGTTGCATTGGGCCCTTAAGAATCTTGCATGTGGATGCTAATCATGAGTGCACATCTCAAAACATGCGTTCACCTTCCTTAGATGTTCTTCGGGTAGCCAGGGCGGAAGCTGACATCTCCTTGGTCACATAAAAGGTTTGTGCGACATGTTGTGCACCTGATTTTACTGTTGCATGCCATATTCCATTCTTGTGTGAAAAACATCCATTCTTGCACACACGATTTCACTTCTTGGGTGCAAAACATTCATTATTGTGTGAAATAATGTACTTTTCGTGTGGAAGCAGTACATTTCCACAAAATCGTCCCGGATTTCCATTTATAGCAGCCAGCCTTTGAAAGGCTATAACTTTTGATCTATATCACTGTTTGGGCTCCCAGACCAGTCAAATGGAAGCTTTTGGAACAAGGAACACTCTGAGATCATGAATTAGGGAATTTGGTGAATTACAGAGACATGTTTTCTGGTGCAAACAAAAATATTTTCTTAGATGATTTATTCTAGAAAATTCATCCCAACATGTTGGTTTATGGCCCATATTTCTCTATAATGATTCATTTAGTTCCTATTGAATATAAGAGTGGAATCACTTATTATATAAATATTCATGAAAAGGTAAATTCTGATCTCAAATAACATGAACTTAAATTGATAATGACCTCAATATATGTCTTATAATTTCCAAATATTTTATTCGATCGAAAATATATAGTACCCCATGTTTAAGAGACAATATGATCGAAGTCTATAATGAATCAATTATTCTATAATTACATACCTTTACACTGGGTTAACAATTTTTTTCCAATTTGGGGGTTTATTCTGGGGATTCATGTATGGTTACAAAATCATTGAGGCCCATCTCAATGTTCACATCTCTTAGAAACAACAATTGGCCCCCACATCTGTAACAATGTAAAGACCAACTTTTCAAAGGAAGGAGGCCATTTGGGATTTTATACCTAATGACACATAGATATTCAAATTGGGTAAGAGGATGGGTCTATGATATGATTACATACATTTATGGGGAATTATTTCAAATTTTGGGATGCTCTTATAGATTTACATATTTTTAGTAATCTCTTCCAAAATGAGATACAAGACCAGTTTCCCTAAAAAGGATCACGTTTCCAAATATTTTGAACAAAATAGGGGGTTATATTAGTGAGGACATTTCTTCTAATGTTCTTTATTCATATCCATTTATTTCTTAGCAATGGGTAACTGTATTTATTTTCAGTCCACATAACCAAAAACTATAGATTTTACTACCATTCAAGGAGGTAATTAATATTATAATGATGGTAATGAACCTTAATGATTTTTCATACATATATTATGCATAACCAGAAGAAAAAACCATGTAGATCTTTTAAATCATTCAGTTTAATGTCATATAAAAATTCTATAGATGAGGGATTATATGAATATGATATAGATCCCATGCCATAGGATGTAGTAATATGTGTCCTGTTAATTAATGGACTCAATTTTATTATAGGTTATACTATACTCAACCCACTATTTGGTAGTTATAGTTAATTATTTCCCATGAGATTGATTTCCTCATGTTTTACTGATATATTAGATTATTTGAAACTTATTATAACTCTGATGAATTTGTGTGGTGTAATAATATCATGATACTTGATGGGTCTTATAAACTGAGGTAGTTTTTGGTAGATATGATATATAATTTGAATGATATTATATTTTAAAATACAAAATAACAAGTGAGCATTGATTAGTGTGAGAAAAAGTGGATAACAACCAACCAGAATCACTACATCCCAATACAAGACATATTCACTAAAGTGAACCTAATGATGTGTTTGAAATGGATCTACAAAAATTGGAAGATATCTTATGTATCCTATTTATAGTCAGTATCAGAGTCTTAATTGTTCCCTTTTTATCCCAATACTCTAATGTATGAGGAAGAATGATGTACCATTTGAGAGTTTTGATCCTTTGGGTAAGTGTGTCTAAGATATGGAGGGACTTAAACTGATATAGATTCCCATTAGAGCTTAGTACTATGGAAAGAATATTACATATCCTATTTGGATATAAATCATAGATCTTTTTCTTCATTTTTCTTTTCAATCGACTAATGGAAAATGAAGGGCCCATGAGAGATTTTTGGAACAATATGTTAATGATTCTTAGACAAGGAGGTATATAAAATGAGGGGGATTCATATTGGATATTACACCTTATGAAAAAGTCATATTTATCCTATTTTTAGTGAAGTGAAGTTCTCAATGTTTATATTAGGTTATTTAAGAAAATATATAATGAAAAAGTTCATCATACACTGGTGTGTCTACATAACATTTCCTAAGTGTCCTCTTGATATGTTCGAAGTGTCTATCTGACAAGGATGAAAAGTAGCATGGTGCTTCAAATAATTAAAAAGGACATACCAAAGTTCAACCACATGATCTAGTTGGAATATCAGGAGGAAATTTTTATTTTTTATTTGGCACATCCAAGGGTCTTCGCATGATCAATTTAGATATGTACAAGTGTGAAGCGTTATCAAGACTACCATGATCGAAGGCTATTGCGTGACATAGTTAACATGTCAATAAAAATTTTCTTGGATTCTTAATCAATATTGTAGTATATCATAATAATTGGGAAGCATGATTAGTGTACATGAAAATATATAGGTGACATGTTTGGAGGAATTCACAGAACATGGTTGACATGTCTGGAGCTCTTCTCACCACTTCAATGACATGTCCAGTGGACTTTCAAAGGCATATCTGACATGTCCCGAGGACTTAAAAATACTACATTGACATGTACCCATGATTTAACATGGTCTTCAAATGTATTTATATGTTCACTCTCCCTTCTCATTAAATTTATTGTATCCATATTCACATAAGACTTTCATTTTTTCAATATTTATCGAATTTTTTCCTCAAGGATCATCAAGAATTACCTTTTTGAGGTCTGTTGTGGGAATGAAAAAATTTGGAACTTAAATTTTATTATTTTGATGGTTAACCAGATGTCAATCGCATGGTTTTCAGGTCGATAATGAGAATTTCAAATTCATTCAGTGGGATTCCCTAGGCCATTCCCCAGATTTTACCTGGTGGAATACCCTTGTGATGGAGAGTCTAACATGATGTTTTCACTTTTGTGATTGTGTGGGTATACCATTAATCTCATTTATGTTTTTTATGATTGGGGGGAGATTTATGTGGATTTTCATCTCAGTTATAATCCTCCTTTCAATTTTTTATATATCAGAGATCAGATATGGAGTCAGTGGAGTGATTTTCACATCACACTCTTCAGAAGATCCTTTAACAAGGCATTCAAGGCATCACATGTTAAATAGTGATGGTGTAACATTACTTTTTCATCATACATATTAATCCCTGACTCATAAAAATGATTTCACATAATCATGTTGACATACCAACAAGCCATTTTACCATTGAGATGAAATGTATTATAGCCCCCATGGTATCAAGATTGTGGTGGAAGGCTTTCATTTGATTGAAGAAGATATATCTATTGTACATTTAGGGATTATAATGGTCTATCAAAGGAAATTAATGATATTAAAAAAGGCTTGTTGAGGAAATCTCACTAGATCATCATGACTTATTGATGTATATATTCTTGATTAATGGTGATCACATGAGGTGCATAACCCCTTCTAATGAAACTCATCAGATCTTCTTCTCGTGACAGGATTACACATCTTCCAATAATTGTTCCTCATTTTTTATGATGTTTTCCCTTTTCCCATTGGATTTAACACAAGTAATTTAATGATCAATAAATAATCATATGACAACATGTGAGTGATATCGTGGACATTATCTATTACTGTCTTTATTGTTTCACACGATCAAACTGAAATATTAAATGGATTTTTAAAGAGATAGAATATATGTTCAAGAGACTTCATTAGATCTGTTCACCTGTCGAGGTGGGTTTCATATGATCAAGGATACTTGAATGAGAATCATCATGGGATCATGTGGGATTGGATGAGAACATTCATGATATCGAGTCTGTATTCTTAAAAATATCTATGTGATTATTGGTGATCAGAGTAGGAACATATCCCCTTCACAGAAAAAAAAACATAATAACAACGACCACATAAATCCAACAGAATTTTCATTTTTTTCCATATTTAATATGGGGATTCATGTGCTTTTTTATTTTTTCACCTGATATGTCACATGATTTGGGGAGCTCAACAGGTAGCCATCACATTATCAATAATGATTTTCTAGATTCAATCACAACAGAAATAGAAATTGACTATGAGTATTTTTATGATCAAATGTACATTCCAAATGGGCTTCATGTGATTATACACATATCATGTGAATCACATGATTCATTCGCGTGTTCATCCAAATATCATGATACCACATGATTCAGGTGATCTGACCAAAATCATCTTCATGTAGTGTTGATGTTACTTTATTTTTCTTGATGAGAAAATAATACCCCTTATTTGGGTAGATTATAAATTCTATAATTGATGATGCTCATTTAGTGAGAATAAAAATCCCCTCCCCATAGGAGTGACATTCGTATGGACTATGGATTAGTCATGAGGAGTGTAAAAATCCACATGGGAATTTAAGCCTTCCACTAATCACTTTCTTATGCAACATTTAATCATTGAGGTTACTGTTGGTATTACATAAGGAATCGTATAAATAGTAGAGTGATGGATCTACTCATTACAAAAGTGAATATAACTCTATAGTTTCTAGGATTTCATTGATTTCATGACTACTACACTAAACCTCAACACAACATCTATTTTGAAATACCACAACTCAATAACATATCCCAATGACTATTTGTGTGATTAGTTGACAACATTTGTTCATGTTGTCTCACTAATAGAAGTATTTGTCTCAGTACTAATTAAAAAAACCAAAAACCAATAGTCTATCATTCTTTCAACCTTTCCACATGCTTTCAATAGTATAATTATATTTTGAGCATCGTATGTTCTCTTGGATTGGTCACATATGGTTCTTGTGACCATCTTTACATCACATTCTCACATGTCATAATATAGATCAACCTTCCTTGATATACACTATGGGTCATGCCATCCCTGATACCTATAGTAGGTCATGAAATTACGAATCCTTTAATAGTATTTTTGATTCACCTAATGTTTCTTGAGTCATATATCCCCATTGTCAAGGTTCTTCACTTAGCATATGTGTGATCATTTTCTGTATAGATCGATTCTAGTTATCATATGTATTCCAAAGAATCCTTAAATATGTTATGATTTTTGGGAATCAAAATGCCAAACCATTGTATCACATATTCTAAGACAATTATGGTTTGAATGTAATTTATCATCCTAACTTTTAGAGCCACCCCTATCAAACCTACTCCCTTTGTATAAATTTTTTCTACGGGATGATGTTCTCATTCCCTTAGCTAATTACAATAACAAATCTTTTTAGGTTTTAAATTCTCTATAATGTATTCAAATGAATATTTCTGAAGATATTCAACTTGTTGTATAATCATTCTAGGGGTCTTCTTATACATTTGATAACTCCAATCAGTGTATATATATTTGCGATATTTTCCCTCACCTGATTTCACAATGTTATTCGAGTATACTTTTATCCTCCTTGAATAATCTAATAAGAATTTGGATGTCAAAGTGGGACATCTAACCTTCAGGAAATTTATCTAATGAACTGGCATAACCATTATGCGTTAAGAAGATCATCTCAAAATTCTCCATTCAGTTACATGTTATTCATCTTTATGAGCTAATATAGACTTCTTAGTTGGTCGTGTATCACTTTTTGGAACTATTACATGATATATAAAGCCATAATTTTCCTAGAAATAATTAATTATATCTCTATATTTTCTATATAGGGATCATTCTTTGGGATATTTACAATCTAGGGGTAATACCACTTCTTGGGGAGATTTATAATGGATTTATTATTTATTTGGATGTTTTGGATGATACCACATAAACTAAAACTGTCTAAAGGGACATGTTTACCATCATGAATGAGAAATTAAGGATGCAGTTGAACATATTCTTGCTCATTTACATGATGAAATGGGTAAACATCTTCCTATATTGTACTGGTACTCAACTAGTAACAATACACACTCATCAACCCTATTCCAAAAAGGATTGTTGTAGAATGAGATCTTACTAGATTATTATTGAGCCTAGGGATTAATATTCCTCAGGATACCATCTAAGACTTGATGTATCCCCAAAACACCAGTTATTGAGGTTTTTTCTATGTTTTTAATAGATTACTTTTTGTAGTGGGTGATGTACACAATCTAAATAGAGTGTGAATATTGGTTATGGAAACATAGTTGGAACTATGGAAACCCCTTAATATAGTTTTTCTAGTTCTTACTAACCTTCATCAGCTCTTTGGCCATATCCATAATGGAGAAATCTATTATGATTTTGAATGTCACTTACAGTACTTATTTGGATTGATTAAATAGCATTTTTTATTTTTTTTAAATATCATAACACTACTGGGATCCCTGATACATTGTTCTTTCCTAGAATTATGATTGATTTTTTGGTTTAGGTGATTCTTCTATTTTTCAACGTGGAAAGTAACATGTTGATCTGACATGATAGTTTTATCTTTAAGACCAATAATGCCCTAACTGGCATAATTATTTATAATGGTAGTCATTCTATTGATGATAGGTCATATAAAATATATCTCCATGATGGGGTTACTACATATTATTTTTACAAGGTGATTATTTGTAATTCATATACCCGTATCAGTTCATGTGCCCATTTTTTGTATTTAAATTGTTTCTCCTCTCCCTTAATAAAGAGTGTGGGGAGAAAAATATCTGGAGAACAATAACCAATTTTTGGATAATTTTTAAATGTGAAGACAAAAATAATGATATTATTCTTTCACCAAGAGATGCCCTGGTCTTCCAATATTATGAATATGTCTAAGCATGGGTGGAAGCCTACCTGATTCGTGTAATAAGTAGATTGGTCCATCAGGTGGAAAAAAATATGTGCTTCAACAAACCCCTTTTCTTTCTTGAAGTGGAGTTGATTCAAGACAAGGTTGAGACTCCAAAAAATCATTCTCATCATAGTGAAGTCAATCCAATGAATTGGATAAATTTATTAGGGAAGCTAATCTAAAATTTTAGTGATGTAAAATTCATCAATTTAGCAAAGATAACTAGAAACTTATTCTATTTCATTTTCTTCATCTTGTCCAACAACTCCTCCATCATAAATTACAAGCCTAGTAGTGATATAGAACTAAACATCACAAAATAAAATAGAACAACAAATCTATGCCCAAATTAATAAAATTCTCTAAGAGGAGTAACAAGTAGAAGATAATATTATATCTCTATAAAATTAAAATCATTTAGCCTCATCATACTTATTATTAACTACATAGAATGGAGTTTTCCTCATTTATAAAAACCCCTCAAACATTTTAAATACCATAAGAAGTAGGGTGGAAGCAACATTATAACTCAAGCTAAAAAAATTTCTATACTCTGGATGATTTAGAAAATTTAGCTGACAAGATTTTTTTTAGTCTATAAACAAACATTTTTTATGGAAACTTGAAGAAACTCGTGAATATGGTGATTACTTCTTATTGTTCACTTTATCAGTGAATAATATTTTGAATCATTACTTATCATTGTCCATAATTATTTAATTCATGATGTGTATTACATTTTTAAAAATTTATATTGTATGGAATATCAATGTTAACCATACTGTTCATAATACCTAGTAAACCCAAATGGTTGTATTTGAATTATTCACTCACAAAAGATCTCTCTTGAGAATTCTCAACAATGACCACTGAAAGAATATTTCTTATTTTTGTGACTACTCCAGTTTTTTTGAGATCACCATACATAAAAGGATAATTTTGGTTTGATTTATCCTAGTGGAAGAGAACTCAACTTCTGCCTATGAGTCCATAGAAATCATAGATTTATTTTTTTCTTTGGGACAAAAAATGATCCCTAAAATATTTGCAACTCTTTATTTATAAATTTACCAATATTTTCCTATATTTCATATGGGGAATTCATAGTAGTAATTGATATGTATTTTTATTAGGAAACCCTTTTGGGGGGTTTTTACATGAAATGATTTATAAAATATTCATTTTATGAATTCTCTTTATTTCCCAAATGACATAAAGTGGGTTTAAAAAAATCAAGGACTCATCTTTTTACCAGGGCATCCTTTTCATGTTTTATCTGTTGAGAATTATAAATCTTTTAGTTCTTTGTTTTATGTTTTTTAAAAAAAATATCCATTTTCATGTTCTAGTTTAGGGTCTTCCATCTCAGACCATATGTTACTATATTTTAGGGTCTTCTAGATTAGATAACCCAATGATCTAGTTTATATTGTTCAAGCTTTTACCATCTATTGTGATAGTATTATGATATTTTTTAACACACCATCAGCTACGGTTGTTTCATAGTATTATAGATCGGACCTTGAGAAGATATATAGTTTCGAATCCTACATCTCATAGTTTATTGAATAATGTGAAATGGGAAATACTTTTTGGGGGTAACTAAAAACACCATAATGTTTTGATTATGACCATGGTATTTTGGGGGATAAAAATTATCAGATTTTATTTCCCAAAAACAGGAGATACAACTTCTTGGTATTTAATATGGCCTTTATCTTGTGCCCATTTGGCATACATTAATGGTAAATTAAAGGGGATATCCACCATTTTCCATAGTCTATGGATGATTTTATTAAGATGAGATTTGTTGATTGAAAAATATTAGGGTTGTGAAACCCATCGAGATAGTTGGAAAATGAATTTTTTAAATAATGTTACCAAGTATTTAAATCAAAGGATATATAACAGGTATATCTGAAAATTATGATCCAAAACACTATAAGGTGTTTAGTTATACCATGGTCCTTTCGGGGATCATGAAGATTTGTGTAGAAATCATGTAAGGCTGAGATACATCAACTTTTCCAATTAGAGGCCCTTATTCCAGGGTCCATAGGGATTAGATTCATAGTCATGTAAAGATAATCCGCACTCTTTCCAATGGGACATAGAATATTTGTGAAGAGTGAAAGATCTAGATTATGATATGGGTCATGGAGAAAATAACAATATGAAAAAGGTTTGGGATCCTTGAGGTAGTTTAGCATTATGTTGGTAGTATTAGTACCAACATCACGTGGGTTCAATCCAAAGAGCGTAGGAAATTAATATTTTATCGAATGAAGTGTCATATTAATTCATTGGGAATGGGTACAATATATAGTTATGTAACATAGAGGATGTTGAATCAACTTGAATAGTTTGGTTATGGAGATTGTAAATCATGGTTAATGAATATCTGAGGTAAGTGTACATGGAAACATATGGCTATAGGTCAACCATAGTTTATATAGGAAGCCCATGTTTGATGTTGTCAAAGAAATCTACTATTTAATGGGGGCTTTCTAAGACCAATCCTCAACTAAGAACAAGATATTTGGTAGAAAATAGTTTTCTACTGAATCTTATAAGGTTATTTTCGGATCATATATTCCATGATACTTTTTTTATATTGGTTTGAACAAGTAAAGATGGATTTCTCTATCCATGGGGTTCCAAGATAAGGATACCAACTTAGAGACTAGTTATGTCCTCATAGAAATAAAATAGATGAAGGTTTTTTATCAACATTGTAATATTCAGTATGGGTTTGAACACCCAAAAATTTATGTCTCCATCTAGTGAATATGTTATCATGAAAATGTGTCATAATCAATCATTATGACAACTTTTTACAAGACCTATGTGGATAGCGAGATTGGATTGGTTATTACTCACATCAAAATGTGGAAACTACGAGCTGTATGACTTAATTGTTTATTTATAAATATTTCCTAAATTCTAGTGATGAGGAATTTTGTGACTGGTTCCTTGAATTTTTATCATGATTCTACTTTTAGTTCTTCATCCTAATAAGTATTATGTATCTATCAATAGCTATTTTAGGATCTGTCTCTTTGGACAATGAATGTATAAAGCTTATGGTCTTAACACATTGACCATAGTATATGTATTTTAAGGGATGATGAACATGTACCTGAAATGAGGGGGTGTTATAGTACCACCTAATGAGAAACCATAGGGGAAATATTAATCGACAATCCCTTTGAATGGGGGATGAACATTTTGTATATCATGGCCTACGGTTTAGGGGTTATGAGTAATTGTATGGGACTGTCATACTACGGATGAAACAAAACAACATAAGGTTATGAGTTCATCCACAATGGTATCATACCTAAAAAAGATTATATATCACTTCCTATAAGGTCAAGATTCCTTTTTTATCTAGTTCAGATCCCATATGAAGATCTACCTCTAGTATGGTCAAATTGAGTGATACCTTCTCTATTATAGGGTCTGTGAATTGTTTGAAGAAAACAGAGGTGGTCAAGACATGAAGTGTGATTAATATGTTGAGGTTTTTAAAATATGATTGAATTACCCCATACTTTGGTCAAATAGGGTTTGGAACTTGTGGTCTATTGATAAAGAATTATTATGAGTGATGGTCTTTACAGTTAATGTTATGTTGTGTGGACATAACTATTTTTCAGTTTAACAATTTGAAATAATAACATTTTCCATGTAGTTCGATATCATATGGTTTCTGAAATAAGATAGTTCCCCATATATGATTAAATTATATATAAGTGGGTTCATCTGTATCATTATATGTGTTTCAGCTGAATCAGAGATTGATTATATGAGCATAACTATATTCATTGTGATTCCAAGAATCAAGGCACACGTAGTTCTTTTATAAAAGTGTAATGCACAAGTCTGACCCATTCATATGGATTGGAATCACTTTTCCCTTATAATTCGTCCCTAGATTGATGACACATGTTTCACTACATATCCTATATTAATTGGAATCAATCCAACCATAGTTCAAGAATGAAAAATCTCAATTTAGTTCAGGCCCAAATGTATAGGGAGAAATTATTTCCCAATGATTTTGTAGATTGAACTAGGATTGGATATCTCTGTGTCACTATATATCATGTGATAATAGGAAATGTGAAACAAAAAATTCATTGATGGTAAACTCCCCTTCTAGTTCTGACCCATACATAAGAGGGTGTTATTCTCATCAATTATTATTGTTGGACAAAGTATTTTATATTTAGGTATAACTACGTATACTATGGTGGAAGAAATCAAGAAAAATGTATTTATTGTATGGTAAACTGTCCAATTATTTTGACCCATATGGAAAAGGATCATTGTAATGACATGAATCATGATGCACATTGTTCATTTATGGGAATATCTCTATATAGGTATGACCCCTACCTAGAGTAGGGGATTTTTTCCTATTTATTAGTGCCGATGGACCATGTTTTGGATATTGGGATTTGACTATGTATATTGTGATGGAATGAGTCAAGACACACATAGTTCATATATCAGATTCAATCTATGGAGGTCTTATACATAGAAACAGGGAAAATGTTTTATGATGGTGTTTCTTCTAGTCCTAGGATTGGAGAAACATGTATCAATACATACCTTGTGATAGAAGGAATAAATCCACAAATTATTCTTGGATCAAAAAATCCCTTTGTAGATCTAGCCCATGTGTAGAGGAGGTCATTACCCCCATGGAATATGTTATTTAGTACTTGAATTGGAGATCTAGGTTTCTCTATATATCATTTTAGGGTAAGAGTCATGCCAAATGTAGTTCTTTGATGGGGAATCTCTCCATGTAGGTGTGACCAATAAGCATGAGGAAATTATTCTAATTGATTATTTTTATTGGACCTGAGAATGGATATTTTTGTATAATTATGTATCCAACGATGGAGGGAATCAAGCCTCTAATCGTTCATGGATAGAAAACTATACACATAGCTATGTTTTATAAGTAGATAATGGAATTATTCCCATTGATTATTTCTGATATACCTAGTATTGGATATCTAGGTGTTAGTGCATATCTTGTGATGTATGGAATCAAGATGAACAGAATTTGTAAATGGGAAACTCTACACATAGTTCTTTCTAATTTAAAAAGAGAGACATTTTTTCCATTGATTATTATTTTTTTATCCCAGATTAGAGTTCCAAGTGTAACTAAATACCCTATAATTATTGAAATCAACCCACATGTATTTCTTGGATGGGAATGTCTCCATGAATGTCTGACCCATACAGGGATGGGGGATTTATTCCAAAATATTTTTAAATATAGACCATGGATTTGAGATGTGGTGTCAATATATAATATGTGATGGAAGGAATCAAGCCACACATATTTCTTGAATGGAGGTATGGTGGTATACCAACACCAATGATAATGGTCTTCTTCGGAAAGGTCTATTATAATGTGATCGTTTATGTCATGAAAGTGACATATTCCACGTAGTTTAACGTCATGCAATATAGAAATTTGGTGTTCCTTTTAATTACATGATTTCAAAATGATTTTGAACCTGAGATGATGTGATATGTGTCCATCATGAGGGGAATCCCTTAACAAAATTCAAAATCCACATGATTTATTCTCTACATCAGAAAATGTAATTGGAAAAGGTTCATTTACCATAAAAAAGAAATTAAAAGGACATGGTAATTTTGTATCATGTGGAAGTTATGAAAAATTATAGGATCTAATACTCTCTATATAACTCATTAGAATGAAAATCAAGAAGTACATTGTTTTGTGAACAATTTAACAATGAATGAGAGGGACATCAACCAAAAAAATTAAAAGAGTGAGGTAAGGAGAAAGTTTACCCAATATGAGAAATATGGAATGAAGCCCCACAAACTCCATCTTCACATTAATGGATTCACCTCATGACATGAATCTCTTGTTTATGACCCAATGCTTCTATAGATTGTTTTCCATGTAATCATATTCATGGTACATATGATAATACTATTCTATAACATCATGATATGAATAGGTTTTTTTGTTATATTAATGTATTTTGATGGGTACATTATGGTGTCTTGTAGATTTATCACATATGATTAGGACCATATAGGTTGTGAAGTTTGAAATCCTGCTTCCAGGACTTCTTCATTGCATTAAAACATCATGCGGTAATAATATATCATGTAGTTTAACATCATTAAACAAGGATGTTTCCATGCAGTTTAATGTCATGGGTCTATAAAAATAATAGTGTTTAACATCATGTTAATATGAAAATATATTATTAGCATATGTTATGGAAATTAATTTCTATGAAAACATGCATTGGTAGGAGTCCTAAAATATCATTCATCCACTCTGGACAATTTATAAGATCTATTTGAATAGATCTTATTTATGATGTAAAGTAGTTCCCATTTTGGTTACATCATTGGGGGTTTCTTTCATGTCATCAATTGGGTTTTGAGAGACAATACCCATTATCTATGATGGAATGAGAGGAGGAAATCCTTTTTATTGAATGATTATGTGATCTGATTTTGATAGACATCAAGGTTTTGCGTTGCTGCCAACATTATCTCATATTAACATTCCAAAGCATCCAACTTAATTTGTAATTGATCATCATCTGATATTTTTCTATTAAAAGTTTTTAAAATTGAGGGAAACTGGGCTACTGTGTTTAGTACTAAATTAGTTCCATAATATATTGAATATAGTGTTTACTATGTAGAACAACCCATAGTGATATATTAGGACCATAAATCATGAACAAGCTTTTCCATCAACGAAATATTGTTCATAGACACTATTTTCTAGAGTAAATTTGATAGAGACTTATTAAAGGCCTCAATTTATCCACTTATCCTAAATGATAGTGATATAAAAAGATAGAATTTATGTTTTGATCCTTTTATGATTCATTAACTTGTTTGAAAATAATTTCATTCCATTGTTCTTAAAAATTGTGCGAGGGACACCAAATCTAGTGATGATATTGAATTTTATGAAGTTAATGGTAATATTATTCCCAACAACCATGAAGATAATTTCATTGGAACTTTTTAAAAATATGTTGTTAACAATAAGGATTCACTTGAACCACTTATCGATGACTAGGGAATATATACCCACAACATCCATCCCTCATACAATAAATAATCATGAATATTTACTTGTATTTTTCAATTATTGGGGCTGATGTATATAGTTTCAATGAAGATAGAATGAATGAAATGTTTTTAAAATTATACACAGTCATGTATTATAATTTTATAGTAGTGAAAAATCCTTTTAAATTGGTGGGAGATCCTAGTCCAAGAATGTTAAGAACTACAGGATCCTTTATAAACTTCTTTCGATAAGAATCATATATTATTTTAGGAATATGATGATATTTCCATTAAATGTACATTTTTAGAGGTTTTTTTCTTTTTTATCCCACAATAAATGGTAATGTTCACTCCTCAATGTCAAGTACATTTCCATTAACATGATCTAATCGCAGGGTCCCATTTTTGAGATAATTGACAATATGATCCATTTATCTATGGGATATCGGTTCATCACACTAAAGATAATTGTTGACATTATTTATTTATTCTATATTTTAAATAATGACTGATGAGTCCATTCTTCAGTGTGTGATGCAGATGACCACATCATGTAGATTTTAATCTTCTAGGAGTGTGGTTGCATTAGACAGTGCTTCGATGAAATTATTTTTTGATCTAGGGACATAATGAAATTTGGGTTAAAAATGGATATTTTCCATCATTCCTATTACATAACGAGTGAGATGTTCCAATTACCATTTATTAATGGAATATTCTCCATTAATTTTTAATCACAAAATCTCAATCACCTATGATGTTTAGGTATGTTTTTTGTATCTATAGTTCTATCTCTAATCCATTAATGAGGGATTTATATTATACTCATCGTTAGTGTACTCTTTGGCCTATGAGAAAGAGTAGGAAAAACATTATTTTCTTAGGGAATCAAAAATAATCCCTAGACTAACCGTATTGATTATTGGGATTCCAGACAACTTTTTTATAGGAAATCATGAGGCATCCTCAAAATACATCTCCCATGTACAAGGAGTATCCTGATCTTATAAAACATCTTCATTTGGAAATTTGGTGTCCATTGGTTTTATTTCTAATATAGGATGTGCCTTAAGGAAATCAATTTAGATTCCCCTTTAACATACTGTTGTCACATGAATTGGATGTCATATTTTTCTAGAATATCAGACCATCGAGCTAAACTCCCAATCAATATAAGGTAACCAAAGATGTACCTGAGAATGTAAATACAAGATCCCATGTGGTCTTCATGATGATACATACAATGTCTCAAATTTTTCACTATAATTATGAGATTGAGGCATATGTTTTTGATATCTGAGTACCAGGTCTCGGTACCTAGAATCATGCGGCTTATTTATAATGCACAGTTTCCAATCCCAATATAATTTTTCTTTATGTGGAGATCTATGAGCGATCATTTAATAGTGGAAACCTATAAGATGAGTGGATTTCCATACTTTTCCAGCGTCAAAACTGGTTGGCACAAAATTTAATGAATTATATGGTCAATGGATCACTAGTAGTCCTCATCACAATAATAGGTGAATATTATCTTTATTAATCTAATGAAGGGTAGATAATTGCTAGCCAAGTAATCTATGAATGAACAAATGTAAGAATGTTTCCCTAGTATCCAACTATGTTTTTTTATTTTTCAAAGGGATTACATTGCTATGATTACAGTTGAAATTTTTTGTTGAACTATATTCCATTATGGTGTTCCACAAACCATTTAACATAACTAATTTTACCTTCAATATGAAGATAATTGGATTAATCTTTAAATTATATTTTCAGAACATTAACTCAATTATATTTTGATCCATTAAATGATCACATCAATGATTATATTTGAATACCAAGTCATTGATAAATCATTCTATTATACCCCTGATGTAGTTCTTAAAGATATGATGCATCGTGATTTTTTAGTTATCTCCTTCATTCTTTAATCCAATGGACATGACAATATTGAAAAATATCATGTGAGGTGATATGAAGGCAGTGGATTCCTCATCTTCAGGGGCTATCATTATTTGATTATAATTTAATTAGTTATCCATAGAGGAAAGGTTTTGTAAGCTTTCAGTGTTATCAATCAAAGGTTATGTGATTGGAAATGGGGAATCATCCATCTGGTCATGTTAAATAAGGTATATAAAATAGATTCAAACCCTGATATACCCATTTTTTTTTATAGGGTTGATATTTTAAACCCATTTTAGTTATTTCACATAATTAAAATAATTGTTTTTGATCAATTTTTTGAATTTAAAATCCACATTAGTAGCATGAGAAGGCTATGTAATCTAGGATTCCTACTTGAAACCTTGATAGTCATCATGTAATCCTAGATTTTGAGTAGAGACATCGGTGTCCATTTCGAGAATTTATATATATTTTTGTTCAAATAGTTATCGATGTTTCATTATAAATGAATTTTTTACATCCTGATCTTGAAGATTCTTGGTGGAACTAATCATTATAGACCACATTTATTATTTATGTTCAATATTAACCTGACTGAACTCTTCGATGGTGGGGGAGATTCCATTCTCATATAAATGATAGGTGTTCATGAGGACATCATCTTATTCTTCAATCCCGAAATATGTGGATACATTTTCCTTAATAGAAGGTATTCTAGGGGAATATCTGTATTTATTAATGTAATATACTCATTGGTGAGAGACATTGTAATCCCATTCTATTGGATATATTATAGAGATATTCCAGAGAAGATTATTTTCATTTGTGATTCCACTAGTGTTTGTTGGATCCAATATATTTGTGATTAATTATACTACCTATATCAAGATTATGTGTAGCACATAATCATGGTTGGTCATCATCCATAGATTTATAGGGGTTGTCCCCAAGTTATTGGTTGATGAAACTTAATCATTTTTATCAAAAATTTGTTGTTTACTCTCCCTTATATAGAAACCGTCCTCATCATATATGGATTCAAAAAACACCAATGGCCTATGATTAACATGTCTTATGAAGGCCTTTCTATCAATTAGGTATTTCAGACGCAGATAAAATATTGAATATAACTCAATGTCGATGTGAATCCAAGGTCATAAAATAAGAACATTATATGTGGTGTATTTCTTGATTACCATGAAATTAGTCTGAGATGTGAGATCCCCAAACTGATCCTTGATCTAGATCTTCACGATTGGTATTTTGAAGATCGTATCATACCCATGAATGGTTATATTTGTTAGACATAAGCCTCCTAACAATATCCCAAACAATATAGAGATCAATTATGGATGAGGATGATTCCGAAATAAATTTAAATTGGGGATCTTTGGATGCCGACATTATCAAGATTTCCCTAAACATACGGGCATTTCATATGCCCCTAGATAACATCTTCCTATTTTTTTATGAAAAAGCTTAGGATAAGTAATTGTAATGAGAGGCACTTTACAAGGTAAACCACATTTAAATGAAATCTATGTCAAACTTTTGTGGGATCTAAATATCCTCTATTAGGGCCTATATGAGTTATTTAAGTTGATGGAGAGGATTTAGGATCATGATATTGGCAGGGAAAACTGGAAACTATTCTAGAATTTTATAATTTTGTTCTAAAGATCTATACTTCCCACAGTTCAGTTGCTCCCTATTATATGGATCAGGAGTTCAAGTGTTCATAGTGTATAGGCCTGGTGCTTGACCAGGGGTTGAATGAATATCTATTTCAAGTGTAATGGGTCATGCTACCCATCCAATTTTTATAGGTTGATCAGAAAATTACCCCCTTATGATGTCTCGTGATTTTCTAAAATGGATATTAAACCTTTTTGGATATATAGTCATTACATTACATGAAAATATTCCTAAATAAAAAAATATATTAGATCCTTTGGAAATATAGAACACATTATTCTAGTTTTGTGAATGATCATTAACATCTCCCAAAAATACCATTCTATTAACACTACTAATTAATACCCTTCTTTATAACATGAGGAATGGACACATAAGAAAAGGGTGATATTAGATGCTTGGTAAGGGTAAACATGGAAGATATGTAATCATAACATGAGCATACTGGTACGAAAAAAAGAATATAAAATTTTTTAGATCATAACCCATATATCAAAGATCATATACACGTGTCATGGAATAAGTAATAGAATATCACAAGACTTGAATCGTAAGAAAATAAAATAACATGGAACATGAGAGAATAACAATGGAATAAGATATTTAAATTGTGGTATACACACACTCTTTTATGATATCATATTTCAGTGATTCCAAAAAATACATTTATCGTAGGAAAGTCTTTGGTTAATCACCCATGTACCTACATTTGTATTTGGACAGAATTTCTTGTACTATCTTTTATTGTGATTTTGAAAACCTCATGTGTTCCCTCTTATAGCCGTCTTACGAAGACCTCCCATGTATTCATTTGTTTCATGCTTCAGATGAACTCTCATGCACCCTCTTGATCCTAGAAAACATATATCACTTATCAATTTATTAGAAGGAGATATAGATCCAACCCATTAAATAATAAAAACTATAAATATTTCTTCCAAAGGGAAATAAATCATTCATCACATCAAAACCCATGTAAAGAAATGAGTTTTAGAAACATCATTCATTCATACGTAAAAGAAAGAAAATTATATGGTATATTATAATTATAGTATAAGTTTTATGATATTTATGTAATATTTATTCATAAAATTCATCCTCATTATAACCTATGGGATATATATATGAAAACAAATCGCATCGAATCATGGAGATGGTAAGTCGTACTTACACACAAGCGATAATATCATTTCCAAAATACGATTAGGTTGTAAAATGGTAGATACGATAGTGTCATTACCTAAGTATAGTCATTTCATAAATATAATATTTAAAAATAAATTCATAATAATTCCCACTCATAAAATATAGTGATGTAAAATTAATTGTTTATCTATGTGGAGATGGAAAGCCATATTTATGAACGAATGATACTTTCACTTCTTATTTAATGAGGAATGAGATATATAATACTATTTAAATAATAATAATAACATATAAACATATTTATGATATGTAGTTTGTTATTTTATGATATATATCATTTATTTTGGGAGGTATAGAAGAGTAGACAAACGAGTGATCTATTTGAGCAGTTACCTATTCTTCGAAATGAATCTATTAGATCTCCTCTAATGGACTATAGATTTGGAATTTTGATAGGAATAAAACACAATAATGTTTTTATTGATGTGGATATGTGAATTTTTTGGTGATTTGTTGACATATAAGGCTCAATTTGGTGAAATTGTATGAGTATAGATGTGTCCTTTTATGATTAGTGTGAAGGGAATTTTGGGAATTGCCCAAAATGTTTAACTATAATAAATTAAATATCATTACAAATACATAAAAATGGAAACGAATTAATAGAAAATTAGGGATAGGGTTCAATACCACAAATAAATACATTTACGTCATGTTTTCCTTTTATTGTTAAATCGATTCAATTGGATTAACCCATTGTTAATCTATTTGAATTTTAACTACAAAAACAAAAATTTCAATATTAATAGGTGGTGTTTATTTCATATAAGGTTTTAATTAGTTATTAAATATTAAATTTATGATATTTTAGATAATAATTTATCACATTCACCTTTATTTATTATTTTTCATATTTTCAACTAATTTTAAAGAATATTATTTTCATTAAATATCTATATTGTGAATTTCAAACTATTCATTACATTTAATATAATAAAGTCTATCCAGAAAGAGAACATAGAACCAATTAATTTTATACACCCCTGATATGTCATAGGAACCTATAAAATTCATTTAGATCTTATGTAATTCAAATTATAATTATTTTAATCTTTTTAATACTACTCAATTGGTGTTTCCATTAATTGAATAATTACAATAAGCTCATTTTGTAAATATTTATTATAATTATTTATTAATGAAAAATAAAAAAAATTACATGATTTAAACTATGCTTTTATATTTCATAAGAATATTTATATTCATGCATATATTCTATTTAATAAAAATATTATTCTTATTAAAAGTTGGAGTGTAACATTTTACCACTATATTAGATTTTAAAAATATCTAGGTATTCTTCAGGAAGCAGTCTCCATCATATTATTCATTTTTCTACTTATTTTATAAGGATTTAATTTACATCATTTTGGAATGATTGGGAATTTTTTGGGATTGTTTCATTATATTTATAATATTATTCTATACTCAATTACCAGATTTACCATTAATAGTGGTAACTTGAATTACAAAATTAACTATTTATATTGTCTAAAAATTAAGAAAACGTAATTATGAATTTTTTTCCTTATGATTCCAAATATAGAATATATTTTACCAAATAAAATTCAGATAATTTTTGTAAAATAGTTAAAATTAATCCCACAGACAGAAATAAACAACTCATTTTTTCTGTTAATTGTTTTTCAAAAGATTGAAATTTCTTATATCCAAATTTAATGTGCAATATATTCCAATGACCTATAATGTATTAAAGGAAATAAAATCTAATTACACTTTACAAATAATTCAATACAAAATTAACATTATTATTTTTTTATATTTAAAAGTTGTTATCAATTAAATTTATATTTTTTTAAATACATCAAAATTTAGAAACTTAATAGAAAAAACATTCCAAAGTAAATCATGATATACTTCATTAAAATAATAAGTTTATTTTTTTAAATTATAATTTTTGAAAGTTTAAAAAACTTAATTTAAAACAAGTGTTCCGTTAAAAGGTTGTATAACCATCATTTTATAAAAACATATATATGATGCGTAAAATAGGACTTGTT
This sequence comes from Viscum album, assembly GCA_963277665.1. Lineage (NCBI taxonomy): Eukaryota > Viridiplantae > Streptophyta > Magnoliopsida > Santalales > Viscaceae > Viscum > Viscum album. The sequence goes on from OY728150.1 coordinate 524,099,171, forward strand.
CTTATATAACATCTAAAAAATAGGATGAATGATAAAAATTATATTGAATATATTATATAAATAAATATTTCATAAATATAATCCAATATTAGGTATTTTTTTAATTATTATAAAGAAAACTTTTGCCATTAAAATTTTATTTTAGAAAAACGTTTCCTTTATTTTAAAAAGGGTTTTACATTCATTTATAATTAATTGGTAAAAGAAATATATATATATATATATCTTTGTGTGTGTGTGTGTTTAAACCATAATATCATATTTCATTTAATATTATTAAACCCCACCCCATTATAATGTATAGGTTAAAGTATCTTGTTTAAAAAATTACAATAATAAAAAATATATTCCATAAAAACATTGTGTTTTGTGATAGACAAGCTATGACGGTGATTCATGTAATGGAATACATCATGATTATAATGTTATAAAAACATATCTTTGAAAAATTCTAGGGTGTTAAATTCTACCCCTTGAAATGAATTTCACCATAGGAATTATCTTAGGTTATCACAGGATTAATACTTGAATTTTTTTAATAGAACCCCATATTACAAAAATGAATACGAAAACTCTATTTAAATTGGAAATTTTCAAAACATAACGATTACCCAATGTAACTCATAAAAAGGATTCCACATAATTGAAAAAATGTTGAATGTGAAAACATGGACATGAGAAATAAATTTAACTATAATGTTGTGATGGAGATTGACATAGAACATGGTAAGGATAAATTTAATAATCACGTGGCCAAATATCTATGATGATCTATGGGATAATTTTATTAATCATAATAAGAAGGAACTATGATAAATTTACAGGTTTTAAGAAACTTTAGATGTAGTTATATAATTTTCATGATAAGAGATAAGTACTTGATTTCATTTCATTTCATAGTCATATCTCATTCATTAATTTTTCCTTAATCAATTACTAATTCATCTCTTATTTCAAGAAATGAAGATAAATTTGTTATACCTAGTGTATTAGCAGATCATGAGATCCCTATGGAGATAGGTTATTGTATCTATGTTAACATTACAAGAAAAAATATAACTCATGTTATCCAATATGCATAACTCCTCATATGGTGGGACATTAAATTAACCTCTAAAACTTCATCCATTTTTTAACCTAAATAGTTCCACAAAAGGATAACCTTATAAACCATCTGAAAGATAAAAGTCCAAAACATTATAAATAAGGTCATTAAATTTCTCAAAAAACTATATATCATTGATGCCCTATATATTATAAAGTATCTATTATTTTTCACTTACCAAATATGTGAGAAACATCACCATGTATTCATTTAAAAAAAATTCAATAAAAATGTTCTTCTTCATTCCATATATAAAAATTTTTCTTAAAAAAACATTTTCATTGGATTATAGGGATCATAATTATACCAATAAAATATGTGATTTCGTTATTCGAGAATTTAAGAATACAATCACATGAAATTTCACTAACAGAAAATCAATAATATTTACATAGGGTTTATTCATACAAAATCAAACACGAAATTCCAATCGTTGTAGAGGAGAACATATATGCCCAAATTATCAGGGATAAATTAATTCATTGTGATAATATAATATATTCCCTTTTCCTTTTCCCTCAATGGTTTTTATGCCTTATTATCCACATGTGTCCTTGGATTGGGGGCTTCTTAGAATAATTCCCTAACTCCTTGAAATTATAAAGATGAATTTTAGGAGGTGTTTGTTTAGGATAATTCGGATGGTTCACATCATTAGTTACCTTCTTCCCATCACATAATCATTTAACCAATCTATGGACTTTCTTTCCATACTTGTAACACCCTCTTATCCCTTTCATACATTCACATGAGTACTTCTTCCCTCATTTCTAGCATATATATACCCAATATTTCATACAACTATTTGAGTTTTCCTGAGGCCTGGTCATCCTTTTATTATCAAAACATGAGAAATTTTGGGAATATTAAATATATATTTCTAATTTCAGTGCACAAAAAATGAATTCATCAAAGATACTAATGTCTCTTATTGATAAGTCCTTTTGAAGTGTTGGTTTTATCCCACCAAAGAATTGATTGATTTAGATTTCCGGGCTAATGATTAACCAAGATGAATTCCTTACAAGTATTTTAAAATTATCATCATAGGTACCAATTGATAAATCATTAATTTTCTTAATATTAATTAATTATTTATCTATATTTTATCATATAATATGATGGGTGGAATTTTAAAATCATCCCATTCCAAGGAATTAAGTTATTTTTGTTCCAGGATTTTGATAATAATATTCCAAAATTGTTCAACATCAACTCCCTAATGATAAAAAACCAAAATGTGTTTTCATGCTCCAAATATTAAAGGAAGGAAAATAAATTTTAGTGGTATTGATATAATGTTTAGTAAGAAGTGGATCACAAGACCCACTGAAAGAGTATGTGTCTTGCCTCAAGAGAAAATATATATAATTTTTTCCTCTATTTGTATTTATATTTCAAGAATGATTCATATCTTCTGTGAGTATAATGATAATATTTTTAATTCAAACTCCCACAAAATATCATTACTTTGGAAGATAGTCATTGAATTCCCTATCACATTCACGTTAATAAGGGTCCATTGGGTTCAATCGATTGATGAAAACTGGAAAAAAATAGTGTGAGAAACACTAATCATACAATTAAAACTTTATAATAAAGGTATAATAACTTCAATATATGAAATCTTAGTTTTAGTCCTACCATACTTATGATGATTATGAAAACATTGGGATTGTAACGTATATGTAGACTTATCCTTAGGTATCATACTAAGGTTTTATCAATCACATTTCCAAAGGTTGAATAAAACGTTCCTTAAATAATAACTATAACTAACTATGATTTTCGATCATGGGTATTAAATCTTTTTGGATGAATATTCATTACACTACAAAAAACACATGCCTGGGGACCAGAATAGTTTACTTCCTTTGAAAATTTGGAAAATAGTCTTTTAATTTTAATAAATACCATCACAATATCTAATAATGACCATCCCTTTTAGTACTCCTACTAAAATCCATTTTTTTACATATGGAAAACAAACATAAGAAATTTTAATCATAGATTCCCAGTGGGGATTAACATTGAAGAAAAATAAGTTAAACATGAGAAAAATGGTATGAAAAGAAGATCATAACATTTGATGATCATACCCCACATATAAAATATCATATAAATGTGTCATGGAATAATTATTGGTAGATCATAAGACTTGAATCATAAGAAAATAAAATCACTAATTCCATGAGAGCATTAAAATGGAATAATCCATAGAAATTGTGGTGTACACATAATCTTTTAATATCATATGTCAATTATTCCTACCAATAAATTAATTGAATGTTAGGCTTAGGGTAAATCACCCATGTACCAACATTGGACTTTAGATGGCCACCTATATACCTTCTATTTCCTAGAATAGGATGACTTATATTCACTCTATTGTTATGTTCTTAGGATGACATCCCGTGTACCCTCTTGTTGAGTTCCCATAATGAACTCTCAAGAACCCTGTTGTTGTGGGATTAGGATGACCTCCCATATACCCTGTTGATATCCAACAACATTTTTAATTACACAGTATATTTGAGGGATATATAGGTCCCAACAATCAATTAATGTATAATATACATATGTTTGACACCTGACTGTTAGTCATTCATCACATCAAACCACATGTAAAGAAATGATTCCCATAAGATCCATGTAATCATACATAAGCCTGGGAATTTGTTTTCATTATTATCATTTCATCATAAACAAAAACTAATAACAAGAAAAATACAGATATACTAATGAAAGAAATATCTTTAGAAAAATCATAATTAACCTCAAATAATGTTATTATAGAGGTAAAAAAAATTTAGAGTTAAAATTAACACTATTCTTGATGAAAATATCCCTTATTCACGTAAAAATATTTCTTTTCATTAAATTCCATGAAATTATAAAAGAAAATTTTTTATTTCAAAATCACCATGGAATATTATAAAGGATCCCTCAATTAATGAATGTATTATTAAATTATAAAAATCCATTAATTCTACATAATTTAAAAAACATTTCTTATTGTACTTCTACCATAAAAGTCACAATGTGCCACATTTGAACAATAAAAAAAGGTTTCCTCCCAAACCATGTATTAAAAATTTAAAAATAGGTTCGAATGACTTTAAAAATCCATAGAATATTATTAAAAACAATAATTTTGAAAAAATTAAATAACTTGTACATGGAAGATAAATATTCCCCAATAGATATATAAAACAAAAAAATCTCACATATTGATGAGATTGTGAAATAAATAGTTCTAACTATGTAATCATTAGAATTATATACCCTATGAAAGAAACCAGTTATATTGATATGAAAATACCATAATATTCTCTATAAGACACATAAAATACATTCCTTGGAAGTAGACACACCATGTAGGAGGGAAAAATATTGTATATGGCACATGTCTTGCCAAAACAAAAGAATGACATAAATTCTATACCATAAGTGTTGATTTTTTTCAAACAATTTCAAAAATCCTATGTAAATAATATAATATTGTTATACATGTAACATAGAACCATATTAATATATTTAATACATTATAATATTTACATAAAACATTGTATTACTTTCTTATTAATAATTCCTTATTTTTGTTATGTTTCGAGTAATAAGCAATTTGTTTTTTATTCATGTTTTAAATTTCTATCCTTGTTCCTCTTACATAGTTCATGATTTAATCATCTCCATAACGATAACCATGATATAAATATCATATATATATCTATATATATATGTTCAGTATATATGTTTTCATGGTTATTGTTGAATGTTAGATATATATAAAAAATACACCATTCATATAGATGGTAAGCCCTACACACTCATGAATGTTGTTTCGATTTTCTTATCATATAAAAAGAATGAAATTTATATGAGATATTAAAATTCTATAATAAATTTTATGGTCTATCTCTATATCATATATATTCATAAAATCCATCCTTATTACATCCCAATCAAAATATACATAGAAAATGAATCATGATGCATCATATATATGGTAAGTCATATGTACACATGAGAAACGTTATAATTTCCCATAATATTATATGGTAAAGGTAGATATGAAATTATTTTTATAGATGAATAATGTTTTCATAAATATCATGTATATATATTCTACCCATCATAATTCCCACTTATAAAATATGGTGAGGGAAAATAAATTGTATCGCTGCATGGAGATCGTAAGGCATATGTATTCACAAGGTATACTTTCACTTCTTATTCGTTAGGAAAGTATTTTTATAGTTTTTTTATCATAATAGTTATAACATCTCACCATATTTTTGATGATATAGTTATTTTTTAATGATATATTTCATTTATTTTTAGTAGGTGTTTAAAAATAGAGTGATCGATTACATCGATTACTTCCTCTTCAAAACAGCTCCAATATATCTATTCAAAAAGAATCTAGAGTTGGTATTTTGGGAGGAATAGAAACTATAGAATTTTTATAGTGCTGTGGGTAATATAAGTTTTTAGACATTGGTTGATTTGTAAGTCTTAATGTATTTAATTGGTATGATGTAGGAGGTGTCCTTTAATAATGATGGAGATAAGAACTTCAAGAATTTCTCAAAATAATAAATTATAACAAATTAAATATCAATCCAAATACATAAAAGTTAGAAATAATTAGAAGATAATTTGTTATAGGGTTTAATACCATCATGAAATATATTTGAGGCTTTTTGTGTTGTAAACATCATTATTTTGATTAAACATTTGCTAACCCGTATTAAATGTAATTACGGTAACAACATATTCAATATTAAATGTTGGAGACTTTTACTTATAAGTTGTTAATTAATAATTAAATGGTCAATTTTGGATATTTTGACCGATTATTTATCCCCTCTAACCTTATTTAGTGTTTTTATAATTTTTATCAATGTTAATAAAATATTATTTTAATAAAATATCATTACATCCAATTTTTATATTATTCATTAAATTGATGTTAACAAAACGAATCCATCAAGAAAAAATAAAAATAGTTAATTTAATAAACATATAATATATAATATTCTCTTGAAAAATTCAAGGATGAAATTAATTAATTCAAACGATATTTATCAAAATATTTATAGTTCCACTAAATTGGGATTTTCTTTAATTAAATAATTATTGTATTCTCATTATGAAATAAGTTATGATTAATATTTATTCACTAAAAATAAATATTAAATTTCCATGATGTAGAAAACCCTTTTAAATTTCAGAATAAGATATATATTGTCTAGATTATATTATATTTAGCCCCATATTAAAAAAATACTATACTTATTAAAAGTAAAATTGTGAAATTTTTTCATTCTATGATTTTAGTAATATCCATTAATATTTCAAAGAAATATGTCTATTAAATTTTAATTTTTTTATAATTATGTTTTAAGAGAAGAGTTAACTTCCTCTAATTACCTTTGGTCATGTTTTAGGATAGTTTTATTATATTTATAATATTATTTTTACCCTCAATTTCTTGATTTACAATTAACCATGGTAATAAAAAGTAAAAACTTTACTAATCATATTTTCCAAAAAATTAAAGGGGAAGTAATTATTATATTTAAACCATCTGATCCCAAATATAGAATCCATTTTTCTAAATTCAATGAAAATAATTTTCAAAATACTATTTAAAATTTTAACATCCAGATGGAATGAAACAACAGTTTTTTAATGTGACAATGTTCAAAATATTGAAATGTTTCTTGTATCTATTTTCCATTTGAAATTGATTCTAGTAACATACATTGGATTAAATAATAAAATTAAATCAAATTATACTTTTATGTGAATTTAAAATAAACTTTAACACTATTAATTATTTAGATGAAAACTCTTTTTAATTAAAATTCGATATTTTTCAGTATTTATAAAACATGAATCTTAATTGAAAACCAAAAAAATTAAATCAAAGTGAATTTTTATTTCCTTTTTCAAATATTAAATTTATATTTTCAAATAGAATTTATATATGTGTCTGAAACTCAATTTAATAAATTTTCTCCATCAATGGCATTAAAACTTTTTTTATAATAATTTTTCTTTTATACGTAAAAGTATATTTGTCCATATATCATGTCTAGAAAATACATAGGATTGATGTTAACAATTTGACTGAATGTATTATTTTTACATTGTATAAATATAATCCAATAAGAGTTATTTTTTAAAATTAATAGTATAAAACACATTTCTATACATTTAAATAGATTTCTATAAAACAACTCCCTTAATTTTAGAAGTGTTTATACATTAATTCATAATTAATTAGAGAAAAATTATATATATTTATATTTATATTACTGTATAATATAATTTCATAATTCAATTATTGATATTCACACTCACCATTCTAATTGTTAGTATATCTTTGTCTTGTCTATATTTTTACAATAATAAAAAAAATATTTCCTATCAACTCGGTGTTTGATGTAACAAGTCCTAAGATGTTGTTCATGTAACACAAGACATCAATGAAATAAAATTATTATAAAAAAGATATATCAAAAAAATCTCAAGGTGCTAAAACCCATGAAAGTCATTAGTGATTGATGGATCAGTTGGGATGATTTTGGGAGGGCTCAAGGGCACATCTGTGTTTTTGTTAGGATTTTTGGAGTGCTCTCCCATGGATAATGGATATATATATGTGTGAACTGTGGGGATGTGACTAAAATATTGGGTTTTAAAATGCCCACGATTTCCCTCGTATCCTTGGCTCGAGCACCTTCAACCTCTAGCTCCCCGATCTGGTATAGGGGGCTTGTACAAGGATACATATTCACTATCAAAGAACCTTTATATTGGGTGTACTATGTTAAAAAACCCAAAGATGATATCTTCATCTGATGAAGTTCTTATTTGGTGGGGAGGTGACCATTTTCTATGTGCTGGTGAAAATAACTCTTCAAGAGTCAGATCTTATATGGGATTTTTATATGACTCTTCTTATTTTGTATTTTCCATTGTCTAAAAATTTATCCCATCTCCAATAGTTGATTGTAATTTCAACTACATATGTTACGGAATTGTTGTTTGTCTACATAGATGTGCTCTAAGGGTGGCATAAGATTAATCTACTATCTTTCAAGTCATCCTTTTACTGAACATCTATCCATGCATGGATGGAACCTCTAACCAGTCACCCTCAACTTCTATTTGGGTAATGTCTTCAAAGGTCATATGGCCCTAAGAATTAATCAGAACCAAATTTTAATAACAAAATTTGGTTATTTAAATTTCATTAAAGCTAATGAAATTTTATATGGTATGAAACAAACTTCTATAGGAAGGGTAGTAGTCTGGACAATCAGTGAGGTTGATCTCATTGGGTTTCTAGTCTTTAGTAGCTCGAGTTGATCTTTTTCCATGGTTTCAAGGAAATAACTGGGGACCTACTCATTTCATAAGAATTAAAATTTATTTATCCATTCATCAAATCATATGTGACCTAGATATCATTTTACTTCTGGCTAAAGGAAGGTTTTTATTTACATTGTTAGGTGGTAGTCACTAGGTGATTTGGGGCTTGTCTGGATGTCTAAATAATAACTCTTACTAGTTTTTTGGTAATAGATGAAGTTTATTCCTTACCATATAAATTACCTATTTCATGTTCATGGGTAAATATTCATAGATGGTCCATTGAATAGAATCTTCCATGTGTTTTTCAATTTTGAAAACACATGGAATACACATGAATAACTCATTAGGATCAAAGGTGTTTGCAACTCATCCTAATTATTTTCATCACAATGATATAATAGTTTATATTTTGAAAGAGGTTTTTTAGTGAAAAGGGAAATCCTTTACATCGTTAAATGATGTCATAAACCCTATGATTTTCATATTTCTTTTAGTTTGGGAGTTTGAAATTGTTGTTCTTATCAGCATAGAGCAGAACTATTCCTGGAATTAATGATAAAGGGCATACCATCTCATAATTGATCCTATTGGTATGATTTTTTACCAATAAAAGGTTGAACCTGTCAAATTTTTATAAATAATCTCAATTAGTTCACCTGCTAATGATCTCAAGGGCCCTTCATTGGACTACAACTGGACATAATGTGCATGAGATATTCTTCTATATCTCGTGCACCATTAATGTTTATAAATGTTGGATTTCTGAAATTGAGTGGGGGATAATCCCCCCCCCCATTTAGGATATATAATTTAATCTAGCTTCCATGGATTACATTTGATAAGATAGGAATTCAGTGACATTGAGCAGTTTAGGATGTACCAATGTTTGGGTTATATCCCATTTATAGGGTTCTGGGGGGGATTGGTGAGGCGGAGCCTTTTTCATATCCTAATGATTATTAATATATTCTAGTAATGGGTGATCACCCTAATGAGAGAGTTTCTATCAGTAAAATGGGGAAAATTAAAGATCTTCTTTAACTGCTTCATTTATGTAGATCATCTTCTAAGTTCTAAAGTCAACTAGATAGTCATACACCTCTCTTGTGGATAGTTTTTGTCATTCCTATTATGTGGAAGTATAGGATATTAATATCTCTATGAATATGATACACATTAGTAATATTTTCCAAAAGTATCTCCTCATTGAGTTATGATAGATTTTTTTATCTCATTCTTATATAGTGTTAGTTGTTCCACAGTGGATGTAATTTCATCTCTTCTATGTGGTGAGTGGGATACAACCACCCCTTTCTACAACTGAATTGATCAATATCATATAATTTCCACCTATATCTTGGATTCACCCATTTTCTCATGCCAATATAGGAAGATATGATATAATGGGGAATACATTTTTTCATTTATCTTATAATGACAGATAATGGAAATTTTTTTCCATCAAATCTAAGAACATCCCCACGTATTTTTCTTATTCCATAGAATATTATTTTATCAATGCACAAGGAATTAAGAGAATTAAAGAGGTTTATTTGTGATAAAATCCAATATACCACCATTTCCAACAATTTTAAGGAAATATAATCAAATGTTTATTTGTACTTAAGGATTGTATTTAGATAAATATAGATGGGAGATATTAGGGGTACAAATACCCAAATCTCACCGTCATCCAAATGCATGTCCTGAACAAAATGGATAATGTGTTTCATTTCCCCTCGGCCACCCATCTATCAAATATATACAACGTAATGTCTATCAATTTGGGTCCTTGTATTTGGCTTCATAATAATCATTTTCATTAAAGAAAAACCTTCTTGAGTATTTGATAATTAGTAGACCCATGGAAGTAGTCATGAATGATAATACCAATTATTGTCCATACAACAACATTTTGGGACATGTAATTGGGGAATTATTCATCTTAAATAAATGAATTTAGAAGCATGTAGAAAAATTATTTATAGAGTTAGGGAATTTTGACACTCGTCCTACATTCATATGAGTTATTCTAACATTATTAGAAGGTCACTAAGCCTGATAAATTATATAATCTTCATCCTCATTGCATGACCATAAAATACATTACATTAATTTTATTTTCAAGTGAACTCAATCAACAAGACACCATAGTCTTTTATGTGTGACTTTAATCTTTTTAGAAGACATATTAAAAAGTCAATAAACTATGAGACATCCCAATGGTCCATCTCTTATGACCTTATACTATAAGCCACCATAATCTGAGATGAAATACATTTAACTACAAATACCCAATGTTTTTCTCACATGATGTAAAACTGTACAACATAATCCCAAATACCCATTGTAACAAACACGTGATGCCTCACAAAATAACTGTTTGACTATTTCTATGAAATGTTAAAATATATCATACAATTAACATGAGATGTCTGGTATAAGTTATAAGTGATCCCCCATAAAAAACATGGGTAAATTCCCCACACTTTTGGTAGAAATTAATTTCCATTGCATTTGAATAAAAATTATGTCTTAGACATCCTTTCTATAATATGTTAAATTTCATGGTTCATTCTCCATCAGTCCATTTCAATGATAGAATGATATGGGTCCTAATCAGAATTTGGTTCCCCAACATTATACATTGGCCTCATACCATTGTATATACCAAAACAAAGTGTGGATTTATTTAAATTTACACTCGATACGTAGTGATTCCTAAACTCCTTGACATCGAGCTCAAATGTAAATTTACCCATTCATAATAGGATTTTCAATAGTTATTGGACCCTAAATCATGTCTTCATTTCGTTTCTATTTCACTATTATTAGTAGTGCCATATTTTAACAGCCATCGGTCAAATATTTCTGAATGTAAACAATAAAATCCACATTAAAGATATGTGTGTCGTGATTCCAATATATATATATATGATATGTAGTGACACCAATGTCCCAAATCCTGGGACTATCCCTAATTAAATATGTATATGTCCCCTCTCCTTGTATATGGGTCATAATTGCATGGGGAATATTCCATATAAGAACCATTTATGGATATATTCTAACCCCAATGAGATATGTAGAAACACCATGATTCTACAACATAATCCATCCAATACATTATAAAAATAGCCCTTTGCATTTATTTAATAACCTCTGTGTGGTGAAATAAACATTTTCCACTCCTTATTTCTCACACTAGATATAGTTCACGTGATCTTAAGTATTTTGAAATGGATTCCCCTTATGATTGAAGTGTATTACTTCATGTAAGGTTCAACATTGTCCTAAATGTAATAATTTAAAATGGACACAAAAATTTGTTTCCACATGACATCAAACAACATGTTTGATGACTCTTTCATGATGTAAATGTTTTCATTATTATGTAACTCTATGAAGGGGACCCCTATCGTAGTGATCAGTCTCCCAATAGCCCTTCATTATAGAAATAAAGGTGCCTAATTCTCTTTATGGAAACATACATATAGATACTTGGCCTTAATGTGTTAGTGAAAGACAAAATATAAAAAAACTAACTCTCATGTGTGTGAGGCTGATAAACATTGTGATGTCTAGAATGAGTTTATTACATTTAGTTATAAACCAATTCTAAAAAAAATCCTATTTTCGCCACATGAAATGATGATAAATGCATAAAAACCTATTTAAGAACTATGTATGGCCAAATTCCTAGTTGAATAGGATAAAAATTTATTCATGGAACATAGATCCTAGGAACAGTCAATAGTTATTCCTCACATGTGAGAATATATTCACAAGAATTTAGCCCATGAGGCCCCTCTTCACATTGGGATGTTTATTGTTGTTCTGCTAAGATATCTCACCCCCACTTTTAGGAAAATTTAGGTATCCCTTCTGATTAGTGACCTTACATCCATGTCTCATTATGTTAAACTACACAAAATTCAGTCTTATCCACATGAAATTTAAATTATTTCATTCATGATTATGCTCACATGAACATGAATTACCAATGTTGGTCACACACAAATGGTCTTAATCAATAACCATGAATCCCAAATACACATTTAGTTATATTTATACTATGCTTTTGGTTTAAATAAATATTCCATTAAATAATGCTTCATTCATCCTACCAACATAGAATATTTAGATGTTGATTGTATAACTGTGAAATTTTCCCAAACCATTTAAAACCCCTCAATTCACTCATCCTACATCACAACCTCTTATTCTTAATTAATCTAGTTATTTGAGTATATTAATTCTCTTGGTTCAATCTCTCATGTAAATTTTACTAGTGAGTTTTGAATGACCAAAATGGTCCCACCTTGGAAATAATGGTGAACAACAGAATTTTCCATTGAGCCTCTAAGGTAACCCCTAGTTGAAATTTTGTTCCCAGGGAAAAATTTCACCTGAACCCCCTGATATTTTCCCAAATTGGGTGTTGTAATTTCTAGACTACACCAACAAATCCCCATTGACTATGTGTTGAATTTTTTTCCTCAATTACTAATGGTTATTATGCTCATCTAGGTAATATCCCCTAACATATATTCATATATCCTTGATATTTTGAAAGGTTGTTAATTTTCAATGCATATAAGAATTCCAAACCAATGTAATGTTTCTATAAATATGTTTTTAAAGTTATTCAAACTATTTAAACATTTCATTGTTATAAAACATCAAAATATAAATAATTTTCTTCAAAATATGATCTTAAACTAGATGTCCCTTTCCCTTACCATAATACCTTAAACTACATGGTCAACATCATTATTATATGTTATAAAATATCATGTTGGTGTTCCCCTTTTCTAATTGGACCCACTCTCAAGAATATAGTCTCATACCATACCACTTTTTAGTACTAAACATTTCTTGATTATCGTTCACTTGATATGTAGTTACACCCAATCCTCCAACATCAATATTAAATGTGAACTTTTAGCACATGAGTGATGTTGTGTACACTGGGATTGGATCCACCTAAGTCTCCGCATTCACGTCAAGTTTCTTTATACATGTCCATTAATCTCATATATTTTTTTTCCAAATATATACAACCTTAAATATCATAAATTCAAAATTTTATACATAAAAAACCAATCTTATGTGAAATAAGATGTTAAAACAACAACAAATTTTCTAATCTATGAGACCCTAGACTAAAAAAACATATGGCATCACTATATGAAATTAAATATGATGTACAAAATATTTAACACATAACATAAAATTGTATGATATTAATTCAATATAGAAAACATTAATCTATGGAGTGTGGTCCTTATCTTATGGAACTAAAATGTAGTACATCCACGTTTTTCTTTTTTGACATTAAAATAAATAGAAGAAGGTTGATTCTATGAGGCCTATAACCTACGTGAGAGTTATATCCATGTATGTTAACCTGGTATATTGTACCTATATGTAAATCGATAGAATGATTTAATATTAAATTTTCTAAAGAAAAATATGATCTTATATCATCGATAGTATATATGGAGATTCACATTATTTCAATCCAATATTATGATGAAATATAAAAGTACATCACCCCAATGTAGGAGATAAATATATTTAGTTTCCTCTTTACAGGAACTATTTGTGTCTTAATTCCCATACCATGGGATACATAGTGAATCCTTGATATTATATTTCAATTCCCAAACATGATTTTTCATGATTTCAACTGTGTCCCAGCATGAAATCGAAATTCATGTAGAGATTAATGTTTTCATGGAAATAAAAATGCATCCACATGTTCCTTGACAAAAATTATCACCCTGTTTGAATGATTTACCATTTTCCTTTTTATCTGCCACCACGAATGAATCTTGAGAGCTTAAAATAATAGGAGAGGCATTTTTACTAACATTATTGAGTATCACTATTAATCAAATATATAGAATTCATTTTATCTATCAAGGAATTAATATTTTTATGAACAAAACCTATATATGGGAGTATGAATAACGTTATATATTTTATTGATGCATTTTCTATATAAAATTATCCTCCCCCTATATATGATTTAGATATATTAAATAGAAAATATAATTCAATAAACATTATGTGGCTCGATTATTATTGAGATGAGATACATAGTGATGATAATGAATCTTATCCTTCACCCAACTATGGATGTTTTTTCCAAACACATTGACCTGACATTATATTTTTCACCCCATGGGATATTCTGTTCTAATAGTGGGATCATAATTTTCCTAGAGTTCTTCTATTCCCTATCAATATAGGAGGTCCAACCATTTTTTCAATGATGTGAGACCTTAAACCTTAGTAACATTTGGTCAATGAAGTTTGACCTTATACATTAGCTCTTCAGGGACCTAATTACAAGAACAAAAAGAAAAAATAAAAACAAATATGGGGTTTTCCCAATTAAAAATGAGTATATCATCAATATATGGTGGAATAACATTAATGGTTTTTGGACCCTTAAAAATTATTCTTGTTCTTCATGATCATACTTAATTACTTATTATTGATGAATCATCATGATTCTTGTGTCAATTAGACAAATTGGTTATTTATCACATGTAAATTTATATAGTGAGGTGTTACTAAACCGAATGGACATATCTAGGAAATTATGGTCAAAAGAAATGTTTTCCCTTTATCTAGGGAAGTAACCCCTTATAGACATTTTTATATTTGAGGAGCGGTACACCTAAACCCAATGATATTTTCACATATAGTGTGATGCAATGGCCACCCAACTCTTACTAATCTCTATTGAATGTGTGTTGAAAAATTATTCATTTGTAAATAATGGTTATTTTATTCCCACCAGTCTCCATGTCCATTTTATTCATACATTTATTTGTTATTATTTGCACACTTCATAAACCATGTATTTGAGAAGATTCATGTACCATAAATGTTATAAAATCGTATATCATTCCCACTTTTAAATAAAAAATTTGACTCAATATTCCTATGCCCCATGAAATACAGTTTTATATCTCCTTTATAGATAATGAATCCATAAGTTGATCTTCTACTTTTTGAAACTCTCCCCAAACATGGGTCGTTGCATCATGACCATAAAATGAATGGCTCAGTCCGAGCACTAGGTAATTAATCTGGGCATACTTAACCTGATCAATGTTGTATGACCATAAATTCTAACCCCACATTGGATATACATGAAGATATTAAACATCCAATTGATCGATAAATAATACTTCTATGGTTTGAAATTGACAAAGTAATCCCTATAAAATTTTGAGTCACTAATCGCATGGAATTCCCTTACGTATCCTAAGAAAAAAAATGCTATTTTGAAACAAAAGGAAATTCTATAAAACTTGTCTATATTAATATAAAAAATGGTTTCCTATGAAAAAGGAAACTGCATGCCTTTATTTCCTCCACATTAATTTATTGGTAAAAATTTAGTCTGAAAATAATAGTTACAAATCTAATAGGGACCATAATTTGGCTACTATAAAAAATTTATTCAATGTTCTCTTGGTCCACATACCAAGTAAAATATTATACCATGTCCTTATTTCTTAGAATCCATCTGATTGTACCTATTCTGATCATGAAATTAAATTGTATGAAATTTTTTCCATCCAACAAGGACATAAATTTTTAAGAGTTTCTCACTAAATGTGGCCTAAAATATGGCATGAGAGATATATCCATTCAATCTCCCTAAATAATCATGGTAATTTACACATAAACCCACAGTAAAGTGATGATTTCCAAAATAATACAAATGAGAAGGATCAATATAGGATATTTCATCCTATATTTCTTCATCAATGGACTTATGATGAAATTTGAAAACCTATATTTATAAGATTGATCTATTTAGAAGAAATGTTTTTAGATCCATGATTAGATTAATTTCCATACCACGAGATACATAGAGAAGTCCAGATCCCATTCCGTTGACAAGAAAAACAATTCCTTTAATCCCAATACCATTCCAATTTAGAAATTTATACACATTCCCATTTTCAGGCATATGCAGCCTAAACCATGATTATTTCTTTTTTAAAGTTGATGTTTTTATAAGATTTTCCATATTGGATATTCAATGGTTATCTATACTGAAAAATGATACACAGTTAGTTGATAATCTCATTATGGTAGTGTAATATAACATCATTTAACACACAACCATTGTTTTAGAAAATCCTAATCATTATTTGATCTTGTAAGATATAAAAATTCATGGAAAAATGATCTATGTTTACGATATAACTGAATTTATTTCATTTGGAATGAATCTAATTTTTATGGGTAATTTTGATAGAAATAAAATATATGTTTTAAACGAATATTTGCATAAATATTTTAGTATTTTCAATACCACTGAAATACAATTCATTTTTTCCTGATAGACATGGAAGTGCCAGTTTTTGGATATTCTGTATGGGGTTAGGCTATCACGTTGGGATCAATAATTTTAGATGTTTGAAGTCTATGAAAATACAATTAATATTTTTTATGAAGGATATGGAAGCTACATTGTTAAAAAAAATAATGGTTGGGCTTAAGAAATCCATATTTTTTATAATGGTGCCTATTATAAATTAATTTTATACTAACGGGGTATTCCCTTAGTTAAAAAAATTAATTATAGAAAAATATAACCAAAATGGATAACTGAACCAGTCATATGTGGGGATTTCCACAATTACACATGTGATCTTTCCCAGGTCAATAACACTTTTGGATGGGGTGTTTTAATGCAGCTGTGGATAGGGAGAAAAGCCTCATACCATGTTAAAAACATTTTTTAGTGACAGTTCCAACATATTTCAATGTCAGTGAAGGAGGAATATGTTGGTAGATGACCTTTTATGTTCCTCTAGAAGGATTTACACAAGGATTTTCTTATAAGAAAGTTAGTAAAACTCAGTTATTTTACTATTCATGATCAGTAGAAAAATCGTAGACTCGTGGTAAAATCATGTGTAAATATATATAATCAGTGTAATCTCACTTGGATCACAGGGTAGACTTGTACTTTATACATTCGATTTTGAAAACCATGTTTATAAGGTGAAACCATGTTGAATATTTAAATCGATTTTAGAGGATTACCTTTGAGGGAAACTATTCACACAAGCTAATTGACAAAAACATTTCATAGACCTTTTGGGGGCATTTATATGGGGTATTGGATATTCCCAACTGTTCATCATTAACCTTATACAGAAGAATTATTATGTGAATGTAGGCTCCTTATGTAGGAACAATGGAGGATGTTCGATGACCAAAAGGATTATATGAACATCTTCAGAATTATTAAAATCACCTATGTGGGGTTTTCTAAAATTTATAGACAAATCATTGTGAAGTTGATTTGGAGAACACCATGTGGTATACATAAAATTGGGTTGTACATGGAAGGCCCTACCTATCGGATCCTGCATGTAATAGAGTTCTCTTCAGAAGAATATATAATTTTTTCACGATGGTGAGTTCATGGTGGTACATGATATGAAAATGATAAAGCCTATGATAATATAAAAATATATTTGTGAATAATTATATGTGGTAATCGAGTTATTGTAAACATACTAAGAAAATTGATATACATATGCAATAGGAGGGTATATTTCCATGAGACCACATATGATTTCAAATCTAATGTGAGTTCATCCTAATATTAAAGAAAATTAGAATATTTTCTATGAATGAATTTATACTTCCTATAAAAATAGTTTTCGAGATTGAGGGTTTCTAGAATCAGATATTGTTCATGGATAATTCCACATGAATGAATTTCTATGTGGGAGTTATGTTTTTTTTTTTGAAACTGAATAACATATCAAATTCCATGTGTGTCTAGATGTGGTTCTCTAGAATTAAATATATTTAAATGTGATACCATTTGAAGCTAATTTTTGGTGATTTACAGTATGAAGATGATATATGCGATGCATTCCAGATTAAATCATTTAATGATAGTCCTATGTTTTTGAAGATAATCATAAATGAAGAATTTTATTAACATTATATGTAGAGAAAATGGTGTGTGAGAATGAATGATTCATGGCTAGGAAGATAATCATCTATGAGTTATTCAATATGTTGACACCAAATTTTTTTGTGGTCTAAGGATTTATTTTATGATGTCCATATAGAAAATTAATTCTTCTATAGAAGAAAGTTCCATTTGCAATTCCATGTTATGAGAGGATGATTTTGTGAATGAAAATAATTGTACACAGATATTTCTTGAGAATTATATGTGGTACATGCAGTTTGTTGAGTCATTTTCATTTTCAATCTTAGGTGACACTATTTATTCCCTCCACAAATGATTGAAAATATTGGTTCAATGGATCATTTTTATAACTCCTTTATACTAGAGCAATTACCTTTTTATTTTAATAGTGAGCCATCTATACAGAACTCTTACTAATTACTCCTATATTAAACTATTTGGATATGGATAGTTTTTTTTAGAATAGAAATTACTTACTTCTACCAATAAATTCCATCACTATTTCATAGAGAGGTGGATCAATTTTTTAGGGAGAATATTTTTACTATGTATGCAGGGAACTAGGAGAAAATTCTTAGAGAGAGTATCATGTGAATGAATATAAGATCACATGAAGATGGGATAATAATCACACTATACTCCCTATCCGAAAATCACTATGGTAAGATTTATCATTTTCAATCATGGTTATAGCCTTAGGAACGTGATCCCCAGATGCACCTTTTCATTTAATTATTTTATCATTGTAATTCTCCCACAAGGCATATTATTGAAAATATAATGAAACCAAACACTCATAGGACTCTCATGGAGACTAACTTTCATGAATAACTTCTCAAATCCCCAATGATCCTTAGAGGAACACCTTTGGCTTAATTCCATATATTAGGCTCGCATAAAAAAATTCAACATGAGCTTTCTATGAATTTATCCTCCTTATAAAATCTATACATGGAAACCCCTATGAGAGAATATGATCCATAAAAACATGAAATCTAAGAATCTATATAGGAATAATCACTATAAATACATTCATAAATAATCATTCAAGATACTCATCATGGTTAATAAATAATACACGAATCACGTGTCGTGAAATTCATCATGTTTAAAATAAATAATTACCATAAGATGATATTTTATTCATGGTTCTGAAAACATGGGATCCTCCTAGTTATAAGCCATAACATGACCATAATCTCCATGATTTAAGACATTCCATATGGTTTTATAAACACATGCATTTTTATAATTGTAATCATTACCCAACCCATAATCTCCATGAGTCAAGACACCAATCATGGTTCTAGAAACATGTGTGTACGTGAATGTGTAATCCCTAAAAAATACTCTAAATCACTCTAAATTGAGATTATTTTCATGGTTCCAGAAACATTGGCATCATACTAGGTGTTAGACCCAACCAAACATTCAAATCACATGGTATTATCGTAAGAAATGTGACTGATCTTTTAATGTCTTCTTTTTCTCACATCGAACATGGATCATGTGGTCTCATAAATATATGTTGATAATCCAATTTTAATTATGGTAGTTCCTCCATCATGGCCCCCCTACAATGGTACAAGTCAAAACTATTACATTGAACTACATTAGGTCTAATTACAATTCATAGAAGGATACATAGGATGTATCATTGAAGTCCAAACCCCATTTCATTCCCCCATTATCCATTCCACAAACCTATATGGGATCTATTTCCTGTTCATATTAGGATATGTAGGATGCCTCTTATTTTTTGGAACCCAATTTGATCTTCCATTAAACAATTCCATCAAATATTGTGGTATTTGATTCCGAATTCACAGAAGGATATGTAGGACACCTCATTGATGTCTGAACCAAATTTCATTCCAACATAAACCTCTTCTTTAAAATATGTTGGATTTATATCCTATTTATAGTAGGATATACTAGACACCCCATTGAGGCATGAACTGAATTTAATTTTTCCTTTAACAATTAACTCAAAATGTTTTTTCTCAGAATCTAGTTCAAACTAGGATACACATGGCATCTCTTTGAGGTCTGAACCCAATATCATTTCCCTTACCAAAACTCTATCGAAAAATATGAGTTTTGATTCAAGTTTTCATTGGATACATAGGAACCATCTTCGAGGTTCAATCTCAACATCAAAATATCAACCACCTCTATATATGTAAATAAACCCTAGAGAGGCCAACTATCCCTCTTTTAAACAATGCAACATAAAATTTATAAGAGAACATGTGGATCCTTAAATGGATATTAGTTATTACATCAAACTCAAGGTCTCAAGAAATTATCACAGGTGAAACTAGTCCCTTATTCGGATTTTGGAAGGTTTCATGAATATGTATTCAATCTATAAGACTGTCTTGAAGTATGAAATCCCCCCCACCACAAAAGTGTGATGATCCAAAAATAAAATAATATAATGTATTTATTTTTTCTATGATGCCATTGGAAATTCCCAGTGACCAAATTTCCTTGGAATAGAGGTATGAAATAACTTAAAATGTATATGGGTATGAAATTCATCAAGCATAGGGGAAGTCATTGAATTTCAGAATATATTTAATTAATAAAAAATAATTTTTATATAGAAATAGACCTAAATTGATAAACCTCAAATCTAAGATGAGGATGAGTAGAAATCCACTAATCTAATAAAATATTTACATATTTGGATATAATTTTTTGCATTGTCTTTTTTGTTTTAATCCATTGTTAAATCCTATAAAAATACAGTAATAATAACATTATTTACACATTATGGGTAAATAATGATACAATAAATAGAAAAAAACCATCAATAGACCATGGTTGTTATTTAAAAACAGATCCCATTAATTATCCTGAATCTATGATTTCTATGAATTTTATATCATTTAATGAAATATTATTTAGTATAAAATATCATTAATTTCATTTTCAAAACTAGTCATTTAATTTGATTTTAAATACCACAAATAAAAGGGGTATTTTGATTATAATAATTTCAAACATACATAATATGCCATATAAATCTATAAAATTCATAAGATATAATAAATCATTCAAATTAAGTCACTAAAAGTTATTTATTTTTTTATTCTATTTGATTAAAAATTATATTACCATTCAACAAAAATGTAAGTTAATTATATTCATTCATAAAATTATAAATAAATTTTTATCATGAAAATAGTTTTATTATGATCAATATTGATATTTCTGTTCATTTTTAACATTATTTTTAATCTATGTGAACTTATATTTGATATTTAAAACTCAGAGTGTGGTATTTTCTGACTTTTATTACATTAAATATTATATATTTCATTAACATGGACAATTATCCACTAAACAAC
Organism: Viscum album; assembly: GCA_963277665.1. NCBI lineage: Eukaryota > Viridiplantae > Streptophyta > Magnoliopsida > Santalales > Viscaceae > Viscum > Viscum album. The sequence goes on from OY728150.1 coordinate 524,121,015, forward strand.
TAAATTTCGAGCCTAAGGTGATAATGGAATAATATAATTATTTTAATAAAAATTATGATGAAAATTATGGTCCTATAACTCTATTTTTAAGAAGATTAACCCAATTTACCCTTTAATATGGTTATAAAATTTACCTTGATCACAATTAATATTTAATAACAATAGTGGCCTATCTACAAAATTTGAACCACCATATTTGGAATATAGAATCTATTTTATAAATTTACAAAACAATATGTGGTATATATTAATTTTAATATATCTAATGAAAATTCGTCAAAATTATTTATTAGATAAATATAAATTTTAAGCACAAAACCATATTGATTTATATCCCATTCGTAAAGAAATATTAGATAAATGATAAAACCTTCAATTGAGTATAAAATATATATTTCTTTAAAATATCTCACCAATAGTGATAAATTTATTTTAAAAATTGAAATAAACATTACACACATAAAAACAATTATTTTGGGAAAAGATTTTTTACATATAAATTTATGTAATAAATTAAAATATGAAATTACTAGAAATTAACTCTAGAAGAATCAATTTTAATAAATTACAAATAAAATTAATTTTAATCCATTATAAAATATTATGGATAATTTTAAATTCTATAAACAAAAATAAAATTGTGAATAAAAATCATTAATTTTCATTAGTCCTTGAAAATCGTTCTATTAAAAAATATATAAAAATTTAATAGTAATATAATTTTAATATTCCTATTTCAATAATGATGTAAATTTTATAAAATAAATTTATGTTATTGAAATTAATCAATTTATTTTATCAGAAATCATTAATAATATTTTAGTGAAAATGAATTTTTGAGGAATAAAATGACTATATAGAAAATAGGATTATTATTTATGAAGTAGATATCAATAAATTGATATATATTTCATTCTATTGTTAATAATTTTCATTCCTTCCAATTTAATGATAAGGATACAACTCTCACATTAAATAATATTTTATTATAACATTTTAACTCATTAAAACTAATTGTTTCATGTAAGAAATGATATTGATTAAATTAAATTTAAATCAAAGAATCGTTTCCTTAAATATCGGGGAGTTATAAGTACTTATTTTTTTAAGTACATTATATGCTTGAAAAATATACTTTATTTCAAAAAAGGATATATAATGGTTTTTAGAACCAAATAAATTATTTTTTAATTGAAACAGTTAGAAACTTTATTTGATAAAATTAATATATTTTTTAATCAACATTTCAAATAATAATTTCTATGAATTTTAAATATTTTTTGGAAAAGGTTATTTTTTTATTAATAATGAAAGATATTGATTTTTATTGAATACAAACTTTTCATTTAATGTAATTACGATTTTCCAATTTTCATGTAAATTGTTTAAAAGTTGAAAAATTTAAATTACACAGCTATTAATGCAATTTATTTCAATGAATGAATTTCATGTTTATTTTTGATATAAAACAATTATTACGTATAAAATAATTTTTTTAGAAAATTGAATTTTTCGTCCAGTTTTTTTAGTTTAATTTTAAATTATATTATATAACTTATGTGCCTTTTATATGAAAAAATGGAACACATATATTTAATTAAATTAAATAAAATTTTTTTAATATTTTTTAAAATAATATTTTACCAAAAAAATAATAAAAATACTAAAAACAGAATTAGCATAGACATTGGTAAAATAGGGGTTTTCATGTTACATACACATGTGTGAAAATAAATTTTCTACAAAAATAATAATTTTATTCAATATTTATAATCATTGTCTCCAAATTTTCTAATATGACTTATGTTTTAGACTAAAGGCGTAAATTTCATCGATAAAAAAACACTAGATACCATTGTGAAAATAAAAATGTACAAAACAAATCATCATATAGTTTAAAGAAATTACATGCATGAACCATATTATTTTTTTTGTTATAGTATTGTATTAATCACATGTTGCCTCCAATAAATTATTCATATATTTTTTAGGGACCTTTCTTGGGAGTTATATCTCATTATTCAATAATTTTTTGTATTGAGAAAATGTGAGACCCTATGTCTTATAAAAGGGAACCCCCTATCCTCTATTCATAACATATAAAATTCCTTTTTATTTTTCCAATACCTACCAAAATACCTTCCTTAAATACCTTACCACATACTATATTACATGGTCTATGTAGAATATCCTCCAAGTGAGGATTTTGTGGAAATCATAAAGAGGTTGTCTGAAGAAGATGTATCATTCTTAACCAAGCATTTTTGAATTATTTATTCTACATAACCATTCTAATATTCTAAAAATATGATGAAATAACAAAAAATATTTCATATATTGTGTTGTTTTAAATTTTATATTATATAATTTAACTATATCATCTTCTATCAAATGGGGAATGAAACTGTTGATCATGTGTACGACTGGCTTCCACCTTGCAAACCGATGTGATTCATTTTCAACCACCACATATCATAGATGAATATAATTATGGATTCAAGTTGTATATGTTTATATTTTTGAAATATTTATACTTTTAAATTTAAAAATCATGTCCTTTTTCATACCTTCAAATCCTTTGGAAAACAATAATGTCGCTCACACATAATTATTTACTTCAACATGCACGAAATGATGTGATTTATTTTTCATTAACTTTTGAAATGGATTTTAAAAATTATGGAGTTTATTAAAATATATGAGATATATGATAATATATTAATTCTATAAAACTAAATTATTATACACTTCTCTTTCATTATATTTTTCAACAAATGTAAACAACATGCATCTATATGTATAACCAACCATCTTCATTAAGTATATGATGCATTGTTCAATATATAACTTTCACTAAGGACTCTAAATATCTATATAATAAATTTATTTTTTATTAAAATCATTGTTGAAATTCTACTGTGGAGGAAGCCATAATGAATGTATAAGAACCAAAACTACTAAACCAAATCATGCATGAAAAATGATGTTGTTATCTCCTAGAATAATTATTTTAATAAAAAGTGTTAATAAACTGGTGTTAAAATAGTTATCAGTAAATAATATATATTATTATATATATAATTATGGCACATTAATTTATTTATAATAAGATTAGTTTTATTATATAGTAGTTTGAATCGTGTAAAATGAAACATGATGCTTTAAATAAGGGATTTTTATCTCACTTTTAATTATGTGGGAAATATTCCATATTCACTAGTTTTTTCATTTTTGTGGTGTATATAATGACCATTAAGTTATTTAAATACTCACCTAAAAATTAATGATATATAAATGTCATTGTAATATTATTTTTTCATAGGGAATACAATTCTATAGTTACAAAAGTGGTATGATTTTTAATTTACAATACAATTATTTTCCCTGATTTTTTATCAATATTCTTAAAAATATGAAATCATATTATGCCGATCATATGAAACAAATACACATTATTATGAACTTTTTTTATTTAAAACTCATGTTTTACTCTTATTTTACCCTCTTTATGTACTCAATATTCTAAAGAAATGTTTTTAATGTAAAACAGATATATTTTTACTCATGTCGATCAAAAATCAATTCTTTTCCATGTCCTTATTTTATAAAAATGTTTTGAAGAATTTTCTTAATATTCTAAAAATAATTTCTAATGTAATTTATAACCACCATTTTAATTGAAAATTGTTTTATAGTTATTTATCTTTTATTTTTTGAAATTATATACCTTTTACTTTTAAAAAAGAATGAATAAAATGTGTTTTTTCACTTATGCGTCATATATGGAATGTCCCACTGTTAGGAATTATCAATTCATTAAAAAATCCTCTAAATTTTTAGAATATTATTTTAAAAACAAAATTAATTAATAAATTGGAAACTTTTATATAATTTGAAATTTATTTAAAAATGGAAAGTATATTTTTATTAATAGTGTTTTAAAAATCATTTTATTGTATTAGTATTCATTAATGAAAATATCCTTTTATGGTGTATTTGATTTTCTAGGGATAGAGTTTAATGATACCATCATAATTTATTCTTAAAAGTATAATAATTATGTTATCACATTTTTATGGGACCCATTTATTTCATATATGATATGCTATAATGAAATTTTAATGAAATCCCATTTTTTGTGTAGGGGGTTCGGATTGGGTGAATGATTTTATGGAAAAAATATCTATAAGATTCATTATTTGTTGGGTGTGCCTATAATTAGATAACCATCAAATATATTGGGTATTGATTAATTATTTTTGAGCTCAAAGGTTACATAAGAGGTTCTGTCATGCCCTATTATGGGTACACATGAGGTTATCCCAATCCCAAAAAGGTGGTATGAGAGTTTAACCCAAGTATAAAAGAGGTTATATATGATGTTATCCCATTCCTAAAGAATGTACACTAGTGTTTTTTTCCTGAGTAACATGTTAAAAATTTCATGTGGTAGCCTTGTGATACTGTTATCTATTGTTATGTGTATACCACAAATCAACATGTTTCTCTAATCTTATTCACTCATGGTTTATGATTTTTCAATCATTTATTATTAATGACCACTAAATTTATACGATTCATTCCATGAAATATTTTTATGATATATGATATGGTTGGTATTGTTCTCAAATATTCTTCTCATGTTATCATACCCTTATGTTAATTTTATCTTGATATCTCTATTTTTTATTATTATTTTGAATTTGAGCACTTAATTTATCATATTTTCAATCCCTAGGTTATGAGTAAACATACTATAGAAATTTTTAATGACCCATATATTTTAAATGATATTTTTCTCATAGATAAATTTGTGTTATATTATATTTTAAAAGTATTATTCACATAGATAACATATATAAACTATAATGCCCTATGTTTTAATGTGACATTTAATATTGAATAAATTTAATTTCATTTCTATCTTGTGTTATAAGTTAAACCTTGTTCAGCTTGTGTTACACAAAAAATTGGCTTATCTTGTATTTCATGCAACACTATGTTTCTATGAAACAACATTTTCTTATTTTAATTATATAAATAAAACAATAATAACCAAGACACTAAATTAGAAGGAATGAATAGTATTAAACAGCGAATGAAATATATATATAAATATTCAATTAATGATAATTTTACATACATACTACAAATTTTATAGTCATAAGATAAAAATGCACTTAATTTTATGCGTAAATACAATATTTTTATAAAGGAATATTTATCACCTTTCAATAAAGAATGTATTTTAGATCTAAATTATGAAAATATTTTAAATTATATTTGGAAAAAATAAAATTCATTTTAAAAATTGGAATTTAAAAATTATCTCATGGTGAAATTTTGGTATTTCTTCTAAAAATTATCCTCTTTTGAAAAATATTAAAAATATTGATTTTATTAAAAGATGTATTTTATTTTATACTATTTATAAGGTCAAATTATGTTTTGGGTTAGTTTTAAATTTTAATTAGTTCATTTCAAATTATTATAATATATATTTTTTAAGTGGATTTATACATGAATTTATTATGTAAGAATTTTTATTTTCAAAAGGTCATTTCACCGAAAAAATGTTTTTATGGTGTTTTTCCAATTTTATTTTAATTTAAATTCTAAAACATATGTTTTTGAATTTTTTTAAAAATGGATGCAAATTTTGGTTCAAAAGTTCCAAATTTAGTGGATATTACTCTTTTATATTTAGTCTATGTAAATAGTAGCCTAGGTAAATTTTGTTACCATAGTATTCGATAAATTTGGCAATTTATGTTAAAAATAAAATAATAATGACTATAAATTTACCCTAACAAATGAAAAAATTCTATGTGATGAATTTAATTATACACTTACCAACTGGAGATCTATATTAAGTTGTTTATTTCAAATGTGCCCCTGAAAATGACTTAGATATTATTAATGTCAAAGAAATTGACAAAATGTCACACTCTAAATTTTTATAAATATATTATTTTTATAAATAATCAACTAGATTCTATCATTTAATATAATTAGACTTTCTAAATATATAATAAATATCTACAATATCTTAATTTATTTATAATTTTTAGTGAATAATTCAAATTACCATAAATTCTCATACAATTCTGATGTAGAAATTATTTTATTAATTAAAATATAAAATAAATGAAATTAAATATATTGAAGTAAATATAATATGTCATAATTAATTTCATATAATAATTTTATGGAATACCTTGATATAATATCGATATAATAAAATAATGTTTTGTAAATAATATTGTTTTGTTTATACTTTTAAAAGTCAATTAAATGAATTGGGTAAAATTTGACATTAATAAAAATTAAAAATAAATATAATTTTATTAAATGATATATATTTTATTGAAATATAAAATTAGGAAAATTGATTGGGATAATGTTACAAATTTCCTAAGGGATACATTTTTGGGTCTTTTGGAATTTTATAGTAACTATATTAACCTTAAGATTGTAAAAACTCATGTTGTCATGGTAGTAGTTAAAGGGATTAAATAAAAGTTAAAAAATAGTAAGGCTATAACCGTTACTTAAACATGACCATAAAAATATTATGTTATTAATATTCTACCTGTATCACCATATCCTTGAATTTGAGTTATTTAATAGACACATTCACATGAAAATGAATAATATATTATTTAAGTCAAATATAGTTACAAAATGTCACTCTCTTTGTATTTAATATAATTTATCAGTTCACATAAAGATAACATCACGATATTGATGAAAAAAATATATTTTTAAATTAATGATTTTAGTTTTATTATAGAAATTTATTTTTTCATTTTGTAAATAATGTTGTTTCATTAAATTCATTAGAAATGTTAATACATTATTTATTTATTTAAAAAATTAAAGTAAATGTTTTTTAAAATATTAATTTTGATATAATTTTAAATATCCAAGTTTTAAATTAATTTCATAGTTCTATATAACATATTAAATATGTATTAAACAATTACATTCAAATTTACCCTCTGTTTTGATTTAATTGAAGTCAAATTACATAAATAGTGTGAAGACTGATATTAATGATTATTTATCAAAATAATATATAATTTAATTATATAAAATTAATAAAAATCATATGTTAAATTTTTTTAATGGAATATTGTTAAAATACTCACAAAATTTCCATTTTTTAGTCATTTTTTAATTTATAGTAACAATATTAACCTTTTATGATTTAAATAATTGTTACAATGATTAAGGTAAAAAATAAATAATCAATGGTTAAATAAAACAGATAATGTTCAAAATGAATCCAAAAATTTTATAACTTATGTTATATAGTATTACATCCATATCTTATATTTTCTTCACATTCATGTCCATTTTGTTGAAATTATATGGAAAGATAATGTATTAAAATTTTTTCTTTTGATAATTTTTAAAAGTACCCATCACCTCAATTATAAAAGGGGACATACTGCCGAACTTATTCAATTCAATTTGACCCATAATTCTCTACAAAACACTTAAAATTAATCATATATACATACCTAGATGCATTATATATTTTCTATTGTTCTAAAATGATCAACCCAAGTATCATTAAGAATATATCTAATAGAAGTTTTCTGAAGAAGAGATAATTTCCTTTACTGAATATTTCAATATTATTTATTCTTATAATTTCTATTCATATGTTTTTTCCATTATAAAATAATAAATAATGTATCACCAATTTTGTGTTATTTAGTTGTGATTATGGAATAAGCATATTATACCATTTATCTATACTACAAAAAATAGCATCACCTGTGCGTGCGTACGACTTACCGTCTCCATGAATTGATGTAATATATTTTTGACCACCAACTTATTTGGATTAGTATAATGATTAAAATAATATATATATATATATATGATAGTTGTAATATTATGTTTATTCTATGATGAAAATTAAAATATTATCCCCTTCCATAAAATTCCAACAAAAAGTGAATGATATCATCGCTCGTGTTTATGTATGGTCTACCTTATTTCTGACGTGATGCGATTAATTTTATATGTTCTCCATTAGTAATAATTATATAAGTGTATATAATAAATAAATAAGATATATACTACCTTAATATCATTTTAGATATGACATTACTACACCCCATGCATAAGAACTGGAACTTATACGACAAAAGATACATAGGAAAATGAAATAGTTAACACCTCAGAGAAGGGTAATAAAAAAATATAATTTAAAAAATTAGTGATAAGATGATATATACAAATAATATATAATATTATAAATATTAATTCGGTTATGTTATAAATTAATTACATTCTTTAAACCGTAATACATGTGTTTTGGTTTCTCACGAAGGAAATCAGACCTAAGGTAAGGGTTAATTTCACAATCTTATCATTATTCAATATTATTTATTTGTAACTATCTACTAGGGAATATTTTTATTCCATGTAAATTTTTCATAGAAATATTTGGCAGTTATTTTTATAATCCTTCTATATCTATTTAATTTCATTTTTATACATGTATGAATTTTTATTAAAAGGGATGAAAATATTATTTTTTTCATTTTCCTAACTATTTTCCTTGTGACTTTTCCAAAAAAAGTATGAAAGGACTGATTTTTTTACTTATACGACATGAAAAGGTAAGGCCATATTCCTGACACCATAATACCTTAAAGCTACGGTCACTGTATTACAAGCTTATTTTCAAATAATTTTTTTCTTTTAATATTCTGGGGAATTTTTTGAAATGAAAAAATTTTCAATGTAAAAAAAGATATTTTCCCAATAATTATTTACATGTGATCTCTCAGAATTATTTTTCATTTATGATAAAATTATATGATGGAACTTATTGCATATTCAAGATATTTCTCATGGATAATATCATTGTTATTTCTAAGGTTGGTTTATGTTTTTGATGTAATTATATTTATGAAATCCTTTTTTCAATGGGTTATGTTATAATGGGATTAAATTTATTAAACCCATTTCTTTTTATGGGTTATAATATAATGAATTAATTATATTCTTGTGGCACCCATATGTAACGGTTTAATTATTTGTTTGGTGGGAGCTCCATTTCCCACTGATATGTTGGGTAAATATTTATATCAATTGATAAAGACAAGACTAGAATGAGGAGTTAACTCAGTTCAGTAATACTGGGCTGGAATATGTATTGATACCATTTTAGTAAAGGACTTTCTAAACTATGATGGTCTTTGGAATGAGCAATAAATAATATGGAAATAAATTTCTATTATTTTTTATTAGACAAAATTCCATGTCTTATGATATTCTCTCATGGAATATGTTCTTTGATTCGTTATGAACTTCTATGATTCATTCCATGATATGATATCAGGATATTTGATATGTAGAAAATAATTTTCAAATTTTTTATTTATGGCCTTATGTCTTATTATTTTGATTTTATTGATATTTATTTTATTTACCCTCATTGAGCATCTCCAATTTACATTTATCTGTTTCATTTTCCAAGGATATGATGAAAGGTATTAAGTAAGATGATTCAAAATTAGTTCATATTATAAAATATTAAGCAGAAGATGATGTTGATGTTTTATGAATCATTTTTCTATGATTCCATTTTTGAATGTAACTAATCCTATACAGTTTTGGCATGGTTTTTTTATTTTTTTAAAGAATATTTTTCATTTTATATGTAATATCTTTAAATAAAAATCACGGTCCATTATAGTTGGTATTAAAGTAATGGTCTTATCAGAATTTGGAAACATTGAAGATAAAATATTAGTAATATCTATAAGGATAAGTCATTGTATTGGTTAAAAACCTATAATTTTTCTAATGATATTGGATAAACATGGATTATTTCTACAATTTTATATATTTTATGTAATTTCCCTTGATATTATGGTTTTCCCAGAATGTTTAGTGTTTCTCAAAATATTTTATTTGTTTTATTCAATGGATGGAACCCAAAGGAACTGTATTAATGATGAATTCAATAAGAAATTTAATGATTTTATTCTTGAGAAACAAAATTTTAGGGGACTTAGAAGGAAAAATAATATTGGAATACTCACACAATCTTTGAATCAAGATGTACTTCCAAATAATCAGAGGAGGAAAAAAAATTCTATTGAGTATTTCATGAGGCAACACCGACATTATTTCGATGGGTCTTCTAATCCACTTTTTCAAACAGTGGATCGGTACAACGATAATGTGTTGTTCCTTCCTTAAGGGTTTTTTTCATGTAAAAGTAATTTTGGATTTCTATCATTTAGATGGTTTGGGGACCATTTGTGGACTCTAATCAAGAATGCATGGAAAAAAGATGAAATTTAATCCATGCAAGGGGACGAGTTCAATAACTTATATTTTAATAAGTAATTTCATAGTATTCATAAAATGAGGATGGAGAATAAGTTCATTGTGCTTAAGATAAATGTCTGATGAATATATTAGGACATAGAAGTAAATTTATTAATACATTTGAGGCATGTATGTGGTATTTTCATTCATCCTAATGGTATAGTTAATCGCATCTTTAGTGTCTTAAACTGTTGTATCCAAAGGGGGTTATCCATTAGAGACATTAGTAGATATTAATAAATCATATAATGTCCAATAAAGGATGAAATGGAAGTTGGAATTATGTACCAATATCATGGATTTGATAAGAAAAAGAACATGGACTTTAAATGAAATATAAAAAAATGATTTTGAATACAATATTATCCATTCATTATTCTAAAACTGTATAAAGATACATAGAGAAAACTATGTTCATGGGGCTAGTAAATGTTTTATGCATGGGAAATAAGTTCATCAAGAAACTAACAAGTGAATTGATTTGAAATTATATATAATTATGTGAATAGAGAAAAGGATTCATATAATGCACCTCATACACTAAAATGCTTCAATTTCAAGGAAATGGGTGTTATGATAACCAATGACTAAATCCTAAGGTGATTAATGATAATCTACGATAGAAACTTCTTAAGACAAAAGACAATGGAAAATCGGTGGTGATCACTATTGTTGATTTGGAGTACGTCAAGAAATTTGTAAAATCATTTAGCATTTTTGTATTGGAAATCAAGAATAATGTGGTATTGATACTCTTATGGAATTATAGAATAATGAGACATATATGTATTGGTCTATATGGTTCTTCCATAATAATTTGAACGAATATGTTGAATGGTACTTGTAACCTTGAAAATTGAATGAGTTTATAAGGTGATATTTTTATAGAACAAAAAATTAACAGGAAAATCACCCTTAATATCTGAAAGATTATCGGATAATAAAAAGATAAATAAATGGTTAATTTTGATGAAATAAATGTGATAATATTGATGAACTTGTAACTCCTGACATGGTTTTTTATGATACCATGGAATTAGTTTATATAATTTTTTATGTATTGTATGAGAAAAGATGTAAATTTTTAAAGAATGCATGTTTTTACTGAGGATTTATGGTATTTCATGTTATTACCAAGTATCAAGAGAATACATGATAATGGTCTTCAAATGATTGGTGTGTGAAAATTAACAGTACATCATGTTGGTTTAGGGATTAATGATATGTTTATTTATGAAATTTAGAAAAATTATTTTCTATTGTTTTGTATTATAATATCTTAAATGTTTTATAAGGGTATCCATTTATGAAATATATTTTTTGAACTTCAGATGAGGTTTTAGAGATTAATGTATTACATAACCATTAGAATATTTATCATATTGTATTACATTTGGAAACCATTTTCTAGAAATTATATCTAAAGGTAGACATAATTACATTTCATTCCATTATGGGTCTTATGATCCACTAGTTAATATTTCATTAAAATTTCAATCTCATTTCATGGATAATGAAATGAAAAAAATTGATAAAGGGACAATCGATTGATGAGATGGTGATTACAAAATAAAATAAAATCATGTATATAAATATTCATGTGAAATTTCATCAAAATTAGGAAAAATATCATGAAATAAAAATTTTATCCAAGTCCTTTAATTATTGATGAATCTAATGGTCCCTTATATAATCACATATTTATTTTTATATAGTGGATAACCTTATAATGACCATGTTCTCTATCACTCTCAATCATAACATGATGGTTTTTTCATGTTTATTTCCTTGTTTTCACTTGACATTTATGTCCTATAATGTGGATACCTAGTTATGATTTACATTGGGTAACCATTATGTATCCAACATTATTTTTGTAAAGATGGTTTACTATTCATTTATAAAATATACTATTTCCCCAAAGAAATTATTATTTTATTTTTGATGTGAAATTTATAATTACAAGGATGAAGGTTATTTTAAATTCATGATCATTTCATAATGGTATCTTATAAATTTGTGATTCCAAAAAATCTCACTAATGTTCCTGATGTATTCCATGAACCTTTTCTGAGTATGTATATACTGTATCATTCACTTTTACTAAACTCGGATGTTATACTACTGGAGAAAGATATTTTTCATGAATAGAATCCTGAAGAAATTTCGGATCATAGAGATAACTTTATAGAAAAAAAGACCACTCACCTTGTAATATTTTTGTGGAGAAAACACCTATTTTAAGGAGATGCATTGGAACTTGATGATATGATGACGTTTAATAACCCATATTGTTTTGTATTAGAATGAAAAATTTCAAGGGAGAAATTCATTTTAAGGGTTGTAAAATGTAACAAAATGAGTATTTATGATACACTTTTTTCAGAAAATTTAAATTAAATTAAATTATTTGTTTTAGGATACACCATCCTTTTCTTGTGTTACATGAAACATCAGCTTATCTAGCATTTCATGCAACATTCAGTTTGTCACGACCTATCCCATGGGGCCCAAATGTGACTACGCCAAGCCGGCCTTCCATAGGCCTGGGGTTGGCGACTAACATCTGAAGTATTTTTTCCGAATAGGGAAAGAATTTCCTTAGATATCTGAACACACTCAAAAGGGAAACTGAAGTAAACAACCAAAAAAAGTAAGTTACAACTACTAGAGTAAAGTAAAACTACAGGTACAACTATAGAATGAAAGTAAAAAGGGCCTAAATACAATTCCAACTAAAAATTATATGTACAAATTAAAATAGTAAACAACTCCTGGATTGTCCACCGAGGATCCTATATAAAGGGTAGGTATAGATCGTCACCACAATAGTCCACGCCAACCCATCTCCTCCGTGTGCCACCTGGTCCTAGTTCCCTTATGTCTCAACCCAGCTACTCATCGTCTGCACAAGACAAAATAAGGTGCAGACGAAGCTCATGCAGAGGTGATTATAACAATACCGAGTAGGGACCCCCAGACCCCCAAAAGTATCTCAACAATCCAAAAAGGATAAAAATCCCATGATATACCTCAAATTTAAAATCACATGCATGATCTAAATCATGAAGCACCAATCAAAAGAGACATCTCACTCTAACGGTTACTTTAATTTTACTAGGATATGGGTGACTAGTTATAAAACCAAATCATCCTATCCATTGTAACCCTGGTGATGACATGTATTGGTCACTGGAGCAGACCAGTAATGGCCACTGGTGCAGACCCGTATTGGTCACTGCTGCACACCCATATTGGTCACCGGTATATACCCATATTGGTCACTGGTGCAGACATGTATTTTTCACTGGTACAGACCTGTATCGGTCGCTGGTGAAGTCCCCTATTGGTCACTAGTGCAGACTTGAATTGGTTGCTGGAGAAAATTCTTATTGGTCACTCTCCTTCTTCATGTCACAGCCACCTGCTGGATTCTCACTCATAGCCCGATTGATTCTAGGGGAACCACTCCTCAAGCCATCATTCGTCTATCAACTGATACGATGTCTTGCAAAAATCATACCCATGGGACCGCCCCATCATAGGGGTCCCAATTTGAAAGATGGTGCTTTGAATGGATGTCCGCTCTGTGAGATATGTGCACTTCTATAAAAAGGGAACGGTTGGATTCAAGTGTTATATTACCCATGTTGCACGTCAAACTCCATCAAAACAAACTTAGAGTATATCCAAACGACCTCATTTTTCACAAGGTCCCTAATTCCACAGAATGTAGGTCGATCGAATGTCTGGTCTGTTAGTTACACATCTTTCTATGAAACATGGGTGATTTCACCTCGCTTCGGCATGGCTCGGTCTGGCCTACTAGAATATTCCAAAGGGGCCACTTCCCAAAAGGGTTCTCAAATCCACTGATGGTGTGTCAAACGGACAATTAGTTTGTCAGTAATGAGCATTTCTTTAATCGGGTACTATTTGGGTCTAGGCCCAGTCCAACACGGTTAGACCAGCCTGATGCAAGAGGTCCCAGGGTCTACATGACGCCACTTGGGTTCGGCCCCCTGGGGGTAGGCACGATTCATTGGGTCTGGCCTGTCGTGGTCGAACCGGATTGTTCACAAGATCAGGCTGCGGTTGGCCCGACCTATCGTGTGGGGCTCGGCCCACCCGCACTGGCCCGTTGGGCCGTGGGTCCGTCTCGGTCCACCCAAAGGTGGACTGTTGATTCCCTCTGGCCCCATGGTGTGGGGCCATTTCAGCTAGCATATGGGGTGACTCCCCACCGTGATTTCATGGTCGACCATTCGGACGACCGACTTCCTCCTACTCGGGGTAGTGTGGGGTCGCGTCGCACCTTCCTGTCGTGGCTACTTTATGCCTCCCTCCTTCTGCTATCATTAGCACCTGAGGGCACCACCCATTTTTTTCCCATGTGTCCAGCTTGGGCTGGCCACTGTGGCTATCCATCACGCACTGCCTTCCACCTCTTATGGTCGGTCACCGTGGGTCTCCTCCATCTGTCGTCGGCCGCCGCTGACATAGCGCGCCAACTATTGTTTTCTTTGGGACACCGGAAGTGATCCGGTGTCCATTCTTGGTGTTGTCTATTCCTATGGCTCTACCACGCTACTGCCGTTAGAGTGTGACACTCTATTTATCATTCCTTTCAAATTGAAGAAACCATCCCCAAAGAACAGAGCATGAGCGAAGTATCGAAGGGTTCAGGACATATTTATTTAGCTCGCACCCTCTTCTTTAATGTGATAGCCAGCGAGAGAGGATATGATTCGGCATAGAAAACATAAAAATAGACCCCTACCTGGAAGAGACATTCACCGAAAAAGATCGAAGGATCCTCCTTTTTCATTTTCATTGGTTCATGATTTGGTGGTGCGGTTGTGGTGGGAGGAGAGTCCTCCTTGGATGAAGTCGTTAGCATTCGTTGATCTCGGATTGTTGTTGTCCAATATTCTATTCATTGGCTGTGGAAGATTTCATGGTACTTCTCTATAGGTTCCTTACAACTGTGGAAAATACCCCAACGCAATACATAATTAAATAGATGAGGGAACCAACCGTGTTTCGAAACATTAATGCAGTTCATTTATGATCCTCATTTAATGTTCCAACGGCGAGGTTACACAACCCAAGGGTCATGACCTTGAATGAAACATTTAACTCTGCAGTCTCCTCACATCTCTCAACAGTTACAAAAAAATAATTTGTTAAATAATATTATTATATTTTTGTTAAGTTATAAATTAACTTTTCCTTCTGACTTTTTCCAAACAATGTTATGATTCCCTTAAGCGAATCCCGGCGCTACGAGTTCAACGGTTTCCTCGAATTTTAATTCCGAGCACAATTTTATAAGATAAAAAATGCATCCCTTAGGTTTACAGAATGTACCCTAAAAAATGTCAAAATTTCCTTCTGGTCACACTGGGTCTCAGAATCATATACCATCAATTTTTAGAGACTCATTATAATCCCAAATAATTAAAAAAATACATCGAAAATCTGGGTCTTTACACAGTTTCTATGATGCATCATTTTATTATTATAATTATTTACTTAAGGAAATTATTATAAATATGCTTAATTCTAATTAATGAACAATATTAACCATATCATGATATATATCTATATGTTGGAATCCTCATGTATTAATCATGTTTTAATTATCACTAATCATATATATTTTGTAATGTCTATTAATCCTTGGTAATCTATCTCAAATCATATGTATATATGATTAGTATTATTATACTTTAAGTAAAGCTATCCAAGATCCAAATTTCTATACATTCTGTATGATTAATATACACCATATTTGATTTAATTTATAATGATTTATTTGATAAATTGTTATGTGTAATCCATCTTATAAATATCACTGTTTATTTCTGAATATAGATATTTGGCTAAGTATGAGACACCATGAGTCTACCAGCAGTTATGTTTTTCTGGCAAAGGAACCAAACACAATGACTAGACACTGTGACCAGACATAATAACCAGAGACAATGACCAGACACCGTGACCAGACACCGTGACCATCCAGACACCTTGACCATACCGAGACTATGACCATCCAGACACCGTGACCATCTAGACCCCATTACCATCCAGGCTTTGTCAAAATCCAGACACCATGACCATCCAGACATCATGACCATCCAGACACCATGACCATCCAGACACCATGACCATTCAGACACAGTTTCAAGGAGACACTGTTTCATGGGGACACCATTTATAGACAAACTATAACACCATTTCTTAATCTGTTTTTCATTTCTCTGTTTAATTTCTAACAGTCATATTTGAATCTTTTAAAATAACTGATATAATTAATTCTTCTTTTCAGAAATTTAACCTAATATAATGAGGTATGAGGTGAAGAATACATGAAACCTATTGGCTCCATCACATGCACTCGATGAATAAAAGAAATGTACGGCCCGAATATAGAAGTACGACATGCGAAGAGCGTAAAAAAAAAAGAACACCCGAGCTTTCATGAGAAAAGAGAAAACACACACAACTCAACATTCCTAAAGAACACATGAGGAATTCTTGAATCAGCATTTTTAACACCATATATCAGAATTGTTGAGCACATATTCACATTACCCACACCATGAAGAACACTGTCCAAATCTAGCTGACTTACGATACTCTATTTTCAAGAAGATGACTTGATTTCTGCATCTGTTTCATCTTAGAAGTCCAGAGCTTCATAGACTAACACTCATATCACTTTTAACCTTATCTTTTTACTTTTTATCTGTTCTGTATTATTTTCATATTTCGAGCAGTGTGTGTGTTTTTTCATAAAAACACACATTGTCTCCTACATTAAACTGAATCATACAAGATATCCTTTCTCAAACATCCTTTTACACTTGTGTATACCCACTGATAAGTTTGGAAGAGGTTGTGAGTAACCTATTTTTGATACCCATGGTGAATTTTGGAAGAGGTCGTGTGACCTTGATAGTCTTGTATACTGTAATAAAGCCTGATACAGGATGAGTATCTAGTTTATTTATATAAACATCTAGGTGGAAGGTGATCACCAAGTGTAGTGGATTAGGTCTCAGCATGAGACTGAATCACATGTTTTATATCCGCTGTGCTTCTTACTTTAGTGTTCTCTATTTTACTATTTAATCCAAAAGTCACTAAATTTACTTGTTAGTTAATCTTGGAAAGAAGTTATAATTCTATTTCCTTATTAGAATAACTTTAAAAGAAATGTTAATAACCAATATTAATATTACTGAGAATAAATCAATCTTCTAAGAAGTTATTTAAATAGTCAAACATTCATAACAGTAAAACCTTGATTAAAAGATTTTTATTTAACATAATTGGGGAACCCTTTTAAGAATACTTTTTAAATAGAAATTTTTAATAGATACTGAATTCACCCCCTCTTGAGTACCCTACTCCGACCAACATTTGGTATCAGATGATTGTTTCTAAAGACTCTATTTTTAACCCTATTCAACTATGATTGTAGTTGAACATTAATGATCTGTAAATTTCTATTGATTCTAAATTTATATATCTTATAAGTTATTTCTTTATCATGGATAATATATTGGAAGGTGATGTAACCAACAAACTACAATTATTTTATGGAACCAATTATTCTCAGTGGAAAATTAAAATGAAAATATATTTAGAATGTATGATCTTTGAAATCTGTTCTTCAATTATATTGGAATATAAGATTTTGTATAATGATATAATCTCTAATAATGAACCCAAAAAACATCCTACAAAAAATTTCAATGCTATGAATGCTTTACAATGCTCTTTAGGAGATGTGAAATTTAATTGAATTTTTTTCTTTGAAAATTAACCATGAAATTTGGGATACCTTTTCATATTAACATGAAGGAATATCTAGAGTGAATGAAATGATTCTTAATACTTATACTATTAAATATGATAACTTTAAAATGAAACATGATCAGATTATTTCTAAAATGTATCTTAGGTTCAATGAAATTGTCCACACAATGATTTCTCTTAGAAGAGATGTCACTGCTAAGGAACAGATCTTGAGAATTCTCAGATTCCTACTAGATAGATGGAAAAGATCCTCTATATCTATTAGATCGTCATGTGAAATCATCAAGATAGATGAAAAGTAACTCCTTGGGAAACTAATGGTGTATGGAGAGGAGATGATATTCATCAAGGAAGAGGAGGATGAACCTAAAAAATATATGTTGTGTTCTAGACCACCACCTCTAAACACAATGAGAATGGGAAAGTTAAAGTTTCTATAGAATGTTCCAGCACTGAACAATCATCACCTGACAGTAATGAAGAGATTTCTCAATTAGCCAGAAGGTTCAAGAGATTTTACAAGAAGAAGAACCTTTTCAGAAATCCTGACTACAAGGGAAAATATGATCACAAAGGATGTTTGATGAAATATTGGAAAAGAAGTGACAAGTTTTAGGAGATTGTCTTCTATTAATGTAAGTGAAAATGACATATCAAGGGTGATTGTCCAAAGGTCAAGAAAAAATATATATTTGACAAAAAAAATAGAGAATATTAAAAGGAATTGAAAGCAATGTGGAGTGCCTATAATGATAGTTCAAGTGACTCAAAATCATCACATAATAAATAGGCTAATGAATCCAATATGTGTTTTAGGACAAACATATCTTAGGTAACACTAGAATCTACTATACACAATTCTTACTATTCTAAATATGAGAGTGACTCTGAAAATAAGCCTAGCGAAGAAATTTTTGAATACTATAATATTCTTGAAAAGACATGCAATGCATTAAAATATAAATACAGGTCATTGAAGAAACAACATTCTCTTACCTCAACTGTTCAAACTGAACTCACTATAGAAAGGGGAAAATGATCAACTACTCAAAGAGATAAATGGACTAAAACTATTTAATGTGCAATTGAAAAATGATGAAAAAAGGCTTTCTAATGGTAAGGATACATAGGTACAAATTCTAAGTAAAGAGATTCCTCTTATATATACTACTATCATTGGATATCAACCATGTAAATGAAATTTTTAAAGAACAAACTTTGTTTCTAAATCTAGTACATACAACTTTACTCATAATTCTAGAAACAAATCAACTAGTTCAAGTTATGATACACTATCTATTGTTTCAATTTTTCATGAACAAATAGTGTTTATTTTTAAAATACATTACACAATGGTTATAGGAAACCTATGAGGTAGATATGGGTTCCAAAATCCCTTATCACTAATATTACCGAACCCAAACAAGTGTAGGTACCAAAATCAATTTTTATTTGACTATTTTGTAGGAAATTTGTTTAAATAGTTCTTATACAAGAATATGGTACATGGATAGTTGGTTTTCAAGACACATGACAGGAGACTACTGATTCTTTAATAATTCAATAAAAATTTATGGAGGATTTTTCACCATGGTGACAATGCCAATGGAATGATTATTGTCCTTGGCCAAATCATTAACTCCAACCCAGTTTTAATTTCTAAAATACTATTTTTAGATGGATTGAAATATTTACTAGTTATTATTTAACAATTATGTGATGATGGATTTTAAGGTAAATTTTAAAATGATGTGGGCAATGCTTATAATTTTAAAAATGAATTAGATTTTTCTACTTTCAGAAGTGAAAATGTTTATTCTGATAACATAGATTCTTTAGCTTCTCAAAAAGCTTCATGTTTAAGTGTGTTTCATATTGAGTCTTGGATTTGGAATAGGATACTAGGACACTATAACACTCACTCCATTAGAAGGTTAACTAGAAAAAGATTAGTCAAAGGAATACCAAAACATTTGTTTCTAAATGATAAAGTGAGTAATCATTCTAAAAAAAGGAAAGAAACCCAAAATTCCCTTCAAACCAAAGAAAGAAGTGTCAGCTTATCAGCCTCTCGAATTAGTTCACATGGATTCTTTTGGACCATCTTGAGTTTATAGTTTAAATTGGGAGCACTATTTTTATGTTCTTATAGATGACATTTCTAGATATACATGGAATTTCTTTTTGGATCACAAAAGTGAAGCAAGGTATTATTTATTCAAATACTCTAAAACTGAATAAAAATATTAGTGGCAAAAAAATTAAATCCTTAAGAAGTGATCATTTTCATGAGATTGAAAATCCAAAGTTTGAATCCTTTTTCTCACAATATGGCTATAGACATAATTTCTCTACCCCTAAAACACCTCAATAGAATGGAGATGTAGAAAAAAGAAATAGGACCCTGCAAGAGATTTCTAGAAGCATTCTTAGTGAATATGACCTACCTATTTATTTTTGGGCTGAACCTGTAAATATAGAATTCTACATAATCAATAGAGCGTTGATTATATCTATTTATAAAAGTAATCCTTATGAGTTATGGAAAAATATATACCCCAAAAGTTATCTTGTTTAATGTCTTCGGTTGAAAGGCCTATATCCTCAATACTGACGAAAATATTGAAAAAATTTCATCCAAGGGGGATGAGGGAAACTTCTTAGGATATTCAATTTCTAGTAAATCTTATATAGTGTTTAATAAAATATGTAAATGTGTGGAATAATCTATCCATGTAAAATTGGATGAAACAAATACACATGAGACTAAGACCACTCTAGAGAACCAGGAGGGTGATGTTCAAAATCTGGACATTAATTAAAACTCCTCAAACCATCCTATGAAAGAATATGTGAAAACATATAATTCTAATAATTCCATAGATTCAAGTCACAATGAGCCTAAAACTGATGATGAACCTGAAATCATTAGCACTTATTTTTCTAGAGTAGTTAGAACTCTTAAGAATAGTCCCTTAGATATTGTTTTAGGAGACTTAGACAAAGGAACTCAAACAAGAGCTTCTCTTAGAAATCATGTTGAACATCAAGTCTTATTGTCACAATTTAATCCTATAAACATTAATGATACTATCAATTATGAATTTTTCATGATGTATTTTCAATAAAAACTTAATCAGTTTTAAAGGAACAAATTTTGGAAACTTGTTGAAAGACCCAAAGACACATTCACAATGTGCACTATGTGGGTGTTTAGAAATAAGGTACATGAAGGTGTAAATATAATTAGAAACATGGATAGATTGGTTATACAATGATATAATCAAGAAGTGGGAATTAACTATGAAGAGGCCTTTTCTCCAATAGTTAGACGTGAATCCATCCGAATTCTACTTACTTATGCAGCATGTCTGAATTTCAAACTATATCAAATGGATGTCAAAAACACATTTCTAAATAGGTATATAGTTGAGGATGCCTTTTTTGACTAACCCCCTGGTTTCACAAATATTCAGTTTCCAAATCATATTTTTATGTTAACAAAAGCATTGTATGGTTTAAAATAATCTCCAATATCTTGATATGATAGATTAAATACTTTTCATATTTCCAAAGGTTTTACAATAGGAATAGCTGGTCCTACCCTTTTTATAAAATGAATTTCTAATGATTTTTTAGTTGTTAAAATCTATGCAGATGATATTTTTTTTGGATCTTCCAAAAATTATTTATGTGTTGAATTTTCTAAAATGATGCAAATCTAATTTTATAAGAGTTTTAAGGGTGAACTAAAATTATTTCTTGGATTTCAAATCTTTCAAAATAATGATGGTATTGTTTTAAATAAAAGAAAATATACAAGAGATCTTCTAAAATGTTTTTCATTGGTTAACACTAAATGTAGTGACAATCCTATGAGAACCACTTGAAAGTCGGATCTTGATGAAGATGGAAAATCTATTGATCAATTCACTTACAGAGGAATGATAGGATGTTTACTCTACTTAACGGTTAGCTGACCTGACATTATGTTTAGTGTGTGTATTTGTTCTCTTTTTCAAGAAAATCCTATGGAATCTCATTTAAATGTTGTTAAGAGAATTTTCAAATACCTCAAACATATACCCAATCTAGGACTATTTTATCCCATAGGAAAATCATTTGAATTAGGTTCTGATGTGGAATTCAGTTGTTGTAAGTGAGATAGATTTTGACACCAGAAAACCTATTCTCAAAATTTTATGAATGCTTTGGTACATAATTCAAGATCATATCATGTTTTGAAAGCATCGATTTTGTTGGTCGTAGGGCCTGAACGGGGTTACAGATTTAGAGTTGTAGGAATTTGAATTTGGACTGCAAGACATGTTCAAGAAGCCAATTGGCGAAGATCCTCATGCAATCGTGGAGCCCCAACGTAAAGAAAGGAGGTGGGATGCTCCGCATACCACTTTGACGTTCTTAACCCGCCATGGATAAAGGAGGCAATAAGACTCTATGACCGCATTTGACGTTCTCGATATTCTGTGGAGCTAACTCTATCTTCGTATCGAGCGAGCTCTCCTTCACGACCCCTCTCCCCTATAAATACCCATCTCACTTCCCGTCGCCAAATGGCCACTCTACCCCTTGGAAGGACGATCTACCACTTCGCGGAGCTCCTCTTTCCTTCGTGAAGTGGCTCTGAGAGCCCATGTTCGCGGAGCTATGCTTTCCTTCGGGAAGCAGTTTCGTGATCCCAAGTTCACAGAGCTCTTCTTTCTTTTGCGAAGTAGCTCTATAATAATATTCCTTTGGAAATTTGTGCAACGAGGACATGCTTGGCAAGTCCATGCCTTGTGAGACCCCATGCTCCATGATCCCCTTTTCTCCGTGAAGCTACATCGCGAAGACCAATCGTTTTTTGAGGGTCTTAATTTCATGCCTACCTGTCCATACCGCGGGGGCTGTGCCCCCGCACCCCGTCCCGGGGTCACCATTGGGCTATGGTACTGGCCCTAAACATCGGTCCCTTCACTACCGTCACTAACCTCTATGAAAAATGGAGAGTCGCACCGTTAACTTTTCGGGCTGGGACGTCGGTAATTTCAATTGCGCTGTTTTGTGCACCCACCTTCCACCTATGGCATAAAATGATTCGAGATAATTCTTCACACACCATTAAACACCTTGAGTCGACATATTCCTCTTGGTTTGTTTCCCATGTTATGAGTTGAGATTCTCATCATCAACCCCCCTAGAGTACCTTGAGTTGAACCATTCCACAAGTAAAACATCCAAACCCCATCACTTAGCTCATATACCCACATGAACCAGGAAGGGTTACCCTTGCATAAGTCCAAACACCATCTATTTCTAGGCGCCTTATGCTTAAAAATACTGTTTAAATGACTATAAACTATTGTACTGCCTATGATTCAATCATAGGATGCCTCTTACTCAATATAATAGATTCATTATGCTCCAAGCATGAGATGCCAATAGTCCTCTCTACATGACTATAAACTATAGTACTCCCTATGTTCCAAACAAAGGATGCCACTTACTCAATATAAGAGATGTGTCATGCTCCAAGAATGAGATGAAAATAGTCCTCTATACACTACAATAAAATTTAGTACTCCCTATGTTCCAAACATAGGATGCCTCTTACTCAATATAAGAGATGCCTCATTCTCCAAGAATGAGATGGAAACAGTCCTCTCTATATGACTATAAAATTTACTATTCCCTATGTTCCAAATAGAGGATGCCTCTAGATCTAAACAAAATATTTCTTATGCTCCAAGCCTGAGATACCAACAGTCCTATCTACCTGACAATAAGCTATAGCTTCCCCTATCATTCAATAATAATATGCCTCTTGTTCAAATAAGAGATGACTTATTCTCCATGCATAAGATGCCTAATGCCATGACTACAGTGGCATAACATCAAGATCGTTAGAATCTATTTAAACATTCCATCACTCTACCTCATGCTTTGTGTACCATTCATTAAGATATTTATCCACTTCCAATTCTAGAGGGACCCCCTAATGGACTTCTCCCATGCTATATCGGCTCACATACCGTCTTAGGGAAACACCCTGGAAGACTTTGGATGACACTTTGAGTCTAGTCATGTGTTTCGAACATGGTCAATAGTCAACCCTCATTTGTTTGTCCCAATTTCAGGATAATAAGATATGGATTCTATGTTTCGAACATGGTCAACAGTTATCCTTCATCGCCAACGCCGTCCTCATTGCATTCTGAATGTTGGGCTTGGGATTCAAACTTTTAATCCCCCTTTGTTTGGACTGATTCCAATGCCCCTTGGCATTATCCCTCTTGTGCACTAGTGAAAAGGCGAAGGCCTCAACCCACTACTGTGTTGGGAATCCCTCATGGATAGACATGAGAAATCCACCACAAGCAGCTTCCTTGCGTAAGCCCCATCCACCATTTCCACTCCATAGAGGCACATGGGAAGCTTCCTTACGTAAGCCCTATCCACCATTTCCCCTCCATAGAGGCACACAGTCATCTTCCTTGAGTAATCCCAATCCTCCATTGCAGCTCCATAGCGGCACACGGGTAGCTTCCTTTCATAATCCTCATCCACTATTATCGCTCTATTGCAGCACCCCGGTAGCTTCCATGCATAAGCCCCATTTACCATTGCCACTCCATAGCAGCACCTGAGCAGCTTCCTTGCGTAAGCCCCATCCATCATTGCTGCTCCATAGCGGCACACAGGCATCTTCCTTGTGTGAGCCCCATCCACCATTGGTGCTATATAGCGGCACCCATGCAGCTTCATTGTGTAATCCCCATCCACCATTGTTGCACCATAGCGGCACCCAAACATCTTCCATGCAAAAGACATATCCACCATTGCCGCTACATGGCGGCACCATGGCAGCATCCTTACGTAAGCCCCAACCACCATTGTCGCTCCATAGCGGCTCCTGAGTAGCTTTCATGCATAAACCCCATGCATCATTGCTGCTCCATAGCGGCACCCAGGCAGCTTCCTTGCGTAAGCCCCATCCACCATTTCCGCTCCGTAGTGGCACCCGTGCAACTTCCTTTCTTAATCCCCATCCACTCTTGCCTCTCCATAGAGGCACCCATGCAGCTTCCTTTAATAATCCCCATTTACTATTGCTACTCCATAGCGGCACCAGGGAAGAATCCTTGAGTAAGCCCCATTAACCATTTTCGCTCTATAGAAGCACCAGGGAAGCATCCTTGCATAATCTCTAATCACTATTGTCTCTCTATAGGGGTACACAGGAAGCTTCCATTTATAAGCCCCATTCACCATTTTCGCTCCATAGTGGCACCCGAGCAGCATCTTTCTGTAAGCGCCATCCACTATTGTTGATTCATAGAGGCACCCGAGTAGCATCCTTGCGTAAGCCCCATCCACTATTGGTGATCTATAGCGGCACCCGGGCAGCTTCCTTGCGTAATCCCCATTCACCATTTCTACTCCATAGTGGCACCCGAACAACCTTGAGTGTAAGCCCCAATAATAAATGAACAACGGGGTCTTTGATCCTTGCCAAGGTAAGGTACGTAAGAATCCTCCCTAAGGTTCAATCCCACCACCTCGGTCATTCCGACCATCTTCATGTCGGTTCACCAACACCTGGGAAGCCTAGAGTGTAAGCCCCACACCCAACCTGAACTATGAGGTTTTTGATCCTTGCCAAGGAGAGGTATGTAGGAAGCCTCCCTAAGGTTCAAGCCCACCCCCTATTGGTCATTCCCACCATCTTCACGTCTGTTCACCAACACCATAGGCAACCTAGAGTTTAAGCCCCACACCCAACCTGAACAACGTGGACTTTTATCCATTCCATGGCAGGGTACGTAGGTAGCCTCTATGAGGTTCAATCCCACCACCTATTGGTCATTTCGACCCCCCTTCATTTTGGTTCACCAAAAACATGGGTATCCTATAGTTTAAGACCCAAATTCCATTTTTCTCTTGAACTATGTGGTCTTTATTCCTTGCAAAAAAAATTTATGTAAGAAGCCTCCAAGAGGTTCAAGCCCAACACTTTGTCTCTCCGACCACCTTCACATCGGTTTGTCGTCGTCCTGCACGATGTTAAAATATGGACCTCAATCTGTGGTAATTTGTTGTTCCCCCAATCAGTGGTAAACCGTTATCAACCTCATTCGGTGATACTCCATTGAAGTCCCCAATCCACAGTAGGTTTTTGTCATATGAACTACGCGGACTTGGATTCCCTGCAACAAGGATACATAGGAAGCCTCTTTGTGGTACAAGACATGCACCCATTTCTCATCCTGATCAATACCTCGATCCCATGTGTTCTTCTAAGATCATGACCCAAACCGGATGTTCAACTTCCTATAGGTCCCATACATGCATCCATTCTCACGGTCCTCCTCCTCAGGTGTCCCGTCGTCCCACCGAACTATGCGGACTTTGATTTCCTACCACGAGGATACGTAGTAAGTCACTTAGAGGCTCAAGAAAAATACTATTGTCACCTTCACGATGGTCCCATTTCATTCCCCCTCCATTCCATTAAACTCTCTATCATCCATCCTGATTCTCACCCGAGCCGCCACATCCCGGTGGGATCTTGTCATCCACCCCCCTCGCTGCTACTAGAAGTACTTGGGCCGCTATCCATGCATAATACCCAGCATGTATTCGGGTTGTTGTTCTCTATGTACTCCCCAATTCATCACCCCTTTGAACCACATTGGTTTTTATCTTTGTCTCCTGCACAGGGTACGTAAGAAACCACCCCAAGGAACAATCCCAGCCAATGGTAAACCTTGGTGTCCCTTATTATGGGGTGCACACTCCCTGATACGACCTCAGTGGTGTCTAGATCACCATTCATGGTGTGGAATATCCCCTATACGGGACTCCCACCACGGATCTGTACCTAGGGGACGTTCTAATCACTCTCATTCCATCGAATCAAGACATTAAACTCACGACCTACATTGTGATAAACTGAGAGGCCTGGGGAAACCTTGAAAGACATGCCTTTGTTGTAACCATCTCTCCTAGACATTAAACTTGTGGCATACCCTGTGTCAAACATGGGAATCTTAGGAGAACCTTAGATAGATGCCTATGGAATATGATTCCCCACATTCAACATTGTATGCCTCAGTTTTATACCCTGGAGATGCCCTCTTATGAGGAATAATACAATTTTCCCAATGTCCACGGATCTAGAGATGCTCCAACATGCCTGATGTTGTCATCTACTCTGACCAAAGTTTGGTTCCATGTAAAGCCCCCATGTAATGTCTAGACAGAAGTAGTGTAATTAATCAGCGTACACAATGATAGGGCACCGAGAATGATATTCACGAACCATGACTTAATTTATAAGGGAGACCCGGACTAGGTGATGGGTTCGGAGGAGGAATCCATGGAAGAAAGAACTAGCATCCCATGATCCCATTTTGATCAAGGAGAAAATGTACCTGAACAAGGAATGGATGTCGCCTAACTTAGGAAAGTGGGAATGTGGGGTAATAAAACTGTACATTTCATACTCAAGAAAACGGATGCACGTGCCCCTGTGAAATCGTCATAAACAATAGAAAAATCACCTATGGAACATGCCACTTTTTTGATAAGTAACTATTATCGTGGTGTAGTAATAAAAAAACATCATTGCATTATCTACAACAGAAGCGGAATATATAGATGTTGGTAGTTGTTGTGCAAAAATATTGTGGATGAAACACACATTACTAGATTATAGATATCTATTCAGGCATGTACCTATAAATTGTGACAATACAAGTTCTATTAACATCACAAAAAATCATGTTTCACGGTCTAGGAAAAAGCATATTGATGTAAGACGTCACTTTTTGAGAGATCATTATCAAAAAGATGACTTCACTTTGGAATATATTTGAACTCAATATAATCTAGCTGATATATTTACCAAACCACTAAATTCTGAAAGAATATATTACATCAAACTAGAATTGGGAATGACAAATCTTAAGTAATAATATTAATATTTCATATCTTACTGTTTCATAACATACTGTTTCACGTCTTATTGTTTCATATCTTACTATTTCATATATTATTGTTTCACACATTTTGGTTTCACAAATCACTATCTTGAGACTACTATTTAACTCTAATAGTTATATAGTTTTACTATCTTAAAACATATTGTTTCATGTTTACGGTCTCACATTTACTATTTTTCGGCTACTGTATGACACTTATTGTCTCAACAATACAAATACACAGTTATGAAATCACACTCTTATGGTCTCACCGTGAATGACTATTACTGTCTCACCATGAATGACTATCTATGTCTAACTGTGAATGACTATGATTGTCTCACTGTGAATGATTTTTATGGTCTCGCTGAAAATATTTCTTATTTTTTTATCTATACATTATATCATGTACCACATTAGTTAATTATTTTACCCTTTCACTTTTTAGAACTTTTGTTTTTTTAATGATTGATATTCCTAAATGATAAAATATAAGAAGTTTCACTCATTCTTCACTCGAGCTCTCTTGTCTTCTCTAAAACCATTAAACTTCTTCATACCTTCTCTCTCTCGAACCATCAGTGAATACCCAAGATGAAAAGCACATCATCATCAACTCTTGAGAAACGTAGTTCAAAGAAGAAGAGGAAAATTGCGCCAAAGATAGCACCCAAGGGTCCCTTGAATCTGAACCTTGTTAACACATTAGTGTTACCTAAAAAAAGATTTTCCCTAAGTGGATTCGGTCGAGTTTTCCTACAGTTTTGTAAGTATTAACAGAGTGAGGATGGATATACTAGTTTACAAAGGATGATCGACCTATTTACCCAAAATTAGTTGCACATTTTTACCATTATCTTAAATTTTGTTTTGATTATAAAGATGTCTATCTTGTATGAATCTTGATTAATGTACATAGATTCACATTTTTCTCAAGGTTATGGGATGGATGCCTTAGGATACCTTATGTGGGTGTTTCTGAAGATTATCAGAGAGTTCCTCCACCCCAAGTGATATTTTTGTTTTCGAAGATTCTTTGGGAAGCATGAATGGAAATAAAGCTAAGAGGAGAGCTATAACTACATAGATGGATGGATAAACTAGACTGTTGTTTATGTTTATTCAGAATCGGATTAGCCCTAGAAAAGGTGACTTCACTGTAATCAAGTATAAGGATGTATTCTTAATTCATCTAATAAAAAATGGACATAAGATCAACCTTTTCAAATATATAATACACCATATGTGTGAGTTGATCAACACAACCTCTATGTCAACCACCGTTTTTTATTTTAGTATTACCTCATCCATTCTTCATGCCAAAGGATTGGTTGGACCAAATGAAGAATTCATCAAGGATAATGATTTCTGTCTTTAAAAATTTATTATATAGAGAATGAAAATCAATTGGAATCCACTGAGAAAGACATGGGTGGAAGACAATGATTTGATTAATGAAAAGTTAAATCTAGAAGAACAGCCTTCATGAACTAAAGATGTTTTTGATACTGGTATAGAACTAGATGAATTTGTTTAGTATCCTGAAGAAGAAGAAGAAGAAAAAAAAGAGGATGTTGCACCTACAATAGAAACTGTATTGAATGAGGATGACAATGAACCTATTCTTCAAGACATAGATGAGAAATAAGTTCATGTTCCGAAAAAGGTTGTTGATTTGGAAGAACAACCATCATCAAAAGAAGATTTTGATACTACTGAAAGAGAACCGGGTGTTGTAGAAGAATATATAGAAGAAGATCTGTCTCTTGTATAAGACGTTTCTAGTGAGAAACATATAAAATAAAAAACTACTCCTGAAGTTATTCTTCATGCTGAAGAGATAATGGTGCAATCCTTTTAGTTGTCTTGATAGGAGATGGATGAGGAAATCGGTGCTGAAATAGTGGAGATAGATCAAGGATCTAAATCTCTTAGTCCTGAGAAAGATACACCTATTGGGGGGAGCAGACCCCCAGTTTGGAATCTATTGATGTACCTAATCGGCTTGATCCTAGATCAATGGATACATGGTATAAATTTCCCCATAATTTCGATGTGAATGATTCACATGAAGTCATAGTCAATGGTCTTGATCTGTATACTATGTTTTAGTTAAAAATGGCATCTGATCCCAGAACCATATCTTTCACATAACCTGAGCCTGTCTCAGCTTCTATCTCTAAGCCCTTAGAATAACTTTCACACTTGGTAAATAATTATGATATTAATGCTTTTGGTGCTACCCTATTCACAAGAATTGAGAAACTTATGAATACCTAACCAGCTCCTGTAACAAATCTAAGTGAAAGAGATGTTCCACTATTGTTGGAAATTGTTATATGGAATATTCAACCCAAAATGATTCATGAGATTAAAGAAGTCAAAATTGAGAATAAATTGCATAGTGTTGAAGTAAAGACTCAATGAGGTTTGGTTAAAGATATGCAGAGAGTGATGAACGCGAGAGTAGAACCTGCGTCTCGTCTTATTGAGAATATTTTTACATAGACCCCTCAAGTAGTCACCTCACTAATTCAGCCTCATCTAACCTCATTAAATGAAAAAGTACCTGAAAGAAACACGAAAATTATTCAAGAGATGTGTGATCTTATTATTGTTCTTTAAAATTAACTAAAGAGTATAAGGGGTGCCTCCAGAAAGTACTAAATCAACTAAAATATGTTACCTCAGTTGTCACTTCTTTTCATACCACTGGATAATATTCTCAACCTTCATTAGATATTGATATGATCAAAACAGTTGTCAAATATGAACATCAATATGTACTTAGTAGTTTGGATAAATAATCTCTATCTACAGTTATCAAGAATAGTGATAGAGTGCTTTATTTGATGAGAATTCATTCCAAGATTGCTAGTGATGCTCAAAAAGAAATTTTGAAGAATGTGTACTTCTACTTAAATTGGATGTTTTCTTAGAATGACATGGAAAATATCATCATGTATCTTGTGGAGAATTAGAGTATTCCAACCATTACTCAGGCTTTCAAAACTCATGTCCTAAATCTCACAGATTTCACTCGTTTATTGAATCAGTTTATAGAGAAAAAGGATGACTTTGAAAAATCCATGCAGTGTCGTGGAGAGATCATTGCTAATTTTATCATGCATTTAAGGCCTTTTCCTTATGTTCAAAGTACCTCCATTGTCACTCCTATAGATTCACCTATGAGATTTGGTTTTTCTAGATTCACCTCCACCCTAGCTTCCACTTATATGTATTTCAGTCATGCCCTGAGTCAAATCAGGCATATATTACATGATAAATAGTTGTCTCTATATTCTACTACCCCTAACTTGACCCCTTCAGTTTTTGAAGGACTCCATTCACCTTCTCTTTCCACCAGTTCACTCCCTTCCACTACTTCATCCTTTGCTCCTATGGATTCTTATTCTAATGCAGATGCTAAGGGAAAAGAGAAGACAAGCTGATGTTGAGAAAAAAGTGAATACTATCTTTTGATAGGGATGTTGTTGCATTTATTTTTCTGTTACTATTTTTAATGAAACTATTTTTGTCTAATGCATTCTGAACCTTTATTGACCATTTCTTATTAAAACATTTTTATAATCCCAATATGGGGAGAAATATGACCATTAAAGAAACAATATAGAAATATGTATATTATATGTACCCTATAGACATATGTATTCTCCCAGTCACATGATTTGTGATCATCAAAAAGGCGGAGATTGTTAGAATCTTCTTGTATTAATCATATTTTAATGATCACAAATCACATATATTCTGTAATTCATGTTAATGAAATTTAATCTATATCAAATCATATGTAAAAATGATTAGTATTCAGAGGCGTATTTCATCTAGGCATGGTGCCATTCTCTAAGGTTTGTGGGTCATTGGCGTTTCAGCCTTTTGAGGTGGTCGATGGAGGCTCACAAGGGGAAGGAAAACTCTCATGCAGTGGTTTGGGTATGTCTACCATGCCTTCCTCTCCCTTTTCAGAATGGCACTTTCCTGATGGTCATAGGGGATGCTCTGGGAGGATTTCTTTGCTCAGATGAGCGTACTCGACACGGACAGGAGTCCATAGTGGCACGGATCTGCGTGGAACTGGAGCTCACCATGCCGGTTCCAGAGAAGATTTCTATTCAAGTGCCGGAGTTAGTGGTCTGGGACCAGGATGTAATGTACCCGGTGTTCCCCAGGTTCTGTTCGTCTTTTCTTTTGTAGGGTCACTCTCTCCAGATTTGCAAGAGAAGATACCCCGGTGGGAGCCATCGTGCTGAAGTTGGTTCCAAGTTCCCCTCTATACCTTCTCAATCTCATAATGGGGTGCTCACTCATTCGAGCTTGATCATGCACTCTGGTCTATCTAGTAGATCCATTGTAGAACAGACTTTAATGTCGCCAGGATATTTTAAGGGGGGAATTATAGGTCCTATTAGTTGGGCCCCAACCCCATTCTCTTCGCCAAGCCCCCCTTAGGAACCCTTAGAGGACCATGATGAGATGTACTATCCGTGGAAGCAGAAGACAGCGGTTTCTTGGACTTACTTCTGAGGGTGACCAAGAGCATCATCCCTGACTGGCAGCTACTGGTTTCAACCATGGATTCCAGGGAAAGTGATGCCTTTCATCCCAAGAAGGCAAGAGTTCGTGGTGATTTCCCTATCATGGTGGAGTGGTAGGAAGACCCTAGGATGATTACACCTTTCATTCAAGGTATGCGTGCAATCTCTTCCAGTGTATGTCCTTCCCCGGGGGCATGCCCTACGTTTAGTAGCGAAGGTCATGGGGCTGAGAACTCACCCGAGGAGAAGGGCCTTGCGGGGGAGGTGTCCCCGGCCAAGGGGGATATTAAGGTAGTGAGTGAGTTCCTTCCTGTGGACAATCCCTCTACTCCCATTCCACCCCCAGTTAGTCCGGCCTCAGGCCCAGGATTCTATACCCTGAAGATGAAGAAGAAACTACAGGGATGGGAGAACCCCTTATTCCCAACTGAACCGACCAAGGTACCTGGGGTCAATGCCAGGAAAGGGAGGTTTTAATGTTTCCCATTATGATCTACAATGCTCGTGGTATAGGGGCTAGGGTAAAGACCAGTTTTATTTCATCAAAAGTCAGGAACCATAGAATCATGGGGGTAGAGATTATCGAGCATAAGAATAATATTTCCAAAATCCCAGACTTTACATGAAAGTTAAGAATGAATGCATCCATGCATGTGGCCCCGAATAACAACCACATATTTTCTATTCTAGAAGAGGGAAGTTTCAGTGGAGATGATGCAGGTCGGGGATCAACATATCACGGAGAAGGTGTCAAGTGATGGAGAAGAGCTGTATTTTTCCTTTATCTATGGTAGTTGTGACACTCATAGGAGGGAGGTGTTGTGGGTGGAACTAAATAGGTTCGGTCCAGGGGCCCAGCCCTGGGTGGTGGGAGGGGACTTCAACATCATCATGCAACCAGACGATAGGAAGGGGAAGGGGGAATTAGCGAGGAGGGAAATCGTATCCCTTGCACAGTGTATGGGAGGGAAAGGGTTATCCGACCTTAGGTATTCAGGTGATCCATTCACCTAGTGCAACAATAGAAGGGGCAGAAGCCGATGTTGGAGTAGGCTCGACCGTTGCTTTTTCAATGTTCACGCCATTTCCAATTATCTGAATGCGAAGGTAAATCACCTAACTCGAAGTATTTTGGACCATTTTTTGCTCCTGTTATCTCTCTGCAATACAGATGTAGTGAAGGAGAGTTTCAAGTTCACCAGCCAGTGGGATTTTGATCCGGAATATCATCGCGTGGTTGGGGGGGTCTGGAATGAGCCTCCTCGGGGAAATGCATGGGTGGTTATCCACTCAAAGATGAGGCGCTTAAAGAAGGAACTTCTAGCGTGGGCATGCTCCCGTCTCTCCTGAGTCCAGGAGCTGGAGGATATTCAATAGGACACCCAAAGCTTGGAGGCCAGGCTTGAGGTTAGTTGGGATAACGGGCTGTATGCTGAACTTGTAGAGTTAAAGAGATGTATGCAGGAGTTGGTGCTTGCTTAGGAGAGACAGGTGAGGTATCAGTCCATGGTAAAATGGTTGAAGGAATGGGATAAGAACACTGCATTTTTTCACACATGCATTAGGGAGAGGAGGCAGGTTGTGAAACCCAATCTTGCGATGGAGGATGGATATTTTTCTGATGATGTGGATGTGGTCGGGGGCAGGGCGTGCAAGTTATTTAAAGACCTCCTTGTGGGCACAAGTGCGATCATGCAGGAAGGATACCCATCTGGGATAGATGAACTTTGGGAGCCCATCCTGAATATGGTCTCTGTAAATGATAATTCCTTGTCGGAAAGCATTCCAGAAGAAGGGGAGGTGCATGCGGTGATGTGGAACCTGAACCCGGACAGCGCTGTAGGGACAGATGGATTTTCAGGCTCCTTCTACAGGGGCTCCTGGGAGGTGGTTAAAGGTGATCTTATAGCTTCCATGCATGACTTCTTCCGAGGGGGTGGCCTTCCTTGTATTGCTTCTGCGACCACTATGGTTCTTCTGCCGAAGAGAAAATATCCTTCCTCCCTATCCCACAACTGACCCATGAGCATGTTCAGTTTCCCCTATAAGGTCTTGGATTGTATTACCAATAAGAGGATGTCTAGTTTCCTTCCCCGGTGGATTTCTCTGGAGCAACATGGCATTTTCAAAGACCGATCGATCCAGGGAGCTGTGGCTATGTCATAGGAGATATTGAGAGACTTGAACACCCCTTCTCATGGTTCTAACGTGGTTATAAAGTTTTACATGAACAAAGCTTACGATAGGATGGAATGGGGTTTCATGAACAAAGTACTTGCAAAGATTGGAGTCTCTCGATGGGCCTACGACATCATCTTTAGGTGTGTGAGTTCACTGTGGATGTCTGTGTCGTTTATTGGGAGAACCTATGGCTTTTTCAAAACCGTCTGTGTCCTTCGCCAAGGCGACCAACTTTCCTCAAGCTTATTCATAATCATGTAAGATTCCCTGAGTAGGATGATCAATAACGGAGTCCGTGAAGGGGCCATTCTGCCTTACTATAGGAAGCTTTTCTTCGCCCCTGTATCACATTTGATGTTCGCTGATGATGCGAATGTGTTCACGAATGGTGGGAAGAAGTCCCTTCGAGAGATGAACATAATCCTCGAGGAATACAGCTTCTAGAGCGGACAAATCGTTAATAGATAGAAGAGTATCTTTTTTATTCCTTCTTCTTGAAATTCCAATAGGGCTTCCAGGATGGGAAGCATGCTGGGAGTGGGGAGAGGATCCTTTAACAGGGAGTACCTCAGTACCCCTATCTCGGAAGGACGGCTGGGGATCAGGGACTTCTACATTGTGGTGAGCAGGATCTCGGACCGCATTTTGAATTGGAAAAACCATTTTCTGTCCTTCGGTGGTTGGATCACCCTGGTGAATAGTGTACTATCTGCGATCCCGGTGCACGCTCTGGCCTCATCATGCCTGCCGAAGTGGGTTATCTTGGTCATTGATAGGATACTTGCATGATTTTTCTGGGATGTTGTAGGAGAGGGAAAGAGGTCGTGGGTGTCATGGGACAAGATGGCCTGAACCACGAGTGAAGGGTGAATCAATGTTAAGAGTATGGCAGACACGATCCACCCCATGCATGCGAAGCTTTCATGGGAGACCATTGAGGATTGAACCTTGTCGAGGATGTAGATGTCTCAGAGATATATGGACGATAAATTTCATGTCACTGCAAGGGGGTCAGTGTTTAACATTATACCGTCTCTTTTACCGCTCTCACAATGGATTATTAGGTAAGGAAACATCCACTTGTGGCAACATAACAGGGTGGGTGAAGTGCTAGGATACCCAGGATGCCCGGCCCCGACCATCTCTTTCTGGGAGGAAAGTATGTACCCCCTGTTCTTTAGATCGGTTTTTGACGCCCCACCACAAGAAGTGTTCGACTCTTTGGTTCTGAATATAGAGCACGATAGATGTGTATACACCCCATCTACTTCGAGGAGGTTCGACAAAAAATATTTCTATAGCAGGAGTGCGCCTCGGGGGCAACATGAATGGCGGAATAGTATGACATGGTGTAAAAAGATACCTGCAAAACTCAACTTCTTCACTTGGAGGATCCGGAAGAAATCAATTCCCTCCAATGATCACATAATACAGATTGGTATCAGTCTGGTGTCATGTTGCCAGTGCCGCGGGAATAGAAGCAAGGAGAGCATGAACCATATTTTTTTAGGGAGAATGGGCTAGACATGTTTGGAGGTTCTTCAGCTCCTTTACAGGTTTCCTTACTTGAGAGGGAAATGCGGAGATGGTTATGTAACACCGGTTTCAAGAGGATAGCGAGATAGAGGAGGAGATGATAGTGTGATCTATCATTTTCAACGCGGCCTGCTGGTGCCTTTGGCAAGTGAGGAACCAGGCCAAATACGAGGGGAGTAGTTTCACTGGTCAATCCATGGTGGAGAATACTCATTGCTTGCTGATCGACCAGATTAGAACCATGGTATTTGGGAGGGGGCGTTCTCCTTTGGGGTGGTGCACGATACCCATTGGAGGGGTATTCAGAACAGTGAAGATGTGCAGGGTAGGTGGGTTCAGTGGTCTCCCCCGCAAGCTGGTCTTAAACTCAATTCTGATGGATCCTGTGTGTTGGGTGACATGCATGGAGGAAGAGTCATTCGGGACTCCAAAGGAAGCTTGGTACTTTCCATCACAGTGCATTATTACAGTGGTTCTTCGATTCTAGCGGAACCAATGGCGGTCTTGTTCGGACTCTCCTTAAGAAATAGCAGGGGCATTTCAATTGACCACATTGAAACAGACTCAATGTCCATCCATGATTCTCTATAGAATAATGGCACCATCCCATGGTCTATCATCTACATGATTAGACAATGTAAGGATCTCATCAAGGAAAATCTTAGAATATCGCATATGTGGCGTGAGGGGAAGAAAGTGGCGGACTATATGGCCTCAATCGTGGTACCTCACTCTCAAATATTGTGGTTTACTAATGTGTCTCAGCATAAGCTAGAGGGGGTGAATCTTATCCAGGGTGATGCTCTTGGACTTCATTATTTTAGGCCCCAATAATATGTGTTTCCCTTCCCTTGTATGGTCCTTCTGGGCCTCCTCTTTATATGAATAAAAATTTTAATGTTGGATGGAATACATTCTTTGAATATCAATGTTTATGTCTAAATACATATATTTTCCTAAGTCTGAGACACCGCAAGTCTACCACTAGTTATGTTTTTCTGGAAAAGGAACCAGACACTATGACAAGACATCGTGATGAGACTCTGTGACCAGACACTGTGACTAGACACCGTGACCAGACACCATGACCAGACACCTTGACCAGACACTAGGACCAGATATCGTGACCATTTAGACACCGTGGCCATCAAGACACCGTGGCAATCCAAACGCAATCACCATACATACACTGTGCCCATTCAGACACCATTTTATGGAGACATAACTTCATGGAGACACTGTTTACAAACAAACTATGACTCTATATCATAATCTATTTTTTCGTTCCTCAATTTAATTTCTAATGGTTCTATTTGAAGAATTTAAATATGCTGACATAATTAATGTTTATTTGTAGACATGTCATTTGATAGTACGAGGTACGGGTATAGAATACATGAAACCTGTCAGTTCCAACACATGCACTCGAAGAATAAAAAAAAGTGCGGATCATAAACATAAGTGAGACACACCGAGAGGATAACAAAAAGAAACAC
The DNA here is from genome assembly GCA_963277665.1 of Viscum album. Taxonomy (NCBI): domain Eukaryota; kingdom Viridiplantae; phylum Streptophyta; class Magnoliopsida; order Santalales; family Viscaceae; genus Viscum; species Viscum album. The sequence goes on from OY728150.1 coordinate 524,158,956, forward strand.
ACAAGATTTCTTGAGAAAAGAAATGAAACATGGAACTCAACATTCTTGAAGAACACACGATGAATTCTTGAATCGACAAACTGGATACCATAGATTAGAATCGTTGAGAAAATCTTTGCAATGTCAATACCATGAAGAACATGAGCCAGATCTAGCTAACTTACAACACTCTGTTTTCCATGAGAGGACTGAATTTATGCATCTGTTTCATCAAAGAAGTCCATAGTTCCATATTCTATTAATCAGAGCACTTCATACCTTATCTGTATACTTCTGCTCTGTTGTGTACTATGTTCATATTTTGAGTTGTGTGTGTGTGTATGTATAAAAACACACATTTTATCCTGCATTAAACTGAAGGATACAATATATCTTTTTTCAAAAATATTTTTACACTTCTGTATACCCACAGATAAGCATGGAAGAGGTTTGGTGTAACCTGTTGACCATACCCACGATGAACTGTGAAAGATGTCGTGTGACCTGGACAGTCTTGTATACTATTGTAAAGCCTGATACAGGCTATGCATCATGTTTATTTATATAAACTTCTTGGTGGTTGGTGATCACCAAGTGCAGTGGATTAGGTAATGTCTTGAGACTGAACCACTTGTTTTATATCTGTTGTGATTCTTACTTTAGTGTTATTTGTTCTATTATTTAATCCAGAAATCAGTAAATTTACTTTTATAACTAATCTTGGGAAAAAGTTATAATTGTATTGCCTTATTATAATATCTACAAAAGTAATTTTAATAACCAATATTCTGATTAATGAGAATTAATCATTCTTTTATGAAGTTATTTAAATAGTAAAACTTTTATAACAGCGTAACCTTGATTAACTGGGTAGTATTTATCTTTATTGGGGAATCCTTTTAAGAATACTTTTTAAATAAATTTTTTTAATAGATACTCAATTCACTCCCCTCTTGAGTACTCAACTCGAACCAACACTATATATATTCAACAAATTGTTCTGACATTTATGTACTAGATATTATAGAAATAAGGTAAGAATAAATCACATTTTTACCGTAAAATTCTCTATTTTTCAAAAGGAATATTCATCACCTTTTATCAGAGCACCTATTGGAGAACTATGTTGTGGTATTTTAATAAATTATATTTGAAAAAGTAAACATTATTTTTTGAAGTGGAATACAAATATTATCTCAGGGTTATAGTTTTTTATTTTTCTAAAAATATTAATCTTTTGATGAATAGTTACAATATTGATTTTACTAAAAACACTATTTTCTTTTAAAGTATTTAAAATCAAAAATTATATTTTGAACTAGTTTTATTTTTTTGTTATTTAATTTTAATTTATTATAATCCAATTATTTTTTTGAAAAGTATTTTATACATAAATTTATTATATAAACCTTTTATCATTTAAAAGATCAATTTCCTAAAAAAACTATATTTCATGGAATTTTAATGATTTCATTTTAAATCAATTTCTACATCTTTTATTTTTTATAATTATAATAAAGTATTCAAAATATGGATTTATAATTTAAAATTTTATTGAATATGACCCTTTATTTCATTCCAATATAAGTAATAACCTTGGTAAATTTTGTTTGAATGGTAAAGGGTTAATTGAGTCATTTTAGTTAAGAATAACACAATAAGGAATATTAACTGACCATAAAAAGTTTAGAAATTAAATTTCATAAATCTAATTTGACCCAAAAACCCATGAATATATAAATTTGGTTTTGTGATGAACACATGTTCAAGAAAATGATATAGATATTATAAAAAGCAAAGAATATTAACAAATGTCCCAGATTTAAGTTTTATAAGTATAATCCTTTTATTATATAGATAACTTGAAAAAATATAAAAAATAAATAGTATTTCGAAATATAAAATATTTATCTAAATATTTTTATTTTATTTATAAATTTTGTTGTATAAATAATTACCTTAAATGCTCACACAATGTTGATGTGGTAATTATTTTATTAATTGAAATATCAAGTAAATGATAGTAAAAGTATTAACATAAAAATAATTTTACATAATTAATATCACTCATTAATTTTAAATAATACCACAATGTGTGGGGGATATAATAATTTTATTTTAAATTTATCATTTTTCTGATATTGTTAATGTAAAATAAATGAATTGTATCAAAATTGGAATTAAAAATACTTTAATGTAAATAATTTTTTATTAACATATTTAAAATTATTCAAAACCATAAATTCATCCATGTAATTTTTATATTGTAAAAATTTCATTAATTATATATTTATTGGTATTTTAGAATATTATAGTAACTATAATAACCATCATAGAGTAAGAACACATAATGTTATGTAAAAAATTAAAATGATTAAATAAGGGTTAAGCCAATTTTATAAGGGTATATCCAAGATATAAACTTGTCAAAAAATATATTTTATTAATTAAATTCAACCCTTATTAATTTATTTTTTAATAAGAGAAATTTAATTCACTTCATCCCATGAAAATGACAAATATATTATTGAAATCAATGATAGTTAGAAAATGTCACTCTCTTTGTATTTAATATATTTTATTTATTCACATATGGATAAAATCATGATATGAATGAAAATAAACTTATATATTGATATTAATAAAAATAGATTCATTATATAAATTTTTCATTTATTTTTTAAGATAAATAATTACCTTAAATGATTGTGAAATTGTAATACAATTATTTAATTAACAATACAATATAATACATGATTTAAAAAAATATTTTGATATTATTTGAAATATTTATTGATTGAAATGAATTTATAATATCTATATGACCTATTAGAGAGTATGTAATGAATTATATTCTAATATCTTCTTTGTTTTGAGGCATTTTATGTCAAATTAAATAAATTATGTTAAAATTGACATTAATGATAATATATCAAAATAATATATTACTTCATTATATAATATTCATAAAAATCTATACTCGATAGTGAAAATTAAATAATGTTAAAATATTTAAAAAAATTCAATTAACAATTCATTTTTTAAATTTACAGTAATAGTATTAACCGTTTTTTATTAAATTAATTATTACTATATTTAAGGTTAAAAATAACAATCTAAGGGGTAAATCAAAAGGATAAGGTATAAAATGAAACCAAAAAATCTGAATTTTATTTTGGTTGATGTTTTTACCACCCAATCATATATTTTCCACAAATTAATATCATTTTATAGAAATTTGATAGAAAATGAATGTATTATAATTTATCTATTATTGAAATTACAAAAGTACCACAAACATCAATTAAACAACCAAACATTATCTTTCACTTTTTCACATCATTTTGAGACTTTAAAACTCTAAAATCTCAAGAAAAGTTCTCTTCTAAAATTCCATACGAACATTTTGGATGTTATTTTCTCCTCAATATACTAAATCTAGTGTCCCAATGAATATTTCTAAAGGAAATTCATTGAACAAGAGGTTATTATCATTATCAATTATTTCAAGATTATTTCATCTTCTACATTCACTTCATATGTGAGTCACATTATAAAATAATGAGTAGAGTATAAAATATTTTCTTTTATGTTATTATGATTATTTAACAACTATCTTCGACCTTTTTTCTATCATTCAAAAAATAGAAGCACCGCATGTGTGAACATATAGTTTAACATATCCACACTATGGTGTAATATCTTTTTCATCACTAATTTATTTGTAAGGGTATAATAAATACAATAATAATTATATATGATAACTATAACATTTTATTTACTCTAGAAATAAATTTAATATTCCATCCTCTTCCTTCCCATTTCAACATTAAGGGAATGAAGTAATTCATGTTGTGTATGCACAAACTACCATCTCTACAATGTGATGCTATTCATTTTCAATGATCACTTTTTAATCATTATTATATTAATGTATTCAATAAATAAATATGATATTTATTACCCTAATTCCATTCTAGAGAAGACGGAACTATGCCCTATTAATAACAATATGGACTTACATGAAAATATATGTATAGGAAAATGAAATAGTTAACACCCAAGAGAAGGGTAATAATGAAATATTATTAACAAACGATTTATAAGATGATATAAGAGGTTATTATATAATATAATAAATATTAATATTATTATTTTATAAATTAAGGATTTTTTTAAACCATTATACTAGGTGATTGGATAGGTATGAAGGAAATCGGACCTATGGTTAGGGTTAATTTCATAATCACATTATTATTCAGGATTATTTATACATAATTATCTACTGGTGAATATTTATCACAAATGTCCATGTTTATTAATGGTGTTTTCAAAATTATTTTTACTCTTGTGGTGAAATTTTTTAATTTCATTTTAAAAGATGTGTTAATTCTAAATTATTTATTTTGAATAGAATTATATTTTTATTTTTCCAAATGAGGTTCTATGTGATTTTTCTAAAAAAACAACGAAATTAGTTTTTTCGGACCCATAAGACATGAAAAGATTTTTCCTTTTTGATGATTACTTAATGAATTTTATCATCCATTAAAATGATATTAGGTTATTTTTAATGATTTTTTTTTGACATTTTTTATCATTTTAATAAAGTAATCATTTTTTTAAAACCAACACATTATTGATCTCCGCAATTCTTTCAATGTAATCTCTCAAAATTATTTTCCAGCTACAATAACCTTATTTGATGTTACTTATTATTTAATAAGGATATTTTTTCTGGATAATATACCAATTAATTATATATTTGGATTATATTTATGTAGGAATGAGATTTAAGAAACCCATTTCCTTTCCATCGGTTATGTTATGTGAGAATTATGATTATGAAAATCCATTTTTTTGGTTTTGATATGATAAATGAATTTTTTACTTACATCACACATATGTATGGTTATGTTTATTTGATGGATGTGACATATATCTCCCTCTAATGTGCTGGGAATAAAATTACATCTCATGAGATAAACATGATTTGAATTAGGATTGAAATGTGTTTAGAAATACAGGGATGGAATAAGGAGTCAAGCTAGTTTAGTAAAATAATTTGAATATAATTATGGTCTTAGGAAGGATTATTGACTAATATAGAAATGATTTTATATACATATATCTATCCCAAAATTTCATGTTTATTGTGGTACTCTTATGGAATATGTTCTTTGAATATTTATAAACAACGATGATTCATCCCATTAAATTATATAACAATCATTGATATGCATGATATAAATTTCAAATGTTATTATTATGATATTATGGATTATAATTATGATATGATTAATATCTCCCCTATTGAAAATTACAGAGCATATATTCTCGCCATATCTACTGTTTAATTTCTCAGGGCTTGGAATAATGTAATTAAATAGGATGTGTAAAAAATGGTTCTAGTTATTAATGATTAAGTGAGAGATATTGAAAATGTTTTATGAATATGTTTTTCATGATTCCATGTTTCCAAAAAACTAATCCTATATGGTTCTGGTTTTGTATTGATATGTTATTTTATGATTATTATCATATTTAGATGAAATATCTAGGTTTGAAAAGTATGTTACATTATATAAGAAAACATTAATTTAATTCATTAATGAAAATTAAAAAATTATCTGGTGACTAATCCCATTAAAATTAAAAATATTAAAGGAAGGTATAAAATAGATAATATAAAAACTACAATATGAAACATTAGATCACCCCTATTGGCTTTAATCATTCGTCCCATGAAAAACATATTTGAAATGACACACAACCTTGAAAACCCAATTGAAACTAAAAAAAAGGAAATATACAACCCTGAGATAAATTCGGTTAAATAATTAATATATCTATAATGCAGTATTTTAGAGATTTATTGCGACCGTTGTACTTGTAATGTGAATTTTGAAATAGTATCCTAACCCTTGAGAATAGTAACCAGAACAATGGAATAATGATTACACCTTAAAATAATAAAATTTAAAACTAAAAATATTTATCAATATTTATTTATGTCAATATATATATATATTCTAAAATCGTAAAAAAAATATCATGAAAAAAATGAAAGAAAATATAAGAACATTATCTACATTATGAAATAATAATTTATATAACATTAGTTAAGAACAAAAATATCATGATTTATTTATGGAAATATATATATTTTAACACCATAAAATAAATACCATGGAAAAAATATAAAGAAAATATTAGACCATTATAAATAAATTATATATTATTTTATTTTATAAAATTAATTATTTTTATATTAATAATTAAAATTAAAATTTTTAGAAAATTAATTTGATAAAAATAATTTAATTTTTGAAATAATAATGTTGAAATTTTCTATGGGGGATTTTTTAGAATTTTTATAAAATAAACTCATTTTCAACAGAATAGTAAACATACAGTTTTTCATTACTATTATATCTTAAATTACATCATTCATGAAATAATAATGACCTAATCATTTATATAACATGATTAAAGAAAGAAACAAAAATAATTTCATAAATCATTTACTAAATTACACTAATATATTTTTCCATACTAAGATAATATTTTACATTGCCTACTATCAAATATATTCACTGAAAAATAACAATTATAATTTTTTCCACATCACTTATTAATTAACTCTGAAAAAATATGTTTATAAATATATTTTGAGTCCTGAACCCATTATAATATATAAATGTTATATATTTACTAAAATTAACTGTTATAATTATTATATTTGATATAGTATTTAATTTTGTAATTTTATTATTAAAATACCACTCTCCCCAATTATATATAACTCCTCTCTGACAACATGGAGATTTACTCCTACCTAAAATTTAAAAGAAAATTATTTACCCAAATACCCTTTTTTAATCCTCATATAATACCTATAGTTTTTTTTTGGATACATTGAAATTCCACAATAAAAGGAGATTATTTCGATAGAGAAGAATAAACAACATGAAGAGGGTATGTTCTCTTAAATTCTCCCTCTCAATCTAATAAACTCATTCTTTTTTCCTCCAACATATTCAAACCAAACTATTCTAAGTATAATTAATTATTTTATTAAGCTTACATTATTATTTCAACATGCTATAAGCATTATATATTTGACATAGGAGATTTTAAAATGTCTCATTTAATCCCTTTTGATAATGTCACATTCACAACCAGTTGACCACTAATAAAAATGTTTCCTATTCATTCCATATCACCAACCCTATGGAGGGTTATAATTAATTAATTATTATCTAATAATTTATAAATATATTTTTTAAGGTTCTCTAATTGATTCTACAGATGAATATATGATTATGGACCAAATAGTCAAGTCAAAGGACAGTAAGAAACATTTTAAGGAAAATATGATATCAAAACACATCAACATCGAAAATAGAAAATTTATAAATATAATAAAAATATTATAATTCTAAAATATTCACAAAAAATTAACATAACACAATTCTAGATCATTTATTTAATAATATTATACTTATTATTTCAAAAGAAGTAACATGATGTAATTAAGATGGATTTTAGTAATGGCGATTCTCGAACCCAACTCTCTTTCGTTATGTTATCCATATTTCTTGTAATTTTTTAATATGGAAGTTTCCTTAATGATCTTTATATTTAGTCTCACAATTATACCCTTTTATTTACATGGATTTAAATCTTTTCTCATAGTTTTGTAATCTAATAAAAATAACTTCCAAATAGTCATTTCATTAAAAAATACATCCTTGAATTTACTTGAGTTGTTTCTGATATTAACATGAATGATGATGCTTATGACAAATATCTTTTACCTTGATCATTTTGGAACCAAAAGGTTATTTATGAAATTATTATTCATGAAATCCTTATGAAACCAATTTCATTTTGTGGTTTATTTCATGAATACGATTGTTATAATTTCTACGTCGCTTGCATGAAAATTTGAATGTTTTGATGCGATAGGTTGCCCATAAATTATATATTCCTCCAATTTATTTGGAATTGTGATGTATGTAATGAGATTATATGTAATATGCATGAATATTGTTCTGGAGTTTTTATTAATTATGATTTTATTATTTATTGATATATAGTTTTGAAATAAAGCTAGATTAATTCAAAATAATGTGTATTATTTTACCAATATAACATGATGTTTCGTTATTATGAATATTCCAAATTCCATCTATTTATATAAAATTATCCCCAAGGTATTTCATCCTGATATTATGTTTATCAATTTATGTTGTTGATATGCTCACCTATGAACTATTGATTCATATTAATTATTCCTCACTGCATGAGGATTTTAACTCCATAATTTCTTTGATATTCATCCTCATGTGACTACATGTACTAGGTAGATGATAAGATATTTAGAAGGAAAAAAATAATAATTTAAATAATTTATATGATTTACTATATATAAGTTTTATATGACACAAATTTTATAAGGCACTATTACCTTTTATCCTATATTTATTTTTCTATTATGTTTTACAACTTAAAAAATATGTAATCTTGCTGTAAGAAATTTTGGGGATACCATAACTAATATTAGTGAATGTTTTATTCAATATTCGAATTAGTATTGTAAAATATTTGTGAAAATCCCTAACAAAATCATTATTTATATATAAACAACTTAAAATAAATATTTTAGAAAAATGATAATAATATTGATCCCATAAGATATTCATTTAGAGTAAATATTTTTTAAAAATTTTATTTTTTATTAATTATTGGTTATCTTTAGTTTTTTGAAAACCATTTATATTTTATAAAACTTTTGGAACTATGAGAAACAAGGATTTCAACCAGTATGAGGGAAAACATAACTATTTTTTAAATAAAGACACCAATGCCAAGGGAGGTAGAGTTTAAATCATCGTGGGGATGGTTACCCAGCTCTCTTAGGATATGAACATCAACCTTAAACACATGGAATAGACACCATATCCCATGAATGAGACAAAATACATTGTGTAATTTATGTAGAAATGACCACCAAAATTTAGTGGATATTATGATCGAATTTTCATGGAATAATGGGTATATTCTTATAATGAGAAGGTTAATTTTTACATTAATGTTTTTTGTAGTGGAGTATATAAATGGTGGGAGTTAATAAAGGACACCTGGATGAAGGATGGAATAGAGGATATGAAGTGGGAGGGATTTAATAAAATACTTCTCAAAAAATATTTCCTTGAAACTCCCTGAACAAAAATGTAGTGAAAATTATTTATATTTAATCAATTGGAATGTGAATAAATAAAATCTTATGAGACACACATTAAAATGATGTCAATATATTCCTATATATATATTTTTATAAAAATAGATCGAGTCAATAGTGGTTTGAAATTTCACCTTAAAATGAATATTTCTATATGAGACTTGAAAAGTTAGGAATATATAGTTCAATGTGATCTCAAAGTAGAGATTGAGTTTTTAGAATAGTCCAATGGTTGTTTAGAAAATAATATAAGAAAGTAATTTCAATCTTCGGGTCCAAAATACATATGAAGAAAGAGGAACCAACCACCCACATGTCTAAAATATTTGTTGAATCATCACAAAAATTTACTAAAAAAATGGAAATATTATTCAACTTCAGAAGAGAAGGCTAAAAAGGATGTGAATACTGATGAGGCAACGAATTTAGATTTTTTGATGTTTTTGGTAAGGTAACAAAATAATGAAACCCACATGGTTTAATGCTTCAACTATATGGATTATTAAGATTGTTCAATCTAGTTAATTTAATAATTGGTCCTTTGGGGTAATCATTGTCAACATCCACCAAAGACAATACAGAAGTGAATTCTTATGCCATCAGTATTGATGAAGTGGTTGATGAATATAAATTCATACATAGTAAGCTGACTTTTTTACTCAGGAATATAAAATGTTATATTTTATTATGGTTCTAAACATTCCTTTATATCCTTCATGTTTTCTAGAACTATTTTTTGATACCTTGAAGTAGTGATACCTATAAAAAGATCTAGTGGTGTGATTATAGTGACCCAAGTGTTTTTCACTTCTCTTGTTACCGTATGTGGTAACATTCTTCCATAGAATCATGTAACCCTTCCCTTGGTGTAAAATGATTATATAGTCGAATGGATTTTATCTCATTATATATAGAAAAAGGTATGTACATTATTAGTAAATAGTTTTTCCCTTAAAACATACTAATTCTCCTATTATCATCATAAATTTTATGTGTATATTCTTTAGGTAATATCGTAGAACATCTAGCGCAGACATTATGAATGATTTTTTCATTTAATCTAGGAGTAGGGTGAACATGAAGAGAACCTAAGTATAATTCTACATAAATTAAAGAAGGTTGAAATAAAAACATAGTTTAACAAGTGTGACTTTTGTATAAAATAAACCAAATTAATGTAAAATGTGATTATTGTGAGGTAATTTCTATGGAAGCATTATTAAAACGGAAATTAAGGAATTGAACAACCCCACTAGTGTTAAATAAATCCATGGTTTTATATTAATGCTCATTACTACTAATGTTTTTTGAGAAATTTTTCATAATTTTCTGGCTTAGTAACTAAATTAACAATAAAATGGTTAATTTATATCTAGGCAAGAGAATTTATGGAATTCATTAATTGACTTAAGAATAGTATATTCATAACCACTACACTCACACTTACTTCAACTTGATAAGGTTTTGTGATTAACATTGATTATTGAATTAAATTATTGGTTTTTTCAAAAATTACTATTGAAAAATTGTTAGGAAACTATTAATGAAAACCACATATCAATGGGAAGAACAACTCGATGATTGATCTATAGTTAGAATTTATGACCATCTCATTTAATATATTTATAAAAATATCTATAGGGTGAATTGTGATATATATTAAGATCACATGATTCTATGTTATAAATTTACATAGAAGGATATCCACATCTGTCAAGGAATATGGTTGAGACAATAAACTTCAATGATTATTATATTAATTACCATCTTGTAAACGTTAACAAGATAGGTGATGTAATTAACAGTGAAACGTTTCTACTCAATGCATGTATTGGATTGGTAAATAACCAATGTTCAGGGAAAAAATGAATGGTTTGGAAATCATAACTACAGGGAAAACATCCAACATTTCCAAAGTGAGTTCACAAAATTCTACCCAATATATGATACAAGATAAAAAAATGGATGATATGGAGATCAAAAATTGTGAATTTAGTAATGTAAGGTAAGAAGTATGAGTTTCACATCAATGAATATTGTTTCATTATAGTTGGAAGAACATTTTATGTTCCCTAATCAAATAAAAATTAAGGATCTATGGATTAATGTGAATAGAACATATTTTTAATCCATCCTAGAAAAACTATGATTTATCATGAACCTTATGAGAACATATAGATGTAAAAATATAATGAGATCATTATGTACACCTCTATGTGCTTGGTATTCTAGTGTGTTAATGAATATTTATAAAATTCCAAGAGGATGATGTAACCATTTTTTATACCAATGTGAAAATGGGATAAAATCACCATTAACATTGTCAAAAGTCTTCCAAAATCATCCAAATAAAATATTTTAATATAGGTTGTGGAGGATAAACAAACCATGAATATCAAATTCATCTCTATTTAGGAAGCTTTTTCTCTTAATCAACTTCCACAATATATGTTATGTTAGCAGTTTAGATTCCACAGAAATAACATTTGATAAATCATTCATCATGATCCAAGGTTCACATCAATATTATAGATAATTAATTAACATTATTTATGTGTTGAACTGAGTTTTATTAAGTATTATAATGCCCAAGGTAATGTAAAAAAAGAAATTTATATTAAGAATCTCTTGTATATTATGAGATATTTTCCAATGAAATTTAATGGACTATAGGATAAAAAACATCGATTAATTGAGTTCTCAAAAAAATAGCTTATACTCATGTATTAAAATGGATAAATTTGATTATATAAATGGGATGTGATGTATAATTCACACTAGTTGGTATGATGTTGGAAAAATGATATTTGAACTTAATTATGTAAAAGATCTAATAGTGAAATTTTAAACGATTAAATAACATATAAAAGCTACTTCTAGTCTGTAGATGTGATATAAAGACAAATTTTAATGGGATATGGAGATTGATATTGGAGAAATTTTTTTATTCAAATATCACTAAAGAATAAATTCCTGAGATTTTTGAAGAAATGTAATCTTAGACCTAGGTACATTAGATGATTTTATATCCTTAATCAAATATGATATGTGGAATATTTGATTACACATCCACCCAATATGAATCATGTTCTTAATGTTTTCCATGTATATCTCATGATTATGTACATAAATTATCCCTTGCGTTTACCAAATCTAGAGGTGGTAAAATTAGAGAATGACCTCTAATATGTGGTGTATATGGTAATGATCTCGGATCGTAGAGAAAAAATTTTAAGCCACAAGAAACTACACCTTGTCAAAGTGTTGTGGTTGAACCCTAAAAATGTAGTGGAGTCATGGGAACTATAGGAAAGAAGGAACTATAAGTACCTTCATTAATTAAAAAATTATAATATGAGATGAAATTTCAAGGAAGAAATTTTTGAAGGTTGATGAATGTAATGACCTTGACTTTTTAAATTATAATTTTTTCATAATAAAATGTGTGTGATATTTTATTATATTCTTATTATACTTGCAGACCACATATAGAAACAATGAAATATTTAATTAATTATAGAATATCATCACATTATTTAAATACTATACCCATTAAAATGAAAAATATTAACATGGTACATGAAACAAAATTGAATATATATATATATATATATATATGACAATTTACATAACCCTGAATGGATATAATCATCTCTCACATGAACCACACTATAGGAAGAAATAAAATATTAGTAATCCAATTAAAATTAAAAAAAGGAAAGTACATAGATGATGGAATTTGAGTCAAATAAATTATTAATTGATTAATTAGTATTTATAGGTGGAAATCTGAGAATTGTTATAATAATTTGATATTTGGAACAATATATTAATCATTGGAATAGTAACCTACTAAATAGTAATATTAACCTAACCATCAGTATAAACATTTTAACTAAAATGAATAAAAAAATATTAATATATTTTACAAGATTTATTTATGTAAAGAATAACATTATCACGCTATAAAGTTAACATCATGATAAAAAAATTTAAAAAAATGTTAGCACATTTTTAATGAATAGTATTTTAATGTATTTTTTGAAAATCATATTTTTTTATCTTAAATAAAAAATTACATACATTAGAAAGTTAATTTGATAAAATTAATAAAAAATTTAAAATCTTCACATAAAAATTGTATAGTGGGTTTTTGGTAAATTTTCTAAATACTTCAATTTTCTAAAGAATAGTAAAAATTTGGGGTTTTTAGAACATGTATATCATTAATTATAACATTAATGTTGTAATAATAAAATTATAGTATATAGAACCAGAGGATCAAAAAAATATTTTATTTTATAAATAATTAAATTGAATAAATTAAACATAATTTACAGATATAAAAATAAATTTTTGAAGCCTTATATTAAAAGTGTTCACTTAAAATAGAAAATTTTATTTTTTTTCACATTCCTTTTTAGTAAACTAGATGAATAATAATATTATATATTTTTAATGTCTTAATATAATTATAGTATATTAATATTTAATTTATATTTTCAAATATTCACTAAAACAATTTTTACCTTTGATATATTATTTTATTTAATATTCTTTTCTCTAATACCCCTTCCTCAAGTTTAAATGTTCCTTCATTGTTCACTTAGTAAATCACTCTACTTTTACTTTTGATGAAAATTAAATACCCATATTATATCCCTTAATCTTATTAACATACTAAGAGACATCATGGATACATCCAACCCTAATCATCAATGGAGTTTGTTGTCTTAGAGAAGATGTAACACTGAGAAGAGGGTATCTTAACATCAATCCCTCTCATTCTCCTATCATCACTATCATTCCCACTATAAATTTCCAAACAATTTCATTAAAAGATAATTTAGTAGTATATTAACATTAAATTAAATATTTTAATCAAAATTATTTATTATCTTTGTGAAATATAAAATATTAATACATCATATTCCTTTTCTTTTGATAATGTACTATTAATGGTCAGTTAACTGCAAATGAGGATGTTTCCAATTTCATTATTATCATTATCCACATAGATTATTATAATATAATATTTAGTGTATATTAATTTATGAATATTTTAATTTTAATTGTCTAGAATTAATTATACTTATGTGTTAATGATCTTGAACAAAATAGTGAAATTCATTCAAAACCAGAAATATTTAAGGAGAACATGATATCAAAACAATTCAATGTCCTCAAATGAAAATTAATATAAATAATTTAGTATATAAAATTGATAAATAATGACATAAAATAAAATAAACCACTTTTTTCAATGATTATACAATCCCTCATTTATTATTCAGGAGCCTGAAAAGAGATGAAATTAAGTATGATTTAAGGTATGTGGGTTTTCGATCCCAACACCCTTTCATGGGGTTTTCCATATTTAATGTCATTTTTAGTATGGTTATTACCCTAAATTTCTATAAATATAATTTCACTAGTCCTAAATTTATTTTTATGTAAATACATAATTTCACATTGATTTATAATCCAAATTAGAAATATTACAGGAATATTTATCATTTTAAACACTTTTCATGCTCCTCTTATGTTTTTACAGCTTCTCTCTAGAATAATGATGTTCATGACAAATTTGTCATCCATTATTGATATGGTATTACATTTGTTTTATGTTATTATGGTATATTAAATCCTTATAAATCTATTTTTTTCAGGTTTTATTTCATGATCATGTTTTTCAAATGTTTAAGGTTGCATGCATGATTATTTCTCTAACACCCTCAAATTTTAAAATATGATAATCATATTCAATTAAATTTGTAAAATTTAATTAAAATGATTTAAAGAGATAAATAATCCCAATAAATTATTATATATTTAATATTGTAAATAAATTAAAAATAATAATACTGCATCCAATCAGGGTTTAGGGAAAATGAAATGATTTTTTCCAAAGAACTGCTCATTCCAAAAAACGCATCTTTTATTTATCATGAGTTGTATTCTTCAATCAATATTTATTCTAAGAATATTATTACTTTTTTGATATGTGAAATCCAATTTATATGATGGTATTAGTTATAAAATGAAATCCACTCCTTTCTAGGGGTAATATTTTGTCCAATATCGGTATACATTCTATGTGGCATGCATGATAATGTAAATGTTTTTATTTAACGGGTGCTCATGGAATTACATAGTGAATGTGAATGATATTATGTGGATAGTGAAGAAAGAATTATATAGAATTCCAATTTATTAAGTAATATGATATATCAAATGAGGTAATTTTATGTATGCATGATAGTTGACCACTATGACATGATCTATCACTTTATGCATTGACATATTACAAGGATTTTTCTAAAGTTTCTTGTCATGATTATGATCCAATTCCAATTATATGATGATAATTATTATACTCACCAAATCATATATTAATTCATTTTATTTTCTATTCTATTACTGATCTTTCATATCAACCCATTATTTTATGTTTATCATTAGGTTATTACATATACTAAGTAGAACACCAGAGAAAATAAGAAGCAAAAGAAGAAAGAATTAAATAAGTTTTTTATGTTTTATTTTTAAAATTTAATGTATGCTCTTAATTTTTCCAAGACACTAATCCTTTTGATCATAGTTATTTAATAACTTTATGTTGTTTCTCTTTAAAATAATGTAATATGATATATACCAAATGTAGGGTCACTATAGTTAGTATAAGAGAACAATTTATTTAATTTGGGAATATGGATTAAAAAACCTTAGTTTTAACCCTTAGCATGAGAATATGAAAATATAATAACCCAACATGCTATGTTTTATAAAAATGTTAAAAATAATGATACTATAAGACATTTATTTAGAGTTAATTTTAGAAAGTAATAAATTAATTATTCATGAAATATTGACTTATATTGTATTCAAAAAAAATTCTATTTTAGAATATAGTGGGAACCAGGAGATACCAGGCTAAAAACCAATGTAATGGATAATACTATGATTACCTGAATGGTATCCCCAATTACTTAGGAGGTGGATTTAAAACTTTCTTGGCGATGATTATCGAGCTATCTCAATCTATTAATAATAACCTGAACAATTTGTAACTTCATGCTTCACCTAAGAGGTATAAACATTCTATCGGGTCATTTATGCAGTAAAAACCAATGACAATTAGTGGATCCTCTGCCTAAATAGTCACAGAATAGTGGGTAAACTGAATGAAGAAGATCATTTCTGGGATTTTGTATTCTGAGTCAGAGAATGAGGCTCTTATCATTAATCATCTTGATGGAGATGAATACCAATCTTATGATTTTATTAAGAAAACCAATCCAAATAAATAAATGAATGAAATACAATTGGAATATTTTAATAAAATATTTCTTGACAAGTATTTCACTTAAAAACTTCATAAAACGATGGTGAGCTAATTCATAGAGCTGAATCAGATTTAAGGTGAATCTATCATGACATATGTAGAAAATTCACATGTTCTATATGGTACACTCAATGATTTATTATCAACAATGATAGTAAAATTGATATATTCATTAATAGTTTAAAATAAAACCTTTGAAAGGATCTATAAATTCAAGAATTTGGGAGTTTTGATGATGTTTTCTGATGCTCTCTGAATGTGGAGATGGAGTTTGGATAACTGTTCTATAATGATATTAATATTAAATGAATCATTAACTATCATATAGGGGTATCTGATGAAAAATGAGGAAATAAATCCCAATCACTAACATGTTAAAAACGTGGGAAAGAGCATTATGGGAACTGTCTCAAGGGGATGATGAAATTTTATATGTGTGGGAGAGAAGTCCACTGAGATCATGAATATTAAAAGGAAACTAATAATTTATAAAATAAAATGATGGAAAGGATAAAACCATCCATGGTCCAATGCTAAAACTATAGGGATCAAGGGCACTATGCATGCTGGTTCACTAACTCCTAAGTCACTGAGTGTAATTTGTGTCATCGGTTAACAAATCCAAAAGAAAATTGGGAGGCTTATTACATCACTACATTTAATGTGGTCCAAGAATATATGGCCATAAATGGAACACATTCTATTCAATAAATAGTGGGAAAAGGCTTATCTGATTCTGGTTCTATGAATTCCTTTATATATGAAATCATTGAAAAAACTATGGAATCGAATATATAAAACATTTAAGTATAGATATCTATAAATCAGTAATTGGTTCAATCATTGTAACCCATTTGGGGGAATCTTCTCCTATTGGTGTTTATAGGAAGAGTCTTCTAGTGAACCTAATTATACTTCAATTCGTGGAATGTGATGTTATAATGTGAATAGATTGTCTCTCATTATATAGAGCACATATAAACAATTAGGAAATGGAATTATTTTTTCATCTTCAAAACCATCCCATTATCCTATAAAAAGGAAAATATGATCATCAATCTCATTTTAAAAATCCATAAATGGTGTGTGTGTTGATTCAATGTGAGGAGGAATGCCTTACACAAATGGTTGTGTGAATATGTTTTCAAACTATGGTAAATGCATATTGGCAGAAAATATAGTGATGCATTTCCTGAAGAGTAACCGTTAATTCCAATATATTATGAGGTAGAGTTCATAGTAGAACTCATACTCAATTATAATCCAACCTCAAAATACCTCTATAGGTTCCCCTATCAATTTAGAGGAGTTAAATAAGAATATACAAGAATACATGGACGAAGGGTTCATATTCCATAGTAAATAACCTTAGAGTGTGTCAGTTCTTTATTGTGAAGAAGGAGGATAGATCAATGAGGTTCATTATTGATTTTTGAGAAGTCAAAAATCACTATAAATAACAGGTATCACCATACAAGGATTTGTGACATGTTTGATTATTTGAATGTAGCTCAGTACTTCTCAAAGGTGGATCTTCATTCTCGATATCATCAACTTTATGTGAGGAAGGAAGATATCTAGAAAAATTTATTCTGAAAAAGTTATAGGCACTATGAGTTTCTAGTAATTCTATTTGGGCTTAATAGTTCTCCTATAAACATAAATGAATTTATAAATAGAGTTGATAGACATTACCTTGAAATTTTTTTGATTATTTTTATCAATGTTATTATCATCAACTCCAAGGGAAATGAGGTCTATGAAGAATATATAAGGTAAGTGTTGGTGACATTTGGGTAGGACTGTTTTTTTAAAATATTCATCAAGTGTGCATTTTGGATGTAGGAAGTCACATTCTTGGTACATGTGATCACAAGTGAGGGAATTTCTATGGACTGGTAGAAAATAATTGAAATTTTAGAATGGACTAGACCATCCAGTGTCATGGAAATAAGTTGTTTTCATGGCCTAGTAGTGTGCTATCGACGTTTTGTGAGAAATGTTTCATGATTTTCAATCCCTATAACTATATGAAAAAAAAGGAAAGGGGTAATGTATATACAGATGGAAGAATGTGAGGAAACCTTAAAGAAGTTATACAGAAGGTAGACCACTACAACTGCACTCACATAACCGAAAAGTGGATAATATTTAGTGATATACAATTATTCATCAAAGAATTCTTTGGGTTTTTTAGTCATGGAAAATTATATAGTGATATCCTACGCCTCATGATAGTTTAAAATCCATGATGAGAACTACCTAACAGAAGATATGGAGCAAGAAGTTATGATTTTTTTACTTGAAAGCCTAGAGGCACTTCCTATATAGTGATAAGAGTTGCATATATACTAATCAAATGAGTTTAATGAATATATTCAAACAAATTGAGCTCAACATGTGTCAAATAATATAGCTAGATATGATCAAAAAATATTATTTTTCAATTCACTATCATCATTTTATGGTGAAAATGTAAAGACACATAATTTCCATGTAATTATATTTCTAATATATGGGAATTTAATGAGTCTGCGAAAATTGTCAGAGCGTGATTCCGAGGCTCGGTGTTCCCGGAATCAATATTGTAAGTTTTGTTTGGGTACATTCAGTAAACATACGAGCGGGTTTTTATAAATTTTGAACCGGTGCTCTAAATTGAAATCCAAGGACACTATTGAACTCATAGTGTCAGTATTCACTTAAAGTGACATTCATCTTGACAGCAGTTGGTCGAGGGTGAAAGTTAGTTATTGGGTTTTTTGTGGAAATAATAAAATAAAATAAACACATGTTTTATTTTATTTTATCTATTATAACCAACCATGTGGATGTTGTAGGTGGGGACCACCACACCTTAACCTCCCATGAGAGGTTACTGTGGTTGGGACCACCCGAGTTCTCAAAACGTCCCAATTTTAATTAGGGAGTTGGGACCTCCCGACCCCCTATTAATGGGGGGGATAGGAGAACCTATCAACCCTATCATTAACGTTGGGGTGCCTCTTGAGCTTCCCCTACATTAATTATGCCAACACACCTACTAATTATGCCAACTCTCCCTTAATCAATTCAACCATTTTTAATTTTATGCCAATAACTTAATCTATTATATGGAGGAAATTATTTCATTTTGGTGGAACTTGGTAGATGAGAAATATTGGGAGAAATATTTGGAGAAGACTCCCAAAGAAGAACGCTCCAAAGATGAAGAACGATGACGGGGAACGCCTTCGACTATGAAGAACGACCTTGACTTCGACTTCCTTTCTCGGATCTTCCTTCGATGTAGGATGTGTTGGCCTACAATGAATCGACGTCTTCCTCCTTTCACCAACGTCAACCCACATCGAATAAGGTGGGGATTTCATTTGAATATGATATTATTCCCTTGATTCATTCCCTCTAAAACAAAGAAGGCGGATCAATTTCTAACAAGTTGATCCGTATATGTTTACCTTTTGCGGGTTTTGGGACGAATCATATCTATAGTGTTTGTGTGCTTCTTTCTTGTGATCCAAATGCTACCACCCTAAACATGGAGGGTGCGGACCAAACCAACATGGCCCGCCCCCTCCACAAATGTATTTTGCGGTGATCTTCAAATAAGAGGAAGGAAAAAACGGCGACGAAGGCAACGACCGCGCCACCCGCAACTTATGTGACCCGCGCCACCCCCACTATGTTCCGCGTAGCAGCCGACCGAACCAATCATGCCCCCTCGTAGCAACCATGCTGAACCTCCCCTGTAGTGTCCACCCTTTCGGTCGAGCCACCTCGGGCCGAGCCGAGCCGCCTCGAGATAAGGCGAGCCGCCCCGGCCACCCTAGCCTCATGGCGCCCTGACCGAGCTGGCCTCCTGCGCCCCTCGTGGCACCCTGGACAATCCGACCTTTGATGTCCCTCGTGGTGCCCTGGTCATGGCAGCCTCACACACCCCTCACGACACCCCGGTCGGGCGGGCCTCCTTTGCCCCTCGTGGTGCCACAGCCGAGCTGGCATCCCCCGCCCTCACGGTGTCCTAGCCGAGCTGGCCTCTCGCGCCCCGGTCGAGCCGGCACACTTCGACGTGGTGCCCTCCGAGCTGATTTGCCCACGCGTTTCCCTCTGGGCTGAATCTCCCTCATGCCGACCCAAAGCCGGTCCACACCCTCATGACCTGTCTGCGCCCTTGCAGCCCTCCGTGACCCCTCATGGCCTGCTTGGCTGGGCCTAGTGGACCGAAAAAAACCTAATGGTCTGGCCCACCCAATGGGCAGTGCCTGACACAACGATTTAGACCGGGTCGACCCAGAATGGTTTGGCCCAGACTGGGTTGGGCCGGGTCGGTCTGACCGGGTTGGATCGGACCCGGGCCCACTACAACCCATTACATTATTTTGGCCACATCATTGAGACCAGGCATCCATTTGATGAATAGTAAGAGACTCTGGTAATCTTGGAGCATGACGGCCCCTGTTAGTACACACCAATATAGTTTTTTGTATAGTTGAGATATGGTCCGCTTGGATCGTGCACAAATCCCACAGGGCCTCAGGGACTAAAAGGCTAAAAACTCACAGACCGGGCGTCCGATTGACGCGCCATCTATTACGTTGAGATCCCTATGATGTTAAAAACCTTTTAGATACTTCTTCATGAGTCTTCGTGATAGTTAGAATATCGACCAGTAGCTCATGGAGCAGATCCTTCAAGTAACAAGCGACCAGTGTGTGAAGACCTAGTAGCTGGATGACACTTGATGACTACTGAACGTTTGATGTGGAGATACTCTACTAAACTAGTGGGGAGCACTTGGATGTGACAGAAGACCCACGGTGGAAGAGCGCGATCTGTGTGATGCGGCAGACACACGGTACTCAACAGGAGGAGTATCTCAGCATGCTACAAGGGGGAGCAGCTAGGTGTGGCGGCAGACCAGCGATGGGGAGTGCCTCTGTGTGACGCAACAGACCCATGGTACTAGACAGGAGGAGTACCTCAGCATTCCAAGGTTAGTGGGAATCGCACATGGTGTCGCGGTAGGCCCACAGTACTCGATAGAGGAGGAGTTCTCTAGCATTCGAGGTTTCGTTAATGTGAATAAAATCCAGGTTGAGCTAAGTCTGTAACGCTCGAGTCTTTTATGAGAAATAATTTGTTTTTATGTTATATAAATCATCATAGGAATCTTTTTCTACACACAACACTATTTTGTCTTGCTTTACACACAATCGTGACCTTCCTCGATAGCTTGCGTCGTACGCAATACCGAGTTTCACTAAACAACGATATACTATTAAAATATTATTAAAACTAGCCGTTATGAGTAGTAATAACCACTTTTTGAAATTTTATTAATTTTATTTTTCAAAATGGACTTCATTTTTGGATTCGAAATATCAAAATTAGCCTAGGGAGAAATTTTTGTATTTTTCTGAAAACTTTCAATTTTTGATTAATAGTGAAACCACTATGTGGTAGTTAAAAAAATGAATTTTTCATAAAACATAATTTTACCGCTTTTGTGAGTGGAATTTCGAAAATCCAAGAGACACGATTAATATCAAAGACTAAAATGTGGTTCGATTAGATGAAAATAATTTTTGGTGAATAGTAACGTTTTACTTTTATTTACCACGGTTAAAAGTAAATAGGGTAATTAAGGGTAAAAATGATATTATTATTATCCTAACACATGTTCTAATTCTATTGGACAAGTGTAATTCGACCAAAAACAAACTTATGAATAAAATATGACCATTTAGGCACACTTCGATTAGATTAGGACATTTATTATTAATTTATTTAATGAAGGGTTAAAATAGTTAAAATCAATGTTTAATAACTAAATCATTTTTAATATGGGGTTATACACAAGATAAATTCGACTATAAATATTCATTATAAAGATAAAAATATTTCCTACATAATGGTATTTTATTTGTAATATTTAGACATTAAATAATATAATTTATTTATGAAACAAAGATGATGCATTAATTATCTTATTAATGAAATATTGACATAATTAATGTTATAAACACCAAAATAAATGTAATTTGAGATTTTTTATGAATTACACTAATTTTATAAGTTAATATGACATGTTAGTATTGATTTAAGTAACTTTTTTATAACTAATCATTCTGTTATGATTTTCAAAAAATTCAATTACTAAATAGTGTCAAAATTGACATAAAATAGTTTTTAAAAAACGTATTATATTAGTAATTGTTATTTTTTTCCTAAAAATTTAAGGATCGGCCAAATGACATATATAGGGTTATATATCTTAATAATAAACATCTTGGGGTTAGTTTGGATTCTTATAGTATGTTTATTAACCTTATAGTAAAAGAACACAAGAAGACACTGTAAAAGTAAAATAATTTAACTTAATGTTAAATCTAAATGATAAGGTTAAAATAGGAACCTAAACTTGTCTAAATTATATTGTATGAGAGGATTGAAACCCATCCCTACCTTAGCTTCTAAATATATCAATTTGGAGCTATTTAAAGCCGAACTTGACTTTATAAAAAAATAATATTTTTAGTTTTCCCAAAGGTGCCCCTCTCCTCCCTTATAAAAGGGCACCTCCTCCCCCGCTTCCTCACACCACATTGATCCTTAAAACTCGGCCAAACCCTGCCAATTCCTCCTCTAAACTTCTCTAGAGACATCCTAGAGGGCCTGGTCTTCTTAAAAGACCAATTTTAGTGCCCTAAAAGAAGGTCTCAAAGAAGCACTTCAAAGAAGAGGTAATGTCCGTTACCGATTCTTTCATCTTTATTTCTTCTTCCACTTCTTCTTATTTAGTTGTTTCATTATGAAGTAATAACATGAGTATCGGTCATATACGGATATGTTATTATAATTATGAAACAACCCTATTTCACCATCTATCCATCCTACAGAAAAAGAAATCAACACGCGTGCGTACGTACAGAATACTGTCTCCACGCTGTGGTGTAATCTATTTTCCACCACCACCTTACATGGATAGGTATAATGGTGTATATAATGACTATATATGACTATTATAAAGTAATACTAATTCTGAAATAGTATAAATACACTCCAACACAATTCCACGATCATAGGAACGATATCATCACTTGTGCGTACGTACGGAATACCGTCTCCACGATGTGATGTGACTCGTTCTACATGGTCTCCATTTCATAATTATTAAATAAATTAATTGAATGAATGAATATGATATATATTACACTAATACCATTATGAAAATGAGGTATCTATTACATAAAGAGAATAATAAGAATTTATTCGACAAGACACGCATAAGAACAAAAAGTTATAAACACCCGAATAACAAGTAGCAATGAAATATTACTACTAAGAAGATAAGAATATGACCATATATGATATCATAAAAATAATTATGATTCTGGAATAAGTCAATAACATTATTTAAATCATTATACAGGAGGTTCAGACACTTACGAAGCAAAGAGTACCTAAGGTAAGGGAAAATATCACAATCTCATTTTTATCCGAGATTGTTTAAACTTTGGTATTTACTAGGGTTTATTTTATCATCCACATCCATGTTTCCTCAATATGTAATATTATTTACATCCACCTACAATTTTTTAAATCTAATTTTACCCTTCTGTGACTTTTTAGAAAAAGAGATGAAAGGAATCTTTTGTCATTTTTTGTACAAGGTACTTTTTGTCTTTTCCGAAAAAAGGATGAGAAGAATGTTTTTTTAACTTATACGGCATGAATGGATTTTTAAAACATTATATCCAAGAAGCTTCCTTTAAAAGTTTTAATGCTTTTTTTAATCAACTTCTTTTAGTTTAAAATTTTATGACATGTTAAGAAAGGAAAATGTTTTTGAAGTAGAAAGGATATTTTCCACAAGAATAGAGTTCAAGTGTTTTATCACAATTATTTTCCATATAAGATAATAAAGGGTTCTGTTTCTATCCCTATTATTACATTGATTTAATTATATTGTGATGGAATTATTTTTATGAATTCCTTTATCTTATATGAATTGTTTTATGATGTCATCGTGTTTAAGATTCCCATTTTTATTACATGGGTTATGCAATGATGTATGATTTATGATTTTGTGGCACACATAAGAATGGTATCATTATGAGATGGGTGGGACCTATATCTCACTCCAATGCATTGGGTAAAGATTTTATATCTCATGAGATAGACATGGCTGGAATGGTAGGATATACCGGTTCAGTGAAATAGGACTGAAACGAGGAGTGAACTCTGTTCAGAAATGGACTTTGTCCACTAAGATATCTTGGAAATGAACCTTGACTAATAATAAATTATTCTCTATGATTATGTGTGTATGCCACAAAGTTTCATGTTTTAATTTATGATTATTTTGAATACATTTCACTGCCATGATTTATCCCATGTTATGAAATTATGATCTCTTTTGCAGGTTAAGATTTCCAAAAGTTATGTGCTTATGTATATGATGTGATTGATATTTCTTTTGTTTACCCTTACTGAGCATTTGATCTCACCTTTTTGTATGTTTTCTTTCCCCAGGCCAGGAAGAAGGTTATTAAGTAAGATATGCCAAAAGGGACGATAGATATGATGAAATAAATGGGAGACAGTGTAGATGCTTTATGAACCAGTTGTTTATGTTTCCCAGTTTCTAAAGACACTATACCTATATGTTACTTTTGTGGTTTTTTTATACATTGTAATAAGTATGCTTTAATTTTGATGTATTAACAATGTATGTAAAGTATGGGTCGTTATAGTTGGTATTAGAGGAAAGGTATAGTCATCCTTTGGAAACTAGGATGTGAAAGCCTTAGTAAGAACCATATGGATAAGTCTAAGCATAGAACACAATCTTAGTGTTTTAGAAATGGCCATGAATAACCTAGGATAAGACCTTAAGTATGAAATTTTGTTCTTTATTATGTGGTTTTCCAATTATAATTAGTGTTTCTCACACTATTCTTCTTGGTTTTATTCAATGGCTGGAACCCGAAAGAACCGTGTTAATACGGAATGCGATGGGCAATGCAATGATTGTCCCCCTGATCAACCAAACGTTATGGGAGCTAGAATTAAAAATATTGTATCCATTCTCACACAACTTTCTCAAGCTATGAATCATGAAGGACTTCCAAATGAGAAAAGGAAGGAGAAACATTCTGTTGAATCCTTTATGAGGCAGCGTCTACCTTCTTTTAGTGGGTCTACTGATCCATTAGTTGCTGAACAATGGATTAGTAGTACTGAAAAGATATTTTCTGTTCTTCAATGTTCTGAACATGATAAATTCATCCTAGCAATGTATCGTTTGAAGGAGATGTTGATCAATGGTGGAATCTTATTAAGAATACAAGGCAAAGGGATGAAATTGAGTCCATTGAATGGGACGAGTTCAAGAACTTATTTTTCAATAAGTACTTCCTCGTATTCTCCGAACAACGATGGGGAAAGAGTTTCTTGAACTAAAGAAAAAGGATGATGAATATGTTGGTTCCTATGAAGCAAATTTTACAAGACTTGCAAGGTACGCTTCTGGTATTATATTTCAACCTGAGAGTAAGATCGATCGATTCTTTAGTGGCTTAAAACCAAGTCTTCGAAGGGCGTTAGCCATAAGGGACTTCAATAGCTACGAGGAAATTGTTCAATGTGGTCTCAAAGTCGAGATGGAGATTGGAGTAACCGATCAGTAATATAGGTTTGATAAGAAGTCGAAAATGGAATTCAAAGGAAAATCTAAAGAGCACATGAAAAAGAAGATGAGCTTTCCCTTATTCTCAATGTGTGGAAAGAAACATGGAGGGATTTGTCTTAAAGGGACAAGTAAATGTTTCAAATGTGGAAAGGAAGGTCATCGGGAATTTGAATGCCGCGATGATGGGAAGAAGATGTCTAATGATGCAAACAAAGGAAGGGATAAACAGAATGAACCTACTACACTTCAATGGTTCAAGTGCAGGGAGGTGGGACATTATGCCAATAAATGCCCTAATCCAAGGGTTGATGATGATGGTCGACGTCAACAAAGTCTTAAGTCTAAAGACAAAGGAAAGTCACATGAAATTTCTATCAGCGATGTGGAGTACGATAACGATGTGGTGAAAGGTACACTTACCATCCACTCTAAAGTAGCAAATGTTTTATTTGATTCTGGATCCACCCACTCTTTTATTTCTGAAGAATTTTCTAAGGGTATCATTTTATTACCTCAACAATTAGATGTTGAGTTAGTTGTGACAACACCTAATGGCACAACAGTCGCATGATAAGTTTATAATTCTTCTCCGATAGATGTTTGTGGGAAAGTGCTTCCTGCAAAATCTTGTGATCCTTCCTATAGTGGAATTTGATGTGATTAATGGCATGGATTGGATTTCTTTATATGGAGATCATTTCAATTACCAAAGAAGAGAAGTAACATTTCATATTCCAGATCAATCTATGATCATATATCAATGCAAAGATGAACATAACCTTCCAGTGGAAATTTGTTCCATTTTATGGGTATTGATTCCACTAAATGAAGGTTATTTATCTCAAATGGTTGGTGAGAAACTCACGATTAAGAATATGCCCATTGTATGGGAGTTTGATGATGTCTTTTTGGAGGAATTACCAGGTCTTCCACTGAATCGTGAATTTGAGTTTTCAATAGAACTCGTACCGGGTGCTTTCCCTATTTCAAAGACACCTTATAGAATGGCCCCAATTGAGTTGCAGGAATTGAAGAAGCAACTCCAAGATAATCATGATAAGGGATTCATACGCCCTAGTGTGTCACCTTGGGGAGCACATGTTCACTTTGTTAAGAAGAAAGATGGATCAATGAGACTCTGAATTGATTATCGAGAACTTAACAAGATCACTATCAAGAACAAATATCCTCTCCCGCGCATTGATGGCCTATTTGACCAACTACGCAGAGCTCAATACTTTTACAAGATTGATCTTCGTTCAGGGTATCATCAATTAAGGGTCAAAAGGGAGGATATACCAAAGACGGCTTTCCTTACAAGTTATGGACACTATGAATTTATAGTGATTCCATTTGGTCTTACTAATGCCCCTGTTATCTTCATGGATCGGATGAATAGAGTCTTTAGAGACTATCTTGATCAATTTGTGGTAGTCATTATAGATGATATTCTTGTCTATTCAAAGAGCAAGGACGAACATGAAGATCACTTGATAATTATATTGAAGACCCTGAAAAGGAGAAGATTTATGCCAAATTTACCAAGTGTGAATTTTGGCTTCAAAAAGTTGCATTTTTTGGTCACATAATCTCAAAAGAGGGGATATCTGTGGATCCAGCAAAAATTGTTTTTATCGAAAGATGGTCGAGACCAACAACAGTGACTGAGATCCGATGTTTTCTTGGTTTTGTTGGATATTATCGACGTTTTGTGAAAGATTTTTCACGATTATCTAATCCACTCACCAAGTTGGCTCGGAAAGGCGATGAGTTTGTTTGGACAGAGGAATATGAAGAGAATTTCAAGGAGATGAAAAGAAGGTTATCATGTGCACCTGTTCTCACACTGCCTTGTAGTGGAGAAAGGTTTGTGATCTACAGTGATGCATCCATGAAGGGATTGGGGTGTGTTCTTATGAAAAATTATATGGTGATAGCTTATGCCTCACGACAGTTGAAAATACATGACCAAAATTACCCAACTCATGATTTGGAGTTAGCTACGGTAATCTTTGAATTAAAGATTTGGAGGCATTATCTTTATGGAGAAAGGTGTGACATTTATACTGATCAGAAAAGTTTGTAGTATATTTTCACACAAAAGGAGATGAATATGCGTCAAAGAAGATGGTTGGAGATGATTAAGGATTATGACTGCTCAATCCATTACCACCCTGGGAAAGAAAACAAGGTGGAAGATTAATTAAGTCGACAAGACCATGCTAGTTTATCCATGATGAGGATCACAAAAGATCCAATATTTATGGATTTACAAAGGATGGATCTTGGAATCATAATGGAAGGGGAAAAATCTTATCTTTCTCAAATGAATTTTCAACCATCTATACATGTGAAGATTAAAGAGGCATAGAAAGAAGATGTCGAGTTACAAAAGAAGGTGAGAAATGTTCCTAAATTCAACCTTGATTGTGATGGGATAATAATGTTCAGGAATCGGTTTTGTGTTCCTCCCATCCCCGATTTAAAGAAGGAGCTGCTGGATGAGGCTCATAGTTCTTCATTACCTATTCATCCTGGAAGCACGAATATTTATAGGGACCTGAAAGAGTACTTCTCGTGGGATGGCATGAAAAGAGATGTTGCTGAGTATGTCTCTCGATGCTTGGTTTGTCAACAAGTTAATGCTGAGAGACAGAAGTCTAAGGGGATGTTACAACCATTACCCATACCGGAATGGAAATGGGAAAACATCACTATGGACCTTGTCACAAGACTTCCTAAAACATCCAAAGGCAATAATGCTATCTGGTTCATAGTTGATCGTCTTACAAAGTCTGCACACTTTATTTCTATTAGAGAGGATTTCTCTCTGGATCATCTTGCCAGGATATATGTAAAGGAAGTGGTAAGATTGCATGGAGTACCACTTTCTATTATACCTAATCAGGATCCGAGATTTACCTCAAAGTTCTGGTGAAGTCTTCAGCATTCTCTGGATATAGAGTTGAGTTTCAACACTGCTTATCATCCTCAGACAGACGGTCTGTCTGAGAGAACAATTCAATCCCTAGAAGATATGTTAAGAGCTTGCTCTATGGATTTCAAAGGTGGTTGGGATCAACACCAACCTTTGGTGGAATTTTCTTATAATAATAGCTTTCACTCCAGTATTTAGATGGCTCCTTATGATGCTCTCTATGGAAAGAAATGCAGGACTCCAACTTGCTAGGATGAAGTTGGGGAAAGAAAGCTATTAGGACCTGATCTCGTTGATGAAATGGTAGAAAAAGGTCAGATCTATTCAACAACACATAAGAGCAGCTCAGAGTTGATAGAAAAGTTATGCCAACAACCGAAGAAAAGACCTAGAGTTTGAAGTGGGTGATAAAGTGTTCTTACGAATATCTCCCTGGAAGAGAGTCATGAGATTTGGAAAGAAGGGGAAGTTGAGCCCTAGATATATCGGTCCTTTCGAAATACTGGATCGTGTTGGGAAGGTAGCTTACTGATTGGCGCTTCCACCGAATCTCTCTCAAGTAAACAATGTGTTCCATGTATCTCTCCTGAGAAAGTACATACCTGATCCTTCACATGTACTCAGCTCAGAAGTTGTACCGCTGGAGCAAGATCTTTCTTATAAAGAACAACCAATAGAGATTCTGGATCGTAGAGAGAAAGTCCTACGAAACAAGACCACTCGATTGGTGAAAGTTTTATGGAGGAACCTCCAATTATAAGAATCTATATGGGAGCTTGAGGATATTATGAGGGAGAAGTATCCTCATCTGTTTGTTACAAAGTGACGAATTTCGAGGGCGAAATTCATTTTAAGGGGGGTATAATGTAACGCCTGATACTTTTATGAGCAATATTTTGTTTTTATGTTATATAAATCATCAAAAAAATCTTTTACTACACACAACACTAGTTTGGATTGCTTTACACGAAATCGTGACCTTCCTCGATAGCTTGTGTCGTACGCAATACCGAGTTTCACTAAACAACGATATACTATTAAAATATTATTAAACTAGCCGTTATGAATAGTAATAACCACTTTTTGAAATTTTATAAATTTTATTTTTCAAAATGTAATTCATTTTTGGATTCGGAATATCGAAATTAGCCTAGGGAGAAATTTTGGTATTTTTCTGAAAACTTTCAATTTTTGATGAATAGTGAAACCACTAAGTGGTAGTTAAAAAACTGAATTTTTCATAAAACATAATTTTACCACTTCTGTGAGTGGAATTTCGAAAATACGAGAGACACAGTTAATATCAAGGACTAAAATTTGGTTCAATGAGATGAAAATAATTTTTTTTGAATAGTATCTTTTTACATTTATTTACCACTGTTAAAAGTAAATAGGGTAATTAAAGATAAAAATGATATTATTATTATTATCCTAACACATGTCCTAATTCTATTGGACAAGTTTAATTCGACCAAAAACAAACTTAGGAATAAAATATGACCATTTAGGCCCACTTGGATTAGATTAGGACATTTATTATTAATTTATTTAAAGAAGAGTTAAAATAGTTAAAATCAAAGTTTAATAACTAAATCATTTTTAATATGGGGTTATACATAGTATAAATTCGACTATAAATATTCATTATAAATATAAAAATATTTCCTACATAATGGTATTTTATTTGTAATTTTTAGACATTAACTAATTTTATTTATTTATGACACAAAGATGATGCAGTAATTATCTTATTAATGAAATATTGACATAATTAATGTTATAAACACCAAAATAAATGTAATTTGAGACTTTTTATGAATTAAACTAATTTTCTAGGTTAATATGACATGATATTATTTATTTAGGTAACTTTGTTCGAACTAATCATTCTGTTATTATTTTCACAAAACTCAATTACTAAATAGTGTCAAAATTGACATAAAATAGTTTTTAATACAAATATTATATTAGTAATTGTTATTTTATTCCTAAAAATATAAGGTTCGGCCAAATGAATTAGATAAGGTTATATATGTTAATAATAAACAACTTGGGGTTCGTTTGGATGCTTATAGTAAGTTTATTAACATTATAGTATAAGAACACAAGAAGACACGGTAAAATTAAAATTATTTAACTTAATGTTAAATCTAAATGATAAGGTTAAAATAGGATCCTAAACTCGTCTAAATTCTATTGGATGAGATACTTTCAACCTATACCCACCTTATCTTCGAAATATATCAATTTGGAGCTATTTAAAACCGAACTTGACTTTATAATAAAATAATATTTTTAGTTTTCCCAAATGTGCCCCTCTCCTCCTTTATAAAAGGGCACCTCCTCCCCCTCTTCCTCACACTACTTTGAGCCTTCAAGTTCGGCAAAACCCTGCCAATTCTTCCTCTCCACTTCCCTAGATACATCCTACAGGTCCTGGTCTTCTTCAAAGACCAATTTTAGTGCCCTAAAAGAAGGTCTCAAAGAAGCACTTCAAAGAAGAGGTAATGTCTGTTACCGATTCTTTCATCTTTATTTCTTCTTCCACTTATTCTTCTTTAGTTTTTCCATTATGAAGTAATAACATCAGTATCACTCATATACTGATATGTTATTATATGTATGAAACAACCCTATTTCACAATCTATCCATCCTATGGAAAAAAGAAATCACCGCACGTGCGTACGTACGGAATACCGTCTCCACGCCGTGGTGTAACCTATTTTCCACCACCACCATACTTGGATGGGTATAATGTTGTAAATAATGACTATATATGACTATTATAATGTAATACGGATTCTAAAATAGTATACATACACTCCAATACAATTCCACTATCATAGGAACGATATCATCACTCGTGCGTACATACGGAATACCGTCTCCACGATGTGATGCGACTCGTTCTACATGATCTTAATTTCATAATGATTATATAAATGAATTGAAAGAATTAATATGATATATATTACACTAATACCATTCTAGAAATGAGGTATCTATAACCAAAAGAGAATAATAAGAATTTATTAGACAATACATGCATAAGAACAAAAAGTTATAAACACCCGAATAACAAGTAGCAATGAAATATTACTACTAAGAAGCTAAGAATATGACCATATATGATATCATAAAAATAATTATGATTCTAGAATAAGTAAATAACATTATTTAAATCATTATACAGGAGTTTCGGACACTTACGAAGCAAAACGGACCTAAGTGAAGGGAAAATATCATTATCTCATTTTTTTCCAAGATTGTTTATACTTTGGTATTTACT
Source organism: Viscum album (assembly GCA_963277665.1). Lineage (NCBI taxonomy): Eukaryota > Viridiplantae > Streptophyta > Magnoliopsida > Santalales > Viscaceae > Viscum > Viscum album. The sequence continues at coordinate 524,191,449 of OY728150.1, forward strand.
GGGGTGTATTTTATCATCCACATCCATGATCCCTCAATATGTAATATTATTTCCATCCACCTACAATTGTTTAAATCTAGTTTTACCCTTCGGTGAGTTTTTAGTAAAAGATATGAAAGGAATCTTTTGTCATTTTTCGTACGAGGTACATTTTTACTTTTCCGAAAAAAGGACGAGAAGAATGTTTTTTTGACTTATACGGAATGAATAGATTTTTAAAACATTATTTCCAAGAAGCTTCCTTTACAAGTTTTCAATTTTATTTTTAATCAATTTCTTTTAGTTTTAAAATGTATGACATGTTAAGAAAGGAAAATGTTTTTGAAGTAGAAAGGATATTTTCTTCAAGAATAGAGTTCAAGTGTTTTATCAAAATTATTTTCTATATAAGATAATAAAGGGTTCTGTTTCTATCCCTATTATTACATTGATTAGATTATATTGTGATGGAATTATTTTTATGAATTCCTTTATCTTATATGAATTGTTTTATGATGTCACGCTGTTTAAGATTCCCATTTTTATTACATGGATTATGCAATGATGTATGATTTATGATTTTGTGTCACAAATAAGAATGGTATCATTATGAGATGGGTGGGACCTATATCCCCCTCCAATGCATTGGGTAAAGAGTTTATATCTCATGAGATAGACATGGCTGGAATGGTAGGTTATACCAGTTCAGTGAAACAGGACTGAAATGAGGAGTGAACTCCGTTCAGAAATGGACTTTGTCCACTAGGATAGTCTTGGCAATGAACCTTGACTAATAAGAAATGATTCTCTATGATTATTTGTGTATCCCACAAAGTTTCATGTTTTAAGTTATGATTATTGTGATTACATTTCACTGCCATGATTTATCCCATGTTATGAAATTATGATCTCTTTTGTAGGTTAAGATTTCCAAAAGTTATGTGCTTATGTATATGATGTGATTGATATTTCTTTTGTTTACCCTTACTGAGAATTTGAGCTCACCCTTTTGTATGTTTTCATTCCCCAGGTCAGGAAGAAGGTTATTATGTAAGATATGAAAAAAGGGACGATAGATATGATGAAATAAATGGGAGAGAGTGTAGACGCTTTATGAACCAGTTGTTTATGTTTCCCAGTTTCTATAGACACTACACCTATATAGTCATTTCGTGGTTTTGTTATATTTAGTAATAAGTATGCTTCAATTTTGATGTATTAACAATGTATGTAATGTATGGGTCGTTATAAGGTCAGTGCTTTTGTTTTTTCCTCATGATTGAGATGGATCGCTTGATAACTCAGTTATATGTATGGGCTTATACCTAAGTAAGTTTATCTATTGATTTTATACTTTGTGGTTTATCCTTCCTTGATTTTGTGAGTGCTTGAGGGTCTTGGGGTCCCTACTATGTATCGTTATACTCACCCCTACACAGGTTATTCCCATACCTTTTTTTGTTGGTTGTAGATGAAGGATGACGCTAACTGAGGCTGAGGGTACATGGACTGGATGGTACCCATAGGTAGACCTTATGATGAGTCGGTACATGGAGGATACTTATGGATTTGGAGTGTTGATGAGGATATATGTACCTACCCTTCTGGTAGGAATCCCAATGTACGACCCATCATTTGTTTTTCTTTTCTTCAGTTGTACTTGTACTTCTAGTTCCTTGTAATTTATAGTTAGGCTTGTATTTATGTCCCCTTTTACTTTTCATCTCTATTTTGTTATACAGATTACATAGTGTTTTGTATTCTGTTGTGTGCTCTGTTGTGTGTGTTTGGAGGTTATAAAGGCATTGCCTTCCCGGTTTTAGGGAATTACACCTTTGGTGGTACTCACTAGCCCCATACTTATGGAAGGCGGTCTTGGGGTAGTCACGACACTGGAACCAGGGGACAGGTCATGAAAAATTGGTATCAGAGGATTCAGTTCAACTGTATAACATAGGACTCTGATCATTATTATCTATGAAGAAATTTCTTTTTAAGTGTAGTGAGTGTGGTTTTTAGTTCAAGGAGTCCAGTGTTGGTGTGGTGGCCGACATATCCATACACTAGGACCCTGACTTCTGATTTTCGACTCAATTCATTAAAACATTGATTGCATGTGTGTTTTCAAAAGTTTTCAATATGTCAACTCAACCAGGATATCTCACCAGGTATAATATTTTAACCATGTTACATCTGTTTCTTTCACGATTCGTCTACACAGATAGCCGACTAGAGTTATGAGAGTTGTACGCAATGATAGCCCACTGAGTGACGAGGCCTCATTTCATGTCCCTTTTCTTTGGAGGCACCAGTGGTACCACTCCTCGTTGGGCTACTAATTCCACCAGCCTCAGCAGCTGACAATGCACGCCGCTTGAGAAGGATTCACATGTTCCAGCACCAGAGGCCACCTAGGTTATGGGGAGAGAAACACCCACATGCAGTTCAGTATTGGATGGAGGCTGTGGGGAGATTTTTCCGACAGGTAGGGACACCATCCGACCTCATGGTGAATCTTGCTGCTAGCCTTCTACAAGAATCATCAGGCAGATGGTGGATCATGATGCTCTAGGTTCACGACAAGGTGACGCTTCTATAAATATACTTCGAGAGCCTATTTTGGGAAGAGTTTTTTCCAGTGACTCTTCGCACAGTGCACTTACAGAAGCTACTTCATCTGTAGTAGGGAAACAAGAATGTGTCTTAGTACTCAGTGAGGTTCACAGACATTTAATTCTAATCCACTGATATAGTGCTGGACCTATTCTTTAGGGACCAAACCTTCGAGCAGGGAATCAGGCAGGAGATCATAGCTTAAATGATCTCAATTAGTATCCTGATGCAGCCTGGGGTTTTAGAGAGAGCCCTCATAGTGGAGACTTTCCTTTCTGAGTAGTCTCCAGTAGCATGATTCACCACCAGTCGACATATAGTGGAGTCCTCTACAGCTGGTATTAGACAGATGTCGTAGAGGTCTAAGAGGACCAGACCTATAGGTGGACAACCACATGACTCGGGATCGGTTGTACGGGGCACCTGAAGTAGAGACAGACGTGCTAGGAGTGGGCACTGTTACGCATGCAGCGGGTAGGATCACATGGCTTCTGACTGCCCAACCCACCATTTGGATGATCAATAGACAGTCGAAGGACCACCCGAGCTGAGACAGAGATTCGGTCGAGGCGGATGTCACCGAGGAGTTGGTCGTGCAGCTGGCAGTGGGCGATGTTTCGAGGTTTTAGCAACACTACCACTAGAAGGTCTACCCTGACCGCAGGGAGCAGGTGGACAAGGGAGAGCTTAGCTCCAGGTAGCTAAGGACTATGATCACAGTGCTCTAGAGATGATACAAGGTACAATATGTGTCTAATCCACCATAGATGCAGTTATTATAGATACAGGTTCCATCCATTATTTCATTACCACTACTCTCGTTCATAGCATGGAGATTCCGATGAAGCCGTTGGTTTTATCCTTATGGATAGAGACTCCCACATGAGTATATTTGATGATTATGCACTTATTTTGGCAGTGAAAGCTTACTCTAGAAGGTGAGAGCTTCAGATAGGATCTAATAGTAGTGGCAGTGAGTACTTACAACGTCATCTTGGGAATGGATTGGTTATCTACATTCCATGCTCAGATTGATAGTATTAGGCATAAAGTGTGGTGTGTCCGCACAGTTGCAACCAAGTTTACCTTCACCGGTGAGAAGGGATTTTTTATAGCATAGGACGGACATAACCTGAGGAGGGTGCAACCGATCACTCATCAATTGGCTTGACGTACCCTCTAAGTTGTTGATGTGAAGAGCCCGATCTATCCTATTGTGGTGGACCAGTACGCGGTTGTCTTCCCTAATGATGTTCCAGTTCTACATCCTCACAGTGAAGTGGATATTTACATTAAATTGTACCTCATTAAGACACTAATATCCACACTAGCCTATCGGATGGCTCCCGCAGAGCTTCACAAGCTGTGGGTATAGCTAGAGGACTTGCAGGGGAAGAGATTCATCTGGCCCAATGTTTCTCCCTGGGCAGCCCCGATTCTATTCTCCATGAAGGCGGATGGAAGAATGAGGATTTGTGTCGACTATTGGCGCTTGAAACAGTTGACTTTGAAGAACAAGTACCCACTCTTGAGGATGGATGGACACTTTGCTCATCTGAAGGGAGCACGGTGCCTCTCGAAGATAGACCTCAGATCAGGCTATCACCAGCTTAGAGTTTGAGACGAGGATGTGTAGATGACAGCCTTCATATGTTGGTATGGCCACTACGAGTTCTTGGTTATGCCATTCGGAAAAACCAATGCTCCAGTAATGTTCATGAGATTCATGAACAAGATCTTTCAACCATACCACGATCTCTTTGTCTCAGTCTTCATCGACGACATTATTATATACTTAACTACTGAGGAGGATCATGCCTATCATTTGCAGGTAGTACTGGAGACACTCTGAGAGCACTAGATTTATTGTAAGCTCTCGAAGTGCCAGTTATGGATTCGAGAGGTTCACTTCCTAGCACATGTCATATTGGAAGATGGATTCGTAGTGGATCTGTCGATGATTGAGGTGGTGCTTGCTTGGGAGCCACCCGGGAGTGTGACAGAGGTACGAAGATTCCTGGGTTTGGCTGGTTACTATCGGAGGTTTGTGCCATGTTTCTCCAGATTTGTAGCACCACTATCATCCTTGAAGAGGAAGGGGAAACCCTTGGTGTGGTCGGAGAAATACCAGCAGTGCTTTCAAGAGAAGAGGTAGAGGTTTACTAGTGGCCCCCATCTTGAGGATTCCAGAGGAAGGAATTGGGTATGTAGTCTACTGTGACGCATTAGGGACCAGACCTAGATATGTCCTAATGATGGAGAGAGTAGTGGTCGCATATGGTTCTTGATAGCTGAGACAACACAAGCAGAACTACGCTACCCATGACCTGGCGTTAGAAGCAATGGTCTTCTCCTTGAGGATTCGGTGGCACTATTTGATGAGTGAATGTTTTCCCATGTACTATTATCACAAGTGTCTCAGGTATATCTTCTCTCATAAGTACCTGAACATGAGACACTGAAGTTTGTTTGAGTTCCTCTAGGACAATGACTTCGAGATAGTCTATACTCTTTGGAAGGGGAACGTTGTTGTAGATTCACTCAGCATGAGATCTGGTATACAGCTGCTAGGCGAGGTGAAGGAGAAGCTGGCCGCTTTTCAGATATCATTTTTGTATAGAGAAGGAGAACCTTTATTATAGAATCTTACAGTCACTCCCACACTTATTCAGGGAGTCAGGGAGGCATAGCCTGGGGACGCTGACTATGAGGCTCGACGAGATCAGATTTCCAAAGGGCAAGCACCTGATGGATTTTCTGAAGATGGGGAGCACGTCATCATCTTTAAAGGACATACCAATGTACAAGTTTCACTTCACGAAGATGTGTTTAGAGAGTTCCACACATCCCCTCTAGAGGTACATCCAGGAATGGTAAACCTGTACCAGGATCTCTGACGACATCACTGGTGGTTTGGAATAAAGAAAGTAGTAGAAGAATTTGTTTCTCGGTGCCTCACATGTCAGCAAGTGAAGGTAGAGCATCATGTTCCAGTAGGCATGGTTCAACACTTAGAGGTCCTAGAGTGGAAGTGGGGTTGGATATCCATGGACTTCATGATAGGACTCCCATGTACATCCAGGGGACATGACTATATCTAGGTGATCATCGACCGACACACCAAGTCATCCCACTTCTTACCGATCAGAGAGAAGGGATCAATAGAGAGTGTGGGACACCACTATGTGTAGGAGATGGTGCGGCTACCTGGAGTACCCTCTATTTTTGTCTATGATCATGATACACATTTTACTTCCCGGCTATAGAAGAGGTTGCAGGAGGCTTTTAGGATGCGACATCATCTGAGTACCTCCTTCCATCCTCAGACAGATGGTTATACTGAGCCGACCATTCAGACCCTCGAGGAAATGTTGTGTTCTTATGTCCTCGACTTCAGTCATAGTTGGGAAGATAATTTTCCTTTGGTGGAGTTTGCATACAACAATAGATATCACTCCACCATTGGGATGATTCCTTTTGAAGCATTATACGGGCGACCTTGCAGATCACCTTAGTGCTAGACTGACCCAAGGGAGTCAGCCCTCGTGGGACCAGAGAAGGTATGGGCTACCACAAAGAAGGTGGAGATCATCCATGAGTGGATGAAGTCTTCACAAAGTATGCATAGGTCATATGTTGACAGGATATAGATACCTATGGAGCTCAAGGATGGTGACCACATATTTCTACGGGTCTCACCCTGATGAGGTCTGTGGAGATTTGGCCGAGGTGACAGGTTATCTCTAAGATTCATCGGACCTTTTCAGGTCCTCAGCAGAGTTGGTGAGGTGGCATACCACTTAGCTCTTCCACCTCAGTTGCACCGGGTGCACGACGTCTTCACATATCCCAACTGAGGAGATACATGTATGACCCTTCCCACATCATCGACCATGGAGAGTTGGATGTTGATGATGGGGGGAATTTTACGGAGGTTTCAATAGAGATTGAGGATCGACAAGAGAAAGTCCTTTGTGGATGGTTGACACCTCTGCTGCATGTTCACTGGCAGCATGGGAACCTCTAAGTTACCACATGGGAGCGGGAGGCTCAGATGCATGCTCAGTACCCTCACTTTCTCCCATAGTTTGATTTTTGGATTTCGAGGACAGAAAGCCTGAGGTGGGGACAATGTAAATACCCATAAATTCCATGTAATATTTTTAATATATGGGAATTTTACGAGTCTGTGAAAATTGTCCGCGCATGATTATAAGGCCCGGTGTGCCCAAAATCAATTTTTGAAGTTTTGTTTGGGTACCTTCAGTAAATCTAGCAGTTGGTTTTTATACCTTTTGAAACGGTGCACGGAATTGATATCTGAGGAAACTGTTGAACTCACATCTCTCTTATTCACATAAAGATAATTTCACCTCGACGACAGTTTTTCGAGGGTGAAAGTTAATTTTTTGTGTTTTTCGTGGATATAATATAATAAAATAAACACACATTTTATTTTATTTTATCTATTATAACCACCAATGTCAAATATGTTGGTGGGGACCACCAAACCTTAACCTCCCATGAGAGGTTATTGTGGTGGGGACCACCCAAGTTCTCAAAACCTCCCAATTTGAATTTGGGAGTGGGGACCACCTGACTCCCAATTAATGGGGGGGGAGAGGAAAACCTCTCAAGTCCCTCATTAATGTGGAGGATCCTCTTCAGCTACCTTTACATTAATTCTAACAATGCAACAATTGGTTGTGCCAACTCTCCCTTAATCAATTCAACAATTTTTAATATTATGCCAAAAAACATAATCTATTATTTGGTGGATATTATTTCATTTTGGTGGAAATTGGGAGATGGAAAATATTGGGAGAAATATTGGGAGAATGATACTAATGAATAATGCTCCACAGACGAAGAACGTCGTTGAGGAATGCCTTCGATTACACAGAACAACCTTGACTTTGACATCCTTTCTCAGATCTTCCTTTGATGTAGGATGTTGTTTTTATACAAAGAATCAAATTTTGGCTTCTTCCACTGACATCAACCAACATTGAACAATGTAGGGATTTTATTTGAATATGATATTTTTCCCTTGATTCTTTCCTTCCAAAACTAAGAACGTGGATCAACGTCTAACTAGTTGATCATCATATGTTTAACTTTTGTGTGTTTTGGGATTAATCATTGTGGGAGGGTTTGTTTTGCTTCGTTCTTGTGAGCCAAATTATACAAATCTGAACACGGAGGGTGCAAACCAAACCAACATGGCCCAACCCCTCTGTCATTCTTGTTTTCGGTGTTCTTAGAAATGGAGGAAGGCGACAACGATGATGAAGGCTACGTCCGCGCCACCCGTGACCTCCACGACCCATGCCCCCCTACGGTGATCCGCACTACCGCCAGCCGAACTGGTCATTCCCCCTCGCAGAGCCCCAACCGAACCACCCTTGTGGTCTCCGCCCTTCCGACCGCGGCGCCCCTGGCGAGGCTGAGCCACCCTGGTCACGCCGTCCACCGGCCGAACAGGCCCCGGCCACCACGGCCTCAGGGTGTCGTGGCTGCGCTGGCCTCCAGCGCCCCTCTTGGGGCCCTGGCTGAGCCGGCCTCCTGTGCCCCTTGTAGAGCCCTAGCCGAGCCACCCTCCAGCGCTCCTCACGGCGCCCCGGCCGAGCCGGCCTCCCGAGCCCCCGGCAGCGCCCCGGTTGAGTAGGCCTCCCACGCCCCTCGCGGCGCCCCAGCAGAGCTGTCCTATGCCCTCGCGAAGCCCTTCGGGCCAAGTCTCCCACGAGTTTCCTTCCGGAACTAATCGCCCTCACGCCGACCCACAGCCGGTCTGCGCCCTCGCGACCGGTCCATGCCCTCTCCACTTGTCCGCGCCCTCGTGGCCCGATGGGCGAGGCCCAACGGGCCGGGCTTGACCAAATGGGTCTGGCCGGGTTAACCCAGACCGTGTCGGCCCTGACTGGGTCGGGCCGGGTCGGTCAGACCGTGTTAGACCAGATCTAGGCCCACTACGACTCTTTACTTTCTTTTGGTCATATCATCAGCACCATACGTCTATATGGAGAACCATCAACAGCCTTGGTAAGCATAGAGAATGGAGGTCCCTTTGAGTATACCCCATTAGAGTTTGGGGTATAGTTAAGATATTTTCAGATTGGATTGTGCATGAATCCAACAGGGCCCCAAGTTATTATATGCTAATAACTCACAGACCAGGCATATGATTGAAGCATCGTCTATTACGTTGAGATCCCTATGATGTGGCGAAACTTTTAGATACATCTTTTGTGGGACTTTGTGATAGTTGCAGTATCAATAAGTAGCTCATGGAGTGGATCCTTCCTGTCACAAGTGAGTAGAGTGCAGAGACCTAGTAGCTGTCTGAGACCTGACGATTGTTGGACATTTGACTCAGAGAGACTCTACTAGCCCAGTGGGGAGTGCCTGGTTGTGGAGGCAGACCCATGGTGGAGGAGTCTGATCTATGTGACGCGGAAAACCCATAGTACTTGACATGAGGAGTACCTTAGCAGGATATGATGGGGAGCGGCTGGGTGTGGCGTAGACCCACGGTGGGGAGTGCCTCTGTATGACGCATCAGACCGATGATAATCGATAGGAGGAGTACCTCGGCAGTCCAAGTTTACTTGGAACCTCACATGTTGTCGTGGAAGGCCCATTGTACTCGGTAGTGGAGGTGTTCTCAAGTAGCTGAGGTTTCATTAATGTGAATAAAATCCTAGTTGAGATGAGTCAGTGATTTTGTGTTTTCCTCATGATTGAGATGGATCACTTGATAACTTAGGTATTTGTATGGGCATATACCTAAGTATGGTTATCTGTTGATTTCGTACTTTCTGGTTTATCCATGTTGGATTTTGTGAGACCATGAGGTTCTCGGTGTCCCTACAGAGTATCATTGTACTCACCCCTTCATGGGATATACCCGCACCTTGTTGTGTTGGTTGTAGATGAAGGACAACACTGACTGAGGCTGAGAGTAGTAGGACTGGACGGTACCCAGAGGTGGACCTTACGATGAGTCGGTACACGATGGAGACTCATGAATGTGGAGTGCTGAGCAGGCTATCTATACCTAACCTTCAGATAGGAATCCTAGAGGATGACCCATCAACTGTTTTTTCCTTCTTCATTTGTACTTGTACTTCTAGTTCATTTTACTTTACATTTGGGCTTGTATTTCCTGCGCCTTTTACTTTTTAGCACTCTTTTGTTATACAGTTTACATAGTGTTTTTTATTCTGTTGTATTCTCTGTCGTGTGTTTTTTTAGGTTATAAAGGCAATGCCTTCCCAGTTTTAGGGAATTATGCCTTTGGTGCTAGTTTCCTTTCCCTGGCTTATGGAAGACGGGCTTGGAGTAGTCATGTAACGGGCCCCAAGGGACATGTCGTGATAGAAAAAGGTACCTTATTCTCTTACTGGGAAATAACTTTCTACTCTATATATGTTTTTAATTGAGAAATAACCTATATTCATAGACATGCTAAAGATATATTTAGAAATTATAACATTATGGAATAAATACTGCATTTTAAAAATTATTTATTAACTATATTTCCAATGGAATATTAAGTTGGAAAAAAGGGGTGAACAAAAGTTACAAAAGAAGGTAAATGACGTAACTGAAGGGATGTTGCAATAGTTCCATATTAATGATGATGGTGTGACTCTGTTTGGAACAAGGATTAATGTGAATTAATCACCTATGTTAAAGTGGGATATATTTGATAAAGCACATAGCTCGCATTTAACCATTCATCCTAAAAGTACCATGATTTATTTGGAACTCCAAAAACAATTCTAGGGGGAAAACATGAGATCGGGGAATATATATGAAGGCCTTGAAATGTCAGCAAGTTAAAGGAGAGATATAGTAGTCCAATGGTATGATGAAACCATTTCCTATACCCATGTGGAAATGGTATAATATCACCAGAGACTTCATCACTAGTATCCCGAAGACATCCATTGGAAACAATGTAAAATGGGTTGAAGTGGACTTACTCACTGTGACTTCCCACATTGTCACAACTCAAGAAGATATCTTGAACAATTTTCAATGATATAAGTGAAGGATGTGGTGAGACATCATGGAGTTCCACTATCTATTTCCTCTAATCATGATCCATGGTTCAAATTATATTTTGGAGGATACTTCCACCAACCATGAGTATTTAATTGAATTCATGCATGACCTATCACCCCCAAACTAATAAAAAATATGAAGGACTATTAAGATGGTTGAAATACAACCTAAGATCCTTATTAAAGTAATTTAATGTTTTATTGGATTTTCGTTTACCATCAGTGGAGTTATTATAAGAAAATAGCTTCCACTCGAGTATTCAGATGGCTCGAATTGAGGATCTTTATGGAAAGTCATGTAGAACTCCAAGATATTGGGATGATGTTGGTGAATTAAATATAGATGGACATAATCATGTTAAATAATAAAAAAATATTCATGGTGTGATGAACCCTCCCATTTGGGCCCATGACGCGACTCCACAGGCCCGCCTCAAATTGGTACTAGGACTGTTATTCAATGTCGTATGAACGCTTCATATTGTATGAATTCACAAAGATCTATTCGGTCCTAGCCTTACCTAGACTCTATAAAATGGTCTCTCGTTTTTACAAGACATGATTTGTGTAGAAAAATCCAATTCTTGGGTTTTTATAACTATTTTCAGCAGGACACCCCAAAACCACAAAGAAATTCACATAGTAAATTTATATTGATCTCTACATAATATATCTCAATGATACATATAACAAGAACATCCTGATATACTGAAACCACAACACGTGATATATAGGTAATCTACTTGAACAACATTCCTACACTAGGGATTTAATATAAATATTCCACAATGAACTCTTCTGGGATAAAACACTTTTGAGTTTGATAGCACTGATGACATCCTTTTGAATAGTTCTTTTCATTAAGAACCATTGTTATATAGATACACTAATTGATCTTGAAGAGAAAATCTGACAGACTCGTTCTGGGGGAAATCACCCCACTAATGGTGATGATCATGATACACAATTGAGTATCACTTCTAGTTCTGTTGGGTGATAAAACAACTCATCTAGATTCACCTTCTAAATAGAGGATTGATACATGATATGATTGGTCACACCGATACCAACACTCTCCATAGGGACCAAGAATTGATATGTGATCCATCTATGGGTCTCTCGAAGGGGATTTAGGACTCTATCCATAAAGTTATGTAGAAGGTATTGTACTCTTATGAATAGGAAACGATACTAAGTAAACATTATAGGAATGAGTAAAAGCACTAAACCAAATGAAACATGTCCAAGATGTGGTGGACAAGGAGATGAGGACATATAGAATAGATTACATGACATGTAGTAGAGTCACAATATATTTCCTTATATCTAGGGTCCACCTGTGTACCCTGGTCGTGTTCCAGTACAAGGTGTCAACCTTTGTCTTCCTGCCCGTGTACCAGTACAAGGGGTAACCCGTGTATCCATTCTTGGACTGGCCATGTGGTGGGGTACACACCATGTAAGAATGTAATGGAATCCCCCATGTCCATATACTCTAGGAGTACATGATGATTCTTAGGTAAGGGTGGAAATTTCTTTTGAGAGGGGTCACATGTTGTGTGACACATGACTAACCCCTGACACCCTATATGTCACTAGATGGGGGCCACAAACAGTGTAGACCAGACTACATGTCGTGTTATTATAAATTATATATAATGTTGATTCTTCCTCTTCATGCCTCCATCGATCATATGGTGTTTCATTTTATGATTTGTTTCCACAAAACTAATGATCTAAAGTCTTATTTCCATTGAAACATCTAATAGGTGGGATTAGGGCCATCGATTGACTCCGAAAACCGATTCCTATCATATGCATAAAAGTATCTTGAAGAATAGTATCTCTTGAAATAGTTTGATCCATTCTCTGCCATTATCATAACAAATGTACTAGGTCTTCATGAGTTGGATCTCCTGTTTTGGATTGTTGCACCATGAAACAAAGGTGCAACGCTCATTAATTCATATCCCATGAAAAACATGAAAAACAATTGGGGGATAAAAGCACAATGAACTCTCCAAGGAACTAACATATCCTTCTATTTATTTCATACATGATCCATTATGTAAGAATGATCAAAATAACAAAACACTATAATCATTCCCAAATTCTTACAATGAAACCCTCCCTTAAGAATGATCGAAGCCTGGGTCAAACTGTTTGTGGGTTGATCTGTGTTAGTTATTAATTCTAGGAATGAGCAATAGGGAATTGAAATAAAATTCCCAACCATGTAGTTTGAGCATTCTATGATGTGGATCAATTTTTGTGTTACACCCACTATTGAGATTCATTAAAACAACACTCATCGATCTCCAATCCAAGATTCATTATCATTTTTCATGGAGAGAATATTCTAGATTCTCTCTAGAGCCTCCAGTAAGTTCTTGGGTTATGATTCTAACCATTGGTTTCTTATTATTTAAAAAATAAAATTCATCCCTAAATCTCTTAAAAATAAAATCAACCCATAATTTATTTTATGCTTTAAAAAAACCAAAAACTAACTTTTGAAGCTGACCCGTGCCCGCTACTGTTACGCCCCTCCTAGTGTAAAGTTTCTTCTTTAAACACAGTAGTTCCCTTGGATTTTAGATGAAGGAACATGATTACATTTTATTCCACTTTTTCTGTAAAACTGCTCATGCGAGCTATATATTATTTTAATATTTTTCAAGCAACTATTATGGGAACACCAAGAGTCAATGTTGTATATCGGCTCAGCGCCTGGTCATGAATTAATTCCATATAATATTTTAAAATAAAATGGAAAAAATCCCAGACATTACACCCTCCACACCTTGGGTATTTATGTCCCCCAAAATCCATAAATAACGAGTATACAAAAATATGTGTGTACTTCCAATAAATAAGAGCCTCCTACTATCATGTTATCTTAAATAGATTTTTTGTACTGCCATTGAACATGCACCAAGGGAATCACTCACCCACATAAGATCCTTTCATACAGATCCTTGACCACTAATTGGTACTCAACAATGGTGTCTCCATCTTAAATGTCTACCTCACCCTAGTTAATGATGTTTGATGGGTCATGCACATAACTAATCATCTATGAAACAAGGAGGACATCATGTACCAGGTCCAACTATAGGGGTTCTACCAAGAGGTACGCCACCTCACCAACTCTACGTAGTATCTAAAAGGGGCCGATAAACCTCAAGGATAACTTTCCACCTTGAACAAACCTCTGTAATCCACATTGATGAGAAACTCTAAGGAAGAAATGAAACCTTTATTTGAAATCTAAAGGTCTCCACAAACTGTCATGATAAGATTTTTGACTGCTCTATGTAGTGTTCATAATCCTGGATGATCTACACCTTCTCGGTAGTAGCTCGTACCAACTCTGGGCCCAAGACTGTTGAATCTCCCTAGTCAGTCCAACAAAGCATTGGCTAGAAGGGTCACCCATACAAAGCCTCAAATTATGAAATACCAACCGTGGAAGGATAGAATATTTATAAGTGAACATCAATAGAGGTAGGTGATCCTCCTAACTACGACTAAAATCCAATATGCAAGATCATAGTATTTCCTCGAGAACCTAAATGGTTTTCTCCATCTGGCCATCTTACTAAGGATGAAATGTTGTGATTAAGCACAACTGGGTCCCAAATTTCTCCTAGAATATCTTCCAAATAGGGATGTTAACTGAGCATCATGGAATGGAAATAATATTGATGTGCCTCCATGTATTATAAATATATCCCGCACATAGAGGCATCTCAATCTCTCTATAGAACACTACTCTTGGATAGCTACGAAGTGGGAGAACTTGGTGAGTCATCCAATAATCACCCAGATGGTTAATTTACCCTAGATTACTGTGGCAAAACCATCACGAAGTCCATAGAAAATAAATCCCACTTTCATTCGGACACCTCAAGGGGTTGTCCCAAACATGTTGGAACCTAGTGCTTAGGCATTTTCTGATGGAACATAAGGAATAGAGAAACTAAATATTCCAATCACTTCTTCATCCATGTTCACCAGAACTAACGTCAAAGGTCCTGGTACATCTTCACAATGCTACGTGTACCACCAAAGGGGATGTATGAAACTACCTCACAACCTCCTCCCACAATTGAACTGGTAATATCGTGCATCCTCTGAATAGAATTCCTTGTTCCCCACCTTATGAAAATCCATCACAATCATTCCCTATAGACATCAGAGCACAGTGGGTCTTGTAGTTAGTATACCCAATATGTTCCTCCCTAACATGTTGTAATATTTCAGGGGTGAAAAACATTTACTGGAGGTATCCTTCTTTATTTCCATCCATGATGGAAAACTATAATGAGGCATATTTCTTAGATTCCTCATTCAACAACTGTGAACTAGATATCCTTTTTAGATCATCTACCAACATGTTCACTTTTCCAAGAGTATAGATGTAACAACCATGTTCCGTAAGCCACCCAGAGGTGCCCCATACCCTGTTGGTCATATGGACTCAAGCACATTTCCCCGAACGCCATAGGCTTCCGACTATCAGTGACGGCCTTGGGTGTGATTGTTGGGAAACTATGCCCTCATTGCCAGAGTACACAGCAAAAGAGAAACAATATATGATAGAAGAAGCTGTAATAATCCATACAAAAGCAATCAACAGAAGACTAAAAGTAAGAAACAACTGGAGAACATACATATAAATGATGCATGACATATATTCCTAGAAATGAAACCAAACAGATCAAAATTCTCAAATACAAAATAGTACTAAACTAAATCACATAAGAAATAGATAAACAGCTCCCCTGCATCACAAGCCAAAGCATGGTCCCATGCTCTCCAACTCCACAACAAGTCAAGTACCAGAAGTAGAAGGGCGCTTTCCCTTATCTGTGCCTATAGCAATATAATCTGTTTAGTCCAAAAAGCATGGACCAAATATGTTGTGAAACTAAATATTATTAGGAAATCAAATAACGATCTATGCCTAATAGTCGGTGAATATATGGCAGGTAAAAGTACAGAAAATAGTAAACAATAAAGTACTCAGCAGTAAACAATCCACAGTTCAATGTCAAGCATCAGCTAACACAAATAGGTAACCCAATGGGAAGTACCCACATCCATCCCCTTTGGTCCTACCTAACAAGTACAAGCAACCCTCTGGGTATTACACTTAGCCTAACCCCTCTGGTTTTGTCATAAAAATTCATAAAGACTCTCTAAGGATGCACTCTCAGTCAATTCCCTTGACAGTATAGGGTAGTAAAGGACTCTCTGAGGAATCACACATGGTCAATTTCCCATATATCCTTAAGGTCAAGAGACTCTCTGAGGATGATCACCTAGTCAATTCCTCTTATAGCCCCAGGTCGTTCACAGACTCTCTGAGGAATCCCACCAAGTCAATTCCCCTAATAGCCTAGAGTGGTTCATGGTAATTCAATGATAACGAAAGACTCTCTGAGGAAGCTCACCCTGTCTATCCCCTTATAGTCTATAAATCTCAAATACTCTATGAGGAAGCTCACTCGGTCTATCCCCCAATTGTCTATAATGTACAAAGACTCTCTGAGGAACCTCACTCGGTCTAGCCCCTTTTAGTCTACTACACCAGGTTCTCACGGACCCATGTAAGTCAACACATAGTAATAATATATGGCCAAAGTAAACCTACATAACTACTTGGCTAACTAGTCTATATCATCTCAATCATGTCAGAAAACAATACTCCATCCTACAACCACAAGGCATGGAAAACAGTTAAACATCCAATAGGATAAATAGCACCAACGATCATAAACGTAACAAATCATGGGAAAAACATACATGGCATAGCAATCCAATCCTATTCATAACCAAATATCCTCTACACAGCATACAAGCATGTCATGAAAAGTACAAGGAAAAAACTGAAAACGTATAATACCCCATTCAAGGGTATTGGGAACAATCACACATAATACTCAATGACATTCAATGGAATGGCACAAACCACCTACCATGTCTTTAGGAGATAACTATACATAAACCTCAATGCTTGAATCACCATATAATTCCCATGATCTATAAAAATGTCTAAAACTCTCAACCCACGATAACATGAGAAAGAGGAGAAATCATGGAATGAAACTCAAGAAAAATGAAGAGATTACCGATGTGGTTCCAACGCAATTGACAGCGGTCGATTCAAAGAACAGATGGAGGCTTGGGGGATCGGAGAAGTTTCGGCACCCTACGGTTTCTCTTGGCTGATCGAGACCTAGAAGAAGACACTTCTGTGGGTTAGTCACGACCCTGATCTGTTTAGTGAAAAAAATACAAAGCATGCACTTTTGTAGTACACGACATGTAATTTCATTTTTCGTACTCTGCTTTAGGTGGCCTTCATGTCACCCCCACACGGTCGTGTGTGTGGCTAGGACACGGCTAGCACACGGTCTCATGCGATAAGGAAGTAACTGGACTGTACTCATAAATTACATGGTGTGTACTTAAAAAATTTATATAATTTTCTCTTTTTCTAAAAAATTACAAGAAAAGGAAAAACATACCTTAAAGGACGATCTCGTTTCTTAAAAACATCCCCCCTTAAATAAATATATCCCCGAATTTCACTAGCGCGGCGTAGAAGAAGAAACCTCGAATAGCTCCGGCCACTGTGCTCGTACATCAGCCTCCCTCTACCAAGTATCATTCTATACCTGTCTGTGCTGCCATAGCACCCGTAGTAGAGGAATAGACCAGCCAAAGAGAACCATTGTACTATGATCGATAATCTAGATAGGATGCTCTTCAAACGATGCATCCGCTTTGAGCTTAACCTCCTCAGGTTGAAAGACATGAGATGGGTATGAAAAGTAACAATCGGAGCTGAGAAATGTGGAAGACGTCATGCATAGCGCGATACCTCTAAGGTACATGCAACCGATAAGAAACTAGCCCAACTCTCTCCAACACCTCAAATGGTATGATGTATCTCTGTGAAATATTTCCATGTCTCCTAACTTCGGTGTGACATGCAGGAAACCTAATCCCCGATCTCGAACTCCAGAGGTCATCTCCGCTGATCATCATAAGACTTCTGACGAGACTACAGAGTAGCCATCCTATTCTAAATGAACTATATTGGCTCTATGGTCTCCTGAACAAGATGAGGTCCCAGCAGAGCTGCCTCTCATGCCTCCATCCAAAATAGGGGTGATCGGCATGACCTACCGTACAAACCCTCATAAGGTGCCATCTGAATAGTTTCTTGAAAACTATTGTTGTAGGAAACCTCGAAAAGAGGTATATGCTTCTCTCAAGAACCTATGAAATCTAGAATGCATGCTCAGAGAATGTCCTCAAGAACCTGAATTATACGATGAGACTGACCATCTCTCTGGGGTTGGTATGTTGTACTCAAAAGTACCTATGTACCCAAAGCCTTCTGAAGCCCCTGCTAGACCCAAGATATAAAACGTGCATCCCTGTCTGAAACAATGGATTGTGGACCTCCAGGCATATGTAAAATCTCTTGGAGTTAAAAACGCACCAAATCATCTACACTGAAGGTCTCCTTGATCAGTAAGAAATGAGAAACCATCATGAGTCTGTCAATGACAACCCACACCTTATCATTCCCTCGCGGGGACCATGGAAAACCGGTCATGAAGTCTATCATGACATCATTACACTTCCACTCGGGAATGGGTAACTGTTGTCAAATCCCTGTAGGTCGCTGATGCTCCTCCTTCACCTACTGACAGGTGGAACACCTCATGAATAAACCTACAACATCTTTCTTCATACTAGGCCACCAACAATGGAGGTGTAGATAACGATGCATCATGGTGAAACTAGGATGAACTGCCCAAAAGAGGAATGAAAATATCACATCATCTCCTTGTGTATATCTTCTGGCACCCATACGCACCCCTGGAAATGAAAGATCTCATCCTCGCCTATGGTCCACCCAGGAATAGGTTCCTCTCCTAACACACTCTCCCGTAAGACGAGGACTTGAGAATCTGATAGCTTCCTCATTCGAACTCGATCATGAAGCGTAGAGGTAACAGCTATAGAAGAAACAAAAGTGTGCCCCTATCTGTCGTGCACCTCCAAATGCATCTCAGAGAATAGGCCCATAAGTTTCCACTCACTGATGGCCTCCAGAACTGCATATATCTTAGCCCTCCTGTTAAACGCATCATCCATGGTGTTTCCCTTTCCCGACGTATAGGAAAGCTCAAAGTCAAAATAATGGAGATTCTCAACCCACATTATCTACCACAAATTCAAGTCATGGTGAGTGAAAATGTACTTGAGACTTTTGTGGTCAGTGAAGACCACCAAATGCTCTTCTAGAAGATAATGTCTCCAACAGCGTAAAGCATGAACAACAGTTGACAACTCTAGATCATGCATTGGTTAGTTCCTCTCATGTGGCCTCAACTATCATGAACTTTAAGAAACAACTCCACCTCCCTGCATATTCACGACTCCTAGACCGATACTTGAAGTGTCGCTGTAAACAATGCTGCTCTTGCCCGGCTCTGGTAAGACTAGTATCGGTGCTGAATTCATCCTCCCATTCTGCTCCTGAAAGGCTAACTCACAAGAATCTACCCATTACAATGTCACACCCTTCTTAGTTAGGCCTATCAATGGTACTGCTAAGTGTGAAAAGTCTTGTATGAAGCGTCTGTAGTAACCAAACAGCCCTAGAAACCTCGTCACCTCAAAGACGTTCATTAGATTTTCCCAGGAAAATATTTCTCTCACTTTCTCTAGGTCTACTAAAACTCTTATATATGAGATAACATGACCCAAAAAGTGAATATGATCCATCTAGAAGTGGAATTTCGAGAGCTTAGAATAAAACTGATGCACTCTCTGTGTACTCAGAACAATCTCAAGATGTGTGGCATGGTCGTTCCAAGTGTGAGAGTACACCAAGATATTTTCCACAAAAACAACCATGATAGAATCCAATTATGGATGGAACACTCGATTGATCAGTTCCACAAAAACTACAGGCATGTTCGTGAGACCAAACGACATAATCATATACTCTTATAGGCCATACATACTCAGGAAGGCTATAAGAGGTACATTCGATGGTCTAACGTGCAACTGATGATAACTGGACCACATGTCAATCTTTGAGAACTCTATGACTCCTCGATGATGGTCAATGATATCATCAATCCAAGGAAAGGGATATCGATTCTTGACCATCAAATGGTTCAACATCCGATAATCCACACAAGGCCCGAGGGTACTGTCTTCCGTCTTCGAAAACAGAACAGGAGAACCCTAGAGATAGGAACTCGGTCGGATGAAACCCTTTCCCTAAAACTCCTCTAACTACTTCTCAAGTTCCTGAAACGTAGTTGGAGACATCATGTAAGGATGAATATAAACTGGTGCTGCTCCTAGCACAAGCTCAATCTAAAACCCCCCTCTCGCTCTGAGGGAAAACCTAAAAAGACATCTAGAAAGACATCCCTGAAGGGATCCACTACTGGAGGAATGTCCATCTATGAAGTCCCCTGGTCATCAAGATATAGACTAGAAATCTGGGCTGTAACTTCTCCTAAACCATGATGCTCGAGACCTGCTCTTCTCGCCTAGACATCCCATTCACCCTTATGAAGAAAATATCCACCCTAAAGTGATATAAAACTCACCATGTGACGATAGGAATCAATAACTACCTATAAGGGAACTAACTAGTCCATACTATGAATGAAATCATAGCCGGTAATCTCTAGGAAATAGAGGTCGCATAAAAAGTGACACCCTCCAACCTCTAGAGTTCACTCCTTTCACTGATGTACACTAGTCGTCCTAGTCCCCAACGGTGTGTCTAGAGTCAAGAAATCAGCAGAAGAAAAGATGCAGAGACCAAGACTCACCACAACAGCAACAAATATAAAGCTATGTGAAGCCATTGTATCAATAAGAGGTGAAGATAAAACTGAGGTAACTAGGATCGTACCTCAAACAATAGAGGGTCCGGGATCCTGCTCCTGTTGGGTCTGCTCTACTGCAAAGGCCAAGCCTTATCTGTGGCCCTGTGACCCTACTTGACCACTATGAGTTGATCCACTCTGCTATCGCTGATAACCAAGTGACTGAACACCACGACCACGACCTATACCTCAACATGAAACGCTGGAAGAACTCCAGTGCCCAGACTAGTGAGAAACTCGCGATACAGCTCCTGAACGAGGGGTCATAGAAGACCCCGCGTCATCCACTGCTGGTGATGAGATATGACAGAAACGCTGGAGATGGCCCATCTTGCTGCAAGATCGGCACTCTATTGGGACTCTCTGGCACTGAGTCCAAGTATGTATACTCCTTCTGCACTGGTAGCAGACCACCTAGCAACCGGATGATGTATAGCGCCTAATCTGATCTCCTCGAGAAGACTCCCTATGGTGCTTATTTCTATCAGTAGGAGGAATAATAACTCTGGATATCGAACCACCCTAGACCCCTACTCCAGAATCCCTCAGATTCCACTCAATGATCAGCATCTGGTTGACGATAGAAGATATCAAAGTCAACCTGAAGATGTTCACCAACGATTGGATGTCATGCCTAAGACCATCCTCAATCTTCCATGCAAGGACCAACTCATCCCCTCCTACAATAGGCATGAAATGGTGCATCTCAATAAAGAGAGGCGAGTACTTCATCACAGAAAGAGTACCCTGCTCTAGAATCATAAACTTCTGGGCTCAATCGGCCCTAAGGGTCTCTGGGTAGAAGTAATCATAGATGATCTGTTGAAACACATCCCATGTCATACTCTGCCAGAGTCCTGACTGTGAGATCACCTCCCCCTACCACTTGGCAGATTCTCAGAGCGTATAGGTAGCGAGCTTCACCCTCTTCTCAGGAGGTATCTCCAAATGCTCAAAAATCATCAGTGTGGCTTCAATCCCTGACTCTGCTGCCTGGGACCCTCCATCCCCTTAGAAAGTAGGAGGATTAAATTACTGAAAGACCCACATCAATTCTGCCACCGACGGGGCAGGAGACTGCGCTCCCTGAAAAGTCAGCATCATCCTCAGAAAGACTTTCTTGAACCGTGCATCAGTACCTGTTCTAGGTACAACAGCTAGTGCCAAGGCTGGCACAATAGGAGGATCTGCTAGAGTCCCTAATCAGCCATATTTGTTTTCTAATCACCATCATCCAACTGGCGTACAACCAGATGACGTCTTGGTGGCATAATTCTGAAAGGTCAAACAGACACCTTAGATCAGGATTATCAAGGACTGAAAACATAAGAGTACAAGAAGGGAACATGTGATGGTAAAAAATTAATGTTTTACAAAAAACGACTACACGGCTTGTATAAACACTACATGGCGTGTTCTCTTAAGGCATTCACATGTGACTGTATTTCTGCAACAACTGGTCGTGTAACACCCCAACCACACGGCGTGTTGTCTGTACACAGGATGTGTACTTGAACTCTATTCCCCTACCCGAGTCTCCTTACATGACTAACCCACAGGGTCCTATTAATCTTAGACTACATGGCGTGTTCACGATATACATGGAGTGTACTATACAACATTCAAAAACCCGTGTTGTTAGCTACATGGTCAGCTACCCGGTTAACTCTACATTGTGTGCTTAAGGTGGACACGGTGTGTACAAGAAAGGATAACACCGACCCGTGTTGTTCCTGACATGACTGGGTACCTAGGTTAGACTACACGGTGTATTCAAATTTGACACGGCATGTATAGGCTTAATGATTATCCATCCGTGTTGTTTGTTACATGGCCGAATACTTATGTTATACGACACGGCATGTTCAATCCTGAGACGGCGTGTATATCTCATGGTTTCCTCATCTGTGCCGTTAGTCACATGGGTAGACACATGGTCACTACAACACGACATGTACAACCTATACACGACATGTTCTTCCAAGGTTTTCATAACCCCGTGTCCCTTCCCACATAGTTAGTGACATGTTTATAGACTACACATCATGCATTCATAATGTACACACTGTGTATTCTTGGTTTTTCTAGATAGTAGCCTCAGAAACTGCTCCAGAGCCCAAAAAACACATAAAATGAGGGTTAAGGTGAAAAATTCCAATCTATGAGGGCCCATAATCCCCACGAATCAAATCTTTACATCTTATAAATGTTATCAAAAATCAAAGACAAGCTAATGACCCACCAAATTATGATTCATGAGGGCCTATAACACCTCAAGAACCAAAATTTGGTGTTCATCCAAACAAATCCTTACACAATGAAATACTTATCAACAGAAGTATTCTATCAAGGAATCTATCACAACAGCATGCATATTCTACATAACATCTATCACAACAACATGAATTTACTAATGCACCTTAAATGGCATGGCAATAATGCATGACATGTGATCTCTAGAAAGTGCCTATATGATGCATGAGACGGAATACCCTCATCTCATCGAGTTGCGACAAAAATAGAACCCCAATAATGTCAACAGTAATAGATCAAATCATGTGAGTCACCCAACAGTGAAAATCAATCAACTGTAAAGTTGATAAATTATAAATTTCATTAATGTGGTAAATTGGCTTTTCTTTATACACAGGTTACCTACTCTCAGGCAAAAATTATTACAATGTACATATTCCATCCTATCACAGACTATAGGCTCCAAACTGTACGTCAAGAGAAAATAATTCCTCTGATACCACTTTATAACCTCTCGGTTCCGAAAGCCACCTAGAGGCGCCCCATACCTAGTTGTTCACATGTCCTCAGGTGAATTTCCCCAAACATCAGAGGTTGTATACTAGCAGCGAGGGCCTTGGGTGTGATAGTGGGAAAACTATTCTTACATTGGAAGAGTACAAAACAGAAGAGAAACAATATATTGTAGATGAAGCAGTAATAATCCATACAAAAGAAATAAGAGGAAGACTAAAAGTAAGAAACAAATGGAGAACATATATATAAATGATGCATGAAACATATTTCTACAAAAGAAACCAAGAAGATCACAATGATGGAATACAAAATAGTACTAAACAGAAGTACAAAAGAAACAGAAAAACATCTCCTCAACATCGAAATCCAAATCTTGGTCCCATGCTCTCCAGCTCTACAGCAAATCAAGAACCTGAAGTAGAAGGGCACTTTCCCTTATCTATACCTGCAACAATATAATCTATTTGGACACAAAATTTGTGAACAAACATGGTGTGAGACTAATTCCTAGTAAGAATCCACTCTAATATTGGTGCCTAACAGTCAGTGAATATATGGAAGGTAAAAGTACAGAAAATAATAAACATGACATTACTCAACAGTAAACAATCCAAAGTTCAATGTAAAGTAGTAGCTAACACAAATAGGTAACCCTCTATGAAGTACCCATAGCCATCCCCTCTGGTCCTACCTAACAAGTACAAGAAACCCTCTGGGCAGTAAACTTAGCCAAACCCCTCTGGTTCTGTCATAAAAATTTATAAAGACTCACTGAGGAAGCACTCTCAGTCAATTCCTCTTATAGTCTAAGGTAGTCAAGTACTCTATGAGGAGGAACACATGGTCAATTCCACTTATATCCCCAAGGTCAAGAGACTCTCTAAGGAAGCTCACATAGTCAATTCCTCTTATAGCCCTAGGTCTTTCACAGACTCTCTAAGGAAGCTCACCGAGTCAATTCCCATTATAGCCTAGAGTGTTTCAAGGTAATTCATATTAAATCAAATACTCTCTGAGGAATCTCACTCGGTCTATCCCCTTATAGTATATAAAGCTCAAAGACTCTATGAGGAAGCTCACTCAATATATCCCCTTTTAGTCTACTACACCAGGTTCTCACGACCCTGTG
Organism: Viscum album; assembly: GCA_963277665.1. Taxonomy (NCBI): domain Eukaryota; kingdom Viridiplantae; phylum Streptophyta; class Magnoliopsida; order Santalales; family Viscaceae; genus Viscum; species Viscum album. Next base: position 524,215,949 of record OY728150.1, read on the forward strand.
TAAGTCAACACATAGTAATGCTATAAGGACAAATTAAACCTACAAAACTACTTCGATATCCAGTCTATAACATATCAACAATGTCAGAAAACAACACTCAATCCTAAGCCCAAAAATCCTGGAAAACAGGTAAACAACCAAAAGGCTAAATAGGACCAGTGGTCGTAAATGGAACAAATCATGGGCAGAACATCCAAGGAATAGCAATCCAACCCTATTCATAACCATGTAACCTCTACACAGCATACAATCATGGTAGGAAAAGCACAAGGGAAAAACGGTAAACACACAATACCTCGTTCGAGGGTATTGGTCACAATCACACATAATACTCAAATAATATCAACGAAAAGGCACAAACCACCTACCATGGCATTGGGAGATCACTATACATGAACCTCAAAGATTGAATCACCTTAGAATGACCAATATCTATGAAAATGTCTAAATCTATCAACCAAAAAGAACATGATAAAGAGGAGAAATTATGGAATGAAACTTAATAAGAAGGAAGATCTTACCGCTGTAGTTCGAATGCAATCGAAGACAGTCAATTCTGAGAATAGAAAGAGGCTCGGGGGCTTGGAGAAGTTTCAGTATCGTATGGTTTCTCTCGGCCGAACGTGACCTAGAAGGAGACACTTCTGGGGGTTAGACGCGATGCTGATCCATTAAACTTAAAAAATTCATGGCATGTACTTTTCAAGTACATGGTGTTTTATCGCCTTTTCCGTACTCCTCTTTAGGCAGCCTCCATGTCACCCCCACACGGCCGTGTGTGTGGCTAGGACACGACCAGCACAAGGTATCCAACGGCAAAGAATTATATGGCGTGTATATATAAAGTACACAGTGTGTGCTTAAAAAATTTATATAATTTCATCTTTTTCTCAAAAATGACCACAAAAGGAAAAACATACATGAAAGGAAGATCCAGGTTCTTTGAATAGACAATATCAACATCATTTTCCTGGAAGAACTCCATCCATCACCTATATCTAATGTTAAAATCCTTATGAGTGAATTTATACTTGGGACTCTTATGATTAGAGTAGAAGATAAACCACTCGGCCAACATGTAGTGTCTCCAAATTGTCAATGCGAAGACTACTGATGCCGACCCAATATCCCGGGTCATTTGGTTTTTCTCATGTTGTCTCAACCAGTGTGAACTATAGGAAATAACCAAGCATGTATGGTCCCTAATTTATTGTAGAACACTACATAGTTGACACCCTCCGTAAATATCAAGATTAGGGCACTCATCAAACTCTATTTCAACTGCTGATAATCCTTGTGGCACTTATCTATCCACACAAAAGGCTTACCCTTTCATGTAAGAGTTTTCAAGGGTGATTATATCCTTGAATATTAGGTATGGATATAAATTAATAGCCTACTATACCATGGAATCTCCTCACCTCGGTCACGCTCATAGATGGATCCAATTATAACACTACATCCACCATGGTCATGTCCACTACTACTCCATATACTGACATAATGTGTCTCAGAATGTGGGACGCCTAAATCGAAAACTAGAACTTCATGAATTCCTCATAAAGTTGTTATCTCTGAGTACATGAATATCCATATGAATGTGTTTTGAATGATTCTGCTCAGACAACTTATACAATAGGTTATCATTGATGAAGACTACCACAAACCAATAGCAGTACGACTATATAATTTAGTTCACGAGTCCCATGAACACTGCTAGGGAGTTAATCCCATAAAAGGGAATCACCATGTAGTCTTAATTACTATAGAGGAATCTAAAATCCATCTTCAGTATATCCTCATCTCGTAATCACAGCTGGTGATATCCTGATTTATGGTCATCTTTCGAGAACCATCATTCCCCTCTCAACTGATTAAAGAGGTCATCAATCCACGGTATTGGATATTATACCCTCATGATCAACTACATTAAGCACCAGAAATACAAATACAACCTCAAGCTCCCTTATTCCTTATGGGAAAACAAAACTAGGTTCTACCCAAGTGAAACACTAGGTATCATGAATCCCTTCCTCTACAAGTCCCCCAACTACAGCCTCAGTTTTTGGACCTCTAAGAGATCCAACTGATGTGATGGTTCTAATATCAGTGTCATCCCAAGGAGTAAATTGATGCATAAGTTAATATCTCAATTGAACGTTAATCATGGAACATCATCTAGAAATACGTCATTGTACTCCAAAACAACTATTAGTAATTGAAATCTTAAAACATATGTTGGTATGAGGGTTAGTCTGTCCAACTCATGAACGATCGACTGCACAGTCTTATGCATGTGTCCAACCTATTCCTCTGGGTTTTCCCTTTCACCAACAATGGAAAACCTCATCCCACCATTTTATACACACCACACCTTTTTCATAAAACAACAAATTTGGGAATATACCATAGATGGTCAATCCATATCGATAATGATTATGTAAGGCCTCAACACTACCAGAAAGAGATTCTAACCGAAACTATCACATCCAAGGGTCTGGTAACACTATCAAAAAATGTGTGTGATCATCGAGTTTCCTCCAACAAGTGTCTCTAAGCGTAAGGGTTTAGTCAGGTATTCTACCAGAATCTCAAGGTCTCATGCAAGGTATGTGAAAAGAAAGGAATTACTAGAACCTTTGTCCATCAGTACATCAACTAAGGAATAAAAGGCATAGATCATACCTAGAATTATCATTCAAGTCCCTGGGTCATAGGCCTTGATAGAAAATAGTTGTGACCAACCCTATCCTCTAGCTCACTGAGCTTGGTATTGACCTCCATGTGGTGGTGATTATAATATGTCAAAACGACTACCACCTCCGTCATCTATCCCTTTTCATCTATTGTGTCCACCACCCAGTGGATCTACCTAATACTTCCATTTCATAATACTTGTTGGTCCATACACCTTCTCTCTATCATCATCTTGATAGGTTTGGAAATCTCTAGAGAGATGTCCCCTTCCCTCACATTGGTAGTATCACTTTTCCCTATGTAGGATAGATTCATCCTGAGAGCCCTGAATCACAGATCCCCTATCCTGTTACCTCATGTAACATCTCTCACATACATATCATTATGTCTAATGTCAACTCCCCACTTTTTACTTTTCTACACCTCTCTACCTGATGCTAACTTTTATTGGCTACAACTGCTCATCTAAGAAGCTCTCGACCAACAAAGCTCACTAGATCACTCTGGTATATGTCAGAATTCCTTGAGGTATAAATGTAGCTCATATGACCCAATGTAGAACATTCTCAATAGATTGAGCCTTGATTTACTATTTCCTCTATAAATGGGGATGACATTGTTTGTTTAAGGTTCAAACATTCCAATCGGTTTTTAACTGGTTTGTTCATAGAACAAGAAACATCCAATGATTCTATATCCATTTGGACCTACTTTCCAAAGGTAGGTGCTCATTAGTTTTGGACCGATAAGGCTTAAGAATTTTCATTTGTCAAGAGGATGGGAGGTTGGACTCATCACACCTTTTGGGGGGAATTATTTTCTACTTCGGGACTCTCTTTATAGATTTAAGTTATGTTCGTGAAACCTTATTACACTACCAAGTATGAAAATGAGAATTCCTTAAGATCTGACAATCAATGATAAATATGTATAATATTTAGAGAATCTTTTATATGTATTTGAGGCTCTTCATCGATAGAGAATCATCTGTATTTATTATTGATTCTTATTAAATCGTATCCTTCAACACATTATATAAAGATATCTTGGTCATTATGATAAACATACTGGTTTTAAAGCCACTCAGCAGGGAACATGATGTTTATTGTTGTTCAGAAGGACATGAAGTATTTTAGAGTTGAAATCATACCCACAGATGGGATACCTATGAATGCTTGATAGAAAAGTAATCAAAACCCATGTAGTTCGGGAATTAAGATATAGTTTATTGTCATATGGGACGGATGAGAATTAATGGGTTATGGGCTTGAACCTCATAAATGATTCCTAAGTACTCCACTTTTAAGGCAGGGATCAAAGTCCACGTAGTTTGGTTGGTAATTGTGGGGCTTACGTATGACTAACAGCCAAAAGAGATGTGTCATGGTTACTTTTACACTCTAAGCTCATGTGAGTCATGATCGGTGTGAGAAACAAGAGGTATCAGTAATCATGAAAATTTGCTTCATGATAAATGAAGTCACAAGAAATGATGTGGGGATTATGTATGTATTATTTCCCAAATTGATAAAGATCATGACTGTAACACCCCGAGCTTCCACGATACGCTTCTCATTCAATAATGCAATAGCTTGCATTGTACGCAACTTCGAGTTCTAAAACATCGCGACAAATCAAAGTAGCCGTTATGAATAGTAATAACCACTTTTTAAAATTATAGAGATTTTATATTTCAAAATGGACTTCATTTTTGTATTCCTAATATTGAAATTAGCCTATGTTGAATTTTTTGTAATTTTCTGAGAACTTCAAAATTTTTATGAATAGTGAAAAATACTTAAAACAACTTTTTTAATAAAAATAATTTATAGTGATAAATTATAATATTTGGTGGTTTTAAAGTATAATTAGAATATATTTTTACCATTTTATCCAATGGTGGTCATTAGAATTAATTTAACATTGAAATTGGACATAAACAATTGCCAATCTTTTGATATAAATTGTTTCTAAAAAACACGCTATTTGTTGTGACAGCGGGAATTAATTATAAAATTAATTAATGCAACTAATATGTTTGGAATTTTGTAAAATAGACATCATTTTTGAATTCGGAATATCAATTATAGCTTAGGGTGAAATTTTGGCCTTATTCTGAAAAACTTCAATTTTTGATGAATAGTGAAACCACTAAGTGGTTGTTAAATAACTGATTTTTCGTTTAAATGAAATATTACCACTTCTGTGATTTGATTTTCAAAAATCCGACATACATGGTTGTCATTAAGAAGTAAAATGTGGTTCAATGGGATAAAAATAATTTTTTTGGTGAATAGTAACTTATTAAGTTTTTAATCGCGATTAGTGGTAATTAGGGTAGTTTAAGGTATAAATAATACTTTAATAATATTAAATGACCTAGACACATGTCCCAACCTCATTGGTTGTGTCATGGCCGACCAAGACAAGCCATGGCCTAACTTGGGGACCCCATGGATCCACTTTTGTTGGGAAATAACATAAATTACTTTTTATTTAATGTTAAAGTGAAAATGACACTAACATAAAGTGTTTTACTAAAACAATTTTTAAGTAGGGTTACACAAGTCCAAATTTTGATTATAAATAGTCATTGGAATGATAAAAAGATTTCCTATATCATAGTATTTTTTTTATAATTTTTAGACATTAAATAAATTTAATTATTTATGACATAATAATGATGCAGCGATGACATCATTATTTGACGATTTAAATAAAATGGAAAGATAATATAAAATCTATGAACTACACATGGCCAAAACCAATTGGATGAGTGGATTTCGATGCCTTATCACCTTATCCACGAATTATATCAATGTGGGACCTTTTAAAACCGAAACACATTTTCAAATAATGTAATGTTCCTTTACTTTCCAAAAGTGCCCCTCCTCTCCTCTTATAAAAGGCCCCCACCTCTACCTCATTTCACACACTCTTCAAGCCATTGGCTCGGCCAACCCCTGCCCATTTGCTCTCTCCACATCCCTCTCCTAATCCTAGAGGATTCCCTTTGGGCAGAATCCTTTCAAAGGAAGCCTTTAGGCTCAACTCAAAAGGAGTTACACTTTTTAAGGTAATTCATTCTCTCATGTTCTTTTGTTTTATTTTGCTTCTCCAACCCCCTAAACTCTTTTTATTTACTTCTTTTGTAACAACACCAGTATCTTAAATATACTAGGATGTTGTTATAAGATTTATTTGAGCTACACTTCCACACAACTACATCAAATGGTTAAAGAACATAAGGTTTCCGTGGATGGCGAAATTCTGCCTCCCGAAACGATGATTGTTCAACACTCATTTAACACCTTCAAAGGTGGCCATTATGATGTCACTATTTTTATATATGATATATAATATGTTTATGTTTTCCTTAAGCTTCTGTTTTTTTCATTTTGGGCATACCTTTATGGTTTCCATTATGGGTAAAACACGATATCTTCATTTTAGGAAGCGCGGACTACCGCCCCCTGAAAGTGATTTGATTCGTTAATACCATATGTGGGATGTGTGAAGGATAAAGTTAATGATATTATATATGTTATTATACTGGAATTATAATATACTCTCATATCATTATGATTCCATTCCAGAAAATATGAAATAGAAATGGAAGTAGCGTTCATGCGTACGTACGGCTTACCGTCTCCATGAACGGTGCATTTCATTTCTTACCTCTAAATGTGATGTAATATTATAAATGAATGTATGTACTGGATATATATGACATATATGATATCTACATCATGAATACCATTCTGGATATAATGAACCTTTGACCAAATTAACAACATGTAAGTGTAAGAAGCCTATTTTTGACTTAAGAACCAAATACCGACAAAATGAACATTATTAACTTAAATAATTACATAATGTTCATATCATTGTAATAAGTGATATAATAAGGATAATGAAGTTGAAAATGGTTCTTAATAAGGTATATATTAACTCTAGTTTATTATTCAGGAGGTTAAAGAACGGTTGAGTCAAGTCAGACACGAGGTAAGGGAACTTCTTAACCCAACTTCCATTCTTTGGGTTAATCTCCTACTTTCCGATTATGTCATGATATTATTATGTATTATTTTGTATTTTTACTTTCTTTATGTGTACCTATAGTGAATACACATAATAGATCTATTTTATTCTAAAAATGATCTTTTTAAGGACTTCGTCTCAATCACCATCCACTGAGACATATTTGGTTTTATACACAACTTTCTTTTATACGGTGTATAAACCCCTTTGACTTTTACGTTTATTCAAAAGGAATTTTTTTTATACGAAGTGTTTTGCTAAACGACAAAAGGGAATGTTTTTCTTTCCGTACTTATGCGGCGACAACGACTTCTCCACCGCCGTGACCACTATTTGAGTTTCGGCTTCCTCTAAAAGCCATCTTTTTTTTAATGAAAAATAAATACAAAGTTTTAACTTTATTTTATTTTGGTATTGAAAATGGTTTTGAAAGCGTTTTTTATTATATCAATGTGTTGTATTGATATCTTGTGATTGAAATGTGGAAATGTTATGTTTCCTTTAAGTATGTTTAATGTGATACAATTATGTTATGGTTTATGATATGTTTAAACCTATTCATATGAGGAATGTATTGGACTTAATAAGTGACGGGTGGAGCCCGCTATAGCTCCTCGATGCATCGGCAGGTCTCATGAGACAACTAGACGTGGAATTGGCCGAGGCCCTTTCCCAATTTGATTTATGGTTTTGGCCGAGGCCTTAATCATTTTAGATGTCTTGGCCGAGGCCTTGACAAAATGTTTCAGAATGTCCGGCATTATACATTCCATCATTATGAAAGTGGTTATTGATATTGCATGTGATTATTCGGCCAGTAGAATATCCATGTGAAGAAGTGAATGGCATTATCTCATTTTACTTTTGCCATATTATGTTGAAGTTCATGTTTAAAAGGCTTTTGTTTTAGTTATACATTGCCTTAAATGTTAATGTTTATTTATGAAAGCTTCCGCATTATTGTTATCCTTACTGAGCATTTGAGCTCACCCCTTTCAATGTTTAAAAATTTTCCAGGTTGTGAAGAAGTATTTTATGACTGACTTGCAAGAATAATCAGTGAAGATATGAGTGTGGACTATGAAGACCATGTTTTTTTGTAGTCTGTTTAATTTTGATGTAATGAAAGACTTATGAATGTATCTAGTGTTTCCAAGGCTACTAAACTAATCGGTCTTTCGAGACTTGATCTTTTGTGATCATGCCAATGTTACGAAGTAATGCACCGGCTCTGGGTAGCTGGGGTCGGGGCGTTACAGTTGGTATCAGAGGCAGTTTAGTACTAACCTTGGAAGCTAGATGTAGATAAACTCTGATTAGAACGCATAGCCCAAAGATAGGCTTCGAGGATTAGTATAAAAGAACTTCCTAGAATTTTGGTATTATAGAGATGATATGAGTTTTCCGAGCAATACATCCCTGTCTGGATACGAGCAGGTAGAGGCGGCTCTGGCACAGATGTACCTAGGGGTAAAACCCGAAAACACCGCTTTGAGCTAGACTCGAACGGGAACTGGTGCACGACAACGGGCCTTGCTGCACTCTTGGTTACGACACTCCCGGGGGATACACTTAGGATAATTCTCATTTTACTTACAAACCACTATGAAGGGTTATGAGTACATACTTCCTCAAAGAAAACATTTCTTTTTATGATTATGGATTATATCCATAAATAGTTCAATTTATGTAAAGTGTTTTACAAGTATGGAATTATGTATTTTGATTCATAAACTAACCTAGTTTATGCCGTTGTATAGAAATGGCGCCCAGTAGAAGGAATGTGAACTCCAGCGGTACGTATGATCCAAAGAGTAAGAAGGATAGTATCTTTCACGGTATTAAGCCAACATTTCGAAGGGAAATAGTCTCCCATGTGTTCTCAACATATGAAGAAATAGTATCATGTGTTAATAGGATAAGTAAAGAATTCTCTGAGTCCTATGGCTTTGAAGCGAAGCAAGAGATGAAAGGGATGGAAGAGAGAATGATGGATAAAGGGATGAGGGGAAAGAAGAATTTTCCAATATGTGGTAATTGTGGGAAGAAACATCATGGAACTTGCCTAAAGGGAATGGGAGTTTGTTATAAGTGTAGAGAAAAAGGACACAAAGTGCGTGACTGCAAGGGTAAGAAAATGGTTTCAAATGTACAATGCTTCTTCTGCAAGGATTGGGGACACTACGCAAACCAATGTCCAAATCATCAGAGCATGCCCCAAATGATGTTATTGGATAATAATCAAGTTATGATACTACCACAGATGAGGAGTAATGATTAGAGTTCTTATGTTGTTATTAAAGATTTTTTTTAATTTGAGTGTTGTATCAATGATGTACTGGTTATAATAATTATGGAGTATATAAGGATTGTACTGCAGTACTATTTCATCAAGGACTTGAGATTGTGTGGAACCAAGAAAAGTGACTCCACAGTAGGTTAAATTTTTGGAAAATATATGGTTGAGAGAAAGATAAACCATAATATGGTTTTGATGCTGAGATTGTGATTTTGGAATAAGACGTGATTGATTTGGATAAATTATATTGGATATACTTAACTTCCTTGAAACTGATTGATGTTTTGTATACATTTTTGGATAGAAGGAGTATATCTAGTATTCTATAAGGAATAAGGGATCATGGTAATTCAGTATGTTTAAAAAGAATACATGATGAAGGTGCTCACATGTTGTTACGTGGGATAAAGGATCTTCATTATGTTTACCTTCCTTATAAAATTTGGACTGTGAGTTGGACAGATGTATTTTGGATAACTATTAAGGTTGGAATGGATTAAGTTGAACCATGGATAGTATTGTTTAAGGTTAAAAAATTTTATGAAGATTATTTTTGGAATATTATGATACTATAGTTTTAGGAAAAGGACAACCTGCAGGGTGGGGCATAACCCGTCGCGTCGGACAAAGCTGCAGGAATCGAACCCACAATCATAGTGCGACAGGCCTTTATTTCCTACCACTAGCCTACAGGAAGTCCCCGGTTATTACAAAATAATTTTACTAATCTAAATGGTATGTGTTAACATTTGTAACCTTATACAATTAGGATAAGTATAATATTTTTGAGTTCTATTATCTTTTGAGTGAAAGATGAGTTGAAGGTTGAAACTCTAATGTCAAACACATATATATATATATACCTATCTCTTATTCAATGAATAAATTAATTCTTAAACTTTAGTAAAGGGATATTAAAACAAAAAAAATGTGTTATCCTAATAACTTATGTTTTGTTGAACTGATGATATTTTAAATCAACATAGATTGAAGGCTTTGAGGCCCTCAATTTGACAGTTGATTGTGATTGATGACCTCAATCAATCCCTACAAATATTTACGTTTTTCCTCAAATTATATGTCTCTAATTGCCACCAATGTTCTCCTTATCGAGATCATGATTTGGTGGTGACTTTCTTATTTCCATTTCCCTCTTATTAAGACTAAATTCTATTAACCTTATTTCCGATGTGGGTTTTCCACAAAGGTATTTTCCATTTTCAACCTTTTATTTTCCAAGAAAAATTTCAAATTGCGAGGACGCAATTTATTGAAGGAGGGGAGAATGTAACACCCCGAGCTTCCACGATACGCTTCTCATTCAATAATGCAATAGCTTGCATTGTACGCAACTTCGAGTTCTAAAACATCGCGACAAATCAAAGTAGCCGTTATGAATAGTAATAACCACTTTTTAAAATTATAGAGATTTTATATTTCAAAATGGACTTCATTTTTGTATTCCTAATATTGAAATTAGCCTATGTTGAATTTTTTGTAATTTTCTGAGAACTTCAAAATTTTTATGAATAGTGAAAAATACTTAAAACAACTTTTTTAATAAAAATAATTTATAGTGATAAATTATAATATTTGGTGGTTTTAAAGTATAATTAGAATATATTTTTACCATTTTATCCAATGGTGGTCATTAGAATTAATTTAACATTGAAATTGGACATAAACAATTGCCAATCTTTTGATATAAATTGTTTCTAAAAAACACGCTATTTGTTGTGACAGCGGGAATTAATTATAAAATTAATTAATGCAACTAATATGTTTGGAATTTTGTAAAATAGACATCATTTTTGAATTCGGAATATCAATTATAGCTTAGGGTGAAATTTTGGCCTTATTCTGAAAAACTTCAATTTTTGATGAATAGTGAAACCACTAAGTGGTTGTTAAATAACTGATTTTTCGTTTAAATGAAATATTACCACTTCTGTGATTTGATTTTCAAAAATCCGACATACATGGTTGTCATTAAGAAGTAAAATGTGGTTCAATGGGATAAAAATAATTTTTTGGTGAATAGTAACTTATTAAGTTTTTAATCGCGATTAGTGGTAATTAGGGTAGTTTAAGGTATAAATAATACTTTAATAATATTAAATGACCTAGACACATGTCCCAACCTCATTGGTTGTGTCATGGCCGACCAAGACAAGCCATGGCCTAACTTGGGGACCCCATGGATCCACTTTTGTTGGGAAATAACATAAATTACTTTTTATTTAATGTTAAAGTGAAAATGACACTAACATAAAGTGTTTTACTAAAACAATTTTTAAGTAGGGTTACACAAGTCCAAATTTTGATTATAAATAGTCATTGGAAAGATAAAAAGATTTCCTATATCATAGTATTTTTTTCATAATTTTTAGACATTAAATAAATTTAATTATTTATGACATAATAATGATGCAGCGATGACATCATTATTTGACGATTTAAATAAAATGGAAAGATAATATAAAATCTATGAACTACACATGGCCAAAACCAATTGGATGAGTGGATTTCGATGCCTTATCACCTTATCCACGAATTATATCAATGTGGGACCTTTTAAAACCGAAACACATTTTCAAATAATGTAATGTTCCTTTACTTTCCAAAAGTGCCCCTCCTCTCCTCTTATAAAAGGCCCCCACCTCTACCTCATTTCACACACTCTTCAAGCCATTGGCTCGGCCAACCCCTGCCCATTTGCTCTCTCCACATCCCTCTCCTAATCCTAGAGGATTCCCTTTGGGCAGAATCCTTTCAAAGGAAGCCTTTAGGCTCAACTCAAAAGGAGTTACACTTTTTAAGGTAATTCATTCTCTCATGTTCTTTTGTTTTATTTTGCTTCTCCAACCCCCTAAACTCTTTTTATTTACTTCTTTTGTAACAACACCAGTATCTTAAATATACTAGGATGTTGTTATAAGATTTATTTGAGCTACACTTCCACACAACTACATCAAATGGTTAATGAACATAAGGTTTCCGTGGATGGCGAAATTCTGCCTCCCGAAACGATGATTGTTCAACACTCATTTAACACCTTCAAAGGTGGCCATTATGATGTCACTATTTTTATATATGATATATAATATGTTTATGTTTTCCTTAAGCTTCTGTTTTTTTCATTTTGGGCATACCTTTATGGTTTCCATTATGGGTAAAACACGATATCTTCATTTTAGGAAGCGCGGACTACCGCCCCCTGAAAGTGATTTGATTCGTTAATACCATATGTGGGATGTGTGAAGGATAAAGTTAATGATATTATATATGTTATTATACAGGAATTATAATATACTCTCATATCATTATGATTCCATTCCAGAAAATATGAAATAGAAATGGAAGTAGCGTTCATGCGTACGTACGGCTTACCGTCTCCATGAACGGTGCATTTCATTTCTTACCTCTAAATGTGATGTAATATTATAAATGAATGTATGTACTGGATATATATGACATATATGATATCTACATCATGAATACCATTCTGGATATAATGAACCTTTGACCAAATTAACAACATGTAAGTGTAAGAAGCCTATTTTTGACTTAAGAACCAAATACCGACAAAATGAACATTATTAACTTAAATAATTACATAATGTTCATATCATTGTAATAAGTGATATAATAAGGATAATGAAGTTGAAAATGGTTCTTAATAAGGTATATATTAACTCTAGTTTATTATTCAGGAGGTTAAAGAACGGTTGAGTCAAGTCAGACACGAGGTAAGGGAACTTCTTAACCCAACTTCCATTCTTTGGGTTAATCTCCTACTTTCCGATTATGTCATGATATTATTATGTATTATTTTGTATTTTTACTTTCTTTATGTGTACCTATAGTGAATACACATAATAGATCTATTTTATTCTAAAAATGATCTTTTTAAGGACTTCGTCTCAATCACCATCCACTGAGACATATTTGGTTTTATACACAACTTTCTTTTATACGGTGTATAAACCCCTTTGACTTTTACGTTTATTCAAAAGGAATTTTTTTTATACGAAGTGTTTTGCTAAACGACAAAAGGGAATGTTTTTCTTTCCGTACTTATGCGGCGACAACGACTTCTCCACCGCCGTGACCACTATTTGAGTTTCGGCTTCCTCTAAAAGCCATCTTTTTTTTAATGAAAAATAAATACAAAGTTTTAACTTTCTTTTATTTTGGTATTGAAAATGGTTTTGAAAGCGTTTTTTATTATATCAATGTGTTGTATTGATATCTTGTGATTGAAATGTGGAAATGTTATGTTTCCTTTATGTATGTTTAATGTGATACAATTATGTTATGGTTTATGATATGTTTAAACCTATTCATATGAGGAATGTATTGGACTTAATAAGTGACGGGTGGAGCCCGCTATAGCTCCTCGATGCATCGGCAGGTCTCATGAGACAACTAGACGTGGAATTGGCCGAGGCCCTTTCCCAATTTGATTTATGGTTTTGGCCGAGGCCTTAATCATTTTAGATGTCTTGGCCGAGGCCTTGACAAAATGTTTCAGAATGTCCGGCATTATACATTCCATCATTATGAAAGTGGTTATTGATATTGCATGTGATTATTCGGCCAGTAGAATATCCATGTGAAGAAGTGAATGGCATTATCTCATTTTACTTTTGCCATATTATGTTGAAGTTCATGTTTAAAAGGCTTTTGTTTTAGTTATACATTGCCTTAAATGTTAATGTTTATTTATGAAAGCTTCCGCATTATTGTTATCCTTACTGAGCATTTGAGCTCACCCCTTTCAATGTTTAAAAATTTTCCAGGTTGTGAAGAAGTATTTTATGACTGACTTGCAAGAATAATCAGTGAAGATATGAGTGTGGACTATGAAGACCATGTTTTTTTGTAGTCTGTTTAATTTTGATGTAATGAAAGACTTATGAATGTATCTAGTGTTTCCAAGGCTACTAAACTAATCGGTCTTTCGAGACTTGATCTTTTGTGATCATGCCAATGTTACGAAGTAATGCACCGGCTCTGGGTAGCTGGGGTCGGGGCGTTACAATGACTTACTTTAGAGAAGAATCCCGGGAACGAGGACCATAATGGTATATGTTCTTTATAGAGATTTCGATGCTCTAACATGGGGCTTACTCCTGAGGAGGATGCCCAAATTTGGAGGGGACTTTTGATTGGGTTTTCTTCCTGAGAAGGAAGCCCAAATCAAAATAAGTTAAGAGTGGTTAAGAGAAATTATGATTGGGGCTTACTCTTGAGAAGGAGGGCAATGTTAAAGGGACCTGAGAACAGGGGCTTACTCCTAAGAATGAGGCCTAGATTAAGGGAATTTGGGATTTGGGGCATACTCTTAAGGAGGATGCCCATATTTGGGAACTTGGATTGGGGCTTACTTCTGAAAAGGAGGCCCAGGTTAGGAAATTATTACTGAGGATTACTCCTGAAAAGGTGGCCCAAGTTATGGAATTATGATTGGGACTTACTCCTGAGAAGTAGGCCCAAATTATGGAACTTTAATACTGGGGATTAATCTTGAAGAGGATTCCTACATTCTGGAACATGGGGCTTAATCCTGAGGATGATTCCCATGAATAGGGGACTTTGGGCTTACTCCTAAAGAGCATGCACAAAAAAAAACTTCTCATCTTAATGTATGAAGTTGAATGAATGAAATATGTAACCTCAGTGACATAAAGATATGTAAATCACTATGTTTTGAGAGATATTCCACGGAATTCCTTTCAGATAAGGAAGCCAGCCAAGGAATCATTCCATAAATGGATCTGAAGAGGATTCTAAGGGCTAAATCATGAAGAGGAGAGGTGGATTTTATGAAAAGTGATGAATGGATTGGAGGGGCACCCAAAATAAGGTAGGCGCTCATGTCCTGTTTGGGCATCCAGGTCATTGTCATGTAGGTATACCTATGCGAAACATGTATACCCGCATGATGGTCAACCCATAGGGTAATACTTGGGCGAGGCTTTGCTCAAGCCCATATTATTATCCCTAAAGTCCTTTAAATGAGTGTCACCCAAGTTCTGTTGAAGGGATAAGGCGACGCGCAAGTGTCTTCAATTCCCTAAAGTGTTAGATACTTAAGAACGTAGGTGTTGATGAATTTCAACACTTAGGCCATGTTCCCCCTCTTTAGATTTTTCGTTCTAGGTAATAAATTACCTTATAAGTGTTTGGAAGGCTTTGAGAAGAGACTTGGGCGCTGATAGCTCAAATACGAGTTTTTGGATTTTTCCTCCCTAAAATGGGGGGCCCACATGGGGTATTTATTGGATACTGAAGACCTTGGGAGAAAATCATATAGGGCGCGCAGGTCACCTGCAGGCCCAAAATGTGGCATGCAGGTATACCTCCACGACCATAATGGAACTTGTACGTCCCATGCTCAAAGTAATCCTTGTTCATGCCTTTTCCAATTTATGATATTTCTTCAAAGGATGAATCTATTTGTGTTAAGGTATTTCCATTTTCATTCGTTTAGACTCTATGACGGAAAGGAGTGTCAACATTTACGGATCCCCAACCATAACCATCAAGTGCCTAGAGAGGTTGGTGAACCTCGATGAATAGTCATCCACAATCATGATTCCATGATATAGAAAAAGAACTCCTGTATACTAACTTCTCTCAACATAACAAGACATAACTACTCTCTAAAGAGAATCTATAACTCTATCCCTGAAATATTCACCTTGTCATGAGTCTTCATGGTAAAACACCACTATTGACCTCCTGAACCATGAAGAAGGCTCACCTCCAGGATCACCATCTTGTCTGCTGGTGTCCCCACTAAATAAAAAACTCTAGTCACCACCTCAAGCCAGTCCTCAGCCGCTTAAGGGATAGTATCACATCAGTTCCTAAGGGTTATATGTCCTAGAAACTCATGGATAATTCTCAATCTTCACTTCTCCTCTTCTGGTAATAAATTTACCATGTGCTTCTCCACTACTAGTGGTATATCTGGTTCACCACCTGGAGGGAACAATTGGGGATTTGTCCCTTGTATCAAAGTCTCGTCACTGGAGGGGTCATCCTTCTAATCATGTTGTTGAATCCTAGATGTTATGCATCATAGAGGAATCCTGTAAGAAAACACAATGTACCACTGCATATGTGTATATCTAGAGAGATGACTTTAGAAGGATAAGGAACCACAATCCATTCCTAAATGATGTGTGAACCATTATTTCCCTCCAACTAGTGTTCTCATGAACAAAGTACAGAAATGTTATAAAAATTATGTTTTATAGAAATGTCAGCCACGTTCACTAATAATAGAGTCCATATCCTGAATGTGGAACTCAAAACACTAAACACTATTTCCCAACATCGCAGACTCTCGGTCCTAAGGAAAAACCAACCCGCTCTGATACCAATATGTCACTCCTCATCCAAGGGGGGCATATTCCATTACTCCCCAAACACTTCTATAATTTCCCTTGTGCTGGTGACTAGCACCGAGTAGGAATATCAATATCATGGGTGGAATTTCTTCTGTACCTATACAATCACATACATCTCCATGCCACAAATGGTGAATTATAAAAACCACTATGAAACAAAATGAATGCATACCACTAAACCCAACAAAAATAGTATAATATAAAAGTAATGTGAAGTACGATAAATTGGACCCGAATATAATCCCACCAAAATTAAGAGGCCACAAACTAAAAAGTTCAACCTATAATTAAAATAGGTACTAGTACTTCTTCACGATTCTATAGGAACACCTCAGACTATCTGAACACAAAATGCTATGTCTGGTCCTGTCCCACACTTAACTCCATAAAAATATGCTATTCTTCACAAGAAATGACACATGTGGGAAAAGCCTATGCATGGGTGAGTAAAATAATACAAAATAGGACACCCCAAAACCACACAGTAATACACCAAGGAAAAGTACAGGAAGATCTATAAAGTATTTGTCTACAATACATATGACAAAAATATCTAGATATACCCAAACCAAGAAACATGGTCTAATGAAAGTCAAAACCATCACATACTCACACTAGGTATTTAGTTTGATGATTCCACAAAGCACTCATCAGGAAGAACACATTCTTGATATTGATAGTACTGATAACATCTTCACGAGATGTATATTTGTCAGGAACCTTCATGAGAGAGATAAACATATAGATTTTAAGAGAAAATATTATACAATAATTTTGGGAGAACTCACTCCACTAGTGGGGAAGATAATGATATACATATAAGGATAAATAAAAAGTCCATGGGGTGATACCATGAGTCATTGAGATTCACCTAATAAGTATAGGATAGACTTTTGGTAGGATTGGTCGCACCGATACCTAGACACCTATTAGCGAAAATGATGGGATAGAGAATCCTACTCCATGCCTCTTGGAGGGAATTAAAGACTCCATCCATGAAGTATTTTTGAATGAATCATACTATTAAGAATATGAAATGATACCAACTAAAGTTAAGGGGAATTAGAAAGGGAACCAACCCTAACAAAACATTCCCAAGATACGATGGATAAGAAGATCAAGCCATGTATAATAGAGTAAAAAATATGTAGTAGATTCATAACACATTTCATTACATCTAGGGTCGATCCATGTACCATAACCATGTACTAGTATACAACATCAACCTATGTTTGGTTGCCTATGTACTGGTACATGGGGTAACCACTGTATCTATTATGGGTATGGCCAAGTGCTGGGGTACAACTCATCTAGGAGGATATGTACTTCACCCTATTTCTATGTACTCTTATAGTAGATGTCGTGTCTCAGATAACGGCCCACATCCCATGTGATAGGGGTCACACATAGTATGACAGCTGACTGCCTCTATAAATCCTTGTCATCGTGCTATGGGGTATATATTCAACGTAATACGGTCTACACATTGTGTTCTTTAGAATGTTAGAAAATTCACGTTCTTCTTCTGTGTGGATCAATCTATCATTTGGTGCTTGTTCAGATGGTTATTTATCTTTGAAAATGAATATTCAAGGTCATATTTCCATTTTAACACCAAATCGGTGGGTTTTTTGGCCATTGATCAGCTCGTAATACTGAATTCAATCATCCGCACAAAAGTCTCCTAAGGAATGATATCTTCCTAAATACATAGATACATCCTTATCTGTCATCGTCTCTCCTACACTAGGACTTCATGTGGTTGTATCTCGGATTTCATATATTTTTGCTAAGAAATGGATGTCCAACTATCATTCATTCATATCCCGATAAGAACATAAAGAACACAAAGAACATTTAGGGAGAAATGAACAATGAAAAACCCTAGGAACGATCCTCTGTCATTTTTTGTTATGGCCTAAATCCATTCCATATGAATGATTGGGATAAAAAATATTATAGTCATCCCAAAATTCCCACAATAAAATACTCCTACAAGAATGATTGAACCACATGTCAACCTGTTCGTGTGATGATTTGTGTTAATAATTAATACTATGAATGAGGATTGATGGAATTGAAATAAAACTTCCTTGATTGGGGTAGGATCATTTACTAAAGAGGATCGATCATTGCATTGCTGCCATTGGAAAGATCCATCAAACATCATTTGTCGATCTCCGATCCAAGATCCATCCTCATTTTCCATCAAGAGAATTATCCATGTTCTCTCTAGAGACACCAGGAAGTGCCATGGTTAACAGTATAACCCCGAGATCCTTCTTATTTAGAAAATAAAAAGTTCCTCTGTGTTGAAAGATAATAAAATAAATTCTTAACTTATTTTATCCATTAAATTGCCCAAAAATTAACTTTCAAATCTGACCCACGCAATCGTGTTTCCAGACCATTATTGGAAGACCTGTAAAAAAATCCTTTACTATCTGATCCCATTTCCACACTGGGATAGGTAAAGACTATAACATGCTAGTTGGTCTCTGATGCTATGCTTTAACCTGCTGAGAAGTTAAGCATTGTGAGGAGAACTCGGCCACCTTCCTTTTCATGCCGCTCCACCGAAACAGCGCCTTTAGCACCTTATACATATTCTGTGTACCAGGATGTACAACCCATCATGAATGGTGGTAAGCATTAAAGAGTTTTGCCTAACAAACTATAGGTAGAACCATCCAATATCTGAAACACAAAACTGAACCTACTTCTAGTTTCCAGACATCAATGGTCTCCCCACCATTGAGTTTTGAACACATTACCAGACATTCCGCATCAGAGGTTTGTGCCTCTTTGACCACTTTTACCAAATCAGGAACAAGAATAACTGAAAAGAAAACTGCAACATCACCTTGGTTTTCACATTCCACATGCATGTCAGCTAAGACCGACATCAAATTCCTTCCATCTGAAGCTTCCTTGGCTAACTGAGCATACGAATTCCTGTATAATGCATCGACCACTGAATTTCCCTTACCTGGTGTATACATTAAGTCAAAGTCAAACATTTGAAGATACTCCATCCATCTACATTGTCTCAGATTCAAATATTGCTGTGAGAAAATGTGTTTCAAGATTTTTTGATTTGTAAACATAGTAAATTTCTCACCAAAGAGACAATGTCCCAATGTTTTCAAAGCATGGATGTCTGTATCTAAATCTAAATCATGTTTTGGGTAGTTCTTCTATTTTACCATTTGCATCCTTGAAACATAATCAAAAACATGGTCGCCTTACATGAGAACACAACCCAACCCTGATATTTAAGAAACACAATGCACCACATACCCCTATCCTGATATTGGAAAGATCAAGATAGGTGTTGATGTAAGCTGGACGTTCAACTCTTAAAAATATCTTCGACATTCGTCAGTCCATTTAAAAGCAGTATTCTTCTTTGTCAATGCTTTCATAGGCAAATCTAGTCATGAGAAGTCATGGAAAAATCCTCTGTAATAACTATCTAGACCAAGAAAACATTTTATTTCAAAGACATTCTTTGGCGGTTGCAAATAACGGACAACTTCTATCTTTTCTAGATCCACTGAAACACCTTTTTCAGAAAAAACATAGATTAGAAACTGTACCTCTTGTATTCGAAAATCACACACTGATAATTTGGCATACAACTAATGGTCTCTCAAAATCTCCAATACTATCACCAAGTGTTGCTCATGCTCCACCCTTTTTCCTAAATACACCAAGATATCGTCCACAAACACCACAATAAAGGAATAAATATATTGTTGAAATATCTGATTCGTCAAAGCCATGAATACCGCTGGTTCATTCCTCAGACTGAAGGTCATGACTATATATTCGTATTGGACATATTTGCTTCTGAAGGTTGTCTTTGTAATATCCTCATTCTGGACTCGCAATTAGTGATATCTTGATCTCAATTCAATCTTGGAGAACCCCTAAGCTCTCCTTAATTGATCAAACAGATCATCAATTTAGTGGAAGTGGATATCTACTCTTTATTGTAACTTGGTTAAGTTTACGATAATCTACACATAGCATCAATGTTCCATATTTATTCATTACAAACAAAACTGGTGTTGTCCATAGAGACACGATTGGCCGAATAAAACATTTGATTTCAAATTCTTCCAACTACACTTTTAATTCCTTTGACTCCATTGGTTCCTTCCTATATGATGAAAGTGAGATGAGACTGGTCCCCGGAAGGAGATCAATCGTAAACATCACTTCTATTACAGGTGGTAACCCTAAGAAGTTCTTGGGAAATAAAACTAGAAATTGATCCACAAAAGCTGGAAAACTATTTTCCATAATCTCTTCCATTGATGCCAAAGTCAAAGCATCCAATTGGTGATAAATAGTTCCCAACATTGGTGCCTACAAGCTCTTTGTGCCTTTATTTACTATCCTCTCTCCTCTGAAGAGATTCTCCATGCCTTCCTCAGTAGATAAACTAATATTTCTCCCATAACAGTTGATGTGAGATTTAAATGTTGTCAACCAATCCATACCTAGGATTATATGACAGACATCCATCTCAAGAACTGATAAATCCCACATCAATTCAATGTCGTGCACAAATAAACTACCCACTCGACATAGGAAGGCCGGACACTCTCTTTGACATAGAGAAGTTAGTAGGTTCAAAAGAAAAGACAACATTTCTATGTGTAAATACAACAGATCAACGATACGAGAAGAAAGAAAATAATGTGGATCACTTGTATCAAACAAATCTTACCACAACGTGGGAATTAAAGAACCGTACCTCACACTTTGGAGGGTCTGGATTGATCATCCTCTACAACTTTCTCAGTTGTGAGCAGATGCGTGCTTTCTATACTCTGCTCTTTATTTTCCTACTAACACTTCCCTTTCGGAAGAGTGTCACGAACACCCAACCTCAGAGCATTACGGCAATATCACTTAAGGTGTCCCATATTGTTATAATTATGACATTCTCGAGGTTGTGCCTTACAATCCCGCTTGATGTGGCTCGTAGAGCCACACTGGAAACATCCTGGATTACTCTTGGGTCTTGGAAGAAGTTTTAGAAATCTGGTGGTCTGATTTCGATGTGTTCTTCCTCCTTGAGATAAGTTGTCTGATTTTCTCTTTCTCTTAGTGTAAGAGTTCTCACCTCCTCTAGTGAAGGTAACCTTACTCCCTGTAACACCCGAGACTTTTATGTTATATAAATCATCAAAGGAATCTTTTTCTACACGACACTTGCTTGGCTTGCTTTACACGCAATCACGACCTTCCTCGATAGCTTGCATCGTACGCAATACCGAGTTTCACTAAACAACAATATGCTATTTAAACTAGCCGTTATGAATAGTAATAACCACTTTTTGAAATTTTATAAATTTTAATTTTCAAAATGGAATTCATTTTTGGACTCAGAATATCGAAATTAGCCTAGGGTGAAATTTTGGTATTTTTCTGAAAACTTTCAATTTTTTATGAATAGTGAAACCACTAAGTGGTAGGTTAAAAACTGAATTTTGCATAAAACTTAATTTTACCACTTCTGTGAATGGAATTTCGAAAATCCGATAGACACGGTTGATATCAGTAAGTAAAATGTGGTTCAATGAGATAAAAATAATTTTTTGGTGAATAGTAACTTTTTACTTTTTTTACCGCGGTTAATAGTAAATAGGGTAACTAAGGGTAAATATGATATTAATATTACCCTAACACATGTCATAATTCTATTGGATAAGTGTAATTCGACCAAAAACACCCTTATGAATAAAATATGACCATTTAGGCCCACCTGGGTTAGATTAGGACATTTATTATTAATTTATTTAAAGAAGGGTTAAAATAGTTAAAATCAAAGTTTAATAAGTAAAGAATTTTTAATATGGGGTTATACATAAGATAAATTCGACTATAAATATTCATTAGAAAGTTAATAATATTTCCTACATGATGGTATTTTATTTGTAATTTTTAGACATCAAATAATTTAATTTACTTATGACACAATGATGATGCAGTAATTATCTTATTAGTGAAATATTGACATAATTGATGTTAAAACACCAAAATAAATGTAATTTGAGACTTTTTATGAATTCCACTAATTTTCTAGGTTACTATGATATATTATTGTTGATTTAATCAACTTGGTTCGAACATATAATTCTGTTATGACTTTCACAAAAATCATATATCAAATAGTGTCAAAATTGACACAAAATAGTTTTTAAATCAAATATTATATTATTAATTGTTATTTTATTCCTAAAAATCTAATGTTCGGCCAAATGACTTAAACAAGGATATATATATTAATAATAAACAATTTGGGGTTCGTTTGGCATGTTATTGTAAGTGTATTAACCGTATAGTGAAAGAAAACAAAAAGACAGGGTAAAAGTTAAATTATTTAACTTAGAGTTAAATCTAATTGATAAGGTTAAAATAATATCCTAAACTTGTCTAAATCTTATTGGTTGATAGGGTTTCGACCCATCCCCACCTTATCTTCGATATAAGACCCTTTGGAACCATTATAAACCGATTTTGACTCTAATATAAAATAATATTTTGAGATATTCCTAAGGTGCCCCTCTCCTCCCTTATAAAAGGGCACCTCCTCCCCCTCCTCCTCACACCAAATTGAGAAATCAAGCTCGGCCAACCCCTGCCATTTTCTCCTCTCCACTTCCCTAGAATAATCCTAGAGGTCCTGGTCTTCTTCAAAGACCAATCTTAGTTCCCTAAGTGGAGGATTCAAAGAGGCGTTCCAAAGAAGAGGTAATATCCATTACCGATCTTTTCAATTTCTTTCTTCTTCAACTTCTTCTTCTTTAGTTGTTTCATGATAAAGTAATAACATCAGTATTACTTACAAACTGATATGTTATTAAAAATATGAAACAACCTAAATTCACCTTCTATCCATCCCACGGAAAAATGAAATCACCGCGCGTGCGTACGTACGGAATACCGTCTCCACGCCGTGGTGTAATCTATTTTCCACCATCACTTTACAAGGATGGGTATAATGGTGTAATGAGTAACTAATTATGATTATTATTAAGTAATATTGATACTGAAATAATATATATACTCCAATACAATTCCATGATCATAGGAATGAAATCATCACTCGTGTGTACGTACGGAATACCGTCTCCACGATGTGATGCGACTCGTTCTACATGATCATCATTACATAGTAATTATATAAATGAATTTAATGAATAAATATGATATATGTTAAACTAATACCATTCTGGATATAAGGTATCTATAACCTTAAAAGAAGAATAAGAATTTATTCGACAAAACACGCATAAGAACAAAAGGCAATAAAGACCCTAGTAACAAGTAACAATGAAATATTACTAATAAGAAGCTATGAATATGACCATATATGATATCATATCAATATGTATGATTCTGGAATATGTAAATAACATTATTTAAACCATTATACAGGAGCTTCGGACACGTACAAAGCAAATCAGACCTATGGTAAGGGAAAATATCACAATCTCATTTTTATCCGAGATTGTTTATTCGTAAGTATTTACTGGGGTGTATTTTATCATCCACATCCATGTTTCATCAATATGTAATATTATTTCCATCCACCTAAAATTGTTTAAATCCATTTTTACCCTTCGGTGAGTTTTTAGTAATATCTATGAAAGGAATCTTTTGTCGTACGAGGTACTTTTTGACTTTTCCGACAAAAGTACGAAGAATGTTTTTTTAACTTATACGGCATGAATGGATTTCTAAAAAATTATTTCCAAGAAGCTTCCTTTACAAGTTTTCAAGTTTATTTTTAATCAACTTCTTTTATTTTAAAGTCGTATGACATGTTATGAAAGGAAAAATGTTTTTGAAGTAGAAAGGATATTTTCCTCAAGAATGGAGTTCAAGTATTTTATCAAAATTATTTTCCATCTAAGACAATAAAGGGTTATGTTTTTATCCCTATTATTACATGGATTTGATTATGTTGTGATGGAAACATTTTTATGAATTCCTTTATCTTATATGAATTTTTTTATGATGTCATGTTGTTTAAGAATCCCATTTTTATTACGTGGATTACGCTATGATGTATGGTTTATGATTATGTGGCACACATAAGAAAGGATTCATTATAAGATGGGTGGGACCTATATCTCCCTCCAATGCATTGGGTAAAGATTTTATATCTCATGTGATAGACAGGGCTGGAACGGTAGGTTATACCGGTTCAGTGAAACAGGACTGGAACGAGGGTGACTCAGTTCAGAAAGGGACTTTTTCCACTAAGATAGTCTTGGCAATGAGTCATGACTAACAAGAAATGATTTTCAATGATTATGTGTGCATGCCACAATGTTTCATGTTTCATGTTATGATTATGGGGATCTCATTTTCACTTCTATGATTTATTCCATGACAAGATATTATGATCTCTTTTGCAGGTTTTGATTTTCAAAAAGATATGATATGATTTTTATTTCCTTTATTTGCCCTTGCTGAGCATTTGAGCTCACCCTTTTATATTTTCTTTTCCCCAGGTCAGGAAGATGGATATTAAGTATAATATGCTAAAAGGGACCCTAGATATGATGAAATAAATGGGAGACACTGTAGAAAATTTACGAACCAGTTGTTTATGTTTCCCAGTTTCTAAAGACACTATACCTATACGGTCCTTTGTGGTTTTGTCATATGTTGTAATAAGTGTGCTTCAATTTTGAAGTATTAACAATGTATGTAAAGTATGGGTCGTTATAGTTTGTATCAGAGGAAAGGTATAGTCAACCATTGGAAACTATGATGTGAAAGCCTTAGTTAGAACTCTAAGGATAAGTCTAAGCATAGAACACAATCTTAGTGTTTTAGAAATGGCCTTGAATAACCTAGGATAAGACCTTAAGCATGAAAATTTTATTCTTGAATTATGTGGTTTTCCTATTATAATTAGTGTTGCTCACTCTATTCTTCTTGGTTTTAGTCAATGGCTGGAACCCGAAGGAACCGTGTTAATGCGGAATGCGATGGGCAATGCAATGATTGTCCCCCTGAGCAACCAAACAATATGGGAGCTGGAATGCAAAATCTTGTAGCCATGCTCACACAACTTTCTCAAGCTATGAATCATGCAGGACTTCCAAACGAGCAAAGGAAGGAGCAACATTCTGTTGAATCCTTCATGAGGCAACGTCCACCTTCTTTCAGCGGGTCTACTGATCCATTAGTTGCTGAACAATGGATTAGTACTACTGAAAAGATATTTTCAGTTCTTCAATGTTCTGAGCATGATAAAGTCATCCTAGCAGTGTATCATTTGGAAGGAGATGCTGATCAATGGTGGAATCTTATTAAGAATAGGAGGCAAAGGGATGAAATTGAGTCTATGGAATGGGATGAGTTCAAGAACTTATTTTTCAATAAGTAATTCCCCCGATTCTCCAAACAAATATGGAGAAAGAGTTTATTGAACTGAAGCAAAGGGATGATGAATCTGTTGGTACCTATGAAGCAAATTTTACAAGACTTGCGAGGTACGCTTCTAGTATTATTATCCAACCTGAGAGTAAGATCGATCGATTCTTTAGTGGATTAAAACCAAGTCTTCGAAGGGCGTTAGCCATAAGGGACTTCAATAGCTACGAGGAAATCGTTCGATGTGCTCTCAAAGTCGATATGGAGATTGGAGTAACCCATCAGTCACATGGGTTTGATAAGAAGAAGAAGATGGAATTCAAAGGAAAATCTAAAGAGCACACTGAAAAGAAGATGAACTTTCCCTTATGGTCCAAGTTTGGAAAGAAACATGGAGGGAGTTGTCTTAAAGGGACAAGTAAATGTTTTAAATGTGGAAAGGAAGGTCATCGGGCATTTGAATGCCGTGATAATGGGAAGAAGATGTCTAATGATGCAAACAAAGGAAGGGATACACAGAATGAACCTACTACACTTAAATGTTTCAAGTGCAAGGAGATGGGGCATTATGCCAATCAATGCCCAAATCCAAGGGTTGATGATGATGGTCGACGTCAACAAAATCTTAAGGCTAAAGACAGAGGAAAGTCACATGCAATTTCTATCAGCGATGTGGAGTACGATAACGAAGTGGTGAAAGGTACACTTACCATCCACTCTAAAGTAGCAAATGTTTTATTTGATTCTGGATCCACCCAATCTTTTATTTCTAAAGAATTTTCTAAGGGTATCACCGTATTACCTCAACAATTAGATGTTGAGTTAGCTGTGACAACACCTAATGGCACAACAGTCGCATCAAAAGTTTATAATTCTTCTCCGATCGAAGTTTGTGGGAAAGTTCTTCTTGCAAATCTTGTGATCCTTCCTTTAGTGGAATTTGATGTGATTCTTGGCATGGATTGGCTTTCTCTACATGGAGCTCATATCAATTGCCAAATAAGGGAAGTCACATTTCATATTCCAGATCAATCTACGATCGTCTATCAATAAAAGGATGAACATAACCTTCCAGTGGAAATTTCTTCCATCTTATGGGTATTGATTCCACTAAATGAAGGTTATTTATCTCAAATGGTTGGTGAGAAACTCACGATTAAGAATATTCCCATTGTACGGGAGTTTGATGATGTCTTTCCAGAGGAATTACCAGGTCTTCCACCAAATCGTGAAGTTGAGTTTTCAATAGAACTCGTACCAGGTGCTTTGCCTATTTCAAAGACACCTTATAGAATGGCCCCAATTGAGTTGCAGGAATTGAAGAAGCAACTCCAAAAGAATCTTGATAAGGGATTCATATGGCCTAGTGCGTCACCTTGGGGAGCACCTGTTCTATTTGTTAAGAAGAAAGATGGATCAATGAGACTCTGCATTGATTATTGAGAACTTAAAAAGATCACTATCAAGAACAAATATCCTCTCCCACGCATTGATGAGTTATTTGACCAACTACGCGGAGCTCAATACTTTTCCAAGATTGATCTTCGTTCAGGGTATCATCAATTAAGGGTCAAAAGGGAGGATATACCAAAGACGGCTTTCCGTACAAGGTATGGACACTATGATTTTATAGTGATGCCATTTGGTCTTACTAATGCCCCTGCTATCTTCATGGATATAATGAATAGAGTCTTTAGAGACTATCTTGATCAATTTGTGGTAGTTTTTATAGACGATATTCTTGTCAATTCAAAGAGCAAGGAAGAGCATGAAGATCACTTGAGAATTATATTGAAGACCCTGAGAAAGGAGAAGCTTTATGCCAAATTTACCAAGTGTGAATTTTGGCTTCAAAAAGTTTCATTTTTGGGTCACATAATCTCAAAAGAGGGGATATCTGTGGATCCAGCAAAAACAGAGGTTATCAAAAGATGGTCAAGACCAACAACAGTAACTGAGATCCGAAGTTTTCTTGGTTTGGCTGGATATTATCGACGTTTTTTAAAGGATTTTTCACGATTATCTAATCCACTCACCAAGTTGACTCGGAAAGGAGTTACGTTTGTCTGGACAGAGGAATGCGAAGAGAATTTCAAGGAGTTGAAAAGAAGGTTATCCAGTGAACCTGTGCTCACACTTCCTTGTAGTGGAGAAAGTTTTGTGATCTACAGTGATGCGTCCAAGAAGGGATTGGGGTGTGTTCTTATGCAAAATAATATGGTGATAGCTTATGCCTCACGACAGTTGAAAATCCATGAGCAAAATTACCCAACACATGATTTGGAGTTGGCTGCGGTAATCTTTGCATTAAAGATTTGGAGGCATTACCTTTATGGTGAAAGGTGTGATATTTATACTGATCATAAAAGTTTAAAGTATATTTTCACACAAAAGGAGCTGAATATGCATCAAAGAAGATGGTTGGAGCTGATTAAGGATTATGACTGCTCAATCCATTACCACCCTGGGAAAGCAAACAAGGTGGAAGATGCATTAAGTTGACAAGACCATGCTAGTTTATCCATGATGAGGATCACAAAAGATCCAATATTTATGGATTTACAAAGGATGGATCTTGGAATTATAATGGAAGGGGAAAAATCTTATCTTTCTCAAATGAATGTTCAACCATCTATACATGTGAAGATTAAAGATGCACAGAAAGAAGATGTAGAGTTACAAAAGAAGGTGAGAAATGATCCTGAATTCAACCTTGATTGTGATGGGATAATAAAGTTCAGGAATCGGGTTTGTGTTCCTCCAATCCCCGAATTAAAGAAGGAGCTGCTGGATGAGGCTCATAGTTCATCGTTCTCTATTCATCCTGGAATCACGAAGATGTATAGGGACCTGAAAGAGTACTTCTGGAGGGATGGCATGAAAAGAGATGTTGCTGAATATGTCTCTCGATGCTTGGTTTGTCAACAAGTTAAAGCTGAGAGACAAAAGTCTAAGGGGATGTTACAACCATTACCCATACCCGAATGGAAATGGGAAAACATCACTATGGACTTTGTCACAGGACTTCCTAAAACATCCAAAGGCAATAATGATATCTGGGTCATAGTTGATCGTCTTACAAAGTCTGCACACTTCATTCCTATTAGAGAGGATTTCTCTCTAGATCAGCTTGCCAGGATATATGTAAAGGAAGTGGTAAGATTGCATGGAGTACCACTTTCTATTATATCTGATCGGGATCCGAGATTTACCTCGAAGTTCTGGCGAAGTCTTCAGTATACTCTGGATACAGAGTTGAGTTTCAGCACTGCTTATCATCCCTAGATAGACGGTCAGTCTGAGAGAACAATTCAAACCCTAGAAGATATGTTGAGAGCTTGCTCTACGGATTTCAAGGGAGGTTGGGATCAACATCTACCTTTGGTGGAATTTTCTTATAATAATAGCTTTCACTCCAGTATTCAGATGGCTCCTTATGAAGCTCTCTATGGAAAGAAATGCAGGACTCCAACTTGCTGGGATGAAGTTGGGGAAAGAAAGCTATTAGGACCTGATCTCGTTGATGAAATGGAAGAAAAGGTCAGATCTATTCAACAACACATAAGAGCAGCTCAGAGTCGACAGAAAAGTTATGCCGACAACCGAAAAAAGACCTAGAGTTTGAAGTGGGTGATAAAGTGTTCTTACGAATATCTCCCTGGAAGAGGGTTATGAGATTTGGAAAGAAGGGGAAGTTGAGACCTAGATATATCGGTCCTTTCAAAAAACTGGATCGTGTTGGGAAGGTAGCTTACCGATTGGCGCTTCCACCGAATCTCTCTCAAGTTCACGATGTGTTCCATGTATCTCTCCTGAGAAAGTACATACCAGATCCTTCACATGTACTCAGCTCAGAAGTTGTACCGCTGGAGCAAGATCTTTCTTATGAAGAACAGCCGATAGAGATTCTGGATAGTAGCGAAAAAGTCCTACAAAACAAGACCACTCGATTGGTGAAAGTTTTATGGAGGAACCACCAACTTGAAGAAGCTACATGGGAGCTTGAGGATATGATGAGGGAGAAGTATCCTTATCTGTTTGTTACAAAGTGATGAATTTCGAGGGCGAAATTCTTTTTAAGGGGGGTAAAATGTAACACCCGAGACTTTTATGTTATATAAATCATCAAAGGAATCTTTTTCTACACAAAACTTGCTTGGCTTGCTTTACACACAATCACGACCTTCCTCGATAGCTTGCGTCGTACGCAATACCGAGTTTCACTAAACAACAATATGCTATTAAAACTAGCTTTTATGAATAGTAATAACCACTTTTTGAAATTTTATAAATTTTATTTTTCAAAATGGACTTCATTTTTGGACTTAGAATATCGAAATTAGCCTAGGGTGATATTTTGGTATTTTTCTGAAAACTTTCAATTTTTGATGAATAGTGAAACCACTAAGTGGTAGGTTAAAAACTGAATTTTGCATAAAACATAATTTTACCGCTTCTGTGAATGGAATTTCGAAAATCCGACAGACACGGTTGATATCAGTAAGTAAAATGTGGTTCAATGAGATAAAAATAATTTTTTGGGGAATAGTAACTTTTTACTTTTTTTACCGCGGTTAATAGTAAATAGGGAAACTAAGGGTAAATATGATATTAATATTACCCTAACACATGTCCTAATTCTATTGGATAAGTGTAATTCGACCAAAAAAACCTTATGAATAAAATATGACCATTTAGGCCAACGTGGGTTAGATTAGGACATTTATTATTAATTTATTTAAAGACGGGTTAAAATAGTTAAAATCAAAGTTTAATAAGTAAATCATTTTTAATATGGGGTTATACATAAGATAAATTCAACTATAAATATTCATTAGAAAGCTAAAAAGATTTCGTACATGATGGTATTTTATTTGGAATTTTTAAATATAAAATAATTTAATTTATTTATGACACAATGATGATGCAGTAATTATCTTATTAATGAAATATTGACATAATTAATGTTAAAACACCAAAATAATAGTAATTTAAGACTTTTTATGAATTCCACTAATTTTCTAGGTTACTATGAAATATTAGTGTTGATTTAATCAACTTGGATCGAACATAGAATTCTGTTATGACTTTCAAAAAAATCATATATCAAATAGTGTCAAAATTGACACAAAATAGTTTTTAAATCAAATATTATATTATTAATTGTTATTTTATTCCTAAAAATATAAGGTTCGGCCAAATGACTTAGATAAGGATATATATATTAATAATAAACAATTTGGGGTTCGTTTGGCATGTTATAGTAAGTGTATTAACCATATAGTGAAAGAAAACAAAAAGACACGGTAAAAGTTAAATTATTTAACATAGAGATAAATCTAATTGATAAGGTTAAAATAATACCCTAAACTTGTCTAAATCCTATTGGTTGATAGGGTTTCGACCCATCCCCACCTTATCTTCGAAATAAGACCCATTGGAACCATTATAAACCGATTTTGACTTTAATATAAAATAATATTTTGAGATATTCCTAAGGTGCCCCTCTCCTCCCTTATAAAAGGGCACCTCCTCCCCCTCCTCCTCACACCAAATTGAGCACTCAAGCTCGGCCAACCCCTACCATTTTCTCCTCTCCACTTCCCTAGAATAATCCTAGAGGTCCTGGTCTTCTTCAAAGACCAATCTTAGTTCCCTAAGTGGAGGATTCAAAGAGGTGTTCCAAAGAAGAGGTAATATCCATTACCGATCTTTTCAATTTCTTTCTTCTTCAACTTCTTCTTATTTAGTTGTTTCATGATAAAGTAATAACATCAGTATTACTTACATACTGATATTTTATTATAAATATGAAACAACCCTAATTCACATTCTATCCATCCCATGGAAAAATGAAATCACCGCGCGTGCGTACGTACGGAATACCGTCTCCACGCCGTGGTGTAATCTATTTTCCACCATCACTTTACAAGGATGGGTATAATGGTGTAATGAGTAACTATTTATGATTATTATTAAGTAATATTGATACTGAAATAATATATATACTCCAATACAATTCCACGATCATAGGAATGATATCATCACTCGTGCGTACGTACGAAATACCGTCTCCACGATGTGATGTGACTCGTTCTACATGATCATCATTACATAGTAATTATATAAATGAATTGAATGAATAAATATGATATATGTTACACTAATACCATTCTGGATATAAGGTATCTATAACCTTAAGAGAAGAATAAGAATTTATTCGACAAAACACGCATAAGAACAAAAGGCAATAAAGACCCGAGTAACAAGTAACAATGAAATATTACTAATAAGAAGCAAAGAATATGACCATATATGATATCATATCAATATGTATGATTCTGGAATACGACAATAACATTATTTAAACCATTATACAGGGGATACGGACACGTACAAAGCAAATCGGACTTAAGGTAAAGGAAAATATCACAATCTCATTTTTACCGGAGATTGTTTATTCGTAAGTATTTACTGGGGTGTATTTTATCATCCACATCCATGTTTCATCAATATGTAATATTATTTCCATCCACCTAAAATTGTTTAAATCCATTTTTACCCTTCGGTGAGTTTTTAGTAATATCTATGAAAGGAATCTTTTGTCGTTCGAGGTACTTTTTGACTTTTCCGACAAAAGTACGAAGAATGTTTTTTTAACTTATACGGTATGAATGGATTTCTAAAAGATTATTTCCAAGAAGCTTCCTTTACAAGTTTTCAAGTTTATTTTTAATCAACTTATTTTATTTTAAAGTCGTATGAAATGTTATGAAAGGAAAAATGTTTTTGAAGTAGAAAGGATATTTTCCTCAAGAATGGAGTTCAAGTAATTTATCAAAATTATTTTCCATCTAAGACAATAAAAGGGTTCTGTATTTATCCCTATTATTACATGGATTTGATTATGTTGTGATGGAAACATTTTTATGAATTCCTTTATCTTATATTAATTGTTTTATGATGTCATGTTTTTTAAGAATCCCATTTTTATTACGTGGATTACGCTATGATGTATGGTTTTTGATTATGTGGCACACATAAGAAAGGATTCATTATAAAATGGGTGGGACCTATATCTCCCTCCAATGCATTGGGTAAAGATTTTATATCTCATGAGATAGACAGGGCTGGAATGGTAGGTTATACCAGTTCAGTGAAACAGGACTGGAACGAGGGTGACTCAGTTCAGAAAGGGACTTTTTCCACTAAGATAGTCTTGGCAATGAGTCATGACTAACAAGAAATGATTTTCCTTGATTATGTGTGCATGCCACAATGTTTCAAGTTTCATGTTATGATTATGGGGATCTCATTTTCACTTCTATGATTTATTCCATGATAAGATATTATGATCTCTTTTGCAGGTTTTGATTTTCAAAAAGATATGATATGATTTTTATTTCCTTTATTTGCCCTTGCTGAGCATTTGAGCTCACCCTTTTATGTTTTCTTTTCCCCAGGTCTGGAAGATGGATATTAAGTAGAATATGCTAAAAGGGACCCTAGATATGATGAAATAAATGGGAGACACTGTAGAAGATTTATGAACCAGTTGTTTATGTTTCCCAGTTTCTAAAGACACTATATCTATACGGTCCTTTGTGGTTTTGTCATATGTTTTAATAAGTGTGCTTCAATTTTGAAGTATTAACAATGTATGTAAAGTATGGGTCGTTATACTCCCTCCATTTGGATTTTCAGCAGTGACAGATATCATAAACAAGGTATCTGGTTGCAGTCCCAACTCAATGGTTTTAAAAGCCCGAGCGATGCTTTGGACCAACTGTTGGTTCACCAGTGGTTCAGGTGAAACCACATTCTCACTGGCCTCTTTCGTCTGGTTCTTATGATTCCTACCAGGTACCATTTCCTAAACCAACAAAAAACTCCATCAATCTCACTCTCTATCATCTATTGGCCATGTATTTCAAATTCTATCACATCAACTATCACAACATTGTTCTCAAATAACCTTTTTCCATGTTCAAACATTTTTGAAAACATTCAACATACTTTTTGAAAATCAATCCACTTTCAAAATACACCAAATATCCTATTTTCGAAGTCTTTCAATTGAAAATAATTTCTGCAATTTTCAAAATTTGTCACCTTTCAGGAATTTCTTACTGATTCCCCACAATGAGATATGAAATCCTAGTGGGAAGTCATTCCTCTACAATGCATGTCATGATGATCTCATTGGATAAACCCATGACAATGATATTTCCAACATTCTAGAAGTGCATCCAACACACTTATCTACCCAACACCCTTGTATCTTGAAGTTCAGCATAAACTGGTTAGCTACGTCCTTTTATGCTATACATTCCAAGTTCTGACAATCCTACTCCTGTCTATGATTTCAAACCAAGGAATAGACAAGAAGAAATTTAAACTCCAAGAACAATAACATCGATGACCACTTGTTAGGCAAGGACCGAACAAGCTGATACCATTTTAATGACCCACCAATTCCCATTGGCTTGGGAGTGCAACGAGTCATTACTAGGCCTTAATCGATATCCCCAAGACGCCAAAGGCTAGAAATAAATGCTGAAGGGTTTCAAATATAAGTTGGGGGATGATTTAACCTTATGAAATAAACCCATCCAAATATCATTCACTATATGATGCATGAACAATAGAAAGACCAACCAACAACTTCATTTATGTTAAACCTCATCAGAGTACATAGCAGCGGAATACCAAACCAGACATCAAAAATACAAAGTGGAAGAATAACACAAGACTCCCAAAAGACACCACAACTCAGTGGTCCACAAGCTCCAAGATCCACATCATCTCCCAAACATCACCACAAGCCACTAGTAATGAGATGCTTTACCTTTACTTGTGTCTTAGAATACAATATCTGCAAAAAGCACCAAAATTCCAAAGCAGGGGTGAGTATAAAACTTAGTAGGTTTTTACCAATGACTTCCCTACTCACTCTACTAGGATAGAAGAGTTAGAAACATTTATATAAAAATGTTTTATACAAAACATTTTCACTAAAGCAGTTTGTTACTAAATTTAAACAAGTTTTTCAAAACCATCCATGCTCAAAAGCATCAAAGTGAAATTTAAACTAGCTTTTCCAACAAGTTATTTTTCCAGAAAAATAACCAAAAAAATTTCCAAAACATTTCACAAACATCTCGTTTTGGCATTCCAAACCATTTCAAAAACCCGTGAAATCAACCATGATTGCATCTTTATGATAGTTCCATACTCATTAGCAGTCTTTCATCGATCTACCAAGTTGTCACAAGGTAATTATTCCCATGTGCCATTACGCCTTTGACACCGAGCACAAGATCCTATTTCAACCATGCCTCATACATATAGTTACCATGTTCTATTACACCTTTGGCACCGCGCACAAGGTCTTATTTCAACCAAGCCTCGTACAATGAAATATGAACACAAACTTCAAATTTCCCACAATCATTCCAAAAACCACCCTTTCAATAAGACACCCTTTTATTGAAAACCATTTCCGTCAAAACCAAGAGTGTTCAACCAATTCAAACCATTTCAATAAAACTCCCTTTTTATTGAAAACCAAATCCATCCAAGTCATTTCAAACTCAAACCATTTCAATAAAAACAACTTTTTTATTGAAAACCCATTTCTCATCAAACCATTTAAAATTTCAGCAAATTCATAATTTAAAATCAACATTTAAATTCATGTAGCCAAATCACTTTTCACAACAATTCACCAAGATTTCACAATACATTCCATCCATATAACCAATTTGAAACTACGCCAATAAATTCTATCTTGAGGATTCAAGAGTGAATCCACCTACTGCAACAAATTGGTAGAAACCATACCGCGGATGAAGAACGCTCTGGAACACCGAGTCAAAACTCCAAAACCCTCCTTGGATCTCTTCTCCTACCACAAAACGTCTAAATATTGTCATATTTGGCATCCACACACTTATATCTACCCGTAACGGGCGTAGATCTAAGAAAACAAGATAATGGGAGAATTAGATCTACGTATATCTAAGAAATCGTTCAAGAACAATAACATACCTTAATAATCCGGCTTCGATTCGCCAAGAGAAGACTTCCGATCGCCTCCGGAATGATTTGGAGAATTTTTCCAACCTTCAAGGGAGATTAATGTAAATTTAGGGCCACATAAGAGGTTTAAAAAAGGCAATTAAAGGCAAATTGAGTTAGATCAACAATTTTAGGATCTAACTTTACGTGACCACACTGTTAGTCCACACGGTTTGACAAACCGTGCGCTAACCGTGTGTTAGCTTCTGACTTGGATAACCTTCATGCATGGTTTGGATGCATGGTTATACAAACCATGCGCCGACCGTGCGGAAGACACTGCCTCCAAGACCCACAACACACGGTTTGGTCGCACGGTTCGACAAAACGTGCACCGACCTTGTGACTTCCCTTTTGCCTCTAAACATCATTCCAAGTTCTCCCGACTCTCCCATTCAACACCCTTAGCCTTAAAACCATGAAAAGCATCAACAAAGGGTTATATACCAGAATCATGGGGTACTAAATATAGATTAAATACTAAAAACTCTTAGTCATTCAAGAAATTATCTATTTTCTAATCTTGTAGAAACATTTCATATACCCACCCATGATTATCTCCACATAGGTTTCTTTATTTATCCCATTCCTAGAGAGTTTATTCCATTAAATAACGAGGTGAATCATAAGATATTACCATCTATAAAAAATTTATTATTATGAAATGAGTGATGAGGCCAAATTCTAAGAAGGAAAATTGCTCAAAAATTATAACCAAAAAATAATTGTCAATGATGATTATTTATACTACATTTAAGGATATTTAGTTGATGATGAACAACATTACTCTAATAATTTAGGTGAGATTTTTATTCTCACTAATCAATTTAAATAATTTAATGATCATGATATACAAAATTTAAATAGTAAATTTATTAATTCTCGGGATTATGAATATATTGAGGAGGAGCAAGTTAATATTATCGACAAAAAATAGTGAATGAATAATAAAAAAATACATTAAATAATTGGGAATATAATGAATTTAGGTACCATCATATAACCAATTGATCATGTAATTAGATATCATAAAAAATATATTAGTGGATTTTTCAAGCTATATCTACTTCCCACCCAAAAAATTGTTTTCATTATTTTTGTGGAAGAGAAAATTGTTTTGTCTATATCTGGGATGGAGAAACCTTGAAAAATGTATATTTAATTAGTCAATATAATAAAACACGTGTAATTAAACTCTATGAATGCAGTATGTATCCATATAGTAGTGAATATTAATTCACAAGTGGATGTTTTTCTAACAATAAATTTATAATTGAATCATTTAGTACATGTTGGGTAACAAAATCTAGTCACTATAATTCTAGAGTTGTGAGACTCCCAATATTTTCATTTACACTTGAATCAACCACTATCATTATTCCAATATTATAAAATATTAGATTGTTATTTTTAGTAATGGTATGCATAGGTTGGGATACAATATCAAAACATTTTGATCTACTCGAATTGAACATTGATCCTAAAGATAATACTACAATATCTCCCCAAATATTTTGAATACAACTCCCCTAATATGAAAAATATATAGGGGTATCGCTTACTAGTATATACGAATAAATATATGATTATTTAGTGAATATAACACATCCATTAAAAAATATATAAACCCCATATTCCAGATATGATATGGTATATGATAAATAGGGTAGTTTCTAAAACCTAGTGCATCCTATTGTAGCCGCATGATAGAATTTCCAAAGTAGTTGGAGTAAAAAAAGGTAAATGGATTATTTAAATTACTAGAAGGGACCTCAATATAATTATAATATAATAATAAATCTACATTCATTTGAAACATGGAATATTTTATAAATTTATTTGTCTATAAATTTAGTGCAATTATTAGGAAAAAAATTTCTCAACATCTCAAATTCTAAACATCCCAAAAATGTGATGGTTTCCTATTTCAATAATATATGGAATGGAATAACCTAATTATTGAATATTCAGAATATATAGTGGATTCTATTTTATATATGAATATTTAATAATCATTATTAACATCAATAATCACTATACACTCGATGAACCCCTATGGATTCCATCTATTTCTAATGTATAAAACATGTTTCAAGATTTTGTGTCATCATCATATTGAAAATCAAAGACAACACCATCAATATAGTGAAATTATACTTGAAATATAGTGACCATAACAAACATAAATAAAATATTTTTAATGATATTAATTTCATCAGCCCAAATCATTATCATGTGATACTAACTTCTAAAAAATATTTAAAATAGTGCTCGAATTAAGAGAGATATATTGAAAAATATGAATAAAACATCACAAAATTATTAATTAAAGCAATTAAATTTGAAAAGGATATGGAATGAAATTATTTTCACCATCATAATGAATAACTATTTCAATCATCTTGAAGAAAAAAACCCCTATTTTTCAGATTAAATTTACTCTATAATTACGACCCATATTATAAGATACCAAGACATTATTTCAAATAGTAATTAATCATTAAGGGTATTCTCGAGATCATAAAATAATCCAGGCACCTAATTTTAGGAAAACCTTTGGAATACGAGATATTTTTCTCTAAAAAGTTACTTATATAGTAAAATTATTTCAATTTATTCCCAAACAATGGTGTAGATAAATTGTATGACATTGTGACCAGTAAATAATTCAACCAAAAAAATCAACAAGGCATGTGAAAATATGACATACACAAGAACATACTCCTTTATTTATCTAATATTAATGTGACATGCTTAAATTTTTACTAAATTTCAGTTCCATTTTGTAATTGATAAATGAATAGTAAGTGGAACACACAAGATTATCATAATAGTTATATACGATTATGGACACATTCCCACATAATGTGAAAAATGTTAATTGACTTATAAAAAATAATATTCACCTAATGAAGAGTTATAATTCTTGAAATCAATTATATTCACAATACCAACCAATTATTTTTTTTAAGAGTTTAATGAATTCACCTTCTTCACTAATAATA
Source organism: Viscum album (assembly GCA_963277665.1). NCBI lineage: Eukaryota > Viridiplantae > Streptophyta > Magnoliopsida > Santalales > Viscaceae > Viscum > Viscum album. The sequence goes on from OY728150.1 coordinate 524,254,900, forward strand.
TGATTGAATATTAAATAGGTAAATGAAAAAATTGATAGAGTGGGAAATGATGTTTATTTATTACTCCGTTTGAGTTTATACATTAACCTAAAACCCACTGTAATTTTTTAGCATTCATAAAATGATCATCAAATATAATCTTAACCCACTAGTCTCAGTCAAAATAAATTTTATATGAAGGATCATTAGAAGTAAAATCATACATCAATCAACGCCATGATATATGTGTTCAAGATAACCAATGAATAAAAAAGATATCCATAATCTCAATAAAGTAATATATTTAGAAGCATATATTTATCCATCCACCATGAATATGGAAATTTATTAATAATATTGTAATGAAAAGAGACCACTTTCCTCATTATAGCTATTTACGAAATAACAATGTTAAATTAATACAGAAATTTAAATTGAGGATTCCCATCAACACTATAAAAAAATTGATAGAGATATTAATTACTGATTTATCAAGCCCTATAAAATATGAGATTGATTTGGCTAATAAATAAATAATTACCTTTAGATATAGGTTCCACAAAGTGTAACACAGTCACATTAATACCTAAATATGATTGAAAATTTGTCATGATAGGGAATATTACAGCAATGTATATGTCTAAACATATTTACAATATTTATATTCATCTAGGATAATTAGAAAATATATATATTATAGACATTAATCCCATCTCTACCATTTAGAGATTAGGATAAACATATTTTCAATCATCCACATCTAACATGACTATCTATGGGTATCAAAATTGTTGGAGAGGAAACAATAATGAATTAATGCAAGTACCTAGTTTGAATATATCTTCTCTAATTATGATCGCATTCTAGGTTACCATAAGATTTCAATAAATAAAATTGTTGTTATTATTTAATTATATAACAACATTAGATTACCCTCAATTTATCCTTAACAAATGATGTACTTTCGTGGTGTATATGTTGGGGTAGTGTTTGTAAATTATGCTAGTTTTGAATCTTTTGAATATCAGTTCCTATATAAAGAGTACCATAAAATAGAGGGGAAAATTCCCTTATTTAGTAAATAAAACATGTTGACTATACATAATGGATTTTAAAATTCCACTTTCAATCCATAGATCTCATTCAATAATGATTTTATGGAAAGAACAATCACATTAAGGCCAAAAATCTAGTTATAAGCATTCAACTCATTATGATATCGAATTTCATTTCCCATCTAATTAGTTAACTAATGAATGACACCAAATATAGTACCACAAAAGATATAACCATTATAGAATATTGTGATCCCCAATATTTCTATACCGATTAGTCTCACCCCTGATCATATTTACACAAATTAATTCTTGGTTTTAATATAGTTGATTTATTCTTGACATATTGATTGGTTTAATTCATGATATAGAAAATAAACATGTGGATTTGGGGTATCTCATTCATCCATATATTGTATATTATACTTGATTATCGAGGTAAATAAATTTATGAATGTAAAATTGATGAAAATAATAATTACCCTTTATTAAAATATTGATATATATTTCTAATTTCAACTCATAAAATAAGTACATAATATGATGAAGTGTTAGAAACTAGGTACACCACATTGTTTTCCAATGATGGGGTCATAACTATAATATATAATTATTTTTAAGTGATTCATAGTAAATAAGAGGATCAAATTCCAAGGATAATTATTTATACAATGATCATTAAAGAACATGTGAAATATGTCTCATTCATTAATAATATTCATGATTTATATTAATAAAATACCATGGAAATTACTATTTTAGATCTACCTAAAGATAACTAATATTTTAGTCAAATGAAAAAAATTTAAATATAGTAAGAGGAAAAGAAATATTATTTGAACTATAAATCCAATATAGTGGATGGGGAGGAAAATTAAATTAATCATTATATTTTTAGATATTTAGTGCCAAATGATTCTTTGAAACATCATTCCAATAAACAAACATATCATTAAATCATGTTCTTTAATGATTTGATGGATGTGAATCAATATTTTCCAAAAACATGATTTATTTCTCCCTATTACATAGATTAAAAATTATTAAATTGATAAAATTAAGTGTATTTAAGTTATGGATAGATATAATTGTGTTGAATATACTAGAAAATATAATAAGGATACAAATAACATTCCAATTTGGTCACCATATGGTGTATATAATTCTGATGTCATTCTTGTTGGATTTATGAATTCTTAAACAACCTAAAAACATTATAGAATTAATATTTTAATATAAATTTAATTAATGGTATAAAATTATATATATATATATATATATATTTGTTTTAATATTCACTTGTAATTTTGGTAAACATTCTTATATAAAAGATATTTTTGAGAAATTATGGAAAAATTTAAAAAATAAATCCAATCAAATTTGATTTCGGAGCGACATAAGAAAAAGTAACCAAACATGTTTCTTTTACATTTTGACATTAATGTTGACTTAGAGAAAAAAATAGCAAAATAATGAAATACTCATCATTGAAAACCTATAGAATTTAAAGGAGATCAATGATTCCTATTTTATTTTAGGTGATTCATTGCTAACATTGTTTGAATGTTATTTTCCTAAACACATTTACTTAATAATTAATCCTTATTTTAGTTGATGAAGACCACCAATGTTCTTTTGAGGTTGTTAGATAAAGCATTCCAAACCCACTAGTTCGATGCAACCTATAAAATTAAAAACACATTCTAATTTTTTTAATGCCAAAATAATTAATTAATGATGTACATAGTTAAATTAAGTTGGGGGGAAAATATAAGAAGTCATTATTATAATTATAGGACAATGTAGCTGTTAAAAGTGGTTATCCTAATATCAAAATGAATTAACATTCTTTTTATTTATCATATTGATTCATTGAAATTTCCTAAAACATTTTGAAATAAACTTTGTATATCAATTCATTCTACTCAAATATATACTCATCCATATGATACTAACATAGAATTTTTTATTATTTATATCTATTCATTAGTACCATGACATATAATTTATATATTAAAATATATTATAGTGGATTAGAATTGAATCTTGGATAAAACATCATCCTAGAGGACTCACCTTAATACTTTTAACTCTAGAAATAAATTTTTTAATTTGATCCATGTATCCTAGTTGGAATGAAATATGTACTTTTATAGTCCCTCCATTATCCCAAAATGTTACCATATGGAAATTCTAATATGAATACATTTAGTATGGATAATGTGTTTAATACTCATGGAAAAAAATGTTCTTCCATATTCATTTAGACTATTAGAAGAATGTACCAATATGAGGAACATTACTAGGACCTTATTATAGTCTTTGGATTTCCCTTATCAATATAAAATTATATTTTAATCAATTATGGTAATTTATATGGATTATTCATGAATTTTTATAATTACTAATCAATCATGAATGTAAAATTGATTACAAATATTTATTATGTATAATTTTTATTGGATAATTCTTATTTAGATCGAACATTATCCTAAGAGCTTTAATGAAAAAAAAATCAAATTTGGATGCATTGATTGATTTTCCACAAAAATCGCAAGTGTATAATAAGTTAAATTATTATAAATATTGTCAAATAAACATTTTTCACTTCATTTATCAATAAATATATGGAGTTAATAAATTGGACTAATAATATCCAATATTATGTAAAACCATTAACCTCACTGTTTAACAGCAACACTAGACGGATGTTTTCATAAATTACTATTTTTCAATGTATTCCCTATAATTCGATTGATCCATTAATGAATATTTCTATCTACAATTAAAAATTAATTGATTAGGGTTTTTAATTTCAATAACTTACTTTATAAATATGTATTCAATGGGTTTATCCATCAATTAGTTAATAAAAAATAGACCCTCTACATTATAAATGATGTATATTATAGTTCTTATGGAACCCACAAATTAGGAGTCCTTCCCTTCAACCAAATCGATATACATTTATATATTAATCACTTGATTATACTAATGTATCAAAAACTCATGATAATGTTTCATGCATAAAAATTTCATTTAAATATCAATAATTACACTTGGAGTTGATTCACACTAGCACATACTTCTATGAATTAACTATATAGGTAATATAAAACATCTGTCAATACTCTTCAAAAAATATGGACATTATAAGTTTATTTATACTACAACAGAAGTCCTCATTAAATAAGAATATGATATGTCCATTATATATGTATGATAATGGTTTCCCATCACTTTTTATTATTCAATATCATTACTATAATTAGAGTTTATTACATGATGTTGATAGGTAATTGAATAATTTTTGGTGAATCCATGATACAGAAGTTATAAAAGGTGTAATATATTATGTTGAACCTTTCATACCCTATAAAATATGGAAAAATAACAAGTACATGGTAATGATGATACATTATCCATATCCATCCTAAGATTGAGTGCAATGATGCGATGCCTTACCAAGAAAATATACAATATGATTTTCAGGATTATAACGCATTTGAATTCATTCACACATTTGAGACTATGTATTATATTCAACAAAACATAGATTACTATTCTATTATTATGGTTTACCTACACTCCATTCATGTTTTCATTTATAATTGACTATATGAACTTGATCATCCTAAAATATGGACTATATATTTGATTGAATCGATGGTATGAAATTTAATAAACTCTATAACATTATGTTTTATCAATGACATAATTTTTATGAATAAAATGATATGGTTCACTTTTTCTTGTTTTCCAATGAGAATTAGTGGAGCTACTGATGAATCTAATGATACAAATGAAAATACATCAATGTTTGGATTGAATTGGTAAGAACATATATGCTAAAAATGTTATACTCCAACATAGAATAATCTCTGATGTAAATTATCTTTGATATTTAATTATTTCCATAAATGGATAGGTTATTAATAAATATATCATATAGCTCTAATTAGAGTATATGTAAGTTCATTTTTCCAAACCATAAATTTTCAGGAAGTACTACTAACAATATGAAATTAAGATTTGTGTCAATTGAGTCCATTTTTCATGCTAATAAGTAGAATTAAATGTATTCCTCCCTACATGACACATAATATCCTTGGAGTGGTGAATTTATATATCCCTAGTTTCATAAATTTTATCTATTTCTATTGAAGAGTTCACATTGTATAGTTTCATTTATATAATCTTTTATATATAAATTTCCCAATTTCTAGTAACACTATCCTTCTTTATTTCTATTTAGTTTAAATTAAGCTAGTATATAAATATTAAAACCCTCACCTAATCATGATCACCATTTTTTTTATATACTTCCTCAAGAAATATGTTTCTGGATTTCAATTGTTTTAAAATTTCTTATGATACATATAAGCCTTAACAATACTCAATATTAAAATTAAATAAATACTCATACCTATTTATAGTTTTATTTAGTTCTATATAAATTCACATTTATGATCCAATAGTCAATTATTATATTCAAAAAACATCATTTCATCATTGTATATAGATTTTAATCATGTTTGGATTCATTAATACTATCAATATGAGAATCATTCATTTCATTACCAGTTACTTTACACTTGAGTAAAATCAATGCAGTCAGACTCGTTAAATATAAATTCACCAATTCCTATTATTACAAGATTCATAGTGATTTCTAAACATCATGTTTTGTGATAAGGAACAATTCAATATCTAATTTCCCTCCTCTGATTTCTCAATAGTCAAATAATAATAAGTTTAGAAAAGTGTCTTCTAATGACTATCATTATATCCTCTTCCAATCCACATTGCATTTTTCCTAAATTAAATAATTCAAAAAAACTATTCATGGCCTTTCTTAATAAAGGTTGAAGATTCAAACAGGTCCCCTATCAATCATAAAATCATATATGTTTCATAATTATAGATTTATAATAATCAATCGATGTGTTTGCATCCAATTGCCTATTTCCCCCAACCACATATAACTGAAATAATAATGGGGATGATAATTAAATTTAAACAATGTATATTTTCATCTTCATTATTCTTATTAAATTTTTTCATTTAATTATTCAAATAGCTTATGTTTAGATTTAAAATACTCTTATTTATTATTTAAAATCATTGGAGAATTATTAAAACTAATATATGACATGTGATGTCCCCCCTATATTTTTCATAGAATTATGAAGCTCAAAATTGTAATTATACCATTTAGAGGATTATAGTACTATAATGTGGTATATCAATTCACATAGAGTAAATTTCACCATTATATCAGACATTCATCCTCTCCCTGAATTTTAGTCAAAATTTTATGACCATTAATAATAAAAACATATTTTCATAATTGGAAAAAAATAAACTCAAAAATAGACAATGTTTTTAAAACATGCTTTTCAAATCATTAGTCTAAATAAAAAAAACCATACACCAACAATGGAAGGATACATGCCCTCACCTATTTAGAAAAAGAAGGATACCTTGAAAAAATTTGAGTTCCAACTTGTTAATAAATAGTCTTTTATTGTCTTATGAAAATGATATTTCAAATATACACAAACATAATGATTATAGAAACCACCAATAACCCAATAAATATTGAACATATGATTTCTAGGTCAATTGTTCTTGGGAAAATATTTGAGTTCCCTTTTATTCAATCCAAACTTGTTATTACAAATGAATAATGTTTGACCAACAAATTTATAGTTTCATGATATTTAAAACCTATTTAATAATGAAATAATCATGAAATCATGAAAAGTATAATATATATTATGACATTTTATTCACTATATAATATAGTAATTGATTGTCCTTGGATTATTATGATGGTAAAGGTGACCTATATCTAAAATTCCAATATCCCAATAATAGTTCATGTTGATGAAGAAATATACACTTGGAATCATTGATCTCAAAAAATACATACTCATATTTTGAAATAGAATTTTATTGAATATTAATAGCCATTATTTTTTAAAGGTATCATGATTTATGAAATTTGATGTATTGAAATAATATTTCATTGATTCAAGTGAATTAGAATCTAATTTCTGATACCCAAATCATATTAGTAGATATATGGATTCTTGTATTATATTCATAATCATAATTAAATTTCACATTTCATAATTGATCAATAATTCAGGTAGCATAAGACTGTAGAGAATTTAACATATATTTTGGAAATATCATTTTTTAGTTTATTGATAAGAAAGAATAAGCGTTTAAATAATATTGAGTCACTCTATAACTAGGTACAAAAAAATAATTAGAATACTAATACATGGAATATTAAATTTAATTTCAATGTATGTGTATAACATACATGCTTTTGCCTATATCATGATTTATTTCATACAAAAATATAGAATTTTCATCCTCACAGATCTATATTTCCTTCTCCCAGAAGTCAACATCTAACCTACCATTATTAGCTACATTGATTAGACTCATCTATTATTTTTCAACAATAACTATACTATTCAACTCATAAAGATGATGGTAGTCAATATATATTCTATTAATGACTCAATAATTCCACTTTTACACTCCCTCTATATATTTTACTGATTTTTGATGGGATAGATCACTATGTATTTCGAAACATAACGTAGATTATGCCATATAATGAAATTGTTGTTATTTTTTCTCATTCCCCTATTTTCGATAATCTCATTCCAAATAGTATGAATGGTATAATAGTTAAACACATTGTTCCCCATGACCATGAATATATAAATAAAACTATATAATTTTTTTATAATTCATCCATGAGGGTTTCGTAAAAAATATTTCAAAATATATTTCCCTAGGTTCTTCCATGAGGTATGCTAAAAATAAATATAAGAACTATTTTTATTAAAGTCCCTTCCTAAAAAGTGAAACAAATTCTTAAACAAAATCAACCAATGTGGTTAAATGTTCATTATCCACTAATATTTCCATAATGGTAATAAATATGATCCCTAAATTCTCTATTTGTTAGAGTATTTATAAAATGACTACCTACACCCATCCTATTATTTTTTGTGATGAGGTAAAAATATATGACATAGGGGGCATACAAGTTATTAAAAAAAATACCGAAATTTACATAAAAATTTATAATTGATAACCTACTAATATTTGTGAATTAGCTACTTAAACTATCAACTCATATAGAGGTAGTAAAATAAGGGGGTCCCATATATAAGCTACATCTTCATCTTTCACCATTACCCTATCATATGTAAATGTGAAAACATCATTATATTAGGTTATTGTATAGTCAACAAATTAATCCTAAATATATCATACTATAATCGTATCTTTTATTTATGTTCCCAAACTATCCTCAATTGAAAAAACACCTGTAAGACATACATAGCCCAACTTTTTATAGTATAGGTTGGTATACTCTCAAAAGATCATATGATTCTGAATAATTAAATGTAAGAGTGGAAATAATTATATAGTAAAATTGATGAATTTATATGGGGATTATTTATATAAATGGTTTTTAAAATAATTAAATTCATAGTACACATGTATTGTAAGAAGATAGTTGGGAAGTAAATGAAATGAAATCATATTTCTATACAATTCATTGTTAATATCAATAAACTCAACTAAAGATTATTTTAAATCAATTTCAAGAAAAATATTATCCAACATTATTAAATCATCATCATGTGTAATAATTTATATGTTCATAAAAAATATGTAACGTAATGAAACTATTAAAAAATTAATTATTATTGTAAATCATTGGTAATGTGATTTCCACTATTGAAATTTCAATCAATTAAATATTTCCATGAATATATCTTTATGTTTAGTATTATATCAATCTATACCAAATTCCTAGAAATCAATCAATGAAAATATTAATTTTTTAATCAATACAATGTGATATCTGTATCTATAAAAGTAAATAGGGTGGATTATTTTTCATATCCCTGCTTTCACCATTATGAATTCGTTTCATCCATTTTGTAACTATTTATTAAATTTTGAGAAAAATAATGGGCTCTCCCTTCTGAATATCAAACCGAACAGTCTGATGAATGGGTAAGTGTAGAGGAAATCTCATCCCTCTACCTCTAGAATCATCTTGAAAACCATTGATCTGTCTTCAGATAATATTTAAAATAGCACTACCATATATCAAACTAGGGGAACCACATAGAATACCAAGGAGACCATATTGGTGTATGAAATATTGTACTCCTCTTTATTAAATATAGTGATACATTCTATAAAAAATATATGAGTTGTGATTATATTATTAATGATACACTAAAATACATTCTTAGGTCCAATAAGATGGTCCCAAGCCTCATTAATCGGTGAACAGATTACTATATTAGCCATTACATAGTCAATTATATATTTTAAATATAGTTTTATTGGAATCTTGTCATCAGTAACATATAATAATATATCCATATCCTAATGATAATTTTTATTTTCACATGTTATAATATATAATTTCATATCCAAGTTCTCCACCACATCTCTATTTTGGGGGATTCATAAACATCTATATAGTTTTATCCATTGTCCTTTGTCACCCTCCAACAATTGGCTCATAAATCAAAAGTGATTCAACACAAAATATTTATTTCATATTTTAAAATCAATAATATACCCTTATGACATTGAGCTGAATATAGTTTCCATTGAATATTTTTATTGTTTTAAAGGTCCTTTATTGAAGCAACATTAACATAACATACATAAATTTGAATTAATTTTAAATGAATATTAAATATAGTTTGCCGAAAAACACACCTTTAGACTATAAAGTATCAATGTAAATAGAGATTAGATACATAAAAAACTTATATATATATATAGAATCATCAGCATCTAAAATATATTCCATTAGATAACAAAAAATTTTAATCTAATCACACATAGATGAATCCTTCATAACATTGGGATAGAAAACATAAGAATGGGTATCTCAGAATCATAGTAAGTGTAATCATGGGAGATATCAATCATTAAGAAATATGATGATATTAAGGGTAAGAGAACATATTCATGTGAATGTTATTAAGTTTAAATATTCATAATTCAAACAAGTTATTTCATAATATCCATAGTCATTTAATTATTAGATGAATGTTAAATTTGGTTATCAAAGTAGTATCCAAACTTTTATAGACCCAGAAATTTCAAGGAATTTTTTTTCATAAATTATTTGGAATTTTACGAGTACGCAGTTTCTGACGGAACCTGATTCAAAGGCCTGGTGTGCCTAGAATCATTTTTTGAATTTTTGTTCGGGTATGTTCAGTGAAGGTACGAGCATGATTTTTTATCTTTTGAACCGCTACTCAGAATTTAAATCCAAGGAAACCTATGAACTCGCAGCACCGGTATTCGCATAAGGGGACCATTACTGCAGTTGCATTTTATGCGGGTTGAAAGTTAAATTTTAGGGATTCTTAAAAAATTATATAAAATTTATGTGTAAAATAGATTTTATAAAGGTGGTGGTTAAATCCATCAAAGGGAGGTTGGAGGAGGGGCCCACACCCCACATAACCTTCCATTAGATGATTTAGTGTGGTGGGGCCCACACGAACCCAAATCCTTTCAGCTCCCCTCAACTCCCTTGAAACCCCCCATTTAACTCCTCTTAAACTCCTCATATCCCCATTATTAATTTTCATAAACTCTCAATGCCATCCCATGGAAAATTAATTTAGTGAATCACTTAATTAATTGTTTGTGTGTTTGAATTAATTTGAAATGCTTGGAAATGTGTTTATTTGGGGGGGGGATTTTATTATATTTTATTGGAAAATATTTGTGGAGAGATTTTTCGAGAACTAAGGAGATAAGGAGGATCATTCATCCAATGAGGAACGTGAAGAACATGAAGAATGATGTTCCCTCCATGAAGAACTTCATCTCTTCTTCTTCCTCCGTGATAAGGGAGAAGACACCGCTCACGAGGAACGTCGCCACAACAACAACCTCCGACATTGACGGAATGACATCGTTTTCCACGATTCCATCTTCTGCGGCTCGTCGACGTGCAACGCTATTGTAATAGAGTTAGGGGTCGTTGTATAATTTTATTTGAATGAAATTATACCTCATTCATGGAGAATTATCTGGATTATATTTGTCCTATTGTTATTGCCTAACGCGGAGGGCACATGCCGAACGAAAATGGCTCGACGACCCTCCGTTGGTTCCTGGTTAATTTTGAAATGACAACCATAAAGTGGGACCATGGACAAAGGAGGTTGTGGACTGCACGCCGGCAGCGTGGGGAAGAACCACGGCCTGCAACTGCACGCCGCTTGGCCAAAGAAGAACTGGAAGGTCTCACGAACGGCCGGGAAAAAAGAACCGGCCATGCTGGAGAATCACGGTCGACGGTCCGCAGGCCGCTTCAGTGGTTGAACTGTCCGGTAGGTGGCTGGCTGGGTTGAAGAAGGCTGCGGCACCCGAAGGTCCCACGTGGGAGAACAGCGGCCTGCATGTGCGCATCGCTCACGCCAGGGAAGACCGGTCAGCTACAGCCCGCCGGGCATGAGGGGCGGTGCCGCCATTTTAGAAAAAACCGGGGGTCGTGCCCCTCCGGGCCGGGCGGGGCATAACCCTCAGCCGGGTCGGACCCGCCGAAACTGGTCGGGCTGACCCTCCATCCCACTGGGCTTGATGGGTTGGGCCCATTTTAATTAAATAAGAATAAAATTTGGACCGTGCATCCAATCTACAAGCCATTTTCGGAACTGGTACCCTTGCGATGAGGTAGTACTTTTTTGATACTCTATGTGAGTTTTGGAAAACATTAGAAAACGACCAAGATTGGAACGAGTGTAATTCCAACCGGGCCCCTGGAATGGAAAACCAATAACTCTCAGACCAGGCGTCCGATTGACGCGTCGTCTATCGTATTGGGTTTCTTTTGATGAAACGGAACTTTGGGATACATGAACTATGGAATTAATGATAGTTTATGTATCGAACCCTTGGCATGAGGAGCGGACCCTCTCGGAATCGAGCGTGCTATGTGTGGGATCACTAGAGCTGGTTGCGTCTGCGATGACTACTATACTAGAATCCTCTGTGGGTTTGATAGCTATGACTATTGTACTGGGATCCTCCGTGGGTTTGACAATGATGACTACTATTCTTGTATCCTATGTAGGTCCAGTAGTATGACCTATGTACCTGTATCTTGTGTGGATCCGACAGAGTAGCTGCTCTTGTATCATGTGTGTGTCTGACAGAGTAGCTGGTCTTGTATCTTATGTGGATCCGACAGCTTAGCTGGTCTTGTATCCTGTGTGGGTCCGATAGCTTAGACGAATCAGTGACTATATCTGATCATCTCTATTACTCTTGAGATAGCTGGTCTTATATCATGTATGGGTCTGACAGCTTAACTGGTCTTGTATCCGGTGTGGGTCTGACAGCTAAGATGATCCAGTGGCTACATCTGATCATCTATATCTCTCTCTACTATTGTGGCATACCTTTGTGAGCTGAGTCTTTACTTTCACTCATTATCATCGATGTGATTGACTTGCATACTTTGTGGACTGGTATGTTTTCGGGCTCGAGAGTTGGAGTTGAACCGAAATTGTTAACTTAGGTATATATATGTGAATATACCTATGTAGGGTGGGTTGATACTTCGTGGTTGTATCTTTCTTCTGTGGTTTATCCTTTTTGGATTTTGGGAGACCTTTGAGGGTATCAGGGTCCCTACAGAGTATCATTATACTCACCCCTTCAAGGGCTATGCCCACACTTCATTGTGTTGGATGGAGACGAAGGACATCGTTGACAGAGGCCGAGGGCGAGCTAGGACTGGATGGTACCTGGAGGTGGACCACATGGCGAGACGGTACACAGAGCAGACTGATAGAGGTGGAGTGCTAAGGTGGACATTTGTACCTACCCTTCTGGTAGGATACTCGTCGAATGTCCCAGGAGCAGCCCTTTTTTGTTGTTGTCCCTTTTTCAGTTGTACTTGATTTCCATTGTACATGTACTTTACTGTTGGGATTGTATTTCTGGCCCCCTTTACTTTCAGAACTACTTTCTCTATACAGTATTTACATTTTTTTTATTTCCTATTGCGTACTCTGTTGTGTTTGTTTACTTTCATAAAGGCAATGCCTTCCCATCTTAGAGATTTACCCCTTTTGTGCTAGTCGCCAGCCCCTGGCCTATGGAAGGCGGGCTTGGGTAAGTCATAACACGGGCCCCGAGGACGGGTCGTGAAAAATTGGTATTAGAGGAGATGGTTCTACCGTATAACTCAGGACTCTGATTATTCTTTTCTGTAAAACAGTAGTGTTATTAGTATTGAGTGTGGATTTCAGTCCAGGGAGTCCTGTGTTGGTGTGGCGGACAACATATCCATAAACCAGGACCTTGACCTCTAATTTCTGACTCAGTGCACGAATACACTGATTGCTTGTGTGTTTCAATACTTTCCTTTGTGGTCTCTTTGAGTCACCTCACCAGGTATAACTTATTGAGCATGGGACAACTATTCTTTATCAGGATGTCCCTGTGAAGACAGCCAGCAAGGGTTCTCGAGAGAGTACACGAGGACGGCCCACCAAGCGACAAGGCTATGGCGCATGGCTCTCTTACTATGTTGGAACCTTTGGGAGGTGTACCAGCACCACCACCACCAATTGGGAAACAGATGCCACTAGACACACTAGAAGACGGTGCATGCTGACAAAGTGCATTTCATGAGTTCCAGCAGCAGAGTCCTCTGATGTTATGAGGTGAGACATATTCCCAGGTAGTAGAGGACTGGATGAAGGCGACTATCGGAGTTTTTCGCCTAGTTGAGACACTAGTAGAGCATATGTTGATCTTATCTACTAGTCTTTTTTTAAGTGATTGACCATGAGGATAGTCTGCACAGTGATGAAGATTCGATACTTGGACCGTTTTATGAGATGGTTCCTATGGGCAGTGTGCCAACTATATCACTGCTTGTTGGTTAGCAGATACTACCGGCAGTACCGGTAGTGGAACCTTGTAGGCTTAGTGCCTTGCATGTGTTTCAACATCAGATACCCCTCAAGTTTCGAGGTGATACCAACTCATAGGCAGCTGAGGACTGGCTTAAGGAGGTGTTTGAGAGATCCCTTCAGCTTATACAGTTTCTACAGGACGATATGTTGGTAGTTGAGTATTATTCAAGGCATACCAACCATTATTGGTAGTTGATGAATACGATTCGAATAGTTCTTCAGCGCTCGGACATCTGAGAGAGGTGTGCTTAAGGATATCAGATCCAATACATTTTCCACTATGCATTTCTACTTTTGTTAGAGTTCTAGACAGAACCTTTTTGGTTGAATTTTTTTTGGCTGAACGGATACAGCCAATGAATGTTAGCAGTGGGAAGCTACGGTCTGGCATCATACTCAGAGACTTGGGCATGTGAGATGTTTCTGGAAGTGGAAGGGTTAAAGATAGATGAATATGTAAGGCAGAAAATGTAGAAGCAGAGCTAGGAGAGCATCATGAAGTGATGAACATTTCGACATGTTACAACCACCCACCTTTAAGGTCCCCTCTAGGCTCAGGGAGCTTGAGGGCAGGGGAAGAGAACAGTTTCATGCAGTCAAGGAGTGTGACCTAAGGGATCAAGGAATGATTCGACGTACGATCTGTGTCTACTACTAGCTGTCGTAACAATAGACATAGATACTAATCATTCCTACCTTCCATGAATCTTGTTCCAGACCTAGATTTTACAGTTAAACCGATGATTTAACCCTCACGTCTAGAGATACACTTGAGAGGAGACTCGATAATCACACTTACGCCAACGGTGTGATCTGATCCATGAGGCAAGAGTTTTGGTTGGAACCTCTTGGTGGCAGTGTCGAGGCATTACGAAATTAGTTTGGGTATGGATTGGGGAACCACATTTCATACACAGATTGACGGTATTAGGAAAAAAGCTATGGTTTATCTACATCGTTGGGGTGGGGTTTTCCTTGGTTGGTGAAAAGGAAAACCCTGGCGGCACAATATGGAATCATGCATAAGAGGGTGCAGTCGATCACTCAGGAGTCGGCCAGACGTACCTTTGTGCCACACTTCTCCAGAGTTGCAGCACTACTTTTAGCACTGATGAAGAAGGAGAAACCCTTCATTTGGTCAGATAGATGCTAGCAGAGCTTCTAGGAGCTAAGGAAGAGGTTGACTAGTGAGACGCGATGTGCTCAGATATCCTCATGGCAGGCACCTGATGGGTTTTCTGAAGGTGGGTAGCACGTCATCCTCTTCAGTGGACATACCATGGTACCAGTTGCACTACAGAAGGAAGTGATGAGGGAGTTTCACACTTCCCCTCTAGTGGTACATCCACGAGTGGCAAAGATGTATCAAGACCACAGATAAAAACACTAGTGTCCAGGAATTAAGAAGGTTGTAGCAGAGCTTGTCTCTCGATTCCTCACTTGTCAGTAGGTGAAGGTGGAGAAACAGGTTCCTGTAGGCTTGGTACAACCCTTAGATGTCCCAGAGTGGAAGTGGGACAAGATATCCAAGGATTTCATGATGGGGATTCCACATACATCTAGAAGAGATGACTCTATCTAGGTGATTTTTGACCGACTCACCATGTCATCCCACGTCCTACCAGTCAAAGAGAGTGGCTCAGTAGATGGCTTGGGACACCTCTATGTATAGGAGATCGTATGACTTTATAGTTTGACATTAACAATCGTCTCTGATCGAGATGCACACTTTTTTCCCGACTATGGAAGGGGTTGCATGAGGCATTTGGGACGCAGATACATCTGGGCACCACCTTAAACCCTCAGAAGGATGGCTAGACTGAGTATACCATTCAAACTATCAAAGACATGCTCCGTGTATGTGTCTTTCACTTTGGTCACAGCTATGAGGATCACTTACCCTTAGTGGAGTTCGCGTATAACAATAGCTACCACTCCACCATTGGGATGACACCTTACGGGGCACTGTACGACCGACCTTTCCGATCACCTCTGTGCTGGACTAACCCAGGGTAGTCAGGACTTGTTGGACTAGAGATGGTGTAGGATATGACGGAAAAGGTTCAGATCATCCAGGAGCATATGAAGACTGCACAGAGCAGACATAAGTGCTATGCTCATAGGATATAGAGACCACTGGAGTTTGAGGATGGCGACTGAGTTTTTCTACGGGTCTCACCTCAACGAGGTATACATAGATTTGGCCAAGGTACCAAGTTGTATCCACAATTTTTCATACCATTCCAGGTCCTTAGCAGGGTAGGTGAGGTGGATTACCGCCTGGTCCTTCCACCTCAGTTGCATTGGGTGCACGATGTCTTCTGCGTATCTCAGCTGAGGAGATACGTGAATGACCCATCCCACATCATCGATCACGGGGAGATGGAAATCGACGATGGGGCGACATTCATAGAGGTCCCAGTAGAGATCAAGAATCGACAGGAGTAGTTCCTCCGTGGACGGTCGATTCCTCTGGTGTGCATTTTCCGGCAGCACGAGGACCACTAGAAGAGAACATGGGAGCAGGAGGCTCAGATGCGTGCTCAGTACCCTCAATTGTTTTTCTAGTGGGTGTTGTATTTTTATGAGGATGTAAATCCTTGAGGTGGGGGTAATGTAAATACCCCGAAATTTCAAGTAAATTTTTTTCATTAATTCTTTGGAATTTTACAAGTACACAATTTCTGACAGCACCTGATTCTGAGGCCCAGTGTGGCAGGAATAATTTTCTAAAGTTTTTTTGGGTACATTTAGTGAACATACGAGCAGGATTATCTAACTTTTGAACCGGTGCTCGGAATTGAAATCCGAGGACATCGATGAACTCCCATCGCCGATATTTGAATAAGGGGACCTTTACCACAATTGTGTTTTATGCGGGTTGAATGTTAAATTTTGGGGATTCTTAATAAATTATATAAAATATATGTGTTATATAAATTTTATAAAGGGGGTGGTTAAATCCTCCAAAGTGAGGTTGGAGGTGGGTCCCACACCCCACATAACCTCCCATTCGAGGATTTAGTGTGGTGGGTCCCACAAAAACCCAAATCCTTTCACCTCCCCTCAACTCCATTGAAACCCCCCATTTAACTCCTCTTAAACTCCTCATCTCCCATTTTTTAATTTGGATAAACTCTCATTTCCAACCCATGGAAAATTAATTAAGTGAATCACTTAATTAATTATTTGTGTGTTTAAATTAATTTGAAATTCTTGGCAATGTGTTTATTGGGGGGGTCTTTTATTATATTTTATTGGAAAATATTTGTGGGGAGATTTTGTGAGAACTAAGGAGAGTATGATGATTTGTCATCCAATGAGTAATGTGAAGAACAAGAAGAACGATGTTCTCTCCACGAAGAACTTCATCTTTTATTCTTCCTCCATGTTAAAGGAGAAGACACTACTTGTGAGGAACATCACCACGACAACGAACTCTGACATTGACAGAACGACATCGTTTTCCGCGACCATGTCTTCCGCGGCTTATCGACGTGCAACACTCCTAGAATCGAGGTAGGGGGTCTTTATATAATTTTAGGTGTATGAAATTATACCCCGTTCAGGGAGAATTATATGGATTATCTTTGGCCTATTATTATCGCCTAACGCGGAGGGCGCGGGCTGAACGAACACGGCCCGACAACCCTCTGTTGGTTCATGGATAATTTGGAAATGGCAACCATAAGGCAGGAACATGGACGAAGGAGGCGGCGGCATCAGCGATTGGATGTAATGGCGGCCATGTGCCGGTCGCGTGCGGAAGAACCACAACCCGTAACCGCGGGCCCCATGGCCAAAGAAGAACTGACCTGTCTCATGACAGGCTAGAAAAGAAGAAATGGTCACCTTTAGCCAGCTGGGCTGGAGAACCGCGTCGCCCCTTTGGTGCCACGCTGCAAAGAACCGTGGCCCGTGCTCTGCGGGCCGCTTCGGCGGGCGAACCAGTCGGAAGGCGGCCGACCAGGTCAAAGAAGGCCACGAAACCTGAAGGTGCCATGTGGGAGAACAGTGGCCCGCCTAGGCGGGCTACTGGATATGGGGAAGACCGGTCGGCTATGGCATGCCAGACAGGAGGGGCGGGGCCGCTCGGCACTGCCGTTTCAGAAAAAACCGAGGGTCATGCCCCCCACTCTGCTCGGCCAGCTGGCCGAGTGGTTGTCCATCGCGGGCCTCACCTCACTGGGTTGGGACGCTTTCCACTGGTCTAGGACGACCCCTCAGCTGGGACGAACCCGCCAAACTAGGTCGGGCCGACCCGCCAGCCCACCAGGCTTGATGGGTCGGGCCCGTTTTGCTTAAATGCAAATAACTTCTTGACCATGCGTCCAATAGACACGTCGTCTGCGGCACTAGGACCCTTGATATAAGGTGGTCATTTTTTGGTACTCTAAGTGTGTTTTTCACAACATTGGAAAACAGATGAGTTTGGAATGAGCATAATTCCAACCGGGCCCCTGGAATGAAATTCCAATAACTCTCAGACCAGGCGTCCGATTGACGCGCCGTCTATCACGTTGGGTTTCTTTTGATGAAACCAAACTTATAGATACATAAAATCTGGAAATAATGATAGTTGATGTATCGAACCCTTGGCTCGAGGAGCGAACCCTCCCAGAATCGAGCGTGCTATGTGCGGGAACCCTAGAGCTGGTTGCGTCTGCGATGACTACTGTACTGGAATCCCCCATGGGTTCGACAACAACAAATACTGTACTGGGATCCTCCGTTGGTTCGATAGTGATGAATACTATTCTTTTATCTTGTGTGGGTCCGACAGTTTCACCTCTGTACTTGTATCCTATTTGGGTCCGACAGTGTAGCTGTTCTTGTATCCTGTGTGGGTCTGACAGCTTAGCTGGTCTTGTATCCTATGTGGGTCTGATATCTTAGATGAATCAGTGACTACATATGATCATCTCTATTGCTCTCAAGATATCTGGTCTTGTATCCTGTGTGGGTCCGACAGCTTAGTTGGTCTTGTATCTTCTGTGCGTCCGACATCTTTGATTACCCTGTGGCTATATCTGATCATCTATATCTTTCTACTATTGTGTCATATCTATGTGAGATGAATCTTGAATTTCAATCATTATCATCGATTTTATTGACTTTACTTCCTATATGGACAGGGTTGTGCTTGGTCTCGAGAGTTGGAGTTGAACTAAGATTGTTAACATATGAATATGTATGTGCATATACCTAAGTAGGGTTGGTTGAGACTTCGTGGTTGTATCTTTCTTTTGTGGTTTATCCTTTTTGGATTCTGGGAGACCTTCAGGGGTCTCGGTGTCCCTAATTATTATCAATATACTCACCACTTCACAGGCTATGCCCGCACTTCGTTGTGTTGGATGCAGACGATGGACAACATTAATGGAGGCCGCGAGCGAGCCAGGACCGAATGGTGCCTGGAGGTGGACCACACTGGGAGACGGTACACGGAGCGGACCGATAGATGTGCAGTGTTGAGGTGGACATCTGTACCAACCCTTCATGTAGGATACTCAGAGGATGTCCCAAGAGCTTCCCTTTTTAGCTGTTTTCCCTTTTTCAGTTGTACTTGTATTCAGTTTTACTTATACTTTACTATTTGGATTTTATTTTTGGCCCCCTTAACATTCAGCACTACTTTATGTGTACTGTATTAACTTAGTGTTTACATCCTGTTGTGTACACTGTTGTATTTCTTTACCTTCATAAAGGGAATGTCTTCCTAGCTTACGGATTTACACCTTTGGTTCGAGTTTCCAGCCCCTGGCCTATAGAAGGCGTGCTTGGGGTAATCCCGAAACGGGCCCCGAGGACGGGTCGTGACAAAACTCTCATAACACAACCATTTTGTATCCTAGGAATAAGAAATCATAATAATGTTAAAATATATATAAAATAATTTTTATGCATAATAGTGTGAGTATAATTAAAAATATACCATTGTCACCAATCAATAATCTAAATATTGTTTTTTGTAATCATGATGACACAAATTTCATTGAATATAAGTAGAAGATAACATAATCACTCAACAATAAGGGTACAATGTTGTTCTCAATAGTTTCCATAATTACCATCATCATTACATGAGAAACCATTTCAATTAACCATATACATTGGATGGGTATAATGAACCCAACCATCATGCACGGATAATTTATTCAAAAAAAATGTAACAAGATAATTAATAATTCATCATATCATCAAAGCATAACCTATGGAAAATAAACGAGTTTTCTAAATATATCATTATGATAATCTTGGAGAATGAATTGAAATAGTTAGGATGATATCATTAGACCATATACTAAATAAAACGTAATTAAAATTTTGGGATGTTAACATAGATTAGAAACATCTGCAAATGATATTTGGAATAAATATTGAAGAAAATAACTATTTATTTTGAAATTGTGTATTTTGAATCCAAATATTTCAAAAATATTATGTAAGATGTATATATTGAAAATATACGTGGAATAATATAATGATTTCATCAAGTAATTGTTCTTTCATTTTTTATAGAATTTCATTCAAGTTGTCATTATTAAAAATAATAATTATTCTCAAACCTTCATGAATGAGTACCACATTTAAAAAATAACAAAGAAATTCATTTTAATTTTTTTTCAAAAAAATTAAAAAATGACTCAATAATCTTTTAAAAATTGTAAAAAAACAACATTAAAAAATTATATAACACATGGATATTGATGAAATGTTTTTTATACATAAATAGGATAAATAAGATGATCTTTTATTTATCATTGTTATTAAACCTTTTTCTATATTAATTATAGTAAAATGTTACAACAAATATAAAATTTCATAAATATCAAAAGGAGAAGAATAATGAAAGGGATTTCTTATATAAGGATCATATAATTTCCTTAATGAAAATTTAATCATAAAAATCTTAATTAAAATAGGATTTATATATAAATCCTTTAATTCATTACTAATCATCAAATGAAATCATCATAAAAGAGACATCTTTAGTTGAATTTTTAAACCCATAATTTTGATGAAAATACACTAAAAGTCAATAATGTATTTTTTATACACTACATAATAGAAACAAGTTTTAAATATTGAATATGTGTTCTATAATATATATAATATGACTAATGCACTACCAGAAAGTCTTTTCATTCTCAGAACGTGTTCAAATATATAGTTCACCAATAGGTTTCCTATAGATTGCTTCTTAAGACACTTGGAAGAGTAATTTAATAATAATAAAACCTATAATTAATGGATTTTTATTTTTTATTGTCAATATCGAAGGATACATTTAATAAATAAGGCTTAATGTGGTTTAAAGAGATAAATGAGGGCAGTCCTTTTATAACTATGAATAGAACACTAATATATTTTGTTAAAAGGGTTAATAATATGTAAGTTTGATAATAATATCATGTGGGATCATGTAACCCAAAAATATAATATAAAATTATATAAGTTAAAAATTAAAATAAAAAAATCATAGTTTTACATGTTTTGGAAACATTTAATCCCTTATCTCATAGATAAACCAATTTAAACTCATTTTTAACCTCAATAGAGATAAATCAAATTTTGACAGTCATATAATAATTTTATTACTCAAAATATAAATAATCCTTTATGATAATGTTTAAATTTTGATTCAAAATTTGGAATCCATTAAAAAATATTTAATTTCTTCTTATGGTAGAAGTTATTTTTATGGTATAAACACAAAATGCATAAAAGACTGGTTTTTGGAAAATACCAGATTTTAAGATTAAAATAAATTTCACCTTGTTATAAAGTAATAATTTTGATTCAAAATATTTAATTGTAAAATAATAAATAAAAATCTAGGGGTTTATTCGGTTATATAAGTACAAAATTAAATTTATTCTTAGAAAATATTCAATAATTTTAATAGTTAAAAATTAGTATTTAGTCTTAATTAATTAAAAATTTTCATTCACAAAAGTCAAGAATGGGATTCCAATTTAAAAAAAAATGTTAAAACACATTATATAATTTATTAATATTACCTTTTTTTCTATAAACACTAATTAAATTATATAAATCCAAATATTAGTGAGATTTTAATTTTGTATTGCATGGTTTAATCCCAATTTTTCCTTTTTTACATAGGTGAGAAATATTTACAACGGTTATTGTTTATAATTTAAAAGAATTAAATTTTATTACTTATATTATAATAACTATTTTTATTCTTAATATAGAATAAATTTAATCAAAATCATTTAAAAGAGGTGAAATATTTTAAAAAACTAAACAAATAAAATGTGATGAAATAACGTTTTATAGAATAGAATGTTTTCATATGTTTTCAAATGCATGAAATGATTTTATATAAAAATGAATCAAAAAATTATTTCCATTCTTTAATTAGGTGTTTAAAAATATAAAATGAACAATTATTATATTAAATATTATTATTATTTGTAATATTATAAATTCTTGAAATGAAAAAAATGTTTTCAATAAAAAATAATTTTTTTCACTAATCATTGAAAATTCAATATCTTCTGAAATTATGAAAAATATCAACATAATATATTTTTTTCATGATGTTTTCAAAAATTAAGATCATTTTTTCAAATAAACTTTATAAAATTGTAAAAAAATTATTTATATAATTTTCTCACAAATACCAATAAAACGTTTTTTGGGGGAAAAATATTCTTGAAGCGTAAAAATAATTTATTGAAATATAGTACTTATTTTAATATTCCTTTACATTATTAAAAGAATAAAAGTTATATTTAATAATGTAATTAATCCAATTAATTCTCAAATTATAATGAATATTTTATAATTTTCACATTAAATTTTAATGTTTCAGTTGCATAACATAATTTTTCTAAACTCAATGTTTCAAGTAAATACTTAAATTTAAGAAATAAAATTTATCTTAAGATAAATATATCATTATATATCACAATGATTATTTATACACCCCCTAAAATTTATTTCAAACTCCATGTTCTAACAATACAATTCAGCCAATACGGTGTATCCTTTTTTCCAAAAAGAATCACATTCCCATGTCGCTTCATAAAATTAATGATTCCCCCAGAGAACATTAACTCAATTAGTAGTCTTGTTACACAAGAAATTATATCAATGATAAAATATTTCTACTATTTTTTCATTATAGTAAATTTCATTCTCCATTGGCATAATATATTAGTCTAGAGAATGTGATGGATCAAGAATGTATATCTTTGGGATAGAAACATGGAATACATCATGAACTTTTAAGATTAAAGGTGGAAGAACAGATGGTTATGATACCATCCCTAATTTATCAATAAATTTAATGGGACCTATATAAATTGGAATCGTCATTCCATTGTTTTGAAATACCCTAACTATTTTTTGTATATATTCACATGAATACCTTTTCACCACGAATAAAATCATGGTTTATAAAATGGATATCAACAAAATATTATTATGAATCTATGTTTCATAGTTTTGTTATTGAATTGAAATAATCTTTTTCACTATTCACCTAAATTTATTAGATTATAATAGATTTAATTATCTAACATTATAACAAAAAATTGTAGTTTTAAATTTCAATCTATCATGGCCTTTAAAAGGATCAATTTCCATTATTAAGTAAAAATTATTTTTTTAATACTATTCCACCAAAGGTGATAATCCCAAAAACATTTGAATTACATATTGAAAGTAGAACACATTTTATCTAGAGTTTAAATTGTCCTATTTGACTAATTGTATTTTTTAAGATGATAAATAGTAATAAAACTCAACTATATATCTAAATAATGTTGAATACATTTCAAAAAATTTATGTATACCTTGTGTTTTGACCAAATATAATTGAATAGGGTACACCATGAAACCGAAAAAATCATTAATGTATATCATTGTATTATGATCAAGGGATAAATATTTGTCTAATGGGAATAATGTGTGAAATATTCATAAGTTGAAAGAATTCAACCCAAATAGAAATTTGGACTATAGAAACATTTAGATTCTGGTAAAAAAATACATGGTGGTGTTTTCCCATTTGAATTTTGGTATTGGTAATGGTTGTAATATCTACTTAAACCTCTCTATCTCAATGTTAACTTACAGACATACAAAGCACCAAATACACTATCTATAATACCCCATTTTCATTTTACCCCTGAAAAGTACTCCTTTAAAAATATATAATTCTTCTCACATCAAGGACGAATTGTGAATGATGAAATATGAGTTTCATACATAAAATCATTCATAAAATATAGTATTAATGGGACGCATACTTGGTACATGAACTTTATCATTTCATCATATTCAAGGTTGAACTTGGGAACATTTCCTAGATTCTTTTGTAGTTCCACAACATCCTTTTATCTCTTTAATATTGACATAGATAAAAGGTTCTAAATTATTTAAGTAAATATAGGATGTATCCAATTTTTGTAGATTCAAAGTCACTTTTTAAAATCCATATGTATGGGATCTATTTCATCACTTATCTTGGAAAAATAAGAATAGTATTTCCGTCTCAAAGCAATATCCACCCTTCTCACATTTCTTGGGTACTAATGTATTTATAATTCATAGTATTTAATAAACTCCAACCATAATATATTGTTAATTTTGGACCCTATCAAAATCAATATATACTTTAATAATTTATGATAAGTATGTGTTTAACACCTTTCATAATAATGTTAATATCTTCATTTCTTTTATACAATAACTACATATAACATCTTAGGATCAGGAGTTTCATAATTTTCCTAATATATTTTCAAAGGGAATAAGTTTTATTCTATAACCATATAATTTTATTTGACAAACAATAGAGGTCATATTTTTCATTACAATATATCACAAACCCTTATCAATTATATGGTAGTATAAGCATAAGTGTACTTACCAACTTTCCCTTCAGATATTTGAAATTCATTTCACATCCATCTTTCAACTACAACTTTACCCCTCTACAAGTCAAGGTAGAGGGTTGTTTAGATAGATATGAGAAATCCATTACAAAGTGATGATTATATCTTTCAAAACATTGAATAATATGAAACACAGTAACCATTTTTGGTCTTGGCCACTTGTCTAAGATATCATTCATATATGGATCCACCAAAATACCCTGACATGATTATCTATATCCCAAGAATTAAAATTTATATAGCCAATATTCAAAAATGGTAATTTAATAATTAATATTCTCCTCCCACAGGTTCATCAATACAATTCAAAAAAAGACATACATGTTCATTCTTTTTCATTGCGTTTATAAAAATATCATTTATAAATACTACAAGAAAGTGATGATGGAAATATACAAATAGTAAATTCATTCAATCTATAAAGGCTATAGGTGAATTATTAATAGGAAATGGAATCATTAAAAAATCATAGTTTCCATATCTCACAAATAAGTATTTCTTATATATTTATTAAATTTTGAACCATAATGGATAATATCAATATTGATGATCAGTCCTTGAATGATTTTTAGCCGCATATAAATGGTAAAAGAAGTTATTGATGTGGGGTAGAGGAAACAAGTTCTTAATAGTGATTTGGTAAAATTTCAAGCAATCAACTTGGATACACAATGAAGCATAGTTTTTATTAACAAAAAATGATAGAAAAGGTGACATACTATGGAATATAAATCCCATTTCTATATACTCATATATTTTCTTCATAAATTATTGTATCTTATTCTGGGAGATTCTATATGATTTTTTTAAACTGGTGTTGCACTAGGTATTAGTTCTATTGAACAAACATCCTAAAGCATCAATATTAAACTATGTAACTATTATATAATGACATAAAAAACTCTAGTATACTTGGAATATCATCAATTATGATATTATCCCAACATATTTCAGATAAATATCTACAATTAATAATTATTAATAACGATTTAACATTAGTAACATTCATTTGAAGTTCATATTCATGTTCAACCAATAAAAAGACCATAGTTTATTTTGTAAAATAAAATGTTACTTCACATATTTTGAAATTAATATGGTTTATATATATATATTGGTATCTAATATATTCCCCAAAATAACAAAAAATTCAAATTTAGGGAGATTCCCATTATTTGAAGGAATCACATTTCCAGAAACATTTATTCAGAGAAGATATTTTTATATTAGATTCTATCATTGTAACATTAGAAATTTTTAATGAGAAGTGAACCACTAATTATTGAGGATATGAGTGAATATCTCAAGTGAAATTTCCTTATATAAAGGAATAAATATGACTAAGATCAAATAAGAGACATCAACATTTAGAGGTGTCTATTAGTTCTTAAACATCACTATTATATATTCATTCTTTTCAAAACCCAAAAAGGTTATAGAGATAATTAATCATCTTAGGGGAAAATCATGAAAACTCATTCACATGATATATAAATCATGAAACCTTATTTTAGATATAGGTAACATTAGGTCTAATAAATATCATTCATGATCTTATCCGATTCAAATCCTTGATAATGGATTATAATGAAAATGTGATTTAACCAAAGATTAACCCAATTGAGTGATAAACTAGGGGCGTAATAAGGTAACATTCATCATGCAACCGAATATGGCAGAGATATTATTGATCAAATATTTTATTGGATAATAACACTTAATGAATCTATATGAACAACATGTCAACTTGAAGTATCAAGTCATTTATGTATTACATGGAAATCCACATAATATCTATCTTATAAAAACATTTGGATTCTTTTTTTTTTACATTGAATTATCCTAGACGTTTTTACTAATGTTTTATAACCCTAATCAATAATTATTAAATAAATCCTACTTTCATGCCATCTAAAGAGACCTGATCACAACATACATTTATATTTCATCATTATAAATGAATATTAATTACATTTATAAATTTTATAATCATGGGGACTATATTTTTGTTTGTATTTAGTGATGAGATTTGTAAACATATTATTGATGTAAAATTTCCAGCATCTCAAATATTTTTATTTACAAAATTTACACTTTGAGGATTACAATAAATAAAACCTCCCATAAAAACATTGGGAACAAAAGCATTAAAATGTGTGAGCTCAGATACTTAGTATGGGTAAATGAGTTTTATACTAATAATTATGGAATAATATTATTATATGGTTCTGATTACATATTTATGTTCATGTTTTCAATGTATAATATTGATACACATAAAATATCAATTCAGAAGCTATTATATAAATTCAGTTCTACAGTTATGATCAACAAGGTTTTCAATGAATTAATTATCAATCAATAGTCATAACATACACAAATTTCATCATTAGAATAAAAAATCACAATCTTATGGAAATAAAAATAGATAATTTTGTTCATGATTAATGTTGTGAGTATATAAAGATTGAATCATACAGACATATAAAAATGTGAACAATGCTATTGAAAATCATGTCCATAGCTATTAATAATTGAATATCTAGATATAATTATAGTCACACATAAAAATGTTAAAAAATATATTCTCAACCATTTATATGATTATCATCATTATCTCATTATATATAAATATTACATTACATAATTCATTTGAGGGATATAAAAAAACCAAGATTAAAAAATTCATATGTCATTCATTTAAATGTTAAAATATCGTAAAATAATCATCATGCCGTCACAGAATAACTAGTGGAAAAAACTGGGATATGTAAAAATATCCTCACTATTATCATAGACCATCTAGATAAAGGATAAGGATTATATCATTGGATAAAAAACCCACATAAATAAAAATTAAATATAGAAGAAATTATCATTATTGAAAAATATCTTTTAATGATATATCAAATCAGTGTTGATGAAATTAACAATTACTTTTAAAATAAATTATTTAAATTCAAATTATTACAAAACAAATAATGAGTAAAATTTCATTAAAATGAATCATTAAAATTTTTAAAGGATTAATCAATGAATTTTTGGTAATTATTAAGATAAATTTAATTTAATTCCATAATAGATAAAAAAAATGATTCTATCCACACATTTGGTAAAAATGATACGGTTTTGATAACAAAAATAATTATTAAATATTAAATTTCTTGTAGAAAGTCAAATATACTACAAATGAAATAAAAAACATATAAGGATAATAAAAAACTAATTATTCTTTTAAAAAAGATGATATTAATGAAATAATAATCCATATAAATGATTTGAAATAAGATAGGTATTTATTAAAGTCATTTGATGAACCTTTTTTTTACCAAAGACATGAAATTTTACTAAAACATGATAATTAAAAATAAATAAATAGAGAAGAATAATTAAATTTTTTAGGAGATAAAAATAATATATTTTTTCTTTTATTAAAATTAAATTAAGTGTAATATGATTAAAATGGGATTAAAATATATTTATATTACCCATTTGGTTATATTTAATTCAAAAAATGTTGAAAGCGGAAAATTTCTAAGTATTTTTAAATTTTTATAATATTTATTATAAGTATCATAATATTCATTCGTTGGAAGTATATACACCACATAAAATAAAACAGTATAGTATATTAAATATGTCTTATAGAAATAAAATTTAAATGCGAAATCCTCTTACCAAAAGTCTCATCTTGCTTCATATTTATTCAAATATACACATCTTTCAAAGACGTCATTTAAATCCCTTCATAACTACTCTTGTAATGATTATTTGAGAATCCCAACATAACTAAATCCTTAATATGGAAGTTTATAATTGAAGTTTTATGGAATTGGTCGATCTATATGGATTAATGTGGTATAAGTAATAGAGTTTATTGGTTTCCATTTATAAGTGGGGTAGATGACACACTTTGGATTCCTTAAAATATTGAGTATTATGTATATTATAATAAAGAAAAGTGGAATAGGGGAACCAAGCATTCATAGATAATATGTGATAAGGTATAAATAAACTCAATAAATCACATTGAGAGATGTTTTGGATACATTTTAAGACCTATATCTTAGTTAATCAATATTAAAATCATTTTAAGCATATCCATTATAAATCAACTTTTTTACCATGATAAAATAATTATATGACCCTAAATTGGTACATATAAACAATTTTTACTAGATGATTAAAAATTTGGAATATATTATGTCAAATATTTTTTATTGGTTGTATAAGACAATTTATATAAAATAACACAAAATGTAGAAAAAAATATTTTGGAAAATTTACAATTTCAATAGTTAAAATCATTACTCATGAATATTAAGTATTTAATTGATATAAATGTTTTTTAGATAAACCAAAAAATAAATGTCTTTAGAAATTTTGATATCCTAAATAATAATATAATATTTTTACCAAAACATTTAAAAAAATAAACAAAAATATTTTTTTATTTTAATAAAATATTACTAATCATTCAAAAATGTCAATAATAGTTTCCCAAATTATATAAAAAAATAAATTTGCAATATTTATGACCTTAGTAATACCTTTAGTATAACAACAATCTTAAAATAGTATAAAGGTATATGTTTGTGAGATTGTTTTTATCTTAACCATGGTTTTAACCTAATTTGAACACTTTTAAAATATTACTTTCATGAGAACAAAAATAAAAACCATTTTCGAGGAAAATACGTATTTATGAATTATAAAATTATTTTACTAAAACATGAATAATTGATATTAATTTAAATGAAACTATATAAATCCTTTAAAATATTATTCATAATTTCGTTATTCATAATCTTAATTACAATTTAAAAGAGTATTTTAGAATGTTAACAATAAATAAAAAAAATTTAATAGTATAACAATGATCATTTTGAATTATTGATTTATGTAAAAAAGGTATCAAAGAGAGTAAATTTTATTTTAAAGAATTATATCATAAAAATTGTGTAATTAAATTTATAATATGTTGAGATATTATTATTTTTTTCATGGTCTCTATCATATTGGATCTTATTCAAGATATTATGGTTCATAAATTTTATTATCCTAGGATTATAGTGTGAATTATTGACCTAGATACGGAATCACATTACATTATATACCCTTCTTTTCATAAAAATTTCTATTTATATTTCTATTATGTAAAGATAAATATTAATTAACCATGGTTATGAAATTTTCATGTATCGAGTAAAGAAATAAAGACATTAATGAATGAGAATATCATAGTGTCAAGTTAAAAAAATCTCATAACCTCTTCGTTCACTAAAAAATTCATTTCCCAAATTGTATCCTTAAACTAATCGATAGATCAAGTTAAATATTTATATATATCTTGGGATATTTTTTGGACTTATGTCGTGGAAATTGATTTATTTTTATCAGATAAACATTCATTATATAACTTCAATTATATCAATGGAAATAAATCATATATATGAATTAACCTAGTTGAATCTATTTAGAGAATAATATAATTTTAAACTCCTTTAAATTAATATAATGGTAATAAATATGTTGTCATCCATAGTATAATCCATGATAAGATATAAAATCCATGTTGATTGATTATTATATATGTTAGATCACTAAATATGTTTGGTGAAATATGTTAATATTGAGAACATAAAATCTATGAAGGTAGTAATAAAGAAAACATTCATTGTTTATTATAGTAGTTGAATTCCAACTTTTGTTTCTTATTTAGAATAATGTTTAATTTTATAAAAATTATGATACTTTTGTAGAAGTTGGGAGAATATGGTAGAAGGTACCTATGTGATGAGATAGAATCAGGTAACTATGTGCATTATAATTTGCACCTGGTGGACTCATAATGGCACAATTGTAACTCAATGTTATTTAAAATTTATTTACAGAACCCCGATTTGAATTATAAGACTAATTTAGTTACCCCATCCTCTAGTCTAAATGAACCACAATATATTACATCCTTTATAACATAGGCATTAGATCATTATTCTTTTAATATGATTAACCATAATAAAACATATATAAAAATATCAATGTTGCCTGTTTCTAAAATTTATTTATTAAATCATAAGAAATAAACACAAATTTTGAAAAAATCATATCACAATTTATTGAACTATTTTGCTGATAGAATTTATTTTTCGATAAGTTTTTACTGATTGATATATATTTTATGATAATAATTAAAAAAAATTATTTTAATTTAATGTAGTTGTAATTTATGAATAAGTATAACTAAATTACTTATCTATTGGTTATGAATAATGTTAATTTCATTTGAAGTTAAAGGGTGTTATTTTTAGGATTACTGTTTTTATATACGAAAAGCTTCTTTATCTCATAATGTTATACAATTTTATATTGATTAATAATGTTAATTAAATGAATATAAATATTTTTTAATAAAAAAAATTAATATTCCCAGCATATTTTTTTCTAGGAAACAAATGATAATAAATTCGTTTTTAATCAAAAAATGATTTTTGATATGGGGTTTCGTTAACTTCCCCAATATTAGTATAATATTAAATTATTGACACACACACACCGAGATATATATATATATATATATATATTAAATTTTACTAAATAGATGTAAAATTTATACTCAAAATTTATAAATTAAAAAGTTATTACAATATATTTTTTGGTGAAAATAAAATAAAAAAACACAAAAAAAAAAACATACTATCAGGATTAGGGTTAATGTAGGTTTACTAAGGTTATAAACGAAGGAAAAAGGGTAAAAATTATATTTCAATATTCCAGAATCATATTTTTTAATGATCTTTTGAAATTAAGTTATCTTAAGATTGATTTCACATACATTTTTTTCTACATTCAAATAAATGTGACCTTATATTCATAAAATATTTTATGTTTCTCCATTTGTGTACCACCACACACATAAAAAGGGAACCTCTTTTACTCACTTTTTGAAAATAGATGAGTCTTCCAGTTCATCATATGACCTCTTAATAAAATTACTAGATTTATTACATTCATTTGGTTATATTTTTCTAAAACTAATTCTATCATATGAATTCTTAATTGTTAATCCAAAGGAGGTCTCTCATAAAAGATGTAATCATTTTACATGAATCATTCAGAGTTTTTTAGTTAATATAGTTCTAGTAAATATATTGTATTTAGTAGGAAATAATTAATCTACTATCATAAATATATTGATATGATACTGTAATTATGGGTTTTCCAATTTCTACCACTTTTCTATCAAACAGGAAATGAAATTGTTACTGAAGCACACATGTTGACTACCACCTCCAAAAAATTATATGATTCATTTTCAATAAAAATTATTCATTAATTGATATAATGATCGTTTAAAAGATATTATATTTTTTATAAAATTATTATTCTATCGTTATAAAATATTAAATAATTTTTCATGTTTTTATTATAAAAATAGTTTGTCATTCATTCACATATAGGTATTACCAAAGACATAAATGGTTTAATTAGTTTATATATGTTATCATTTTATAAGTGTTCAAAAATAAATAAATATATATATATATATATATATAATTAACATATATGGTGGTTATATAATGATTAGGATTCTATATAGCATATATTCAAGATCATGATTCACAAACCATAACATCCTAAATGAAACATACATGAACAATTAGGTAGGGAACACCCACTATATTACTGATAATGAATGAATTTTAATGAATGTGTGATAGGATATAAAAAATAGTTTATGAATTGTGTTATAATTTTGATTAATATTTTTTAATATAATTATAATTATTTAAATTTTTTTATACATGAGGTTATAGAACTGAAAAAGTAAGTCATTGTGAGTTATGGGTTACTCATCTCACTCTTTTATCTATGAGTCATAGGAAATATTGACCATGTGTATCCACCATGTGGTACATATAAATATCCTTTTATATTTTATATAATGAATATATTTTTAATAATGTTATTTTTTGTATATTTTTATATTATTTATTTCATGTTTTTTATTATTCGAAACATAAAAAAGTTGTATTTTTTAAAAAATAAAATATCACATTTTACTAGGATTGATTAATTATAAATTTCTATTGATGAATTAATTTGATATATCTCTAAAACATTTTGAATTTTATTCTCATCTAGTTAGTTATTGAAAATATATGTTTTCCTTCAATTTTACTCTCTTTATGTACTCAATATTCATAATGACTAATTTAATGGATATCTAAACTTTTTTTTCCATTAAATTATCAAAATCCTTGTTCATTTTATATATTTTTTTTTTCAAATGTGTAAAATATTATATAATTATTAATTAATTTTATTTTACCCATGAATTACTTTATGTGATAGTTAATGTCAGTAATCATACATTCTTATTTGGAATTTAGAAATTTTTAAATAATGGGTAAAAATATTTATTGATTTATCATTTACCACATAGTCAAATTTTCATACTATTAATTTTATACTTTTCCATGTTTCATTCCCTAAATGTTTCCATATTTATTTAAACTATTTTTTATTATTAATTTTTTTAAAACATTAAATAAATGATTTAATTATCTAAAGGATATTTAACTAAATAATTTTTTTAGGGATCTTTGAATTGTGTTTTCATCAAAGAAAACATCCATTGTTGTTATTTATGATTCACTAGGGACATTATCCAATGATATAATCCTTGTTAATTCTTTAAATGGTTATTTATTATGTAAATTAATTCATAATGAAACCTGTTTTCTTTTCAGGGGATTCATTTTGATGAAATTTTAAATGTTTTCATCAAATTGTGGAATATATATAATTGGATTTTGGTTATTTAATTCATGGGTCCACTAAGTTCCTTGAATGTCTTGGGTAATGTTTTATTTTTTTGACATGAATGGGTAAATGGGCTCATATTTAGTCCTAAGAGATTTTACACACGAGGTTTTCTAAATCCAAAAGTAGATATATGTATTGTTATCATAAACACAACATGTAATGAATTTCATGTATATATCATTGTAAAATGATTTCAATTATTATTATTATCCTATACGTTAAACCACAACCTAATGATATGTTATTACTCTAATGTTATAGTCTCACAGATCATTATCATTACTAATATTTTGAATCTTGTCTTATGAATATAAAAATAATTATTCCCTTATTCATGTAATTTATTTATGAATTGTCTAGTATGATTTTTTTATGTTATGATTAGACTATCATATACTTATGCCTACAATACAATTCTATATGATCAGTTAATTATGTCTCTAATTTTAATACTTATGGAGCATTCGATCCTACACATACTTGTATCTCATTTACTATGATTATAATGAAAGGGTTTAAGTATAGTATATACGATAAGTTTACCACATGGGAATATTTTTTTTTTAGATCTTGAAGATCGGAAATGAAATAATATGAATATCTATCCAGTCACCAATGATAATAAACCTTTATTTTCCTTCTTCAAGTATTATGATAATATTTATTGCATATTTATCTAAAATGATGTAATATTTATGAATGTTATGTTCATACCAACATAGTTACTATAAATGGATGATTTTTTATTTTTAGAGATTATGATATGAAAACATTAGAGAGTACCATTATGATAGGTTTGTGTATATTATAAATTCCAATGTTATGCATGTGTGTATGAGTAATAATTCAAAAATGGGTGGATTTTAAATTAGAATGACCACTGATGGTGAATGGTGAGAGGGAATAATACTTCATAACTATATAAACACATTCATAGGATATTCTTATGTCAATCAAAATTATACTTATAAACCATTATGAAGGAAATAAATAGATAATAACCATTGATGGAGTAGGTTGAACCTCACCTATCGTGGATTAAAAATCATATTCCATGATTTAAATATCCGGTGAATTAGTTATCAGGATTTTATGATTAAATCACTATTATTATTCTTTTTAAACCATTTTATTTTTTTTAATCCATGGTTCTAGCCAATTTTAATCTTGTCAATGTTGAATTTGATTAAAAATTTAATTATTTTCCTCAAGTTAAACTAAGTAAAATGTGAGATTAAATATAAATAATTTTTATAATGGAGGATTGAACATCATGATAAATAATTAGTATCCTTAAATTGGGTGAATTTTAAAACAACCCTAATATGTGGAAAACAATTTCTCCTGAAGATCATTATGTAATAAGGATTCAAATTACCTCGTGCTTAAAATTTTCGGAGAATCACTTCGAAAATTGTGTCATATAAAGAAAAATTTATCTTTTCAGGAAAAAAAGTTAATGTAAAAATAATTATTTTGGAGAAATTTTAATTTTAATTGAGTGAAATAAATTAAACTATATGTTACCTCTAATGGGTAATTTTATTGTATATGGGGATCTTGAGAGTTTTCTTAGAAAATTACCAAATCCAACATTTATCTCCTAGAAAAGTTTGGGTTATATACACTTTAAATCATTGAATTGGATTATTATTTAAATGTAAAACATATAATACACTCCAAAGTTGTATTTTTATTAATAATTATTGTATGAATATTCCATATGAAAATAATATTATTTATATTTTATTGGAATTTGATGTGATTTTGATAATTCGTTTTCTATCTCTACATAGATAACTTAAAAATATCTTGAACGAGAAGATCACTTTTAATATTATAAATTAACTAATGAAATTCAATAATTGTGTCCATCAATATGAATATATAATTGAATGTCTATCCATTGTATGTTTCCTTCTAAAAAATCAAGATTTTTATTATTTTGGAATGGTTATTGATAAAGAAAACATTCAAGATATGCCTATTATTTTGAAATATACAAATTTATTTCATACCAGTATCCTTGTTCTTATGTCAAAAATTTTATTTGAAATCAAAATAGAACTAAAACCTAGCTTTATGCCCATTTATAAGACTCCATATAGAATTCACCTGAATGTGTTACATGAATATAAGAAGAAATAAATGAGAATACTAATAAGGGATTTATTCTACCATGTGGATCACCATTGAGTGAATCTATGGAAACCAATGAAAAATATTCATAAATTATTCATTGATAAGATGAAATAATTAATTAATAACCCAAATATTTACACAACCCATGACCTAATGGATTAATGTCTTAGGGACTAGATATATAAATATAATACATTCCATGACCAGTAAATACTTTTTCCCAACCATGCTCCTGTGAAATGGTTCTAGGAATATCATATGATATAATAACCATAATAATACTAGAAATGGATAATTAATAATTGAGTGATATTTTTTTCTTAGTCAGGGAAACTCACAAACAAGTTTTGTTGGATTAATACTAAACATGAGGGAAAATATGATTAATTTAGATTAATTAGATATAAATATTATTAGTTTATATATGACCATTATAATAAATCATTTTACATTATATATAATATATTAAAAATATAATACAAAATAAAGGTAATAAAAATATTTAATGGGATTATAAGATAAAAATAAAACCAAAAATAGAATGATGAATATCATTTAAACGTAGAATATCATAATAATTAATTATATCATGGGAATATAGAATATTTAAGGAAAAAATAATTTTCAAAAAAATACCAATACGTATGAATTTCATTCTAGTGTAGGATTCATCAACTAATTATCATACTATAGAAGGAATCCCTATAAAATTTCCATAGTGGAACACACATTCTATTATTTATTCATATTGTGAAGTGAGAATTACTTACATGATTCACATAGTTATTTCATGAGGTATTATCCTTAAA
The DNA here is from genome assembly GCA_963277665.1 of Viscum album. Lineage (NCBI taxonomy): Eukaryota > Viridiplantae > Streptophyta > Magnoliopsida > Santalales > Viscaceae > Viscum > Viscum album. The sequence goes on from OY728150.1 coordinate 524,291,664, forward strand.
CATTACATTTTATGATGACATATTACCCAACCAATCATTATCCATACCAATGAGTGTAATATATACACAAATAATTTATCTTATTAGAAATAAATTAAATAATGAAAATTGGTTTCCTTACTTTTTTGAATGGTAAATTATTAAAATTATTGATCATTTCAAGCCAAACAATGATATTCACAATGTATTATTTAAATAATAATTATACTAAGTGATTTGTTATACATTACGTCATTTTAGAATAACCATTTTCAAATGGTACATAAATCACAAAAAGGATTATTCATAAAAATAAATACATAATATAACCTTCAAAAAGATGGATTTTCAATCCACCTTCCAAAAATATTTTAATGATGATCAAAAATCATCTTAAAATATTAGAAAAATGGGAATTCCAATAATTATACCATTATATGAAATTAAAAATATGTCAACAAGTAAAGTACAAGGAAATAATTTGTGATCATGGTAAGGAAAAACCATTTAAATATATTAAAAACACCTTTATTAAAAACCCACGTCATTTAATGGGAAAAAGAAGTATTATAAAATTAATATTATTTAATATAATTATCTTATAGAAATATAAAATTTGAGTATCCATGAGGTAAATTAGTATATTTTTAGGGAGTAAAAACATGTGTTGGGAATAATTATATTAAAATAATAAAGAATTTATCATTACAAAATTAATTTTTTATAAAATAATAAGTTCATCAAAGAATAAATAATTTATGTGAAACTTGTATTAATATGAAATAAATATTTCATTACAATATAAAATCATCATATGGTAGGAACATTCAATAATAAAAATTTATAATTAATGCTTAGTGACAAAAACACTACAGAATGGATTGAGATAGGAAAACCCCATTAAAATTTTAAGATCATTAAAATAATATCCTTTAAAAAAATTGAGAGATTTAAATTGAACCTAAATTATACTTAAAAACATTAATTTAGTGATATTAAATTTTAATTTAGTACACTTTTAAAAAAATAATTATAATTAGTTTTATTGTACAAAATAGGTATAAATGAGATTATTTTCATACAAAGACCCATACATTATTAATTATATATTCCACTCATAAACCTAAATTCCCTAATACAAAGATTACATTTATAATATAACATCCAAGAAAATGTTTTTTATATAATTTAACACTGATAATTTATTTTCATGTTCTATTTATTTATTATATAATTTTCTTTTCTATGTATTTTACATGAAGTGGTAAATTCAATTTTTTCATAAATTCTTATGTAGATTGACCATCTTAGAAAGAATATGAAAGCAGACTCATACTAGTTATGATATTAATAATATTATGGTAGTTATTTTTTTACTAAAAATAGGTTTAAATATATCAATATTGGGTGGTGATGAAAAATGAAACTCACTAATCATGGTGGTGATAGTATTCTTTAATTCTAGGTTAATTATTTATTTTGTCAAAAAAATTAGAGGGAAAACCATATATCATAATTTTCAATTTTCAATTAATATACACACAATATTTATAATGATTATTCAAAAAAAAATCATTAAAACCATCAGTAAATGAAGACTATGAAGAAAATATCACTTCATAGAAATCATAGTCAAGACATATGCATACGTGATGTTATTTTATTTTTCATAGATAATGAAAAGAATGGAATTTTTTCAACTAATTAAATTAATTTTAATTATAAAAATAGTATTTTTTCATTATACTAATAATTTTAAATATGATTTGTAAGGATTATAGTAAAATAAAAGACCTTTTGAAATTAACACACATGTTTAAATATGGAGTTTTCTCGTTGAAAATGCCTTCGAATTGACGACCTTAACAAAAATAAAGGTGACCTTAAGATTATTTAATTGTGGGAGGGTTTTAGGAGGAGAGAAGTGGAATATTTTTGATAATAAAATAGGGGGATTTGTGAGACTTGAATTGGTGCAGTTGTTACCATTTCATTGTGAAGAGAAGTTTAATTTTTGTAATACACATTGATCTTAAAAAACGTTTATCACTATAAAAAGATAAGAGGTTTCAAAAAGATAAACATTTGGAAATGGGGTGAGTATCGATCAAGAACAAAATCAACAACATATTTGGAAACACAAAATAAAAATTTCTTATATTTTCCTCTTAGAAAAACACTTTTCCCCTCTTTTATATTTTACTATCGTAATTGATTTTTATCCTTAAATATTAATTATATTTGAAAAATAAAATTCATATTATTACTTAATTTTAACCATATAATTTAAATTTAAAAAAAATTATATTAATATTCTAAAAGAATAAAATATATAATATTAAAATTATCCCATATTAACATAATGTAAAAATTTTATGGAAAACATGTTCGCAATATTCAAATATACATATAAGTTAAAACTATCATTGTTTCTGACTTAATGTAATAAATCAATTTATTATAATAATTAAAATTTATATGGATTACAAAGTATGTTGAACCCCAATTTCACATTAAAAATAATTCATTCAATGAAAATAATTAAAACATTTTTTTATAAAAATAATATTTTTCATTAGCTATAGAAATAATAGGAATATGTTTTCCATGTATGAAAAATAATTTATAGTAAATAATTTAAATATTAATTAAATATTTTTTTACATAAATTTTTTTTTTATCCATATATTTGATTCCTATATAATAATCATGTGACAAAAAACAAATTTTTTATAAATTTTTTATTTTAAGATTATAAAATATTCATTTAAAGAAAATTAAATATTTCAACATAAGTAAAGTTTATTATGGTCAATTATAAATAATTTATTTTATAAAATTAATATATTAAAATATTAAAATTTATCTTTTAATATAATTTATAATATATTACAAAAACGTTTTTGTATGGTTACTTTATTAAATAATAAAACATATTAATTTTCTACCATATAGTGGAAATAGTTTTCAAATGTGTAACATATTATATTTTTTTTAACAATTTAAAAATGATTTTTTTCTAAATATTTTTGGTTTATTTATATTGGGTGCTTCATGGAAAGAAATATATCAAACATAAAATCATATTTACGAGGTGTAGAATTTGGTGTTATTTTTAATACATCTTTTTAAAAATTATTTCCATATATTTTTTTTAACATTGAGAAAAAACAAAGATTCTTTTTCCTTATTACACATTTTATTTGATCATTATTTCATAAAACATATAGATCCACCAAAGAACTTTGAATATATGGGGATTCTTTTTCAGTAAAGCCATATGTCATCAGTATAAGATATCCATATGTTGTTCATCATAATTAAGGTGAGGATCCGGTTTCACAACATCTGAGATTATTACATATGAAGGGACTAATATATACTTACATAGAAGAAATACATGGAATACATTATGCACTTGTAATATTTCATGTTGGAGGGATAACATATAATCTATAATCACAAATTGATCATTGATATCAACTAAACTGATGTATATAGGGTTGAGATACGTTTCCTTCCCAAATAAAAAAACCAGTTTCCATAGAGATAATTGAATAAAAACCTAATTATTAACATCAAACTCTATATCTCTTAAATTATTTTATTCCTTGACCTTATATATAAATAATGATTCATTTATTTTTCTTTTAATTATTTTATTCTTTAATTTCATTTCCTATACAAGTTATTCACTTGTAAACATCCTTAATCTGACTTGATCAAAACTTGTTGGAGTCCTACAACACATTCCATAAAGATCAATATATGGTACAATTTGAATAATATAACGGAAAATGGTTTTATATGAGTAAATTTACATGTTGGTGTGTTTCACCCAAAATCCATGAATGTTCACCATAAATTATCTCATTATATCCTCTATTGTTTTTATGGACCTCTGAAATAGATCATATACTATAGGGTGATAAAAATTACATAAAAGAAATTATATCTCTAATTAATTCTTAAAAATTCTCTAATACCTAATGAAAATACAAAGATCATGATCAAATAAAATGTAGAGGGGAATAATATACTACCTTAGCATATAAAATTTATATATCACATATATTTGGGAAATATGTAAATCTTGTATATACAAATAATACGCAATAAAATTATATGTATATATACTATAACAAAAAATGAATTATATAATGTATATTTTCTAGAAAGTTCCTCAATAAAATACTTGGAAGTTATTTTATATTTTCATACTAGAATAGGTTATATATTTAACATTCCCTTTGAATTAATAATTTATCTTTAACATATGGTAATAAAAATCATCTATTACTTTATTCCACATTTTTTCTCTTCATGTAATCCATAAATAATTTTTTATATATCTATATGTAATTATTCTATTTGGGTGAAGAAAGAAACATAAGATGTGAAAGCCATACAATGTGATATATTCCATTATTTATTACATGGGAAACATATCGGGGTTCCAAAACATATAACTTCTCCATTATGAAGGCTCGACTCAAGATAACACACTAATATTTTCTACAATTAATAATAAAAAGTTGAGTGTATTTATATCTTAAACATAATAGGTAATGTTGAGTCAATAAGTTTTTCCTTATGACTTTTCCATTCTTTCATACCTGGGGAGATTGTTGAGTCATAAAGGTTTCCTTATGACTTTACAATTACTTCTTGTTTTGAAAATCACAAACTCTTTATCTCAAGGAATCTCTTTTTTTACCTTGCTTTACTTTTATAAGGAATATTTTTTTCCCCTAAGAAGTTTATCCTTATCATGTTTTCATTTCTCATATGAGAATTTCTCTAAGTGTTAAATTTGGATTGAAACCAAAACCTTGGAATCCCATAATTACTCAGATATGAAGCATTTTGTTTTAGGATCTGAATTCTTAGAATTATTGGGATGAACACTTCAGAGTTCTGACTTCGAATTCTAAATCAGAATTCTAGTTACGAGCCTTTTGATTTATCACTCTGAATTCTCTATACGAATTCTAGATACAACCACTTCTAAATTCTAACTCTGAATTATGTATCAGAATTCTGGTAACAAACTTCTTACGTTTTGACTCTAAATTCTAAATACGAATTTTGGATATGAACTTTCTGAGTTCTGACTCCGATTTCTCTGAAGTCAGACTCCGAACTCTAATGAGTTCTGACTCTGAATTCTCATGAACTCTGACGCTGAACATTGTGAGTTCTGGTTCCGAATTATTATGAATCCATAATCTGAATTTTCATGAAATTTAGAGTCTGGAATTCTATAGAATTTAGGATCCAAATTCCTAGAAAATAGAATCTGAATATCCTTGTATTATAGTATCCGAATTCAATTTTATTTAGACTCCGAACTTTCATTTTCTTACATTCTAAATACTGGATTTTAGTCATAATTATATATTTTTTGTAAAATGATGGCGTGATTTCAGTTATCAACTAACCATTGTTTGAGTGACACGTGCACCAGTACATCCAAAATTCACTGAAAAATATGACTATTGGAGGAGGGAGCCGACTGTTGAAGTCATGCCTATAAATAAGAGCTTATTTGAAAGAGATCACAAATTTTGTACTGAACTTTGACAACTGTTCTTACATGCTGTTGAAGTGATTTATAGAGAGATAGAGGCTCTTATAAACTCCCCAGATTCATGCAGAATGTTTTGAACTGCTTGTTCAAACATTTATTTGTGTAGATTGGCATAGTGCATATGTTTGATTTCCTTGAAATCAGAGACTTCGGGATGTGAAGTCAGAGGTGAAGATTTCCTTAAAAGTCGAGGGATTGTAGGGATAGCAAGACAGATTCATATCTTTGGATTGAGGGATTACCTGGGATTGTGTAAGATAGACTTTATTGAAAGTATAAATCAAGGGTCCTCTTATCTAGAATTGTCGGATACCCTCCTCTTTGGGTTAAAAGAGTTACTACTTCTTACTTGTATTATATTGTTTTCGACTGTGTATTTTAGTTGTTGAGGTAATTATAACTTCCATATAATTCCTTAAACTTGTACTCTGATTTTATAGGATTCTATACGCTTTAAGGTAGATTCTTATGTGGTTTAAACTTTTCTTAAGTTTCATTTTTTAAATAACTTTTCTGGAATCATGCAAGATAATAGAAACTAGAGGTGTTGTGAATTTTGGTTATTCAAAATTTCCTTAAGGATATTTTAGTATAGAATTAACCTCCCCTCATGTATTTGATAATCTCATTAATATCACATCAATCCTACATTTGGTATTATAGAGTATATCATACTCACATTCCATCTGAACAATTGGTATAAAAGGTTAGAAACCTCATATCCTATACCAATCCAACAATTGGTTTCAGTTCAAGGTCTCTGAAATACTTATATTCACATATAAGATTTTCCGTGCTCAATGTTTTCATAATAGATTTTTCAGATTCATATTTTTGGATTCATATTTTTGGATTCATATTTTAATATTCATACATTGTTTCATATTTTCAGAATCATAATGTTCGTATTCATTCTTTCTTAGAGATAAAATATTGATTTCCTTGGTTAGGATAATTTCTCTTTTTTTACAAACTCATACTACTAACAATTTTGTGTACTAAATATTTTCGTAACGATGGAAGGTTTAAATATTGAATATATTGATAATCTAAATCCTAACAGACCTCCTTTTTTATGGAAATGATTATGAATACTATAGAGATTGGATGAAGAATTTGTATATCAATACTACAGTTGATACCTATCTAATGCTGACAGGAGATTATAAGATTCCCGATAAGGAATTGAGAACCTTTACGAATTAGGAGAGATCAGAATATCAAGAAAACCTCAGTGTCAAAAATACTTTTTTGTGTTCCATGGCTAGGAACATATATAGTCAAATATAATCGTGTTATGCTGCAAACAATATCTAGAAGAAACTTGAAGTTACACATTTTGGTACATCTAATGTCATAGAGACAATAATAACTTTGCTCAAAGTTGAATATCATGGTTTTAACATTCCTTATGGTGAACCTATAAGAAAACTACAAAAAAGGTTTATGACTATTGTGAATAGCTTACAATATATGGGAGAAAAAGGTTTGGATGATGAGGCTCTTGTATAAAATATCATAGATATCATGCCAAATGAATGGGAGTCTAAGAGGATAGGTATTGCTGAGAATAAGAAAGTCACATGGATTTCCTTAGATGTGTTGTTTGGAAAACTTCTTCACCATGAATCTAGAATGAAGAGAGATACTGAAAACGTTACGAAGAAGAATGGGAATGGAGGATATGCTTTTACAACCACTTATAAACATATGAAATACAAGACCCCAGATAGAGTAACTAGATCAAATTCAAAGAAATTTTTTATTCAGCCAGAATCTTATGACACAGAAAAGTCTGAGAATTAATTAGATAATCTTGCTCATAGAATGAAAAATATTGTAGCTCAAAAGAACCATCAAAATATGTACATGAAGAAAGACTATAGAGATAAAAAATATAGAGAAGTTACATGTTATTAATGTTGAATAACAGGTCATATCAGACCTGATTGTACTTTATTGGAAGATAAGGAAAAGAAGGAAAGGATTTTAGAAAGGAACAAGAAGAAATTCTATCGATCAAACCAAAAGAAAAGCCTTAAAGCTAATGATTATTCGAGTTCTAGATGTGGAGACTCTTCGGAAAGTGAATCTGTTGAATATGATTCATTATCACAGAAGAATATGGGATTCATTTCTACTACTTATTTCCATAATACATGTCTTATGTACAAGGTATGCTTTGCTGATGCATTAAAAAAAATTTCTCTTGATAAGAATTACTATTCAGAAAATAGTACTTTTGATGAAGATACTTCATCCTCAAAAAACGATGAAATACCTTCATATGAAGAAGTTTCAATATTTTCCAAGTTACTTGAAGTAAGAAATTGTAAAAATTTCTAATAAATTAGAAAAAGAAAATACTAGGTAAGAAATTATTACAAAAGAGAATTCAAATATTTCTAGAGATCTTGGAGATAAAGATGAGCTTTTAGTAAAACTTTCTAAAGACCTTGATAATGAAAATTTTGTTAAGGAAGACCATTATAAAGATTATAAGAATTCTATTTTTGAGATAAAAGTTTTTGTGGAAAAATATAACTCTAAGGAAATGATTCATGAGGATAGGAATTTAGTCATCAGACTTTAATCCGAAATATTTTCTCTTAATAAGTTTCTTGCAAACTTTACCTCTAGGAAAGAAAATTTTGACAAGATTTATTCTCAAATTAAACCTTAAGGAAACAATACTAGAGTAGTTTATACTCACCCAAAACCGGTTTTCAAAAACAATTATTTCGTTCCTTCTAGAGCACATTTTTGCAATAAATGTCAAAGTGGTGGGCATTGAAAGAAATATTTCTCCCTGAATAATGTTAAATGACTTGGGTTTCATACATATTATTTTTCTAAACAAATGTGGATACAAAAATTTTGTTGTCTAACAATTCCGGATCCAAGAAATCTTGGATTTTGAAAATCTAACGATCTCTTTTTTAGGAAGATAAAGAAGGTACCAACAACAATACTCAGTAAATGGATAGTGGATGTTCCCGGCATATGTCTGGTAATAATAACATCATTGAAAAGATTATCGAGACAAAAAGGAGGAAAAGTAACATTCAGAGATAATGCTAAGGAATAAATTGTTGGTATAAAAACATTGTTCTTCTGGGAAAAACATTTATTTCAAATGTTTCATTTGTTAAAGGACTTAATCACAACCTAATCAGCATAAGCCAATTTTGCGATGAAGGATACCTTGTGATTTTTAGAAATGATAAGTGATTAGTACACAATTACAAGGAAGAATTTTTTCTTTTATCCAATAGGCAAGAGAATGCTTACACACTAAATTTAGAAGACCTTAAGAGACAAGATCTACCTTGCCTTAGTGAAATGGAAGATCATTCTTGGTAATGGCATAAAAGGTTAGGACACTGTATCCTTAAGTACTTATGCAAAATTTCTAATAAAGGACTAGTTAAGGATCTACCAGAGCATAGATTTGACTCTTTAAAATTATGTGATCCTTGTCAATATGGAAAGAAACATAAATTATGTTTTAAATCAGTCGGTGAATTTTCAACTATTGATGCATTACAGATAGTGCATATGGATTTTTTTGGTCCTAAAAAAACTGGAATCATTGGGGGTAAGTATTATGTATTCGTCTTGGTTGATGACAACACTAGATTTATGTGGGTCTATTTTATGGAAAATAAGTCTGAAGATTATTCTTATTTCAAAAGTTTTAGAGCCCATGTTAAAAATGAGAAAAGACTTCCATTGAAAACTGTTTATAGTGATCATGGAGGAGAATTTCAAAATTCTGATTTTGAAACTTTTTGTAGTAGAAAAGGCATTACTCATAACTTCTTAGCACCCAGAACACCTCAACAAAATGGTGTGGTTGAAAGAAGAAATAGAACTCTTCAAGAGATAACCAAAACCATGTTGTGTGAGTAATCTGTAGCCAAACATTTTTGGGTTGAAGCTATATGTACTGCTTGTTATACTATAAATCGAGTTTTGATTAGACCCTTTCTTAACAAAACTCCTTATGAGTTATGGAATGGTAGAAAACCGAGACTTTCCTACTTTAATGTTTTGATTTTCAAGGTATTAATTATGAATACTAAAGATAAACTTCATAAATTCGCACCAAAATATGATGAAGGAATTTTATTAGGCTACTCCAAAACTTTTAAGGCCTATAGAGTTTTCAACAAAAATACTTGTACTATTAAAGAGACATTACATGTGAAATTTGATGAAATTGAACCTTTTGTTTTTAAACAACTCCAACCTATACCCTCGGATGTGTTTTCAAAAACTGATTATCAACCTTTGATAGAAGAATCTTCTGATAAGGATAATGTCTAAGAAGATACTTCTGAAACATTTACCCTATAAGATTTCCTACCCTAGTTGATGAACAGGTTTTACAAAACCCAAATAATTTTTTTCTAAAGAATCATCCTAGGGATAGCATCATTGGTGATGTGAATCAACATGTAAGTACTAGATGTTCCGTAATAAATAAAGTAGAAAATATTAAATTCCATTCCCAATTAGAACCAAAAAGAAATGGTGAAACTTTAGGTGATGATGATTGGATTAAATCCATGCAATATGAACTAAATGAATTCAAAAAGAATAAATTCTGGACTATGGTTAAAAGACCTAAGGAAACTTATGTTATTGGAGAAAAATGGGTCTTCAAAAACAAGTGTGATGAAAATGGAATCATTGTTATAAATAAATCTAGATCACTTTATAAAAGATATAATCAACAAGAATGAATAAATCATGAAGAAACCTATGCTCTAGTAGCTAGACTTGAATATATTCGTATTTTACTTGACTTTGCCTCATTCTTTAACTTTAAAAATTTTCAAATGGATGTGAAATGTGATTTCCTTAATGGTTTTGTACAAGAGGATGTTTTTGTTGAACAAAATCCTGGTTTTGAAGATACAAAACATCCTGATCATGTTTTTAGACTTAACAAATCTTTGTATAGAATTGAAAAATCCCCTAGAGTCTGGTATGATAGACTCATAGTATTTTTACTTAAATATAACTATGTTAAGGGAAATTCAAATCCAACCCTTTTTATAAATAATGATAAGAAAAATGTTTTGATTGTTCGAATTTGTGTTGATAACATTATATTTGGTTCAACTCAGCAATCTTTAACAGATTCCTTTTTGGATTTATTGAAATCTATGTTTGAAATGAGTATGATGGGTGAGTTAACATTTTTACTTGGTTTTCAAATTTCATAAACACTAGAATAAATCTACATATCTCAACATAATTATATTAAAGATCTTCTTAAAAATTATGGATATGACAACACTAAAAGTATTAGTATTCCTGTGGGTACTTCAAACACACTTGATCTTGATGAAGCTGGAAAACCAGTAGATCAAAAAACCATTAGAAGTATGAAAGAAAATTTACTATACTTGACAGCTAGTCATGTAGACGTAATGTTTTTTGTGTTCTTATGTTCAAGATATCAATCCAATCATAACCAATCTCATTTAATGTAAGTGAAAAAAAATTCGCTACTTAAAGGGAACGATGGATTTAGGACACTTTTACACTTCTAGAAATGATTTTATTTTAAAAGTTTTTTTGGATGCTGATTTTGATGGATGTAGAATGGATAGAAAAAGTACATTTGGAATTTTTCATTTCTTAGAGATTCATTAGTTTCTTGGTCATGCAAGAAGAAACACTCATTGGCACTCTCCACTACTGAAGCTGAATATGTAGCAGCAGGAAGTTGTTGTGCTCAAGTGTTGTGGATGCAACACACACTCACAGACATTGGCTTGAGTTTTTTTGAGACTCAAATTATGTGTGATAACACAAGTTCCATTTCCCTTAGTAAAAAACCTGAACAACACTCTCATGCAAAGCACATATATATTAGGCATCACTTTCTAAGGGATCACACACAAAAAGGAGATATCATTCTTCAATTTATCGGAACACAATATCAACTTACTGATATTTTCACAAGATATTTACCCTATGATAGATTTGAATACATTCAATAGAATTTTTTAATGATAACTATAAGGTAATCCTCCTCAACGAAATCCTATTGATCCAATCTTCTTATAGTAATAAAATCATTTTCATAGGGGTATTACATTTTCTTGTAGGTTTTTCATATTTTTCGTAATGAATTTTTTCCTATTTTTCGTAATGATGTTCTTTATTTTTTCTTAATGAAGTTTTAAATGTTTTTTGTAATGAATATTTTCATAATGGAAATTCTCATACTTGAAATTTTCATAATGGAATTTTTTGTACAAAAAATTTTTGTAAATTTTTTTTTTCATACTTAAAATTATCATTGTGAAGTTTATCGTACTAAATATTTTCGTAATGAAGATTTTTGAAATGAAGATTTTCGTAATGAAGATTTTCATAATGAAGATCTACATATATTTTTTTCTTTTTCCCGTACTCATTTTTTTTCAGAATCTAAAGTCCTCCAAGAATAATTTTCCTCAATACGAATAATTCTCCAAACAATTTGAAAGGTATGATTCTTTCTTGTGTTTTCGTAATAACATTTTACTTAATGTTAGATTCTTTTGTTTTTAAAATTTATCATATTCTAGTTTCCTTAAATCCTATTTTCTTTCTTTAAAAACCTCAAAATATCAGATCCTACCAAAAATTTCCTTTCGGATAAAATTTCAACGATCAGATCTGATCATAAAGTTTCTCATCCATTGGATTGAAATTGGAAGATGAACCGTCACTCTAACACCTATAAAAGGGGACCCCAGATATTTGTACCACATCGTTTTTCATAGATTTTGTGTGTCGAAGCTATTTCCCTCTTCCAAATCCCATTTCGAATTTTTCAGAAGTTCTCAAGTCCGAATGTCTTCATAGGTTCCTTCTCAAGATATGTCTACTGTCAAGCCGGTTTCAGAGTGGAAGCTTTACAGGGAGAGGTTGGTACATTCAAACATCATCAAGAAATATGACTCCATTATCTCAAAGAATATCAGTCTTAATGGGTGGGAGAGTATATCCATTTCAAAGATAGGAGCTCAGGAGGTTGTATATCTGAATCTCCTCATTGAGTTTTATGAATCAGCAAGTTTTTTCAAGCAAGATGGTAGAGAATATTTCTCCTTCAAGAGTTACAGTAAAACTTATGCACTCTCTTACACCAAGTCTGCTAGCTTGGTGGGGCCCCCATATGAAGGGGACGCTGAATATGGATCCCACAAGCTAGCATATGTTAAAGGATGTTTTGTAAAGTTGAAGGCTATTGAATAACATGGACATACTGATGTCAAGACCGCAAAGATTTATCACTTGAATACCAACAATCAGATCCTACAGTTATGGGTTCAAGGTCTTATCGTACAGATAAAGGATGAAAAGGACACTCTTAAGAAAAGTGATATGTATATCTTATTTTATTTGGTAAATCTAAGGAAAAGAAATCTGATTAAGCATATTCTCATTATGATTAAGAATATCAAGAATGGGAATCTTAGAGCTCAGATAATCATGTATCCTACCTTAATTTCCAATTTGATAGTTCGGTGTATTGAATATTTCACGATCCCTTATAGTTCCAAGTTGAGGAATTGCTAGGTGATGCTCATCAGTGCTGATACCCTCAAGAGAATGACGATTGGATTCTCTAAGTAGTCAGGGGAGTTCGATGATCTACTAGAGGATGAGGTAGAAGCCATTCCGAAAAATATAGAAGAGTCTGAACCTTCAAAGAAAGCTAGAAAGAAGAGGAATCTTAAATAAGTGGATGAAATTGAGAAAACCTCTAAAGCCAAAGAAGTCCAATCCACACCGCTAAAACCCAAAAAGTAGAAATCCTATCCTGATGAAGTGGTTACCAAATTGAGGGTGGATAAGAAGAATCGGAAGGAAGGGGAACCATAGTTTGGTCTAGATCCTACTAAGGCCAAGGCTTTGAAAGGGAAAGCTACTGAAGTGCTTGAAAAACAATAAAAAGAGAAGAAGCTAAAGAAGAATATATCTGAGGTAGAGATTGTGAAATCTATTTTGAAGGATTCTTAAGTTTCATCCGAGAATATTCCCGAACCGAAAACGTTCCTTGTAGAACAATTACTTGAGACACCAGGGAAATAGTAAATGACTCCGGAAAAACCACAAGAGAAGGATGTTGAATAGTAAGATGTGGAAGAAGTACATGGAGCTGAAAGCACTAAAGATATAGATGATCTGATAGTGAATGTAGAATACTTTCATGATAAGTAAAGTACTTCTGAAAAATTGTCAATCCGGACATCTCAAGCTGGATCTTCAAGACTTTCTTCTGCTGGAGTTGATGAGAAGGGTTAGGAAGAGGAAGTGAAATAGTTATCTAACAAAAAGAGTCATAATCATGATTTCATTCTTGCTAAAGATATTGAGCCTAGAGATGAGAAAGGAAAAATTTATGAAGACAAAATTGTTCAATTATCTGAGAGTGATCGTGAGTCTCCAGATGAAGAAGATGTTCTGAGAATTAGTTAGGGGGAAAAAGTGGTTGTTGATAACCCAAATAAAGAAATTTTATGGAATAAAGAAGCTGGTGAAACATATAAGGGGAAGCTGGTTGAGCTAGATGAAGAACTATCTCCATGAAAAATTTCAGATTCAGAATCGTCATCTTTGGGACATGAATTTTTCGTTCAGCCCCTAAAGAACCTAGTGGACCCTATTCTGATCTTTCCTTCAATAGAATATAGATTCTAGATGCTACAACATAGCATGAATTAGAAAACCGACGTCATATTCATGGTGATGGATAGGTGTGTAAAGGATGAGGCCGAACACAAGAGTTTCCTTATCAATTATAAATCCCACAGAAAATCTTCCAAGAAAATGACAACCTGTTCGAAGAAGATTATTGAATATTTGGGAGAGCTAGATCAATTTCAAGAAGTTGATAAAGAAGATTTTGATACTAAACATACCAAAATCAGGGATCTTACAAATAACATTCACGAAAAGATAAATCTTGATAAGAACACTCAGATCCAGGATTTCAATTATTTGAATGGGAAGTTGAATTATATTGTCCAAAGATGGAAAATAGAAAGGGATCTCCGGATCGAGATGAAAGAAAGGCTAGTGAAGCAAGATGAATTACTGAAGGCTCAGGCAGAGGCCCTGAAGGCTCATGATGATAGGATCACATCCTTAGAAAAGAAAGTTGAGGAGGATCACAAAGAACTAAAGAAGGTGAAAGCCATTGTTAAGAAGATGATTCCCAAGGAAAAATAAGTAAAATAGATTCAAATTTGATCTTTTTTTGTATCTATTTTTACATGTACAAATAATTTCAATCCTAATAAAATTGTGGTTTCTTGGTTTTGTTTTGATGTTTATACTAATATTTAAGGTACCATATATTTTTCCATTCCCTCAAACTCTTTTTTAAAATCACAAATGGGGATAATAAAAAATAATTCTATGTTAAAGAAGAAATATCCCTAAGTAAGGGGGAGTTCTCATTATAAATATTTCCATACTCAATATAATAAAAATTCTCATTACAGAAATCTAGAATACGATCCTTAGACTTCCAAATCCTAAGGGAGAGTTAGTCATATTCACCATTGTTCATATATAACGGGATAAAAGTTTTATTTTCAATGTCTAGAAATTTTTTTTCTAAGTCCTTGTATTCTTTTTCGTAAAATGTTTGTGCTTTCCAAAAAGGGGGGGGGGGATAATTGAGTAAATAAGGTTTTCCTTATGAATTTTACATTCCTTCATACTGGGGTAAATTGTTGGGTCATCAAGGTTTCTTTATGACTTTACAATTCCTTCTTGTTTTAAAAAACACAAACACCTTATCTCAAGGAAAATTTATTTTTACCTTGTTTTACTTCTATTAGGAAAATTTTCTTCCCCTTTGAAATTTATCCTTATCATGTTTTATTTTCTCATATCATAATTTTAATAAGTATACAATTCTGATTGAAACCAAAAACATGTTATCCCATAATTAATTAGATATGAATCATTCTGTATTAGGATCCGAATTCTAAGATTTCTGGATATGAACTCTTCAGAGTTCTGACTCTGAATTCTGAATCAGAATTCAGGTTACAAACTTTATGAGTTCTCACTCTGAATTCAGAAAATGAATTCTAGATTCGAACACTTTTGAGTTCTGACTCCATATTCTGAATACGAATTCTAGATATGAGCTTTTTGAGTTCTGACTCCGAGTTCTATGAATTCAGACTCCGAACTCTCATGAGTTTTGACTCTACTATCTCATGAACTCTGACACTGAAATTTCTGAGTTCTGGTTCCGAATTCTTATGAATCCATATTCCAAATTTCCGTGAAATTCAGACTCCAGAATTCTATATAATTCAGGTTCTGAATTCCTAGAAAACAGAATCCGAATATCCTTGTATTATAGACTCCGAATTCAATTTTGGTTAGACACTGAACATTCATTTTCTTACATTATGAATATTTGATTTTAGTCACACATACATTTGTTTTGTTATAAAATGATGTCGTGCTTTCAGTTATCAACAAACCATTGATTGAGTGACATGTGTACAGGTCCCTCCGAAATTCAAGGAAAAATATGACTGTTGGAGGAGGGAGATGACTGTTGAAGCCATGACTATAAATTGGAGCTTATTTGAAAGAGATCAAAATTGTTGGAATGAACTTTGACAACTGTTCATACATGCTGTTGAAGTGATTTATAGAGAAAGAGAGGCTCTTATAAACTCTCAGGATTTGTGTCGAAAGTTTTGAACTTCTTGTTCAATCTTTTCTTAGTACATATTTTCTTAGTGCATAGGTTCGATTTCCTTGAAATCAGAGACTTCGGGTTGTGAAGTCAGAGGTGCCAATATCCTTAAAAATTGAGGGCTAGTGGGGATAGCAAGACAGATGCCAATATTTGGATTGAGTGCTTACATGGGTTTGGGTAAGATAGACTTTCTTAAAAGTATACATCAAGGGACCTCTTATATAGTGTTTTTGGATACCCTACCCTTTGGGTTAAAAGAGTTACTACTTGCTACATGTAGTATTTTGTTTTCCACTGTGTATTTTAGTTTTTAAGTTAAGTATAACTTTCATATTCTTCTTTAAAGTTGTACTATGATTTTATAGGATTCTATACACTTTAAGGTATAATATTAGTTGGTGTAAACTTTTGTAAAGTTTTATTTCTAGATTCACTCTTTCAGAATCATGCACGATAATAGAACTTATAGGTGTTGTGAATTTTGGTTATTCAAAATTTCTATAAGGATTTTTTAGTCTACAATTCACCCCCAATATTGTATTTGAGCATCTCATTAGTATCATATCAATACTACATTTGGTATTATAGAGTATATCATACTCACATACCATCTGAACAGATAATGGTGAAATAATTTTGGAAACATTTAATTCCATTACATTCCTTTGGATTTCATGATTTATCAATTGAAATTCTGTGAGTATTAACACTTTTCCATCCACATCATGGATATTAACGAATGGTCCTTCTCACTCTAGTAATCAAATACATGGTTTCTTTTCCAATAGTGATAATGTAATGATTTGTCATAATTATTTTTAAACACTAAAAATTCCCTTTCGTATATATTGATATCTTTTTTTAATATATATATATATATATTTATATATATATTAGACTCTTATGTTTATCATAAACGTATCACCTCTCTCTATAGAGAAAGTTCAACAAATATTTCAATGAAAGGGTCAATCACATGATCTATATATCTTGGGTTCTATATTTCTACTCATTATTCATTAACTTATGTGATTCATATGTAATTAGCTTCGAAATGTTTATAAGAATTCATCCTAATCCTTTTGTGGAAGCATCAATGTATAAAAAAACACCATCTATAAAAAGATTTAGTATATGTATAAGAATAATATCAAATATTATCTTAATTTACCTTAATATTTCTTCACATTATGTTATGCATGGGAAGTTCACAATATTCATTGTTAACTAGGTTAGTTGATTATATAGATACCCCGAGTCTAGTAACCCAAAGATAGTTTTTACTTTATTCTATTAGAACTAGATACAAGAAGTCACATCCTAAAACCAAAAATAGCTTAATATTCTTGATAAAATACATACATACATGAAATTAACATTAAAATTGAAAACATTATATAAAAAATGTGTTTTCCATGAGAACATCATAATTCCACTTAGTATATCCCTTCATATCAGTTACAAAAAATTTCTTGTATTATGTGGAAAATAAAATATAAGAAATGGGTGAGCCTGGACTTTCTTTACATGCAAACATAGAGTAAAAGATACTATTAATAAATACTACTAATCAATATGGAATTTTGAAGAGAGGAAACACATTTTATTTAAGAAATAACTTGATCAAAATTTGGTAGGAATAAATGATGATCAAATAAATACATTTAAATTTTCATATGATCTTTAAACATATAATAGATACAAAAATTAATCAAATAAAAACAAGGAAATCAATAAATTATCTCATAATTAGTTTATTCCTAATTTAATTAACATGAACATACTTTCAATAAATCTCTCAATAATGTTTATAAATGCATGTAAAACCAATATAATTAAACCAACAGATTTATCATATGCGACCTGTCGATATAAAGAGGGGATATCTATTACCGATCCCCATATATTACTTACTATGTAAAATGTGTTCTTAATATTAAATGGGAAAATATTATAAAAATATACATTCATATTGAAAATCATACAAATTGAATGTTGATACATTCAACTATCATATAAATATAATCATAAATCATCCAGAGTTATATGGGGAATGGTTATAAAATTGTATATCATAGTCAAAATAATCACAAACAATACAAAATAATAATAATAATGTTATTAATAAAATATATCCTTATCATATAATAATTAAAATATAGGTTTTATGCAATTGATGAGTATCAATCCCATAACAAAATGTCAAAAAAAAATTTATGGAGGAAAATAATAATTCTCCTTGATAAAAACCATTTGAAGAAAAATTCCATAAACATTTTAAAAACTTATTTCATTGAAAAAAGAGGAAATATGTATTATAATCATGAAAACATTAATTATTTATGAAGGTGAATAACTGCATTCATATCGTACATCTTATGAAAAAATCCTTCCACATTTTAGGTAAAAACCAAACATGCCTTATTTTATAAAACAACATGATGTTTCCTTTCATGTTTTTTGTAGAATTTTAATATTACTAAAAAATTATTTATTAAATAATTTAGATAAGGTTTGATTCATTTTTATTTTTTGTAGATAACATGGATTTGGATAAAAAATTGATGAAAATGCAATATAAGGTTGGATTTTCCTAAAAACAATTTCACGATAATTTCAGGTACAAAAGAGTGGAAACTATTAAAATTAAATGAATAAATTATTGAATATAAAAAGTATAATAACATATAATTAATTTAGGATATAAAAACAAAATTAATCCCCCAAGAGACACTTAAACATAAAAAATAAATAATAATGATGAGATTGTGAAAGAAAACCTTACCACCTTGGTAAGCAAGAAATCATAATACCCATGAATAAATAAAATCTAATGAAACATTGAATAAAATAAAGATAAATATATTTATGATATAACATATAAAATTATAATTATATACAACAAAATTGGTAGAATTGGTGAAAATGGTGAACATATAAAGGAAGTCAAAGATAGAGAAGAAAATCTTTCCTTGGGTTTGAATTCAATCATATGTGTTTTGAAATCAAATATAATAATTAATTATTTATTATACATCAATTGAAGAACCAAAATAATATATATCATACAATGTATGATACTATTATAAATTTTACCACCCATTTAATAATAGTATATCATTATTTTTCTTATTTTGGGAGTTAATTTCCATGTTTTCCAATTCATGTTTTTTCCTAAATGTTTTATTTATTATACATTAGATATAACACCATCATCTCCATATTGTTTTTTAGTATAAAAATATTGTATATTTTTTAGTTACATCCCTAAACACATTAATGAATGTTTTATAGATAAAATTAATAGCATAACTTCATGGAGAGGGTAGGTCATACATATGCACAAGAAACCACATCATTCCCTTAAATAGTTAAAGTGTAAATAATTATCTAATATATTAATTTTCTTGAGTTCATTTCATCTCATATATATCATATATATTAATACAGTTTTCATTATTATATTCCATGTAATGGGTGACTGAAAAATGAATCGCATCACTTTTTGAGGTGGTATTATTCCATACACATGATGGATATTATTGTATTTTAAACTGAATAAAATGAAAGAAGTTATAGGTGATATTAAAATAAAATTATTATAATTATATGATTAACATTATATATAAATTATATCCATTATTATATCAAACCATGATATGTCTGGATGGAAACTGAGTTACATAATTTTGTTTGATGGTTGTTCGCTAAACACATGATTTGATGATTTTTTTTCCTTTTGATATATGCGGTGATGGATAAATATTATTATATAAACACGATAAAATCTTAATATATGGGAAAAAAGATATTATTTTATATAAGTGTTATGATATAAATATATATCCATTAAATATATTTTATTCATGTGTATACCATATAATTTTACGCGTTTAGTTTATACTATTCATAACATGCAACATAATGGTTAGATTATAATGGCCATGTTTAAATAATAATTTTCAATAGATAATCATGTTTCATTCAAACATGATATTTCATGCATTGAAATATATTGAAGAGTTTAAAGTTAATTTTTTTTAAATAAATCATAACATCTCATATACAACATTACCTTATTGGCTTGGTGCTGCGTGACATATATGCTATCGAACTAGATTATTTTCTATTAAAATCATGGGATGTTAAATTCTACCCTCCATAAATAAATTTCGACCTCCTAATTTAATACTTACCTCTATGATCATGATTTTTACATTTATAATTATATGTTTTGTAATCAAAATCACCAAATGGTTAATAAAACATCCTCTTGATAAGACAGAAAGGGACTTACAAAGGGTAGATAACTAGGATTCCTTGTATAATAACATTGGTGGGATATGAGGAAAATGAAATTGAATAGAATACTAAAACCCAATTATTAAATAAGGGTGAAATAGATCATTGATCACAAGAAAGTGTATAAATAATTAAAATACAAGGATATTAAAACCATAAATATTTGATGAGTTATGAGGAAATTTTATTCATCAGATATAAAGGTAATATGATGAAAAAATTAATATACATTTATATGAGATGAATAATTATTTTGACATTATTATAGAGAATTAAAAAAATAACACTTACAAATTCATACTTTTGATGTGCATTGATGAATTTCCACTTCATTTCGTACTCAAATAAATGAAAATCAAGATGAATTAGTTTATTCCTAAATCACAAAAAATAGTATTTAACATATCATTAGCTCAATAAAATAATATTTCATTACTAAAATATCTATATATTTTCTATTACAAAAATTGTTATCACATGTTATGGAAAAACACAAAAGTTTTAACATAATCCATTATATAAAAAGTTAAACATATGATCATTCTGAAAAAATTATAACTAGATTTAATGTCCAAATATTTAGAAGTGATGTCACTAAAATTTCAAAATCATCATTACAGTATATTACCCAAACAATATAATACATATCTTAATGACAAACACCAAATATGTTATTACATTGATCACTATAAAATCTAATTTAAAATGTGAATGCTTCCAAAAATAAAAAATAGCTTGTCAATATATTCCAAAATTCAAACATTCATTAAACTCCAACACTGATAAAATTAATATCTATCTAATTTCAATGATACCAATACTATCCAATAAACAGATAATTATAATAATGGAATAAAAATGGATATATATTAAGGGTTATCCTCCCATAATCATACGGTTTTAAAAAATATCTATGTACCACTAAATCGCGTTTCCTAGTCATCAATAACATTCAAAACGTATCATCGAATACTTATATTAAAACTACTTCATTAAAATCCACATACATTTTATGACTCTTATCATTAATAAAATAATAATAAAACACAATTATCATATCCAAATACACAGGAACATTAATCATTCCACATTGACTGTAGTTATAGGAAACGATTAAAATTGATTCCTTGGATTCTTCTAAGTAACATTACCTTGAATCTAGTGCCATTCATTTTAATATCTCCCCATATCTTTATATGTGAAACAATACAAATTAATGGTGTATTATATACGATTTAAATAATCATAATGGTATAATAACTATCCACACATAATGTAAACTACTATTTCCTTCAGGTATTTTCTAGGGACTCTTTCCAAAATTATCACATGGGGGAATATTTTTCCCTTTATAAGTTTTATGAATATCTTTCTTTACCATTATATTTTTTTCGTTCATCCCTCCAATGTAATAATACATGGAAAATTATTTCTCTATCATTATACCATATGATATTATGTCCTTGTATGAAGTGAATGGTTGAGAAACTAGTTCC
Organism: Viscum album; assembly: GCA_963277665.1. NCBI lineage: Eukaryota > Viridiplantae > Streptophyta > Magnoliopsida > Santalales > Viscaceae > Viscum > Viscum album. The sequence goes on from OY728150.1 coordinate 524,313,775, forward strand.
CTTCATATGATTATCCTAAGACCATCCAAGAAAACATCACTCTTACTCTTTGAATTTTATGAAATTATATGGTTCCATTCCTTCTATATGAACCCTTTCTAAATAATGGAATATAAAAGATAAATTTGTAACATTATGAAATATAACGTACAATCCCAAAATAACTTAAACACTAATCATAAATTGAAAATTTCATGCCTGGATAATATCATAAACATAAACATGGTTTCTTTAGGAATTTTTTTAATTCTAGTAAATATTTTGTAATCCATTATAATGGTCTATAAATATAATTTTAATTTAAATAATTCATATACACAGATATTTTCAAACAAGGAGAATATTATGGCCCATTTTTATACATGGGGTAACACTTGAGTTGTGCCTGATTCATCTTTTAGAGTTATTACATATAGGTACATATATTTCAAAACCACTTCCACTTATAGGGTCCATAATTTTTTTAAATCATAGTAAAAACAAATAATAGATTTTTAGAGACCCAAAACATAATATAAATGTAAATTACATTAATTTTGCAGAATAATTAATACATAACAAAAATAGACACCAAAGGACCGTAATAGTTTAGTGTCTTTGGAAACTCAAAACATAGTCTTCTAATCTTGGTGAAAGATCATAAACATCTCCCATAAAGATCTTCCCCTTTTATTTTATAACCTAAAACCTTTATTTAAATTCTAGGGAAAAGAAAAAGTAAAAAATGGGGACCTCAAATGCCCAGTAATGGTAAACATAAAGAACATAAAACAACCCATAAACATTTGAATGCAAAATCTTGAACATAAAATATAAACATCAAAATCTTGAGCAAAGACATGAATCTTTGAAGTACGTAAGGAATATATCATAAGGGAACATCAATAATGATAAAATTTCATTGGAATAAAAAATGTAATTGTGGAAAACCATTAATCGTATGATATGATTTCTATAGTAGCTATGGCATTACTTCCAAGACCATATTAGTAGACAAAGTCCCTTTCTAAATCGAGTTCCCTCCCCGTTTCAATCCTGTAACACTGAACCAAATTAACTTACCAATACAGACATGTCTATCTCATGGGATATAAATCTTTACGCAATGAATTGGATGTAGATATAGGTCCCACCAATCTCATACTTAAATCATTCTTTCTTGTGCCACAACATAAACATAAATCATTCATCATAACCCAAAGAATAAAAATGGGTTTCATAAGAATCATCCCATCATAACATATTTCATATAAAGAAATGGATATCATTTCTTCATAAGAAAAGTGAAACCATGAAAATAATATAGATATTATAATTGAAACATACACATAATAAATAATTTCATCTTATATGGAAAACGGTTTTGATAAAACACTTGAAAAGAATTCTTCAGGAAAATATCATTTCTTATTATAAATCATTTTATTTTCAAAAAATGCCACACAATTTTAAAATAAAATGATTTTATTTAAAATAAAAATGAAATATTTTTGAGTAAACTTCTTGAAAATAAGGCGTTATAAAACTGTAAAAATCTGTTCATGCCGTATAAGTTAAAAAAACATTATTCTCGTACTTTTGCTGGAAAAGTCAAAAAGTAACTCTTATGGTTAAAAAAAGAAGGATTCCTTACATACCATGTAGTAAAAGTAAAAAATGGGTAAAAATGACATTAAACATAAATGAAACCATTTTTAGAAAACAAGGATATGGATGGTAAATATAACCCCAATAATTACTTACGAATAAACAATCTCGGATAAAAATGAGATTTGAAAAGTTATACCTTACCTTATGTCTGATATGCTTCGTATGTATCTGGACCTCCTGTATAATGATTTAAATACTGTTGTTGACTTATTATAGAATCATATTAATTTTTATGATATCATATATGGTTCAATAATGACTTTATAATACCCGTTCTTTTGTAAATTCCATGTTAAAACATCGTTTTGAGTAAAATCGTTTCATTTATCATACGTGTTTAGATTTGTTGTTCTTGATATTATTATTAATTATATAATTTTTTAATTACTTAAAGAATGTAAATCATTATTTATATATCATATATATTCAGTATATAAATATAATAGATAGGTGAATGAAATGAAATACACCGTTCAGGGAGACGGTAGGATGTATGTACACATGAACAATGTTTTCCTTTCCTTATTGAAATGAATGGAATTAAGTAGATGACATATATATATATACATAATTACAGTAGCATTATTATGTAATATATTTCAGGATTACTTATTATATATACTTTATAATCATTCCTGAATTGTAAACATGGAAAATTATTCTCATCACGTCGTGCAGACGGTAATCCGTACATACGCACGAGCAATGATATCGTTCCCATCTTTATTTAATGGAATTGGAGTGGATGATAAAATATAATAGAATTGGTATGATGTTATAATAATAATATATAGTTATTCTTTACACCATTATACCCACCCATGTAAGGTGGTGGTGGAAAAACAGATTACACCACGGCGAGGAGACGGTATTCCATACGTACGCAGGTGCGGTGATTTCGTTTTCCATAGGATGGATAGAGGGTGAAATGGGGTTGTTTAATATTTATAAAAAAATATAGGTATATAAGTAATACTGATGTTATTACTTTATAATGAAACAACTAAAGAAGAAGAAGTTGAAGAAGAAAGAAACATGAAAGAATCGTTAGAAGAGATTACCTCTTCTTCGACGCACCTCCTTTAAACTTATTCTTAGAACACTAGAGTTGGTCTCTTGAGAAGAACAGAACCTCTATGATATAACTAGAGAGGTTTAGAAGAGGATGTTTCAGGTTTTGGACGAGCTTCAAGGCTCAAAGGGGTGTGAAGAGAAGAGGGATGGGGTTCCCTTTTTATAAGGGAGGAGAGGGGCACCTTAGGAAAACATAATATATTATTTTATAATAAAGTCATATTTGGTTTTTAATAGCTCCAAATTGATTTATTTCCAAGATAAGGTGGTTATGGGTATAAATTATATCAAACAATATGTTTTAGACATGTTTAGGTTACTATGGTATCCTTATCATTTAGATTAAACTCTATGTTAAATAATTAAACTTTTACCATGTCTTTTTTGTTTTCTTACACTATATGGTTAATAAACAAACTATAAAATGCCACATGAACCCCAGGTGGTTCATTATTAAAATATATATCCTTATATAAGTCATTTTTCCTATCCTTATATTTTTAGGAGTAAAATAACAATTAATAATATAATATTTGTTTTAAAAACTATTTTATGTCAATTTTGACACTATTTGGTACTTTATTTTTGTGAAAATCATAACAGAATGATTAGTTCGAAGAAAGTTAATTAAATCAATACTTACAGGTTATATTAACCTAGAAAATTAGTTTAATTCCTAAAAAGTCTAAAATTACATTTATTGGAGTATTTATATCATCAATTTTGTTAATATTTCATTAATAAGGTAATTACTGCATCATCATTGTGTCATAAATAAATTAAATTATTTAATATCTATAAATTATAAATAAACAAGCATTATGTAGGAAATATGTTTATCTTTCTAATTAATATTTATAGTTGAATTTATCTTATGCATAACCCTATATTAAAAATGTTTTAGTTTTTAAACTTTGATTTTAACTATTTTAATTCTTCTTTGAATAAAATAATAATAAATGTCCTAATCTAATTCAACTGGACCTAAAGGGTAATATTTTATTCTTGAGGTTGTTTTTGGTCGAATTACACTTATCAAATAGAATTAGTAGATGTGTTAGGGTAATAATAATATCATTTTTACCCTTAATTACCCTATTTACTTTTAATCGTGGTAAATAAAATTAAAAAGTTACTATTCACCCAAAAAAAATTTATCTTATTGAACAACATCTCGCTCATTTATATTAACCAAGTCTCTTGGATTTTTAAAATTTCACTCACAAAAGTGGTGAAATTACGTTTTATGTAAATTTCCAAACTCACCTAGGAGCTGGGTAAAAGACGGTGAAAAGTTCAATAAAATTTTTATATGTCTAAAATTATTATAAAATGACTCCAATGAATTACATTGTACTTATATAGGTATTATGTATCAATTTTTACCTAAAATAAATTTAAATAAAATAAATAATTATTTAAATAAAAAGTCGGTTTTTAAATAGTAACCAAGTGTTTTTACTATTCATCAAAAATTGAAAGTTTTCAGAAAAATTTTAAAAATTCACCCTAGGATGATTTCGATATTCCGAATTAAAAAATGGAGTCCATTTTGAAAGATGAAATTTATAAAATTTCAAAAAGTGGGTATTACTATTCATAATGGCTAGTTTATATAATATTTTAGTAACATATCGTTGTTTAGTGAAACTCGGTATTGTGTACAACACACACTATCGTGGAAGGTCATGATTTACTATAATGCAATCCAAGTCAGGTATGCATGTAGTGCAAGCTTCTTTTGGTGTAGCTTACAACACAAGAAATCAATGAAATTAAAAAGAATATTTTTCATAAAATCTCAGGGTGTTACATTCTACCCCCCTTAAAATGAATTTCTCCCTCGAAATTTGTCATGGTTATAAATGTTTTACTACTCGAAAGTTTTTTTAATAGAAACCTACATCATAAAATGGAATACCAAAACATATATTTAAAAACTAAAGTATGAAATGTAACGGTTACCCAAATTAACTAATCACTGGGTTTCCACATAACAGAACATAGGTGAAAATATGGTTATGGAATAGAAATATAACCATCATGTTCTGATGTTGAGTGGTAATGAACATGGCTATGAAAAATACAATAATCACAAAGAAATAAATTTGTGATGATCTAAGGTACCATCTGATTCATTGGATATAAGGGCACTAGGACAACATTTTTTGTTTTCAAGATCATTTCCCTAAAGTTGAAGAATTTTAATTAGAAGAAATACTTACTTTATTTCAGTATAATCTCACCGTTGTTCATTCCTTGAAAAACTTCCACTTCATCTCTTAATGAAATGAAGTTGAATTTTTCATTCGTGAGGTGTTAGCAGATCATGTGATAGAATGATGGGTCATTCCATATGTCTCAAACAAATGGTTAGCAAAAGTTATCAAATATACATAAGTCCATCTATGGTGAGGTTAATCATATATGATTCCAAAAATGAACTTATACTTCATCTATCATACTGCTTAATATAATAAAACTAGTTTTTACTAACCAGGGACTTCCTGTAGGCCAGTGGTAGGAGATAAAAGCCTTTCACACTTCATTTGAGGGTTCGATTCCCACAACTTTGTCTGACATGATTGGTTGTCTCCCATCCTGCAGGTTGTCCCTTTTTCTAAAACTACATTATAATAACATTCTAGCAATAAAATAGAAAAAATATTATCTTATGTCTAACTTATCTAATTATAATCGTTAGGGTTATACAAAATACTTCTGTCCAAGTTCATAGTATAAAGAAAACAATTATTAGAAATATCATCTACCGAGCATGTGAATACCATCATTTATCCCCCATATATCATACGATATAACTGGTTGGTCAAATTCAAAACATGTGAATACCTTAATCATGTATTGTCTTGAACCATAGTGAAAACATGAATGTTGTCACAAGGTAAATCTTTCCATATACCAAAATCCAAGAAATTTTATATACTCAAACCATGTTATCACTTTTTCCTTATATTATTCATGAGCTCATAATACTCTCAAACATTTCATTATCTCCTTATCCCTTCTTTAGGTGCATATCATCTGCTTTACAAAATATTTGAATCACTTTTCATGGTTACCGGTACCATATAATTATCGAAAACCACAATAAACCATTACCTAGATATTCCAATGTTCCACAATACTATAAATGAGATTCCACAAAATTATTTTCGAATTCCTTTATATAAACACATAATCATTCCACCACATCGTTGTCAAACTCAACATTGCTAAAAGTGATTGCATGTGACTTCCCTTTGTCCTTTTCCTTAAGAGGTTTCTCATGTTGATCATCGTTAACCCTTGGATTAGGGCATTGATTATCATAATGCATCATTTCCTTGCACTTGAAGCATTTAAGTGTTGGTGGTGCGTTCTCTACAGTCTTTTCATTATTCACATCATTAGTAACCCTTTTTCCATTACTTAGCACTCATCTACTCGATGACCTTCTTTTCCACACTTAAAACACTTTCTAGTCCCTTTAAGAAAATATCCACCATGCATCTTTATACACTTCGAGCATAAAGAAACATTTATCTTCATTTCACCATTATTCTGAGATTTCTCCTTGAACCCCATCTTTTGTTTCTTGTCAAAACCATGAGATGGATATGTAACACCAACTTCCATTTATACCTTGATATCAAAACACACAATTACATCATAGATACTGATGTCTCTTATAGCTAATTCCCTTCGAATACTTGGTTTTAAGCCACCAAAGAATCAATCAACTTTACTTTCAAGTTGGATGATAAATCTAGATGCATACCTTTCAAGACTTGTAAAATTCACTTTGTATATACCAATATGTTCATCATAATTTTTCTTAAGCTCAAGGAAATCCTTCTCCATATATTTTCAAAGAATACGAGGGAAGTACTTATTGAAAAATAGGTTCTTGAACTCATCCCATTCCATGGATTCAATTTCATCTCGGGGCCTCGTATTCTTAATTAGAGTCCACCATTCATCTGCTTCACCTTCTAAACGGTAAACAGCCAAAATAAATTTTTTATGTTCCGAACAGATAATTATGGAAAATATCTTTTAAATGGTAAAAATCCATTGATCAGCAACAAGTGGATTAGAGGAACCACTGAAAGAAGGTGGATGTTTCCTCATGAAGGACTCAATAGAATACTGTTCCTTTCTCTTCTCATTTGGAAGTCCATAATGATTCATAGCTTTTGTATGTATAACAATAAGATTTTTCACTCCATCTCCCATAACCTTGGTTTTTTCAAGAGGAAAATCATTTCATCTTCCATTACATTGATCAACATGGTTCTTTCGGGTACCTTCCACCATCTAAAACCCAAAAAGAATAGTGTGAGAGGAAAAAATCATGCTAGGGAAAACAACATAATAAAGGGAGAGTATCTTCAATATCTAACATCTTAGGTATATTTCTAAGATATTTACTGTAATTCTAGGACTATAACCTATACTTATACTTAACCTTAGGGACATCCCTAGACATACCTTAGAAATATCTCTAGGGATATCAATAAAGTTTTTGCATCCTAGTTTCCAAAGGATAATGAAACTTTTCCTCTGATACCTACTGTAGAGACCCAAATCTTGAGGTACATGGAAATTACATTAATTTGGAGGAATACTTAATACATAACAAAAAAAGACACCAATGGACCGTAATAGTTTGGTGTCTTTGGAAACTCGGAATATAATATTCTAATCTTGGTGAAAGATCTTCCACATCTCCCATAAAGATCTTCCCCTTTTATTTTCGTACCTAAAAACTTTCTTTAAATCCTGGGGAAAATAAAACATAAAAATGGGTGAGCTCAAATGCCCAATAAGGGTAGACATATAGAACATAAAACAATCCATAAACATTTGAATGCAAAAACTTGAACAAAATATGTAAACATCAAAATCTTGAGCAAAGACATGAATCTTTGATGTAAGTAAGGCATATATCAGAAGAGATCATCAATAATGATAAAATATCAAGAGAATAAAACATGTAATTGTGGAAAACCATTAAGAAAATGATATGATTTCCATAGTAGCCAAGGCATTACTGCCAAGACCATCTTAGTGGACAAAGTCCCTTTCTGAATCGATTTTACTCCACGTTTCAATCCTGTAACACTGAACCAGATTAACTTACAATTCCATCCATGTCTATATCATGAGATATAAATCTGTACCCTATTCATTGGAGGGAGATATAGTTCCCACCCATCTCATAATGAAATTATTATAACTTTTTCAACAATATAAACATAAATCATTCATCATAACCCAAAGAATAAAAATGGGTTTCATAAAAATCACCCCATCATAACATATTTCATATAAAACAAATGGATATCATTTCTTCATAATAAAAGTTAAACCATGTAAATCATAGAGTTATTATACTTAAAACATACACAAAAGAAGTAATGTCATCTTAGATGGAAAATGTTTTTGAAAAAATACTTGAAAGAATTCTTGAGGAATATATCCTTTATTCTTAAAAATCATTTTCTTTTCAAAAAATACCACGTAATTTTAAAATAAAAGGATTTTATTGAAAATAACCATGAAATATTGTTGATTAAACTTCCTGAAAATATGTAATTATGAAACTGTAAAAATCTGTTCATGCCGTATAAGTTCAAAAAACATTCTTCACCTACTTTTGCCGAAAAAAGTCAGAAAGTACCTCATATGGTAAAAAAAAGAAAGACTACTTACATACCATGTAGTAAAAGTAAAAAATGGGTAAAAAGGAAATTAAAAATACATGAATCCATTTTTAGAAAACAGGGAAATGGATGATAAATATAACCCCAATAAATATTTATGAATAAACACTCTCAGATAAAAACGAGATTGGAAAAGTTATCCCTTACCATATGTCTGATATTCTTCGTATCTATCCGGACCTCATATATAATGATTTAAATATTTTTATTGACTTATTAAAGAATAATATTAATTTTTATGATATCATATATGGTTCAATTATGATTTTATAACACCCGTCCATTTATAAATTCCATGTTAAAGTGGTGTTTTGGGTAAAATCGTTTCATTTATCCCACGTGTTTCGATTTATTGTTCTTGATATTATTATTACTTATATCATTATTTACATACTTTCAGAATGTAAATAATTATTTATATATCATATATATTCAGTATATATATATATATAATAGATAGATGAATGAAATTAAATACACCGTTCATGGAGACGGTAGGCCGTACGTACGCATAAATGTTGTTTTCCTTTCCTTATTGACTTAAATGGAATTAATTAGATGAAAGAAATATATATATATATAAATAAATCCAGTAGCATTATTATGTAATATATTTCAAGTTTATATATTATATATACTTTATAATCATTCTTGAATTGTTTAAATGGTAAAGAAATCTCATCGTGTCGTGTAGACGGTAATCCGTACGTACGCACGAGCGATGATGTCCTTCTCATATTTATTGAATGGAATTGGTGTGGATGATATAATATCATATAATCAGTATGATATTATAATAATAATATTTATTTATTCTTGACACCATTATACCAATCCAAGTAAGGTGGTGGTGGAAAAATACATTACACCATGGCGTGGAGACGATATTCTGTACGTACACGCATGCGGTGATTTTGTTTTTCATAGGATGGAAAAAAGGTGACATGGGGTTGTTTCATATTTATAATAACATATTAGTATATAATTAATACTGGTTGTATTTATTTATAATGAAACAAATTAATAGGAAGAAGTTAAAGAAGAAAGAAACTTGAAAGAATCGTTAGAAGAGATTACATCTTCTTCGACGCACCTCCTTTAAACTTCTTCTTAGGGCACTAGAGTTGGTCTTTTGAAAAGACTAGAACATCTATGATATAACTACAGTGGTTGATAAGAATAATTTATAGGGGTTGGCCAAGCTTAAAGGCTCAAAAGGGTGTGAAGAGAAGAGGGAAGGGGTTCTCTTTTTATATGGGAGGAGAAAGGCACCTTAGGAAAACATAAAGTATTATTTTATAATAAAGTCATATTTGGTTTTTAATTTCTCCAAATTGATTTATTTAGACTATAAGGCGGGGATGGGTCAAAATACTCTCATCAAATATGTTTTAGACAAGTTTATGTTACTATTCTATCCTTATCATTTGGATTTCACTCTATGTTAAATCATTTAACTTTTACCGTGACTTTTTGTTTTCTTAAACTATATGGTTAATAAACATACTATAACAAGACAAATGAACCCCAAGTGGTTTATTATTAATATATATATCCTTATCTAAGTCATTTTTATGAACCATAGATTTTTAGGAAGAAAATAAAAATTGATAATATAATATGTTTTTAAAAAACTATTTTGTGTCAATTGTGACACTATTTGGTACTTGATTTTTGTGAAAATCATAACAGAATTATTAGTTATAACAATGTTACTTAGATCAATAGTAACATGTCATATTAACCTATAAAATTAGTTTAATTCATAAAAAGTCTGAAATTACATTTATTTGGGTATTTATAACATCAATTATGTTAATATTTCATTAATATGGTAATTATTACATCATCATTGTGTCATAAATAAATTAGATTATTTAATGTATATAAAAAAAATAAAATACCATTATGTAGGAAATATTTTTATATTTCTAATGAATATTAATAGTCGAATTTATCTTATGTATAACCCTATATTAAATATGTTTTAGTTATTAAAATTTTATTTTTACTATTTTAATTCTTCTTTAAATAAAATAATAATAAATGTCCTAATCTAATCCAAGTGGACCTAAATGGTAATATTTTATTCTTAAGGTTGTATTTGGTCTAATTACACATATCCAATAGAATTAATACATGTTTTAGGGTAATAATAATATCATTCTACCCATAATTACCATATTTACTTTTAACTGTGGAAAATAAAAGTAAAAAGTTACAATTCACAAAAATTATTTTTATCTTATTGAACTAAATTTTACTCCTTGATATTAACCATGTCTCTCATATTTTCGAAGTTACACTCAAAGGAGCGGTAAAATTACGTTTTATGTAAATTTTCAAACTCTCCTAGGAGGTTGGTAAAAGACGATGAAAAGTTCAATAAAATTTTTATATGTCAAAAATTATTATAAAATTAATCCAATGAATTACATTGAACATATATAGGCATTATTTATCAATTTTGAACTAAAATAAATTTAAATAAAAAGTCAGTTTTTAAATAGTAACCCAGTGTTTTCACTATTCATCAAAAAATTGAATGTTTTCAGAAAAATACCAAAAATTCACCATAGGCTAATTTCGATATTCTGAATCCAAAAATGGAGTCCATTTCAAAAGCTAAAATTTATAGAATTTCAAAAATTGTGTATTACTATTCATAATGGAATGTTTATATAATATTTTAATAACATATTGTTGTTTAGTGAAACGCAGTATTGCGTACAATACACGCTATCGTGGAAGGTCGCGATTGTGTGTAATGCAAGCCAAGTCAGGGATGCGTGTAGTGAAAACCCCTTTTGGTGTAGCGTAAAACACAAGACATCAATGAAATTAAAAAGAATATTTTTCATAAAATCTCAAGGTTTTACAAAATACCTTAAAGAAACATTATTTTGATTTTTTATACTTATAATTATCCTAAATGTAATTCATTGGGTTATATTATAAAATCTATGTTTTTATAAATCTAGTTACAAAGTTTTCTACTAAGCTTCAACTAGTACCAATTATAAAGACTCGAACCCCTGAAACATATAGCTGGTGTTTACATTATTACATTTTTTCTAGATATAAGGAATAAATTTCATAAGGACCAAATAATTTAATATTCATTGTAAACTAGATACATAATTCATTGTCATATTTAAATTTAAAATAAAAAATACATTGAGTATTTTTTAGGACACTATATTTTCCCCTATCGCATCCCATCATTTCAATTACAAATCACTCCCAGATATACTATGGAATATAAAATATGAAAAAGGGGAAAGATCATATTATTAGTAATGAAAATCATAAAATAAAAGAAACTATGTATAAATAATCACAATCAATATCGAAACATGAATAACTAAAACACATTACATTTAAATTATAACATGTGCATAATTTTGTACAAATAAATGATGAGAAATAAATCCATATAAATAATAAAATGTGTTTGTAATGTATCCATAAATATTATTATTAATATAAAAATAACATAGACATCAATAAATGATCTCTTATTAAGGCGGTGATTAATTTCTACTTTATGAATCATTATGTATAATAATTTACAAGATATTTTATCTATCTCGATAGAAAGTCTTCAAATTTAGAAAATTGACTTCTCTTAGAAGACATTTAGATTCATTTAGGGGATATCTAAATTTGGGCCCCAACTATAACATACTATTCCCAATGCATTCCTCATATGAAATTGGATAAGTATAATCCACATAAATATACTTATGGAAAAAATAAATTTATTTATTTAAAGGATAAGGGTTAATAAACTTTTATGCAACACAAAAACGAACACCTATTTTGAAACTTGGGAAATTTGGGAAACCATTTCAAGCAGAGGAAATGTTCCATAGATAAACACAAATTAGCAGTATGAACAGTCATATATGTATAAGAGGAATAAAACTTCAAGGAAAGAACATAAAAATCCCTTTTTCACCACTCACAAGATATTAAAATAGTGAAACCTAACAATGATGGTGCATTTCAAACTATAACTTAATTAAATTAAATGGATGGTGTAATTTATGAATATAATCCCATAAATATTTAGAAAATAATTCTTGAGAAAAATAATATCCCATGTTGAAAATCATCTTTCAAACCAAAACATTCACAAATAATTGAAAATAATTTTCCATGAATAAAAAATTAGAAACATGTAAAATAATCCTTAAAACATTGAGATTTAATAAAATTAGAAAAAGATTTTCATAGAGTAAATATAAATATTACAATTCCATTTATATTTTTTGTAAAACAAAATCCTGCATGGTTTTGGAAAATGATATGAATATACACTTAACAAAAATTTTAAAAAGGGAAAGAACTTAATTATTAAATTTTTTTTATAATTTTGAAAATGATTTTGAATTATTTTTTAGAAAAATATTATTTATAGAGAAAAATACTTTTCATCCAAGAAGGGAGGTTAAGATATATTTTCCTAAAAATATTCTGTCAAACATTTCAAGTACCAATGCGAGGATAAATTTTACAATTACTTGATAAATATAATAAATAACTAGAGAATATGATAATATATTGATTTTATGGTAGTAATGTCAAATAATTCTCCAAATGCATAGAAAACATAAAAAATATCAAATAATGATCAGAATCGAATATAATCCATCACCATGATAGTGACCTCTGAATCATAATCCCCTGAAAAGAAATAAAATATGAAAATTTAAATAACCTAAATAAAAATATGTTAATGAAACATCATATCAAAAGGGTTATTATACACAAAATACTATGGAATATGTGGTGAATATGGTGTATGTATAATGAAAGTAAAAGTGAGATGAGAATCCCTTACCCAAGGTTCAAATTATATTAGATGTGTCTGAAACTCTTATATAATAAATTTAGTTTTAATAGAATGACATTAATAAAACATATCAATATATATCAAAACAAATAATATCCTCTTTTAATATTTTTCATTGTTTTTTCTAATAATATTCCATTACATTCCTTATTTTTTTATGTTAATTTCCTTGGGTTATCAGATGTGTTTTTTGTCATGAATATTTGAGTTCATTTACAAAAGATGTAATTCCATGACCCTATAATCCTAGATCTAGTTCTTTATTTCATTTAATCGACAAATTTACAAGGAATGAAATCCTAAAGTGTAAATCATTTTAGCAGTATTCGAAAGACAGATTATATATATGATACCCATAATACATTCAGAAATATAAAATATAAATATGATACATAATAAAACAAAAAAAAATAATCCATGAAAACATCATCAATTATTGTTTCTTCATAACATGGGGAAATGTATCATAATAAGGGTTATCTGAAATTTTGATTAAGGGTATTTTAAAAGGAAGAAATAATGATTAAAGTGGAATAAATTAACATGGAAATGTAATTAAACAATATAATGTTCTATTCAAATAACATGATAACTAAATATTAATTTGGGAAGGAAAGAAAGTAATTATAATTCCATCTAAATAAATAAACATAGAATGAAATTTATTTTTAGATATGTCAATGAAAAATCTCATGGATGAATAATAATGAAATTAAAATAGTGGAAATGATTAATTATTGGAACCCATATTTCCATGGTATATGGTATTGTTACCATCAATAATTTTCAAAAAATTCTTACAACACATCAGGTAAAAACCCATCTTATTTGGAAAAATTATGTGTCCCTTGAGACCACTAATCTATCGAGTGGTAATCTATAATCGGGATCAACCCATGTCTTACAAATCCAAAACATTCCTTATATTAATGAACAATGTAGCTAATAAGAATATATATGGAATAAATGATAATAATTTATCCATATTTCCCCAATGTAATCTAATTAATAGCAATAGTTTTTGACAATAATGGATGGGAATACAATTGAAATACCATAAATTTAATCTTGTGGTAAACGAAATTTTAAACATTGTGAGGTGTCCCATACAACCTTGAAACATTTAAATCATAAAACCAATGATGGAAAAATGTTAAATTAAACATGAAATATAATTAGAGTATTTATATTCAGGATATAACATTTTAAAGATCAATAATACACCAAATAAAGGTGAATTGGTTCATAATAACTAATAAGTCTCAACAAAATGTAAATTGATATGAAATCTCATACCCTACCACCATTTTGTTGTGTAATATTTATAATCCATTATAGTTTTCTAAAATAGGTTACTAACTTATACCAAAACCATACTCATGTTTATAATTTTATATGTCATCATCTTAAAATGTCTTATTACCTGTTTTTTAATAATCTTTCATTATTTTCACTATTTACATTGTTAATTTCCTATTATTTTCAAGTATGTTTTGACTTTTTATTTTATTATACTATTTAATATATCATTATTCCATCATATCCATAATTGAAAACAAAAATTAATTATCTTTTTTAATCAATACTTATTTATTTAGAATAATCTATACTGATTGGAGATATGAAATAAAATGCACCATTCGTGGAGGCGGTAGGCCGTACGTACTCCTGAATGCCACACTCATTTAGATTACTTATTATAAGAATACATATGTATATTATAATATTATAATATTATATATGATATATATGTAACATATTGTTATTAAAATCATCCTTAATACGTTCCATGTATAGTGTGAACGATTCACATCACATTGGGGAGTCCGTAGTACACATTTCCCCAAACGATTTTATCATATTTATAAAAAATATAAAGTATATTGTTATCTATTATAAAATAATTATTTAAGAGAAAATACATTATAAATATAAAATATAACATATATATAACGATTTTGAATCATAATGGCCACTATTAGAGGTGGAAATGAAAATATGAACAACATTCATTTCATGATGCAATATTTCACCATTCACAGAAACAATATATTTATCACCCATTATATTGATGTGTGTGTAATTTTAGTATGAACCCATAGAATTATAACATACTAGTTTAATTATTATAAGTATTTTAGTGTAAAATCCTGGAATAATAAGTGTAGAGGTGGTGGAGAATTGAAACAAAACTAAAGAGCTTAAGGAAGGATGTTACATCTTAATCAGGTAACTTATTTTGGTTTGTACCAAACACTTACATGGATGTATTTATTTTTAATGATAGTGTTTTAGGATGAGGTTATGGATGTTGGGGTTCCGTTTTATCAAATATTTATTGAGCTGATGTGGCTTGAGTGGTGTGAGGAAGTGGGAGTAGAACAAGCCTTTTTAAAGTGGATGAGGTGTGACACTATGGAAATATTTTCAAAGAGGAATTACATACATGTTTTTAATATTGAATGTGTCTCCCATAATAGACCCAATTAGATATAAGGTATTATATGGTAAAAAATGTCCATAAAATGGATTTTGGAAAATATTCTATTCCATTTGGGCCCTTAAGATTGAGGTTTAGTCCCTTATTAAGCTCAATTTTACCTCAATTGTTGTAATTAATTTTAAATACTATAAATAATAATTTTGGTCAAAAAATAATTTAAACTTATTAGAAATTATAAATTATTCCAATTAAAAATATTGAATCAATGTTTCCTAATTCCAATCAAAGTTGTGGATGAAATTTATTTAAATTTAATTCCGTAGACGGGATATAAATGCGAGGTTTTAAGGAAAAAATATCCAAAAAATTTCAATGTTTATATAGTCAATTACAAATTGATAATGATTAAAATAACATAAATTTTATTAATTAATTAAAATATTATTTAATTTAATTTTTATCCCAATATATAATATAATTTTTCCTTATAAATAAATAAGATGAAAATGCAGTTTTGAACAAAAATTTATTATTTTGTTATATTCATTAATAAAAGAATGTTAACATAAAATAAAAATTTACCCTAATAAAATTAGTTTGTTTCACATTGAATTATGAATTTTATATTTATAAATTAAATTGATAAAACTTTCAAAAATTATATTTAAAATGGGTTCTCCATTAAAGGGCTGTAAAAATATCTCAAAAAATAGAGTATTTTATGAATAACATTATGTTAGTAATTATCTTATGTTGGTCAAATCTATAGGATTAATATCAAAACTATTATATTTATTATAATATATATATATATATATATTATATTAATATAACCCACTAATTGTAGTTGGATAAATTTATTATGTTAAATCCATTTTTGGGAATTGAAAATTGTTTTTTATAATAATACTCCCCTTATATTCATTTATTTCATATAATAATTTATAATTAAATTTTAACCAATGAATTAGTTTTATAAATATATATTTTCATTAGTTAGTTAATAATATTCATAACCACTATCATAAATTTTGGTATATTAATAAATAATATTTTAATAATATATTTTTTTTATATAAAACTTAGTCTCACGTGAAACGTAGGCCCTCAAAGAAGGCCTCTCTTGCGTGTAATGAAAGATAACACAGTGTTTCCAGCATTATGAAATATAAAATATTTAATATATATATATATATATATCAATAAATATATTATAAATTATCAGATTATTGTTTTCTATTAAATGTTTAGTGTCACATATCATACATCCCATCGAATACAATATTCATACTCTAGAATTTGACAGTGTTACATTATCCCCTCATGAATTATATTGCATTATCATAATTTAAACATGGTCTTATAGATATACTTATTGAAAAATAATAATTTTCAAAGGACCTCATCATAAAATTGATTAATATCATATCTTATTAATTAGTGAGAAAGTAAAGTATAGTGGTCATGTAACAGGGTTACCTTGTAGGAGAACATAGGTGGGAAATTAAAATGTAGGTATTGAAGAACAAATCTAACAATCATATTTTGATGGAGAGTGCTAAATAATAACTTCATTTGAATGTTTTTGACCAAAAAGATAGTTTACCATATTAATGATTAAATTTAATTGGTATCATCCCAATTGATGATAACATGACATAATTTTATTCAATACCATTTTTTTATTGTTAAGGAATACATTCACGGTATAATAATATAAGTAAATATACATTTCTAGAAACAAAAACTTTTAATTTTATTACATGTTGACCAATTTTACTTTATCACTTATTGCATGATTCATTATATGGTGATGTAATATATTAAACTTAAAAGTCAACTCCAATAATCAAGATAAACCATTTTATAAATGTGTAACTTTACAAATATATTTTTATCAAATCACTTTTGAATAAAAGTAATTGATATTTGATAGTGAACATAGCATTATCCTTTTAATCAACTTGAATAAACTATGAATTTTTAAATTCAATACATTTGAATAACTTTATCGTGTATCATCTTGAAATATGGTAATAACAATAATTACCAAAAAACTTATTGGAAACATTCTTTCATCAATATATAATACTTGTGTTATTGGATATATTCCAAAAATAAAGTGTTGTAAACCCCATCAATGATAGCATAGACCACTTATTGAAATGTCAATAATCATTTCCAAGGTAGTCTTTAATTTTCCAAGAAAATAATTTATACATCTTTATCATAACATCAGGATCATATAAAGTGTTTCCTATCCCCAATCCTGTTTATTTTTTTAAAAAATTAACCTTATACTAAATATATTTTCATGCTACCATTCAATATATGATCAAAAATTCTTATAAAAAAGTATTATAGTACAATCCATACATATTTCAGAATTCATATATGGTGGTGAAATTTTTAGTGAAATCATTTTAAAACAGATTTCATAGATCCAAATAAGGATGTATATTAATCATTTCACTTCGATTGTGTTAATAACATATGTTTGACCTTGATCCATTAGTTGCTTTAGAGGTGTATTACCATGATGCATGGGGAATTCCTTTTCATAGTGACCCATATATTTGATGTTATAACATTGAATATATATTTTTCTTATTTACTTTTCATTTATTTTCATGGTGACCGTTTTATCAACACATATAAAAAACTCTAAATAATTTCATGCAATTCCTATGGTTCTTCATTACTTAGTTATCACATGTTGTAAAATACTTCTTTCCCATCACCATCTTTGACGAATTCCCCTTTCTGTGGTTCTCATATATCCTATTCTTATCTTGGATACCCTAGAATATATTTATTCTAGAAATTATTTCTATGTCTTGATGGAACATAAAACTGTTTCATCATTTGATGAAAAGTTCTGGGATACTAGTTACATTTGGATACTTTTCATAATACCTCCAAGTAAATGGTAAATCTTGTACTCCGTGTTGCATATTAATCTATTGAATACCTAAATAACCTTTTTATTCTAGCTTCATAATCTAAGTCACACTCCTCTTCCGTTCAATTTATGTAATGAATAATTATTTTCACATAAATATGCTGATCATTAGGGACGTATTTATCGAATAATGTATCATTAAGATTCCACCATTCAATGAGTTCAATTTATTCTTCCTCCCTTGTATTTTGAATCAATGACCATGACTGATTAGCATCACCTTGGAGGCAATACACCACAACTATTATATTTTCCATTTCAATGTATCCCATGGACATAAATATCTTATCAAGAGATATAATCAATTTCTCAGCTAAAACTGGATTAGTATTCCCACTTAACATTGGGGTCATTTATCACATAGATTGATCCAACATATACTATTCTCTCTAGGGAACATGTTTCTCCATCCATATAAGTGTATGTGTCAAAACCTAATTAAGAGACCTAATATATCTATAACATGATCAATTCCAATACCAGAAACATTGAGATTATAAATATAGAAACCTCTACATTGAATATGAGTTTTTACACACTTCTTCTGTCTATGTTCCATTTATAGACAATGAAATATAATAGATTAGATCATAATATTTTTAATATTATATAACTATATTCATGGTATAACCCATTAAATATCTTGTTTCTCCTTAAATCCTAGAATTATAAAAAAAAATTTACTTGGGGAAAATCATTGAATTCCAATCCTTCATAATTGTAGGTAATGAAAATTTGAATTATCCCATGTGTATATTGTGGGAGTGCCAAACAAGGTGTGCAATAAGGCACATTTTCATGCACTAGGATACCCTGGGTTAGGATCAGGATACCATGGTAGAGTTTTCACCCCTATGTACATCTATTCCAAAACAACATTATCTTATAGTATCCAAACATGGATATATTTCATCGAATACCCAAATAATTACTATCTTACCAAAATTCTAGTATGTTCTTGTATAATTATCCTAAATGTCAAATTATGGTTGTGATCAATAATCTATGTTTTTTAAATCTAGTTTACATAGTTTCAGAAAAACATACATTGATACAAATTGTAATGCCCCATCCCCCAAATCCTGATGTTGTTCATTATTTTGTTACAACATCTTGATTACAAGGAATCAAATCCTACTGAAATAATCTGTTCAGCAGTCATGGAAAACCATATGAAATAGATGATACCCCTAATACATTGGAAAATAGGGAATACACACATGATACAAAATATAGTTAAAAAATATCATCCTTTAATTCTTATTATATAATTTCTTCTTCATAACAGAGGGAAAGTAAACATAATTAGGATTAGATCAAATGATTAGTAAGGGTAAGTAAAGATTAACTAATAATGAATCAATAGGTATAAATTAACATAGAAAGGTAAAAAAATGATTACACATTCCATTCAAAAATGAGGAGAAGTAACTATAAATATAGAGATGTTAGAAACTAAAACTCTTGAAACATAAATCAATAAATTCGAAATTAAAGGCATCCACAGATATGTAGATGCAAAATATCATGGATGAATAATAACTGAATCGAAATATAGGGAATGCTTAATTATTGGTTTCCATATTTCCTAGGTACATGGTACCTTTATAAAAAAGACTATTCACAATATGGTTTAAAAAAGAATTGGTAAAAACCCATCTGATTTGTCCAAATGATTCATCTAATTAGATTACCAATGCATCGAGGACATATCTACAACCGAGCCCCACCTATGTCGAACCATTCCAAAGCATTCCTCATATTCATGAACAATGTGTCATATTAAAATATATATATTGAATAAATGATATGGTTTTATAAACATTTCCCTAGTGGATGCTATTTAAGAAAAAATGATGTTGACATTAATGTATGGAAATACCATTAAAATATAATAAATACAATCGGGGGGGGGGGGGGGGTGCAGGATGACATTTCAAACATCCCAATGTGTACTATACCACCATGAAATATTTAAATCATAAAATACATGATTTAATAACATTAAATTAAAACTATAATTTCATGAGAGTAAATAGATTCCTGATATAACTTTTTAATGGTTAGTAGATATACCAAACAAAAGTGAATTGGTGCATGATAACAAATAAGTCTCAATGGAGTGTAAATTGAGAAAACATCAATTACCTTACCATTTATTTTGTGGTGTGGTATTTATCCTCTTATATAGTGGTTTAAAATATATTAATAACTTATTGAATAAACATAATCATGTTTATAATATTATATATAATTTTCTTAGAATGTATTACTAACTTTTTATAAACAATCTTTCATTATTTTCACTATTTTAGGTGTTAACTTTCACATTTTCTAAAGTATGTTTTGACTTATTATTTTCATCTACAATTGATTAGATAATAATTTATACATATCATGAATTTAATATATTTATTATTATTTATATATATTAATTACATATGTATTTATAATAATATATAATTATCGGATATAATAATTTAATTTCATCATTCACGGAGACGGTAGGATATACATACGCATGAACACTAAATTAATTTAATTTTTGTATTAAAAGAATATATATATTTATATATATTATCCCATTATTTTATATATATTCTATATATTTTATAGAGGTTTATTAATACCATCTTTAATGTGTTCCATGTATAGCATGTATGAGTCCTATCTCTTTTAGGAGGAAGTAGTCCACAATTCCACAAACGATGTTGCCATATTTATAAAAAATTGAAAGTGTAACGGTATGTGTTATAACTTAATTAAATAACCATAATGATATAATAAATATCATATATAACATATATAACCATTGTTTATATCATAAGGGCCACCATGAGAGATGGTAATAGAAAAACAAACCATCATCATTATGTGATTCATTAGTTTTGCAGTACACAGAAACAATTTGTTTGTTACCCGTTAGATCGATGTGTGTGTATGTGTTGGTAGAAAAAATTGCATAAAAACAACCTAGGATATTTATTATACTGATGTTTTATATAATCAAGGAATAATAATTGTTCATGGGATGTATAATGGTAATACAACTAAAGAGCTTAAGGAAAGATGTTACTACATAATCATGTAGCTTCATTACTTCTAAACCAAATGGATCCATGAATGGATTTATACCTAAGGGGTGGATTATAGGATTAGGTGATTTACTTTGGTTATCTATTTTTCTTGATATTATTCCACACAAAGTGGTTTGAGAGGTGTTAGGAAATTGGAGGGTACGGGGCCTTCTTATAGTGTAGGAGGAGTGGCACTCTTGTAATATTTTCACAATGGAATTCCATAACCATTGTTAATATTGAAAGTGGATCTGTTAGTTGAAAAAATTATATCAAAGGGATTTTATTCTCCAAATATTTAAAAAAATTATTTCATTTCTACAATTTCTACATCATTTGGACCCTTAAGATTTATATTTAGTCGCTTATTTAGCTTATTTTTACCTTAATCGTTGTGACTAATTTTAATTACTTTAAATACTAATTTTGGTTAAAATCTATGTTAAACATATTATATGTTAAAAATTTTTATGATTACAAATATATAATTCATTTTTAAAAATTCAAATAATTTTATGGGAATAAATTAGTTTAATTTTAATCCAGTAGATATGACAACAATATGGTGTTTCATGGAAGAAATATCCCAATGATTTCTATGCTTTATAGTAACATTTCATTGTGAAATTGATTCTAATAACCTAAATTGGATAAATTAATTAAAATATGATCTAATTAATCTTTAAAACAATTTTAAACTATAATTTTACCTCATAAATAAAATAAATGAAAATTCTGTTTTGAACTAAAATTCAGCATTTTTTCCTGTTTATTAAAAAATAAATCTTCAAAGAAAAATACCAAACATTCACCCTAACCAAAAAAAATTTTGTTTCTATTTTAGATATTAAGTTTTAATTGAAATATAAATTTTATAAAAGGGTAAAAATTTGGATTTCAATGAGGGTACACAATTAAAAGGATGTAAAAAATACATTAATAAAAATATAGCATTTTATGAATAAAATTGGGTTTTTTCCTATCTTATAATTATAAAATAAATTAGAGTTGTATAAAAAATACTATATTATATAATGTTTATATATATTAATTAATCTCAATCAACAATTTTAAATAATTTAATTTATTAGTGTAAAATTGTATTTTGAGCATAAAAATAGTTTTATTTAGAAATATTCCCTTTATATTCAATTGGTTCTTATACTCATTTATAATTAATTTTCAACAAATGAATTAGTTGATTAAACTCAAAAACATTAATTATTTATTTCATAATATTTATAATGGCTTGTTTATATCTTATTATATTAAATAATGATATTTTAATAATACATTATTTTTTGGAGAAACTCATTTTTGTGTACAACACCATAGATCAAAGATGGTTTCTCCTGAGTGTAATGCAAGAAAACTATCTGTTGTGAGCATTAAAAAATATTGAATATTTAATATATATTTATAATAGTGAATATATTTTAATGTATCATGTATTATATTCCTATATACGCATGGTGTTAGGTGTCATACACACTATCGAATACAATTTTCATGCTATATAATTTCAGGGTATTAAATATGATATATTTACATAATATACAGAAATTTATTAATGATATTAATATTACTTATGTTAATTATATATATCCTTATAAAAATTCTCAAATAATTCACATAAAAAGATAATGGCATCGTTTCATTGAGACAGTTGGCCATACATATGAACAAGCAATGGTGTCATTCCCTAAAGCGGTGAAAGGTTAATGATGTGTATGATATATTATTTTTCATGAATATATCTGATGTCACAAATATGAAATATTTTTATTTTTTTTATCATTTTAAAGTTCCAATTAAATTGTTTGTTGAATAAATCACGTCACTTTGTGAAGCATTATTTTGTCTTACACACGAGCAACATTATCTTATTTTAAATGGAATTTAATGTATGAATTTTTATATGATATTATAACTCTAGGATAATAATTATATCATAAATAATATATATATACAATAAATTAATCATTATATCCATCTTTGAGATGTTTTGATCGAAAATTTGTAACATCAGTTAACTATGCGGTGGTCCGCAGTACACACTAATTGACAATTTAATTTCCCATTTAATGGGAGTGGAGAGATATATTTATTATTCCATAAAAATAAATAACACTACTATAAATGGAGTCTATACCAATGGATGTTTTCCAGCGTTTTTCACAAACCATTGGAATTGGGGTCCTTACCCAATGGTTTCAATAAACTGTTGGAATAGAAATTTTTAGATGTCTTTTACTGAACAGTTTGATAAAACTGTTGTGATATGTTAGTTTTCAGAAGGCTTTCCCAACGATTTTTTAAAACTTTTGAAAAAGCTTACCTTTCCCAATGATTTTAAAAAACCTTTGGGAGATTTTTCACCTAAATTGTCAGTTGACCCAATCTCTGATCTAAATGATTTCAAGACTAATTCCGAGCTCTAATAGCTCTCTGGCTTGGAAAATCATTCCACAAGATCCATCTTCAATTAGAAAATTCGGATGTTCTACACCTAAAATATGTATGTTTTACCTTAGGTTTAATGTTTTGAATCTTTTTTTGTTTTCCATTTTGAATTTTCCTAAACCAGAGGTTCGTGTGGTATGATATACCCAGTAATTGCAATTTTATTTGTTTTCTTTTTTTTTCTATATTTTAATTGTCTTGATTGTGTGAATATACTTTATTTGATGTGAGGGTGGGGGGGTGCATGTGGGGAGGGGTGTAGTGGGTGGGAGAGAGGGGTGTGCAGGTGGGGGTGTTGAGGTGGGGGGATGTGCAGTGGATGAATGGGGATGTGAAAGAGTGGGTGTATAGTGGGGGGAGTCTGTTGGGCGTGAGATGTGGGGGGGAGTGTATAGGAAGAAAACAAATCTACCTTGAGTGTATCCACAATATGTAACCACAGCTAACTCATAACTCAACATAGTTCTTAGGTCCCTCATCATCATTGACACAAATCATGAAAAATCCCCCTCTAATCTATAAACAATTCACATTGTTCCACCTATCTGATGTACCACTAACAAGCTCATATTCATGGTAAAATACATATAGGGTGAAATATACTAGTAGTGAAAACATGTTATCATCAATATAGAGCAGCACACATAACATTATTTGATCCAAACCAACATGGAGATTATCTAAAAAAGTATTATTTAGGAAATAAAATATAATAATAGGTATTATAGAAAACACACAAATCGACATGTGATCATAATAAAGAAAGATATTAAATAACATAACAAATCAATTGTTTAATGATAAAATTTTCAAATGATATACCAATAGGTAGGAACACCATACCCAAAAACATTGAAATTAATTTTGTGGTCCATTAATGGTTTTGATAACTGAACAACATTATCACACAAGCCTGAAATGTTTCTCCCATTTGGATTTCTTTGAACTAGTCCAATAGAAAATATCTTGTGTTCAAGTGTAAGGTACAGTGGAATCGAATCCAAGGTATCAAACTAAAAATACCCAAGGTCTATCAACAATAATTTTGGTTAACAAGAATCTTCAAATATTGGGAGGTAAATGAGAATATAGAAATTTAGTGGCCTCTATGAAAAAGGTTAGAAGCTTTGGCATAGAGGCTTTCATGGAAATAAACACTTTAATATAGGATAAACATGTAGGTGTAGGGTTGTGTTGGAGGGATTGTAAAATGGTGCATGACCTACAACAATGGCATGGAACCACAATCCAAGTAACCACCGTGTAGAAAAGAAGGGGAAAATGGTGTATAGAGTCTCTTCACCTCAACCCAATATGATGCAGAGGCTTTTTTTCAACATGATGATATTTATTATTTCCTTTACTGATATGTAACATCATATAGGAATGGTTACATTATTGTATAATCATGGAAACACCAAATATATAATCTTTGTGAAAACCCATTCATAAATCCAATTTAATTCCACTATGTAATTCTGAAAACTAAGGATCCTATTCACGTATGTAATAGAGAATATATGAAAATTATTGATGATAAGATGGATATTTAATTTTTAATATATAACATGAAAAGTTTCATTATGAAATGACCCAATCAACCATGTCCAATACACTGTTTAGAAACCCTTCCATGTTCAATGATACAATATATCCCCCCATGATTGAGAAAACATTGATTTAGCACTTCCTTCTTCTTGATGGACTTATCTTCATAAAAGCATTCATATGAAACTATATTAACAATAATACATCTTTTCATTCTACAATTAGGTTGTTCATTTTTTGGATGAAACCACCCAAAAATATTGAGGAATCCATACAACTTCTTATATTAAAACACCCTTAATCATCATGACATGATGATGAAAATCCTTACAAAACTATTACCATACATCAAATCATTCTTAATAACTACCTATAAATATTCACTGACCCATATTCCTTCCATCAGAATCCAATGCCCCTGTATTCTCCCAATTTAAAACTTGATACCATTATGAAATCAAGTCACTAATCCTACCAAATTGGAATTTCACTGAAAAATACTACTATAATCCTTTAGACCCATTATTTGATTTTTATAACATGAATGAAGACACAATTAAATCTAATAGCTCTCAGTCACACCCTCGTGGACATCCCCTCACCCCTGTGGTCTGCTCGTACCCCATAGATATCCCCCCACCCCTGTGGATAGCCCACCCACCCCTTGGACACCTCCGCACCCTGGATACCCCCCATCCCCTGGAAACCACCGACCCCCTGGATAGCCCAAAACCCCCTGGACAACCCCCCCCCCCCCCCCCCACCGCCCCCACCCCACCCCCAGGACCCCCCCCCTGGATACACCCCCACCCCCATGGACAACACCCACCCCCTAGACACCCCTACCCCCTTGGACATCCCCAACACCCTTAGACTGCATGCCCACCCCCTGGACACCTCCTCCCCCCTGGACAGCCCAACCACCCTCTTGGACATCACACCCACCCACCTGAACACCTCGTATCCCCCCTGGATAGCCACAACACCCCCATGGAAAGACCACCCACCCCCTGGATAGCCCCCCAACCCTATGGATAGCCCACCCCCATGGAAACCCCCAACCCCACACACACCCATCCCCATGGACACCCCCACCCCTCTAAATACCTCGTACACAACCCACCCACCCCCACCCGCATGGACAACCCACCCAACACCTGGACACCCCTACCCATTGGATAGCCCTGCCACCCTGTGGACATCCCCCCCCCACCACCGTGGATAGCCCACCCACCCCTATACACCCCTACCCCCGGACAACCCATCAACCCCGTGGACAGCCCGCCCATCCCCTGGACACCTCTTACCCCTGGACAATGTTGCCACCCCTATGGATAGCCCACCCACCCATGGACACCCCAACCCCCATAGACAGACCCCTAACCTCGTGGATAGCTTTCCCACCCCCTTGGATACCCACCCCCCTGACACCCTCCATCCCCCTAGAAACCACCACCCCTGGACACCTCGTACCCCCTGGACAACCCCTCCCCCCCCACACACACACGGACACACCCTACCCCCTAGAAATCCCTTTCACCCCTATGGACATCCCCACCACCCACAAGACAGCCCTCCACCTCCACCCCTAGACACCCCCACACCCTTGGGCAGTGTATGTGATCACTACAATAATCTACTAAAATATTAAATTTTTTTGATCTAAAATTTACTCAACTCTTGAATAATTCTCATGCACAACAGTACATGATCTTGTACACTCATTTGTATTTCTTCAAAGATATTTTTTTATAAATATATTATTTTGTGGTTTTTTATATTATGATTCTCATATAGAGTAGTGTGTTATTTATGGTTTCATATAAAGTGAACAATTCTCATTTCATTAAATATATTTTTGATGAAGCTTCAATATTATTGAATTACTTTTAAAACAATGTCATATAACAATTTTTTTATAGAATGGATAGAATATGTATGTATGAAACCGATATAATCTCAAATTATGTTCAAAACAATTTGGAGAGGTTTTAAGATTTTTCATTTCACAATGCTTTAGATAGTGGTCACATACGCTGCCCATGTTTCAATTATATTGGAATACCTTGGTTGAGATGAGAATATGTCATCTACCACATAACCAAATATGATTTATAAGAAAACTACTCTATGTGGTACCATAATGGGGAGAAAATTAAATCTCAAATTGTAGATGATCCAAATGAGAGGACTGTATTGGATAATCTGTTATATGACCAATTTTCATTTATTATTCATCATGAAAAATAAAGGATTCCAACCCAAATATAATCCGATATGAGCAGACATGATGCATCTAATTAAAATGATGATGCTGTTAGGGTGAAAAAATTGAATGATTCTTCCACAAATCCAGTTTATCGATAATGCGGTAAAATTAAAAAGCTGGAATTTTAGATTCGATTGTTTCATGGGAAAACTATGTATGGGATTTCTAAAAATTCCCTCAATTACATTCTTACCTTCTTGAAGTTTTTACTTCCAGATGACGTATATATTCTATGAAACTACTATATAGCATGGAAGTTAGTTGAGGAACTTGTATTTTGAAAAACAAATTCATGCTTTCCTGAAATATTGCAGTTTATTCTGAGAGAGAACTACTCAATGAAATTATTGTATAAAATTTGGCACATCTCACTGGAAGCCAAAAGCTTATGGAACACCATCCTGTGTGCCACCTAAAGTAATGTGGCACTTTCCACTCATCCCCAAACTCCAAAATCTTTTTATGTCTAATGAAATATCAATAAAAATTCAATATAATGGTACCAAAATAAAGAAGACTATTGATGAGTTGGATCACCCTACAGATGTATTTTCATGGAAGTGATTTGATGCTCGATATCCTGATTTTGTAGCTGACATGAGTAATGTGAGGTTGTGTCTTTCATGTGATGGTTTTAATCCGTTTGGGCAGATGTTTATGTCGCACAACACATGGATGGTTTTTATACACATTTATAATCTTCCCCCATGGTTGTGTATTAAAAAACCATTCACTTTCAATGAGTATACTCATATCTGGATCTTCTGATCCCGATAATGATATAAACATATACATGCAACCATTAAAAGATGATTTGAAACTTCTTTGGTGTGTGGGTGTGCACACATACAATGCATGTTCAAAAGACATATTTTAGATGTGTGCTGCTCTTATGTGGATTATCAATGTTTTTTCAACTTATGCAATGATGTCTAGATGGAGCATGAATGGAAAAATATCATGTTCTATTTTTATGAAGAATACATGATCCAGAAGATGGAAACATCATTTTAGTTTCAGTTTTATGGGACATCAATGATTCTTGACAATGGACCATCCAAATTGAAATAATCGTCAATGATTTGACAATACCATGGGGACTGATGATCGACCTCAACGTTTGTATGGAGTTGATGTGCCTAATGAATTTAAAGATTTTATTTTTTCATTCTAGAAGGGTCAAATGAAATCTGTAATGAGAAATAATTTTTCCACTAAAACCTATTACAATTGGAAGAAGAGAAGTATCTTCTTTGATTTGACTTATTGGAGAACCAATTTTTTAATTCATTTCATGGACATTTTGAAAATTGAAAAAAATGTAAAATGATGATTTGTATTCTTCTAAAAGTTAATGTAAAGGAAAAAGATGGTTGACGGTCTAGGAGTGACTTGGTGGATTGGGGCCTCAGACCAGAATTGCATCCTGTGTGTATCAGTGAAAAAAATGGCAAGTTCCATGTGCTTCTTATTTGATGAAACCTATAAATAAAATCAATTTCTATAAGTACTAAAGATTATTAAAGTTCCAAGTGTCTATTCAAAAACATATCTCAATGGGGGAATAGAATAGAGTTGAATCTAAAATCTTTGAAGACTCATGATTATCAAATCCTTATGCAAGAGTGGATTCCAATAGAAATTCATCATTTTTTTCCAATAATGCATGGGTACCTATTATTTGGTTGGGCCATTTGTTTATAGATCATTGTTCTAATAAATTTTCCATGTATTTATTTCCATGAAATTTGGCAGATGTCCCATTATTTTTTTTGTGCATTTGAGAAAATGTTTCCTCCATCATTTCTCTCTAACAAGCTGCATCTGACTGTTCATATTCCAACTGAAATATTTCTCGGAGGACCTATTTATTTTCATTAGATGTATCTAAATTAAATAAATAAATACACATTAAATACTTACGTCTATAATATGAATCATCTCGAAGGTTCTACCATGAATGGTTACATGGATAAAAAATGTTGGGATTCCGACTCTATCTATTTGTCTGATCTTTCTACAAGATTAAACAGACCAATGAGAAACGAAGAAGAAAATGATGAGAAAATTGGGCACATTTTTCCATCACTTCCTCAAATATGATAAATTCCTATATTATATACATTGATAACTCTAAGCCTTGCAGAGTGGGAGATGGCACATCGCACAGTTTTATTAAACTGTGAATTGTTCGATGACTACATCTTGTAAGAAAATTGAATATGAATATCTTATATATATATATATATATATCTGTTATTCTATTCATATTTTTATCAATAGGGAACATAAAGCGATGATAAATATAAAAAAATTCATTATATTTGAGAAGGACCGATACTTTTCATAGCAAAGAGTTTTTTTACTTAGTTAAAAATGAAGGTAATAATATTAATATTTAAAATAATTAAATAAATAAAGATTTAAGTATAATATTGATTTTTATTTCAGCTATTGAGTTTTCCTGCTAACTCTATCTCTAAGGAAATAAGAGCTTTGGCTTTTGGTCCTAATATTGTGGTTCGTGACTGTAAATCAATTGTTATCAGTGGGTACAAATTTATTATCACTGAACAAGAAATGAACATGAGAACACAACATGATGGTGTTATGGTTACATCCAGAACAGACTATTTTTCTTGTGCATTAGATAGTAAACTGTGATTTGAAAATGTAGGTTATTACAGAGTTGTTTAAAAAATAATAATGTTGGACTATTAATCTCATCGATGAGTCACGATGAGGAAATGATAGTGGTTTGATTCGATGAATAGACATGGCACATTTATTGATGATTATGGACTTTGAGTAATTGATATGACTTTCACTATTACTACCGATGAACCATAAGTATTGGAATCAATGGGAAAAATAGTTATTTATGTCAAAGATAATCTTTGACATAAATTTAGTGTCATTATTGTAGTAATTTCAAGACATATTTTTTACGATGGAGATGATGGAATTGAGACCATCCCTACGACCATTGGAAATGATCCATTTATTACTTTTGATGACTCCAATAGCTCAATTTTTATAGTTGAATGTGAACCTCAAGTTGTGGTGGGAAATATATAAAATCACCCATTCATGTTATCAATTATTTTCGTTTACCTCGACATGGGATATTATGGTTTGTACTATTCAAATTGTTTTAATATTGAATACAAATATCTTGTATTCGACTTGACCGTTATGTGAATTTTTAATGTTTATTGGTTGTGATTTTATATGAATTGCATTTTATAATTTGGAATTGAACTGTATTCAAACCTAAAAAACCAACATTTCTAACTTGGTGAACATTTCAATGCTTCAACTGTGATTTTTATAAAATTTGTATAACTCTAAGACCTCTCTTCAACATTTTACCCTATAATAAACATGATGGTTTGTAATCTTTTTCAAAACATGTTTTGAAACCTGCATTATCTACCAAGGCTAAAGAAATTAAAATTTTCCTTAATTTTGACAACTAATTTACCCCTTATTAATCTGGTAGAATTAATGTTCCTTGATTTTAATATACTAATGAAACATAGTAAATAACCATCCTACTAAAAATTAAATTTGTTTATTGCATCTTGTATGATTTATTGACTTCATTATATATATGTTCAATCTCACCTAAAACAATTGATAGTAAAATTATCCTTGAATCCCAATATTCCATATAATTTATTTGGTTTGTTGGGTTACACATTAGTTATCCTTTTCTTTTTTACTTCTATATTAGTTTTCCAATGGAGGAAATTAAACCAATTTAAGAGTGGAGATGAAAAAAGATTATGGAAAAAAATCGTCACATGACTGAGTTGGGCATTCCACCACTAGTGCCTACAGTGTGTATATTATTTCAAATATATATATTTAAATAATATATAATGTTATATGATTAATTTTTTTTTAAAAATCATGATCTATCTATTAATAGATAGTTATTTGATGAGAAACCTAGTAGTGGTCCCAGTAATCAGGGTGTTCGTACGGGGAGGGGGGTATGAGAGCTAGACGATCTGGTCGACATACTCGATTAGACCATGTACCTCCCACTGGCATACCATCCATCCCAAATTCTGATCTCATTGCGTCGTTAGGGACTCATGAGATATTTAGGCCTCCCATGTTTTCACCACCCTTTACATATGTGCCTCCTCACGCATCTGTACCATATCTGATGATGATTCCCACTCTCCATCTAGCATTCGGCCAACCATCTCTTTCATCTTCTTTTACTTCTACTTCCTTCTCTCCAGGCTTTTATATTCTATCTTCTTCGAATCCTAATCCGCCAGAGTTTGTCCCTATAGAATCATACATTGGGACACACTCCATCTGTATAGGGTGTTACTTTAGTTTTTGTAGATCCAGTGGCAACCACTGATCAGACTACCGCATATATACATATAAAACCCTAACAAATTTTGACACCACTATTTATTTTAATTATAACATGTATTGATAAAAAAATTGTTTTTCATTCATAACAGATACATCTACTGATAGGAGGCGGGGGCGGGGGCAAACACGTATGCGTGTGGTGTGGAACATGTGCACACAGTTTATGGTTGACTACAATGATGATAGTCAAATGATTGAAAAATCAGGGCATCAATGTTGGAGTTTTTGGGAGACGCTTCTCAATTACTCCAATATCATTTCTGTCAGCCCACTCTCATATAGAAAGCTGCCAATTGAAGTTAAGGATAAATCTTGGGTAGAGAAATGGGCAAAAAATATATTTTATTTAATGCAATATTTTTTTTGTATTTATATGAATTAATAATTTTTTGTCAGCTATGGTTTAATTTGCCTAATGGTGAAAGTGCACCGCCAGCACGTCTAAATGATTTTTCTGATCTTTGTAGAGAATAAAAACATGAGTTGTACATTGGTTGTCATTCTATAGTGGGAACAGAGTTAGAGGCGGTCGTTTTCATGGATGATTGTCCATTCGAACAATATCGATAGATGATTGATCTTTGGATGACTAGCCAATTTAAGGTATTAATCACATTAGAGGTATTTAAATGAAATTTTTCATGTTTTTCATTAATAATAATTATTGAATTTTATATAGGACTCATACAGAAGAAATAAAAAAAATATTCTAAAAAATATGTCCACACAATGGGACGTACTATGATGCCAAATCATGAGAAGTAGCAGGGATGATAGTTTATAATTTTTCTTTTTGAATTCCACTTTCTATTTCCTCCTCCATAATTTATTTAATTGATAATGTTGTTATATAATTTTAGTTATGAAATTAATTATTAGTATCCTATTTTAAATTATGGTTTCCTATATTCAATGTCATTATAGGGGAAAAAATTGAATATAGAAGGATGTGTGACCCAAAAAAAACTGTTTTGCTCGAGTAGAAGGAAGAATGATGGAAGTGCGGTTAATGAACCAACTCAGATGCAGATTGTAAGTTTAACTTTGTAGATTTCTCCAATGGCCCTAAGGCCTTCATTTTTTATTGATTGATAATCCTCCTTTCAAGGGATTAGGTGGAACCCTATTACATGCCCGTAGGCCATTTTTTAGGAACCAATGCCCGTAGGCACAAACATACCATACAATCCAGACAAACAACTTGGAACTTTCTCCTCCCCAGCATCTTCATCTTTGAAATCAGCTCTTTACTTTGTAGATTTAAAATTATAAATTCCATTTTGAAAGTTAATAATCTATTTATATTTGTGACAGGCTGCTTTAGAGGTCCTTGATGCCCAAGAACCTCACAATTTTGGGCCAAACGATCACTTATATCAGGTGTTAGAAGATGAGAACCCTGGTAGAGTACGCTGATGACCTAGTAGTAGAATAGTTCCAATGAGGTATTAGCCCTCCTAAGGTACGAGTTATAGTGACACAGAGTTCCATTAGGTTATGTCACATGTAGAAAAGGCTGAAAAAATGGCCACTGAGGTGGCAGAATAGTCTACTAGGGAAAACACTGCATTTATGAAACTGATTGATGTTTTACGTTCAACACTTCAACTAGAGGCCATCATAGCTTGTGAGGAATAAATTCCATTGATGCGTTCTATATATAGTTCACCAGGTTGCAGTTCTAGTGGTGGTCGATACGATGGTGAGTAGGAGGTCGAGGTAGAGGAGGAGGGTGATGAGGAGGCAGATGATAACTACGAGGGTGAGGAGGAGGGTGTTGAGGAGGGATATGATGATGATGATGATGACTAAGAGAATGAGGGTGAGGCTGATGATGGTGGTGATGATAGTGATGGTGATGAGGTACATATTGATCCGTTACATTTTTTGTTGATATTACTGACCATTGATGTTTATTGATTTTTTTTTCCTAAATATATCTGTGATTAGGAAGGTCATGTTATCTTTATTTTTTATCAGTAAATAAAAAAACATGATGTGATTATTTGATGTGACTAATTCACCCCTCCACTAGACTGTCCTCCCCACCCCCGTGGATAGCCCGCCCACCCCCTGGACACCCCATAGACACTTGGACATCCCCACCACACCCGTGGACAGCCCGCCCACCCCCTGGACTTCCCCTCCCCCTATGGACACCCCCCCCCCCCGTATGAAGCCCCTACCCTTGTGGACATCCCCCACCCTCGTGGACCACCTGACCACCCCCATGGACATCCCCCCACACCGTGGACAGCCTGCCCACCCCATGGACAGCCCCTCACCCCATGGAAACCATATACCCACTAAGCATCCCCCCACCCCTCTATGTAGCCCAGCCACCCCTGTGGACAGCCCGCCAACCCCCCAAGACACCCCCTACCCCCTCGACAGCCCCTCCAACCCCGTGAATAGCCCCCACCTCCGAGGAAACCCCTCCCCCCTGTGGATAGCCCCCACCCGTGTGGACCCCCCCTGTGGACAACCCCCCCCCCCCCCCACACACACACACCCATAAGCCCGCCCACCCCTGTAGACACCCTGTACCCCTAGACAGCCACACCCACCCCCCTTGAAAAACCGTACCCCTCCAGATAGACCTTCACACCCCCTGGAAAGCCCCGCTCACACCCCTGGATAGCCCGCCCACCCCCTTGACATCCCCTCCCCCGGTGGACACCCCGTACCCCCTATACATCCCCTCCCACCCCTAAAACACCTCGTTCCCCCTAGACAGACCACCCCCTGCCCCCATTGAAACCCTTTCTATAACACCCCAAGGTTTTGAAAATAAGTATAGAATGAAATTTTATAATCTATCCTCTTCTATGTTTTGAATTTCAAGAAATGGTCATCTAGAGTTTTGTCCAGTAAGTCATTTGGAGTCTGATAGAACAAACTTGATTTTTGGTGAATAGTAACATACCCTTATGAATAGTAATATGAATAGAAATATGACCATATGAATAGTAAATAATAATATTATTTTATTTTCTTAAGGTAATAGGATAATGGGATCTTTATTAATTTTCCAATGTCACATAAAACTAATTGCACTTCAAGATTGTTTTTTTTGAATTAAATGTGACCTTATTTAAAAATTAAATTAATAATATTTAGAAAATTATTTTTGAAAAATTGATTTCACTATTGAATCATACACATCGAAAAATTCTAGGGGTAAAATTTTGTGATTTTTCTAAAATACATGGATTTTTCATGAATAATAAAAAATACAGTTTTGAGTATTCAGTAGATTAATGACATCATAATAACATAATAATTAATATAAAATGGTTCTCTACTTGTGTATAGTAACTTATGACATTAGGTACCCAAAGTGGCTTAAATCATGGGAAAATACCAATGTCAAGCCCATGGTTTGGCAAAAACATCTAATGAGGTATCCCATTGAAATTATTAAACAATTACCTCTATTTTTCAATAAATACCCATTAATCCATTAATTTTCTTTCATTCCAAATCCATCATCCTTGAAGATCTATTGTTTTTACCTCTCTAATATTCCTCCCAACATTCTACCCTTCAAGATCTAGGAGTTATTCTATAATGTAAGGGAATCCTTCTTTCTCTTCTTTAAGTCGAAACTTCTTTTATGTTATCTCTTTGAATTTACATTCTAATATGTTAGGGTTTGATTCCATGTATTCTTATTACTTTCCTTTTTATTTAAATATGATTAGATACCCTTTTGATCTCATCATTTTATTTGATGAAATATTAAGCGACGCTGTTACGCTGCCGAATTTTAATAAGGGTTCTCTCACCTTTTCTCTTATTTTCAAGATCATCTCTATTCATTTTCTCTCCTCACCTCCTCTATCAAAATGACCATGATAACTCCAGTAACACATATATACTGGAATTCTATAATTTTAATGGAAGAACCCTAATAAATTATTTTACTCCCTCCATTTTACTTTTATAAACTAAATCAACGTCCATGAGGATCCAATTTATAGCCTTCGTGGACGACGGAGTTTTTTTCTTCAATTTCATCTTCATTACTGGTCATGAAACCATATTTATGGTTTAAAAAGACTATAATATATGTATTATAACCTAATAAATATTCAGGAACCATAATATGTACATATAAATAAGTTATAGGAAAAATCTTGTTCATAATAATCCAAATACCGCCAAATAATTGAAGTGGTTGTCATCTAATGATTCATCCACATTCTATGTAACCAAATGAAAATAATAACAATTATCAATTATTTATGTTAATAAATAATGATTAATTTCAATTCTGGATATTTATAACCATTCCACATGAACTTCATTACTTAAAAACAAGTGAACCGAATATGAAAATAAAGGAAACGAACACTCCAGAATGACGAAATTCAATCCAATAACATATTAATATAGACATAAATTAACTAACCAGAATTATGGTAAACTAAATACATGTCTAATAGGTTCAGAAATAATTTATTAAAAAGTATAATTTCATATTCCAATAGCTTAAGTACAAGAGTGGAACACGTTTGGAGTAAAGGTAAGGGTTTTTTTCACCCGAACTTCAACTTTCGTTTGGGATAATTTCATTGTCTAATTTCTTCGATGTAAATCTTATGTATTGTAATGTACTCATCATATGTTGATTCTAGGGTATTATTGGGTTTAATAATTTATGAATTCATATACCATATTTTATATAATGTTGTATGACTAACATTATTGTTGATGATTTATCCTAAAACAATTTATCATATTATTCTGAATGGTTAGTGTTTATGTTCAATAATTTGTGAATGTTAATTAAATTTCATATGGTAGTTTCAATATGATATTTGGGGCCCACTAGATCCCCTCAATTCATCAGTAGGTCTCATGAGACAAACTATGGTCTTGGCACGAGGCCTTGAAATAATGATGGTCCTAGCACGAGACTTGGCTGATATGGTTATGATGTCTGTCATATGCACTCCCTAATTATGAAGCTAGTAATTGAAAGTTTATGTGGTTATTTGACTAGTAGAATACCCATGATGATGTTTTATTATGTCATTATTTACTCAGCCCATATTCATGCCATAATGTGTTTTATGTTTATTATTAAAGGCATGTGTTTTCAATTATTCACTATGTCTAATGTTTATAATATCTTCAGCTGTATTGCTTAATCTTAGTGAGCGTTTGAGCTCACCACTTTCTTATGTTTCATATTCTCAGGACATGAAGAAGTAATTTATGAATGATGTGAAAGAATAATCTATGAAACATGATGTTTCTAGGAGAATAAAATAGTGTTTTGTTTCCCTTCACGTTGTAATGTAAAACTTATGTATGTAACTTGTTTCTAATAATACTAAACTACAAGGTCCTTTGGGATTCGTATTCCTTGTATGTATGCCAATGTAATCAAATAAGGCACCGGCTCTGGGAAACTACGGTCGGGTCCTTATAGTTGGTATTAGAGGAAGTTTAGTTGAATACATGGAAACTAGAAAACATAGAATTTGGGAAGAGTCCCTAAGTTAGTCTTTGATGATATACATACAGTAAAGTCATAGTATTTTGGTAAGGAAAAGATTATGTGGATATTTCAAGAAATACATCCCTGTCTAGATACAAGTAGGTAGAGGTGGCTCTGGAATAGATGTATCTAGGGGTTAAACCAGAAAACAGTTCTTTGAGCTAGACTCGAACGGGAACTGGTGCACGACAACAGGCCTTAATGAACTCTTGGTTACGACACTCCCGGGGGATAGTCTTAGGATAATTCACATTTTCATTAGAATCCATTATGAAGGATTGAAATGTAAAATATTCCTCAAAGAAGCCATATTTGTGAATATGGGATTATCCATTCATGGGATCTCTATTTCTTTCTAAGTAATTTTTTAAGTTAAGATTATACATTATAATTCATAACCTAATCTAGTGCATTCCATTCTCTAGATATGGCGCCTAGTGGACGGAATGTAAATAGCCTGAATGCATGTGTCCCCTATAAGGATTTTCCCCCAAAGCAAGATAATGATGTTGGATCTGGTGCTGTGACTGGTGCTGAGTAACTCATAACTATACTGGGAAAACATACTCAGGTTATGAATAATAACCTTACTCGTATGGAGCATCCAGATCCACCACATGGAGGTGCCATGCTCGATCGCTTTATGCGACAACAGCCTCCATCATTGAACTGGACTACAAACCCATTTGTAGCAGAGCAGTGGATATTTTCCCTTGAGAATATATTTCTCGCATTTGGATGTAATGAAAGAGTGAAGGTTGTCAGGGCAGTATAGCATCTATCGGGAGATGTGCATCAATGTCGGTCTTTAATCTAAAACGAAAATGAGGAGGAATCGATATAAGTGATGGAATACTGTGATTTTAAGGAAATATTCTTAGAAAAATATTTCCCTCATGAGCAGCAAGATGATATGGAGAGTCAATTCTTGAATATAAGGTAGAATGAGGATGAATATGTTCCCATGTATGAAGCACACTTCACAAGTCTAGCAAGACATGGTGTAGACTATATAATAAATCCAAGGAGTGAAATTGATTGATTTTTGATGGCCTAAAACCATTACTCTGGTGGGCACTAGTCTCCCAAATCTTTTCATCATATGAGGATATAGTTTCATGTGGAATCAAGACAGAAAAATATTTTCTAAGACTTATGAAATTAAAGGAAAGCAAGAAAATAAGAGGGCCACTGAAAACCCTGAGAAAGGAAATGAGGAAATGTGGTAGAAGGGAAGAGTTCAGTTTACACCATGTGACAATTATGGAAAGAAACACCCAGGTGCATGCATAAAAGGAAAAGGTGTATGCTACAAATGTGGTTAGAAAGGCCATCTTGATGGTGACTGCAAAGGGGAGAAGGAATCCAATGATGTTAAATGCTATAGTTTTCGGGAGATTGGACACTATTCTAATGATTGTCCAAAACATCAAGGAAATATTCAATAGAGAAGGCCAAGGGATCAAGGACATGCTTATGCAATCACAACTACAGAGGTTGAAGTTCCTAATGACATGGTGGTCGGTATTTAATTGTTTCCTCGAGTTTAGCCAGTGCTTTATTTGATTCTGTATCATTGAATTGTTCCATATCTTCCCAGTTTTCTAAGAAAATTAGATATTTCCAATTTGATTTAACATGGGAGTTTTCAGTCAAAACTCCTAAGGCAAGTATCATTTCTACAAAGTTCTGTGAATCAGTTCCCATTCAAGAATATAGATGTTCTTTATCTGCTGATCTCATCGTCATACCCAAGATTGAATTTGATATAATCCTCGGTATGGATTGTCTTTAGGAATATGATGCAAAAATTAATTGTAAGAAGAAGGGGGTTACAATTTTTGATGATGATGATAAAGAACACCTTATCTTTAGAGTAGAATCTTCATTACCTGATTCTTATCTAGATCCACCCCCAGTAGCTCAACTAAATTCAATTATTAGGGAGGAAGAGAATGAAATAATTGTGGGTGAGGTAAGGAATTTTCAAATAGATGATGTTCCTATTGTGAGAGAATATGTTGATGTGTTTCCAGAAGATTTACCCAGACATCCTACAGAATGGGAAATTGAGTTTTCCATTTATTTAATTCCTATTTCAAGGCCCATATCAAAGAACCATTATATAATATCCACTATGGAATTAGTGGAGCTAATGAAAGAGATATAGGTATTGAGTAATAAAGGATTTATGCGCCCTAGTGTTTCTCCATGGGGAGCCCCTTTCATTTTTGTTAAGAATAAAGATGGATCTTTGAGGTTATGTATCGATTGCAGGGAGATCAATGCTATAACAATAAAGAAGAAGTATTCCCTACCTCGCATAGATGACTTATTTGACTAACTTGAAGGAGCTAAATAATTTTCAAAGATTGACCTTCGACCTGGATATCATCAGTTGAGTGCAAAGAAGGAAGACATTCCGAAAACAACACTTCAATCCTGGTACTGGCATTATGAGTTTACAGTAATGCCTTTTGGATTGACTAATGCACCCTCTGTGTTCATAGATCTAATGAACAGAGTCTTTGAGGAATATTTTGATGATTTTTTAGTGGAATTTATTGATGATATCTTGGTATACTTTAAAAGCTACAAATATCATGAAAATCACTTGCGCATTATCCTGAAGAGACTTAGAAGACATGAATTGTATGGGATGATTAGAAAGTGTGAATTATGGATTCAAGAGATTTATTTCCTTGGCCATATTGTCTCTAAAGATGGAATCCTAGTTGATCCTGCAAAGAAAAAGGAAATCCATGATTGGCCCATGCCAACAAATATAACTGAGATACACAGTTTTATTGTCTTAGCAGGTTATTATCGGCATTTCATACAGAATTTTTCCCGACTAGCTAACCCACTAACGAAGCTCACACGTAATGGGGTTAAATTTGTTTGGACAAAATATTATGAAGAATGTTTTGTAGAATTCAAGAGAAGATTATTAAATGCTCTTATATTGACTCTACCATAGGGGAATGACGGGTTTGTTATTTTCAGTGACGATTCAATGAAACGACTTGGTTGTGTCTTTATGAAAAATGATAGGGTTATTACATATGCATCACAAAAACTAAAAATTCATGAGCAAAACTATCCTTCTCATGATCTTGAGTTAGTTTCTGTAATATTTTCTTTGAAGATATGGAGACATTATCTATATGGTAAAAAATGTGAGATTTACACTGATCACAAGAGTTTGAAGTATATTTTCTCACTGAATGAACTCAACATGAGGCAAAGTAGATTGCTTGAACTACTCAAGGATTATGAATGCATGATACACTACCACCCAGGGAAATCAAATAAGGTGGCAGATGCCTTGAGTAGAAAGGATCATGGAGTTTTGACGAAGATGAGAATTGAAAGGGATCATATTCTCATGGATCTAGTAAGGATGGATATGTGAATAACAATAGAAGGTGAAACATCAATGATTTTCCAAATGGTTTTCAAACCATCGTTACTATAAAGGAACAAATGTTCTGAGGCTGATGATGATGAGTTTCAAAAAAATATTAAAGCTGTGAATGATGGGATATTGAGTGATTTCGTATATGAATATGGAAATTTGAATTTTGGGAAGGGAAGCTGTCTTCCTGATATACCTGATCTAAAAAGAGAATTATTGGATGATTCTCATAGTTCCAATTTTTCTATACACCCTGGAAGCACAAAGATTTATAGATATTTGAATGAATATTTTTTGTGGGAAAACATGAAAAGGGAGGTTGATGATTTTGTGTCCAGATGTATGGTTTGTCAAAAAGTGAAAGCTGGATGGAAACAACCTGGAGGAGTATTGCAACCTCTTCCCATACCTGAGTGGAAATGGGATAATATCACAATGGAATTTTTCATGGGACTACCAAATACTCCTAGAAGGAACGATGCAATATGGTTCATTATAGATCGTGTGACCAAGTCAGCAAATTTTCTTTCTATAAGAGAAGATCTACCACTTGAACGTATAACAAGACTATATATTAATGAAGATTTGATACATCATGGAATACCCCTATCGACTATTTCTGATCGTGATCCACCTTTTACATCATGATTATGGAAAAGTCTTCAGAAGGCCCTAGATACTAATCTTCTTTTGAGCACTTCCTACCACCCAAAAACTGATGGACAATCAGAACGGACTATTCAAACATTGGAACACATATTGAGGTCTTGTTCAATTTATTTTCAAGGCATGTGGGATCATTATTTACCTCTAATAGAATTTTCCTATAACAATAGTTTCCATTCAAGTATTCATATGGCACTCTATGAAGCATTATATGGGAGGAGATTTCGTACACCAACTTGATGGTATGATGTTGGTGAACGAAAGCTCATGGGCCCAAAAGTTGTTGAAGAAGCATTGGAGAAGGTGAATATTATCCAGAACCATATCAAAATAGCTCAAGGTAGGTAAAAGAGCAATGCATGTAACCGAAGGAAGGATTTGGAATTTCAAGAAGGTGATCACATTTTATTAAAGGTATCTCCATGGAAGGGCATTATAAGATTCAGTAAGAAGGGAAAATTATGTCCCAGGTACATCGGAACTTTTGAAATTATGGACTGAATTGGAGCCGTAGCTTACCGTTTGGCAATGCCGCCAAATCTCTCCAAGGTTTACAGTGTCTTCCACGTGTCAATGTTAAGAATGTACATACCAGACCCAAAACATGTACTCAATTATGAAGAAGTGGAACATGAGATCAATCTATCTTACTGTGAAGAGCCTATAAAGATTCTTGATACTAGAGAACAAGTATTGAGAAATCATTCGAATCGACTGGTAAAGGTTCTATGGACGAACCATAAGATGGAAGAAGCAACATGGGATCCTGAGGAGCATAGGTTAAAGACATACCCGAATCTTTTTAGGTAATATTCATTAAATTTAGGGGAAGAATGTTTTTTAAGGAGGAGAGAATGTAACACCCAAAGGTTTTGAAAATAAATATAGAATGAAATTTTATAATCTATCATCTTCTATGTCATGAATTTCAAAAAATGGTCATCTAGAGTTGTTTTCAGTAAGTCATTTGGAGTCTGATAGAACAAACTTGATTTTTGTGAATAGTAACATACCCTTATGAATAGTAATATGAATAGTAATATGACCTTATGAATAGTAATTAATAATATTTTTTCCTCAAGGAAATAGGATAATGGTATCTCAATTAATTTTCCAATGTCACATTAAAATAATTGCACTTCAAGATTGTTATTTTTTGAATTAACTGTGACCTTATTTAGTAATTAAATTAATAATATTTAGAAGTTTATTTTTGAAAATGGATTTCACTTTTGAATTCTACACATCGGAAAATGGTTGGGGTGAATTATTGGAATTTTTATAAAATACTTGGATTTTTTATGAATAGTGAAAATTACAATTTTGAGTATTTGGTAATTTAATGACATCATAATGACATAATATTTAAAATAAAAGGATGGTTGAATTTTTTATAGTAAATTGTGACATTATGTGTCCCATGTGGCTTAAACTATGGGAAAATACTGTGGGCAAGCCCATGGACCGGCAAAACCCACTAATGAGGTGTCCCTTTGAAATTATTAAAAAATTTCCTCTCTTTTTCTATAAATACCCACTCATCCATTCATTTTATTTCATTCCAAATCCCTCTTCCTCAAACCTCTGTTTGTTTTACCTCTCTATGATTCCTCCCAAGGTTTCCTTAATGCCCCAAGGTTCCAACATTCATGATCTGGGAGTTATTCTACAAGGTAAGGGAATCCTTCATTCTCTTCTTTAAGTCGATGCTTATTTTATGTTATCTTTTTGAATTTACATTATAATATTTTGGGATTTGATATCATGTATTCTTAATACTATCCTTTTGATTTAAATATTATGAGATACCCTTTTGATCTCATCTTTTCATTTTATTAAATATTAATCAAAGTCGTTAGGCTGCCGAATTTTCATAAGGGATCTCTCACCTTTTCACTTATTTTCAAGATCATCTCTATTCATTTTATCTCCTTACCTCCTCTATAAAAATGAGCATGATAACTCCAGTAACATATATATAATGGAATTATATCATGTGAATTTAAGAACCATCATAAATATTTTTACTCCCTCCCTTTTATTTTTATAAACGAAATCAACATCCATGAGGTTCCAATTTATAGCCTTCGTGGACGACAAAGTTTTGTTCATCAATTTCATCTTCATT
Organism: Viscum album; assembly: GCA_963277665.1. Lineage (NCBI taxonomy): Eukaryota > Viridiplantae > Streptophyta > Magnoliopsida > Santalales > Viscaceae > Viscum > Viscum album. The sequence goes on from OY728150.1 coordinate 524,357,967, forward strand.
ACTGGTAATTAAACCATATTAATGGTTTAACCAGACTATAATATATGTATTATAACCTAATAAATAATCATGAACCAGAATATGTACATATAAATATGTTATATGACAAAACTAGTTCATAATAATCCAAATACCGCCAAATAATCGAAGTGGTTGTCATCTAATGATTCATCCTCATTCCATGTAACCAAATGAAAGAAATAACCATTATAAATTTTCTATGTTCTTAAATAATGTGTAATTTTTATTTTTTGGATTTATAACCTTTACACATGAACTTCATTACTTAAAAACAAGTGAACCGAATATGAAAATAATGGAAACGAACACTCCAGAACGAAGAAATTCAATACAATAACTTATCAATAAATAAATAAATTAACTAACCAGAATTATGGAAAAATAAATACATTTATAATAGGTTCTCAAATAAGTTATTAACAAGTATAATATCATATTCTAGGAGCTTAAGTACAAGAGTGGAACACGTTGGGAGTTAAGGTAAGGGTTTTTTTCACCTGAACTGCCACTTTCATTCGAGATACATTCATTGTCTAATTTCTTCGATGTAATTCTAATGTATTGTAATGTACTCATCATATGTTATTTGTGAGTATCATATATATGTATAAAAACCATAATATTTCCTTCTTTTATGTATATTTACATGTTTTAAAAGGAACAATCAAAATTTTTTCCAAAATAGAAGCCCGATTCAAGGGAATTTCTCCAATTCATATCTATTTATCAGGGCACTCTATAATCTGTTTTTGGAAACCATTATCTTTATAAAAATACTCATTTTATTATGAAAATACTATATTACTTCACTTATAGTTTTATACAAATATTTTCCAAAAGAACTCTTCTTTTCAAAATAAAACAATATTTATCTCAAAATTGCTTAAGGATTTTTATGAGAGTATTTTCACTTAATTCACTTTTTGATTCCTGGTTATTATTGGGTTTAATCATTTATGAATTCATATAGCATATTTTATTTAATGGTTTATGACTAACTTTATTGTTGATGATCTATCCTAAAACCATTGATCATATTATTCTGAATGGTTCATGTTTATGTTCAATAATTAGTGAATGTTAATTACATTCCATATGATAGTTTCAATATGAATGTATATGTTGTTTATGATGATCTCCACTCATATGAGGATTGAATTGGACTTATTATGTTATGGTTGGGGCCCACTATATCCCCTCGATTCATCAGTAGGTCTCATGAGAGAAACTATGGTCTTGGCTCGAGGCTTTGATAAAATGATGGTCCTAGCACGAGGCTTGGATGGTATGGTTATGATTTCTGGCATATGCACTCCCTCGTTATGAATCTAGTAATTGAAAGTTCATGTGTTTATTCGACTATTAGAATACCCATGATGATGTTTTATTATGGAATTATTTACTCAGCTCATATTTATGCCATAATGTGTTTTATGTTTATTATTAAAGGCATGTGTTTTCAATTATTCACAATGTCTAATGTTTATATTATCTTCAGCTGTATTTCTTACTATTACTGATCATTTGAGCTCGCCCCTTTCTTATGTTTCATTTTCTCAGGACATGAAGAAGTAATTTATGAATGACGTGAAATAATAATCTATGAAACATGATGTTTCTAGGAGAATAAAATAGTGTTTTGATTCCCTTCACGTTGTAATGTTAAACTTATGTATGTAACTTGTTTCCAATAATACTAAACTACTAGGTATTTTGGGATTCGTATTCCTTGTATGTATGCCAACGTAATCAAATAAGGCATTGGCTCTGGCAAACTGGGGTCGGGTCATTACACTATCCACAACCGTGGACATCCCGCCTACCCCCCTGGACACCCTGTACCCCCTTTGGTAGCCCTGCCACCCATGTGGATTTCCCACCCACCCCCAGGACACCATGTACCCCCTGGGCAGCCTCCCACCCCCATGAACATCCCACCCACCCTCGTGGATAGACTTCCCACCCCCTAGACACACCCTATCCCCCTGGACAACCTCACCACCCCCGTGGATAGCCCCCACCCCCGTGGATATCCCCTCCCCCAGTGTACCACCCCCCCCCCCTCCTCTGGTCGGCCTGCCCACCCCTGTAGACAGCCCCAACCCCTGTTGACAGCCCACCCACCCCTTTGGACACCTTGTAATGCTTCTGGATAGCAACTCCTAGCCCCACTAGACACCTCGTACCCCCTGGAAACACCCGCCCATCCCCAAGGATAGCCCTGCCCACCCCCTAGATAGCCCGCCCACCCCCTGGACAGACCCTCCCCCCATGGACACCTCGTACCCCCCTTGATAGCCCCATCCACGCCCTGGACATCCCATGACCCACTAGATATCCCCCCCACACCCCCTGTGGACAGCTCGCCCACCCCCATGGAAAGCCTGCTCAACTCCTTATACACCTTGTACCCCTTGAACAGGCCCCACTACCCTTGTGGACAGCCCACCCAACCCCTGGACACCCGATACCCCCTGGACACCCGCCACCCCCGTGGACAACCCGCCCACCACCCAGGACACCCCCTAACCCCCTTGACATCCCCTCCACCCTCATGGATATCCCCCCCCAACCCCATGGAAAACCCTCCCCTATGGACAAACCCCCCCCCCCTCCACCCACATGGACAGCTTCCACCGCCACCAACATGGACACCCCCCCCCCACCCCACCCCTGTGGACAGCCCTCCCACCCCTTATACACCCTCTACCACCTGGACAACCACACCCACCCCCTGGACACCCCGTACCCCCCTGGACAGCCCCGCCCACCCCCTCTAAATCCCAAACACCCCCTAAACATCCCCTCCCCACGTCGACACTGCGTACCCCCCAGTACAGCCCCGCCCATACCCATAGACACCCCATGCCTCCCTGAACACCCCCACCCACATGGATAGCCCACCCACCCCCGTGGACAGCCCACCCTCCCCCTTGGACACCCCTTACTCCCATGGACAGCCCCACCACCTTCATGGACAACCCACCCACCCCATGGACACCATGTACCTGCTGAACAGCCACCCCACCCCCATGGACACCGTTCCCACCCCCGTGAACTGCCTTCCCACCCCCTGGACACCCCCTACCACCCTCGATAGCCTCAAAACCACCATGGAAAGCCCTCCCACCCCCTGGACAGCCCCTCCCCCCATGGATAACCCCCCACCCCATGGACATCCTACACAACCCATGGACACCCGTACCACCTGGACATCCCCGCCACCCCCATCGAGAGCACCCCCCCCCCACCCAAACCCCATGTAAAACCTCTCCCAACCCCCTAGACACCCCTACCGCCCTGGAAATCCTTTCCACACCCCGTGGATATCTCACATCCCCCTGGACAACCCCTTCCCCCAAGAATGCCCTCCCACCCCCATGGACAGCCCACCCACCCCCGTAGATAGCCTGCCCACCCCCGTGGACACCCCGTACCCCCCTGGTCATCCCTTCCACCCTCGTGGAAAGCCCACAGACCCCACTAGACACCCTGTACCCCCTAGACAACCCCCACTATGGATAGCCCGCCCACACCCGTGGATAGCCCACCCACCCCCAGGATACCCCTCCCCCCGTGGACAGCCCCCACCCCTATAGATAGCCCGCCTACCCCCCTAGACACCTCGTATGACTATGGACGGCCCACCCACCCCTTGGACACCCATGACCACCCTAGATATCCCCACCCTCCACTTGAACACCCCTGACCCCCGTGGAGAACCTCCCACCCCTGTGGGCAGCCCTTCCCTCCGCCTGGACATCCTCGACTCCCCAGTGGACAGCCCCACCCCCGTGGACATCCCCCCACCCCCATGGATTATAGGGTTTCTAACAACTCAATGATCCCATTAATCATAGATACCAACTTCATTGCCACCCTCATGGATAGACACCCACCCCCTAGACACCACCCCACCCTCTGGACACCACCCCACCCCCCGGGACACCCCCATGGATAGCCCCCCCCCCACCACCCGGGACAACCCCCCACCCTCCCTAGACACCCCCCAATCCACTAGACTCCCCACCCCTTATAGACACCAACCCACCACTTGGACACCCCCACCACCCCCTGGACACCCCAGACCCCATGGAAAACCACCCCACCCCTGGATACCCCCACCCTTAAGAAGGCCCCCCAGCCCCCTGAAAACCACCCCACCCCCTGGACACCCCTTCCCCCCTTGGACACCCTCATGGACAGCCCCCCAGACACCGCCAACCCCTGGACGACCCCCACCCCTCTTAGACACCACCCCACCACCTGGACCCCCACCCCATATACACCCCCACCCACATGGATAGCCACCCCACCCCTAGACACTACCCCAACCCCCTTGGATAACCCCCCCCCCACCCCAAGCCCTTGACCCACACCCCCTAGACAAACCCCACCCCCTGGACACCCCCACCACCCTGGACACCCCCACCCCCTAGAAATCCCACCAACCCCCTGGACACCACCCCACCCCACTATATGCCACCCCACCCCTAAATACCCTGACGGACATCCCCCCCCCCCACACCACTTTGGATATCCCCCCTGGTCACCCCCAACCCCCTAACATACCCCACGCCCTCCTAGACACCACACCACCACCTAGACACCCCCAACCACCGCCATAGACACCCCACCCCCATGGAAAGACACCCCCACCCCTGGACACCACCCCACCACCCTTGGACTACCCCCAACCCCCTAGACCGCACCCACCCCCTTGGACACCACCCCACCCCCTGGACACCCCCACCCCCTGGACACCCCAACCCTTGAAAAGTCCCCCAAGCCCTTGGACACCACCTCACCCCGTAAACACTACCCCACCCCCTTGACACCACCAACCCCTAGACACCCCAATAGAAACCCCCCCCCCCCACACACACACACCGGACACCCCCATCCCCCAGGACACCCGCACCCCTGGATACCCCATACCCCCCTTCAACAGCCAGTCCAAACCTGTGAACACGCCCAACCCCCTAAATTTTGAATTGAATTCTTTATGTATTTTATTAACTTATAAAATAGGTGTTAATGGTCTATGGTTATACATGTTGTATGGGTATACTTGTTTTATATGAATTGTTGTTTTAATTACCTTATGAATTATGTGTTAAATCTGTATGTGTGTTGAGGGTAATTAAATATAGATTTAGAGGTATTCAGAATTAAGTATGAATTATATGTTGTAAGAATTCGGTATGAATTAATACAGAATTCTGTATGTATTATATAGGTATACTTTTAATATTTTATTGTGTTAATTGTTGTATGTGTATGTATTATATTGTATTTTTTTGTGTATGAGTTTTACATGCCTTTTGGTGGAATTGATTCAGCTATATAGGGGGGGAAAACAAGCCGGCTTGCTACTGCAGGTACAAAAAATATATGCCAACAGTTTGTAAACCGTTGGCATAGATAAATTTACCTAACATTTACCAGGGTTTGTGGTGAACCATTGGTAAAAGTCTATACCAACGGTTTTGTAAACATTTGGTATAGAGGTAATTATTGCTATTACCCGTGGTTTAAAATCATTGGAAAAAATTTATACAAATGGTTTATTATACTGAATTTTTTAGAGATATCTCAAATGTTCTCATAGAACAGTTGGGATATGTCTATCTCTATGGCTCAAGACCCACTGGTTTGGACAACCGTTGGTATAGTTTATAATAATTGTTTTCCAACTTTTACAAATGGTTTAAAACCATCGGTAAAGCTAACCATTCCAGTAGTCGAAATATAAATATATAGTAGATATTTATATTATTATATTTAATGTGTTGTTAGATAGATAATGGTTGTAATATAATGTTGAAAACGAATGGAATTAGTAATGAAAATTACTTTCTTTTATATAAACAACCTTTGGTCATGTTGATAAGGACTCTTAGGTTGGTATTATATGGATTAAAATAAGCTATATGATTTTAATTTGGATGTTGGGGTGGGTTTATTATGGGTGTTTGAAGATCAAAATCACTTGAGAGTTGAAAATAAGTGAGGGGAGTGAGTTTCCTTTTATATTTGATTAAGAGTGACATATTTGTAAATACCCACAACTATTCAAAAATGGAATGTCACCTTAAAACCAAGGGGATATAAAATTGATAATAAAATTTCTATATAGTTGATAGTTTATAATAACATTTCCAAAACTCCAAAAAACACATCTTATATACTTGTTGTTCTTTAACAAATAAGATCCCTTACTTATACAATCTTAGTTTTTCTCTACAGTAACAAGTCTTCATAATTGATGCTATATATCCTTTATGACTATAATAAAAACATATTTTATAAAATGGAACATAATATTCTAAATATGAAATCTAATTTATAAAAAATACCCTATTTGTGGTTGAAATTAATTTTTACAGAAGCACATGTAACTTTCCAAAACATTATTTTAACATTAATTGCACAAACAATGTTTTTATTCATTAAGTGAAAATTTTGTCACTATAAAATAAAAATTGGTCCCTTAACATACCATATTATAAATTTTTAAATATTAAATAATCAATTTAATAAGATATTATGTTTTAGGATTTTCAAATCATTTAATAAATTTTCATTTATTGTTAAATAATAATAATATCATGTTTGATATTATTAATTTGATTTGAATTTGAAAAATATCAAGATAATTATGGAATTAGATTAAATTATTTTCACACATGTATAAAAATATATATTTATCTACAAAATTAATTGATTATAATAAATAATTATTTCCATTATACATTTAAAATGTTTAGTATCATTTTTTTATTTTTTATAAATTAATTAATTAATATGTTGGTGTTCCTTAAGCATTAAATGTATTATTTAATTAATTATAATTCAAAATAAATTAACCTTATTAAATTAATTTCATAACTATTAATATCAAAATCATTATTCATTAATCTATTTTTTCTTCTATATCTGAACACATAATTTGAATATGAAAATAAGGATAAAATTTTTTCCCCTTTAATTTTTTGAAATATTATACAGCTTTCATTGAGGGGAAACTAAACCAAAACACCAAAAAATAAAGGCAAAGAAAATAAGGGTTAAACTATGGAATTAAAATTTTAATTGTAAAAGTTTTCAGGTTATTTTAAACCATATATTTTTAGTTCATCCACACATTAAACTCATTTTAAACATGACTATATTAATTAATTTGAACTATTTTTACCATTAATTAATAGAAAAAATTAATTTGAACGAATAATTTCATAAAAATTAATCTGATTACATATTTTGAACCAATTGTATCATATTAAAATGACATAATTAGTAATAGTTAATTTAAAATTAATTCTGCTGAAGAGATGAAAAAATGGGTTTCAAAAAACTCCATTGTCATAATTATAGAATGTTATAATTTAAAAAACAAAATAAAATTGGCTTTAATGGCCTAAATTATAATTTTTATAATATATTTGAACATATATTTCTTTCAATTAAATTTTTAATGAAAATGTAACCTTTAAATGAATTAAAAAAATAATATTAGAAAACAAGTATTTTTCAATATTCGTTATCAAATAAAACATTTCAGATATATACCAAAAATATACCTATGGTAATTTCTATACTTATATTATAAATAATATATTAATTTAAATAAATATATTTTATATAAGTGGTAAAAATTAATTTTAAATCATTTTTGAAAAGTGTGAAAAAACTACCTTTTTGAAAAAAACATTTTTGGAGAAAAGTTTTTATTTTCATTCAAATGAATCTTTTTTTATTATAACAAATATATATCCTTTGAATTTATTTAATACACAATTAAACCATATAATTACCTGAACATATTTTTTATTACTCATATTGACCATCTTAAAGGGCTATGATATAACAATAATTTTTAAATAATAAAATTTTAATAGAGTTTCATGTTTCGTTCAGACCCAATGTTGTGTTCATCGTAAGATATCGAAGATATTGAATTTATTTTCAAAGAGAAATATATTATAAAGTTGCATTTTTTTAATTATATTATGCTTTTGGTTATTCATGTTCTATATTCGATCAAATATGATGCTCTTATTTTTAAATTTTAGCGGGTTATATGTTAGATAATCATGACAAGTTTTTGAAAAATAACTAGATATATCGAACTAAATATAACAAAATATTTGACAGCATTTATAAATAATGGTATATTTTTTTCAATTATATATTTCAATTATGTTACCATATATATAGACTCTCTTGTGATAAAATTATGTGAAAATTGATACTTTTTCATCCAAAAATCACACTTCAAGAAGATTCTAGATAATTTTTCCATTAATAACGTCTTTATCAGATTTCTCAAGTTATATTCATGTTCATAATTTCTTATAGAATAAATATGAATTTTACAAATAAAGGATACCATTAATTTTATAACATAACATTTTAAGACATTATTCATCAAATTTACAATGATATCTAGAGAATTAATATGACCAGATGGATTCACAATAAATTCATAGTTTTATTACCTTTTTTGAAAAAATGTATTCAGTATATATTCTCTCTATATGATCAACTAATGATATACATATTAGAGGTGAATATTTATGAAATACAGATTTCATGAAAATTGATTAAATATATCATAAATAAGTTTTACATTGTATTTTTTCATTGTCAGGATCCTTTTATGTTAATGATAGAGAATTTAGAGTAGTATTGATCCATCTATATTCATATCCAAAACCACTAGTTCACCCCATAAATAAGGAATTGTGCATAAATGTCCATTATCTAGAATATGATGACATTTCTTTTTTATATCGAGTACCATAATACATGAACATTACATTTGGAGACTATTATATTATAATGGAATCAGTTATGTGATCAGTTAAAGAATAAAACTCATACTCTATGGTAATACCATATAGTTTATTCGGAAATATATAATTACACTCTCATACATTTGGAAAGTAATTCCCCGACCCCAAAATCCCGCAGCCGGTGCATTATTACATTACATTGGAATTATTATAAGGAAACAAATAACAATGGATGATTTAGTTTAGTAGTCCTGGAAATCCATATTACATTCATAATACCCATAAAACACAAGGAGGATAGAATAAAAAATGCTACACAATAAACTGAAATAAAATCCATCCGTGAAAGCTTATTCAAGGTTTTATTTTTAATAACAAATAGAAAGAAATATAATAATGGTGGGATCAAATTCTCATTAAGAATAAGTACCATGGAACAAATAATGAATCAATCAATAAGTAAAGGTAAATAACTGTGTACACTTTGCATAAAAATAACTAGATAAGGTGTATATAATTTTCAAAGTAAGAAACTAATATACATGCCACAAATCAATAAACCGAGAATAAATAACATCCATAGAAATGTAGAGTAAACATCTCATGAAAAAATTTAATTATAATAAATAAAGGAAATTGGATTCATATCAGAAGACATGTCTCAGGAACATGAAAACCAATTACCATCATGGCCTTTCAAATGATGGATTAAAACACGGATAGAAACCTGTTAAATTTGACAAAATTATTTTTCTCATGAGAACCTATTGATTCATGGTAAAGCTATATAATGTCTGGGATCCATTGTTCATTTACATTACAATAAATTAATCATAATTAATAATCACGATAAATAATATTCCTTATCAAATAACTGTATTGAATGTGAAATATGGATTTAACAATAATTCCACAATTAATCAAATTATTTTCAGAGTGACCCCATATGATTAATGGTATATGTTTTATGAAACACTAATATCCATTTTATGAGGATATATATATTAAATTAAATTTACACTTAAAAATTTTATAATATAGTTATTTCCTCATGGGAAAAATAACAATCACCAAAAGAGGTGTGATTATGAACATTCTTGAGGAGAATAATATTTAAACATTTCAAAGTCTCCCATACCACATTGAAACATTTACATTATAGTCACCTGGAATATATGAAATCAATTTGAACATTAAATATCATAATAATAAGGGTAATCATGATATAATATGAAAATGGTAGTATATACACCAAATAAGATTGAATTGGTGGAAAAAACAAATAAGCCTCAATGAAATGTATGTTGAGATGAAATTACCTTACCATATCCTTTATTTTTGTGATGTGGTCTTTATCCTCCAATATACTGGTTTATAATATGTTACTAACTAATAGAAAAACCATAATAAAGGATATAATATCATATATTAACTTCATAGGATATTTTATTATCTGTTTATTAACACTCTTTCCTAATTTAAACTGTTTTGGGTGTTTATTGCCTAATTTTATCATGTATGTTTTGACTTATTATTTGTTATTATTATTAAATATATTATGGTTTTCAACATATCCAAAATTTAAATAATGACTAAATTATCTTTTATATTCATTACATTGGTATTTTGAATAGTCCATAATATTTGGAGATTATTAATAAAGTGCACCGTTCATTGAGACGGTAGGATGTACATACACAGGAACACTACTATATTTAATTTTTTTTATTAAAATAATTAAAAATATTTGATAAATATTTATTTTATAGTTTCTAATATAATATTTATGTTACACATTTATCATAGGATTATTATAACTAACATTTACATGTTCCATGTATGGCATGAATGAGTTATATCACTTTGAGGGGTTGAGAGTCCACACTTCCTCAAACAAAATTCTCCTATTTACACATGATGGATGGAAAAAGGTATGTTATAAATCAAAATTAAATAATAGTTAATAAATTATAAAGAAAATATATATTTTTTATATTTTTTTCCATCATAATGGCCATCATGACATGCGGTACGGAAGGTAGAACAATAATCATTTCGTGAGGAATTAGTTTTTCATACACCAAAACGGTATGTTCATTAACAATTAGAAATAGGGGTGTGTAGTTATAGGTTAAAATATTCACATAAAAACATCCTATAATATTGAGGATAATGTAGTTTCAATTACATAATAGAATAAGAGTATATGTGTTGTAGAAGGGAAATGGAATTAGAGAGCTTGAGAGAAGGCGATACCTCCTAATCAGGTAACTTCTTTTTTGTTTACTAAAAATATTTATTAGAAATATTTTTGCCAAAACAATTGATTCTAGGTCGAGTGTAGGGATGTTGGGAGACTTTTTGGGAAGATCATGGAAGATCATAGTTGGTTTTATAGGTGTTGGTAATGGGGATAAGTGGTAGAATTTTATAGTGAAGGGGGAGTGGCACTATTGTAAATAAAAAATGTTATTCAAAATGGGTAGCCTATCCTACCTAAAGAGCGTAAAAATTGTAAAAAAAATGGACTAAATGAGAATAATGGTCAGGAAAAACATCATACACACAAAAATATGTTAATTTTAATAATTTAGTTCCTTAACATCTTATTTTCCAAAATTTTAAATTTTGGTTTTTATTAAAGCATCCTGTTTTCTAATCTAATTAATTTAAAAATTAAACAAAATTTAATTGAGATTTATTATAAAATATAGAGACACATGATTATTAATATTATACTTAATTTATAAAATAAAATTACAATGTGTTATGGAATATAAATTTAGAAAAAGCGCATGTGATACGCTAAAACACTACATGAACTCGGACCATGTTAACATCATTTTAGATCAGTTTTGAAGGTGTCCTAATTGGATGTTTTTAACTCTATTATACTTTACGTTGTGCAGGATAGGTGAGTTTTCACTTCCTCTATCTATGGGAAATTTTTAACAAACGACAATTGAGGGATGAATGACTCTGAGAAACAATATAATATATTGAATGAAATTATTTTGTGAAAAAATATTACTACTAAATTCAACATTCTTTCCAAGAGAATTCATATCAATGTTTTTACATATTAAATCAATTTCAAACACCTTGTATTTTCCATGGCCTCCTATTTACAATGTTTTGTGGACAATACTAAAGAAAGAACGAGTTATATTTTAATAGAAGGGGATAGGGATCCCAGGGTTTGGAGTACTTTTGGTGAAATAATAGCCTACTAAACCCAAGAGGACAAAATTAAAATGTTCCTGGAGCATTGGTTCTAGGGTTCTGAGGGTTCAAGGGTGGAAAAGGTGTAACTTTCCTTAATATTCGATGTGTGCTATTGGTTCTTATAGAAATCCAGGAACCAAGATAGGTTTAAGGGGTGTACTTCCACTGGTATGACCATTGTGGAAAGATCTCAGTGGATGCTGGTTGAGTTGATCATCAATTCTAGTAAATAGAAGGAGTCTCCTTTTATTTGCTTTTTATGCATCCTTGTGGCTATGGTTCATCACATAACCCCCTGGGGTACTGGATTCAGTGTGTTCTTCCTAAGAATGGCCTAAATATCAACAAGGTTTGGTCTTGAGTTATGGGTGTCATGCACAGAGGTGGGGTGGTTTGTAATGCTAGGGGAGTGTAGTTCTGGCATTCACATCTCACTTCAGGAGTGGCAGTTCTGTCTGGGCGGAGGCTAGTGTCGTTCTCTCGTTTATGTCCATCTATAGGCAACTGTACATTCATATTTCTAATGTGGATACAGATTCTATGATTATACATGATTATTTTCTTGGTATAGGATACGTCACTTGGTCAATCTCATACATCATTAGGTAGTTCAAGGCCCTTCTGAGCAATAATATTTTGGTCACCCACAAATGGAGAGAGGGCAACACAGTGGCAGACTACTTGGCCTCCCTGGAAGCCCATGTTTTCCTTGTTATCTGACTTTCAGATTCTTCCTTACATAAACATTAAGGGGGTGAAATTGGGTTGGGCTGACAGCATTGGTCTGCATTAATTTCAGCCTCCATAGTTATTGGTCGTTTTATTTCCCGGAAGCTCTCCTTTCATATAATAAATATTTTGTTTTTTATGATGAAAATAATTTAAATTTTGACATCATTTTTTAATGTAAATTGTAAAATATTAATCCTATGTTGGAATTAAAATATATTCGTTTTACATGTGTGTAAAATGATATATTAATATAAAAAAATAAATGAGGACAAATATTAAATCAATTAAATTAACTTTTAAAATGTATAGTATCATTTATTTTAGATAATTATTGACAAAATAATCAATATATTGAAGTTTTTAAATCATTTTAAGTACCTAATCCATCTCTAAAAATTATTGATTATTTATTATGATAACAATAATCCATATATCTTACAAAATTACATGTATAACCGAAAATATTATTTTTTGTATATATCTCAAAATTTTATATATATTAAAGGTAAGGAATGTTATTTTTTTCTTTTTCATATATAATGATTAATATAGGGAACATTCATTTACTAATATAAAATAAATATATATTTGGAACCATGTGGGTACATGATAAAATATTGGTATCCAATGTCTTTTGGGCAAGTTTCCAGGTCCTTTTGGTCTTTACTATTATGGATTAGTCCCTTATTAAGCTTAATTAAAAATTAATCGAAGTAAATAATCATAATCGCATTCACTAATCATTTTGGAAAAATAATTAAGTTAATATTATTAGGCCACAAATATCATACTAATTACATTAGTGTATGTTTTATTCTCAAAATTCATGTCACATAAGTTGTAAAATTAAGATTAATGTTAATCCAGTAGACTTGGAGAAATAACGGTTGTTTAAAGTTGAAAAACATTCAAATGATTGCTAAGTTTTTATATTCAATTTCAATGGAAAATTGATTCTAATGAAATATATTGTATATATAGATGTATAAATAATCTAATTTTACTAAAAAAAGTAATATATAATTTATGATTAATAATTATTTAAATGAAAATGTTGTTTTCAAGTAAATTGCATAAATTTTAACTATTCATTGAAACAGATGTTTCTAAGAAAAATCCAAAACATTCACTGTAATCTATTTTAGGAATTATGAATTCAAAAATGATCTTTACTTTTGAAAATAAAATTCATAAAATTTTCAAAATTTAGTATTAAATTTTTTTCATCATTTAAAGATGGTAAAACATCGTCTTACATGTAATGCAAGTTAATTATGTGTCATATATATCGTAAGTTTAACATTTTTTTAAAGAATCCCAATAAAATATATTAATTCTAAAAAGAAAATATTTTAATTTCATTGGGTGTCTCATTATCCAAACTATAATTAAATTACATGCTCATAATTTAAACGTGATATTTGTTATCTATGGATTATAAATAATCTATTTTTGAAAGACCCGCATCGTAAAAAATTCAATATCAAATTTTATTAATAAGAGATAAATTAAATTAAAATGTTCACATATCTATCTTACCTATTATAAGAAAATAGGCGGGAAATGTAAATATAGATATGGACGAAAAATCTTACCATCACGTTCTGATGGAGATTGTTAGAGAACACAATTAGGAGAAAGTTAACAATCAGAAGGCCATAAATCCATGAAGATCTAAGTGTCCATTTGGTTCATTAGCAATGATGTTACTAAGACTAAATTTTTAGTTTCAATATAATTTTTTATATATTTAATTAATTAATTCACTCTATAATAATGTAAGTAAAAAATATGTTTCTATAAACATAATATTTTCATTTGATTATGCCTTCAACAATTTCTAATTAGTCTCTTACAACATATAGTGAATTAATACATTACCATCTAAAATCTCATACATTGACTAAATTAAACCATGTGAGAAATTGTTAAAATTTACTAATGGTTATGATCTAATCAATTTTGAATGAATTTATCATTAGTCTTTAATAAACATAAATCACATCTAAATTTTAACATTCCAAACAGGTGAATAATGACATCATGTATCCTATTAAAATATGTTAATAACTAAAATTACAATAAAAACCTTTTTGAAACATGCATTACTCTTTATTTTTTATGTAAGGAACACGTTATTAGATATATTCCTTGATTCCAAAAGTGTTGTAAACTCCATCAATGATATCATAGACCACTTATCGAAAAGTTATTAATAATTTCTATGTTTGGTATTACTAATCCAAATCAATCAATTCTTTATCATTATCGCAACACAATGAACAAATTAAGGTTTTTCTTTCCCTCAATCACGTGTTTTTCTAAAATTGTTACTTTCTACTGAATAAAATTTCATAGTACTATTACACATGTGATCTCAAATCCTTAACAAAAATGTACTATAGTAAAATCATCATATATTCAATAATGATTATAATTATTACATTGATTATAATGTATTGAAATGAAAAAAATTGCTGGAAAATTATATTAGTCATTCCTCTTCATTTGTGGTTGTACCAAATTTTCATCATTATCCAATAGCATGATTTGGGGTATATTCTTTTGACTCTTGAGAAATTGATTCTTATAGATTCTCATATCCTTAATGTCGAAGAATTGAATGTTGGAAACCGTTTTATTACACATTAAATCATACAATTGGTGTCATTTTTCCCCATACTTATAATATACTCTCATTAGATTCAAGAATTTACTAGGTTGATTCTTTAGACAATTATCATATGTTGGAAAATCCTTCTTTCACTCCTTCCCATTATCCATATTTTTATCTTCCATCATTTTCCACATAAAATACATAAGACTATGATAAATATATTATTATCTTATTTACACATGATACTATATCCTCATATAATGACAATACATGGGATACTATTTCCATATGATATTTTGGATTAACACAATGAAAGATAAGATCCATCTCTCTCTATATGTCACATGCATTGGTTTAGATCTCATATCATCTACTATTTTCCATTTAAGGTAATTTACATATACTATATTAGCTAATAAATTTATCAACATTATATAACTCTATACATGTTATAATACATGTCATAAATTTATGCATTGTGAATCCAATAATCATAATCTTTGGCTACTTTGGGGAAATCATTACTTCTAAATCCATCATAATAGTAGGTTAATAAAATGTGTATCATCCTATGAAAATCCACAGAGTGTGTCAAACCAAGTGTGCAATATGGCCCATTTTCATGTACCAGGTTACCCCAAGTTTATCCCAAAACACTTTATTTGAGTTGTTACTCCAAGGTAAATCTGTACTAGAACCACATCCACTTGTGATAACTAGACAGGCAAGTGTTTTTACAAATTCCCACACAATCGCTACTTTAACAATACCCTAGGATGTTCTTCTACTCTTATCTTAGGGTTGTGATCCCTAATATATGTTTTTCTAAATCTTGTTTCCATGGTTGTTTCTAAGGTTTCATTGATTCCAACTGTAACGCCCAGACCCTAGAAACCCAGAGCCAATCATTATTAAATTACATTGTCCTTATTACATAGAATAAAATCCTGAATTAATATTCAATTTAATGGTCAAAAAAATGAATATTACTTAAATAATACCCATAATGCATTGAGATTATAGAATAAAACATGATACATAAGAAACTGAAATAAAATCCATTCTTTAAAGCTTATTAAATGTTCTCTTATTCATAACCTAGGGAAAGAAACATAAAAATGGTGATCACAAATTCTCAGTATGTCTAAGTACACAAGAATAAATAATGAATAAATATATATGCAACGGTAATTAATTGAGTAAACTTTATACAAAAATAACTACATAAGGCACAACTAATATGGCATGTAATAAACTGAAACACATGGCATAAATCAATAAACTGAGAATGAACTATGTCCAAGGATTAGTTGATTCCAAATATCATAGACATAAAATAACTGAAAGGTTGGGACAATATTTTGATTGAAAGTGACCCCACCACCATCATCCAAACCATTTGGAATGGTGTGGTTCACCTTGGTTGGTCTCTTACCGCTCATTGGAAGAATTGCCTAAGCTCACTCCAAGAGATCAGATACATTGCCACCCATAACTATTGAGAAGCATAAAAGGTGGATGGTGGGCTTGCTAACAATGGAATCAACTAGGCCATTACGTGGATTGATACATTTCCGATTGATATCCTTCCATTTTATGAAAATTATTGTAATAAAATTTCCTCCATTATACTTTTGTAATCTTCCATTCCTTTATTTATAATAATTTGTGTCTCGGTCTTTGACCAAGACATTGCCTTTAAAAAAAATTATAGTCCAAATAATTATTTATAATTAAAAATAGTAATAACTAATATGCCACTAGAAATTACCATATTGAATGAGAAAAAAAATTAACAATACTTCCCAATTTAATCAAATTATAGTGAAAGTGACGAATATATAAAAAATGGTATATGGTTTAGGAAACACTGGTATCTATTGTATGAGGATTTTTATATTCAATTAAATTTATAATTAAATTTATTATAATATATTCACTAATTAAATTGAAATTCAATAATCGCTTAATTATGTGAGATTAATAACATTCATGGGAAGAATAATCTTTAAACGATCCAATGTGTCACAAACCACATTGAAACTTTAATATCATAATCTCTAAAAAATTATGATGTTAAATTAAACTTCCATATCGATGAGAATAAGGGTATGCATGACATAATTTGAAAATGGATTTATATACCCCCAATAAGAATTAATTGGCACGTAATAACAAAGAAGTCTCAATGAAATGTAAGTTCAGATGAAATTCTCTTACATTATCCTTTCTTTTTGTTATGTGGTCTTTATCTTCCTGTATAGTGGTTTAGAATATGTTACTAAATAATAACATAGCCACAATATTGATTATAATATCATATATTACCTTTATAAAATATTTTATTATCCGTTTTTAATACTCTTTCATTATTTTAACTATTTTGGGTGTTAGTTGCCTAATTTTGTCAAGTACATTTTGACATGTTATTTGTCGGCATTATTAAATATATCCTGCTTTCATCATATCTAGAATTTTCACCATGTCTAAATTATATTTTATATTAAATACATAGGTATTTAAAAAAGTCCAAAAATATGGATATTAGGAATGAAGTGCACCGTTCATAGAGATGGTAGGTCGTATGTGCGCACAAATGCTACTTTTATTACTTTTTGTATTAAAATAATTAAAACTAAATGATAAGTATGTGTTTTAAAATTTGCAGTGTTATATTTATGTTATATATTTTTCATAGGTTTTTTAACCAACCTTTATATGCTCCATGTCTGGAATGAATGAGCCTTATCACTTTGAAGGGGTGGAGGTCCACACTTCCTAGAACGAAATTATCGTATTTCACATGATGGAAGCCCAAATGTATGTTATAAATAAAAAATTTAAATCATAAATAAATTATGAATGAAATATATATTTTATATAAATAGTGTTTCCATCATAACAGTCACAATGAGTGTCTATAGGGAATGTTGAACAATCATCGTTTCATGAGGCAGTAGTTCACCGTTCACAGAAACAGTATGTTTATAACCCATTAGATAGAGGTGTGTGAAAGTTTAGGTAATTTTTTTTAAAAAAAATTCCTTCTATACTAAGGATACTAATGTTTCTATGAATTTATATAATAATAAAATTAAATGGATTGGATAATGGAAATAAATCTAGATAGATAGAGAGAAGGCATTACCTCTTAATTGGGTATCTTCTTTTGTTGTATTCCAAAAGGATTTATTACAAATCATTACTCCCAATGAGATGATTCAATATTGAGGTGAGGGATTTTGGTAGACTATTTTCACATTCCTTGGCCAACAATGGGTGGTTTTAGAGGAGTTACAAATGTGGAGAGTTGGTGGCCTCTTATCGGGAAGGGGTAGTATCACTTTTATAAATACAAAATGTTATTCAATAATGCATGGTCAATCCTACTTAAAGAGTCTAAAAATTAAAAATAATGGATTAAGGGAGAATAATGGTCTAGAAAAACATTAAAAACACAAAAAATAAGTTCATTTTAATAATATGTTTCATTAACATCTAATATTCCCAAATTGTATTATTCTTGTTTTTATTAAAGTATATATTTTTCTAATCAAATAAATTTAAACATTAAGAGTAAATTTATGTGAGATTTATTAGAATATAAATTTAAAATTAATTATTAATATTATATCTTATTTATAGAATAAAATTCCCATATGTTTTGGAAATTTATTTTACAACAACCGCAAGTGACGTGCTAAAACGTTGCTTCAACCCAGATCGTGTTAACACCGTTTTTTTAATATATGTGTCAATATGTTAATTATAGTTACTAATTGGTCCATTAATATATCATATTTAATATTTATTAACAATTATAAATAACTTGGCAGAATAGAGTATTATTATAAATTTTAAATCATTTAATAAGATTCATTTATTGTAAAAGAAAAATAATTACAATTTTGACATTATTTATTTAATGTTGATTTGAAAATATAAATACTTTATTGAAATTAAAATATATTAGTTTTACTTCTATTTATCAAGATATATTTATATAAAAATATAAATAATGACAATAATTAAATCAATTAACTTTACTTTTTATATTTATAGTATCATTTGTTTTAGTTTATTATTAACTAAATAATCTGTATATTAACGTTTCTTAAGAATTTTAAGTACATATCCTTCTATAAAAATTATTGATAATTTTTTATGATAAAAAATAACCCATATATACTAAAATTTATATATATATATATATATTATAAAATGTGATGTTTTGTAAATATCTAAAAAATTTATATATATTAAAAGTAATGAATGTTCCTTTTTGTCTTTTTTCCTTACATAACATTTTATATTGGGAGAATTCATTTAATAATATCCCAATAACCATATATTTTAGAAAATAATTATGGAAATTGTCAAATTATTGATAGAAAATTGATTATATACATGTGTCCCAGTCATTTCAGTTCTTAATATTATGGTTTAATTACTTATTAAACTTAACCAAATTTTAATAAATGTAATTAATATTAATCACATTCAGTAATCATTTTTGTCAAATAATTAAGTTGATATTATTCAAACAAAAATACCATACTAATTATATTTGTGTTTATTGTATTTTCCAAATTCATATAAAAAAGTGGGAACATTAAGATTAACTCTAATCTCACAGATATGGCAAAAAATGGGGATTAAAAGTAGAAAAACGTTCACCAATTTGTTACGTTTTTTCATTCAATTTCAATGTTAAATTAATTATAATTAAAATAATTTTATAAATTGATTTATATTTGATCTATTGTGACCCTAAAAAATATATATCATTATTTATAATTAATAATTATTTAAAAGAAAAGGAAATTTTTAACTAAATTACGATAATTTTCAATATTTAAAAAAAATTGATGTTTCACAGAAATATACAAAAAACATACCTTAATCTAATTTCGACATTATGAATATAAAATATATTTTTTATTTCTAAATATGAAATTCCTAAAAGTGTAAAAAATTAGTATTAAAAAAGGTTATCCATTAAAAGGTGGTAAATCTTATTATTACATCAAACACAATTCAATTCAGTGTTGTATGTGGCATAAGACTAATATTTTGTATAAAAGATTCCAAAATCAAAATTATATTTATTCGAAAGGCGAAATATTATAATGTATTGGGGTCTCATATTCTCCCCACATTAATTAAATTGCATCCCCAATATTTATACTAAATCTCTGTAATCTCTTGATTGAAAATAATCTATTTTTAAAAGATAAACATCATAAAAAGGGTCAATATATCATTTTTTATAATAGAGAAAGGATATTACAATTTTCACATATCTAGGTTACCTAGCCTGAGAATATAGATGGGAAATAGAAATATGTATGCTGAAGAAAAATATAACCATTATATTTTTTATGGGGATTGCTAGAGTATATGGTAAGGAGATAGATAACAATTAGAATTACATAAATACATGATCGTCTAAGATGACTTTTGATTCGTTAGAAATTAAATTACTGATAAAACATTTTTGGTTTCAAGATCTTTTTTTTTCTATAGTAAAGGAATTAATTTAGTCTATAAGAATATAAGTAAATATATGTTTCTATAAACAAAATATTTTCCTTTGATTACACTTTGAACTATTTCTACTTCATCTCTTACAAAATATAGTGAAGAAATACATTAACATCTAAAATATCATCCAATAATAAAATTAAACCATTTAATAAATGGACAACTTGTTCAAATGATTATGGTCAAATCATTCCTGAATGAAATTTTCTCTAGTCTTTAATAAACATGAATCAGCTCTAAATTTTAATATTCCAAATATGTGAATAACATCATCATGAATCCTATTGTAATATGGAAATAAAAAAAATTACCATAACTCCATTTTCGAAAAACTCATTCCTTATTATTCCTTAAGTAAGACACATGTTATTGGATATTTTCCTGAAATACAAATGTGTTATAAACTCCCTTAATCATAGCATCAACCACTTTTTGACCAATCATTAATAAGTTCCAAGGTAGTCAGTACATATATAAATCAATCATTTCTTCATCATTATAGAAACATAAGAAAAATATTAAGGGTTTCCATTCCCTCAATCATGTGTTTCCTGAAAATTATAACTCTATTATGAATATCGTTTTCTTGTACCATTCAACATCTGATCTCAAATTCATGATGAAACTTATTGTACTACACAAATCATATATTCCATAGTTCTTATAAAAATACATTTATGATAAAATATTCAAATTAAAAAATTATTGGACAAATATATTAATCATTACTCTTCATTTTTGGCAGTATCTAAACATCATCACTAACCAATAACATCATCTAGGGTATATTCCTTTGACTCTTGGGAGATTGATTCGCATGGTGTCTCATCTCCTTATAGTGGAATCATTGAATGATGGGAAAAATTTTCTTACCCTTCATATCTATAAATTTGGGTCCTTTTTCTCCACCTTAATACCAAATTCCCATTACCATCAAGAATTTACCAACATATTCTTTACACACTTATCACATGTGGGAACATCCTTTTTTTCCCTCCTTCCATTTATCTATATTTTTCACAGGCATTCTATTTTCCATTTCAAATATATATAACCAAGATAATTATTTTATTTTATTATTAACATGTTATACTATTTCCTTATATGATTATAATACATGGTATAATATTTACCTCTTATATTTTGGATTAATACCATGTTTGATATGATCCTTATCAATCTTTATGTTACATGAATTGGTGGAGTTCTCATTTCAACTACTATATTCCATTTATAAACATGTCCATATAATATATTAGGTCATAATATTATGAACATTCTATAACTATAAACATGTTATAGTACATTACATAAATTTATGCATCGTGAATCCTAGAATCATAAATATTGGCTACATTGGGGAATCATTACTTAAAAATCCTTCATAAAGGAAGGTAAATAAAATGTGAATAATTATAAGCATATCCCCCGAGAGTATAAAACCAGGTGCTCAGTGTGGCCCATTGTCATGTAACATGTATCCTAGAGTCATTCCCAGAACACCTTATCAAAATTGTTACTCCTAGGTACATCTATTCCAGAACCACAACCAGTTATAGTATCCTGATAGAGATTTATTGCTCGAAATACCCAAATAATAACTGTTTTACCGAAATTCTAGGATGTTTTTATACTATTATCATTAATTACAAATTAGTGTTGTGCCCCTAGATATATGTTTTTCTAAATGTAGTTTCAATGTTTATTTGATAAACTTCAATTGATACCAACTGTAATGCCCTAAACCCAAAAACATGGAGCCGGTGTATTATTAAATTACATTGGAATTATTATAAGGGAAAAAATACTAAAGTACCATTTAGTTGAGAAGTATTGGAATAATATTTTTTATAAATAATATCCATAATACATGCGAAAGATTGAATAAAACATTCTACATAATAAATAGAAATAAAATCCAACCTTGAAATATGATTCAAGGTTCTCTTCTTCATCACATGGGAAAGAATCATAATAAGGGTGAACTCAAATTCTTAGTAAGGGTAAGTACATTAGAAGAAATAATGAATCAATATATATGGAATGTTAAATAACTGAATACCATTTCTGAAAAAATAACTTGATAAGGCATAAATAAGGTGGAAAGTAAGAAATTGAAACACACACCATAAATCAATAAACTGATAATGAATTACATCCTTAGATATGTCGATGAAAAATATCAAGGGAAAAAACTAATTGTAACAAATAAATAAAATTTATTTTTTAATGGATGAAATTTATCAGGCACATGAAAACCCTTTTACCGTCAAGACCTTTCATAAGACAGTTTAAAACACGGATAGAAACCCATTTAATTTGGAAAAATTATTTGTCTTGTGAGAACATGTCGATGCTTCGAGGATCTATATGAATTCTGGGATCCAGTAATCATTTCCATTCCAATTCATTAATAATAATTAAAAATCACAATTACTAATATGACTTATCTAATAAACATATAGAATGAGAAATACACATTTAACAATAATCACCCAAAAAATCAAACAATTGTCAAAGTGACCACCATATGAAAAATGGTATATGGTTTAAGAAAAAATAATATCCAATGAATGAGGGTATGAATATTAAACTAAATTTACAATTAAAATGATTATAACATATTGATTAATTCATTGAAATTTCAGCAATCACCAAAGTAAGTGAGATAAAAAAACATTCATAAAAAGAATAATAATTAAACATTCCAAAGTGTCTCATACCACATTAAAACATTTACATCATAATCTCCAAAAAATTATAACATAAATTTAAACGTTAAATATCATGATAATAAGTGGATTCATTATATAATATAATGATTTCAATATATACACAAAATAAGAGTGAATTGGCATATAATAACAAATACGACTTAATGAAATATAAGTTGAGACCAAATTACCTAACCTTATACTTCCTTTTTCTTGTGTGGTATTTATACTCCAGTATAATGGTTAAAATATATTAATAACTAATACAATAACCATACTCATGTTTATAATATCACATATTAACTTTATAAAAATATTGTTTGCTAACACACATTCATTATTTTAACTGTTTGTGGTGTCAATTGAATAGTTTTTCGAAGTACTTTTTGACTTATTATTTATGTATAAAATATTTCATGGTTTAATCATATAATTAATATAAACAATTACTAAATTATCTTATATATTTAGTACATAGGTATTAATAATATTCTATAATTTTTTGAGATAATGAATGAAGTGCACCATTCATAGAGACAGTATGTTGTATGTACGTACGAACTCTATATTCATTACTTTTTTGTATTAAAATAATTAAATCTATATGATCCTTATGAATTTTAAAATTTCCAATATAAAATGTATGTTATATCTGTTTAATAGGTATTTTGTAACCACCCTTTATATGTTCATTCATGAACGAGTCATATTGCTTTGAGGGGGGCGTAGTCGACATTTTCTCAAATGAAAATATCATATTTACACATGGTGAAAGTATAAATGTATGTTATAAATAATAACTACAGAATAATAAATACATTATCAATGATATATATTTTATATAAATATTTTCTCCATCATAATGGCTACCATTAGAACCAGTAGGTAAAGTTGAACAAACATCGTTTTGTGAGGGAATATTTCTCCTACACATAAACAGTATATTTGTTTCCCATTAGATGGAGGTCTGTGTAAGTGTATGTAAAAATATTAACATAAAAACATCTTAGTATATTGAGGATACTAAGTTATCTATGAAATCGTATAAAAATAATAGTATAAGGAGTGGAGAAGGGATATGAAACTAGATAGTTTGAGAGAAGCTGTTACCTCTTAATTAGGTAACTTCTTGTGGTGTATTCAATAATGTTTAATAGGAAATATTTTTTACCAAAGGAATGATACTCGGTAATGGGGAGGTATTTTTGGAGACTATTTGGTATGGGATTTTCCTAACGTAGGTGGTTTTATAGGATATTGGAATGGAGAGTAGAGGTGGCATTTTATAGGGAAGGGGTTGGTCTTTGGTAAATACAAAATGATATTCAATAATGTGTGGTCTATCTTACATAAATAGAATAAAAAAATGAAAAAATAACAGAGTAAAGGAGAATAATGGTCAATAAAATCTTCATCCACAAAAAAAAAATATTCATTTTGATAATTTTGTTCCTTAACGTCAATGATTCCAAAATTTTATCATTTTGGTTTTTAGTAATGTATCTAGTACTCTAATCCAATTAATTTAATCATTAAAACTAAATTAAACTAAGACTTATTATAAAATATAGATCCACAAAATTATTCATATCTAATCAAATTTTAAAATAAAATTCCCCTGATTTTGGAAATTAATTTTTCAACAAGCGCATGTGATGCGATTAAAGGCTTCTCGAACCCGGACTATGTTAACAATTTTTTTACAGTGTATGGTTCAATATGATAATTATATAATTTTAATTTTTCCATTATTAGAAAATACTAAATATTTATTATCTCCTAAAAGTCCATCGATAGAATATAAGAAATTTATTAATTTTAAATCATTTAATATGATATATTTATTTTAAAATGACAATAATGTCAATTTTGACATTATTTATTTAATGTAAATTTTAAAATATAAATCATATATTGGAATAAAAATATATTAAGTTTAAATTTGTGTAAAATTATATATTTATATAAAAAAATAAATGAATACAATAATTCAATCAATTAACTTCATTTTTAATATTTATAGTATCATTTATTTTAGTTAATTATTAAATATATAATCAGTATATTGATGTTTCTAAAGCATTTTAAGTGCCTAAACCATATCAAAAAAAATTGATATTTAATTATGATAAAAATAACCCATATATATTTCAAAATTTTATGTATAAATAAAAATATGATGTTTTTTACGTATCACAATATTTTAAAAATAATAATGGTAAGGAAAACTCCTTTTTGTCTTTTTCCTTACTTAACGTTTTTATATTGGAAAATTTCATTTAATACTATCCCAATAACCATATATTTAGGACTAAGTGTGAAAATGGTCACAATAATGGAAGCTAAAAGATTTTTGAGAAGTTTCTATGCCATTGTGGTCCTTAATATTAATCTTTAAAAACGTATTGTGCTTAATCATACCCTAATCGATGTAATTAATCTTTACAACATTCACTAATCATTGATATCAAAAAAGTTATGATTATATTATTTGAACAAAAATTTAATACTAATTACATCCATGTATTTCATATTTTCAGAATTCAAATAACAAAAGTGTAAAAATTGAGATTAATGCTCATCTCATAGACAAGGCCAAAAATGTGTTCTTAAAGTAGAAAAACGTTCAAAAGTTTGTTATCTTTTTATATTCAATTTCAATGTAAAATTTATTTTAATGAACCAAATTGTGAACATTGAGATATAAATGATCTAATTTTACTATCTAAAAAAATAAAAATATAATTTATCATTAATAATTATTTAAATGAAAAGGTTGTGTTTAAAATGTTGTAAGTAATTTTCACTATTTATTGTGAAAATAAATTTCTCAAAAAATTCAAAAAATCCACCATAAGCTAATTTCGACAATCTAAATTCGAAAATTATTTTTATTTTTAAAAAAAAAATCATTAGTCTTAAAATTTAGTATTAAAATATGTTTGCCGTTGAAATGCGGTAAAACATAGTCTTCCATGTAACGCAAGTTAATTCAGTGTTGTACATTGTGTATGTTTAACATTGTCTATAAAAAAGGAAATAAAAAACTATATTTATTCTAAAAGGAAAAAAATATAATTTCTTGGGTTGTCATAAGGAATTTAATTAATTTTTACTATATTCCCAATAATTTGAGATAATAGGCCATCATTTTTTGGTACCACGACACATAATATAGATTTTTATTCTAAAAGAAACTCATAATTATACTTTCTTACATATTTGATCACATTATGGTTGGGGATATGAAACTATATCTACTTATCCTACTAATATATGTGTTCTCAGTATAGGGTAATAAATAATGTAACAAAATTTCATCAAAATCACCCCTGGGTAGAAGAACTCAATTTTTAAGAAATATTGTTTCATAAATAAGGAATGAAGAAGAGTTTTATAACTTATATTTTATCATAATTTCATCAGATTTTTTATAGATATATCTTAATCAATGTATTGAGGTTTTGGATCGAAATTATTTTAAAAATTGGGTGATAATAATTAATTTTATGAACCTTAATCAAATAATGAATTTTTTGATACGGATTGGAGATGACATTATCTTTCACCACTTCATTATTGTATTCCAACTTGATAATGGATATACGATATGATCTTCCAAGAACCCTTTTTTTATTTTACTACTAAGTAATATTTTATTTAATATAAAATTTCCTAGGGAAGCTATTTACATTTTTACCATACTATTGACACTCAAAGCATTTATTTTATGCTAGAACATTTCTTAGTGCCTTCTACTTCTATGTTGTACTATCCTAATTTTTTTCATTACATTTATCGATTCATTTAATAGTTCATACCCTACCATTGATAAATTACTATATTTTACCCTTATGTAAATTTATCAGGTTCTTATAGAAACATTGTTTATGTTGGAAGTTGGGATTTTTCCCCTATGTGGATTATCTTCATAACATATATGATAATACACATTTCTATTCTTATCCCCACAATAAATGCATTTCCCAATTTTTACCTCCACCATTAATTCAAAAAAAATAACCACAGTCATATGTATCAATTTATCTTATGTATAATTCCATTTGATGAAATGGATTTATATGTCAAATAATTAAAAGAACATTATTTTTTGTTTGATATATAGCAATATTCAAGTATCTTGATCATTGTGATGTATTCATTTTAAGATCCAATGGTCTTATACACCGTTTGTTTATGATTTTAGAATTTATAGTTCATATTCATCTTATGAGTTAAAGGAATGTTATTGATAGATATTTTTTCTTTAGATTCACATATTAAATAGAGTTTAATTCTTCATTTTATGTTTTATTCATAAATATATTTCACAATTTTGTAGCATCTCCTTCTGGATTGCATACAACTAAAACAACATTCTTGTGCAATTTCTATAGAGAAAAAAAACTTCATTTCATTTTCAAAGATATATTACTCTATAATAAGTGGATTATTGGTTCTATTGGTGGTTGGTGGAAATTTCCTCCTGAAATACTCTAGAATAATACTCATTCCTTTATGTGTTTCCGAGATAAATATGATTCATGTTATTTTTCGGAAAAAAAAATTGGGTGATAATTTCAATGTCATTTTTCAAATAACATCAAATCCCATTGGGAAGTTCATTCCTAAAATCCCCCACATTATTTATAACAGTTATTATTTTCTTATTTACAAATTTTTCCATCCATTACATTAAATAATATTACACATAAAGATATGGTAGAGTAAATATACTATAGTAAATCTTGGAGGTCAAAACAAATAACCCATAAATTGTTTCCAGGACATAACTAATAAAATTATAGGATTAAATTTAGGTTATCAATGTTAATTTTTCTTATTAGGTTCTATAACATAAATAGTGAAAATAATACATATATAATTTAATATTTTTTTTAAATATAATGTGATTAATCAATGAATATCCCCCATGTATTGTCAAACCAAGTGTGCATCGAAGGCCCTCTGTCGTTCACTAGGTGAAAATATTGTTAATCCTAAATCCTTCATTTTTTAGGTTATTACCACTGGGTACAACTATGTAAATTCTTCTACTACTTGTTATATCCAGATAAGGATGTAATTTATATAACAACACCACAATCTCTACATTATTATAGCATTAGGATGTTATTCTATACTTAGACTTAATCCTTGAGTATATACTATAGTTCTCTAAAATTAATATCATAAATAACAAAACCGTACTTGAATACCAACATTGGTGAGTTAATACAAAAATACATATATCAAACATTGATACCAAGATTTAATAAATACAAATAATAAATACTCATAAAATTTTAGAACATAATGTTTTAGTGTCTTGTAGACTATATATATAAACATGTTATCTTACAACACTTGTGAAACATTATCTGAACTACACTCCTATAAACACTTGTCTAAAAATATAAAACGATATAGTAATCATTATATGATATGGATTAGAAACAAAATAAAGGGTCGATATCTAATTATCAATGAGGGAAACATGTAAACATTAAAAATTGGAAGGAAAAGAAGAGAATACATGAAATATTCAGTTAAAAGATAGTGGGATCAAAAATTAAAATCATAATACAAAATTTATCAATATGGTTCCTGGTTTATAAATTTAATATTTAGGAATGTTAATTAAAAACTTTTCTTAGTCTCATATATGAAAAATCAAACAAAATAGAAAAATCCTAACACAATGATGAATAATTTCTAGAAAAAATTTAATATCATTAACATTTGAAGTTGATTATAATATAGTATATCCTAATCACATGAAGTTAAACTTTTATAAAAATATTTTTTCACTTCATAGTAGATTA
This sequence comes from Viscum album, assembly GCA_963277665.1. NCBI lineage: Eukaryota > Viridiplantae > Streptophyta > Magnoliopsida > Santalales > Viscaceae > Viscum > Viscum album. The sequence goes on from OY728150.1 coordinate 524,387,443, forward strand.
GGTATCACCCCATGATTCAAAACCAAGAGAAGGATTACCTATAAAATTCCTATAGTTTAGTGAGTATTCAATACTCAATTACCATAAAGGTGGAAACATTACATACATGATTCCCAATGTTACATCATGGTATATAAAACAATAAACAATGCATTAGAGGGTGATATAGGACCCTTAAAATCATTATCTATACATATGTGTTTAAAATAATAAGAAATCATTCATCCGATAAAAAAATACCCATTGAAATAAAATGGTTTTACAATCATTTCAAACTGGTATAACATAAAAAATAACATTATAATTTGATACTAAAAATGTGGTATCCCAAAAACAATTCTTAAAAATATTACATATATGTCAATTTATTAACCATTAAGTCATTTAAAATAAATCATTTTAAAATATAAGATAAATCATTCGAAATATTATTGTTAAAAGACCTATCGTAATATGAAATTTTCATTTCACATTCAAAAATAATTTTTTCCCTCTCATGAGAAATCATCATAGTAGATTAACAAATAAATATTAATAAAGAGTTCATGATTATAAATAAAAAATATTTTTTAAATTTATGTAGAAGTTAAAAATATAAGATCCTAGAATGGAAAACCCATTTAATATTTTAAATACGCTTTTGTGGACAACAAAAATAATTAATTTGATAATAAATCATTTTTAAAAAATGAATATAGTGGAATATAAAGATCATTTGGTTAAAAAATATTTTATATTTATATATGGAAAATAATTACATTTAATGGATGAGAAAATATTTGTCTTGGTAAAACCCTATTAATAGAAATGGGAATTATTCTTAGTGAATTTACATTTCCTAAAAAATAATAGATTCATCAAAGATAAAATTTTATTTTTAAAAAATTATTCCCAAAAATTAATAATATTTATTTAGATTATAACATCATCATAGGATATCATTATTTAATTTATACATATAATTTTCCATGTGCTGTGATTGTGACTCAAGAGAAATATTTAAATCAAGAAAATACCTTACAATTTGAGGATGATTTTATTCAAAACACTATGAAATAGAGATAACATTAAATTAAACATATATTAAATTGAATGAAGGTAATTTTAGTATATAATATCTCAACTATTCAAAATATACTCCACCTAAATGGAATTAGTATCATAATACAAAATATTTCTCATAAATATATTTTTTAGATGAAGAGCCTTACCTTGTTCAAAACCTATTCCCCGCATACAAATAACTTCCAAAATTATATAATTATGTTTATAAGATGGAAGTTTATTAATATTATTAATATATATTTAATTTATTATGTAATATTTATTACCATATAATATAAATTTATTTTATAGTTTTATTTTGTATATCAGTTACCTTATATTTGTTCTTGTGGGGGTTGTAGTCATCATGTACACATGAATAATGTTCCATTTCTCAACTAATGAAATAAAAAAAGAGAATAATGATTTTAAATTTCCTAATGAAATAAATATTTTATAAATAATATTTATTAAACAATACAATAAAACAATTATAAATTATAAGTGGTTATTAATAACGAACCATATTGCTTCATCAAGGTGCTAGTCAGAACATATGTGTGATCAATGCCATTTTACATTCCTTAATTGTTGTGAAGGATTTTAAAATTGTTTTTAAATTAATATAATTAAATTTCGGTGTCATATAATACTTATATATTTTTATTAATAAGTTTAGACAATAAAATAATAGAGTAGAGTAAAAGATAATACTAAAAGAAACTAATACTATTATGAGATTCTTGAGTTTTATATTGAAAAAATCCTTGGAATTTAATAACATAGGAAAAATATATATGAGAAGAAGATTATGAAAAACTAAGAGAATTATATTGGGAGAATATTTTATGACTTTTAATACAAAATTCTATATACATTTTTGACTTCTAGTGGTGGATGATCCACCTTTTTATAAGTTATGAAATGGGTTGTTTTGAAAATATCAATTGAATTTTAGTAAGTAATAGTTAATTACTAAATTAATAAGTTCATAAAAATGTATAAATGAGTGGGATGGGAAATGTTTTAATTGATTCAATCCTATACCACCTATTCAAGAAATAATTTTATCATTTTTCGGCTTTTCCCCTTGGAAATATTAGTTTTAACTTCCTACTTTTTACTAGGTTAAATAATTGTAAAACTTATTAAATAATTTTTGTGACAAAAAATGACATCATTTAAAAATTCAAGAAATATAATTCCAAATTATAAAATCATTTTAACACATAAATTTTAAAAATTTATTGGAAGTTAATTTTAATGAATATTCACACAACCATGAAAAATAGTTTTTTTGGACAAAACATTTGTTTATGATTAAAATCTGTGTATATTCTAAAATTAACATTATTAATAATGTATATGGAATACAAATTTTATTATAAAAATAAATAAATTTCATAATGATTTTATATCAATCCAAAATAAATTTTCACCTTCAAAATTCAACCTTCATTGAAAATACCAAAAACAATTTTTTATCAATGTAACATTTTATAGTAATTTAATCAAATTTGGTCATGTGTGTATATTTATTTAAGATTATATAATAATTTAAATTTTTTATATTTAAATAAATATTTAATTTCATAATTTTATATTCTTATATGTTATGCAGAATTAACAATATTATCAAAAAATAAAATAATTTTAATAATATATTTTTTGAGATACAATAACCCGTCTTCGAAATTGAACTATATTTCCAACTATGTAAATTTTGGTATGTTTAATTTATTATTCAATTAAATTTAAATTATAGAATTTTATTTTTTTCATTTAAAAGAGATTAAAAAAATATTTTAATGATACACTTTTTCAATTATAGATAAAATTATTTGTTTATCTTATGAAGGTAATTTTTTTGTTATTTTCAAAATTATTTTTTATATATTTATTAACACTTTTCATATTATATGATTTAGTTATATTATGTTTTGTATAGTGTGAATAGTAATATGCCGAACATAACAATAGTTTTACAGGGTCTTTAAGATTATATTATTTAAAAAGTTATTCATTTTTTTGAAAGACTTATGTTACAAGGTGTCTCTGTATTAATAATCTAGAACGTTACATTAAATTTTACAATAATAAGTATCCTTCAAACATTTTGTATACTTTTTTTGATCTAATTCATGGAGATATATAGTTCTAAAGGAATGAAGTTTTCTATTTATAATATTAATTAATGGTCAAAAGAGGTTATGTACCTTAGATAGGATTTTATATGAGGTATGGACAAAATGAATTTATATTGATTCCATTAGGACATATCAATTATTCTAAAATCATTATGTATTTAAAGAATAAAATCCTTTGATATTTCCTCTATAAATTTTTTGTAATGTTATTATATTACATTCTAATTCACTACAATAGTAATGATAAGAATTATGGACACTTGAGAATTTATGTAATTAAAAATATAGGTATAAACTATGTCAAAATTTAGAAAATATGAATTCTAGATAAAAAAATTATAATCCATATGATACATGGTCACAACTAAAGGTATATCAATAGATCCTTTAATTATTGGAGTGTTTCAAGGAAAGCCTAGAATAACCACTATGATAATGATCTATAATTTTCATGGATACCTATAATATTATCCACTATTTTTGGTGCATTTATCATCGATTTATGATTAATTCTCCATGTTAACATGTAAGGGAGTAAAGTTCCTTTATTCCGATGAATTTTAGAAAAATATCAATGAGATGAAGAGAAGGTTGGTCAGTGCACCTACATTCACACATAGATATAGTGGAAAATATTTTTTTATCTATATTAATCCTTTAGAAATTGATTAAGATTTTTCTTTAACAAAATGAACTAATGACATTTTATTTATCTCATTCATTAAATTTCAATGAGACTATTTACCAGAATCATGAATCTAAGTTAGTCATGGTAGTATATGCATGGATGATATGGAGTAATCCCTAATATAATGAAATATCTAATATATATAGTGGTAATAAATGATTAAAGAATATATTCACACATGAATAATTGATTTTTAAAAAGATAAAATGGTTGGATACGATTTATGATTATTAATGTTAAAAAAATTACAACCCATGGAATGTGGACAAGGTATAAGGCCACAGCCTGAAACCTTACTTAATCTTGAGTTATTACAAGATTACACATTGACGATCTTTTCAGGTTTAGAGTTTTAGAGAATTAGATCATGAAACATGCATTACATTCCACATTTAAACAAAGTGGTTACATAAAATACAGTATTCATTATTCCCATAAACGGAAACATATTGAAAATAAAACATGGATTCTTTCTTGACACATCCTTGACACTATCATCACATCTTGTACCTTTCCCTTGAAATGTGAAAAACATTTCAAAAACTTAGGATGAGCATAAAAAGCTCAGTAAGGGTTATAAAAATATAGAAAGCAAACATGAGTTCATATATACATAAGAATGAAATAATACATTACCCATAAAACATAGGAACTTTAACATACCTCATCAAACCTTGTATAAATCATAGAAATCATCAGACATAAAGGTAACTTGAGGCATTCATAATATTCTTACGTAGGGTGTAACCCTCTTGGTTACGTTTGGAATACCCATCATAGTATATTCCCTAAATCTCTTCAGAGAAACCTTAACGTTTCACTCCTTCGAGTTACCCAATGCATTGGAGAGCTATATCAGGATCACCCGCCCATAGTCTATCACAGAACCACCCGTCTTCATAATAATTCCCAAGAACCTCAACATAATCGTATCACATAAAACATGCATAAATGAAACATAACATTTCCACCTTTCAATCACAAGATATCAATACAACACATTGATATAAAAACATTATGAAAACAATTTTCAATACTAAAATAAAAGAAAATTAAAACATGGTATTTATTTTTCTTTTAAAAAGAAGGTATGACATGTAGAGGAAGCTGAAACTCAAATAACGGTCACGGCGGCGGAGAAGTCGTTGTCACCGCATACGTACGACAAAAAAATTCACTTTTTTCATTTAGTAAAACACATCGTATAAAAAATATTCCTTTTGGATAAACGTGAAAGTCAAAGGGGTTTATACACCGTATAAAAGAAGGTTGTGTATAAAACAAAATATGCCTCAATGAAAGGAGATTGAGACGAAGTCCCATACAAAGACGGTATCCTTGGTTTAAGGATAAATAAATTACATAATTATGTGTGACAAATGAATACACAAAATATAAGTGGATATTAAGTGTAAAATAATCAAAGGCCATTCACACATATTCCATGGAAGAAATATTCAATAAATACATGTTGAACCCAAAGAAATCGAAATTGGGTTAAGAAGTTCCCTTGACAGCCTAACGGCGTCACATCAAAATGAGTTGATGAGAGATAAAAAAAGGGTATCTCATCACTTGGACAAAAAATTTACATCAATAAGGATATATGAGAACATATCCCAACATAACAATATGTAAATTAAAAGACCCAACAAAAGAAGTCTTTTAAAAAGAGGAGGGTGAAAGGTTCCCTTACCGACATGGGTATCTTTCAAAACATACACCTCGTGAAAGAAGGACAACACAACATTGATGTAAATACCCATAAAAGAAAGTATATTACACAATTAGTAAAATAATGGGCAGTACATACACCACTAAAAGGAAATTGTGGCAAATGTAGCATAAATCTCACAGGAATAAAAGTGAGATGAAAAATCCCTTACGAAAACTCGGCAGCCTAATGGCGGCACTTAAAACATCCAAAAATGGATTGATGAGATCAAATAGGGTATCTCATCACATTAAAATAAAATTTACAGAAAGAGTAATAAAAAAGAACATCCCCCATAATAACAAAGAGGAGCTTAAAATAAGTGACATAAATGACAGTACTTAAAGAGAAAGAGAGAGGTTAGATCTCTTACAAAAATTCGGCAGCCTAACAGCGCCACCCAAAACTTCCAAAATGTATCGATGAGAGAGAATAGGGTCTCTCATCATATGAAAAATAAAAATTACAGTAATGGTAATATAAAATAACATCCCAATAACAAGAAATATGAGCTTTAAAAGGAATGACATAAAAGGGTGTACCTAAAAAGAAAGAGGGGAGTAAGATCCCTTACCTCAAGTACAACTTGTTTTGTTTGTTTCTTTATATTCCGGAATAATAAACTTTGGTCAATTAATAATTGCCTAATTACCTCCTTTAGAGATTATTTTTCATTTCATATCACATATTATAATTTTATAATAATTGTTTAATAATGTTAGTTCATATCCGACGTTTTTGCTGATGTTTGGTACATGAGTCAAAAATGAACTTGTTTGAAAAAAGATTTCACATGTAGTTATAAGTAAATAATTTCCATAATAGTATATATTATTAAAATATCATATATATCCAGTAAATATTCATTTCATACTATTAAATATCATTTGGAGATAAAAAACGAAAAGCACCGTTCATGGAGACGGTAGGCCGTACGTACGCATGAACGCTACATTCATTTTTTGTCATATTAATGGAATTAAAACAAAAAGATAGATATATATATATGTTGTAATTCCAGAATTATATCCATAATTTTGATGTAATATATTACATATATATCCATTTTATATATGTACTTATAATATTACTTAACATTTTGAGATAAGAAATGAAATGTACCGTTCATGGAGACGGTAAGTCGTACGTACGCATGAACACTACATCCATTTCTATTTCATATTTAATGGAATTAAAACATAATGATACATAATAGTATTTTAATTCTAGTATGGTATCATATATAATATCATTAAATATATCCTATATACGTACCACATATGGTATTAACGAATCAAATCACTTTGAGGGGGAGGTAGTCCACACTTCCGTAAATGAAGATATCGCGTTTACCCATAATGGAAACCAGAAAGGTATGCCCAAAATGAAAAATACATAACCTTAAGGAAAACATAAACAAATTATATATCATATATAAATATAGTGTCATCTTAATGGCCACATTTAAAGGTGTTAGAAGAATGTTGAACAATCATCGTTTCGGGAGGCAGAAATTCGTCATCCACAGAAACAGTATGTTCTTTAACCATTAGATATAGGTGTGTGAAAGTGTAGCTCTAATAATTCTTATAACAACATCCTAGTATATTGATGATACTATATTTGTTACAAAAGAAATGAATAGAAAGGTTTTAGGGGGTTGGAGAAGCAAAATAAAACAAAAGGACTCAAGTGAAGACATTACCTTAAAATCGGGTATCTCCCTTTGGTTTGAGCTCAAAGGCATCCTTGGGAAGACTTATGCCCAAATTGAGGCTTAAAGGAGTAAGAGAGGGAAGTGGAGAGAGAAAATGGGCAGAGGTTGGCCGATCAAAAGGCTTTGGGAGTGTGGTTAAGGAGGTAGAGGTGGGGGCCTTTTATAAGAGGAGAGGAGGGGCACTCTTGGAAGGTAAAGAAAATGAACTTTATTTTAAAATGGTATTCGGATTTAAGAGGTCCCACATTGATGTGTTTGGAGGATAAGGTGATAAGGGTTCGAAATCCACTAATCCAATAGGTTTTGGACATGTGTAGGTCTTAGATATTACATTATCTTTCCCTTTTATTTAAATCGTTAAATAATGAGGTCATCGTCGCATCAGCATGATGTCATAAATAATTTAATTTATTTAATGTCTAAAAATTATAAAAAAATTCTATAATGTAGGAAATATTTTTAGATTTAAAATTAATATTTATAGTCAAAAATATGATTTTTGTAACCCCATGTAATAATTGTTTTAGTAAAACATTTCATGTTTGTCTCATTTTTACTTTAACTTTAAATAAAAAGATATTAATGTCATTTTCCAACCAAAGTGGCTTCATGGGTTCCCCAAGTTGACACATGGGTTGTCTTGGTCGGCGATGACACATCCAATTAGGTTATGACATGTGTAAAGTTCATTTAATATTATTAAAACATTATTTTTACCTTAAACTATACTAATTACCTCTAATCGCGATTAAAAACTTAATAAGTCACTATTCACCAAAAAATTATTTTTATCCCATTGAACCACATTTTACTTCTTATTGACAACCATGTATGTCTTATTTTTGAAATTCAAAACACAAAGATGGAAAAATTTAATTTAAACGGAGATATCAGTTTTTATAAGTACCACTAAGTGGTTTCACTATTCATCAAAAATTGATGTTTTTCAGAAAAATCCGAAAAAGTCACCCTAAGCTATATTTGATATTCCTAATTAAAAAATGAAGTATATTTTACAAAATTCAAAACATATATGTCACATTAATTAAATTAATAATTAATTCCCACTGTCAGAGCAAATAGTGTGTTTTTATGAAACAATAAGTATCAAAAGATTGACACTAGTTTAAGTCTGTTTTCAAAGTGAAATTAATTCCAACGACCACTATTGGATTTAATGGTAAAAATATGTTCTAATTTAACTTTAAACCCAATTCAAAATATAATCTAATCATATAAATAAATTATATTTAAAATAGGTTTTGAATTAAAATACAACATTTTACACTATTCATTAAAAAAAGAACTTTATCAGAAAGATACCAGAAAATTACTCAAAGTAAATTTTGATGTCCCAATTCTTAATAAGAGTTTTATTTGGTCCAAAAGGATGTATAAGAGTGAACAAAACTATATTTAATGACAGTTCTCCATCAAAAGGTGATAAGTGAACCTTTAGTGAAAACTAGGGCATATACTCCTAAAATTGAATTATTTCCATATTTTATGCCTTTATCTTTTATTGGATAAATGTAAAAACATTTAAAAACATATATAATCATATTTTAGTTATTTCTATCCATTCCCACCAATAAAATGGCTACATGTTAACTACCATTTAAAGTAATATTATTTTATTATTAGAGTGCAACGTAAGATTCCCAAGAAACTCGTTGTTGCGTGTTGGGTACGCCATCGAGCATAGCGTCCCCTTTAAAGTCATATTAATATTTTATTCACAAATATGGATAAATATGAAAATTTCATATTCTTTATTTACTTGGGGTGTTACATCCTTCCCCCCTTTTTGGAATTGCGTCCTTGGAATTTTTAAAATTGGCCTTGGAAACATCCTTGAAAGTCCCACATCGGAACAAGAGTTGGTAAAAAATCACTTTAAAAGAATGGGAGAAAAGTACAAATGTCACCCGAGATAACCCATACTAGGATTCCAAGTATGAAAATATAGATATGGAGGAGAAAACAAAGGGTCATGTTTTGATGGAGAGTGATAGTAAACATGTCTAGGAGAAAGTTCACCATAAGAAAATCACAAACTTGTGATGGGTTAAATGGTATTCGATTCCCCAGTAGGAAAAGTGAATATGCAACATTTTTTATTTAAGTTACTTTTTATTTAGGAATTTATTCATAAGGAAACATAATCACTTATCATGTTTACTTTCATCTTTTTCTAGATTCCTTAATCAAACTCATATTTTTTCCCAAAAGACGAGTATTTAGGGAGACTTGTTCGCATTAAGAGTACTATAATCAACTTCTAGATAATCACCTAATCAAAAAAAGAGAACTATATACTTCCTATGTATTTAGACTTTAACCAAAAACAAAACCAAAAAATTTTAGTAAAAGATTAGAAAATCCAGAAAAGGATAACCCTTTATAATAAGAAAATATATTCTTAATCTCCAAAATTTGTCCAACAAACCCAAAGTTCAACGAGGACCATTCAATAAACAATTTGTCCATAAAATCATTCAAAGTAAACTAAACTAATATTGAAACCCAAATATTTGAAGGTTTTAGTCACATAGTCTTCCAAGTTAAATCGCAACATTTATATCCAAACAACATCAGTTTCTCCTAAAGTCTCGTATTGAAAAGTAATTTTCCTAATCACATATCCTCCATGATGGGTTAATAAATTTCCATAGATAACCCAAAATCAAATTACTCTTAATTCATAAAATAATCTAACTAAAAAGAATCAATCAATCTAACCAGGGACTTCACGTAGTCCAGTGGTAGGCGATAAATACCAGTCGCACTTTGGTTGTGGGTTCGATTCCCGCAGCTTTGTCTGACGTGACGGGTTGTCACACGGTCTGTGTGTCGTCTTTTTTCCAAAACTACATAATTCTCAAATCATTCAACAAAAAGGGATAAAATCATCGAAAATAACCATAACATAATTTCACCTCAATTTTATCTCATTCCTTTCACTTCAATCATAACATAAAGTAACCCATAATTACCTCAAAAGTAAGGATCATATAAACCCAAATGGTTCTTTATAACTATGTCCACAAAAGAAAAGATAACTATTCCTTGAATAAAATTTTCCTATATTAAACATCAGGGTTACACATAATATAAAAAGTCTTCTAATGTAACCCCATCACCAAAAGAGACTCAATACTATTAAGAATATCACCATAACTCTTGACGCCCTTATATGTTGACATCTTACTCATTCAACATTCTTCATGATCCATTAACCATTCCTTTCCAACTTATTCCGAAATAACCCTTTCCTACAAACAAAATCATTAATCATATCCAAAGATTCCAAAATAGGAAAACAATAGTCATGAAATAATACATACCTTTGATTGGTCATTGTCAGTTTCATCATCCTCAATCGGAATGGCATTAGGTATTGGTAAACGAACATTTGTACGCTCTTGGTGACCCCGTTCATGAAACTTCATCATAGGACATGTGTTTGCATAATGACCATGCACACCACATTTAAAACATTCAATTGATCCCTCAGAAAGAACTTATTTCCCTTTCCTCGGGTCAACTGGATTCTTCCTTTTTCCATGGAAGTTTCTTGCTTTATGACATTCATTTCCACATCTATAGCATAATTTTGTCCCTTTGAAACATTTTCCTAGGTGTTTCTTTCCACATCATTGACACATAGGTTTTTGAACACACTTACCTTTATGATTATTACCTGTACTTCCGTAGGGATTTGTTTCTCGCATATGTGATGCCTTAGAGAAATCACCAAGGTTTAGGTGGTCAATCACAACTCCAGATAGTTGGTTGAGGATAATCACAAGAGTTCTCATTGCAGCCCCCATAGCATTCAGTTGCTTGCTAAAAAAACTATCAAAGTTTCCTTCACATCCACTGTTACTTTGGTGCCTGCTAGATCCAGCCATTTACTAAAACCAAAAAGGTCAGTGTGAGTATATCAAAAAAACCATCATGTACTAATGAGGAAGTTAACACTAAGATATAATTACTCATTCACTTTATTTAAAACTAGGACTCTTTCTGAAATCCTAACCATTATGGTAATGCCACTTATGCTTAAAGAATACCCTAACCCCAAATGTTATCTAAACCGAATTATGATACAAACTATAAGGCCCCAGCCTTAAACCTTACTTAATCATGAGTAATTACAAGATTACACATTGAAGATCTTTTCAGGTTTAGAGTTTTAGAGAATTAGATCATGAAACTTGCATTACATTCCACATTTAAACAAAGTGGTTACATAAAAGACAGTATTCATTCTTCCCATCAACGGAAACATATTGAAAATAAAACATGGATTCTTTCTTGACACATCCTTGACACTATCATCACATCTTGTACCTTTACCTTGACCTGTGAAAAATATTTCAAAAACTTGGGATGAGCATAAAAATCTCAGTAAGGGTTTTAAAAATATGGAAAGAAAACATGAGTTCATGTATACATAAGAATGAAATCATACTTTACCCATAAAACATAGGCACTTTAACATACCTAATCAAACCATGTATAAATCATAGAAATCATAAGAAATAAAGGTAACTTGAAGAATTCATAACATTCTTACGTAGGGAGTAACCCTCTTGGTTATGTTTGGAATACCCATCATAGTATATTCCCTAAATCTCTTCGGAGAAACCTTAACGTTTCACCCCTTCGCGTTACCCAATGCATTGGAGAGCTATATCAGGCTCACCCTCCCTTAGTCTATCACGGAACCACTCGTCTTCATAATAATGCCCAAGAACCTCAACATAATCGTATCAAATAAAACATGCATAAATGAAACATAACATTTCCACCTTTCAATCACAAGATATCAATACAACACATTGATATAAAAACATTATGGAAACAATTTTCAATACCAAAATAAAAGAAAATTAAAACATTATATTTCTTTTCTTTTAGAAAGAAGGTATGGCTTGTAGAGGAAGCCGAAACTCAAATAACGGTCATGGCGACCGAGAAGTCATTGTCAACGCATACGTACGACAAAAACATTTCCTTTTGTCTTTTTGTAAAACGCTTCATATAAAAAAGATTCCTTTTGGATAAACGTAAATTTAAAAGGGGTTTATACAACATATAAAATAAGGTTGTGTATAAAACAAAATATGCCTCAATGAAAGGAGATTGAGACGGAGTCCCATACAAGGACGGTATCCTTGGTTTAAGGATAAATCAATTACATAATTATGTGTGACAAACGAATACACCAAATATAAGTGGATATTAAGTGTAAAATAATCAAAGATCATTCACACATATTCAAATGATGACATATTCAATAACTACATGTTGAACCCAAAGAAATCGAAATTGGGTTAAGAAGATCACTTGACAGCCTAACGGCGTCACATCAAAATGAGTTGATGAGAGATAAAAAAAGGGTATCTCATCACTTGGACATAAAATTTACATCAATAAGGATATATGAGAACATATCCCAACATAACAATATGTAAATTAAAATACCAAAAAAAAAGAAGTCTTTTAAAAAGAGGAGGGTGAAAGGTTCCCTTACTGACATGGGTATCTTTCGAAACATACACCTCGTGAAAGAAGGACAATACAACATTGATGTAAATAATCATAAAAGAATGTATATTACACAATGAGTAAAATAATGGGCAGTACATACACCACTCAAAGGAAATTGTGGAAAATGTAGCATAAATCTCACGGGAATAAAAGTGAGATGAAAAATCCCTTACGAAAACTCGGCAGCCTAAGGGCGCCACTTAAAACTTCCAAAAATGGATTGATGAGATCAAATAGGGTATCTAATCACATTACAATAAAATTTACAGAAAGTGGAATATAAAAGAATATCCCCCACCATAACAAAGAGGAGCTTAAAATAAGTGACATAAAGAAAAGTACATAAAGAGAAAGAGAGAGGTTAGATCTCTTACGAAAATTCAGTAGCCTAACGGCGCCACCCAAAACATCCAAAATGGATTGATGAGAGAGAATAGGGTCTCTCATCAAATGAAAAATAAAAATTAAAGTAAGGGTAATATAAAAGAAAATCCCAATAACAAGAAATATGAGCTTTAAAAGGAATGACATAAAAGAGTGTACATAAAAAGAAAGAGGGGAGTAAGATCCCTTACCTCAAGTCCAACTTGTCTTGTTCGTTTCATTATATTCCAGAATAATAAACTTTGTTCAATTAATAATTGCCTAAGTAACTCTTTTATAGATTATTATTCAGTTCATATCACAAATTATAATGTTATAATAATTGTTTAATAATGTTAGTTCATATTAGACGTTTTTGCCGGTGTTTGGTACATGAGTCAAAAATGAAATTGTTTGAAAAAAGATTGCCCAAGTAGTTATAATTAAATAATTTCCAGAATAGTATTAATGATTAAAATATCATATATATCCATTAAATATTCATTTCATACTATTCCATATCATTTGGAGATAAAAAACGAAAAGCACCGTTCATGGAGACGGTAGGCTGTACGTACGCATGAACGCTACTTTCATTTTTTGTCATATTAATGGAATTAAAACAAAATGATAGAGATATATATATGCTATAATTCCAGAATGGTATCCATAATTTTGATTTAATATATTACATATATATCCATTATATATATGTACTGATAATATTACATAACATTTTGAGATAAGAAATGAAATGTACCGTTCATGGAGACGGTAAGCCGTACGTACGCATGAACGCTATTTCGATTTCTATTTCATATTTAATGAAATTAAAACATAATGATACATAATAGTATTTTAATTCCATTATAGTATCATATATAATATCAATAAATATATCCTATATACGTACCACATATGGTATTAACGAATCAAATCACTTTGAGGGGGCGGTAGTCCGCACTTCCTTAAATGAAGATATCACATTTACCCATAATGGAAACCATAAAGGTATGCCCTAAATGAAAAATAAATAAGCTTAAGGAAAAAATAAACATATTATATATCATATATAAATATATTGTCATCTTAATGGCCACTTTTAAGGTGTTAGAATAATGTTGAACAATCATCGTTTCGGGAGGCAGAAATTCGCCATCCACAGAAACAGTATGTTCTTTAGCCATTAGATGTAGGTGTGTGAAATAGTAGCTAGAATCCTTATTATAACAACATCCAAGTATATTGATGATACTGGAGTTGTTAAAAAAGAAATTAATAAAAATATTTTAGGTGGTTGGAGAAGAAAAATAAAACAAAAGGACTCAAGTGAAGACATTACCTTAAAATCGGGTATCTCCCATTGGTTTGAGCTCAAAGGATTCCTTGGGAAGACTTATTCTCAAAGTGAGGCTTCAAGGAGTAATAGAGAGAATTGGAGAGACAAAATTGGAAGATTTTGGCCGAGCCAAAGGCTTTGGGAGTGTGGGTAAGGAGGTAGAGGTGGGGGCCTTTTATAAGAGGAGAGGAGGGGCACTCTTGGAAGGTAAAGAAAAGTCACTTTATTTTAAATAGGTATTCAGATTTAAGAGGTCCCACATTGATGTGTTTCGAGGATACGGTGACAAGGGTTCTAAATACACTCATCCAATAGGTTTTGTACATGTGTAGGTCTTAGATATTACATTATCTTTCCATTTTATTTAAATCGTTAAATAATGAGGTGATCGTTGCATCATCATGATTTCATAAATAATTTAATTTATTAAATGTCTAAAAATTATAAAAAAAATACTATAATGTAGGAAATCGTTTTATCTTTCCAATGAATATTTATAGTCAAAAATATTATTTTTATAACCCCATGTAAATTTTTTTTGTAAAACATTTCATGTTTGTCTCATTTTTACTTTAACTTTAAATAAAAAGATATTAATGTCATTTTCCAACCAAAGTGGCTTCATGGGGTCCCCAAGTTGACCCATGGGTTTTATTGGTCGTACATGACACATCCAATGAGGTTAGGACATGTTTCATGTTCATTTCATATTATTAAAACATTATTTTTACCGTAAACTACACGAATTACCTCTAATCGCGATTAAAAACTTAATAAGTTACTATTCAAAAAAATTATTTTTATCCCGTTGAACCACATTTTACTTATTATTGACAACCATGTATGTCGGATTTTTGAAATTCAAAACACAAAGATGGAAAAATATCATTTAAACGGAAAAATCAGTTTTTATAAGTACAACTAAGTGGTTTCACTATTCATCAAAAATTGTAGTTTTTCAGAAAAATCCCAAAAATTCACCGTAAGATATATTTGATATTCCGAATTCAAAAATGAATTCTATTTTAAAAAATTCAAAACATATAAGTCACATTAATTAATTTAATAATTAATTCCCGCTGTCAGAGAAAATAGCGTGTTTTTATGAAACAATAAGTATCAAAAGGTTGACATTAGTTTAAGTCTGTTTTCAAAGTGAAATTAATTCCAACGACCACTATTGGATTTAATGGTAAAAATATATTCTAATTTCACTTTAAACCCAATTAAAAAGATAATATAATCATATAAATAAATTAGATTAAAAAGAGTTTTTGAATTAAAATACAACATTTTACAGTATTCATTAAAAAAAGAACTTTATCAGAAAGATACCAAAAAATTACACAAAGTAAATTTTGATGTCCCAATTATTAAGAAGAGTTTTATTTGGTCCAAAAGGATGTATAATAGGGAACAAAACAATATTTAATGATAGTTCTCCATCAAAAGGCGATAAGTGAACCTTTAGTGAAAACTAGGGCATATACGGCTAAAATTGAATTATTTCCGTATTTTATGCCTTTATCTTTTATTGGATAAATGTAAAAACAATGTAAAACATATATAATAATATTTTAGTTATTTCTATCCATTCCCACCAATACAACGTCTACATGTTAACTACCATTTAAAATAATATTATTTTATTATTAGAGTGCAACTTAAGATTCCCAAGAAACTCGTTGTTGCGTGTTGGGTACGCCATCAAGCATAGTGTCCCCTTTAAAGTCATATTAATATTTTATTCGAAAATATGGATAAATATGAAAATTTCATATTTTTTATTTACCTGGGGTGTTACACAAGGTGGTTGATTCAATGATTTGAAATCATCAAAATATATTATCCATTATGGGAATTAGATTACATCAAATATATAATGATTTAAAAATTATATACGATGAAATATTGAAGGAAGGGGAGATATATAATCTTTCTCAAATGAGTGTTCACACAAATATCCATATGAAGATTAACTATAATTTTAAGGAAAATATAGAGAAACAGTAGATAGTGAGAAATGTTCTTGAGATGAGGTATGATTGTGTTGGAATTATAGGCTTAATGAAGAATGTATGTTTCCTTAAAATTTGAAAATTGAAAGAGCTACTGGATAATGCTCATAGTTGATTAATCTCCCTTATTCTGGTGTGTATATAGATGTATACTGATATTATGAGAGTTTCTTATGGGATAATATGAATAGAGATATTGTGGATTTTATATATGTTATTTGGTATAAAAACAAGATAAATTTGAGTAATATTTTTTTAATGGGATGTAATGATTATTTCCTATGTCTTAATGTAAATGGGAGAGTTTTACCATGGATATCATTATAGTTCCCCCACATCATTAAAAGGGAAACAATTTATTTGGGTTTTAGTTGATCTCCATATTATTTCACGAATTTTAATTACTATTACAGAAGAACTATCCATTGATCAAAATTCTTTGATATACAGTAAAAAGGTGTAATGTTGCATGTTTTACGGCATTATGTGGTATTAGATTGAGTTTGGTGGTTTATGTATATGTTTAGAAGAAGCCTTCAGCATGATCTGGATAAGAATAAATGTTTAAGTACTTTGTAAAAACCATATAATTATGGTTAGAATGAGAGAACCTCTAAAACCCAATAGGATATGATATAATCCAATTCATAATATGTAAATGGTTATTGGTATCAACACCCTCATGATGTCTATTTTTTTATAATGGTATAATTTACTCAACTATTACCATTGCTCCTTTAGAATTCATATGTATAAAGAGGTAAAAAAAAGAAATTTTAGCATGAATTTATTTAATTAATGATATTGGTGCATGATTTCTATATTTAAATTGAAGATAATGTTAGTGTCTTCTTATAGAACCCCTTGGCATTTTAGTTTCGACAGAGGAGTTTTTATGCTACCATTTGAGAGATCTATAATTCTATTATTGTGATAATGAATACCTATAAATTTTGAAATAGAAGATGGTTATTAGATTTATAATTGATGGGAACATGACCCTTGGTATATTGTAATATTTAGAAATTTTTATCGAGTAAGGAAAATATATTATCACTTGGTCGCACCATGAAACCTCTATCAAGATCACGATATATTCCTTGCATCTCTTTTGAATGGTAATATACCTCACCCTAAACAAGTATTGAACACATATGTTGTACCATTAGATAAAAATATTATTTATGAATCAAACCATGTTCCAATAATTAATCTTTGAGATATAGTTTTATGGTACAAGACAACTAATGTAACAGCCCGAGATTTTATGAAAAATATTCTTTTTTATTTCACTAATGTCTTGTGTTGTACGCTACACCAAAAAGAGCTTGCACAACACGCATCCTTGACTTTCCTTGCATTACACGCAATCACAACCTTCCTCGATAGCGTGTGTGGTACGTAATACTGAGTTTTACGAAACAATGATATGCTATTAAAATATTATTAAAACTAGCCGTTATGAATAGTAATAACCACTTTTTAAATTTTAGAAATTTTAGCTCTCAAAATGGACTTCATTTTTGGATTCGGAGTATCAAATTTAGCCTAAGGTGAAATTTTGGTACTTTTTGGATAACTTTCATATTCTGATGAATAGTGAAAATTACTAAATTATAATTAAAAACAACTTTTTTAATCGAAATAATTAATAGTGATAAATCATTAATTTGAGTTGTTTTAAAGTATATTTAGAATATATTTTTACAATTTAATACAATGTTGGTCATTGGATGTAATTTCACATTTAAACTAGACATAAACAAGTGTCAATCTTTTGATAGATATTGTTTCTTAAAAACACGCTATTTGTTTTAACAGCGGGATTTAATTACAAAATTAATTAATGCAACTTTTATGTTATGAATTTGGTAAAATAGACTTCATTTTTGAATTCTGAATATGAAATATAGCTTGGGATGAAATTTTGGCATTGTTCTGAAAAACATCAATTTTTGATGAATAGTGAAACTACTAAGTGGTAGTTAAAAAAACCGAATTATTCATAAAACATAATTTTACCGCTTCTGTGAATGGAATTTCAAAAATCCGAGAGACACGGTTGATGTAAGTAAGTAAAATGTAGTTCAATGAGATGAAAATAATTTTTGGTGAATAGTAACTTTTTACTTTTATTTACCACGGTTAAAAGTAAATAGGGTAATTAAGGGTAAAAATGATATTATTATTACCCTAACAAATGTCCTAATTCTATTGGACAAGTGTAATTCGACCAAAAACAAGCTTAGGAATAAAATATGACCATTTAGGCCCACTTGGATTAGATTAGGACATTTATTGTTATTTAATTCAAAGAAGAGTTAAAAGAGTCAAAATCAAAGTTTATTTACTAAAACATTTTTAATATAGGTTTTTACATAAGATAAATTCGATTGTAAATATTCATTAGAAAGATAAAACGATTTCCTACATGATGGTATTTTATTCGTAATTTTTAGACATCAAATAAGTTAATTTATTTATGACACAAAGATGATGCAGTAACTATCTTATTAATGAAATATTGACATAATTGATGTTATAAACACCAAACTAAATATAATATGAGACTTTTTATGAATTCCACTAATTTTCTAGGTTACTATGATATATTAGTGTTGATTTAATCAACTTGTTTCGAACATATAATTCTTTTATGATTTTCAAAAAAATCATGTATCAAATAGTGTCAAAATTGACACAAAATAGTTTTTAAATCAAATATTATATTATTAATTGTTATTTTATTCCTAAAAATCTAAGGTTCGGCCAAATGACTTAGATAAGGATATATGTATTAATAATATACAATTTGGGGTTCTTTTGGTATGTTATAGTAAGTTTATTAACCATATAGTGTAAGAAAACAAAAAGACATGGTAAAAGTTAAATTATTTAACTTAGAGTTAAATCTAATTGAGAAGGTTAAAATAATAACCTAAACTTGTCTAAATCTTATTGGTTGATAGGATTTCGATCCATCCCCACTTTAGCTTAGAAATAAGACCCTTTGGAACCATTATAAACCGATTTTGACTTTAATATAAAATAATATTTTAAGATATTCCTAAGGTGCCCCTCTCCTCCCTTATAAAAGGACACCTCCTCCCCCTCCTCCACACACCAATTTGAGCACTCAAGCTCGGCCAACCCCTGCCAAAATATCTCCTCCACTTCCCTAGAAACATCCTAGAGGTTCTGGTCTTCCTCAAAGACCAATTTTAGTGCCCTAAGAGGAGGTCTCAAAGAGGCACTTCAAAGAAGAGGAGGTTCGGACACTTACAAAGCAAGTCGGACCTAAGGTAAGGGAAATATCACAATCTCATTTTTATCCGAGATTGTTTATTCGTAAGTATTTACTGGGTTGTATTTTATCATCCACATCCATTTTTCATCAATATGTAATATTATTTCCATCCACCTACAATTGTTTAAATCCATTTTTACCCTTCGGTGAGTTTTTAGTAATATCTATGAAAGGAATCTTTTGTCATATGAGGTACTTTTTGACTTTTCCGACAAAAGTACGAAGAATGTTTTTTTTAACTTATACGGCATGAATGGATTTTTAAAATATTATTTCCAAGAAGCTTCCTTTACAAGTTTTCAAGTTTATTTTTAATCAACTTCTTTTAGTTTAAAATTGTATGACATGTTAAGAAAGAAAAGTATTTTTGAAGTAGAAAGGATATTTTCCTCAAGAATGAAGTTCAAGTATTTTATCAAAATTATTTTCCATCTAAGATAATAAAAGGGTTATGTTTTTATCCCTATTATTACATGGATTTGATTATGTTGTGATGGAAACATTTTTATGAATTCCTTTATCTTATATGAATTGTTTTATGATGTCATGTTGTTTAAGAATCCCATTTTTGTTACATGTGTTAGGCGATGATGTATGTTTTATGATTATGTGGCACACATAAGAAAGGATTCATTATAAGATGGGTGGGACCTATATCTCCCTCCAATGCATTGGTTAAAGATTTTATATCTCATGAGATAGACATGGCTGAAATGGTAGGTTATACCGGTTCAGTGAAACAGGACTGAAACGACGGTTACTCGATTCAGAAAGGGACTTTGTCCACTAAGATAGTCCTGGCAATGAGTCTTGACTAACAAGAAATGATACTCTATGATTATGTGTGAATTACACAAAGTTTTATGTTTTAAGTTATGATTATTGTGATTACATTTCACTACCATGATTTATCCCATGTTATGAAATTATGCTCTCTTTTGCAGGTTATGATTTCTAAAATGTTATGTTCTTATGAATACGATGTGATTGATATTTCTTTTGTTTACCCTTACTGAGCATTTGATCTCACCCTTTTATGTTTTCTTCTCCCCAGGATATAAAGAAAGGTTTTAGGTAAAAAAAAGGAAGATATTTATGGGAGATGTTGAAGATCTTTCACCACGATTAGAAGATTTTATTCCGAGTTTCCAAAGACACTAAACTATTACGATCCTTGTGTGTGTGTTTTTGTTATGTACTAAGTATTCCGCAAAAGTAATGTAATGTTCATGTACGTTAAGCTACGGGTCTCTACAGTTGGTATCAGAGGAAAGGTTTAGTCAACCTTTGGAAACTAGGATGCGAAAACGTTAGTGTGATCCCTAGAGATATTTCTAAAGTATGTCTAGGGATGTCCCTAGGGATAAGTATACGTATAGGTTATAGTAATAGAATTACGCTAACGATCATAGAATTAAACCTAAGATTTTGGATATTGAAGGTACTCCCCCTTTATTATGTTGTTTTCCCTAGCATGATTTTTGCCTCTCACACTATTCTTTTTGGGTTTTAGACGATGGCTGGAACCCGAAGGAACCGTGTTGATCAATGCAATGGACAATGCAATGATTGCCCTCCTGAACAAACAAATGTTATGGGAGATGGAGTGCAAAATCTTATTGCTATACTTACACAAGCTATGAATCATTCTGGACTTACAAATGAGCAGAGAAGGGAACAATATTCTATTGATTCCTTCATGAGGCAACGTCCACCTTCTTTCAGTGGGTCTTCTGATCCACTTGTGGCTGAACAATGGATCAGTACTACTGAAAAGATATTTTCAGTTCTTCAATGTTCTGAACATAATAAAGTCATCTTAGCAGTATATCGTTTGGAAGGTGAAGCTGATCAATGGTGGAATCTTATCAAGAATACGAGGCCAAGAGATGAAATTGAGTCCATGGAATGGGACGAGTTCAAGAACTTGTTTTTCAGTAAGTACTTCCCTCGTATTCTTCGAACAAAGATGGAGAAAGAGTTTCTTGAACTGAAGCAAAGGGACGATGAATCTGTTGGTACCGATGAAGCAAATTTTACAAGACTTGCAAGGTATGCTTCTGGTATTATCATCCAACCTGAAAGTAAAGTTGATCGATTTTTCAGTGGCTTAAAACCAAGTCTTCGAAGGGCATTAGCTATAAGAGACTTCAGTATCTATGAAGAAATTGTGCGTTGTGCTATCAAGGTAGAAATGGAAGTTGGTGTTACATATCCGTCTCATGGTTTTGACAAGAAACGAAAGATGGAGTTCAAGGAGAAATCTCAGAATAATGGTGAAAAGAAGATGAATGTTTCCTTATGCACAAAGTGTGGAAAAAGCATGGTGGAGATTGTCTTAAAGGGACTAGAAAATGTTTTAAGTGTGGAAAAGAAGTTCATCGAGCAGCTGAGTGTCGAAGTAATGGAAAAAGGGTTTCTAATGATGTGAATAAATCAAACACTACAAAGAACGCACCACCAACACTTCAATGCTTCAAGTGCAAGGAAATGGGGCATTATGCTAATAATTGCCCTAATCCAAGGGTTAATGATGATCAAAATGAGCAACCACTAAAGGCAAAGGACAAAGGGAAATCACATGCGATCACTATTGGCAATATTGAATATGACAACGATGTGGTGGAATGATTAAGTGTTTATGTAATGGGATTCCAAAATAATATTGTATCATTGAGTATTGCAATATTTATTGATGTGGTATTCAAAGTGATTGAGATATTTTTTGGAAATAAGATGATATGCGCATAATGAAGACGAGAAAATGAAATGTTTAATAGTATTCATGAGCTCATGATTGATATAAGGACTAAGTGATATCATAGAATTTTGAGGATTTTGGTATGTGGAAAGTGTTAACTTTTAACTGCACTCATTTTTTCACTAAGGTATTCAAGAGAATACACGATTAAGGACTTTGAATGTTTGGAATGTGACCAACAAGACATATCTTATGATATGTGGGGATCAACGACAGTATTAAATCTCTGGTAATCGTTGTCACTATATTATGAGAGTGGACTGCAGTATTATGTATAAGCCTAAAGATTAGACTGGATTATGTTGGACATAAGTTAGTATTGTTTAAGGATAGAAGATTTTCGATATTATTGATGGGATGTTATAGTAACGTAGTTTTATAAAAAGGACAACCTGCAGGACGGGCGACAGCCCATCGCTTTGGACAAGGCTGTAGGAATCGAACCCACAACCGAAGTGCGACTGGCCTTTATCGCCTACCACTGACCTACAGGAAGTCCCTGTTTAGTAGAAACTAGTGTTATTATATTAAGCAGTATGATATATGAAGTATAAGCCCATTTTAGGAACCATATATGATTAATCCCACTATAGATCGACTTATGTATATAAATTTTTCTAACCGTTTGAGACAGATGGAATGACACGTCATTCTATCACATGATCAGCTAACACTTCACGAATAACAAATTCAACTTCATTTATTTAAGAGATGAAGTGGAAATTGTTAAAGGCACGAACAACAGTGAGATTGTACCAAAATAAAGTAAGTATTTATTCTAATTCAAATTCTTTAACTTTAGGGAAATGATCTTGAAAACCAAAAATGTTGTCCTAGTTCTCTTATACCTGATTAATCAGATGGTACCTTATATCGTCACAAATTTATGGATTTGTGATTACTGGCTTTTCCATAGCCATGTTCTCTACCACTCTCCATCAGAACATGATGGTTAGATTTCTCTTCCATATCCATATTTTCACCTATGTGGAAACCCAGTGATTAGTTTATTTGGGTAATCGTTACATTTCATACATTAGTTTTTAAATCCAAGTTTTGGTATTCCTTTTTACGATGTGGGTTTCTATTAAAGAAACTTTCGAATAGAAAACCATTTATAACCCCGACGAATTTCGAGGGCGAAATTCATTTTAAGGGGGGTAGAATGTAACAGCCCGAGATTTTATGAAAAATATTCTTTTTTATTTCACTAATGTCTTGTGTTGTACACTACACCAAAAGGAGCTTTCACAACACGCATCCTTGACTTGCCTTGCATTACACGCAATCGCAACCTTCCTCGATAGCGTGTGTGGTACGTAATACTGAGTTTTACGAAACAATGATATGCTATTAAAATATTATTAAAACTAGCCGTTATGAATAGTAATAACCACTTTTTAAATTTTATAAATTTTAGCTCTCAAAATGGACTTCATTTTTGGATTCGGAGTATCGAATTTAGCCTAAAGTGAAATTTTGGTACTTTTCGGATAACTTTCATATTCTGATGAATAGTGAAAATTACTAAATTATAATTAAAAACAACTTTTTTAATCGAAATAATTAATAGTGATAAATCATTAATTGGAGTGGTTTTAAAGTATATTTAGAATATATTTTTACAATTTAATACAATGTTGGTCATTGTATGTAATTTCACATTTAAATTAGACATAAACAAGTGTCAATCTTTTGATAGATGTTGTTTCTTAGAAACACGCTATTTGTTTTAACAGCGGGATTTAATTACAAAATTAATTAATGCAACTTTTATGTTATGAATTTGGTAAAATATACTTCATTTTTGAATTCGGAATATGAAATATAGCTTGGGATGAAATTTTGGCATTGTTCTGAAAAACATCAATTTTTGATGAATAGTGAAACTACTAAGTGGTAGTTAAAAAAAAACTGAATTTTTCATAAAACATAATTTTACCGCTTCTGTGAATGGAATTTCAACAATCCGAGAGACACGGTTGATGTAAGTAAGTAAAATGTGGTTCAATGAGATGAAAATAATTTTTGGTGAATAATAACTTTTTACTTTTATTTACCACGGTTAAAAGTAAATAGGGTAATTAAGGGTAAAAATGATATTATTATTACCCTAACACATGTCCTAATTCTATTGGACAAGTTTAATTCGACCAAAAACAAGATTAGGAATAAAATATGACCATTTAGGCCCACTTGGATTAGATTAGGACATTTATTGTTATTTAATTCAAAGAAGAGTTAAAAGAGTCAAAATCAAAGTTTATTTACTAAAACATTTTTAATATAGGTTTTTACATAAGATAAATTCGATTGTAAATATTCATTAGAAATCTAAAACGATTTTCTACATGATGGTATTTTATTTGTAATTTTTAGACATCATATAAGTTAATTTATTTATGACACAAAGATGATGCAGTAACTATCTTATTAATGAAATATTGACATAATTGATGTTATAAACACCAAACTAAATATAATATGAGACTTTTTATGAATTCCACTAATTTTCTAGGTTACTATGATATATTAGTGTTGATTTAATCAACTTGTTTCGAACATATAATTCTTTTATTATTTTCACAAAAATCATGTATCAAATAGTGTCAAAATTGACACAAAATAGTTTTTAAATCAAATATTATATTATTAATTGTTATTTTATTCCTAAAAATCTAAGGTTCGGCCAAATGACTTAGATAAGGATATATGTATTAATAATATACAATTTGGGGTTCTTTTGGCATGTTATAGTAAGTTTATTAACCATATAGTGTAAGAAAACAAAAAGACATGGTAAAAGTTAAATTATTTAACTTAGAGTTAAATCTAATTGATAAGGTTAAAATAATAACCTAAACTTGTCTAAATCTTATTGGATGATAGGATTTCGATCCATCCCCACTTTACCTTCGAAATAAGACCCTTTGGAACCATTATAAACCGATTTTGACTTTAATATAAAATAATATTTTAAGATATTCCTAAGGTGCCCCTCTCCTCCCTTATAAAAGGACACCTCCTCCCCCTCCTCCACACACCAATTTGAGCACTCAAGCTCGGCCAACCCCTGCCAAAATCTCTCCTCCACTTCCCTAGAAACATCCTAGAGGTTCTGGTCTTCCTCAAAGACCAATTTTAGTGCCCTAAGAGGAGGTCTCAAAGAGGCACTTCAAAGAAGAGGAGGTTCGGACACTTACAAAGCAAGTCGGACCTAAGGTAAGGGAAATATCACGATCTCATTTTTATCCGAGATTGTTTATTCGTAAGTATTTACTGGGGTGTATTTTATCATCCACATCCATTTTTCATCAATATGTAATATTATTTCCATCCACCTACAATTGTTTAAATCCATTTTTACCCTTCGGTGAGTTTTTAGTAATATCTATGAAAGGAATCTTTTGTCATACGAGGTACTTTTTGACTTTTCCGACAAAAGTACGAAGAATGTTTTTTTTAACTTATACGGCATGAATGGATTTTTAAAATATTATTTCCAAGAAGCTTCAATTACAAGTTTTCAAGTTTATTTTTAATCAACTTCTTTTAGTTTAAAATTGTATGACATGTTAAGAAAGGAAAAGTATTTTTGAAGTAGAAAGGATATTTTCCTCAAGAATGAAGTTCAAGTATTTTATCAAAATTATTTTCCATCTAAGATAATAAAAGGGTTATGTTTTTATCCCTATTATTACATGGATTTGATTATGTTGTGATGGAAACATTTTTATGAATTCTTTTATCTTATATGAATTGTTTTATGATGTCATGTTGTTTAAGAATCCCATTTTTGTTACATGTGTTATGCGATGATGTATGTTTTATGATTATGTGGCACACATAAGAAAGGATTCATTATAAGATGGGTGGGACCTATATCTCCCTCCAATTCATTGGGTAAAGATTTTATATATCATGAGATAGACATGGCTGAAATGGTAGGTTATACCGGTTCAGTGAAACAGGACTGAAACGAGGGTTACTCGATTCAGAAAGGGACTTTGTCCACTAAGATAGTCTTGGCAATGAGTCTTGACTAACAAGAAATGATTCTCTATGATTATGTGTGAATTCCACAAAGTTTCATGTTTTAAGTTATGATTATTGTGATTACATTTCACTACCATGATTTATCCCATGTTATGAAATTATGCTCTCTTTTGCAGGTTATGATTTCTAAAATGTTATGTTCTTATGAATACGATGTGATTGATATTTCTTTTGTTTACCCTTACTGAGCATTTGATCTCACCCTTTTATGTTTTCTTCTCCCCAGGATATAAAGAAAGGTTTTAGGTAAAAAAAAAGGAAGATCTTTATGGGAGATGTTGAAGATCTTTCACCAGGATTAGAAGATTTTATTCCGAGTTTCCAAAGACACTAAACTATTACGATCCTTGTGTGTGTGTTTTTGTTATGTACTAAGTATTCCGCAAAAGTAATGTAATGGTCATGTACGTTAAGCTACGGGTCTCTACAACTAACCTATATAATATTATTTGGAGGAATAAGAAACATGAGAAAGCGATAAGGCAACACATGTATTTCATGAAACTAAAGTATCATCATTTTTCATAAGTGTTATGGACTTTTGGGGGTTTAATTAATTTTATATTTGTACAATGTATCATCCTATGATATTTTATTCATTTTTTGAAATAAATTTTTTGTATTCAAGTATTTTTATTCCACACAACCCAAACACTAAATAAACTATTATTTATTATTTTTAATATAACATAGAATTTTGATTAGTTATTGAGAATTGTTTTATCGATATATTAAATTTAATATTTTAATGTTTAACTTATTTAAAATTTATATATTACTGACATAGAAATAATAATAAAATTTTAAGACAATCAATTTGATAATTAATTACCCATTTGTATAATAAAATGTATTTTTATAGGTGATATGAATATTCAGAAATGAATTTATTGTTCAAAAATAAAATTTTATTTTAATTAACTTCATTCGTAATTGTGTAATAGTCATTCGTAACATTTCTATAAAAAATTTTGGAGTGTAAATAAAACCATTTGATGTAAGGAATGGTCATTTTTTAAAAACTATTTTTCATTGCACAATGAGTTTTTATAATAAAAATATAATAAATCACTATTAAATTGTTATGCTTCTAATATATTTAAAATATCAACACAATTAATTTTTTTATGATTCTCAATAATTTTTACCATTCATTGAATGATATTAAATTTATTTTTTGGCATAAAAAAGAATTTTTTTTAAAAAAATATTTCATTTCCTTATGCATGTTATTAAAAAACTAATTTATCAAGATTATATAAATTTCATTTGATAAAATTGGTTTTAAATTTTTCTAATAATAATATCTACATTTTTAATGGGTCCATTTTCTTTTTAGGTTATAATCAATAGTAAAAAAATTAAATTGGTAGCCACAATTTTGATTAAAACTGGTTTATCAAGGTGGTTAGAAAATTAGATAAGGGTCTAAATGAATCATAAATATGTATAATTTTTACTGAATGATGAAATTTATAAAAAATAATATCATACCATGTATGAAATGTCCATTTTATTTTAGTTTCACATTAATGTCACCTTATGTTATTTAAATATAATATATTTTTTTATTTTTGTTCAGCTCCTCACTTATAATAGAGAAACTCTTATCGATCATAGTTCATATAATTTTAGACTTATAACATTCTCAATCAATACTATAACATATTCAATTACTCATTAACTATTTTATTTAACTCCGTGTCTCATTTTAATACTATCCAATGAAGGATTACGTTGTGTGATAATATAGGTATCACAAAGAAGAGGCAATCATCATACCTAACTAATCAATAGTGTGTTTATTCTCCAAATTGAAAAAAAATATTATATCCATCATCTAAGTATTAATCAATTATCATAAATATAGTAATAAGATATAATGACTAATTTTTAATCATTTTTCCACCACATTTGCATTAAACGTTAAATTATTGTTTCAGTTGTGCATATGTATAGAATATCAACCAGAAAAACACAGTTTTCATCAGTATATTCATAGACGGAAATACATATAGAATTAATATTTATATTTTATAATTATATGTTAGTTATTATTCTATAATTACAAAATAATCATTATACTTCTATATGTATTTTTATTAGAATAGAAAAATATTTATCATGTATATGTACGAACTACCATCTTCCATGAACTGTGTAACTCATTTTTTCTCTCTGTATTTTATTTCTGTTTATAATCATTAACATGCGTAATATATAATATATATTATTATTAAAATTATATAGTTTATTTAACCACATTCAATATGAATGGACCATAACTTTTGAATGGATACAAACATGAAAAATGAAGTTGTCAAGAACAAAAATGTGGGCAATGTGAAATGATTTCAAATGATAGGATACTAAGATGTCAAATATAAAACAATTATCACATTATAAGTAGAAATATTACTCATTATATAAGTTTAATAAATTTAAATTTATATAAAATAGGGTATACCTCTTAATAATGAATTCAGACTTGATGTAATGGTTTCTCATCTCACTTGAATTTTAATTAGACATATGAAACATTTACCATTTTATTATTACATGGTGTGTATATACAACCACATTGATATTGTAAATGATAAAAAATATTTTTATTTTACATTTAATGTTATGGTTAAAAAGCTATGAAAGTCTAGAGGGTTTCATGTTTCAATCATACCTTTTGAAGGTATTATCTAAGTACAAATTCAAGACCACGAAGGTATATGATATATCTCTAAAAACATATATTCTTTATCTTTGCTGATGGATCTTTTGGAAAATTACATGTTTCATTAAATTTTCACTCTCTATTTACGCAAAATATAAAAATAATCTTCTTATTAAAAAAATTTATTTTTTCTTCATTCATTGAGGAATATTTTACATCTGTGAAATTATATTTTTTGAATGTTTTATAAAAATTATTAAATATTATACTATTATTAGTTAATTTTTTAAAAACATTTTTTTAAAAATCAAATAATATTATGATTTTCTAAATAATATATTTTTATCAAGGGTATGAATATAATCATAGTTTTAAAATCTTTCATCCAAGGTATATTCCCACCATTAGGAATAATCATTTATTTAAATATTCATTTACATTGTTTCCCAGATTCATTTAAATTAAAATTCACTTCATAATTTTATATTAATATTTTTATTTTAAATAATTTTTTCTCAAATGAAATGTTAATTTTCCACAATAAATTTTTCAATCATCATTTAATGGTATTTCCATCTACAATGACATCCATTGAAGACACTTTTTATTCACAGATATATAATTTAATGACAAAAATTATTTTCATTTTCAGTGTAGTTACTGATTATAATGATAAAATTTTAGGGAAACATGTTTTCATTTCCATTACATATTTTATGAAAAAATGATTAATGATATCATGATTTAGTGGAAAATAATGGAATGGATTTTTATTTTGTGATGGGAAGCTTTACTAAATATTTCCAATGAAATGGGTAATATTTTATAATTATAAACTCTATGTGTACATGGGTAGTTATCCAAATCCACTAAACTTATACATGGGAGTTTATTTGATACCCATATAGGGTATATAGGTGGTTAACCAATACATGTAATGTAATAGATTCATTAATTGATATATATTAAATATAATTTCTAATATTTTAATTATTCAACACTTAATTCCACTTTCATTTGAGATGTTATTATAATAAATTTATATTCTCATCGGTCATAGTATCTGATTCTATAATTATTCAAGTCTGATGAACATCTAATAGTTTATCCCATTATATATGTTTAGGATAATTTAATATTTTTTACACATTAAAAACATCAATCTCATTCTTTCATATAAATATATATTTCTTGTGCTCACATATGATCATTCATTGATGTTTCTTATCATTAACATTTATGAGAATCTGTCCTCACCAATCTATAAATTTACAGTCCCCATGTTATATTCATTAGTTTCATGTTAGGGTACAATAATATGTATACTATGTTTTATAAAATTATGGGATTTATTGATGATATTTTAAAAAATTATATGATCATGTATCTAGAATCCAAATATTATAAAAATTTATGGTCATTGGTGATGTAATATTGTGAAATGTATAGGGTATTTTTTAAACATAATTAATTTTTTATATATCATATGCTCTATTCTTCTTGGATAGAGAGACTATCAATTACTCAATATAAAAAATTCACTAGGGTTGATTACATGATGAAAATGTCTATTTTTAAATGATGTAATTCACTAATATTACTATTAAATAGTTAACCATTTAAATATTAAATAGTTTCGTTTCCCTTGAATTTATCAACTCTGTCATACATTGATTTATTTTCTATTCATATATACCCCCACGTGTAAATAAGTATTCTCCCTATGTTCTTGTGGGGAATGATTATTCTTATAAGGACTTATTTAGTTGGATGTGGTTATAATACTCCAATATTCCCCTCTATAATCCAATTAATCCATAAAAACAGATCTAATATTCTCTTCTCATATTTTAGGGACTACTAAAATTTATGATTCATATTGTCCTAATGTGATTTGGTAACACTATGGTGTTTTAATTATTTAAAAAAAATAAATTCCATTATTTTTTATATCCATATATTTTTCATTATGGTTAAGAATTATTTCCCACAATTTTCTAGTTTTTCATTCTATTTTATGTTGTGTTATATTCTCCACCATTACACCTTAAAGTAGTTCCCTATAGTTAATATCAAAGGTGATAACCATTATCCAACCATATTGATGAATATTTGGTATATAATTTATATAATTTTATATGGATATGTCAAAAATAAATTTGATTTCATTTATTCAAATTTATAAAATCGTTTTATAGAAATTTGAAATATTTTATATTGATTTCAACATTATTAATTATGTTTGAATTCTGTGATAGATATTTAAAATCCATCATCACATTTAAAATATATATAAAAATTACATTTAATAGGTCCTTAATGAGATATTAAAATTTTTAGCAACATCAATGTATTTTATTTTTAAAAATCTTATTATATATCATATAACATTTTGAAAACAATTTTTAGTGTTAATATTTCTTGAGTTGTGATATTGTAAGGACTCAACATTAAATGTTACATAATTGAGTTAATTATTCTAGAGATTATATTTTCTACATTATAAATAGCCTTTTAGGTTTTGGGTGTTAGATAATTTGGTTATATCCTCATACATAGAAACTCATATGTTATAAAGTAGAAACTTCTACCCAATATCAATTTTTTTAAAATATTAAGCTTCTAAAATATATCATAATTTCATTCCATAAAAAAACATCATGAAAATAAAAATGAATAATTAATTTCCATTAAGCATCAATAAAACCGATGAATTTTTTAAAACACGGTATGAGAACAAAAATAATAGTAAGTTCCATAAAAAGCAAAAAGAAAACCATTAGTCCTTTAACAAGACATTTTCAAAAATTTATAACTTCCATACATTACGCATAAAGTCATTATCCTGCCCTATAAAATCAAGAATTTCTTATTAAACCATATAAATAGTACATATGTCATTGAATGTGACACCTATATTTATTTACATATCAATTTTATATATTGGGTATCTCTCCCAGCTACACAGGGTGTAAACATTCTGGTTAATCTTGGAATAACCATTCTTGTTAGACATGCAATAACCATCACAGTGTATCCCCACATTCTCTTTGGATAAATTTAAAAGGTGAATACTATAATGTTCCTAATGAGTTAAAGAGGTATAATGGGATCACCATCTTTTGTTTAATCATGGAACTACCTTTCCTCACAAACAATTTCAAAGAAACATACCATATGTAGAACATATAAATCTTACATAAAAGAAATATTGTTAACGAAAATAATATTTCATTTAGAAATAACATTTATTTTATACAAATAATAACACTCATAAATAAAAAAAATTATTTGAAATTATAATTTTAATCATGTATAGAAATCTCACAATCATTAAAGCATCATGTTTGTAGAAAATTCTATTCGTGTCAAATATTTTAATAAAACATTAAAAAAATTGAGACATTAATGTAGATTTTGAAAAGGAATGTCCCTTAAAAACATCATATCATTTATGTGGGAATAAATTAAATGAACAGAGTATGTATATATTTTGAAATAAACATAATAAAATATAAAATAATAAAACCTAATTTCACAAATAATCCTATCATGAAATAATCATTGAAGTAGATGGTTAACCCAAATAATTGAAATTGGGTTATGAATTCTATTACCTTATGTATGAATGTTTTATTCAATTGCAATTAATATCTTGGATAATAAAATTAGATTCATTAATTACTAAATAAAAAATAAATTATTAATTTTTTGATTTATTATAATTTTACTATGTTTTTGTAGCCATGTAGATTAATTATAGAGTAAATTTAATCATTCTAGGAGTGCTCATTTCATAGGTTTATGGTTGAATCCCAAGATTATAATTACGGGACTTCTTATTAAATGGAATGAAAATAAAAAAGTGGAAATAATTTTTTTAACATAATTACATTATTTAAGATGATCCCATATAACATTTTTTTTGTATATAGAGATGAATCATTAAAAAACATTATTTATAAATGTTTAGTTTCTTTTTGGGATTTTTCCGACCATCAAAAACTAGGTAAAATTTTATAAAATATTTTATATATAAAATGGATATGTAACATTAAAAATCTTATAATATATTTATTAGAATATATTTTATCAATAATAATATTTTTATAACTTTCCATGAAGGCGGTAAAGAAAAAGTAAAAAACATCATCCTTGAAGGCTGTGAATCGACATGTCATGGATGATGTTTATAATTTTTTAGAATAAGATGGGAAAAGAAGAGGGTTGATTATAGATATTCAATTAAAACATTAAAATTCCATTATATGTATTATTATGAAGTTATCATTTTACTTTTGATAGTAGAGGAATGTATAATATAGAAGTAATGAATGAATGAATTTAAAAAAGAAATATAGAGGATTTTACCCCATGAATATTGACTCCTTGATAGCCTCTTTATGGCACTAGGTTTAGGATTTTTTGTTAGACCAATAGGTAATGGAAGTGGGGAAAATGCTTTTATTGGTAGTTGGAGTGAATTTTGACAATCATAAAGGCTTTGGAGGTGTGAGGATAATGGGTTGTATTTATAGTGAGAGGAGATGGGTGTTTTGGATTATTTTTTTTATTTATTTATTATTTTGGTGCAATACTATCAATAGTGTAGAAAATATTTACTATATACAATAAAAAAAGCATGTGATTTCGAAAAAATGTTTTCTTATATCATCCATGACTAAAAAACTCATTTATTTTTATTCTAATGTTAAATACCTTATATTTATGTATATCACTACTCAGAAAAAATTCAAATATTTGAGAAAAAATATAAATATAACTCCAACCATTTTTCAACATGTAGATTTCAAAAATGAACTCAATTTTATGAAATATATTTTATAAATAAAAGAAATTTAATTTTTAAATAAAATATTTTTTTATATTATAAAAGATTTTATGACACATTGAAAAATTAATTATGATCTCATAAAATTTTCATATAATTATGATAAATCAAAATATATATTTTTTAATCTATTTTATGAAAAATAATTTCCTTTTAAATAAATATATTAATTGTTAAATTTTAAATAAACATTTATTATTGATAAAAATGAAAACAATTGTTTTTTCTTATTTAAAAAAATTATTTACTTTTTTCAATAATATAAATATATCTTATTTTTACGTATTGGAATCCTAAATTTCATTAAATCATTCATAGGTGATTTTATTATTCTATAGGTCATATTAATATTCTTAGTAGTCAAAATTACATTTCTAATGGTCGTGTTTCTATTTCGTTATTATAGATTTCATATTTTTTTTAATTCTACTTATTTCATTTTACATTTATAATGAATTGAAGAATTTAAATCTTGAATGAAAAAACAATTCATTTTATATAAGACTAGTTTGTTATATTATCCCTCCTTTTGGAAATTCTATCCTTGAAATCTTATTCACTTTTTAAATAAGTTAGGATTCATTTCCATCATATAATTTTTGTATTCACAAGTTTCATCTAACACCATATGGTTTCTCCAAAAACATTAACCTAGAGAATTATCTTGTTCTAGAACATTTACCCTCCATCGTCAACAATATAAATATGTTTATCCTCATAAGAAAGGTTCTATTTGAACTGAAATATTGGAGGGATAAAAAATGAGATAAATTTTTTATATACTTTGATAACATTAAAACATAATAAAAAATTGTTTACTGTGGAAAAACTCAAAAGAAAAGACACTCATTAGCATTGATCCATCTTCCACTTGGATTTCATGGTGTTTAATGAACCTTGTACTCAACTTCCCCTTCATAAAAAAATATATGAAACTTTTCCATAGAGAAACTTTTAGAAATATAATATTAACAACCTTGAAAGAAATATCTTTTTTCTTTTCATCTGTATATCATTTTTTCATGCATTGAGCTATCATGAAGTGTCACTGGATCAAATGAACCTTCCCTTCTATTTCCTATAACAATTATATTCCCATTAAATTTCTTATAACTAATTCATCCAAAATTAATAGAGAAAAACACAATTTTCTATATGATGAATTAAAAGTAACATTCTGAATACTGTGGTAATAACTATTATTACAAGAGAATTCAATGAAAAGAGAATATGTTTATACTGACTTTAATGGGAATTCATTAAATAAGCTCAAATAATATCTTCCAATATAAGAATTTTTCAATTAGTATATTCATTATATTGAGGATGAAAATCAATGATCAAATTTAATTTAATTCCCAATTAATTATAAATGAATTTTCTAATGTTAGAAGTACACTTAGGATCAAGATTAGATACAATAGAGAGTGGAACTTCATGTTACATGGATATATATTTCAGGTACATTTGAGAAAGAATATATAAATTCATATTATATGGAATTGGAATAAAATTTAAATATTTAGTCATCCGATTAACAATATAAAAAATCACCTTATTACATTGAGAATTTATTGGCATTCCCACAATTAAATCCATGCATATATTTTTCTATTTCCACTATGTCACTAGAAAATAATGAATCACCCCCTTAAACAATTTTCATTCTAAATTTTATAATTAACATGTCAAACATATAATGTTAATTTCAACAATATCTACTTTCATTACATCCCACTACTTATACTCCCAAAGGTCCCTATAAATATTATTTCTTTTTGGAAAAACTGACATTGGTGAACTACGAGCTTCAATTAATAACTCATTCTTGAACTTTGAATCACTTAACACACATAATATCATCTCAAATATCAAAAAATATTCTTGATCAATGTTTATTTCTTGAAACATACCCTATTAACCAATTATAGAATTTTCTGAAGCTCATAATATTTCTTTTACGCATTCTTAATTCTATCAGATAGAGATGATTATAGTGACACCTAAAACAAAAGAGAGAAATTTCCTACAGAAAAACATCCAAGACAAAATTTGTCAAATCACTAACCAGGGGGTCATGTTCCAAATAAAATATGGTTAATTTGACATTATTTTTCTCTCTCAAATCATGAAACCCATTATTTAAATTTCTAAGATTGTAATTGATCATGAAATCATTATCCGTTATCAATTATGACTATCTTCTATTCCTCATGTTTGATTCCTTATATGTGAATATGTAATTTAAGATTTTTTTATTTATATATATTTCATATTTGGATCCATATAAATGATGTCTCTAAAATTTTAGAGGAAAACCCACAACATTAAATTAAAAATCATATGTGCGATTATATAACTCATGGGGATTTAGTTTCCATGATGTGTAAGAAATTACCATGTCATTATGAACTAAAATACAATAACTATATTTAATTAATCACTACTATAGATGAAATACTCTCCATTTATTTAATATTGGGTGAAAACTATGGCAATAAAACATCACAATCTTCTATCAAATTAAATTTAACAGCATTTCATGATAACATAGTTAAAGGTATAGATAAATATATAATATTTTTAACAAACTGTCATTAATCGCATTATAATCTAAGGAAACTATGAATCTTTGTAACATTTGTAGGTCTTGGATATTCATCATAACATTTTTTTAGAAAGATCAATAGTTATTACCCTCTTATTTACAATATAACCATGAAAAGATATCTGTCGTAAAAAAATATTTTTTTTTTATATTTCCCAAATAAATCATTTTTATTATGGGTTCAAAACAAAATCCTCGGATATTTTTCATGAAGCTCATAGTGTTTTTTATAAAAAAAATATCATCAATAAAAACAAAAATAAAAAAACAAATCCAAATATTCCAGAAATATCATATTAAAAAGACATACCAATTCAACAGGATAATTTCTCAAGCCACTGGCATAAATAAAAACTCATAATGCCCATATCTTATCTAGAATGATATTTTCTGAAATACATACTCCTTCACATTCAGTTGATAGTACTCGACCTGATATCAATCATTGAAATGTACCATTCTCCTTGAAGAAGATAAAAAATCATCAATATGAGGCAAAAAATACATATTCTTTACTGTAATTTTATTTAATGCTCTATAATCAATGAAAATACTCTTGGAATACTCATTAATATTAACAAGAAAATAGTATCACCCCATAGTGAAGTGTTGGGTAGAATAAGATATTCATTTAGAAACACTAAGGCTTACTTCTTAAATTATATACTGTCTACTTGAGTTGTTTGATATAGGGGAATCAAAATTGATTTAGTATTATGGAATAAATAAATTGTAAATTAAACATCCGAATCAAGTATAATACGAGGATACTTATTATGGAAAACATTAATATACTCATTTACCTCTAGAAAATATTTAATCTGAAAATCTGCCTTATTTAAAAAAATAGTACCATATAACTTTCATTTCCATGTTTTAATTATTTCCCAAATTCCTAATATCTTATCAATGATAGGGGTTCATTAATGTGTACACATTGAAAATAAATCTTCGTTTGATCTATAATCAATCTTACCAGGGTAAATAAAAACCTAATCCATAAACAGAATAACATCAAATTCATCCAGGGGATAGAAAAATGGTTTATATGAAAAATCATTCAACATAAATCTATAGGAAGAGTATACTATTTTTTTGACATAATATTCCCCTATGTATTTTTATCATAATTTCCTACATCAGTTCATGAGGTGGAATATCCAATTTACCAAAAAATATTTTAGAAATAAAATACTGTGTAGAACCCATATGAAAAATGTCATTAGCATGACATGAATAAACAAACAATATACCTAATACCCCGTCATTTGATGTCCCACCATATATTGAATTAGTTTCAAAGGATTTCACGACAGAATTTTTTTATAATGTGGGTTTATCCTATCAAATATGTTCATATTTTGGAATTCGTTTTCAAAATGACCCATCTCAATTAATTTATAATATTTTACTGTATGTATATCACAATAGTTTTTAGGAATAAAATTATATTTTTTCATTTAAATTATCATCCATATTCCAAAACATACCACATTAGAATCACTAATCTGAATTTGAAAGGCATTCCCCAGTCTTTTTTTCACCATAATCCTCACAA
This sequence comes from Viscum album, assembly GCA_963277665.1. NCBI lineage: Eukaryota > Viridiplantae > Streptophyta > Magnoliopsida > Santalales > Viscaceae > Viscum > Viscum album. The sequence continues at coordinate 524,425,842 of OY728150.1, forward strand.
AATGAAAACTTAATTTTTACAACATCAAAATTCTATGATTAATTATTTACTTTTTCCATCAACCTCCACCTCATTTTCTAGGGGTTCCAATCATGATCATTGGAAAACTCTATTTTTACTTTCTCCACACGTTGAACATGTTTTTCTTAACTCTTGACTTTTTGATATGTAAATTTCATTCAATATTTGACTTTAATATTGAGTAAAAATATTGATTTTACTATCATGATACATTATAAAATTTGGATTACACCATTCCAATTGAGTGAATTTTTTATTATACGCATCCAATAAATTCTCTTATGGTCTCAATTCCTAAAATTGTTTCACATCTAATGTCTAACATACATAGAAAATATTTCTCAAGTGAAGTATTTTTTTACTCATACCATTCCAAAGAATCAATATCCTCTCTATCCCTTATATTATTAACCATCGAACACCACTTCTAGGTTTCATAATGAAAATTGTAAACATAATGATTAGCCATTTCATTCTCAAAAAAATCCATCATATAGAAAATATTTTATATAGATTTAGTACACCCTTTATTTACTACTTGTTATGAAAATCCACTAAAAGTCAGACGGTGTTGCCTCATAAATTGTTCCACCACTAAAATTTTCCATTTTAGTTAACCTAGATGAACTAATGAATGGATACTAGCACCATTTATAGATTTGGTCAACTAATACATTACTAATCACAAACTGCTTAGTTATAATTCCCACCATTCGAGGTTGTGGATTCAGAATGATATCGTTCCCTTGTTGTCTTCCTACTTCATCTTATCTTTTAATTCTACAGAAAACCATTCTGAATAGACATATGTTAGACGAAGAAACATGGTAATAATTAAATTATATATCATTTATATATAACCATAGATTAAAAATTATTTATGTGTATTCAATTAACATCATCCATACCACTAAGGTTATCTAAACATTTCTTTAATATCAACTGTCAGTACCAGAACATAATCCATAGATAATAGATTAAATTAAATTAGAATCCAAACTATTAAATTCAAAAATATATTTTTTTAATGTAGTTTTAGATAATTTGGTCATAACATTGAATATAAAAACTCATATATTACTAATTAGACACTTCTACACAATATCCATTTTTTACAATAGGAGTCATATAACGTCAAACATGATTTCATTTTATTACAAAACATCTCAATATTAAACTTGAACTAATACATTCCATTATCCATACATGAAACATATGAAATTATTTTAAAAAATTATATTAGAACTAAAGTCTTGGTAAGGGACATAAAAAGTAAGAAATAAATTGTTAGTACATGAATGAAAACATTTTCACAAAGTTATAACATCTACACATAAAACATAAGTTCTGTAACTTATTTTGTGAAATCATAAAATATCTATTAAACCATAGTAAGAATACATAAATCATAATAGATTCCTTATGGAATCATTTTCATATCAATCTTACATATAGATTATCTCTCTCGACTACACAGGGAGTATCCATCCTAGTAACACTTAGAATAACCATCATATTATATTCCAATATTATCTTAAGATAAACATAACAAGTTAACTCTACCCATTTCCCTAAAACTATAACATAAGAACAACACATAATGATTCAGTAAATGAATCATTATTGAGGAAAATAATTTTTCCATTTTGAAATATATTTTCATTTTTACAAATCTCCACATATAGAAATGAAAATAATTTATTATAAAATAAAATTTTAAACATTTAAATGGAGAATCAATACATTAAAGAATCATGTAAATGGAAAATTACATTCATTCGGTATATATTAACAACATTTTTAAAATTGATCCATTAAAGAGGATTTTAAATGGAATGTTCTATAAAAATATCATATCATTGATGTGAGAATTAGTCAAATGAATGGAATATGTGTATTCAATATAAATCCACATATTATAATATAATATAATAAAAATTAATTTTACAAATAATCTATTTATGATATAATCAAAAGCGTAGAAAATTTTCCCAAATTATGTAAATTGGGTTAATAATTCCCTTATTATATATCTGAAAGAAATCTATATATATATATATTTAATTTCTAGGGTAACCATACTAGATTGATAAATTACTAAATAAAGAACATATATTCATTTAATTTATTTATTATAATTATATAAATTCATTTATTTCCATTTTAATGAATTATAGAGTTCACTTTCGTAGTCCTGGGAGTGTTCATTTCATGGTTTAATATTCGATATTATTCAATATAATTATTTGATTTCATGTAAAATGGATAGAAAACACCATCATTGGATTGGAATGGTATTATTATACATCCATAATTTAACATTATCCCATATATCATTTTTTATGATATAAGGATGATTCGTTAGATAAAACATTAATGATAACTATTTTTATTAATATTGGTCATGTTTCTAACCATCACAAACATGTTTCAATATATGTAATATTATGTATATAAATTACATCCATACTATTAAACAAGTTATAATTTATATATTAAAAATAATTTTTAACCATTATGATATTTTTATCACCATACTTAAAGGTGTTAACGAAAAATGAATACTCATCATCCAAGAAGATGATGAATCGACATGTCATCGACGCTGTTTTAAATATTTATGATAATAGGAGAAGAGAATGGGTTTTATTATGGATATTACATTAACAGAATAAAATTAAAATATATGTAGAATAATGGATTTATCATGTTACTTTTGATAGGGGTGATGATAAGGTAGAAATAAATAATTAATGAAAGAATATTAAAGAGAATGAAGAAGGATTTTGTCTCCGGAAAATCAAATCCTCACGAACATCCTTTAAGAACATGGCTTTAGTCTTTTGGAATGACGAAAAATTCGTAGATGTGTAAACAATCTTGATAAGGTATTTTGGATGAATTTATACAAGCTATACTACTTTTGATGTGTGAGGATACATGGTGGTATTTATAGGGATATGGGAGGGGTGTTTTTTATTTTTTTCATTCATTTGTTTTATTATTTTGGATCAATACTATATATAGATTTAATTCATATTACTGCATTAAGTAACTAGTGATTTTTAGTTTGATTTAATAGTTTCTTACATCCTTTATCAAATAAAAATTAATGTGTTTGGCTTATATTGTCAAATACCCTAATGTATTGTATTTCACTATTCACCAAGAATTCAAGTATCTAGAAAAATAATATAATTCACATCATTATTATTTTGAAATATAGTTTTTAGAAATAGACTCAATTTTATAGACATAGATGTATAAATTGAAGAGACTTATTTCTAAAATAAAAACATTATTTATTCAGAAAATACTGATTTTATTATTATAACTCATACAATGACCCCTTAAAAAATTCATTATCTTCTAATAATATAATCATGTAATTATAATACAAAAAAATATCAACATTAAACAATTTTTTGTACATAAATACCATTTTAAGTCATTACGTTAACTAAAAAATTTGAAATGACCATTTATGTTCTATAAAAAATTCCAACACTTAATTTATAATTTTTAATGTATTTATTTATATATTATCTGATATAAATATATCATATTTCACTTATGATAAACATAGATTTTAGTTAAACATTCATTGGTGAGTTAATTATTCTAATGGTCATATTACTTTTCTTAATGGTCACGTTACAATTCTGATGGGAAGGTTACTATCCCATTAAAATCTATTCCTTAATTTATAAAAATTCCACATATTTTATTTTACATTTATAATGAATTAAACTATTCAATTCCAAAAAGAAAAGAAATGTTTTCTATAAAACCCTATGTTGTTAGAGATATAGATAATGTACACAAATAGTTTTTGGATGTTATATTATTTGTGAATTTTTTATTTAATTATTTCATAAAAGGTTAATGGAAACAAATATTGTTGATTAATAAGTATATTTTATTTGATTTTTGCACAATACCTTAACTCTTTCATAAATTTTACCCTAGTTTTGATAGAATGAGATATGTTATTTCCTTAACATCAATATACACTACTTCACTTACCCTAATGGGAAGGGTATTTTATATGAATCTTTTATATTAGTCATCCAATATGTTAATCTATACCCTAAACAGGTACGTCATGAATGGATCCTCCTAGTAAAGTTATTTGGTGGTTATTCTTGATACATATATTAAATGATTTCATAAATGAATATTTTTTAATTTAAATTATCTCTAATGAACTACTATTATCACTGTATATATGTTTGTCTATGATAGATTGTTAATGGGTGGGATGGAATATTCCTATAATGTTCTACCATACGGAATTATAATTTTTGTTCCTCTGGTACACATTATAGAGACCCAATTCGTTATAAACATAATATTAGATGAATAGTCCAATAAATTTTATTTATATTAATGTAAGTATCATAAGTCCTATTGAATTTAGAAGACTAGGTTCGTAAAAATTCACTGTCAGATGAAAATAAAACCATTTAAGTTAAATATGAATAGTAAGCTCATAAATCTTATTCATATCCTAAAATAAAATTGAATTATATGGGAATATAATGGAATAAGGGTTTGTCTAAAAACCCCGATATGTTAGAAATTCATAAATTAAAAATAACATGTTTTTTAAATGAATAAGATGATATAATAAAAGAGAAGGAATATTTCAAATCCCATGGTATCATAACATAAATAACATTGCTTCAAATTCTCATAGAAACCTATGAATTGTGGAATCAACATATAATATTGCATGAACATGAGTAACGACAAACTACCTAGAAAAAATCACATATTTGGAAATGTCCCATAATGTAATAGGTTTAGTTCCTAATCCCACACATGACAACTATTGAAAAGGAATATAATCCAAATGCATTAGAGGGCTAACTGGGTTACACCATCATGTAAGTTATATGATGTTCACCTCGAAGTATTTGGGTGCACACATTGTGACATCATCATTATTTTTGTGTGTCAAAAAATTAAATTCAATATTAAAGAATGAAATAATAATTACCCATGTAAATAAAATTGGTTGTATTATATTTTCTCATATCAAAGTAAAAATAAAATTATTAATGAAAAACAATTATTGATGAAAATAAGAAATTTATTACCCCATAAATTTAATATTGAATAAGGTTTGTATATGTGATGGACACGCATATATATATATATATAATAAATAATCAATACCTAGATTCAATTTTCATTTTAATGGAATAAATTTTATTTAAAATGTTACCTCGAATACTTAACTAAATAAATAAAATCATAAAATTGAAATAACTACTTCAAAATAGAAATTTTTTAAAAATTTTAAAAATTTTATTTTATTTAAAAAGATCCATGAAAAATAAAAAAAAATGATTTTAGTGGCTTTTATGGATGTAAATTACATACATGTTGTATAAGATAAAAGAAACATTTCGTTTACAGTAATGTAATCGGGAAAAAAAGTAACTTGTTCCAAAAAAATAAGATTCGATTAAAAATATATTGTAAAATGTGAAATACATTTTACATTTTAATTAATAAATCATTTATAAAAATATTGCAGAAAGTTTTATAAAATTTCCTATATCTATTGTTCAAAAAATTGTGTTACACTACAAACATGGTGAAACTAGGTTGTATATACACTTGTACAAAACATTTTTTCAATGATCATGATGGAAGGAAGATAAGTGTTATTTTATATTTATAAAATGATAAAAATATCACAAATACAATATTATTTAATTGAATACATTTATATATTCCATCCACATGATGTAGTAACAAAAAAATTAATCACATTGCTTCACTAGGGGGTAGTCTCTCGTACAAACAAACAATGTGGTCGTTTCTCTATGGATGATAAGGTAAGAAGTTATGTGATGCATTATTTTTCCATATTTATTTATATTTCATGAATATCATATATAAATATAATATCAACCATCATTAACATCGACTAGAGGTGATGATGGAAAATTAATTATATTGGTTATCGAGGAGGTAGTTCGATGTACACATGAAAGAAGATTTCATTTCCCATTTGATAGAATTAAAGATAGATTAATATCATTCCATCAACATAATAACATTGACATATATATGATATTATTTTTTATTATATTCTTATTTATAAGACATAACTGAATGTGGGAAGGGAAGAAGTAAAAAACAAAGGATCATTGTGAAGACGATTACATTCACCTAGAAGAGCATCATTTGAATTTCGTTTCAATAACATTAAGGGGTTTATTTTTGAAAAAATCCGGAGCTAAAAATTGGATATTTATTTTGGGGATATATTTTGATAGGTTTTGGTTAATTAAAATGGATTTAGAGGTGTGATGATGCGATGAGAGGGGATCCCATTTATAATCGAGGAGGAGTAAAATTTTCTTAATACCCAAAACTATTCAATAATAGGAAGTCACTTTAAAGAATGACCCTAAAAAAATGAAACATATATTATTACAATAGATATAATTCCTTGAAACATCTATAATATAGAAAGTAATAAAGTTATAATAATTTTATCCTATTGAACTATACTGTTTCTCACTTTTACCGTTTAAATTGATTAGAACTATAACTATTTTTCTTTACAATTTTTATTGTTCATTATTAATAAAACTTAAGATTATGTTATTAAATAATATATATTTTTCTGATTCCTAATATTGAATCCATTATATCATATTCAACTCATATATTTATCATAATGCAATTCCAAATTAAACATATAGACGTGTAAAAAAACTTGTTTCCGTGAAATGGTATTTTCAAGAATAAGATGATCTTATAATAACCATGTTAAAAGTAAAAGAATTAAATTAATTTAAATTATTATTTACGTATATAATATATATTTAATTTAAAAAAATCTTCACTAGGTTTTATTTTAAATAGTTAAAATGGGGAATCATTATAAACTTCAAAATTGTTTTCACACAATTTTCTGTCAAAGCCTATAAATAAAACAACATAAAAATATTGTATAAATATGATTTGAATGTAATTAATTGAATGAAATATTATTAAAAAAATTATTTTATATATAAATGATATAAAAATATTAATTTAATTCTAGATTAATTATGTTATTAAAAATAATCTAATGTTTTACTAAATATCTATATTTACAAAAATTCATTGAAAAATCCATATTTTCTAAAAAATCTAAAAAAATTCAACAAATTTTAAAACAATAATGATTATTTAAAAAAATTTATTTTTTTAAATAATATTTCTAAATGTTCTAAAACATTTTATGATATTTTATAAAAGAATTAATAAAAACCCTTTTTAAAGGAATTATATTTTTAATTGAATAAAATATCTTCAGTAAAAAAGAGTTCTTATATATTTTGAATTTTTTAATAAATTATATAAATTTGGTTTCATATATATATTACAAAATTTATTTAATACTATTAATACCCTTAAATTTATTAGCTATGTTATATTGGTCATGTTTAGAAAATTATATTTTAATATTATAAAGTGATTCATTAAAACTAAGTGTTCAATGCTGAATAAAATAAAGAGAATAATGTGAATTTAGAATATCATCGAATTAAATTATACCCCTTAAATATATTAAATCCTTAAAATTTAATTTTTTTTTAAAAAAAATCTTTCATATGAAAAAATTGCGATCTTGAAAACCCAAATCATAAAATTAGTTAATAAAACGTCATCATAAAAAAAGAAGCAGGAAATTTTATGGTCATCTGAATGACACGTGACTAGGAGTCGAACTATTACAAAATATTAGGGATGTAAGAATATGGTCATGGATGAAAATTTTAATAAATTATTTATATTGATATAAATCATTGATTAAAAAATATCAAATGATCAAGATAATGTTAATAGTCAAAAGATGATAAATATTTATTAAATTACAAGACCATTTTTTTTATCGTATTTGAGGGTAATAAGAAAACATGTTTTTCATCAATATCATATATCTAGAGTTTGTGTATTCTTTTTCTATAATGATATAGAACCCCATCAAAAACATACTCCGTATCCTTTTATTCCAAAAACCTAATTCTATCCTTTTGTTATGTTTTCATAAATTTCTAATTTTCCTATTTCTATAATTAATGAATATCAAATATCTATTTATTTATGTATGAATCACTAAATTTAAATTATAGTAATTCAAAAGATCCAAAATATAGTAACAATATATTACTATAATGTTTATTAAAACCATATTAGTTATCATTACCTTATATAATACCAAACATGAATATTAATATATTAATATAAAAAGATCACTAATAAAGGTAATGATTTAACATAATAATTTCATAAATAAATAATCCTATATCCCATTTAACCTCAGTATCCTCATCATTAAATATATTTTTAAATCATTGGTTATATCATTCATTTAAAAATACATATCCAGAGACAAAATTCCATTCATTCAAAATAATATTTTATGTTAAAGATAATGGTAATGTATATATTGACCCCATAAAATGTTTCCCAAAACAATATTAATCACTTAAAAATAATTATAAATATTAAAAATAGACCCTCTAATATGTTTCCAAAAAACAACTAAATTTTTATCCCCCAAATATGATGTGAAAAAATAAATCATATTAACTAGTTCATCTCATATGGAAGTGGTAGGTGTTGCACCCTCATCGACCTTCAGTTGTGGATTCAATTCCTATGGCCCTGCCCAATGTGATGTGTTGTCTATCAACATTCATGTTTCAATAATATTGAGGAATAAACTGAAATTAAATTAATCCTTAAATCTGTTTGTAACCACTAATGTTTTATATACACTTTATTTATTACACAAAATAAAATAATCCTAATTGAATATTATTACCCTTACATCAAAAATTGTATAATCCTTAATGGTAAAAAATACCTTTAAACATTTTTCCCCAAAATATAAATGTAATGATCCTCAAATAAAATTCTATTTGTACTAAAACCCATTGTAAAACCCATGGATATATTACCATAAATAACTCCCAAAATAATATTAATCATTGTAGACTTCTCTAACAAAATTTCAAAAAGTATTTTCAGGTCCTCAATATTATGATAAATATTAGACTTATGATCCAAAGGAACATTTAGTTTAACCTAGTTCATCCATGATTTTAACCAATTCAAATCCTTCGGGGTGGTTCATAAAGAGACTGTGAACATCCAAAACATATCCCCTAGGGGAGTCTCAATCCTATTGGGCAGCAAGAACCAGTGCTGTGTGCAGTAGGTAATTATTTAGTTAAATAATATTGCACCCTTTTAGAGTTATTATTTTTATGTAAAAATATTCCATAGAAATATCCACTTGAAGGGCCAAGTTAGGGATGTAAATTCCTAGAAACCATTTTCTCTGAACTTCTCCAAAAGTCTCATATCCCCTTATTTAGATTGAATTATATTTTTTTAATCCCCATGGTTATCACTAATATCTTCACTACCTAGATTAAAATGGTTAACTAATACATTGATATTATACCAATAAAAGAGATCCAATATATTTTATAAATATTATTACATTATGTTTAACATAATAATCAAATAATTACAACCAAATGATCACACGACCATGTTTATTATGAATACAATGAACATAATACATAAGAGTTACACTAAAATAAATCTTATTTATTTAATTCTCTTCTATGAGATCCAAAATCCCTTCAATATCATATAACTACATGGTATTAACATGTTGATACATAGGGAAAATGAGAGACAAAGAAATCCTATTATGTAAATATACATGGAAAGGAAACAGAATGTGTGGGTAAATATTATAAAATTATTACATTAAATGTAAAGAACAAGATTAATCACCTTGATTAATAAGATAAATACCATGGTATAATGATATTATATGAACATAAGAATTATAGAAGGAGTATATAAAAATACATAAACATGATTCAATGGTCACATCTATGAAAATTTAACATGGTGGAAAAGGTCCCATAGTGGATTAGGATTACACCATAATCTCATAGATGATTTATCATGAAACTAAAGAATTTCCCTATTATTTGGAGTTTTATATAGGATCACCTATTGTATAGTCAATAACAGGCCCACCAGACACTATTTCGGTGAACATGTCATAACATATTAATGATTTATGAGTTCTAAAAAAATGAAACCAATCATATTGAATAAAAAATAAATTACCCATGGAAATGAAATGGGGTTCCTAATATTGTATCATACCATAATCAAAAGAAATATCATAATGAAAAAATATGAGATATAAATATAAGTAGTGTATTACCCCATAAATGTAAACTGCAAAAATATAGGTAAATATTTGAGACATATATGAATAATTTATATTAAATCCATGAAAAAAAGGTTTTCATCCTTGAATAAAATGTTTTTACAATATTTCAAGGAATACAGACTAGAAATTATAGCGTTTTAAAATTGAAATCAATTATTCAATATCAAAAAAATTAAAAATAATACATATTTTTATTATTTTAAATTAACCTTGAAAATATTGTGTATAGTGCTTATGATAGAGGTGAACTCCATACATTTCATATAATTTAAAATAATAAATCATTTCAAAGTGATTAAAAATCGTCAAAAAGGGATTCATTAATAAAATGACTAGAAGAATCATTTCAAACCATTTTAAAAAACATGGGTGAAAATGGATTTAATAAATATTATGGGGAATATTCAAAATAGATAAAAATATATTGTTATAAAATAATTATATAGAATAATACTTTATTTTGGAATGAATACATAAATGAAGTCATAATTTCATATAATAATTTCAAAATAATTTCAAGTAATAATGAGTGTATGTTTTTAAAATCACATGAATATTTATTTAGAAACAATTGGGTAATAAATTAATGTGTTTTATTTTAAAATTATAAAATAACATACAAAAATTTGAAATTGAATCAAATTAAATCCCAATTCAAATGCGATTGAAACATAAACCATTATTTCCTTGGTATCTTTTGAATAATAACTCCTATGAATGATGTAAATTGATTTTAAATAAAAATAAGTTGAATTGTGAAGTGTTAATGATATAATAGGTAAATGGGATTTATATAGTCAATTTAAGTTATATATTAGTTTTATAAATGGACATGTCTCAAAGAATTATGTTGTGAGATGAAACCATTACCTTGAGTCCAAAACTTTTCATGTATGTGTTTTATCAAAATTTTAATAAAAATATATCAATTATTATTTTAAAAAATAACTATTTCATGGATCAATCTCTAATTCTGAAAATATCTACTAAATTTACTTTAATTTTGTATTTAATTACTTAATCTATTATTCCCACATCAAGAGTTTTAAGGAAACATAGTTAAAATCTCCAAAACAACATTAGTTTGTTGAAAAGGGTCAAAGTATTCATTGTAAAGTATTTTTTAGAACAAGAATCAGAAAAAAAATAACGATTTTCAAACATAAATTATACATTTAAAAATAACAATATATTATTTAAATCAAAATTAATTATGATACAATATTGGAGATGATAGGTCATACATATGCATGTGTAATGTTTCCATATTTAATTGATCATTATAGAAGGTTGGTAAGTGTTATTTTATTAAAATTGATCAACATAATTTCATAAATATCATATTTTTGTAAATAAACAATCATATATCATCCAGTTGATGTGGTAATATAAAATGAATCACATATTATTGAGAGGCGGCTTCCCACTATACACATGAATGATGGTATCATTTGTCCACAGATAGTAAGGTATGAATTTACAATATATATTAAATTTAAATAATAATTAATATACATTTGATATCATTTTTGAACATTTAATCTATCATCTTGAATATCCATGTTGGGTGATGATTGAAAATAAATTACATCGGTTCGTGATTTGGGAGTAATTTTTACACATGAATGATGGATTGCTTTCCCATTTGATTGAAGAATAAATGGATGAATATTCTTCCAAAAACATAATAACATCTATATATATAAATGATATAATGGTGTCAATATATTATAATATTTCAGACAAAATATATGGTGGAAAAAGAAGAAGTATAAACAAGGAGCATGGTGAAGATGATTACCTTGGCTTACAAGAACCCAATTTCAATATCTTATTGAGGAACCTAACAGAGGTATTTTTGGATGAAAAAAAGATATTAAATATAGATAAGGATTTATGGATGAGATATTTGAACATATTTTTTATTCAAAATGGATTTATTTAGTGTGATGAAGTTATTTGAGGGTTCCCTTTTATAATTGGGGAAGAAAAGATTTTTTTTTAATTCAAAGCACAATTATATAATGTGAACACAATATTAATAAACATTCCAACAAATGTTAAAAATAATGTGTCTGAGGATATATAAGGAATATATAGACCAATACCACTCAAAATAAACTTGTTTTTAAAAAATTATCCTCTTTACCTATATGCTTACTAACATCTACCATTTTAGTATTTCAATATTAAAACTATTATTTTTAATATTCTTCATGAAAAAAAATAAAAGGAAATTTTATATAATTAGAAATAAAATTATTAAAAATATGAAATTATCATTATCAAAAATATTTAATAGAAGTGCTATAATTTAATTTGATATTAAACCCATAGATGAGTCGAAAAAATGAGTTTTTAATAAAATTGATTAATTTATAAATAATTTCGTAAAACAAAGAGAAATCAAAATTAATAAATTTTGAAAAATAATTGATAGTTTTTTAAAAAAACCAGTATTTCTTATATTCATTGTAAAATAATTTTTTTATAAAAAATCAATAATTTCCACTGAAATTAATATTGATATTATTATTTGAAAATTAATCTTCATTTTAATAAATTAAATTTATAATAGATTCAAAAAATTAATTATATAATTTTCTCACAAACCAATAAAATCCAATTTTGAAGGAAACTTATTTTTTTCATAGAATAAAGAAATTTCATTAATTTTGAATTATTATTTTTTAATAAGTTTTATATAAATGAAGATTGAGTGGTAATATTATATATATTTCACAATATATATATATAATACTATTCATACCCTCTAATTCAATGTCTTGGTTTTATCAATCACCTTTAAATAATAATATTTTATTAGTATATATAAATTTGTTTAAACAATATTTTTTATATTTAATACACTATCGACCACATTGTTCTTTTGAAAAATTGGGTTTTTACAAAGGATTATAAATTTTTTAATGTGAAATAGTTTTATGAAATTCACATGACCATAGAAGACGATATCTCTTAGATCATGTTGTGTGGGTGGTATTTTTCAGTGGTTTAGTCAACAGGGGTAGTAGGTAATGATATAAGGGTTTTCCGTAACATCATTTATTTCTGTTCTCACCTACTAAATATACATTGTTGTAACTCATGAAATTTTTTGAAAAATGAAAATGTATGTGTCATATTATTTCTATGAATAATAAGTTTTATGAAATTATATTCTTTTGGACAATGTTATCTTATTGATGTATATTAAATTTTATCCTTTATTAGGTTTCTTTTCTTAGTATAGATGTAAATAATTTCAAATATTACCATAATTTTTAATGAATTTACAATTCTATGTTTTATGGAATTTATTGATACAAATATTTTTCACAATAATTCTAAATTTTTCCTACTGTTTATTAATATGGAATTGATCATGTGGTATTTTCAAGATGTGATGTAGGTATTGTTTTGGTATTCAGTTTTTGATTTCAATGTTTTCATTATTAGCATTAGAAAGAATTCATAAAAAAGAACTTATTGACATTAAAGTGCATTGGTAGGTAATCAGTTTATTCGATTAGTTTGACTATGAGATAAAAAAATAGTTATGTCCAAAATTGAGGAGACATCCTCATTAATATATGATATGAAGGAGTTTGTGTTATTTTACCCTAAATTTGATGGTAAATGTGGAATAACATATTTTTTGTATACCTTTAATGGGTGTATATGGGCATAAAATTTAACACATTATGATGAATATTGATTTATATTCTTTTATTTTGTAGGTGTAATTTTATTTAGACATTCTATTATATTAGTTCTATAGTACACACCAAAATATCAATGATGTACCAGTATAATTAAAATTGTGTTAATTAATATTTATTAGGAATGATATCATCTAATACATATTTTGATATATAGATTATTTGTAGTAGAATGTATATATCATGCATCATGCTATGTTATATCAATAATCTATCAAATATGAATGTGGTGAGAGGGAATTGCTATATAAGTTTTGAATGGTCTAAATAAGACCCAAATAAATCATGAAACTATTTGTGCTATTGATTATTGAAGGAAACATTTATCACATTTTATATTAACTATAGAGAAATTTTATCCTGATGAACTTAGTAAAAGTATATTTCTTAGATATTTTCTGGAATTATGAAGTTCTTAAGAAAATAATTTTTGCAATAGAACCATGTTTTATGACATAATTTTACACAGGGCCCTATAATTACAAAGATTCTACTTTGATGTAGATTACAATGTTCCATCCAAAAATAATAGTGTTTATTTAATTTACTATTTACCTATTAGAGGACATTTTTCGACCAATAATTTAGTATTTCAGTTGGTCATGGGATTACAATATATTTATACTTAAATTTACCTATAATAACATATAAAATTAATTAATTATTGTTGCACAATTGAAATATATTTATGGAAGAATTTTTTATACACCATTATTCACAGTGGGGGTCAGTGAAAAAGTAACACTTTCGAATGTTTTTAATAATGAAACAATTAGATTAATGTAATTTAGAGGAGATTAATAACTACACAGTGTAATAATAAATAATATAATGGTATCTAGTAAAGACCCAAATATTTTAATGTAGTCAATCATGTAAATGTTCTTAATTTAGAAATACCACCACTATGAGGGGTTTATCTCAATTCATGGTTACACCTTCATTTTTTGTCCACTAATTAATGGGGTTAGGTCCCCTAATTTGACTAGTTACTCTATAGGTGGAAATTTATCATTTTTCTCTAGGGATAACTACTATAGTTATTTATATATGATGTTGGTTATAGTAGTGCGTGAAATAGATTCTTGAAATTTTTTGTAATTTTATTATTGTATCATTCAGTAATGTAAATTAGGACAATTTCTTATCAGTTGATTGTATGATTTATAGTTATCAATGAATTTATATATATTTTACCTTACTGCCGTTTTGTTTTTATTTTACAACTATACATATTATTTCATTGGTGTTTCTATCGAAACTGGAAAGGTATGTATACCCTACACCCATCATGGAATTTTATGGTGACAATATCATAACATATGAATGCCTTGGATAGTTCAGTGAAGAATTTAATTGGAAAAAAGGCTGAGGAGAATATTAGTACCTGAATGTGATAGTGGATGAGTATTCCTGTAATTAGAAATATTTTTTTGTTGATACCACTTCTCCTAACTTGTTGTTTATTGATTTTTGAATGGATTAATAGGTATTTATTTTTCCCTTTACATTACGATTCAATCAATGATTATTCATCTGTGGGTTTTATGATTTATATTATTTCTTTTAAGAAATTTCTTTCTTTATATATAAATCATGTATTATTATGTCCATTATAGAGGTATTTTTTTTGATATAGTTGTATTATGTAATGTGAACCCATCATCTATGATATTGTTACGTGATTCTAGTCATTATACCATATGTATTTGAGTTTATATTAGGATATAACATTGTAGCTACTACTAGATTACTTTGGGTTATAGTGATTTGTTTCATGATATATTTTCATCTTATTAGATCACTTATATAAGAAAATTTTTGGTATTGTTTCATGTGAGAAAGGATTTTAGAATTTAGAGTAATTTAATTAAGGGGTTTGGTGTTTGGATTTTACGCATGGTAAACCATTATTGATGTTTTGGTGGATGTATCCATTCATCAACACTCTAAAAATGTAAACATCGAATCATATCTATGAGGAACTAGTTGATGGAAACATGAAAATGGTCTATTCATCATGTATAATTGGTTAAATGATATAAATGACATTCATGTGTCATCTATATATATATTATTTAGTGAGAATCATATATCATATTAATAAAATAAATCCACTACACAGAAACCCATACAATATATCGAGGCATGGTCATTGAAATTAATCATGTTTTAGTAAAATGATCCTCCATAAATGAATTTTATGTCAAATATATTTCTAAACAATAAATAAAAATTCCCAATGGTAGAAAAACAATTTTTTAAATAGATATTGACCTATGTATAGTAGTAGTTAAATAATACTAAAACCCCAAGGTTTTAAAAATAAATTGAAATGTATGAAATAGTGAGTCTCTACATAATTAATATTGTTTTGAGGAGATAGTTGTAAACTACCAATTAAACAAAAGTTTCCCTCTTCTATTATTTTAATTTCAAAAAACAAACATCTATAGTTGCGATTAGTAAGTTATTTGGAGTTAGATATAACCAAATTGATTCTTTTAATGAATATTAACATAGCTTTTTGAATAGTAATATGAATACAAATATGACCCTTTTGAATAATAAATTTTATTAATAATTTATTATCTTAGGTTTATAAAATAATGATATATTGATTAATTTTTCATGGTGATATATAATGAGTTATAGTTTTAATGTAATTATTTTTCTAATAATTTATGATTTTATTTAAAAATTAAATTATTCATATTTAAAAATTATTTTCAACAAATGGAGGTCATTTTTGGCATCTACGCATTGAAAAATGGGTATTGTGAATTTTTGATATTTTTTTCAAATTCATTAATATTTGATGAATAGTAAAATACAAAAAATTATTGTATATATACATTATATGTTAAATACAGTATTCCTAGAATCATGGATGATGTAATCACCCTTGGTTTATACTCACATGATCTCTTTACTATTTAGGGTCACATGATTAAATAATATCCATTTTCTTGAGAAAAAATATTAATCTAATGATTAAAATAATGGAAAAACACTCCTATCCTCCACTATAAATGTCACCCTCACAACTATCTTTCTATCACACCTTTTAATCATTGGGAATTTTTTAAATTCTGCCCAATCCCCCTCAAAAGTCAATTCCCTATGTCCAAGACCAACAAGTATCACTAAAAGGACAAAACCAAAGGATTTAAGTTGGATCTCAAGGATAACATATCAAGAGGTAAAAATACTCTTTCATTTTCATGTATTTTCTTTTCAATTCATTTTTTTTCTTATACTCTCTTCACCTCCCCAAATCCAAGAGGCATTAAGGCCATAATATTAAATATATAATTTATTTTTATCAAGTTTATTCATATTTTCATTCTCATTCTTCCTCTACACTTCCACTTATTTAAAAATGAAAACATTATCTATGATGTGTCGATCTATCAACATCATGGATGATGTGTCTTCAATTTTCATTAATTCCATAAAGGCTGGTTGTAAAAACATTTTAATGGTTGAAATATATTTTAAATTTTATTATTTGACCAATTTTATTTTCTTTGACTAACTGAAAATTATTTTTTATTTTGTTATCAAATCACTTTTAATGGAATGTGAGAAACCCCATGTCCATCAAACAACCAGAATAACAGCAAACATGAACCCCAAGCAGACACAAGTCCTGCCTCTCCCAGAAACTCAGCATTAAATGGCCTACACCAAAGCATGGGATTCGGAAAACAGTCACGTGAAAGGATGCACGGGCATGGAACCAATGGACAAGCCATACCCTCTCAGTCTTTCGCTCCAAGTGACATGTGTAAATGAAAACCTTGTGCTCCAAACCTCATATAAGGCAAGACCATAAAACTTACTAGAATTGAAACACCCAAAATCTCCCCAGAACACACAAACTGAAGAAGAACTTCCTCATATCCAAAAACCCCAATAAAAAATGAGCACCTCACCATTATTAAAATAATGTTAAAGAAGCATCGTTGAAAAAAAATTTAACTCTGCCTGATACCGTATCTCTAAACAATCTCTAGGCCTGGATGTATTCCTCAAGTCTGATTATCCCCTTATTGAAGCCCCCAACCAGGATCGTGTCATGTTCTGTCAACCCAAATATATTGTTCCTTATTAATATTCGCTTCAATGTCCCATCCCATCATCTTGGATTCTTCCTCTGCCAAGGCATTGATAAATAACACCTGCTCTATCACCTCGTCATCCAAACTTAAAATCATCTCCATGGGTAGTTCAGATTGCCTAGGTGGTTCCGGTTGACACCCAACCTCACTGTCCAAATTCTCATCCATTTTCTTTTTTGCTGACCGAGTCTTCATGGAAGGTGGAAAGAATGAGTAATCCTTACTACCCATTCTCATCCTATTTCTCATGTTGCTCCTCGTACTGGACTCCCCTGCAGATAAACTCTTAATGTCTTCAAAGGTTTCCTCTACCCCACTTCCAGTAGAACAATCTGGATAAACATCGTCAATTTTTCCATCTTCCATGATAAGGCCATCGAGGTTCATCCTATTAATCTCCTCTCCCTCAACCAAAATAGGTGCATCATCTCCCGACCCTACCTCCACAAGGCCTTCAATCCTATTTCCCATAATGACTGGGGTCCAAATTGGGGAGCCCGCACCCCCTGGTATGTTGGAGAGACTCGCAATGTCTGGCAGCAGCCGATTGAACACATCAATAACCTTCAGATAATGGTAAAATATTTTTATTAAATTATACACGAATCATATTCATTAATATGATATAATATATGTTCTTTTAACATTTATTTGTTAATAATATCTTATTATTATCGTCGTTTCGGGTGTTAAAATTTTCATTTTCCTTTACATGAATTGTTACGTAATTAATGTTTGTTATGGATAGGATGTATATTATTCATATTCAGAATTATATTAAGATTTTAAACATTATTTTTAATCATCTAATGAATATTATTCTTGAATGGATAAGATGGGTAATGAATCTCATCGTGTTCTTAGAGACATAAATCCGTACGTATGCACGAGCGACAATATCATTCTTTTTATATTAAAATAATATATAAATGGATGGAATATAATATATAAATAATAATTAACATGTTATATTTATTATTTACATCAATTACACATCATTATTATATCCATTCAAATAATAACGTATTGAATAACAAGTACACAACGACGTGGAGACGGTAAGCCGTACGTACACATGTATGGTGACATGTCATTCAAAGGATGTATAGAATAATGAATATTGTTTTACTATATTTATAATAAAACCACAATATATATAATATACTAGAGTTATTATTTTTTAATGGAAACCACAAATAAAGAGGAAGTGGAAGAAGAATGAATCTTGAAAGAGGTGATGAGGTATTTACCTCTTCTTTGGGTTCTTCCTTCTGATTTGATCAAAAGGGCACCATAGGTTGGTTTTCTGACTAAATTAAGGCCTCTATGATTAATGGAGGACAGTTTAGAGGGTATTTGGGTAGATTTTGTCTGAGAAAAATTGATTTGAAGGTGTGAATTAGAGATAAGGGAGAGTGACCTTTTATAAGAGGGGTAAGGGGCACCTTAGGAAAGGCCAGAAATATTATTTTATAATAAAATCATTTTCGGTTTCTAATGTCTAAAAAATGAATTATTTAAATTATATGGTGGGTATGGGTCTCAAAACACTCAACCAATTGGTTTTAGATAGTTTTGGGTCACTATATTAATCTTATCTTTTAGATTTAACTCATAATTAAATAATTTGACATTTACGATGTCTCTTTGTATTTTTATATTATATAGTTAATAAACATACTATATACATCCAAGAGAACCCCAAGTGGTTTATTAATGATACAACTATCATTATATAAGTCCTTTGTCTGAACCGTAGATTTATAGGAATATAATATCAATTGATAATATAATATTTGATTTAAAACTCTTTAATGTCAATTTTGACACTATTTGGTATTTTGTTTTTTCTAAATTCATAACAGCATTATTACTTCGAAACAAATTAATATAAGGAACCATAATATGTCATATTAACCTAGAAAATCATTTTATTTCATAAAAAGTCTCAAATTTCATTTATTAAGATATTAATAATATCAATTATTTTAATATTTCATTAATTCAGTAATTACAGCGTCATCATTGTGTCATAAATAAAATAAATTATTTAAAGTCTAAAAAATATAAATAAAATACCATTATGTGGTAAATCATGTCTGACTTCTAATAAATATTTATAGTCTAATTTATCTTATTTTTAGACTTATATTAAAAAATTTAGTTATTAAACATTGATTTTAACTCTTTTAACTCTTCTTTAAATAAAATAATAATAAATGTCCTAATCTAATCCATGTGGACCAAAGAGGTGAATAATTTATTACTAAGGTTGTTTTTGATATAATTATACTTATCCAATATAATTAGAACATGGGTTAGGGAAATGATAATATCATTTTTACCTTTAATTACCCTATTTACTTTTAACTGTGGAAAATAAAAGTTAAAAGTTACTATTCACCAAAAATTATTTTTATCTTACTAACCCACATTTTACTGCTTGATATTAACCCTGTGTCTCAAATTTTCGAAATTCAACTCACAGAAGCAGTAAAATTATGTTTTATGTGAATTTTCAAATTCTCTTAGGAGGTGCATAAAAGACGCTGAAATGTTTGATAAAATTATTATAAACTGACTCCAATTAATTACATTGAACTTATAAAGGTATTATGTATCATTTTTGACCTAAAATAAATTTAAATAAAATAAATAATTACTTAAATAATAATTTGGTTTTAAACTATAACTCGGTTTTTTTCACTATTCATCAGAAATTGAATGTTTTTAGAAAAATACCAAAAATTCACCCTAAGCTAATTTTGATATTCCGAATCCAAAAATGAAGTCCATTTAGAAAAATAAAATTTACCAAATTTAAAAAAGTGGGTATTAATATTCATAACGGATAGTTTGATTGGTTCTGGTGTGTTAGAACTCGATGTTGCTTACAACCCACGCTACTGTATTATTCAAAGAGAAGTGTACTGTGGAAGCTTGGGATATTACATTCTCCCCTACTTCAAGTAACTTTGTTCTCGAAATTTCTATAATATTACAGCGTAAAAATACGTGGGTGGTTCTTCATCATATGTTTCATGGGTTCTCATGTTGCCTCTTCCATCTTATAGTTTCTCCATAAAACTTTTACCAGAAAAGTCTTTCGGTTTCTCATCCCTTGTTATCTTGTATCAAGAACCTTGACAGGATCCTCGCAATAAGATAGATTGGGTTCCAGTTCTAATTCATCATAGGTGAGTACATGCATTGGGTCAGGCATGTATTTTCTCAACAGTGATACCTAGAACAAATCATGATCTTTGGAGAGACTTGGCGGCATTTCCCAATGGTATGCTACAACCCCAAGTTGTTCTAGAATTTCGAAAGGTCCGATGTACCTGGGACTCAATTTACCCATCTTACTGAAACGTATAACACCCTTCCATGGAGATATCTTCAAGAAACATGATCACCTACCTGAAATTCCAAATCCTTATTTTAGTTATCGGTATAGCTATTCTGCCTACTTTCAACTGCTTTGATTTGGTTTTGGATTACCTTCACCTTTTCCATCGATTCCTCCCCTAGTTTGGGGCCTATGACTTTTCTTTCACCAACATCATCCCAACAGGTTGGTGTGTGAAATCTCTTTCCATATAACGCTTCATATGGTTCCATTCGAATACTTTAATGGAAGCTATCGTTATAGTAAAATTCTACCAGAGGTAAATATTGATCTTACATACCATGAAATTCATGCCATAATGATCTCAACATTCCTTTTATGGTTTGAATAGTCCGTTCTGATTGTCCATCTGTTTGGGGGTGGAAGGAAGTGCTCAAACAATGATCAGAATCCAGGGCATTATTAATACTTTTCTAAAATCTTGATCAAAAATGTAGATCATGATCAGCAACAATCGATAGGGGTACTCTATGATGTCTCACAACATCATTAATATATAGTCTTTCAAGACGTTAAAGTGGTAAATCTTCCCTTATAGAATGAAAATTTGTTGACATGGTATGATGATAAAAATTGACCCATATTGCATTTCTCCTTCTAGGAATCATTGGTATTACCATGACAAATTCTATTATAATATTAACCCATTGCCACTCTGGTATGGGAATAGGTTGCATCACTACTCTAGGTTGTTGCCTTCCAGCTTTCACTTGTTGACAAACCATACATATTGACACAAAATGAGCAATCTCCTTCTTTATGTTGTCACACCAAAAATGTTCCTTCAAATATCTATACATTTTGGTGCTCCCAGGGTGTATATAGAAATTGGAACTATAATCATCATCCAATAATTCCCTTTTTAAATCAGGCATATCAGGAAGAAAAAGTCTCTTCCCCAATTTCAAAATTCCATCTTCATACAGAAAGTCACTCAATCTCCCAGCATTCACAACTTTAATTTTTTTTTTGAAACTCTTCATCACTGGTCTAAGAAGTCATTATCCTTTTTAGTAAATATGGTTTGGAAACCATTTGAAAAATAATGGATGTTTCACCTCCCATGGTTATTCCTATATCCATATTTACTAGATCCATGCATATAGGATCCTTTTCAACTCTCATCTTATTCTAAACACCATGATCCTTTCTAATCAAAGTATTTTCTACCTTATTTTCATTCCCTAGGTGGTAGTGTATAGTGAAATAATAATCCTTGAGTAGTTCAAGCCATCTCCTTTGCATTATTTTGAGTTCTTTTTTTGAGAAAATATAATTCAAACTCTAGTGATTAGTATATTTCTCACATTTTTTACTATAAATATAGTGTTTCCAAATAATGATAGCAAGGATTACAGCTGCTAACTCAACATCATGAGTATGATAGTTTTGGTCATTAATTTTTAGTTGTCGTGATGCATAGGTAATAACTATGTCATTCAACATAAGGACACAACCAAGTCCTTTTTTAAAGAATCACTATAAATAACAAACCCATCATTCCCCAATGGTAGAGTCAAGATAAGAGCATAGAATAATCAACTCTTTAGTTATCAAAAACATTATTCACATTTTTTTGTCCAAAAAAATTCACCCCTTTTCGCATGAGATTTGTTAATGGGTTTTCCAAATGGGTAAAATTCTAGATGAAACTTCAATAATAACCTGATAAACCTATAAAATTACATACCTCAGTTATACTCATCAGTTCTGGCAAATCCTGGATTTACATGGTCTTAGAAAGATCAACATAGATTCCATCCTTGGAGACAATATGGCCAAGAAAAGAAATCTCTTGAATCTAGAATTCACACTTGCTAAACATCCCGTATAATTCATGTATTTTTAGAGTATTAGAGATAATGCACAAGGGATTTTCATGATCTTTGTAGCTTTTGGAGTATACCAAGATATCATCAGTAAATACCACTACAATGTTATCAAGATATTCCTTGAAAACTCTGTTCATTTTTTAGTCAACAGTAAAAAATTTATCCCGAGAAGAAAGAAGAGAGTATAGAACAATTACAATCAACGTAAGGGGGGGAAATAGTGGAGACCTAACATGTCATTTTTAACATAATGTTTTTACCCATTAGGAAGATAACCCACCCTAGAGAAGAGAGTAAAAAATTCTCCCGGATCACCTTGTCTTGCGAGTGAGTCCACTGTGAAATTACCTTCACACCAAGTGTGGGTGATACAAACATTGTGATTAATAAGTCTTATGCAGTACTGGAAAGAATATACCAGATTCCAGGGGACATCAACATTATGCTGGAGAAAATTGTCCAGCACTACTGAATTGGATTCCACTTCTGATATTGACATGTTGTATCGCCTGCACAAGGAAAGACCCAAGGTCAAAGAAGCGGTCTCGGCACCCAAGGAATTACCAGAACCAAAGGAGGCACTGAATCCCAAAATCATGGAACCTATATCATCCTTGATCAGGCCGCCTCCCCTCATGATCTTGTCGACACAAGATCCATTGACATTGAGTTTCAGGCCAGTGCAAGGTGGGCTCCATTTTACCCATCGACGATGGTTGGAAGAGCTGGAAGAAAAAACTTTGGAGACACCTAGAATAAAACTCCTGAAAGTAGCATAATTCCATGCATATTTAAGGAATTCACCAAATTTTGAATCAAAAATTTTGATTCGAATTTGAAGGTTGCACAGTGACTGGGGCACCCCAAGGAGGGAGTTGTTCCTTGCATCCCAGAGATACCAACAAACAGTCATGAATATCATGCCCCAGACATGAGTTTCCAAACCAAGATAACTAGCACCCATGAACAAGGATTCCATGAAGAGATGAGGATTCTCACTAGAAAAGTGTATATTCATACCCATCTGTAGAAAATTGAAGACTCTCATAGTGCATTCACTATGAAGGGAGAGATGGAATGTTGTCTCTTGTTGGGGTCTAGATTAGTAGTAACATCTAGAAACCATGGAGACACCTCTTTTTTGGACATTATCATCAGTAGGGATATCATGGTTTCTAATACACCAGACTAAGAAATTAAGCATACATGGAATTTCCATACACCACAGTTTTGTAGCCCAAGCATCTGTTCATTAGATCCATGAAAACAGAGGGTCCATTAGTCAATCGAAAAGGCATTACTAAAAACTCATAATGCCCATACCTAGTTCAAAAGGTAGTTTTTGGAATTTCATACTTCATCACACACAACTGATGATATCCAGATCGAAATTCAATCTTTTAAAAGTATTGATTTCCATGAATTTGGTCGAATAAATCATCAATGTGAGGCAGGGGATACTTGTTCTTTATTGATATGGCATTGATCTCACTGTAGTCAATGAACAACCTCATAGATCCATCTTTCTTCTTAACTAAAAAAACAGGGGCTCCACACAGAGAAACATTAGGGAGAATAAATAACTTATTACTCAATTCCTCTAGATTTTTCTTTATTTCCACTAATTCCAGAGTGGCCATTCTATAAGGGTCTTTGATATGGGCCGTGAACCAGGAATTAAATCAATGGAAAACTCAATTTCTCTTTCTAGAGTATGTCCAGGTAAATATTCTTGAAACACATCAACATATTATTTCACAATAGGTACATCCTCAATTTGAACATTCCTTTCCTCACCCATAGTTATTTCATTCACTTCCTCCCTAATAATTGAATTTAGTTGAGCTACTAGTGGGTGGATATTGATATGAATCAGGTGGTGGTGATTCTGCTCAAAAGATTGGGTGTTCTTTATCATCATCATCAAAAATTGTAACCTCCTTCTTCTAAAGATAAATTTTCGCATCATGTTCAGAAATCCAATCCATACTGAGGATTATATCAAATATAGTCGTTGGTATAATGATGCGATCAACAGATATAGAGTGTTTATATTCCCTAATGGGAACAGATTCACAAAACTTTTTGTGATGATACTTCCCTTAGGAATTTTGATTGAAAAATCGCTTCTTAAATAAAATTGTAAATATCTAATTTTTTTTGTAAACTGGGAAGATAAGAAAGAATGTGATGATCTAGAATCAAATAAATCATTTGATAAACTTGAGGAAACCATTAAATTACATTCCACCAAATCTTTCGGAGCTTCTACCTTAGTAGTAGGGATAACTTAATATTAGCCTTGGTCCTTTTTCCTTTTCTAAGGTAACTTCCCTTGATTCTTAGGGCATTCATTCGCATAATTCCCCCTTTGTATACAATTATAGAATTCAACATCGACAGCCTCTTTCTTCCCCTTAATATCACGAGCATGATGGCCTTTTTCACCCCACATGTAACAAACACCCATTCCCTTCCGGAAAGTACCAGAGTGTTTCTTCCCACATTTACCACAAGATAGATATTCAAATTTTCCCCTCTTACCCTTATTTCCATTTCTAGAGTGTTCATCAGATCTCTTCTTCTCTTTCATTGCTTTAAAGTCATAAGTCTTAGATAATTCTCTTTCTATCTTGATAGCACATGAGACACTGTCTTCGTATGATGAGAAGGGTTGTGAGACTAATTCTCGGTGAAGAAACAGTTTTAACACATCAAAGAAATCATCAGTCTCAGTTCTTGGGATACGAATATAATCTGTATCATTCCTCGCTAACCTTGTAAAGTTAGTCTCATACATTGTGACATTCTCATCCTCTATTTTCCTCAGACTCAAGAAATTGCATTTGCATATCTGCTCAATGGTCACGAAAAAAGTATTTAACTAATAAAATCTCTTTAAACTCCCTCCATTACATATTTCATACTTCATCATATTCTTTTGTTTTTTGAATCAATGACCACCACTGATCAGTATCTACAGTGAGGCGGTAAACTTCCTTGATAACATTTTCCCTTTCACTACTCCCTATGGCATGAAATATTTTCTCTAAGGAATTTATCTATTTTGCATACACTAATGGATTTTTAATCCTAATTAATGTATATGGTTTTTGTCTCATGAAGCAGTATAACATTGATCCTCCACATTGTGGATTAGGGTGCTCTATATGGGAAAGGTTATTATTTATAACCTCAGTGACTTATCCCAATATAGTTATAAGCTTGTTAGCACAAATTGTATCACCACCTCCACTATAATTATATTGAGTAGGATGGAAGACTCTACATGGAGTGTGTGCATTGATACTTATTCCATTCCTTCAACTAGGAACCATTTCTAAGCAATTTCATAAACTGGACCAGTTTATGAATCAAAATACATAATTCCAAAAGTGTAAAACACTTAACATAAATTGAACAGTTTATAGATATAATCCATAATAAAATAATATGTTATCTTTGATTAAGTATATACTCATAAACCCTTCATAATGTTTTGTAACTAATATGATAATTATCCTAAGCATATCCCCCGGGAGTGTCGTAACCAATAGTGCAGCAAGGCCCAATGCCGTGCACCAGTTCCTGTTCGAGTCTAGCTCAAAGACGTGTTTTCAGGTTTTACACCTTGGTACATCTATTACTGAGCCTCCACTACCTGCTCGTATCCAGACAGGGATGTATTGCTTGAAAAACTCACAAAATCTCAACAATACCAAAATTCAAGGAAATTAATCTATACTAATCCTCATAGTCTATCTTAGGGTAATGTTCTCTAATCAGAGTTTATCTAAATCTTATTCCCAAGGTTTGTACTAAACTTCCTCTGATACCAATTGTAATGCCTCGTCCCCAGTTACCTAGAGTCAGTGAATTATTATTACATAACATTGGCATGATAACAAAAGATCAAGTCTCGAAAGGCCGATTAGTTTAGTAGCCTTGGAAACACTAAATACATTCATAAGTCTTACATTACATGATAAAGTGAAAAAATAAAACAACATAGTCTCCATAGTCCACACTCATATCCCCTCAGGCTATCCCTACATGTCATTTATAAAATACTTCTTCACGTCCTGGGAAAAATAAAACATAGAAAGGGGTGAGCTCAGATGCTCAATAAAGATAACAATATTGCTGAAAATTTCATAAATAAGCATAAACATTTAAGGAAATGTATAACTAAAACAAAATCCTTTGAAACTTGAACTTTAGCATAATATGGGAAAAAATGAAATAATACCATTTTCGTATTCACATGGATATTCTACTAGTCATATAATCACATGCATTATCAATAACCACTTTCATAATGATGGAATGCATAATGCCAGACCTTCATAACCACATAGTCAAGGCCTTATGCCCAGACTACAAATAAGATTTTTTCAAGGCCTTGTTCCAAGACACTAGTTTGTATAATGATACCTACCGATGCAAGAAAGATCTATAGCAAGATCCGCCCCTCACTTAGTATGTCCAATGGTTTCCTCATATGAACAGTTTTATACATAACATAAACATTCGTATTAAAAATAGCATACGAAATGCCAATAATTTATCCATAAACCATGAATGGTATAAAAATTACACATCCATAGTCAAACAGATCACAAAACCTTCAATATAATATGAAAGTTTTGAATCATAATAAATAAAGTTTAAATAAGCTTAAAATCAATCAAAGGATGTTATCATAGATGAAACCAAAACTATTTGAGAGAAATATCTCTTTTTTGAAATAATTTAAAAGTTCCATAATAATAAAATAAAAAATTTAATTTGAAAATTTTGTTATAAGCTTGTAAGGGATTCTTAGATGATTTTATAATGGTGGAAAATAGCCACACCTGCCATATAAGTTAAAAACATTCTTATCTTAATTTGGTCGAAAAGGTTAAAATTACCTTGTTTGGAAAAGATGGAAAGATTCCTTTCAAACCATTTATAAAAAGTCAAACAAGGGTATAAATGACATTAAACCATAGTCTAGTAAAAAGTAAAAATGTTTTGGAATACATTTTTTTTAAGAAACATGGATTTGGATGATAAAGAGATCTCAGTAGATAATTATGTAGAAACAACCTCGGATAATGAAGAGATTATGAAATTAAACCTTACATTGTATTTGTCATTGGTCGAGGGTAGGTTAACCTCCTGTATAATGGTGAAACAATTTTTATTAAATTATAAAATAATCATATTCATTAATATGATATCATATATGATCTTTTAATATTTCTTTGTTAATAATATCTTAGTATTATCGTCGTTTCGGGTGTTGACAAATTCGTTTTCATTTATATGCTTTGTTATGTAAGTAATGTTTGTTATGGATAAGATGTATATTATTTATATTCAGAATTATATCAATCCTTTAAACATTTTTTTTAATCATATAATGAAAATTAGTCTTGAATGGATACGATGGGGAATGGATCTCATCGCGTTCATGGAGACGGTAATTCGTACATACGCACGAGCAACAATAACATTCTTTTGATATCAAAATAACATATAATTGTTTGGTATATCATATATACAGATTCATTATCATTTTATATTTATTATTTACACCAATTACACATCATTATTATACCAATCCAAATAATAATGTATTGAATAACAATTACACCATGACGTGGAGACGGTAAGCCATACGTACTCACGTATGGCGACATATCATTCAAAGGATGGATAGAATAATGCATATTGTTTTAAACTATTTATCATAACATCATAGTATATAGAAGATACTGGATTTATAATTTTATAATGGAAAAAACAAATAATGAGTAAGTGGAAGAAGAAAGAATTTTGAAATAGGTGATGAAATATTTACCTCTTCTTCGGGTTCGTCTTTTTGATTTGATCAAAAGGGCTCCTTTGGTTGGTTTTTTTAATAATTGAAGGCCTCTAAAAATAATTGAGGATAGTTGAGATGGTATTTGGGTAGATTTTGGATGATCCAAATAGCATTGAAGGTGTGAATTAGAGAGAAGGGGGGTGGCCTTTTATAAGAGGGTGTGAGTGGCACCTTAGGAAAAGCTAGAAATATTATCTTATAATAAATTCATTGTTAGTTTAAAATGGCTCCAAAATAGATTATTTAATGTTTAAGGGGAGAATGGGTCGAAACCCACTCAACAAATAGGTTTTATATAGGTTTGGGTCACTATATTAACCTTTTATTTTAGATTTAACTCATAGTTAAATAGTTTGACATTTGCCATGTCTCTTTGTAATTTTATATTTTATGGTTAATAAACTTATTATATACATTAAAGAGAACCCCAAGTGGTTCATAAATGATACACCTATAATTATATAAGTCTTTTTTCTGAACCGTAGATTTTTAGGAATAGAATATCAATTAATAATATAATATTTGTTTTAAGAACTCTTTTATGTCAATTTTGACACTATTTGGTATTTTTTCTAAATTCATAACACCATTATTACATCGATAAAAATTCATCTAACCAACCATAATATGTCATATTAACCTAGAAAATTAGAATAATTCATAAAAAGTCTGAAATTACATTTATTTTAATATTTCATTAATTAAGTAATTACTACATCATAATTGTGTCATAAATAAAATATATTATTTAATTTATAAAAAATATAAATAAAATACCATTATCTTGGAAATATTTTTATCTTTCTAATGAATATTTATAGTCGAATGTATCTTATGTTTAGCCCAACATTAAAAATGTTTTAGTTATTAAACATTGATTTTAAATCTTTTATCTCTTCTTTAAATAAAATAATAATAGATGTACTAATCTAATCCAAGTGGACCAAAGAGGTTCATATTTTATTCCTAAGGTTTTTATGGTCGAATTATACTTATCCAATAGAATTAAGACATGTTTAAGGGTAATAATAATATCATTTTGACTCTTAATTATCCTATTTACATTTAAATGTGGTAAATAAAACTAAAAAAGTTATGATTTAACAAAAATTATTTTTATCTTAATTAACCACATTTTACTCCTTGATATTAACTGTTTCTCTTAGATTTTCTAAATTCAACTCATAGAAGTGGTAAAATTATGTTTTATGTGAATCTGCAAATTCTGCTAGGAGGTGGGTAAAAGATGGTGAAAAGTTCAATACAATTACTAAAAACTGACTCCAATGAATTAAATTGAACTTATATATGTATTATGTATCTATTTTGACCTTAAACATTAATTAGAATAAATATTTATTTAAAAAAATCGGTTTTAAATTATAACTCAGTGTTTTCAATATTCATCAAAAATTGAAAGTTTTCAGAAAAAAACTAAAAAATCACCCTAAGATAATTTCGATATTCTGAATCCAAAAATGAAGTCCATTTTGAAAAATTAAATTTATAAAATTTCAAAAAGTGGGTATTACTATTCATAATAGCTAGTTTTATTGGTTGTGGTGTGTTAGAACTCGAAGTTTTGTACAACACATGCTACTGTATTATTCAAAGAGAAGTGTACCGTGGAAGCATGGTGTGTTACAAAAAATGGTGGTGGATTCCATGAAGGAGAAAAATCAGATCTACCAAAAAAGTACTTGATGAGAGTGGAACATTTTATGTGGTAACACCCTCCTTCTTTCAGGTGATCGTTTGACCTAGTAGTGGATGAATGACATATTAATGCCCTTGAAAAGATATTTTATGTAATGGTATGTTCATAAAATCAAAATTTTAGTCCTTCCAATTATCATTTTGAAATTGAAGTTGGTCAATGGTGGTTAATGATCAAGAATATCAGGGATAAAGATAAGATTGAAGCCTTATAATGTGATGAATTTAAAATCATTTTCCTTGAAAATTATTTTCTGAAGATGGTTCAACATAGAATGGAGAATAAATTCTTTGAATTGAGGAAAATTTAGGAATATTCTGTGGCTATGTATGAATAAAACATCACCCAAATATAAAGGTACACTCTAATAATTATTCGATATCTAGATATCCAAATCAATCTCTTTTACTCAGGATTGAAGAATAGCTACATAATGTTCTTGGCCTCACGAGAATTTAAAATTTATGAGAAACACGTTTGATGTGATTCGTGGGTAGAAATAGAGTTTTCTAATGATCACATTCACTTTGACAATAAATAGAGGAATAAGTACATATGGAAATTGATGGGTAAGAATTAATATATAAAAACTGACTGAAAGAAATTCCTGTTTCTAGTTTGTGAAATGTTTAGTAAGGAGAACCCTAGTGAATGTCTTTACAAAACCAATAAGTGTTTCTAATGTGGTATGTTTGGAAATATTGAACGAGATAGTAATGAAAATGATCATAAGATCAATTCTGATAAGAAACCTATAAAGTGTTCAAATGTGGTGAGATTGTTCATTATGAAAATTCCTTCCCAAAAGAAAGATCCGAGTGATTAAAAGTATCTAGACTATAAGTAGAAAGGTATATTGATATCCTTTGTGACTACGTTAGAATAATTTGGGCTATCCAATTAAGTGGCATCTGGTACTTTGTTTATTTACTCATATTTTTTAATGTCTTGTTTGATATGGGGTTTAAACATTCCTTTATTTCTGAGAAAGTTTCTGGTAAATATGATATGTCACGTCAACAAATGGGATGAGAACTTATTAAGAAAACATAAGGGGTAATGGATATAGAAAAATGGAATTTTATAAAAGTTTCTATAGTAATCTATCGAAAGACATTACCAACAAACTTTTTTGTTTTTCCCTTAGTAATGTTTGATGTCATTCAGGGTATTGATTTTCTTTCTATTTGTCATGTTAAGATTGATTTTATAGCTAAAAAATTTGTTTTTATGAAATAGTTTCTGTTTTTATATAAAAAAAACCCATAATATTGATAACATATCTGAAAGCTAAGAAACTGTTGAATTATATAAGTGAAAGTTATCTTACTCAAAATTTTCAAAATAAGGGAACTATTTATAATATTGACGTGTTAGTTGTAAATTAATACCATGATGTTTTTCCTAATGAGGTACCTAGTGTTAAACCAGATCGGGAAGTTGAATTCATAATTAAATTATTCCCTGATGATAAGATAATTTCGAAGCCCCCTTATCTAATGAATCAAATAAAACTTCTTGAATCGGAAAAATTGTTTAAAGAGTTGATTGATAATGACTTAATTTTTCCTTTAACTTCACCATGGAGAGCTCATATTTTGTTCGTTAAAAAGATAGATGGTTCCATGAGATTTTACAATGATTATATATCTATGAATAACATTAATGTTAATAATAAGAATCATTTAACTCACATCAATTACTTATTTGATCAGCCCCAGGGAGGTCAGTATTTTCCATTATAGGATTGAAATTCGGGTACCATCATCTGAAGGTGAAGGATAATGAAATTCAAAAAATAGATTTTCTTACTAGATATGGTTAATATGAATTTATTGTTTTTCTATATAGGTTAACTAATGAAACTGATTTTTTCATTCATTTTATAAAGAGAGTATCGCATGAGTTCTTGGATAAGTTTGTGGTTGTTTTTATTGATGAAATTCTACTATATTCTACAAGTAAGGAGGATAATTAAAAATATCTATGGTCTTTTTTTAAACCATAAAAAAATTAAACAGTATGGAATATTTTGAAAGAGTAATTTCTTTTTGAAAAAAAATTCATTCCTTGTTCATATTTTTTATTAACGATGGAATGACTATTGATTCCGGTAAAATAAAAGTTATTGATGATTGGACAAGAAACATAAATAAAAAAGATATTAATTTTTTTATTTTTTTTAGTCTATCATACGAGGTTTGTTGATAAATTTCACGATTATCTAGTCCTCGGACTAAGTCAACTCAAAAATGACTTAAAATCATTTGGACAATATATTATGATGATAGTTTTCTATAATTGAAATAAAGATTAGTTAATGCTTCAGTTATGACACTAACTTCTAGAAATGGTTAGTTTTTCATCTACAATGATGCTTCATTAAAGGGATTTGGTCTTGTTCTGATTTAAAATAATTAGGTAATCACTTATTCTTCAAGAAAACTAAAATATCATGAGTTAAATTATCCCAAAAACTGATTTGTAATGAACAGGTGTGGTTTTCATTTTAAAAATTTGGAGGCATCTTTTATATGGAGCCAAATATGAAATATATACTGACCACAAAAGTTTGAAATATATATTCACTCAATATGAATTAAACATGGGGAATAGAAGATGTCTTGAACTAATAATGTTTTTTAATTTAACAATCAATTACTATCCCAATAATGAAAACAAAGTGGTGGATTCTTGGTGCCAAAAACATCATGCATCATTAACATTGTTATTACTAGAACAATACCCATTGTTTAATGATTTAATTAATTTCAGCTTGAAATATTTTTGTGTAGGAAATCCATCTGTTTTGTATCATGTTTTAGTGCAGTCACTTTTTTAGACTGAATTAATCATATATAGATGAAAGATGGGGAGTTATAAAAAATGTTGAATTTATTAAAATGATTCTGTTTCTTGGATTTAACATTTATAAAGATTATGTTCTATGATTTTTAATGAGGTTATTTGTGCCTTTTGATTATTGACTGAAGAAATAATTGATTTATGAAGCACATAGTTCTCTGTTTTTAGTTCATCCTGATAGCACAAAGATGTATAAAGACCATCGAGAGTATTACTGGTCGGATGGAATGAAAAGAGATATTATAGGTTTTATCTTGAAATGTTTGACATGTCAATAGGGTAAACCATAACAGTAGTTACCAATGGGGATGCTTTAGGCTTTATTGGTTCTATGGTGGAAATTAGAAAATTTATCCATGGACTGCATTATGGGTTTACCAAAGACTTATCAAGGTAATAATGAAATCTAGGTTATTGTGGATCGACTGACTAAATATGCTCATTTCATTCCTATTTGAGAAATTATGCCTTTGGATCATATTTTTAAGCTGTATCTCCAAATGATTATGAGGTTAAATAGAGTTCATCATTCCATTGTATCTGAATGTGATACCAGATTCACTTATAAATTTTGGAATGTCCTTTAGATGTCATTGGGAAAAGAATTAAATTTCAGTATACCCTTTCATTCTCAATTATATAAGAAGTCATAAAGGATGATTCATAATATTGGTAATATTAATAAATCTTGTTCAATGGATTACTAAGGAAGTTGGGATCATTGTATTTATTTAGGTGACATTTCAAATAATAATATTTTTCATTACAGTATACATATGGAAACTTTTGATGCATTATATAGGATTTTGTGTCGAACACTCTATTTTTTGGATGAATTTTGGATAAGGTAGTTGATGGGATGATAATTAGTAGAGGTACTGTCTAAGAAAGTGAAGACAATCAAAAAACACATGAGGAAAACTCAGATTAGGTAGAAAAGTTATACAATTAATAGGATGAAAGAGTTTTCTTTTGAGGTAGGTGATTGTATTTTTCTTACAATATCACCATGGAAATCTGTTATGAGTTTGGTAAGAAAAGAAAGATAAGTAAACATTTAATTAGACATTATGAAATAATGGAGAAATTTGGGCCAATTACATACCAAGTATCTTTTCCTTCGAGTTTATCTCATATACACAATGTCTTTCATGTTTCAGTGGGGATAAAGTATGTTCCAAATTTATCTCATGCTTTGAGGCCAGAAGAAGTTTAGTTGGAAGATTACCTTTCTTATGCTGAGAATCCTATTCAGATTCTTGATCTAAGAGAACACGAATTGCATAATAATGTAATCAATTGGGTAGAAATTATTTAGAGAAATCACATGGTTGAAGAGGAAACATGGGAATCTGTAAATTCGATGATGGAAAGGTAGCCTCATATGTTTTATAAGTAAATAAAATTATGAGGATGCAATTTATAGAAGTTGGGGAGAATGTGACACCCCATGTTTTTAAAAATAAATTGAAATTCATTAATCACTGAGTAATTACATAATGAATATTTTATTTAATGAGAGAGTTGTAAACTAGCCGTTAAACATAATTTTTCTGCTTCTATGGTTTGAATTTCAAAAAACAGACATCTACAGTTGATATTAATAAGTTATTTGGAGACTAATAGATCCAACATGATTATTTTTGTGAATAGTAACATACACTTGTGAATAGTAATATGAATTTTAATTTGAACCTTATTAATAGTAATTCATATTATTATTTTTGTGTCTTAAGGTTATAAGATAATTAGGCCATTATTAATTTTTCAAGGAGATATAAAATGTGTTATGGTTTTAAAATTTTTATTTCTTGAATAAATTATTATTTTTTATAAGTTATTTTAATCACATATATAAAATTATTTTCAAAAAATGGAGTTCATTTTTGGATTCTACATGTTAGAAACTGATTACAGTGAAATTTTGGAATTGTTCTAAAATTCTTGAATTTATGATTAATAGTAAAATATGATAACTTACCGTATATATATATATATTATTAAACAAACTATTTGTATCATTATAGATTATGTAAAAACAATTTGTTCAAAATCACATGCTCTATATACTATTTAGGTTCACATCAATAAATAAAATTCATTTCCTTGAGAAAAAATATAAAACAAATGATTAAAATAATGGAAAAATTAACCTATCTAATACTATAAAAACCACTATCACCCCATCATCCACTCACACCACTCAATTATTGATAATTGACTATATTCTTACCAATCCCTTTCTCATGTGCTAGTCAGAGTGGAATCTCAAGAGGGGGGTGAATTGAGTTCTTACATAAAATTTATGTTAAAAACATTATGATAAATAACCCCCCCCCAATTCAAAACAGCCTAGTCAATTAAGGTAGTATAAATATAAATGTTTAATTGATCCACAAGTTTCTCTATGGTTTATTCGTCCTTGGTTGAATCAATGAAATCTCTAATTAAAATTTTGAAACAGGTTTACTGAATTAATCATATATACTCACTAACGAAAACTAACTATCAGAGTGAATGTAAAATTAGTTTTCTATCTTTGAAAAATATAATCAGTGGCTAAAATAAAATACAGTATATGAGGATTAGAACAATAATATAAACAATAGGTTTAGTCTCAAGCCAAGACCTAATCCTCTCCACCTAGTGATCACCTGCCACAATGAAGTTTATATTATCAATAAACTTGATACACATCCTGTATCGGGCATTATATTAGTTTTCAAAAACTATCGAGGGTTAAAACCCTCCACCACTGTTCTTCATGGGAAATACAAACAACATATACCACACACGGTATCTTCCACATTTTTACATGGGAATAATGTTGAGAGAGCTCTGAGTGGATATTTTCAGTATCCCCCAGTTAAAGCACATGAGATAGTGTGTGTAACAAACACACACTGCTCAGAAAATGTACAAGAAATAATGAAATACAATAGAGCAATTATGATGAGAGAGATTTTAGAAGCCTCTATGTGTTTTCAGTTCAGCTCTTGAATCCTTGAAGAATTTGAAGCTTAAGTCTATCTCTATATGTGGTTTTTCAAACAGAGTGTCACAACTCCAGGTACTGGCTTTCAGAAAATGAGTGGTCTGCTTTTTCTGTTGATTGAATGCTTATGTAATATAGAAGGCAGCCTCAAGTTGTTTTTCCCGAAATGATCTTCTTGTAGTTATAGGGGTTCGCATTAAAGGTTCTTGAAAAAGCTTCTTCCTTGTTCTTCAGTAGTTTCATCCTTATACATTCGACTTGTGAACTTCACTTCCTTATTTTTGTTTTTATCTGTGTATTTATATATATATTCATTTTCTTCAGTCTATTTCTTTAGTTTTTGAGGTCTGATAATAGGTGTACGTACATCATGTTCAATCTTTCTCGTACCTCATACTATCAAGATATGGTCTCCAAATATTTCTACAAAAAATATTAATTAGCTCAGGTGCATTAATGTTATCAAATATAACCGTTATAAAAATATCAGGAATTTGACAAAGAAAGGGTATCAGTAGACCGGTAATGGTAGCCTTCGCATTGATAGGCTTCAACAGCAGGTGCACATCGGGAACCTCCAATTGTAACCTTCCATAGGTAACCTTTAATGGTGATGTTAACAGTAGGCTTGCATCAGTGAATTTGTAAAAGATACCATGTATCAGTGACCTTTGTATCAGTGACCTTGTAAGGGTGACCTTTGTATCAGTGACCTTGTGTCAGTGACCTTGTAACGGTGACCTTTTTATCGGTGACCTTGTAACGGTGACCTTCGTATCGATGACCTTGTATTGGTGACCTTGTAACTGTGACCTTTGTATCAGTGACCTTGTAACAGTGACCTTTGTATCGGTGACCTGGTATCGGTGACCCTGAGACAATGACCTTTTAATTGGTGACCCTGTAACTAGATAAGTTCTGCACTGTAATCTTTTCCAATAAATCACAGAGATTAACAGAATATGAATATCACTCTATAGATACAATAATCCTTAATAAAACATAATTATAATAGAATGAAAACATGGTTCTCATTTAAATGAAAACAAGATTTGGAATTTATAAAATATCATTTGGGATTATTAAAACATGAGTGTCCAACATTCTCCCACTTTTTGTTAATCACAAATTATGTCATTGAATATTTAGGTTTAAGAGTTTTGAATCAAGGTTAAACACATCATCTAACGTAATTACTGATGTGATAATACAAAAATATTATGGATAACACTACATTTAGGTCAGAACATATACAAACACATATAAACACTTCTTTCCCTAAGGGAATTTATGTTTGAATTTTTTTGAATATGTTCTCCCACTTGAATATATTCTTCCCTTTGTGACTAAAAAAGCGCACAGAACAAAAATAGTGAAAAGAGAGGGTTTTTATTAATAAAAAAAGGAGAAAATTATAAAAAAAAAGAGAAACACCAATCCCTATCAGTTAAGAGAGTTCACACTCAATCCACATCAGAGATGTCCATTGATGCTTTGGACTTGGAAGCTGAGGAGGCCGGTTTTGATGGTGGAGGGATATGTCGAGGGATGGCAGTAATTAGTGTAGGAGGAGAAGCCACTGAGGCATCAGTAGACCTGTAGCGAGTAAATCTCTAATTAATTATTGTGGTCAAACTTCTGATGGCCTAGGCGGGAGTCATCAAAGGAGTAGTACTAGTGGAACCTGAGGCAGCTGAAGAAGTAGGAAAAGTAGGAGGAACAATGATGGGAGTGCAGCCCACATGGAAGAAAGGCATGAGAAGATTCCCGAGGTCCATAATAATTCTTCCCCCTCTTTACATAGTAGAAATAATATCATCCTTATTTTCCATTAATTTCTTTAAGTCAGGAGTCAACTCTCGAAGCGTGCTCACATGATCCTTAAATGCCTGAGTGACAGGTGGAATCCTTATGTTCTCCAAAAAAATTTGAAGTTTCCATCCATCTGATGCTTAGTGTAAACCTATTTGTAGAAGAATCCAATTTGATCCTCGACGGATTTCTAATCTTGAGGAGCTTCCCTTAAATAATTTCCCATAAGTTTATGAATTCTCCTAGTGACGGAAATGACATGAGAGTCTGAGGTATTATAATTGGAGAATATTTCCACTTATTCTCTTACAACGGTCATGAAAGAATCAATGTCAACTAGAGGAGAGGCTAAAATGGAGGTAGATGCACCCAGAGGTTCCATAGAGAAAGCCATTGTCTCCTTAAATGATTTGGCCAGCCCACTGATCAGACTTTCTACATCATCATATTGGTCTTTCACATGTGTTTCCATAGACTTCTTTAAATCCTCAAACACTGTGACCATTTGCAGAACTACACTTTTATCATATCTAATGTCCTTTTACACCTGATATCTTGAATCCATAAATTCATGTAAGCTAGAAATAGACTATTTAATTGATTCTATTGACACTTATAGATTTTTTACCTGATTTTGATTTTCCTTGACCACATATAACATAGCAAATTGATAGGTAGAGACTATCATTTCCAGTTCAGATGTCATGAGTTCTTGATTTTGAGCTATTTTTCTCACTCTTTCAGTGTTTTTCACATCAATATACCTCTTTAGTTCTGATTTAAAATAATCCAATTCATCTTTCTTTACATAGTCTCGAGGTAACAAAACCACTGGCTGCACAATTGTAGTTTGTGAGACAGTAGGAACTGGAGGGATATTGATATGCGGGTCATCTTTAGAGTCTCCATAATCTAGGCCTAATACCACAAATCCAGGAGCTTTGATCAAGTCTTCTATCTCATGAGAAATTTCAACTGATCCTATAGTAACAGGTTCCTCCCCCTCACTTGGAGTATTCTCTTAAATAACCACATTTATCTCTATCTAACCTCCTTGATCAACTTCGTAAATAGGAAGATCCACTTCAACTTCCTCCAAAGAGTCTTTAACAAATTCCACAAGAAGTCTATCTTCCACTGAATCAACAACCTCTTTATCTCTAATTTCTACCATTTCTATGTGTCCTATCAAAGGACTAAGACTTAGACATTCCTCTCTATTTTCAGCAGTAGCTATATCAAAGTCATCATGAATTGATTCATAGTCCTCATCCTAATTTGAGGTATCTCTAACTTCTCTTAAGACATTTTCATCTCCTTCTTCTTCACTGGTTTCCTTATCACTGTCCCTTAGGAAAACCTCCCTTCTTGGAAATCTCTTTGGTTGGAAAGTCTCAATAGAGGATATAATATTCACATGAGGATTTTTGGTAAGGTCAGGGCCACTCCTGTCATCTATCGGAGAATCCTCTATTTATTATAAAATAAAAACTTCTTTTCCTTCTTAATCTGAATAAGCAGGCTCAACTTCATCGGGCCTAAGACCGAGGCCTCTCTTATTCTTCAGCCTAATTGGATGAGTCACATGATTAAACTCTTCATACACCTTAGCCTA
The DNA here is from genome assembly GCA_963277665.1 of Viscum album. NCBI lineage: Eukaryota > Viridiplantae > Streptophyta > Magnoliopsida > Santalales > Viscaceae > Viscum > Viscum album. Next base: position 524,466,105 of record OY728150.1, read on the forward strand.
ATCATTCACCCATCTCCTCAATAATGGATTCCTGTTAATCTTCATTAGCTTGCTGATCACTTTGGTGATGCAATGGTAATATTTCACAACAACAGTTTCTTCCTTATCTCCAGAAACTCCTTTCACTTTTGACATAAGTGATATCAGCTTAGCATTGAATAGTGCATTGGATTTGGAACAAGGATTTGTCATAGATTCTAATTTATTCATCAACAGCCTACATAATTTCATCATATGTTCACACATAAAAAGATAAAAGAGAAAAACATACTGATACATTAAAGTTTCAAGGTCCCCATTCCTGGGACATAAAGCAAGTTGAATAAACTTGAAAATACTCTTATCTTCTCCTACCATTTCAGTAGCAATTAATATCTTGGGAATTCCATTCCCTATCATTTCAGATAATGGTTCTTCATAGCAGAATAAATCACTAGTGGGAGGCACCACTTTTGAGTAAAAATAAAAAATACCTTCATGTGGAATCCTCATGCATTCTTCCCATTCATCAGAGGAGAAGCTCAGAATTACTCTATTTACTCTATAAATCATTCAGTGCTCATCCTAAGACTTCTCAAACTTGAGGTACTCATAAAATTCCTTCACTAAATTTGGGTAATAGGGTCCATTATTGTTTGAAAAACATTCAACCCATCCATGACCTTCAAGTTCCATAAGTACTAACGACAGGCTAGATAGCAACCACTCTGAACTTAACTCCTTATCAACTACTATATCCCTCTTGGACAAATTTGGGTTCAGCACCCTTTCCAATGGATGGATTCAACTACTCAACTTATCTCTAGGTCTCTTAGGATTAGGTGAATCTCCATCATCCACAACCGATGGCCTTTTGACTCTTGTTATCGATCTGGAGGGGTTCAAGGTTTCAGTATAGTTTTAGGATCTGAGATTGAAGAGAAAACGGTTAGGGAGAGTGGTTGATGTGGATTAAGAAGTGATATGTGTTTTAATTTTATCATTTAGGTATTGAAAAATAAAAAATATAAAATGAATAAGTAATATGCAGAAAACATTTCAGATTCCGTCTGAGAGCACAAAAATGTAAAGCCCCAGATTCTCGTCGTCTATCGAAAAGGAGGTATCAGTATGGTCTAACGATGAGGTTCTATTGGTAATTTCTAATGGTGAGGTCCTATCGGTAAGGTATAATAGTGATGTCCTATCGAAAGGGTCTAATGGTGAGGTCATGTTAGTAAGGGCTAACAGTTTATCATACCTAACTCATGTTTAATGTAATTTAACCTCTCCAAATTCAAAGGCTTTATTAATATATCAGTAATTGATGTTTAGTGCCAATAAATTCAAGAGTGATATCACATCTTTGATAATGATCTCTCAATAAGTGATATCTTACATCAATATGCTTTGTCCTAACATGAGATACTAGATTTTTAGAAATGTTAATAGCAATTGTGTTTTCACACTTTATAGAGACATGTTTGAATTGATATCCATAGTTTAGTAATGTGTGTTTCATCCATAGAATTTGGACACAACAACTACCTCCAACAATATATTCATCTTTGGTATTAGATAATACAACAAAATTATGTTTCTTACTACACCATGATACTATTGACTTTCCCAAAATGTGATATGATCCAAAGGTTCTTTTTCTGTCTAACTTGCAACCAGCCAAGGCCGCGTCTGAATAACATATTAAATCAAATGGTTGTATACTTGAATAAAATAGTCCTAAATTTATAGTATAATGAGATATTTGAAAATACTTTTGATATCATTTTAATGAAATTCTTCTGGATTACATTTATAGTGAGTACAAATACATACATTGAACATAATGTCTGCTCTGCTAACAGTAAGATAGAGAAGACTCCCTATCATACATCTGTAGTTTCTTTGATCCCCTGGTTATCCAGTTTCATATGCATCAAACTTACAAGTGGTACTCATAGGTGTATGACTACCTTTACTGTCATCCAAACCGAAACGTTTTAAAAGTTCCTTAACATATTTACATTGATTTCAAACAATACTATCTTTATTTTGAAAAATCAAAAATACAAGGAAAAATTTATGTTCTCCCATTAAACACATTTCAAATTCATTTATCATTATTTTTGAACAATATGTACATAAATAATTTTTAGAAGATCCAAAAATTATATCATCAACATAAATTTGTACTATTAAAAATTCATTGGAAATACTTTTAATGGAGAGAGTAGGATCAGCTATTTCTTTATTAAAAATTTTTAAATACGAAAAGAGCTGAGCGTATAACACAAAAATATTAGAGCTTGCTGTAAACCATATAAATCATTTGAATGTTTAAAAACCTCATTCGGAAAATGGGGATTTGTAAAAACCGGGGGTTGTTCAACAAACACATCCTCAACTATGTACCTATTTAGAAAAGTGCTTTTAATTTCTATTTGATAATGTTTAAAATTCAGATGATTTGCATAAGAAATTTGTATCCTAATGGCCTCTAACCTAGCTATAGGTGAAATGGTATCCTCATAATATATTCCTTCCTCTTGACTGTATTCTTGTGCAACTAACATAGCTTTTTTTCTAACTATATTTATAGACTCATCAACATTGTTCCTGAAAACCCATTTAGTGCCTATTGTCAAGGTGTCCTTAGGTCTTTCAAATAGTTCCATGGAATTGTTTATTTCAAATTGATTTAATTCTTCTTGCATATCCATCACTTAAAATTCATCATTGATAGCATCACTAATATTTTTGGGTTGAAAATGTAAAATCAAAGCTTGATGTTCAACCTAGTTTCTCATAGAAGCTCTAGTTTGTCTCCCTCTATTTAAATCTCCTACTACAGCATCTAAAAGAAGATTCTTGAGAGTTCTATTACCTCTATAAAGAGATGAACTAGACTCTTCATGGTGGTTTATAGGTTCAGACTCAACAGGTGCAGATTCAGGAAGATTCCCAGAACTGGTTACTTTTATAGGCTGTTCACTATCATTATCATTAAGGTCTAGAATTGACACACCTTCCTAATGATATTCAAGAGAGGTTTTGGGTTCATGTGGATTGGTCTCAATAACATTTACTTAAACTGACTCTTCCACACATTCTTTTTTCTTATTAAATAATCTATAGGCTTTACTCTAGATTGAGTAACCTAGGAAAATTACTTCATCACTTTTGGAGGAAAATTCGTCAAGATTGTCCTTAGTGTTAAGAATAAAGTCATTGCAGCCAAAAACACGGAAGTAGTTAACCTTAAGCTTCCTATTGTTCCAAAATTAATAAGGGGTATTCTTAAGAATATGTCTAATCAAGACTCTATTGATGGTATAACATGTTATATTTACAACTTCATCCCAAAAATCTATGTAGATTATACTCACTAAGCATAGTTCGGGAAATCTCTTAAAGTGTCCTATTTATTCATTCTATGACGCCATTTTGGTGAGGTGTTATAGGTGTAGATAAATTGTGATTATATCCATTGTGTGATCAATAAGATTCAAACTCCTGATTTTCAAACTCACTTCCATGATCCCTTCTCAAGGTCATAATTTTATGTCCTATAAAATTTTCTACAAATATGTTGTATTTAACAAAATAACAACAAGATTCACTTTTGTGTACCAGAAGTTATACGCAAGTGTACCTAGAAAAATCATCTATAAGAACATAAACATAGTTCTTTTAATTTAAACTTCAAACTCTCGATGGTCTAAACAATTCTATGTGAACCAAATGAATCGGTTGAGAAGTAGAGACTTTTTTCTTTGGTTTGAATGAATCTTTGTGTTGTTTTCGTTTTTGATAAGGATTAAAAACTTTGTTAAGAGGGAATTCCAATTTAGGTAAGTCTCTAACTAAAACATTCCTAGTCAGTTTCCAAAGTTAGTGCACATTGAAATGTCCCATTCTACACTACCAAATCCAGGATTCCTTATGAAACTAATCCAAACAAGAAACATTTTTCTTAGATAAAGAATCTAAATCAACGTCATATACATTCTCATTTCTAAGAGTAGTAAATATTAAATAATTTTTAGAGTTAAAAAAGTTACATGAATCATTTTCAAATTTGACATTAAAACCACCCTCACACAACTAAGATATGCTAAGTAAAATTTACTTTAATCCATCAACAAAAAGTACTTTGGAAATTAGTATTGTATTAGGGTTACCAATCTGGCCGAAGCCGACGATTTTTACCTTTACATTTCCACCAAAAGATAAATTTCCACCATAAACTTTGATTAGCCTCTTGAAGAATGATTATTATCCTATCATATTTCTTAATCATCCACTATCCAAGTACCACATGTTCTTACAGGAACCCTTTAGGCAGCTTCCATGCAAAACTGGTTAAGCATGTGGTAACCTTGGTACCCAGATTTTCTTGGGTCCTGAGAGGTTAGTAAGTAAAAACTTGTGAAATAATACTTGTCTCATAGGTTTTCTATAATTGGAAAATATATTTTGAGACATTAACACTTTTTTTGGTCCTTTAAAGAAGTTTTTTTTTGAAGAAATGGTCCATAACGTGAACTAGTTATGAATTGTCAAGATTTTGTAATAAATTTTGCTTTATTGATCCTTCTATGCCATGGTTGATATCCTAGACCAGGTGTATATTTTTGGGAAATCTGTTTTGTTAAAAACTGGGTCAATGTTTCTCTACTAGCAGTAAACTTCTCTTGATCTCACATTAATTTCTCATTTGACAATTTATGTTCAATGTTTTCTTTTAATAGCTGGCCACATTTTTCTTTTTCAATATCCAAATCAGACATATGATTTTCATTTAAAGCATGACATCTATTTAATGATTTATATTTGTCCTTAATCTCATTAAATGTATCCTTAATAATTTCACAGTATTCAAATAGTCCATACTTAGTCATATCTTTATCATTATGTGACTCACTCTTATTCCCAGAATAATAGGCATTATCTATAAGAGAATTAAGTGTTACCTCAGATGTCTCTGTCATGAAACATAAGTTGGAATGATTGTTCTGTTCACTATCAGAAGCATCAGATCCACTAGAGATGTCTTATGAAACACTCCAAGTAGTTTTCAAATCCTCTTTATAAACCTTACCCTTATCTTCATATTTCTTATTAAATTTTAACTTGGGGCAGTCTGCCTTCACATGACATTTTCATTTTACTCATAGTAGATTATTTCATTTCGGTTGACAATCCATTTTTAGCCTTTCTTCCATTGTCCTTTACTATCATATGTTCCCTTGTAGTTTTACTTCATAAATAATTTATTCATTCGGTAGAAATTTTTTAACCTTCTTGCCAGATGAGACATCTCCTCATCACTTTTTGAATCTGACTCTTCACTAGTGGAACTGTCTACAGGAACTTGAACTTTTTATTTTTCTTTTCTCATTGAGTTAGTGGTGTTGAATGCTACAAACATATTACTTGGTTCTTCATCTAGTTCTTGATTCTCCTTAAGCTCTTATTCATACATCATAATAATTCCATTTAGTTCTTTTACTGGTAGCTTGCTTATATCACAATATTCTAGAATAGAAATAGAATTTCCCCTCCATTTGTCAGGTAGTCATCGAAGAGGTCTCATAATTTCGTCCTTGTTGTCCACTGGTATTCAAATTAGACTCATGGTGTTCACTATTTCATTGAATGCGAGATACATTTCAAAAATAATTTCATCAGGATTCATTTTAAATTTATCATATTTAATAGTATATGTATTTAATCTAATTTCTTCAACATTGGTTGTTCCGTCATAAGAAACAGCTAAAGTATCCCAAATTTCATTTTTAATTTTACAAGGAAATATTCTATTGAATTCTTTATCACCTATAGAATAGTACAAGGAATTCATTACTTTATAGTTGTTATTATATGTATCTTTTGTCAAGAGAGACCATGTGTCCCTAGCTGTTGCAGGTAATACATGTTGTTCTTCAATTGTGTCCCAGATTTTAGGTTCCATGCTCTCTAGATATATTTTTAATTTTAATTTCCACTGATCATAGTTATTACCATTAAATAAAGGTGGATTATTGGTAACAACATCCTCAACTCTATTTTCCATAGTTACTTAGAATTTTAAGATCTGAAAATTTAGATATGATAGAAATTTTAAGATCCTTAAGATATAACTAAAATCACAGTTGAAAAGAATTTGAACAATTGAAAATTAGATCCTTTGATACCAAATGCTTGTCGATGTGGAATCTCAAGAAGGGGGTGAATTAAGTTTCGACTTAAAATTTCTGTTACAAACTTTAGGATAAAAAATCCCCATATTCAAAACAACCCCATCAATTATGGTAGTAGAGATATAAATGTCTAATTTCTCAACATGTTTCTCTGTTATTGATTAGTCCTCAGTTGAATCAATGCAATCTATAATTAAAATTTTGAAATAGGTTTACTAAATTAAGAATATATACACACTAACCAAAAATAACTATTTGAGTGAATGTAAAAACTATTTTCTATTTTGGAAAAAAAATAATCAGTGGATAAAATAAAACAGAGTATATGAGGATTAGCACAACAATATAAAAAAGAGGTTCAGTATCAAGCCGAGACCAAATCCACTCCACTTGGTTATCACCTACCACAAAGTAGTTTATATTATAAATAAACATGATATACAACATGTATCAGGCTTTACAATTGTTTTTACAAACTATCCAAGGGGTACACCCTCTACCACTTTTCTTCATGGGAAATACAAACAACATAGAACACACACGGTATCTTCCACAGTTTTATGTGGAAACAAATGTGAGAGAGTTTTGATTGGATATTTTTAGTATCCCTTAGTTAAAGCATAGGAGACAATGTCTGTGTGTAGAAAACACACACTGCTCAGAAAATGTAACAGAAAGAAAGAAACACAATAGAGAAATTATGATGAGATAGAGTATAGAAGGATATATGGGTTTGTATTCAAATCTTGACTCTTTGAAAAAATTTAAGCTTGTGTGTATCTCTAGAAGTATTCTTCAAAACACAGAATCACAACTCCATGTACTGGATTTCAGAAAATGAGTGTTCTAATTCTTGATTTGATTGAAATATTATGTAACAAAGAAGGTTGCCTCATGTTTTTTCCCAAAATTATATTCTGGTAGTTCTAGGGGTTCAGAGTGAAGGTTCTAGAATAAGGTTTTTCTTTGTTCTTCAGTAGCTTCTTCCTTATGCATTCGACTTGTGAACTTCACTTAATTATTTTTGTTTTTCTCTATGCCTCTATATATATCTTCATTTTCTTTAGTCTTTTTCTATCATATTTCAGGTCTGATAATAGGATTACGTACATCATGTGAAATATTTCTTGTACCTCGTACAATCAATATATGGTCTCCAGATATGTCTAAAAAATATTAAATAAGTTGGAATCATTAATGTTATCAAATATGACTGTTAGAAAAATATCATGAATTTGACAATGTTAGGGTATCGGTATATTGGTAATGGTAGCCTTTACATCGGTAGTCTTCAAAAGAAGGTGCACATCGACAACCTCCAATTGTAACCTTCCATAGGTAACCTTTAGCAGTGACCTTAACAATAGGCTTGCATCGGTGACATTGTAATGGTGACCATGTATCAAGGACCTTTGTATCAGTAACCTTATAACAGTGACCCTTTTATCAGTGAAATTGTATCAGTGACCTTGTAATGGGGACATTTGTATTGGTGACCTTATAACGGTGACCTTTGTATCAGTGACCTTGTATCGGTGACCTTGTAACGATGGCCTTTGTATTAGGGACCTTGTAACGGTGACCTTTGTATCGAGGACCTTGTATCAGTGACCTTGTAACGACGACCTTTGTATTAGTGACCTTGTAACATCATAAATTATACACTATAATCATAACCAATCAAGTAGTGAGATTGAGAGTATAAGAATATTTCTCTATAGAAACAAGAAACATTAATGAAACATAATTATCATTGAATGAAAACATTGTTCTCACTTAAATGAAAACAAGATTTGGGATTATCAAAACATGATTTGGGATTATCAAAACATTAGAGTCCAACACCAAGGATCTTTCCTACATAAAATATATAATGGCCTCACAAAAATTCAAAAAATAAATGTTTTAAGGAGGTTCTCAAGGAGAAGATATCAATAGGTGAAAAATATCATTCATTTTCTTGTGTTTTCTTTTCAGTTCATTTCTTTTATTAAACTCTCCTAACCACCCCTTATCCAAGAGGTATGAAATATATATTATTATATATATTCTATAATTTTATCATGTTTATGGATAGAATAAGCATCATTATTCCTCTTCTTTTCATCTTCTTCAAAAAATAAAAAAAATATCATTTGGGATGTGTCAATCTGCTGACTTCATGGACGACTTGTCTTTAATTTCCATTAATTACTTCAAAGATGACTGTAAACCCATTTAAATGGTTGAATAATATTTTAATATTTGTTATATGACCTATCTTATGTTTTTAATAATCTTATATGTATAATATTAAAGGTATATGATGGAACAAGTTCGTGATTATCAAATAACCCCCAAAATGATCCAAATGAATACCACCAATGATTTATCGAATGATTTACCTAATAATGCATCCTCATACCATACAACCAAAATTATTTATGTAATAATTTAATATTATAAATATATATTAAACCCATTTCATTCCACTTTTGTCTTTTCTCTTCCATTCGACACAGAAATCTTTTACGAACCAACTGTCGAAATCATGTAAAGAACACACCCTAAATAATGGAAAGAACAAAATATTATTAATTAATGGGCGGGATGATGTTATTAAATTATCATATATAGATTTCAAAACATCAATATGTTTCTTTAAAATATAAATAACACTCATTTAATCAATATAGAGTAGATTTAAACAAGTTTCAAGTAAGACGAACCTAAGGTAAGGGAATCTTTACCCCAATTTCCATTCTTTGGGTAACCATTGCACTACATTAATTATATGGTTCTATGATTGCTTCTGTAATTAATTTTTATATTATTTTATTTATGTGGATTTATAGTGTATACAAATATTTATTTTATTCAATTAATTCTCACATCAATTATATGATATTTGTATAGGACATTACATTCAAATTACCCTTTTAAAATTTTATTTTATAAAACTAAACATCTATGTTTTTATAAAATTATGCTTTTTTTATGATTATATTCCAGTTAATTGGAATTATTTATTATGAAGGGTGGGGCCCATATCAACCTGTAATTCATTGGGTATTTTTATATTTTCGGGTGGCCGTATCTTTACTACAAGTGTAACAATGATGGTTACAGCATACGATAGCCACGATGGTTACATTGTAAGGTATCCAGGAGGGTTACAAATCATAAGGTAGACGTGAGGGTTAAAATATAAATAATTCCCCAAAATAACCATATATTTTTATATAATTATATTATTTTTGTATGTAAATATCATTTTTTACAAAGTATGTATATATGGGTGAGAAGTATGTCTTTGTGAAAATGATTTCTTTTGTTTATAAGTATTCATGGACTAATGGTTTATTTCCTTCTTTTTATATCCCTTACAGATATTTCTATTCTCATCCCATTATTTTAATTATCATCACAATTTATAAGGATGTTTAAAAGAAATAAGGCAGTATAGTGAAATTTTATGAAGATTTTTCAAACAAATCATGTTTTTTATTTGTATTAAAAAATTATATTTTTTATGAAATTGATATTGTTTTAATGGTACTCACTTTGTATGCTTATGGGTTTATATGTATGAGTTATGTCCTAAATTTATAAAACTCTAATCCGAAAAGATCTTTGGTAAATTGGAGAAGTGAAATCTAGTTGAATATAAAGATTGTGTAGTTTTTAAGGCCAAATCCTTATAGTAAGGGGTACATATAGTTATAACCAATATATGTAAAAAGGAACTTATTAAAACTATTTCAACATTTGTGGTTGAAAAATAATAAAACCTTTTATATTCATAATACTATTTTATATAATTGTTATTTTTTAGTGTTGATATATTTATGATTATGATAAATTTGAGAAGAGTTATTAATATTAAAAAATAACTTCTTTACATAAAAATTGTTTTCCTTTTTTTTAAATTTAAAATTTTAAATATTTGAATGTGGATTTGGAAAAATTAAATTCATTGTTAACATATTGTAATAATAATAACATAGTATTATTTTTTGATATTTATTTAAAATAATGTTTTTGGTGATCATTGAAAAATCATACGTCCACAAATATGAATATTTTATATCATTTTTAGTATATAAGTATGAATTTTAAATTAATGAAATTCATTAAAAATGAAAATTTTGTATTTTATATATGATTTTATATCCATAGTTTATTTTTACAATCCCAAATTTTATATTTAAAATGGGTTTTAACACATTATACATTTAGAAATTCAAAATAAAATTTATCACCATAAAAATATTATAAACTAGATGAAAAATTTAGAATCATTATGTATAAATTATGTATTAAAGATAATTTTAATATCAATAATAAAATATTAATTACTTTTTGAAAAACCAATCGCCTTGTTAAAAATAAAAATGCTTATTAAATGAAATATCCAAATGAGAAAGACCAGAAACTTGTATAAAAAATGTTGGGTACTTGGTGGTTGAGGACTAAATGGAACATATCCCTTACATTATTAATCTTCTCCCAAATTTTGATAAACATTCCATGATAATGACATATAATTATTAAGATGTTTTGGGTATTTTTATAAATTCTATCTCTATTCACTTATAAAAAGGGATCTCACCTCCTCTCTTCATATTATATGACTACCCAAATAGTTCAGCCCAAAATAATAAGAAAATGCTTATGAATATTCCAATCAATATTCAAGAAGATATTTTTTTAATTCAAATCCATGAAAGGATTAACCGCCTTTTCAATAAATGTACTTCAGGAAGTATGATATAAACTTATGAACTCTCATTTATCATGACTATTTATTTATGTGAACGTATTTTTCCACAATTAAAATTATAACATCATAAAATTATGTCATTATTATCATTATTATAATTTTTTTATTATGATGGTATAATTATCATACACCTTTAATTTTTATATAAATAAATTCAGAAAAAGGAATTCTTCATATTTGTTTATATCAATCTACCACCTCAACAAAAAATGTATTTTTTTTCTTTCACCACCTAAATTAAAAGGTATAAAATATAAATTATGTAAGTATTTATGAAACACACACACACACACAGATATATATATATATATCAAAATTTTTTCCCTAAAATAAATACTTAAGTTACTTATTTTGTTCTCCCATCCAAAAATTCAAATCATATTCTGTGTGTGTGTGTGGAATACAACTGACAGTGAATGATTCATTCCATTTTTCACAACAATGATAATGTATGGATTTAGTATATAAATGATTAGTGTATATGATATTTTTAAGTACAAAAATATTAATAATATGGTCTTATATAAGATATTTACATGTAAAATATTTCAATAATATTGTTCTCTATGTATAACACAAAATGTAATGATCATTATAATGTAATATGTTGGAATCATATAATATCCCAAACTAGTTCAATGGAGATTTCATATTCATGAAATGAGAAAATAACACAAATAAGATTAAGTGCTAATTTTATTGGTGTTTATGAAATATAAATTTCATTATAGTTAATTGTATTTTAATTACAATATTTGGATAAATTATTGTGACCAACACTACTTTTATGTGGTTAGTTCAAATAGATGATATTATAAAAAGATAATGTTGAAAAGTGATTATAAAAATTTAAAAAATTAATTGAATTATTAATAATGATTATCATAAATAAAATTTTAATTTAATAAGGTTGAAAAATATTTAATTTAGTTTCTTATCATTAAAATAAAATTATTCATCACAAATTTATTAAAATACAGGGTAAGGGTATGTAACTTTGTAAATTAAACTCTTTCCTTGTAGTTATCAAATTTTATAATGAAATATTTGTTTATAGAAATTAGATTAATAATAATTTAATATCTTTATTTCATTATAAAATTTATCTTTTTTATACAAATCCAAATCCATTAATGGGGTTTTATCGATTTTTCTAAAAAAAAGTCTGTGTATACTTTTCAAAAAGAGACTCATAAATATGGTTTTTAAATTTATGAATAAAAATTGTTTTGTAAAAGACCTTTTAGTTATTTGGTTTTCAATTTCCTCTTTACAGTTAATATTATATGCAACTTATTGAGTTTCATTTCATGATTTACCAGATATACTTCATTTATAATATAATAATTGGATAAACATTTTATTTGTATAAAAAGATTTATTTTATTGTGATAATTTATTCCAATTGGATGTTAGAATAATACCATTTTATTTTCATGGTTTCTCTATGAATATGTAATAAATTTAATTATTATGTTTTATGAAACATATTTTGTTATCATGAGTTTCAAATGATATTAAACTGAATTATTTTTAAGTGTCACTCATAAATATGGATGAATGATAGTTGAGGTAATTTATCACCATCCAATGTATTCCATAGTAGGTCACACCTCATGAGATAATTATTAACAAGTATATTTTAATTTCTCAAAATAATGGTAAAATATTTTATTCATACTAACTTTAATAATTCCATGTCTTAATATTTGTATCCTAGTTCATGTTTGGTAATCATTATGATGATATTATAATTATCAACTTTCATATTTTACTTATTTAATTTAATTTTTTGTTTTTCATTTCTTCTATTTTTCCTTTGGGGAATCAGTCATGGTATTCCTCATTTTTTAAATTCATAGAATCTATCCTCTTTCAATTTATAGTCCTTTATTTTGAAATCATTATATGAATTCAAGAATCCTATTTTATTCTTATAAAAAATATTGAAGATTCAATATATCTTATCTAGATCATTATGGAATTCATATACCTAGAATTGGTTAAGGATATAAAATCCTCATAAATATTCATTTTCATGTTTAGTGTATTAAAATTTAAAGAATTATTCTTAACCTTGGTCATTATATGAGCTTTTTTCAATCATTTTAACTTAATTAATCATTAATGATAAAATCAAACCCATTATTGTTAATTATTAAATAGGAGTGATTTTTCTAATATAAGTTGAGATTCAATTCCAAATTGAGGGTAAAAAATATAAATATTCAATGACTTACCATATTATGTAATTGGAGCTCCTAAATTAGCGACATGATTGACTATATTTGATAATAATCCATTCAAATGAGTAAGGATTACTCCATACAACATAATGTAATAATAAAACATTACCTTAAATTTTTTAGTTATATTTTGTCTAAAATTTTCATCTAATTTAAAGGAAATAACTATATTTTTCAACATTTTGTTGGTTTTAGAACATTGAGAATCATAAATAAACCCATCCTATATATGTATATAGATAGTGACATTAATTTCTTCTGAATATATATCATATTCATATTCCTTAATATCATCACACTATTATATTTATTTATAAATTTCATAAGGATTTACAATCATAACATATATTGTGAAAACATGATTTATTAAATATATTGCCATTCAGGTAATCCAATAGCCATAGTTTTTCCCTTAAAATTTATCACTATGATCCCTGATATTCCATTTTTTATATTTAATGTTGATATTTTTTCTTTATAGAGATATCAATATCAATCCTAAATGATATTAACAACATTGTTTTCATTTTTATTCTTGGATATCTTTTTTTGGTTGGAAATTATAAATTTCCACAAGGATATCAATTTTATGTGGAAAATTAGGAAGACACAAGTGGGGTGAATTGTGTCCTTAAAAAATGGATAATTGAAAATTAACAATCCATTACAATGTGATGATTTATTATTTTCTTCAAATAAATTGAGTATTATGATAAAAAGGATACACAAAAATATTTTTAGTTTTTTAGACACTAATATCCCATAGTCTAATTGACTAATGATCTATCTACAAGCACAAAATCCTTTACTAAACTTTTTGATTTATAATATTCCAAAAAAAAATTGTGTAGATAGAAGAAACAATATAAAAAACGTATTATCTTATAGGGAACCCTAATAGACATATAATTGTTAGAGAAGTTGCCACTAAAAGAGAAAATATATGATGAATGTTGAATAAATGTTTTAGCTCATTGTTTAATTCTCAACTACTATATGATAGATATTATTCATTATAGGCACTTGAGCCTCATCCCGGTTGGTGAGGACTCCTTAAGTGCATCTAGTCGACCCGGGATCAAATCTTGGTGGAGGTATATTTACGGTACTATAGTAGTAATATATTAGCATTGTAACAGTACTGTATTAGTACTATAGTAGCACTATAGCGGGAACTGTGCAGTATTGTAGCAGGTACTATAGATGGAACTGTTTGGAACTATAACTATTGGGAATATTCCCCTGTTTGGGCCTTTAGGCCACCGGTTGTCTCCCCGATTCCTTTAAGGCCTTCGGGCCACCTAGGACTTCGGGTCAGTAAGGCCTTCCAGCCAACTCAAGCCCTTCAAGCCACCTTATGTGCAGATGAAAACCAAACAGCCTACAAAGAAAAAGGTCCAAAAGGAGGATAAGAAAGAATATTTCACCAATTAGAACCTAAACAGATTACAAGAATGAGAGGGCATGGCACATGCCATCGGGGAAAGATTGTGCATGCATGAGAATGCCTAGCCGAAAAACCATGCGAAGGTAGTGATCTGATGTCACGATGTAGATACTGGGGAGGAGTAGTTCCAAGTAGTTAGTCTAGGTTCTTTGTAATGTTTAAGAATATGGGAAATAAATTCCTCTAAGGCCTAAGACCCATGTAATACTCAAGCCTACAATCCTTGTAAGGGTTCCACCTCACCCCTTGAAAGGTGGATTATCAAAATTCAATAAAAATAAAGACCTTTAGGCCATTGGTGTTTCTTAAATATAGAATAAATTCCTTCTGTAAATATAGCTATAAAATGGTCCATACTATATAATATCTAATAAAAATGAAAACATAACAGTAACCTTTAATAATAGTTAGATGAAAGTACAAAAACATATTATAATAATTATAACTTTAACGTATGGTAATGAATGGGTTATAAAAAATTAAAAAGAATCATCAACTGATAGGAACAATAGCAATAGTTATCTTTTTATAAGTCCGCTAAAAAATGTAAAGGTATTCAATTTTTGGGAACATTAGAAGAATATAGGTTAAATGAAGATATTTTATTCTTAGAATCCTTTTATATTTCGTCTCATAATATATGAATATTTTATATAAATTACGACATAATCTGGAAGATAAAATTCATTATAAATAAATAATATAATTTCATTTTTTTCATAGATAAATATATTTGGAAATACTAGTACATAGACCAGGATTATAAAAATTGACATCATGTTTTGAATTTGAAATTAATAATTCCACCAAAAATATTTATACCCATTAGAAATAGGGATTATTTAATCTCCTTATTAAGGGAAATTCAATATATATTTGAATGGATTTTATTTAGAATTATATTCCCGTGAAACCATTATTGAATTCACATAAAATATATATCATTTAAATTCTGTAGATGACTACATCAAATGTAGGTATTTCACTACATATTATTTCATCAAAACTACAGTTATAAAAATATAGTTAATTTAACACATTTTGTTAACCATAAATATTTTAGATTTTAGATATTGGTATCTTCATAAAACAATGGATTCCAATCCATTTATAAAGCTTAAACACGGGGTAAAAATGTAGAACTCATTAATAAAAGTATGGTTCCAAATTATAACTACCTCCAAAAATATAGGTTTTACAATAATGATTATATACTACTTATAAATGTATATTATATTTATAAAAACATTAAATCCCTATTAAAATTCTATGGAAATGAAATAAATTACAAATTAAATAAACACATGAAAATAACTTCATCTAATATCGTAGGTAAACCATAAAAGGGGGTTTGTGAGCATATACATCAATGAGAAAATTAGTGAAATTGTGGGATCAATATTTTTATGCACAACATTAATGTGTTTTAAAGGACTATTAACATAATTTCACATTATAAATTGAAATAAATTAAATGTAACTTGAAGATATGTTTTTCACACATTACCTATACATTATATATTTCTAAAAAAATCACTGGAAATCATAGATAACCTAAAATATAACTTTTTGTGTTATTAAAATGACATAATTTTTTTATTACACACAGAAGCATTGGGTCAATGTTTTGTTATAATTTAATTTTATTATTTAATAAATAATAATAAAAATTATATTAACCCAATAAATTAAAATATAAATAATAAAAATTTCAAATTATAATATTTTAGGACCATTTTATTTTTTTTCATAAAATTTCATATATATTAAAGGAAAGATAGATAAATTTTGGAATATTATTTTACGAAAATAAATTATAGTGCTCATTATTAATTAATAATTAAACTAAAATTCCATTTTTTTATTATATGAATTGATAGTGAAGAAAAACACAAAAAATTAATTAATTAAAATTATATTGAGGATTTTGAAGCTATATCCCATACTTTAGGCCTTGCTTACATGTTTTACCTTTTTGTGATGACTACAATTAAACCGAGAATAGTATGGATTATGAAATGGAATTATGATGAAATATTTAACTTATTTAGAATTTATGAATTTAAATATGAAATCTAATTTATTAAATTATGTTTCTATAAGTGGTAGAAATTCATTTCAAAAGAAACCATCAATAAAAAATGAAAAAGAATATTAAAAAATATTCTTATGTATAATTTTTTTTCATAACAAAATTAATCAAAATATTTATTAAAATGATATGAGTTCTATTTTATTAATAAAAAATAATTTATAAACTTTTAAAATAAATTCAGAATAATTTGGTACATTATAAATAATATAACAAAAATAATTCTTTCTATAAAAATCTATATTTTTTACTATATTAAATGAAATAATCAATCTATTTAGAAAAATTAAAAAATTGCACTCTAAAACAAATTATATGAGAATTTTAAAAATAATATATATTTTATCTAATTGAACCTCATGTCATTTGAATCGATAATTATATTATTAAGGAAAAAAAGGAAAAGTAAATAATTTTTTAGGAAATATTATTTTTAAGAATAAATTTTCATCACAAAATTTTATTACTTATTTTATAGTAATTAATTATTGAAAATTTTTTGAGTAAGACCAGTATATATAATTTCATAATGTAGTTACTTATATTTATACCTTCTAATTAAAAATCTATGTCATAACATTTATATTTATAATATAATTTTTTCCTAGTATGTTTAAACTCATTGTTTCATGTGGTATACCTAGTCAAACATAGACATAATTTAAAATAAAATTGTATTATATTCTATCCCAATGAATAACTTTCATCCTCATAATTTGATATTGTTTTTCATAATTAAATTTTTTTATGTTTTAAAATTCATTTTTTAAAACCTACATCATTTAAATAGTAAATAAAACATCTTTTTGAAAAGATAGAAAGGTAAATATGATGGTCATTAGAAATTACCTATAATATGGATTAAAAATCATAGAACATTAAGGGGATGTGAAAATATATACTTGAAGGTGAAAAGTAATGTCATAGTAATAATAGTGGATGATGGAGAGTACGATCATGATATAATTAATTACAAAAATTAGTTACTTTATAAGAGAAAAATAAGTCCATAAATTCATCACAAATGATTGTAAATAATTTTACATATTTATTTTATGAGGGTTTATTTTATCATTAATATAATAATTGTAAAATGTTCTTAAATTTTTTTTCAAATCCATACACCATTTTTTTTGTTTTTATTAAAATTTCACTATTATCTCAACCCATATTTCAAGTTATTTGTTTCTAAGATGAATCATTGTTTTTTAATAAATCATCATCATTTAATAGATCATAGTATATATACAAGGATAAAAAAGAATCCTCTAATATTTACCGAATCCATATTTTTAGAATATGGTCTGATAATGCAGAATGTGATTGATCACTTGTATGATGGAATAATAAATTCAACTAAAAAATTTCTATAATAACATCAATTTTTCCACTTAAAAAATTACATAGGTAAAAACCAAATATCCCATTGAACCAAAATTACCTCAACATTTAATTAAATTTTTACATCAAATGTCACCCCAAACATATCCTATTATATCCATAAAATGTAATATATTTGTTATAAAATAATAATAACATTAAAACTGAGGGTTACATATAAAATAACTATATATTCTGTCTCTCAAAACATAATTAATCAATTTAAAATAAAATCACATAAGTACACAGAAGGGTTACCTATGCCTTTGACCTAATAATGAACCATAAAATTATAAACCAATTATAATATTCAAAAATTTTATTACCATGTGAAATAATCCTAATATTTAAATTTATCTATCATTTTCTAATATAAAAAAATTGAACCAGTACTCCCAGATATGTCAATAAAAAGATAATCATTAATTTTTTGTGTTCGATACCAATAAATGTGAAAACATTGTACCAATATAAATCATACATAATCAAACAAATATTTCAAAAAAATTAATTCTGATGACCTAATTGGATTACAGCTATATAGAATTGGCATAATCTCTTTCATAACAATACCATTTTCTTTCGATGATGATTGTTTCCCATTATATATAATATCTTTTATTTAATAATAATTCTTAATCCTATTTCCCTAAAAATTATTTTATACTTGTATAATAGAACAATTTTTTTAAAACCTAAGGAGACAGTCATAGGAAGGGTGACCTCAATTAATTAATAAGGGTAAACACATTCAAAAACAATTTAATATTTTTAGTTTGTAAAAGTGTAGTATAAGGGTATGAGAATATATTACCATTGTATGAGTATAATATAAATAAATATATACGAATTTATATACTGATCATAAATGATGTGAAATGGAAAATAAAAATTATAAAATTAAATAGTATTAAGAGTATAAAACCATGAGCCACATGATGAA
The DNA here is from genome assembly GCA_963277665.1 of Viscum album. NCBI lineage: Eukaryota > Viridiplantae > Streptophyta > Magnoliopsida > Santalales > Viscaceae > Viscum > Viscum album. The sequence continues at coordinate 524,485,157 of OY728150.1, forward strand.
AATCCTTGATCAAATGAAACAGTATATTGTATAAAAATAATTTATAAAATTTTCTAGTATTTTAGGATATCAAAAATTCATCATAGAGTAACTTAAATTTATAATTCCATAAAAAAATAGGAGTAACATATAGCAGATTAATCAATCATCACTTAGGAGTTACATACATTAGTAATTTCCTTCACCTTTTAGGTGGTACATAACATTATTGCCTCTTGTTGTAACTTATATCCAATTATGTTCACCACATAAAAAATCCATTGGGGGATATAACATACCCATTCCTTACATATCATAAAATTGACTATAATGATTTGGTATTACATTATAATACCAATTTCCTCAATAATGTCCATATACCATATCACGAATCAAAACACATAAATTTTTTCACTTTATAAAAACTAACATAGTGCGATTTACACATAAAAAAGAACCATGTATCATTAAATTAAATTTTATTAATCATGAAAAATAATCATGATAAAGTAAATAAATTGTATCATAATATAACATGTTTACTAATGAATATGATTCATTCAAGGATATTGTAAAAGGTTAGAATAACTTAAAAGAACATTTAAATCATTTCCTTGAAAATAGTGTAGAATAATCTTATATTTTGGTACCATTAATGAAAAAAATAAATATTAAGAATATGTTTTTTATATATTTCTATAAAAATATAATGTTAACTAAAAATAATAATATTTTCAGAGGATTGAAAATAATTTCACGTTGTAAATGTTAAAAAACAATTCTTTTCAATCATTTGTATAGTGTGTCCAAAGTTATCCATTCTGAGAACATTATGAATTTAGTTTTGATTTTTTTTTAAATATCAATTATTATTTAAATTTAATTTAGGAATTTTTTTTTCTTGAAAAAGAACATTAATTAAATATGTAAATTAAAATGATGATTAAAATGAATATTTTTATTTATATCCTTTAAACAAATATTTTAAAACAAATATTTTGACATTGTTAAAAAAAATTGGAAATCAATAACATAAAAAAGTAACCTAAAATAATATACGTATAAAAATATTCATGGTTTAATATGTCATGAGTCAATATATATACTATATAAATGATTATATATCCATCTATCAAAACAAGACTCGGTGATGGATGTTTGAGATAAGATACACATTCCACATGGGTAGTGCTTGAATAAAAAATGACTTAAATGAAACAAATTAACATGATACTATAAATATATAATTTCAAATAACTATTATATTAACATATTTTATTTGGTTATTAAGTACACAATATATAATAATTCAAGGTGAATAAAATTCACTATGTCAGAAAAATTTTATATTGAGACCATTAAATCCCATGAAAATTATATGACCTTTGGATAAATATATGATGTTTTATAGAATATAAAAGGGAAATTAAAAATTATGATACAAGATTAATTCATCATATAATATCTGTTTAGGTATCATATACGCCTCATAAAATTAAGTAGGATCACCAAACGAGACATGTCTCAAAAAAAATTATTGGGAAGAATAATCCTAAAATGATTGTATTGTTGAAGTTAGTCTCTTAAAATTAATTGAGAATTAATTACAATTTTACAATCAAATAAAATATGTAAATGTAGAATAATACAATAATAGTTTATTTAACATTAAATTATAGCATAACATAAGTAATTTAGTAGATGTATAATCGATTGATTGGAAATTGACTAATTAATCCCCTTACCAAAAGTCCACACATGCTTTGTGCGTCCATTGGATTCAATAAAAAATAAATATTAATTATTTTAACTATTTTTGTACCATTTCCTCCATTATTACCTTATTATTAAGACATATTATTTATTTTTTTAAATGTCATATATAAGTACATATTATATAAATTCAAGATCGGGTTTGATCAGGGTAGTGAGTTCATTATTGAAAAATGATATTTGTAGGTTGAATATAGATAAATAGTTCCTGGTACCATTATATAAATATCAATATTATTTGAATAAATATAATTTTGAGACATTAAATATATATTTTTAGCAAGACATGAAGAGAATTCACTAAAAAATACATTATCTCAAGAGGTATCAAATACTCATGGGAGATGATTTAATTTTCATTTGATGAAAATTAAATAAATAAAATAAAACTACTAGCTTTCCAAAATAACTATAATTATATATATAATTAATTAATTAAACTAATTAATATAATAAACCATGATATGAGATATTGAACAATGTATTTTTTTTCTTTGTGGATATAGTGGTCTCTAAATACACACATGAGGTTATTCTATTTTTATCAAACAGATTGGTATGAAGTTACAAGAAATATTAAACATATATAATAATAATTATGTTACGAATATATTATATATACCATAATTTCATTATAATTACCATCCATGAATGGTGGTGATTTGAATCCAAATATATCATATTGCAAAGAGGTAGTCCACACTTATGAACAAAAAATGGTTTAATTTCACATTTTATATAAAAAGGATATGAATAAGTTTATTCCAATAATAAAATTAAATATATATATATATATATATATATATATTAAATGAATATTTAATTATATTAGAATTATAGGGATATAATTTATTAATATAGAAAGAATTGTAAAATTAAAACACTCAACTCAAAAAATTACTTCATCTTTGAGGAACGACCTATATATCTCTCATTAATGACCCAAGGGATAGAAATTTAAGAATACATGGAAATAAAAAATGTTTATAATGAAGCTAATATGATTTTTGAAAAGTTTTTGGGAGAACTAAGTGTCTTAATGTGTTTAATAAAAAGAGGGGAGTTATTGTCCATATATAAGAGAGGTGAGGGAAAATAAATGAAAGATATAGAGTATTACATTAATATAAATGTATCATTATATTAAATTGGAGCTTAATTAATATATTTCAATGATATGGTGATTATGTGATTAAATCATCTTATAAAAAAATATTTAGAAATGTTTTGGTGATTTTTTAACATCATATTATCATATTTATGAATTGCCCCAATAATAATGTTTATTCTTTAGGGTCGAAAATGATAGAAAAAAATACAAGTGAAACCTAACTGGATGATTGATGATGTATTATATATTTACCCACATAATAACATAATATTAGTTTTTTTAATTTATAATCAACAATTTAAAAATAATATAATATATTATATTTTTATTGCTAATTTTGATTCTATTAATATAATAAGAATGTGAAAAATAGAAATATAGTAATTTACATAAAATATTTAAACATATCAAATTAATAATATATATATATTTATAAATTCTTGGGACAAAGTTACCGAACAAAAAATTATTACATTTCATGATTTTAAATCTAGTTACTTAATTATTCTACTTATTTCACAATCATTGTGTTAGTGTTACATCTGTATTAATGGTAATTAATCTATAACTAAAATTTTAAAATATATTACCATCATAAAAAATATTATAATTAATTAAAATTTATAACTAGTAATGAATTTTTATAATCCTATAAAAATTTAATACAGAAATAAAAAATATAGAAGAAGACATTTTCAGAATTTTCTTTTATTTCAAATAATATAATGGACTTTTTTATGGTGAAATTGTTCAAAAACGAAGTATTTTCTAATAAATGACGGGGTGGTCTATTTATATTCATCTAATGAAATATAATAAATTGTATGTATGATTTCTAGGAATTATTAAGTAGATTTTACAATGTCCTACCTTTTTTACGAAAACCATAGTGACTACATTTTATGTAAATTTTCTATTTAATATGAATAGACGTTATTTTGACCTATATAAAAATTTTATAAATTATATTGTCAAATATTGAATCAATTTTATAAAAATGGTTTCCTATTTGTGGAAGAAATTATTTTTTTAATTAATATGGAAAACACGAAGAAATTTGTTTTTCTAGAAAACAGTATTTTATGTTTAAAAAACTATTATATGAAAATTAAGGAATATTTCAATTATAGGGACATTCTTGGGATTATTATTAATTATATTTTACTAAGGAAATTTTATAACCAACTGAATAAATAATTTTACTTTTTTAATATGAGAAATAAAATGAAAATTTTCTATAAAAATTTCTATTTTTCACTATTCACTGAAAAATAAAACTTTTTAAAAAACCATGAAAATGAAATAAAAGAATTTATTTTTAATAATTTATTAAAAAAATGAAATAATTTTATGAAAATAAAAATCTAGTATTTTTATAAATATATTAAACTATCTACATACAAAAATCAAAAAACCATTTTTAAATAAATTGTATTTTTAAAGCATTATATGAATTTATAGAAATTGAGTACTTATTTTCTAATCATTAATAAAAAATTAATTTAGTTGGAAAATTATATATAACTTTATTAATATTTTTATTCATATTTTAACTTGGTAATTCAATCGGTGGGTTATAATAATCATATTTAAAATAAAATTATTTTGCGGTTCATTATGATCAGTGGTTCATGTCATACACACTAAAAAATATAGTATTTTTTTTAATTAAAAGGATTTTAAATATATATATATATAAATATATTTGACTTTTATAATAATATATAGTGGTAAATTTCTTAATTCTTTATAGAGTAAAATAGAGAACCATCAACTGATCCTTTTAGCATATTTAATCTTACATATATGTGTCCATGAAAAAAATCATCAAATATAAGAAATATTTTTTTATTTTACTCTTTTTCACTCATACTATATGTATTATTTATCAAAATATATATCGATGGATGTGAACATGTTCAAATAATTGAAAATAATTTCTAGAAATGAATATGAATAATCAATAAATATTATCCAGACATATATAGATGATTAATAAAAAACTAAACTTTTTCAAGGCTATCTTGAAAATAATAGTATTCATCATTAGTTTATTACACCATACACAAAAAAACATTAATCTAATTGAAATAATTAAATATTATTTGATAAATATTTAGCCTTTTTAAATTAAACATAATCAGTTTTGTTTATTTTGGAGACTAGCTATCAGTGGAATGGTTCACAATCAAAATCAATACTTCTACAGACCAGATTTAAAAATGTCTATATATGTGATATGATATATGAATTAAAAAATATTTATGAACATATGGGTTTTTGGAATTCCCTAGATTAAAAAAAGGATAAATTCCTGGGACGAATGATTGATGATGTGTTAATGGTATTTTCCATGGGTAAAAAATAAATAGAAGAGGGAATAAACAATATATTAAGGAAATTTAGTGTAATTTTTGAAAATTGGAATTTAATAGTTTTATAAAGTTATTATAGAAGCATTTTATATTTATTTTCAGATAAAATAGTGGGGAATATTATGATGTTTATATAAAATTGTATGATAAATTTCTAATTGATATAATGATATCGATAAGTGATTACTGATATGAATGTAGATTCTAATTAGATATAAACTTGTGACAATTGGGAGTCGGTTCCCACGACAAATGAAAATAATGTAGAAAATTATTATTTTGTTTCCTAAAAAAATAGAATAAAAAAAGTGAATTGGATCGAAATAATAAAAATGTGGTGTGAATAGTCTATTAACTGATTGAAAGAAAGGACCTCCATAAGACACCTTACAAGGGTGAATGGCATGAAATAATTAGATTTGTTCTTTTTATTTATGTAAAACTTAAATTTCATATATTCTAAATATATATCAAATCTTAATGTAACAATAGTGAATTGGAAGAGGAAGAATATATTGAGAAACCATGTTTTTTATTTCTAGATAATGTGAGAATTTTCATTACATATTAATTATGAATTTTTATGGATTGAATCATGTTATGAGATCATGGTATTTTATGGTGGATACTAGTTTCACGGTATTGAAATTCATAAAAGGAAGTTTCAGTGTCAATCCATATAGGATAAATGATAAATTTTCAACTCTACATGTTATTATTTTTATATTTTACATCATATTCTCTATAAATTATAATGAAATGTTCTGTATGATTATAGTGGAAATAATGAATAAAACTAAAATATTTATACTTGGTAGAATGGAGTTCATTTTTTCCTCCAAATATCTAAAATTAATTACTGCATTTTCCTTTCTCTATAGTGGAATCCAAATGATCCATTGAAAAGGTTTGTAAGAGATGATTAATATCCTATTTACACACCGATTTAAATGTGAAAATACTTAAAAAGATTACACAAAAAATGATGTATATCCTAAGGAATTAATGATATTAATTAAATGGTTATGTTTTCTCAAAACATTAAGGCCATATCTATTTTATGTTTTTACACATTTTTCGATGTATAAAATTGAACCTAATGATTCATAAATTATGGGTTGAAAAATAATTATTAGATAAATTAATGGAACAATTTGTTTTAGGATGACATGTGACATTGAAAGGATGAATAATCTATTTTGAAATAGTATGTCCGATTAAAAGGCACGTGTTGATAATAGATGATCAACTCACAGAGGATTTTTTTAACAATTCATATTGTATGCGATAATCATAGTGTTATCAAATTTTCATATATTCATATGAAAAATTCTCATTTTGACAACAGCGATATTAAATATCTCTTTATCATTGTTGTTACTGAGTCAAATTATTATAGTTTTGGATATTTTATAAAAAATGTGAATACTAATGATTTTTTAATGAAGAAATCATCTATAAAATCATTTTAGAATATGAGGTTAACCTTAGGATTATTTCCTTATTCATTATAGTGTTAGGGTTTTGTATCCGATCACCTATATCCTATAATATTTCGATATTATTATCAAAGGGATATAAAATTTTAAAACACATTTTTATCAAATGATATGTGTTTACCTATTAAGGGAGAGAGTATATTTAGTGGTTTATAAAAAAAATATGTTCTAATGTCAGAATGTGTGTTGTATTTTAGTAATATGAATGATTTGTTGAAGAAATCATTTATCAACAGGTTTTCTTTGTTAATTTTAATGTTTAAGATGATAAAATATGGTTAGCATATTTTTTGGTCAACACTTTATAAAAAACATGTTTTTTAAATTGTGAATTTTTTGATTTTAGCCAGTGTGCACTACATTAACAGTTTTTTATGTTAGTGGATATGTTGTTTATTTGAAGGTTTACGTTGGGTTCAGTTGTCAAGATGTAATGATTAATGATTTTTAGAATTATTTTTTATCACTATTTTATGGAAAAAATTGTTATGTATATCAGTTAATCATAATTCATACACCACATAAGATTATAATTATAGAATAGTGATCTATTGTTCGATTTTCACAACATCAATTATTTATGTTACTTATTTTTTAAAGAAAATTAGTAGATGGTTGAGACCTAGATTTTCGAATTATTGGTTTATTGATGAAAGAGATGATGGAGTTAGTAAAAATTATGTGTAATTGATTATGTTGTTTCCTTTTATTATCAACAGATTAAATAGTGATAATAGATCTTTGAGTTTTTGTGTGAAAAATGACAGTGACCACATGAAGGAATGGGAAACCACATGTGGAATTATAGGAACAATATAAAAAATCCATGTGACTACATAAACAGTCATGTGATTGCATGATTAAACAGATAGACTATATAAAGGGGCTATCTGGCCATATGATTGAGTAGATTGACTATACATTATGTGGGGTGACTGTGAAGTGTATTATTACTAGATATTTAAATAATTAAACAACATGAAGGGATCTCATGACTATATATTCGAGTACTGTGTTGAATGAAGGGTCACAAAACTAAAAATTATATTTGACCTACCGTAATAAGTGTCATGTGACAGCAGATTAGAAATGGACTTTATCATGGGGCACAACTACCACACATTCTAATGAGATACCACCTTATGATTTAAGAATAACCATAAGTCATACAGTAGATAGAGTTATCATGAAATAAATCTTATTTTCCAATGTAATGTGACTGTCTAATCCGTAAATATGATGATAATAAAAATCATGATTACTGCAATGAATCAACTGAATGAAGTCAAAATGTGAAATAAGGAAGAGAGATCCAATGAATCTATCTTAGTGCCCTAAATAAATGATAATGTAAAAATTGTTTTTATAATATTTATTTAGCCATGAAAATTATATTGTTTCATCAAGTTGTCTATGAAGTTATCATTCAAGAAGTGGTTAAATTTTACTTAATTAAAAAGTGTAAAATGGTATTGCATGAGGATATATATTGTGAATGATGAATGACATAGAATATTACATAATACATAAAATAATTATAATTATATTTGTTGGATTCTAAAATTAATATTATAGGGAGACATATAGTTTCAATAGTAATTATTTAGATGATTGGAATGATTTTAGTTTTCTCAATCCCATATCCATAAAAAAACGTTAGTTAATTGATTTGAGAATATTTCATATGTATTAAATGTAGTTTTATATGAGAATTACGAAAAATAATTATTTCAATAATTTTATAAATTGTTACAATTATATATTGAACTGATTTATTATAGATTATATGGAGAAGACCATTTATGATAATTCTATTAATTGTAATTGTAATATATGTATATAATATAATAAATATTTAATGATTATAGAATTTGGAAACCCAACAATTTCAATCAAATATTATTTTATAAATTGATTCAATAGAACATTCTCTATCAATGGTCAATAATGAAATTCATGTTATGGATACACTAGTATTACTATAGCCCACAAAATATTTCATTTTATTAGACTAGGTGATCTTATATATTATACAGATCATTCCAACTTCTAGCTACTCCTATTTTGTATTGAAACGCTTAGTTATTTTTTTTATGGGTGTTCCTCAATGTTTTATATGAGGAGATTAATTAATCTATCACTTGAGATCAATATTGCTTTTAAGACATGATAATCATAAAATATAAGCCACCAAATCACACCCACCCCTCTCATTGGTCATAGATATGTTCTATAATCCTCTACTAAACATTATTATTGTCAAATGATATGGTTATAATTATATCTCATAGCCAAAAAGAAAAAAATTCTCTTAATGTGATTAAAAACTAGTATTCAAAAATATTTTTACAAATGATATTTTCGAATGTATGAAAAATGTTTATGACATTTGGTATCATTAGAGATGGAATATGGGGTTTCTCAGTACTCTAATATAGGATAAAGGAATGTTGAATACTAAGAGAATCTCGATTGTATGTCACAGGAGTGGGATGTTTCAAACCCCTAATATATATAGTTTTACGGAGGGAGAACCTTGGAAAATTCCTTAAAGTACTAAGGATGTTATTTAATTTTTGTAAATAATTAATCCCACCAATCCCACAAATTCTGAAGAAGTCTAAGAGGATAATTAATAGAATGGGGTGGGGGACGTCCTAGCTAATGATCCATCATTTCAAAAATTCATCATGGGTATGTAGTTTATACACTATCCAAATGAAATTACTAACCCTCAAAAAAATTATGAACATATTAAATAGAAACCTCCCAACCCAAGAACCCAATGAAGGGAATTCAATCTTACTTCAACATAGGTATATCCTCATAACTAAGTCATGGGAGGTACACATTTACCTAATTCTAGATATTTATTTAATTTACATGATTCTTATTCATCATATTTTTTTCACATGTATAATAATAATATGGAATCATGTACTTAAGCAACTGATATTGATATATCTATGAAAACAATTATGGAACTATGATCACATATAAGATATATAAATTATATTTGTTCCAAATATTTCCTAAGATACTTCATATTGAACTAATTCTTCCCTATGCTGATGAATTTGATATAATTTTCTGTAAAATTAGATATTCAGACATATATATCAAATAATTTATCATGAGAGAGAGATCTAATATCATATCCCAGGTTTTCCAATTTTCATTTATTCATAATGGGGTGAATCCCCAAAGATAAAAATTCTATTTTATGGGTTATTATCGACAATAATAATGGATTTCAAAGTCAAATAATATAGGGGGAATGTAGTATTGATTACATTCCCATTTTTTGGGCATGTACTGATGTATTCTATAATAAATTTTTTGTACTTTTCATAGATAATATGGTTGTGTTCTTGAAGGTAGGTATACAAAGATATTTGACTATATAAAGGGATCCATATAAACTACGTACAATTGAATTTTTGGAATTCAAGAAGTAGTTATAACAAAATATGTGAGAGGTTTTTATCCTCCCTAGTTCCCTACTATAGGGTTCAATAGTGATATTTTTCTAAAAAATAGATTGGATCAATAAAAATTTATATTGATTTTGATGACCATAATAAAAAAATGAATATGAAAAAGGACTCTCTACCTCATATTTATGATATTTTTGATCAAATCTTTGTAACAAAATAATTATAAAATATTTACCATCATTCTATATATCATCAGTTAATGGTTCAAAATGAGGATTTCTCAGAAAAACTTCTTAGTAATGTATAGAAAATATATATTTATAGTAATTCCATTTAGACTTAGAAATTATCATATTGAATTTTTGAGTTTTAGGAATAGATGATTTATGGATTAACATGAATATTCAGATTATTCTTTATTAATTTTATTATTATATATTATAAATCAAGGAAGGGAATGAAGATTATTTTTGGATTGGGTTTATAAAAAATAAGAAAGGATAATTTGTATTCCGAATTCAATAAGAGTAAATTATGGAGATATAATGTGTCATTGTGGGATCATATAATATCCTCTAGGTGAATTATTATTGATCATTCTTCGAAATATTTTATTCAATAATGGACAAGGACATCCATAATAAATGATATTAGTAGTTTTAATGGGTAACCTATATACAGTAGTTTATTTTTCTAAAATTTCTCATTGATAACAAATGAACCATAAAATATATCATAAATGTGATTGAAGTTCATTTGGATTGAATAATGTGATGAAAGTTTCGTTAAAATATATATTTTTTGGTCAATCCACATATTTTTACATTACCTTATTGTAGATAATGGGTATTAAAGTTAATTAGTATTCATTGGAATGTTTGGGGTGTGTTTTTTATAAATTATTAAAGGTAAATTAATCTACAACACAATAATTAAATAATCCTGGTAAAAATATCATGAAAAATGATATGGAGTTGGTTTTCGGGATCATTACATTATTGATTATGTATTATTATTTTAATGGAACAATGTGCTCCATATATACGTATCCCAACTTTTAGAAACTTATATTCACTGAGAATGAGTTGAATATTTGAAAAAGGATGGGGTTGGAATTGATAAAACATTATTAATGATCAATATATTTTAACTTGAGGAATGTTAACATGGAGGATGATGCTCTGAGTTGGAAATATCATGCTCCTCTCTCAATGATGATGATTGGAAATGATCCATTACTGGTGGATTTTCAAGTGATGAATCATGATTCCATAATGTGAATTTAGAAGTATTAGAAATCATGTGGAACCCCCAAAATAACATACATATTTATTTCATTGATTAAGATGAATATACAAAAAAATGTACAAACACTCCACAACAACATTGATTTAGTTTTTTGGAGACCAGCTAAATAGAAATATTATTTCATAAAGGATCATCAATATCTATAATATTTTTTCATAGTTATTCTCTTATATAAATAACAATCTCATAGTCATCCTACAAAACATAGGGAAGGAAAATATAATAAGAGGTTAACTCAGATGATCTGTTAGAGTAATCATATGATATATCAATTCGTGATCTTATATGAGAATAATGATTCGGTAATGTAATTATAACATAATAAAATTATGACCAATAATTATAATATCATTAATCATGAGTTATAGCTAAATATCTTGTAACAAAAAAGGAAATAATTATAATAGTGTGGAATCATCAGTAATCAATCATGATCTATGGGAGTATAACATAAGAATATGTATGATTTATAAACATAGTATAATATCATTGTGAACATATATAAATTTAATAAGGTTCACCCATTATGTTATTGTCATGAAATAATGTTCCGATGTAAAAATTACAGAAATAAAGTATGGTTAATGAAAAAATATATAGAAATGAATGCAGCTCTACAGATAAACATACATACATGATGCAATGTCAATAAAACTTGTTATGAATATGTAAACTGGTTCACACATAAGTTAATTATCTACTTCATTATCTATACATATGACAGACATTATATGACTATAATGGACCCATACATCATTTAATTAGAATACATTGATATGTATTCCCCAAAATAATGAAAACATTTATCATTTAATCATATATTACTAATGTAAAAGAAAATTGATTTATTAATATTTAAAAACAATAACTTATAACCATATATATAAAATTAATGATGTAATAATAGAATCATCTCCCCGATTAAAATAATTAACATAAAATTATTTCATCATAGATGAAATACTTCATTAAAAGAACACATCGAAGATTTCTTGAGAAAAATAACCTTTTCATTTTGAAATCACATACATAAAATCCAAATATTTGAAAGATATTAAGTAAAAACACTACATTGAAAATAACCATGAAAACTTATAAAGAATAATCAAATAAATTATTTTTATTGATACAAGGAAATATCAATCATGCAGTAATAGTAAAATCAAAAAATATTCATGAAACCATCACTAAAAGTAACTTTTTCTCGATTGTTATGAATTTTATTTTTTAAATAATTATATAAACCTTAAAACATTGGAAAAAAATAAAAATATTAATTATGAATTTAAAAAAATATCCTTCAAAAAAATTTAAAAAATATTGATATAGCATAAAAAGGATTTTTATTGAAGGAATTGAATAATGGTCTATTTTTTACAAAACAATTTTCCAAACCATATGAACTATCTAGATGATGATAATATTAATAAAACATTAATATTAATTTAATAACCTGGTGTGGTTAAAAAATAAATTTTCTAATTATATTTGGATGATTTAATTTCCTTCAATGCGATGCCATACGTAATCAATCCAAATTTAAATGAGATTGAATCATAAATACCTTACCTAAAGTAATGTCATAGATCTTAAACATTAAAACCACTAGTATTTTTAATATATATGTAATATACAATATTTTATATTATTAATAATACATATTATTACATATATTAATAACATAAATATATTATCACCCATTTATTAACATTTATTTAATAAAATCAATGTTCCAGGAGATATCTTTTTCATTTTTCATGCATGTTTCGACTCAACAATTACATTCCCTGTATACTAATAAAGTTTAAATCATCTCTATATTTTAAATCATGGAATAATTATTATAATTAATAATTATATATACATTTATAACTATTCATCTAATATTATTTTTAAAAATTAATTACATCACTTCATGTTGAGATTAATTTGTTTGTACACACATGTGGTGTTTCTATTTTTCGTTGGATAGAAGGAAGGAAAGTAAAATAAAAAATAGAATTTACAGAATAATTAATATATATATATATAATTATATATATATATATTAATTTAGTATATTTATTTCCACCTTAAAAATTGAAATTTAAAAATTAATCCTATATCTATGTGGAGGTGGTAGTCAAAATGTACTATCTAATGATGTCATCTTGTTCCAACAGATAGTAATTTATTAATATATATAATATAATATAATTTTAGAAGAAAAAATATTTTAAAATTATCATATTTACAAATTAAATCACATATAACAACCAACCATGAACCTTAGTGAGGAAATATGAATTATATCACTATGTAGGTGTGGTAGTCCACACGTATTCATGAGTGAGACTTTTATTTCACATTTTTTAGAAAAGAGAGAAGATATTGGTGGTCACAAAATAATAATAAAATTTCATTATATTTTTTATGTTTTATATATTATTTTATGATGAATTCATAATATTTAAACAATGAAAAAGAAAAAATAAATTGATATTGGTAATGTAATACAATTATCACTTCTTCACTAGTCCCCCTTTTGGTACCATCATAAGGACTCTTTGTTTAGATGATTTAGAATACCATAACATTTAAATAATGGTTTGGGATGTATAGAATAAAATTTTTGTCATTAATTTCAATACATATTTCTCAAAAATGTGTAATGAAAAGAGTGTAGGGGTTTTATTTTATAAATGGTGTGTGGGAGAGACCGTGATTTTTTAAAAGATATAAATATTTTTAAATAATATTCATGGAAAAGTGTTGCATAAAAAATAAATTATGAGAATGAGGTGATAAAGGTTAAAATACTTTAATACAATAACAATTAAGAAGAATGCTTATGTTCATATCATATAGTTTAACCATAATTAAAATGTTTTACACTTTTTACTGGGATAATAATATTTTCACAACAGTAACTATTTATATTAAAAAAATAAAATTCAACACCTTTAGAAATTTGGAAAATAGGATTCCTGAAATGGAATCCACTTTTTAAAATTCTATTTCATAGAATAGTAGAAATAAATTAAATAAAAAAATAGAAAATGAATCAAGAGATGTTTTACTAAAAACTTCCATTTTTGTCCATTTATTTTTAAACCATGATCAAGTAAATATTCATCCAATAGGTACAAATTAAATTTTTTTCATGTTATAAAAACAATTGAAATTGTAGAAACAACTAAAATTAAAGAAAGTTTTTTAATATAATGGATAATAATATATAGTTTACTTCAACAGAATTTTTTATTTTTACCAATCTCCCAAAAATATTCTTTTTCAGAAAAGTAAAAAACTTCCAACTAAGATAATTTTTCCATAATGATTTCAAAAATTATGTTCAATTTTTCAAATTAAATTTCTAAATATAGATTAAATTAATTATAATGTATTTTTATAAATTGAAATAAAATCCATTTATAAAGATAACATATATTTGAAACAAAATATGTTATTACTAAAAATTGTGAATTGTTTAAAGATATTTATCCCTTATATAAATGATTTATATATATATTTTTAAAAATGTGGATATATTCACAACCATACCATCTGTGTAACTATAAGGTTATAATCATTTCATATATTATAGTTCATTTAAACATAAGAGTTTGTCTATCATAAGTATCAATGATGTTTAATTTATGTAGGGAGAAATATATCCTAAAATATTAGGGATTTACATTCTACCTCCATATATAAATTTAACCCCGGAAATTTCATTACTAGTTTTTAATGAAATGTAGATATCTTTGTTCCATCATATACTTTTGTTCTCGTGTATCTTCTTTGAATTTTAGATTCCTACAGAGAACATTGACCTGGTTATTATGGTTTTCCATTTTAATTTATCATAATGATACATGATTTATTATTGTTTCTATACAAATGAATAATAATTTTATAGTGGTAAAACCTATTATTATATTACTTGTGAATAATAATGTATTTACATCCTCAGTAGAGATATATGAAACACATTTTCTACTTAAGAGTTGTTTAGTGGAATCACAATGTGATAAGATGTTGTCCCTACTTTATTAAGAATATAGAAGTCAAAAAATACACCAAGGTGTTGTATCTCCATTCATTATAAATCTCTTAACATTTATAAATGGATAAAAATATAATAATACCTTTTCACTGACATTAATTTCAAGAAGTTCTAATGAAATCCACAATTAATTTCATTTCAACTGGAACAAACTGTGAAGTTTTTTAAAATGGATATTAATTTCTGTATAATTTCCTCAAATAGCTCATGTACCAATTTCATTCCTTAATTAAATTAGTCCTATAACATTTTTATCCTATATTTCCTACCATAGAAGGATTTATAATGATCCATCTATTTTTTTTAGTTGAAGAAGTCATTATAAAATAATTCTATAAGGGGATGTAATTTTTCCAAAAAATGTTTGAAATCTATTAAATGTTATCATAACATATCATCTATGGGTTGAACGGTCATATAATATTAACCATATTTATGTGAATGATAAGTATTTAAATAAAACTTTATATCCAGATTTAGCTACAAACATCAGTAGAACATTAATGTAATCTCTGTATCTCAATCAAATACTATAGAATGTTGTACTATATACAACCATTCAAATTTCATAACATATCTCTAGGAATGTTGGTAGGATATAAATATTATCTTTTATGAATAATGTTTTTAATCATCTTGTGGTGATCAACTATAACAGAATATCATTTGAACCAATACATGTTCTAGGGATTTAGATAAAAAAATCTGTTATCATGTTTCCATATTCCCATAATAGTATGGATAATGAATTTTAAATACCATTAGAATTATATATCATATAATTCCCTTACATACAAATCAAAAACTAAGATATATAATTTAAAATATTCCCTTTCACATTATGAAACCATAAATACTCATTTATATCTATATACTTCTTCATACATCCAGGATTAATAAATAATGATTATCTATGAGAATATTACAGCAACTCCTTCTTCAAGTCTAGTATTAATGTGACACATAATTGGTTGATGAACATTATCATTACTTCTTAGTCATTTTTTTACTAAATAAATATTTTCACCTACTTATACATTTCTACATCATCTATCAGTACCTCTTTAATACTAACATAGATAGATGGTTCAATACTCATGTTAGTAAAACAATATTTCACCCCTTCATTAATTATATCCAAATACCTTAATTTAAAATCATAAATATTTGATCTTTTTTTAATCCTCAAGACATATAATATAACATGTTATTTTCAAATTTCATCATTTTCCACCTTCTTCACTTTCTTAGGATGGTAATGTGATGGGAATCTATAATCATTTATTAACTCCAGAAACTATTATTTGAAGATATTCAACTATTTATTAGATAATATATATTTTATGACATTATGAATAGTATATATATTTAAATGATCAACATTAAGTGAGTTCATGTATATTTTCAGTTAAAAATGATAGTTTCTAAAAACCAATATTTCTTGGTGTTAATTTTCCCAAAATGTTTCAATTAGTGAATGTTATAGGATGTTACCATATCATTTAATATGATGAAGCCTCCCAAAACCATCTTTGATTCATCAATGAAGATAAAAAAATCATTCTTCAATTTAGTGTATTATAAGTATGAATATGTTCAAAACCAATTTTTTCAACTACATAATTTTTTCATAGAATTATCTATCCAAAAAATCTCGGATCAATCTCGAGTCAACCGTGAAATTAAATTATATAGTCATTAAAAATATTTTTTGTGTAACCGATAATATTCTGTGAACTAATCAAAACTATAGATATTAATTAATATGGTTGAACAAGGCCATTATTCAATGGCTTTCATTTTTGAAATATCCATCTATATAACCTTTCTTGACATTATATGACCCAATAATGAGAATTCCTATAACAAAATTTAATATATGATGAATTTATCATATATATTCTCCTTCCTCAGGGTCTTCATCACAATCATTAAAAAATCATCATTCTATTCCACAGACATTGAATATATAATAATATTCTATATAATCATTAAAAACCAAATATAGGTAATCTCCAAAGAATCTTTTAATAATATCGATGAATAATGAAGAATAATTTCTATGTCCAAAAGGAACTATAATAAATACATAATGATTATACCATGGATAAAATGTTGAATCGTGTATATCCTCTTTTTTGACCATTAGTGAATTATATCTTAATCATTGATTAAACATGGAAACCTATTACACTCTACATAATTGCTCAAATATATCCTTGATATTGGATGCATGATACATTTACTTAAAAGTGATCTTTTTTTTGTTCCTGATATCCAATGTAACGATTTTTTTAGTGATAATTCTTTTTAACAAATAGAACTTGTTCACCCTATAGTGACATAATATTGTGTATAAATGATTTATCAATATTCTCTATGATTTTCTACGTTAGTTATTATTACTCATGTAGGAATATTCAATATAGGGTCACTAAAATAGGTGTAGCTGGAGGAATGAATGTTATTGAAAACTCAAATTGATTATTTAGTGTAATACATAAAAAGAAATCAATATATATATCATCATAAACTCAAAAAAAATTGAATATATTTTATATCTATATTTTTTGGAATGATAAGATATAACCCCTTCCCGGAATAGGAATATAATACCATGCATTTGATGTAAATTCAATTGGATTTTCATATTTGTCCTTTCATTGATTGAAAATTCACTTTTATTAAATATAAATAATACAAAAACGAAGTCAAAGGATCACGTGGGAGGAATTAATCATTTCCAAGGGTTTTATTTCAATCAATAAGCTTACAATCATCAGAAAATGACCAGATGCTATTTTAAATGATCAATTTATCCCCTAAACAGACTTTTCTAGGTATGAAATTGTTTTCATTATTCCCTTAATTCCATGTATGTCTCACCAAAATGTTCTAAAGGACATAAATCCTATAATACCTTATCGTGTAAACTTGCTCCCAGGGAACATAAACTTTCTTAATAAGGAACAAGAGAAACATTGCATAGTCATTCTCAACTTCTCTAATTTGGATGTTGAATTTATTGTATAAATATAAACCTATATCCAAAGATTTAGCCACTCAACCCATAACATTTTTTGCACCAAAAATGGATGAATACCCCAAAATCATGGAACCTACACTATCACAAACCATCACTTCCCCCTCTAATATCCCCATTCAAAAAAGTCTCATCCACATTCAGTTTAAACCCCAAGAAGGGTGGAATCTAACCCATTGACCTTGCTTAAGATGCCTAGTTTCCGTAGACATGTAGTAGATGGAAATAAATATCCTCAATGTGATTTAGTTGTAGGAATTATTAATCATTACCCCTAGTTTAATCACTAAAATATTCACCCACACTAGAAGATAAGATCCAAAAATCAGGGCATCATACATTGCTTTATTATGAGCTTCCTAGAGGACCCCTCAAGAAACTAAGAGAATTATACTCCGAACCCTGACCCCCGTCCCAATAGGACCTGACCCTGAAAACCTAACTTCAATCATTCCCTTCATTGGGCCATCAAAAAAATTAATTTTCATCCCTTTCTGGAGGTAATTTCATATTCCCTTAGCCTAATCACCATTAAAGAAGATATGTTCAATTAGTGAAAATTCATAGATGTGAAATTCTATTATCATTTCCACAGTATTATTAATTGATAATTAATTATATAATAATTTTGGATATGAATAATTATCCTTGTAATAAATTAGTGATATAAATATAATCAAATGAATTATCTATTGTTGTATACTTCATTATTTGAGCTTTCCATTCCCCACATCAACTTTATCATTGTAAATTTCATCCCTTAGTAAAATCAAAATGGTTATCATGATAATTAAACATCATTATCTATAGAAACCTATAATATAACCTTGAAAAACATTTTAGATGATTTATACATCATGAATCCTTATTTTAGATCTATTAAAGATTAGTATTAAAATAGCTCATATGTTGTTATCATCTATTTAAATACATAATAGTGGTTCATTAGGAAAATGAGAGTTAACCCATGAATAAAACCTATCACTGTGAATCTTGGTACATAAAAAGGGACCATTAACTATGCACTATGATTATGGTCAATATTGAATAAAAAACTATATTTAATATTATTACTATAGATTCATGTATTTAAAACCCATTTCGACATTTAGTTTCCATATATGTATCCATTTCTTTTAAAATCAGTTAATCTATAACATAATAATATTCAAAACATTTTCATATTCTTAGTATTACCCTAGGGGTTTCACAAAGGTTCTTTCATAATGATATCTCAAAATAAGTAAAAAACTATCTAATACCAACTAAGGTGACCCATGCATAATATAATTAAATATTTAATCATTTAAGATGAATATATAAAAATAACCCAATTATACACACCCCAAGATGATAAAAGATTAATATATTTTGAGACTATATGATTAAACATATTATTTTATACTAGATCATTGATATCTTCCATAAATATATTCGTTTTAACAAACATTTTGACATATCATACATAGAAACTTCTATAAAAACTCATAGTAGCAAAACATATGAAATTATGACCATAGAATTTCAGTGATAGTAATCATTGGAGATGCCAATTATAATATCCCCAGATCTGGAAATCTCACACATGCCCAAATCAGATTGGTTAGGGACAACAACCATGCCTCCCCAATTGCCACATGCTACCTACTAGTATCGTGGGTGTGATGAGTATAGAGGGAAGACTATACCCCTGGTATAGAGTTACAATAAAATGGGAATAAACAATATTAATAAATATTAGAGTAACGGAAAATAGCGAAAATAGTACAGCATGTAACTAAGAAGTAGAGGAGTAGCTGATAACTCATATTAAATTCAACCGAGTATTGATGTGAGGAAATGAATCTAAATTGATGTAATACAAGTAAAATAACTAGTATACCTAAATAATATCAAAAGATTTCGGTCTCTAACACCAGGTCAAGACTATCTATAAACATAAGATCATCCACCATGAAACAATCAGTATCATGGTCTCTTAACCTTGTCATAACATTCATCCATGTAAACTACATGGGCACCAAATTATTTCCAAAATAGGATTTGAGTAAAACTCATGTGGTCAACGCCATTGTGTACAAAAAATCCAGTATGAAAATATGTGCACAAAATAATGAGACAAAATGTTCTATTTATTAATTGACATAATAAAATATAATAATCTGCCAATATTTGTGCCATACTTGATTTTCTATGAGCTTGTAGCAAAAACATAAAAACAATAAGCAGATAGCCATTGAATATTCAAATAACCAAGAACTTCTCTCTATTTAGACATTTCAGAATCTCAGAAAATCCCACTATATAATAATTTCATCAACAGGTAATAGCCCTCTATATGTAAATTTTTTGGGTGAATTAGGCTCAGAATTATATATAATCATTTCTAAAACAAAATAGGCCTACCCTATATATAATATATAAAACATCAAACTCAAAACATGTCATAACATCATGGATATCACAATATCCTCCCATAATCCTCATTAGTTAATTATGAAAATTAACGTTTGTCTTTACATTTTGCATGAATTTATTTATCAAATTATCACTAGTAAATTTGAATCAAAATCGATTAAATAGTTGATTATATATCAATAATTCAGTTGGGTTCTTATATCTGTTGTGACCAAGTTGCATAGAGAATGAATTTTGAAGAGTTGGTCGTTGCAGAGTGTTGTATTCTGTTGTCAAAGAAGATAAATCAATTCACTTTGTAGAAGGATCAGAAACCAGACGATGCTTTGCTGATATGTATTCCTCAAATATCATAAGTCATGAGAACTTGTGATGCAATCCTTATGATGGAAAGAGGGAGAAATGGTGATGCCAGTCATATAAAGTTTGGATTGGAAGGAGTGATACTACTGGAAGATAGGGAAGTTTTTGTAATTCCCATTGTGACTCTGATGATGTTAGATCTAGTCTTTCAAAAGATAAATATCATTATAGTTGAATTCGTGATAAAATTAGAAGAATGGTTATGGGAAGCAGTGGAGAGAGAAAATGAAAAAGCAATGGACAATCTAGGGGTGGTAGAAAAGCACAGTTTAAGGTGGCGCTGTTTTCTAGTGTTTACCAAATTTTAGGGCCTGAAAATCGGGAGATGAAGAAATGTGCTTGGAAATGGATGTTGCATGAAAAATTGAATATGGTTTATCTTTTCATGTTCAAGGAGTTATTCAAGGTCAGAACATTGAAAAATGATAAAATCACGGAGTGCGCGGAAGCTTAGGCAGGTTGCGCAAAAAAATAAAGTGGTGCACAAAATAGTAGCGGGTTGCACGAAATATCTGTGGGATGTGCGAAATAGAGGAATGATGTTTTTCGAGAAAAAGGTATTTGGATATCAGAAGCTCAAAAATTTTCAAAGGCATGAGCTGCATGAATAATTGGATAATTGCGCGAAATATGATGTCGTGTGAAAGGATGGGTTTGCACACAATACGTAATACGGTGGGGAATTTTGCGCGCAATTGGTGATTCATGCTTAGAAAGTTGAAAAATTGAAAAGGAATTAGGTGCGCGAAATATTGAGGCATGGAGCGAAATATGAAGTTGCATAAAAGAGTTTTCATGCGCATGAATGAGGTTTTATGTGAAGATTAGTGTTTTTCGCGCGGGGTCAAAAATGCCTATAAATATGAGGCTAAGCCTTTTCATTTGTAAATACAAGACACTTAGAAGAAATTCGAAGCTCTGGTGCGCATAAAATGTAACACTAAGTAAGTTGTGCGAAAAGAAAGAGGATTTCACAAAATAATGAAAGTTGTGAAAAAAATTGGGAAGCTGCGCGAAAAGTGAAACGTTGCGTGGAAAGAGGGAAGTTGCGTGCAATAGTTTTTTCTTGCCAAAAGGGAATTTTACGCACAAGACATTTGAATTGCACGCAAGAATCCCTAAAGACTGCATGAAAGATTTGGGTTCTTCGCACATATTCAGTTGTGTGTAAGATAGTTCTTTCCGGCTTCTGGGTAAGAATGTTAAGATTTTTACTTTAGAGAATACATCTGTTCAATTGTAAAGAAGCTCTGAAACATTGTGTTACCATATTTGTGCTAATAGGGAGCACACTCACTATTGGATTGTTTTCAAAGTGTTGCATGAGTGTAACGGTATATCCTACTTGTTGTATTCCACATAAAAGGAGTGTTTTCTAGTGGACTATGTTGTACTGGATTGTTTCTGTACCATACCAAGGACGTAGCTACTCTTGTTGAGTAGTGAACCTTGTAAAGCTTGTGTTCTTGTGGTTGTGTGTGTTCAGCAGGGAAGAAACTCTTTAACAGGAGGCGAAGGTTGTTTCAAAAAGGGGAAACTTAAAGAGAAAAAGATATCACTGATTCACCCCCTCCCCCTCTTAGTGATACTTAGATCCTGACTGGGTTCTTCAATATCATGGTAAAAACAATGTAATCAATTATAAAATTAATTATTTTTCAATGGTTCTCTCAACCAATAGTATTCATATACTAGGTCACATAAATATTGAATCCAATGCGATCGAAGGAATAATATAATCCCTTTCTTCTTTATAAATCATCATCCAATTAATTAAGGAAAACCTTATATTAACAAAATCATAATTTTTAGAATACTTATAAATAAGAAAAACCACAGGGTAAGATTTTATAGAACCTTAATTTATCAAATGATCAATATTACACTTACAAACAGTAACACAAAAAGGAATAAATGTTCATAGGGAAATAAGAAAACTATGAATTTATTGCTTGAACATGACATCCAAAAAAGAAGGAGGAACTATAAAAACATTTGGAATTTTCAGAGGGATTAAGAGAGGAGTACTCGATGAAATAGTATCAAACAAATTATTGTATATCTTGGAGTATCATTGGAAGTACTATAATTAATTGGTTTGTCAATGTGTAACATGGTGTGTAATTAGCTTTTTTTAGAGTACATAAATGTTTTAACATTAATTTTCATTCAGATATAGATCAACTAAATTTAAGTATAATTTTTTTGAACTAATATAGACAGGTAGTGAGTTATTGAAGGTCCCAAGGGTTTTGGGATTGTTAAGAGCTCGGACCCGTCGTTTTAGGGGAATGGGCATGTCACACAGTTAGATGAAACCATGTGGTCAGGCCACATAGCTAAATATATCCATGTGGATGGCCTGGATTTCATTTCGTAGAGCCATATCAAATGGTTGGTTCGTGGTTTCTCTGACCATGTTACCTAATAGTGATGTATTCCCTATCATATAGGTTCCCATCCCTAGTTGGTGCACATTTTTTTTAACTATTCATCCAACCCATGTAGAGGATAAATGTTTTATCATTTTAACTTTTAGAAAATAATGACCTAGTTAAGCCTTCCTTCTTCACTAATATGTTTTCCAGTGGAATTAACCTCCATTTCTCCCATTTTTTTGGTTCTTGAAGGCCTAAAAAGGATCAAGATATCTTCATCATCTAGGATTCATTCATGTTTCGGTTCTTCATGTTGAATGTACAATCATATGTACACGAGTCTGTTTAAGATAATATTCATCTCTCTTTCTCCCGATCAAGTTATCGTTGTGTCCTAATTTTTCCCTGTTTCTTAGATCTAATTAGTGAAATGAAAAATTAGATGCTAAAACTAGATTATTAGAGTCATACAACCTTATGATGTGTGGTATATAGCTAATCCATCAAGTTCATTGAATTTAGAATTTTCATGCAGGCCCCACTGATTTCATCTGGTGTGGATTATTAAATTTTATAATCCATGCTTATAATCATTTGAACGATATGGTTGTACACTTTTGAAATATGTAATTAGTTGTTTGTGGTATTTTCTATAAATCCCATCACCCCATATAGGGTGTTATGTAATAATTGGGTTTTAGTGTTTTGATATATTTGAGCCGCCATTCGGAAATTACATGGCTACAACTTTCAATGGATAATATTATTTTATACTAAATGGATTGATTTAAATTATGAATTTCATAATGAAAAGTACCCATTATTCTCACCAATTCACCCACATCAGCTAATTTATTCTATTTTATAATTAAACATGAAATGAAAGATGAAAAATATCCCTATATATGACTTTGCCTTTTTAAATGTAATATTATAATACATGTCATGTATGTATCACCCTTTAAGAGGTTAATTGAAGGTAAATGAGTGTACATTTATTTTTTAAAATGACATAAAAGTATTAAATGAATGGTTTCAATCTATATTGTCTTACCACAAAATGTAAATCCAATTCTTGATGAAAATAGATTTTTCAATTAATTTTGACTTCATTGAAATTTTGCATGACACGTGACATTTTAACACTAATGAAAAAAAATTATTCAACCAAATGGAATATTATATAACTTCAATATCAAATAGGAGTGTCCTGAATCGAGCTCTCCTTGGATTCCTTAGGGCATGCCTTGAGCACTCGGGAAGCCCATTCCGATTAAAGGATGTTGCATCCTTTGATTAAGATCCAGTTGGAACATGATCCTTTCCAATTCATGGATACTCGATCTGAAGCCATATGATCTATTCAAAAATATTACATGATTTCATGGATAAACTCATTGGATCTTTCTTTGACATGTAGGTTCCATGGTTAAAGCCCATACAGAATAGTCATTTCTTGTTCTTCTTTACCCTGGATGAAATCCTTGGACTTGGTAGGCATCTTATTATAGAATTCCTTGAACTATGCTCCTTGGATTTTAGTCTTACCCCTTAATCAGGCTAAAGTTATTACTGATTTGGTAACCATTCAGATATATGTCTCCTTGGTTATTAACATGGAACTTCATTATTTAATATCATTACCGGTTTTCTTGTTATATCCTGGAACCTTCACTATTGTTAAAATATGACTTCTGTATGAACCGGTATCAATCATTTAATGAATGGGTTACATGTTCAGATAGTAACCAAGGGTCGAAGAAGGTATGTGGTTATTTAGTTACATTGTTATGATTTACTTTATATACACAGGCTTGCACACATTTAGATATTAATTTCACCAAAAAAATGTTATAGAACAAATTGGTCGTGGCCCATTGAGATTCATCTCACAACCACTCTAGGTGTTGATTGGTACCTGAGGCACAATACATATATGTCTTTATTGATAAAGGGATGCATAATTCTTTAAACACTAGATTTATTACTGTACTAGGATGGATTTAGTAGGAGATGATCGAGATGTGGCTTGTGAGTCGTGGGATAGTTTAAGAATATCCTCATTCTACATTTGGTTTTTCAGGTATTCTTTATACTTTATATCTATGTTTTCTATCTTATTTGATATATAGCATGTTATTATCTTTTTTTTAATTTCACTCCAGTTATTTAAGTTATTTTTATCCTCGTCTATTATTGATTTTCAATCTATTTAATTATATTTTTTCCTCTATTTATCTATATTTATATTTATCTACTTTGACATACACTAGTAATGAGGGAATAGCCTCCCCATGAACACACTATATGCCTTCACTACTAGTTGAATGCCTCTTGAATTTGGGGATATGTGTTGGAGGCCATGTGGCCCCCTTGGATCGGGGTCCCTATTAAGTGGCATATTGGTCGCATATGTCACAATGTGGAATCATAGATTGTATCCTATCATGATTTACTATTTATAGATAATAGATTGGTGATTTGTAACACTGGGAACATGGTCATACACCATGGTTTGTAATTTAGATACCATTTTTGACGTAAATGCTATGATATCTGAATTATGATTACTGTTATGTTTCTTCCTATTAAAGTTGATATATTTTCACTATTGGGTGACACACATGCTATGTGGTTTTGTAGATTTAGTTTCTAATTTAGAATCTATTTTAACCCTAGATCGATTATATAAGGGAAATTATTATTGTTAGAAGCATCATATAGGCACCTAGAATTTGAATTTCGAGAATATTTCTATGAAATATAGGTGGATTACACTAATTTTCATTTCTTTTTCTTCCTATGATTGATGATTGATAGTTTCCTTGTTTATATTTAGTTTTTTTCGCTATAGGATATGATTGAGTGGTTTCTTGTTCCAAATCATGAGGTTTTGTGGGCCCTCGTGAGTTGGAATGAGTAATTAACTAAATCAAACCATTAATGGTAAATTAAAATGGGTGTCATCTTAAGTGATAAAGAGTATGGGACCTAATTCACTTTGAATGAAATCTCATTTTAATGTAACTTCGAGACAAGTTATATGAAAATAAAAATATAAAATTTCATTTGTTTCACATCATTATCCCACAATATGATGATTATAAAAGGTAAAGGAGTGAACCTATTAATTAAATTCTATATGAAACAAAATAGTTACCAGTAAATAATGAGGCAAGGTACTATTGATGATTTGCCTACTAGAACACTTGAAACTAATATCTGAGTACTTTTTCAGACTTTTCCATCTATGTGGGTTGTGTGGGTGGTATGCCTTAGGTAGTGTGCTTTTATAACTTTATCACCCATTGGATTTGGTAAATTTTTATTTATGATTGTTATGTGGAGTGCATATGGAATTTGCAGACTAATGCTTCCATGACTTCTTCAAATCGTATGAAAAGTTGGTGGTGATGGCAATGATCTAGATGTGGTGGGCCATGATTTGATATTCCTACCACCATGAGTGCCACAGGAGGCACTGCCTGCTACACCTGATCTAGAAATTTATGCCCAAGTCTGTGATAGTTTCATATGTGTAATACAGTCTATGCATGGTGCTCCACAAGCTGCATCTACGATGGATGATATTACTCATGAGTTCCACCCATATAATCTTTCCACCTTTTTGGGGGATGGTGGTCCACATGTTGAGAAGTCTTGGATATATTCCACCTTATATATCTTTCACCAACTAGAAAAGTCTCCAAAGAAGAGGGTCAAGCTTTCTACATACATGATTTAGGATTTGTCAAAGCATTTGTGGGATGTGATTATCTCGGATGGTCACCCTCAGGGTATGGTAAGGTCTGATTTCATTAAATCTTCGATAATTAGATCTTTCCTCAGAAGCTGAGAGTTGAAATATCAAGAGAGTTCATTCATCATGATTAGGGTTCTATGTTTGTTATGGAATATTTAGAATGATTCATTGTGTTAAAGTGCATTGCACCACTTTTGGCTAGGGATGAGATTTCACATGTTAGACACATTAAGGATGTGCTAAAACATGACATTCATACATAGGTAAGTTTTTTCACATTCCTAATTTTTCGAAAATAGTCAATTAGGGTATTATCACAGACCATAACCAGAGGGATGGTAATAAAAATGGGTATAGAGGATTAGTTCTATGGAGGACCAGTATTTCTTACTGTGGTAGGAAATGAACCATCGAGGATTCTCATCTTGGAAGTGAAAATTAGAGTACATATTTTGAAAACCCCATTTCCTGTCTTCAGTGTGGAGAATGAGGGAACTTGAATCCTCATTGTTAGGGAGACCCAACAGAGTTCCACACTTTCGGTCATATGATTCATCTTTACAATTTTTTAGGACCATTCCATCATATTCTAGTGAAAGTTTTTTTGCACCAGATCCGCAGTAATACCCCATGATTCCATGATACCTTTTCCTTTGAATAATGCAATAGCATGCGCTGCACGCAACTTCGAGATTCTAACACATCACGAACAACCAAACTAGCCATTGCGAATATTAATACCCACTTTATGAAATATTATACATTATTTTTTTCAAAACGGATCTCATTATTGGATTGGTAATATAAAAATTAGTTTAGGGTGAATTTTTGGTATACTTCTGAAAACATTCAATTTTTGTTGAATCGTGAAAAATACTAAATATTAATTAAAAACAAATTTTTTAATCGAAATAATTTAAAATTTAAAATTATAAATTTGAATGCTTTTAAGTTTAATTACATTTTATTTTTATATTTTAATATAATTTAGGTCATTGGAGATAATTTCACATTTAAACTATATATAAACAAGTTTCAATCTTTCGATAGATATTATTTCGTAAAAATATGCTTTCTTATTTTCACAATGGGAATTAATTTTAAATTAATTTCTTCCACTTATTAGTTTTAAATTTGAAAAACTTGATTCTATATTGGAATCATGAGGTTAAAATTCAGTAAATAGGTAACTTTCATATTTACACATTATAAATATTGACATTAGAGAATATTTTATTTATCGTGGTAAAAGGGTAAATCTGGTAATAAGAGTAAACCAATTTTATTATAATAATATTAAACTACCCTAACATGCATTCTATTCCTATTGGTGGATACATGTCGGTTCATGGACATCCTTGGATAGATTTTGGGACCCCATGGAGCAACTTGAGAGTGATAATGACACTTTATATTAATTAATTTAAAGTAAATACAAAAATGACAAAAACATATATCTTTTAATAAAAATAATTTTTACAAGGGGTTATATAAGTTATATTTTCGACTATAAAGATTCATTTAATATATAAAATGATTTTCTACATAATTTAATTTTATTTAGAATTTTTATACATTAAATAATTTTATTTATTTATGTCACAATTATGATGTTGTAATTACATTATTAATAAAATAATAAAATAATTGATATTATAAATATAAAAATAAATTCAATTTAAGACATTTTATGAATTACACATATTTTCTAGGTTAATATTACTTTTTAGGGTTGATTAAATTAATATTTTTGATTTTATCATGTTGTCATGACTTTAATAAAAACAAAATACCAAATAGTGTCAAAGTTGACATAAATTAGTTTTTAAAACAAATACTATATTATTAATTAATATAATATTACAAAAAATATATAAGTATCAACAAAAGGACTTAGGTAAGATTAGATATATCAATAATGAACCACTTTTGGGTCTATTGGATTTTTATTGTATATTTGATAACCATTTATTATAATAATACAAGAATACATTGTAAAAGTTAAACTATATAACTAAGAGTGAAATCTAAAAGATAAGGTTAATATGGTGACATAAACCTATCTAAACTCTATTGGTTGAATTTATTTAGACCCCTTACCACCTTATCCACTATGTAAACAAATTTGGAGCCATTATAAATTGAATATGACTGTATAATAAAACAATATTTCATGGTTTTCCAAAAGTTTCCCTCACCTCTCTTATAAAAGCCTACATCCCATTCTCTCAAAATCACACCTCCAATGCCATTTGGATCGGCCAAAACCTGCTCAAAGATCCTCCCATCTACCCTTAATTTGACATGTAGTCCTTATGTTGATCATAAATCCATATTAAGGAGCCCTTTTTATCACCTAAAAAGAAAACACTTGAAGAAGAGGTAATACTTTCACCACAATATTTCATGTTCTTTTCTTCTTCCCCTTCCTCTCTCTTTGTTGTTTCCATACCAAAATAATAAATCCATTACCTTATATATTATGTAATGTTGTAATAAATATAGTACAACCATATTCGTTATTCTATCTATCCTATAAATGACAAAGTCACCATACGTGCGTACGTACGACTTACCGTATCCATATCGTGGTGTAGTTTGTTATTCAAACACATAATTATTTGGATAGGTATAATTATGAGTATAAATGATGTAAATAATAAATATAACAAGTTAATTATTCTATATATATGATATAATATCCAATTACATATGATTTCACCATCAATATATTGGTATTGTTGCTCGTGTTTACGTACGGATTACCGTCTCCATGAACGCGACGAGATTCATTCCCCATCATAATCATTCAAGAATAATTTTCATTTTAGGAATAAAAATAAATTTTACAAACTTAATATAATTCTTCATGTGAATCAAATACATCCTATCCATAAAAACATGGATTATGTAACCAATCATATAAATGAAAATGAATCAGTTAAAACCTGAAATGATGATACTACTGAAATATTATTGACAATGCAATATTAGAGGATCATATATGATATAATATTTATATATATTGTTCTTGTTTAATTTAATAACAATGTTTTAACTATTATACACGATTTTAACATACCATTGACTTAGTAAAAGTAGAAAGGTAAGGGTTAATTTTAAAACTTATTTTCTTATCTGAGGTTTTTAATACGTAAGTATCTAATGGAACCACTTTATCATACACATATGGGTTTTCTTAAAAATGTATTTCAAAGCATTTTTACTATTTACTAGACTATGTTTCA
This sequence comes from Viscum album, assembly GCA_963277665.1. Lineage (NCBI taxonomy): Eukaryota > Viridiplantae > Streptophyta > Magnoliopsida > Santalales > Viscaceae > Viscum > Viscum album. The sequence goes on from OY728150.1 coordinate 524,515,900, forward strand.
AAGTCATTTATACCATTATATAACCTTATATTTTTTGAAATGAATATTTCTGTCATTTTCCAAATAAGGTACTTTATGACCTTTTCGACAAAATTAAGCTAAGAATGAATTTTCTAACTTATATGATGGGTGCTGCTAATTTCCTACATTATAACATCATCAAAGCTTCACATAAAATATAATAAGAAAATTTTCAAAATAAATGTTTTATTTTATAATTATGTGACTCCGAACATATTTCTAAATAGAAAGAGATTTTTCTCTCAAATAGTTTTTATTTCATCTATGCCAACATCTTTTGATAAATTTTACATTTGTTTGAAGGTGAATTTTTATAATAAAAATCATCCAAATTTTATTTTGGTTTTTGTGATATGTTTGACTATGGATGTGTTTTTTTATACCATTAATTATTTATGGTTAATGTATCGACATTACATATGATAGTTTTAATACAAATTTTTATGTAATGTTTCAACCGTTCCATATGAGGAATGCATTGGACATAGTACATAACATGTGGAGCCCGCTATATCTCCTCAGTGCATTAGTAGGTCTCATGAGATAGTTCGATGTAGAATTGGATGAGGCCATTCCCAATTTGATATATGATTTTGGTCGAGCCCTTAAATGATTTTTAGTTGTCTTGGTCGAGGCCTTGACAAAATGTTTTAGAATGTCCCACATTATACATTCCCTCTTTATGTAAATAATATTAATGGTTCATGTGGTTATTAGACTAGTAGAATACCCATGACTATTTTTTATAATGGAATTTTTTACTCAACTCATATTCCTTCCATAAAGTGTTTGTGTTTATTATTTTTAAAGGAATGTGTTTTCAATTATTCACCATGCCTAATGTTTATGTTATCTTCCGCTATATTTCATTCTCTTACTGAGCATCTGAGTTCACCCATATGTTATGTTTATTTTCCCAGGATGTGAAAAATTTAGTTATGAGTGACTTGTAGGCATAATCTAGAAGTATTGGATGTTTCTAGTGGAATAAATTAGTCTTGTATGTCTTTTCAAGTTGTAATATTGAACTTATGTATGTATCTTCTTTCGAATAATACTAAACTGATTGGTATTTTGGGACGAGATTTCTTGTATCATGCTAATGTTATGTAATAATGCATCGACTATGGGTAACTAAGGTTAGGGAGTTACGTCCACCTTTAAGAGCATGTTATTTTATTCTATGTTAGGTGGGGAGTTTGAATAGAACTATCAAGACTAGCGAAGGTGGAGGTAATGATCGTGGTAGCCAGACCCCTGATCATCAGCAGTTCTAACCATGTTGCTATGATTGTGGTAGTCCGGTAGTTGTACAGTTCCATAAAAAGGACATTTTCATGCACTAAATCCAACACCCATGTATTTGGCTATAGAGCCATCTACAGAATGAGTTACTATTATAGTGTCATCTACTATAGTGTCTGCTTTATTTTATATAGGTGCTTAGAACTCTTTTATCTCTGTATTTATCATGGAATCTGTCAGACTAGAGATGTGGTATTAATGTGTTGTAAGGACATTATATACATTGTTATGAGTGTGGTCAGAGGGGATACGATAATGTATGGAAATTTTTGTCAACGTATGAAATTACCTTTTCATATGGAACCTTTTCGTTCTCATGATGACACCCTTCAATTTCATTATTGGGATGGAATTTTTTTTGGAATGATGATTTGGTAGAATTATATCACCATAGAGTATCATTTACATCACTCTACGGAAAAGGTTATCTACATAAGGGAGGGTGGGATTTCTAGTCTAGTAGAGAATGACCAGATCATCCTGGGATAAGTTCAGTTAACACCCAAATTGAAAATCTCTTCAAATATGATCAACGATTAGGTAATGGTGAATTTACTCTTTTAGCATATCATTGGAAGGATGTTTTACTCAATTTATATTCTGGCTTAACACCTTATAGAGAGGTATATTTTATAATTTGTCTTGTTCTAGGATCAGCTCCAATGTCTTTTCCTCCATAATGTGTGACACCTACAAAGCTTCAGGAGCTCGGGCTCCGATTATCGAATTTGGAGGAAAATGTTTTTATATGTCCCAATACATCTGCATGGGATTATCCTGTTCTTTTCTATAATAAATTGGATTTAACCTGACATCTATGTGTGGATTAAAAATGGATGAACCAACTTACAGTTAATAATAGATATTCAATTCCATGAATATACGATCACATTGACCAGCTCCACCGAGCTAGGATATTGTCCAAGATTGACTAGAGTTTAGGATATCACCATGAGTGTGTAAGGCCATTAGACGTACCTTGTACAGACTTCCATAGAAGGCATTTTCTATATGAGTACAATTTTATTACATTCAGACCTATGAACACCCCCCCCCCCCCATTTTCGTTGATCCGATGAATACGGTTTTCCATTGCTATCTGGATTCTTTTTTTGTTGTCTTTGTAGATGGCATCTTAGTGTGTTCACACACTCATAGTAACCATCTAATCCACCATGAGATCATTCTAAGTACACTGATAGAGATTCATATTTATTCTATGATTTCTAAGTGCCACTTATGGATAAAACATTGACTAATTTGGTCATACCATATCAGAATCCTAAATATCTATTGACCTAAACATGGTTAATGACTTGTTTTATTTGGGGAAACCATTTTTTTGTATATGGTGTTTCTTGGGGATAGATAGATATTACTAGAATTACATAAAGAACATTTCATACCTGGATTCACCTTTTACGGGCCTTCAAATAAATGGATTTAATTTCTTTTGGTTAGAAGCATATGAGGATTCCATACATGAACTGAAAGGGGGCATTGTATCGACACCTATTCTAATTATTCTAGAGCCTGTAATAGGTTATACCTTATTCTATGATGCGTCATGCATTTTCCTAGTAGAAGTGCTTATATAGGAGGAGAAATTCATTATGTAAGAATCTCAGTAGTTGAGGCCTCATGAGAGAAATTACCTGACACACAAACATTAGATAGCAATTTTTTCCCATGACTTATGTTTTTGGAGAAATTATCTGTTAGGTGAGCACATTGTGGTGTACATGGATAAGAAGATACTCAAATCTATGTTCTCACAATGTGACATGAACATCAAACATTGATGATTTGTTCAATTTCTTCATTACATTGATTTTCAGCTTTCCTATATGCCCAAAAATGGAAATGTAGTGACTTTTTCATCGAGTCAAAAATCAGAGACACAATACATAAAGTAGGCTAGTGATGAAGTGAAATTAATGTCCCTCTTCTCTGAGATGCATCTATAGTTTCATGGATGTCACATAAAGTCTTACCTATGATTCATGAAAGTAACATCTTCCCTCTATGAGAAGGTGAATGGTAGAAAATTTTCCGACCCTTAGTTCTTGGTTTTTAATGGTATTATATCAATAGATACCCCACCTTCAGATTGGTTTGTGGATAGAAATGAAATATTGAGTATTCATGGGAATTGTTTTGATCCTATAGATAAGAGAGTATAGTTGATTGATGTTTCCAATGCTTATTACTGGGTTGTTCATCCTAAATTCTCCAAAATGAATCTATATATGCTATGTTGTTATTGGTGGCCTTGGATGAAATGTCAGATTGAAGACTTTAACACTAAGTGTTCCACCTCTCAATAAGTGAAGGTGGATCACCAGATAACAGTAGGCTTCTTTAAACTACTTCCATACATATCATTGAAACGCATTGATATTGCTATGGATTTCATAGTATAATTACTCAGGTCACCAAGGGGAAGAAACACTGAATGGGTAATTTTTGACCAATTAATTAATGTTTCCCACTTAATTCTTATTCTGAATAATTTTTTATTTGATGAAATGGGAAGACTATTTAACCATGAGATTATAGGACTACAAGGGTCCCACATACTATCATTTCATATATAGATTATTGTTTCACATCATAGTTCTAGCAGGGTTTTCATAATGCTATAGGTAAATAGGTGCTTCTATACATAGGGTTTCACCCTTAGACCTGGGGGAAGTTAGAACAGATGATACATGTTCTAGATGACATGATCTTCGAATTTGTGTTTGATTTTGGTAAATCATGGGAGTAGCATATCCCTCTCATTGAGTTTTTCAATAATAACACCTTCAGATAAAAATTCAGATGGATACTTTTGAGGAATTATATGGTTGGTTAGTTCATTCACCATTGTAATGGATATATGTAGGTGATGTAGCCCCAATAGGCCCTCAACTCATTTAGGAGACTTCGGAGCAGGTTCAGATAATGAGGAAGCATATGACTACTACTCAGTATAAATAAAATTTTCATGTTGGTCATCACAAACAAACTCTTGAGATGAAGGTTAATGATCGTGTTTTCATTTGAATATCTCCTTGTATTTGTGATATATTGTTACGTAATCAAGTGAATAATACCCCTCAATATGTATGGATGTTTTATATTCTAGATATAGTCAGGATGGTAGCTAATCGGTAGTTACTACCTCAAAGGTATCATTCCATGCACACCGTGATTACTGTTTTAGAGCTTCAACAATATCATGTTGACCCATGTCATACTTTTGATCCCGAGGATGTTGATCTTGATGATAATTATTTTTTTGAGGATTATCCATTATAAATTATCGACAGGAGCGTAACGGATCTCCAAGACTGATATGTCCCTCTAGTATGGGTGTTGTGGTATCACAGCTACGTTCTGGTTGTGAATTGGTAGTGGGAGGCTGATGTACATGATTTGTTCTCGGAAATTGTTTTACCGTATTTGGGAGGGGAACTCAGATACTAGTTCCTTTAGGGAGGGGGAAGGCTATAAGAACACGGGTTTTCACTCAAGTATAAATCCATTAAATTTCGGTCTAATTAATTACATTGGACCAAATATTGATTCATAATGATTTTGTTAAATTCCCAAGGGTGTCGAGGTATTTTTCAGATCACATAACCCATCCTTTGCGGGTTGAATAGGCATGTTATATGGTTAATGTAAACCATGAGTATGGTCTTCATTTTTGGGTAGAGTTGTCTCACACTATTGGTGTATAGTTTCTAAAACTTTTCAACCTAACCATGGGGTATTACACATCCTATAGAATCCGATATATATTTTTTCAAACCATGCGGCCAAATAGCTCACATGCTAAATTTTCGGTAAATTTACCTTTTTGACATTAATGATCAAACTATTACTTTAGTTTTTTCTAATCCGATTTCAAGAAGGACTAAATCTAATTTCAATGATTTTGGTTATTTTTAATTTCCAAACGTATAGACCAAGATATCACCTTCTTCTCACACCGTTCAATCTTCCATTCGACATTTTGGATGTGCAACGATATGTGATTGACTCTATTTGTGTTGTTCAATGTCTCTCTTCTTCTCAACCTAGTTATTAAGATATAAGTGTTTTTACTCTTTTGTCAGATATACTCTCTTCCAAAAGAAAATAGTGACTAATACTGGATGTGGAGATTAGTACAAGCCTATGGTGGGTGGTCTATAATTTGTTCCTCATGTTCATTGATTTTGTAATATTTGTGTCGGGACTGCTGATTTCATCGTTTTTGGTTTATTGAATTATATTTTCCATGGTGATAATCATTATAACTATATGGTTATACATATTCTAAATACGCGATTATTTTTTGTTTGTTATTTCCACAACTCCCAACACTCCATGTTAGTTGTTAGTATATATTTGAGTTTTTAGTGTTTTGAAATGTTTGAGACACTACCTAGGTGTGCCTTGTCATGACCTTTTTATGTGCCAACATTCCAATATTAAATGGATTGATTTAAATTATTTATTTCATTCTTGCATGTACAATGTATTCTCATCACATGACCTGCATAATGATATTTCTTCATTTTGATAATTAATCCTGAAATGGAAATTGTCAAGAATACTAAGTATAAGACTTATCATTTTTAAATGTAATTAAATAATAGGTTTCATGTCCATAGCAGCCCATACCATGTCAATGGTAGGTCACAGACTGAACCTTCATTTATGAAAATTACCTAAATTGACTAAATTAATGGTTTCATTCTACATGGACTTGTCACACTAATGAAGGGAAATGTTTGAATCATATGGATTTATCTATTAATTATGACTTGATTAAAGGGTCTCATGATACATGGCCTTGTCACACTAATGAATGGAAACACATGATCCAAATGTAATATTATATGCCTTCATTATCAAATAGGAGTGGAATCAATCGATCTCACCATGGATTCCTTTGGGAATTCCTTGAGCACACTCGAAATCCCCACTCTGATTCAAGGATGTGACTTGATTTAGTTGAGACCTACTAGAACATAATACTTGCCTATTATTGGATGCTTATTATGAAATTATAGGATACCATAAAAATATTAAAGGTTTCTTTAGATATAGTCCTTGGATCCATATAGCCCAGTTATTTTTTAGTCTTTTTTTATCATGGACAAACACATTATACTTAGAATGAATATTATTGAGGAATTCCCTAGACTATTTTCCATCGATTACACTCTTACCCCTTATCCAGTCTATATTTGTTACTGAGTTGGAGACCCTTTAGTTCTATGCTTCCTGGGTTATTAACTTAGAACATCATTGTTTAATATCATTACATTTTTCCTTGTTAAAGCATGGATCATTCACTATTATTAACATGTGACATATTTTTGAACTGGTAATAATCAGACAATGAACTACTTACATGTTTAGATACTAGAATAGGGTTGATGAAGAAACATGGGTGTTTAGTTACATTTTTACAATTTACCTTACCTGTACATTTTTACACACAATTATATGTCCATTAGATTGGTAGGGTACTATAGAAACAATTGGTGGTAGCCCAGTGAGATTTATCTCACACCCTCTTCAAGCATCGTTTGGTACCTAGGGCACAATACATGTATGCAAGTGTTGATAATGAGATGTGAAATGGTTCAAAAACATGATTGATTACTATAATAGGGTGGAGTTAGTATAAAAATATCATGTTGAGGCTCATGATGCTTGGGATAGTTTAAGTATTTCATTTTGGTACTTTGGGTTTTTCATTTATTCTTTCTACTTTGTATCCAAGTTTCCCAACTTACTAGGTACAAGAAATATCATCATTAGTTGTTGTTTGTCTCTCCAGTTAATTCATTTATTCTTATCTGTGTATCATTATGATGTGCATTCTATTTACATTTATTAATTCATCTATTTAGCTATGTTAATATTTATCCACTATTGTTCTCATTGGTACCGATGTAATATTCCCCCCACAAACACACTCAATGACCTCTATACTAATTATAAACCTCTAGAATTTGATATTCTCACTTTATACCATATGGCCCACTGGGATCAGGGCACCTATTAAGAGGAATCTAGGTCTTGGACATCAGATACAAAATTTGTGTCACCTTCTATAAATTTCACCTAGATAGTATATTACAATTCATTTAATATATATTCAAAATGTGTAACCAGTTTACATTATATAGATGTTCACATCCTTTATTCCATCCCAAGAATCAACCCTATGACAGTTACATGGATTTTAAAATATATACACGGTCTATATATATATAGCTAGAACCTTAGATCCCAAAATCCATAGTTGTTCCTGAACTACATTTGAAATCTAAACTCATGGAAACCATCATAATCCTATTTAATGTGATTTTATTGGGAATCCATTAATTAAAAAACCTACATCCCTAAACATTCGGTAATTTTCCCCAACATATGATATCCTTTTCCAAATAAGACTAATTAGACATGGTTAAATGATAAAGGTGAAAAATATAAAAAAATAGGTTCATTGAAACACACAAATAAGGATGTACTTGAAAAAGTACATGATCTTACATCATATCCATCATAGGAACTATCATCCTTGAGCTTCTCTGAGAATCAATGTAGGGTCTCGATGAACATGTCTAGCAATATGGTGGAACATAAGACACCCTCTCCTATTTTTTATTATTCAAATGGCCGTACTTACAATGCACTAAAACAATATCTATATCTTACCTTGGAGATAATTCCCACAATCTTACCTAATCCACACTTGATGCTCCTCAAATGATTCATCTAAAAATATAAAGAAGACCTCAACATGAACTACTTCATAAGGTCTAGTATTATATCATTGAAGCTTGGATAAGTGAAACACATCATGTATGAAATGGTGGTGTTTCGGAAGGGGTAATTGGTATGCTGCTAAACATATCTTTTAAAACTTCTCAAATAATCTTACAAACCTATGCACTATCTTTACCTGTTTCTTGATATATCATTGACTCAACCTTGGACACATCCAAAGAAAAACATAATGTCTAATTTGAAACTCCAAAGATTATATCAAATGGTTTGTATAATATTTCTATTTGTTTTTCATGGTAACCAAAAACCTCCTAATAAAATTAAAAAACACAGATTTATCTTGCATGAAACTATGGAAAAAAATAACCAACTCACCTACCTAAAACCAACAAAGTGGTTATGGACATGAACATTCATTAAAATATTCAAATGGAACCATCCAAATTGACATATAAAAGTGTTTTTATAGGTAAACTTCATGAGATCCATATAATTCTCCCATGAACCATCAAAATTTAAAACACAAGATCCTAACATATCCTCCAAATATGAATTGTATACTCTAATTAAACATCAGTATATGGATGATAAGATATTCTCAATGAAACCTATGATTCAATGACTTTCTAAATTACCTTCACAAACAGTTATGTGAAACAATGATCTCTATCTAAAATGATACTACACATAGCACCATGAAACATTGCATTCTCACGCATCTAAAGATTATCGTGATCATCAATTATGAGGTTCTCCATAATTATTAAGTAATTGGACACCTTCATAAGTATATCTAAAATCACCCATAATGTATCATTTATATGGGTTCTAATAGGTAATACTATTATGAAATCTATAGAGACTTTATCCCGTTTCTACTCAGGAATTAGTAGAAGCTTCAAGAGCACAATGTGACTAATATTCTCATATATCACTTGATGTCAAGTGAAAAATCTCAAAAAAAATCCCATAAACTCCTTCTCAATTCCCAAACACCACTATTATATTAGTAAGATATGATGCATCTTTTTCAAACCAAGATGTAAATCACATCTTCACGCATGAATAACTCTTTTCATCTACTAACACAAGACCATATAAACCATAGTTGGCCACAGAAAAGAAGTGAATTGTCACCACCAAGATACTATCATGCTAGTGTCACCCACCATTTATGCTATCTCTCAGAACTAGGCACTCTATATAAGAAAACTACACTGTATTGATCTATTCTATGAACATGTGTAAAACATATGTCAATTCTAGAGCAACCCCTCCCTAGGACTATTGACCATTGATATGCCTGTTTGCAAAGAGCACCAGTTTCTACCACTCATCTTAATACTCTCACAATACCACTATCTTTTCTTTCATATCAAGAAATTGGTAATGATATTTCCCATGAATGGTGTATGAGATTCCACAAAGTTGAAAAACTACAAATAATGGACCCACATTCTCAATCGTTGGTTTGTGTGCCACTGAGAAAAGATGCACCCGAGGGTCTGGTTTTATGTGTACACCACAATTCGCTAACCCAGAAGATAGTGTCTCTAGCATCTCAGAGAATATATCACCATATCAAAATAAGTATCATGAGTAGGAAAATTCTTCTCATGTGGTCTTAACTATCTAGATCCATAACCAACCACTCAATTATCCTACATCATAACTTCTCTGAGTACAGCTTTGGATGCATCACATTACACCTTGTATGCTCTACCTAGAATATGTAAAGTGAGTATTGGTGTTTTGGGTTTCCTTAATTTCAGTTCAAAAAAATCCCATTCTAAATAAACTTAATAAACATACTTCACTCCCCTATTAGTTATCCCAAACATTGGTGCTTCCATAATTGATAATCCCAAGATAACATTCCAATAATAACCTGTTAAACTCAAGAAACTCCAAATATTGAAATAATTATTTGCTATATCCCGTGATAGCATGGTTTCAAAATTCTTTGGGTCCACTAAAACTCTATACTAGGAGATGAAATGACCTGAGAAGTGTACTTTATCAGTCCAGAAACTATATTTGGTTATATTTGATTAATTTCAATGCTCTCTCAATGTACCCATGAGGATGTCAAGAAGTCGATAATCATCATTTTCAAACTAGTAGTACATTAATATGTGATCAAATAAAGCAAACATAAACTAATCAGAAGAAGGTTAAGTGATCAGATTTATCAAGGACATGAATACCATTAGTGTGTTTGGAAATATAAATGGTATCACTACAAACTCAAAAAATCCCTAGCAAATCCAAAAAGAATTTATTAGTCTGTATGATAGTCTCACCCAAAAATAGTGGTATCATGGTATCTAATCAATATTAAAAAGATATTCAGACCTGTTAGATGATCAAATAGATCATCTATGTGTGAAAGGGGATGTCGATTATTGACCATAATTTGGTTAAATCATCGATAATCCATGCATCATGACAAAGTTTCAACTTCTTTATTTGTGAAAATAATAGGATAAAAACTTGGAGAAATACTAGGATTATGAATCCTTTAGCTTCCAGATCTTATAACTAAGCATTAACTCTCGAAGCACTATTGGTTCCATCGGGTTTGGGTGAATTGAATCTAAATTTTCCCTCAGAACAAACTCAATCATGAAATTGATCTCCTACTCATTAGATATTACATAGAACTCTCTCAGAATAAAATCTTTAAAATTGTCCCCCACTAGAATAAAATTATCATGATCCATTCCTACATCATCCACAAAAAGTTTTATTTTCTGATTAGTGAGACTATCAAATCCAAACTGAATTGGTACTTCATGACTAGCATGATTATATGAATAACCCTTTTGAAAATATTTCTCTCCTTTTGGTGATAGAAGGTTAATTGTCCTCTTTTAATAGTAAATATGATCATAGTTTATAATTGAAATATCCAATCAAGGAATCAAATAAAAACCTATCATTTATATCACAAATATCTTCCAAATAAAAAAGAAATCCACTAATTTCTTGAGAATAGTTCTTAAAAATTTTGTTATTCTCTAATCACAATCCCAATGGTGTATCGATGTTCAAAACACCATCAAAGATTTTCATAGACAAACCCATGTCATTCACAAAGATATAAGATAAAAAAGAATGGTATTATCCCACATAAAAAAAATAATTCCAGGGAAGATGATACAGGAATCATACATTTGATTGTATATGGTCTTGAATCCATTCAAGATAGATTAGTTTAAATAGAGTACAAATGAATAAACCCTCTAACACAGGATCTAGCCTATCTTCCCTTCATTTTTTCAGTTCCTAGTAGTTCTACTCTTTCACTAGGGTTCCATATCCCCTACATCAATATTAATGTATTGTGGACCTCTATATACCTATAAACTAAGAGGTAAATAAGTTATTTCTAGACCCTAGTATAATTCCTAATCCCCTACCACTACTCTATTTTGATATTTCCATAAAAAACATCAAAAGATGACCCAGTATACCTCTAGCATGACACTCTAATGTGAGGCTTAGAAACATTGGACACTTGTGGACCAACATGAAACACTGATAGCATATAATTGAAACACACTAATCATATTTCATCCCACTACTTTAACTAATCTCCACCATATTTCCATGGAAATAATTTTAATGGTGATTCCTCAGGCCACTAGAAGATGATCTACTAATTTTCCACACTAAAATGACCAATACTCTACTCAGGGCCTCTCTAAAATTTACATTTATGATATGTGCCTAATTAATCACATCGGAAAATCTTCTAAATTATAATATATTCACCTATTACCAGATCTCATTGTGAGGCACATCCTGAATATGTAACTCGCTAGATACCTCATCAGTAAATAAATAAATGATAGTGCAGTGCAATTCTCTGAAACATCCATCCAAATCTAGCCATGTTATTCCATCCTACATTTTGTGTATAAAATCTCAATCCTTCTCATACATTAATATCTATAAAAATAAGTGTAAGAATAAAATTTCTTCTATGTACTCCCAAGATAACATTTCTTATGTCTCATCTTAATTTAGAATGTCACAGAAACAATTTGTAGTTTTGCAAAGAATTTATATATCAATATTCACTATCTTTTCTCCATGTGTATCAAGGAGAATGATGATTTTATAGACTAAATCAATTAATGACATGCATATGTGGGGTCATCCATCCCATGTATATGTAGATAATGGTTTTAGCATGCCCACCCTCAGAATATAAGACATCCAATGCATAGTTAGAACATCATCCATTTCTATTGTTTGTATGAACCTCAAGAATATGTCAAAAAGATGAACATCTATATGATTTGTAGGAGCTATAAGAAGTTTCAGAACAGAAACATTATTAACATGATTATTTATTCTCTTTAGATGATCTATTCAAAGATGATGTAGATGAATTTTATCTTTGAGAAAAAACACACTCTTTATAACTCTAGATAAAAACAATGTCGTACTCAATAGGTGAAAAAAATAGAGAAACAAACTCTCAAGGTCTCTCGAAACATGGATTATAAAATATTTAGTGTGACATAAATGTTTATTAATTTCAGTTTATCAAATATAACATGTATCTCATTTCATATTCCATATAAAAATATATATATCACATGAAATATACATGCACCTATCATGAACAATTCATATCAGCAAATATCCCTATGTGCCTATCATGATGCATTTAAACACATTTTCACCATACCAGGCCTCGAGTAAAAATATCAAGAATCATTACATAAAAAACATGTGAATCACCCTAGGTGAAATAAAATCAACAATAATAATTGAACCTCGTGAATATAAATCACATCCTTGGGAACTCTAATTTTCCCCCATACAAGGGTCAACTAATCCCATTCACAAGCTCATTACCAACTCCCATCACACCCAAATATCCTTTATACCTTTACTAAATTTTAAATAAACTAAAAATAAATACCTTACCCTCTAATTCAATTTGTAACATTCCATAATCTATAATCAGTATCATATTTCAAAAATATGGTTGGTTATGTGATATCAAGTAATCCTTCCCATATCATATAGGATTTCAATTAGAAGTGGGGTTGTGAGGAGTATAGTTTGATACTATACATCCATTTATATAGTTACAATACTATTAAAATAAATAAATAAAATATATTAGGGAATCCAAAAATAGAAGAAACCATACAATATACCATTGGTAAGTAAAATATGATCTTAAAAATAAAATAATAGAATATTGTGTATCTGTAGGGTGAAATGTATAAAAATTTCAAACTAATGTAATATAATTAAAAGAACCTGATGAAATAAATAACCTCAAATGGACATGAATACAAACCCTATGCTAGTCCAATATCCAAACTCCATCCAATAAATCCAGAAAGAATAAGTAAAATGGTGATTTATTGTTATCTAGACTTTAATCCACATTATCTTAATGGGTACCAAACCTTGACATAAATAAGTTGTGAGTAAAGTGCAGTAAGTCAACACCAATGTGTCTAATAAAAATTCTTATGATCATATTTTAATTCAATAAATAGATAAATAGTTGTATTAAATAATCAATTTAATATAATACAATATTCAACCTTCCTCATTACCATGTCGGAATGTCATTGAGTATATGGCACAAACATTCAAACCATTACCACATAACCATGTAATAATAAATTAACCAGATAGATCCCTCGGAATTAATATTTCAACATCCTAAAAATGACCTCATTATAAAAATTTCATCATCCAATAATATCCCTCTATATAATAATATCACCATAAAAATAGGAAGAACCAAATATATAATAATTTCATTATCAAACTAATCCAAGATATCTATATAAGAATTTCATCATAAAACTCAAAAAAGACATAACAAGATGTATATCACAATATCTTGTCATAATTCCCAATGGTTAATTATTATAATTACCATTTTCTCTAACATCTACATTAATTTATTTATTAAATTATCTCCATTCATTCTAATAAAAAATCCATTTACAAAAGTAATTATATATAAAAAATTCAAATGGGTTCCCCTACTATTCTAGACATGCATTAATACATTAGATAATTTATTGTTTTTAAGTGATATATCACCTAATAGTTTTTACAAACTTTTTCACATCAATATAGAAAAAAGAGATCCAAGGAATAATCTAATCATTGATTCATCCTCATTCATTATTAAATTAATTAATTTTCATGTTATATCAGCAGAATGTCAATTTTTGGACCTACATATCATTCAAACAGACTATTTACTTAGGTTCTAGACCATTTACCACAAACTGATGATCAATTGAACTCTTCCAATGAGTAACACCAACAATAAAGAAGGTGAATATGATCACAAGAAGGAACTAAATATAGATTTATTAAAAAATACCTCAATAAATTATGAATTATCCTTAAAATCACATTTAATATAATTGTGGAATGAGGGAGGATGTGAAATTAAGATGATGAAATCCCTATATGAAATTTCATATCATCCATAGGCACGAGAAATAAATCAAATGTAAATTTATTACATGGTGTGTAATCCTTGTTTTATATATACACAAAAATCCATGTTGCATCAGGTGAATTTAACCATTTCTAAACATTACATGTCATGTAATATAGATTCCTGATGTGTGAATAGTTCACATCATGAGACGGTTCATGACCTATATTTGTTTCCAAAAATATACCCTAATATAGTTACAATATTTTTAATACATATACACGGTGTGTAAATTTATTATTGGTAGCCATGAGACCAAAATAAAAATAAGAGCACGAACCACCTCCACATCATTCTAAATTGAGGGAAACCACTCTTAATCCCATTTAACACATTTTTACCTTGAGTCCATTAATTTAAAAAACTTAAATCGCCAAAAATTATGACATTTTCCACAATAAAGGTTCTCTTTCTCTAAATAAAACTCAACTTATCGGGTTCAAATATAAAGGTAAAACCCAACAAAAATTGGTTCTATAAATACTCAATGAGGGGTGTACTTAGAAAAATTTTAGATCTTACATCATTAAATTATTACAAATAATTACAATGGAATGAGAATATAATACAGACATAAAAATTTCTCACTTAATCAATTTAATATCACCAATCATATGTCATTGAAAAAATCATCATGATAATAGAAGTCAATATTAATATGTATGAAAAATAATAAATAATCAATCATGAGCCTTTATATCCTATCATAATCATTTTAATATGGAAAAACATAATTTTATAAAATATTGATCATGTATATATAGAAATAGCTTCACTCATTATATTATGGACATGAAATCTGCTCCATGTATAAATATATGGATATAAAATCATGTCCACATAAAAACATGGGATCATTAAACCAAGTCTATGAATAAACTTATGGACCTGAATATTGGTCAAAAAACATTTTTTTACATGTAATCTGGTACATTCCTAATATAATTATTGAATTAATTATAAATTTTAGCCAATTCCTAATAGGACTATAACTGACCAACCTATCATATAATTATATCCCATTAATATGAATTTCCCAAAATCATGAAAAAATAGACATTTAACCAAAAGAAAACCAGGGAATAAAAAATTAATTTCATAAATACATCATCATAATAGCTTTAAAACTGTCCAGAAGGAAAATTTAAATGGTTTGATAAAATCTTACCCTCAGTACAGCATAATTAATACATAAGGATGCCATCATAGAAGAATAATACCTTTAAAAATCACTCGATCATTTCATTAGGGAAATAAACTTTTCATTTTAAATATCTTTTTAGAAATAATGAATTAAATAAATTTCGAGAAATCCATTTTTATTAATATAAAAATGTAAAAATATAATGGAAATGTTAATGAATAGATAGATCATGATTGTTTGAAATTTGATCCATGTTATAATCGATAAAATAATATATTTTTTAGAACCTTCAATAAAGTACAATAATCAAAAATGATATGAAGATTATTTAATTTCCATTTTTTGTAAAAATAAAAAATTGATGAAATCAAATTTATAAAATCAATTTAGAATAGAAAAATTAATTATTGATATTTTTTCAAATAATTTGATATATTATAAAAAATAACATTGAATGTTAGATGATAAAGAAGGGTGTCTTTTAAAAAAATTGTTCCATTTTGAGAAATTAGAAGTTAAAATGGAACAAAAAATATAAAAATTAAATAAATAACCCTAGAAGAATAAACTTTTATAGTGATTATTAGATAATTATTTCATAATTTCACTCAATTTTATTTTGAGCATTATCAATGTGAATTAAAATGAGGATGAAACATAGAAGAATTTATTCAAGTCTTGTCCTACTTAATATGAGTTAAAATATCCTATATAATAAATATTATGTTCATATATAAACATTAAAATCCATATACACACATATAATACAATATATTATTTACATATAATATATTATCACTAATCTATTTATATGTCTTCATTACCATAGTTATTCTTGGTGATAAAAGTTTCATTTTTCATGCATGTTTGGACTCACCAATTATTGTCCATATACATTGATCATGGTTCCACCATATCTAGAATGTTAACAATTTTATAATTATTCAATGTAATGATAATATAATCTTTTATAACTATTTATATAATATGGTGATGATAAATGATTTACATCACATTGTGTAGATAAAACCCCATAATTTCACACGAGTGATGATTCCTTTATTCAATGGATGGAATGAAGGAAAAGGGAAATCATAATTAAGAATATTTATTTATTATTATAAAAATAATTTCATATATAGTCATTGAATATATCTGTATTATCATCCATGTAAAGGGGTAAGAAAAATGACTCACATCACTTTGTGGAGGTGGTAGTCCACACTTATACATGAGGGATATTATCTTTCTCATGTAGTTAGAATGAAAAATAAAGTATGAAATATCGTATAATTAAATAATTATATAAATTTAATATATATTATATAAGAATATTGAATCCTTTATTACACCTAACCATGAATTATAGTGATTTAAAACAAATCATATCACTATGTGGAGGCAGTTGTCTACATGTATGCTTGAGTGATCCTTTTATTTACCATTTTTTAGAAAATAGGGTGGATAATGGTGGATATATATTTATAATATGATTTAGGTATATTTATTATATTGAAGTTATTATTTTATGAAAACATAAAAATATTTAAATGAGGTAGAAGTATATATAAGTCGATAGATATCATGTAAGATGATTATCTCTTATTCAGGAGGCCACCATTATATCCATTTTAAAAAAAGTTATTCATAAGATCTTTTAAGATGTTCAATAACTCCAAATTATTAAAAATTTAATTTATAACATAAATGGTCAGTTTTTTGGTATAGATAGTTGAATAATGAATTTGTAATGGAAAGAGAGTAGGGTTGTCCTTTTATGGGGCAGAGGTACATACCTTGACTTTTTAAAAGATGAAAATAAAATTATGAAATATTAATGCAAATGTTCCATATTAATAAATTAATAATTACTATAAGGTGAGAATGTTAAAAAAAATTCATACCATAATAATTATGATGACAGTTTTTACCATATCCCAAATTTGAACATTATGTGTTTTACTCATTTAAAATAAGTGATAATATATTTAACATTGTATTTGTTACTAATGAAAAAAATAAAATTGGTCTAACTATATATTTTCAACATTCTAATTAAAAATTATGGAATATATTTTTTAAGACAAAAACCTATATAAAAGTAATAAATTAATATAAAATAAAAACCCAGAACTCAATAGAAAATATTTTCCATAAAATATATTTTTTCAGTATAAAGTTATATTAATACCATGATATAGTATAATAATGATCCCAAAGTTATGAATTGATTTGTGTTTTGAATAAAATAATATAATTATATTTTAAAATATGTAAAATTAAAAATTATTATTTATAAAAATATAACTGAAAATAATATTTTCAATAAAAAATTTAGAAATTTCAATATTCACCCCAAAAAAAATTTCACAAAAAAATTTAAAAATACATTGAATGATATTTTTTACACGGAAATTTCAAAAAAAAATTTAAAATTTAAAATGGAAACTTCTAAAAATTATTTATATTAATTCTAACATCCACTAAAAATTTCAAAACAAAACTTTTTTTGAACGGATCATATTTTAGGAGAAACAAATTCACTAAAAATTGAATACTTATTTGTAAATATATTCACATTATAGAAAACTAGTAGAAATATATTCAAATTTGGGTTATTCTTATTAATAAACATTTTAATATTTATCATATAAAGTTATAATATAGTAAGGTTCATTTATACTATGGGTTTTGTGTATCATTAGTTATCAATGAAATTAAATATATTTGAAGATTAATATATCAAAAAATATTGGGGTGTTAGAAACCCAACATTATAGCTCAACCATAAATCTATGTAAATAATACATATTCCCTGGAATATGACATCGATCTATAATATAATGTATGAATAATTAATAATTTTGACTTTTCTAAAGGTGGAGTTATATGTTTTGGAACCAAGATATGTTTTCCATCAAAACTCGAATTGAAGTGGGAGATTTTAGATGATTTTCATTTTTCATACTCATTTATTATTAAAGTATAAATAAATATATATAAAAGGAATACTAAAATTTATGTTTGGATAATATTAATACGGGGATTGAAAATTATGTGTCATGATATATAGTACGCCATCCAATTAAGGAAGGAAAAGTTAACATTATGGGTATGTTAAAATAATTCCACCTTCTGTTATTTAAATTATAATAAAATAAGATGAATTTCACTATAGGACCCCCGAATACATCTAATTTCAATACCATTATTTGGGTTATACTCAATATTTATATGATTTTTGTACATTATACATCCTTAATAGAATGTTTTTGTCTTGAAATAATTCACACAAATATATAAGAGAGGTTTTGGAGCTACATGGAGTACCACTATTCATTATATCTTATCAGGATTCAAGGTTTTACATGTTATTGTAGATATGTATTTAAAAATAATTTGTTGAAAATATGAGATTCCACAATGTATATCTTCCTAATATGGATGGTTTGTCTGAAAGGACTATTCATACTCTCATGTATATAATGAGAATTTATTCAATGGATTTTGAATGATTTTTATACCATGAACACCCAATATTACTATTATAATATAAAAAATTTCCCATTACAGAATTTCTATTAAACTGTATAAGGATATTTATATTAATATATTTTGAAATCCAGCATATATCAATGAATATGGAGATTGGAATCTGATCTGTCATGAACCATTCCAAGATATGTTAGTGAATGTTAAAATAATCAGCTTCATAAAAAACATCATAATGGGAGAAAAATTGTATTGTTGATAATAATATAGTATAAATAGAGCTTGTTTTTAGTTAAAATGGAATGCATAGAATATATCCTTTGGGGACATTATGAAATTTTGGATGATATGGATATTGATCCCTTAGTATATATATCCTTCTTAGATCACTGATCTTGGAAGGGCTATTAAATACTTCTTATAACTCCATATAGACAACTTCCACGTACAAAAATTGTACCTTGTATCACTTTTGAGAAATTAAATACAAGACCCTTCCCATGTCTTGGTCTCTTAAGTTTTTCAATTGGATCAATGCAACTCATTTGAGAAAAACCATGCCGAGATCCTGTATTATGGACACATGATTCAATGGATCAATACCACCAATATATGTAATTGTTTATGAATTTTTTTGGTTATTTAGGTTACATGGGAACCTCATGACACAAATACTAAAAATTACCGTAAACTGTTTTCAATAATTTAATAAACATTAAATGGTTTCATATTAGGGGGAATAACATATCAAACATATTTTTACTAAAATGTTCCTCTATTAAATACTATTTTTGAAATATTTCTCAACATGCAATGCCAAACCATAATATAAAACACTTTTTATTAAATTTGATATTGACTAATATATTGTACCCACTAAATATGCATATATAAACTAAAATAATAAACCTATGAACAATGGTCCATGTTAGTATAATTTTAAAAAATTAGGATAAGAAGATAATTATTTATTTTCTGTGCTTAATATTTATTATATGAAATTGGTATTTTAGTTGTTTTATAAAATTATGATGATAATTAATTTTAACAAAATAGTTAATAGTTAACTAATATTTTCCTATAGAAAAACATTTTTTCATTGTATTGTTTTTATTATTATAAAGGTAAATGTATAAATATTATGATTATAATCATAAAATATAAAATTAATTCATTAACATATAATAAAAATATTAACAGATGAATGAATTTTTGGATTATTATAAAAATAGTTATTTTAATGTTCAATAAAAAATTAACAATATTAAAAATAATATGACTATTAACACATTATTTGTATACAGGTATAGATTGAAAATTCTGGAAACCATTTTCTATGATAAAATATGTATTTTTGAAGAGTTTTTTATCAAGATTCAAATAAATATTTAAATTTATAAATCCATGTTTTCATTTTAGAACATAATATATTATTTAATAAAATTATAAATTAGACATTTAGTATTTTTATTTAATTAATATAAAATATATTAAATTTATTTAATTAAATTTATTTCATCTTTTAAATATTTGGGTTCAAATAATGTAATAAGGACCATTTATGTTCTAGGAGAAATGATAAATTACTTATATAAAAACATGTTACGTGGTATAAAATAGAAAGGGATACAATGGTTTCAACCTAGAGGGAATGACTACAAATATGTTTAGAAAATTTTTGAGAATGGGTGTTTATGACTTTTAAAGACATTATAACATGCATAATATATAATTTACCATTTTGAGATATTTTACATGTGGGTGAATTTCAATTGTTAAAAAGTGTTTTATATATTCTAAAATTCTATCCCATTGTGGTTCTAAATGTTTCTCTCCTTTAATAAATTGTCCTTAATTTAAAACCAAGTTACATATATCCAAAATTAACCAAAAAACCTCCTAAATATTTGTTGACAAAATAAAAAGGTTTTTTATTCTAAAAATATCAACCCATAAAGGATTAATTCCCTTTGAAATAGAGTGAATATATAAAGTGGGATATAAATTCTAACAACTCTTTTCCCATTAATATTTCATAATGTGCACTTGATCATCCTAAAATTCTATTACAATATTTTAAAATTGTAACATAAATTTAATTATCATACCTTTAATTTGTTATTATTGTATAAGAAAAACTTCATTTCCCAGTTCAATTAAGAAAAATTAAAATGTGAATCCTGATTATGTGAGAACCACAACCTCAATGATAAAACATGATTTGTTTTCCCTGATCATAAAAACTATATTTTACAATATATAAATTAAATAAAATATTTTTTATATATTTATATATAAAAAAATTGAGTTCCTAGAATAAAAATCCTTATAAAATAAATATTCATTTTATTTAAAAATAAATCATTATTGAAGCGTAATTATGGTCTACCACCACTATGGAATGATGCCACGTCATTTTATAAAGAACAATAATTGTTAGGTCTACATTATATTTTTTGATTATATATGATTTACACAATCAGTATACATTTCATTAATATGATTATTTAGGTTTTGAAGAAAATTTGAAGATTGTTATAATGTAATCCAATTTTATCAACCCCAATTTTTATAGATAATTCATTTCCATGTTTATCTGTATATATATTGATTTATCCATAGTGTTGGGATTGTGTTTGGGAGACTCTAGACCATAGAATTAACAGATTAAAAATGATAATCTATTTCAATTAACATAGTTGTAGCATTTTTTTTAAATGGTTTTCCTATTATTAGAGACAATATATGGGAAATCAATTATCATAGTTGATTCTAGAACATGTGGTTTATCCAAGGATAAAACTAAGGTTGTTTAGTGTGGTACGTTGTGTGGGATGTGATCTTTGGTGTGTACATTTAATATAATAAATAATTTATTTAATTATTTAAAATAAATTCTATAACCTATTCTAATCCTATATATCTACCTAATTATGATTTTACTGTATGGTTCACCCTATAAGCCTAGTAAGAGTTAAGTAGGATATTAATTGATGATTTACAAAACAATAAGATGCAGATCAGTGATCAGATCGAGGTTAATTGAGAAGCATGGATTAAACAAATCACATCATCTCCCTAAATAGTGAAAGTACTTTTAATAAATAAATGATTCTTAATTGTGTTGGGAGTCTTTATATGTGATCTCCACATGACTATTATATTATTAAATCATTGATTTCATCTGATTTCATTGATTTTGGTTCAATCAATGTAACCATTGATTTTTGTGTAATTTATAACAATCATTGTTATAATGCTGTATACATTTTCCATTCCCTAGTAATATCAATAAACCTTGTTCATTTTCAAGTATTACATTTCCCAAGTATTTTATCACTTTTTTCATTACATTTTTGACAACTATACTTCGCTTTCTTCACCATTGGATCAAATTTTAACGTTTTAATTTGTCCGGGTGGATTTGAGTGTGGCCAAACCATTGTATTCATGTTGTTTGCATGACTGATAGATGGATCAAAAATATCAATATGGATCATGATGAGATCATGATTTAATGGTTATGTCTCTATGTTTCAGAATCCGAAGGGTGGTGGATGGGTGACAAACTCCCTCACGGGTGACCAAATTATAATTTCAAACAATTTAAGGAATATAATCAATGACCAAAAATGTTTTTCATTGATTTTAAGAGGTCAAATAGTATAATTTATGGAAGAAAAATTGAATCTAGGAAATCTGTGATGAATATTCGTTACTACAAATAAAAAACCTAACTGCAAAACATGTACAGGCAGGAAAAGTTTTTGTGTAGTCCCCTAGAAGATTTCGCTAGGATTTTGTGATGTGATAAATATTGCATTCCTTTTATAACCCTGTACATAACGAGTGACCTAGTGTAAGTGATTGATATGTACTCCAAGAGTAGATAGGAATAGACATTGCCCGATACATGGGCATAAGAAGGGTATATAATCATTACCATATACTTTCAGACAACCAAGATTATCAAACAAATCCATGTATATGATAATAGGCTTATCTACTAGGACATGGGTTAGAATACCATGGGAATCTCATGGGTGGATGAGACGTGTCATTCAACCACTAATTGTTTTTCTATGACATTGATTTATAAGACACAACTAAGGGAGAACACACCTAGGAGATGAGACAAGGTCATATGCCACTTGACATCATGTCCATGCTATGTACCTCTCCTTGTAACTTCGACCTTCTATATTTCCTATTTAATTAGTCAAATTTTGTCACACGAGTATTATATCATGAGTTGTTTCTAGGTAAAATTTGATTTTTTCCATTATTGTGTTATATAATTTATTGTGTGTGGTATTTTGAGAATGAATCATATTTAAGGGATTCTTAACAATGGAAGTATTAGGTAATGATCACAGGAGTAACTGCATTCTCAATACTCCCCTACCACGCTAATGAATGGGTCCCCTATAATATTTATATAGGTATAGTAAGTACTCCCCCATAGTAGAGTAGGTGTTGGAACCATGGCTATTCTATGAATTAATTGGAGTATGGTTTGTGTTTGTTGTCAATCCTCAATGGAAGTTCAGAATATGCGCCAGAAAAGTGATGATACAGTTTAAGCAGACAACAGTATTGAAGTTGGTGCCATTTCATATTGTTTCACAAATATTTGGGCCTCAAAATCAGAAAATGAATACATGGATTGTTGGAAAAAGGAGGTGAACGCAAAGAGGAAGTGGTGCGTGAAAAAGGGGGGCCTTGCATGAAATATTGGGTTTGGGGAAAAAATAGCATGGTGCACAAAATAGTTGATTGATTTTTTCCGTGAAAATAGTGCTTCAGAATCAGTACATTGAAAAATGGCAATGGAATGGGCTACGTGAAATATCTAGAGATGTGCACGAAAAATGATACTTGCGAAAAATATTATGCCCCAAGTGAGAGCTTTTTGCACCACGTGGGGTTTTTCGTGCGGGGGTTAGAGACACCTATAAATAAGAGGTGACCCCCTTCATTTTGTATTGTTGAAGACTCAGAGAAAATCTGAGTTTTGATGCACGTAAAAGGTTCACATAAAGTGATTTGAACAAAATATTGAGGGTTCTACGAAATATTCCGTCTTGCGCGAGAAATTCCAGGTTACGCGAAATATTCCAGCTTGCGCAAAAAATTCCATGTTGCGCGAAATATTCCGTCTTGCGAGAAAAATAACAAATTGCGAGAAACAATTTCACTTGTGCGAAAAATTCCAAGTTGCGCGAAATATTCCCGCTTGTGTGAAAAAATCCAAGTTGCACAAAATATTCTGTCTTGCGCGAAAAATTCCATGTCGCGCGAAAAATTCTGGGTTGCGCGAAAAAGGTTAAGTTGTGCGAATAACATGAGGTTGTGCGTAAAACATGGTGCTTGGTGAAATTGTCAGTTAAACCTGTTTGTGCATTTCTGATTATACAGTTTAGTACTTCAGTGCATTCAAGTGCATCATTACCATTATTTGATGCAAGCAGAGTCTTGTGCTATGAAAAGGCAAAGACTTCAATGCAAATCTATTGAATATACCTTCACATCTATAAACTGATTGGGACTTTACCAAAGGCTGTGAGCTAGGGGGAGTCAACGGGAGTGACCTGAGAGACCCAGTGAGCTATCTATGAACTTTTTTAAAGGCAGTATGCTTGGGATAGAGTGACTATACATGAACATTGTAATCCATAGCTAGTGATGTTTATTGGAATTAGGTATGACTGACAACCTATTGGTGTATGCTTCTTGGACTTATCCCTCTGTGGTGATCCTAGTAAAATTGTTGTGTAAACTTCCTACATTCATTAATTTAACAGATTTAACAAGTTCCTACAAACGTGGGAACAAGATCCAAAACATTAGAAAGAAAATTTTAACACGGTGATTTACCCCTCCCCAATCAAGGTGTTCTGGGGTCCTTCAGTAAGGAATTATTCCACTATCTATAATGTTGTAATCAACCATATTTTTACTATAGTGGGGTGAGGTTCCTCAACTATAATTGGGTCTCCCTCAGCGATGAAGAACATCAATGAGGTGTAGTCTCCTCAACATTAAATCATTCAAGTTCAAGCGTGATATTTTCCATCAATGATTAAAATTTTGAGCTGATGAATTACTCATGGAACATAATTTCTTAGTGAATGTGGATATCCCCCTTATCCTCTTAGTTGTCTTTATTTATGAGAATATATACATATATAAATTGTGTTTTTATTTTCCACTAGACATGTACCATTTTCAAAACTATTTTACCTTTATATAGATTCATTTATTGATTTTTAGGCATGAAATTGGTATATATATAATCACAACTACTCTCTTTTCTCATGGATGTTATGTAATAGGTAGAGTATAGGTATGTTGGTACTGAAATCAGTGGATATTAAGTTTACATTAGTCAACTCAATGGGTTTGGTGGTCTGACTAGGAAATGAGAAGTCATACTCTCTTATTTTTTCAACATTCAAGTTATTTCTAGGTTAGGAAATCATTTATGGTTGGGCATGTATTTTCCCCCTTTATTAATTTTTTTATACATTCATACTCAAATGTATTGCCAAGTTGTTATTTTATGAATGGCTATTCTCCAAATATTGAAATCAATAATTATTCCTCTACTCTTTTTCATGGAGATAGATTTGTGCGTGCATAAATGTACATTAGAAAAAGGGATCACAATTCAGTTATGACTTCATAGAACATGTCCAAGTCCCTATCCTATTGGATGTGAGATTTTGGTGGTCAAAAATAGCATTACACCAGCCCAGATGACCTCGATGAGTCGGTCATGACTGAGTGGCATCAGTGTATGTCATCATTAGGTCTTTATTAGAGTAGGACCCATGGTGTGGATTTATAGGGGACTTTGTTACATTACATTTGAGTGTATCAAGTGTCCCTTTGATTCTAGGGAATACAGAGTTAATGTGGTGTCCCATATATACATTCAACATGATTCTCACAATATTCTTGTTCACTCTGTATACCGAGACATCAGTTTTAGGGATCAAAGGGTACATGCATCATATATGATAATTTCCTTTGATATTACTTATTGATTTAGATCAGCATATATATACATATATATATCTACATATATCCCCATATAAATATTTTACATATTGATCACATATAGGAAAACATTGATAAATAAAGAAACTAGGTTATTGATATAGGATTATAACTAATATCCATTGAGTGATGAGACCTAAGTTCAGGGGAAAACTCATAGGGTGTTGCCTCTATGATCGAAGGGGGAAGCCTCTTCTCTTATTGAGATTCATGTAGTCTTAGTAGGGAAGGATGATTATTCTTATAGGATTATCTCACTATACATGGTCAAGATTCTAATACCATATAGCTCTTATTCTGAGACAGACCAACATGTTTTGGAGGACTGGCTTCATTTGGAAGTTAGAGTTCTAGTCATGCTCAGACTCCCACTAATGAGATGGTTGTGCATGTTATCAACCGTGTTCTTGGGGAAGTAATGCATAAGTTGATTAGGGTGATTCATACCCATGATGAGAAAATAATTCAAAGACCTGAATATTACATTTTATTTTTTTTAATATATGGAATTATTTAGAGTCTGCGAAAATTTACGGTGCGTGATTACGAGGCCTGGTGTACCCGAAATGAATTTATGAACTTTTTTAAGGTACATTCAGTAAAGGACCGATAAACGTTTTTTTAACTTTTCAATAGGTTCTCGGATTAAAAACATGAGTGAATTGTTTAATTCATAGGGTCGAGATTCTCTTAATAGAGACATTACATTGACCGTAGTAGGTCTGGAGAAAAAGTTATGTTTGGGACTTTTCAAAGAATAATAAAAAAACATAGTTATTTTTTATTTTATTTATTCTCCTCCAATGGTCAAGATGAAGCGTGGGACCAATGATTTTTCAATCCAATAAATGGATTGACCTTTCAATCCTATATAATAGCAATGTTGTGGTATTAGGAAGGTTCTATATTAATGATCCCCCATTAATTCCCAACTTCGTTACTTACCCTTCCCCTCTAATATTTAAATAGATCACGGGGAGAGGTATCAGACCTGATTCTCCAAGAAACAATGTGTTGTCGATGTGATGAGACACCAAACCCTTAGAAGATGGAGCCGGTTCTGGTGAGCGGTGATGAGCGACACCGAATCCCAGAACAGGGGATCGATGATCGAGCGACTATGTTGGAGGCTAAATGTGGTGGGACGGTGAACACCAACCCAATTCCCTAACCATGGGAATTTTTCCATTGTTCTTGAGTTAGGGGTTTGTTTATTGTTTAATTCAAGTATTTTTCATGAACCCTTTAATCCTCCCTCTTGATAGAAAGCTAATGTGGAGGGTGTAGGCCTGACAAACTCGACCCGAACCCTCTGCTACTTTGCTACCCTTATGCACTCTCTGGAAGACCGTCGGTGCGACAACACCGATCGGCTACAAAGGAGGCGAAAAGCTGACGCACGCTACAAGAGGAGGCCATGGAACTAAGCCAGGGTGGCCATTAAAACAGTTGTGATGGTCGGAAGAGGTGGCCAGCACATTGGCTGGCTACAAAAGAAGATGGTTACATGACCATCACGCCGCTAGTGGGCAAGGAGCCATGACCGTAGTTGCGGCGCCCATGTGGCACCGCCTTTTCACAAGAGAAATGGACTACAGGCCATTCGGGACCCTTTTGGGTCTCAACCCCCTACTAGATCGGGTAGAAAGAGGGTCGTTCTCCTATGGGATCTGCCTCATGCAGTTGGACAGCCTACCCAGTGGGCCGTACCCCCATGCGGGTTGGGCCGCCCTTGCGGGCATCCCCCTTGAGGGACGGGCCTCCCCTTGGGGTCGGGCCAGACCACAGCAAAGAGGGATGAGCCCGCCGCTGTCTAGCGTAGTAGGATCAGTCTCGGATCTGGTCGGGTCGACCCAAACCTAGTCGGGTTGGGTCAGAACGGGTTGGACCGGGTCGGACCGGACCTGGACCCAAACTGGACTCCCAAAACACCTAAAGGGACATAGCTTGAGAACCAGACATCCGTTTGACGAACTGTCTATGATGATGGGATCCCTGGATTTAGATGTTACATTTGGTATACTCTGCATGAGTTTTAGGAATAGTTTGAGTGTGGCCGGGTTGGATCGAACCCAAATCCAATCGGGTGATTGGAGATAAAATGCTTATAACTCATAGACTGGGCGTCCGATTGATGCACCGTCTATCGCATTGGAACACTTACAACATATCGTAACTTTGGATTACTTATGTGTGGATATTAGGGGTGGTATAGGTATGACCTATATCTCGAGGGTTAGATTCTATGGAACTCGATTGTACCAAATGCAAGGAATCTGGTGGCATGCTCTAACGTGAAGAAAGAACATTGATCCTGTGTGGGTCAGAATCGATCGATCCTTTGTGGATTAGATTTTATCAGATCATGTGTTGGTTAGTACTCAACTATCTTGTGTGGGATAGCGTATACCGATCCTATGTGGGTCAGTGAGGGTTAGTACCTAGTGATCCTGTGTGGTTTAGCATCAGTTCTAATTAACAGAATAACATAATCTTGCCATATGACTAATCATCTATAATTATCTACTTATGTTTTAACTAATGTGAGTTGATTCTTCTATCTTTGTGGTGTTACATATGCGGTACTTCTTCCTTCATGGTGTTTTCTTCTTGGTGTTACCTATGTGTTACTTCTACCTTCGTGGTGTTGTCTTTGTGGTGTTACCTGTGTGGTACTTCTATCTTCGTGGCGTTACCTGTGTGGTACTTCTATCTTTGTGTTTTTACCTATGTGGTACTTCTACCTTCGTGGTGTTACCTTTTTGGTAATTTTTCCTCATGTTTGAGATGATTATATGTAGATAACTTAGGTTTATTTATGGGAATATACCTAATAATGTTTATGTCTATCGCTTCATGATTGAGATTGGGGTCTCACTTTATTGTATTTCCTTTATGAAACTTTGGGAGACCTACGGGGTCATAGGGTCCCTATTGAGTATCATTATACTCACTCATGCACTGGCTACACCAGCACCTTGTTTTGTATTGTGTAGACGATGGATATCATTGATCAAGGATGAGGGAGCCAGGACAGGACGGTACTCGGAGGTGGACCATTTGGCGTGACGTGGCGCATAGACTACTGATCGTGAGCTGAACCTACACTTCAGGTAGGATCCTTAGTAGATGATCTAGGATATATTTTTCACTTTTCAGTTGTATATTTACTTTTCAGTTGTACTTGTACTTTCTATTTGGGCTTGTATTTCGGTACCTTTACTTTTAGCACACTTTTACTACATCAATTTATTCTTGTTGTGTTCTTGGACTATGTGTCTATACAAGATAAAAAACTATGCCTTCCTGTTTCAGGGATATGCCTTTCCAGTGCTAGTCTCCAGCCCTTGTAATATGGAAGGTGGGCCGGTGTAGTCATTGAATGGGCCTCAAGGGATGGGTTAGGACAATGTGGTATTAAAGGAGTTTGTTCTATCGATGAACTGGGACTCTTATCTTTTCGATGTGGAAATAGTGTTAAGTGTTATGGGTGTGGTTTTCAGTTTGGGGAATCCAGTTTTGGGGCGATGGCCGACGTATCCATACATCAGGACCCTGACTACTAATTTCTGACTCAGCGCACAAAAACAATGATTGCATGTGTTTTGAAAAGTTGTCTTTTGCTCTCTAGAGTCAGCTCACTAGTTATAACATAGTGACTATAACACACCTATTTTATTTTAGGATTCATCCATGTAGACAACTAGATAGGATTCCCGAGAGAGTATGCGACAATGGACCACCGAGCGATGAGCCCTCAGTGTAGGGCCCTCTTACGGCATTAGCACCTTCGGGTGGTGTACCAGCAGCACCACTACCCATTAGGCAGCAGCTACCACAAGTCCCAAAAGTAGAGGGTGTACGCCGACTGAGCGCATTTCATGAGTTTCAGAGACATAGGCTTCTATGGTATTGAAGAAATATTGATCCGTAGTTGGTTGAGGACTGGCTGGAGGCTGTAGTCAGAGTTTCCCATCTTGTTGGGACCCCAGCTAACCTCATAGTGATTCTAGAAGCCAGTCCTTTTTAGGAAACATCAAGGAGATGGTAGAGCTTGATGCTTCAAATATATGATGAGTTGACCCTCATATGGGCAGACTTCGAGAGCCTTTTCATGGAAGAGTTAATCCCAAAAACTCTACACTCAGTGTGTATACAAGAGCTGATGCACTTACAGCAGGGCAACATGACTGTGGACCAGTACTCAGAGAGGTTCACTGTTCTCTTCCTATAATACAATGACATGGTACTGGAGCCTTTCATCAGGACCCGTAGATTTGAGCAGGGTATCCGGCCAGAGATCATAGAATCAATGATATGTCACGTCATTCCAATGTAGGTTGGAGTGATTGAGTGAGAACTTTTGGTGGAGAGCTTCTTTGTTGAGCAGGCAACGACAGTGAGAACCACCACCAGACGTCATATAGAAGAGTCATATACAGCAGGAAGTAGATAGATGACGCAGTTACCCAAGTGGGCCAGGCCTTCTGGTGGGTGACCATAGGATACAGGGTTGGTGGTGCAGGGCTCATGGGATAGAGGAAGACAACTAAGGATCATGAAGTTCTACTCATGCATTGGGCAGGGTCACATGGCTCACAACTACCCAACCTGTCGTACAGACGACTAGCAGACGGTCGAGGGAACGCTAAGGTAGAGGGAGAGATTCGACCAGGGAGGTCCGCATCCAGTAGGCTAACGTGGCAGAGGAGTTGGTCGGGCAGCCGGTGATGGGTGGTGATTCAAGGTTATACCGCCACCACCTCCAGGTGGTCCACCCCAACCACGAGTGTAGGTGGGTAGGGGTGAGCACAGCTCCAAGTAGCTGAGTCCTACGACCACAGTGCTCTGTAGATGATTATAGTTACAATTTGTGTCTACTCCACCTTAACTGCAGTACTTATAGACATAGGTGGAAATCACTATTTTATTGACATGACC
This sequence comes from Viscum album, assembly GCA_963277665.1. Taxonomy (NCBI): domain Eukaryota; kingdom Viridiplantae; phylum Streptophyta; class Magnoliopsida; order Santalales; family Viscaceae; genus Viscum; species Viscum album. The sequence continues at coordinate 524,547,144 of OY728150.1, forward strand.
CTCATTTAGATATCAGAATTTCTTGTAGAGATATTGTCTCGATCCTTACAGCTAGAGATTCATCCGGGAGAGGATTTGAAAATTACACATGGGTTCCAGAAGTGTGAGTTCACTATAGGAGGAGAGAGCTTTGGTTGGGATATTTTAGTAGTTGCGTCGAGTCCATAAGACACCATCTTGGGTATTGGATGGTTATGCACTGTACATTGACATTTTAAATGTATTAGGAACAAAGTGTGGTGTGTCCACGAGGATGGGACTAGGTTTTCCTTCACCAGAAATAAGGGAACCTTTAAAGCATAGGATGGACTAACCCGAATGAGGGTGCATTCGATCACACACCAATTGTCTAGAATTACCCTCAGAGTAGTAGATGTTGAGAGTCTAAACTATCCTATAGTGGTGGAACAGTGTGCCAATGTCTTTCCTGGTGATTTTTTGGGACTTCCTCCACATAGATAGGTATACATTTACATCTACATGTACCCCAGTATAGCATCGATATCTAAACCATCATATCAGATGGCTGCCATGGATATTCGTGAGTTATGGGTAGAGTTGGAGGATTTGTAGAGAAAGGGGTTCGTAAGACCCAGTGTTTCTCCATGGGCAGCCCCGATTTTGTTGACCAAGAAGGAAAATGGGTGATTGGGACTCTGTGTGGACTATCGACACCTGAACTAGGTGGCCATAAATAAAAAGTATCCACTTCGGAGGATTGATGATCTTTTCAATCAAATGAAGGGAGCTTGTTGGTTTTTGATGATATACCTCAGATCAGGCTATCATTAGCTTAGAGTACAAGATGAGGATGTGTCGAATGTGACCCTCAGATGTCATTATGGACACTATGAGTTCCTGGTTATGCCATTCAGTGTGATCAATACCCCAATAGTGTTCATGGGACTCATGAACAAGATATTCTATCCATACCTCAATCACTTCCTGGTGGTCTTCATCGATGAAAACTATATATACTCATCTTTAGAGTAGGATCATGTCTATAATCTTTAGATAGTTATGGATACACTCCGAGAGGACCATTATTATGGTAATCTCTTGAATTTTCAGTTCTGGATACGAGAGGTCCAATTTATTGGACACATATTCTCAGAGAACGGATTTGCAGTGGATCCAGAAAATATAGAGGTTTTACATTCTTGGGAGCCACCCAGGAGTGTGACCTTGGTGCGGAGTTTTCTGGGGTTGGATAATACTACTTGAGATTTGAGTCTGACTTTTTTGGAGATATAGAACCCTTTTCAGCATTGACAGATAAGGGAAATCCCTTCATGTGGATGAAGATATGCTAGTAGAGTTTTTAGAAGCTGAGGTAGAGACTGACGAGTGCCCCCATCTTGAGGCTACTAGAATAGAGCGTTGGGTATGTGGTCTTCTACGATGCATCAGAGACCAGAAATGGGTGTGTCTTAATGTAAGAGGGATCAGTGCTTGCCTACAGCTCATGGAAGATGAGGAAACATGAGTAGAACTATGCTACCCACAACCTGGAGTTAGTAGCAGTGGTTTTCACCTTTAAGATTACTTGTTTGAAGGATGGTTTAAAGTATACTCTAATCACAAGAGTCTCAAGTATATCTTCTCTCAAAAGGACCTGAACTTGCGACAGTGGCAATGGCTGCAATTAATCGAGGACTATGACATTGATATATTCTATACTCTTGGGAAGGAGAACGTGGTAGTAGATGCACTCAACATGAGGTCTGGTCTATAGTCGCTGAGTGAGGTGATAGAGCAGATAGTCGCATTGCAGATATCCTTTGTGGATACAGATAGAGCACCATACCTACATTATATGACAGCCACTCCCCCACTCCTTCAGTTAGACAGGGAGGTGCGGCTTGGGTACATTGACTACGAGGCTCTACATGCATAGATATCCTCAGAACATACACCTAATAAATTTTATGAAGGTGGGGAGTATTCCATCTTCTTTAGAAGACGTACCATGGTACCAGTGGTTCTATGAGAGGAGGTGTTAAGGTAGTTCCATACATCCACTCTTGTGGAACATCCTAGTGTGGAGATGATGTACCAGGACCTCCAATGTCAGAATTGGTGAACAGGGATGATGAAAGTAGTGGTAGAGTTAGTTTCTCGATGCCTCACTTGTCAGCATGTTAAGGACAACCATCAGGTTCCAACATGATTAACACAACAACTAGAGGTGAAGATGTAGAAGTAGGATGGATTCTCCATGGAAATTTTGAGAGGGCTTCCACGTATGTCCAAGGGACATGATTCCATCTTGTTGATTGTTTACCGACTCACCAACTCGGCCGACTTCCTACCTATCAGAGAGCAGGGATTAGTAGAGGGATTGGGATGCCTCTACGTACCAAAGATTGGGAATCTTCCTGGGGTTCAATCGGCAATCGTCTCTGACTGTGATGCGCATTTTACATCCCAATTGGGGAAGGTATTACATGAATCATTCAAGACTCAATTACATTTGAGCACCACCTTTTATCCTTAAACAGATGGATAGATGGAGTGGACCATTCAGACGCTAGAGGACTTTCTTCGTGCATGCATCCTTGATTTTGGCCATAGTTGGGAGGATAGCTTTCCCTTGGTGGAATTCGCATACTACAATAGTTACCACTCCACCATCGGTGTGGCCCCATTTGAGGCCCTATTTGGTTGACCTTGTAGATCACCACTGTGCTGTACGATCCCAGGGGTCCAGCACTTATGGTTCTAGAGTTGGTATGGGTTACCACTGATTACGGGTAGATCATCCAGGAGTTGATGAAGATTATACATAGTAGACACAATTCCAATGCTGATAGAAGGTAGATACCATTAGAGTTCTAGTAGGGTGACCACATATTCTTGTGTGTCTCTCCATGATAGGGAATACAAATATTTGTCTGAGGTAGCAAGTTTTCCCTGAGGCTTATCAAAACATTTTGAATAATACGGAGGATAGATGAGGTAGCCTACCGCTTGGAGCTTCCACCACTTATGGATAGAATGCATGAAGTCTTCCACATATCCCAGCTGAGGAGATACGTCCATGAACCATCTCACATCATCGACCACAGTGAGTTGTACATTGATGATGGGGCGATGTTTACATAGGTTTCATTAGAGATTGAGGATCGATGGGAGCAAGTCCTTCTTCAGCAGTTGATACGTCTGGTGCACATTCGCTGGTAGCATGAGAACCTCTAAGAGAAAACTTTTGAGTGGGAGGATCTAATTCGTGCTCAGTATCCCCATTTGTTTTTTAAGTATATGTTTTGGATTTTGGGGATGGAAGTTCCTATGTTGGGGAGAATGTGAAGTCCTAGATTTTCCGTGTAATGTTTTTTATATTTACATGGGATCCTTATAAATCTGTGACAATTGATGGTGCATGATTATGAGGCTCATTCTACCCTGAATTAATTTCAGAACTTTTTTTATGGTATGTTAAGTAAAGGCGCGAGTGGAATTTTCAATATTTTGAATGAGGGATCAGATTAAAAATATGAGGGCACCGTTGAATTCATAACACTAAGATTAACTTAAAGGATACTTTACTTTGACCTCTGTAGGTCTGGAGAAAAGTTATGTTTTTGGACTTTTAAAATAATAATAACAATAACTTAATTAATTTTTATTTTCTTTCTTCTCCTCCAATAGACAAGTGGAAGCGTGGGACCATCGACGTGTCAGGCCAATAAATGGATTGACATTTCATTCCTAAGTAACATTAATGTTGGGGAATTAGGAAAGTTTTTAATTAATGATCCCCCATTAATTCCAAACATCGTTTCTTACCCTTCCCGTCTACTATTTAAATATAGCTTGGGGAGATGTATCGGCAGGGCTTCTCCAAGAAACAAAGTGCTGACAATGTGCCAATACGCCAAACCATTGGAAGATAGAGCTAGATTCTGTGAGGGGTGACGAGCAAAACTGAAACCCCAAATAGAAGATCAACGATTGAGCGACGATGTTGGAGGCTAATGGTGGGGGGACGATGAACTCTGACCCACTTCCTCAACTGCGAATGTTTCTCCATATTTCTTGAGGTTGGGTTTGTTTCGTGTTTAATTCAAGTGTTTTTCTTGAAACCTTTAATCCACCCTCTTGATTAAAAGCTGACACAAAGGGAGTGGGCCAAACGAACCTGACCTAAACCCTCCTCTACTTCGCTACCCTTGTTCCATCTGTGGAAGACCATCAGCGGGGCGGCACCGACCAACTACGAAGGAGGAAACATGCTGATGTGCACTGCAAGAGGAATCCATGACACTAAGATGTGACGCTCATCGAAGAGGCTAGCACATGTGGTCCACGGAGGAGGTGCAGCACGTCATCACGTGCCACATGTGAGAAAGGGGTCGCAGCTCGTCAGTCGCGACAGTTGGAGATGGTAGCCATCACATCGGCCAGCTACGGAAAAAGAGGGCGGCACAACCAGTGCACCGTCGGTGGGCAAGGAGTCATGACCGAAGCCAAGAAGAAAAAGGAAAATGTCACATGGGTTCCATGGAAACAAGTAGGCACCCATGTGGAGCCACCATTTCACAAGACAAACGGCCTCCGGGATGTTTAAGAGACCAGGGGGTCTCACCCCCTACCACCTTAGGCAAACAGTGACTTGGGCCTCATGCAGTCGGGCCACCTACCCAGCGGGCCGCACCCCCTTGTGGGCCGGGCTGGACCACAACCTAGCTGGCCAAGACAGCTGTAGCCCAGCCTAGCTGTGTCGAACCTGAATCTGGTGGGTCAACCCAGACATGACCCTGGCCCAATTGGACATTGAAACACATAAAGGGCTATGACTTGGGAACTAGTTGTCTGTTTGATGAAACGTGTACAACAATGGGATCTTGGTATTTAGATGTTATTTTTGGTATACTCCACTTGTTTTTTGGGAATAGTTGGAGTACAACCGGGTTTGATCGAACCTGAATCCAACCGGGCCCTCAAAACTAAAACGAATGTAACTAATAGAATGTGTGTCCAATTGATGCATTGTTTGTCACATTAGAACCCATACGACATAAAGGTCAATTGGGTTAGTCCTTTGTGGAGCTTAGTAAAAGTCGAGGTACGAATGATATCTTTAGGGGAAGATTCTACATAACTCGAGCACACCGTGTGTGGGGAATCATATGGGAGGCTGTAGCGTGAAGAAAGAACATCGATCCTGTGTGGGTCTACATCTATCGATCCTGTGTGGGTCAGATTTCATCAGATCAGGTGTGGGTAAATGCTCAACGATCCTGTGTGGGTAAGTGCATACCGATCTTGTGTGGTTTAGATCTTGTTTTGGTGAACAAGGATTAGTTCATATCGATCCTGTGTGGGTTAGAAGTAGTGTTACTTAACAGAATAAGATGATCGAGCTGTAAGACTATTAATATGTACTTTTATACTTAAGCTATACATGATTTGAGATAAGTCTTCTATCATTTTGGTGTTACTGGTGTGGTGCTTCTACCTTCGTGGTGTTACCTATGTGGTACTTGTACCTTCGTGGTGTTGTCTTTGTGGTGTTACCTGTGTGGAACTTCTATATTTGTGGTGTTACCTGTGTGGTACATCTTACTTCACGGGGTTATGTATGTGGTACTTCTACCTTTGTGGTTTTACCTTTGTGTTATTCTTTCTTCATGTGTGAGATGAGTATATCTCAAAAACTTAGATATATGTATGGGAATATACCTATTTAGGGTTGATGTCTATCGCTTAATGCTTGAGATTGGGATCTTTCTTTGTGGTATTTGATTTGTTGAACTCTGGGAGACCTACGAGGTCTCAGGATCCCTACCGAGTATTGTTATACTCACTCCTTCATGGGATATGCCTACCCCTTTTTGAGTATAGTGTACATGACAGACATAATTGATCGAGGATGAGGGATCCATGAATGGATGGTACTCAGAGGTGGGCCATTTGAAGTTATGTGACACAAGGACTACTGATAATGAGTTGTACATACCCTTTAGGTATGATCCTCATTGGATGATCCATGAGCTATTTTTCACTTTTCATTTGTATCTTTACTTTTCAGTTGTATTTTTACTTTTCAGTTGGTCTTGTATTCTAGTCCTTTTACTTTCAGGACACTTTTACGACAATAGTTTACTTCATTGTTGCTTCTTATTGTGTTCTTGGACTGTGTGTATGTAAATGTTAAAATGAAATACCTTCCCGTTTTAGGGATACACCTTTCTGGTGCTAGTCTCCACCCCCTGGCCTATAGAAGGTGGGCTTGGGGTAGTCCCAGCATGGGCCCCAAGGGATGGGTCATGAAAAACACTCTCATGGTTATACATTCTATTTAATTTTTGGGATGAGTATTAACCATCATGTTTATGGTATACATAGATTCATTTATTATTAAATCTAAACCACAGAGACATGACGGTGGAAAATTATGATGTTATTTTCATTGACCTCATATATTACTCATTGTATATGTTTCATGATGGTTTCTTTTGGTTATGAGAGTTAGTGAACTGTCACTGTAAAGACATATTTTCCAATATAGGCTTAGTCTACTTTTAGAACATTGCTATATTTATAGAGAAATTTCTATTAACTAATATATTCCTAACATAAGAAATGATAGTGGTTAGAGATAGTGGTGGAAATCATGTGGTTGAATTGTATAAAATATCATTCATACATACATCATAGAGGTCATTGAAAAGGATCCGTAGTCGTTCTTGTATTCAGATTCTAAAATCTATGGCTCAAGTTTTATTTATAGTATATATCTACCCATTTTAGTGCAAATGTTGTTCCTGGGAAGGGTGGGGACATATGGCATGATAATTTCAAAAAATTCATGATGATAAAGATAGGTGGATAATAGATATACCATAGAGGAAGTGTTCTGACTATTTATCTCTCAAACATGGTCAAGGAGGACCCTAGAGAGGTGGAGTAGTCAGATAAGAATTTGGGGCCCTTGAAGGTTGGGGTTCTTGTGGGGGGAGATGTTATGAACTACTTCCCCACCACCACCACCAGGTGGCCTATGAAAGGCTCATGGGGCTCATGGTCATAGCTAATGCCATCTGTATGCAATGCAGTGAAATGACCGGGTTGTGCATGAGATGATTCAATAAATGATTTGTTTATTTTCAAATCTTTACACTGTACATGTAGAAACATGTTAGAGACATTCATTTGTCTCTATATTCGTCCATTAAGAGATATTTCTACCAATTTAGTCATTATTCCAATATATTCTTCTATAGGTTCATTCCCTGAGTGATTCTTCGATTTACCATTTCTTCTGGATGTTTGAGTAGGAATTTTTTTATGATAGTTTCTCATGGGACCTCATGGTCATCATGATGAAACCAAATGATGTATTATTTGGTAAAAAATATAATCCAATGGCCCAATTCAAGATTCAATGTCATTAAATAGGAGTAATATTCTATCAGATTGATGGAACATAATTCTACACTATTGGTCAAAGATATCTCTTTGATGATTAAGTGTGTCTCATAAGTAGTAAGTTTTAACCCATCAAAAATTAGATGTAATATTTAAAAATTGGTTCAATAGTCTCTTCATGAATATTTCTTCCTCCAGTAGTGAAGAATTATATATACATTTTTTCTAAGGTCATACATGGACTACCTCTAATGTAAGAGATGTACTTTTACATAAACTTATACCCAAATAATTCAATTATATTTTATATAGCATATTAGATGGACCGTATCTAGATATGAGAGATGAGGCTGTTGTTTGATGACTTTGGAAGAATGGTTTCATCAGACTAGTGTGTCCGCCATGGAAATTATAGGTTATTTCGTTAAAAAGGGATGAGATATTGTGGCTATGTGTTGATTATGTTCTTCTAATTGGGTTACTGTAAAGGAAAAATTACCCTATCATAAGATTTATGTCATCTTCAAAAAATAGGGAGGTGTGAGTCAGTTCTCACATATCGATATCAAGTCCAACTACCATTATATGATGGTTCTCTAGAATGCAATTTTGTTGATGGAATTTAGATGTCATTATAGACAATATGATTTCATATTAAATCCTTTCGGTGTGAAAAATTCCCTGACTATGTATATAGATATTATTAAATGAATCATCTAGAAATATATGGAACAATTTTTGGTTTTGTTCCTTAATATTTTACTAATTTACTCTATTAGTGGAGGTGAATTCAAAGTATCTAAGAATATACCTAGGATTACTATTGGAGCACCAAATCTATGGTAATATCTTGATGTTCCGATTTTGGAACCTTAATGTTAAAATTTTGTGGAATTTCATATCTAAAACTATTTTAACAAAATAACCAATAAATTTTTATGTGGTGACTTCTTAGGAGCCACCAAAGTTTGTGTCAGATGTGTATATTTTTCATTCATTGTTAGGGTACTAAACGAGGCTTGTTGAACAATTATATTGGATTTTAGCAATATTGACAACCTTTAATTTGAAGCGGTAATTGTTTATCTCGACCAAGATATGTGAGAGAGCCATTGATGAAAATAAAATGACGCTGACCAGTGCTCCTATGATGATGGTAATGGAGGTGGGTGATGAGTAAAAAGTGTATTGTGATTCCTCATGAGTAAGGATCGGTTTTGTGATAATTCACAATAATACATTGATCATACATGGAATGGGGAAGTTGAGGCCCCAAAAGCATAACTACATGACCCTAGAACTATAGTTGGTAGTATTAGCCTTCACATAGTTGATTTAGAGGCACCATATTCTAGGTCAGTGTTTTGTTTTTTTCTCATACCTCTAGAGTCATAGAAATATCTTCAGTCATATAGATCTTAACAAGAGAAAGAGGTATTGGTTATAGATTATATAGTAGTATGAATTTGAGAATATCTTTACTCTGAGAAAGGTTTTGGTTGTGCTATATGAAATAAGAAAGAATTAAAATTATTTAATCATAGATGAATCATCAAAATAATTGGATTTATAGCTTGTGAACATTATAAAATATAGGGGTTTAATTTTTGTTCAGTTAATGGTGGTGGTTCTTCTACTTCAGCATCATGTGATTGTGAATCGGCTTGGTGAAAACAACTATGTGGTTCTACATTACAATATAGCCTCATGAGATTCACCAAAATAATTTTATTATATATAATAATACATAAAACTTTTCCAAGTATGGATAGTGGTTCTAATCATATTTCAAGAGTAGGTGATAATGGAGATTCATGCCTCTCCATTGGTTGTACATCCTAGTTTGTAAAATATGTATCAAAACACCTTGTAGTTTTTTTATTTGGTATGGAATGAGGTATGGAGTTCCAAATTTTTTCTATCAGTGTTTTATGTGATTGCTGTAAAATGATTTGTACCATGTTCGTATAGGATTGAAACAACCTATTGAGATCCCACGATGAAAATGGGATATCAAATAAATGGATTTTATAAAAGGTAATTCGTGGATAGAGACAAGAATCGATGATCTCTAGGTGATTGTTGATTGATGTACCATGTTGATGTAGTTTTATTCCATATAAGATAATAGTTATGTTGGGAGTACGGGAAAATTTTATGTGTTGGATATCATATAGTTTCACGGACAACCCACGATTATTTTTTGTAACCGTGATTATCAATTCACATATTGAATTTTAGAGCCCAATTGGAGGCCTGTATGTCCCTGTTATAGATGATTGAAAAATTTTTCCACCATATATACGTCCATACAGATAAGACTATGTAATTTCTGGAGCATATATTTTTGGAATGTGTGTTAGAATTTATATGAAACTAGATGGAATATTTTCCAATAGTAGTGTTTTATTATAATAACAAAAAAAATATATTATTAGCATGGTACCTTTCATGAATCTTTACATGAGATATTTCTCTCTCCATAATGTAGGAATGAAATTGGAAATGGAATTTACTATTGGGCTTTAGATATTTTAGGTGATAATAGAGAAGTTTCACATGGTCCTCTAGTATATGTGTATAACCCCGAGAATACAAAATTCTTACACATATTGGCATTGTCGTCCCTTTATGATCAATACATCATACCTTTTTTCATTAGAGACCCAACGTGATGAGGATTTGATATGACTATATGGGATGGAAATATATCCCTAAAGTTCATTAAGCCATTTGAGAGTTTACATATGGTTAGTGAGGGTTCTTAACACATAACACTACCCCTATAAATTGATCATGTTCATGACCTCTTCTATATGTCACAACTGATGAGATATATTCATGATAAAATAAATGTTATTTATTGGGTTGAGAAACAAATTAGGGATTCATCAACATTTGATGTGTACGTGGTCGATATCAAGGATTTGAAAGAGAATATATTTTGTCGATGGGTCATCCCTTTGGTTCATGTGATTTTGCAGCACGATAAAATGTGGGAGAGCCCATGGGAGCATGATAGATAAATTCAAACATAGTACCCCACGTTTATTGAATTTTATATTCCAGACGAAAGGCCTTAATGGTGGGGATAATGCAAATAGTCTATATACTATGTATTATTCCTTAGAATGTTTCTATGTATATATTTAGATTTATTTTCAAAGTCGATAATATTTTTGGGTGTCTTGGGACCCAAAAATTAATATTTTATAAATATTAATATATTTTAATACATGGAAACACATAATTTTTGGTTAAATGGATTTTTTTAAATTAGAGGCATCATATGGGAAATCTGAGACTGTGGTTGATTCCAAAGAATGATGTTTAAAAAAGGTGACACCAAATGTTGGTCAGCATGAGATGTTACATTGGAGGTGACCATAGGACGATGTGTTTAATATATAAATAAATCATTTATTTATTTTATTAAAAGACAAAACAAAGCTTAACCCATTATAAAATCATAATTATTATTTCATTCCATTGATAGCTAGATAACCCTAGGTGGATTATATTTGAGTGTTATTTATTGGTGTTGGAAACCCCAAGAATATGGATGGGTGATTGGATTGAGGTGAATCGTGAGGTAGCTGGTAAACACATCAGATCATCTTTATTACTAGTGAACACAATCTTCACTAATTATCATTCCTTAATTATGGTATAACTATATTTTAGGGGTTTGACCCATTGAATAAATTTATAATGTACGGATTTCATTGAATTTATTTGATTTTTGTTCTCCTAATGTTACAATTGGATTTGGTGTTAATAAAACCAATAATTTTTATGCACTTGTGGACATGTTTCATAAAATTTATTGATCAATGATATTTTTTCATTTAAAGGATCACATTTACCAATGACAGTGTCAATTTGATCATCTTAATTTCCCCATTATTCTTCATGTTGTTCATTATTGGCCCATGGGTTTTTGTTTTCACTATTTTAATGAGAGTTTGAGTGCGATTAATCCCCAAAATTCTTAGTGTTTTCATGATAAATGGATAGATTATTGATTTGGAGATGGACCACGAGGGTGTCATGATTTAGGGAAATTAAAATGGGATTCAGACCCCAAATGATGGAAGACATGTGATGTACTACAAAAAAGGTGATCAGATTCCAACTTTCAAGAACTAGATGCATGAAATTAATGTATAGAGACTTTTTTTATTGAATATGGGTGATCAAATAGGGGGATTTTTTATAGGGAGGTCATATCTTGAGACCGTATAAATAACAAGATTTACTACCTCTGAAAACCCTAACTAGATGGCATGTATTATGAAGAAAACACACAGTGCAGTCCCCAAGCTATGATGGATAGGTTTTTGGTTTGTGATCAATATTAAAAAATGTTTATGACACTATACACAACGTCTCACTTGGTTTTTTTTGTATTATTGTGTTATCTCTAAGTATATGTGAATATAAATGGGTCTGAACAAGGGTATGACCTGAGTACATGGTCATGGCCATAAACACAATCACGACCTTGATAACCTCACATGACCATGTACATGGGTACGTGATGATGTATAATGGAACGAGCTAGAAAAATAGGGGTAGGCACTAGGATTTTGATACATATTGTGTACATCAATTTCATACCATGTACTATGACATAGATTCCTGAAACTGTACATGGGGGAACATTCCTAGGTAATAAGGCAGGGTCAAACACATTGTGACCAAATGTAAACACTATTGGATTACCCCATTAACAAATATATTTCGTATCTATTTTTTGACATAGAATGTGGCACTTGAGTAGCCTCTTATGATTATTTACCCATAGATCGATATGGTCACCTAATTTGTTGAATATTTGATATGATTTGTGGTTTTCTAAGAATGGTGCTTCTTCATGCGATAATTGTTGATGGAAATGATCAAGGATGGATCATCAAATTGATTTCATGGTTAATACTCTCATGTAACACCAAGGAATATTCCCAGGTACTCGTAATATTGGTTGATTATATACTCCCCACACTAAAACAGGCCGTAGAAATTATATCTACATATTGGAACTCTTCTTTATTTCTACATCTGTTGGGAGTGGGTCCTCCACTGTAGTTGTGACACTATTGGATGTGGAAATAAACATAAATAAGTGCCACCAAAAAATAGATTAGAGTTTATATATATGTGACTTTGGAAATCTGAGATGAACCATGGGAGGTAGAGGAAGAATCATTGTTCTCATTTGGGATATAGAGATGTGGACCCTCATTCTCTATATTTTTTGTTATTTATCATCATATATGTGTGTATTGGGGTTTTACATATTTCGATCAATTGAGCCGACTTCTTTAGTGTCTTTTTATTTCTCTCTTTGTGATTTTCACATATTCCTATAGGTTATGTATATACTCACCCATGAATGGTCTCTAACTACATGTGTCATGTATTATGAAGATGATTGGTAGATTAGTAGCGAAATTTGTTAAGATTAGTTATAATATTTTTCATTGACCCGCTCAGTGGTTAGTTCTAGAGATCAAGATCCATGCTCTCTTAGATCCCATTTTTTCTGGTTTCTTTCATGTTTAGACTTTATATTTTGTTAGACATTAATTTTTCCCCATTATGATTCGGTATATATTTTCATACACTGATACATTATTTAATTTTTTTCCCATGCATGCTTTTGATCAAGATATTTTTTCCTTTATTATCCCTCTACACTCTTTAAAGGATATGATTGTCCGTGTTTTTAGAAGTACTTTAGTGAAAGGCCTCTCAGTTAAAATTCTGAATTATCGACAATGGGAACTTTCCACTAAGCATTAGGATGGGGGTATCTATTTTTTACATCTGTATTGATGCATGTTAGATGTGACCCAGTTATTCAATTCATGACACCGTCAATATTGGTGAATAACTTAATCACTAGTTCTACACAAATTTTATCTTCACAAAACATGATCAATACTCCCATGTGATGAAATTAACCATTATTGGTCTTTATAAAGAATAAATTATTTTACCTTTAAATATTTTATAGTGATTAGTGTTTCTTGAAGATGGAGGATTCACACCCTTTTTATGAATCACGATCAAAAGGAAATGTTTTTTACAACTCGGTGTTGAAAATAAATCCAGATAATATAATTAATAAATGATATTTTTAGTAATATTAATAGTAAAGGAAAATATAAATGAATATTTTTATAAAATAGATAATTATGAAGATTATATTTATGATTGAAGAGGTTAACATACTACTATGCAAATAATGGATAATGGTAAGTAACTTTCAATCTTAATATTATTTCATTGAGTTAATCAATTTGCGATTGAACATAATTATTCTAGGCCTATCCATTTTGAATAAGTATTTCTCTTTATTTCTTAGTATAAATATATTTATATCTAAATAAATAAAAATGAAGGGTATTATTCTCAATTTCATAGATAAAAAATGGAGAATATTTTATTGGAAATTCATAATGGTTTTATTTAAATTCACTAATAAATAATTGTTTATGGAATTCAATTACAAATCTCATATTTTAATTTTCACATTTATATTCAAAGTGACATAAATCCATTGGAGATATTTTTCAAGTTTAAAAACTTTTTTCATTTTAATATTTGTTTATTGTGTGTTATCATCATATTGATATTAACTCATTTTGTTTATTTTGTTATTTTATTTCATTTGGATTTTATTACAAATCCATTTTATTTCCATGGGTTCTTTATGAAAAGAAAAATTATTTCTCTCTTTATGTTTTATGAAATGCATGCCATTACTTTGGTTTCATTATGATATTAATGTGAATTATTTTTACAAAGATGATATATGAATTGATGAATAATCGATGGGGTCCCATATTTTCCACCAATATATTGGTTAAGAGTTTATATTTCATAAGATAAGTATTTTTGAGAACATTTAGTTTCTCTTAATTATGTAAACTAGTTTTATGGATTACAAATGTAATATTTCATAATTATAATTTATTTACCATAATTAAACGATGTTATTAATTTGGATCTTTAAATATCATGATTCAATATATATATTAAATGATATAATCATAGCTATAACTATTATGCATCTATGTTGGTGTTATTTTTATTTTTGTTCTTTTATCATTTATGTTGAAATAAACTTATTTCATTTTTATTATCACTCATGATTTTACTATATTTTTATTATTATCATGCCACTATATGTTTTTTTGAAATATTAATTGATAAAATGTTTATTCATCCCATACTATTCATTTTTACTCATTATATTATTATGTTTTCTTTTTACCGGTTTTGATGTTAAATTTTAGTAATGATATTTTATTAATATGACATGTTATAATCCATATATGTTGAAATGATATCAAGTGTTATAATTTAATATGAATATTTATAAATTCTCTAAAGAAACTAAATATTTATCCATGGAATATTAAATTATTATTATTTATGGAATGTGACTTATTAAATCATGTTAAATATAGCCATGTTTTACACGGGATGGCGCAGTCGTGATCTTCCAATTCCATGTGTGTAGTGAAATGATAAACCTACAATAGTTTCATTAGGTGTATCTCTACTAGCTGCCTTCCTAAGGACCATAACTATATAGTGTCAATGGATAATAGATACATAACTATATAATTATATATAATATCTATACCACCCCTAAAAAGGATTTAATTTTAGTACCTATAAAGTAATATCATACATTTAACCTTACATCAAATCACGGGAGACAGAAAAACATAAGAAATGGTTATTTAAGATTCTCACTAGGGGTAAAAATATGAGATATCAATCAATAATCATATATATGAAATGGTGTATGAGAACATGATGAAACCATAAAGATTTATTAGACAATCAATTACATATCATTAGTAATAGAATATGGAATTTTTTATATGAAAACCCATAATTCATAATATTGTAGAATCATCAATTATCAATCATAATCTAATATAATAGATCCTATGAAAATGAAATATTTTTTACATATACATAATCCTATATAATAATTTACCTGGTCAAAAATAACTATAAAGTTTGTCATAGTTGATTTGGTTCACTCAAAATTAAAACATTTCCTTAGTAAAGGTTCCCTTCGAAGACTATATTAATGGATAGACTCTAAAACTAAATTGTGTTCTATCCTCATTCACATCCTTAATATCTCATGTGAACTCTAAAATTATCTAATGAATTGATGGGTTATATAATTTTTGGATAACCCATAACATAATAAAAACCAAACATACATGTTACACAAGATAAAAATAAATTCATAATATCATGGTATCATAACTCATTGAATAAAAAAATCATAATAACATCAATAATTCATCATAGAATAGCTTTTCTAAAATAAATGTGTTTCGTAAACGTTTCTTCATAACTTAAATAACCAATGGTAGTGAAATAAGTTTCAGTTAACCGTTAATAAATAAAGAACATAATATGAAATCCAAATAAATAATGTGGATGGTATAATGTGAGAATATCACCAATGAAGAATAACAATCCTTAATAGATATTTATATACATATATATGACCTTTAAATGAACACTTAAAAAATT
Organism: Viscum album; assembly: GCA_963277665.1. Classification (NCBI taxonomy): domain Eukaryota; kingdom Viridiplantae; phylum Streptophyta; class Magnoliopsida; order Santalales; family Viscaceae; genus Viscum; species Viscum album. The sequence goes on from OY728150.1 coordinate 524,563,092, forward strand.
ATTGGAAAGTATGGGAAAAACAATTTTGATAACATGTTAAATAAAAATATCATGAATATTTTGAAAATTATTTTCATTGAAAATATCCAGAGAATTATATAAAATAATTATCATAGATAATAATAGTTATTAAAGAAGGAAAATAAATTCATAACATTGTAGGTAAAAGAGAAATTAATTTTAACAATTTTAATTTACAGTAAAAAACATATTCTGAACAATTTCCATTGAAACTATTTCATTTAAACAATTTAAAATAATGTATATGGTACTGAAAATCTAAATTTTATAAATATTTATTTATTTTTATAAACAACTATAAAATAATTTTTTTGGATTGTATATTAATGGAAAATATAATTAACTCTAAAAGAAATAAAGTCTGTAATTAATCAAAAATAGTCCCTCGACTATTTTATGTTCCCAATAGAAAATAAAGGAATTAATAAGAAAAAATTCTAAGAGTAATTATATTATAAAAATATATATGGTGTTTAATGAAAAATATCCCAATAATTTCTGTCAAGAGAAAATTAGCAAAGAAAATCTCGTAATGAAATGAAATTGTCACATAAGCCCATACTTATTTTCTAATCTCTTAAGGAAATCCACATGAAACTTATCACATTAAATGGATTTATAAATACCCATAATTTAAATGATAGAAATAAAAAAACCAATCATTGAAATTATATACAACGCACATAAAATAAATAAGGGGTTAAAATTTCATATGTCTAACAAAAACAAAGGTTATACGAGAAATCCTTACCTTGAGTGTCAACATTAATTTTACTAGTTAAATAAACATATACAAAAAAATAAATACAAACTATTGATATATTATATAACCATATTAAAATAAAAACATTATGTTTCATTCCTTTATGCCTTTCAGTTATCCTTTTATTAAAAATCTCATCATTCAAAAGAAGGTTTTGTTGAAAATTATTCTATTTTTCATTCATGTTTCTATTTAAAGGATATAGTACATCCTCCATTGAAAATGTGTTGTCCTATAAATAATAATAATCATGAAATAATTATCTTATATATTCATTATATAATATTGTATTACCATTAATATAATAGAGTGATGATAAATGAATTACATCACTTCGTTGAGATGGTACTCTATTAGAATGAACAAGAAATGATTTCAACATTTAGGGAAGGAAAGGAATAACAGAAAAAATAATTCTAAATTTCAAAAACAATATTATATCATATAAATCATATATATTCTTTCTTTTTGTCCTCATCAAAATTATTATATAAGATATATATGAAAAACATGTCAGATTCCATCTTGGAGGTGGTGGTCCGCACATATAGATGAATGACATTATAATTTTCTAATAGATGATATACTAAAAGAGTAGATAATATAAAATAATTATAAATGAATAATTATTTCATATATTTAATATATAAATATCAATCCATCATAATAATAATTTGGGAAATATTTTAATGGAAATGAATAATATCTCTACGTAGGGGAGAAAATCGACACATACTGACGAGCGATACTTTCTTATCCCATTTAATGTAATGGATGTTAGTAATTAAATTAAATCATCATAATAATGTAATATTAAATGATATATATATTTATTTTTATTGGAATGGTTAGGCTATATTTTTATGAGATAAAATAAGTGTTAAAATAAGGGGATCTGTAAAGACAATTATATCATGTTTGAGAAGTCTCATATGGATCTCCTAATAAGGACCTTATTGATAGTTTTTGAGAGAAAATCACTTATTGAACTTAGAGAAGGATTTTTATAATAATTATTTTAGGATTTGGTCAATATACATGGTTCATGGTTCTATGAATAATAGAGGTTTTATGGTGTCCTCTTACAACGAAAGAAAGGACACACTAATAATTACAAAAATAATTAATAAATTCACATTCATGTGAAAGTGGAAACATGTGTATAGAATTAAGAAAAAAAAATATTGGCTAATGATTTTATCCCTTGATCAATGAAATCATATATAGGTTTATATGGAATTTTAAACCATTTATTTTTATTTAACCCCTTAATTGAGAAATTCCAACTTTAACTATGGTTGCATATTTTTCAATAATAAATTGGTTAATATTTATATCTATGGATAAAATTGGTTCAAAATGGGAAAATGGTTAAATTTTATACCATATCCCATCCCTATTACACTATTTCAATATATTTATGATTTTTAAATCATTTAATTTTTTTATATAACATAAAATACCATTATATATATTTTCATAACAATTCACATATTTTTACATAAAAACATCAAGACAATAATTTAATTATAATATAAACTCTTTCACTATAAATTATAGAATATAATTTTTGAAAATAGTCATTTTGAACAATAATTCTTCCAAACAATTTTATTTTCTTGATTTTAAAGTCATTCACATTGATTATTTCTTCTGCCTAAAAATTGATCTATGTCATTGTTTGGTATGAATCTATTTTAATTATAAATTCACTGAAAAAAATTAATATTATAATTTTAAATATTGAAAATTAAATATACATCAAATAAAAATTAATAATTTCAAATAATAAATTTTTATCTATATGAAAAAAATATTAGAGGTATTAAAAGATTGAGAGTGGCATTGTTTATTTATTCTTGTTAATATAATATTATGGTCATTATATATGGAATGTAAAATAAATTTCCAAAATATTAATGATAAGATTATTATGGTTAAAAGGAATATATACCAATAAATAGAGGATATTTTTTTAGAATGATAGGCCTTATCCAATAATTTTAACCCAGTTTTTATCATCTTTCGAATACCATTGTGATAATATCTACCATTGTTACTATTCATAATGACAACAAATAAAATGACACTATTTACTAAATTTTAATCTATATACTGATAATATGGAATCAGTTTTTTAATATTCAATTCTTATAATTATCTTAAATTTTTTAATATAATATAAACATACGTGATATGAACTATTTTTATAAAAAAAATTGTTTTCAATCATAAAAATGAACATATAACAAAATGAAACATTATTTTAATTAATTATTAATTAATATGGTTGTTTTTTATAATATATTATTGTAATAATTTAAAATTTAATCTAAAAATATTTAATATTATATTAAATTATTTAAATAATGGAAATTAATTTTTTCCAGAATTGTTTTTTTAATATTTATTCAAAATACATCATTATTAGTGAAATACATAAATTTCATGTTAAAATTATATATACTTACTAATTTAAAAAATGATGTTTATTTTATTGCATTAAATTTAAATAAAAGGATCAAATTTATGATAATTTTCATTCAGAAAAATTATTACAATTTTATTAAAAAATACATTTTTAATAAGTAAATTAATTTACTAAAAATTGATTACATATTTTTATGAATAAATTAAAAAAAAATTATTTATTTAAACTAATTATATCTAATTTTTTAAAAAAATGGTTATTACTAGTCATGTTGAAAATTTAATGGTCATGTTATAATATTACAACAATCATATTTTTATAGTATATGTTAGTTTATTATCATCTCACAGTTTCATGTCGATAAGGTTATTGAAGGTAAAAATTTTGTAAACTACATTTTTATGGTGTTTCATTCCCCTCCCCCAAAATTAATTTCTTCTTTTAAAATTTATCTCAATAATAAAGGATTTTATATTTTTAAATACCATTATTAAATAACCACACTATACATGGGGATAATAAAAAATCCCAGAAAAAGGGGAAGTGGGAAACATAAAGGGTTTGTGAAATATAACACTATAAGGATACCATACACAGATAACAATAGTTGGAAGTTAAAATAAAGACATAGAGGAAAAAGCTATCATCATAAATAATATATATTAATAAATTACATTATTATAAGAATCGTAATCTCCACGAAAAGATAAATTATAAGGGATAATTAAGACCATCAATTCATCTGAAATAAAGGTAAAAGGGAATGAAATGCAAGATAATTTCCCTATTTTTTATGTATTCATTTACTATTAGTGTAGATATAAATACATGATATATCTTCTTAATTCAGTTATATTTCATAACAATAATTTCATTCTTTAGAAATGATATTATTGTTTATAAATTCTATATTTTATCTTACTCTTAGAAATGAATATGAAATTTTTCTACTAGAAGGGCTAAATTGACCTGTTAAGTGATCATAATATCATTAAAATAATGAAATTTAATCATTTTGTCTATATATATTTACCCAAAAAAAATTGGACATTGTACAAAATATGTAAAAAAGTTTATACGGTGAAATAATTCATTAATCTCTAAAACCACAAAAATAACTCCCAAAGATAAAAATAAACATTTCCATAAATATTTAACTATGAAAATTAAAAAAAATATGATGGAACAAATTCATAACACAAATAAATAAAATTATTCCATCATATCAGTTTTTCCTAGAAAACATTTTATATTTATCCAAAAAAATAATGTACCTCCTAAATTCACAAAAAAACATGTGAATAAAATGATCATATATTCACTTAAAACATTATAATCATTTCCCAAAATAACATTAATCCCCATAGAAATCAGTTATCAAAAACTTTATTCAATATATTTACCACATCCTTATTACATAAATAAAATTAAATGTCAACAAATAAATTTCAAAAATAAAAAAATGAAATTGCCGCCAATAAATTATAACATAAATCACATTTTTATTAAATCACTAACTATTTTCAATGTCATACATACTATATAATATAAATTTCAATATTAATCATATTATTATCGAAACTAAATATTATTATATCATCATCAGGAACATTTTAAGGGTTATATATCCCTCTATTATTGGTTTTCAAAAAGTACCACATTACTATTAAATAACATTTCATGGGTTTAAAAGCCTTTTAAATTATGATTGATGATCCTTAATGATATGATAATTTATTACAATACATGAAGGTATTACGATTCAAAGAACAAAAATATAATTTATAAAACAATATGAAAAAATAATTATTGCATCCACAGTCTTGAATAAATCATTCATTAACTTCAATAATTTTCATAACAAAATCTCTTCCTTGGAAAAGGAAATAACCCCTTTATGTTGGAATTTTAATAGATAATTTCTGAGTTCCCGACACATAAGACCTTGAAATATGAATATTACCATAGGAATTTATTTATTTCCTTCCCCAAACCACTTCATTTTGTTTTTAAATTATATTGTTTCTACCATTATTCTATTAGTGAAATATCTTCCAATTCCATTGATATATTTCCTTAGGTTCCATTTCCCGCATCATAAACATGTAGGAATTTGAATCATTATTCCATAATTTTTTCTCATGAAATTCAATTATTAACTTAGATTTTTCATTAATAAACTCACTTATGTTATGGTTTTTAATTATATATTATTTTAACTGATATGTAATAATTATAAAAATTCAAATTTAATCTCCCATTTCATTTGATTTATAGTGGGGACAATTATTACATTGTCAATCATATTATTTTTTAATATTATTCTTATTTTTTCTAACCATTAACTACAACAACAAAATATTTTGATAAAAATTAATCTAACTGAGAGAACATATAATAATTAAAAATCATTCAATGGATATCTAAATCATGAAACCATGTTTTCAATCCACAATTCATTATGTTTAACCTATGTTATCAATTTTCATCATTTATTTAAATTCTTCCTAACAATTAACAAATAATATATGAATTAACTGAAGCATATTACATGGGAGTGTCTAACATGATGTGATTTCATTGGATAACTCGACCAATACCTATGCGAATTGAGTAAAAATCTAGTCAACCCATTTAATAATTTTTACCCCTATCTACATATGTGCTAAATCCTAATCTGCAATCTTATATTAATACATGGAAGCATTATCTAGTAAAACTAAACTATAACAACATTACGGAGGATAATGTTGTTCCCCTATACATTTTAGTATCATAAAATATCTAATTTATACATTCTATTTGTATTTAGTAAAAATATCTAAACCCTTCTCTGAGACCATCTATGGTGACCTGATAATAAAAATCACCAATAATTTATAGTTTTACATAATTATTAATATATATAATTATTATACACACTAGAGGTCCATGATTTTTTAGTGTATTTTAAGACTGTATGAATAAAAATATTATTTTAAAATGTATATTCTATATATTTCACCATGTTCTTTATATAAGATTGATTCTAGATATATAATACAATTAACAATCCATTAAATACCAGGGAAGGAATATATAATAATTGTTATGAATAGTTGTACAGTATATGACAACCCTGCTTTTATTACAAACTTAAACATGATTTATTACATAAAACATCACTTGATACAACAAATAAGATCGAGTGTTTTAGTGTATTTGGGGATTAGGATCATTACATAAAAACTTAAAACATGAAACACAACATCTTTATTGAAAACTTCTTTTACATGACCCCTACATTCCCTCGTACTTAGCATTTCATGGGATAACTTGAGGACATGCATAAAAAATGGTGAGCTATAAACCCTAGTAAGGGAGTACACATGGAATAACATGAGTAGTACAATACATGTTAGGAAACAGGAATATCAATAGAGAATAAAAGAAACATGAACACAAAGGCATGATAAAGCAAGATAATCATAACATGGAAATGTGGCAACAACACTTAACATGGAATTAGCTTGAACCAAGGGTCATTGCACATAGAGCATGAGTAAATCCTCATTGCACATGAAGCACGAGAAAACCCTAATTTCACTTGAATTATCATGAGTAAACACTCATTTCACATGATGTATCATGATACTATACTTTACCCAATGCATTAGAGCACTATAAGGGCGTACCCTTCTTAAACATTTTATTTCATGCATAAGTGTGCCACATGGATTATAAAACATGGATTCATAAAACATAACAATTTATTACACGATAAAGTAATGTAGAATTCATACATGAAACTTTATAATCAATAAGAAAATGTGCAAAAAGGTGAATACCCTTGATGGAGAAATGGGCATGGTATTTACTACACAATGACATTGGCTTAGAAAGTCGGTGCGATTTCGGCAGCGTAACGGCGTGACATAAGAGTTAATAAAATTGGTTGATGAGAGAGAAAGGGGTGTCTTATCATATTTAAATGAAATGGACAGTAAGGGGGTAATATAGATACATTTCCAAACAATTGTAATGGAATTTAGATTCATGATACATAAGTATTGCTTGAATGTAAAAGAAGAGGGAGAAGTTCCTTTCGGAATTTCGTTATAGTAATGGGTCTACATGGGAGGAATTTATTGAGAGATAAAGGGGTCTCCCATCATTCAAACACAAAGAGGGAAGTGTTAGGGAGGTGAAAAACCATACACCAACATTCATAATTGAAATTAAAAGGGAAAAAACTTAAAGAAAATTGACAAAAATGAGAAAGGTAGAAAAAACCCTTACTTTGAATTGTGCTTCCAAAGGCTAGAGAGAGGCCTGTAAGAGGTTTCTTGGGAGCTTGGGGCAACTTGGGAGGATTATAGAGAGAGTAGGTCAGATGTTGGAAGAACTGCAAGGGATTTTATTGGGGAGGAAGTGGGAGCTTGGGTGGGTTTATATAGGAAAGGTGATGGAATTATTTATTAATTAGGTTTGGGTCCCCTTACATTAAATTAATCCAAACCACAAACCATCCCAGGGTTATTGCCCATGGTTTTTGGAAAAGGGAAGAGGAAAAGTATAATTTTTAATTTCAAAGTCCAAAATTCTTAAAATAATAAGGTTGCTTATGTGGAGTTGAGTCACACTCCCATGGAAATTAATTTAAAAAGGCAAGGTGTTGAATAAGTCTGGAGGGGTCCATTAATGCTTTGAAAATTAAGTCAAAAAAACCCAAAATCACATTATTTTAATGTTAAAACATATATTGGCCGAACATAAATATTAGAGTACTTAATTACATCACTATTGGGTCATTATGATGTCATAAAATACATTATATATTTAAACGGTATTTAATTTTTACACAAAAATTTGACTGTCTCAGAAAATTATGAAAAATTCACTGTTGGATAATTTCGACGTCCTAATTTCAGAAATAACATTTATTTTATCTAAATAATTTTCTAAATATGTTAATTTTTACTTTTAAAATAAAAACCAACATTTATCGAAAATTCACCGGTTTTGACATAAATGGCTTTCAAACGTTAATAAAAATTATAATTGCATTCATAAATTTATAAGATCAATTATATTTAATAAAAATTAATTTAATAATATTATTATTATTTTATTTAAATATTATTTAATTCAAAAATTCCTTAATTTAATAAAATAGATTTCTTAATTAAATAATAACTGAAAACACCATTTGTACTTTAAAAACTATTTACAATGTATCAAAAATGAATAGAAATTATATTCATTATTATATAAAAAAATATTGTGACCATAGTACTACTTATTTTTTACATAACCCCTTAAAACAGCCGCATAAGAGCTAAGGTTAAGGTGTGCGATGGTGACAGACTCTTGGGGTGTCTCGGATAACATCGCTCGACTGGTAATTTAAATTAACTTCAACCTTTCCCGTAGACGGTCACATTTGATCTTGAAATGATGAAGCTCAGCTTGGGCTTGGTCAAGAGAGAAGCCCCAAGACGCCATCTCTTTTCTGAGCTCTGAAAAATGGGCTTCATATGGGGAAATTCTATTGTATGAGGTCTTCGCTTCCTTTGTCTGAGTAAATTGGATTTGTTAAAGTCCTATATTTATACTAATCATGTGATCACTGTTCAACGGCTATATTAGCAGCGGCCAAAATTCTTAACATAAAACCAAAGAAGTTGACATCTTATATAAATATTTTGCATAAAGAGACATTTAACTAGATCAAGAGGGATTTTACATTAATGAAACTTTGGGTCGTTACAATATTCCCCCCTTAAGAAATTTTTCCCTCGAAATTTTTCTTTTCCCACACTAAAACAGATGTGGGTAACTCAGCTTCATCATTTTCTCTGATTCCCAAGTCGCATCTTCAAACTTGTGGTTTCTCCACAACACATTTATGAGATTAATTGTCTTATTTCATAGAACTTTTTCTCTATGATCTAAGATCTTCACTGGTTTCTCCTCATAAGAAATATCATCTTCCAATTGTACCACCTCAGAAGAGAGTACATGTGAAGGGTCTGGTATGTACTTCCTTAAGAGGGATACATGAAAGACATCATGTACTTTGGCCATAGTAGGCAGAAGTGCTAGTCGATTGGCCACATCCCCGACATGATCAAGAATCTCAAAGGGGCCGATGTACCTTGGACTTAACTTCTCTTTCCATCCAAACCTCATGACCTTCTTCCACAAAGATATCGGTAGAAACACCATGTCTCCAACATTAAACTCAAGGTCTCATCAACGATTATCTGCATAACCCTTCTGTTTACTCTAGGCTGCCTTGATATGTTGCTGAATGTTTTTCACCTTCTCCACCATTTCTCCGACCATTTCTGGTCTATGCAGCTTACGTTCACCGACCTCATCCCAACATGTCGGTGTTCTGCACCTTTTCCCATACAGGGATTCATATGGTTCCATATGGATGCTTGACTGGAAACTATTATTATAAGAGAACTCAACCAGAGGAAGATGTTGATCCCATCCTCCTTTAAAGTACATTGAGCATGCTCTCAACATTTCCTCAAGTGTTTGGATAGTCCGCTCAGATTGGCAATCAGTTTGAGGATGATAGGCCATACTGAAGTTCAGTTTAGTATTAAGAGCATGTTGAAGACTCTTCCAAATCATAGAGGTGAATCTTGGATTTCGGTCAGACACAATAGATAGTGGTACTCCATGCAACCTTACCACTTCCCTGATATATATATGTTCCAGTTGATCCAAAGAGAAATCCTCTAGAATAGCAATGAAGTGTGCAGTCTTTGTAAGATGATCCACAACAACCTAGATTGCATTGTTGCCTTTGGATGTCCTTGGAATTCTAGTGACAAAGTCCATGGTGATGTTCTCAAATTTCCATTCGGGTATGGGCAATGGTTGCATCATCCCCTTAGACTAATTCCTCTCTTCCTTCACTTACTGACACACCAGGCACTATGATGTATATTCAGCAATCTCCTTCTTCATATTATCCCACCAAAAGGTTTCTCGGAGATCTCAATACATCTTTGTGCTCCCTGGGTGAATAGAGAAATTTGAACTATGTGCATCATCCAAAAGTTCCTTCTTATGCTCTGGACTTGATGGAACACATAGTCTTTTCCCAAACCACACGATTCCTTATTCATTAACATTAAACTTCGAGGATTTTCCCTTTTTGATAGCTTCCACTTTTTCCTGAATTCCCACATCATCCTTTGGAGCATCCTTTAACATTTTCAAAAGAGACAGTTGAGCAATAAATTGTGAAAGGATTGATGTTGTTCCCTTCTCTATGATTCCCATGTCCATCTTTATCAAGTCTAAGAATATTGGATCCTTATCAATTCTCATCATTGATAGAATCATTGGATCCTTTCTACTTAGGGCATCGGTCACCTTGTTCGCTTTCCCAGGGTGGTAATGTATTGAATAGTCATAATCCATGATGAGCTCTATCCCTCTTCTCTGGCGCATATTATGCTCTTTTTGTGTGAATATATATTTAAGACTCGTGTGGTCAGTATATATCTCAAATTTCTCTCCATAGAGATAATGTCGCCAGATTCTAAAGGCAAAGATCACAGTCGCCAACTCCAGATCATGTGTTGGATAGTTTTGCTCATGGATTTTCAACTACCTTAAGGAAAAAGATATCACTTTATCATTCTGTATCAGCACACAGCCTAAGCCCTTCTTTGAAGCATCACTGAATACCACAAACAGTTCCCCACATGTGGGTAAAGTGAGCACGGGCACAGTAATAAGCCTTCTTTTCAACTCGTTGAATCTTTCTGCAAATTAATCACTCCAAGAAAACCTTACTCCCTTCCGAGTTAGCTTGGTAAGATGGTTGGAAAATCTTGATAAATTCCTTATAAATCTTCGATAATATCCAGCTAACCCCAAGAAGCTACGGATATCCGTTACCGATGTTGGCCTCGGCCATCCCTCAACTGCATCTGTTTTGGAGGGGTCCACAGATATCACATTGCTTGTGATGATATGGCCCAATAATGAGACCTCCTTCAACCGGAACTCACACTTGTTGTAATTTTCATAGAACTTCTCTTTTCGCAAAGTCTCTAGTATAGTTTTTAAATGCACCTCATGATCCTCCTTGGTTTTAGAGTATATTAGAATATCATCTATAAAGACTACCACAAATTTTTCAAGGTAATCTCCAAAAACTCTATTCATCAAGTCCATGAATATTTCTGGAGCATTGGTGAGTCCGGAAGGCCATACTATGAATTTATAGTGCTCGTACATTGTACGAAAAGCAGTCTTGTGAACATCTTCCTTCTTCACCCTTACTTGATAATATCCTGACCGCAAATCCACCTTGGAGAAGTATTGTACTCCTTGCATCTGATCAAACAAGTCATCTATTATTGGGAGAGGATACTTGTTCTTTATCGTGATTTTGTTAAGTTCACGATAATCGATGCAAAGCCGCATTGACCCATCCTTCTTCGTGACGAAGAGGACTGGTGCACCCCATGGTGAAGCACTTGGGCGTATAAACCCTTTATCCAGATTCTCCTGTAGTTGTTTCTTCAACTCTTCAAGCTCAGTAATAGCAATTCTATATGGAGTCTTGGATATTGTTAGTTCCCTAGGTATAAGTTCAATTGAGAACTCAACATCTCTTATAGGAGGAAGACCAGTCAGTTCCTTAAAAAACAGTTCCGTGAATTCCTTCACAATAGGCATCTCTTCAAGGATGGTTTCTTCCATGGACTCAATCATATGAGCCAGATATGCATGCCTATAAGGCAGTAATATCCATGCTTGAGATGATGTAGCTAAAGGATATTCATCTTCCTTTTGAAACTTGTAAAGAATTAGGGGTCGATTCTCCATATAGAGTGTGATTTCCCTCTCCCGAAAATTTATTTTGGATCTATATAAGGAAGGCCAATCCATGCCAATAATTTCATCAAATTCCACTAGAGGGAGTATGATGAAGTTCGTCAGGAAATTCAAACCATAGATTAAAATAGGGGAGGACTTATATTCATGGGATGCAATGATTGCCCCATTTTTCATACTCACCGACATCTTCACTTCCATGATTTGTGGTCATGCTGGGATTATTCTACTAAACATTTGAGATATAAAATAATGTGTAGAACCTGAATAAAAAAGTACGTTCACTATTCTTGAATGAATAACAATTGTACCTGTCACCACTTCGTTGTGGGGGTTCACTTCGATAGAAGTGATGGAAAAAGCTCTTTTTTTCTGACTTGGAGGTTGTTGGTCGCCTCTGAAAACCCTTGGATTAGGGAACTGATTTGCAAAATGACCTGGTTCTTTGCATTTGTAGCATTGAACAACGCGTTGAGGGTCAAACGGAGCATTCCTCTCCTCTTTCGCAGGTGCAGGTCTTTCTTTCTGACAATTAACATCTTGGTTTCCTTCTCTTCTACACCTAATGCATTTTATCATCCCCTTAAGGGAATTCACAGGGTTATTCTTCCTTCACTTTTGGCAAGTGGGGTGCTCGATCTTCATAGAACCATTGGATTTATCCATCAGACTACCAGAATTGAAGTCCACATTACACTTCTTGTCCCCATGATACCCTTGTGATTCCCCAATCTCCATTTCGACCATTAGGGCACATCGGACAATTTCCTCATAGCTGTCGAAGTCACGGATCGCTAATGCTTTCTGCAAGCTAGGCTTCGGCCCACCAAAGATGCGGTCAACATTGCATTCGGGGGTAACGAAAAAGCTAGAAGCGTATTTTACAAGCCTTGTGATGTTTTACTCGTTTGCTCCAACGGATGCTTCATCTTTTTTCTTGAGGGAATGGAAGTCCCTTTCCATCTTAAGCTGGAGGGTGCGCGGAAAATATTTATCGAAAAACATATTCTAGAAATCCTTCCATTCCAACACCTTGATCTCCTCCTCAGGCTTTGTATTTTTTATCAACGTCCACCATTGATCAGCTTCACCCTCCATACGATAAGTAGCCAGGAGAACCTTCTCTTGATTAGAACATTAAAGGATGGAGAAGATCTTTTCAATGGAGTTGATCCATTGTTCAGCAATCGTGGGATCGGATGATCCACTAAATGTAGGAGGCCTTTTCCTCATGAAGCTCTCGATAGCGACTTTCTCCTTCTTAGGGGGTTTGGACATTCCTCTTGACCCATGTTTCTATTCAAAGCTTGAGTAAGCTGAGAGAGAAGCATGATAAATTTCGCGATTCCCGCTCCCATTGGATTGGGCATCTCATTAGTACAGTCATCACACAAATCTTCACATCGGTTATTAGCCCGAGTCCTCCTATTACCGGCCATTGGCTGGAATAAAAGGAATGTTATGGGGTAACACATAAAGGGTAATCCAAAGACAAAAGGTGATGACTTATAAATAAACTTTTATTTCCTTACTCATGAGTCTATAGGCTTCAATCTAGGATTTTCATGATCTACTTTCTTACAAATATTCTTAGGGGAATTTTTTATTTCCTTAATAAGGGTTCATACTAAGCTTGTGAATTTACCAAAGCATATCACTGGGGAGTGTCGTAACCAAGAGTGCATCAAGGCTCATTATCGCGCACCAGTTCCCCATCGAGTCTATCTCAAAGCGGTGTTTTCAGGTTTTACCCCTAGGATTAATCTGTGCCAGAGCTTCCTCTACCTGCTCGTATCCAGACAGGGATGTATTTGTTTGATAAAAAACTTACTTAGTACTTTCCAAAACTTTGGGATGTTTTTATTATACTTTTTCTGGTATCTAAGTCTTTACTAGGGTTTCCTAATACCAAATATAACTAAACCCATCCTCTATTACCTACTATGACAACCCTGCTTCAATTATAAACTTAAACATGATTTATTACATAAAACATCACTTGATACAACAAAGAAGATTGAGAGGTTTAGTGTATTTGGGGATTAGGATAATTACATAAAAACATAAAACATTAAATACAACCTCTTTATTGAAAACTTCCTTTACATGACCACTACATTCCCTCATACTTAGCATTGCATTGGATAACCTGAGGACATGCATAAGAAAAGGGTGAGCTATAAAGCTTAGTAAGGGAGTACACATGGAATAATATGAGCAGTAAAATAAATGTTAGACAATAGGTATACCAATAGAGAATAAAAGAAACATGAACATAAAGGAAAGATAAAGCATGATAATCATAACATGGAAATGTGGCAACAACACATAACATGGAATTTGCATGAGCCAATGCTCATTGCATATTGAGCATGAGTAAATCCTCATTGAACATGAATCCCGATTAAACCCACGTTGCACTTGAATTAGCATGAGTTAACACTCATTGAACATGGCATATCATGATACTATACTTTACCCAATGCATTGGAGCTCTATAAGGGTGCACCCTTCTTAAACATTTCATTTCTTGCATAATTGTTCCACATGGATCATAAAACATGAATTCATAAAACATAATCATTTATTACACGATAAAGGAATGTGGAATTCATACATAAAACATTACAATCAATAAGTTAATATAAATAAAGGTGAATACCCTTGATGGATAAATGGGCATGGTATTCACTACACAATGGCATTGGCTTAGAAAGTCGGTGTGATTTTGTCAGCGTAACGGCGTGACATAAGAATTCATAAAAATGGTTGATGAGAGATAAAGGGATGTCTCATCATATTTACATGAAATGGACAGTAAGGGGGTAATATAGATACATGTCCTAACAATTGTAATGGAATTTATATTCATGATACAAAAGTATTGCTTGAATTTAAAAGAAGAGAGAGAAGTTCATTTCAGAATTTCAGCATAGTAATGAGTGTACATGGGAGGAATTTAATGAGAGATAAAGGGGTCTCCCATCGTTCAAAAACAAATAGGGCAGTATTAGGGAGGTTCAAAACCATACCCCAACATTCATAATTCAAATTAAAAGGAAAAAAACAACTTAATGAAAATTGACAAAAATGAGAAAGGAAGAAAAAACCCTTACTTGGAAGTGTTCTTTCAAAGGCTAGAGAGTGGCTTGTGAGAGGTTTTGTGGGAGATTGGGGCACCTTGGGAGGATTATAGAGAGATTAGGGTAGAGGTTTGATGAACTCCAAGGGCTTTGATTAAGGAGGAAGTGGAAGCTTGGGTGGGTTTTTATAGGAAAGGTGAGGGATTTATTTATTATTTAGGTTTGGGTCCCCTTACATTAAATTAATCAAAACCACAAACCATCCCATTGTTCGTGCCCATGGTTTTTGGAAAAGGGAAGAGGAAAAAAATATTTTATAATGTCAAAGTCCTAAATTATTAATATAATAAGGTTGCTTATGTGGAGGTGAGTCACACTCCCATGGAAAGTAATTTAAAAAGACAAGGTGTTTAATAAGTCTTGAGGGGTCCATTAATGCTTTGAAAATTAAGTCAAACAATCCAAAAATCACATTATTTTAATGGTAAAACATTTATTGGCAGAACATAAATATTATAGTATTTTATTACATCACTATTGGGTCATTATGATGTCATAAAACACATTATATATTTAAACAGTATTTAATTTTTACCCAAAAATTTGACTGTCTCAGAAAATTATGAAAAATTCACTGTTGGATAATTTCGACGTCCTGATTCCAGAAATAATATTTATTTTATCTAAATAATTTTCTAAATATATTAATTTTCACTTTTAAAATAAAAACCTACATTTATCGAATGTTCACGCATTTTGACATAAATGGATTTCAAACCTTAATAAAAATTATAATTGCATTCATAAAATTATAAGATCATTTATATTTAAAAAAAATTAATTTATTAATAATATTATTATTTTATTAAAATATTATTTAATTCAAAAATACCTTAATTTAATAAAATATATTTCATAATTAAATAATAGCTAAAAACACCATTTGTACTTTAAAAACTATTTACAATGTATCAAAAATGACTATAAATTATATTCATTATTATATACAAAAATATTGCAAACATAGTACTACTTATTTGTTACATAACCCCTCAAAACAACCACATAAGACCTAAGAGTAAGGTGTGCAATGGTGAAAGACCCTTGGGGTGTCTCGGATAATATCGCTCGAGTGGTAATTTAAATCAACTTCCACTTTTCCCTTAGACGGTCACATTCGAGCTTGAAATGATGAATCTCATCTTGGGCATGGTAAAGAGAGAAGCCCAAAGACACCACCTCTTTTCTGAGCACTGACAAATGGGCTTCGTATGAGGAAATTCTACTGGTTGAGGACGTCGCTTCCTTTGCCTTAGTAAATTTTATTTGTTAAAGTCCTATATTTATATTAATCATGTGATCACTGTTCAATTGATATATTAGTAACGGTCAAAATTCGTAACATAAACCAAAGAATTTGACATATTATAAAAATATTTTGTAGAAAGAGACATTTAACTAGATCAAGAAGGATTTTCAATTAATGAATCTTTGGGTCGTTACACAGTAGGGTTAATCATAAAAGATATCAACTAATAATAATACATGAGAATAAAGATATGTGAACAAGATCATAATATAAGGAAGTAATACGTAATAAATAAAATTTCATTCTTTATGGGGGAAGTCTTAAGGCCTTATCATATCAAATATCAAATCTCATAAGAGTTTAAAATCACAAATAATCCATATGAGCTATGAGAAAATGTCATATGATAAAAAAATATGTTTTTTAGCAAAACTATATTCATGAAAATTGTTTCCATGGTCAAGGATCCCTTGGAAGACTATCATACTGGATTGGTATTACACCCCATTACATCAATTCCAATGCCGGTATTCACTCCTCAAACAAAATTAGTCGGTTTTATCCCTTAATAATCTTGGATCACTCCCTATTATAGTACTTATTATCTCTTGATAAATTTATCTTTACCCAGTTAATTGGAGGGCTACATAATTTCACTCCCACCATTCAATTGATGAAAACAATACATATGTGTTTTATTATGTCATAATAAATTTATCATACAACCATATTAATAAAAAGGGAAGTAAAGTAAGGTTTAAAAGTTGGTTATCATTTCATCATAGAATAATCCTTCTAAAAGAAATATGTTTTGTAATGATATCTTTTTGATTAGTTAATTCATGTATAAAACAAACATGTTTTATAGAATCATGCTTAATGAAACAACATCATATATCGTTACAAGAAATAAAGTGGAATTTCTCATTGGAACATATCACTATAGAGGCATAAGATTCCTTAAAGAATGTTTAAATACAAGAAAATTGACATTCAATGAATGGTCAAAGCATTCTTTGTAAACATGAGAAATATATATTCACTTTTTGATACATCTTAATTTAGAATTCATATAATATCGAAAAAATGAATTTATTTGAAAATAACAATTGAAAATTGTAATGAATGGTCTAATTAAAATAATGGTTTTGATAGTGGGAAAATATTTTCATACATTATTCATTAAAATATAATAATTTATCCAAAATTTTATGAAAATAAAAAATCAACTTGTACAAAAAAATATTTTATTAAAAATTTTCATTAAAACCATTTTAAGGAATGTGAAAGTAAATAAATATATAATTTTAAAATAATTTCATGTAGTACTTATAACATCCATAGAATAAGTTTTAATAGAATATATATTATAATGATACAAGCCTTTATTGTAATGTTATCACATCATTTTGCAAGAGAACTCAATACGTTATATTATGATCCATAACGAAATGTTAAAAAAAATATCCTTCTAAGAATGTAATACTAAAAATAATATTTATGTAAATTATTTCTCTTCTCTCGAAAATTTATACTCACATTATATCCTCTATCACATAAAATATGTAGAAAATTTGTACATAACATTGGGAAATGAAACATAATAAATCAAGAGCTCAGATAATTAGTAAGTTAAATAAGGGAGATATCAAACTACAATCATAAGCATAAATATGAAAAAACAAATAAGGGTATGATTTCATGATAATAACATAAAACGTTTATAAACAATTTATTATGGATCATAACAACATGAATATCAAGCACAACGTTTGTCACAGTAGCATGCAGTCAGAAATGCACCCTAAATTGAATGACAATAATGCATGACATGTGATCTCTAGAAAGTACCTATATGATGAATGAGATGGAATAACCTCATCTCATCAGGTTAAAAAAGATATATAACCACAAATATATTAATCCAAACAACACAAAACAA
Source organism: Viscum album (assembly GCA_963277665.1). Classification (NCBI taxonomy): domain Eukaryota; kingdom Viridiplantae; phylum Streptophyta; class Magnoliopsida; order Santalales; family Viscaceae; genus Viscum; species Viscum album. The sequence goes on from OY728150.1 coordinate 524,581,494, forward strand.
TTTAATCACCCAATGGTGAAATCAAATCTGCTGTAATAATTGAAAAACCAGAAAAATTGCAAAATTAGAGGTAACTTGGCTTTTCCCTATACACATGTTAGCTACTTCTGGTCATAGATAATTACCAAACTCTAGTTCATTACTATCATTTTCTAATGTCTCCAAATATTAAGACACGGTGGAAAAGAAAATTTCATTGATACCACTTTGTAATGTCCTGGATCCGGGAGACACCTAAAGGTGCCCCGAACTAGGTTGGTTACATTACCTCAAGCACATTTCCCCAAATGCCAGAGGCTCTCAACTGGAAGCGAGGTCCAAGGTGTGATAATTGGATAAATATACCCTCCTTTGTAGAGTATACATAGCAGAAAAAAATAATAGTTAACAAAAGTGGAAGTAGTAATACCGTAAAATATACGTTAAAAATTGGAAGGCTGATAGTAACCAAACAACTACGACATATATATAAATGATACATGTTACATGTGTTTAGGAAAGTAGAAAAACAAGTCACAATGCTGTAAATACACTATAGATACCAAATTATATAAAAAAAGTCAACTCTAACATCATTTCAAGCCTTAACTTGGTTACAATTTTTCCAACTCCAACAATAATAAAGAACTTGATGAAAATGGTTCATTCCCTTATATATACCTGCAATAATATAATCTATTTTGGTTCAAAAAATGACACAAATAAGGTGTGATATGAATCACTGTGAAAACCCATCAAAAGATTTGTGCCTAACTGTCAGTGAATATATATAACATGTAATATGCTAAGGTGAAAAAATTATCTAAGAAGTACCTAAAAGTAATCTATCCTAAAATTTTAAATTACATTCATTTATACTTATTTTTCAATCCGTTGAATCATGTAAACCTTGGGATGTAGCCTAAGCTCTGTGTACCCTTTGAAAGTAAAAATATTTATGTCTTAGAAGACAATCTAATCAAACTAGTAGGTTCGAGTCCAAGCTTCTGCTTTGTCTTGGAAGACTCATCACAATCATTCAATCAATCATAAAAAACCCTATGGGAAAGATCTCATGGTCTAACCCCTTTGGTTTAACATAGAACTATTAAATTATAAATAACCACCTGGGTAGATCTCATGGTCAATACCCCTATTTCAACAAAGCATCAATAATTTATAAATGACCAACAAGGTCTCCCTTATGGTCAGTACCCCTGGGGAGACCTAGCATTAATAAATTATAAATGACCTCCTGGGTAGCTCTCACGATCAATACCCTTCGGTCAAAATATCATTAATAAATTATAAACAACATCCAGGGGAGTTATTACTCCCAATACCCCTTGGTTATTCATCAAAAACAAGGCTCTCATGACTTTTTCGTAAATAATGTGGAAGTCCCCACAGTCTTCTTGGTCCAAGTCACTCACAATCCATTGGAAAAAATGTGTATATAATATAGAGTAATCTCATGTAATACAAAACTATTAAATGGATAAAAATTCAAAATGCAAGTCACTATAATTTCACACAATCAGTCAAACTCCATCAAAATCAAACAAGGAATGGAAAACAAGGTATTCCTCATAGGCAGCCTGAACCAAATAGATTTAAATAATCAAACAAGGTAAATACACCCGTCAGGTGTCCCATAAACAAGGTATTTTAAATTACACATAAGAAACAAACCATTATCAATCAAAAAACCAATGACGTTAATAACAGGGTTAAATTCCAAATCAAGAAATACCAAAAAATGGGTATACGTAACTTTTAGCAAATATAATCCAAAGTCAAGCCATGAAAGGCACAAACCACCTATTTTGATGTTGTATGATCTATATACTTGAACGTTGGACCTTGAATTTTCCTAAAATAGCATAGATCTACAAAGGTGAAAAATTATCAACCTTCGATAAACCAAAATAGAGAAGGAATCAAGAATAAAGGATCTGGGAGTTTCAAGAACTCACCAGTGGGATTCCAACAAAGTAAATAGTGTCTCAGCCAGAGTTCGAACAGAGAATCGGGAGGGGTTCATAGTTCATCGGTCAATTCATTGTTCTCTTGTCTGAACCATGGGGGGAAGATGAAGTTTACAGATATAATATGTGACCCCAATATGATATATCAAATTAAAAGAAAAATACATTGTGTGTTAATTAAAACTACATGTTATGTATTAGCCTAAACCGGCCCCCAACACAAGAGGTATGCCATGTCACAACACAGCCATGTACATGGTCGTTACACTGGCAGTACTGATTGTACATGAAAACCAGGTACATGGTGGGTACACATAAATACATGAAGTGTACTTAGAAAAACCCCATTTCGTCCTTTTCCTCCAAAATAATCTAAAATCAACATCCATACCTAAAATTAAAATACGTTTTCTTACACTTGACTATATTTTTGGGTGGATTTGTTATCCTTAACTGTATCCTGTATATATTATCATTAAAATCCTATGGAATATCTTACTACTACTCCTTCAACATTCAGGTTTTCTTACTGGGTATTTATATACTCATCCCTAAATTTCTGTTTAATGCACATGTCATGTCATATGTCGATGATGGTCAAGGTGACCGTGGCTTTATAGGATCTCAGGGTACTAGGTTCTTGGACCTTGTACATTATTCGTAGCATTTTATTTAGGATCTGGGATCTCTCAAATGTTTACATTTCATGTTTTTTAGGATTGGATATATTTCTAGTTGGGTGTCTATTTTCCCCTTTACTTTTCAGATTACACTACCGAACATTAGTAAAATATAGAGGATATGCTTTCATGGGGTTATTTCTATCAATGTTCCATATTTTACTTTTTAACTCTAATTTTTTTCATTTATATGGTTGTGTGTGGACATACATGTACATTGGATAATGCCTATACATGTTAGTTATTCCTTAAGTGCTGGTCGTCATCCACTAGCCTATGGATGTGGGCTTTGGGTTGTTCTCTCTTGAGCACCATCTTGGGTCAGATACTAATAAATTCTAGTATGGGTAATGGATTCTATATCCAATTATACTATTTTCTCAAATCTTTAATATCATGATGTACAAGGAATTGAGATACATAATCAAAAAATATACCTTTTCATGCTTCCCCTCCAGAACAATTCTTTTAGATCACTCTACATCTATGTACCTCTAATTTGAATAAAAAATGATGAAATATGAGTTTTTTGAAATAGTTCTTTCATCAATTATGGTATATAATAGGTACATGCATGATTATAGTACCTTTTCATTCCATCACAATAATTATTGATCTAAGAAAAATTCATGACCTTCTTATGTAGTACCTTGTATTCCTTTTATGCATATTTATTCCACACATGGAATGATGGATAAAAATTTATCCAAGAAATATATTACATATAACTTTTCCTAAGTATTTCATGTTCCATATTCAAAAAATTCAAATATATAGGATCTATTTATATCTTCTTGAAGGAAAACATGTATTGTCCCCATAGCTCTATAGATCATCCACAACTGTCACCATCACAATGTTGTAATGTACTGAACATTTATAATAATTAATCAATTCCAAAAATATTCTTTGGAACATATTCCACTAATTGTATTGGAATATATGATGTTGAGTATTATGATATGTATATATGTAACACCAATCACCATATATATAATTCATGAAAATTAAAATGTGAAAATTAATGTTCCTAATTCCTAAACATGAATCATGTAATTTTTCACATGAATTTTCAATTGGAATGATACATAAGTTATCAACATATATTTGTGCCTTGTACCTCATCCTAGTCCCTTAATCAATAAATCATTGAGTATTAGAAACCCTTATCGACTATTGGGTATTATAATTACATGTTCACATACAAACATTCCTTTTTATATTTTTTAAATTTTATTCACATTCATATATTAAAAGAAACATGTATCTTTAATGATTCAACATGGTTATTGGATTATATATATGTGGAAAAACTCTCAAAATAAATTGTAAGTGTCCTTCCAACCAAAAAACAATGTATCTTAGTTATCATGGTATTTTGGTGAAGTAATATAATTACTTATATCCTTTTGGGTTCCACAGATATACCCTCTCTTGATATTATATGAACCAATAATTATAATTTCTATAGATAGAATTCAGACTTGTAATATTTTTTATATAGATTCAATTTTCAAAGCATTTCAAAACATTCTTAATATGTTCTTCATACCCATCCGTGATAATTTATTATATAATAATATCATCTATAAAATCTAAACAATTAATGATAAAGGTAATCTCAAAATACTATTTTTTTTATATTCATGAAGATAACAAGGGAATTATTATGTCTATATAGTGTTACAATAAATTCAAAATGACCCTACGTCATATGAAAAGATGTCTTTGGTATATCCTCATTTATGATCATCAAATGATGAAATCTATAACTAAGGTCATTGATGTATAAGTATTAAAAACATTATAATTGATTAAGAAAATAATTTATAATGACTAGGAGATACTTTTTATTTATAGTTATCATAGTATCTTCTCAATAATCAATGAATATGAACATTGATCTAATTAATTGTCCTTAAAATGTTACCTAATCTAGAGTTAGCTCATGAATTTCACTTTCTATCACACTGAGGTCCTTTTTAGGTTTAGGGTTATAGAAAATTAGGCCATAAATCATACATAATAAAACCATAAAATAAAATTGGAAACTTCGGACCATTATCCATTCTTCCACTCTATAAAACATTAAAAAATAAAACATGATCTCTTTTATGAAAACTATTCATGCATATAAACCTGATTTCCTACAATACATTAATCACCCATCTATCATTTTGAAAACATTAAAAACATGGGATGAGTATAAAAATACCTATATAGGATATGAAATGTTGGAAATCGTTATTTTATTCATAAACAATAAAAACTTATCAAAACTTTAACATAAAGTAATAAATTTCACCCTAATAAGTAGTAAATATATTAATTTGATAATAAGAACATTTAATAACTTTTTTATAACCACAATATTACAATAAAACCCAAAACAATCATAGAAAATACATAAAGGTAACATGGAATATCATTTCAGTAGTCACTCTTATAATGGAATAAACATATTGTCAGTGTCCATACATGTCACTCTTACAAATGGAATATTCATATGTCTAACTTACATACCCATTGCATTCGTGGGATATCACAGACCCAACCATCATTGGTTTATCATGGAACTAACCATCATTGGTGTTTAATGGATCCACCCATCAAATTTTTAATTATAATTATATTATCGTATCTTATATAAAATATTCCAACATTCACCACTTCACTCATAAAATTTCATTTGCAATAAAAAGAAAACATTTCATGTTATAGGACTAATAAATTCACTTTAACAACCCATTTTGAATAAAAAAAAAATCCAAAAATAGAAAAATAATATTCTTCAATTAGGAAAACATGAAATATTTTTATGGAATCTAAAAATAAAATAATTCTCATGGTGGTAGATAAATCATTGTCACTATGTACATTAATAATAGAAAATTCCTTTTTCATTTTGTCAAAAAAATTCCTATAAAACATGTAAAAATATTACATTTTGAAAATATTTTAATAAAATTGTAAATATACATAAATTTTTTTTATATTACTTTCTTTTTCATATACATAAACATGTAAAATAATATGATGAATAAGAACATGTGATGAGAATTAAAATTTTACACATTCAATGTGTCTTATACAACTTTGAACATTTAAATCATAATAATAATGAAATATTAACATTTAATGAAACATTAAAGATCATTATAATAGATAATATGTGGACCTATAATATCAAAGGGTTTTCATATAAACCATATAAAAGTATAAAGGTTCATATAATCAAGAAATGCCACTCTAAAAGGAGATTGAGATAAAATCCCTTACTACGAGTTGGATATGTCACACATGTCTTTATATACATGAATAATAAACTTATATTTTTATATCATTTTTTATGGACCCTTTTAATTTTTACCATTACTTTTATTTCAGCTATTATATTTTAAAATATAACTACATAACCAAATATGTTTATATTAGGTGTTTTGAGCATATTCAGTTTTTGTGTCAAAGAAACATTTGTAAGTAAACTATTTTAAAAGGTTCTATTAAAAGAATATATTATGAATAATAGTCATGAAATAATTATCTTATTTATATGTAAATTCTTATTTTTTAAATATTTATGAATATGGTTATGAAAAATTAACCAATGTTACAATCATGGAGATGGTAGCTCATATGTATGTGTGAGTAAGGTTTCCATTTTTTAATGATCATTATGGAAATAAGGAATGTTACAATTTTCATTCCCAAAGGATCATTATATCATAAATAACATATTATTTAATCTTATATACTTACATATATTATTCTTATTTTGTAAAATGAATCGCATTGCCTCAGATAAACGGTAGTCCACACGTCCACGAACGACATTATCACTTTTCAGTGTGTGAAAAGGTGTTAAAGAAAATAACATATTGTATTTATAGAAATGTAATTATTCCATGAATATAATATGAATTTTAGGAATGTCACATAAGTTTAATTAAATTTATTCTTAAAACAATCCATGTAGTGTGTAAACGTTATAATTTAAATTGAGGAAGCGATAGTCCATAATTCCACAAACAATGTTATCGTACTTAAAAAATAGAAAGAATATAGGTTTTTGTTATATAAAAATTATATAATTATAAATAAATAATAAATAATATATATTTCATAAACTTATAGATAATATATCATAATTATCACCAATGAAACGTGGTAATGTAATAATGAACAACATCGATTGATAATGGGGTAGTTCACCGTACATAAGATTGGTATGTTAATTACACTTTTGATGGATGTGTGTGTAACTAAAGGTCAAAATATTATCATAAAAATATTACAATATATTTAGGATAAAAATGATAAATTTTAATAATGTAATAATAATATTTTATAGGGTGTATAATGAAAATAAAATAAAAGTCCTTCAAGAAGGTTTTTAACTATTATTCAGGTAACTAATTTTAGATTACACCAAAGGGCTTCTTTAGATAGATCTCTACACAATGTGAGGCTTCTAGGATTTGGGTAGTAATGTGGAGGATCTAATTGGGTAGATATTTTTTGAGAAAATATTTATTTATATGTGTGATGATGTAGTAGGGTTGAGTGTATTTTTATTATGGAGGAGGAGTGGCATTGTTATAAATTTTTTAAAAGGGAGTTACACCCTCATTTTTTCCAAGGCATTTCAATAAATTAATTTTAAAAATGATAATATGGTAATATAGGGTCTAAATATGTATATAAAAGACCTTTATAATATGTTTATTAGTCATTTGGCCCATTATTTCTAATGTTTAATTAATTGTTAAGATAATTTTTCTCATATTTTTTGTACTTAATTTTCATCAATTTCACTAATATCATTGGTAAAATAACTAAGTTGAACTTATTATAAATTATAAATTCTTTTAATTCCTATTTCCAAACACATTCTTACAAATTAAAATTACTTCAGTGGTATGAATTAATTTAAATTTAATCTCACACACAGGATGTGACCGTACGTTTTTAAATTAAAAACAATCAAAAGTATGATATGTTTTTATATCTAATATCAAATTACAAATGATTAAAATTTCATAAATTGGTTTACATGATATAAAAATAATATAATTATAATTTAAGACCAATTATCACCACAATTTAACTATATAATTAAATTAGATAAAAAAACTTTTTGTAACTGAAATTAAGTATTTTTAATTATTCATCAAAATAAGAAAATTATAAGAAAAATAGAAATAATTTCCCCAACGTGATTTTTTATATTTATATATCAAAAAGATTTTTTATTTTATTATATTATAATTTTAAAAGTGGAATAAATTAGATTTATACCAGGTTCTCTATTAAGAGAGGGAAAATAACCTTTTTAAAATATAGGCCATTTTTGTTCATAAAATCTGATTTATTATATTTTTAATCCTATAAAAGTTATTCGATGAATGTAAAAAAATTAATAAAATTGTTTAAACATAATATATTAACCTATTCATTCCCACCAATATAATGACTAACTAATAACTAGCCATTCATATAATAATATAAACAATATTTTAATTTTTTGGTATAACTCTGTCTTACGTGCAATGCATATTTCAGGAAAAATCATTGTTTCCTAACATATATGCCATATGAAATAGTGTTTATTATAAGATAAAATTACTTTTTAATTCATAGATAGTAATAAATATTAAAACTAATTATTTATCCTTATATAGGATGTAACATCCTTCCCACTTTGGGAAATTCTGTCATCGCATATTTATTCACTGCTAAAATATGTAGGGATATTATTTCCACCAAGAGTTTTTGGATTCCTTTGTAGACTCTTCAACCATATGAGGTTTTAATAAAATTAATAAAATGGTGACAAACCATAATCTGCAATACATTATCTCTATGGTCAAAAATTTGAACTAGTTATTCTTCAAAAGAATGACTCTCTTCTAGCTAATCAAATCCATGAATCATAACATTAGAATAACCTATTACATACTTCCTTAACATTAAAACAAAAAATATGTTGTGTACCTTGGAAAAACTCATAGGTAAATCTAATCATTATGTAATTTATCCAACATTCCATATGATTTTTTTTGATTCAATGTACTGTGGACTCAACTTACCATTATTACAGAAATGCATCACACTTTTAAAAGGAGAAAAATTTAAAAATACATGATCACCTACCTTGAAAGAATGATCTTTCCTCCCATTATTTGAATAACTCTTATTCCTACTTTGAGCATCCCTCACATGTAACTGAATCAACTATACTTTTTTAGTTATTCTATATACCAAATCTAGTCCCATTAACATCCTTTCTCCTACAACATTCCAAAAATCCAATTTCTAACACATCTTTAGAAAAAAAATTCAAAAGGTGTATTATATATACCAGAATGAAAAATGTTGTTATAATACAAATCATCCATAGAAAAATGTAGATCCCATTTTCCTTAGTAAACCATTGAGAAATAACTATGAATATCTTCCAGTGTTTGAATCTTTTTCTCAGATTGTCCATCCAATTTAGGATGAAAATCTATACTTAAATACAATTTAGTACCCAACAAAATGAACATTTATTTCAAAATTTATATGTGAACCTACGATAATTGTACAATACAATGGAGAGAGGCACTCAATGTGACCTGAAATTTACCATAAGATACATTCTTAAAATTTGATCTGGATACTTTGTATCTCAAATGTGATGTTAATATGTATATTTTGTTATTCGATCAACAATAACCCAAATTTAATTATTAACATGTGATTTCATTGGAAATCCCCCATGAAACTATTTTATATATTCTTCCATTTCTACCCCTACACTATAAATGGTTGATACATCCCATTTGGTTGATTTGACATTACTTTTACATATAGAGAAGTCAAACACTTCATTGTAAAATTAGAAATGTATATTTTCCTTCTATCCAACTAGTAATTCATCTGATGGTCTCTGTATATCTTAGCATTGTATGGATGAATATAAAATGAAGAACTATGAGTTTCAGTCATCATCACTTTCCAAAAAATGTTAATCACAAGGACAACATAATCTTTTACCAAATCATAAAATACTTTTTCCATAAATATTATAATCAAGAAAATACCAATCTTAATTGATTCTACATTTTCCTTCAAATATTAGTCCCACTTATGAGCCCTATTTATTCTTTATGATAATGTTAACCACACTGAATACTCAAAAAATAATGGATGTCCCTACATCCAAAACTTCTATTAGAAATTTTATCAAATCATTAACCAAAGTATCACATTCCAATTATAACATGGTTAATGTGGCATTACTTTTTTGACTCAAAGAATAAAAAACCTTCAATTATTTTCCATGATGATAATGAACTCAGAAATCAAATTCCATGATTAGTTCCAACCATATCCCATGTCTCATGTTTAATTCTTTCTTAGTGAATACATACATCAAAATATTTTGATTTCTATATATATCTCAAACTTCAGTCCATACAAATTTTTCTTCTAAATGTTTAATTCAAAAAAAAAACAAAAACTAATTCAAAATCATATTTAAGGTAATTTAACTCATATGTTTAAAACATTTTTTTCATATAATAAATTACCTTGTCATTTTTTATTTTGATGAAACCAGAAACTTTTAAGGAAGCATCACTTTTATATAGATTTATTTATTTATGGAAGGCAAGGCTAAAACATGATGGTTGACCAGTCTTATTTTTTTCCTGGAAACAGACATTACATTATCCAATCGAGATGAAATAAACTCCTTTTCAAGTTAACATAGTCTCTAGGATAAATAAAAAAGAAACATTTTCAACAAAATTCTTTTAATAACCTTCTAATCCGTGAAAACTACAAATCAATGTGTCATTGGTAGGTCTAGTACTTTCTTCAATATCCTTCGATTTCATGGGTCAAATAGTTATTCCGTATATAGAAATAATTTTACCAAGGAATTAATTTTTATGAACCAAAATTCACTCTTTCCAAACATTATGTATAATTAAATTTCCTTTCAAGTTTAAAAGAATTATTAAGTTCCTTTCATGTTCCTCATATATTTTAGAATATACCAAAAATCATCTATAAACACAACAACTAACTAATCCAAATACTGATGGATGACTCTATTCATAATATTCATAAATTTAGCATGTGAATCAGATAACTGAATTGGAAGAGCTAAAACCTCATAATGAAATTATCTTTTCTGAAATGCAGACGTTGTAACTGTAAAATCCATCACCTTCTGCTGATAGATCTCAGAACACAAATCAATCTTCAAAAAATATTGAGCAACAGATATTTGATCAAAAAATAATCTATATGAGGAAAATGATACGTGTTCATAATAGTTTCAAGGATATATAATCAATGGAATGTATCATGGAACCATCTTTATTTTTCAGAAATAAAATAGGTTTACACCATGGTGAAGTTCTAGGTCAAATAAAACCTTTATCAAGAAATTCATGTAAATAGTTTTTTAATAACATAAGTTCTACTTAAACCATTCTATAAGGGGGTATATAAACTATAATAGCACTATACATTATATAAATACTAAATTGATCATTTTTATTAAAAACAACACTATGATATTCATTAAGGAAAACATCAATAAATTCATTTTCTATTGGGGTATCACTAATCATAACTGTTTTTTTCTATTCAAAAATATAAGCTGGATGAATTTCACTAACATATTTATTCAATTTCTCATCTTCATGGTATTTTATCAACGGTATAAAATTATTGAATAAATTATTATTGTCTTTTCAATATCCTTTATCATGATAAACTGAAATCCACACCATACAAAAAAATTATATAAAACTCCACTATGGGAAATTCTACATGATTTGTGGGAAATACCATCTAACTAATGTTAAAAGGAATATTCCTATAAGTCTTGATTCTATAATACATTCAACCATAGTTTTTAAAAAAATTTATATCTTTTATTTATGAAGATAAATTACAAATATTCTATAATGTTTCTCAAAAATGAAAGAATGTGAAGATACAGAATCAAACAGTAGGTTGCCATAATTCAAATAAACCAATAAAAAACCATTCACCACTTCATTTTACATCCCAACATCAACCACATAGGTATAAAATTTATTTTATTCACACTTTTACTTTTTATCTTCCTGGTTTCAACCCTGGGTAATAAACATTGGATACATATTGGTATAATGGCCTAACTCATTGAGACTAAAACATCTTATTGTTGGATTTTAATTTCGTGTTTGATCACCATACCTATTTTTATTAACCATATGACTAATATTACAATATTCTAATAACTTCCCATACATTGAAAGACATTATCCAGGATTCTTTTTACCACACATCTCACAATATGGGAATTTGGTTGTCTTACCTCCAAACTTCTTTTAGTAATTATTTCATATTGTATACCTACTAGACCTTTTTTTTCTTATTATAATGGGATATATGATCATTAAAAAACTCTATTTCTATATTAACAGAGCATCAACATGGTTTATCATATCAGTTGAACTCATGAAAATACAATTAACTTCAATATATTGGAATTAATCTTATGTACAGTGGATTTTCTTACTATTAATATCACAGATAAAATTTGGTAAATACATCAGAAATCAAGTGATGTTTTATTCATATGAATCTATCTAATTTTCAACCTTTTTTCACAATTATTGGATTTTTTTTTATTCTATATCAAATATCCTTAATATAAATATTCCCCAAAAAATATTCTTAAATTCATCCCATTACAAGGAAAAAATCTCTTCACATTTCTTAGTATTATTAACTATTGACCACCAATGATCAACTTCACCTTCAAAATGATAAATGGAAAGTGTTATGGTTTGGTGATCCTAACAACCCATGACATGAAATATATTTTGTAGGGTTTTAATCCATAATTTAGATATCATGGGATCATATGATCCTATGAATGATGGTGGATGATGTCACATAAAATACTCCTCTATCTCCATATTCCTTTATAGTAGATCTGGTTTCTCTCTTTCATGGAATCCACCACCATTTATAGTTTGAGTCAACTGAGGAATTTCCCCAACAACATGCCCTTTTCTGATTCCAACTATATCATGATTCATATTAAAAAGGGTCTTATTTCACTTGGTTTATTCCCACCACAACATCAATATTTCCTCTATGGGAAACCTTTCTGAATAGAACAGTTTTATGTGAAAAAACATTATAATCATAAAGTTATATAATATTTTTACTCGACCTTGATGTAAAATATTCTAATGCCAATTTATTAATATTAACCTATCCTATAATGTAATCTAAAATGACCTTTGATACAAACTATATGGACTTGACCATAGAACATAACATAATCCGAAGATATATTAAGAATTTACTTTCTATCACATTATGGATCTTTTTAGGTTTAGAGTTTTTTATAATTATTCCATAACTCATACATAATAAATCCATAAAATTATATATGGACAATTTAGATTATTATTTATTTTTGAACCATTTAAACCATTAAAATATAAAAAATTATCAATTTTATGAAAACTATTCACAACTATCGACATGAATTCTCAAAATCATTTACTCGTTATTATGTCCTGTGAAAAAATTAAAAAACATGGGATGTGAAAAAAGAGAATAATATACGATTTGAAAAGTGGAAAACTATTAGTCCATTTTTAAAAAATAATAACTTTTGAAAACATTAATTTAATGTTATAAATTTTAACCAAATAAGTAGTCAATACATTCCTTTGATAATTAGATAATTTAATACCGTTTTATAATCACAAGATTTCCATAAAACCCTTAACAAGAATAGAAAAAACATAAAGGTAACATAGAATATCATTCCAATTTTCACTCATAAAATGGAATAACCATACATCCCACTTCCATACATGTCACTCTTACAAATGGAATAAACATACTACCGAATTCTATACCCAATACATTGGGGGTTTTAATGGACCCACAAATAGTTGATTTTTCACAGAACAAACATCATTGGTTTATTAAATAACCACCCATCAAATTTACAGTTATAATTATACAATCATAACACATAAAATATTTTAATTTTCAACATTTCACTATTAAAATTGCATTTGAAATCACAATAAAACAATTGATGTTTTTGGAATAATCAATCAATTTTAAAAATTATTTTGAATAAAAAAGCACTAAAAAATAAAAAACAACTTCAATTAAGAAACAAATAAATATATCCAAGGAATCCATAAATAAAATAATTCCCATGGTGGTGGAAATATCATTTTCCCCATCGATATTAATAACAGAAAATTACTTTTGTGGATTTTTAAAGGTGATATATAAAGAAAGTACAAAATATTAATTTTCAAAAATATTTGAATGAAATTAAAATTAGGCATAAAATATCTATTATAGTAATTTTATATCTATATAAAAAAATATGCAAAATAATATCCATAAAATTGACATGAGAAAGTGATTATATTTTCAAACATTTAAAGAGTCACATATCACTTTAAAAAAATTAAATAATAATCCCCATGAATGAATAATATTATGTAAAACCTTAAATAACATTGTAATTCAAAAAATATAGATATATAATTTCAAAGGGTTCGTATATACACCTAATAAAAGAATAAAGGTGCATATAATCAAGAAATTAAATAATGAAAGGAGATTGAGATGAAATCCATTACCTTGAGTCCAACTTCTCACAAATAACAATATCTTCCAAAATAATAAACATATAAAAATTTGCTAATTTATTTATAAAATTTTTCATGTTTAGAAATAAATTTATTTCATTTATTAAAATTTTATATACAACTACATAAACAATTATTTTTATATTAGGTTCTTTGACTATATTTAGTTTAGGTGTCATAATGACATTAGTAGGTAAAATATTGTCAACGGGTATCTTATATGAACTTTAGAAAAATAATAATGATGATGTATTTATAATATTTTTAAATAAATAATTTTTTTTAAAACCAATCATGAAATATTTTAATGAAAAATGAAGCAATGTTACAATCAAAGAGATGGTAGCCCATATGAACGCATGAGTAATGTTACCAATTTTCAATGAGCGTAATAAAAAGAAGGTAATTAACTAACATGTTTATAAAATAACCATTATAAAATAAAACAATTTGGATCCATGATTGTTTATTTGAGGTAGGAAAATCAATCTTAGGTCCTATCATTGTTTTTATGAAATTTTTTTGAATGCTTGGAAATGGTGGAGTGGCTGGATGAATGTGTTGAATCAGTGAAAGGGAATTTTGTAATTGTGAAATTTTGGGTATCTGTTGGTTTGAGGTTTTGGTTTGATGCATCTATCTCACAAGTGGTTGTTTCAGATGGGGTTTTGAGCAGCGGGTTTCTCCTGGTTTTCACCTCGGATTTGAATATTTGAGAGGGTATGGCTTTTCCATCGGTACCAGGCCTGTGCATTCATGCACGGGACTACTTGCCGACAGCGAGGAGTAGGAGGAAGCTTTTTTATCATCATTGATGCTGGGTTGGGGCTATTCTGTGATGGGGTGGTGTTGTTTAGCTTAAAACTTTTGTTCCATGGTGATATGTTGTTTATGTTGTGAAGTCTGGTTTCTCACTTTTTCCTCAAAAGTGACTGAATAATAAAAAATTTAATTATCAGTGAGTTAGTTATTTGATGGACGTGTGTGTATGTTAAGGAAAATCACTTATCATAAATACATTATAGTATAGTTTGGATACTTATCTAATTATTTATTCATAGAATAAGAATATTATAGGTAGTAGTGAATGTAAAAAATATATAAGTGCGTGATGAAGGGTGTTTCCTCTTATTCAGGTATCTCCTTTTGGATTTCACCAAAGGGACTTCTTGGATGGTTTTTACCAATGATAGAATTATAGGACTAGTGTAGTGATTTCAAGGATTTAATTGGTTAGATGATGGTAGAGATAATTTGTCATGAAAGTTGTGAGTAAGTGGAATCGATTAGTGTGTTTTTATAGTGGAGAAATTACACTCTTATAAATTTATTAAAAGAGAATTCCACCCACATTTTTTCCAAAATAATTGAATCTAATAATGGAAAATATTTTATCCATGGGAGTATAGTGTCAAAATATGCACAAAAAATGGAATTTGAAAATGTTTATAGTTTATTTGCACACTTATGCTTTTGGTTTAGTTCTTTGTTAAGCTAATTTTTCTCTTAATTATTGTAATTAATTTTAATCACTTTCACTGATATTTTTTGCCATAAAATAAGTTCACCATATAATTAATTATTAATTATTCTGATTCCAAATATTTAAACCACTTTTTCAATTTAAATTCATATATTTTGTAGAAATTTATTTCAAATATATCTCACATATGGGATGTGATAACTAGTTTTTAATGTAAAAACTTTCAAAAGTGTGATAAGTTTTTATATCCAATTTCAAATTAAAATTTAATAAATTTGAATAAATTTGGTTTAAATAATATAATAATGATTTATTAATAATTTAAAATAAATAAAAAAACATAATTTACCTATATAAATAATATGTATGAAAAGTATGATTTGAATTAAAATTCAGTATTTTTCATTATTCATCAAAATATGAATATTCTTAGAAAAATACCAAAAAATATTCCAATGTTAATTTTTATAGTTATATTTCAAAAAATAAGTTTAAATTTTCATATAAAAATTATAAATTTTTCATGAATTTGTTTAAAAATATGTTCACTATTAATTAGAAGTAAAACAAAAATTTAAAAATAAAGGGATTTTTATGCTTAGAATTGAATCAACTCTTATTTTAAGCCTATTAAATTTATTGGATAAATTAAAGAAACATGTGAAAATATAATATATTTATTCTTACTCATTCCAATTGATACAATAGCTAGGAAATAACTACCCCTTAATATAATAATATTAATAATATATTATTTTTGGTATAAATCAGTCTTGCATATGATGCATGTCTCAATGAAACTCATTGTTTTGTGTAATGTAAAGTGTTAGAAATTAAAAAAAATTATAAATTAAAATTACTATTTAATTAAAAAATATTTTAAAATATTAAAATGACTTATTCTATCATTACTTTAGAAGTTACATTTGAAAAAATCATTATTCCCAACAGAAATAACTGGTTAACCTAGTGGTGAAACACTATGGAATATGAATCCCTTATAAAGATAATAATGTAGTTATTTTTTTAATTAATAAAACTCAATTGAGTTCATTTTATAAGGATTTTCTAAATATGTGTTTCAATATGTATGATTTTTTATTGGTAACTAAATTTAATTCTTTAGAGGAAGATTGTGGAATTCCTCTATAAAGACATAAAATAACACACTTACAGTAGACATGTACAAACTTTTTTGTTTGACCTCAACTATATAATAAAAATAGCCTTTATGGGTAGGTATTAAGACCCACAATACAGATGTTATATCCAATAGATGTTCTTATTTTTCGTCACACTAATACACAATCATAGGATCATTTGGAATATGAAATTATCCATCCAATACATATAAAGGGATATGGGATTCATAAAAAATTACAATGTGTTCCAAAAAATCACATAATGGTAATCTATATAAAAAATAATATAATTTATAGGAGTTATATTAAAATAATAATAAATCTGTGAGGAACTATAAACACAAGTTAAAATAAAAGAATCACTAAGAGTTTTCAATTCTAACTCAACATGTAATAATTGATTATATGGAATTACATTCTGATAATAGTTTTACTATATAACGGGATTAATTTACCTAATCTATTTTTTTTACTTTTTGAACATTACATTATAGAGACACACACTTTCATACATAAATATCACTTCTTTTTAAATGATTATTCAATATATAACATTATGATCAACACTAGAATCATATAGGTTTAAAGCTATTTGAAACATGGATACATAGAAAACATGTTCACATGTGATCTATTTCATATACTAATGATTTATTCCAAACTATATCCCCACATATTCATATCAAATGTAGTTTAACCTTAGAAAATTAAACATGAAAAAATATGGGATATGATGCTCTATAAGGGTAAACTATGGAGATAACAATGATCACTAAAACATTATGTGAGAATAAGTGGATGAAAACATGATCATAACATCTGAACACAATACAATTAATATTAACAATAATTATTATTATTCATGGAATAAATAAATTTTTTATAATAAATGAATAAAAAAGAACATATAACCTAAGCCATAATTTCACGACATGAACATAATTCATATGTTTATGTAATACACATAAGAATAGAAAATATGTTCCTCATGTCAAGGATCACGAAAATGATTATCATAGTTGATTTGGTTTAGTCCTAAACACCATCAAATCATTAGTAAAGGTTCATTCTTAGAACTATCATTGTAGACATAGAACCTTACATTCACTACCCATTATTTTCTTTTTTCTACTAAGATATTTATCCTCCATTTCCTAATGCATTGGAGGTAACATAATTATTCGACCACGCATCGAATAATTGAAATAATATATATGTGTTCCATGAGATAAGAAATTATCATAGCATAACCACTAGGAAAGAAAAAGGTTTCATAATGCTTTTATCATAACATATATACCCATGGGAAATAAATAGGTTTCATAAAATCAACCTTAAACCCTAATCATGATATGAAAATAAATAATGTAAAGTAGATGGTATCATTGGATCATATACCAAATAAAGGATTTGTAACATTACATAATTTATTTTAGATGAGAATACCTTCAGATGATATATGACATATTTTTTGAGAAAAATAATATTTTTATTTATAATTTATCTCATTAAATTTTAAAAAATACAAAATATTAAGGAAAATATTTTCATCAAAATGATCCTTGAAAACATGTTATTTAAGACTCAATTCATGGGGTGTTCATAATGGTAGGAATTTATGGCCATTCTATATAAGCTAAAACCCGATTCCATTCAAAAAAATTATAAAAATTCAGAAGTACCTCATTCATAAAACAACAATATGATTCTATTAATACAATTTATAAGAATTCAATCATGTGTAAATATTAATTTAATCATTAATAAGAGAATCAAAATATTTTACATAATTTTTTTGTTTCAAAAAACATGGAGGAAAATGATTTTCTCCTAAAAAGAAAAATCAAAAGGGGAGAAAAATATTCATGAGATTCATAGGAGTTAGATCCTAAAAATTTTAACATTGTACACATAATTACACACAATATTGAAAAATAATGACACTGTAATGTAAAAACCAAAATTAATGTTCTATATAATTAAAATGATCTATAGACACCATTATAATAGTTTGATTTTTTTTTAAAATTCTATAGCTATATAATATTAATATTTAGGATTCTATATATTAACCATTAATATAATTCTAACTCCCATTTATTAATAACTACTTTTTAAAATCATCATTTTTAGCTGTTCACTATTTCACTTTTCAGGGTAGTTTTGGATATATTGACCGAGTCCATATAAATTTATGATGGTTCCCTCAGTACTAGAATATTAATAATGAAATATATATCATTTATATTTTTAATATATACACATTCACCAATAAAGTATAAATATAGACATTGAATTACACCCTTTATGTAGACGGTGGGCCATACATAAGCCTCAAGGTTGTTTTCAGTTTTAAATATATGTAAAAAATAAATGCTAATAACCTTTTATATTATCATTATTATATCATGTATATAATATTTAATCATTAAATGAATACCTTTTATAGTCTATGAAATGAAAATGTGAAAAATAAATCACATCATTGCATGGAAATATAAAATAAATAAAATAAAGAATATTAAAATTAAAAACATATGAAATAATTAATGTCATCCAGAAATTTTTTCGATGACTATGATATATATGAGATATCGTTAAATATTATTTTAAGGATATCATGTTGTTTTGATAAATATTAATATTCATGTAATTAATAGTGGCAAAATTGACATTAATGATATTTTAAAATAAATATTATTTTATTAAATTATATAAAAATTATAAAAATATAATATTTTTCCATATAATTAGGATATTATTTAAAATATCTTCCATGATTCAGTTATGGTTTCTTTTTCATTTTATAGTGAAAATATTAACCCTCAATGAGTAAAAATCTTTCTTATCATGCTAAAAGATAAATGGGTTAAAAGAGTTAAAACCAAAAGAAAATAGTATAAACATATCCTAATCTTGAAAACAATTATTTAATTATTAATTTTCGACTACTATCACCTTAATAATGAGTTTTAATTATTTAATATACATTTTCCATGAAAATAACTTATATATTATTTAAATCAATTGTAGTTACAAAATGTCAGTCTTGTTATATTTAATTACTTTTTGGAGTCCAAATAGATAGAAAATCAAGATATGAATGAATTTAAATATCTATTTTAATCTTAATAAAATTATTTTATTATATTAAATTATTTATATTTTTTATAAATTATATAACTATCTTAAATTCTTCTCAAATACAAATACAAAATTTATTTAGTTAGTGGAAAAACAAAATAAATGATTTTAAAATTATTAATTATGATGTATTTTGAATGATTTTGTGTGAATAATTATTTAGAGATTTTTTTGGAATAATTTTAAATAAATTACAACCTTTTTGTGATTTATTTGAAGTAAAATTAATTGAATGATATCAAATTTGAAAATAATGACAATTTATGGAATTAATATTTTATTAAATTTTTTAAAAATCCCAAAAATATTAAATATGACCAGCGGGAAAATGATATGGTGCAAAATGTCAATATATATTCTTTTGTTGGAAATTTTTATGTCATTGGATATAGAATAACCTTATTTGTTTTTACTATTTTGAGGTTTTTCAAAAGTGAATGTCACCTCAATTATAAAAGGGTAAGTACTCCCTCACATATTCACACAACCTTGAGCTATATAGCTCGACCAAACTCTTCCAATATGTATTTTAAAAATACTTATACAATTAATAGAGGTTATTTTCCATAAAAATGTCTATCCCTTGTTTCCATTAGATACTTTATAAGGGAAGTCAACTAAAGAAAATTTGATCATCCTTTCCAACTATTTTATGTTAATTTATTATTCTATATCCTCTTATTGTGTTCATTCCATTCTAAAGTAAAAACACTTTAATCAAATATATTATAATGTTTTATTATTATTATGGTAACACCATATACAATATTTTATCATTCCTATGAAAAATGATTTCATTACACATGTGTATGTACAACATACCATCACCACATCATGGAATAATTTTTTTAACCACCACAATAATGGAATTTTAATTATGATGATATTAGTTTATATATATGATAATTATGAAATACTATGGATTCTATAAAAATTAATCAACTTTATAATTCCTTACCCTTTCACAGGTATGGGAATGACACTATCGCTCATACGTACATACGACCTAGCGTCTCTATGACACGATGTGATTCATTTTCAATGTTCATCATTATAGAATGATTATATAAATAAAAATAATAAATAAATATGATATCGATGAACATAATATAATTTTTTAGATTAAATAACTACATACTATGCACAAGATACATGACTTACATAAAAAACATGCATAGGAATATGAACGAGTTAGCACTGGAAATATGGGTAATAACGAAATATTATTACAAAACAGGTGATAATATGGTATAAGAGGATCATATATGGTATAATGAATATGGGAATTATTTTTCATAAATTAATAACTTTATTCAAACCATTATAAATGTGGTTAGATAATTTTCAACAAAAGGAAAGTGCATGTCAATGGTTTGTTTCACATTCTCATAGTAATTCAAGATTGTTTTTGTTTAAGTAAATTGTGGTATATTTCTCATCATTTTCTATGTTTTCTATGAAAATTTATTTTATTTTAATATCCAATGATTTTATAAAGCCATTTTAAACCCTTTTTAACTTTAAAAAAAATGATTTAATAAATATTTTTTTCTATTTTAGAAATGTTCTTTTATAATTTTCAATCATAAAATATCAATTGAATGTTTTTTAACATATAAGTCTTGGGTGAAGTTTCCTAGATTCATGATGCATTAATGCTTTATAACATCCTTTACATGGATTAATTATTATTATCAAAGGAAATGTTTTCATTTTTCATTTCACATCATTATTGAAATAAGTTATCTTAAAAATGGAAAAGGGTATTTTCCTCAATAATATTCCTATTATTTAATTTTATTATTTTCAAATGAATCAACACCCTTTGTTTAATATTATAAATAATTGAGGTTGATCTATTAATAAATCATTTAGAATATTATTTTGAATGGTTAGCGATTATTTTTCCTGTGGATGTTCTATTATGATACTATTCATGATTTATAGTTAATATATTAATATTTTTTATGGTATTTTTTAATAAAAATGTTTATGTTGATAATATTTCAACCATTTAATATATGGAATGAATTGGAATTATTAATTGATGTTTGAGTCCCACTATATCCCCTTGATGCATCAGTGGGTATCATGAGACAACCAAAATAGGGATTTTGTTGATTCTATTCCCATTTATGTAGAGTTCTTGGACAAGGCCTTGAAAGTATGTTTTCAATGTCCTCTATAATGTATTATATCACTATGAGATTAGTTATTTACATTCCATGGGATAATTTGACAAGTAAAATATTCATGGATATGTTTCATTCTCATATGATCATTTATATGGAATTATTTGATCATATTTTATTCCTACCATTTTATTCTAAAGTTATTACATCCAAGGAATGTGTTTCAGAAATCCTTTTTCCAAAACTATTTATATTTTTTATAAAATCTTCCACTGTATTCTTACCATTACTTTGAATTTTATCTCACCCTATAATTATGTTTTTTCTTCCCCCAGAGTGCTAAGATGTTTTTTCTGAATGGTATATAGGTTTATGTTAAGAGAATAATGATGTAATGAATGGAATTTCCATGACATAATTTATGATTTAAAATGTATTGTAGGATTAATTTATATATATTGTTTTCCAAGACTAATAAAAAAATTTGTTATTTGGGATGTGATTAAATTTTTCTTATTGAAATATAATTAATTAAAACACCAGCTATGGGAAACTAGTTTTAGGGTATTTATAGTTGGTACCAAAGGATGTTTGTTAGAAACATTTGGAACTATATTTATGTAAACATATATTAGATAACAAAACCCTATGATTTATTTTTGAAATATTTCCAAAGAAACCATGCTTCCAAATTAGAGGTTAGTTATACATAAATTTTCAATATAGGATGTATGAATCAATAGTTCTAATATTATACATTTTTTCATAATATTATGCTCTAATATTGGGAAAGATAGTTTTTTTTTGAAATGGAACCTATAAGAAGGAATTGGAACAACATCATTGGCAATAATCCAATAATAAATAAATATTTTATCCTCGGTGGGTTTATACCAATATTTAGAAGTTAAAAATACTTCCAAAATTCTTATTCATTTGATAATTTAACCATGTTATAAATGAATCATTGATAAATTTATTAAATGTTATGGATTCTTATGGGAGAATGAGAAGAAGAGGACAATATGAAAAAATATGGTTAAAGGGAAGATTGGAAAAAAGGAGTTTCCAACATGTTATGATTATGGAAGGAAACACAATTGTATATACATAAGAGTAAAAATGGTTTTCATAATGTGTGGGAAAAAATGATAACATTATAATGATTCAAATGGATTCAAGGAATTTTCTTTTGATCGATGCATTATCACTAAGGATATAGGGAACAATCCAAGAGAATACCCCTTATATGAAAGGAATATGACTCAAAAGAATATAGTGGATCATGGTCAAGATTATGATCCCATAAAAGAATAAGAGGAATTTTTAATTTTATTATTCTTGGATAAAAGTATTATATCATTTTAGTATTTTTTTAATGATGTAATTGTAATATGAATTCTGGAATAAAAATGGATTTTACTGAACTAATTATTTTTTAAGGATTTAGAAGCCTTTATTTTTTTCATTAAGGTTTTATGGTGATCAAGGTATTCATATATTGGATAACAAGAAATAAATTATATTTTTTCGGTAATGTAATGCTATGATGATTTTTTAACTTTAGTGTCCTACTTTCTATCTTTTTGTACAGATGTATTTTTTTGGAGTCGTAAGGTTAACAGATGATGCAATGGACTGAGGATTTAATTTTTTGATCTTAACATTTGATTTATCATTTTGGATAACTTATGCTAATTTTTTGGTCTTTTTTAATATTTAAATGATAATGGAATGACTTATGGATGTTCTGATAAAGATTCTTGAGGCATGAAATTCGTATTGAATATCCATCTCTTATTAATAGAAATAAAGTGTAAATAGACCGAAGCATAACCAATTGATGAGATTTTTAAAATGAAATTGCATTTTATCATGAATTTTTGTTATATAATGTTTTTATCTACATATTAAAATAGTCCCTCAACTATATGAAAAGTTTTGTGATAAAAAATATTATTTTTGAATTTTCTTTCTAAGAAAACAATACCCTTTTAAATGAACAAATATTTAGGGTTTTGTGATGTTTAAAATTCTAATGACCATGTTCACTATTAATCTTCATCAAATTTTTTTAATATTTCCCTTATATTCCATTTTTTCACTAACCACTAATTTTATCGTATTCTAAATCCTTATTTTGTGAAAACCTTTACATTTACAATTACATCTTATTAAGAGTTTGAATATTAACCCTATTTTCGATGTGGGTTTACCATAATAAAATTTTATATTATCACCATTGATTTTTGAAATAAAATTTCAAATTATGGTGGAAGACTATATTTATGAGGGGTAGAATGTAACACCCAATGATTTTATGGAATGTATAATTTTTTTAAATTTAATCTTTTCGATTGCTTACGTTTCATGCAGCACCAAACATAAATGAACAGTGAAATATTATTATATTATGTCCATTAAATTGGTAGGAATGAACATTAATAACCATATTATTAAATATAAATATAATTAATTCAAAAAAATTATATGCATAAATTATATTTTATAGTAATAAGATATGTATAAATACAATTTTACACACAAAAAAACTATATTTTTTCAAAGTCGGTTTTTTTCATTTTAATGGTATAGTGGTTTTAAAATATTATTTTAAACTTTTATAAAATATAGTTTTAAAATATAATTCATTTTCCATGCTAGATTGTTATAATTTACATTTTTTTTATTTTTAAATTTTTCTGATAAGTTTCATTTTTTGATGAATAGTGAAAAATATTTCATTTTAATTGAAAACTATCTTTTCATCTAAATAATTTATAAGGATAAATTTTAATTTTAATTTTTTTAATTAAATTTATATCTCTTATAAGAAAATTAATCTTATTTAGGTTGTTGGAATCATTTTTTTATTAAACATAGATATAAAACTATTTCCAACATTTATCAATTTCACTTTAATAACATGCTATCACACCCCTTCTTTGGGATTAATTTCTAATTAATTTTAAAAACATATGATTTTTGAATTTTGAATAATGGATTCAATATTTGGAATAAAAAGATAAATATTTAGTAAATTGGTCCTTTTTATTTCTGGACAATATGAATAGTAAACACTGTAATTTTAATTATTATGGTTAGGGGTAAACATGGTAATTAAGGGTAAAATGGTATTATAATTATTAGAAAATCACCCTAACAATTGTAATAAATTTTTGTATGAGTAATTTTTGACCAAAACCATCCTTTGGAAAATTTAATGTGCTTGTAGAGCCACATGGATGACATTAATGAATTTATTTTATTTTATATTAAATAAATGTCAATGATGTCATAAAATGATTTTAACAACTAAAAAATTTATAATATAGGGTAATAAAAGGGATAATTTTGACTATAATGTGTATTTTTAAATATAATTTGTAAATATTTATCATGGTAATTTATTTTTAATTTTTTGGAATAAATGATTGCCTAAAAATCTTGAACAATGATTGTGTAGTAATAGTTTAATTAACGGAAATATCAAATAACTTATTTTAAAAATGTTAAAAAATATATAAAATTTTATACACTTAATGTCATAATAAAATTTCTAAGAAAAATTAATATTCATGGTATATATTAATAGATATTTGTTTTTGAAGATATCTAGTTGTTATAATATTTTTAAAATGCCAAGTAATGAATAGTGTCAAAATTGTAAAAAATGATATTTCAAAATAAATAATATTTTATTAAATTATATAAAATTTAAAAAAAATATTAAATTTTAAAAAATTCGTAGTATCTGGTTTAAAATTTCATTCGTGATTAAGTTGTGGTTTATTTTTCCTTTTATAGTGACAATATTTACCCCCAAAGAGTAAAACTCTACAGTTTGAGGGTATAAGTTAATTGGGTCAAAAAGGGTTAAAATAAATATATAAGGATATATCCATAACATAAAATTCTCTAAAAATACAATTATTAATATATTTTAACCCATATAACCATAATATAAAATTTCTATCTTTAATGGATGCTTTTACCTGAAAATAACATAAATATTATTTAAATTAAAGATAGTTACAAAATGTCAATCTCTTTGAATTTAATATCTTTTATATGTACACATAGACCCAAATCAAGATATGAATGAAACTAGATGTCTATTATGATATTAATGAACTTAGTTACATTATAAAAATTTATTTTTAATTTTTATAAATTATATAATTTCTTAAAATACATCTATAATTATAATACTATATTTATTTAAATAATAGGAAAATAAATTTACTAAAATTAAAATAATTATTTATGGTATATTTTGTTTTATTTAATATTTATAATTAATTTTATAGATCCAAATTATTTAATAGAAAAGTTTGAAAGATTTATGTTTTTATTCCAAATTATTATGCTATATTTGAGGTCAAATTAAATGGATAGTATAAAATTAGCCAATAATGATATTTTTTGGAATAAATATTTAATTAAATTATTTAAAAATCATAAACTATTAAATAATTAAAAATGTGACAATATATGGTCTATAATATCATTCCCTACTATGTTTTATTCTATTTTTAAATCTTTGTTTCTTTAATATCCTTATTATAGTTTCATATGTTGAGGTTTTTTGAAAGTACCCCTCTCCTCATGTGTAAAAGGGGACATTCTCTCTCACTTCCGAACAAAAAATTGAGCCATATATCTAGAACAAACTCTTTCCATTTATCTTTTAAAAATATTTATACAACTCGTAGATGATATGGTGCATCAAAAATACCAACCCTATTTTCCTTAAGAGAATTTATAAAGGAAGTCTGATGAAGAACAGGTGACCATCCTTACAAAGACTTTCGAGTTTATATAATCTTAAACATCCTATTCATGGGTTTTTTTCATTATAAATTATTGGATATAGTATAATATAAATTATGAGATGTTATTATTATTATGAGAACACCATATTCAACCTTTTATCAATCCTATAAAAAAATAAATGCATTGTGCGTGTGTACCTATGGCTAACTATCTCTATATCATGGTGTAATTTTTTTTCATCACAAAATTAAAAAAAAGGTTATAATTATTTTAATAATGGTTATATATGATAAATATGACATGATATTTATTCTATAAAAAATAATATTCCACCACTTCCATACCCTTCCAAATGTAAGGAAATTATATTGTCACTTGTGTGTACGTATGGCCTACTGTCTCTACGGTGCGATGTGATTAGTATTCCATGATAAAAATTCTAGATTAATTATAAAAATTTATATAATGAATAAATATTATGTCTTTGAAATTTATATCACTATTTATATAAAATTACTATATCCTATTCATAAAATTAAGGACTTACATTACGAATTTTGAAACTGAAAATGAATTAGTTAACAACCAAAACAAGGGTAATACAGAAATATTATTAAATAAATGTTATTTAATGATATAATAGGATCATATATGACTTAAAAATTATTTATATGTTTCATTAATTAATTAATAACATGATTTAAACCATTATAAATGAGGATAAATCATTTTTAACTAAAGGAATGTTCAAGGTAAGGGTTAATTTGACAATCTCATTGTAATTTGGGATTGTTTTTTATTAAGCCTCCATAGGGGAATATTACTACACCATTTCCATTTTTAAAAAATAATGTTTCTAATATTCTCTAATTATTGTAAAATTTCTTCTTTAACACCTTTTCCCTTTTTAAAAAAATGATTATAATGCTAATTTTGTGTTTTCTACACAAGGTTCATTGAGACTCTTCCGACAAAAAATGTAGATGGAATGTTATTTAACTCATTGGGAATGAGTGGATTTTCCTCCCATCATTATTAATTATTTATTTATATATTATTTTAATGGTTTTCATAATTATTTTCAAAAAAAAATATTTTATAATTTCACAACATTTAAAAAAAATTATATCTAATGTGAAAAAATGTATTTTCCTCAATAATTTCTGATGATATTTTTAGAGTTCTTTCACCTATGTCAATAACATTTTTTGAATATTATTATTAATTTTGATTTATTTCCTATGAAAAAATTAAATATATTTTATTGAATGGTTTATGATAAGTTTTATTGTGGATGTTCTATTTTGATACTATTTATGGGTTATGGTTAGAGTTTTCACACATCATATGGTAGTTTTTAAAATAAATGTTTATATTGTTTATTATTCACTACTATCATTTGAGGAATGAGTTTGAATTAGAAGGTGATGTGATAGCACTGCTATATCCCTTCGATGCTTTAATAGGTCTCATGAGAAAAATATGAGACTCTTTTGGTTAGGGCCATACCCAATTATTGTGTACTTCTTAACCGTGAACTTGAGAATATGTTTCAGATGTACCAAATTATATATTTTAAAATTATGATATTAGTTATTTATATTCCATGTTATTATTTTACTAATAGAATATTCATGGTTATATTTCATTCTTATTTAATTATTTATTTGGAATGATTTGATCATCTTTTATTCCTACCATATTATTTTCAATTTATTGATTAATTAGAATGTGTTTTAGTAATTTACCATTCCATTATTTTTATAAAACTTTATAGACGCTTCAACTGTATGTATACCACTATTGATCATATGAGGACAGCCATTTAATACGTTGAATTTTTCTCCAAAATTCTAATAAGATTATTTTAACTGCTATGTTTTGTTATGTTAAGATAAAAATGGTGTTATGAAAGGATTCACTATGATGTATTTTATGTTTAAAAAGGTATTTTAATATTATGTTTTATATCTTGATTACCATAAATACTGAAATATTATGTCATTTGGGATGTAATTCCTTATTTATATTTCCAACGTGTTGATGTAAGGCACCGACTCTTCGAAACTAGTTCTAGGGTCATTAAATTTAGTATAATTGGAAACAAGATACATAAACATCTTATTTTGGTATATTTTCAGCATATCTCATAAATTTAATCTTATTTGGTACGTTTTTGACATAAACCACCTAAAAATTTTCTTCGTACCATGGGGAATGTATATATTAGAATGGGTAAGCACATTTTCATAGTAAGGAAAAACATTGGAGATATCAATCAATGATCACATGCGGGTAGAAGATAAGAATAAGGGTAAGAGTTCAAGATCCTAACATTTAAATTTCATACCAAATTTAAAATTGGTAGAAATCATGAATCTTTTCATATGAAGTTTAGTTGTATGAATCATAATATTGATAAATAATCACTAATGAATCATCAATGGTTAATCAAAATCATATGTAAAAAACATGTCATAAAATTATGTCAATATAATAGGTATAGAAACTATTTCATAGCTCAAGTTTATTTTCGGATAAAATCAAATCATATTGGATTAGGAATCCATTCAGGTTTCCCAGGGAAGAAGGGATTAGGAATCACACCCATTTCCAATTATGTTATAGGAATCCCTACATGTTTTCAATATTTGATCAAGAACATCAACTCATTTCCCATAATTATCTCATTGAGTACAAGTCATTTCCCAATGAAATAAAGGGAAATATAATTATGGTATAACTGATAATATAACTTTAACATTTCATATGTGTTCCACAATATCAGAAAATAATCACATAATCTTCATAACATAACTAGGGTAAAAGAAATATGTTTCATATGTATTGTATCATTTCATCATAGCATAACATGTGGAAATTAAATGGATTTCATAGAAATATCTTAATGATAGTCATAAGAAATCATTACAAATAATTAGGTTGGTATCATTAGATCATTACCCAAGTAAATCATAATTAATATATATGATGTTATTAACAAAAAAATACTTTAAATGATCACTATATTATATATTCAAAAAAATATTCTTTTCATTTTGAAAACAGTTATATAAAATCTAAAATTTCTAAAATATTCTAGAAAATTGATTCATTGAAATTAAATATTGATTTAATTAAAGGAAGCTTGAAATAATGGGGATATCATAATATTGTAATGTTATTTTCATGTCATGTATGTTAAAATAGATATTCCATTCACATTTTTGATAAAAATTCAACAGCAACTCATTTGGAAAATGATATGAATATTACATTGAAAGAATTATTAATAAGTAAATAATGTTTATAAATAACAGTAAATATTAATTGGGTTATATAAAAACATTGTTTAATATATTTTATGAAAACATGGACATAAGAGAAAAATATTACTAAAAAAAATATGTTTTTTTTCTCAAATACTACTTATAATATTTTTATATACCAAATAAAGGAGAAATATTATATTAATAGAATTTTTTTTAAATATATAAAGGATATTTATTTTAAATGTACTTATAATTCATGGAGAAAAAAACTTCCTCATTGTTCATTGAAGAATAAATAATATTTATTAAAATGGGGATGAACTATAAATCTCTTGACATAAGTCTCATTATTATTCATATGCATTTATACACCCTATATAATAAATATATAGATTTAAAAATTTGTTCTGGAAACTTTCTCTTATATATCATAAAATATAATAAATAATAATAAAAAACTATCCCCCATTTATACAAAATTAATTATCAAAATCAATTTGTTCGATAACTACTATATTTATCAAGCCGATTTGGATTCATCAGTCATTTTCATTATAATATTCTTGTGGATAAATTATTTAAATTATATTAATAATATAGTAATTATAGTAATAAATAATTATATATACTTTTATAAATATTTATAGAAATATGTTATGAAAAATGAATTGCATCACTTTATATGAATGGTAGTCCATATGTACACATGAGTGATGTATCAATTTTTTTATGGATGGACCCAAAGAAAGGTAAATAATAATTCAACATTATTTAAATCAAATAATACCATATATAAAATATATATTTATTAATTTTATCTTCAAAATATATATGTAATGTATTGTTAATTAATGAATTACACCGAAATGTGGAGATGGTAGGTCGTACATACAAATGAGTGATAATTTAGACTTACAATAGGAATGAATGATGGTAGATAATGGTTGTTAAATAATAATAATAATAAATTATATATATTTTAGATAATTCATTGTTTTATAATTTTTACCATAGATTTATAAAAGGTATAATAAGAAATTAAAAGTGAAATTTCTTGATAATTGTAACAGCCCAAGATTTTATAGTATGTCATCTCATTAAAGAAATTCAACAGCTTGCACTACACACAACACTGAGTTCGAGCACACCACAACTTACCAAACTAGCTGTTCAAAAAGCAGTTATTAATATTATTAACTAAATTTTGAATCTTATATACTCTATATAATTTTAACCCCCATATTATGTGTTTCTTAGACATAATATGAGAACAAATTCATTTGTTCAGATAAAAGAAGTATTTTTCAGAAAATGAAATTTTACCGCCTTTTAATGGAGAAATATTTTTAAATCCAATATTTGACACTTTTATATATTCATTTTGAAAAAATAAACTTCTTCTTTAGAATTAGGAAATAAAAATTTAGTTTTGATCAATTTTCGGTGTTTTTCTGATAAATTTCATATTTTGGTGAATAGTGAAAAATACAAAATTTTAAATGAAAACATCTTTTTTAATCAGAATAATTTATAGTGATAAATTATAAAATTGAATGATTTGGAAGTATAATTAGATTATATTTTCATAATTTAATACAATTTAGGTCATTATATGTAATTTCAC
This sequence comes from Viscum album, assembly GCA_963277665.1. Classification (NCBI taxonomy): domain Eukaryota; kingdom Viridiplantae; phylum Streptophyta; class Magnoliopsida; order Santalales; family Viscaceae; genus Viscum; species Viscum album. Next base: position 524,613,398 of record OY728150.1, read on the forward strand.
ATTTAAATTTGACATAAACACGTGTCAATCTTTTGATAGTTTTTACTTTTAAAAACCCCACTTATTGGTTTTGACAACGGGAGTTAATTTTAAATTAATAAATTAAACTTCTATGTTTTTAATTTGGTAAAATATATTTCATTTTTTAATTCAGAATATCAAAATTAGTTTAGGGAGAATTTTTTTATTTTTCTGAAAATGTTCAACTTTTGATAAATAGTGAAAAACACTGCGTTATTATTTCAAACAGAATTTTTATATAAAAAATTAGTTATTTTATTATAATTTATTTTAGGTAAAAATAGATACATAATACCTAAATAAGTTAAATTTAATTATTTTGAGTCATTTTATAATAATTTTAGATATATAATATTTTATTGGACTTTTTACCGTCTTTTACCCACCTTCTATGAGCATTTGAAAATTTTCATAAAACATAATTTTACCTATTCTATGAGTTGAATTTAAAAACATTTAGAGACAAAATTAGTATCAGTATATAAATGTGGTTTAATAAGATCAAAATAATTTTTGGTGAATAGTAACTTTTGAATTTTATTTACCATGCTTAAAAGTAAATAGGGTAATTAACGGTAAAAATAAAATCATATTTACCCTAACACATTTCCTAATTCTATTGGATATATATAATTTGACCAAAAACCCATTGGAATAAAATATGATCCTCTTTGGTCCAATTGAATTAGATTAGTATATTTATTATTTTTTTATTTAAAGAAGTGTTGAAAGAGTTAAATTCAAATTTTAATAACTAAACCATTTTTAATATAGGGTTACACACAATATAAATTAGACTATAAATATTCACTATAAAGATAAAAATATTTCATATATTCTGGTATTTTATTTATAATTTTTACACATTAAATAAATTAATTTATTTTTGACAGAATGCTGACGTAGTAATTCACTTATTAATGAAATATTAAAATAATTTATATTATAAATATCCAAATAAATGTAAATTGAGACATATTATTAATTCCACTAATTTTATAGGTTAATATGACATGTTATGTTATGCCCCATTCTTCCACGGTATGCTTGTCTTTGAATAATACAATAAATTGTATTGTACGCAAATTCAAGATTCTAACACATCGTGACCAACCAAAGTAGCCCTTATGAATAGTAATACCCAATTTTTGAAATTTTATAAATTTTATCTGTCAAAATGGACTTAATTTTTGGATTTGGATTAAGAAAATTAGCTTAGGGTGAAGTTTTGGTATTTTTCAAAAAAAAATCAATTTTTTGATGAACAGTGAAAAAACACTAAGTTAAGGTTTAAAACCGAATTTTTATTTAAATAATAATTTATTTTCTATAAAATTATTTTTCCTCAAAATAGATACATAATTCCTATATAAGTTAAATGTAATTTATTGGAGTCAGTTTATAATAATTTTTTATATATAAAAATTTCATTGAACTTTTCACCATCTTTTTCCCATATCCTGGGAGAATTTATAAATTTAAATAAAACATATTTTTACCACTGTTGTGAGTGTAATTTCAAAAATCCAAGATACATGGTTGATATCAATATGTAAGATGTGGTTCAATAAGATAAAAATAATATTTCTATATTTTTCTAAGGTTCCCCTTACCCCTCTTATAATAGGGCACTCCCCCTTCTCTCTAATTCACACCTTCAAAGCCATTTTTATCTACCAAACCCTACCCAAATACCCTCTCAACTATCCTCCCTTTATCCTAGAGTCATTACTTTAGTCATAAATCCATCCTAAGGAGACTTTTTGATCAAATCAAAAGGAAGAACCTGAAGAAGAGGTGAATATTCAATCACCTCTTTCGAATTCCTTTCTTCTTCCACTCCTTTTTCATTGTTGTTTCCATTCCAAAATAATAACTCCAGTATCTTCTATATACTTTGATGTTATTATAAATATGGTACAACCAAATTAATTATATTATTTATCCTTTGAATGGCGTGTCCCCATACGTGCGTACGTACGGCTTACTGTCTCCTTGTCGTGGTGTAATTGTTATTCAATACATTATTATTTGGATGGGTATAATAATGATGTGTAATTTATGTAAATAAATTATATAAATTTATAATGATTCTGTATATATAATATACCATCCCATTATATATTATTTTAATATAAAAAGAATGATATTGTTGTTCGTGCGTACGTACGGATTACCGTCTCCACGAACGCGATGAGATTTATTCCCCATCGTATACATTCAAACCTAATTTTCATTAGATGATTAAAAAAAAAATTTAAGACTTGATATCATTTTGGATGCGAATAATATACATCCCAACCATAACAAATATTACTGACATAACAAAGAACATAAAGGAAAACGAATTCGTTAACAACGAAAACAACGATAATACTAAGATATTATTAACAAATAAATGTTAACAGATCATATATGATATCATATTAATGTATATGATTCTTGTACATTTAATAAAAATTATTTCACCATTACATAGGAGGTTAACCAATCCTCAACCAAGGAAAACTACAAGGTAAGGTTTAATTTCACAATCTCTTTATTATCTGAGGTTGTTTTTACGTAAGTATCTACTGGGACCACTTTATCATCCACATCCTTGTTTTTTAAAATGTATTTCAATACATTTTTACTATTTAATAGAAAATGGGGTAAAGTCATTTATACCCTTATTTGACCTTATATGTTTTGAAAGAAATCTTTTTATTGTTTTTCTAAATGAGGTACTTTATGACCTTTTTGACAAAATTAATGTAAGAATGTTTTATTGACTTATACGGTAGGGGTGGCTATTTTCTGCCGTTATAACATCGTCGAAGCTTCCCTTACAATCTTATAAGAATATTTTGAAATATAAATACTTTCTTTTATAATTACAGGACTTTTAAATTATTTCAAAATAAGAAATAGATATTTCTATAAAAAGGTTTTCATTTCATCTATGTTAACACACTTTGATGAATTTTTAGTTTGTTTGAAGTTGATTTGTTATGATACAAAAAATCCATATTGTATTGAAGGTTTTGTGATATGTTTGATTATGTATGTGTAATTTCATACCATTCATGGTGTATGGATAACATATTGACCTTTTTTATGCTAGTTTTAATATAAATGTTTATGTTATGTTTAAACCTTTCCATAAGAGGAATGCATTGGACTTAGTAAGTGACAGGTAGAGTCCGCTATAGCTCCTTGTTGCAAATGTATGTCTCATGATACAAACTAGTGTCTTGGCACAAGGCTTTGACAAAATCTTATTTTTAATCTTGGCACATGGCCTTCACTATGTGTTTATGATAGTCTGGAATTATCCATTCCATCATTATGGAAGTGGCTATTGATATTGCATTTGATTATTCTCCTAGTAGAATATTCATGTGAGTATGTAAATGGAATTATTTGATTTTATCTTTACTATATTATGCAGGTTTTCATGTTTAACAGTATTTTGTTTTAGACTTATACATTTCTTGAAATGTTTATACCTATTTTTTAAAGTTTTCGCTATATTGTTATCCTTGCTGAACATCTGAGCTCACCCCTTTCTATGTTTTATTTTTCCCTGGATGCGAAGAAGTATTTTATGACTGACCTACAGGGATAGTCTGAGGGGATATGAATGTGGTCCATGGAAACAATTTTGTAGTAGTTTTTCATTTTATAATGTAATGTAAACCTTATGAATGTATCTAATACTTCCAATGCTACTAAACTAATCGGTATTTGGAGATTTTATCTTTTTTATCATGCCAATGTTATGTAATAATGCACCGACTCTGGGATTCTGGGGTCAGGGCATTACAGTTGGTATCATAGGAAGTTTAGTATGAACCTTGGAAGCTATATTCAGATAAACTCTAATTAGAGAACATAGCCCTAAGATAAACATTGATGATTAGTATAGATAAACTTCCTAGAATTTTGGTATTGTAGAGATTTTGTGAGTTTTTCATGAAAAACATTTCAATCTGGATACGACTATGTAGAGGCGGCTCTACCATAGATGTACCTAGGGGTAATACCCAAAAACACTGCTTTGAGCTATACTCGAACGGGAACTGGTGCACAACAATGGGCTTTGTTGCACTCTTGGTTATGACAATCATGGGGGATATGCTTAGGATAATTCTCATTTTCTTTTCAAACCAATATGAAGGGTTTATGATTATATACTTCCTCAAAGAAAACATTTTTTTATGATTATGTATTATATCCATAAACCGTTCAATTTATGTTAAGTGTTTTACAGGTCTGGAACTATGTATTTCAATTTATAAACTAATCTACTTTATGCCATTGTTTAGAAATGGTGCCTATTGGAAGGAATGTAAACCCTATCAATGCACACACTCCATATAGGGATTTCCCTCCTACTCAAGATAATTATAGTGGAGCTGGTGATACAACCGGTGTTGATCAGCTAATCACTATACTAGGACAACTCACTCAGGTAATGAATAATAACCTTACCTGTATGAAGCACCCTGATACACAACGTGTAGTATCAATGTTAGATCGCTTCATGAGACAACAACCACCAACATTAAATGGGAGTATAAATCCATTAGTAGATAAGAAATGGATAAATTCCTTAGAGAAAATATTACATGCCTTTGGGTGTAGTGAAAGGGAAAAAGTTATCATGGTAGTTTACCGCCTCACTAGGAGATGCTGATCAGTGCTGGTCATTGATTGAAAACACAAAAGAAGATGATGAAGTGTCAAATAAGGAATGGAGGGAGTTCAAAGAGCTTTTCTTAGAAAAATACTTTCCTCGTGACCATCGAGTAGATATGGAAAGGCATTTTCCGAGAATGATTCAAAAGGAGGATGAAAATGTTGCAAAGTATGAGGATAAATTTACAAGGTTAGAGAGGCATGCTGCAGATTATATACGAAACCCCAGACGTAAGATTGATCGTTTCATTGATGGGTCAAAAATATTTCTCCATCGAGCATTAGTCTCACAATACTTCTCGTCGTATGCATATATTGTCCCATTTGCTATCAAGATAGAAAAATAATTCCCTAAGTCTTACGACTTTAAAGTAATTCAAGAGAAGAACAGATCTGCAAATCACTCTGGAAATGGAAATAAGGGGAAGAAGGGAAATTTTGAATATCTATCATGTAGTAAATGTGGGAAAAAACACCATGTTACTTGCTTGATGGGAATGGGAGTCTGTTATAAGTGTGTTGAAAAGTCCACCAAGCTCCTGATTGCAAGGGGAAGAAAGAAGCTACTGATGTTTAATGCTACAATTGCAGGAAGATGAGACATTATGAAAATGAATGTCCAAAGAGTTCGGGGAACTTACCTCAGAAAAGGCCAAGGGATCAAGGCCAAGCTTATGCTATCACTACTGCTGAGGTAGAAGCTCCGAAATATGTGGTGGCAGGAAATTTAATGGTTTCATCCAGATTAGAAAATGATTTATTTGATTTTGGATCATCGCATTTTTTCATATCTTCCAAGATTTCTAAGAAAATTATATATTTAAAATTTGATTTAACAAGGGAGTTTCCCATTAAAACTCCTGAGGGAAGTATCATCACAACAAATTTTGGTGAATCTGTTCCCATTAGTGTTTATAAATGTTATTTATCTGTTGATCTCATCATCATACCCATTATTGAATTTGAGATAATCCTCAGTATGGATTGGCTTTTGAACCATGATGTGAAGATTTATTGTAATAAGAAGGAGGTTACAATTTTTGATGATGATGATAAAGAACACCTTATCTTTAAAGCAGAATCATCACCACCTGATTCTCATATATATCCACCACCAGTAGGTCAACTAAATTCAATTATAGGGGAGAAAGAGAATGACATAACTATGGGTGAGGAAAGGAATGTTCAAATTGAGGATGTACCTATTTTGAAAGAATAAGTTGATGTGTTTCTAGAATAATTTTCCGGGAATCCTATAGAATGAGAAATTGAGTTTTCTACAGATTTAATTCCTGGTTCAAGGCCCATATCGAAGACCCCTTATAGAATGTCCACTGTGGAATTAGTGAAATTATAGAAACAACTAGATGAATTTAGTAATATGGGATTTATTCTCCCTAGTGTTTCTCCACAGGGATCCTCTGTCCTTTTTGTTATAAAAAAAGATGGATCTCTTAGGTTGTGCATTGAATACATAGAGATCAATGCTATAACAATAAAGAACATGTATCCCCTACCTCGCATTGATGATTTATTCGACCAAATTCATGGCACTCAATACGTTTCAAAGATTGAGCTTAGATATGGATATCCTCAGTTGTGTGTAAATAATGAAGACATTCTAAAAACAGCATTTCGAACCAGGTACGGGAATTACGAGTTTACAGTAATGACTTTTGGATTGATTAATACACCTTATGTCTTTATGGATATAATGAATAGAGTTTTCAAGTAATATCTTGATGACTTTGTAGTGGTATTTATTTATGATATCTTGGTATACTCCAAAATCTATGAAGATCATGAAAATCACTTGTTTATTATCCTGAAGACTCTTAAAAGACATGAATTATGTGGGAATTTTAGCAAGTGTGAATTATGGCTTCAGGAGATATATTTTCTTGTCCATATTGTCTCTATGGATGGAATCTTCATTGATACTTCTAAGGTAAGTGAAATCCAATAATTGTCAGCACTGATGAGTATAACCGAGGTATGCAGTTTTATTGCTTTAGCAGGTTATTGTCGACATTTCCCCTAGAATTTTGCCTGGTTGGCTAACCCATTAACAATGCTCACACATAAATAGGTGAAATTTGTTTGGAAAAATAGTATGAAGAATGTTTTGAATAACTGAAGAAACGATTAGTCAATGCTCTTATATTGACTCTACAATTAGGGATTTATGGGTTTGTTATTTATAGTGATGCTTCAAAGTAAGGAATTGGTTGTTTCCTTATGATGAATGATATGGTTATTGCCTATGCATCACAAAAGCTAAAAATTGTGGAGAAAAACTATCCTTTCATGATCTTGAGTTCACAGCAGTAATCTTTCTTGGAATATTTGGAGACACTATCTCTATGTTGAAAAATGTTAGATTTATACATATCACAAGAGTATGAAGTATACTTTCTCACATAAAGAACTCGACATGAGGCAAAGAAGATGGCTTGAACTACTTAAGGATTATGATTACACGATACACTACCACCCAAGGAAGGAAAATAACATGGAAGACGCATTGAGAATAAAGGATCATGGAGTTTTGAACAAGATGAGAGTTGAAAGGGATCCTACTTTCATGAATCTAGTAAAGATGGATATGGGAATCACTAAGAAAGTTGAAACATCAATACTTTTTCAAATGGTTGCCAAACCATCATTACTAGAAAGGAAAAAGAGTTCTCAAACCAATGATGAAGAGTTTAAAAAGAAGATTAAAGTTGTAAATGATGGGATATTGAGTGAATTTTTGTATGAAGATGAAATTTTGAAATTTGGGAAGAGACTTTGTGTTCCCAATATAAATAATCTAAAAAAATAATTGTTGGATGATGCTCATAGTTCCAATTTATCTATACACAATGGGAGGACCAAAATGTATAGAGATTTGAAGAAACATTTTTGCTGGGACAAAATGAAGAGGGAGATTGCTGATTTTGTGTCAAGATGTATGGTTTGTCAAAAAGTGAAAGCTGGATGGAAATATCCTGGAGGAGTCATGCAACCTCATCCCATACGAGAGTGTAAATGGGATAATATTATGATGGAAAGTGTCATGGGACTACCAAATCCTCATAGAAGAAATGATGCAATATGGGTCCTTTTTTATCATCTTACCAAGTCATCACATTTTCTTGCTATAAAGGGAACATTAACCACTTAATCGTCAAGAATGACTTTATATTAATGAAGTTGTGATACTTTATAGAGTACCCCTATCAATTGTTTATGATCGTGACCCACATTTTACATCAAGATTCTGGAAATGTCTTTAGAAATCCCAGGATACTGTGCTTTGTTTGAGCACTACTTACCGCCCCCAAACTGATCGACATTCAGAACGGACTATTAAAACCTTAGAAGTCATGTTTAGATCATGCTCACTTGACGTTCAAGGTATGTAGGATAAATATTTACCTCTGGTAGAATTTTTCTATAAAAATATCTTTCATTCAAGTATTCGGATGGAACCATATGAAGCACTATACAGAAAGAGATGTCACACACCAACTTGTTGGGATGATGAAGGTGAATGAAAACTTGTATGCCAAGAACATGTTGAGGAAATGATTGAAAAGGTGAAGGTAATCCCAACCCACATCAAAACATCTCGAAGCAGGCAGAAGATCTATGTCAATAAAAGAAGGAAGGATTTGGAATTTCACGTAGGAGATCATGTTTTTGTGCAGGAATATCCATGGAAGTGTGTTATATGTTTTGGTAAGAAGGGTAAATTGAGTCCCAGGTACATCAGACCTTTCAAAATTCTAGAATGAATTGGGGTTGTATATTACCATTTGGAAACACCGCCAAGTCTCTCCAAAGTTCAAGATGTGTTCTACGTATCACTATTGAGAAAATACATGTTTGTCCTAACACATGTACTCACCTATGAGGAATTAGAACTGGAACCCGATCTGTCTTATTGAGAAGAGTATGTCAAGATTTTTGATACAAGAAAACTAGTGCTGAGAAACCGGATGATACGTCTGGTAGAAGTTCTTTTGGGAAACCATAAGATGGAAGAGGCAAAGTGGGAACCCAAGGAACTTCTGATGATAAACCACCCGAGTCTTTTTATGCAGTAATATTCTAGAAATTTCGAGGAAGAAATTATTTGAAGGAGGGTAGAATGTAATACCCCAAGCTTCCACGGTATGCTTCTCTTTGAATAATACAACAGCGTGTATTGTACGCAACTTCGAGATTCTAACACACTGCGACCAATCAATGTAGTCATTATGAATATTAATGCCCACTTTTTGAAATTTTATAATTTTATATTTCAAAATGGACATCATTTTTGGATTCAGAATATCGAAATTAGCATCGGGTGTGTTTTTTGTATTTTTCTGAAAACATTAAATAATTTGACGAATAGTGAAAAAACATAGAGTTATAGTTTAAAACTGAAATTTTATTTAAATAATTATTTATTTTATTTAAATTTATTATAGGTCAAAATAGATACATAATACCTATATATGTTTAATGTAATTCATTGGAGTCAGTTTATAATAATTTTAGATATATAAAATTTTAATTGAACTTTTCACCGTATTTTACCCATCTCCTAGGAGAATTTTCAAATTCACATAATACATAATTTTACAGCTTTTTTGAGTGGAATTTAAAAAATCCAAGAGACACGGTTGATATCAGTAATTAAAATTTTTTCAATAACACAAAGATAATTTTTTATGAATGGAAACTTTTTTACTTTTATTTACCACGGTTAAAAGAGGATGGGATAATTAAGGGTAAAAATGATATTATTATTACCCTAACAAATGTACTAATTCTATTGGATAAGTATAATTCAACCAAAAACAACCATAGGAATAAAATATGAACATTTAGTTTCACTTGGATTAGATCATGACATTTATTATTAATTTATTTAAAGAAGAGTTAAAAGAGTTAAAATCAAGGTTTAATAACTAAAACATTTTTAATATAGGGTAATAAATAAGATATATTAGACTATAAATATTCATTAGAAAGGTAGAACCATTTCCTACATAATTGTATTTTATTTATAATTTTGAGACATTATATACTTTAATTTTTTTATGACACAATGATGATGGATTAATTACCTAATTAATTAAATATTAAAATAATTAGTATTATAAATATCCAAATAAATGTAATTTGAGACTTTTTATGAATTAAACTAATTTTTAATGTTAATATGACATTTTAGGGTTGGTTAGATGAATTTATTTCGAAGTAATAATGCTGTTATAATTATAGAAAAAACAAAATACCAAATAGTGTCAAAATTGACATAAAATAGTTTTTAATACAAATTTTATATTATTAATTGATATTCTATTTCTAAAAATCTAAGGGTTGGTCAAAAGACTTATATAATGATATTTGTATCATTATTGAACCACTTGGGGGTCTCTTGGAAGTATATAGTAAGTTTGTTAACTATATAATATAAAAATACAAAGAGACATGATAAATGTCAAACTATTTAACTAAGAGTTAAATCTAAAAGATAAAGTTAATATAGTAACCCAGACATGTCTAAAACCTATTGGTTGAGTGGTTTTCGACCCATCCCCACCTTATACTTTAAATAATCAATTTTTGAGCAATTATAAAACAAAAATTATTTTATTATAAAATAATATTTCTATCTTTTCCTAAGGTACCCCTCACCCCTCTTATAAAAGGGAACTCCCCCTTCACTCTAATTCACACCATCAAAGTCGTTTGGATCAGCCAAAATCTGCCCAAATACCCTATAACCTCTTCTACCTTCATCCTAGATGCCTTACTTTAGTCAGAATTCCAACCTAAGGAGCCATTTTGATCAAATCAAAAGGAATAACCCGAAGAAGAGGTAAATATTTCATTATCTCATTCAAATTCCTTTCTTATTCCAATTAAATTTTCTTTATTGTTTCCATTATAAAATAATAAATCCAGTATATTCTATATAATGTTATGTTATTATAAATATGTTACAACCAAATTCATTATTCTATCCATCCTTTTAATGACATATCACCGTACGTGCGTGTGTGTGGATTACCGTCTCCACGTCGTGGTCTAATTGTTATTCAATAAATTATAATTTGGATGGGTATGATAATGATATGTAATTTATGTAAATATTAAATATAACATGATAATGATTCTGTATATATAATACACCATCCAATTATATATTATTTTAATATCAAAAGAATGATATTCTCGCTCGTGCGTACGTACGGATTACCGTCTCCACTAACACGATGAGATTCATTCCACATCGTATCCATTCAAGCCTAATTTTCATTAGATGATTAAAAATAATGTTTAAAGACTTGATATCATTCTGGATATGAATAAGATAAATCCCATCCATAACAAATATGACTCACATAACAAATAATATAATGGAAATTGAATATGTTAACAACCAAAACTTCGAAAATTATATGATATTATTAACAAAGCAATGTTAAAAGATCATATATGATATCATATTAATTTATATTATTCTTGTACAATTTATTAACAATTATTTCACCATTATACAGGAGGTTAACCTACCCTCGACCAAGGAAAAGTACAAGTTAAGGGTTAATTTCACAATCTCTTTATGATCCATTGTTGTTCTTACGTAAGTATCTACTGGGACCTCTTTATCATCCACATCCATGTTTCTTAAAAATGTATTTCAAAACATCTTTACTATTTACTAGAAAATGGGGTAAGGTCATTTATACCCTTATTTTACCTTATATGTTTTGAAATGAATCTTTCTATCATTTTCCAAACAAGGTACTTTATGACCTTTTCGAAAAATTTATGGTAAGAATGTTTTTTTAACTTATACGGCAGGTGCGGATATTTTCCACTGTTATAACATATTTTAAGCTTACCTTATAATATATTAGGGTATTTTCAAATTTAAATATTTTCTTTTTGAAATATGTGAATTTGAAATTATTTTAAAATAAAAAGAAATATTTCTCTAAAAAGGTTTTGATTTCATCTATGCCAACATCCTTTGATTGATTTTAAGTTTGTTTGAAGTTGATTTATTATGATACAAAACATCCATATTGTATTGAAGGTTTTGTGATATGTTTGATTGTGGATGTGTTATTACATAACATTCATTGTTTATGGATAAATTATTGACATTTTGTATGCCAGTTTTAATATGAATGTTTATGTTATGTTTAAACCTTTTCATATAAGGAATGCTTAGGACTTAGTATGTGATGGGTGGAGCCCGTTATAGCCCCTCGATGCTTCGGTAGGTCTCATGAGACAAACTACTATCTTGGAAGAAGACCTTGACAAAATCGTATTTGTAGTCTTGGCACAAGGCCTTGACTATGTTCTTATGATAGTCTGGCATTATACATTCCATCATTATGAAAGTGGCTATTGATATTTCATGTGATTATTCGACTATTAGAATATCTATGTGTGTACGTAAATGGAATTATTTTATTTTATATTTTCCATATTATTATGAAGTTCAAGTTTAAAAGGATTTTGTTTTAGTGTTATACATTGCCTTAAATGTTTATGCTTATTTAAGAAAGTTTCTGCTATATTGTTATCCTTACTTAGCATCTAAGCTCACCCCTTTCTATGTTTTATTTTGTCCAGGATGCGAAGAAGTATTTTATGACTGACCTACAATGATAGTCTGAGGGGATATGAGTGTGATCTATAGAAATAATTTTGTCATAGTTTTTCATTTTATGATGTAATGTAAACCTTATGAATGTATCTTGTACTTCCAAGGCTACTAAACTAATCGGTATTTTGAGATTTGATCTTTTCTGATCATGCCAATGTTATGTCAAAATGCCCCGACTCTGGGATTCTAGGGTCGGGGCCTTACACATTAGAGTTGATTAAATAAATTTTATTCGAAGTGGTAAAGTTTTTATGGCTTCCAAAAAAAATACTAAATTGTGTCAAAATTTACATAATTGAGTTTTCAAACTAATACTATATTATTAGTTGATATAATATTTTTAAAAATATAAGGTTTGGAAAAATGACATAGATAAGGTTATATATATTAATAATTAACCACCTGGGGTTACCTTGTATTGTTATATAAAGTTTATTATCCATATAATATAAAAATTCAAAGAGACATGGTAAATGAAAAACTATTTAACTAAGAGTTGAATCTAAAATATAAGGTTAATATGATGACCTAAACCTATCTAAAACCAATTGGTTGAGAGGTTTTGGACCCTTACCCACCTTATCCTCTTAATAATTCATTTTCAATCCATTATAAAACAAAAAAGATTTTATTATAAAATAATATTTCAATATGTCCCTAAAGTAACCATCACCTCTCTTATAAAAGGGCAGTTCCTCTTCTCTCACATTCACACCTCCAAATCCATTTGGCTTATCGAAACCCTACCCAAATATCCTGTCCACATCCCTCACATAAACCTAGAGTTCTTACTTGGATCATAAGGCCAACCTATAAATCCATTTTGATCAACTCAAAAAGAGACACCCGAAGAAGAGGTAATAATTTCACCACCCTATTTCAAGTTCTTTTCTTCTTCCACTTCATCATTATTTGTTGTTTCCATACAAAAATAATAACTCTAGTACCTCTTAAATACTATGATGTTATTATCAATATGGTACAGCCATATTCATTATTCTATCCATCCTATAAATGAAAAAGTCACCATACGTGCGTATGTACAGCTTATCGTCTCCACGTCGTGGTGTACTTTGTTATTCAAACACTTCATTATTCGGATGTGTATAATAATAAGTATAACTGATGTAAATAATAAATATAAAATTTTAAATATTCTGTATTTATGATATTCCATACAATTACATAAAATTTCACCGTCAATATAATGATCTTTTCGCTCGTGTGTACTTACGGATTACCCTCTCCACGATGCAATGAGATTCATTTCCACATTCACCATTAAATGATTATTATAAAAATATATATTTTTAATAAGTATGTAATATATTAAAGAATAATTCTACTTAATATATATATATATATATATTTATGTATGTATGTATGTATGTATTTATGTACTTACATATATAATATTCACTTACTTCCATTCAATACGATATGAAAACGAAAACAACATTTATGCGTACATACGACCTACTGTCTCCATAAATGGTGTTTTCCATTTCATATATCTATCTATTATAAATATTTATATTGTAAATATATTTTATATATAAATCATATGTTATATTTTGGATATATGTAAATCATTATCAAAACAAAAAGGCCAATAATAACAAGTGAAAACATATACGATAAAGAAAGCGATTATTACCCGAAATGTTAATTTAACATGGAAATCATTATTAAATGGTTAGTATAAAGTCAAAAATGAAGCATTTATGATAAAATAAATATGAATATGGTTCTGGTATAATTTAATAACTTACTATGGTCATTATACAGGTGGTTAAACATACCCTCGACAAAACGAAAGTGCAAGGTAAGGGTTAATTCCTCAATCTCATTATTATTCAAGATTGTTTATGGGTATGTTTTTACTAGGAAATATTTATTTTCCATGTCAATGATTCATAAAATAGTTTTAAAAGGGATTATATTTAAAGGAATATTTTATTAAAACAATATTTTAATTGTTTTAATGATTTACTCTTCTAAACCTTTCTCATTAATGTCCTTGTTTTCAAAATGGTTTTAAGGATTTATTCATATGGACATGAATGTTTTAAAATGTTAATTCCTTTCAAAATTTTCAAAGTGAAATTGGACACTTTGATTCAAAACTATATTTTAAATTAATTCCTTTATAAATTATGTGCCTTTTAAATGATTTCATGAAAAATGGATACTTCTCTCAAAGATTTTTACTATTCATTTTCAACTATGTCAACTTATTTTAAAGGATATTATTCTTGATCGAGGTTGATTTATTATAATAAAATCATCCCTTTAATAGTGAATATTTTCTGATATGTTTGACTATTGATGTGTTATTTATATACAATTCATTGTTTATGGATAAAGTGTTGACATTTCATATACTAGTTTTAATAAGAATTTTTATGTTATGTTTAAACTTTTTCATATGACAAATGCATTGGAATTTGGATGTGATGGGTGGTGCCTGCTATAGCTTCTCGATACATCGGTATGTATCATGAGACAAACTAGGGTCTTGGAACAAGGCATTGACAAAATATTATCTGTAGTATTGGAACAATGCCTTTACTATGTGTTTTTGAAGTGTGGCATTAGGAATTCCATGATTATGAAATTAGATATTGATATTACATGTGATTATTCGACTAGTAGAATATCCATGTGAATTAGTAAATGGAATTATATGATTTAACTTTTCCATATTATACTGAAATTTATGTTTAAAAGGATTTTGTTCAAGTTTTATACATTTCCTTAAATGTTTATGCTTATTTTTGAAAGTTTCCACTATATTGTTATCCTTACTGAGTGTTTGAGATCAGCCCTTTCTTATATTTTATTTTCCCCAGATTCCAAGAAGTGTATTATGATTGATAATCAGGGTTATGATATGGGATTAACGGAGTTCTAAAAGGATAATTTATGTTGTGTTTTATTTACTAATATGTAATGTAACATTCATGTATGTAATATATTTTCCAAGGCTTCTAAACAGATCGGTCTTTTAGGACTTGATTCATTGTAATCATGCCAATGTATTAAAATAATGCACCAACTCTAGGATTTGTATAAAGGAATTTCCTTGAAATTTTGTAACGTAGAGATTTTTTGTATTTTTCAAGCAATACATTCCTATTTGGATATGAGCGGGTAGAGGCAGGTCTGGAATAGATGTACCTAGTAGTGAAAACCCTGATAAAGAGTTTCAGGCTTGACCTGGGGTATCCTGGTACACGATAACCGGCCTTGCAGCACTCTTGGTTACGACACTCCCAGGGGATCTACTTAGGAAAATTCACATTTTCATTATATGCCATTATGAAGGATTTAGAAGAAAATACTTCCTCAAAGAAAAGATTTTAGGATTTTATATTATATTCATAAACTTTTCAATTTACATTATATATTTTACAAGTTTGGAATTATGCATTGAGATTCATAAACTAACCTAGTGTATGCCATTTTTTAGTAATGGCGCATAGTATAAGGAACGATAATTCCAGCAATACACATGATCGAAAGATTAAGAATGATCATATCTTTCATGGTATTAAGAAAACATTTAAAATGGAAATAGTCTCCCATGTATTCTCATCATATAAATAAATAGTATCACGTGTTAATAAGATAAGTAAATAATTCTCTGAGTCATATGTCTTTGAAGGGAAGAAAGAGAAGAAAAGGATGGGAGTGAGAAAGATGGATAAAGTGAAAAATGTAAAGAAGGATTTTCGCATCAGTGATAACTGTGGAAAGAATAACCTTGGAAAATGATTGATGGGAATGAGAGTTTGTTATATGTGTAGAGAAAAAGGACACCATGTATGTGATTGAAATGGTATGAAAAATGTTTCAAAGGTATAATGCTTCATCTACAAGGAGTTGGGACACTGTGCAAATCAGTGTCCAAATCATCAGAGTATACCCAAAATGTTGTTATTGGATAATAATCATGTTATGATATTACCGAAGATGGAGAGGAATTATTATAGTTCTTATGTAGTTAATGTATTCTGTCATTTGAGTATTGTATTAATGATGTACATGTTATAATAATTATAACGTATATAAGTATTGTACTTCAATACTATTTCATTAAAGTCTTTAGATTGTGTGGAACCATGAAAAGTGACTCAATAACTGGTTAAATTATTTTTGAAAATATATGGTTAAGAGAAATAAAAACCATAATATGGTTCTCATACTAATGTAGGGATTTTAGAATAATATATTATTTATTTGGATAAATTATATTGGATATTCTTGACTACCTTGAAACTGATTATTGATTTATATAATCCATCATTGTTGGAGTTTACAACATTTTTGGATAGAAGGAGTATATTTAGTATTCTATAATGAATAAGGGAGGATGAATGTAATAAATAAGGTTTTATGGGGATTTAGGGTGTTACAGTGTTTTAGAAGAATACACGATGAAGGTATTCACATGTTATTACGTGGCAAAAAGGATCTTCATTGTGTTTACCTTCCTTATAAATTTTGGACTATGAGTTCGGAAAGAAGTATTATGAATAAGTATAAAGGTTGGAATTGATTAAGTTTGACATTGGATACTATTGTTATGGTTAAATCATTTCTTGATATTATTTTTGTATTTTCATACAAAGGATGACCCGGAGGTCGGGAGACAACTCGTTGTGTCCGGAAAGGCCGTGAGACATGAACATGCAACTGAAGGGAGACAATGGTGCATCACCTACCACTGGCCTACGTGATGTCCTGGTTTGTATAATGTAATATTTTTAATGGTCTAACAAACGAATTATAAATTCATTATTTTTGGAACCTTATACGATTATGATAAATAGAATATTTTTTAATTCTATTATCTTTTGGAGTCGGATGGAGACCCGCTGAGCATTCCTGAAGAACTCGGTGAAATATGAAAACCCTATGGTAGATTCCTGATCCTTCGTGGATTTAGTAGCTAGGAAATCAAGATATGAGCATCCTACTCAAGCTAATGCAATTCCAAAAAGCCAAATTGTCCCTAAACCCTTTCAACATCAAGGGAAACAGGAAATTTCGTTCTCAACAAGGGAGGTAAATTTGCATTCTTCATATTTAAGAATTGTTTTAGTTGAGAAATTCTTAAATCTAAGGCCATATTTAAAGTATCTTCGCTCATCCCTTGAGGCGATAGGATTTATGGGTTTTCAGCTCAGTCTCCTGAACCCTTCTCACATTTTTTTCATTTATCATCTGAGGAGGAATATTACAGGATTTGGGTCAAGAGGTCATAGTCCTTCGGAGTCTTTTATTTGAAAATTCTTAAGTGGACTCCAGATTTTTATGAATATACTGAATCCCCCATTGTTCCAATATGGGTAAGCTTCCCAGAGTTACCCCTTCACCTTTTTAAGCAGGACACCCTGTTCCACATTTCTAATCTTATTGGAACTCCACTGAAATTTGATTTGGAAACAAAAATTCTTACAAGACCTTCAATTTCTAGGATTTGTATTGCGATATATTTTTCTCAACATTTACCATCCAGCATTTGGATTCAATCTGGAAATTTTGTGTTTTCTCAAAATATTATCTATGAATGATTGTCGAACTACTGCTCTAAGTGCTTCAGATTGGGACACCCTTCATGCAATTGTGGGAAAGAAAATGACCATCCTAAAATATTTAAACCTTTTTGGATAGAAAAATGTAAATATAATCAAGAAATCCTTGTTGGCCCTTCTAATTTAGTTAGAAATGAAGATAATCCTATGGTTAAGGATATAGCAAAACCCTCTGATTGTGTTATCAAGGAAAGTGATGAAGGGGAAAAAAGAGGTTTGAATTCTCGAGAAACTAGCTATCAACTTTAAGATTTTGTTATTGAAGTTCTTGTTGTCACCAAGCATTAGGAAAATATTGAATCTGAAAATAATGATCTCACACAACCTAACATGAAGGAAGTCTCAATATCTTAGGGTGATGTGATTAACAAAGCTAGGCATACAGATGAGTCTCTCCAGCCAAAGGTTGGGGAGGCTTTTCATCTGAAAGATTGAAAAGGTAAAAAATTCATCATGGACTCGAATGGTTTCATCACTCCAATCCCCATGAAAACAAGAAAACATAGAGGCAACATCAATTATAAAAGAACTATAATCACAAGATCTTTTGCGGCCAGAAGTCATGGCCTTGAGGTGCCTCCACAACCAGTCCCTCTTGAACCCCTGCCAGATTATTCTGACTGTTCTGATTCAGACACTTCTTGAGGCCCCGGTGGTCTCCTAACTAGGATTGTGGTTTATCTTTTGTCTGGGTTCGGATTTTATGTGAAAGCTTGCACCTGGAGATGCCTGCTTTCTAGATTCTTTCTATTTCATCTCTATGGATTCCTCTATCTATTATTTGTTTGAAGTTTGGCCCGATTCTTCTACATTATTGCAGATTTTTTCCTAGTTGAGCTCATATTTGATGTTTCTGCTTGAAAACTTTATTTCTTGCTGCTCGGCTATGCTTGAATATTGGCTCTGGTCTTTTTGGAATGCATTCACCTTGACTCTCCAAGGTCTCTTTGTTTATCATTATTGAGGTCGTTTGAAGATTGTATGATTGGTTCTTTAAAGTTTTTCTTTTTTTTTGTTTCCTTTTTTGTTTAAGTTGGTGTAATCTCATTACACCTCGTGTGTTCCTTGTAATCTTTTATTTTAATAAATTATTTTTGACATGGATTGGGAAACCAATCCTTGTAACTCTCTTCTTTTATCTTTTAGAGTGAAATATGATTTTGTGGTAGGAATTAGTTGAAGGATGAAATCATACATGTCAAGAATATTTTTTTCTCTTATTCAATGAATAAATTAATTCTTAAACATTATGTAATGGATCTTAAATCTAAAAAATGTGTTATCCTAATACCATATGTTTTGTTGAACCGATGATATTTTACATCATCTTAGATTGATGTCTTTGAGGCCCTCAATTTTACACTTGTTTTTGATTTATCACATCAATAAATCCCTATAAATACTTATTTTTTTCTCCAATTACTTTTCTCTAATATCCGTCAATGTTTTCTTAATCGAGATCATAATTTGGGGGTGTCTTTTTTATTCTCTTACTCTCTTATTAAGACTGCATGTTTTTAACCCAATTTCCAATGTGGGTTTTCCACAAAGGTATTTTTCTATTTTTATCCTGTTATTTTCATACAAAAATTTCAAATTGGAAGGATGAAATTTGTTGAAGGAGGGGAGAATGAAACACCCCAAGATTTCATAGTACATTATCTTATTGAATTAATTCAATAACTTGTGTATAACGCAACACCGAGTTCAACCGCATCACAACTTACCAAACTAATCCTTCAAAAAGTAGTGATGAATAGTATTAACATCATTATTAATTTTATATGCTCTATATAATTTTAACACTAAATTTTTTTCTCTTAGACATAATATGAGGACAAATTCATTTTTTTCAGATAAAATAAGTATTTTCAAAAAATGCAATTTAACATTGTTTTAATGGAGAACCCTTTTTAAATCCAATATTTTACACTTTTATAGATTCAATTTGACAAATTAAACTTCTTATTTAGAATCAGGACACAAAAAATATAGTTTCAATAAAATTTTTGTGTTTTTATGATAACTTTTATTTTTGGGTGAATAGGGAAAAATACTAAATTTTAATTGAAAACAACTTTTTATTCAAAATAATTTATAGTGTTAAATTATATATTTTAATGGTTTTTAAGTATTAATTGATAATATTATTATCATTTAATTAATTTTAGGTCATTGTAAGTAATTTCAAATTTAAATTTGACATAAACACATATCAATCTTTTGATAGTTTTTACTTTTTAAAAACTCTATTTTTGGTTTGGACAACGGGAATTAATTTTAAATCAATAAATGCAAATTATATGTTTTCAATTTTCTAAAATAGGCTTAATTTTTTAATTCAGGAAATCAATATTATCTTAGGGTGCATTTTTTGTTTTTTTCTAAGATCTTTGAATTTTTAATGAATAGTGAAAACAGTATGTTATTATTTAAAACCGTCTTTTAATTTAAATAATTTGTTATTTTTATTTTTATTTATTTTAGGTAAAAATAGATACATAATACCTATATATGTGAAATTTAATTCATTTAATTCATTTTATAATATGATTAGATACATAAAACTTTATGAAACTTTTTACAGTCTTTTACCCACCTTCTAGGAGCATTTATAAATTTGCATAAAACATAATTTTACCACTTTTGTGAGTTAAATTTTAAAATTTTGAGTGACATGGATAATATCATTAAGTAAAATGTCGTCAAATAAGATGAAAATAATTTTTGGTGAATAGTAACTTTTGACTTTTATTTACCACGGTTAAAAGTAAATAGGGTAATTATGGGTGAAAATGATATTATAATTACCCAAAAACATGTTATAATTCTATTGGATAAGTATAAATCGACCAAAAACAACCTTAGGTATAATATATTGTCCTCTTTGATCCACTTTTATTATATTTGGACATTTATTATTATTTAATTTAATGAATAGTTAAAAGAGTCGAATTCAATGTTTAATAACTAAATCATTTTAAATATAGGGTTACACACAATATACATTCGACTATAAATATTCATTAGAAAGCTAAAAATATTTCCTCAATAATGGTATTTTAATTATAATTTTAATAAAATAAATAATTTATTTAATTTATGACACAATGATGATGATGTAATTATCTTATTAATGGAATATTAAAATTATTGATATTATAAATATCTAAATAAATATAAATTGAAACATCTGGTGAATTATACTAATGATTTAGGTTAAAATTAAATTTTAGGTTTGGTTAAATAAATTTTATTTTATGTGATAATGTTTTTATGGAACTCATAAAAAATCAAATACGAAATAGTGTCAAAATTGACTTAATTGAGTTTTTAATCAAATACTTTATTATTAATTGATATAATATTCCTATAAATTTATGGCTTTGAAAAGGACTTATATAAGGTTAAATATATTAATAATGAACCATATGGGGTTCTATAGGATTGTTATAGTAATTTTATTTACTATATAACATAAAAATACAAAGAGACATTGTAAATGATAAATTATTTAACTAAGAGTTAAATATAAAATATAAGGTTAATATGATGACCTAAACCTCTCTAAAATATATTGTTTGAGATTTATTCAAATCTTCGCCACCATATCCTATAAATAATTTATTTTTGAGCCATTATATACCGAAAATTATTTTAGTATAAAATAATATTTCAAGCTTTTTGTAAAGTGACCCTCACCTCTCTTATAGTAGGGCACTTCCTCTTCTCTCAAATTCACACCTCCAATGCCATTTGACTCAGCCAAACCCCACCCAAATTTCCTTCCAAATTCCATAAAATAAACCTAGATTCCTCACTTTTGTCATAACGATAACCTAAATATCCCTTTTGATCTACTCAAAAAGAAACACCCGAAGAAGAGATAATAATTTCACCACGCTCTTTCAAATTCATTTCTTCTTCCACTTCATCTTTATTTGTTGTTTCCATACCAAAATAATAACTCCAGTACCTCCTAAATACTTTTATGTTATTATAAATATGTTACAACCATATTCATTATTTCATCCATCCATTAAATGACAAATTCACCATACGTGTTTACGTATGGCTTACCATCTCCACGTCGTGGTGTACTTTGATATTCATACACTTCATTATTTGGAAGGGTATAATAATGAATATAACTGATGAAAATAATTAATATAAAATTTAAATTATTTTGTATATATGATATAAAATCCAATTACATACAATTTCACCATCAATATACTGATATTATTGCTCGTGCATACGTACGGATTACCATCTCCACGACGCGATGAGATTCATTTCCACATTCACTATTCAATGGTGATTATAAAAGTAAATATTATTAATAAGTATGTATTATATGAAATAATAATTCTAGTTAATATATATATATATGTATTTATGTATGTATGTATGTATGTATGTACTTACATATATCTTATTCACTTACTTCCATTCAATACGATATGAAAACGGAAACAGTATTTATGCGTACGTACGACATACTGTCTCCATAAACAGTGTTTTGTATTTCATATATAAATATATTATACATATTTATATTATAAATATATATGGTATATAAATCATTTGTTATATTATAGAAGTATGTAAATCATGATATAAATTATATGATCAAGAATAACAAGTTAAAACACGTACGATAAAGAAAGTGATTATTACTCGAAATGTTAATTTAACATGGAAGTCATTATTAAATGTTTAGTATAATGTCATAAAAGAATCATGTATAATATATTAAATATGAATATGGTTATTGTATAAATTATTAACGTACTGCGGTCATTATAGAGGAGGTTAAACGTACCCTCGACCAAAGGAAAGTGCAATGTAAGGGTTAATTATTCAATCTCATTATTATTCGAGATAGTTTATTGGTATGTTTTTACTGGGACATATTTATTATCCATGTCCATGTTTCATAAAAGAGTTTTCAAATGTATTGTTTTTAAGGGACTCTTTTATTAAAACATCATTATAAATGTTTTAATGATTTATTCTTCAAAAACTGTCTCATTAATGTCCATGTTTTCCAAACAGTTTTAAGGATTTATTTATATAGATATGAATGTTTTAAAAAGTTAATTACTTTTAAAAGTTTCAAATTTGTATGGGACACTTTGATTCAAAACTATCTTTTAAATGACTTCCTTTATAAATTGTGTGACTTTTAAATGATTTAATGAAAAATGGATATTTCTATCAAATATTTTTCTGTTCATTTTCAACCATGTCAACATCCTTTATGGGATATTATTCTTGATCCAGGTTAATTTATTATAGTAAAATCTTATATATTATATTGAATGTTTTGTGATATTTTTTACTGTGTATGTGTTATTTTTATACCATTAATTGTTTATGGATAACGTATTGACATTTCATATGCTATTTTTAATACAAATGTTTATGTTATGCTTAAAACATTTCATATGAGGAATTAATTAGACATTGTATGTGATGGGTGGAGACCTCTATAGCTACTCGATGCATCGGTAGGTCTCATGAGACAATCTAACTTCTTGGCACAAGTCCTAGACAAAATATTATTTGTAGTCTTGAAACAAGGCCTTGACTCTCTGGTCATGAAGTCTGGCATTATGCATTCCATCATTATGAAATTAGCTATTAATATTAGATTTGATTATTCGATTAGTAGAATATCCATGTGAAAAAGTAAATGGATTTATTTGATTTATCTTTTCATATTATGATGAATTTTATGTTTAAAAGGATTTTTTTTTGTTTTATACATTTCCTTAAATGCTGGAGCTTATTTGTGAATGTTTCCCCTAAATTGTTATCCTTACTTAGCGTTTGAGCTCACCCCTTTCATATGTTTTATTTTCCTAGGATTCCAAGAAGTGTGTTACGATTGATAAGTAGGGTTAAGATATGAGACTAATGGAGTTCTTGAAGGATCATATATGTTGTGTTTTATTTTCTAATGTGTAATGTAATGTCCATGTATGTAATCTATCTTGAATGACTGATAAACTGATAAGTCTTTCGGGACTTGATTCCTTGTAATCATGCTAATGTATTAAAATAATGCACCGAATATAGGCTTTTGGGGTCTAGGTGTTACAATTATGATGTGTACCTTTACATTGAGAAACATATTTTGGCTTATAACATAGGGATAAAAAAGGACATATTATGGAAAGAAAATAATCTATTATACATGTGTAAGTAATCTAGTAAGGTATTATTGTAGGGATTTTCCATACTATTTGGCTCAAATTGTGTAAGGAGATGTCGAGAAGTTGTCTCAATTTACATGTGAGAGGAAGGAAGTGCATTGAATTACATAAAGTATTTAATTAACATTAATACATTATCCATGAAAATTAGAAAAAATATAAATATTTCAATGGTTGGATATGGATGAGTCAAAATCCTCTCATATAATAGAATTTCGTTTTTAGTTCATATTTTCAAACTTGTCTTTTATTTTAACCCTTGTTAACCCTTTTTATAATTACTAAAGTATTGTCTTTTTTACCAATTATGGGTAAACAATGATACAATAAAACTTTATGTGAAAAAATTAAAAATATGTGAAATAATAAACCATATCACATTCAGTTGTTTTATTATTGGATTTTTATTAATTTGAAATCAGTTATTAATATATTTCATACTATAGAATATCATTACATAAATTTTTGGAAATATTTATATGTATTTATTTTAAAGATATTTTGATATACATTGAATTAAAATATAAACCTTTCCCACTTTAGTAATATTAATATTTTTCCAAAAAATTAAACCAAATTTATGTACATTATTTTTTTTAAATCATCTGTTTTCTTTTCCTTTTATTCAAAAAATATTGTTTTAAAATTACATAACCATTTGGGGTAATTATTTAATTAATAATAATGATAAATAAATTACAATTATAAAAATAATTAATTTATTTTTCGAATAAACATTTAGATCAAAGAATAAAAATATTTTATAATTATGAAAAATCGATATACTAAAGTCATGAAATTGACATTATTTATTTATCATTTTCATAAAACAATTTAATGGGAATTATCAATGAAAAAGGGAACATATTTGACATATTTAATAAACATTAAAGATAATGGTAATACTACATTTTTTTAATTGTATACACCATGGGTTATATAATGTTTAATGACAAATCCCAATGTTTGAACCATTATATTCTTAACTTCGGGAGAAATTTTTTTCAAGGTTCATATTCATAATGTCCAAAAATATAATTGAACTATTTACCAAAATATAGAACTCTTTATTACAAATTAGACGTCCATTATTCTGGATTATATTCTAGAAAGTAGTAGAAATTCATTTTACAGGGATTTTGAAAAAATAAAACAAAAATATTTTATACTGAAAATATTTTTTTATAAAACATTTTGAATGAAAGAATGAAAATTAACATACAATCATATAAAGTGAAACCAACTCATAGAAGAATAAAACGATGAATACATTGTGAATATCACATAATAACGATCTTAAAATCATTAGGTAAAGACTCCAGGATGGTGTATATAATCAATATCTATCATTGCCTCGCATTACTGGAAAGAGCATCGTACGCATAGTTCACTTCTCTTCATGTATGGACAGCTTGGATACACTAATTAGAAAATTTTCAGGATTTTTTTATAATATATTCTAGATCCCATAAATAATTATCATATCTATTTAAGAATCCAGTCAAACCCATGGAATGTAAATCAACATTCATATCCTAAATATTATATAGAATACAAATAAAAATACCTACAGTCATGGCTCTTTCCTCCACTCTTACATAATTTCATCATATATAAAAGGTTTTGATCCCTATAATCACAAATCCCATATTTTTTACACCATCCCTCCCCATCTAATTCCCATGAAACATTATGAGCTGTTCATACTCATTTTTAGTCCACTAGTAGGTGGCTTTAATTTAACTCATCACCCCTGATTTTCTCAGGCACCTTCCATACTCTTGGAGAGAAAGGGAAAGATAAATTTAAATAATTTTTATGAAATTAAAACCTTTATAAGAGTATAGAGATTCATAATAAGTTCATTCACCCAATCTGGAAGTAATATTTGTGGTCTCCTTTAGCCTTGTCACACTTTGTTCCTCACATTCCATAGGATCTAATGTAGATAAATGAATTTCATTAGATGTACCATAACTATCATTACATGGGGGATGACTCCATAAAAAATTCCTAAATAAAATCTATCAAAGAATAGAAAAATATGTTTAAATTCAAAAAGTTTACCATATTCTCTCAAATATATTTTTCCAATTTTTTTAAAACTAAATTCCACCGTGGATCCAATTTTGGTCTTTCGCATCATGGGCATCGTAAATCTAGGATCAACCTAATATTATTTATATTCTTATCTAAATGAATATTTTGATTCATCAAACCCTATGAAAAAAAGTTAATTTTATATGGTAACTCCATAACCCAATGTTTTGGTCTCCATTCATTAACTAATCATTTTTAATGATACACATGTTTATATTAGTAACAACTACTTTTACATAAAGTCGAACCACTGAATATAAATATAAATATTTCATAAAAAAATCTGATATATCTAAAGGTGTATCTCTTATCATGGTTTATAATAGTGTTTGTGATGTCTGAAAAAAAAACTAGCCACCTTGAATGAGATGTTTGAAATAGAGAAGCCTTGAAAAAATAGTGATTCACCGATCAAATTCATTTTCCAACAATTAAGATCCCACCATCCCACAACCCACTGAACACTATATTCTATTTATACCATTATATCAATAATGAGAAACACTAAAATTGACATATCTATAGTTTATATAGATGAATCCCTCCAATCATGCACATACCTGGTACACATGAATTTTTCTCACAATGAATTAAATTAAATAATGTCTCATAATAGTATCATACATATGGAATGTATGTTTTTTTACACACAATATATAATTATTCCAATAGAATCAAGTATCCTAGCTACTAACATCCATGATTCCCAAATACATCATCTAATCTCACCTGCATCCCCAATAAATGTTTTCATTACTTACCCAAGGTTTGCAATATTCCATTTTCTTCGTATGATAGTGGATGTATGTAGATATTAATAGAAGTAAGAAAACTATATATAATTTAAATAAAAATTCCAAATAAGATAACCCAATTCTAAAAATTGGAAATTCTCCCCATTATCTAATTTATAATGCAATCAAAAAAATCCTTTTTGATGATTCCAATACAAATAGGACCGTCGTGATATACCATTGGGAGATAAACCCTATAGATACCCAATATATATTAGATTGTGATGTTATATCTTCATGTAAATTTATTGAAGATATACTCACTGATCCATAATTTATTTATACATTTCTCGTTAAAAATTTCATAATTTTTCATATTTAAAAAGAATCAATTGATTTATCATTGAATTCCAATAATAAAAAATATCACCACATTATTAAACTTGTGATGATAACCTAGAACATTCCCAAAAATACTATTTAATGGAATAATCTCTCCAACCATGAGGTAATTATTAATATTCCTTGAGAGTTACTCCAGATCCAAATTGAAAGGGTTGGGTAACAATGGAACTCCTTGACTTATGTCACTCATAGATTTAAAGAATCCAAAACCCTCTACAATTTGTGATATTGATCCATGGGGATTCATATAATTTGATGCAAAAATCACAGAACCATTTTTTGAAATAAATAGTCTCAAAAAATTATAGAGATGAAACATTATAGCATATCATAGTTTATCTCCATGTTTAAATATATCATTACATTAGATCTAGTAGTATTTTTATTTGTATCCTCTATGATTTATTTTTCTGTACCCAGTACCCCTGTGATTCTTCTCCCTTATAAAAACCACATTTCTCCTCTGACATTAGTATTGTAATAAGGTAGCTAATTATCATTATGATAATGCTGGAAATGATTTTTTATACAAATTAACACAAAAAAGTGGTCTCTAGTGATGGATAACAATTAGGTATTTCACCTTGGGATGAAGGACAACCTTAGAGGCACACACTTCCCCGATTGTCGCACCTCCTCTACCAAAATATGGCACCACTCCTCCTACTTAACCTTAACAATATCCTAATCTACCATAAAAAATATAATAGAGAAATCCATCATGACCTAGATTTTTGGTATTAAATGAATACAAAAAACCTATAGATTAATGTTAAAACATATTATTTTGTACATTATAAATTCATTTCATTAACATCTTTCATCAATAATGATTAATGTGATTTATTAAAATAAAATCGCATTGTGTGTATAAAAATAGTTTATCAGTAAAACAAAAAATTATTTAAATTGAATTTTATTTTTTAAAATTTATAAACATTCGATAAAAAGTGTATTTATTTTATATTATGAAAAAATATTATTCGTAATTTTGTTATAACAATTCTTACCAACCAACCCAATAGTTAGATAATAACTATAACATAAAATAATAATATTTATATAATATAAAATAATTATTTTCGACTCATTGTTTCCTGAAATGAAATATATCAAATGAAAAAATTTATTCATGTATAACTATATCAAAAAATCTCATGGATGTTACAGATATGAATAATTTTTTTTTATTTAATAGTATAGACGGAATAAGGTTAAATTTTCATGATTTTTTCTGATCAGTTTATATAAAAAGGATAAGAAAATGGTACTAATAAATAATAATTTCATAGAATAATAATTTGATAAAAATATATACGGATATTAATTTTAACATAAATTCAATTTCTCTGATTGTATATTTAACATAGAAAATGCCAAAGAGATATGGAATTGATCCTATAACCCTTACTAATTTGGTAATCTTCAAATAAAAACCTCATTATAGAAAGAACATTATGTAGTTTTTCTTGAATAAAAATAAATTTCTTGAGATTAAAAATATAATATATTCATTGAAAAAATATACACTACACTATCTATACATGTGGGGAATACTGAATATGCCTCGCAGAAAGAAAAGAGAGATGAGAAAACCTTACCTCAGGTCAACTATTTGTTCCTAAATTTTCAAACGTTTTATATAACAAATATAGATTTATTATTAATTTATTAAAAATAAATATTGAAAATAAAATACTGCACATTATTTAATAATAATTTTCAATTATCATTCTCATAGTAATTCCTACCTTCAAAATGAAGATTCAGGTGAAAACCAATCTTCGTTACAAGTATGTTTTGTTTCGATGAATGTTAATCGGGCACCTTGGTCATGGTTTCATCATATAAAAAATTATAATCAGGACATAGGTGTCATATTTTATCAATATATATTCTTTTATAAAAATTCAAATTAATTGGTGATGGAATTTAAAGTACATCACTTTAGGGTATAGTACTCCATACATACAAAAGAGTGATGTATTCAGTTGTTTTATTTGGAAAGAATCTATGGTAAATTATAATTCACATTTATAAAATAAAAA
This sequence comes from Viscum album, assembly GCA_963277665.1. NCBI lineage: Eukaryota > Viridiplantae > Streptophyta > Magnoliopsida > Santalales > Viscaceae > Viscum > Viscum album. The sequence continues at coordinate 524,642,876 of OY728150.1, forward strand.
TTATATCAAAAATGTCATAATTAATAGTTATTTATATCATTATTACCACCCTTGTAAATAAATAAGTAACAGTCAAACTTTTTCATTTATGTGGTATCCCACATGTGGGAATTAACGACATTGTCATTTTACTATAGAACAAAAAGTAAGATGTTTAATAAGATATAATAATTTAAAATAATAATTTTTTGAAAAATAACTTATATAATATTTAAAATTACATTAATAACAACACATGAATGAATGTTATGGATAATGAATCCTATTGAAACATAGATGCAATATTGCACAAATATAGATATTAAATCCATTCATATCTTTATTTCTGAAATGAATTTAATAATCTTATTAATATAAAAAATCAAATACTAGTATATTAGAGACTATAATTTTATAATACTATAATGGCTAGTATATAATTTAATGTAGTAAAATCAGAAGTAATAAAAAAAGAACTATACCCATTAAGAATATTTTCCACACCTTGAGAAACCATATTTGGATATCTTCTTGTGGAAAAAATGGATGGGTTATTGAGGTGACTAAAACCTATATATCATGTATATGGATGTTTCAAAATGTATTATAGAGTTTTTTTATCTAATTGGATCAGTTTTTTAACTAATACAGGATATGGGGTGTAAATGTTTAGCTAAGGGAATGGAACACTTGGAATTACCTAAAACATGTCAATATAATAAATTATTTTTTCTTTTAAATAAGAAAAAATTAGAGACAATTTTTAATCTATTGAAATATATGGTTATAATCACTTAAACCATTAAACTGTGTATTGGATTAGGTGGAATTTTATGTCTAATATTTCTTTTCTTATCAACTATTATCCTTCATCTTGGTAAAAAATTATTCAATATTGAAGAGGTATAAATTTACATTCAATATAACATTTGGTTCAAAAAGGGTCGGGGTAATATATTTTTCACAATGTTCCATCCATCATGTCCAGATAATATATTTTTTAGAATTTTAAATTATTATTTAATATAAAATTCCATTAATATACTTTTAAAAAATATTCACATGTTTTGATATTAAGGACATAATAGATAGAATTTAATTAAAATATTAAATTTTTCGCTATAAATTATTCTTTATTATTTACAATAAAATCATGTGATATAATATTCATTAAAAAAATATTTCATTTCTTTCTTTCTAAATTAGTTACTTGGATTTTTTCCAACTTCCACAAGATCTCTATTAGAGTTGTGTATAAATTCAAGGTTATTTTTCTATCTCTAAAAATTAAAATATTTATTACAATGATGAATAAAGAAATAATTTTTAAATATAAATATTTTTAACTAAAAATATCATCTTTTTTAATATTAAAAATAATTAGTTATATTAAAATAATGATAGTGACATTTTTATGAAATATTGACATAAAATAATATTAAGACAATTTTCAGTGGATATTATTAGTAAATTTCCTATAAATCAGTGATAAAGAGGTTATGTTCTAATAGAAAATATCTAGTAAAATAAATTCATTTTATTTAGAAATTTATTTCCCTTATCCCATAACTTTAACCATATTTTACTAGTTTTACACTTACTAAGGTGACAAATATTTAGAACATATAGAACTCATAAAAACCATATATAAAAGGTACCTATGTAAAATAATTAAACATGATGATTAAGAATATTTAGTACATTTTTCATTGTTGAATTCATATGTGTTTTATAAGTCACATTTAATTAAATTTATAATAATGAAAATGAAAAAAGTTTTTAAAAATATATTTTTTCTTAAAAATGATCTTCTTTAAAAACTAGATATTATGGGAACTATTTTCAATTAATATGATGATTTTTAATTAATTTATACTTATGTTACCTTAATAATAAATATAAAATAAAAATTTCTTATGAATTATTATAATAAAATAAAATAAATAATTTTCTTTCAAAAATCATCATTTTAATTATTTGCGCCAAATTAAATATTTTTATTAAAATAAAACAAATGTCACCCTAATTTAATATTATAATTATTATATGAAATTTAATATTAATTTTTAAATATAAAATTTATAATTTTTTTAGAAATTATTTTATAATGTTTTTGAACATTTTTTTATAAATTTTGTTTTTCATGAAACCATATATTTTAAGAATAAAATCACTTTACTAAAAATGGAATACTTATTTATTTAACAATTTTCAATAAATTTTAACTTTGTAAAATCATTATTTATATTATTCTCAGTATGTGGTTATTCCTATTCATACCACTACTTCATCTACTAGGATTATAATGGTCACCTAATAATATTTTGACAATATATCATTGTTCATTTATATATATGTATAGTATATTAAGGAAGATATAATAAATTTTATTATATAAAAATAAAATTTTAGGATGTTCTAATTTATATAGACTATTTATTTTTTTAATAGGTTCACTAATACAAACCAACCATGTCCGAAGTTAATCCAGATACTCAGTTGTTTGAGGGTTAAATTTAGGTAGTAGTTATATTATTCACATAGTTCAAATAATGACTAATAATTAAGTGGTTTATGAATATAAAGTCATATATTGACTAAGAAATTTATAGTGGACATCAACAATTGGGACCTATAATGGATAAAAACATCCTTGTTCACATTTTAAAACATTTTATACTAGGTGTTGTGTTTACCATTAATGATGTCGGTGTGCTTCCCAGAGTTGTCAGATATGTAATAGGGTTTGATTTATGTTATTTTATTGAGGATTACTAAAGGTTTAGGGTACTATAATGAATATTTTTAAATGATTTCATTCATGTTTGTATATTCAAGCATACTTTCTATAGAGAAATTCATTATAATAGTTTTACCCACATTATACCCATATAAACTATGATATTATAAAATTCCTAGTGATTGAGTTTTAATTGAATGATGGAGTTCCAAAATAACATTTTGGAGATGGTCCTCAAGAATAAGAGTTATCAACAATAATATATTCAAAATAGGTTTCAAAATAACAATTTGGGAGTATTACAAATGTGAGTACTTTTATCGAAGTGTTTGTAAATCGTGAGTCGCACTGAGGACCCATTCATACATGAGATATTAATTAATATGTTGTTAGGGGATGAGGATATAATTTCATTAACATCCCAATGTGACATGCATCAGAGGTTTTTGAGGATGCGAATAGGTCACCCTAATAAAATTTATCAATAAAACCTGGACATTCTGTTGGTGACGAAGAATAAAATTATGAATCATATTATATCATACAATATATTAAAGTTAGAGGGTAATAATCTAGTGTCAGGAAATGTTAAAATACACTTCCATATTAACACCCCCATATAGTATATTTGATCCTTAGGGAGTACCCATTAAATAACAATCCCAATTGCATGAAATAGAAGGACATAGCTTGGTATCATATCACAAGGTTCTAGTTGCGATCAGTGTCTTATATACACTAACACTGATAATTATACATATATGTGTGATCCATTTAATTATTATTTCATACCTTTTTTGGGAGATAAATTTTGAAGAATCTATCCGATCCCGAGAAATTTTTTAGACACACCTACATGAAGTTATAAAAACCACAACTATATGTTATGATAACGATACATTGAATAAAAGAGGGATAATTGTTTTTAAGAAATTTTAATTTCAATTATGGGGTCCTATAATAGTAAACTTATTGTCAACTATATTTTCATATATTGGGGAAGTATAAACTACTACCATGGATAGTGATTTGATTTAAAAAATTTGTAATATGATTTTCTTACATTGGAGAGTTAGAATATCAAATTATATTAGTATGTATTGGGAAAATAAACTTACATCCAAACAAACAATAGTTTTTGAATTTGGATCCATGTGTGAGTGATTACATTAATGATCATTTTTGTTCCATGATAGAGGATTACATGGATTCCTACCCTGTGGATGTTCTTTTTTCTCCCTCTTTATTAGAGATCACCAATATCCTTGATCTTCACCATTGTACAATATGATATATTCTAAAACATATTTTATTCACCCAACCTAACTCCATGAGTTTATGGTGGGATTGAAGGACAATATTGATTTTTATTTTATTAAAACAAGTGTGTCCCTTAGGGACGATCATGTTATGTCACATGAATCTGGGGACAATCTTTTAAATGATCCATTGGTGTGGGTTCAAAAACATCCCAAACTAAAATATGTGGATAAGTAGTTCTCCATAAATTATCTTTGTTCATGATATCACCAACATCATTTTTTATCAAGGATATCATAAATAAAGTATTATGGAATTTATAGACCAATAGTATTTTATTTTGATTCCCTTTTTTGTGGTAAATTTCTAGACAATGTTTGTGGGATTAAAAAACTAGTTCATTCATCACTTCATGGGAAATTTTTGTTGGTCAATATCGATGATATAATTTTCTATTTAGTGTTTATAATTGAACAAAAGGTGTATCGTGGATTTTTTATGGAAAAAAATTTGGATAACTAGTTGGAAGATATGATTACTATGTATTATATTGTTATTGTATAGTTCCAAATATTGCAGAATTATATTATATATATATTGTTTAAATAAAAATTATTGAGGTAGTTATTACATCATATCAACTTAAGAGTGTATTTGAGGTGCATAGTTTCCTAGGTTTTTAAGGGTACTGTTCAAAAATCCAAAAAATCATAAAAAATGAAAATCAAATGACATTATTAACCCTGTATGGGAATACCATTATTTGGTTTAAAGGATCCAGATACATTTTTTCATATTAAGGAATATATTAACAAGTTATCTTTTTTAGAGGATACCAAATGAATGAGTAGAGTGTATGATATTCACTGACACCTATTGATTTGGTCATGGTCATATACAAATAAATATTTATGAGATGACTCATTATCCTTCAATATTATTGATTCCTCATTATCAATAAAACATTTCTATTAATTTAGAGAACATTGTAGTGGTGTTTCCCTCAAATACATTGAGTTGTGAATTTCTCATTGAGTGATTCCTAGTTTAAATAGTGAATATGAGTTTTAGGTACATCATCAATAGTAGTTTTGATAACCTAAGGTATAGGATGTAGTTGATGTTTTTTTTTGGAATATGAAATTGAAATTTTCTATACACAACAAAATGTAAAATTTGTGGCTAAAAACATAGTATGAAGTCACACACTCAGTTTTTTTGGGGAGGAACATTATGAAATTTCATTCATGAAGGTATCCACATTGGTTTAAGAAGTTATCATAAATCATTAACTACTTGTGGTGGATTCTCCACTTATTTAGTGAGTTTGTTGTGACAAGTTTTGGGGAATTTCTTGAGAGGGTATTTATGATCATATATAATTATGAGATTAATCAGATATAATTTTTCATGTAGGAAGTAAATAATAAACTTATTGATTATATTGGGGTTCTAGTAAAGCTTAATGAGTTGGTGATGACCATGTTTCATAATTAAGTCTTAGGTTTTTATTTAGGTGTGACAATGATATATCATGAATTTATGAATCGGTATTACTAGATAGGTAATATATATAATGTTGATAAAATTATTTCATGTTGCTTTAAATTTCTGTTGATAAAGGAAGAGGAAAATGAACCAATTTTTTTGACACTTCCTCTATGTAGATGCCCGAAGCTTGATGTACATGGAAATTACATTACTTTTGCGGAATACTTAATACATAACAAAAATATACACACAGGGATCGTAATAGTTTAGTGTCTTTGGAAACTTGGAACATAATCTTCTAATCGTGGTGAAAGATCTTCAACATCTCCCATAAAGATCATCCCCTTTTTTTCTTACGTAAAACCTTTCTTTATATCCGAGGGAAAAGAAAACATAAAAATGGTGAGCTCAAATGCTCAGTAAGGGTAAGCATGGATAAAATAAAACATACCATATACATTTGAACTTAAAAACATGAATATAATGTTTAAACATCAAAAGCATGAGCAATGACATAAAACATGGAAGTACGTAAGGCATAGATCATAAAGAAACAATAAGAATGATAAAATAGCATGGTAATAAAACATATAATTGTGGCAACCATTGAGCACAAGATATGATTTCCATATTAGCCAAGGCATTGCTGCCAAGACCATCTTAGTAGACAAAGTCCCTTTCTGAATCGATTTCACTCTTCGTTCCAGTCTTGTATTACTGAACCGATTTATCTTGCCTTTCCATCCATGTCTATCTAATGAGATATAAGTCTTTACCCAATGCATTGGAGGAAGATATACATCCCACCCATCTCATAATGAAATCATTCTTTCATGTGACACAAAATAAACATAAAACATTCATCATAACCCAAAGAATAAAATGGGTTTCATAAACATCATCACATCATTTCATAATCAATATAAAACAAATAGAAATTTGATCATAATAAATGTGAACAATGTAAATCATAGAGACATTAAACTTTAAACATACACATATCAAATAATGTCATCTTATATGGAAAATGGTTTTGATAAAACAATTGAAATGAATTCTTAAGGAAAATATCCTTTCTTCATCAAAATCTTTTTCTTTTCAAAAAATGCCATGCACTTTTAAAATGAAATTATTTTTTTGAAAATAGACATAAAATCATGTAGAGTATGTTTCTTGAAAATGAGGTGTTATGAAACTATAAAAATCTGTTCACGCCGTATAAGTTAAAAATAACATTCTCCTCGTACTTTTTTCGGAAAAGTCAAAAAAGTACCTCATAATGTAAACAAAAGAAATATTCCTTACATAGCATGTAGTAAAAGTCAAAATTGGTAAAAATGAAATTAAAAATACATAAAAACACTTTTAGAAAACATGGACATGGATGATAACAATAACCCCAGTAAATACTTACGTATAAGCAATCTCGGATAAAAAAAATGATATTGGAAAAATTATCCCTTACCTTAGGTCTGATATGCTTTGTATATATCAAAACCTCATGTATAATGATTTAAATACTTTCATTAACTTATTAAAAAATCATATTCATTCTTATGATATCATATATGGTTCACTTATGAATTTATATTACCCATTCTTTTGTAAATTCATGTTAAAGTAGTGTTTTTGGTAAAATCGTTTCATTTGTCGTTCGTGTTTTAACTTGTTATTATTCATATGATTACTTAGATCATGATTACTTACATCCAGAATGTAAAACATGATTTATATATAATATATATTCATGATATACATATATATCATAGATCGATAAATGGAAAGAAATACATCGTTCATGGAGACGGTAGTCTATACGTACGCATGAATGTTGTTTTCATTTCCTTATTGAATTGAATGAAATTAAGTATATGAAATATATATATATATGTATACATAAATCCAGTAGCTTCACTATTTCATATATTCCATTATTATTCATTATATATACTTTATAATCATTCTTGAATGGTTAATCATGGAAAATGAATCTCATCGCATTCGTGGAGACGGTAGTCCATATGTACGCATGAGCGATGATATCATTCCATGATCATGGAATTGTATTGATGTGTATGTATAATATTACAGAATAAATATCACTTTACAATAACCATATATAGTTATTTATTTACACCATTATACCCATCCATGTAAGGTGGTGGCGGAAAATAGATTACACCACGTCGTGGAGACGGTATTCCGTACGTACGCAAGCGCGGTGATCTCGTTTTCCGTAGGATGGATAGATGGTGAAATAGGGTTGTTTCATAATTATAATAACATATCAGTATATTAGTTATACTTATTTTATTACTTAATAATGAAACAACTAAAGAAGAGTAAGTGGAAGAAGAAATAAAGTTGAAAGAATCGGTAACAGACATTACCTTTTCTTTGAAGCGCCTCTTTGAGACCACCTCTTAGGGAACTAAAATTGTTATTTGAAGAAGACCAGAACCTCTAGAATGTTTCTAGGGAAGTGGAGAAGAGAATTTTTCAGGGGTTGGCCGAGCTTGAAGGCTCAAATCGGTGTGAGGAGGAGAGGGAGGAGGTGCCCTTTTATAAGGGAGAGGAGGGGCACCTTTCGAAATCTTAAAAATATTAAATTATAATAAATCTATCCCTGCTTAAAACCCTCCAAAAATGACTCATATTTGAATATTATGTTATATAGGGTTGTAATCCCATCAACCAATAAAATTTAGACATGTTAGGAAATTATTTTAAACATTATCAACTTGATTTATCCTTAAATAATCAATTTAATTTAATTTGTGGTAATAACATTCTAAATTTTAAATTATAACAAATAATTACTCATTTGTTGTGAATTTTCCATAATTGGATACTTTATAACATTTTAGACCTTATAAATTTAAATTTATAATTTTTATATATTTTTGTGATTTTTAAACAATTTTATAATATGTTATTTTTATAAAATAACAATAGTGTCAATTTAGACAGTATTCATTTATATGAATTTAAATAAAATATATACAGAAGATATGTTAGAACTAAAAGATTTAATAAATTCATAAAATTTCATATGTATCTATAAAATTATTGTAGAACATTAAATAGTTCATATAATATTTATTTTATTATTTTTAGAACCATTTATTTGGTTTATCTTTCAATAAAATAAATACTTCAACATTTTTATATAATTTTTTAATATACGTATTTGTTACATAAAAATTAAAAATAAAATCCTATGTTGAAGATAAATATATTATCTTTCACAATAATAATTATACTCTAATTTATCATCTTAAAATCAAAATATTTAAATTTTTATATTTATTTAATTATGACGGTGACAACTTTGGCATCATTTGAAATAAAATAATATAAGTTTAATAATCACTTTTATAAGACTCCAAACGGTTATATATTAGGTAATTTGATGGTTAAGGTGTAGATATACACTACCAATAAGTTTTGGTCAGGTTTTTTGGCCTTTTAATGGGTATTTGTATTTCAATAAAAACTATATTACTGATTTTTCACTTAATAAATAATTTCTGCATCATTAATGTATCACCAATAATGACAATTATTTAATCCCTAAAAAATTATAAATAAATTATCATGATGTAGATAATTTTATTATATTTCTGTAGACTATTCATGTTCGATGTTTTATGATATTAATCACTAAATTAAAATTATTATACTTATAATATTTAAGAGAGTGACATGTTCTCACTTTCTCTGGTTTTAATAATAATTAAATTATTTTCATGGTCAAAAGTCCAATAAATGAATCTAATCCGACCCTTAGGTGATATGGGTATACTTTTATCCATCCAATCGAAGTTTTTCAGGTGTTATGGGAATTTTATAATCTTATATTTACTCTTAATTACCCGATTTACCTTTAACTATGGTAACAAATATTTACCGTAGTTACTATTCATAATTCTCAAAAATAAAAAGTATCCTATTAACATAATTTGGACCCACTGATTCCAAATATGGAATCCTTTTTTTCAAATTCAATACACATAAGTTGCAAAAATTAAATTAAAATTAATCATGTTGTCGAATGAAAATGGGTTTTAGATTAAAACATTACAAAAGATTGAATTGATTTAATATATGAATTCAATGTAAAATCAACGCTAATGACATACATTATATTAAATGGTAAAAATATATTCTATTTATACTTTTAAACCATTAAATATTATAATTTAACCACATAATTTATTACGATGAAAAAAGTTTTTAATTAAGATATAGCATGTTTTTACTATTCATTAAAATATGAAAGTTATCAGAATAATATGAAAAATTTATCCATGGTAAAATTTTATATCCTGATTCCAAAGAATAATTTTATTTTGTAAAATTGAACTTATAAACATGTCAAAAACAAGATTTAAAGTGGGTGCGCCATCAAAAGGCGGCAAAACAGCATTTTTTTAAAAATACTTATTTTACCCGAAAAAATTATTTTGTTTTTATACCATGTTCTAGAAAATTTGTAAGATGAATAATAATGTTATAAAATTCAAAATTTAGTTAATACTATTCCTAACGTCTAGTTCATAATAATATTATAATAATATATCATTGTTTAGTAAAACCTAGTATTGCGTACAACACACGCTATCGAGGAAGGTCGCGATTGCGTGTAATGCAAGCCAAGTTAGGGTTCCGTGTAGTGCAAGACTCATTTGTTGTTGCGTATAAAAAACAAATTGAATATATATATATATATACTCAATGTTTCGTAGAATAACTACTATCAAACAAACATGAAATTGTGTGTAACACGATCCAAGAATACCGTTGCGTATACTGCAAGCTAATAGGGTGTTGCGTATTGCACAAGATAATCTTGGTGTAGAAAAATAAAAAATGACATCCAATAAATTAAAAAGAATACTTATCATAAAATCTTGGGGTGTTACATTCTACCCATCTTAAAATGAATTTCACCCTCGAAATTCGTCGGGGTTATAAATGGTTTGTTACTTGAGAATTTCTTTCATAGAAACCCACATTGTAAAACAAAGGAATGATAAAACTTAACTTTAAAAATTGAAGTATGAAACATAACGCTTACCCAAATTAACTCATCACTATTTTTACACATAAGAGATCATAGGTGAAAATATGGATATGAAAGAGAAATCTAACTGTCATGTTCTGATGGAGAGTGGTAGATAAAATGGCTATGAAAAAAGCCAACAATCACAAACCCATAAATTTTTGATGATCTAGGGTACCATCTGATTCATCTGATATAAGGGAACTAGGACAACATTTTTGGTTTTCAAGATCATTTCCCTAAAGTTGAAGAATTTTTATTAGAATAAATTCCTATTTATTTTGGTACAATCTCACTGTTTTTCATGCTTTGAACAATTTCCACATCATCTCTTAAAGAAATGAAGTTGAATTTGTTATTCGTGAAGTGTTAACAGATCATGTGATAGAATGATGGGTAACTCCATCTTTTTCAAACAAAAGGTTAGAAAAAGTTATCAGATATACATAAGTCCATCTATGGTGAGGTTAATCGTATACCATTCCAAAAATGAACTTATAATTTATCTATCATGCCGCTTAATAAAATAAAACTAGTTTCTACTAACTAGGGACTTCCTGTAGGCCAGTGGTAGGCGATAAAGGCTAGTTTCACTTCGGTTTTGGGTTCGATTCCCAAAGCCTTGTCTGCCGTGATGGGTTTTCTCCCGTCCTGCAGGTTGTCCTTTTTTTAAACTACATTACTATAACATCCCATATCAAAAAAAGTTTTATCCTTAGACAATACTAACCTTTGTCCAACATAATCCATCCCAATAATTAAGCTTATCTAAAATACTTTAGTCCAAGATCATAGTATAAAGAAAACAATTACTAGAAAGGTTGTCTACCAATAATGTGAATAGAAGCATTTATCCCACATATATCATAAGATATATCTTGTTGGTTGTATTCCAAACACAAGAATACCTTACTCATATATTCTCTTGAAACATAAATTACCATAGAACCTTACTGAAAACATGAATACTATCAAAAGGTAACTCTTTCCACTTACCAAAATCCCAAAAATTCTATATACTCAAACCATAATATCACTTAGTCCTTATATCAGTCATGAGCTCATGAATACAATAAAACATCTCATTATCTTCTTATCCCTTCATTATGTGCGTATCATCTACTTTCCAAAAATATCTGAATAACCTTCAATGTTTACTGGTAACATTCAACATATACTTTCAAATACTTTAGGAAAAACAATAGTTTAACAATCCTTAGATGATTCTTTATTCCATAGTACCATACATTATTCTTTATAAACATACAATCATTCCACTAACTTCTTATACCACTGACTAAGCTTTATCATATCGTATTTCATTTGTAGTCTCTTCATCTTCATCCAAAAAATACTACTCATATGACCATGCTGATTATCTTGAGGAGATTTTCTCTTAGGGCATTGGTTTGCATAATTCACATACATTACACATTTAAAGCATCTAATCATTGTTGATGTCATAGCAATACCATTATCCTTGTCCATGGTGTTAACTGAACCTTTTACTTTGCACTTACTGGCTTTGTGTCCTTCTTTTCCACACCCAAAGCATCTTCCAGTTCCTTTGAAAGAATCTCCCTAATTCCTCTTCCCACATGATTTACATGAGGTAAATTGAACTTTCTTTCCTCTATGATCATCATGAAACTCCATCTTTCTCTTATTATCTGTGTCAGGAAACTTACCAATGTTGAGATTATTGATCATATTATGTGATTGCTGATTTGGTATAATAACGATTTTTGGACTTCAAAATCCTATTTCATTTGGTTTCTCATGAATAATATCATTCCATTGGCTATTATATCCTCCATTATCGTGAATCTTCCTGTTTCCAGCAATTTTCTAAAACCCAAAAATAATAGTGTGAGAGGAAAATACCATGGTTGGGAAAACAACATAATAAAGGGGGAGTACCTTCAATATCTAACATCTTAGGCTTAATTATACGATCATTAGCACAATTCTAGGACTATAACCTATACGTATACTTAACCATAGGGACATCCCTATATATACCTTAGAAATATCTCTAGGGATCTCACTAACGTTTTCGCATCCTAGTTTCCAAAGGTTAACTAAACCATTACTCTGATACCAACTGTAGAGGCCCGAAGCTTGACGTACATGGATATTACATTACTTTTGCGTAATACTTAATACATAGAAAAAACAGACACACAAGGATCGTAATAGTTTAGTGTCTTTGGAAACTTGGAACGTAATCTTCTAATCATGGTGAAAGATCTTCAACATCTCCCATAGTGATCTTCCCCCTTTTTTTCTTACCTAAATCCTTTCTTTATATCCTAGGGAAAAGAAAACATAAAAAGGGCGATCTCAAATGCTCAGTAAGGGTAATCATGGATAAAATAAAACATACCACATACATTTGAACTTAAAAACATGAACATAATGTTTAAATATCAAAAGCTTGAGCAATGGAATAAAACATGGAATTACGTAAGGCATAGATCATAAAGAAACATTAAGAATGATAAAATAGCATTTGAATAAAGCATATAATTTTGGCAACCATTAAGCACATTATATGAATTCCATATTAGCCAAGGCATTGCTTCCATGACCATCTTAGTGGAAAAAGTTCCTTTATGAATCGAGTTCACTCCTCGTTCTAGTCCTGTATTACTGAACCGGTTTAACTTTCCATTCCATCCATGTCTATCTCATGAGATATAAATCTTTACCCAATGCATTGTAGGGAGATATAGGTCCCACCCATCTCATAATGAAATCATTCTTACTTGTTCCACAAAATAAACTTAAAACATTCATCATAACCCAAAGAATAAAATGGGTTTCATAAACATCATCCCATCATTTCATAATCCATATAAAACAAATGGAAATTTCATCATAAGAATAGTGAACAATGTAAATCATAGAGTCATTAAACATGAAACATACACATATCAAATAATGTCATCTTAGATGGAAAATGGTTTTGATAAAACATTTGAAATGAATTCTTGAGGAAAATATCCTTTCTTCGTCAAAATCATTTTCTTTTCAAAAAATGCCATTCACTTTTAAAATAAAAGTATTTTGTTAAAAATAGTAATAAAATCATGTAGAGTAAGTTTCATGAAAATGAGGTGTTATGAAACCGTAAAAATCTATTCACACCGTATAAGTTAAAAATAACATTCTCCTCGTACTTTTTTCGGAAAAGTCAAAAAAGTACCTCATAACGTAAAAAAAAGATTCCTTACATAGCATGTTGTAAAAGTCAAAATGGGTAAAAATGAAATTAAAAAAACATAAAAACACTTTTATAAAACATGGACATGGATGATAACAATAACCCCAGTAAATACTTACGTATAAGAAATCATGGATAAAAAAATGAGATTTGCAAAATTATCCCTTACCTTAGGTCTGATATGCTTTGTACGTATCCAAACCTCCTGTATAATTATTTAAATAATGTCATTGACTTATTACAGAATCATATTCATTGTTATTATATCATATATGGTTCACTTATGACTTTATATTACCCATTCTTTTGTAAATTCATGTTAAAGTAGCGTTTTGGGTAAAATTGTTTCATTTGTCGTTCGTGTTTTAACTTGTAATTATTCATATGATTACTTAGATCATGATTAAATACATCCAGAATGTAAAAAATGATTTATATATAATATATATTCATGATATACATATATATCATAGATCGATAAATGGAAAGAAATACACCGTTCATGGAGACGGTAGTCCGTACGTACGCATGAATGATGTTTTCATTTCCATATTAAATTGAATGGAATTATGTATATGAAATATATATATATATATATATATGTATACATAAAACCAGTAGCTTCATTATGTCATATATTACATTATTATTCATTATATATAATTTATAATCATTCTTGAATGGTTAATCATGGAAAATGAATCTCATCGCATTCGTGGAGATGGTAGTTCGTACGTACGCATGAGCGATGATATCATTCCATGATCGTTGAATTGTCTTGAAGTGTATATATAATATTACAGAATCAATATCACTTTAAAATTACCGTATATTGTTATTTATTTACACCATTATACACATCCATGTAAGGTGGTGGCTGAAAATAGATTACACTACGGCGTGGAGACGGTATTCCGTACGTACGCACGTGCGGTGATTTCATTTTCCATAGGATGGATAGATGGTGAAATAGGGTTGTTTCATACTTATAATAACATATCAGTATATTAGATATACTTATGTTATTAATTTATAATGAAACAACTAAATAAGAGGAAGTATAAGAAGAAATAAAGTTGAAAGAATCGGTAACGGACATTATCTCTTCTTTGAAGCGCCTCTTTGAGACCTCCTCTTAGGGCACTAAAATTGGTCTTTGAAGAAGAACAGAACCTCTAGGATGTTTCTAGGAAAGTGGAGAAGAGAATTTTTCAGGGTTTGGCCGAGATTGAAGGCTCAAATTGGTGTGAGGAGGAGAGGGTGGAGGTGCCAATTTATAAGGGAGGGGAGGGGCACCTATGGAAATCTTAAAAATATTAATTTATAATAAATCTATCCCCACTTAAAAACCTCCAAAAATGACACATATTCTAATATTAGATGAGATAGGGTTTTAATCTCATCAAACAATAAAATTTAGACATGTTAGGAAAATATTTTAAACATTATCAACTAGATTTATCCTTACTTAGTCAATTTAATTTTATTTGTGGTCATAACATTCTAAATTTTAAATTATAACAAATAATTACTTATCTGTTGTTAATTTTCCATAATTGGATACTTTAAAACATTTTAGACCTTATAAATTTAAATTTATAATTTCTATATATTTTTGTGATTTTTAATCTATTTTATAATATTTTATTTTTTTAAAATAACAATAGTGCCAATTTAGACACTATTCATTTATATGAATTCAAATAAAATATATACAGAGGATATGTTAGAAATAAAAGATTTAATAGATTCATAAAAGTTCATATGTATCTATAAAATTAGTTTTGAACATTAAATAATTCATATAATATTTATTTTATTATTTTTAACACCATTTATTTGGTTTATCTCTTAATAAAATAATTACTACAACATTTTTATATAATTATTTAATATACTTATTTGTTGCATAAAAATTAAAAAAAATCCTATGATGAAGATACATCTATTAAATATCTCAATAATACTTTTACTCGAATTTATCATCTTAAAATCACAATATTTAAGTTTTTATATTTATTAAATTATGAAGGTGACAACTATGGCATCATTTAAAATAAAATAATATAAGTGCCATAATCATTTTTATAAGACTCCAAATGGTTATATATTAGGTAATTGGATGGTTAACGTGTAGATATACACTACCAATAAGTTTTGGTCAGGTTTGTGGGCCTTTTAATGGGTATTATTATTTCAATAAAAACTATATTACTGATCTTTCACTTAATAAATAATTTTTGCATCATTAATGTATCACCAATAATGACAATTATTTAATCCCTAAAAATTATAAATAAATTATCATGATGTAGATAATTTTATTATATTTCTGTATACTATTCATGTTCGATGTTTTATGATGTTTATCACTAAATTAAATTATTATACTTATAAGATTTCAGAGAGTAACATGTTGTCACTTTCTTTGGTTATAATAATAATTAAATTATTTTCATGGTCAAAAGTCCATAAAATGAATATAATCCTACCCTTAGGTGATATTGGTATAATTTTAGCCATCAAATATAATTTTTGCAGGTGTTAGGGTAATTTTATAATCTTATATTTACTCTTAATTACCCGATTTACCTTTAACTATGGTAAATAAAATTTACCGTAGTTACTATTCATAATTCTCAAAAATAAAAAGTAGCCTATTAACATAATTTGGACCCACTGATTCCAAATATGGAATCCATTTTTTCAAATTCAATACACATAAGTTGCAGAAATTAAATTAAAATTAATCCCATTGTCGAATGAAAATGGGTTTTTGATTAAAACATTGAAAAAGATTGAATTGATTTAACCTATGAATTCAATTTAAAATCAATGATAATGAAATACATTATATTAAATGGTAAAAATATATTCTATTTATACATTAAAACCATTAAATATTATAATTTAACCACATAATTTATTATGATGAAAAAAGTTTTTTTTAATTAAGATATAGCGTGTTTTTACTATTCATTAAAATATGAAAGTTATTAGAATAATATGAAAAATTTATCCAAGGTAAAATTTTATATCCTGATTCCAAAGAATAATTTTATTTTGTAAAATTTAACTTATAAACATGTCAAAAATTAGATTGAAAGTGGGTGCGCCATCAAAAGGTGGCAAAACTGCATTTTTTTAAAAATACTGATTTTACCCGAAAAAATTATTTTGTTCCTATACAATGTTCTAGAAAATTTGTATGATGAATAATAATGTTATAAAATTAAAATTTTAGTTAATACTATTCATAACGGCTAGTTCATAATAATATTATAATAATATATCATTGTTTAGTAAAACCCGGTATTGCGTACAACACACTCTATCGAGGAAGGTCGTGATTGCGTGTAATGCAAGCCAAGTTAGGGTTGCGTGTAGTGCAAGACTCTTTTGTTGTTGCGTATAAAAAAACACATTGAATATATATATATATATATATATATACTCAATGTTTCGTAGAATAACTATTATCAAACAAACATGAAATTGTGTGTAGCACGATCCAAGAATAGTGTTGTGTATACTGCAAGCTAATATGGTGTTGCGTATAGAACAAGATAATCTTGGTGTAGAAAAAAAACATGACATCTAAAAAATTAAAAAGAATACTTATCATGAAATCTTGGAGTGTAACACGCTAATGGTTATAGACTGGATTTAAAATGGAATATAAATTCATTCTATCATGGATATTTCTTAATTAGATAGAGTTTATAAAACTATATGTATTTTATTAATGTGACCAGGGAAATTATCCAACACCCCTTATATTAAAGAATAGACTTTTATGGAGATTACAAGATCCTTTTTTGAGGATGAAAAAATATAATTTCAAAGGGTACTGTAGATAAATTTTTTTAAATAATATTACAAATATAATTATATTCTTTATAAGGGTTTTTCAAAAGAATTATGGAAATATAGAAATTTTAGTATTGTGTTCCACCGTCAAATTGGTTGTGACAATGAGAAAGCCACCCAGGTATAGAAGAATACTTTTAAGGCCAGCATGTTTTAATTAATTAATATATGGGAGTATTAATTTTATTATATTTACCTTATAATAAAAACTTCTACTTTGTCATTGTAATTTTATTCCTTAAATCCCTACAAACAAGACCCTATAAGTCATCCAAATGTTGGTAAAATGATCAAAATATAGCTTTGAAAGGTCTAAATTAATTGTGACTAATGATTGATAAGGTGTGTGGTATTCAAAAGTGGATTTGGATAGCTGTGATCCATTATAACCTTATGTAGACCACTAATAGAAGATATTGAACTTTCTAGATAGAAATCATCAGTTCCTTATGTTATCATATAAATTTTTTTGAGGAACCTTTTTCAAAAGATAATATTTTTATATAGGATCATCAATTTGGTCATTATTTTTCATGAAATGGGAATAGTTTTTTACTTTATAACTTTCTCCACATAGATGGAACAAGTTTCCAATGTTATCCAAGTTTCATAATAATTGTGAAAAGTGAAATAATTATCTTTCATCATTAACTTTACATAGCTAGAAATAGAGTATAAAACCACATTATTTATGAAATGTTTTTTAATCAAGGAATGGTTGCAGATGACATGTCAACAATTCATTATACTGATTATTTGTGTATTTTGGCCACATAAAACCCAATAGTAATGATCATGGTTGTTTAAGATTCAAATAAAAATCTAATACCATCATAATTTTTATAGTGGTAATATTTTGAGATTTTTTTTGAATGTATAATACTGGTAGGGTCCATTATTTTAGCAATACAATTCAGTAGAATATCCTAATTAATAATTTTTTGGGGGCTCTATGAGTTACTTAATTAATTATTTCATCAAAAATTCATAAATATTATATATTATTTATTTTCCTCATGCATGAATAGGTTTATAATTACCATTTTATTACAAACTAATCCTTAGTAATGGAATCCATTATTGAACTTCAACTAGAATAGATTTTATACAGTCTCATTTTTATCAGAATATTATTCAACCAACGAGCATGTACAAAAGACATATAGGCTTTTGATTGGCATCCAAAAGACCAAGGATTAAATCTGGGCTGGGACAAATTTTCAGGTATAGTATAAGTATTGAAGAATGAACTATAGAAATACTATAGTAGCAGTGGAACTGTAGCAGTGCCAACACTATAGCGACGGAGGCACTATAGCAGGATTGTAGCAGCAGTGGTACTGTAGCAGGTAATGTAGCAGTGTGGGTATTGTAGTAGTACTGTTCACCGAGTGGTCCTTTGGGCCAAAAAATGGGCTTTCATGTCTTGTATTCAGGACACATGGCCTTGGGCCTTCGGGCTATGTAATGGGTCTCCCTCTAACCAGTCTTTAAAAGGTCTTTTCTATAAAATAATAAAATTGAGGCTTCAACCCCAACATTTAAAAAATATATTCAGCCAAGGTATAGGGGATCAGACAATCATTATTGAATTTTATAAATTAAATAAATATATTTATTATATTTTATTAACCAATAAGTTCATTATTCATTCATCTATAAAATCTATCACTAATTTTAGGAACCAAAAAACTTTTAATGATGAAGTGTAATGAAGGCATAACGTAGGAGATCCTAAGTTATCTAGAACTAATGAGGAAAATTATTTATAAAAAATCACCAAAATATCCAAGGTTAATGAATCCTTGTCAAATGATAATTTTAAAATGAATTTTAGTATTCATTATGATTAAATTATTACATCATATATTCAATTCCAAAACAAGGGAATTTATTCTATGGATTCTATCGAGGGTATTTCAAAAGCATTTAAAATGATATAGTTTTTATTATTTGGTTGTAACTAAATTCATGTGTTCATCAATGTTAGTCAATTATGTATCCAATGATCATTGATATAATTTATGAATAAAAATAGTTAACTTCTATCCATGATTATTTATTGAAACTAAATTGACCATGAGAGGAGGTGGGTGAATAATGGTGTCTATAATTTTTTACCCCTTAAATCTCATTTTCTATCATTTAGATATTATTTAAAAATTGGTAAGACGTGTATTCTATGTAGAAAAGTTAATTCAAAAAATAAAATAAATGAATTAAATTGATTTATGTATAGAAAAATCATATTTTACTTGGTTATCCATAGTGGGATGTATCCATGCAACATACACTATTGATATGTTGGTCTTACCAAAAGAAACTAATCCTTACATGTTCAATGGAGACAATTTTTAATCTATGGTCTGACAATGCATAGATCACTGCCATTAAATTTTCAGTTTATTTCTCTATACTAAACTAGGGTTACCCTCTCTTCCTCACCTCTATTTATTATTTCAATTAGGGATCTTTCAATGTTTAAAAAAATTTATGTCACTTAAATATATTAATAACATTAAAGTCTTTCAATATCTAGAATAAAACTCCACATGCCACATAAATCATGTTTAAATTTTATAATGTAGCCATGAACCTCAATAATAGTCAATAATAGAAAACTCATAAAATATAGGGTTAGGATACTATCCTATACCTAATAATCACATGGATCTCTAATGACCATGTGATATCTTTTACATAACTTCTTGTATTTAATAGTATTTTCCAAACATTATCTATAGTAATTCCTTTGTTTTAGTTTACCCATATAACTATATCAACATAACCTCCTCCATGTTTCATAGTTCATATAAAATCCACTACTTAACTGCATCTACCAGAATATCTCTTCTTATATTCTTCACAAACTCACCCCAACATTCTCTCCCCCATATAATCATTAACACTAAACTAGTATATCTAATAATATGAACTATGGGACTTAAATCCAAATATAATTGGAATACTCAATAAATATATAGATTCAGGTCCCTCCCTTCGTGATCAACCATGCGACATTTGGGAAATACACTCTACCATATTCTCTATATCTTACAACCATGTCCCTCCAACATACATAGTTAATGGGACCACTTCTCAGTACGACCATGCAAATTATTTCCAATAAAAGAAATAATAACTACACATGTGTAAATATAATAATTTATATAAATTATATAAAGGGTTTATGGTCTACCAATTAACTCCATATAGAAATATGATATCTATCTCCCACAATTTACCCAATATTTCCACCCAAACACCATCTGACAATAGCAACCACAAAAAATTTACGTTATTCATTCATGGAACCCCTATCACATAACATATAAAAAACATGGTTATGTGTCCATGTAAAAATGATATTTCACTCCCTGAATATTTTAATGTTGTCCCATAATCATATATTTTAATTATAGAGTAATTCAATAGTTTGAATTCTCATGTGATCAATTTGATTCATACTGACTTTTACGGTCCATGTAAATAATTCTCGTATAATCCATTACATTAGTATAACATTTTGACATTTATATTAAAATTACATGTAACCATCACTCATAAAATAATCCATTTCCCATGTTCTTTTAGGCACTATAAATTGAAAAAAACTAAAAAATATAACAACGTTTTTTTTCCATTTCGAGATTTGTTTTTCAATAATTTAGTTCTTTTATACGACCAATTTCTCCATTGAAGGGTTAATAATAGAATAAAAATATTATCACAAATGGAACTAATTATATATCTACGCAAATGATCCTCGCTAATCATGATTTAATATTTTACTGATTAATAAAAAGAATTTCCTGAATATTGAAGATTACAATCCTATGTGATATCTTTGTAATCATTATTAAATGAAGAAATTCTAAAATAAATTATCTTATAGTCTATATGGTCAATATGAAATGCTTAATATACTAAATGTAATTCTTTATTTTACCTCGATTATTTCAGAAAATATTATTGACAACAAAAAAATTTAATACTTATTTTCTTTCTAATGAATGGGATTCCCTAGAACTCCAAACCCCATGATCAAATGACAACTATATGAAATACACTACTCTTATGTTGAATCATCAAGAGAACTCAAAAACCATATTAATTTTTTGTATCCGATATTTTATAACATATAGATATAATAAAAAATCTTCACATCTATTCTTGAGGAACTATAACTTCTGCTTAATCATTATATAACAGTAAGATATACCATCATCTTGGAATGTCTCGAAATTAGTCCTCTTTTGGATATACAGTCTTATAATTAAGACACAATCTAGATCCTTCTACTATAGTTATAACATTGATATCCATTCACATATCATACCATGATATTCTACATGAACCTCTTCTCAAATACTTCAAAGTACTCTAGTGATTGAAATAATATACAACAAAAAATTAATTTTGTTTAATATTTCTCCACCTTTGTATTTTGATTAAAATACTATCATAAATCAATTTTATAATTCCATACTTCTCTAATAACACCAAATATATAAACTCTTCCATTGTTTGGTTTAAAGATTCAACTTTTTCCACCAACTTTTACATTAGAATGTACAGAGGATTCCAACACTTCTTCTCACCCCCATAAGATCATATGATATCGATATGCATTATTCTAATAATATATAATAACTATGAAATCATATATAGATCTAAACCCCCCACATAATTCAACAATATTGAATCATTATATTTTATTTTATTTTTTAAAAACATGTGTGGGAAGGTAATTCACACCAAAACTCTTAAATTCCTCACACAAAAGGATTATTCTACCCCATATGTTGTGTATTAATTTTTTTCCCTTTATTATTCCATAAGATGAATCCAAAATTTGAAATATATATATTTACCATTTTTAAATTTACCTCCCAAAACATAAGGCTCAAAATTCCAACTTTTTATACATGTATCAATTTTTTATTTAAAATTGTATATGTTTATAAATATTAAAGCTCTGGTCCAAATTATTTTTTATAACGGTATACTACTGAAAGACATTTAGTGAGTAAAATTACATCGTGTTATTGAATAATAAACACATCCTCTATGACTAATAGGTTATAAATATATATTGGAAAACAATTAATCCCAAAAATACAAATTTTTTCCATGTCAGTCACTTACTTCCAACAATGATAAAAACATGATGTTATTTATATTATAAATATCCTTTTCATATCAATTAGAGTAACAAAAAATTGTCAATAAATACCCAATAATTCATATGGCTTTCAGTCATTCTACATGTTGAATAAATTTTTACCAATTCAACAATGTATCATCATATTAACATATAGAATTCATGGTCTTTAATTTTTTAAAACAAACTTTAGTTGGATAAGACAATGAAACCTATGGTTAACTTCACAAACTGTCATGAAATATTTCAATACTTAGACTAATAACAATTACTGATACCAGTTATTGAATTAACAATAAATATTAAATTATTCGTTAAAATAGTTAAACCAATTATTGGGAAATCTATTTTTTTCTAATTAATTTTGTTATCTTACAAACTATCATCAGATTCCACATTGATAAAAATTTATCGATAAACATAGAATACATGATTTTTCTTTGTTACTCTCCAACACATATTAAATTTTAGGTCCAATTCATCTTAAATTACAACCTAATGAAATTTTTTGAAAATTAATTATTCATTGGAACTGTTAGATGTTTTATATATTTCTATGAGACAAGTTCTACTTTACATCAGGTTCCCCATCAGTTGATCCTCCTTTTCCTCAATATGTGACTTCTAGATACATTCATGTAAACATATTAATTTTATGACACTACATGTTGATTCAAATCATGGAAATAAAATTATACGTATTTTTAAGAGTTTTTAATCATATTTTACTTAAAAACATTCATCTTAGATGTATATTTCTTTTATGAACAACCATGTCTGATTTATAATCACTATCTCTCAATATAGTGTATCTCCATGTTAAATAAGTTCCTAGTTAATTAATAATAGGAAACATAAAAATTCTTCAAGATAATGGTACCCTAGAGTCCTCAGGTAGTTAATTATGGTTGGTCATGAGGGATCAACCAATTTATAATAAATTATCAATATACCTTCTCTATGGTGCTAATTTTTATAGAACTATATATGAAACATTATTTTTAGATTTATTCATTATATATTTATAATGTTTTTATAATATTTTCTCAATTATAAGTAACTAAAATTCATATTTATATGATTTTTGAATTATCTAAACAAATTTCTCCTAATCTGGACATAATATTAAGAATTATTAATTCAAATGATTAGTTTTATTTTTTAAAAAGTGGATTTTTTAGATTCATTTTCCTAATGTAATTAGAATTAAACACTCATATATGTGATTTCGTAGTTGATTCTCCTTCCATATAGAAATCATGATTTATAATCCATTGGATTATTCTTCCTCTTTAATTCATGTATATCTTTCTGGCATGCCATATGAATCCTCTAAGGAATTCATCTGTTTTAACTTATTTATAATCCCAAAGTTTAAACTCACTATTTTTAAATAGATGTGGGTCATTATCTTTTTGTTAATTGTTTTACCTCATGAATAGATAAACTTCCTTTTTTCAATCCCACATTGTAATTATTTTATTAAGTAATGGTTGATGTGAACGTAACATTATAGGTGATTGATTCACCTTTCATAGACCTCCATGCCTCTTCTTTGTTTTAATAAATATATTTTCCATAATAACTATAATAATAAATATATATACCATGTACTTTTAATTTACATGTGTGGAAGTCCTCCTTTTGGTGTAACATTCTACTTTCTAGAATAGTGACATGCCATGTAACCATGGATATCCCAACTAAACCATCTCCCATAAAAATAATAACTTGTATAATCATTGGTCTAATGACATGTTTTAGTAGTGACTTCCCATTTCACATGAGACCTTGATGTTACTAAAAATAGTATAGTGTTCCCCATTCTTAGACAATAGTATCACTTTTTTCTTCCCACCCATGAGATAATTTTCAACAAAATATCATGATATAATTCGTCTATCATATATATATTTCATATTTAAAAATTATATATTCTCTAATGTTGAGGCAACCATGCAATAAATATCCATCATATCCCTTTAATATGATGGGCTGAAACATTATTCCCAATCCATGATACTATAAAATTATTATTTCAACTAAATATATATTTCTGTTATCTTTGATCTTGATTCAATTCTTCATTTATTTCCTATATAATTTTTAATTTATTTGGAAAATTTAATTCTATAAAATAATTTTCTATTGTCTTATGTTTTAATATTTAATTGGATATCCCATTAACTATGTTACATTAATCTTTCATAATATCACATTTATTATTTTTTTATACATTTAAGTCCACCAATAATCTCATTATCCCCATGTTCTCTAGGAATTAATCTTCAATTATAGAATATTCCACCTCGTTAATAATAGAACATTGATTAACTATCTCATTAAGGCATTTGATTATGTCTTGATATCAACATGAATGTCCAGCCAATTAATCAATAGATAAAGTTATTTTATAATTTATAGAATCAATAGTTTTTTTCATCCCATTGGATTATTCAATGTTTTCAAACCAGATAGATCATCCAACAAATTTTTAGGATCATATTTAATATTAAAAAATTTCACATAACTTTGAGAGTTATTATTCATTGGACAGTTCTATATAATATTTTTCATCATGCTTTTTTCATAAGGAGTTTGTCAATAGCCTTACACATTGGCCTCTCATCATTTCTAGTTTTCTTACGTTCTCTTTAGAGAGACATTATAACAACATTTGGCTGTTTATTTATAAAATAAAAATATCAAAACTATTAAAAATTTTAAATTAGTATCACAGAATGTATTACACTTATAAACAACATCAAATATA
Source organism: Viscum album (assembly GCA_963277665.1). Classification (NCBI taxonomy): domain Eukaryota; kingdom Viridiplantae; phylum Streptophyta; class Magnoliopsida; order Santalales; family Viscaceae; genus Viscum; species Viscum album. The sequence continues at coordinate 524,668,444 of OY728150.1, forward strand.
GTTCTATTCGAATCATTCTATGTTCTATCATTACCTAATCTCTCATTATTCTTCTGCATGACATCGTCCTACAAATTAATAACCATAAACTCCTTCCAACATGATTACAGGAATAATTTTTTTCTTTTTTCAACCCACATAAGTAAAATAAATAGAAAAATATAGAATTCATCATCGAATACGTAATGAAAAAAAATAAAATAATAGATTCTATGGTTGAACATCATGACATAACATTTACACTCCAAAGCAACTATTTGGAACCATATACACTCTAATAAGGGTGATGAACCCATATGGTGATTAAATTATAATTTTCAACTATTTTATTATCATTAATTATGATTTAATTTCCAAATTATAATTAACTATGTTTTTGTTTTAACCCATGAATTTTTACTGGATTAAATAAAAATATAGGGAAATATATCAATCACTAAATACATAGTTTTTGATAGCTCACTACAAAGGGATGTAAATTTTAATTACACACTTAATACATGTAGATTGTATTAGAATCCACATATATTATATAATTAAATGGATATTTCTTTTTGGATATAGAATCTACAGGCTCGGATCACTACCATTACATGGTCGGGCTTCAGTCTCACATCACCCAATATTTACATTATCTTCCTCACCTCAAAAAACAATATTAATCGAGGTCATTATACCATTTATAGACTAGGGATTCCCTTTAATTATTATGAAACAAGATTAGAAATAATAATCTAGAGTGAGGGTCTATTTTTGTTATACATCTTGATTTGAATATCTAATTAACTCCTAAAACTACTAAATGGACACCATTAGTTGAATCGTAAAAATTTTTCAAGAGAATATATCATTTGTATAAGACATAGATGGAACATTGTTCACCACATGACATCCTTTTAAAAACATCATCTATAAAATTGTATCTTCTAGGAATTCGTTGAATTTCTTCCTCAACATAACATCATCCTCACCTTCTCCACGTGAAATAAAATGTATATCTTCCTTTGATAACTATATCCAATAGAACTTATTATTATTACTTATTCATAAAATATCCCCAATTATCTATTCACCAAATCAATAATTAATTATAAATTACTATTTTTAGTAATGTGAAAAAATGGGGTAATAATTTAAAATGATCGATAAGACCCCATTAAACAAAATGTTTTCCTTTGGAACCTTGTCTATATACTACAACACATAATAAAATCATATGTCAAATGATTCCTTCCATCATATTATTTCATTATTCCATCTTACATTATTTATGGAATAACATATCCATTTAACAGCTTGAAATCATTGTAATAAAGAAAATAAAAAATACTCCATCATGAATCCTATTTTTAATCTTAACCACTTTGTATGTTAATTTTATACTATTATATATGATTAATGGCATTGTAATCTAGATTTCATGTTTCGAACATAATCACAACCTAATGATAACTTGAAAACTAAAACCTGACATGATTTATATGATTAACTCATGTTAACACATCAACTTAACACATATATAGACATGGTTATAAAGTCTCCTAAAAATATTTATCAATCAACAAAAATTTTCAAGAGGGATCATAAATCCATAACCTATTTTAATATTAAGAATAATTCCTTAAATCAATAGTGGTCAATATTATTCCTAAAGACATACATTATATTGGAAAATGCATTTCCAAGGATTAATCAGGTGATTGTTTCAAAGTCATGTATATAATAAATTTTCCATAAATTTATTACCATAATAATAATAATTTTAATTGTTGTTTTTTCCCTAAAAAATTATTATAAAATAAAAAACCATTCCTTTTCTATTTCACATTTTTGGATTCAATATTTTACAGGTCATATACCTTATAAATTAACTTCCACCATTTGAGGGTTTATGAAAATAGCACATTCCAACCACTAATAATAGTAATTTATGGTTCACATGAATGATCCTTAGTATGTCGGATTTTAAACTTTGTGGATCTCAGAAGTTCAACTTCATTAGATCATAATAAAATAAATATACACGATCCCCATAAATTTTATGTGGTGGAGAAATTATAACTTTAACATCCTTCTACATTTTGAATTCATCAAAATATTATTTATATACTTCGTGTAAATCTATAAACATCCTAAAATAAATTAAGAAACACTTTAAAAACTCCCAATTTTCAAACCCAAAAAAGTATATACACTAGAAGTTACAAGAACACAAACATATCTAACCAAAAAATCATGATATATTAATCCTAAACATCATCTGAAACATTAATAGAATACCAATAAATTTTGTAGATCCACTACCCTTCACATTATAACCATAATAAATTAAAAATTCACAAAACTACTATTTTGGGACCATAAAACCCCTATTTTCATTACACAATATATTGATATTTAATTTTACAAAAAATCCATATACTTCGTCCTCTATTAGATATTAAATCATCTATTTAATCCACAGACTATATACTTGAAATTTATTGATATCAAGGACTCCATTTTACCATTCTCATAGTAAATTTTCTATACCATACATACCCATGTAATCAATAAACTCGATTGACAGAAAATACACCCATCGTTGAAAACTGAACCAAAATGAAAAAAATTCTTTTCTTATATTATCATTTTTATTAACATTAACAGTTCATCATGGAATCATCTTTAACCTTAAAACAGAATGTAGATCAATTTATATTTTTCTAAACTTCCATGGTAATGAAATCCAAAAAAATTACTTGTTTATGTTCATTTAATAGCATTTGTTGAGGCATGATATGTGATCATTGAGAAAATGTTGATCACCAGATAATTTTTGTTATAGTTTCTCATAGAACGTCACTAATAAAGGGAACAAGAACACATTTGAAGGGACTGGGTAACTTATTTTTAAATATATACGGAAATAATTTTACCGCTTGAGGTGTTGTACTATTATAAAAGTCCATTATTAATAATTCAGATTTAAATATTCAAAATATGTTGATAATAAAAATGATTCTAATGTTGATTGTTTTTTTGTGATTATTTTCAGTAATAGCATAATGTTTCATACATAGAATAAACATCATGTACCCCCTCCGTAGAACTCATGATTTATATGAAATGGGTGTTATTTTATATGACTCATTCTCACAAACTATGTACTATAGGTAGGAAACTTTTAATGTTTAATCTATGTAAGTATGATTATTTAACGTATCTAATGGGATTTATGTATGATTTACCTATACAAGAAAACTATATATTCCAAGTAGTATAGTTCATGTTTATTATTAATTCATGTTTATTATTTTGACCACATCTAGATGTTATACACCCCATAAAACAATAAATGTTTCATTTACCCTTCATGACATAATATGGGCTGGTAAATTAAATTTTCCCTCATCAATCCATCATATTTGGTATATCTTGAGCTATATATTTACCCATTTCTATAGCGAGAGAACATCAAGGTAGTTCTATAGTGGTAACATGGTCTGTAATTATGGGTTATTTGAAATCCAAAAATGAATTATGTGTTAATTATTTTATATATTTGTTTTCCAATTTGGTAATCTCTTCTTTATCTTGGGTTTACACTATTATTTATAATTATAAATTAATATATACTTGCAATATTACTTTAGACTTATTTTATAATAGGTATTCTTATCTTATTTTCAGTATTTGAAGTATCTTATTGTGTATAGATACAATCAACTCTTCTTAAGGGTTATTTCTGATATATGTCCAATTATATATATATGATAGACATATTAAATAAGCCATTTTTGGACTAGTTGTTGGTGTATTATCATAGTACATAGAGGTGATCTTATAGAATTAATTCCTTGATTGAATATAATTCATTACAAGGCATCTATTATCATAATTGGATAATGATTTTTTCTATTGTTCTTATTAGGAATTTAATTTTCGGTGTGAAATTATGGTATTTTATTATATTATTTTTTTTGTATCAATGAGTTTTATAAATTTTTTATATATTGTGGTTCCTTATATTTTTATATCCTTCTTTAATATATCATTAATGGTTATTTTTTATTTTGATGTTCATTCGAATTTGGATTCAATAATATTTGATATTACCAGTATGTGTTACTCACCATCCCCTGGAATATTATACAAGGTAAATTCCATCACCATGATATATTATATGAAGTTCCCTTGTAATAAATCATTATGTATTTAATATTTTGCATTACACGCAACCCTAGGCATAAATAAACCATGATGTAAACCCTTTATTACCTAGATTTTGGATTTGATGGTTAGAACCTGATTAATCTCATTATGAAATATATTTGAAATGGTGTAGGCTCATTAAAATGTATTGATATGCAATAATGCTTTCTAAAAAGAAATTAACGGTTAAAATAACTATTATTTAGATGAATCATTTTATTATTTATGTTACAGACTTTTATACAAAAACTTATATCCATATATATTGATTTTTATTAAATGATATATAATGTTTATGTTTATTTTTAAAAAAAAGGCACCCATATTTAGTTACCAAATGATTTGGAAAGAAGGAAAATCATTTAATGGAGAAAAAGATATATTTAATAAAAAACATGTGTGTGATGTGAATTTATTTTAATAAATTAAATAATTACCAATTTTATGTTGTTTTAATGATATAAATATTTTAAATATTCAATAAAATGTTTTAGCCATAATTTTATTTTTTTTAAAATTGAAAATTAATGAATGTAAATAATATTTTATGCTAAAATTTTAATATTTCTAAAAATAGACATTCATTTTGTTTTACACAATTATTTTAAATTTATCTTCAATCACATATTGATATTGATTATATAAAATGAATTAAATATTTTTAATCAATCTAATTAATACAATTTAATATTATAAGCTTAATTTTTCTCATAGTTAATTATAAATTCCATGATATTTTTACCATTGTTAATCTATAAACTGTTGTATCAAGGTCTTAACATCATATATGAGGTTTTAAATATAAAAATATACAATATTTATTTTTATTTATTAATGTTATTTATACCATTTACTTATTATCCAAAAATATTTTACATAATTGTTTAACTTCACATTAGTAAAACATTAATATATTTAAATCATTTGAAAAAATACCATTGTCTAATATCCCTCCCTTATAAAATGATACCACATATCCTCTATTATAAACACTTCAAGAACCTCTTAGATTGATCAGTACCTAAAAAAACTATTTCCTAACATCACTCTCCAAGTCTTATAGTTATTGGTTTGATTATCATATCAATCTTTCAAGGCATGTTGAGTATTCCAAATTATGTCTCTCAAAGAAGTGTTATAAATAATTATAGAGAAATTTTTTTCAATAATATTAAATTTATTTTAATTTTTTTAAATCCCACAAAAGTTTTACTTTAAGTGAGATTTCCACATTTTATAATATCGGTGGTATTTTGATCTTAATCGTAAAAATGGCCCATTTGGATTTTTAATAGTTTCACATTATTTATTTAATAATGGTATAAAATCTTATATATTTATCAAATTTGTGAAATTTTTAATTTTTAAGATTCTATACATATAGGGATTTATTTCATCCTTCTGTACCAAAATATAAATAGACCATATGGATGCTCAAAATACACTCACGATATAGGCCATGAAATCTATTTACACATCTGTCTATATTGGGTGTGAGGCCAATATCTCAAGCATGGTAATCCCATATAATTTGAAATTGATATGATGGGTGATAATGAAATTGGGTAAAAACTTTTATGAAGAATTATATTTGTTAATGTGCCGTTTGTATGGTAATTTCTAGATAAAAATCTTGGGGATCGAAATTTCTAGACTCTGATAGGGAAGAATAAATTCTCAGATTAAAACCTTCATAACACCATCGAAACACATCCAAATACTCAGAAATAGTTGAGGTAATACATCCCAGGAACTTATTAACAACATTAATTAAGTACAAAAATCATTATTAGATCTTTTAATGGGGATAACAGTCATCAACGTTTGAAGGTAAATATATTCCTATAAATGGAGGGGAGCTTCTCCCTCTCAAATAATCTCATTCTGTTACTTTCCTTCCAGGACACCAATGAGGAGAACATTTCAACTTTCTATATTTTATTTATTTTATTTTAAATAGAATTTTAATTTTTTCTTCTTCCCTATTCATCTCGATACCCATCTCATGGATGGGTAAAGCTTTTGACTGATCAGGGAAGGGGATTTCCATTTTATAATATTGGAGTCCTATTTTTTAATGTAAAACTGTCTTTTATATGTAATGATCTATATTTTAAGTGTATTTTAATTATGTTAATGAGATTTTATTTTGGGTTTTTTCATTCATTATTTATAGATTTGGTGGAATAACATTAAACTCTATCCGCCAATTTTAGTTTTTCTCGATATAGAAAATTGTGTTAGGTGGTGAGTATCTAGTGATTGTCTACACGTGAATGAAAAATGTGAATTGTTTCTATAATTTAAATGATAAGAAATTACCAATTGAGACATTCCATAATTTTTTTGGGAATGGTTTATAAACATTCATGCACATAAGAGTAATTTTCATTTCCTCATTCAACAAAGGGTGATTAAAAACCCCATAGATGAGTCATTCATTTATCAATCAATGGGAAGAGATGAGTAATTATTTTTATGAACATGATGACATTGAAAAATATGACACGACCCTAGCCCCATAATTCTCTCCACCAATTTTGTTCAAAAATTATTTTAAATATACTTCTTATTTTAATTAAAACTCAAATTGTATCAAAGAAATATCTACTTATTTATTGAATAAAAGTAATAAACTATTATTTGTACACTCCTCTTCTGGAGACTACCTAGGTTATCCACTAGACTATACTTAAGTAATATTTAATATTGTTTTCCTATTACCTATGATATACATGCATCAATAATTTCACCATTTTTGGGTGTGAGTACCACAATATAATTATAAATATTTGAATTCATTCAAATTTAAAAAAATTAAAAAAAATTAAAAAAATTATTTTTTCAATGATGCATTCAAACTGATATAACTCTGCATGGAATGAGTATTCTTCTGTGAAACATCAACAAGAGATGATGTTTTATATTATAATGGAACTCAAATAAATTAACTTCAAGATGTAATAGAAGTACAATGTGGAAAAATTTGAAGGCTAACAGAATATGTCCTTTCTAATAAAGAGAAACCATAGCCTAAGATACATACAAGGGATCAAAAAGATATTGATGAATATTGGAATGAATTTGAATTAAAAAAAGTATCTCCTTATTAATCCCAAATAATCTAATCTAATAGTGAAATAAACTTCACCACTCATCCATGAAATTTATGAAAAAACGGAGGAGCCTAACTACATACCTCCATCAATTGAGAATCAACTCCAAATTTTGATTTCCACTAAAACAAATACTAAAGACAAAAAAACCTAGGGAGATGATAATTTCATGAAATCATTATCTTATAATTTTTTTGAAACTAAATTTATTATCACCTCTAATAGTTTTAAATTTTCAGATTCGGCCAATGCATGCATTCCCTTGAAAGAGGAGGATGATGAAAAATAAGATGGAGCTGATGAGAATCATATAGATATCCCTTAACATTTTGAAAAATTAATATATGGAGACACTAAAGATATTACATTGGAATTTTTGTTGAAAAAAAGACAATAACTTCTTAGTTTTATATAGAATTCCTTTAGCAACCATTGAAAAAAGAAAAAGTTATTGTGCAAATGGAAATGAAGAAACAGGTGGAGCCATTCATTATCTTAACTCTACAATGTATGTTTTATCTCATTACCATGGAGGTGTATTTTATATACTATATCCATGGAGTCCTAAAAAAAAGGAATAAGTGCATAGTGTAATGACTAATTTTTTTATTCATGATTAAGAATATTAACCAACTATCAGATTGGGGATAACCGATTAGAACTGCCCATCTAGAGGTAGTCAAAATATATGGCCCATTTTGGGGATCAAACCAAGATCTATCCATGTTTTATCACTCTATTTTTATTTAATTTTAATTAAATAAATTTCTTATGTATTTTTTCTAAATTTTTTTGATAGTCTTAAGGGACCAAAACATAAGATCGTAATTCAATGGTGCACTACTAATAAGTTAGGTTATACCTATCCTTTACACTTTTTTACATACTATGATTCCATTTTACAATATTCTTACATGTTAAATCCATTTTAATGCACTTCTAAGAGTACTTAATTTTAATATGGGGTAGGGAACCTTTGTAGTTTATGATTTTCAATTGATGTTTTTTATTAGTTGTTCTAAAAAAATATTGTCTGTTTTTCAGATATTTGTGTGTTTATTTATAAAATTTAGTATGTTTTCATAACATTTGAGATGAAATGATTTTAATTTACATTTTTAAAACCCATTTCAATGAGTAAACTGATCTATTTGATGAAATTGATCTTAATTGAATGATGAAAAATATTTTTCATCGTGTTCAATTATTTGGGAATTTCATGAAAAGTACTCTAATTTCTAAATCCCATGACAAATATAAATATCCTTATTTTTTAAATCACATTCCTTTGAGGTTTCTATATCATCAATTCCATATTCTTTACATTTACCTCACTGTTTGATAGAACCATAATAGGATTACTCTAACCATAATTTGATTTATTCCTATCAAAACATGAGGGTATGATGTACTTGTGTTTTAAATTGTTGGATAATTTATTTGGTGTCAAAGTCCACTTTCAAAAATAAACCTTTTTATTCTGTCCTACCATGTACATTTATTCCTTTTATTACTTATAAACCCTGAAAATCTTGTTAGGATATCCATATTACTAGACAATTTTTCCAATCAATCCTTCCCTTGAAGTGAAATTGCATGATCTAATAAAAATTAATTTGTTGGGAATATTTCTTATGGTGTGATGCCTTATTTTGAGATACTTTTTATGGAAAACTAAATGTTGAAGAGCAGATTTTTCTGTTGAATAATTCATTCTTTTAAATGTTGTGCCTTTCTAGAGCTTTCATTAAAAAAGAAGTTGTTTCTATCTTGAGCATTCAAGACAAACTACGTTTCATAGGATTGAAATTTTTTTCTGGTGAAATTCTAATTGGAATGAACTCTCCATGATTTTTCATGATGATGAAGCCAATTTTCTATAAAGGGAAGAGAAGTATACCATACTTCAGTGAAAATTAGAATCTTGAAATTTTTCTTCAAAAGAGGTAAACGCTCCTTTTTTAGCCACAAAATTTTTAACACCTAAATCCTATATAACAAAATATATAGAAAAAACCAAAAAATTCATCATGATAAACACATTTCCATGATTCACATTAGGTGGAGAAGTAGGAATTTTTTAGGCCCTTGGTGACTCTTATATGGGTTTGGATGAGAAAAGCTTTATTGAAAATTGACATATGTGAGATGATATAAAATTCTTGTCAGGTTGGAGGTTTGTGTGCATGATATAAGAGATGAAGTTGAAATATATTAAATGATCTAAATGGATAACTTGAAATAATTTCATTTTATAATTCATGATATATTTTTGTTCCTTTGTATAGATTTGGTAGATCTAATGGGTATGTGTTTTGAATTTTATTTGATTTAATTTTCATGTTTACTTGTCCAGAAGTCCAAGTGATAAATTTTGGGGAATTGATAGAGAAAATATTTTCAATAATTTATCATTTACTTTCACTGTTTCAAATACATCCAATGAGTTACTTTATGATATATTTCCACATTTTATGTTATTATTGGTATATTGACCTTAATCATAAAAATGACCCATTTGGTTTTTTTACAGTTTCAAATTATTTCTATATTATAAACATAAAATTTTATATATTTATAAATATTATTAATTTATTTAATAATCTAACATTTGTAGGATGGACGTTCCTAACATTAGGTAAAAACTTTTAAGAACAATCATATATGTTAATCTTCTATTTTAATTGTAATTAATAGATGCTAATCCGGGGGATTTAAATTTGAGAGTCTGAATGGTAATATTAAATTCTCGAAGTAAAATATCCATAAATATCCAAATACATTGAATTATTTAGGTAATATGTACATTGTATTTATGAGAAACATTTTTTAAGGACACAATGTATGATTCTATCTTTTAATTAGTCTAAAATGCATCAACTTTGAAAGGAAAATTCCTGCCTATAAAGGGAGGGGAGATCCTCCTCCTCAAAGCATCTCCTTCTATCACATTCCTTCAAAGACTCCACAGAGGAGAAATTTTTGGTTTTTTATATTTTATTTATTTTATTTTCCATATTATTTGAATTCCTTCTTCTTCCCATTCATCTTGATTACCCTTATAATGGAGGGTTAAAGATCTCGAGTGATCGAGGAAGGGGGAGTTTCCCTTATGTGATGTCAGAGTCTTGTTCTTTAATGTAACTCCATTTTCTATTGAATGATATCTATTTTATGTTGTGTAAAATACTATAAATGAAATTTTATTTTGGGTTTTTTAATTAAGTGTATACATCTTTGGTGGAATAAAATTAATGTCCATACACCTAGTATAGCTTCTCTCGATCGAACAAATTGTGTTAGTTTGTGAGTGTCTAGAGATTGTTGGCACATTTTTGAAATAAGTGAATTGTTTCTAGATTTTTAATGATAAAAAATTACACCTAGGGATATTCCTTAAATTTTTTTAGGATGTTTTATGAATTCCATGCACATAGTATTATTTTTCATTACATTCATCAACCAAGGGTTATTGACAACTCGATATATGAGTCATTCATTTATTATTTAATTGAAAGAGAGGAAAAATTATTTTCACAACCATGATGAAATTGAAAATGATGATCCTAAACTAAAAATGTCACTCTCTCCACCACTTTTTCTAAATCATTATTTTATATTTCCTTTTTATTTTTATTAAAATAAAAATTATTTCAAAAACAACATCTAGTTTTTTAACAAGTAAAAGAAAAAAACGGTTTTGTGCATACTCCCATCCGGAAGACTACCTATGTAATACATTAAACTATACATAAGTAATATTAAATACTTTTTTCGATGCACAACGAATGGTGTGCATTACATATTTACAAATTATTATTCCAACATTACTAATCAAGTTTTTCCAATCATTATTTTATAAAAAAGTATCATAAATAAAATGAGTGATTTTTTTTCGTTATTAGAAAAGAATTTTCCCCATACATTCAAATAAATGGTTATTAAAAGTGATATTTGTGTATATGTGTGGACAAAAACCTCCATGTATTGATATAATACACTTTTCAATACCATTATTAATTGAAGGTTTTAATGATGGATTTATTATACATTAAAGGTTAATGAAGTAATTATAATTAATTAATGATAAAATATTAGTCATCATTATTCTGTTATTTTTGTAAGAAAATGATAAATATATTTATGTATATATATGAACTACTATCTCCATGAGAAATGTGATTAATTATTTTATCTCATCAATTTTTGAATTTTTATAAAATGTATATATTGAATATATAATATATATATATATATCATGATAAATATTCTATATATTATTTAATATGATCTAAATTCAATTACTGGAACGGCTGAACCAAAACATTTAGGAGATATGAAATTTTTTCCACCTAGAAATAATGATTTTAATAGGGAAGAAAAAATAAATGGTTGTTGAAATTTAATAAATGGATAATATATGGTTTCATATATATATAAAGTGTTTTTTATATTATTATAATAAAATATATTTTATTATACAGGATTTAAGTGTCAATATGAAAGATGTTAGACCTATGGCAAGGGATTTTATATTAAAATATCATTTTTACATTTATTATTTATTGTTAAGTATCTGATAGTGAAATTATATGATCTATCATGAAACAATATTATATATATTCATATCCTATATTTATATAATGAAATTAGATTTTTTCTATTTCATTTTACTCTTTATATGTTCTCAAAAATAAATAATACAGTTTTTATAGAAAACTGAAAATCATCATCTCTTCGATCTGGAATATTTGATTCAATGTTTAAATTTTCATAAAATTGATTTCAAGAATGATTTTACTATTATAAATTTATATTATTGAATCACTTTTATAAATTTTTAATTTCAATAAAAAAATTTCTAATGAATTCTCTTTTTTTCCAAACTTTGTACATTCACTTTTTACCGTTAATTTGAATTGAGTGATTATTTTAACAATAATTGATAAAAAATAAATACCACTAACATGAATAATCAATAAATTTTATATTCTATATTAATTTTATGTCGACATTTTAAAAAAAATTATACATTAATATTTATGGAAAAAAATACTTTAAAAATTTCTTTACAAAATGAGAAATTTATTTTCTTCCCATAATTCTTAAGTGATATTTTAATTGTATGTTTATATTTGAAAAAATCACTTTATATTACATATGAATCACCTTTTATATTATCCAATGATTCGATCCTTATTTTTCTGTTGGGTTCCTTGTGATTATAATGATAAAATATTGAAGAAACCCATTTTTCATCACACTTGTTAAGCTATGTTGAAATGATATTTTTTGTAATCTTACAACAAAAAAATGTATAGATTATGATTATGTGAATGGTGGGTCAGTGGTAGTCCTTTAATATATTTTTTTTATAATGATTATTTATGAGATAAAAGGTCACATAGAATTATATCTTAATCTATAAATGTTTCACATGTGTTAATTCAAAGAAAAAAAGAGGTTACACATTAGGTTTTTTCAAGTCCACAGAAGGTACCTAGGAGGATAACCCAAGAATAACATGCAATGAATTTATTGGTGGGTAGCTGTGAAATATGATTTCTATTATTATTATTATTACACAATTTATGCTACTATTTTATAAATAAATATTACTCTAATTTTATGGTCTCTTGGATTAGGTTCTTTGATTCTTTTAGGAATCATGTCTTATAAAAATCCAAAATTTATGCCATGAAAAGAGATATTTATATATGAAATAGCTGGTAATATTTTCAAATTTCAACTATATGACCTCATTCTTTTATTTCAATATTTTCCTTAAAATATATTTTGTATATCCCTTACATACTCTCATTAATAATTTGAGTGTATCCATTCTTATGCTTCATTTCTTAATGTCTTGAATAATAGTCATAAATAGGTTACGCCTATGATGTATACTATGGGAAATTATATTTGTTTTAGAAGATTAAAATATTCATCTCATAATATTTAGTATATATGAATGGAATTTTTATGTCACCTTACTTAGTATATGTGGAGGGTTTTACTATTTTCAGATATTTGGGAAAGAAAACATTTAAGAAAACCATAAGGATATGTATCGATATATGGTAACATCATAATGTTTTTTAAAATTTTGTGTTGAATTGTTTTCCTTAAAAATAATCTATGTCTAAATACTAGAATATGAATGTGGTTATGGAAAAGATGAACATAGTGGTAATAAATCATAAAGAGGTGGATTGGGTATTTATTTGATCATCACAAGTGCATGATGAGTATTGTTAATACATAATACCAAACTAGACATTCCTAGGGGATATGATTGGGATAATTAACATTTTTTATGAACCATTATGATGTATTTTGATAGATGATGTCCATGAGTGACCAATGTTAAATATAATTTTTCATAGATTTAAAAGAAGGTGACATGATTTTGCAATATTGTGAATTAATTTTCATGAATACATGTTTGATCATTTTGATTTTTGTTTCTCACACTATGTGTTTTGGTCTTGGTTAATGGATAGAACCATGATGAATAATTCTAATATTTAATTGGATGGGTATTTCATTGAACACGTTTTTGGGAGAACAAAACGAAACTATATATGGGTTGAAAAATCATGAGGCTATGTTCACCAAAATCTCTTCATACATGAATTATAACACGAATTTTGTTGATCATACAAATAGACAAAGGAATAAACAACTCATTATTTATTATTTTATATGGAAACATCTTTATTGCATCAATTGTTCAACTAGTCCACTAATTACATAGAACTACATAAGTAACACTGTCATGAACCTACCCGGGTTGACCCTGAACCGGTCACCCGAGCCGGCCTGTGACATGGCCTGGGGGGCGTTCCCGATCCACATGGGTTGGCAACTAGTGTCGGGCGTCAAAAACTAAATAAAAGGGAATGATTTCACCCAGTGAAAATAAATAAAGCAGTGGAAAAGTAGAACAACACTGATTAAATAAATGACACTGAAATGGAAGAACGATCAGCGACAACCAACTAACCTGACCATGACCAAAACCCCTTGTGACTCCGAGAGTCGCTCACCAGTACACAACCAACTCTCACCCATGGCGAGGAAGCTTGAGTCAAACCTGTAACAGAAACTAAAAATAGGAAAACACTATAGGCATGAGTACTAAAAATCGGTAGTCCTGCCCAAAAAACTATTCCCAATAAACTACCATTAAATAAGGAAATTTACTAACTCCATGTTTGAACTAAGTTATACAAAATATGGGGTTTCACACACACACTCTTCCATTTCTAAGACAAGTAATAGTCCATTTACCTTTTAATTTAAAACAAGTTTAATGTTTGAAAGGACAAGGTGTATTGAATTTAAGCTGCGAGCAATTTAGAAATTCAAATTCTAGTTGCTAGTCAAAGGGAGTACCACACACAACACACCACACACACTAAGGGAAATGGAAAATAAGTTGCACATAGGGGCCAGCAACCAAACTATACCTCTCTATCATCCATCACAAAAATAGTAAACAATATAGAAAAAATTGGTCGAACCTAGGAGCTCAAGAACAATCCAGAACATACCATATATGTGACTCATCCTGAAAGCATGCTCTAACTCGATGACGTCATAACGCCCTAACACTCGGTATAGCCATACTTGGCCTAACTGAGGGGTCCAACCCCCATAGCAGTAATAAATCAGTATTCCCCTGATATGGGTCCACTATCCAGTGCATAATCTAAACTAGTGCGGCAATCATTCTTAAAAGATTCACTCACTATGTCAGGTTCCCATGTCAACACAACCAATAAAAAGGGGTGCGTCCAAAATGTAAATCAATCAGTCACGATGCACAAATATCACATACATCTAACACAATCTATGCCGACAAAAGATCACCCTTGAGTGGGTTTTCCAAAATAATTTATTTTATTAAAGTTCCAAACAGAAATTCACCAATTTTAAAGAAAAACCTCATTTCTCGAGAAAACCCAAAACACTTGTTCAGAGGAAATAATTTATCATTAAAACTAGAACTACAATTGAAATTATGTGATTTATGTTTAAATTCCAAATGGGAATTCTTTCAATATTTGGTGTCCGCTCGTCAAGAAAATGTTTCAAGTGTCGTGAACAAAATAAATGGCTCTTTTTACACCAAATAATCATTTAAAAATTATTTATCTTATATTATTTCTCAATTATTAAAATTAATAAAACATCTAGAAATTAATAAATTCTATATATAAAGGTGAGTGCATTGGGGGACCTACCTCGGCTCACAGTCCAAACACACAGCCACGTCACGCCTCACACAGACGCACAAACACACCCAAGCCGACGACCGTAGTATCATGGGTCTTCCTCGCCAACACGCTGCAACAACCGCACAACTAAAATGCATAAACACGGACTCAAAAAAGTTCAAACGAACAAACGGTGCAAACACCACCCAAACATGATTTCAAAAAACAACTCGCAGCACACCAAATTAGAATGCACAAAACTTGCATAGTTAAAATAAAAAATTACATAACCTAACAAAATACCCAAATGTCAAAAATCCATTTTTAAACCCAGCGCACCTCAAATTTATTTCTGAAACATAATTCACACCACATATAATATTTAATAAACCGGTTAAATGTTTATAATACAATTTTAAATAACACTGCAAGGCTTTTACGTCAAAAATCACCCTAAAAGAACAAGAGGAAATTTACAAACACCAAAGGCATCATATACAAGGACTAAACAAAGAATCATGTAAACACTATCTTTAGCAACACCAAAATAATTATTCGCACTACAAAAAAATATAATGAATTAAAAACAAAATAATGAAAATAAAATAACCGCGTGTGAAATACTAAAACTCACTTTGGATGGTGGTGGCGAAACAACACATACGGCGAGGTCAAGCACGCCACGCGAACAACGACGGACGATCCTAAGCGATCTAAATCGCTTCGTCTTTGGCGGAGGAAGACCAAACGGGGTCCAACATGACTTAAGACACCCGTCATGAACCCAGCAAGGGAATTTGCGGCCACGTCGAAGCACGCTGAGGTGCTGCGCAAGGGATTTATGTTTGTCGTTGATGGCTGTCGGACAAGGGGGGTCGGGTTCTTGTTGCTGGCCACCGCGTAGGGGCTTCTGGTTCTCTGAAAGAACACAGGAAATGAAAGGGGGAAGAAGATTCTATTGGTAGGTCATGAAAATTGGAAAAAGGAGGGGACAGGGGGGGTCTTGTGTCAGCTGGACAAGCTAAGGGGGAGTTGGCCTTGCACCGGATGGACAGGAAAAGGGGGGTAGTGGGTGGCCCTATGCTGGTGTAGGAGAGGGGCGAGTGGGATATCTAGCCAGAGAAGTGGGTTCACTGGAGGGGGGCTTCAGCTGGTGGACCTCGCGTGGCCAGGGGATGTGTAGGGAAGCTGAAAGGTGCCCGGAGGCGGTGGTCCAGTATGCTGAGCAGGCAAGGCCGGAGGTGCAGCATGGTGGTCGGGGGATGGGTCAGTTGCGTGCGGATGAGGAGGGAGGAGGACGGGAGAAGAATTATGGAGTGACCAGGGCATGCGGTGAGACCAGCAGGGAGGGGGTCAGGGGGTGCGACGACATTCAGAGGGGCAGGGGTGTGTATAGCCGAACGAAGAGGAAGGGGGCGGCTCACATAGGAAATGAGGTGAAAGGGGGGTGGGCGGGATTTAGGGTTAACAAAGGGGTAGGGTTTGTTTGATTCTTTTTTTAATAATAATAATAGTATTATCGAAATAATAATAATAATAACAATATTAAAAATAAAAACAATAATAATAATCTTAATAATAGTAATAACAATAATTGTAATAATAATAATAATAACAACCAAAATAATGATATTATTATTATTAAAACTATAATGCTATTACTAATTTATGCTTAAAAATTATTTTATCAAACTCTATTTTATTAAATTTTTATTTTACTTCAACTCATTTATCATGACCTTTAATTTGTTTATTTACTTATTTATGATGTCGAGTAACCACACAGCTCGCGCCTTTAAGTGCCTTGTTGAGCGAACTGCACTCGAACCGTGCCACCCAGCGCTAACCGCATATAGACTCAAAGTACGTGTTGTCACATGGTTTTATAAGTCGCACGTCAATCCCAGTTGGGGTGTGTCAATTATCCCCACCACAGAAACATAATTCCCCCAGAAGGTCACCAAGTCAAAAGGTAGCCAAAACTTGAGTCTGTGCTCGAACAGAGCCAAAAGAAAAGTCGAGAACCTCAGGTTGATGATTCACTCCACAAGTCACACCCGACCGATCACGAACAAACCATGACATAGAACTAGGGGAGAACACAAGAGGGTTATCCCCACCATAAGAAATCAACTAACACAAAAACTTTAAAACCAATGCACCCCAACCCGAGGAGGGGCTAAGGTGGAAACTACCAAGCCGAACATACCAAATTCTCTACTTGAGTTGAGCGGGACCACTGAGACTTAAACGGAACACCACTATAAGGACACCCGACATATCGGGGTGCCAAAAAAATGAACTCCCTATGACAACACTGTTGGAACTAAGAATTTTCCAAACCGATTTAAATCTCCCAACACACCCAACTCCCCTAGTACGAGCGTGAAAATGCTTCCACTAAAACCTGGAACTCTCGGCGTAAGACATAAACCCCCAAAACTCTCATCTCAAAATGATCACTACTAAAACCAGGACCAACCCACAAAAGGTCCAAGTGCACTTTTAAGAAAAAAAAATGACTCTAGAGGCCACATTCAAAAGAACGTGACTACTATGATCATGAAATAATAATATTATCACATTATTACCGAAAAATTTGAACTTACAACTTCTGGAAAAAAAGGACAAGGAAACCCTGGATATCTATATTCTAAGATGAAAGATAAAGAACCATGTGAAGTTCTCACATGCCTCTGACGCCCTGACTGTGCACACGCTTCACCCCGAGACCTGAGGCTGGGACTCTGATGGATGAAGCATCTTATACCTCATAGTCAGACATGAACATCCCCAGATCAAAACTCCTTCGAACAACACTTATTTCGGAACCTTTCCCAGTCACATGAATGGTTACACCACAGAAGGACTTCAGACAGATGAGACAAGATGGATTAGGATGGTCGAACCAGCAACACCAATGGAACATTAGAAAGTATTCTGATGAACTGGAAGTCGACCCCGACAAAAAGGGATTTCTTTAGAAGCAGTTTCATCTCGTACTCCCGCTCTCAAAATGGGGAACCCTTATGAATGATGAGAGGCACTAGATTTTCCAAGAACATGTGATCCAGATGTCGACTCCTTAAAGTGTCTGACACAGGCCTTCACCAACCAATGGCAATATTAACTACGAACAATCTCTCACCTCTTTTCACCTTCAACTCCTCAGGTATGATCCATTGGATGGAGACGGACTTTAAAACCTCCCACATCATCTCATCTCTAAGTATGATGAGACATCCACCCCCACTGGTCCAAAGCTAGACCATTCACTAAACCCAAGACAATACAAACTCTATTAAACTCAGGAGTTCCCAACCACCAGAAGACAAGCTCTACTCCCTTCAACCCACTTCACAATGTAACATTGGTTTTCCTCCGTTGTTAACCCTCAATCAAAAACAAAAGAAAAAGACTCAAAAATAAGACTACCCCTGGTAGCTCAGGTCTCGTCACGAGCAGTGGTGAGTAGGATCCAACCCACAACCTACCTCCTACAACCCGACAGTCCTAATCTCAAACTACCGAACATCCAAAATAACAAAGGGAGCTCTGAAAATCAAGATCCTCTAAGAGCTGACCTGCTCTGATACAATTTTGTCCTGAACCAACCTAGGTCGACCCTGAACCAGTCACCTGAGCTGCCCCGCGACATGCCCCGAAGGGCGTTCTTGATCCCCATGGGCTGGAAACTAGTGTCCGACATCAAAACTAAACAAGTGGTAACGATTCAATCCAATGAAAATAAATAAAGAAGTGGAAAAGTAGAAAACCAAAATTAAATAAATGACACTGAAAAGAAAGAAAAATCAGTGACAACAAACTAACCTGACCATGACCAAAACCCCTCGCGACTCTGAGAGTCACTCACCAGTCAATAACCAACTCTCTCTCCCACGATGAGAAAGCTCGATTCAAACCTGCAACAAAAACTAAAAACAGGAAAACACTATAGGCGTGAGTATTAAAACTCAGTAAGCGTGCCCAAAAAACCATTCCCAATACACTACCTTTAAATAAAGGAATTTACTAACTCTAGGTTTGAACAAAATTATACAAAATATGTCTTTTCACACACACAAAATTCCATTTCTAAGACAAGTAACAGTCCATTTCCCTTTTTAATTTAAAACAAGTTTTATGTTTGAAAGGAACAAGTGTATTTCATTATAAAACATTTCTACGAGAAATTTAGAAATTCAAATTTTAGTTTCTAATCAAAGGGAATAGCACAAACAACACACCACACACACTAAGGGAAATGGAAAAAAAGTGACACATAGGGGAGAGCAACCAAACTAGACCTCTCTATCATCCGCCACATAAAAAATTAATCAATAAAGAAAACATGGGTGGAAACTAGGAGCTTATGAATAGTCTAGAACATACCATACATGTGACTCATCCTGAAATCATTCTCTAACTCGATGATGTCATAATGCCCTAACGCTCAGTATATCCCTTCATGGCCTAACTGAGGGGCCCAATCCCCATAGCAGCAATAAGTCAGTATTTCCCTGTTATGGGGCCACTAGCCAGTGCATAATCTAAACTAGTGCGGTAATCATTCTCAGAAGATGCACTCACTATTACAGGTTCCCATGTCAACACAAGTAATAAAAAGTGGTGCGTCTACAATGTAAATCAATCAGCCATGATGCACAAACATCACATACAGCTCACACCATCAATGCACACCAAATATCACCCCTGAATGGGTTTTCCAAAATAATTTATTTTATTGAAGTGTCAAATGGGTTTTCACCAATTTTAAATATAAAAATCATTTCTCAAAAAAACACAAAACATTTGTTTAGAATAAATAATTTATCTTTAAAACTAGAGCTAAATTTGAAATTTTGTGAATTACGTTTAAAAAAAATGTTCATTTTTTAAATATTGGGTGTGCGCTCGTCAAAAAATTGTTTCAAGTGTCATGTATAAAATAAACGGCTCTTTTTACACCAAATAATCATTTAAAAATTAATTATCTTATATTATTTCTCATATATTAAAATCAGTAAAACATCAAGAAATTAATAAAATCTTAATTTAAAGGTGAGTGTAGTGGCGGACCTAACTCATCTCATAGTACAAACACTATGGAACGTCACGCCTCGCACAGATGCACAAACACGCGCAAGCCGACGATCGCATTATCGCGGGTCTTCCACGCTGACACGCTGCAACAACTGCACAACTAAAATGCCTAAACATGAACTCAAAACAGTTCAAACGAACAAACGACGCAAACACCACCCCGACATACTTTCAAAAAACAACTCGCACCACATCAAATCATAATGCACACCACATTCATAGTTAAAATAACAAATTACACAACTTAAAAAACACCCATATGACAAAATCCATTTTTAAACCTAGCGCACCTCAAAAATATTTCCAAAACATAATTCACACCTCATATAATATTTAATAAACCAGTAAAAAGTATATAATACAATTTTAAATAACACTACAAGTCTTTTACATCAAAACTCACCCAAATAAAACAATAGGAAATTTATAAACACAAAAGTCTTCATATACAAGGCCTAAACCAAGATTCATGTAAACCCTATCTTTCAAAACACCAAAATAATTATTCGTACTACAAAAAATATATAAGGAATTAAAAACACAATAACGAAAAAAAATTTGTCTTCAATACAAAAACTCACTTTGGATGGTGACAGCAAAACAAAACATGTGGTGCGGCCAAACGCGCCCCATGAACAACGGCAGACAATCCGAATCGATCTAAATCGCTTCATCTTCAGTGGCAGTGGATGTAACGGGGTCCGACATGACACGAGACACCCTTCACAAACCCATAGAGTGAATTTGTATCCACGTCGAAGAACACTGAGGTACTACGCAAGGGATTCATGTTCGTTGTTTCTGGCCACCAGACAAGGGGGTCGGGTTCTCACTGCTGGCCACAGAGTAGGGGCTTCGGGTTCTCTAAAATTACACTTGAAAGGAAAGGGGGGAATTGGCTTCCACTGGTAGGTCATGACAAGGGGAAAAAGGGAGGGGGCATGGGGGGTGGGGGTCTCGCGTCATCTGGACAAGCATAGGGGGAGTTGGCCTTGCGCTCGGCGGGCGGCCTTGCGCCGGCATAGGAGAGGGGCAAGTGGGAGATCTTGCCGGAAAATTGGGGTCGCCGAAGGGGGGCCTCGGCTGGTGGAGCTCGCATGGACAGGGGATGCGCAGGGAAGCCGGAAGTTGCCTGGAGGTGGTGGTCCGGTGTGCTAAAGAGGCAAGACCGGAGGTGCAGCATGGTGGTTGGGGGTCAGGTCAGCTGTGCGTAGACGAGGATTGAGGTGGACAGGAGAAGAACGGTGGAGCGACCTGGGCATGTGGCGAGTCCTGCAGGGAGGGGGAGTCGGGGGGTGCGATGAAATACATAGGGGAAGGGGTGCGCGGAGCCGAACGAAGAGGAATAGGGGGCGGCTCGCGCAGGAAATGAGGAGAAAGGGGGCAGCCGAGATTTTCGGTCAGCAAAGGGGTGGGGTTTGTTAGTTTCTTTTTTATAAGAATAATATTATTATCACTATAATAATAATTATACCAAAATTAAAAACCAAAACAATAATAATAATCTTAATAATAGTAGTAACAATAATAGTAATAATAATAATGATAATAACTACCAAAAT
Organism: Viscum album; assembly: GCA_963277665.1. Taxonomy (NCBI): domain Eukaryota; kingdom Viridiplantae; phylum Streptophyta; class Magnoliopsida; order Santalales; family Viscaceae; genus Viscum; species Viscum album. Next base: position 524,690,641 of record OY728150.1, read on the forward strand.
TATGATATTATTATTATAGAAACTATAATACTGTTATTATTTTATGCTTAAACATTATTTTATCAAACTATTTTTTATTAAAATTTTATTTTAATTCATCTCATTTCTCATGAACTTTAATTAATTTATTTAATTATTTTAGATGTCGAGCAACCACAGGGCTCGGGCTGTCAAGTGCGCCGTTGAGCGAGCTGCACTCGAATCGTGCCACCCAGCACTAACCGCCTACAGTTTCAAACTACGTATTGTCGCACAGTTTTATAAGTCAGGCGCCAAACCCGGTCGGGGTGTGACAAAAAAAATTAAAAAACAAAATAATAATAATAATCTTAATAATAGTAATATAAATTATAATAATAGTAATAATAATAATAATAACAACCAAAATAATGATATTATTATTATTGAAACTATAATAATATTATTATTTTATGCTTAAACATTATTTTATCAAAATCTATTTTATTAAATTTTTATTTTACTTCATCTCATTTCTCGTGACCTTTAATTAATTTATTTACTTATTTCGGATGTCGATCAACCACACAGCTCGAGCCGTCAAGTGATCCGTTGAGCGAGCTACGCTCGAATCGTGCCACCCAGTACTAGCCCCCTACAGAGTCAAACTACATGTTGTCGCACAGTTGTATAAGTCGTGCATCAAACCTGTTCAGGGTGTGACAAACACTATAATTATATTTTCCAATATCCTTTTCTTTTAAATGGAAAAATTTATTGACAATATATCATTTGGAATTTAAATAACATCAATGGTGGAATCCAATTAGGTATATAATGAAAGATGCAGAAACTAACTCCATCACTTTGAGGTGATTATGTTTTTATCTTTCCCAATCACATTTCATTAAAATAGAATGGGAAATCATGGGAAATAATTAATTAAATAATTAATAAATTATTTTTTATGTGGTAAATATTAAAATAGATATAAATTATATTTCATGTTTTTTCATCAATCTAGGAAGAAACTATAACCGATTATTAAGCGTCATGAGTGGAAATATATAAATTGAATTAGTTATATGTGACTCTGAATACTATAAATAAGTTTTTTTATTTTATAAAATTTTTGAAATAGATATTAAAGAAACTCAAGGTTCTCAACAATTTAGTGAAAAAATGAAAATTTGGGAATTTTAAAGAAATTATAACAATGAAATCCATTATGAAAGGAATATTATTCCTCCTTCAGGTCTGAGGTGTGGAAGGAAAAATAGAGAATTTTTTATACATTCTAGAAGATTTATTAAGTAATTAAATGAGTTCTATAGATCCATATATGTTCAAATCAATTTAAATAATTTAGTTACGGAAAATAATGGTGAAAACCTTCAACAAAATATACTACCCATATAGAAATTATTTAATTAAATGGATTATGGAAATCACTGAACTCAAAGGATGAATATAAGGGTTAAAAATCTCAAATATTAACTCATATGGAAAAAATAATTAGTGGAATTTCATTTGATCAAAAGTACTAATGTTTTCCATCATAAAAAAGCGGTGTTGTATACACTAACTATCCAGTCTAAAAATGCTCCTGTTTTTTTATTTTATAAATAGAAAATAGTTTATGTCTAATTAATTTTATATGGTTATTAATATATCACCATAATTATTATATATTGAGTTTTTAGTAAAAACCATTTTTGAATGATGATCATATCTCAAGTAAATAGATCCAGTCTATTTGAAATGGCAAGGAATGTAGTTCGTGAAAATCTTGTTAATATCTATCAAGTTTAATTTGATGTGACTTTTTGATTTATTTTCCCTAAATTTGTTGGCTCTGTAACAATTTATAATAATGGAGTGTCAAATATCATATATTTTATCTTTAATACATCATATATCCTTGGTAGGAAGAACATGTACAATAAATTGAAGTTACTTTAATTTTATGGGTCGTACTACATATTAATGAGTAATAGTTATATAAAATAGTTTAGGAGAAACTCAATGTTGATGATATGACTATTTTTCACGATTATGTATATGTATTTCAGTAATACATTCACATTATTCCACTTAATAGTGATGTTTCATTTATATATTAACTTATACCTAGTGAAACATTTTTTACAATCAATCTATATCGAATGACCATGTGTGAGTTGTCAGTACTGATGAACATACTCTAGGAGAATCATGGTATGGTATTTATAAACTGTTATGCATCACTATGGGTTTCTAGTATTATTTTTTATGGAGAAGTAACAATCAATGTGTCTTTTCAATGGTAATCAAGATATTAACAAGATCACTATCCAAAACAATTATTCACTTCCTAGTATTGGTGGTCTACGTAATCAATTATATGGATTTCAATATTTATCCAATAATTTTCCTCTCTATGTATATCATTATTTTTGGATCATAAAAAAATATATATATCTATGAAAACATTCCATACAATGTATGGAAATTATGAATTAATAGTGTTACCATTTGGAATTAACAATGATCCTTCCATAAATGTAGATTTAATGAATATAAATTTCAGATCACCTAGATTGGTTTTTATTCTTTATTGATTGTATTCATATATACTTAAAGTGAAATAAAGACAAAAATAACATTTGAAGATTGTGATAATGAAAATGAGGAATATATAATTAGTATTATAAATTTTCCATGAGTGAATTTTCTATACAGAATATCTTATTCAGGTCCATATAATCTCATGTGAGGGTATGTCAGTTGGTCCTTCAATGTTGGTTGTTATGGGAACTTGACCAAAAAACTACATTAACCTAGATCTTTAGTTTAGTATAGATTTCAGGATACTACCTCATGATGTTGATGGATTTAACATTTATGTCTAATTTAATGGCCATGTTGACACAGAATAGACCCATGTTAATAAAGATAGATGAATGTGAGGAAACTTTTCAAGGAGTTGAATATAGGGTTTGTCAGTGATATGGGGATTACTATACACTAGGGTTTCTAATCATTAGTAATTCATTGAAGAAAGTGTTGGTATGTTTCATCATCAATTATGTTATGATTATTGATTATTCCAAAAAACTAATTAAAAATAAATAACCGAATTACCTGACTCATACTTTCAATTAGGAAAAAGTAATTTCATCACTGAAAATATGGATGAATTAGGTTTATGGTGATAGATTTGACATATATAATGGTAAATAAAGATTAGAGCATATAATGACCTAGAAAGTGTAAAATATGCACCATATAATAATGTTATAGTTTATTATGGATTATGAATTAACAATACATAACCACTATAAGAAATAGAATAAAGAGGATAATGCTTTGAGTTGAAAGGATCATTCAATATTATCTATGATTATGATCGTAGAAGATAAAATATTTAATAATTTGTAAAGGATGGATCAAGAGATCATGAAGTGAGTGGATAAATATTATATTTCTCAAATGAGTGTTCAATCATCAATCCATGTAAATATTAAATAGGTTTATAGTAAATATTTTTTGGTACTATATATTATAATAAATGATATTGAGTTTAAGAGATAAGAAACTAGAACCAAGTATGTCTCTCATTTAGACAAAACATGGAAAATGGACTATGTTAAAAATATTATTTCTCAAAATAACCATTTAATTGAATATATAAGTAGATATATAGAGATTTAAATGGGTATTTTTGGTGGTAGAACATGATGAGTGATATTGCAGTTTATTTATCTTAGTGCTTGGAATGTTACCTAGTTGAGGTTATGAAATAAAATTACAATATGATGTTATAACCATTAACAAAACCATAATAGAAGTAGGATAGAATTACCCAATATTTCATTTTTTGGCACCCCAAAACATTATATTAAAAATATTAGAGTTGACCACCTTATTAAATCATCACATTTCATATCCCAGAGAACATATTTATTTCTCAATCAACTATCCCAGGGATAAGTTAATTAATTGTAAAGGTTTCATGGTGTACCATATTCTATTATTTAGGATTGGGATCTTTAGGCTTACCTAAATGTTATTCTAATGTCATGAAGAATAATTTAAAAAAGAGAATAAATTTTTAACAGAATTTCATGCATAGAAAATAATTCAAAAATATAGTACAATGTAAACTTTAGAGTATATATTGAGATACTATTCAATGTATTTAAAAGGTGGTTAATAGAAACAGCATCCATTAATTTAATATTCTTACAAAAATATCTTAAGATCATTTAAATATATGGGTACTTATGGAGACCTATATAATAGGAAGTGATTTAATCAAAAATTCTATATTCTATTTTGACAAAGAAAGTTAATGGGAGATGAACATTCTGGGGAAATAGAATAAAATGGTAGATAAGTTCAACGACACATCAAGGAGGCTCAGAGTCAATAGATGAGTGATTCCAGAAATCCTAAGTGAGATCTATTATTTAAATTCACATAGAAAGAATTCCAAAAAAATATACCATCGTTGAATTTTTTATAATCATAAATAATATTCATTTAAGACATATGTTTATATTTCCCATTTATATTCTTGATTTTTTATGGACTATAGCATATCAAATTTTGTTTCCCCCAAAACTCTATAAAGATAACATTGTGTTCCACCAATATCCTCTATAGAAGTACATATATGATGATTCATATATATTGAATTCATATGTCATACCTATGAAGTATGAGCTATCCTAGGAACATATATAAGAAATTATATATCAATGGGGAAAAGTACTATGAATCAAGACCACCCACTTTTTCAATGTTTTGGGGTGAAACAATAAACATGATGATGGAATGTGGTGAACAAAAAATGTGACTCTGGAGATTTATTTTCAGCTTTTTATATGAGTGTTATGAAATTTTTATTATGAAATTCATTTATGTGGGGTAGAATATAACACCCCCAAGATTTTATATGCATTTCCTTTGATATAAATCATGATATGTTTGATAGGTTTATGTACATGAAACCTTGATTCTAAAATAATTTTGATATAAAAACCAAAATAAACTATCCATTTTATTTTAATTAATGAAATATATTACCAATATTATGAAATATATGTATACTTGTTTAGTTTGAGAGACATTTATTCACAAGAAGTAAAATTATATAAAATTATTTAATTATTAAAAGATAAATTTTTTCGATGAAATGTGATTTTTTATATGTTATGTGTTTTTATCTAGAAGAAATATATGTATCAATATTGAAAAAATATTTTACTGAAATATATCAATATTATTTATTAATATAATACTAATCGTCCATAAATTATATATTTAATGATTATGAATAAAGATAAAATCATTTAAAAAGAAAACCCATTTTCTAGATAAAAAAAATATATGCGAAAACAGTTTTTCTTTGAATAAATAATTATTTATGAATTTTTTTAGTAGAATTTATGTACTATATATTTTATCATTCATTTTTATTTTTTACTATATAAGGAATGGCTATTAATTAAATTTTTTTGTTAATATTCTTCATTCAAAAAACTAGTTTTCTTTTTATTTCACAAAATTTTTTAAAATTACATTTTTCAAAAAAAATATTAAAAAAATAATTGCCTATTTTGAATCATCATAGTTAATATAATTTTATAGGTTCGGTATAATTTTTTATTTTAATTAAAAGTAAAAATAATAAAATTACCATGGTAAAGGTTTTAATTTTTTTCGTGGTGTTAAACTAATACATAAGAATTAAAATCACCTAAAAACATTATTTCATTTGATTTGATGAACTGATATTTACCATAGTGTTATTATCTATGAATCTATAGGATTTTGGAGCCATATTACTTGATTAATAAATCAATATAGTTTAATCTTTTTAAATATTATATGTATGTCCTTTCTCTCTTATAACAGGACATAACATCTTATATCGGTCTCACACATTGATAGCCTCTTAGTATTGAAAATACCTTAAAAATAATTTTCTAACATCTCCAAAAAAATCATATTTGACTTGTTTTTTATAATATCATCATTTGAAGGATTAAATATTAATCCAAAGGGTTCTTCTCAACAAACTGGTACAACTCTTTACCGAGTAGTTTAAATTTTTTTTCAAGAAAACTGCTCTAAAAATTCTTATCCATTAAAAATTATTAATATACTGTCATAAATATAATTAAATGTTATTATTATAATTTTAGAAACATTTCCCACCTCTTTTTTATAAAAATTGGAATTAATGTAATGCTCATGCGTATGTGTGTACCACATTCTTCACGTAGTGATGTAACTATATTTCCATCACCAAATTTCATAGATGGTTATAATTATTTATTTATTGAATAAAAATGATATTTATTATATATTTATAAATATTATAATATAAAAAACGCATATCAATCCTTTTTTATACTTTATAAATAATGAAAACATTGTTTGGCTATACATACAGACTACTATCGCCACTAATAGCGTAATAAATTTTTCTATTTTCACATTTTATGCATTATTGTCATATATATATAGTTATTAATTTATATGATATTTATATGGTTTTTACATTTCTGGTGATTATTAATCCCTGATAAATGTACAATGACCGTAATTTTTAACTGAGACCTTCATTTTAAATGATATAGTAGACACCCTGTAATGACAAAATTAATACAGAATTATTAATAAATGGGTCCCTAAATGTCATAATTAGATTATATATGATATTACAAGTATTAAAATATTTATGGTATAAAATTAATTTTTTAAAATATATTATACATGGTTTTAAATACTTTTCATGTATGGTATAATAGAGGTAAGGGAACTTACGTTACAATATCAGCTTTAATGGGATTACTTATGAATATGTTTTTTATAGTGTAATTATATGATCTATCTCTTCAAAATCATATGTTTTTTTGTACTATGTTTGTTTATGAAAATTATATGCTTTAGTTTTATTTTCCTCTTTATATGTACTCAATATCATGGAAGAATGTTTGAAATAAAAACCTACGTTTTGTTACTCATCAGTTGTTAATCTTTTTTTCCATGTCCATATTTTCATTAAAATGTTTTAATGAATGATTTTAATATTACCCTTTAATGAAATAAAATATTTTTTACCCATGTAATAAATATATAAAAATTTTAATGGGACTCATATTTTTATTTTTTGATCAATGAAATTTTCACTTTTTACTGAAAACGTTAATGGAAATGTTGTTTTAATGTGCATAAGATGAATGAAATTTCCCCAATAATGAAAACCCAATAATTTTGATATTTCATTTAATATTTCGATTATTCTATAAAAACAATATTATTTAATTTAATTTATTATTTCTTTATTATTTTTAATATATTATATTCAAATGGTAAATTTTCCCTTAAAAGTTAGTTCTATGATCTTTTAAAGGAATTTTTTCATGAATAATATAATTTGAGATAAATTATTCTTTACAAGAGATATGATCCTAGGATGTTGTACTTTTTTATCTATATGTTTTATAATTAGGATGTTGGAATATTTAGGGAATCTATTTCATTTGACATGTTTTAAGATATAATGAAATGATAAATGGATTGATTATATTTTATAATTCATATGAATGGAAAATAATTATGTGATTTTTTGGTCTATTACAGCCCTATAAATAATTGTTTAAATTTTACAATTTTATGACCTCAAAGGGTAAATGGGAGGATTTCACATGTCCAAAAAATGTTTATTGTGAGGTTATCCAAATCCTGAATGAGGGTATATGGGATGTTATGATAATATCAAAGAAGGTAAACATGTTTTTTAGCCCAAGAATAACAGGTGGAAAATTTTTGGTGGGTAGTATTGAAATAAAATTTCCTTGATTTTAATTTTTTTTAAACATTATTCTAATATTTTATAATATGATCTTATTTCAATTTTATTATATAATTTCTACTCTTTTATGACTATTTATGATTATTGTTAGATTAACTACCATGATTCATGCCAATATACATGGTTAGGATCTATAAATTACTGGGTATGGTTCTTAAAAGTTGACCTCATATTCCCATAACATATTTATCATTTTATTCACAAATTATACACAATATATTTCTTTCTTAGAAGTATATTGAATCTAATCTCACAATTTATATTTTTTTGTTTCTTTAGGATAGGGATATAGGTTTTAGGTTTGATATTTCTAAGGTGGTACTAGTTGGGAAGAACTTAGTGAGAGATGATGTACTTCCTTTATGTACCAGTTTTTTTTGTTTATATGTTTCCAAAGAGAATAAAACATCATAGATCTGTCATGAATCATGATGATTTGTATTTATTATTAATATAATAATATAGGATGAACTCTCTGGTTACCCTTTTCCCTGGTGGGATCCTAGTCAGTTGAGTAATGTCAATTGTTTGAGTGTATAAAAAAAATTATTTGGTATTTCAATTTTATTTGAGGTTCAGTATAATTTTAAGATAATTGGAATGAAAAGGGTATGGTTTCAGTTGTATTTTAAAACACTATATTTCATAATCCCTCAATTTTTAGGAACCCAATACCAATTGTGTTGGGTAGTGGGCTAGTTTCCTGGGTATCCTCTAAGTACCGAGTGAGCCATTATTTATACATGTTTACCTTGAGTTTTATGTTTCTATTAGTATTTTATTTATTTTGACCCTATCTATTTTAAATCACTTTATTCTACCCTTTTAGTTTAATTTTATCATGATTAATAAGAAATCTTCAACTGATATATATATATATATATTATCCTTCTTCATCAACTTCATAACTCATACATCATGAGTGAAAAAAAGGGGATCTCATTCCAAAAAAAATAGTGGAACCTCCCCACTCCTCTCTACTTTTTTTCTTATATTTTCATATGATATATCTTTGGGGATAATTAATTTTGATTTAATTACACTAATTCATGGTGAAACCATTATCACATCATTGGGATTCTTATCCACTTTTTTTAAGGTGGTATATTTTGGTTTTTTATAAAATTACCATTATTGATTTTACTCTATTTATTATGATATGAGATTCAATATATTGTATCAATTAAAGGAATTAGTTAAAGTATATATTTTTTTATTTAATTCAATAACTTTTTAATGTTGATCTTATTATTTTCCAATAATTTTATCATAATATTTGTTTCAGTGATTTCATTATTAGGGTTGTGGATATTGGTTTGGTGATTCCAATAAACTATTTTACAAAAATTAATAATAATAATAATAATATAATATATTTTGAAAATATGAACGTGGATATTCGAAAATATATTTTGTTACAAAAAAATTATTGTTTTTAGTTGGTTTATATAATACTAAATATACAACTTTTTCAACCTATTGGTTTTTTATGAATTTTTATACCAATTCATATTTTACTAATCATTTTCAAGACATTATTATTTTTGATTGTGTTTATTTGGAAGGTTAATTTGGCTAGATATGTATTTCTTATGCAAGATCAAAATATTGTTGAAATATTATTCCATTATCCATTTTATGTAAACATTAGGGTAAATTGTACACCAAAATAAATTCGTTGACATCAACCCACAATGAATATAATATTTATGATAAGAAGATCGTATAGGTAAAAACATTCAAGGATTTAATATGTTATAGAAAAATTTTATCATATTGTGTATTTACCACTTAAATTAACTTAGGTCACCTCCTTAATAATAAACATGAATTAATTAAATGTTACTAAATAATGTATAACCATTATTTAAAAAATGAATCTATAGTGAGTAAATGATTTGGTTAACTTTTATATATGATGCTATTTGATAATGAATGAATTATTGTCTCTAAATAATTGTAATAAAAAAATTACAATAGTTCCTTCTAACAAATAGATCATAAAGAAATCACTATCACCACCAAAATGTGTTTCTAAAATATATTTTCCAATAGATGAAAACACCATGGAATTATGTATCTTGTATATTTACATTAAAATGAATAATCCCTACTACATTCAAATATTGATAATAAAAATTAATAATTATTTTTATAATGTCTCTACATGACCCATATAGGGACCACAGAGATGGGATGTAATCTGAAAGTGACTCAAATAGTATGAATACATAGCCAAGGGCTACTAAAAAGATCTAATAATAAAAATAAACATATGTGAGAAAATATCTTTGAAATTAGGATGTATATAATGAACACTAAAAAAAGAACCCCCAAATGAAAAAGTGAAAGAAAAATCTTTATAGAATTTAAAAAACATGCATCTATATCACTCAATATATTATGGGAAGAGGCTAATCAACTCCCATCAACTCTAGTAAAATCTCCATCTACTACCAAACCTCACTGGTTACTCCAAAATATGGTTCCAAAGTACCAAGGTTGAATGACCCCCAAATAATATGATGTCTTTAGAGACAAAAAATATATTTTGGAATGGGACCATGTAGGGTAGAGTATAAAAATTCCATGTAAATAATAGTAATGAAAATTAAAAAACATTTCAATTACATTAATAATTTAGGGATGAACTACATTACCTCCTAATTCAAATCAATATAAAATAAACTATGAGAGAATCATTCACAAAACTACTGCATCCAAATGCCACACTATTTGTAAGGGGAACCAAGGAAAAACAAATTAAATTATAATATTCAACATAGGGATACCACAAAAATATATCATGCCTTAGGGAGAGACAACTACATAATCAATTTTTATCATATAAGACCAACTCAACCTATCTATGAATTTGAAACACCTCACAACACCAACAACCAGCCCTAGGGATTCTGATGGGATACCCAATCATTAAAATGACATGAAACTATAAAATACAATTGATATTATAGGGTATTCACTGATATTTTGGTAATTAAATGAGACCTATCATTATACTGATGTTCCCAAAAAAGAGATTTTTTCTACAATGAGTTCACCAAAGAACACTACCAATAGTGGCGATTCTATCCACACAACAAAGCATTGTTCATGCTTCAAAAACTCCAAAAACAATGGATCTCCCTTTCCAAAATGCACACAATATAAAAACCCAGTGTCCGAGTCACATTCAATGGGGAAAGGAAGTAATTGTCAGAGATTAACCATGGATGAAACATGATCCTCTATAGGAGACAAAATGATATGAAATGAAATGAAACAAGTTTCACCCCACATACATATAAAAACGAAATCCACCAATAAAGGATAACTATAACCATTACTGTGTGACATAAACCATCTTGGTCAAAGGGGACCGATGCATCACTAGTTCCAACACACAAGCTGAGGGATTAAAATCATTATACATTAATCAAATATTACCAAAACATATATTTTAATCACATAGGGAACAATAAGCAATGTTGAAAGACCCTTGTTACCCTAAAAGGGTTGGAATTAAGAAACAAATTTTATTAGTACCATATTTAATAGAATAGCTTCAAAAACATTAGAGGGGGTTCAAAGTGTTCATAGACTATCATATAGATCCCTCACTTTACCTAGTGGTGTTATTATGATCCCCTCAAATAAAATGAACTAATCAAAAAATAACTAAGTGCATTAGTTCAATAAAATAATTGGATCCCAAAACCAACACTGTTATAGCTATATAAGAACTATATCTGATGGTCCATTGGAAGGAACCATCATAAAAAATCATTGAGATTTTCCCACTTACATTAATCCAACCTAATAAAAATTATATGGTAGAGGATATATATCTCATTAAAATTGTTAATTGAAGTGGTTGTTATCATGGAAAAGGAGAAAGCATCCAACTACTACATCATTCAAATAAAAACTAATTGCACCAACAACCACTTCAGGTTATATGTGGAGAAGTTTATATTCCTACAAGAATTTAAAACCTATCAAAGACTCACCAATCTAATATAATATAGATTATAGTTTCACTCACACTTGGTCGATAATCGTTGTTTTTATCCTCTGTCCTCTTAGATAACGAATTTAAACACCAAATATATAAGAGTAAAGAACATTAATAAAATGATAGTGTCCCAATTACAGTATCTAATTTCACTATGGTATGTCTAATTTCCACAAATATTATCTTCCCTGATATAATAATGTTTCCATCATAATTAAGGGGTTTTCATCTATAAACAGTTCCATGACATCCTTCCATCTACATCCAATTTTATAGAGGACCTTACCATAATGTTATAATTTTAATGATACTCAAAATTAAATCATATTATATAAAAAAAATTCAAATTGGTTAAAATAATTTCATTACATGATAAATAGGGAAGGACAGTGTATGTAAAATAACTACTCTATGTGCGCAATAAAATTCCCATCCTTGAGAATGCACCCATGTCTAAACAGATTTATTCCACTAAAGTACACAAGGTTATCTTACCCTATAAAGTGTATGGTGTACATGGTTTTCTAGTTGTTACCCCTTGACTATCTCTTAATGCCTTAAAAGATATAAATATCTTTTTCATGTTGTATTCTCTTTGGTATTACTATATGTATATGTCTGGACTATATGCCATGTATAATTTATATCAAATTGGAAACATATGAAAAAACTACACAACATGTGTTCTAGAGTGTACATAATGTGAAATTGGGAATTCTTAAATACCAATACCTAAAGACAATTCAATTTAACTAATAACACAAAATACATGATTTTAAATAACTTAAAATGAAATAAAAGTAAACATATATTACCAAAATAAAATTGAAGGAATAAAATTTGAATCAAATTATTTTGTAAAGTAAAATAATTATCTCTACTTCATAATATATTTTAAAATCATTATGAGATATTTGTTTCAGTTATCAATCCATGGTATCCAAATTTGGATCCCTAAAAAAATCCCACCCAAATTCATATTACCTCATTAAATACATTCTCGTTGATATTTATTTCTAATGAAGTGGAGGAGTAAATAGATCCATTAATTTTTGAATAAGATAGGAGGGATCATGTGGTTAATTAATTAATCATATTAACGTAATGTAATGGCTATTGTGTTGTTCTAAACCATTCTTGGAACATGAATAGTGATATACCATTACTAGGTAATGACCCAAGATCCATATTAATCCATAAAGTTAGAATTTCCATCCAACACTTCATTTAGGAGATATCGATGCTTGATCCCATAAGAAAAAAGAATTTTTTTAAATCAAAATATACCAAATAAATTTCATGACACCTGATATCACTAAATTCCAACCCATGGGTCAAATAAATATTTTAAAATCAAAATAACCATGGGAAAAAATTTCAATGTACGCTTGAGAGACAAAAATAATTGTTTTCCACTATGAAAAGGATGGGTGGATCATATTATCTAAAATGATTTATGTCTTATATACTTGAAAAAACCCTCTTCATTATATTCTCCCCATCATAAGTTATTTCATTATTAAAAATGTTAAAATAATATAGGCTCTAGGATAATCCCTCTAGCTAACAATACATGGAGAAGAAGCACAAAACAACACGGTCTGCTCCAGCCTTAGATACCCATTACATAGAGGGATAAAAAATAGATACCACCTAGGTGTGTGTTTTATCCCAACACTCAGTTATGTAAATGAAACCCCCCCCCCAGAAAAATTCATCCCTTCATCACAAAATTACCATGATCCACCACATGGGAAACATTCAACCCTTGTGAAACTCACCTAGAATTAATTTATCCCATATTAAATCTTATAGTATTTATCTCAAATGATTTAACTCTCATTGATCCCAACATATATAAAATACATAAATGAAATTTATCTACCAAATATATTCCTTCAATAAGAACTCTCTAGGGTATCATGTCCACCATTGTAAAATGGTTGACCTAAATACTGTTATTAATAAGTAATAAAAATGTATTCACAAACACTATAATGTATCTCAATTTCAACAAAAAAACACATCTCGAGAGAAACATTACACTCTTAAAAAGTTCACATGTTAACACGTCAACACATACTTGTTTAGGGTGTCAATGGAATATAAAAAATCTCATAAAATCCTCATGAGTGTCTTCATTGATGAATCATTTGTACTACTAACACCATACAAGTCTACATCCATCGAAAATGGATGAATATTTTCTCTAAAAATCATGTTTAGAGTCCTCTTCCAATTATATAAATCCAAAAAATAATTTAAAATAGTCAGTAATACACACATCCATATTGTGACCCTCAATAAACTTCGTAAAAAACATGGTACAAAACAAAAAATGACTTGAAATTGAAGATTCTGGCTACTAGAAATCTAGATATTCATGACTATTTGACCCACCTAGTCTAACGCATCCCCATACATGTCCATAATTGAGCGTAGTGCTAAGGTAATCACATGAAACTAATCACGCAATTTAATTCATTAATATTTTAAAAATAGAATATTATCACATCTCTTAGTTAATTTTTAACCCAATTGGATTTTATGATATAGTTCTCAAAAAATAAATTTAGTTTCTTTCATAGGATTCTTTACAGCCGACCAAAATTTTCAACAAACAATTTTATAATATATAAATATTATTATTTATTATGAATGTTATATCTAACCATTGAATGGAATGTATGAGTATATTAACCACATAATTATATATATATAAGGGTCTAAATGAATAAAATTTTATTAATTAAATATAAATAAAAAAACACACAATATTTTATAATGTCATTTTGTTATTTAAAAAACACATTTTATTCAATAATAGTTTTTATTTCATCATATGAGGTAATATTACTTTTAACTAATGGAAACATTAAAATTTTAATTTCATTAAATGGATAAAACATTTCAAATAATGATATCAAAATTAACGTAGGGTGAATTATTTGTACGTCTAAAAATTATTAATTTTTAAGGGAATATTGAAAATTACTGATTTTATGGAAACTAGATTTGATTTCGACAAATATATGATTGAAATTTTGTTTTGAAAAGGTTTTATAGATACATCAGTTCTCTTATATTACATAAAATTAAATTATTATCATTTTTCAAAAAATATGGATGAAATTTGAAAAAAAAAATTATACTTAAAAATACACTTTACTTAAAATTGGTTTTTTGTTGCGTAATGTGATTACATTATTAATTAATTTCTTCTTATTCTATAAATTTATTCTTAAAAAACTAAATCCATATTTTTTAATTATAATTATAATTTTTCTAAATAGGCATGATCCATTTTTGTTCATTATGAATATTAAACTTATTAAACTTTTGTCAACTTAGTAAGGGTAGAACCAGTAAAATTGGTTTAAAAATTTAGGATAATGATTTCAAATTCTTCAAAAAAAAATTATTTATCCTATTAGATGAATGTGTTTCTCAAATTTATATACATTTATTTAACATATTACCATATTGTTCCATTGTTACTTTATTATGAAAATAGTATTATTTTAATAAAATAATTATCACAAAATTTCACTCCATCGAAATTAATATCTCTAATGTTTTCAAATATGGGTAAAAGATGTTATTAAAGGTTATAAAAGTTTAGTTAAATAAAAATTATGTAATTTCCTTGACTTGGATTCCACCCAATAGTGCCTTGAGCCCATTTGGCCACATGGGCTAAAGCACATCTCCTAAAATTCATGTAGCTACAGACTAGTAGTGAGGGAATGGGTGAGTCAGTGGGGAGACTATTCCCTCATTACCATAGTTTATCATAGAAAAATTCAAAAAATTGAATAGATAAAGAGAAAAAATATGAAGACAACTGAAATGTATGAAAATACAAGAATACATATAAAATAATGAAATTTCACGTATTCAATGATGTAGATGATACATGTTTCTAGAAATCATCTAGATAAGTAAATTGAAATAAAATGCAATAAAAGCGTCCAAAAAGAACGAAAAGATCAAAAGGAATCCTAGTAGCACCACAAGCCTCTGCTTGGTCACATGCTCTACTGATCTGAAGAAACTATCAACAAAATATACTGGGGTGTTTTCTCCTACCATCACCTATAACCATATAATCTATTTAGGTTCCCAAGGGGGGCCAAATAGGGTGTGAGATAAACATACCAGTAGTTAACCACCCATATGTCTATACAACTCTAAGATGTAATGTGCAACATGGTAACCATTGTATGTAAATAGTTTTATATGTGTAAGTTCCCATGGAATATAATTACTACAGTGAAGTAATACCAATAGCTTCTCAAGTATCCCCACAAGAAAATATGACACCTAATAAGGAATCTATTAATAATCAAACATGTCATGTGGCCTATCCACAAAATCACATGTCCCATGTAACCCATGACCAATGTGTATAATGAAGTATATCACGAAACCAAGACATTACCATAATAAGAAGGTGGATATCATATTGCTTCTCCACATACTGAAGTCATAAAATAAACCCATGGCTTTCCCATATAATGAAGTATAGACCATGAAGTTCTAGATCCAAGGTGTACAAGACCAAGGCATCCTCACCAAGTACCATGAGAATCCCAGTGGAAACTTGGTCTAGGAACTAGTTGAAGTCCTAGGATCATTTGTAACACAATTCCCTATGTGATTCAATAAATATGGATCCAAGGGGTATCAAGGCCTAAGGAATCCCAAGGAATCAAGGCCCAAGGAGAATTATCAACCTAAGGAATCTACTATCGCATTCCAGATCCATGTAGATTCATCCATGTCATCTATAAAACCAATCATTCATCTATACAATTTAAACATTTCAATTCCATGTGATTATACCCACTCATGACATCAATTAAATCACATGATTATATCAACTCATGTATTCCATTTCACATTTAACAAGCCACATTGGTATACCCAACCATTCATCACTGTTTCCAAATAAAAAAATCATGGAATTTGAAAAAAACTAACAAGTATACCCACTCATGTAACCAAATACATCTAATCTATTTGATCAATATAAGTATGTAATGAAATGATAACACAAAGTAAGGAGGCAATACATCTCCTATGAAATCCATTCCACTCTATTTTACTGTAACAAGGATTCCTCTAACTAGGAAAGAACAAGAATGCACCCCTCAGTTGGTTTAAGAAGGCATAACTAATTAAATTTTAATAGGTTCACCTCATGAATGAAATTGATTTAGGAAACAGGTTCCAACACACCAAAATGAAACCTATAATAATCCTAACTAGGTCTTATTACATCTACCACAAGTAACCCACTCAATAATAAGGATACAATGGAATTTATGATGGGATGTATAATGGTTGATTGCTCTTAGAATTACCAAAATTTGAGTGAAAACTATATACCACCTACTTTAGCTAGGTAGTAGTGTACTCATACATTATTCTATGCCGATTCACCTTAGTTTAAGCGAAATCTAATGAATAGATGAAGCATGAGTAATTGTGGAATATAATCCTAAATCTATATAGTGGTTCCATTGTTATGAAGAGAAGAAAATGGATAAAAGGACTCTAGTGTATACTTATGTGCTTTAAATATGACGTAAAGGGGAAGAATTAGAGTTTAGATGGCCACTAGATCTAAAAAACTAGTTTAAAGGGTTTTAGACTTTGATAGAGTTAAAAATTTATTCTGTCTGAAATATAGAGTCTACTACCTCTATTTTCAAAAAAAAATCTGGGAAATTACATCATGTGTATTTTCAATTCATGTTATATAATTAATAGTATTCCTTTTTCAGAGAAAAACATTACATACCCTGAAGGGACTTAGCTAGACCATTACACATCATGAAATGGGATTCCACCATGTGTATCCCCCTTTCTCGTTGTGTAATCAGCGTGTAGCCAGCCTACAACCTTCAATCATCTTCTTTACCAAGAACAACCAAACTGACCCATATCTCAGCTTAGGTTCTTTTAAAAAAATTATTTTTAACAAAAAATGAACCCAAAAAAAAATATTCATACCTCAAGAAAAACCCAAGAACATAATCTCCCCCTTATTGTAATTCATCGCTAAATTGATCTATTAAGGTTGGTTATGATTTTTTTGATTACTCTGGGCATTGATCACATATTCCAGCCTCATACTCCCTTGTCTCATCTTATAAATGGTTTTCTACCATATCAGTCATACTATAGGAACCGAATGGCCTCAGAGAACATTTTTCTCCTATCAACTATATGAATCAGATGCTCCTCAATGGATGCATCAGCCTGTAACTCAACCACCTTATACTAAAAAACATGAGATAGTCATAATGATAGTGGAGTAACATAGAAACATGGATGACTTCATGCATGGATTGGTACCTCTAAGGTAAAAATAATCAATAGTAAACTGACCCGACTCTCTCCAGAATCTCAAACAACCTAACATATCGCAGTGAATGTTTTCCCTATCTCATAATCTGTCTATGTCGCAACATTATTAAAACATAAAAATAGACTTGATCATCCTACATGAACTATATGTCTTTTTCAGCAATCATAGTATGATTTATGAAAATAATGTGCATTATCCATACACTTCTAAATCAACTTGGCATCAACCGAAGTCTCATGTATATGAGATTTTCTTATTAAAACTTCCTCACTTACCTCTAACCATCACATGGGTGATCGATAAGTACTACCATATAATTTCTCATTAGGTTCCATCTATATTTTCATATGATAACTATTATTATAGGTGAACTCATCCAGGTGAATGTCCTTATCCCATGATCTCCCAAAATCCAGGATGCGTACTCGTTGCATGTCCTCTAGAACATGTATCATATGCTAAGATTGGTCGTCATTCTAAGGGTGGTATGTTGCGATCAGAATCCCATGTATACCCAGTTCCCTGTGAAATCTCTTCCCGAGACGTGATGTAATTCATGCATATCTTTCTAAAACTATAGTGCATGAAACCCTATGAAGTCATATTTTCTCATGGATATACAATAACTCATAATAATAAATAGCGAAGGTCTACTTTATCAGAATGAAATGAGAAACCTTCGATGTTCTATCCAAAGGAACCCCCAAAACAGTTTTTCCCTCAAGGTTACCTTGGTAAACCAGTAACAAAATCCATCACAAAAACATCCCGTTTTGAATCTAGAATATGTAACTATTGTAAAATGCTTTCTAGACACTCGTGTTATTTCTTCACCAGTTGGTAGGTGGAGAACTTTTATGATCCAAACTTTTAATAATGAAAAATCCTCTAGATCTAATTAAATATCTTATTATGTGAAATGATTATGTAAATCATATACACATCCTGGGTTTTTGGTTTTTGGATTTTAAAATACCATTAATAATTATTATCATTCCTAATATAGTCATTGAATAGTGATCACACGATGAGTTTAAATATAGTTCTTTAATAAATTCAATTTACTCGGACAAAGGAAGAGATAACCTCATCCAGTATAATTTCTCCACATGAATCCCAGTTTTCAGAACTCAGAAAGGAGGTGATGTCATTGGGATTCACTCCTGAACAAGGCCAAGTTGAGCTCCAACACGTTAAGATCCAAAAAACCCACCATTATAAGAAGTAGAATTTTATAGATATTACCTCCCAAGTGATGTTATCAGATCCACCCCAACAGTCTGTCACCATAGCAGGCCTTACCCTTAGTTCATATGCAGGTTTTATAATGGGTTATGTAACAAGACCCTAAAACTATGATTATGTGCATTTTTTTTTATAGAATAATGTATACATATTAATTTTATTTTTTTTTCCTTGAAAATAGTTGTTAAAGAATAAATAATATATTTTTTATTTAATATTATATTAAGAAATCTATTTTGATGAATTAATGGACTTTTGAATTAAATAATATTTTCATAAAATATTATTACTAAATTAATTTTTATCAAATATAAATGATATAATAATTTTTTATGAATACAATAGAAATTTTTATTAAGGTTTGAAATCCGTTTTTATCAAAACTTATGAATATTTAATAAATGTTGGTTTTTATTTTAAATATAAAAATTCACATATTTTAAAAATTATTTAGATAAAATTGATATTATTTTTGGAATTCAGATGTCAAAATTATCCAATGGTTAATTTATCAAAATTTTCTGAGATAGTCGAATTTTTGTGATAAAATTAAATACCTTTTCAATATATAATGTGTATTATGACATCATAATTACCCAATAGTGATGTAATAAAATACTATAAACGATATGTTTAGACTATATATGTTTTACCATTAAAATAATTTTATTTTAGGTTTGTTTGATTTATTTTACAAAGCCTTTGTGGACCCTCCAAGACTTATAAAACATTTTATTATTTTAAAATGATTTTCTTGATAGTATGACTCACCTCCACATAATAAAGACTAATATTTTAATAAGTTAGGCCATTGGGATTATAAAATAAAATTTTCCATTCCCATTTGGATAAAAACATGGTCAAAACCATGGGTTCGTTAGTTGTTTTAAATATTTAATTATATATATTCCAAAACCTATGTTCGTGAAATATTAAATAATTCCCCTCTCTTTTCCTATATAAACACATCCAAGCTCCCATTTCCCTATAATAAAAACCCTTGGATCAAATCCCTACTCTTCCTTCCACTCTCTATAATCCTCCCAAGGTTCCCCAATCCCCCATGAAGCCTCTCCCAATCCTCTCCCAAGCCTTTGGGATCGCACATCCATGTAAGGGATTGCTTCCTCTCTAATTTTTTCCCAAGTTTATTTATGTTGATATACCATTGTCATAACAATTAAATATGTTTGTGTATGATTTATAACCTCCCCATACTTCCCTCTTTATCTCTCACTAATTCATCCCATTTACACCCTTTACCATGCCAAAATTCATTAAGGAATTTCTCTCTACTCATTTACATTAATACAATTTTCTTACATTATGAATCTAAATTCCATTACATATGCTGGGAAATGTACCTATATTACCCCAATTAATTTCCATTTAATTTAAATATGATAAGATTCCCATTTATCTCTCATCATCCATTTTTATGAATTCATATTCTATGATGTTATGCTGTCGAAATTGCACTGCGATTTTCCAAGCTAAAGTCATTGTATAGTGAATACCATTCCCATTTCCCTATCAAGGGTATTCACCTACAAGAATGTTTACATATATATTATATATTTCCATGTATGAATTCAAAATTTCAATATATTTGATTAAATGATGGTGTTTAATGAATCCATGTTGTATGATCTATGTGGCACACTTATGCATGAAATGAGATGATTAAGAAGGGTGCACCCTGATAGCTCTGTAATTCATTAGGTAAAGATTAGTATCTAGATAAATAAAGTGAAATTAGGGTTTACTCATGGTAGTCTATGTGTAATGAGTTTTTACTCATGATCCATGTGCAATGAGCCTTGGCGCATGCTAATGTCATATTAAATGTTGTTTCAACATTTCATTGTTATAAGAATCATGTTATACCATGCCTTTATGTTCATGTTTCTACTATGCTCCATTGATGTGCGTATTTCCTAGAATGTATTGTACTGTTCAAGTTATTCCTTGTTTACTCCATTACTGGGATTATATCTCACCCTTTTCATATGTATTTCATTATTTTATTCTTTTTAACGCTATGTATGAGGGAATTTTGTGGTCATGTAAAGGAAGATTTCAATAAAGATGTTATTTTGTGTCTTAAGTTGTCATGTAATGTCCTTAATTTCCCAAGACACTAGACCTATCGATCCATAGATTTTACTTAAGTGAATGTTTTTGTAATAAATCATATTTATGTGTATAATAAAGAGAGGGGTTGTAATAGTTGGTATCAATGGATATGATTAGTTATTTTTGGTATTAGGATTAGAAAATCCTAGTGAAAGCCTTAGGGATAAGACTAAGTATAATAAAAACATACCTAAATTTTGGTGACTATTTATAAGTGATTTATCAAGAAAATATATCACTATCTTGATACGAGCAGGTAGAGACGGCCCAGGAACAGATGTATCAAGGGGTAAAACACGAAAAAGCCACTTTGAGCTAGACTTGAATGGGAACTGGTTCACGAAAATAGGCCTTGCTTCACTCATGTTTACGACACTCTTGGGGGATATAAATTGGAAAATTCATAAGATTAGTATGAACCATTGTTAAGGGAATAAAAAAATTCCCCTAAGAATATATGTTGGGAGGTATATCATAGATAACATATATTGAAGCCTATATATTCATAAGTTATATAAATAAAAGAAATTTTTTAAGACTTCCATTTTCGTCTTTGGATTACCCTTTATGTGTTACCCCTAACTTCCCTTTTATTCTAGCCAATGGCTGGTAATAGGTGGACTCGAGATAATAATCAATGTGAAGATCAATGTGATGACTTTTCTAATGAGATACCCAATCCGATGGGAGTGGGAATTGTAAACTTTATCATGATACTCTCTCAGTTAACCCATGTTTTAAATAGCAACATGGGTCAAGAGGAACATTCAACCCCCACCCCCCCCCCCCCACTAAGATAGAAAAATTCTCAATCAAGAGCTTCATGAGACAAAGGCCTCCTACTTTTAATGGATCACATGATCCCTCAATTTCCGAATAAATGATCAACTCCATTGAAAAGATATTATCCATCGTTCATTGTTTCGAAAAAGAGAAGTTTTTTCTAGATTCTTATCATTTGGAGGGTGAAGCTGATCAATGGTTCACATTGATCGAAAATATGAACCCTAAGGAGGATATCAATGAGTTTGAATGGAATTATTTTGAAAAAATGTTTTTGATAAATATTTTCATCACACCCTCCGACATAAGATGGAAAGTGACTTCCTTTACCCTAAGAAAAAAGATAACGAATCCATCAGAGAATACGGGGAAAAATTTACAAAGATTTCACAATATGCCTTTGGCCTTGTCATTACCCTTAGATACAAGGTTGACCACTTATTTTTAGGCTAAAACCTAGCCTACGAAAATCCCTAGCGATCCATGACTTCAAGAGCTATGAAGACATTTTCTGATGTTCCCTCAAAGTCGAAATGGAGATCAGTGAATATAAGGGGTATCATGGGGATAAGAAGTGGAAAGTGGAATTTAATCCTGACCGTCCAATGGATTAATCCAATAGTGATAAGAAAATACTGCACCCCATATTCCAAAGGTGCGGAAAGAAGCACCCTAGAAACTGCTTGAAGGGGACGAGGAAATTCTTTAGGTGTGGAATAGAAGTGGCCCTAGACATTAAATGTAGACAAGAATAACTTGTGGATACAATAGAGGATATGAATTCTCTATTAGACCATCTGTGTGTTGTTCATTGCTTCAATTGAAAAGAAATATGGCACTTTGCAAACCATTTCCCTATGCCAAGGGTTTTCGGAGGCAACCAACAACCTCCAAGGTAGCAAGGTTGATCCTTATCCATCACAACTGCCATAGTGAACCCTGAAAATGATGTGGTGATAGGTATACAAGTTATTCATTCAATAATAGAAAATATAATATTTTATTCTAGTCCTACGCATTCTTTTATATCCCAAAATTTTAGTAGAACAATCCCACCACCACTACAAATCATGGAAGTAAATATGTCGGTGAGAATGGAAAATGGAGAAATTATTGCATCCCATGAATATAACTCCTCCCCTATCATAATTTGTGGATTCAACATCCCATAAAACCTTGTCATACTCCCTCTGGTTGAATTTTATGTTATTTCTGGCATATATTGTCTTTCCTTATATAGAGCCAACATAAATTTCAATGAGAGGGAAATCACTATATATATAGTAAATTGACCCCTTATTCTGTACAAGTTCAAGGAGGAGGATGAATATTTTATAGAACCATCATCTAAGAAATGGATATTACTACCCTATGAGCACATGTATCTTTCTCAGATGATTGAGTATATTAATGAAACCATCCTTAAAGACAAGCCTATTGTAAGGGAATTCACCGAAGTGTTTCCGGAGGAATTCCATGGTCTTCCTCCTAGATGGGATGTTGAATTCCCAAATGATCTTATACTTGGGGAATTTATAATATCAAAGAATCATTATATAATGGTTATTGTAGTGCTTGAACAGCTAATGAAATGACCATAGGAGAATATTGATAAAGGGATAATACTCCCATGTTCTTTACCATGGGGTGCGCTAGTCCTCTTCGTCAAGAAGAAGGATAGGTTCATGTGCCTTTGAATTTATTATCGTGAGCTCAAAAAAGTTATGATAAAGAACAAGTATCCTATGACAAAAATTGATGACTTGTTTGATTATATATGGGGGCACAATATTTCTCCAATGTGGTTTACTGGTCATGATATTATCAAGTAAGGGTGAAAAAGGCGGACATCCCCAATAATTTTTTTCGTACAATGTACAGGCAATATGAATTCATAGTAATACCATTCGGAATCAATAATGCTCTAGAAATCTTCATGGACTTGATGAATAGAGTATTTAGAGATTACATCGAAATTTTTTTGGTAGTCTTTATAAATGATATTCTAATATCCTCCAAAAAAAGGAGGAGCATGAGGAGTATCTATGCACCGTATTGGGTACCTTGCAAAGGGAGAAGCTCAATGAAATGTATAGTAAGTGTAATTTATGGTTGAGGGAGCCCTCATTATTGGGTCATATCATCACAAGTAATGGGATATCTGTGGATCCCTTCAAGATAGCTACAATTGGGGGATGGTCGTGGCCAACAATGGTGACGGATATCTATAGCTTCCTAGTATTAGCTGGATATTGTCTCTGATTTGTGAGAAATTTCTCACAATTGTCAAACCATCTTACCATGTTAACACAGAATGTAGTCAAGTTCTCATGGATTGATGAATGCGAAGAGAGATTAAAGGAGTTGAAAAGAAGGATTATCATTGTGAATGTGCTCACACTACCCACAAATAGAAAGATTTTGTGGTATTTTGTGATGTTGCGCAGAAGGGAATGGGTTTTGTGTTGATGTAAAATTACAAAGTCATTTCCAATGATTCAAGGAAATTAAAAATGCATGAGAAAAACTATCCAACATGTGAGTTGGAGTTGGATGCCATAATATTTGGTTGGAAAATAGGGTTGAATTATCTCTTTGGTGAGAACTGTGAAATATATATGGAACACAAAATCCTCAAGAATATATTCATAGAGAAAGAGTTGAACATGGGCCAATAAAGATTGTTAGAGCTGATCAATGACTATGACTTCTCAATACATTACCACCCTGGGAAAGCGAACAAGGTGGAATATTCTCTAAGTATAAAGGATCAAACAATTCTGTCATTTATAAGAATTGAATATGATCTAATCTTCTTAGATTCAATGATGATGGACATGGGAATTATAAAGAAAGGTAATATCATCAATCCTTCCATAAATGATTTCTCAATTGTATTTTTTGGAAAGGATAATAGATGATCAAAAGGATGATGTAATAATTATAAAGAAAGGGGAAACTATCCAAAAAGGGAAATCCTAGGAGTTCAATGTTAATGAGAAGGAATTGTGAGATTTGGGACTAGACTATATATTCCATAAAATCCAAATTTAAAGAATGAACTTTTAGATGATGCACATAGTTTAAATTTTTTCATTCACCCAGTAAATACAATTATGTATCGAGATCTCTAGGACTGTTATTGGTGGGATAACATGAAGAAAGAGATTGTTGAGTGTACATAATAGTGCTTGGTATGTCGTCAAGTGAAGGCTAAGAGTCAGAAGTCTAATGGGATGATTCCACCATTACCTTTACCAGCATAGAAATGAGAGAACATCACCATGGACATTGTCACCATTTTTTTGAAGACATCCAAAGGAAACAATGCTATATAAGTCATTTTGGATCATCTTATAAAGACTGTACACTTCATTGCAATTCGGGAGGATTTCTCATTTGATCATCTGGCGTAGATATACAATAGATAATTGGTAAGGATTCATGGAGTTACACTATCTATTGTATCTGATCGAGATCCAAGATTATCCTCTATGTTCTAGAAGAGTCTCTAGTAAGCTCTGAATACTGAGCTGAACATCAGTACGGATTTGCATCCTCAAACTGATGGCCAATCTGAGTGAACTATCTAAGCACTTGAAGACATGTTGATATCATGCTCTATGGACATCAAAGGAGGATGGGATCAATATATTCTTTTAGTTTAGTTCTCCTACTTCTAAAGTTTCCACTCAATCATCCAAATGGCTCCTTATGAAGCCCTTTATAGGAATAGGTGAAGAACACTGGCATGTTTGGATGAAGATGGGGAGAAAAAACTCTTTGTACCAAAAATGGTCGAAGAAATGGTGGAGAAGGATACGACAGTCCAGCATCACATTAATGTTTCTCAGAGTCGACAAAATAACTTTGTTGATAATAGTGGAAGAGACAAAGAGTATAATGTCGGAGACAAGGTATTTCTCTACATATCATTGTGGAAGGGATTTTTTAGATTTTTGAAGATGGTAAATCTTTGACCAAGGTACATAATTTATTTTGAAATCTTTGATCACATTAGAGCAGTGTCCTATGGACTAGACTCCCACTGAACTTCTCACAAGTACATGATGTATTCCATGTATCAATATTGAGGAAGTACAAACCTGACCCATTGCATGTACTCAATCCAGATATGGTACCACTGAATGATGACCTCTTTGATAAAGATAATCTAGTGAAGATCTTAGATCATAGGGAAAACTATATACGAAATAAGAAAATTCCCCGCATCAAGGTGTTGTGGTGAAACCACAAGTTTGAAGAAGAAACATGGGAACCATAAGAAGTGATGAGGCAGAGAAACCCATATCTATTTTAGAGTGGGAAAAAGAAAATTTTATTGTGAAATTTCTTAAACGGGGAATATTATAATGACCCAATCTTTTATTAATGATGATTCCTCTTGATCTAGTTAAATTTATTATTATGTATAATGGTTTTGTAAAGAATATGAACTTCCTTGGTTTTATGTTTTTGAATTTATAAATACCATAAAGAATTGTCACCATTTCTAATATAGCCGTTGAACAGTGATCACATGATTAGTATAAATATAGGGAATTAAAAAATCCAATTTACACAGAAAAATGAAGTGATGGCCTTATCCAATAGAATTTCTCCATACGAATCCCATTTTTCGAAGCTCGGAAAGGAGGTGGAATCACTAGGCTTCCCTCTTTACCCAGCCCAATTTGAGATCTGACATGTTAATCATGTACAGAACCACCTATGGGAGAAGTGGAAGTTGAAAGAGATGACCACTCGAGCAATGTTACCCGAGCCACCCCAAAATTATGTCGTCGTCGCACACCTTACCCTTAGGACATATGCAGGTATTATATGGGGTTATGTAACACGGCCTTTCACCTATGATTATGTGAGTTATATTTTATATAATAATGAATATATATTCATTTTATTATTGTTACTTTGTAAATAGTTTTTAATTTTGAAATAGAATTTTTTTAGTTAATATTCAATTAAGAAATATATTTGTATGAATTAATGGATTTTTGAATTAAATAATATTTTAATAAAATATTACTACTAAAATACTTTTTATTAATTATAACTTATTGAATAATTTTTTCATGAATACAATTTTAATTTTTATTGAGGTCTGAAAGGTGTTTTTATCAAAACCCGTGAATTTTCAAAAAATATCGGTTATTATTTTAAATGTTGAAATTTAGATTTTTAGAAAATTATTTATATAAAATGAATATTATATTTGGAATCAGGATGTCAAAATTATCCATCGGTTAATTTTTCATAATATTTTGAGCCATTCAAATTTATGGGTAAATATTAAATACCGTTTAAATATATAATGTGATTTATGACATCATAGTGACCAAATAGTGATGTAATAAAATACTATAATTGGGGTTTTCAGCCAATATATGTTTCAAAATTAAAACAATATTATTTTAGTTTAATTTTATATATATTAAAAATCCTTACTGGACCCTCCAAAACTTATAAAACATTTTATCATTTTAAAATGATTTCTTTGAGAGTTTGACTCACCTCCACATAAGCAGGCCTAATATCTTAATAATTTCAGCCATTGGCCTTATAAAATAATTTTTTCCAATCCCCATTCAAATAAAACGTGGGAAAACCTATTTTTGTGTTTTTTGTTTTAAATATTTAATTATATAGATTCCAAAACCAATGTTTTTTAAATATTAAAGAATTCCCCTGTCTTTTCCTATATAAACCCACCCGAGATCCCACTTATCCTCTCTCAAAACCCATGGACCATGTCCATACTCTACCCTCCTCTCTCTAGAATCCTCCCAAGCCAGCCCAAGCTCCTGTGAATCCTCTCTCAAGCCTCTCCCAAGCCTTTGGGATCACACTTCGAATTAACAGATTTATTCCTCTCTTTTTTTCCATGTTTCATTATGTTTCTATACCCTTGTAATTTCAATTGAAAATGTTGAGGTATGATTTATCACATCCAACATGCTTCCCTACTTATTTTTAAATGATGAGACACCTCTTTCTCTCTCAATAATTCCTTCCATGTACACCTATTACCATGCCATAATTCATTAAGGAATTTCTCTCTCCTCATTTACATTCAATAAATTCTTTTCTATTATGAATAAAAATTCCATTAAATATGTTGGGACATGTATCTATAACACCCCCTTACTCTCCATTTCATGTAAATATTATTAGATACCCATTTATCTCTCATAAACCATTTTTATGAATTCTTATGTCATGTCATTATGCTCCCAAAATTGCATCGCAATGTTCCATACCAAAGTCATTGTGTGGTGAAAACCATTCCCATTTCTATATCAAGGTTATTCACCTTAATTCAAATTTAATTATTGATTATAGAGTTTCCTGTATTAATTTCACATTTATTTAACATGTAATATTTGATGATGTTTAATTCATCCATGTTGTATGATCTATGGGGTACACATAGGAATGAAATGAAATGATTAAGAAGGTTGTGCCCTGATAGGGTTTCAATGAATTGGGTAAAGATTATCATCATGATACATCAAGTGAAATGAGGGTTTACATATGATAATTAAAGTACAATGAGGGATTACTCATACTCCATGTGGAATGAGCCTTCGCTCATGATAATATCATGTTAAGTTTGGTTTCCACATTTCCATGTTATAAAAATCATGCTATATAACGCTTTTATGTCCATGTTTCTCTTATGATCTATTGATATGCCTATTGCTAGACATGTATTTTATTGTTCATTTTATTCCTTGTTTAATCCCTTACTAGAAATTATATCTCACCCTTTTCACATGTATATCCCCATGTTATCCCATGTAATGCTATGTATAAGGGAATGTTGTGGTAATGTAAAGGATGTTTTCAATAATGATGTTGTTTTTTATGTCTTATGTTATCTTGTATTGTCCCTATTTTCCCAAGACATTATAATTCTAAATCCTATAAGTCGTATTAAGTTAAATATTATGTAATAGATCATGTTTTAGTGTGTAATAAAGAGTGGGGTTGTCATAAAAACCTTATAACAAAACCAGCTACATCACGCTTCATACCCAACCACTAGTACTTACAATGAATGTCAGGGTACATCTTGGTGACTCTGGGATGTACTACCCAAGTTAAATCTTGAAAATCCTTCATCAAATCCATGTGAATATCCCCTACAAACCAAACATGTCCATGGATAGAAAAGATCGCATCCTTCCCTACTGTCCAACCAGGAGGTGGATCCTCACTAGTCAGAGTCTCCTGTAGGACTAGGCCCTTAGAATTTGAGAGAGACATCTCTCTCACCATGTCCAGGAGGGTATAGTTCAAAACTAAGGATGATAGAAAATTTAGTCTAGGACATTCATGCACCACCATATTAATCTGAAATAACAAAACGATAAGCTTCCACTCACTACTGGACTATTTCACCGCCTATATCTGATGCCTCATGCATCGTGCGTCGTCCACTGTATTTCCTTTACTAGGAATATAGGCATGATTGAATTCAGTGTACATTAGTTACTCCACTAACCTTTGTGGCCTCACATTCAAATCACAATTTCTAAAAATATTCTAGAGGATTTTGTGGTATGGGCTGTAACACCCCGAGCTTCCACAATACGCTTCTCTTTCAATAATGCAATAGCTTGCATTGTACGCATGTTCAAGATTCTAACGCACCGCGACCAATCAAAATAGCCATTATGAATAGTAATATCCACCTTTTGAAATTATATATATTTTATATTTCAAAATTGACTTCATTTGTGGATTCGGAATATCGAAATTAGCCTATGTTGAATTTTTGGTATTTTTCTGAGAACTTCTAAATTTTTTTGAATAGTGAAAAATACTTAAAACAACTATTTTAATAAAAATAATTTGTAGTGATAAATTATAATATTGATTGGTTTTTAATTATAATTATAATATATTTTTACCATTTTATCTAATGGTGTTAATTAGAATTAATTTCACTTTGAAATTGGACATAAACAATTGTCAATCTTTTGATATATATTGTTTCTTAAAAACACACTATTTGTTGTGACAGCGGGCATTAATTATAAAAATTAATTAATGCAACTTATATGTTTGGAATTTTTAAAATAGACATCATTTTTGAATTTGGAATATCAATTATAGCTTAGGGTGAAATTTTGGCATTGTTCTGAAAAACATCAATTTTTTATGAATAGTGAAACCACTAAGTGGTAGTTAAATAACTGATTCTTTTCATTTAAATGAAATATTACCACTTCAGTGATTTTATTTTCAAAAATCCAACATACATGGTTGTCATTAGGATGTAAAATGTGGTTCAATGGGATGAAAATAATTTTTTTTTAATAGTAACTTTTAAGTTTAATTAATCGCGATTAAAGGTAATTAGTGACATTTAAGGTAAAAATGATATTATAAAATTATGAAAATACCTTTACACTTGTCCTACCCCTATTGGACGAGTCATGGACGACCAAGACAATCCATGGGTCAACTTGGGGACCCCATGGAGCCACTTTGGTAGGAAAATGACATTAAAAACATTTTATTTAATGTTAAAATAAAAATGTCACAAACATGAGTTGTTTTACTAAAACAATTTTTAAATGGGGTTATACAAGTCATATTTGTGACTATAAATATTCATTAAAAATATAAAGATATTTCCTACATCATGATATTTTGTAATAATTTTTAAACATTAAATAAATTAAATTATTTATGACACCATCATGATGCAGTGATTACCTCATTAATTAACGATTTAAATAAAATGAAACGATAATGTAAACTCTAAGACATAAAATTGTCAAAACCTATTGTATGAGTCTATTTATAACCCTTATCACATTATCCTAGAAATATATAAGTGTGGGACCTTTAGAATCCGAAAAATGGTTTCATAATAATGTAACATTTCAATCTTTCCAAGAGTGCCCCTCCTCCACTCTTATAAAAGGCCCCCACCTCTACCACCTCATTCACACATTCATGCCATTTGGCTCGGCCAAACTCTGCCCAAATACTCTCCTAAATTCCATACCTTACTCCTAGAAGCCTCACTTTTGGCAGAAGTCTTCCAAATAAATCCTTTGGCTCAAATCAAAAAGAGTTACCCGATTTTAAGGTAATGTCTTCTCTAATGTTGTTTTATTTTATTTAGTTTCTCCAACCCCTTAAACTATTTGTATTCCTTTATTTTGTAACAACACCAGTATCTAAAATATACTAGGATTTTGTTATGATAATTATTTGGTTTACACTTACACAAACCTTCGTCTAATGGTTAAAGAACATACTGTTTCTGTGGGTGGAAAAATACTGCCTCACGAAATGATGATTGTTCAATATTCTTTTAACACTTCTAATGGTGGCCATTTTGATGACACTATTTTCATATATGATATATATATTATGTTTATGTTTTCATTATGCTTCTTTATTTCTCATTTATGGAATAGTTTATGATTTCCATTATGGGTAAACGCGATAATCTCATTTTAGAAAGTGCGGACTACCGCCCCCTCAAAGTGATTTGAATCGTTAATGCCATATGTGGGATGTATAAAGGATGGAGTAAATGGTATTATACATTATATTATACTGGAATTATATTATACCATTATATAATTATTACTTCATTCCATTAAATACAAAATATAAATGAAAGTAGCGTTCATGCGTACGTACGGCTTACTGTCTCCATGAACGGTGCAATTCATTTCTTACCTCTAAATGTTATGTAATATTATAAATGAATGTATATACTAGATATATATTATGTATATTATATATACATCATGAATATAATTGTGGATATAATGGATATATTACCACATGAACAAAGTGTAATTATAAGATGTTTATTTTTGACTCAATAACCTAAGATCGACAACACAACCGTTATAAACTTAAATAATTACATAATGTTCATGACACGGTAATAAGTGATATATATGGAATAATGAACTTGAAAAAGGTTCTTAATAAGGTAGATATTAACTCTAGTTTATTATTTAGGAGTTAAAGAGCGGTCTAGTCAGGTCGGACACGAGGTAAGGGAACTTCTTAACCGAAATTCTATTCTTTGGGCCAATCTCCTACTTTAAAATTATGTCAAGATATTATTATATCATATCTTGTATTTGTAATTTCATTATTTTTACTTATAGTGAATACACATAATATATCTATTTTATTTAAAAAATGATCTTTGTAAGGTACTTTGTCTTAATCTCCATTCATTGAGGCATATTTTGTTTTATACACAAATTTCTTTTATACAGTGTATAAACCCCTTTGACTTATACGTTTATTCAAAAGGAATATTTTTATACGAAGCGTTTTACTAAATGAAAAAAAGGAATGTTTTTCTTGTCCTACGTATGCAGCGACAACGACTTCTCCGCCGCCGTAACCATTATTTGAGATTCAGCTTCCTCTATAAGCCATAACTTTTTTTAAATGAAAAATAAATACCAAGTTTTAATTTTCTTTTATTTTGGTACTAAAAATGGTTTTGATAAGGTTTTTATTATATCAATGTGTTGTATTGATATCTCGTGATTGAAATGTGGAAATGTTATGTTTCCTTTATGCACGTTTTATGTGATACGATTATGTAATGGTTTATGATATTTTTAAACCTGTTCATATGAGGAATGCATTGGACTTAATAAGTGACGGGTGGAGCCCGTTATAGCTCCTCGATGCATCGGTAGGTCTCATGAGACAAACTACTGTCTTGGCACAAGGCCTTGACAAAATCTTATTTGTGGTCTTGGTACGAGGCCTTGACTATGTGGT
This sequence comes from Viscum album, assembly GCA_963277665.1. Classification (NCBI taxonomy): domain Eukaryota; kingdom Viridiplantae; phylum Streptophyta; class Magnoliopsida; order Santalales; family Viscaceae; genus Viscum; species Viscum album. The sequence goes on from OY728150.1 coordinate 524,723,824, forward strand.
TATGATAGTCTGGAATTATGCATTCCATCATTATGAAAGTGGTTATTTATATTGCATGGGATTATTTGACTAGTAGAATATCCATGTGAGTAAGTAAATGGAATTATTTAATTTTATTTTTTCCATATTATGCTGAAGTTCAAGTTTAAAAAGGCTTTTGTTTTAGTTGTACATTGCCTTAAATGTTAATGGTTATTTATGAAAGCTTCCATAATATTATTATCCTTACTGAGCATCTGAGCTCACCCCTTTCAATGTTTTAATATTTTCTAGGATGTGAAGAAGTATTTTATGAATGACCTGTAGGGATAGTCAGAAGAGGATATGAGTGTGGACTATGGAGACATTGTTATTGTATTTTTTCACTTTACGATGCAATGTAACATTTATGAATGTATCTACTGTTTACAAGGATACTAAACTAATCGGTCTTTCGAGACTTGATCTTTTGTGATCATGCCAATGTTACGCAATAATCCACCGACTCTGGGTAACTGGGGTCGGGGCGTTACAGTTAGTATGAGAGGCAGTTTAGTACGAACCTTGGAAGCTATATTTAGATAAAATCTGATTAGATCACATATCCCTAAGATATACTTTGAGGATTAGTATAGAAGAACTTCCTAGAATTTTGGAATTATAGAGATTTTGTGAGTTTTCCGAGCAATACATCCCTATCTGGATACAAGCAGGTGGAGGTAGCTCTGGCACAGATGTACCTAGGGGTAAAACCCAAAAAACACCACTTTGAGCTAGACTCGAATGGGAACTAGTGCACAAAAACGGGCCTTGCTGCACTCTTGGTTACGATACTCCGGGGGATATTCTTAGGATAATTCTCATTTTCCTTACAAACCATTATGAAGGGTTTATGGGTATATACTTCCTAAAGGAAAACATTTTTGTGATTATGGATTATATCCATAAACCGTTCAATTTACATTATGTATTTTACAAGTTTGGAATTATTCATTGCAATTCATAAAGTAACCTAGTTTATTCCATTGTATAGAAATGGTGCCCAGTGGAAGGAATGTGAACTCCAGAAACACGTATGATCCAAAGCGTAAGAAGGATCATATCTTCCACGGTATTAAGCCAACATTTAGAAGGGAAATAATCTCCCATGTTTTCTCAACATATGAAGAAATAGTATCATGTGTTAATAAGATAAGTAAAGAATTATCTGAGTATTATGGATTTGAAGGGAAGAAAGAAAAGAAATGGATGGAAGAGAGAATGATGGAAAAATAGACATTGGAAAAGAAGAATTTTCCAATATGTGATAACTGTGGGAAGAAAAACCTTGGAACTTGCCTGAAGGGAATGGGAGTTTGTTATAAGTGTGTAGAAAAAGGAAACCATGTGCGTGACTACAAGGGTAAGAAAAAGGTTTCAAATGGACAATGCTTCATTTTCAAGGAGTGGGGACACTACACAAACCAATGTCCAAATCATAAGAGTGTTCCCTAAATGATGTTATTGGATAATAATCAAGTTATGATACTACCATAGATGAGGAGGAATGATTACAGTTCTTATGTTGTTATTAAAGAATTTTGTAGTGTGAGTGTTGTATCAATGATGTACTGGTTATAATAATTATTGAGTATATAAGGATTTTACTACAGTACTATTTCATCAAGGACTTGAGATTGTGTGGAACCATGAAAAGTGACTCCACAGTAGGTTAAATTTTTGGAAAATATATGGTTGAAAAAAGATAAACCATAATATGGTTATGATACTGAGATAGTAATTTTGGAATAAGACATGACTGATTTGGATATATTATATTGGATATTCTTAACTTCCTTGAAACTGATTAATGATTTGTATACATTTTTGGATAGAAGGAGTATATATAGTATTCTATAAGGAATAAGGGATCATGGTAATTCAGAATGTTGCAGTTTTTTAAAAGAATACATGATGAAGGTTTTCACATGTTATTACATGGAAAAAAGGGGATCTTCATTATGTTTACCTTCCTCATAAAATTTGGACTGTGAGTCGGACAGAAGTATTTTGGATAACTATAAAGGTTGGAATGGATTAAGTTGAACCTTGGATAGTATTGTTTAAGGTTAAAACATTTCTGAATATTATTTTTGGAATATTATAATAGTTTTAGAAAAAGGACAACCTTCAGGTTGGGTGATAACCTGTCGCTCCGGACAAAGCTGCAGGAATCGAACCCACAACCATATTGCAAAAGGCCTTTATGACCTACCACTAGCCTACAGGAAGTCCCTAGTTATTACAAAATATATTTCGTAATCTAAATGGTATGTGTTAATATTTTTAACCTTGTACGATTAGGATAAATATAATATTTTTGAGTTCTATTATCTTTTTGAGTGAAAGATGAGTTTGGGGTAGAAATTAGTTGAAGGTTGAAACTCTACTTGTCAAGAATAAATATATATATATATATCTATATCTTATTCTATGAATAAATTAATTCTTAAAATTTAGTACAGAGATATTAAAACAAAAAATTTGTTATCCTAATACCTTAGGTCTTGTTGAACTGATGATATTTTAAATCAACATAGATTGAAGGCTTTGAGGCTCTCAATTTGACACTTGTTTGTGATTGATGACCTCAATCACTCCCTACAAATATTTAAGTTTTTCCTCTAATTATATGTCTCTAATTTCCAACAATGTTCTCCTAATCGGGATCATAATTGGGTGGTGACTTTTTCATTTCCCTTTCCCTCTTATTAAGGCTAAATTTTATTAACCTTATTTTCGATGTCGGTTTTCCACAAAGGTATTTTCTATTTTCAACATTTTTTTTTCAAAGAAAATTTCAAATTTCGAGGACTAAATTTATTGAAGGAGGGTAGAATGTAACACCCTGAGCTTCCATAATATGCTTCTCATTCAATAATTAAATAGCTTGCATTGTACGCAAGTTCAAGATTCAAACGCAGTGGGACCAATCAAAATAGACATTATGAATAGTAATACCCACTTTTTGAAATTATATATATTTTATATTTCAAAATTGACTACATTTGTGGATTCGGAATATCGAAATTAGCCTATGTTGAATTTTCGGTATTTATCTGAGAACATCCATTTTTTTATAAATAGTGAAAAATACTTAAAACAACTTTTTTAATAAAAATAATTTGTAATGATAAATTATACTATTGATTGGTTTAAAGGTATAATTAGAATATATTTTTACCATTTTATCCAATGGTGGTAATTAGAATTAATTTCACTTTGAAATTGGACAAAAACAATTGTCAATCTTTTGATATATATTGTTTCTTAAAAACACGCAATTTGTTGTGACAGCGGGAATTAATTATAAAAATTAATTAATGCAACTTATAGGTTTGAAATTTCATAAAATAGATATCATTTTTTTAATTTGAAATATCAATTATAGCTTAGGGGGAAATTTTGGCATTGTTCTGAAAAACTTCAATTTTTGATGAATATTGAAACCACTAAGTGGTAGTTAAATATCTGAATTTTTTCATTTAAATGAAATATTACCACTTCTGTGATTTGATTTTCAAATATCCAACAGACATGGTTGTCATTAGGAAGTAAAATGTCGTTTAATGGGATTAAAATAATTTTTTGGTGAATAGTAACTTTTAAGTTTAATTAATCGCGATTAAAGCTAATTAGTGACATTTAAGGTTAAAATGATAGTATAAAAATATGAAAATACCTCTACACTTGTCCTAATACTATTGGATGAGTCATGGCCGACCAAGAAAATCCATCGGTCAACTTGGAGACCCCATGGAGCCACTTTGGTAGAAAAATGACACTAAAAACTTTTTATTTAATGTTAAAATAAAAATGTCACAAACATGAGTTGTTTTACTAAAAAAAATTTAAATGGGGTTATAAAAGTCATATTTTTGACTATAAATATTCATTAGAAAGCTAAAACGATTTCCTACATCATTCTATTTGTATCATAATTTTTAAACATTAAATAAAGTAAATTATTTATGACACCATGATGATGCAGCGATTACCTCATTAATTAACGATTTAAATAAAATGAAAATATAATGTAAAATCCAAGACTTAAACTTGTCAAAAACCTATTTTATGAGTATATTTAGAACCCTTATCCCCTTAGCCTCTAAATATATAAGTGTGGGCCTTTAGAATCCGAAAAAGCATTTCATAATAAAGTAACAGTTCAATCTTTCCAAGAGTGCCCCTCCTCTCCTCTTATAAAAGGCCCCCACCTCTACCACCTCATTCACACCTTCAAGCCATTTTTATCGGCCAAACTCTGCACAAATACTCTCCCAACTTCCCTCACTTACTCCTAGAAGCCTCACTTTGGGTAGAAGTCTTCCAAAGGGAGCCTTTGGCTCAAATCAAAAAGAGTTACCCGATTTTAAGATAATGTTTTCTCTAATGTTGTTTTGTTTTATTTAGCTTCTCCAACCCCTTAAAATCTTTTTGTTTCTTTCTTTTGTAACAACAACAGTATATAAAATATACTAGGATGTTGTTATGATAAGGATTTGGTTTAAACTTACACACACCTTCGTCTAATGGTTAATGAACATACTGTTTCTGTGGGTGGTGAAATACTGCCTCACGAAAAGATGATTGTTCAATATCCTTTTAAAGCCTCTAATGGTGGCCATTTTGATGAAACTATTTTCATATATGGTATATATATAATTTTTATGTGTTCATTATGCTTATTTATTTCTCATTTATGGAATACTTTATGATTTCCATTATGGGTAAACGCGATAATCTCATTTTAGGAAGTGCGGACTACCACCCCCTCAAAGTGATTTGAATTGTTAATGCCATATGTGGGATGTATAAAGGATTGAGTAAATGGAATTATACATTATATTATACTGGAATTATATTATACCTTTATATAATTATAACTTCATTCCATTAAATACAAAATATAAATGAAAGTAGTGTTCATGCGTACGCACGGCTTACCGTCTCCATGAACGGTGCATTTCATTTCTTACCTCTAAATGTTATGTAATATGATAAATGAATGTATATATTGGATATATATGATTTATATGATATATACATCATTAATATAATTATGGATATAATGTATTTATTAAGACATGAACAAAGTGTAATTATAAGAAGTTTATTTTTGACTCAATTACCTAAGATCGACAAACCGACCGTTATAAACGTAAATAATTACATAATGTTCATGACACGGTAATAAGTGATATAAAAGGAATAATGAACTTGAAAAAGGTTCTTAAGAAGGTATAGATTAAATCTAGTTTATTATTCATGAGATTAAAGAGCGGTCGAGTCAAGTCGGACACGAGGTAAGGGAACTTCTTAACCCAATTTCTATTCTTTGGGTTAATCTCCTACTTTCAAATTATGTCATGATATTGTTATATCCTATCTTGTATTTGTAATTTCATTATGTTTACTTATAGTTAGTACACATAATATATCCATTTTACTTAAAAAATGATCTTTGTAAGGTACTTTGTCCCATTCTCCATTCATTGAGGCATATTTTGTTTTATACACAAATTTCTTTTATACGGTGTATAAACCCCTTTGACTTTTACGTTTATTAAAAAGGAATATTTTTATATGAAGAATTTTACTAAACGACAAAAAGGAATGTTTTTCTTGTTGTACGTATGCGGCGACAACGACTTCCCCGTCGCCGTAACCATTATTTGAGTTTCGGCTTCCCCTACAAGCCATAACATTTTTTAAATGAAAAATAAATACCAAGTTTTAATTTTCTTTTATTTTGGTATTGAAAATGGATTTGATAAGGTTTTTATTATATCAATTTGTTGTATTGATATCTTGTGATTGAAATGTGGAAATTTTATGTTTCCTTTATGCACGTTTTATGTGATACGATTATGTTATGGTTTATGATATGTTTAAACCTGTTCATATGAGGAATGCATTGGACTTAATAAGTGGCGGGTGGAGCCCGCTATAGCTCCTCGATGCATCGGTAGGTCTCATGAGACAAACTAGTGTCTTGGAACGATGCCTTGACAAAATCTTATTTGTGGTCTTGGCTCGAGTCCTTGACTACGTGGTTATGATAGTCTGGCATTATGCATTCCATCATTATGAAAGTGGTTATTGATATTTCTTGGGATTATTCGACTAGTAGAATATCCATGTGAGTAAGTAAATGGCATGATTTAATTTTATTTTTTCCATATTATGCTGAAGTTCAACCTTAAAAAGGCTTTTGTTTTAGTTATACATTGCCTTAAATGTTAATGTTTATTTATGAAAGCTTACACAATATTTTTATCCTTACTGAGCATCTGAGCTCACCCCTTTCAATGTTTTAATATTTTCCAGGATGTGAAGAGGTATTTTATGAATGACCTGCAGGGATAGTCAGAAGAGGATATGAGTGTCGACTATGGAGACTTTGTTATTGTAGATTTTCACTTTATGATGTAATGTAACATTTATGAATGTATCTAGTGTTTCCAAGGCTACTAAACTAATCGGTCTTTCGAGAATTGATCTTTTGTGATCATGCCAATGTTACGCAATAATGCACCGACTCTGGGTAACATGGGTCGGGGAGTTACATGGGTACACCACAAAACACTCTCCCTTCAAATAATGTCTCAAATAGTGAAATGCGTGAACAACTACAGCTAGCTCTAGATCATGAATTATGTAATTCCCCTCGTGAGGCATTATCTTCTAAGACACACATTCCATCACTATATCTCCTCTTATAAGCACTTCCCCTAGTACAATACATGATGCATTATAGTTCACCATGTAGATTTTACCCTACCTTGGTGGTATCAATATTGGGGTTGATGACAACCGTCCATTCATCAATTGAAAGGCTATTTTAAAAGAATCTGACCATACAAACTTCACACCGTTCTTATTCAGGACTGTTAAAGGCACTGCTAAGCATGAGAAATCTTGTATAAAATTCATGTAGTAACCATATATCCCTAAGAAACCCAGTATGTCGAAAACAAATATTGGGATGTTCCTAGGAAAACATATCTCTCACTTTCTCTGGGTCCACTGATACTCTTGTCTCTAAGATGATGTGACCATGGAAGTTAATCTGATCCATCCAAAAGTGTCACTCTGTGAGATTATCATATAACTGATTCTCTCCAAGTGTATTGAAATCTATCTCTAGAAGGTTGGTATTATCATTTCTATTGTAAGAATACACCAAGATATATTCCACTGAAACCACTACTAAAGAATCCAACTAAATATGGAACACCCAATTCATCAAATCCATGAAAATTTCTAGCATGTTCGTGAGACCAAATGACATAAACAAATACTCTAATAGACCATAGATACTGTGAATGGTTGTATGGGTTATGTATGTAGGATGAACATGAACCTGATTATACCTTGACCTGAAATCAATCCTTGAGAAAACTTGGGCTCCTCAAAGATAATCACACAGGTAATCTTTTTGTGGAAAGGGATACTTGTTTTTAACCATCATCTCGTTTAGTTTTTTATAATCCAATCATATCCTAAGATTTTTTTATTCCTTTTTCAAAAAATGAATGGTGAAACGCATAGAAAATTTTTGGGTTGAATAAATCCTTTCACCTCCAAATCCTCTAGCTTCTTCTTAATTACATGCAACTCTATCATAGACATATTTTAAGGACGAATGGATACTTGTTCTACTCCTGGATCTAGCTTGATAGAGAGCTCCACCTCTCTAAAGAGGTGAAGAAAAATGTTGTCAGGAAAGACATCCCTAAATCACTCAATAACTGGAGTAAATTCTTCCTGACTCACTTCCAAATCATTGAGGTTTAAAATAGAGATTTGGGATGTCGTCCCGCCCATCTCACGATGATCTGGTCCAGCTCATCTCTCATATACATCCCAATTACCCTTGTGAGCCTTATATACAACCTCTAGTGATGTAAAATTCCCCCTCAAGTTATAGAATTCAATGTCATATCGATAATCTACCATAAAATTCCACCTGATAATGATGTTAAAACCTATAATTTCGAGGATATACAAACCCTAGATGAAGTTACACCCACCATCATCAATGGGACACTGCTTAGAATAGCGCACATCACCAATTATGATTTTTAACGGTGTTTTTATCATCTTAATTCCCTCAGAAGTCAAAAAACAAGCCCATGACTTTTCATCATAGGTACAGATATTAAACTATGTGATGAACCTGTATTAGAAAGAGAAGATGCAATTATTGGGTGTAATAAATCGTACCTCTCACAATTTATGTTCTAGAACCTTATTCCTATGGGATAGGCTACACAAAACTGAACTATCCTACACCATGATATTGTGACACAAACTCACTACGTGGGGTATTACCAATAAGATTATTAGGTGTACTTGATGTATGGATACATCATCCCTGACCCCTAATCCCTCAAGATAATCTATTTAATCAGTGCTTGATTCATAATCTAATTGATAGAAGTCCATATGAACACATTTACCTGAGATTTGATATCATGTTTGAGACCTTCGTCGAAGCATCTCGCCCTCGATGAATCATCGGGAAGGAACATGGACACAAAATGATACAACTCTATCAATTCTACTGAGTATTCCAAAACCATTTTTACAGTCTACTCCATACACATGAACTCACCATCCCAATCTTCTCATAGAGTTTTGGGGTAAATGTAATCATAGAAGAAGGTATTGAAAGTAGTCCAACCCATATCTCGAAGCCCATCATCTTGCTTTAATACGTCACACTAGTGCTTTTCTGCTCCATGTATCATGGAAGTAGTGATATTGACCCTCCAATAATGAGGTGTCTCCATATGATAAATAATATCTAATGTTGTCTCAATCCATAGCTCTGAAGCCTATGGATATATATCCCCCAAAAATGTGAGAGGATGTTGCTATTAGAATGGCCACATCAACTCATCCATAGTAATGGTAGGATATGGTAATCCCTAGAAATTCAACATAAATGGAAATAACCAATCGCAAAACTCTACCTCAAAACCTATATCTAGAACAAAATCTAGTGTCGTAGCTGGCACTAATGGCAAATCAACTAGTATCCCATGGACCACCACCTCTGGGGAGTTGTCATTTCCACCATCTGAGTGTACCACTGGAGGTAGTCGTGGTGGCATGCCTCTGAAATTCCAGACACATGCCTCAGAAAGTAACGATATTAAGGTTGTTAGGCAAATGCATTGGACGATTCATAACCCCCCCCCCCCCACACACCACCAAAAAAACTAGTTCAAACGATAACATGCTCCTAAATCCGTGACAATATAAGGAACAACCATCAAAACCACTAGAAAGTATATATATTTCCCACTCAAAACCTAGGTCTAGGTCATGTCTCTACATGTCATTTCATATTTCCATTTCAGTTTCACATTTCAATAGTTTAGTAAATTCAACCAAGGGTTTACCAATTATGAATCCATGAGGGTCAATAAGACATCATGAACCCAAATCATGGTTCCCATTCATTTCACATGTTTCAGTTCAATTTAGCATTTTCATTTCATTAGTGTGTCATTTACCGATTCATATGGTATGATACTCCTTATGAATTGAATGTTGAAATCACTCCTCTATCCTCTACAAAAATCCTATCACAACAGTAGGCACAACTATCACTGAATATAACAAAACATCACGAAATAATGAATTCATCTTAAATATCCTATAATAATGCATTAAATGGTATTTCTAACAAGATTGTTTATGAAAAATGAGATGGAATACCCCCATCTCATCAAGTTACAAAAAACATTAACCCACAATCATATTAATAGTCATATCATGACCCATTTGTGTCACCCAATGATGAAATAAAATCAATTGTAATAGTCAAAATCTGGAAAATCAAAATTCCATTTAAGGAAATTTGGATTTTACCTATACACGGGGTAGCTACTCCCGATCATATCTTATTCCAAAATTATATTTAATTCTATTAAATTTCTATTTCCTCTAAATAGTAAGTCAAACCAGAAAAAAACAACTATGATTACTCTTTGTAATGTCTCAGACCTGGGTTCCACAAAACAGTGCCTCGATCCCAGTTTTTCACATGGTCTCAAGTGAAAATCCCAAAACTCTAGAGGCTGAAAACTAGTAGTGAGGGCATGGGTGAGTCAATGGGGATAATTTTCCCTCATTACGATAGTATTTCACTGTGTAAGTAAACACAATCAATACTGCATTTAAACAAATAAGAAAACTCATGAAAAGTAAGACTGGAAATGAGTACAAATAGAGTCCATAAACTTCACGTATTCAATTATGTTGATGATACAATAATCTAGGAACCATCCAGGCCATTACATGGTAATAAAATTCAATAAAAGAGTCCAAAAATAAAAAATTCCAAAAGGTATCCCAGTAGAATCACAATCCTCAGCTTGGTCTCATGCTCTCTTGCTCCAAAAAAACTATCAACAACCTATACTATGGTGCTTGGCCCTACCATCACCTGAAACCATATATTCTATTTGGGTTCCCATGGAGACCTAAAAAGGGTGTGAGATAAACATCTTACTGGGTACCCACCGAGAAGTCTATACAATTCTAAGCAGCAATGTGCAACATGCTAATTAGTGTAAGTAAATAGTATTGTACGTGTAAATTCCCATGGAATATAAATACTATGGTCAAGTAATACAAATATCCTCTTAGGGATCCATGTAAAAATAGATATCTCCTAACAAGGTAGCTATAAACAAGTAAACAAGTCACATGGCCATGCCATAAAATCACCCATCTCATGTAACCCACATCCTACCATAATAATGAAGTCTATCACAAAGCCACGACATTTCCATAATAATAATTATTTCATCCCACAGACTCTCTGTATAATGAATTCATAGAAGAAAACCATAATATTTTTGAATAATTATTTTTAGACCATGAATGGTTATATCCAAGGTGTCGATGAACAAGTCATCCTTGTTGAATCCCATGGGCATCCTAGTGTAAACTCAGTCTATGCGCTGGTTGTAGTTTTAGGAGCATGTGTATTATCGTGTCCTATGATATCCCATGAAATTCAGATCCAAGGGGTAGAAAAGAACAAGGAATACCCCTAAATCAAGACCCAAGGGGTATAATCAACCCAAGGTGTCCACTAACACATTCTAGATCCATGGATATTCATCCATCACATCTATCAAACCATTCATTCATTCATACAATTTAAACTCTTCAGTTATATGTGAGTATACCCACTCACATCACCAATTAAATCACATGAGTATACCCACTCATGTATTCCATTTCAAATTTAACAATCCACATGGGTATACCCACACATTAATCTCTATTTTCACATTAATCCATTCAAGAAATTTAAAAAAACCAATGAATATACCCACTCATTTAACCAAATCCATCTGTGTAATTTGATCCATATAATCATAAAATGAAATGGTAACCCAAGTCACAGAGGAATTACATATTTTATGTAATCCATTCTATTCCATTTCAGTATAATCAATTTTCCTATAACTAAGAAAGCACAAGAACGCACCCCTTGGGTTGTTTAACCAGGCATAACTTTGGAATTTTTAAAAGTTTCACCTTATGGGAGACCTTGATTCGGGTAATGGGTGCCACCACACCACAATTTATCCTATGATAATCCCCACATGGTCCAACTATATCTACTATAAGTGTCCAGCTCAAATATGGAGCCACACTGGAAGGTCTAACGGGCGTTATAATGGTTGATCACTCTAAAAAGCCCCAAAAGATAAAAGAAAAGTTTACACCACCTACCTTAACTCAGTTTTAGATTTCTAATCCAGTATTTTGTCTTGAATCACCCCAATTGATGAGAAATCTTAAGAATGAACAATGAATGATAAATGAGGGCATAAGAGCCTAAATTCAACTAGCATCATCATTGTTCCGAAGAATTCTACTGCCTCTATTTAAAAAAATTCATGCCATTACCTGATGTGTAATTTCCATTCACGTAAAGTAATTATATATCTTCCCTTTCTGGGGAACAACCATTAACCATTGTGAATTGTCATGGATAGACAATTAAATGTTGAGAAATTTTATTACATGATGTATATCCCCCTTTCAGGTCTTGTAATAGGCCTGCAACCATCCTACAACCATCCGACCTATTCTTTCCCAAGAACAACCCAACCATCCCATGTCCTAGATTAGGGTCTCAGATAAAAAGTGGTTTATCAATAATTTAACCCTAAAAAATATCCTTACCTAAATAAAAACCATGTATCTTAAGAATTTATTTCAATATTTTTAATTTTTTATAAAATATAATTAGTTGAATAATTACATAAAATTCCCACTCAATGTAGACACTATATTAATTCAATTAAGAGAGAAAAAAATAATTGATTTGGAAACTATTAAAAAGAAAAAATGTGGATGAATTATTGTGTTCTATAATGTTTTTGATAAATATAAATTTTTAGGGATTCATGAACATTTTACATTGAAATTCAATTATTATATTGTTTACATTAATTTTTATGTAAATGAACAGTTTCATTAATTACTTTAATTGTATTTTATAATAAACAATATTTCATAAATAATTAAAAATTAATAAAAATCATTCAATAGGACAATTGAGTTATATATTAATTAAAATATCAACCATAGTCTCTTTTTGAATCACTTTTCCTTTTATAGTTACACCTTGGCCCTTAAAGAGTAGAAAACATTGATATTGTGTTAATTGTAAAAAGGATTTATAGGGGATAAAACTAGGATACAAAGTTTTAAAAAATATCAAAAAGTTAACCAAATATAATTTTATAAATTTATCTCAACTTATCCTCATCTTATCATCGACATATATAAATATTTTTTATTTTTTATAAAAATTAAATTATAATAATTAATAATTTCATTACATCCAACAGATCCCATATCCTCACATTTAATAGGGCGCCTCTTCTCCTATCTTCCTAAAACATATTGAGTCATCAAGATTATAAAATATCTATAGTAATACCTTACCAAGTTCTTTCCCAACATATTACATATTTTGTTATTTTCAAAAGTCAATTCATTGATGGCTTAATTTGTAGGCTAGTGATGCGTTCATGATGAATTTGTATAACTCTTAACCAATCATCTGAAAAAAAATCTCATTATACAAAATATAACTCAATGATTTAATTTTTAAGTAAATAATTAATTACCTTAAATTTACTAAATTCAAATTATATCTATAAAATTACCATTATCCACCATCTTCTTGGTCATTGGTAAAAGATAATGTTGCTCATGCGTAGGTATAGACTACTACCTCCAGGAATCTATGTGATTCTTTTTGCATATCCACTTTATATGAATTGAAACAAGGTACGAGTTAATTAATAAATATGATATATATGAAATAAAGATTATTCGATAAAGGTTAATTATTATTTACCTTTCTTTTTTTCATACATCAAAAATTGATAACCTTATTTATGTGTACGTACAATGTACCGTCTCCCATTAGAGGCAAATTTATTTTTTAAAACAATAATATATGAATAAATGAATATTTATAGAATATTTACATTATATATATTAAGATTATATTTTTTAGATTATGTAACCATGATCAATGTACACAGAACGTAGCTTCTATAACGAACCATGCATGAAAAATGAAACAGTGATCACCCCAAACAATCATTTAAATAAAAATTTATAATAAAATGGTTATAATATGTAACACATAAATCATATATAGAATGATAAATATTATTATAAATGTGTTATAAATTTCTAATAAATATATATTTATTAAACATGTTGTTTTGACAATTAAAAATATTGATGAGACATGAGGTAAGGGTTTTGCCTCTATTTTATTTATGTGAGACAAATTCTGTATTCACTACTTGTATCATTTGAGTGGTGTATAAAAATATCATGAAATTATATTGTGATTATTTTTATTAAAATTAAGGGGATTTACATATGCTTATATTTTTCTCTCTTTTATGAGGTTTTGAATCAAAATTTTCAGTTGTGGCAATGGATTTACATCAGAATATCATTTTATAAAAGAGTTTTTATTCTTTAATTTTCATTGAAGAAATTATATAATACATATCATATAAATAATATTGAAATGTATTTTAATATTATTTTTTCTATATAGAAAATGTTACCTTTAATTTCCTCTCCTTAATTACTCAAGATACCCAATGAATATTTTTAAGGAAAAAATGAATCTCATTTACTATAATGTAAGGAATCATGATCTTCCAGGAAATTTTCTTATTTAAAATAATTTTAAGAATATATTAATATTATATAATTCATGTTTAAATTAATTTTTAACCATTTCTTGAGTTTTATTTTAAATTTCCAATGAATTTTGTTTTCATTTTCTAGAAGAGGTCCTTTGGAAATATTTCTAGAAATTGATAAATGAATCATTATTGTATTGTACAGGACAAGAACGAAATTTCGCAGTTTCCATATCAATCAAGGATTTGAATATTCATTTACATATTTCCAAAGTTATTTTCAATTAAAATGTTCTTCCAAATATTTTAGAAATATTATTACATGAGTTTTGAAATTGAAAAATTGTATTTTCCTCATGAAACATACCATTAATTTATTAATCATTTTTCCATCAAGGATAAAAACCATTGGTGTTAGTTATGATTTACTAGGTAAATGATCTTTTGATATTATCCTTATTAATTTTATATATGGTTTATTATTATTTTATTTATATTGTTATGAAACCCTTTTATTTTCCACCAATTATGGAATGATGAAATGATGAAATTATTTTGAAATCAATCACCATTCCACTTGTTATGTTATGTTGATATGATGAATGTTTAGTGATATTGAGGAATATATAAGTATAGTTTTAATTATGTGAATGGTGGGATAAGAATTACTTATTCATCCAATTCATTGGGGTTTTTTATATATCATGAGATAATTAAGAAAACATGTCAATGTGAATGATCAACTATGGGAAAATGGTGGTGATGCTTGATCCACTATTGAAATGGCTAATGATTTTGGATCTATTATGATATTTGAATGAAGTGTTGATTTATTATCCACTATGATTTGATTGTCTTAGTATTAAACCATGAAATATGAAATGTTATTTAAAAATATCATTATTCCATACATTTATTGAATATTTTTCTATTTATGATATAAAATTATGGTTCATGATTGACGTATGATGTAATATCACACTTATGACTGACTGAAAATTAAATTTTTATTATTCAAACACTTTTGAGGAAAAAGTGAGAAACAATAGAAGACTTAACGACTTAAAAAAACTAAACCACCATGGTACAAAATTTAAAGGAAAACAACATCAAGACATAATAGAAGATCCCCTACCTAGCATAACAAATAATGAGAGGATTTTCACTCCATGAATCAGGTGTAATATTCATGAAAGAATTTTTGTATAAATATTTTATGTTTTGGTCATGATCTCATATACTTATTCTTAACATTTCCATTTAAATGTTCATACATTGATATATCCCATGTTTACCCATAATAGGATTCTAAGCTCAGTGTTTCATATTTTTTATTTCCCTAAGTCATAATGATCTTCTTTAAGTATGGATTATAAAAAATGGTAAATAGTGTGTAGTTCATTATGAAATAAGACAAACAATGTACCTAAATAAAATTTTTAGGTACATAGACTCCAAAGAAATTAATAATTTATCATTATTTCATTTAACATGATGTTATATTTATTATATTATGGTAAAAATATGTAATAATGATGTATTACGTGCCTATACCACACTAGTTGATAAAAGGGTGGTGTTTGGTTAAAATTTAGAAATTGGGCTTAGAAAAAGTTAATGAAAATTCATCAGATAAGACTATTTTTATTTGATAAAATCTTTACATTTTGGGAATTACGTTGGATAACATTGTTTAAACTTATGGTTCCATAAATTAAGAAGATAGTTTCATGATTTGTAATTCCTATGAATTATATTTCATGGTCATATGATATCACATTCAAACTATTATAACATGATTATTAATTTTTATTTTTTTGGATATAGTCAACTGATGGAACTTGAATACATTATAAAAACGATAAATGTGATGGAAGATTCAATGATTTTCCACCTATTCAACCTACTGATATAAGATTTTTAGTGAAGAATCTTATATCAAGATTTATTAATATTTCTTTGGTTTTAATCATACTGAGCTTCCAAAATATCAATGGAGGAACATGATAATATGTTTTCATTCCTGAAACATTATACATATTTATTTAGTGGGTAGTCAGATCCACAAGACGATAGGATACTACTGAACACCATTGATAAAATATTTTCTTTTCTCATGTTCTCAGAACATTAAAATATATTCCTTATTTATTATGTCTTTTATATATAAGAAAATAAATGGTGGAACATTTTAAAGGTTATATGTTAAAAGGTTCAAATTGATTCCACGGAATGTAAAGTTTTTATGAGGATAATTTTTACCAATTACATCCCTCTTATTTGATGTATAAATACGGATATTTAATTCTATTGGGTAAAGAAGAATTATTATGAATCCATTAGTACTAATGAGGGAAATATTAAAAGACTTGGAAGATTTTTTTCTAGTTTAATCATCATCCCTAAAAGAATTATAGATTCATTGTTGGAATAAATATAAGAATCATAATAGAATTATATATAAGGGACTTTAATTGATTTGTTGAAATAATTTGATGTGATCATATGGTAGAGAATAAAATTATAGATTTTTACCATAGTAATGTTTTTGATAGAAGAATGATATAGAGCCTCATCATAACTCAAATAAATCATATTCTACAGAAAAATTTACACAATTTAAAATCCTAAATTATATAATAAAAATATCAAGTAAATTATTGTATTAGATCTTGGAATTCGTTTAAATATGGAAAGGTAGGTAATATTTCCTTTGAATTTCAAAAAGTGATGAAGGGGTGAGTTGATACTATTAAGAAACATAATATTCCAAAATATGAAACACAAATTCTCAAAAGACTTAGATTCAATGAGTACAGGTTTTACACCAAATTAATAAAAGAAATACAAATGTTAAGAATCAGGATTCACCTTAATAATTATTTAAGAAAAAATACAAATAGAAATGAAATTTTATAATGACTAATGAAGTTTGTTACAAGAGTATAGTTAAAGAGTAATACATATTACCCACTTTAGGATTGTAAGTGTCATTTTTGATTCCATCTCAAAACACTCATTAATATGTAATAAACTTTAAATTTTTTCTGGAATACCACCGTAGGAATTAGATATTTGGATTTCTGTACAGAATCATAATGATACGATGGTAACATCTCTAGTATCTAGTTCATATCGAATTGAATATTCTGGGGTTGTGATTCTAGAAACTCATTTTTTTTCATTTAGTTTAATTTTTTGGATTCAAGGAATGGATTGGAAATATTTATATGGATCCTATTTCAATTTCAAAGAAGGGAATTCATATTTTATATTCTAAAAAAACATTTTATCATTTGTCAATGATAGGATGATTGTGAATATCGAATAGAAATTATGTCTATATTGTGGATCTAAATTCTAATTCATGATGATTATTTTTTAGATTTAGATGGAAATAAATGAATCATTTAGAATATAACTATTATAAGGAAATTTTTTAATGAATTTCTTGAAGTGTTTCATATTCATACATTAAATCAGGATATATCTTTTTAAAAATAACTGTTATCAGGTACTAATTTTTTTTCAGAAACACTACATAGAATGGCTCCAATTTAGATTCAGGAACTGAAGATTCATTTATAAAGTAATATTGATAAGGTATTCATATGACATAGTTCTTCAATATAGTGTGCACCATTTTTTTCTGAAGATAGATGGGTCAATGCATATTTTCATTGATTATCATGAATGTAACACCCTGACCCCAGAAGCATGGAGTCAGTGCATTATTTTAATACATTGGAATGATTATAAGGAATAAATTCCCAAAAGATAGATAAGTTTAGTAGACTTTGAAAAATAGATACATTCATAAGTTTTACATTACGTTATAAAATGAAAAACAACAACAACATTGTCTCCATTGACCACATTCATATCACATATATTATCCCTGTAGGTCAGTCATAATATAATTCTTCACGTCCTTGTAAAAATAAAACATAGAAAGGGGTGATCTCATATGCTCAGTAAGTATAACAATATAGTGGAAACTTTAGTAAATAATCCTAAAAGTTTATAGTAATGTATAAGACTAAAAAAATTCTTTCTGAACTTAAAATTCAGCATAATATAGAAAATATAAATCAAATAATTACATTTAATTATTCACATGGATATTCTACTAGTATAATAATCACATGTAATATCAATATCTAATTTCATAGTGATGGAATGCATAATTCTATAATTCATAACCATATATTCAAGGCCTTATGCCAATATTAAAAATAATATTTCTTCAAGGACTAGTGCCAAGACAATAGTTTGTCTCATGAGACCTACAGATGCATTGAGGAGCTATAGCAGGCTCAACCCATCACTTACTAAGTCCAATTAATTACTCATATGAAAAGTTTTAAACACAACATAAACATTCTTATTAAAAATAGCATATGAAATGTCAATACTTTATCCAGAAACCATGAATGGTCTAAAAATGACACATTGGCAATCAAACATATCACAAAACCTTCAATATAGTATAGAAGATTTGTATCATAATAAATCAATATCAAACATGTTTAAAATCCATCAAAGGGTGATGACATATATGAAATTAAAACTACTTGAGAGAAATATCTCTTTCTTTTTGGAATCCTTTAAAAGTTACATAATTTTAAAATAAAACATTTATTTTTAAAATATTATTATAATCTTTTACGGGAAGCTTCAATGATGATATAATGGTGGAAAATGGCCACACCCACCGTATAAGTTAAAAAAAATACATTCTTTCCTTAATTTTTCCGAAAAGGCCATAATATACCTTGTTTGGGAGATGATGGAGATATTCCATTTAAACTATTTCATAAAAATAAAAAAAATTGTATAAATGAATTTAACTCATAGTCTAGTAATTAGAAAAAATGTTTTGAAATACATTTTTATGAAACATGGATGTGGATGATAAAGAGGTCCGAGTAGCTACATACATAAAAACAACCTCAGATAATAAAGAGATTGTAGGATTAACCTTTAACTTGTAATTTTCCTTGGTAGAGTGTACGTTAACCTCTTGTATAATAGCTAAATAATTGTTACAAAATTATACAAGAACCATATACATAAATACGATATCATATATGATCTTTTAATATTGCGTTGTTAATAATATTTTAATATTATCATTGTTTTGGGTGTTAACTGATTTGTTTTCCATTATATGTTTTGTAATATAAAACGTGTTTGTTATGGATTGATATATTTTATACATACCCAGAATGATATTAAGTTTTTAAAAATTATTTTTAATCATCAAATGAAAATTATTCTTCAATGGTTATGTTGGGGAAATGAATGTCATCGCGTTCATGGAGAAGGTAATATGTATGTACGCACGAGCAACAATATCATTATATTGATGGAGAAATCATTTTTAATTGGATGGTATATCATATATATAGAATAATTAACATGTTATATTTATTATTTACATCATTAATACTCATTATTATACCTATCCAAATACTGATGTGTTTGAATAAGAAACTACACCATGACGTGGAGACGGTAAGTCGTACGTATGTATGTATGGTGAATTTGTCATTTATAGAATGGATAGAATAATGAATATGGTTGTACCATATTTATAATAACATCATTGTATGTATAAGGTACTGGAATTATTATTTTTGTATGGAAACAACAAATAAAGTTGAAGTGGAAGAAGAAAATAACATGAAAGAGGGTGGGGAAATTATTACCTCTACTTCGGGTGTTTCCTTTTGAGTTGATAAAAAGGGATCCATAGGATGGAGTTATGATAAAATTAAGGCCTTTAGGGTTAATTGAGTTAAGTTGGGAGGATATTTGGGTAGGGATTAGTCGAGCCAGAGGGCTTCGTAGGTGTGGAAGTAAGAGAAGGGGAAGTGCCATTTTATAAGAGAGGTGAGGGTCACTTTAGGAAAAGATCGAAATATTATTTTATAATATAATCATTTTTGGTTTATAATGTCTTAAAATGATTTATTTTGAAGATAAGGTAGGTATGGGTCTACATAATTTCAACCAATGGGTTTTATAGTGGTTTATGTCACCATATTAACCTTATCTTTTATATTCAACTCTTTGTTAAATAGTTTGACATTTTCCATGTCTCTTTGTATTTTTTTATTATATTGTTAATAAACATACAATCAAGTCAATAGAACACCAAGTTGTTCATTATTAATATATATATCCTTATATAAGTCCATTTTCCAATCCTTATATTTTTAGAAATATTATATCAATTAATAATATAGTATTTGTTTTAAAAACTCAATTAAGTCAATTTTGACACTATTTAGTATTTGGTTTTTTTGAAAATCATAACAAAATGATTACTTCGAAAAAAAATTATTTAATCAACTATAACATGTTATATTAACCTATAAAATTAATGTAATTCATCAGAAGTCTCAATTTACATTTATTTGGATATTTATAATATCAATCATTTTAATACTTCATTAATAGGTTAATTACTGCATCATGATTCAATCATAAATAAATTATATTATATAATGTATAAAAATTATAAATAAAATATATTTATGTAGAAAATATATTTATATTTATAATTAATATTTATAGTCGAATTTATCTTATTTATAACCCTATATTAAAAATGTTTTAGTTATGAAAACATGACTTTAACCCTTTTAACTCTTCTTTAAATTTAATAATAATAAATGTCCTAAACTAATCCAACTGGACACAAGGGGGTCATATTTTATTCCAAAGGTTGTTTTTGGTATAATTATACTTATCCAAGAGAATTAGGACATGTGTTAGGGTAATTATGATATCATTTTTTCCCGTTAATTACCCTATTTACTTTTAACCGTGGTAAATAAAAATCAAAAGTTATTATTCAACAAAAATTACGTTCATCATATTAAACAACATTGTACTTACTGATATTAACTATTTCTCTTTGATTTTTTAAATTTAACTCAAATAAGCGGTAAAATTATGTTTTATGCAAATTTGCAAATGATCCTAGGAGGTGGGTAAAAGACAGTAAAAAGTTCAATAAAATTTTTATATATCTAAAAATATTATAAAATGACTCTAATGAATTACATTGAACTTATATAGGTATTATGTATCAATTTTTACCTAAAATAAATTTAAATAAAATAAATATTTTTTATAATTAAAATCTGGTTTTATCCTTTAACGTAGTGTTTTCACTATTCATCAAAAATTGAATGTTTTCAGAAAAATACCAAATATTCACCCTAAGCTAATTTCTATATTTAAAATTCAAAAATGAAGTCCATTTTGAAAAATAAAATTTATAAAATTTGAAAAAGCGGCTATTACTATTCATAACGATTAGTTTGATTGGTCGTGGTTTTTTAAAACTCCAAGTTGCATACAACGCAGGATACAACATTATTCAAAGGGAAATGTACCGTGGAAGCTTGGGGTGTTATATTCTCCCCTCCTTAAAAAAATTTCATCCTATAAATTTCATGAAAATTATTGCATAAAAATATTTGGGTGGTTCTTCATCATAAGTTTCTCGGGTTCCCATGTTGCCTCTTCCATCTTATGGTTTCACCATAGAACTTTTACCAAATGAGTCATCCGGTTTATCAGCACTTGTTCTCTGGTATCAATAATTTTGACAGGCTCATCACAATAAGATAGATAAGGTTCTAATACAATTTTTTAATAGGTGAGTACATGAGTTGGGTCAGGCATGTATTTTCTCAACATTGATATGTGGAACACATCAAGAACATTCGAAAAACATGGAGGCATTTCCAAACGATAAGCTATAACACCAACTCGTTCTAGAATTTTCAATGGTCTGATGTACCTAGGACTCAATTTACCCTTCTTACTGAAATGCATAACACAATTTAATGGAAACTATTGTTAAATGAACATTCTACCAGAGGTAAATATTGATCCCACATACCTTGAATGTCATGTGAGAAAGATCTCAATATATATTATAAGGTTTGAATAGCCTGTTCTGATTTTCC
Source organism: Viscum album (assembly GCA_963277665.1). Taxonomy (NCBI): domain Eukaryota; kingdom Viridiplantae; phylum Streptophyta; class Magnoliopsida; order Santalales; family Viscaceae; genus Viscum; species Viscum album. Next base: position 524,746,052 of record OY728150.1, read on the forward strand.
ATCAATTTGAGGGTGGTGGGAAGTGCTCAAAAGAAGTTTAGTATACATGGATTTCTGAATACTTTTCTATAATCTTGATGTAAAACAGGCATCGCGATCAGAAACAATCGATATGTTTACTCTATGATGTCTTAAAACTTAATTAATATACAGTCTTTCTAAATGTAAAAGTGGAAAATCTTCTCTTACAACAAGAAAATGTGATGAATTTGTAATAAGATCAACAATGACCCATATTGAATCATTCCTTCTAGGAGTATTTGGTATCCCCATGACAAATATCATCATAATATCATCTCATTTCCACTCAGGTATGGGAAGAGTTTTCAGGAATCCTATATGATGTTGTATTCCAGCTTTCACTTGATGGCAAACCATACATCTCGACACAAAATCAGAAATCTCTCTCTTCGTGTTTCCCCACCAACAATGTTCTTTCAAATATATATACATCTTAGTGCTGCAGAGTGTATAGAGAAATTGGAGCTACAAGCATTATCCAACAATTGCCTTTTTAGATTAGGTATATCTGGAAGATAAAGTCTCTTCCAAAATTTTGAAATTATATCATCATATATGAAGTCGATCAATCTCCTGTCATTCAAAACATTTATTTTTTTTTAAATTATTTATCGTCTATCTGAGAACTTTTTATCCTTTCTAGTAAATATGGTTTGGAAACTATTTTAAAAATTATTTATGTTTCACCTTCTATGGTTATTCCCATATCCATCTTTACTAAATCCATGGAAATAGGATCCCTTTTAACTCGCATCTTGTTCAAATATCCATGATCCTATCTGCACAAAGCATATTCCACCTTATTTTCCTTCCCTAGTTGGTAGTGTATTGTGAAATCATAATTCGTTAGTAGTTCAAGACATCTCCTTTTCCTCATGTTTAGTTCTTTTTGTGATAAAATATACTTCAAACTCTTGTCATCCATATAAATCATTCATTTTTCACCATAGATATAGTTTATCCATATCTTCAGAGCAAAGATTTTAGCTGCTAACTCAAGATCATGAGTGGGATAGTTTTTCTCATGAATTTTTAGCTATCGTGATTCATAGGAAACAACTTTATAATTATTCATAAGGACACAACCATGTCTTTTCTTTGAAGAATCACTATAAATAACAAACACATCGTTCCCTAATGGTAGTGTCAAGATAAGAGCGTTGACTAATATTCTCTTCAGATCTTCAAAACATTATTCACACTCTTTTGTCCAAAAAAAGTTAACCCCTTTACATGTGTGTATGGTTCATGGGTTATCCAACCGGGAAAAATTATGGATGAAACGTCGATAATAACCTGTTAAACCAATAAAATAGCATATCTCAGTTATACTCATCGGTGCTGGATATTCTTGGATTGCCTTGGTCTATGAAGGATCAATAGATATTCCATCCTTAAAGAAATTTTTTCCAAGAAAAAAATCTCTAAATGCCAGAAAACATACTTTCTAAACATCCCATATAATTCATTTCTTCTAAGAGTATTTAGAATTATGTACAAGTGATATTCAAGATCTTCATAGTTTTTGGATTTTACCAAGATATCATCAATAAATACCACTAAAACGTCATTGAGATATACCTTGAAAACATTATTAATTAGATCCATGAAGATAGAGGTTGAATTAGTCAATCAAAAAGGCATTACTGTAAACTCGTAATGCCCATAACTGGTTCTAAATGCCATTTTCTGAATGTATTCCTTCCTCACACACAACTGGTGATATCCAGATCAAAGATCAATCTTTGATAAATATTGATCTCCATGAAGTTGGTCAAATAAATCACCAATGTGGGGTAGGGTATACTTGTTCATTATTGTTACAGCATTGATCTCCCTATTGTCAATGCACAACCTCATAGATCTATCTTTCTTCATAATAAAAATGACAGGGGCTTCCCATGGAGAAACACTAGAGTGAATAAATATTTTATTACTCAATTCATCTAGTTGTTTCTTTAGTTCCACTAATTCCATAGTGTCCATTTTATAATGGGTCTTTGATATGGTCCTTGAACCAGAAATTAAATCAATAGAGAACTTAATTTCTCATTATGGAGGATGTCTAGGTAAATCCTCTGGAAACACATCTACATATTATTGCACAATACTATTCAAACATTCTTTTTCACAACCATAATTATTTCATTCTCATCCTCCCCAATAATGGAATTTAGTATAGCTATTGGGGGTAGATCTAGATAAGAATCAGATGTTGACTTTTCTTCTCTAAAGATAAGGTACTCTTTACCATCATCGAGAATTATAACCTCCTTCTTTTTACAATAAATTTTCGCATCAGGGTCTAAAATCCAATCCATACCTAGTATTATATCAAATTAAATCATGTGTATGATGAATAGATCATCATATAGATATCATTTATATGCCTTAATGGGGACTGATTCACAAAAAAATTATTGCAATGATACATCCCTTAGGAGTTTAGACTGACAAATTTCTTATTAAATCAAATTAGAAATATCTAATTCCCTTAGAAAACTATAAAGATATGAAACAAATCGATGATCTAGAATCAAATAAAGAATTTTCTAAACTTGAGGAAACCATTAAATTACCTACCACCATATCTTTTGGAGCTTGAATCTCAGCACTAGTGATCACATAATCTTGGCCTTGATCCCTTGGATTTTTATGAGGTAAGTTTTCCTGACTCCTAGGATATTCATTTGCATAATGTACCATCTCCTTGATATTTTATCATTGAACATTGGTAGCTTCTTTCTTCCCCTTAAAATAACTAGTAAGATGACCTTTTTATCCACATTTTTAGCATACTCCTTTTTCTTTAAGATAGGCACCCGGGTGCTTCCTTCCACATTTATCAGAAGGTGGAAATTCAACTCTTCCCTTCTTCCCTATTTACATAAATCCATTCCTAGAGTGTTCAGCATATCTCTTCTTCTCTTTCTTTTCTTTAAAGTCCTAAGACCTAGAGGATTCTGTTTCTATATTGATAGCACATGAGACTATATCTTTGTACGATGGAAGGGTTGTGAGGATAATACTCGATGGAGAAATGTATTAAACCCTTCAATGAATCGATCAATCTTACTCCTTGGGTTACGTATATAATCTGTTTCATGCCTTGAAAACCTTGTAAAGTTATCCTCATAGTTTGCAACATTCTCATCCTTCTTTTTCCTCAGACTCAAAAATTGTCTTTCCATATCCACTCTACGGTAACGAGGAAATAATTTTTCTAAGAAAAAATCTTTAAACTCCCTCCATTACATGTTCGATACTTCTTTATCTTCCTTTTTGTTTTGGATTAATGACCACCACTGATATGCATCTCTCGTGAGGTGATAAACTTCCCTGAAAACATTTTACCTTTCGCTAGTCTCCAAAGAATGAAATATTTTCTCTAAGGAAATTATCTTTTACTTAGCTAATAATGAATAGTTACTCCCATTGAATGTTGGAAATTGTTGCCTCATGATGTGGTCTAACATTTATCATTCATGTTGTGGATCAGGGTGATCCATACGGGTAATGTTGTTATTCATAACGTGAGTGAGTTGTCCCAATATGGTGATAAGTTGATCAGCACCAGTTTCTTCACCAACTACACTATAATTATCATGAGTAGGAGGTCAATCCCTACATAGATTATGTGCATTGATACGGCTTCCATTCCTTCTAATAGGATCCATTTCTATACAATCGCATAAACTAGATTACATTATAAATCACAATACATAATTCCAAACATGTAAAACCGTTAACAAAAATTGAATAGCTTACGGATATAATCCATAATCATAAAAATGTATTCATTGAGTAATTATATTCTCATAAACCCTTTATAATTGTTTGAAAGAAAATGAGAATTATCCAAAGCATATCCCCCAGAAGAGTCATAACCAATAGTGTCACAAGGCCCATTGTCATGCAACAATTCTCAAATGAGTCTAGCTCAAAGAGGTGTTTTCAGGTTTTACCCCTAGGTACATTTATGCCAGAGCTTCCTCTCCCTCCTCATCCAAAAATTCTATCTTAGGGTAGTGTCTTCTAATATGAGTTTTACTAAATCTAGTTTCCAAGGTTTGATCTAAACTTCCTCTGATACCAACTGTAATGCCCTGAGCCCAGAATCCTTGAGCAGGGGCATTATTTTAATACATTGGCATGATTACAAGGAATAACATCCCGAATAATCAATCAGTTTAGTAGCCTTGGAAGTACTAGATAGATTCATAAATTTTACATTACATTATAAAATTAAAAACAAAAAAAATATCTCCATTGACCACATTCATATCCCCTATACTATGCCTATAAGACAGTCATAATATACTTCATCGCATCCTGGGAAAAATAGAACATAGAAATGAGAGAGCTTAGATTCTCATTAAGGATAATAATATAGCGAAAACATTCATAAATAAGCATAGACATTTAAGGAAATGTATAAGACTAAAACCAAAGCCTTTTAAACTTAAATTTCAGTATAATATAGAAAATACAAATCAAATAATATCATTCAATTATTCACATGGATATTCTACTAGTCTAATAATCACATGTAATATCAATATCCAGTTTCATAATGATGGAATGCATAATGCCAGACTTCATAACCACATAGTCAAGGCCTTGTGCCAAGACTACAAATAAGATTTTGTCAAGGCTTTGTTCCAAGACACTATTTTGTCTCATGAGACCAACTATTGCATCGAGGAGCTATAACAGGCTCCACCCATTACATACTAAGTCTAATTCATTCCTCATATGAAAAGGTTTAAGTATAAAATAAACATTCATATTAAAACTAGTATATGAAATGTCAATAATTTAACCATAAACCAAGAATGGTATAAAAATGACACATACACATTCCAACATATCACAAAACCTTAAATAGACAATGGAAGATTTGTATCATAATAAATCAACTTCAAACAAGTTTAAAATCAATCAAATGATGATTACATAGATGAAACTGAAACTATTTGAGAGAAATATCTCTTTCTTTTTGAAATACTTTAAAAGTCACGTAATTATAAAAGAAAACATTTATTTTGAAAATATTCTTATAAGCTTGTATGGGAAGCTTCGATAATGATATAACGGTGGAAAAAAGACACACCCACTATATATGTTAAAAAAAGTCATTCTTACCTTAATTTTGTCGAAAAGGACATAAAGTACCTTTTTTGGAAAATGACGGAAAGATTCCTTTCAAACCATTTTATAAAAATTAAAATAATGGTATAAATTACTATAGCCTACAGTCTAGTAAATAGTAAAAATGTTTTGAAATACATTTTTATGAAACATGGATGTGGATGATAAAGAGGTCCTAGTAGATACTTACGTAAAAACAACCTCGGATAATAAAGAGATTGTGGAATGAACCCTTACACTGTACTTTTCCTTGGTAGAGGGTACGTTAACCTCATATATAATAGTTAAATAATTTTAAGTAAATTATACAAGAACCGTATATGTAAATATGATATCACATGTGATATTCTGATATTGCTTTATTAATAATATTTTAGTATTATCGTTGTTTCGGGTGTTAACTGATTTGTTTTCCTTTATATTTTTTGTTACATAAGATTTTTTTATTATGGATTGGATGTATTTGATTCATATCCAGAATTATATTAATTTCTTAAACATTATTTTTAATCATCAAATGAATATTATTCTTGAATGGTTACGATGGGGAAATTAATCGTATCACATTCGTGGAGACGATAATCCGTACAAAAACACGAGCAACAATATCATTATATTGATGGAAAAATCATATGTAATTGAATGGTGTATCATATATAAATAATATCTAACATGTTATATTTATTATTTACATCAGTTATACTCATTATTATACTCATCCAAATAATGAAGTGTTTGAAAAAAAACTACATCACGACGTGGAGATGGTAAGACGTACGTACACATGTATGGTGGTTTTGTCATTTATAGGATGGATAGAATAACGAATATGGTTGTACCATATTTATAATAAAATCACAGTATGTAGAAGGTACTGTATTTATTATTTTGTTATAGAAACAACAAATAAAGAGGAAGTGGAAGAAGAAATGAACTTGAAAGTTGGTAGTGAACTTATTACCACTACTTCAGGTGTTTCCATTTGAGTTGATCAAAAGGGCACCATAGGTTGGTTTTTCCGGTCAAATTAAGGCCTATAGTTTTTAGTGAGATAAGTTGGGAGGATATTTGAGAAGTTTTGGGACTATCCAAAAGGATTTTGAGGTGTGAAATTAAGAGAATAAGAAGTTCCCTTTTATACGAGAGGTGAGGGTCACTTTAGGAAAAGCATGAAATATTATTTTATAATAAAATCTTTTTCGGTTTATAATGGCTCAAAAATGAATTATATAGTGGATAAGGTGGGTATGGGTCCGAAACCTCACAACCAATAGGTTTTAGATAGGGTTAGGTCACCATATTAATCTTATCTTTTAGATTTAACTCTTAGAAAAATAGTTTGACATTTACCATGTCTCTTTTTATTTTTATATTATATGGTTAATAAACTTACTATAACTATCCAAGAGAACCCCAATCGGTTCATTATAAATATATAAAAATATATCTTAGTTCTTTATCTAAACTGTAGATTTTTAGGAATATTATATCAATTAATAATATGGTATCTGTTTTAAAACTTTGTTATATCAATTTTGACACTATTTAGTATTTAGTTTTTCTGAAAATCATAACAACTTGATTTCTTAGAAAAAGAATTATTTAATAAACCCTAAAAAAGTAATATTAAACTAAAAAATTATTTTAATTCATTAGAAGTATCAATTTACATTTATTTGGATATTTATAATATCGATTATTTTGATATTTCATTAATAAGGTAATTATTACATCATCATTACATCATAAATAAATTAAATTATTTAACATCTATAAATTATAAATAAAATTCCATTTTTTATGAAATATATTTATATTTCTAATTAATATTTATATTCGAATTTATCTTATGTATAACCCTATATTGAAAATGTTTTAGTTATGAAAACTAGAGTTTAACACTTATAACTCTTATTTAAATTAAATAATAATAAATGTCATAATCTAATCCAAGTAGACCAAAGAGGGTCATATTTTATTCCTAAGTTTTTATTTGGTCTAATTATACTTATCCAATAGAATTAGGACATGTGTTAGGGTAATTATGATATCATTTTTACCATTAATTACCCTATTTACTTTTAACCGTGGTAAATAAAATCAATAGATATTATTAACAAAAAAAATATTTTCATCTTATAGAACCACATTTTACTTACTGATATTAACCATGTCTCTCAGATTTTTTAAATTCAACTCACATAATCGATAAAATTATGTTTTACGCAAATTTGCAAATGCTTTTAAGAGGAGGGTAAAAGATGGTAAAGATTTCAATAAAATTTTCATAAACTTATTATAAAATGAATCCAATGAATTACATTGAAATTATATAGGAATTATGTATCAATTTTGAGCTAAAATAAATTTAAATAAAAGAAATAATTATTTAAATAAAAAGTCAGTTTTAATCAATAACATTGTGTTTTCACTATTCATCAAAAATTGAAGGTATTCAGAAAAATACCCAAAATTCACCCTAAGATAATTTCGATATTCTAAATTCAAAAATGAAGTCCATTTTGAAAAACAAAGTTTATAAAATTTCAAAAAGTGTGTATTACTATTCATAATAGCTAGTTTGATTAGTCGTGGTGTGTTAGAACTCCATGTTGAATACAACGCAAGGTACTGTATTATTCAATGGGAAATGTACTATGGAAGCTTGGGGTGTTACAGAGAATATAAAAATTTTAGTATCAAGGAAAATAATCTAGTACCCCATAGTTTTCTTATCAAATGTGAGGAAATTAATAACTTTCAAAGATTTTAATTCATTATGTAGATCAACAACTGAGGGTTAATAAGGAGGATGTTACCAACATATGATTTGGTATAATGTATAGTCTTTGTGAATTTATTTTAATTACCATTTCAATTTGAAATTCTCATGAAATATTCATCAATTTATTCAATACATCCTTAAGAGATTACATTGATCATTTTTTGTATGTATTCTTAGATAATATTCTAATATATTCTAAGATCATGGTTGAGTATGAATAATATTAGATAATGTCACCAAATACACTAATAAAGAAATAATTATATAATAAATTTACCATGTTTGAATTTTGGCTTTATAAAATTTCATTTATTGGTCATATAATCTCAAATAACTGTATCTTAGTGGATCATTCAAATATATAATCTATTAAGAAATAACCTAGACCTACTAAAGTAATAAAAAAATTATATTTTGTTGGATATATATATAATACTGATGATTTGGTAGATATTTACCATAAATATCTTATTCAAACCAATTTGACTAAGAAGTGGGTGTTTTCCATTTTGAAAATTGAATGTGAAGATAATTTAAAAGAACATAATATAACATTCTCTAGTGAACCTATGTTTACAATACCCTATAATGAAGAATAATTTTTGATATATAGTGATTCATCAAAGAAAGAACCATGAATTTTCATCATACAGAATGACCTGGTGTCAGTATATCCCCTAAACCAATTGAGAATACATTAGAAAAATTACACAACATGTTAATTTTAGTTAACTGGGTTATTTTTTATGTTATATATATACTGTAATTTTATTTTTAGAGAAAGGTGTCACCTAAATAACTATCATAAAAGATGGAATTCTATCATCACAAATAAAGGATTATATATACTCCCATGAAGGTGGTTGTAATTTATTAATGATTATGACTACTCAATTCCATAGATCCATGGGATGGTGAAAAAGGTGGTTGATGCATTGGTTTTTAAGGGCTATGCTAGTTTATCCATAATTAGGATTGTATGAGATCTAATACATTTAAATTTTAAGAAGATTTAAAATGAAATCTCGAGGAAAGGGGGTGTATCCTATCTTATTTATATGAATGTTCTACCGTACATACCTATGAGGAATAGAGATACATAGAGGGAAAATGTAGAATAGAAATAGAATTTGAGAAATGTTCATGAGCTAGATATTTTTTTTAATTGGTTGTTATAGTTCATGAACCACGTATGTTTTCTATGCATTCCATTTTCTATAAATATGTATGATGTAGCTCACAATACAAAAATCTCTATTCAACCATGAGGTACAAATATGTATAAGGATATGAAATAATATTTCCATTAAGAATACATGAAAATTTATATTAGAGAGTATTTATATAAATTATTGATATTTTTGAAATTTATGTATAAGATACATAAGTCTAAAGTGATTTCACAACCATTACCCATACAATAATATAAATGGGAAAAACATACCATATATCTCACTATAAAAATCCACAAAAAATTATAATGGAACAATGTTATTTTTTTATAGTCTATCACCTTATGAGGTTTGCATAATTTAATTTCACCAAAGATAAATTCCCTCTAAATCAGCATGAATGGATATATTTTATGAATTTAGATATATTTATTAGTGACCCAAACTTTTGAATAATATTTTTTTCTTGAATTTTTGTATTATTTTATTTTATACTCAACAAAACTATTTCATTTAATTAATGAAGTGAGTATAATTAAAATAATACCACTGGGTTTAGACTTTTATATGATCGTTGGTCAATAAGACCATTGGAAACTAAATTCTTAACGTTATGATTATTGTTTATAAATAAATGTGATCATGGTTAATTAATACAGAAATAAGAGTCAATGGACTCATCTAGTAGGCTCTGGCCATATGAAGACCATCTTTCAGAGCTTGGGAAGGATGTTGCATCACTAGTCTTTACAATGGACCAAGCCCAAGATGAGAATCAACATGTGAAGCATGAACGGAATCGCCTAAGGTATAAGTTCAAGATGTTATAAATCTTCACTTGAGTAATGTTTTCTGAGTCGCCCCAAGATTTTATCACCATATCACACCTTACACTTACGTCCTATATAGCTGTTATAAGGGGTTATGTTACAAGGCCTTAGTTACTTTCTGTAATCCTTTTGTATAAATAAAAGTTTTATTTATTATTATAGTAGAATTTATGTATTTAAAATGTCCAGATAAATATAAGATGAATTTATAGAAGTCCCATTTTATTGATGAAATTTTGGAAAAAATGTAATTTAAAATATATTTGTATATTTTAAATAATTAATAATGTAAAATTATTTTACAAAAATGGTCTTCTAAATTTGTGATTAGTAAGAAATTTATAGTCTAATAAGATCAACATAACTTTTACTGAATAGTAAGGTATGAATAGTATTATTACCCTTATGAATAGTAATGTGACCAATGGAATAGTAACCTCACTTAAGAAAGTATAAATATTATTTATGCACCTTGAATGGTGAAGTTATATAATAGCATAAGTAAATAACTATTCTAGAAATTATTAGTTAAGAATTATTATTTTTGAGTAAATAGTGTTTTTACATAAAAAAAATAAATTTCTTATAATTAGATAATTATTTTCATATAATGGAGTTCATTTTTTTATTCATAGCATTGATATTAGGTTAGGGTGAATTAATTAGATTGTTATAAAATGTTTTGTTTTTCAGTAAATAGTAAAAATGCAGTCTTGAGTTTTGGTGTGATTAATGACATAATTAATGATTTAATAATGATTTCATAATTCTGGTCGACTTGTGAATATTAATATATGTTATGAGGTTTCCCATGTGGCCAACACCATGCTGAAATACCATGGTAAATCCCATGTTTTTTCAAATACCATCGATGAGGTGTCCCTTGGAAATTAATAAAATATCCCCTCACTTTTGCTACAAATACCAAGACATTCCCTCATTAATTTCATTCTAAAATTCTCTTCAATGATGCTATGGTCTTTTTAACTCCCAAGGGGTCCTCCCAAGGTTCCTTCAAGTCCCCCAAGGTCTAAACCTTTGAGTTTTTCAAGTCACCCTTAAAGGTAAGGGAACCTTTCACCCTCTTCTTTTAAGTCATGACTTCCTTTATGTTATGTATTCTAGTTTCCATAATATTATGTTGGGGTATTTTATTATATATCCTTGTTATGTTTAGGTCTAAAATATAATACACCTTTTCCACTCTAATCACTTGATTTTCTGAATTTGTACGTGACGCCATTAGACTGCCAAATTTTCGTAAAAGAAATCACATTTTCTCTATTCTTTCATGTTTCCATTTCATGAGGTATGGCAATAAAATATCCATACCAATATATTATTTCTATTATATTTTGTCCTTATACTATAAAATTATTCATTTATGGATGGGATACCCATTTACCCTCTCATTTATTGTTTTCTAAAACCATGTTATATAGACATTATGTTGTCGAAAGTTTGTCTCAAAATTTCTCTCTTTCTCTCATGAAATTATCTTATCATATTTATGTGATTAAATAGACCTATTTAGTTTATAGTGGTGTTCATAAAGTCATAAAAATGATATTCTTGACTCTATAATTGACATACATAAAGCCATTATTCCCTTTCCATGGGTTATAAATTACATAATGGTCTTGTTTTTAAACACTTTTTAAAACGTCATGATTTTGTTATGAAACCCATTTATTTTATTATATTTGGGATATTTATGAAATTTATGATTATGTTATATGTGTATCAAATAAAAATAAATACATATTAAGGGTTCACCCTAATATTTCTCCAATTCCATGGGTAAAAAATTTAATCTCTAGAGATGACATGTTTTATGATAACTTGGTGAATGACCTTGGTTATGTTTTTTGAAACCTTGGGGATATAACTTGGTGATATGTTATTGAATGTATAAATTAATTGTTTTAGCCAAATTTTGAATATATTATTCAATTTATTATTTCTATTATTTTAATCTTTATCATTCCTTTAAGATATCCATCATGTTCTTTTTTATATCACTCAAAATCACACATAAACTGTTTCACTTGTTTTTCGTACTCGGGCTTATGATCACACCTTAATTTGAAGTATGTCTTTGGGTTATGAGATGTATTAATTGATCTTTTGATGAACCTGTGATGAATCCTCATAGGTGTATTAGAAGAATTTTTAATTTTTTCATGTATTTTTTTTCTCATTTCCAAGACACTAAACTTTAAAGATCCTCTCTTTTTAAAATGTAATTAAATGTTATGTAATAAAAGGTGGGACTCCATAGTTAGTATCATAGGGTAATTTAGTTATTTATGGAAATTAGGATATAAAACCTTTAGGAATAACCCTATATAACTATTTAAATATGGGAAAAATTCCTATTATTTTGGTGAAATATTAAGTAAGTGGTTTCTGGACAAATAAATCCATGACTTGATATGAACAAGTGGATGTGGCTCTGACAAAAATATAACTAGGAGTCAAAACTCTGACAAGGAGTTTCAAGCTTGACCTAGGGTATCCTGGTACATGAAAACAAGCCTTGATGCATTCCTGGGTTGACACACCTGGCCGGTATGTTTGGTTAATCATTATCTTTTTATAAATCATTATGATAGGTTTTTAGTGAAAAGTAATTGTTTAAGCATGAAGTTTTCAAACTAAAAATCATTTATAGTTAAAATATTATTCAATGAAATAAGCTTATAACTAAGGTTTTATTATTTTATAAAATGGTGGGAAATAGGAGGAACCATGAAAATGGGGCTGCAATGGACCATGTGTTGACGGCCCTCTAATGGAAGCCAGAATGGAAACTTTCATGAAAATGATAAACCAACTGACTCAAGTTATGGGAAATAACATGTATCATACTGAGATATCGATCCCACTACAAAGGGAACACCATTATATTGAGTCCTTTATGTGTCAATGACCACCAAACATTAGTGGATCTACTGAACCATTGATTTCTAAAAACTGGATTAGCACTATTGAGAAGATCTTTTCTATGCTTCTCTATTCGGAACAAGGGAAGGTCACCCTGGCCTTTTACCACTTATAGGGAGAAGCTAGTGGGAACTGATTGAAAACATAGGTCCAAGAGTGTAAGTTGAAACTATGGAGTGGGAAGATTTCAAAGGGATCTTTTTTAATATGTATTTCCCTCATTCCATGAGAACAAGAATGGAGGAGTTTCATGAGCTAAAGCAGAAGGAGAATGAATCTGTGGGATGCTATGTGATGAACTTCACAATTCTTCCACATTACACCTCTATCTTTTAAATGGATCCAAATGGTAAGGTTGATATATTCTTCGGTGGACTAAGGCCTCATCTGCCGAAGAATCTAGATAATTGAGACTATAATATCTATGAGGAGATCGTGTGATGTGCAATAAAGGTCGAACATGAGTTTTGTGCGACACAATGGTATATTAAATCCAATGAGAAGAAAATATAGATGGATCTAATATTAGGGAAGACATTTGATCAGGGTAGAGGACGCAAGAAAGAGCATTTCCCTATGTGTAATAAATGTTGGAAGAAGTATTCGAGGAACTACCTTCTTAGGAGTGGGAAGTTCTATAAGTGTGGAAGACATGAACATGTTGTAAGAAATTGTTGTAGTGAAATGAAGCCAAAATTCCCAACACTAAAGACAAATGAATATGGTTTAGGCCCTACCTGATGTACAATTCTGTAAGTGTGGACAACATGAGAACTTTTCCAATCACTGTCAAAATCCAAGGGCAGTAGAGGATAACCACCATCAGCCTCAGTAATGTCCCAGGGGGAAAGTTCAGGCCTTTTCTATCACAAAAGATAATATTGAATTATGAATAATGTGGTGATAGGTACTCCTGTTGTTCTATCAAATCTACAAAGTACTTTTTATATTCCGATTCTACTAATTCCTTTATTTCCTCTATGTTTGCAAATAATTTAGAATAAATGCCTTAATTTTTAAATGTAGAGTTTTCAGTCAAGAATCATGTTGGGATTATCCAAGCATCATCAGCATTTAAGAAACTCTAGTATTTACTTTAGTGAGAAAAATCTTATCACAAATATAGTAGTCATTCCCATGCTAGAATTCAACATTATACTAGGGATGTACTGGCTCTGAAGGTACAATGCTAATATCAAAATCATAAGAAAGGAAATCTTAGTAGTCTTGAATGGAAAACCTATAGTTATCTTCCAAGTAGAGTTATCTCATCATGATCTTTGTCTATAAGAACCTACTATATCCATCATTATGGAGTTGATTTGTGAGGAAGAAGAAGTAAATAAGTGTTTTAAGGATAGAAAATGTCCCCATCATCCAGGAATACATTGTAGTATTTCCTAAATAGTTACCTAGACTTACCGTTGAAATATATCTGGAGTTCTACATTGAAATCATACTTGGATCTCATTTGATATCAAAGACACCGTATAAAATGGAAAATGTGGAGTTGTACGAAAAGAAACAACTCCCATATCTTTTGTAGAATGGGGTTTATCTGACTGAGTGTGTCTCCTTTGGGAGAACATGTTCTTTTTTTGAAGAATAAGGATGGATCAATGCACCCATGTATTGATTAAAGAGAACTTAATGGGATCACAGTGAAGAAAAAATACCCTCTTAAAAGAATTGATGACTTATTTGAAAAACATTGTGGGTCTCAATTCTTCTCTAAGATTGATTTTCGGTCTGGTTATCATCAATTGAGGTAGAAGAAAGAAAGTCTTCCAAAAAGTTCCTTTCAATCAAGATATGGGCATTATGAGTTTGTTGTTATTCCATTTGTACTGACTAATACACCTGTTATTTTAATGGATTTGATGAATACTGTCTTTAAGGACTACCTTGATAACTTGGTGGTAGTTTTCATTGATGATATTTTGATATATTCCAAAAGTTGTGAGGAGCATGAGGATCATATAAGTGTTATTTTTAAAACTCTATGGAAGGAGAATCGTTTTGGAAAGTCCAAAAAATGTGAATTCTAGTTACAATAAGTTTCATTCGTGGGGAACATTGTAACCAATACAGGAATCACAATTGACACCATAAGGACAAATTTTGTAGAGGAGTGGACTTAGCCTACAACAATAACTGATATTTTTAGTTTCCTTTGATTAGTAGGATATTATAGGAGGTTTGTGAATAACTTTTCATGACTTTCTAATCTGTTTACCATGTTAACTTGAAAAGGGGTCCAGTTCAGCTACACAAAGGAGTGAGATAAAAGTTTCCAAGAGCTAAAGAAGAGATTGGTTACTGCACCCTTGTTAACTCTACCCTCAAGTGGATAAGGATTCATTATTTTTAGCAATGTATATATGAAATGGATTGGGTTTGTCCTCATGAAAAATGAAAAATCCATTGCTTATGCATGTCGATAGGTGAAGACTCATGAGAAGAACTATCCTACACATGATCTGGAGCTGGTTGCGGTATTTTTTTCTCTAAATATATGGAGGCCATATATTTATGGGGACAAATGTGATATATACATACACCCTCAAAGTTTTATATATATTTTCACCCAAAACGAATTTAAAATGAGACAACGGAGATGGTTGGAACTTCTTAAAGACTATGATTATTCAATACATTATCATCCTGGAAGACAAACAATGTCGCTGATGCATTAAGCAGGAAAGACACAGTTTTTCTTTCCATGATGAGGATTCAAATAGATCCTTTGATCAATGACCTAGTAAAGATGGACATAGTAATTATAAGGGAATGGATATCATCAAAACTAAGCCAAATTATTTCTCAAATGTCATTACTAGAGAATATCAAGAAATCTCAGAAATAATATCCTTTGTTATAGAATAAGTGTGAGGCTGTGAAGGATTGGAAGTTTCCTAAGATCAATATTGATCAATAAGGTGTAATTAAATTTTTTACAAGACTATGTGTTCCATATATTTCAGAAATAAAGAGGGAGTTGATGGATAAAGATCTTATCTCTACATTCTCTATACATCCAGGAATCATGAAAATGTATGGAGACCTTGGTGATCATTATTGGTGGGATAATATGAAAAGGGAGATTTCTAACTACACTTCAAGGTGATTGATATGTAAGAAAGTGAAGGCAGAATAAAAAATTCCTAAAGGGGTATTGCAGCCACTACCCATACCAGCATGGAAGTGAGACAATATCACTATGGACTTCATCACTAGTCTCATAATAATATCCAAAGGAAACAACGTGATATGGGTTACTATGAACCCTCTCACAAATACTTCCCCTTATATCTCTATTCTGGAAGATTTATCTCTTGATCAACTTGCTAGGATTTACGTAAAATAAGTGGTAAGGATATTTGGATTTCCACTATTGTATCTGATCATGATCTAAGGTTAACATCAAAATTTTGGAGAAGTCTTCAACATGCTCTGAACACTAAATTGAATTTTAGTATGGCCTATCACCCCCAAAATTATGGAAAATATGAAGGTACTATTCAAACACATGATGACATTTTGAGAGTAAGCTCAATGGAATTTAAAGGTGGATGAGCTCAGCATCTCCCATTTGATTTGTTCTCTTACAAAAACAGCTTCCACTCGAGCATTCAAATGGCACTTTATGAAGCTCTATATGGGAAGTGATGTAGAACATATACTTTTTGGGATGAAGCTGGTGAGAGAAAGATTATTGGGCTTGATCTTCTTCAAGAGATGGAAGAAAAGACACATGCCATCAAGCAACACATTAAGGCTACTCAGAGTCGGAAAAATAGCTATGTTGACACCTGTCGAAGGGAGTTGGAGTTTGATGTTGGTGACAAGGTATTTATTTTAATTTCACCTTAGAAAAGAGTCATGGGGTTTATGAAGTAAGGGAAGATCATCCCTATGTACATTGGCCCCTATGAATTCCTTGATCGCATAGGATCAGTGGCCTATCGTCTTGCACTTCCTCCAAATCTAGCACATGTTCATGATGTCTTCCACGTATCCCTCTTGAGGAAATACACAACCAGAGGAATCTATGAGGCAGAAGTACCCACACCATTTCTCTTTTGAGGGTACAAGTTGAAATTTCAGAGATGAAATTTCTTAAGGGGGGAAGAATGTAATGACCCAAACTTTTAAATAAAATTTGTTTCTTTAATTTATGTATTATTTTATTTTATACTAATCAAAACTATATCATTTAATTAATGAAGTGAGTATAATAAAAATAATACCACTTGGTTTTGACTATTATATGATCATTGGAAACTAAATTCTTAATGTTATGATTATTGTTTATAAATACAAGTGATCATGGTTAGTTACTATAAAAAGAAGAGTTGATGGCCTCATCCAGTAGACTTGAGGCATACGAAGCCCATCTTTTAGATCTTGGAAAGGAGGTTGCATCCCCAGGCTTTTCTCTAGACCAATCCCAAACTGGGCTTCAATATGTTAAGCTTGAAGTGAATCTCCTAAGGGATACGTACAAGATGATATAAATCACCACTTATGCAATATTGTCCGAGCCACCCCATTATTATATCACCATAGAACACCTTACAATTAGGTCCTCTACAGATGTTATAAGGGGATACGTAACAAGTCCTTAGTTACTTTGTGTAATACTTTTGTATAAATAAAATTTTTATTTATACTTTTGGTAAAATTTTTGTATTAAAAATGTCTGGATAAATATAGGATGAATTTATAGAAGTCCCATTTTAATGATCAAATTTTGGAAAAATGGTATTTTAAAATATTTTTGTATACTTAAAATAATTAATAATGTAAAATGATTTTCAAAAAATGTTCTCCTATTGTTGTGATAAGTAAGAAATTTAGAGTCTAATAAGATCAACTTAACTTTTAGTGAATAGTAAAGTATGAATAATAATATTAACCTTATAAATATTTATTTGACCAATGTAATAGTAACCTCACTTGAGAATGTGTAAATATAATTAAGGCATCTTAAAAGGTGAAGGGATATAATAGCATGTGTAAATAACTATTTCAGAAATTATTAGTTAAGTATTTGTATTTTTTTGGATAAATAGCATTTTTACTTAAAAATTATTTAACTCATAATTAGAAAATTATTTTCATAAAATGGAGGTCATTTTTGAATTTAGAGCATTGATATTAGGTTAGGGTGAATTTATGAGATTATTATAAAATGTTTTGTTTTTTGGTGAATAGTAAAAATATAGTCTTGAGTTTCGATGTGATTAATGACATCATTAATGATGTAATAACTCTGGTTGACTTTTCAATAGTAACATATGTTATGAGGTTTCCCAAGTATCCAATACTATGGGAAAATATCATGGGCAAGCCCATGGTTTTGTAAATACCACCGATGAGGTGTCCCTTGGAAATTAATAAAATATTTCCTCACTTTTTCTATAAATACCAAGCCATTCCCTAATTAATTTTATTCCAAAATACTCCTCAATGAATATCGGGTCTTTCTACTTCCACAGATTCCTCCAAAGGTTCCCTCAAGCGCCCCATGGTCCCAAAATTCATTTTTTTTAAGTCACCCTTCAGGGTAAGAGAAAAATTCACCCTCCTCTTTTATGTCATGACTTCCTTTATGATATGACTTCTAGTTTCCATATTATTATGTAGGTGTATGTTATTATATATCCTTATTACAGTCCATTTAATGTCTAAATTATGAGAGACACTTTCAACTCTCATCAAGTGATTTTATTAATTTTTAAGTGACATCGTTAGGTTGCCGAAGTTTCGTAAAAGAAAACACATTTTCTATTTTCTTTCATGTTTTTTTCTCATGTGGTATGTGATTCAAATATACACACCATGATCTTATTTATACATTATTATGTCCCTATACATTAAAATTATTCATTAATGTATGTTATACTCTTGTTTCTTCTATTTTTATTATTTTCTAAAACCATGTTATATAGCTGTTATGCCGTAGAAATTTTGTCTCAAAATTTCTCTATCTTTCTCCCATGAAATTCTCTTATCTTATTTATGTGAATAACCAGACCTATTTAGTATCTAGGTGTGTTCACAGACATATAAAAATTTTACTATTGATTTTTTAATTGGAATATATAAAACCCTTATTCCCTTTCCATGGTCTATAAATGACATAATGATCTTGTTTTTATACAATTTTTAAAACGTCAAGATTTTGATATAAACCCCTTTTTTATTCTCATTAGGTTATTTAATTAATATATGATATATATGGATATCATGAGAATAATTACATATTAAGGGTCCTCCTTGAGAGCGCTCCAATGCATTGGGTAAGGTATTTAATCTCCTTATATGTTATGTTTTATGATACATTAGTGAATAACCTTGGTTATTTTTAAGAAACCATGAGGATATACCTTGGGATATGTTCATGAATGTCTAAATTAAATGTTGTTACCAAATTTTCAAGATATGATTAAAGTTATTGTTACTATTTCATGCCTATTTACCATTCCTTTATGATATCCCTCATGTTGTTATTGATATCGCTCAAGATCATATGTAAACTATTTCACTTGTTTTCATTACTGGGCCTTCTGCTCACTCCTTCCATTGATGTATGTCTCTGGGTTTTGAGATGTAGTAATTGTACTTATGATGAACCAATGAAAAATCTTCACAAGTGTATTATAATAATGTTTAATTTTTTAATGTATTTTGTTCTGGATTTCCAAGAAATTTGACTTTAATGATCCCTTGTTTGTAAAACGCAATGAAAAGTTATTTAATAAAAGAGAGGATGCCATATATTTCTAGGAGCACCACCATCTACAATATCTATTAAGGATATAATCCTTGCCCTTATTTTTTTCAAATTACTTAAGAAATCTATGGATAAAGAGATTACTTCTATACTACTTATTATCTTTTGATATATGGTCTATCTAAGAGAACTATTCAAACCCCAGATGTTATTTTTTAGTTATTTTTCTCTTTATTTAAATAGTTTTTATGGTCAACGACTACCACTTATTGGGATCTACTTAAATAATAGAATTCACATAAGTATTAAAATTACACATTATTAATCCCTCTATTTTCGGAAGTGAATAACTCCAACTTGTTTGGATGAAGTTGGATAAATAGATCATTAGGGGAATGATATATCTTAGGAGGTTGCACAAAATGTAAAAATATAATTGTAATTGTATAATGGAAACTCAGAGTTGATAGAAATGTTGTGATGGTAATAAATGGTGAGATATGAAGTTAAAATATTTTTACAAGTTATTCCAATGAATATATCCTGAGATTTTTTATATGAGATGTGGAAAGAGAGCAATGTTGATCCCTAGAAATTTATATACCTTAGAATTCTTCTATCATATTTCTATAGATGAAAATAATCTGTTACATCCACAGAATCTCTCTCATATTCAAGACATGTTACATGCAACTCTCATAAAGAATTATGTATTTTATCCTTCGCATGTACTAAACTCAATGTTCATAACACTGGAAAATTTAATCTCTTGTGATGAACAACTGGTGGAGATTATGGATAGTTGGATGAAACTTCTATAAAACAATACCTGTCACATTCTCAATGAATTTTTCTGAAACTAGAAATTTGATTTAGGTACATGGGAACATGAGAATGTGGAAAAATATAGATTTCCAAAAACAATTCTATCATAATGATTGAATTTTGAGGGATAAATTAATTTTAAGGTGGTATAATGTAACACTATAATATATTATGAGATATTTATAATTAAATAAATTTTATTTCGTTGGTTGGATTCCTTACACAAGTCAGCGAGTGGAAAACACAATGAAATACTATTGAAATATTATTATAATTTAATGTGACAAGTGTCCCTTATAAATTGAATAGATTTTCCTAAATAGTATTATCTACATTATAAAATATATATAACATTCCTACTAATTACATGTTTATTAATAATTATTTTGTAATAAGAACAAAATTTTTATCCTTTTCATTTTATTCATCAAAATTACTTTTTCTTCAAATATGGGTTCTATAGGTCATTTAAAAAAAATTATTTTCTTTTTGGTTATTTAATAAATTGTATTTTAATATAAGAATATCATTTTATAATAATAATATCAAAAATAAAATAGGGATATATTGATGGGATTTTTTTCTTAAAAATTTATTTTTTTTTGTTAATAGTGAAAAAACCGATTTTATTGAATATTGTATTTTTCTATTATGATTTTCAAATGTTCTATATTAAAAATTTTACTTTAAAGTAACATTATAACTCATTTTTTTATGATTATACTAATTTTAATCTACCTTATTTTATATTTTGATATAAAAACATATTTTATATATAAAAATGAATTTTTTAGAAAAAAAATTCTAATTGTGTCTGGAATTTTTTTAAATTGATTTATTCCACTTTAAGAAATTGAATCATGAAAAATGGATTCAAAATTTTTATTCAGGAAGTTAATTTTTTTTAAATATTCAACTTCTATTTGTAGTTATTATGAATAGTATTACTAGTAAATATTTGTCACCTTAGTAAGGGTAACATGTATAAAGTAGGAATAAAATAGTTTTATAAGGATTTAAAATTAAATTATTTTTTTCAATTGTATTAGTTTTATTTCTCTATTTAAATCCATTTCTATAATATTTGGTCATGTAGTTCCATTTTTCATTGATTATGACATTTATATTTAATTTAGAATTGCATAAATATAAAATTCCACTTTGTTGACTTTAATATCTCTAAAAATTTTATATAAAATAAAATGTAATTATTTTCATTTATAAATATTAATAATAAAGTTAATTTAATATTTTTTATAATAGATATTTTTTTGAGTGAATATTTTATTTTAAATTCTTATGCAACACCAAAACATAATTTTCCAAATAAATGAAATATAAAATAAAGTATTATAAAAAATTGAACATATTACATTTTGAGGTAATTATTTAGTTCTATTAATCTATTAGATAAAATTAACATATAAGTAATTTTTAAAAAGTTTATATTTAAATTATATATTTTTATTTAAAACTATAAATTCATTATAGTTGAAAATATTAAAAAATCACATTGATAATATTTTATAATAAATTTTTTTATTAAATAATTAAATCCTTGTAAAAGTCATGTATTTCTACACTTTAATGGGATATGGATGAATATAAAAATCATTGTTAATTTATTTTTCACTTTTATTTTTATTCTAACATTATTTACCCATTAATAGTATAAAACATTCATATTGCGGTAATTCTAAAAAAGATTAATGGGGGGTTTAAAACTAACATTTAATGGCCAAAACATCACCTAAATGTTTGAAAATATTATTTTATGAAATTATGTATACGTATAGTCATAAAATATTTAAAATATAATATTCTTGAGGCACTATATTGTCAAAAATAATTTATATTAATTTACGTCTTTAAATAGTTCTTCTAGTGCCCCTCTCCTCACAGATAAAAGGGAACATAATTTCTTAATTTCCCCTGATGTTTTTGGCCACCTAGATCAACCAGTAAATTCCATAATACCCATATATCATAATTCCCCAAGTTGAATACGTTATTTTATTTCCCAAAGACTATCCTTTCAGGCATTATGTGTATATGAAATATGCTTCCCAACATTGATATATTACTCTTAACTGAGAGTTTTCTTTTTCATTTCATGTTAAAACTATACTAAATAAAGGGTATCTATTAATAAATAATGATTTAACTATATTCATTATAATTAATTTTTATTATGATTATGGACTACCATTATCCACCATATTCCAATCCATTCTAAAATAATAACTCCACTCATGCATACTTGTGGACTACCACTTCCATGAAGTGATGTGATTCATTTTTCACATCAATTTTACATGGATTGTAATAAGTATTTAATTAATATATATATATTTCATATATTTTATAAAAAAATTAATCCTTTATTATTATTTTCAATCCTTTTATTCTATTCATTAAAGAGTGAAAATTGTGTGAATACATACATATGCCCAACAATCTCCCTAAATAGTGTAACTAATTTTTCTATCTATAAGTTTTATAGATTCCTCCATATATATATATAATTAAAATATATGATATTTATTTCTTTATTAACATTCTAGGAAATATTTAACCATTATCAATGTATATACATTGGGACTTTTAAAAACAAACATGCTTGAGAATGAAAATAGTTGTCATTAGGAACAATTGTTTTTAATAAAAATTTCTAAAAAAGGATCTAAGATAATATAAGTAAATCATATATTGTATGATATATATGGATATATTTATCAAATAATTATAATAATAAAATTATTTTTTATACAAAATTTTAGTATATGAGTGATGAAAGATGATACTCTTTGTAAAAGATTTTTATCTCACATTTATTTCATTAAGAAGAATGTCATATTCCCCACTTTTATCCACTATATGGTGTATATAATTCCCATATATTTCATTCATAAATTTCCTTATGAAAAATAGGGGTATTTAAATACCCATATAAGGTTATCTCTTTCAAATGTGCTTCATATTAATAAATTACAACAATGTTAATGGATTTATGATATAATCACGTTTACTCGGGATTGATTATGCTTGAATTTCCATTGAGGAAATAATATGATCTTTCTTTGACAGTACAATTTATTTTTTTATTTTTTTTATTTATTTTAATAAAATATAGGTTTTAATTTCATTTTCACCACTTTAGGTAGTAAATATATTGGAATATTATTTTTAATGACAACCAACTATGATTTACTATTTTTTACTAAATAATTTTTTTTCATCTCCATGTTTTTATTAAATTATTTTAAAAATGATTTAATATTATAATAAAAGATTTTAATTTAATTGTCACCCATGTTTTAATTTTCTTAAGAATGTATCAAATAAATCCTCCCGTTCAATTAAAAACATGTTACTTATAACAGTTTATCGAAAAAATGATAAAGGAATCATTTGTTTATAATTTAAGAAATGAATTGAATTATCCACTATCTTGACCTATTTGAATCATACATTAATAATTTGTAAGGTTTTATTCAATGAAATTTTCATGAACAATTTTTGATATTTTTTTAATATTTTATTTCAATTTTAAATTTGTGTTTTCCTTATAAAATATTTTATTAATATTTTAATCATTTTTTTCAAATATGATATAAATATTCAATATTACGAATCCTTTATTGGAGATATGATCCAATGATTCCATCCATATTTTTTATCTATATTTTTTATGATTATGATGATTATATATTTATAAAGGCCATTTTTTCTATTCAATACAATATGATGAAATTTTGATATTTTTATTAAACCCATTTCCTTTTCATGGGTTTTTATGATGATATAATGATTTTTATTGTTATTTTTTCATTAAAATTTATTTCTTAATTATATGATGAGTGGTAAAATAATTATAAAGTTTTCCAATTTTTTGGGTAATGTATTATATCCCATGAGACAAGCATATGAAAAAAGTTGATGTGTTTGATTCATTGTGGGAAATATGTTGTGATGCTTGATCCAACTCGGGAAATAATTGTTGATGACTAATCTTTAATGATATGGGAAAATTTTATTGATTCCTGGTCCACTAGGATTTGATTGTCTTGCATGATAACCTTGATATATTTAATGTGTTATATAAATAAGATTGTTACCTACATTTTCGACCTATTTTCAGGAATATTATCTGATCATAGGGTTCATGATTTATTTTTTATAATTTCATACACATATGATTCAATAGTTTTTTACTAATCATGTTTTATTCTACAGATCATTTTTAAAATATAATAGAATATTTATAATTAATAATATAATTTATCAACATGATATCATACCCTTATTCTTATCTTATACATCTATATGTTTACCAATTTTTATATCCAATTTATACCCTTATTGGGCATATAAGATAACCCTTTCTTTTATTTACTTTCCCAATTCTAGAATAAATGTTTTTAGATTGGTTTTTCATGAAGGATAAATATATATAATATCATTATGAAAGAGTATTATGAATATAAATAATAATATTTTTACATATTTATCCTCTAATGAAACTAAACATTTATTTTCCCGTTACGTGTTTTATTGATATATATTGAATATTCACATAAAAATAAATAATATTTTCGAATGAAATACATGGGAATCTATATCATCTCATTAAAATATTTCATTTTTTTCATTTCTTAGTACCCAATAATTATATCCTTAACTACATTAATAACATCACTATGTAAAGGGGAAAATTCATTTTCCTACAGTTACAAGATTGATCTTCCAAAAATCACATAAAAACAAAAAATATAAGACTCCCCACAAAGTATGACCCCCTGGAGATGACCCCATAAAAATAATATGGCCCACACCTAAAAAAGTGCACAATTATCCTATAATTTAAATGACCCCCCCCCCCCCTCTTAACCCTAGAAACACACTCAAACTTATCCTAATGGTGATCACTTATAACCATGAAAACTACTTGATTTCACACATCTATGGAGGAATATCAATGTGTTTTAGTGTAAAAATTTTCTCCCTCTTCCCATCACAATAAGTATAAACAATGTTCATTATAACATCTCATTAAATTATTTTAGGTTTTTTTTAAACTTTTATTTGAGTATCCTTTGATTGGATATATTTTTGTGATTTTTCCAGTGTATCGTCAATGTTTTTAGGTTATCTGGGCCAATGAATGGTTTCCAAAATGTTTGAAAATCCATATATCCAAACTATATAACCTTTATAGTATCCCATAAAGGAGTATAGGGTTATTTAATAGTTAGGAATAAATGAATCCATATGATGCACCCTGAATAGAAAGGTTCACATTGTTTGGTAATAGTTAAAAAATATATGAATTCTAACCATGCAGTTCTTCCAGTGGCTATGTTTTAGGGACATAGTTGGGCTCATAGTTAGTAATAACTAAGAAAAATATCCCAATAAACCATTAGAATGGGTTGTGAAGTATTGAAAATTATATTTGAAATCCAAAACCCCCCAGTTAACCCTAAATTATCCCAGTCAAACCTAATTCGATATATTGTCTTTTGGGATGCCTCTAGAGGTGTTTGGTATCTCCCAACTTCATGTCTTGGTAGATCAAAGTGGGTATTTTAGCCCCATAAGTTATGTTTTCATGGCCTTTGATCTCTTTTATTATTATTTTTTTATCCTAAATTTTATGATTGGATTATGTCCTCTTTGATCATAGAGGGATGATGTGGATGTTTAGATCCAGGATCTCTTCTTACTTATACTAGGATCTCTCTTCCTAGATGAAGTGATCACCATATGAGGAGACACATATTAGACTAGTTGTGACTGAATTATATATTTCCAAGTAGGTTTTACAATGCTTTACTTCAACATTTAATTAATTTTTATTGAGAATTCATAGATACATTTTTCATAATTTCTAAAAAAAATTCAATGTATGTTTCCGTTCAAATTTCTTGTGAATTATTCTTTTAAATTATTCTATTAGAACTAGGAAAGGTATTAATTTAATTCATATAATCATGAACTATCACGTTTTTTTTTGTTTTTATAAGTTCCATGTTTTTATGAATTTATCTTGAATGAAATTTTAATGGATTATTTTTTTTATGTGAGGAATTTATATCGGGTTTCTACCATAAAATAAAAGTTTTTGATTTGACTGAATTGATTTGAACTCTTTGATGTTTTATAAGTTGTTTCAAGTGAATGATTTTATTAAATAACCAATATATTTATTTGAGTGTTTTAAATATTTTTTTAATTTATTATTATTGGTTAATTTGAAAATGGTGATTTATTCACATTGAAATAGGGTGTAAACTCATGTTTTGAATTGAACTTGAGCTGTTTAAAATTGTGAATCATCATTGAATTTCTTTTTTACATTTTGAAATAAATTATTGTTTTAAGGTACCATAGGGAATTACCATTATGGTTTTTGAAATTATTTGGGTATAGATACCCTTTTATTGGTTTAATATAAATGAAATATTTTTAATGAAAGTGATGATGTTTAACGACCCGATTGTCATGTTATGATGAAATAGTCTTACAATAATTTCTTAATGTAACATGATTAATTATTTTATATCTAACTGATGGGTTTTTAAAAATTCATTATATAATTAATGTGATAATGGTGGGTGAGAGTGATATTTGATTATAGGGAAGGTTCCCATGATTGAAATGTTGAGGTCATGATCCAATTATTGATATTCCAAAGGATCCATGTAGTGATCCTTATAAATTTATTATATCAATCACCTCTTTTTACTAGTCATGGGAATATTGTTAGTCATATGAGATTAACTATATATATTATCTCTTGTAGAATCACATCAATTTTAGTGGATCCATAGATAACATAATAGGATTGGCTTATGGACGCGTTACCATGATACGAGTGTGTATGGAACTGGTTTTCTTACAACCTGTAAGACTATATGAATGCCATATGATCAGTCACAATGTATTTTTATTATAATAAAAATAGTTTATTTACTATTCTATCTATGTTTTATCCATGTAATCCACATACATGAATCTCAATACAAGACACCACTCATTTTCACTACCTGGAAATAGAGTTTCCTATAATCATTGATTCCAACTCTTAATTGATCTATTTGTTAGAGTGATTTACAATGACTCAGTTGTATTGAATCATGTACATATATTTATATCATGTGAATATTTTTCTCTCCATATTTCATAGTAATCCATATTTTTATATTGTTTTCAAATATTTTAAAGAAAATATTTAGTTTTCAAATAGTAAAATTGTATGTTTTATAGGTTTAGTTTGATAAATTGTTTTGAAAATGTTTGAAACAATATTTCCAAACAATGATTATTTCTCCTTTATTTTAATCCTATAATACAATATTTGACATGAATTATTTAGTAAATATATAGAATTATTTTTTTAAACCTACTAGGCTCTATAGTTCACACCATACTTATACCATTTGGTGTGTGAAATCTTATGAACATATAGAAGGTCTTCATTCTCTTATATCCCTTAGTGGGTTCATGCTAGGGTAACTAAGGTAGGGTGAAATGGGATATAGTGGGTGTTCATGGACCTTTAAGAGATTTTTTTTGGTAGTTTATTCCAACATTCAATTTTTACAGTTTCTGTTTATTATCTCATAGGTAGATATTGAGTTGTTTAGCTATTTGATTTCTATAGTGTACCATGATTATTGTTTTCACTTGTGGGTGAAATAATTTTCAATGTTTAATTCTTGATTCATGAGTACTATCACAACCCCATGGAGATTTTCAATCCTCATTGGGTTAGTGGAATACTAACAATGATGTTTGTTTAGATGGAATTTTGGGTTGGTTCATCACAAATGGTATAATAGTAGGTGTTTATTTGAAAGGATGAAAATGGAATTAAAATAAAATTTGTTATTTGGTTTGAGTGATGGTAGGAATGATATTAATAAATTATTTAGATTCAAGAGGATGTTCATGAATGAGTACTTCACCACCACCTCTTACTAATAAGAAAAGAGTTACTAGGGAATATTGGTAATTGAGTATTTTTTTAATTATTGGTCTCTAAATGATAAATGGAATTTTTAATCCTGATGAGATTATTTTTTATTTTGGGAATATCTTATGGTTTTTAGGATAGAAAATAATAAAGAAAAATGTCACACTATACTTTCAAGGTCTGGTAAAATATGATGAATCAATGTGACTAATTTTTAAGTCAATGAAGAAACTGTAATGTGGTTGGTGTATGTTTTACCAGCCAATGTGAACAAGATATTAATATTTTACCCAAACCCAAACATAGAACCCTATTCTTTTATTCCAAAATGACTTCACTCATATGAGGTCATCTATAGGGTTATGGGTGTAGTTTTTTTCATTCCCTTGTTTGAATATTTCAATTTTGGTGTCTTGTTTTTTGTTTTAAATATTTTTTATTACAATTGTTTTTAATTCAAACATGTTTTCTTAATGATTTTAAAAGTCATCTCAATTAAAAAAGGTTTGATCTTATGATTTTTTTTGGGAATGATGATTTTAATTGACTAATATGTGATTTTTTATGTAATTATTTATGAAGATATTTGGTTTTTTAAATGATTTAAAATGAAAATTATTTGGTAAATACGAATATGGAGTCAGTGTTTTTGAAATGATGGATGAATTTTAATGCCCTGGTTGGGGACTTTTTAAACTTGTAATGTATTTATGAAAATATATCTCATTTTGAATGTAAATAGTAATGTTTTATAAATTTTTATATCTTGTGTGTTTTTAAATCAATGAAGCTTTTATAAACATTGTTATGGTCCTCATTAATATTTTAGAATCACTTATATTCTTTTCATGTTTTTTGTTATGCTTTATTTGATGAGATAGTGTTTTATTATTACCAGAAGTGAACTACATGATGTTTTACATGAGATAAATAGTATCCATTTTCATCCTAGTTGTTGAGTGGACCTTTGTATTTTCTATAAGTGACATATCTTTTTGATGACTCTATAATGAATCTATATCGAGTGGTGGAGCCAGAGAAGATCCATCCTTTGAAAACCATCATTGACCTCTTAGATTTACATACACATTCTATTAATGGTTAATTTGGTTATATTATGGTTGTAATGTTTCTTAAAGAAGTTGATTGAATCATTTATTTTCTCCAGAATCCTAATTCTCTAATATTTATGTCTTTTAATTTGTTATTTGATGTACCTCTCCACGAGTGGCGGGAAGTTAGGATTACCTATCTCGAACATAAAATATGTTTATGGTAATACATAATGTTATTTCTAATTCAGTGGATGTATCCTGAGGAAGAGTTGAAGGATAAATTTCTCTAGTTCATAGGTTTCAAACAAGATGAGAAATTAGTTCTTTTGTATTCCATGAAATTATCAAGTAGGATATGATTTAAAATTGAGATTAATGATAATGAATTTGTTAAGTAAATATATTTTAGGAACATTTTTCACCCATAAATTTTAACCTACATGCATGTAAGATAGAAAATTTGTTATAATAAGATGCTAAAAGGGGGGTTTTCATAAGAATATGAGCTATAAACATGAAAAAAAGTGAATAATATCTCATTCATGATTGTGAAAGGAAATTATCCTAAAAATGGTAATAGGCCTCACATTCATTTTCGGTGTGGATAAAATTATCATACTAGGTGTTTATGTTTGAAATAGTTGATATTTTTTAAATAGTGTTTATATTTTGGCTCCCTATAAGTGGTCTAATATATTGGGAGACCTGAATGGTTTGTTAACATCAAGGATCATCAGCACCTGACTATGGTGTGTAAGATACATCAAGATAATAAGTTTATTTCCCTAGTACATGTAGTTAATAATTTTACATAGTGAGGGATCCTCCATTGGTGGGATATGTTGATCTAGTATGTTGTTTCCAATTTTGGAGTAAAAACTAATAACGTTTTCCTTAAAGTGGCTTGTCTATTTTTGGAAACAATTTGTTTTTGAGATCTTATTGGCTTGTTTTTTTTGATCTTTTTGAATGGTATCATATGGAAATATATTTTAATGTGTTAATGTGTTTATTATTTATATTTGTATTTTTTTACTTATTAAGGTACACTCTTTAATGCTTAATATTCTCTTCTAATGAATTCAATTTCTTTTTTTGTTGATCTCCTAGTGATGGGGATGAATATTATAATTACAATACGTTATATTTTTTTGGTTTTTTGTTTTTTTTTAATCTTATTTTCATCCATTGATGGATGTATTCTTATGGTCAGTGTTATATTCAATTAATTTTGTTTGTTTTTTCATGGTATCCTTTTATTTTTCTAGGGTGGTTAGTGCTATATTTTTATTTGTTGTACTATCTCACTTATTAGTCTATTGTTCCATGTTTTTCACTAACCTTGACGTTTGATATCTTAGTTTATAGACATATATATACATTGGTAATTTAATTGAGTAACTAAGAAGATATGATTCGCAGATAGAAAATAAACGTAGTGGTGATTTATTTCTATTTTATGAACTCAATGTGGGGTGATTCTTAGTGTTTTAGATCCATGGTTACCATTGAATACTTACCCAAGTTATAATTCATTTCCAGTGTTGTGCCTTTTTTTACATGTTTGAACATAGATTTACTATAAGATCATTTTTTATTATATATATTGTGCTTTTTGATGTGTATTTCAGTTATGTTTTTATCTTAATTCTCTTAGATATTCTCCACATTAGTTATTGAAGTCTCTTCTTTGATCAAATGTTTTTTATTTTCTTTTGTAACACCATTTTATAAATCTATAAATCGTGGTGAGACATATGGAAGGTCTCCATTCCTTTTTTTTTTTGAGGTGTGTGGGGATCTTAATGTGTTAATCACGGAGTTTGTGTAAATTATTTTCCTTTGAGTGTGTCTCTCTTCAGGATTGTGTACCATCAACCACACAAGATGAGTGAGGGTATTCTTATTGTTTTGTCTAGTTAAATATTTTTATTGGATTATTTTAGGATATAAATTAATATGGTGGGGACATTGAGACATCATATTACATATTTATTAGTGTTTTGTCCAATATATTTTAGTATCATTTGGTTGGATCTCTTTACAGGTTTTTTCTTGTGTCTTTTATAAGTTTTAAGGTGGTTTCATGGTCTGTTTATAGTTGGAACATGGATTGAAAACCCATGCATCTAAACCATGAAACTGTTACAGTAGTCTAGTTAGGGAAAAACAATTGGTTCATTGTTATAAAAACCACTTTTCCAAACCATTCAACCTAATTATAAATAGTCAAAAAAAATTTGAATGGTTAAAAAAATTATATCATAACCATGTAGAACTTATAGTGGATCTGTTTGGGGATAATATTTGGGATACGAATTAGTAATAACTATGTGACCAATTATATGATACCATGAAAATGGTTTTTTAATCCTTGAGAATTGTATTTAAAATCAAAAAACCACTAATGATCCCAAAAATCCCAGGATATGAAAATCATTTGACTTATTGTCTTTTGGGATCCCCCGATAGTAAATTTGGATCTCCCAAAATCAACCTTAGTGGATTGCTGTATTGGTCTAAGTAGTGATCCTCTTCTCGTGATCTAGTTTCTTCATAGCCTTTGACATCTTCAATTATATTTATTTGGTCTTCAAAGAGGTTATGATGGACTTTTCTCCCATTGAATCATGAATGTATGAACTTCGATTTTGGATATATGATCTCTTCTCACCTATATCGGAATCTATATTCATATCTCTAATTTTCCCCATTGGAGCAGACTCATCTTATATTCATTTTTATTTGCTTGATAAATTTCAAGTAGATTTTTATATGCTTTTTCTTCAACTTGAAATTCATTTTTCATTAAAATAACTAGAAACAAA
This sequence comes from Viscum album, assembly GCA_963277665.1. Classification (NCBI taxonomy): domain Eukaryota; kingdom Viridiplantae; phylum Streptophyta; class Magnoliopsida; order Santalales; family Viscaceae; genus Viscum; species Viscum album. Next base: position 524,778,382 of record OY728150.1, read on the forward strand.
TTTTTTAATTTCTAAATCATGTTTTATGGATGTTTTCATTGAAATTACATTTGAAATATTCCATGACCATCTTCCTAATGAATTTAACATAGCATCAATTGAAAGGAAATAATCATGATCTCTTGATATTTTTTTAATTTTGTAATTCTATGACTGTTTGGATTTATTTTTTTGAAACTATTAAAGGATGATTTGTTTAAAGTTATTCCTTTGGACTAAGTTCATTTCTTAATATGAAATTCATTGATTTGAATTAAATTGGTTGAACCATTTTATATTTTCTAAAGAGTTTCAAATTATTGACTTTTTGAAATTAACATTCACCTTCTATGAATGATGTTACCCTTTATTGAAATGGTCATTCTTGGGTAATAGGAAATTAGTTATTTATTCTCATGTAATGAGGGTGTTAAAACATCTTCTAAAAAATCATTATTCCTTTTAAAATTTTAAAACATCCTTGAATTAATTTTTCTTGTTTGGAAAGAAATGATTTTTTAAAGGCTTATTGGGAATTTCCATTATGTTTTTTAAATGTAAATTGGTATATATATCTATTTAATGGATATGTTTAAGAAAAGTATTGAATTGACTTCATGATTTTTCATAGACTATTTAACACTTTATGATGGTCATCTCTTGTAAAAATCTAGTAATGAAACATTATTGATTCATATAGTTCCCATTGATGGGAGTTGAAAATGGGATTATTTATATCAAGATATATAATGGGTGATTATGAGATATTATATGAGGAATGATAGCATGATTGAAATGTTTGGACCTGAGCCAATGATTGATAATGATAAGGTTCCTCAGTGTGATCCTATAAACATGATAATCTCACTCACAACTTTATACTAGTCTTGGGAACCATAAAAGTAATATTATATTACTAAGATATATTCTTTCCTAGTAGACATAGACCATATCTAATGGTTCCTTATAGAACATATAAGGTTCAATGTATGGATATCCGGCCTGAAAATCAGGTGTGCGAGGAACTTGTTTTCTTGAGATACATGTGACAGTATATATGCCTCACGATCAGTCATATTTTATTTTCATTACCTTTGATATGGTAGCCCCACTATCATAAATAGTATTTTAATATGACATCTATATACATGATACTTGATACATGATAGTATTTTTATTAATACATGGAATTAGAGTAGTATTTCTGGATTGATTCTTACAACTAAATGATCTATTTATAAATGTTAAGTAACTCAAATATATTTTGTTGATTCATGTACAAATCATGATATTAGTGTAGTGTTATGGGGTTTCTTATTTGATATAAATCACACTCATGAAATATTTTTCAATTATTTTCAAGAAACGGTTTAGTTTTTAGAGTGTGAAATGAAATATTTTACAGGTTTTGTATGATAAATTATTTTTAAATGTATAAAACTATATTTTCTAAGTATTATTTATAATCCTCTTACTATAAAAATCTATTAGAATATTTGAAATTAAATATTATGTAAAAAATATATTCTTTGTTAGAAACCTACTATACTTTATATCTCACACTTTACTTATACCATTTAGTCATTTTGACATTTATGATCTTATTGAAGGTTCGTATTCTCTTTTATTCCTTTGTGGATTCCTAATAGGGTGTCTAAGGGAAGGTTAATTGGGACATGGTGGGTTGTCGTGGACCATAAGGAGATGGTTTCTCGTTTTTATATTCTACTTTAATTTTTTATAGTGTATCTTTTTACTCTAAGATGTACTTATTGATTTTTTTTATCTGAAATATTTCTTAAACATTAATATGATTTTTTTATATTTCGGCCACAATTATTCATATAGGATAATTCTGGATGCTTAGGTTCTTGAAATTAGCCCATGGAGATCGAAATTACTCTTTGGGTTTGTGTAAAATTGACTCTGATATTGGTATAGATGTAATTTTTTGTTGGTTTGTAAAAACCTATGTGTAATGGATTCATCCCGACTATACTTACCTGGGGGACACTACAGGGGTCTTCGTCACCCCTAAATGAAAATTGTTGTTGAGGTAAAAGAGGATGTATTTTCTTACAAACATACAATCTATAATGAAAGATCATAGATCATTTCAAACACTACCTGGTGTATCCAACTATATATCAAAAAACTAATAAATGTTTAAGGAAATAATATTTGAAAAACTATATACCATCCCTGAATCAGGGAATCAATAAAAATGGTTCTTCATATACTTAGTGGAATCCACAAGCCCGACAGGGTTACCAATCCTAATATCAACCATATTTTTCATGTGAGTATTTAAAAAAGGTTCCCTTTTTCGAATTCAAAACTGAAATATGGACCATACAAATAAAGTATCTCAGAATAAAGATCACATAAAAAAATATGAAGAACCACACCCTCATTAATCATTGTTTTTTTGGTGAAGTGTATTTTCCTCACATAGTTTCCATGTTATATTTACTTGGGTTCTGACAAAACTAGAGGTAGACCTCATAATATTAATCATGGTATAAGTTTCACACCATAATATATAAAACATTTACCTCCCATTGCATCAATAATTTTCCACTGCACCATAATTACTTACATCCACTCTCATAATTGATTATTGAATCATTAATTGTATAGCTGACACATTCATTAATTTGATTGTGTGAGAACCCACTCTATTTTTAAAAAGAGCATAAGTTATTCATTGTGGAAATTTACCCATCCCATAGAGTACATGTTCCCTATCCAATTGTGGATTAAAAATTTACCTAGATAAAGAACCACACCAAACATAACTATACAAATAATACTCATAAAATATTTTTACCATGACATACCTGAAATTGGATTACCAACACCACTGCAATATATGAAACCTATACCTAATCTGATCAAAGGCATGATGACCCCACACCTAGATAGAGGACCTACACACCTATAATGATACTTTGTACCCTAAACCTATGAAATAGTAATGAACTATATAATCTAATTTGGTGGACCCAATCCTCCCTACCAGACACCTCAGTCTAGGGAGTACCGACCACGGGGGAGGATCCTGCATTTCATCTGAGCTCTTCAGATAGGTTGAATAACAACTAACTAGATAGTAGATTCTATTCCCTCTAATAAATGGGGAAAGGGGTGTTAATTAAACCCTTTTATCATGGAATTGACCTATAGAAAATTCAATAGAGATCCTCAGTGAATTCCAACACATTTATTAGTATTTCTAGGACTCTTAACATCCAATGATTTTAGAACATTCACATAAAAAGAAGGAATTTCAATATGGTAAATCAATATCCTTATTTCATGAAATTGGCATCATGAAAAGAAATCACACCATAATATTAACAAATGAAAATTCTTCTAATGATTCATGTAGCTATAAAAAAATTACCATGTGATCAATTAAATAATGTTCAAAGTTTGAAACCAATATTATTAGATTCATTACAAAGGGATACATAGATCATTATAGACTATCTTGGTTCCCTAGTCTGACAACTACACTTATTCTACCAAATCATTTTCACACAAATTGTCTGGATCCTTACCCACTAGATATGTATCTCTAAGCTCCTTCCATAATGAGGACATACTTAGATACTAAACAATCACGACACGACATGTTGTGGACCCTCCAAGACTAGGGATAATTCAAGAGGGACACCCCAAGTCATCCTATAATTGATATATGGTTGGTTACTGTAAACAAGTAGGAAAATAAATATATAAGGGGAGTTATCTCGTACATAATATAGTAGAACATAACCAAAAAGATAGAAATAATAAAAAACACATAGTATATAAAATTATATTATAAAAGTAAAAAAATACATGTATACATCCAAAATTAGGGGGGGAAGAGGGTTATAATGTCATGTACCTTCCTATAAAACTACACTAGATTTTGTAACTCCTTGACACAATCAAAATATTGACCCATTGTACCAATTCAAAAGGACACCAATCAATAAGTCATTCAAATATATACAACATGTTTTGATCAAAGTCCAATGAATACATGCATAAAATTATTCAACAGTTCAACCTAAAAAATACAATTAATGATGATTATCCACAAATTAAAAAGGATAAATAACATGGACATCCAATGAAACCCATGTTAATAATAACTCATATTATATGAATTCATCAAAAAAATTTCCAACCACACCCATAAAATAACAAGGGGAAATAATGTAAAATCCAACTACAAATAATATTCACCATGGGAATAACCCACATCATACCAATACCCTAGTGGAAGAAACTTACATACATTATCATCTACCATAGAAGATGTAATAAACTAGGCCTATAATGGTAGACACAACCCAACACCACCAACAGATCCTAGAGAATTTTATGGGACTTATAGTTTACAAAATCACACAAAAACCTGAAATACATTTCACTTACTATACCATCATTTAAATTCTAGGAAATTGACAAGAACTAAATTCATTTGATGATTCCTTTAATGAGGTCTCAAACAATAACAAGTTCACTAAAGAACACTGGATTTTCACCCAATCCTCTGAACTTATCGGATGAGATTAAAAACCTCAAAATATAATTAGGTAGAAGAAATCATCTTATGAAAAACACATTTGATAAGAACCAAACATCATATAAAAACTAAGAGGGAATAGAGTAAACTAGTATAAATAATCTACTTAAAAACTAAATAATGTTTTGGAGATAAAATTAGAGTAATATAAATGGGGCTATCCTCCCCCCAAAAGATTCATCACGCACAAGAAATCCATCATTTTTAGACATCTCAATCACTGTGTCCTAACAAATCACCATATCTAAGGAATTATAACTCCCTATAATATAAATACCATATAATAAAGTACCTTACCGAGACATGAGTCTGTGCTTATCAAATAATCTCTTGTTATAACATGAATGGTCCTTTAGTACTCAAATAGTGAAGGGAAATGAAATAAATCGTGACTATATAAATCTATAAAGTAACATCACACGCATATTTTGATGGATATTTGGGATATCATAGATTTACATGGAGGACCCAGTCACTAATATGAAGGATTATTCTAACCCCATAAAACAAAAAACTACTACAACATCGACCAGGTTCATAGTCATCGCAAACGAATCATATTTCACATCCAAATATTATGCAAATACATAAGAACTATATATAATGATCTAGTGGAAGATACCATTTATATTTATCTAAGAATATTTTTACATTTTCCTTTTTCAGAACCCAAGGAACAACCTTGAAGAGGGGGACAATTTTTTCTGATTGAGTACTTACCATGGAGGCTATCTTGATAAATGAGTTAGAATTCAACTCACCCATCCTAGAAATCCAAGTCACATTCCCCAATAAAATATTTTGGGGTATATGGGGAGGAATGATTTCATAATTACTATCAAACAACTCAATGATGCATTGAACTACACCTCTTCTTTCAATAGAATTATTCATTCTTATCCAAACACCATCTTCCATGACCCTCCATCCACTAAGATATCAAATCAATTAAAGAAGATAGATGTTTATCTATTTTTTAAGACATAAAAGGGTCAATAATCCATTATTTAATTTTAATATGGTATGTGAATTTCCATTACACATACTCTTCTCTAATATCCTTAATCTATCAGCACAAAAAGATTAGGATCTGTGAAAAAATAAATGTAATCCCACTAAGACCCTCTATTAGTGTAGAGGAACTCACCATCATATTATATATGTAATGGTACTCTATATAGACGCAAATTTAGTGAAAGAACATAAATTTTACTATGTCTACAAGGTGTGAATGGCCAAAACTCAAGCCATAGTAATTTTCATAGGTCTAAATGGGAGTGTTCTTTCATAGTACATGGGGTGTTCCTTGCTACATGGAGTGTGGAAAACTTGTGTTCCTAGCCGTGTTCCCAAACCTAGGATATTATATGTTTCCCAAAAAAACATGTACATATACAAACCATGTGCCCTACACTAGTTTCTAGCCATTTATAGGTCCATAATATGTGTATTGTCCAATAAGGTCATAGTCGGCTTGTACATATGGCCTAAATTATATGTTGAATTCATGTCCATTATGATAAATATCAATACATATCATAATTTTTGTTCCTGATAAAATACACCATTTAGTATAAATGTTTACAAAATTAAATATCATCAATAAGTCAATTTCTCCCAAAAAACAGTGGAATTTTATTGAAATAAACTGAATAAAATCCATAGAAAATAGATATCAAGAAAAATTCATGAAGCAAAATAAGGTAGAATAGAATATAATGATACCCGCCTCTTGTGGGATCATTAAAGATTCATGATCACATGCCTTTTATTCCCAATCCATTATCAAAAAATCTAAACATGTTCTTAAATCACCCCCATATGATAATTACCTCATCTTTCACCATGTAATTCATCTACATTATCATTATAGATGAGGAATATGTGGTTACCTCTATGGGTGATTAGGAAAGGGAAGAGACATGAGGTTCTTAAAAACACTAATTAATTTAATGTAATTCCAATTAAATAATCCCAAAACATACATGAAACACAAACCAAACTTGTACCATGATTATGTAAAACCCCCATTAAAGATTCTTGTGTAGCTAGAATTCACATAAAGTTCTTAATTTATGAGTTATACAAATCTGAACCTATGAGAATAATTAATTTTTTGATTATATTTTATTCAATGTTCAAGATAATGTGGAAGAAATTGAATGTTTTCAAATTCCAGTATATGGGAAAAGGGGAATTTTGGAATTAACATAACCACTAAAAAACGTTTTTGAGGATTTTTAAATGGTATAAATTAAAATTTTATTTATTGAAAAGGCCTAGGGGATCCAAATCTTCATGGGGATATATGTCTTCAAGAAAATAAAAACCCTAATCCTTTAAATAATATTTTATCATTTAAAATTATTCCATTCATGTAAAATTAAATCAAAAAATACAATTAAATTATTGTATAACATTTTGTAATCATTCATTAAATATGAATAGTATTTTTGGCGTTTATTAGGTTGGATGATGTGTTACCTTTTAAAATATATACTAATAATTTCATATTTAATGTTCTTCACATTTATGATGTCACTACCAGTATTATGTCTACTTTAATGCAATGTTTGTCTCATTATAACTATTTCTAATGTTGTAGTATATTCTGTGTTCTATACCTTATTGGGAATACAACCAGAATTTTTTGATAATTGGAAAAATTATACCATATCATTAAATATTATTTAGAAATCTATGAATTAAATATTATTTCTTTAATGTTATTTATTTTTATCCTATTAGTTTTTCTCCCTAAATTCCTCCATAATTTCATTCATTCTAATATAGAACAATAATTATATATTTTTAGAATGATTTTTATGTTTCTTTATTTTTATTTCTCTAGTATTAATCCTAGAACGTGATTTATAACATGGTACATATACTTCTTTAGTGTATATACTTTTTATTTTATTTATAGTGATCAGGAAAATTACATTTATTTATATAATATATATATAATTTTTTTATAATTAAAATTTTCTTATATTTTATATTCAATGAATACTTTTTGGTATCTGCTATATGGAGATATTACATATAGTTAAATTATAAAAAATGATTTGGTATTTTATCTAATCATTACTATGGTAGAATAGGATGGTTTTATCACGATTACTGTAATGCCCTGACCCTAGTTACCCAGCGTCGGTGCATTATTTTAATACATTGGTATGATTACAAGGAATCAAGTCCCGAAGGACCAATCGGTTTAACAGTCTTGGAAAATAGATTACATAAATGAATATTACATTACCCTTTAAGACATAAAAAATAACATGAATAATCCTTTATAAACGCCATTATTCCATGGGATTAACCCTGCATATCAATCACAATACACTTCTTGGAATCCTGGGAAAAATAAAACATTGAAATGGGTGAGCTCAAATGCTCAGTAAGGGTAAGCAATATAGTGGAAAATGACATAAATAATAAGCATAGTAAATAATTGAAACCACATGCCTTTACCAATAATAAACATGAATACTTTTGTGGAAAGAATATGAGCTAAGTAAATAATTCCAAAATAAAACATAGTCATGGGTATTCTACTAGTCGAATGACCACATGAACCATCAATATTATTTTCATAATGAGGGAATGTATAATGCCGGACATTCTGAAACATTTTGTCAAGGCCTCAGCCAAGAAGTCTAAAAATGATTAAGGCCTCGTCCAAAACCATAAATCAAATTGGGAAAGGGCCTCAGCCAATTCCACGTCTAGTTGTCTCATGAGACCTACCGATGCATCGAGGAACTATAGTGGGATCCACCCGTCACTTACTAATTCCAATACATTCCTCATATGAAAAGGTTTAAACATATCATAAACATTCATACTAAAACTATAATATGAAATGTCAATAATTTAACCATAAAGCATGAATGGTATAAAAATATCACATCCACGGTCAAACATATCACAAAACCTTCAATACAATATGGAAGTTTTGTATCCTAATAAATCAACTTCAAAACAAGTTCAAAATCAATTAAAGGATTTTAAATAGATGTAAATGATTTGTAAAACTCTTTGATTGAAATATCAATTTTCATGAAAACATTTAAAAGTCACACAATTTTGAATGGAAGACATTTAAAGACATTTTTTAATCAAAGTGTCCCATACCACTTTGAAACTTTTTAAAGTAATTAACATTTTAAAACATTCATGTCCATTTAAATAAATTCTTAAAAACATTTTGAAAATATAGACATTAATGAGAATGGTTTAGAAGAATAAATCGTTAAGACTTTTCAAATGATGTTGACATAGATGAAATCAAAACTATTTGAGAGAAATATGTCTTTTTTTGAAATCATTTAAGAGTCACATAATTATAATAGAAACATTTACATTGAAAATATTCTCATAATCTTGTAAGGGATTCTTCGAAGATAGTATAACGGCGGAAAATAGCCTCACCCGCCGTATAAGTTAAAAAAAAGACTTTCTTACCTTAATTATATCGAAAAGGTTAAAAATGACCTTGTTTGGAAAATGATGGAAAGATTCCTTTGTAAACATATTATAAAAAGTAAACAAGTATATAAATGACTTTAACCCAAATTATATAAAATAGTAAGAATGATTTGAAATAAAATTGTAAGGAACTTGGATGTGGACGATAAAGAGGTCCTAGTAGATAATTACGTATAAACAACCTCAGATAATAAAGAGATTGCAAAATAAACCCTTATCAATTTGGAAACTTACAAAAAATACACCCCATGAAAGATATATCATACAATGAATATGTAAATACACATAAATTAAAGTGTATTACACAAAAATACAATTATAGGCAGTATATACAACAGACAAAAGGTAATAGTGGCAATATGGCATGAATCTCACGGGAATAAGGAGTGAGATGAAAACTCCTTACCTTGTACTTTTCCTTGGTTGAAGGTAGGTTAACATCCTTTTAAATGGAGAAATAATTTTTATTAAATTATACAAGAATCATATACATTATTATGATATCATATATGATCTTTTAACACAGTTTTTTTAATAATATCTTAGTATTATCGTCATTTCAGATGTTAATAAATTCGTTTTCCTTTATATGATTTCTTATGTAAGACGTGTTTGTTATAGATATGTTTTATATTATTCATATCCAGAATTATATTAAGTCTTTAAACATTATTTTTAACAATAAAATGAAAATTATTCTTGAATGGATACGATGGAGAATGGATCTCATCGCGTTCGTGGAGAAGGTAGTTCGTACGTATGCACGAGCAACAATATCATTCTTTTGATATCAAAATAATATATAATTGGATGGTATATCATATATACAGAATCTGTATCATTTTATATTTATTATTTACATGAATTACACATCATTATTATACACATCTGAATAATAATGTATTGAATAACAATTACACCATGACGTGGAGATGGTAGGTCGTACGTATGCACGTATGGTGACATGTCATTCAAAGGATGGATAGTATACTGATTATGGTAGTACCATAATTATAATAACATCACCATATATAGAAGATACTGGATTTATTATTTTAGAATGGAAATAACAAATAAAGAAGAAGTTGAAGAAGAAAGTAACTTGAAAGAGGGTGGTGAAAACATTACCTCTTCTTTGGGTTCTTCCTTTTGATTTGATCAAAAGGGCTTCTGAGGTTGGCTTTATAATCCAAATAAGGCCTCTATGTTGAATTGAGGGAAGTTTAGAGAATATTTGTGCAGGGTTTTTCCGATCCAATAGGCTTTGATTGTGTGAATTAGTGAGAAGGGGGAGTTCCATTTAATTAGAGGGGTGAGGGGCACCTTAGAAAAAACATACAATATTATTTTATAATAAATTAATATTCGGTTTCTAATGGCTCCAAAGTGGATTATTCAAAGTATAAGGTGGGGATAGGACGAAAAAAACTCAACCAATAGGTTTTAGACAAGTTTGGGTCACTTTATTAACCTTATCTTTTAGTTTTAACTCTTAGTTAAATAGTTTGACATTTATCGAGACTCTTTGTATTTTTATATTATATAGTTAATAAACATACTATAAACATCCAAGAGACCCCCAAGTGGTCCATTAATGATACAAATATCATTATATAAGTCCTTTGTCCGAACCATAGATTTCTAGTAGTATAATATCAATTAATAATATAATATTTGTTTTAAAAACTCTTTTATGTCAATTTCGACACTATTTAATAATTAATTTTTGTTAAAGTATTAACAACATTATTAATTCGAATAAAATTAATTTAAGATATAATAACATGTAATATTAACCACTAAAATTCTTGTATTTTATCAAAACTTTCAAATTATATTTATTTTAACATTTATAATACCAATTATTTGATTCTTTCATTAATAAGTAAAATACTGCATCATTATTGTGTAATAAATAAATTTAATTACTAAATTTTTAAAAATTATAAATAATATACTATTATGAAGGAAATATTTTTATATTTCTAATTAATATTTATAGTCCAAAATATAACATATATAAGCCTATGTAAAAATTGTTTTTCTAAAAGATATATGCTTATGTCATTTTTGTATTTACTTTAGCTTGATTAATATAAGTGTAATTATCACTTACAAGTGGATCCATGGGGTCCCAAAATTGACCCAAAGATTCCCATGGTCGGATATGTAACAACAAATAGGGTTAGGACATGTTTTAGGGAAATTTAGTATTATTATAATATTATTTTTTACCCTTATTTTCCGAATTTACCCTTTAACCATGGTAAATAAAATATTTACCGAAATAATTATTCAAAATGTCTAAAAATAAAAGTTACTTATTTACACAATATGTACATACTGATTCCAAATATGGAATCCATTTTTTCCAAATTAAAAACACATAAGTGAAAAAAAAAATTTAAAATTAATTCCCACTGTTAAAACAAAAACGTGTTTTTAAGAAATAATAACTATCAAAAGATTGACACTTGTTTATGTCCTGTTTAAATGTGAAATTATTTCAAATGACAAACATTGTATTAAATGGTAAAAAAATTATTCTAAATATACTTTAAACCCACTCAAATTCATAATTTATCACTATTAATTATTTCGATTCAAAAAGTTGTTTTTAATTAAAATTTAGTAATTTTCACTATTCATCCAAAATTGAATGTTTTCAGAAAAATACCAAAATATCACCTTAGGCTAATTTAGATCTTCCAAATACAAAAATGAAGTCCATTTTGAATGATAAAATTTATAAAATTTCAAAAAGTGGGTATTACTATTCATAACGGCTATTTTGATTAGTCACGGTGTGTTAGAATCTCAAAGTTACGTACAATGTAAGCTATCGCATTATTCAAAGGAAAATGTACCATGGAATATTGGGGTGTTACATTCTCCCCTCCTTAAATAAATTTCATCATTGTAATTTGAAAATGTTCTTCGAAAATAAAAGGTTGAAAATATAAAATACCTTTGTGGAAAACCCATATGGGAAATAGGGTTAATAAAAAAAATTACTTTAAAAGAAAGAAAGATAAGTACATAGGTCACCTGAGATAGCCCATACTAAGATTATATGAAAACATGGATTTGGAGGAGAAAAAAACCATCAAGGTCTCATGTAGAGTTGTAGAAAACAAGATTAGGAGAAAGTTAACTATAAGAAAATCACAAACTTATGATTGGTTAAATGGTCTTTGAATCCCCATTAGGAAAAGTTAACTGACAACATTTTTATTTTAAGTTACCTTTAATAAATTTGAGTAATTTATTTAAAAGATTTACTAAGAATGTAATGAAATATACTTACTAGTCATGTAGACTTTCATTATTTAATAAATTTTTACCAAAAACCCATCTTTCACTCCAAAAGTTAATAGAAATCAAAAATATTCTAATTATCCTAACCATATGGGGTTCCAAAAATAAATTTATAATTCATCTATCAGAACTTAATAAAAACTACATTATACACTCCAGGGACTTCACGTAGTCTAGTGGTAGGCGATAAATCCCAATCACACTATGGTTGTGGGTACGATTCCCGCATCTTTGTCTGACGCGGTGGGTTGTCACATGGTATGCGTGTTGTTATTTTTATAAATATCCAAAAAAATGACCTTAACAATAGTATCCAATGTAAAATATAATCCATTACAACCATTATACTTATCCAAAATACTTCTTTCCAAACTCTCAGTCCAAAATTTATATGGAAGGTAAACATAATGTAGATCTTTTTACCACATAATAACATGTGAATACCTTCATCATGTATTCATTTAAAACACTGAAACATCCTGAATTTCCATAAACACTTATTGATTACATTTGTTCTCCCTTATTACTTATAGAATACTTGATATACATCATCCATCCAAAAATGTTCTAAACTCCAACAATGATGGAATATAAAAATCTTTAATAAGTTTCAATAAAGTCAAGAATATCCAATATAATTTACCCAAATCAACTATATCTTATTCCAAAATCAGTGCCTCAATATTAGGACCATAATAAGGTTTATCTTTCCTTCAACCATGTAATTTCCCAATATTTTAACTCACTGTAGAGTCACTTTTCTTTGTACCATAAAATCTCAAATCCTCAATGAAATAGTACTATAGTAAAATCCTTATTTATTTTCAGTACATTATTGATACAACACTTCAATTAAATAATTCCAAAATAACAACATAAGAACACTAGTCATTCATCTTCATTTATGGTAGTATCATAACTTGTTTATTATCCAATAGCATTATTTGCGGCATAGTCTGATGACTAGGACATTGGTTCGTGTAGTGTCCAAAATCCTTCCAGATGATGCATTGTACATTTAAAACCTTTTTATTACCCTTGCAGTCATGTACATGATGTCCTTTTTATCCACACTTATAACATACTTCCATTACATTGAAGAATTATCCAATATTATTCTTTCCACAGTTATCACATATTGAGAAATCCATCTTTACCTTCTTACCATTCTCTGTCCTTCTCTCTACCATCCTTTCCTTCTTTGGATTCCCTTAAAATCCATAGGACTCCAGGAATTTGTTACTTATCTTATCAATACATGATAATATTTCTTCATATGATGATAATGTGTGGGAGACTATTTCCCTTCTAAATTATGTCTTAAGACCATGACAGATATGATCTTTCATACTCTTTGGATCATGTGTATTGCTGGAGTTCTCATTCCTTCTACTAAGTGCCATTTCTAAACAATGGAATGCACTAGATTAGTTTATGAATAGAAATACCTAATCCCAAACTTGCAAAACACTTAACATAAAAAAAACAGTTTATGGATATAATCCATAATCATAAAAATGTCTTCTTTGAGGAGATATATACTCATAAACCCTTCATAGTGGTTTTTAAAGAAAACAAGAATTATCCTAAGAATATCCCCTGGAAGTGTCGTAACCAAGAGTGCAGCAAGGCCCATTGTCGTGCACCAGTTCTCGTTTGAGTCTAGCTTAAAGTGGTGTTTTCGGGTTTTACCTCTAGGTACATCTGTGCCAGATCCGCCTCTAGCTGCTCGTATCTAGACAGGGATGTATTGCCCGGAAAACTCACAAAATCTCTACAATATCAAAATTCTAAGAAGTTATTATATACTAATCCTCAAAGTCTATCTTTGGCAAATGTTCTCTAATCATAGTTTATCTAAATCTATTTTTCAAGGTTATTTCTAAATGTCCTCTGATACGAACTGTAACACACCGACCCTAGTTACCCATAGTCGGTGCATTATTTTAATACATTTCCATGATTACAAGGAATCACGTCCTGAAGGACCAATCAGTTTAGAAGTCTTGGAAAATAGATTACATAAATGAATGTTACATTACACTTTAAGACATACAAAACAATATAAATAATCCTTTATGAACACCAGTATTACTTTTTCTTAGCCCTGAATATCAATAACAATACACTTCTTGGAATCCTGGGAAAAATAAAACATTGAAAGGGGTGAGCTCAAACACTCAGTAAGGGTAAGCAATACAGTGGAAAATGACATAAATAATATGCATAGTAAATAATTTAAACCACATGCCTTTACCAATAATAAACATGAATACTTTTGTGGCAAGAATATGATCTAAGTAAATAATGCGATAATAAAACATAATCATGGGTATTCTAGTAGTCGAATGACCACATAAACCATCAATATTATTTCCATAATGAGGGAATGTATAATGTCAGACATTCTGAAACATTTTTTCAACGCCTCATCCAAGACGTCTAAAAATTATTAAGGCCTCGGCCAAAACCATAATTCAAATTGGGAAAGGGCCTCGGCCAATTCCACGTCTAGTTGTCTTGTGAAACTTACCGATGCATCGAGGAGCTATAGCAGGCTCCACCCATCACTTACTAAGTCCAATAAATTCCTCATATTAAAAGTTTTAAACATGTCATAAACATTCATATTAAAACTATCATACGAAATTTCAATACCCTTAACCATAAACCATGAATGGTATAAAAATAGCACATCCACAGTCAAACATATCATAAAACATTCAATACAACATGGAAGTTCTGTATCCTAATAAATCAACTTTAAAACAAGTTCAAAATCCATTAAATTATTTTACATTGATGGAAATGATTTGTAAGACTCCTTGATTGAAATATCCATTTTCATGAAAACATTTAAAAGTCACACAATTTAGAAATGAAGACATTTAAAGACATTTTTGAATCAAAGTGTACCATAACACATTGAAAATTTTTAAAGTAATTAACATTTTAAAACATTCATGAACATTTCAATAAATCCTTAAAACCATTTTGAAAACATGGACATTAATGAGAATGTTTTTGAATAAGAAATCGTTAACAAAATTAAAATGATGTTGATAAAGATGAAATCAAAACTATTTGAGAGAAATACGTCATTTTTTTAAATAATTTAAGAGTCACATAATTATAAAAGAAAACATTTTCTTTGAAAATATTCTTATAATCTTTTAAGGTATGCTTTTAAGATTTTATAACGGTGAAAAATAGCCTCACCCGCCATATAAGTTAAAAAAAGACATTCTTACCTTAATTCTATCGAAAAGGTTAAAAAGGACCTTGTTTGGAAAAAGACGGAAATATTCCTTTATAAACATCTTATAAAAAGTCAATAAGGAGATAAATGAATTTAACCCATAGTATATAAAATAGTAATATTGATTTGAAATAAATTTTTAAGGAACATGGATGTGGATGATAAGGAGGTCCAAGTAGATAATTACGTATAAACCACCTCAGATAATGAAGAGATTGTGAAATAAACCCTTACCAATTTGGTAACTTACGAAACATACACCACATGAAAGAGGTATCATACAATGAATATGAAAATACACATAAATTAAATTGTATTATGTAGAGAATACAAATATGAGCAGTATATACACTACACAAAAGGTAATAGTGGCAATATGGTATGAATCTGACGGTAATAAGGTGTGAGATGAAAAATTATTACCTTATATTTTTCCTTGGTTGAGGGTAGTTTAACATCCTTTATAATGGTGAAATAATAGTTATTAAATTACACAAGAATTATATACTTTAATATGATATCATATATGATCTTTTAACATTATTTTGTTAATAATATCATAGTATTATCGTCATTTGGGGCGTTAAAGAATTCATTTTCCTTTATATGATTTGTTATGTAAGGCATGTTTTTTATGGATAGGTTGTATTTTATTCATATACATAATGATATTAAGTCATTAAACATTATTTTTAACCATAAAATTAAAATTATTCTTGAATGGATACGATGGTGAATGAATCTCATCGCATTCATGGAGACGGTAGTCCGTACGGACGCACGAGCAATAATATCATTCTTTGGATATTAAAATAATATATAATTGGATAGTATATCATATATAAATAATCATTATCAAGTTATATTTATTATTTAAAGGAATTGTACATCATTATTATACCCATCCGAATAATAATGTATTGAATAGCAATTACACCACGGCGTGGAGACGGTAGGCCGTACGTACGCACGTACGGTGACATGTCATTAAATGGATGGATAGAATAATGAATATGGTAGTAACATAATTATAATAACATCACCATATATAGAAGATACTGTATTTATTATTTTAGAATGGAAATAACAAAGAAAGAATAAGTTGAAGAAGAAAGGAACTTGAAAGACGGTGGTGAAAACATTACCTATTCTCCGGGTTCTTCCTTTTGATTTGATTAAAAGGGCTCCTTAGGATGGCTTTATAATCAAACTAATACCTATATGTTGAAGTGAGGTAAGTTGAGATAATATTTGGGCAGGGGGTGTCTGATCCAAAAGGCTTAGAATGTGTGAATTAGGTAGAAGGGGGAGTGCCCTTTTATTCGAGGGGTGAGGGGCACCTTAGAAAAAACTTACAATATTATTTTATAATAAATTCATATTTGTTTTCTAATGGCTCCAAAGTGGATTATTCAAAGTCTATGGTGGGTATAGGACGAAAAAAACTCAACCAATAGGTTTTATAAAGGTTTGGGTCACTTTATTAACTTTATATTTTAGTTTTAACTCTTAGTTAAATAGTTTGACATTTACCATGTCTCTTTGTATTTTTATATTATATAGTCAATAAACATACTATAAACCTCCAATATACCCCCAAGTGGTCCATTATTGATACACATATCATGATATAAGTCCTCTGTCCAAACCTTATATTTTTAGGAATATAATATCAATTAATAATATAATATTTGTTTTCAAAACTCTTTTTTATAAATTTCGACACTATTTAATAATTAATTTTGGATAAAGTCTTAATAACTTTATTAATTCGAATAAAATTCATTTAAGAATTAATAACATGTAATATTAACCAATATAATTCGTGTATTTCATCAAAAATTTAAAATTATATTTATTTTAACATTTATAATACCAAATATTCGATTCTTTCAATAATAAGGAAAATACTGCATCATTATTGTGTCATAAATAAATTTAATTATTTAATGTCTAAGTATTATAAATAAAATACCATTATTTAGGAAATATTTTTATATTTATAATTAATATTTATAGTTGAAAATATAACATATATAACACTATGTAAACATTGTTTCGCTAAAAGTTATATGCTTATGTCATTTTTGTATTTACTTTAACTTAATTAATATAAAGTGTCATTATCACTTACATGTGGATCCATGGGGTCTCAAAATCGACCCAAAGATGACCTTGGTCAGACATGTATCAACCAATAGGGTTAGGATACATTTTAGGGTAATTTATTATTATTATAATATTATTTTTACCCTTATTTACCGGATTTACCCTTTAACCATTGTAAATAAAATATTTACCGAAATAATTATTCAAAATGTCTAAAAATAAAAGTTACCTATTTAAAAAAAATTGGACATCCTGATTCCAAATATCAAATCCATTTTTCCAAATTCAAAACACAGAAGTGGCAGAAATTAATTTAAAATTAATTCCCGCAGTCAAAACAAAAAGCGTGTTTTTAAAAAATAATAACTATCAAAAGATTGACACTTGTTTATGTCTAGTTTAAATGTGAAATTATTTCCAATGACCAAAATTGTTTTAAATGGTAAAAATATATTCTAAATATACTTTAAAACCACTCAAATTCATAATTTATCACTATTAATTATTTCGATTAAAAAGGACGTTTTTAATTAAAATTTATTAATTTTCACTACTCATTAAAAATTGAATGTTTTCAGAAAAATACCAAAATTTAACCATAGGATAATTTCGTATTCAAAATCCACAAATGAAGTCCATTATAAAAGATAAAATGTATAAAATTTCAAAAAGTGGGTATTACTATTCATAATGTCAATTTTGATTTGGCACAGTGTGTTAGAATCTCGCAATTGCGTACAATGCAAGCTATTGCATTATTAAAAGGGAGACGTACCATGAAATATTGGGGTGTTAAAATTACTACACTATAACCTTTACCTCACCAAATGAGAAGGGATGTATTATTCCATGAAACAGGTATGCATGCTTCCCTTTACCTCGATGGGATTTGTTCTCTCCTATCATGAATAGAAATGAAAACAAAGATATGTATATATGGTAATATATATATATATATATATATATATATGGATAAGTTTTTTGTATATATATATATATATGTGTATATGTATATATATTCTCATTTTACTTATAGTGGAGAATTTAATTTTCCCACTAGCTTAGATTTTAGGAAATTATATAAGTGAGTTATAAATATATTGATCATCCTTGTTTCGAGGGATGTGGTTTCTATAGCTCGTATAATACATTGATTTTCCCAATTACTATTTTATTCAATGATTGTAATTTTTACTGTAAACATAGTTTTTTTAAACAAATTTATATTTGTAAATATCATTAAAATAACATAATTTACCTTACTAAACATGCTGGAAAAACATTAGTTGTTCATTACTGATTATTCATGATAACATATATTATAACACATCAATTTACAAGCTATTAAAACTATAACACTTTTTCAATTATTATTACAAATGTATTTTAAAATTATAGAGAATGTTTTGTTGTGCAGTTTGATGCGTGAGTTAAAACCATGGTCATCTTGGAGTATATGGTTTTATGGTCGGTGGTTTTGTTTGGAACTTTACAAAATCATTCTATTTTAATCCATTTCCTAGGACCTATTGGGGATTCACATAATTTACATCTTATTTATATGTATCTGATTTTATATTTATTTTAAATGTGTTCATTCAATTATATATTAGTATTTTGTTAATATAAATATATATTTGTATATGGTCTCTTTTGAATTAGGTTTTATTTTTTGGCTTCCCACTTTATAGGTGGGAATTTTTATATTTTCTATAAAATAAATCTATAACATATTTTCATTACTAAAGTATATATGCCACTCCCCAGTATTATAATAGATTTGAGATTCTATACCAAATCCTTTATAGATTATATTTGATTATTTATGAAAATAGTGACCTAATTGATGTACCAATCATGTAACCATTCCAAGTACCTAATAGGTAATGTCTTATGTCAAAGTGTCTTAGGTGTTATTCATGACTCAGTTAAGTGAGAAAATGTGTTTGAATCATGCATATTAAGTGTGAATAATAATGTCAGTTCATCGTCACATTATATGGGATGTGAAATAGTATATTGTATTTTATGTGTATTTGCATTGGTTATATTTCAAACGCATATCTTAGTGAGTCTATGAAAAAATGATAAAATGATATTTATAGGAATATCTTACCTTATGGATTGTATTATTAATGATTCAATAGACATCAAAATTAGTTCAAAATAAATTATAAAAGGCTTTTCTATTTTAAATATTGGTTTTCTTCCTGATAGTGGATAGATACTAATTATGGACATCTTTATAAATTTTATGCATTCAATAATGTATTCATGATAAAGGTCAATAATTTATCTATGTAATTGGGTAATTGACAAAATATTTCATTAAATTGTTTATTTTTTTATGAAATATCCTAATATTTTACTATAATAAAAATAATTTTGAATTGGTATCAATTGTTACTCCACTAATCTGTTAAAATTTTTCAAGAATTTAATATTAATAGGGTAATGATTAATGAAAAATATTGATTCATAGAGCTATTTGTAATTATTAGTTATTTTTCTATTCATTTAATATAAACAAAATCCTGAGGTTGATATTTTTTATACCATATCACATCATCCATAAAGAAAAAAATTTTAATAAAAAATAATTATATTAATGTGTGTTTCATTTGGATTTGAAATAAGGAAAATAATTCTCAAGGTAATTTTTTGAAAACTTCTAAAATATTTTTCATTAATGAAACTCTTAAATAAAATGTAGGTATATATTTTACACTACTTTTAGCGCCCCAAAAACTATTTTGTAAAATAATTAAAATTGTATCCCTAACATAACATTGTAGTATAAAATTCTAATGAAGCTTCTTGAACTCAAAATTAGGTGTTCCCTATATCCTCAGTCACAACTTCACCTTCCTTAGATTCTAGAAGAAATTTTTTTAGTATTAAAAGATATTATTATTAGAATTAAATTTCAATTATATGAGTATAAATAACTGTATAAAAAATTAATTCATTGTCCATAAAATTAATATATATTATTGATTTTATAATAAAATACCAAAAATATTAAAAACTATCAAATGATATAAAAATAATAATTAGATAGTAATGTTATACAAGGAATAAATAAATAGTTGTATAACATGATAGTTCAAATGGTCATGACATATGTTGTGTAATTTACAAATTAATTTCTCTCATCTTAAATTTCAATCAACTAGGGTCCATTAAATTTGATATCATAATTGGACCACCTTTCCCTTGATAGTTATCACGTACTGAACCATTCCCCTTATCTTAAACTCATATCATTAATTAAACATGTCCTCTATGTGGTGAATTAATGGAGTTATCTATATAATCTGAAGGACATGATAAAAAGTGATCTTTAAAATCTATTTCAAAATTTATATTCATAAATAACCTTATATGGAAAAAATCAATCGAATATATAAAACCTAATATTTAATAATTATTAAGCATCCTACTACCAGAGAAAAATACCTACATTTAGAATATATGAAATTAAGATCCTAGTACAAGAAATGATGATTGAGATATCACCTTCAATAATTATTTTACTAATGATTTAAATATCTAAAAATATATATTATGCATGGATAATCATTAAAAATCTTAAAATTAAAAGACATGAATTATTTTCAACCAACATTCCATTAATAATGATAAACTTTTTATCACCATAACCAATAACAATTGAAGGGGAAAATCTATCCTAATAAAAAAATATTCGTTCTTGGGTTATTACCATAACTAAAATTATAAATATTTATAATGTGTAACATTTGGAAAAATGGTGATCAAAGCATCTGATAGGTGATGTTTTTTACATATTACCAATATATGATGTATTATTAAAAGAGTTTTAATGAAATTATAAGTTTTTTTGAAAATAATATTTTATTGGACGGTGATTTTAAATAAAATTATTTCTTAAATCTAGAATTTTTTTATGTTTCTTAAAGTATTAGAGTGAAAGATAATTTTCTGCAAAGAATTAATGGATGTTTTAATAACATCTATATTATAGAAAATATCTTATATAAGAAACATATAAAATAACACATATTATGGTGGAAAGTTGTATCATGTTGAGTATTAAAACTAAACATATTTGATTGATCACATATTTTTGACAATTCATTAATTTCATAAATGAGAGTTATTTGTGACGTATAGTAGAGAATTTTTAAATATTTAAAATTTTATAATTACCATGTGGCATGGATCATATGAGATAAATAAAATTTATGATATTTATGTGAGGTAGGTTGTGATATTGGGAATCACATAAAAGATAATCATACTTTAGTATCTATATATTTCTAGTTCACAATAGGGTATGAATTTTTTTTTTATTATATTTGAAATTATTTCTCTGACAAATATCTCACTAGTCCCAAAAATTTTTACCCATCAAATTATTGAATAAGATCTATATATTGTAATGAAAAATAAATAATTTTGAATTTTGGGAATAGATTATTGTTTACAATGTAGTGCTACAATGTATATCTATGGATGTTCCTAATATACCTTAGTCTATGAAAAAATAGAAATCATTGAAGGATGATGGTGTAGGGGGAGCAGAAGTGTATGATTATTCGTGAATATTGAATAATTTTTTTTTCTGAATGAATAAAATTAGTCTTTGATTCTATATATGATAGAGGGTTGATAAAGATCTTCATAAGGGTGTTCACAAAATACATATGGTTTCTTGAAAACAATAGTATTTGGTTTAATTAATTCCACATATGACATATAAGTGATATTTTTTTAAGAAAATGATTTTTCTTAGATTTGTTCAGTTATTATTTGATTTATAGAGGATGAAATTGGAGAATCAAGTTTTGGATATAATGATAAAACTATTTATCACACATTTCATGATAATTGGTAAAACATAATGTTCTTAAACTATAGAAAACATTATCTGGATAAATTATCAAATATAGGTAGATTGAAGTAATCTGAGGAATTTATTGTGATTACCCAGAATTAATTCTAAATGTATTTCACCTAAAATAGAGTGATCATGGTTATTTAGTTTTAATTCTCAAAATCATGTGAATCAGAGTGTATTATTATATTAGAAATATATCATTAACATATTCTCTATGGGCTATCAATTTTTGGTGAACTATGTTTATTTTTCCATT
The DNA here is from genome assembly GCA_963277665.1 of Viscum album. Lineage (NCBI taxonomy): Eukaryota > Viridiplantae > Streptophyta > Magnoliopsida > Santalales > Viscaceae > Viscum > Viscum album. The sequence continues at coordinate 524,801,261 of OY728150.1, forward strand.
ATTAATTCTATATTTATATATTTGTTGAATATGAATTAAAAAAGGAATATTTAATGTTTTCCTAAAAATATGAGGTAATGGTTAATTTAATTGAAACAATAATTGGAGTCCCTGATTCACTCCATCCCTATCACATTGTCTTGGAGTGTAAAATTTTTTATCAATGATTTTAGGAATTATAACCATGATCAGTATTTCAATGAGATATAAAATTTCATAAATAATAAGTGAATGGAATAATTTTCTGGAGAAAAATATTAGATTTGGAAGAAAATAAATATATTATTTCATCAATATATTATGATTTATGTTCATTTTTTCAATTTATATTTTATTTGACTTAGTGACAACATAAGACTTCATAAGACATAATCTAATAGTAAAATGTTAGATAATGATGCCATAGATCATAATTCCCTTACTCAAACTCTAGAAAATAATTTTGATTTGATTATAATGAGTTGAAATATAATGTATGTTGTGTGGTAAAATAATATATATATATATATATATATATATATTTGATGGTGTTAATAGAGTGATTAAATAGAAATATGATATTCTAAAAAATTATGATATAAAAATTCATCTTCATGAAGTTGCAAATAGATTATTCAGATCTATTACTAATTATGTTGGTTTAATTTGAGGTATTGTCGAATAAATTAATGGTGTTGACATTGTGATGATGGTCTTGGGAAGGCATTCACCCCTGTACAATTATAATGTCTTACCTCATCAAGAATGGGATCCATCAAAAATTTGTTAGGATGAACTGAATTGTATTTTGGTAGAAATGAATTGATCGTTAATTCATATAAGACATAAATTCATGAAATTATAGTTATAACATTAGTTTTAGTTGAGATAAATCACATTTATAGGGGAAGTGATGAATAATTAGTTATGATGATGAATTTTATTCTCATTTTGTCCAAAAAATACATTTAAGAAAACAGATAATTGGAGTAATGTTTCCCATGGAATGTTTGGAATGTTGTAAAAATGGTAAAATTAGTATATTTTTTCCATGAAGACATAGTTACTATAGTTATAATGAAATATAAGTTACTCAGAATCCTTGAATGAGATTTACTCTAAAAGTTACCTCAAATAATGATGTTCATTTTTAAATAATTCACAATGGATGGTTATTATGAAAAAAGAAGAATATAATTTTGAATAATTTCAAGAGGGAGTTGAATTTAAATTTAATATTTATAAATAGTTTATGCTATTATAGAATATTTATAACAATGAACCTAAAAAGGGAATGTAAATAGAATAAAATGTTTAATTTCTCTAAAATAATATATTCATGGGGATGCGGAATATGTTGATATACTAATAAATTAAATAAAATTATTAGAGATGTTTTAGAAGAATCAGATTCATATATTTATAAAAAAATATGTGATAGATTTATTGTATGAATAATATGATATTTAGTTATCCTACTAAGAACATCCAAGATTGGTGTTGGAATTAAAATACAAGATTGATGAAGAGGGAAAGGTTATTCAAATCCATATTATTGGAAAAAAATAGAGAGATATGAATGTTGATTCACATAAAGATGAATTTATTACCATATAGAGTAAATCAGAAACAAAAAGCAGTTGAAAAAACGACATTTGTGTTTTTGAGGTCTACATATTAATGGATATATTAATTTCCCAAATGATGGTATGAAAATGTTGAGTTGTTTTGAATGATCAAAAAATTATTGGTAAAAGTGATAATTCATATGATGTGGTGTATTCGATATAAATAACTATTAAAGAACATTGTAATGTATTGTAGAAGGTAACTGATTATTCTATCAAAAATAGACACTAAATCTATGAACATTAATTTTTGTGAATAAAGGGAATCAAAGGGTTGTAAATAATCCTTAATCATTATGTTTTTCTTATCAACTAATAATTAAATCAATGGTGAATGGAATGTGTGGGAATGAAAGTGATAAGATGTTTCCATTTATGAAATTACAATTATGTGGATATAATTCCTAAAATATTCATTACTAAAAATATTCTTAGATATATTTTTATGGAGAAACACTAAGAAGTCAATAAATAAAAATTGAGTCTTATATTTTATCTTATACATTAAATAATATTTTTTTGATATTCTTTCACTATTATAACATTTAGAATATTTAAATTGATTATAACCAATGAGGATGAGTAAATAGTGACAATAGATTTCAGTTTAAATTGATTATAAGGTATCCAAAAAAGATATTTTTGAATTATAAATTCTATTAATTGGAATAAAAAATTAAAAAACATTAAAATATCATTAATTCTTTGGATATTCCTTTTTTCAAAAATCAATTAAGATTACAATCATTAAAAAAAGGATATTGAGATGGATAAACTAGATGGGATTTCCCTCAATTATATACTTTAAAGTAGAACACAGATTTCATATAGTTTATCTTCATATTAAATTATTATAAATGAATAATTTTTTACTATTGATATGTAAATAGTTGTTGAAATATTTATTTTTGAAAATAATTGTGCATTAATGATCAAATATAGTGGAAGTACGAAATTGGTGAGTAGTGAACTAATGAAAACATAAGTTCTCCAGGTTGATGGCATGTGTGTCAAAAATTATTTTGTTTTGGTAAAATATGAAACACTTGATAATTTTATATAGTTAAACAAAAATGATGCACTATTTAAGGAAATGATAGATATTTTCTCATAAAAGGATATGGGATAGAAGGTAATATTTACCAGTTGGATTGAAAAGAAAGAATTTTCCACTTAAATAACGATCTAAAAAATATCTTTTTGAACTGATGTTTATGTAAAATTATTTAAAAGAGTATAGATAAATTATCAAATATCAATGATGTTTTGGTTATTACCGACCATAATCACTATTGATAAAAGTCATGGGCTGCATTAATGTGAGGAAAATTTCTATAAAATGGCTACCATCCATTTAAAAAAGTGGAATCAAATATTCTTTCTCGGTTATATAATAATGTGTGTCATTAAATGAATATTTTTGGCACACAAGGAATGTAGAAAATAACTCCTCTTATTAATGATTTTTTTATAATAGACTATATTATGTTTCTATAGAGAGAATTTTTTGTGGCTTAATGCATGATGGGATACCTCTAAAGGGATGGAATTTAAACAAGACAAACTATCAAGATATTATGTCTTGTAAATGTTAAAAATTCAAAACCATTTAATTTGATAAGTAACATGAAAAAATATACGACCAATAATGTGGTTTTATCATAGATAAATTCTAAATAAAATGTTGTTATTAAATATAGAAATATAAATTAGAAAAATATGAATAAAAGTATATAGATTGAGTAATGTAACTAATAACCATTGGAAAGATTCTATTCAGGATTTTGTGTCCACTAAAGAAGTCATCTCTAATGAGCCCATGGGGAAAAATAATAATATATAAGATGTGGATTTGATAAACCCCTTGATTTTTTTCTATTCATCAAATGAAAACACTATATTCGAAAAAAATAAAGAGATCAATTCATAGTGGGATACATATTATATAATATAATATTTTGGGTATACTCTATAAAATATAAGGAATAGAAATGTAACAATGAAATTATATGAAACATATGGAAGGAAATGATATTATGATCACTGAGGAAATTTTTTTGAATAAATCTTGAAACTATGATGTTGTTTTTTTTTTGAATGGGAATATGAAGATGAATTTGAGAATAGTTAAAATTCATCTGTTTGTCCGAAAATAGATAATGCATTCTTTAATCTATGTGATGATGATTCATAGTTTAAGCCATTATTGGAGATATTTTTTGACCAAATCCATATTGAAACTCTTAGGAGAAAAAAGAGAGGAAAAGGTGGCCAAAATAACATAAATGGAGACCAAACTACCCTACATTGACAATAATGATGATGCTTGTTTAGAAAGTTTATCTATTATTGATGGTTAAACAAACATCATTATAAAAAGATGTAAAATGTGAATCAAGGGTTTGATAAATGAATTAAATGTTCAATAAAATTACAAAAATTATACATGGGTACATTCCATGAAACTACAATAATTCAATGTTATTTACTTCATTTGGATCATAAAAATTTAAATTTGATGAACATAAAAACATGCTACTGAATGAGTCATAACTAGAGTGATGTTGATATTAATAAATAAAATGTATTATTATTAATTAAAAAAATTCTCTAGTGACTTGACATAAGTAATTATTACTCTTAATACCTATGATTATCCATATAGGTTTCAACATTTATCAAATATATGTTAAAATAGTATTTTTAACTCTACTTTCTAGGATAAATTATATATTGAATATTTTTTTCTTGTTGATCTAGAGATGATGAAATTATGATGTGTAAGTTGAAAATGGCCTTTAATGGTTCATATGAAGTTACTCAAAAATGAAATGAACATCTCTATTAATACATATTGAATCTATAATTCAAAATATATATTTTTTATCATATAAATTATATAGATAAACCCATGATAGAACAAATCATTATACTTATATATGTGGGAGATATCATGTTTTGTGTAAGGATGAAGAAATATGTTTAATAGTTTGATAATATCATGTGCTCATAATTTACAATGTATAATATTATTGATCTATAATATTTTATAGGGCTACAAGTTCTATAATATAATTAATATTCTGAAATTTCTAATAAAAATATGTTCAGATAGATATTAAAGAAGACAAATATGCATGATTCTAAACCAATGGGAACTCTGATTGTGTATTAAAAATCTTTTGGAGTATATAATGATGGGAAATCATTGGATCTAACATTATATAATAGAATAATTTAAATCATTCAATATCCCACTACAACTCGACTATACATTATTATTTTAATTATAATTTATGATCTATTCTAGATTAACATCATGGATAAACAAGTCTGAAAAGTTAATAAAATAATGATATTAATCAAGGGTATATAGAAATATTTCACATTGTATGATGTTTTTAATTATCATTAGTTATATGTATTTTTTTAATTTGGTCTATGATGTGATGGATCATATATCTATATGTAGTGGTACCTTTTTTATGGGAAGAGACTTTGTGGGAAAACAAATGATATAAAAATAAATAAAATCAGTAAGAATATAAGAAGGGGAAGAATACACCTCAATGAGAAAAGATTGTGTAGATAACATATGGATGAAACTATAAATAGAATATATTTATACATAAGTGAAACAAAAAAAATATTTTCTTCAACAATAAGAAGTGTGTGATTGAGGTTATTAGTAATCCCATTCAATAAAACCTATAACAAACTTGTCAAAAATTATAAAATATTCAATTTACAAATCATATAATTTATGATGAATTAGGATTATATAAAAATTAATTAACAAGTTATAGATATAATAGATAAACCATTAACCACTATTATGTTTGAGAAAAATTGGAGAATCATGTGATATTAAACAAATATAATAGCTTAATATTGTTTATTAATACCCATATCCTAATGCAATAATGTATATCTAACTATTTTTTATTTTTTTTATAAATTATAGAGCATATAAAATCCATAGAAACTAATTTTCTATATGATCATCATCAATTTCTTCCTATTTGGGTATATTATCTGTGGTAAGTTGAATTATAGTGAAATTTGATGGAAAAAAAATAAATGGGGTAGATCTTTAATGGGTAATTACATGAGTCATGGGCTACACTATTATTGTAAACCATTGCTTTATACATCCTATCATTATAATTTATACATAGAGTTATAGAAAAGTTATTATCTTTTATTCTATATTTTTAAGAGTTTGTGTGTAGAATTTTATTTTACATTGAATTGAAAACTTATCTTGAGGTGATAATGTTTGAACTATGGTGATCTATGAAGAAGATTGATGTTATATAGTGTATTTTCAATCTATTATAGATTTATCATGTATTATGAGATGTAATATAGTTTGTTTCTATAAAAAATTAAACATGAATGATGATTTTACATTTTCTAATAAATTTTCATGATATTTTGGAGGAAAATATGTGATTTCAATTAAATATAGATGGTAGTTCATCCAAACATCATAGCATTGTAGGAAGCACACATATAGTATATGATGAAATGTTGTTTATGGTGGTATTTCATGACTATATAAGGATTATTTAGTCCATGAAAAAGTTGATATAAATATTTATAATGGATCATTCATGATGGCCATAATGTAGTGTCATTTTATTTGGAAAGGTTTTGATTTTTAGAGCATAAAAATTTCAAAAACAATATCTTTAAGGATGCATTAATGATGTACACAATACATCACATTCATAGATGTGGGTGGTACATTTGAGAACCCATCAAAGTCATATCATTCGCATAGAATTTATGGAGTTCAGGTTCATGATGAGGCTAACATTAATTTTCAATGTCTAAAATTTTTTCCTGAGTTTGTACATAAATATCTTATCAATCCATTTATTAGAGGCTAGTTACCAGATTATAGAAGATGTGGATACTGATCATAAAAATCAAATAAGTTGGGGATTTTTTATTATGAGGCTACTTCAAAAAAATGTAGACCTCATAGAAAGGGTAGTTCCTGAACCAAATCAATTCATAAATAAAAGATAATTTGTGAATATCATTCCATAGGGAGGATAATAAGCATGTTTCAAGTCATGAAAAGAAAATCATAAATATTTTTAGAGTGAATGGAATTGTATAAATTTTTATTCCATGTATCAATATAATTTTTTTATTGTATTGTGGTCAGTTTTTTAATAATAGTTCATAATTAATAAAATTAAACATGGAACTAATGTGCATGGTGTTTTTAAGAAAATTATTTTACCAATAATTATCTATTTATAATTATAATGATATATGAGCACATTATATCATCATATTCATGCCTTTAAGATGATAAATATTAAACACATTGTTGAGGATGAGGTAGAGACCATCACATAATTAAACTAGGGAATTCATTATCAAGAGTAATGACCACTAAGGTGTTTAATAAAGCCATATATTGGAGACAGTGTGTTGTCCCTATTTAAATTAAAATTAAAATGTACTTACTATTGATATGTTGTTTCCAAAAAAATAATAATCCACAAAATCATTTGATGGTAATCATATTTTGGTATGACCAAAAAATATTTTTCATAATCTATTTGGACTATCAATTATTAGTTAACAAAATAAAATTATATTTTTCATATTTTTTATGTATTTATGTATTTATTGTATTATCATTAAAAATTAGTCAGTTTAATAAGTTATTTCTATATTGGTGGATGACCCATTTCAAAATAAAAGAAAATATTGACACCCTTATTCACCCATCTTCTCGAAGGGTTTACTATGATATAATATGTACCACAATCAGAAGAGAGTTTAAGGGGAAATAAACATAATCATAAACAATATAAGTAAATATTTTATTCCCTAGACAAAATTAATTTTTTATAAATTGTTTAAACAACTCTAAGAAAAACAAATAGTTAATAGTTTTATACTAAAATAATATATATATCACGTGGGAATGAGTTATTACCATATAAAATATGATGTGCCAATTGATATCACTATACACATGAATTTATAATATTTTAGTTGGATATAACCAATAAAGATATGATATATAAGGATTTTTTCTCTATCACTAACAACATAATAGATATCATCACTGAATGGATTATAAAAACAATAGATATAAAATTATGGGTTAATGGATTTTTGAACACATATATACACATATAAAATCAGACAAAAGTAATCTCTATGAGACAAAAAATGTTATATTGAATTTTTATTTGGTATAATATATTTATAAGTAATATTGATTAGATAGTCGTCATAGATATATTCGTAATAATAATATAGAGATAACCATTATGAATATGTTGTAACTCTATAAATTACAACATTTTAACCCCATATAATAATGGTATACCCAATTCTCAAGATATTGTATATATATAATTGTATTTCTATGATGATTAAGTGTTATCATGTGTGATCCTAAAGTATTTATGATTTTAACTATGTGAAGCACATGGTATAACCTAGGTCATTCACTTGAGGGGTTGATGTAGTCAAGAACTGACTATTTATAGTTTAATTTTTCTTTTAATATGAAATAAAACTAAATGAAATGGGTTTTTGATAGTGGGGGGTGAAAAACAAAAGTTGAACATGCAGATGAATTTGAAACAAAATAAAGGAAAACATAATGAAGTTAGAATTACTGGAGATATTCCTAAGAGAATAAGCCAAACTGAGCCTTCATTGTCTAATTATTATATTCAAATTTATATAATGAACACAATATATCATTTGTTTGAAGATACTATTTTACATATTATTTTTAATATATAATTATCTCGATTTACTACCCCATATATTCAACTCCCTGATCAATGGAAAATATTGAAGAAGTGAAAGTTAAACCTCATATGGTAAGTGAATATAAATGAAACCTTTACATCTATGATCCACCTCAGCATAATTCTATGAATTTAATGAAAATTAAGTATAGATGTTCAAATACTTGGTATCGAAACTGGATTACTCTCTCAGTAACATCGGTAGGCTAGTTACTCATAAAAATGAGAATAATATATTATAGTGAAGAAGAAAATGTGGTGAAGAATGAAAGATAAATAAAATAAGTGATAAATGAGGAAAATAAAATTAAAACATGAAATTCAATTATAGAATAAAAATAAAATAAAAAATGAGTCTAAAGTAACTCATAACCTCATGAAAATATTTAGTGCAGTAGATAGTCTCTTGAAAGGTTTTACGAATACAAATTTATAGGGAGTGGGGTCAACTATTTTTGATATAAATTCAATATCATAAAATTTACACATATAAAACATTCATATTGAAAAGTTTTTTTTGAAATCTGTTTCTATTGGAATCATTCATCTGATCATAAAATGTAAGCTTCAATATATTTGTGTAGAAATCATTACATCCCATTAACTATGAAAAATTATTTTCCCTAGACACAATATTTTTTCCCAAATATGATTTCCTATGAATATATAACATTTATAGATGTAAAATCAGGATTTTCAACCTTTGAAAAAAGTCATTAATATCATTGATAAATCCATGATAAATTTTAGGTCATTTGGATGTGAGATCCTGAACACTGTTGAGGTATGTCCTTGTTAATATTTTTGTTTAAGTTCCTTATTTTTTTAATGAAATATTTTTTGGGAGTATGAGGGGACTCAAGGGTGTTCCATGGTCCTGATATATAAATAGATAAAGTAATTTGGAAATCTATTTCAAGTCTAATGGTTAGATATATCTATACTCCCACACCATGATATCTAAGAGGAAGGATGCACGATTTAATAAACCCTAGAAGAGGGATGGACAACCCATGTGGCCTTAGATAGAGGTACTATACACATTTGGAACATTGATTTTCAAATTTTTAGGCCACCCTAGGTAACTTTCTGACTCAGCTCTTATTGGACATAAGTATATGCACAACTGGAACATAGTCTGCAAACCTATACGGCCAAACCATGCACCCTTTAAAAAGAGTTCATTTCTAGTTTTCCCTTATAGTATTTTTATTTCACCAAAAAATTTATACCACATTTATCCCTCTATCAACCATAGGTACCAACCAAATTGTCCCATTCTTTCCAATGGCGGTTCTCCTTTGATTCATGGATGTTTAAAGTGCCTTCAGTTAGGAATGAAATCTCTAGGTTAGTCTAATTCCCTTCTTCCTTATCTTTTCCATATTCTGGTATTGTAGTTTATCTCATCTTTTTCAGAATCCATAAAACCATCTTTCCTGGTGAAATAAAGGATGGGGATTTAATGTTCATTTCAATCACAATCCAAGGCAATGATTAAGAGTGATTTCATCATTGGATTTTAGGTAGGTGTTCTAAAAGTGGAATCTTATAGTTTTGAAGTGGATTTTTTCATGCTTGTTGTGCTCATGAGTCTATATTTTTGTGTGTTTCATGTATTTAGTTTAATCTGGTAAAATTGATGTCTAACTTATGAATTTATGTCCTAAAGATCCCTATGGGATGCATTGAGGTTGAATATAATAATTTTGGGCCACCCATGGTGTGCATCGACATTTTTGAACCTAGGAATTTTTATGTTAAGTGTAAAACTGATGTGTGAAGATGTAAATCCCATGATGAACATGTTAGTATGTTTATTTACATTGAAAATAGAATATTGATAGTTTTTCCTGGGTTTTAATAAGGGCCTAAGGGTATTTTTGGTAAGGCATAAAATGGTTAATTGGTTTAATTGAGATTGATTTAAATGGATTGGAAATTATGATGAATTGACTTAGAGGGTTTGTGCATATGGAATTTTAAACATGTTAAATTTTTCATGGATTGTGAAATGAATTACATGTAAATAGATCTTCATAATGGAATTTATGAATACGTTTAATGAGTAAATACATTGTAAATTATTGGATATCTCATATTTTTTGAGGCATGAGAAATGGAAATGGGATAAATGGGCTACCTAATATAAATGGTAAATGTGTTGATGGGTTATGGAATAACATTGACTCCAATGTTGATTTTTATGGATTTTTATGGTTCTTTGTATTTTTGTGAGTGTGGTTTTGATATGGTATTCTATGTTGAAAGGATTAATAATCATATGCACATGGCTTGGTAGTGTGGGGTATTGAAATGAGTTTCCACACCCATGGGTCAAGCTTGAATAAAGCTCTAAAATCCATCCCAAAATGAACAGGTTAGGGAAAGGGATAGAAGTCTATTCCTCTATTGGTTGCATCTGATGACTCCACCTAGACTGAGGCTTCAAGGTGAGTGTGATTTTTTTTTGTGATGTGTTTACCCCTAATGAGATAGCTACTTGACCTATTCTGTCATGGGTTTTGATTGACTACCTTAACCCCTTGTGTAAAAAATTAAAATTCATAACCCATAGAACACATAATGATGATGAATTTACTAATAAAAATAATATAATTTTTTAACTTGAAATATTAAAGAAAACATTTTATGTATTTATTTTTAACTAAATGACGTTGAGTTTTCTTTTGGATTCCTTATCATTTATTTATTTCTTAAATGAACTATCCTTTAGAATATATATTTTGTAGACGTCATTTGGTGGTAAAATGAGTTTTAATCACCCCATTCTTAGGCCACCATTGGATACCTGAGAAGATTTCATGGTTAAAGGTCAATAAAAGGGAAAAGGCCTTACATTAGGGAGTTGAGTTGGGCTTGGGATGTGCATGGATTTGGATCTGGAAAAGGATTCACGTCCTTCCTAGGGAATTTTTTTTTTGTTATTATTTTTGGTTTTTCGTCACATTGTCATTGTGAGCCTAACATGAAATATTTTCTGGTTTAGTTGTGGATTATAATCTATTTGAGAAATGGTTGGTTATGAATCATTGTTTTTATTTTATATTATTTCTACTATTGCATTAACAATATGTTGTGGATTACTCTATAAATTAGGGTATTGTATCCCATGTGTTCTTTTAGACCCTCACTTCTAGTCGATAACCTTTGGCATACAAGGTTGTGTACTCGAGTTCATGTATCAACTCGGATCAAGGAACTAACATAGTGGCCTCTGGGATATGGATGTTATAATGTTATACCAGAGATGATACTTTCTATGACTTACTATCTGGGAATTTTATATAAGAGATTAGATAAGTTCTATTCCTTTATAATGAGCTTGTTCTTGGGAGTTTATAGTCCATGTATGAGGGGAAACCCAAGTTCCCCGTAGTGGTAATCATTGTTATTGATGTGTGTTGTAACGTTTGATTATATTTCACCATTGGGTGATGAAAATGTTGTGTTATGTGATAGTTATATGACATTTAGCATGTGGCTATAATGGAGTAAGATTGCACATTCTTGCTTCATTATAAGTAACTATATATATAACATACATCCATCATGATATGAACACATAGGAATGGTCTTTGGGTCATAAATGGTAGAATGAAATTTTAATTTCATAAAAAATTAGATGAAAATATAGTCTTAAAAATAATGAAAATGGGTAAAATTGAAACAAAATTATGAATAATTGTAAAATAATTGTTCTTATTTAAGGGTTGTAAATGATTCAAAATATTTATCATGACAACTTATTGAATGTGAAATGAGTCTTAAGTGGAATATATACATTGAGAATATATAAGTTCTTTGAAAAAATGTTTTTTCATGAAATAATCATGATTATATACATTGTTTTTTCCCAGGTTATCCAAGAACTGTGGTAGGGACGGTCAATTGTAGTTTCCTAGATGTGACAGTGTCTGTTCAGGAAGTGTATACAAAAAGAATTTTTCATGAGAAATTCCACCATGTAGATGTGTACCAGTTGGGATAAATGAGGATATATATGAAAATAATCAATCATTTTACTAGAAATAAAATCCATTGGTCCAAGATAATCAAGGATAGGAGTAGTTCTGTGAGAACATCCCTCATTTTATGCAGATGATGTAAAGGGACCTGGGGTGGGTCATATCGAGCATGTTTCAGTTGAAAATATAGTTTCAACTACAACACCCTCCATCCCTCACCAGAGCGGGTGGGATAGAGGTTTCTGAGTTATATAGAGAGAATAACCAGAATATTCTTGATCATTTAGAGAGTCACTCTGAGAAGTGAGTCAATTTGGAGGCTTATATTTTGGAGGATCAGGAAAAAACGTTTTTAGTTCATCATGGTTCAAAATGAATAGGATAAAATAATGTTAAGGATTTATTTCTAGGAAGAAATCATGGATAATTTATTTCTAGATACCTTGGGTCATGAGAAGGATGAAAAGTTCTTGAGTTTGACCCGGGGGGTCATGTTTGAGTTGGTTTATGTTATTCTTTTCAATAACTTGTAATGCTTCATTCCAATTTTTGTAGGGGATGAGGAAACTGGGGAAAATGTTTCCAGGATGGGATTAGACATGATATTAGGTCCCATGTGTGTATCATCCATTTTAATTGGTTTGTATGGGTAGTGGATCATGACCATACTTCAAAATGGAACCTATAGGGAAATTTAGGTAGTGCACTTACAGTACCAACTGGGTAGACCTGTGGTGTGGATTTTGAGGAAGGAAACTATCTTTTTTAGAGTTTTGATTATGGTGTAAGTGTGAAATGTATTCATAAGAGAAGATAAACCTATCCAGGTGAAGATGAAGTGTTTTTTCTTCAGTGTGTAAGGTTGGGTAATATCCATGTTTAGTGTACCCTACAACCATTTGACTTCCAGTCATGCAGACGTTTGGGACACGTGAATCAGTTTTGTAGTAACCCTCATCAGTTTGGAATGAATGGGGTATTGAGGCTAATAAAGAGTGTGGGTAAGGGTTTGGTTACCCTATTTCAATATGGAAATTGGAGTTAAACATGTTGTACTTATAGAGGCGGTGGATGTGGTACTCCATGGTGAGGGAGCCTATATTAGTAGGGTAGTGCAGTGACTGGAACTCGGGATAGAGCCTAAGAAAAAGGGGCTGGGAGACATTATTATTTTTAGTCAAAATTATGTTGTGGCGAGGTTTTACAATTACTTGTTCTAGGTAAAATCTTTGTTTCTTCCATGATTTCTAATTATTTATTCAATACTAGAACCTCTAATAATTTTGTGTCTTCTTAGGTTTTAATTGTGTTGGACTTAGAAATTCGACATTTATGTGGGTTTGTGTTGATTGATACACCATTGGGGTATAAAAAGAGGGTATCAGATAGTGTGTGGGTTATGATCTTGAGGTTAGTGAGTACCATTTTCTATGGGATTTGTTTATACTTGAAATTTCATTTTTTGGTCAAACTTTTTGTATGGATTGGTTGGTGTTGTATAAATCACCCATTGATTGTTACTATTATAGGGAAACGTTCACATATCATAATTGAGACACTTATATCCATTGTGGTGAATGGGATGTTTGGGAAATCCATACAGGGCTGATTTTACAATAGTTGGGTAAACTTTCATCCCAAGTATTTTGTCTTTTATTTGATGATAGAGTAGAAGAAATGAATGTATTCCCTCATGTTTTATATTGGTTTTAAATTTTGTTTCCTTAATATTTAATAGGTCTACCACCTGATAGAGATACATTGAGTTCACAATAGAGTTGCTTCTAGGAGCAGAGCTAGTTTCCATTTTTCTATATAGAATCACATCATCCGAACTCTAGTATAATAAAACAAGGTTGTAGGAATTGGAAAGTAATGTATTTTTAAATCCAGTAACATCACCTTGGAGATCTCTATTTCTATTTGACAAGAAGGATGGTGGGTCTTTGTGGTGTTACATTGATTTCGGAAACACAAATCAAAAGATATTTAATAATAGATAAAATCATCCATGAATTAATGACCTATATGAACAACTGACAAGTGCATCAGTGTTTTTCTATATTTATTTATGTGTTGGGTATCACCACTTGAAGGTGAGGAATTCCGATTTAATGAAAACTACATTCAAGATTAGGTATTGTTTTTATTTGTTTGTGGTGATTCTGTTTGTGTTAAACATTATGTTGACAATGTTTATGGAACTAACGAACCTAATAATTCATCCTTATAAAGACTAGTATTTACATGTATTTGTTAATGAAATATAGGTGTACTCTAAAACTCATAAAGATCATGAAAAACATATTGAAATTATCCTCAATCTAGTAAGAGAGAATAGGATATACACCAATATATCAAATTGTAATTTCTTGATCGATAAGGTGAAGTTCATGGATCACATTATCTTAGATAAAGTAATATCGATATATCCAGAGAATGTGAAGGCAATATTATCTTGGAAAAATCCCAAGAATGTTTTAGATATCTAAATATTTAAGGGTTTAACTTGTTATTAACAAAGGTTAATCAAATAATTATCCAATTTGTAAGAACCAATTTTGGGATAGACTAAGAAAGGTATCAAGTTTGAGTGTAATGATGAATGTGATAATTCTTTCCATGATTTGAAGAAGTGGTTGACTACCAAATAAAATTTTATTTTTCTCAAGGCCTTCAAAGTGTATTTCCTGTTTTTTTATTTGCATGTTTTTATTATTGGAGCTATTTTGATGTCTAATGATGGAATTTTATTTATGTCTCGTGATAGTTGTGATGTCATGAAATTAATTACACTGTGCATGATGTTGATTTGGTTGTAGTGGTATACTCCATGAAATGTTGGTGGCATTACTTGTCGGGAGAATGTTTTACAATGTATAACAATCATAAAATTCTTAAGTACATATTCTCTCAAAGTGATCTTAATCATTGGCAGTGAAGATGGGTCAAATACCCAATATCCTTCAATTTATATTTGGTTTGTAAATTGGGAAAATGTAATAGTGTTGTATATTCAATGAGTTGAAAAATTCAAGGTTAATAAGATCATGAATCTACTTCTGTATTGAAGATGATGGCATCATTTTCCAAGATACATCTGGAGGTGCGGGATGGACACATTCAGATGAACTTGAATCCTTATAAGATGAGTCCTTGGTTTTGGTATGGGACATGGATATTCATCTTAACTATCCTGAGTTTTTTTCTATAAAGGGTAGTCTTAATGGTAGGGATTCACCTTCTAGATGGGTTTTTAGTGTTGACAAGATTGTTTTCATTTGTTGTTATGTTATTGTTCCTGTAAAGACGATGACCCCAGTTTCCAGGAGCTGGTTCTTTATTTCATTATATATAAATTTAACCAAGTAATACAAATCCTAAATGAACGAATAGTTTAGTATATTTGGAATAATATATATATACAAGTGTTCAACATTACAACATGAAATGGAATACATCATAGAAATTCCTTTGAAAAAATAAACAAATATTATATTATCCTTGAAATTCAATCATAATAAATTTATTCACATCCTATAAAAATAAAACATAACAAATGGGTGAGCTTATATGCTAATTAATGGTATGAAATTCAGTAGAATCATAAATAATATGGCATAGAAAATAAATAAAAGTACACATTCCATTAAAACATAATCTTGAACACGATATGGCCAGATTAAAGCAGATTAAATAATGCCATATCAAAACATTACAATGGTATTATACAAGATGAATAACCTTTTGGATTATCTATTACTTGTTTAATAATGAGGGAATGAAAAATGTGGTACATCTGAACCATATCATCAAGCCCTTGACCAAGACATAAAAACAATTAAGGCCTCAGCCAAAAAAATATCTAAAAATGGGAAAGGCCTCATCTATGTCCATATCTATTTTGCCTCATAAGACCTACCAATTAATATATGGGCTATAGAGGGCCCCACATATCACTCAATAATTCTAATGCATTTATCATATAAGTTGGGTTAAACATAAACAGTATATACTTATGAAATGTAAATAACTTTCCCCAATTTGTAGACATAAACACTAACCATTTTGAGTAATAAGGTGAATGGTATCATAATAGCTCATCCATAGTCAAACAGATCATAAAACATTTAATCAAATATGGTGTATCATATCATAAAATATTAATCCTAATTAAACATAATAATTAACATGAGTGGTGAAATAAATTAAAACACTCTTATAAAATCATCAAGCAATTCTTGAGAGGAATACCCTTTTACTTTGAAAAGAATAGTTATTTTGAAAAAATATTTGTATAAACCCAAAAAATAACTAAGATGTATTTTTTTATAATAAATTTTCTGATTTTACAAAAATAATGGTGGCTTAAACAGATTATAAAGTGTACTTGAAACAATGTGAGAATTCAAGAAGTTCTTTTGAATTGGGTTTTATTATCATTATGAATTTTCTAAAGAACATTTTGAAACATGTGACAAATCTTAAAATAAATAAAAAAAATGATTAGAAAAAAATATAAAACATTAAAAAATAATTTATGAGGATTAAATTATAATTATTAATAATTTCATTGATGTAAGTAGAGAATAATAGTACCTAAATGAAAATGGTGGTTCTGGTAGAAACCTATAACTTATGTATGAATGAGTTCTGAACCTAAACATAACAACTAGGATAATAAAATTAAATCCATTAATTAATTAACTTAGAAACTTATATACATTTATTTTTTTTTAATTTTTTTGGTTCATTTATGAACTATTGGATAAGTTATAAGATACAATTTTATCGCCTGGGAGTGTTCGTTTCCTTGGTTTTCACGATCAGTATACTTGTATATGAGTGTTGATGTTAATTTGTAATGGGTATAGTTTTCCAAAATTTAATTTATATGATTTTAATGAACATAAAAAGTATTAACTGTTTATATAATTCATTATATTATATGGTATGAAGATGAGTTATTAGATAAAACATTAGTGATAATTATTTATATTATTACAGTGATATTTCAATCATCTCGAACTAATTTTGTCGTATGAATTTTCATAATGTATATATACTTATTAAAGATCATTATATAGGTTATAATACATATATTTTAGTCTATTTAAACCAACAAAAATGGTTTCATGACCATCCTTGAAGGCGAAATTGAAGAACGAATGTTTGTCATCCATGAATGTTGTAAAATGACACCTCATAGATGATGATTTCATTTTTAAAATAAAATATATATGGTTAGGGGATTGAATATATTTTTCCCATTAACATGATATAACTATATTATATTGATGATACTAGAGTTATCATTATCATTTTAAAAGTTTAGGTGAGTATAAGATAACAACATAAATTAAATTAAAAATGAAAGAAAAAGGAAGATAGTTTACCTCTTGAATTAACCTCCTTGAGAACCAATTTTTGGAAAGGGAGTATTTTTCTTTTGGAAAGAAAAAGAGCTCTTGGACGTCGATAGATACTAAGTAAGAGTATTTTGGTATAACTTTGATAATCTTCATATGTTAGAGGAGTGAATAGAAGAGGGGGTGATGGGTCGTTTTTATAGTGGAAGAGAGGGGTGATTTCTCATTATTCTTTTCATTATTTTATTTTTTTCTCAAGAAAATTAGTGGTATTTATTATTGTGAATAAATATAGTAATAAGTTCATTTGAGGTTTAATCAAGGGTTCTTACATATTCCATGACTCTTGGAATAGTTTATTTAGCTTATAATGTATTTATACTTTAAATTATTGTATTTGACTATTCATTAAAAATTCTAGTATTTTAGAGAAAACCCAAAAATTAACCATAATTCTTTTACAATATTTAGAATTCAAAAATGGAATCCATTTTATCAGATAAATTTTCTATATATGTGAAATTTATATTTAAAATAAATTCGTTACTTACATGAAATAGACATATTTTAAAATTAGAACTTATTTTATAACACTATAAAAGATTAACAAAAGTATCATAAAATTTTCATAAAATAATTAGAAAAAAAATAATGATTCATGAATCTATTTTATGATAAACAAATATTTTAAATAATTTTATTAATTATTAAAAATAAATTAAATATTTATGACTTATAAAAATACATACACTTAAATAATAATTTATAAAATGTTCACTTACTATTACTATGATATAATTATATTATGCTTTCACATATGAGATTCACCAATTTTATTTATAATTTCATGGTTGATGTCACTATTCATTAGGCAAATTTAATATTCAAAAGGATTATATAAATATTCCTAAGGTCAAGTTTCTATATTATCGGTATAGGTTCCATAACACCTAGAATGCAACTTATTTATTTTATTCTTTATTTATAATGATTGTATTGTGTCCAATATGATGTTTAAAATCGTTTATAATAAATAAAATAAACATAAGAATGAAAATTTCATTGATATAATCTTTGGTTGTAAAATTATTTCCACTAACAAAAATTACATCCTCAAAATTTCCCAAATGTCACATATCAAAAAGATTTAGGCAGCTCCTCGTCATAATCTCCTTAGGCTCCCATAGTGCCTCTTCCATTTTATTATTTTCCAATCTACCAATACAAGTCACGTTATACGATTCCTCAACACCAGTTATCTAGTGTTCAGAATCTAGATAGGCACTCCACAATAAGATAAGTCAGGTTCCAATTAGATTAATTTAGAAGTGAGTACATGTGTTAGGTATGGCATGTATATTCTTAATAATGAGATATGGAAAACATTTTATAATTTTTAAATCCTAGGTGGCATCTCCAAACAATAATCCACAGCTCTAACTCTCTCCATAATTTCTAAAGGACCAACGAACATGGGGATCAGCTTACTGTTCATTCAAAATCTTATAAAACCCTTCAATGGAGATACTTTCAAAAAAATTGATCTCCTACATGAAATTACAAATCCTTCCTTTGATTACTGGCTTGGATAATTTCCATTATTTGGGATACTTTGATATGGGTTGGAATATTCTTTAGCTTCACTATTGATTCCTCCATAAGATCTGGTCTTAAAATCTTTCTTTCACCAACTTCATCCCAATATTTGGGTGTATGGCATCTCCTTCTATATAATTCTTCAAATATTTCCATTTGAATACTCAAATGGTTACTATTTTTGTAAGAAAACCATACCAAAGGAAAATACTAATCTCTTATACCTAAAATATCATGTGAGCATGATCTGAAAATGTATTCTAATGTATGGATCATCCTTTCTGAATACCCATCAGTTTGATGGTGATAAGAAGTACTCAAATGAAGCTCAGTTCCCAAATATTTAATGAAAATTCTCTAGACTCTTGATGTAAACCATAGATCAGAATCATAAAAAAATGAGAGTGGTTCTCCTTGAATCCTTACAAATTCATTAATATAAATTCGTGTAAGGTTATCAAGTGGAAAATCTTCCCTTATAGTGAGGAGATGTGTAGATTTGGAATCTTGGTCATCAATTTACAATATTGAATCATTCTGTTATGGATATTTTGGTAATCTAATATAAAAATCTATAGGTATGACATCCCATTTCCATGTAGGAATTTGGGGAGGTCAAAACATACCTCTAGGATGTTGTATTTCAACCTTCACATGTTGATATATTAAACATCTTGATACATAATCATCAGTTTTCCACTTCATGTTATCCCACCAAAATTTTTCCTTCAAATCCATATACATCTTAGTGATAATAGGGTTTATAGAGAAATATGAATGATGAGAATCATCAAATTACTCCCTTTTTATCTCAGGTATAGAGGGAATACAAATCCTCTTCCCAAATTTCAGAATTCTATCCTCACAGAAGAAGTCATCAAACATCCCATCATTCCCACATTTAATTTTCTTTTGAAGATTCTCATCCTTATACTGAGAACTTTTAATCTTTTATAATAAATATGGTTGGGAAACAAATTGAGAAAATTAATGATGTTTTGCCTTCTTTGATAACTCCCTTATCCATATATTCTAGATCCATGTACACGGGGGACTTGGAAATCCTCATTATGTTTAAAACACCATGATCCTTATTTCTTAATGAATCACCTACCTTATTTTCATTTCCTGGGGGATAGTGTATTGAACATTAATAATTCATGATTATATTGGGACATCAGGTTTTCCTCGTGTTGAGTTGTTTATGTGTGAAGATACATTTCAATCTCTTGTGATCTATATATATCTCCACATCTTACTTTATTGATAGTGTATCCATATCATCAGAGTAAATATTAAAAAATTTAAGTCAATATCGTGAGTTTTATAGTTATGTTCGTGATTTTTAACTACCTTGATGCATAAGAAATAGTGTGATAATTTTTTATAGGGAAACATCCAAATCCTTTCTTTTATTCATCCCTATAAATCACAAATACACCATTTCCAAATGGTTGAGTCATAATTTGAGAATTCACTAATAACCTCTACGATAATTCAAAATATTATTCACATTCATTTTTTCATAGGAAATTTACCACTTTACATGTATTTTTTGGTAAAGGGTTAGAAAATTGGGAGAAGTTCTGAAAAAAACGCTGATAATATCTTGCTAAACCAATAAAACCATGTACCTTTGTTATGTTCATCAGTGTATCCTTTCTTGAACTACCTTTTTCTTCACTGGATCGACTGAGATTTCATCCTTAGAGACAATACAACCAAGAAAAGATATTGTTTGAATCTACAATTCACAAATTCTAAACGTCCCTTATAACTCATTTATTCTAAGAATTTTCATAATATTTTGCACTTTATTTTCATGATCTTTGTAGTAATTTTAGTATACCAGTATGTCATAAATGAATACCACCACTAATTCATCAAAATATTCCACGAATACATTGTTCATTTGATCCACGAAAACATAGGGTGATTTAGTTAGTCTAAAAGGCGTTACTGTAAACATATAGTTACCACAGTTTGAAATGTTTTCTTTTAAATATATTCCTACCTCGAACACAACAGAGGATATCCAAATCATTGATCAATCTTTGAAAAATATTGTGCTTTGTGAATTTGATCAAATCAATCATCAATCCAAGGAAGAGGATACTTGTTATTTATAATAATAGAATTGAACTCCCTATAGTCAATGCATAGTCTCATAGATCTATCTTTCTTCTTTTCAAAAATAATGGATTATCCACATGGAGAAACACTATGGTGAATAAACCCCTTAATAATCAACTCCACTTTTTTTTTCTTCATATCCACTAATTCCACTGTGGATATTTTATAATTAGTCTTTGATATAATTATTTCACCTAAAAATAAATCAACAGAAAGTCAACTTCCCTCTTGGGAGGACGTCTAGGTAAATCCATTGGAAATACATCAATGAATTAATGAACAATAGGTACATACTCAATTTGAAAATTTCATTCCTCGCCTATAGATATTCTATTCTTTTCATACCCAATAATTGATTTTAGATGAGCTACTAGTGGTTGATCTAGATAATAATCGGATGGCGATGTTTCTGGTCTATAGATAAGGGACTCTACATCATTCTCAAAAATTGTAAGTTCCTTATTATTACAATATATCATCGCATAATAATTTAAAATCCAATTTATATTGAGTGTTATATAAAAATCAATCATGGGTATGATGATGAGGTTAGTAACTAATGTGTGTTTATGTGTTATAATGGGGACTGATCAACATATCTTTGTTGCATTGATACTTCCCTTATGAGTTTTAATTGAAAACTAGTTTTTTAAAATCAAAAGGAAAATATATAATTTTCTTTTAAAATTGGGAAGATAGAAAATAATTTAATGATACAAAGTCAAACAAATCATTGGCTCTGATTGAGGAAATGATTAAAGTACCTGCCCCATATCATTAGGAACTTCAACCTCAGAAGTTATGACCATATAAGCTTTTTCTTTTCTTCTTTGTCCTTCATTAGGGATAGTTTACTTTACTCTTAGGAAAATAATTTTTATAATATTCCATATCATTGAAATTGTGGCGTAGAACATTTGGAAATTCATTATTCACCGTGAAATCATGGGATTGGTGACCTTTTCCTCCATACTTGTAACAAACAACCATACCCTTTAGGCAAGTACCAGAGTGTTTCCTCACACAATTATCCCATGATGGAAAATCATCTTCACCTTCTTACCCTTTTCCTTATTTTCATTTCCATAGTATTGAACATCCCTATTCATCTCTTTATTTACATTTAAGTCATATGACAAAGGGAATTCTTTTTCTCTCTTGATAGCACATTAGACTATATCTTCATATGATGAGATATTTTGAGAGACCATTCCCCTTTGGAGGAATGGTTTAAAACCATCAATGAATTGATCAATAGTTCTCCTTGAATTATGTATATAGTCTTCACCATGCCTTGTGAACCTTGTATGTTTTTCTTCATACGTCACAACATTTTTATTCTCTTTCTATCTTTGCTGAAGAATTGTCTATCAATATCTTCTCTTTGCTCGTGAGAAATATATTTTTCTAGGAAAAGATCCTTAAAATACCTCAACTCTATAGTTTCGTTATCTTTCTCATATTTTTTGTCTTTAATTAGTGACCTGCATCGATCTACATCTCCCAATAGATGATAAAAATCAATTTAAAATTCTCCATTTTGTTACTTCTTAACGTTTAAAATATCTTCTATTGGGGACATATATAGTGCTCAGCTACAAATGGGTTTGTGGTCCCATTGAATGATGTAAGTTATTGACTAATAATGCGATCTAACATTTCTATTCCACGCTGTGGTTCGGGATTCTCCACAAGGGTAATGTTATTGTTAATAACATGACTCGGTTTTTCAACTATAGTTATATGTTTCCCAACACTAGTCGCAGCTCCAAAACCACCACCATTATTTTATATAGGAGGGAAATCCAAACATGGAATATAGACATTCAGGTGATTTTCAATCCTTCCACTAGGATCCACTTCTAAATAATGGTATAAACTAAATTAGGTTATGAATCATAATTTATAATGTTTAACTTGTATAATAATTAACATCAGTTTAAATCATATGCATGTCTAATCTCACAATCATAATAATGGTTTCTATAGAGACTTATTTACAATTTAATACTTCATAATTGTTTGTAAATAATATATGAATTATCCTTAGAATTCCCCTTCAGAGTGTGAAACTAGGTGTGTAGTAAGGCCCGTTTTCATGTACTAGGTTACCATGAGTTAGACTCAGAACACCTTGACAGAGTTGTTACTCCTATGTATATCTTATCTAAAACCAAATCCACTAATAGAATCTTGACATGGATGTATTTTCTAGGAAAATACTCATAATATAGTACTTAATAAAACTATATGATGTTCTTGTGTACTTATCCTGAAAGTCTATCATAGGGTTTTGTTCCCTAAAGTTTGTTTTCTAAATCTAGTTTCTATGATTACCACTAAACATCCTCGGATACCAACTATAAAGACCTTGAACCCAGTTGCTCGTAGTTTGTGCCTTATTTCATTATATTGGCATATAAAGAAGGAATATGTATCCCAAAGGACAAAATAGATTAGTATCTTTGGAAAAAAATATATACATGATTTCAACATTAAAACATTAAATGAAATACAATATAATTTTTTTTCCAAACATCAAAACCTCATAGATTATCCATGCAAGTCATTCATAATATTCTTCTTCACATCCTAGAAAAATAAAACACAATAAAGGGGGGAGATAAAATTCTTAGTAAGGGTACACAATACTTTATAAGAATAAATAAAACGGCATGGTGAATAACTAAAATTATAAATTCCATTAAAATATAATCTGGAACATGGTATGGTAGGAATAAAACCTGATTAAATAATTCCATAATAAAACACACCCATGATATTCTTCTAGTAAAATAACATCATGTATTATCGGTTACTAGTTTCATAATGTGGGAATTTACAATTCTTAATATCTTAACCATATCATTGAGGCCTCGGCCAAGATAACTAAAAATGATTAAGTCCTCGGGCAAAACCATATCTGGAAATGGGAAAATCCTCAGCTATGTCCATATTTGTTTCATCTCATGTGACCTACCGATGCATAGATGATATATAATTGGCCCTAACCATATCATACTATGTCTAATTAGTTTTTCATATGAATGGTGTTAAACATAAACAACATATACATATTAAATGTGAATAATTTTCCCCAATCTATAGAAATAATCACTAACCATTATGAGTAATTAAGTGAATGGTACCAAAATAGAAAATCCATATTCAAACTAATCATAAATTTTTTTATAGAATATATTAGGATATATCATAGATTATTAATCCTAATTAAACATAAGAATCAACATAATGGTTGAAATAAATAAATATACTCTTATAAAATCATCAAGTGATTCTTGGTAGAAATACTCTTTTACTTTAAAGAGAAAAGTAATTTTTAAAAAATTATTATATAAATCTAGAATGTAACTAAAACAAATTCATAAAATATGAGTGATTTTATAATCAAATGGTGTCTTAAAAAATATTATAGTCTATATTATAAAATAACAATGAATTGAAGAAGTTCCCTTTGACCGGGTTTGTTTATCGGGAAACCTTTTTGAAATATCCTTTTAAAACATGTAACTCCAAATAAAATAAAGAATAATTATGATTTGAACACATATATATAACATTAACACATAATAGTTTAGGAGTAAATAACAATAATTATCAATTTTATTGAGGTAATTAGAGAATAAGAGTAAATCAAAAGAAAATGGAGGTTCGAGTAGAAACCCTTACCATATGTTAAAATGAGTTCTACACAGGACCTTAATTTACTATATACAAAATTAATAATTTAATTAATTTACAACCCTATATACATTTATTTGATTTATTATAATTTTATAATGTTAATTTATGGACTTTTGATGAGTTATAAGAAATAATTTTATCCCTCTGGCGCGTTTGTTTCCATGGTTTTCATGATCGGTATACTTGTATATGAGTATCGAAGTTCTTGTAGAATTTTTATAATTATCAATAAATGAATTTATATAATATTAATAAAAATATAGAATATTAAATGGTTATATAATTAATTTCATTATATGGTATTTAGATGAGTTATTAGATAAACTTTAGTGGTAATCTTTTAGATTTTTATGGAGGTATTTCAATCGTCTCAAAGTAGTTTTGTCAAATGAATTAGTATTATGTATATATACTGGTTCCAGAACATTAAATATGTTATAATGAATATATAATAGTATGTTTAGACCCTAAAAAATTCATTACCTTCCTTTAGGGTTAATTGGGCGAACTATGTTTTTTCGTCCATGAATGTTGTAAATTGGAACCTCCTAGATGATGATTTCATTTTTAAAATAAAAGAGAGAGAGAGTATAGGGATTGATGATGTTATTTAAATTAACATCATATTATTATCGTATATAGATTATAATACAGTTATCTAGATCATTTTTAATGAGGAGTTTTGGAGAAGATAATAAAAGAAAGTAAATTGAAAATGAAAGAAAAAGGAAGATAGTTTACCTCTTTAGTTAACCTCCCTGAGATCCAGCATTGGGAAAGGGGTTTTAGTCTTTTAAAAGACAAAGATCTCCTGGATGTGGACAAATAATAAAGAAGAGGATTTGGGAAGAAATTTTACAAACATCAAATATTAGATGAGTGAAGATAAGGGGAGGTTAGTGATGGTTATTATAGCGGAAGAGAGGGCTAATTTCTTATTATTCTATTATTTATTTTATTAATTTTTTCTCCAGAAAACCAATGGTATATATTATTGTGACTAAATATAGTAATAATTTCATGTGAGTTCTAAAAATGGGTTCTTACTGCATCTATGACTCAAGGAATAGTGTATTTATCTTATAATGTATTTATACTGTAAATTACCATATCTTACTGTTCACTAAAAAATCAAGTATTATAAAAAATTCACAAAAAATATATAACTATTTTTTTAAATAGAATTTGAAAATGGAAATTATTTTATCAATGTAATTTAATAAATATGTGAAATTTAATTTTTAAATGAAATCATTATTTACTTGAAAAATACAGATTTTAAATTTAAATATGATTTTAAAACACCTTTAAAAATTAAATAAGGTCTCATAAAAGTAACCTAAAATAATAAGACAAAAAATATTGAATTATGATTCCATATTTTTTAAAATGAGTATTATTTTAAATTATTTTCTTTATTATAAAACTGTAATGAAATATATTTTACTTATAAAAATACCTAAACATAAATATTAATTTTTCAAATATTAACTTACGTTTACTATGATATAATTATATCGTACTATCAATTATCAGATGCCAAAATTTTATTTATACTTTCCTGGGAGAGGTTTCTATTCATTAGGCAGATTTACTATTTATAAGGGACATATTACTATTACTAATGGTAAGTTACTATTTCATTGGTATAGGTTTCTTAATGTCTAAAAATACCTCTTATTCGTATTATTCTTAATTTATAAAGATTTTATTTTGTTATATATGTGGTTTTATATGATTCATACTATATAATATAAACATAAAAAGGGAAATTTCATTAATAGAATTTTGGTTCATTATAGTGTCATTATGTATGTGGGAAGAGTTGATGTGTGAGTTTCAAGCATCAAAGTGGGTAGTATGTCCTGGTTTGACTATGGAAAATCGTGATATTTTTAGGTAGTATTGGTGGATGGTAATGATGGAAGGCATCATAGGTTTCATGTAGAAATACCTTACCGTTCAGTAGGTGAATGCTAAGCATCAGCGACCGTGTTGTTTTTTATTTCCAAATTCAATCCTAGAATGAAATTGGGATGACACAATAATGGATGTAATGCTGGGTATTATGAGGAAACATCAAAAAAAATGATACAATATAGGTTTGTTTGGATCATTTAACTAAGGTGGATCATTTATTTTTGATCTAATCGACTTTCAATAGTGATCAATTGTGTTAGTTATATGTTCAAGATATAGTGTTTGTTCATGGATTACCGAGAACTATTATTTTTTATCATGATCTAAATTTCACATCAGGATTCTTTTAGGGGTTATATAAGTTTATTCATACCTTTTTGTTTTTATGTATTAATTTTCACCCATAGAATGATGGGAATCCATGGTGTATTATTTAGGTACTAGGGGACTTGTTGAGGGAATGTGTCTTGGATTTTGGTTGATCATGGGAAAATAAAGGGTCAATTATTGAGTTTGTTGACATTAATAGTATCAAAGATACAGTTCATATGGAACCATTTGAGGGGATTTATGGTAGACTCTTTCGATCTCTATTATGTTGGATGGATGTTAGTGATTCAGAGTTATTGGGGATGAGCCTTGTAAAAGAGACATCTTAACAAGTTCAGTTAATTCAAAAACTTATGGTTATGGCTCAGAGTAGGAAAAAACCATATGATGATAGGAATTTTTAACCGTTTAAGTTTTTGGTGAGTGATCATGTGTTTCTTCAGGTGTCTCCAAAGATGGGTCATAAATTGGATTCATAAATAGGTTCAATATCCACTCACGTACATGGGATCATTTGAGATCATGGATAGGATTGGACTAGTGGCATACAAATAATATCTTACACAATGGTACATAGGGATGCATGATTTCTTCCATGTCTCACAACTTCATCAGTAACACCCTCACCCATACCATGTAATTGAAATTGAATATTTTGATATTGAGGCTGATTCCTCCTTTGAGGATAATATGGTTCATATTATTGATTGAATTGAAGACTTCTTGTGGGGTTAGAATGTGCCCTTCGTTTGAGAAAAAATTAATCATGTAAATGTTTAGGAAAAACATGGAAAATGAGATGATGTCCAGGCATAGTGGACTGATCACTTTCTGTCAGACATAAATGATTGTTAGAATTATGGCTTAAGGATGAGTTGTTTTAAGGTGGGTATGTTGTAATCTCAAAGAAATTTTTGAAGTATTTCATTGTTTAATTTTTGTTTTATGTCTGTGAATTTTGGATGATAAAATGTTTACTGCGAATAAAAAGGTTCTAGGGTGTTTTGGGGGATTGGGACATAAATTGGAAAAGGAATTTCACCATCCATTTCATGTTTCATGGTTAGATCATGGTTCGGGATAACCATTCACCCAAACCATTTATCTAGGAGGAAGGGTTCACGGTTTAACCAATCATGAAAGGGGGAGGGCTAAACAATGTGGCCTTTGATAGAGTAATTCTGCATGGTTGGAACATGGTTTTTCAAAATGAGCGGCCACCCTAGGTAGTCATGCAACTCAACTCCTCTTAGAAAAAGGAAGGATCATAGTTGGAGCGTGGTCTGGAAAACCTTATAGTAAAACAGTGATCCATTTACAAATTGGAAATTTCCCTTTTTCCCCATTAGGATTTTTAGATACCCACCAAATATTTCCCTCATTTCTCCCCTATAAACCCTAGGTATGAACCAAATTGACCAATTATTCCCAAGGATGGTTCTCCTTCGATTATTAACTATTTGGAGAACCTTCAATGGTGGATAGAAGCTATGAGTATGTCTAAATCTCCATATTATTCTCTTTTTGGGATTGTTGTTTTATGTTTCTATTATCTTAGTCAGAATCCCTGTTACCCACTTTTTCTAGTAGAATCATGTTTTTGGTTTAAATGGGTGTTTGAATCCAAATATAAGGATATTATCAGAAGTTTCTTCATTGTAGGACTCGAGGTAGGTGTTCTACAAGTTATATCAAATAGTTTTGCTATGTATTTTTTCATTATTGTTGTGTTCGTGGTTTCCTCTAGTTGTGTATTTTACTTATTTAGTGATATCTCATAGAATGAGTATCTAATTGATGAATTGAACCCATCATGATCCCCTAAGGATATTTCCTTGGTGAATATAATGATTTAGGGCCACTCTTCAGGAGATCTGGAATTCGTAAAATATGAAATTGGTATATTAAGTGTAGAATTGATGTGTGAAGATATAGAGCCATTGATGTACATGTTAATATGTTTGGTTATGTTCAGAAAAGGAATTTTGATAGTATTTCCAAGCTTTTAATATTGTCTGAAGAGCTATCTTGGTAATGTGTGAATATGGGTTAATTGGGTTAATTGGGACTAAGTAAAAATTGTTTAAGATTTTGTGTAAATTCTTAATTTGGTTTGTGCATATGAAATGATCAACATGTTAATTTTTAATTGAAAGTGAATTAAAGTACATGTAAAGAGTATTAAAAAGGGAATTGATGAATATTATGTTTCATTTAATACATGGGAATTTATAGGATATACCTAGTGGGTTGAGGCATGATAATGGGAAAGGGTTTAAATGAAAAATGTAGTATAAATGGTAGATGTGTTAATTATTTATGGAATAAAATTGATTACCAATTTGATTATTATGGATTATGATTATTATGTGTATTTTTGTGAGTATTTTTGTGATATGGTATTGTGTGGTGAATTGATAAAAATTTATCTGCACATGGCTTAGTAGTATGGGGAATTAACTTCAGGTTCTATGCAGACAAGTCATATTAGACTGAGGATCTAAACCCCACCCCAAAATGCATGTGTTATAGAAGGGGACATATATCTATTCCCCTAATAGTTTCATCTGATGAGACCCCCTATATTGAGGCTTCAAGGTGAGTGTGATGTATTTTTTGTGATGTGTTTACCCCTAGTGAGATTGGGATATGACGTATTCCTTTTTTCTTAGTGTTTGACTTCTTTAAACCCTTAGGTAAATGCTTTAAATTACTAACCCATGGAACACAAGATAAATATGAATTCAGTAATGATGATTATATAATTGATTAAATGAAAATAATTATAAAAAAAAATTTAAGTGTACAATATTATCTAAGGTCACAGAATTTATCTTGTGGTTGCATTATCATTTATTTATTTCATTCATGCACTATCTGTTAGACTGGATATTTTGTAAACATCGTTTGTGTTGCCAAACTAATTTGAACTCACACCATGATCAGTCCATCATTGGGTATCTGAATATATTTCATGGTCATAGGATATGATAAGGTGAATGTCATTATACTATGGAGTTGATTTAGGATTGGGATGCGCAAGGATGAGGATCCGGACTTGGTGTTAGGACCAGAATAAATAATTTTGATGTTTTTTCTTATTTTTGGATTTTCTTCGCATCGACATTATGATAATGAAATGAAAAGTTAACATTTTTAGTTGTTTCTTGTAACCTATTTATAATATTTTTGTTTATGCATGTTTCTAGTTTTTTATTTTTTTTATACTTTTCCTTTTATTTTCTATTGTGACTTGATCTGGTAAAGAGGTTATAGTCTCCCCATAAGATCTTTTTGACCCTCACTGCTAGTCAGATCCTCTGGAATATGGGTAGGCATGCTTGAGGCCATGTGGAGACTCAACTTGGAGAACCTTTATATTGGCCTTTAGGATGGGGAAGTTTCATTTGATCTTTCATTATGTGATACTATCCAATCATCCAGAGTATCCATATATATGCATTGATTTCAAGACCTAGTTTGTGATATTCTTTTGGACCTTCAAATTATGGATTGAGCTTAGGTTCAGTTGAATGAAATAAATTCCAATGAATATAGAACGATAAATAATAAATAATTCTGAATTTAAACCATTGTATAAAATGAAATGGTTGAATGAACAAAATGAATTAAAAATTTAAAATCCAAAATAATGCCATTTTTGAAATTAATGTCATTATTATTATAAAACAATAAACTTTTACAGTTTACCTTTAAATAACACTCATGTGGGATTAAATAAATTTAATTAATAATCAAAATTATTGATAATATTTTCACCGACACATGCCCAATTTCATTCTTTATCGTTATACTATAAAAAATATTCAATTTTCACCAATGGATTCAATTCAATATAAATTAACATTTAAAAATATTATCTCTAAATTTAATTAACTACTATAGTAACCATATATTATATTTACATCATATTGGAACATTTAAAGCCATGTTTATGGACTACTTGTCCATCGGCCTAAGGTCTATGTAACGGGTATCCCTCCTCCCATATAGAAAGTGGTATTTTATTTAATAAAAAATGTTTTTTGACCAAATATTTTATGAAAAACAATTGGTTATATTACCTTTGAAATATGAGAAATTCTTAAGGAAACATGGCCCTCTATAAAAATTTGTTTTTTGAAGTACATTTTTGAGGGATTGTTACACTATAAATAGTCTAAATACATTATCAACCTGAAATAAAAATAAATTTGGATTCATTACAGTTATCTTTCACTGACATCCCTAAAAATGCATGTCATAAAAATTATGAATCATATGTAAAACAAGGATCTAATTATTTATAAACCACCATCATAATGTTATTCTGTCACCAGTTTAATAATGCAGTGTAATTACACCTCAATCAATAAAAATAAATAATTTGGGTAAAAGTATTAACATAATGAATTTATGATATATATTATATTACTGATGTATGAAAACCTAAATAGATATTTTTTAGAAGTTATTTTTAACTATGAAAACCCATTGGGGTTATGGAATTATGGAACACAGAATAAAATGTTGATTCCACTTTTAGAAGCATAGAAAATCATAAGGGATGTGTTATCATGGAAAATTAATGGGAGATGTTTTTTTCCATGTTATTACATATATTATATCAAAAATTAAATATAAATATTAAATTTATATGAGAAGGATGTAAATCTCCATCATCAACCCAGTTCACCCCCACTGGTAAATTGATATCCCCTAGGACTCACGTATTTAGTAGTTACACCTAGTCCAAAAAACACATTTTTTGGCTAGATGGTACCCAATTATTTTACATCATGTACATGGATATATATATATATATATTATATTAAATAGATTTTATAACTAATTTGTAATCCTACTATTAAAACCCCAAAATGAGGATTCTACTCTATAGTCTAAACCTATTAATATATAGATTGAAAGTAAAATAATATATTAAATTCATAACATGGATTCTTGGGGATATTATAGAGATGAATAAATGGTTTAAAATAAATATTATAATAAATATATATATGTATTCTATTTATTTTTAGATATAGGGGTGATGGAATTTAGGCATGAGAGTTGTTGGGGTGATGATTGTAGGACCTGTGGTTCTTCTATCAGATGGTGTTCCCCAATATTTATAGTAAAATCCTCTATCTGGGGAGGATTTTTCCATCCCATTTCAATCCGGGGATTCCTATTATTAATTTTAATACTAATGAAGAATCATGAAATATAATGGTAGAAAATGAAGAAATTTTTCTCCTCTAAAGTATTTCATTCAAAAGAATTATAAAAAGTAAATTTATGGTTTCACAAGTTAAATAAAATGAGGATGTTATTGATGAGATATTAAAGATTTATTAATTTTAGATTCTAGATCATATGATCATGTAGGTAGGATATAAATAATTGATTGTCGATGAACATAAAACATGAATAACTATTGTTTTTAGATTCCAGGAGTATAGGTTAATTATTATTGAGAAGGGTTTCATCCATATTAATTTCCTATCAGTGGAAATGAAATATAGTTCTTTGAGATTTGGTTATTTCTCCTTGAAATTGGGTATAGTAAAAAAATTAGTCTAGGATTTCCACCAAAATATATTCTCTAAAAATAAATCCACATTCTTTGTATAGATCGTAATTAAAGGTCTGAACTTCATTGTATAGAATACCTATATTTTTTTGGATGTTTCATTATCTATGGGTATTCCCATTAATATGGATAGAATAAAAAATTTATATACTTTGATACTATGATAGAATATAAGATGAGGTTCATCTCAATTACACTTTAATTATTCATGTTTTGATTTATACATTAGAAAAATACACCAATTTATACATTAAATATGAGCAGATGCCTCCACTGTTCTTCGATTGTTAGTATGTTGGATATATAAGAGATTTTTTTTTCAAAATTAAGGTTTTTAATTCTGTTATTATACACTCCACAGAAATAATGATTATAGAAATATTTATAAAATAAAATTCTGAGATCAAAATAAAAATCTATAGGGGAAGAAAATTTAATGTTACCAAAAAACTAGTCATATAAATAATTATATAATGCATGAGAATATGAAGGATGGTGCTTTTATTAGATATGTGATAATAAAGAATGATATTCCATTGAGGGTTTTTCAAGATAATTAATTTTTGGGACCTTATATTCTAGAAAATAGGATATATCAAGATGATTAAATTAAATATTTGTATGTGGGTCACAATATTTTTGAGGTTGTGCACTTCTGAGACAATGGTTGAGAAAAGAATTAGTTGGAAATAATTCTTGGGTATTATCTTCTTGAGGGAGAGTAGAAAAATCCTAATATGGATTTTTTTGGTATTTATTTGGGGTTTTGGATAGTGGGGTGGATGTTGTTTCAAACTAAGGACATGTTTTTAATGACCATGTTATTGAAGGTATCGATATTATTTATGAACATAATAATTAATTGATCTTAAATAATATTGTGTAAAAATGAGAAAACATGGAAAACATTGAATCACCACTAGAAAAAAAATATTATCAGGATGCTACTGAAATTATAAATGATATAGATAATTAAGGATTCTCAATTTCTCATGTGATAAAGATATAGCCTAATATGTATTATTCAAATATGAATCCCACTATGAAATCAAGATCATGCCCATATTTTCTAAATGATCTAGGTAATTGCATAAGCCCATTATAGGATGAATCCAAATGGGATTGTGATGAATAAAATCATATGAATATAAGATTTAAAGTATTTCATGATTTTTTTGGTTATTTAATGATTGAAATTTATCTTATTATAGACCTATTTCCATCCTCTTAATGTATTTTTGTTTACTTTTTTAAAGAGACACGACCTAAGATTTTATAAATAAGTATTACATGCATGTGGATAACAATATTGGGGTACTCTTGTGATGGATTTAATTAGATTTTCTATAGAGAAGAACATGATTTTAGATAAGTGGTTTTCATATCGGAATCCATCAAATGATTGTATTTATTAGTAAAATATTTTTTTGATAAATTTCTAAAATATTTTTTAAAAAATAATAATATCATTGTATTAATACCTCTATGGAATTACATGGGACAATTAATAATCAATATATCTAGAAAAAACATCATTAGTAAGACAATATACTGGAAAACTAAATTGGTTCATAGGGAAATATAAATGATAATATTATTGTATATTAAATATTATGTCCCCTTATTTGTCTTTGTAAAAATATTATGGTTGTTAATGTTATTTTTCCATGCAATTATAAACTACCAAAATTTCATTCCTAGTAAACATTTTTCATTTTTACAAAAGAAAAATAAATATTATTTGAATGAATATATAAAATATATTTATCTATGTGATTTAGAACTTATGATGAATTTATTCTAGTTATTATTCCAAAATATATAATAATTTCATTGTTTTTTATATCATTTTTCATTTTGGATAATGAATTCAATACCAAAATTAAATTATATTGTTATTTAAATACATTGATTATAAATAGTTGAATCCTATAATATGTCATAAAAATATATTTTTAGTTCTCTAACATACTTAAGTTGTGTTGTTACCAACCCAAATAATGTAATTTATTTTTGAATGGTTTTCTTGTAATAGTTTTGGTGATGTGGAAACACAATTTAATATTATTCTTTATTACATAATATTCATTAGGGAATATATTTTTTTCTATGGAAGATGAGACATTAATATTTAAAACTATTGAAATATATAATGTTATAGTATAAAAATATATAGTTCGATATATATATATATATATATATTCAATTTATTTGTTATAACTGATGTAATAAATTGTTTCTCAATAGATATAAAACAATGAAATAGAAGTTATTATCCCAGTAAATGGTATATTTAGGGATGTTATTATGATGAAAATTCACTAAAAATAAAATTATTATTAAAATAATATTACCTTAGATTTACGTTTTAGATTCTAATTCTTTGAATAGATTGGTTATTTTTTTAGTAGAGTTATTAGGATAATTCCCATTATGTTGATTCTGAAAAAATTGGTTTACATATATTTGATGTTATGAGTGGAAAAAAACCATTAAATAAGGTAAAGAAAAGTGTGAAATTTGGTACCACAAGAGAAGACATAGGATACCATTTTAATATTTAGGGGGTTAAAGTCATTCCTTATAATTTTCATTATAGTTCTATTTCAAATATACAGTATTTATTAACTTATTTATTAATTTTAAACCTTGAAATTAATAACTCCCTTACCTAAATCATGTGATTTTTGTTGCTATGCTAAAATAATTTATGAATGCCTCTTCATACAGAAGAGAACAATGACTAGTTGTGGGTGTCTAAGAAATTCCATGGGGGGACTATACTCCAGGTAATAATATCCATACACTAGAAACACAATAATTTATAAATAAACATTCTAGAACAATATAAATATATCTAAAAAATAATCATGATGTTACTCATGGTATCCAAGTCATAAAATATAAACCAAAAGATTCCTAGTTTTCTAGGTAGACCATTATATGATAGACAATAAAAAAAATAACTACCAAAATAATCCCAATTTAGTCAAATAATTACCATTGTTAAAAATTCTCTACCTCCTGAACACCCTAACACATAGCCCATGCCCATTTCTGGATCTATGAACATGAAATCTATAGACAGATTGATTTTATAATGCTTGATGTCAGTATATAACGAGTAGCACTCACAAATTTATCATTAAAATTTGTGAAAAATATATATAGGAATTATATACAATGATAATAAAATAAATACCTTAATAACATATATTTTTTCAAGTCATTATGTAGTAACAAATATGATGTGAATCCAAGAACTACAAGGTTCGGTACCATTCCAAAATAAAGGACAATAGTACAATTGAATGAAATAGATCATTCCAAGTGATCCACACATAGGATTGAAACATCTAAACAGTTGTCATGCACCCATTGTTTACCTATAAGGAACAATTAGGAACCAATTTTTAGGAAAAAATCTTGGTGTACACATTTGGACCCTATTTACTTCATTGTGGAAAGATACATACACACATATCAACAATATATCCAACTCTAAGGAAATTCATATCAACTCATGAATAAGAAATCTATGAATCTAGGGAAAGAAATTATAACATATGTCATTGATAATTGTGTAATGAGAGTCATCCATCAATGGTAGATGTAGTCCACCTCTATGGGGGTAACTATACATGTTTGATCAACTTAGTAACTAGAAACTAGTTCCAAAGAAACCAAAACTATATCTAAATACCAGCTTGAAATATGATTATTATGGAAATAAATGGTATAATGGTCTATAAACACACCAACATTCAAATATCGTTATTTAGGGTCTCATAGGTTACACAGGGACCAACATTCATATAACATCATGACAAGATCTCACAGGACACAGACACACCATCATGTACATCTATTTATTAAAGGGTCTCATGACCTCAAAACTCACCCACAAGAATATCTCATCAAGAAAGGGTCATAAGGATGCACATGAATTGACATAATTTTCAAATAATAAATTTAGTATATAACTTCCATCAATATGGTAAGGAATTCCTACCTCAAGAGTCTTTATGTGCTACACTAATAATTTCAACTTAAATGACGCCCAAACATTTATACCTAAAATTATCATAAATCCATAATATGAGGTATCTAGAATCTATTTATATTAAGAAGATTACAGTAAGGGGTTTATTTCTAAATGTCCTACCCATTGTGAACCACCACTACTAAATTATCTAAATTAGATTAAGGGAATGTGACAACTAACTCGATCATGCTTCCAATAAATTAATAAATCAATATTACCTTATTAAATAATGATATATTTCATATATAAATCCATGAAAACTCATATATATGATAGATACCATGAATTTGAGAGGATTCCTACAAATAACATGAATAAAATAGGAATAATTCTTCTTACCTTGAATTCCATGAATCCAATTTCCATAGATCCATCAAGATTGGTGTTTAAAGGGAGATGAATCACCTATAATTTACACTAAGGACCTAATAATTAATATACCTTGGTGACTAATGAAAAATTAAGGTTTTCTATTATGATTGGATTTTAAATTCAAATTTTATAATTACCTCACCTTTTCATCAAGTATAGTTACACAGTTTACTAAATTGTGAACCAACAGTGCTAATATATCTATTTCCTCAAGGAACCCATATAGTATAGACACATGGGATGTTAAACCATGAACAAACTATTAATTAAATTGTATTCTAGGATACATAGTTCTTTATGTAATGTCACATAATAATCTCTTTCCATGCAATAATTCTGTACTATCTACTACACCTCACTAATAAGCTACATTGTTTCCCAGGAAGAAACACTTGGTTTTAACAAACATTAATCAAATAATTAACCCACATGGATGATTTAAAAATATTATATGACCATCCACATGATAAAAAAATATCACCCAAGAAAAGCATAATAAATAAATATATACAAAAGGTACAAATGAAAGTCATAATTTAGCCAGAAATTCTTGATCATTATAATATCCCCAATGTAGGATATCTCATCCTCTAGATGTTAATATAGGGTTATTTCTGAAATAGTTTGTAGAATTGAGCCTTTACATCAATTTACCAATCCCAATTATACTCATTGATATGATCATACAACTACACAACTTGAACAAGTGACACTATCTCCCCCTATAACACTTTCTCACTCCAATCCATGTACTTGATTTGATATACCATGAATGATGCATCTGATTCCCACTAAACATCCACATTTTTTAACTCATGCATATGATTGGGATGATACCCCTAAATCTAAGGAAAATATAACAAAATTGT
The DNA here is from genome assembly GCA_963277665.1 of Viscum album. NCBI lineage: Eukaryota > Viridiplantae > Streptophyta > Magnoliopsida > Santalales > Viscaceae > Viscum > Viscum album. Next base: position 524,839,589 of record OY728150.1, read on the forward strand.
CTTACCAATATATCACATAGAAAGATCCAATTTGTAGGATATTATCCTAATATGATTAATAATAGAAAATAGTCCCATATACCATGGTTCCTTATTTCTCTTCCTCATAATATAAATTCCCTAACCAAGATGACATCTAATAGAAAACAGAAACAGTGAAAACAAACACCAATGTTACTCAGATCGGGTGGGATACAATTTAAACACAACCTTCATGATAATCATCCTCTTATGAAACTATGTGACCCTATCAAAGGTCTCATGTACCATACTCACCCAAGTAATAGTTTTCTAACATACCTCATGATTACACATCTTTGAATTGTGTTATAGACCACAAATATAAATAAATAGAGCTATATTTATAGATGAATAGTAACATCTATTGTATAAAAACACTTCCAAGTCCATATTGTCATCTTCTACTAAAACAATATCCCGAACACATACCCAATGTCTATAATCCATAATATGAACCATCCTCTATAACTAACCATATATCTACATATGATATATCTTACATTAATTCAACAGATTCCCCATCACCTTTTAAAATGATTTTCAAAATATTGACATGAAACATGATTCTTAGTCATATAATATAATCTTAGGTACTATTTTTTTTACTCAATATTGAATGAAGTGTTTTTAAACTCATTTATGAAAAGAATTTCTCATATTTGAATGAATTATGCCACATTTGATAATAAATCAACCATAACCTACCCTGAATATCAACCTCTTTGGGTCTTATGAAACCTCATACCAGACACCATCGTCACCTCATCTTGTATTAGCATGAGAATATGAAGATATTGAACCAATACACCTAGTCTCCACTACCTCTTTCTTATGTAAGGTAAGCAAATGGGAGAAAACATGGACAATGTCCATCTTTATACATAGCCACTATAATAGCTTTCAAATATCATAATATATATTAATAAATCCTTGGTCTTCATTTCACATTAAAGTATTAGGGTCTTTCATTATCTCTTCTCTAATAGAAGAAGGAACCAAAATCCTACCATGAATATATATCTCACTTCCATATAATAAACAACTTGGAATACGGTCAATACCCTCTAACTATTCCCACATCACAATGAAATCAAAATATATCTGTTCTATGGATTTCGTACAATCCAACAAGGAATAAAGGATAACTTTGGGATCCCATTTCATCACTTCTTAATACATAATTTCAACAAAAAACCATTCAACTAAAAATTTTATCAAAATAAATCTGTCCTTTGGGAGATTCCCTCCGAACCAAATATCTTTATACCAAATGAAAATGCTAAAAAATTATGATTTCTTGGAGAATATTCCATCACATGGAATGAAATCTATATATACACCACCCAATTCCTAAATTAAAGACTCTTTTATTTTTAAGAGATGATATAACTCAATATATTTTTTTCTATATAGAAAGAAACCCACTTAATGAAGAGAGAATAGCACCACCCCTTCTTAGAGAGGAGAAAATCCTCTACCAATAGGTTATGTCTACTGTATTTAATCTAAATATTCCATAAAGGTCAAGACCCATAAGTAATGACCTGATCTTTTTTCTTCAAAAAAACTCAATAAATAATACCTTATGAATTTAAATAATCCATTTATAAAATCACAAGATTATGTAAAATTAAAATCATACTAGATTCTAATTTTATATTCATCTCAATAAATTCTTCTTCAAACTTATATATCCAATAAAACATCACCCCATTCATTATAATCCCATGTATACATGTTTCCAAACTATGGAAGTCCATAAATAGTCATCTGTTGTAATTTGAAACCATAGAGAATTATAATCTCCAACATGTTCTAATATATTTCTCATGAAATCACTTCCTCTACCATCTATGGATCAATTTAGGTTCCTAACAATGAAATTGAATTTCCAAGATATTATACTACATGGATTCAAAAAAAGACACATTGAAGGAAAGAAATAATTTCAATGCACTAAAAGTGTACACAATACTAAATGAAGGTTTCAAACATTTATCGATAGGGTCCATGAGTATATCATGATATCACCAAATGATAAAATGGAAAAGCAGTAAAGATATAAATGGAAGATGTAATTACATATTTCTATTAACACCACTGGGGGAATTATTTACCCGATATTCATAAAGATATATTCATACAGTCCATATCTGATTCTAAAATTTATCTTTAGTATACACTCTTCTCTTACCGAAAGCTGGTGGAAACTTAATCCTAACACAATCATGGTGAACCATAGTGCTCCAACAAATTAATAAGAAATATCACTGATCCATGAAAATTTAAATATGTTTTTCATTGTGACACAATTCATCTTTATACAATCCTTGTAGAACTAAAAGAATAACCCTTTATTGAAAGAATTTTATTACTCTAAAGAGAGCTGCTCAACCCTATAACACCCTTCACCTCTAAATCCCCAAGTTATACATTTAGTTATTTTAAAATGGATAATTTTATATGGTAAGTAGGATCCAATTTTGACTATAATCCAATCAAACTATTATTCTCTAATTAAATTTCACTATTATGAGGAATTCCTAAGAAATATGTTTGAATGAAATTTTAGGAATGAAAAATCACTAGAAATGAAGAAGAGGGAGATACTGGATAACCTATCGCAAGATCCATGTCTGACACTAGTTTTTAAATGTAACACACTTTACTATGGTCTTGTCCAAAATAACAAGATTTTAAATAATATTCTTCATCAAGAACATTATTTCCACCTTTATGAGTGGTAATGGTTAGTCGCCTACAGTAAAAATCAACATGATATTGGAAATTAGTCTCTTATTCCATACTAAAAATCACACTGAATCTATTCATCTATAAAAACATGAAATCCAAAAAAGTATTTGAAAATAGAATCCACTATAGGAAAATTTGGGAATATATTTTTATGTTTTACCTTCTTCCCCTATTGTGTATCAAGAGAAGAATGTTTTGAATATTATATAATTTGAATGTATAAATCATCAAAAACATTACTGGGAATTTAATAATATGGGGCTTCTGTGTCAATCAAGGATATTTTTTGAGAATAGGTAATCAAAACCATGTTTCAAATCATCAAAATATCCTTTATATCATTAGTTTAACATTATCCACTATATAAAACATGCCTAAATTTGATATAATGCCCTACCCCTTAGGTAGATTTATCAAATAGAACAAAGAATTATGTTATGTGGGAATATATTGATGATGTCCTATAACCCCCCCCCCCCCCCCTTGATTGATCTCTCTAAAACCATCCACTATGTCTCCTAACAGGTAATGACTGTAAATTATTATTTTTTCTATTATATATTGTTTCATTGAATAGATTTTCTATATGCTATAGATTTTTTATTATATTTCCAGACCTATAGAGCCTCCATGTATATATATTATAAATATTTAATATTTAATATCATGATATATTTTTTTTTCAAAAAGAATGGAATTTCTCTTGAAAATATTACTATATTGAAAATGACAGACCACAATTAAATAATGGATGTAGGTTTTACATTTGTAACATTATAACCAATTTTCATATCAGGTATGTTGTTTAAACATGACAGTGGGAAGATTGGTAAATAAATTAATAAACCTATTTATTATTTTTTAAATATTAATAACACAACATCCAACTATTTAAATTCCACTATGGTTAAATCCTAGAGTCAGCCTCATTAGCATTGGGATTTAAAGGGAGTGTGGATGATAGATTTGATGGAAATAAAACAATATCAGGGATTCGTAGTCCTTAACAATGATCATTCCTTTCCTCATAGAGTTAATAGATCTCATCAACAATAAAAATATAGATTTGATCATCATTGGTGATCAATACAGACTTGTAGTATGTAGTTTTTTATGTTTCTTTGATCCCAGCTTTATCATCCCCTGATTAATGTGAAACAATTCCACTAAAAATTTATTTCTGCTAGATAATTTATTTATCGGTGTTGATTGATCATTCAAAAATAATGAATGGAAAATATTTTTATTGGCCCATGATTATTCTCTCCTATCAACCTTTTCTTTATTATTGACTTTAGGGTAGCCCAAACAATGGTTGAGATTCTTTCCACAAATCTATATTGTGTACATGTCTCCTTGTGTTGTTCATGCATTCAAAATCTATATTTCATAAATTCGGTGTTATAAAAAATAATACAAGATCATTAATTTCACAATCAATATTTGGTGAAATGGATTTTTTATAAAGGAATAGGTTTTGGATTTGAATAATGGTTGAGGTGTGATGTAATATGATAATAGAGAAGGTATGGATTAGTTTAAATATAAGGTGTTCTTAATTGCTAGGATTTTCATTTGGTGATCTATTTTATCGTTGAATGATATGACCACATATTAGTTGGATGGAATCAAGCCACTCATGGAGATGGAGACCCAATGTTAGTGTAGAAAAAATGGATCCATTGGGATGGTAAATTTGTCATGTTTGGATGGAAATATTGATTTTTTTATGGAAATGAATGGATAAAATTTTAAATGAATCTATACTTTGAAGGTGGTCCACGTAGATCGAGACATTTTGGCATGTTTAGAGATGAAATCAAATGCAACGACACAGGTGTGTGTGAAACCATGTGATGAACTATAATTTAAATGAAATTTTAAACTACACACCAAATATATATGTTGAAATCTAGATGTGTAGTTCCCACTATTGGTTGGACACGGTTTACTGATTGATTTAAATATCACAATATTATTATTTATTAATATTTCATGTTACCCTTAACAGTACATTTGGAATATATATGGTTTTAACACCCATGAATAAATTTTTTCATAAAAATTATGTTTTCCAGGTCAAACAATATATAACCCATGTTTACTTTCTCTACATGTATAAATATTACATGCCCAGGTGTCTACATGACCCATGTTCCATATTTTTCGAGGAACGCCCCATGTATTTTTAAAAGTACACATGAATAAGAAATAGTATACATTCTTGACTAGATGGAACACACCGAGTACAAAAGATCATCTACACATCATTTACCATTAATGAAAACATGTTTTACCTGGATAAAGGAATTTCCTATAAGACAACGAGGTATAGTTAGTTATAGTATTAGAGATACAAATTTTCTACCCCTGAGGATAGACCTTGTACTTAAATTAGAGAATCTTAGAGACCTTGATTTTCTCAGACCAAATTTGTTATGAGAATGGGTGAGCTCCATTAGAGTCTTTCATCTTGGTTACATTCCCTTGGTCCATCCTTATGAGGATATAGTGAGGCATCATTCTATATTCATAATATGTGATTCATTATATGGTATTAGTCACTAATAGGGTTAGGTATCTCTCTCTAAGGACCAATTGGGACTCTTTACCTTTTTTACCATGATGGATCATGAATCCCATTAATAAATATATCAGTGTGGGATCCCTATCTTAGTGAGTTATCTTTAATTGAGGTCATGAATCCCCTATAGAACATATATGTGGTACCTTTTATATCTGCATGTGTTTTATTAAAGAATTGTTTTACAAACATTTGATTATATAGGATGATTGTTACACTTTTATGAGGTTATCCTTATTTAAAAGAACTAATGGTTATGTTATCATATATGAGTCTTGTCAGTATGGTAAGGCCTAACCTAAATGACATCTCAGATGAGGGATATTAGTGTTATCAGACTCATGGATTGGGTAGTCCCAAAAAATCATTAACTTGAAGCCTCTATTTGAATACTAGGATGGTAGTGGGGCATGACCTAAATTTGATACATTGTGGACACCATGAATATTATTTGTGTAATTATTTTAATGACTTATATTATGGTTGACATATCATCATAATGATGATCTGGCCTCAATGGATGCTTTATTTTTTTCAATTTCATGGTGTCCAACTTGGTATGTTTATACAAACCCATTCCTGGGTTCTTACTGCACATGTCATTTCATATATAATCTACCTACAATTTTTTGTTTCACACCTGTATTATCAATTCCATGCTTTTTTCAAAGTTCTCTTTTGGTTCTTAGCTTTATCTTGGTTTCTGGGTGATTCAGATTTCAAATTTGGGTGTATCCTTTGTTCATGATCTATGACCTTAGTCTTGTGGGTCTTGGATGGTAATTTTTATCCTCTTTTATCAAAGGTATGATATGAGGTTATGGTGTTTTGGATTTGGATTAGTGTCACCACTTGTGGGGTATGTTTTTTAGGTGGTTTTTTCCAATGGGTTGGATGAGTTTTGGGGTGAAAATGAGGGTTTCTTTTGGGAATTTTATCCCCTATACTTGCCCTAACTTTCCCCCTTGGTTTCCCCCTTGGACCCCCACCCCCTGAAATTGGAGTATAATTGCTTGGTTTTGGGTGTCCAGAACATACTGCACGGTTAGGCCGCACGATTTACTTAACTGTGCTGGAAAACCGTGCAATGGTTTCCAGGTCATTAAAAATCTTTTTTTAATTCCCATTTTACCTTCTAGAATAAACCAAAATATTCCCATTTCTTCCCCATTTCATTCCCTACCTCAATTTAAAGCCTCCAAGGCTTTAAAACTTCGCATAGAACTCATTTTTGATGGAGCATTTGGTGGAGAAACCTCAAGATCTTTCAAGTAAGTAAATTATTTCTTGGTTTCTTCCATCTTCCGTTGGTTTTCATTCCTCTTTAATGATGTTATAATGTATCCATCATCTAGGGTTCATACCTAGGGTTTAACCTTGAGTCTTTTTAGTTAAATATTGAATTATAGGTTTCGATTTATCTTCCTTGTGGTGTGGTGGTGGTGTGGTTGATGTTTAACACCAAGATTTAAGGTTTTGACACTTTCAGTAGGTGAGTCCATTTGTAATCATTACTTGATGAGTTATCAAGCTTTATTTAATTATTTTGAAAGTTCCTTGTAATTTTTTTCACTGTGAAATAACCATTTTATATGGATTTTGTAAAGAGGATAATTTTATAGTTTCACTTTTGCTTCAAATTGGGTGTTTTCCCATCTGTAACTCATGTAGTAATGTTTGGGTTTATTTTATAACATATGGAAATGGTTTGATAAATGTTTTTTAGGCTGCCAATTCTCCTTTATTAGGGTCTTAGTGTTATTTTCGCCTGGAAAAAGGGTTTTGAAATGGGTTTTTTGTGAAAAACATGTTTATACCCCTTGGGATGGTTTTATGAAAATTGTAAATGATTTTTTGCATTAAAAAAGTGGTAAAAGGATAAACATGTACTGTTTTGGTGAGTTTGTTCAACTAATATTGGTTTTTGAAAGGTAAAGTGGTGATTTATGATGTCAAATATTTTTATAATGTCTTATAAATTGCTAAAATGTTTAATCAAATGGAAAGAAAGGTGTGAAACACATTTGTGGGCTCTTTTGTGTGAGTGAGATGTAAAAAATGTATTTTGTTGATGAAAGAAGTAATATATGATATGTGTGTGGGATGTTATGTGGATTTTACTATATTTAAAAGGTTGTATAAATTTTTTTAAAGGATTTGATGAAGTGTTAAAGAGATGTGAAAAGTGTTGTGGGATATTTTAGTGTGAGTATGATTTCAAAATTAATTTGAATGGAAAATGGGATTATGTGGCCTGTGTGATATACATGTGGGATTTTTGGTGAATGTGTGATGTGAAAATTGTATTTTCATGTGAAAATTATATTTAGGGGTTTGTGGAACTTGTTTTATCAAAAGGGGAAATCCCTGAGTATCTAAGTGGGTGGGCATGTACAAGTATGCTAGTGATCCTGTGGGGTTTGTCCTTAGTTTCACGTAGCAAGATTGATGATGAGAACACTAACTAAACTATGATGATGATGATTACGATGAAAGAAGACCACTAGGTTATGTTTATGTTCCCTACTAGTGGATCGCGCATGAAAACAGATATTGTTATGGTTACTTTCACCAAGATAGGGGTACCTGGGACCCACAGTGAGCTAGTTCCTAAGGTTCATTTCCCATTGATTGTTCTCATTGAATGATTTATGCTTACCATAAACATACAATATGTTTGGATGGAAAATTCAGTAGCTTAGGAAATCTTTTTAAATGTGTTTATTCCTTAAAGTAGCCTACTTGAAAACTATTTTTATTAAATATTGCATCTCTCTAAAATTTTTATTAGCATTCCATGTTTTTGAAAACATGAAAGATTTTCATCTTTGTATATTTATCACATGGAATACTTTAGTGGTGGAATCCAACTGGGGTTTAGATCACACCCTACTTACACCTTTGGTTTTATGTAGTCTTGGTTGTTTTTTTCATAGGTTTGGATACAGATTTTGTGCCAATGGATCGGGTTTTTAGTAGTCCATCTTGATGTGGTGTTGTAGAGAAGGATTTAGGGTGGTGCCTCTTGCCTTTTAGAGGTTCTTGGGCTGTATTTTTTATTTTTTTGTTCAATTGTAATGGTCTTTGAATATAGTTTTAAAATCTGTAATTCAAGTCTGGTATTTAGTAAAAGATATTTTGGTTTGAAAATTCCAAATTTGTTTTATTGTATTTTTTTGTTGTTGTATATTTATAAACTCGGTTAAATCATTCCCAATTTTTATTTTATGATACATTGGAACTTATGCTATCCCATGGGGATCGGGAACGCCCTTCGGGACTTTTCGTAGGCTAGTTCGGGTTCCAGTTTTGATGGAGACCAGATTTGGTTCGTGAACAAATGGTATCAGAGGAGGTTCACTCTCTCGGGGTTATGTTATATCAGTAAGTGTCGGGATAGTTTGCAGCAAGGATTTTCAAGACTTGACATTCCGGTTATGCTTTTTTTCATGGCTAGAACACCTTGTGATATGATTTGAGTCTCCATGGGAAGTGGAGATTTATCTGAGTCCTTTGGTTTTCTTAGTTTGATGATGATTAGGGGAAATGAATAGAGAGTTGGTTTAATGGTATCAATGAGCTCATACGGCCTAGGAAGCCAAGTGGAGACAAGGATATTTCCCTATAACACTCTCTATTATGGTGAAGTTATTGGCGTATGGCCACCAACCAAATGTCCAAGTCACCCATCAACGTAAGTTTCCTCTCGTATTGTCTTGTATCCTTTGGTTTTGGGATCATGGAAGTTTGGTTTTAAAGAAAATATGAAATTGTTTTAAGAAGCATAAATTTTTTGTGAAATTTTTTTATAATAAATACAGAAAAGTAAAAGTTTTTAAATGGTGGAAGTGAATTTTTAGAATTGTTTTGAAATGGAAAATAGTGTGTTTTCACCTCTTTTGCAAGTAAGAACTATATTAAAGTTGGTTTTCAAAATTTTTTCCCAATTTAATTTTCTAAACTATTGAAAGGTGCTTTAATGGGATGAGATGTTTTTAAATTTATGTGAATAAATTGAAAGTGAGTTCTGATTTGAATGATTTGGCCTTTCATAAAAGTTTTTTAGGATATAAATTTGGATTTTGATTTCGTGGTTAGTGGACTTAAGAAAAATGTAAGTATTGGTTGACTGTTTTGGTTTTGAAAAGTGGAAAGAATTTTTGTTTTACACTTTGTTATTTCTATGAGCGACCAAATTCATGGGGTAATATGGGATGATGGATGGTTAATTTAATGGTTTTATGAGTTCTTGGATGAATATGAGGAGGGGGCTTGGTGCGGCACAGAAACATGCATGTGTGAGGCATTTGGGGTACCATTGATGGATATGCTAACCATTGAACTATTTATTTTCAAAGAGATAATTTTAAAGAAAAACATGATGTCTTAGTGACTAGTTTGGGATGGTGTGTCTTAGGTTTTTTAGGGAATGTTTTTGTTGGATGTTTTTATTCCAATAAACCCTCTTTTTAATGGTTTTTTGGGTTTGTGTTTCTTAGGTAAGCTCGGTTGAAGGGTTGTGTAACACCCCGAAATTTTATGAAAAATATTCTTTTTAATGTCTTGTGTTGTACGCTACACCAAAAGGAGCTTTCACAATACGCATCCTTGACTTGCCTTGTATTACATGCAATCGCGACCTTCCTCGATAGCGTGTGTAGTACGCAATACCGAGTTTCACTAAAAAACGATATGCTATTAAAATATTATTAAAAATAGTCGTTATAGTAATAACCACCTTTTAAAATTTTAAAAATTTTATCTTTCAAAATGGACTTCATTTTTGGATTCGGAGTATCGAATTTAGCCTAAGGTGAAATTTTGGTACTTTTCAGATAACTTTCATATTCTGATGAATAGTGAAAATTAATAAATTTTAATTAAAAACAACTTTTTTAATCGAAATAATTAATAGTGATAAATTATTAATTTGAGTGGTTTTAAAGTATATTTAGAATATATTTTTATAATTCAATACAATGGTGGTCATGGGATGTAATTTCACATTTACACCAGACATAAACAAGTGTTAATCTTTTGATAGTTATTATCTCTTAAAAACACGCTATTTGTTGTGACAGCGGAAATTAATTATAAAATTAATTAATGCAACTTATATGTTGGGAATTTTGTAAAATTGAAATCATTTTTGAATTTGGAATATCAATTATAGCTTAGGGTGAAATTTTGGCATTTTTCTGAAAAACTTCAATTTTTGATGAATAGTGAAACCACTAAGTGGTAGGTTTAAAACTGAATTTTGCATAAAACTAAATTTTACCGCTTCTGTGAATGGAATTTCAAAAATCCGAGAGACACGGTTAATATCAAGGACTAAAATGTGGTTCAATGAGATGAAAATAATTTTTGGTGAATAGTAACTTTTGACTTTTTTTTTTACCACGGTTAAAAGTAAATAGGGTAATTAAGGGTAAATATGATATTACTATTACCCTAACACATGTCCTAATTCTATTGGATAAGTGTAATTCGACCAAAAACAACCTTATAAATATAATATGACCATTTAGGTCCACTTGGATTAGATTATGACATTTAATATTATTTTATTTAATGAATAGTTAAAATAGTTAAAATCAAAGTTAAATAACTAAAACATTTTTAATATGGGGTTATACATAAGATATATTCTACTATAAATATTCATTAGAAATCTAAAAATATTTACTATATAATGGTATTTTATTTTTAATTTTTAGACATTAAATAATTTAATTTATTTATGACACAACGATGATGCAGTAATTACCCTTTTAAGGAAATATTAACATAATTGATGTTATAAATGCTCAAATGAATGTAATTTGAGACTTTTTATGAATTACACTAATTTTCTAGGTTACTATGATATATTAGTGTTGATTTAATCAACTTGGTTCGAACATATAATTCTGTTATGACTTTCACAAAAATCATATATTAAATAGTGTCAAAATTGACACAAAAATGGTTTTTAAATCAAATATTATATTATTAATTGTTATTTTATTCCTAAAAATCTAAGGTTCGACCAAATTACTTAGATAAAAATATATATATTAATAATAAACAATTTGGGGTTCGTTTGGCATGTTATAGTAAGTGTATTAGCCATATAGTGAAAGAAAAAAAAAAGACACGGTAAAAGTTAAATTATTTAACTTAGAGTTAAATCTAATTGATAAGGTTAAAATAATACCCTAAACTTGTCTAAATCCTATTGGTTGATAGGATTTCGACACATCCCCACTTTAGCTTCGAAATAAGACCCTTTGGAACCATTATAAACTGATTTTGACATTAATATAAAATAATATTTTGAGGTATTCCTAAGGTGCCCCTCTCCTCCCTTATAAAAGGGCACCTCCTCCCTCTCTTCCTCACACCAATTTGAGCACTCAAGCTCAGCGAACCCCTGCCAAAATCCCTTCTCCACTTCCCTAGAATAATCCTAGAGGTCCTGGTCTTTTTCAAAGACCAATCTTAGTTCCCTAAGTGGAGGATTCAAAGAGGCGTTTCAAAAAAGAGGAGCTTCGGACACGTACAAAGCAAATCGGACCTATGGTAAGGGAAATATCACAATCTCTTTTTTATCCGAGATTGTTTATACTTTAGTATTTACTGGGGTTTATTTTATCATCCACATACATGTTTCCTCAATATGTAATGTTATTTCCATCCACCTACAATTGTTTAAATCCTATTTTACCCTTCAGTGAGTTCTTAGTAAAAGATATGAAAGGAATCTTTTGTTGTTTTTCGTATGAGGTACTTTTTTACTTTTCCAAAAAAAGTACGAAGAATGTTTTTTTTAACTTATACGGCATGAACGGATTTCTAATGTTCTATAAAGCCTTATTTTCATGAAGCTTCCTCTAAAAGGTTTCATGTCTATTTTCAATAAAATCTCTTTCTTTTAAAATTGCATGATGTTTTTTGAAAAGAAATTGATTTTGAAGAAGAAAGGATATTTTCCTTAAGAATTCAATTCAAGTGTTTTATCAAAATTATTTTCCATCTAAGATAATAAAGGGTTCTATTTCTATCCATATTTTTACATTGATTTGACTATGTTGTGATGGAATTATGTTTATGAATTCCTTTATCTTATATGAATTGTTTTATGATGTCGTGTTGTTTAAGAATCCCATTTTTATTACGTGGGTTATGCTAAGATGTATGGTTTATGATTATGTGGCACACACATAAGAAAGGATTCATTATAAGATGGGTGGGACCTATATCTCCCTCCAATTCATTGGGTAAAGATTTTATATCTCATGAGATAGACATGGCTGGAATGGTAGGTTATACCGGTTCAGTGAAACAGGACTGAAACGAGGGTGACTCGATTCAGAAAGGGACTTTGTCCACTAAGATAGTCTTGGCAATGAGTCATGACTAACAAGAAATGATTCTCTATGATTATGTGTGTATGCCACAAAGTTTCATGTTTTATGTTATGCTTAATGGGATTTCATTTCACTAATATGATTTATCCCATGTTATGAAATTATGCTCTCTTTTGCAGGATAAGATTTCCAAAAGTTATGTTCTTATGAATATGATGTGATTGATTTTTCTTTTGTTTACCCTTACTGAGCATTTGAGCTCACCCTTTTATGTTTTCTTTTCCCCAGGATATAAAGAAAGGTTCTAGGTAAAAAAAGGGAAGATCTTTATGGGAGATATTGAGGATCTTTCACCATGATTAGAAGATTACGTTCCGAGTTTCCAAAGACACTAAACTATTACAATCCTTGTGTGTGTGTTTTTGTTATGTACTAAGTATTCCGAAAAACTAATGTAATGTCTATGTACGTCTAGCTTCGGGTCTCTACAGTTGGTATCAGAGGGAGGTTTAGTCAACCTTTGGAAACTAGGATGCGAGAACTTTAGTGAGATCCCTAGAGATATTTATAAGGGTTGTATAGGGATGTCCCTAAGGATAAGTATACGTATAGGATATAGTCCTATAACTACGGTAACGATCATAGAATTTTACCTAAGAAGTTAGATATTGAGGATACTCCCCCTTTATAATGTTGTTTTCCCTAGCATGATTTTTTCCTCTCACACTATCCTTTTTGGGTTTTAGAAAATGGCTGGAAACAAGATGATTCACGATAATGGAGGATATGATGGACAATGGAATGATATTCTTCATAATGAAATGGGATTTGGAAGTCCAAACATCATTATTATGCCGAATCAGCAATCTCATAATATGATCAATAAAGTAAAATTTGGTAAGTTTCCTGACTCGGCTAATAAGAGAAAGGAGTTTCATGATGATCATAGAGGAATGAAAGTTCAATTTCCCCTATGTAAATCATGTGGGAAGAGGCATCAAGGAGAATGTTTTAAAGGAACTGGAAGATGCTTTGGGTGTGGAAAAGAAGGACACAAAGCAAGTAAGTGCAAAGGAAAAGGTTCAGTTAACACCGTGGATGAGGATAATGGTATTGCTACGACATCAACAATGGTTAAATGTTTTAAATGTGGAATGTACGGGCATTATGCAAACCAATTCCCTAAGGGAAAGTCTCATGAAGATAATCAGTATGGTCGTATGGGAATTATTTATGTGGATGATGATGAAGAGACTACAAATGATATGTGAGATGAAAGAATTGTTGAAGCTTGGTCAATGGTTTAAGAATGTAGTGGAATGATTACATGTTTATCATGTGTAATGTTGTATAAGTAATCTCATGGTACTATGGAATAAAGAGACATGTAAGGATTGTTACACTGTTGTCTGATTAATGTTACCGGTATCCATGAAAGGTTATTCAAATATTTTTGGAATATAGATGATATGCGCATAATGAAGGGATAATGAGAAAATTAAATGTTTGATTGTATTCATGAGCTCATGACTAATATAAGGAGAAGGTTATATCATGGTTTGAGTATATAGAATTTTTGGATTTTGGTATGTGGAAAGAGTTAACTTTTAACTGCATTCACGTTTTCACTAATGTTCATTGGGTATTCAAAAGAATACATGATTAAGGCCTTTGAATGTTTGGAATGTGACCAACAAGACATATCTTACGATATATGGGGATCAACGACAGTATTAAATCCCTGGTAATCGTTTTCACTATGTTATGAGAGTGGACTGCAGTATTATGGATTAGCCTAAAGATTGGAATGGATTATGTTGGACATCAGTTAGTATTGTTTAAGGATAGAAGTTTTTTTCGATATTATTGATGGGATGTTATAGTAATATAGTTTCAGAAAAAGGACAACCTGCAGGACGGGCGACAGCCCATCGCGTCAGACAAGGCTGTGGAAATGGAACCCACAATCGAATTGCGACTGGCCTTTATCGCCTACCACTAGCCTACAGGAAGTCCCTGTTTAGTAGAAACTAGTTTTATTATATTAAGCAGTATGATATATGAAGTATAAGTCCATTTTAGGAACCATATATGATTAATCTCACTATAGAATGACTTATGTATATTTAATAACTTTTGCTAACATTTTGTTTGAGACTAATGGAATGACCCGTCATTCTATCACACGATCTGCGAACACTTCACGAATAACAAATTCAACTTCATTTATTTAAGAGATGAAGTGGAAATTGTTCAAGGCACGAACAACAGTGAGATTGTATCAAAATAAAGTAAGTATTTATTCTAATTCAAATTCTTCAACTTTAGGGAAATGATCTTTAAAACCAAAAATGTTTTCCTAGTGATCTTATATCTGATGAATCAGATGGTACCTTAGATCGTCACAAATTTATGGCTTTGTGATTGCTGGCTTTTCCATAGCCATGTTCTCTACCACTCTCCATCAGAACATGATGGTTAGATTTTTCTTCCATATCCATATTTTCACCTATGTGGAAACCCAGTGATTAGTTTATTTGGGTAACTGTTACGTTTCATACTTTAGTTTTTAAAGATTGGTTTTGATATTCCTTTTTACGATGTGGGTTTATATTAAAGAAACTTTCGAATAGTAAAATATTTATAACCCCGACGAATTTCGAGGGCGAAATTCATTTTAAGGGGGGTAGAATGTAACACCCCGAAATTTTATGAAAAATATTCTTTTTAATGTCTTGTGTTGTACGCTACACCAAAAGGAGCTTGCACAACACGCATCCTTGACTTGCCTGGTATTACACGCAATCGCGACCTTCCTCGATAGTGTGTGTAGTACGCAATACCGAGTTTCACTAAACAACGATATGCTATTAAAATATTATTAAAACTAGCCGTTATAGTAATAACCACCTTTTAAAATTTTAAAAATTTTATCTCTCAAAATGGACTTCATTTTTGGATTCGGAGTATCGAATTTAGCCTAGGGTGAAATTTTGGTACTTTTCAGATAACTTTCATATTCTGATGAATAGTGAAAATTACTAAATTTTAATTAAAAACAACTTTTTTAATCGAAATAATTAATAGTGATAAATTATTAATTTGAGTGGTTTTAAAGTATATTTAGAATATATTTTTACAATTCAATACAATGTTGGTCATGGGATGTAATTTCACATTTACACCAGACATAAACAAGTGTTAATCTTTTGATAGTTATTATCTCTTAAAAACACGCTATTTGTTGTGACAGCGAAAATTAATTATAAAATTAATTAATGCAACTTATATTTTGTAAATTTTTTAAAATAGAAATCATTTTTGAATTCGGAATATCAATTATAGCTTAGGGTGAAATTTTGGCATTTTTCTGAAAAACTTCAATTTTTGATGAATAGTGAAACCACTAAGTGGTAGGTTAAAAACTGAATTTTGCATAAAACTAAATTTTACCGCTTCTGTGAATGGAATTTCAAAAATCCGAGAGACACGGTTAATATCAAGGACTAAAATGTGGTTCAATGAGATGAAAATAATTTTTGGTGAATAGTAACTTTTAACTTTTTTTACCACGGTTAAAAGTAAATAGGGTAATTAAGGGTAAATATGATATTACTATTACCCTAACACATGTCCTAATTCTATTGGATAAGTGTAATTCGACCAAAAACAACCTTATGAATATAATATGACCATTTAGGTCCACTTGGATTAGATTATGACATTTAATATTATTTTATTTAATGAATAGTTAAAATAGTTAAAATCAAAGTTTAATAACTAAAACATTTTTAATATGGGGTTATACATAAGATAAATTCGACTATAAATATTCATTAGAAAGATAAAAAGATTTCCTATATAATTGTATTTTATATGTAATTTTTAGACATTAAATAATTTAATTTATTTATGACACAACGATGATGCATTAATTACCCTTTTAAGGAAATATTAACATAATTGATGTTATAAATGCTCAAATGAATGTAATTTGAGACTTTTTATGAATTCCAATAATTTTCTAGGTTACTATGATATATTAGTGTTGATTTAATCAACTTGGTTCGAACATATAATTCTGTTATGACTTTCACAAAAATCATATATCAAATAGTGTCAAAATTGACACAAAATAGTTTTTAAATCAAATATTATATTATTAATTGTTATTTTATTCCTAAAAATCTAAGGTTCTGCAAAATGACTTAGATAAGGATATATATATTAATAATAAACAATTTGGGGTTCGTTTGGCATGTTATAGTAATTGTATTAACCATATAGTGAAAGAAAACAAAAAGACACGGTAAAAGTTAAATTATTTAACTTAGAGTTAAATCTAATTGATAAGGTTAAATTAATACCCTAAACTTGTCTAAATCCTATTGGTTGATAGGATTTCGACCCATCCCCACTTTAGCTTCGAAATAAGACCCTTTGGAACCATTATAAACTGATTTTGACATTAATATAAAATAATATTTTGAGGTATTCCTAAGGTGCCCCTCTCCTCCCTCTCTTCCTCACACCAATTTGAGCACTCAAGCTCGGCCAACCCCTGCCAAAATCCCTTCTCCACTTCCCTAGAATAATCCTAGAGGTCCTGGTCTTTTTCAAAGACCAATCTTAGTTCCCTAAGTGGAGGATTCAAAGAGGCGTTTCAAAAAAGAGGGGCTTCGGACACGTACAAAGCAAATCGGACCTAAGGTAAGGGAAATAGCACAATCTCATTTTTATCCGAGATTGTTTATACTTTAGTATTTACTGGGGTGTATTTTATCATCCACATACATGTTTCCTCAATATGTAATGTTATTTCCATCCACCTACAATTGTTTAAATCCTATTTTACCATTCAGTGAGTTCTTAGTAAAAGATATGAAATAAATCTTTTGTTGTTTTTCGTATGAGGTACTTTTTTGACATTTCCGAAAAAAGTACGAAGAATGTTTTTTTAACTTATATGGCACGAACAGATTTCTACTATTTTATAAAGCCTTATTTTCATGAAGCTTCCTCTAAAATATTTCATGACTATTTTCAATAAAATCTCTTTATTTTTAAATTGCATGATGTTTTGTGAAAAGAAATTGATTTTGAAGAAGAAAGGATATTTTCCTCAAGAATTCAATTCAAGTGTTTTATCAAAATTATTTTCCATCTAAGATAATAAAGGGTTCTGTTTCTATCCATATTTTTACATTGATTTGACTATGTTGTGATGGAATTATGTTTATGAATTCCTTTATCTTATATGAATTGTTTTATGATGTCCTGTTGTTTAAGAATCCCATTTTTATTACGTGGGTTACGCTATGATGTATGGTTTATGATTATGTGGCACACACATAAGAAAGGATTCATTATAAGATGGGTGGGACCTATATCTCCCTCCAATGCATTGGGTAAAGATTTTATATCTCATGAGATAGACATGGCTGGAATGGTAGGTTATACCGGTTCAGTGAAACAGGACTGAAACGAGGGTGACTCGATTCAGAAAGGGACTTTGTCCACTAAGATAGTCTTGGCAATGAGTCATGACTAACAAGAAATGATTATCTATGATTATGTGTGTATGCCACAAAGTTTCATGTTTTATGTTATGCTTAATGGGATTTCATTTCACTAATATGATTTATCCCATGTTATGATATTATGCTCTCTTTTGTAGGATAAGATTTCCAAAAGTTATGTTCTTATGAATATGATGTGATTGATTTTTCTTTTGTTTACCCTTACTGAGCATTTGAGCTCACCCTTTTATGTTTTCTTTTCCCCAGGATATAAAGAAAGGTTCTAGGTAAAAAAAAAGGGAGATATTTATGGGAGATATTGAGGATCTTTCACCGCGATTAGAAGATTACGTTTCGAGTTTCCAAAGACACTAAACTATTACGATCCTTGTGTGTGTGTTTTTGTTATGTACTAAGTATTCCGCAAAAGTAATGTAATGTCTATGTACGTCTAGCTTCGGGTCTCTACAGGTTGGTTTAGTGGTCAGTGGTTCCATTCATGTGTTTGGAACTTTTTTGGGTCACATTTTGACCAATGGATCAGCTTGGTTGGGTCCTTGGGTTCTATTGTTGGATAAGGTACGCCCCCATTAAGGGTAAGTGCACAACTGAAGTGCATGCTAGATTTTTTTCTTCATTAGAAACCCTCCAGTTGATCTATAAAAGGAATATCATTTTCTCGAGTCTGTAGTTTGAGTCTACACCATTTCGATTCTTTGTTTTTTGGATCATCTTGTAGTGATAGAGTGCTTGTTGAAGGTTTAAAGTGACCTTAGTTTCTTAAGTTACTAGATTCATTGAAGGTGGATGTTGTTTGGGGTTATTAGTGTGGATGAGTATCTACATGGTGTCTAAGAGGGACTATGTGTACTTCGTAGTCTTTTCAAAGAAAGAATTCACATTAAACCACCATCGTTGAAAATATGGTCATGAGAGGATGTTATGGACACTTTTTGGAATTGTGTGCTATTTGGGACTCGGTATAAGGTCCCTCTCATATTGTTTTTTATTAGCCGTAATGGTTTTGTTCCGTGACACCTACCGATGTCATTTGTTTGTTTTACTATAAGGTTGAAGGTTGCAAAATCTTCTGAGAGTTTCTATTTTGTTGTATGTGTGTCTCCCATTAAGGAATTTAGAAATCCAGTGTTCTTGAGGAAGGTGGTTCTATCTGTCCTTCCATTCTGTTGTTCCCCATCCAAAGAAACAAGGGGTTATATGTGTGTATCCTATAATCCCTTGTGTTGGTAAAATAATGGGTTGGGGTAAAGTAGGTTTGAAATGTGTGATGTCTCATTGATACCATTTGAGATAATAGTGTAATTTTTTGTGTAACTAGAAGAAGAAGTTTCATTTGGGGGTTTCTGATGCTTGACTGTGAGGTAAGAGATGATTCAATCAACTGAGCTCCATCCATGGGTCCTAGAGTGAATCTGGTGCATAGTCAGGGGAAATCTCAGGGTTGTTCAAACCCTTTTATAAAGTCTTATCCTTAGTAGAAAATATGGAAATATTTTAAACCTCAGGTTTCATCATGGTTGAGCACATGGTTTTTCCACGATTAGTAGTGACTTTGTTCTAGGAATCCATGTGGAAAGAATGATTTGAATAGTTAGCACATGACTAACCAAACTGTGCGGAATAACCGTGTGGTCGTCCCAACTCTTTATGTTTTGAGATCTTTCCGTGTTGCCCATGACGGTTATTTAAGGAGGTTGTTTCTTATAGTGGGGAGACCCACCATGAGTATTATGTAAGTTATTTTTGAAAAGGTCTAATGAAATTCTATATCTTGTACTGGGGAGTCTATTTGGACCTCCCCCTGTTAGTGTCCTGATTATGTCTCGAGATATTTTATGTTGTCTCTTATGGTGGAGTGACCATATGTGTTTTATTGTACTCATAACTCAGATTTGTCCTTGGTCTTATTTTGGAGGAAGGTAGTCTCATTCAAAGCTATCTGACTACCACCACCTTCCTGGGGTAAAAGTTGGGATTGGAGAGTGCCTAACGGTTTACTTAAAGCAATGTAAGTGTAACCATATTCATTGTTGTTGTTCATTTAGGTAAATTGGTGGAGCCTTTTTAGGATAGTGTTTGAGGAGTTTTATTTTTCAATAAAGTCTAAATGTTCCTGATCATTTCAAGAATGTGTTTTAATTTTTGGTTTCTGAGGGTATTCCATCCTTAATTGATCACTGGAAGTGTTTTGGCCTTTGGGGGAAAAAATGGCAAAGGAGTACATCTTGTTTATTATTTGGGTTTGTTTTTTTGCTTTTTGAATTTCTATGGCTTTCTAGGGGAGGAAATATTTAGGGTGTAGATAATTTTAACACCTAGATTTTCAATTCCATTCTTTTTTAAAAGTTCTCTTTTGATTCTTATCTTTCTCTAAGTTTCTAGGAGTTTCGCGTTGTAAATTTTGGTATCTACAGTGTCCTTGATCTATGACCTTAATCTTGAGGTTCATGGGTGGTAATTGGCCTCCACTTTTTTCAATGGTATGGTATGTGGTCGTGGTGTTTTGGAGTTGGATTAGTGACACTCCTATTGGAACCACCTATGGGGTATTTTGTTTAGATGGTTTGTACCCATTAGTTGGATGATTTTTGGGGTGAAAAGGATTGTTTTCTTTGGGAATTTTCTCCCCTATCCTGGTCCTAACTTTCCCCCATGATTTCCCCCTTAGACCCACACGAAATTTGAGGATAATGTCTTGGATTTGGGTGGGCATAATAGGCTACACGGTTTGGCTGTGCGGTTTACTAAATCGTGCAATGGTGTCCAGGTCATTAAAAATATTTTTTTTAATTCACATTTTTCCCTTCTATAATAAACCCATATCTTCCAATTTCTTCCCCATTTCATTCCCTAACACTATATAAAGCCTCCATGCTCTTCAAGCCTCCCATGGACCTCATTTTTGATAGAGGATTTCGTGGAGAAACCACGAGATCTTTCAAGTAAGCAAATTCCTCCTTCTCTTCTTCCATCTTCCATTGGTTTTCATTCCTCTTTCATGAAGTTCTAAAGTGTCCAGAATCTAGGGTTCATACCTAGGGATTAACCTTGAGTATTTTAGGATAACTATTGTGGTCTAGGGATTAATTTATCTTCTTTGTGGTGCAGTGGTGGTGAGGTTGAAGTTTCGCACCAAGATTTGAGGGTTTCTTCACTTTTGATTGGTGATTACATGTGTAATCATTCATTGATGACTTATCATGCATTATTATATTATTATTAATGTTTATTATAAGTTTTAAATGTGCAAAAGACATTTTTTATGGATTTTTTAAGAGATTATCTTTATAGTTTTAATTTTGCTTCGAATTGGGTGTTTTCTTATGTGTAACTCTTGTGGAATGTTTGGGTTTATTTTATAACAGATGAAAATGGTTTGATAAACGTTTTTTAGGCTTCCAAGTTTACTTCGGTGGGGTCTTGGAGTGATTTTTTCTTGGAAAGAAGGTTTTGAACTGGGTTTTGTGTGCCAAACATGGTTATACCCCTTAGGATTGTTTTATGAAAATTGAAAATGATTTGTTTAGCTAAAAAAGTGGGAAAATGATGTACATGTACTTTTTTGGTGAGTGTGTTCACCTAATATAGGTTTTTAATGGTAATTTGGTGATTTAATATGTAAAATATTTTTATAATGTTATATAAATTTCTGAAATGTTTTATCAAATGGCAAGAATGGTGTGAAACACATTTGTGGGATGTTTTGTGTGAGTGTGATGTGAAAAATGATTTTTTTTTATGAACAATTATTATGTGATATGTGTGTGGGCTGTTATTTGGATTTTACTATATTTTAATAGTATTATACAATTTTTGAAATGGTTTTTTGAAGTGTTAAAGAGATATGAAAAATGTTGTGGGCTATTTCGGTGTGAGTATGATTTCAAAATGAATTTGAATGAAAAAGGGGATTGGGTGACTTGTGTGATATATATGTGGGTTTTTTGGTGAATGTGTGATCTGGAAGATTTATTTTCATGTTTAAATTATATTTCATGGTTTGTGTAACTTGTTTGAGCACAAGGGGGAGAACCTGGGTATCTAGGTGGGTGGACGTGTACTAATATGTTGGTGATCTCATGGGGTTTGACCTTAGTTTCACGTAGAAAGATTGAATATTACAGCACTAACTAAACTATGATAATTATGACGATGATTGGGTACCACTATGTTATGTATATGCTCCTTAATATTTTCTTGTGCATGATAACGGATATTGTGATGGTTACTTTCATCGAGATACGAGGTACCGGGGACCCATAGCGAGCTAGTGCATTGGGGTTATTTCCCCCTGCTTGTGCTAATTGAATGATTTATGCTTACCATCAGCTTACGGTATGTTTGTCAAGAAAATTCAGTAGATTTTTCATTATTTTTAAATGATTTTATTCTTTAAATTATCCCACTTGAAAACTGCTTTTTATTCAAAATTGAATCTCTCTAAAATTCTAATTAGCATTCCATGTTTATGAAAACTTGAAAGCTTTTCATCTTTGAATGTCTATCACATGGAATCCATTAGTGGTGTAATCCTACTAGGCTTTGGACCACACCCTACTTACACCTTTGTGTGTAGGTAGACTTGGTTAGTTTTTTTGTATGTTTGGGTACAGCTTTTGTGCCAATGGTTTGGGTTTTTAAAGGTCCATCATGATGTGGTGTTGTGGAGATGGATTGAGGGTGGTTCCTATTTCTATGTGGAGGTTCATGGGATGTATTTTTTTTTATTCCTTTGTAATATTCTTTGAATATGTTTTAAACTGTGCAATTAAATTCTGAAATTTAGTAAGGGATGTTTTGGTTTAAAATATACAGATTTTTTTATTGGATATTTTGTCGTTTAATGTTTATAAATTCTGGTAAATCATTCATAATTTTCATTTTATGATACTCGAAAACTTGTGCCACCCCTTGGGGATTGGTACCTCCCTTTGGGGCTTTCAGTAGACTGGGTTGGGTAATGGTTTTTATGGTGACCAGATTCAGTTCGTGACATGTTGCATTCCTATGTAAACCCATAGAAGTTAGTCTTAATTATTCCAGAAGTATCATAGATGGATCGAGTAGTTATTGTGGGTAGTTAACCCATGTGTTGTCGGTATACTAGGTTATTTTTTATTTTTGGTGGGATTGTATTTGGCCCTTATTTGCCTCATTATACTAATACATGAAATTTATTATGTCGTAGTGGTTATTCATACATTTAAATAATGTTTTTTATTATTCTCAAATTATACTGTTTTATGGTGACTTGTGCATGTGTGTGGGAATTTTTTTTGTATGGGCTCCCATGAGCATTAAATTACTACAAAGTGATAGTCTCTAGCACCTTTCTGATAGGGGGTGATTTGGGAGTCATTTTCATCATATTATCAGCTAGGAGGGCCTCGGTGGGATGGGTCCTGACGAATTGGTATCAGACATAGATATTTTATGATTTGATATTTGAGATTGGTTAGCTTTGATGATTGGTTTGACAATAATATAAATAGTGTTAATGTGTCCCAAGATCATATCATAGTATTGGTAATCCATTATTGGTGTGATGGTTGAAGTACAAATTCACCGGTACTTCGATAACCACATTTTTTAATTGAGGCATGTTGACATTTTCATCAAGGAAAACATGATCCAATTAAGCATATTTTAATGGTTTATAGATCCCATGTCCTTATTGGGACATCTCCTGTTATATTCTCTTTATCCACAAAGGATTAAAAATATTATTGGATGCATCCACAATAAAAACCATCTTTGATTACACTGTTGGATCATGTCAATAATATCTATGTTGGTGTGGATTTATTTCAATGAAATATATAAGAGGTGGTTCACCAAGGTGGGTAGTGAGTAATTTCACCACCCATTGAGAAGATCACTAACACACTAATGGAGGTTCATGTGAGCTCTCGCCATTAGGTTCTATAGTGGTTTGTTTTAGTATTTGACACACATATTCTAACTCTGCTTCTATAGTTTTGGAGATAGATATTTCTCAGGGATCATGGTTAGACAAACCCCCTTATATAGTGTTATAGGGATGGCTCATGCTTATGGAGTGACTATCCCATATTGTTATGATCCCACTCGATAGAGGTCATTTAAGTGTTGAAACTCTAATTAGATTCATGGAATTGGTATATCTATATTTTATTTATATTTTATGTGGATTCATGAACACAATTATGTTTGACACATACCCCACCATTATGTGCTCTAATGATTATATTAATGATCATGTGGTAGATTTAGTGTTACCCAATGTGGATAGTGTATGGATTTTGGGGATGAGTTACTTATACATGTATGTTTATAGTATTTTATCTATAATATTATGTTAAATCAAGTCTTTGTTGTAGGTAATAGGTGTGAAAGAGAATGGTCTACTTTAAGTGGTTGGATCGTGTCACCAATGGATTCATGGGTGGTTCAATGTGTAACATGTTTCTTCTCATCCCAAGGTGCAGTTGATGTATAGAGTTACAAACCACATTTACATAAGTGTATCCATTTTTTGATTCATATATATACTAGTATATCCTTTTAGCTCAAAAAAGTTTTTTAGAGGACCTTATAGAAAAGTTTTTATGATAACACATTTCTGTTGACAGTGTGAACTATATTTAGGAGGAGATAGAGACATGGGGAGAATATTTACATTATGTCAATTTAATTATAAATATATTTCGTTAGTGTAAACTAGTTGCAAACTATCCATGAAAATTTTACTATTACTAGTGGGGGATTTAGTGTACCCTAGTTAGTTTTAAAAAATATCTATTCATTTATGTGAAGGAATCTCAAGACGTCCGGGATGATCAAGTGTATTGTAGGATACTAGTGATTTCTTTTCATTTGGATAGTATAAAATATAGAGTAGTGGATGTTATGATGTTTTGGTTTCCTATGGTATTGAGGGAGTATGGATGAATTTTTAATAATTATATTCCATGATTACCTACCCATATAAATTTCTATTTCTACAAAAAAAAATAAACCCAAAGATGACTATATATGTGTTCAAGAATATTGGATGACCCCATGTTGTGAGTGATGAAGGTATAGTCGGTGAGTATATAGAGAAAGGGCTTGTAGGAACTAGTGTGATTCCTTAATAAGCTTATCTTATATATAATATATGTTAGATTCATGATTCAGGTTAATAATGGAATAATGTATCCTGAAATAAGTGAATATTTTGAATATGTATCCACCCTAGAGAATTGAGAAAACTGTTTACTAGTGGTTAGGGGTGTAGTGGTTGTCAGAGTGTGACCTCAAGATGGGTTATCCCTAGATCTATGTTTGAGAGGATTATATACCAAGGGTATATTTCTAGAGCCTCTATAGATATTTGAGTTCATGGTGACACCCTATGACATATTGAATACCCCAAAAATGTTTGTGGTGGCCTATGGACCAGATCCTTCAACTATTTTTGGATTATTTTTGGGTAGACGGCATAGATGATCTCATTGTGTAATAATAATATAAGTTAGAGAATGCAAGATAATTGATGATTGTTTTGGATATAATCCAATATCAACATCCTTAGGGTATTATCTTGAACTATCATTTCAAGAAATAGGTGGTACACTTATTGGGATCTATCTTCTGAGATAAAATGTTTGGATGTTGATAGATTGAAGTTTGGGGAAGATCTAGCTTAGAAGCCACCCAATAGTACATATATAATATTATATTCTCACAATATGGTATCCTAGTAATTTTTATTGAACATGGTGATCAAGTAGTTGTCCTATATCTAGTGGACCCTTAAGGATGATGGTAGTATGTTATGGCTCAAGTTAATTGTTTTTAGAACTCCACTTATTCAGTGTTTTAGGGAGTCACAATGTGTGAATACCAATTGGGAGATCATTCATAACCATATATTCAATGCATAAGTTAAATATGGATTTTATAATGGTTGGGAGAACATCATCCTTGATTAAAAAAAGACATAGACACCATTTATGTGGTGAGGGGAATTGTGGATGATGTTTTATATTATCTGTTAGTAGGGTATCTAGGAGAGGTGAGTATGTATCATGATCCTTTAGTATCAAATTTTTTGGAATAGTATAAAGTATTGTGTATGATTTTTTTCCCTCGAAGCTTCACCTATCAATATGTAAAGTCCATGGTACCTTTGTTGAAGTGAAAATGGGACAATATAATTTGTTTTTGTATTTTTCTTCCAATATCAACGATAGTTCATGATTCTTTATGAGTGGTTATTTAATGACTCAAAAATAAAACTGTGTCGTAAATATATTTGGGTAGAGCTTATTTGAGTGTTTTGGATACCTGTGCATGAAAGATATACTCCATCTTCATTGTATTCCTCTATTGATCATTTCAAACAATGATCTGCACTTCATATTATGAATATCTAGATGATATTAGAGGAATTTCGGAATTATATGTTGTTTATCATGGTTTTGCTACCCCCAAACATATATACAAGAAATATATACTACTTATGTTTTAAAGAACAAGATTCAAAATGGAATTTTAAATTTGGTATAGAGTTTAGGTTGATTACCTAAAACTAGTGATGTTTTTTGGTTATAAATATTTACCACTCCATCGTCTATGTAGAACCACCCAAGGATATGTTCATGAGCCTAGTTAGGTCACCACTAAATGGGCAGATCTAATAGGAAACATCCTTTGTGGGAATCGAGTTGGTGCTAGAGATGGTAATGAAGCTGACGTTCTACCATTAGATGATGAGGAAAACTCTGAGTTTCCTATATTCCAATAATATCTAATGAGAGTGGCCTTATGAGTTTAATGTAGATATCACATGTTATGGGAGTTCTCACCCCTAGAGGATTATAGTGATTTTTTGGGGAAGCTTTTCATGTACAAGATTTACTAGCCCTTTAAATATACAGTATCAGGATAGTGAAGTGATATATTGCTTGACCCTATAACTATGGTTAGAAAGAGTGGAAAATGTATTCCAAATGTCACAATTTAAGAGATATGTGAAAGAAAAGTTCCATGATGTTGAAAAGGATGAGCTGGAAATTGAGGAAAGAGTTTAATTTTCGTAGTTTCTAATGTTTTTTTTCAACTTCCATGAGAAGATCATTATTGGAACAGTATTTCTCATAGATGTGTTTTTTTCTACACTGGATCCTCCAGGAGAGATTGAGGGAGTGTCAGGTAAATATATAATCTCATTATTTACACACATTTATATAGGTTATATCTATTTAGGGATACATTTGTTGAGGGTAGTGAAAATGTAATGACTCTAAAATTTATGTTTTAAAATTTGTACTATTTTAAGGAATATTTTCAAAGTATGGAATATAGTTGGCATAGGATTAAGCGAACCACTTATCCTTGGTTATGATATGTTGTAAATATTAAATATATTGTAACAAAAAATTTCATTTTTTATTAAATAATCTTATATCTCTAAAATAAAGTTTCAACTAATGGTAATGATACCACCGTTAAATCTAGACTGTGGGCTTTAATTTACACATGAAAAATTCAATATGGGAATTATGTGTTTGGATTAAAAGTTCTAGTGGGTGTATAGATATATAAATTAATTAATTAATTAATTGATATAATTATGATTTAATATCCATGGAATACCTTACCTATAGTGGAACCCTTCTATGGTAAAATCCTAGGGATGCCCATATTACCCTAGGTATGTGGTGAGAGCATAGAGGATATAATTGAAATATTTCAACCAGATCATGGATTAATGATCAATACAAAGGAGTTAGACTACACCTACTAATTTTTAGTATTTCACAAATGATGATGAAATAGAACCATTCATCATTAGAGATCCGTCCATAATCGACATAAGGGTATTTTTTATATTGGTTTAGTCCTTGTGATGTTATTCCATGATGAAAAAAATAAATTCATCTAAAAAATTAATTCATGGATTGGAAATTTATTTATGAGTATTTATTATCATTCTTATAATTAGGAGGGGATAATGTTTTTGATCCATGATTATTCTATTCAGTCAATGATTTATCTATCATTGAATTAATGAAAACCAAAACAATATTTGATATTTCTTTCCAATATTATTTTTTATATTTTCTCCCGAAGTTTTCTCTATGTTCATAATTGGAATTTCATTTGGATGTTTTTCAAAAAAATACTATAGATACAATTGTTTTATAATCGATCTTTGGAGTAATAGACCATTTTTATTGGTTAAATTTTATGATCGGAAGAATGATTTAGGTATGATGAAATATTATAAATTATTTGGTACAGATTGAGGTCTGAATTATGTGATTTTCCTTCAGGAGGTCTTTATTCAGTGATATGGTGCTCTGCAGGATGATCTGCATGCTGATTAGGTGGTTAGAATATAGTCATTGGTGGTGATGAAAACCTACTATTGGTGGTGATAGTGGTGGTCCCACAAATATTTCCACATGGCATGTCTAGTTTTAGATAAATTGTTTATCTTGGCAAGAATTGATAGAATCATACATAAGACATACCGTCGAGGTTTGTTAACCTCAAATTTTAAATTTTCAAACATTTAAATTCTAAATCATAGGTACCAATAGATGCATGTGTGTGACATCATGTTGAATATAAATTTACATAAAATTTATAAATACATGTCCTTTAGTTCATAGGAACAAAATATATTAAATTCTATCTTTATGGAATCTAGGGTTTAAATTTTTTTATAAATATCATATGAAATGTGATTTTAATACATGAACTGTAAGAAATATCCATTATTCTTTATGTGTATACCAAATAAAATCCCATGAAGTTATTCAGTGATATGCAATGTGTTTGTCAAATCAAATTTCTTGTAATCCATGGATAAAATATTGCAATATGTAAGGAGTACACACCTAGGGTGGAGAAGTTACCCAAATTCCATGTTTGTTGGGTAACACACCATGAATTTTGAGATGCACATGGGCAGGGTCTAATGTATTGTTTCAAGAATGGATATCATAATTTGAGTACCAATTGACCTCTTGATGTTGTATACCCCTAGTGAATATAACATTTATCATCGGAATAAAATTTCATGTGAGTTAGAAGGGTTTAAGGAGTTATAGTATTAGGGATACATGATTTATAACCATTGAGACACACAATATACTTCATTTAGGGAGACATAAAGTTTATCATCATATAAAAATACATGTGGCATGGTTTATTGTGAGTTCCCTTGGACTGTTTTGGAATAGATGAGTTCTATTTGTTAATACCTTGGAGGGAATTGAAAGAAACTGTGTCTTGAGAATGGGATTGATTTACCCAATAGGATTAGTCTCTAATAGAGTTAGTTATTTCACATGAGGAATATAATGTGATTTTATATTATTATACCTAAATAATTATTAGGTATTTCTTATCCAAATAGAATGTTATTTTTTCCCCATTATGGTATTTTAAATCTGTTTGACATTTGGTTTTCCCCATAGGCACTAGGTTTGACCTCCAATAATTATATAAAAATAGAAATTATTATTGTATTTTGTTGTTTGATCGACTGAGTATCATATTTGATCCATCACTATATTCTAGGATATTCTTAATGGAAATACCCAACAATTATTTTATCTTAGATGAGTTCCATAATTTTGGTGAAGACTGATGAGCATTATATCTCAAATGAGAGCTATAAATGGTATCAAACTCTTGTAATATGTTACCCCAGATGAGATTTTCAATGAATACATTGTTATAATCCTAGTATTTCTGGGAGGATGTGTCATCACATTGATATTTAGTGTCTATTATTTAGAATATATGGGTTTTTACAGTTTTTATCTTATTCATATAGACATATATTCATAATTATGATATGACCATTATAGATCCATTATGTTTAGTTTTATCAAGGTTTCCTAAAGGGATACATTACAATCACTCATGCCTTGGGGTCCTCCAACACATTTCATATATTATATATATGATAGGGATTTTTATGGATTCTTATATGGTCAAGGAGTAGGTGGTGCATAGTTATTCTAGAAAGAACTCCAATAGATGAACGGATACTATTTTTATAGCTACTGCTATGTTGTCCGCAGGATGGGTGCTTTATCACTTTTCATGGTCTTTTGTTTTTTACTTATATATTGTTCTATACATAATGTTGTAATCATATTTGGGATCATGGTTTTTCATGCATTTAAATTATGATTTTTTATTCATTTAATATTTTACTAATATATAGAGGAATGTTCATTTATAGGTACAAGTGTCTGACATGCCGACTCAATGCTAGAAGCCATCCCCTAAAATATTTGAGTCATTATTGATGGCCATTTTTAGCTTACCTCTAGCTAGGAGGTCCCCAGTGGTTCTGGTTGTGATTTCACAAAAACACTTGACATGTATTTTCTTTCTTTATTGATGGAAATATTTATGGGTATTCTAGTAAAAAATGAAATAATTCCTTTTCCATCCATAATTATTAATATTTATAGAACCTATTCTATAAATATGGATAAATAACATATCATCTACTATTTCTACACATTGCTACACCATATCATGTCCTATGAAATAAACTTCCTATAGAAAGAAAAGGATCCAAAAAATTTGAAGTGATTCCACTCACTAGTTTACTGAGATATAGAATAATAAATTCTTATTTATCACCATCTAGCTTGTTCTTTATCATCATATAATTTTATTGAACCATAGAATATGATAGTAGGTGAAAAAATCATAAAATGGATCCTCAAATCTAGCTAAATGGTAGAATTAATAATTGGGGCCCCATGCACGTCAGTCCTAGCGAAAAGCTATTGAATAAAAGTCCTGATGTTAAATGATCGGAATTAGTGGATACGAATATCATCCCTTATAGATGGTATCTAAATTTAAGATCTTGTTCTACTTTTCGTTTTCAAAAAAACATTCCCAAAATATATATTTATGATGGTCTCCCATGACACTCCATTATGCATTTCTTCTTGGTTCTTGATTCCCCACTACCTCTACATAGTTTCCTAATGAATAAAAGTAACAAGATCAACCCATTGATCATCTATAGTATCCAAAATATCAAAAAAACCTCTAGGATGTTGATCCAATCCCCATCAACTAGGTTCCTTAAGTACCCAGGAAGGATAAATTATTTTAAATCATGAAATAACAACAAAACAATCCATTATATTATGGAATCATTTTCCTTGACAATTCAATATTAAAAAAACTATAATATGAATTAATTACTAGATGAAAGACTAGACCGACTATTGGAGAATGCATAGAAAAACACTCCTAAAATACACCCCTACGTTCTCCTAAAGGATGAGATCAATGAAAAAAATTGAAAAGTGGAATAAACACTTAGTAAACCATATAATAGATCATCAAATGTAATCAATAATGACATTTATAACCACACATAATGGATTTATACAATAACATCTATATTAGTATGCTAAACCAAACTATAAGGCACAATACCATTAAATATACCCATGTCATAACCTGTAAGAACTCTATAATCACAATATTCATTGATATATTTATATATATATTGATAAATTAATATAATTAAGTATAAATTATTGATATATCATCGAGTCACTGATCCCATATCAATTAAGATATTTAATTAATTGAATTTTGATTTATGAAGGGAATTATATGAATTACATCTAAACCTATTTTCCAAGTCATGATGTTTGAAGCATAGAAAATATTATAATTTATATAATAAAAATCATGTGAATAACTCCAGTTGAAATAGATAAGTGGTTAAATATCAATTGATAAAAGAAATCCCAAACCCATGTATTTCAAAGTTCCATAATACCTGATATGGCTAGGAAAAAGGATGTCTCCACTACTTAATTTCTAGATTTCCTCTCTCCTCTATATTCACCTGCATAGTAAAATAAAATTGAAAAAGAATCCATCATATAATGGAGATGAACCATTAGGTACATGAAACCTTTATTTCAAAACTTTTTATGGGTTTTCAAGTTATAATGTTTCAGTGACATGTATCAATTTGCATTTGGATGGTTTTGTATGGTTTTAGAAGAATCTGAAAGGGTTAATGATTTGATCATGATTTGGGAAAACAAGGATGTTCATACTAGTAAATGATTTTTCTTATTAGGTATAGGTAGTATATAGTGCATAGTTGTTTCATGGTAAGATCTAACTATGTGACATTTACAAGGAAACTATGTAACATTTAATAGAGGAAAAAAACATGGTTGGTTTTTGATTTATGGATAGTGCATCAAAACCATGTGGGTTCCCTGAGAAAGATGTGATCCTCAAATGGTTTTTTCACAATTAAAAAACATATGTAACCAGAAAATTCATGAAAAAGTATGTAATCTTAAAAAATGTTTCCCCCCC
Source organism: Viscum album (assembly GCA_963277665.1). Classification (NCBI taxonomy): domain Eukaryota; kingdom Viridiplantae; phylum Streptophyta; class Magnoliopsida; order Santalales; family Viscaceae; genus Viscum; species Viscum album. The sequence goes on from OY728150.1 coordinate 524,872,204, forward strand.
CCCAAACACTTCATTTTTTCTTTTCTACAAGAGATCTATATGTTGTATAATGTATTGGTAATTCATTGTAATTTCTCTACCTCTGAGTTCCAATTTTAGATGATATAGTGTCTTTGGATTGAGATAATTCAAGGTAAGATAAATTTCATCCTATGTTATTATTTTTCTTTATATATATCCTCTACACTTCATCAATTGAATCATTGATCAAATAATTTATGGGAATATCTATGAATCTTTTTGGTGATCTATTCACAGATTCTCAATTTATCAATCAATAAGTGGATAAATTTATATAGTTTTATCCTTCAATCAATTGATTCTAGATAAATCAGTATTTTTTGTTATTGTTGGGTAAGACTAATCATATTTAATCCCTTATCATGATCTACATATTGTATATTTTTTCTAGATTCCTAATGTGATGATTTGGTGATGACTGTTTAAATCATTTGTGTAAAATCATGATACACAAATCTATTCATGGAATTACACATCAATAATCCCAATTTAGGAAGTAGATGCTATATTTAAGGCCTTTATTTACAAAATTTTAATGAGATATGCATGAGGGAGTGTGTAATATAGTGAGACAAATGTATTATGTTGTATGTATAATGGTGTGTGTGTGTGTGTAGTATGTGGGACCCCTAATAGATGTGATATGCATGTGGGTGTTTATGTGTATCTTATGAGACACATTCTTATCATTATATGCTTGTCTATGTGTAGCCTATGAAACCCTTACCCTATGAGACATGCCTGTGGGTGTAGGTGTTTTCCATGAGTCCCTTTCTTGATATTACTGGTTTATTGCCAAATTAGTGTTGGATTTTATCTAAATTCATGTTTAGTTTCTCTAGGACAGGTTTCAAGGTACCAAGATAATTTAACATGGGTAGTTCACTCCATAAAGGTGGAGTGATGACATTTTTGTTGGATTATTATTATTTATCCTATATAAATGATATATGGTATTGTGTCTTTCCCATAGATATATATTGGGTTAACAATTATGGAAAGTTTTTCCCTGAATCTTGATATTTTGTAGACATGTATGAATTTGGATTTTCCAAAAGCTGTGTTTTGGGACAAAATGATGACACTTTTAATTTACCTTAATGGTGTGGGGGAGGTTATTCATTAAAGGTGGAACATGGTTTCAAGATAGTGTGATGAAATTTATAAGATGATATGTCAATAAATTGAATAAACTATTTCACTCAATGATAAAATTGAATTTACATCTGACATGGTTTCGTTTAATGTTAATCTGAGATTCATCATAGCTTGGTTAGCATATGATAACTAGGAATAAGATTGGTTATTAGTGTATTTAATTTATTTTCCTTTATAAAATTAAAAATATGTGTTTCACTTATGATAAATATTCATTAGTGGTGTACTAAAATTTTTATACTCATACCAATTATGAGAATATTAATTCACTTGTATATTTCATGTTCATAGATTCGGCTAATAAATAAGGTCCTTACATCAAGGTGGTAAATAGATGGGGCTTAGTGTAATGACCCTAACTTTTTCCCCTAAAAATTCCTCTTTATCTAATTAAATGTATTATTATGAAAAGGGTTTATATATAATATAAACTTACTATGTTTTATGTTATTGAATTTCAAAATACCATTAAGAATTGTTATCTTTGATTATATAGTCATTGAACATTGATCACGTGATTAGTATAAATATAGGGCCTTATCACATCCAATTACTCAAAAAAAGGAAGTGATGGCCTCATCCAGTTGACATTCCTCGTATAAATCCCTTTTTTAGATCTTGGAAAAGAGGTGGAATCATTGGGATTCAATATTGACCAAGCCCAAGCCGATCTTCAACAAGTTAATCTCAAGCAGAACCGCCTACAAGAGAAATAGAAATTGATAGAGATTACCCCCCAAGGAATATTATCTGAGCCACCCCAAGAGTCTCTCATCATCTTACACCTTACCCTTCAGTCTTACATTAGTGTTATAAGGGGTTATGTAACAAGACCTTAGCACTATGATTATGTTCATTGTTGTTATAAATAATAAATAATATACATTAATTTTATTATTGTTACATGGTAAATAGTTTTTAAATCATAAATAGTATTTTTAGTTAATATTCATCAAAGTAATCTATTTTGATAAATTAATGGATTTTTTAATCATATAATATTTGAATAAAATATTATTATTACTAAATTACTTTTTATTAAGTACAAATGATCATATAATTTTTATGAATACAATTATTATTTTTATTATGGATTGAAAGCTGTTTTTTCAAAACCCATGATTTTTTTTATAAATTTCAGTTTCTTTAAAGTAAAAATACATATACTTATAAAATTATTTGGATAAAATTAAGATTATATTTGGAATCATGTTATCGAAATTATCCAGCGGTAAATATTTCATTTTTTTCTGAGACAGTTGAATTTTTTGCTAAAAATTAAATACTGTTTAAATATATAATGTGTTTTATAACATCATAATGACTTAATAGTGATATAATAAAATACTATAAACATTATTTTTGGCCAATATATGTTTTAACATTAAAATAATGTGATTTTACTTTTGATTTTTTTGATTTATTTTACAATGATTTAGCGGACCCTTCAAGACTTATTTAACATTTTAACTTTTTAAATTGATTTACATGAATGTGTGACTCACCTCCACATAAGAAGCCCTATTATTTTAAGAATTTAGGAAATTGGCCTTACAAAATAATGATTTCCACTCCCCTTTGGAAAAAACCATGGGTAAAAATCATGGGCCGGTTTGTGGTTTTGATTAGTTTAATGTGTGGTGTCCCAAACCTAAATAATAAAGATTTCCTCTCCTTTCCTACATAAACCCACCCAAGATCCCACTTAATATTTATTGAAGTACTTTTTAGTTCGTACAACCCTAGCCCTACTTTCTCTATTATCCTCCCAAGGTGCCCTAATCTCACAAGAATCCTCTCCCAAGTATCTCCCAAGCCTTTGGGATCACACTTCCAGGTAAGGTATTTTTTTCTTCCTTATTTATGTCCACGTTCTTAATATTGTTGTGCCATTTTATTTTCAATTATAAATGTTGGGGTATGATTTTTCACCTCCCCTATATTGTCCTCTTTATTTTTTAATTATGAGAGACCCATTTCTCTCTCATCAATGCCTTCCCTTTGTACTTATTACAATGTTGAAATTCCATAAGGGATTTCTTCCTCTCTCATTTTTTCCATGTATCTTTATGTTTCTATAACCTCATATTTTCAATTACATATATTGGAGTATGATTTCTCACATCCCATATACATACCTCATTATGTTTTAATGATGAGATACCCCTTTATCTCTCGTTTATTCTTTCCATGTATACCCATTACCATGCCAAAATTCTGTAAGGGATTCCTTTCTTCCTCATTTTATCCAAATTTATTAATATTGTAATTCCATTTTTTTAATTATAAATGTTGGGGTATGATTTTTCACCTCCCCCATAATTCCATATTTATGTTTGAATGGTGAGATACTCATTTTCTCCCTCATTAGTTCCTCCCATGTACACCCGTTATAGTGCCAAAATTTCGTAAGGAATTTCTCTATCCTAATTTACAGTCAAGGAATTTTTTTGTATGCTGGTTCTAAATTACATTAAATTTTTGGGTACATGTATATATATGATCCCCTTACATTAAATTTCATGTACAAATAATGACACACCACCTGATTTTATCTCTGATCAACCATTTTTAGGAATTTTTTTGTCACGTTGTTATGCTGCCGAAATTTCACTGCCATTTTCCAATCCAAAATCATTGTGTAGTGAATACCATGCCCATTTATCTATTAATATTGTTCTCCTTTATTCACGTTTAATTATTTATGGAAGCTTTTCATGTATTAATTCCAAATTACTTTACCATGGAATAAATTATGATGTTTAATTAATTTATGTTGTATGCTCTTGTGGCATGCATATACATGAAATGAAATAGTTTAAGAAGGGTGCACCCTGATAGCGCTCCATTGCATTGGGTAAAGATTAGTATCATGATACATCAAGTACAATGAGGATTTACTCATGATAATTCATGTTCAATGAGGATTTAATCATGATAATTCAATTGCAACAAGGTTTTACTCATTCTCAATGTGAAATGAGTCTTGTCTCATGCTAATTCCATGATAAGTGTTGTTTCCACAATTCCATGTTATGATAATCATGTTATATCATGCCTTTATGTTCATTTTCTTTTATGATACATTGATATTCCTATTTCCTAACATGTATGGTATTTTTCATATTATGCCTTGTTTACTCCCTTACTCGTATTTATATCTCACCCTTTTCACTTGTATATCTTTAGGTTATCCCCTGAAATGCTTAGTATGAGAGAATGTCATGGTTATGTAAAGGAGGTTTTCAATAAAGATGTTGTGTGTCTTATGTTTTATGTTGTTATGTAATTTTCCTAATCCCCAAATACACTATACCTCTCAATCATCCATGTTGTATCAAGTGAATATTTTATGAAATAACTCATGTTTAACTATGTCATAAAAAGAAGGTATGTTATAGTTGGTATTAGAGGATAGGTTTAATCCTTTTGGGATTAATATCAGAAAACCCTAATGAAATCCTTATGGATAATACTAAGTATAATAAAAGAATCCCAATTTTTTTTGGTGAGTATTGATTAAGTGGTTTATTATGAAAATATATCCTTGTCTGGATACGAGCAGGTAGAGGTGGCTCTAGCACAGATGTACCTTGAGTGAAAACTCCGGTAAGGATTTTAGGGCTTGACCTGGGGTATCATAGTACACTACAAAGGTCCTTGTTTCAATCTTGGTTATGACACTAATAGGGGATATGCTTTGGTTAAATCATAATCATAGTATGAACCATTTTATGGAAAAAATGCCCCTATGAATAAATGTTATGAAATAGATCGTGGATAACCTAGATTGAAACTTAATGAAGAACAAGTTTGGATAAACTATTCATATACATGTTTATCCTTATATGTCCTTTTTTTAATTCATTAAGAAAATTATTCTAACCCCCTAATTGTATTTTATTGTTCTTACTTAAAACATGGAAGGAGGAAGATCATGAACAACTCTTCTTTCTCTCCCTAAAGAACTAATTGGAACGATTATCCAGAATTCATGATCAGATGACTATGAAACCTTTTCAAATATCCAGGTTTCATGAAAACAACTTTATGAGGCATCCAATACTTCCAGAATTGCACAATTCTTTCAAGGATCAAGTATCGTCTGTTGGAGAATCTTTCGCTCTCAACTTTCTTACCATGCCAATCGTGGCAAGTACCATCAGGGTATTTTCAAATTCTTCACTTTATTTAAACATTATGACGCACTAAATGATTTTATAGATGCTACAGAATAGGGAGACCTCTGAGTATCCTATATGTATCAAATTGTAGATTTTTTTTCTTTTAGGATATACAAAAACTGATTTACCAAAACTCTATTTTGATATATTTGAGGATGAATCAGAAAGTCATTTTTTTAAAACATGTTCAATAGGAGTTCTCAAAATTATATATAGGAAATAGATTTTTTATGACACATTATTTCTTAAATTGATATAAACCATGATGGATGAAGAGTTTGGGGAAAAGGAAGTAGTTGATTTTAAAAAAACTCAGAGGTATCATTGTGACGCATGGACACTTTCTACCTAAAGTCAATATGAATAGGAAAGACTGAAGACCTCATTGAAGAGATTAATTAGAAGTACCCTCACCTATTTTTGTTTTAGTTTGTAAATGGAAATTTCGAGGGTAAAATTTCTGAAGGGGGGGATATTTTAACAACCCAAAATTTTATCAATGAAATTTCATCTTTATCTAATTAAATGTATTATTATGAAAAATGGTTATATAAAATAGTAACTTCCCTAGTTTTATGTTCTTTGGATTTCAAAATACTGTTAAGAATTTTTACCATTGCTAATATAGTCTTTGAACAGTGATAAAATGATTAGTATAAATATAGGGCTTTAAAAAGTCTAATTTATTCATACAAATGAAATGATGGCCTCATCCAGTAGACTTTCCCCATATGAAGCGCATTTTTCAGAGCTCGGAACGGAGATGGAATCATTTTGCTTCTCTCATGACCAATATCAAGGTGGCCTTGAACACGTTATGCTTGAGCGGAACCGCCTACGGGAGAAGTGGAAGTTGGTAGAGATTACCACCCGAGAAATTTTATCCGAGTCACCCCAAGAGTCGGTTACCATCACACACCTTAACCTTCGGTATTATGCAGGTGTTAGAAGGGGTTATCTTACAAGACCTTGACATTATGATTATGTGAATTATTTTTGTATATAATAAATAATATACATTCATTTTATGATTATTACATTGTAAATAGTTTTTAAATCACAAATTATATTTTTAGTTAATATTCAACTATGAAATCTATTTAGAAAAACTAATGGATTTTTGAATTAAATAATATTTTAAAAAAATGTTATTATTAGTAAATTAATTTTTATTAATTATAAATGATCGTATAATTTTTATGAATACAATTGTAATATTAATTATGGTTTGAAATATGTTTTTGTCAAAAACCATTAGTTTTTTATAAATGTTGGTTTTACAAATATATTTTTTACCATTAAAATAATGTGATTTTAGGTTTTTTTGATTTATTTTACAATTCTTTAGTGGACCCTTCAAAACTTATAAAACATTTTAACTTTTTAAAATGATTTCCTTGAGAGTGTAACTCAACTCCACATAAAAAACCCTATTATTTTAACAAGTTATAACATTGGACATATAGAATTATTTTTTCCACTCCCATTTGGAAAAACCCATGGGAAAAAACCATGTTCTGGTCTGTGGTTTTGATTAGTTTAATGTGTGGTCTCCCAAACATAAATAATAAATAATTACCTCTCCTTTACTATATAAACCCACTCATACTCCCACTTCCTCTATACTAAAATCATTTGAAGTACCTCTATCCTCTTCCATCCTCTCTAATTAATCCTCCCTAGGTGCCCCAAGCTCTCAGGAAGCCTCTCTCAAGCCTCTCCCAAGCCTTTGATATCACACTTCCAAGTGACAGATTTCTTTCTTCCTTATTTATGTCCATGTTTCTTAATATTGTTACAACCTTTTATTTTCAATTATAAATGTTGGGGTATAATTTATCACCTATCCTACACTTTAATCTTTATGTTTTAATTATGAGAGACCCATTTCTATCTCATCAATTCCTCACATGTGTACCTTTTACCATGACGAAATTACGTAAGGGATTTCTTCCTCTCTCATATTTTTCCATGTATCTTTATGTTGTTATACCCTTTTAATTTCAATTAAAAATTTTGGGGTATGATTTCTCACCTCCCTTATACATCCACCTTTATGTTTTAATTATGAGTGACTCATTTATGTCTCATTTATTCCATCTATGTATACCCATTACCATGCCAAAAATTCTATAATGTATTCCTTCCTTTCACATTTTATCTAGGTTTTTTAATATTGTTATGCCATTTTGTTTTCAATTATAAATGTCGGGGTATGATTTAGCACCTCCCCCATACTTACCTCTTTATGTTGGAATGATGAGTAACCCCTTTTCTCCCTCATTTATGCCTCTCATGTACACCTATTACCATGCCAAAATTCTGTAAGAAATTTCTCTCTCCTTATTTATATTCAAGCAATTCTTTGGTATAATGATTCTAAATTTCATTAAAATTGTTGGGACATGTATCTATATGATCCCCTTAATTTACATTTCATGTAAAAAATATGAGACACCCCTTTCTCTCTCATCAACTATTTTTATGAATTTTTATGCCAGTCTGTTATGTTGTCGAAATTACACCGCCATTTTCCAAGACGAAATCATTATGTAGTGAATACCATTCCCTTTTCTATATCAAGGGTGTTCACCTTTATGAAAATTACTTATTGATGGAAGAGTTTCATGTATGAATTTCATATTCCATTACCGTGGAATAAATTATGATGTTTAATGAATTTATGTTGTATGATCTTGTGGCACACTTATGCATTAAATGAAATGTTTAAGTAGGGTGAAACCTGATAGCACTCCAATGCATTGGGTAAAGATTGGTATCATGATATGTCAAGTGAAATGCAGATTTAGTCATGTTAATTCAATTGAAATGAGAATTTACTCATTCTAATTCAATTTCAATGAGGGTTTACTCATGCTCCATGTGCAATGAGCCTTGGCTCATGCTAATTCCATGTTAAGTGTTGTTACCACATTTCCATGATATGATAGTCATTCTATATCATGCCTTTATTTTCATACTATTTTATGCTTCATTGATATTCCTATTCCCTAATATGTATTTTATTCCTCATGTTAGGCCTTTTTTACTCCCTTACTGGGCTTTATAGCTCACCCTTTTCACATGTACGTCCTCAGGTTATCCCATAGAATACTAAGTATGAGGGAATTTTGTGGTTATATAAAGGAAGTTTTTAATAAAGATGTTTTTTTTTGTGTTTTAAGTTATTGTATAATGTTTCTAATACCCAAAGACACTATACCTCTCGATCTTCCATGTTGTATCAAGTGAAGCATTTATGAAATAAATCATGTTTAAGTGTGTAATAAAAAGCATGGTTGTTATGCTTAGACAATAGATTAAATACTAGTATGGAATGTAGATTATTTTTTTAGTGATCTAGTTTATTTTTTGGGTATCGTATAATTGGTTACCTTCAATATTACATGCCATTTGGATTATATAGAATGACCTGGATTACATTTTTTACTAAAGGATGACGTTTTTATTCATTTTTTTGAATGATTGATTACAGAGTGATATGTATCTAGTGTATAGATATTATTACTAAGGGTATATTCTATCCACATCACTATTATTACCCTTTACACTAGTCAATAACATATTTTTTATAGGGATTCATGGAAGAAGTCCTACAGTAATCTGGTGAAGATGGGGTTAATCCAGTTGGAGTGTTACAAAAATGATTGAAACTTTCATTCTCTACCATTTAAATAATAATTCAATGATTTATAAAATGATGGATATTTATTCATCATTATTAATTAATGAATAATATAGTATCATAACTAAATATAATGGAAAAATATTTCATTTATTTTCTCCCTAATTTTAAATAATTCAAAAATGTATTCCATTGATAGTTACACAATTTATACTGTTGATATTTTCAAACACCCAATATCCTATTATGATATTTCATCAAATATTTATCAAAATCATAATTACACATAATATGGATGTTATGGTTGATTTTATAATGATATAATTCAGTCATTCATCTATTAGTGTGGAATATATTTAATCCTTCTAATGAATAAACTAGTATATCAATAAATTGTCGGGGTAATCTTCTTGAGACTATGATATTTGGATAGTATATTTTTCTTGTTTTTCTGAATAGATTATAAAAGAATCATAAATGAAATAAGAAACAATAATGTTACTAGAAATCATATTTTAATTGAAATATGAGGCCATTAATGTTTTTTTTGTTCTTATGTATTTTATTCTCCGCATGATAGATAACATATTTTTGTAAATATATGTGTTCTATTACTATTTTTTATAACACCATTTTATATGTAATATTGTGATGATGATTTAAGATACTTTATAGACATTCAAAATAGCTATACTAGTTTATTTACAAAATCAATGATAATTGTTTTTGAAATATGCTCATAATGACTTCCATATACATGAATGGGGAGTGTTTGATTTTTTTGAATCTATCTCACATGATTAAATATAGTTGGAAATTTATAACCCCCATGATAATTTTTGAAATTTATATATTATTAAAATAGAGACTATTTAATAAAATTAAATTTGTATTGGATATTATATTATATTATGGATGAGTCATTCATATCCACAAGACTAATTGCTCATAAAATATCTGACCTAGAATGGCCACTTATCCCCATGTGCACCTCTATCCAACATATGTGAGGATAAAAACCAAAATAGAAATTATATAGAGTTTAAGTTGATTTTATATAGTGTATCATATATATATATAATACAAATAAATTTCAAAAAATAAATTTTCCAAAATATAATACTATTTGAATTTCATCTATAAGACAGTGAATAACTATTACATACCCAACAAGTCAATCTAGAAAAAAATCTTGGAAATATTTACTAGGAAGACATAAAAACTACATATAAGGTGGACATAGTTAAATAAACAAAAAAGTCTTCATCCACCAAACAACATGTCTAAATATCCTAATACGACAAATCATTTCTATAATTAGATACACTAGTAGGATCCCATTCAGATTGAGATTTATACTAATTAAAAATCTTAAGATGTTATGTGTCCACCTTCCTGGAAATCATCGAAGATGATCTCATAGAAATGTTCATAGGAAGGTTAGAATAATTCTTGCGTGGTCGCTACTTTGAGTGAACATAGGTGAATCCCTCACCATCACTCATCTTTTCCTAGCCACTCAAGACTACATCCTTAAAGGAATCACACCAACCAATACTCGAAGACTTAATATGGGTTCCATTCCCGCTCTCATCATAAGAAACGTTCACCCATTTCACATATAATTCAGAAGATTAAAAGATCTTTTGAATTTCCTGGTGACAATCAACATGATGTTGTGCATCAATATGATTAGAGACATCAACCTTAGAGTGATCATGGATCATCAATCCAGAGGATCATGCAGGGGTTTCCTTGGATGAAGCAATATATCTAACCAAATCAACCTTAGGGTCAGAGGGGCCACTATGAACTCTCTTTAGAGACACATCCACCAGAAAAATCTTGCCTTCACGCTTAGAATCCTATGAGTCAGATTTCCCAGAAGACTTCATATCATCCACAGTGGATGTTGGTTCCTTGAGTTGTCACCATCCTGAAAGATTGGCTTTGAAAAATCTACATAATTATTCCTTGACTTCTTTCGACATAGATTTTTGGGATGACCAATCACCTCACATTCTTTACATGAACCATTCTTCCGAAAAATCTCCAGAGCATGTCCCACATCCATACATTCCTTACAAAAAAGAGTTATTTTTTATACTAAACATAAATTTGAATTTTTTCAGAAGAAGTGTAAAGAGATACCCTATAAATCAAGATAGAGATTAGGTCAACCTCCACCAAAATCCTAGAAAAGTGAGCAAAACAGCCATCCTTGGTCATCTTTTCAAGACGAATATGAGTCACAACTGATGTGGCAGTATCATACAAAATCCTCAGATGCCAAAAGACCTAATTGAGACTATTAAGATGAAACCATACTTGAGAAAAAGAATTTATTGAACATGAAACATTAAATCACAAAGACTATTCAAGTATGTGAGGCCAACCAGGTTTCAATAGAAGAGTCCCAAATCTCCATGCATGAAGCTTCAAATCATCTGAAGGAAACAGGCAATGAAAATAATTGTGACCATGGCATATGCATTTACAGTTAGAGAAACCCCATAAGATCGAGTTTTGGGAATCAAATAGTCAATATTTCAAGGTTTTTCATCTTTAGGTCAAACAATTTGTGCAATAAATTAATTTTTACTAATTTATATTCTCTCAGAAAGAACAACATGGTTAGCTTCAACATGAGCAGTTGAACCCTTACGAAGGATTAGACCAGGGAAAGAGTCATTGAACATACCCAAAGAACAACCTTTGTTCAGCTTTGGCCCTAAAATTGTATTATTTAAAGAAGCAACATAAGATTGAGAAGGCATATCACTACCACTGATTGGATCCACCCTAGAATCCCACAGTGAAACTCTCTCCTTTAGACCAGATGACATCCGTGACTCACCATGGTTTAGAATCACACTATCAACAGACCTATGCAGGGAATCCTCATATATCACAAAGATATATAGAGTTTAACATTATAGAGAATTATTAGATCTATCCAGTAGATCTAAATCCAACCAAGGACAGGATGAGATGGGATTACTCAACATGTCCATAGGGTTGCAGGTATTCACGAAATGGCATGGGTCATGCAGTGCATGATCAGATCTATTAGGATGATCTGAATCCAATTGAGGATATTTCGAGTCTTCGGTATTCAAAACATCCATAGGGTTGCAGGAAGTAGCCAGACGCCATGGATCACGAACTATAAAAGCCAATGATGTTTCACTGATGGGAGGATGTAGGTTGAAATCGAGGTAGTGAGGGATGGCCATGGCCAAACCCTAGAATCCATCATCGAGGGGGGAGGCTCCTTCTACCCCAACCACCATCTTAATAACATTATCAGGTTAATATAGAAAATAATCCATCTATAATATCATTCAAGGAATGTAAAAATAGTAAAATGACTATAAACTTTCATCCAAACACAAATATAACCAGTTATATATATATAATGAATAAATCTGAAAACATGGGTATGATTCTCTAAATATTCCTACATCTCAATCCATTAATGCTTCAAAACTCAAGAATCTACTAAATTCCCATCCACATCACCATTACATATTATGTTGAGGTTTTAATTCTAATGATGTTTCATATATATGGTGTAGAAAATATGTTCTATAGGACATCACCAATATAGAACTAGAATAACCTGAGTAATGTATAGTGGAATTTATAACATCATATGGGAAATGAATAAATAATACAGTAACCATAAAATTAATACAAGATAAATATAGAAAATAATATTCATACACACTTTGAATAATATTTTAAACATAAATGTAATCATTTTCACTGCTCACAGTTGATGAATATATGGGTTATCTCTACTAAACACAATATCATGACTTGACTAATTTAGTTTAAATAATAATGTATAAGTTAATAGTGATCCAAAATCATGTCACATAAAGATATTAACATGTTATCACAATCATCACAATAAAACATATTGAAATTTTATGGACATCTGTTATAATGATATAGGTGATTGGTCTATAGAAATAATAACAATAAAAATATTTAATTGGTTATTAATATAATAAAATTAAAGCGTATTTATAGGTTTTCACCATAATTAAAAAATGAAAATAGTAAACCATGATATCAAAATAAAGGTAATTATTCTAACACCATTATTAATCATAGTGGAAATGGATGCATAATCACTACTCTAATAATAATGGTGGGAAAATATTTAATATGTAAAAGAATAAAAATTAATTATGTTAAAGGGTTATGACCATAAGAAAAACATAACCCCATATAATGATAAGTCCCAAAAAATGTAACCCTAACATGGATTAATGAGTCATAACTATTAATATATTTTGAAATAATAGTTTTAAGATTATAAAAAATAATTAAATCTTAATTAAGGGGTAACCGGATCTCCCTTTTTATATAAGTATAATAATTACTAAATATATCATAGACAATAAGAATAAATATAAGAAATGGGAAATAGGATATCATCGTACTATTATTATAAGGAAAATAGAATGTTTGTCAAAATAAAAAAATAATCAATGGTTAAAAGATAACAATGGTTGATATATATATATATATATATATTGGAATGGTTTAGAAATTCAAAAAATCACCCATATCTCAAGAGTTACATTGTGATCATAAAAAATTTAACAATAACTGAAAATATATCATCTTAATATTGATTATACCTCATATGATAGCATCTCATCATCTAGGTATTCTCATATGTTCATAAAAAGTATAACTATGTATTATCATGGAATAAAAACATCACAATTATATTGTAAAAAATGTAAAATTCTTATTTACCATATAGATAATGACATTAACCTCCATATATTTATATAAATTTTATTAAATGATACATCATGATATTTATAAACTATAAACAGTGATCAACAATATGGGTTTCTATATTTGGATCAATTCCATGTCACCTAGACACTCCAAGTCACATTCACATGAAACCTAACATATAAAACAAATATCTAATGACTTATTAATTTATAATCCACCTTGAATAAATTAACACATTTACAATCATTAAATATCATTACATGTCTTATCTTCATTAAATGATAAACCTTAATTTAGATAAAAAGTGTACTTTCTAGATTCTTTGAGAAACATGTTGTTTTTCTATTGAAAGCTAGGTGATATGGAGTAGAAACGATAACCATAGATTTATATTTACTCTTTGGAAAAAATATGAAATTCCTGAAAAATAATAACAATTTCAATTTATAATGAAGATATATCAATATGTATGTGTTGAGTTTCATGATACATGATAATGGTAAGAGGGTTTATAACTTTTTTAATAATATTTTAAAATTTGTAAAACTCAATTCAATATTATTTTGGAAAATAAATTAATATTCCCAAATATACCTAATTCACACATACTATTTATGTTTTATTCATGTGGTTGCTTAGTTAAGGGATAAAATACATCAAGTATCTAACCTGGACAAACGCTTTCACTATTATAACCACTTGACAATAAGTAGAAGTCCATAGAGTACTAGAGGAATATTAATAAATCAAATAATAAAAATAAAAATAAAAAATCACATTTCATGATAAAATTTGAGACACATTAATACCATCATACATAGGACTTATTACAAACTATCATCCTTAATGATTATTTCTTTAGAGATGGGTAACATCCCTGTTTTTTGAGCAGTTTATTTTTATGGGTAAATTTTAACACATTAGTTGGTGGTCGAAAAGAATATTTTCATAATATTCAAAACCTATTTCTAGAAGTTCATTTTTACTATGAATTTTTTCTGTGTGTTCTATGTTTTTTTTTTGGATTCGTTGTGCATTCAAGAGAAAACTGGAGGAAGTTCCGATGGCGAGGGATATTCGAAACATCATTTGCAAGTTTTACAAGTGTTTAAATCATTTACCCAGTGTGTAATGGGTTCCTGTGGGGATACTAGAAGATTCACATCATTCATGGAATCAGGGTATACACTAAGGTATACCATACATTTAGAAGTTATATGAAAACTAACACATGACATTATGTAAGTTGTGGGAAGTGTTTTTTTAAAGAGCCACAACAGGCTCACCCCCATTATTTATCCTTGCACAGAGGTAGTACCTAGTTGGCCGCACATGCCTCTCCTTTCATGTAATTGGATTCATAATTCATCACTATTGTATTGATGATATTTAATCTGTTGGTTTATATAGATTCTTCTTGGTAAGGCATTCAATATGCAAGACTCTTTTCATCCTATATCTCACCATACATTGCACTAAATTTATGATATCTTTTTTATCCTATTTTAATGGCATTCAGATAAACTGAAGATTTCTATAATTCTAGACTAATTTTGATGTTTTATCAAATGATCATGAACCAATGAGTTCATGGTAGATTTTTTCTAGCTTTCTCCTTGATTTTTTTTTTTGTTTTTGGGGTATGGTCTATATGAGCCCCTGAGGGTTGTCTGAGAGATTCCCAAATTAAATTATGGTTTTTCTTAAATAAATTATATGGTATTGAAGTATTATATTAAGAATAAACTAACCTTGATTTTGATACCTAGATATATAAGGGTAATGTGACCACTTAGGATGTATTGGATGGTGTTATTTAAATTAATTTTATTAGTTAGATTGGATACATGATTGTGGGGGAATGAGATAGGATTGGCCTATGGATTGAGGCAGTGTTTTCCACATATACTATGGTAATTTTATTAATGATTATGGGAATGTACCATGATACATAGTGTGATTATGATCACTAGGTTGGGTGACATGTTCAACAGATTGATGATATGTGATCACCAAGTTGAGGTCATGGATCTCTATTTTAGAGATGGTGATGATTATTTGGAATTACAAACACATTTCTAGAGGAATGAGGTGTCATATGAGGTAGATTAGGTAATTTTTTATTTTCCTTCACCTTATATTGCCCAATGTGTCGTTGGAGTCATGTGCACACATATAGGACTCAAATCAAGGTGTTGTTGACCACTCATGTGGGTGGAGGCCTAGGTTTACTGTGTTGATTAGGTGATGGTGATTACTATCAGTTATATCTGGGGGTTCTCAGTATCAAAATCCACATGACTGGTGATGGACCATAAAATTATGGTGACGAGACAGTTGGATGGTGGATGAGGATCTGTAATATTATTGAGGTAATTATTGAGAGGACATATATGGATGTACCTCAAGATATAAGGATTCGAGCTGACAGTGTTTATTATTTGGGGAAAGAGATCAATGTTCCTTAGGACGTTAGGATTTGAGAAAACAAGGAATTATTAGATGAGATCTGAGGGACCATGTACATGATAGGTCATGCCATATGGATACAGGTATTGATAATGATATCATGTGATTCAAGGTTATGTCTTTAGATGTTAGAACATAAGGGTTCACATGGGTTTCATTCCATCAGGGGATTCCTTGGTCATAATGACATGGATTTTCACCACTACAATTATATAGATGATGAATTGTGATCTATTATATATTTATAATTGTGGGAAACATGTTATGACATAGTGTAAATGGTTGAAGAAGGTAGAACATTTCATTATGGCTACACATCACAAGGGAAGCATGTTATTTATGAAATATTTTGGTGATAATCGATTATTAATAAATAGAAAACCATCATAATTATGGATGTAAAATAGACACATGTTTGTGGTTTCCTGCTAAGATTTAATCTCACACCCTATAAGGGAACCTTATGGTATATTTACACTTTATGATTTTGTATTCAGGTAAGGGACCAACCTCAAGAGCTAGAGCATAGTGATCAGGGTCATTCTTTTTGAATTGGATTGTGGATCATGCATCAGCTAGAGTTACTTTTGAGTGTCCTTTTTATTTTCATCATTATTTATTTATGTATGTATTTATCAGTTTCCCTAAGATACCCTACCAATTATTTCTTTGTATGACCTATTATGTAATTTTGTCTATATATGGTATTTATTTACATTGGGAATGTTTGTATCTTATTTTGCTGATAGTGTATTATGTTACCACTATTTCATGTAATACATTGCACTGAGTATTATATTTATTCCATTTCTATATATATTATTTGAAAATTATTATTATCCCAGTAGAGGGTATATTCTCCCCATTATCACATCTTATACAATCACTTATAATCACTATCCTTTGGCATATGTGGAGGGGTTGTTAAATCCCAATGGTACTCTGGCCTGGAGTATCATTTTTAAGTGGCCCAAAGGTCAAGCTATTATAAATGGTATCAGAGTAGTTCATGATTAGGTATTTTTATAATCATTAATCTTGCTACAAATGATATCAAATTCTAATTTTTCTTTATAGATCTTAAAATTTTGGTTATAGTAGATCTTACTTTAGGATGTGTCAAATTTAGGTATAGAGTTAGAGTTTGGGTGCTTATAGACACATGCATGAGGGATGGACCACGTTTTTAGGGGTGTGAAATTGATGTTGTACAGTGTTATTTTTATAGTTCATTTGATTTCTTGATAAATTGATTCACTTTTTTGTGGTGTTTATCTATTATATTACTTTTTACCTTAGCCCATTATATAAAGGGAGTTTTGATCATGCATCATGAATGTGACTATGGATCATAACATATATGCTTGACTTTTATTTCCATTGGGAACCTACATTTATCAAAGAGGATTTGGGTTATTTAAATTGTCCACCAAGGAAGCTAAATAGTGATTTCATTCTTATAAATTATTTAGTTCCATTAAACTCAGCTATCATAGGGATTTTTTTTCAATGAAATATGTGTATGATGATGTGTATATTTAGGGATATATGTTACCGATCATAATGAGTGTATATATGTATGATTGAGTGGTGTTAATTGTTTAATGTGTCAATAAATAAGAAAAATAGTTTTTTCTTGTATAGAATCTCTGGTGGAATTATAATTAGTATCCTCAGATAATATTCGATGTATGACCTTAATATGGGGAGGCAAGGGGTAATTAGGATAAACTATGTGTGATGCCTAACTCCAATGTCAGTAGGAAGGCAACCATGTGGTTTTATTTCTTATTAAAGGGTGTGTTAGGGGAGTGTAAGGTTGGTGTGATGTACTAGATATTATTTTTTTAACTATCTATGATATATTTGTATATATAGTTATGGTCGTCGGGCCATATAATTGGTATTCAGCCTAATTCCATCAAGATGGGTTCTGATGGAGTGTCAGGAGGGTAATGATTTGGTTTTGAATGATAATGCACATGATGAGGCCCTTGAGGTTTAGTATGAGGCCTCAGAGTATTGGTATGACCATGACACGCATATACAAGTACATGTACATGCTCAGGTATAGGTTGGACATCTATAGATAGAATATTCTTGGATATTTCTTGAATAACATCTCTAGATGAGTTTGTTTTGGGTTATCCAGGGTATCAACTTGGGAGGTTAGGGAGATGATCCATCTAATATGAATTTAAAATAAGAATTCCAGTCACAGTACACACTACTATTTTAGGGTGAGGCTTGGAAATAGGGTACTTAAAACTGGATCGAAGTAGTATAGATGATCTTTGAACAGCTCAAGAAACCCCCAAGATGGAGACTGGTGAAGGTTACCATCATGATAGGGGGAACAAAAAAGCACTAGTGTGGCATAAAGGTATAAGTAGACAGATAAGAGGGACTTTTTTGGAAGGAATTCAATGCTAGGTTCTTCAAGAACATCATTCTGGATGTGTTATGGTTGAAAAGAGCTCATGAGTTCATGATTATTTAGTAGGGGGATACTTTTTTCAAGGACTATGAAGATACCTTCATGTTTTTGGAATTAATTTCACCTACTATGGTTGGATATGGCATCGTTATGCTATGATGTATTAAGGATATTTTGTGGCATGCCATCAAAGTGCATTTCAATATCTTTCGGTTGATGTCCTTTTCCAAGGAAGTCAAACATTTACTGATAGTAATGAGGAACCTAACTTATTTGTCAAATTCAAGATGCGAGACATTGTAATGTTATTTTATTGGTGATTCATCATGTTTTCGAATATGAGTACATGAGGAATCTTAGCAGGGAATTTGGGCTAGAGATTCAAGATGACCATTAATGAGTGGATCTTTTCCATTTTGTTTCTATTGTGGTCATCAAAGAAAAGTTCAAATATAGTGTGACCAGACTCCAATAGAGTATTTGTTTTATGGCCAGATCAAACATTTCAAGTGGTTATTTAGGAAGCTATCTTAGATATCTTGGATTTAGTGACTGGGGTAGAATACGAGATATGATTAAGGAATGGGAGAGGAACAAGGATCTAGTGGCTAGGATTCAATAGCATGTAGAGGTCATGGAAGAGATAGTGGGACCCAAAAGTGGGTTCAGTTGTTGGTAGCTTGTGAGGCATCATAGAGAGGATGGTTCTCAGGTGGTTAGGCCTTAGGAAAGGTGTGTGTATTGTAGATTATAGGTGAAGATTAGGAAGAGGAGATGATAATAGTTAGTGGAACTCTAGGGGAAAGCAGTGTGTCTTTTAATTTTTGGGAATCATATGATTTTTGATGCACGATATAAGCATGAGAGGATGTTTCTTTTAGAATAAATAGGTGATGGTTATCAGATTGGATAGATCACGATATGTGATATATGTATATGAGGTGTTTGTAAACTGAATTTCTTAAGATAACTGAGATGGTGTGGTTTTTACTTGAGGTGTGTAGGCATATAAGCATTGATGTGATTCAAGTTATGTATGAGGTATGTGGCATCAGAACTTGTTTTTTTCCACATTTTTAGGTGTGTGTGCTTTTGATCATATAATGATATGTGGGATATCATTGGTGTCATTTGTTTCATGGGAACAAGGTGGAAATATGATGAAATGTGGGACTTGATAGGTGTCAGATATGATGTGTGAATGAGCTGAGCTCTGGATGAGGTGCAGGGGTGACAGTGCATCATGGGAGGATGTTTGAGTCCAAGGATGGTTGAAGGACCATCAGAGTATTGTTCTGTGTAATGGTGTGACCGATTATACAATTATTAAGTTTGGGAGATATTTAATGGATTTTACCTATGATTGTGTGATCGGGGTATACCATAGTGATATGAATGAGATGGGTATGTTTGGTACCATATTTGAGTAAATATTTTTTTCTTGGGGTAGAAATATGATATGGTGGGGTGATTATAACATATTTGATTTTTGAGAGGTCAATGTTTTGCGTAAATTTGAAATTTGGAGTCTGTGGACAGGAAAAAATAATTTATTGATCATAAAAACAATTTTAGGGAGTATTTTTACCCACGACATTATTTGAGGTGCTTGATATGATTTATTAGATGAACAGGGTGTTCATGTGAATAATAGAGGATGATTGGAGGGATTGGACTATTTAAAACAACAAAATCATGTTTTACATGGTGTGTAATGGAGTCATGGGGTGCGGCTAATAGATTCACAATATACAAGGCTTTGGGGCTTACCCAGTGGAATACATAATTTGTAGCAGTTACACATCATGTAAATGTTATGTGATATATAATAGTTAAACTAATTGTATATTGTGGGTGGTATTTTTTTAATGATCTATAAGGGGCTCGGTCCTCTTATTTCTCCGCACATAAAGATTACAACCAAGGGGTACGGTGTACCTATCCTTCTATCTCATATTGATCATTATTTATCCAATATTTGAGCTTCATGATTATATATATTTGTGGGCATGGATTTTCCTCAGTAATACCTTTTATTTTCGAGCAATTTTTTTCCCTGACCTCACCATACGGTGCACTAAATCCATGTGAGATGGTTTACCCTATTTTCAATGAATTCTCCACAAATTCCAATTTCTATCATTCTATATCAAGTTAGATGTCAATATTGGATGGGATTGCACCTACGATTATGAGTTAGGTGGAACCTAGCCCTATCAATAATTTTTTTGGGTGTTTTGGGGGTTTGATTCATATATTCTAATGAGGATTGTTTGAGAGAGACCCTGATTAAATGATGGTTTTTTCTAAATTAATTATGTTCCATTGTGGTATTCCATTAATAATTCTCTAACCATGATGTGACTCCATGTCGGGTAGGAGGATTGCGACCACCTGGTTATGATAAGAAATATGTTCTTTATATTAATTGTATTGGTTATTTTAATTCTTCTTCATAGGGGAATATGATAGGCTTAGAGAACACATTATGGTGGGGGTGTCCACTTGGATTGAATCGATGTGACTTGTCATGATGGGTATGCCTTAGGTTAATTGGGATAATGTTGATCGCTAGGTTTGGTGACATGGTTGCCATATTGGGTAAATGTGATCTTCATGTTGAGGTCCTGGCTCTCAGTACTAGAGAAAGCAAAGACTATTATGAAATAACAACATGGTCATAGGGGCACGAGGTGCTAGATGATGTGTCTTATGTACTATTTAGGTTATTTCTAAGAACGTTATATTGATTAAAAATCCATTAGAAACATGTAAATATTGATAGGACTCAGATCGAGGTGGTGTTGACCACTCATGTACGTAGAGGCCCCAACAAACTATGCATCTTAGGTGATGTTGTTGACCATAAGTTTTGTTTTCAGGTACTCACCATATAAAGTGACATGGATAGTGATAAACCATTGGTTTATTGTGGTGTGGCCATCATTTGGGGGTTTAGACTCACTAAGTACTTGAGGCTATTAGACTCGGTTATTGAGAGGATATAAATCATTGTATATCAAGACATCAGGCTTCGAGATGACGATGGTTATTATTTGAGGACAGACATCAATGTGCCATAGGTAATTGAGAATTGATCTAATAAATAATTCTAATCATGGTACAGAAGACCACATACATTATTCGAAATTTCTTTTTAGAGAACGATTATGATATTTATGGCCAGAGGTTCTGTGTTATGTTTTTTGGATGTAGAACTTCATTGTTCACTTGGGATGCAATTTCATAATGGGATGACGTGGGATTTTTCATATGGATCATCATAAATATAGTTATATGTATTCATAATGGTTATCTATGAGATATAGATAAATGAGGGAACATGTTCATCCATACCATCAATTTCCAGCGATTGTAAAACATTTCCTTGTGGCTACTGAGCATAATGAAAATGTTTTATTTATAAAATATGAATATGTTTACATTTTATTTATATTGAGAACACATGACTATTCATGGATATAATAAAGGTACATAGTTGTGGTGGCCTATAATGATTTATTCTCACACCCAACATGGGCCTTTTGGGATGTTTGTAAATTTTATTCTTATTGTGGTCAGGTAAAATACCAACATATTGAGTTGGACCTTAGTGATCAGAGTAGTACCAGTTTCATGGGATGTATTTCAATAGACCATGGTGGTTTTTTCATCAGTTTGAGTTACTTTTGAGTATCCTTTATAGTATTCATCATGCTTTATATATGAATGTATTCGTGGTTATCAATGGAAGACCCTTATGATTATTTCATTGTATGACCACTTATGGATTGTTGTCTTTTTATCATATTTATTACCTTTGGGCATGTTTTTTTATTATTCTAAGGGTGTTGTATTATGCTTAAATTTTTTATTAATATATCTTTCTCTGAGTACTTTTTTTCTTCCACTACTATAGTTATTATTAGACCATTGTTATTAACACTGCTAGAGGATATAATCTCCCCACTACCACCTCTAAAACCCTCACTTATAGTCGGTAGACTTTGGTGTATAGGGATGTGTACCAAATACCTAGTGGTATACTAGAAGGAAATGAGTTTTATGTGAACCCTATTATGGGGTGATAAAAATTTTCATCATTTCATGTTGTTTGAATGATACTGCCACTTCTTATCATTTATACATCCCATTATTGGGTCCCTTATTATACATTGTTATGTTGCAACTATAGACATAGTAGAGGTTCTATCATTCTTTCAAGGACTTTAAAAATATTATTAACTAAGTATAATAATTAATATAATATTGTTAAATAAATATTTATCTCATCATTTTCACTGAAGATATCATAAAAAAGGTCTTGAGATATCTGGTAAACTATGGAATTTTTAAGAGATCAAGCATCACACTATATTTATAAGTCACATTAATTTTTAAACCACGTTATTAATCCCCTTTTATGATCTAAAATAAACTAAAAATTCATGACGAAAAAATGTCCAATCTTTGAATCATAAACTACCATATCCATGGAAACATAATAATAAATCAAATTTTTCCCACAAAAAACTCTACTGGTTGACATCACCAGTGTGTGTATGAATTATTTCTTCTCTAAGATATTTCCATATTCATCTATATTAAGATAAAACACCATGTTGTATTCTATATGATATTAGTTTAAATTAAATTATTATTTTACTACATCCAATGAGAATAATGATTGTTGAAATGATCATTAATAGGTTATCTCTAAATATTTTAATAAATAGGTTCATAATATTTGTTATTATTTGTAAATTTTTAAATGAAGTATAACACTATTATGATCTTCCAAAATATGGTATTAAAGTTCAAAATCATTCTTATATAAAAAATAATAATGTTTTAAAATAGCCTCCCAATCTTGTGATGGTGTAACATGCCTAACTATACATGTATTCATAATACTCTATGAATAACAACCCATAAAGTCTTTATGAGTCATGTATCCTAATCTAAAAATATGATCATAGAACAGACTTGTAATCACAATATCTCCCATACATATAACATGCTCATATTATTAATATATTTATACTCTCTAATAATTAAGTTATTACGCACATCAGTTAACTAAAAAAGATTCCATACAATATCACTATCATTAGGAAACCTTTTAATCACCATAAAAAATGTATAGTAAAATAATACAGTTCAATAATATATTTTTTAGTGAATGATGATGATAATAATGACTCTATATCATAACAATAACCTTCTTACCATTGTGGAATCATGATATAAACTTTTTTAGGATTCTTCATCCAACAAACCCAATGTCACTTGTGTATTTTATGATGCATCCTGGTCAAACTCACCAAAGGAAACTATGTTGAGGTGTATGAGTCTCGTATGATAACCAGATTTATGTTTTTAGGGACCAAATATCTACTTAATAAATATAATATATCATCCACTTCATGGATCTAGTGGGGATTTACATCCCCACCAAATAGTCTATTCAATATCACAGAACAATTTGTGTTTAATGTCTAACTCGATGTATCTCTATCAATATGTGTCAAGATATGGTAAAGATATATAATCCCAACCACACATTAATATAAATGATATCATAATGGAACTCAATATTAAGGAACAAGGATAATTTTTATATATATGCCACTCGTAAACTCTTATCATGTGTCCTCCAACATAGAGATCATTCTTAATATCTATCATACTAAAAGTGTATAACAGGTCATTGTATAATGAAATAATTTACTCAAACTATCCTTTATATTAACATTTCATGTTACACGATAAGAATATTTATTATTATAATATTTTATTTAATAAATATGATAATATTCCTTCACATTATATAGTGGAATAATCAAGTTGTCTTAAAAATAAAATTTAAAAATAGAAAACCAATTATGTAGATTAACTCTTCTAACAACTTATTCTTGGATAAATAAAACATTACTCACCTAATATAAGACAAAAATAGTCTTATCTAGAATCTTTGTTCATTAATATTCTATATATACTTTATGCACTTTTAAGGTATGGTCAGAATTGACATAGTAATGTTCTCGTACTTTATCTCTCATAAGGGTTCTTCAAAATAAAAAGACCACTTAAAAACACTCTCTTGTTATGATTTCATCCATAAAAATTTCATTTTAGATATTTCAAGAATGAATTTCATGTATTGTTCTTCTATTAATAGGATGTTACATATCATAAAAATATTCATGGAATGGTAAATAATAAATATATTGAACATCTGTGTCTAAACTTATAGTCTACACTCTAATGTAATATTCCTAGAGAAACATACCTCAATGATCATGAAAATACATGTTATGATCATTTCATGATGAAACTTATTTCTTAATTTTCTAATATAAATATGTATATTTTGATCTTGAAATTCTTAGAATAAATTATATTCTAATATAATAATTATATATTTAGTTATAATTTTATCCTACAATATATATATATACATATTATTTCATTATAATATTATTTTAATATAACAATACATAATCTTATGAAATTGGTTAAAAGTAATTCTAAATATTATAAAACAACCTATAGAATTTCTATAATTATGATGTTACCAGGATTATATATTGGAATTAATAACAAAAAAGGTATTTTTTATTTATTACGAAAACTATAAAAAACTATATAAAAAAGATAGAGAAACTAATAGAAATCTATAAAAGATTTTTAAAAATGTAAATAATTTTAATTTTAATTTGAAATATGTTATTTTAAATGTTAAGTAGGCCATTATTATAAAAATATTGTAATATCGTATTTATAATAAAAATTTGATGGTTTTTTATAATATATATATATATATATTGATAAAATATTTAAACATAAACATTAATAATATAAATAAAAAATGTAAATAATGTATATTAACCAATCAATTAGAATTTAATTACATATTTTTTTTAAAAAATATATAATTATTGTTATTATAGAGTACATAAATTTTCAATTAAATACATTTTTAAAATACAAATAATTATTTTGTAGTAAATAAATAAATTTCACAGGTATGTAAATCTATTTAATGAAAAAGTCATTCAAATATAAATAAAAAAATTTATATAATAAAATAGTTATGGTGATGAATATTTTCTACAACAGTTAATTTTTAATTGAATAATAACATTTTATATGTGTGCATAGTGTGTATTGTAACATCCTATATTCCTAAAAGGGTTAGAATTTCTGAGGAAATTCAACCATTTTTTTTCGTTGGAAGGACAAAATTGAGTTCGACGATTGAGGTTGTTTTCTGGGATTTATATTGGTATAACATGTTGTTTTTGTGTTGATCGTGATTCTTGATACGTGTCTTAGGTGTTTGGTTCAATTTCTAAAGCATCGTTCTTTGAAATCCAAAATCTGGGAGACACATCACTAGTTTCATGGTTGGAACATAGTTAGTGATAACCGTGCAACAAAAAATTGTGTCCCATTTTATATAGGGGAAAGGATTTGTATAACCATTTGGGGTGGTCATCAAACTGTGTAATGAATATACAAAATAATGTTGACGGGCACATAGTTTGCACTCTATTTGATAAATCATGTGCCTAGCTATGCAATGTGGGGTTCCCTTTGGATAGTGCACCTACACCGTTGCTACATAGTTAGCCAAACATTATTGTATAACCATCCATTTCATTAAAGGTGGTGAATTTACCAAACTACCCTTAATCTATTTATGTTTCCTTCTCCTCATTTCTTACTTACTGAAACACACAACATAGGTAACTCCTCTATTATTCCATCATTGAGAAATCTTAGGGATCATCTTTATCCGAGTTCTGAGTCAAAATCTGTTGGTTGAAGTAGATATCGATCAGTAAGTCTTCAAGTCCACATGCTTATTTTATTTTTTTAGTTTATATAATGAAATATTTTTCAAACCAAGATTAATTTCTCTCTCCTAGTTGGTTGGTAAGGTTCTCTGATTCATTATGTTTTGACTTGAGTTAGTGATCGTTCATCAAGAATGTGAGCACCTATGAAAATAATTTTGGTGGTTCAATAAATTCTCAATGTTTATATGCATTCTATTTGATGAAAATTTAAATATTTTTGAGTTGGGTAGTTTTTTTATGACCATTAACTTTATTCTTGTTTAATTATTATAATTAAAATATACAGATCGTAAACTACATGTCTATTTAGAGATGTTGTTTTGGACGAAAGAAAGTTAAATATGAACAGAGGATTCAAAATTATTTGGGAATTGTGTGATTATTATATAAATATAATTCATATTTTATGATTTATGTGTATTCTATTGGAATTGGATTATCATAGCTTAAGAATCTGTGGATGATTTTGATAACTAAAGTTGAGGGGACATGTTTCATTTAGTTTAGGTGGATGGTAAAGACTCATTCCATGTTTGGGAGATGAGGTTTACATGTGGTGATAGAGTTATACTAGATGGATGTATCTGGTATAGTTAGTGATTTCCATGAACCAATGTTATCCCATAGTGTAGTTAGAGTCATCTTCACAAAGGACTTAGTGAATTCATGTTAACCACTTGATGTCAGTAGATGCCTCCATAGAATATTCATATTAGGGGATGGTGAGGACCAACGGTTTTAATGGTTGTTC
Source organism: Viscum album (assembly GCA_963277665.1). Lineage (NCBI taxonomy): Eukaryota > Viridiplantae > Streptophyta > Magnoliopsida > Santalales > Viscaceae > Viscum > Viscum album. The sequence continues at coordinate 524,899,499 of OY728150.1, forward strand.
TCATATTATAATCCATAGCTGATGGTGTGAGACCAGCAGATTTTGGTTGAGGCTAATTGGTATATTGAGGATAATGTGATAGGTTATGGAAGGATGGTTATTTATTATTCCTTGGGATGTCTGGATGCTAGTCCAATGGTGTTTTAATGAATAGATGATTAAGGGACTTATGACATATTATTTATCATTATCATCAATATGATAGATTTAAATGACATATGGTATATGTGAAATGGTTTTTCACCGGGTGATGGGTGAAGTGTAAATTTATGGGACACTAAAGTTTCTTCAGGAATGACTAACCATGGATATATCATTCTATTACTGAAATTAGCCAACAAATGTAAATGATTCCTTTTTTAGCACAACTTGATCATGTTAACATTATGTTTGATATATTTAATTATATTTAAATATAAATACATTGGTATCATCGTGGATGTAAGATAAGAATACATTGGTGGTGGCCTACTTAGTTCATAATAACAACCTCAATGGTCCCCTATGGAAACATGAATTATTTATGGATTTGAGATCAATTAATAGATTAGACTTATTAGATTGAACATATCAAGCTGGGATGTGATAGGGGTGTAGAGGAAAAAGGGAATATAAACCATGTGGTTATTTTTTGTTGGTATGGAGTTCTAATTGGGGTTTTGTGTACATTATTATGTGATCATGCATATGTGGTATTGCATGTATATTTTGGTATGGATAGAAAGAAATGTATAAATTATCTCTTATGTGTGGAATTTTTTCTTTTGGGATTTATATTGCTACTATTTATGTTATCATGCTTTAGTTTTGTTTTATTGAGTCCTTACACAGTGTTTTTATTATTCTACATTACTTATTATCATTATTTCCATAGGGTGTACTATCAAAATCATCACCAATTAGGCCCTCACTTCTATTTTTAATCCTTTTTCATACAAGGAGGCACAAATAAGGGCCAATGGTCATCTATTATAGAGAAAAATATACATGGATCCATTATCAAGGTGTTACAAATGGTATCAATGCCCAGTGTTCATATGGTTACTATTTTTTAGTATATCCTTGTTTTTATTTGTGAAGATTGTATGATATTTTATCTATTGTTGAATTAGGAATATTATCTTGTTGGAACTTGGTAAAGAGGTCATGTTTGGGTTCCGGCATCCCTATGTATAAGGGATAGAATAAAATTCTAGGTGTCGTAAATGATGTTATTTCTTTTTGTACTTTATATTTGAATGAATTTCAACCTCAATTTTCCCAATTTAGTGTGATTTAATTGGAATATGAGATTTTGACCCATGACATAGTAGGGAAATGTAGGGGCACTCATTATTTAAAACTAGCACATAGTTTCACATGCCATGTGTATGTTCTTGTGATTTTAGATTTAAACCTAGAATATGAGAAAATGGGGTTTGGATGTTTAATGTGTCTACAAAAAGATAAATAGTGTCTTCTACATTAACTTCATTAAGGGATTCTACTAAACCCTCAGAGTTATGTGGTTCTTGATGCAGTTGATGTGTGGACCAATTTTTTTTTTGAGTAATATGGGCCTAAATCTAAAAGGTTGATGTATAGATCAAATAATAGGATTAGTTATTTAAAATGTCAACAAAAAGATAAATTGAATTTTCTTTATTATAATCATGGTGTAATTATATACATCCACCCTAGGATAGAAAATTTTTATATTCTTTATATTTTTTTGTGGATGTGATATTTCTTAGAAGGGGTACATGTAGAAAAATTATATGTGATATGGGTGTGGTAATGAATTTTAAGGATTATTATATCTGTTTCCTATTACAAGATTCCCAATATGAAATATAAGAACCATTATTGGGGTTATTGGGAAATACTTTTGGTCTTTATCATGATTTAATCTAGAATGTTTTTGGTGGAGAGTCATTAATAAGAATAAGTGGTGCCACCAAATTGGGCATGAGATGAAGACCTTCAAGGGTGATATGATAATCAACCACATGTAGAGGCTCTTTGGTAAGTTGGGAATCTAAAATATGTTTTCAGTTTTTGGATATGGATATATGAGAAGCTCGGGGAGAGCATTGTACATGTGGAATATATTATTGAAAGGGACCCATGGAGATGGGCTATCCTTTGGGTATCTGGTGCATTGGTTTCATCCACAAAACACACATTTTTTTCAGGGTGTGTGAGCACCATAGTTAGGAGAAAACTAGATCATGTCATTAAGGACCATATTAAATTAGATTGAGACACCCATAGGGTAGATGTTCAATCTTGCTACATATATTATTAGGGTAACGATAAGGCACTGGTTATACATTCAAGTATTTACTAGAAGGCATGAGGGGATCACATGGATAGATTTTGAGACCAGTTCCAATGCGAAATTCTTCCAAGATTCTTTGAGGGATGATTTGTCCCATTGTTTCATGAACCTACAATAGGGTGACACATACATCATGGACTATAATAGTTAGTTCATAGACCTATCCCAGTTATTCATTCTGTGGAAAGGGATGGAATTTACTGGCTGAGGCGGTTCATGGATGTATTTTCTCATTCCATCGGGTAGTAATAAAATATATTAAAGTTGATCTCATTATTATATTATGTGATCCTGAAATTATTAGGTGAGGAAATATAATATAAAGGGAATATTTTATTCCTGTGGTGAAATTGGGTGAGATGTAAAATGATGATTCTGGTGGTTAAAAGTAGGTCTATAAGGAGTTTCAGTAGTGCAGCCAGACAAAAGAATATGGTAGAATGCATAGAAGTGGTTCATCGGTGGTGTTCTACTAGCTTAGTAAGTTAGGTCATGTTGGGACCATGTTGTAGAGGGACTTAATATATTACAATGCATTTATATGGATGGGGGACTAAGATAAGTTCTTTTGGAATAATTCTCAGGTAGATAAGATTTAAGGACTAGATCAGACCCATGGATCTAAAGTAGGTCCATTGGAGGTACTGGGAGCTTATATCCAGGATACTACTGCACAAATATGTTATAGAAGAGAGATAGAACTAGCAATAGATTCATTGGTTGGTAGATGATATAGATCCAAAAGAGGAGCATGATTTAGGAAATTGGGCTTCAGGTCAGGTACATGTAGTTCATTTGGTTGGGTCAGAGAAGGTTGGGGATCTAATAATAGTTATAGGTATTTCATGATCATAGGTGTTTATTTTTTATTTTGGTATCACTTATTTGGTAGTATGAAGTGAAAATGTAGTATTTTAATTAACTAGGAAGTAGTTAATATGTTGGAAATAGGTTTGATGTATGGATGTTGTATGATTCATTAGTATAGGAAAGTTTTTTGGTGTTATATATATATAATTTGGTATCTCTTTTGTGAATTAGGTGAAATGTTGAGTTTTTAAACATCAGCAGTGATTCCAGACCCTATGGAAGTCAAGTGAGGCCTAGGTATGAGATTAGCACCTGATAAGTTATAAGAAGGACTATATGTCATGTGGTGACATTTAGACCATGGGGTGGTAAAAGTAACCATCAGAATATTGGGAAATGGGTTTAGAAGCATCCGAGTAGGTAATACCTAAAGTGGGGAGTTCCATGAGAGGAAGTGTAACTCCCCGAGCTTCCATGATACGCTTCTCATTCAATAATGCAATAGCTTGCATTGTACGCAACTTCGAGTTCTAAAACACCGCGACTAATCAAAGTAGCCGTTATGAATAGTAATAACCACTTTTTAAAATTATAGAAATTTTATATTTCAGAATGGACTTCATTTTTGGATTTGGAATATCGAAATTAGCCTATGTTGAATTTTTGGTATTTTTCTGAGAACTTCTAATTTTTTATGAATAGTGAAAAATAATTTAAAACAACTTTTTTAATCAAAATAATTTATTGTGATAAATTATACTATTTAGTGGTTTTAAGGTATAATTAGAATATATTTTTACCATTTTATCCAATGGTGGTCATTAGAATTAATTTAACATTGAAATTGGACATAAACAATTGCCAATCTTTTGATATAAATTGTTTCTTAAAAACACGCTATTTGTCGTAACAACGGGAATTAATTATAAAATTAATTAATGCAACTTATATGTTTGGAATTTTGTAAAATAGACATCATTTTTGAATTCGTAATATCAATTATAGCTTAGGGTGAAATTTTGGCCTTGTTCTAACAAACTTTAATTTTTGATGAATAGTGAAACCACTAAGTGGTAGTTAAATAACTGATTTTTCGTTTAAATGAAATATTACCACTTCTGTGATTTGATTTTCAAAAATCCGACATACATGGTTGTCATTAAGAAGTAAAATGTGGTTCAATGAGATTAAAATAATTTTTTGGTGAATAGTAACTTTTAAGTTCTTAATCGCGATTAGAGGTAATTAGTGTAGTTTAAGGTACAAATAATGTTATAATAATATGAGATGAGCATGACACTTGTCCTACTCCTATTGGATGAGTCATGGCCGACCAAGAAATCCCATGGGTCAACTTGGGGACCCCATGGAGCCACTTTAGTTGGAAAATGACATTAATATATATTTATTTAATGTTAAAATTAAATTGACACAAACATGAGTTGTTTTACTAAAACAGTTTTTAAGTGGGGTTAAACAAGTCCAAAGTTTGATTATAAATATTAATTAGAAAGCTAAAACGATTTCCTACATAATAGTATTTTTTTATAATTTTTAGACATTAAATAAATTAAATTATTTATGACATCATGATGATGCAGCGATGACCTCATTATTTAACGATTTAAATAAAATGGGAAGATAATGCAAAATACAAGGCTTACACATGTCCAAAGCCAATTGGATGAATATATTTAGAACCCTTATCAACTTAGCCTCGAATTATATAAGTGTGGGACCTTTATAATCCGAAAAGCATTGTGTAATAATGTAACATTTCAATCTTTCCAAAAGAGCCCCTCCTCTCCTCTTATAAAAGGCCCCCACCTCTCCCACCTCATTTACACTTTCAAGCCATTTGGCTCGGCCAACCTCTGCCCAAATACTCTCCCAACATTCCTCCCTTACTCCTAGAAGCCTCACTTTGGGCAGAACTCTTCCCAAGGAAGCCTTTAGCTCAAATCAAAAAGAGTTACCCGATTTTGAGGTAATGTCTTCTCTAATGTTGTTTTGTTTTATTTTTCTTCTCCAACCCCCTAAACTCTTTTTATTCATTTATTTTGTAAAAACAACATTATCCTCAATATACTAGGATTTTTTTATAAGAATTATTTGAGCTACACTTACACACACCTACATCTAATGGTTAAAGAACATATGGTTTCTGTGGATGGAAAATTTCTGCCTCACGAAACGATGATTGTTCAACACTCATATAACACCTTCAAAGGTGGCCATTAAGATGTCACTATTTTTATATATGATATATAATATGTTTATCTTTTACTTATGCTTCTGTATTTATCATTTATGGCATACTTTATGATTTCCATTATGGGTAAAATGCGATAATTTCATTTTAGGAAGTGCGGACTACCGCCCCCTCAAAGTGATTTGAATCGTTAATGCCATATGTGGGATGTATAAAGGATGGATTAAATGGTATTATACACTATATTATATTGTAATTATATTATAAATTTATATAATTATGATTTCATTCCATTAAATACGAAATAGAAATGAAAGTAGCGTTCATGCATACGTACGGCTTACCGTCTCCAAGAACGGTGCATTTCATTTCTTACCTCTAAATGTTACGTGACATTATGAATGAATGTATATACCTTATATATGATATATATGATATCTACATCATGAATATAATTCTGGATATAATGGATATTTCACCACATGAACAACTTGTAATTATAAGAAGTTTATTTTTGATTCAAGTACCAAAGATCGATAAAACGACCGTTATTAACTTAAATAATTACATAATGTTCATAACATTGTAATAAGTGATATAAAAAGGATAATGAAATTGAAAATGGTTCTTAATAAGGTAGATATTAACTCTAGTTTATTATTCAGGAGGTTAAAGAACGGTTGAGTCAAGTCAGACACGAGGTAAGGGAACTTCTTAACTCAATTTCCATTCTTTCGGTTAATCTCCTACTTTCAAATTATGTCATGATATTATTATGTCCTATCTTGTATTTTTACTTTCTTCATGTGTACCTATAGTGAATACACATAATAGATCTATTTTATTTTAAAAATTATCTTTTTAAGGACTTCGTCTCAATCCCCTTTCATTGAGGCATATTTGGTTTTATACACAATTTTCTTTTATACGGTGTATAAACCCCTTTGACTTTTACGGTTATTCAAAAGGAATCTTTTTATACAAAGTGTTTTGCTAAACGACAAACAGGGAATGTTTTTCTTTCCGTACTTATGCGGCGACAACGACTTCTCCGCCGCCGTGACCATTATTTGAGTTTCGGATTCCTCTACAAGACATCATTTTAATGAAAAATAAATACAAAGTTTTAACTTTATTTTATTTTATTGAAAATGGTTTTGAAAGCGTTTTTATTATATCAATGTGTTGTATTTATATCTTGTGATTGAAATGTGGAAATGTTATGTTTCCTTTATGCATGTTTTATGTGATACGATTATGTTATGGTTTATGATATGTTTAAACCTATTCATATGAGGAATGCATTGGACTTAATAAGTGGCGGGTGGAGCCCGCTATAGCTCCTCGATGCATCGGCAGGTCTCATGAGACAAACTAGTGTCTTGGAACGAGGCCTTGAAAAAATCTTATTTGTGGTCTTGGCACGAGGCCTTGACTACGTGGTTATGATAGTCTGGAATTATGCATTCCATCATTATGAAAGTGGTTATTGATATTGCATGTGATTATTCGACCAGTAGAATATCTATGTGAATAAGTGAATGGCATTATCTCATTTTACTTTTGCCATATTATGTTGAAGTTCATGTTTAAAAGGCTTGTGTTTTAGTTATACATTGCCTTAAATGTTAATGTTTATTTATGAAAGCTTCCGCTATATTGTTAACCTTACTGAGCATCTGAGCTCACCCCTTTCAATGTTTTAATATTTTCCAGGATGTGAAGAAGTATTTTATGAATGACCTGCAGGGATATTCAGAAGAGGATATGAGTGTGGACTATTAAGACCATGTTATTGTAGTTTGTTACTTTTTGATGTAATGAAAGACTTATGAATGTATCTAGTGTTTCCAAGGCTACTAAACTAATCGGTCTTTCGAGACTTGATCTTTTGTGATCATGCCAATGTTACGAAGTAATGCACCGACTCTGGGTAGCTGGGGTCGGGGCGTTACAGTTGGTATCAGAGGCAGTTTAGTACAAACCTTGGAATCTAGATTTAGATAAACTCTGATTAGAGCACGTAGACCTAAGATGAACTTTGAGGATTAGTATAGAAGAACTTCCTAGAATTTCGGTATTATAGAGATGTTATGAGTTTTCCGAGCAATACATCCCTGTCTGGATACGAGCAGGTAGAGGCGGCTCTGGCACAGATGTACCTAGGGGTAAAACCCGAAAACTCCGCTTTGAGCTAGACTCGAACGGGAACTGGTGCACGACAACGGGCCTTGCTGCACTCTTGGTTACGACACTCCCGGGGGATATGCTTAGGATAATTCTCATTTTATTTACAAACCACTATGAAGGGTTATGAGTATATACTTCCTCAAAGAAAACATTTCTTTTTATGATTATGGATTATATCCATAAATAGTTCAATTTATGTTAAGTATTTTATAAGTATGGAATTATGTATTTTGATTCATAAACTAATCTAGTTTATTCCATTGTATAGAAATGGCGCCTAGTGGAAGGAATGGAAACCGTATCAATGCACGAACTCCGTGTAGGGATTGCCATCCTGCTCAAAATAATTATTGTGGATCTGGAGATACAACTGGTGCTGATCAACTTATTACCATACTGGGACAACTCACTCAGGTTATGAATAATAACCTTACTCGTATGGAGCACCCTGATCCACAACGTGGAGGGTCAATGTTAGACCGCTTCATGAGTCAACAACCACCAACATTTAATGGGGGTACAAATCCATTAGTAGCTGAGCAATGGATAAACTCCTTAGAGAAAATATTCCATGCCTTGGGGAGTAGCTAAAGGGAGAAGGTTGTCATGGAAGATTACCGCCTCACTGGAGATGTCGATCAGTGGTGGTCGCTGATTCAAAACACAAAGGAAGATGATGACGTATTGAATATGGAATGGAGGGATTTCAAAGAGATTTTCTTAGAAAAATACTTTCCTCGTGACCATCGAGCTGATATGGAAAGGCAATTTTTGAGTTTGAGGCAGAAGGAGGATGAGAATGTCGCAAATTATGAGGCTAACTTTACAAGGTTAGCGAGGCATGCTGCTGATTATATACGTAACCCAAGGAGTAAGATTGATTGTTTCTTTGATGGGTTAAAACCATTTCTCCATCGAGCTTTAGTATCACAATCCTTCTCATCATACAAAGATATTGTCTCGTGTGCTATCAAGACAGAAAAGGAATTCTCTAAGTCTTATGACAACAAAGTAAAGCAAGAGAAAAAGAGAACGGTGGAAGAAGAGACAGATAAAGGGAAAAAGGGAAAGAAGGATTTTCCATTATGTGATAATTGTGGGAAGAATCACCCTGGTACTTGCCTAAAAGGAATGGGAGTTTGTTATAAATGTGGAGAAAAGGGTCACCAGGCTCGTGATTGCAAGGGAAAGAAAGAGGCTGTCAAAGTTGAATGCTACAATTTTAGAGAAATGGGTCATTATGCAAATGAATGCCCTAAGCATCAGGGAAACTTACCTCAGAAAAGTCCAAGGGATCAAGGCCAATCTTATGATGTGACTACAGTTGAAGCGGAATAATTAATGTATTGGTGCTTTTGGACTCAAGGATTATATTCTGGTAATAAGAATAATGTGATATATATAAAGATTGTACTGCAGTACTTTTTGATTTCAGTAAGGTTTTAATATGATTAAGGTAATCATATTTTTAGTATGTGACAATAATAGAAACTAATCTTTGTTTGGGGAATCTGATAAATTGATTTTGGAATTAAGAGACCTTTTAGAGAAAGTCTGGACAGAGGTATTTTGGATTACTATAAAGGTTGGAGTGGATTAAGTTGAACCTTGGATAGTAAATTTAAGGTTAAAAATTTTCTGGAGATTATTCTTGGAATACTATAGTTTTATGAAAAGGACAACCTGCAGGGTGGGGCATAACCCGTCGCGTCGGACAAAGCTGCAGGAATCGAACCCACAATCATAGTGCGACAGGACTTTATTTCCTACCACTAGCCTACAGGAAGTCCCTGGTTATTACAAAATAATTTTACTAATCTAAATGGTATGTGTTAACATTTGGAACCTTATACAATTATGATAAGTATAATATTTTTGAGTTCTATTATCTTTTTGAGTGAAAGATGAGTTGAAGGTTGAAACTCTAATTGTCAAGCATAAATATATATATACCTATCTCTTATTCAATGAATAAATTAATTCTTAAACTTTAGTAAAGGGATATTAAAACAAAAAATGTGTTATCCTAATACCTTATGTCTTGCTGAATTGATGATATTTTAAATCAACATAGATTGAAGGCTTTGAGGCCCTCAATTTGACAGTTGATTGTGATTGATGACCCCAATCGCTCCCTACAAATATTTACATTTTTCCTCTAATTATATGTCTCTAATTGCCACCAATGTTCTCCTTATCGAGATCATAATTTGGTGGTGACTTTCTTATTTCCATTTCCCTCTTATTAAGGCTAAATTTTATTAATCTTATTTCCGATGTGGGTTTTCCACAAAGGTATTTTCTCTTTTCAACCTTTTATTTTCAAATAAAAGTTTCAAATTGCGAGGATGCAATTTATTGAAGGAGGGTAGAATGTAACACCCCGAGCTTCCATGATACGCTTCTCAATCAATAATGCAATAGCTTGCATTGTACGCACCTTCGAGTTCTAAAACACCGCGACTAATCAAAGTAGTCGTTATGAATAGTAATAACCACTTTTTAAAATTATAGAAATTTTATATTTCAGAATGGACTTCATTTTTGGATTCGGAATATCAAAATTAGCCTATGTTGAATTTTTGGTATTTTTCTGAGAACTTCTAATTTTTTATGAATAGTGAAAAATACTTTAAAACAACTTTTTTAATCAAAATAATTTATTGTGATAAATTATACTATTTAGGGGTTTTAAGGTATAATTAGAATATATTTTTACCATTTTATCCAATGGTGGTCATTAGAATTAATTTAACATTGAAATTGGACATAAACAATTGCCAATCTTTTGATATAAATTATTTCTTAAAAACACGCTATTTGTCGTAACAACGGAAATTAATTATAAAATTAATTAATGCAACTTATATGTTTGTAATTTTGTAAAATAGACATCATTTTTGAATTCGGAATATCAATTATAGCTTAGGGTGAAATTTTGGCCTTGTTCTAAAAAACTTCAATTTTTGATGAATAGTGAAACCACTAAGTGGTAGTTAAATAACTGCTTTTTCGTTTAAATGAAATATTACCACTTCTGTGATTTGATTTTCAAAAATCCGACATACATGGTTGTCATTAAGAATTAAAATGTGGTTCAATGAGATTAAAATAATTTTTTGGTGAATAGTAACTTTTAAGTTCTTAATCGCCATTAGAGGTAATTAGTGTAGTTTAAGGTACAAATAATGTTATAATAATATGAGATGAGCATGAAACTTGTCCTACTCCTATTGGATGAGTCATGGCCGACCAAGAAAACCCATGGGTCAACTTGGGGACCCCATGGATCCACTTTAGTTGGAAAATGACATTAATATATATTTATTTAATGTTAAAATTAAATTGACACAAACATGAGTTGTTTTACTAAAACAGTTTTTAAGTGGGGTTAAACAAGTCCAAAGTTTGATTATAAATATTAATTAGAAAGATAAAAAGATTTCCTACATAATAGTATTTTTTTTATAATTTTTAGACATTAAATAAATTAAATTATTTATGACATCATGATGATGCAGCGATGACCTCATTATTTAACGATTTAAATAAAATGGGAAGATAATGCAAAATCAAAGGCTTACACATGTCCAAATCCAATTGGATGAATATATTTATAACCCTTATCACCTTAGCCTCTAATTATATAAGTTTGGGACCTTTATAATCCGAAAATCATTGTGTAATAATGTAACATTTCAATCTTTCCAAAAGAGCCCCTCCACTCCTCTTATAAAAGGCCCCCACCTCTCCCACCTCATTTACACTTTCAAGCCATTTGTCTCGGCCAAACTCTGCCCAAATACTCTCCCAACATTCCTCCCTTACTCCTAGAAGCCTCACTTTGGGCATAACTCTTCCCAAGGAAGCCTTTAGCTCAAATCAAAAAGAGTTACCCGATTTTGACGTAATGTCTTTTCTAATGTTGTTTTGTGTTATTTTTCTTCTCCAACCCCCTATACTCTTTTTATTCATTTATTTTGTAACAAAACCAGTATCCTAAATATACTAGGATGTTGTTATAAGATGTATTTGAGCTACACTTACACACACCTACATCTAATGGTTAAAGAACATATGGTTTCTGTGGATGGAAAATTTCTGCCTCACGAAACGATGATTGTTCAACACTCATATAACACCTTCAAAGGTGGCCATTAAGATGTCACTATTTTTATATATGATATATAATATTTTTTTGTTTTACTTATGCTTATTTATTTCTCATTTATTGCATACTTTATGATTTCCATTATGGGTAAAACGCGATAATTTCATTTTAGGAAGTGCGGACTACCGCCCCCTCAAAGTGATTTGAATCGTTAATGCCATATGTGGGATGTATAAAGGATGGATTAAATGGTATTATACAATATATTACATTTTAATTATATTATAAATTTATATAATTATGATTTCATTCCATTAAATACGAAATATAAATGAAAGTAGCGTTCATGCGTACGTACGGCTTACCGTCTCCATGAACGGTGCATTTCACTTCTTACCTCTAAATGTTACGTGACATTATGAATGAATGTATATACTGTATATATGATATATATGATATCTACATCATGAATATAATTCTGGATATAATGGATATTTCACCACATGAACAACTTGTAATTATAAGAAGTTTATTTTTGACTCAAGTACCAAAGATCGACAAAACGACGGTTATTAACTTAAATAATTACATAATGTTCATAACATTGTAATAAGTGATATAAAAAGGATAATGAAATTGAAAATGGTTCTTAATAAGGTAGATATTAACTCTAGTTTATTATTCAGGAGGTTAAAGAACGGTTGAGTCAAGTCAGACACGATGTAAGGGAACTTCTTAACCCAATTTCCATTCTTTGGGTTAATCTCCTACTTTCAAATTATGTCATGATATTATTATGTCCTATCTTGTATTTTTACTTTCTTCATGTGTACCTATAGTGAATACACATAATAGATCTATTTTATTTTAAAAATTATCTTTTTAAGGACTTCGTCTCAATCCCCTTTCATTGAGGCATATTTGGTTTTATACACAATTTTCTTTTATACGGTGTATAAACCCCTTTGACTTTTACGGTTATTCAAAAGGAATCTTTTTATACAAAGCGTTTTGCTAAACGGAAAAAAGGGAATGTTTTTATTTCTGTACTTATGCGGCGACAACGACTTCTCCGCCGCCGTGACCATTATTTGAGTTTCGGCTTCCTCTACAAGCCATCATTTTAATGAAAAATAAATACAAAGTTTTAACTTTATTTTATTTTATTGAAAATGGTTTTGAAAGCGTTTTTATTATATCAATGTGTTGTATTTATATCTTGTGATTGAAATGTGGAAATGTTATGTTTCCTTTATGCATGTTTTATGTGATACGATTATGTTATGGTTTATGATATGTTTAAACCTATTCATATGAGGAATGCATTGGACTTAATAAGTGACGGGTGGAGCCCGCTATAGCTCCTCGATGCATCGGCAGGTCTCATGAGACAAACTAGTGTCTTGGAACGAGGCCTTGACAAAATCTTATTTGTGGTCTTGGCACGAGGCCTTGACTACGTGGTTATGATAGTCTAGCATTATGCATTCCATCATTATGAAAGTGGTTATTGATATTGCATGTGATTATTCGACCAGTAGAATATCCATGTGAATAAGTGAATGGCATTATCTCATTTTACTTTTGCCATATTATGTTGAAGTTCATGTTTAAAAGGCTTGTGTTTTAGTTATACATTGCCTTAAATGTTAATATTTATTTATGAAAGCTTCCGCTATATTGTTAACCTTACTGAGCATCTGAGCTCACCCCTTTCAATGTTTTAATATTTTCCAGGATGTGAAGAAGTATTTTATGAATGACCTGCAGGGATAGTCAGAAGAGGATATGAGTGTGTACTATGAAGACCATATTATTGTAGTTTGTTACTTTTTGATGTAATGAAAGACATATTAATGTATCTAGTGTTTCCAAGGCTACTAAACTAATCGGTCTTTCGAGACTTGATCTTTTGTGATCATGCCAATGTTACGAAGTAATGCACCGACTCTGGGTAGCTGGGGTCGGGGCGTTACAGGAAGTATCCTATGAGTGGTGACCTTGGTTGTCTGGTGTGATGTTTATGATATGGGTATGATTGGTATCATCTTATAGTAACCCCACATATCTTTATTATGAGATATAATAGGGTGGAGAGGTTGTAATGTCATGGGTTTTGGAATGTGTTGGAATTTATGAGGGAATTATAACATTTTAGTTTTTGGGATGTAAACATTAATTTTAATCATTGAGGTTGTTTTCTAAGAGATAAAAATCATTAAAAAAATTTAGATGGTTTATAATTTTTAGAAATTGTATCGGGGTTTTGTTTTGGTTTCGAATTCATTGGGCTTTGAAAACCCGAATTTAGGTGATACTACACTAGTAGCAGAGTTGGAACATAATTAGTGAAAACCATGAAACACCTCTAGGAATCCCATTTTCAAAAGGGGCATGGTTTTGGGTTACTGTGAAGTGTGACCATCAAAACATATGAGTAAACTATAGAAAATTGAATAGGGGATCAAAGGATGCATAAGAATAGATAAACTGTGCACCTAGACAGGTCACGTGGTGTGCCCTTTGCACAGTAGATCCACATTATTGGCACAAGGTTAGCAAAGATGTGTTTCCTAACAATGTGACTCATTAAAGGGGGTGAATTTACCAAACTTCCCATTACTCCTTTTATTTTTCCTGACCTCTTTTTCTCCGTACTTGCATGCAAAGTTGGGGTAACTCTCCCCTTCTTCCCTATTTAGATATTTTGAGAGATCTTATTCATCATAGAACCAATCCAAATTCCATAGTTTAAGTTGGATAGATAGTAGTAAGGTTTATAGTCCTCTTGAATCTATTATTTTTTCATCTCTCTATTATGATTGTTATTCCCATTGAAACTCATTTTCCTTATTTCCATTTTTTAGGTTTTTAGCTTCCATTAGTTTTGGATTTATTTTGGAGATTTTTATTCGATCAGTCTATGTTTGTGAGTATAAGGCAAATGGTTCCCATCTTTCTCATCTTTTAAATCCTTGCTATGTGATACAAAATTACATTTCCATAAGTGATGTAGTGTAATGACCATAAATTTTATTAATTGAAAGTACCTTCTTATAATTATGTCATATTGTATAAACCACATATAATCACATTAAAAACACAATAAAAACATTTTAAATGAATAATTAAATAAATAGTTTTTATTTCTAGAACATAAGAAACATGTCTCGAAGGAATAGTAACCCGATCATTCGAATAGTAACATGACCATTAGGAATAGTAATTCAGAAAATATAATATTAAACTCATATATGAAAGTATAAATAAAAACTAGTCATTATATAAATGATAATAATATATAACTATATCATTGTATATGTAAATAAATATATTAAAAAAATTAATTAAGTGTTGGTATTTTTTTACAAAACATTAATGTTTATTTGTAATTTAATAATTAATATAATTATTTTAAATAAAAAAATTTCATACATTATATTAATAAATTATCATGAGTATTTATTATGATAATAATATAATTTTATGAGACCTTAATTAAATTTTCAATGGATTATAAAATTATTGAAAATTTTAAAATTTGACTTTTTGAAGTAAATGATCATTTCAGTTAAAAATTAAATTTATCATATATATATAATTATTATTATAAAATGGAGTATATTTTTTTTAATTCCATATGTTAAAAAAAATTAGAGTAATTTTTATTTATATTTCTAAAATACTTGAATTGTTGATGAATAGTAAAATACAATAATTTACAATAAAAGTTAATATAAAGATGTTTTGAGACATTGTTGATGAAAATATGATGTAAGAAAAAAATCTCAGACTCTAATCCATTATCTAAACATATTTATTGATAAGGTTAAAAATAATATTATTCTTGATTCAAAATAATAATGTAATGGATGAAATAATGAGAAAACACCCCTCTTATCCCATATAAATACCACAGCTAACCACATCTTCTCCTAACAACTCCAATTCCATGATGGTTGTATATGTTCTAACCAATACTCTTCAGAATACCTTAACCCATGTCTAGGATCCCATGGTTTCATCAAAATACCAAACCCTTTACCATAAAAAGGTTTTCATTATGTGAAAAGGAAGGTCTAAAATCCTCTTTCTTTTTCATTCAATTTATTTCTTTCCAACTTATTTCATCACCTTCCATTATCAAAATGGAATGGTAAATCTTGTATCATATATAAACCATAATTTTATTATTTTAATGAAATAATCCATCTTCAAATCTCATTCATTTTTCTTTTATTCTAAAAATGAAATCATCGTCCGTGATGTGTCGATTTACCATCATTGTGAACAATGTAGTTTCCTTTTTTAATACTACATTAAAGGATGTTCATAAACCCATTATGATGGTTGAAACATATTTTAAAAATTCATTTTATAACTCTTTTTATGTTTTTGAACTTAAAATAAAGCATAATATTAAATAATAAAATGAAACCTAGTCTTGATAATCGAAAAACCGCCAAATTAATCTTAATTGTTATCATTAGTATTTTATCTAATGATTTATCTTAATACCATATATCCAAATGATATTTAAGATCATTAAATTTTATATAAGTTCATTGATAATAGATAATCTCAATTATATAAAATTATCATCATTTTACAAGATCTTTGATATCTGTTTACAATTGAAATGATCGTGAAAATAACAAAAAATAAACACTCCCAAACTATGAAATTGAACACTACAACTAATCCAAATTTCTATAAAAGAATTTCCAAAAATTATAATAAATAAAAAACTTTTATGATAGTTTATTTGTTTATTAATTAATTAGTCTAATTTTATTATAGAGGTTATTAATGTGAAAAAACAATTCAAACATTAGGTAAGGGGATTCTCAAACCCAATTTCATTTCTTTGGGTTATTCCTCTTTAATTCCAAATTTAAGTACGTATGTTATATTAATATTCCTAAAATATTATTTCATTTTCCTTCCATTTTTTATTTATAAGATATACATTATTCTAATATTATTATATGGAAAATGTCATAATTTTTCAAAAAAAAATCTTCCTTCTAAAAAACCCAAGTATTACATATCTTGAGATTGTTTCTTATTGAATCAAGATTGATGATTCTTATACCAAGTATGTAGTTTCCTTTTTTTGGGAACCCCAAATAATATTCATGATTTTATTAATTATTAAATTCTCATGAAACCCATTTCCTCTTATGGGTTACTTTATGTCAATGATTTATAAACATTCTATGTGGAAAGTAAAATTATGTAAATGTTGTGATGTTATGTGTCCACCTAAAATTATATAGATCTCCAATGCATTTGTTAATGTGATATATCCTAGGAGATAATGTGAAATATGTGTTAAGATTATGATATTTTTTTTCAAAAATATGACGATGTTATGATTATGCATATATGTTATGTGTGAACATGATTCAATATTTTTTCATAACTATGTGTGGTAGTTGCCTACTAAAACATAATGTTTCAATTATATGCATTTCAACATTCCATGCCTTTAGCTAATGCTTCTTCTCAGGATTAGTATGATGATCATATTCTTATATTTTGATGATTATGATTATGCTCAACCCATATTATCTTGTTTATGTTATTATTTTTCCTCTAACTGCGATTTCAGAACACTAATTTCATGTACATATATCCTAAGGTGACTACATGTACTAAAGATAAATTTTGAGCCACTAAGAATATAGAGAATAAAAAATTGAATAATTTTAATATTTTATTATGTAAAATCTATGCATGATCCGAATTTTTTCAAGACACAAAACCTTTGGTTCCTCGTTTTGCAACACTATTATATTAGTTATCTATATAATGATCTAATATTAATGTTAGGAAATGTAGGGTAACTATAGTTGATATCAGAGCGCAGTTTAGTTAATTTGAGAATTATAATTAGATTACACTAGTGAAAACCCTTAATATGTGACTAAGTATATGTAAGAACCTAAAATGTTTTTTTAGAAAAATGATAAGCATAGGGATCACACAAGGAATGCCTTTTTATTTAATTACACAATGGAATAAGTCATTTATTCATAACTTTTTGACTTAGTTTTTGATAAAACCTTTTAAATTTTGTAAAATGAGGGGAACATGGAGAGACTTGGCCAACAACCCCTACCAGGGACAATGAGGTAATATCTGGAACAACCTCTTCAATGCCTTTGGAGTTAAATGTCAAAATTTCAGGGTGATATTTTCCCAGATACCTAAGCCTATGAATAGTAAGATGAATAATTTGGAACATCCTCCATAACCTATTTGTGATAAACTATCCATCTATAATTTTATTATGTAATGACCACCAACATTTAGAGGATCATCTGATCCACTTATTGCGGAAGACTGGGTCAACTCAATGGAGAATATATTTGTGCACTTCACTTTTCGAAGTTATAGAAGGCGAATCTATCCATTTTTTACTTAGATGGAGTAGTTGAAAAATGGTAAGAATTGATTAGGAACACCAGGCCAATGTATGGAATTGAATAGATGGATTGTAAAGGCTTTATTAAAATATTTCATAACAAGTATTTTCCTTAAATTCCTTGAACAATTATGGAGAGAGACTTTTGATAGATGAAGAAAAATAAAGGTGAATCTATGATGAAATATAAATGAAATTTCACAAATATTTCATGGTATGTCATAGGTTTTGTTACTAAAAATCATATAAAAATTGATATATTCTTTATTGGATTAAAACCAAAACTTCAGAAGGCTCTATAAATTATAGACTTTGGGAGTTATGAAGTAGTTGTTTGATGTTTTCCAAATATGGATATTGAGTTTGGTGTGTTGTCTCATGGCTATTGTGAAAAGAAATAAATGAAATGGTTTCAAGATAGAGCATCTAATGAAAATGGGGGAAATAAATCTCAACCTATCACATGTCAAAAATGATGGAAGTTCCATCATCAGAATTGCCTCAATGGGATGGGTAAATGCATCATGTGTTCTATAGAAGGCCACCAAGATCATGAATTTCATAGAAAAATTAGTAATATTGAGAATGTGGTATAAAAAATGAGATAACCACATCTATTTCAATGCTTTAACTGTAGGTACAAAGTGCATTATGAAAAATAGTGACCTAAACCTCGAGTCCTTAGGGTTACATAGTGTCAGAAGCCACCAAATCCAAAGGGGGAAGGGAAATATTATTCCATCACTGATGTAGTGGTGGATCCCAAAAATGAAATTGTGATAGGTATGATGGTTATTAATTCATGAATAGGAAACATACTATTTGATTCTGGTTCTATGATTTCTTTCAAATCATTACTGTTTAGTAGAACAATTAAAACACCACCTAAAATATGGAGCTTTAGTTATATGTGGAATAGAAAATGGGTTAATTGTTGCATCCAATGTATATAACTCATCTCTAGTTAATATTTGTGGATTGAACCTCCCACAAAATCTGGTCTTACATCCTTTGGTGAAGTATGATTCTATATTGGTCATGGACAGGCTATATTTATATATAGTTAACATCATCTTTCTAGAAAGGGAGATCACTCTTCACATCTCAAAGCATCATCCAATTTTATAAAAGTATAAGGAGGATGAATCTTTTTCAAATCCATCATCTCATGTGTGGATATTATTTGCTTATAAAAAAGAGTATCAATCTCAAATTATTGAGAAAAATGAGATAATCAATGACAAATACATGCCAATTGTGACACACCACACTGATGTGTTCCTGGATGAATTTCTTGGTCTTCCACTTAACAAAAAGGTTGAGTTCCCAGTTGAAATTATTCATATATCTCTTCCAATATAAGAGACAATATTTAAAATGGCCACCATTGAGATAGAGGAACTGAAGAAGTAGTTACAAGATAATATTTACAAGGGATTTATAGAATTGAGTGCTTCACCATGGGATTCACTAGTCATATTAATCAATAATGTTGATGGATCAATGAACCTATACATTGATTATATCGAGCTAAAAAATCATGATAAATAACAACTATCCCCTTTGATGGATATTCTATTTTTTGAGTAACTTCATGTGGCCATGTATTTCTATAAGGGGGATCTTCAGATGGGATATCACAAATTAATAGTGATGAAAGAATATATTCCCATGACTACCTTTCAAACATGGTATGCACATTATGAGTTGTAGTGGTTCCCTTCTAACACCCTAATTTTCCAATAATATTCATGGACTTAATGAATAGATACTATAGATATTACCTTGGAAAAAAATTGTAGTCAATATTAATGATAATCAGATATACTCCAAGGGTAAGGGGGAATACAAGGATATTTTAAATAATGTGTTAATGACTATAAAATTGAGAAACATTATAAATAGTAATATAAATGTGAGTTCTAGTTGGAGGAAGTATATTTCTTAGGGAATCTTGTCACCAACAAATGAATATTTTTAGGCCATTAAAAAACAAAGGTAACTAGAGAGTGGACTAAGAAAACTTCTATAATAAATATTCGTATTTTCCCTGGCCTATTTGGGTATTATTTGAGATTTTTTAATAACTTCTCATGGTTTTAAAAAACACTAACAAAGTAGACTCAGAAGGCTGAAAGTGTGTATGCACTAGTGATTGTGAAAACTGCTTCAAATAATTAAAAAAGAGGAATATCACAATACTTTTAATCACACTGACGACGAGTGGTGAAATCATTGATGTATAAAGAGATTATTCAAATATTCTCTTATGCTTTGCACTAATGCAAAATGATGAAGTGATAGACTAAACATTAGGGCAGATGAATATTAATGCAAAAGACTATCCCATGAATGATTTGGAGTAAGCAGTTGTTATCATCATGTGGAAAATCATTCAACATTGTATCTATGGGGAGAAGTCTAGGATATATACTAATACTAAGAGACTCAAATATATATTCACAAAGAAAGAGATTAATATGTGCCAGTGAAGATTGTTATATCTCACAATGGATTATGAATGCTCATTCCACTACCATCCTGGAAAAGTGAATAACATGGGGGATGCTCTATGAGGAAAGGATACTGCAACATTATCAATGATGAAAATTGAGAAGGATCCAATCTTCTTATATTTTAAATAGATTGAAATGAGAATAATTAAGTATGGATCATCATAAATCCTTTCTGAAATTATTTCTCAACCATCCCCCATGCAGAAAATAATTTATTCTCAAAGAAATGATGTGGAAATTCAGAAGAAGGTCGATGATGTTAGAAAAAGGAAATGATCTGATTTCGAATTTGATGAGGATGGAGTTGTAAGATTTTAGTCATGACTATGTGTACCATAAAATATAGAGATAAATAAATAGGTTCTTAATCACGCACATATCTCATCAATTTATATTCATCCTAGAATCACAAAGATGTAATAAGATCTATGATAGCGCTATTTGTGAGACAATAATAAGAAATAGATCATAGAATACACATCATTGTTCTCGGTATGTCTACAAGTGAAGGATGATAGGAAAACTTCCAAGGGGATGATGCAATCATTACCCATACCGACATGGAAATGGGAAAACATCATCATGGACATTGTCACTAGACTTTTGAGGACACCCATAAAAAATAATGCTATATGGGTTGTTATGGATCATATTACAAATATAGTTCACTTTATCACAATATAATAGGAATTATAACTAGATAAAATTTCCTAGATTTGTATTTGAGAAGTGGTAAGTTTTCATTGAGTACCACATTCAATTTTATTTGATCGATATCCTAGATTCACCTCAAAGCATTGTAAAAGTCTTTAAAATGATCTGAACACTAAGTTGAAAGCCAATACAGCTTATTATCCTTAAATTTATGGCCACTCTAAGTAGACAATTCAGACACAGGAATACATGTTGAGGGAATTTTCTATGGACTTCAAAGGAGTACTAGACCACTATCTACTTCTTATGGAGTTATCTTAAAACAATAGTATCAACTCGAGAATCCAAATGGCTCCATATGAATCCCTTTTTGGGATATATATTCATAACACTAGTATTATTGGATGACGTTAGTGAAAATAAGATGTTAGGACCTTAAATGTTTGAAGAAATAGTGGAAAAGATAAAAACACTTAGAATCACATCAATGCATCTTAAAGTAGATATAATATCTATTCATAAAATCATTGATGGGACCTAGATATTGATGTCAGAGACACGGTATTCATCCACATATCTCATTGGAAAAGGATCATGAGATTTGGGAAGAAAGGAAAGATGATTCACAGGTACACATTTTCCTTTAAGATTCTTTATCATGTCAGAGTTGTGGCTTATCTACTGACACTTCTACTTATCATGTCTCCAGTATGCAGTGTAGTACTTGTATACCACTTATGGACGTACATAAAAAATACCTAACATGTACTATATCATGAGTTGGTATGGGTAGAAAATGATATCTCTTACGTGGAGAATATGGTGAAAATCATGGAAAATATAGATAATGTTCTACGCAAAATTACTAATCACCTGGTCAAAGTATTATAGAGAAACTATTTCTATTAAAAGGAAATATGGGAACTAAAGGAAGCGATGAAGGAGAATTACTATCACTTGTTTTCACCATAGTTTGCAAAACATAATTTATATGGAGAAATTCCATTGGGGTAACAATGTAACGTTTGTAATTTTAAAAAATTGAAGTTATCTTCTTATAATTATTTCATACAACATAAACCACATAAAATATCATTGAGTAAACAAAAAAACATTATGAATAAATAAGGAATAAAATAGGATGTATTGATAGACATTAAGGAACCTATACTGATGGATAATAATCTAACTTTTGGAGTAGTAACATCATCATTAGGATATTAATTCAGAAAAAACAAAAGTAACCTCATAGAATAAATTATAAATAAAATTGAAAATCTCATAAATTATAATATGATATAATTATATCATAGTAAATGTAGATAAATATTTTAAAAATTATGAATTATGTGTTGGTAATTATTTATAACACATTAATGTTTATTTATAATTTTATAATTAATATTATTATTTAAATGAAATTTTATTTTTATAAAATATTTTCATAAATTAATATTTTATTGTCTTATTTTCCTAAGATAACTTTATAATAAATTAATTAATTTTTCAAGGTGTTATAAATTTAATTAAAATTTTAAAATCAGAATTTTCCAAGTAAATGATGATTTGAAATAAATGTTAAATTTTTCATATTTACCAAATTATTTTCATAAAATAAAGTTCATTTTTGAATTTTAAATGTCAAAAAATGTTTAGGATGTGTTACTGGAATTTTTCAAAAATAAATGGATTTGTTGTGAATAGTAAAATTCAATAATTTACGATAAAATCTAAATACATGAATTTTTTAGTCATTATTGATGTAAGGATTATGTAAGACTGAAATCACAAAATATTCTACATTATTATAATATATTTAGTGATAACTTTCAAACTATTCATAGTCTTTAATAAAAATTAACTAATCCAAAAAATAATGAGAAAACTCCCCTCTCCTCCCTTACAAATACAACCCCTCACCCCCTCTTCTCCTCACAAATACAAAGCCATCAGGTTTGTACATGTTTTACCCAATATTTATCCCAATATCCTACCCCACATCTAGGATCCATTGGATTTATCATAAGGCTAATCACTTTTCCCTAAAAAGGTTCTCAGTGTGGATAAAATCAGGAGGGAAAATCATGTTTATTTTTCATTCAATTTCAATTCAATTTATTTTCATTTATTCTTATCTCCTAACATCCCAATGTTAAAATGGAATTATAACTTCATTATATTATATAAACTTGAATTTATATTCATTCAATGTTATAATTCATCTTAAAATCTCATTCTTTTCCTTAAATTCCAAAAATGAAATCATCGTTTGTGATGTGTCAATTTACTACCATCATTGATGACGTGTTTTAATTCTTCAATAATACTTTCAAGGATATTAATAAAAACATTTCAATGGTTGTGAAAGATTTTAAAATTTATATTGTAATCCTTTTTATGTTCTGGAACTAACATATATATAATATTAAATAATAAAATTCAACTAGGTCATGATAATAAAAAAATCGCCAAATTAATCTAAATGATTATAAAAAATGATTTATCTAATGAATCATCATCATACCATATAACCAAATGAAACATAAAATCGTATAATTTTTTGTAATTTCATTAATAACGTATATTATAAAATTTTGTAATATTATAACACATCACACCGTCCATGAAATAACTTAATAAAATTATAATGAATTAAATAAATGTATAATAAGTACTTTATTTACTAATTAATTAAACTAATTTTATTATCAAGGATATTAAGTAGAAATTCATTTTGTTATAATGTAAGGGAATTCTCTAACACAATTTCATTTTTTTGGGTTATTCCTCTTTCATTCCCAATTTCAGTATGTATGTTCTTATAATATTACTAAAATGTAACATAATTTCTCTTCCATTATCATTTCTAGGATATACATTATTTAATTATTATTTTATGTCCAATTCAATTAATTGCCTAAAGAAATCATCATTTTTAAAACACATGTCATGTTTCTCTTAATATTGTTTCTTCTTCACTTAAGATTATTGATTCTTATACCATGTATGTTATTCGCTTTTTTTTTGGGAACCCCATTGATTATTCATGATTTTATTCTTTATGATATGATCATGAAACACATTCCCTTATATGGGATACTTTCATTCCATGATTGATATATGTTCTATGTGGCGAGCATGATTATATAAATGTTGTGATGTGACTTGTCTTCCCTGAATTATATATTTCTCTAATTCATTGGGTAATATGATGTATGTCATGTGATTATGTGAAATATTCATGTAGATTATACAATATTTGTTCCTAATTATGACGATGTTAGGATTATGAACATACGTTATGTGTGAAAATGATGGTAGATTTTATCACAACTATGTGTGGTAGTTGACCACTAAGACATGATGTTTTATTTTTTTGTATTTACACATTCCATGCCTTTATATATTTATTACTATCACGATTATTATGATTATTATTATTAATCTCACCCAAAGTAATCTTGATTCATGTTCTTATCTATCCTCTCACTGGGATTTTAGATCACCCCTTTCTTTGATGCATATCCTTAGCTGACTACATGTAACAAGGAGATAATATCATCCACAAGGATGCTTTAGAAAAAATAATTAAATAATTTTTATGTTTCATTTTCATTTAAATTAATTTATGAGCCTAATTTTCCCAATACACTAAACATTTGGATCATGGTTTGGTGAAATTATTATATGTTTTTTTTTAAAATGATTTAATTGTAATGTATGAAGAATCAGGGACTCTATAGGTGGTTTGGGGTGACCATTAAATTAATTATTTCACTTTTTATTATAATCATTGGAATTGGATAGGACAATCTTTTTCTATTTAATTTTTTTCAGCAAAATTTATGAATGTTATATGAGAACATTGGTTTCCGAATTAGATTGGTGGTGTATGTTGATCTTATAAATTTAATTCAAGAGTGGTGTGATATGTGGGATCTAGTGGAATTTGATTGGAGTGTCCTAAGATTCATCTAGTGAAGTTCATCATAAAATATTTGGTTACAATGTTATTCAGGTTGAGGTGGATTATGATGAACCGTACTGTGTCTGGAATATAAGGTTCTCATTTGGAGATGGATTTCTGCTAGATGGTGTGGCTTATGTATGGTTAGTGATTTACACTAAATATTTTATTCAAATAAATTCATTGGAGGTATAAGTACATAAGAAATTACACAATGAGGTAGTGTTGACCACTCAATATGGGTGGTGGCCCCCATATAATACACAACTTCTGGGGATGGTGATGACCATTAGGTATGGGGGAGGTTCTCACCATATAATCTGCATTTGATGGTGTGAGGCCATCAGATAGGGTATGTGGTTTTCCATGCTACCAGGGCTAATGGGAAAGGTTATGTAAGTTTAGTTAATCAAAATTCCTTAGGGCATCACGATTTGTATCCGATAGTGTTTTGATTAATGGATTTACAAGTTACTCATGACCAATTATTTGGACATGTCATCAAAATGTTGGAATTACACTAAAAAATATACTTGTGGGATGGGTGTGAATGAGGTGTTGAGTGATGTTCATATGGATAGGATACTAAGGATTTCTCAATAATGAATGACCCTTGACACATAATTTTGTTACTAGAATTTGAAGAAGTAGGTAAACAATTTTTTGTATCTATTGACCAAAAGTTATGTGGGATAAAATTATGTGTTAGTTATTTTTGTTTATTTACATATGTATACATTACTATAGTCATGGTTGTAAAATAGGAATATGATGGTGGTGGCCTACTATAACATCCCAGGTAAATAAAGAATAATACATTTTCATATTTATTAATATTTTAGAATTAAATATTAATTATACTTTAAATGTTTTGCTATGTTCGATAGCGTACCCGATACGCAACAAAGAGTTTCTTTGAAATCTTACGTTGCACACTAGTAATATAATAATATTATTTTAAATGTAGTTAACACGTAGCCGTTTTATTTGAGGGAATAAGTATAAATAACTAAAATATGATTATATATGTTTTTAAATGTTTTTACATTTACCCAATAAAATATTAAGGCTTAAAATAAGAAAAGAATTCAATTTCAGGCATAGATACTCTAATATTCACTAAAAGGTTGACTTATCACCTTTTGATGGCGAACCCTATTTAAATATAGTTTTGGTAACTCTTATACATTCTATTGGACCAAATAAAATTCTTTTTTATAATTGGGACATCAAAATTTACTTTGTGTAAATTTTTGATATTTTTTCGATAAAGTTCATTTTTTAATGAATAGTGAAAAATGTCGCATTTTAATTCCAAACCGCTGTTTATTCTAATTTATTTATATGATTAGATTACCTTTTGAATTGGTTTTAAAGTGAAATTAGAATATATTTTTACCATTTAATCCAATAGTGGTCATTTGAATTAATTTCGCTTTGAATTGGACTTAAACTAGTGTCAATCTTTTGATATATATTGTTTCATAAAAACACGCTATTTGTTTTGACAATGGAAATTGATTATTAAA
The DNA here is from genome assembly GCA_963277665.1 of Viscum album. Lineage (NCBI taxonomy): Eukaryota > Viridiplantae > Streptophyta > Magnoliopsida > Santalales > Viscaceae > Viscum > Viscum album. The sequence continues at coordinate 524,926,238 of OY728150.1, forward strand.
TTAATTAATGAAACTTATATGTTCTTAATTTTGTAAAATATACATCATTTTTTAAATCGGAATATCAAATATAGCGTAAGGTGAATTTTTGGTATTTTTCTGAAAAACTTCAATTTTTGATGAATAGTGAAACCACTAAGTGGTAGTTAAAAAATTGATTTTTCGTTTACATGAAACTTTACCACTTTTGGGAATTTAATTTCAAAAATATGAAATACATGTTTCTGATTATTATTTAAAATGTGGTTCAATGGGATTAAAATATTTTTTTGGTGAATAGTAACTTTTATGTTTTATTAATCGCGATTAAAGGTAATTAGTGTAACTTAAGGTAAAAATAATGTTATAATAATATGAAATTACCTTGACACATGTCCTACCCTTATTTTATGTGTCATGGCCGACCAATAAAACCCATGGGTCAACTTGGGGACTCCATGGAGCCACCTGGGTATGAAAATGACATTAATAACTTTTTATTTGAAGTTAAAATAAAAATGTCACAAACATGTATTATTTTACTAAAACAATTTTTACATGGAGTTATACAAGTAATATTTTTTACTATAAATATTCATTAGAAAGATAAAAATATTTCCTACTTCATTATATTTTTTTATAATTTTTAGACATTAAATAAATTAAATTATTTATGACACCATGATGATGCAGTGATTACCTTATTATTTAACGATATAAATAAAATCAAAAGATAATGTAAAATCTAAGACCTAAACTTGTCAAAAATATATTTAATGGGTGGATTTAGAAATAGTATCACCTTATCCTTGAAATATATATTTTTGGGACCTTTAAAATCCGAAACTCAATATATAATAAAGTAACATTTTATAACATCCCAAGAGTGCCCCTCCTCCCTCTTATAAAAGGCCCCCACCTCTACCACCTTACCCACACCTCTCAGGCCATTGTCTCAACCAATAACTACTCATTTTATCTCTCCACATACCTCTCCTAATCCTATATTCCTTACTTTAGGAAAAAATCTCTTCAATGGACCCTTTTGGTTCGAATCAAAGGGAGTTACCCGATTTAAATGTAATGTCTTCAATTCTCAGTTATTTTGTTTTATTTTGCTTCTCCAACCCCCTAAAATCTTTTTATTACTTTATTTTGTAACAAAACCAGTATCTTAATATACTAGGATGTTGTTATCTGAGGTATTTTATTTATACATACACACACCTCCTTCTAATGGTTAAAGAACATACTGTTTCTGTGGTTGGTGAATTTCTGCCTCACAAAAAGATGATTGTTCAGTCTTCTTTTAGCACCTTTCATGGTGGCCATTAATATGTCACTATATTTAAATATGATATATAGTATGCTTATGTTTTAAGTATTCTTCTGTATTCTTTATTTATGGAATACCTTTATGGTTTCCATTATGGGTAAACGTGATAATTTCATTTTAGGAAGTGCGGACTACCACCCCCTCAAAGTGATTTGATTCATTAATGCCATATATGGGACGTATAAAGGATGGAGTTAATGATATTATATATGATATTATACTAGAATTATAATATAACTTAATATCATTATTATTTCACTCCATTAAATACAAAATAGAAATGAAAGTAGCGTTCATGCATACGTATGGCTTATCGTCTCCATGAACAGTGCATCTCATTTCTTACCTCTAAATGTTATATACTATTATAAATAAATGTATATGATGGATATATATGATATATATGATATCAAAATCATGAATATCATTTTGGATATAATGAACCTTTGACCACTTGAACAACATGTAATTGTAAGAAGTCCATTTTTGACTTAAGTACCAAATATCGACAAAATGAACATTATTAACTTAAATGATTACATAATGTTTATAACACAGAAATAAGTGATATAAAAGGAATAATAAGCTTGAAAAAGGCTCTTAAGAAAGTATAAATTAATATTATTTTATTATTCAGGAGATTAAAGAGTGATCGAGTCAAGTTGGACACGAGGTAATGGACTTCGTCTCAATCTCCTTTCATTGAGGCATATTTTGTTCTAATACAAGACGTTATTTTATACGCTGTATAAAATACCTTTGACTTTTCATTTCATTCAAAGGGAATATTTTTCTACGAATTTTTTTACTAAACGAAAAAAATGGAATGTTTATTTTAACATATGCGGTGACAACGACCTTTTCCGCCGCCGCGATTATTATTTGGTCTTTGGCTTCCTCGTCAAGCCGTAATGTTTTTAAAATGAGATAAATACCATATACTCTTTTATGTATTTTGGTATTGAAAATGGTTTTTATAATGGATTTGTTATGTCAATATATTTAAGTGATATATTGTGATCAAAATGTGGAAATGTTTTCTTTCCATTATATTTTTTGTATGTCTTATGATTTTATAATGGTACTTGGACATTTGATGGGTGGTTATGTGATAAACCATATGACAAGTGGTGTCGTGAATACCAGGATGGGTGGTTACGTTATAACCTCCAATGCATTGGGCATGGATGTTGGTTGTATGGCTATTCCATTTAGTGATATGTGTGGAAGTCTACCGTATGGTTATTCCATTTAAGTATGTTTATGTCCTAAGTTACCTTTATATGTTACGTGTTCCTTATATGGGTTTTATGGTAATATTTTGGTTACAAAAGGGTAAGTAATGATATCTTATTTAGTTAAGAGTTTTTACTACTTTATAAAGGTGTAATGTGTTACTTTGATAAAGTATTCATGGTTTACTTGTTGTTTTGAAAAACTAACAGTTTTCCTTATTTGTGTATGCCTTACTGAGCTTTTTATGTTCACCCCAAGTTTTTTTTGAAATGTTTTGCACAGGACATAATGTGGAATAGGGTCAAGAATGGGATCAAGGAAAAGTCATGTTGTCTTAAACCTGGAACTAGACATGACTCTCTTTTTTAAGATTTCATGTTTTGTAAAAAAATTAAACTTTGTAGAAGTGTCTACTGTGTAATATTTTCAGATGTAATAGTTATTATCTAATTCTCTCGAACTCTAAACCTGAAAAGACACTCAATGTGAATTATTCATTTAATTCGATATTAAGTAATGTTTAAGGCCAGGGCCTTATACCTACAATTTTTATACTTACACCCTACATGAGCCTCTCAGAATGCGTGTAGATTTTATGGATTTGAGATGTGTTATGGGATCAGACTCATTGGATGGACCTTAGCAAGAGGAGATGTGCTGAGGGTGAATATGATGGATGACAGATGAACCTTGTGGTTATTTTTCATTAATATAGAGTTTCTTTGGGGATTTATCTGACACGGTTATGTGATCAGCCACATGTGGTCTTTCATTTCTTTTTTTGTAACATTCCTAAAATTTATACATTATCAGATATGTAATGTTGTTTTCATTTGGTCTTGTAATTACTATTGTATAAATTATCGCACTCCTAATAAGATTTATTTACTTCTTCCACATTGTGATTATTATATGACCATATGTGTTATCATTATTCCTAGATGGTATAGTCTCCCCAACTTCACCTAATAGAACATCGCTACTAGTCAGTGACTATTGGTGTAAACAGAGTCGCACCAAAGTCCAGGTGGACCTTCATCATGGAAGATAGGGTATGTGGCTCCCAGGTCGTGGTGTTATAGGTATTATGAAAACACTAAGATTTAATTTGTAAATACATTGACCCAAGGTTCCTAGATCTAGTGACTTATTTTATAACATTGGTATATAATGAAGGAAGTCGTATCCCAAAAGAATGAAAATGTTATTATAATTAGAAAACCATAAACCTAAATAATGGTTTTGTTAAATTTGAAATGAATTAAAACATAGTAGCTATATTGGAAATACAAATAAAATTATATATTGTCCTATAATGTAATTATTAATAAACATATTCTCATTTTTTGGAAAAATAAACCTTATGAAATGGTAGAACTTGGATTCTTATAAACTAAATGCAATACAACATAAGAAAAAATATAAACCCTAGTGAATAACTAAAAGTACACATGCCATTAAAACTATACTAGAGCATAAAATTACAGAAATTAAGAACTGATAATGCCATAGTAAATCATAACCATGGATATTATACTAGTATAATGATAAAATTAAAAAATAATTAATAGATTCATAATTAAGGAATGTATAATTTAAGACATCATACTTACAATTTCAAGGCATTGGCCAAGACATCGTATCTAATGGGTAAAGCCCAAGAAACATTGTCTCTTGAGATGTTCTGATGCATTGAGGGGATATATCAAGCCCCACCCATCACATAATAAGTCCAATAAATTACTTATATGAAAGGTTAGAAACAAAAAAACTTATAAATTCCTATTTAAAATAACATATGAAATTTATATAACTTTCCACAATCAATAAGCATAAACACTAACCATTTAGAGTAATATGGTGAATGGTATAAAGATAGAACATCCATATTAAAACTAATCATAAGCCATTAAATAAATTATGGTTGATGATATAATAAAAATTTAATCCCAATTAATCATAATAATCAACAAGATTGTCGAAATATATGGATATAATTTTATAAAATTGTTGAGTAATACTTGAGAGAAATACTCTATTACATTGCATAGAATAGTTCATTTGAAAACAATATTTTTATAAAACAAGAAGTGAAATAATATAGTTTTTTTAAAATAAAATTATTTATTTTAGAATAATAATGGTGGGATAAAATAGATTATAGATTGAACTTCAAAATAGGTAAGAATTTGAGAAGTTCCCTTCAATCGACCTTTTTTATCGGAAAGAATTTGAGAAAGATCCATTTAAAACATATAACTTCTCATAAATGAAAGAATTGTTTTTATTGTAATATATATAAAAAATTAACACATAATTTATTAGGATTAAATAATAATAATTAATAATTTTAGTTGGTTCTAGAGATAAAAAATATTAAACCATAAGAAATTGGAGGTTCATGTATAAAACCATTACTGTTTGTGCGAATTTGTTATAAACGTTACCTTAACAACCTATATAATCAAATTGAATCCATTAATTAATTATTTCATAACCTACTCTAAATATATTTTATTTCTTATAATTTTATTTAGATAATTTTATGTCCTTTTTTAAGAGTTATATGATAAACTTTTATTGCCTGAGGGAATTCAATTCCTTGATTTTCATGATTGGTATGCATGTATATGAGTAATGAAGTTCATGAAAAATATGTATAAATCACCCAAATTTGAATTAATTGTTATTAATAAACATCCTGAAGTTTAATTGGTATTATTTATTATTTTTTCCATATATTAGGATGAATCATTACATAACATATTAATGATAATCGTTTAACTTATTTTTGGGAGGTTTTAGATTATAATGAATTAGTTTTGGTATATTATATAATATTATCAATATAAAATGGTAAAAATACTTAAATAAGATATAATAAATATTTTATAATCAAGTTAAACCTTAAAAATTATTTCAGTACCATCCTTTAAGAGGAAATTAAAAAATTAATGTTCTTTGTCCACAAAGGTTTTAAATCGGCACCTCTCAGGCGATGGTTTCCTTTTTAAAATAAAATAAAGAAAGATTGATTTTTGAGATTGATAATTGATATTCCATTAATATGATATCATTCCATTATATATATGATACTAGAGATATAATGGAAATTTAAACAAAGGAGGTGAGTAAAGGATAAGAAATAAAAATAAATTGAAATAAAACTAAAATAAAAAGGAGGAAGATTTACCTCTTGAATTATCCTCATTAAAAACCTCCTTAAGGGAAGGGGTTCTGGTATTTTTGAATATACAAGACCTCTGGTATTTAGGGAGAGACTAGAGAAGAGGATTTTTTTTGACTTTTGACAAGAATCACGTCTTAGAGGTGTGAGAAGAAGTGGTTGTGAGGGGAGGTATTTATAGTGGAGGAGAAGGGTGATTTCTCATCATTTTATTCATTATTTTTTTCCTTTTCTCATGATAAGAAATCGTGATGATTTTTGTGAATAAATATAGTAATAAGTTAATCTGAGTTATAACCAATTTTTTTTACATCATCCATGACTCAAGGAGTAGTTTATTTATCTTATAATGTATTTATACTATAAATTACCGTATTTTACTATTCAATAAAAATTCAATTACTTCAGAAAAATCCAAAAAAAAATTACCCCAAACATTTTTCAATGTGTAAAATTTAAAAATAAAATCCATTTTATGAAAATAATTTTATAAATATGAGAAATTTAATTTTTAATGAAAATAATATTTTACTAAAAAATTTCAATTTTAAATTTATAATTGATTGTATTAACCTGTGAAAAGTTAACTATGGTCTCACAAAGTTATCATAAAATTATAAGAGAAAATATTGATTTATTAGTAATTTTGTTGACAATTATGTTTCTTTTAAAAAAAATTATTAATTGTAATATTTTAATTAAATATTTATGACATAAAAAATACCAACACCTAAATATTAATTTTTAAAATATTCATTTACTTACACTATGATATAATTATTTAATAATTTAATTTATATAATGGAGAAATTGTATTTATAATATCAATGGGGAGGATACTATTCTATAGGTAGGTTTACAATTCGTAGGGTTCACATTACTATTCCTAAGGGGATGTAACAATTTCATAAATAGATGTTCCTTAAATTATAAAAATACCTCTTATTTCATTCATTATTCATTTATGAAGTTTTAATTTTTTTTCTATAAGGTACTTTCTATGATCTATAATATATGAAATAAACTTAATAAGGGAAATTTCATTTCTAGAGTTTTGGGTTGTCACATTGTCCCCACCTACAAAAATTTCATTCTCAAAATTTTTAGAATGTCACCCCAAAAAAATTTGGGTAGTTCTTCATCATAAGCTCCTTAGTCTCCCACGTCACCTCTTAAATTTTAGAATTTATTTAAATTACCTTTAATAGATGAGTTGTCTGATTCATCAACACCTATTATTTTATGTTCAGAATCTAGATAGGCTCTCCAAAGTATGATAACTTAGGTTCCAATTCTATTCCTTCAGAAGTGAGTACAAATGTTAGGTCTGGCATGTAATTCATTAACAAGGAGATTTGGAACACATTCTGTACCTTGGAATATCTAGCCATAATTTGCAAACAATAATCCACTCCTTCTATTATCTCTAGAATTTACAACGGACTAATGTACTTAGAGCTAAGTTTAACTTTATTCCCAAATATTACAACACCATTCCATGGAGATACTTTCAAGAAAACATGGTCTCCCACTTGAAATTCAAAATCCTTCCTTTAACTTTCAACATCGATCTTTTGTCTTCTTTGAGATGCTTTGATATGGGTTCGAATAGTATTTACCTTCACTTTTGTTTCCTCTAAATGCATATGTCCTACAAGCTTTCTTTCACCAACTTTATCCTAATATATTGGTGTATAACATCTCTTTGAGTACAATTCTACACATGGTACCATTTTATTACTTTAATGGAAAATATTATTGTGAGAAAACTCCACTAATGGTAAATAAAAGTCCCACATACCTTGACATTCATGTGAGCATGATCTCAACAAGACTTCTAAAGTGAAGATCATCCTTTATGATTGCCCATCATATTAAGGGTGATAAGAGGTACTCAAATAAAGCATATTATCCAATTATTTCTAGATACATTCCAAAATATTGATGAAAATTGTGGGTCATGATCAAACAAAATTGAGAGGTGATCAATGAAGTCTTACAACTTCATTAATATGTAGTCATGTGAGGCAATCCAGTGGTAAATCATCCCTTATTGTAAATAAATGTGTATATTTGGTAAGTCGATCAACAATCACTCATATTGTATCATTCTATATTTTATTTTTTGGTAATCCAGTAACCATACCCATAGCGATGTCATCCCATTTCCATGTAAGAATAGGTAGGGGTTTCATAACACCTCTAGGATGTTGTCTTTCAACCATCACCAGTTGATATACTAAACATGTTGATATATAATCTGCAATTTCAGGATTCATATTATCCCACCAAAAATTTTATTTTAGATATCAATACATATTAGTGCTCCAAGGTGTATAGAGAAATTAGATCTATGTGAATCATCCAATAATTCGCTTTTTATCTATGGTATAGATGGAACACATAGCCTCCTCCCAAATTTCATAATTCCATCCTTACACAAGAAGTTTAGAAACTTCCCATAATTGAAAACTTTAATTTTATTATTAAGATTCTCATCATTACACTGAGTACATTTAATTATTTCCAATAAATATTTTGGGGAAACCAGTTGAAACATTAATGATGTTTTTCCTTCCATGATAATTCCCATATCCATATTTTTAATATTCATGTACACCATATTTTTTTCAGTACTCATTTTATTATAACTCCATGATCCTTCCTACTCAAATAATATGCTACCTTATTTTCCTTCCCTAGGTGGTAGTGTATTGAACAGTCATAATCCTTGAGTAGCTCGAGCCATTGCCTTTTCCTCTTGATGAGTTATTTACATAAGAGCATATATCTCAAACTCTTTTGATCCATATATATGTCACATATGTTACCATTGAGATACTATCTTCATATCTTTAGAGAAAATATTGCATATTCTAACATAATATCATTAGTTGGATAGTTCTGTTCATGAGTTTTTAACTACCTTGATGTGTATGAGATGAATTTATCATTATGCATAAGGATGCAACCAAGTCCTTTCTTTGATGCATCACTATAAATCGCAAATCTACAGTTTCCCAATGGAAGAGTCAAGATTAGATCATTCACTAACCTCTTATACAATTCTTCAACACATACTTCATGTTCATTTTCCCATATCAACTTAACCCATTTATGTGTAATCTTTGTTAATTGGATAGCTAACCGGGAAATGTTCTAAATGAAGTGCTAATAATAACCTCATAAAAAATAAAACTACATACCTTAGTTTTGTTTTTTTGGGTAGGAAATTCTTGTACTGACTTTTTATTCACAAGATCAACTAGGATTCCATCCTTGGAGATAATATGAACAAGAAAAAAACTATTTTAATCTATAATTCACACTTGTTTAACTTTATATATAACTCATTTCTTATAAGAGTCATCAGAACAATACGCAAGTGATTCTCATGATCTTCATAGATTTTGGATTAAAAAATACATCATTAATAAATACCATAAAAATCCATCAATATATTCCTGGAAAACTATATTTAATAGATCCATGAAAACATAGGGTGAATTAGTCTTCCCAAAAGGAATTACGGTAAAATTGTAATTCTCACACCTAGTTTTAAATGTTGTCTTTGGAATATCTCCATTCCTCCCATGCAACTAATGATATCCAGATCGAAGGTAATTATTAGAAAAGTTTTTGAGCTCTAAGAATTTGATCAAATAAATCATTAATGTACGAAATGTGATACTTTTTATTTATGGTAGTAGAATTTATTTCTTCATAATCAATCCACGGCCTCATGGATATGTCTTTATTATTGAAAAGATAATAGGGGTTCCCCATGGAGAAGCACTAGGGAGAATAAATCTTTTATCACTCAATTTATACAGTTTTTTCTTTAGTTCTATTAATTCAAAGGTGGATATTTAATAAGGGTTATTTGATATAGATCTTGAACCATGAATTAAATCAACAAAAAACTCAACTTCTCTATGTGGAGGATGTCCAGGTAAATCCTCTAGAAATACATCGATATATTATTCCATAAAAGGAAAATCCTCAATTTGAAGAGTTCATTCCTCACCTATAGACATTGAATTATCATCCTCTAAAAAATTGAATTCAGTAGATATACTAGGGGTGGATCTAGATAATAATTATATGGTGAGGTTTATTCTCTAAAGATAATGGATTCTACATCTTTCTCAAAAATTGCATCTTCCTTCTTCTTGCAATACATTTTTTCATCATAATTTAAAATCAAATACATAGAATATATTATTTCAAAATAAATCATGGGTATCATTATAAGGTTATCAAATAAAAAACATTAATTTTTAATAAAGGGGACAGATCAATAAATTTTTATTACAATGATACTCCTCTTAGGTGTTTTTACTACCAACTCATTATATAAGTGAAAAGATAAATAAATAATTTTCCTAGAAAATTGGGATGATCGAAAAGAATTTAATGATCCATAATCAAATAAATAATTTTTAATGCTTTATGAAATAATTAAATTATCTACCACAACATCATTAAGAACTTTGACCGCAGCTGTTGGGACCCACATAATCTTGGCCATTCTCCCTTGGAATTCTTTGGGGAATGTTTCCTTGATGCTTAGGACAATAATTTTGATAATTTCCAATAAATCTTCTATTTTAGAATTGAAATTTGGTATATTCTTTATTTCTCTTACAATCACGGGATTAGTGGCCTTTTCCCCAACACTTGTAACAAAAACCCATACACTTAGGCACTTACCTGAGCATTTATTATTAAAATTATCATAGGATTGAAAATAAATTCTTCCCTTCATCCCCTTTTCCTTGTATACATTTCCAAAGTTTTCAGCATCCCTCTTCTTCTATTTAATTCCTTCAATGTTATATGACATATAGAATTATTTTTATTCTGTGGTATCACATGATACGATATCTTTATATGATTATAAATTTTTGGGGACTAGTTAGCTTAGGAGGGATTGTCTTAAACCATTAAATAATAGATCAACCTTTATATTTGGATTACATATGTAGTACAAAGCATTCTTTTATTATATTGTAATGTTGGCTTCATAATTGGTAACATTTTCATCCTCTATTTTTCTTAAAAAAATAATTTCCTCTCTATATCATCTCTCTAATCAAAAGGAAAATATTTTTCACATTAAATTTCAATTAAATAATTCCACTCCATATTTGAGATTTAATCCTCCTCCTTTGTGTTTTTAATTAAAAACACCACGGATCCAAATATCTTAAGAGATTATAAACTTCCATGATTACCTTCTCTCTTTCATTACATCCCAATGAAAGAAATATCTTATCTATGAAACTTATCAACTGCACCTCTGTAAATGGGTTTGTAGTCTCATTGAATGATCAAGGAAATTATCACATAAATCCATCTTACATTGATCCTCTATGTATTAGGTTAGGATGGTCCATATAGGAAAGGTGATTTTTCATAACCTGAGTGAGTTGTCTCGATATAATTATAATTTACTCAGGACTAGTCACATCTCTAACATCAAAATCATTATCTTGCATATGAGGAAACTCCATACAAGGGATACACATGTTCATGTAGTTTCCATTACTTCTACTTGGTTCCATTTATAAATAATGGAATATACTAAATTAGGTTATGAATAATAATGTATTATATCAAACTAGGGAGAAACATAAAATAAATTGAATTTTTATGCATTCCTAATCTAATAATCATATGTATGATTTATTTGGAAACATATTTACATTTAAATCCTTCATAATTGTTTGTAAATAATATTTTAATTATCCTAATCATATCCCCTAGAGTGTCAGACGAATTGAGAAATAAGTCCCATTTTTTTGTACCAGGTAACCTCGAGTTAGGACCGGGACACCTTTCCAAAGTTGTTACCCCATAGTACATATGTTCTAGAACCACATCCACTTATAGTATCCAGACTGGTGTGTATTTTTTGGAATATCCACATAATCTATACTTTACCAAAATTCTATAATGTTTTTCTATATTTATACTCAAAGTCTATATTAGTTCTATGTTCCCTGATTTATGTTTTTTAAATCTAGTTTCCAAGGATTCTATTAAACATCCAATGATACAAACTGTAACTACCCCAACCTTATTTCCCAATGTTGGTTCCTTATTTTATTACATGTAAATATAAACATGGTAGTCATATCCTAAAGGAAAAAATAGTTTAGTATCATTGGAAAACCAGATAAATACATAATAGTTTCATTACTACTTGAAATGAAGTACAACATAGTAACTATATTGGAATCCATGATTAACTTATAGATTATCCTCACAATTCATTATTAATACCCATAATTACATTCTGGAGAAAAATTAAAACCAATAAATTAGTGATCATAGAAGATATGTAATGGGATTTAATACAAAATAAGTAATAATAAAAATTATGGTGATTAATTAAAAGTACACATGCCATTAAAAGAAAACTTGATCATAAAATGGTAGAAATTAAAAACTGATAATGCTAAAATAAATCATAAACATATATATTCTAATAGTTGAATAATCACATGGATAAAAACATAATATCTCTATAATGAGATAATTCATAATTTTAGACATCATAATCATACAATCAAGGGCCCGACCAATACACTATACATAATGGGTAAAAACCAATGGTTGTTTTTCTCATGAGACCTATAGATGCACTGAGGGGATATAGTAGGCCCCAATAGCCACTTATTAATCCCAATGAATTCCTCATATGAATGGGGAGAAAATTAATCAACATTTAAATTCATATTGAAAATAACATAGGAAATGTAAATAACTTTCTCCTGTTAGTAAATGTAAACACTAGCCTTTCAGAGTAATATGGTGAATGGTGTAAAATATTACATCCATAGTCAAACTAATCATAAACCATTAAATAAAATATTTCAGATGATATAAAAAAATATTAATCCCAATTAAACATATGAATCAATAATACTATTGAAATAGATGTAAATACACATACAAAGGCATCGAATTATACTTGAGAGAAATACTCTTTTACTTTGAAAAGAAGTGTTCTTTTGGAAAAAAATTGAATAAAACCAGAATTGAAAAAGTATTTTTTTCATAATAAAATAATTTATTTTATAAAAATTTCTTTCTTAAAATATATTTTAGAGTTCACTGGAAAATAAGTGATAATTTGAGAAGTTCCCTTGAATCGGGCTTGTTTATAGAGAAAAATTTGATAAAAAACCTTCTAAAACATATAAATCCCCATAAAATTAAAAATGATTATGACTGGTACATATATATAGGAAATTCAAAGTTAATATATGAGGATTACGTCATACTAATTAATGATTTCATTTGGGAATGGAGAAAAAAAGAGTAACTCGAAAGAAAATAGAGGTTCGGGTATAAAACCATTACCTTTCATCTAAATGTGTTCAACACTTGACCTTAACATCCTAGATAATAAAATTAAATCCATTAATTAATTAATTCAGAACCCACTATACATATAATTGATTTATTATCATTTTATTGAGCTCATTTATGGACTATTTTTGATTTATAAGATATAATTTAATTTCTTGGGAGGGTTCATTTCTTTGGTTTTTACAATTGGTATACTTGTATATGATGAATAAAGTTCCTGAAAAAGGGGTATAACTATTTAGAATAGGAATTACATGTTATTAATTAACAGAAAGAAGTGTGATAGGTATTATTTATTATTTTTCCCATGTATGAGAATGAATCATTAGATAACATGTTAATGATAATCGTTTAGCTTAGTTTTAGCTGTTTTCGATAAAAATGAACTAGTTTTGATATATTATTTAATATTACATATATTAAATTTTAATAGTACCAAAAATAATATATAATAAAAAATTTATAATCTATTTCAACCATAACAATGGTTTCCATACGAGCCTTGATTGTGAAATTAATGAATGGTAGTTCTTTGTCCATAAAGGTTGTAAATCAGCACCTCCCAAATGAGGTTTTTCTTAAATAAAATAGAGATTGAGTAAGAAGATTCATAATGGATTTTCCATTAACATGATATAATTATGGTTTATATATGATACTAGATTTATCATGATAATTTGTATATAAGAGGTGGGGAGAGGATAATAAAATAAAATAAATTTAAATGAAACTAAAAGAAAAAGGTATATGATTTACCTCTTCAATTGTCTTACTTGAGAACCTAATTAAAGGAATTTTTTTCTTTGCCTTTTGGAAATTGAAATATATCATATATGTGGGTAGAGAGTAGGGAATAAGATACATGTAGTGTTTTGACAAGCTTCAAGGCATAGAGGTGTGAGGAGATGTGGTGGTGAGAGGTGGTATTTATAGTGGATGGGAGGGGTGATTCTCGTTATTTTATTCATTATTTTATTATTATTCTCAAGAAAAGAAATAATATTGATTATTTTGAATAAATAAATTAATAATTGAATGTGAGATAGAACTAAGGTTTCTTACATCATCCATGAAATAAGTAATATTTTATTTTTCTTATAATTTATTTACACTAAAAATTGTTGTATATTACTATTCACTAAAAAAATCAAGTATTTCAGGAAAATACAAAAAATTCACCTTAACAATTTTTAAACAAGTCAAATTCAAAAATGAACTCCATTTTATGAAAATAATTATCTAAATTTGAGATACTTAATTTTTAATTAAAATAATTATTTACTCAAAAAAATATTTCTTTAAATTTATATCTGATTTTAAACCCCTTTCAAAAATTAATTAAGGTCCCATAAAATTATCCTAAAATAACATGATAGTAATATATTGATTTATAAAAAAATTTGATGAAAATTAATTTTATTTTACGTTATTTTATTAATTAAAATATTTTAATTAAATATTTATCACTTACAAAAATACCAACACTTAAATATTAATTTTTCAAATATTCGTTTACATGCACTATTGTAACACCAGATATTTTTATGAGAAATGTTTTGTTTTTATGTTATATACATCATCAAAGGAATCTTTAACTACACACAACACTAGCTTGGCTTGATTTACACGCAATCGCGACCTTCCTCGATAGCTTATGCCGTACGAAATACCGAGTTTCACTAAACAACGATATGCAATTAAAATATTATTAAAACTAGCAGTTATGAATAGTAATACCCACTTTTTGAAATTTTGGAAATTTTATCTTTCAAAATGGACTTCATTTTTGGATTCGGAATATCGAAATTATCCTAGGGTAAAATTTTGGTATTTTTTTGAAAACTTTTAATTTTTGATGAATAGTGAAAACACTGGGTTACTATTTAAAAACCGAATTTTTATTTAAATAATTTTTTATTTTATTTAAATTTATTTTATGTGAAAATTGATACATAATACCTATATAAGTTCAATGTAATTCATTGGAGTCATTTTATCATAATTTTAGACATATAATAATTTATTGAACTTTTGACCGTCTTTTACCCACCTCCTAGGAGAATTTGAAAATTTACATAAAACATAATTGTACCGCTTCTGTGAGTGGAATTTCAAAAATATGAGATACGCGGTTTATATCAAGGACTAAAATGTGGTTCAATGAGATGAAAATAATTTTTGGTGAATAGTAACTTTTTTTACCACGGTTAAAAGTAAATAGGGTAATTAAGGGTAACAATGGTATTATTATTACACTAACACATGTCCTAATTATATTGGATAAGTTTAATTCGACCAAAAACAACCTTAGAAATAAATTATGACCATTTAGGTCCACTTGGATTAGATTTGGACATTTAATATTATTTTATTTAAAGAATAGATAAAATAGTTAAAATCAAAGATTAATAAATAAGACATTTTTAATATAGGGTTATACATAATATAAATTCAACTATAAATATTAATTAGAAAGCTAAATAGATTTACTATATAATGGTACTTTATTTGTAATTTTTATACTTTAAATAATATAATTTATTTATGACACAGTGATAATCCAGTAATTACCTTATTAAGGAAATATTAACATAATTGATATTTTAAATACCTAAATAAATGTAATTTGAGAGTTTTAATGAATTACACTACTTTTAAATGTTAATATGACATATTATTATTGATTTAATTAATAGTTTTCGAACTAATCATGCTGTTATGATTTTCACAAAAACCAATTCCCAAATAGTGTCAAAATTAACATGAAATAGTTTTTAAAACAAATATTATATTATTAATTGTTATTTTATTCATAAAAATATAATGATTGGCCAAATGACTTAGATAAGGATATATATATTAATAATTAACAAATTTGGGTTTTTTTGGCTTGTTATAGTAAGTTTATTAACCTTATAGTTTAAGAAAACAAGAAGACACGGTAAAAGTTAAATTATTTAACTTAGAGTTAAATCTAAATGATAAGGTTAAAATAGTAACCTAAACTTGTCTAAAATATATTTTTTGAGAGAATTTCGACCCATCCCCACCTTAGCTTCGAAATAAATAAATTTTTATCTATTAAAAACCGAATACGACTTTATTATAAAATAATATTTCAAGTTTTCCCTAAAGTTCCCCACTCCTCCCTTATAAAAGGGAACCTACTCCCTCTCTTCCTCATGCCACTTTCAGCCTTCAACATCGGCCACACCCTGAAAATTTCTCTTCTCAACTTCCCTAGAAACATCCTATAGGTTTTGGTCATCTTCAAAGACCATCATTAGTGCCCTAAGAAGAGGTTAAGAAGAGGCGCTTCAAAGAAGAGGTAATATCCATTACCGGTTATTTCAACTTTATTTCTTCTTATACTTATTCTTATTTATTTGTTTCATTATGAATTAATAACATCAGTATCACTCATATACTGATATGTTATTATATGTATGAAACAACCCTATTTCACCATCTATCCATCCTACGGAAAACGAAATCACCGCGCGTGCGTACGTACGGAATACCATCTCCACACCGTGGTGTAATCTATTTTCCACCACCACCTTAAATGGATGGGTATAATGGTGTAAAGAATAACTATATACGATTATTTTAAGGTGAAATTTATTCTAAAATACTATGCATACACTTCAATACAATTCCACGATCATGAGAACGATATCATCGCGCGTGCGTATGTATCGCCTACCGTCTCCACGATGTGATGTGACTCGTTCTACATGATCTTCCATGCATAATTATTATATAAATAAATTGAATGAATAAATATGATATATATTACACTAATACCATTCTTGAAATGAGGTATCTATAACCTAAAAATAAGTATAAGAATTTATTCGACAAAACATGCATAAGAACAAAAAGCAATAAACACCCGAATAACAAGTAAGAATGAAATATTACTAATAAGAAGCTAAGAATATGACCACATATGATATCATAAAAAATATTACAACTCTGGAATAATTCAATAACATTATTTAAATCCTTATATAGGAGGTTCGGACATGTACGAAGCAAATCGGACGTAAGGTAAGGGAAAATCTCACAATTTCATTTTTATCTGAGATTGTTTATACTTCAGAATTTACTGGGGAATATTTTTCATCCACATCCATGTTTCCTAAATTTGTAATATTATTTCCATCCACCTAAAATTTTTTAAATCTAATTTTACCCATTGGTGAGTTTTCAGTAAAAGATATGAAAGGAATCTTTTGTCATTTTTCATACGAGGTACTTTTTGACTTTTCCGGCCAAAGTACGAGAAGAATGTTTTTCTTTAACTTATACTTCATGAATGGATTTTTAGAACATTATTTCTATGAACATTCCTTTAAAAGTTTTAAAGTTTATTTTTAATCAACTCCTTTTAGTTTAAAATTGTATGACACGTTAAGAAATGAAAAATGTTTTCGAAGTAGAAAGGATATTTTCCTCAAGAATGAAGTTCAAGTATTTTATCAAACTTATTTTCCATATAAGATAATATGGGGTCATGTTTCTATCCTTGTTTTTACATTGATTTGATTATGTTATGATGTAATTATTTTTATGATGTCCTTTTATCTTATATGGATTATTTTATGATGGCATGATGTTTAGGAATCCCATTTTTTATTATATGGTTTATGCTATGATGTATGATTTATCTTGTGGCACACATAAGAATGGTATCATTATAAGATGTGTGGGACTTATATCTACCACCAATTCATTTGGTAAATATTCATATCTCATGAGATAGACATGGATAGAATGGCAGGTTAATCTGGTTCAGTGATACAGGACTGAAACGAGGAGTGAACTCGGTTCAGAAATTGACTTTGTCCGCTAAGATAGTCTTGGTAATGAGTCTTGACTACTATGAAATGATTCTATATGATTATGTGTGTATGGAAAAAAGTTTCATGTTTTATGTTATGATTATTGGGATTACATTTCACTACTATGATTTATCCCATGTTATGAAATTATGATCTCTTTTGCAGGTTAAGATTTCCAAAATGTTATGTTCTTATGAATATGATGTGATTGATATTTATTTTGTTTACCCTTACATAGCATTTGAGCTCACCCTTCTGTATGTTTTATTTACCCTGGTCAGGAAGAAGGTTATTAAGTATGATATGCCAAAAGGGACTCTAGATATGATGAAATAAATAGGAGACAATGTAGATGCTTTATGAACGAGTTTTTTATGTTTCCAAGTTTCTAAAGACACTATACCTATACGGTCCTTTCAAGGTTTTGTTATATGTTGTAATAAGTGTGCTACAATTTTGAAGCAATGACATTATATGTAAATTATGGGTCATTATAGTTGGTATCAAAGGGAGGTTATAGTCAACCTTTAGAAACTTGGATGTGAAAGCCTTAGTAAGAACCCTATGGAGAAGTCTAAGCATAGAGCACAATCCTCATGTTTTAGAAATGGGCATAAGTAACCTATGATAAGACCTTGAGTGTGAAATTTTATTCTGGATTATATGGTTTTCCTATTATAATTAGTGTTTCTCACATTATTCTTCTTGGTTTTGTTCAATGGCTGGAACCCGAAGGAATCGTATTAATGTGGAATGTGATGGGAAATGCAATGATTGTCCTCTTGAGAAACCAAATGTTATGGGAGCTAGAATACAAAATCTCGTAGCCCTACTGACATAACTTTCTCAAGCTATGAATCATTCAGTACTTCCAAACGAGAAAATGAAGGAGCATCATTCTGTTGAATCCTTCATGAGGGAGAATCCCCCCTCATTCATTGGGTCTACTGATCCATTAGTTGCTAAACAATGGATCAGTACCACTAAAAAGATATTTTCAGTTCTTTAATGTTCTGAATATGATAAAGTCATCTTAGCAGTATATCATTTGAAAGGTGAAGCTAATCAATGGAGGAATCTTATTAAGAATACGAGGCAATGGGATGAAATTGAGTCCATGGAATGGGATGAGTTCAAGAACTTATTTTTAAATAAGTACTTCCCTCGTATTATTCGAACAAAAATGGAGAAGGAGTTTCTTGAACTGAAGCAAAAGGATGATGAATCTATTGGTACCTATGAAGAAAATTTTACAAGACATGCAAGGTACATTTCTAGGATTATTATCCAACCTGAGAGTAATATCGATCGATTCTTTAGTGGATTAAAACCAAGTCTTCGAAGGGAGTTAGCCATAAGTGACTTCAATAGCTATGAGGAAATCATTTGATGTGCTCTCAAGGTTGAGATATAGATTGGAGTAACCCATCAGTCATATGGGTTTTATAAGAAAAGGAAAATAGAATTCAAAGGAAAATCTAAAGAGCACACTGAAAAGAATATGAGTTTTCCCTTATGCTCAAAGTGTAGAAAGAAACATGGAGGGAGTTTTCTTAAAGGGATAAGTAAATGTTTCAAATGTGGAAAATAAGGTCATCGGGCATTTGAATTCCGCAATGATGGGAAGATAATGTCTAGTGATGCGAACAAAGAAAAGGCTACACAGAGTGGACTTCCTACACTTCAATGTTACAAGTGCAAGAAAATGGGTAATTATGCTAATAAATGCTCTAATCTAAGGTTTTCTGATGATGATCGACATCAACAAACTCTTAATTCTAAATAAAAAAGAAAGTCACATGCAATTTCTATCAGCGATTTGGAGTACGATAACGAAGTGGTTAAAGGTACACTTACCATCCACTTTAAGTAGAAAATGTTTTATTTCATTCTGGATCCACCCACTCTTTTATTTCTGAAGAATTTTCTAAGGGTATCTCAATATTACCTCAACAGTTAGATATTGAGTTAGCTGTGACAACCCCTAATGGCACAACAGTCGCATCAAAAGTATACAATTATTCTCCGATTGAAGTTTGTGGGAAAGTGCTTCCTGAAAATCTTTTGATACTTCCTATAGTGGAATTTGATGTGATTCTTAGCATGGATTGGATTTCTTTACATGGAGCTCATATCAATTTCTAAATAAGGGAAGTCAAATTTTATATTCCAGATCAATTTATGATCGTTTATCGATGCAAGGATGAACATAACCTTCCATTGGAAATTTCGTCCATCTTATGGGTCTTGATTCCACTAAATGAAGGTTATTTATCTCAAATGGTTCGTGAGAAACTCACGATTAAAAATATTTCCATTGTATGAGAGTTTGATTATGTCTTTCCGGACGAATTTCTAGGTCTTCCACCAAATATTGAAGTTGAGTTTTCAATAGAACTCGTACCGGGTGCTTTTCCTATTTCAAAGACACCTTAGAGAATGGCCCCAATTGAGTTGAAGGAATTGAATAAGCAACTCCAAGAGAATCTTGATAAGGGATTCATACGCCCTAGTTTGTCACCTTGGGGAGCACCTGTTCTGTTTGTTTAGAAGAAATATGGAACAATTAGACTCTACATTGATTATCGAGAACATAACAAGATCACTATCAAGAACAAATATCCTCTCCCACGAATTGATGACTTATTTGACCAACTACGTGGAGCTCAATACTTTTCCAAGATTGATCTTTGTTCAGGGTGTCATCAATTAAGGGTCAAAAGGGAGGATATACCAAAGATGGATTTCTGTACAAGGTATAGACACTATGAATTTATAGTGATGCCATTTGGTCCTATTAATTCCCCTGCTATCTTCATGGATCTAATGAATAGATTCTTTAGAGACTATCTTGATCATTTTGTGTTATTCTTTATAGACGATATTCTTTTCTATTCAAAGAGCAAGGAAGAACATGAAGATCACTTGAGAATTGTATTGGAGACCCTGAGAAAGTAGAAGCTTTTTTTCAAATTTACCAAGTGTGAATTTTGGCTTCAAAAAGTTTCATTTTTGGGTCACATAATCTCAAAATAGGGGATACCTATGGATCCAGCAAAAATAGAGGTTATCGAAAAATGGTCGAGACCAACAACAGTAACTGAGATCTGAATTTTTCTTGGTTTGGATGGATATTATTGACCTTTTGTGAAAGATTTTTTACAATTATCTAATCCACTCACCAGGTTGACTCTAAAAAGAGTTAAGTTCGTGTGGACGAAGGAATGTGAAGTGAATTTCAAGAAGTTGAAAAGAAGGTTATCCAGTGCACCTGTACTCACACTTCCTTATAGTGGAGAAAGGTTTTTGATCTACAGCGATGCATCCAAGAAGGGGATGGGGTGTGTTTTATGAAAAATGATATGGTGATAGCTTATGCCTCACGACAGTTGAAAATCCATGAGCAAAATTACCCAACTCATTATTTGGAGTTAGCTACGGTAATCTTTGAATTAAATATTTGGAGGAATTATCTTTATGGTGAAAGGTGTGATATTTATTATGATCATAAAAGTTTAAAGTATATTTTCACACAAAAGGAGCTTAATATGAACCAAAGAAGATGGTTGGAGTTGATTAAGGATTACGACTGCTCAATTCATCACCACACTGGGAAAGCAAATAAGGTGGAAAATGCATTAAGTCAACAAGACCATGCTAGCTTATCCATGATGAGGATCACAAAAGATCCAATATTTATGGATTTACAAAGGATGTATCTTTGAATTATAATAGAAGGGGAAAATATTATCTTTCTCAAATGAATGTTTATCCATCTATACATGTGAAGATTAAAGAGGCACAGAAATAAGATGTAGAGTTACAAAATAAGGTGAGAAATGTTCACGAATTCAACCTTGAATGTGATGGGATAATAAAGTTTAGGAATTGGGTTTGTGTTCCTCCCATCCCAGAATTAAAGAAGGAGCTACTGGATGAGGCTCATAGTTCTTCATTATTTATTCATCATGGAAGCACGAAGATGTATAGGGACCTGAAAGAGTACTTCTAGTGGGATGGCATGAAAAGAGATGTTGTTTAATATGTCTCTCGATGCTTGGTTTTTTAGAAAGTTAAAGCTGAGAGACAGAAGTATAAGGGGTTGTTACAACCATTACCCATACCTAAATAGAAATGGGAAAACATCACTATGGACTTTTTCACTGGACTTCCTAAAACATCCAAAGGAAATAATGTTATATGGGTCATAGTTGATCATCTTACGAAGTCTGTACACTTCATTGCTATTAGAAAGGATTTCTCTCTGGATCAGCTTTCCAGGATATATGTAAAGGAATTTGTAAGATTACATGGAGTACCACTTTCCATTATATCTGATCGGGATCCGAGGTTTACCTCAATGTTCTGGCGAAGTCTTTAGCATACTCTGGATATAGAGATGAGTTTCATCACTGGTTATCATCCTCAAACAGATGGTCAATCTGAGAGAACAATTCAAACTCTAGAAGATATGTTAAGAGATTGCTCTATGGATTTCAAAGGTTGTTGGGATCAACACCTACCTTTGGTGGAATTTTCTTATAATAATAGCTTTCACTCCAGTATTCAGATGGCTCCTTATGAAGCTCTCTTTGGAAAGAAATTCCAAACTCCAACTTGATGGGATGAAGTTGGGGAAAGAAATCTATTAGTACCTGATATTGTTGATGATATGGTAGAAATGGTCAGATCTATTCAACAACACATAATAGAAGCTCAAAGTCGACAAAAATGTTATGCTGATAACCGAAGAAAAGACCTGCAGTTTGAAGTGGGTGATAAAGTCTTCTTACGAATATCTCCTTGGAAGAGAGTAATGAGCTTTGGAAAGAAGGGAAAGCTGAGGCCTAGGTATATCGGTCCTTTCAAAATACTGGATCGTGTTGGGAAGGTAGCTTATCGATTGGCGCTTCCACAGAATCTCTCTCAAGTTCACAAAGACTTCCATGTATCTCTCCTGAGAAATTATATACCCGATCCTTCACATTTATTCAGCTCAGAAGTTGTACCGCTAGAGAAAGATCTTTCTTATGAAGAACAGCCGATAGAGATTCTGGATCGTAGTGAGAAAGTCCTACGGAACAAGACCACTCGCTTGGTGAAAGTTTTA
Organism: Viscum album; assembly: GCA_963277665.1. Lineage (NCBI taxonomy): Eukaryota > Viridiplantae > Streptophyta > Magnoliopsida > Santalales > Viscaceae > Viscum > Viscum album. Next base: position 524,949,313 of record OY728150.1, read on the forward strand.
TGGAGGAACCACCAATTAGAAGAAGATACATGGGAGCTTGAGGATATGATGAGGCAGAGGTATCCTCATCTTTTTTTTACAAAGTGACAAATTTTGAGGGAGAAATTCATTTTAAGGGGGGTAGAATGTAACACCTGATATTTTTATGGGAAGTGTTTTGTTTTTATGTTATATAAATCATCAAAAGAATATTTCACTACACACAACACTAGCTTGGATTTCTTTACATGCAATCGCGACCTTCCTCGACAGCTTGCGTCGTACGCAATACTGAGTTTCACTAAACAACGATATGCTATTAAAATATTATTAAAACTATACGTTATAAATAGTAATACTCACTTTTTAAAATTTTGTAAATTTTATCATTCAAAATGGACTTCATTTTTGGATTCGTAATATCGAAATTAGCCTAGGGTGAAATTTTGGTATTTTTCTGAAAACTTTTAATTTTTGAAAAATAGTGAAAACACTCGGTTACTATTTAAAAACAGGCTTTTTATTTAAATAATTATTTATTTTATTTAAATTTATTTTATGTGAAAATTGATACATAATACTTATATAAGTTCAATTTAATTCATTGGAGTCATTTTATAATAATTTTAGACATATAAAAATTTTATTGAACTTTTGACAGTCTTTTACCAACCTCCTAGGAGAATTTAAAATTTTACATAAAACATAATTTTACTACTTCTATGAGTGGAATTTCGAAAATCCGAGAGACACGGTTAATATCAGGGACTAAAATTAGGTTCAATGAGATGAAAATAATTTTTTGGTGAATAGTAACTTTTTACTTCTTTCCCCCACTTTTAAAAGTAAATGGGGTAATTAAGGGTAAAAATGGTATTATAATTACCCTAACACATGTCCTAATTCCATTTGATAAGTTTAATTCGACCAAAAACAGCCTTAGGAATAAAATATGACCATTTAGGTCCACTTGGATTAGAATAGGACATTTAATATTATTTTATTTAAATAATAGTTAAAATAGTTGAAATCAAAGATTAATAACTCAAAACATTTTTAATATAGGGTGATACATAAGATAAATTCGACTATAAATATTAATTAGAAATCTAAAAAGAGTTTTTACATAATGGTATTTTATTTATAATTTTTAGACTTTAAATAATTTAATTTATTTATGACACAATGATGATGCAATAATTACCTTATTAAGGAAATATTAAAATAATTGATATTATAAATACCTAAATAAATGTAATTTGAGACTTTTCATGAATTAAAATAATTTTATAGGTTAATATGACATATTAGTAGTGTTTTAATTAACATTTTTCGAACTAATCAAGCTGTTATGATTTTCAAAAAAATCAATTCCCAAATAGTGTCAAAATTGACATGAAATAGTTTTTAAAACAAATATTATATTATTAATTGTTATTTTATTCCTAAAAATTTATGTTTCAGCCAAATTACTTATATAAGGATATATATATATATTAATAATTAACAAATTGGGGTTCGTTTGGCTTGTTATAGTATGTTTATTAACCTTATAGTGTAAGAAAACAAGAAGACACGGTAAAAGTTAAATTATTTAACTTAGAGTTAAATCTAATTGATAAGGTTAAAATAGTAACCTAAACTTGTCTAAAATATATTGGTTGGGATGATTTAGATCCATCCCCTATTAGCTTCGAAATAAATCAATTTGGAGCTTTTAAAAACTGAATATGACTTTATTATAAAATAATATTTTAAGTTTTTCTTAAAGTGCCCCTCTCCTCCCTTATAAAAGGGCACCTCCTCTCTCTCTTCCTCACACCACTTTCAGCCCTAAAAATCATCCAAACCCTGCCAAAGTCTCTTCTCCACTTCCCTAGAAACATACTAGAGGTCCTAGTCTACTTCAAAGACCATCTTTAGTGCCCTAAGAGGAGGTTAAGAAGAGGCGCTTCAAAGAAACGGTAATGTCTACTACCGATTCTTTCAACTTTATTTCTTCTTATACTTACTGTTCTTTAGTTGTTTCATTATTAAGTAATAACATCAGGATCACTAATATACTGATATGTTATTATAAGTATAAAAAAACCCTATTTCACCATCTATCCTTCCTACGGAAAATGAAATCACCGCGCGTGCGTACGTACGGAATATCGTCTCCACGCCTTGGTGTAATCTATTTTCCACCACCACCTTACTTGGATGGGTATAATGGTGTAAATAATAACTATATATGATTATTGTAAAGTTATATTGATTATGAAATAGTATACATACACTTCAATACAATTCCACGATCATGAGAATGATATCATCGCTCGTGCGTACGTACGGCCTACCGTCTCCACGATGTGATGCGACTCGTTCTACATGATCTTCCATTCATAATGATTATATAAACGAATTGAATGAATAAATATGATAAATATTACACTAATACCATTCTGGAAATTAGGTATCTATAACCTAAAAAGAAGAATAAGAATTTATTCGACAAAACACGCATAAGAACAAAAAGCAATAAACACCTGAATAACAAGTAAGAATGAAATATTACTAATAAGAAGCTAACAATATGACCACATATGATATCATAACAATGAGTACTATTCTTTAATAAGTCAATAACATTATTTAAATCAATATACAGGAGTTTCGGACATGTATGAAGCAAATCAGACCTAAGGAAAGGGAAAATCTCACAATCTCATTTTTATCCGAGATTGTTTATACTTCAGAATTTGCTGGGGAATATTTATCCTCCACATCTATGTTTCCTAAATATTTAATATTATTTCTATCAAAATAAAATTTTTTAAATCAAATTTTACCCATTTGTGAGTTTTTAGTAAAATATATGAAATGAATCTTTTGTCGTTTTTCGTACGAGGTACTTTTTGACTTTTCCGGCCAATGTACGAGAAGAATGATTTTCTTTAACTTATACAGTATGAATGGATTTTTAGAACATTATTTCCATGAATCTCCCTTTAAAAATTTTCAAGTTTATTTTTAATCAACTCCTTTTAGTTTAAAATTGTATGACATATTAAGAAATGAAAAATGTTTTTGATGTAAAAAGGATATTTTCCTCAAGAATGAAGTTCAAGTATTTTATCAAAATTATTTTCCATCTAAGATAATATGGGGTTCTGTTTCTATCCTTGTTTTTACATTGATTAGATTATGTTATTATGGAATTATTTTTATGACGTCCTTTTATCTTATATGGATTATGGTATGATGGCATCATGTTTAAGAGTCCCATTTTTTATTAAATGGTTTATGCTATGATGTATGAATTACCTTGTGGAACACATAAGAATGGTATCATTATGAGATGGGTTGGACCTATATATCCCTGTAATGCATCTGGTAAATATTTATATCTCATGAGATAGACATGGTTGGAACGACAGGTTAATCTGGTTCAGTGATACAGGACTGAAATGAGGAGTGAACTCGGTTCAGAAATGGACTTTGTCCGCTAATATAGTCTTGACAATGAGTCTTGACTACTAAGAAATGATTCTCTATGATTATGTGTGTATGCCACAAATTGTCATGTTTTAAGTTATAATTATTGGGATTACATTTCACTACTATGATTTATCCCATGTTATAAAATTATGATCTCTTTTGCAGGTTAAGATTTCCAAAATGGTATGTTCTTATGAATATGATTTGATTGATATTTATTTTGTTTACCCTTACTGAGCATTTGAGCTCACCCTTTTTTATTGTTTCTTTCCCCATGTCAGGAAGAAGGTTATAAAGTATGATATGCCAAAAGGGACTCTAGACATGATGAAATAAATGGGAGACAATGTAGATGATTTATGAACCAGATTTTTATGTTTCCCAGTTTCTAAAGACATTATATATATACGATCCTTTCATGGTTTTGTTATATGTTGTAATAAGTGTTCTTAAATTTTGAAGCAATAACAATATATGTAAAGTATGTCTAGTTATAACTATGATATAATTATATCATAATTTCATTTATTATATAGAAAAATGTTATTTATACCTTCATTGGTGACGTTATTATTCTATGGGCTAGTTTACTGTTCATAAGGGTCACATTACTATTCCAAAGGGATTGTTACTATTTCATTGGTATAGGTTCCTTATCTTCTAGAAATACATCTTATTTAATTATTTATACATTTATGATGTTTGTATTTTGTTATATAAGTGATTTTATATGATTCATACTATATGAAATAAATATAAAAGGAAAATTTTGTTGGTAGAGTTCAAGTTTGTTAAATAAATAATACATAATAAATTATATATTGGTCTTAATTACCAATAATATAACAAATAATTAATTTAAATTAATTTAAATTAATTAATATAAACATTTGGGCCAATAAGGATGTCTTAGAAGTCCAAATTAACCATTACGAATTTAAAAGAATTAATTTATAGTAATTTTAATTAACATTTATAAAACTATTTTAAAGTTTTTTTCATTCATTTCATTGTATAATAATTTTTAGAATCCATATTTGATATATCAATTACCTTTTTAAAACTACATGATAATTAAAATTTTATTAAATTTTCATGAATATTTATTTTCCATGTCTATGTCTCGAATTAATTTCATAATTTTTACTCTTTACCTATACATACACACCAAACCTATCATTACAGTTCACACTGAAATAATTCATCAATATTTAGGTCTTTATTTCCCTTTCATGTGTCCTACAAGGAATATTGTAATAATCTATAGTGTCCATCCTCAAGAATTAAAAATATATATACATAATTAATGGTTCTCAATCACTTATCAATGTGTATTTTGATTAACCATTCGGAATAGAATAAATTTTCATATAAAATTTTTGTATACGTCACTATAATAAATCATTTCATATATTAATAATTTGTGAAAGATATTACTTCAAATTATACTATATTTATAAATTAAAATAATTCATGATTATTTGTTATTAATATATATTATTATCCACTTCCTAAAATATTCCATGTATTTTTGTTATTCTAATTTCATATTTATATAACTATGAAATATAATATGAATTAATGATGTTGATAAATCTAGTTTAAAATATATCGAATCTTTGGGGAATTAAAATTATTCTTTTCAAAACAAAACAATTTGAATCATAGAATACTAAATTTTTTGTTTCTAATTATGTAAATTTTTATCCCTTTTGAATTATAAATTTTTGTGGAAGATACATATAATATTTTGTTGTGAAATTATATATTTTTTCTCCTTCGATGTGAAAATTCCGCAATCACTAATTATTTTTTACATTGTTGTAAAATCAATGTATCTCAAAATCTCACACCCTAACCATTCATTCAATAAATGTTCATTGTACTTCATTATAAATATCCTAAAATTTATAATTCAATTTATGTATTTTCACCATTATACATATATTATTAAATTTATTGGGGATAACAAATTTTTATTTTTATTATTTCTGTATGTATATTTGTTATTTAAATACCATTTCTATGTTTTATGTTCCCTATAAGGAATAATGATATGTGTTATTATCCATTATTTTCATTTAATGATTTTACTCTATATATTATATGATTGGTGGGGAATGGAATTATATCCCCCTTTAATTCATCTCTAGATCTAATAAATAATTATAATATACTGATATTGAAACATAAAAAATGATTATTTTTTATTTTTTGTATATATATATTATTAAAATTAAAGAATGACTAGTTTCTATCATTAAATAAAAAATTGATCATTTAATGTTATGTATTTATTTATTTAATTCCATCAATATTTCATCAATGGATATATTATTCCTATGAAATATATCATGTGGAGTGATTTGATTATTTACTCAATCTATATAATGTGTGTCTTGATTTATCCATGTAGGTATCTTATGTAATGTAACTCTTTTTTAGTGTATTAACTCATCATTCACATTACTCTAACATGTAATTTTTAAACCATGTGCAATTCTATATATTATCCAATATTAGTCATAGGGGAGTCTTGAAATTCCATTACATTTTATGATGTACATTAAGGGTCCAATGTTGTATAATGTTCAAGTATTTTTCAAGTCTATTAAGACTATTAAAATATTTTGTCAGGTATAATGTCACCATATGTATTATATATAATTGAAATAACTAACTTGTTTCCCTAAGTTACTAGATTCATGTTGTTAACTTTTGTAATTAGAGTAATTTAATTAATCCCAAATGGTAGTACACTTATAGGAATATATCTAGACAATAAATCCTTTTTCAAAACATATAGTTAAGTTAAAAATAATGTTTAGAATTAATAGAATACATTATTTTAATTTCTAATAATTATATATTACTCATAAATAAACATAAATTACAATTAATGATATTCCTAATGATGATTTTATATGTAATTATTTACACATAGATCTAAATAGTTAGATTGGAAACCAATTAGACACCTATAATAATTTTTTATATTTTCTTTCAAATGATACCAATGATGAATCTATTTTAACTGAGATAATTTTCACTACATTTGGGATATGACACAGGTTTTTGAAAATAAACATTCTCATATGGAGAACCTATTTTGCATCAACAATGTACAAAAGAAATTGATTCATTTCATTAATATAAACCCATTATATTTCAATTAAAACACATTTCTATTAGTTTCTGAGTAACATATCATTTCTATATAGATGATATTACTCATATTTGGATATGTTATGGAGGTGTAAGATTTTATAATATTAAATAATCTATGAATATTTGTTTATAAATAGCTGAAATTAATTCAAAAATATATATTATTTATTAAAAGAAATATTTTTGGGATTCATTTTTTGGGTAAAATTATTTCTAATTTATTTTATTGATAATATAGACATATAATATAATGGAATCATGAGAATTCTATGAAAAGGAATGATAAATTTGTTGTTTAGTATAAAGTAAAACTTTCATGAATATAAACAAAACATGAAGACTTTATACATAATCCTCAATAAAACATTAATCAAATATTTATCATTCTAGACACCAAATCATTGTAGGGTATTGATAATTTAATTATTCATAAATAATATGGTTATAAAGAAATATAATATTAAAAATAATTATTATTTCCCCATGTCCTATATTATATAAGCGAATATGGATATGAATAGTATATTTTACTATATTATAGAATAAACATTGGGAAAAAGAGAATATGAGAATGTTAGAACTCCCAAAATGGAATAAATATTGTAAAACCCTATTGGAGTTATAGTAATGTATTTGGAGTTTATTTCATGTGTTGTGATAAATCCCATAAATTTTATGAGTTCAAAGGAAATAGGAATACCTTAGTTATACAATACATTAATTAAAACTCAAAATTATAATATTAAAATAAATTATACCTGTAAAAATTTAATTTATCTAAAAATAGTCTAAGGGGGAAATTTTGGAATTATAAGTTAACTATAAAATATTTTTAAGTCATAAGTGTAGTGATTGTGTTGAGTTTGTTGATAATAACAAAGTAAATTAATTTTTACTTGATTCTTGATCATTGAACCCTTTAATATCTTTTATTGTATTAATGATCATTGTTGTGTACTACTAAAAATTATTTATAAAATTTGTTGTTAAATCACCTAGTTAGTTCCATATTTTACTAAAAATAAATGTGTTTGTTTTAAATAAGATACTTGGACAATGTATAGTTAGAAAATGGTTTGATATATATGTTTTTTAATTTGAAATAGATTGTCTTTTTTAATGGATTTAAATGTATAATGAAAGGATATTTTATAAGGAGAAATAGATTATAATTTGTGAGGTATATATTGAATCAGATGATTATAGACCCAATAATTTCTTACCCATGTCTCATTTAGAAGATCCTATAGAGGTTTTTCATATTTAAATTAATCATGAATTAGAAGATCAAATACATTATAGGAATGGAAAGGATAATAAAAAATTTAAAAATAATAATTAGTGGTGAAGATTATAGTAATTTATTTTTAAGTTAATTAATCAATATATATATGGTCATGACATTTAATTACCCATTAACCTTATACCTATTGTAAAACAAATATGGAAAATGTAATGGCCTAAACCTCTCTGGTGCATCACTTTGTGAAAATCTGGAGGTTGAAGTGTTCTGGGAGGTCATGGTGACTTATTTCAACACTTTGAAATTTTTCTAGATTTTCAGGTTCCGCAATGATAGGTCGATGATGGTAAGTTGTTATGTTGATTCAATATGGTGACTCGTGATGGTGACTTCTAATGGTGAGTCACAATGGTGAGCCGTAACGGTGACTCACAATGGTGACACATTATGGTGCTCACTGAATGGTAGCTCACCCAACGGTAGCTCTTCCAATAGTAAGTCATCCAACGATGAGTCATCCTATAATAGCTCATCCAATGGTGATTTTTCTAATGCTTAGTGATCTAGTTGTGAGTCATCACAAGGTAGATCATCCAGTGATGAGTCATGAACAACGTTTCTAGCTTCCTACAGTTTCACCATTTTATTGTTTTCTTTGATGTGAAATGAGTTTAATACCATATTTGAATTTTTTTTAATCCATTTCAAGGGACATAAATCATATCATTAATTTTATAAAAGTATGGTAGCCTTCTAAAATGTCAAACAGTGTTTTTTTTAGGTCCAACTTTAATGGAAATTCAAAACCGTTTCATTTATCGTGAGTCTCATACTTAATCCTTCTAAGCTGGGGTATGACCCTTAATTCATTAATTTTCATTTATCTTGATATCATACATTCCCAGAACCTTTATTCCCTAGGGATTAATGAGTTCTATTGTAGTCCTTGGACAGATTTTCCCCCATGGAGTTTTTCTGCTACATGTGCACCCCTGTCTTGGCGAAATTAGGAAGTGCATATCACTTAATTTTCCAAGTAGGTTTTCCTTTATCCCTCTTAGTTGTGAATCATGCAAGTTGGGTGTACTAATGTTTCCTTTTGAATATACATTAATCCAAATTAAATAAATACAATTGAATTAGTTTATTATCAATATATAGAGGCTGAGATAAAGTGATGTATAATCGTATTTTATTTTTTTTTTGTTATTTTGATTGTACAGGCTATATGCATATTAAAATTTGTGTTCATTAGGGATCCTTGGTTTCCAAAATAATTTTTATAGATTCATTATTGTCTTTTTCTCATTAAAAAATGAATGGAATTTGTTAACCACATATATTCAACTAAAATAAATGGACACCCCCAGATTATACCTTCTGTGATAACCCCTGAATTAACAAGAAGATTTAAAAGAGGTAATTCCTCATTAAATATGAATATTCATTGATTTGGTTAATGGTTTTTTGTAGTTTTGGGAACTTTTGTACACATGGTGTTGGTTTTGTGGTGGTTTTGGTGTGGCTGGGAAGAAGGGCTTCCATGATGGTTGTGATGAGGTGTGTTGGTGGGTGCAACTATGAGTGGGGGTTTTCTCTATTGATAGGCTAGTCTGGGTAGGATGAATTTGAAGAATGATGATGGAAATGGTTTTTATAGATGTTAAACATAAAGGAAATCTGACATGGGTTAATTTACCATGTTTCTCCTTTTATTGTGTGACTGTTTTTGTGCTACTTGTGGGGGTATGTGTTATTTTTTCCCTAGGTACTCATGGAACAAAAAATACTTAATAATGTTTATATAACATAAGTTTTTTTGGTTAATGGGATGTATTTTTTAATGAAAAGTTAAATTATGGGTTGCATGAATGACTATGGATAAAGCTAAATAATGAACTCAAAGCATGTTAAGTGAATGAACTTGGTGAATCCACTTTAATTTATCAAATTTTGAAGTGACTATTGCTGATACAAATAAATACATAGAGAGTTATATGTTGTTGTAAATACCATAGGTTGGTTTTGTGTGCTTGGTACTATATATACATTCACTATATGTTCTTTTGATTTATATATGCACCTAAAACTAGTTGATTACTATATATAAAACACCCCCATCGTCACATTGGAGTGTTTCCTTCCCAAACATCACAATGGGAGGATGGATGGTTGGCCACCTACTCTTCCCTTATCAATATTTTAACCGGAGATAGCACATGATTCTTCGAGAAGGTTGGGTTTTCTGAGTACTAAGTGTGTATGAACAAGTTGTGTTTTCCAATGTGTCTTCGGGATGAGACGAGTTTTGCTTTCCTAGGGTTCTTTGGGATGAGATGTGTTGTTATTTCCCATGAGTTTTTAGGATATGACGTGGTCTCTAGCCTAGTTGTTTCTAAATGGGATGTGGTTTGGTTTAAGGGGTGTAAGTATGTACGGGCATGATGGGATGCGATTGTAGCATAGGTGTTTATGGGAGGGATGTGATGCGGCTTGAGGACTAAGTGATGTGACATGATGTGTTTTTTGGGTTCCAAATGTCTGTGGGCGGGTTGTTATGTGGTTCTTTAGAAAGAGATGGGAAGATGATGAAGATTTTTATTAGGAAAGAGCAGCTAAACCAGTGCGAAGTGGTATGGGGTACCCAAATAATTGATGTTCTTAATATATTAATTTACTTGACTAGTTTCACATGTTTAGTGTTACTTGGTGAGTTTAGGATGGATTTTATACCTTGTTAGGTGTTGTTGGGTTCTGTTATTTTTTCACAGGAGAATGTGTATGCTTCTCTCACTTGTGCATGAGAAACTTTGGTTTTTCCTACTCAATATACTTGTATGCTCAAACTATGTATATAAAACTGAGTACAAGTTTCTATGAATATTAAGGGGTCCATGATGGACCATACTGGATCGTACTTTTGGATAGTTTTTGTGTTTCTTCTTAGATTTACTTTGGGTACTTTGGATTTTTATTTCATTGTAATAGTTTTATTTTAAACATGCATATTGGATGTATTTTTGGTTTCTTTTATATATGCATTAGATTTTTTTTGAGTTTGATATATTTTATATCTTGATCATGTTTTTCTAATAATGGAAATGCTCTCATTTTTTGATATTGTATACCCTTGGTGTTTGTATCCACTTTTGGGCCTACTAGATGCAGGACTCCTGGGTCATTATTTCACATTCTTCATTGATAGACCTGGAGGGGTATCTTTGGAAGGATGAGGTCATGACAGAATGGCATCAGAGGTGATGTTTGAAATATAAGAGGGAGTTTTGAGTTTGGAACAATAATTATTACATGGGTTGGTGGGGTAACAGTGGCAGGTGATCCTGGTGTGTGACATTTTCTAGGGAATACCAGTTTGGACACGAGATTTTAGGGTGCCCCATGATCTTATCCAAGGAATCCGAGCCTACCAAATGACCAACTGAGGTTACACTATTTACAAGTTAAATACCCAAGGAAACTTACATGCATCATAAGGACTTATTTTCATCTTTGATTTGGGTTATTTGGGAAATTTGAAATGTATAATGAAATGAGTTAACTTAGTTAAAATAAATAGTGAATAAAATTATATACTACTCTAGATTAAAGATTCCTTTTTGGCCTTTTTAGATATGGAACCTGGTTATCATAATCTTGTGGCACGACAAGTTGAGGCCTAATAAACCAATTTTTTGGATTGATGGAGGGTTGATCAAGTGGATGAGGATGATTAGTGGTAGGGAGCGTTACATGCTTTCTAGAAATAGATAATAAGAAAGTATGAGGGAAGTGTTTCATACAAGGAGACGGAGAGCCTACTCAAGGAGCTTGAGACAACCTTCAGTTTGATCCAAGATCAAACAGGATAATGGGTTTGCTTAAAGTTTAGTCTGATGTGTGGATTTGTGCGTTAGTGGTGGAAAATTTACCTAGGGGAGAGGAAGGTGGTTGATGTTCTGTGGTTTGATTTTGAGAAGGAGTTCTAAGAATAATTACTTTCATCAACCATGAAGGATGAGAAGAGGAAGCACTTACTCTCCCTCCAACAGGGAAGTATGTCGGTACTGGAGCAGGGGATTATGTTCAAGGATATCCTTCATTTTTTCCTAGATCCCTTTCTAGATGAGGAGTCTCGTGAGAGATTTCTAGAGGAGGCACTTCGTCATTCTATCCAATATATGGGTACTCCCATTATGTTTCCGATGTACTTGGAATTTCAGAAGAAAAAGGAATAGATTGAGAAGATGGAATCATAAGGAGGTGTATTTTGAGAGGGGATCCAGTAGGGTTCTTCTAGAGGGAGGTTTACCAGCAATAGGTCTTAGGCACCATGGCCTTCAAGGATTATACTTGTGGGAAGTCAAAATCTGTAGTTTCTGTTTCGACCTTCTAGCCCACATGCCTTTCCCAATAACTTGGGATTTGGGTGTTTCATCAATGGAGTCCATTTCCATCTTTATAACTAGTTCCCAGTGGATTTTCAAGCACAGTATGGTGGAGGGGGTAAGGTTCAATGCTAGCCTCAGTATAAGTTGCAATATATGTTGTTCCATCAGTAGGTACAATAGGATCTTTCTCCATCAAGGGTTGATAGAGAAGGTAGAGGCTAACTTCAAGGTGTTCCTCAGAGACCTTGAATCACGAGTAGTCATGGAGATTGTCTTCATTATAGGTTCATAGGAGTTGGGTGTGGCCACATGCATGCCACAGAATCAGTAGTTCCAATCGGGCAAGAGATCGTCTGAACTATTATTGGTTTATTCAGTACCCTTTATTTCACTTTTTTTATTCAAGATCTTCTCACTCTTTCTTTTCACCCACTACGTCCCATGATATGGGACTTGAAATAGATAGAATTATCATTCTATTAGTGTTGAGTATGCCTCTTAGAGAATATACCATCTTTTTTGATGAGTTTTGGGGATGTAGACTAATGATGGGGCTTCATCAGCCTTGTGAGGATCTCTTTTTAAAGCAGATGCAACCATTCAATGTCATTTTCAGCATTTACTAGTTTTATTCCATGAAAACTATTATCAACTACTTTAGAATACGTGTCATGTTTTCAGATATGGATGGAAAGATATGGGTTTTGTTGGCAAGAGGAGTTATCAAGTGGGAAGTCAACAAGTGGATCCCCTTTTATCTTTGTTGGATGAGCTAAAAATGGAATCAGTGGGAATTTAGAAGGTGGATTATCCAATTTTATTTGAGGAATTCTCATATTTTTTCCCTAATTAGTTTGTGACTCTACCTCCTCATTGTGTTGTTGAGTTTGGGATAGACTTACAGTCTAATGATTATCTGATTTTTATGGATCCTTATCGGATGTAACCTTATGAGTTATGAGAGTTGTGGATTCATATTTATGACCTATTGAAGACAGGATTTATCCAAAAATAGTTTGTTGTTGTGGGGTTCTCCAATGTTGTTCTCAAATAAGGTAGATGGTGGTATGAGGTTGTGAATGGGCTACCCAATTCTAAATTAGGTGATGATTAAGAATTGTTTCCCTCTTCCAAATATTTTTGATCTTTTGAACTGATGATAAGGGAATGTTGATTTTATAAGATCAATCGATGATCTTGATATCACCAGTTGTGGGTGAAGGAGGTAGATATCATGAATACTACTTTTAGATGCATGTTTGGGAACTTTGACATTTTCATCATGTTTTTCGGTGTTATGAATGCACCATCCATGTTCATGGTGCTTATGAACATCGTTTTCCATGATTTATTGTATTGATTCATCATCTTGTTCATTTATAATATCCCTTGTTCTAATCAATGTCAGAGGAGGAGCACACTGGGTATCTTTGAATCATCCTATAGATTCTTCGATGCCACCATCTCTACGGAATGTTTTCCAAGAGCATGTTCTAGACATGATAGGTGAATTTTTTCAAGAATTTGGTTTCTCAACTGGGTGTGGTAGTAGACCCATTGAAGGTTTAAGTAGTAGTTTCAAAGTAATCACCTACTAATTTGGTAGTGGTTATTAGTTTGTAGGTACTTACAGGCTATTACTTGATGTTTGTACCCGATTGTTGTCGAGTTGAAACTCCATTGATAGCTCTAACCTGAAAAGACCGATATTTTGTTTGAATCGAGTAGTTACATAAAACGTTAAACTACCAAAATGGGGTGTTGGTATGTTCTCCAGGGATCCAGTTTCTAGAGGAAGGGTTGATGTTCAAGGTTTTTTCTGATGCTTGACATATGGTCACTGGATGCATCTTGATGAAGAAACATGCAGTGATGTATTATGGGTGTACTGATTTACTTCCTCGTGATTAAATCTATGATATAAAAGATCTAGATATAGAAGAGGTCATGTTTATGATGAATTTTTGGTGACATTGCCTTGTTGGGGAGTGATTTTTGGTCCTCACAGATCACAACAGTTTGAGGTATATCAATTCCCAATGAGATCAGAACTTGTGATAGTAGAGTTTGATAGTGTTTATATAGGAAAAGGATTTTGTTATCTCCTACACCTCCAGAAAGTTGAATGTCTTGGATGATTCTTTTTGGAGGAATTAATGGAAGGAGTTTGTTTGGAAATTTGAAGACACTTAGAAGGAAATATTGGAGTTGGAATCCTTGCACTTGGATGCAAGTACAGACAGCGGTAGAGGTTGTTTGTTTCAGATGACAGTGTTGTCTTCTCTAATGAATCGGGTGTAGAAGTCTTAGTGGGGATACTCAGAGGTAGATGTGTTGAAAAATCATGTTTTTTTATGGTGATTCCCTATAGGGATGGTCAGAAGATGGTCAAAATCCGATATTGTTCCCTATTAGGTTGTTTTTTCGGGTAGCAATGTAGGATGGAGTTATGTTTGAGCTTCATAAATCTCCTTTAGCAGTATACCCAGGAATTTCTAAAATTTAACATGGCTTAAATATATATTTTTGATGTTCCATGATGAAACGGGTAATAGAAGAGTTTTTGGCGAAGTTCTTAGTGTGATAGTAGGTGAAGGATGCTCAATGGGTTCCTGGTGGTTTGTTACAGCCCTTTGATGTAACCAAGTGGAAGTGCGGAGAAATATAAATGGATTTCATCATAGGGTTACCAATTATCTTAGGGGGGTTATGATTCTATATGGTTAGTATTAGAACATATGATGAAATCGACTCACTTCTTAGTGATCAAGGAGTCGGGTGTTGTGGATGTCAATGAAAATAGGTATGTGGATGAGGTTGTGTGAATGCATGGAGTTCTATAATCCATTATATTGGGATCAAGATACATTTTTTAACTCATGATTATGGAGGGGATTAAATCATTCTTTTGGAACTCAATTATTCCTCAACACTTCCTTCCACCCTCAAATATATTGGAAGATCGAACGGACTATCCAAATGCGGGAATATATGTTGTGAGCATGCCTCTTAGACTTTATTAGATCTTGGGTACAACATATACCCATAGTTTATTTTTTTTATAATAATACCTTTCACTATTCCATTAGATTGGATCTATTAGAGGCATTGTAAGGGAGACCGCTTTGTTCTCTATTGTGTTGGAAGGTGGTTGGGGAGATAGTTGTTCTTGGATCGGATGTGGGTTAGAGAATGATTGAGAGGCTTTAGCTTGTTCGTGAGAGGATGAAAGTGGCACAAGGTAACCATAGTATTATTCTAATCACTAGAGGAGGACCTTAGAGTTCGAGGTTGGGTACCATGTGTTCTTGATGGTTTCCCCCCGATGAGGGTAGTAGAGGTTGTGTAGGGGGTAATCTTTCTATTATTTTTGTCAAACACTTTGATGTGTTGGGGTTAGTTGGGAAGGTGGAATACTAATTAGTGATGCCACCATAATTGTAGAGGATCCAGGATGTATTTAAAATCTCTCAACTCGGTCAGTATGTTCACGTTGACTCCCATTTAATTGAATAGGGATAGTTGGATATCAAATAAAACACGAAGTACATAGAGTGGCAAATAGATATCCATGATCATTAGGAGAAGTTTTTGTGTGGGTAGATAATTTCTTTATTTTGTGTGTTCAGTAAAAATAGTGTCCTAGAGGAGAGTACTTGGGAATGATAAACCCATATGCATTCCCATTAACTAGGGTTTTTTTGAGTATTACCATGTTCAGTTGTGTTTTGAAATTTAATGTTTGAAAATAATTTTTATGAAATGAGATGGTTTACCATGGGTTGAGATGTGTGTGGTGCAATATATGATAAAGTAATGTAATGTGGAAAGGGGAGAACTAGATTTCTAATCGAGATGCATTAACTGTGATGTGATTAAACCCATGTAGGTGAGTCAATTCCACCCATAGAAGATAGTATCTTGACATGGAAAATATAATTCTATGTTTCTTGTGTTTGGGGTGGCATCATTGTTGTCCTTCTATGGATTTTATTCTGGTTGGTTGGGTTAGAAGATGTCGGTGGGTTTTTTCTTAGATATTGATGTCTCAATCCAACTTTTAAACAACACTGTGTAGTTTATTATTGAACTCTAATATTGGTATTTTTTTCAAGCATAGTGATACCCTTGAGTGGTATCTCATGGTGTGGTTGTTTGGACCCCTATTTTCCTTCTAGGATTGGTTTTGAATTATTGAGAGTGGGTATAGTTTCATAGGTATCTAATGTAATGTTTCATACCTCTCTGGTTCCTCACTTTGTGAAAATCTTGTGGTTGATGTGTTCTATAATGTCATAGTGACTTATTTCAATGCTTTTCAAAATTAATAGTTTTTCAGGTCCTCTAATGGTAGGTCTCTGATGATAGGTCACGGCGGTGAGTCATTATGGCAACATGCGACGGTGACTCATGATGGTAGATATGTAAATAGTAGCTCTCCCAATGGTATCTTGTCCAACTGTGAGTCATCCAGTAGTGTTTCATCCAATGGTAGCTTGTCCAGCGTTGAGTCATCCAATTATGAATCGTCCAGTGGTGAGTTATCCAATGGTTTCTCGTCTAGTGATGAGTCATGAACAGTGTTTCCATCATCCTATATATTCTCCCCTTTTACATTTTTATTGATGGAAAAGTTGTTTAATAACTTATTTAAGTGTTTTTTAAGTTGTTTCCAAGTCTATAAATCATATCATTAATTTTTTAAAAGTTTGGTATCTATTTAATGGTCAACCCATGTGTTTTTTTGATAACCTGCTTTAATAGAAATTCCAAACTATTTCATATGTCGTGAGTCTCAGATATATTCTTTTTAAACTGGGGACCTTCTGTTCATTCATTAATTATCCTTTATCTTAATAATGGACATCCCCAAAACTTTTCTTCAATGAGGAGTTGTGTTTTGTGCAACATTCTTTTGACTAAGTTTTCCACTTTTAGTTTTTCTACTTCATGTTTACCCCTATCTTGGTGAAATCCATAAGTTCTGATCACTTCATTTTCCATGTAGGTGTTCCATCATCTTTCTTAATTGTGCATCATGTAGGGTGGGTGTAATAATTTTTTCTTGTTATGATATTTGAATCCAACTTAAATAAATAGAGTTGAATTTGTTTAATATCAATATAAAGGGATTGGGAAGAAGTGATGAATGATCTGATTTTATTTGTTTTGGTTATTATAATTTTATGGGATATACTTATATTGAAAATCATGGTATTTCAGGGTCCTTGGTTTCACAAATATATTTTATGGATGCATGTTTTTCTAATCCTCATTAAAAAATGCATGGAATCTGTTAACCACATATATTCAGATAAAATAAATGGATACCACTTGATTATACCTTATGTGACAACCCCTGAATTAAAAAGAGGAATTAAAATAGGGGATGCCTTGTTAAAATTGAATATTGATTTTTTTTGTTCATGGGGTGTTATGGTTGTGGTCACATTCTTGCATAGGGGGATGGTTCTGTGATGGTTGTGGTGTCGCTGGGGAGAAGGGCTGCTGAGATTGTTGTGATGAGGTGTGTTTTTGGGTGTGGTTATGAGTGGGTGTTTGATCTATTGATAGGCTATTTTGGTCATGAAGACTTTGAATAATGATGATGGATGTGGTTGGTATGCGTGTTAAATAGAGATGAAATATGAAGTGGGTTAATTTACCATGGTTCTCCTTCCTTTGTGTGACCTTTGTTGTGCTTCTTGTTTTGGTCTATGTGATTTACATGACTGGGTAGTGATGGAACAAATAAAAACATAATAATGCTGAGATGACTTGAGTTGGATTGGTCAATGGGATGGAGTGGTCAATTAAAATTTAAATGATGGGTTTCATGGTTGACTACGGTTAAATGTAAATAATGAAATGAATGAGTGTTAAGCAAAGTATCTTTGTTTATCTTCTTTAATTTATGAACATCTGAAGTGACTATTGTTGATACAAATAATTGCATATAAATGTAGAAGTTGTTGTTAATCACCTAGGATGGGCCCGAGTTCTTGATATTATATATACATACACATTTTGTTCTTGTGATTTATATATTCACCCTACCCTAGTTGAGTAATATGTGATGAACACCCCCATAAACATGAGAAAGGGTGTGTTCCCAAAACATCCCAGTGGGATATCTGATGGATGATCATCTACTCTTCCTTGCTCCCTCTTCTAAGTGTCCATAGCCCATGATTCTTTGGGAAGTTTATGCTTCATGGGGCCTAGGTGTGTGTGGGCAAGTTGGGCTTTCCCAAGAGTCTTTGGGATGAGATGAGTTTTTCTTTCCCATGTGTATTTGGGATGATATGATCTATCCTTTCCCATAGTTTTTTAGGATATGGTGTGGTTTGTAGCCTATATGTCTGCAGGCGAGATGTGATGTGGTTTGTGAGGACCTAGGTGTGTGTGGTAAATATGTGATGTGGTTGTATATCACATGTCTGTGGGAAATATGTGATGTGGATCTGGGACCATGTGGTGGGATGAGATGTGGATTATGGGGCCCAAGTGTGTGCGGGTGGGTTGTGATGTGGTTATTTTTCAAGAGGTGGTAGTATGAAGATGTTTTCCACTATTCAAGAGTGGATAAACGAGTGGGAAGTGGTGAAGGGTACCCAAATCATCGATGTTCTTACTATATTACTTTACTTGACTTACTTTACATAGTGAGTGTGCCTTGGTGAGGTTTGTATGGAAAGTATACCTTGTTAGATGATGTTGTCTTCTGTTATTTTCTCATGGGAGTGTTAGTATGCTTATCTCACTTGTGCATGAGAGGCTTTTGTTTTCCCTACTAAGTATATTTGTAGGCTCACCATACATATATAAAACAAGTTTAAGAATTTTAGGAGGATTATGTGTATTGTGCTGGACCATACTAGCTCGGCCTTTTGGATATTTTTTGTGCTGCTGCTTAGTTTTACTTTATGTACTGAATTTGGAATTTTATTGGATTATAGAAGTTTTATTTTAATCATTTATGTGGAATGGATTTTGGAATTCTTTAATATATGTCTTGGAGTTGTTTTGAGTTTGATATATCTTATCTCCCGATCATGTTTTTCTAAAAATATCAATGCCATCCATTTTTTTATATTATATTACTTTGGTGCTGGTTTCCACCCCGGGGCCTACTAGAGGCAGGACTTGGGGGTGATTATCTTTGTTACATAATTTCCATCTTAAGAGGGGAGTATTTAGAGGGAGGGGGTTATGAAAGAAATTACATTAAAAATATTATTTGGGTAAATATTATGAATACTATATGAATAAGAATAAGGTTTCATATTGGATTAATATACCATATCATCCAACATTATGGCATAATTTCACTTTTAGAATATAAAAATGAAGGTTCTGAGAGTGTGATTAAATTATAATTAAATTAATTCCATTATTATTAAGAATAATAATCATTTACAAAAATATTAATAGCATAGTTTATATTCTCTGTACTAAAAATAATTTTTTAAAATTTATCTTAATTTTTATGTGCCATAATTAAAATTATAATAATGAAAACATAAGAACTATTATTAATTCTATGAGGAATGGGAATTATGTCTCATGTTAATCCCTTTTAGATTAATTAATTCACCATTTTTTATTGATCTAAAAAATAAGGTATTTAATTATTGACATAATTTATTATAGTTTTATTTATTATGGAAATATGGATATTAATTATGTTATTTGAGCCATATGAATCCATTTCTCATATTGTTAAATTATCCCTGATATAAAATTAGTTATATATAATATTTTAAATGTTTTGATTTTAGGGGAAATTTTATATGATATATAGTCTCATTGTATATGAAATTTATGAAACCATAGTTTAACATAATTATTGTTGGATTACCAATATTAATTAAGAAAAATTAAACACATAGTTTAATTGGTTAATCATCAAACTATCAGTGAATAGATAAAAACTTTATCCAATTAGCTACACTATTGAACAAGTCACATGAAAAGGGTAAAATATATATAGTCGAATAAATGTAATAAATGTCTTGAGGAAATAATAAATGTATTAATAATAAAAAATTTGTTCAACATTATTGAACTTAATGAAATGATTTCAAATATATTATTATACATCAATTCAATGATATGGATGTTTTCTTAGGGAAAAGAATACAACTCACTTTTATACTTCAACATAATTCAAATGTTAATGGATATATTCTTCAAATACCTGGTTTATTATTTAATGTGTTAATATTTTTCCTGATGAAATGGTGACACTAAATATATGTTCAATTATGACATATATATTGATCATAATAGTTTATTGTAAAAATTCAGAAAGAGAGAAAATAAAAAAATGTATAGTTGGTGGAACTAAATTATGATTAAGACAATGTGATACACTACCATCATGGAGAGGGAAAAGGTCTTTGATACATTTAGTGTGATTGGTCATTCAAATATATCACTGATAAAAATAAAAAAGTATCTAAAAACATGGATTTAGTCATATTAAATATGTTAATTATTAGGGAAAAATATTCATCATTTCTTTTCTATATAATCAACTATCCATCATTAAAAAATAAGATGATAAAATACTAATAATTGGAATTAATTTTGATAAAATAATTTTATATCTCTATAGAATAAGATATTTAATTAATTTATCTATTATTATAGAGTTTTGATG
This sequence comes from Viscum album, assembly GCA_963277665.1. Taxonomy (NCBI): domain Eukaryota; kingdom Viridiplantae; phylum Streptophyta; class Magnoliopsida; order Santalales; family Viscaceae; genus Viscum; species Viscum album. Next base: position 524,970,239 of record OY728150.1, read on the forward strand.
ATTTTAGTAAGAATATTTTTTCATTTGTTCTTGATCAAATGATGGAGCTTCTCTATAAATAACATCAATTAAATTTATATATACACCATAGTAATATATCTTGTATATTTATTTACAACAAAACTTCTAGTGCGGGATTGAGAAATTAAATATTTATTTTAATGTTTATTGGTGTGTATTATCAAAATATGTTATCTCTAAGAAAAAAAAATTTAACTAAACCTCTATATTATAATTTTTAGGTGACAGGATATCGAAATAGAGATGGTTATAATAATTTGAATGACATTAATATTAAATTATGTAACCTAAATTATCATTTTTCAAATAATAATTCTTTAATAATTTAGAATAATAATAATGTATCTATAAATATAATGACATAGATGATTTTATATTATTTGTCTTATTAGTCCCTATAGTGAATTATTACCAATTTTATATGACTATGACCCACATTTCACATCAAATTTTAAATAAATATTCATATTGTGACACATTTGGGAACTATATATGATCAATAGAATGATGGTTATTATAAATGTTAAAACAAATTGGGTACACACTATGGCCCGCCCCAATAAAAATACAATGAAATTGATATAATGTCAAAAGTATTGATATTTTTCATAACAAATATTTATTCATTTAAGATTAATCAAGTGGAATATTAAAAATCCTTTTATAGGATTGATAAAGTTTGAAACTTCTCCAAAAAACATTTTTTCTACAACAAGGAAATTGTGACCTATACAATAAAATATCATCATATCCTATTAAAAAATAAAGCTATAGTGATAATAAAATGAAGGAATATGTATTTTATTTAGGTTATTGTTCACTCTTAATTATATCACTGTGAAAATGTATTAAAATATTTGAAGAGACACTATTTCAACCATAGACTAGAATTTTTTTGATTTGATTGTGAATTTAGGTTTTAATTTATTTTTTTATATATAAAAACTATTATAATGTGAATTCATTCTTCAAAATGTCATTATTGATAAAGTACATGAAAGAATATGTTTATATTACCACCACTTAATTATAAGATATTGATTCAAAAAATTCCTATAATGGAGATCTTATCTAGATTCATAATGACAAAGAGAAATTATTATGAATTTAAAAACATTGTTTTTTAAGGTACTTGAGGGGAGTTACTAGATTTAGAAGTTGTATGTGGTGTAAAGAAATAAATATATAATATTAAACAAAATTTATATAGAATAATTTGTACTGAATATATTGAATATGAAATTATATAACTCATCAAGATTATAAAACATGATATTCTTCTATAATAATGTTATATTTCATTACAATAGTCATGAAAAAATTAATCATTTTTATTTCATTAAAGAAGGGTAATATAAACTATAGGGTTATAACAAGCTCAATGTTAACAACTAATATTATAGAACTTATTAAAAAAATTGAGGCACTATAATCCTAATTTGTGAAGGATCATATTCTATAAATAATAATAAAATTGATAAATTTATTTTCTAAATAAAATTGTATTAAATGGAAAAGAAGTAAATTTATAATAAGATAATTATTTTAATTATTATAGATAAATGTATAATATTTCATTAGTATTGATTATATGAAAATTAAAAATTTCGGGTGGTGGTAGGAATCATATCGAATTAACATATTCATTGTAATTGGAATGATATTGTTATGTGTATCATATATTTGGTTATTAAAATGAACAATATCATATTATAATGTACAAATTAATTAATATAAAAATTTATGAATTCATTAATATCATTGAATTTAAATTCATATATATATATATATCTAATAGTGAAAATTATTATTTTAAATATATTATTTTAATTATGGAACAAATTATATGATTTAAAACCATATAGTTTTTAGTGAGTTATTAATTGAGAGTTGTATAAAAAAAGTCTAGATAAGTATTTCAATTCTAAAATAAACATGGATGAACATAAAAACAATGAATTTATGATAATTCCCTTTCAATAATAATTTTTTAATATAAAAATATAGTTTTAGAATATGGTTGGTATTATAACGTTGATATATTTTTAAAAGGTTTAATAAATAAAAAATACATTCTTGGAGAAATATTTGTTTAATTGTTAAAATAATGTTGTTTCAAAAATTAATATCAATTTTTAGAACCTATAATGGAATTGTTTTTTGTAAATTTAATTTTATGATATTTATAATTAATGACAAAGAATAAAATTATTTTCCTTCTAAAAGATAAATTTTAAAAACTAATCATCGTTATATTTTGTAATAAATTTTCAATAATAATTCATAAAATATAAAATTCAATAATTTATTCGTAACACCCCAAGATATTATGATATGTATCTTTTAAAATTTAATCTCTTCATTGCCTTATGTTTCTTGAAAAACCTAGCCTAAACGAATATTGAAATAATATTATGTGATCTTAATATCATGTCCATTAAATTGGAAGGAACGAATCGTATTAACCACATTATGAAATATATAATTTTCCATATCATTATTAATGTAGTAATTAATCACAGTAAGATAATGATATTAAAAAAAATTATATAATATATATTCAATCAAAGAATTTGACATTTATCCAAAATATTTGATAGAACGAAAATATGAGAAAATCCAATTTTACGGATAAAATATAATATGTTTATAAAGGTAGTGTTTCCATATTTTAATTATAAATATGTATTAAAAATAAATATTTACACTTCTATAAAAAAATAATCTACATTTTTTTAAAATGGAACTTCAAAATTAGCTTCGAATGATTTTTTTTTATTCAAAAAATATTTATCTTTCATTAAATACTGAAAAATAATAATTCTTATTGAAAGTTATATTTTAAAAAATTAAATGTTTTAATTTATTTTTTTAAAGATAAATTTAATTACATTATATTATTAATAATCCGATTATGTTCACTAGAATAAATTTTATTATTGAATTTGGTATTGAAACCTTTTTATATTAAAAAGGAATTTTTTTGGAAAAAAACTATTTTTCATTGCATTTTTTCAGATTTAACTTAGAAACATTTATATTTCTAATTATAACAAATTAATTACAAATTTCTTTTTCAAATTTCCAAAATTATTAAATATTTTCCTTTTTAAAATTATGAATAGTAACCTTGTAATATTGTTTACTATGATACAGTGTAAAATGGGTAGTTTAGGTTAAAAATAAAATGATAAGGACTAGAAAATGAAAATAATGCATGAAAAAAATAATTAATTAATTAAAATTATTTCATAAAACCTAATTATACCAATTGAATCATGTAATAGATAGTTTTCCCTAAAAATCATACAGATATTTTTAAAATTAGTGAATGTGAAAAAATATCGTACTTGTATTTTTTATAATTTTAATATTTTTAATATCAGGTTAACCTGGAGATATCTTATATCATAAAAATTATATGAAAAAAAAATGTAATTTTAAACCCCATGTTAATTTATTTATAATTTATAGTGACTATATAGTTACATTAAATGCTTTCACAACACATATGCAATAATAATTTTGTCAATCAAAATATCAAAGAAATATTATTAAAAATATTTATAAAAATATAAGTTGAGGTAAAAAATGTGATAAAAAAATTTAAAGAATAACATTAAATCCTATTAATATAATAAAATAGGTTTTTTATGTTAAATTTTTCTCTTGGTTATCTTAAGTCAATGTAATGAATAGTTCCTAAATTGACATTAATGATATTTTAAAATAAATAATATTTTAACAAATGAAATAAATTTCCCTAAAATAATAAATTCAGAAAAAAGAATATGATATGGTATAACATATCATCAATGGTATATTTATGGGACATTTTTCATTTTATAGTAAAAATATAAACTCCTAATGAGTAAAACTCAATGTTGTCATGGTAAAAGTTAATGGGATTAAATTAGGGTTAAAACCAAAAGATAAGGGTAATAATGTCATATAAACATGTATAAAAATTATTTGAGGATATTATTTCGACCCATACCCATATTTTCATCGAAATAAATCATTTTTTATCCATTTGGAAATGAAAATTAATTTTTATTAATTTATTACTTTGAGGGTTTCCAAAAGTTCTTGTGACCTCAATTATAAAAGGCCACCTCCTCCCTCAATTATTAATATCATCTTGAGAATTATTTACCAACCATACCCCACCCATTTCTCTTAGAAACATAATTATTTAATTTTTTGATGTCAGGGGACTTCCAAAAGTAAAACCATACTATCCCTAAGAAGATATTTAGAGGATTTTCACTAAAGAAGAGGTAATCATGTTTACCGAATCTTTCAATTAAATTTCTTCATTTACATCATCATCACAAGTTTTTCTATTGAAAATAATCATATAACGTATCATATTTATACTTATATTTTATTATGTATATAGAACAACCATATTCCAAATTTTATTCATCCTATTAAATCTAATTCATCGTGCATGTGTACGTAAGGCTAACTGTCTCCACATCATTGTGAAATTTTTTTCTCATCATCAAATTACATGAATATATATAATGTTGTAAATATTAGATATCTATATATATATTATAATAATTACATGATATTGACTATAGAAAAATTAATATATGATCCACTTCCTTACCATTTCACCATTAATGGAATGATATCGTTGTTCTTGTATATGTACGACCAACCGTATCCACGACATGATCCAATTTCTTTTTGAGGTTCATTATTCAAAAATGATTATAAAAATGTATATAGTTAATAAATATGATATTTATGACCTTTATATCATTATTTATATGATTTAACTTTACCATATTCAAAATATTTGCGTCTTATATGACAAAACATGCATAAGAAAATGATGCTGTTAACATCCTAAACAAGGGTAATAACAAAATATTATTAACAAATGGGTGATAAGATGATATAAGAGGATCATATATGATATCATAAATTCTAAAATGGTTCTTCAAAAATTAATTACATTCTATAATCCATTATTTGGGAGGTTAAATAATGTTCAACTAAAGTAAATCTCATGGTAAAGGATCTTTATCTCACTTTTATTTCTCTGGGACACATGATTTATTTACCACTTATTTATTTTATATGGGGTATATACTTTCTATTTCATAAGTTATATCATTAATTTATTTATTATTATGATATTTCACAGTTTTTTAATATTTATTCTCTTATTGTGCATTGGATTCGACTGATTTCAAGTGGTAAGGTATTTTTAACTCAAAGATATTATTTCAGTGAAACAATTATTTCATTATTTATGTGATTATATAAGTATGTGTGAAATTGATTTTTATTATATTTTATTTTATTTCAAATAATTTAATTTTGATTTATATATAATACACATATAATATTAATTTTATTACTACTTAAAGAAAAGATATTCTATTTGTAAATGTTTGTTTCAGAAATCTCTTCATTGTATGGGATTTTTTGTCTAAGTCTCCACTGAGGAATATTTATTTTCTATTTTTTCCAAAAAAAATCAAAAAAGTTATTTTAATAAAATAATTTTATCAATGATTTAATTTTTAAAATTTTGTTTCCAAGGAAATATTTTTTTATTTTAAAAAAACCCCATTTTTTACTGAAAAATTTGAACGCAATATTTTTGTTGTTTTCTAAACAAGTAACTTTATAAACCCTTTAATAGTGAAAAAGGAATGTTATTTTTTACTTTTAAAGAAATTATAAAATTACCCAGAGTAAAAAACATTGTTTATCTAAAACTCCATTTTCATGTTTATGATTATATATTTAAAAGAAAATTTTATTAAATTTGATTTCAAAAAAAATCAAAATGAAAATTACATTTTTTTCAAAAATATTTTTAAATATATGTTTATGTTATGCATAAGTGAAAACCCCTTTATTATTCCTCTAATGGTAAATATATTTATGTTATCCTTATTCTTCCTATAAATGGTTTATAGTCATTTGGACTAAGGAATATACGATAAATTTATTCACTTAATTCATTTTTAAAGACAATAACATTTCCTTGAAATGATCACATTCATGTTATCATTAGAAAATGAATTTATCCTATATATCCATTTTATTTATCATAGATATTATTATTTCATAAACCATATTTCACTAATAAATATATCTTGTTCTACATTGAGAGGTATTTGTTTGACTAGGGGTGTATTGATAAATCGATATCATTTAATCTAAATGGATATTTGATGTTATATCATATTCATTCATGAATTAAATTTATTATTATATTTAAATGGAATTCATTTTACTTGATGTGATGGGTGGGGACGGTATTATATAAACCCTTGATACATTAACAATTCTCATGATTCATATTAGTTAATATAGAATTAAATATTTTTTTACTTGTAGATTAAACTACTTTGTGAATGGTCTTGAATGTAATGGTTAATGTGATAGATACATATTGTCAAATAATTAAGCATTTATAACATTCATATTTTTTGATTTATTATACAAAGTATTTTAACTATGACAAAATCTATTGATGTATTTTATTCCCATATTATGTATTAAATGACATGTATGATCAGTTATATATATTTCTATATGATTATTCTTCTTTATTTTAGTTAGATTATGTTTTAATTAACCCTTACTCAACATATTAACACACCCCTTTATTATATTTTATTTTTCCTAGGTTTCCAAAAATTTTATTATGATTATTATGCAGGGCTATATTATGTTTAATAATAGATTAATCAAATGAAAATTTTTTCTATTTTATTTAAAAAATATATAATTTGAATTCAATTATTTATCTCATTTACCAATACTATAAAACTATTTGGTCTTTTGGGATGTGATATCTTGTATATATGTCATTGCAATAAAGTTACACTCCAACTCCATGTTTTTGGAGTCTTATACATTACATTTAGTATTAGTGTATGTTTATTAAAATCCTTCGTAACTAGATTTAGGAAGTTCAATATAATAAAATCCAACCCTATAATAGAAATTAAGGATAAGTGTGGAATAAAATCCCAAAGAAACCATGTCTATGATTATGATATTAGATCTTCATACATTTTTCAATATTTTTATGTGTTTCACTAGTTTTTAGATAATACATTGTTTTTCATAATGTTATAATCTAATCTAGTGTATGACATCATTTAGAAATATATCCTACCAAAATAAATGGGAACCACAACATTAAAAATAATCCAAATAGTAATAATTGTTGTTTCTTTAATGGTTTTAACAGAATATTTTGGATTTAACTAGCCTCCCAATCATTCTCATCATGTAATAAAATAGTTTCATGTTCTAATGATAAGGATATGAAATTTTAGAAGTCTCATGGATTCATAAGGATACATGAGAAGAAGAGGATGACATGGATAAATATATATACAAGGAAAAACAGAATGAATGATTTTTTCAAATTTAAAAATTGTTGAAGGAAAACCATGATATATAGTTAATAGGAAAATGATTTTTCATCAAGTGTGGTGAAAAAGGCCTCTATACTCATGATTTCAAGGGAAATAACAAATTTACCAATGTTAAATGATTTAAATATAATGATATGGGGAACTATGAAAGAGAATTTCCCAATCGTCAAAGGAATATTCCTGAAAATATGCTAATAGATCATGGTTAAGATTATGATCTTACCAAATTTGAAGAGGAATGATTATTTTGATTTAATAATTATTCAATATTCATATTTTATCAAATATGTACTGGTAAAAAGTAATATGGAAAAAATAATGATTTCACGGTAATACTATTTCATTAGGGATTTTGAGGTATGTGATGAATAGTACTGGTAACAAAGGAATGTGAGTCTATGGAAGGTTTATCTTTGTAAAAACACATGACTTCAGGAAGGTAACCTTAATAATTTTTAATATTGAGATAATAATGATAATGAGAGGTTTATGGGAATGTATTGGTGACTATGAATGTGGATAGTGATTTAATATTTTATGTTATCTTTGTTGGGATTACCATATGTTTGAATTTAATAAATGTACCTGATATTTTATTATTAGAATAATTCATGTTTCCATTATGGTTTTAACGTGATAAAGGTATTCATATATTTGAAATTTTAAAATATGTGCTAAATTATGTTGGTTGGAAAATTTAATGTTAAGATTGATTTTGGGATTTTACTGACCTTTTTCAGTTTGAATTTGGATAGATAAATTTTGGATTAGTCTTAAGGTTATCTAATTATGGATTGAATAATGTTTAACATTGAATATTATTGTTTTATTTTAAAGTATGGTTTGTTATATTTTATACCATTTGGTAAAGATTTTAATTTTGGTTAATATTTAACAGTTGATGGAATGACTTATGATTCTCTTGACAAAACCATTTCGGGAATAAATATAACTTTAAAATATCCATATATTTTTTAATAAATGATTTAGAGATATATCAATACATAGAAAATGTTGATATTATTCTTTTGACTTGAAAATAAATCAAGTAAGTTTATCTTCCAAACATATTTTTTTGATAGAAAAGGAATCCATCAAATGTAGGAAAATGATTTTTGAATATAATTATTATCTATTTATTATTATTACTAAGAAATAAATGGAGTTTTATCCAATCATATATTAATGGGTTTTTTTCTCTTTTTTGGGTAATGTTCTCTGTCACTCTCCATTAGAACATTGTACTTATATTACTCTTTCGTTCCTATGTTTTCACTTCCAACTACTATTCTCCTATAGGAAATCCTAGTGCTTTGGTGATATATCCATTTCTATTTCCCTCTTATTAAGTTTTGTTCTATTAAACCATTTTTTAATGTGGTTTTCCAAAAAGTAATTTTCTATTATAAACCATTACATTTCAAAGTGCAATTCCTAATTTTCATGATACAAATTATTAAAGGAGCGGAGAATGTAAAACCTTATTATTTTAAATTCTGTATTTTTTAAATGTATTATCTATATTATAATACATTTCACATAAAACCTTTCTTAAATGTACAATATAATATTAGTATGTGATTATTATAACCTAGTTGTTAAATTGGCAGGAAGAAATAGTATTAACCACACTATGAAATATATAGTTGTCAGCCTCATTATTAATGTAGTAATTAGATTCTATTAGAGAATGGACTTACTCTAATTTATATATTTTATATTAAATAAAATGGACTGACATTCATCCAATATATTTGATAGTCATAAGATAATAACAACTCAAATTTTATGCTTGAAAATCTATATTATTCTATAGGCACTTATGTGTCCATTTAATGAAATAACTGTTTTAAATATATATTAATATAATTTTATAAATTCTATTTGATAAAAAAAATTCATTTTTAAAACATTAATGTCAATATTATATTTTGTTTAATTTTTTGTATCTATTAGAAAATATTTATTTTCCATTAAATAGTGAAAAATATTTATTTTAATTGAAAATAATATTTCAACTATTTAGAAGTGAAATTTTAAGTTTCTTACAATATAAAATTATTTAAATTCTAATATAAATATTCTAATTATTTTAATTGGAATAAATTTTACGGTTGAATTTTTATAATTGCTAACATATTAATATGACATTTGTCTGGAAAAACAAGTGTGTTTTGTTATGTTTTGTTTTTTTAAATTTAAATTTAATTCTAAGAGATTTTTTAAAATTTTGAAAAGTAAATTCTATATTTTCATTCATAAAATCAAAAAATTGAAAACATATCCCATTTATATTTGACCTATATGAATAGTAACCTTCATAATTTTTGATACAATAGTAAGGGTTAAATTGGATATTTAATGTTAAAATAAAATGATAATGAATAGAAAATGACCATAACATTGTATCATATCTTGTTGAATGAATTAAAGTTGACACTTAACACTTCAGGTTTTGAATTCTATCATTTAATTAACACCTTTGAGTGAAAATTACATTGATATTATTACAATCAATGAATGTGAAAAAATTTCACAGTATTATTTTTTATAAGTATAATATTTTTTATAGTGTAATCCTGGGCATATATTCGATCATAAATAGTATTTGGAAATATAAAATAATTATTTACATCATGGTAACTTTTTTAATGATTTTAGTGGATAAATAATTACCGTAAATGTTTTCACAATGGTAATTCTATAATTATTTTGTTAATGAGAATATCAAATAAATGTAAATAAAAAATTTAAAATAAATATATTTTTATAAAATTAATGTGATAAACATATTTTATAGATTCGTTATACATAGTAGTGATATAATAAAATATTTGGTTTGAATTTATCTTGTTATATTGATTTTTTTAATGTTAATGTAAAGAATATTGTTAAAATTTTCATTAATGATTTTTTAAATTAAATAATATTATAATAAATTATATCAAATTACCAAAAATATTAAATTGATTAAATTTTTGTAATAATTATTATCATAATATAAATGATCTATTTATGGATCTTTTGTAATTTTATAGCAACAATGTTGACCCATAAGTACTAAATATCCATGTTGTCATAATAAAATTTAAAGTTATCAAATAAGGGTTAAAGTCATGATTTAAGGGTTAGAATGTGACATAAACTGGAAATAAATTATTGGAGAATATTATTTTGACCCATCCCTATATATTATTCTAAAAAACTCATTTTTTTAACCATTTTTAATTTAAAATTAATTTCTATTAAATTATTATTTATAGAGTTTCCTAAAGTTCTCCTCAACTCAATTATAGAAGAGAACCTCATCCCTTTCATTTTTACATCAAATTGAGCATTCTTGACTGACCAAAACATTCTCATTTCTCTTCTAAACATTTTTAGTTATGTTCTTGTGGTTTTTATCCTATATAAAGACCAACCATAGTGTCCCTAAGTGGAGATATAAAGGAAGTTTTCTGAAGATGAGATAATCATCTTTACCCACTCTTTAAATTATATTTCCTTTTATACTTTTTAATAATGTGTTATTTTCATTATAACATAATAAATACAGTATCATATATATACTTTTATTTAGTTTTGATAATGGTAAAACAATATTCTATATTTTATCAATCTTATGAAAAATTAATGTACCATACATTCATACTCATGACTCACCATCTCCACACTATGGTGTAAATTGTTTTGATCACCACATTACATGAATTTGTATAATGATTGAAATATATTATATATATGATAATTATTACATTTTATTTATTTTTAAAAATTATTATATCATACAATTCCATACCCTTTCACAATTAAGTGAATTATATAGTTTCTCTTTCGTATGTATGACCTATTGTCTCCAAGACATGATGAAATTCATTTTACATGTCTATAATACATGAATTTTTATTAAAATTTATATAATGAGTGAATATTATATATATTACCATAAATTTATTTTGTAGCTAATTTCCTAGTTTTTTCATGTAAAACTCTGTAATATTTCTATGAATACTCATGGATCTAAGCGCTGAGACAATATGATATTCTAATGTCTAGTGTGCACTGAATTATTTTTGTAATATATTTAATATATTTAATACCATGGGAATGAATCTTTCATAAAAAGGTATAATAAATTTAAAAAACAAGCTCGAATCAGAAATATGAGGGCTCTGTTGAGTTTAGAATGCAATTGTTACCATAGGAGCAACATAACCTTTTTCAGCACAAGGTGTTTTGAAAGGTCATCACAAGAATAAATAATTAATTAATTAATGAAAATTATTTATTTATTTGATGATGAAGTGAACTAATAGAATTCTATATATAACCATTTATCACCAAATTTAAGGACTTTCTTTGTTACCATGGTGTTTGGGAGAGGGGCTTCCTCAAAAGAATGTCGATGCATCAATCTTTGGGGATTGGTGTGCCAATGGAAATTGAGGATATCATGAACAACATTGATGTAAATTTATTATTTATCAGAGATTGATCCAAATTGAGTTAGGGATTTGTTTTCATGTAGATTTATCTCATTTTGATTAACCCATAATGAACAGAGATTATTAATCTAACAAGTTATTTCATGAGTTAATTGGTTCATTTGGGAAATTTCATTATCTTCACGTCGTATAAGCATTGATAATGTTTTGGGTTGTCTATTAATATTAATTAATCTCCCTAGAATAATGAATCAAGGCCAACATGAACATTAGTTGAGTTTCATTACTAAATATTTTGTTTGTACATTTTTTTCATCACAGTTCATCAAGCGATCATCATCGTTAATTAATTATGTCTGTTGTTTAAGAAATACTCGATAGGAGTTCATTATGAAATTGGTTTTCTCCACAAATAATCATTGTCATTGGTTCAGGATGAATATTGATGACTTGGGTGTTATTATGGAATATCATATCTGACATATCTTCTTCATACGATGTCAGATTGAAAAACCATCTCCCTCATCGTGACTCATATATTGAGGTAGAAGTTTTGATACTAATATCATGTATTTAATTTGGACTCTTGGTTATGGCCCAAGAATCACCATTAATATGCTATATAGTGAAATGTGACTTTTTCACTAGGTGTCTGTTTAGGGTAATATAATAACCTATCATGATCATTTTTTCATAAGGATCATAAATGTTTGATCTATATGGTTATTCATGGAAGTTGGTAGTGGAATAATGATGGTTTTATATTTATATACCATAAAACCAATGACTATACCCATGTTTTCATCAGGATATTTCCATACTCAGATAAGGATAGTTTCATATTTGGTTAGACATGAAATCTACCCCAGGGATATGTCATCTACTCATTGAAAACTATTTTTCATCCTATTTCTTTCTCATATTAGCTTCATCGTGAGCTTGTGTAAGCTACACAAGAACAGTATCAGTTGATTATTATTTTTTGGTATGTTTCAATGAGGATTAGTTTTGGCATAATGTTCCCATCATAGATGGTGACCCCACTACTATTTAATGTTATTAATACAATTTGGGTGAGTTCCATTCTTCTAGAGAGAGTTGAAACTGAATTATTTCACTATTAACTCATTGTATTGGATAATGTATCACTTCTAGAGGCCTAATTAGATCCTCATTTCACATTTTCTTAAAATTTATATGGGGTTTTAATAATTGATGTGACCAACAATACATGGGTTTAGATCTAGTATCTTGGAGGATGTTTCCCGTAGGATCGGTTGTCCCCTAGTGAGCCCCGGGTGTTTACCCCCAATCTGTGTATCAAGGTATGATCTTTCCAATGAGGTGTATTCTGATTGAGTGTGTATCATGGATGAACCCTATTAGTTTTCTTTTGTGTTGATATAAGAAGAGTGTGAAATCTAGGATGATTGTCGTTAGTGGATGTATTACTCATGGATCATGTTCTCGTAGACAAGTGTAATATGAAACCTTCGAGCTAGAAATCAAGGGTGGATTTATAGTTGTGATTTTTACCTTGAGAATTTGTTTCTTTATTGAGTATATCGAGATATTATTTATGTATGTGTTCTTGAAATATACCTTTGTTGAGATGATTGTTACTCATGATTCCTTGTGGTTTGTTATTTTTAGGTGTCCTATAAGGTATTTTTGTACTCATCCCTACAAGGTCTGTTCCCGTATGTATCATGTTTTATGAAAATGATGGACGTTTTTGTTGAGTATTTTTGGGACTTGAAGTATGTGTGGATATATTGGGATTGACAAACCGAGGTGTATACCGGTGGTTCATTTGACTAAATTTCCCTCCTTCAAATAAGGGAGAACATAAGATTAAATTTTTTATTGGGCTTTTATTTGGCCCATTTAATTTCATTATTCTAATTTTGTCATACTTTGGTTTTTGGATTATAAATGTATTCATGCATTATTTTCATTCATTTTACATTTTATCATTTTATGGGCTTGGAGATGCGCATGTGCATACATGTACATAAAGGAAATTCTTCCTATGTATGTGATATACCTTCTTGACTCTAGCAGACATCCCCTGAACTATTGGAGTTCGTATTGGTGTAGTTTTGTCTTGATCCCCATCAGGTCAGGTCGTGACATAATAGACAACATTACAATTTCATATACAAAATAATCAAGACTTAAATGATAAAACATTTCATAGTAAAATGATGTGGTTAACAAACGAAATAAGGGTAATAATGAAATATTATTAAAAAAATAGGTGATAATTTGATATAACAGGGTCATATATGATATAATAAATATGAATTGGTTATGGAATAAACTAATAACATGCACTAAATCATTATATGGGAGATAAAAATACATTCAAATAATGTAAAGTTCAATGTAATGGATTTTTATCTCAATTTTATTTATGTGGTAAATATGATTTATTCACCACTTATTTCTTTTATGTGGTCAACATACATCTAATTTGAAAAGTTATATCATTATTATTTTTAATCTAATTATATTTTATGTTTTTTAATTGTTATTATTTTTATTGGGAATATAACTTGACTCATTATAGGTTTTAAGGGTAATCTTAATCCAATTTCTATTCATTGGGTTGAAATACTGTTTTATTTATTATTTCATGCTAACATTTGTTTGAAATTACTTTTAATTATATTATATTGTATCTCCACTTTTTTTGTTTATTTACAGTAAATACACATAATATATTTATTTTATTAATACTCAATTCAATTGTATGATATTTTTAAGGGTTTATCTCACAAATATTTCCATTGTTCGATATTGTTTTTGTTTTTTATCCATTGAGAAATATTTTACTTAAATATTTTAAAAAATATTTTTAAAGTAATTTTTTTCAATAAATTCAATTAATCAATGATATAATTTCTATAAAATTTATTGAAGGGAATATTTTTTTTCAAAAACAATTCCCATTTTGATTTTCTCAAAATTGATAAAGGAATCTTCTTGGAATAATATGAATATGTAACATTCATAACCATTTTATATTGAAAAATAAATTTTCTTATTACAATTATGACATTTATAGAATTAACCACAGTCATGACCACCATATCTATGAATCTCTATTTCTATGATGATGATTATATTTTTTAAAAAAAATTAAAATTCGTTTAAAAATAAATAACTTTAAAAAGTATTTCAAAATTAAAATTAAATTATCATCAAGAATATTTTAATGGTATTTTTAGGTTATTGATCAATTAAAACGCAATTTATTCTTAATAAAATGGGAATACATATTGATATAATCCTCATTATTCTTCTAGATGGTTTATGTTCATTTTGAATAAAGAAAATATTGAAAATTCACTTGCTTGATTATTTTTTTAGTTAATAACATTCCATTGAAATGTTCAATTTCAAGTAATCATTAAAAATTAATTTTACATTAAATATAAATAATTTTATAAAAGATATTCATTTTTCATATACTATATCTCATTTATAAATATGGTGTTTTACATTGAATCTATTTTTCTTTGACTCAGGAAATATTGATAAATATGTATCATTTACTCAATATAGATATTTTATGTTAAGGTATATTAATTCATGAATTAAAATGATTATTTGATATAAAATTAATTATTTGAACTTGTAGTGATTGGTGGGATCTGATATTATATATCCCCCATGATGCATTGACAGGTCTCATTTGACAAAAATATTTAATAAATAATTAATCTATTTTTTACCTATAGATTAAACCACCTTGTGAATTGTCCCCACAATAATAGATAACAATCAAAATAAATGACATCTAATAACTATTAATTATATGTTTTCAATATTTAGTTATTATTATCTATAGGATTTTAATCATGTCAATGTTATGGATGTATTTCATTCTGAATTTATTGATTAAATGGCATATGTGATCAATTATTTACCTTCCTGTATTGAATATTTTTATTTATTCAAGTTAGTTTCCATATTACATAACCCCTACTGAGAATTTGAGTATATTCCTTTAATTTTTTTTTTTACTTTTACATAGTTTATAGGAATTTTATAATCTCATTTTTTAGGGTTATGTTAATAAGAATAATAGAGTTCAAAAATAAAATACTTTTTTTATTTAACTTATAAAATATACATAGAATTTAAAATATATTTCTATGTTACCAAGATTACTAAACTATTCATCATTTGGGATGTGATATCTTTTATTTATTCCTTTGGAATAATTTAAGGAACTTTCTCTATGTTACTAGAGTCTTGGTCTTTACTGTAATTGTGGGGTTTCCAATGATATTGAATTTTTCATTACATATACATCCAAATACTGTATAAAGAATTTTTTTTAAATAATTTCCTCTATAATTTTATTTGTAAACACCTATCCAACCATTATATTTCACTTGAAAACAATAAATAATAGTTATAATATTTATTTTCCTCTCATGATTCCATCGATTATTCTATGATGGTTATAATGAGCATTTTTTTCAATATTTACGTAGGTATAAAGAAATGTAATGTGTATTAATACTATTAATTCAAAGTTTTTATAAATTCATTAAAATTAAATTAAATTTATATATAATTATTTTATTATATATTATTATACGTCACATATTTGATATCAAATAAAAAATTAAAAATTCCCTCTCATTATGTCACCTTCACACATTGAAATAATAAAAACATACTCTAATTAACAGAGTCCCCATTATCCATATTCAGACATATTCTAATTATATAATATATTATGAATAAATTGTTTCTAATACAATAACATTGTTTATGGAGAGATTGAAGTGATATACTTTCATCAACGTATATCACTTACAATGTGTGTTATACTTCTATTTGGAGCATGAGAACCTCTAGTATCAATACATGATTTCATGAATTTTTACCCTCTAAGAATTCTTGAATCGTTAATGTGTACCAAGTATCAAATTAAGATACAATTTTTTAGACAGGATATATCAATAATTTTCATTTTATCCTAAAATTTGATACTATATGTATAATTATTAAATCATTGTCGATATACTTATATAATTAACATAACCAACCCATTAAATAATTACCAATCATTTTATATTTATACAATCCATTACATAATAAATATAATGTAATTTTAAAAATCCATTAAATAATTAGTATCCTTTGGTTTTAAAAATTATAAATATATATTTACCATGATAATTATATTATTCCTAAGACTTAAGAATTAATTATGGTTAATATATATATAATTTTTAAATGGATAATTCTTTTAGTGTATAAATATTTATTTATATTATTTTTTAGGGATAATTTTTATATGTATTTTAAATAATTAGTTATTATGATGTCTAAATTAGGCATACGATGTGATGGGTGGTGCAACAACCTATATGACACCTTCATTATTTAGAAAGTCTCATGAGAAAAACATTCATAGGAAAAAGTGATCATCATTACCCATTTTTTCTATATTTACTAAAGAAGGATACATTAATAATGTTATCATATTGACCATTATATATTAGATCATTAATTATTATAAACTATTTTATTTATTTAAATTTTTTCTATAATCCATTGTAAATTTATACCCATATTATCCATTATATAGAGTCTTTGCAATATATATTAATATATATATATATATATGTATGAGTGTATTTTTTATTCCATGCTCACATCCATTATACACAAACCCTAAATATGTATATTTTCAAACAAAAATTGAATTAGCTCCCCATTACCCAAGAAGTTCATGAAGAAAAATATATGCTCCTTATGATTTTTCCTCCCTAAAGAGTTTTCGTCAAGCCATCAATCTCTTTCACTAGCCTTAATTTATCATCAGAAAAACACTCTTGATTTCTTATTAAGAAACATTCAGATTCAAAAATTTTGTTTTTCTTTTCAAGACTTCCAATATTTCTCAATCATTCTTTGAACTCTTCTTTCAAATTATGTTCAAGTTGAGTTTCTTATTCTTCTTCTTCTTTCGAACAACTGCATCTGAATTCTACCTCATTAACTATTGAAATAAAATAATTTTCAATACCATATTCAACATATTTTTCATATTCAAAATAACTACCTTCTTCTTATTAATATTTAGATAAGAAAATTATTCTTTTGGATTTGAATAATTTTCTTTATTTCCCTGTGGAATTCAATTTTCCTTTATCTTCTTGTTTCTTCCAAGATATTCTTGGATTTATTTCTTCTTCATAATTATCCTCTTATTTCATTATTAGAGTACAATTAGATGAAAAGTGAGTAACTCGTCCACATTCAAAAAAATCAAGGGAAGTTTCCTTTTGTATTTCCATATACATCTTTTTTAATTTTTAGAAAATAATGATAAAATATTATCAAGTTTTTTACAAACCTCATTTTCACAGTCTAATTCACCATATTCATCTTAAATACTAATGTTCTTTAACTTTTATCTCTTATAATCCTTGAAAGAAATTTATCAATCAACTTTTTTATCTTCAAGTATTTCCCCCTTCTTATTTCATAAGTAAAGAGAGTGCTATGAAAATAATCAAGAGATAATATTTTAGGATCTCTACCTCCCAATGAAGAAACTTTGGCATCAAACTATTCAAGAATAATTCTCAAAATCTTTTCAACAACTATAGAATATTCTATGTTTTCACCAAGAAATGTGATAGTACTAACAATGTATTTGACTTGGTAAATAAGTCCCCAATAGAGTTATACTCACCCATTTTCATATCTTCGTACTTCAATATCCATATTTGAAGTTTTTCCTTCTTCAGTTTTTTATTTCCTTTGTATATGTTTTTCAATTTATCCCATATACCATTTTCTATGTCAACACCATTTAACCTTTGGAATTAACTTTTAGATAGTGGTGATAATATATAATTTTTGTCCCTTTCATAAATCTCTAGATTCTTCTTATTAATAGATGTAAGAGGATAAGAAAAATAAATACGAGGAAACCCATCTACTGAGCTTAAAGAACATAATATCTAATATATATAAGATAATGAAACATTCTATCTTTCCAGATATGATAATTATTTCCATTGAAAACTGGAAAACCTTTACTTTTTATACAATTCAAATTCTTCACCAGAAAAGAAAAATTAAAGGAAACATATGCTTTAATACCACTTAAAAGTGCCTAGTTAGGATAATTGTATGACTGAGAGGGGTAGGGGTGAATCAATGATACTTTTTTCTTTTTATGTTTCCTTTCAATTTAAACAACCTTCAACTCATGTTAAATATTTATTTCCCTACTGAAAAAAACAAACACACATCCATAGGAAAACACGTATTTACAATGTTCATTATTCAATAATAATATATACTTCCTTGGTATGTTATGGAAAATATAAAATACCACATAATACACTAGAAATAAATCATTGGATTACAACAAGTTGGATATTCCCTTTCACTCAAGTAGCATTGTGTAAACAATTCCAATAATTCATGTTCACCCTCTTAGCACATATAGAGTAAAAAACGTTTGTGTAAAAACTCATGTTACATGTGATTATTTTAAATTTCACAAATTTATTAAATTAAAAACACTTCTCCAATTTATTACCTATAATATGGTAATAACTTCTTGAACTTTGTTAAGGAAAACTCAAACTAATTTTCTCAGTCTTTTTTTCCTAGTCTGATTCCTCTAAGTCTTATTCTCCCTGATACGATTCCTCTTAGTATGATTCTCTTTTCCTAATTCTTCTATGTCTGATTATTCTTATCACGATTGTTAAATATGAAAAGATATAACATTTTCTAAGTATTATTGAGAAAATTAAAAACTCCTTTTCTGTCCAAAAATTCTAGCATGGAAATCCCAATCTAATAATCCAACCCGATATGATGATCTTCTAGAGCGGATTGATAGTATGGATATGGTAATCATCTGATTATAACAATCACTAATTATTATGATTAGATTAATAAAATGTTGTTAAATTTCCTTTTCACTTTTACTTCAATACGTAAAAACATTATCAACAAAAATTTCAATACAGAAATCATCTTCTTCACTCGAAAAACTCAGATATTCTCCATCTTTTGTGGTGACCAGTACATCTATCATTATAAAAGTACAATGTACTTTTCACCTTTTATTGGTGACCCATAAGAGTTTGTCTAAGGAATCCCAAAAACATTCCCGATCACATGAATTCATCCAAATCTGAATTTCCCCTAAAATCTAGGGTGAATTTATGACTTCATCAACTCTTCTCAAATCTTCTTGGTTATATTAAAAACATCATCTCTTATTCATATCAATTAGATTTCGTTAAAACAAAGAACTATATAAATTGAGTGTAAATGTATGAAGAAATTTATTCCACTCAGGTTTGCTGAATACGATACTTTGAATCAATTGACTACAATTATTCTTTTTAATGTCAAGCTCCCCCTTGACAGCATATTCAGCCAACTCCTTTCATCTCCTCTCTCAAACCAGTTTAACTTTGTCACCGTTTCTCTTTAACAACTTGGAAATTTACATAAAAGTAAAAAAAAATTAATTCAACCTATTTTGAATGATCGACTACATTTTTTATCAGTTTTTGTCATTACAATTTTCATCAGCCTTAGCTCATCTTTAGAAAATTTCTTCATTCACAAACTTGTTCTTGTTTAATGGCTTTAAATTCATCTGAGAACAAAATCAGAATCATCATAAAAACATTGGAAGGTATCATAACTTTCAATTGTTTTGGGATTACTTCTTTCATTTTTATCCTCAGTACGATCTTTTTTAAATATCATTTTCCTAAATAATATCATCCCGATAATGATTATCCTAGATACGATCATTCTAGGTACGATCATTCTGAGTACAATCATTCTGAGTATGATTTCCCTAGATGAGATCTTTATCATCCTTATTTTTCTTTTCCACCTTGATATGATTATATAGGGTATGATTCATTTTTTATCAAAATAATCTCTTTCCTCTCTTCCACCTAGTTATGAAAAATTTGGGTACGATTTGGAACACCTTTTTCCGTTCATTATAGGTCTGATCATTCTTAAAACAATTTTCCTCATCTCTTTAACTCCCCCTTTCTTTCATAAATCTTCCATCATAAGTTTCAAAAATTACTTATGATTTATGAGAATTACTCATCAGAAAAGCATCGCCACTTTTATTATATCATAGTTATAGAGACTTTTATTTTCTATAAATATGATCACTTCTTCCATAACAATTTTAGAGTGTATATGAAGTCGATTTAATTCCAAAAAAATTAATTCTCAATATAATCAAACCTTTACTTCTGGACTCAGTTTGAATCTAATTACAATCATTATGATCTTTTCCTATACCGAACCTAAGGTGAGATGGATATTTTCTAAAAACAAATTATGAGTCTAATTTTCACCTTAATAAAATGTCATATGATTTTCTTTCCTTAAGAAAAATTTCTTGACAACAAACGAAAACCCTTGAAAACAATCACCTTCATCATCATCTTGGTCCTAACAGATAGTGGGGATAGAAACGCATGCCATAAACTTGGAGATAAATATGTTTGACACCCATGTTCATCCTAAAATTAAAAAATTAATCCTTTGATAATGTTTTTGTAAAACTTTTAGCAACATGTTCTGATATAGGAACATACTCCAAGTTTATTTAATTTTCTTACACATGATATTTAGTGAAGTGATATTTTATGACAATATTTTTGAATGGGAATATTGTATTATATTTCTTCTAAGGATTATAACAATCTGAGTATCACAACCCAAGAGAATTGGTAACTTCACTTCAACAAGTAAGTCTTCTAACTGAGTCCTCATCCACAAAAGTTGGGTAGTATCTTGAGTGAAAACAATATACTTAGCTTCATCCATGATAATATTTTCTAGTTTTTCTTTCTTAGCATGCCAACTTACACAACTTTTCCCAAGAAGGGAAACTCCACCATATGTAGATCTTTTATCAAAACTTCTTATCCAATCAGCAACTATCTTTCCAAACAAATTAATTCTTTTTTATCTATTATACCTAATTATAAAATATTTTATACCTTTGATATATCCATGAATTGTTTTTCTAGATAATAGGTGTGATTATTTTTGAATTATTTTGAATCTTTAACATAACATAATATCAAAAATAATTTATGGTCTTTAGTAGTCAAATAAAACAAACATCCAATCAATTTTTGAAACTCTTTAGAGTCAACTTCTTTACCTTATATATATGTTTTTCAACTTCATTCCCATTGAAATTGGTGTGTAAATAGTTTTTAAACTTTCCATTCCAAATATATTAAGAAGTTCATTAGCATAATTTTCTTAATAAATAAATATATGTTTCTTCTTTTCTATGATTTGTATCCCAAAAAATTATTTCAACTAATTAATCAAGGACATTTCCAACTAATTTTTCATCTCTTCATCAAATCTTTCACAAGTTCATTCATCATTCCCAAAAATGATGATTTCATCAATATATACAATAATAATAAGATACATTTCATAGATTTATTTTTTGTAGATATTATTATCAACCCTTAACTTTTTGAAGTTATATCTCCTTAACCAGATATCCAATTCATAATTCCAAGATCTCAGATCCTTCTACATCCCATACAAGGCTTTCTTCAACTTACACCCATAACTTTCATTTATCCCAATAACAAAACCACATAGTTGTTCAACATAAATTTCTTTATCATGATCTCCATTTAAAAAACATGAATTTACATATATTTTAAATATATTGTATCCTCGTTGTTCCAAAATAGAAATAAATAATCTAATAGTTTCTAACCTTGCAACTCGAGAAAAAGTCTCATTAAAATCAATGCCTTAAATCTGTTAATAACATTTTCATAAAAATATTTATTTATTCCTTATTAATTATCCATATTCATTTAAATTGGTCAGGTAAACCCATTTTTTAACAATAATTTTTTTTTATTTTTCTTATGTATGAGTTCCCAAGTATCATTCTTCTCAATCGATACAACTATTCATTCATATCATGAATCCATTCAAGATTATAAAAATATTAACTCACATCTTTAGACTCATATTTTTAATAAAAAACAATTATGTGTAATAACTTTAGATGTTCATCTTGTTTGAACAATTTTATATTGATCCCCAGTTATATTTTGAGCTTCCAATTTCTTCCTTAACCTTGGATGAGATAAAGGAAATTCTTCCTCATCACTTGAAATAATTGAGTTTGATTCTTTAATTTGTGTTTCATTATAATTTTTGGAATCCTTTTCATTTTTCCTAACAATATTTCTTTCATCCTCTTCATCTTCCACACCTACATGTGTTTGTGTAGTTTATTCCTTAACTTTGTTAAGAAAGTTTACACCAACTGAATCAAAAATTCACCATGTTTATTTTTTAAAACATCTATATTCTATATTTTCCAAATCATAACCAAGAATGATTTTGTATTCACCTCTCTAATCAAACTTCATATAGTTCCACCTTTGTTCATTAGGATTTTGGGAATCCCAAAAACTCTTAAGTATTTCAAACCTAGAGCTTTTTCATAAAACATTTCAGAGGGAGTCATATCAGAACATGTCCTATAGACACTCCGATTATGAATATAAAAAGATATTCTCATAGATTACATCCAAAATTAAAGATAAATACAATTATCAAGATACATCGTACACCCAATTTCAACCAAAATATTATTATTCCTTTCAGCAATGCCATTTTATGAGGTGTATATGGGGCACTAAACTCATGCTGAATTCTATTTTTTTAGATTAATTATGAAATTATAATTATTTTACTCACCACCATCATCAGTTCTCAACTTCTTCATAGAATATACACATTCCTTCTTATCTCTTCTCCTAAAACATTTAAGCTTTTTAAAAGCATCAGAATTGTGTTTCAAATACATAAAACAGGTAATGTGAGTATAATCATTAATGAATGAAATGATGTACTTATTTCATAATGATGATTTTTTTCTCATCATCCCAAAAATATCATAATGTAAAAGTTTAATGGGTAATTTTTATCATATGTAAACATTATTATGCCTAGAGTTTGTAATATTCCCTTTCTGAAAAATCATGCAACATCAATCTATTTTTCATAACATATCAGGAATACCCTGGATATTGTCTCACTTTATAACTTTCTCGTTTTTCACTAATACATATATCCTAAAATTTTATTCCACAACTTATTTTCTTCCATATGTCTTAAGTAACATAAATTTTATACGTGACCAACTTGAAACAGGTTTCCTTTTGTATGATGTCTACTTATAACAAATTTAACATATTCATGTCTTTTCAAAACAAAACCACCTTTTCTAAATACAACTTTATTTCCTTCATCAAAAATTAGTAAAATAGTCAAAAAAAAATTCATCCCATCAACCATAAAATTTTTCTTGGATTTTGGCTTTTCTTCCCCAAAAATAGTGGATCAAACACCTTTCATCCTGAGAGATTCAACATTTACAAAATTCAATTTCCCTTCATTGAAATTTTTCAAATTCTTGAAGAATTTAAGCCTCCAATCATATAACAATAAAACCAACTATCTAAGATCCATGTCCATTATCCTATTGTATATTTGATATCGGTTTTAAAAACAATATATTTTCCTTTCCCTTTATCTTTCATTACATAAAGCATCTAATAATTTTTATAAAAACGTCTGTGTCCCTAATGAAAGACTATATCCTTTTTCAACATACTGAGGTTGGTTTATTATCTCACAAATAGTTTAAAATGGTTGGAATATATTTTTAACCTTTAGAGAATCCTACTCGGGCTCCATCTAAATAAATTTCTATGATTTCTTACATTGAGAGGATTAACACCCCCTTTAGTTTTTCCTTCTAAAAATAATGGAAAATTTTTATATTATTGATTAAACAAACACATATTCATTATGTACCCAAATATACATCAATACCAGTAGTATACATAGAACAAATACTTTCTCCTATAACATTCATACTATCTGGAATTATAAACTTAATTATATTTTACATCAAAACATTGTTCAGCCCCAAACCTTATCTTATCATGCATAACCTTATTATCAAATGTGGGTTTCTTTATAACTTTATCATAACCAAAAGTGGTAAAAAAAGTTGTTTTAGACTCATTATTTTTAGAAACATATCAATTCTAAACTTTTTTTAGTTGTAGAGATGTAAACTATTTTCCAAACATTGTTCTTCTTAGAATAACTTCAACATTTTTTTCATCCTTTGATGGTAACTTCTATAAATCCTAATTAGGTTCACCGATTACAAAACATTCACCAAATTTGAATATATATTTTATTAAACTTATAAATCCATACTCATCTTTAGAAATTTTTTGTTGAGCAAGTTCCAACTCTTCTTCATTTTCTTTCAACATTACTTCATGATGTTCATTCTGACTCTTTTCCTTCTCAAGAAAATTCTTCATAAAATCAACCTCTTCATGTAAATTTTCATTATCATTAGGAATACATTATTGATTATTTTATTTAGAACTATACTTCTTCATATTATTAATTTCTTTTTCATGTTTTACAATCTTTTTAAGAAATTATTTCAATTATCTCTTTAGATGAAATTCAAACTCAGACTCTTCTTCTTTAGAACTACAAATTTTAAACTCTTTATTATTAACTATTGCAATAAAAGTATTATTTACAGCAACCTATGTGAAATTTTTGGGTTCAAATTCATTGTTTAACTCTTCATAATTTTTAGAAAAAAAACCTTCTCTTATTAGATTTGGAGAATTATTTATCTTT
Organism: Viscum album; assembly: GCA_963277665.1. Taxonomy (NCBI): domain Eukaryota; kingdom Viridiplantae; phylum Streptophyta; class Magnoliopsida; order Santalales; family Viscaceae; genus Viscum; species Viscum album. The sequence continues at coordinate 524,995,902 of OY728150.1, forward strand.
TCCCCTAGAATAAGATTTTGGTCTGTCACCCTATTTCATCTAGGGTCTTCTTATCCATATATCATATTCATAACTATCTTCACATTTATTACTTCATCTTAAATTTCTAGTAAAGTTTACAATAGAAAAATAGTCGAAAAAATTCAAAGAAACATTACCTTTATGATTCCCTTTACGAATTTTCACTTTTTTAGAAAACAAGGATAAAAATACATTAAGATTGTAACATATATCACTTTCATATTCAGAATCACCACCTTCTTATTCTTGATGAATCTTCTTAGACTTTCCCAACTTAGTATCTTTAAAGGAAATTTCTCTATCAAATTTTTCTTTTCCTTTCATAACTTTCTCCCTTCACATTTCATAAATAATGATAGTACTCTAAAGATCATCCAAAGATAGATTTCCTAGATCTATGTCTTACGGAGTTAAAACATTGGCATAAAGATCATCAGGAATAATTTTCAAGATCCTTTCAACAATAGTTGATCTTTCTAGCTTCTCACCAAGATATATTATTTTGCTAATAATATCATTCAACCTGGTAAAGAAGTTACCAAAATATTATTACTCATCCATTTTGAGATATTCATTTTCTGCCTTAACATTCTTAACTTGGATTTCTTCACCTTAGTGTTACCTTAATAAATATTCTTTAACCTTTCCTAGATATATTTTGAATTATAATCACCCTTCACTCTATAAAAATCACTTCCAACAAAGTAATGGTAGTAATGAATTCTTAGCTCTTCCATCACTCTCTAGATTCTTCTTATCCAAAGATATTAGAGGAACTATTTCATCTGGACGAGGAAATCCATCTATAGATACTTCTATAACATCATATACAAGATACATAGGATAAGGAAACATTCTATCTTTCTAAATATGATATTTTTTTCCATAAATGATTGTAATCCCATTACTATTCAAACAATTCAAATTTTCCATAACAACTTCTCTTCAAAAAACATTAGCAATGAGTAAATGAATAGAACATTCTCTCTGATACCACATATTAAGGCCCAAAAAGGATCAATGTGTCATTGATATGGGAAGGTCTGAATTAGTGATATCTTTTTCTTTTATGTTTTTTTTAAACAATGTTCACCTCCAGTTATAGATTTTTAAATTTTCTAAAAACAGAAAATTCACACATCCATATGAATTGAAGTATTTACAAGGATAACTACTAAATAATAGTACATACTTGGAGTCATTTGAAAATAATTTGATACCAAAAAATCCACTAGAAAATAATATTTTTGTGTGGATAGAGCATGTATGTTATAACCTTACACTTGTGTAAAACTATGATCAATTCAATAGTGTGTGTTCTTATCCTATAATGGATAATGTGAAACTAGTTTATGTAATAAGTTATGTAACCTTCACTAGTTGTCTCGAAACATGTTATTATGCTTCTTTATCAGCATTCACTATATAATTCCTCAAAACATAACTATTCACTTTCCTACCCAGTGGCTGGTAAGAACTATACTTTTGGAATTTTAACAAAATCTCAGTATGATGGCTCTATCTAATTCATACGTCTGATACTTCTATCTAGAAAATAGATAAGAAATAATACTATGGAAATAATTCTAAACCACTTCATTTTTTCTAGGGAAACATGTGTCTAATGGCCTAGTACAATCTAGTAACACATTATTCTTATTCTTATTTATAGAAATATTCCTTAGAAAACTCTATCCAGTAACATCTCCTATCTACTTGAAAACATTATTCACACACTCTCTCTCGCTCTCTCTTCACGTGTGAACAGTACAATAATCAGAATTTAAAATTTAATTATTACTATTTATAGGTTCACCAAATATATTATTGAAGAAGATATAAAACATTTTCCCACTCAACCAAATTCGCTAAAACTAAAATTTCACCATAAATTTAGTTCCATATTTAAATTCTTTAGTGCTTATAAACTCTTCTCGATTCTCCTCAAAACCTCTTGAATCTTGTCAAAAACATTATCTTGATTTGAACTTACTAACACTTCTTTAGTCTGATAGCAATGTCATTCTGATGGTGTCATCATTACGATGAAAAAATATGGTCACTCTGATTTTCTTGACCCAATTGAAACACATTTGAATAGAATTATTCTCATCATGATGCTCCAAACCAATAGATAAACTAATGACTTTACATTCAAGATCTTCATACCAACTTAAAAAACTACTTATTCTGATTCTCTGTATCAACCAAGATACATGAAACTCTTTTACCAAAAACATTGTTGAAACCTCTTTAGAATTAAAAAACCCCTTTACACAACACATTGTAAGAAAGAAACCCTCTAATAACACCTCCAAAATATCTTCTATGTATTTCATTTTTTATTCAATTGTTCAAATATTCCTATAACTACATCCTAAGAATTCTAGTATCTGATGATTTTTCAGTGTCATCCCACATCTAATGATCCATTCCCTCCTTCACTCTAACGTATCTATGTCAGGCATTGTCTAATGTCACTTGACCCACTAGGAGAATAAATCAATGTTTTTTTTTCTTTTGACCCAAATGAAGAAAACCAACATTTATTTTCTTTTATAAAAATGGTTAACTGCATTTTGGATATTCATCAGTTTGACCTCCTTCATTGGTCTTAGAAATCCAAACATTCTTAACCATTCTTCCTTCGATATAATTATGCATATGATTCTATTTTCATACCAACATTATGTCTGATGGATTGAAGTTATAATCCTTCCAGTGAAAAGCTGGACCACCAGATCCGATGGATCAGTGTTAGTAAAAACCAATTCTTTTCTAAACATTCTTTCATCGATGATTGATCCTATGAATGGTTTCTTTTGATAAATTGGATAGTCCAATGAATCATTTAGTCTAATATATCAGTGTTAGTGTTTCAAAAAAACATCGAATTCAGAAATATCAATCACTCTATTGTAACATAAAATAATTTCTAATAAATTAATAAATGAATTATAATGAAATATGTTTGTATAATTTTTCAAAAACAAATACCACTTTTTAAATTATTAAATTATTCTTTTATTAGATTTACATTTTTCAAATCATATGTTAGAGTATTTTTAAATATATTAATATTTTCAAGAAATAATACAATATATTAAATTAATATAGTTTTTATAAATATGTGGTTGTTTTAAAATAATAATTATTATTAAAGATTTTATTTAATAAATTATTAATTTTATAAAAAATCATAAATAAAAAAGAGAGATAAAATTAAGTTATATTAAAAATCGAGATTATATTTTTTTCAGGAGGTTTCGAATGAGTTAAAGTCAAGAAGGGATTCAAAAAACTAGTGGGATCAGCTTTATTCAAGTTTTATGGGGAGAATCCTAGTGTAGACTGAGAGTCAAGATCAACTGAGGGGTTCAACCAAATGTAGACATGAACTGATTCTTTTCTTCCAGCGAGGGTGGTTCAAGAATTTTCAAGGTGGTTTGTTCACTATTAGGGTTTCCAAATCAAATATCAAAATCCAAATCCAAGGTTTCTGAGTGAGGGTATTTTTTATTAGTATTATATCATTTCGAGATAGGTTGTTTTTTTCCACCTAAGTGTTGAATCTTAGTAGACCCTCTTTCGAGGATCCCTTTGGGCATAGGTAGTGACCTGTGTGCCCTTTTCTTCCTCAAACATAATAATATTTTTCCCATTGATAGTTTTTTTTCTTTTTTGGTTCTATTATATGTGTTTTTGGACTTCATAATAGATTTGGATAAAAATAATAATTTTTTCTTGTTGATTGACTCTTCATTTTTTACCAATTCTATAATTAAAGCATCATGAATAATATTCATATGAATTTCATGAAACTGTATCAATTTCCTACATCTAATTTTAATTTATCATTTATTATTTTTCTCCTTCATTCCCACAACATATATCGTTGTTTGAATTATCAAATCCAAATCATTGGAAGTGTTAATATTTGTGTCTAACATTTACCACGATTCAACAAATATTCATGAGGAAGAATAGTTAAAATGATTAAAAATAGTGTAAAATAAATATGTGTAGCTATCTTTATTTCTTTAAAAATATTAGTCGACATATATGATACGAATATATATCAACTTGATAAGGGATAATTTCCTAAGAACCAAAAATCTCAATATGTTGTCTACAGCAACAAATAAATATATAAAATAATTAAATTAAATATAAATTTATAATTTTATGATTATTATTTATAAAGATTTTCTACCTTATATGTTCTGTAAAAGTAAATTCAAGTGAGAGATAAATTTTTGAGGATAATATGTATTTTCAAAATGTCTACACATTCCAAGATTCAGCTAAAGGTAGCATAAAGTATGAGTTTAAGGTAAGGGTTTAATTTACTTTTATTAGTTTATGTTTAAACTACAAAGATATATATATACATATATACATATATGTATATATTTAAAAATTGATATATCCATTTTTTAGGAATTTTTGGATGTAATGGTGATATTAAATCTATTTTTAGATTATGGTCCTCCAGTTTTACTAAATTCTATAAGGGTGACTTTATAATATTTTATTTTCAAATTATGGTTTCATATTTCCAAATTAGTAAGGGATTATATTTATCTTCATCAAAAATTATGTTTAAATATGAATTTTGTTTACAAAATTATATTCTAAAGATTTTAATTTTGAATATTAATTTCTTATGTCAATTTCATTTATCAAAATTATGTTTTATTTTAGAATCCATGTTAAATCTACTACAATGGATGTTTTTATTATTCAATTTATAATATATGATTTTATAAAGGATATGTACTTATAAAATTTATATCATGATTATGATTATTATAAATTTCATGTCATATATATATATATATATATATATATATATCCATGTGTGTGTGTGTTTATTATTGGAAACTTCTAGTTATTTTACATTAATTTTAAACTCTTGGAATATATATATAAGTAATTTTAAGTTTATGTTTTTTGTTCATATTTAAGTTTTACTTTTCTTATGCTATGTTAATTTACATAAAAATTTATGAAAGTATTTTCATTAGAGAATCATATTTATGTACAAGTTATATATATGTTTTATTCAATGTTCAAGCTCAATTTTATAACTATTCACAAATAAATTGTTGATGATTATTATTTATTTATGAAAATAATGGTTGATAATTCCAAAATTTTTTGAAATGGAATCATGTTATATGAATTTCATTCATAAATCGTGATTATTTCCATACATCATTGATTATATATGACATTATATAAATTAATATATATATATATATTTATATGTATATACATATAAGAATGTGCACTGAATAAAATTTTTCATTTACCAGAACTAACTATAAAAATGTATTTTTATGATATTATGAATGAAATTTTAAGTTCATGGAAGTTAATTAACCTTTCATTAAAATATGAAAAGTTTAGGTATCAATGGATTTTATTGTGTCCATTATAACAAGTGATTTTAAATAAACGTTTATATTTATACATTTATATATATATATATAAGTGTGTGTGTAGTTAATGATTTTTTATCTTTTAAAAACAAAAACTACAGTGGAAAATATATATATATATATAAGTAAGTCAAGATAAAAAGTTTTTTATATAATATTTGCACTTGTACATTATAAACATAAAAGGGAGTGGGGAGTGAACCCATCCCTCAAGAAAGTATGTAGGCCCAGATAACTTTTAATGTTTCAAGTGGCCTTAGAGTTTTTTTCTGGATATTTCTTAATGTTTTCCAAAAGAATCACTAGATTAATTTTAAATAATTTTCAACGTATAAATATTTCCAAAACATTATAATATTTTATAATTATATTTAAAAATTTATTTTCAATGGACTTGTATAGAACCCACTACTTTTAAAATCAATGTTCACCCTTTGTTTTAAAATTATTTACACAGGTTGATGTGTATTTTATTGAGTAAGTAGCATCTATAAAGACTTTTAATTATTTCATATTATTTTGTACATATTATTTAATTTTTATGGAATGTTTGTAATTCTCCAAAACCTAGACTGGTAAAATATCATATAATGTAATAAATTTTGTGTATTTATTAAACTTTAGTTTGTTTATAATAAAATACAAATATTTTATATGATCTTAACCCATAATCATGGGTTCAAGGTCTTTACAGTTGTTATCTAAGAAACAGTCTAGATAACATTGGAGATTTGATGTTATCATCTAATTAGTAGAGTATAAGAGTTTATAAGTCTTAATTTTTCTTAATTCTAAAGATGGATATTCAGAATTTTCTAAAGTTCGAGGAATGAATTTCGATGGAACAATTATTTTTATAAGGGGAAGAATGAAACATCCTATAATTTCTATGTAATTAGATATGGAATTATAATGATATGTGTTTCTATTATTTTTCAAAAAAAAATCACTTTTAAAATTATTAAATTATGCTTTTAATAAATTTACCCTTTTCATATCATATTTTGTAATATTTTTAAATAAATTAATGTTTTCATAAAATAGGACTTGATATTAAATTAATAACATTTTTATAAATGTTAGTTTATTTTAAAATAATAATAATGATAACATATTTCATTTAAGGAATTATGAATTTTATTAAAATAATGATAAAAAAATAAGTGAAAATTAGGTAATATAAAAAATTGAGATTGAGTTTTTTAGGGCTCTAATGGGTCGAGTTTATGCAGGGAGTTGAGTGTGCATCAGGATTGGGTTTCTTCGAGAGTTATGGGCTGAATTCTTGAACATAATGTGATTCGATCTCGACTGAGGGTTTTGGCCAAGCATATACCCAAAATAATTCTCGACCATCGAGGAGGGTGTTTCGATCATTATTAAGGGGATTCGTTCATAGTTAGGGTTTTTGAATCAAAAATTACATTCCGGATCTAAGAGTTTTGAGTGAGGTTTATTGTTTTATGTATTCAATCATTTTGATATAGTATTTTTTTCTCCATAACTGTTAAATCTCAATAGACCCTGTTTTAGGGATCACTTTGGGCATAGGTAGTGTCATGTGTGTAATTTTCTTCCTCAATCACAATTGTATCTTTCCTGTTGATAGTTGTTTTTATTTTATGGTATATTCGATGTGTTTTTTGAACTTGATAATGTATTTGGATCCAAATTTCTTATTTCTTATTGATTGACTATTTTTTTATTACCAATTTTATAATTGATTCTTCATGAATAAGATCCCTCAAATTTTTTGGAAACTTTGTCAATTTTCCAGCTTCTAATTTTGATTTATCCATCATCATTTTCTCCTTTTTCACATCATCTATATTTGTTTCAATTATTAAATCCAAATAATTGGTAGTGTCAATATTTTCTTCTAGCCTTTATCAAGATTCAACAAAGCTTCATGGGGAAGAACTATTAAACTAATTAAAAACAAGGTAAAATAAATATATATAGTTATGTTTGTTTATTTAAAACTCATAGTCTATATATATAATATAAATATATATCATCTTGTTTAGGGAACATTTACTGAGAACCAAATATATCAATATGATGTTTAGATATAGAGATAAATATATAAAATAAATACATTCAATATAAATTTATAATTTAATTATGATCCTTTATAAAGAGGTGTTACCTTCAGTGTTCTAGAAAAGTGATTTCTAGTGCAAGATAAAGGTCTGAGGATAATGGTTATTTTCAATATGTCTTTCTATTCCAAGATTTTTCTATATTTATCATACAGTATGAGTTTGAGGTAAGGGTTTAATTTATTTTAATCAGTTTTTGTTTAAAATAAAAAATATATATATATATATACATATATTTAAATATATGTATATATTTAATAATCCATCTATATTTTTATTTTATGAATTTATGGATGTAAGGGTGATATTAAATCAATATTCATATTATGGTTCTCCATTTTTACTAAATTCGGTATGGGTGATTTTATAATTATTTATTTTCAAATTATGGTAATGGATTTTCAAATTATAAATTGATTGTATTTATTTTCATCCAAAATTATTTTTAAATGTGAATTTTCTTTGTAAAATTTTATTCAAAATATTTTATTTTGGAAATTTCATTTCTTAAGTGAATTTCATTTTTTAAAATTAAGTTTTATTTTAGAAATAATTTTAAATCTGTTTCAATGTATATGTTTATTATTAAACTTTTCATATATGGATTTATAAGGGATATGTACTTATCAAATTTATGTCTTGATTTGGATTCATGATTTTTCTTCAAGGGATATTTTTATTTATCGGGGTTTTGTTAAGACATGAATTTATTCTATAATTATAAGTATTATAAATTCCATGTCATATTTATATATATATATATATGATTTTTAAGAAAAAAAAATTCAGTTATTTTATTTATAATTTAAATTCATGGTTTATATATAAAATTAATTTTAGGTTTTTGTTTGACGTAAATATTTAAGTTTTATTTTTCATATGCTATGTTTATTTACATCAAAATTAATAATAGAATTTTTATAGGTGTATTATTTTTATGTAAAAGTTATATCTATGTTTTATTCAACAATCATGATCATGTTTATAACTATTCATAAATAAATTATTGATAATTATAATTTATTTATGAAAATAATGGTTATGAATTCCAAAATTTGATAAAATGGTATAATTTCATATGCATGTCATTAATAAATTATGATTATGGACACACATCATTGATTGTAAATGACATCTCATAAATTAATATATGTAAATATATATATGTATATACATGAATGCATGTTCATTTAATAAACTTTTTCAATTTTCCAAACTATATATAAAAATGGATTTTTATAAGATTATGAATGCAGTTTTAAGTACATGGTAGTTAATTAACGTTACATGTAAATATCAAAAGTCTTGGTATTATAATATTTTTATGTTCCAAGTCTAACAAGTTAATTTCCAATAAGGTGTATATTTATAAAGTTATATATAAATGTAAGTGTTTATGTGGTTGATGATTGTTTATGTTTGTTAAACAAAAACTCTTGTGGAAAACATATGTGTGTGTGTGTATGGAAAGTTAAAAAAATTATAAAATATTGGCACATGGACATTGTAAACATGAAAGGGAGTAGGGAGTGAACCCATCCCTCAAAAAATTGGGTAGGCATAGACATCTATCAATGTTTAAAGTAGCCTCATGGTTTTGTTTTCAGGATCTAGTGTGATGTTTTCTTAAAAATTAATGGATCATTTTTAAAGAATTTTCAAAGTATAATTATTCTAAAAAAATTATAATATTTTATAAATACATTTTAAAAATAAATTTTCACTGGACTATTAGAAAACCTATTATAGGGAAATTAATTTTTAATCTATATATTAAATTTATTTTTATATGTTAATGTGTATTTCAGGGAGTAAGAATCAAGCATAAATACTTTTATTTATTTCATATTATTTTGTACATTTTTATTAAGTTTTATGTAATTTATCTAGTTATTCAAAATATAGAACAGTAAAATTTTCTAGAATGTAATAATATTTGTGTATTTCTTTAATATTGTTTTATTTAAAATAAAATACACAACTTTTATATGTGCTGAACCACAATGGGTGGATTCAGGGTCTTTACATCTATCCTTTATTCCTTTACAAGATTATAGGTATATAACTACTTATTATTGACTTTGAGAACATTAGTATCGGTATAAAATCATTTGACTAATTCTACCAAACACATATTCTACCCCTTTCTTTCGGAAAGTTTATATCACAAGTTTCCCAGGAAACATGTGATATTGAAGTTTTACAAATCAATGAAGCATTGTAAGATTTGGTTTGAGGAAATTAAAACTCTGATACATTCTATCATACCAATTTAATATTTCTTTCAAGACACAAGGTGAGTCTAAAAAACCACTTAATACAAAAAACATCTTTAGAGAAAAATCTGAAATTGATGAACTTTCTTATCAATATTTTGTCTCATATTCTGAGTCCGGTATTTCATCATCTGATTAACAAAACATAAAAAGTAAAGTGATTTATTTTATTGATAAAAATTAAAAAAAAAATCATCATAAAATTCATTAAATATATTCTATCTAACTCAACACCAACACAAATTACCTGAGAGTACTATGATAATTTTTTTTAGGAACAAACCTCGGCCACCCATTGACTAGGCACCGAGACCAGTCTAAATCGAGGCCTAAGGCATGTTCCTGGTCACCCGAGGTCAGATTCAAGTTCTAGGTTGTTGACATGTAATAAAAAGGGAATAATTCAAGATTCAATATAGTAATTGAAAAAAGATAATAATGTTCGCATCAAAAGTAAATAAGACATAAAAACTAATACCTAGCATCAAAAATATAATACAAGTCCAATAAATAATGTAACAAAATGGTTCATAGGTATCCCAATAGAAAATAAATTAAATACCAAACCAGAATTAGCACTATAACCATGTAAAATTATATTATTCTTCTACATGTCAACTATAAAATTAAGTTGATATAAAATCTAGTCACCTGAAAGAAACCATAAAACTGTATACAAAAAATGGTGTATGCAATTTGTGAAAAAAACTGATCCCGTTTGGATCCTACAAAATATTTTGTGAAATCCCATTGACAGATCATTAATTATATTTTTAAATTAATTTAAATGATAGATTTTTATATTTAAGTACAAAGTGAAAATAACATTTCACAATGTATTTTATAAAAATAACTTTTTTTCTTAATTGAAAACACTATCTCTAAAAAGGTTTGTTTAAAATAATAGTCTCCCCTAAAACATATTTTTTACATTTAAAACCCTTTTTATTAAAATGGTTCAAAATTTATTTATAAAACCAACTCACACTACATTAATAAAAGAAACAAATTTGTCACATTATCATCTATTTAAAGGAACACTAGATTTAAAGTAAAAAAGACAAGGTGAAATAGATACCATGAATATAGAAGAAGTCGATAGAATCCATGGTAATCCAATACATCAAACCACCAACCAAAGAATAGGTTTCAAAGAATATACCCCAGTTACTTACAAGATATAATCCTAGAATTACCAAACATGGACCAACCAATTGCCTATGTTTTTTTCCTAACACATAATCCATCTGACTATCCTATTCTCTGTCTCATAATTGAAGACCCAACCTAGTATTATCTCAAGATATATGGGACACTAGGGACATGAAACTATATATTGAAGTATAAATATTGACTTCTCAAATAATTACCTAGGTTTACATTACTAAGACATCAGTGGTTGCGAGCATCAATCACTAATTAATAAAAACATCAAAAATGATATATAGTAACTCACCCTCACCACCAACACCCTCCCATTAAACAAACCATTTTTATCCTTTAACTAATTATAATATAAAAAAACCCCAATAAAGAGTAAATAATCATAAGAACTATAAAAAGGGTTACACACATCCATAAATTTTGAAAACCTTTAAAAAGTTCCAAACTATCCTAATAGAAATGGTATCGTGATTCCAAATCACTTTAATACTCAATGTAAATCTCATTTCAAAACATTACATTAATTAAACACATAAATACACATATTAATCATTTAAAATATACTCCTCAAACATTTAAAACTATTAGAAAATGGTCACACCACCATCCATTGAGAAACAAATTCCATAAAACAAATTCATTAACCACTTCCATGCCCAAATGGGATAAAATCCTTTTTTATTTTAAAAAATTCATTCAACCCATTTTTCACATAATAGGATATCAAAATACAATTTATAAATCAAATCACTCTTAATACACTTTAGACCAACTATAAAACTATCCCAAAACATCAAGAAATCCTTTTTTACAATTACATATAGGTATAAATTCACATAGATGAATTTTTAAAATATCAAGCACAAAATGAAGTTTCAATTTAGGGAAACACACAAAAAATCCTATATCAATAAAAATTTTATCGACATTAAATTAATATCCATCAATAGAGAATTCCCAGAAAGTAAGGTGAGGGTCTAAAAAATCCCTAACAACCAAAAATATGATGATTAAGACACCTCGAATCCTTGATTTGATGCTTATAACTCTTATTGTTTATGGGAGAGGGTGAGATAAATAGGGAATATAAGAGGAAATATTAAGGAAGAGGAAAAAATAGGGGACTGGAGGGTACCTTGGAGAATCACAAGAAAATTAAAGGAATAATGGATTGGATTCTAAGAAAAATGGAGTGAGAAAGACCTATCTTGCATTAGAGACTTTGTAAACAAAAATTAAAGGAATAGATGTGGGGAACCCTTAAAACACAATAAGGGTATTTTTTAAAAATAAAAAAATTGGACACCCTGGAATCTAAAACTATTATGATCCACTATTTGGTAAATTGTGCAATAACTATGTGTTTTTTACAAGATAAGAACAAACCACCTACACAATTTGGACACACTGTTAGGAGAAACTGTGTGCTAACTATTTTAGGAGTAGACAATTTTTGTTGCACTATTCATAAGAAACCTACGTGGTTTCCCCAACTATTCACTAAAACTGTGAAACACCCAAAACCTTTCAAAATTTATGGATTTCAATATTGAAATTCTATAAAAATGTTACACCACAATAATTAAAAATAATAATAAATAAATAATGAAAATTAATTATTAGTTTTTTAAATCAATTTTTATATGAATGTTTATCTAAAAAATGTTCTTCATAATGTATATTCATATATATTTGTATACATTAAGGGACTAGCTAATAAAAAATCTTATCCTGAAATGGAATTTGATTTCATATAAGATGAATTAGCTAAAATGTGGGAATATAAAACACCCTCAAAAAACATATAATAGTAAATGGAGAATCTCTATCAATTTTAATAGAAATATTTTTTCAATATAATGATTAATTTCAATGATATATTTTTAGGGAAATTTTTTTGAAAATATTATCAAGTAATTGGTTTATGAATTGGATATGTTACACATGATCACAATGTGTTTCAATGATAGAAAGAATGAATTAAATACCATATGGGTGAATAATAAAGATAAATATATAATTGAGACAACTAAAAAACATGAGGCTCATATGAGAATATTGAAAAAAATATTTTTATGATAGGGTAAAAAAGCCTGAATATTTTTTCCAATGATTTTTTCAGGGCACACCACCTATGTGTTAAGTGTGGTGGCATCTATTGTTACCCAATATTCTCACATTCCAAGGGTGGGTATATTTCATCATTTTTAGTAGTGATGTCTACTCCTTGATTGAAATGGGATGTTCATATTTCAGTTCCTCCTTCCTTGGACTTTTTCATAGAACTCATTACCATGTCTGGGTCTCCCTCATAGATTATGTTGTGTTCGTGAAACTCATTCTCAGTGCCATATCTTTATGGATATAAGTTAATTACACTACTTCAGTGTGGAAATAAAAATGTTCCTTTATAGGGAAGTAACCTTTGGTTAGTAGGGTAGTCACATTTTTCATCATTGGCATGTATGGACTCTAGGATCATTGGTCACTAGTATCTTTCTTATAGGAGGGGATATCATGGTGGCATCTCTAGCATCGAACCCAAGGAATCTCATGTTGATAATGAGCTATCCAATTTCAAATTCATATATTCCATGGATTTCACCTTGATCATCCCAGGTTTAGAAGGTAGTTGGTGCCATAGGTGTATATCATCAAAGGATTTCACCTTGGGCATACCATGCTTAAGATGAGGTATGTATTTGGGGTCATCAGTTTAATGTCTTTTGGAGATAGAATGAGATTGATCAAAACACTCCATGGAGTTGGATAAAGGAAGTGAATAACTATAATGGGGAACCAAATTTTTCCATTGGTCATGATTGAACCTCAGGGAGGCATCCTATGTACCTTTCTTAAAATACATAGATCAAAACCCATTTATATTGATGTTGTAGTGTATAGTATTGTGAAAGGACCGGACCATGCAATTTAATGTTATACAGTAAGGATGCTTGTATCATGGAAGGTGTGTTAGTTAGGGATGGTGTGGGGATTACACATAAAATATACCCTTCTCAAGAGGACTGATCTTTGTTTAAGTGTGTGGGGATTATACATGGGATCCACCTGACTACCTCTAGGATCAATGATGAAGTGGATGGGGATTATGAAAGAAAGAAGCCTAAAGTTACCCGAACGATATGTGACCTCTGATAGGGGCATGATCGTATCAGGATTTGGTGTCTAAGGAAAACTTTTGATGGATTTGGATGGAGTGGATGAAGTGAATGGAGTGGATGGTGTGGATGGATGTTGATGGAGTGAGTAGAGTGGTTGGATTAAATGAAGTGGGTGGAGTGGATGGTGTGGGTGTAGTGGATGGAGTGTTGGGTCTGGAAATTATGGAGTCTTCATATGTATCTCGGCTGGTTGGGAATCAAATTTCTCATGGTTCATAAATGGTAATTTTTTTAATACACATAAGAAGGAGGCATGTGGGTCATGTATGGTTGGGGCATACATGTAAGGAGGAGTCTGATGTTGGATGATAATGGGTGTTCTAGTATATATTGGATTTGGACATCAGGGAGATTCCTATGTATCGTAGTTGGTCAGGAATTAAAGTCAATGTAGTTTGGGGAAGGTCCTTGGGGATTAAACCTTAGGAGGAGTCCTAGAAGTGGAGGTGTATAGGTTTCATCATCATTACTAACCTCTATTCCAACATGATTCATGCTTGGTGTGAGAAAAAATAGTAAGTAATTGACCTAGAATTTTTGTCATGAATGATGCGCCAATGATTGATTATGTGGGGATTAAACATGGAATATTACCTCTGAGGATCTCATTCCATGTGAGGAGGATCTCATTCCATGTGAGTGGGGCTTATGAATGGAAGTTGACCAAGTATGATTTCATTTAATTTGGGGAGGATCTAATTCCATGTGATGAGGATCTCATTCCCTATGAATCAAATATGAAGCATCCTATGATTGTAGCATAGGGTGTGTGGGGATTACAAATAAAATCTTCCACAAATGGGAGGATTTCTAAATGTGGTAGAATGAGGTGTCATCCCATGATAATCATGCAATGGGAATCCTATGCTCATCACATGAGGTATGACTATAGTTTAACATCATGTGCTGAGGATGTTTGTGATATGAATTTTTATATCATGAAACATAGATGTAGGGGACTCACTCTTTACCCCTTGGGATTACATAACCTTATCTCATGCCCCCTTGGGAGGGGGTGGCTTTAGAAATTCAAGGTCTCAATGTTGTGGTGGAGTGGTCAATTTTTTTTAAGGTTGGGGCTGAAGCCTCATTTTATTATTTAAAGAAAATACCTCTTTAGACTAGGTAGAGGGAGACCCATAACATAGACCGAAGGCCCAAGGCGAAGTGGCCTGAATACAAGGCTTGAAATCCCATTATTGGCCCAAAGGGCCCCTCGGTGAATAGTACTTCTACAGTGCCTGGATGGCTACAATGCCTGCTATAGGACACACTTGAAATAAACTGGGCCACAGGGGTAGGTGGTACATGTCACATAAGGACTTGAAGTGAAGATAAACTGATTCGGGATGGATGTGCGGCCTTAGGCACTCAACCTTTGAAAAGAGGTGTAAGTAGAATGGAGGCAGCATCTTGAGGCCCAGGAAAGGGGATATGTGAAGCATAGGTCCTCATATATAGGTTCTTTGAAAATATTAGGTGCATCAAAGAGGTAATCGGATTTTCCAAGGAATATGATTTTAGAAACATGGTGCCCTACCTCAAGAATTCTAAGCTTGAGAAAGGAGTGATACATGAAGGTTTAATGATTTGTAATGCCTCAAGTACCCCTGAGGTCCTTATTTCTCCATGATGGCTGTAGGACTTTGTGAAAGGATTGTCCACCTTAGTTGGAGTTATTCAAGTACATAAGTGAACTTAAAAGGATAAAATAACCACTAAGAAGGTGTGTTGAATTAGTTGTTCACTTTTTATAAGTTTCAAAAAAATTAGAAACATAACCCATAAAATATGTTAAGATCCATATCCTTATCAAATTTTAATAAATACTCATGAATGAAAAAGTAGGTTTGAAAGAAAAACACATAAGATTTACAAGTTTGGGCCTCCGTGTGAGAACATGCGTCCTTTCCAAAGCCACTCCTGTGGGTATATAGAAATCCACTATTATGAAGAAGTGAATACAAATTTTTCCAACTCCCATTAGAAACTTTATATCTCTTGATTGGAATGATTATACTGACTCTCATCAATTTAAAAGTTTTTCTTTTTAAAAAAACAAATCTAATCAAAACAATAAAGACTTTTTTGAAACTGCTCCAAAAATGCTCAATCTGAATCCTGAGTCTGATTTGGCTAGATATGATTCTCTAAATCTGATGATGTTGGATCTGATTTTATAAATACAATGATATGGGATTCTGGATCTGATTTTATAAATACAAAGATGCAATATTCTAGATCTGATTTTTACAGAATGTTGGGGATGAGTTTTTCAGAAATTTGGATATGATTTTTCTTAGAATGTTGTGGCTAATTTTTGAAGAATTTTGGATCCAATTTTCACAAAATAGTGATGCCAATTTTGGTAAAATTTTGGATATGATTTTCACATAATGGTGGTGCCTAGTTTTCATAGAATGATCTGTAAAACTCAAACTCTAATAGAATGATCAATAAAATTCTTCTTCAATCATATTGGAATTTTCACTTAGATTTATCTAGCGCTCTACCTTTCACATGTATGTAGAAACCTAAAAATTAATAGGTTATATGAGAAAGTATTTATAGGATAATTAGAAAGTAAGAGAATGAAACTTGAAAATGTCCCCCTCTTCCTCAAATCTCAAAAATCCAAGAATATTCTCACATTTAAACTTTATCTTTCACTTCGTCAAACCTCTTTATATTTCTCCAAGATTTATGAAAAGGTCAATTGAAAGTTTGACCACATTAATTATGCTTTGTAATCGGCTCATTATGAATTTTTTCTTAATAAAAAATGTGGGATCCTATTTTTATAGAATACCAGTACCGATTTCATCATAAGGTTGGATCTGATTTTTGTAGAATTCTGGTAGTGATTTTTAGGATCCCTTTTTTGCAGGATTCTAGTGCCAACTTTTTGGATCTGATAGTTTTATAAGTGTATGATGGAGAATAATAATTGTACAGTAAATCAGCTCAATCTCTTTCTCTCATTGAGAATTATTTCTAAATAGAGGATTCTAGTGAAGATTTTCTACATTTGATTTTTGCAGTATTCTGGTGCTGATTTTCTGGATCCAATGTTGATAATATTATGGTGCAAATTTTCTACATCTAAATTTTTACAAGATCCTGGTGCCAATTTTTTGGTCATATTTTTGTTGGATTCTGGTGCCAATCAGTCTCAATACAATGTAAATCCCATTATGATGGAATTCTAATTATGATGAAATTTGGGATTTCTTCCAACCTTTCAACCATTTCCTCAATGTCTTTTATCATGAATTTTTTCATGATTTGTGAGAACTTATTAATTAGAAAATCATCATCTGATTTTTTTATAGAAAGTATGAAAACATTCTAACTCTTGAATTCACATTCATCTTTATAAAATATTCATCATATTCAATATTTATTTGATTTCAACAAAGACAAACTCCAAAAAAACAATAAATTCTACCTCTAATTATTTTGGATTTGATGAACTGAATACAAAGAAGATGGATCTGATTCCTAGAAAAAAACTTTCTAATACAAAAAAGGATAGTTGTTAACAAATACAGAAACTTTTTTAAAACAATTTATCACAAAGGTATTTCAATCCCCCCTGGATTTGTTGACAACCCTCTTTAATAACTTTTACAACTCTTAGAATTTTTCACAACTCAAATTTTTTATTTTATCAAAAAATATCCTTTCTCAAAAGAGAGATTATTGACACAAAAACTACTGGATAAAGTAATGTTTTTTAAGAAATTCCATCCCTTGGTGGAAAGAAAATTTTGTGTCCATGTAAAGATAAACTCTCCTCACTTTTCTTTTCATAATTTATTTTTATCTCCCCCATTATTTATATTCTCACTTTCTTTTTCTTTCTCTTCCCCATTATATGATAACCAAGACTTCAAATTCATAAAAAAGATAAGTAAAAACTTATTACAAAGTACATATTTGTTTACTTTTTCTCCCCCATTGTCAACATAATACAAAGCATAGTGGGGGTTCTTCCTTATTAGATTTAGAAAGGAATAGGATGAGTCTGACCATGAAGTTGCATCCTTAAATTCATAAACTATTCTTTAGGCATTTCTTTTGTAAAGATATATGAGCAATCTGATACTTTGTTGAAATTTATTCCAAAAAACATATCCAATACAAATTTTCTCTTCTATAAAATGAATCAATGTGTTTTTATCTTGAATTTTGGATAGGATTCTTAGAAAGATAAATTGCACATTTATTATCACCAAATATCTTTAATGGTTTAGAAACATTCACTTTCAAATATTCTAGCTAATGTTTTTTCCAAAACATTTGAGTACAATTCAATGTAGCTGAAATATATTCAAATTCAGATGTAAACAATGTTACTAAACTTTTTTTCCTAATATCCTAACTCACAAAACATTCACTGAAGAAATATGTTCCTAATGAGGTTGATTTTCTATCATTACAATATCCCGCTAAATCGGCATCAGTATAACCATGAAACTTCATCTCACAATTTCTTTTATATAAAAACCCATGTGAATTTGTTCCTTTGACATATCTCATAATTATTTTTTCATCCAACATATGTGATTCCTTTGGATTACTTTGATACCTCAAACATAAATTCACATCATAAATAATATCAGGCCTTGAAGATATAAGGTAAATAAGACTTCCTATTAGATTTTGAAATACTTTCTGATTCACACTTATTCAAGATTTATATTTGATCAACATTGTTCTCATAGAAATAAGAGTTGAAAATTCTTTTGATTCAACTATCCCAAACTTCTTTAACAATTCTCTGGAATATATTTCTTGATATAAGAAAATATATTTTCCCTTTTTTTGAAATTGTAATACAAGGAAGAAATTTAGTTCTTATAATATTTAAATTTAAAAAAAATCTTCATTTCTCCATAAAACTCTTCACAAACCTTTTCTTAATCCCCACCAAAAATTACATCATCCACATAAACAATTACAATTTAAGTTCCATAGTCAATATCTTTCACATACATGTTGCTATCAATTTTTCCTTTAGAAAATTCCGTCTTTATAAAACAATTTTAAAGCTTGTAATACCAAGAACGTGGATCTTGTTTCAGCCTATAAAATGATTTCTTCTATTTACAAACTCTCTTCTCAACCTTATTAAGTAGAAACCCACCTTTTTTCGCAATGTTAAATTCTTATTCAATCTCACCATTTAAGAAAGATGATTGTACATCCATCTAATAAACTTTGTAATTCTGATGTGTTGCCATTTAAAGAAACATTATAACAGTTTACAATATTATAATTGGGAAAAAAGTTTCCTTGAAATTCACACCTTACACCTATGCATATCCTGTACAAAAAAATTATTTCTTTTTTCTTGACACCTCTCCATGCTTATTAAATTTGTTTCTATAAACCCACTTGGTTTCGATAATATTTTTATTTTCTGGCCTTGGAACAAGTTCCCATGTTTCATTCTTCTCAATCTAATCCGACTCTTCATTCCTAGAATCCACACATTCTTTTTATTCAATAGCTTCTGAAACTATTTCCAGTTCATCTTTTGAGATATGTAAAGTTTAATTTTACATTCTCAACTTTCTTATGGTATTAACCAATGCCTTCGGATTCCCAATAATGTTTTTAGATTCAACATATTTTTATAATGTAGTAAATCTAAATGTTTCTTTCCCAGATGGAATTTCTTCATATCATGATTCTTCTGAATCTTGATATGAATGTTTTGAATTACTTTTACTGTTATTTGAAATATCCAATTTATCCTCCTATGCATTCTCAACAATCTTTGTTAAGGAACATTGATTTTCAATTACCTTCATATAATATGAGTCAAATATCTTTTATGAACATTTATTCAAACATTGGTATCTTCTCCCATTTGGTGAATAACACATGAACGTTCCTTCCTCATCTTTCACATCAAAATTTCCCAAATCTGGATTTGTGGTTTTCAGAAAACATGGAAATCCAAAAACTTTGAAGTATTTAAATTAATTTTATTTGTTAAACCACATTTATTAAGGAGTTATTTTGGTTTCCAGTCTCTACAAGAATTTATTTTGAACACGTACAGCAGTACTTATTACTTCTCTCTAATATAAATTTTAAAGTTTGTATTTTTCTTACATGCATCTTCCCATTTCAACCAAAATTATATTCTTTCTTTATGCTACTCAATTTTATTGTGGAGTATACAGAGTACTATATTGATTCTTGATACCATGATTTCTCAGATAAGTTTCAAATTTATTGTTTGTGAATTTGGTCATGTTATCTATTCTTAGCTTCTATATGGAAACCCTCAATTATTTCTCAAAATTGTTTCTATAGAATTTGAAATTTTCAATATCCTCTGACTTTTGCTTCATGAACATGGTGATTGTTATCTGAGTTAAATAATCAATAAAAGTAATAAAGTATAATTCCCCTTTTCTTGATTGATGTCTCATCATCCCACAAAAATCATAATGAATAAGAAAAAGTGGTTTGGTAAATTGAATATCCATTCTCTTATAACTTTTGTTAGTCAAATTGTCTTTCTGGAAAGTCATATAAACATCTTCATCTAATATTTTCAATTCTTTTAAATTCTGGAAAGCATCAACTTTAGAATGTTTATTCATTTATTTCTGCCCAAGGTTACCAAGTCTTCAGTGCCACAATTTTATTCATATTTAGCACTAAAGTAATATGAGTTATTTAAATCACCTATCTGAAAGAGATTTCTACTGGTTCTTTCTCCTTTTGTATTGATTAATCTATCTTTTACACATTTCTTATACAATAATCCTTTATGAATATTACTTCTTTTACGTCATCACAAAGTTGACTTATACTAAGTAATGTTTTAGACCACCAACAAGTAAATATTACTTAGATTTCAATTTCTCTACTTTAATCTCTACCGTACCGGTTCCTCTGATTTTTAAAGAACTATCATTACCAAAAGTAACTTCTCATCTATCATGACTTTCTACATGTTTCAATATTTTTATATCAACTGTTATATGTGAAGAACAACCACTATCACGAATCCATGGTTTGTTCCTCTTATCTTCTTTCAAAGATCTCTCATTAAAAAAATATCTTTCCTCAACTTTCTTCCTTTAAGCTTTCTTTTCTTTTCTATCATAAGAAACTTGTTCTGGAAGAAGTTTCATACATATTTTGACATGATGAGAAGACTGATCACATCTTCCCAAAACTACTTCTATATATTCAAATTGATTATTTGTTGCAATGTTTCTAACATCATGGGAATTCACCTTTCCAAATTAATGTGAGTTAAGAGAGTTTCTTATTCTTATTTCGCTATTTCATCTAATTTTCTCAGACAATATTACGGGAAGAGATACATTGCGACAAAAATTATAATCTTTATGCCCATAGATTCCACAATTCTAGAAATAACCATCACATCTGGATGTTCAATTCACGAAAGATCTTTCTCTATAGCGCTTTGTTGAGGTTGGAAACTTTTTTCAGTTCTAACATACTCTGGATGTTGTCCATCGTTTCTTTTGGGTGAGTTTTTTACTTTTTTAAAATTGATAGATTTATCACTTCATTTCTCCACCCATTCATTCCCAATAATTTTTATAGAACCTGAATTTTAAAAAAAATCAACTGAAACATTATTTTTGGTAATATAATATCTTACCTGATTCTTATATTGGGCCTTCTCAGTAACTTTAGAAGTCTTAGCTTTTACTTATGTAGCTTTGATGAATTTTTTATTCATCTTTATCAATGTAATTTTGAACAAAAGATATTTTTATAGAAACTTTCTAACCTCTTATTTCATAGCTTTTAGCTTCTTGCTAAGATCCTAAATCATCTTTCCATGTTCATCAATTCTAAGTTTGTAACTTAAAATATCCTAAATGTATTCATCCTCCTACTTGATGACATATTTTCTTCCATTAAAAAATTCTTCACAATCTTTCTTCATTGCTCTAATTTATCTCTAGAGAGTTTTGTTTTTCTCAAGGCATGCAACAAGATAATTTCTGATATGATAATCTCTGTAATATTCTTCACTACCTTCTTCATTCTCAGAGGAATATTTTGTTTTCTCAACTTTTTCAATGAAGGTTTGGAATTTTTCTGAACATTCATCTTCAGATGAATTGTTTTCAGTTGAGTATGATTCAACTTTTTTACTCGACATACTTCTTTTGTTTCCTATAAAAAATTTCTTTTATCTATTGGAAGACTTTTCTTATTTATCATTTTTGTTCCACTTCTTCCATCGAGGATTATTATAGGAATCATCTCAATATTCTATAACAATCGTCTTTGACCAATTTATAGAAAAGTGTCTGATTCCACCACACTAAAAACATTTGAGAGGAATGTTTCCTACATACTTTCCTCTTACTTTTAGATAGTTTTTTATAAAAAATTCATGATGTATTCATTCAACTCATCATATTCATTTTCATCTTACTCACAAGGATCAGTTTCATCAACATCTTGTATTTTCATCCTTCTCATGGATTCCAAATCCATTCTATCTTTCAGATTCTTTTTAAATATTGGATCTTTCCTAGTTTCATAAGAAATAATAAATTTATGAAATTCTTCAAGATAAAGATCATCCTTATCTTCTAAGGAATAAATTTTATAATAAATCATGTACAGAAAGTTTCTCATAATTTTCTTCACAATTATAGCATCTTTCAATACATATCTGAATCCTCTGATGTCGCAAAAAAATCATTTACTCTATTGAAGTATTCATAAGTTGTTTCTTTGTACCCCATTTTGATGTCTTCATACTTACAATTCCATATTTTTATCATTTCTTCCTTGACTTTAGTATTCCCTTTGAAATTATTTTCCAGCTAATCCCACATACTTTTTTATGTTTTTGAGACCCATCACCTTTTGATAAAAATTTTATGTTAAGGATATAAAGATTGAGTTTATATCATTTCCATCAACTTTTATATTTCTCTTATTAGAAAATGTCACTGGAGAATATTTATCAATAGGTGGGAAAACAATAGTAGTGGTATCAAAAACATCCAAGATGAGCGATAAGAGAAAATAAATCATACTATTTTCTCATCCATTGTAATTATTTTCATCAAATGTTGGAATTACTCTACAATTGAAAGAATTTATATTATCCATGATAAGGTTATAATACGGGAAACTAAGTACACTGATACCAATTGAAGTTCCAAGGATCGAATAACAACTAATAAGGGGGGTTAATCAGTTGTTCAGTTTTAAAAAGTTTTAAAAATTTAGAAACTTGACCCCTATAACCTATAATGATTTATATCCTTATCAACTATTAGTAAATACTCATGCATGAAATATTATGTATAAAAGATAAGCACATAAGATTTACAAGGTTTGGCCTCATTTTGATAACCTACATCCTTTCCAAAGCAACTCGCATTGGTCTATAGAAAAACACTATTATGAATAAGTGAATAAAACATGTGTTGACTCCTATTATACACCTTCTATATCCCGGTAGGAAATATTATAATAACTCTCATAAGTTTACAATGTAACACCCCAATATTCCATGGTACATTTCCCTTTGAATAATTCAATAGCTTGCATTGTATGCAAGTTCGAGATTCTAACACACCGCGACCAATCAATGTAACTGTTATGACCAGTAATACCCACTTTTTAAAATTTTATAAACTTTATTTCTTAAAATGGACTTCATTTTTGGATTCGTAATATCAAAATTACCCTAGGGTAAAATTTTTGTACTTTTCGGATAACTATTATATTTTGATGAATAGTGAAAATTATTAAATTTTAATTATAAACAACTTTTTTAATAAAAATAATTAATATTGATAAATTATGAATTTGAGGGGTTTTAAAGTATATTTAGAATATATTTTTACCATTTAATACAATTTTGGTAATTGGACATAATTTTACCTTTAAACCGGACATAAACAAGTGTCAATCTTTTGATAGTTATTATCTCTTCAAAACACGCTTTTTTGTTTTAACAATGAGAATTGATTTTAAATTAATTTCTGCCACTTCTGTGTTTTGAATATAGAAAAAAGGATTCCATATTTGGAATCAGGAGTTCCAAATTGTGTAAATAGGTAGCTTTTATTTTTAGACATTTTGAATAATTACTTCGGTAAATATTTTATTTACCATGGTTAAAGGGTAAATCCAGTAAATAAGGGTAACAAAATAATATTATAATAATATTAATTTACCCTAAAACGTGTCCTAGCCCTATTGGTTGATACATGTCTGAACATGGGCATCTTTGGGTCGATTTTGGGACCCCATAGAGCCACTTGTAGGTGATAATGACACATTATATTAATTAAGTTAAAGTAAATACAAAAATGACATAAGCATATATATTTTAGAAAAACAATTTTTACATATGTGTTTCGGTGCGGATGTGCGTCGGGTTACGCTGTTCCGCCAGGACGCGTTCGCGCGTGCACCCGTCAACCCGAGGGGATGGGCGCGCGGCTTGTGGTCCCGCAGTCCCGCTTTCCAAGGGCGGGCGGCATTCGTCCCTTATTCAGGGGCGTCTGCTCCTTGATCGAAACCGGGATGATGGGATGTCGGCTCCTCCTTCCTTGGACGTCTCCTCGGAACTCGTCGCCTAATCCGGGTCTCCCTCATAGACTTAAGAATGTTCGTGAATCTCGTTCCCGGCGCCATATCTTCATGGACACCGGTTAATTACGTTGCTTCCGCCCGGGCGCTCCAAGGAGTCTGGGCGGGGCAGCAACCTGCGGTGAGAAGGCCGGGTGGCCCTGGGTGATGGGGGCGTGTCGTAGCACTGCGGCTCTGCACGTCTGTCTTCCGTCCCTAATAGGGCTTCTCGAAGGCATGATGGCCTGAGGCATCCCGTACTGGGTGCGGGGAACTGTGTCACCTGAGGTTTTCCTCAGCTTCCCATGTTTAACACGGGGTATGCCGCGAGTTTAACGTCCAGCGGGGACGGCATCGGACCGATCAACACGAAAAGTGGATCGGATGATAGAACCCCTTGCGGGGAACCTCCGACGCTGGGGCCAGCACATGGGCGGCTTCCCAAGTAACGTGGAGTGAAGTGGCATGACCCCACCGGGATGTGGCGGCCCGGGTAAGGATCAGGATGGATGATGGAGTGAAGAGCTTGGACCCCGTAGGGGCTTCCTACGTACCGCGCGTTAGCACGGATCAAAGTCAACGTAGTTCGGGTATACAGTTTAACGTCATGCTGGACGTCGGCAAGCCGACTCACGAAGAGGTCTAGGCCGCCGGGCGGAGGATTGAACCGAACCACCTCGCACAGAGGGGGATGGAACGGCCGGGTGGATCACAGTTTCACGTCATACTGGACGATGAAAGGAGAAATGGAAAAAGGGGCTGTGGGGAGGCACAGTGGAGATACACACGGGCAGTCTCCCACAGGGGCGGATTCATAGGTGAATCGACGCAAGCGTGAACCCTGGAGGGGTCCACTGATGGACGAACCGACGTAAATACGACCGGGACGACCAGGTGGCGGGCTTGGACCTCAGGGAGGCTTCCTACGTACCCTGTATAGAAGACAGGGATCAAAGTCCACGTAGTTCATTCTGTCAGGACTTACGCACTTGAGACAGCCCGGATGCGGCAAAACTCAGTTGGAAGGGACTTGGACCGAAAGCAGAAGACACCTCGATCCCAGTCACACCCTCTACTGGCTTCGGCAGTGGGGAGGCGCAATGGAGATACACATGTGCAGCCTCCCACGAGAAACTAGGGGTTTGTAATACCCTGCCCCGTAGGGAAAAGCCACTCCCATTAAATCGTCCCAAAAGGGGGACAATCCCGACATCCCTGCAGAGACGAGCGGGTGGGGGCCACGTCCAAACCGGGGGAGACCCTGCGTGCAGAGCACGGGATCGGACGAAGCGGACGGTTTAGCGTCTTGCCAGACGAAGTACAGTTTAACGTCGTGTGTTGAGGACGAAGCGGACGGTTTAACGTCTTGCCGGACGAAGTACAGTTTAACGTCGTGTGTTGAGGACGAAACACTTGGCAGTTTAACGTCTTGCAGCGCGGACGATGGGGGGCTAGGCAGTTTAGCGTCGTGCAGCTTGGACGAATGTGCAGTTTAACGTCATGCTGGACGTATGGGCAATTTAACGTCATTCTGGACGAATGCGCAGTTTAACGTCATGCGGGACGTATATGCAGTTTAACGTCATGCTGGACATATGTGCAGTTTAACGTCATGCAGGACGAATATGCAGTTTAACGTCATGTTGGACGAATGATTGCCGCCGACGGGTCCGTGTCACTTCGCACGAGCCTGGAAGGCTGCACGGGAAGACAGCGCACGGTGCGGGCACCCAGGATGAGGATCATCGAGCGCCACGCAGGCGGGTACCCGCAGGGGGTCAAGGGAGGCGACCCTGGCGGATTGCGCGCAAAAGAGGAGCTTTGCGCGCAAAACCGCGGGTCGGCGCGCAAAATGGCGGGCTGGCGCGCAATTGGGCCAGCGCTTCGCGCGCGGATGATGGGGATTGCGCGCACCGGGCTTCAGGTAGCGCGCGGGGGCAACGGCTCATTCTCTAACGAATGGCCACTTTGAAGATGGGGGTGCGCGCAATCGGGTTGGATTGCGCGCACCCGGGGGCAATTGCGCGCAAGAGGCTTCTTTTGCGCGCAAAGGCCTTCGGGTTGAAATTTATTCAAAGGAAATGAGCCAAGGGGATTGCGCGCGAAGGCGGACCCCAAGGCTCTATTGCGCGAAAGAAAGGAGGTTACCTGAAGATCGGCATTGCGCGCGGAAGGGGTTGAATTGCGCGCGCGGGAGACCGATCGACTTCCAGCAACCTTTGAAACGTTGGGGGTCGCCTAGTATTTATAGGCAACCCCGGGCGCGGAATCCAAGGCGCGAGCGCGGAATTCTCCTCGCGGGCGCGGAATCGGGCACCGCGCGCAAGGGAGTTGCGCGCATCCCGGGGGGTTTGCGCGCGGATCATCATCTTTGCGCGCAGACCTCTGAAATTCCGCGCAAGGCCTCCGGGCCCTCCGAAACATTCTTCCGACTCCAAATATGACCTCGCTTTCCGCATCCGGAGCTTCGTTTGGGAACAACGGACTTTTCCGGCGTCTGCAAAAGCCCCCCCTCGGAATCTGATCGGCGAGAGGTCGCAACGATCGGGTTCCGAGGGAGACGCCGGAATGCCGAAGTCCTGGGCGGCGCGGGACTTAGGCGCGCAAAAAGGGGCGCCGGTCGCGAAATTCGCCGCTGCGGTCGCGCAAAGCGCTTTCCGCGCAGCGCGGACCCCGGCCTCGCCTATAAATAGGGGCACTGGGTCCCTCTGTGCCGTACACTGGCCTTCCGCGCGATAAGCATCTCTGCTCTCGTGCGCGAAATTGCCTTTTCCGGCGCGGAATTCGCCCGCTCGTCGCGCAAAACCGTCCGGATTTCGCCTGTCTTTGCGCGAAAACCCGGAACTTTGCGCGACAGTCTTCCCAATTGCGCGCCGTCCACTAGGATTGCGCGCCGACTCTCAAACTTTTCCACCAGCCTCGTCCGATTCCGCACACTTCATCCCTTAACCCGCACGACCCCCGGAACTTCTGAGATGGCCGCGAATCAAGGAAATGAGGGGGATGCCGCCACTCGCAGGGCTGATATGGCGACGAACGAGGAGGTTTACGGAGCCAAGGAGATTGTTTCCAACAATCAATCCTTGTTCGACTTGCTGACGCCGGCCCAGAAGACATATCCGCTGTCGGACAACCTGCCGCTCTGGAACTTCGGCATCCTAGATGAGGTCCTGGTGCCAGGGTTCGAGATTGATGCGCCGCGGACCTGGGTGACCCGGGAGGACGAGCTTCTCCGCTATAACATCACCAACAATGGGCATCCTGCCAGGGAGACCAGACACTTGGATGTCTATGTCCTGAACCCGAGGACGCGAACCATTGATGGGGGTGAGCCTACTGCGGAGAATTCTCCAGCCCTCTACTCAAGCACATATCGCCAGAGTGTCACTGACG
This sequence comes from Viscum album, assembly GCA_963277665.1. NCBI lineage: Eukaryota > Viridiplantae > Streptophyta > Magnoliopsida > Santalales > Viscaceae > Viscum > Viscum album. The sequence continues at coordinate 525,024,095 of OY728150.1, forward strand.
ACACCAAGGGCTGGCTGAAGGACTGGGACTTGCGGTCTGGGGGCAACTTCACCAGTGAGTGGGCCTGGGCGTTCTGGGTACACCACACTTGCGATCACTTCGCAGAGGAGCTGCGGTACATCGGCCTGTTCGAGGCGGTGTGGACGTCGCAGTTCCACTTCTACCAGCAGTCCGAGCTCGGGCCGGAGCTGTTCACCCGATGGTCTCCGGATACCAACACCTTCCATCTTCACCATGGGGAGGTCGGCATCGGTCTCTGGGACATCCACTGCATCGGAGGTATCCCGCTGGAGGGCTACCAATACGATGAGTTCCTGCCACCGAAGAACACCTGGGAGGACAGGTCACGGACTCCCATCCTGACCTGGCATCTGCTTGACCTGGCTACGCAGCGGCTCGGGATCAAAGACTTCCAGAAGGACATAGCCTACAAGGAATGGTTCGGCCAGTTCTTGGAGCATGACCTGGCGGTCAAGATGCCAGGCAGGGGGAAGCGGTGCCCGACCGCAGCTCAGAGGAGCCGGAACGGGTCGTACTGGCGGGTCCTGGAGACGGGTGACTACCGCTCATGGGGGTACCGCGTCATCGAGGCCCGGGACCCAAATGTCCGGTACACGGCATTCCTGGCCGCCTTTCTGAGTGGGTGGCTCCTGCCAGTGCGGGACGCGAGAATGGGCGTTCGCCCGGCGACACTGGCGGTGGCGGGCGCTATGGCCGCCAACAAACGATACAACCTCAGGGTCCCAGTGCTGGCGAGGCTGTATGCCATCCTGGGACGCATCTCACGAGGGGGGTCGCCACGAAGGATCTGTGGTCCCTTTCAGTTCTTCCACGGCTGGGTGGCTGCTCACCTCGGTGGGTACACGTTTCCGAACGCCATCATTCCTCCGGGCAACGGCCTGCGACCCTCCCTGCTGAACATCGCGGGGGTCGCTCCGATGACCCTAATTGAGGAGGGCGTGCGGATCCGGATTGGCAATCATGCCAACTTCAACTTCAGTCCGTTCCCCACTCCCGTCGGCCAGATGATCGACAACGGGCAGGGTCCGCTGGAGCAGCATGAATACTTCCTGAACATGCGGGGCGGGGTGCTCGTGGCTCGGATCGACGGGAAGGTGATCTGCGAGCCTTACGTGCCGACCCGTTTCGCCAGGCAGTTCGGGTGCCTTCAACGGATGCCGAAGAGGGTATTCACTGCTGTCCGGGAGGAGACGAACCCTGGCGTCCTTCGCCAGATGTGGCTGATGTTTGCCGCTTTCGGCTCTGGCGACGTCATCACTCTCCCTCCTACCGGAGTTGACGCAGGCTTGGCAACCGAGTACGCCGAACACTGGGCCATCGCGTACCCCGAGGGGCTCTTGCGGAAGCTAGTTCGGCGGCTCGAGGCTACCCGTGCGGAGACCGGGCGTCAAGGAAGGAGGCGAGGCGCCGCCACACGGGGGAGAACGGAGGCGCGCCAAGCAGCGGAGCCGGCGCGGGCAGGGACTTCGGCGGCGGGCACATCGCAGGCTGCCGCTACGACCTCGGCGCCCAGAGAGGGGGCACATGCGGCGGTCGAAGAGCGGCCCGGGAAGCAGGTGAGACGTCTGCTCGAACCCTCCCACGATGCAGTCTTCCCGGCGCTGTGGTCGGCCTGGATGACTCTGCGGCAGTCACTGGGGACCGACGCCATCTGGCGAAAGATTCTCAGAGAAGGAATCCATCTGCCAGAGGTCGGGCGCCTCCACATTGCCGACAGGGTGGACTTCAACCTGCAGTATGCGTATCTGACGGCCATGGATGAGTACGCGCGCCAACGTGGTCAGCGCGCGGAGCCATCCCTTCTGGTGAAGGTGATGCTCGGTCTCGAGCCCGCTCCGGAACAGATGCCGCCGGAAGAAGACGACAGTAGCAACGACTCCGAGGAAGAGGAGGAAATGGGGGAGGATGAAGGCTCCGAGGGAAGATCCCATCAGGGGAGTCCGCGGGAGAGCGGTGAGGTGGCCGGCTCTGACGACGTTGATGTCACTGAGCTCCTCGAGGTCCGCTTCTATCCCTAATCAATCTGCTTCATCCACTCTCTTATGCAGCTTCTAACCCATTTCTCCATCTTTCTCAGGAGCGCACGGATGTTGGTCAGGCATCCTCAGCGGGAGTAGGAGGGGCGCCAGCAGGACAAGGCGGGGGCCAGACACCTATCATTGAATTGACAAGCGCTAAGGGGTCCCCTGCTGCAACTGTTCCTGCGGCGACCGGGGTAGCGGAAGATGACGCTCCGAACTCCCGTAAGTCTCCCTACTTTACTGCCGGTGCTTGCCGTTGACGATCCGTGACTAACCATGGCATGCCCTGCGCAGTGATCTCAACACTGGAGGCTCATCGGGTTGCCGAACCCGGGCCATCTACGAGTGGACTAGTGGTGGACATGCCGCCTGCTCCGGAACAGACTTCCCAAACCGAGCCGGCCCCACCAACTGCTGATCAGGGGGCTGCGGACGCCGGCGGTGCTGACATCGGAGAGAGGTTGGGGGCTAACGAGGGTGTCAGCGCCGCTGGGGAGAGAGAAGAAGGTCGCCCGGATGTTGGGGAACCTATCCCTCGTGAGGACCTCCCAGGGGCGGACCCTGCAGCAGACCTGCTGGCTGCCTTCCCTGCCTACCGGCCTGCCGATCCCGAGGAGATGGACGACTCAGACACGGAGGCGCTCGAGGAGAGCCGGATAACGCGCCGTAGGGGGTGGAAGTGCATCCAGCGCTTCCTCAAGCGAGACCCATCGGAGTGGCTGGGGCGCATGGGATCACTTCAGACCTGGCTGCGCTTCCTGTGTGCCGGGGGAGCTGATGCTCAACGCCTCCATCTGACGGTCCGTGATTTCATGGCCGAAAAGATGCGCGAGAGCTGCCGGCGTGCCGACGTCACACAAAGTCGGGACGTGTCGGAGAGCACGCGGGCGCTCCTCGCGGCGGAGCAGGAAGTCCGGCGCCTCGAAGGGCAGGCGGCAGAGAAGGAGGCCTTCGTCGCGACGTGTACCGAGCTTGTGGAGCAACTAGCAGCTCAGCTGGTTGACGCCCAAGTACAGCTGACGGAGGCGGGCCAACAGATGGTCACAATTCAGGTCGAGCGGGAGCGTGCACAGGCCAGAATCGACGAACTGCGTGCTGCGACCGCCGACGAAGAGAGGGCACGCAGAGAGCGAGAAGCAGCTCTGGAGGCCACCAGCCAAAGGGTAGCGGCATTAGAAAGACTCATTCATCACGCTAATCCCTAAGGGCTTTGTTTTGCCATTCCCAAAACATTTGCTTCCGCTACTTTGATCCATCTGTATGAATCAATATATTTATCTGCATCTTTTGGTTTAATATGCTCAACCACAATTCACTGTCTTGCGGGAGTGTTAACCAAGCATCAGGCATCCATAATTGGGCCTGGATTTCTGGAGAAAAGAGGGAGGTCATTCCTAGGAAAGGAGACCTCAGACCTAATCAATGTACCATTCCCCCAACCTGTTCCAACACACGAGCGGGACAATGATAGGGGTGTTGAGATTTTATCCGAACATAGGGAAATGAGAAAGGGTGAATCGCGTGTCCCGAATCCAGACATCCACAACGGTCGGCCTTCCAGGAAATGCCCAAGACGGTAGGCGGACAGTGGATCGACCATAACAACTGCAATAGACGGACCGAAAAAGGCCATCATTCATATTGCAGGAGGCGGACCACATGTCATCATGAATACCGCTTTGGGGTTCCTTCAGACACAAGGGTGGAAAATCCAGATCAACAGGGCATGCGAAGCGTGGGGCGAAGTGACGATTTGTTCGGACAGAATCCAACGCTCTCAAAATTGCGCCACCGTGGGGAAAACGTATTAGGCGGATGCACTAATCTGGCCGTGAGTCACCTCAATTCTCAGACAGCACCTCTCTGACGAGGAAACCGTCGCTTCCCATCCTTGCGATGGGGCATCCCGAGCTGAATCGGGGAGAATATCACAACTGCACCACTCTACCCGAAGTCAGGCCAGACGGCCGGCGACGAGGAGGGGCGGGACTTAACGATCCCTGAGGCTGGACCCGAGTTGAGACGCCCGGGCGTTCCTACGTACTCCATCAGGCTGGAGATCAAGCCACACGTAGTTTTGTGAGTGCAGTTTAACGTCATGAAGGACGTAGAATCCCGTTTAGGGGAGATCTTAGTTTAAGGTCGTAGAGCTCGGACCATAAGGGTAGATCTTAGTTTAAGGTCTTAGAGCTCGGACCATAAGGGATAGATCTTAGTTTAAGGTCTTAGAGCTCGGACCATAAGGAGAGATCTTAGTTTAAGGTCTTAGAGCTCGGACCATAAGGAGAGATCTTAGTTTAAGGTCTTAGAGCTCGGACCATAAGGAGAGATCTTAGTTTAAGGTCTTAGAGCTCGGACCATAAGGAGAGATCTTAGTTTAAGGTCTTAGAGCTCGGACCATAAGGACCTCAAAGTACGCCGCATCGTGGTCCCATCCCCCGGGTATGCAAAGATGCACTGAGGGATAGTGTCGAGAGTGCCGAGGTTTCGCCTGGTCAGAATGGGAGGTGGGAAATGTGAATCATGCGGCCATTCACTCAAGGACTGGGGGCACCGGGGTAACGATATGGGAGTACTGCCGACCGTGGCGGAAAAGCAGCATCAGTATCGCACTAACCGTTGGTGGAATGAGGCAGCAAACGAGCATCGACCGCTCAATCGCAGGATTCATATCGATTTGCTGCCCGAGGCCATTGGGGGTACCGGCCCGAGTCGGTGGGAGAGCACTGAGGCATTGTGTCCGAACCGTTCACGGGGGCTCCACCCAGGGCGTAGACGATGGGTCCGAATGAAAGGGAGCACGAAGCCTGAAAAGCGGAGGAAACCTGACCAAGCGGATCCTGACCCTCCTGGCAATAAACCAGAGTACTCTTGACACCGGAGGACCACTGCAAGGGGTCGGGGAACACGCCTTGAGGGTGACCTGAAGGCGGCGGATTCCTCAGAGAAGGGGGAATCTCTAAGAGATGGGGGGCTGGACCCGAAGTTTCAAACATCCGGGCGTTCCTACGTATCCCATAAGGATGGGAATCAAGCCGCACGTAGTTCTTGAAGCGCGGCGCAACACAATCGGGCACCAGCGCGGGGAAGAGTGCGGGTCTGACCCTCGCACACAGAAGGAGCGGCATTTGATATTTCTTGTTTGTCCTTAGAGATGAATGGTTTTTCGTGCGGCGACATGCCTGTGATTGAGAAATCTCTGGCGTCGCCACAATGATCAAGCCATGGAAGGCATTGATGAATGGCGTGGTTATTAACCAGCGCCCAACATGAGTGCCCCCTGAGGGGAACATCACGATGCAGTGCCGTTTTCGCGTCGGGCGGCCAAGACGATCACAGTTTACGGTCGTGTGGTAGGACCAGACAACACAGTTTAAGGTCGTGTGGTTCGGACCATGGAGGAATCCGCTTACCGCGGTACGGAGGACACGGCGGAGGTGGGAACATACCCAGCCCTGCGGTCACGCACGATTCCAGGAAAAGAGTCTTGGGATAGGGGCCTGCGTATGTCCATCACCCGAGGGGCAGAGATGCTAGCCTCCAGATATACTGGGCCCAGAACGCGATTGTTCGGGCGACTCCTTCCTCCTTATGGGGACGAGGGTCCAGCTACGCATGGCCCTTAGGGAGGATATCCGCATATATCCTTGGTGCTCAGATCATGGGAGCCTCGAACGACATCATTACCTTGGTTGGTCTGCCTAACGTGTAGAGGTGTACTGAAGGTCAGTATGAAAAGAGTGTCCAGATTCCACTACAACGCATAAAGGCGAAGTGTGATGAGGACTGCGCAACCAATGTTCAGAGCCTGAAAGAGCCGACATGGCGATCAAGGATGTTGCTGACGCATTCGCAACACAACATCCGATCGCGTCAGCCTAAGACGGGGCAAGCAAACGAGCATCGACCGCTCAATCGCAGGATTCATATCGATTTGCGGCCCAAGACCCGCCGGTAAATCGACCCGGAGCGGTGGGAGAGCACTGAGGCATCGTACCCAAACCACTAAAGAGGATCCCTTTGAGTGAAGGCTCGAACAAGAGGAAGCACGAGGCCTGACAAGGAACACAGGACTTGTCGGGGTTGAATCTGACACTACGATTCATAGACCGAAGTACCCAAAACATGTTAACAGATCTCCGGAAAGGGTCGGAGGACTCACCCTGAGAGCAACCAAAAGAGGGCAGATCCCCATGATCAACCGAGAGACGGGGCTGGACCTGAAACACAAGCGTCCAGGCGGTCCTACGTATCCCATAGGGATGGGAATCAAGCCATACGTAGTTCTTGAGAGGCAGTTTAACGTCATGCAGGACGATGAGGGGTGTGAGGTAGTCCCACACACGGGGGAGGCGTACGGCGCGGCCAGTAGACCGACGTGAATGAGGACATAATCCCCCGCTCACGCGATACGCCTCGCACAAAAAGGAGGGGAACTGGGGCCAGAGGCCCAACGCGGGATAGAGATTCCAGGGAAATGGGGCTGGACCTGAAACATGAATGTCCAGGCGGTCCTACGTATCCCATAAGGATGGGAATCAAGCCATACGTAGTTCTTGAAAGGCAGTTTAACGTCATGCAGGACGATGAGGGAAAAAGAAGGGGGGAGCAGAAGGCATCCCCAAACGTGGGGGGGCGTACAGCGTGACGAGCAAACCGACGTGAATGAGGGCATAGCCCCGCACTCACACCATACGCCGCACACCTGGGGGCAACTGGGCCAAGGGCCCGAGATGGGATGGAAATTCCCGAAGGATGGGGCTGGGCCTGAAACACGAAGGTTCAGGCGGTCCTACGTATCCCATAAGGATGGGAATCAAGCCGCACGTAGTTCTTGAGGGGCAGTTTTACGTCATGCAGGACGAATGCTGAACAGTTTAACGTCTTGTAGCTCGGACGTAGTGCAGTTTAGCGTCATGCAGGACGAAGCACTTGGCAGTTTAACGTCTTGCAGCGCGGACGAATGCTGAACAGTTTAACGTCTTGTAGCCTGGACGAGGTACAGTTTAACGTCATGTTGGACGAATGCTGAACAGTTTAACGTCTTGTATCTTGGACAAATGCAGTTTAACGTCGTGCAGGACGTGGTGCAGTTTAACGTCATGCAGGACGAAGTGCAGTTTAGCGTCATGCGGGACGAATGTGCAGTTTAACGTCATGCTGGACAAATGTGCAGTTTAACGTCATGCTGGACGTATGAACACTCAGGAAAAGTATTGCTTGAGGAACCTAGCGTTGGTGGGAGGAGTGACACGCTCACCATCCATAGTCGCTAGGGAGTACGCGCCATTGGGATAGACCTTGTGGACAACAAACGGTCCCTCCCACTTGGGCTCCAACTTGGGTGGCTTCCTGCCGGGGATCATCAGTGCTCTTAGGGCTAGCACTAGATCACCCTGCAGGAAGGAGCGGAGGCGAACCTTCTTATTGAAAGCTCGAGCCATTCTGCTTTGATGCCTCTCCAAGTTGTGCAAAGCGCGAAGTCTATTCTCATCCAGTGCTTCCAACTCGACTAGACGGGCTTCAGCAACTCTGTCCGGCGCTTGCTGGTCGTAGACCGCAGTGCGCAAGGACGGCAACTGGATCTCGATGGGCAGGACGGCCTCAGCTCCATACACCAGGGAATAAGGGGTCATCTGGGTGGAATTGCGAGTCGTCGTCCGATAAGCCCAGAGGGCGTTGGGGAGCTTGTCCGGCCAACTCTTCTTGTTCTGACCAACCATATTTTGCAGAATGTTAGAGAGGGTTTTGTTGAACGCCTCGATCTGTCCATTCGCCTGCGCATGATAGCGAGATGTATGGTTCGAGCGAATGTTATACTTGGCGTACAACTTCTTCAACTCGGCTGCTCGGAAATTGGTTCCGTTATCCGTGAGGATAGCGTGAGGCACTCCAAATCGATAGATGATGTTGGAGGTCACGAAGTCAGCGATCGAACAGGATTTGACCTCTCTGAGCGGAATCGCTTCTGCCCATTTGGAGAAGAAGTCCGTGGCGGTCAGAATGAACCGGCACTGGCGAGCTGTCGCCGGCGGGTAAGGTCCCACAACGTCCAGTCCCCAGACTGCAAAGGGCCAGGAATACCTTGTGGTATGGAGAGGCTCCGGCGGCCGATGCACAAAGTTCGCATGAACCTGGCACGCATGGCACCTCCTGGCATACTCGATGCAGTCATGGATCATAGAGGGCCAGAAGTATCCTAACCTCCGAATCTGGTGGGACAGCTTCGGCCCAGTCTGGTGGGCGCCACATGAACCAGCATGAACCTCTTGCATGACCCGTGGGATCTCAACTCCCTGAAGGCAACGGAGGAGAACACCATCAAATCCGCGTTTGTAGAGGATCTGCTCCAGGCCGGGACTGCTCTGGAGGACGAACTGCGATGCGCGGCGTCGAACTCGCTCGCGCTCGGCCCGCTCCGATGGAAGAATGCCATGTTGGAGGTACTCAACCAAAGGCGTCCTCCAATCAGGGGCTGATCCGACTGTCATATCTGGGGTACTCGGGGCCCCGGGCATAGGGGCAACCGTGGTGAGGTTACTTACCAACGGGCCGCGATCTTCTTCCGGGATAACGGGAGCGATGAGCCTGCGGCGCGTCACGCGGACGATCAGGTTGTCATGTTCAGGCTCCGCAAGTGACGCAGCGAGGCTGGCCAAAGCATCTGCTCGACCGTTCTGTGACCGGGGAACATGGACAATTTCCGGCCGAGAAGGGAACCGGGCCATCAGAAGGAGGGTGCACTCCAACAATGGCACAAGTTCCGGCTTCCTGACAACGTAGTCGCCATTGATCTGCTTAACGACCAGCTCGGAGTCCCCTTTAACGCACAGACGTGGCACGTCGATCTCGAGAGCCAACTCGAGTCCGGTGATGAGGGCATGGTATTCCGCCTCATTGTTGGTACAGCCCTCTGACAACAGGAAAGAGTATGGCAGCACGGCTCGCTCCGGGGTAATGAAGACGATACCCAAGCCTACTCTGTTGAGCTTAGGATTATCGAGTCTTCTACCGGTGGGGCTCCGGGAGGCACCGTCAAAGTGCATCTGCCAGCATGGATCGGCTCGATCAACCGAGAGAATGGTCTCATCAGGAAAGCCTAGATCCAGCGGCTGATCCGCGGAGGTCGGGTGAGCTGCCAGAAAGTCTGCCAATGCTTGCCCTTTGATGGCCTTCTGAGACACATACCTGATGTCGAACTGCTGGAGAATCACAGCCCACCGCGCTAGACGGCCAGTCAACATAGGTCGGCTCAGGATATATTTCAACGGGTCTACCCGAGAAACCAACTGTACCTCATGGTGCTGCAAGTAGTGCCGTAATTTCTGTACGGCAAATACGAGCGCCAGGCAGCTCTTCTCGATGGGGGAATACCTAACTTCCGCATCGAGGAGCATGCGACTGAGGTAATAGAGGCTATTCTCTGTTCCCTCGTTGTTCTTCTGGGCGAGAAGGGAACCCAGGGACCGTTCCAGGGCGGTCACATAGAGGACCAGCGGCTTCCCGGATACAGGCGGCATCAGAACCGGAGGTTGAAGCAGGTACTGCTTGATCTCCTCGAAAGCGGTCTGACACTCTTTATCCCATACATAGGTGGCACCTTTCTTCATGAGCTGAGAAAAGGGCTTACACTTGCCGGCCAGATTCGCGATGAATCGGCGTATATAGGCTAAGTGGCCTTGGAACCCTTGCAGTTCCCGGACGGTACCTGGGGGAGGCATCTGACTAATCGCCCTGATTTTCTCTGGGTCGATCTCAATACCCCGGTATCTTACCACAAATCCAAGGAACTTTCCGGAGGTGACCCCAAAGGCACACTTCAACGGGTTCATCTTCAGGCAGCGAGACCGGAGGAAGTTGAACACTTTCTCAAGATCTTTGAGATGGTCCTGACGCTGGCGCGATTTGACCACCAAGTCATCGACGTAGCATTCCACCAGTGTGCCGAGGATTGGCTTGAATATGCGGTGCATCGCCCGTTGATAGGTGGCACCTGCATTCTTCAGGCCGAAAGGCATGACCCGATAGCAAAAGGTACCTTGGGGGGCCCTGAAGGCAGTGAACTCCTCATCCTCAGGGGTCATCCGAATTTGGTTGTATCCGGAGTAACCATCCATGAAGGAGAGGGCTTGGAACCCTGTCGTGGCGTCAATCAACAGCTCTGTCACTGGAAGGGGAAAATCATCCTTCGGGCAGTGGCGGTTGAGATCGCGGAAGTCGATGCAGACTCTGATCTGCCCGTTCTTCTTCCTGACCGGCACAATGTTGGCCAGCCATTTGGGGTACTGAACTTCCCTCACGAAGTTGGCTTTAATAAGCTTGTCAACTTCGGCCTCAACCATGGCACCGTGGGATGGGTGCATCTTCCTGGGAGGCTGCTTGAACCCGCGATGGTTCGCCGGGAGACCAAGGCGGTGGACGGCTACCTGAGGATCCAGCCCCGGCATCTCGTCATAGCCCCAAGCGAACACATCACGGTGCTGCCTGAGAAAGTCCATGTACTGCTGCCGCTCCTCAGAGGGCATGGCGGCACTAACCAATGTGGGTCTTGGATCGGCCTCGGTTCCAAGGTTCACCTGTATTAACTCATCGACCGTGGCGGGGACGCCCTCCTCAAAGGCTGGGGGTGCGTCTTCCACGTCCTCTCCGCTCGGGGAGGGATCGTCCACGGGAGAGACTGCGTTGGAAACTGCATCGGGGCTACCAGATCCTGCTGGGCCACTGGTGCTGGCGCGGGCGGTCGCGGCCATCTCATCAGGAGACTCGCGGACCGTCAAGACCATGGCGACGTCCAACCGGTGAATCGGGAGGACGTAAGCGTCATCCAGACTTGCCCAGGGATCGCTCGCAACAGCGACAGGCTCAACCTCACCTGCCAGGATCTGCTTGTCCTTGCTCTTGTAATAGTCCGCGTCCAGATAGCGGGCTTCACATGAGGCAAAAGGAGAGGCATCTCCTTGAAGCACACCTACTCGACCATTAAGGGAGTATTTGAGGCATTGGTGGTATGACGAGGGAACCGCCGCGTGAAGATGGAGCCATGGCCTGCCCATCAATGCGTTGTACGCAGTGTCCTGAGAGACTACCATGAATTCGGTGTCGGCAACCAAGTCACCGAACTGGGTCTTCAAACGTATCTTGACGACCGGGGTTTGCTCGGTGCGGTTGTACCCCTGGATCCTGAGGTCGGAGGGAATCAAGTCATCCTCAGACAACCCCAATCTCCGGAGCGTCCGAGTTGGAATCAGGTTAATCCCAGACCCCGTGTCGACAAGACAGCGCCGAACTTCAAGGCCATTGAACTGGCCAGTGACATACAGCGGACGAATGTGTCCCTGTATAGGAGGGTCTTCATCCTTACCAGAGAACGAGATAACTGCCTGACATTCGGCGTCCTCGATCGTTTCGGCGTGAAAGGCCTCTGCAGCCGCAACCTCTGTCTCAAACTGGAGGGGGCTTTTCAGGGCTTCAGCGAGTGCCTCGCGCATCTCAGATGACATGTGCAGAGCCTCTAGGATGGAGAGCCTTGCTGGGATGTCAGCCAAGTGCTTCAGGACATCATACTTTTTGGCCAAGCGCGAGCCCCTGGTTGCAGGAGGTTGCTCTGCGGTTGGTGGCATGACGGGCCTTGCCGATTGGATCGGCGGCCGACTGGTACTTGGCGCATCTCGCTGTTCACTGGTCACAGTCCGGGAAATGGTCACCGTACTGGAGTCAGGAGGCCGGGATGGACTTGTGGCAGGGCGGAGCTGGTCGCAACGCGGCTGAGGCGGTTCTGCCTGGTCTCACACCACAAACAGTGGCGTAGGCGAATCCGTCACCCCCGGATGGGGGGGCTGCGCGCGCTGAGCTCGGTTTTGAGCCTGCTGCCTAGTCTCAGTGGCGTGCACGGCCTGGCTGGAGGTACCAACGGTTGTGCCCCGGTGACTCCTGCTGCTGCGGTTCTTCCGACGGTGGCGACGACCGGGGACACTAGGGAGGTCCACCTGGTGTTCTTCATCGTCGGGAACCGAAAAGGGATTTACCAGCTCGACGGTGTTAACCGAAGCGTACCCAATACCGTCATCGGACGAATCATCCATCACCGGGCGGATCCGAGGAGGGACCCCCATCTCCGGGGGCATGAAATCGCCGAGAGTGCGGGATAGTGGCAGAACCGGCGGGGCGCGCTCTTCCTTCTTGCGCTGCCGCCGTTTGCTCCTCTTGGAAGAGGCAGGCTGGGACGACGATGCCGAAGCAGCACCCGCAGATTCTGGGGCCTCAGGCTGATTCAAGCGCGCACGGATGATTCCATGGGCGCAAATGGTCGTCTTGCGGGCCATCCAGTTATTATACTTCTGGGATCCGCGGTTGGAGACCAGCTGCCATTCGTCCTCGTTGCCACTATCGTCACCTGATCCCACGAACACGCCCGCCACTTGTGCTGGAGCTGGGCCCAACCTGATTACATTGTTGTTAATATGGTCTTGGAGCCAATCCTTAAACACATAACACCGCTGGATGGTGTGCCCCAGGGCCCGATGGTAGGGGCAGTAGCGGGGGTTATTCGTAAGATGTGCCTCCTCTGGCTTCCAACACTCAGGCAGTCGCACAATCCTCTGCTCCAGGGCGCTCCGGAAATAACCGGGGACCTGATCCTCGTGGAATGAGTAAGTCAGGTGTCGCGGGCCCCTGGGAGCGTGGTCTTGACGAGGGGCTGGAGGGGCCGGCCGAGGAGGTGGACCTTGATTATCTCGCCTGGGTTGCGGCGGTACATTACGCGGAGGGGCCGGCCGGTTCTGAGGCTGCCGCTGCTGGGCCGGGAACTGAGCCCGTGGAGGCGGATTTCTGTGAGGCTGTGGAGCTGGCCTCACTGGCAGCAGCTCCAACGGCCTGGGGGCCTCTATCTGGGCAACAGCAGCGGGCTCAGCCCTGCTGACTCTCCTTGCAGGAATCATAGGAGGCAGCGGGTGTGCCTGGCTGGCCTGTTGCAGGGCTTCCTCAAGACGTTGAGCTTTGTCTGAGAAGTCCCTGAACCCTCCGGGGTAATTTTGAGTGATCAGGGAAGGGACCATCTCGGTCTTGACGTTCCCGACGCACATTGTCAGCAACTGCTCCTGAGTCAATGGCATGTCAAGGGAATACGTGAGACCCTTCCATCGGGCGACGAAGTCCGCGACTCGCTCATCAGGCCTCTGCTTGCACTTGAAGAGGTCTGCGATACTTGTCTTCCGGGTCGTGGAACTGAACTGGTAGAGGAATTGCCTACGAAGGTCCTCCCAGCTAGTTATCGACCCGACGGGGAGCTGGCTGTACCAGACAAATGCTGGCCCTTCCAGTGTCTGAACAAAGCAGCGAAGCTTAACGGCCTCCTACTGCACCGGAGTCCCCAACATAGGCCCGCACCTCGAGTTGAAGTGGGCTAAATGTTGTGGCGGATCTCCAGTTCCGTTGAAGGGGGCGAAAGTGGTATTCCCGAATCCCGGAGGCGCCGGCATGTCATCCACCCATGCTGGGTAGGGCTTGCCGTCCGGTGGGATCGCCACCTGCCGAGTCTCCAAGGATTCCAAGCGGGCAATGAGTGCCGCCATCGGATCGTCCGAACATGGGTTCCAGTCCTGGCGAGGATCTCTAACCACGAGTGCATTGCATGGCCCTTCAATCGGGTCGTCGACCGGGTCGTCGAACTCGGCAGCTCGTGGGATGGCGGGCGGAGCGGCCCTTGGGGCAGCGGGAGGAATCCGAGCGGGATCTCTCAGGTAGTCACGCCGCTCGGGAGGGTGTGGCGAAACATACCGCGCCCTCTTGCCATAGGCAATTGCCTCTCTCCTTTCGGCGAACACGGCGTAATCACGGTTGCCCGGGAGAGTCTCATCGAGGAGCGGTTGTTCCGGTCCCTGCTGTCCTAGCCTGGGATCACCGTAGTCAGGCCGCCGTTCTGCAGCGCGCTCGGCGAGGAGCTGGTCAACCAGCTTCTTCTGTTCGGCGAGCTGCTGACGTAGCGTAGCCTTCTCGGGATCCTCCTCTGCCCTCTGCATGGAGGCAGATGGGTCGGCGGGCTTTATAGCCTCGCTGTGCTCTTTTCCTTTGCTGACGTTTCGGCTCAACGTCAGTGCTTCAGTGGGTGCGGGGAGCCCCAGGAGGTTTCTCTGATGACGAGTAACTCTCACTGATGGATCTGACGACGGCTTGTCTTCGGGGGGGAAGCCCCCATCGAGAAGTTCCAAGTCGTTCCCCTCTCCCGACAGGTCAGCCATATTGACTGTTCCTGTCCCTGGGGATATACCCTCAGGGCCACCCAGCGAATCGGGCTGTCGGAGAATCACACTGAAGCGTAGGGCAGCGTACTGCCCCCATCCACGGATATACACGTGGGGAGTGGCTTCCTCGATAACTTTGCGGAGTACTTGAAAACACTCAACGCATCGTTGTTGGAGGGCCTCGTGGTGCTCAAATGACCCGGGGTGCCGAACCGCGGGGAGCATGGCCAGGTCAATTTGACGGCACTGCTCACCAATATCCTCCAGGTGCGCTTGACTCCCGGGGTATGGCATTTGTAGGCGGTGAAGACAGGAGCGAGTCTCCCGGAGAGTTCGGCGGAAGCATTCGAACTCATCCGGGGTGAGTGATTCGGGTGCCTCAAAGCCTGGTCCTGCGACTGGCCAAAACTTCTCAGGGAAGTGGCCCTCTGCAAGGACGGTCCAGAAGCTCCACGACTCAAACTCGGGACCCAGATCTCCTTGGTCCTCTTCAATGGCTGGGAACGGTTGGGGAACCGGCAGTGGTGCCGAGGCGGGCCGCCGGGCCGACGGGCTGGCCGGCGGTGAATACGGCGAACAGGCCGATTGGCCTCCATATCCCGGGCCACCCTCTGAGGGTGGCGGTGCCCTGGCCACCACATCACGATAGGACAGGCCGGCGAGCGAACATCCTGCCGTAGCATCGGTGCTCGCCGAGGGTGCACTAGATCGTGGTTCGACCGTCGGTCCCCAGAAAAAGTCTCCGGCTTCTCTGATCGAGACGGAAGGAACTTCCGGAGGGGCCGGTACCAACCGCAAGCTTGATCCTTGGGGGTCTACCAGGCCCTCGTTACTCCGGATATACCTTCGGAGAGAAGCGGGGATCATATCGATCTCGCTCTCGGGGAGTACGAGGCTGACGTGCCGCATTCCCATCCCTGCTGAAAAAGACTGGCGGGACTGGGGGAAGGGCTCTGTCGCCGAATCGTACTCCGCCTCTGAGTCAGAGAAGCAAACCGGTCGGATCTCTGTCCGGAATTCCGTAACATTCTTCCCTCGGCGTCGACGCCTTGCCTTCCTGCCCCTGGGTGGTTCTTCGGGGCAGGGCTGATCTCTGTCCTGGCGTCCTCCGGCCGCACTGGTGCTGGGGCCAAGAGGACTGGGAACCAAGGTGCGAGGGGCACCGGGACAGATATCAAAGGGGACGCGGGGAGAGATGATTCCGGGCAGGACTCCGGGCCGGGATCAGAAGGTGGGATGACCCATGCCTCCTGGATCGGCCACACAGAGTAGATCCTGCTGGTGAATAGCGCTACCGCGAGGTGGTCCGCGGTGGCTACTGCCAGTGCCAGCAACCGGGAGAGTCGACCCAACCTGCCTTTGGGGCGGTCGGGGCCTCGATCCAGGTCGGGCATAGGAGTTCCCCTGCTCAGGATGCGCAGAGGCCTGGCGACTGGAGCCAGCAGTGGCTTGGGCCAATGCGGCCGCTGTTGCTAGAGCCCCAAGGTGGGCATCCTCTTCCGCTCGTGCCCGACGTTGGCGTCGAGACAGACGAGTCGGGATGAGCGGCGCGGGCAGGTGGAGAGCCCGCTCTTCGACTGGAGAGGCCTGGCGGCGGTGTCGCCGTGGCCTGGCGGGAGCCCTTACCGTGGATCCCTGGAGCGAATCCCGGATAGGGTGATCCCGGGCATCATCCACCTCATCCGCATAGGGAAGGGAACTGTCAGAGCGCTCCGGGGATAAACTCCCGAAGCGATTGGACGTTGAGGTAGGCAGTGGTGCCTCCCTGCGCGGCCCTCGGGGGCGGCGGTGGTGGCGAGGCGCAGCCTCCTCAAGGTCTAGGCGAGCCATTTCCCTAGTGGGGATGACTCCCTCTTCCTCGTATCTCCGCACCAGGGTGTTGATCACCCTTCTCTGGATGACCTCCGAGGGGGAGAGAGGGCGTGGTCGTCCCGCAATTGCGGCTGCTGGGACGGCTGTGGAACGGGCGGGACCGCGCGGAGTAGCCGCGTCGGTGTTTCCCCTGCCCCTACGCCAGTGGGCGGGTGGCGATCGGGCACTGGATCGGGCGACCTGATTTCTGAAAGCAGGTAGAATGACCCATTAACACTGATAGGAAAAAGGAATCGACAACCAACCATTAGTGCCACGACGCCTTCCGTGGGGGAAACCCAGGCCCTCGACGTTGCGAGACGGAGTGCCCGATGTCCCTTCCCCAGCCCCTGGCGGGTAAGACTGAATGCTTGGACGGGCAACACGCCGGTCTTCCAACACCTCTGAAAGCCATCAGTCTTCGTATCGAGGATAAGAGATTCACGTCGGGTTCACCATTTTTCTGTTTCGGTGCGGATGTGCGTCGGGTTACGCTGTTCCGCCAGGACGCGTTCGCGTGTGCACCCGTCCACCCGAGGGGATGGGCGCGCGGCTTGTGGTCTCGTAGTCCCGCTTTCCAAGGGCGGGCGGCATTCGTCCCTTATTCAGGGGCGTCTGCTCCTTGATCGAAACCGGGATGATGGGATGTCGGCTCCTCCTTCCTTGGACGTCTCCTCGGAACTCGTCGCCTAATCCGGGTCTCCCTCATAGACTTAAGAATGTTCGTGAATCTCGTTCCCGGCGCCATATCTTCATGGACACCGGTTAATTACGCTGCTTCCGCCCGGGCGCTCCAAGGAGTCTGGGCGGGGCAGCAACCTGCGGTGAGAAGGCCGGGTGGCCCTGGGTGCTGGGGGCGTGTCGTAGCACTGCGGCTCTGCACGTCTGTCTTCCGTCCCTAATAGGGCTTCTCGAAGGCATGATGGCCTGAGGCATCCCGTACTGGGTGCGGGGAACTGTGTCACCTGAGTTTTTCCTTATCTTCCCATGTTTAACACGGGGTATGCCGCGAGTTTAACGTCCAGCGGGGACGGCATCGGACCGATCAACACGAAAAGTGGATCGGATGACAGAACCCCTTGCGGGGAACCTCCGACGCTGGGGCCAGCACATGGGCGGCTTCCCAAGTAACGTGGAGTGGAGTGAAGTGGCATGACCCCACCGGGATGTGGCGGCCCGGGTAAGGATCAGGATGGATGATGGAGTGAAGAGCTTGGACCCCGTAGGGGCTTCCTACGTACCGCGCGTTAGCACGGATCAAAGTCAACGTAGTTCGGGTATACAGTTTAACGTCATGCTGGACGTCGGCAAGCCGACTCACGAAGAGGTCTAGGCCGCCGGGCGGAGGATTGAACCGAACCACCTCGCACAGAGGGGGATGGAACGGCCGGGTGGATCACAGTTTCACGTCATGCTGGACGATGAAAGGAGAAATGGAAAAAGGGGCTGTGGGGAGGCACAGTGGAGATACACACGGGCAGTCTCCCACAGGGGCGGATTCATAGGTGAATCGACGCAAGCGTGAACCCTGGAGGGGTCCACTGATGGACGAACCGACGTAAATACGACCGGGACGACCAGGTGGCGGGCTTGGACCTCAGGGAGGCTTCCTATGTGCCCTGTATAGAAGACAGGGATCAAAGTCCACGTAGTTCATTCTTTCAGGACTTACGCACTTGAGACAGCCCGGATGCGGCAAAACTCAGTTGGAAGGGACTTGGACCGAAAGCAGAAGACACCTCGATCCCAGTCACACCCTCTACTGGCTTCGGCAGTGGGGAGGCGCAATGGAGATACACATGTGCAGCCTCCCACGAGAAACTAGGGGTTTGTAATACCCTGCCCCCGTAGGGAAAAGCCACTCCCATTAAATCGTCCCAAAAGGGGGACAATCCCGACATCCCTGCAGAGACGAGCGGGTGGGGGCCACGTCCAAACCGGGGGAGACCCTGCGTGCAGAGCATGGGATCGGACGAAGCGGACGGTTTAGCGTCTTGCCAGACGAAGTACAGTTTAACGTCGTGTGTTGAGGACGAAGCGGACGGTTTAACGTCTTGCCGGACGAAGTACAGTTTAACGTCGTGTGTTGAGGACGAAACACTTGGCAGTTTAACGTCTTGCAGCGCGGACGATGGGGGGCTAGGCAGTTTAGCGTCGTGCAGCTTGGACGAATGTGCAGTTTAACGTCATGCTGGACGTATGGGCAGTTTAACGTCATGCTGGACGAATGCGCAGTTTAACGTCATGCGGGACGTATATGCAGTTTAACGTCATGCTGGACATATGTGCAGTTTAACGTCATGCAGGACGAATATGCAGTTTAACGTCATGCTGGACGAATGATTGCCGCCGACGGGTCCGTGTCACTTCGCACGAGCCTGGAAGGCTGCACGGGAAGACAGCGCACGGTGCGGGCACCCAGGATGAGGATCATCGAGCGCCACGCAGGCGGGTACCCGCAGGGGGTCAAGGGAGGCGACCCTGGCGGATTGCGCGCAAAAGAGGAGCTTTGCGCGCAAAACCGCGGGTCGGCGCGCAAAATGGCGGGCTGGCGCGCAATTGGGCCAGCGCTTCGCGCGCGGATGATGGGGATTGCGCGCACCGGGCTTCGGGTAGCGCGCGGGGGCAACGGCTCATTCTCTAACGAATGGCCACTTTGAAGATGGGGGGTGCGCGCAATCGGGTTGGATTGCGCGCACCCGGGGGCAATTGCGCGCAAGAGGCTTCTTTTGCGCGCAAAGGCCTTCGGGTTGAAATTTATTCAAAGGAAATGAGCCAAGGGGATTGCGCGCGAAGGCGGACCCCAAGGCTCTATTGCGCGAAAGAAAGGAGGTTACCTGAAGATCGGCATTGCGCGCGGAAGGGGTTGAATTGCGCGCGCGGGAGACCGTTCGACTTCCAGCAACCTTTGAAACGTTGGGGGTCGCCTAGTATTTATAGGCAACCCCGGGCGCGGAATCCAAGGCGCGAGCGCGGAATTCTCCTCGCGGGCGCGGAATCGGGCACCGCGCACAAGGGAGTTGCGCGCATCCCGGGGGTTTTGCGCGCGGATCATCATCTTTGCGCGCAGACCTCTGAAATTCCGCGCAAGGCCTCCGGGCCCTCCGAAACATTCTTCCGACTCCAAATATGACCTCGCTTTCCGCATCCGGAGATTCGTTTGGGAACAACGGACTTTTCCGGCGTCTACAATATGGTTATATATTTTATATTTTAGACTATAAATATAATTATAAAGGTAAAAATATTTAATATGTAATGGTATTTTATTTATAATTTTTAGACATTGAATAATTAAATTTATTTATGACACAATAATGATGCAGTATTTTCCTTATTAATGAAAGAATCAAGCAATTGGTATTATAAATGTTAAAATAAATGTAATTTGAAAGTTTTTATGACATCCACGAATTTTATTGGTTAATATGATATTTTATTATTGATTAAATAAATTTTTTTTGAATTAATAAATTTTTTATGACTTTAACAAAAATCAATTATTGAATAGTGTCAAAATTGACATAAATGAGTTTTTAAAAAAAATATTATATTATTAATTTATATTAAATTCCTAAAAATCTAAGGCTCTTCCAAAAGACTTATATCATGATATGTGTATCATTAATAGACCACTTGGGGGGTCTATTGGATGTATATAGTATGTTTATTACCTATATAATATAAAAATACAAAGTGACATGGTAAATGTCAAAATAATTAACTAAGAGTTAAAACTAAAAGATAAGGTTAATATAATGAGACAAATCTGTCTAAAATATATTGGTTGAAAGGATTTAGACCCATACCCACCTTATTATTTGAATAATCAACTTTTTATCCATTATAAACCGAATATGAATTTATTAAAAATTCATACTTTAAGTTTTTCTGAAAGAGCCCCTCCTCCCCCTTATAAAAGGACACCACTTCTAACCAATTCTTCATACCTTAAAAGCCTTTTGGTTTGACCAACTCTGCCCAAATACCCTCTCAACTATCCTACCTTAATCCTAGAGGCCTTCCTTTTGTCCAAAATCCAATATAAGATCCCTTTTGATCAAATCAAAAGGAAGAACCCGAAGAAGAGGTAACGTTTTCACCACTCTCTTTCAGGTTCCATTCTTCTTAAAATTCTTATTTCATTGTTATTTACATTCTAAAATAATAAATCTAGTATATTATATATACTGTGATTTTATTATAAATATGGTACAACCATGTTTAGTATTCTATCCATCCTTTGAATGACATGTCACCATACGTGCGTACGTACGGCTTACCGTCTCCACGTCGCGGTGTAATTGTTATTCAAAACATTATTATTTGGATGGGTATGATAATGATGTGTAATAGATTTAAATAATAAATATAACTTGATAATGATTCATTATATATGATATTCCATCCAATTATATATTATTTTAATATCAAAAGAATGATATTGTCGCTCGTGCGTACGTACGGACTATCGTCTCCACGAACGCGATGAGATTCATTCCCCATCATATCCATGCAAGTATAATTCTCATTTGATGATTAAAAATAATGTTTAAGGACTTGATATAATTTTTTATATGAATAAGATACAACCTATCCATAACAAACATGACTTATGTAAAAAAACATATAAAATAAAACGAGTAAGTTAACACCCAAAACGATGATAATACTAAGACCTTATTAACAAAGCAATGTTAAAAGATCATATATGATATCATATTAATATATATTATTCTTGTATAATTTAATAAAAATTATTTCACCATTATACAAGAGGTTAACCTACCCTAATCCAAGGAAAATTACAAGGTAAGGGTTTATTTTACAAACTCTTCATTATCCGAGGTTGTTTATACGTAATTATCTACTGGGACTTCTTTATCATCCACATACATGTTTCTTAAAAAATTATTTCCAATAATTTTTACTATTTACTAGATTATGGGTTAAAGTCATTTATACCCTTGTTAGACTTTTTATAAAATGGTTTGAAAGGAATATTTCCGTTGTTTTCCAAACAAGGTCCTTTTTAACCTTTTTGACAAAATTAAGGTAAGAATGTATTTTTTTTAACTTATACGGTGGGTGGGGCTATTTTCCACCGTTATAAAATCGTTGAAGCTTCCCTTACAAGAATATGAGAATATTTTGAAAGTAAATGTTCTATTTTATAATTATTTTACCTTTAAATTATTTCAAAATGAATATTTTAAGAATTTGTGAAAGGTTCTCTTTATCAAGATCCGAATTTTAAATGTTTTAAAGATTTATATTTCTAAATATTTTTAATTAATGTTCACATTTTCAAAATGATTTTAAAGATTTATTTATATGGAAATGAATGTTTTGAAATTATATTTCTTTTCAAAAGTTTCAAAGTGGTATGGGACACTTTGATTTAAAAATCTCTTTTAAATTACTTCCTTCATAAATGTGTGACTTTTAAATGATTTAAAAAAAGAGATATTTCTCTCAAATAGTTTTAATTTCATCTATGTCAATATCCTTTGATAGATTTTAAGCATATTTGAATTTTATTTATTATGATACAAAACTTCCATATTGTATTAAAGGTTCTATGATATGTTTGACTATAGATGTGTTATTTCTATACCATTCATGGTTTATGGAGAAATTATTGACATTTCGTGTGCTAGTTTTAATACGAATGTTTATGTTATGTTTAAACTTATTCATATGGGGAATGAATTGGACTTAATAAGTGATGGGTGGAGCCCGCTATAGCTCCTCGATGCATCGGTAGGTCTCATGAGACAAACTAGTGTCTTGGAATAAGCCCTTGACAAAATCTTATTTGTAGCTTTGGCACGAGGCCTTGACTATGTGGTTATGATAGTCTAGAATTATCCATTCCCTCACTATGAAAGTGGTTATTGATATTGCATGTGATTATTCGACTAGTAGAATATCCATGTGAATAAGTAAAGAGCATTATTTCAATTTATTTTTGCCAAGTTATGTTGAAGTTCAGGTTCAAAAGGCTTTTGTTTTAGTTATACATTACCTTAAATGTTTATGTTTATTTAAGAAAGTTTCAGCTATATTGTTATCCTTCCTGAGCATCTGAGCTTACCCCTTTCAATGTTTTATTTTTTCCATGATGTGAAGAAGTATTTTATGAATGACCTGTAGGGATAGTATAAGGGAATATGAAAACAAGATTTTGTTGTGGTTTTTCACTTTATTATGTAATGTAAGGCTTATGAATGTATCTAGTGTTTCCAAGGATACTAAACTAATCGGTATTTCGAGACTAGATCTTTTGTGATCATGCCAATGTTATGTAATAATGCACCGACTCTGGGTAACTGGGGTCGAGGAGTTACATACAATGTTTTATTTTAAAATAATTGATCCAATCAAAAGAATAAATACTTTGTTGAAACTACTCTACAAATACTTAGACTAAATACTCAGTCTGCTTTGGTTGGATCTAATTCCCTCAAATCGATAAGACTAGATCCAATTTTCTTAATACAATGATGTAGGATTTTGGCTCCGTTATTCTAAATATAGAGATTTTGGATTCTGGATAGAATTTTTACAGAATGTTGGTGTTGTTTTTTACAAGAATCTGGATAGGATTTTTTTCAGAATGATGGTGTAGATTTTTGCATAATTCTAAATAGGATTTTCATAGAATTGTGATTTTTATTTTTTTGAATTCTGGATCTTATTGTCATATAATTGTTGTGCTAATTTTTCTTATAATAAACTATAGAACTCAAACTTTGATCAAATAATCAATATAATTCATCTTCAATAAATGATAACTTTCACTTAGATTTCTCCAGCACTCCTCCTTTCATGCATATGTAGGAATTTTCAAATGAACAAGTGATATAAGAAATTATTTTTAGGAAACCCAGATACCAAAAGCAGGAAACATGAAAACATTCCATGCTTCCTCAAATCTCAAACCTCTAAAAATCTCTCTCATTTAAACTTCATCTTTGACTTCATAAAACCTCTTTAGATTTCTCCATGATTTATGAAAAAAGTGATTTTCAGGTTTGAAAACATTAATTATTCTTCCTAATTGGATCAATACAAATTATTTCTTAATACAACAATGTTGGGTATAATTTTTTTTCGAATTCTAGTGTAGATTTTCTCAAAATGTGGGATCTGATTTTTGCAAAATTCTGGTTTTGATTTTCTGGATCTTTTTTTTGCATGATTTTGGCATAAATTATTTGGAGTTAATAACTTTATAAGTGTCTGATGGAGACTTATAATGGTACATTAAATTGGCTATATCTCTTTTTCTCATTATGAATTTATTCTTAATACAATATTCTGGTACCAATTTTATAGATCAGATTTTTGTAGGATTCTACTGTCGATTTTCTAGATCTGATTTTTGAAAGATTATGGTACTGATCAATCTCAATACAATTTAAATCTCATTACTATAAAATTTCCATTATGATGAAATTCAAAATTTATTAAAACCTTTCAACTATTTATTCAACGGATTTTATCATGAAATTTTTCATGATTTGTGATAACTTCTTGGTCAGCAAAGCATCATCTTATTTAGTTTTAGAAAATAAGAAAACATTTTAACTCCTGACTTCACATTATTATTTCAAATATCTTCAGAAACATCATTCTTTCCTTAATTATAGAAATTATAGACTCCTATAAAATATTAAATTTTTCCTTCAATTTTTTTGGATTTGATTAAAAGAATATAAATAAAATGGATCTGATTCTTAGTAAACAAAACATTCTAATAAAAAAAGGTTAGTTGTCAACAAATAAAAATATTGTTAAACAATTAGCACAAAGGTAGTTCAATATGAGAAGTGGTTTCATGAAAATAAGGTACCATTGGTGATTTATTTCTAGTCTGGTTCGTGATTACCAGGGTTCTTCACGAATTGGGATCAATTCGGAATTCCAAGGGTCATTTAACCATTTTTCAAAGGATAGAATACACAAGGTATTTATAAGAAATGGGTTTTGTGATACTTGCAGGTGGTTCTTGTTGAAAATTTGGGCTTTTTGAATGCTCACGGATCCATCAGACCCACAAAGCACAACGTCAATACTTAGCACAGTCATAGAGTTCCATCAGACTCACATAGTGCACCATAAAGGCATCACGTGTCCACGAAGTGGTGGGGTTCCACGAATAGGATTCATGAATAAGACCCTTATGATGGTTTTTGGGGATATTTTGGATTCAATTTTCTTTCAACTAGCTGTGACTCAGTCAACTAATCCTATGAAATTTTTTTGGTTCCAAAAATCCCACCCACCCCCCTCAGAATGCAATTTAATGTGAAAATGAAGTTTGTATTCTGAGGGAGAATCATTAAAAGTTGACAATCTATTACCATTAATGGAGATCATTCATAGTGCTTACTCATAATTCTGGTATGAGGAGATCGCTATTGTGAAGGCCACCGTGAAGCATGGTCGGGCCAAGAACCAATAAATAGATCCATGGGGGCCCTAAAAGGCACATGACTTTATGAGAAGAAAATATTGTTTTCTCTATTTTCATTAATATCATGGTCTCTATGATATCACTCTGAGAATTCTTCTTTGTTAACTATACATTGGGAACCAAAACTTTAGAAAATGTGTTCTGTGACTCAGAACATTGCAAACCGGGATTTGCGAACAAGCTTCATGAATGACCTCTATGAAAAAGTATTTAAAAAACACTAACGTCATAAATTAAAAAGCCTTTTAATATATTTATTAGGAATTCATTTTGGATGTTGCTCAAAGGGAAGAGATGGAGAAAAATATAATTCTCGAGGAGTGCTTTTGAAGCACCTCAAACCGTGAATCGCTGATTAGGATGTTGTTATAGGCTCAAAGAGAGTATTTTTTGAGAAAGAGGCTTCCACTATATGGATTCATCTTTATATAATATGTATTTATTCAGGTGGTGAGTAGTGATGAGCCTATTTATTAGTTCAGGGGCGTACCATGGTAGAAATAGTGGCATAGGACTAGCATAGTCCATATCTGTAAGGATTATGCACCCATTACTACAAAAATCCACTATAACCACATAAATAACGTTGATTGGTAGAAGATGGAGGATGAGGAATATCCTCCACAATATAAGTTGATTCTCAAAGAGGGTTTGGGGACCCAGAGAAAAGGATGGAATGATGGATGGGATCTTCTTTATGGAGGTAAATTTACAAAAGAATGGGTCATGTCCTAATGGGAATGTGTGTCATGTTGAGAGTTCGAGGTAGTTCTGAAATGGGTTAGAATTTATTAGGCATCATGGGGTTCACAATTCCATTTTTACTAGTCAAAATAGATCATGACCAATCTACTGAGCAGTTGATCAGTGGGGAACAACACATTCCATTCGTATCATGGGAGGTTGGAATCAGCCTCTTGGATCATCACCAAATTTCCATGATTCTGATCCTCAGGGTCATGTACAATTAGTTTCTCCCCACAGAGAATGTATGGGAAGAGTAGTAGTAGCTTCCAGCTTTAGTGAAGGAGTTGTTTCATATGGTGTAGGGAACCAATGTGGTGAAGTTGAGGACCATGGATGTGCCGATCAAGTCTTGGTTTGGCTATTTATTGACCAGACCAGAAGAGGATCCCACTGAATAGGAAGATATGGAAAGTACATTTATAATGAGTCCATGAACATGTCCCAGGGGTTACCAACTGGTCAAGGAGGGGCCCTACTGAGGGATTATAGAAGTGACTAGTGACAGTTATGGGGATACAGTGCCAATACTGGGCCTCAACCTATTGGCGGACTGGCTGGAATTATCATAGTGCACATTTTTAGTTGGATGCTCTCGTTGAGGGATGTGTATATGGGGGTGTGTCCAGGTACATTCATAATGCCGGTAATGCTATAAATTGGGAAGATTTCAACCTTATAATCATAGTTCTATAGAATTTTTACAAGGTGCTTCTTCATATAGGTGAATGGAAGACGACGATATGTGTGTGTGTGAATTTTCACTTTCTATATAGTTGGGTGGACACACACATGGGGGGATAATACTATACAAACACTATCTCCCCTCCCACAAAGAACATATAACCAACCATCCTAAATATTGTGGGGAGTTGGAAAATCATGTTTTGTTTGACGGACATGTTAAACAATGCTCGGTTGGTCGATCAATTTATCTTTCAACCACCTCCCTTCTAATGGGGGTATTTACCGATGATAGAATAAGGACTGGGGAGAATAGATTGTACCTTTTAGTCTTTCAAGGTGGTGTACTGGTGGAAAGGGTTTATTGTGATCCATTTTGTGAGCCATATAACCCACATTGGATTGTGAGTTAGTTCAGGTTCCTAGAAATGTTAACCTAGAAGGTGTTCTCAGAGGTACATCATGAGTTCCACCCTTCTGTGATGATTTAATTATAGTACATGTTCATGTATGAATACAGAAATACATGTAATGAGTTTTCACCAGCCATTACCACTTAAGGGGTAACCTATGACTATGTGTAGAGCTTAGATATTTCTTATCCAAGTGTAATGATGAGGAAGTGGTCCATCTAGGCTAATGAAGCGGTAAGCCCTCCACCATGGGGCCAGAGTAGAGAAGTTGCTGGAGTGCACCATGATAGTAGATCTAGCCTGGTGGGCAGGCTATAAGCAGCGGTACCAACAGTTACTGGGCTCATACCCTCAAGAGACAAAGGTAGAGGGGGATCTACATCAGGCCTAATGCTCTAGGGCTAGAATAATCTGAAGGAAGGGATGTAGGAGGTTGTGATAAATATATATAAGAGGTATCTAAAGATGTGTGATGACATAAAGAGGTTTGGGTTGTCTTAAGAGGTCACATATGATAATGTAGCCATGATTGACTGCTTTATGGTCAAACCAGTCATCATACTTCTAGGTCATGTGGTTGGAAACATGCTACCATTAACTGGAACCCTCATTATCGTTGCCATGATCAGTTAAGATGTGTTCCACCTATATCAGTACATTTTTCAAATTGACCAATGAAATTTCTACATGGTCTTAAAGCCAATCCTTCAACACAGATAAATTCTTTATGGTATTTCCAAGGATTATTTGGTAAGGTAAGTGGTCGGTAATATCATTGAGCACAGCTTCATAGGGATTATTTCACTCATGAAGCTTCAGAACCCCTACTCCAAGGAACTATGTAAGTAACCATGAACATATGATTTTGTAAAGGTGTATATTTGGTTTCTTCTATCCATGAAGGGAAATATAAGAGCATATCCCTAATGAGGTGTGTCATCCTAAAGAGGGGATAAAAAGACATTCTATAACCTAGGTGGTGGTGCATGATGAATAGGTTCCTGGAAATTATATACTAGGTGAGGTTGAGCCCAATGAGTCTACTACACTTGGCCAGGTTGTGCTTAGTGAGGCTCTTTTGGTAGTAGCTATAGTATCTCTAGGGCCTCTTCCTGCATGGTAGAGGAAGTATCTTCCTTCAAGGTTCTTCTTACAATATAGGGAGGAGGCAATCTACGTTTCTTCTTGCCTTTCTACAAGGATTCTTCTAGGTACTCGGCTGGGTTAGAGAAATATTGAAATCCTCCTGGGAAGTTATGAGTGATGATGGTAGGGACCAGTTCAGTTTTGATGTTTCTGATACACATCATTAGTATCTACACTTAATTTATCATCGTATTGAGTGAATACTTGAGTCCACTTCACCGGGTGATGAAGGCTAATACATGTTCATCAGGAAGTTGTTTTCATTTGAAGATGTCATAAATATTTGTATTTATTGTGGTGTAGTTGAACTGGTAGAGAAAAACTATGTCGAGTTCTTCCCAACTAGTGATGGATTCTATGGGTAGCTATTTGTACTAGAATAACATAGGCCCTTCCAATGTCTGAACAAAACATTGAAGTTTAGTGGAATCATATTGCTCTAGGTTCCAAACATGGTATGAAGAATTGAGATAAAGTGGGAAAA
This sequence comes from Viscum album, assembly GCA_963277665.1. Taxonomy (NCBI): domain Eukaryota; kingdom Viridiplantae; phylum Streptophyta; class Magnoliopsida; order Santalales; family Viscaceae; genus Viscum; species Viscum album. The sequence continues at coordinate 525,052,180 of OY728150.1, forward strand.
ATGTTGTAGTGGGTCACCCAAATAGTTAAATAGGTCAATTCTAGGATTCCAAAAGTCAGGGGGTGCTCTCATGTCATCCACCCATGTCATATATGGCTTTCTATCATGTGGGATTTCCACCTATAATTTCTACAAGGCCTTAAGGTGAGTAGTCAGAGCAGCTATGAAATATTATTTGTGGTGGTTCCTATATTGAAAAGGATCCCAAACCAAAAATGCATTGATAGGTCCAAGAACATGATAGGCAGATCAAAGGCTCATGGAGCGTCTTGTGAAGTGTCCTAATCCAGTTCCCATGGATTTTATCATGCTACTCAGGAAGATTCGATGATGCATATCATGTTCATTTTTAATAAACATTAGTCTATTCTCTATCAGGATGTATAGGATTCCAGAGCTTGATAGGGAGAAACTAGATGATAAGTACTTGTGAATTCCATTTCTTCCATAGTGGAGGAGGAACAAAATCTTTTAGAGGAGTTTCGTAATCCGAGTGCTGCTCAGTAAGGATCTCATTTATGATTTGCTTCTAGTCTTCCCCTTGCAAAATAAAGGCATCGATTATAGGTTCAAACTTTCTCTTCCACACGACATCTAATGGATCCAATGGTTCAATGATCCCAATATTTTTTTTACCCTTTTTGATATTTCAACTATTGGGCTATGATGTGAAGAGTTACCTAAGGTTGAGGGAATTTCTTTATAGGTGAGTGCGGACCTATAAGAGGGTCTTCCTGGTACTGAACTTCCTCATGGGTGGGATTCTTTCTATTAGAAACTTTACCAGTGTCCCCATACTTAGATATATCAGGGAAAATCATGTTAACCATAAAAATACCTATAGGCATATCTTAAATATCACCGGTTATGTACGGCTTCTATGGGATGGGACTAAAGTCAAGAATAGTGTACTATCCCCAAAAAAAGATTTGTACGTAAGAAGAATCATCTTTAATGATTTTGAGGTGAACTGAGAAACTCTTTACTCATATATGTTGGAGGGTCTGGTGCTAACTAGGAGATGTAGGGTCTTGATCCACTGGAAGTGTTTCCAAATCTACCATGTAGCACTACTGATCAAAGTATTAGAAATTCTTACAGCTCACTAGACAAATGAACTGATGGTCAAAGAGGATAAAATGAATCATCTAGATAGTTTAGAGGAAACATGTGACTTGATCCCTGGTTAGAGACTGTAGTATGTAGAATTTGGAATTAGAATTTTGTGATAACACCAATGACAATTGTTGAGCATCCAGTGTATCCCACATACATTGTTTTTCAGAAGTGAGGCCTTACACTTGGTTTTCAAAAGATTGGATTAGTGTTAGATAAGAAACTAACCACATAACTAACATGGATTGGTGTGGTGGTTGGCTTGCTAATGGAGGATCTGCTATTCTAGATGACTAATCGCTACATGTTGGGTCCTCTCTCAAGGGTGGGGTCAACCGCATCATCACGTCTATGTAGTACTAGGTTCGTACAACTGCCTCATGTGTGAGGGTAGTGGAAGTCATAAATAGTTCTTCACAATTCTTTTCATCTATTAAATTGAAAAACATATCTCAGTGATCTTAGGTATTGGTAAAGAATGAAATTAGCTTTGATATAGATGACTACACTTTGAGAACCTGGAAGAGAGACAAATCTTCCTCCATCTACATGTACCTAAAAAGGGATTCAGAAATTTTGTGGATATCACCATCTGAGATGATAAAATTCACCTTCTAGGCTCCTACCCCAGAATCTAATGTAGAAAACTAGGGTTAAGGCACAATCATAGAATCACATTATGCCTTGGAATCTGATAAGTTAGTGGGACTAAAAATGAATTGGGGCTTCCCAAAACTTTTCCTTTAGCGGCAGCAGTTTATCCTTCCTCCCTAGGATGGTTTTTTAGGGAAGGGAAGTTATTTGGAATGGGGAGGACCTCTATGTTGGTGGATGATAGAGTGGTGAGGAGCTCCACTTTTATTGGTTGAGATGTTGGGAGGACATCTGTATTGGTTATTTTTAGAGTTTGGAGGACCTTTGCTTTGAATAATGTAGGAGTGGGGAGGGACTCTAATCTAATTATTAAAATAGCAGGGAGGACCTATTCTTTGTTCAATTGGTACATGGGGAGGACTTTCATGTGGACTAGTAGAAATTCAATAGGGTGGACATCCATACTAGTGAGCAGAATTGTGAAGAGGACCTTCACATTGATCAATGCCAAAGCTGGGAGGACCTCTAATTGAGCTGATAAAAACATGGGGTAATTCAATATTAGCGATTGAAGGAGTGGGTAGGATCTCCAATCTAGTTTTCTATGGAATTAGGAGGACCTCTTTGTTGCTTGATGATGATATAAAGGGGGTGAATTCAATACAAATGATCAATGATGTGGGGAGGACCCCTGCATTAACTTGTACTGGAGTGGGGAGGGCCTCTTCTTGGGTTGGGAACAATGTGAGGAGGACCTTCGAGTTAGTGGCCTATGACATAGGGAGGACCCCCATGTCAGAAACCATTATTACAGGGAGGGTGTTCGTGTGAGGTTTCGATAGAGCAGGGAAGAACTCCACTCTGATTTTCAATTGTATAGGGAGTTCTTCTATACTTAATCTCATCATCATGGAATAGTATACAAAAATATCTGATAGTGACTATTATTGATAGAGCCATCCTAGCCTACCTGTAGATATGTTGAGGTCTTGATCAGAATTCGGAATAAATGGTTACCTAATCATCTGGGGTATTCCAGGATGAACCTAGGGTTGAAGGATCCATTGGGGATATCGAAGAAGATTCCCCTTGATGAGCATTATCCTGAGATTATTCATGAAGGTGACATTGGGTCATTAAGACCAAACCTATCAGAGCAGGGTAATTGTCCACCTATTCCTTGTCCTTGTGGACTGGTCACTACTAATGCTAATAGGGCCTTGTGGAATCCCTCCTTGACTACTCCTGGGTAGTACTCACAGCTAAAGTGGCTCAAGCATCCCCCACCTCCTCAGCACAGTGGAACGAGTCATAGTATTACACCAGGAGAGGATCCCAAAGAGGTTAACTATTGGAATGGGGAGCAGTGGCTCCCTGCACGGCCCTTGGGGGTGGTGACGATAGTGAAGTGAAAAAGCCTTAAGGTCCTGGAGGTCCATATCCCTTATGGGAATGACCCCTTCCTTATCATAATGATTCATCTGGGATCTATAACTATCCTCTAAATTATCTCTGAGAATGAGATGGGGTTTGGGAGGTTGGTATCTATTGGTGTAGAGAATGTCATGGTGGTGGTGGAGTCATGCAGGATTGTCATGTTGACATTTTTCATACCTGGAATCTGTGAGAATTGGGTGGTTGGTGTCAGGAAGCTTGGGACCTACAGAGAAGGAATTTCTAGCTATCAGTAAGGATAAAAATAATGAACTTCTCAATGCCCTATCATCATCTAATATTTTGTGGTTGGAGAGAGATATTTGTGATGACTACATCATATACTTGAATGCCCAAAATTTAACTAAACAAATTTCTGGTGGGTTCCTTGTTGGGACAATTATTTTTTGAATGGGTCATGGAACCATATAATTGTATCAGATTACATGCTAATCTATTGATTTATCAAACTATATTAATATCCATGTTTAGTATAACAGTTTCATGTCAATTTCACCATTTTTGTTGGTGTCTTGGCATCAATAGTGTCTAAGTAAAATCCTTTATTTGATGCCTAGAATGGCTAATCCCCATGGTAGGAGGAGACAAGTTTCCCATCGTGCTCACCATTTCTATTTTAGAAACTTTCTTCAGGGTGCACCTCGTGCATATTAACATGTGTTAGTGTTCATTGTTACCCCGAATTCCTTTTTCCAAAGTTGGGTGACTTTTCTAACTTTCCTCAGTGATGCCTTCTCCTTGATCAAAATTAGATGATGGGATGTGGGTTCCACCTTCCTTGGATTCCTCCTTGGAACTCATTTCCTAGTTTTTTCTCCCTCGTATATTAATTTGTATTCATGAAACTCATTATTGATGTCATCTCTTTGTGGATGCGGATTAATTACACAACTTCTGTCGGGACATTCCAAAGGGTCTTTATTAGGAAACAACCTTCAGTTAGGAAAGTAGTAATGTTGGGCATCACAGGCATGTCTGGATATTGGGATAATTGGTCACTTGTATCTTCTTCATATGAGATAATCTTATATAGGTATCATGGGAACAGAAACAAGTCATCTCGTGTTGATTATGATAGATCTAATATCGAATGAATATCTTTCGAGGCATTCACCTCAGGCATATCATGTTTATCACGAGGTAAATAATGTCATAGGCACATATCTTACAAGTATTTCAACATAGGCATCCAAAGTTTATCATGAGGTATGTATTTGGGGTCATGAGTTTAATATATTGTGGAAAAAAAATAAGACTGGTCAGAATTCCCCACAGAAGAAGATCAAGGAAGGGCTTCCCTAGGAAGGGGTGCCAAGGTTTACCATTGGTCGGGATTTAACCAAAGAGAGGCATCCTACATAACCTTATTAGAATTCAGGAATCCAAACTATGTAGTTTGATGTATTAGTTTAAGGACGTGTGATGGGATTGGTCCATGTAGTTTAACATCATGTAGTAAGGATGCTCGCATCGCGGAAGGAGCATTAGCAAGGTATAGTTTGGGGATTATACATAAAATCTACCCTTTGCAATAGGATTTCACTTGGTTGGAGTGATTAGTGATTATGCATGGAAGCATCTTGAGTTTTGATTGGACCAGGGATGATGTGGATTAGTTTTATGCATGAAAGTGGCCCAAAGGTACCCAAAGGAGATATGACTACCATGTTGGGGCATGATCTTATTGTGATGTGCTGGCCTAGGAAAAATTAGGTTGGATGTTGATAGAGAGGAAAAAGTGGATACAGTGGATGGGGTGGATGGAGTGGATGGGGTGGATGCAGTGAGTGGATTGGATGTAGTTGATATAGTATATGGAGTGGGTGGAGTGTATAGAGTTATAGGTTTAGACCTTGGGGTGGCATCTTGCATATCCCAGTTGGTTGGGATTAAAATCCCACATAGTTTTGAAAGAGGAACTGGGGAACACACCTAATAAGGAGGCTTGTGAAGCATGTATGGTCGAGGATGACTCCTAAGGAGGTGTCCCATGGAAGATAAAGATGTGTGTTTGAGTGGATGTTGGATTTGGACCTCAAGGAGGCTTCTTACATGTACTAGTTGGTAGGATGTCATTTCCCACATAGTTTAGGAAATGGGTTTTGGGCTTACGCCTAAGGAGGAGGCCCATAGGTGGAGGTAGATGGGTTTTATGGATGGTACTAACCACTAAACCCACATGATTAATTCTTGGTGTGAGAAACAAGAGGAATCAATGGACTTGATGGTCATGTCACAAATTATGTTCCAACGAGAGATTATGTGAGACTTATGCATGGATGATTTCCTATGAGGATCTCATTCCATGTGAGTGGAGAATATCCATAGAACCTTCCTGAGTAGGATATGATTCCATGTTGGGAAGATCTAATTCTATGTGAGAAGGATCTCATTCTATGTGATTCATAGATGGAGCATCATATACTTGTGGCATAGAGTGTATGGGGTTACGCATAAAATCCACCATGTATGGGTAGATTTCCCAACATTGGTGGGGGGATGTGGTATCTCTTGATGATCATACATGGGGAATCCCAAGATCACCACTCAATTTAAGTCTATAGTTTAACAAAATGTGATGAGTTATGTGGTGAACTGACAGACCCAACATGAATGAGGACATAGGAGGCCTGACACCACCCAACATATTCCGAGGAGATTCTTGTATATAGTTTAAATTCATGATTCATGGTCTTGGTGTAAACAAATTATGGTCATGTTTCTTAGACCATTGTCTTTTAGTTTAAATTTATAGTGTTTGTACCATGGGGTGAGAACAGAAAAAGGGATATGTGTAATGTGGTGTCATTTCAATCCTAACCTGAATGAGGACCAAAGAGGCCCACACACCACATATGTATTCCTAAGGTGGCCTGAATATTGTTTAAATTTGTGATTCATGGATTATGATAAGGCTAATGGGGTGAAGGGTTGTTGAATTTTTGGTTGGTCCCAAAGACAAAAAAAAATTAGCATCCCTGTGTATCCTATATGGATGGTAATCAAGACACCCATAGTTGTTGAACGAAGTCTCCCCATAAAGGTCGAGTCTGTCTAAAGGGAGGGATATTTTTTATTACTTTTGGGGTGGCTAGAACATGATATAAAATCTAGGAATCACTACTTATTTTGTGTGAACATTAATCAAGCCATATGGGGTTCTTGAAAATGGCATGGTAGATGACCAATGCTGAGGGAGACATCCTCTTAGGTGAGGACATTATGATGTTGTGAATTTTATTATCATGAAACCAGGATGATAATTGTTATTCAGTTTTACATCATGCGACCAAGATGTAGATGTCATTGTTTTGGGTCACGTGATAGGACTAGTATATACAGTTTAATGTCAAGTAGTAAGGATGACGGTTTCTATGTAGTTTATTATCATGTGGCTATGAAAATAATTATAAGGTAGTTTAACAGCATGAAACTTGTATGTAGATGGAATTATTTTTGAAAGGGATGTGCATTTCACATCAGGTATAACCTAATGTTAATGAGGGGTGAGGAGGCCTATGTCACACTATACACTCCAAAGGAGGTCCTACACACAGTTTATGTCATGATGAATGGAATTTAATTTCTTAGCTTAAGGTTATAGATCTCAGTTCAAGTGCTCAGATTAACATCATGTCCCTAGGACACTGAATCTTTATGAAAAGTACTACTTGAGGAACATGGAATTGGTTTGAGGGGTGATGTGATCTCCATCCATGGTGATCAAAGAGTATTCATTTTTGGGATAGACATTATGAATCATGTAAGGTTCCTCCAACATAGGCTCTAACTTTGGAATATTTCTTCCAAGTATCATTGTAATTATATGATCCAATACCATGTAACCATAGAGAAAGGAGAGAACGTAAAATTACTTATTTAACACTATGGATATCTTATTTTGGTGCCTATCTAAATTTTTTAATGCTCATATACTATTTCCTTTAAGGGATTCCAACTCATCTAGATAGACTTATTCCATTCTATCTGGTGTCTACTGATCATATACCGATTTTCAAATTAATGGAAATAGAATATCAATGGGTAAGACTTCCTCTTCTCTCTACACCAAGGAATATGGAGTCACCTGGTTAGAATTGTGGGACATCATCCAAAAATCCCAGAGAGCATTGGTGATCTCATCTAGCCAACTCTTATTGTTCTAGACCAACATCTTCAACATAATTTTGGAGATTTTTTTGTTAAATTCCTAAAACTATCCATTTTCCTGTATATGGTTGTGAGAATAATGGTTGGACCATATGTCATACTTAGTGTAAAACTTATTCAACACAACCTCCTAAAATTTTGTTCTATTTTCTATGAGAATAGCATGAGGAACCCAGAATCATTGGATGATGTGGGATCTCATGAATTAAACCAATAATTGAGACATTACTTCCTTAATGGGAATAACTTCTACCCATTTTGAAATGTAATATGTTTTAGTGAAATTGAACCAGAACTAGTGAGATTTTTCTAGTAGATATGGCCCCCCGATATTGAGTCACTATACTATAGAGTTATAATAATACATGGTAGTATAGAGAGGTTATGGCAGTTGATGCACAAATATGGTATGGATCTAACATACTTGGCATCTATTGGTGATCTCAATACAGTCATGAACTATATTGGGCTAAAAGTACCCCCACTAATGAATCTAGTGGGAGAGTATCAGCCTTTCCCAATGAAAACCATAAGAACAAACATTAACTTCTAGAATTAATTGGGTAATATCATCTCCTTGAATGAAATGGAGGAGAATTATATAAAATCCACTTCTGTACAGAGTCTTCCCACGATTAGGACCACTATAAAGGGTCAATAGTGATATGTACTGATAGACCTTCTCGCATTTGGCTTTATCTCATGAGAGGATATCATGATGGAGATACATGATGAAAGGTGTTTTCTAGTCAAAGGTTTCATTAACTATGGGGTAATATAGAGGCCCCAATCTGAAGGGATTGGAAGTTGGGTGGTTAATCTGCTGGATATCATCATCATCTTAGAAAATAGTATAAATTCCCCTCTGATGTGCCACATGAATGAAAAGGTCATCATGGTCATGCTCTTTAATCGACATAGCTAGACTATCCAAGGAATCAGCTTGACCATTCTGCAATGGTGGAACATAATTCACATCTGGTTGCGATGGGAACTGGTCCATTAGATGGAGAGTGTTATCCAGCAATGTAATGAGCTCTGTCTTTCTAACAATGTAATCGCCATTAATTTTCTTGATGACTAATTTGGAGTCTCCCATCACATGAAAGTAGGGGACTCCAATCTCAATATTCAACATGATACCAGAAATGAGAGCATGATACCCTAGCTCATTGTTCATGAAACCATATCACAGTAGGAACATGTTGGGTAGGAAAGCCTATGTGGGAGTGATGAAAAAGATTCACATACCTACTCTATTAAGCATGGGATCATTGATCTTTCTAACAGTAGGGATCTGGCCGGCCCCATCAAAATGAATCTTACATAACGGAATAGCTTGGTCTACTAAAATGATAGCCTCATCTAGGAAATCGACATCCAATGGTATCTCTTCAATAGCTGAATGAGCATCCATAAAGTCTTCCAATGCTTGACCCATGATAGCTCTCTTCAGACCAAACCGAATATTGAACTTCTAAGGGATCACATCTCATTTTTATAGTCTCCCAATCAATATTGATAAATTCAGGATATAATATAGCAGGTCCACATGGGACAATAGTTGTATATCATGATTTTTTAGATAATACCACAACTTCTACATAGTGAAAACAAGCGCATGGAAACCCTTTTTGATAGGAAAGCATCTGGAATATATGTCGAGGAGAATGCGACTGAGATAGTATAAATTTTTCTCTATATCTTCATTATTCCTAAAGAAGAGAGAGGCACTAAGGGATCATTCTATGTTGATCATGTAGAGGACCAAAGGATTCCTCGATATGGGTGTAATCAAAACCAAATGATGTAGAATATATTGCTTAATTTCTTCAAAGGCATCCTAGAACTCTTCATCCCAGTCATAGAAGTTACCTTTCATCATGATACTGGAAAAGGGATAACAATTTATGGCCATATTCATGATGAATCGGCATATGTAGGTTAAGTGGCCTTGAAGGCATTAGATCTCGCATCTAATTCTTGGAGGAGGCATCTAGATGATGACCTTGATCTTCTCTCATTCGATTCTGATTCCTCTATATCTAATGAAAAAATGATAAAATTCCCCGAGGTAACCCTGAATTCAGACATTAAGGGGTTCATCATTAGATGTCAAGAGTTGAGGAATCTTAACACTTTATCAATATCTCAGATACATTCCATGTGATGGTAGTATTTGACCATTAAGTCATTCATGTATCATTCCACTATCTTCCTAAGAATTGGTTTGAATTTGGTACATAGCTAACTAAAAGGTAGATTTATCATTATTCAGACTAAAGGACTATACCTGATATAAGAATTTCCCTTATGGAAATATGAGGTAGTAGACTCCACATCCTCAGAGGCCATCTAGATCTGGTTGTATCTGAAGTATCCATCCATGAGGATATTTAATGGAAACCAATCGCAGTGTCAATCAGTAGTTCTATCATCTAAAGGGGGAATCATCATTCAAGTAATGACGGTTAAGTTCTCATAAGTTGATACAGACTCTAATCTAACCATTCATCTTCCTAATTAGAATGATTTTCGATACCCACTTGAAGTACTAAAAATAACTTATTTACTTTGATTTTATAGTCTTATCAACTTCAGCCTTGACTATGGCACCATGAGAAGGGTGCATATTCCTGGGAGTCTACTTGAACCCGTGATGATTCACTGGGAGACCAAGATGGTGGATAGAGATCCGAGGGTCTAGTATTTTCATCTCTTCATAAATCTATTAAAACACATCATAATGTTTATTCATGAATACCATTTACTACTAATGTTTCTCTGTGGTCATGGATGATGTATCAGCGTTAGTCTCAAATCTACTCTAGTTCCAAGGTTTTCCTAAACCAACCCAACAACAGTGGTGGATATTCTATCATAAAATGAAATAGGAGTGTCTTATAAATCTAATTCCTCACCTAGGATAGATGAATCAGTGGGAGGAGATGTCTCATATTGGATGATTGATTCTGGGGGAACACAGGTGCCTTCTTGGGAGGATACAAAATCTTTGTTGGGGGACTCTGGATCGACAAAAATCATGTTGACATAGGACTCCATACTGATTCCATCAAGCCATCAACAAATGGGTCCATGATTGTTACTAAATCTATAGTGGCAGGTTTGTTTTAGGTGGTTCAACTCAACTCTGTAAAAAAGTTAGGTTTGGAGTATAGTGGTTTTCATGGGAGAACATCTAGATACCTCACAGGGGTATGATCTTCTGATATCACTGAAGAATTTTTTGTGTATAAGTACGAGGAAATATTATGATGTTATTTATACCTAGGGAAACGATGTTTCTTCCCCTCATAAATTAAAAATAAATTTCCATTGTTTCACATTGTATCTTCAAACTGGTGAATCGGTATGATGAAAGCATCATCTAAATCTATCCATGGGCTGGCTACAATGATAGTTTGCTAAACCTAATTTTTCTAAACATTTTTTCCCTTGATCTTTTAATAGATTTTTTCTAGATATAAGGATTCATATGAGTTTATGGGAGATACATTATCCTAAAACACACCTACTAAACCATTAAGGGAGTACTTGAGTAATTAGTGATACAATAAGGGAACAACTTCATGCATATGGAACTAGGGTATACCCATCAATGATTTGTAGGAAGTATCCTATGAGAAAACCATGAATTCAAAGTTTTCTATCAAGCCACTGAAATGGGTTTTCAACCAGATCCTACTGCATGTTCTCTGCTCAGTCCTATCATAACCCTAAATTTTGAGGTCATATCGACTCAAATCTACTTCAGTTATTCCCAACCTATGGAGTTCCCAATTTGGGATGATATTGATCCTTAAACCTATGTCCACCAATCAGTGGTGGACTTCCATTTCATTGAATTATCCTATGATGTATAGTGGTCCTATATTCCCCCATATGAGGGAGACCTCATCCTGTCTGAAGAATGAGATGATGTCATGGAATTATGTTTTCTCGACCTAATTAACATAGAAGGTCTCTGTGGATACTACCTCTATTCACATCAGAGGGTATCTTCAATGACTCTTTGATAGCCTCACACATCTCCTCTGATATATGAAGGGCCACAAGGATCGATAGATTTATAGAGATTCTGGTGAGGTGCTTTATCACATCATACATTCATACCTGATGCACATTTCTACTTATAGGGTGGTTCTCTCAAGCATGAGTCATGATGGGTGATTCTAGATAAACCACTGGATTTTTTCTAGTACGAGCAATGTTCTAATGATCATCATAAAACTTTACCATGAACACTAATGGATAGATGTCAACTAGATAAGGCCTGAATTTAACATGATGTAGTTGATACTAATGTATTCATGACTATTCTACATGATCAATAATCATGACCAGTTATGGTGGAGTTCCTGATGAAGAGGGCTTGGAGTAATGTTTCTGATTAGATTTTCACAGAAACTGTTGTCTGGTTTCAGGATCCTACTTGTATTGGCTCGTAGCATTGGCCTAAGAATTATGTTGGTTCACATGTCCTCAACTTATTCTTCGATGACATCAGTCCAGAACACTTGGAGGGTTCACCTGATATTCTTCATTGTTAGGGACCATGAAGGGTTACACAAACATAAAGGTATTCACTGAGGAATACTCTTGATCATCATCAGAGGGTTGTTACAATATTGAGGGAACCCTGGGTGTGATTCCCCTCTCTGTATGAATGAACTCATCAAGGGTATGAGTTTAATTCAACAGCGATTGGGGACTCTAATTTCCATTGTGTCATTGGTTCCTACTATTATGGGATGTATTAGTTTGTGATAAAGATTTAGAAGAGGTATCTAGAGAAGGTGTGAGGAAATCAAGAGTTTCGGGTTGGATTAAGAGGGAACATATGATGATGTAGCCATGAGTGACTATTTTATGGTCAAACCAGTCATCATACTTCTAGGCCCCATGGTTAGAAACATGATACCATTAATTGGAACCCTCACTATTGCTTTCATGAATAGCGAAGATGTGTTCCAAATGTATCAGCACATTTCTCAAATTGACCAATCAAATTTCAACATGGTCTTGAAGCCAATACATCAACACATAGAAGTTCTTTATGGTATTTCAAAGAATTATTTTGTAAGGTATGTAGTCAGGAAGATCATTGAGCACATATTCATAGGGATTATTTCACTCTTGAAGCTTCATAACCCCTACTACAAGGCACAATGGAAATAACCATGAACATATGCTTCTATAAAGGTGTAGACTTGGTTTCTTCTATCCAAGAAGGGAAATATAAGAGATTTTCCTTAATGAGGTCTGGGATCCTAAATAGGGGATAGAGAGATATTCAATCACCTAGGTGGTAGTGCATGATGAGGAGGTTCTAATAAATTCTATACTAGGTGAGGTTGAGCCTAATGAGTCTACTACACTTGGCCAGGTTGTACTTAGTGAGGATCTTTTGATTGTATCTATAGTATCTCTAGGGCCTCTGTCTACTTGGAAGATGAATTATCTTCCTTCAAGGTTCTTCTTACAAGAGAGTAAAGAGTCGATGGACGTGTATTCTTTCCTTACTATAAGGCTTCCTCTAGGTACTGGGCTTTGTTAGAGAAATGTTGAAATCCACCTGGGAAGTTGTGAGTGATGAGGGTAGGGACCAGTTCTGTTTTTATATTTCTGATACATATCATTAGTAGCTACAATTGATTTATCATCATATTGAGTGAATGATTAAGGCCCCTTAACCAAGTGATGAAGTCTAAGACACGTTCATCAGGAAGTTTTTGTCACCTGAAGATGTCATAAATACTTGTCTTTCTCATGGTGTAGCTGAATTGGTATAGAAAATCTCTTTGGAGTTCTTCCTAAATAGTGATGGATCGTATGGGTAGCTATTTATACCAGAAGAACATAGGCCCTTCCAACGTCTAAACATAACATCAAATCATAGAATCCTCCTACTGCTCTAGGTTCCCAACATGGTCTAAAACATTGAGGTAAAGTGCGAAAAATGTTGAAGTGGGTCACCCATATAGTTGAAAAGGTCAATGCTGGGATTCCCAAAGTTTGTGGGTGCTCTCATGTCATCCACCCATGTCATATATATCCTTCCATCATGTTTTATTTCCACCTATCATTTCTCCAGGGACTCAAAGTGAGTAGTGAGAGCATCTATGAAATATTCTTAGTGGGGGTTCCTATCTAGAAAAGAATCCAAAACCACAAATTCTTTGATAGGTCCAACAACACGATAGGCTACTCAGAGGGTCATAGAGCGTCTTGTGAAGCAGCCTAATCCAGGTCCCAAGGAATTTTATCATGCTACTCAGGAAGATTCGATGATGCATATCGTGGTCATTTTCCATAAGTTGTGATCTATTCCCTATGAGAATACATGGGATTACAGGGCTTGATAGGGATAAACTGGGTGATAAGTACTTGATAATTCCATTTCATACATAGTGTAGGAGGAACAAAATCTTATATAGGAGTTCTATAATCCGAGTGCTGCTTAGCAAGGATCTCAATGATGATTTGCTTCTGGTTTTTTTCCCTTGCAAAAGCAAGGCATCGATTTTATGTTCAAACTTTTTCTTCCAAACGACATCCAATAAATCAGATGGTTTAGAGATCCCCACATTTTCTTTACTCTTTTTGACATTTCAACTGATGGGATATGATGTGTAGGGTTCCCTGATGATGATTTAATTCCATTATAGGTGAGTGCAGACACCTATAAGAGGGTCCACCTGGTACTGAACTTCCTCATGGGTGTGGTTCTCTCTATTAGACACTGTACCGTTGTCACCATACTTGGATATAACGGGGACAACCTTGTTAACCATAAAAATACCTATAGGCATATCTTCAATATAACTAGGTATGTATGCCTTCTATGGGATGGGACTAAAGTCAAGAGTAGTGTACTATCCCCAAAACAAGATTTTTAAGTGAGGAGACTCCACTTTAATGATTTTTTGGTGAAATGAGAAAATCTTTACTCATATATATTGGAGGGACTAGGCCTAACTAAGAGATGTAGGGTGTTGAGCCACTTGGAGTGTTGTCAACTCAACCATGTGGCATTATTGATCAATGTTGTAGAAATTATCACAGCTCACTGAAAAAATGAACTGATGGTCAAAGAGGATAAAATGAATCATATAGATAGTCCAAAGGAAACACAAGTTTTGATCCATGGTGAGAGACTTTAGGATGTCAAATTTTGAAGTGGAATTTGGTGATAAGACCAATGAAAATTGTTCAACATCTAGTGTATTCCACAAAAAATCTTTTTCAGAAGTGAGGCCTTGCACTAGGTTTTATAAAGATTTGATTAGTGCTGGATAAGAAACTCGCAACAGAACTAATGTGGATTAGTGTGGTAGATGGATTACTGATAGAGGATCTATTGTTCAAGCTGACCAATCGCTACATGGTGGGTCCTCTCTCAAGGGTGGTTCCAACTACATCATCACATCTATATAAGACTAGGTTCATAAAACTGCCTCATGTGTGAGGGAAGTGGAATTTGTAAACAGTTCTACAAAATTATATTCATCTATTAAATTGAAAAACATCTCTATGCGATCTTAGGTATTAGTATATAATGAAATTGGATATGATATAGATGAAAACACTTTGAGACCTTGGAAGAGAGCCAAATCTTCCTCCACCTACATGTACCAAAAAAAAGATTCAATAATTTTTTGGAACTCACCATCTGAGATGGTGAACTTCACCTTCTAGGATCCTACCCCAGAATCTAATGTAGAAGACTTAGATGAAGGTTAAATCATTGAATCACATTACGCCTTAGAATCTGATAAGTGAGTGGGATTGAAAAATGACATGGTGCTTCCCAAATTTTTCCTTTGGAAGTAGTGGTTTACCCTTCCTCCCTAGGGTGGTTTTTAAAGGAAGGGAAGTTATTTGAAATGGGGATGACCTCCATGTTGGTGGATGACAGATTGGAGAGGAGCCCCACTTTTATTAGTTGAGATGAGGGGAGGACCTCTGTATCAGTTATTTTTAGAGTATGAAGGAACTCTACTTTGACTAATGTAGGAGTGGGGAGGGCCTCCACTCTAATTATTGACATAGAAGGGAGGACCTCTTCTTTGTTTGGTTGGTACATGGGGAGGACTTTCATGATGACTAGTGGAAATGGAGTAGGGTGGACCTCCATACTGGAAAACTGAATTGTGAGGAGAAACTTCGCATTGATCGATGCCAAAGCTGGGAGGACCTCTAATTGATCTGATGGAAACACAGGGGGACTTCAATGTTGGAAATTCAAGGAGTGGGTAGAATCTATACTTTATTTGGCTATGGCATGGTGAGGACCTCTGTGTTTCATGATAGTGATAGAAAAGGGAGGACTTCAATACTAATCATCAATGATGTGGGCAGGACCCCTGCATTAACTGGTGCTAGAGTGGGGAGGGCCTCTTCTTGAGTTGGGAACAATACAAGGAGGAACTTTGAGCTGGTGGCCTATGACTTAGAGAGGACCCCCATGTCCGAAACCATAAGTACATGGAGGGTCTCTATGCTAGGTGTTGATAGAGTAGGGAGGAACTCCACTTTGATTATCAATTTTGTAGACGGGTCCTCTATACTGAATCTCATCGGCATGGAATTTCTATAACAATAGATGATGGTGACTATGATTGACTGATTCATCCTAGCCTACCTGTAAGGAATTTCAGGTCTTGATCAAAATTAGGAATAAATGGTTACCTTCTCATCAGTGATCTTCCAAGATGAACCTAGGGTGGAAGGAGCCACTGGGGATATGGAAGAATATTCCCCTTGATGAGCATTCCCCTGATCTTATTCCTAATGTTGACATTGGGTCATTAGGACCCAAGCTATTAGAGTAGGGTAATAGTCCACTTGTTATTTTTCCTAGTGGACTAGTCACTGCTAATGCTAACAGGGCTTCGTGGGATCCCTCCTTGACTACTCTTGTGTAGTATTCATAGATGAAGTGCCTCATGCATCCCCCACCTCCTCATCGTAGGGGAATGTGTCATATTATTACTCCAGGGAGAGGCTCCCAAAGAGGTTCACTAATTGAATGGGGAGAAGTGGCTCCATGTATAACCCTTGGGGGTGGTGATGTTAGAGAAGTGAATAATCCTTAAGGTCATAGAGGGCCATATACCTTATGGTAATGATTCCTTTCTTCTCATAATGATTCATGATTTCATCCATCACCATCCTCTAAATTATCTCTGAGAGTGAGATGGATTTTGGGCGGCTGGTAGCTATTGGTTTAGAGGATGTTATGGTGGTGGTTGAGTCATGCAGGATTTTTGTGTTGACATTTCTCATACCTGTCATCTGTGAGAATTGGGTGGTTGGTTTCTGAAATATTGGGACCTACAGAGAATGAGGTTTTATCTATCAGTAATGATAAAAAGAATTAAATTACCAATTCCCCATCATCATCCAATATTCTGTGGTTGGATAGAGAGATCTGCGATGATAACATCATAAACATGAATGCCCAAAATTTAGCTGCACCAATTTCTGGTGGGTTCCATGTTGGGCACACTATTTTCTTAATGGTTCATGGAACCATATGACTATATATGATTACATTCTAATCTATTGATTTATCAAACTATATTACTATACATGTTTAGTATAATAGTTTCATGTCGAGTTAACAATTTTTCTTGGTCTCCTAACATCAATAGTGTCTACGTACAGTCCTTTATCTAATAACTACCATGGATAATCCCCATGGTTGGAGGAGACAAGTTTCCCATCGAGCTCACCATTTATATTTGAGGAACATTCTTCAGTGTTCACTTCATGCTTTTTAATGTGTTTTAGTGTTCATTGTTACCCCAAATTCCTTTTTTCTGAAGGTGGGTGGCTTTTCTAACATTCATCACGGATGCCTTCTCCTTGATCAAAATGGGATGATGGGATGTGGGTTCCTCCTTCATTGGATTCCACCTTGGAACTCATTTCCTAGTTTTTTCTCCCTCGTATATTAATTCCTATTCAAAAAACTCATTCTTTATTCCATCTCTTTGTGGATGAGGATTAATTATACTACTTCTATCTAGACATTAAAAAGGGTCTTGATAGGGCAACAACCTTCAGACAGAAGAGTAGTAATGTTGGGCATCACTGCCATGTTTATATACTGAGATAATTAGTCACTTGTATCTTCTTCGTTGGAGGGAATCTCATGTAGGTATCATGGGAATGGAAATAAGTCATCTCATGTTGATCTTGATAGATTTAATACTGAATGAATATCTTTTAAGGCATTCACCCCAGGCATCCCATGTTTAGCACGAGGTGACTAATGTCTTTGGCACATATCTTCCAATTCTTTCACCATAGTCATCCAATTTTTATCATGAGGTATGTATTTGGGGTCATGAGATTAACATATGGGGGAAACAAAATGAGACTGATCAGAATTCCCCATAAAAGAAGATCATGGAAGTTCTTCCCAAGGAGGGGGCAATAAGGTTTACCATTGATCGGGATTGATCCTAAGATAGGAATCCTACATAAACTTCTTAGAATTCATGAATCCAACTCCATGTTTATTGATGTCTTAGTTTAAGGATTTGTGATAGGAATGGTCCACATAGTTTAACATCATACAGTAAGGATTCTCGCATGGAAGAAGGAGTGTTAGCAAGGGATAGTGTGGGGATTATGCATAAAAGGTACCCTTTGCAAGAGGAATACTCTTGTTTGGAGTGATTAGTGTATACGTATGGGAGCCTCTTGAGTTTTGATCAGACCAGGGATGATATGGATGGGGTTTATGCATGAAAGTGGCCTAAAGGTACCTAAAGGATATATGACTTCAAGGTAAAGTCATGATCTTATTGGGATGTGGCAGCCTGGGAAAATTAGGATGGATGTTGATGGAGTGGACAGAGAGGATAGAGTGGATGGGGTGGATGGAGTGGATGGGGTGGATGCAGTGAGTGGAGTGGATGTAGTTGATATAGTATATAGAGTGGGTGGTGTGTATAGAGTTATAGGTTTAGTCCTTGGGGAGGAATCTGACATATCCCAATTGGTTGGGATTCAAATCCCACGTAGTTTTAAAAGCGGAACTGGGTCACACACCTAATAAGGAGGCTTGTGAAGCATGTATGGTCGAGGATGACACCTAAGGAGATGTCCCATGGAAGATAAAGATGTTTTTTGCAGTGTATGTTGGGTTTGGACATCGAGGAGGCTTTTTACATGTACTAGTTGGTTGGGAATCAAATCCCACATAGTTCAAGAAATGTATTTGGGGATTACACCTATGGAGGAGGCCCATAGGTGGAGGTATATGGGTTTCATGGCTGGTACTAACCTCTAAACCCACATGATTAATTCTTGGTGTGAGAAAAAATAGGAACCAGTAGACTTGATGTTCATGTCACAAATAATGTTCCAACGAGAGATTTTGTGGGGCTTATGCATGGATGTTTCCCTATGAGGATCTCATTCCATGTGAGTGGATATCATGCATAGAATCATCCTGAGTATGATATCATTCCATGTTAAGAAGATCTAATTCCATGTGAGGAGGATCTCATTCCATGTTATTCATACATGGAGCATCATATTCTTGTGGCATAGTGTGTATGGGGTTATGCATAAAATCCACCATGTAAGGGAAGATTTACAAACATGGGTGAGGGGATGTGGCATCTCATGATGATCATACATGGGGTATCCAAATATCACCACTCAATGTAAGTCTATAGTTTAACAACATGTGATGAGGATCTTGGTTCTAGGTAGTTTGATGTCATATAGCATGGATGTGAGGGACTCAATCTTTACCCCTTGGGATTATATAATCACAACTCATGACCCCTTGGGAGTGGGTGGCTTTAGAAATTCCTTGTTTCATTGGTGTGGAGGAGTAGTCGATCATGAGTTCCACATTAGCATGCATGTGTTGAGAAGAAACTTTTGTTACTATACCTATGCTGAGAATAAAAAAAGAGTGTGGGAATTTTGAGCCACAATTGAGATAAAGTGGGACACAAGAGTAAGTGCCCTAGGTCATATAAGGACTTGATGTGCCACTGAACTAGTCAAGGATAGTTTTGGGGGGCTTGGGAACTCAACCTTCACAAAGAGGTGTCAGTAGAAGGGAAGAATCATGGACAAGCCCCTAAGAGGGGCTTTATAAGGCATAGGTCCTCTCAGAGAGGTGTTTCATGAAGCTCAGGTGATTCGTGGAGGTCAGGGGATATGTGGTGGAATGGGATTCGTGAAACGCGATGACCATTGGGATGAATTCCTGTATCGATAATGTAGTGTTTTGTGAAGTGTTAATTTTTTGAAAAGCCTCAAGTACCCTTGAGGGCCTTCTTCCTTCATAAAGGGTGTAGAACTTTGTGAAATTCATCCACACCTTAGGTGGAGCTTTACGAGTATATATGGTAGGGGGTTTCACAAAGATCAGAATCCTTGGATGATCCATCTTCATTATAGTTCGTGATGCTCAGGGTACTTCATGAATTGGGAGAAATTTGAATGTCAAAGGGTCGGGTAACTATTTTACAAAGGTCGAAATGGGATGAGTATTTATAAGTATTGGGTTTTGTGATGATGGGAGGAGTTTATTGAATGAAATGTGGTCTTTGAAAAGGTTTGTGGGTCCATTGGACTCATGAAGCACAATTTCAATCCTTAGCATGGCCACAGAGTGTCATCGAACTCACAGAGCACACCATCAAGGCATCATGCCTTAGAAAAGTGGGATGGTTCCATGAATGGGATTCATGAAGAAGACATGTATGCTGGTTTTTTTGGGGAATTTTGGCATGGATTTTCACTAAACCAGTTGTGACTTCTTTAACCAATTTCATTTCACATATTTCAATGTTAATAAATACCATACATACATGTAATATATGTGATGTTTAGAGTTGTATGTCTTTCTAAAATATCTAGAAGTTTCCCCTAAACATACCTCATAATCTATAGAGATAAAGGATGTTTCTTCACAAGATTATGGTAATGTATTTTTTTATAATAAGACTCTAAATTATATCAAAAAGGTGTGAAATCTTCTATTTATCAACCCTTGTCCAGTTCATGGAAATAGTTATCCAATATTCTAATATATTTTTCTAAAATGAATCTATTTTTGGAAATAACTATAAGAAAAAAATTATCATATATAAAAATATTAAATGTGAAAATTCCCTAAAATTTAACTTGAAAAAATGGTTAATGAAGGAATTTATTGGAAGAAAATATCCTCAAATGGAAAATAAATGTGTGGGGTTTCCACCCAAAGATATCAAGCACTAAAATCATGATTAACTACTCATAATGACCAAATAAAAATACTTATACGCTAGAAATGGTGTTAAAAGTGGTTTTGGAATAAGGTTATTTAATTTTACAATAATATTTAAATATATTAATGTCTTATAATTCCTAAAGAACAAAAGAGGAATGACAAATAAATAGAAAACATACTGGATAGATTAAGAGTTCCAGAATAGGAATAGCTTGTATTGTAATTACATTTTTTGAACTATTTGATAACATCTGTGATTATTGAAGAAAATATATTCAATGTAGTAATAGTATTTGGTTTGTATTGAGTGAACATGAATCATATACTAATATGAAGATAATATCACAATAGAAAGTGATTCAGGGAAGAATAATGACAAGCCTACCTTGGTTCATAATCAAAATTAGGTAAATAAATCAATTTCACCTAGGAAGAAAGATGTAAAGGGTGTCTCTATAATGATAAGATGCTTCTATTATTGTAAAATAATCCACATCATAGAACAATGTAATATTTCAGTGAAAATAAATATAAAATGTATCATAACTTAATTAAAATACAGTTTAATCAAGTTGAGGAATGAGATGATTAGATTTATGGAAGACATCCCCATTGAAAAGTTTGAGAGGCTACCAAAAATGGGTAACTCAAAAGTTGATTGAAGTGTGTATGCAAGGATAATTATAGCTAGACACACTCCAAAAACTTTCATGCATATTTACCATGATTGATGAATTTAGTTAAAGATAATGTGAAATAACCAGTTACTTCTTATGTTAAATTGTTATTACTGGGAGAGAATCCACACCCAAGGGAAAGAATGATTATAATCTAATAATTTCTTAATCATATAGCTAGATTAGTTGGAATAGGCTAGGAAAATGAATAATGAACAAAGGAATGAAATTTTTTATATTTCTAAATTTAATAATCATATTCTAGTTAATAATAAAATTAAAAAATATGATAAACTCATGCTACCTAATGATGGAAATATTTTGAAAATCATGGATGGAGAAAGTGTGAATTGGACTTGACATTTTATAGCTATACATAAAGGAGTTTGGGGTTGAAGAACATTTCCTAGACCTGCTACAAAAACTAAATAGCTAATAAAGAAAAACATTATTCATATATTTTTAGTGGATTTTCTTTATAAAGAAGTTAATTGAAGGTGAATAATTAGTAAAAGTATGGGTCAATTATGTATTGAAAAAATATCCTGAAAGAACCATGTATCGTGGAGAATATTTAAATTGAAGCATCTCCTTTCCGCGAATCACATTACCTGATATATTTCAAATACTATTATATGTTAACTACTATAGAGAATGTGTGGGTATTATTTTTAAAGAGATAATTAACCATTCTAATTTGTTCTATAAGATAATTTTCTACCTCTTTAAATCTAGAAATCTGGAAGGCCCCAAAAAATGATTATATTTATGTATGAATTTAAAATACCGATATATTTTTTATTAATATTGAAAATTATTAATAGGTTTGATTGTATGAAAAACGGAAAAGGTAAAGTAGCATGATCTTGAAACATATTTGTGTGTCTCCTTGGGTAGAGTATATATTTTTATATTTCATTGAGAATTTACTTCTAAAACACATAAGAATAGAATGAAAAATTTTGAATCACATTGAAAATTTTATAAGGATATCTCTGACTCTTTTATAAAATATCTATTATTTTCAACACCAATTTATCCCATATAGACTATGAGATATCCTGAATAAGGATCATTTCTAAGAAACATGTCATGAAATAATTATTCTAAATGATGGTTGATTGAGTCTCTTGGTACGAGGGAGAGTAATGAAAGGGAATAAAATGTTATTTTGATATTATATTACATTCTACTACATATATGGTATATATATTTGTATATAAAATTATTTTTCATCTTTGTATTTTTTTCATTAAAGGTGAGAGGAAAATTGAACAACTAATGTCTTATTAATATAAAGATATTGTGTTTAAAAGTTCAAAGTACTGAATACAATAGGGGTTACTTTAGTGCTCATTTGATTGTAATAATTATTTTTTCAATGATCATGTTAATATATATCCTACTGTTGTTGGGTAGTGGAGTTATAATTCGCCCATTTACAATGAGAAGTTTATTATATAGTTTAAGGGAAATGTAAAGTGGAGTTGGGTACCATTGGATATGTAAAGGGTAATCACTACCTTTATTTGTAAAATAAGTTAAAATGGCTAGTTTATATATCAATAGAAGTAATATATCAGTTAGCTATAGATTTATTCTTTAAGTCAATGAAAATTATTGGATGGTGTAAATTGTTTGTCTACTATATCCAAAAATAGTTAAGAGTATGGATTGGTGAATAACTTGATGAATCTATTTTGAAAAATGTTACAAAATGTTTCTAGAGGAGAGATTTGTCACCAAAGGACTTATAAAATACATCCTGGTATTATCCACATGGAATTTTATGGTTATACTATTGGTGAACATATAGATAAAGGCTTATGTTTGTTGATTCAAATGGTAGAAGAGATTCTGAGATCATTTAAATCAGGTCTTTAATTTATAGTGGTTTTTCAAAATACTGAAATATCCTAGACTTTGTGTATGAGTAATTTTAGGATCTGAATAATTTTATTCTACCTCATATAAGAGTCATTCTCTCAATGTAGGTATCACCATTTTTAGTTTATGGGTCATCTTAAAGGTGAGTGTCTTCGCATAGAGCTGATATGACCATTATATGAGTAATTTTTTATTTCCATTATAAATTTGAGAAAGGGATGAATATTAATATGATTCAATAGAAGATGTGTTTGAGTTATTAATTTTTTTACATTCGATGCACTTTTTTTCCAATGAATTTGAATAACTGTTATCATATAATATGTGTTTTGTTGTCTATCTTTATCAGAATCATTTAATCTATGTAAAAATGGACCTAATATATGTAATAATGATTATTAAAGTGTGTAAGGATGATGAATTAGTAAGTATAATCATAAGTAAGATCTGTATCTGTGTAAACATGATCCGTTTGTTGAATAAGTATCAGATATTTAGGAAATTTTAAAGATACTTCACACTAAAATATAATTAATTTAGTAATTAAATTATGAATAAGGATATGATTTAGGATGATATATATGTTTTTCATCACTAATATAAACATTATAAATACCAAAAAGTTTTTTATGAATCAAGATATAAAATAATGTGATGTTTATCATCAAGATAATTAGAGTAATATGAAAGTGTTGAAATTTTAGATGTTTTAAATACATTTTATATAAGAAAATTCAAGAATATAGAGAATCAAATCAGGTTTTTGTTATAATTACCATTAATTTTATAAATATCAAAAAAATTCATGGCTCAATTTTCCTAAGTTGAGTTAAGAAAATTTAATGACATTCGGATTTTTGGATAAGATTATAAATCTTGTATTTTGAATTTATATTACATTATATCTTGAATTTATATATAAAGATGATAGATCTAAAATAAAATGTTTTAAATATCATAGAAATATTTTATTTATTTTGAATAGGAGAATAACATGATTATGATTTTATTTTATCTACTATTTTTTATTCAATATTGAAATATTTATTTTTTATTTCCAATCTCTTAAGTAGTGAAAACAACACTAATCCAAAAAACTGAGATGCTATATGGTTTTAATAAATCATTAAAATTGTGTTTTTTATGGATTTCATTTAAAGATGAATATTTTAGAAGAGTATTTGAGCCTATAGAAACTATCTAGAAGATTTTTTTGGATTATATAGATAAGAAAATTAATATAAAATAAAAGGGTACTTATTTTAGTTTGTCATGGATAATATTTTTAGTAAATAGGGATATATAAGATTTGAGGATATACCAATGTGTATGTGGTTAAAAATTAGTGAAAATAAAATAAAATAATATCATTAAATAAAAATATTTAAAGGATATATTCTATGTTATAAACATATAAAATAAATTACTATAACTTATATATATATAAATAGAGAATTTTGTGTGTAGAGTTATTAGCTAGTAGAGTGTAGCCAAGAATAAATTGAAGATCTCTCAAAGAACAAGGTGATGAAAATCATTATACCAAGATTATTTCTTTATGGGTGTTGAATAAAAAATAATAATAAGACCTTGTGACATCTTCTATATAAGAATCCTAAGAAGATGAAGAATAAAAAACAATATAATAAGAGACAAACATTGTTGTTAATTATTCTATTATTGTTATTGATCCATTCAAAAATTAAGAATCAACATAATTCATGTGGGTCACATGTGATCAACTATTAGTTGAGAATTGTATTTGATTATATTCTGTAAAATACATATGATTTTGATATAGAAAAAGAGACCAAAATTCATGCATTGTATATAAAGAGCTACTTGAATTCAAAGACACTATTGATGAATTTGCAGATTTATTTTTATGATGTGGTAAAATCACTATGATGATTAGTGATTAAATAAAAAGGTGATTTAAAAAAAATGGTTTTATATACATGGTGGGATTCTATGTAAATAGTTACTCTTGGTATATAGGGAAATAATAGTATGATGTTTTGACACAACTATAAATAAAGTGTGTAAAGTATAGTGAGAAGCTAGAAATTGTAAGCATAGTGAGACTTTGTTTAGAGGTGTGAGAGGCACTAAGGGTTAGTATGAGGATATCACACAGCACTATAATATGATACATATTAATGTGGTGAATATTTTATTGGATAAAATGAAAAATCATGGCAAGGAGTAGGATTTTCATAAAGGGTCCAAACCTTGGAAAAATAATGTGTTTCATCATTGACTATGTTAATTTAATGTTATGTAGTGTTTTTTTCTAGTTTAAACTATTAAATATACCTTTAACATAACCCTCACCAAAGTTTAAAATACCATGGGTGAAAAATGATAAACGATAAATTATAATTTTGTAAAATAAGGTAACACCAGATTCACCCCCCCCCCCACCTCTTAGATTATTACTAATTACTCACCAAGTATTTGAATATAGAATTGACCTGACTTAAGTATTACATTGTTTATTTTTTATAATGAACTCATAATAGTTATCAGATATTATTTTTATATTTTTCTATTTATCGTAAAATTTGACTACATTAGAAAATTATTAAAAATTAACTACTATATACTTTTTAGGTGATTAATAAAAATTTACTATCATTTTAAAAAAAATCTATAAATGATAAATATAATTATTAAATAAAACTATTATTTCATTTCATAATCATTATTTTTTCTCCAAAAAATTAAGATTTCTTTTTTAATAAATTTCATATCAATCCTAATAATGAGTATGTAATTATATTATAATTATTTGATAAATATGTAAAAATAGTAATTATTAATTATAATATTGAAAATTAATATTATCTAATTTATTAGAGATTTGTATGTATAATGATTACATTACTATTAAAACAATCGAATTGGAATGTTACTATTCCAATGGTTGCATTACCCTTCCTATGGTCATATTACCCCTTGTAGAGACACTCAATTCTATCTTCTAAACCATTCATGTAATTATCTATTTTTTTATGATGACTATTCCTTTAGTCCTTTATACACTATTTTATTTTTATTTTTGAGAAGATTTATTTTTAACTAGGTTGAGAGGGAACACTTAAATGGCCCAAAAGATCCATAAAACTTGCCTAAATTCCCTAGAGTACAAGTCCTAGTGTCCACGAAGAATAAAATACTAATCTACATTAAAACCTTTTTTTATTATGTCATCCACCATCCCAATTCCCAGAATTCACATCTACATCATATCATATATGTCCCATATTTATTCTCTAGGTGTGATCTAAATGAAATGCACTACTGCTAATGACGGATCACATGGATGATTGTCCCTACTCTTTCTTCCATAATGGTCATCATCAAAAAAATTGTACCCATTAGTAGAAGCTACACCAAAGATCAAGAAAACACTCAAATGATGGCCAAAAGGCCCTATGGATTGAAGGGTGTTGATGGATCAATGGCCTTATATCCCTAAGTCCCAATAAATTACCAAAAATCCAATTTTTTATGAATATAAATTATTTTAAATTAATTCATTATTGTAATTTTAATAGTTCCAAAACTGTTATAGTTCTGTAATTCTTTTAAAATACAATGAAAAATATCCTCCATATAGATTTTAACATGGTTTTCTTTCAATATTATGGGTTCACAATACATATTAGTTAATCCACTAACTAAATATTCTATTACATATTGTTTTAATAATGATATAAATTTATCATTTTTGTTTTTCATTATATTTAGAGTATGATCTTTCCTACCTAAGGTTATGGTGTTTCCCAATATTGTTATCTATTTTGTATCACTAGTTGAGGATGCTATAGTAAATTTAATTTTCTACTATTTGTTGTCATATGATGATGTAATCAATGGCCTTATGTTATGTGGAGGATAATATAATAGGATTTTAATATTTTATAATTAGGTTTTAGGTATTTCATTCTATTATATATATAATATCATCATCAAAATAATGGGAATACAAGAATCTATAATAAAATACATTTATTTCAACCTCATTTATTTCTTTGGATCCCATATCACATCCTCTATATTATGACTCTTAAAAGGTGAATTCATGAGTAGGTTTGTTTAATTATGAAACATTAGCACGCTAGTCTCAATGTTTTAGATTGTATTTTTATTAATAGACTTGTTTGGATTAATATATACATTATTTATAGTGATCACATGTATTGAGTTTGTCCTATAATTCCAAAATAATGAGACATAGAAGACACAACACGCTTTAGAATGGTTGGGTGTAAAAATAAAATGATAAGATACAAATCTAATTTTCTGCCAATTCCAAAGAGAACTATCGTATGTTAGGCTTATACTACCATTATTAAAAAACCATATAACTCTATTCCATGTAAATACCATTAATGAGAAATTATATACTATTTTAATTTAAAAGTTTTCCACCTATTATCTTAGTAGTTTATTATCTTATCTAATATTTCTTGATATGATTAAGGATAACTTGAACATTCAATATTGTCTCCTAAATATGTTCTATTCCATCTAGTTTTCATTTTATAACCTTATCCTAACATGTGGACATAAAAAATTATTTACCATAAAATTCCTCATATGGTGACTTTTTTATTCATGAATGGAAGCTATTTTTTGTATAAAAATTCCATAAAAATCATATACTAGTTCCATGTTTCTTGTAAGTATTGTGAACATGACCTCAAAAATTACACTAATGTATGTATTATCCATTCATGATCCCCATGAGTTTGAGGATGATAATAAGTTATCTTATATGTCTTAGTTTTAACATTATTCAAAATAATCCTTCAATATTTTTATAGAGAACTATTGAAAAGATTATATATAATTGATAAAGTTTCACCATGAGTTCTTGAAAAATCACTTATGTAAGGAAGGGAAAGATGCTCAAGGGGTAGATTTTCCATTATTGATGTGAAATGTGAATACTTTTTAAGGTGATCCATAATGTATTATATAACATAATTTCTCATAGATAGATTAATAAGCCCTGTAACAAAGTCTATAGTGATATTATCCCACATTCACGCTAGTATTGGGAGAGGTTTCATGACACACATTGTAAGTTTTACCTCATTGTGATATTATTTGTATACCATGAATCATGACACATACTAATTTATTGATTTTTGTGATCCCACTAGAATTTTTCTCATAAATATTTATATATCATGGTTCAATATGGTTGATAGAATAAATTAACCTATATCTTTCTCTAGAATATTTCTCTTCAGTTTAGATACCTATGGTACACATTATGTCAATCCAAATATCAATATACCATATTTTTATATAATTTTTTTCAATTTACCATATTCTATAGCATTAATATAATTTTATAATACTGTATTATCATAATAAGATAGCATTATACTTATGAGTAATGATCATTGCAAAATTACATAGAAAATGATTTATGGTTCTTTGTCCCTAGTAATTTCAATATAAATATTTATTAAATCACTGAAAATTGTATCATTTTTCCCTTTTAGTGTATATAACAACATGAGCTTTCCAACTTAATTCATCTAGAACAATATTTTCTTTCCCATGGTGGTTGTGTATTGCATATTCATATCCCATTAGTATCTCAATTTTTCTCTTTTGTCTAATGATGAAGTCTTTCTATGTGAACATAAACTTAAACCATTTATGATATATATATTGATATATATCACATCATACACTATAAATATATGTCTATATATATTCAAGGTAAATATTACAGATTCTAATTGAAGATAATGATATGGAACGATTTGTTCATGGGCCTTTAATTTCATAGTTTCATAAGTAACAACAATATTATTTTTTAAAAGGATACACCCTGCTCCATTCACATATACATAAATATATATTAAAAATCTTTCATTACTATATGGTAAATTTTATAAGGGAAAATTTATTAATATCTTCATTAGTTCATCAATTCTTATTTCACATTCTATTAACCATTTGAATTTAAGAACTTTATTTACCATACTAGTCAACATATTAACTATTTTCGATACAAATTCAACATGCCACCGATAACAACTAGATATATTGGTAAAACTATAAACTTTATTATATGAATTGTTGTATGTCAACCTTTAACAAAAAATTTCACTATAAGATCATCATACTTTTATTTTTAGGTGAAAATTTAGACATAAAAATAAACATGTTAAAGTACATTTCTAAAATAGTGAGTTCATCATATAGAACCTTATATCATGGAGTCTCAAGAAAAATCCATAAATGGTTTAGATGACCTTTATACCATGTATATTATAAAAATACATCATTGATAAATACAAAAAAATTAAATCATTGCGTACAACACCAATATGATTCATAAACATAAAGGGGCTTATCTGCAATATCAAAATTTATTATAGTGAAA
This sequence comes from Viscum album, assembly GCA_963277665.1. Classification (NCBI taxonomy): domain Eukaryota; kingdom Viridiplantae; phylum Streptophyta; class Magnoliopsida; order Santalales; family Viscaceae; genus Viscum; species Viscum album. The sequence continues at coordinate 525,081,767 of OY728150.1, forward strand.
TCATAATGTATTATGTTTAATAAAATGCCACATGGTGTATCAACCTTGTATATATTTAGTTGATAATAACTAAAAGAAAAATAAATCCTAGATAAGTATGATATCATTGATATTAATAAAATAGATGATTAATTCAATGTTAATGATACTTGTTCTTACTCATAACGGTATTAATTTCAAAATATTAAATGTATAACCTCATTAAACCTTCCTCTTTCAACATAGATATAGAAACACTCGCAATGTTGAAATATTGAGGTGTGTGGATCCTTTATAAAAATACTCAAATATGTTTGTATTTAATTCTAAAAATTACACTGGATTTTTACTATAAAAAGGCCTATCAGTATTTTTCTCAAAATAGATATGATAAATAGTGAATTCAACTTCACATTTAATTTATTATCTAGCTGATTCCTCTTGAGATATATTGATATAATATTTCACAATATATATATCCTCTTTTATTATGATATAATTATTATTCATTTATTTATAATATTCATGAATTAAATAAATATGATCCATATAAGGTGGTATAGACAAGAAAATAGTAATAGATCATTTTCTATAAATTAAGAGGATTCAATTATTAACATAAAAATTATAATCCCCTTTTATCAATAATAATTTATTCCACTATAATTTGAGAATAATTATATGTTACTAATTATGAAAAAGTAAAGAAACTAATAATAAATACTGAAAAAAATTATCTAAAATGAATTTTAATAAATATTTAAAAATATGAATTCATTGTTATAAGATTTTTCTTTGAAATTTTAACTCAAAACTACATCTTTAATGATCCAGGGAATGGTTCATTCTTCATAGAAAATACTAGAGATTAAAATTAGTGGATATATTTAAAATGGAATAATTTATTAACTAATATTAAATATATGATCAAGGTTCCTTCTATGATATGATTTAGGAGCTCAAAATCTTTCTGTGTGATTTAATAAGCCTAGCCTTGTGTCATTTTCATCATCTATGTTAGATTCTCTTAAAACTAATGGAATTTATTTGAATAGTGTTCCATATTCTTCATATTTAAACTTGGGGTGTTAGAGTATTCTCTATTTCCTTTTCAATCATAAGAATAATATTATTTATCTCCAAATTATATAAAATTACTAATACATTCAGGTAATCCCAAGGGTGTTTCATTCTCAAATTCTTATGCGCTAAAAATTTAACCCTTCACTTATTTTCTTTCATCAAATTCCACTCTACATGGCACTAAAATACAATATTATTCTCTACATTCCTTTGAATATATAATACATTAGAAACTTCTTATCTATCATGGTGAAATATGCTTGTATCTCCTCAAAGGATCAATTTTTTTTGAGAGAATAATATCCTACTAAAAGTTAAAATTATTTAGTAAATGATGTGATTAATCATTATTTTAGTATTTCAAACATAATTTGAATCTTATATTGCTAAACTTGTATTGATAATTCCATGAAAAGAAAAAACCTCCCTATTATTTTTTATTTAATTCAAAAAAATTATTTGAATGTTAACTGTATTCCCTCAAGGAAAATATTTCTTCCTCTAGGAATATCACTTTAAAATCATTCCTATACATTTTTTATATCCCTTCTTCCATCATGGTGACTCTATTTTAAAATCATCCTATTTCATTATCTCCATATTGATGATATAAAACCATGATAACCATATCTAATTTCATATATCCTATAGTATAGATAATATTCTCTAAAGACCGGATCCACTAATCCACCAATAATTTATTAGTGGTTCCATAAAAGGATATAGGTTGATTCCTTATGAAATGATAAAAAAATTTATAGATTTTTAATGGGATATAGGTTATCCCATGAAATAATGGATTATAATCATAACCTACACCAAATACCCTGATATAGTGATCATATATTCTCCTCTAATACTAATTGTACTATATTGATTATTTTAATTGACACTATTTTCATTCCTTTGATTAGGAACCAGTGTCATGTACTTAATTAGAACAAGAAAAACACTATGTATTATTAAGTATATTATATAAGTAAAAGGATTTTATTACTTGTAAAAGTCATTTTTTTATATACTCTATAAATTTCATAAAATTTATAATATTCATTCATAAAGATATATTATATAACTATGTTCATCTAAATATAGTTCATAATGTTCCCACTAAACATTCTATAATACAATCTACAACAACTCCAACTCTAGTAACCAAATGCAAGTTGTTATTTTATTAAAATAGAATAAAATACATAGATCATAATACACATGATCCATCAATTTAGTACTCTAGAGATACAATATATGTACATGGTCAATATATTACATTGTAAACATAAAGTAAATCATATAAATACATGAAAACATTGTTGATTTTAATTTCTTATCCATAGGTAACAGATATATATCATCATGATTTTCTAGGGAAATTAAAAACAATATAAAGTGGTAAGTTTATAAACCTTATAAATCATAACATAAAATGGAAGATGACATGAAATAAAAACAATGTGTATAATATTTATGGAATAAGTAATAAAATTAGTCCATGATAAATGATAACATGAGCACTATGCATCCATGAATTTTATGAAAAAGAAAATAAATAGTTTAATTAATAATAAAAATTAATCTTCTTGTGATGGAATTCATAATGTAAAACATCATAATAATGAAATTGGTACCTTAAATAAGAAATCATACACAAATGGGAAAGCATAAACTGATTACCCAAGGTAGTTTTTCAAACGAGTCCTACTAATATATAAATAGTTCATATAATTTTAGGACTCAAACATTATATAATAATTACAATTTATCCATTCTAGGATGATAATGGATAAAAATAAAATATATAATGTTCCCTAAGGAACCAGATACATAATCATGTTTATGTAATTATTTTTTATAACTATAATAATAATGGATATATGTATTTTCAATATTCTTCCACTCATTATAATAGTATACTTGTCTAGAAGAGTATTATTCATTCAGTATATAATTTTTTCAATATTAAATTGTCATTGAATATACTATAATAAAAACGTAGGAGAATAAAACAAATATACAACCCCTCACCCCCATGATAAAAATTAAGAGTATGTGTTTAAAGTCCCCCTCTTATGTGAGATGTGAAATTCAAAAAAATATAATTTTTTTACTTTTATTTAGAAGTTAATTTTGAGATATGTGACTAAAAATCTTATTTTAAGCATCATAAAACCATGATGAGATATTTTTGAATGTATATCAGGATCTGGGAGGTGTTTCAGGTGTTGGGGTTAACAACATGCTGAGTTTGTATGGAACAACATCTATTTTTCTATAGGCCCTCCACTAAGGGGAGCACCACGATGTAGATCCCACCATGGCGGATGGTTCCAAACATGGGTGTGTGTGGAACCAAGATGTTTTGCATGGGTGTGGTTCTTGGGATAAACCATCATGTCATTGTGACCTAGAGTTTAGACTTTTGATAAGAATGGCACCCAAGGGATATCCCCTATAGTAAAAGACTAATGTGGTTATGGTGGAATCCATGGTTCATTGGTCAAGGGAGTTTGATCAGGGGTGATTTGGTTGTATGTTGAATAAGAAAAAACACCTAAGTGTTTGATAATTTTGATGGCATGGATCCATGAAGGACTTGGTGAATTTCTAAGGACTCATGGGAGTACAAATTTCCTATAACTTGTGAAACTCCCATGTCGATCACCATAGTGGGCATCTGAGTTGTCAAAACATGGACCTCCATTATATAGTGGTGCATGTTTTTATTGGTAAAATACTTGTGTATTTTTTTCTCCTATATAAAATAGTGAGAGGGGTGGGGTCCTTCCATTTGGTTCTTGGTGCATTGAGATCATGGAGTTGCCTTGATAAGGTGTACTGCACCGTGATAGAAGGTGACCATGGTGTCATGGATCTAGGTGATGTGTTAAATTTATATAGTTTTATAATTTTTACAATATTTTATTTTAAATAGGTTTATCCTTATTTTCCCCTCTATTAATGTATCTCTAACCAGGGGTTAGTCCTGGCCATCTCTTACTATCTCCCCATGTATTTTGAGAAATCTTTCCTTTGATTTTAAATGATCTTCAATGTAAATCCCTAAAAAACTTTGGTTCTTCTTATATCCTTTCCCAATTAATATTCTCATGTATCTTCTTATGATTCTAATGCCTCTAGATTAGGGATCATTGACTATTCAACCAAATCATGCTGGAATCATCCTAATATGATTTGGATTTCATGTGTGATGGGTAGAGGATGTATAGTGACAGTGATTGCATAACGTTGCATGGTATTCTGAGGAAGTTATATCACCCAATCACTATGGGAAAAACAAACTTTTGCAATGGGTTATTTGTGACGTGATAATTTCCCCTTGCAAATAGTCCAGTCCAGAGATTATTTGCAACGGGGGGGGGTCATCCCGTCGCAAATACCTTGTTATTTGCGACGGGTTTTGGTGGCCCGTCGCAAAAGGTAAGGCGCGGTTTGGCGCGGTTTGAGCGCCAAACCGCGGGAAGCTTATTTGCGACGGGAGGAATATTCATGTCGCAAATAGTTCATTGCTCGGAGGAATTTGCGATCGGACTCGTCGCAAATACCCTGTGGCGGTAAATAGTTCTTTTGGGACGGGAATGTTATTTGCGACGGGAAAATTCCCCCATCGCAAATGGTTCATCGCTCGGAGGGTATTTGCGACAAGTCCTGTTGCAAATACCCAGCGGCGGTAAATGGGTTTTTGCGACGGGATGATGCCTCGTTGCAAAACGTGTGTCGGCAGGTACCTTTTAGTACGGGGCCTATCGCAAATACTCGTTTAACCGCCGACAGAAATTAATACGGGCAAAGGTATTTGCGATGGGGCTCGTCGCAAAAGATACCTGTTGCGACGGGAATACCACCACAAAAGGTCCCGTCACAACTAATCTAACCTATATATACCCCTCATCTGTTTTTTCAAATCCTTCTATCAATTCTCACTTTCTCTCTCTCAACCCTATTTTTAGAGTGAGAATTTGTTTGAGTTATTTTTTTTACGAAAATTTTTTGAATCCATCTACATCAATAGAAGATCAAGTTTAAAGGTATTTATATTTTATTTAATTTAATATTTATTTCATTTTTTATGTTAATTTTAATAATTTTTGATTAGTTTTAATTTAATTAGATTTAAACTATTTTGTTAACAGTAGCTATTTGTAATAATAAATTGAAAGTATTTGTACTAATTTTTAATAAATAGAAATAATTAGTAATAAATATAAATAATTAGTAACAAATATGAAAAATTAGTAAAAAATAGTTATAATTAGGAATAATTATGAATAAATATTTATAATAAGAAATAAATATTTATAATTAGCAATAAATAGAAATAAATAGAAATAATTAGTAATAAATAGAAATAAATAATAATAAATACTAACAAATAGGAATAATTAGTAATAAATAGGAATAATTAGGAATAATTAAGAATAATTAGGAATAATTAGGAATAAATAATTATAATTAGCAATAAATAAGAAAAATTAGAAATAAATAGTAATAAATAGGAATAATTAAGAATAAATAGTAATAATTAGGAATAATTTGGAATAAATAGTAATAAATTGGAATAAATAGTAATAAGTATGAATAATTAGTAATAAATAGGAATAATTTGTAATAAATAGGAACAAATAGTAATAAATAGGAATAAATAGTAATAAATAGGAATAATTGGGAATAAATAGTTATAAATAGAAATAATTAGAAATAATTAGGAATAATTGGTAATAATTAAGCATAATTAGGAATAATTAAAAATAATTAAGATTAAATATTTATAATTATCAATAAATAGGAATAATTAGAAATAAATAGTAATAATTAGATATAAATTGAAATAAATTGAAATAATTAGTAATAAATAAGAATAAATACTAATAAATACTAACAAATACTAATAAATAAGAATAATTAGTAATAAATTGGAATAATTAGGAAATAATTAAGAATAATTAGGTATAATTAGGAATAATTAGGAATAAATATTTATAATTAGCAATAAATAGGAATAATTAGAAATAAATAATAATAATTAGAAATAAATAGTAATAAATAGGAATAATTAATAATAAATAGTAATAATTAAGAATAATTAGGAATAAATAGTAATAAATAAAAATAAATAGTAATAATTAGTAATAATTAGAAATAATTAGGAAAAATAGGAATAATTAATAATAATTATGAATAATTAGGAATAAATATTTATAATTGGAAATAAATAAGAATGATTAGAAATAAATAGTAATAATTAGAAATAAATAGTAATAAATTGAAATAAATAGTAATAAATAGAAGTAAATAAGAATAAATACTAATAAATAGGAATAATTAGAAATAATTAGTAATAAATATGAATAATTAGAAATAAATAGTATTAATTATTAATAATTAGTAATAATTGGTAATAGTTAGTAATAATTAGTAATAATTTGGAATAATTAGGAATAATTAGGAATAAATATTTATAATTAGCAATAAATAGGAATAAATAGAAATAAATAGTAATAAAGAGAAATAAATAGTAACAAATATAAATAAATAATAATAAAGCGGCCCTATAATTTTTTGACTCTATTAATCCCAGTGTAAGGACCCCACCATAGTTGCCTGGAGTCGGTGCCTTGTTTAATTATATTGGCATATATACAAGGAATGAGAATCCCGAATGACTGAGTAGTTTAGTATTATTGGAAACAAGATACATACATAAGTTCATCATTACAACTTGAAATGAAAAACAACATAGAAACTCCTTAGACAACTTCCATAACTCCTATATTATTTCAGCATGTCATTCATAATTGAATTCCTCTTGCCCTAAGAAAATAAAACATAATAAAGGGTGAGCTCAAACGCTCAGTAAGAGTAACCAATATAGGGGAAGATAATATAAACATTAGTCATGGTGAATAATTGAAAACACATGCCTTTAATAATAAACATGAACACATTGTGGCAGGAATATGAGCTGAGTAAATAATGCCATAATAAAACATAATCATGGGTATTCTACTAGTCTAATAACCACATGAAATATCAATAGATGAACTCATAATGATGGAATTAATAATTCTGGACATTCTGAAACATTTTTTCAAGGCCTCGTCCAAGAAGTCTAATGATTAAGGCCTTGGCCAAAATCTATATCAAATTGGGAAAGGCCTCGGCCAATTCCACGTCTATTTGTCTCATGAGACCTACAGATGCATTGAGAGGCTATAGCAGGCCCCACCCATCACATAATAAGTCCAATGCATTCCTCATATGAGCGGGGATAAACATAAACAACATATACATTCATATTGAAACTATCATATGAAATGTAACTAACATTCCCCAATCATTAAATATAAAACACTAACCATTCTAAGTAATAAGGTGAATGGTTTTAGGATAGATCATCCACAATAGAGTTATTCATAAACCATTAAATAAGATATGCTAGATGAATTCATATATGATTAAACCCAATAATACCATGGAATTAAAAAGAGTGTTGAATTAGACAAAAACACTCTTATAAAATCATTAATCAATTCTTGAGATAAATACTCTTTTATTTTGAAAAGAAGAGCTTTTTGGAAAAATATTGGTATAAAACCAGAAGTAAAGTAAGATAGAATTTCATGATAAAATGAGTGTTTTTAGATGGATAATGGTTTCCTAAAATAGATTATAGCTTTCCCTTGATAATAGATATGAATTTGGGAAATTCCCTTGTATCGGGCTCATATTTTTGGAAACAGTTTGGAGAGATTCTTTTAAAACTGGTAACTATCTAGAAAATAGGGAAGGATTCTGGTTAGTGTGAATATATAGAATACTCACACAGAATTTATTAGGAGTACATAACAATACATAAGAATTTCATTGAGGAAATTAGACAATAAAAGTAACCCGAATGAAAATGGAAGTTCGGGTGAAAACCCTTACCTTAACTTCAAACATGTTCTGCTCTTGTACTTAAGCTCCTACAATATGAAATTATACTTGTTAATAAATTATTTCAGAAACTATTTGACATTTATTTAGTTACCATAATTCTAGTATGTTTATTTATGTCTTTATTGATAAGTTATTGTATTGAATTTTGTCGTTCTAGAGTGTTCGTTTCCTTTATTTTCATATTCAGTTCCCTTGTTTTTAAGTAATGAAGTGGAAGGGATGTAAATCTTCAGAATTGAAATTATATATTATTTATAAACATAAATAGGTGATATTTTTCATTTATATAACTTGGTTACATGGAACAAGGATGAATTATCATATAGAACTTTAATGATAATTGTTTTGGTTAATTTGTGGGTTTCAATTCCAACGAACTCATTTTTCTTTATAACCTAATATCATTTGAACAAAGGGATTATAGAACGTTAAATAGGATTTATTATATATAATAATCTGGTTCAACCATAACAATAATGTTTTCATGACCAGAATTTAGAATGATAAAAGAAATTGAAAGTCCATCGTCCTTAAATGTGTAAAATTGACACATCTTGGATGGTGTTCTTGATACTAGTATAAAATAAGGTAAAAAGGAAGAGATAATTATGAATTATTCCACTATCATGTAAAAATTCTAGTACATATAAGGTACTGGAGTCATCACAAAAGTTGGATAAAGAGGTAATATAAAAAGAAAACAAATGAACTTGAAAGGAAAGACAAAGAATTGAAATGAGGAATTTACCTCTTGAACCAAACTTCCTTTAGAACCTCCTTAAGGGAGAGGTTTTGGTATTTTAATAAGACCAATGCTTTTTGGACATGGGATAGGAGGTTGGGAGGGTATTTGGAAAGAATATTGAGAAGGCACAAGGCTTTAGAGGAGTGATTGGAAGAGGGGGTGAGAGGGGGTTTTTATAGTAGAGGAGAGAGGGGATTTCTTAATATAAAACTCATAAATTTATTATTTATTCACAAGAAAAGTAATAGTAAGTATTCCATGACCAAGAATAGTAATTTTATCAGGTGATCCCAAACCAAGTGGGCTTACATCAGCAGAACATCACACTTGACTATATAATCAGTGTATTTATCTTAATTTTGCAATTTATGGAATGTCACTATTCATCAAAAATTCAAGTATTTCAGAAAAATCCCAAAAACTTAACCCAACCATTTTTCGACTTGTAGAACCCAAAAATTAAGTACATTTTTCAAAAAAAAATTCTAAATATTATTAATTTAATATTTAATTAAATTATAATTTATTCTAAAAATAAGACTTTTAAAACATTTGTTTACTTATTTTAAAACATAGATATATCGTACTTACACTTGAATATTATTTATATACTATCATAAGTAAGGTTAATATTCATTAGGGTATATCACTATTCATAAGGGTATGTTACTATTCATAAGGGTAGGTTACTATTCATCAAAAATTAAGTTTTCCTTATCAGACTCTAAATAACTTACTGATCGCAACTGTGTATGTCGTATTTTTGAAATTCATATCACAAAAGTGACAAACTTATGTTTTAAGGGTCACATAGCACTTAGTAGTTAATTATGCTATGATTTCATGTGATTATGAAATTTAAAAAAGGAATTTCCTTTAAAAATATTGGGTCGTTACATTCGCCCCTCCTTACAAAAATTTCATCCTCGAAATTCAAAAAACATTACCTAAAATGATTTGGGTATGTTTTTAACATATTCTCCTCAGGATCCCATTTTGCTTCCTCTGTGTTATGGTTCCTCCATAGAACCTTTACCAGACGAGTGGTCCGATTTCTCAATACTTGTTCTCTAGTATCAAGAATCTTGATAGGCTCTTCACAGTAAGATAGATCGGGCTCAAGTTCCACTTCTTTATAAGTGAGTACATGTGTTGGGTATGGCATGTAATTTCATAACATTGAAACATGGAACACATTGTGTACCTTGGAGAGACTTGGTGGCATTTCCAAATGGTAAGCTACGACTCCAATTCGGTCCAGAATATCAAAATTTCCGATGTACATGGGACTTAACTTTCCCTTCTTATTGAATCGTATAATACCCTTCCATGGAGATACCTTTAAGAAAACATGATCACCTTCTTGAAACTCCAAATCCTTCCTTCGGTTATTTGCATATCTCTTTTGCCTACTTTGAGCTATTTTGATATGTTTCTGGATATTCTTCACCTTTTCCATTGTTTCTTAAACAAGTTTTGGGCCCATGAGCTTTCATTCACCAACACCATCCCAGCAAGTTAGTGTATGACATCGTCTCCCATATAATGCTTCATAGGGTGAAATATGTATACTTTAATGGAATCTATTATTGTAGGAAAATTCTAGAGAGGTAAATACTAATCCCACATGCCTTGAAATTCAAGTGAATAAGACCTCAGCATGTCTTCCAATGTTTGAATAGTCCGTTCTAATTATCCATCAGTTTGTGGGTGGTAGGCAGTGCTCAAATGAAGATCAGTATCTAGGGCCTTCTAAAGACTTTTCAAGAATCTTGAATTAAAACATGGATCATGATCAGAAACAATCGATAGGGGTACTCCATGAAGTCTCACAGCTTCATTAATATACAGTCTTTCTAGACGTTCAAGTGGTAGATCTTTTCATATAGCAAGAAAATGCAGTGACTTGGTAAGACGGTCAACAATGACCCATATTGCATCGTTCCTTCTAGAAGTCTTTGGTAGTCCCATGACAATGTCCGTCGTGATATTATCCAATTTCCACTTAGGTATGGTAAGAGGTTGCAATACTCCTCTAGGCTATTGCCTTCCAGCTTTCACTTGTTGAAAAACCATACATCATGACACAAAATCAGAAATCTTTCTCTTCATGTTGTCCCACCAAAAATGTTCCTTCAAATCTCTATACATCTTAGTGCTACCAGGGTGTATAGATAAATTGGAACTTTGAGCATCATCCAACAATTCCCTCTTTAGATCAGGTATATCGGGAACACAAAGTCTCTTCCCAAATTTCAAAATTCCATCTTCATATAATAAGTCACTCAATCTCCCATCATTCACAGATTTAATCTTCTTTTGAAACCCCTCGTAATCAGCCTAAGAACTTTTTATCTTTTCTAGTAATGATGGTTTGGCAACCATTTGAAAAATCATTGATTTTTCACCTTCCATGGTTATTCCCATATCCATATTTACTGTATCCATGAAAATAGGATCCCGTTTAACTATCATCTTGTTCAAAACTTCATGATCTTTTATGCTCAAAGAATATGCCACCTTATTTTCCTTCCCCGGGTGGTAGTGTATCACGCAATTATAATCCTTGAGTAGTTCAAGCAATCTCATTTGCCTCATTTTGAGTTCTTTCTGTGAGAAAATATACTCCAAACTCTTCTGATCAATATAAATCTCACAATTTTTACCATAGAGATAATGTCTCCATATCTTTAAATAAAATATTATAGCAGCTAACTCAAGATCATGGGTAGGATAATTTTGCTCATGAATTTTTAGTTGTTGTGATGCATAAGAAATAACCCTATCATTTTGCATAAGGACACAACCAAGTCCTTTCTTTGAAGCATCACTATAAATAATAAACCCATCATTCCCCGATGGTAGAGTAAATATATCAGAATTGACTAATATTCTCTTCAGTTCTTCAAAACAATTTTCACAATACTTTTTCCAAACAAATTTAACCCCTTTACGTGTGAGCTTCGTTAGCGGGTTAGCCAGTCGGGAAAAATTCTGTACAAAATACCGATAATAACCTACTAAGCCAATAAAACTGCATACCTTAGTTATGTTTGTTGGTGTGGGTCGATCTTGGATCGCCTTTGTCTTTGAAAGTTCAACTAGGATTCCATCCTTAGAGACAATATGGCCAAGAAATTAAATCTCCTAAATCCAACATTCACACTTTCTAAACATCCCATATAATTCATGTCTTCTAAGAGTCTTCAGGATAATGCACAAGTGATTTTCATGATCTTCGTAGATTTTGGAGTATACGAAGATATCATCAATAAATACAACTAAAAAATCATCGAGATATTCCCTGAAAACTTTGTTGATTAGATCCATGAAGTTAGAGGGTGCATTAGTTAATCCAAAAGGCATTACTGTAAACTTGTAAAGCCCGTACCTGGTTTGAAACATTTTTTTTTGAATTTCTTCCTTCTTCACACTCAACTAATGATATCCAGATCAAAGGTCAATCTTTGAAAAGTACTGGGCTCCATACAGTTGGTCAAATAAATCATCAATGTGAGGTAGGGTATACTTGTTCTGAATTTTTATAGCATTGATCTCCTTGTAGTCGATACGTAACCTCATAGATCCATATTTCTTCTTAACAAAAAAGGATAGGGGCTCCAAATGGAGAAACACTAGGGTAGATAAATCCCTTATTACTCGATTCCTCTAGTTGTTTCTTAAGTTACACAAATTCCAAAGTGGTCATTCTATAAGGGTTCTTTGATTTGGTCCTTGAACCAGGAATTAAATCAATAGAAAACTAAATTTCTCATTCTGGAGGATGTCTAGGTAAATCTTCTGGAAACACATCAACATATTCTCTCACAATAGGTACATCCTCTATTTGAACATTCATTTCCTCACCCATAGTTATTTCATTCTCTTCCTCCCCAATAATTGAATTTACTTGAGGTATTGGGGGTAGATCTAGATAAGAATCAGGTGGTGAAAATTCTGCTCTGAAGATAATGTGTTCTTTATCATCATCATCAAAAATTATAACCTTCTTCTTATTACAATAAATTTTTGCATCATGATCCAAAATCCAATCCATACCAAGGATTATATCGAATTCAATCTTGGGTATGATGATGAGATCAGCAGATAAAGAACATTTCTATTCCCTAATGGGAGCAGATTGACAGAATATTGTAGCAATGATACTTCCCTTAGGAGTTTTGACTGAAAACTCCCTTGTTAAATCAAATTGGAAATATCTAAATTTCTTAGAAAACTGGGAAGATATGAAACAATGTGATGATCCAGAATCAAATAAAGAATTGGTTAAGCTTGAGGCAATGATCAAAGTACCTTCCACCACATCACGCAGAACTTCAACCTCTGTAGTTCTGATCGCATATGCTTATCCTTGCTCCCTTGGCCTCATCTGTTGCATATTTTTTTGACATTTTTGAAAATTATTAGCCTAGTACCCCATCTCCTCACAATTATAGCATTGAACATCATTGGATTCCTTCTTTCCTTTGCAATCACCATCAAGATGGCCTTTCTGACCACATTTTTAGCATACTCTTTTTCATTTTAAACACGCACCGGGGTGTTTCCTTCCACAATTGTCACATGGTGGAAATTCAACTCTCCCCTTCTTCCCTATTTCCTTATTTCCTTTCCCATGGTTTTCAGGAGCCCTCTTCTTCTCTTTATTTCCCTTAAAGTCATAAGACTTAGAGAATTATTTTTCAGTCTTGATAGCACATGAAACTATGTCCTCATAAGATGAAACATTTTGGGAGACCAGTTCCCACCGGAGGAATGGCTTTAGGCCATCAAAGAATCAATCGATTTTTCTCCTTGGATTTCTTATGTAGTCTACAGAATGTCTTGTCAGCATTTTAAAGTTGTCTTCATACTTGGCAACATTTTCATCCTCCTTTTTCCTCAGATTCAAGAATTTACTCTCCATATCTGCTCTTTGTTCTCGAGGGAAATATTTTTCTAAGAAGATTTCATTAAAATCCCTCCATTCCATCTATTCTATTTCTTCATCCTCATTTGCATTTTGGATTAATGAGCACCACCGATCTTAATCTCCTAATATACTTCCATGATAACCTTCTCGCTTTTATGACATCCCAAAGTGAGAAATATCTTCTCAAGGGAACATATCCACTACTCTACTACAAACAGGTTTGTAGTCCTGTTGAATGATGGGGGTTGTTGTCGCATAACGCGATCTAGCATGGCTCATCCATGTAGTGGATCTGGATGCTCCATATAGATAATATTATTATTCATAACCTAAGAAAGTTTTCCCAGTATTGTTATGAGTTTCTCAGCACCAGTCACAGCACCAGATCCAACATCATTGTCTTACGTTGGAAGAAAATCCCTACAAGGGACACTTGCATTCGTGCGATTTCCATTCCTTCCACTTGGTGCCATCTCTAGATAATTTCATACACTAGATTAGGTTATGAACCATAATGTATAATCTTAACTTAACAAAATACTTAGAAAAAATTTGATATCCTATGCATGGATAATCCTATATTTACAAATATGGTTTCTTTGAGGAATATTTTACATTTCAATCCTTCATAATGGCTTGTAAAGAAAATTTGAATTATCCTAAGTATATCCTCCAAGAGTGTCGTAACCAATAGTGTTTCAAGGCCCGTTTTTGTGCAGTAGTTCTCATTCAAGTCTAGCTCAAAGTGGTGTTTTCGGGTTTTACCCCTAGATACATCTGTGCCAGAGCCGCCTCTACCTGCTCGTATCCAAACGGGGAATTATTGCTTGAAATATCCACATAATCTATTCCTTACCAAAATACTAGTATGTTATTATATGTATTTCCTCAAATTCTAACTTAGGGACTCTTCCCAAATTCTATGTTTTCTAAATCTAGTTTCCAAGTATTCTACTAAACTTCCTTTGATACCAACTGTAAAGACCCAACACTAGTTGCCCGGATCTGGTGCCTTGTTTGATTACGTTGGCATACATAAAAGGAATGTGAATACTGAATGACCAATTAGTTTAGTATTATTGGAAACAATATACATACATAATTTCATCATTACAACATGAAATTAAAAACAACATAGAAACTCCTTATACAACTTCCATAAGTCCTAGGTTATTTCAGCATGTCATTCATAATTGAATTCCTCTTGCCCTGAGAAAATGAATCATAATAAAGGGTGAGATCAAATTCTCAGTAAGACTAAGAAATATAGTGGAAGATAATATAAACATTATTCATGGCGAATAATTGAAAAAACATTCCTTTAATAATAAACATGAACACATTATAGTAAAAATATGAGCTGAGTAAATAATGTCATAATAAAACATAATCATGGGTATTATATTAGTCAAATAACCACATGAAATATCAATAGCTGAACTCATAATGATGGAATTCATAATGCCGAACATTCTGAAACATTTTTTCAATGGCTCGGCCAAGACGTCTAATGATTAAGGCTTTGGCCAAAATCTATATCACATTGGGAAAGCCCTCGGCCAATTCCATGTCTATTTGTCTCATGATAACTACCAATGCATAGAGTGGATATAGAGGGACCCACCCATCACATAATAAGTCCAACAAATTCCTCATATGAGTGGGGATAAACATAAACAAAATATAAATTCATGTTGAAACTATCTTGTGAAATGTAACTAGCATTCCCCAATCATTAAACATAAAACACTAACCATTCTGAGTAATAAGGTGAATGGTTTTAGGATAGATCATCCAAAATATATTTATTCATAAACCATTAAATAAGATATGGCAGATAAATTAATAAATTATTAAACCCAAAAATTCCATGGAATTAACAAGAGTGTTGAATTAGACGAAAACACTCTTATAAAATCATTAAGCAATTCTTGAGATAAATACTCTTTTATTTTGAAAAGAACAGTTCTTTTAGAAAAATATTTTTATAAAACCATAAGTAAATTAAGATGTAATTTCATGATAAAATTAGTGTTTTAGATGGATAATAGTTTCCAAAAATATATTATATCTTTCCCTTGAAAATAGATATGAATTTGGGAAATTCCCTTGTATCAGGCTCGTATTTTTTGAAACATTTTTGAGAGCTTCTTTTAAAACATGTAACTATCAAGAAAATAGGGAAGGATTCTAGTTGGTGTATATATATATAATACTCACACAGAATTTATGATGAGTACATAACAATACATAATAATTTCATCAAGGAAATTAGACAATAAAAGTAACCCGAATGAAAATGGAAGTTCGGGTGAAAAATCCTTACCTTAACTCCAAACGTTTTCCGCTCTTGTACTTAAGCTCCTAGAATATGAAATTATACATGTTAATAACTTATTTAAGATCCTATTAGACATGTAATTATTTCCCGAAATCTAGTTAGTTCATTTATGTCTTTATTGATAAGTTATTATATTGAATTTCGTCGTTCTAGAGTGATTGTTTCCTTTATTTTCATATTCGGTTCACTTGCTTTTAAGTAATGAAGTGGAATGGATGTAAATATTCAGAATTGAAATTATATATTATTTATGAACATAAATAGGTGTTATTGTTCAATTATATAACTTGGTTACATGGAATGAGGATGAATTATCATATAGAACTTTAATGATAATTGTTTTGGTTAATTTGTGGGTTTTGATAACAATGAACTCATTTTTATTTATAAAAAAATATCATTTGAAAAAAGAGATTACAGAACCTTAAATAGGTTATATTATATATAATAATTTGGTTGATCCATAACAATAATGGTTTCATGACCAGAATTGATAATGGTAAAAGAAATTGAAAGTCCATCGTCCTTGAATGTGTAAAATTTACACATCTCGGAAGGTGTTCTTGCTACTAGTATAAAAGAATGTAAAAAGGGGGAGATGATGATAACTTATTCCACTATCATGACAACATTACAGTACATATAAGGTATTGGAGTTATCACAAAATTTGGATAAAGAGAGATAATATAAAAATAAAACAAATGAACTTGAAAGGAAAGACAATGAATTGAAAAAAGGAACTTACCTCTTGAACCAAACTTCCTTGAGAACCTCATTAAGGGAGAGGTTTTGGTCTTTTAATAATACCAAAGCTTGCTGGACATGGTATATGAGGTTGGTAGGGTATTTGGACATAATTTGGAGAAGGAACAAGGCTTCAGAGGAGTGATTGGAAGAGGGGGTGAGAGGGGGTTTTATAGTGGAGAGAGGATATTTCTTAATATAAAACTCATTAATTTATTATTTCTTCACAAGACAACTAATAGTAAGTATTCCATGACAAATAATATTAATTTTATCATGTGATCCCGAACCAAGTAGGCTTACATTAGTAGAACATCACACATGACTCTATAATTAGTGTATCTTAATTTTGCAATTTATGGCATGTCACTATTCATCAATAATTCAAGTATTTTAGAAACATCCCAAAAATTTACCCCAACTATTTTTCGATGTGTACAATCCAAAAAAGAAGTCCATTTTTTCAAAAATAATTTTCTAAATATTATTAATTTAATATTTAATTAAATCGTTATTTATTCTTAAAAAAAGAGTTTTAAAACATTTTTTACTTATTTTAAAGCATAGATATATCGTACTTACACTTTAATATTATTTATAAACTATCATAAGTAAGGTTACTATTCATTAGGGTATATCACTATTCATAAGGGTATGTTACTATTCATAAGGGTAGGTTACTATTCATCAAAAATTAAGTTTTTCTTATCAGACTCTAAATAACTTACTGATCGCAACTGTGTATGTCAGAGTTTTGAAATTCACATCACAAAAGTGAAAAAGTTGTGTTTTAAGGGTCACATAGCACTTAGTAGTTAATTATGTTATGATTTCATTTGATTATGACATATAAGAAAGGAATTTCCTTTAAAAAATATTGGGTCATTACACCCAGGACATCCGAAAAAGAATATTGATGTTTATTTGAAGCCATTGGTTGATGAGTTAAATGCATTGTGGAGTGATGGTGTTAGTACATATGATGTTGCTGCGAAACAAAATTTAATATTAAAAGATGCATTGATGTGGACTATTACTGACTTTCCGGTATATGGCATGTTATCTGGATAGAGTAAACATAATTCAAAATCATGTCCTTACTGTATGAAAGACAACAAAGCCTTTATGCTCGTCAATGGAAGAAGAACCTTGCTATTATGACTGTCACTGTAGATTTCTTCTAACCGATCATCTTTTTTGGAGGAAGAAATCTCATTTCAGAAAAGGTACAATTGAAAGGGATGACCCTCCAAAGACGATCTCAGGTATAGAGTTAAAATAAGTTGTATTTTCATTACATCCCATCACATTTGGGCCAACATAAAATTGATGGCTTTTGGAAAGAACATAATTGGATAAAACAAAGATTTTTTTTGGGATCTTCCATATTGGTCTGATTTTTTGGTCCACCACTTATTGGATTTCATGCATATTGAGAAGAACTATTTTGATAATTTATTTCATACACTTTTGGATACACCAGGTAAGAACAAAGATATTGTAAAGGCACGATTAGATCTTGCCCAAATTTGTAGGTGACCACAACTTGAACTATTTTAAAATGTCAGATCACAGAGGTTAAAAAATCCAAAAGCAGCTTATACACTGTCTAAAAAGAGTCACATATTATTTTGTCAGTGGATTGTACATTTGAGACTTCCAGATGGTTGTGCTTCCAATTTGGGCAGATGTGTTAAGAATTGTAATATTACCAGATTAAAAAGTCATGATTGTCATGTTATAATGGAAAGACGTATATCGATTGGATTCAGAGGTTTTTTGAATTCTATGATTTGGGATTCGATAACAGACATATCATATTGTTTTGAGACATTTGTGTAGTGACAACAGACTACGATGCCCTAAGAAAACTAGAAGAAGATGTTGTTGTAATTATATGTAAACTGGAAAAAATATTTATATTGGCTTTCCTTGACTCAATAGAACATCTGATATTACATTTTCCACATGAAGCTAAATGTGGAGGTCCCATATAGTTTCAATGGATGTACCCATTTGAGAGATGCAAGCATAAATTGAAGAAAAAAGTACATAACAAAGCATCAGTTGGAGGCTCAATTGTTGAAGCTTATTTGCAAGAGGAAATTTCTTTTTTATTCTCTCATTATTTTGAATCTCAATATCCCTCAAAACACAATCCCAGGGGACGAAACAAGTGGAATGTTAATGACTAAATGGACAATCAATTATCAGTTTTTAATCAGCCAAATCTTGGTTTCAGTGGAGTTAATGAACAGTGGCTTTCAGATTATGAACATCACAAAGCTCATTCATATGTTATGCTCAACTATGAAGAAATGACATCAATTGTGTTGTGAGTTCTTCTATCACTTATTCTATAATTTATGTTGCAGTATGTAAACTTATTTTATTTGTAGGTTATATGATAATCATATCAAGAAACAACTTCCACAAATTATAGCACCTGCTCTTGAAAAACACTGACAAAACAATTTATCAATGGTTTCAATAACTAGTAACATAAATTATTGACGGTTTAATATCAATTTTTTTTATTATTTATCATATTGATAATTGTTTTAAAAAATCTCAGGTGTCTCAACATGCAGATAAAATTGATAAGAGATTGTTTATATTGAGTAAACCACCATCCAAAATGGTTAAATCTTATAATTCATATATGGTGAATGGTTTTCGATTTCATACACGTGCATATGGGGAATTGAAAAAAAAATGAATGGTGGAGTTTTCTTAAGAGGATTACATCACAGAGAAACTAAAGTTGGATTTTATGGAATTCTGGATGAAATTATTGAGTTGTGTTATCTTGGACAGAATTACATAACGATGTTTAAATGTTAGTGGTTGGATACTGAGATAGGCTTGAATGTTCATCTGACTCATGGAATTATTGATATTAAATATAAAAGTATTCTAGCAGTAAATGGACCATTTTTACTGGCTCAACAGGCACATCATATTTATTACACAAAGTATTGTGCTACTTCAAGAGACTTTAGTGATTGATGTAGCATTATAAAAATGAAATCTCAGGAAAATCAGTTTACTCAAAATGAATGTGGTTCCGCTGAAGTGGAAGGAATTGAAATTTTTCAAGAGACTGCTCAAAATCCATCTTTTTCAGAAAGAGACGTGAATATCGATGATGAAACACCACAATTAAGGATCGATGATGATGATGAAGTAAATGATGTTACAAATGAATTTTAAATGACAAGAAATAAAGAAACTGAAACTAATATGGATATTGATGATGCTGAGGAGAAAGATGAAGACATTGACATGGACAGCTACGAAGATGCGGATGAAGATGGACATTGACATAGTTAAATACAGGTAATAATCATAAATAATATATATCTATATATAATAGTTATTTTCAACTATCTGCTAACAACAATCATTTTGTAATTCAGATGGATCTTGATATATATCATGAGTTTTAGGAGGCTAATCTACATTTGGATGAGGGGGATTTTGGATCATCTGACCCTCAAGCTACAGGCGGTTCAGGGGGTACGTGGAGGGGGAACGGTCTTGTGTGACTGATGATTCCTAACCCTATCCCCAGGTGATGTCCCTGTTTTGGCTTCGATCCACACACACGGATGTATGGTAACCTGTATATTTTAGTTATCTTTTATTAATTTATTTATATATTTACTAATTGTTTGAATATTTATTCCTTTTTTATAGTTTTGCGCATTTAGCTATTGGACAGGGGAGCGCTATCTTTCTCAATTATTTTTCTCATCCATTGATCACATGGGAATAGATTCCCATTGATGTGCGGCACAACATGTTCGATCATTGGCTGGTATGTAAATAAAGAATATTTATTTTGAATTTTTTTTATTAATAAACTTATATTATAAATTATTTTTAGGGCTTAGGGTATCACATCGATGATAGCATGTGTGACACTATCCACGCGGCATGGTAGGTGTCTATGTGTGACTGTTTCCGTTAGTTTTTGCCCAATTTGAGAAGAACAGTCACTAGGAAAACAGGAGTGATAGAATTTGATGAGTCCTATAGAGCCCACCAACCATGGTATATTTCATCTCATGTTTGGGATGGATTATGTTTACATTGGTTGGGAGGTGGATTTCAGAGGAGATCTTCAGTGGGAAGACAGAATTGGGGGAGACATGAGGTGACACATCAAGCTGGTAGTCATATATTCAGTATTCATAGAGAGAATCAGGTAAGTATATTTTTTAAATATTTTATATAACTTTAAATAAAAAGAGTTTGTTTTATATTTTTGTAGTCAGTAGAGCATCCGGATATTACAGAGTTTGACGTTTATCGGAGGAGGTATAATGATCCCGCCACTAGAGATATTAGAGGTGATCGCCAGCATCGGATTGTTGTTAGTATTATTTTTTTCTGTTTTTTATTAACTATATATAATATTTTCACCATTTTAATTTCAAATTATAATTGAAGAGGTCATATGAGGTTGTGACCTCTTAGACACAGGCTGAGAGTCAGGACGAGACGATTGATCAGACCAGTGCCCACCATTTCGATGAGGTGGCATGGATGCAGGCAACTCAGTGTGGATTTGATAAGGGCCAAGTAGTTGGTATTGGCTCTCATTTGACTCCTGTTACTTATTATGGTACTGCTGCGATGTCGGCGTCTAGCTTGATAGGATCTCGTGGAGAGGCATCATCTTCTGCCTCACATTATCAGGAGCAGTTACGAACTCAGACTGAGCTTATAGAAAGTTTTCCGAAGTAGCATGAAGAGATGTGTCGGTGGTAGTAGCAGCAGCATGAGGAGGATATGCGTTGATGGGAGCAGTAGCGACAGCAGCAGCATCACGAGTAGATGGAGTACATGCGGTGTCTAACTCATAGTTTAGGGATGGAGTTTTCTCCACCATCTCCTCCACCTCCTCCACCTCCTCAAGAAGATGACCCCCCCCAGTGATTTGTTTTTTATGTTAAAAATGTTTGAATTCACGATTTGTAGTAATATGAACTATTTACAGTTTTTGTTTTTTATATTGGTGAAAATATTACATAATTTAATTTTTTTTATTTTAATACTTTATTATTTATTATTAGTATTATATTTTTTAATATTTGTTTATTTTACTAATAATAATAATATTTTATGATTTTTTTATATATTTTTCTAAATATTGATAATTTTAATAATTTTTTATTTTTTTATTATTTTAATAATATTAATATTAATTTCTTATTAATCATAATTTTATTAAATATATTTTTTCAGTATTATATTTTTTAATTTTTTTTATCTTCCTAATAATAATATTTTTTATTTTTTTATTATTTTAATAATAATAATATCATTTTTTCATTAACCCTAATTTTATTATAAAAAAATTATTATTATTAGTATTTGCGATGGGAGCTTTTGTGATGGAATCCCATCGTAAATAATCTAAATATATTTATTTATAATTAGTATTTGCGACGGGGCAGCGGGTCTGTCGCAAATACTATTTTCAACAGACCCGTCGAAAAATGTTTTTTTATATATAATGTATATAATCGGACGGTTATTTTTGACGGGAAATTTTCCAATAGAAAATGGTTGATTGATATATAATGTATATAATCGGATGATTATTTGCAACGGAAAAGTTTCCCCTCATAAATACCATTTTTTGTGACAGGCCCGTCGCAAAAAAATGTATTTGTGACGTCGTTTTCTACAACTGGATATTTGCGACGGGCCCCCGTCGCTAAAGCCTATTTGCGACGGGATCCCGTCACAAATAGTTCGTCTCGAATATATATAATTCCAGTACTGAAATTTTTTATTAGTTTATTTTCCTAATTTTGATAAAATTGGATATTGAATATATCTCTTATGTTGGGGATTTCATGCGTCTTATGTATGGGTGTATATTGGGATTTGAATTCACCCTGTTGCTTGAGGTTTCAGTAAATAGTTAATGCTCAGTGAGTTTTTTTGTGTTATAACTATTTTTATTAAATAGGATAATTTATTTAAAAAAATTAATTAATTTTAATTTAATATTATTAATTAATTTTGAATCTTGTTCATGAGTTGCAGACATTTGCGGCTTTGCGGCAAGTGGTTGGACCAATATAATTTTGGTTGAGCATTGTTGGACTATGATCAAAGGGGATAACTCCTAGTTTTATATTGGTTATCCCTTATAAATACCCAATGGTATTATTCTATGTTTATATATCTAGTGTTCTATATTCTCTCTACTGTTGAGATTGAACCCTGATTTAAATAAACTGACTTATTTAAAATAATTTTGTTATGAATAAAAATGCAGTGATAAGGTCCAAAAGGGACCCCAGGAAATCTATTAATACATCATCCACAAAAGGATGAGGCCATGATAATAAATTTTTACCCTAATATACATAGACTATAAAAGGGGTGTAAACTATGTGAGTTATATGAATATATAGTGACTTGGATAAGATACCTTAGATCCCTTGGGTAGGGGTGTTGGATGGCCTAATAGCATTAGGCCTGTGTTAGTCATGTTTTAACTATGAGATAACTCATATCCTTTAGGCTAGTTGAGATGACCGTGGGATGATTATTTATTTCCCATTGAGATGTAAGAACCTGAGTGGGTAGACCTTGTGTAGGTTGATGATAGGTTTGGTGAGTGGAACGAATTTGGATAACTTTTGATGTTAGATGTAATTTTTGAGATCTCTTTATAGTGGTTTCAATTTTTTATTACCTTGGAGGACAATGAATACTACACATTTTCTTAATGATGCGAAGGGAAATGATTCTCTCTTAGTGTTATGTGTTGACCTGGGAGATGATAATGGTTTAATGGATCCCACTTGGGTTGTCCATGTTATTATATGATTAAGGGAAACTTGGTTGGTTCCCTATATACATGTTGTCTGTATATGGGATGAGTGAAAGATTATGGATTGTAATTATTACATGTCTCACCTCAAAACCATATTTTATAATGTAAGCCTGATATGGTAATAGTAATGAGGATAATTATTTCATTTAGATTTTAATTATTTTCATATGGGAATGGTTGTTTATGTGTCCAATCCATGTTATTATTATTATTATTGTGAGGTATAAGTTGGGTTTTGGTGAGTGCACAACCCATATGACAAGATATGGGGTCCCAAAGAGGATGTACCTAGGGGTATATGTGGAATATAACCTGATCATATGAGGAGGATATACCCTAGGGTATGTATGAATTATCTACAGAGAGGTTATGTGGAATTATTTCCCCCGTGTGTATATATTTTATATTATATATGGTTATGTTCCATGTCGGGGTAATATGTGATTATTCACTAGGGTATATTCTCACCTCTAGGTAATGAGGGATTGATACATATTTAATTTGTGGTTGATACCCCATAGTTTTATAACATATTATGGTTATTAGTGAGCTATGACCTAGGGTAGATAAGGTTCTAGTGTGGGAAACTCTAAGGTGGATGTTCTCATTGTATTGTAATAAGATATAGATAACCCTATGTGGTACTCATATACTTTATTGGATGGGTATATTTCCCCTAGGTGGTTACTTGTACTTAGAGACATATTTGAACTAGTTGAAATAGGTATAGTCAATTTAAATTGTAACATTATAACCAAAGTTTATGTAGTGGTTATTTTATTTATTATTCTATAGTAATTATTTTTTAATTCAATTTATATAACTTGTTCAAACACTATTTACAAGTTATATTTAGGAACTCATCATTGGTTCCCAAATATGTTTTATTCACACTCTTCTCAAGTATGCATGTAACTTTCATAATTGAGAAGGATGGTTTGGATGTTGTTTAGAGACTTGGATGAGGTATTTATTAGTGATTTCTATAGAGAATTTTATACATTTTCATTTACTTTATTTTTTATATTTTATCAGACGAGTGGGAAATTAATTTATTTTTTGAATGAGAAATATTCTATAAGACCAAAGTTTATTTTTGACATATATATTCATGTTTTTATTCCTTCTTCACACTCTAGAAATTGTTTACTCATGATGTTTGGTTATTTCTACTATATTTTTATAGTAATATAATGATATTGTCTCCCCAAAATAACACCCTTCACCCTCATGGCTATTTGGAAACCTATTGAATATGATGATAATCAACTAAGGATGGGTGGAGATAACTGGTTCAAGCACTAACAAATGTTCTGGGTGAAGAGATATTACAAAGTGGTTTTAGAGCCTTATTTTGTCTTACTATATGGGAAGATAATAAATATTTGTTCTTGTAATGTGTTAGACCTTGTTATCGACCATGGTATGATGTATTGTGAACACATTTCATGTGATGATATCCATGTTACTAGAGATATATGATTACTCTTCTTGATTTTGGTTGTTATATTTTTTTGATCTTTTTTAAAATTGATGATCATATTTTAGATTTTTTTTATTTTTATTTTCTATTGACCTATCAGAAAGAGACATTTGTAAATCATTTTATGTTTGAAGGGATAACATGGAATTTTTATTATTTCCTATAATGGATATCATTTTTTATAAATTTAATGTGTCAACAATAAATTATATTCAATCTTCTCATATTTATTTTTGGGGTCATTGTACTCAATTGATCCACTTTATATTACATTGAAGATAGATAATTTAGATTTTAGGGAGGGTTTCTCCCTGACCATGACTATATTTTACCTAAGTGTATGGGATTTTTGGTAACCCCTTTTGAGTCTGTGTGAAAATGGTTCCAAAAATACAATCTGTTTAGTTATTAAAAGTGTCAAATACAAACCTTCCCATATAGATTCTTGGTATCATTCTACATAGCTAAACTCTTTGGTAGTGTTATACTCAACATGTATTATTAGCGGATGATGTTGTAATATATATATATATATATATATATGATAAATACCAAATCCTCCCATGATTTTTCTAGCATATATATTCCCAATGTAGATGGGTTCATATGAAGGGTAGTTGGCTTAGGCATGTGATGTCTGATATTTGTATTTGAGATCCCTACTGGGGGTGTTAACATGTGAGTTTTTTTGTGATTTATAAGATAGGAATATGTATTTTTCCATGATTTCTTACCAATATCAGACCTATTTTACAGACTATGTGTGGGAACCTAGTTCCTCGAGATGTGGTTCGGGATTTTGGTTATCTAAGTGATAAATATAAGGCTAAACTGAGATAGGGTTTATCTAACACTATGAGTAATTTGGTGATAATGAGTATGGGTAAATGATTTTTTATGTTATGGGTGTGTGATAGTAACTACCGGTTATATGGTATAGGAATTTCTATTTCTTATACCTATGTTGTGAAATAACATGATGTTTTTTATGTTAATTCATAGTTTTGAAGGGAAGGATTGGTAGGATTCAGGGATTTATTATTTTCAATTGTTGTATTCAATTAACTTATAGATCACAGTCTAACATTGGTATATTTATTTCATATAGATAATGTGTGGATTCTAGTTTTTTAGTGATTTCACACTAGGTGATGGGATATTGTTTGATTGATCTTGGCATTGGTGAAATGCTTGATTTCTAATAAGGGAATTGTGGGTGATCTTATATGATTAGTTTAAATATTGGGATAAGCATGTTAATATAATTAATTAGGTGTGTTATATTATGTTTGATTATATAAGACTTGTGGGATCAAGATAACGGTTATGTGGTTATGTGTTATGGGATCAAATATGCATCATGTTCTGATGAGAACATGATAGTTTTCACTAGTTATGTGTGGTTCAATGTGAATTTTGGATCAATGAGAAACATAGTGCGAGTTGTAGACAAATGGAATAAATGGAATTATTATAGAAATGTATTGATGAGTGTTTTTATGAAATTTAAATGTCCCTTTTCTATGACAGGTGACATCTAAGATGGATCATGGTACCATGGTATGGTCAGTCGATTGTGTTCCCTAGCATGGATTGTTAAGGATTCATAGTGATTGGAACATATTGAGGTTATAATTGATGAGATTTATAATTTAATAAATATAGTAAGGAGTGAACAATTTTTCATTGAGGGTGTGAACCTCATTATTAAAGGAAATATGTTGAATGTCTAAAATGATGAGTCGTCGTGATTCTGAAATGGTTGGTATTTAACATTTTGTGATGGTGCTTATGTTTGAGTGAGATGACCATGTTTAGTCACTACCTATGGTAATTGATGGGATTTGGGTCCTTGAGGTAAGAGCCCTATGATAATAGTTTTGTGTGTGTTAGTAGACTACTTTTTGGATGATCAATATTTAATTTGGAAACTAGTGAGCGAGTGGATAATGTTTTATCTGGTTCCTTTGAATATTCCATATTTGAATTTTGGGTGTGATTTTAAATTGATTTTAGATGTTTATATTGTGATCAATATGGTTTGTATCTGGTTGAATGGTGATTCAAATTGATGATGTAATGGTGCTTAAGGCGAGAGTTTGATGGCTACTATGGGTTTTTGGTGATCCAATGTTAGAGTTACACTGGGATTTGGGTTCATAATTTGCTTCAGTTGTTAGGATAATCAAGGGATTCCTTGAGGATTTTAGGAATAGGGGTAAAGTGATATGGTATCATTTCAACAACTTTGACTAAGAATTTTTTATAATGTTCTATCAGTGTAGGTCCAACTAGTGCCATCACATGTAATTGTTTTTTGTTGAGTTGTAAAAAACACCAAGAATGTTACTAAACTATTTTATTTGTGTTCCAAAGTGAGATTTTGATGGTGAGGATCTACATAGACTATGATAATTATTTATGTGATGAGACATATTGTGGTGGGTTCCATAATCCTAGGGCTGAATTTTTGTGATGACGTGTTGGAGTCTCAAGAGATATGTGTTTTATTAAGAATCAAATCGATGTTGGAAATTGTGACAACTAGTGGATATATATTTTGAATTTTTTTCCTTGTGTTTAAAGTTTTAATGTGGAATATCATGTGGTATTTTAGAGTAGAATATGGTAAACTGGTCATCATTTGAAAAATAAGATATTTCATGATTCTTTGTTAACGGACTTCTAGATGTTTATGATGTAGATATGTGTTATAGAGGGGAGGTTATAATGACCCACTCTGTTATATGATGTGAAATTTAGAACAAAATTTAATTTGTTTTGGTATTTGCTGAGGAGTTAATTTTGAGAAACATAACACTTATTTGGATATAAAGTGTTAAAATATCTTGATAATATGCTTTTTTTATCTTGATTGAGGCCTGGGAGGTGTTTCAGGTGCTTAGGTGGACGGCGGGATGAGTCTGGATTTACCTATATCTATTTTCATGTAGGTGATACATCATTAGGATCACAACAACATGGTCCTCTCCCTAGTGTTGGGTGAGTTTCATTAGTTATTATGGTGAACAATTTTATTGGCTATGTGTGGTTCTATTAAATACCACCACACTATAATACCTCGGAGCTTAGTATTTTGATAAATGTGGTGCCAAAGGGGTTTCACCTATAGGAACTTTCTAGGGAAACCATGTTGTGTTGGAGGTCATGGGGCATAGGTTATTGGAATTTTTTTCAAGGTTTCTTGGGTTGTGTGTTGTCGATGCGATAACACCTAGGTGAATACGAATTTTGATGAGCATAGAGGCCTTGATTCCTTGTCACCTCATATGGGACTCATGGGAGAGAAACTCCATTGGTGTAGCAAAAAAAAATTTAGTTACCATTGTGGGATCAAAGATGTAAAAATGGGGACCTCCATCCCATGGAGGTGGGTTTATTGGTCAGTATGTATCCTAGGGACTTTA
Source organism: Viscum album (assembly GCA_963277665.1). Lineage (NCBI taxonomy): Eukaryota > Viridiplantae > Streptophyta > Magnoliopsida > Santalales > Viscaceae > Viscum > Viscum album. Next base: position 525,110,323 of record OY728150.1, read on the forward strand.
GTTGTTCTCCAGTAAAAAATGGAGAGAGTGGAGGGGTCTATATCAATTTTTCTTGTCAATCAGTCCCTTGTGGGTTCCTTGGTGTATTGAACCACACTGTGGTGGAAGAGGACCACAATGTGGTCGAGTCATGGACTATTCTACATTTTATATCTTTTTTTATCATTCCCCTATTTAATTTTAATAAGTATTATAATTCCTTTCTTCTCTTGTATGTATCTCATCCCAAGGGGGTTCCCAAGAAATCTTTTATTGTGTCCTTAAGGATTTAAGGATTTATTTCCATCAATTTCAAAATATTTTCAACGTAAATCCCTCAGACTAATTAGTTATTCCCTCTCCACCTATTATTCATATTCTCTCACAACAAGCACTAATTTTATTATCTCTGGAATAGGTTTAATTAATTATTCAATATATCATGGTGGAATCGTCCCGATATTATGGGAATTTACCATGTGATGGGTAAAGGACATCTGGCAATTATTATTTCATTGCATTGAATGATATTTTGGCAATGGTTCATTTTTAGATGTATTTTCATAGGTTTTTTCCAATTTTTGATAAAATTATATATTTAATCAAGGCCTGTATTTGATATTTCATGTGTATTAAGTTTGGGTGTATATCAAGAGTAAACCACACTCTTTTATTTAAGGTCTTAATGAGAGGTTGACGCTCAGTGAGATTTTAGGCATTACATATATTTGTATTAATTTTGATAATATATTATAATTTATTTAATTAATGGTAAATTATTATAATTAATTAATTTGGATTATTGGGATTGAATTATATCCTCTTGTGTGTAGGTGATGGAAAGTTTTTATCAAATGTAATAACTCTGTGTTTGTGGTAGGTGGTACCTTGTACATGCCCCTATTGAATTATGTTTAGTTTATGTGGAATGTGGTATGTTCTTTACTACTGTAGAGAAAAACTATTTATTTATATTAATTTTCTTATTTAAAATAAATATATTATTAATATAAATGCAAGTGTCAAGGTCCATGAGGGACCCTTAGACAATAATTAATTCCTCACCCACTAATGGATGAGGGCTTGATTATTAATGTGTTCCCTAATGTAAATAGACTCATAGAGGGGTGAAAACTAGGTTAATTACATGAAAATGGAGGGCCTTGGATAGGTTCCCTTTGATCCCTTGAGTAGGGGTGTGTGATGAACTAGTCACATTTTTCTTATGTTGGCTGTGTTAGAACCATGATATACCTCATCACCATTTCACTAGATGATATGAGAATGGGGTGAGTGTCTCATTCCCCTTGAGATGTGGGCTCCTATGATTGTAGACCTTGGTAGGGTTCATGATATGATGGGTGAGTTGACTTACCTTGGATAACTTGGGTTGTGAGAGGGGCTTTATGTCATCTATTTAAATTGGTATGAATGTGGCTTTTCCTATGATGATAATGAGTCTATAATATTTTTTTGATTATTATAAGGGATGTGATTCCTTCTGAGTGATTTTTCTTAGAAAAAGATATGATAAAAGTACAATATATCCCACATGGGGTGTTCATGTGAGGATGTAACCTTGGGTGCCTTGGTTGGTTCCCCAACATTATGTTTTCCCTAGAGATGGTGAGTACAAGACTATGGATAGTGAAGAATAAGTGTATCACCTTAGATTCAGACATGATAATGTGAGCTCGATATAACTATAGCGATGAGGATAATTCATTCATTTTAAATTTATATAACGGTTATATGTGATGTATGGAATCCCTTCTTTTTTATTAAATAATGTTTAATTACATTGTACAAAAATTGGATCTTTTCAAGTTATGTTTATGGGAAATAAGGTACATAATATATGAAATATTAAAACATTATTCTAATCCACTTGGAAGGATAATTGATTGGTTTGTCCTAAGTATTTTTACTGTATCTAATAACCTGGGGACATACATCAAAGGAAAGGGTAAGTATAAGTCCCATTAAGGGAATAAGAAAGGGGAACAGTTTACATGTGATCTTAAAAAAATCAACAAGAACAAGTAGAATATCATTATTTAATGAGAAAGAGAATACAAATAACATCAATCATAACATGGAAATTTGTCTATAAAATTTAACTTATACATTCATAATCATATTACCAAGTTTATTCACCAAGGTGTTGTAAATGAAAATTTCCAAGGTTATTCAGCAAGGTGCTGTAAGACTTGTCATCTCTAGATATTAAAATATTTAACCACATCATTGGAGTGATATCATAGATAAAAATTAATATTTTATTAACTAATTTGATCCACATAGATCAAAATAAGTCATTTCACTAATAACATGTGGATAATAAATAATGGGTTTCTTATCAAAATCATGGTATAAAAAGAGCTTAAAGACATGATCATTAACTCATTTATAAACCAAGAAAGTAAATGTGAGTTTCTTAGCTGTAAATACCAAAATAAAATTACTAATTATTAAAACTATTTTAATACCCATGGTAATGGAAGTGGGATGGGTATCTACAAAATTAAAATTAAAGATAATTTCTTAAGGAGAAGATAGAAATTTTGAGTAGTAAATTTGGCAGCATAACGAGTATAAAACATGGTTTGAGAAAAGGATAAAATGAGTAGGGAAAAGGGTATCCCATTTATAAAACATAATTTGGTAGTAAGTTTAGGATAAAAATCATAATAAAAAGAGTAATAATAACAATTAGAATACACATACAAAAAATTATTATTGAATTGAATAGAAAGGAATGAGAATTCCCTAACCTTGAAAAGTAACTCCAGAAACTTCAGGATTGGGATATTAGGGGCTTGATGACACCATGGGAGTACTCACTGGAAGGAAAAAACATATAATCAGGGAGGATGGATTTTCAGTGAAAGGAAATGGAGAAATGGGAGGGTATTTAAAGAAAAAGTGGAGGATTTGTTAAATAATTTCCAAATATAGGCTTTATAATCTAGGTTTTGGAAAATAAAAAACCATGGGCTTTAACATGGTATTTTTATATGTTTTTGGAAATTTGAGACATATATTATTTTATTTTAACCCAGAAGAACCTTGAATCGTATTATATTACTTATTTTGAAAATGAAAAGTAAAGTTTCCAAAAAAAAAATTAAGACAACGTTTGGATTTTAGACTTTGAAAAGTAAATTATATTATTTGAAATTGATTAAAATATATTAAAATAATTTATATTAATAAAATAACATATTTAAACTTGTGGATTGTGGTTAATTAGTTATTATATCATTATGGAATAATTATAAATCCATTAAACATACTAAAAACTCCAACATTTTTTTACTATTCATGAAAAAATATAGTATTTCAGAAAATTCACCCTGCCATAATTTTTATGTGAAAATTTCAAAAATTATATTTATTTTATCATAATAATTCACTAAGTATGATAATTTTAACTTTTAAATATAAAAATCTGTATTTATTGAAAAAAATATTGGGTTGATAATCCATAGTCAAATTTATGACACAAACATTTTCAAATACATGAAAAAATTATTTTATCATTTATTTTTAAAAAATGTTTTTTTTATAAAACTATTTAATTATAATAAATTTTATTCATAATAAATTATGTTTTTATAAAAATTTATATATTTTCTAAAAATTATAATTTGTTACTAAAAAATCAATTTTTATATTCATATCAATTAAACAAATATTTTATTAAAAATATATTTTTAAAATGGAATTCATGGTATAACAATTTTATTTATAAAAAATTAATTAAACATTAAGTAACTATGTCTTGGACATGTAACCCTTTATGAAACCCACATATTCTCTAAAAGTAAGGTGTGTTATTGTGGAAGTTTTGTGGGGTGCCTCAGCTAACATCGATCGTGTTGTAATCTCCACCAACATGAACTAATCCCATAGTAAATTTCATTCAATATTTACTTGTTGAATCTTGTCTTGGGATTGGTCAATAGTGAACCCCAGTGATGATACCTCCCTCCCTTGTTTTGACAGATGGGGTTCAAATGGTACGACTCTACTTTTTGAGGCCATCGATTCTTCTTTTTATATCAATTATCCTTTTTCATTATTACTTATAAGCACTTAATTATAATGGTTAAACTTATTACCAAGAGTATAGTTGGTAATTGTCATATTTATAAATAGACATATTTTACCAATTGTTATATAATGGTCAGATCTTGATGGTAACATTTCCCTTTATACCCTATAAATACCACTTAATTACTAAAGATATGTCATTTTGTTGTGTATAAGATAATGTAGCACAAATTATCAGGAAACAAATGTCCTTTAAAAATTATAGCTCGTTACATTCTTCCCTCCTTAAAGAATTTCATCCCAATTATTTCATATTTTTCTCTCAGTTGATAAAAGTTGTGGGTACTTATGTCTCATTGTCTCTTCTGTTTCCCATGTCACTTCTTCATATTTTTGGTTCCTCCACAACACTATGAATATATGGGTATTCATACTATGTAGAACCTTGTCTCTACAGTCCAAGATCTCCACTGGCTTCTCTTTATAAGAGAGGTCATTTTCTAGTTGTACCACCTCCAGATTCAGTACATTATAAGGGTTAGGTATGTACAAACTCAAGATAGATATGTATAATATATCATCAAATTTATCTAGACTTATTGGAAATTCAAGATAATAGGAAACTAATCCTATGAGATCAAGGTTTTAATAGGTTCCAATGTACCTGTGGATAATCTTCCCTTTCTTAAAAAAATGCATGAATCTCTTCCATAGTGATATTCTAAAGAAAACATTATCTTCTACATCAAACTCAGAGTCCCTTTAATGGTTATAACCATATCTATTCTACTGACACCGAGCATCCTTTATGTATTGTTGGATAACATGAGTTTTTCTATGATCTCTTTTACAAGATCATACCAAATAAAAATTCTCTCTCTAACTTCATCCCATCATATAGAAGTTCTACATCACTTTTAATGTAGAGATTTATAGGGTTTCATTTGAATACATGAATGGAATCTTTTTTTTTCTTAGAACTCAACTAATGGGAGGTGTTTATCCCATCCACTTTTAAATTCCATTGAGTATGTTCTCATCATGTCCTCGAGTGTCTCAATAGTCCTTTCATATTTTCTCTCAATATGTGGATGATATGCCATACTGATATTCAATTTAGTATTTAGAGCATGTTGAATATTTCTCCAGAATTTTGATGTAAACCTTGGATCGTGATCATAAATGATATAAATTGGATCCCCATGTATCCTCAACACTTCCTTTATGTATACCTTGGCATGTTCTCCAATTGAGTAACCTTCAAAGATAGCGATGAAATGGGAAGTCTTGGTCATTTGGTTCACTATATCTCATATCAAATTGTTTCCATTAGATTTTCTTGGGAGACAAGTGCCAAAGTACATAGTGATATTATCCCACTTCCATTTTGGTTTGGGTAGTGGATGTTATACCCCTTTAGGAAGTGGTTACACTTCCTTCACCTTCTGACATACCATGAACCTTACAATGTAGTCAGAAATATCTCTTTTCATGTTCTCCCACTAATAATGATCAAGAATATCCCAATACATTTTCATGATTCCATGATGTATATAGAGTGAAGTTATATTATCTTCTTCCATCATATACTTATTTATTTCTCGAATATATGGGACACATAGCCTTGTACCGAATTTAAGTACACCTTCTTGGTCAATATTGAATGTTGGATACTTCCCATTCTTCAAAACCTCTATCTTATTTTATAAAAAAAAGGATATTCTCTTTTATATTTCTTGATCTACCCTAGTAATGATGGTTGAGAAATCATTTGTAATAGTATATATGATGTCCCTTATCTGAAGGTTCTATTTTTTACCCTTTCTAGTCCTTTTTTAAATGATCACCATGAATCCTTGGCATCGCCAGTACAACAGGGTATTTCTAACCTAATGCATATGTCACATTTTTTCCTCTTCTAGGATGATAATGAATTGAACAACAATAGCATTTATAACGTTTTAACCATCTACTCTGTCGCATTTTCAATTTATTTTTATGAAAATATACATCAATATTTGGTGTTCAATGTATATATCACATTTCTCCAAATAATTATAGTGCCACCATATTTTTAGAAAACAAAATGTAGCTAGCTCTAGGTCATGCATCGGATAATTCTACTCATAAGGCTTTAACTATTGATATACATAAGAAATCACATGGTCATTTTTCATGAGGATACACCCAATTCCTTTTATAGATTCATCTCTAAAAAATAAATCCTTCTATAATAAAGTGATGATTTAACACATTTTTAGTAAACAATATATTCTTAAACTCTTGGAAACTTTCATCACACTTATTTTTCTAGATTAACTTATCCCCTTTTTGAGTTAACTTGGTTAGTGGATTAGAAATATGTGAAAAAAAATCACAAACCTCCTGTAATATCATGTTATACCCTGGAAACTACAAATCTCAGTTACTATTGTAGGATGATGCCACTCCTACATAACCATTGTCTTGGAAGGTTCAATTGAGATTCCTTTGTTGGTTACAATATGAACCTTGAAAGCAACTTGTTATAACCAAAATTCACATTTTTTTAATTCTCCAAATCACCTATCATTCCTCAAAGTTTTCAAAATAACCCTTATATGATCCTCATTCACCTCATAATTTTTGGAATAAATAAAAATATCATCAATAAAAAATATCACAAATTTTTAGGGTATTCCTTAAACACTCTATTCATCAATTCCATAAATATAGTAGGATAATTTTTCAAGTTGAAGGGAATAAAAAATGCATAATATATATATATATATTGATCAAAAGGTAGTACTTTTAATATCTCCTTCCCTCACCATCAATTGATGATTACCATATCTAAGTTCAATCTTGGAGAAGAATTAAGCCTTTAAAAGTTGGTTAAATAAATCATGAATCCTTAGGAGAAGGTAATTTTTTTTCATTGTGATCTCATTAAGTTCTCTATAATCAATTTATAGCTATTATGATCCATACTTACTCTTAACAACGAGAATAAGAGCTCCCCAAGGAGACACAATTTTTTAGATAAATCCCATATTCAAAATATATTGAAGTTGTTTCTTTAATTCTTCTAGATCTACATTTTACATTCTATATGGGGTCTTTGATATCATCTTGCCTCCGAGTATGATTTGAATGGAGATCTCTACCTCTATTTCTATTGGAGTTCTAGGTAACTCTTAATAAAATATGTCAATGTATTCCAGAACTATGGGGATATTTTGTATTATTATACTTTCATTTCCTTCATTCTATTCACCGATCATCTCCAAAATGAATGCTACAGGAGGATCCTATATATAAATCTCAGGTCCGGATATCTCTCCTTATAAATCAAAAATAGTTTTTTCCTTAAATACTACTGAGAGTTCTTTTATCTTGTAGTTGATCATAGTATTATACTTTGAGAGCCATCCCATAGCATTTGTAGTGTCAAATTTCACCATGGGAATCACTACTATATTTATGATGAGATTGTACTCCCCCAAGTTAATACATGAGTTTATATACACTATTGATGCATGGATAATCCCTCCAAGAATCTTGACTGATAACTCTACTTCAATTAGTTTAGGGATATTCTATATTATTTTCAAACATGGATGAAAAAAAAGGAATGTGTAGAACTAGAATCAAACAATGTACTTTATATCTTTGAGAGAATAATGTGAATACCTGCCACCACATCATTTGGAGCTTCTACCTCAGTCGTCGTGATAGTAACTCAATAACTATTATCTCTTGGCCTATGCAGATGTTGATGTTGATTCCCCTCCATTATCTTCTGATTTTTATAGTGATTGTAAAAGTTCCCAAGCATTACACTCTTGAGTCATTGGAATTTAGTTTTGTCCTACATCGTATTACATTTTTCATTAGTGTTGAGAAGATGAGGCTACACCTCACTAGGAAAGTTCAGAGCTATATTATAACGACCCATACTTTACATACATTGTTAATACTTCAAAATTGAAGCATACTTATTAAAACATATAACAAAACCACGAAAGGACCCTATAGGTATAGTGTCTTTAGAAACTGGGAAACATAAACAACTGGTTCATAAAGCGTCTACACTGTCTCCCATTTATTTCATCATATCTATAGTCCCTTTTGGAATATCATACTTAATAACCTTCTTCCTGACCTGGGGAAAGAAAACATACAAAAGGGTGAGCTAAAATGCTCAGTAAGGGTAAACAAAAGAAATATCAATCACAACATATACATAAGCACATAACATTTGGAAATATTAACCTACAAAAGAGATCATAATTTCATAACATGGGATAAATCCTGGAAGTGAAATGTAATCACAATAATCATAACTTAAAACATGAAACTTTGTGGCATACACACATAATCATAGAGAATCATTTCTTATTAGTCAAGGCTCATTTCCAAGACTATCTTAGTGGACAAAGTCCATTTCTAAATCGAGTTAACTCCTCATTTCAGTCCTGTTTCACTGAACCGGTATAACCTACCGTTCCAGCCATGTATATCTCATGAGATATAAAATCTTTACCCAATGCATTGGAGGGAGATATAGGTCCCACCCATCTCATAATGATACCATTCTTATGTTTTCCACAAAATCATAAATCATACATCATTGCATAACCCATGTAATACAAATGGGAATCTTAAACATCATGACATCATAAAACAATTCATATAAGATAAAGGAATTCAAAAAAATAATTCCATCACAACATAATCAAATCAATGTAATAATAGGGATAACAACAGAACCCTTTATTATCTTATATGGAAAATAATTTTGATAAAACACTTGAACTCCATTCTTGAGGAAAATATCCTTTCTACTTCAAAAACATTTTTCCTTTCTTAACATGCCATAAAATTTTAAACTAAAAGAAGTTGATTAAAAATAAACTTGAAAACTTGTAAAGGAAGCTTCTTGGAAATAATTTTTTAAAAATCCATTCATTCCATATAAGTTAAAAAAACATTCTTCTCGCACTTTTGTCGGAAAAGTCAAAAAAGTACCTCGTACGAAAAATGACAAAAGATTCCTTTCATATATTTTACTAAAAACTCACCAAAGGGTAAAATAGGATTTAAAAAATTGTAGGTGGATTTAAATAATATTACATATTGAGGAAACATGGATGTGGATGATAAAATACACCCCAGTAAATGCCAAAGTATAAACAATCTCGGATAAAAATGAGATTGTGATATTTCCCTTACCTTAGGTCCGTTTTGCTTCGTAAGTGTCCGAACCTCTTGTATAATGATTTAAATAATTTTATTGACTTATTAAAGAATCATACATATTTTTATGATATCATATATGGTCATTTTCTTATCTTCCTAGTAGTAATATTTCATTTCTACTTGTTATTCGAGTGTTTATAACTTTTTGTTCTTATGCGTGTTTTGTCGAATAAATTCTTATTATTATATTTAGGTTATAGATACCTCATTTACATAATGGTATTAATGTAATATATATCATATTAATTCATTCAATTCATTTATATAATCATTATGAAATGAAGATCATGTAGAACGAGTCGCATCACATCGTGGAGACGATATTCCGTATGTACGCACGAGTGATGATATCGTTCCTATGATCGTGGAATTTTATTGGAGTGTATGTATACTATTTCATAATCAGTATAACTTTATAATAGTCATATATAGTCATTATTTACACCATTATACACATCCATGTAAGGTGGTTGTGGAAAATAGATTACACCACGGCGTGGAGAAGGTATTCCATACGTACACACACGCGGTGATTTCTTTTTCTGTAGGATGGATAGATGGTGAAACAGGGTTGTTTCATACTTATAATAACATATCAGTATATGAGTGATACTGATGTAATTACTTCATAATGAAACAAATAAATAAGAAGAAGTGGAAGAAGAGATAAAGATGAAATAATCGGTAACGGACATTACCTCTTCTTTGATGTGCTTCTTTGAGACCTTCTTTTAGGGAACTAAAATTGGTCTTTGAAGAAGACCAGGACCTCTAGTATGTCTCTAGGGAAGTGGATAGGAGTAATTGGCAGGGGTTGGCAGAGCTTGAAGGCTCAAAGTGGTGTGAGGAAGAGGGGGAGGAGGTTCCCTTTTATAAGGGAGGAGAGGGGTACCTTTGGGAAAACTAAAAATATTATTTTATTATAAAGTTAATTTCTTTTTTAAATAGCTCCAAATTGATATATTTCGAAGCTAAGGTGGGGATGGGTCGAAATCCTCTCATCCAATAGAATTTAGACAAGTTTAGGTTCCTATTTTAACCTTATCATTTAGATTTAACATTAAGTAAAATAAGTTTACTTTTACCATGTCTTCTTGTGTTCTTATACTATAAGGTTAATAAACTTACTATAAGAAGCCAAACGAACCCCAAGATGTTTATTATTAATATATATAACCTTATCTAAGTCATGTGGCCGAACCTTAGATTTTTAGGTATAAAATAACAATTACTAATATAATATTTGTTTTAAAAACCATTTTATGTCAATTTGGACACTATTTAGTAATTGATTTTTGTGAAAATAATAACAGAATTATTAGTTCGAACCAAGTTAATTAAATCAATACTAAAATGTCATATTAACCTATAAAATTAGTGTAATTCATAAAAAGTCTCAAATTACATTTATTTTGGTGTTTATAACATTAATTATGTCAATATTTCATTAATAAGATAATTACTGCATCATCTTTGTGTCATAAATAAATTAAATTATTTAATGTCTAAAAATTACAAATAAAATACCATTATGTAGGAAATCATTTTATCTTTATAATGAATATTTATAGTCTAATTTATCTTATTTATAACCCCATATTAAAAATTATTTACTTATTAAACTTTGATTATAACTATTTTAACCCTTCTTTAAATAAATTAATAATAAATATCCTAATCTAATCCAAGTGGGCCTAAATGGTCATATTTTATTCCTAAGTTTGTTTTAGGTCGAATTAAACTTATCCAATAGAATATGGACATGTGTTAGGGTAATAATAATATCATCTTTACCCTTAATTACCCTATTTACTTTTAACCGTGGTAAAAAAAGTAAAAAGTTACTATTCACCAAAAATTATTTTCATCTCATTGAACCACATTTTAGTCCTTGATATTAACCGTGTCTCTCGGATTTTTGAAATTCCACTCACAGAAGCGGTAAAATTAAGTTTTATGAAAAATTCTGTTTTTTAACTACCACTTAGTGGTTTCACTATTCATCAAAAATTGAATGTTTTCATAAAAATACCAAAATTTCACCCTAGGCTAATTTCGATATTCCGAATCCAAAAATGAAGTCCATTTTGAAAAATAAAATTTATAAAATTTTAAAAAGTGGTTATTACTATTCATAACGGCTAGTTTTAATAATATTTTAATAGCATATCGTTGTTTAGTGAAACTCGGTATTGCGTACGACGCAAGCTATCGAGGAAGGTCGCGGTTTTCGTGTAAAGCAAGCCAAGCAAGTGTTGTGTAGAAAAATATTCCTTTGATGATTTATATAACATAAATGTCTCGGGTGTTACATTCTACCCCACTTAAAATGAATTTCACCCTCTAAATTCGTTACTTTGTAACAAACAGATGAGGATACCTCTCCCTCATCATATCCTCAAGCTCCCATGTAGCTTCTTCTAATTGGTGGTTCCTCCATAAAACTTTCACCAATCGAGTGGTCTTGTTTCGTAGGACTTTTTCGCTACGATCCAGAATCTCTATCGGTTGTTCTTCATAAGAAAGATCTTGCTCCAGTGGTACAACTTCTGAGCTGAGTACATGTGAAGGATCAGGTATGTACTTTCTCAGGAGAGATACATGGAACACATCGTGAACTTGAGAGAGATTCGGTGGAAGCGCCAATTGGTAAGCTACCTTCCCAACACGATCTAGTATTTTGAAAGGACCGATATATCTAGGGCTCAACTTCCCCTTCTTTTCAAATCTCATAACCCTCTTCCAGGGAGATATTCGTAAGAACACTTTATCACCCACTTCAAACTCTAGGTCTTTTCTTCGGTTGTTGGCATAACTTTTCTGTCGACTCTGAGCTGATCTTATGTATTGTTGAATAGATCTGACATTTTCTACCATTTCATCAACAAGATCAGGTCCTAATATCTTTCTTTCCCCAACTTCATCCCAGCAAGTTGGAGTCTTGCATTTCTTTCCATAGAGAGCTTCATAAGGAGCCATCTGAATACTGGAGTGAAAGCTATTATTATAAGAAAATTCCACCAAAGGTAGGTGTTGATCCCAACCACCTTTGAAATCCATATAGCAAGCTCTCAACATATCTTCTAGGGTTTGAATTGTTCTCTGAGACTGACCGTCTGTCTGAGGATGATAAGCAGTGCTGAAACTCAACTCTGTATCCAGATTATGCTAAAGACTTCGCCAGAACTTCAAGGTAAATCTCGAATCCCGATCGGATATAATAGAAAGTGGTACTCCATGCAATCTTACCACTTCCTTTACATATATCCTGGCAAGATGATCCAGAGAGAAATCATCTCTAATAGCAATGAAGTGTGCAGACTTTGTAAAACGATCAACTATGACCCAGATAGCATTATTGACTTTGGATGTTTTAGGAAGTCCTGTGACAAAGTCCATAGTGATGTTTTCCCATTTCCATTCGGGTATGGGTAATGGTTGTAACATCCCCTTAGACTTCTGTCTCTCAGCTTTAACTTGTTGACAAACCAAGCATCGAGAGACAAATTCAGCAACATCTCTTTTCATGCCATCCCACCAGAAGTACTCTTTCAGGTCCCTATACATCTTCGTGCTTCCAGGATGAATAGAGAATGAAGAACTATGAGCCTCATCTAGCAGCTCCTTCTTTAATTCGGGGATGGTAGGAACACAAACCCGATTCCTGAACTTTATTATCCCATCACAATCAAGGTTGAAATCAGCAACATTTCTCACCTTCTTTTGTAACTCAACATCTTCTTTTTGTGCCTCTTTAATCATCACGTGTATAGATTGTTGAACATTCATTTGATAAAGATAAGATTTTTCCCCTTCCATTATAATTCCAAGATCCATCCTTTGTAAATCCATAAATATTGGATCTTTTTTGATCCACATCATGGATAAACTAGCATGGTCTTGTCGACTTAATGCATCTGCCACCTTGTTTGCTTTCCCAGGGTGGTAATGGATTGAGCAGTCGTAATCCTTAATCAGCTCCAACCATCTTCTTTGACGCATATTCAGCTCCTTTTGTGTGAAAATATACTTTAAGCTTTTATGATCAGTATAAATATCACACCTTTCACCATAGAGGTAATGCCTCCAAATCATTAATGCAAAGATTACCGCAGCTAACTCCAAATCATGTGTTGGGTAATTTTGCTCATGGATTTTCAACTGTCGTGAGGCATAAGCTATCACCATATCATTTTGCATAAGAACACACCCCAATCCCTTCTTGGATGCATCACTATAGATCACAAACCTTTCTCCACTACAAGGTAGTGTGAGCACAGGTGCACTGGATAACCTTCTTTTCAACTCCTTGAAATTCTCTTCAAATTATTCCATCCAGAAAAACTTAACTCCTTTCCGAGTCAACTTGGTGAGTGGATTAGATAATCGTGAAAAATCTTTCAAAAAACGTCGATAATATCCATCCAAACCAAGAAAACTTCAGATCTCAGTTACTGTTGTTGTTCTCGACCATCTTTCGATAACCTCTGTTTTTTATGGATCCACAGATATCCCCTCTTTTGAGATTATGTGACCCAAAAATGCAACTTTTTGAAGCCAAAATTCACACTTGGTAAATTTGGCATAAAGCTTCTCCTTTCTCAGGGTCTTCAATATAATTCTCAAGTGATCTTCATGGGCTTCCTTTCTCTTTGAATAGATAAGAATATCGTCTATAAAGACTACCACAAATTGATCAAGATAGTCTCTAAAGACTCTATTCATCATATCCATGAAGATAGTAGGGGCATTAGTAAGACCAAATGGAATCACTATAAATTCATAGTGTCCATACCTTGTACAGAAAGTCGTCTTTGGTATATCCTCCCTTTTGACCCTTAATTGATGATACCCTGAACGAAGATCAATCTTGGAAAAGTATTGAGCTCCTCGTAGTTGGTCAAATAAGTCATCAATGCGTGGGAGAGGATATTTGTTCTTGATAGTGATCTTGTTAAGTTCTCGATAATCAATGCAGAGTCTCATTGATCCATCTTTCTTCTTAACAAATGGAATAGGTGCTCCCCAAGGTGATGCACTAGGGCGTATGAATCCCTTATCAAGATTCTCTTGGAGTTTCTTCTTCAATTCCTGCAACTCAATTGGGGCCATTCTATAAGGTTTCTTTGAAATAGGCAAAGCACCCGGTACGAGTTCTATTGAGAACTCAACTTCACGATTTGGTGGAAGTCCCAGTAATTCCTCCGGAAAGACATCATCAAACTCCCATACAATGGGAATATTCTTAATCGTGAGTTTCTCACCAACCATTTGAGATAAATAACCTTCATTTAGTGGAATCAAGACCCATAAGATGGAAGAAATTTCCACTAGAAGGTTATGTTCATCCTTGCATTGATAGACGATCATAGATTGATCTGGAATATGAAATGTGACTTCCCTTCTTTGGAAATTGATATGAGATCCATATAAAGAATGCCAATCCATACCAAGAATCACATCAAATTCCACTATAGGAATGATCACAAGATTTGCAGGAAGCACTTTCCCACAAACTTCGATTGGAGAAGAATTATAAACTTTTGATGCGACTGTTGTGCCATTAGGTGTTGTCACAGCTAACTCAACATCTAATTGTTGAGGTAATATGGTGATACCCTTAGAAAATTCTTCAGAAATAAAAGAGTGGGTGGATCTAGAATCAAATAAAACATTTTCTAATTTAGAGTGGATGGTAAGTGTACCTTTCACCACATCGTTATCGTACTCTACATCGCTAATAGAAATTACATGTGACTTTCCTTTGACTTTAGCCTTATGAGTTTGTTGACGTCGACTATCATCATCAACCCTTGGATTAGAAAATTTATTGGCATAATGTCCCATCTCCTTGCACTTGAAACATTGAACTGTAGTAGGTTCATTTTGTGTATCCCTTCCTTCGTTTGCATCATTAGACATATTCTTCCCATCATCGCGGCATTCAAATGCCCGATGACCTTCCTTTCCACATTTTAAACATTTACTTGTCCCTTTAAGACAACTCCCTCCATGTTTCTTTCCACACTTTGAGAATAAGGGAATGCTCATCTTCTTTTCAGTGTGATCTTTAGATTTTCCTTTGAATTCCATTTTCCTCTTCTTATCAAACCCATATGACTGATGGGTTACTCCAATCTCCATATCGACTTTGAGAGCACATCGAACGATTTCCTCATAGATATTGAAGTCCCTTATGTCTAACTCCCTTCAAAGACTTGGTTTTAATCCACTAAAGAATCGATCGATCTTACTCTCAGGTCGGATAATAATACCAGAAGCGTGCCTTGAAAGTCTTGTAAAATTTTCTTCATAGGTACCAACAGATTCATCATCCTTTTGCTTCAGTTCAAGAAACTCTTTATCCATATTTGTTCGGGGAATATGAGGGAAGTACTTATTGAAAAATAAGTTCTTGAACTCGTCCCATTCCATGGACTCAATTTCATCCCTTTGTCTCGTATTCTTAATAATATTCCACCATTGATCAGTATCTCCTTCCAAACGATACACTGCTAGGATGACTTTATCATGTTCAGAACATTGATGAACTGAAAATATCTTTTCAGTAGTACTAATCCATTTTTCAGCAACTAATGGATCAGTAGACCCACTGAAAGAAGGTGGACGCTGCCTCATGAAGGATTCAACATAATGTTGCTCCTTCCTTTGCTCGTTTGGAATTCTTGCATGATTCATAGCTTGAGAAAGTTCTGTGAGAATGGCTACAATATTTTTCATTCCAGCTCCCATAACGTTTGGTTTCTCAGGGGGACAATCATTGCATTTCCCGTCGCATTCTGCATTAACACGGTTCCTTCGGGTTCCAGCCATTGACTAAAACCAAGAAGAATAGTGTGAACAACACTAATTATAATAGGAAAACCATATAATCAAGAATAAAATTTCACACTTAAGGTCTTATCCTAGGTTATTCATGGCCATTTCTAAAACACTAATATTGTGTTCTATGCTTAGACTTATCCTTAGGGTTCTTAGTAAGGCTTTCACATCCTAGTTTCCAAAGGTTGACTATACCTTTCCTCTGATACCAACTATAACGACCCATACTTTACATACATTCTTAATACATCAAAATTGAAGCATACTTATTATAACATATAACAAAACCACGAAAGGACCGTATAGGTATAGTGTCTTTAGAAACTGGGAAACATAAACAACTTGTTCATAAATCGTCTACACTATCTCCCATTTATTTCATCATATCTATAGTCCCTTTTGGCATATCTTACTTAATAACCTTCTTCCTGACCTGGGGAAAGAAAACATACAAAAGGGTGAGCTCAAATTCTCAGTAAGGGTAAAAAAAAGAAATATCAATCACATCATATACATAAGCACATAACTTTTGGAAATATTAACCTGCAAAAGAGATCATAATTTCATAACATGGGATAAATCATGGTAGTGAAATGTAATCACAATAATCATAACTTAAAACATGAAACTTTGTGTCATACACACATAATCATAGAGAATCATTTATTATTAGTCAAAGCTCATTGCCAAGACTATCTTAGTGGACAAAGTCCATTTCTGAACCAAGTTCACTCCTCGTTTCAGTCCTATTTCACTGAACCGGTATAACCTACCATTCCATCCATGTCTATGTCATGAGATATAAAATCTTTACCCAGTGCATAGGAGGGAGATATAGGTCCCACCCATCTCATAATGATACCATTCTTATGTGTGCCACAAAATCATAAATCATACATCATTGCATAACCCATGTAATACAAATGGGAATCTTAAACATCATGACATCATAAAACAATTCATATAAGATAAAGGAATTCATAAAAATAATTCCATCAAAACATAATCAAATCAATTTAATAATAGGGATAAAAACAGAACCCTTTATTATCTTAGATGGAAAATAATTTCGATAAAACACTTGAACTCCATTCTTGAGGAAAATATCCTTTCTACTTCAAAAACATTTTTCCTTTCATAACATGCCATACAATTTTAAACTAAAAGAAGTTGATTAAAAATAAACTTTAAAACTTTTAAAGGAAGCTTATTGGAAATAATTTTTTAAAAATCCATCCATTCCATATAAGTTAAAAAAAACATTCTTCTCGTACTTTTGTCGGAAAAGTCAAAAAAAGTACCTCGTACGAAAAATGACAAAAGATTCCTTTTATATCTTTTACTAAAAACTCACCGAAGGGTAAAATAGGATTTAAACAATTGTAGGTGGATGGAAATAATATTACATATTGAGGAAACATGGATGTGGATGATAAAATACACCCCAGTAAATGCCGAAGTATAAACAATCTCGGATAAAAATGAGATTGTGATATTTCCCTTACCTTAGGTCCATTTTGCTTCGTAAGTGGCCGAACCTCCTGTATAATGATTTAAATAATGTTATTGACTTATTCCAGATTCAGAATTATTTTTATGATATCATATATGGTCATTTTCTTAGCTTCTTATTAGTAATATTTTATTGCTACTTGTTATTCGGGTGTTTATAACTTTTTGTTCTTATGCGTGTTTTGTCGAATAAATTCTTATTCTTATATTTAGGTTATAGATACCTCATTTCCAGAATGGTATTAGTGTAATATATATCATATTCATTCATTCAATGCATTTATATAATCATTATGAAATTAAGATCATGTAGAACGAGTCGCATCACATCGTGGAGACGGTATTCCGTACGTACGCATGAGTGATGATATCGTTCCTATGATCGTGGAATTCTATTGGAGTGTATGTATACTATTTCAGAATCAGTATCACTTTATAATAGTCATATATAGTCATTATGTACACCATTATACCCATCCAAATAAGGTGGTGGTGGAAAATAGATTACACCACGGCGTGGAGACGGTATTCCATACGTACGCACGCGCGGTGATTTCTTTTTCCGTAGGATGGATAGATGGTGAAATAGGGTTGTTTCATACTTATAATAACATATCGGTATATGAGTGATACTGATTTATTACTTAATAATGAAACAACTAAAGAAGAATAAGTGGAAGAAGAAATAAAGATGAAAGAATCGGTAACGGACATTACCTCTTCTTTGAAGTGCTTCTTTGAGACCTTCTTTTAGGGCACTAAAATTGGTCTTTGAAGAAGACCAGGACCTCTAGGATGTCTCTAGGGAAGTTTAGAGGAGGAATTGGCAGGGTTTGGCCGAGCTTGAAGGTTAAAAGTGGTGTGAGGAAGAGGGGGAGGAGGTGCCCTTTTATATGGGAGGAGAGGGGCACCTTTGGGAAAACTAAAAATATTATTTTATTATAAAGTCAAGTTCGGTTTTAAATAGCTCCAAATTGATATATTTTGAAGCTAAGGTGGGTATGGGTCTAAATAATCTCATCCAATATAATTTAGACATGTTTATGTTCCTATTTTAACCTTATCATTTATATTTAACATTAAGTTAAATAAGTTTACTTTTACCGTGTCTTCTTGTGTTCTTATACTATAAGGTTAATAAACTTACTATAAGCAGACAAAAGAACCCCAAGTTGTTTATTATTAACATATATAACCTTATCTAAGTCATTTGGCCGAACCTTAGATTTTTAGGAATAAAATAACAATTACTAATATAATATTTGTTTTAAAAACTGTTTTATGTCAATTTTGACACTATTTAGTAATTGATTTTTGTGAAAATCATACCAGAATTATTAGTTCAAACCAAGTTAATTAAATCAATAATAACATGTCATATTCACCTATAAAATTATTTTAATTCATAAAAAGTCTCAAATTACATTTATTTTGGTGTTTATAAAATTAATTATGTCAATATTTCATTAATAAGATAATTACTACATCATCTTTGTGTCATAAATAAATTAAATTATTTAATGTCTAAAAATTACAAATAAAATACCATTATGTTGTAAATCTTTTTAGCTTTATAATTAATATTTATAGTCGAATATATCTTATGTATAACCCCATATTAAGAATTATTTACTTATTAAACTTTGATTTTAACTATTTTTACCCTTCTTTAAATAATTTAATAATAAATGTCTTAATCTAATCCAAGTGGGCCTAAATAGTCATATTTTATTCCTAAGTTTGTTTTTGGTTGAATTACACTTATCCAATATAATTAGGACATGTGTTAGGGTAATAATAATATCATCTTTACCCTTAATTACCCTATTTACTTTTAACCGTTGTAAAAAAAAGTAAAAAGTTACTATTCACCAAAAATTATTTTCATCTCATTGAACCACATTTTAGTCCTTGATATTAACCGTGTCTCTCGGATTTTCGAAATTCCACTCACAGAAGCAGTAAAATTAAGTTTTATGAAAAATTCAATTTTTTAACTACCACTTAGTGGTTTCACTATTCATCAAAAATTGAATGTTTTCAGAAAAATACCAAAATTTCACCCTAGGCTAATTTCAATATTCTGAATCCAAAAATGAAGTCCATTTTGAAAAATAAAATTTATAAAATTTCAAAAAGTGGTTATTACTATTCATAACGGCTAGTTTTAATAATATTTTAATAGCATATCGTTGTTTAGTGAAACTCGGTATTGCGTACGACGCAAGCTATCAAAGAAGGTCGTGATTTTCGTGTAAAGCAATCCAAGAAAGTGTTGTGTAGAAAAAGATTCCTTTGATGATTTATATAACATAAAAGTCTCGGGTGTTACATATATGGAAATCTCTTCCACACTTGTATAATTTTACACTACTGATCAAGAAGTTCCCTAAATTCTTCTTCCTACATTTGTTTCATGTGGGAAGTTTTACATTCTTTCCTCCTCTTCCATTATCAAGTTTCCTCCCCATGTTTGTCTCTAAGGATATCTTCTTTTCATTAGATTTATGTGACTGGTACATCTCCCTGGACTCTAGTTCATCCTTCATAGCACTCCTCAATATCTTCATATAGTTATCATAGTCTCAATTGTCTTAATTCCTCCATAGATGGGGTCATATTCCACTGAAGAATCTATCAACCTTTCTATTAGTATCCATAAAAAAGAAAGAGGTGTAATGAGAAAGCCTTTTAAATTTTATATGATAGATTCCCATAGATTCATTTTCATTCTTCTTCAATACTAGTAATTCCTTCTCCATTTTTCTTCACATCATACAATAGAAATAATTATTGAAAAAGGATCCCCTAAACTCTTCCCACTCCATAGAATCAATATCACTTCCTAGCTTTATTTTTTTTAATCATTTACCACAACTAGTCATCTTCTCCCTCTATATGATACACATCCATGGTAACTTTATCTTGTTCCAAATAAAAATTATAGAAAATGTTTTTTTAGAGCTAATCCATTATTCAGTAATCAATGGGTCAGTAGATTCACTAAAAAAGGTGGTTATAAATGCATAAATGACTCAATGGAATTTTTTTCTCTTCAAATTAAATCTGGTCTCTCAACAGAATTCATGTTATTGTTAATAACATGATTTAGTTGATTTGTTACTATGATTAATTTTTTTACTCCTTCTTCTATTAGATATCGATCATCACATGGTTTTTTGTTCTCATCATTTACGTGGTTCCTCCTATTTCCCACCTTTATCAAAAAGAAAAAAACCATATTGAGAAACATGTTTCTTTTTAAGAATATTATAATTCTAAAAAACATATATATCTTAAGACATAATTATTAAATATTTTATTCTTTAACAACAATTAAATTTTCTATATATCCTTAATAATTTATTATAAAAATATATTTATTAGCCAAACATATCCCCTATGAGTTTTAAATTAGATGTGCATCAAGGTATATTGTCGATAACTATTTCATGTCCAGGTCTATCTCAAAGAGGTGTTTTCAGGTGTTACCCCTAGATATATCTATGTTGGATCCACATCAACTTGTTTATATCCAGAAGGGGATTTCTTTACATAGAAACCACTTACTTAATACTTCAACTAAATTCTAGGATGGTTTAATATATATAAATTTTTCCCTTGTGTTCTTCATAGAGTTTTAAAAAACTAACTTCCAAAAAAACTAAACCCTCTACAGATTTGAATAATGGAACCCCTCTTTTATTACACAACCTTTCATTACATTATACAAATATAGGATCTGTTAAAGTTTAGTTTCATGGAGATAAGGTATATAAAACATTAAAACATTAAAATATCATCTAATAAACATGAAATTATTCGTCAATGGTTCATATTAAGTACATTTTCATGTGATCTTGAGGAATATCATTAATAACATGAGGAATATCATTATAGTATGAGAAAGATAAAAATAAGGATATCATAATAAAAATAAAATGATTTAAAACATGGAAATATGGACACAACATTTTACTTATACATTCATAATCATATCACTAAGTTTAATCACCAAGATTTCATAAATGAAAAATACCAAGGTTATTTAGAAAGGTATCATAAAACATGTCATATCTTGGGATTTAATTATTCACTCATATCGTTGGATAACTATCATAGAGAATACTTAATATTTATTAATTAATTTTATCCACATAGATCATAATAAATAATTTCATTAATTACCTATGGAGAATAAATAATAGGTTTTTTCATAATATTAGTATAAAAGGAGAATAAATACATGATCTATTGCATCATTTTTAACCCAAGAAAAGAAATGTGATTTTCTTATGTGTAAACCCAAAAATAAAATAAATAATTATTAAATATATTTGAATACCCATGGAAAATAAAATGGGTTCAGTATCCATAAAGTGGAAATAAAAGTGATTTTCTTGAGGAGAAGAGATAAATTTTGAGAAGTAAATTTGAAAACATAACAGGTTTAAAACATTGTTTGAGAAAGGGATAAATAAGTAAGGGAAATGATATCCCATTGATAAAACATGTGGGATAAAAAACAAAATAAAAGATATTAATCACAATAATTAGAAGATACATACAAAAAAATAGTTTTTGTAATTGAAGAGAAATGATTGATAATTCCCTTGCCTTGAAAAGTAACACATAAAACATGAGGATTATGAATTTGGGGCCCTAATGACACTTTGGGAGGACTAATTGGGAAGAAAAATACCATAGAATCATGGAAGATGGATTTTTAGTGAATGTAAATGGAGAAATGGTTGGGTATTTAAAGCAAACATGGAGGATTTGTTTAATAATTTGCAAATATAGTCCTTAGATATCTAGGTTTTGGAAAATAAAAAACCATGGTCTTTTCCCATGTTTGTAGAAATTTTAGACTTACGTTATGTTATTTTCCCCCGAAATAAATGAGATTAAAATTTTAATACATCTCTTGGAAATGCTATGAAATGTTTCCACAAAATAATAATTTTTAAGACATAGTTTACATTTTAGACTTTGGAAAGTAAATTATAGGTTTGGAAATTGATTAAAATCTATTAAAATAAATTTTATTAATAAAATAACCTATTTAAAGTCTACGCTTTTGGTTAATTAATTTTTAAATCATTACGACATAATTATAAATTCATTAAACGTACTGAAAACCTGAAACTGTATTTTTACTATTCATGAAAAAATAATGTATTTTAGAAAATTCTCATAAATTCCACTAACATAATTCTTACATGATGATTTTAAATATGATGTTTATTTTATCATAATAATTCTCAAATTATGATAATTTTTTCATTTAAATATAAAAAAATATATTTATTGAAAAAAATATCGAGTTGATAATCCATAATCAAATTTCTAACACTTATTTCAAAGACATAAAAAAATTATTTTATCATTAATATTTAAATTAGAGTGTTTTTATAATACTATTCAAATAAAATAAATATTATTCATAATATATTATTTTTTAATAAAAATTTATATATATTCTGAAAAGTTCAATTTGTGTCCGAAAAATCAATTTATCAAATTCATCTCTATTAAACATATATTTGATTAAAAACTATTTTTAAAATGGAATTGGTGTAATAAAAATTTGTTTATAAAAAATAATTAAACTTTAAGTAAATAATTGTTGTACATGTAACCCCTTATGAAACTAGTATATTCCCTAAGAGTAAGGAGTGCAATGGTGGAAGTTTTGTGGGTTTCCTCGGCTAACATTGACTGAGTTGTAATATTCAGTAACTTGAACTTCTCCCAAAATAAATTCCTGTCAAGATTTACTTTTTGAATCTGGAGTTTGTCTTGGTCAATGGAGAACCCTTGTGATGATACCTACCTTCGAATTTTTGATATATTGGCTTCAAATGGTACTACTCTACTTGTTGAGGCCATCTATTCTTATTTATATATCAACTATCTTTTATCATTATTACTTATAAGAACTTAATTATAATGGTTAAAATTCTTAAAAAGAGTATAGTTTCCAACAGTCATATTGAACAACTAAGATATTTGACCAGTGGTTATATAATGGTCAAATCTCAATGATCATATTTACATTTATACTCTATAAATATAACTTCATTATTAAAGAGTTGTGGTTTGGTTGTGTATAATATAATTTAGCCCAAATTTTTAGGACACAAATATCATTTAAAAATACTAGGTCATTACATTCATCCCCCCTTAAGAAAGTACATCCCCAGAATTTCAAATTGTTCTCTTAGTTGAGAAAAGGTGTGGGCACTTCTATCTCACTATCTCCTCTATTTCCCTTGTCACGTTTTCATATTTATGGTTCCTCCACAATACTTTGAAGTGGTGGGTAGTCTTATTGCTTATAACCTTTTCTCTATGGTCCAAGATCTCCATCGGTTGATCTTCATGAGATAGGTCATGTTTTAGTTGTAGCACCTCTGGATTTAGTACAAGTGAAGGGTTTTGTATGTCCTACCTCCAGAGAGATATGTGGAATACATCATGAACTTCTAGATTTAGTGGAAGTCAAATATTATTGGACATTTCTCCTATGAGATCAAGGATTTCATAAGATCCAATGTACGTGAATATAATTTCTCATTTCTTACCAAACTGCATGTCTCTCTTCCATGTTGATATTATAATGAAAAATTTGTCACCTACATCAAACTCCAACTCCCTTAGATGGTAATCAGAAAAGATCTTATACTAACTCTGAGTGTCCTTTATGTGTTTTCTAAAAGCATGAACCTCTTTTGTCATATCTTTCAAAAGATCATGTCCAAGAAACTTTCTATCACTAACATCATCCCAACATGTAGGAGTTCTATATCACTTCTCATATAGATCTTTTTAGGATGCCATCTAAATACTCAATTGGAATATTTTGTTGTCTTAGAACTCAAAGGATGGGTGGTTTTGATCCCATCCACCTTTAAATTACATTAAGTATATTCTCATTATTTCCTCGATTTTCTCAATAGTCCTTTCAGATTTTCCATTATTTTGGGGATGATAAACCCTACTAAAATTCAATTTAGTATTCATATCACATTGAATAATTCTCCATAATTTAGATGTGAACCATGTAAAATTATTAGAACTGATAGAAAGTGTCTCCCCATGTAGACTCACTACTTTTTTTATGTATACCTTGGTATGTTAGTCAAGTGAAAAACCTTCATGGATAGAGATTAAATGAAAAATCATGGTTATTTGATCTACTATAAACAATACAACATTATTTCCTTTGGACTTTCTAGGGAGACCAGTGGAAAATTCCATAGTGATATTTTCCCACTTCCAAGTTGGTATGGGTAGTGGTTTTTATACCCCTTTAGGAAGTTATCACTATGCCCTCACCTGCTAACATACAAAGAACCTTGCATTGTATTCAGAAATCTCTCTTTTCATGTTACCCCACCAATAATGATCAAGAAGGTCCCTATACATTTTTTTACTCCGGGTTGTGTGGAGATAAAAGTTCTATGAGCTTAATCCATCAAATCCTTCTTTATTTGTAGAATATATGGGACACATAGCCTTGTATGAAATTTTATTACCCCTTATGGGACAATATTCAACTTAATAAACTTCACATTCTTCATATCCTCTATCTTATTTTGTAACAAAGGGTATTCTCTTTGATATTTCATGATCATCTCTAGTAAGTATGGTTGAGAAATCATTTGTGATAGGATTTATGATATCCCTTAACCAATGATTTTGTTGTCCAACCTTACTAGTCCTCATTCAAAGGATCTCCAAGAAACCTCATAATTACCATAACAAAAGGGTATTTCCTGCTTAATGCATTAGTGACATTGTTTTCTCTTCATGGATGATAAGGAATTGAATAATTATATTCTTTAAGAAGTTTCCATCATCTTCTATGTCTCATGTTCAATTCATTTTGTGGGAAAAATATACTTCAATATTTTTTTTGTGTATATATCACATTTTTTTGCATAATGATAGCACCTACATATTTTTAGAACAAAAAAAACCAAATCCATATCCAAGTCATGTGTAGGGTAATTCTACTCAATAGGATATAACTATTGATATAAATAACCAATCACCTTTTAATTTTTCATGAGTAATCACCAAAACCCTTTTAGGTATTCATATATAAAAATAAAGAATCCTTCTATGATAAAGGGTAGAGTTAACAAAGGTTCAGTAACCAATATCTTCTTCAGCTATTAGAAACATTCATCACTCTCTTTTTTCATATGAACATAGCACCTATTCGGGTTAACTTGGTTAGTGGATTTGAAATATGTGAAAAATTAAAAAACCTATTATAATATCCTAATAAACAATGGAAACTAGATATCTCAGTTACTATTGTTAGATAAGGCCACTCCTCCGTAACCTTTTTCTTGGTAGAGACAATTGAGATTCCTCTATTGGTTATAATGTGGCCCATGAAAGAAAATTATTGTAACTAAAATTTGCATTTTTTAAATTCTTTATATAGACTCTCCTTCCTCGTAGTTTTCAAAATAACCCTTAGATGATCCTTCTGGTCCTCACAATTTTTGGAATAAATCAGAATATCATAAATAAAAAATACCACAAATTTTTTAGGGTAGTCCTTAAAGACTTATTCATCAAATCCATAAATATAGAAGGATAATTTTTTAAGTCAAAGGTCATAACAAAAAACACATAATGTGCATATATTTATCATAAGTAATTATTTGGAATATCTTCTTTCCTTTCTATAAATTGATGGTTACTAGATCTAAGGTCAATCTTGGAGAAGAATTGAGCCCCATAAATCTATTCAAATAAATCATGAATCCTTGGGAGAATGTACTTTTTCATTACTGTGATCCCATTAATTTTTCTATAATAAATGAATATATATATCCTTTTTCTTTGAAAATAGAAAAGTTTATCCCTGAGAAGACACACTTGGTCAGATAAATGCCTTCTCCAAAATATCTTGACGTTGTTTCTTTAATTCCCCTAGCTCCACATTTTCCATTCTCTATGGGGTCTTTGATATCAGCATGCATCTTGGTATGAGTTCAATGGATATCTTTACCTCTCTTTATAGGGGTGGTCTAGGTAAATCTTTATAAAATACATTGACATATTTATAAATGATGGGGACATTTAATATTATAATAATTTTATTTACATAATCCCCTTCCCTGATCATATACATAATAAAGGATATAGTAGGTTATTATAGACAAAGATCAGGTCTGGATATCTCTCCTTTGAAAATAACTATTTTTCTCTCTTTAAGACTACTGATATTTCCTTTATTCAATAATTGATCTTAGAATTATACTTTGAGAGCCAGTCCATCCCTAGTGTAGTGTCTCATTTCACCATGGGAATAACTATTATGTTTATGAAGATATTTTACTCCTCTAAGTTAACACAATAGTTTCTATATATTTTTTATGCATGGATAATCCCTCTAAGACTCTTGACTGATAACTCTACTTCTAGCAGTTCATGGATTGATTCTATATTCTTTTAAAACTTGAACAAAATGAATGAATGTGTAGAACCAGAATCAAACAATGCACTTGCTAGCTTTGAGAAAATAATGTGAGTACCTGTCACCACATCATTTCGAGATTCTACTTAAATTATTGTGATATAAACTAACAAACCTTTCTCTCTTGGACTATGCTGATGATGATGGTGATTCCCCTCCATTATCTTCTGATTTGGACAACAATTAGAAAATTTTCGAATCTTTCCAAACATGAATCATTGGACATCAGGTCGAGCCTGCATCATCTTTTATTTTTTGTTTTTGAAAATTTGAGGCTACACCTCACCATGAATGTTATGATCTATATGGAAATCTCTTCCACACTTGTAGCATTTCACAATACTGGGAAAGAAGTTCCTTGAATGAATCTTTACAATTTTGTTGCATGTGGGAAGTTTCACTTTCTTTCATCCTCTTCTATTATCAAAGTTCCTCCCCAATTTTGTGTATAAGTATCTCTTATTTCCATGAGATTTATTTCACCAAAATGTATCTCTAAACTCCAGTTTAACCTTCATAACACTCCACATTATCTCTTTATAGTTTTCAAAGTCTCAATTGGTGAGATTCCTCTATATATGGGGTCACATTCAACTGAATAATCTTCCATTATTTACTTTTGGATCCATAAAAAAGATAGAGGTGTAATGAGAAAGCCTTATAAATTTCATCTCATAGATTCTCATAGATTCATTTTCATTCTACTTCAACTTTAGGAATTACTTCTCCATTTTCATTCGCATTGAAAGATTGAAATATTTATTGAAAAAGGATCTCATAAACTTTTACCACTCCATAAAATAAATCTTCCTTCGTGGATACATGTTTTTAATAATTTTCCACCATTGATCAGCTTCTACCTCTATACGATTCACCTCAATGGTGACTTTCTCTTGTTCTGAAGAATAGATTATAGAAAATATATTTTCTATAAAGCTAATCCACTGTTCAGAAATCTATGGGTCGTTAGATCTACTAAAATAAGGTGATTATTAATTCATAAATAACTCAATGAAAATATATTCCATTCAAGGTGAATTTGGTCTCTCAACCAAATTGATGTTATTTTTCATAACTTTGGTTAGTTTATTCATCATTATTATTGTGTTTTCTATTCCTTATACCATCAGAGAGCTATCAGTGCATGGTTTTTTTCACTCATCATTTACATGGTTCCTCCTATTTCCCTCTATTTTAAAAAATAATAAATATTTATTGAGAAACATGTTTCTTTCTAATAATATTATAATTATAAAGGAATTATATGCCTTAAAACATCATTCTTAAATATGTTATTCTTTAACAATAATTAAATTTTCTATATATCAATCATAATGGTTTAAAAAAACTAGTGATTAACCAAAAATATACCCTGAGAGTGTCAAACCAAGAGTGTATCAAGTCCTGTTGTAGAGAACCAATTCCATCTTGAGTCTATCTCAAAGTGGGGTTTTCATGTTTTACCACTAGATACATCTATGTTATAGCCACATCCACTTGTTCATATCCAGAAATGGATTTCAGTACTCAGAAACCACTTATTTAATACTTCACTAAAATACAAGGATGGTTTTCTATATATAAAATGTTCCCTTATATTCTTCCTAAAGTTTTCAAATCCTAATTTCCAAAAAAACTAAACCATACATTAATTCCAATATTGAAATTCCTCCTTTTTGTTACATAATGTTTCATTACATTGTACAAACAAAGGATCTTTTAAGGTTTATTTTCGTAGAAATAAGGTATATAATACATGAAAAAATAAAAATTTCATATAATACACTTAAAATTATTCTTTATTGGTTCATCCTAAGTAAATTTACTACATCTCATATCCTGGGGCATACATCAAAGGAATGGGAGAGCAGAAGTCCGAGTAAGGGAATAAGCAATTGAAACAGTTTACATGTAATCTTAAGGAATGTCATTAAGAACATAATAAATATCTTTATGGTATCTGCAAGGGAAATTGGGGATATAATAATAAAGATAACATGATTCATAACATGGAAATTTTTATACAATGTTTAATTTAGACATTCATAATAATATCACCACGGTTAATCACCAACGTTTCGTAAATGGAAATTACCAAGGTTAATCACCAAGGTATAATAAAACATGTCATCTCAAGATATTAAATTATTTACCCAATTCATTGGAGAACTATTAGTTCACATTTTTTATATGTATTAATTAATTTGATACACATATAACATAATATATAATTTCATTAATAACCTATGGAGAATAAATAATGGGTTTCTTATCAAAATTTTGGCATAAAAAGAGCATAAATACATCATCATTATGTAGTTTTTAACCCATGAATGGAAATATGAGTTTTTTATGTGTAAATAAAAAATAATAATTCTTAAATATATTTTAATACCCATGTAAAATAATATGGGCTGGTTATCCCCATAAAGAAAATAAAAGAGAACTTCTTTAGGAGAAGAGATAAATTTTGAGAAGTAAATTTGGTAGCATAACTTGTATAAAATGTGGTTTTAGAAAAAGGTCAAGTGAGTGGAGTAAAGGATATAAAATTTATAAAAAATAAATTAGAATTAAGGGTAGGATAAAAAGGGTAACAAAATATAGTAATCATAACAATTATAAAACACATAAAAAACTTGTTCTTGAATTTAAGAGAAATGATGGAGAATTCCCTCACCATGAAAAGTAACTCCTACAACATGAGGATTGGGAACCTGGTGGAATTAGGAAGCCTTGGGAGGGATCATTGGGAGGAAAAATACCTTATTTTATTAGAGGATGTATTTTTATTAAAATTAAATGGATAATAGGTAGTTATTTATAGAAAAAGTGTAGGCTTTGGTAAATAATTTCCAAATATAGGCCTTGGAAATCTTGGTTTTGGAAAATGTAAAACCATGGGATTTCCCATGGATTTGGACATTTGGGAAATATTTTATGTTATTTTAATTCAAAAGAACCAATCATTATATTATATTACTTATTTTGTCAAGGAGAAGTAATGTCTCTACAAAATAATTTATTTTAAGATAAAGTTTCTATTTTAGACTTTGGAATGAAAATTATTGGATTGGAAATTGATTAAAATATATTAAAATACATGATATTAATAAATTAAAATATTTTAAGTCGTGTATTATGGTTAATTAATTATTAAATCATTATGACATAATTATTATCTCATTAAACATACCAAAAACCTCAATTTGTATTTTTAATATTCATAGAAAAATAAAGCATTTTAGAAAACTCTATAAATTCACCCTAACATAATTTCAATGTGATGGTTTAAAAATGGTGTTTATTTTATCATAATAATTCTCTATGTATGATAATTTTAAATTTTAAATATAAAAAACCTTATTTATTGAAAAAGTAGCGGGTTGATAATGAATAGTCAAATATTTAACACTTAAAAATTTTAAAGGACACAATAAAATTATTTTATCATATATATTTAAATAATAGTGTTTTTAACATATTATTTAATTAAAATAATTATTATTCATAACACATAAGTTTATTATAAAAAAGTATACCATTTCTAAAAAGTAAAATATGTGTCCAAAAAATCAATTTATCAAATTCATATAAATTAAACATATATTTTATTAAGAAAAACTATTATTAAAATTTAATTGATAGAATAAAAATTTTATTTATAAAAATGAATTACAATATAAGTAAATAATTTTTGGACACATAACCCCTTATTACACCTGTATATTCCATAAGAGTACGGTGTGTGATGGTGTTAGATTTTTGGGGTGCATCGGTTAAAATCGACCGAGTGGTAATCACAACTAACTTGAACTTATCACATATGTGATTTTGTTCAATATTCACTTGTTGAAGCACGACTTGGTCATGCTAAAGGGAGAACCCTGGTGATGATACCTTCCTCCCATGTTTTGAAAAATGGGATTTAAACGGCACTATTATGCTTGTTAAGTCCATCGATTCTTCTTTCTATAAAAATTATATATTTTCATTATTACTTATAAGATCTTAATTATAATGGTTAAAATTATTACCAATAGTATAGTTTCCAAGGTTCATACTGACCAACGGTCATATTTGACCAATGTCCTTATAATGGTCAAATCTATATGGTCATATTTCCCTCTATACTCTATAAATAACACCTCATTATTAAATATATATGGTTTTGTTGTGTATAATATAATTTAGCACACATTGTTAAGAATAAAATGTCATTTAAAAAGTCTAGGTCATTGCAAGATGTGTTTTTCAATTATCCAACCTCTGTTATTATAATTATTATGGTGATATGTAAGCCATTTTTTGTTGAATTTCTAACCATTATGTTATGATATTATGCTCCAGTGAAGATATAGCCTTGGATATGTGTGAGGTATAGTCTAAGGTTCCACAGAGTATATACCATCAGCTATGTATGTGATATGTGATAAAGGGTTTTCAGAGATATGTTCCATTAGTTGTATTTATTCTATCTAGGATGTTCTTATATGAAATTTAGGGGTAATGTTGGGTTAGGTGTCGAGACATATTTTTTTCTTCTAGGTAATGAGAGCCTAGTGCTTATTCCAGGAAGGGGAAGAGACCCCCATGTTTATAACATATGATGCTTCCTTATAAGCTATGGCTTAGGGTAGATATGGTTCCATATTTAGATATCCTTTAGGTTGATGTTCTCGTTGTTCTAGGGAAGGAAGTGGAATACAGTACGGATCAAGGATTTCAGTATATCCTTCTGTGCAATTTTATTAACTAAATTTTTGATATATGATCTTCGAGGTGGAAATTTGTATTCTAGCCCTAGAATGGCCAAGAATTTGTAAGAATTTATTCCATTTTGATATATAATATCACATTTTTATTCCTTCTACATACTCTAATAGTTTATTATACATTATGTTTCATTATTTCTACTATTGTTGTACTCCGATATGAGGGTATAGTCACCCCACTATAACATCTTAGACCCTCACCGATAATTAGTATCCTCTTCTGTTTAGTGAGGCACACCCGAGGTCATATAGAAATCGTCAATCCATTCACCATATAGTGGTTTGAGAAGGAAGCACATTATAATATGAGACACATATTTCATATGCTTTAGGGATATAAATATTCATTAATAAAAGACATAAAGGTTGGTATGAATTAATTGAAAATGACAAAATGTGCTAAAATTTAGTATAACCCACCCTGTATCCCATAAAGGCTACACCTTTTAGATAATAATAATCCTTAAATAGACAAATCCAACAAATTGAAAATAATTAGTCCATAAAATAATTAAAATAAGTAATTCATAGATATCTGGATAATGGAGTTTATGGCTATGGGAATGATTAAGAAATATAATTTCTTATAATAATGGTATAATTTGAGGGAAGAGTAGTCACTCGCTTAAAATATAATAATTTATTTTCAATATTAATGCATTCCAACATTGGTTATGGAAAAATAATAGATTTAATAGGACATCAAATGAGAAATATAATAAAGTGGTTATGAAACCTTACCCTATAATATGGATTCTTAATACTTGGTAAGGAATTACATTGAACTATAAAAACTCTTTATAGTAACTCTTGAGAGGGAAAATTAAAGTATAACCAAGCTCACCAATTTTAGAGTGAAGATAAATGGGAGGATGCAATGGTGATTATAGAAAATGAAGGAGAATAACTTAATATATTTAGATTTTAGTCCTTAAAAATCTAGGTTGTAAAACATAAAAACCATGGGTTACCCATGATTAAAAAACAGATTTTTTATATTTCTTTATTTCAGAACTAAAATATTTTTTTTCATTACTTTGTCCAGTGAGCATAATTTGATTTACAATTAATTGTTTTTGAAACCATATTTTCAAATTTTCATTTTTTAAAGACTATTATATATTTAGAAAACAATATAAAATACATTATTTAAATAAACTAATCAATTATTGTTTTATAAATCACATATAATAATTATGAAATCATTTTTTATCATAATAAAGTAATAGTATTTACCAGATATTTATACAATATTTTACTATCTACCAAAAAATCTAAATGTCATAGAAAATTAATAAAAAATAATTATTAGAAATATTTGACATACATATTCAAAAATAAAAGGTTTTTTATTGAAAAAAATTATATATTGGATAAATTTAATTTTTAAATAATACTCTTTTAGTATTCCAAAATCATTCTTTGGCATTAAAAATTTTTAGTTCCCTTTTTCATAAATTTTATATCATTTCAAGAGATGTGTTTATAATTATATAAATATTATTTTATTAATATTCATTATTACGAATATTTAATTATTAATTATTCCACTAAAAATTTATTGTATCCATTTTATTAGACATTTTTTAATGGTTACATTAATGGTTATATTGTGAATTTACTATTACAACGGTCACTTCACCCCTCCTATAGCCATAATACCCTTTATGAACAGACTGCATTCAAATGTCTAAAATTATTCATATAATTTTCTATGTCACTCTTTCATGTAAATTCCAATACTTATTAATTTCATCATAATTGTAATATATCTTCTAAATTCGTCATTATTTTAATATTATAGTCCCTTAGAGTATGTGATTGTGTTTTTGTGCTATATTTTTATGTGTCCTCTACCACAAGTTGTAATCATTACAGTTAATGAAATTTCCTATTATACATTTTACTTCAATGATGTAACAAAATTTTTTGGGTTATGTGGTGTTTTCAATAAGATATTTATTTATTAAATTCATGTCTTGGGTTTTATAGTAGATAGTTGTTTGATTATAGGGTTTCCACATGGAACACATGTAGCGCATGTGATGGATAAAGGAAGATTACATTAAAATTTTAAAACTAAATTATAAAATGAGGGAAGGTATTGAATGATAATTGGCAGTGAGTAATTATTTTAAGATCATGTAATTTTGACATTCACAAGTATATTCAATTAAAGATCATAAATTCTACATGTAACTAATCAGAAGCATCGTGGTGACATGTGGAATGAAATAGTGGGGATAGGGAGTTTATAAATTTAGGATCAAAATGTTCATTAAATGATTTTTTATTGGTTTGTATATAATCTATTTTACTTTTTATGCATTATATAATCCCAATTTCACTAGATTTTATCTTTTACATAGAGGGATAAACCCCTCTTTTGTAATTGATATAACAAGGGATAGCCTTGGGAATAATTCAATTATAATTAATTTATAATTCTTATATGATAGTTAATATCTATTTTAGTTTTGTAATTATTAGTTTATTAATAATATAATCAGTTGAAATTTAATTTATTTTTTTATCCCAAGTGGGTAATCATTTCTCTCCCTTTACAAAATCAAATTTTCAAATGATGGAATATATGTTACTAAGTGCTGATGTGTTGTAAATTTCTATGGATTTCTTAAAAAGTGGGATCTTTACTTCAACCACATTGGTAAAACATCTCCATCTTTAGAGGTTCTGTAACTATCATAACTCTCCACCATGAGAAACCCCTTATGTGTTGAAAATGAATTTGATAGTTACCCTCAAGTAAAACTTATAATTGACCCTAATATGGAAACTAGTGTTGAGGTAAATAAACACTCAAAAGGGAGGCATTATCCTCCAAAAATTCTAGGATATAAAATAATACAACCAATCAACACCAAAGATAGAAACTCCAAAAATAATTCCCCAAACCAAATTTAAATTTTAATGACAATATAAATATCCAATAAGAAACACATGAAATAAAACTCTTTATATCTTGATTCATCCCCTAAAAATCATATGATCTACCTAAATAGTGTCCCCCAATATGACTCATACAATACTATAAACAATCAAGCAATCTATGGGGGTGATAAGATATGAGTATTGATTTGGGTCATACCTATAAAAAATATGCATCTGTATAAAATAAATATGAAATAGTATTGATGATTGATAATAACCAAGAAAAAATAACAATGGATATAGGCACAACAAGCATAAAGGTTACAATCATTAAATTCCACATACCATATTTTTTAACATATCCACCATTTCTTGAAATATTCTCCACTATTCATGGATCAATTTCCAACTCCATTATATGAGGTAAATCATTATTCTCCAAAACATCATAAACAATCAAAAAATAAAATACATTTTCCAAAAAATTTCCCATTCTTCCTTCCTAACAGTTATAGGATATATCGACCATAAACTAATATATATTCAATAATAAAAAACCCCAATAACTAACCCTTAGTGTGAGAATGGTACACATTATTAAGCATCACCTCATGGAATAATCCAATCCTCTGCACAACACATCCATAAATCAATATTCGTAAAACATAACCAAAATTATTCTATGAACCCGTATCATTATATATTAAAAGCTTTCACATATTTACCAATTATCAACCACGCATCGATAAGGAAATATAAACATGAAGAGAATTAAACTCCCATCCCCACATTTTTATGTATGTTTTCCACCCACAACTGCAATATACTTTATTCTCATCACTGTCACAATCACATTTTCATCATTACCAAAGGGTATTAGGAATATGTTGAACAGCAACCACATTCCCTAATCCTACCATAAATGACCCCCACTATGTGTCGACATTTCCACAACATCATCCCACAATTCCTATTTCATGTTGCTAATTTATTTATTTATTTATTTATAATATTCAACTCATTCATATTCATACATTATGATCATAATTGTGTGTCAAAATCCCATTATACTTTACCTTATTTATCATTCCATTCATATTCTATTAATTCCTATTGTGTACATTTAATATCACCCTCCTCACCGTAAATTTAATTTCAATTTCACTTATTCTGAATCATTATATCAATAATTGATTCATTTAATTTCTAGCTTACCTCCATTCACCCACTACTTTCATATTTGATTTCATCATTGAAATTATTATTTTATAATGTGGTTTAGTGGTACTTATTGAATCATATAAAATAATAACATAATAATTACCTACATAAAACAAGGAAAAACACCATAAAACTCAAACAATTATTAGGAAAATATTTTTATTTTTTATTTTTTCTAAATTTTTATTTCAATGCCTTCTTTTATAATTATCCAAATATAAAAATACTAAGGTCTTAATGTAATAACAATAGTTCAAAAAATCAAAAAAAAAGATAATCATCACAAAAATCCATAAAACTTGTTCAAATCACTTTCCCCGTCCAAATTTTCTTCTTAAATCATTTTTCTTCTTTATTTATTTTGGTTCTTTGTTAAGGTGTTTCTTCCATATGTTTATCCCATATCCCCATAATCTAAAAGCACACATGAACCCCAATAAAATAATATATAAAATAATCATGATAATATGTTTTGTTTAAGTCACAGTATTCCAGATAGGAATATAATTCCAGATGATAGGAGATGGGTATAAATTTATACTACCTTAATATCTTGTTCATTGGATAACATTATTCATTATTAATCACACACATTATCTTGAATGAATAAATATTTTATCTTTATCAATCCAACTCTATGATTATAAGTAATGATATTGGGGTATATATATTTGAATCAAGATGATACATAATCTCCGAGACCTCTATTTATAATATAAATCTAACCCCCAATAATAATTTCTCTAAAATAAGGGTAATAATTATATGTAAATTAAATTTATTAAATTAAAAAATAATAATAACTTATAATATTTGTATATAAAATTTTAAAAAAATTATTATATTAATATATTAATTTTGAATACATATAATCTTAATTTTCTTTTTAAATATGAATTTTTTTTATAAATTATTATTTTAAAATTTCCAAAACGTTTTTATCATACATTTTATAGATGTTTTTTAAAAATGTAGTAAAAGTTTTTCAAAAATTAGTAAAACTTCTCTCAAACATTTTAATTATTTTTTAATATTTCATTCCACTTGTTTTAACTTATTTAAAAAAAAATTAATCCTTTCTTCACTTCTTACATCACACCCCCTTTCTCTCACTATATATTCCCCTTTTTCTTTATCATATATGCCAATCTAAACTTCCCGTATTTTCATCCAAATGTTTTTCTTTCTTTTAAACATATTTATTTTTGTTTCTATTTTAAAGTTTGAAATTATCCATTTAACTTTATAAATAATAATATCCCATTTGATAATAAATATCATCCCATATTTATCACACTTTTCACATAAATAAATTAATTTTTCAAAATAAAAATAATAAATTCAAAATAATATAATTAAATCTAAAAACAATGTCACATACTTCATGACCATCTAATAAATTAAATTAAAATAATTTTCTTGGTTTATCAAATCTTCCAAAACATAAATAAATATTAATCACCCCAATAAATAATTTAGTTAGTAATTATAAATCCAATAATAAAATATATAAAATAAATTCCAAATTATCTTCAATAAAATTAAAATTTCATTTAAATGTAAATTTTTATAAAATCATTTCTCTAAAATTAATTTTAATATTTGAGGAATCCAAAAAATTTACCATAGTAATACATCATCATTTATCATTTAAAGTAAAAATAATAAAAATTAAATATTATTAAATAAATAATCAACTAACTAGTTAGTTGATCTAAATCTTTGAAAATATTTTTGATATTTAATATAATTTCTTCTATATAAATACCAATGATCACATTTTTTAATAAATAAGTAATAAATTTCAATTTACATGTAAAAAATGATGAACAGATAATATTTTTTAAGTATATGTATAAGAAACCTTTAATTGAATAAGATATTTTCCATTTAACAAAAACTCATTACTTAATATGACACAAAGTATCTTTAATAAAAAAAATAAATATTTAATAAACATTTGATACATAATATAATTCTAAATACAATTATATAAGACTTTCCCAAACCCGTATTAACTGAGAAATGATAAATTTAGAGTTTATAAAAATCTATTCCTTTATATCAAATACCCCTCAAACAATTTTATTCCTCTTAAATTAAAATAAATCTAAAGGAAAAGAGAGGAAAGTATTAGAAAATGATAACGAAACACAAGTATTCACATTAAATTCATATTAATCAATTATTTTCCCTAAAAATTAAAACTATAACCCTATAAGAGAAAAAAACCCACCTGTTAAAGAGATTTACCTATTAAATTGAACAA
This sequence comes from Viscum album, assembly GCA_963277665.1. NCBI lineage: Eukaryota > Viridiplantae > Streptophyta > Magnoliopsida > Santalales > Viscaceae > Viscum > Viscum album. The sequence goes on from OY728150.1 coordinate 525,148,613, forward strand.
CCACACTACGAACACCCTTAAGGAAAGGGTTAAGCCATAACTCCACCCCCCCCCCCCAGAATATGGAAAAACCAAGGAATACCTTGAAACCATGGAATATATATCTCAAACATGAATACACCATCATTAGAACCTAAGATAGATACACCCACCCCCACACACAATTGACGCTTCATCAACTACTATATTCAATTCAACTATATTTTTAAAATAATTAATCTTAAAAAACCCCTATACCAATATAAAACTTTTTAATAAAAAATTCCATGATTAAAAACCCCATTATTTTACAGTATTTTTTTATATAAATTTATTCTCTTCAATATCCTACTATTTACAAAACACAGAGCTTAAATAAACTCCAAAATAATATTATTTTAACATAGTAATTATCACCTAGCCTTTAGAATAGTGGGAATGAGTTATATTTACTAAATTATAAAAATATAAATTACATATGTTCATAAAATTAATTATTTGGTAACTAATTAATTATAAATGTAAATAAAATCAAATTGAACTTAAAGGGGGTGTTTTTTGACAAACTATTTTAATTCCCATAATGGTATTTTTTTCATAATAAATTGAATTCATCAATATTAGTGAAATATATTAATTAAATTTAGATGTTATATATTCAGTAAAATGTTCTTAAAATTCATTCAATCATTTTCATAGGATTAATATAAGAATAAGTCTTGTTTTAAGCATAAAAACTATATTTTTCTAAAGGGTTGTTTTGTCACATTTTAAGAGTTCCCATATTTTGAAACTAAATTTTGAAACATTTATAAGTTTTATTTGGAAAAATAAAAAACATTTTTGAAATAAGGATATAGATATTATCAATGGTTGAATTTTTTTATTAACCTAGTATGTTTCATTTTCTTGATGAATAGTCAAAAATACATCATTTTAATTAAAAAAAATATTGCTCATATAATGCATTATATAGTTTAGTTATCTTTTAAATTGGTATTAAAGAATAATTAGATCAATTATACATCAATAAATACATTTTATATAATTCGAATCAATTTCACCTTAAAATTGGATATAAAAACAATACAAACATATGAACATTTCACTTTAAAAACTCACTTTTTCATTGTGTATGTGGGATTAATTTTAAAACTAATTTTTTCAATTATATAAATTGAAATTGTTAAAATTGATTATATATTTGGAATAATATGGTCCAAATTAGTTTTTAATTTAATTTTCATTATTTTTCATAAACAATTATCATGGTAAAAAAATTATTTGTCACGGTATAGGTAAAAAATGAATCATGTCAAAAATAAAAATGTAAAGGTTTAAAATACATAAAAATTACAAAATTTAATTGTTTTTTTAGGTTTTTATCGACCCTAATAAGCCTATAAAATATTAATTTTCAACCAAAGTATTGGAATTAAATCCCACCTCAATGTGGTGGGATTTAAATATAAAATATTCATTATTTTAATCACTTATACTCACCTCTCCTCATGTAAAAATACCAACCCTCACCACCCCATTTCAACACACAAGCCTTTAAAATCCTAAAATATCTTCCCAAAACTCTCATACTCACACTACCCATATATTAGTGCTTTTTTCTCACCAGAATACAAAATCCAAGGTTCTTAAGGGTCTCTTAAGTAGGTGATATTCAAGATGTAATTTTCTTAACATACCTCTCTTAATTTCGTTTCTTCTTATAATTTCTCCTCACCCCCTTCATCCATCATGTAATAATAATTATTAAATAATATATATAATGTAATTTTATTTTTATAATGTAATATCATATAAAAATTCCTTTTATTACCCCATCTTATTCAAATAAACTAAGCTATTGTCCAAATTATGCCACTTAATCACTTCCATGAATAATGTTTTTGTTCATTTTTCATTACCACCATAATGTGTGGTAATAAAACATTAATTATGGATTAATAATATTTTAATGGGTGTATTATATAATATTTCAAGTTATGGAACTAATATATACACATAATAGTAAATAAAATGAACTAGTTCATGGTGTTTTGAAAAGCTGCCAATATAAACTAATCATTTATCATTAATATTTTATCAGATGAATCATCCTAATGTAAGAAATAAAAATGATAAATGGGACCATTTTAAATTATTTAAGTTCATTATTATCATTTCATTACACTTCTAGAGTTTTATTTCCCTTCTAAGTAGAAATCCATAATCATACACAAATAAACTGATCATGAAAATCATGAAACAGACTCACCTGAAACACTGATAATCATGAAGTCTTATTAATTAATATATTGTAATATGTAATAAAAATATCATATAAGGTATTATAAATTTAAATATAATTTTTAATGAATTAATAACATTATTTATATGATTATATATGAAGTTTGAGTATGCAAAACTAAATGGAAGTGTGAGCTAAGGGTTCCTCGTCTAACTTTTTCTTCTGTTAGATATATGACTTATTCACCAATTAGTTATTGTATTTGGTATATGTATACTTTCCTGTGATATATAATACCATTAATCTCATTTTATTCATGGGGTTAAATGTTTAATTTGATAATTATTACTTTTTTGGGCATATGATTTGACTGATTTCAATGTGGTAAGGGAAATCTAAACCAAATTCCCATTCTTTCGGTTAAACATATATTTACTTAATTATATTTTACTATGTTTATTTTTGAGATGATTTTTGATTATATTATATTTTATTTAAACTTTTTTATGTGGATTTATAGTTAATATAAATAACTGATTAATTTAATTCTCACTTTATTTATATGATAGTTTTAAGTGACTTTATTTTAAAAAACAATTTTCTAAAAGTTTAACTTCAAAATTTATTTTATTTCATCTCCATATTTTCTAAAAAAGTTTATTAAAAGGTTTTTACAATTCTCCTATTATTCATTAAATACTTTTTACTCATGTTTTACTTTTTAAAAAACTCTTTGAAATGATTCTTTTTATAATTTTCTAAAGGTTCTTTATGAATTTTTTGACAAATATATGGAAGGAATATTTTTTAAACTTATACAGAATTAGAAGCTTTTATCTCCATTATGAAATATTAATGAATTGAAGATTAATTTATAATATTACAAGGTAATTTTCAATGAAAATTTTTTATTTTATAATTACATGGTATTTAAAAAATATATTTTCAAAACAAAAAGGATATTTCCTTCAAGAATGGTTTCATGTGGTAACATCCTACCCCTTCTCATTAGCTTAAGAAGGCGGAAGGACATTAATTGTCCTGAAGAGACATCCCCAAGATTCCAAAGGCTATAAATAAATTCCAATGTACTCATTAACATATGTGGGATGATTTTCTCATTGAAAATAAAATAACTAACCAAACATGACTTAACCAAATAAACCACTACATGATACATGATATAGAAGACAACAATACTATTTATATTAATACCAACTAAAAAATAGTACCAAAGTGGAAGACTAAAAGAACAAAGTAATAAGAAAAATAAAAACTAAAAATCCCAATGAAAAATATAAAACTCCAAGATCGAACATGCTCTATGCTATAAAACTCAGTAGTATTTCCCCAAATTATATCCCTACTCATGCCACTATAACAGAACAAGTTAGCACATTTATATATAATAATTTATATAAAATAATTGGAAAAAAGTTCAACACTTTATCACCAAGACAAAAAATTCCATACCGAAGAATATTTCTCAAATTACCCAATTTCTATGAAAAGAAACCAAACATGAAATTCTAACTATTTCATTAATTTAATTGGAATTACCCACTCTATATCACATAGCCACACATACCCACTCACACCCACACACAAGCTTGGTGTTATCATTATGGTGGAACTTCACATCTATAACTTGTACACTTTTATGGTGGTACATGAAAACCAATATCCATCCATTACACATATGTTGAACCATTTAATCCTTATAACATTCCAATAAAACTATTTCCACACAATTTAATAAATTCAATAAAACTTCACTTTAATTGAAAACCATAACCACAATCCAATTCAATAAAACCAACCTTTTATTGAAAACCTTTTTCCCAAAAAACCATTTTAATAAAAATAATCCTTTATTAAAAACCATTTTCCATACATCAAAACCAAATCACCATTTTAAAATCATGTTAACAAATTCACCTTTGTCCAACACACCCAATTTTACACAATACCAAATACGGTCACCAAATAAGGCCTCCAACAATCATTTCACAACAATTTCACACAAAGAAACTAATTTAAAATCAATCCTTCAAGTTCTAAATAGAAGAGTTGATATTGAAGCCATTGACTATAGGATTTATGGTGAAAACAAAGAACAACAATCAAAAGTTAATGAAAACTGGTTGAAACTCCAAAAACCTACCTTATATCTCTTACCCTATGATCAACAAGGAAAAATATAATCATATTTGGTATCAAAACCCTTAGATCTACCCATAATAAAATTATATCTACGAAATGGTGAGAGTTAGAGAAGTATATCTAAGGAAAATCACCAAAAACACCGTAAATTATGACTCACTATGATATCTAGTCTTTAACGCACAAATAAACTCCTTAAGATCAGTGCCATATCAATGGGGAAATCTTCATTGGCCTTTGGGAGGTAGAAATACAGAGTTTGGGTTGGAATGGGGCAATAAAGAGGCGTTAAAACACTAACTTGACCTAGATCCAATTTTCTAGATCATTTTTTAAATTGTGCATGGTTAGTAACATAGTTAAGTAAACTATGTGCTAATTATGTTCCATCCACTACCTCAAGGATGATCCTCACATGGTTGGCTCACATGGTTAAAAAAACTATGCACCAACCATGGAAAATCACATTGTCTCAAAAATAATGGTTTCTTCTAGGCTGCTACATGGTTTAAAAAAACCATGTTCTTACTTGGGAACCTTCCCCTTAGCCTATGTCTCATTGTGCATGGTTTATTATAGGTTTTTCATGGTTTCCAATAACTTTTAACCAACTGTGAACCTTTATAAATTCCCCAAAAACATTCCAAAAAGTTTCTAATCCCTCTAAAACATCATCCAAACACTTTATATACATAAATTAAGGGTTACTTACTTGAAACAACTGGTGCTACATTATCCCCACCATTGGATTTTCCATCCACAAAAAGTAAAAAATGATTGTTTCTCTAAAATAGTTCAGTTCATTTCTCTTTCACCTCCTTCTTCCATTCCCAAGTTTCTTCTTGAATCTAACCACATTTCCACAAAAACCACACTAGTCTGATGCTCTTCTGATGCATGAATTTCTCTTTCATGTCCACAATTTGTAATGGAACATGAACCAATAAAACATTCGTCTCTAGATTAACATGATACCATCTCATCATGTGGTCATGATGATGATGATAGTTTTTCAACTGAGATACATGAAACACATTATGCACAACACTCAACCATAGTGGTAATTCTAACCAATATTCCACCTCAACAACACATTAAAGTATCTAAAAAGGGACTATGTATTGAGGAGATAACTTTAAATTCTTTTAAAAATGATGATGTCTAATCCTTGGATATATCTTCAAAAAAACACATGATCACTCACCTCAAAAGTCAATAGCTATCGACGATGCTCCGCATATGATTTATGATAACTATGAGTCATCTCCATATGTTTCCTCATCAACTAAATATTATCCATTATTTTATAGACAAGGCTCTTCCCAACCAGTGAAGGCTCACATGTTTCCACACAAAAAATAGTGGATATCAATTAGGATTCCCAAAAAATGGTTCAAAATGATTTATATGTATTGAGGCCTGATAATTGTTGTTATATGAGAACTACACTATTTGCATATTCTCCTTCTATGAGCCACAAAAATCTATTAAACAAGGCCAGAACATGTATTCCAATGACTGTATGATCCATTCATATTTCCCATCCATTTTAGAATGATATGTCATACTCATTATCAAATGATTCCAACGGGATTTTTGTAAGGATTTATAGAAACGAGATGTAAACCTAGAATCTATATGTGACACTATCAACCTTGGTACACCATTACTCTTTAACATTTCTTGGATATACATTTTTTACAAGTCCTCCACCATATGAGAATCATGAAAAGGATGAAATAAGCCAACTTTGTGAGTTTATCCATTATCACCAATATAACTTCATGTTTCAAAAGTGTTCTTGGGAGGCCTGTTACAAAATGCATAGTTATCTATTCCCAATTCCAAATAGAGATAGGTAAATAGTACAACATACCTTCCTATTGATGATACTCTTCCTTAACCTGCTAAAAATTTAATCATCTTGAAACAAACTAATCCAATTTCGTTTTCATACTAACCCACCAAAATTGTTCGTTCAATTCCTTATATAATTTCTATATTTGAGGATGAATAGATCATCACAAATAGTGGTAATCATGAAGTAGTTGTTCCTCATAATTGATAGGTATGACCATTAAATTTATGAACCACAACATTGAACTCCCATCCAGCATCCAACCATCAATGGTCTCCCCACCATTGAATTTTTACCTCATAGCCTCACATTCTAAATCGAACATCTATGCCTCTTTAACTATTTTCACCAAATCCAGAACCAAAGAAAATGGAAATAAAACTAAAACATCACATCATTATTCACATCCCAAGTTCATTTCTTCTATCACTAGCATCAATTTCCACTTATTTTAATATTCTTTTTACAACTAGTCATATGAATTTCTATATAATACATCTTCCACTAAATTTCCATTTTCAATTTTATAAATCAATTAAAATTCAAACATTTAAAGATACTTCATCCATATTATTTATCTCAGATTCAAATACATTTTTTAGAAAATATGTTTCAAGATCTTATGATCCATGAACATAGTAAATTTCTCACCCAAGAGGTAATCATGCCATGTATTCCAAGAAAGGACTATGGCACCTAACTCCAAATTGTGTGTTGGGTAGTTCTTATCAAACAAATGTAATTGTCTTGATCCATAAGTAACCACATGGTATCCCTGTATGAGAACACATCCCAACCTGGATCTTGAAGCATCACAATACACTGCATACCCTTGTCCTAATTCCATAAAAACCAATATTAGTTCTAATTTAAGGTGGAATATAAGCTCTTAGAAATACTTATAACAGTCCCCCCCCCATTGGAATGGAAAATTTTTCCTTGTCAAATTTTTCATATAAAAAGATAGTCATGATAAATCATGAACAAAGCATCGGTAATAACTAGCTAGACCAAGGAAACTATATATCTCAATGACATTATATAGAAGTTTCCAAAAGATAATCGTCTCTATCTTTTTTGGATCCACAAAAATACCCCTTTTATAAATTATAAGGCCAAGAAATCATATGTATTGTGTCCAAAAATCATGATTTTTTTATTTTTTATACAAATGATAATCCCTTAAGATTCCCAGAACTGTTTCTAAATGTTTCTCATGCTCATCCCTTGTCCTTGAATACACCAATATGTCATCCAAAAACACTACCAAAAAAGAATAGAGATACCTCTGAAATATAATATTCATAAATTTTATAAATATTTAAGTTACTTTCTTGTGAAAAAAGGAATTTCCATATATTCATAATGGGCATATCTTCTTCTAAAATCTGTATTTGGAATATCCTCCTTCCAAACTATAATTGGTGATATCTTGATTGCAATTCAATTTTGGAGAACCACTGAGATCCCATCAATTGATCAGACATATTATCAATGTGTGTAATTGTATATCTATTCTTTATCATAACTTGATTAAAAGTGAGTTAATCCATAAAAAACTAAATAGTTCCATCGACCTTTTTGATAGACAAGATAGGTTTTTACCATTAAGACGTGCTAGGTTGAATGAATCTAGTTATTTCTTCCTCCAAAAACTAAAATTTCAATTACCTTAATTCTATTGGTTCCATCTGGTAAGACAAAATGGAAATAAGACTATTCTCCATAAGATTATCGATCATAAACTCCAATTCTCTTGTGGGTAAAAATCCTTTGAAATTTTTAGTAAAAACATTCTATAACTGATCAAAAATACTAAAAACTATTATTATCGATATCATCCATTAATTACAAAGTCAATGCTACCAACGGGTATGATATCATTCTAACTTCGGGTGCCAAAAATTCTATTTCACTTTCCTTTACATTCTGGTCTCCTCAAAAGAGATGTCATATGCCCTCTTTAGTAAAAAAAATTACCTTTCTGGTATAACAGTCGATGTGAGCCTTGAACATTATCAACCAATCTATACCCAGGATTATATCATAGACATAAATCTAAAGAATATAGAAGTCCCATATCATCTTGTATCTTTCAACAGTTATAGAACATTCTCCACACCCAAATGATCGATATTCTCTTTGTCCAAGAGGATTTTGAATTTTCAACACATAATAAATCATCTTAACATTTAAGATCATAAAATCAACAGTATGAGAAGCAATAAAGGAATGAGATTAACCCATATTAAACAAATATTTCATAATGGTAGAATTCAAAATAATCATACCACTGATAGTTTATGGTCCAGACTAAATATCCACAATCACCTGCTCAACTCTATAAAATGGCTTGCTCGCCACACTTTGTTCCTTATTTCTATATAGATATTCCATTTTTTTAGGATTCATGGTATTACTAGAATCACTGTGGGTAGATTTTCTTTGTTGAAAATAATTATTTTTCTTCAACCATCTTGTTTAATCACATGATGTCTGCAAAACATGGGAAGTCTCCCAAACACACGACCTTGGATCACAGCGACAATAGCAATAAAGATTCCCCAAATTATTAAAATTGTGGCATTCTATTAGTGGTGATGTACATTATTTCTTTATGTGACTAAGTGAGCCACATTAGAAACATCCTAGATTTATCTTGGGTCTTGTAAGAAGATTTACCGATCCAACCATCTAATTCCGAGTCGTTCTCCCACATTGTAAATAGGTGTCCCACTTCCTCTTTCTCCTAGCATTAGAGTTCCCACTGTTTCCCATAGGTATCAATATACAGACTCCACCCATAGATCATGAGATGCCTTATTTAGACATAGTCTCTCTATTGACCATCTTTGTATAATTCCTAATATAGATCATAGTGAACTTTAAGAAAATATTATGCCTCATACCAAATTAAAAGATGTGTTCCTTAAATGATGAACTACCAACAACATCTGGTGTAAAGCGCACTAAATTCATGAATTTATCTGCATAGTCTGTGAAAGAAATATATTCCTACTTTAAGTTCAATAAGTATGTCATTCTTTGAATTCTGAACTTTTAAGGATATAATTTTTTGTTTAATAATTCTCCAAAATCCTCTAATTCAAGTCCTTGGTCTAGTTTAGCCTAAACTAAAAAATCCCACCATAAGAAAGCAAGATATTATCGAATATACATCGCCATATTTAATTCCAAATCTGATGGTGTGCAGATGAAATTGAAGATTCAATTCATCCTATTCAGCCACACCTCCCCCTTTTCTGGTTCCGTATCACCCCAAAAGATGGGTGGATTATACTTCTTGAACTAGATAGAGTAACCCGATTTCCTAGGTTCGTTCCACTTGTTCCTAGTATCTAGACCTTGAAAATATTGGAAAAAATATGAACCATATGTTGGTTCACATCTGGATCAGGTGCAACCACGTTATTAGCAGCTTCTTTCGGTTGGTTTCTACGACACCTACTGGGTTCCATTTCTATAAGAACAAAAAAACTCCATAAGTCTCACTCTATATAAATTGAAGGATTAGAATTTCAAATTATAACACATCCTACTATCACAACAATGCTTTCCAAAATCAACCATTACCATGTTCAACATTTTTTTGAAAAATTTTAACTTTCTTTTAAAAATCCAACCATTTTTAAAATACCACAACCATTCTATTTTCATAATAATTAATTTGAATAATTTTCAACATTTTTAAAAAATAAAAACCTTTAACTAAATAATATATCATTACAAAAAAGAGATATGCATTCTTAGTGGAAATTCATTCCTCTACAATTCATTTCATGGTCATCTCATTGGATAAACCCATGACAATGTGATTCCAAATCCTATAAGTTTCTCAAAAGAACTTATGTACCAAACTCCATAGTAACTTGAAGTTCAGCATTAAAAGGTTATTTATGCCTTTTTATGCTCTAAATTTCAAGTCCTAAAGATAATAATCTTTTAAACCATCCCAACTAGAGTAATAAACTATAATGTATTTCAACTCCAAGATAAATAGAACTGAAGACCGCTTGTTAGTCAAGAACTGAATATGTTGGTGCCACTTTCCCCACAAAGATATTTGGAAGGACCAAGACTGAAAACACTTATTTCACAAATATATTTTGAAGGACCAATACTAATAACACTTTTATCTTCTCACCCATCCTCATTGGATTGAGAAGGCGAAAGGACATTACATGGCCCTAAGAGACATCCCCAAGATGACAAGGCTGGAAATAAATTCCAAGGGCTTCATTAATAGATGGGGGGATATTTTCCCTTTGAAAATAAAACAACCAACCAAATAAACCACTAAATTATGCATGATATAAATGAAATAAAACAATGCTATTTATATCAATACCAACTATAAAAGAGTACCATAGTTAAATACTACAAAACCAAAGAACTCAGTGGAAGACAACTAACAAAACTCAATGAAAAATACAAAATTCTAAGATCCAACATGCTCCATGCCTTATAAAATAGCCCAAGTATCATGATGCACCAGTAAATAAGTGTTGTACATTACCTTTACCCCTATCTCAAAGAACAATATCTACAAAATAACCAATGTTCAAAAGTTGGGGTGAGTACTAAAACTCAGTGGGATTTCCCCAAATAAACTCCTTACTCACGCCACTGGGATAGAACAAGTTATCACATTTATATAAAACAATTGTAAAATAGTTGAAAAATTTATCACAAAGTCAATAAATTCCATACCAAATATGTTTTATAAAATAAACTAATTTCCAAGGAAATAAACCAAACATTTTATTCTAACTATTTCATTAATTTAATTAGAATTACCCATTCCATATCACATAGCCACACACAGCCACTCACACCCACAAACAAACTTGGTGTCACCATTATGGTGGAACTTCATGTCCATAACCCATACCAATTGATGGTGGTACTTCACAACCAATATTAATCCATTACACATATGATTAACCATTTAAGAAATATCACATTCCAATACAATCATTACCACACAATTCATTCAATTCAATAAAACCATACTTTTATTGGAAATCATGACCATAACACAATTCAATAAAACCAACCTTTTATTGAAAACCATTTTCCAAAAAAACATTTAAAAAAAACTCATATTTTATTGAAAACCATTTTCCATGCATCAAAACTAAATCACAATTTTAAAATCATGTTACCAAATTCACATTTTTCCAACACACCCAATTTTTCACAATACCACAAACTACCACTAAAGAAGGATTCCAACAATCATTTCACAAAAATTTCCCAATAAATTTTACACAAAAAAACTAATTTGAAATCAGACCTTTAAGTTCTAAATAGAGGACTCAAGAGTGAATTCACCTACCTAGTGATTTATGGAGAAAACAAATAATGGCAATCAAATTCCAAAACAATGGGTTGAAACTACAAAAACCCACCTTAGATCGCTTCCCCTATCATCAAAAAGGCCAAATATAATCATATATGGCATCAACAACCTTATAAATATCCACAGTATAAGTAGATCTTGGAAAATAAGGTAGGGAGTTAAGTTGATCTATGGAAAACAATCATAAATGATGACTCATTAAGATAGCTAGGCTTCAATGCACTAAGAAACGCCTTCGCATCAACTTCTGATCAATGGGGAAAGCTTCCATAGACTTTGGGAGGGAGAAATCCGCATTTTGGGTCTAAATAGGGTAAGAAAGAGGTGTTAGAATACAAATACGACCGAGATCCACATTTTTTCATCCTGTATTTAAACCGTGCATGGTTAGTCACATGGTTAAAAAAATGTATGATAATCGTATTCCATCTATAGTCTCATGAATGAACCTCTCACTATTGGATCACATGGTTATAAAATTGCATATTAACTATGAAAAATTATATTTTCTCAAAAATAATAGTCCCTTCTTGGCTTCTGCATAGCTTGGACAAACCATGCACCTGCCTGTGTGACTTCCCCTTAGCCTATGTCTCATTGTTCACGGTTTCCTGTAATAGTTGGATGGTTTCCACTAACCTTGAACCAACTTCTCAACTTTTTAAAGGCACCCAAAACATTCCAAAAGGTTTCCAAAACCTCCCAAACTTCATCCAAACACTTAATATACTTAAAATACATAAATTAAGTGTTACTTACTTAAAACTAGGGGTGATAAAGAAGTGATTTTTCAAATTTATTTTACATCTAAGATAACATTATTTGATGTTACATATGATTTACTTGAGATATTATTCAAGGAAATTGTCCTTATTATTTTATGGTTGGCTTATGATTATATTTATAAAACCCATTTCTTTTTCACAAGTTATGTTATAGTGAAATTTTTATGAAACCTATTTCTCTTCATGGTTTCTAATATAATTAATGATTTATGTTCTTGTGGCACATATATGTTTATTTTTAATTATGTAATGGGTGGGACCTATATCTCCCTCCAATGTATTGGTTAATGATATTATATCTCATGATATATACATGAATAGAATGGGGACTAAACTCAGTTCATACGAGACTGTAATGGGAAGTGAAACTGGTTCCAAAAAGGACGGTGTCCAATATGATTGTCTTGGGAGTGAACCTAGAATACCACAATAGTTTGGGGAGTGGACCCATTCAACTATTATAGTCATGAAAAGGAGACTTTACTACTAATGAAATGATTTTCTTTTGTTATGTGCTTTCCACAATTCCATGATTTACTCTAGGTTATTTTTTTATGATTCAGGTCTTATGAATTTTTAAGATTTATTCTATAATTAAATATTATAATATTTGAATAAGCATTAGACAATGTAGATGTTTTATGAACTATTTGTTTTTATTTCTATTTTTCCAATGACATTAAACTCATATGTTTCGGGAATGGTTTTTCTGTAATATTAATATCCATCTAAGTATATGAAAAATATACATATATGTATATATATATATATATATGAAAATAGTGGGTCATTATAGATGGAATCATAGAAAAGGGTTAGTTAACCATTGGAAACTAGGATGAGAAAACATTAGTAAGAACCCAGGATAAGTCTAGGTGAAGTTACTAGAGTGTTGGAAAAGATCATGAATAAAATAGGATTAAACCTAATGTCTCATAGAATGAAATTTTATAACTATTCTACCTTAAATATGTGGTTTTCCATGTATGATTGGTGCTACTCACACTCTTCCTTTTGATCAACATTACCAACATTGAGGAAAAATAAAAAGGAAATTCTCATGAGATCACTATTGGAAATATAGAGTACATTAATTAAGTGGTTTAATTATTGAGTTTTTATGTATTAGAAATCAAGAATAATGTTGTTGAAGTAATTTTATGGTACTATGGAATAATTAACCATGTAAGGATTGGTCCACTATAGTGTTTCCTTAAAGATTTGAAATGATATGTTGAATAATGATGATTTAATGGAAAAGTGATTTACTAGAATTTTGATGTTTTTTAAGAGAACATGACTAAGGATAACCCTTAATATGTTCATGATGTTGGGATAATGAGGTAAATATATGTTTAATTGTGATAAATTTGATCTTATTTATCACCTCTGTACTTATTAGTAATATAATGACAAGGTGGTTTCTGATATTTTGGAGTGAGTTTATATAATTTTTGGATTCATTGTTTAAGGAAATAATTAATTGTTGAAAGAATGCATGTTTTCACTAAGGATTTATTATAATTTAGGTTATTACCATGTTTCAATAGAATACATGATAATGATCTTCACATGTTTGATAATTAATAGCTCTATAATTTTGTTTGGGGGAATAAAGATAAGTTGATTTTCAAAATTTAGTGACCTTCATTTGAAATTTTTGGATTTTAATCTTTTAAAAGGTTTATAAGGGTAACCATTTATAAATTTTTCTATGTTGAATGTCGTATAAGGTCTTACATATTAATATATCACTATTTATTCATAATAAATAATGTGTGATGGCCATTTTATTATAATTAAGGATAAAAGGAATGAGCTGTCTTCTCATTAAGAATATTATAATCCACTATCTCTACAGGCATTACATTTTCAACTTCATTCTGTGGGGTAATAAATGAAGCATAAAATGATCAAGGTTCATCCAAAGAGTTAGATAATAATTATGTGATGAAATCAAGTAGTTATATCTTCTCAAATTATTTTTTTAGATAAAATTTTATCTAATTATCATCATTAATGATGATATCTGTGACCTTTTACAGAACTATTTTTTATAGTCTTGTGGTCATTGACCTTATAATGACCATATTCTCTATCACTCCCCATTATAACTTGATAATTTTATTTCTATTCCATCTCCGGATTTTCAATTTTCAATAATGTTATCTAAATTGGAATCCAAGTTATGTGGTGATCTTTTCCTTTTACTTTTCCTCTTTTTAGGAGGATGTTTTATTGACCCATTTTCTAATGTGGGTTTACCGCAATGTAAATTTCAAAAAAACCATTAATGATTTCCACAGTGAAATTTCAAATTTCAAGGATGCAATTTATTATTATTCTTGACCGTATTTGGATGGTTGCTTATAGATTAATGGTTCCACCTAATCTCTCTCAAGTTTATTATGTGTTTCATGTGTCTCTCCTTAGTAATTACATACCTGGTACATCCCATGTACTAAATGAAAAGGTCATTCCTTTGGAGAAATATATTTCTTTATAACGAATAATGAGTAGAATTATTGATCATAGATATAATTTTATATGAAACAAGACCACTCATCTTGTTAAAGTCTTGTAGTGAAACAAACAATTTGAGGAAGCTACATATAAACCTAAGGATGTGATGAGAAAGTTGTATCCTCGTCTATTTATATTCGAGTAATGAATTTTGAGGGATAAATTCATTTTATAGGGGGTATAATATAAAACACCAATATTTAACACTTTTTTTTAAAAAAAAAAATTATTCTATTTGATATCCTACTTTTCACAAAACATCGATCTTATAGGAACTACAAAATATTATTATTTTAACACAATCATTATCACATAGTCGTTGGAATAGAGTGAATGAATGATATTAACTAAATTATAAAATTATACTTTACACATGTTTAAAAAATGAATTCATTGGTTACTAATTAATTAGAAATGTAAATAAAATCCAATTGAACTTAAAGGATGTGTTTTTATAAAAAACTATTTTTATGCCCACATTGGTATTTTATCTTAACAAATTGAATTAATCACTATTCCTAAATTATATTTATGAATTATATAGTTTATATTTTCAATAAAATCTTCTTAAAATTACTTCAAGGATTTTTATAGGATTAATAAAATAATAAGTCCAACATTAAGCAAAAAAGAAATATTTTTCTAAAGGGTAGTCTTGACATATTTTCATGGAACGCCAATTTTAAAAATAAATTTTGACCCTTTTATAATTTATATTTGAAAAAATAAACTTCATTTTTGAAATATGTATATAAAAATTATCTTAGTGTAAATATTTGTTATTTTTTTGATAAGTTTAATTTTCTTGATGAATAGTGAAAATACTACATTTTAATTAAAATTTTATTTTTCCTCTAATTTATTTATATAGTTAAATTGTGTTTAAAATTTTAGTTAAAGTATAATTATCCCAGTTATATATAAATAAATCTAATTTTATCATTTGAATCAATTTTACATTTAAATTGGTTATAAAAACAATATATACATTTAAACTTTTCACATTAAAAACATTATTTTTCATTATCTCAAAGGGATTAATTCTATATCTAATTTTTCAGTTCTATGAATTGAATTTTTTAAAAAAAATTCTACATATGTAATAATAAGGTAAAAATTAGTTTTTATGGTCAATTTAATTTTTGGAAATAAAAATAAAAGTTACCATGGTAAAAAAATTATTTACCACGGTATAGGTAAAAAATGAATTAAGTTGATGTTAAAATTTGAAGGCTTAAAATACCTAAAAATTACAACATTTTATGGTTGGTTGATGTGTGGTTATACCCTAAACATAATATTAAATATTAATTTATAACCAAATTCATGTAATTGAATGCCACCTCAATATGGCTGGCTTTAAATATAAAATATTCATTATTTTAATCACTTACACTCATATCTCCTAAAGTATAAATACTACCCCATTCAACCCACGAGACTTGAATCTCTTAAAATATATACAAACAACTATACTAATCAATCTCCCCACATTTAATTACTTATTTTCTCACCAAAATACCAAATCCAAGGTCCTCAAGGCTCTCTTAAGAATGTAATTTTCAAGAGGTGATATTCTCAAAGGACCTCTTTTAATTTCTTTTCTTCTTATAATTTCTTCTAACATCCTTCATCCATCATGTTATAATAATTATAGAAACATTTAAATAATTTAATTTTATATTTATAATTGAATATAATGTATACATTCATTTTATTACCTCCTCTTACTCAAAGAAATGAAACTATTGTCCAAATTATGTCAGTTAATCACTTCTATGAATAATGTTTTTGTTCGTCTTAAATTGTTGCCTTCATGGAAGGTCATTAAACTATTTTTATGGTTAAATATGATTATAATGGGTATATTACCTCTTATTTCATGTTTTGGAACTAATATATACTCATAATAGTAAATAAAACATTCTATAACATGATGTTTGGAAAAAGTCATAAATATAAACTAATCAATTATCATTAATATTTTATCTAATGAATCATACTCATGTATGGAAGAAAAATGATAAATGTGACCATTTAAAATTATTTAAGTTAATTAGTACCATTTCATTACACTTATGGAATTTTATTTCCATTTGACATTAAAATCCATATTTATACACAAATAAACAGATCAAGAAAATCCTGAAGTGAACTCACCCGAAACAATGAAAATCATGAAATATTATTGATTGATGGATGGTACGATCTTATAGTAATATAATATAATGTATTATAAATATTAATATTTTTATTTAATGAATTAATAAAATTATTTAAACCATTATAAAAATTTTTTAACTATATAAAAATAAAGGGAATCATGAGGTAAGGGTCTCTCGTCTCACTTTTTCTTCTATGAGATATATGCCTTATTCACCACTTATTTATTGTGTGTGGTGTATGTATACTTCCCTATGATATATAATATCATGAATATAATTTTAATAATGGTATAAATGTATCATTTTATAATTATTACTTTTATTGGAATATGATTCAAGTGACTACAAAGAGGTAAGGGACTTTTTAACCCAATTCTCATTCATTGGGTTAAATTTATACTTACTTAATTATGCCGTTATAAGTTTATTTGTGAGATGAATTTTTATTTTCTTATGTTGTATTTCAACTTTTTTTATATGTATTTACATTAAATACACATAATTATTAAATTTAATTCTCAATTCAATGATACGGTAGTTATAAGGTTCTTTCTTTAAAAAGTTATTTTTTGAAAGTTTCCCTTCAAATTCTCTTTTCTTTCATGTCCATGTTTTCTAAAAAAAATTAAATTGTTTTTTAATATTATCTTATAATTGTTTAAATTATTTTTACTCATGTTTAAATGTTTAAAAAATGGGTTTAAAGGATTATTTTTTTCAATTTCTAAGCAAGGTTCTTTATGACTTTTCCAAAAAAAATACAGAAGGAATTTTTTTAACTTCTACGACATGAGTGGATTTTACTTCTATCATGAAACCTTAATGCATTGATTATTACATTGGAAGTTTATAAGGTTATTTTCAGTGAAATTGTTTTTTATAATTACGTATAATTAAAAAAATAGAATTTATATTTTCCTAAAGAATTGTTTTACGTGATCTCTCAAAAATATTTTCCAACTAAGATAACATTATTTGATGTTAATTTTTCTTTTTTATGGATATTATTAAAGGAAATTATCCTTATTCTTTTATTTTTGGTTTATGATTATATTTTTGAAACCCATTTATTTTCCATGGGTTATGCAATGATGAAAGTTTTATGAAACCTATTTATTTTCCTGGGTTCTAACATGATGAATGATTAATGTTCTTGTGCCACATGTATGTATGGTTTTAATTATATGATGGGTGGGACCTATATATCCCTCAATTTCATTGGGTAATGATATTATATCTCAGGAGATAGACATAACAAGAATAGGGATTGAAATTTTTTCATAGAGGATTGAAATGGGAGGTGAAACCATTTCAATAAAGGACTTTGTCTGCCATGATAGTCTTGGGAGTGATCCTAGACTACCACAATGGTTTTGGGAGTGAACCAATTACATTATGACAGTATTGGAAAAGATATTTTACTACTAATTAAATGATTTTCTATGCTTATTTGTTTTCCAAAATTCCATGTTTTATGCCAAGTTATTCTGTTAGAATTCATGTCTTATGAATTTTTATGATTTATTTTATGATTCAAGATTATGATCTTTGATATGTAGGGTTTTATTTTCAAATGTTATGATCATATTTTTATACCATTGTGTTTATTTTATAATTCATATCTACCTTGTTTACCCTTACTAATTATCCAAGCTCACCCTTTTATTATTTTTATTTTATCCATGACATGAGGAAAGGTATTAGGTTCAATATGTCAAAAAGGGTTCTAATCTTGAAAGTATAAGTAGGAGACAATGTATACATTTTATGAACTAGTTTTTTTGTTTCAAAGTTTACAAACACACTAAACCCATGTGATTCTGGCATGTTTTTTTTGTAATATTAATATTCATCTATATAAATGTGAAATATATATATATATATATATATGAAAATAGTGGTCCATCATAATGAATTTTTACAGAAAAAATAATTAATTTAAATATTATATATTAATTGACACTTGAATTCAAAAATAGGTTTTATGTAGTCTATAATTTTTAAGTTAAAGGAGTTGGTTCACCCCCAAGAAATTATTCTAACCAACCCTCCACTAAACATCATGAAACATTCTATATAAAATTTAAGTTATATTAATGATTCCATAAAACATTATATCTGAAAAGAATATCTCCCTATATAATAGACACCTCAAGTTACTCAACCCATGGATGATAAGCTATTATCTATCTCTAAAATATCATATCACACTCTTCCTACACAATATCCATGTCCCAAAACTAAATACATTCATCTGAACCTTCTAAAATTCCTAAGAGATCCCTTCAAAATAGCCATCCATCATAAATAAACCATCTATTATGATATTTGCTTCATCTTTCACCAATTCTCTATTCTTCAAATAATGATTCACATTAGATCACTAAATATCTTTCCTTAAGTAAAATAAAACATATTATGTCTTCTTTATTTCATCAAAAAGAAAACATGCGAAATAACTATTTAGTAGCATACTCTCAACCCCCCCCCCCCCCACAATGAATCTATAAAATCTCTTTCATATTTTAATAAATATCCAATAAAGAAAAATCCTTCTATAATAATTCAATAAATACCCCCTTCACATCTATTATATGTTTCCATTCATCATCTTTGGACATCTTCAAACAGCTTATTGAAATAATCCAACAACTGGTGAAACTTAGAATTGATATGGAGCCTATAAAAATTGAAAGTAAACATCATAATCTTCCATATAATCATCATTATAATAGAAATATTCCCTAACAAAAAACATTGTAATGTGTGTGACTAAAATTTTAAAAAATTTATATCCCAAAATTACACATTGTATGTTCTACACTCAATGTATTGATGATATTCTAATCTCATATCATTAGATAAATCAATCACATGGTTATTTTAAACAACAAAAATCACATCATTATTTTAATGAAAAAACACTTTATAGGATACACTGAAATACACACATTACTCTCCCCCACTTTCTCACCCACATAACATTTTATATAACAACATCCCTACACCTAACCAATCACAACACTATAACACTACAATAATATTTTCCACATCTCCACATGCTAACCAAGGAAAAAAACTACAAAAACCAACAAAAATCACCATGATGACTACAAAAACATATTTATTCACCAAAAAAACAATACCATGCCAATTTCACTAAAAAATTATACCATTTATAACCACAGTGACATAATCATCCTTTCACCTCCACCACATCAACCATCACAGCTGCTCATAGTAACTAATGTAACCAATCACAACCCTTCTACCCAAAACATACAAACACCCAACATAGCCTATAAAAACCTCAACTAAATAAAAATATATAATTTAATGGGATATATAAATAATCAGAAAAAAACAACAATAAAACACCATAATTAGTACTCTCATTATTATTTTCATAAGTGTTGATAGAAAGAACATATTCAACAAAATTATTATAAACTATAAAATAACATTCATTAAAATATTAAAATTATTAAACTTTTATGGAAGGTAATATTATCAAATAAATCATATTAAGACTTCCTAATTACAATAGTCTAGGATATCATCAATTATAATCACTTTGATATATTGTCACGAAAACAACATAGATTTTTTGGAATAAATTTAATTATTGCTAATCATAACATTACTTATTCATTAGATATATGATTACAATTTATGAGATCTATTTTTAGTAATCATATCACATAGAATAGATGTCAAGATTTAACTTAAAATCAATACATACATCACTTTCATGCTTCATCCTTACCGGGTTAAACTAAACATTCTTTAAATATTCTACCTCCAAGGAAACATGATTTCGTATTATATAATGGAAACATACTTTTACATCCATATTTTGGTAAAACATGCTCAAAACACAACATGATTGAGGAAATATAGTTTAATTTATTAATTTTAAGGATCACTGGAATAATACCAAAAATTCTATCATGATTATAAATTAATCAATTTAAACAACCCCCAACTCAATAAATTATTCCCATAATAAAAAATTAGCATCTTACCCTTACAAATTCGCATTTAAATTTAAAAAACTAAATATATCGTGAAATTAAACATTAGATATATAACATAGAAATATTTCATTATTATAAAATTTAGTATATTCTTGATAATGAGAAAAAATTATTTAAATAAAAGTTTTCAATTGTTTTAGGGATTTTCACAAACTATGCTTAACATATTCCAAGATTTATATAAATAAATGAAAAATAGCCTTATAATAAAATCCTAACGCATTCATATAATATATCAAGATTTGAAGGTAACCCATGGTATAACATCTCATATTAAATATAAAGTTTAAAAAATTTGGTTTTTAAAACAATTCTAGTAGAACTCCTACAATTTTTTTTCTATTTTTCAAAAAAAAAAACTTTTTAAATTAGATGAGGGGATATTATATATGATCCTGTATTAATTAAATGGGTTGGAGGAAACTTGATTCCACCCCCCCCCCACCATAACCCCATATATTGTTAGATATGAGAGAACCCAAATTAACTTTTGATGGTTAGTGTAAACTCATGAGTATAGAAACGGGATGGTCCATATAGACAATACCAATTCATATACTAGTCTCATGCCCAAAACATGAGCCACCCACTCACACAGAAGGCGCTACCACATGACCTGAGACAAATACATTCCCATTCAACTTAATGCATCCCCTTCCTCATGACCCATCATAGACCCTTTCTCATGAACTTTTCACATTTGTTCTATGAGATCGTAGACCCGTGACTACACAACATAGTATCTTCTTTTCTAAGGGACAAAAAAGGAGAGGGGATGGGACCCAAAGTGCTATAACACTACTAAACCACTAGTGAATATCATAATGATGAGGATTCCAATTAGAACCTAAAATCCACAAAAGATGAACCTTCCACTAAATTTCACAATATTAGGAAGAAACTAAACACTATCACCAAAACCCTAAACTGGTCAACTATCCTAGAATCCCCCAGAACAACCCAAATCACATAAGAAGTTGTCAAACTACACTTGAGTGGGTTCATAGGTAATTTATTAGAATGAAATGGTATTAGAGACCATGGATAAGAATAACCAATCTATAAAAAAATTAAATGAAAAATGATCTGAAATAAAGAAAAAAATAATAAATAATAGACCTAGAATTGAAATTTCAAAGGATAGATAGTGACTGTAAAGGATTCATCAACATAGCTTCTGATAGTGTAACTTAATGATCAATGAGTTGAGAGGAACCCTATACATATTTGAGAACCACTGAAAGAGAATTAGAAATAATTAATCATCTAATAAACACTAAAAACAAGTGATTCTATACTATAAGAAAGACTAGGGACCCATTATTATGATTTTTCAAATGAGGGTGACTGAAGTTGGAACCATTATTGACAGATCCCCTAAGATGTCTCAAATCTATGAAACCATGATATCATAAAACCATAGAATCCATATCACATTATTATTTCCCCTCTACCAGAAATCTGATAGTTCCAGGACCAAGAGGAAGAAGAGTTTAGTAGGTAGAAAGGTGACTAGTGTAACCACCCAAAGGGAGTCATTATTTCCAATGGGGTATCAAATTTTGAAATTTTGAAAACTTAATCTATTAATTACTAAAAAATGTGTTTAGTATAAGAAAAATTTGTGGTCGATCTCATGAGATTATTTTAGTAATGTTACGAAATTTAATTGAATGAAGTGTGATCATGAATGAAGGAAAAATGGGTTAAAGAAAATATCAATTTGAGAAGACATGAAAATATTTTCAATTTCTAGGTTTTTTTATTACTGAAGTGGGAAATTGAATTGGTTAGTCATGTTTCTTTTTTGGATTCAAAACTAAGAGGATCATTTTTCATTGTATCCCCACTTCAACTCAAAAATACCTCTTTTTATATGGTTAATTAATTGGGGTTATTAATTAATTAGGTTTATTAATACCTTATATAATAATAATAATCATAAATTACACAATGGTTATGCATAATTCAAGATGATCAATTGATGAAATAAACATGACATTAATATTCATATTGGTAATGATCATGAAATTAAACCTATTAAGATGTGAATAATTAAAAATGAATTTAAAAACCCAAACATAAGAAAGAATATAGAAAATAAATCTATTGTCACACTCTCACTTAGTTTACATCACTTTTTTAATAATAGAATAACCCACTCATGATATTCATGAATGTTTATTATAAATAAAATAACACAAATGAAAGTGTAGAAGTAGTCCATCAAGTAGTGATAATTCCATCCTTCAGCTTCCTAGAATCTAAATTTGGTTTTAATCCTAATTATATTATTGAAATTTATCATTTATATGATAATAAATACATAAGGATGAACCTTTCATATTTAAAATATAATACTATAATTTGAATGATTAAATACTAAATATTATCTAGTCAAATATCTAAATAAAACTCCATGATAATCTAAAAAATTATATTTTTTTATTTGAGGTTTCTTGTGGGTTCACAGTGTGAATATAAATTCACAGAGTGAATCCATATTTTATTCGCATTGCATCAATACAAATCAAAAATTTAATGTAATGATCTTTATTTTATGTCATGAGACAACTTTCCATGTCTATTTTTCTTTACTTCTTGGAATTATTCACAACATGAATAGGGGATTCATATTATAAACTATTGTTATATAGTCTCCCATCTAGGTTGAAGACTTTAAAAAACTCTATAATTTTTGTGAAAGGTATGTATTTGATTGAAACATGATTATTCTAGATTCTTCACTTCTTTCCAGTTCCATTCTTCTAGTTCCATGTTGTAACTCTTTGTGTCCTGAAGAAAAGTTTCAGCAGCTCTCTCCTTTATAATTTTCTTATTTTTCCTCCAGATTAAATTCAAGCATATCCCTACTATATAGTCAATAAAATAATAAATAAATAACCAATAATATTTAATTTAATTCCAAAAAATAATTAATTTTATAATCCGAAAATAAATTCACAAAATGTAGTTTTCAAATCCCCACACACATAAACACATTATTGTCTTAAAAGATTAAATTTTAATGTATTCAAAAAGGAATCTCACACTAACAATATTTAGACAAAAAATTAATGAAAGAAATTTTATTTTCAATGAAGAAATTTTATTTTCATACATTACATAGAAAAACATTTTAAATTTCTCACTTTTAAAGGAAATTAAGTTGAAATTTCATTTTACTTTATCTCTTTTGAAATAATGATGCTTCTTATTTCAACCATTTGTTTTTTTGAATTTATCATTAATATTTCGGTCTATTGTAATCTTCCTCAGTTTAATTTATTTTCCACTCATCACTCAAGGTATTAAATTTAAAATTTAGTTATACCCATACCATTATTCGTCCTTCTTACCATGTTCTTACAATGAATCTCTAACTTCAACTCATAAGTAAAAAGATCACAACCCTCCATAAATACTTTAAAATAATGTTTTAATGTCACTAATGATTTAGTTAGGTTAGTAAATCGTGTTAACTAATAAATTTTTAGAAGGATTTTAACTCTTGAAGCATATTTTATAACATACTAAAGTAACTCAATGAAAATTATCCTTCTCAAAGGTGACATCTCTCCACTCTCCCCAATACAGAAAAGTAAGGATCATGAAACATATGAAATATTAATGAATAAATACCAAATTTTATTTTATTTTTGTTATTTTTTTACTTTTTTACTTTTCAAATTAATTTTTTAATTTTTTTCAGAATTAGTACTTAAAACAACTCACACACCCATCACCTAACCATGGATGATCTCAAAATCATTTATTTGGAAATGGATATTTTTCACCCTCCTAATACTGAACCCATTTTTTCAATTTTTTCAAAACAAATCATGATGGATAAATAGTGAAATAAGATTAATGTAATATTATTACCACTCCCACATCCAATGAGAAAAACACATCATGTATCTAAAAAATTTAAATCATACGCTTCAACCATGGTAAACCCCTCTCTTATAATTGTTCAGTTGAATATCATGTAAAATAGAAAAGAGTATTATTTGATAGGATATGATAGGATTGTAATTTAAAAAGTTTCCTAACAATGTAATTAATGGATTATATAATTTAAAAGTTGGATAAATGTAAATGATGGGTCTTAAAGATAAATGGATGTTTAAGAAAATTTCCTCAATCACTTTAAAATTGATTTTTTATAATCATAGATTCAATAAGATACACAGAAAGTTATATAAGATAATATGTCAAGGTTTGTATGAAGAAATATCCTCATGAAATATTTATAAAAATTATAATCCTATCAGAAATGGGAATATATAATTGAAAAAATCACCCATGTAAATGCATAATAATAAAAAAATATTAACAAAAAATAAAATATTTAATGTCTGTCAAGTTTATGAGTGAATTTTATTTAAAAACATTTAGAAACTTCATAAAATAATGATAATTAAAATAAATTCACATATTTACTTATTAATTACACATTTAACTCAATAAGAATTATTAAAAATTATATTTAAAACAAGTCCTGATATTTATCCTAAGTGACTCTTGTCTCCTAGATTAGTGAATTCTCAAAATGAAATGTTGGGGAATAAATTTTTCAATAAACTTAAAAATCATAATTTTAAATTATTTTTGGATAGTAAAAATAAAATAAATAATTAGAACTCATACTCCCCTTCTAGTGAAGATTTTAATTTTCTCCATCTATTGCGTGTCTTGTGCTTTTGACAATAAGGACCTGAAAAATAAAAATAATTAAGTAAAAGTTTATGTACAATTATAATGAAAATCAAAAATATAAGGTTGGGTGATACAATACTCTAAAACTAAAATTTAAAATCCAAAGAAGATAGAAAAAAATCAATTTAAATCTCAAAATCACTTTTGTTATGATATTTCAGCTCAACCTAACAAATTTTTAACTTATGTGATGGAGGATTAGATAAATTTTACCTATTCCAAATCAATAAATGGTCATGGATGGGTCTTCAATAAATAAGTGGTCCCTTTTCTTTTCTATAATATTATCTTCACTCTTTTTATGGGTAGCACATTTTCCTCCTCTATCAGGATACTCCACTAGTATTTATTTAGTCTGTAAAATTAAGAAGTTAGATCACACAAAAATAAAACATATTAGACTTACTAAAACTTTTTTGGTGCATCATTCTTTTTAGTATATTAAATTATATTCTATATCTAGCACTATTTTTCATGATAAGTTTTATCTTTTTATTTTTCCTAGATAGAATCTATATTAGTCCATTATTCAATGAAAGGAAAATATTTAGCATCTGACATTTTTCCGTATTCTAGGACATCATATTTAAAATCATAATTCTTAATAGTAGTGAGTGTATTAAAATTGACCTACTTGCCACTAAATCATAGGCATAGATCACCAATTTGATCAAATATAGGTCTATCAATTTTCATGAATTTTCTTCACATGATTATTGGTGCCTTTTATTTATCTATTTCTAATATAGGGAAGTCTAATATAAATATAAACTTATCCAATTTCAATAGTATATCCTCAATCAACCCTCATAGATACACGACCATGGAATCTTCTAGTTTATGTGAAACACTTTTAATCTTTATGTCCTCCAATATAAATATTTTAAATGTATTGTATGACATTATATTTATACTGACATCAAAATCACACAAATCTATCCCAAATTTATTAGATCTAATATTAATTAGAATAGAAAAACTGCATGGTTCTTATTTTTTTTTGGTAACTCCCTTGAAACCAAATATGAATATTCCATTATATATGGGATACTATCAATATGATACAAATTATTCATATTTGAAACCTACTACTCAAAGAATTTTCAATATGTAGGCTTATATGCATGTTTTTCTTTAAAGGGGATATAAAAATGCATTGTTATAAAATTTCCCATAATCTTACCATTTTTTATTTTAATTTCCCCTAATTTACCTTTTTTATAATTGTTAATGATATATTTTATGGTGGCTGGATCTTATATTAATTATTATTTAGTTCTATTTCTCTTTTCATTATTATTTTCTAGCTTTTCTTTTTATTTTTATTCTTATTTTCATGCTATTTTTTATTTATTTCATGGAATTTTTTAGTGGTTTTTTCACTTCAAAAAGTTATTTCCTTTATTTATCCTCATGGGGGAACCTCCATATCATAAAACAATACGTCTTAGGGCCTACAAATAAGTTTATTATTAATCTTTCCAACCTGGAATTCTATATTTGATAGAACATAATTTTGATCATTTGAGTCTTCCATTAGCACATTGATGAAATCCTAGATTTTGGTTATGATTGTTGAAAAATTCTCCAAAATTTAATGATTTTATTTAATTTTAAGTGTCATATCCTGAAGTTTTAAATGAAATACTATGTTAAGAAGTATGTAGACTATGAAACACCAAGCATAAATGTACATGGAAATATAGTTATATAAATATAAACATTATTACCTATTCATTGCATTAAATAGTATGGATAAGATTAACTAAATTATTAAATATATATAAAGTAACTAGTAGATTTAAATTTATTGATTAATTATCAAAAAATTATCACTCTATTTTTAGTAAAGTCATTTTGTTCTTCAAAAATACATTTTCATCAAATAGATTTTATTGCATCTTGTGGTAAAATGTTATAATTAATTTTTAGAATTTTTTAAAAAAATAACTTCATTTTTAAAATCATCACATAAATATTAAATTAGGTTAAAGTTTATAGAATTTTCAGAATTTTTATATTTTTTAATTAAAAATGAAAATTTTTAATATTTATCATAAAATGTACTTTCTTTTAAAGTATTTATAAAGTAAAACTCTATTTTTTATTATATTTCAAATTTTCATTTGTACCTTTTATTTAAAATAATAAAAGTATAGTTTTTTTAATGAATTTTACACTTTTATTTAGTGTAAAAACATTTTCGTACTTAAAAACTCAATTTTTTAAATGTTTTTTCATTGAGTTTTGCATTTTAAAATTAAATTCAATTATTCTAATTTTTTTAAATATTTAAAAATTGGTTCTATATTTTGAAACCATGAGTTTAAATTTGGTAAATATTCACCTCTTATTTTTGACATTATGAATAGTAATCTTAGTAATTTTTCTAACCATGGTGATGGGTAAATTAGATAATTGAGGATAAAAAATAAAATTATAAGGACTAAAAAAGTGTCCCTAACACTTTTCTTGATTTTATTTTATTATTATACTTCATCCATAATCACCCAAATGAATAATATATGGACTTTTATCTCCATTTGTCTTTGATTTCGACCTTTATATTATTTTATATAAATAAAAGTAAAAAAATTAATTCTCTTTATTTTATATTCACAAAAAATTACATAGTGATAAAAATATATATATTTTTAGTTATAAACATTAATTTTAAATATAAATTACTATGTAAATTACATTAATAATTTATAATCTTTAGAGTTAAAATAATTACCTAAAATCCTTATGAAACAAGGACATGGTGCTTGTGAAATATAATGACCCAATATTTACATACATTGACATTACATTTCTTTTGCATAATACTTAATACATTACACAAATATATTCTCAAATACTATATTTGTTTAGTTTCTTTGGAAACTCAGAAAATAATCTTCAAACTTGGTGAAAGATCTTCAAAATCTCTCATAAAAATCTTCCCCTTTTGTTTTCCTACCTAAAACTTTTCTTTATATCTTGGGGAAAATAAAACATAAAAGATGGTGATCTAAATTGATCAGTAATATTAAACATGGATAACATAAAACAAACCATAAACATTTGAACATAAAAACATGAACATAAAGTTTAAATATCAAAATCTTGAATTGTGAAATAAATGTTTCCAGTACGTAAGGCATAGATCATAAAGGATCATTAAATATGATATAATAGCATTGGAATAAAACATGTAATTGTGTAAAAATGATAATCACACAATATGATTTCTATAGTAGCCAAGGCATTGCTTCCAAACCATCATAATGGACAAATTGAATTACTGAACTGGGATTACTTATCATTCCAGCCATGTATTACTGAACTGGATTTACTTGTCATTCCATTCATGTCTATATCATGAGATATAAATATTTTATCAATTAATTGGAGGGATATATAAGTCTCTTCCATCTCATAATTAAATCATTCTTACATGTTCCATAAAAACATAATTCATTCATCATAGCATAACCCATGAAATAAAATGGGATTCTTAAACATCATTCCATCATAACATAGTCCATATAATATGAGTGGAATTCATAAAAATAATTCCATAATAAATACAATAAAATAAAAGTATTAATAGGTAAAGAAACATAACCCTATTTCATCTTACATGTAATTTAATTTTGATAAAACACACGCACTTAATTCCTGTGGAAAATATCCTTTCTTATTCAAAAACGTTTCCTTTTCTCAAAATGCTGCGCAATTTTAAAAGAAAATAATTTAGCTGAAAATACAATTAAAATCATTTAGAGTTAGATTTATTTAAATAATTCGTTATGAAGATGTAAAAATACATTTATGATGTATAAGTTAAAGAAAACATTCTTCTCATACTCTTTTCAGAAAAGTCAAAAATTACCTCGTATTGAAAATGAAAGAAATATTCCATCTATACCATTTAATAAAAATTATCCAATTGGTAAAATTGACTTTAAATAATATTAGAATAATATAAATAATATTATATATTTATTAAACATGTATTTTCATGATAAATATACCCCCATAAATACTTATGTGTAAAACATCTCAGAAAATAATGAGATTGCGAAATTATCCCTTACCTTAGGTCTAATATCATTTGTATGTGTCTAAAACTCATGTATAGTTGGTTTAAAAATATTATTAACATTTAATATGACCATAATAATATTTATTAAATCATATATGATTCACTTATAACTTAATATTACCCGTCCATTTATCAAATCCATGTTAAAACAACGTTTTGGGTAATAATCATTTTTTTATCATAAATTTTTTTTACTTTTTATTCTTGATATTATTACTTATATCAAGATTTAATTGCTTCAAAAATTTAAAAAATGATTTATATATCATATATATTCATTATATAATTATATATAATAGGTATATAAATAAAAGGAAAACATCGTTCATGGAAACGGTAGGTCATATGTACGCATGAATGCTGCTTTCATTTCTTTTCCATATTAAAGGAATGAAAAATACATGATAAATAGGTATATTATAATACTTTTATAATATATATGTTATATATGTTACATAATTTTATTAGTTCCATCCTTTATAAAATCCATGTATGGCATGAACGAGTCATATCACTTTGAGGGGGCAGTAGTCCGCCCTTCCTCAAATGGAATTATAGTATTTACACATTATGAAAAGCATATAGGTATGATATAAATAAAAAATACATAATTATAGAGACAATATAAATAAAATATATATCATATATAAATACATTTCCATCATAATTGAAACCATGATAGGTGGTATAATAAAATTTAACAATCATCGTTTTGTGAGGACGTAGTTCGCCGTACAAAGAAACAGTATGTTCTTATCTATTAGATGGAGGTGTGTGTATTTTTAGTTATAATAATTATCATAAAAACATACTAGTATATTTAGGATACTGTTTTTTTATGTAATAAAATAATAATAAGATCATATGAAGTGGAGAAGGAAAATAAATTAAAAGAACTTGAGAGAAGATGTTACCTCTAAATTGGGTAACTTCTTTTGATTTGAGAAAAAAGGATTACTTGAAATGTATTATTCCTAATTTATGGATTATAGGAGGAAGGGAGGGTTTTTGGGAGCTTATTTTGGTATAATTTGGACGGTCTAAGCGGCTTTATAGGTGTTTTTTATGTGGGTAGAGGTGGTAGCCTTTTTTAAGAGGGAGGGGGAACTTTAGGAATGTCTTAAAATATTAATTTATTATAATTTCAATTTCAATTAAAAATTGTCCAAAACTCATTTAATTAAAATATAATATGATTTTAGTTCAAATACCAATAATAAAATAATTTTTAAATAAGTTTTTAATATTTTCTTATCCTTATATTTTTGGTTTAAACCTTATTTTACTCTTTTTAATCTTACAGTGACATCATGTTATTTACACATTGTGGGTTAATGTAATTAACATATCATGTAAAACGAACAAAAAAAGTAATTTATTGCATATTTGGACTTTTATTAACCATTTTTATGAATCATAGATTTTTAGAAATTTAATATCATTTAATAAACTATTTTCTGTTTTAAGTTATGAATTATGTCAATTTTGGACACTATTTATACATGATTTTTTTTAAAATTTATATCAACCTGATTCCTTAGAACCAAAAATAAATTAACACAAATATAATATGTCAATATAATCCATAAAAGTAGTGGATAGAATCAAAATAATCAAATTACATTTATTTTAATATTTTTAATATCATTTATTTGAATCCAATATTAATGAATCAATCATTGTATCGTCATTATGTCATAATTAAATTTATTTATTTATTGTCTAAGAATTATAAATAAAATAAAATGATGTATGAAATAAATTTATATTTATAATTACTATTTATAGTCGTATAGATCACTTATATAACCCTGTATAAAAAAACTATTAAAAGATACATGTTTATGTTATATTTCTCTTTACTTTAAATTAATTCTTATAAAATGTCAATTCCACATACAAGTGAAACCATTGGGTCCCAAAATAGACCTAACGATTCCCATGGTTATAAATATATCATCCAATAATATTAGTCCACATTTTATGGTAGTTTTATATTATTAAATTATTATTTTATACGCTTATTTACCAGATTTACACTTTAACCATGGTAAATAAAAATAATTATTGAAGTTACTATTCATAATTTCCAAAACTAAAAGTTACCTATTTAAAAATTAAGACCTTTTTATTCCAAATAAGTAATCCATTTTTCCAAATTCAAAACTTAAAATTTTTAGTAATTAATTTAAAATTACTTCTCATGGTTAAAACCAAAAGGAGGGTTTTTAAGAAGTAATAACTATCAAAATATTGACATGTGTTTATGTCCAATTTCAATAATAAATTACTTCCAATGACCAAAATTAGATTAAATAATAAAAATTTAATCCAATTAAACTTTAAAACCAATTAATAAGATAATATAACTATATAAATAAATTAGATGAAAAGACAGATTTGAATTAAAATGTTGTATTTTTTACTATTCATCAAAAAAATGAAACTTATTAGAAAAATTAAAAAAACAACCAAAGTAAATTTTTATATTCTACACTAAAATAATAAGTTTATTTTTTAAAATTTAATATATAAAAATTCAAAATAATATTTAAAATGGGTGCGCCATCAAAAGGTGGAAAAACTGCATTTTTTGAATAATACTTCTTTTATCCGAAAAATTGAATTTGTTGTTATATAATGTCTATAAAATACATAATATTAATTTAAATGTTATATAAAATTAAAAATGTGGTTAATAATATTCATAATAGCTAGTTTATATCCCATTAAATTACAATATTTTAAAAATATATCATTATTTAGTGAAACTCAAAATTGTGTACAACAAAAGCTATCAAGGAACGACATTATTGCATGTAATGAAGGCCAAGTCAGTGTTACATTTAGTGCAAGATTAATTTGGTATAGTTTAAAACATAATCTAAATATAGTTCTTCTATACATTGAACAAAATCTATACTCAGTGTTGCATGAAATGAATTCTATCAAAAGAAATTGAAATTGTGTGTAGCACAAGACAATAATAGTGTTGCATATACTTCAAACTAATACAATTTTGCATATAGCACAATCTAAACTTGGTGTAGAATAAAACATAATACATTAATGAAATTAAAAAGAATCTATCTCATAAAATCTCAGGGTGTTACATGAAAGTTGTACAAAAATTAATAAAATGATTTTGAAAACACTGAAGAAAATATTATTTGAGTCATTTACAGTTTACTATGACTTTTTAAGAAAACTAATAAATATTAAAAAGGTTTGGATAAATTTTATTCAAATTAAATTATATTATTTTAGTATAAAAAGTCAAATTAAATGAATAGTTCCAAAATTGACATTTATTTTATTTTATAAAAATAATATTTTATTAAATGATTTAAAATACCAAAAAATATTATCCTCATAAAAGTGAGTGGGATACTATTTATTAATTAAAATTTAGTTAATTTATGGGATTTTTTTTCTTTTTATCGTGACTATATTAACCGCTTAATAGTAAAAAACTTTTATATCATTGTAATTGTCAAAATGGTTAACAAAGGGTTAAAACTGATAAGGGTAAAAATGTGATCGAAACTTTCCCAAATTTAATTTTATGAGATTATTTTAGCTCATAATTATATTATATTAAGATATTATCAATTTTGATTCTTTTTTTTGTTTAAAATTAATTTATATTAAATTAATATTTTAAGAAATTCAAAGAGTACCCCTGCCCTCTCTTATAAAAGGAAAATATTCTTCTCAATTATTAAAAATTAAAGAAATATTTTGTTCATCCAATAATAACCCAAATACATTAATTAAATCAATATAAAAATTATATATTCCTTTTTTTAATTATAAAACCAACCTCAGAAATTTTTTGTTGTAAATATTAAGCGGTTGTATATAGAAGATGTATCGTTCTTAACTGAGCGGTTTTGTTTTATTTATTCATCCATGTCATTGAAATATTATTCAACAATTATGATATAATAAAATTTATATATATCATATACTAATATTGTATAATTTTAATGGACTAACCTATATAAATCTCCTCTTTCATCAAATGGTAAATTAAATTTTCATTCATGTGTTCGATGGACTAGTGCCTCACGAACCGATGAAATTCATTTTCCATAGACATCTTTCACAACTAGTTATAATGATGAATTTAATTTATATATATATTATATTCATGAAATCTTTAACATTATTTAGAAGTAATATATCATCCATTTTCCTGAATTTTCATTCCTTAGAAAATGATAATGTCGTTCTTGCATATGTGTGGACTACCACCTCCATGAAGTGATGTGATTCACTTTTCATCACCAAATCACATGAATGATATATATATATATAAGTATATTTAAACAAATTAAATTAAATTTATGATATAATTATAATTCTATATTGATAAAATAATCCTTACTTTCTTCAATAATAATCGTTGAAAAATATAAACATTACGCATGTGTGTGTATGGCCTACCATCTGCATGATTATAACATAGTTAATTTTCCATAAAACATCTTTCATGGTTTGTTTTAATAGTATAATTTATGTATAAAATTATAATTATTCCATGATTATTATTTCGTATATGATTTAATAATGACTACTTTGACTATATTCAACCTAAAAAATCCATTTCAGGCATAAGATCTGAATATCATCAAAACGTCTAATGTGAACTCAATTGATTAAGTAATTTATTATAACATGGTAAAAAGGAATAATAAAAATTAAAAAGGTTCATAATAAACTAAATTATTAACATAAGTTTATTATTCATGAATATAAAGAACATATTTGATGATTCAAACTCAATCTATGGGACTTTATTTTAAAAACACTCTTTTAAAGTCTCTCTCCATACGGTTTCCCTTCCATGTCCATATTCTTAAAATTATTTTATAAATATATTTATATAGACATGAAATAAATATAAATAAAATTTTTTGTTTATTTTTTTTTACTTTTGTTCAATGGTTTCCAAAAGGAATATTTTTATGTATTTTATGTGAAATGTTTTGACACAATATAGAAAATGGATGTTCAATTTTAACAAATACAACAACAACTAATTATATACCATGTATGTGAAGTTCCATTATACTCCAATTATGGGCAGTTACATTTTTAACCAAGGACAGTTCGTTCTGTTATAGACCAAGGATGGGTGGGTCTATGATAGCCATCCAATGTATTGGGTATTGAAGTCGACCATATGGTTATTCCATATGTAAAAGTGATATTGAAAATTATGTCCCAAGACTCCTACATGTTTTACCTATGATTTATATGGGATTTTAGAGAAAACATATGATTTATCATGCTAATATAATGATCCTTTGTTTAAAGGAAAGTATATACTAATTTTTAAAGGTGAAAAATATAACTTTGTGAAAAAAGATATTTTATGTTTTCCATGACTGTGAAGAAGCCATTATGAGTTTCATTTTTCCTTTAAGATTAATTATTAAAATTTCTTTGAAAATATTTATATTGATAATTTTATTTATTGGGTAGGAAAAAGATTATTTGGAACTCTAATGTTTATTTTTGAAATTCATATTTTTGTGAGTATTCATGGACTAATGGGTTTCTTTATTTTTTATTTTTATGAACCTTAATGATATTTTTATTGTAAAACCACATTTGAAAATGTTTTTAATAGGGTTAAAGGATGTTTAATGTAATATAAGAAATAAATTTTAATATTGTGAAGATTTTTCAAGAAAAAAACCATGTTTTACTTTTAAAGTTTTATATTGTGGGAAAAATGAATACTGAGTAAAAGTGTACACTTTGTAATATATGATATTTTTAAGTTATATTTATGAAAAAATTCTATGAAACTATAAACCTAAAATATATTTTGGAATTAAAGAAACTTAATTATATTATAAATACAATATATTATGTAATTTTTAAGTCCAGGTCCTTATAGTTGTTATCAGAGCTAGGTTTAGAAAACATTTGGGATTATAATGTTTTCCTAAGAGGTTATCTTAAGAGTTATAGATACCATCATTGGACTATGAGTGTTATATTGATCGTATGTTAAAATTCTTAGACACTCCATTTTCAAGTTTGAAGTGATAGAACTTTATGTTAATTAATGGTATTTTTGGAGACATTTTACTGGCTTGAGGTAGATATAACCCTAGGTTTAATATGGTGGATTATTTTAGAATAATGCTGATATATTTTTATGAATGTAAGAATAAATATATGAGATAACCATTTAGGTTAAATAATTATATAATTTTGAAATTATTGAGGTTATTTTTTAAGATTTGTAGGTTAAAAGATTATAGAATTTCTATTGGTATTTCCTTTACACATAATATTTTAATTTTAGCATGTAATAAATTATTTCATGTTTTAATAATGTTATTTTATATGGATTAAATATTATTTATCAATATGAAAGTAAAAGGATCTAAAAAATATTCTCATCCCTTCTAGATAATTTAATCATTACTTTCATGGAAAAATATTGCTCAATTATATTGAAATTTTTTTAACATCCAAATCACCTATAAGAAAATATTTGATCTATTAAACATGTTTTCATTTCTATAAAATTTCCAAATATAATGGAATCTATTTTATTTGGTTTCAAAGTCTCCAAAAATATATCTAATTTGGAAATAGAAATACGACTAAGTACTTGACAATTTATTTTCTAGATATATGGACCTTAATCTAGAAGATAAAGGGTGTATTGATAGCATAAAGGAAGGCCATGATGTCTAGATTTATGGTATAAATTATTTTATTATATTCTAGGTATGAATAATGGTTAAGTTTATATTGATAAATGATAAGTACATGTCATTGAATAAGATGAGAAATCATGGTTAAAGGTTTAGAAAATAATTAGAATGAAAAATGAGTTTATTTTCAATATTTTGAGAATGATGAAACATTTTAAAGAAGATTTTGTTTTAAAAATATGGAAAAATGTATTATATTAAATTGATATTGTTGGAAAGTGGTGTAGATAAAAGGTGATATTTTTTAAAGACACTCATTTATGTAAATATGATAAATGGTTAAATAAAATATTGACTTAATATATACTAAATGGTAGTGAATTAATATTATTTTATTTTATATAAAAATGATTTTAATTGAAAACCTTTTAGGTTTAAAAGTGACTTTATTATTAATGGTATGTTTGAGGATGTACATTATATTTTTGATAATTTTATAGTAATTATTTTAATATAGTTTTAGGAGAAGGATAAATCATCACATATGGCAAGGTAGTAGGGATTGAACCTACAACCAAAGGGAAACAATCATGAATTATCTACCATAGGCCTATATGATGTCCTAGTTAATATGAAATTAAAAATAAATATTAATTTGATATTGGGATCATATTTTTAATCATATATATAACTGTGGGGCTCAAAAAATATTGGTGACTTGGAGATTAATATTATTTTCGCAAAAGATCACTATATTTTTGGTAACATTATATGGATAAGTTAAATAGGATATTATAGGATTTTATATGAGGAATAAAGGTTGAATTATCTTTTGTAAATATATGTGATTTTTAGTGACTAAATTAATTTATTGTAATTATTATCATATTGTGGAGATTATAGGACTGTTCTATATGCATTCTTAGTATGATACATTAAGAGAGATTGATGTTATTTGGAGATAAATGTTAAATTCATATTTGAATATTGTTTGACTGAATATTTATAATATTTTAGTTTCAATACCAATTATGAATATTTTAATGAATTTTAAGGTTAGTTATTTATCAAATTTTCTATGTTGAAATTTGGGTGTCATTGTTGTTTATTTGAAGATAAATCTTTTATTACATAATATGAATATTTACTCATATTTGAAATTATCTTATCTTTTTATAACCATTATTATTTTGGTTAATGCCTAAAGAATGGAGGAATAAATTTTTATCCATTTTTGGAATTATATGATCTTATGGAAGCTTATTTCAATGATTCAAGAATTAAAAATAAAATTTAATACTCATAGTTTAGATAAAAAGATGAAATTATTGTGTAAATTTATTAAAGGATGAAATTATATATTTCTTGTAAGTATATTTCTTTATGTTATGAGTTTTTATGGAAAAGGAATTCCTCAACTATAGGAAAAGGATCTTGAAACAAAAAAAATCATATTACATTCAATTATTATGCTTTGATGTCCTTTTCAATCATCTTTGATTTATGGTTTTGTGTTTGTTAACATTCTCATGATCATTCACTTTTTTGTGATCAATGATCTCTATAAACCACCCAAATTATTTACACATTATGCTTTTCTTCAATATACATATTTTCACTTCCCACCAATTTTTTCCTATTTACCAACCTATTTGGGTGTTATTCTAGATAACATTTGTATTTTCTTTTCCCTCTTTTCAAGAGGAATTTTTATTAACCATTTTCAAAATGAGGGATTTTAACAAAGGTATTTTAAAATTTCAAACCATTTATTTATGAGTACAATTTGAAATTTTTACGTTATAATTTATTAAAAGGGGTATAATTTAATATCTATGTATTTTAAAATAAATATTATCTTCGATAGCATGTAAAATATGCAGCAATGACTTTAAATGAACCATGGAATATTATTATTTAAATATGATTGTTATAACCTAGTCATTTAAATGGATGGTATGAATACTATTAACTAAATTATTAAATATATATAAATTTCATAATCATTTTAAATGTTTTTATTAATTCTTTTGAAATAAGAATATAATTTTTTTCAGTTATTTTATTCTTAAAAAATAATTTTTCTTCACAAATAGTGTTATTACATTCTGTGGGAAAATATTATAATTAATTTTTAAAACTTTTAGATAATTTATTTTAAAAAATAAACTTTTTTAAAATTATAATTTCTATATTATCTAAAGTGGAATTTTTTAAAATAATCTAAAATGTTTTTTTCAATTAATTGTGAAAAATATTGAAGTTTATTAAAAACTATATGTTCATTTAAAGTACTTAAAAAGTAAAATTATATATTTATTAGTTTTAAAATTTTAATTAATTTTTTTTAATTAAATATAATCCAATTATATTATTTAGAATGAATTTTTTTTATTTGAATTTAGTATAAAAATAATTTTTACTTAAATATGCATATTTCTGAAAAATAGTTTTTCATCGCATTTTGGTAGTTTAGTTTTAAATAATATTTTTAAACTAATTTTTTTGAATCATTAAAAATTAATGACATATTTTTTATGAGTGGGTCCAAATTTTGAAATTAATCTCCTTTTATTTTTGGACATCATGAAAAATAACCTTAGTAATTGTCATTACCACAATAAATCGGATAAAAATAAAATGATAAGGTCTAAGAAAACTACCTGTATACTTTACTTAGATTTATTTTATTAGGGTATATCATCCAAAAATAATCTAAAAATCAATTCTATATCTTTTTTCCATTTTTCAATGATTTTGGCCATTGTATTATTTTATATAAAGAAAAGTCAAAATTCCATTTTTTGTTTTATTATCTAAAAAAATTTTATAAATGGATAAAAAAAAATATTTTTAGTTATCAATATTAATTTAAATAATAAATTATTTTATTACATCATGTTAATTTGTTTTTAGTTTTTATTGATGAAATAAATACCATAAATAATTAGACAACACTAACACAGTGTTTGTGTAAGCAGTAGAGAAATTAATATAATTATTTTAAAAATCTAAAAAAAATATTATTTAAGTGATTTATCCTTTAAAATTAATTTTTTAGACAATTATCACATATTATAGAGGCTAGGATACATGGGATTATAATTAAATGTTTTTCTGGTACTTTTAATAGTAAAATTAATTGAATAGATCCAAATATGATATTAAGGTTATTTTATAATAATAATATTTTATTAAATGATTTAAAATTAAAAAAAAATATTATATTAATCTAAGTTAATGGGATATGATATATGAAATAAAATATTTTCCATTTATAAGCTATTTTTCTTTTATATTAACTATATTAACCCCTTGAGTGTAGAAAACATTGATATCACTGTAGTTGCCAAATGGGTTAATGAACAGTTAAATCCAAACGATGAGGGTAAAATTTTGATCAAAAAAGTGAAAAAACTATTTTATGAGATTATGTTAAATAATATTCATCTGAGATTGAAAAATTATTGATTTGGGTCCATTTTGAAATGAAAATTAATTTATATTAATTCAAAATGTTAGGAACTTCCAAGAGTTCCCCTCCCCTCTCTTATAAAAGAGAACTTATTATTCTCATTTATTCACACTTCAAGAACCATTTGGTTCTAAACATCCCATACCAAATCCATTACATAAATCACTATCCACATCCAATAGGGATTGGTTTAATAATTAAACAATCCTAGGAAAGTTTTTGGTGTAAATATTAAGAGGTTTTAAGAAGAGGAGGTATCATTATTAACTGAGAATTTTTGTTTTATTTCTTATTCCACCTTTTTAAGATCTTAATTAACTATGTTGATATAATAAAATATGTATCTATCATATAATTATATGTTATAATTTTGATGGAATAACCTATATCAATCTCCCCTTCCATAAAATTGGAAACAAAACTTTCATTCGTGAGTGTGGAAGTATACAGCCTCGTGAACTGATTAAATTAATGGAATGTTCTATATTAATGTATATTGTAACAATTAATTTTCTTATCATCATAACCATTACTTGATTTTTTTTAATTATTTATAATATTCCATGTTTTCTTCAGTGAAAAACCCTCCTTCCCTTTGTTCTAGTTATTTTCAAAAAAGGGTTTTAAAATTTAATGGATATTTAAATATTAGAAATGTTTTATTATGGGTGAAAGGAAACTTTTTAGGAGTGTAATGATGAAAATGAATGTTTAAATGTTTTCTCTCTATGTTATGGTTCTTGGGAATTATTAATGATGATGTTAAGTTCTATTTTAAATCAAGTATGGGTGGTTCTTTCATGAAAAAAATACAAGCGATTACATTATTAACTAAGGATGGGTCGTTCCTTTATAATCCAATGAGGGGTGGGTTAGTGATTGGACTCTAATAAATTGGGGTTGGAAGTCAATTATATGGTTATTCCATTAGTAAGAGTGATATTTAAAATGATTTCCCAAGTTTCATAAATATTATATCAATTTTTTCTATAGTTTTTTACAGAAATATTATGATTTCTCAACATAAGATAATGATATTTTGTTTAAAGTAAAGTATATGCTAAATTTTAAGGGTGAAAATTATAACTTTTTGAAAAAACATTATGAGTTTTTTATGATTGAAATAATGAATTTATGAGTTTATTATTTCTTTAATATTTATTATCAAACCTTTAATGAAAATATTTTGATAGAGAAGTTGATTTATTGGGTAATAAAATGTTCATTTTGAAATCCAAATTTTTAGTTTAAAAATGATAATTTTTGTATGTATTCATGGACTAACGTGTTTATTTATTTTTATGTCCCTTAATGAGATTTTTGTGCCTATCAAAAATTTGAAAAAAAAATATCATAGGGTTTAATTATGGGTAAGGGAAAAATATAAAATTTAAATTGAATTTCCTTATGATTTCCAATTAAAAGAAATCATGTTTTGCATTAAATGTTTTATATTTTGTGAAAAATGGATACTGAGTAAAAGCATACACTTTATAATATATGGGATTATTATGAAATATTTGTGACCAAATTATATAAAATTCTAACCTTAAGGATATTTGGGAATGAATAAAAATTAATTCTATTCTAAATAAACTAGATTATGTAATGTTTATATTGAGGTCCTTATATGTTGGGCCTTATGCTTCATGATATCCAAAATCTCTTCATTGAAATACTTGACCTTTTTTATTGTGAATACCTACCTTGAAATTGATTTTAATGGTTTTAATCCATATAATTCACTAATTTAGTGTACATACCTTTTGGTTGGTGTATGGAAATAATAGTGTATATCTTCTTGGTCAAGGCTCCCATTTGAGCTTGCATCCTTATATTATTGTTATCCAAGTGAAATCCATTTATATTCCTTTATTTAGATTTCCATTGAAATATATTACTTGGTATTTTATCTAAAAAAATTAGATATGTTTTGGTGATTTATTCAATAGAAAAAACCCAGTTACAACATATAAAATGGACTTCTTCCCTTAAGACAAACACATATACAATTTCTAGACTAAAATCCACATTTGAATTCCATAGTGGTGATATTTTGTTATTAAATCATTGAACCTCTCCCAAATATTTTAAATATATTTTTCATTGAATTTATTTATGTTATGTATATCAACATGTATATCAATTTATTTTTATGGGGTGTATTAATGGGCTAGAAAAGTCCTTGCCAACTCATCTGATGTGGTGATGGAATATGGTGGTAGGCTTTCAATCCATTCCCTAATTTTTTTCCTTTAAAAAAAATAAGAAAAAACATATCCTTAAAGAAACACTCAAAATTTTATGATATTGAAAATATCACTTTTTTATGAAACTTCCTAGTTTTTAATTTATATCCTCATATGATAGATCAAATAATTTCTTAAAGTTATTTAGCATCTAGATAATGACCGGCTTTATTACAGTGTTGTTGGCCACCATGAGAGTGGTGAATATGCTTAGTTGAAGACCCATGTTTAATATTCTTCCATTTTATATAATAATGTTAAACCCTAGATCTATTGGTGTTACCCCTATTATTTTTTCTTCCCTTCCATCTCCAACCATGGTCTCTTCATTATTCTTATTTAACAAACTTCTCTCTAACTTGTTGTTTAACTGAGGATTTCCTTGAATTTGGCTTGGATGAATTGATAGTGCATAAATAATTATACCTATAATAGTAGTAAAAAATTCCAATCATAATATATAAAATTAATGTTGAAAAATAAAAAAAAAATCAATTAAGATATTTTAAACCTACATGAAAATCATCACCAACAACAACACCAAAAATTTTATTACTTAAATCTTGTTTTCAATTCCAATGGGGTATTCATTTTTGAAATTTTATTACTTAAACTATTAACAAATAATTAAATGGATTTAGTATAAATAAATTTCAAGGTTGAACCTATGATTTTATTTTAGTATACTTTAGTAAATTGAAATGAATGAATTATGATTAAGAATCGAAGAAATGTCTAGTTAAGGGAAATATCAATGTGAGAAGACATGCCATGTTTTTACTTTTATAGGTTTTTATGCTATTGAAGTAAGGAATTTAATTTATTAGTAATTTTTATGGTTGGATTTGAAACTAATAGAATCATTGGTCATGGTGTCCCCTCTTCAACTCAAAAATCACCCATTTTATATAATTAAGTACTTAAGGTTATTAATAAATTAAGTGTACTAACTTGACTTTTCTCAAAGGTATGGATCATTAGATTTTCAATTAAAAAGCCTTAAATGGACCTAATTATGAGTCTTAATCAAGTCTCAGAGGTTACGAGATCCTTCAGGGATTGTTTGGAGCCTATAGATTTTGAAATGGTCAAAATAATTGGGCTGCATAGTTTACCTAAACCTTGTGACCTAGGGCGCACACCCATTCAGATTCAGGCATAGGTACCTATAGGTTTCACGGACTATCTAAAACCAGGTGGGCCTAAGTGAAATACCTTGTGTCCTACTTTAGTTTTCAAATAAATCCCTACTATAAAGTTTTCGAATGATTTACATTCTATACACCAAAACTATATGGACCCCAACTTTTGGGTTAAACAGAAAATTTTCCCCCTCTTAATTATTAAACTTATTTTTCTCTCTCCCTTGTTTTCCAATGTATGTGTAGTGGGTTCTTCCTCAAATTGAGATCAAACCCACCTCGATCTTCAATATCTTATAACTCCTTCCATAAACTGATATTTGATTCGAAGGAAGTACTCAATATCCCAAGGTAATGCTATCCCCATGTACTCCTCCTTCCTTGATCAATCTCTCCATATATTGAGATATTTAATGCAGAACCATTAAACCTATTTTTAGGGTATTTAACTAAAACTTATATCTATTCGAACACACTTTTAATCTAAGTTCAATATCAATAGAGGCTTCACCTATAACCCTAGGGTAGGTAGTCACATAGGTTTCCATTTGAGTTTAGGTTGTTTGGTATTTATTCAATCAGGTCATAAGCCATCCTTTGTTGAGATCCTAAATTGCGTTTGTTCCATCATGT
The DNA here is from genome assembly GCA_963277665.1 of Viscum album. Lineage (NCBI taxonomy): Eukaryota > Viridiplantae > Streptophyta > Magnoliopsida > Santalales > Viscaceae > Viscum > Viscum album. The sequence continues at coordinate 525,192,745 of OY728150.1, forward strand.
ATAAGTGATCTTAGTGCCTTTATATATATTATTTTTTCATTTTTATGGGTTTAGGCATCACACATAACCTATAAGGACAGTCGTTGGTGTGCCACTTTGAAATTGGTCATTTTAGCCAAATGGCTCAAAATTATTGGAACCCAATTTACCTTTTGGAATGATTTTTCAATGAATTATCCTTTGAATCATGTGTAATTAATTTATTTTCATCATTTTTAGTGGTTTAGGCATCACACATAACATATAAGGACACCTGTTGATGTGCCACATTGAAATTGGTCATTTTGGTCAAATGGATCAAAATGATTGGAACCCAGTTTAGCTTTTGGATTGACTTTTAAATTAATTATACTTTGAATCATGTGTAATTAATTTATTATAAGGTGCCTAAATTTTTTTTGATCCTTTAAAAGTGGAATTTTTCAAATGATTAATTTATTTTTTTTCATGACCTTACCATTAACACTTAATCCTTATAAATTTAACTTTTCTTATTTAGGAAAAGGGAATGATTGGGTTTTTGAGTGATGGATAGGGTAAATTGGTTACAACCTTATTAATAAATTGGTTCTAAATGGGATGAATTTAAGGTATGTAATGTACTTTCCTTTACTCATTTTTTTATAGAAATAAACCTTTGTTTCCTCTTCAAATAGCCCAAAGGCCTTCTTTTTTTTGATTTTTGATAACCCCCCATTAAATGGATGAGGGGGAACCCTTATAAGGCCCATAATCTTAGATATTACATGACCCATAGGTATTAGGAAAATATATAGAGTAAAACTACATGGAACTTCTCCTCCCTATATTCTTCATCGTGATGTTAGCTCTCCACCTTCACAAGGCTTGTTTGGCTAGGATTATCGTACATGCACAGGCTGGTCCCGATGGCAATGTCATCCCTCTCTAAAATATATACTTAACTTCTGCTCTAGTGAATTTTCCATCATTGAATCATCATATGGAGTCTTCTCTTTGTAGATTCTTTCTCACCATTAAGCACAATTTCAGGTGGCTCGAAGGCCTTAAGGGGGCCCGAAGGCCTTGAGGTGGCCCAAAATCCCAAATGGAAGAATAATTGTGACTACAATTGTATCGAACAGTACTGCTACAGTACTGCTACAGTACTCAGACATTATGTCTCTGCCCAGTTTTGAACTCAGGTCTCTTAGATGCACTTGTCGAGTGCTCACCAACTGAGTCGGGGCTCTTGTGTAATGGAACCTTTATTTTGAATTTCATAATTTTAAATGGTAATTTTTGGTTGAGATGGCTTGAATAAATTGATATTGCTGATATCATGTGAATGATCTATATAAACATGTATGGGTGGGAGGTATTTTCCCATGTCAGTTATATACACTGTGGAATAATGGTTAGGGACTCAATAGAGTGTGGAGAACCAAGATCTTCTTACCTCAGTATCGGGATTACTACCCCATGAGTAGACCTTATTATCTCATAGACTAGTGTTGGATGTATACGTGTTACATCGCAATCCACCCCAATAATATACATATATTTATTTATTTATTTATTTATCTATATAGTGACAAGATCTGATATACCAGCTATAAGATAAAGTAGGTAGACCTTCTAGATATCCTTTGGGAACCTAAGAAGGAGTTTATTTATTTTTTCTTCACTTATTTACCTTCCTACTTATTATTTCACACTGAATAGTTATGAGAAACTACTCGGTTTACATATAGACACCATTGGTGAGAGCCAATTTAGATTTATCTCACACCCTACTTAGGTCACCTTTGGAATTCAAGAAGAATATTTTCCTTCAGGTATTGAAAGGGGAAAATAAACCTTCTACAGGATGTTGATCCTTATTTCTTAGATAGAGCTTAAGATCTGGGGATTGAGCATGTTCTTGTGATACTATAGAGAAACATTATTCTTTTGTTCCCTTCTTAAATTTTTGTATGGAATGACTGTTGTATATTACTTTGTTTACTTCTATAATATCATTACATGCATCCATATATGTATCAGACACTACCTTTGAGGAATTTAGTTATTATATTAATTTATCTACTTCTTTTAGTGCTTGGTTATTTAGTTGATTTTCAGGATTATGTTGTTTACTATATCTGATTTTTGTATCACGTTTCTTCTACTGATTACTATTAGTAATATCCTATATTAAAATCTTACATGGGGGTATAGTATCCCCATTGTACTAATTTATATTCCCTATCTACTAGTCAGAATCCCTTGGCATATTGGGAGACGCGCTAGGGGTCATGCAGCCAATTGGGCACGGGGCATGGACTAAGTGGAATCTGGGTTCAGGACGTCACAAAATGGTATCAAAATCAGTTCCTTTCTTATTTTACTATTTGGTGACAATATAATAGAGATAGGGAACTCTTAGGACTTGGTTATAAGTTTTTCTTGGTCATCACCAACCCATGTATGGGGTAAATACCAAGTTTCCTTAATTATGATCATTATTGATTTTTCTATTTACTGTTGATAGGATTTTGTTGTTGGGTGATACACATGACTTGTGATGTCAACGATATTGAAGTCATTGAAGTTATAATTTATTTACGATTTCTTGATGAGATGAGGGATCTACATTAGATTCATGCATCATGATAGACATAGTATGAATAGTCCATTTATATTTTCCATGTCATGTTTAATTATTAGCGAGAATTTCCTATTGCATATTCATTATTCCTTATTATATATATATACATTTGTGCTAAAATTTCTTGCAATATTTTGGATCATACTAAGGTGTGATTTTAGTGGGTGTAACTCTTTGATTCATAAGGTGTATGGTCCCATATAGATTAGAAAATAGCATTCCATCTAGCTCAACCATTTAAGAAATGGTAAAATTACATGAATAAGCACAATTTAAATGAAAATGATATCCATGATAATTCCATGTTCTAGTTTATAAGGTTTATAGGCACTTATGGGTCGGTAAATGGTAAATCATTAGATTCAGATATTTTCAAAAGTGTTTAAATTATAAATGAGCATATTTAAATGAAAATTACTTCGAAAATGAAACAGCCATATTTCACTTTCCTAACACAAAATCATGACTTGAACCTGGCCTTATTAGTGGGTAGTGGTTGGTTCTTTATTAGTATTGAATGTTATGGTATGTTCTATCGTGTAGGGATGGATTTTGAAGCCAAAAGAGAGGGGTGTTCATTTTTATAGGAAGGATTTACTACCTATCCTAGTTAATTGATTGAAATCATAAATATTTCTTGAATTATTTTTGAGATGTTCGTTCGGAATTATATCATTATGCCTCCACAGCAACCTCGAGCCGCATTCCCTAAATGCGGTTAAGATCATGTTCCTGATGTGGTGGGATTTGAGACGTAGGTCATTCATCCTATTGAGACACATGTGTCTACTCTTATTATACCTTATATAGTCATCAATGCCTAGTTTTGAGAGGGTTTTCTATATATTTTTTAGAACATATAAAGAGTAGTATGACCTACCACGAGTATGGAAGATTTGAATCATGAGTTTCAGCAGTAGCATCCTCCAACCTCCTCAGGGGATGATGGACCCCTTGTTGTGAAGTATTTGATCAAGTAGGCTCTATCTATATTCAATCATATAGATATTCCTCCAGAGTGGAGATCCATCCTAGCTACTTACATGCTTTGGGGTTCATCCAAGAGGTGGTGGGATGTCATCACCTTGGCTAGACATCATAGGGACATGGTTTGAGATAAATTTTAGGCCACATTCTATGAATACTTCTTTCCCCAGACTTTAAGGGCTGGAATGGCTAGATAATTCATGAATCTGTAGCATAGGAATATGTCAATTATGGAAAAATATGACCATTTCACTAAGCTATATAGTTTCACTCCACCTCTAGTTGCTGATAATCTGATGACTATTAGGGGATTCAAAGATGGGATGGGTTGCACCATTCAATCATTGGTCAAAATCTTTATGTTAAAAACAATTACTGAAATCATTAACCATGCCCTAATTCAAGAACTAAGTCAGATATAGGTGGACGGTGTAATCTAGGGTTGTTCAACAACTAAGTATTCTAGTTGATATTATTTTTGGAGAAAACAATGATTCAAATAATCTCATGATGGTAGAAGTGGTCATGATCCATTCACTTGTAGTTATCTTATCTATCACCAGTGCAGAGTACCAGGGAACATCAGGAAGCAGTGTTTGTAGAATCCATTTGAGTCAAAAGGTTGTGGAAAGATGGTTCATCTCTACTGATTCTGTAGGATTTTCCCTCCAGTGCCTATCAAGCAGGGATATTAACCTACTCCTTAGTCAGGAGTTGGGTCAGCAAGATCACAATAGTTAAGAAGCTAGAATAACACTAGATGTTCATGATGAGGTGTTGGTCGATGGAGAATCTATCAGGCATATGATTCTTAGTTCCATTATAGCGAGCCTACTCAGGGAATTCATGGAGTGACTTAGGTGTGTAGTACAGTCCAGTTACATGTAGTTCATCCTATACTGTATGAGAAGAGTGTCGGAACATATACTACATGAGGTACCATTCTAGTTTCCTTTACTTTAGGTTTTTCTTTATTTGATACAAGTGTGTCTCACTCATTTATATCTAAGGTAACAAGTGATATTCTGGGCCTCAACATCAAGTACTATCATGGTATTATGATGATAGATACACCATTAGGTATTCGCTCATAGGGCATTCACCATTGTCAGAATTTTCTCCTTGAGGTAGGAGGTTATAATTTTATATGGAACTTATACATCCTCAACATGACAGACTTCAATATAATCATTGGGATAGACTTTCTAGTTACTTACAGAGCATGTATTGACTACTATCATTAGTGGGTGAAGTTTACATCACCATAGAGTGTGACGAACATGTATAAGTGAGAATGGTATGTTAGTGTGACACGAGCAGGACCCAAACAGCAAAGGCTTGGTAGTGTTATAGTATAACTCACGAGTATTTATCTTGATGACCATGGGTTATATCCCACTTTTATTTCTCCAATATTGGATAATTATAGATACATATTTCCAAACAACTACTATGTTCTACCTTTTATGTGAGAGGTAGATTTTATTATTGATCTTATTCTAATAGAAACACTTATAACCATTCCACATTATAGGATGGAAAATAATAAGATTCTAGATCTCAATAATTAGTTGGAGGATCTAGAGTTAAATGGATTTATATACCCCAGCACTTTTCCATTGATTTCACCAATCCGCTTTTGCCAAGAAGGTAGATAGAACCCTCAGGCTTTATTTGGATTATTTTCGGTTGAATCAATTGTTGTTTAAGAACCTTTGTCCACTACCTAGAATAGACAACCTCTTTGATCAGATCTGAGGAGAGAGGGTGTTTTCAAAGATAGATTGGAGTTCGGTCTATCATCAGGTGCATGTCAAGACATCAGACATACCTTGTACAGATTTCAAGAGAATGTATGGTCTATAGAAGTACCTGATTATTCCATTTAGACTCATGAATGCACCTACAGTATTCATGGCTCTTATGAACTGGGTCTAATGTGTTGAGAAACCTAAAAAAACTTGTAATATATAAACATGATCTAAAATAATAGTAGGTATCCACCAACCTACACAAATCATAACACATTAAAAGAGAAGTTATATCATGAAAGATTGAAAATAAGAGTTTGAAAACCATTTTTTCTAGTTTTTTATTTAATAGAGAAAGTATCAAACAGTTTCCTTGAAATCATCCATTTTCAAAAAACCAATCCTTTTACAAGTAAAAACACAATTTATTTTATCATATAAAAAAATTATAAATTTTAGTTGAAAACATTTTAAAAGGTACACCGAATAAAATGGATATTATTTCATACGTAATAAAAATAATTATACCTTGGAAAATAAAAATATATCAACTACAAGTAATCCAAAGGCACTAAAGGGTTGTAGTCTATAACAAAGTTAACATGATCATCAATGAACCAAATTATGCATTCCATAATACAATCAACACATCAATCGAAATTAGATCAAACACCTGATCTCTACATTATCTTGGAATAACCAATGGGAAATCCTTTAGGTTTACATAATTCCCACCTAAGGCCACTATCAAAATCATAATACTAAACTATTTCACAAGTATACCTAGAAACCCCACCTAGAAATATTGTATTTCCCATTACATTCCAATGGAGGTGGGAATTTAAAATATTGTATCATAAAATATATAATTTTATATAAGTTTACAAAAAAATCATAAATCTTTCTCACACCTTTGAAAACTATATAAGAACATTCCCATTTATCACGAATATAAATTTAATTCAATAAAATACATCACCCTTAAAGGGAATTTAATTCTTATTGGTATCCATAATTTCTATTTCATAAAACGACTCATGTTCTATAGTTTTTTCCATTTTCTAAGAAATCATTTAATGTTCCAAATGGGATTTTCTACATTCCACTCAAGATATCAATACTTACAAATAATTTCAATGCCATTTTGAAAACCATCATCACAATCATATCAAGATCAATCACCAAGATTCAAATAGGAATATTTATTTCTTTAAAAATAGTATATTCATTTAAAACATTTTCCATAATAAATCATATCAAATTACCATTTTACCACTATTACCAAAGGCTCAACAAATCATAAATCATTGGTATAGTTATAAGATATAATAATAAAATGTTGAATACATTGAAAACTCATGTTGAAAATAAAGGTTTAAAATTATATAAAAACAATTAGAAACTTATGTGAATACTATTTTCTAAGTCAAGACCATCAGATTATATACCTTGATGTTCAAAGTGAGTTTGAATTGAAAAAATACTATTCATATTATTTCCTTTGATTCATGAGATTATAGAAGAGGAAACTAATAATATCATCAAGGATTTTACCGTAATATGTTATTTATTAAAGCTAAGGGGTGTAGCTATTTGATATTTATAATAGATAGAATACACATTTTCAATTGAAAGGGTGTCCAAGGAGTGGCGATACAACCTCCAACCAAGAGATGTAATAACCCTAACTCTAGTAACCTATATTTGGTAGATGTTTTCTCATAATGGTATAAAATGTATAAATATCAATATATTAGATCTATTATTTTAGTATTTTTAAGAGAAAATATTACTATACGATCAAAATATTACGTTGGAATCAAAAATTATAACATATGAATACATGAAAAAAATAATATAATTTATTTTCCTAAGGTCTTATATACCAAGACGGTGTCGAAGGTTTCTTTAGAGGATGAATCTAGGGAAAATAAGTGCTAGTTGGATGCTTTAGATGCTTTGGCTAGTGTGGTGGTCACATCTTGGAAACATGGTCCATTCATGATTTTTGGATATCAACTCATTGTGTTTGTCTTTCCTCGATCTAGTGTAGGGAAGGTTGATGAGGCTATTGCGGGTCATATCGTGAAGGCATCTTCTAATAGATCTCAGATTCTCTAGATTCTGGATATTTCTCAGCCAATGCTGATTTTGGGAGACGTGGCAGGTAGGATTCATGGATCTGATATAGGGTTATAGTATTGGACCTACGCACGACATGGTATTCTTGAGACCAAGGAACCTTTGTAAATCACTCCATTTATAGCTTCAAAGGTGTGATCAATTATTTCATTAGAATAAAATGGAACATTGTGAACATAAAATATGACCAGGATTCTATTTCAGAGCAGCTCAAAATAGGTGAGTACTCAATCATAGCTCAATTATTTATTCCTAAAGGGTCACAGCCACTAAAAATACATGAATACAAGGAGTGTATTTCATCTATTTTGGGTTTTCATCCTGTAAATGCATCTCTCTATGATGGGGATACTTATATATTCTCTTCTGCATGGAAGAACTGAAAGTCTAAACTGGGGTCTTCAGTTCCATTTCGCTCAAACCTAGGATTATCTAGCTTTATGAATGGGGAAAAAATCAACCCATTTGAGGTTGGTAACACCACTCATCAAATTTGGGTAAGGGTTTATAGGTTAAATTTGAAACTCTGGAACCCCAAAATTTTGTATGATATTAAAATATCTATTGGAATCCTAATTAAAATTGAAAAGAAAATAGATGTGGCTCTATTTGGAAACTTCTCCAAGTTCTTGATAGAGGTTTAACTGGGATCGACTCTAGTTGATAAGGTAATGCTTGAAACTAATGATGACATTATTGAGTTGAAGATCATGAATGAGAAAATTCCAAAAATATATAAGGAATGTAATGTTATAGGTCATGAATCATCTAACTATAGGCACTCCATAGTATGTAGCTTCTATTATTTACATGAACATGACATTAGAAATTATCTTAAGAAGATAAAAAATACACCTGCTCAGAATGTTGGTGTTATTCCTCAGATGAAATAGCCTGAGGATAACAAGGACCCTTGTAAGATTGATCATGGAATTGGAATTTTTGTTGATAATTATATAATCATAGGGAGTCATTCTTAAATATGTATACAAGCCATTAGTTGATGATAAGGGTGTTCAGCCATGTGATTCAACTAATGTTTATGCCTATACTTCTGAGAATAATATTATTTCTTGGGCTTCCATCTTCTCCGAAGAGGAAAATTCCAATAATGATGAAACTTACAGCAAAGGAGGAAGTGCTGACTTGCATCAATCTCAAATATTTTTGACTCCTCAAATGGCAGGTGGTGATAATGACTTGATATATGAAAAGGTTATTGAATAAGAAATACAAAAATGGTTAATCATTAGCATTCACATGAAAGGTTGGCTATTTCAGGTAACTGAAACGGTAAGAAAATTTTAGAATCTAAAACTGTAGTAATTTTTCAAATTTCCCATGATTATTAAAAACCTATTGTGGATAATGATGGTTTTAATCTTGTTTCCTACAAGAAAAAAAATTATCTGGTTGTACTTCCAATGGTGGTAGAGAAACCGATTACAGGTAAACCTGTTCCTTTCTCTAATCAAAATTTTGATGGTTCCATTGAGATGCATGATACAATTCTGGGATCTCCTGATGAACTTTATGATTAAAACCACCAAGAGATTCTTTCTCAGGCTAAAGAAATGGATGTTTATGGGATGATGTCTCTAGTGACAAAGAATGTCCCTCCTAAAAAATACGAAGAGAAAGAGGAGGATAGATCTGTCTTTGAAATCACTGATGTTGAGATACTACTTGAAATGATTAAATATACTACTTCAAGTAGGAGGATATCGATAGTTCATGGGCATGGTCACTTAAGGGTTGACTGGTATTCAATTTGAGAAGAAGAAAGAAATCTAAGTGAAATATTGAGGAAAACCTGGGTAGCTATATTTTTTCTTTGGGTTTTTTCTTTGTTTTCTCGTACTCTCTTGGGTTCTTATCATTTTCTAACTTATAATAAAGGAGGTTTATCCTCCATATTTTTAAGAAAAAACATATATAAATGTTTAATATTTCTTGTATAAGTGGGGAAAAATATAATGTGGTGATCTCCAATGCTTTATAATGGATAGCATAAAATATATGTTTATATGACATAATCATTAAATACATAATATAGAAGGAAAAATTACTAAAATAATTTCAAAAAAATGATGACAGGAGAAGAATACATACATGGATAGTGTTTAAATTTTCATAAATAATCAATTTGATAATGATTATCGATCTCATAGTGATGGAACATATAATTTATGATTTTAAAACTATTTAGTCAAGGGATTTACAAACAAATCACATATAAATGGTTAGGTACAAATTAAATATCAAAGTAATTTTTTCTTAAAAAACCTACTAATTCATCGAAAAACTATATAATTTTATTCCCCACCCATCATATAATATTTTAAATGCAAATATCATAAGAAGATAATATCTAGACTATAAAATACATAATGTAATCTATGTAACATTTTACATAATCTAGGATTAGTATTCCTTAGTTTCCCATATGGAAATAATGAAAATAAATATTTTCAATAGTTACACATTAAATGTTGTAGTATGTCTATCTAAATGAATTTTGACCAATGAAATTAGAATATATAGGATATTCCCATCGGATTAGATTATAACCTTGCCAATGGGGGATGTTAAGTGGTAGAGTGGGATACTTTTATTATATAAAGATATAATTGGTATATTTTCATTGAATACACTATATTTCAATAGTATGAGACCAAATGTGTGACAGATAAATATCCTATAAAAATTATATTTATGTTACACACATATTTTATATGAGTTGGGGTGTCAAATTTAATTAATGAATGACTTCCAAGTCAGCTTATATTTATAGATAAAATGAATATTCTCCAAAATCAAGCTTAATTCACTTGGTCATAGATAAAGGAACCATTAGTTACATCATTATTATCCTTACATAGAAAAATCCCATAATATTGAAATAATATGTCTATAATACCAAAACTTCATGACATATGTAGTGATTTTGATAATTTATTTTATGTCTAAATAATTTTTAAGCATTATAGTGGCATATCATGAAGGTATAATTGTAGGGAATGGTATCTTGTCATTAAAAATTAAATAATTTATTTATAATAATTGTTTATAGAAACATTTTATTTGGAAATGTAATTGAATAAATATTATCGCATACAATAAATTTATAAATGAGGTTATAAACCCTTGATGTACAATGTATCTTGTTAATTCTTGAGAGAGATCATCAAAGAACCTTAATAACATCATGGACCGACTCTTGTGAGGAAAAAAATTTAGAGAACCATGATAACAATTTTTTATTTAGGATGAATTAGAGGATGGGTGGGTGTTTATAGAAAATGAGGAGTAATTGTTTATTATTTTTTGATACTAAGCCTTTGAAATATAAATTGAGAAGAATTAAACACCATTGTCTTACTAATGGTTTTAAACTATATTTTTGACATTTATAACATGCTTTTCTAGATTTGGTTCATTTGATAACTACAATATTTTTTAAAATGTTATTTTGGTGATGAAAATTATTTTATTCATAAAAATTCTTTTCAAATCCATATTTTTTTGACATTAGAAATTCGATTATAGGTCTGTAAATTGATTTTATTACTTATAAATACATTATTTTTTAAAAAAAATAACATAATTATGGTCTATATTTATTGTAGATAAATTATTATGAAATTTTCATCCTAATGAGGTCAAAATAAAAAAAATATTCCTACTATATTTCATTATTTATGATAAAATTTGGCTACTCAAAAATTATAAAAAATTCGCCTTTAGTGAATTTAGATATTCTAATTCTAAATTTAATTCACATTTTATGAAAATTATTTCTATATATGAGATATTTAACTATTAAATAAGAATATTTGGGATTTTCAAAAATCTTATTTTGTGATATAATTTTAAAATTGTTTAATATATTTTATATATTTTCAATACTTGATTACGTAGTTATTTTACTATTAATTTATCAATATTGATATTTTATAATTATTAATTATAATGTAAATTATATATTTTATGTATTTTCTTGGATACATGTATTTATAAAAGTTTAATTGTGACTAATGTGGTCATATTAGGATATGCTTTTACAAAAAGCCACCTTACCATTATGATGGTCTTATTACCCCTTATAAAAACACCACATTCTATGTTTTAAAATCATTAATATTATTCTATTCAATTTTATTTGATTTTTATTCCAATTATATAATCTATAACTGATAATATAAAATATAGAATAATGAATAATTAAATAATAATTTATATTTCTTATGCCTCATTTTCTCCTACAAACATTGTAGATATAATAATAATGTCATTAAAAAATAATAATATAATACACATAATTTAAATATTGAACAAAAAAATAATTTAGTTTATTACTTATTAGATTGTGGTGAATGATTTTGTTTGAAAAAGGTTAAATATATCCATTATTTTATCATTAGTAATTATGATCATTGGGGATATATTCATTAAAATGTGATGATTATATTTTCTATATATTAAGGGTAATGATAAGAGTTATTTATTGTAAAAGGGAAAAACTAGGTATGGTAAAATTAGTGGAATCCTTTGTAAAGTGAATTTTTCAAATCTTGGGTAGGAGGGAATGTCACTAGGGTTTTTCACGGACTAGGACCAAGCATATGTTAAATAATTAATGGTTGAGAAAAAACGTCTACCAAATAAGTCTTCATTGATAAAAGTCACTACTATATTAGTGTTAGTCAAACCACCCCTTGAGTATAGAAAAATTACACACCTTATCCTTAGGATTTATTCTAGTTTGATAAGGTTTTATATATCTAGTGGTTATTTAATAATCATGTGTATATTATATTAATAATAAAATTTAATTTATTATGATATTACAACTTTATTTATTATACCATTTTAATATAAAAGATAAAATGTTTATAATTAGACAATAAATGTGTTAAAATGGATTTCTCATTTTGAAATTAGCACATTGAAATTGGTAAATGGGTAAATTTTCTAAATTTTTTGTAAAAATAGTAAAATAAGGTTAAAATGGTTATACACAGCCAAATATAGTATGTATAAAATTAAAAATATGTATTTATTAATAAATTTAGAAAAGATTGTCCTATTTATCTAATTTTGGATATATCCACTATAGTGGATCATTATAGAAGGTAATAGGGAACTATGGTGGGTACTGTAGCTCTTACGATAGTGGAACAATAAAATAATTAGTACGTTATGCCATGAAATTTCACTTACCACACCTCTAAATACAAACAAACACATCTCATTTATCCCATAAAAAGTTTGATATTCCCTCTAACTATATCTCTCAAAGTGACTCTCTTAAATAAATCTCTTTAATAATGTTTACTTTGGTATTTTATCATCAAAAAGACTTAATTTATTTTTTAGTTTTATTGGTTGGGTCAAACAAATAAGGTATAATGATAAATTTATAATAGCATTTGACATTAAAAGTTTTTTGTAATAGTTCAATTGAACTCAAAATTTGGTACTTACCTATGGGCATGATTATACTAAAATTATTGTCTTTATAAATTAATGGGGATGGTTATTATTTATTTAAAAAATAAATATTAATCCAATGAGTGAAAAAAAATTATCACACTTAAACAGTGACTCGAATAAAACTTATAACAATTTGGTTTTATCTAAAATGGGGGGTTACTTTATATGAAATGTATAATTTTCATGTAATTCCTTAAAACCTAGAAATGATAATTTTCATGCTTTTAATTATGTGAAATTAAATTATTCTTTTATTTGTTTGATGATATGATGTGGTGATAAAATATATTGGCGAGGTGGGGCCACTTTATATAGAGTTTAATACATGATATGGATGAATTTAGACCCAAGTGAATTTCAATTTCATTAAAATTAAGAGATGTTTTAATCCATATTTACTATAGAGGGAATTTATTGGAACATTATAGGGATAACATAAGGAATAAAATTGACTTCCCTCTATAAATATGTCTCTACCATTGAAAAAAACACCCCTCAACAACTCTAATGTCATTAGTAAAATAATTATATAATTTATCACTATCTCTATCTCTCTTATCTCTACTCCCATAGTGGAGGGTGTTCTTTATGATGAGTGGTGTTGAAAATATTCAGAGACTAAATTGAGATATATCATTTCCCTATGAGAAAAAGGAAGATTATCCTCTCTTTTTTCTTATGAATACCTTTTTTAGAGTTGATAGTATTTCTTATAGAGTTATTTGAGACTATCTATATTTTTTTTTCTATGTAAATTTCTAGATAATAGGTTTTGTAATTAACTAACACATACAACCCTTAAAAATGGAATATTATTCAATCTTCTACTGGCCTAAAGGGAATTCTCTATCCCCATGGATTAGAAACTAGTTCATGAGCATCATCTAAACATGATTGGGACTGATTTTTTCCATCAACATCATATATAAGAAATCATAAAGTGGAAATAAAATTGAAAAAAAAGACCAAAAAATGAGATACCCAATACTAAAGAAACAACATAATTATAATGAAAATCATAACAAGTTCAATGGTTGATATAACTTGTAATAAGTAAAAGGTACCAAACACCAACATTTCTATGTACAAGATAGGAAACTCCACACACACCTCCATAAAAGATCAAACCCAAATATATTAAAATATAAAACACATCAATAAACCTAGTAATCATGTAATATACAACTATGTACTGAAAGCTTGGTAATTAGACACCCACTGACCCAAAGAATAAAACTTTAAAATAGAATCTATATCATGCATGTTTGAAAATAAAAATATGAAGATAGGTTTTTCTAGGTTTTTCATCAATAAATCATGTATCAAAAAAAATTGAAACCAACCATTTTAAAAAAACCATGAATTATCTAAATAAAACCAAAATATATTTTATCATATCAAAAAAAATTATAAATTTTAGTTGAAATCAATTTTAAAAGGTTCAACAAATAAAATATCATATCATTTCACAACTTATCAAAATAATAATACCTTAGAAAATACACATAATTATTCTTCATGGAATCAAAAGGTACTATAGGGTTGTAGTCTAGAAAAAATTCACCATGTTCATCAATGAATAAAAGTATGAATGTTGAAATTAAATCAATGGATTAATCAACCTCATCCCAAACACCCAAACTTACCCTATCATGGATCAATCAAGTGAATTCCATTAGGTTGACCTATATCCCACATAGGGACACTAGCCTAAGGATAATACTAAACTAGTTCACATGTATACCTCATCTTACCACCTAGAAATACAATTCCTTCCATATAATTCAAATTAATGCGGTAATTTTAAATATCATATCATATCATATATCAATTCATATCATCATGTTTACAAACAAATCAAAAATCATTGTCATAAATTTAAATCCTGTATAGGAATATTTCCCTTTATCAAGCATATTAATTCAATTAAATCAAATTCATCACATTTAAAAGGGATATTTCATTTCATTAATTTATGAATCCATCATTTCCATTTCATACAAAGGGGAATTCTCTATGAGTATTCCATTTTCCAAGAATTAATTTAATATTTCAAAAATTTCGTTCTACATTCCACTAGGAATATAAAGACTTTAAAATCATTTAAATTACATTTATAAGACCATTAATAAGTATATAACATTAATAAATGATAGTTTTCAAATAATAATTTCAAAATGGGTCAAAGAACCCAGTATTTTGAAAATCACACTTTTCTTTTTATTTTGGAAACCATGATCACAAGAATTTGAAGATCAATTTCTATGATCTAACCAATCATATCAATTTACAAAAACAATATTTAAGATCCTTATCTTTATTGATATTCATAATTATCATTTTTAGGTATTATTTTTCCCTTGTTTTCTATTTTGGAGTCATATGAGGTTTTGCATGGTTTTACTGAACAGCATGACCTCCCTCCCCAAACTGTGCAACCTCAGATAGAGGGTATTTGCACAATCGGTATACAATTTTTTAAAGCCTAAACCTACCTTGTAGTAACCATGAATTACCTAAGTAGAGGTTCATAGTTAAGGCATAAGGTTTGGAAAACCGTGCACCTCCACCCATGAAACCATGCATGTAGGTTTTAAACCCCCTGAAAATGTTATTAAAATTTTTGAACCACCTAGTTTTTACCTCAAATCACCCTATATCAACTCTAAACAATTTCCCTTTATTTTAGAAGCTCCTAAGAGGATTAAAAATATCTATAAACCCCTTAATATAGAAATAAAAGATAAAGTGGAAGGATTTGACCCCTATTATAGTATATAGTCTCTTAAAATTTAGATTTCCTCTCCCCTTCATTTCCTCCCATTAGAGAGGAGTGATTCATCATGCGTTGTCAATCATTTTGATCTAAGTTTTTATGGATATAAATTATTTGGATCTTAGTAATAGGTTTTAATCCTATATCTCCTCTTCTATTGTGAATTGTATAATTCTATGCCAAATTAAGGATTGAGATTTTGAGAGCATTCATCAATGATCTTAAGGTAGGTGGTATAATTACCAATTCTCATAGTCTTGATTATATTTTCATGTATGTAATTGTGAAATTATGATAGAAACATTGGGAAATTGAATTATTAACTTTATTTTAACTAATTTATTTCCATTGATATTGTGAAACCTTCCATGAATCCTATTGGACCCATTTATGATTCTGATACTGGAATTGTTTGCAACAAATTTGGTGTTCCAATATGATTGAAATGAAAATTTATGATTTATAAATATGTTTGATAATTGTGATTGGTGAATTGGTTGAATAATGGGTAATAACAATAGTAATTAAATGATATTATGAATTATTTTTGATAAATGATTTAATTATGAGTTTTTTATGATATTCCATGGGAAAAAAGTAAAGAATCGGGATTATAATTGATAATTGAAATGGATTACCATGATGAGAATGTTTAAATAAAAGGTTAATGGTGATAATCCTTGATATTAATGAGATATATATATGATATTTGGGTTTTATTGAAAAATGTGGTGTGGGTTGGGTATTAATGCTCCAAATACCCATGGGGTGCTGGAAAAATGCTCCAAGCCCTTGATGCATGCATGAGAAAAATAAAGAATGGGAAAAAAATTGATACTCCAAATACCCATGGGTTGTGGGATGGGGACTAATGATCCAAATACCCATGCGATGCTATACTGATGGTATATGCCCCCAAAATTTTGTTACATTAATTTACATTCCATGATACCAGATAAGAAATTGGAAATAAAAGAATAATGAATTCCTATGATATAATGAATTGTGATAACCCTATGATTTACTGTTCAGACTCTGGAATGGGATGAAGTAGGTATGATATGGTTAGTTAAATAATAATTAATTGTAAATCGTGATTATTTTATCTTTATATCTTTTCTCTTTATATAACTAAAAACATTGTTATTGATTGGATATTATTTTAGATGACGTTGGTGGTGGACTACCGAGTTGTAATCACGCACAAATTGGGCTTCCTAATTGGTTCCCAAATAGACTTCATGTTTTCAGGACTTGATAAGGGTAAGAAAACTATGTTAGATTTCTGAGTTTTGAATCATTATGGAACATGGATGAGGAAACCATAAAATATTTTTTAGGACGTACGTATGTATGAGTACCATTTCTATTTTTCATTGATCGTTATGGAAAGGATATGAGTAATATTTTATAATTTCAGAATGATAATAATATAATAAATAAAATATTACTTCTTTAAATATATTTATATTTAATATAAATGTTTTTTGGTGATGAAAATATAGAGTTTCATCACTTCGAGAAGGTTATAGTCCACACATTCATGAACCATGTTATCATCTTTCAGTGAGTGAAAATGTTAGAAAGAAAATGAGGTATTATCCTTTAATAAGGATAAATATGTAATTATTATCATAATTATATCATGTATATAATATATATTTATTTAATATATCCTTATTATTTTCCATGTAAAGCGTTAGATAAAACGAATCACAATGCTTTACGAGGTGGTAGTCCGTCGTACACACGAGTGACATTATCGTGTCTCCTATGGAATGGAAAGTAAAAAAAGGTATATATGATATAATTAATTAATAGTTATAATTATGTTATTAATATCATTTATATAATTTATATCCTACACTATACACAAATGTGAGAGGTGTTGATAGAGAAACGAATGACATCAGTTCCTGAGGAAGTAGTCCGTCGTATACATGAATAATGATTCATAACCCATTTATTGGAAGAAGAGGGGGATTAATGTTATTACATTAAAAAAATAAAATATAATTATATTTAATATAATTTGGTTATTATATAATCAGGTATTAATATTAATTTAAGGAGGTGGAAGTAAAAATAAAATAAAAATGCTCATTGAAGAACATTACCTCATCATTATGTAACTTCTTTTGGTTTTCACCAAAGGACTTAATTTGATGTATTTATACACAAATAAGGCTTATAGAATGGGATTAGGGAATTAAATAAGTTGTTTTGTTGAATATTTACTAAAAAAATGGGTTGTGAATTTGTAAGGAGAGGAGGATAGGGGTGGCCTTTTAAAAGTGAGTTGAGTGGCACACATGTAATTTTTTGAAAGTAATGAAGTTCAACCACATTTGTTTCATGTCCCAAGGATGTTATAATGGAAAATTCAACATAATAGAAGTTTTAAGTTAAAAAATCATTCAAATATATTTTACACAAGTTTTTACATCATTTTAACCCTTATATTTTTAGTTTAACCCCCCTTTAAATCTATTTGCACCACAATCGTGGTAATTAATTTTTACTATTTTAACTATTCATTTTGGTCAAAAATTAGGATGACCTTATTAGATAATATAAATTATTTTTATACCAAATATGGAATTAATTTATCTAAATTCAGTTCACATATGTCGAAAAATTTAATTTTAAATTAATCTGGTAGACGAGATGAGAAATCGGGGTTTCAAAGTGAAAATGTTAAAATGCTTATGAAGTTTTCATATCCAAATTTATTATGAAATTAATTAAAATGAATAAAATTGGATTAATACATATATAATTGAACAAATTTTACATTAAAATAAATTTAAAATATAATTTAATTTTATAAATAATTTAAATGAAAATGAAGTCTTTAATTAAATTTCAATATTTTTCATTATTCACCAAAAAATTAATAATTTTAGAAAATGCTAAAAAAATTACCCTAATATAATTTAGACATAAAAATTTTAAAAATTAAATTTATTATTTCAAATAAATTCTCTAAAAGTGACAAAAAAATAAATTTAAAGCAAAACCCACAAACATGATGAAAAAACAAGTTTTCGAGAAAAGTATAGTTTTTTCAAGCACAATATAGTTATATATTAAATATATGTATATTAATAATAATTTTATTAATCAAAATTAATATTTATTGATATATAATCAATAAATTTCATTTAAATCATTCCAATGAAATAGCAGGGTTTCGAGAAGTGTTTTTTTTTCAAACAAAAGATGATTTTATATTAACTATATGTCTAACAATAATAATTACACTAATGTCAATTAATATGTATTGATATATAATATATAAATTTTATTTAAATAACTCCTCCTTATGGGTTATTTTAATTAATTAAAATGGAGTATAAGTATGTACTTTAAAACATTTTTCAAAAAAATAGTGTTTTTAAACATAAAAAACAAACTTATTATAAAATATAATATATTTTTGATTTAAGTGTAATTAAGTGGATTAAATATAACTAAATAATACTTATGTTACTTGAAATAATATTAAAAGGATAATGTGACATTATAATTTCTTAATTTATTGAAAATAAATGACATTATTATAAAAAAAATCGTTATTTTTCAATATTCATTGAAAAATCAATATTTTCCAAAAAACACAAAATTTTACCCAAAGTAAAATTTGATTTGGAGATTTCATAAATTAAGATAATTATAAAAAGTGTATTTTTTAAAAGTTACAAAAATTAATTATACTATTTTTTCATGAAAATTGATTCAAATCATTTTCAAAGAAATTATATTTTTAAAGAATAAAATTACTTTATTAAAATTTGATTGATTATTTACTAAACCTTTATCAATAATTTATATTTATTAATATATAAATATATATTTAATAAATTATTTAATATTATTCATACCCACCAAATTAATGTCTATGTTATAATGGTTATATTTATTTTGGGTTGTTTTAGCACGTGTTAAGTGTTGAATACGCTATCGAACATAAATATCTCTAAGTTGCATGTACTGTAAGCTATCTAGAAGATTAAATTTATTTAAAATACGTATACAGTAATTTATCAGGGAGTTAAATTATCGTCTAAGTTTATTTTTGTGTGTCATTAACACTACCAAACATAGTTTTCTTCTTTTAAAATCTTCGGATGTTACATCCCACCCCTTAATAAACTGTATCCTCACAATTTAAAATTTAACTAGGTAATCATAGTTTGGATATTTGAAAATAATTTTATTATAAACACAAACATAAAATGGTTTAATATAGAACTTCTTGATAAAGTTAAGGTGAAGTACAAGGGTCATCCAGAATAAAACATACTTGGTTTATAAATAGGAGAACATAGGTGGGAAATGAAGATTTTTACATGGAAGAAAAGTATAAATAATTATGGAGAGTGATTTATCTCATTGATCACAAACAAGTTAATTATTAATAAAAATTTAAGGGCCACAAAACCATAAATTTGTAATGATTTAAAATACCATCTTATTTGTCAGATATGAATGTAGAAGGATAACATTTTTTTTAGTTCCTTTTCCTATAGTTGAGGAATTAATTTTCCATCTAGAATATGAGAATAAGAAAATATACTCACTTGATGAGTATAATTTCATCCTTTTATAAATTTCCACAATAATCTAATATTTTTTATCAAAATAAGGATATACATGATTAATTTTTCATGTTAGAATCACTAAAATTAACATTCAAAGGCCACATAACTATGAAAAGGATAACTAATATATTCAACATATATTTTTACATTAACTAAAATCAATATGGTTAGAACATAGAAATATAATTCCCAAAATATATAAACCTTTATATGTTACATTAATCTTTAAAATTCAATGGTAATACACAATGTTCAAACTAAATCATTCCATGAATGAATAACCCTTTATACCAAATAACTGCAAAAAATCAATATTAAAGTATGTTTTAACCTAAAATTTTTTCTCATACATTTCATATTACATAAAAATAATATGGATGTATCCTTTTAAAATAACATTAATCACTTAATCACCAAATCATTATTCAATATCATGATTTTTTATATGATAAAACTTATGTTCTCATAATTACCTCAATATCCTATATAATATAAACTCTAATGGTTATAAATGCCTTAAAACTTATGTCATAAAAATATTTAAATCATACCTCATGTTAAACCAAAGAATTACATACACACCAACCTGATAAAACATCTCCTAAAATTTTATTAATTCCTTTAAGATCTCATCGCTTGAAACCTCAAAGGGGTGTCTAAGAATTCAGACTTATGATCAACATTAAGCTTATAGACCTATGAATGTATCTATAACTCTTAATATAACCTCACATGAAACCATCCTAATATCTAAAGTTATTTAAACCAATATATGCTGCCAACTATAAAATCCCAGGACTTGCACTCCTGGATCTAGTGCTAAAATCTTAAAAATTACATTTTCGACTTTGATACCGATGACGGTGACCCATTTTTTCCATCGAAACATTTCAACATCAAAACGAAAATTTAGATCACTTACACACTCAAAATAGTTTTAGGTTTATAGTTTTAGAGAATTATGAAAAACAACATACTTAAACAATAACTATATCTTTAAATGTTAATTTCACCCATTTAACCAATATTTTATTATTTCACATTAAGTTATAATCATCATCCATATGAAACCCCTCTAGATATAATTCATTCATCATGATTCTTGATAACATGGTTAAAATAAAAAATAAGGAGGGGGACAAAAAATACTCATTAAGGGTAAATATAAACACTAATAATTTAATCTAATTAGTGAGAATAAGAAGTTTATAAGGGTAAGGAGATATAATCAAAGTGAATAAACATATCATAAAAGACATCATACCCATAAATACCTAAATAATCAATCATAAAAATGGAATAATTCTTTAATAATGCAAGGATTCATAAGAATAAATAATCATGAGCTAAGTGATATCAATCTTGATCAAAGGAAACATTATAAGCTTATGGAAATAATTGATAAAATGTGTTGGTATCTTGGAACATCATCTTCATAAAAAACATATTGAACCCTTAAAATGTAATAAAAATACGTTTTACTTCCAATATAATTTTCTAGAGAACATAATCATTACACAATTCATTATATTGTTATCTATAATCACCCATTTTATAATCTATACCGAGCTCACTCAGCTCTATCTAGGAACACCCATCATATAAGCTTTATTGGGTTAACCTAGAACTTCCCAGGTGTACTCATTATATAACGATGTTCAAGAACCATAAAATAAATTATATATCTTTCATTCCATCATAAAAATCATATGAATAAACATTATTCATTTTATAACATGATTAACCTGTCAAAAAAACACGGTTTCTATAACAATGAATTTAAAACATAGTTAACCCATTGGAATTAAATGGGTTACATAATAATATCTCTGAAACTATCACAATACATCTAGAGAAGAATCAGGATGGTATCATTATAAAATATTCATGTTGTATCATAAGTAACAACAAGGGTTTTTGATGTTGATGAATTGGAATACCATTAAAATATCATTAAATAAATTTTGTGGAAAATAACCTTTTCATTTTTAGAAATACTGAGAAAATAATTTTATTTGAAAACAATCTTAGATACATATAAATGAAGATTTAAAAATCATTTAAAACATTTATTGAGGAAAATAAACTTTCAATTTTTAGAAACACTTTTTAAAACTAAAAACTTTTTTAAAATAATTTTCATTTAAAATAACCATGATAACTTATAAAGAATCCTTCAAAGAAATTGAATGTGTATAATTTTGTTCATTTAATACACATTAAAAAATATTCCATTCACATTTTCAATAAAATCTAAATGGGAATTATTTATAAAATGACATGAGGATTCGTTTCAAAAATATTTTTAAACATAAAACATGGGTAAATTATTTTTTAATAAATAATTTTAATTATTATAAAAACATTTTTGTAAACATTTTTGGTAAACAAGGTTTTAAAATAAAAAGGGGATTTTCACTGAAAAGAGAAATAAAGATTATTTTTCTTAAAAACATTTTCTTAATTATTTTAATAAACGAATAGAATAAAATGGTATTATTAGTTCAAAATATCATAAATAATCATAGGATAAGAAACATAATGACAATAATTTATAGTTAGATCATAATATTTCAACATTGGATATTTAATCATAGACAACCTCAATAAACAATAAGATTTTAACATTAAATTCTTTCCACTTTGGTAACTTTGAGTCATAAGACCCATGAAAGGATAAAATTAAATTAAAATTAAAATATCATGAGAATAAATAAATTCATGATATTAAATATCAAAGTGTATTTATATACACCTCATAAAATATGGTATGTGCATAACATGACATAAGTCTGAATGAAGGCAAATTGAGACTAAAATTTCTTACAAGGACCATATCATTGAAGGGGGGATTAATAAATGAATTGATTATGTGTATAATATGTAAATAAACACAAAGAAAACTAAATACAACATAAAATAGTAAAATTTTATTATATACATAATCTTATCATTACATAATCAGGGAAGTAGAATTTTAACCCAATGAATGGAAATTTAATTAAGAAACACCTTACCTCATGCTTCCTTTTAGTTGAATGTGATTTAACTTCCTATAAATTTGTTTTAAACATGTTATTAACTAATTATAAAACCATATTAATAATTATAATATCATATATTATCCTTTTATATCATATTATCAATCATTCATTAATAATATTTCATTATTTTCATTGTTTTGGGTGTTAATTATCTTTTTTTCTCTATTGTGCATTATTATCAGAGTTTAATTTATTATGAATATAATATATTTATATCATCTAAATAATTATAATAATTACATAGTTATCATAATTATACATCAATTATATTTTTATACCAATTATGAAATGTTTTTTTCAAACATGAAGTGTGTTATGATCCTGGAGAGGGTATGTCACATGTACATATGAGTAAATTTTCCATTTTTCAATGTTCATTATGGAAAAAATTTAATTAATATTTTATCTTTAAATAATGATAATAATATCATAAATAAAATTTTATTTCCTTAAATGTATTTATATATATCATGCATTTGGTGTTTTTATGAAAAGAGAGATTCACATCGCTTAGTGAAGACGGTAGTCCACAGGTACGCGAACGACATTATCATCTTTCAATGAGTGAAAATGTATGAAAGAGGACGATATATTATCTTTTAATAATGATAAATATTTCATTAATATCATAATTATGTCATAAATATCATATGTATTTATTTAATTTGTCCTTATTATTTTCCATTTAAAGAGTTAGTGAAAATAAATCGCATCTTTTCACGAGACGGTGGTCTGACATACACATGAGTGACATTATCGTACCACCTATAGAAGGAAATGTAAAAAGTTTTATATGATATAATTAATAAATAATTACAATTATATAATAAATATCATATATATATATATAATTTATATTTATCATCATACCCAACTGTGATAGGTGTTAATGGAAAAACAAATCACATCGGTTAGTTAGGTGGTAGTCCGCCGTACACACGAATAATGAATTTGTAACCTATATGATGGAAGAGGAGAAAAATTTTGGTTATAAAATTAAAATAATAATATATAATTATATTTAAGATACATATTTTATTATATAATAATTTATTTATAATTATTTAAGGAGGTAGACGAAGAAATAAAATAAAAACATGCATTGAAGAACGTTACCTAATCTTCATATAACTTCTTTTTATTTCCACCAAATGGATTCCATGGATGGATTTAATCTATAAATAAGGATTATATTATGATATTAAGTGAATATATAAGTTATTTTTTCATTTATTTCCTGAACCACTAGATTATGAATGTGTGAAGATAAGTGGAGAGGGGGTAGCCATTTATAAGTGAGGTGAGTGGTACACTAGTAATTGTTTAAAAAGAATGAATTTCACTCATGTTTTTTCATGTAAAAAGGCTTAAATAATTAAAAATTATATATAATATAAATTATAAGGACTAAATATTTCTATCCAATATATTATAGACCAGTTTTTAGGTCATTTTAACAGTTATCATTTCAATTTAACCCCCAGTAAATCCATTTTTACCTTAACCGCGGTAAATATTGTTTACTATTTTTAATATTAATTTTAGTAAAATATTAAGTTGAAATTTTTATATAATATAAATTAATATGATTAAAAATATTTATTCCTTTTTTCCAAATTCAATTCATATAATTTTTAAATTTTAATTTAAAATTAATCTCAAAGTCACAACGATAAAGCGGGTTTTCAAACTTAAAATGTTTAAATGTTTACAAAGTTTTTATGTAAAAAATTAATAAAAAATTGATTAAAATGACGTAAATTATATTAATATATATATATATATATAATTTAACTAATGTATCATTAAAACAAATTTAAAATATAATTAACTTTATAAATTATTTAAATGAAAATAAACTTTTCAATTGAAATTTAGTATTTTCATTATTCATCAAAAAATTAATCATTTTAGATAATTCTAAAAAATTAAACCTAATATAATTTTGTAACTGTTATTTGAAAAATGAAATTTATTTTTTAAAATAAATTTTTTATAAATGAGAAAAATTAAATTTAAACCAAACCCTCAGACGCGATGAAAAAGCAGGTTTTTAAGAAGTGTATTTTTCAGTAACGAGATAATTTATATTAAATATATGTTCAATAATAGTAGTTATATGAATATAAATTAATATTTTTTGATATATAATATATATTTTTTAAAAAATATTACTTAATTAATGGTTTTATTATTCATTAGAATGGGGAATCATAATGTACATTAATACCGTTTTTAGAAAAAAAAATCATGTTTTTCAATACAAAAACAAACAAATATGCTAAAATACAACATAATGATGATTCAAATTTAATTAATTGGATTAAATATACCAAACTAAAAATTATTTTACCTTAAATAATATTCAAAACATAATTTAACTTTTTAATTACTTACTTTGTTGATAATAATGGACTTTTTTACAAAAATTAGTTTTTTCTCTATTCATTGAAAAATCAATATTTTCTAAAAAAATCCCAAAATTTCACCCTAAGTATATTTTAATATGAAAATTACAAAAATAAAGTTCATTTAATCATGTAAATTTTATAAAAGTTCCAAAATTAATTAAAATATTTTTTCCCGAAAAGAAATAATAAACATTTTCGAAGAAAATGTATTTTTGAAGAACAAAATTACTTTATTAAAAATTGGTTGATTATTTGTAAACATTTATCAATAATTTATTTTGAGTAGGAAATTTATTTATATATATATATCATAAATTATTTAATTATATTCATATCTTCCAACTTAACGACTATGTTATAATGGTTATATATGTAATGTGTTGCTTAATAGTGGTGTTGTGTGTTGAATATGCTATCAAACATAAGAATATTGGGGTTTCATGTAACACAAGCTATAAAATTGATAAAATTTATTTAAAAATAAGTATATCTTAAAGTCTTGGGGAGTTAAATTTCCCTATAAGTTCATTTTTGTGTGTCTTTTATGCCATCAAACATAATTTTATTCTTTTAAAATATTAGGGTGTTACACTGATGGGATGCATAATATTGGATATCAAAACTTGGTGTCATGGCCTTATTCTAGGAAACTTATCCAATTATGTAAAGAGTTATAAACCAAAACCCAAACTTTTTGCCTAATTATACCTATTGATGCATCAAGTGACTATATAATTTTGGCCCCACCCATCACCTGATTAAGTCCAAGAAATTCCCCATAAGATTCATTAATAAATTTCATACCATTCCCTAAGGAAAATCTTATTGAATAAAAAATAGCTATCTGTATAATTAGAAATACATAAATCAAATATTTTACCTTCAATGGAATAATGTGTGTTTCAATGAGTACATTCCTCTATCAACATAAAAGTTGTGGGGTATCTTCAATGTAACATGAAGTGACCTCATCAAAGAAATATATTAGTGAGGGTACTTCTAATGTGTTTTTTCATCCAAGGAACATAATATTTTGGTTTGGTAGTTTTCATTGGTTAGAGACAAACGAAATGGTTGGAAAAATAATTTATCATGGTTATTTTAAAAATAGAGTTCATTTTTTCCTTTAGGTGCATATGTGAAATAGCCGCATACACTTTCCAATATTAATAAAAAGACACATTTTCTATAAAACTACACATACTTTTACTTCACCAAAACATAGGATGGGTTTTATACCATGGAAAAGGTAAATATTGAATTAAAAATAATATTAGAGGGGGTAAAAATATAGACTTTTAAATACATTAAATTTCGTGATTAATATGGAAAAAATTCATGCATGGAAATTAATTCACCACACAATAGAAACTAGGTGGTGAATATGACATGAGTCCCAAATAATGTAAATTAAGATGGGAAAAACCCAGTTATGAATTGGGTGTAGATTCAATAATAACTATATAAAATATATGGCTTAATATTGATCTAAAATACTATGAATAAATTAATTTTATGATATAAAATCTCAAATAGTTATTATATGAATCACACAAAGGAAATTATCTGCATAATACAAAGCATGTCTTAATGAGAGGTATTTGAGATAGAAAACCATTACCACTTAACCTGACTTACAAAAATGTCTTTTAACCTCATATATCCAAAAAATAGATATATTAATCCCTTTATTTATATCCTTTTCATAAAAATTATTCTTTATAAACTTCATTTATATGGATTCCTTTGAATTATATTAGATTTTATTTATTTGTAACATGATGATGGAAAATTAAGGAATGCTTTTAGCAGCATGACAATTATACAAAAGGGAATATGAAATGGGTTTAATGAGTGATAAAGGAAGTATCTTGTTAATATTATATAATCTTGATATTAAATTATTTAGTTTGAACATGTATATTCCTAATAATTTGGAAATGTAAAGTCTTATAATAATGGATGTGCTTGAATTGAAAATGGTAGGGAGATAATTAAGGAGTGATTTTGGCCGCATAAGGACTATACAAAAGAGTTTTATAGAATAATTTTAATGAGATTTAAGGGTGTAATATCATAAATATGGAATCATATTGATAGTAAAAGGTTTATTATTAACATATGAAATCATATTCTATGAAAACTAAAAGGAAATATTACAAAAGAAATAGGTGAATCAAAAAGCAAAGGAGGAGAACCATTACATTTCTACTTAGATTCTTAAAGATTATGAGGCATCCTTAGAACCTTATGAACTCATTGGGTGACTTATATAGGTATATGAAGTTGATGTTATTGATAATTTAATTTTTTTTGTTGTGGTATGAGAGAGAGGATGGGAGTGATCTCTTTTTATAGGTGGAAAAGAGGGTATTTTTCATTGAAAACTAGAGTTAGGTAACGAGTAGGAATAGAATCACATGGGCGTTAGGTGGGTTTGGTAAGTTATGTTAATGTTGTGTATATATGGTGGGAAAGACATGTGGGTATGACCTAATTAACTGAAAAGGATTTCTATAAGGTGTATGTGGCCTTTTAATTATTAAAAATCCAAGATTCCATATTTACCCATTTTACCCTTACTAATCTTCATTAATAATTAACCATGTTAATAATTTTGTTACTAAAAGTATAATATTACCCTTAATACCAAATTTATACATTATTAATTTTAATTTTGGATCCTTTTAACCTAATTTAACTTTAAATATGTGAAAATTAACTTTTAAATTAAAACATAGGATATATGAAAACAAAATTATACTTCTAAAAAAAGCCTTATATATTAAGTGTTTTTATTCTTATTTCATTTTAATTATTAATTAAATAAGTGTTTATATATTTATTTATGTTTTTAAATATCATATAAGATTATTATTTTAATGTATATTAATCTAATTTATTTAGATAAAAATTATATAACTCTTATTAAATTAATTCTTTGAAAACAACCATTTTACTTTTAGTGTTGTAATTAATCTTTAACCTAAGTAAATTTTTTGAAAGACTAAAAATAATATTTTAATAGTTAAATTATTTTTATCTAAATCTAAATAAAACTTCAATTATTTTAATAATATTAATAGGTATATGGAAAATTAATTTTAACATTTGCGCGCAAAAATTCCGTTTTTTTTTAATTTAAAAAATCCATGTTAAGGTATACCATTATAATGAATTAAAAAATGATATTTATTTTGTCAAAATAAAATTATAACATTTTAAAATTGAAATTATAAGTATAATTATGAATAAAGACTCTTTAATGTGTTCATTGTGTGATAGTTCAGGCTATGGTGTTTACCTATTACAGTAAGGTCATGAGTATTACATACCCCCCCCAAATAATCTTATCCTCGAAATTGGGGTATATGTAATCTATTAAAAAAACATGGATACCCATTCCTTGTAAATTATTCAGGCTCCTAGGTTTCATCATCTAAATTTTGGTTAATTCAAAGGACACTCACCAATCTAGTTATCTGATTTCGTAATAGTTTCTCTCTAGTATCGAGAATCTAGGATAGTTATTCATTAAATAATAATTTGGTAACCAACTATATACCATTATATATGATCACATTATTTATATACAATATGCATTTCCCCAGTAATAAATTGTGGAGGACATTTTTTACTTTAGAAATGTTGGGAGACATATCCAATCGGTAATTTATAACTACAATTATTTTTAGTGTTTCAAATGTTCCAATGTACCTAGGACTTAAATTCTCCTTTTTACCAAATTATAAAAATCTCTTATAGAGGTAAATATTAAATAATATGTGATCCCAAATTTTAAATTCCAAATCTTTCCTTTTATTATCATCATTGTTGTTTTTTTATTGAGGGTATATTTAATATAATCCCGAATTGTTCATACTATAACAGTTGTTTCCACTATAAAATCTTGTCCAACTATCATTATTTCTCCAACTTCTTCCCAATATGTTGGAGTGTTCCATCTATTCCCAAAAAATAATTCATATGGTATAATAAGGATTCTTCAATGGGAGATATTATTATATAAATTTTACACTAAATATAGATATTGATTCCACATTCCTTGGAAGTCAAGAGAACATGATATCATCATATATTATATACTATGTATAGTCCTTTTAGACTATCCATCAATTTGGGGATGATACATGATTCTTAAATATATCTCAGTTTGGAGATCCCATTGAAGACTCTTCCAAAATTTTAATGTAAACTAAGGGTCATGAATAGATACAATCGATAAAGGATTCCCATGAAGCCTTATGATTATATTGATATAGAACCAAGATAGTAACTCAAAGGGTATATCTTTTAATATTAATATAAAATGAGAGTAATTGGTAAGATGATCAATGATGGCCCATGTATCACCATTATTCCTTTGAATATTTGGGATTCTAGTGAAAATTGTCATCATAATATTTTTCCAGTTCCATATAGTTATTGTAAGAGGTTGTATAAATCCATTAGGATTTTGTCTTTATATCATCACTTGAAAACATACTATGAATCTAGAAACATAGTCCAAAATTTACAACTTCATACCATTCAATCAAATATTATCTCTTAAATCCAAATACATTATTATGGTACCACGGTGTATAGAGAAATTTTAACTATGTTCTTAATCTAGTGGTTTCTTCTTTTATTCTATTATGGATAGAAAATTTAACCTCTTCTAAAACATCAACACTCTATCACTATAGATGAAGTTCATTAATTTTTAATACTTAAATGATTTGTTTTTTCTTTAAATGTTATCTTCATCCTGTTGGGACTTATGTATTATTTCGAGTAAGGATGGTTTAAAATTTTTTTAAAAAGAGAAGGATGGTTCCAATTACCTAGAAATCACTATATATATATTTACTAGATCTATGTATATAGAATCCTTTTTAATATTAATCACGGTCATAAATACATGGTCCCTCTTACTAAATGATATATCCACTATATTTTCCTTCCTTGGGTGGTAGTGTATCGGGAATTCATTTTACTTGACTAGATCCAACCATTTTCTTTTCCTCATGTAAAGCTCTGTATGAGAGAAGATATACTTTAAACACTTATTGTCTATATATATCTCATATATTATACCATTGAGGTAGTTTATCCATATTTTCAAAAAAAACATATTACAGATACTATCTCAAGGTCATGATTTGTATAGTTTTATTCATAGATTTTCAATTTCCATGATGCATAGGAAATCACTCTATCATTATGCGTAAGGTAACAACTAAGTACTTTCTTCAATGACAAACTATATATTATAAATCCATCCTTATCAGGTGGTAGAGTTAGAACTAATTCATTAATCAATGTTCTCTTAAACTCTTCAAAATTTTCCTCACATTCTCTTAAGCATGTTAATTTAACCCCTTTTTTGTTAACTTATTAATAAGTTGTACAACCTCATAAAATCATGAATAATCCTTTGATATTAACCAGCTAAGATTAAGAAACTTATAATATTGGTTATGTTAATTAGTGTAGTCCATTATTTCTCTATATTTTTCCTTTAAGGGTCAATATATATTCCATCATTGGATATAATATATCTAAT
Organism: Viscum album; assembly: GCA_963277665.1. Lineage (NCBI taxonomy): Eukaryota > Viridiplantae > Streptophyta > Magnoliopsida > Santalales > Viscaceae > Viscum > Viscum album. The sequence goes on from OY728150.1 coordinate 525,224,133, forward strand.
AAAATAAACTTTATTAATCCATAATTTACACTTACTATAATTCCCATATAATTATTTTTTTTATGAGGGTATCCAGAATATTAGTAAATGAATATAATGCTCTTCATATAACTTAGAGTATATCAAAATATCATTAATGAATACTACCAAAAATTTATTAAGATACTCTTTGAATATTCTATTCATCATATCCATAAATATATATAGTTAATTAGTCAATCCAAAATCCATTAGCGTAAAATCATTATGTCCATATATTGTTTCACATTTTACCTTCAATATATTATCTTTCTTCACCCTATGTTGATAATAAATAAAGTGAGGATCATCCATTAAAAAGTATTGGGATCCTTGAAGTTTATAAAATAATTCATCAATGAATGGTAATGGGTACATATTATTTATAATTATGTAATTTATCCCCCTATAATAAATTCATAATATCATGGACCGGACTTTATTTTTTCTGAATAAAGCAGGGGCTCCCCATAGTGAAACACTATGGTGTATAAACACCTTGTCACTAAACTCGTAAATTTTATTCTTCAACTCCAGTAACTCCACTAGTAACATTCTATATGAATTTTTAGATATAGTCCTTTCATTGGTAATGAGTTCAATATAAAAATCAAGTTTGCACTCTAGTTGATGACCAGATAAATTTTATTGAAAGAAATAAATGAATTTTTGAACCAAAAGTACATTCTATATTATTATGATATATTATACATCCATAAATTACATGTGATATTCCTATCTACCCATAATTCCATTAATGAGATCTAATGGGATATAATATAGACATGATTTAGATGATTATGTTTCCCCTCTAAAACAAGAAAATCCACTTCACCTTCTATAATTGTAATCTCCTTCTCTTGGTAATAAAATTTTTTATTATAATTTGAAATCCAATAAATAACAAGGATCATATAAAATTCAAACATATTTATAATAAATAAATTTTAAAATTGTTTATATTCATTCATAATAATTGGAACCACCTTAAATAACTTTTCTATAATAAGACTCCCACTTGGTGGCTTAATTGGAAACTCGTTTACTATGTTTATATGGAAGTATCTAATGTTTTTTGAAAATAAAGAAGATATAAATGATTATGTAGACCTAAAATCAAATAAAAAATTATCTAACATTTAAGTTACAATAAAATTACCTTACATTATTCCATTAGGAACTTTGACTTCAACTATTGTAATATCAATTGATTGGCCTTGATCCCATTACCTTTTCTATGGTCAATTCTCTTGGCCTTTGGGGTATTGGTTCACATAATTTAATTTCTACCTAAAGTTGAAGCATTCAATATAAAAAAATATTCTACCATTACCTTTAATTGGTCGTCTTTATGACATTTTTCTCTATACTTATAAAAAACTCATGTTCCCTTCCTGCAATCCCCAGAGTATATCTTCCAATAGTTATCACATTTGGGAAATATAAACCTTTCTTTCTTCTCATTTTCCACATTATTCTTATAATGATTATAATTTTTTCTCATATTCTCGTAATTTTCCTTGAATATATACATCCTATATAAATCTTTTTTTGTCTTAATAGTTCTTGAAATTATATCTTTATATTAAGAAAATGTCTAAGATACCAATTATTTTCAAAGGATTGACATTACCCCTATCAAAGAAACAATCAATACACCATTCTTATCTATGTATATAGTCTATCACATGATTATATAATATTGTAAATTTATTCTTTTATTAAAAAACATTGTCATCCTCTTTTTGTCTAAGATTAAGGGATTTCCTTTCCATTTCATCTCTCTTCTCGGGAAGAAATTACATTTTTTAGAATACCTCATTAGAATTTCCTCATTCCATTAACTTTATCTAATATTCCCCTTTATTATTTTGAATTTGTGACAACCATTGGTATTAATATCTTTTTATATGATAAACCACAATGAATACCTTTTCATTTTTAGTACTTACCAAAGAGAGAAAGATATTCTATAGTGACTTAATCCATTGTTCAACTACCAATGGATTAGTATTTCCACTAAATACTAGAGGTTGTTATCACATAAAGTGATCCAGTATAGTTACACTTTGTTTTCAATCATGAGGTCACTCTATAAAGGTTATATTATCTATTATAAACTGGTTCAAAAACACTAATATGGTAATGAACTGATTATCCTCAAATCCAGATTCATTAACTTATTTAGGGGTAGTATCCCTGTATTTACTATATTTATTGATATAGTTCTCATTCCTCCCCTTAGTATTCATCTTTATATAATGGAATACACATAATTTTCACTTGTTATGGAATTGTAAAATATAATTTCTATTATTTTTTTACAAATTAATACCTAGAAATATTGAGGGTTTTATAAAACTTGTGCTATTTGATTTGTCATCTATAAATCTAGTCCACAAGGTTCCTACTAAAATTACTCAGATACCAACTGTAACATTAAAGACTCTAAAAACCTAAAACCAATCATTATATTAAGTTATTGTTATAGAATACCATAGTTCATACAGGAGCAAACAACTTAGTAGTATTTGAATAATATAAGCATATATACATTACACTTGAAAAAATTTACAACATGAACACATTGTGAGAAAATTATTATCCCTTCCATCATATACTATAAAATTATACATAGTTCTCCTATATATTTCCTAGGGAATGGAAAAAATACTAATGGTAAGCTTAGATTCTAAGTAAATAGAAGAATACATAGAAATATTACAAAAAAATAAACATTGAATAAGTGATATGGTAAGAATAAATAAACATCATGAATCTATAATCAACTAAAATTGATGGCATACTATATATAGGATAATAAATAAAAACATGGATAATAAAATTCATTGATCTCATACTGATGGAATTCATAATATTAGATATAAAAACATGCTCTCAAATCCTTATTCCTAGAAACTTATCATGTTATGGGAAGTGGTATACACCCAAACATAACCATTTTTTTCTCAAGGGAACTGTTAATGTATTGAAGAAATATATAATTTTGGTCCCCAATCATCACCTAATTAAGTACAATGCATTCCCCATAATATTCATTAATACCTTTCATATCATTCCCTATGTAACCAATTATGGAATGATACGCATTTATGAATATAATGAGAAATTTAGAAATCAAATACTACCCCATTAAATAGAGAAAAAAATTATGTTTATTGGAACTTCCCTTAATCAATATAGAATACATGAGTTGTCATCAAAGTAAAATTAAGTACCCTCATCAAAGAAATATAAGGGAGAAAATAATTATAATTTTCGGACTAATCCATGGAAGATAGTAATTTGGTTCAATATTAACATTTGTAGGAGACCAAATAAATTATATAAAAAATCATTTATCATGGATCTTTAAGAGCTTTTGAATATTCCAATGCATACCACTCGAGAGTGTCTCACCAGGTGTTTGGTTTTAACCCCACTCTTTATGAATCATGGTGATGATTGATTTAATCCTGAAACAACCATTTTTAGGTTTGTTACCCCAAGGTGTATATTTTTGACATCTGTATCCAATTTCTTGTATCTATACAGAGATATATTTTCTAGGAAATTACACACAATTTTACTTCACCAAAGCATATGATGGTTTTTCCAATATAGAAAAGGTAAATATTGAATCAAAATAATATAAGATAAAGATAAAAATATATACTTTTAAATTCCTTAAGGTTTAGTATTAATATGGAAAAAATGAAAATGGTAAGTTATGTACCACAAAAAATAAAATAGGTGGTGAATATAACATGAGTCAAAATAATGAAAATCGATACTGAAAACCACCACTTACGGCATGGGTTGAAATTAAATCAAAACCTATTGAAATATAGGGATTAATATTGATTATAAGATACCTTTAATAAGATAATTTAATGATATAAAATACCAAATAGGTATTATATACACCACACAAAGTAAATCAGGTCCATAATACAAAACATGTCTCAAAGAGATGAATTTGAGATAGAAACCCATTACCTCTTGTCCTGGCTTCCACGACCATACTTTGACAACATGTTTCATCAAAATATCTATATTAATCACTTAATTATTAAATTTTTTCATTCACATATCCATTTATAAACTTAATTTATATGGATACCCTTAAATTATATTATATTTGGGTATTTGTAACATAAATATAGAAAATAAAGGAATAATTTTATCAACATAATGACTATACAAAAGGGATTATGAAATGGTTTTAATGAGTTATAAAGGTAGTTTCTCATTAATAGGATATTATTTGGATGATAAATGATTTATTATAAACAATTATATGAATAATAACATGGAATCATAAATTCTTATAATAATGGATGTGCTTGAATCCAAAAGAGGGAGAGAATTATGGAGTGATTTCAACAGCAAAACAGTTGTATGAAAAAGTTTTATAAAATGGATTTAATGAAATAAAAGGGTATTATATCATCAATAGGGAATAAGTTGTAAAATAAATGTTTTATTACTAACATATTATAGAATTATCAATTTAAACTCAAAGTAATTGTCTCAAAAGTGGTACTTGAATCAAAAAGAGGAAGAGAAGTACCCATACCTTTCTAAGTAGCTTCTTAAATATTGTGAGGGGTCATTAGAATCGTAATAACTCATTAATAGTTATTCATAGAGGTATATTAAATGTAAATTAATGATAAAATACATTAGGGTGGAGTGTTATTAGAGAAAGGGTGGTATTTAACTACATTTATAGTTGAAAAGGGGATTTTCATGGAAAACTATAGTTAGGTAAGAGGTAAGAATGAAATCACCTAGGTGTTGGTTGGGTTTTTTAAGTTATGTAAATTAGGTGTAAAATGGTAGTTAAGACATGTGGGTATTAATTTTTTACCTAATAATGTTTTCTATAACACCCTAAGGTTTTAAAAATAAATTTAAATTCATGAAATTTTGTTTTAAGTAGATATTTATAAATATCCTTTAAACATAATTTTTCCACTTTAATGTTTTAAATTTCAAAAAACGGTCATCTATGGTTGTGATTAGTAAGTTATTTGGAGTCTGATAGAACCATATTTTTTTTTAATAGTAACATACCCTTATGAATAGTAATATTCCCCTAAGAAATAGTAAATTGTATAATTATTTTATTTTCTTAAATATTTAAGATAATTACATGTTGATTAATTTTTCAAGGTCTTAAAAATGAGTTATTGTTTTAAAATTGTAATTCTTGAATAAATTATGATTTTATTAAAAAATTAAATTAATAATATTTAGAGAATTATTTTTATAATATGGAGTTCATTTTTGGATTCTACACATCAAAAAATGGTTAGGTGAATTTTTAAGATTTTTCTGAAATTCTTGAATTTTTTATGAATAGTGAAATACTGTAAAATATTATATATAAAATTATTAGTTAAATACTCTATTTATGACATAATGAATGATTTAAGAACACTTATTTAGAACTAACATGCAATTATAACAATTTGGGGTCACATGAATCAATACTATTCATAGTCTTGAGAAAAAATATTATAATAAAGATCAAAATAATGTAAAATCCCTCCTCTCCTCCACTATAAATACCTCCCTCATTCATCTCTTCCTCCCACTACTCTAAATCCTTGATCCTTGCCTTAATTCTGACCAATACTCCTCACAATACCCTTCCCCACTTCCAATACCATATGGTCTCACCAAAAGGCCAAAACCAAAGGCTTTAAGGAGGATCTCAAGGAGAAGAGATCGAGAGGTAAACATCCTCTTTTGTTTTCTTTCTTTTCTTTTCATTTCCTTTTCTATTATTCTTCTTTCCTTGCCTCAACTTATCCAATATTAATGAATGACCCAGTATCTTAAATATTCTGGATGTAATCATGTTTATGTAAGACTCACTGTTTTACTTCATCTCCTCTCCCACTTATTCAAGAAATTAAAACATTGTTTGTGATGTGTCGGTTTACCGACATCGTGGATGATGTGATTTCAATTTCTTTTACTTCATTCAATACTGGTCATGAAACCATTTTTTTGTTTTAACAAGATTATAATTTATGTATTATATCTTATATAAGGTTCTAGAATCATTTTTTACACATTCTATTAATTTATAAACAAAATGAGTTCATTATGATCGAAGAATCGCCAAGATGACCTAAACAAATATCTATAATGTTTTAACTTATGAATCATCCTCATGTCTAGATTAAAAAATAATAAATGGAATAATTTATGTTTTGTGATATATTTAAATACCATTCCATTTTAATTCAGGATTTTTACTTCCAATTGAAAAGAATATCCATCATGAACTAATCATGGAAATCATGTAAAGAACGCACCCAAAACAATGGAAGGAAAACAAATACTAACAATTAAAGGGATAAATGATGTAATGAAATGATTATATAAGGTATCATAAACATTAATATATTTATTTAAGATATTAATAAAACTATTTTAATCATTATATAGAAGTTTCAAAAAAGTTTTAAGTAAGACAAACCCGAGGTAAGAAAATTCTTAACCTAATTTCCATTCTTTGGGTTAACATTCTAATTCATTATTTTTGTGGTATTAAAATTTTGTTGAGATTAATTTTTCTATATTGTGTTTTATTATGTTTATTTATATTTTATATACTTATTCCATTCAATCTATTAAGTCTCACTTTAATTATATGATATTTATAAGGGACTTTTCTTTTAAAAACCTCTTTTAAAATTCGGTTTTACAAAATTCAAAAGAAATGTTTTTATGAAATTACTCATGTTGTTTGATTGTGTTTTGGTTCTTGTTAATTGTTTAGGATGAATTTTGGGACCTATATATCCCTCCAATTCAATTTTTATGTGTAAGTTAGAGGTCGGTCATATGGTTACTCCAAGTATAACTACGATGGTTACACAAATTGTAAGGTAGCTATGAGGGTTACAAATTATAAGGTAGCCGAGAGGGTTACAAGATTATCTAATTAATACCCAAATATTCCTTTATAGTTATATTTATGTTATATATTTTTTGTCAAAATCTAATAGAAATATCAATTTTCACAAAGTAAGTTTATATGGGTGACAATTATGTCTTTTTGAAAATGATTTCATATATTACAAGTATTCAAGGACTAATGTGTTTTTCCTTCCTTTTATATCCTTTACTGAGATTTTGTGATGATCCCAAGTTTTTTAATGATTTTCACAGTTCATACTAATGTTTAAGAAAAATAAGGAATCTAAGTTAAATGTTATGAATATTTTTCAAAGAAATCATGCTTTATATGAAAAGTTTTATATTTTGGAAGAAATGAATTCTGTTTTATGGTAACCACTCTGTATTAATATGTAATGTTATGAATGTATTATGTCCCAATTCTATAAATCTATAAACTTGAAAATATCCTCAATATTAAAGTAAGTGATTTCTTGATTAAAATTCAATATTATGTAATGTAATAAGGTCATGTCCTTATACTTTCTATAAGGTTTATGTGATCTTTTAATTATTAAAAATTCAAGATTCGTTATTTACCAATTTTAACATTATTAATCATGATTAATAATTAAATAAGGTGTTGATTTTATTACCAAAAATATAATATTTCCATTATTACAAAATTTAGATGTTATAAATATAAATTTTGGATACATTTATCTTCATTAAATTTCTAAATGTGATAAAATTAGATACAAAATTAAAACATATGATATAGGAAAAACTATTCTTATAGAAAAGGGTTATAGATATATTAATTGATTTTTTATTCTAATTTACTACTAATTATTAATTCAATGGATATTTTTATATATTTTTATTTTTTTAAATATCATTTAAGAACAATATTTTAATGTATATTAATATAATTTATATGGTTAAAAATTAATATTACTTTTATAAAATTAATCCTTTGTAAACAACCATTTACTTTAATTTTTGTAATTAATCTTTATCCTATATAATTTATATTAAAATAATAAATAATATTTTGATATTTACATAATTAGGACTATATAAAACTAAATATAACTTATATTTTTTCAATAAAATTAATATGTGTAGGGAAAAGTAATTTTTACATTTTCATTCATAAAGTATGTTTCTTAGAAAAATCCCAAAAATCATTCTTAAGATAATATATTCATAAATAATTAAAAAATGAATTTTATTTTGCTAAAATAAAATTTTATCATTCAGAAATTAAACTATTAAATATATTTATAAATAAAGTCTATTTATTGTGTGCATTATATGATAGTTATCGATATGGTATTTACCTACTGCAGTAGAGTATAGGGTATTACATATGTTTTGTCTCATGTTACCTTCAAATTTATCTTATATTATTATCAAAAGGATTTTTTTACACTTTATATAGTGTGTGTTTTCAAAAAATATAATTCAACATATTAAAAAGGTTTTCCACCCTTTTAAAATCAAATTCCTTTTTTACACTTCACATTCTTTTTTTTTAACCACTATATCTTGTCAAATATTTATTATTAAATATTATTTTTAAAAGTGACTGTTTTTAATATTTTTTTACTTCACTATTTTGAAACTATTATATATTTTTCAATGATCCATTGTTGAATATTCTTTTTGAAAAGAAAAGGTTTTAAATAAAATAGAATTACCTTTTAGAAACATTTACTTATTTTAAAGACTTAATTATTTATATTTCATTCCAAATATAGATTTTGAAAATTACAATAATTTGTGGGATGGGGGAAATACAATTAAAATCCTACATAAATCAAGAGGAAAGAACTCGGCGAGACTCAAACCCGAGATCTCACTAAGAACCAGCAGAGCCGCTACCAACCAAGCTGGACCCTGGGGATATTTATTTTGAAAATTACTTCTTTTAATTTTCCTAAAAGTAATCATTCTGATAATGAATTTTCAAAGTGATAGTGACTTCATCTTGTATTCTAAAGATAAATGTTTTTTCTAAAAACAATTTTATTATATTTTCATCATTTAATATTTCTCACTAAAAACATTATTTACTTAGAATTTATTTGTCCTAATTTACCATATAAACGTTCATATAAATACTTTTTTGGGTGATTGAATTTTGGGTATCCCTTATTTTCATGATTGTGTATAATTTTAGTGATACCATTTGGAAGTTTTGTAAAACCCATTTTCCTTTCCATAGGTTCTTTATGATGTGTTGAATGAAACTCATTTTCTTTCCAGGGGTTCTTTTTGATATAATTAATGATTAATTTAAAGTGAAACATATTTATATGTATTATTAATGGTTAGTGTCTTATCTTTCCCTCCAATTCATTGGTTAAGGTTACATATCGCATAAGATGATGAAATGTTTTATGATTGTGATGTGGGTATCTTTGTTTACAAGTTTGTTATGAGAACTTAATGTCAGTAGATTTGTTCATGATATTTTTATGTGAATGTAATCTAGGAATATTTATTCAAAGTTTTATTACATGAACATGTTATTTTTATATTTTTACAAAAGTTTTTAAAGTATACATGATGCAAGATTCTCTCTTCACAAGTTTGTTATGTGAATGTGATGCGAGTAGCATTGTTCATAGGTTTATTATTTGAACATGATATTGGTAGATTTGTTCACAATTTTGTGTGTGGGCATTATCTAGGTATCTTTTTTTATAGATTTTTTTGTGGACATGATGTAGGTATATTGTTTCACAATTGTTTTATGTGAATGTGATGAAGGAATATTTTTTCATAGATTTTTAAGTGAGCATAATTTGGGAAGCTTGGCTCACAATATTTTATATTCTTATATTTCTTACATAATTATTTATCATTCTATGCCTCAATTTCATGCCATATTTTCAATAGGTCTATCATTATTCCCCTTCTATCATGCTTCTTTTATAAAACTTTTTTATCATGAAATATTTGAGTTCATATGGGATTATATTTCCTTCTATCAAGACATTTGAAAAAATCTTGTGGTTAAATTTTATTTCTAATAAGATATTTCCCCACTTATCATGTTTTCTCATATAATTTTCATTTAAGCCTTGATTACATGTTGAAAGGTTTTCCCTTTATAAGTGTTTGAGCTCATCCCATTCTTATGTTTTTTTTTCCTAGGTTATAAAGATGAGTATAACATATGAAATTTATAGAAGTGGATCTAGTGTGATTCGATTATATAGAAGGATGACTTAAAAAAAATTAAAATAATCATTTATCTCACATATGTTAATATTTATTCTAATTAGTGAGACAAGTTAATGATAAAGCCTCAAGACTGTTACATTCTTGGTTATAGTGATAAAGAATTTGGGTTTTGATTTTGGGAAGATAACTCATAAAAATTCATCATAATATGAAATGTGATCTTTAATTAATATATCTTATGGAAGGATGAGAACATATAGAAGAATTATAATGAGATGAAATTATCATCTAAATATTACATTAATCTAAATGTATTTCTAGATAATATGTATGGTATAGAGAATTCAAAAATCATGTCAATATATAAAATAATCTTAGAATCATGTTTCCTAATAGAGTATGATTATAATGTTTTTACTAAGTAATGATGTAATATATGGTTCAATAAAAATATAATTGAATCACCATAAGTTAAATCTATATATGATATAGTACTGTAAGTAGCTTAACCGTAGGGATAGATGTAGAAATCTTCCAAGGTAAGGCACCCGGTGAAAAGTTAAGGATATAGTTTTAACTATTTACTTTTAATGGATGATGATGAGAAAATTTTCATGTATGAGATAATAATTCTTGAAGACTTATAATATTGGGAGTTAGATCTGAGGGATGATATTGATTCCCTCATGTGTTTTGAATATGGAAGATTACATAAAAACATATTGGTAAGAGATTTATTTTAAAAAAATGAGTGTATCAATTAAAAATATAACTATTTTAATGGAACTATGTATAGATAGCATAGAAATAATTCATATAGAGTAGTTAGATATGAATATTTCATCCATTTACTAGGAAATTTATGATGAAATATACATAGAGTAGCCTATTCATTCTGAGGAGCATCTAACATGTGATCTTATGTGAAAGTTCTACTGAAACCTTTCTAATTTGATTAAAGTTACAAGTAATTGAAGTAGTATGCTCAATTACATTATTATGGTGATAAAATTCATCTTTATAAATGACAATCCTTAATATTATGAAAAGTTATTTTTTATGAAAACATAACTATCCTTCTTCTCTAGTTTTATGACATATCAATTTCAGGTCATTGAAGGAAATACTCAATTATTTGAAGGATAAATTTTCCATAATTTTTGAGATGAATAATATTGAACTTGAAAAATAGATTTTTTTTATGAGTATTGGGATTGAATTGTGCTCTAGTATATTACACTTGATCTATCTAGACTGTGTTAGGAAGGTGTTGAAAGTATTTAGCATGGGAGAAGATAAACCAATGGATACCCCCTAGATAGACAGTCCAAGCTAAATAAATAAAATAAAAAAGATTATATTATATGTTTTAGTAGATATTGATGATTTAATATCCATCAATGGTCAAGATCTGGATGTAAAAAATATATTTCACTAATTCATACAATTCAAAAGTAATGAAATCTATAAGTAGATATATTTATTAACAAGAGTATAATATTATAAGTTTGTTAAATAGATTATCTAATACTTAAATGGTTTCTTAAGCCTAAAAAATTTCTTTATAACTAATAATTCATTGAAATTGTTCTCTAAAACTAAAATTGTAAGAGAAAGAGTGACTTAGAAATGGAAAACTAGCTATGTATTCACTTTTCAAAAAATTACAATTATTTATTTAATGAATCCATAATTATTTATTGAAATCTCAATAATAAAATAGGAGTGTGTTGAATTAATGTAATTAGTGAATGATCTAATTTGACTAAAGGGAATTTTGAGGATCTCAAATGATGGAAAATTGATAGGATAGACTCTTTTACTTCACAAACTGTGATTCATTTATGAAATAATATTAAATTATATTCAAGTATAAAGAATATTTAAGTCAAGTGTCACTTTATATGTAAATTATTATAGAGTGTAGTATTGAATCTCTAAATTATGAATAGGACTCATAACCTGATAGAAATATTAATGAAGGATAATTTTCATGATTTTTTGAGGAGATGAAGTGCCTTAGCGGAGCTAGGATAACGAAAATTCATGATGGGGGAAACATGTTAGCATCAGCTGACAATTATATAGGACTTAGTGGTGAATCCTATAAAATATTTCTCTAGTGTAATATTGTTGTTTTTTTTAAAAAAAATACCTACTATATTCATATATCATATAGAGAATATATAAACATATATCATCTAATGGTTGGATGGAAATGGTGGACCAGCATAATTTGTGGTCTAGGAGGTTTAAAAAGAGAGAAGTTTGAAGAGGTAGACCTTGATGTTGGTGATCTAATGATATAGGTGTACAATTTCATTTGATGGTATGGTCAAATGATATAGGAGTATGGAATAAGTTTTTAACGTGTTATAAGTTACCCCTTGATCTCTTCCCATTGAGTTAATGTAAGGATTCAAAAAAAGAAATAATCATAAGAGTACTATTTCAAAATAATCACCAAATATAAATATTGAATGGGTTAATAAGATGATGTGGAATAAATCCTTGACCAAAAAATGGTCATGTACATAGAGATTGGGTGTGGTGGACTTCTTCCCAAGAAAATTGGATGGAAATGACTACAAGTCACACTAGATAAATACTATTATCAATAATAGTATGGATCACTTGTTATTAACAAATTTTATTTATAATAAACATTGATTTCTTGAATAAGTTTAGATGAAGAATTTCTCCATAGAGTTGAATGAAGGTTTTAACCACGTTAAACATTCTATTATTCTTTGATTTTGAGTTTTTTTTCATTAAATGATTATCTTCTTATAGTCTCGTATGCATATATATAGTGGATTTACATTTTGGTGTGCTGATTGGGTGTATTTTTCCTTAATGTTCTGGAAATCATAGCATGGGTTCACATTTTGTATATTTTTCTTTTGTGTGTTATGTTCTGATGGAGTATTTTTTTTATTTTACCCAATAACAAATGTGATCCCAATAGTCCTAATTCACACTCTATGTATTGTTCTATATTTATTTTACTACGTGAAATGAATTTCACATGACATTTAATCCCTATAAATAGCTCATATAACACACAAATTGAACCATATTGGACAAAAATTTATTTATAAAAATAAAAAACCATGTGAATTCAAGTTACGAAATGAGTATGGTCATAATAAGTGTCTCAGTATATACCTTGTATACACACCCTATCTATTTAATAGGATCTATATTCCATTAACATATACTATAAACTCTATATATCCAATTATATATGATAATAATTTAAATTTACTTTTTTGTATCAATGATTAAATCATGTATAATGTTATTAATGGGAACTACATGTTGTGTACTTCTTAGAGATATCAAGTGTTGAATGCTAGGATACTTGGTATATATCCATCGTACATACCCAAAAACCCAATTATCCCTATACACTATGTACACTATTATAAATTCTATGCACTTTGACTTTGTATGGATTAAGCTTAGAAAATACATGAATAGCATTCCCAAGTTTACCAACACAGTGTGTACCTTACTGGTCATGAAGTGTATGGGGTATTATGTTGTATTATACATTTCATCCACCTAGATTATAGTTTTGATATATGAGTCATCTATTATATGTTTTCTCCCTATAGAATTCAATGGGAGATATAAATTCTTCATCTAAGGTTAATATTCAAGGTGGTTGGTCATGAAACTTAAGGGAAAATGGAAACTTCTCAGATGAATTATCTCTCTCTATCTATAAAAACTCCATATTTATATAAATATACATTACATCATGTTTTTTTAATACTTAAAAAATAACACAAACAAACGCCCAAAGATCGTATTATTTTAGTTCCTTGGGAAACATGGAAACATAAAAATTGGAGCATAAGAAAGATAAATAATATCTCGATAGGTTCTTCGTGACTATAAATCTTCTTAGAAACATCAAACTTAATACATATCTTAGCAACCTAGGGGAGGAAACATAAAAAGGGGTGATCTAAAATTCCCAGTAAGGGTAAACAAGGGAGACATATAAGTATAAACATAAGAAAAGGGGTATAATAATGTGATCATAACATTAGAAGATCATACCCTATATACTTGAGACCATAAACATGAATCATGTCATAAATCATGGTAGTTCATAAGGAAGGAATTGTAAGGGAAAAGGGAATAATTAATAAACATATAACATAAGAATATACATTGTATTGTGTTATACACATAAACATTCAATATCATTCCCTAGAAGTCAAGACACATTACTAGAACATATTAGGGCACTTCATGAGGACTACACCAACTAGGAGAGACACACCACCATCCCTAGTCGTAGTCCTTTACTTATAATGGATTGAGTTTCCTCATCTTCCCATAGTGGATCAGGTTTCCCCATATTCCCATAGGTCATAGGGTTTCTCCATCTTCCTATAGTGGATCTATTTTCCCCATATTCCATCTTCATAGTGACTATACCTACTGGGTGGGACACACCACCATCCCCAGTCACAGTCCTTTCCTTATAAGGGATCGGGTTTCCCCATCTTCCCATAGTAGATCGAGCCTATCGACTTGAATCCTAATATTATCTCATGATATATAAATCTTTACCCAATGCATTGAAAGGAGATATAGGTCCCACCCATCCCATAATAAAATAATTCATACATGTTCTACAAGATAATAAAAATTTCATCATATCATGATCCATAAAAAGATATGGATTTCATAAAAATCCTATCAGAACCCATGAAATTAAATGGGTGTCATAAACATGCAATCATATCTTATCATGTGGAAAAATGTAGGTTTAATAATCATTTCATCAAAGTATAACCTATGAAAATAAGTGGGTTTCATAATCATATAACCTGTGAAATAGAAATGAGTGTCATAAATATCATTCCATCAAAACAAAGACCATTCAATAAATAATATGTATATTATTCTTGTATCATGTCCTTAATAAATCTTAAACTATATCAAACAATTCCATCTTAGATGGAGAAGGATTTTGAAAGTTCACTTGGAGTGTATCTTAAGAAAAATAAATTTTCTTTAAAAATACCATTCATAAATCCTTTTAAAAAATAATTTTATTATAAATAATGTATTGAAATTTCATTTAAAACACTTATTTAGTAAAATATATTTTATGATTTTAAAAACTCTTTCAAAAACATAAATCATTTTGAGAACCTTTTTCTTTGAAAATGGTTTGAAAATTTATAACTAAATCTTGAAAACATTTTAAAAACCCATTTTCTATGAAAATTATAATGATATATTGAAAAAGAAAATTGAAAAAAATTTCTTTGAAAACACTTTTAAAACTTATAAATAAAGCATTAAAATTTTTTGAAAACCATGTCTTATTAAACTTATAAAATAATCTTGAAAATGTTTTGAAACAATTTCTTTGAAAAAATTTAAAAACTTATAAAGGATTATTTGAAAAACATAAAACATTTTTGAAATAATTTTTCCTTTAAAATTATCTTAAAAGATAATATTTATAAGTATTTTTTAAAATAATTTTGAAAACATGGTTTTTTTTAATTCATGGCATGTGTCGCAAAGAAGGAAAATTAAGACAAAAACACTTTACTGATTTGGTAAATTTTAAATCATAAAACCCATGAAATAGATATAATAAAATGGATATAAAAATACCCATAAATTTAATTATAATAATCATATAATATATTCATGTGCAGTATATACACTACACAAAATAAATGATTGGTGGAGAAGGCAATACGTCTCACAGAAATAAAAGTGTGATGAGGAAACCCTTAATACTTGAGTAACTTTAAAATAGTGTTCCCCATGAAATAATAACATAGATTGAAGATTTAATATAATTAAATAAATAAAATTAATATAACATGTCATATGGAATTATATAAACCACACAAAATAATCGAGTGGTGAATATGGAATGTATCTCACAAAAATAAAAAGTGAGATGAAATTCCCTTACCTTATGTCTTGACTCTCTTTGTACTCATAAAAACCTCATGTATAATAAATTTAATTCTATTAAAAAACTTTTACATTACCATATTTTTATATCTATTTACATATATGGTTTGATTATTACTTTACATTACCCTCTTATTAGCAATTCCAAGTTAAGTTTTCGCTTCAGGTAATATCCCCTTTGTTTTTCATATGTGTCTTAATTTGTTATATTTTTTTCCTCATACTTATATCATGATTTTAAGAATGTAAAACTTGATATAAATACCTTTTATATTCATTATATATGTATTTATAATAATCTATAGAATATATAAATATGAAACAGAATACACCATTCATGGAGACGGTAAGTCATACGTACACATGAATGTTGTTTCCATTTTTTGTAATATTAAAAGAAAAAAAAGTAAATGAAATATATTTATAAATATATAATATAATTATATAAGAATTTATATGTAATATATATTATATATTCTCACTAAAACCATCCTTAATACATTCCATTTAGTGTGTAAATGAATCACATCACTTTGAGGAGCCGGTAGTCCGCACTTCCCCAAAGAAAATTATTATATTTACACAAAATGGTAAGTATGAAGGTATGTGTTATATAATAATCATATAATAATAAATAAATTATATATTTCATATATATCATATAAAAACATACTTTTTATCATAATTCTCAACCTTGAGAGGTGGTAAAGGAAAAATGAACATCGTTTCGGGAGGCGGTACTTCGTCATACAGAATAACGGTAACCATTACCCATTAGATAGAATTGTGTGTAAGTGTAGGTATAAAAATTATCATAAAAACATATCAGTATATTTAGGATACTGATTTTATTATTCATTCATGGAATAAGAATAATGTAGGTAGTGGAGAAAGAAAATAATGGAAAGGAACTTGACAAATGATGTTACCACATCTTTGGGAAACGCCTTTTGGTTGGAACCAAAGAACTTCCTTGAATGGATTTATTAAAAAAGGGAAGATTTAAGAATGAATTTATGTATTTTGGGAAGTTAATTGGGCATATATTGGCCAAAATTAAGTCGTTTGAGAGGTTTGAAAAATTGGAAGAGTGAATGCCTTTTTATAGTGGAGGAGTGGCATTCTTGTAAAAACCAAAAGGTAAGCGCTAATGGGAGGTCTCAATTACCTCATGTTCTTAAAAAATGGTCAAATAATCGATTAATGTGAATTTATGGTCGAACAAAATCTCTACCACACAAAAATAATTTCATTTTTTAATTTTTTTACTTATTCTTTAAGTTTCCTTATATTTTTCATTTTGGTTTTTTATTTAGGTAACTAGTTTTAAAACCTAGGTAATTTAATCATTAATATTAAATTAAGGTGTGATTTATTATGAAATATAGTCCCAATTAATTATAAATATAATATCTAATTTATAAAATAAAAATATCATGTGTGTTGGAAATTAATTTTAGAACAAGCGTATGTAACGTGAAAAAACTATGCTTTAACCTAAACCATGATAACAAAGTTTTTACTATTTAGGGGTCTATATATTCATTATAAAAGAAAATATGTTCCATTAATTGACCATATTTTAATTTTGTTAACAATTAAAAATATCTTGTAAAATCTTGGATTTTTATTAATTTTAAATATTTTAATAAAATATAGTTTATTGTAAAACAACATTAATTTCAATTTTGACATTATTTATCTATTTTTAATTTAAAAAATATAAAAACATTCTATTAATTAAAATATATTAATTTCAAATATTTTTAATATGATATATTAATCTAAAAAATAATGTAACAAAATAATTCATTAAATTTACTTTACTTTTAACATTTTTAGCATGTTTTATTTTATTTAATTATTAACTAAATAATTCATGTGTTAGCATTTGTTAAGAATTTAATGTGACTAATTCATATATAAAAATTAATTATAAATCATAATGATAAAAATAAATCATTTATATTTCAAAATTAAATTTATAACCAAAAATATTCTTTTTATATATCAATATTTTAAAAATGTTGAAGGTAAGGAAAGTTAATTTTTTTGTCTTTTTTCTTATATAACTTATGAAATAGGGAAATTTTATTGAATAGTATTGCACTAACTCAAAAAGTTGAACTATGAATGTATATAGGCGAAATATGGGCATTCAATTACTTTTTGACAAGTGTCTAGGTCATTTTGGCCCTTAAGTTTAAGGTTTAGTCCCTTATTAAGCTTAATTTTACCATAATTACTGTAATTAATTTTAATCTATTTCACTAATAATTTTGGTAAAAAAAATTAATTTTATCTTATTAGATTATAAATATAATACTAATTAAAATCTTTTATTTAAATTTTTCAAAACTCAATTCACAAAAGTGGAAAATTTAAGTTTAATGCTAATCTCATAGATGTGGTGAGAAAGCCGGTTTTTAAAGTGAGAATGTTCAAAAGTTCATTAATATTTTATATCTAGATTCAATTTAAAAATGATTCAAATTACCTAAATTGGGTTAATATATTATTAATTAATATATTATTACTTTAAGCCCAACTTATAATATAATTTAACTATATAAATAAACTAGAAGAAAAATAAGTTTTGAATTAAAATTCAGTATTTTTAACTATTCATCTAAAAATGAAGTTTCTTAGAAAAATCCCAAAAAATCACCCTAATCTAATTTTGATTTTTTGAACTAAAAATAAATTTTAATTTATAAAATTAAATTTCTAATTTTTTCTAAAATTAATTTTAATATTTTTCACAGAATGACATAAAAAGTAGTTACTTTAAGAAAATAGTATTTTAAAACATATAAATACTTTACCAAATATATTAATTTCATTATAAATATGTTTTATTTATATTAAATCATTATAAATATCATTTAAAAATTATTTATCACTATTCATATTACTAAGTTTAAAGCCTAGGTTATAACTATCTTGTTTAAATAATTAAAATAATAAAGTGATGTTTTGCAGAAACTTAGTGTTGCGTGTAATGTAAGACAAGATGGTGTTGTATATAATGAAATAAAAACATAGTGATTTAATATAGAAAAATTATTTTCAATGTTTTGTGAAATGAAAAAGATTAAATTACTTCGAAAAAAATATTTCAAAAAATATTAGGGTATTACACTATTAGTGATCTATGTTTTTTCCCATCATTCATTATTATTCCTCACCATCTATAGGAATCATAATATCCCTCTCTAAATCCTTCTATTTTAATATTATCCTCTCATGGTGGTTTAGATCTGGTATTCCATTCTTTAAATTCAGTATTTTTTCTTTTGTTTTATGGATATATTATATCATTCTTTGGTTCCTCCGTCTCATTTTGTTTAGAATTTTTGGGATATTCTCAACCAATTCAAAGAGCCTTACCATTACTACCATTACTCTTGTCATCTAAAACATCATACTAAACCCTATCTTGGTTTGATATGAAGGTTCCCTAGTGGTATGGGATTTTATTTTCACTAAAAGTCAGTAGATATTCCATTTTAACCCATTCAAACTCCTCTAATCTTGATTACACTCTTATTGAGATAAACCCCAATCTTGGACTAATATGAATTTTTTGTGGTTTTTTGGGATGATTATGTGTATTCATTCAATTTCAAGGGTGTGTCTCGGTTGGTGTCTCCCCCACTTCAGTTTCTAGTTGAATTTGTGGTGGTGTGTTCTGTATTTTCATCTCCTTCCACACATAAGTTGGGATTTCCTTCATGTTTTTTATGGACTTGGTTATTATTATCCATGGTTTTTTGTATGTTATTATTGTGATTAATTTTTTCCCATCCTAGACTACAACAATTCTAGTTGGTTAATTTTATTTCTTATTTATTCTTTCATGGTGATAATGATGTTGATCATATATAGTTATTATTGCATTCTAACACTTGTTGACATCTCCTTGGAATGTATTAGTAAGAGTTTCAAAGTTATTTTAACTAGTTTCTATATTTTCTATGTATTTTTTGGGTTCAAGTAGGTTGTGTCTAAGGTTTCGGGTTTTTAAATTGGTCTTCGTTGTTTTAAAAATGTATATGGTTGACAACATAGGTTTTCCTATGAGTAAGTGAAATATCCAATTATGATGATATGTGTGATTTATTAGAAAGTATATTGGTGTTAAAATTAAATGATTTGAATGAGGTAGGTCATGTATTTTTTTAGGATCGAGTCATAGACACATTCCCCCACTTGATAGTTTGTCCCGTGGATTTATATTTTAAATTGTACTTTGATAAATGGATTTTTGTTTAGTCTGATTATAAAAGGTTCTTGGGTGGGTTCCCACTTATCCATAATATGGAACATATTCAAAATTTATAAAAATTGATTATGTGAGATATATTATTTGTGGGTCAAGTTTCATAGATTCCTAGAGATAATGATGTTTATGGTCATGTCACTACAATAACCATGAGTTTGGTAGATCTCATGGATCATATTTGACTCTAAGGTACGGGTCCTATACTTATATATTGGAATATGTAACCCTCTCATGGAGATAATTTATAGCTCCCAAACTAATGGATTTGGTTACCCTCTTTGTCTATGTACACTACACACACCTAGGAATAGGTCCACCATAGGGGTTAATACTCCCTCAAATGATGTTTATATCAGTGGGGAATGAATTCCCCATTATTATTATAACTAATGTATATTTTGATGGTGAAATATATGATATAGTTTGGGTACACTAGTTTCTACAGTTCACTATGTACTACATTTTATTTTATGGTATTAGGCATCCATATATTTGAGCTGTGGAAATAAATTTCCATTGGTCTAATGAGACGCAGTCCCACTCCATAATGTCAGAGTGGGGGAATAATAATTTTGAGGTGAAATACTATTTTAGTGAAGTAGATTATATAATAATAATTTATTCCATCAACACTAATTCTATAAGGGGATGAGCTCCACTTATTTTATTATCCTTCCTATTATTATCGATCACCATCGAGCTATGACTTGTAACTAGGTTGTAAAATTCAGACACACTGAATCAGTATGGTTCTATGAGACCTTGGATACATGTATGAAATAATATTTCAAATATTTGATATATAGTAATAGTATACATATCTATGTTTCTATGTTATTATTTGATAAATATTGTTTTAATTCTCCTTTTTTGGTTTTATTCTTATATTAGGTATTTTTATATGACTAATAGTTTCATATTTTGTTTGTTGTTTCAGGGGATCGTATAGAGTATTATTATACTCACCCATGTGTGAACCATATTCATATAGTTTTTGTGTCTATGTAGATGTTCCATAGTATAATTGTAGGCTTGGTGATCATGGATTTGGATCCATTTATGTCGTGAGTATGTTGTATGATGAATGGTGATACTTGTATTTTGTAGTTTCTATGAAGACCCCTCTGCAAGAGTACTGAGCATACAATGTAATGTGGTGTCTCTTCTTAAGTTTCCCTAATTTTATTATTTAATGTTTCTGTTATATTGATTTATTACACAATGTTATTTTTCATGTGTTTTGGTTACCAATCTGGGGTTCACATGAATTTTGATATACTATATTTTTTGTTCATACATTATTTGATATGAAATTAAATTATTAGTTTATTTTTAAATAAAATTGCATTTATGTTCTTTATATTATATTTATATTATAGGTAGTTATAAGATAGAACCAATTATGCATGAAAATTCCTTCTTAGTTCTAGTTTATAGGACATTTCCTATTGGATGTGAGCTTGGTATGGCACACATAGTTTGTCATCATCATTTCAAGTTCTAGGGATAGAGTTCAGAGTCATTGGCCTTTTAATATTTTTCTTGGAAAATTTAGAAATTATTTTAAGGGGTTTTAGAAATTATTAGTGATAACCTTATGGACAGTTTATAAATTCACTAGGTCTATGATAATATGTTGATTCAGTTAGAACACTATATAATTGGTTATGGGGTATATTCATGGATGTGTTTAGACCATATTGTGGTAAGTTCTAATTCTTATTTTACTTCATTTTTTATTTTAATCATATTTTCATTATTTATTGTGTGTTCATTTTATGTAATGAAGGATGAAACTCATGAATATTAAACTCTCATATAGAGGTATGGATATGTGGATATTTTTTTATTCTTGATCCTCTCACAACAGATCAACAAAGTGACGAGGTGTTCAATCATAGTTTTAGTTATAAAACATCCATGCATGTGTGTAGAGTAAGATTCATTTTCCATTTTACTTAGTGAAAACCTACTCATAGAGAGGTAGTATTTAAAACTATATTATAGTGTAATATCTATAGGTGTTCCATTAAATTAGTCTTCCTAGAATTTGAGGTTAAATAATCCTTCATTAGAATAGGGTTGGTGGGAATTATGGACTTGCATGTTTCATCTAGTTTAGGAACTTAGGGAGCAGATAGAATTTCTTATAAGAATCTCATACATTGTATAATGATCCATTATTTTTTTATGTATCCTTAGAGCTCAAAATATCACTTCTCTATTGTGGTTATAGTTTTATCCCATGTATAGAATATAGTTCCATATGGTATCATACTGGTGATACATGTCCAAAAGATTCTAAATCAATTAAAAAACAACACAATCAGATCTGGATACTTTTTGCGGAATGAAAAACTTATAGTAAATGTCATAGACATGATTATTTAATATTGTTAATTTAAGATGAGATTTAGGGAGATGATTTGGGATAGTAATTTTCTCTAACACACACCCATGTTTTCTAGATACCTTGAGTGTGCATTAGAACTTGAGAATTTTTTTATAAATGTTGTACTGTGGATTTGGGAGCATGCCAGAGAATTTGTGGAAATAGCTAGAGTAGTGTGACCGATAGACCTTTTTGTTGTATATAGTAATGATATTTGGTACCCTTTTACTAGGGGAATAGTGACCTACCATGAAATGAATTTTTGTTTGAGTAGATGATAGTGTAGGAGTAGTTAGTGATGGATGATTTTCTATCTACCCTCACCAATACCACCCTTAGATTATTATTACCAAACATAGAGTACTGAAAAAAGGGATATGGGTTGATTCACATAATGGATATCTTGAATCAGATAATATTCTGAGTATTATAAGTTATTATTATTGAACTCATTTATAGACCATTTTTTACCAATGCAAAAGTGAGATATTCATCTCACAAAATTTATTATAGTTTCAAATATTCTTATGGATATCTTAACTACACTTATATCAGTTAGAGATTATCTACTAATATAAATCTTATATCACTATCACATTTTTATGATGTGAGTATGACAATGATAAAAGAATATATATTTTCTATGATGCAATGGTTTCAGTAATGTGACCTAGTGGTTTCATCCTTGGAATGGATATATTATCAATTTATAGGATTGAAAATTGTTGTGTAGTTGAGAAAATGAGAAAAAATACCAACCCAGTGATAGTATCAATTTATTTTTAAATCATAAAATATACTCCTATTCATTTAACTTGACGGATTTCTTCTACACGTCGGGATCACATCACCCACTTGTCCAAGAAAATAGTTTTTTCCTCATAAATACTTTCTTGAATGTATCGATAGAAGTCTTGAGTGAGGATCTCCCCAATGAAACTCAACCCTTGATGTAGTACATTTAGAAATTTTCATAATCATTCAAAAATATATAATTCAGGCCACATGTTGGAGGATATAATTCTTTTAGTTTTTTCTTTAGTCAGTTGATCATAAAAATCATTATTTTTGGGTCTTGAGTCAATAGATAATGGTTATTAGAGTGTATAAGACCATCCACTTTATAGTGTGGTGGAATGGGTCCCCAATGAGTATTCATAATTTTTTATGCATTTTGAGGAGCTTAGTTATTTTGCAAGATGTGTTTATTGTTAGGTCGGAATGGTTATGATGATGACACAAGAGGGGGGTGAATTGTGTCCTTCTAAAATTTTCACAATTCTACCGCTTAATAGTAATAGATGATAGAGAAGTGTTTTTGTATGAAAGAATAAGAAGAGGATAGAAATAGAGAAATGAAACATAGCTATTTATAGTGGTTTGGGGTATGAATATCCCCTAGTCCACTCCACCAATAACCTTCTCTCCAGGCTTGGTGAATTTTACTAGTAAGGTCCTCGTATTATAAGACTGATACACAACTGAGTGCAGGAAGTTGTCACCCTTACAAATAAGTCTTAAAATAGAGCCTTCTGGTTCTTTTATAGGGAACCAAAATATCTAGAGCTTAGCACAAGAATCTGACACTCCACCATGACTAAAACCAAGCAGTCGATACTCAAATGAATCAATAGAGATTGATTTGATTAAACAATTTAAACTTCATAGTTGCAGCAGCACACAACTGACAGAAGATGGATATTTGAATTCGTAAGAATAATAATATTTGAAATATGTCTGAATATATCTGGTTTCACAAAAGATATTTTATTTTAATAATAGAAACAAAAATAGAGCATCATGCTTCTATAATTGAACATGCCTATCTCTAAAATGTAGTCCTCATTTCTGAGATGCTTGATCGTTGTAGAACTGTAACTTAATTTTGACATGAAAAATTGAAAAATAAAAATTATCAAAAAATCTAAGAGAGATCCACAAATCCTAGATTGAAAGATATATAATGATATATCTCGTAGCAATATTTCAGATCTACAAAATACGCCTGATAAATCGATATAATTCAAATTCAAAAAATAGTTTAGAGTAGTCATAACTTCCTTTAATAATAAGAGATAAAATCTATGCTAAATATGATCCTTTAAAACAATTATAAAGAGCTTTGAATTAGTCAAAATAGATCTTCAAATCGCCTTGATATTCCGTAAATATTTTTGCAAAAAACTCTTATAAAAACAGAAAATTGAAATTTCCATCATTGAACAGGAAAACGTAAGGTTCCTTCATAAAATGACAAAACCAAAAACATAGGGTTAAACTAGGTAACATAGGGATTATGATCTATATTTTCTTCCTTATCAGCATAAAATGATGAATGTATCATTGATTATCCATATGTTCATCTTTTACAAATGTTTGGTAGACAACGTAAGGCTGATCAAAAAAGTAAGGTTGAAGATCCATATGTTTGATTCTCAAATGTAGGGTTCCATAATAACGTAGTGTTCTTTAACCATACTTTTTATATTTGAAAAATGTAAGGTTTGATTTAAATTTAATTTTCTTTATCCATATTCCAATGTAAGTTTAATTAACCACACGTGCTGATCCTTTACCATAATCTTTAATACAAGCGTAGGGTATGTTCCTTATATTATGTTCTTCAACGTACGGAATGAACAGTGATTCCAAAAAACAACAAAAAGTAAAAAGTGTTTCTAGAATACATTTGAGAGCATTCCAAACCCTTTGACTAATATTTCTCACAAAATAAATACTTGAATATCATTCCAAAATAAGAATTATAAATAAAATTAATTCCCTGAAATAAACTTAAAGTAAAATCATTAGTAAAACAAATAAGGGTACTTGTGAGTATCAAAAGCAATAATATTTATAGACTATTGTTGAGATAAGACATTCCCAACAATCTATTCCTTTTTAATGATAACAAAACCCATAAATTGAAACTTATAAATTATAATTTTACAAACATAAAGTGAAATAAATTTGATTTGATAGAATTATTTCGATAAAAAGAAATGTTTTGTTTATCGAAACTTCTCCCCCTTTTGTGAGATCAAAAATAATGTAAATAAATAGATTAAAACACATTTAATTTTGATATATTAGTAAGTGAATGTCATAATAAACTAAAATGGATAAATATTAATGGATTTTTTATTTTAAAAAAAGTTAAAGAAAATAAATAATTGAAACATATAGACAAAGAAAATTTCATTTATCAAAAATTTAAGAAATACAATAGATTATTGTGACTAGGAAACAGGATAGTTACTATCATGGTTAAGGTAGAAAAAAATATTAGTGACTGGATAGGTTGAAATTTTGAATGGCTTGAAACATCTCCTTCAACTCTTTCATCTACACCCGTAACTTCTTCATCAAACTATTAGCCAGCTGAATAACTAAAAGCCTAGAATCATGACTAACATATAGATTCTAAACAATATTGACTTTCAAAAAGTCATGTATACTTTCTTCTTTCTACATAAACTATTCCAAATTCTCTGTAAACTGGTTAAGCAGTAATCTGATACTAGGTTCTCCTTGAGATAACTAATCAACAAGAAATTTTTTATTCTCTAAAAGAACTGAAAGAGGAGAACTATTGTATTGTAGTTTCTTTTGATGAGTATTCATTTCTTCTATAACAGATGAAATGACCTAAAATATTCTAATCAAATCTGGAATGGTAGAAGGAGTAGAAGTAGATATACTAGTCTGACCAATACTGATTTTGATTGATTCAAACTCTCTTCTCAAATACCACTTGAGATCTACAAAATCTGACTTAGAAATAGCTTCAGACTTTAGTATTCTAGTATCATTCAACATATCCCACTTAAAATAATCAAAATCCCTTCTTTAAATAGTAGTATCATTAATTTCATTGATCTTATTACTTTCACTTTCATTCTCTTTTCATAGATTAACATTTCCTTCCTAAGATTTATTAAAATTAACAAAAATATCTTCCACGTGATCATACAAATAATCATATGCTCCTTCTTCTGGATTCGATGGTTTATCAACAACAAAACGAGACAAATTATTTTCTATTTATCTCTCCACATATTTTTTAGATGAATAATATTGATTGTCAAGAACTTCAGTATGTCTTATCGAAACATGACCTTACTGTTCCACAGTTTGATTCAAAACCACATCTGTAACTTTATTTACTAATTTCTATACATTTTTTTCTTCTTGAGAAGATTCTTTATGAATAGTTTCTTCTTGAATGTCCATCTGCTCTTGAATATTCACTTGTACTTGATCACTGATTAGATGTACAATAGGAATCTCTCTAGCTTCACTAACTATCTAATTCTCCTCTTCAAGAATTGATTCCTCCAGATGAACTGAATAGGTTACCTCTACAGAACCCAACACTGGTTCTTCAATTTTTTGAATAGGTATAGTTCCAGGTTTGATAACAAATCCCTCCAGACTTTTTTCATCCTCTATTTCTGCTTTTGTATCATACTGAAGCCTCCTATGAGTTAGTTGAGAAATTCCATCAGTTCTAGATTCAGTTAAACCTTACTTTCTTAAACCTCCTTGCTCCCCCTAAGAAAAATCTACTAAGCTCTATTCTCCTTTAGCATCAACAGGTAAAAATTTTCTTTTAACAGTGCTCCATAAAAATCCTAGCTTCCTTATAGTTCTGGCATTAAGCACATTGTTGTTATGGCACTTAACTCTTGAATATACTAATTGAATCATATCATTTTTAAACAAGATTTGAGAAATTATCCTTCTATAAGGATAAAAATTCATCTTAGCATTTGGTTTACAATAGTAATAAAGTTATAGAAACAAATATTGAGGGGTGATCATCTTGATATCACTCAAAAATAAAAACATGATGTACATGTCTGGGTACAAAATATTTTCCATCTCAGACATCCTTAGCGCAATTATGGTTTGAATAAACTTAACCAAAATTTTATGATCTTTCTTGATATCTTTAATAAACATTTTCCTTATGTTAGTTGAATTAAATATAAAAGACATCATGTCTTTTGGAGAATGATCCTTATCTATAATAGATCTAAGATCAAAATGTAATACTCATTCATGTGGGAAGTTTAAAATTTGTAAAACTTCATTGGAGAAAATATAAAAGTCATTATATTCTATACTCATGAAAATCATATCTTTAGAATCACCAAAACTAAATGGTACACTTTTATAAAAAGATTTTATCTCTACCTCATAAAGAAATTCATAATTTACTTCATTTAAATCATTCTCCAGTCCTTGAAAATATAATTCCTATTTCAGAAGAAAATTTTTATGGTACAACCATTCTAAATCCACTACTTTTCCTTGAATAATATTTCATCTAGAAATACATTGTTGCTTCGGTTCACTAGCTTCACCCTCTTCGACTCGCTTGGTTTTATCCATTTCTAAAAATCTGAAAGTTTTAGATTTTTCATCTTCTATGGTTTGGAAGAAGGGTGAAGGTTTCAGGAAAGGAAAAGGGATTTGGTAAACAAAGGGTTTGATAGTGGAAAGTTTTTTGATAGAAGATGTATATCCTTGTTTCCTATGTCATGGAGTAATTATGAAAAAAATTTAACAGACATGTGGCGTAAATAAATTTAAGATAAATTAAATAAAATATATATCAAGATAAATATAAATTATATTTATAGTAAACAAATGATAAATAAAATAAAATAACTAACTCAAAAATTAAATAAACCTAACTTCCCCTTAATAAAATAAAAAATTACAGTGTGAAGGGGTTTAGTGAAAATATCTGCTAATTGATATTTAGTGTCAAAAAAATTTAAATATTTATACTTTTTAAGAACGTGATCTCTTATAAAATGATGTCTAATATCAATATGTTTAGTTCCATTATAACTTATGGAATTTTTTTAAATATTTATAGCACTTGTATTATCACATAAAATAGGCATATTATTAAAATGTAGTCCAAAGTTCATCAGTGTGTTTTTCATCCACAGCACTTGTGCACATCAACTGCCTACAGATACATATTATACTTCGGCAATTGATAAGGAAACTGAGTGTTGCTTCTTACTCGACCAAGATACTAAATATTTTTATAAAAAGTGACAGGTTCCTGAGGTACTTTTTCTGTCTAATCTATAACCTCCTAAATCATCGTCTGAATAAGATATTAAATTAAAATCAGAAGTTTTTGGATAAATAAGACAATTAAAAAATAGTTCCTTTCAAATATCTAAAAATCCTTTTGATAGTAATAAGATGAGATTCTTTAGGATTTGTTTGAAATCTAGCACATAGACATACATAAAAAATAATATCAGGTCTACTAGTAGTAATATATAGTAAACTACCAATCATACCTCTATAAAACTTGTTGTCCACTGGTTTTCCAACTTCATCCAAATCATGTTTTATATTAGTACACAGGGGAGTTGTATATGTCTTGTTGTTTACAAGACCAAATTTTTTCAATAAATTTGTAATATATTTACTTTGGTTTAATACATTTCCATAATATTTTTGATAAATTTGAATTATTAAAAAGAAATTTAATTCTTCCATCATGCTCATTTCAAAATATTTTTGAGTGAGTTCTAAAAAATCATTACAATTTTTTTTATTTTTTGATCCAAAAATAACATCATAAACATAGATTTGTACTAATAGAAAATTAGAAAAAACTATTTTTTAAAAAAGGGTTGGATATACCAAACCAATAGTAAAACCATTTTTCAAAATAAAGTAACTTAATATTTCATACCAAGTTCTAGGTTCTTGTTTAAGACCATAGAGAGCTTTAGTAAGTTTGAAAACAAATCTGGATTTTTGAGAATTTTCAAAACCAGGAGTTTGCTCAACATAAACTTCCTCTATTAAATAACCATTTAAAAAGGTAGATTTAACATCCATGTGGTATAATTTAAAGTTCATATGAGATGAATAGGATAAAATAATTCTAATTTCTTCTAGTCTAGCTATGGGGGGAAAGGTCTCATCATAATCTAAACCTTCTTCTTGATTATATCCTTGGGATACTAACCTAGATTTATTTCTAGTTATAATCCGTTGATTATCTTGTTCATTTATAAAGAACCATTTTATTTATATGAATGGATAATTTTTTTTCATTCAACTATTACCCAAACTTTAATCCTTTTAAATTCATTTAAATATTATTGCATTTCTAACATCCAACTCTCATATTCTAAGGCTTCTTCAAAAGATTTAGGTTCAAATTATGATAGAAAGGAAGAGAATTAAACTAGGTTTTCTGCACTTCTTCTAGTTTTAATGACTATATCTAGTTTTTATATAAAAATTTATAAAGGATGGTCCTTTAGGATTTTAGACTGTCTAGGTAAAACACTTTAAGGTTCTTTGGTATCATGTTCTTCTAAACTGGACTGAATTTTATTTATATTTTCAAAATCATTTTTCAGTTTTTCAAGTCTCATGTTATCAGAAGAGTCAGCAGTTTCATTAGTTTGATCTTTCTCTATTAAAAGGGTTGGTTTCATCAAATTTCACATGAAATGATTCTTCAATAATCCTTGACCTTTTTTTAAATACTCTATAAGCTTTAGAAGTTTCAAAATATCCTAAAAATGTTCCTTCATCAGCTTTTGGATTGAACTTACCAAGATTATCCTTGGTTTTCAGGATATACACCTTACATCCAAAAACTTTAAAGTACTTTACCTTAGTATTTATGTTATTCAAAAGTTTATAAGGTGACTTTTTGAAAATAGTCTGAATTAAAACTCTATTTATAATATAGTAGGTTGTTCTTACAACTTATTCCCACAAGTAGGTCGGAAGGTTGTATTCATTCAGCATAGTCTTATACATTTCTTGAATAGTTGTGTTTCATCTTTAAACAATTCCATTTTGTTAAGGTATTCTTGGTGGAGGGAAGGTGTGTTTAATACCTTTATTTGAGAAAAAAAGAATTAAATTCTTGATTCTAAAATTCTACACCATGATCATTTTTTAATGAAATTATCTTAAAACCTTTTTCATTTTGAACACTTTTACAAAAGATTTCAAAAATAGTAAAATCTTTATTTTTGAGTTTTAGAAAATAGACCCATGTAAATATAGAATAATCATCAACTAAAACATATACATATAATTTTACATCCAAACTTGCTACTCTTGATGGTATGAACAGATCCATATGAATAAGTTATAGAGGCTTTGATGTAGCAATTTTTTTAATAGATTTGAAAGAGGATTTTTGTTGGTTCCCAATTTGACATGCATCATAGAATCTATCACATTAAAATTTAATAATAGGTAAGTCAGAAACTTACTATTTATTAGTTAATTTATGTAAATAATAAATATTAAAATGGCCAAGTTTCTTATGCCAAATCCATGACTCATTTATCTTAGAAGTTAAACAATTCACTTTCTGTTTACATAAGTAATTTAAATCCAGAATGTAAAAATTATCTTTTCTGGGTGATCTAAACTTAAGAAATTTATATTTGAATACAGAACAGGAATTTTTGGAAAATTTAAAACAATATCCATCATCACATAGTTGAGAGATACTTATCATATTGTGCTTCAATCCTTGTACAAATATTACTTTGTTAATTGATATAGTCTTTGGATCTCCAACTATTCTGAGTCTAATTATATTTCCTTTGGCATTATCACCGAAGGTGACTATGCCTCTATCTATTTGAGTCAGTGTGTTGAAGTTTAATGGATTTACACTCATATTTCTGGACCAGTCACTATCCATATACCATATATATTTTTCTTTTATGTGACCTGTTACCTACAAAGACAATTTAAATAAAAGTTTTTTTGGGTACCCATATCCTTTTGGGTCTATAATTGTTAGCTAACAAAAATTTATGAATCCAAATCTGATTTATTTTTCCATGACTTATGTCATTTACTTTAGATAAACTTTTTGAAATATATTCACTTTTAATCCCACTTATTTTAGGATTTCTCAAATAATAGTTTTTTGTTATATGTCCTTCTATTCCACAAAAGTGAAAAGTAATGGTGTTTTAATTAGGAAAAAAATAATTATTATATAGTTTGTATTTCTCACCCTTACTTCCTATACCAAATATTTCTTTTTTAATGATATTTTTTCCAATAATTTCATTCAGTATAATTTTTCCTTTTGTAAAAATAAGAGCATCACTTTTATAAGTTTCTAATTCATCTTGTAGTATTTTAATATTATTTTTATGGCCAGTACAGTTTGTAGTAGATGAGATAAATTTCTCAACTAAATCTTGATGTTGTTTAAGTAAATTATAACTATATCCTAAAATAGCATTATGAATATTATTTAAAGATTTATGTTTTTTTAATAATGAGTCATATCATTTTTCCAGCATAGTGTAATAGGAAGTCATTTTATCATTTGAATAACTAGAATTAGAATTATATGAATAGTGGGTTTTTACCTTATCTTCTTCATCCATGAAACACATATTTTCTTTTAGATTTTATTGTTCCTTCTCTAAATCAGAAATAGATGAGTTTTGGAGTCTTCAGAAACACTCCAAGTAGCATCCATTGCTCTTTTGTCTTTATTTTCATAATCAGAATTTTTCTGATACTTATTTTATATCTTTCTCTTCTCAACTTTTAGTTGAAGAAAATCAGGTCTTATATGACCCAATTTTTTGCATTTGTAGTATATAAATTCCCTTGATTCTTTCTCATCCTTTTTGAAGGGATTTTTTAATCCTATTTTCTTCTTGTAAAACTTGTTAAACTTTCTAGCTAATTGATCCAACTCTACTTCAGAATCAGATGAGTCTGAATTCCTATCTTCTCTAACTTCTTGTTTTATTTTTTTTCTTTCTGATATGTCACCTTTAAATCATTATTTTCCTTTTTTATAACAATTATATGATCTTTATCTTATTTTTTTCATTTAATATTTATACATCATCAATGTCCCAATGAGTTATTTCATTGTTATATTTTTGACAGGAGATAATTGTCAAATAGCAGCTGACATACCATTCCATTTTACAGGAATTACTCTCAGTACTTTCAAATCTTAATATAATTGATTGATAGGCTCACCCAAAGATGCAATATTGTTAAAAACATTAATCCTTCCATTCATTTGAGTAATGATTTCTCCATCAAACATTCTGAATGTATCGAACTTCAATTTTTCTATTGCATATCTCATTTGTCTTATATTTTCCTTACCTTCATAGAAAACTGTAATTTTCTGCCACATTTCATAAGCTATTGGACATTGTGATACATGATTAAATTTTTCTGGCCTAATTCCATATATGATAGCGTTCATAGATTTAGAGTTCATATCATATTCATCTTCAGTTACAGAATCCCAAGTTTTTGGTTTCTTAGGAATCTTATAAGGAGATATGATTTTTTTAAAAACTCTGTATCCAAGATTTTTTTAGATAAATAATCATCCTTGATTTCCAGCACCCATAATTTTCTCAGTTGAAATATGGAGCATGAACCATTGACACTCTTTCCCTTGGATCATTCATTCCCATATTTGTATATATCTTATGTGTTTAGCTTCGTATAGCTCTATTGAAAAGCTCATCCTCTTATACCAAATGTTAGGTTGGAATGGCCATTAAGATGACACAAGAGGGGGTGAATTGTGTCCTTTTAAAATTTTCACAATTTTGTCACTTAATGGTAAGAGATGATATAGCGGTGTTTTTGTACAAAAGAATAAGAAGCACATAAAAACATAGAAACATAATATGGCTATTTATAGTGGTTTGGGGCCTGAATATCTAGTATTCCACTCCACTAATCACCTTCTATCTAGGATTGGTGAATTTCACTAGTAAGTTTCTCATATCATAAGACTAATCCACAACTGAGTACAGGCAGTTGTCACCCTTAAAAATAAGGATTAAAAATAGAGCCTTCTGGTTCTTTTACAGGGAACTGAAATATTCACAGCTTAGCATGAGAATCTGACACTCCGCCATGACTGAAAATGAGTAGCTGATACTCTAATGAATCAATAGAGATTGATTTGATAAAACAGTTTAAACTTCACAGTTGTAGCTGCACACAAATGACAAAAAATGGATCTTCGACTTCAGAAGAATAATAATATTTAAAATATGTTTGAAGAGATATGGTTACAAAAAATATATTTGATTTTAATAACATTAACAAAAACAGAGCATCATGCTTCCAGGATTGAACATGTATATCTCTAAAATGTTGTCCTTGTTTCTGAGATGTTATATCACTTTAGTACTATAAATTAATTTTCAAAAAAAATAAAAGAATAAAAATTATCAAAAGAGTTGAGATAGATCCACACATCTGAAATAGAAATATATATAACAATATATCTTGCATTAATATTTCATATCCACAAAATATTCCTGGTAAATCGAGAGAATTCAAATTCAAAAAATAGCTCAGATTAGTCATAAATTCCCTTAAGAATAGGAGAGAAAATATCCACTAAATATGATCCTTTAAAACAATTATAATGATCTTTGAATTAGTCTAAATAAAGCTTTAAAACTCCCTAATATTCTAAAAAGAGTATTTAAGAAAACTCTAATAAAAACGATAAATTAAAATTTTCAGCAATGAACAGGAAAACATAAGGATCCTTCATAAAACTAAAAAACCAAAAATGTAGGGTTCAACTAGGTAATGTAGGGATGAGGATCCATACATTCATCCTTATCAGCATAAAATTCTGAATATAGCATTGATTATCCATATTTTTATCTTTTCCAAATGTAGGATTGATAACGTAAGGTTGATCAAAAAATTAAGGTGAAAGATATATATGTTTGCTTCTCAAAGGTAAGGTTCCATAATTATGTAGTGTTCTTTAACCATACTTTTTCTCTTTGAAAAACATAAGGTTTCTTTCAAACATAATGTTCATTATCCATATGTTTCTTCTAATGTAATCTTAATTAACCATATGTGTTGATCCTTTACCATAATATTTAATACAAATGTAGGGTATGTTCCTTACATTACGTTCTTCGGCGTACGGAATTAACAGTGATTCTAGAAAATGAAAAATAGGGAATAGTGTCTTTAGAATATGTTTGAGAGCATTCCGAACACTTTTATGAATATTTATCACAAAATAAATACTTTAATATCATTCCAAAATAATAATTATAAATAAAAATAATTCCTTGAAATATACTTAAAGTAAAATAATTAGTAAAAAAACTAGGTTTTTTGTGATCATCAAAATCAGTAATATTTATATATTATTTTTGAGACAATACATTCCCAACATTCATTAGTAGATTTAATAAAATAGTGACACAATGAAACAAAACTATTTCAATTGATAATAAAATCTTCTTTATTTGTTAAGGTATGGAGTTGAAATTATCAAAATGATTAAGGATGGGATTGATCAAGGGAAGGTTATATTGAGTATGGGCCATAAACTAGGTGCATTGGTTTATACAACTTGATGGTGGGATATAATGAAAAATAAATAAAAGCATGGGGAACAAGATTTATATAATCTCTACAAGAGTTTTATAGAATCATCAAGTTGAGAATAAATGAGTAATATAACATAGATAGTCTGATTGAATATAACAATCATTAGATAATTTTATTATATTGTAGAGCATAAATCACCCATATGTGGTGTCCTTGGAGATAAAATCCTTCATAAATGAAGTAAAAGGTTAGTGAATTAGTTTTATTCCATATATTTATATGAAATTTTCATAAGGAAAATGTAATGGGTATTGAGTTTTATGAGGTTGAAAATAATCAATATTATACTTCTTCAACGGTGGTACTTCAGGACAAGATAGAGTCCACAATACTTGTGATATAGTGTAATCATAGGGGGTGTTTGGGTGTGTTAATTTAAAGAGAATATATTTTTTTCAATATGCATATATCTATGATAGTA
This sequence comes from Viscum album, assembly GCA_963277665.1. Taxonomy (NCBI): domain Eukaryota; kingdom Viridiplantae; phylum Streptophyta; class Magnoliopsida; order Santalales; family Viscaceae; genus Viscum; species Viscum album. The sequence goes on from OY728150.1 coordinate 525,259,788, forward strand.
TAGAGCCCAAACCAATAGAGACAGATTAAGTTTATTTGGGGATGGGTTTTTTTTCATGTGAGGTATTTTTATTAGTTTCTTATTTATCATCCCTAATTATTTTATCTTAAGTATAAAAGGGTAAATTATGGGTAGGATATAGTGACAAGAATTTTTTACTCAATTTTGAAATAGAACGTTTTGAATTTTGGATTCCCTAGTCCTTAAAAATGCTAAAATAATAATTTGACCATATTAAATGACATAAGAAAAATTATCTTATTATTACATTTGTATCAGGATATAGTGATTCACCTTGGGCTAAATTTTGATAATTTCTCTAGCTACCTAATTTTTTTTTGAATAATTAATATTTATTTCATGATCATGGAAATATTTATTAATTCTAAATAGTATCTCAGATAAAAATTATTATATCAAAATTCAGTTTGGAATAAGGTGTTTTTCATAGGTGAGGTATAAGTTATTTCACTTGGGTGATGAGCTACAGATTAAGAAAATAGAGGTCTTAAATTTTACCTCAAGATTTAATAAATAATATATTATCTTTAAATCGTGTAATGGTGTTGTAATGGCCTCATGGAAGTTGAATGGTTTACACATGGCATATTTTTAATGGAATCGTGTTTGATGATTCTAGAGAAATGTATTAATGTTATAGTTTCCATTTACTGATTATTGAAATTAAATAGAAAATTAATATATATATTTATATTATTGTTTTTTTACTAGATTAATAGGGAAATTATGTGAATCCATTTTTGAGGAATTGAACTCTTTATCTAATTATTTTTTTGAAAGGATAATTTCCTCTCCTCATTTATTCTCTCTAACCATTTGAAAAAAAAATTAGAAATAATGAAGATTATTTAATTTTCTCTAAGTATAAAGAAGAACCACTTCCTAATGTTTTTGGAATTCCGCAAAATATAGGTGTATACAAGGAATGGACAATTCACATGGAAATTATGATCACACAATGTGGTGATATCAAACATGGATTAATGAAATAATATTAATGCATTTGAAAATTTCCAATTGGTAGGACACATTTCCACTTTTTATTTAATATGCATTTCCCTTCATGTGATCTGAACCTTTTCTCCTCATGATAAAATAAAATTGTTTTCTATGGAGATGGAATTATTAAAATAGTAATATTTTAATTATCATAATTTTCCAGAATTAAATTAATGGTAATTTAGTCAAATTGTCTTTTTAAGAATATTTAATGATAAATAGAAAAAATACTGAATTGGATTTCATGAATTTCCTTGGAATCATTCATGGAAATGAATAAATAAAATTATTCCCCTTTTAATCTTTTTCTATAAATTAATTTTAAATATATGATTTTGATTAATGAATAAAATAATACTTTGACTTGATTTTTCAAAGTTTAATTGCTTTCATAATGTATAATTGTTCTAGAAATCTAATATCATATCATGTCACATGAGTAATAATATTATATTATAAATTAATTAATTCAGTTTTGATATCAGAATTATTGGTTAAAAAATTGGAATACCATATGATGATTTTTTATGAATATGGATTTAATAATTAACAATGATGAAATATTTAATCAAATTTTTATTGAGTTTTTTTACTATCATGTGATGATTTGATGTTTAGCTCTAATTTTTTTTATCATACAGGTTGACTAATTTTGAGGATGAAAATCATAATAAAATTATTTTTATTACTCTTATTATCATTATTTTTAGCAATTGTATTATTCATTGAATTAATTAAAAGATATTTCTCTTGATGCATGAAGAATTTAGTTTGGGTATCTAATAATCATTACTATTTGATTATACATTTATGGAAATGTTTGTACTCAATTTTCATAGAATCTAGTAAACATAGGGATAAAGGATCCATGTTTTTATCAAATTTTAACTTATAGATTATCTTTGGTTTATTTTTCCTAATGGATTATTTTATTATTATCTATCATTTGAAAATTATTCATCATATGATTAAATGATTTGTTTCTCACCATCCCAATAAATATTATTTATTATACTTAAATTATTTTATTAGTGGTTTCATGATGCTACAATAGAAGAAAATAATAACTTAGAGGATTCAATAATGGTTCAATGAAAAGATAAATGGAAATGAGCAGATGATGAAGGATACCTAAATCTTGCACTAGTGAGGCATTCTTATGAGTTCATAGGTGATGAGTTATTCCTAAATTGTGGTCATAACAAGAGGTTAATGTGACTAAAGTTTTCATGGATTGAAGATAAAATTTTAGTATTCTAGGAATTTTTTAATACAGTGCATGTAGTCCCAAGTCACACAATGTTTTTGTTTCTAGGATTTTTTCCCTGAATTGAATGTCACAAGACATATAACCCCATGAAATATCATCATGTGACTCACCGAATCACTTAGATTAGTTAGAAATTAATTTTTTAAAATCCAATTCCATGTGACATTTGTTCATTCACTATGTATCTATATATTGAGTGTCTCTTCCTATATAAGATGTATACTCCCAGTCTATGCGATAAGACATGCATACTTTGTACATCAGTTTTACATGTCTTGTATCTCAGTCTATATGAGAATAGTTTGGATTTACTTTTTTGAATTTAATATTAAATCATATATAAGGAATTTCATTTGAACCATATACCATGTACATTCTTCCTTTTACAAATAGATATGATACTTAGTGTGTATCTAGTATACAAGATGACCAGCCTGAGGATCCCTACACATTGTGCACCCCATTACACATTCCATGTACAACATTGCATATGTCTTGTGAATTATATTCAAATGAATTGAGATATGATGGAACATGGCCATCATGTCCAATTATACTTACATTCCAACTAACCTATAAGATATGTTATCTAATTAGTAGTGTTGATTCCCAAATAAAAGAAATGTGTGCCTTTGGATCAAGGAGTGCTGGTTGTAGAGTGTCATAATATGACATGTGCATGTCATGGAATGACACATTTAGCCTTAAGGACAAATTTGTTGTGGAGGGTTCTTGGGAATGTAATATAATCCACAATTTTTATCCTCCCAATAAAAAGGATTTTTTATATGTGTGAGAGTACTGGTCCCCTATTGGGTAGTGATCCCAATTGAAGAATAAAATCACGATTCAGGGAGACAAAGAAGAAAATATTATAGGGTAGGGTCTGCAGTCACAATTATATATCTTAAAACTGGTATTAAAAGGTGGTAGGAAACCTTTTATTATTATATAATTAATATATGGGTAGTTTAAGTCCCAATTTAATTTAGTGTGTAATCTAGGGATTAAGGGGAGTTGGCTATAGGGTATCATGGTGTGTGTTATGGGATTCATGTCATGATACCTTTGACCTAAGTCCCACATTGGGTGTGGAGGGGTATTGGTAATAGAATATAATCCTCAAGATTTATACTTCCCATCATTAGGAATTTTCAAAAGTGGGATGGTGGTGATCCCCCAAGTGGGAAATGAGATATACTGAAGAATAAAATCATGAGGTAATGATCAAAATTGGACAATATTGTGGTGGAGAGTCTACAGCCCCAATTGAGGATCATAACATTTATTATATATTTTTCATCTTTTAATTCCACCTGAAATAATTTTTCTATATATCATTAGTCAACTCCAAATATTTTTCCTTGTAGAACATAGTGATATATAATAATATGTAGTTTATATTGAAAGTGAATGAATTTTGGTTCTTTGTAAATATGAGGACATGTGAGGGTGGATGACTAGTGTATCCATGGGATTGGTAACCCTATTTGAACATAAATTTCTACATTGTATGGTAATTTCATGAATATAATTTAGTAGGAAACCTTATCTTTTGTATTATGTATGGCTACTCCACTCATGGATTTAGTATCCTTATCAAATAATGCACACTAGACCCATCAGGGAATATTTCCTTCATAAGGGTCGGTACTCCCTCAACTATGTTGTCTTCCTATAAGGGTAAGGTCCCCCATTACAACTACTACTTAGGGATGTTATCGAGGTGATATTTTTGAGATATTTTGGGTGTGAATAGTTCTACAGCACTCCCAATACTCTATATTATTTTCCATTATTAGGTATATATAGTGCTGATCTATAGTTATCAATTTACATTTTTATAATGAGATGAATACATCCTCCTTATATTTAGAGTGGTGATATAATATTGTAGAGGCATTGGATTATTTTTGTGATTTAAACTCTCTAATGATGTTGGATTTATTTAGTATTTAAACTATGAGGGTATGATCTCCAATGGTTTGGGTATCCTCCTTATTACCCAGAATTACCACAAATATGTGACTAAAATATGTCTACATAATTCAGATGCACCAAGTCATTGTTTTCCTAGAGAACCTTGCATAGTTATATTAAATTATATTTTGAATATATGATTTATGGTAACATTAGACATCATTGTGTTCTAGTGTTTTTATGTTATAAATAATGTCTATATTCTCATTCTCTAGATATATTTTTATATTGGGGAGTTTCAATATGACTATTTTTTCAAATTTTATTTATTTATTTTGGGGAATCCTAATAGGTATTTTTATATTAACCCATGCATGGGCCCACATGTGTTGTCCCTCTCTAGATATTTCATATCACATATATTCATTTGGTGATTATAGAGTTTATGGTATTTTTTGGAGAAGTTGTTAGATAATTCAGTGGTACTTAAGAGTGGTTATAGTGACCCATTTTTCATATATAAATATTAAATAATTTTAGATTAATATTTAATACATTTTACAATAATACATTCCTGAGGACCATATATTTTTAATGACTTTGGAAACATATATTCATAAAAAATTGTTTCATAAAATGTCTACATTATTTCCCATTTAATTATTCACAATTATCACCCTTATTAGACCTACTATATTTAAAACCTTTCTCCATAACCTGGAGAATTGAAACATAAAAAAGGGTGATATCAGATTTTTTTTATAAGGGTAAACATAAGATTTATCAATAAATGGTCATAATTGATCATAATATAAGAAAAAGGGTATAATAAAATGAGATAAACATTATAAAATCATACCCATCAATTAATATATCATAATCATGAAACGTGGAATAATGTTTTCCCAGTTAAAATTCATAAGATATAAGAGTGTGAAATCATCAATAATCATTCATTGTTCATGAAAATATATCAAAAGAATAATACATAAGTATTTTAATTCACATTAGTATATAAAATAATTTCATTAGTCAAGGCCCATGTCAAAAACTACCATAGTGAATTGGGTTCACCCCACATTCTATAATTTCCTTAGTCAAGGTTCACTCTCACGGCTATCTTATTGGACATAGCCCCTAACTAAAATTGGTTAAATCCCCCTTTTACACCTTATTATCATATCATATATCACTCTGTAACTATTTCATTGGGGGTATATAATTCAAGTTATTCCCATCACATAATGAAAACCACATATATGTATGCCATAAGAACATAAAACATCCACTATATAATCAAATTATTACCCAAGGAAAGGATACAGATTTCATAAAAATTACATCATCATAATCATAAACCATACAAGGAAATAAAAATGGTGTTATAAATGGATCATATCCTCAAAAAATCATAAGAAACATAAATTGATGTTTTTTTAGATAAAAAATATATTTAAAAGATATCTAGAACATTTATTGATGAAAATACCATTTTTATGTAAAATCACTTATTTATAATCTAGAAATTTCAAAAATATTATAGAAAACAATTTTTAGAAAAAATATAATTAAAATTATAAATTAATATTCAAATAAAATATTATTCATAATGGTGGATAAATTTTTTCATATATTGTATGTTAAAAACAAAAAAAACACATTGTCAGTAAAAATTTATAAGTACTTTGTTTGGAAAATGAAAAAAAAACATCCCATTAAAGAAATTTTCTGTCAATTAATAAATAGGTAAAATTACTTTAATTAATATTTATATAGTATTAAAAACATTCTTGAAAACATTTTTTTGAAAATATGGACATTGATGAAAATATTTCTAGACGAAGAGAAAAACATGTTCGGTTTTCCTTAAAAAAATATTTCAGAATCTTGAGTACATGAAGATAGTAAAATAAATATAAAAAATGTAATATCCATAAAAAATGGAGGATAATAAAATACCTAATATTATAGAGAGATATATCATATAACTTCTTTATCAAATACTTGATCATAAAAAATCATGGTAAAAATGTGATTGTAATATAAAACCCTGACCTCAAGTTTGCCTATCTTCATAAGAGATCTAACCTCGTGTATAATAAATTTAAATTTATGATAATTGTATAAAAATAATAATATTAACTATAATACTATACATGGTTTACTCATAATATCTTATCATTCATTCATTAATAATCTTTCATTAAGATCATCATTTTAGGCGTAAACAGCTTCACTTTTCATGTATGTTTTGGTTTGAAGGTTATGGTCATTTCATGTTGATCAAGTTTCCTTAAAATATAGACTTTTAATCATGATATAAATATCATATATATTCATTATATACAGATTTATAACATATCATATAAATTAAGGCCTTCGAGCCATTGGAGGGTGGGGACACACGAGGAATTTTTTAAAAGATTTTAATAATTTAAGGTCACTTTCCTAGGAAAGTGGATCCAAATGGATAGTTATTTGAATTTACTATAATATAAGTTTTAAATTTAAATAAAATCTCAGAATATTTTATGTTTGGGAGATAATACTACCATTTCCACTTGTTTTAACCCCCTCCCCCAAAAAACTTGTTTTAACCTTAACCATGGTAACAGAATTTTACTATTTTTACTATTCACTATGACCAAAAAATTAGGTTGACCCTATTTAATTATGTTAATTATTATTATTATAAATATGGAATAAATTTTAACATATTCAATCTCTATCACTATTGTAATTTAATTTTAATTAAGTGCACAAAATAGTAATGAAAACCTATTTTTTTAAAAATGAATTTTAAGCATAAAACATAATTCCCTTCTATTCCTTGAATTGTAAAAACAAGAAAATGAATATTAAAATATTATATTGAATATATAATATATAAATTTTACAAATTTAATAATCAATAGTGTCTAAATTAAATTATTTATATAAAAACAAATTATGCACATAGAAACATTTTTTTAGAAAAATGTGTTTTTAAGACCAAACATTAACTTATAAAAAAATTAAATATAATTATGATTACAATGTAATTAATTATATTATTTATAATTAAAAATTACTTAGTTTAATTTAAAATCATTTCCAAAACATTATTTTACATTTAATTGAAATGAGATGATAACTTTTATAAAAATTGGTATTTTTCGCTATTCACTGAAAAATAAATATTTTTCTAAAATTATTAAAAATTATCCCTAAGATAACATTTAAATGATAATTTTAAAAGTTATATTAATTTCCTAAAATAAAATTTCTAAAAAAGGTAAAAATTGGAAATAAATTTCATGTGAAAAAGTATGATAAAACTCATTTTTGAATAAAACAGATTTTTGACGAGTAAAATAATTTAATGAAAATTATGCACATATTATTATGAATTAATAAATTAATTTTAATTAAAAATCATAATTTATACATATTTTCCATAAATTAATAATTTTTATTCATACCATTCCTATTTAATAGTTAATTTATAATGATATATTATATCATGGTTTATATAGACTTGGGGTTGCGTGTAAGGAAAGTTATCAGATAATTCAATTTTATTTCAATGGAAATACATATAAAATCATAGGGTATTACATTATTCCACCATCCCCACCTAAAATGAATTTCGACCTTCAAATTATATCACTTTATTACAAAAGAATGAGTAAATATCTTTTTTATTGCATTCTTGGGTTCCCATATAGATTTCTCAAATTTATGATTCCTCTAAAGAAATTTAACAACGTGAGTAGTCATGTTCTATAAACCTTTATCTCTCTAATAAAATATTTGTATCCATAATTATTTATAGTAAAGATCATTATAAACTTTTATAACCTCTGAGTTTAGAAAATTTGAAGGATCTGGTATATACTTTCTTAAGAGAGATACACAGAACACGTCATGAACTTTAGAGAGATTTGGAGGGAGTTTCAAGAGATGGGTAATAATATCTACTCAATAAAGAATATTGAAGGGAATAATATAACTGTAGATAATATTTACCCTATTTTTATACATCATAACCTTATTCTATGAATAAATTCACTGAAAAAACTTCTCACCAACATTGAATTCCATATATTTCTAAAAATTGTCATCATAGATCTTATATCAACTCTAATATAAGAAAACTCAACTAAAGAAAGATATTGATCCCTAATTCCTTGTTAATATATTGAATAATCCCAAAACATATATTCTATGGTTTGAATTATTCAATCAAATTTTCTATCAGATTGATGATGAAAAACCATACATAAATTTAACTTATAACCCAATGGCTTCTGAAGTCCTTTACAAAAATTATAAGTGAATCTGAGATCATCATCAAATAAAATGGAGATAGGATCTCTATATAACATGAATATCTCCTTAATATATAGTCAACAGAAGATTATATAAAGATAGATTATCTTTAATGGGAAGTAAATGTGTAGATTTATTCAGTAGATCAATAATAACCCAATTTGAATTATTACCATGAGGATTATTTGGTAGTCCAACCATTAAATCCATAGATATATTTTCCTATTTACACTCTAGCATTGGAAATGTATGAAGCATAAACATTTTTAATTTTCATTCTACTTTTATATATTGAAAATTCAATCATTTCATGGTAAGTTAAGTAATATCTCTTTTCATTCCATCTCACCAGTAATACTCTCGAAGGTATCTATACATCTTAGTGATTACATGATGAATATAAACTAGGGAACTATGTAATTCATTTAACAACTCCCTATTCAACTAGAAGGAACAAGGCACACATTATCACTTTTAAAATATAAAAACACATTCTTTATCAGTATCAAATTTAGCAAAGATACCCTTATAAACCAATTCTACCTTTTTATATAACTCACGGTATTCCTTCTGAGCTAGTTTAATTCTTTAATACCAAGATGATTGCACTAACAGCTAAAAAAACAGAGTAAGTTTCTGCATCAAAAATTTCTAGTGTAATACCCTGAGCTTCAACGATACGCTTCTCTTTCAATAATGCAATAGATTGCATTGTACGCAAGTTCGAGATTCTAACACACCTCGACCAATCAAAATAGCCATTATGAATAGTAATAACCAACTTTTGAAATTATATATATTTTATATATCAAAATGGAATTCATTTTTGGATTCGGAATATCGAAATTAGCCTATGTTGAATTTTTGGTATTTTTCTGAGAACTTCCAATTTTTTATGAATAGTGAAAAATACTTAAAAACAACTTTTTTAATAAAAATAATTTACAATGATAAATTATACTATTGAGTGGTTATAAAGTTTAATTAGAATATATTTTTACCATTTTATCCAATGGTGGTCATTAGAATTAATTTCACTTTGAAATTGGACATAAACAATTGACAATCTTTTGATATATATTGTTTCTTAAAAACACGCTATTTGTTGTGACAGCGGAAATTAATTATAAAATTAATTAATGAAACTTATATGTTTGGAATTTTTTAAAATAGAAATCATTTTTGAATTTGGAATATAAATTATATCTTAGGGTGAAATTTTGGCATTGTTTTGAAAAACATCAATTTTTGATGAATAGTGAAACCACTAAGTGGTAGTTAAAAAACTGATTTTTCGTTTAAATGAAACATTACCACTTCTGTGATTTGAATTTCAAAAATCTGACATACATGGTTTTCATTAGGAAGTAAAATTTGGTTCAATGGGATTAAAATAATTTTTTGGTGAATACTAACTTTTAGGTTTAATTAATCGCGATTAAAGGTAATTAGTGAAATTTAAGGTAAAAATGATATTATAAAAATATTAAAATACCTTTAAACTTGTCCTACCCCTATTTTATGTGTCATGGCCGACCAATAAAATCCATGGGTCAACTTGGGGACCCCATGGAGTCACTTTTCTAGGAAAATGACATAAATAACTTTTGTTTAAAGTTAAAATAAAAATGTCTCAAACATAAGTTATTTTACTAAAACAATTTTTAAATGGGGTTATACAAGTAGGACTTTTTACTATAAATATTCATTTGAAAGATAAAAATATTTCCTACATAATGATATTTTTTTTATAATTTTTAGACATTAAATAAATTAAATTTTTTATGACACCATAATGATGCACCGATTACCTCATTAATTAACGATTTAAATAAAATGAAAAGATAATGTAACATATAAGGTTTAAACTTGTCAAAAACCTATTTTATGGGAATAATTTGAACCCTTATCACCTTATCCTAGAAATATATCATTGTGGGACCTTTAGAATCCAAAAAGCATTTCATAATAATGTAACATTTCAATCTTTCCAAGAGTGCCCCTCCTCTCCTCTTATAAAAGGCCCCCACCACTCCCACCTTATTCACACCTTCAATCCATTTGGATCGGAAAAAATCTGCCCAAATACTCTCCCAACTTCCCTATCTTAATCCTAGAAGCCTCACTTTGTGCAGAATTCTTCCCAAGGAAGCCTTTGGCTCAAATAAAAAAAGAGTTACCCGATTTTAAGGTAATGTTTTCTCTAATGTTGTTTTGTTTTATTTTGCTTCTTCAACCCCCTAAAATCTTTTTATTCTTTTCTTTTGTAACAACACCAGTATATTAAATATACTAGTATTTTTTTATGAGAAGTATTTGATTTACACTTACACACACCTTCGTCTAATGGTTAAATAACATATTGTTTTTCTGGGTGGCGAATTACTGCCTCACGAAATGATGATTGTTCAAACTTTTTTAACACCTCTCATGGTGGCCATTTTTATGACACTATTTTCATATATGATATATATATTATGTTTATGTTTTCCTTATGCTTATTTATTTCTCATTTATGGTATACTTTATGATTTCCATTATGGGTAAACGAGATAATTGCATTTTAGGAAGTCCGGACTACCGCCCCCTCAAAGTGATTTGAATCGTTAATGCCATATGTGGGATGTATAAAGGATGGAGTAAATGGTATTATACATTATATTATACTGGAATTATATTATACCTTTATATAATTATAACCTCATTCCATTAAATAGGAAATATAAATGAAAATAGCGTTCATGCGTACGTACGGCTTACCATCTCCATGAACAGTGCATTTCATTTCTTACCTCTAAATGTTATTTAATATTATAAATGAATGTATATACTGGATATATATGATGTATATGATATATAAATAATGAATATAATTATGGATACAATGGATATATTACCACATGAACAAATTGTAATTATAATAAGTTTATTTTTGACTCAAGTACCTAAGATCATCAAAACGACCGTTATTAACATAAATAATTACGTAATGTTCATAACATGGTAATAAGTGATATAAAATGAATAATAAACTTGAAAAAGGTTCTTAAGAAATGATAAATTAACTCCAGTTTATTATTCAGGAGATCAAAGAACGGTCGAGTGAATTCGGACACGAGGTAAGGGAACTTCTTAACCCAATTTTCATTCTTTGGTTTAATCTCCTACTTTCAAATTATGTCATGACATTATTATGTCCTATATTGTATTTTTACTTTCTTTATGTGTACTTATAGTGAATACACATAATAGATTTATTTTATTTAAAAAATTATCTTTGTAAGGTACTTCGTCTCAATCTCCTTTCATTGAGGCATATTTGGTTTTATACACAACTTTCCTTCATACGGTGTATAAACCCCATTGACTTTTACTTTTATTCAAAAGGAATATTTTTATACAAAGAATTTTTACTAAACTACAAAAGGAATGTTTTTTCTTACGTATGCGGCGACAACGACTTCTCCGCCGCCGTGACTCTTATTTGATTTTCGGCTTCCTCTATAAGCCATAACTTTTTTTAAATGAAAAATAAATACCATGTTTTACTTTTATTTTATTTTGGTATTGAAAATGCTTTTGATAATGTTTTTATTATATCAATGTGTTGTATTGATATCTTGTGATTGAAATGTGGAAATGTTATGTTTCCTTTATGCATGTTTTATGTGATACGATTATGTTATGGTTTATGATATGTTTAAACCTGTTCATATGAGGAATGCATTGGACTTAATAAGTGACGAGTGGAGCCCGCTATAGCTACTCGATGCATCGGTAGGTCTCATGAGACAAACTAGTTTCTTGGCAAGAGGCCTTGAAAAAATATTATTTGTAGACTTGGCACGAGGCCTTGGCTACGTGGTTATGATAGTCTAGCATTATGAATTCCATCATTATGAAAGTGGTTATTGATATTTCATGTGATTATTCGACGAGTAGAATATCCATGTGAGTAAGTAAATGGAATTATTTCATTTTAATTTTTCCATATTATGCTAAAGTTCAAGTTTAAAAGGATTTTGTTTTAGTTATACATTACCTTAAATGTTAATGTTTATTTATGAAAGCTTCCGCTATATTGTTATCCTTACTGAGAATCTGAGCTCACCCCTTTCAATGTCTTAATTTTTCCAGGATGTGAAGAAGTATATTATAAATGACCTGCAGGGATAATATAAGTTGATATGAAGAGAAGATGTTTTAGTTTTGTTTTACTTTATGATGTAATGTAAGACTTATGAATGTATCTAGTGTTTCCAAGGCTACTAAACTAATCGGTCTTTCGAGACTTGATCCTTTGTGATCATGCCAATGTTACGAAGTAATGCACCGACTCTGGGTAGCTAGGGTCGGGACGTTATAGTTGGTATCAGAGGCAGTTTAGTACTAACCTTGGAAGCTAAATTTAGATAAACTCTGATTATAGCACATAGCCCTAAGATAGACTTTGAGGATTAATATAGAAGAACTTACTAGAATTTTGGTATTATAGAGATTTTATGAGTTTTCTGAGCAATACATCCATGTCTGGATACGAGCAGGTAAAGGCGGCTCTGGCACATATGTACCTAGGGGTAAAACCCAAAAATACCGCTTTGAGCTAGACTCGAACGGGAACTGGTGCACGACAACGGGCCTTGCTGCACTCTTGGTTACGACACTCCCGGGGGATATGCTTAGGATAATTCTCATTTTCTTTACAAACCACTATAAAGGGTTATGAGTATATACTTCCTCAAAGAAAACATTTTTTATGATTATGGATTATATCCATAAACCGTTCAATTTACATTAAGTATTTTACAAGTTTGGAATTATTCATTGCAATTCATAAACTAACCTAGTTTATTCCATTGTATAGAAATGGTGCCCAGTGGAAGGAATGTGAACCCCAGCAATACGTATGATCCAAAGCATAAGAAGGATCGTATGTTTCACGGTATTAATCCAACATTTAGAAGGGAAATAATCTCCCATGTATTCTCAACATATGAAGAAATAGTATCATGTGTTAATAAGATAAGTAAAGAATTCTCTGAGTCTTATGGGTTTGAAGGGAAGCAAGAGAAGAAAAGGATGAAAGAGAGAATGATGGATAAAGGGAAGAGGGGAAAGAAGAATTTTCCAATATGTGATAACTGTGGGAAGAAACACCTTGGAACTTGCCTGAAGGGAATGATACTTTGTTATAAGTGTGGAGAAAAAGGACACCAAGTACGTGACTACAAGGGTAAGAAAAAGGTTTCAAATTTACAATGATTCATCTACAATGAGTGGAGACACTACGCAAACCAATGTCCAAATCATCAGAGTATGCCCCAAATGATGTTATTGGATAATAATCAAGTTATGATACTACCACAGATGAGGAGGAATGATTAGAGTTCTTATGTTGTTATTAAATAATTTTTTCCATTTGAGTGTTGTATCAATGTTGTACTGGTTATAATAATTATGGAGTATATAAGGATTGTAATGTAGTACTATTTCATCAAGGACTTGAGATTGTGTGGAACCAAGAAAATTGACTCTGCAACAGGTTAAATTTTTGGAAAATATATGGTTGAGAGAAAGATAAACCATAATATGGTTCTGATACCGAGATAGTTATTTTGGAATAAGACATGATTTATTTGAATAAATTATATTGGATATTCTTAACTTCCTTGAAACTGATTAATGATTTGTATACATTTTTGGATAGAAGGAGTATATCTAGTATTCTATAAGGAATAAGGGATCATGAATGTAATCAATAAGGATTTATGGAAATTCAGTATGTTGTAGTATTTTAAAATAATACATGATGAAGGTTTTCACATGTTGTTACATGGAAAAAAGGATCTTCATTATGTTTACCTTCCTTATAAAATTTGGATTGTGAGTTGGACAGAAGTATTTTGGATAACTATAAAGGTTGGAATGGATTAAGTTGAACCTTGGATAGTATTGTTTAAGGTTAAAACATTTCTGAATATTATTTTTGGAATACTATAATACTATAGTATTAGGAAAAGGACAACCTGCAGGTTGGGGGATAACCCATCGCGTCGGAAAAAGCTGCAGGAATCGAACCCACAACCATAGTGTGACAGGCCTTTATTACCTACCACTAGCCTACAGGAAGTCCCTGGTTATTACAAAAAGTTTTCCTAATCTAAATGGTATGTGTTAATATTTGGAACCTTATACAATTATGATAAATAGAATATTTTTGAGTTATATTAACTTTTAGAGTGAAAGATGGGTTTGTGGTAAAAAAATTATTAAAGAATGAAAGTCAACATGACAAGTATGTATATTCCCTTAAATTATTAGTAAATCTCCTAAATAAATTCCTCAAATTTATAAAAGGTAACTTAAAACAAAAACGTTGCCGGTTAACTTTTCCAACTTGGGATTCAATGACCGTTTAACCAATCACAAGGTTGTGATTTTCTTATAGTTAACTTTCTCCTAATCCAGTTTTCTACAACTCTCCATCAGAACTTGATTGTTTTTTTTCTTCCATATCCACATTTTCATATAATCCTAGTATGGGCTATCTCAGGTGACCTTTGTACTTATCTTTCTTTCTTTTAAAGTTATATTTTTATTAACCTTATTTCCGATGTGGGTTTTCCACAAAGGTATTTTCTATTTTCAACCATTTATTTTCAAAGAAAATTTCAAATTGTGAGGACGCAATTTATTGAATGAGGGGAGAATGTAACACCTTGAGCTTCCACGATACGTTTCTCTTTCAATAATGCAATAGCTTGCATTGTACGCAAGTTCGAGATTCTAACACACCGCGACCAATCAAAATAGCCATTATGAATAGTAATAACCAACTTTTGAAATTATATATATTTTATATATCAAAATGGAATTCATTTTTGGATTCGTAATATCGAAATTAGCCTATGTTGAATTTTTGGTATTTTTCTGAGAACTTCCAATTTTTTATGAATAGTGAAAAATACTTAAAAACAAATTTTTTAATCAAAATAATTTATAATGATAAATTATACTATTTAGTGGTTATAAAGTTTAATTAGAATATATTTTTACCATTTTATCCAATGGTGGTCATTAGAATTAATTTCACTTTGAAATTGGACATAAACAATTGACAATCTTTTGATATATATTGTTTCTTAAAAACACGCTATTTGTTGTGACAGCGGAAATTAATTATAAAATTAATTAATGAAACTTATATGTTTGGAATTTTTTAAAATCGACATCATTTTTTAATTCGGAATATAAATTATAGCTTAGGGTGAAATTTTGGCATTGTTCTGACAAACATCAATTTTTTATGAATAGTGAAACCACTAAGTGGTAGATAAAAAACTGATTTTTCATTTAAATGAAACATTACCACTTCTGTGATTTGAATTTCAAAAATTCGACATACATGGTTGTCATTAGGAATTAAAATTTGGTTCAATGGGATTAAAATAATGTTTTGGTGAATAGTAACTTTTAAGTTTAATTAATCGTGATTAAAGGTAATTAGTGAAATTTAAGGTAAAAATGATATTATAAAAATATGAAAATACATTTAAACTTGTCATAACCCTATTGGATGTGTCATTGCCGACCAAGACAATTCATGGGTCAACTTGGGGACCCCATGGAGCCACTTTTCTAGGAAAATGACATAAATAACTTTTATTTAAAGTTAAAATAAAAATGTCACAAACATAAGTTGTTTTACTAAAACAATTTTTAAATGGGGTTATACAAGTCATATTTTTTACTATAAATATTCATTTAAAATCTAAAACTATTTCCTACATCATGATAGTTTTTTTATAATTTTTAGACATTAAATAAATTAAAATTTTTATGACACCATAATGATGCACCAATTACCACATTAATTAACAATTTAAATAAAATGAAAAGATAATGTAAAATATAAGGCTTACACTTGTCAAAAACCTATTGGATGGGAATAATTTGAACCCTTATCACCTTATCCTCGAACTATATCATTTTGGGACCTTTATAATCTGAAAAGCATTTCATAATAATGTAACATTTCAATCTTTCCAAGAGTGCCCCTCCTCTCCTCTTATAAAAGGCCCCCACCACTCCCACCTTATTCACACCTTCAAGCCATTTTGATCGTCCAAACTCTGCCCAAATACTCTCCCAAATTCCCTATATTACTCCTAGAAGCCTCACTTTGGAAATAATTCTTCCCAAGGAAGCCTTTGGCTCAAATCAAAAAAGAGTTACCCAATTTTGAGGTAATGTTTTCTCTAATGTTGTTTTGTTTTATTTTGCTTCTCCAACCCCCTAAACTCTTTTTATTATTTTCTTTTGTAACAAAACCAGTATATTAAATATAATAGGATGTTTTTATGAGAATTATTTGATTTACACTTACACACACCTTCGTCTAATGGATAAATAACATACTGTTTCTGTGGGTGGCGAATTACTACCTCACGAAACGATGATTGTTCAAACTTCTTTTAACACCTCTCATGGTGGCCATTTTGATGACACTATTTTCATATATGATATATATATTATGTTTATGTTTTCCTTATGCTTCTTTATTTCTCATTTATGTCATACTTTATGATTTCTATTATGGTTAAACGCGATAATTTCATTTTATGAAGTGCGGACTACCGCCCCCTCAAAGTGATTTGAATCGTTAATGCCATATGTGGGATGTATAAAGGATGGAGTAAATGGTATTATACATTATATTATACTGGAATTATATTATACCTTTATATAATTATAACTTCATTCCATTAAATATGAAATATAAATGAAAGTAGCGTTCATGCGTACGTACGGCTTACCGTCTCCATGAACGGTGCATTTCATTTCTTACCTCTAAATGTTATGTAATATTATAAATGAATGTATATACTGGATATATATGATGTATATGATATATAAATCATGAATATAATTATGGATATAATGGATATATTACCACATGAACAAAGTGTAATTATAAGAAGTTTATTTTTGACTCAAGTACCTAAGATCGTCAAAACGACCGTTATTAACATAAATAATTACGTAATGTTCATAACATGGTAATAAGTGATATAAAATGAATAATAAAATTGAAAAATGTTCTTAATAAATTATAAATTAACTCTAGTTTATTATTCAGGAGATCAAAGAACAGTCGAGTGAATTCGGACACGAGGTAAGGGAACTTCTTAACCCAATTTTCATTATTTGGGTTAATCTCCTACTTTCAAATTATGTCATGATATTATTATGTCCTATCTTGTATTTGTACTTTCTTTATGTGTACTTATAGTGAATACACATAATATATTTATTTTATTTAAAAAATGATCTTTATAAGGGACTTCATCTCAATCTCCTTTCATTGAGGCATATTTGGTTTTATACACAACTTTCCTTTATACGGTGTATAAACCCCATTGACTTTTACTTTTATTCAAAAGGAATATTTTTATACAAAGAATTTTTACTAAATGACAAAAGGAATGTTTTTTCTTACGTATGCGGCGACAACGACTTCTCCGCCGCCGTGACTGTTATTTGATTTTCGGATTCCTCTATAAGCCATAACTTTTTTTAAAATGAAAAATAAATACCATGTTTTAATTTTATTTTATTTTGGTATTGAAAATGCTTTTGATAATGTTTTTATTATATCAATGTGTTTTATTGATATCTTGTTATTGAAATGTGGAAATATTATGTTTTCTTTATGCATGTTTTATGTGATACAATTATGTTATGGTTTATGATATGTTTAAACCTGTTCATATGAGGAATGCATTGGACTTAATAAGTGATGAGTGGAGCCCGCTATAGCTCCTCGATGCATCGGTAGGTCTCATGAGACAAACTAGTGTCTTGGCACGAGGCCTTGACAAAATCTTATTTGTAGACTTGGCACGAGGCCTTGGCTACGTGGTTATGATAGTCTAGCATTATGCATTCCATCATTATGAAAGTAGTTATTGATATTTCATGTGATTATTCGACTAGTAGAATATCCATGTGAGTAAGTAAATGGAATTATTTCATTTTACTTTTTCCATATTATGCTAAATTTCAAGTTTAAAAGGATTTTGTTTTAGTTATACATTGCCTTAAATGTTAATGTTTATTTATGAAAGCTTCTGCTATATTGTTATCCTTACTAAGCATCAGATCTCACCCCTTTCAATGTCTTAATTTTTCCAGGATGTGAAGAAGTATATTATGAATGACCTGTAGGGATAATATAAGGGGATATGAAGAGAAGATGTTGTAGTTTTGTTTTACTTTATGATGTAATGTAAGACTTATGAATGTATCTACTATTTCCAAGGCTACTAAACTAATCGTTCTTTCGAGACTTGATCTTTTATGATCATGCCAATGTTACGAAGTATTGCACCGACTCTGGGTAGCTGGGGTCGGGTCATTACATCTAGTCCAAAATTAATCAATTCATAAACCAAAGGGTTATATTCCAAATGTAACATGGTTAATGTAGCATTATTTTTTCGAATCAAAGCATTAAGAAATTTTTTTTCTTGATGGTAATGAATTGTGTAATCATAATCTTTAATCAGTTCCAACCATATTCATTGTCTCATGTTCAACTCTTCTATGTAAATATATACTTTAAACTTTTATAATCGGTATATATTTCACACTTGGATCCATAAAAATGAAGACTCCAAATTTTTAAATAAAAACCCATAGAAACTAATTTCAAATTATGTGTAGGATAATTTAACTCGTGAGGTTTCATTTTCCATGAAGCATAAGAAATTACCTAATTATTATGTATCAGAACACAACCAATTCCCATCAATGAAACAAAATTGTATATAAAAAATCACCATTCCTAGAGAGAAATTCAAAAACTGAATCATTCACTAATCTTCTTTTTATTTCATGGAAACAATAATCACATTATTTTATCTAAATAATTTAATTCATTTTCATGTTAACAGTTTTAGGGGTCTAGATAAATGTGAAATTTCTTCAACAAACCACCGGTAATAACCTTAAAATCCAAGAAAATGATGAATCTTAGTAACATTTGTAGGTCTTGTCCATTCATCAACAACTTTTATTTTGGTTATATTAACTGTTATGTTATATTTATTTACAATATACCCAAGAAAAGAAATATATTATAACAAAATATAACATTTACTAAATTTTTTGTATAACTTCTTTTATTTGAGGGTTTTCAGAATAATCCTTATATTTTTTTCAAGACCCTCATAAATTTTTGAATAATCTAATATATAATTAATAAAAACAACAACAAACTTATCAAAATATTCATGGAATACTCTATTCAGAAGATCCATAAATACAATGGGGGGATTTTTCAACCTAAAGGGAATAACTATAAACTCATAATGCCCATATCTACTCTAGAATTATGTTTTCATAATTTCATCCTCCTTTACATTCGGATAATGGTACCCAGATCTCAAGTCAAACATTAAAAATATTGATCTCCCTAGAGCTGATCAAATAATACATCAATATGAGGAAATAGATACTTATTATTAATAGTAATTCTATTAAAATTCTATAATAAATACAAAGCCTCATGAAACCATTTTTCTTTTTAATATATAAAATGTGGGAACCCCATGGTGGAGTATTAGGATGGATAAAACCATTATCAAGTAATTCTTGTAACTTATTTTTCAATTCTTGAAGTTATAATTGAGCCATTTGATAAGGGGGTTTAGAAATTTTCTTAGAATTAGGAACTAGTTAAATATTAAATTCAACTTCCAAATTAGGTATAAAATAATGAAACTCATCAGAAAAAAAATCTAGGTACTCATTTACCATTGGAACATCATTAATTTGAGCAGTTCTCTAATTTTTAAAAAATATGTTCAAGATAACTTTTATTTAAATATTTTAATATTTTCTCAGCTTCCTGATATGTTATCAAATGTATGATTTCATTCTTGTATAAAAATTGAAACTCTTTCTAAAAAAACTTTTTTATCTCTAAAATCTATCTTAGTATGGTAAACAGAAAGTCAATCTATACCCAAAATAACATCAAACTCTATTTGGGGAAAGACAATAAGTTTTGTTGGTAAATTCTTTCCATTGAAAACAATATAAATATTCTTATAATTTTTTTTCCTTAATACTTCCCTATGGGTTTTTACCATAAGTTTTTTCTTCATTTATTGAGGTGGAATTTCTAATTTACAATAAATTTTATCAGAAATGATTGAATGTGTAGACCCTATATCAAACAAGACATTATCATAATATGAATAAAAAATAAATATACTTGATACCACTTCATTGGATATCCCAATATTTTATAAAGTAGTTATAAAGGATTTCACTGCACCTTTTTTCTTATAGTTTGGATGCTTCCCATCATTCAGGACCTTATTTGGGGAAAATATGTGCATCATTCCCCATCTCACTACATTTAAAACACTTTATTTCCTTCTTTTCAAATTTAACCTTACCACTACCAAGATCATTTTCATTGAAATCACGTCCCATATTCCTAGACTTACTACAAAGGAATAACTTTATATATTTGATAATTCATTCCCTATGGTGATTTTTAACACACTTTCCATGAACTAAAAACTTGGTTTTCATACCTTTATATTTATTTGATTGATTATTACCCATTTCCTTACATATGAACCTTTTCTTATTCTTGTTTTAATGAAATAAAATATCATCATAAAACACCATGTTTACCCTATCATCACATCAAACATATTTATCATAACTTTTGAATTCATGGGAATTCAATTCCTTTCAATATCTTAGCTTCAATATTGAGTAAAAATGATTTATTTAACTATAAAGATAACGAATAAAATTTATAGTGTACATTTCCAATAGATTGAAGTTTTCTTCATACATGATCACTGAATCTTCCTCCTTTTTTTCAATTCTAGGAATTGGTTTTCCATCCTGAGTCGGATTACCTTAGGAAAATATTTCTCAAGGAAATTCATCCCATTCCAAAGCATCAATCTCTTCTCTTTACCTAATATTATTGACCATTGAACACTAATGTTCAAATTCACCTCCAAAATTATAAATAAAAATACTAATATTTATTTTATTTGAAAACCCCATGACATTGAATATCATTTCTAGGGATTTAATCCACACCCAAGTACCACTCAGTCAGAAGATCTACTGAATGCAGGAGGGTGTTCCTCATAAAATGTTACACTATCATTATGTTCCTTTGTATTATAAATAGATTATATCTTGTATATATTCCACATATATTTATATCCTACATAAACTAATCCATTATTACCAAGAACGTCTCAGTTCTAGTTCCAACAATTTTGGGTTGTTTATTTGGAAGGATATCTTAATCTTGGGGTCTTCCAACTTCAGCTCGACAGTTCTATTTATAGAAAACCATTCTAAAAAAATAGTTTAGATGTAGAAACAAGGTAATACTCAAATTATATATTATTTAATCTTGAAAATAATTTGAAATATTTTAAGGTTATTTTATTAACTTTATCCTAACTATTTATGTTATCTAAATCTTCCTATGATACCTACTATAAGTTCCTAGGATTAAAAATACATAATCTTGTGCTTTAAGTCAATAATTATCTATCTTAAAATTGAGGATCTTTTCAAGTTTATAGTTTTAGAGAATTATTCCATAACTCATACATAAAAAACCATATAATATAAAGTGTACACATTCAATCAGTATCCATTTTTTCCACCATATAAAAATTTTAAAACAAAGAATGATTTATTTTCATGAATAATCATTAAGACTTTCAACATGACCACTTACTTTCCCTTACCCAACCATAAATCCTATTAAAACGTTTTTAAAATTTTTGATGATGAAAAAAATCTTAGTAAGGGACATAAAAAAGAAAGAAAAAAACCATTATTCTATGAATACATATAAAAATTTTCCTTTTCAAAATTAACTTTGGACTCAAAATAAATATTTTCTAACACAATAAATCACCTAATATTCCCAAATATTTACCTAAAATATTTCGTAATAAATATTAAAGCAAAATAATAAAATTCATAAATGTTTATTTGAAATCATTAAAACTCATAATAACTTTTTCACAAAGTTATACATTTCATCCTTATGAATTAGAGTGTACTTTCCTTTTAACATAAGATTAATATCATAACTTGTAAATATAATAAATTCCTATAAAACCCTGTATAAATATTAAATATGTTATATATGTAACTTGTGTCATCATGTTCTTATCATAATTACTTATTTAGTAACCCTCATGACTACACATGAAATAACCGTGACAATTATACTTGAAATAACCCTCATGGTTATACTTGGAGTAACCATCACAGTTACACTTGGAATAACCATCATGGTAGACATAAAACATACACAATGAATTTGAGTGATATAAAAAAACCATACCTAATTTGGTTTATAATGAAACAACCTATCATCATAAACAATGCCTATTAACCATAACATAATCATAAAACATGAATTATTTCATTATAAAAACATTCCTCGAGTAAAATCACTTATTTAAAAAGAAAAATGTTCACATAAAAAGGAAAATATTTTCTTTTAAAATTACCATGTAATATGGTGAAGAAATATTCAAGTAAAATATTAATCATAAATGTGGGAAACTTATCTCATGTTGTATAAGTTAAAATAGCATTCCTTTAAATATTTTTGGGAGAAAATTCACAAAGTACCTCATTTGGAAAATGGAAAAAAAAGATTCTTTTCAAATCATTTTTTAAAAATCCAAAAATGGGTAAAAATGAATTTAAAAATCATAGAATAATAATAAAAATATTCTTTAAACCATTTTTTGAAAATATTTATATGGAATAAAAAGAGTATTTTGAGGGAACATTTTTTGGAAAAAAAAGTAAATAAAGTCTCGTATATCAAGTCTGAAACATCATGTAACTTATTTATATTCATGAAAAATAAACATATGTTGATTTATACTTTCTAAATAACATTTCATGTAAAATATTTCTTTTATATCACTTATTTCAATGTTATATTTAATTATATAATTAATTAAGTTCACTTTGGATATTTTGATGATATTCAGTTCATAAGTCCAAAATGACTAAGGTAATTTGAATATCATCATAGTGGTCATTATTCCATAATCTCTAGAATAATAACCATGAAATAATTATAATTTATATATATAAATTATAATTTTATATCCATCCATTAAATATGGTTATGAAAGATGAACTATGATACAATCCTGGATATGGTAGTTCATACGTACACCTGAGTAACGTGTCCATTTTTCAACAATCATTATGGAAAGAAGATAATTATTAATATATCATTAAAATTATAATAATATTATAAATATAATATTATTTATTCAAAAAAACTTATATATTCCATCCATGTGATGAGGTGATGAAAAAAGTAACACATCACTTTGTGAAGGTGGTAGTCCACACGTATGCACAAATGAAGTTATCATTTTTCTATGTATGGATAGGTAAGAATTTAAATGATATATTTCATTTTAAGAATAATAAATATTTCATTAATATCATATATAAATATTAATTCTAACATTATAACCATTCTTGAGAGACGATGATGGAAATGAATTACATCGGTTCGCGAGGCGGTAGTCTACCGTACACACAAATGACCATTTTGTTTCCCATTTGATGGAAGAGGATATGGATATAGTTTTTTAAAAACGCATAAAAACACCTCATTATATGGAGGATAATTTTTTTATTATTTTATCATGGTTTAATAAGTTTTTATGGATGTAGAATAAGAAACAAATCTAAAACATGCAGATAAAACTATACCTCTTCTTTGGAAAATCTCATTTTCTTAACACCTTAATACCTCTAATATTGGTATTTTGAAAAAAAAACAAGACATATTTAAGGAGGGTATGGATTCTAGGAAATTATTTGGTAACATACATTATGATAAAAAAAATGATTTTGAAGTGAGAAGTACTGAGAAGATGATGTTCTCTTTTATAAGAGAGGGGAGGGTCACTCTTTGCATTTACCAAAATATTAAATTAATATTCAATTAAAAAATAGATAAAAAGTGAGTTAATATTAATATAATATGATGATGTATCTAAATACCCTCATACAATAAAAAATAGATAGGTTTTGACTATATTTATACCCATATATTTTGGTTTTATCCCCTTTAATAGTTACCACGACAGTACGGATTTTTACTCATTGAGGGTTAATATAGTTACTATAAAATGAAAAATAAATACCCATAAATGTACCATTATTTATATTTTAAACTTTATCCTAATAAATTTTCCAAATTTAATATTTTTTTGAATTTTATATCATTTAAAAAAAATATTAATTACTATAAAATATCTTTAATTTCAATTTTTAAAACTATTCGTTACGTTAACATTAATAATATCAAGATAACATCTAAAAAAAGAATTAAATGTTTAATTATATCCATAAAATTTCATGGTCTTATATAAAATTAATTTATCATAATATTTATCTAAAATTAGATTTATTTTAATTTATTTAATATCATTTATTTTATTTTTTCATTAATTGAATAATTATTGTATTAGTGTTGTGTAAGAATTTATTTTAATTATTTCTTAAATAAAAAATAAAAATAAATTACCATGATGAATATAAATAATTTATATTTCAAAATACTACGTATAGTTGAGAATATCCTCTAGATAACTTTGTGTTAAGAATATTTTAGTTATTAAAAACCAGAGGGTGACACGTTTGACTTTTCATTAAATAAAATATTATAATGATAATAATCTCATTCAAGTGGCAATAAAAAGGTCATAAATTATACATTTTTATGATTATGGATTACATATAACTATAAAATAAAATTTAAACAAGTTTTATTGTGACTTTATAGTCCTTATCATTTTATTATTAACCTGGTTAACCAATTTACTCTTTACCATGTTAACAAAAATTACTAAGTTTACTATTCATATTGACCAAAAATAAAAGGGACCAATTAACTAATTTTTGAACCCATTATTAAAAATATTAACTCCATTTTTCAAAATTAAATGTACAAAAGTGGCATAATTTTATTTAAAATAAAATATGCAAAATGAAATAAAAATGATTTTTCAAAAAAAAATACCCCTTTAAAATATAAAATGTTTTTATACTAAATTCCAATATATAATCTATTTAAAAAAACATAAATGGATTATTCTAAAAAATAACTAATAAAATTTTTATAATAAATCTAAAATATAATTTTACCTTGTAAATACACTCAATGAAATTACAGTTTTCAATAAAAATCAATGTTTTCACTATTTATTGAAAAATCAATATTTTCAGAAAATTCCCAAAAAAATATTTCCTATATTATTTTAACATGATGAATTCATAAATTAAATTCATTTTTTAAAATTAAATTTCAATAATTTAAAAATTCATATTTTAAATATAAACTTATTAGAAATGAATTTTATAAAATTACTTCCTTTTTTATTTTAATAATTAATTAATATATTTATAGAGAATAAAACTATTTAATTAAATAATAATAATAAATATGAAAAACTATATATTTTATCTATACCTATATTTTTACATATACCACTCTTATAAATTTTGATTTGGTGAGGGCATGATCTTTTTCCATTATGGATCATAGTGTATTTGTGGTTTTACTTTCCATTTCCTATAAAATAATCACTATTGGATTAGAAAATTTATCTTTATTAATGATTATAAATTACCAATTAATTAAATCCTTAAATGTATCCCTATATTTTATCAAGGCCTAGTAGACCTCACTGCTATATTTGGAATACCTAGTCCCTTGATAATTCCAGTGGCAGGGATCCCAAAAACCTATCCCCATAGTCCAAGCTATGGTTAAGACACTAATTAGAGAGTTTAAAGGTAGTATATAGACTGATTAACTGAATTGACTCATTGTTCCATGATCTATTGAGTAATGTCCCAATTTTTATGAATGATAAACTTCATTTACTTAGTACTTTGACTCTAAAGATGTAACAAGCTAGCTATGACTACTTCTTTGCTTTAATTTTTAGTTAAGTCAACTTGTTATTTTCATAAGAACTCCATAGTAATAGGAGGAACCCTAAAATAGGGATGATGAGCACCTCGTACACCTATTTTTTTTTCTAGTGTAAATGATGGAATTTATTCATCACATAATATTACTTTGAGGATTTTTAATATTTATTAATATATGTAATATTTTTCTATCAAATATGGTTATAATATATTTTCATACTCAAAACTAAACATGCATTAATATAATACATTCATCACATTTTTATGCATTATTTATTTATTATTTTATGTGTTTCCTACAAATAAGATTGATTGAAACTTAATTTTTTTATTATCAAAACACTTTTTTAGAAAAAGTGAGAAACCCCATGTTTACCTGGAACAAGCACTAAAAAAACATAGTTGTTAAAATATAAATTGAGCCTATTGGAATAATTATCCCTAAGAATATTCTAGGAAATAAAGGTTACTGATGTTTCTGGATTATCCTTTATAAGGTCTTCAAAGTGAATCGCCAGCTTGTCCCACATAATATTAATTTGAGGGTTTTTAATATTTATTAATGTATGTAATATTTTTCTATAAAATATGTTTATACTATATTTTCATACTCAAAACTAAACATGCATTAATATAATACATTCATCACATTTTTATGCATTATTTATTTATTATTTTATGTGTTTTATACAAACAAGACTAACTGAATGTTAATTTTTTTTATCAAAAGAATTTTTTAGAAAAAGTGAGAAACCCCAAGTTTACCTGGAACAAGCACTAAAAAACATAGTTGTTAAAATATAAATTGAGCCTATTGGCGTAATTATCCCTAAGAATATTCTAAAAAATAAAGGTTACTGATTTTTCTGTATCATCCTTTATAAGGTCTTCAAATTGAATCGCCAGCTTATCCCACATGTGCAAGTACTCCTCTTAGGTAATCTTCTCTTCATTGAATCCTCTTACTAAAATAAGGTCTTTAAAGTACAGCTCCATAGGTTGCACAGATTCCGCAACTGTCACTTGTAGGTCACTCCTTAGGGGAGCTTCCCCGAAATCTGCATCCTCTTTTAAAAAATGATTTATAGAAATAGTGGTATCACCTTTTTTCACCTTGTCTTTCGATTTTTTGGCAGGTCATGTCTCTATTAGAAGTGGTAAATAGGAGTAATCCTTTTGTCCTTTCTTACTACCTTGTCGACCCTTCCTCCTCCTCAAACTAAAAAGGTCTCTGTCATTAAATTCTTGTGAATTTTCTTCTGAGAACAGACCAGATGACTCATCACCGAACTCTCCCCTGGGTAAATCCAACTCCTCCTTAGAGTTATCTTCTTGTTATATCTCTTAATTAGGCCCTTCATTCCCCAATCCCTCAAAGTAGTTACCCAGCTTAATAGCTGGTAACTTTCTCCTCAGACTTGACCTGTTCACTAAAATTGGATCATTATCCTAAGAATCCTCTCTTCCAGTGTTACCAAGTATTTTAAGAACTTACTCCACATATAAATATTCTTTAAGTCCCTTTTCACTTCCCTCATCCCCCTTTATTGTTTCCATTACCTGATTGAAACCACTTCCAGTATCACCTTTTAAGGTCTCAAATGGTATGGGTCTAGAATACCTACATTAGCAGTGATATCCAAATCAGGTCCCACTTCTCCTAAAGAACCTTTCACAACAAGGTTAGTAATATCTAGGTCTTTTCTCAGTCAACTTAGAATATTAGAAACCAAATGGTTACCCTACTAAGAATCAGGATGAACATCTTTCCCCAAATATAGAACAAATTCAACATCCAGATGGATCTTCCCATCCAAACCTCTATCAGGCCCTTTTTCCTTAACACTAACTTCTAAATCCACTACCCTTTGAAGTTCACTATGCTTGACTACACACCTATATTCTACCATATCATATCCAATTTTATTACAATAAGAGCAGGAATAAAACCCCATCTCAAACTCAAAAAATTGTTTCTATCATAACTCTTCACTAACAAAAATACAAACATACTTAATTGGAAAATTTAAGACATCAACTTCCACACATATTTGTGCAGCCACAAGGTAGAAAATAGAGTGATTCCTACTATCAAAACAAATATACCTTCTTAATATATTCCCTAGTATACTTAAAATTATAGGGTTTTGAAATGGTAAGGTGAATTTAGGGAAGCTTACCCAAATAACCAAATATGGAGAGTATCATTTCATGTGAAAGTAGAATGTTCATTGGAAGAGGTAGAATCAAATTTCATTGCAGCTATTAGGGCATTGTACTAAGCCCTAATCAAGTCTTCCTTAAAGTAAAAATGAATCATCAAATTCTTATTATCGAGAAGACCAACCATATCATGATCTTGCAAACCCCATGACCTGAAAATACATCGGTTGAACACATCCCCTGAAGTGTAGAGCTACTTAAAATGTGCAACCAACCTGAGATTGAGGAGATAAAAATTTTAAGTAAACTCCAAGGAAGAGATCAATAGATGAGGGAAACCATTGAATAGATCTGGGACCTTAGGGATCAAATAAATTTACGGGAAGGAGGAAATAAAATCTGGTTTGGAGAGGGGGGAAGAGCGATATGTGGTTCCATCAAAGGGATGTGAAGGTCCCTCCCCCACTGATGGGGGAGGGACCAGCACGATAGCCATCACCATCACAGGCTAGGAACCTCTATCTCAGAAACCCTCCTGAGTGCCTCTGCAAATTGATCATCCTCATTTACTACAAACATGTACATTCATAAAATAATAAATAATGCATAAATAAATAAACCACCCTATTAATCTTGAGCATCTACTATTGTCTAATCCATTTAAAATTAATGGATCTACTGTGACCTAGGTGTAAAATACCTACGTTGAGTCTCAACTTGTATCCCAGCTCACCCCCAGTCTAATGTTTTCATATCTTGTCTCAAATACCACCTCATCATCGCATAGTTCAATTCTTATAGCATCATCAGCAATTGTAAAAACATACTCGCATATAGCCAAGGGATATTAGGAAGCACAAAATACATACAGAACAAAACTGATGGACATGCATACCCATATACATATTAAACGAAAAAGATGAAGTGAAAATCATCAATAAATAAATAATTATTACAAACATTACACATAGTTTTAGTAATTATTTAAATCAAATTTAACTCAGATGAATAGTGATCGGTCAATGCTCAAGACTGGTCCATGGGTAAAATAAATTCTTGATACAAATTAAATTTCAATAAATTTAAGTTGAGGGAATTTAAATAAATTAAATGGATTATTTAAATTCAAATATTTTTTATTTTTTCAGTTTTGTAATTAATTTAATTTTTGTTCCCAAATTAAATTAATCAATTATTTTAATTTTATACCAAAATTAAATTATATTTTTGAATATTAAAATTAATACTTTTTTAAATCCCAAAAATATAAATTTATTTTTAGATATTTAAAATATTTAAACGGTCCCTGCAACCTACTTAGGCCCATTAAAGGTCGGGTTGAACACATGTAAACCTATACTTGGCCAAATAGAACATGTGCAAGGAAATTCCGGATCAGGTAGACCTGTTCATGGAGGATATGAGTCAGGAAAACCGATGGGAGATCACTATAGAGACCGACCAAAGCATATATGGTCACTAAACATATGGTTGGTGCCTCTCACACATCGGGTCGCCACCATAGGGGGTTGGCGTGATTGGAAATGGTCACCAAAGTGGGGTTCGTACATGTGTCAAAGGCTCTTAGGAGCTCTCAGTCGACATGGGTGGAAGTTGAATGGCTGTGTGGGTTGCATCCATAGGATCAGTGGTTCCATATTGAAATGGAGCTTGATGTTTAAGGCTAGATCATACTGGTAATTCATGTGCATGAGTCGTGGTTGCTGACAGGGGTCCCAAATCCTATTATAGATGTAAAGACCCAACCCTAGTTTCCCAGAGTCGGTGCCTTATTACATTACATTGGCATGATTAAAATAAATTCATATCCTAAAGTAATGAATAGTTTAGTATATTTGTAAATCTAGATACATACATAAGTTCAACATTACAACTTGAAATGAAAAACAAAAAATAAGTCCCACTGGGAACATTCACCACTCTAAGATTATCCCTTCAAGTAAATCATAAAATACCTCTTCATGTCCTAGGAAAAATGAAACATAAGAAGGGGTGAGATCAGATACTCAATAAGGGTAATAAATACAGAAAAATGTATCATAAAAATAAACATTAGGAATGGTGAATAATTGAAAATGCATGCCTTTAAAAATAATAAACTTGAAAACATTATGGCAGTAATATGAGCTGAGTAATTATTTCCATAATAAAACATAATCATGGGTATTCTACTAGAAAAATAACCACATGAACTATGAATTTATAGCTTCATAATGAGTTAAATGCATATTTCAGACATTTTAAAACATACCATCAAGGCCTCAGCCAAGACATATAAAAATGATTAAGGCATCATCCAAAACCATATCTAAAAATAGGAAAAACCTCAGCCAAGTCCATATCTATTTGTCTCATGAGACCTACCAATGCATCATGGGGCTATAGTAGGCCCCACCCATCACATAATAAGTCCAATGCATTCTTCATATGAATGGGGATAAACATAAACAACATATACATTCATATTGAAACTAACATATGAAATGTAAATGACTTTCCCCAAACATTAAGCACAAACACTAACCATTCAGAGTAAATTGGTGAATGGTTTTAAGATAGCACATCCACAGTCAAACTAATCATAAACCATTCAATTATATATGATAGATAATATCATAAATATTAATCCCAATAATATATAATAATCAATAGTATTGTTTAAATAGATGAATATACACTTATAAAGTCATCGAGTAATTCTTGAGATAAATACTATTTTACTTTGAAAAGAAGCGTTCCTTTGGAAAAGAGTTTGTACAAAACAAGAAATGAAGTAAGTTGATATTTTTATAATAAAATGAGTTATTTTATAAATATAATGGTTTCTAAAATCATATTATAAAGTCCCCTTGAAAATAGGTAAGAATTTGAGAAATTCCCTTGAGTCAGGCTTGTATTTCGGAAAGAATTTTTGAAAGATCCTTTTAAAACATATAATTTCCCATAAATGAAGGTAAGATTATAGTTGGTACACATATATATATAACATTAACATCGAATTTAGGAGGATTACATATTAATGAATAATAATTTAATTGAGTTAAGTGGATAATAAAAGTAACCCAAATTAAAATGGAGGTTCTGGTGGAAAACCCTTACCTTAAGTCTGAAGGTGTTCCTCACTCGATCTTAATGACCTAAATAATAAAATTTAGGTTCATAAATTAATGAGTAAATAAAATCCTATAAATTTAATTTATTTATTATAACCTTTTTAGGTTCATTCTTGGACTTTTTATGGATTAATAGATTCAATTTCATTTTTTGGGAGCATTTTCTTCCTTGGTTTTCATGATCAATTTACACTATTAGAATTTTACACTTTACCAACGGTTCACAACCATTGGTAAAGGCTTGAAAACCATTGGTATATAGTATAACAAATGTTCGCTAAACCATGTCTAACTAAGCTGTGACAATTGGATTATACCAACGGTTCTGTGAAAACCGTTGGTATAGGTGTCAAAATATAAGGTATACCAATGGTTTGCTAAAAACCATTGGCATATGTGTGTTAAAGTATAACATATACCAACAGTTTGTAAAACCGTTGGTATATGTGTGTTACACTTATACCAATGGTTTACAACCGTTGGTATAGAGGGGATATGGAAAGCCATAAGGCTATACCAATGGTTTTATTATAACTGTTGGTATAAATATATACCAACAGTTATAAAAAAACTGTTGGTATAGTTATATTATAGAATCTATACCAACAGTTTTGAAAACCATTGGTATACATTTTCTCAACTCCAAAGCATCAGGCTCTTCTCCCCCCTCTCCATACCTACAAAAACATATCTCCACATCAACACACCTCCCCCTCTCCAGACCTGCAACAACACCAATACAAAATCCACATCCAAAGTATTCAAAATTTAGAATTCATTCTAGAATTTAGAAATTTAGAAATTTAGAAATTCAAATGCAATAAATGGTTCCAGATGTGTTAGTGGAAAACATTGGCAAATCTTGACATATTAGATGGGTTACCGAAATAGTCTACATTTTTTTCATAGACTTTTCAATTATAATAAGGGGGTGTGTGGCTAATTATAATTTTCTCTCCCAGATGTGATTTGAGATAAATCCCCATCTTGGGTAGTGGGTATGAATATTCAATTAAGTCTTTGGTATTGGGTTCCCAAAGAGAAATTGGTTTGGTCCTAGAACCCACTATTTGAGGATGGGATTGAGGTGATCCATGGGGCTATGGTTTCACCATATGTATTCCTCACCATTGACGTATTTTTATGAGACTTTGAAACTTATTTTTCAAGAATCTATGTGTAGCCTTGTTGACCAATTTATTATATGGTATTCTTGAGTGTTCAAAGGTTTCATACGAAATCACTATATGATATTTATTTGTTGTATTTTATTATATAGAATGAATGACCCATGATTGAGAATTAGAACATGAGTGTTGGTGCATGTTCATGATGGGATGTCGAGACTCATTCCTAATATAATTATTGTTTTTCTATATATACTATGACACATTGTGTTTCAATATATGCCTTATGAATATTTTCTTCTAATAACATATGACCAATATACCATATTTTATTTTTTATCCCTTAATTTCAAGAATATATGTGTATCCTTATGAAGATTTTGTGTATGCCAGTTGTTGTTTTCACTTAAAATATTGTCCATTTCAAACAAAAGCGAGGCACTTAGAGTGATATCGGTCACACTGTGCCTCAGATTGAGGTGGGGTTGACTCGTAACTATCAAAAATGATCCATGGATTTTTGTGCTAAAGTATTAACACAATCCGAATGCGTTTGGTCAGTTTTCTGTTTGCCAATTGTTGTTTTCACTTAAAATCATGTCCATTTCAAACAAAAGTGAGACACTTTGAGTGGTGCCCGTCACACTGTGCCTTTTATTGAGGCAAGGTTGAATCGTACATGTCATAAATGACCCATGGATCATTTTTCTAAAGTATCAACACAATAGAAATGTGTTTGATCAGTTTTCCATATGCTATTTGTTGATTTCACTTAAAATGTTGTCCATTTCAAATAAAAGAGAGACACTTTGAGTGATACCAGTCACACTGTGACTCGGATTGAGGTGGAGTTGACTCGTACACATCACAAATTACCCATGGATAATTGTTCTAAATTATCAACACAATTCGAATATGTTTGGTCAGTTTTCCGTATATCAGCTATTTTGACTTAGAATGTTGTCCATTATAAAAAAAAGTGATACATTTTGAGTGGTACCAGCCACACCTTGCCTCGGATTGAGGTTTAGTTGACTAGTACATATCAAAAAAGACCCATGGATCATTTTCCTAAAGTATCAATACAATCCGAATGTGTTTGGTCGGTTTTACATATGCCATTTTTGGTTTTCACTTAAAATGTTGTTCATTTCCAACAAAAGTGAGACACTTGGAGTGATACCGGTCATAACATGCCTCATATTGAGGTGGGGTTGACTCTTACCCTTCAAAAATGATCCATGAATCATTTTAATAAAGTATCAACATAATCTGAATGCGCCTGGTTGGTTTTATGTATGTCTTTTGTTGTTTCCACTTAAAATCTCGTCCATTTAAAATAAATGTGAGACACTTTGAGTGGTACCAGCCACACCGTGCCTCGGATTGATGTGGGTTCAACTCATACACGTCAAAAATGACCCATGGATTGTTTTCCTAATGTATCAACACAATAATAATGCATTTTATTAGTTTTTCTGTATTCCAGTTGTTGATTTCAATTAAAATGTTGTCCATTTCAAATAAAAGAGGGAAACTTTGAGTGATACCGGTCACACTGTGCCTTGGATTGAGGCGGGGTTAACTTGTACACATCACAATGACTCATGTATTGTTGTTCTAAAGTATCAACACAATTTTAATACATTTTGTCAGTTTTCCATATGTTAGTTGTTTTGACTTAAAATGTTGTCCATTTTAAACAAAATAGAGATGCTAAGAGTGATATCGGCCACCCCATTCCTCGAATTGAGGAAAGGTTGACTCTAAAATGTCCAAAATTACCCATGGATCGTTTTCTTAAAGTATCAAAACAATATGAAATCATTTAGTCAGTTTTGCGTATGCAAGTTGTTGTTTTCACATAAAATCCTCTCTATTTCAAATAAAAGTGAGACATTTTTAGTGGTACCGACCACACCATGCCTCGGATTGAGGCAGGGTTGACTCTTATACATAAAAAATGACCCATGTATCATTTTCATAAAGTATCAACACAATCCGAATGCTTTTGGTTGTTTTTTCATATGCCAGTTGTTGTTTTCACTGAAAATGTTGTCCATTTCAAACAAAAGTGAGACACTTTGAGTGATATCGGTCACACCATGCCTCAGATTAAGGCGGGGTTGACTCGTACCCATCACAAATGATCCATGGATCATTTTGATAAATTATCAACACAATCCGAATGCGTTTGGTCAGTTTTCCATATTCCAGTTGTTGTTTTCACTTAAAATGTTGTCCATTTCAAATAAAAGTGAGACACTTTGAGTTGTACCAGCCACAACGTGCCTCGGATTGAGGCGGGGTTGACTCGTACACATCAAAAATGACCCATGGATCATTTTCCTAAAGTATTAATACAATCTAAAAGTTTTTGGTCAGTTTTCTGTATACAAGTTATTGTTTTCACTTAAAATCATGTTCATTTCAAATAAAAGTGAGACATTTTGAGTGGTATCGGCCACACTATGCCTTGATATGATTCACTAACTACATAAAATGAGTGGCTATGATGAATTCAAATCAAGTTGATTCATATAATCATGACACTTGAATTGTATAATTAAAATTGAAAACAAATCAAACTGCAATTATTGGGTATGGCATGCCACAGACGGAACCACCTGGTTTAAGTCAAATCAAAAGAGAAACAAACAATAATAGATGCAAAATATTAAAACTAATTTAATCCTTACTGATAAGAAGTGTAGAACTAAAAAAATGATTGAATCCCGATGGATCTATAGGGAGGAAGGAGTTTCCAGCCTGGGTAAAGAGAGAGGGATCTAGTTTAGACCAAATCAAAACAGAAAATAAAAAAAATAGATGAATAACATTATGACTTACAGATTAGAACTAAATAATTGATTGATTGAAGAGGTTGAAGGAATTTTCAAAGATCGGGGAGTTTTGAAACCTGGACGGGGAGTTTCCTATCATCTCCTTGTACACCACACGAATAATAATTAGGGTGTTTTCATGTGATTTCAAGTCATTCTGATGTCGTTCGGTATACATTTGACTTTTAAACACGTGTTTTGGCCATTTCCGACATGCGGAGTGCGCTTTCGACCACCACGATTACACGACACCTATGATTGATGTGTCGTCTAGCCGACCATTTCACAATTTACCCACCTTTTGTTTTTGTCCTATTTCATGGCATTCTGAGGTCCTTTGGCCGGTTTTAACCACCCCATGCACACTTTTCAAGCGCGCCAAATACCTAAAAAACACATATTCATCCGTGTCATGCAAAC
This sequence comes from Viscum album, assembly GCA_963277665.1. NCBI lineage: Eukaryota > Viridiplantae > Streptophyta > Magnoliopsida > Santalales > Viscaceae > Viscum > Viscum album. The sequence goes on from OY728150.1 coordinate 525,296,044, forward strand.
TGCGCATCTGAATGACGTGATGTCTCCTCTTACACCTCACAAATAAAAATTAGGGTGTTTTTTGTGATTTTAAGTCATTCTGATGTCATTTGGTACGCATTTAAGCATTAAACGCTTGTTTTGGCCATTTACGACACGCGGAGTGCATTTTCAGCCACTGAGGTCACATGACACCTCTAATTGACGTGTCGTCTCACCAATCATTTCACAATTTACCCACCCTTTTGTTTCGTTCAATTTCATGGCATTTCGAGGTCGTTTGGCCAGTTTTGACCACCCAACGCATGCTTTTCAAGCGCGTCAAACACCTAAAAAACACATATTCAGTCGTGTCGTGCAAACCGCGTGCCCAAATGATGTGTTGTCTCCCCATACACCTCACGAATAAAAATTAGGGTGTTTTGTGTGATTTCAAGTCATTCTGATGTCGTTCTGTATGAATTTGAGCATTAAATGCATGTTTTGTCCATTTACGACACATTGAGTGTGTTTTAGGACACCGTGGTCACACAACACCTCTGATTGATGTGCCATCTGGCCGGCCATTTCAAAATTCACCCACCCTTTGTTTTTGTCTGATTTTATGGCATTCTGAGGTCCTTCGGCTGGTTTTGACCACCCCACGCACGCTTTTCAAGCGTACCAAACACCTAAAAAACAAATATTCAGTTGTTTCATGCAAATCGTGCGTTCGAATGATGTTTCGTATCCTCTTACACCTCACGAATAAAAATTAGGGTGTTTTGTGTGATTTCAAGTCATTATGATGTCATTCTGCATGCATTTGACCATTAAATTCATGTTTTGGCCATTTATGACATGCGGAGTGTGTTTTCGGCCATCGCGGTCACACGAAACCTCTAATTGACGTGTCGTCTAGCCGACCATTTCACAATTCACCCACCCTTTGTTTTCACCTGATTTAATGGCATTCCAAGGTCGTTCAGCCAGTTTTGACCACCCCACACATGCTTTTCAAGCGCGCCAAACACCTAAAAAACACATATTCAGTCATGCCACGTAAACCGCGCATCCGAATGACTTTTTTTCTTTTCTTACACCTCAAAAATAATAATTAGGGTGTTTTTGTGTGATTTCAAGTCATTTTTATGTTTTTTGGTATGTATTTGACCATAAAACACATGTTTTGGCCATTTACGACACACGAAGTGTGTTTTCGGCCACTGCGGTCACACGATACCTCTGATTGACATGCCGTCTGGATGAACAATTAACAATTCACCCACCCTTTTTTCATCTGATTTAATGGCATTATGAGGTCATTAGATCTATTTTAACCACTCCACGCATGCTTTTCAAGCACAGCAAACACCTTAAAAACACATATTCAGATGTGACATGCAAACCGCACATCCGAATGACGTGTTGTCTCCTCTTACACCTCACGAATAATAATTAGGGTGTTTCATTTGATTTCAAGTCATTATGATGTCGTTCGGAATGAATTTGACCATTAAATGCATGTTTTGGCCATTTACGACATGCGGAGTGCGTTTTCAGCCACTACGGTCACACGACACCTCCGATTGATGTGAAATCTAGCCGACCATTTCACAATTCACCCACCCTTTGTTGTCGTCCGATTTAATGGAATTCTGAGATTGTTCGGCTGGTTTTAACCACCCCACGCACGCTTTTCAAGCGTGCCAAACACCTAAAAAACAAAGATTCAGTCATGTCGTGAAAACCGTGCATCTGAATGATGTTTCGTATTTTCTTACACCTCAAGAATAATAATTAGGTTGTTTTCGTGTGATTTCAAGTCATTTTGATGTCGTTTGGTATGTATTTGACCGTAAAATACATGTTTTGTCCATTTACGACATGCGGAGTGCATTTTCAGCCACCACGGTCACACGATACCTCTAATTGATGTGCCTTCTGGACAACCATTTAAAAATTAACCCACCCTTTGTTTTCATTTGATTTCATGGCATTCTGAGGTCGTTCGGCCAGTTTTGACAACCCCACGCACGCTTTTCAAGTGCGCCAAACACCTAAAAAACACATATTCAGCTGTAACACGCAAACCGTGCGTCCGAATGACGTTTTGTCCCCTCATACACCTCATGAATAATAATTAGGGTGTTTTCCTGTGATTTCAAGTCATTATGATGTTGTTTGGCATGCGTTTGACTGTTAAACGTGTGTTTTGGCCATTTACGACACACGGAGTGCATTTTCAGCCACCGCGGTCACACGACACCTCCGATTGATGTGACATCTAGCCGACCATTTCAAAATTCATCCACCCTTTTTTCGTCTGATTTCGTGGCATTCCGATATTGTTCGGACGGTTTTGACCACCCCACGCACGCTTTTCAAGCGCGCCAAACACCTAAAAAACTCATTTTCATATTTTTCGTGCAAACCGTGCGTATGAATGATGTTTTGTCTCCTCTTACACCTCACGAATGATCCATGGATCATTGTTTTAATGTAGCAAGACAATATTAATATGTTTGGTATGTTTTCCATATTCTAGTTGTTTTTACTTAAAATGGTGTCCATTTTAAACAAAAGAGAGACATTTAGAGTAATACCAGCCACACCGTGCCTTGGATTGAGGAGGGGTTGTCATGTACACGTCTTAGATGACCATTGGATTGTTTTACTAAAGTATCAACATAATCCAAATACATTTGGTATGTTTTTCATATGTCAGTTGTTGTTTTCACTTAAAATGTTGCCCATTTCAAAAAAAAGTGAGACACTTTGAGTGATACCGGCCACACCGTGTCTCAGATTGAGGTGGAGTTGACTCATACCTATCAAAAATGACCAATGTATCATTTTCCTAATGTATCAACACAATCTGAATGCGTTTGATCGGTTTTCCATAAGTTAGTTGTTGTTTTCACTTAAAATTTTGTCCATTTCAAATAAAAGTGAGGCACTTTGAGTGGTACCGGCCACACCATGCCTCAGAAAGCACCCCACCCTGGACACCCCCCCCCCCCCACCTCGGATAGCCCCCACCCCCGGAAATCTCCCCCACCCCTTGGACAGCCCCCGCACCACCCAGAGAACCCCCCGCACCACCCAGACACCCCCCCCCCAACCCGGAAATCCTCCCCACCCCCCGGAGAGCCCCCCCCCCCCCCCCCCGACCCCCCAGAAAACCCCCCTCACCCCGGACAGCCCCCCACCCCCCGGACATCCCCACCCCTCACCCCGAAACCCCCCCCCCCAACCCCCGGACAACCCCCCCCCCACACACACACATCGAACAACCCCCACCCCCCAGACAGCCCCCCTCACCACCCAGATAGCCCCATGCACTACTCGGACAGCCCAACCACCCCCCAAACAACCCCCCACTCAACTCGGACAGCCCCCCCCCCCCCCCCGACCCCCCTGACAGCCCCGCCTCACCCCAGAAATCCCCCCCCCACCCCCGGAAAGCCCCCCCCCCACCCCCGGACAGCCCCCCCCCCCCCACCCCGGACACCCCCCCCACCCCGGATAGTCCCCACCTCCAAAAATCCCCCCACCCCCGGACAACCCCCTACACCACCCAGACAGCCCCGCGCACCACCTGAACAGCCCCCCGTACCACCTGGACAGCCCAACCACCCCCAGACACCCCCCCCCCAACCTGGATATCCCCCCCACACCCTCTGGATATCCCCCCCCCCCGGACACCCCCGCCCCTCGGACAGCCCCCCAACACCCCAGACATCCCCCCCCCCCACCCCTGGCCGAAAAGCTCCCCCGACCCCCTGGATAGCCCCCCTACCCTGGACATACCCCCAACACCCCGGACAACCCCCCCTGGCCGAACATCTCCCCCATCCCCTGGACAGCCCCCCCCCCCCCCCCCGGACATCCCCCCACCCCCCTTACAGCCCCCTGCACCATCCTGACAGCCCCCCACCCCCAGACCCCCCCCCCACCCCGGACACCCCCTAACCTTCGGACACCTCCCCTCACCCCGGAAACCCCCCCCCCCTCACCCCTAGGACAGCCCCCCTCACCCCCCCCCCCCTCATTCCAAGAGGGTTCATTGTCATTTCACAAATTCGATCATTTGAAACTACTTAGAAAACATTAAATAGTTCAACTCATTTCATTCAAATCAATTTATTTATTTCTTTAAATAAAAAACTTAGACAAAGTCTCAATTTCACCAATTCATTCTTTAAATATTCTTTTAAAATAAATCTAAACAGTCATGGAATTGAATAATTCATAAATAGTTGAAAGATGTCAAAATTATAGTCATCAAATTCATGACTTGTTCAATTCGATGAGAATAGGATTAAATAATATTTCACAAGGAATTTCAAGGAAAAAATTCATAGAAACTTTGTTAAAATTTAATAAACACGTATAAATGAATTCGCAAGTAACAATTAATTACAAGATAAAGAAAAATCATAAAAACACATACTTAGAAAATATGGAATCCAACTGCAACGAATCTAAGATGTTTCACCTCTGATAGAGGGTTAAAGATTTAATTAATTAAATGAATCTCATAGGATGGAGAAAATATAGGTTAAATAAAAATAGAAAAAAAACATACACAGTAAAATCAAAACAAAAAACTAAAATATTAGATGAATAATAATAATAATAAGGTAACACTTAAATATTTTAAGTGTATAAAGTAGAAAATACCTAATTTGAGATGGATCTGATGGAGATTTAGCAGTTCAGATGGGGGAAGTCAAGCAATGATGGCATGTGGCTGCTGCACATTCAATTATGTTCACGAATGAGGAGGGGCTACTAATTGGGGAAAACTTTTCCCAATGGTTTTTAAAAACTGTTGGGAAAGCATTCCTATCCTAACGATTTATATAGAAATGTTGGTAAAATCTCCTAAAAACAGGCTTTACCCAACAATTTTGTAGAACCATTGGTAAAGCCTCCTATAAACAATACTTTCCCAACAATTCTCTAGAACCATTGTTAAAGGCTCCTACAAAAAGGAATATACCAACATTTTTGTAAAACCATTGGTATAGCCTCCCTTTCCCAACAGTTTTTGTAAACTGTTGGGATAAAAGCATTGGGAAAACATCCATTTCCAGTAGTGTTACTTATATTCATGTACAGATAAACATGTAGAATGGGAATAGTTTTCTAGAATAGAATTTTTATGTTGTTATTGAACAACCAAAATATTATATGGTTATAAAAAAAATTGTTTATTGGGAGTGAAGATGAATCATAAAGTAAAACTATAATGACAATTGTTTGGATTAATTTGCGGTTTTTTTATGACAACGAACTCATTTTGATTTATAAATTAATATCATGTGTAAAAAAGGATTCCAAAACCTTAAATAAGTTATAATACATATATTATAGTCTGTTTTAACCATAAAAATGGTTTCATGACTAGAATTGAATACAGTAATATAAATTGATAACACATCATCCTTGAATGTGATAAATTAACATATCTCAAATGGTGTTTTCATTTCTAGTATAAGAGAATGGAAAAGGAGAGATGATGAAGAATTATTCCCTTATCATAAAAAAAATATTTTACATGTAAGGTACTAGATTCATCATAATATTTGGATGAAAGGAGGTGAGGAAAGAAAAATAAAATAAAGGAACTTAAAATAAAATAAAATAAAAGAGGAATTTATCTCTTGAAGTAATCTTCCTTGAGAGCCTCTTTAGGGGAAAGTTTTTAGTCTTTTTGTGTGACCAAGGGATGATGGACATGGTTGAGGAGATTGGGAGGGTATTGGAGTAGAATTTAGACAAGTCACAAGGCTTGACAGGAGTGAAGATAAGAGGGAGTGAGGGGGGTTTATAGTGGAGGAGAGGAGGGTTTCCCCATTATTTTACTCCTTATTTTATTATTTTTTCAAAGACTACCAATAGTATGGATTATTATGACCAAGAATATTAATATGTTCATGTGAGTTCAAACCAAGTGTTCTTACATTAGCCACAATACTAGGAATAGTTAATTTAATAGCTAATGTATATATGTGGTTAATTACCGTATTTTACTATTCATCAAAAATTTGAGTGTTTCAAAAAATCCCAAAAATTCACCCTAAGCATTTTTTGAGGTTTATAATTAAAAAATTAACTCCAAATTTTTAAAATAATTTTCTAAATATTACTAATTTAATTTTTAAATAAAATCATAATTTATTCAAAAAATAACAATTTTAAAACTATAATTCATTTTATATCACCTTGAAAAATTAATCAAAATATCATTATCTTATAACCTTAAGACAATAAAATAATAATATGATTTACTATTCATAAGGTACGTATTAATATTCATATTACTATATATAAGGGTATGTTACTATTCACCCAAAATTAAGTTTTTCTTAATAAACTCTAAATATCTTACTCAACGCAATCGTGTATGTCAGTTTTTTCAAAATTCAAATCAAAAAGGTGGAAAAATTATGTTTACTGGCTAGGTTATAAAAAAATGGTGATTTTTAGTGACTCAGTGTTTCATGAATTCAATATTAAATTTATTTTCAAAATCATGGGGTGTTACATTATCCCCTCATTACAAAAAAATTATCCTCAAAATTACCAGAATGTTACCACACAAAAAGATTTGGGTAGTTATTCATCATAAGCTCCTCAAGCTCCCATGTTTCCTCTTTGATTTTATAATTTTTCCAGAGTATATTTACCATTTGAGACATCTGATTCCTCAATACTTTTTCTTTATTTTCCATAATCCGGATAAGATCTTCACAGTAAGATAGTTGAGGTTCCAATTCTATACCTTCATGAGTGAGGACATGTGTTGGGTTTGACATGTACTTTCTCAATAATGAGACATGGAGCACATTGTGTACTTTATATAGGCTAGGTGTCATATCCTAATGATTTGAAATAGCTCCAATTATCTCCATAATTTCAAAAGGGCCTATGTACCTGGGGCTCAGTTTCCATTTCTTCCCAAATATTATAACACCCTTCTATGGAGATACTTTTAAGAAAACATGATCTCCCAATTGAAACTCAAAATACTTCCTTAAACTATAAAAATATATTTTTAGTCTGCTTTGAGATGCTTTCATATAGCCTTGAATATTATTTAACTTCATTGTTGTTTCCTCCATAAGCTATGGGCCCACAAGTTTCCTTTCTCCAACTTCATCCCAACAAGTTGGTGTACGACATCTCTTTTCGTACAATGCTTTATATGGTGTCATTTGAATACTTGAATGGAAACTATTATTGTAGAAAAACTCCACTAAAGGTAAATATTGATCCCACATACCTTGAAAGTCAATTGAACATGATCTCAACATGTCCTCTAAGGTTTGGATTGTCCTTTCTGATTGCCTGTCAATTTGTGGGTGATAAGCAGTACTCAATCAAATATTAGTATACAAATGTTTCTAAATAATTTTATAAAATTTTAATGTAAATCATGGATCATGATCAGAAAAAATTGAGATAGGTTCTCCATGAAGACTCACAACTTCATTGATATAGAGTTGTGTTAGTTTCTCTAGAAGAAAATCTTCCCTTATAGCGAGGAAATGTGCAGATTTCTTAAGTCGGCCGACAATTACCCATATTGCATCATTATTTCTTGATTTTTTGGGTAATATAGTGACAAAATCCACTATGATGTAATTCTATTTTCATATAGTAATAGGTATATGTTTCATGACTCCTCTAGTATGTTGTCATTTGACCTTCACCTGTTGACAGACTAAACATCTTCATACATAATCAGTAATTTCCCTCTTCATGTTATCCCACTAAAAATGTTATTTCAAATCTCAATACATTTTAGTGATACTAGGGTGTATAGAAAAATTTGAGCTATGAGCATCATCCAATAAATACCTTTTCAGCTAGGGTATAGAGGGAATACATGGCCTCTTACCAAATTTTAGTATTCCATCTTCACACATGACATTATCCAACTTTCCATCTTTCACAGAATTAACTTTCTTTTCAATATTATCATCATTAGACTGTGAAGCTTTAATTCTTTCCAACAAAGATGTTTGGGAAACCATTTGAAAAGGTAGTGATGTTTCATCTTCTTTGATAATTCCCATATCCATCCTCACTAGATTTATGTACAAAGGATCCTTGTCAATCCTCATTTTTTTGAGAGCTACATGATCTTTCCTACTCAATGCACCAGCTACCTTATTTGTCTTTGTTGGGTGGTAGTGTATGGAATAATCATAATCCTTGAGTAGTTCAATCCATTTCCTTTGCCTCGTGTTGAGTTATTTCTATGTGAAGATATATTTCAAGCTCTTATGATCCGTATATATCTCACATTTTTTGCTATAGAGATAATTTATTGATATCTTCAGAGAAAATATTACCACTGCTAACTCAAGATCACGAGTGGGATAGTTTTGTTCATGAATTTTTAACTGCCTTAATGCATAGGAGATAACTCTATCATTATTCATAAGGACACAACCAAGTCCTTTCTATGATGCATCACTATAGATCACAAACCCATCATTCCCCGATGGTAGAGTTAGGATCGGAGAATTCACTAATCTCTTCTTTAATTATTAGAAATAGTCCTTGAATTCTTTTGTCCATATGAACATAACCCCGTTATGTGTAAGCTTGGTCATTGGGTTGGCTAAACAGGTGAAGTTATGAACTAAATTCCGATAATAACCTGCTAAACCAATAAAACTACGTACCTCAATTATGTTCGTTGGAGTAGGTCATTCTTTCATAGCCTTTGTCTTCGCAGGATTTATAGATATTCCATCCATAAAGATAATGTGGATAAGAAAATAAACTGATTGAAGCCAAAATTCACACTTGCTAATCTTCATATATAATTCATTTCTTCTAAGAGCCTTCAAAATAGTACACAAGTGATTTTCATGATCTTTTTAGCTTTTGGATTATACCAAGATATCATCAATAAATACCACCACAAATTCATCAAGGTATTCCTTGAAAAATCTATTCATTAGATCCATGAAAATATAGGGTGAATTAGTCAGTCCAAAAGGCATTACTATAAACTTGTAATGCCCATACCTGGTTCAAAATGTTGTCTTTGGAATATCTTCCTTCCTCACACGCAACTTATGATATCCAGATCGAAGATCAATCTTTAAAAAATATTGGGATCCATGATTTTGATCAAATAAAACATCAATGTGAGGTAGGGGATACTTGTTCTTTGTTATTATAGCATCTACCTCTCTGTATTCAATGCACAACCTCATAGATCCATCTTTCTTCTTAATGAAAATAACAGGGGCTCCCCATGGAGAAACACTAGGGTGAATAAATCCTTTATCACTCAATTACTCTAGTTTTTTCTTTAGTTACTCTAATTACAAAGTGTTCATTCTATAAGGGGTCTTTGATATGGGCCTTGAATCGGGAATTAAGTTAATGGAAAACTCAATTTCCCACTCTGGAGTATGTCAAGGTAAATCCTCTGGAAACATATCAACATGTTCTTGAAAAATAGGTATGTACTCTTTTTTAACATTCCTTTCCTTGCCCATAGTTATTGCATTCCCTTATTCCCCAATAATTGAATTCATTAGAGCTACTAGGGGTGGATCTAGATGAGAATAGGATGGTTATGTTTTTGTTCTAAAGATAAGGGATTCCACATCATCCTAAAAAATTGTAACCTCCTTCTTCTTGTAGTAAATCTTAGCATCATGGTTCTAAATCCAATCCATGCCAAGGATTATATCAAATTCAATTATGGGTATAATAATAAAATCAGTAGATAAAGCATTTTTATATGCCATAATGGGGACTGCCTAACATTACTTTGTTGTAATGATACTTCCCTTAGGAGTTTTGACTAACAACTCCCTTATTAAATCAAAATGTAAATATCTAATTTTCTTGGAAAACTGGAAATATATGAAATAATGAAATGATGCAGAATCAAATAAATAATTGTCTAAGTTTGACGAAATTATTAAAGTACCTTCCACTACATCATTAGGAACTTCAATATTAGCAGTTTTGATCGCATAAGCTTGTCCCTACTTCCTTGGAATTTTCTGAGGCATGTTTACTTGACACTTTGGAAAATCATTAGCATAGTGTCTCATCTCCCTACAATTATATAATTCTACATTAATATATTTTTTATTCCCCTTAAAAACTATAGCATGATGGCCTTTCTGTCCACACTTGTAGCACACCCCTTTTCCTTTTAAGCAAGCACCAAGGTGTTACCTTCCACAATTATCACAGGGTGGAAATAAAACTCTTCCCTTATTACCCATTTCATTATTCCTTTTCCAAATCTTTCATAAAACCTCTTATTATCTTATTTTCCTTTAAAGTCATAAGACTTAGAGAACTAATTTTTCATCTTGATAACACATGATACTATATCTTCATATGAGGAGAAAGTTTGGTAGACCAGTTTCTATTAGAGGAATGGATTTAGGCCATCAAATAATTGATCAATCTTTCTCCTTGGATTTTTTATATATTCCATATCATTCTTTTCTAACCTTGTGAAGTTAGCTTCATACTTTTCAACATTGTCATCTTCCTTTTTCCTCAAATTTAAAAACTTCCTTTCTATATTCACTTGTTGTTCACAAGGAAATTATTTCTCTAAGAAAAGTTCTGTAAATTCACTTCATTCCATGTTTTCTATATCTTCCTCATATTTTTTGTTTTGAATTAGTGACCACTATAGATAAGAATCTCCCAAAAAATGATAAACTTCTATGAAAACCTTCTCCCTTTCATTACTTCCTAGGGTGAGAAATATCTTCTCTAAAGAACTTATCCACTACTCCACTGCGAATGGGTTTGTAGTCCCATTAAATGATGGAGGTTGTTTTCACATAAATATATCTAACATATCTCCTCCACATTATGGATTTGGATGATCCATATAGGTAAGTTTATTGTTTATAACCTAATTAAGTTGTCCCGGTATAGTTATAAGTTGCTCTGCACCAGTCGTAGCTCCATATCCAACATCATTATCCTGTACAGAAGAGAAATCCCTACATGGGATACACACAATAATGTGGTTTCCATTCCTTCCACTAGGCTCTATTTCTAAATAATTTCATACACAATATTAGTTTATGAATCATAATGTACTATCTCAACTTATAAAAAGTACTTAACATAAATTGAAATCATATGCATGGATAATCCCATAATCATAAACATGGTTTCTTTGATGAAAAATTTACATTTAAATCCTTCATAATGTCTTATAAAGAAAATTTGAATTATTCTAATCATATACCTTAGGAGTTTCAAACCAGGTGCATAGTAAGTCTTGTTGTCTTGTACCAAGATACCATGGGTCAAGCCTGAAACTCCATGTTGGAGTTTTCACTCCTAGGTACATATATTCCAGAACTATGTCCACTTATAGTATCCAGACAGGGATGTATTTGCTATAAAGATCTGCATAATCTATTCCTTACAAAAATTCTAGGATGTTCTTATATGTTTATCCTCAAATACAATCTTAGGGATTTTTTCCCTTGTCTACATTTTCTAAATCTAGTATCAAAGTTTTCTACTAAACTTCCTTTGATACCAAGTGTAAATACTTGACCCTAGTTTCCCAGAGTTATTGAATTATTACATTACATTATCATGATTACAATAAAGTCATATCCAGAAGGAATGAATAGTTCAGTAGACTTGGAAATCCATATACATACATAAGTTCAACATTACAACTTTAAATGAAAAACAATAAATAAGACCCATTGGGAACATCCACCACTCTAATATTATCCTGTCAATTCAATAATAATATATATCTTCATGTCATGGGAAAATGAAACATAAGAAGGGGTGAGCTCATATGCTCAGTAAGGGTAAGCAATACAGTGGAATATAGAATAAAAACAAACATTATGCATGGTTAATAATTGAAAACACAAGCCTTTAAAATAATAAACTTGAACACATTATAGTAGGAAAATGATCTGAGTAATTATTATCATATTAAAACATAATCATGAGTATTCTACTAGTTGAATAACCACATAAACTATGAATTTATAGATTCGTAATAAGGGAAATGAATGTGCTAGACATTCTAAAACATAACGTCAAGGCCTCTTCCAAGATATCTAAAAATGAATAAGGCATTGACCAAAACTATATTTAAAAATGGAAAATCCCTTGGCCAAGTCCATATCTATTTGTCTCATGAGACCTATCGATGCATCGAGGGGATATAGCAGGCCTCACCCATCACATAATAATTTCAATGCATTACTCATATGAATAGGGATAAACATAAACAATATATACATTCATATTGAAACTACCATATAAAACGTAAATAATTTTCCTCAAACATTAATCATAAACACTAACCATTAGAGAAAATTGGTGAATGGTTTTAAGATAGAACATAAAAATTCAAACTAATCATAAAACATTCAATTAAATATGGTAGATGATATCATAAATATTAATCCCAATAATACATAATAATTAATAGGAGTGTTGAAATAGAAGAATATACTCTTATAAAATCATTGAGTAATTCTTGAGATAAATACTCTTTTACTTTGAAGAGAATAGTTCTTTTAGAAAAGTGTTTGTATAAAACCAGAAATTAATTAAGATAGTATTTTCATAATAAAATGAGTTATTTTAGAAATATAATGGTTTCTAAAATCAGATTATATAGTGACTTTGAATATAGGTATGAATTTGAGAAATTCCCTTGAGTCGGGCTTGTATTTAGAGAAGAATTTTGGAATGATCATTTTAAAACACATAATTCCCCATAAATAAAGGTAGGATTATGGTTGGTAAACATATATAGAACATTAAAACAGAATTTATGAGGAGTTAATATTAATTAATAATAATTTAATTGAGGTAAGTAGATAATAAAGTAACCCAAATGAAAATGGAGGTTTGGGTGGAAAACCCCTACCTTAATTCCAAAGGTGTTCCTCGCTTGATCTTAATGAACTGAATAATAAAATTTAGGTTCATAAATTAATGAGTAAAGAACCTAATATACATTTAATTTATTTATTATAACATTATTAGGTTCATTCTTGTCCTTTTGATGGGTTAAGAGATTCAATTTCATTGTTTGGTAGCGTTTTCTTCCTTGGTTTTCATGATCGATTTACTTATATTCATGTACAGATAAACATGTAGAATAAAAATAGTTGTATAGAATAGAAGTTTTATGTTATTATTGAAAAAACATAATATTATATTGTTATAAAATTCTTTTGTTTATTAGGATTGAAGATGAATCATTATATAAAACTTTAATGAAAATTGTTTGGGTTAATTGGTGGTTTCTTTACCACAACGAACTCATTTTGATTTATAAATTAATATCATGTGTAAAAAAGGATTACAATACCTTAAATAATTTATAATACATATATTATAGTGTGGTTAAACCATAAAAATGGTTTCATGACCATAATTTAATGTGTTAATATAAATTTAAAACCTATTTTCCTTGAATGTAAAAAAATAACACATCTCAGATGGTGTTTTCATTTCTAGTATAAAAGAAGGATAAAGGAGATATGATGAAGAATTATTCCTTTATCATAAGAAAATTATATTACATTTAAGTTAATGGATTCATCACAAAATTTGTATGAAATTAGGTTAGGAAAGAAAAAATAATAGAAAGGAACTTGAAATAAAAGAAATGAAAATAGGAATTTACCTCTTGAAGTAATCTTCCTTGAGAGCCTCTTTAGGGGAGAGGTTTTGGTCTTTTTATGAGACAAAGGGCTTATATACATGGGGTAGGATCTTGGGAGGATATTTTATTAGAATATATACAAGGCACAAGTCTTGAGATGATTGAAGAGATGAGGGAGTGAGGGGGGTTTATATTGTAGGAGAGGAGGGTTTCCCCATTATTTTACTCATTATTTTATTATTTTTTCCAAAGAAAACCAACAGTATTGATTCTTGTGACCAATAATAGTAATATTTTGCATGTTTTTTTGAACCAATTGTTCTTCCATCATACATGATTCTAGTAATAGGGAATTTAACTGATAATGTATATATACGGTAAATTACCTTATTTTACTATTCATCAAAAATTCGAGTATTTCAGAACAATATCAAAAATTTACCCTAACCATTTTTCAACATGTATAATTAAAAAATGCAATAAATTTTTTGAAAATAATTTTCTAAATATTATTAATTTATTTTTTAAATAAAATCATAATTTTTTTGAAAAATAACAATTTTAACACTTTAATTCATTTTATATCACCTTGAAAAATTAATCAAGATCTCATTATCTTATAACCTTAAGACAATAAAATAATAATATGATTTAATATTCACAAGGGTTATATTAGTATTCATATTACTATTGTTAAGTTTATGTTACTATTCTCCAAAAATAAAGTTTGTCTTATTATATTCTAAATATCTTATGGAACGCAACCGTGTATGTAAGCTTTTTCAAAATTCAAATTGTAGAGGTGGAAAAATTTTGTTTACTAGATAGGTTATAAAAAAGTGGAGTTTTGTAGAGACTCAATGTTTCATGAATTCAATATTAAATTTATTTTTAAAATATTGGTGTGTTATAGTAGAGGTCGACGGTGATGCCACTAGCGATGTTGCATCACCTGCAAGAGGCATCCAGTGGAGGTGGCATCGATCGAGAAAGTAGGGATGAAGTTGGGAAGAGGTTAGTCAGCCAAGGGAGGTGGGTCACATTGGCAGGCTGATTTTTGGTGTCGTGACCTCTGGAAGAGGAGGCAGCACAGTCAAAACGGGATGGCGGTTTGTCTATCAATATGAAAGGAAGAGGCGACAACATTGAAGGTGGGTACCTGGGGAGGTGAATGGGTAAGAGACGCAATGATAGTGTTTTACCTATGAATCTTCCCCACTTTTTTATATTCTTATAAAATTTATTTCTATACCCTTATCCTTTAAATTTTTTTAATATTATTGTGCTAAGTTGACCCTTGAGTACACCTACCGCACCCGCTTTATCCATTTGGGTTTTTTTTATTCACATGATTGAAGTCCAACCGCCCTTATTTTCTAAAGGGAATGTTGTTTTTTTTAATCCTAATCCTTATAGGATGCCATTTACATAACAATGTGGAATTTAAAATACCTGGAAGATTATATTTTAGCAAAGGATTTACGATCGGAATCCTTGGGTTCACCAAAAAACTATCAAATAATAATAACATATATATAAAAAGTATGTGTTGTTCAATTTTAAATAATCAAAAATTCAAAAAAAATCCATATTAATTTTTTTGTATGACCATGACTTGGACATCAAAGTTAATATTGATTCATGGTTAGAACTTTTGGGACTGAAACAAATCCTTCTAATTAAATTTAAATTAAAATAATTTTTCATATATCATAAAATTCACATGATCTCTCTAATACCAATTGATGGTAATAAGTCACATAGAAGAAGCTTATGGCTCAGGTATTTTAAAAAAATTTATTATTTGAGTGATAAAACATCATCATCTTCATCGATCTGAGCCCTATTAATGGTTTGAGGATCTCATGTGAATTTATTAAGAACAAAAATTAAATGAATGATTACCTCATTTGAATCGGAGGCACGATCAACTATTGCTCATTGTCGGTGATAATTTATTGAGGGATTTGAGATTGAACCCCTCTAGATCATCCAAAAACACTTTAAAATCCTATACAAACACTAATAATTTAATTTTTGGTTCTAGAGTAGAGCTACAATGAATCATTCAATGTCATGATGATCACCACTGATCTTTTCATTTTATTCACGAAGGTGTTCTTAGATCAAATGCTTAGAAGGAGTTTTTCTCTCTCTATGATGTGGGAATAAAGATATAGGAGATCTCAAAATCATGGAAATGAGTAGTCACATGGAAGTGAGTTCATCTTTACTTATATACCAATAATTAAACACCCAAAAAGGGTTCCTTGGCCCACTTATATATAACACCCACTAAATAACCAATAAATGAAATGTTACGATGAAATAATTGTTCCATAATGGAAATTATATTTTTATTACTTACTCATAATATATAATAAATATATTATGTGATAAAAGGGGGGATTTACTCTACTTATAATTCCCAAAAAAATTAAATCAACCATGAGTATTAAGATAATATTCATTTGTATAATGTTTTTTCACCTATTCACTTAATGCCTTGTGAATACTTTTAATGAATAAATTCAACCCAAATTATTATATACTCAAGTAATAATGAATTTATTTATTCTTTTTTTATAATTAATTATTGGAAAAATCTCAGAACCCTATGGTGGGGCCCACCAGGTCTTATATTCTTGTTCATCAGAAGAGAGAAGACTCTTGAATACACTATTTTGTGTATCCCTCTAAGACCTTATCTCAATGGCAGTGAATATGATTCATAGACCAGGATCAAAGTCTAGAAACTCATCAAGGTCCCTAAAGAGATAAGGAATTATCATAGCAAAGACAACCTTTCTTATGAACACACATTGTGTGATATAATCCCTTTTTCTCATAATATCTCTTAAATCATGATACACACCTTATGTCATCATCCATTATTATTTTATTATTTTTTGACCTAATGGGATAGACCTAACTTTGACTACCATGGACATATATTTATGAAGGTAATACCATCCTAGTCAACTAGTCCTGAGATATCTCATTCTCAACTTAAAAGTGAAAAAAATTATCTTAATCATTCAACTAATGTCATACCACTAAAGACGCTCCCAACACAAGATACCTCTCCATGACTTCAATGTCATGGTTTTTTCCTTACATCAAATTATGAGATCAAATGGTACACATTGATAATGATATCAAGTTAGGATACAAATACACATGTTCTTAGATATAAACTACCAATGAAACCCGAAACATGTGGTGTTGTTATTGGTGGGTCAATCCTCATGATCCAATCTACTTGATATCACCAAGTGTGAACTTCATGAGAATAATTCTCAATTATTGTCCAATATAATGGTCCACTAAAAACTAAAGAGGGAGTGAATTGATTTCTTGAAAATTTATTTATTTTAAAACCACCCTCTTCAAGTTATAAAGGATCCAATATTTTTTATAACAAGTAGCATAAATATAATATCTCAGAGGAAAAAAGATCAAACATAGAATATTTATAGTGTTTCACAGAACATAGATCCCCTATTTCACTCTACCAATATTCTATTTTATAAGTTTAGTGATTTTCACATTGACATCCTTTTATTGGGGGGATTCCAACTGAGTGAAATCATATGTTACTTATTAAAAAGGTGCAAGAGAATTTAACTAGGATTTACCTATCAAGACCCATCTATAGCCTAAACACACTCAAGTATAATGAGTGTAGATAAAATAGTAGTGAATGAAATTTGAAGGAACATTGTATCACATAGTTACAAACAATAATAGACAGTAGATAATGACATGACCAGAGAAGATGGTGATCTTCAACTCTCAACTATGGATGTTCTTTGATTATAATAGATAAAATTATGATAACAACATGAAATAATTGTATATGATTTATTCTATGTGCATGCATTCGTTCTTTGTATTACTAGAGTGTTTGTATGTACATGTGTATCTCTCTTTCATGCAGAAACTAACTTTCCTATTTATATATCCTCTTTGATTTTGAACATAAGTGTACTATATCACAACATTTGAATGAATAATCCTTTTAAAAGTTGATAAGATGGGTTCTAAAGTGCATTTATTCTTATTTTATAAATATATAATAATCTTATATGGTTTCGATGCTAGAAATATTTTTCTTCTTTAGATATATCCATTTATATAAAAACAACACATTGTCCAAATAGATCTTTCCTTATATAGAGAAATCCTTTTTAGATATGGTTAAAAGCATGAAATTAATTATAGATAGATTATTATAACATTATGAATGTAATAATGATGATCTTAAAAATAGCTTACTCTTTATAAGATAAGCATATGATAGAACTGTTCTCGTAGGATAAATTTTTGAGTAGTTTCATAAGATAAAACACTTCAGATCTTTCACTATGTAAGATTGCATGATTTCACTGTTTTTATAAGAGAAATTATTTTAGAGAGAAATTTCTAGATGATCATAAGATAATTCTTCTGGTATATGATAATAAAATTCTTTAGCTTCCTTTGATGATTGTAAGATAGTCATTTTCGGAATATTCTTTTCATAAGATAAAGTAATTCTCATTATTTATTTCTAATTGAGCTTCCTAACTTAGAACAAATGGAAGATAAATTTCTTTATCTTTAAGATAAAATATTTTTTCATGGACTAAAATATTTAAAGAAGATACTAGTTTTCCTCTATAAGATAATTATGTTATGTGTAAGATAATCACTCTACATAAGATAAAACAAATAGCTCAAATCCAATATAATATATAACACTATATTCACATATAATAAATTCATTTTAAATAAATAACTCACTTATTATAAGAATATAGAATCTAAAACACTTAAAATAAGCTTATTAGAATAAAAATAGGTATTTTTTTAATCATAAAAACACATAAAAAATTAAGATATGTTGGAATAATATAAGTATGTTCAAAAATTTCCCACTATTTAATACTCACAAAATTCATTGAAAGATAAGCAGAAATTTGACGAAAATAATGTAATGAGATTTTAATTTTTTTGAAAATTTTTATTATCCCCCTTTTTTTATATCAAAAACAAGTAGAATAAGAAAAAATATTATAATTAATGTTTCATAGGAATAAGTGTAAATGATCTGATTCAATAATACTGAATATGAATAGAATTTGAAAAAAAACTTGTACTAACAATAGTATTGATAGGATACAAAAAATAACAATAGAAATAGTCAAACAATTAGAGAAACATATATAAATAAATTAAATCACTGATAATAAAAAAATCCGAAAGTAAAAAAGTAAACAATCAATGAAAAAATTGAAAAATAAGTAAACATATAACAATAGTAATGATAAAGTTTAGAAAAAATATAGTTGTTTACAAAAATAAATAACTAATAAGAAATAAATGAATTAAAAACATGAAATAAAAATATAAATAAATAACCATTCAAATTTTTTAGAGGCTCTATTCACTCAAAAATCTTGGTCAAGAAACTAAGTATGTTTTGTGGCACTGGTCAATGATTTGGAGGTGGGATTTTAAAAGATTGAGGTTGCAAAACTAGTATTGAATATTTGTTCATATAAGAATCGTCAATTTCTCCCACAACATCATGCAAAGTAAGTAAAGATCCCCTAAGTCCATATTTATCATCTCAAGAAATCCATAATGAATTAGACTAAATGTTGAGAGTAGTTTTATGATCTCGTTCCAAATCATAGTGGTCTATAGGTATAAAGTATAATTTAGAAGAGGGTTTAGGTAGAGGTAAAAAAACATATTTATAAAACCCTCGGTTCTCCCTTGAATATATTTTAGAATGATTAAAGATTTATTTGAATCACTAATAGGTTCTAAAATAAATATCTTACATTATAGGTACAAGAGAATTTCTACCTTAGAGACAGTATAAAGCATCCACACACATATCCAATATCTTCACCATATCATTTTTGAAGAAATATAATAAAATCAAGGGATATTTGTTTTTCTTCTGAGGGTACTTGATTCTATTGAGGTTCAACAAGAATATATTATTCTACATATTCTTCTGAAGATTTTGATCTCAAATTATTTATTAACAACTGGTAAAAATATCCAAATTTCTCTCTCAGCACTTCAAAATTATTGGCTGATAATCTTGAATTTTTTTGTAAGTTGGTGATTATAAAACTAGTATACTTTTGTACTTGAACCGAATCATCCTTGATAACTGGAACTCTTTCATTCAAAAACGAATAAATTTCTTTATGAGACTGATCAATATTCAAAAAAAATTATTTGTAAAATTATACATATTCTCTTAATTTCATCATCCACATATTTTTGAATATCGTGTAACATTTCTTTAGATAAAATATCACATTGAGTAGAATCTATGGTGAAATTCATCATATATATAGAAAGATACACTCCTTAAAACATTTATTTTATAGAAAATTGATCCATATAAATCTATCTTGATTCTTATCTAAGAGAATATTTTTATAATTTCTCTATGATTGATAGAAATAACAACTTCAAATCACTAATGTAGTCCTTTAGGATGGCTTGTTCTCAGAGAGTCCTTATCTCAGCTTTGGATTCAACTAACTAATTCCTCAATGAATCCACTTCAGTAATTAGCTTGAAATATCTCTCTCAGGATCTTTTATCTGTATAATCCAATTAATATATAGGGATTTTAGAACAAGTATGGTGCAAGAGAATAGGAGGAAACAAGTCTCAGTACACTTCGACACTACGATATTCATTAGATTATTTATTTTATTCAATATAGGGTATATATTTAATATTATAGGGTTCTACTAATTATGATATTATTTTTATATTTACAACAAGACAGGTTTCATTATCTGCATCTTCTTTTTCTCCACCATTAGCAGCATTTCAATTAATAAAAATTACTGATTCTCTTCTGAATTTTCTACTAGTATCCCTATATGAAGATATTTCAAAGATTAGGATTTCTCTTGATTTAGTAGAAATGGTTTTCTCTCAAAAAATTCTAATTATCCTTGTAATGGCTGAATCTAAATTTTCCTTTATAGAGGAAATAAGTAAAATAGGTGGTTGAAATACTACAAGAACCTGAACATTGACTACATAAAATTATTCTGATAAAAATTATCATACATCCTCATCCCTAGCTCTAATTTATTCAGAAACAATAACATTAGCTCTTATTATCCCATTTGTAATATTTTCATTTTCCATAATATCTCTTACATCCATACTTCCAAGTGGTTCTTTTATGGGACTAGGAACACTTGTAAGAGCTTGATAAGAAACCTTATCTTCAACAACCATACAAGATAACTCCCCTTAAGTAGTAGTAAAGACAATCTCAACCACTTCATCTGATATTACTAGAAACAAATTATTAAAAGTAAAATTCTAGAAAAATCCATTTCACTTCAATACACTAGAACTCAATGGTTTTAAACCATGACAATGTGTATAAGTGGTTTCGTCCAAAAAAACACAAGATAAACTAAAAACCAAGGTTAAAAACCTTCTAAAACGGTAAAAATTTACTTATTTTTCTTAATATAGAACATATACATCATAATATATCATTCCAAATTCATGGGTTTCTCAATAATAAAAAATAAAATAATGAAACATTTTGAAAGGGTATTTTTATCAAACTCGTCATTTCATTGAGCAATGTACAATTGAATGTACTTTTTAAGAACCTTTATCTCTAGTTTTAGTTCTTTTACTAATTTATTCTCTATATTTGGATTTCTAAAAAGGGACTTCATTATTTCAATAGGAATTACTTCATATATTTTCATTAAAGAGGATTCTAAATCAAAATATCCATCATCAGGGAATTTAAATACTATATCCATTGTTAAAGACGATAATGAGAAATTCTTCCAGTTTAATGTCACTATAACAAGGTCCTCATTATCACCAAAATAAAATAATTTCGTTTTAGAGAACTCTCATACTTCATTCTCATATAGAAAATATCATAAATTATCATAAAAAATGAACACCCATCTTTGATGGTTTATAACCTTTTTAAGAAACATATTTATACCATCTTTCCTGGAGAAATAAATAAATCTTATACTCAATACTTTTCTTATGGTCCTTGAGTGCTTGGCGCTTCTAGAAGTAGCTCTATTTGTTCTCTTAGATTTCACCATTTTCAAAAGAGGTTCAAAATATTGAAATATTAGGGGAAAAAGTTTTGAATGGAAAGGATATGAAGATTCATATGTTTATAAGGGTTTAGTACATAAAACTGATTTGATTTCTTTTGTTTTTTAATAACTAAAGGGTTACTCAGAGTGACATACGGGATAATCATGATAGACTAACCTATGATTATTATTGATATGTGACTAATACTCAAAATGGAATTTCTAAATCTCAAATAAAATAATGTAAATAATATATTTAATAAAAATAAATTATCATTATAAAACAATTAAAATAGAAATAAAATTAATTAAAATTAAATAATCCCAATTAATATTTGATAAAATAAAATCGATCAGTAGGAAATGGTATAGTAATAATATTTGTTAATTGAATTTATGTGAAAAAAATTATAAAGAGATATCACCTTCTTTAAATGTTCTATTTTTAAATGATTCCTTAAATAGATGTGTTTTATTCTATAAGGATTTATTGGATTTCTTGAAATGTTGATTGAACTTATGTTATCACATTTGATTGGAATATAATTAAAATTGAATCCAAAATACATTAGTATGTGTTTCATCCATAGAAATTGTGTACAATAACTTCTAGTTGTAATATATTCAGCTTTAATAGTCGATAGTATTGCAAAGTGTTGGTTCTTAATAGACCATGATATTTAGGATTTACCAATAAAGTGATAGGGTGATTAGGTTCTATTCATATCTAGTCTACACCCACAAAAATCAGAATTTGAATATAAAGTTAAATTAAAATCAGTGGTCTTATAGAAATTATAAAAATAGAAATATTTCCCTTTAAATACCTAAATATCCTTTTAGCAGTATTTAAATGAGATTATTTTTTCAATTATATTGAAATATTGTACAAAGACATACTGAAAACATAATTTCTATCCCACTTGTAGTAAGATAAAGAAAACATCCAATGATTCCCCTATATAACTTTTTCTCAACTTTTTTTTACTTCATCCAAGTCGGGTTTAATATTGGAGCTCATAGGAGTTGAATAAGTCTTGCAATTTTTGAGTTCAAAATTTTTAAACAAGTCAAGTATGTATTTTATTTGGTTTAAAATATTTACAAAATATTATTGACAATTTTTGAATCCAATGAAATAGTTTAACTCACCCATCATACTCATTTCATATTTTTGTTTATAAGTTCTGAGAAATCATTACACATTTTATGGTTTCTTGATCCAAAAAAAGCATCATCAACATATATTTTCACAATAAAAGTATATTTTAATGAATTTTTCTTAAAAATAGTGGGATATTCCAATTTTATATTAATTTAATCTAATAAAATAAAGGAACTTGATCTTTTATACCATGATCTGGGTTTCTTTTTAAGTATATAGAGAGCTTTGGTAAGTTTAAAAACAAAATTCAAAAAATAAGGGTCTTTAAAACCAAAAGGTTGTTCAATATAAATTTCCTCCCTTAAAAATTCATTTATAAATTAATATTTAACATACATCTAATATAATTTAAAATTAATATAATATTTATATGGTAGTAGGATTCTAATTTATTTTAACCTAACTACATAGGAAAATGTCTCTTCATAATCTATTCATTCTTCTTGATTATAACCTTTTTCAACTAATCTAGCTTTATTTATATTGATCACACCATGATCATCATGTTGGTTCCTAAATAAAAATTTAGTTCCAATAATAGAATAGTTATAGGGTCTATATACTAACTCACATACCTTTTTCCTCTTGAACTGGTATAATTATTTATGCATTAATAAAACCCAATTCTCAAATAAATATTCTTCTATGGTTTTAAGTTCTAATTGGGATAAAAAAGGAATATAATTATATAAGGTTTATTACATTTATTCTAGTCATAAATCATTCATCTAAACTTCATATAACTATATCTAGAGGATGGCCCTTAAGATTTCTAGGTTTTCTAAGTGACACGCATCATGATTCACTAGTATCAACCCTTATAGAATTTTTTTTTTCACTAAACATAAATTAAAATTCATCATAATTTATATTGTTAAAAATAGGTTTGGGTATTATGTTCTTAATAGAATTACTCAAATCATCTGATTAAGTCACTTTGTGATCAAAATCATCACTTTCATCAAATTTCACATGAGTTAACTATTCAAAAAATTAGGACCTTTTATTGAGAATTATATATACCGCAGAAGTAGTAGAATAACCTAGGAAGAAAACTTTATCATATTTTGGATAAAATTTACCAATATTTTCCTTAGTGCTTAGAATATAAACCATACATCCAACACATTTAAGTATCCAAATTTTTTATTTCTATTATTCTTTAAAACATAGGGTGTTTTCATTAAAATATGGCTTATTAAAACTCTGATAATAATATAAAATTCCATTTTAACAACTTCATACAAAAAATATATAGGCATTTTATATTCATATAAAATTGTTCTATCAATTTCATGTAAGGTAATATTCATCCTTTCAATAATTTCATTCTATTGTGGTGTCCAGGGGGAATAAAAGGTGTGTTTAATTCCATATTTTTAGTAGAATGAATTGAATTTATTTTTCTCAAATTATCCACCAAGATTACTTCTCAAAGACATAATTTTGGAATCATTTTCATTTTGCAAAAGGTCACAGAAATTTAAAAAAATAAAAATAGTTTTCACTCTTAAATTTTAATAAATAAACCCAGGTAAATCTTTAAAATTCATCCACTAACACATAAATAAAGGATTTTCCAAAAATTCTTGTTGTTATAGTAGGTCTGAACAGATCCAATGGATATGCTCTATAGGTTTATAAGTATAAACCTTTTTAATTATTTTAAAATATTACTTGTGTTTCTTGCTCATATCACGTTAATTACATAGTTTATTTTTTCTAATTTAAGATTAGGAAAATGAAAAATCAAATTTTATTTGGATAACAATTTCAAGGAATAAATATTGGAATTTTCAAGACTTCTATGACAAAACTATAATTCATTTATTTCATCATTCAAACAATTTAAATTTTTTCTACACAAAGAATTAAGATCTAAAGTATAGATATTATTTGTTCTTAGTTATCTAAACTTGATATATTTTTATTTAAAAACTAAGTAGTCATTTTTAGAAAAATAAATTAAATAACCATCATCACAATATTGAGAAATACTTATCATGTTGTTCTTCAATCATTGAACATAAAGTACATTATTGATGAGGATAGATTGTGGATTTCCAATAGATCCAATTATACTATATTTATTTTTTCATTTTCATAAAATGTCACATAGACTCCATAAATAATAGATAGTGAGTGAAAGTTAGAGAAATATCAACTCATGTGTCTTGAGAAGACACTATCCATGAACCATTTTATTGTTGTTCATGTGGCTAGTTCCCTCATTTGAATGTTCTATGAAATAAATTTTGGAATTTTTATTAGATATTTCAGTTTATGATTCTAAAGATGAATAATCACTAAAGTCTTCAAAATAACTCCATTTGTATTTTATATCCTTCTTTAATTTCTTATTATATCCTACCTTCTTAAGAAACTTCCTATACGTTTTTTTTATTTTCATGCAATTGAGTACATTCTGTCTTGATGTGTTAAATATTTTTTCATTCATAGCATCTTACTTCTTTAGAATTTTCACCGTGATTCTTGTAATTGTATAAAGGTTTCTAAAACCTCTTCTCTTATTATAGAAATTCCTGAAATTTTGAGAAAACTATTCATGTTCATCATTTAAACCATAATTTCTCGAGGAATCCTCTTATTTAGATAATTCATAAATCTATATATATTTATTCTTCTCGTCATATTTAGAAGTAAAAACCTTTTAAGAAACATTTTCTTTCTTAACAAATTTGTATTCTACAGCTTCATCTTCCATTTCTACCTCATAAATAATAAGAGTTTCAATGATATTTTTATTTTAAAATTATTTACCTTTTTAGATTGTCTAATGGAAACTGAGATTCCACTCCACTTAGGTGTTAAAACTCTAAAAACTTTCAATGTATGCTTTGGATCAGTAATAGGTGTCAAAATATTATTCAAAATATCAGTGAGTCTAACATTCAAATGAGTAATTATTTACCCTTAATCCATTTTAAAGGTGTTAAACTTATGTTTGGTAGTATCATATCTAAGATCCTTCATATTGTCTATAAATTTATAGGAAACCACTATAGTGATCCATATTTCATGGGCTTCTTGACATTGAGAAACTTAGTTAAACTCATCTAGACCTAGTCCATATATTATAGCATACTTTTCATTGAATTCATTTTATATATTTCTTTAGTATCATAATACCAAGTTTCTTTTTGTGTTTTTTGAATTTCATAAGTTTTCAATGCTTTAAGATAAACCTTTAGGACAATATTTTTCAAATAGATAGTCATTCATGCCTTCTAGAAACCATAATTTTCACCATTAAAATAGCGAGATCTAACCATTGACATGAATTATCTTTTATTAACCATATCATACATTTGAAATAAGATCATTGGAATTCAACCTTTGAAAGTTTTTAACTCAAGATTCCCAATATCTGATGCCAATTTTTGTCCTAGAGAATGGTTAAATGAAAGCATAAGTGTGGGGTGAATTGAGTTAATAAAAATTTCTTTACTTTAAAACCAACCTCTTTAAGGTATGAAGGATCCAATCTTTTTTGTAAGAAGAGAAGGTAGCATAAATATAATAACTCAGTGTAAAAAATATTGAACATGAGTTATTTATAGTGGTTCGGGGAACATAAATCCCCTAGTCCACTCCATCAACACTCTACTCTATGAGTTTGGTGATTTTCACTACAAAAACTCTTTTTTGGGGGCTCCAAACTGAGTCTTGTGAATTATTACCTAGAGGAAAAGGAATAGAATTTTTTATTAGAATATAATATAACTTAGTTTCCAAAATTTCTTGATAGGCTTCTAAATTTAAAAAATTGTTTTTAAATGAAAATTTTTAATCCTTAGAAAAATATACGGTAAAAAAAGTTTCGTAAAATTTTTATTGATATTGAGATCATAATGATGGCATAAAATTAGGGGTATTTTTAAGAAATATGTTTTTACTTTTCACTAAAAAATAATACATTTTTACAAAAATCCTAAAAATTCACTCTAAGCTAATTCGGACAATATGAATAAAAAAATTAAGTTTATTTTTTCAAATTGAAATTTTAAAAGTTAGAAAAATTAATTTATTATAAGAACACATAATGTGGAAAATAAATTCATATAAAAATGTTTTTTAGACATAAAATTATTTTTATCAGTATTTTTTTATTAATTTAGAATTTATTTTAATGAAATTAATTCATTAAAATTTTATTTTTTTTAATGAATAATTTATTTAAATATTTATAACAGGGAAAATAATAATTTATTATATTAATAATTATATTTTTAGATTATCCTAACTTCCACTTATAAAATTCATCAAGACCTCCACATATGATCTAAGGGTAAGATAAGAAAAGGTGGCAATCATGGGTAGTGATTCACCTATTATTTATCTTTTAGTGATTTCCACAACTTTAAACTTCTCCCACAAATGATTTTTCTCAATATGTACTTGTTGAAGTTTTTCTTTGGCCAAGTCTATTGAAAAACATAGTGATGCTACCACCTTTACATGCTTAGAAATATGAGACTCATAATAAATACTTCTTATTATTGATTCCATCACTTCTCATTTTTGTATAGATTTCCTAGTGTGTTTACTTATATTTATACCCATTAATTCAATGACTATATTATCACATTCGCTTTTAAAACTTATAATTTTATCTTAATAAAATGTATAATGGTTTTTTTAGTTTAGATTTTCATATAGAATAATCTATTCAAACCAATATATATTCAAAGATATATCTATACTAAAATAATAGGGTATTACACATGGAAATATGAAATACTAGGTATTTTAGGATCTGGTATCAATACCAGTATCTTCTTATTCTCATTCAATCATCTTTGATTCATAGGATTTGATTAAAAGAATATAGTTGGATTCATCTTAGACTTATTTGATACTCAAGATGACCTCCTTCCGCATTATCATAGTATCAATGTCTCTTATACTTTTCTAGTTAGAAGTTATATTTTATTATAAAATTTCAAAAATTAAATATATTAATTTTAGATTTTAATTGAAAATTATTTCCATTTATTCAAAAAAATTATATTTTTTTCAAGAGATATTTGAAATATATTTTGGAAAATTAAAATCTAAAAAATTATTTAAGTGGTGAATTTTTTAAAATGAAATTGTGTGTGTTGTGTGGTGAAATATATAGCCATTTTTTTATTCAAGGGGATAGATAAGGTTACCCAATGCATAGAAATAAAAGGGAATGAAAGTTGGTGGGGGTTTGTATAAGGCGTACATCATTGGCCATCACCGAAGCTTATGTCAAGATGTGTATAAGAGGGAGCTACACTATATCCCATTCACTATAATGTAGAAGAAATTCATGAGGAAATAATCGAGTCCTAATATTGGTGGATAAAGTGTAGATTCCTTGTTGCACTATGTTATAAGCTATATAAGGGTGATTTTCATGAATAATAATTGGTGGTGTTGGCATCTATTGTACATCATAGGAGTATGATGATGTTTGATTTTTATGCACAATGGAGCTTAAAATGTAGGTGTTTCCATATTTTTTTTAAATGGATTTTACAATTAAAAAAATGTTATAGGGTTCGACATATTTTTAAAACTAGGTCTGGGAGGTGTGAACCTCATTCATGCTTCTTCATTTGCTCAGGAATCGTGAATGGGGTTCACACTTCCTAGCCACGACCAAAGAGGCATGGAACCCATTCACGTGTCTTTATATATATATATATTACAATATCAATTAAGTAATATTTATAATTTATTTATAAATCTTTATTATCTTTTTTTATATAATTAATAGTAAATTATTAATGACTAATATATTTATCAATTTATCAATTTTATTATTTATTATTAATTAATAATATATTATTATTTTATTAATAAAATTAATAGTACTATCACTATTATTTATTTTTTAATATTAAAAATAAAATAATTTGTATTTAAAAATATATTTACTAATTAAGAATTATATTATTTTTAATATGTATTATTTATTATTTATTTATATAATTAATAATATAATATTTTTTATTAATATTATTAGTATTTATAGAATTATTATTTATAAATATTTTTAAAATTTTGTTGATATAATTATTAGTAATTTATTAAGAGGTAATATATTTATTATTTATCAATTATGTTATTTATTATTAATTAATAATATATTATTATATTATTAATATAATTAGAAGTATTATAACTAATATTTACTGTATAATAATATAAATAAAATAATTTGTATTGAAAAAATATTTACGATTTAATAATTATATCATTCTTAATATATTATAGTGTGTTATTAATTAATTACTTATATAATAAATAGAATAATATTTATTATTTATATTACTATTATTTATATAATATAAAATAATATTAATATTAATATTTAATAATAAATTTAAGATTATTATTTATTATACATAATATTGATAATAATACTAAGAAGTGTTAACATAAATAACAAATAGTGATTATTATTATTAACAATGTAGTTATTAATATTAAAGTTTCTAAATCATTCAAAAATATTTTTAGGAATTTCCAATTATATTAATGTATTGTTTTATGTAACAAAATATAATATATTAACAGGTTTTTAAATAATGTACAAGTAATGATTTGAAAAACATATAACATGTATCAATCTTATTTATGTCGGTGTCCTGAATGCTCCTATGTGCCATAATCATGTGTATATATAATGCGTTTATGTTGTGTCTATTGATTTCTATGCTCAGTCGAATGCATCTAATGTGTATCGTCTCTACCACCTACCTTCACATCATCATGTGTGACAAGCGGTGGATCTACATTCTCCTTGCCCGCACCCTGTCCTAGCTCCAAGGATAATGGTTGTTGACTGGAACTCTTCCCAATATGTGAAGAAGATGGTTGCTCTATATAAGATATTTTCATATATGATGACAATAAAGAATGAAACACATACTAGTCATCCTCTATAGATGCAACATAATCTGACACACTAAGAGCTTATACCTATGGTTGTGGCTATGTTTGTTTCTATCCCTCTAGTTGTGGTTGTGGCTCATATACAACAGGAACTAGAAGAGCATCTCATTGGTCATGATGAAAATCCTCCTCCTATCACTACCACAAAAACAGTTTTTCGCAGCACCCCCCCCCCCCTTTTATCAGCACTTGTTTAGTAGCGCTGATAAGGGGGGGATTTATCAGCACTTTTTTTAAAAGCGCTGATAAAGGGTCGACTTCAAAAAAAATTAAAAATATATTAATATATAAATATAGTTATATTGATATATAAATATAATATATAATTTTTAAATATATTTTATATAAGTATAAATGTACATTTACACTTAATATACTTAATATATAAGATATTTAGTGAAAATGGCTTTTAAGAAATTAAAAAAATATTTTTAATTAATAATTTGCTAATTATTATGGAGTAATAGTCATTTGAAAACAATTTTAAGACTAAAAAAATTAAAAAAATTAAAAAAAGATCAAAAATATGTTGAAAACGCAACTCAAACTTCAAACGGCCATAACTTTTGATCCGGGTGTCCGTTTGAGCTCTACCACATATCCAATCGAAGCCTGCGACGAGTTCTACGTCACTATGACTGGGGAAGCCCCAGTAAAAGGATTTTAGAGGCTAAAAGAGGCCCAGAAGGCCTCCAAAACTGAGTTTTTTGTCGGGGTACCCCGATTTTTTAACATTTTGTGGATTTTCAGCCTCATTTAAGGGGGTATTATTGGATTTTTTTGGTGGGGTCTGAATTTATTCCAAGGTATTACATTGATATTGATATTATGTCTTTGAAATTTCATCATTTTTTATAATGCACTGCTATTTATAATCAAATATATAACAATATATTCATATTTTTTATATATTCACACCTAAAAATTTAATTATAAATATAAATAATAAAATATATTTACATATAAAATATATTAGCTTTGTCTAAATAATAACTAACATCAATTTTATTTAAAATACAAATATTTGAATAATTATATACCTATATATTAATATAACTATATATATATTAATCTAACTATATATATATATTAATCTAATAACTATATATATATTAATATAACTACATATATATATATTAGTATTACTATAAATATATATATTAATATCACTATAAATATATATATTAATATCACTATATATATATTTATATAACTATATATATATATTAATATAACTATATATATGTTAATATAACTATATATATGTAAATAAAACTATATATATATATTAATATAAATATATATTACTATACGAATAATAAATATATATATATATATATTAATATAACTATATATATATTAATATAACTATATATATTATAATATAACTATATATATATATTATAATATAACTATATATATATATTAATATAAATATATATTACTATACGAATAAATATAACTATATATATATATTAATATAACTATATATATTAATATAACTATATAATTATATTAATATGACTATATATATATTATAATATAACTATATATATATTATAATATAACTATATATATTAATATAAATATATATTACTATATGAATAAATATAACTAAATATATAAATATATATATATATAGAGAGAGAGAGAGATCATGAATTGGAAGACAAATCAAAATAGAGTAGTGGTAAAGGCTTAGGCGCGCAGGGGGGAGGTCTGGAGTTCAAATCCTGGTAGAGGCAGGGGCGTGCGCGCATGGGGGAATATAGCAGCAAGTACTGTTAAAGGGTGAAGGGGGTGCATGGGGCGCTGTACAGGGGAAGAAAAGCGTTGTAAAATGGGGGGATAAAGCGCTATAAAAGCTCCCTCGATTGGCAGTATTTTTTAAATTTTTTAAATTTTTTTAAATTTTTTTTAATTTTTTTAATTTTTTTTACCTTTTATCAGCGCTTTTAAAAAAGTGCTGATAAAGGAAGCGCTAATATAGGGTTCTTTTATCAATGCTAAAACAAAGTGCTGATAAAGGACCCTTTTATCAGCACTTTGTTTTAGCACTGATAAAAGACCCCTTTTATCAGCACTGATAAAGGGGACCCCCCCCCCTTTATCTTCACCGGCGTTATCAGAGATTTTTCTAGCACTGATAAAGGCCATTTTTAGCGCTGATAAAAGCCGTATTTGTAGTAGTGTATACCAAATGTACATCCATAATAGTCTTTTCACCCTATGGCACACCAAAATTAGGTTCAATGCCCTCAGCATCGCTTGACACATCAAAAAAATCCAATGATAGATCTCATCCATGGGAAGAAGAAACTCTAAAACTTCTCTATGAAAATAGGCCTAGTAAAAGGTGCCTCCATCTACGGGATGAGATATGGGAATGATCTAGGCAATAAAATAATCCCGTAAAAACTAATTATGCAGTTAACTGAAGTAAATTAAAAAATGGTTGAACAGTGTAAGGAAGAATTATTATTAATTAATGATAGCCTCATTTGTGTCATGTAAGATATCTCAATGGGTATATGTGATAGTGGGGACCATAATCTAGATGATCAGATAAATTTATACCTACTGTGTCGACCCCTCATAATTGGGACACGTCATATATCCCGCATCTCAATATATCATGCATGATATCACCTTCAGTTAATGTCTCACTTCCCTGACACATCTAGGTAATGAAGTAAAGGTGATTGACCAGACGACGCAGGAATGGGATGATAGAAGTTGAACAGCCTCGTAATTGTATCATCATGATTCTACTCAATAATATGAAAATAAATCATAGGTATGACACATGATCAGACGGTAAGGATCACCGTACAATAAAGTGGGATACTTTAGATGATAACCTCAATAAAAGCAATCCATGAATCCTGAATTATCAAAAAAATGAATAAGAATTTAATAAATGAAGCAATGTACTATACATAGTAACAATTTAACTATATAATTAATAATCACGTGCATCCTCTGATCGAAGATTTCTCATCATGATTATGTATGTTTGGACATCATTTCTAGATGTATCTGAATATAGATATACCTGAAATCACATGTAGATGGAATTTTTATGCTTATAATTCCTATTAGAAACTTATAAATTTTATTTTCACATAATAAGGAAGAAAAAAATACCAATATCTTCATAGGGACTCCCGTAAAAAAAATCATCTAATAGTGGTGCACGGGATTGTAGAGCTAAGCAAGGTATATGTTCCCATATTCACATCTGAATAAGAATAACACATCCTATAATTTGTATCTTATTTATTCTACATTCACAACCTAGCACTCTATATGTATATGCAGCACATTAAGACCCCCATATATACCTCCCTATCTTGTTAAAATCCTCGAGTAATAGGAAAATATATCAAATGGACAAATTTAGTTTAATGGTAAATGAAGATCATGCTTCCAATAAGTATTAGAATATATATTCATAAAAATCTCATCATAGTGATCTTTTCAGCATCATCATCTTGATGGGATAAGTGCTTGTCAATCCATGGAATGCATAATCAGATCTCGATGATGGACTGACCACCATCCCTAACCTTAATGACCAGTATTTTATGATCAAGATCAAATAAATCCTCACCAACTTTTCCCATAAAAAACACACCATCGATGAGGAGTCCCAGCATAATGGAAATATCCTCAAGTGTAATAGTCATATCTGTTGGAACCACTTTGTGTATAAGTTTGTATTTATTGTCAATAGTTGTCAATGAAGATCAAAATGAAGTAGATCAAAAAGTACTCAAATGAAATGGAGGATTGGAAGATCAAAATGAAGGAGATCATGAAGTACTCCACAGAAGTAGAGGAATGGTGATTCAGACGATTGTTGTACTGATCGTAAGTTCAAAGAACATGTGTCAAAGGTGATACATTGTTTACAACAATGAAGAATGTGAGGTGTAATCCATCTGAGGATGATTAAAGAAGAATGGGATTTGATTAATACCATGCAACTCTTCATGATTGCATGAGAACCATGCAAGAGACATCTTGAAGACTAGAATCGTATGTTTCGCATGAAGTAGAGGAAGATGGTTGAAGAAGAAGACAATGTGCAAGGGATTGGAATTTTGTGACATCCATGAACATTGGACTTATGCGATAGCCAGACACATCACATTTTCATAGAAGATGATGATACTGAAGCTATTCCTTCAAAGAATACATATCACAATAGTGGAGTTTGTGATAAAAGCAGAAGAGTTTCTGAAGGATACATATCACCAAGAAGAAGTGTTGTTGAGGTGATCGTGCTTGTTGACAAAGCAAACAGACGACATACAAATTTGTTGAAAAAGGAGATTCCATGGTGGCATGTCGAGTTCAAGGACTGTGGATAATGATCCATGTTTTATTCAGGGAACATCGACAAAGGAATGGATGATCTGGAGGCGGAAAAAAAGAGCAAATACAAGGTGGCGTCGTTTTCCAGTGTTTGCCAAATTTTTGGGGTCCAAAATTTGGAGGTTGGTGAGCATTGCGAAAAGTGGATTTCCAGGAAGATCATAATTTAATATGGCAAAGGCATGAGTTTCACAAAGATGGGATGCATGGATTGGATTTCGCGAAGACCAGAAAAATGGAGCCAGTGATTCTTCGCGATTATGTCAAGCTTCGCGAATGGCAGAGGCTGGAGAGCTTCGCGGCGATGAAGGTTTTTTCAAGGGAGCTTCGCGGTGATGAAGGTATTTGCGAGGGAGCTTCGTGGCGAAGGCGCGAAGGAATGATGACGGTGATACTCCGTGATTACGACGAGCTCCACGAACGGAAAATTGTCGTAGTGCTTCGCGATTTTGAGAGAATTTTGGTGGGAATTTCGGAGCTTCACGATTTGAGCTGACGTGGTGCTGACTTCGCGCAGAAGGGTCGAGGTTCGGTGGAATCACCTATAAATACAGGTCGAACCCCTCAAGAGAAAGACAGAGAGCTCTCAATGAAAAACCTTTTCTCTCGGTTCGAAAAGGTCACTCGCGAAGGCAGTCTGCTTCGCAAAAGAGGAGCTTCGCGGCGGCTATTCTAGCTCCGTGAAAGTCTTGCACCCCGCGTTGTCTCAGTGAGCTTCGCGAAGAGGCAGGAGCTCCGTGATAGCCCAGCATTGTGAAGGCTGGAGCATTGCGAGAGTGCTTTGTGATTGAGCTTCGTGAAAAGGTAGGGGCTCTGTGAAGACTTGTTTGAGCTTTCCAAAATTGGGATCCTTGCAAAGTAGGGTACTTTGCGAAGGCCCTTTCAAAGGTTGTTTTCCTAGTGGATAGGGGAAAAAGGGGTATTCATCAGTGGATAAAATTTGGACATCAACAGAGAATCATTTATTGAGCAATCACACAAGTGATTGTGATTCAGGAAAACGAAGACAAGGGGATCTAGTGCATTCAGTCATTTCACTAAAGAAGAAGGATTGAACTAAAAAGAGTATCAACTCAGGACTCTGATGCAAGAAAAGTATCATGCTGAACAGAAGACAAATAACTTCATGTCTATCTGTTGAAGAGATCTTCACGTCTATAAACTGAGTGTGACTTCACCAATGGCAGTGATCCAGGGGGAGTCAACGGGAGTGACCCGAGGGAAGCAGTGAGCTATCCCTGAACCTTTGTAAAGGCAGTGAGCCTGGCACAGAGTGAATGTGCCTGAAAAATTGTAATCTACAGCTAGTGAAGCATAGTGGATTCAGGTATGACCGACAACCTGTTGGTGTATGCTCCTTAGACGTAGCCCTTAGTGGTGAACCAAGTAAAAATAGCTGTGTCATCTCTCTGTATGTGAATGTTTCATTGCTGATCATATCCATCATACAGGTTTAAGTAGTTCCTACCAACGTGGGAACAAGATCCACAACTTTAAGAAGAAAAAGTTGACAACCTGATTCACCCCTCCCCTCTCAGGGTGTCCCGGGGTCCTACAAGTGGTACCATAGGGAGGTTAACATATGTTGGATATTCTCCAGTAATTCTATAGAGAAGAGGATTTGAGTTTCTTTCCTAAAGTCAACAATGAAGAGAAGTCTTGATAATGATGCAGTCATTTTTTAGCAGAATTCTACATCTTGCAAAACCATGACAAACAGGAAAAAGAAAGAGAAGAAGCAGCTGAAGAAGTCCCTCATATCCAAAGAAGATGCAGTGTCTTGTTCTCCATGCCATTCCAATAATGAAGAAACATCAGGCTTGAAAAGTATCAAGCAGGTGGCTTAGGATTCTTCCAGAGGAAAGGATGACACCCCTAATTCAAGCTTTCATGAAAAACTCAAAACATATCTGCATGATATTCTTGAAGAAAGGGTTGCGATTATTTGTAGCCTATTATAATATATGCAGGTTGAGATCACTCGATTAGAAAGGGAAGCTGGCAATATGGAAAAGGGGTTGGAAAGAAAAGTTCTGGAAAGTATGAAGCTCACCAAACAGGTGAAAGTATTTGAAGAAAAAGAGGAAGTCAATAAGACTCTAAAAGATAGGATCCATGCACTTGAAGCTGAGCTGAAGAAGATCAATGAAGTCAAGATTTTTTGTTTGGAATAAACTTCCATGAAATTCAGGGAACTTGACTTTTTGTTACAAAACAAAGTTAAGATGCATGAGGATGAGGTTGAAAGATTGAAGAAGACTTGTGAAGAGAAGATGATCATGATTGAAGATCAGAAGATCATCCTCAATAATGAAAGTCAAAAATTGGAAGCCCAATTGACAAATCTTGAGAAGACACATATTGAGACTCCACAAAAGAATGAACCAGGAGATGCTGGTACTCAATGTTCATTGGAGGCTACTAAAGCTGAAGTGCCTCCAACATGTGACAAGAAGATTATGACAACTCTTGAGTGTCCACCTCAAGAATCAGTTGCTGCTGGTACTCAATGCTCACTGGAGGATTCTATTGTCAAAAGACCTCCAACATGTGATAAGAAGATCATGACTTCACTCATTGATCTATCACAAGAAACTGAGAAAGTGAAGGTACCATCCAAACCATCTTGTACTCATGTTTCTAAATATATTCCTATAATTAGTGCAGGTTGGAAGAAAAGTTCTAAGCAAGTATGTATGAGGAAAGGTGATAGGAATAAACCTACCACCATGTCTAGGGTGGATGAGAAGTAAAAGGAGGAAGTTGGTTCCTCAAATAGAGCACAAAAGATTAATAATATGGCCCAACAACCTCATATAGAAGAAACAAAGAAGAAAAGATTTGTGGGACAATGTTGGTGCTGCAACAGATTTGGGCACTGTGCACTGGATTGTTTTTACAATCCCTTACATGGAAAAGCACAGGGAAAGCCTATATCAAAGGGAAGGAATCTAGAGAAGAAGAAGCAACATCCGCAGATCCAGAAGCATCTGTTCACCTCAAACAGATTTGTAATTCTCGATAATATCTGTAATGTTTGCAATGGCAGAGGTCACGTGGAAATTACATGATCACATAAATATTCTTTCACTGTAGATAAAAAAATAATACCTTTGATGCTGGAAAATAATGAAGCAGCTACCTTGGGAAGAAATCAGAAGAATGTTGTGAACACACAATTTCCCAGGAAGATCTCAAGAAGGGAAGCTAAGAAGACCCAGGATTTTAGATCCATGAAATTGAAGGGTCATTCGTCCAAAAGAAACACTAAGTGGGATGAAACTCAGATGAACCCATGTGGAAGACCCAAACTAGGTTCAATAGTTCCAAATGACATATTGGTCATCTGGCCAAAAGATTTGAAAAGAATAAGGAAACTTGAAGATGAAAAGGACAAGGCTGGTGACAAAGAAAAAGGAAAACTTTCACATGATGAACACACAATGCATGAGAGATTTCAATCAAAGAGAAACACACGTGTCAAAGAAGTTCTCTGTGAGAGATGCAAGAAATCTGGTCACACTGCAAAAGGTTGCCTAACCTTAATACCAGAGCAAGAAGCAGTCCTTAAGAGGAGTAAGAATGTATCATTCATGATGACTGTTAAGCAGAACAATTCCTCACACAATGTAAAAGAGAATGTGAAGAAAGCCATGCCACACCAAAAGATGTCAGAACATATGTTCAAATGTGCAGGCATGAACACTGGAGTGAATAGAGGAACTTGGTTGAGAAAAGAACCTCAACCATGCAGGGAATTGAAGGTGAAGCATGCTCTCAGGGGGAGAACCTGAGAAGTAGTGAATACGGTCAACTCGTGATAGCCAAGCTGAAGAAGTTTCCATCCTTAGTAGATTCTTCAATGGATATTCAATGATTAAGATGACGAAGGATCACTCTTGATGAAGATGATGAGCAGTGTTTCCCCTGAGGGGGAGAAAAATAAAGAAGCCTCCAAAATCACTGTTTCAATCAATATCAACTCCAGCTGGACTCAAATGCAGTTACTCTGTGAATTTCTTGAAGAACATGTCAATGGAGAAGGTATGACATTTCTCAATCTCTGTCCCTTGGTTACTAAGATCAATGATCATTCTACAAAGGGTGAGTAACTGAATTGATCAGTGACATGAGAAGAATGTATGTTCCCCAAGGTCACTTATCCTGCTGATTGCACTTGAATGTTTTTGATCTGTTAGCTGATGTGAGTGCAGAAGTTTCAGGTTGATTATTCACTATCACATTTGATTTTTCTTATGCCTAAAATAAAATTGGTAAACCCTTGAAGAGAAAATACATGAGTTATCATCTCATGTTGGTATCATGATCTGTGAATAATGGACAGCCTTGTTGACTTAATCAAATCCTCTTGTTTTCTACATAGAGCATTGCTCAAGTAGACTTAGAGTGAAATGATTAATGAAACATTGCTTAAGTATGGATTGATACCCTCCCTACCATGCGATTTTTATTTCTTGTCAATAAGGGGGAGAGAAAGTGAAATGAATGTTTGAAAAGAAAAGTTCATTGAAGAGAAGATTCTCATTTTGATGTTGACAAATTCATTTCAGAAGATTTATAAGGTATTGACAACAAAATAAAAAGGGGGATATTGTTGGAACCACTTTGTGTATAAGTTTGTATTTTTTTCAATAGTTGTCAATGAAGATCAAAATGAAGGAGATCAAGAAGTACTCAAATGAAATGGAGGATTGGAAGATCAAAATGAAGGAGATCATGAAGTACTCCACTGAAGTAGAGGAATGGTGATTCAGAGGATTGTTGTACTGATCGTAAGTTCAAAGAACATGTGTCAAAGGTGATACATTGTTTACAACAATGAAGAATGTGAGGTGTAATCCATCTGAGGATGATTAAAGAAGAATGGGATTTGATTAAGACCATTTAACTCTTCATGATTGCATGAGAACCATTCAAGAGACATCTTGAAGACTAGAATCATATGTTTCGCATGAAGTAGAGGAAGATGGTTGAAGAAGAAGACAATGTGCAAGGGATTGGAATTTTGTGACGGCCATGAACATTGGACTTATGCGATATCCAGACACATCACATTTTCATAGAAGATGATGATGTTGAAGCTATTCCTTCAAAGAATACATATCACAATAGTGGAGTTTGTGATAAAAGCAGAAGAGTTGCTGAAGGATACATATCACCAAGAAGAAGTGTTTTTGAGGTGATCGTGCTTGTTGACAAAGCAAATAGAAGACATACAAATTTGTTGACAAAGGAGATTCTATGGTGGCATGTCGAGTTCAAGGACTGTGGATAATGATCCATGTTTTATTCAAGGAACATCGACAAAGGAATGGATGATCTGGAGGTGGACAAAAAGAGCAGATATAAGGTGGCATCGTTTTCCAGTGTTTGCCAAAATTTTTGGGTCTAAAATTTGGAGGTTGGTAAGCATCGCGAAAAGTGGATTTCCAGGAAGATCATAATTTAATATGGAAAAGGCATGAGTTTCGCGAATATGGGATGCATGGATTGGATTTCGCGAAGACCAGAAAAATGGAGGCGGTGATTCTTCACGATTACGTCAAGCTTCGCGAACATCAGAGGCTGGAGAGCTTCGCGGCGATGAAGGGATTTTCAAGGGAGCTTCGCGGCGATGAAGGGATTTTCGAGGGAGCTTCGCGGTGAAGGCGTGAAGGAATGATGACGGTGATACTCCGTGATTACGATGAGCTCCGCGAATGGAAAATTTCCGTAGTGCTTCGCGATTTTGAGAGAATTTCGGCGGGAATTTCGGAGCTTCGCGATTTGAGCTGACGTGGCGCTGACTTTGCGCGGAAGGGTCGAGGGTTGGTGGAATCGCCTATAAATACAGGTCAACCCCCTCAAGAGAAAGACAGAGAGCTCTCAACAAAAAACCTTTGCTCTCTCTTCGCAAAGGTCACTCGCGAATGCAGTCTACTTCGCGAAAGAGGAGCTTCGCGGCAGCTATTCTAGCTCCACGAAAGTCTTGCGCCCCGCGTTGTCTTAGTGAGCTTCGCGAAGAGGCAGGAGCTCCATGATAGCCCAACATAGAGAAGGATGGAGCATCGCGAGAGTACTTTGCGATTGAGCTTCGCAAAAAGGCAGGGGCTCTGCGAAGACTTGTTTGAGCTTTCCAAAATTGGGAGCCTTGTAAAGTAGGGTACTTTGCGAAGGCCCTTTCAAAGGTTGTTCACCCAGTGGATAGGGAAAAAGGGGTATTCATCAGTGGATAAAATTTGGACATCAATAGAGAATCATTTATTGAGCAATCACACAAGTGATTGTGATTCAGGCAAACGAAGACAAGGGGATCTAGTGCATTCAGTCATTGCACTAAAGAAGAAGGATTGAACTAAAAAGAGTATCAACTCAGGACTCTGATGCAAGCAAAGTCTCATGCTGAACAGGAGACAAAGAACTTCATGTCTATCTGTTGAAGAGACCTTCACGTCTATAAACTGAGTGTGACTTCACCAACGGCAGTGAGCCAGGGGGAGTCAACGGGAGTGACCCGAGGGAAGTAGTGAGCTATCCCTGAACCTTTGTAAAGGCAGTGAGCCTGGCACAGAGTGACTGTGCCCGAACAATTGTAATCTACAGCTAGTGAAGCATAGTGGATTCATGTATGACCGAAAACCTGTCGGTGTATGCTCCTTGGACGTAGCCCTTAGTGGTGAACCAAGTAAAAATAGTTGTGTCATCTCTCTGCATGTGAATGTTTCATTGCTGATCATATCCATCATACAAGTTTAAGTAGTTCCTACCAACGTGGGAACAAGATCCACAACTTTAAGAAGAAAAAGTTGACACCCTGATTCACCCCTCCCCTCTCAGGGTGTCCCGGGGTCCTATAATATCTCCCTCTGGAAAATGAAATGTATGTATCTTTGGCCTCTATATCTCCACTAAGGAAACAATAAGCTGATGATCTATGAATGTGAAGTCACACATCACTACATCGTAGAACCCAACACGGTGAAGATGGGGGGCGATGGAAGGAAGTGGTGTAACATAATGGAAATTATGAGACCTTATTACACTCAAAGTGGTAACTAGAAATACCTCAATGAATATCCATGAAACATGTATGTCCTAAAATGTAAGAAATGGAGGGCACACCATCTCCACATTTTATATTATCAATACTTTTTTTATTAAATTCAATAATATTTTTAAAATATTTTTTAAAAAAACTACAAGAATAAAAAAAATGTTAGACAATTAGAATTTATAATTAAGCATTGTGATGAAAAACGTGATAAAAAATAGATGTCACAAATGTTTTTGGAATAGTCCATCAATTTATTATTTTAATGATCTCCAATCAAATTTAATTTATTTCTAAATATTTTTTTTATATTGACCATGATGAAAATCCCATAGAGTTTAAGTTACTTATTTATATATCCAATCGACTATGTGATTTCAAGGATAGATTTAAATACATATAGTTTAGAGGATAGACCTCTTGATAATCATTTTTGTTATGTGTTTAATTTCTTAATAGTTGAAATATCAAAAAATTATTTATGATTGAATCCAGAAATGAAAAAAACCATAGATGAAACAATCCAAAAATGAATCAAGCTATCATTAAAAGGATTCATTAATGAAAAGTCTTGTATACAAATAAATGTAGACATTCATGATAAAATACAAAAACTCAATCAAGTATTATGTAAAGTGGAGACCTGTCCTTCCAATTTGTAACATATTTTATGAGTATCCCCTTATGTGTGACTAATGGTACATCATATTTTAGCTCCATGTTATCGATGTCAGTCTATATAATTTTTTAT
This sequence comes from Viscum album, assembly GCA_963277665.1. Taxonomy (NCBI): domain Eukaryota; kingdom Viridiplantae; phylum Streptophyta; class Magnoliopsida; order Santalales; family Viscaceae; genus Viscum; species Viscum album. The sequence goes on from OY728150.1 coordinate 525,338,095, forward strand.
ATGAGTGTACTTTTGTCGTCCCCCAGGTCATAACCTGGTAATATCAGGCACCACAGCCAGATAATGAGTTGGAAAGGTAAAAGTATGAAATATCACAAAATTATTTTTGATTCAAACTATAAATGTAACAAGACATAAATGAAAAAATAAAATAAATAAAAGAAATAATCCATAAATGAAAAATTCATAATACAAAACCTAGTAATATAAGGGACCATGGTCGGTTGATTAGTAGGAAAGGAAATATTATGAAAGTTGCTAAAATGCGTCTAATGTGCACTATAACAGTAAAATAGAGTGTTCGCATGATACACTGGGTCAACATAGGGTTCCCATGATATGTTCACTAATGCACAAGATGCAACAACATATTCATAGGGATATCTCAATGCCTATAAATAACCGCAATCACAGTACCTACTTCTGATATGACCACCAACACTTGACTAGTGTTTATTATGAGTGGGTTTTGGTACTCTACTATATGAAATTGGATCGGTAACTAATCAATGGTTCGAACATAAAATGATGATGTCCCCTATAATATCTTATCAATGTATCTTTGGAAATTTTGACCAAATGCATTCTATTTTTCATCCTCTGATAGACCTTCTTGGATCATTCAACAACATACTTCACACATTTATAAAATTTCTCTTGTATTAACCCTATGATTGGCATTTTACACAAACCCTTGTAAACTCCATTTATTCTATCCACATTGTTAGTGGTAATATGGTCATATCTCCCAATACCATCATATTCCAATAACCACTTTTCCTTCAAAATTTACATCTTATAATCATATAAATCCTTATTATCCCTTTGAATTTATTCAAGGTGTTGATCAAAAATCCCTTGTTGGGGCTCATATAATAAAATCATAAGAGAAAAAATGTATTTACAAGGATATTAAATATTTTTCCAAAAATTATATGTTTAATAAAACATACCAAACTTGATGATCCCATTCTTTATTCCCTCATCTCTGAAATATTTATGCACATTATAGAATTATGTCTAATTCAATATCAATTATAAGAATTCAGTTCTCACCATGAAACTTTAGCACAATTAATGGACTCTAAAATCACTCAATGGTGATCAAATATAAGACACACTCCATGGATTTTTGTGACATGAATGCATATATAGGCAAAAAACCAACTCCAGGATTCAAAGTTAACCTTTTAAAAAATAGTAAATATAAGTGGAATAGGAGCATGATTACCATCATATATAGAATAAATAAGTAGAACACCTATACACTTACCATAATAAAAATTTCCATTGACTTTAATGAATTTTTTACAATAAGGAAAAGTAGTGATACATGGCCTAAATTCCCAAAACAACCTATGGACCTTCAACTTTGTTTGATCAACTTGGTGATCTAAGGAGACAAACTAAATAGTGTCCAAATGATAAATAACCTAATTTTTTGAGAAACAACAATCCCATTATCTATAGAAACATTTCATTTTATTCATCCCAATCACTATAAAATTTTACAATTTCCTTTTGTTTTTAATTCCATGATTTTTCATAGGGTATATTTTATTTGAACAACTGTTGTATTCATTCCTCGACAAGGGACACTAGAATTTTTTTTCACATTCATATAAACTATACAATAATATTGAATATAAACTCTGCATCAAGTGAAGAGTGATCCTGTAATATGCTTGGATGTACACAAGTATGTGGGCCTTCCAATTTGGTTATCTTCCAACATGAAAAAAAATATCATATATTGATTTGATTTGAAATTTACATTCTAGAATGTATTTTTGACACTAAATGAGACATTTTTTCTTTCTTGTAATCATCAAACACTAATGAAAAATTACACTCTATGTGGTATTATTTTAGCACATTTTTCAAGGATCCTTTACTTTCAAACCCTTTCCCAACATATATGGTGTTATCGGTCAATTTAGATCAGTTACCTATAATTCCATGGAATTCAGTGGTTAGTATAATGACATCCTAATCAAAATGTTGTGCACACAACTTTCCTTAAACTAAGGAAGTCAATAATATAGGATGATTACCACTAACTAGTTGTTTCCTATCTATAAAAGGAACTTAATAAGTTTAATTCCCCATATTATCCTCTCCTATATCATTTCCTGATGCATCATCAGATACTTCTTCATTAGATAAAGTAACATTCATTAAATAAAGTGTATAGAGGGGGATGTCCCCTAAAGTTCCCTACATATTCTGATCATATCATTCATAATTTTTTTCTATTATTGGATTCCTATGAGAAGTAAATGAATGAGAGTGTTGTAAAGTAATAACTTCAAAAAAACTCGCATAACATGGTTCTATAGTAGTAGTTCACACCTCATAAATATCAGAAATAGTGACATATAATTCCATTAAACCATTACTGCATTGTTTCTTGAATAATGATTATGCACCCTCCCAATCCTCATCATCGAGCAAAGGGTTATCAATGTTCCATAGACCCTTAAGATATTTAATATTTCAATAAATAATTCAAGTAATTGATTGATTAGCCCTTGGTTTTAAACAACTATGAATCTTCCTATGAACTTTATCTGGTGTCACACATTCATAAAGATTTTACACTCTTGCATGTGGAAACTATAACTAAAACCATGATCATTATAAATTACCTCACCATTGGAGTATATTGAAGAAGACATGGTTACCGATAAAAAATTATTAAAAATATTTTATATACTACATCATCAGATGCTTAACATGTTTTAATTGGTTATGATTAAATAAATGTGACTTGATCTTGCGACATTTTCTATAGATTGCTTTATCATGTTTTGATAAACAAACTAAAAACTAGGAGGAACTCCTAGAGCCTCTATTATCTCATATTTTAGTAGTCATTAGTCTCCTTTCATTCATGGTGTAAAAATCCACCTTCAAACAGCAACACCTCTTATCGAACACCCTTTTATTACAATGTTTCTCACATGCAAGTGAGGGGGATTAGGGATTTGGGATACATAACATTTTTGCACAAACATGTAGGTCCTTACATACTTAGAGAGAGGGATGACATGTAGGTCATCAATGAGGAAAACAAAATGAAATTATTACAAATTATATAACTAAAAAAACACAACATGCAATTTTATACATTGATCTTTCATCTCAAGATCAATAAATTATTATAAATTAAATAATCAGATAAAAAAATAACTTTTAATTTCAATCATACATTAGTCGGTAATACTAATATCAGTCTTTATACAATACTGATTACATTTTTTTGGTATAATTATTATGTTCTACATATGTTTACTTTACCTATAACTATATCTAATAAATAATATATATATATATATATATACATACACACCTATTTATATTCATATTTTCACTAACATTTGACACTCTTATAGGTGGATAACTATAGTTAAAACCATGATTGATATAAATATCATCAATATTGATGCTAACATGATTACTATAAAGTAAATTTAATCAAACATTATAAATATTTATACTATATCAACAAATGTTTAACATGATTTAATTAGTCATAGTTAAATAACTTTGACTTGATCTTGAAAAATTTTCTATGGATTGGTTTATAATTATTTGATAAACCAAAAAAACCTAGGGGTGGAACTCTTGGATCCTCTATTATCTCAGATTTCATAAGCCATTAGTTTCTTTTCAGTCATGATGTAAAAAATCCAGCTTCAAACAGTAACGACTCTTATTGACTTCCATTTTATTACAATGTTACTCACTTGAAAGTGAGGTGGTCTAAGGGTTTGAGATACATAAAATTTTTACATGGACACATAGGTCCTTACATAATTATAATGAGGGATGACATATAGGTTATCAAATAGGAAAAGAAAATTCAATTATTAAAAATTATATAACCATGTACAAAAAAGGACATACAATTTCAATCATACATTGATTGGTCATCTTAAGAATAATCATCACAAAATACTCTTAACATGTGTTTTGGGATACATATTATGTAATACATATTATAACTTTAATTATAACTATATCTAATGAATAAAAAAAATCTACATATATATCCATATATTTATATTACCTGCTTTTAAATATCAATATATATATGTATACATTTTTTTATTTAATAATATATTTTAAATAAATTCCTAATATACATTTTCAAATATTATATTCAAATAATATAACATATATATATACATAACAACTGAGAATATTTTTAATAGTAAATTTTGTTACATTTAATTAACAAAAGTAATATAATTTACTCTTAAATAACCATTAAAATATTGTAAAATTATGCTACTTTCCATCCAATGGCCCGAAGGCCTTCATTTTTTATTGATTTATTGATAAAACATCTTTCAAGGGGTGAGGTGGAACCCTTGCAATGCCCATAGGTGTAAGTATTATATGGCTCATAGGCCTTATAGGAATTCACTGCCCGTAGGCTTAAACCATACATACAACCCAGACTAACAACTTGGAACTACTCCTCCCCAACTTCTTCATCGTGAATCAGCTCTCCACCTTCGCATAGATATTTGTCTAGGCTATATCATGTATGAACAGGCTTGTCCTAATGGAAGGTTCCATAACCTCTCATTATTGCAATCCGTGTAGCTTTTGATGTGGTGAAAGCGCCTTACTCATCCTCATATAGAGCTTGTTCCTTGTAGGTTTTCTGGTTTTCATCTTCACTTAAGGTGGGACGAAGGCCTTGAGGTGGCCCGAATGCCTTATTGGCCCAAAGGCTTGGGTGTCCTGAAGGCCTTAAAGGACTCGGGGACTAAATTAGTGGCCCGAAGGCCCAAACGGGGGCAAATTCATGGCTGCTACAGTGCTAAACAGTGCCTGCTACAGTGCCCGCTACATTGCTTGCCACAGTGCTTTCTATAGTACTATACTGCCCCCTGCTACAGTACCCTAGAAATTATGCCTCCACCTGGATTTGATCTTGGGTGGCCTGGATGCACTTAAGAGTCCTCACCAACTGGGCTGAGGCTCATGTGCAAATTATTCTACTATCAATATAATAACTATAGAAATACTATTATTTTTTACATAACTTGTAAAAATATTACTAATAGTTTTAAAAAAAAATTAATTGATAAAATAAATATAATTATATATATATATATATATCAAATAATATATTATATATTTAAATAAATTTAAATATGACACATAATATAACTAGTATTTTTATAAATAATTATTCATAATATAATTTTTATAAAATATTTAGCTGGATTCACTTTATTAACATTGGTATATAGAATATTATAATTTAAGTATATTTTACTTTAAATATAATATATAACAATATATACATATAAATATATTAAAATCTAATTATACACTATTTAAATTAAAAATATATACATTTTTTAAAACAAAAAATATTTTCCCAAAATATAAATTATATTTTATACATAAAATTTAAACACCATATTTAAATTTACTAAATCATTAAATTTAAATTAAATCACACATAACCAAAGAACAATAATTTATACATTCATACATCAATATATCCATACATATTAAACAAATAAATCATACAAACAAATTAAATAAAATCAATTATATAATTAATATTTTTAAATATAAATTTTACCTTATTAAAAGTTGTAAATATATGTTGAGAAATAAATATAGTAGGGATTCACAAAAAAAATATAGATGCGAATAATTTAAATGTAGGGGGGATGCCCATCTATTTATAAATTTTGTTCGAGAATAGGTGTGAACCCCATTCATGCCTCCTTCGTAAAAATTTCCTAGGAAGTGTGAATGGGGTTCACACTTCCTTGGTGGAAGAGTGAGAAGTGTGATCCTTATTCATACTTCTCAGTGAAATTAAGAAGCGTGAATGGGGTTCATGCCTCCCCAGACTGAATTTTAAAAATACATTGAACATTATCCCTTTTTATTGTAAATCCCTTTAAAAAAACATTAGGTGTTTCACTACACTATGGAGGAAATCAATTTAGAAGAGGATTGTTTTTGACTGGACAATTTCCCTCTTCCATATTTGGATTTTTTTTTCCACAGACAGAATATGGATCTAATATATTTTTACCACAAGATCAATGTCATGTCTCAGATCCTATATCTATACTGATATGTAGTTTGGCTATGTTTTACTCATTCACATGTTCAAAAAATTATTGTGGGGGCATATAAATAGATCATGAATGTGATATTGATGAATAATTCAAGATTTATCATTATATATTGGATAAGGTCATGAGATATCGAATTTAAGCAAGACAATAAATGGGGATATACAGACATGTAGATATATTTTCAGCCAAACACCTCTTCTAGGTAAATCAAGGTGGTATATTGAAGGAGATATATAAGTATATTTACAATATTACATTAAACTAGTAATTAAAATTAAAAATTTACATAAAAAATGTTTACATTGATGTCATATTTACAGTTAATCAAAAAATATTACAATCCAATATGCTAAATCAATATACTTATAATATTTTTCTAATAGTCAACCTCTATACAAAAGTCTATCCCTGTAATAAAAAAAATATTTTAGTAACAGTATATAAAAAAATAAAAATAATTTTAATTTTAATGTTATCTAATTCAAATATGAAAAATTATATTATTAATATTATATTAATTATTAATTATACTATTAATTAATAATTATATTATGAATTTTAATTACATCATTGATTAATAATATATGTAAATTATATATTTAATTACTGAATATACTAATGATATTATCAGTTAATAATTATCTAAATTACTTAAATAGTTGTTAATAATTATATCATTAAACTAAAATTACACTTTTATATTGAAAACGCACACTTCGAGTCATATCACTCACATCGTGTGACAGATTGATGTGAATTCAATTCCTACATATAAAAAATGAATTATATATCATTGTTTTGAAGTTTAAAAATAATCTAAGATCATTTTCTTAGTTTTAACAATGTGACGCACGTTTTAAACTAAAATGACACTTTTATATTAAAAACTCGCTCTTAAATTCATTCCAACCTCATCTTGTGTCTGATTGATGCGTGGTCAACTCCTATACATAAAAAATAAATTATGGATCTCTATCCTATATTTTTAAAAACTATTCAATCTAATTTTCTTAGTTTTGGATATGTGAAGAACATTTTAAACAAAAATGAAACTTTTATATTGAAAAACATGCACTTCGAGTCATAAGGACCACATCGTCTGTAAAATAAGCTATCAAACATAATATTTATTTAAAGACATATATATATTATAAAATCATATGGTATTAAACATGGACATATAAAATACTAGGTATTATAGGATCTAGTATCAAAACAAGTATATTCTTATTCTTATTCAATCATATTTAGTGTGTGGGATCTGATCAATAGTATCTAAGATCATTTTCTTAAAAAAATGAATTATAGATCATTGTCTTAAATTTTGAAAATAGTCTAAGATCATTTTCTTGGTTTTGGAAATGTGATGCATATTTTAAATTAAAATGACACTTTTATATTGAAAACATGAAATTTCAGTCATACCAACCACATTTTGTGACTAATTTACATAAGTTCAATTCTTACACATCAAAAATGAATTATAGATCATTTTCCTAATTTTTTGTAAATAATTCGAGCTTGTTTTTTCAATTTTTGGCCATGTGGCATGCATTTTAAAGTAGAATTGTAGTTATATATTAAAAACACGTACTTCGATTCATAATGACCACATCATGTGTCATATTTATGTATGATCAATTTCTACACACCAAAAATTAATTATGGATCATTTTTCTAATGGTTGAGAATAATATGAGCTATTTTTCTTGATTTTGTCAATGTAGCATACATTTAAAACTAAAATGGAACTTTTATATTGAAAACACTCGCTTTGAATCATAATTAATTCATAATTTATACTTTAAGAAATTGAAAATGTAATATTAGAAAAAAAATATAACTAATATAATTCTAATACTGCATAAATTTTATTTTAGGAAAAATAATATCTAAGCATTACAATACTAATGTTTCACATCCCAAATGTATCTCTAAGGGAAATGACTGTATTATATCACAAACATAATAGTTAATCACCTAAAATTGATGTAAGAAAGCATTCTGACACCATGTACTCTTCCCACTCATCTCTATACAAATTTACTTCTTCTTTTGAGTACGTAGACTTTTGGAAGTCATGGTAAAACTGAGAAAATATAGAAAAATAAACAATTAGAAAATATTTTAAATAAAATTGTAATTACCTTTAAAAATTACATGTTAAGAGGTGTTGTTATGTTAATGGTATATGACATATTTCATAAATTTTCAAACGTAATATCCATAATAATTATCATTATTTTTCTTGAAAAACTACAGAAACATTGACCAAAATAATTAATTTTTTTTAAATATGTTTTTATAGTTAAAATTATACTATATATACCTTAATTTGTTTCGATTTGAAAAAATCCTTAGGCTTCCTGTGTTCAGTCACCGACCTCATACCCTGATTTAGTTGATATTTATAGATCATCCTATCAAAATAAAATTTTAATTAAAACACAAACTAAAATGTATAATTAAATGTTTATCCATAAAATATTGATTTTTGTGCACAAAAAAATAATAATAGACATCATGTGTGGTTGGTTTGATGGAAATCCATTATTTGGATCCAAAAAATAAACATTCAGGGTATCTAAATTTATTGCAATGAGCATCCAGTGCTTCCTAAAAAACAAAACTAAATGAGCAATGAAAAAGAAAAAATATATTATATATGATTAGATTGTATTGTTTTACCCCTACATTATAGGCATCAAGAGGATTTTATCTTATGTTATTTTATTTTTAATCACTGCTTTAATCTATCTTTTATCTTTCCAATTTCTTCTAATTCCAAATAAATTTTTTAATATAAATAATAGAGGGATTAATGAGTCCAATCATGTGTCACATGTATTTCCCTTTATATAGTAGTAATATATATGTCTATATAAAATATGAATAGTTATTAACTATAATGAACATAGTAGATCATTTTTTGGATAGTCAAATTATGAAAATGGACCTCATATATATAATCACAACTAAGACTCTTAGCTATTAAAACCTAATAATCTCATTTATAATCTCTAGACTGACCATGTCTATAATGGAGTCTCTAAATATTTATTCTCCATATCTGATGTAGGACATATTTCTATCATTGATTTTTGTAACCAAATGAACCTGTAATGATAATATATGCGGTAGTGGTACTGGTAGGGTGAAAGTTATCTTGGAAGTTCCTCTTTATTTTTAGGTTGATCAACTTTATTTTCTTGATCTGACCTTTCATTTCCCTTAATCTTATCCATATATAATACCATACCTCATTTCATACCTTTTTCGTAAACTATTAAAGGTTTTTCATTTGATAAAAAAATTAACTACATACCTCATGTTTCTTTATAAAATTATAAGACCAGGATATAAAATTTTCAATAGTATTATCAATTGTGGTAACATCCAGATCATCAAGTGGAACAGAAAACTCAATGCTAGGCTCATAAACTACTTCAATATCTACTCTCACATGAAATTTTGGGAGTTAATTTTTATGTATCATTTATCTTGGGATATTTTACACCTTTCCCTTATAATAAGGTGATTTTTGGGTGTTGATAGATATAAATCACATACAATTTCACCTTAAAAAATTTTAGTAATATAATGTTATCAAAAGTTATTTTCTTCACATCTAGGAGAAAGGGTTATGAAAAAATGATTACCTCAGGTAAGGAAAGTGGTTAATGGGAATGGATAGCCTCAAAGATAGTGGGGTCATGTCGGTCGTTATGTTCTTTTTTATCTCACCTCTAGTTCACTTTGATCATTTCACATACATTGGTCCACAAAACCAATATGAACAATAATATCCATAAAATCATCTATTTATGCTTTCATATCTTTTATCATCTCATATGTATATCCTTATGGCTTTGTCTTCTCGAAATGTGTTCACGGTGACACTACAAAACCTTCACCTCTAACACAACCATGTTGTTCTGGGCCCTTTAAATCTACTAAAATTATTTTTTATTTAGGTATAGTTGATGTTGATTCTTGTGTCTAAACAGTATAAAAAAACATGAACATAAATACATATTTTTATGTAATATTGTTATAAAGAAAAAAAATACTATTATGTCATACTTACACATCATTCACATGTTTCATCTGTGTTTTCACCTACTAGTTTACCTTATTTATTTACATGATCCTCTTTCTAGAGTGCATAACGTGATATATAAGTGGTTTTGGATTCTGATTCATCAATATTCATATAAATAAAGGAATATATGTTGTTTCGTATCGTATATAAATTTTACTGTATATTTAAAATACATACCATTTTCTTCGCAAGTGAATCATACCCCATCATTGCTTTTCAGTAGAGGTACATGGGTTTTTATGTAAATTTCTTATTTTCATAACTCCTTTTATGTTTCATAAATTAAATTTTTTTAATGAAAGTGGGTAAAATAAATATTTAAAAATAAAATATTTTTAATTACAATGCACCTGAAATGATTTATCATCATAATTAATATTGAAATCTTTCTATTTTTCTTGGTTTATAATGTGTTCATACATAGATTTTGGGTGTGGATTTACTTTCCCCTCAGTATCCTTGAGATTATAATTTATAAGAACTGTCTGAAATCCTCTATGATATTTTCTAGTGACAATTAAGACATATTTATCATATAAATCTTTTAAAATAAATAAACACTACAAGGGATAATGAAAAATAAATAAATTTTTTATTATATATTTTTTTGGTAAAAGAAAATATATTATAAAATTACCCTAATACCTTCCCAAATGGATTCTTTCAATGTAGACACAACATTGTTCCATGTATCTATATCCATTGGCACGTGCATTTTCATTATGACCCCAATGTCACTAATGAACATTAACTTGTTCAGGTCAATAGTTTGGCCGCATTAATTCAAGGAAACTTCAAATTTTATACATTTTCTCCATACCTTGATAATTCTCATCAACATAATAATGCTACACTATTCTTTTTTCATCTACATGTTGTTTTTTCCCTAATAATTCCATATTTTCAACATCAACAGTCTGTTCTTCCTCGGGATTGGTAACATCATTATTTAATGAAGTCATTATTTTCATGATTAGATAAACATTTAATTTATATTACATAAATGCAGTAGTGATCACATACTATTATGAAGATAATTGTATTATATTAAAAAACACTTTAACTTGTTCTTTGAACTCTATTTTTTTCATTAAAGGTTGATGGGATTTGGATCCTGTATCGAGTATCCAAATCCCATCCTTGTAGTCCCCTCTAACATAGAAGAAAATATCTGTATTGTGACTACTATGAAATGATTATGATATCCCAATGAAAATTTCATCCTCATTTGAATTTTCATCTCACCATGCATTTGTTTTATTCACCAACAGAACAATTTTCCAAATTTGTTTGCTATATTTGGGACATAAAATACTTACACTTCTCTTGATGTCATTATAAACAAGTCATATTTATAACCTTACACACTAAAATTTACCTTTATGAATACCAATTCATCAACTTTAACTACACTAATATTTTCAACCCAATTACAATGGAAACTAGGCAGTTGAAATTTTGTATAATCAAACTCATGTATTTTCTCAATGGTGACAAAATATGACATATTCATATAAATTTTATTTTTTATCCTTGGAACTAAATATGTGCATCACTTCCACCATAAGAATAACTCCACTATTAAAAATCATACTATGTTTATATTATTCCTTTTTATAGGACATATCACCATTAATTACACAACTAGTGTAAGATATAACATTTACATATACCCCCAAATCTAACCAATGAAGTCATTCAACAATTGAATTTGAATTTTTAGATATATATTTATATATATGAGCATGGAAAAATTCTATAAACTATTGATTATGGGAATTTTATATCCATTCACCATCCCTTTATGTATTCAAATGTCTAATAATTACCTTGTGGGATTCAATTTATGGATAAACCTTTGTACTATTATGTAAAATGTAAAGGTGAGCTTGGTCCTTCTTTGTAATGGTAATTATAACAACATATCTTCCAGAAATACCTTCTCCCATAAGATGTCTATTGTAATGAGATTTTGGGAGACCAATGCTATCAGCTTCTAATAGGTAATCAGTATAATATTAAATAGATTCTTCAACAATATATCATTGTGAAATAAAAACTTATTTCTAACTTTGATTCTTTACATACCATTTCAAAATATTCATATATCATTCAATGGGTTACATCCATCTATAATAGACAATACCACATAGTTGAATCTCTTTAACCATGTGAAACATCATGTGGATCATTATATTAAAGAATAATTATGGGAAAATTTTGGTTAATTCATGTCATACATTTTTAAAAAGAATGAAACATAAAGCAACATGCATCAAATATTTCATCAAAACATGAAATTCATGTGATTTTAGATCAGGTAACTTCAAATTACTCATTGAAAGGACATTAATGATATTAAATAAATAACCTGATGGAACTTTTACACCATTAAGTAAGTTTAAAAACTGAAACTTTTCTTGTATGTATAGAGTGTAAGATGATGGAGGAAGAAAATTTCACCTTTCACCCTTCACCGATGACAAATATTCCCTTATCGTCATGTAAATCATGTCCAATCAAGACTTGATTCCATATTTTGTTTTGTATGACACATTTAGTAATGTAAAAATAACACTATCACAAACATTTTTTTATACATTTATGAAATCAATAAAATTTATGACAAACAAACAATTCCAGTATAGTAATTCAAAGAAAATTTATCACTTTTTCCAACCTGATTTTATATGGTTTTTCAAAAAGGTTTACCAAAAAAAGTTTCAATATCTTTTAATTTATTGAATAATTGATCACCCATTATTAGAGATGGTGTTGTACCTTATTCTGGATTTCCATCTAATGATATCATTCAGGATTAGTATTTATGTCATCAGGGTAAAAATATGGGATGTACAGAAAACATAGTCTTCAAGGAATGTTTCAACCTAACTGAGTGTGTGAATCATCATAAATAGGACACCCCAATATTCCAATAATATCATATCTTGAAAATTTTCTTTAAGAAGGAAAATCATTTATCATCCCATACAACATGGATCTTAATGTGAATTATTCACTTATATGAGACACATAAAATGTAACACTTGTATCCCACATCAATTTTAGATCATTGAATAATGGATCCAAATATACATCAATATCATTACTGGGTTGTTTTGGTCCAGATATAAGAAGAGACAACATAATGTATTTTTTCTTCATGCATAACCACAGTGGAAATTTATAATTTACCAATAGAACTAGCCATGTACTATGAGTATTAATCTATACACCAAAAAGGATTTATTCCATTTATAGATGATGTACGATGGAGGTTTCTTGGCTCATTTACAAATTTAGGATACTCGTAATCAATTTTTTTCCACTAATGAGAGTCCACCAGTTGATGTGGTTTCCTATTTTAAATTCTTGTATCCTTGTGCCATTTTAATTGTCTAGAGATTTTCCTTATATCCATATAGTCATATAAACCTTAGAATGATAGGAAATTACCATACAATATTTGATGTACTTGATTCATATCTCTTGTATCGATCTTCACCACACTTAGGGAATTTTTAGAGTGATTCATGGTCCTTGAGAAATAATACAAAATCATTTAGAAAAGATTTTATTTTTTCAGAAATCATACCCATTGAATGTAGCGTTCATTTAGTGTCATATGTTTAAAAATGAATCTCATCTTCTTCCAATAGAGTATCATTCAGTAAACCAAGTAGTTTTGTAAATCTATTATTTCTCCATCGACAACTAGATTTCAAATTATATAACTTCAATACAACTAAAAATATTTTATATTTAGTAAAACTGTAATACAATGGTCTCATCACACTAATATTTAATATCTCAAACAACTTTAGACAATAAATAAGGTCATATTCAATTACTATTTTCATTTCATCCATACGATCTCCATCATAATTTACAGTAGTATTTATATCAAAATATTTATATATCATATTATCATCTCGATCAGTATTTACATTCACTTTCTCCCCATGTTTAGTCAATATTTATAGCTTCGATCTATTCTGTGACAAATCAAATGTACTTCCAACTCTTCTAGATAAATTATTCTTGAATAAAAACAATGTAATCATGGAAAAAGGATTTGAGAAGGGTCATGTTCATGATTTGTTTCAAATTTAATGAACTCATTAACTCCATACTCCTACTCTTTTTTCATATGATTATCATCTATACATTTTTTATCAATATCCATCCTATTAGGTTCAAATAATATTCATTTTATACAAAAAATAAATAAATACACATAAGGTATTCATAAAAAATAGAGGAAGTTATAAATACTACTAATAAGAGGAACACAATATTTGAATGTTATTGGTGATGATTCCTTACAATTTATCATTTTTCACAAGTGTAACATGAAAATAAACAACCTTAGTTGTTAAATGGTTATACACTCCCCAAAATAGGAAATAATTATTGGAATATTCTTAAATAATATTTTAATATACATGAAGCTACTATTCTAATATAATAAGTTCTAGATGATGTTGGTAGAAGGAATCCTCGATGGGTTTAACAAGGGGAATTAAAAAAATATAAGTGAAATTTTACCGAATTGGGGAACTTCAAATGAAAAAGAAGGTGAATTGATTCATCTTGAAAATTTACATTCTATGAGTAATCTGGATGTTGGTGATAGAAATCAAATCCAATCCACATCTTAGTGGGGACACTAAATTGGATTAACATTCAGGAAGGTTCATACGGGCCAGGTGGTGTTTTAGTGATAAGGTTCTTAGGATATGAATTCGATGATATTTTTTTAAATGATGAAAACTTCGATAGGGACCTATCACCTGGTCTTAAAAACCAAACGTTTGAATAAACTCTTGAAATTGCATCCATTAAACTAGAAGTATCATGTTGGGGTTCTCAAGATATTGAAAAAACCAAAGAATAATGTAATTGGGGTTTTATGAATGATTTAAATTTAAAAAAATCACATGGATGGGGTGAAGGATCAAAGAATAAAAATGAAAACGGGGTAAAGAGGGGGAAAATATAAAAAAATAAAATTAAAATAAATAACAACACTTGATAATTGGGATCAAGGTTAGAATGAATGTGGAAGAAATCCTTGATGGGTCAGTAGGGGGAAGAAACTACCACAAGTGAAAATTTATAGAAGTGGGGAACTCCTAATGAAGAAGAAGGTTTATTAAGTCAATTTGGAAATTTGCATGTTATGATTTCTTCAAATGCCGGTGGAAGAAATCAAACACAACCCACATATCAGTGGGGACACCAAACTAAATTACCTTTCAGGAAGGGCCGTGTGGACTAGGTAGTGTTTCAGTGATAGGTTTCTTAGGAGATGAAGTTAATGATATTTTATCAGATGATGAAAACATTGACCAGGTTTGATTACCTAGTCTTTAGAACCCAATGTTTAAACAAAGTCTTGAAGATAAATCCAATAAACTAGAATTCTTGGGTTAGGGTTCTCAAGATACTAACAAAACCAAATAAAAATCTAATTGGAGTTTTATGAATGCCTATAATTTAAAAAAATCACTCAATTAGGATAAATTATTAATGAATATAAATAAAAATGGGGTTAGGAGGGGGCTAAGAGAAAGAATAAACTAAATAGAAAGAAAAACACTTACTAATTGGGAATGAGGTTAGAATGAAAGTATAAGGAATTTGAAATGGGGTCAGTAGAGGGAAGAAACTACTATGAGTGAAAATTTATAGAAATAGGGAACTCTGAATGAATATGTTGGTGAATTGAATCAACTTGAAAATTTTTATGTTATTAGTTATCCAGATGTTGGTGGTTGAAATCAAAGTCATCCCATATCTCAGTTGGGACATCAAACTAGATTACCTTTTTGACAGGGTCAAGTGAATGAATCATGTGGTTGGGGTTCTTCATCTAATGTAAGTGATTGGAAAAAAATTAAACAAGGGAAATCCACTATAATAGGGTAATACAACATTAAAAACAAGTAGGTGAGCATCAATTAAATCTCGACCATCATAGATTATAAAAAAACATAACCCATTAATTTTTTTTAAAATATCATTATTAAAAAATTTCCTCGATCATCTATGATGCCAATTTGGTTGGAATATGTTTCCTCATCTAATTTTGGATTAATAAGATCGAATGAGGGAAAGCGACTAGTTCTCCTACACTAACCTAGAGCACTGGTGAAGGTGGATGATGGTCAGGTGTTGCGATGGTTGTGCTAATGTTGCAAATAAAAGATAGATATGATACTGGTTGGATGAGGCTGCTATTATGGGACTGCCTAGTGGTAGGGGAATGGGGGCAGTATGGAACACGAAGAAATAAATGAAAATGACAAAACAATGCAAGATTGACTAAAAATGAGGGCAAATAATCACATACCTAAGGGTTTGAGAGAGTTTATTCATTCGATAAGTGTGAGGGGACGGTGGCAGACTTCAACTTCCAAGAAATCTTAAATGATATAAAGAAATGTGCCCTATCAGGGCTAGATATATAAGATCAGAAATGGTTTTATCAGCATTGTCTAAAAATCACTCATAATGATAGGTTTTATCAGTGGTAAAATAATAAGCGCAGATAAAACTTGTACTCATCAGTGCTAGTGCTGATAAAACCCATCTTTATTAGTGCTACAATTCTAGCACTAATAAAGACACATTTCATCAATGATTCTTATTTTGGTGCTGATAAAACCCATCATTATAAGCTCTTTTTAGAAAGCACCGATAAAAATTATTTAAAATAAAATATAGAAAATATTAAATGAATGTATATTAAAAATGAATATTTTTTAAAAAAAAGAGTAAATAATATTTAACATTATTAATTAACATAAAATTTTAAATGTGTGAATGTTAAAAATGAGTTAAATTGAATAATTAAAAATTAATATACTTCAAAAATATTAAAAATGGGTAGGTTTTTTAATTATTTAAATTATTAAAAAACTAAAAGTGAATATATATTAAAAAAAATATGAATACATATAAAAGAATTAAATTTTAGTTAATAAATAAGTATAAATATATTTTTAAAATGAATAAATCGCAAAAAAAAGTAAAAAAGTATTAACGCTACAAGTGAATAAATAATATTAAAAATATTAAATGGTAATGAATAAAAATGTGTAAATTAAAAAAATGAATAAACCTAAAATATATTAACAAATGGTTAATATTATAAATGAAAATATAATATTAAAAATTAATAAATTATAAAAAAATATACATAAGTAATAAATAGTGTATATTAAATAAAAATATAATAAATGAATAAAATTTACCAATTAAAAACATAACACATTAAATATATTATGTTACTAAATGAAATTATAAAATAAATATTATAAATTGAATAAATCACACAGATATGATTTATATAAAACTACATTAATTACGTAAATGTGTGTGAAATTATTACTTGTGTATATATATATAACACGAGTCTCATATATGTTAAATTGAAAAAATAGATAATGAAATTATATAACATGTAACATATATTTCTCAATTTACTAATTAGTCAATATTTTTAATTAATATTAATTTTTAATTATAAACCATTTTTAACTAGATATATGAATCATTAAATGTCAATATATAATTATATATAAATCATATTTAAGATAGCATTATATATCGATGTGTGTGTGTGTGCGTGCGCGTATATATATATCAATATGAATATATTTCTATATTAAAAATATTCAATATATTGATGAATAATTATGTATAAAAAATATAAAAAATGAATAAATTTTATAAATATTTTAAAAAATTAATATTAAAAATTAATAAATTATAAAAAAATCAAAAAAAATTAACATTATTAATGAATAAATAATATTAAATGAATAAATGGTAAAAATGAGTGAAATTTAATTAAAAAATGAACATATCAAAAAAATATTAAAATAATGAATTAGTGTTATTAAATATTTAAAATTTTAAAATATTAAAAATGAATACTTAAAATGAAAATGAATATGTATATATAAATTATGAAAATTACAATTTAATTAAAAACATTAAATAATAATCAATAAATATGTGCAAATAAATATTAAAAATAAATAAAATTACAAAAATATTAAATAGATAAAAATTAAAAATGAATAAATTACAAAGATATTTATAAATTTATTAATGAATTAATTAATAATAAAAATGAATAAATTGAAAAAATGAACAGTTATTATTTATTATATAGATTATTAAAAAAATTAAAAAAATATGTGTTAAAATGATAATGAATACATGTTAATTACATAAATTACAACTATATTAAAAAAACTAAATGCTAATGAATAATCATGTATAAATAAATATTAAAAATGGATAAAATTATACACATAAAATAAATAAAATTTTAAAATGAATACATTAAAAAATATTAAAAAATGATTAAAATTATTCATGAATAAATGAAATTAAAAATTGATTAAATTATAAAATTGTGTGTGTGAGTTTATATATTAAATACATATATGTGTGTGTGAAATTATTATTACACGTGTTTGATATATGTAAATTAAAACTATATTAAAAACATATTAAATGTTAATCAATAAATATAAATAAATATTAAAAATAAATAATAGTGAAAAATATTAAACAAATAAAAATAAAAAATGAATTAATTTATTTATTATATATTTGTTAAAAAGTAATAAATAGTATATATTAAATAAAAATATGAAAAATGAATAAAATTTAATAATTAAAAACATATTATATTACATAATAAATATTAATAAATAAAAATATAAAATGATAATATTAACAATTTATTATTCTTGTATATGTTTATCCCTATAAAATTGAATTAATTTCATATATTTATTTTTAAAATTTATTAAATAAATGACATTGATAAAAAATGTTATTAAATGTATATTAATATTAATTACTCAATATTTTTAATTAATATTAATTTTTAAATAAATTATATACCATTTTTCACTAAATATATGACATATAAATATTATTTATAATACATTAGTATTATATAAATAATATTTTAGAACATTATATATATATATATATATATATATCGATATATATTTCTATAAGAAATAATAATGTTAATAATATACACTTTTTATTTTATATGCCATTTTAATTAAATATCATATATGTAACATCCCTCGATACAAGACTCTCTCACGTGGAAAAAACTAGTCGGTTACGAGACCTCATGTGCACCTCCCCATATTCCAGATGATTTTTCCTAGCATTGGGGGTGTGAGGAATATAGTGGGGAGACTATACCCCATGATTCATAGTTATAATACTACGGAATAGTCAAATAATGATAAATATCAGAGTAACGACATAGTGGAAATAGTTTATAAAATAATGAGAAATAAAAGTAGGAACCAATAAACCAAATAATAATGAATCATGTAATGACATGCTGAAATGTATCTAAATTTAAAACTGAAAATATTATAAATAAAAGAATCAGTAGACACAATATAATCTCAAAAGTCCCTAGTCCTGAACCCCTTGTTGATCCCATCTCTAAACTCTAGCCCATCCAGCAAGAAAAAAAATATCAACAAAGTCCCTTACCCTTGTACAAACCTACATCCATTTAATCTTGTTAGGTATCAAATGACACCCAAAAGGGTGTGAGTAAAACTTAGTAGATCGACAACGTAATTTCTAAACATAACCAATCTAATAATAAGTGCATGCAATAAGTGATAAACAATTGTATTAATTAATCAATTAATACAATATAACAATCAATCTTCTTTGACACCATGTTGGAATATCTCTAAGCATGTAGCATAACCATGCTAACCAACAACCATATATCAATAGAAAAATCACAAAAATATGGCTCAACCCCACTATATTAGCATTTTAGCATGGGACTGGATAGATCTATCTCAATATAAGCATTAAAGCATGGGACTGGGAAGAGCCTACTAAATATAATCATTAAATCATGGGACTAAGCAAAGCCCACTCAATATAATCATTACAACATGGGAATAGGCAAAGCCCGCTCAATATAAACATTATATCATGGGACTGGGAAGACCCCACTAAATATAAACATTATAGCCTGGGATTGGGAAAATCCCACTTAATAGAATCATTACAACATGGGACTGGGAAGAGACCACTCAATATAAGCATTACAGCATGTTAACGCTACAAGTCATAACAGGAGGGATATCTCATCAAAATACACAATGGTTAATTCTGCAAATTACCATTTATCTTTCAATTACCCCTTTCATTTATCAAGTTGGTCTTAAACCATTAACATACCAAACATTTCAATAAACATATCCATTTCCATGGTTAATCTATATCAAGAAATTACTTGAACCTCATGTCATGTTAAACAATTTAAGCTGTTAGCCAATTAATCTATATATATTCAAGGGTTCGATCACCCAAGGGTTTTCATAAGCCATGTCACTATCAATTGGATCCATATGGATCTAAGTAATAATACAATTCATCATTCAATTAATTAATATGCACAATATATTGGCATGATTTCAATATTTCACATACTTGAAAATTAAGTGGGATATATGATTAGGTTTTCAACCCCCTACCTTTATCTGGTGATTTAGCAACACCAACAATAGGTAACACCAATGGAAATGAATTATATGGAGATCAACAAAGAAAACCTAGATCACACATCATCCAGGTTAACTATATCTAACTACAGTCCAAAGATTCCACCTCTATAATGGAGAATAATGGAAGAGAGAGGAAAACCTAAGAAAAACAACTTATTAGGGTTTTATTGCTTAACGAGGTGTCCATAATAGAAGAGGAGGCTCCAAATTCACTATAAAGTGACTTAGGTTCAAAAGAGGAATATTTTATATGAATTAATGAAAGAATCATTTGTTTAGTGGGGTCTTAAAATCAATGGAGCTGAGAAGTTCATGTCGTGTAATCCTTACACGATGTGTATTTCTCAATTTTTGACTTACGCTAAAAAAAATCACCTCGGTTTAATATTTAACCCTAATCTACTTTTAAAAAACATGAATGGTTTTAATGATGTTTAACTGTTTCATACCCTGAACTAGTTCATGACATCTACATGTGCATTTACATATTGTGTAACATGTTCACAATGTGTAAACGTATAGCAGAAATTTCTCAGACTAGTTTATTCATAATATCTTTAAACACCTCTGAACCTTTCCAGACCATGGAAACCCCTCAACAATACTTTCTTACACATTTATAACTAGACTCCATTAATTAAAAAAACATAAATACCTAAACATTACGTCATTTTCCCCAAAAAAGTTCTTCGTCTTCAAACAAGACTTGACCACTAAGGTTTAAAGACAAGGAAAACCCAAAAAAAAATAGGTTTAGTAAAAAACTCAAAGAGGGATGTACCTGGAAAAGGAAGGGATTTTACAAACTCCCCACCATTTAACATCTCATCCCTAAGATTCTCCAAGAATCACTGTGGGGTCAGGGTGAACAAGTTTGGACAATGTGCTCTCATATCAGACTACCTCTCCCAGGTCTCCTCTTGAACATGCCCATGCTACCACTACACTTGAGCTAGAGTAATTATCCACCTATGGATATATTTCTCACTATGTCCCATAATACATATTAGATTCTCCTCAAAGTATGCATCATCACAAAGATCATCATCCTCAACATCTATCACAAGGGAAGGGTTGGGATAATATCTCTAAAGTTATGGTAAGTGAAACACGTCATGCATTACAGAGTAGTGTTATGGAAGGGATAATCGGGATTCCATTGGACCAACCCTATCCACTATATCAAATGTTATAGAATACCTAGGTGATATCTTCCCCTGTTTCTTGATATGTAACTACCTCAACCTAGGAGACACCTGAAGGAAAACAGGGTGACAAACCTCAAACTCTATAGTTCATCTCTGATGGTCATAATATAATTTCCTCTTTCTCTTCATAGTCACCAATTACTTCTGGACCAACTAAACCTGCTCAAACATATCCAACACAAGACTAGGTCTAACAATCACTGACTCACCTACCGAAAACCAACAAAGAGGAAAACAGCATGGCCTTCCATATAAGTCCTCAAAAGGTGCCATTTGAATTGATTATTGGAAGTTGTTATTATATGAAAACTCCAAGAGTGTTATATGATGCTCCCAAAAACTACCAAAATCCAAAACATGGTATTTTAACATATTCTATTGAATTTGAATAGTTGGGTTAGATTTACTATTGGTTTTAGGATGATGGGTTGTTCTCAAAAGAACTTGAAATCCTATATAATTCACAATACCCTACCACACCTATGAAGTGAAATAACTATCTCTATCTAAAATGATACTCTTCATAACACTATTCAGATGAATTATCTTGTTCATGTAAAGACTACCCAGATCATCAGCTGTGAAGGTCTCTCTAATATGAAAGAAGTGTTATACCTTCATTAGTCGATCCACAATCACCCATAATACATAATTATTATGGTTTTTCCTGGGTAATTATATCACAAAATCCATAGTGACATTATCCCATTTCCACTCAATAATGGGTAAAGGATACAAAGGTCTAGCTGGCCTCTGATGCTCATCTTTCACCTACTGGCATATGAAACATATCGCCATAAATCCCTCTAACCCCTTCTTCATTCTTGACCATCGGTACTATCTATGGAGATCACGATACATCTTTTTCAAACTAGGATGTACAACCCATATCGAATCATGAAACTCTTTAATCATCTCCCTGCGCAAGCCCATAGGAACCCATACTTGGTCATAGAAAAGAATATAATTGTCTCTGTCAAGTGACCATCATGCAGGTGGATCCCCACCATATAGGTTGTCTCTCAGAACTAATCCATCTAGATCAAATAACTTCTCTATCATGATATGGTCAAGGATCATGGGTATAACAGATGTCAAAGTCATATCTACTCAACCTTAAGATTCTTGAACATCTAGATGCATGTATACAAAGAGTTTCATCAACCACCAATCATCATAATAATCTTGCACATATTCTTTGTATGTCTTATAACTAAAAGTATCAATAAATATGTTTCCCTTTCCTAGTGTATAAACCAAATCAAAGTTGAAATAATGTAGATACTCGACCCACATCCTCTGCCAAAGGTCCAGGTCCTACTGAGAAAATATGTACCTAAGGCTCTTGTGGTCTATGTACATCACAAACCAATCACCTAAAAGATACTGCCTATAACATCTCAGGGAGTATACTGCTGCTGCTAACTCTAGATCATGAGTATGATAATTCCTCTCCCACAATCTTAGCTATATAGATCCATAAGAAACCACTCGATCCTCCTAGATCAAAACAATTCTAATCCTAACTCTAGATGTGTCATAGTACATGATATATACTTTACCCAACATAGGTAAAGTGAGGATAGGTGTTAAGGTCATCCTACTATTCATCTTCTGAAAATATTTCTCACAATAATCTGACCAAGAAAACTTCACCCTATTCTTGGCTAGTCCGAACATTGGTGATTCCAGATAAGAGAAGTCCAAGATAAAGCACCGATAATAACCTGTTAAACCTAAAAATCCTCAAATCTTGAATACATTCTTAGGATACTCCCAAGGCACTAAAGTTGAAACCTTCTCTAGGTCCACCGCCACTCCTTCCTCTTAGATTACATGGCCTAAGAAGTGCACTTTATCAAACTAGATATTGTATTTGGTTAGCTTAGTGTAATTATAATTCTATATCAATGTACTCAATATGATTTCAAGATATTTGGAATGATCATTTATTGACTGGGAGTATACTAAGATGTTATTGACAAAACCCACCACAAACCGATCCAGAAAAAGATGAAATATCTGATTCATCAAGCACATGATCATTGGTGTAATTGTCAAACCAAATAGTGTTATTAAAGACTCATACAAGACATACCTACTCCTAAAAGTATTATAAGGTGTTTTTGAAGGTCTCACCTTCAACTGGTGGTTCGCTAATCTCAATTCAATATTAGAGAATATTTTAGCACCTCTCAACTATTTTAAGAGATCGTCGATACACAAAAGGGTATATCAATTCTTGACCATCATCTGGTTAAATCTATGACAATCCACACATAAGTGAAAATTCCCATCAACTTTATTGGAAAAAAAGAACTAGAGAACCCCATAGAGATATACTAAGTTGTATGAAACCTTGGGATTCTAGATCTTCCCACTATAATTTCAAATCCTAAAGCTCTATCGATTCTATTCTATAAGGCGGGATAGAAACTGGATCTACTTCTAGTATTAACTCGATAATGAACTCGATCTCCCTATTGGGTGGTAATCCATAGAACTCATCAATAAATAAATCCTGAAAATGATCTACCATTGGAGGAAAAATAATCATGTTTCATTCCACCATCATCTAGAACAAGGATTTCTATCTAATCTATGAGACAATCTAATCTGCATTGAATCGGTCATGCACCACCATCCTAAAGATTCCACTCACCATAGTGAGAATAGTTACATTCCTCTAGAAATAGAAAGGTAAATCTCATCCAATAATAGTCAATTCGAGTCTAGTATATAATTATCCAATCTATACCAAGAATAAAATAAAAAACCTATCATTTCCATCATGAATGGTTCCCATAAGAAATGGTAACCACCAATCTCTAGATAACATGCCTTGCAACATTTGATATTCTCTGACCACACTCCCAAGAGTGTGTCAATGATGAAAGAACCATACAAGCCTAAACTTTACAAAAAAGATAAGGTAAAAAGGAATGTGATGATCCTGTAACAAACAAAACATAAGAAATTTTAGATGATAAAGGAATTGTACCTATAATATTAGAAGGTAATGCATTTAAACTAGCTGGAGTATACTATATAACATGAAGCTGACCCTCTTCCCTAGGCTCCAGTTTGATTCCCCTGTGTTGTTCCCTTTTCTTGAAACTACCACTTCTACGTTGAGGTACCACATCCCCTATCTTGACCTAAAATTCCTATGGAATTCCATATACCTATTTGATAAGGAGTTGTTGATTCCTTAGAAAAATATGGTGTCTCTCCTGATCCCCTGTCACTACTATACTACTGCATGCCCTTGCAAAACCTCTTCACATGGCCCATCCTGCTGCAATCACGACACTCCAAAGTAGGGTACGGACATTGAGGATTATTTTGTCCCAACTTGAAACAATGAAATCACTATAATATAATATGGTCCTAAGATAGATACCCACTACCCTGACTGATCTTTCCATTGTTTCCTCAGTGATAACAGTCATAACGATGCTTCTTTCCACTAAAAAAAGAGCTTCCATTTCACCCTGATGAAACAATTTGGCCATTGCTCGGGGCCTTTCTCAAATTCCATTCAATGATGAGTTCCTGATTCATCAAATCTAAAAATTTACTCATATGAAAAAAACATTCACTTGAGACCTGATCTCATAGTGAAGCTCGTCCTGAAAATTTCTCACCTTGTAGATCTCATCAGCAACTAAAGATGGTGCAAAGTGTTGTAGTTTGGTGAAACGTTCAGTGTAGTCCAGCACTGACATACCATCCTATCTTAGGTGAATAAACTCAAAAGGATTCTCATCCCTCAATATCTTCAGATAGAAGTGGATCAAGAATGTCTCCTTGAAATCCTTTCAAGATAACTCCTCTCGCTGCATAACCTACTCCAAAATTTCTCACCAATGCTTGGCTAGTCCATGATGAATATATGTAGAAATATTATCCCTCATATCTATGAGTGTCTTAAGATGCTTAAAAATCATATAGACTGACTCAATCCATAACTAAGCTACCTGGGGGACTCCCTCCCCAGTTAACATAGGAGGATTTTATAGCTAAAACTCTCTCCTCATCCTATAAATCAAAGGAACGGTGTGAAAAGACTCCCTTTCCAAGGATCGCATAACCCTCAAAAAGATGTCGTGAAGCTAGGAATCCATATGATCTTCATGAGTTGTAGGAATATTTGGATCAGCTACATTAGGAGCATACTGATTTCCACACTCTTGATTCTCAACTCAAAGAAGATAAGGAGGCATTTTCTCTATAAGATAAACACACTCCTTTGAACACTAGCTATAACAATAAGGTTAACCTCCACATATGACAACAATAGAGAACAACAGATCATGTCCTATCTAAAAAAGTATTACAGGTGTTTTATCATCACATATCAGTTTATTTCATTTCATTTATCATATATAACAGGTATCTCAAATCACATTTCATACATGCGAGTATATATCACATGTAATAACTATGTCACTATCATGAATAATGCATGTAAATGTATATCCCTATGTACCTATCATGATACATGCATGCTCATCTCATGACACACCATGCCACAAGTTTAAATATCAAGAAACAATATAATCAAACAACATGTGAATCAATCATGGTTAAATAACATCAGTTGTAATAAGTGAACATCATGAAAAGAAATCTCATCCCTAGGAACTCAAATTTTCCCTCATACATGGGTTAGTTAATCTCATTAAAAAGATCATTATCAAGTATTGACGCATCATAGTATCCATTGATACCACTTTGTAACATCCCCCAATCTAGAAATCTATCATGTGGAAAAATCAGGTTGGTTACGGGACCTCAAGGGTGCCTCCTAGTACACCAGAGGTTTCAGACTAGTAGTAGGGGTGTGATAAAAATATTGGGTATTATATAACCTCATTTTAATAGTTACAATACAGTGAAATGATCAAATAATAATAAATATCATAGTAATGACATAGAATAAATAGTACATCAAACAATTGGGAAGTAAAAGGAGGAACCAATAAACTAAATAATAATGAATCATGTAATGATGGGATAAAATGTATCTAATTGTAAAACTAAAAACAATAAATATAAAATAATTAATAGACATAATATAATATTAAAATAACATGGTCATGAACCCCATGTCAGTTCCATCTCCAAACCCCTACCCATATGGAAAGCAACAAATCAGTAACAAGATCTATTACACTTGTCCAAACTTACATCCATGTAAACTGCTCTGGTACCAAACGTCTCCAGAATAGGGTGTAAGTAAAACTTTGTAGGTTAAAACAACCATGTTTAAACATAAACAGCCTGATAATAAATATATGCAATAAGTGATAAACAAGTGTATTAATTAATCAATTAATATTATATAATAATCAACCTTCTTCATCACTATACCCGAATATTTATGAGAATATACCAAAACCTTGTCAACCAATAACCATATATCCATGGGAAAATCACACAAATCTAGTCCAATACCTCTATATAATCATTTCAGCATGGGATTGGGTAGATCCCACTCAATATAATGATTACATCATGGGACTGGGTAGAGACCACTCAATATAAGCATTAATACATGGGACTGGGTAGAGCCTGCTCAATATAATCATTGTATCATGGGACTGGGTAGAGCCTGCTCAATATAAGCATTACAACATGGGACTAGGCAGATCCTTCTCAATATAAGGATTATAACTTGGGACTAGGAAGATCCTACTAAATAATCATTAGAGCATGTTAACACAACAAGTAATAACCACAAGGATATCACATCCTAAACTACAATGTTTAATTCTGAAAATTACTATTTATCTTTCAATTACTCCTTCCATTTATTAAGTTTGTCTTAAACCATTAATATGCCATCCATTTCAATAAAAAATCCATTTCCACATAGAATATACATCAAGAAATCACCTGAATCTCATTTATTGATAAACACACTTTAAGCTATTATCCAATTCAAATATATATATTTAAAGGAACAAAGGAATAATCTAATTTATCATTCAATTAATTAATTTTCATGTTATTTTGGTGAAATAAAAATATTTCACATAATTAAAAATTAAGTAGACCATAGATTTAGGATTTAGACCCCCTGACATTACCCATAGATTTAGCAACACCAACAATAGGTAACACAAATGGAAACAAAGGCGATGGAGATCAAAAAATAAAAACTAGATCACACATCATCCAAGTTAAACCATATCCAAATA
Source organism: Viscum album (assembly GCA_963277665.1). Lineage (NCBI taxonomy): Eukaryota > Viridiplantae > Streptophyta > Magnoliopsida > Santalales > Viscaceae > Viscum > Viscum album. Next base: position 525,366,319 of record OY728150.1, read on the forward strand.
TGGTCCAAATATTCCACTGCTAGAAGAGAGAATGATGGAAGAGAGAGTAAAAAGTAAGAAAAGAAACTTATTAGGATTTGATTACTTAATGGTACATTTGGAATGTAATAGGAGGCTCAAAATTCACCATGAAGTCACCTAGGGTCAATATAAAAAGGGTTAACATGAAATAATTAAAGAATAATATGCATGGAGGGGTATTAAAATTGATGGAGCTGAGAATTCCACGTTGTGTAATCCTTATATAGTGTGTATTTCACAATTTTCAATGTCTACTAAAAAAATTTACACCTCTATTTAATATTTAACCCTACTCAACATTTATACGATTTGAACGGTTTACAAGACATATAACTGTTTCATTCCCTAAACTGGTTCACGAAATCTGCCTACGCATTTAAACATCGTGTAACATGTTCATGATGAGTAAACTTCTATTAGGAAATTCTCATAGCAATTTATGCATAGGATATCCAAACACCTCCAAACCATTCCAAACCATGGAAAACCCTCAAAAACCATTTCTTTCACATTTATACCAAAACTCCATTAATTTAAAAAAACATACATTCCTGAACTTTAGGTCATTTTCCCCAAAAAAGATCTCTGTCTTCGAATGAGACTCAGCCACCAAGGTTAAAAGATAAGGAAATTCCAAACAAAATATGTTTATAGAAAAACTCAAAGAGAGACATGCCTGGAAAAAGACATTATCTTACATTATAGATCATGTGTAAATATATATTTAGTCATATATAAATCATATTTAATAAAATATATTATATTTTTATCAATATAAATATATTTTTATATTGATATATTTTTATAATGATATTATTTTTTTTATAAATATACATTTTGTTAGCACTTTTTGTCACTAATAAAGGCCACCCTTTACTTATACTAAAAAAACCACTGATAAAGGGTGGTGGTTCTTATCAAAACTTTTGTAGTAGTGATATATCTCTCTCTCTCTTTAAGCATGGCCAATGCCTTGGTTATGTGGGGTGATTTATAGTAAGAGTTCTAAAATGGGTCTTTCACTATGGGAAATGGGTTGATTTTTTCTCTAAATTTAATCATTATTTTGGGTTACCCATATTATGAATTAATCGATGTATCTAGGAGATGAAAAGGGGTCTGAGAAAGATGAATAATGATGTCCCAAGAAAGGTGTAACTTAGACCTGATTCAGACAGCATCATATTATCAAAATTCAATCTCTGATTTATTATTACATAATCATGATATTACAATTTTCTAGTTCACATCATCCTTTATTGGATTCTCTTAGTTTATAGTAGTTATATTTAATTCCATGATGATTATAGTTCTTAGATACTAAGTTTGAGTTGTATCGAGTCTCCATGTGTTCAACCTTGGGTTGTCATATACTATATTACACCCTTGGAAGTTAGTATATAGTTTATGCACATTTATTCTAAACTAAATTACCCATGATAATTAATGAATCCTTATAGGAGGTAAATATTTTTGGAACCACTGTAGGGTACTAGGAAACAACTTAGATTCGATAGTATAAGACAATACTTTCCCTCCCTCTCATCAGTTTTCTAATTTTAGTCTAGGAATAACTCTTTTGTTTCTTCTTTTTGTATTTATCTTTCACTTGGGTATTTTTTATTATTATGTAATGGGTATATATTATCTTGATTAAGTGTGATAATTTCATGATTAAAATAATGTAAATCTTTCACTAAATAGATGAAATTAGAGAAATGGTTCACGTTCTAGAGGGGAGGACCCCACAATCACACCCAATTAATGAATAGTCACTATTCTCGATCTTGGAATTATCTCTCGAGGAGGTATATCATAACCTAGTAATGATGGTTAAGGAAGATGAGGAATAAATGGAGATGTCCAGGGAGGAATCCAAGCTTGAGGTTCCATTTAAGGATAGGTTTGAGAGTGATATTGAGTTCATAGATGAATCTAAGGTAACTCTTCTATCCACATTTGAAGTAATTTCTATAGTAGATACCCTCATTACTATAAGCTAAGGGTAAGAACCTATTATAAAAACCCCATTTCTAGTAACCCAAAGAAATTGTTTACTTTATTACATTAGTAAAGATATAAGGGATTAGACCATGAAGGATTGATGAACTTAGAAGTTTTGGAAATCTAAATACATAAATGATTCCCATATTACATTAGAAATATAAAAACATATCATATTAATCTTACCTTAAATTCCTTAACCAAAACACATGTCATTCAATAAAAAACTTGAGTTCAATTTACATGCATGGACATATCAATATAGAAATCACATGGATAATAAAAACTGAATTTTTAATAAAGTAAATACATAAATCCAAACATTTATGATATTACTATCAAGGCCTTAGCCAATATATCATGAATATTACCACCAAGTCCTTGACCAAGAAATTATTAATAAATGGGTAGGTGTAAAGTAGAAACCCATATAATATAGCATGCCATATGTTTTTTCTCATGAGACCTGTCGATTCATCGATGGGCTATCTATAACTAAGTTTCATCCATCACATGAACATCCTATGAATTCCTCATATATTTACTGATCAATATAATCAATTCTCAAAATTCCTTATAATTCAATATTTATCTGTATTTAATCTAGAATATGAAATATTTTCCAATTCAATAAAATAAATTTCTTAATAAAATTACTTCAATAGATATTGTATATATTAATAGTATACAGTAGAGAAAACATCAATTTGGTGGAAATTATTCCATATAAATCCATGATACTTAAAATATGGACATGGAGTAGAAAATATTGTCCCATGAAATTATGGAGAGTGACTGTGATTACGATCATAAGAAATTTAATTACCACAAAACCATAAATCAATAAATATTAAAATAAGAGAATAAATTCATTATAAATGAACATTTTATAGTAAAACTAATCCCTTAGAAAAAATAAAACAAAATAGAAGAAAAAAATTAAAAATAAATTCTATGTAACTTTGTGTAGGAATGAAGTTATAAATCACTTTCAAATTATTTTCATTCCTTTTTTGAAAATAATACCATTTTATTTTGATAAAATTTGAATTAAAAATTTAAAGAATAGTAATAAAGTGGTTTTTTAGAAAATAGTAATGGAAACTTGTTAAGGAAGCTTCAAATTAAATAATGGTTATAAAAATGGGAAATTTTGTTCATGCAAAAAAATGTGTAATTAAAGATTCATTTTAAACTTTTGGTAAAAATCCAAAAAAAATATCACTTGGAAAAGTTCAAGATGATTACTTTTAAAACATCATAAAGAAAGAAAAATATGGTTTAAAATAAATTAAAATAATAATTGGAGTTTAAATAAAAATATTCTTGAAATATTTAAAAGAACCTTGATGTGGAAGAAAAAAATGAAGGAAAACATTAAAACATGAATTTTTAAAAAGAAATTCATTTACATCAAATATACATATTGATTCTTGATCTAAAAGGAGAAAAAATAGAAAATAAACATATAAAACCACAAATATAATAAGCATATAATAAAATAGATGGGTTTTAAGAGATTAGGATCGTAATATTTTCCAAAATGGAATCTAAATATTGATAATCCTGAGATAAAATGAGATTGTAACAAAAATCTCTCACCTTGTGCCCCTGATTAGTTTTATATGTATAATACTCTTTTATAATAAATTTAAATTTATTAAATAATTTTTCAATATAATTTTTCATCTCTATTCTATTTGTTAATTTTCTTTTATAATCATTTGAAATTTATTCATTGAATAGTTATTTCTTATGTCGACCATATAAGGTTGTTCTACTAATTTCTCTAGAATTACTCCAAGATTTTATTCAAGGTTATAGGTGTTATGAGAGGGTTAAATAATCTAAATAATTTTAATAATTTCATGAATATAATTTTTATTTATTATATAAAATTTTAGAATCATCCATTCAAGTTGGTAATAGATAAATGAATCGCATCACTTTATGGAGGTGGTAGTCCACACATACGCACGAGAGATGTTATAATTTTCTGATGTATGGAAAGGTAAGAAGGTAAATGATATATTATACTTATATAATTATAATTATTTAATAAATATCATATATATTCATTAATTACATATTCATAACCATCCAAGTAAAGTAGTGATGAAAAATGAATTACCCCTCTATGTGGAAACCGTAGGTCTTACGTACGCATGAGCGATGTTTTCCTTTTCTAAAGGATGGAAAAGAGATAATAAATAGATTCCCCATTAACATAATAACATCTAATTATGGTAAATATACTAATTTAATTATGTTAAGATGGATATGGAATATTTTGATGAGTTTTAATAAGAATAGGACTTGTAAAAACTTGATAAGAACATATACCTATTCTTTTGATAACCACCTTTGGATAACACATTAATATATATTGAATTAGTATTTTAGTGAGACCTATAACTATATAACATTTATTTGGATGTTTGGATGGTATTTTGGTAGTTATTGATCATGATAAGTTGCTCAATTAGTATGTATAAGAGAGGAGAAATGGTTCTCTTATATAAGTGGGGTGGGTGGAAAACTTATAAATACTTGAAATAAGATTATATAATATATGTCTTACTAGAGTAAATAAGCTCAAAATTATCATAACATAAAATATGATAATTTTATGTACTAAATCCAACAAAAAAATTATATTTAAAAAAGTTTTTTGTGTTATCTTGAAGCCTTATCCCTTTTTAACCATTTTAACCCATTTTACCCTTAACGGAAGTGATAAATGTTTACCATGGTTACTATTAATTATGAAAAAAATTAAGTTGAACATATTTCCTATTACTAATTATACTTATTCTAGAATAAATTTTATAGGATTAAATTTCCATAAGTGATAGAAATTACTTTTATTATATATATTTGGAAATCGTAATGAAAATCGTTTTTAGAAAAATGTTTATTTTAAGCATAAAAATGATTTTATAGAAAAATAAAGATTAATTTTGATTACAATGGAATTAATTTAATTATATTAAATTAAAGGAGAATTATTTTTCTTTAAAACTAAACAAAAATTGAAAGGAACCTTGTAAATTCAGGATTAAGAGAGAATAACTAAATATAGTTTTTATTTAAACAAAAACATTACATGTATTTCCAAAATGTTAAGAATGTTTTTTAAGTTCAACATTATATTTTTATGTACATTATATTAATTCTTAAAGATATATTTGGTCTAGATAAGAGGTTTCAAAAACTTAATAGTTATTATTATATCATGATAATGTTATATTAGTGATAGTTTTTTTGTAAAATTGGTATTTTTCACTATTCACAAAAAAAAATATAATATTTATGAAAAATAAAAAAATCAACCTAATATAACTTTGAAAATATGAATTAAAAAATGAAATTTATTTCATAGTAAAATATTTATAACATTTTTTAAATTTAGGTTTTAATCACATTCTTGAATAAAGCTATGTGTGTTATTATATTATTTCTTTAGAAAGAAAATATTAATTAATATAATTGAATATTGGGTGTTATATCTATATAAAAATAATAAGAAGATGTTTGGGGATGATACATTCTGACTTATAGAACAATATTATAAAAACAGTTAAGGAGATGTATATAGAGCCTACTAAAAGTGTCGATAAAGAAGAACCTCCCACACCAGTTCTAATACAATAAGAAAAAGAAAACGATAAACAGAAGATGATGGTTATTGATACTAATGAGATCACTATATATTTGTATTATTAGTTATAAGTAGAAGTTAAATAGGGGTTTTTCTAGCGTTTTAAAAAAAGAGTTATTTTTCATTTTTTTAAATTTGGAGTTTGTTTACCTCCTCAAAGTTACAGAGAATGAGGAAAAGTTCTAAAATAATAGGAGTAGAAAGACATGGATGCTAAAATAATTAAATATCCAAAATAAGTGTAATAATATAAATATTAAAATGAGGAGTTTTATAAATTATGGATGAAAAAATAATTATATATTTAAAAAAATCCACTATATATTTTGTTTCTCAATAAAGGTTTAATAAGATTTAAAAGAGGAGGTGTAAAATAAGAAAACCAAATGAACTTCAATGTTAGAATTATGTAAATACAAGACAAATAACTTTATACCATAATCCTATTATATGATATGAATAGGTAAGGTTGAGATTCATGACCATAACAAGAGAAATTTATGGGAGGGAACTTTATTTTTGATTAATTTCTTTCTAGGAATTTAGTTTTTATTATATTTATAGGTATTAAATATAGGACGGATATTAGAAATATAGTTTAAGATGTATTATCAATCCTTGATATTTTACATAAGAATGAACCTTATACTTTATTAAGTTGTTTTTTTTTATTTCATGATAAACAAGGCGCAAAGAATTAAAAGTGGAATGAAAGATCATCATGAGGGAATAGGAGTCTTTTAAATTTTTTATTTTTAACTCTCCATCATTTTTATTTTTTATTTTGAATTTTAACTTAAAAATGAATACCCACATTTACATTTTTAATTATTTATTGATCTATGATACAAAATATTATTAGGAATCCCATGATTCCATGTTTTTGGTTTCAATGTTGATTAAATTTAATGAATAAAATGGGGGTATGAATGTTTTCAGATAATCATAGGGGTGTTAATTTAATAAATCATGATTTGAGGAGGCTAATTAAATTATATATATGAAATTTCCCTTCCATATTTTATATTTTTATTTTTTAAAATTTATGAGGAATAATTTATTATTATTATTCATTTCCATGGGTGGATGACCAATATATTATGCTCCCACTCCCATGAAAAATCTAAACCAATTATTTCTCATTCATTCTAAGCATATTTCATGAGAGAAACTTGGTACATTCCCACCTTCTAGAAATTTCTTTTAGATATTTTAAAATTTATGATTGTATTAAGTCACTTTTAAAATAATTGAGGTTTTTATTAAAAATAACATATCCTTGAGACCACCATTTACATTGAATCCTTATTTTATGTCTATAGAAACCATGAATTAACTTTTTAGGTAAGTTCCACATTACAATCTCATATTATCCTTTCTTGTCCTTACTCTTAGTATTTTTCATTATATTCAATGATTTATGTGTGGGGGAGTTTTCCATGGTGCACAGGGATGTGATATATTGATGAGGAGACATGAGGTGTTTCATATGGTTTTTGGGAGACTTTATTATTATATTCCATTATTTATCCCTCTTGAAAAAAATAAAAAGATGAAAAATGGGGAAAATGGGTTGTGTCTTCCGTTGAACAAAAATTACGATTACCTCACTAATGATCTTATTATAACTATTAAAATCAGTGTCATGTAGATCTAATGTTGTGTTGAGTGATGGATAAGATCAATCCCAATAATAACTTTTAAGAAAAAAACTATAGGGTGTATATAATTCATTATGATTTCATTGAGTCATGACCTTTACATTGAGTTTAGGGAATGAGGATATTTCATCATTGAATGAGTATTTTCATTGAGCAGTACATTTTAATTACCATGTATACTACTTTATAGTCAAACATCCTTCTTGAACCTTTTCTTGTTTTTATATAATTACTTAGTTTTTATAAAGACTATGGAATTGAAAAAATATGATAATGTAATAGTTGAAAGTTCATTCTCCACATGGGTGCCCTTATAATTTTTGTGTATATATAAGGGATTTGATAGTCATATTTTATAATCACTTTTCAAAATTAAATTTATTAATTTTAGAGATCATTCATTCAATTTATTCAATGATTTTATTAAATTTTGGCTATGGAGATAGATCAGGTCACGTGAAGAATATAAAGAAAATGGAAACTGAGTGCTTTCATAGATCAGTGCACAACTTGAATAAATGGAGGAGATCTTAGTGTGTAGATTCGTTGGGCATGGGGGAACCCTAGTAGGGGGTTTATAAAGTGATCATATGAGTTGGAAATGTTTTAGGATTATATTTTAATGAGAGTCTCTCTATTTGAGTTTTTTATATTGGATTCTAAACTCATAGATACTCTATATACTTGCATGTACACCATTTTTTGGTTGCATATCACATCATCGTATTTAGATACACTCACCTATGTCGTAGCCATTGTCTCTATGTCATAATTCTACCATGACTGAATGAGCTAGGATCGACTCTCCACTAGAAATTTTAAGTAATCCACACTAAAAGTATTATACCGAATCATGGATCAATATGGAATTTTTCTGAATGATGAGCTCTTTTAATGGCTATAGTCATTACATCATACAGCTATCCACTACAAAAAAGGTGGGTATAAAGATTTTTATGAAGGATTCAGTGATGTGGTATGCCTATATGTCATAGTTATTATAGTTAGATGAAAACTCAATCCCACATCAATTTCCATAATGAGTGGTGGATAACATATAAACCAATATATGATACTCCTCCAATCACAAATTGGTTTTAGGATGGAACCCTATAAGGGATTATGTATTGGTCCTAGAAGGATAGGACTAGTAAGAAATATCCCTCAACAAGTGGTATTAGAGCCATGGTATAGCCCAGGTGTGATGTGGGTGTCTCCAAACTAGTTTAATAATGATAACGATGGCTCGGTTTGAGTATTTGGATCCATGGTGGTGCCTTGTATCAAATGATTGTTTAATAATAGTGGGCATATGACCAATCCCAATGAAGAGATAAATAGTGGTGAGAGTGCATGAGTATTTGGATTATATGGATTATCATTGATGTTAAGGCCTAGTTTTGTTATATATTTTTTGAGGAAAGGATTTTAAAGGGTAAAACCCGATCCCACATCAGTTTCTATATGGAGTGGTGGATAACATATAAGCTTAAATGGAATAATCCTCCTATAACTAATTGGTTTTAGGATATAAATCCAAAAGGGAGTATGTTTTGGCCTTGAAAGTATGGTTCTAGCAAGGAATCACTCCCAATAAGTCCTTGGGGAGGAAATGAATTTGTCTCTAGATAAAAACTCAATTTCGACAAAATATTGTGGGGATATCCAATGAAAACAGAAGTGAAAAAATAAATAAAAGGAAATAAATTGAGATGCATATTTTAATTTGGAAAATCTTGAAATTATGCAGATTAAAATCCATGGGGAAACTCCAAGAAAAACCACTAATATTCATAGAGTACATAATCTATGTAAAATCCAAAAATTTGGATTATAGTAAGATCATAGAAAACCTATGTGAAAAAATACACCCTAATATGCCTCTTCCTTTTCAATGATAATCATCTCATGAAAAAAAATCACCCCTTAAAGATCAAAACCAAACATACAACATCATTTTGGTACCACCAATAAGTCATTAAACAATATGATTTGTCTATGATCATTATCACTCACACCCAGAAACCATCACCCACATATCTACTTTATTCCATGCCTTTTCCCCTCTTATACACACCCTACTACTCCCTTTATAGGCCATACCATCCACCCATTCAAATATTCCACATGAACTTCATTTGAATTTTAAATTTAGATAAAAAACCTTATCTAAATTTTAAATATGGTATGTGGCCACAATATTTGAAAATCATATTTTCATAAAAAACTCCAAAAAGGAAACCACATGGGATAAATCCTAACAATACCCCCCCAACCCATCATGAAAGTAGATATAATTTAAAAAACTTATTTGAATAAAAAATTGATTGGTATCACACTAACCACCATCTTCTATAGAAAATATGACAATGCCCTTTTATAGCTCTAGTAGAAACCTGAAACATCCCCCTGAAAAAGAAATATAATGCTGAATTCTTTATCATATCTGTATCTACACTTTAAATACAAGAATAAACAATATATGGCTCCCCCATAACTGTGATCATTACATAATCTAGACAACCTATAGGAATTAATTACTCCATTTTCTCAACATCCTCAGACCATTCAGAAACTCTCAATGCATCACCTCGATCTTTTATTTCAATTTATTCTTCACTGGTGGCACTCTATAAATAAAAGGAATTAGTTGTATGACCTGAAATAGTTGTCCTATCCCTCTTTAGCTTCCAAAATTTCTTTATCCTAGTTTATGTTCTTTGGATCATACTCTATGATCTCCTATTTTACAAATCTAATAAATTCCTCTTCACAAATACATTTCTCACTTCAACCCAAACCTTTACATCGATCTTATAAATCATGTCATCCATTTTTCCTCATAAATATACAATAAATTATATAGATAATTTATATATTCCATTTCTAAATGAACTCCTGAATCCATCATTATCAAGATCACAAGAAGATAAAAAATTATGGCATATGCCTGACACATGTCACACATCCCTTAATATTAGCGTACAACTTGTATTTATAGTGATAAAAATATCACCAACCTTAATGAAATTAGAAGAATATCCATTTTCCATCTTAAAAATACCAAATTAAACTTATTTTTATTAATAAAATAAATCAATATTTGGTGTAATATGGTATGAATCTCTTGAATCAATCACTCATTCATTGTACAGATCTAACTTCTGATAATCAATGTCATCTGAAAGTAAATCACCCTCACCATATACAAGACTTATAAGGGTATCTCAATTTGAAATTAAATCATCCTTACATGGTAAAATACTTATAATGATATCCTTATAATAGGTTTCATACATATTTTTTTCTTCCTTATGATTTTACAAATTATAGCAGTTTCTCTACACATGGACCTCTTTATCATAAAAGAATCACTTTACATTTATTCTTGTCTTCAATAAAAATATATGATTAATAAATACATATGTAAAAGACAGAATACCATTATTAACTTAAGAATCATCATCATTGGTATTTTTCTGAGTCTCGTTCATCAATAATGATAAAATCACATCATAAAAATTCATAGTGTATTTCCTGAATTACAATGTGGTGATAATATTACCATATGAATCATGTAAAAAACATAATATTATTAAAGATTTATCTTAATATACCATTTAAATAGGTACTAAATTACCTTTATCATCAATATTAATATAAACCGATGATAGATTTATCATATTTTTGGTGAGCTGGTCCAAATGGTTACCTAAATCCCCATTTTCTGGCATTTTCAAGTGATACAATCATTTTTCATAGATAAAAGATTTGTGAGGGATTTTTATTTATACCTACTTTAATTATTTTCCTAGTTATCCTCTAGATATATGAGGTTCATCACCTCCCATAGAGTATTATCAAAAAAATACATCAAATTGTACTCGCTGATAACTATATTATATCCTTCTGATCACCATCACACATCTTCTTCGGTTTCTTTGATTTTTTTTATTCAACACCATCACTGTTTCTAAAAAACCAAAATATTTTTTACTTTTTTATTATATATATTAAAATCATTCTTTCCAATAAATAGTTCAATGTGGGTATAAATCCCTTGTCTTGAATAACCCATGTCTAATCAGCAAGAAAAATAGATGACCTCATTTGATAATAGTTGTTGGGGAGGAAGAAGATCCATCCTAGGATAAAACTTGATTGTGAAAAAATATTGTGAGATTATCCTATGAAAATGAAATCATTAAAATAAATATCAGGAAATAAATTGAGGAATATATTTTAATGTGTAAATTCCCTCTAATGCAGAGGATTTAAAACCATGGGGAGACTCTAAGAAAATCCACTGATAATCAGAGTACAAAATCCATATAAAAGTATGAAGCTTGAATTATAGTGAGAGCATAGAAAACCTATGTGATAAACCACACCCTGATATACCTCGTCATTTTCTCTTATAATCATATCATGAAAAAAATCACACCTCAGATATAAAAACCAAACATTCAATTCCATTATGATACCTTCAATAAGTCGTTTCACAACCTGATTTTTTGTTACTCACCACTGGTCATGCCCAAAAACCATCATCCACATATATGATTTCCACCACAAATTTTTTTTCTCAATTTTAAATATTTAATGGGACCATCAGATTTGAAAATATTATCTATGTAAAAATATCCAACAAGGAAACCATCTAGGAATAAATCTAACACATATTACCTATTACATCAATGATGAAGATTCATGGTTTTCAAGTTGAGGTTCTATGATGTGGGAAATACATATTGTTCCATGGTTTTTCACTACTATACTATAGGATAACCATTTTTAACATCAGATAGGCTCAAGTTAAGCTTCATGGAATAGAGACCCACACCATAGCCTTTTCACTATGATACATAAGGATTGCATGGGGAAATGATCAAGGCCTGCTATAGGTGGTTCTACCATAGATGTCCAGTTTCATTGTGTACTGAGCTAGATAAGGCTTATATTTGTGAAGAATAATTTTAAATGTGAATTTATGTTGTTCATTGTATGATGATGATGAAGTTTTAATTTTATATACAATATAGGATCTTGTATCATTGGCCTTTCTCTATGATATGGAGGACCTAGATTTGGAAGAAGATTGGTTTTTAAAGAGCATATTATCTATGTTGTAGTTATGGTTTTGTACCTAAAAGATAATATGGAGCTGGTATCTTTGTGTTGAAACCCAATTGTATGTTGAAGAACCTATATAATTATAGATATATAGTTCAACTATTTTTTCCCATTCATGTGCTCATAGATGTACTGTGGGGGAGATATAAGTAGATTATGCATGTGATTTCCATGAATAATTGAGAAGTTTTAATTTTATATTGTATGATGTTGGGAGTTGCAAAACTAATGAAAGATAACATATGGGGATAAACAAATATGAAAAAATATTTTCAACTAGACCCCTCTCTCTTGGATAATTCAGGGTGGTATTTGGAAGGATATATATAAGGATACTTACATGTTGACAAAGAAGGAACCATTTCCAATTCAAATAGATAAAATATATCTCAATATTTGGAATATAGGATATACAAGTAATTTACCTAGGGGAGATATATATAGGTATTTTTGTCTATAAATAAATTATGGTTATTAATGTTCATGGGATTGAATTTGGGGGGGATCTAACTACATATTTGGTCTGGGAATGCTTGATTTTATCAATTGGTTTTTCTATTTTTATTTTTATTTTTCTCCATCTCATTATTACCATTAGAGGGTAAGTTCTTATGTAAGGTTTTTGTAATGTAAGGGGGATTGATAAATAAAGTATAATTTTTTTATGATTCCAATTATGGGATCTTACATTTACTCTATTTATTAAATCTCTTTATCTTTTATTTAGAAAAACCAATTCCTTAGTTAGAGAGGGTCCTTGTGGGAGTTTTTGAGTGAGTTATTCACCCTAGGTAATGGGTTAGTTTTTTCTTTATGTTTAAACATAGTTTTGGGTTACCTATATTATATAACCGGTAGGCAAAATGGGTTGTGAGTAGGATGGAAAGTGATGACCTGGGAATTAAACATGATTTTGATAAAATCATGTTATCATCATCTATTTTCTAATTTTTACTACATGAACCTGATGTTACAATTTGTTGGTGCACATCCATCTTCATTGGTTTATCTTGGGAGAGAATAGTTATATTTTATTCCAAGATAGTTGCATATCTTATCTACTGATTTAGAGTTGTAACAAGTCTTTTTTTGTTATAAATTGGGTTTCCATATACAATAATACTCCCTTGGTAATTAGTAGTTTAAGAACATTTATTATAAACTAGATTACCTATAAAAATTAAAAATTCCTCAGGTGAGGTCATAAGTTCACATGCCTCATCTTGATTCTCCTAGTCATTTATATTTCTCAAATAAAAGAGTATATTTTGTATATATTAATTATTTAATGTCATTAACAGTATCGGTTCAATTATTTCCTCTTGGTATCCTAAACTTGTTAATGTTTGTTTGTCTCCACGATCATCGAATATTCCATTTTTACCATAACTTCTCATCTCCACTAATTTTCCAAGAATACCATTTTCTCATTTCATTCTAATTTTTCCCTAGCCTAATAATTATTCATTTTTAATTTAGTAAAAGAAATTGGTATTCTTTTTTAAAAAAATTTCCACAAATATCCACAGTAAATCATTATCTATTACTTTATGAAAATCATACAACAATAATATAAATATGGCATGACTCTTTTTGTTCATGGTCATGAAAATCTATGAAATTTTAGAATCAGTTGGAATTTGAATTATTAGAAATCATCATAATATGATATTCCCAATTATTCCAAAAAATCCTAAACCCATTTTCGAAATTTAAATCTCTTTTGAAAAACTCAAGCATCATCGCATTTGATATCCAGAAACATTTATTCTAGAATTTTCAATTTTAGTTTTTTTAATTCCTCATATTTCCCTCCTATATTGAACATATAATGAACAATATAAATATCATCTTAATAATATATTTCATGAATCATGGTCCTATTTATGATGTTTGGATCAAAGTTAAAAAGCACTATAATCACCTAATTTAATTCAAAAATAATATTTTAGGATTTCATCAAAATAATAAATTTATCAAACTATTGGATCATTCATATGATATATAACATCTTACATTTTATAAACATATTTTTTTATCTTCAGAATCATCTTATGTATGAACATAATATGATGGAGTTTTAAATATTTCCACTTCCCCAAGGATGAACTTATTATGCATGGTTTCAAACATCTTATATATTATCCATTATTCTTATTTTTATACCATTATAATTATGTATTATATAATCTTTTTATATACCATGAATTCATCTTATGTATTCCCTACCTTTACTGTTTTTTAGACTCACCTTAAAAACATATTATTTTTATACTTTAAACATCTTACATATTAGTATAACCATCTTATATGTAACTACTTTGGTCAATTTTCACTATCTCATCTCAACACATATTACATATTGATTAAAATTACTATGCATGGATGGAATTTATAAAATTCTACCTCAAAACCCAAAAATATCTTATATATTTGGAAAATTCTTTTTAGTTTTCCATTCCTTTATATTTTAGGGGGGAATATATTACATATCCTATTAACTTTTCCAAATTTCTACACTCTTGAAAAAATCATATATATGCATGCCCTGTCCAATTTTAAAATATAAAAATGAATTCTATAATTTCTATAAATATTCTTAGATCCACTTCTAACCTTCTTAGGAACTATATAAACAAACTAAAAGACTCTGTAAAATAACATAATGTTTCTAAATATCTTAAAACATACTTCATATTCTTTATAGAAATTATCAACTCAAAATTGAGCATTTACATGAAACTCTAATACATCATCAATGTTGCTTCAAATCATCTATTAAAACATTTATCCAAGTCATATTCATCGCTCAAATTATTATCCTATATTATAAATAACCCTATGATGGATTCACAATATTTTCAGCTAGCTTTTATTTGCTTTAATAAAATATCTTCATGTTGTTTTGATATCAAGATTCTCTAACATAATAAAACTATAGTAGAAAATACCATTATCCTTTTATGAATAAATTCCATTGGTTCTAAACAATCTAGATCCCTTATCATATGATTTAAGTTCTTCTCACCAAGCAGCAGCTCAACAATCCTACATTGATAACATAATATTGGATCTTTATTTTCATGAACAATGAAGCTTGAAATTATTAATATTAATTATTATAAATATATTGACTATAAATACAAAAGTAATCTTCATCATCCATTTATATTTTTTATGAGGTGCACTGCATATCATTGCTTGATCATAAAATATTGATCATTCTCCCAATTTAATTTTTAGCATACCTTTATGATACTTTAATTATCTTTATCAATTATTTGTTAACACATAAATTATGGTTCTTATCATACTATAATCATTCCCAAAAATATAATATTATATTCTCTACATGTTCAAGTTGGTGTCATAGGACCAAAAAAACATAGTTATGATCCAAATCAAGAAACTGTTAAACTCTTTTTTCCTTTTCCAATAAATATTTCACACAATTCTATATTTCATGTATGCGTCACATTTTTGTTCCCCATAACTATTTAGATTAGTAATATCATTCAAAAAAAATATTTTTTGAGATATTCTCCCTGGTTTTTTTATTAATATCATTTATTTGTAGATTCCATAAATTTTTTTCCTCTTCTAATATCAAAAAACATGAGTTCTATTTACTAAATACATTATAGAGATTTTCATTTATCCTCTATTATTGTGTTGATGAAATTAATACCTTTATATTGATCAAGAAATCATTTTTATTGAATTTGAATTTGATTCCTAGTCTATAAAGTTTATCTGCACATAAGATATTGTGTTGAAGTTCTTTAACAATGGATAAATATTTTCTTTTAAACTCTTATTTATCTAGCCTTATTTTACTAGTACCCATGATCTCTAAATATATAGCATTTAAAAAGAAAATTATTCTAATTTATATGTCTATTTATATTTTTTAACAAACTCAAATTTTCTATCATATGGGATAATCACTCACTATTGAGTATCTGTATACAATTTTTCATGAACACTTTCTGTATGACTGCAGTGAGGATTTCCTTCTCATTTTCTTTATTTATATCCATCTGATTCTAAATTGGTTTGAGACATTAGCAGTTCTTCATTCATTATTTTTATTTGAAGACATAATGAAATCTTACTCCTCTTATAATGGTTAAATCTAACATTTAATGGAATAGTGTTCATTCATTAACTTTCTATATATCATGATTTAGCATTGAATATATTATTTATTCTTTTAAACCTATAATCATAAGCTATATGTCCATAAATTATTATAGTAATTGTAATATATACTAAAATAATTTCTCTATTAAGGTTTATGATATGCTCTCATTATATTGTAATAGATTCTAGGTTCCCCAAATTAAATATAACTCTTTCCTCATTAGAATATTCAATAATTTACCTAATTGGACTCAAAATTGACCCTTGATTAATGGTAATATCATTTCAAATTCACCCAACATGTTTTATACCTCTGATTTTCTCAAAGGGTCTCTAAAAAACATTGATAATTATTTCCCATAGTTACCACCAAACTTTTACATTATGTTACTCTATTGACATAGTAATTTTTATTTTGGATGACTCAACATAAAATATAATTTCAATTTTACCCTTAAGTTTAGACCATTTATAAATCAAAAAATTATCATAATTCCTCATAATAAATTCATCTATATCAATAATTTATAAAATAAAAATAACTGAAATGGTATCTTATTATTGGATTCTATAGATTTGAATTCATCTTTCAACATCCTCATCGGGGTCACCGACTCTTATTTTTGAGTTTCAATTCACATTTTTCAATCCATGGTATTATGAATAAGTTTATATAAAACCAATTATTTTTATTTACACTTTATCATAATTTCAACAACTTATCTTGGTTTTTATTTTGAAACTAATTGATCTTCCACACCCTTTTATAATAGAGAGACTTTAGTTTTTTGTTGATCAAAATACATTGGGAAATTATTTTAAAAATACACTAATTTTTATATTTTTTATCATTTTAATATCATGCTCCTCTAATTGACCTTAGATATAAACATTGAAATAAAAAACTCCTTCCAGTTTATTTATATCTTTTTTTATAATTAAATCTATAATACTATAACTATCAAGGTATCCTCTAAATATGACTTGAATTTGTTATTAATATTATTTGTCATATAAATCATCATTTTATCCCTCTATATATAATATATTATTTTATTGAATCATTTTAAAGAACTAATTTCAAGACATGACATTTTATCTTAGGGAAACATCCTTTGTTGGTATTGTGAGTAGTAAAACTCAATACTATCTCTATAAGGATTATCTAAAAAACTCACTAATATGTAAAAAAACTTTTTACATTTAAATAATTCTAAGATATTTTTACCTTAAAATCATCCCTTACCAATTATAAACATTCTAGTAATCATTGATAAAAATTCATCACTCAATTAATCTCTTTGTTCATCATGGTTGAGGTTGGGATTTTCTATCACCTTAAAAGCTCTTACAATAGAAGAATAAAGTTTCTTAAAATATATATTAATCTTAATTTCATAATCCAACATGAAATTTAAAAATTAAAATTTGAATTCATCAATAAATATCATTCTTTATGTGTTGAAACCTTTAAATTGTATAATGGTGGGAGTTATCTCAATATTATCTATAAATTATCTCTATTAATGAATTAATTTACAAGACACCAATGTCACAAAGAACTAAAATTATATGTTTAATGATTCCTTCATTTTTTTACATTGTAATTATCTTAAAATCATTGTATTTATTTTACAATGCCTAAAGGTTTTCATTCCTATCCATTCTTTCTCTTTCATGGATATTAATCAAAATTCCCAATATTGATCTCACGTATGTTTGATAAAATATATTTATGTATATATTATTTGAATGTACTATAAATAAGGAATGTGATACCTTTTTATTAGTGTTTTTAATCTTCTTATCAATTTAGTTGAAAGAAAACTCTATAAGATTCTTACTTGAATTCAATGTACTGAAATCAAGAAAAAATATTATTAAACATATCATATTTGATATCACATATAGTCCTTTTACATACGATATTTTTTAACTTTAAAATTTTTAACACCCTTCTCATTCATAGTGCTCTCAATGTCTATATTTTCCTTGTGAAAAATCACTTAATGAAAACCTTTTTACCCTGCTACCACTTTTTGGAACCAGAATGACCTAATCACCATCACATGTGGATTAATTGAGTTGTTTCAAATTCATTAATTGTATGGACATTGTTAATTATATGAAAATAATTCAAAAAACCTATAATTCTATATCAAACATATAAAATATCCACATTATAAAATTTAATATGAATATATGTGTGTTTTTTACTCATCTCATAGTTAATCATAATTATCCAAAGAGTATACATCAATGGAGTGTTAATGTAAAATGAAATTTCTAATGTAATATCATGATTACAATATTTATAAATGAATCATTATTCAATCATGTTGGGTCAAAAGCTCATTTTTTAAACCTCACTTTTGAAAAACACAATCTACCCTTTATATGTTTTCATGTTTCTAACATTTTTCATTCTTATGTTATAAAGAATTTTTATCATAAAATATTTAGTTATACCTAATAAATAATAATAGTTTTATCAAATGGATATATACCAAGTGTAACAGAAAAACATGTACAATTTACAAAGTATATAAGAAATAATTCATTGGAAAAAGACACAGAAAATCTACTAGATGAATATTTATAAAGACTATTAGATAAATACTTACAAAATTACAATAGATACATTGTTTCATTTATACTGGATGAAACATTAGATGAAATATAATGGTTCAATACATAATAATCATCAAGAAAATGATATTGCACTAAAACTATCAAGTGAAGAACGTTTTTGTCCAATGTCATTGATAATAATCCTGATAAATGTGGAATATGACCATTGGAACTCATATGTAAATATGATATTAACCTCTAGGAAGAATTATCTGATGACATAAGATATAGAGTTGCTACTAAAGTGTTGTAATATATTTCTATTGAGAGATCTTATTTTATATACTTTATAAAGTTTTTTTAAGGAATAATTTGTGAGTTTTACTCTGTAAATTCTTTAAGATTTTTTGTTGTAATTGAGGTTTCACCGATTTGGTGGATCAAGGGCTCTCTGGGATAAATATATAAAGTTTATCTGATCATCTTGATCAAGGGTTCTTGGGGATAGGGAAACTGATTTTGTCCAATAGTTTTGATCAAGGACCTTCTAGGATTAGAAGAAATACCTTACGATAGGTTAATTCGTGGATACCTAAAGTTAGGTTAAGATACATTCTTATAAATTTAGTTAAAACTGAAGAAATTTCTTAATAAATTTATTTTATGTTTGTTACCTTCTTTAATAAAGGTCATGTTACTTTATTTTTACTTATTTCTACATTTTTACATATTTCTGTTGTGCATATTTTTAGAAAATATTATATTGTTTCTTATAAACTATTTCTTACCCTATTTACAAAGTGTATCAAAAAAAATAGTTTTTTTTATAAAAATTGGTGTTGTGAAAAATTGTATGTTTAAATTTTTTTAAACAAAAATTCACCCCCACCCCCCTATTATATTATATTTATATACTCTTATGGTTTAACATTTGGTATCAGAGAAGGTATCTACACATATATATTTTATATACTAACTATATTTGTAGAGAGGAGTATTTTCTATTTTACAAAGTAAGTTTTAACCATTGCGAATCTTGGTAATATTAATCATATAAAAACCACCAATATTTAGTGCTTATGAATATAAATACAGGTGAGATAAACTGGATGATTTTTTTATTAATACTAATTTTTTTATGATGATTGAAGTTATAAAATTATAGATAAATAAGTTTTAAATTTTTCTAGAGTAGAGAATTATGAATATTAGTTGAAATATAAAGTTATAAATACTTTCTTATGTTCTATGACAAGAATAATTTACAGTCATATTTCTTCTTGTGAAACTACTAACAATATTTAGAAAAAGCTGGAAGTTGCTCATTTTGGAACCTCTATGGTTTTGGAGAATAAAATAGCTATGGTGTATAAAAATTATCAAATTTTTTATTTTTAACTAGGTGAATCTATTTCTCAAATGCATCAATGTTGTATGACTATAGGGAATAGTTTTAAATCTATTTCTAAAAAGGTATTATTATATGATCAATTAATAAAAAAAATTATTGATTTTATTCCAAAGGAATGGGAATCTAAATTTAAAATGATAGATGATATTAAACATATAATAAAGATAAATTTGGTTGAACTTATTGGAACTATCATGTGCTATGAGAGTTGGTTTAAATAGATATTGAAAAGGAAAATAAAAATAATGGTGTTGTTTTTTATTCAACATATAATTATATATATAAGAATGTTAAATATTTTGAGAAGGTTTGTAAATAATTGAAATTAAAGAAGAAAAGTAAGGTTGAATCATATACTAGTTCATCAGAGGAATGTGATAATGAGATTTCTTAGTAAGCTAAGAGGATGAATATAATATTTCTAAATAAATACTTTCATTAAAAGTATAATAAAATTTAGAATTATAGAGGTGATAAGAAGGACACTTCTAAGATTATTTTTTATGAATCTATGAAAACTATACATATCAAGCCATATTTTCCAAGGTTGAAAAAGAAATATAAGTTCTTAAGAAAGTTTTATAAGAACAAAGGAAATGATAGTATGAAATATTAAGATATGTGGGGTTCCAATGGTGGTGATTCTTATTTATAAGTTTCTTATTATGACAGTAGTTATGATCCAAAATCTATGAGTTTCTATACTAGAATTCCAAATAATAACCAATGTTGTATATTGAATGTATCTATAGAACCATTACCAATTTAACATGAAATTCTAATTACCTCGAATATGATGATGAATATAGTTCTACTTATTCAAAAGAATAAAATGTTGTTACATATGATAATGAGGAAAATAAATATAGGCTTGAGTAAATGACTAGATATATTAATTTGATGGAGAAAAAGAATAATAAAGTTGTAAAAGACTATGAATGTGATATGATATAAATTTATAAAGAAAATTTAAAAATTTAAAAACTTACTTCAGAAATTTACAATCTTACATCAGAGTTAAATAAAAAAATATAATTCTAGATCAACTACTAATGATGATAAGAATCTAGTTGTAAATAAAATTTTTGATATTTTCAGTCTGATTTCTTTTCAATAATTTTACTTCTAATAAAAAAATTGATAACCTTTACAGACAGTCGAGTCTTCATAGAAATACTTCTAATATATGTTTTAATTTAGTAAAATTAAATTTTTAGCCAAACTACTTTACTCAAAATAGTGCACTCATTTGTACAAAGTTTTAAATATATGTAAATTGGAATAAAAATGTTCATTGAATAATGTTCAGTCATTTTTATTTTATAAATATTATATTTCAAATGAATTGGATATTTTTTATCATAATAAATATGGGAAGATGTTGATTCCAAATGTTCTATTTGATAATAATTCTAGACCTAAGAAAGTTTGGGAACTGAAATCTTAGTCTTTTTATTTTAGGGAGAAAGGTTGTATAACAACAGCCAAAACATATGATACATGGATAGAAGTTTCTCCAGACATATTATTGGTAATAAAAAGTTCTTCTATAAGATAATAAAGATTAAAGGTGGGAAGTTATCTTTTGATGATAATGATCAATGTAAAATCCATACTACCAGTGACATTTAATTTCTTGTTAAATATTTAAATTATAATTTTTTATATGTTGTAGGAATTATTCATGATCTCATTAGCATAATACAATTATGTAATGATGGGTATATTTTGATCTTCGGGAATGATAAAGGTATTGTTCAAAGTTTATAATGTAAATTTATTCTTTCTTATGATAATCATGAGATTTTTTACATCTTAAACATATAATACCTTAAAATCCAAGATATACATTTCCAAAGTGTAATGGAAGATCAATTGTAGTTGTGGCATAGATGGTTAGGATACTACAATGTAATAACATTAGCTAAAATTTCTAATAAAGGACTTGTTATAAATCTACTAGACCTTAGGTTCAATTCTTCTAAAGTTTTTGACCCATGTCAATATGGTAAGAAATATAAGTAAATATTTAAATCTATTAGTGAAGTATCAACTTCTAAAGCTTTATATTTATTGATTATTGATTTATTTGGTCTAACACAAACTGGATATTTTGTAGGAATATATTATATATATGTCTTGGGTGATGACTACATTAGATATACATTGGTATATTTTATATCTTAAAATTTGGAAGCTATCTTTATTTTAAAAATTTTATATCCCATGTTATAAATTAGAAAAAAAAAACCTTGGTTACTATCCATAGTGATCATGGTAGTGAGTTTGAAAATTTTGATTTTGAAACTTTTTTATTAAGAAATTCCTTACATATAACCTCTCAACTCCTAGAACACCTCATAAAAATTGTATAGTTAAATGAGGAAAGATAATTATTTAGGAGATTACCAGAACCAAGTTGATTGAATTATAAGTTACTAAAACTTTTTTGAGATAAATATGTTAGTATTTCTTTCAATACTATAAATTAATTTTTACTAAGACCTTTTCTTAATAAAACTTATTCTAATTTTTTTATAGGAAGAAAACCAACACTTTAACACTTTAGAATTTTTGGATGTAAATTATTCATCTTAAACACTAATTAAAATTTACATAAATGTGATCCAAAATCTAATAATGGATTTTTTATTTTCTATTCTACAGTAATTAAGGATTACCATGTTTTTAAAAAAATCACAAACACTGTTGAAGAAACTATGCATGTTAATATTGATGAAACTGACCCTTTTCTTTTAAAACACCCTGAAACCACATATTAGTATGATATTTTCAAAAATTATTTTCAACCCATGTTGGAGAAATATTTGGAAAGAATAAAAAATGAAGAAAAATTTTCTAAAGTTACACCTCCTAAATAAATTCAACCTATTATTGAAAAACAACATTTTATAAACCCATGGAATCAATCGATCATAAGGAATACTCTCATTGATAATATCATTGTTTATGTAGATCAAAAAGTCAAATCTAAAATTACATTAATAAATGAATGTGAATATTATGAATTCTTATCAGAATTTGAACCTAAACCCATTTATGAGGATTTAGGTGATGAATATTGGATAAGGAAAATGCATGATGAGATTAATTAATTTAAGAAAAACAAAGTTTGGACCTTTGTAGAAAGACCTAAATATCATCCTATGATTGGAGTAAATTGTGTTTTTTATAATAAAAATGAAAAAAAAAATGAATTATAGTTAGAAATAATCCAAGGATTTTTATTAATGGATATAATCAATAAGAAGGTCTATATTATGAAGAAACATTTTCTCCTTAGCAAGACTCGAATTAAATATATACTTCTATCCTTTATCACATTCTTAAATTTTACTATTTATTAAATGTATGTGAAGTGTTCTTTTATTAATGGATAAGTACATGAGTAATTTTATAAAGAATAACTACCTGATTTTGAAAATGAAAAATATATGTATCTTGTTTTTAGGCTTACTAAGGTACTTTATGGACCTAAAAATGATCCAAGAGCTTAGTATAATAGACTAAACAGAATTTTATATAAAAATAATTTTATTAAGGGATCTGTTTATATAACTCTTCTTATCACATTTTTTTTATGAAAACAATAATTTTCAAATTTATGTTGATGAAATTTAAATTGTTTCTACTAAAAAATCCCTTTCAGATTCGTTTGTATAACTTATGAAATCTGTGTTTGAAATGAGAATGATGGAAGAACTAACATTTTTCCTTAGTTTTCAAATTTCTCAAAAACTTTAAGTAACTTTATTATCTCATGAAAATTAAATAAAAGATTTATATAAGAGGTTTGGTTATGACAACACTAAAAATATATGTATTTTTATCATAACCTCAAAAAGCCTTGATCTTGATAAATTTGGGAAGCAAGTTAATCAAAATATTTTTAAAGGAATGATGGGTATTTTATTATATCTTATATATTTTTAACCATATTTAATGTTTTATATATACTTAAGTGCGGGAATTAAATAAAATACAAAACAATTTCATCTAAAATATATAAAAAAATATTTTTTATCTTAAAGGATATTTAGATCTTGGATTATTTTATTCTTCAAGAAATTATTTCAAACTAAAAAAATAGATGATCACTTTGGTGGGTGTAAAATAGTAAGGAAAAGTACATTTGGAAAATTTCATTTCTTAAGAGAAGCTTTAGTTTTTTTGTTTTATAAGAAACAACAGTCAGTATCACTTTCTACTGCTAATGCAGAATATGCAGCAACTAGAAGTTATTGTGTATGAAACACACACATAGATTTTTCCATGAGTTTTAATA
Organism: Viscum album; assembly: GCA_963277665.1. Taxonomy (NCBI): domain Eukaryota; kingdom Viridiplantae; phylum Streptophyta; class Magnoliopsida; order Santalales; family Viscaceae; genus Viscum; species Viscum album. The sequence continues at coordinate 525,391,230 of OY728150.1, forward strand.
AAAATCTAATTTTGTGTGATAACAAAAGATTCATAGATTTTTCATAAACCCAAAACATCACTCATGATCAAATCACATAGATATAAGACACTATTTTCTTTGGGATGACACAAAAAAAAGGAGATATTATTTTATAGTTTATCATAATGTAAGATAAACTTTCTAATATTTTTATAAAATCCATCAATTATGATATATTTGAATATTTTAAATAGAATCATGGAATGATAAATATAAAATTATCATTAATTCACTTCATTTTTTTACCTATCTCTTTACAGTAAAAAAACTCCCCAACAAAAGGTGAGGTCATTTTTCATTAGTTTATTTTTCTTAACATGTTTATTTTATAGCTTGTAAAAAAATATATGGATAGAGTTTTTTTATAAACTTTTAAGTTTCATTTGAATGATATTTGTCTAAAGTTTCATAGGATAAAATTTTCCTTCTAAATTTTTCTTATGCAGTCAAGTATATCAATTCCTTAGAAAAACATTCATAAGAAAGTATTTCGATTCATCAGAATAAGGTTTGTCCACCAGGAAACCTTTTCTTGCTATTTATAATATTGGAAGAATATTTTATAAAAAATTACAAATTTTATGTTTTATCATAATTTTGTTCATCCAAGAAAACTCAAAACTTTCTAACAAACGTTAAAAATGTTTAAGAGTTCAAAATCAATATATTTCTTAAACAGTTTATGTCATTATTTTCTAAGATAAATTTTCATTCACCGAATATTAATAAAGATAAAATATCTCTATCCTTGCCTATAAATATAAGGAATGGATTGGGTTTTTTTATACTTGTTTTTTGAATCTATGGGGAGATCTTGAAATTGTGTTTTTCTTTAGTCTGTTTGATTGAGTGGATCATCTAATTCCTTTAAAGTTTGTTTGATTAGTCATAATGGCTTCTTCAGATGATCTCACTACCATTGAAGTTATGAAATAATGGTTTATCAAAATAAAATTTGGTTTGAAAGGTATAATTCCCTTATAAAATTTTTTATTCTAATTCAAGGTTGGAAGTCTCCATGTGTATCCAAATACTATTTTGACTTAAACTATCTAAGTATAGTAAGACAGTTCTATATAACCTTAGAGTTTAATTAAAATTACATCTTGAAGAATATTCCTTTAAAACTTTTTGAAAATACTTATGATATTAACATCAAAAGATTGATGAGCTAGTTGGTATACCTATAAAAGGTAAAGCATCTTTTATTAATCATAATATACTAGAAAATATAGGTTCTTTCAAAAAACCTTTGGCAGAGAAAACCTTATTTTCTTCATATGATAAAATAATAAAATTATCACATCTTTCATGGGATACAAGGATTGTATCTTCATGGGTTCAAAATTTTCTTATACTAAAGAAAGGTGATAGGGATACGTTAAAAGTCAAGGATATATATGTTTTAGATTTCTTTTACAACATGTGAATGGACAATATAATTAAATTTATACTAAACTATATATTTTTATTCAATACTGGATTAGTGAATCTCAAAATTCTTCTTAATCATAATTTTATTAACAATTCCTTGTTTAACTTCATTAAAGACTTGAATGTCAATAATGTAGTTATTCCAGTCATAGATAAATATTTTATTTTGGTGATGAAATAATTGTGAAAATGAGGTTTGTTTTTGTACGTAGTTTAGTCATTCGTAATGAAGTTAATATTATTTTCTATTGGAAAGGAAAGGGGTAAGAAATTTTTTTAAGATGATCATGTCGATGATGAGAAAGGTAGGGATAATTTTTTTTTTAAAAGAAGTTGAAAAATAAAAGGAAGCTGTTTCAAAATCATATCATCCCATAGAAAATTCTCAAGCACCAGGGAAGATATAGGTGTTAAGGAAGAAAGATGAAGTTATTAAAGCATTAAAAATCTCATTGGATATTTTATAATAAAATAATTTTACTTTTACCTCATTATCATCACAGTATAAATAATAATTTTCTCTTAGTTCTCAAAAAGATGAATGTTTAGATGATGAAAAGAAAGAATCTATAAAAAAATCCATAGTAATGTTCTCTGACTGATGAAGAATTATATTTTTTGGAAATATATTAGTCTCTTTTCATCGAAATAGAAGTTCCTACACCTTCAAATGTTATAGAATCAATATTTTCAAATGTTTCGAGTGATTATAACAACTCAAATCCTAGTACTATATCTAAAAGAACCTAGATGAGAATGAATTACTTCAATGTGGTAATTAGGAGGATTGAAATTATTATAGATATATTTCTAGAAATCCAAGATCATAGTAAGTATATTAATGGAAACTATGATGTGATTAATGATTTAAGATTTATAAAAAATCACTAAAACTATTATTGAAAATGGTCCTAAATTTAATGACATCAATGGAAAATCTTCACTAGATTTTATAAAGTTGAAGAACATTATATGATGGATGAATCATACTGAAGAATATATGAAGTTATTCAATGAACGGGTTGCTAGAATAAATAGAAAAAAATTGTATCTAAGTATGTTGATAGTATCATTATTGAAGTTATAGATTGTACAAGATCCATCCATGACCTAAATTTTCTCACCATGAAACAAGGATAATATATTTCTAAGAATAATAAAAATATTAAGGGACTGTAATAAATGGTGGAAAATATTGAATCAATAGTAGTGGACTCTAAAATGACCCAAGTTGATCTATAAAAGATGAATGATATTGTAAAGAAGTTATCCAAGAAATAATTATTTTTTTCCTAAACTCTTGAAAATTTATAATATGTTTTTCATAAATAATTTTGATAAATGTTGAACTATTAAAATGAAATATTTTCATACAATATTTGGATATAATATTTTCTTTTTTTATACTCCTTAAAACTATTTTTTAGATTATCTCTCTAAAATTTTAGGAAATTATTTCTACCTAGAATCTCTTTCCCTTAAGTTATATTTTAAAATCGCAAATGGGGTGAAATGAAAAATAAAAATTACTTCAAAGGGAGAAAGTAATAAAACTCAAAATTTATGTAAGTAAAGGGGAGTAAATATTTCAAAGTTTTACTTTAATATTTTCACTCATGTGTTGTGTGTTTTGATTTTTAAAAAAGGGGTGATTTATAAGTCGAAATATAATTTTATAATCCTCAATATTGACAATCACAATCCACTATTTATATGTTTTCATTTTATAACATTTATCTTTTTCATGTTATATAGATGTTTTATAGGAAATTATTCAGTTATACAGGATAAAGAATAATATTTTTATCGGACTGATGTCTACCAAGTATAATGGATGGACATGTACAATGTACATTGGATGAACATATACAAATACTATCAGATGAAATTTTTATTAAGTTCATCAGATAGAGTACTAATAAGTCCATTAGATAAAGTAATACAAAGTCTAATAGAAATAATTTAGTGGATAGAGGCACACAATTCTATAAAAAATAAATTTATAAAGACTATCAAATGATGACTTACAAATTACATGAGTTTATGTTTTTTATTTTTGTTGAAAGAAACATTACATTCATTGTAATGGTGCAATATATAATGACCATTATATAGAATTATGTTTCACTAAACCTGTCTCGTGAAGAAATCATTTTTCTGATTTTTTTCAATTAATATTGAGAAATTTGGAATCCATCCATTGGATACCATATATAAAAAATACCACAACATCGAGGGATAAGTAGTTAATGACATATGATCTAATGTTTTCTACTAAAGTGTTGTAATGTCATGTTACTAAGAGAGATTTTATTGTATACTTTAGAGAGTTTTCTTAAGGAATATTTTATGAGGTTTATTTTTTAAACACCATAATACATGTTATTATAATTATTGTTTGATTGATCTAGTGGATTTAGGGGTCCCGGTGATAGAGATATAGAGTTTTTCCATCCAAATTGATTGAGGGTTCCTTGGTATAGGGAAACAGAGTTTTTCTAATTTTGAGGTCTTCCTAGGCTTGGAAGATAGATGTTATAACATGTTAAAGCTATGGATATATAAATTTGGGTTAAGATAAATCCCTATAACTTAAGTATAACGTGAAGAAATTTATTAGGAAAGTTTTTATGAGTTTTTTACTTCATTAAAAAAATTATTATTACATTGTTTTACTTATTTCAATAATTTTACATATTTATACTTTTTATATTTTTAGAAAAGTTTATATTTTTTCTTATAAAATAATTCATACTATATGGACAAAATTTATTGATAAAATAGTTTTCCCAATAAACATTATTAAAGGTGGTGGGAAAAATGTATTATTAAATTTTTGTAAGCTATAATTCACCCCCTCTTATAGTACATTTATATACTCTTATGATTTAACATTTGGTATCAGAGAAGGTCTCTACACATATATATTCTTTACACTAACTATGTATTTAGATAAGAGTATTTTCTATTTTATAATAGTAGTTTTAACCATCCAGACTCTTGATAATATTAATCTAAGTAGACCAATAATCTTTGATGGTGCTAACTATGAATAATAGAAAGATAGAATGAAAAGTTGTTTTATTAATACTTTGTATGAAAAATTTTTTATGATGCCTGGAAGTTATAAAATTCTAGGTAAGGAAGTTTTAACTTCTTCAACAGAATATAAGTCAAAATATTATTTGAGCTAAAAGTTAAAAATACATTGTTGTGTTTTATGAAAAGAAATATTTATAGTCATATTTATTATTGTGAAACTAAAAACAATATTTGAAAATCAATGGAAGTTACTCATTTTACAACCTCTAAGGTTTTGGATACTAGAATAGCTATGTTGAGTGTAAATCATCAAGTATTTTATTTTATACTAGATGAATATTTTTCTAAAATTCATTAATGTTTTATTAGTATAGTGAATAGTTTATAATATCTTAGTGAAAAGGAATTATCAGATGATCACTTGATAGAAAATATTATTGATATTATTCCAAGGAATGATAATCTAAACATACAACTATAGATGATACTAAATATCTAAAAAATATATGTTTGGATGATCTTACTGGAACTCTCATGTAGTATGAGAGTATGTTGAAAAGAGATATTGAAAATGAAGAGAAAAATAATTGTGTTTATTTTTCTTCATCATCTAATGCAACAGCTATGAAAGATAAATATTATAAGAAGTTTTCTAAATATTTGAAATCCAAGAATATATATAAGTTTTAATTAGAAAATAGTTTAATAGAGTAAAGTGAGAATGGTATTTCTTAGTTTTATGAGAGCATGTACAATATATTTTCAAAGAAATACATTCGTTACATGTATTAATAAATTCATAATGATAGTGGTGATAAGAAAGACACTTATGAGATGATTTTTTGTGAATCAAAGAAAACTAGGAATATTAAGAGAGATTCTATAAGGTTGAAAAAAAAATGTATTAATCATGTTTTATAATAAAAAATGAAATAAGAGTTTAAAAGATTCAGATATGTGTAGTACTAATAGTGGTGATTCTTCTTCAGAATTTTCATCTAATTATAGAACTAATAATCATAAAGTTATGAGTTTCTATACTGGAATTATAAATAATAACCAATGATACATGGATATGTTATCTATCAAATACCTATCTAATTTAACATAAAATTATTATTACCTTGAATTTGATGATAAATATATTTTGAGTTCTTCAAAAGAAGAAAATGTTGTTACATCTGATGATGAGGAAAATACACCTAGTATAAAAAAAATTCTAGATATATTACTTTGTTGTAGAAAAAGAATAATAAAGTTATGAAAGACTATGAATGTGATAAGTCATAACTTTATAATGAAAATAATATAATTTAAAAACTTACTTCAAAAACTTATAATCTTACTTCAGAGTGATAAAAAAAAAATCTAATTCTAGATCAACTACTAATGATGATAAGAATCTAATTATAAAACTAAATTATAAGATTTTTAGTGTGAATTTATTTTGAAAAAATTTACTTTTGGGAAGAAAAATTTTGATAACCTTTACAGAAAGATATGACCTCATAGAAATACTTCTATAATAGATTTTACTTTAGGAAAATAACATTTTTAGTCAAAATAGTTTATTCCAAAGACTTCACCCATTTTTACAAAGTTTCAAAGAGAATAAAATTGGAAAAAAATGTTTTTTGAATAAATTTAAATCATTTTGATTTTAAAATTTTTATATTTAAAAATAATTAGTAGTTATTCAGTATAAGAAAATTGGATAGTGGATTCAAAAATTTATATTTACTAGTAATTATGGACTTAGCCAAGTTTGGGTAACAAAATATTAGTCTTTTTATTTTGGAGAGAAAGGCTAGGTACTAATAACCAAAAAATATGGTACATGGTTAGTGGTTACTCCAGACATATGAACAGTAATAAAAGGATATTCTATAAGATAATAAAGATAAAAGTTAGGAAGGTAACTCTTAGAGAAAATTCTCAAGGTGAAAATATGGTATCGATGAAATTTAATTTCTTGGTAAAGAATTAATTTCTAATGTTTTGTATGTTATTGGACTTAATAAAAATATCATTAGCATAATCTAATTATGTGATAAATTTTATCTTGTGAACTTTGGGAATGATAAAGTTATTTTTCAAAGTAAATAAAGTAAATTTATTCTTTCTTCTGATAAGTATAAGAATGTTTACACCTTAAACTTCAAAGATGTTAGAAGTCAATATATTCCTTTATTAAGTGCAATGGAAGATCAATTTTAGTTGTGGAATAGAATGTTAGTACACTATAATGTAATAAATTTAGCCAAACATTATAATAAAATACTATTTTGAAATATTCTAAACCTTAGGTTAAATACATTTAAATTTTATAACCTATTTCAATATATCAAGTAAAATAAGTCAAGAATTAAATCTATTTGTGAAGTATAAATTTTTGAATCATTATAGTTAGTGAACATGGATTTATTTGGTATAACACAAACAGGAAGTATTATAGGTAAATACTATATATATGTCTTAGTTGATGACTATACTAGATATACATGGGTCTATTTTCTATCTAAAAAGTTTGAAGCTATTTTTTTTAAATTTTTTAGCCCATGTTAGAAAAGAATAAAATATACCCTTGGTTAATATCCATATGGATCATGGTGGTGAGTTTGAAATTTTTTATTTTGAAACTTTTTCTAGTAAGAAAGTAATTACACATAACTTATCAACTCCTAGAACACATAATAAAATGGTTTAGTTAAATGAAGAAATATAATTATTAAAGAACCATTTGAGTGAATACTCAGTTGCTAAAAAAAATTGGGCTTAATCTATTAGTATAGCATGATATGATATAAACTAATTTTTACTCAGAACTTTTCATAATAAAACTCCTTATGAATTGTGGATAGGAATAAAGCCAGAACTTTCTCACTTTAATGTTTTTGTATCTTAAGTATTCATCCTGAATACTAAATATAATTTACATAAATTTGATCCAAAAGATGATGAGGGAATTTTTATTGTCTATTCTACATAAAGTAAGGCTTATCATGTTTTTATCAAATGAACAAACACTATTGAGGAAACTGTGCATATTAAATTTGATTAAATTAACCCTTTATTATTTAAACACCTTGAAAACACATCTTTAAATGATATTTTCAAAAAAAAAATCCAATCCATGTTGTAAAATTCTTCAGAAAGAAGAAAAACTGAAGAAATGTTTTTAGAAGTTGTACCTCTAGAATAAATTCAACCTGTTGTTCAAGAAAAAAAAATTACAAACCTAAGGAATTAATCACTCTTAAGGAACCCTCCCATTGATAATATTATTGGTGATTTAGATCATCCTGTCAAATCTAGAAGTTTATTAAGAAATAAATGTGAATATTATGAATTCTTATCTGAGTTTGAACCTAAAACACCTTATAAGTCTTTATGTGAAAAATATTGGATAAGGGAAACAGAGGATAAGCTCAATGAATTTGTGATGAACAAAGCTTGGAACTTAGTAGAATAGCCCAATGATCTTCCTATAATTAGAGTAAAATGGTTTTTCAAAACAAACATGAAAAAATAGAATTATATTAATAAATAATGCATGGCTTGTTGTTAAGGGATATAATAAACTGTAAGGCCTGGATTATGATGAAAATTTCTTTCCAGTGGATGGACTTGAATGTATCCAAATACTTTTATCCTTTACAACATTCATAAATTTTACTCTTTATCAAATGGATGTGAAGTGTGATTTTCTTAATGGATATGTACATGGATATGTTTATGAGGAACAACCACATTATTTTGAAAATTAAAAAATATTCGAATCAGGTTTTTAAACTTACTAAGGTACTTTATGGATATAAGTAAGATCAAAGATCCTAGTATGATTAAATTACCATATTTTTACTTCAAAATAATTTTATTCAGGTTCATTCTGATCCAACTCTTTTTATTAAAAATGTTTTCAAGGAAACCAACATTGTTCAAATTTATTTTGATGACATTATAGTTGGTTCAAATCAAAAATACCTTTTAGATTCATTTTTTGAACTTATGAAATATGAGTTTGAAATGTTTATGGAAGAACTAAAAATTTTACTTGGTTCTCAAATTTCTCATAAACCAGAAGGAAATTTCTTATCTCAACAAAAATATATAAGATATTTATTTAATAGGTTTTTTTATGAAAAATATAAAATCCTAAGTACTTCTATCAGAACTTCAAAAAGAATTAATCTTGATGAATTCAGGAAGCCAGTTGATCAAAATATTTTTGGATTAATTATTGGTATTTTATTATATCTTACATATAGTCAAATAGGCTTAATTTTTTCTATATTTTTATGTGAGATATTTCAATAAAATCTCAAAGAATTCCATCTAAAATCATTAAAACAAATTTTTTATTATATTAAAGAATTTTCATATCTTATATTATTTTATTCTTCTAGAAATTATTTCAAACAAAAAAATAATATAATGACATTGGTGGTGTAAAATTAATAAGAAAATTTACATCTAGAACTTTTCATTTCTTAAGATAAGATTTATTTCCTTGGTCTTGTAAGAAACAACACTCAATAGCGCTTTACACTACTGAATCTGAATATGTATCAGGTGGAAATTATTGTGCTCAGGTGTTGTGGATGTGACACATACTCACTAATTTTGGAATGATTTTTAGTAAAAGTACAATTTTCTGTGATAACAAAAGTTTCATAGAATTTTCTAGGAACCTAACAAATCAATCATGAGAAAATAACATAGATATAAGACACAATTTTCTTTGGCATTACACATGAAAAAAGAGATATTATTTTAAATTCTATCTAAATGCAAGATCAACATGATGATATTTTTACAAAAATCCTCAATTCTAATAGATTTGAATATATTAAAAAGAATCATAGAATGATTGATATAAAATAATCATTAATCCAATTATTATTTTACCTATCTACTTATAGAGAAAAACTCCATAAAAATAGATAGAAAATTTTTCCTTACTTTATATTTCTTACCTTTTATCTTATGAATTGTAAAAATGTATATGGATAGATATTGTTTAGAAGATTTTAATTTTCATCAGAATGAGATTTATCCAAAATTTCACAAGAATAACTTTTTCTTATGTTTTTATGAATTAAAATTCACCATAAAAACTTTTGTAAAAAAGTATTTCAGTTCATAGGAATGAGGTTCATTGGGGAGGTACCATTTTCTTACTATTTATAATATTTGAAGAATATTTACTAAAAATGTTACAAATATTTTACTTTCATCAGAATAATGTTCATATGATAAAACTCAAAAACTTCCTAACAAACATTATAAAACTGCAAGAGTTCAAAATCTATATATTTCTTAAATGGTCTATGTCATCATTTTCTAAGATAAATTCTCAACTATCGGATCTATGGGAAGATAAACCATCTCTTTAATTTCCTATAAATATCAAAATTTGATTGGTTTTGTTTGTCCTCATTATTTAAATATACGAAGAGATTTTTCAATTTTTTATTTATTTAGTCTGTTCAATTCAGGGGTTCATCTGATTCCTTTCAAATTCATCTTATTTATCTCCATGTTTTCTTAATATGATTGTGCTACCAGGGATGTTGTGAAATAAAGGATTATATATATAAGTTGGATCTAAATGTATGATTACCTTTTAAAATTAGTTATTATATTTTATATTTGGGAGTCTCTATATATATCCAAAGATGATTTTAACTTACACTATCTGATCATTGTAATAGAGTTATATATATCCTCAATGTTTAAGGAATTAGACAACTTGAAGAATATTTATTTTAAATTTTCTAAAAAGCATTATGATCTGAACCGCAAAAAGAATGTTAAGCTATTGGGGATACCTCTAGAAGGTGAAGATTATTTTTTACTCATAATCTACTATAAAATATTGGTTCTTTTAAAAAATCATTAGTTGAGAAAACCTTATTTTACTCATATGAGAAGATTATAAAATTATCACATCTTGCACCAGACGTAAGGATTGTGCCTCTATGGGTTCAAAATTTTATTATGCCATGGAAAGGTGATAGGGACACATTAAAGGTCGGGGATATATATGTTTTATATTTCCTTTGAAACATGTGAAAGTTTAATATAGTGAAAGTTTTTTTTAACTATATAGAGTCATTTAGGACAAGATTAGTGAAACTAAAAATTATTCTTTACCCAAAGTTAATTAAAAAAGTCTTGTTATGTAAGACTAGAACATCAAGATTATAGATTTTCCTATCATAGATAAAATATCATATATTATAGGTGAAAATATTATTAAAATGAGTATTTTATATATCCTAGGTTTGAAAATTTTCTTAGATAAGTTTACAAAATTTATTACTACTAATAATGTTGAGATCCATAATGAAAAATATCTTGAAAAAAGGAAGGTTATCAAGACTTATCACAAATATCTATACTCCCCATGTAAGAAGATGAAGAAAATTTCTGATGAATCATTCTCTGGGATAATGAAGAAGAAAAGTGAAAAGAAAGATAAAGATACTTCTTATGGGATGGATGTAGTATAAGCTAAGTCTTTGAAGGAGCATGTATTTGATAATTTGAAAGATGATGAAAGGAAGAAGAAACAAGATGTTAAAGATAATAATTCTAAAATAGAAATATATTTCCAATGGTAAATTGATAAATCTTATGAAAAATTTGAAATGAATGATCAAGAAGTTACTCCATACTTCATATTATAAAGAAACAATAGGTTCCTATATTAGTTGATCCTTTGGTTGTTCATTACACTACTACAAAAACGGGCTTTAACAGCACTAAAAATGGGCTTTAACAGCGCTAAAAAGGTGTTGTAAAGCTTGGTGTTGATAAAGGGGGGTACCCTTTATCATCTCTTATTGAGCGCTGATAAAGGGGTACTTTATCAGTGCTAAAAACGGTATTTAACAGCGCTAAAAAAGTGTTGTAAAGCTCGGTGCTGATAAAGGGGGGTACCCTTTATCAGCTCTTATTGAGCGCTGATAAAGGGGTACTTTATCAGCGCTAAAAAAGTGCTGATAAAGAAACCTTTATCAGTGCTAAAAACACGCTGATAAAGGTAGACTTTATCAGTGCTAAATGAGCGCTGATAAAACAACCCTTTATTAGTGATAAAAGAGCGCTGATAAATGAGTGTTTTATCAGTGCTCCTTTAGCGCTGATAAACTGATCCTTTATCAGTGCTTCTTTAGCGCTGATAAAGGTTTAGTTTATCAGCACTTTTTTAGCGCTGATAAATGCCATGTCTGCTGCTACGAAATAATCTGCAACAGCACACTCGAACACCTACAAAAAAAATCATCATCTCAATAAGCTAATTAAAGCAAGTATACCCATAAAAAATTAACACATAAATCATAAGATAATTAGACCAAGTATACCCATACAACAAGTATACCCATACATAGAAGAAAGAAGCTGATTCAATATCCAAGCCTTCTCCACATCTTCCACCATCAAAGTTATCATGTTGTCTTCCCATTTGTATAGTAGTTTTCCCCTCATCTTTATATTTGTATTAATCTATTATATCCCCTTTCTCTTTTTAATTCATTTTATCTCTGTTATACATTCCCATTCTTATTTATATTTATTTGTATCACAATTTAGATTCGTTAGAAGGTTATCATTGGTTTTTGGAGTTATCCATCATTATTCTAGGAATATGAGGACCTCATTCATAGTTTTCCATAATTTTCTCCAAGGAAATGGGATGTATATTTTAGAAATCACATGGATATTGAGTATTTTATATTATATTGAAACATATTTTACAAAATGGACGGAAACCAGGGGGAATACCCGTTATGGAATCTGATTCCCATCATGAATGCCTCTTCCTGGAGTTGGTAAATCCATATCCCCCTTAATAATAACTCTTTCATCCAAAAAAACACTCAAATTCCATATTCAAAACCTCACTAGGGTGGCTAGTATCTACAATGTAGAAGAATTTATGTTATCATTCTTTATTTACCCCTGGCCCATAAGAAAGAATAATGTTGTGGACCCCTTATCCTTGAAAAACGCAACACTACCACATTTGTAACCTCTATGGAATAATTTAAACAATATATCATAGATTCTTATTGTAAAATCTGGTTAAAATTATCCACAATTTTTTATGTAATTTATATATTATATCCACAACCTTCGGTTCAAGCCCCATGATTGTGATGACACAATGGTCAAGCCCGCGATGTAGTGGGTGTTAATTATCCAATGCCACATATTCTTCTCTCAATATTCCATATTGATACTATGACACAACAAAACTAGAAATGGTGTCACCATAGATATGCCACTTTTTTTATTTATTTGGACATCATAGTTGTCTAATTTAGTTCATGTTATCATTCATGGATTTTTCACAATATATGAAATTCATGGGGGTCATCCCAGTCTCTAGATGTCATCCACGGCATCTCCTGACATTGATAATATAATTTTGGCTAGATGATGAGCTATCTTATTAGAATCTATATAAAACTAAACTGAGATACCTTGGTGGCATAGTGATTTTGAGGGTGGTAGGCTATGACAGTTGCATCAAGGGAATGTATGATTAAGGGAACATGAGTGGTGAGTGTTGAAAGGATTTTTTTGTAATTTACAATCCCCTAATCTCACCTCATCTAACATATGATAATTACATAGGATCCCACTTCCATATACTTTTTCCCCTGACTTTATATTTATAATCATTTCATATTACAGTTAGTGGAATCATACAACCTCACAATATGACCCACACAAGTGATGTCCCTCATCCATTAGTGCACATAATATCCTAATGTACCAATATTCTCTTCTACTCATCCACCTACCTCTGCATTCACAATTAAATAGCTTTTCTTACACAATCCATCCATGTTGTATACCCTTTATGGAATTCAATGCCTCATAACCCTAATGTATTTTCTATGTGGCTTGAACCCTTTCGGTTTGGGGATAACATGGGTTGGAAAAATTATTTACCTAAAAATATATAAAACACTTAATTAAGATTCATACACATCATAAAGGACCATTGGATAGTTCTCATAAAAGATCAATGCAATCCAAATACGTTTTGTCGGATTTTCATAGGTCAGTTGTTGTTTTCAATTAAAATTATGTCCATTTTAAACAAAAGAGAGACACTTTGAGTGCTAGCGGCCACACTATGCCTCATATTGAGGAGGGGATGACTCGTACATGTCACAAAGGACCCGTGGATCATTCTCCTATAGGATAAACACAATCCGAATGCGTTTGGTCAGATTTCCGTAGGTTAGTTGTTGTTTTCAATTAAAATTGTGTCCATTTTAGACAAAAGAGAGAGCATTTGAGTGGTACCGGCCACACCGTGCCTTGGATTGAGGTAGGGATGACTTTTAGACATCAAAAAAGACCCATGTATTGTTCTCCTAAAGGATATAGGCAATATGAATGTGTTTGGTTGGATTTCCATAGGTCAGTTGTTGTTTTCAATTAAAATTGTGTCCATTTTAAACAAAAGAGAGACCCTTTGAGTGATAGCAGCCACACCATGCCTCAGATTGAGGCGAGGATGACTCTTACAAGTCACAAAGGACCATTGGATCATTATACTAAAGGATCAACACAATCCAAATGCCTTTGGTCGTATTTTCGAAGATCAGTTGTTGTTTTCACTTAAAATCGTGTTCATTTTAAACAAAAGAGAGACCCTTTGAGTACTAACGGCCACACCGTGCCTCGGATTGAGGCGGGGTTGACTCGTACATGTTAAAAAGGACCCATGGGTCGTTCTCCTAAAGGATCAAGACAATATGAATGTGTTTAGTTGTATTTTCATAGGTTAGTTGTTGTTTTCAATTAAAATGGTGTCCATTTTAAACAAAAGAGAGACCCTTTGAGTGCTATCGGCCACACCGTGCCTCGGATTGAGGCGGGTTTGACTCTTACACATCAAAAAGGACCCTTGGATTTTTCTCCTAAAGGATCAAGACAATCCAAATGCGTTTGGTCAGATTTTCGTACGTCAGTTGTTGTTTTCACTTAAAATCGTGTCCATTTTAAACAAAATAGAGACCCTTTGAGTGGTACCGGACACACCGTGCCTAGGATTGAGGTAGGGATAACTCTTAAATGTCACCAAGGACCCTTGGATCGTTCTAATAAAATATCAAGGCAATCTGAATTCCTTTGGTTGGATTTTCATAGGTCAGTTGTTGTTTTCAATTAAAATCGTGTCCATTTTAAACAAAAGAGAGACCCTTTGAGTGCTAGTGGCCACACTATGCCTCGAATTGAGGCGAGGATGACTTTTAAACATCACCAAGGACCATTGGATCTTTCTCATAAAAGATAAAGGCAATCTGAATGCGTTTGGTTGGATTTTCATAGGTTAGTTGTTGTTTTCAATTAAAAATTGTGTCCATTTTAAACAAAAGAGAGACCCTTTGAGTGCTAGCGGCCACACTATGACTCGGATTGTGGCAGGATTTACTCGTACACATCAAAAAGTACTTTTTGATCGTTCTACTAAAGGATCAAGATAATCTGAATGCATTTGGTTGGATTTTCATACGGCAGTTGTTGTTTTCACTTAAAATCATGTCCATTTTAAACAAAATAGAGACCCTTTGAGTGGTATCGGCCACACCGTGACTTGGATTGAGGTGGGGTTTACTTGTAGACATCACCAAGGACCCTTGTATAGTTCTCCTAAAGTATAAAGGCCATCCGAATGTGTTTGGTCATATTTTCATAGGTTAGTTGTTGTTTTCAATTAAAATGGTGTATATTTTAAACAAAAGAGAGACCCTTTGAGTGGTACCGGCCACACCGTGCCACGGATTGAGGCGGGGATGAATCTTACATGTCACAAAGGAACATTGGATCATTCTCCTAAAGGATAAACACAATATGAATGCGTTTGGTCAGATTTTTGTACGTCAGTTGTTGTTTTCACTTAAAATTGTGTCCATTTTAAACAAAATAGAGACCCTTTGAGTGGTATCGACCACACCGTGACTCGGATTGAGGAAGGGTTGACTCTTACATGTCACCAAGGACCCTTGGATCGTTATTATAAAATATCAAGGAAATATGAATGTGTTTGGTCGGATTTTCATAGGTCAGTTGTTGTTTTCAATTAAAATTGTGTACATTTAAAACAAAAGAGAGACCCTTTGAGTTCTAGCGGCCACAATGTGCCTCAGATTGAGGCGGGGTTGACTCTTACACGTCACCAAGAACCCTTGGATAATTATAATAAAATATCAAGGAAATATGAATTCGTTTGGTCAGATTTTAATAGGTTAGTTGTTGTTTTCAATTAAAATCGTGTCCATTTTAAACAAAAGAGAGACCCTTTGAGTGGTACCAGCCACACCGTGCCTCGGATTGAGGTGGGGATGACTCGAACACATCACAAAGGACCCTTGGATCGTTCTCATAAAATATCATAGCAATATGAATGTGTTAGGTTGGATTTTCATAGGTTATTTGTTGTTTTCAATTAAAATTGTGTCCATTTTAAACAAAAGAGAGACCCTTTGAGTGCTAGCGGCCACACTGTGCCTCAGATTGAGGCGGGGATGACTCATACACATCACCAAGGATCCTTGGATCATTATCATAAAAGATTAAGGCAATCCGAATGTGTTTGGTTGGATTTTAATAGGTCAGTTATTGTTTTCAATTAAAATTGTGTCCATTTTAAACAAAAGAGAGACCCTTTGAGTGGTACCGGCCTCACTGTGCCTCAGATTGAGGCGGGGATGACTCGCTGACATCACAAAAAACCTGTGGATCATTATCCTAAAGGATCAAGGTAATCCTAATGCGTTTGGTTTGATTTCCATAGGTCAGTTGTTGTTTTCAATTAAAATTGTGTCCATTTTAAACAAAAGAGAGACCCTTTGAGTGATAGCAGTCACACCGTGCCTTGTATTGAGGCAGGGATGACTCTTACATGTCACAAAGGACTAGTGGATTGTTCTCCTAAAGTATCAACACAATCCTAATAAGTTTGGTCAGATTTCCATAGGTCAGTTGTTGTTTTCACTTAAAATCGTGTCCATTTTAAACAAAAGAGAGACCCTTTGAGTGATAGCAGTCACACCGTGCCTCAGATTCAGTCGGGGTTGACTCTTACATGTCAAAAAGGACCATTGGATCGTTTTAATAAAGGATCAACACAATCTGAATGCTTTTGGTCAGATTTCTGTAGGTCAGTTGTTATTTTCACTTAAAATCATGTCTATTTTAAACAAAAGAGAGACCTTTTGAGTGCTAGTGGCTACATCGTGCCTTGTATTGAGGTGGGGTTGAATCATACACGTAAAAAAGGACCTTTGGATCATTCCCCTAAAGGATCAAGACAATCTGAATGCGTTTGGTCATATTTTCGTACGTCAGTTGTTGTTTTCACTTAAAATCGTGTCCATTTTAAACAAAATAGAGACCCTTTGAGTGGTACCGGCCACACCGTGCCTCGGATTGAAGTGGGGATGACTCTTACACATCATAAAGGATACTTGGATCATTATAATAAAAGATAAAGGCAATTATAATGCGTTTGGTTGGATTTTCATAGGTCAGTTGTTGTTTTAAATTAAAATGGTGTCCATTTTAAACAAAAGAGAGACCCTTTGAGTGCTAGTGGCCACACCGTGCCTCAGATTGAGGTAGTAATGACTCATACACATCACCAAGGACCATTTTATCATTATCATAAAATATAAAGGCAATCCTAATGTGTTTGGTCAGATTTTCATAGGTCAGTTGTTGTTTTCACTTAAAATTGTGTCCATTTTAAACAAAAGAGAGACCCTTTGAGTGCTAGCGGCCACACCATGCCTCATATTGAGGCGGGGTTGACTCATAAATGTCAAAAATGACCCTAGTATTGTTCTCCTAAAGGATCAACACAATCTTAATGCGTTTTTTTTTCATAGGTCAGTTGTTGTTTTCAATTAAAATAATGTCCATTTTAAACAAAAGAGAGACCCTTTGAGTGCTATCGGCCACACCATGCCTCAGATTGAGGTGAGGATGACTCGTACATGTCACAAAGGACCTGTGTATTTTTCTCCTAAAAAACAACACAATCCGAATGCGTTTGGTCATATTTTCATAGGTCAGTTGTTGTTTTCAATTAAAATCGTGTCCATTTTAAACAAAAGAGAGACCTTTTGAGTGGTATCGGCCACACCGTTCCTCGGATTGAGGAGGGGATGACTCGTAGACATCACAAATGACCCTTGGATCATTTTATTAAAGGATAAAGGCAATCCTAATTCATTTGGTCGGATTTCCGTAGGTCAATTGTTGTTTTCAATTAAAATTGTGTCCATTTTAAACAAAAGAGAGACCTTTAAGTGATAGTAGACAGAACGTGCCTCGGATTGAGGAGGGGATGACTCATACATGTCACAAAGGACCAGTGGATTATTATCCTAAAGGATTAACACAATCCAAATGTGTTTGGTTGGATTTTCGTAGGTCGGTTGTTGTTTTCAATTAAAATTGTGTCCATTTAAAACAAAAGAGAGACCCTTTGAGTGATAGCGGCCACACCGTGCCTTAGATTGAGGCGGGGTTGACTTTTACACATCAAAAATGACCCGTGGATCATTATCCTGAAGGATAAAGACAATCTTAATGCGTTTGGTCATATTTTCATATGTCAGTTGTTGTTTTCACTTAAAATCGTGTCCATTTTAAACAAAATAGAGACCCTTTGAGTGGTACCGGCCACACCGTGCCTTGGATTGAGGCGAGGTTGACTCATACACGTCACAAAGGAATTGTGGATCATTCTCATAAAGGATCAAGACAATCCAAATGCATTTGGTCAGATTTCCGTACGTCAGTTGTTGTTTTCACTTAAAATCGTGTCCATTTTAAACAAAATAGAGACCCTTTGAGTGGTACTGGCCACACCGTGCCTTGGATTGAGGTGTAGATGACTCGTACACATCACCAGGGACCCTTGGATCGTTCTCATAAAAGATCAAGGCAATCCTAATGCGTTTGGTCGGATTTTCATAAGTGAGTTGTTGTTTTAAATTAAAATTGTGTCCATTTTAAACAAAAGAGAGACCCTTTGAGTGCTAGTGGCCACACCGTGACTCTAATTGAGGCGGGTATGACTCTTACACGTCACTAAGGACCCTTTGATCGTTCTCATAAAATATCAAGTCAATCCTAATGCGTTTGGTCAGATTTCCGTAGGTCAGTTGTTGTTTTCACTTAAAATCGTGTCCATTTTAAACAAAATAGAGACCCTTTGAGTGGTTCAGCATTCTTTCATGTTGCTGGTGAATATCATCTATTAAAATGTTAAAATGACTCATTAGAGAAAGGATGTTTTATTTAATAATAATTACAATTTTCCTACTAACATTTACATACAAAAATGTTTCATCTTTTGATCCCCTTAACCCCTCTCAAAAATGACCACCAATTATACATGTCCCCAAGTCAGATCTTCATTGTATTTGTGTAAAATCTTCCATCAGGTATATGGACCACTCGTTTCTGAACACATCTATATCATCTTGTGAGTATGAGGCTTTTCGGCAGTCAGAGTAGTACAGCAAAATATAAAAATAAAGAATTAATAAATAACTTAAATGAACTGGTAGTTGTTTTTGAAAATACCTCTTTAGGGATGATAGTTTGTTGATGAAAAACGATATCTTTCATAAATTTACAAACATAATAACCGCAATCATTATCATTTGTTTATTTTGGACACTGCAAAAAAATTGATCATTGGGAGAATAAGTAACTTGTGTTGAGATGTGTTTGGATAGTGAAATTTTATTATATATATCCTGATATTTGTCCAGACATAGTACTTTCTCACCTCCTTATGCTTAGCCCCTATCCTCATTCCTTTTTTTAGATGATAATGATACACTACCCTATCATAACAGAATCATTGGTAAAAGATAATATAAATTATATTACTTGATGTTTAGACCTAAAATGTAAGATGTAGTGTCTTACAGATTCACAAACTCCATCATGTGTGGTCGGTTTGATGGATATCCTTGCTTTGAATCCAAAAAATAAATCTTTGGAGTATCCAATTTCACCGCAATTAGCAACCAATGTTGCCTAAAAACAAAAAAAAAGAATAAGTAGTAAAAGAAGTGAAAATATAATTAATATGCTTTAATCGTAGAGTATTACCCCTGCATGGTTGGTATTAGGAAAAGTCTGTCATCTATAATCTTGATTTCAAATTTTTTCAGCAAGCCATTCACTATTGTATCCCTTTTTTATGGATCTATTTTTGTTAGGTGTGTTGATGTGATATGAGGACTAACGAGTCCAAATCTTGGCTCATGGGAAAATTCCTTCAACTGTTTTTCATAAATGCGTCTGTCAACAATATAAAATGCATTTAGTCATAATTTTCACATTAGATCAGCTTTTAGAAAATCAATTCATGGAAACATACCTCATATATACATTTACAACTATGACACCTAGCCAACCATTTTCAAGGATCTCCTTTACATTTTCAGCAGCAATGAAATCTTGACTTTCCTCTCCGTATATATTCTCTTCGAAAACCACTATATGACTATTACTATCTTTTAGCTTCGTATCCACATGAGTCTTCAATTCTAGTAAATATGGATAGAGAACATGTGGGGTTATTGTGCTTTCAGTATCTCCTTCGGATCGGTTGGTCGATCCTTTAGATGGTTTTGAGCCGACGTTTGTCACCCCCTTCCCTTTCTCTATCTATAACAATAATCATTGGTTCATACCCTTTTTTCATTAAATGTTAAGGGTTTAGCTTGAAAAAAAAAGGAAATAAATACTTCTTTGTCCGCATGTACCCTTACAAGTTGTGACGACCATGCAATGAATGTCCCAATAGCCTTTTCGGCCGTATGAATATCATCGTCATCAAGTGGAATAGGTAGCTCGGCATTTGTATCATGAGCTACATTAATCGTCACTTTCAGATGATCTTTCAGAAGTGGTCTATTATGCAGTGTGGCATCTGGGATATTGAACATTGTAGCCCTTGCTACAAGGTGATAGGTGGGTGTTGAAAGATATAAATCACAATCATTATCACCCTGTAGAAGATCAGTACAGAAAAATTATCAGTGTTTTTCTGATTCACATTTCATGGGAACAATTATTAGAATATTGATTACCATGGCTAAGATAGTTCTTTGAGGCGAATGGCTCACCTCAAAGATGGTGGGGGTGGGGCAGGATGTTCACACGCTGGTTATTCCTGATTTGTGTCTTCCCTTTTCTTCCCACCCATAAAAGTTGCTAGCAACTCTCCCTGCCATTGCAATCGTTATTCAAGGGTTGCTATTTTTTCGCTCATTTGTTCCAATTTTTCATCAGTATCATCCGTTTTTTTTTCTTCTTCTCAAAATATACTCGGGGTGTCACCCCAAACCCTACACCTCTGACACGAGTGTATTTTTCTGGATTCTTCAAAGCCTTCGATAATAGGTCTGTATCTGCTACAGGAGTAGCTGATTCCTGTGACTGTCGGATATAGGAAAATAACTATTTATTTTTATGTAATAGCAATTTAAAACAAATATTTTTATCGCCGTGTCATACTTACACATATTTCCCACACTTTATGTGTGTTATCATCTACTAACTTCCCTTCTTTGTTCACACGTGCCTCCTTCCATAGCACATGACGTGGGATGGAAGTGCATTTGGTTTTAGACTCATCAATCTACATATAAACATAGAAAGATAATTATGATTTTGTTTATTGGAACCTAACAATATTACTGTAAATTTAAAATACGTACCATTTTCTTTTCTAATGAAGCATACCTCGTCCTTTATTTACGATAGGGGTATGTTGGTTTTGATGCACATTCCTTATTTTCAGTACAGAGTTTATGTTTCATAAATGAAATATTGACAATCAAAGTGATGAATAAAGGTATCCTAAAATAATGTATTATCACCCAAAATGTACCTGAAACTTCTCATCCCCACGGTGTCTAATAAATGCATCCCATGATTCTTGGGATATCAGGTGAGCGTAGACAATGGGTGGGTGCGGGTTTATTTTACCTTTGGAATATTTCAGGTGACATATTGTTAAAATAGTGTGAAAACCTCAATGAATCCTTCCTTCAATCCTTAGTACATAATCCTTGTGTGAATCATCTACTATAAATGTACTCTGCAATAGATTGAGAATAGTAAGGCATTGTTTCATTATTTTATTTACTAGTAAATTAAAGAAATAAATTCATAATGTTATTGTAATTTCTTCCCAGATCACAGCCTTCAGCCCAAACACAACATGGTGCCATGAATCTATGTCAATCGGCATGTGTTTCCAAGTGAAAACTCCAATGTAGCTGTTAAACATAGCCTTGTTGGGATTCACATGTTGGCCTCGTGCATTCCATCCGACTTCAAATTTGATGCCTTTTCTTTTCACCTTAAGAATTTTGGCTAACACCGTCAAACTACAACGCACCTGTGTTTTCTGCGACATCGGTCCTTCATTCCTGACCATTTCATTGATATCAACATCAACTATATGTTCATCTGAAATGGTATCAATAGCATGTGCTGATGGTTGTTGGACCTCAACACTAGGAGCAGCAGAAGCCGCAGCAGTAGGAGCAGCAGCAGCCGCAACAGGAGCAGCAGGAGCCGCAGCAGGAGGAGCAGTAGAAGCAATAGGAGCCGTAGCAGGAGCAATAGGAGCCGCAGCAGGAGCAGCAGCAGGAGCAGCAGGAGTAGCAGGAGCAGCAGCTGCCGCAGCAGTAACAGCTTGAGAGACTTGTTCAGCCTCAAGGTTAGAAGCACCAGAATGTGCAGAAGTCATTATCTGCAAAAGCGGTTGAACAGTTAATTTAGATTACATAAATTCATTAATGATAAGATAATAACATGAGATAACAAGATCTATATTGCAAACAAAATATAACCTATTTATTGAACTCTTCTTATTTTTTTCAAAGGTTGAAGGGATTTTAAACCTCTATCGATTATCCAAATCCCTTCATTATGGTCTCCTCTAACATACAAAACATCATCTGCATTGGGACCACTCCGAAATGATTGTGACGTACCACTAAAAGGATCATCCTCAACTGAATTTTCATCGGAACCTTCAGTAGTTTTGGACGATAACAGAAAAATCGACCACTTTCGGTTTGCGGGATTTGGAACATAAAAAACTTGTACCGATTGTGATGCCATTATAAACTGTTCTTCTATGTACCCTTCTTTACTAAAATCAACTTTCACAAATCCCCATTCATTTATTTTAACACCACTGTTGTTATCAACCCATTTGCATCGGCAATTGGAATGTCGTATAATCCAACTCCCATATTAGTTTGATAATTCCAAAGTATGACATATTTGCATAAATTGGATTTTTGTCCTTACTACCAGAAACATGCATCGCTTCATCCGCTAGTGTAACTCCACTATTTTTCATGGTACTATCTTCATAATGTTCATCTGTATAGAATATATGACCATTAATTAAATAACCACTGTAAGATAATACATACACACTTGGTCCAGCGGCTATCCATCAAAGTCGTTCTGACATTGAATTCAGATTTTCATCTAAATCCTTAAAAATATGGTCCTGAAACCATCATATAAACTGTTGATTATGTGTATATGATAACCATTTTTCAGCCCTTGATGGATTCAATTGCCTAAGAATTTCTTTGTGAGTTTCAATATATGGAGCAACCTACCAAATGTTATGAAAAACATAAAGATGGGCCTGCTATCGATCTGTAATACTGATTGTCACAACTTCTCTTCCAGAAATTCCCTCACCCTCAATGCGTCCAGTGTGACGAGATTTCAGGAGACCAATTCTTTCCGCATTAGATAGGTATTCAGTACAAAATTCAATGGCTTCCTCAACAATATATCGCTCCACTATACAACCCTCTGGCCGACTTCGATTTTTGACATACCCTTTCAAAATCTTCATATACCATTCAATAGGATACATCCATCTATAGTGCATAGGACCACAAAGTTTAATCTCTCTCACCAAGTGAATCATCAAATGAACCATCATATCAAATAATGTTGGCGGGAAGAACATTTCTAATTCACATAATATGATGACAATTTCTTTTTCCATAGCTGGAAATTTCATCGGGTCTAAAACTTTTCTACATATAGCTTTGAAAAAGAAATAAAGTTTGGTTAACATATGATGAACATTCTTGGGAAAAATGCAACGTAAAGCTATAGGAATTAGATCTTGCATCAAAACATGGTAATCATGTGATTTCAAACCTTTTAACTTCAAATCATTCATTGACACAATGCTCTTGATATTTGATGAGTACCCCTCTGGAACCTTTACATCATTGAAGAAGTTGCAAAACTGATATCTCTCCTCCCTAGAAAGAGTATAAGCAGCTGGAGGAAGAAGCATTCGATTTTCACCCTTCACGGGAGCCAACTCTTCTCGTATTCCCATGTCAACCATGTCCAGCCTTGCCTTAATTCCATCTTTTGTTTTGCCAGGGGAATTTAGCAATGTTCTGAAAACACTGTCACATACATTTTTTTCCACATGCATCACATCAAGAAAATTTCTGACGTACAAATAATTCCAATATGTTAATTCAAAAAAAACTGATCTCTTTTTCCAACCGATTTTCGTAAGGTTTTTCGAAAATGGTTTGCCAAAAACAGTGTTCAGATCTTTTACTTTCTCAAATAGTTGATCACCTGTTAGTCGAGATGGTGTTGCACATTGTTCTAAAATTCCATTGAATGATGTCATCTAAGATCGATACTTATGCCGATGAGGTAGAAATTTACGATGTCCTAGAAACATAGATTTTGATGAATGTTTCAACCTAATTGATTCTGTATCTTCTTCTCACATAGGAAACCCTTGAGTTCCTTTAATGCTATAGCTTGACAAGTTTCCATAAGCAGGGAAATCATTTATTGTCCCATACAACATCGCTCTCAACGTGAAGTATTAACTTTTATAATCATCATACAATATTACACCCAAATCCCACAATAACTTCAAATCCTCTATCAAAGGATCTAGATAAACATAAATATCATTACCTGGTTATTTTGGTCCTGATATAAGCATAGATAACATGATGAATTTCTGCATCATGCATAACCAGGGTGGCAAGTTATAATTTACCAACATAACAGGCCATGTACTATGAGTGCTGGTTTGAAAACCAAAAGGATTCACTCCATCTGTAGATAATGAAAGACAAAAGGTTTCTCGGCTCTTTTCCAAATTCAGGACACTCATGATCAATTTTCTTCCATTGAGGAGATTCATCTGGATGACGTAATTTCCCATCTTTATTTCTTTTATCTACATGCCATGACAATTGTCTTGTAGTTTCTTCACTTCTATATAGATGCCTAAACTTTGGAATGATTGGAAAGTACCATAAAACTTTCGTAGGATTGGATTTATCTTTCTTGTATCGAGAAGAACCACACTTTGGGCATTCTGTAAGTGATTTTTTCTCCTTGAGAAACAATATACAGTCTTTCGGGTAGGCATGTATTCTTTCAGAAATCATACCCATTGAGCGTAGCATTCGTCTAGCTTCATATGTCCGGCTTGGGAGCTCATTATCTTCCGAGAGCATGTCATTCAAGAGAGCAAGTAGTTCCGTAAAACTGACATCACTCCATATGTTTCTTGATTTCAATTTATACAACTTCAGTATAGCTGACAATGTTGTATACTTAGTGCAAGCAGCATACAATGGCATCTTTGCACAACTCTTTAACTTCTCAAACAATTTTGGGCAATCACAGAGTTCATCTTCAATTGTCTTTGTCATTTCCTCAATAAGATCTTCATCATCATTGACATCTTTAATCACATACTGCATATGGTCTTCTTCATTATCCATATTTGTATTCATATCTAATGATCCATAAAACACAGTTTTATCCCATCCAGTAGCTATATTCACTTTTTCTCCGTGTTTATTCCAACATTTATAACTCCGATCTATTCCGTGACATATCAAATGTTCTTCCAATTCCTCTGGAGTAATTAGTCTAGAATAACAACAACGTAAACATGGAAAAAGGATTTGAGAAGGATCCTTTGCGTGATCCTTTGCAAACTTGATGAACTCTTTCACTCTGTTCTCGTACTCTATTGTCAAACGATTAGAATCCATCCAATCTGTATTCATCTTCATCCTATTTGAATCTCAAATATTAGTATTTATGGTTCAATTACACAAAACAAGACTTACAAATACATTAGAAGAGAACCAATTCCTTATAAAAATAGAAATTAATAGAGCCTAACCATTAGTATTTATTCATCTTTATTAAATATAATTACTTTAGATTCATTATAGTTTCCTCAAATCACCCCAGACCAAACACAAGAATAATCAAGAATGATACATCTACCACTCCTAGGTCTCTACCCTACATTCAATATCATCATGCCTAAATACCCATATATCCACCCATACACATGTCACAAACACATAAAAAACCATATCCACATCAGAACCAAAGTACCAATATGGATTTCAATCAGGTTACTCAACTAAAGTGGTGGTGTGTAATAAATAATAAGAAAATATAATAAGTATATAGTCACACATAAATCTCAAACTGGTGTTAATAATCTAATAAACCAAAGATATCATTCCATCTATCAAAATACTCTGAATGAGCCCATATGTG
The DNA here is from genome assembly GCA_963277665.1 of Viscum album. Lineage (NCBI taxonomy): Eukaryota > Viridiplantae > Streptophyta > Magnoliopsida > Santalales > Viscaceae > Viscum > Viscum album. The sequence goes on from OY728150.1 coordinate 525,417,411, forward strand.
ACAGTAGTCCCAGGTGGTGAAGGTTCCTGAGGAGGAAGGGGAGAACACGCACCTATCGGGGTTCAAGTTCAGGTCACTGAGGTTGAAGGTGGCCTGATACTCCTACAAGGGTTCATTCCATATTTCACAAACCATGTCCTGGTACCCTAGGATGTTAACCCACTGCTGGTGGAAGTGAAACTGTTCCTGATGATAATGCCAAGAAGAAATGGAAACCAAGAGGGGGGAGTGAATCAAAATACCTCAAGAAATATGGAAAAACATGGTACTTGAGAATAGGTTAGTGGATTTCATTTTGTCTAGACACCAATACAATAGACTCCACAAGCGGTGATGGCCCCTGCAGTTGTTGCACCAGGTGAAACTGTCACCTGAGAAGCTGAGATCAATGATGCCCTTCCCAGCCATGAACTGAACAAACTCCATGATGACCTTCCTCTAGAATGGGATTCTACCTTTCCTTTCCTTTGGTTTGGAAATGACATTAAAGTCACCCCCAACAAACAATGTATGGTGGTTGGGATCGAAGGTATTTTGTTCAAAAGGACAATCAATCCCCCTTAATTTTTTAAAATACCAATACCATGAAACATTTAAAAACAAGACATTTTAATTTATTTTGGAAATCATTCACAAAAAAATTAAATAAACAAACACATTCCGAACCATTTGTAATTTTATTTAAATAATCAACTTATCTTTATTTTAAACCATGATTTTCATTTATAACATCAAATCCACCAACGGTAAAAGGAAACCTAATTTATTTCAATGAAAAAGGATAATTCACAACAAGATACCATCCATTCCATATATTATTTTCATTAATAGGGTTATTTTGTGCTTAAAAATTGATCAAATCATGTCTAACCAACTTCAAATGGATAAAATATGAATTCATGAAACACATGAATCCAAAAAAAAAGATATAGTATAGAAACACCCACTTGGAATATTTTGGATCAAAACACAATGAATTTGAATGAGTCTACTCAAATGAAGAACATTGAATCAAATAAAAGGGATCTAAATAAAAGGTAAAAGAGATACTATAGCAATAATTCCCCATAAAAATTATAGGTCTAGTAAATACCAAGGCTTCCATAGACCCCAGGAACAAAGAATCATGTGATGTAGAGAGATTGAAGTTCAATAAAAGAAATAAATACCAAAAGAGGATCACCATTTCGAATGAAACTTCAATCCACCAAGTGATGAGGATAGAAGAGCCAAACTATCCAAAGGGGCTCCCAAGGCTTGAGTGGGTTGAGTTAAACTTGAGGGAGAAGATAAAATAAATAAATAAGTGTATCGGGGTGCAATTACCCTACTACCTCGATGCTTCCTCATATACAACAAAACCACTGGCTAGATAGTGGCCCTCAACAGGTAGACAATGGTTATAGTATAAATGTTATAACCATAGGTTATCCCACTGGCTAGTCACTACAGACCCACCAACTAGCTGATGGCTATAGAATTTTTTTGTATCCATTGTGAATCCCATTGCCTATCCAATTACCCTCACCAGCCATTCGGTGGACCACATGAAGCTTTTCAACCTACATGTTCACGTCCACACCTTCTATGATAGTCTGGGACATCCTATGACCCCTCAAGAAACCCAAAAAAAACTCAAAGAGCATTGCTTTGATGAAAGAGATACTGATATGTTACAATTCTCCCCATCGTTCCGCTTTTTATCCGAATAAATATTCTAGTACGAAGGATATAAAATGATGAGACAAAAATAAATTCCACATAATAATTATTATGTGGACAATTCACAAAATATAGGAAGATTCACCGAATAGAGGACCACTACAAAAAAATTAAAATGAACAGATAACCAATATTCCCAAGAACCCTTAATGCATATCCTCCAAGAACATAATACATCTCCAAATGACACGTCTACATCACTAATAAGAGAGAAATCCCAATAATGTCCAGAGACCTAGCATAGGTCACCCAACCAATTAAATTTTCACTAAAATAGTGGGACATAAGATGGAAATATACTAAGAACACATCCCTTCACCCAAATAAGAGACTACAACCACTAACCATGAAGAACCACTAAGAGCATAATTCGAAACCTAAGGAAAGGTACACCCAAAACATAATAATGAATCCAAATGAAATAACACAATCAATATCCAACAATGATTCAACCAACAAAAAGAAAGTAAAAAACTAAAAAGGATTTATTCCTCGATCAAGTACTCGATGGAAACCTTGAATTACCACTATAGAGTGTCACCCATCGATGTTCTCATTGAAGTAGACACCAACACCTCCTAGTGCCTGGTCCATCAAGAGACTTCATAATCCTAGTCATTTGAGTACACACCAAAAGCCTATCTATGTCCAACCATAAATAGATCATATAAAATGGTTTTTTCAAAAAGATGTCAAACTAATCTCTTAAAAGATAAACCACCCAACACATCAAGATTGAGCTCTAACCAAGAAGTTGTGAATCGGAGGAAAATAAGGAATAATAACCACCTTAATGGTCTCGAACACCCACCCAAAGAATACAACCATGGAAGGAAACGTAAGGGATTTTAAATGGAAAAAACCTAAAACATCCGTAGGTTTCTAGAAAAGGATGAATCATGTAGCCTAAAACCATCACAATCTCAAATATCCATTAAATATATCATACCAAATCAACATATGGTTATGTGTGATGGGAGAGGAGAATAATATTAAAAAATTATTTGGAAAACATGCCTTAAAGGGAGGTCCGGAAAACCGAAGCTTGAGGGCGGCGGAGGTCCGGAAATGCGAACTCAGCAGGAGGAAGAGGGGATTCGCAGGGTTCTAGTACCACGAGAGCTTTAGGTCGCGATAAAATGGGGGAACTGTGCGATCGACTTTACAAAAAAATGGACTAAGGTTTTATCAGTGCTAACAAAGCGCTGATAAAGACTACCTTTATCAGCGCTAACATTTTAGCACTGATAAAGGTATCCTTTATCAGCGCTTTTTTAGCGTTGATAATAGTAATCTTTATCAGCGCTACAAAAGCACTGATAAATCCTTCCTGTATCAGCGCTAAAATTTTAGAACTGATACAGGGATTCTTTATCAGTGCTTTTCTAGCACTGATAAAGGGTCGTTTTATCAGCACTTTGTTTAGCGCTGATAAAGGGTAACCTTTATCAGCAGTTTTTCTTAGCATTGATATAAGGGGGCTCTTCTCTTGCCCATTTTTGTAGTAGTGTTATGAAGTTAATCCTATGTATATTTTAAAGGTAAAGGGAAAAAATTTATGATTATCAAGCTGATGATGATCAAGGTGGAGATAAATTTTTTGATAAAGAAGTTTAAAAATAAGAGGAATTTTTTAAAAAATATTCTTATCCCATAGAACATTCTCGAGAACCAAGTAAGATAAATATGTTAAGGAAGAAATATGAGGTTGTCAAATCATTAAAAATATCTTTAGATATTTAATAATCCTCAGATTTTACTTCAACCTCCTTATCATTTCAATCAAAATAAGAAGTTTATCTTAGTTCTCAAGAAGAACTATCTTCTGATGATGAAAAGAAAGAGTCTACAACTAATCCATTTAGATATGATCCAAATGATGAATAATTATATATTATAGAAATCTCTCAATCCTATTTCATTAAAATAGAATACCATACACCACCAAATGTTTGATAATAAATCTTGTTGGGAGTTTCTAGTGATTCTTCTAAATCTAATCCTAATACTAGATCCAAAAGAATAGATATGAGAATGAATTACATTGATGAGGAATTTATTAAGATTGAAAGTACTATAGAGATATTTCCATATTTCTAATATCATTGTAATTATATTCAAAAAAAATTGATGTTATTGAAGGTTTGAGATCTCTAAAAAAAATTATGAAATTGTTATTCAAAATGAGGCATAATTTGAAAACATCAAGGGAAAATATTTAGTTGATTTTTTGAAGCTGTAGATGTTTATAAGATTTATTAATCACACTAAAGAAGATATGAAGTTATTTGATTAACAAGTTAATGGAATAAATAGAGAAAAACTACTCTTTAACTATGTTGATATTATCATTATTGAATTTAGATATTTTACCAGATTTGTTGATGATATCAAGTCTCCTGTCATGAAATAAGACTCAAAGCTTTCTATGTTGAATAAAAATATTAAGGTGTTGGAAGAAAAGGTGGAAAATATTGACTCAGTAGTTTAATACTTGAAAAATACCCAATATAATCTATAAAATATGATGGATATTTTTAAGAATATGTTCAAGAAATAATAATTTCTACCCTAAATCTTGAAACTTTGAAGTAGGTTTTTATTAAAGATTTTGGATTAATGTTGAACTATTTTTATGAAATATTTTCTTAATAATTTTTTATGAAATATTTTATTTTTTCTACTCATTAAAACTATTTTATAGAGTTTCCCTCTAACATTTCATGGAATTATTTCTACAGTGTATGTATTTCCATTAAATTTTTTTAGAATATCACAAAGGGAAAGAAATTGAGAAAGTAAGATCACTTTAAAGGGATAAAGTAAGAACATTTGAAAGTTTTTTATATAAGGTGGGGTAATTCATTCAATGTTTTACTTAAAATTTTTCACTCAAGTGTTATGTATTTTACTTTGGGGAGATTTATGAGTTGAAATATCATTTTATAAACCTCACATTAGGAAATCACAATCTACTCTTTATATTTTTTTCATGTTTTTAACATTTACCTTTTGTAAGTTATAAATATTTTTGGTGATAAATTATTATGTTATACTTGATGGATAATTATCGTACTATCAAAATGATATCTAACAAGTATAATAGATAGACATTTACAGTGTACATTAGATGAATGTATATAAATACTATCAAAAGAAAGGTTTTTGAAGTCTATAAGATGAATTAAAATAAATTTTATCAGATGTAGTAATACAAAGTCTACTAGAAAAACTTCATCGGATAGAGACACACAAGGAAACCAAACGAATATTTATAAATTATAATGGGCGATGACATAAAAATTACACCAAATGAAGTATTTCATTTCTATCAGATAGAACATTAGATTCATTATAATGGTGTAATACAAAATGAACACTGGACAAAATGATGTTTCACTAAAAAAACAGGTGAATAAGGCTTTTTTCTAATGTCATTGAAACTAATCTTGAGAAATGTGAAATCCAAAAATTGGAGCTCATCTATAAATAAGACTATAACATAGAGGGAGAAGTAATTGATGACATATGATCTAATGTTTTTACTAATGTTTTTTAATGTTTTGTTACTGAGAGTTTTTATTTTGTATACTTTAGAGAGTTTTCTTAAGGCATAGTTTGAGAGGTTTTCTTTTTAAATTACTTAAGACTTATTGTTGTAATTACTATTTGACCAATTTTGTAGATCAAGGGATATCGGGGATAGAGAGATAGATTTTTTCTGATCAACTTGATTAAGGGATCTGGGATAGAGAAATAGAGTTTTTCTAGTCATTCTAATCGGGGTATTTCTAGGCTTGGAAGACAGACCTTACGACATGTTAAGTTATGGATACCTAAAGTCGGGATAAGAGGATTCCCTATCAATTGAGGTAAAAGTGATGAACATTTTTTGGAATGTTACTATAAGTTTTTTACATTCTTTAATAAAAGTTGGGTGACTTTGTTTTACTTATTTCTGCAATTTTACATATTTTTACTATGTATGTTTTTAGAAAATTTTATATTGTTTATTATAAACTCTTTCTTACACTATTTTCAAATTGTATTGGTACAATAGTTAAATTTATTAAAGGTATTGGGAAAAATTTTATGTTTATATTTTTTTTAAACTAAAATCCAGCCCCCCTCTTGTATTATATTTATATAATCTTCAATTTAACATTTTTTATTAGAGAAGGACTCTCCACATATATATTATATACACTAATTTTGTTTGTAGATAACTGTGTTTTATATTTTACAATGTCAGGTTTATCCATTGGGACTCTTGATAATCTTAATCTGTAAAGACCCTAAAATTTCAAGAAATTTTTTTTATTAATTATTTGGAATTTTACGAGTCTGAAGTTTTTGACAGCGCCTGATTTCGAGGCCCAGTATGCCCGGAATCAATTTCTGAAGTTTTTTTCGGGTACATTCAGTAAACGTGCGTGCGGGTTTTTTTATCTTTTGAACCGGTGCTCAGAATTGAAATCTGAGGGCACCGATGAACTCGTAGCGCCGGTATTCTCTTAAGGGGACCTTTACCGTAGTTGTGTTTTATGCGGGTTGAAAGTTATAATTTGGGGATTTATCTTAAATTAAATAAAATTGTGGTGATACACAATTTTATTTTAAGAGGTGGTTATTTCCTCCAAGAGGAATTTAGGGGTGGGGCCCATACCCCACATAACCTCCCATGAGAGAATTTAGTGTCGTGGGGTCCACACAAACCCAAACCCTTTCACCTCCCCTAAATTCCCTTAGACTCCCCATTAGCTCCCCGTTATTTAATTTTACAACACCTCTCATTTATTATGGTGGAGTCTCTCCACCTCCCACACATTGATTATGCCAACCCATCTAAACAATAACTACATTAATTATTTGGAACCTCTTTTGAATCAATTTGAATTGCATGGAAATTCTATTAAAGTTGGGTAGATTTTATAATATTTGCTTGGAAAATATTTCGGTGGGGAAACCTCTAGAGAATTAGAAGAAAGGTGTTCCTTTCTCGACGAAGAAAACCATTCTACAATGAAGAACATTCCCGATGAAGAACGGGGAGAACTTCTTCCAATGACGCTTCCTCCTCAGACGCATCCCGACATCAAAGAATCTACATCGTCTTCGGATTCTCTTCCTATGTCACAACAATGACTCTTCCTCCAACGTTGACGGGATGACACCATTCTTCGTGAAGCCATCTTCCGTGATGCCCGACTACCGCGATACTTGTCTTCCGCGGCTCGTCGACGTGCGACGCCAATTACGAGGTGGGGGTCTGTATTATTTTAAGTGATTAAATTGTAATTTTTTCTTCGTTGAAAACCATGGATTGTCTACGGCCTTATGTTATCGCCTAACACGGAGGGCGCGGGCCGAACAAACATAGCCTGACGACCCTTTGAGGGTTCTTGACTATTGTGGTGGCGGCAATCGGAGACGATGGTGACCGGAGGAAGTGGCGGCCATGAGTCGGCCGCGTAGAGAAGAACCACAACCCACATCCACGGGCCGCTCAGCCGGGCTGAAGGAACTGTGGTGCCATGAGGGCACCGCGCTGCAGAAGAGCCGCGGCCCGCAATCCGCAGTCCACTCATCCAAAGAAGAACCGGTCATCCGTAGCCGGCTGGACAGGGAGACCGCGATGCCACAAGGGGCATCGCGCTGCAGAGGACCGCGGCCCGCGCTCCACGGGCCGCTTCGGTGGCGAACCGGCTGGCCACCTACTGACCAGGTTGAAGCCCGTGGCACCTCCTAGTGCTGCGTGCGAAGGACAGCAGCCCACAACCACGGGCTGCTCACATCGGGAATACCGGTTGGCTTTAACCGACCGGACAGGAGGGGTGTTGTCGCCGTTTCGGAAAACCAGGGGTCGCGCCCCCCGGACTGCTCGACCAACTGGCTGAGCCGCGGCCTGCCTCTAGGCCGGGCCGGGCCACAGCCACCGGGCTGGGCCGGACCTGGACCCAGGTCAGGTCAACCCGGTTCGGGCCAATCCAGGGTGGGTTGGGTCGGGTCGGACCGGACCCAAACCCCCCTCTTTAGACCCATTTTAGTATTTCGCCCATAACTTGAGCTACGGACCTCAATCGATGCACCGCTAGTTGCATAGGATTCCTTGGATCGAGACAGTCATTTTGGTATATTACACTCAAGGTTTTGGCAAAGTTTGGGTACGGTCGGGTTGGTTCGAACTCGAAACCAACCAGGCCCTCGGAGCGGAAATGCTTATAACTTAAGGACCAGACGTCTGATTGACGTGTCGTCAACTATGTTGGTTTACTTTTGATGAGATGATCCTTTTGGAATACTCCACATGGGATTAGGATGATATTGGAGTATGGTCGGGTTGGATTGCACCCGAAATCCAACCGGGCCCCTGGAAGGGAAAAGCTAATAACTCTCAGACCAGACATCTGAATGACACGTCGTCTGTCGCGTTGGGTTTCTTATGATGAGACTGAACTTTGGGATACATCAACTCAGGACTTCGTGATAGTTGATGTAAAGAACCCTTTTCTTGAGGATCGGACCCTCCCATATTCGAGCATGCTGTATGCGGGGACCCTAGAGCTGGCTGCGACTGCGACGACTACCGTACTAGGATCCTTCGTGGGTTCGACGACGACGTCTATCGTACCGGAATCCTCTGTGGATTTGACGGTGATGACTTCTGTATTGGGATCCTCTGTGGGTTCGATGACGATTACTTCCATACTAGGATCCTCAGTGGGTTCGATGATGACGACTACCGTACTAGGATCCTCCGTGGGTTCGACGACGATGTCTACCGTACTGGAATCCTCTGTGGGTTCGACAGCGATGACTTCTGTACTGGGATCCTCCGTGGGTTTGACAGTGATGACTTTTTTACTGGGATCCTCCGTGGGTTCGACAGTGGTGACTTATGTAATTGTATCCTGAGTGGGTCCAACAGAGTAGCTAGACTTGTATCCTGAGTGGGTCCGAGAGCTTAGCTGGTCTAGTATCCTATGTGGGTCCGACAGCTTAGATGAATCAGTGACTAAAACTGATCATATCTATCGTTATATGAAAGATTTATACCTGTGTGAGCTGAGTCTTGACTTATAATCTTTATCATCGATGTGATTGACTTACTTTCCTTTGTGGACTGGGTTGTGCTTGGGCTCGAGAGTTAGATCCGAATTGTGGTTGATAACTTAGGTATATGCATGAGCATATACCTAAGTAGGGTTAGTTTATACTTCGTGTTTGTATCTCTCTTCTATGGTTTATCCTTTGTGGATTCTAGGATACCTTCAGGGGTCTCGGGGTCCCTACTGAGTATTGTATACTCACCCCTATACGGACTATGCCTGCACTACGTTGTGTTGGATGCAGACGACAGACAACACTGATCAAGGTAGAGACTTATATAGCTGGACGGTACCTGGAGGTGGACCACTTGGCGAGACGTACACAGAGCAGAAGGATGGACCTGAGGTGATGAGGAGGTCATTTGTACCCACCCTTCGGGTGGGATTCCCGGAGGACGACTCAGTGGTTGTTGTTTTACTTTACTGCAGTTGTACTAGCTTTTTCAGTTGTACTGTACTTACTTTTGGGCTTGTATTTCCGGCCCCATTCCTTTCAGCACTTACTTTTATATTTAGTATTACTTAGTTCTTACTTCTGTTGCGTACTCTGTTGTGTTTGTTTACTTTTATAAAGTCAATGCCTTCCCTTTTTATCAGGATTTACACCTTTGGTGCTAGTCGCCAGCCCATGGACTATGGAAGGCGGGCTTGGGTAGTCACGGCATGGGCCCCGAGGAAGGGTCATGAAATAATCATAGAAGACCAATAATCTTTGATGAGACTGATTATGAATACTAGTGAGATAGAATAAATAATTTTTTTGTTAATATAGGTGTTAAAAAATTTTCTATGATTACTATAAGTTAAAAAACTTTGGATAAGGATGTTTTAGATTTTTATAGAGAAGTAAAGTCTGAATATTAGTTGAACTATAAACATAGAAATACTTTGTTGTGTTTTATAAAAATAAACATTCACATTCATATTTCTTCTTTTGAATATGTTAAAAATGTTGTAAAAATGTTGTGAGTTACTCATTTTTTAACCTATTAGGTTTTAGATACTAGAATATATATGTTGCTTTCATATTATCAAGATTTTTATTTTCTACCAGGTGAACCTAGTTCTCAAATGTGTCAATGTTTTATTAATATAGTGAACAGATTTCAATCTCTTCGTGAAAAGGAATTATCATATGATCACTTGATAGAAAATATTATTGATATAATTCTAAAGTAATGAGAATCTAAATATAAGTAAATAAATGACACTATACATAAAAAACCTAAGTTTGAATGATCATATTGTAAAACTCATATAGTATGAGAGTAGGTTGAAAATAGATGCTAAAAAAGAAAAAAAAGAATAGTGTTTATTTGGATTCAACATCTAATATTACAGTTATGAAAGATAAATATTTTTTAGAAGGTTTCTAAATATCCAAAACCTAAGAAGAAAGATAAGGTTGAATCAGAAACTAGTTCATTAGAGGAATGTGGTAATTATATTTCTCGGATATCTAATAGGATAAATATAATATTTTGAAAGAAATACATTTTTTATAAGTATAATAAAATTTATACTGATAGAGGTGATAAGAAATAAACTTCTGATATGTTTTGTTATAAATCTAAGAAACATGTGCGTATCAAGATATATTTTTTAAGGTTTAAAAATAAAGAAAAGGGATTATGAAAGTTTTATAATAATATAGGATATAAGTGTTTGAAATCATGAGATACATGGAGTTCTATTAGTGGTGATTATTCTTCAAAATATTCTCCTGATGATAGTAGTTGTGATTAGAAAGTTAAGAGTTTCTATACTATAATTCCAAATAATAACCAAAGCTACATGGCGAGGGTATCTACTGAATCCCTTACTAATTTGAAATTAAATTATGATTACACCGAATAGGATAATGAATATAGTTTTACTTCTTCAGAAGAATAAAATTTTATTATATTTTATGATGAGTAAAATACACATAGTTTTGAAGAAATGAATAGATATATTACTTTTCTAGAGAAAAATAATAATAAAGTTATGAAAAAATATTAATTTTATAAGGTATAACCTCCTAATGAAAATTATAGAAGTTCATAACTAACTTTATAAATGTTCAATCTAACTTTAGAGTTAGACAAAAAATCTAATTCTAGCTCAACTACTAATGATGATAAGAATCTAGTAGTAAAACTAAATTCTAAGATTTTCAATTTGAAATTTTTTTTGACAAATTTTACTTCCGGGAAGAAAAATTTTGATAACCCTTACAAAATGTTAAGACCACATAGAAATACTTATAGAATAGTTTTTACTTGAATAAAAACACATTTTCATTCAAACTACTTTATTCCAAAGTGTGCACCCATTTGTACAAATTTCCAAAGAGGTGGAAATTGGAAAAAAATGTTATTTAAATAAATTTAAATCAGTTTGATTTTATAAAAAATCTTTCAAAATAATTTTAATTTTTTCAACATAATAATGTTGGGAAGATTTGGATTCCAAAAGTTCTATTTGCTAATAATTATGGAGACAAGAAAGTCTGGGTACCAAAATCTTAGTCTTTTTTAGAGGGAAAGGATGGGTACTAACAACAAAAACATATGGTACATGGATAGTGGTTACTCTAGACATATGATAGGTAATAAAATTTTCTTCTATAAGATAATAAAGATGAGATATAGGAAGGTAAATTTTAGATAAAATTCTCAAGGTGAAATCTATGGTATCAGTGACATTGGATTTCTTGGTAAAGCAATAATTTCTAATGTTTTTATGTTTTAAGACTTAAGAAGAATCTCATTATCCAAATCCAATTATGTGATAAATTTTATATTATGAACTTCAAGAATGAAAAAGGTATTATTCAAAGTTTATAATTTAAATTTATTCTTTCTTCTGATAGACATGATAATATTTACACCTTAAACCTAGAAAACCTTAGAAGTTAAGATCTAAGTTTCCTAAGTGCATTTTAAGATCAATTTTAGTTGTTTCATATAAGGTTAGGACATTATAATGTAGAAACTTTTTATAAACATTCTATGAAAGGACTTGATAGACATATACTGGAGCTTAGGTTCAATTTTTCTAATATTTGTGAACCTTATTAGTATCATAAGCAATGTAATTCAAGCATTAAATATATTAGTGATGTATAAAATTTTGAATCTTTATAGTTAGTGAACATGTATTTATTTGGTCCAAAATAAATTGGAAGTATTGGAGGAAAATACTATATATATGTCTTGTTTGATGACTACACTTGATATATATGGGTCTATTTTCTATCTAAACAGCATATAGTTGTTCTTTGTTTTAAAAAATTTTTAAACGATATTAGAAATGATAAAAATATAACAATTTTTACTATTCATAGTGATCATGGTAGTGGGTTTAAAAGTTTTGATTTTGAAACTTTTTAGTGGTAAAGGAATTACACATAACTTCTCATCCCCTAGAACACCTCAGAAAAATGGTGTATCTAAAAAAAGAAATATAATTTTTCAAGAACCATGTTGAGTAAATACTAAGTTTAAATTTTTGGTCCAAACCTATTTGTTTTTGTTATTATACTATAAATTCAGTTTTACTTAGACCTTTTCGTAATAAAATTCCTTATGATTTGTGGATAGGAATATAGACAAAACTTTCTAACTTTAGAGTTTTTAGATTTAAATTATTCAATATACATAAAAAGATAATTTACATAAATTTCATCCAAAAGATGATGAGGTAATTTTTCTTGTATATTATATAAAAATTAAGTATTATTGTGTTTTTATCAAAAAAACAAACATTGTTGAGGAAACCATGCATGTTATGTTTTATGAAACATATACTTTTGTTTTTAAACACACAAAAATCAAATCTTTAAATAATATTTTTAAAACTAATTTTAAACCCATGTTGGGAAATTATTCAAAAAGAAGAGTAACTAAAGAAACATTTTTATAAGTTATACCTCTACAATAAATTCAACCTGTTGTTGAAGAAAAAAACACAAACCTAAGGAATCAATTGATCTTATGGAAGCCTCACAATGATAATATCATTGGTGATGTAGATCAACAAGTCAAATCTAGAATTCCCTTAACATATGAATGTGAAAATTATGAATTATTATCTTAGTTCGAACCAAAAATACCTAATGAGGCTTTAGGTGATGAATAATAGATAAGGTAAATTATGTATGATCTCAATGGATTTCAAATGAAAAAAGTTTTGACCTTATTATAATGATCTAGAGATCTTCCTATGATTGGAGTAAAATGGGTTTTTTGTAACAAACATGATGAAAATGGAATTTTAGTGATAAATAATGAAAGGACTTGTTTTTAAGGGATATAATCAACTAGAAGGACTAGATTATGAAGAAAATTATTCTCTAGTATCTATACTTGAATCTATAGGTATACTTATATCATTTACAGTATTCTAAAATTTTACTCTTTATCAAATGGATGTGAAGTGTACTTTTCTTATTGGATATGTACATGAGGAAGTTTATATAGATCAACCACCTGATTATAAAAATTCAAAATTTCAAGAACATGTTCTTAAACTAACTAAGGTGATTTATGGATTTAAACAAGCTCTAAGATCCTGGTATGATACACTTACTAGATTTTTACTTAAAAATGATTTCATTAAGGGGTTGTTGATCCAAATATTTTAATAAAAAAATTAAGGAAACCATTATTGTTCAAATTTATATTGATGTTATTATATTTGGTTCAACTCAAAAAAACCCTTTTATATTTCTTTGTGTAACTTGTAAAACCCCAGAATGATAAAGGGTTAAATGACTAAATGATATGACTCATGTCAATAAGGTGCACATTTCCTTTCAGGTGCCTACCTGATTGGAACTCCCTAGTTAAGTGTGCTTGTCATGGAGTAGTGATCAGGATGGGTGGCCTTTTGGGAAGTTTCTCATGGCCATGGTATGTGAGAGTGAGGACAAAGTACACTAGAAAGAACATGTGTTGTCTTGTGGGGATATTCATTAGTCTGATGACCCATTCAGTCATATGGGTGGGCCCCAGGAAGGGGACCACATGTCTTTGGGGCAACTGGTGGTACCTGACAAGCCAAGACCCGATGACTATGTTAAGGTGGGGTGTTTGTGCTATTAGTTTCGCACAGTTGTTACATTGATATCAGAGCAGTAACCCAGCCTTAAGTGCAATGGCACTACTTGGGTTGAGATATAGGGTCCAAAACTGGTGGTACTTGGCGGGCCAGGACATGATGACCATGTTAAGGTGGGGTGTTTGTGCTATTAGTTTCACCTAGTTGTTACATTGATATCAGAGCAGGAACCCAACCTTAAGTGTGGTGGCACTACTTGGGTTGAGATATAGGGTCCACAGTGAGGACGTTATGATCTAAAAGGGGGTGATGTAACACCCCATAATTATAAAGGGTAAAATGACAAAATGATATGACTCATGTCAATAAGGTTCACCTTTCTTTTCAAGAGACTTCCTGATTATAACTCAACAGTTAAGCGTTCTTGGTATGGAGTAATGATCAGGATGAGTGACCTTTTGGGAAGTTTCCCAGGGTGTGTTCAAGTGAGGACAAATCACATTGTAAAGAACATGTGTTGGCATGTAAGGACATTCATTAGTCTAATGGTCCATTCAGGCATGTGGGTGGGCCTTAGGGAGGGGACAATGTGTCTATAGGGAAACCGGTGGTACCTGTCGGGCCAAGACCCGACGACCATGTTAATATGGGGTGTATGTGCTGTCCGTGGGACCCAGTTGTTATATAACTTATGAAATATGAGTTTGAAATGAGCATGGTGGAAAAAATAATCTTTTTTTGTGGTTATCAAATTTCTCAAAAACTAAAATAAAAGTTATTATCCCAATAAAAGTACAAAAGATATTTACTTAAGAGGTTTGGTTATGACCATTATAAAATTATAAGTACTTCTATCAAAACCTCAAAAGTCCTTGATCTTTAAGAATCTAGGAAACCAGTCGATCCAAATATTTTTAAAGGAATGATTGGTGGTTTATTATATCTTATATCTAGTCAACCAGATTTAATGTTTTTTGTATTCTTATGTGATAGATTTCAAGAAAATATGAAATAATCCCATCTAAAATATATAAGTTGAATTTTTCATTACCTTAAAGGATACTTGGGTCTTATAATATTTTATTCTTATAGAAATGATTTGGAATAATTTTTTTTCAAATGATGATCTTGGTGGGTGTAAAATGGATAATAAAATCACTTCTAGAACTTTTCATTTCTTATTATAAGCTTTAATTTCTTAGTCTTTTAAGAAACAACACTCAGTATCACTTTCCACTACTAAAGATGAATATGTAGTAGTTGTAAGTTTTTTGCTCAAGTATTTGGGATGAAACAAACACTCGCTGATTTTAGAATGATTTTTAGTAAAAAAAATCAATTTGTTTTAATAACCCAAGTTTCATATCTTTGTTTAATAACTCAACACATCACTTACAAGAAAAGAGCATAGATATATGATACCATTTCCTTCGAGATCACACAAAAAAAAAGATATTTTTTTATATTTTATTAGAATGAAAGATCATCCTGTTGATATTTTTACAAAACCTCATAACTTTGATATATTTGAATATATTAAATAGAATCTTAGAATGATCAATATAAAATAATCATTAATCCACTTCATATTTACCTATCTTCTTACAGTGAAAATATCCTTAAGAAATTAGGAGGACATTTTTTCTACTTTATTTTTCTTACCTTGTTTATCTTATGACTTAAAAAAATATTTTGATATAGATTTTTAATATTCTCTTAAGTTTCATCAAAATTATTTTTTTCTAGATTTTCATCAGATAAACTTTTTCTTCTAACTCTTCCTTATGCATCCAAGTATTTCAATTCACTAAACAAACTTTCTTAATAATGTATATCAATTCATCTGAAGGACGTTAGTTAGGGAGATGCCCTTATCTTAATTTTTATAATATTGGAAAAATCATTAATAAAAAAATTAAAAAAATTTAACTTCTATCATAATGATTTACATCCGATAAAACTAAAAAATTTCTAATAAACATTACAAAATTTCAAGAGTTCAAACTGTATATATTTCTTGAATAGTCTACACAATCATTTTCTAAGATCAATTTTTAACCATAAAATCTGTAGGAAGATGAACCATCTATCTCCTTAACTATAAATAGTAGGAGTGGATTAGTTTTTTTCTCCTCAATGTTTGAATACAAGGGGAGATCTTTCAATTTGGGTTTTATTTAGTCTTTTCGATTTAGTAGTTCATCCAATTCCTTTCAAGTTCATCGAATCAATATCCATGGATTCTTCATATGATATCTCTACTAATAAAGTTATATATGAAATGTTGATAGAGGTATGTTGGTTCAAAATGTATGATTCACTTATAATTTTTTTTGTTCTATTTCAAGGTTGAAAGTCGTTATGTGTATCCAAATATGATTTTGAATTGCACTATCCGAGCATAATAAGAGTGTTTTATATAAATTTAGAGTTTCATGAAATATACAACATAAAGAATATTACTTTCAAATTTTTTGAAAATTATTATTATCTAAGCATCAAAATGATTGTTGAGGTAGTGTGGATACCTCTAGAAGTTTGAATTCTTGTTTACACATAAGCTACCAGAAAATATTGGTTCTTTAAAAAATCCATTAGTAGAGAAAACTATATTTTCTTTATATTATAAGATTATAAAATTATAACATCTTGCATCAGGTATAAGGATTTTGTCTCCATGGGTGAAAATTTTTATTATACCAAGGAAGGGTGAAAGGGACACATTAAAGGTCAGTGATATCTATGTTTTAGATTTCCTTTGCAACATGCGAATGTTCAATATATTGATTTTTTTTCAAAAATTTATAGATGCAACCAAGACTAAATTAGTGAACCTTAAAATTCTTCTTTATTTGATGTTTATTAACAAAGTCTTGGTTAACTTCATGCAAGACCATAAAATCAAGAATATAGTTGTTCCAGTTAGAGATAAAATATTATACTTTAGTGATGAAATGATTTAGAAAATGAGGATTTCTTATGCCACTAGTTTAAAAAATTTCATAGATAAGTTAAAAAAATTGAAAACTATAGATGAAGTCTAGATCCGTATAGGTAAAGTTATTTTAAAAAAGTAAGGTTGGTGAGACTTTTTGCAAATCATCAAACTTTTAAAGGAAGAAGAATAAGACAATGTCTGATGAAGTGTTCATTGAGTTCATAAATAATAAGAGTAAAGAATGATGAATATCCTTCTTATGGGATGGATGTAGTAGAAGCTAAGTCTTTTAAGGAGAGAGTATTTTATAATTTGAAAGAAGAGGAAAGTAATATGAAATAATATGTGAAAGATAATAAAACTAAAATAGAAATAAATTTCCAAATGGAAATTGGGAAATCTCGTGAACAATTTGAATTGAATGATCAAGAAGTTCCTTTGTCCAAAAATATTGTGAAGGAATGACAGGTTCCTGTATAAGTTGATCCTTTTTTTATTTTCCCACTGAACAATCCTCAGGTAAAATCTTTGGTCATTCATGATGAAGTAAAACCAATATCTATTGGAAAGTTACAGGGTAAGAAAATTGTCAAAGATGATCAGGGAGAGGTTAAATTTTTTTAGAAAGAAGTTGAAAAGGAAAAGGAAGTTGTTGAAAAATATTCATGACCCATGGAACATTCTTGAGAACTAAGGAATATAAATATGTTAAGAAAGAAAGATGGTGTTTTTAAATAATTAAAAAGATCCTTGTATATTTAATAATCCTCTTATCATACTTTAACCTCCTTATCATCTCAATCTGATGAAGAAGTTTCTCTTAGTTCTAAAAAATAAGAATGTTCAGATGATGAAATGATATAATATATAGATAATCCATGACAATGTTCTCTAAAAATGAATAAGTATATATTATGGAAGTCTCTCAGTCTAGTTTCATCAAAATATAAGAGCATATATCTCTAAATATTAGAGAATCAATATTGTCTAAAGTTTCCAGTGATTCCACCAACTCTACTCTTAGTACCAAATCAAAAAGAACTGAGATGTGAATGAATTGATACAACAAGGTAATTAAGAGGATTAAAATTAATATATATATCTTTCCAAACATCAAATATCATTGTATGTATATTAAATGAAATGTTTATGTGATTGAGGGTTCAAGATCTCTAAAAAAATTGTTGATACTCTTATTCAAAATGAGTCATAATTTAAAGACTTCAAGGGAAAATATTTAGTATGGTTTATAAAGATGAATATCATTATAATATATATGAATCATACTAATGGAGATATGAAAATATTTGATGAACAAGTTGATGTAATAAATAGAGTATCAAAAACAGTCTCTAATTATGTTGATAGTATCAAAATTGAAGTTATAGATTGTACCAGATCCATAGATGATCTCAAGTCTCTCTCTATGTAATAATATTTAAAGATTTATAAGAAGAATAATAATATTTATTTGTGGGAAGAAAAGGTGGTAAATATTGATTCAATCATAGAAGACTCATAAAATACCCAAGATGAAATATTAAAGATGAAAGCTATTGTTTAGAATCTATCCAAGAAAGAATATTTTTTTCTGGAACTCTTGAAATGTTGTAATAAGTTTTCCTTAAAAAGTTTGGATTAATTTTGAACCATTTTGATGAAATATTTTCTTAAAGTTTTTTGATGTAATATTTTTATTTTATTTTTATACACCCTAAAACTATTTTTTAGAGTGACTCTCTAACATTTTAAGAAATTATTTATACCTTGTATCTGTTTCCCTTATGTTCCTTTTGAAAATACCAAAGGGAAAGAAAGGGACAATGTAAAATCATGTTAAAGGGAGAAAATAAGAATATTTAAAAGTTATTTAATGGGTATTAATTCTTTAAAAGTATTACTTTAAAATATTCACTCAATTTTTGTTTATTTTACTTTTCAAAAAGGAGGAGATCGCTAGGTTGAAATATCAATTTTCTAAACCTCAATTTTGAAAATAAAAAATCCACCTTTTATATGTTTTCATGTTTCTAACATTTATCTTTACCAGGTTATAAAGCTATTTTGTTGTAAAGTATTCAGTTATACAAGATGGAGAATTATAGTTCTACTGAAAAAATATATACCAAGTATAACAGATGGACATGTACAATATATATTGTACAAATGTATATAAAGTATATAATATGAAAGTTTTTTAAATTTCATCATACGGAGTACTAAAAATTTCATCATATGGAGTAATATAATTTATACCAAAGCTGATTTATCAAAAAAATACATAGAAATCCACTAGGTGAACATTTATAAATCCTACCAGATGAAGAATTACAAATTACATTGGATGAAGTGTTTCATCTGTACTGGACAAAACATTAGACGCATCGTAATGGTGAAATACATAATGGCCATCACATGGAATGATTTTTTTCCAAAATTATAAAGTTAAGAAGGCATTTTTCTAATGTTATTGTAACTAATCCTAAGAAATGTGGAATCTGACCATTTGAGCTCATCTATAAATAAGACTACAACATCAAGGGAGAAGTAAATGAAGACATACAGTCTGATGTTTCTACCGAAGTGTTGTAACATCTTGTTACTGAGAGATCTTCTTTTTTTAGATTTAGATATTTTTCTTAAGGTATTGTTTGTGAGGTTTACTTTTTAAATATCTTAAAACATGTTGTTGTAATTTTTTTTACTGATCTAGTAGATCGAGGTATCTCGGGGATAGAGAGAAATATATTTTTTTTCTGATTAGCTTGATCAAGGGTTCTTGAGGATAAGGAAATAGAGATTTTCTTATTATTCTGATTGAGGGATTCCTAGGTTTGGAAGATAGACCTTATGATATGTTAAATCATGGAAACCAAAACTTGGGTTAAGATACTTCCCTATCACTTGGGGTTAAAGATAAGAACTATCATAGGAAAGTTACTATAAGTTTATTACCTTTTTTAATAAAATTTGTGTTACATTATTTTTTCTAAAAGTTTACATATTTCTATTGTGTAAATTCTTATAAAATTTTATAATGTTTCTTATAAATTGTTTCTTACCATAATTATAAATTGTATCAATACAAAAAAAATTCCTACAAATTTTTTTAAAGGAGTTAGGAAAAATTGTATGATGATATTGTTATAAACTACAAGTGATCCCCCTCTTATAGTATATTTCTATAATCTTACAATCTAACAAATCGATGGTCCACATCATCTATTTAACACTCCACTAACTTCTTTGAGATAGAGACTTGAAGAATATAACTTTGAGGTCATTGATAATGAATGATATGATAATAAATCAATATACCCAAATTGTAACAAAAATTATATTCAAATCTATCTCCATGAGTGAATTTAGGTCTTTAATATCATGAAAGTTATCCTAAAATATCACATCAAACTCATGGGGATTATATATCTGAAATTTGTTATATCTTTTATTATGTATCCTCTCACAAATTTCCCATTCTTCTCTTAATATTCAAAAATAAATTTTAAGATTTTCATAAAAATTCATCATCATGTTAGGCCGCATGTCATATCTAGATTTTTATTTTAAAACACCCTTAATAGATAATTTAAATATCCCATTAATAAATCAATTATTATTATATTTTAAAAATATTAAAACTTATATAATATCAACATATCTAACAAATTACAATTTAATGAACATTTTTATGGTGTAATGAATTTTAATTATGATTTATAACTAAAAATCATGTCCTGATAGATGATTAGAACTATGAAAATTTGTTCCTTCAAAAATAGATATATTTTCATGATAAATCGGCTGTATCATATTGAATCTTACTTTAGCGTAATAAAATAATATACACTAAACTATAACATTCAATTATAGAATAGTAATTCATACTATAATTCTCAACCCAACAAAATTATTTTATCAAAATTCCTCATTAAAAATCATGGGATTATATTGTGGATCAATTTAAAATTATCAAAACCACATTCCACAATTATGGAATATCTCACAAGCCATAGCTAATAGCCTTACCCACCTTTTAATTATGTTTTTATATTGTAGTATGTATGCCAAGACATAACTAGCAGTGTTACACATTGTATTTTTTATTCAACTCTCATCATAGATTAATATAAATCCTTTATAAAATAATATTTCATTCGTTATTTTGTAAAATTATCCCTTAATAATTATGGAAAGAGCATTGAAATTGTGGTCATATTTTTATATGTCAGACCAAATATACTCTAAATCACCTATGAATTTCTCTAAACATCCTCCAAGATTAACCATACAAATATTATAACTAATAAGGTTTATTTCGAAGAAACAAATCCACATATGAATATCATTTCATAATTATCCATATTTTATCAGCCTAAGATAGAATGCATATATATTTGGATTTTTGCATGCTAAGAGTCTTCATTAGATCCGCATTTATATGTAAAAAATGTACATTACACATTCAATTCTATTCATACCTCCAATTACTTCAAACTCCTATTTGAAAAATCCATAAATGTTATCCATTTATAGAATGATTAAATCATAAATAATTTTCTATTAAATATTGATTCATTTTAAAATATCATTTAAATCACCTTCATTAATGTTTAGTTGCTTCTCCAACATCACCTTAAATAATTTTTATAAGATAGTTTTCATGTAAACTATATTTTTATTTGGTCCCCCTAAAACATTAAACCATTTTCTATTTATATCCAATTTTTTTCAATCCTTATTAGTTACTTATCTACCAGTCATATTAATAACATTGATCCCACACATCAAAGTTTCATAGACATGTATTTCAAGATAATGAAAATTATTCTATATATAGTTCATCTCTATATGACATGTTTATCCATATAGGATAAAACAGATATTTGATTCATTAGTGTTATCATTTTCTAATTCATAAGAAAAAATACCAGGCACTATGACCTAATGATTTTACAACCATTATTTATACCATAAGGAAAATTAAATATGATGGGTTTGAACACATTTTATGATTTACTATTTTTTGAACAAGATATCCCTATAAAAAGTGAAAAGCATAATGAGGATAGAAATAAGTCAAACAAAAAATCTACACTCATTCAGTACTAGAAGACTATATAATTGAACAAAATGGTCCCCTATTAAAAAAATAACATAGAATAAAAAAATATTTCAATAAAAATACTAATAAGAACACAATCAAATTCAACATCATATATCAAAAGTATCAGGACATGTTCACCATCACCAAACAACTTCAAAAACTGAATTCATCTCAATGCACATAAATTTAAATTAGATTACTTAGGATGATAAAGAGTAACCAAGTTATAATAGGAACCCTAACCTCACAAACCGTGCATATTTCATCCTATCCTCTAATATTTAAGAGTTTTATATAGATTATTTTGATTATCTAGGTCATCATTTATTAGAGAATTAAGAATCTTGGTATCCACAACCTCTATCTTATTAGAGACCAAAGGAGCTCCAAAATAATGAAATATATAGATTCTAATAGTCATTCTTGATCAATAGAATTATTTAGTGAGTCAAGTATAAAAAAATAAGATGATACCTAACATTTAACCTTTCATTTTGTATATTGGGAAAGGCTCTTATCCCCTTAAATAAATACTTTAGTTAAATTGAAAATTTAAACATGTGTTCCCATTATATCATCCTTGGAGTGGACTATTTTTGAATAATTTTATTTAAGTGATCCATTATCAGATGTATAAGAATCAATTCTTTCTTATTGATTATAAACTACATGCATGAATTGAGGTGTTTTGTTCATATATTATTGCATAGAAATAGTAACAACATAAGAAACCAATTAATAAATCGATGACATCACATCAAACTATATTTTTCATCATTAATAATGGTTTTATCCTTCATATTATGGAGGATATAATACTCCCTAATACCAAACAATATGGTTATAGAATCAGGGAAAATAAAAAATGAAATAGGTGCACTAAGTCCTTCCTTATAGATAACCTTGTCCTTGTCCTTCTGGGAATCATTACTGCAACTAGATGATTACACAAGATGTGAACTCTATTCGTTTCTAATAAGATGGGATGTTTTGGAATTTCCCAAAGTTTCATTTGCATTTGAATTATATTAAACAACACCCCCACTTGTATTAATCCAAGAAAAAATATCAATACCAATAGGATCAGTAAAACCAAATCCTTTAGTGGAGTTAACCCCAATAAAAATAGATTTTCTTTAGCCTACTCTATTACAATGGTAATCCTAAAACCTTGATCAGTTACCATTTGTTGAAATCCCCTAATGGTATTTAATCTTATGGGAGAATCAATATATAATTTTTTTTGTTCCCTTTATGACCCCTTAAAGAGATCATCCTTTTCCCCTGCCACAATTTTTGGTTAACATCCTCTTAGATAACTAATTCATAATCAGATTAGTTGTCAAAAATACTATTACTAGTTTCTTATAAATTAATGCCAAATATTTTCATATCCATGCCTATTGCCTCAGAATGAGGATTGAACCCCTCAATCTCAACATCATCCCAAGATCTATCATTCCAACCCAACAATATATTCATATATGATTGCTTCTATCTAGATTTCCCAGGTCCAATTGATTACCTCTTACCTTATGCCTATAACCTAGAAAAATACTCCATGGGTGGATAATAAGTAGTATGTAAGACATAATCATTCATTTACAACTATAAAGGACCCATTGATGACATATGATGTCCATCCTGCTGAGAGGTAGAAACATGATCAAACGATAGACCAACATCCACCCCCAATTTTACACATCTCCAACTAGTCAACCCCAGTATAGTTTTGTCTTGAAGCCTCATAAACTGATACATAAAGATCATACTCATACAATGAAACTCTATCCCTCAAGGCCCCACTAACCTAATGATATTGGGCCTTTATGTCCCTAAAATATACTTTAAAAACCGAAAAATCATTATTCTTATTGAGTTACCTCATACAATCTTTCTCCAAATTCCCCTACATAGAACAAGATCAACATTTTAATATTTTGAAGTACGTATCCATCTTGTAGCCAACCACATTAAAAATCTCACAAAATGAATGAAATTTATTATACTAAATATTTATATTGATATCATCATTATGATTAGATAAGATAACTTTATAAATAAAAATATAAGTGAGATCAATTTCAACTAGAACTGTAGAAAAATGTCAATACCAAAACAATTATGTTTCCTTTTCCAATTTAATTGGAACACGAGCCATGATTGCTATGTCATAAAGAATCTTTGGGTTCCATAGTATGCAAGATAAGCCAAAAATCATAATCCACACTTGCATGAGGGTGTTATTTATAGAAAAAGGATAAAAAATCAAGAGACCATTCTTCAATATAAAAATAATTAGGCTTTAGATGCAATAAACAAAATCCATTAGCTATCAGTTTAAATCCATCTGATGGAAACAAGAAGTGAAAGGAAACATGCCATATAGAAATACACCTTTAATCAGTAAAACCCCAGATCAAAGAAACTCAACTTACTAAATCCTTCAGATAGCTTGGTTTCACTCCATTTAGAATAATAATTCATGTTATGTGCGAGTTCTTACACATCTCTAATCACTTAGAAATTGCGTCTGAACTAGCCTCAAAATGTGTCGTTGAACCTTTCATGGAGATTCTTCCCAAAGTAGTATCCCTAAAGGAATCCAAAGATCTCATCATTCTTGTAGCCCTAAAACCCAATTAAACATATTTCCCCTATTGGGTCACCCAATAATATGAATCAGCCCAAACAATGCCACAATTTCAACATGTATAAACTTCCTCATGACTAAAATCATCATTACAAGGAAATTCTATCAATGGAAATCATCAATAACCATTAAAACCACCTTCAAGATCACTAAGATCGACAAAAATAAATGTAGTTTTCTCTGCCATCATCAAAATATAATAATAATAATGTCATTAATAGTAAATAATATCTTCATTATTAAAAGATAATAATTACATAAATAATATTAATATTGTTAAATATTATTGTTAAATAAAATTAATTAAACATAATAATTATAATATACATTATAAAATATTTTTATCATTTATTTATTAATATAATTAATATTTTCATATTTATTTTCAATTAAATTATACAAATATTATTACTAAATATTATTATTATTAGATAATAATCATGCACATAGATTCTTTTTCGTATTATACTATATTTAACTATGGTTAATACTTTTTTATTTTAATAATATACTAGTATTCTGCTCGTGTGAACATATGTTCACATGCTTTTTTGGTGGCATTACAATGTACAAATATAATGAACTAACACAAAAAAATAGAAATGGGACCATAATGAAAATATGTAGTCATCAAACATCACAAATTGAACCGAAAATATAGAGTCAACAAACAACAGAAAAATGGGAAAATTCTTACAATAGAGAACCGCCGCAAATGGAGTCATTGGACGTCACCTAAAATGAATGGAAATAAAAATTCTAGCAATAGAGGACACAAAAGACCCACTACATAGAAATGAAATAGAGGATACTAAACACCCACTACATTAGAGGAAACTAAACATCCACTGCAATTATCACATGGAATCCATAGCATGAATAAACTCTCATTGATAAATACCATCTACCAAAAAGAGAAAAAGACTCGTATTGTAAGTACCAGAATAACTGGAACACTCTGGATAGAACAAGCCAAAAATATAATAGAAATTACGATTGTACAACATGAGTACATGGATAAAAGAGGAAACTGGAAAATTGGATGATAAAATGTTAATTATTTTGTTCATCCTTCTTCTTTAAGTTTTCATTTGTAGATCGTTGTGGTCTATTTTCATAGTTAGTTGAATCTGAAGATTCCCCACACATTACAATGTCGCGTTGTGTTGAATCCTCACCATCAAAATCATGCAGCATCTTTTTCTGCAAAGACAATAATGTTTTAATATTAAATAAAAATATTAATGTAGACTAAAATCACAGAATCAAAAATCAAAATATTAACAAAGAAGTAAAAAATATGAACTGAAAAAGTGAAATATTTGTTTAAACATAGAAAATCTAGGAATGACCACAAAAAATACATTTCTATCATATACATTGAAATTACATACCTTTATCACATGATTGCAGCTCTTGAAAAAATATACCGGTAAAAATCGAAAGAATCAGGACTAATAATATAGAGAATTTTTGACATAATATTGAAGAACACACTAATAATTTAGTTTTTAACATAAAATTCAATGTATACGCAAGCATAGAGATGTAATAAGTACTATAAAAAATAATTTCATCAGAATGGGCATAAAGGTAAAGGAAAATAGATAAATAATTTATAGACTAGTAATTTATCTAAATTATTTTGGGAGTTTAACATGTTGAACAGAAATAATTTTATTATTAGATCCATAAACTTCATTAGTGTTGGTGTAGTCTGTTTTGGATGTGCATATGGTGTTAAAGTGTTAGGTAGTGTTCTGATTTCCCTATCTAGACTATATTTGGGTGTGTGCATATCCAATATTGGTGGCTCACAATATATTCATGCTAGTGGTACCTTAAGTTTTGATACTTCATTATTGAGGGGGATCATTGTCTTATGTGCTTGAATTTTTAATTTCAAAAGAACATAGCATCACAATTACCATTATATACTTGGATTTATAGTTCCACACTTTATGTGAATTTCAAAGAAAAAATGGAAAATATATGCACCACCTTGTATACATAGCAATAATTCATGAATAACAATTGAACATTACCGATTTGTTGAGGTTACAACGATATAATGAAATCTCATGATGATGATGTGTAAAGGTTACCAAAGCTAAATTGTAGAGATAAAAACCAAAATTTTAAAGATATAAATACTGACATATGGAAATTTTATAAGGGTAGAAGCCTATATTACACAATTTGAACACCTGAAACAGATGTACAAGCATGTTTATGATGAAATGAAATTGTCAAGATATAATAACCATAGATTTTTGGTAATTTCAGACAAATTCGTAATGTCTTAGTACAATACTTCATCGGTAACTCAAAGTAACCACACCTTTGGTGTCCCCTTCATCACAAGAACTATCCTCACAGTTAGGCACACAATTGGTGTCCTTATAGATGAGTATCTCGCGAGATATCATGATTGACAAGGCATGCGCTCGCAATCATTGGTTCTAAGAGCTTTTGATTCTTTAAAAAATCACTATACAACATGTCATAAGTCAACTTAGAACTTGTATTTTCATAATTTAACTCATCATAAGAAGCAGAGTAAGTCTCTCTCGCGGTGGAGAGCATTTTTCCTAGGTTGTCCTAGGGTTCGGCTTCCTCCGGTGTTCCTGCAGCGGCGAACGACAGCTCTCTCAGGCACGTGTGGATCGGCGGATAGGCGTTTCCCCTTGTGCGGCGTCGGTTTTGGAACCTCGACGATGCTATATGGTCCGGCGACGTCAAATGTGTAGGTGTCAATTTGGATTCCGCATTATGATGTGATCTCCCCAGGATACAGATCTGGAAACATTAGAGCTATGAGGTTCTGCCGGTGATCGAGAGTCTTCGTATCGCCGCCTCGTCCCTCGTGGTTCCCTGGGTTTCAGATCTGAGAACGGCGGTCTTCCATCCTTGACCGGTTTTGTGAGTCTTTGGCTCGCCATTTTTGTGCCTTGCGGAGCATTGCCTGCGGGTTTGACTGCGTTGGGGTGGACGAGCGAGGGGTCGGGCTCGCATGGCGCTGGGTGCGCGACAGTGCTTCTTCGCACAGGAGGGTTTGCGTAGAAGGGTTCGCATAGGTGTTTTTCTCACACAGGTGGTTTTCTTACACAGGAGGGTTCGCGTAGGTGTTCTATCGCGCAGGTGTTGTCTCGCACATGAGGGTTCACGTAGGAGGGTTCACGCAGATCGACAAGGTTTGGATGCGCGCAGGGGTGGAATCGCACAGGTTCTTGAGTGCGCAGCTGGTCGCACAGGGGTGGAGTTGCGCAGGGCCTTCAGCACACCGGTGCGGACTACGAAGGGGCCAGTGCTCATTGTTTTCAACCGTGTAAGGGATGGTCCACATGGAAGGTCAGGTGCGGAGATCCAGTCTGTAAGGTGGGGCTTTACGGAGGATTGCAACGTGACGAACTTGTCACGAGTTTCTAGTTTGAGGAGGAAATTTTTATTCGCGGTGTGGAGTTCTGAACGCGAGAGTGGTGGGCTTGTGAAGGTTTTTCTTGGGAGATTACATTGAGGTGGTGTTCATTGTTTTCATGGAATCCGATTTGGTGAATCGGTGGAAGAACCTTTCACTGACTGAGCATTGATTACCACACGAAAAAACGAAGACACCTTTCTGACACATCGCATGTCGCTCCTGATGGTAGGGAAATTTTTAGCCAAACGCTCCTTCAACCAGGGGGCCTTAAAAAATACTCTACAAAATATATGGAGATTTGATGATAGCGTTTCCATATGCGAAGTGGAAGAGGGTTTTCTTGTATTAAAATTTTTTAATAACAAAGATAAAGATAAGGTGCTCAAAGGCAGACCATGGTCTTTCGATAATCAAATCATTCTCATGGAGGACTTTACAGGCGGGGACGATATTTAGAAAATTGAACTGACTTCCTCACCCTTCTGGATACGAATCAAAGGAATCCCGTTTCATGGTAGAACGAAACGTGTTATGTGGGAAATTGGAGAATGCATTGGAAAAATTTTGGACTGGGATCAATCTGATCCCATCCCCTGGGGACCCGTGGTGAGGATTAGAGCCTTAGTCAATGTGACACAACCACCAATGAGGGGTCTGTTCTTATCAATCGAAGATTCTAATGCATGGATCTCTTTTGAATTTGAAAAGATCCTAATATTTTGTTTTTTCTGCGGGTACATTGGACATCCCAATAAAGTTTGTGACTCGAGGAAGGAGAATGAAAAAGGCACCATCAT
This sequence comes from Viscum album, assembly GCA_963277665.1. Lineage (NCBI taxonomy): Eukaryota > Viridiplantae > Streptophyta > Magnoliopsida > Santalales > Viscaceae > Viscum > Viscum album. Next base: position 525,446,201 of record OY728150.1, read on the forward strand.
CTTGCAATACGGCCCTTGGCTCCGTGCAAAAACAGTAGGATTTGTGATCATTTTGGAGATGGAAAAACAAAAGTATTGTGACCAACTGGCGAAGGCCTTCTCTAAGAAAACTGAACCAGAACTCAACACCGTCATCATGCTTGGACCATTGGATTTTTTTGGAGACAATCAAGATGATCAGTAGGCAAAGGGAGGACCTTCATACATCGCAATGGATGGGGCCAGAACGGGGACAAGCATGCGAGTCAGAGTTCGGACATGGCCGCTTTCTCAAGTCGGGTCCCTACATCTTTAAGAGACAATGTCTCACCACTATTCGGACCAATGTCCAAAGGTAAGGAGCCACCCGACCCAGTTTCTGAACCCAGACAACTTTGCATCGAATCAACTGAGCCTTCTCCTGGGCCAATGTCTTCCGCCCCCGATATCAACCTCATGGATGAAACCAACACGATTGGGATAAAGGCATCAGGTACCCTTACTCAACGAACGTGTAAAAGGGTTAATCGTTTAGATAGGAGTGGTGATATTATTGATACAAGACCTGGGGATCATAAAAGACTACTGTAGGATTGTCAAGTAACCGAAAGCTTTCCAAAAAGATGGAAAGCAGGAGGTGATGGACAGTTCTATGAAGTTACAGAGGCATAGGTGGGTATGTCCCAGCCCTGCCTAGAGAAATGAAAATCCTATGCTGGAACTGTTGGGGGCTTGGAAACCCATGAACGGTTCGGATGCTCCAGCTCCATTGCGCAAAAAGTCACTCTGATATGGTCTTTTTTTCTGAAACCATATTGGATTACAAGGACAACAATGGTATCTCCCTCAAATGCGGGTTTCCAGACTGCTTCCCGGTTCCCCTCCAAGCCCACTCAGGGGGACTGGGTCTTCTTTGGAAGGACAATGTCGACATCAAACTCATCTCGTACTTGTCACATCATGTGGCTACATCCATCCATGATGACCTCTCTCCACCATGGACTTTTGTGGGTTTCTACGGATGGCCATCACAAAATGATAAATGGAAATCCTAGGAACTTCTCTGTTCTTTACGACAAGGAATTACGGGCTCTATCCTCTTTGGCGGTGACTTCAATGAGATTCTGTTCCATAATGAAAAACACGGAGGAGAACATCGGCCTTTTGACTCGATTACAGGCTTTAGGGATGCGATTTCTAGGGTGAACTTGGCCGATCTAGGACATGCAGGCAGCCCCTTTACCTGGTTTTGGGGGAACACGGAAAGCACTCGCATTGCTGAGCGTCTGGACAGATTTCTGGGGTTGACGCACTACTAGAAAAACAGCTATTTGCGACGGGATCCCGTCGCAAATGGCTTTTTGCGACGGGACCCCGTCGCAAATAGCCCGTTGCTGAAAACGCCGTCGCAACTACACTTATTTGCGACGGGCCCGTCGCTATAGCGGTTTATTGCGACGGGCATTGTCCCCGTCGCAAATAGTATTCCGTATTTTTGTAAAAACTTTTAAAAACGTTTTTGCGACGGGACCCGTCGCAAATACCTTTTGCGACGGTACCGTCGCAAATACTATTTGCGACGGTACCGTTGCAAAAACGTTTTTAAAAAAATAAAAAAATATTAATAATACTAGTATTTGCGACGGGCATCGCATCCCGTCGCAAATAATATTGATAGTATTTGCGACGGGTCCCGTCGCAAATAATATTTTTAAAAAAAATAAAAAACTATTAATAATATTAGTATTTGCGACGGGTATAGTATCCCGTCGCAAATACTATAAAAAAAATAAAAAAAATAAATTTTTAATAAATTATTTTAATGAATATAATAATAGAATTATAATTTACAAATGAAAATAATAAATTATTTTAATTACTATAATAATAGTAAAATTATAATTCAAAAATAAAAAATAATAGAATATTAATAAATGATTTAATTAATATAATAATAATACAATTATAATTCATAAATACAAAAATATTAATAAGTTATTTTAATTAATATAAAAATAATAGAATTATTTTACATTCAAATATTAAAATAATTCAAGTATTACAAAAAAAATAATTAAATTATAATATTATAAAATTTTAATATATATATAAAATTTAATATTATAAAATATAAATAATATTATTATTCATATTAATATTGTTATTTAAAAATATAATATTATTAATATTTTATAATGAGACAGAAACTACGAATAGAAAAAAAAAATTTGATTTCTCAAATTTTATAACTGAAATACAAAATCTAATCTGAAGGAGGGGGGGGAGGTGGGGGATCTGCAGATGGTGGTGGAGGAAACTCCACCCCTAAAGCATGAGTGAGTCGGCGCATGTACTCCATCTGCTCCTGATGCTGCTGCTGCCACCGCCTCGTCTGCTCCTCGTACAGCTGCTGCTGGCGTCGACGCTCCTCCTCATGCTGCTGACGAATCTGCTCCTGCTCCTGTCGGAGACTCTCTATCTGTGCAGTCTGAGATCGCAACTGATCCTCATACTGTGTAGAAAAAGATGCACGAGCTCCTCTCGAGCTGGACGCCGACATCGCAGCACTGCCATAATAATCTCCGGGAGTCAGTCGAGAGCCGATACCAACTACCCGGCCCTTCTCGAAAGCATACTGGGTGGCCTGCATCCATGCCGCCTCATCAAACTGACGGGCAGTGGTCTGATCTGATGACTCGGCCTGACTCTCAGGCCGGGTCTGTGACGCTGCGGCCTCATATGACTCCTATAGTTGCAATTTAAAATTAAAATTGTGAATATATTATATGCAGTTAATTTTTAAACTTGAAAACAAATTATAATGACCACGATGTGATGCTGACGATCACCTCTGAGCTCCCCAGTAGCAGGATCACTATACATCCTCCGATATACGTCGTACTCTGTAATATCGGGGTGCTCGACAGCCTATAAGAATAAAAAATAAACTGTTAATATTTATAGTTATATAAAATATTTATAAATAATGTACGTACCAGATGCTGTCTATGAGTACTGAAAGAACGACTCCCAGCTCGATGAGTCACCTCCTGTCTCCCCCGATTCTGCCTCCCCAGCGATGATCTCCTCTGAAAGGCACCACTCAACCAGTGCGCACATAATCCATCCCATACATGGGATGAAATATACTCTGGTCGGTGTGCTCTACATGACTCCTCAAAATCTGACACTCCTGCTTTCTTCATCGCAGCTTTTCTTAAATTGTGCAAAAACTGACGAAGGCGATCACGCATGGCCACCTCCCATGCCTCGTGGATGGCGTCACGCATGGTATCCTCGATCGGATACCATAAACCCTACAAAAAAAATCAAAATATCAAGTTAGAAATGAAATAATTTTCAAAATAAAAATTATTTATTTACGTACGTACCAGCCAATGGTCGAACATGGCCTGCTGCACATCAATGGGAATCTGCTCCCATGTGGTCCACGGCTGAGAGAAATAGTTGCGCAAAATAGCGCTGCCCTGTCCGACTGCTATATGCGGAAAACTGAAAAAAAAATAATAAACATTTATTATGTGAATAGATTATTGAAATCTTAGTCAAATCCACGGGTTATCACACAGGTTATCACACCTCCGGGTGCGCGGATCAAACCCAAGGCGTGGACGTCGCTCGGGGACGGGGTCAGGAATCATCAATCGTGCAAGACCGCGCCCCCTCCGCGTACTCCCTGAAGCGCCTGCAGGCTGAGGGTCATCTGCCAGCAACTCATCCGCATCGAAAGGCAGGTCAGCATCCGTCAACTCACGAAATGTGGCCTCGTCCATCTGAAACAGAAAATGTTAATGTTAGCAAATAATTGATAATTACTATTATATATACATATATACATATTATGATTGTATATAAATACCATGGAATTCTATAAGTGTTCATCTTCATCATCATCTTCATATATGTCAATGTCATCTTCATATTCCTCCTCAACATCATCGATATCCATTCGAGTTGCAGTTGCTTCATCTCTTACCATTTCAAATTCATGTGTGACATCATTAACATCATCGTCATCACCGACTCTTAAATGTGGGGTGTCGTCATCGATACTCATGTCTCTTTGTAAAAAAGATTGATTTTGAGTACTCTCTTGAAAAACTTCAATTCTTTGCACATCAGTGAAAGCACATTCACTTTGACTAAACTGATTGTCTCGAATTTTGATTTTTATTACACTCCACCAATCAGTCAAGTCTCTTGATGTTGCACAGTACTTTGCATAATAAACTTGATATGCCTGTTGAGCCAATAAGAATGGTTCATTTACTGCGAGAACACTTTTACATTTAATATCGATGATTCCATGAGTCGGATGAACACGCACGGCTCTCTCTGTATCCAACCAACGACATTTGAACATGGTTATGTAATGTTGTCCAAGATAACAGAGTTCAATGATTTCATCAAGTATGCCATAAAAGTCAACTTCATTTTCTCGATGATGAGATCCTCTCAAGCTAACTCCACTGTTCATTGTTTTTTTTGATTCCCCATATGCATGTGTGTGGAATCGAAATCCATTCACCACATATGCATTATAAGTTTTAACAAGTTTGGAAGGTGGGTTACTCAATACACACAGCCGTTTGTCAATTTTATCAGCATGTCGAGACACCTGAAAATTTGTGAAATAATTATCAATATAGTAAACTATACATTGAATGAGTTGCTAAAAGATAAAGAATTTATGTTACCAGTTTTTGAAACCACTGAGAGAAATTTTTCAGTCGACGTTCTTCGAGAGCAGCTGCTGTAATTTGTGGAATTTGTTTCTTGATATGATTATCATACAACCTATAAAAACCAAAGTTATTTACTGTAACATAAATGATAGAATAAGTGATATAAACACTTACAGTACAACTGATGTCATCTCTTCACAGTTGAGCAGAACATACGTATGAGCTCTATGATGTTCATCATCTGAAAGCCAGCGTTCAGAAACTCCACCAAAACCAAGCTCTGACTGGTTGAAAACAGATAATTGATTGTCGATTTCATCAATATTCCTCTCATTCCGTCCCATTCGGTTGTGTTTTGAAGGATACTCAGATTCAAAATAATGGGAGCAGAAAAAAGATATTTCCTCTTGCAAATAAGCTTCTGCAATAGATCCTTCAACAGATGCTTTGTTGCGTACTTTTCTTTTCAATTTTTGCATGCATCTTTCAAATGGGTACATCCATCGAAACTGTACCGGACCTCCACATTTGGCTTCATATGGCAAATGTAACATCAAATGTTCCATTGAGTCGAAGAAAGACGGCGGGAATATTTTTTCCAATTTACATATAATTACAACAACATCTTTTTCAAGTTTGCCTAGAGCATCATAATCTGCCGTAGCCGCACAAATTTCCCGAAAAAAATGAGACATGTCTGTTATGGAATCCCAAATCACAGAATTCAACAGACCTCTTAATCCAATTGGTAGAAGTCTCTCCATTATAACATGACAATCATGACTTTTCAATCCAGTAATATGACCATTCTTTACACATCTACCCAAATTGGAAGCACAGCCATCTGGAAGTCTCAAATCTGCAATCCACTGACAAAATAATAAACGGTTTTCTTTAGACAGTGTATAAGCTGCTTTTGGTTTCAGTAACCTTTCTGTTCTGACATTCTCAAATAGTTCCAATTCTGGACGTCTGCAAATTTGGGCAAGATCTAAACGTGCATTTACATTGTCTTTGCTCTTTCCTGGCGTATCCAAAACTGTATGAAACAAATTATCAAAACAGTTCTTCTCAATATGCATGACATCTAACATGTGTCGGACCAACAAATCAGACCAATATGGCAAATCCCAAAATATGCTACGTTTAATCCAATTGTGTTCTTTCCCAAAACCAGAAATTTTCTGTTGGTTTATTGTGGGACCAAAAGTGATGGGAGGTAATGAAAATACAACCGATTTTAACTCCGAACCTGATAGCATTTTTGGAGGTCCATCCCTTTCAACTGTTCCTTTTCTGAAATGAGATCTGTTTCTGCGAAAAGGATGATCAGCTGGAAGAAATCTGCGATGACAGTCAAAATAACAAGGTTTCTTTCCATGAATGAGCATAAATGCTTTGTTCTCTCCCATACAGTAAGGACATGATTTCTGACCATGTGTACTCCAGCCAGATAACATCCCATAAGCCGGGAAGTCACTTATTGTCCACATCAATGCTGCTCTCAGTATGAAATTCTGTTTCGTTGCAACATCATATGTACTGACACCAGTACTCCACAATAAATTTAATTCATCAATCAATGGCTTCAAATAAACATCAATATTTTTCTTCGGATGTCCTGGAATTAGTAAAGTCAAAAAGATATATGGCTCCTTCATCAACATCCATGGAGGTAAATTATACGGAGTTAAAAAAACAGGCCAACATGAATATTGACTACCATAAGATCCAAACGGACAGAAACCATCAGTGGAAAGGCCCAGTCGAACATTTCTAGCTTCTAAAGCAAATGATGGATGCACTCTATCAAAATGTTTCCATGAATCACCATCGGCTGGATGATTCAAGCTTTTATCGGTTGAAATATTCTCTTTATGCCATGACATCATTGTCGCTGTATTCTTAGACATGAATAAACGCTGAAGTCTGGATGTAAGCGGAAAATATCTCAGCTGTTTTACAGGAATCAAACCAGACTTCCCGTGTTGTCCTTCTTTATATCTCTGTTGCCCACATGTGGGACAACTATCCAACGACTCATTTTCCCCTGAATATAAAATGCAGTCATTTGAACATGCATGAATCTTCTGACAAGTAAGTCCCAAATTTCGAACCAACCTCTTACTTTCATAGTAATTTGCAGGTAAAACATTTCCTTCGGGTAACAGTGTTTTCAGCAAAGAAAATATCTGGTCAAAACATGTGTTTGACATTCCGTTATCTGATTTGATAGCCATAAATTTTGCAACTGCTTCTAATTTGCTCATCTTGCAGCCAGGATATAATGCATCCTCAGCAGACTTCAACAACTCATAAAATTCAGACGGTCCCAACTCAGGATTTGAAGCTATATCAGCCGGAGTTTCTGTATGTTGAACAGATGAACCTGCAACATCATGTACTAAATCTTGAAACTGGGATGGATCCGGAATCAAGTTGGTATCACCTGCTCTGGAACTGCGTTCACCGTGTTGATACCAAAAAACATAATCTGCTTGAAAACCAAAACGCAAGAGATGTTCCCCCACTTTGTCAAACGTGTCAAACGTTCTCAATGCACATTTTCTGCAAGGGCATTTTATCTTTCCTTCTGAAACAAATTCTGAATTTGATGCCGCAAATGATAAAAAAATCTCCACACCCTCTATATATACTGGATTTAAACCAGAACCATTTGGATTTCTACGTTGATTTATCCATATGCGGTCATCTAATAATGACTGTTGACGACCTCGCTGTTCCATATTTTTCTATAAAATATAAAAGCATTACTGGTTTTGAATAATTTGTTAGAAAAAACACTCAAGCAAGGATTACTAATTATTACAATTTATTACTAATTATTACAATTTATAGCTAATTATTACTATTTATTACTAATTTAGCAATACTTAGCAATACTTAGCAAAAGGAAAACTGCTTGAATAATGAAAGGAAATTTGATAATCATCGTTGTGGAGATGGTTATAAATTTTCCCTTCATTATCCAAGCAGATTTCGTTTACTAATTATTAGTAATAAAAAAAATATTATCAATATTTACGAAAAAACAATATTAATATTATTAAAATAATAAAAAAAATTAAAAAATATTAAAATTATCAATATTCAGAACAAACTTTGTTCTATTATTAACATGTTCAAATCTTAAAGGGTCGTCAATTGTCAGGTCATGCGCAATAAAAAGTTTGTGTCAGCCATGTCTAATGTAAACTCTATAATTGTCCTTGCATGGTTGATCACTTCGCAAGTAATGTTGCAATCAGACAAACCAAGTCATTCCCTTCTTAACTATAAGAATTATCTCACATGAACCTCTACATAGATCATTCTTCCTTAAAAATTTGAGGGGATATCATTATTTTTCCCTTAAATTTTCAAGGAAGAATGGTCTATGTAAAGGTTCATGTGAGATGATTCTTATAGATAAGAAGGGAATGACTTGGTTTGTCTGATTGCAACATTACTTTTGAAGTGATCGACCATGCAAGGACAATTATAGAGTTTACATTGGACATGGCTGACAGAAACTTTTTATTGCGCATGACCTGACAATTAGCGACCCTTTAAGATTTGAACATGTTAAGAATAGAGCAAAATCTGTTGTAAATATTGATAATTTTAATATTTTATAAATTTTTATTATTTTAATAATATTAATATTTTTTTCATAAATATTGATAATATAATTTTTTTTGCTAAGTGTTCTTGAGTATTCCTGAGTATTCCTGAGTATTCCTGATTATTTGTGAGTATTCGTGAGTATTCGTGATTATTCGTGAGTATTCGTGATTATTCGTGAGTATTCGTGAGTATTCCTGAGTATTCGTGAGTATTCCTGAGTATTCCTGATTATTCCTAATTATTCCTAATTATTTGCAATTATTCCTAATTATTTGCAATTATTGGTAATTATTGGCAATTATTGGTCATTATTGGCAATTATTACTAATTATTCCTAATTAATCCTAATTATTCCTAATTAATCCTATTTAATCCTAATTAATCCTAATTATTCCTAATTATTCCTAATTATTACTAATTATTCCTAATTATTGCTAATTATTACTAATTATTGCTAATTATTTCTAATTATTGCTAATTATTTCTAATTATTGCTAATTATTTCTAATTATTGCTAATTATTGCTAATTATTGGTAATTATTTCTAATTATTTCTAATTATTCGTAATTATTACTAATTATTGGTAATTATTGCTAATTATTGGTAATTATTGCTAATTATTGGTAATTATTGCTAATTATTGGTAATTATTGCTAATTATTGGTAATTATTGCTAATTATTGGTAATTAATACTAATTATTGGTAATTATTACTAATTATTGGTAATTATTACTAATTATTGGTAATTATTACTAATTATTGGTAATTATTACTAATTATTACTAATTATTGTTAATTATTCCTAATTATTACTAATTATTGTTAATTATTGGTAATTAATACTAATTATTGGTAATTAATACTAATTATTACTAATTATTGTTAATTATTGGTAATTAATACTAATTATTGGTAATTAATACTAATTATTGGTAATTAATACTAATTATTGGTAATTAATACTAATTATTGGTAATTATTACTAATTATTCCTAATTAATACTAATTATTGGTAATTATTACTAATTATTCCTAATTAATACTAATTATTACTAATTATTGTTAATTATTCCTAATTATTACTAATTATTGTTAATTATTCCTAATTATTACGAATTATTGTTAATTATTCCTAATTAATACTAATTATTGGTAATTAATACTAATTATTGGTAATTAATACTAATTATTCCTAATTAATACTAATTATTCCTAATTAATACTAATTATTCCTAATTAATACTAATTCTTCCTAATTAATACTAATTATTCCTAATTATTACTAATTATTGCTAATTATCGTTAATTATTACTAATTATCGTTAATTATTCCTAATTAATACTAATTATTGGTAATTAATACTAATTATTGGTAATTAATACTAATTATTGGTAATTAATACTAATTATTGGTAATTAATACTAATTATTGGTAATTAATACTAATTATTCCTAATTAATACTAATTATTGGTAATTATTACTAATTATTCCTAATTAATACTAATTATTCGTAATTATTCCTACTTATTGTTAATTATTCCTAATTATTACTAATTATTGTTAATTATTCCTAATTATTACTAATTATTGTTAATTATTCCTAATTATTACTAATTATTGATAATTAATACTAATTATTGGTAATTAATACTAATTATTGGTAATTAATACTAATTATTGGTAATTAATACTAATTATTCCTAATTAATACTAATTATTCCTAATTAATACTAATTATTGGTAATTATTACTAATTATTCCTAATTAATACTAATTATTGGTAATTATTACTAATTATTCCTAATTAATACTAATTATTCCTAATTATTACTAATTATTGTTAATTATTCCTAATTATTACTAATTATTGTTAATTATTCCTAATTAATACTAATTATTGGTAATTAATACTAATTATTGGTAATTAAGACTAATTATTGGTAATTAGTACTAATTATTTGTAATTAATACTAATTATTCCTAATTAATACTAATTATTGGTAATTAATACTAATTATTCCTAATTAATACAAATTAATCCTAATTATTCCGAATTATTACTAATTATTCCTAATTATTACTAATTATTCCTAATTATTCCTAATTATTGTTAATTATTCCTAATTATTCCTAATTATTGTTAATTATTCCTAATTATTACTAATTATTGTTAATTATTCCTAATTATTACGAATTATTGGTAATTAATACTAATTATTACGAATTATTGGTAATTAATACTAATTATTGTTAATTATTCCTAATTATTACGAATTATTGGTAATTAATACTAATTATTGGTAATTAATACTAATTATTGGTAATTAATACTAATTAGAGGTAATTAATACTAATTATTGTTAATTATTGGTAATTATTACTAATTATTCTTAATTATTGATAATTATTAGTAATTAAATGAATAATTATCAATAATTAGAAATAATTACCAATAATTACAAATAATAACATTATTAATATATTTTATTATTAATATTAAAATAATATAATTTTCTAATTTATATACAGTTCTGTTTTCATCTGTGCGTTTTCTATCTCCACATACAAATAATACATGTGAAGACAGCAAACACACAGATGAAAAAAGAACTGTATATATATAAAAAATTATATTATTTTAATATTAATAATAAAATAAACTAATAATGTAATAATGTCCTTATTCTTAATTATTGGTATTTATTACTAGTTATTAATATTTATTCTTAATTACTAAAAATTATTACTAATTATTCCTAATTACCATATAAACAATTAAAAATAATTAAATTACAACTAATTAATAATAATAAAAACTAATAAAAAATTAAAAATAAATAAAAAATTAAAATAAAGATAAATACCTTGAAAATTGATCTGTTCTGATCGTTCTTCAAAACTTTAATATCGGCTCCGGAGAAAAAACTTAAACTAGAGAAAAACTCAACTCTAAAAATATGATTCTGAAAGAGAGAGAAGATAAGGAATGAGAATGAAATGAAAAAAACGGATGGGGGTATTTATAGGTTAGATTAGTTGCGACGGGCTCATTTGCGACGGGATTCCCGTCGCAACTAGTATTATTTGCGACGGGACCCGTCGCAAATACCTTAGCCAACATTTATTACGCTCAACCGGTAAATAGTTATTTGCGACGGGTCCCGTCGCAAATAACCCTCTGCCGACATAGTATTTGCGACGGGGGAATATTCCCGTCGCAAATACCATTTACCGCCGCCGGTTATTTGCGACGGGAATATTTCCCCGTCGCAAATACGTTTCCCGCGATTTGTTATTTGCGACGGGAATATTTCCCCGTCGCAAATACGTTTCCCGCGATTTGGAGCGCATCGCGGGAAAACTATTTGCGACGGGTCCCCGTCGCAAATACGTTTCCCGCGATTTGGCGCGCATCGCGGGAAAACGATTTGCGACGGGGAAAAAAATCCCGTCGCAAAAGCCTCCTTATTTGCGACGGGAAAATACCCCCGTCGCAAATAATTTTTTAACATGACTATTTGCGACGGGATTTATTCCCGTCGCAAATAACCCGTCGCAATTGCTCATTTTTCCCGTAGTGACGTAATGGACTAACACATTCAAAATGTTTCATATCACCCACTTGGAATCAAACTATTTGGATCATTGCCCTGTCGCTATCGACTTTTCTCATAGTGGATGTATCTCAAGAGGTGGGAAACCTTTCCGGTTTGAAAGCTTTTGGGCCAAAGACCGAGAGTGTGAAGAAGTTATCTGATCATGTTAGAAGGATGGAAGTAAAGACATCAATTTTAACCTCCAGTAGGTGGCTGCTAATCTGAGATCATGGAGCAATAAAAAATTTCTTCAACCTGACAAGATTTGTAACTCCTATGAACGAAAACTCACCGTCCTTCTTGACCGACCCCCAACGGATGACATTCTCTCCAAAATTGCCATTATTCAAAGTGATCTGGATACGGCTCTTCACGTTAAAGAGAGATTCTGGGTATGTGCGCACGAGAAATCCATATTAAAGAGGGGTATGCAAACACCCATTATTTTGACCAGAAGGCTTCTGCTAGGCACCGCAAAAACAACATTTCAGTCCTCACCCACCCTGATGGGGGAACTGTGTCCACCATCGAAGGTATCCACGATATTATTTCATGTTTTTTCCAAAAACTCTACACTGTAGGAGATTCCATCTTATCGTTGGAGGTTGAGTCATGCATAAAACATGTGATTACTGATGTGATGAACCGCCATCTCACAAAATACTTCACGGACGATGAGATTCTTCAGGCTCTCAAACAAATCCACTCCACAAAATTCCCGGTCCTGATGGCTTCCATGCTCTATTTTTTAAGAAATACTGGCACATCCTCAGCCCTGACATATGTGTGCTAATGAAAGGCATTTGGGCTGGGGAAATTAACCTCTTCTCTATTAATGAGACAATTCTCACCCTCATCCCAAAGATCAAGAAACCCCTCGCGGCCTCATACTTCAGGCCTATCAGTCTCTGTAACGTCTCCTATAAGATTTTCCCAAAGGTCCTGGTTAATCGTCTATGCCTATAGTTACCTGTTATTATCTCTGAAAATCAAAGTGTTTTCGTTGCAAAGAGGCTTATCACGGATAATTCCATCGTGGCCCATGAAGTGTTTCATTCTATGAAAATGCGATCTGTTGTGAAAAGAGGTATTATGGCCTGGAAACTGGATATGACTAAGGCCTATGATCGAGTGGAATGTCACTTTCTCCAGGCCGTCATGACAAAAATGGGTTTCTGTCCCAAATGGACAGACATGATCATACAATGTGTCTCGTCTGTCTCCTTTCGGATTAACATCAATGGTGGACTCACCCAAGGCTTCTCACCTACCTGTGGCCTCCACCAGGGAGATCCCCTTTCCCTATTTCTCTTTATCCTGGTGGCTGATGTTTTCTCTAGCCTCATTTCCTTGGCCGCTTCCTCCAAAGGGATACACAGGGCAAAGGTTTGTCGGGCCAGCCCACCTGTCTCGCATCTCTTCTTTGCTGACGACTGCCTTCTATTCTCTAGAGCTACTCATAATGAATGTCTCATCATCTTCCAGGTGATCCATCTCTATGAGAGGGCATATAGACAAGCGATCAATCCATCCAAGTCAGAAATCTCTTTCAGTTTTGGCATTCCACCGACCAAGAGAGCAGAGCTTTGTCTTACTCCAGGCATACAAATGGTTGACAAACACAACAAATACCTTGGGATTCCCACTATTTTTGGTCGCTCAAAAAAAGAAATCTTCTCATCTACGGTGGATAGAATTGAGAAAAAAAATCCAAGGCTGGACTCTGAAAAAAAATCTCTAAAGCAGGTAAGGAAACACTCATCAAAGCTGCTCTGCAGTCCATCCCTAGCTATATTATGTCCATGTTCAAGCTTCCTGGGAAGATTGTCGACCATATCCACTCCTGCATCGCTAACTTCTGGTGGGGTCATTATAATGGTAGAAAGAAAATCCACTGGATTCCTTGGAAGTCACTTTGCGCCCCTAAAACAGGTGACGGAATGGGATTTTGAGACCTCCGACTCTTTAATGATGCTCTTTTGGCTAAACAGGATTGGCGCCTCATGATTCATCCTTCTTCTCTTTGTGCGCGGATTATTCGTGCAAAATACTTTCCCCACTCGGATTTCCAGAAATCCTCTCTTGGCCCCCGCCCTAGCTTTCTATGGAGAAGCCTTTGGGGATCACAAAATTTACTTAATAAAGGGTTGGGATGGAGGGTCGGAGATGGTACGAAAATTAATATTTGGACCGATACCTGGCTGATTGATAAAGATGGCTCGCAAGCCACCTCCCCTACCATACCTGGCTATGAGAAAGACGTTGATTTCTTCTTATTCGACGATCATGGTTCTGGGTGGTGTTTGGATAAAATTAACTCTTGGTTCAATGAAAGGGACAAAAGAATCATTCTTAGCATCCCCTGTGTGAGGGATGCGGGGTCAGACTGTCCCTTTTGGAGCAACGATTTCTCTGGATCTTATACGGTGAAGTCAGGGTATAGGCTTGCTCTCGATAATCAAATCCAGGAAAGGGGAGGGCTCTGGAAAACCCTTTGTCTTCTTAAGGTTCCCCCGAAAATCCATTTTTTCTGGTGGCAGGTTTGCACAGGTATCCTTCCCACTATGGACTTCCTCGCCTTCCGTCATGTCACGATTGACAAGAAATGTCCCATCTGCTCGGGTGTACTCAAATCTCCTCTGCATGCGATCACCCAATGCCCGGGGGTGGAAGATATATGAACATTTTGGGGCTCTAATTTGGAGCTTATGATGGATATGGTGTCAGACCTTCTGACATTGCTGATGTTGTGGTTGTCTTCTTTTACTGCGAATAAAGTTGCTTCATTATGCATCCTGGCATGGATCTTTTGGGCTCGGCGTAATGACTTCATCTTTAACCACACAATAAATCCCCCCAGGTTCTAGATTGAACGGGCTACTTCCTGGATCGAGGGGTGGAACCGGGACTCTGACCGTCATGGGCTCTCTGGCACTCACATAGCTGCTTCAAGATGGTACCCTCCACCAGAAAGGATCCTCAAGATTAACATTGATGCATCTCTCTCCATGGATGGAACCGTCGGAATTGGACTTTTGGCACAGGATTTTCATGTTCAAATCATTGTGGCCAAACACGAATCAAACCACGCTCTCTGGGAGTTCGTTGTTACTGAAGCCTTCGTTGTACTAGTTGGGCTGATGTTCGCAAAAGATCACAGATGGGATGCTATTCACATTGAATATGATTGTCTCACCATCATCAATGCTATTGGGCTTAATGATAGCGACCTCCAGTCTTTCAGCCACGTTGTCAGGAACATCCAGTCTCTCAGTCAAAGCTTCACATCCTGCTCCTTCTCCTTCATTAAAAGGGACAGAAATGAATCAGCCCATCACCTGGCTTCTTTTAGCACATCCGACGTGAATCATCTATGGCTTGATCACTTTCCTTCTTGGTTGCATGACTGTGTAACTACTAAACTTCATTTTTAATATATCATCTTTCCTTTGTCAAAAAAAATTCATCATCTCATTATGAGCCAAACCATGTCAATATTAATAGTACATAACAACCCATAAAATTTAATGATATTCATTGACTATGGATGAACCAAAAAAATGTTTCCCTATATCATTACCAATAAATGTGAAAAAAAAAATATTCATAAAATGATTATTGAATACGACTATGTCGATCCAAGAGTTTTTCTTAATACATTTAAAAAAAATCAAAAAATGTTTAGGTCAATTTTTTTTTCAAAATTCCCCTCAAAGGCGGCATCGTGGATGCCGCCTTTGCATTATGGGTGAAAGATGGCATCGCGGATTCCACCTTTCCACTGGGGCTGAAAGGCGGCACCCGCGATGCCGCCTTTCCCCTAAGAAAAAAAATTTTGAATTTTTTTTGTTTTGTTTTGTTTATATATTTATTTATATACATAATTAATAAAAAAATGTTCAGGAGGATTCCGCCTTTCACCTAACAAAAAAAATTATTAGTTTTTAAAGTTTTGTTTCAAAATCGCCTACTTGAAAGTTAAAAAAGTTTCAAGTACGTGACTTTGAAAGACTATAAAATATAAACCATAAGACCAATATAAACGAAACTTTAAACATTCATTAAACATATAACCAATTGGTGTAAACACAAATCATTTCATAACAACTGTTCATGAAAAATAATTTATTAGATTTCAAAACCGCCTACTTGAAACTTAGAAATGTTTCAAGTACGTGACATTGAAAGACTATAAAATATAAACCATAAGACCAATATAAACGAAACTTTAAAGATTCATTAAACATATAACCAATTGTTGTAAACACAAATCATTTTATAACAACTGTTCATGAAAAATAATTTATTAGCTTTCAAAACCGCCTACTTGAAACTTAGAAATGTTTCAAGTACATGACTTTGAAATACTATAAAATATAAACCATAAGACCAATCTAAACGAAACCTTAAACATTAATTAAATATATAACCAATTGTTGTAAACAAAAATCATTTCATAACAACTATTCATGAAAAATAATTTATTAGCTTTCAAAACCGTCTACTTGAAACTTAGAAATGTTTCAAGTACGTGACTTTGAAAGACTATAAAATATAAACCATAAGACCAATCTAAACGAAACCTTAAACATTCATTAAACATATAACCAATTGTTGTAAACAAAAATCATTTCATAACAACTGTTCATGAAAAATAATTTATTATCTTTCAAAATTGCCTACTTGAAACTTACAAATGTTTCAAGTACGTGACTTTGAAAGACTATAAAATATAAATCATAAGACCAATCTAAACAAAACTTTAAACATTCATTAAACATATATGAGTCAATCCCGCATCAATAGGATACAAGGTGTCTCTAGTATCACATACATCTATAATCTTTTATGCATGAAAACACGTTCTATCTCCTTTCATGGAACAACAAAATCCATTCTTCCACCCGCCATGTCCATATCCATATCAACATCTGGTCGCATAAGGGTATGTTCAAAGATATGCCACATGAAATTCTCATATGCTCCCATTCCTGCAAATATCAACCCCTTCAACACCACCATGCATCCAACCATTATAATTTATTCTACAATTGTCACCCCATTTCCGCACGTCCAGTTGATCAAATGAAAACGCCAACAATTCCACATAGCCCATTGAACTCTTAATCACCAAATCTTTATATTTTATCATCTTCAAAAGTCAACTGTAGGACCTCCTTGATCTATCCATTTCAAACACTCACATACAAGTATACTATAAACATAAAAACCAACAAATTTTTAGGTTTTTATGTTTATAGTATACTTGTATGTGAGTGTTTGGAATGGATAGATCAAGGAGGTCCTACAGTGGCATTTTGAATATGATAAAATATAAAGATTTGGTGATTAAGAATTCAATGGGCTATGTGAAATCGTTGGTGTTTTCATCTGATCAACTGGGTGTGGGGAAATGGGGTGACAATTGTAGAAGAAATTATAATGGTTGGATGCATGGTGGTGTTGAAGGGGTTGATATTTGCAGGAATGGGAACTTATGAGAATTTCATGTGGCATATCTTTGAACATACCCTTATGCGGACGGATGTTGATATGGATATGGACATGGCGGGTGGAAGAATGGATTTCGTTATTCCATGAAAGGAGATATAACATGTTTTCATGCATCAAATATTATATATGTATGTGATACTAGCGACACCGTTCATCCTATTAATGCAAGGTTGACTCATATATGTTTAATGAATGTTTAAAGTTTCATTTATATTGGTCTTATGGTTTATATTTTACAGTCTTTCAAAGTCACGTACTTGAAACATTTCTAAGTTTCAAGTAGGCAGTTTTGAAAGCTAATAAATTATTTTTCATGAACAGTTGTTATGAAATGATTTGTGTTTACAATAATTAGTTATATGTTTAATGAATTTTTAAGGTTTCGTTTAGATTGGTCTTATGTTTTATATTTTATAGTCTTTCAAAGTCACGTACTTGAAACATTTCTAAGTTTCAAGTAGGCAGTTTTGAAAGCTAATAAATTATTTTTCATGAACAGTTGTTATGAAATGATTTGTATTTACAACAATTGGTTATATATTTAATGAATGTTTAAGGTTTCATTTAGATTGGTCTTATGGTTTATATTTTATAGTCTTTCAAAGTCATGTACTTGAAACATTTCTAAGTTTCAAGTAGGTGGTTTTGAAAGCTAATAAATTATTTTTCATTTCCATAGACATAAAACATATAAATGAACATAAACAATCAATGTCTATGTCTACAGTGAGGAGATCATATCCCACATGGTGGTCTAACACAAATTATTTCATAAAATATAATTTTTCATTTCCATAGACATAAAACATATAAATGAGCATAAACAATCAATGTTTATGTCTACGGTGAGGAGATCCTGTCCCACATGGTGGTCTAATAATAGGACGTCCTCGGTGAGATCTCTGGGGAGTTTGATGACCTGGAGAGGGATAGTACTCGGGCGCTGGAACATCGACTGTCATATCCTCCACCTCTGTGCCAGTGGGAAAAAATGTCAACTCCACCTCGTACGGCCCTCCTGATCCTTCTCCCACCTCGATGATAGAAGAACCTGGCATCATCGCAGTGGAGAACAAATCATATGGTGGTGTTATACCCTAACTCTGCGATGGGTCTGGAGCCCAAGGCTGCGATGACTCTGGACCCAACGGCTGCGCTCCATATGGCCCCCACGATGGAGAAAACTGACGATATCCTGTCAAAAAGGATGGATCCCATGATAGCTGAAGCACATCCTGCATCGCCTCAGACTAGACTACTAGTGGGTCAACCTCTGCCTGTGGAACCGATGAGGCCTGACGTGCAGGACGATGATGTCTACATCATCGTGGTTGTGGTTCCTCAGCACCAGCAGTTGCTGCAGGATCTTCCTATGCGGCAGGAACCTGCTGTCTCTGTGTCGGACGCTCGAAGAGGCTCTCGAAAAACACACGGACAGATGACCTCATCTCCAATGCTTGATCATGAACAGATTCCCAGCTGAAGACTCTATCCTCAGCCTCATCACTCATATCAATAATTCTGTCTATCTGACTCACCTATAAACAAATTAAAAATGAATTAGAAAATAACTCAACAAACATAGTAATATAATTTTATTGACTTACAATCGTATACATCTCTCTGCCGGATCGGGTAAGATACAGTATAGACTTCAGTCTATACCATGGCTCATAATCGTGCTGCGCTGAAAGAGAGAACTACACCATAGGAACTCCCTGGATGCAAAACTCTGCGTGTCTGTGCCAATAGTCGAGAAATACAGCGTGTACTTGATGCCAGTCGTCATCCTGCCTCCCTGTCAGCTTCATCCCATGAAGCTGATCTGTCTGCCTCGGCAATAATGGAATCCGCTGAGTGAAGAGAAACTAGCGCATGACTCTGTCAGGCTGGTGCCACTCAACAATATGAAAGTGAATGAGTGGCACTACAACCGTAACATCGTCAAGACCAACCGTGCAGTATGGAGGCAACTGGTCCATAACAGACCAGTATGGAACCCATAAAATCTAAAATAACATATTAACCTTGTTAGAAAAACTGTTAACTAAAAAAATGATTTTATTATTAAATTTGTTAGACAGTTATAGATTGTATATACATACCTGATGGGGTAAGAGAAAGTCCAACTCGAGCCGATATATGGTCAAATCGTATCTCGGAACTGCATTGAAATTGTGGCACTGACACCACCTATAAAATACAACATCGACAGTGATAAATAATGAGAAATTAAAGTCAATAACTTGTAGTAGCATCAGAAACTGCTAGAAATGAGTAATCATACCAGCATCCACGCGACGCATCATGCAGCACCGCCATCTCAACTGGCGGACCAGCAAGATCAGGGCAGAATGCGGGGATGTGCTCCCATGCCCACATCTGAATAAGGATGACGCATCCCCCGAGACCTGTGCACCGCCTGTCAGATATCCTGCATAATGCTCTGTATGTGTATGCCAAGCAAGAGGATCCCCAACTGTACGTCCCTGCCCGATAAAAATCCTCTAGCAGGGGTAGATACATCATATGCACATGCATCTCTGAATGATCAATACACATGGTCCCTCCAATAAGTCGTAATATATATGCATGTGCATAACGCATAACCATCTGCTCGTCAGCATCATCAGCTAAAACTGGAATATGTGCCTCCAGTCGAGGCATGGATATCGATACTCCATCAGTAGCACTACGATCAGACAAAATGTCAATGCCTAACAAGAGTTGATCAAGGTCGGGCCAAGCTGCCCTAGTGGATCCAATAACGGGTCTCCCCTGGATAGGAAGACCAAGAAGCACAACAACATCCTGGAGGGTGATGGTCATCTCTCCCTCAGGCAGGTGGAATGTGTGTGTCTCTGGTCTCCACCTCTCCACGAGCGCAGCTAGCAGGTGATGGTCTACAAATATAAAATCTGATACTGCAATACCATAGAAACCAGCATGACGCAAGTATGGTATAATTCCAGGAGGAGGCTCTGTGTGATGAAAATGGTGCGCTCGACGCACCCTGATCAATCGATCTGGACCACCCTCAATCACAACATGTGAACAATGGGTAGCCTACTGACTGAGTAGTATGGTGTCGGTCATCTGCATATAAACAAATAAAGTTTTATCAAGTATTCACATCATGGATCATTCACGACCTATAAATGGTTATGTCTCTAATCTATGTTGGATGAATCATGATTTCACTTTGTTTTATAAATTGTTTTATAAAATAATTGGATTGAAATTTTTATTTTATGAAAAGGGTTTTTGATAAAATATGGTTTCCCCAATTTTGGTAAATAGAAGGGTGTTTTTAAAGAATTGTGAAATAAAGTGTGAACTAGTTTTCAAAGAATGTTTTTATATCAAGGAATGGTTTTTTGTTATTTTTAAATGTTATAATGCCCTTTCAAAATGATTTTATGTATATCTCAAATGTGATCCTTGGGTATACAGGTGGAAGGTGTAGTACTAGGGATCATATTTTGATATTGTAAGAGAGTTCACTTTTTTGGGTGTTATTCTATTACTAGATCAAGATTCATTTGTCTCTATGAATTCATTAACAATGTAGGAGGGTTCAATTTCTGGGGTGCTCCTTTATTCCCTAGAACTTTATGCACGAGTTATAGGGATTTGTAGGGCACATTAGTCATATTGATATATGATTGTACTAGACAATCTGGTCATATGTTTCATGATTATTTTCTCAATCACATAATGTTTTGAAAACCGATGTAAAGGGAATATGTTTTTGGGCTTACGGATCATGTTTTCAATTTTAGGATTTAAAGATTAGGGCTTCAAATTTTACCTTTTGGAACTAGGATTTTGGATTTCTTTTAACGTTTTATGGTTTAGGTTAATGATTTGAGAAAAGATTTTCAGGATTATGGTTTAGATTGTTAGGATTACGGTATAAAAAATATGTTTCTAGGTTTACTGTTATGATTTTCAGTTTTGGGGGTTAGAAAACAAAGGTAAAATGAAGAGATAACAACATAAAATTTACAATATGAGAATCTCCCAATAATGATAATACATCATTGTGACTTAGAGTGTGAACTCGACCTAACAATGTTAGGGCATCGTTTCCGATTATCACCTTCTTGATGACATATGGTGCATCTCAAACTTTGTCTTTGTTCTTGAGGCCAGTCCATCTCATTTCGCATCCTGCTGGCCTTCGGTCTCCCATGAGGACGCAACCGATTCATATTAGGTACCACTATTGGTTGACCTTCCGGCATTGAGAAATAACAAAACTCACCAATAGGTGTCCATGGCGCAGCGTAACAGTTAGCAATGGTGTTCATCCAGTACACTGGATCAACATATGTTTCCCATGATATGTTAACATAGGCACATGTTGCGATGGCGTGTGAGCATGGAAACCATAAGGCCTGAAAGCTTCCACATTGACATTGCCTTATTTCTAGTAATACCACCATTTTTTCACCGATGTTATTTGTGGTGGGGTTCGACTTCTCTTGAACTTCAAATCAAGAGTCTTCTCGTCGAAATAGGAAGACTTGATAACCAAAAGCTTCTTCAATATTCTTTTCAATCTCTCGTTGAAAATGTCTTTCGTACGTTAGCCCCTGATTTATTCCATCCGATGCTAGTTTTTCTCTATCAACAAAGTACTTCACGCAACGATATAATGTCTCCTGAACTAGGGTAGTTATAGGTAGCTTGCGAATCCCTTTGAAGACTCCATTGATGCACTCTACAATGTTGGTGGTCATGTGTCCGTACCTCTTCCCCCCATCATATGCCAATGTCCATTTTTCTTTTGGAATTCGCATCATATAATCGTAAACTTCTTCATTAACCTGACAGATTTGTTCGAAACGTTCTTCAAACCGTCTTTGATTGGAATCATATGTTATATAGAATAAATGATATTTCACATATTTTGAATTTATCTTTACGTTGATATACCAAAAAAATAACGAATACAATGCGTACCAAGTTTGGTGATTGCCTTCTTCATCAGTTCGTTGTGGAATTTTTTATGCAAGTTGCTAGCAATGTGTCTAATGCAGAACCGATGATGTGCATTTGGGTAACGCCATGTATCAGGATCCGCATTGATTGCCTCATTAATTGCCCGGTGCCGATCATATATCAAACAAACACCCCGAATGTTGGGGAAATGGGTGTTGATACATGCCAAAAACCAACTCCATGATTCATAGTTTTCTTTCTCTACAATGGCAAAGGCAAGCGGAAGAGGTGAACGGTTTCCATCTTGGGTTGCCGCAATCAACAATACGACATTGTATTTTCCATACAGAAATGTTCCATCAATCTGAATAAACTGTTTTTAGAAACGAAAGGCGGAGATACAAGGAAGGAATGCCCAGAACAACCGATGAAATTGAACACGAGATGGATCAAGTCGGTTATCATGAGACACATGTTCGTTTGTATCCAGATGAAAGACAACTTGGTTATGATGCCTCAGTATGGCTAGTAATTGCGGCAACACCCGATATGAGTCATCCCAATCACCATATACCTTCACAATTGCCTTATGTTTCGTCTTCCATGCCTTGTTATAGGATATCTTATAACTGAATGTCTGTTGTATCCTCTCTTGCACAAGGGCTATCGAAACATCTTGACATGTTCTAATCATCTCAACAACAATGGATGACACAAATTCTGCATCCAATGAAGTATGATCTTGTGTCAGGCTTGGCTGAACGCAAGTGTGAGCTGCCTCAATCCTCGAGATTCTCCAACCTCCAAATGCAATGTTCAGAATTTCACTCAATCGAAATCTACAATCACCCTCATACTTCTCACATTGTATGCCATATTTTCTACGATCTGATTCGTAAACTAAATAGCTACAGTGCCTCTCAATGTGAAACCTCTTTAGCGTATTTTTTAATGCATCTTTACTTGGAAAATTCCTTCCAACATATAAAGTTTTGTCCATCTCACTAAACCTATCTCGTATAACTCTGGGAAACTCAGTTGCCGGTGTGAGAACATTATCTTCAAATTCAGGCACACGTGTCATTGCTTCTGACCAAGATGCAAAGAGCGGTGGATGATTTATTGTAAGTCGAGCATGTTGTACAACTAATGCATTTCTCGAAACTTTCGTTGTTCCTTCCTCATCAGCACTACTATCACCATCTGTTTCGTTATTACGAAACTCCTCATCAGATGCTGGGTTAACATGTATATCCGGGAGATCAAGTATGTTGTCCTCTACATCATTTGGAATAGTCTCAACTTCATGGGGCGGATTATCTTCAACGACTCTTGTAAGTCTACGTCTTTGTACAATTGGATGTTGTTGTTGTACAGTAGAAACATCAGCATATAACTTCATCATGGTACCATCCGACCGTTGAGAAAACAAATTAATTGTTTGGATCCATTGTGCATCATCAACCAATGGACAAGCTAGATGTCACAGTGTTGACGGGAACTGCAAATGTCTATAACTCATTGACTTGATCTTCTGATCGGGTCCTAGATTTAATGAGCCATGAATTCTGTCTTGAAGGTCACTTAGGATTACACAATCAGTTGTATTAACCACTGTTATTGGTTGTGTACTATAAGAAGCTCCTTGCTCAGTTTGAATAATCTCCTCATAGCAGTACACACAGGCAAACATTCCGCTCTACGTAAATAAAATTTTCTGATCAAGATTTTGATAATGTAAGTGACATTCAGAATGATGGTTACCAATATAAGTTGGATTTTATACTTTGAAGATGTAATTAAACTACTTATTAAAAATAAGTTGGATTTTACCTCACGTTCAAATAATAACTATTACTTCTAAACTATACAATCTTTATGATACTTAAATTTTAAAAGATCTTATATCATAAACTAAGATATTTCTTAGTACACTTTCTAATTAGCGAGTTAAAATATAAATAACATCGAGTTAAAAAATAAATAACAGCATGTTTCGAGCTTATAGTCTTTCTTGCAGTGAATTGGATATCAAAATTTCAAAAAACCCATTGTCACATGAGATTTCTGGAATTTTGATATTCAATTCACTGCAAGAAAGACTATAAGCTCGAAACATGATGTTATTTATATTTTAACTCCATGTTATTTATTTTTTAACTCCATGTTATTTATTTTTTAACTCCATGTTATTTATTTTTTAACTCCATGTTATTTATTTTTTAACTCCATGTTACTGAATATCATTTGAACTATAGTTTTATTTTTAACTCTATGTTATTTATTAATTAATTTCTAATTAGTCATTCCTAATAATAACTATCAATATCATTACTAAATTGTTGTTTTTTAACTATGTTATTTTTTAACTCCATATTATTTTTTAACTTCATGTTATTGAATATCATTTGAACTATAGTTTTAATTTTAACTCTACGTTATTTATTAATTAATTTCTAATTAATCATTCCTAATAATAACTATCAACATCATTACTAAATTATCAATTTATCATTTCTTTTCTTAGATATTTTAGTACTTTTTAAAGAAATATGCACATCTTAAGCATATCCTCCGGGAGTGTCAACTCAGAATGTAGCAAGGTCCGTTGTCATGCACCAGTTCTCGTTCGAGTCTAGCTCAAATCAGTGTTTTTTGATTTTACCCATAGGTACATCTGTGGCAGAGCCACATTTACTTGTTTGTATCCAAAAAAGGATTTGACTGCTTAGATAACATAGTCTTTATGCTACCAAAATTTCATTAAAAGAACCCTAAATTAATTTATACTAATGACAATTATAATTCCTAAATATATATAAACAATCTAATAAACAAAAAAAAAATTAAAACTAACTAAACTATTAAAGATTTAAAATATTTAACTATAAACAATTCAACTAAATAAAAAACATTAAAATTATAAAAATATTTAACTAAAAACAATTCTACAAAAATAAAAAACATTAAATTAAAAACCATGCCTCTAAAAGCTTTCCAAAAATTTCAAACCGCAGAACGCCGTCACAAAAGAGAGAAATTGAGAGATAATGAATGTTTGGAAGTGATGAGAAGGGGAGGGGGCGCTGCCCTTTTATAGGGCGCGGAGTCAAAGGCGGCACCGCGGGTGCCGCCTTTGCCACGTTACTGATCCGCGCTGGCAGTGCAAAGACGACATCCGCGATGCCGTCTTTCACCCGTAATGCAAAGGCGTCACCGCGGATGCCGCCTTTGTGGCGCATTTTGAAAAAAAAAATCGACCTAACCGGTTTTTGAGAAATATTTTTTAAAAAAAATGTATTAAAAAAAAAACTCTCGATCAAACCTAAATTGTTGACCTGGTTACAAATGTCACCGGTGTTTCCGTGCCCTCTCCCCCTATCAGTGTGTCTGCCGCCTCCCCCACTTTCCCAAGATTTCACTATTTTCTCTCTATTCGACCATGGGGGAAGGTTATTGGGCACTCTAAATGCTTTTTCGTCTGTGTCGAATCTTTATAAATGAACTCTGGTGGCTCGATTAGGCACTGAGAAACCCCCGCTTCCATTCTTCCAGGGGTTTGTTGGTTCCCGGGGGTTGGCTTATCTGGAAAGGGTATCCGTGATCAACTGAAAATCCTTCTATGTAATCCTATCATCTAGGGAGGACTTCATGGAGGCATGGTCGAGGAGATCTCAGACCTGTGTGAAATGGTGTTTCAATCTATTCAGGTGGTTCTTGGGTGTCCAAGCTGGTCGTGATTCTCTGAAACCTGCAGTCTGGATGAGCTTGTAAGGTCTCCCTCCGTCATTCCCTAATGCTTAATTCTTTCTTTCTATTGGAGATACATTTGGTTCCTTTTTTTTTTTGTGCGTACAACAACACTCTCTAGACCCTGGATGCTTCAGCGGCCCGAATCTGCATTGAAGTGCATTGAAGTGGATATCTCCATACCTTTCCCAATTCGTATCCTTCTTCGGGTCGGTGATTCTATTTCTTGGTGGAAAAGAATTATATATTCGTCTCCTCCTCGCTTCTGTCCCTTTTGAAACCTCGAAAGGCATTCAATTTCAGCTTACAGGAAGCATCATCTTGCTTCCCAGGCTCCCACACTGGGCTCTATCCCAGTTTCTCCTCCTTCTCTGAAGGGTTCAGATCCTGTTTACTTGCCTCTTCCTTCCTTGCTGTTACGCGGATGAATGGAGAAATGGTGGGCGCAACAACATCCAGCGAACAACAAATAGAGCAGATTGGTGCCAGTTGAACAAGAACCAACAGAGAATAAAATGCAGAAAAGAAAATTGCAGAAAGGAAAAAAATAACAGCAGAATTTACGTGCTTCGGATCCCTTTGGATCCTACTGCACGGCAAGAACACCCCACGCACACCTTGTTTTATTAAATCTCAAAACAGAAAAGATTACAAAGAAAGAGATACTCCCCACGCACGCCTTGTTTTATTAAATCTCAAAACAGAACAGATTACAAAGAAAGAGATACTCCCAAACGGAGATGAACAACAGGGATAACAGATTTCGAGGATTTGAATAAACCCGCAAGAATGAAAGAAATACTCACAACGTCGGGCGCAATCTTGCTCGGCCGTCCTGTTCTCTTCAAGCGCACGCCAAGATCTGGTTCGATTGGTTCTCTTGGGCTGGCCGTCGAAGTGCTGATGTCGAATCGAAGCCGTGACGGAGCTCCACCAGAAGCGGCACACCAGCAGTGCGCCGCGGAGTCCGTTGCCGTCGAGGTTACCCTACACGGGTTCGAGCGCCAGGATCTTTGGAAGGCGAATCGCTGTGATCTCCGGGAGGAAGCGAAGCCAAAGATGTCGTCAAGAATCGTCGTCGGTGTGTGTCAAAAAAACCAGCAAGTAACAGGTTGCAACTGGGGTGATTAAACCCCCGACAATCGACGGTTCGATGAAAACAACCTGAATCTCCAGCGGATGCCACGAAGCCAAATCAAAACGGAAATGCCGCTGGGTTGGTTCAATCTGTTCGAACAGGTGGACGGCCCAGGTGAAAAGGGCGGCAGAACTGATCAACGGCCACGATACAAGATGCGGCAATACAAGGATTGCCACCGAGGCAATGCGGGAGAAAAGATAAAGGCATGCGGCAAAAAAATAGAGGGTTAATATAAAACAGAATTTAAAATGAATTTAAATAAAAAACAATAAATGAATGAATTAATTCATTAATTCACAAAACTCCACCATTTTTAATTAAATTCAGAGATGTTCTTGCACCTAGGGTTATGGAACAGGAACCAAGTTCAAACTATCTAGGCAATATTTGAACTTAGATAAAATGACAGTTTTAGTCAAACTATCAGCTGGATTTTTATCGGTGTGTATCTTATTGACACACACGGTTCCTTGTTCTATCACGTCTCTAATAAAGTGTAATCTAATGTCTATGCGCTTTGATTTACCATGACAAACTAAATTTTTAGACAAATGTAATGCAGATTGACTATCAGAGAAAACATTAATAGCTGAATCATAAAGCTTGAGTTCAGAAGACAAGCCTTTAAGCCATAAGGCTTCCTTTACCGCCTCGATGAGTGCAATGTACTCAGACTCAGCGGTGGAGAGGGCAACAACGGACTGCATGTTGCACTTCCATGAAACAGGCCCACCGCAGGCATTGAACACGTATCCAGTCAATGATTTTCTGGTGTCAATATTACCTGCATAATCAGCATCTACAAAGCTTTCCAAAATGTTAGAAGCATCAACATTTTTACCAAAGCATAAAGACAAATTAGATGAACATGATAAATATCTGAGAAGCCATTTGAGGGCATGCCAATGGGGCTTCCCAGGAGCGGCCATAAATCTGCTCAGGGTGCAGATAGCAAAAGCAATGTCAGGCCTGGTGCAAATCATAGAGTACATTATACTACCAACAATGCTAGCATATGGAATTTTAGACATAAATTGCACGTCATCATCAGCAGTGGGTGCTTGTGTTAAAGACAACTTAAAATGTTGAGCAAGAGGTACATTCACAGGTTTGAGAGATTCAAACATGTATCTCTTTAAAATCTTTAAAATATAAGCATGCTGAGATAAGTAGAGCAATTTGTTAGGTCTATCTCTAATGATTTCAACACCTAAAATCTGCTTAGCTGCACCTAAGTCTTTCATTTCAAAGTTGCCTTTTAATTGGGATTTAATTGAAGTGATAAAACTCATATTCTCACATATGATAAGCATGTCATCTACGTAAAGCAGAAGGTAAATCATACAACCTTGAATTGACTTGAAGTAGACACAAGAATCATACTGGCTCCTGGTGAATTGGTTATTTAACATAAAGGAATCAAATTTCTTATACCATTGCCTTGATGCCTGTTTTAAACCATACAAGGACTTATTTAGAAGGCAAACTTGGTTGAATTTGAATTCCTTTGAATAACCGTCAGGAGGCTTCATATAGAGTTTTTCATTCAAATCCCCATGCAAGAAGGCAGTTTTAACATCAAGTTGCTCGATGTGCAGATCGAGATAGGCAGCGAAGGCTAACAGGAGCCGAATGGAAGAGTGTTTGACAACAGGGGAAAAAATTTCAGCATAGTCGATTCCCTTTCTCTGAAGAAATCCTTTGGCGACTAGCCTAGCTTTAAACCTTACTTTATTTCCCTCTGTGTTGTCTTCCTTTCTCTTGTAAATCCACTTGGACCCAATCACTTTAGCATTCACAGGCTTGTGAACAACGGTCCAGGTGTGATTTTCTTTAGAGATTGCATCTCTTCATTCATGGCTATGATCCAATGCTTTGAATCCTTGTCCTTTAAAGCTTGCCTATACGATTGAGGATCATCGTCGATGAGATCCTGGGCCACATGAAAGGCATATGATGCCATATCATACTGGCTAAACCGAGCAGGAGGTCTAGAGACTCTCCTTTGTCTATCTCGGGTTAATTGATAATCTTGATGATCGGTGGAAGGTCCAGAGTCAGAGTCTGAACCGGAACTCGTCTCAGAGTCAGCTGCATCAGTGGGCTGAGGAGCAGGAGGAATAGACTGAACATCAGTCTCAACATGAGTAAATGACTCATGTTCATCAGACTTATGAAAGTCTGGATCAGAACTGTCAGGTGTGTCAATCCTGGTCTTAGGAGCAGAGGACTCATGGAAGACAACGTCTCTACTAATAATGCACCGTTGGTATCCCGGTTTATCCACCCAGAGTTTATATCCTTTAACTCCATCGGGGTAACCAACAAAGATGCACTTGAGTGCTCTAGGTTCAAGTTTGTCAGTTTTGATGTGGGCATAGGCTGTACACCCGAAGACCCTTAAGTAGGAATACGATGGGGGCTTGCCGGTCCATAGTTCTTCTGGAGTAATGAATTGATTCGCAGAAGAGGGACACCTGTTAATTAGGTACACAACAGTGCTTGTGGTCTCAGCCCAAAAGGATTTAGGGAGGCCCGAGTGAGCAAGCATGCTACGAACTCTTTCAAGGATAGTCCGATTCATCCTCTCTGCTAGGCCATTCTGTTGGGGAGTTTCCCTAACAGTTCTGTGCCTCTTGATACCTTCAGACTCACAGTATTGAATGAACTCAGTGGACAGGTACTCAAGCCCATTGTCAGTTCTCATGGTCTTAACTTTCTTCCCAGTCTGATTCTCGACTGAGGCTTTCCAGGTTTTAAATGTTTGGAAAACATCTGATTTATTTTTAAGGATGTATACCCAAACCTTCCTGGAGTAATCATCTATGAAAGTGATGAAATAGAAACCTCCACCATGAGAGGAAGTCCTAGCCGGCCCCCACAAATCCGAATGGATGTAATCAAGTGGGGCGACTGCCTTGAAGGAGGATCTATTGAAGGTCACTCTTTTAGCTTTTCTCATCACACAATCTTCACAAAATGAGAGATTCGTAGGTGTGATGTCATTCAACAATCCTTGCTTGCCGAGTTCTTCAAGCCCTTTGGAGCTTACATGCCCCAGCTTTCTATGCCAGAGCATAGTGTTGTCAGTGTTCGTAGTATAAACACTACCCAACTGTCTTGAATGGGTCCTGCCATTCAAGACATACAAACCATTCACAAGGGATCCTTTTATGATGGTTCTTGATCCTTTTGAGACTTTAATAGTACCAGATTCAGATCTAAAAGTATATCCCTTTTGATCTAGGACTCCTAGGGAGATCAAGTTTCGTTGCAAGTTGGGGACCCACCTGACATCAAGTAAGGTGATGATGGAATGGTCATCCAATTCTATCAGGACAGATCCTCTGCCCTCAACCTTGCATTTCTTGTTATTCCCTAATAGGACGTCCCCTTCCACTTTCTCGATCAGCTCTAAGAAAGACTCTCTATGGGGACACATATGGAAGGAGCAACCAGAATCAAGGACCCACTCACGGTCGAGTGTATGGCTGGACACATTTAGAACTTCGGCTGTGTCATAACCAGAGTCAATAATAAGAGACTGGTCAGTGGGTTGTGCGCGCTCTTGCTCTCTCTTAAGCTTCCTACACTCGGGCTTAATATGCCCAGGCTTCCCACAATGGAAGCAAGTAACTTTTCTGTCTTTATTATCATTATTCTTTGACTTTCGTTCATGCCTTGGTTCTTTACTATTGCTACTTTTATCTCTGCTAACATGTTTCTTTTTGCTTTTAACCTGAGGTCTACCCCTAGTGAACAAACTCTCAGTCTCGCCTTTCGCCTTAGGTTTTAAATGAAGGTCTTTAGATAGAAGGGCAGACTTGACTTCTTCCAGAGTCAAGGAGTCACGACCATACATCATGGTCTCGACTAGAGTGCTATAGCTATGGTCTAGAGAGATCAGGAGAATAATAGCCTGATCCTCATCATCTACCGTGACATCTATATTAGCTAAGTCAAGCATGATTTTATTGAACTCATCAAGATGAGATTTCAAGGAAGTGTCTGGTCTCATCCTAAAAGTGAACATGCGGTGCTTCTTATAGAGCCTACCAACTAAGGAGGCAGTCATGTAGAGCTTCTCTAACTTGAGCCAGATGCCGACAGCAGTGGACTTGAAGGCCACTTCCCTAAGGACTTTATCTCCTAAGGACAACAAGAGGGAACTATGGGCTTTAACTAGAGTGTCATTGGGGACCGGTTGGTGTTCAGTTATTGTTTGACCAGCTTCATTAACAGTTGTTATGGGTTTAGTAGGCCCAGACAGGGCATCAATAAGACCTTGTTGGACTAATAATGCCCTCATTTTAATACGCCATAAATTGAAGTCATTATCTCCATCAAATTTTTAGATTTCATACCTCATTGTAGACATATTTATATATAGTGAGTTGATGCCAAGTAATTGGGGACAACGAGAGCGTACGCCCCCAAAAGACTGGCCAATACTCACTAGGAATAAATTTGTACAATGTGTAATGAAAAAAAAAAAAAAAATATTTGGTGAAGACAATAATTTCAGTCTTAATAAAAAACAAAAGACAACAATGTATTGGCAGAATTAAACAGATACAGTGCGGAAAACAGAAAACCCAATCTATTAACACAACTAGTGGCAGGCTGGACTATAAACCAGAGAACAGTGAATAGTAGTCACAACAGTGCTGAAACTGAACACAGAAGGATAAATGGACCAAGTTTGTAAGCAATACAGGGGGCTGCCAAGGGTTGGCAGCCAATTAGAATGTGCAAAATCGAGAAACTGAATTTAGACAGAATGTAAACAGCAACAGTGATACAAGCAGATTGTAAACAGATCTCAAGATGCAACTTATAAAGACAAGAAACTGGTTTACTTGCACTATGTAAACAGAGACAGCGAATACATGCAGATTGTGAACATGTGAATGATTATCACAACATAGACAGAGCAGCAAAGAAAACAGTAGGCAATTGAAAACAAACAGCAATGTAAAACTAAACGGCAACCAAAGAGTGGCTCTGATACCACTTGTTACGCGGATGAATGGAGAAATGGTGGGCGCAACAACATCCAGCGAACAACAAATAGAGCAGATTGGTGCCAGTTGAACAAGAACCAACAGAGAATAAAATGCAGAAAGGAAAAAAATAACAGCAGAATTTACGTGCTTTGGATCCCTTTGGATCCTACAGCACGACAAGAACACCCCACGCACGCCTTGTTTTATTAAATCTCAAAACAGAACAGATTACAAAGAAAGAGATACTCCCAAACGGAGATGAACAACAGGGATAACAGATTTCGAGGATTTGAATAAACCCGCAAGAATGAAAGAAATACTCACAACGCCGGGCGCAATCTTGCCCGGCCGTCCTGTTCTCTTCAAGCGCACGCCAAGATCTGGTTCGATTGGTTCTCTTGGGCTGGCCGTCGAAGTGCTGATGCCGAATCGAAGCCGCGACGGAGCTCCACCAGAAGCGGCACACCAGCCGTGCGCTGCGGAGTCCGTTGCTGTCGAGGTTACCCTACACGGGTTCGAGCGCCAGGATCTTTGGAAGGCGAAGCGCTGTGATCTCCGGGAGGAAGCGAAGCCGAAGATGTCGTCAAGAATCGTCGCCGGTGTGTGTCAAAAAAACCAGCAAGTAGCAGGTTGCAACCGGGGTGATTAAACCCCCGGCAATCGACGGTTCGATGAAAACAGCCTGAATTTCCAGCGGATGCCACGAAGCCAAACCAAAACGGAAATGCCGCTAGGTTGGTTCAATCTGTTCGAACAGGTGGACGGCCCAGGTGAAAAGGGCGGCAGAACTGATCAACGGCCACGATACAAGATGCGGCAATACAAGGATTGCCACCGAGGCAATGCGGGAGAAAAGATAAAGGCATGCGGCAAAAAAATAGAGAGTTAATATAAAACAGAATTTAAAATGAATTTAAATAAAAAACAATGAATGGATGAATTAATTCATTAATTCACACTTGCAACCGCAGGACTGCTTGCAGGTTGTTAAGGATCCACCAGCTCCCGTTGTCATCGAGCCTCCTCCCCCATCCACTTATTCCAAGACCTCATCATGCCTTTCCTTGGTGGCCTTTAGGCCATTCCAACCCTTCCTAGATAACCGCCTTATTTAGCCTTACATGGGCCCCTCCAAAGGTAAGTCGAAGTGTCTTCCTTCCTCTTCCGTGTTTGTTCTTCAGGGGGGAGATCCTGGTCCCTCGGGTACCTCCCCGCTTCCTCTATCAAATGGCTTCTCCCCTCTGGATAACCCCCTTCACAACTTGGAACCAGCTATTCAATCTTTGATTCCCATTGCTCAGGCTCCCTCCCCCAGTGGGATTTGTACTCTTTCGAAAACCAAGGGGGGGCTTTCTTCTCAGTCTCTTCAACCCAAAAAAGCCTCCAACGTCAGGTATAAAATCCAAAAATCCTCCTCCTCAATGTTAACCTTCTTAGTATGGAATGCCCATGGACTAGGGTCCTGGGTGAAAACAAATTTCGTTTCTAATGAGATCTGCAACAACAAGTCTTCCTTAATCGTGATTTTAGAACCCAAGTAGAATGATTCCAAGCTGTCGAACTTTGTAAACAGAATGAGATTGCACCACTGTATTCATGGTTATCCTGAGAACTAGCATATCTGGATCTTCTGGAATTCCGATATTTCAGTTGAGTGAGTAGAAGCGTCTGATCAGTACTTTACCACCAAGATAATATTCGGCATGTAGCAGTGTTTTGTATCCTTTGTTTATGCTAAATGTGATCCACAGGATAGGGAGGAATTATTGCAAGACCTCAGCTCTTTCACCTCAGGTGACACGGCATGGCTTTTAGGAGGCGACTTCAAGGCCATTCTGGACTCCTGAGAAAAGAAAGGCTGGGGCTCCTCCTCCTGGAAGTCCAGGAAAGATTTTGCTTCATTCGTGTCTCATAATGGTCTTTTGATATGGGCTTTACAGGAGACAAGTTTACCTGGTGTAACAATCAAAAGGGTTCCAGTCGAACCCGGTGTTACCTGGACCAGTTTTTTGCAAACCCCCAGGCCATTATTTCCTTTCTGAATTTCAAAGTCACTCACCTCATTCGATCTCTTTAAGACCATTCTCCAATTCTCATTCCCTTGACCTCCAGAAGTGAAGGGTCCACCCACTTTTTCTTCTCCAGTAGATGGACAGACGACCCCATCTTCCATCAAGTGGTTAATTCTTCATGGACCAGTAATATTCAGGAGAGTCGTTGGGTTAGTCTTCATAAGAAACTGAGACGCTTAAATAAATACCTTTAATCTTGGAGTAGCAACCCCCCCCCCCATGTTTCAAGAACTGGATGAGATCAAAGCCACTGTTGAGAAGATGGAATCCAGGTTAGAATAAGGCCAGTATGATGATGTTTTCAGTGCTCTCATGCATAATAAAAGTCTTTTAGAAGAGATTCTTCATGATCAAGAACTTATTTCCCATGGGAAGTCCAAGGCTTTGTGGTTAAGAGAAGACGACGGGAATACAGTTTTCTTTCATGCATGTATTATGGAAAGAAGGCGAGTTTGTAGTCCCAATATCCTCTTGGAAGATGGATCCTTTTCTAACAATATAGAGGTTGTTGGAGGTATGGCTGAATCCTTCTTTAAATCTCTCCTTGTTGGTCTTAGTGTTTTTATGTAGGATGGATTCTCTTGGGGACATGATACTATATTTGATGCTATTCCAAATGTGGTGATGGCACAAAGGAATTACATCTTAGAATCCATTCCTGAGGAGAAGGAAGTTTGGGAGTCTATGGATGTGCTTAATCCGGAGAGTTCCCCCATACTGGATGGTTTCCCAGGTTCATTTTATGTGGCTTGTTGGGAAACTATTAATAAAGATCTTATGGAGGAAGTGAAAGATTTCTTTATAGGTGGTTTCCTTCCTCGGGTGTCCAGTGCAACCACTCTGGTTCTCATCCCAAAGGTCAAAGATCCTTCCTCGCTCCAGAAACACTGGCCTATTAGCATGTGAAATTTCCCTTATAAGGTGCTCGCTAGCATTATTAATAGGAGATTATCAAGGTGGATGGATATCTGAGGAATAACATGGCTTCGTTAGGGGAAGAACCATTCAAGGTGTAATTGACCTTGCTCAATAGATGATTGATGATATTGATAAAAAATCACAAGAATCTAATATAGTCATCAAAGTGGAAATGGATAAATAGTATGACAGACTTGAATGGGGTTTCATTTTGAAGGTTTTAAAATGCATGGGGTTCTCTTCTTGGGCTACAGACATTTTGTTCAGATGTTTTAGCTCACTATGGCTTTCAATTTCCTTTATGGCTAGGGATTGTGG
Source organism: Viscum album (assembly GCA_963277665.1). NCBI lineage: Eukaryota > Viridiplantae > Streptophyta > Magnoliopsida > Santalales > Viscaceae > Viscum > Viscum album. Next base: position 525,481,779 of record OY728150.1, read on the forward strand.
TTTTTTCAAATCAATTAGGGGATTAAGGCAGAGGGATTCACTATCACCAAGCTTGTTTATTCTATCCTAGGATGCTCTTAGCAGGTTCATTAAGTGCAACATGCAAGCGGGGAGCATTCTTCCATTTCGGTGCAGACAATACATCAGTGGGATTTCTCATTTGATGTTTGCAGACAACATGGTCATCTTCTTTAATGGTAGTACCAAATCCATTCATGGCATCAACAATATTCTTGACAAGTACAATAAGTGGAGCGTACAGTAAGTTAATCGTGATGAAAGCAGTATATATATATATGGAATCGGTTTCTAGAGAGGCACGTGCATAATATTGAATCTAGTACAGGGATCCACAGAATGATCTTTCCTATGGTTTACTTAGGAGCTCTCATTACATTGGTAAGGATCCGCATTAAGCATCTGGATAAGGTAGTTGAAAGGATTTCTTCTCATATCCAAAACTAGAAAAATCACTTCCTTTCGTTTGGTGTTATAATTACCCTCATTAACAGTGTTCTCTCTTCTATTATCATACACGTTCTTTCAGTTATTAAAGTTTCAAAGGATGTTATTAGGAATATTGAGAATATTATGACCTTGTTTATTTGAGATTCTCATTTTGACGGGAGGTTTCACTGGGCATCTTGGGTGAGGCTGTCTAAACTTACGGACGAAGGTGGTATTGGGCTGAGAAGCATTTTAGAAACGATGAGTTGTTTGCATGTGAGGTTGGCGTGGGAAGTTCTCGAATGGCGTACGTTGTGGTCCAAGTCCATCACAATGAAGTATGGTAAGAGTCTGGAGACGAATAAAGGGAATTTTGGAGGATTCTCCAAATCCACTTCCCTCGCCTATACTTCCATGCACGTTGGATTTTAGGGCGGGGTGATATTATCTTCTGGCATGATAACTAGGCAGGTTCAACTCTTGGCTTCCCTAGCTGCCCGACACCGGACATTACCTGTAATCAAGCTTGAAACTACCCCTCTTTCACTCAAACCATTTTACACAAAGACCAAAGTGATACCTTCAATCTTATTAAGCTTGCAGATGAGCAGGACAAGTTTGTCTTCACAGCTTCGTCGTTGGGTGTCTTTTCTATCAAGGACTACAGATATCTAATTGCAGATCCTCATGCTCGGGATTGCTGGGGACATACTCTATGGTGTATAGAAATTCCTTCAAAGTTTAACTTTCTCCTTTGGTGTATGCAAAACCATGCTCCACCCACTGAAGAGGGGGTGAAATTCAAACGGGTTAATATCATCTCGAAATGTCCTTGTTTCCAGAATCTGGGCGAGGAATTGATGACCCATCTGTTTTTTGAGGGTGAATGGGCTAGCATATCCAACAACCTTGAGGAACAGCCCTTTACATAGGATTACAGGAATTCTTGATCTATAGGAATTGTCTTAATGATGGATCCTCATCCCAATTTTTCAAGAGCTCCCTATGTTCCAAAACAATGCTTCTCATTCTAGCAATAAGGGCTATCCTCAAGCAAGACATCCCTTCATTATGGTTCTTGTTCCTAGCACCCCAAATACACTAGTGTCCAACAGCCAATAGAATGACTCTCACCTTCTTTTCCGTGTTATTCAAGACCAATACCTAGAACCAGTACTGAAGGAAGTTTTTTCCATGGAGGGAAGAGGACAAGAAGCTGGTATTATCCGCGATTCCAGAGGCTATGTTGTCACTGCCTTTACTGCTTCTTTTGGGAGAGGTGACTCACGATTTGGCTGAGCAAGGGCATTGCTCACAGGCTTAGAGTTCTGAAATTTTGAAAATACTGCACTCACTGTGGTGGAAATTGATTCCATGACAGTCTATAGTTCTCTCAAGAACCCTAGTGTCACCCCTTGGTCCATATCATACCATATTCAGAGATGCAGCTCTCTTATTCATGATAGGCTAGATGTTCTTCACACATGTTGTGAGGGCAACAAAGTAGCAGATTTTCTTGCATCAAGATTTCCTCATGAAGATCATTTTATTTCCTCACTAATTTGTGCTCTCTCCCTTCTGAGTGTGTTAACCTTATCAAAGGCGACTCTCTCAGGTGCCACTAATTCAGACCCATATCTTTTGAGCCTTTTTTGGTTCCCCATTTAGTGTTATTATTTTTCTCCTGTTTTCATTTTGTTAATAAATGTAACACCTTTCATGATATGGGATATCCTATGAATTTCTATAGAATTTAATTGATTTAAAACTTCAATTACATATTCCTTAATAAACACATCTTTGATTTAATTTTAGACAAATTCATAATGTCTCAGTACAATATTTAAGGGGTAAAACAAAGTGAAAAATGGAGCTGATTTGTGTGGAATAATAGGTTAGACCTACTATTAATGAATTAACCAGATTTTCAGGCTTATTTACGAGGAATTCCTACTCTTATGTAATCGATTCAACATTATGAGTCTACTGATTCTGGATTCTATAACAGATATTTCTAAGTTAAATTGCAAAACTAATTATAGTATATTACATGCATGGACAGATGGTAGAAATATAATTTTTTAATTCGAAAGTTAAAATAAAGATAACAATCAATTAATAGTAAAGATATATATTTAAGTAGATGAAATCTCCATGGTAGATTTAAAATATTCAACATTAGTGTTTGTTAAGTCATATCCACTACTCTGACGATCTTACACATTAGGGGTAAAAAGAATATTTTAATGCATTAGTGGTTGTTTTTTTATAAATGAATTTTCACAATTTTAAAACAATAGTATTTGGTTATGTTCAAAAGTGTTATCAAAATTGTTGATGTCATTTTCACTTTCTGAGAGGAAGAGAACTTTGTGTTCAACTCAACTTCTTCAACGTCATTTTAAAAAATTAGAATGTCAATGAACTCAATGTAATGTTTACAAGAAATCAATGATTATAACAATATAAATACCAATGTGTGTATGAAATAACATGATATGTGTTTGATAGATATATGTTGGATAAAAAGGAATCCTTCATGAAAAATATTGAATTTTTAGTGGTCCATAATAGGGGAAAAAGTTATCATGTATCATGGTTGTTGAAAATATATTAATTAAAATTTGAAATATAAAAGGGGCTAGCTAAAAAGTACTTAGGAAAATATGAACTAAATTTCAATATGATATCAAATATAAATGATTTAAATGTAAATATTTTAGTATTAGAATCTTTAAAATATTAAGATTCTGGAAAAAATATAATGATTTCATTGTATGTTGTCAACAGTCCTTTGGTACAACACCATCCACATCCATCCTTTTCCCCAATTTTTGGCAGTCTCTTGATTATAAAAAATAACAAATTTATCATATGATATAAAGATAAGAACATGTGAAAAAATAGATAGCTGAATAGGTGGATAAATAAAATAAGAACATGTGAAAAATAAATAAAGCATGTTAAAGGGGGAAAAACTAGGTAGAAGATAAGCACAAATTTGAGGTCACCGTAGAAATTGCATCGACGCCCGCCCAAACAATGAATGGTTACATACGTGGAATTAATTATTGTATCATGTCAAGATAATCACCAACACCATTTGGGATCATTATACCATCACCATGAAAAATAAACTCCCCTTCTTCATTTTTTAGAAAATTCTAATTAGATTTCTACTAAAAAATATAATCATGAGGCACATTCCTAAAATCAAATAAAAATCATAAGTTAAGAACCGGTTACGATGGTTATTTACACCTAACGAAGGATGCTTAGGAAAAATTAACATCATGGAAGAGATTCATTAAGTACATGGATTTTTTAATCAAATAATTCTATATTCAAAAGGAGGTAGAGTGTCAGATGAAATTCCATTTCTAGAAATGAAAAATTAGGATCAACCCTCTATCATGCAACCAATAATAGAAAAAAAAAGGAAAGAACCGATTAGTATGAGAAACATGTTATGAAACGACTGAAATGGGGAGTGAAGTAGAGTGATATGTCACCATAACTGAGGGTGACACCCATGCCGGGTGGATAATAAGGGTTGTGGGAATAATAGCTTCTACCCACACACCCTTTCCCTTTTGAAGAAATCAATCAAAAAATGCATCACATAAAATAATGTGAAAAATGTATTGAAGATTAGAAACCGTTATATAATCCAACATTCAACAGTCTTAAATTAGTGTTTCATATTATCAGACTTAGTATTACATGGTTATCTTGATTTTATTTATATGTTATATTATATTTACACTCTTATCTCTTTTTTTACAAAATAATTAAAGTTTTTCTAACAATTCTACTATTTAATATAATAATCAAATTTCAAATATCATGCATCTGCATGGGATGTAGTGGCTTCTAAAACATTAATAACTCTTTTTTTAAGGAAGAGTAACATGAATTTTTAAGGGAATAAGGTAGCAATTAAACTATGATTAATATTTATTCAATAATCATAAGAATTTAGATTGAAAAAACATTACAAAGAAGTGAATGGTGAATGATATAATAATGATGAAAACATAAAAGCATGTTTTGAGTTTCCTAATTGAAAGTGTTTTTCAAGCAAGTGGATACATAGTCTTGGAATGAAAATGTTATTTTGAAATAAATACACTCAGTCTTTTTAGTATTCATTTTATTCATGTTTCAATCTATGCCCAGTTGATTTAAATTCCCTTTGTATCTCGAGGTTCCAGATGTGAAATATATTATAACGACATCATTTTTTAGAAATGTTTCATTAAAGACTTGTTGTAAATTTTTATGCGATAAATATATAGTTTTTAGATTGTGAATATAGTAAATAATAGTTGTTTAATCTAAGAATACAACAAATATATGAACACGAGTAATTGTATTTCAAGAAAATTCTCAATTGTTATCATGTATATTGGGTTTCGAAGAAAATCCATAATTTTGAGAAACATACCTTCCTTTTAGAAACCAATTATTTTAGTATAAATGAAACATTATAAGCTACCAAATTTCTAGGTGTGAAATTGGGTATTTTAATTTCACGTTTTTTTTTCATATTAAATTGTTTTACTGCTTCGCCCATTTTTTTATACTGGTTATTTTAACTGTGCGCTGCTGTTTGTTGAAGGGTTTTCTTTTTTTTTGGCTGCCCCTTGACACGTTGGCAGTCCCTTGTTTATTGCCTGGGTGGTTTTGCACCGTTGATGGGTTTTGCATCCTGGTCGTACATGTGTACCCAGCGGTTTTAGGGTTCCGCTGGGTTGTTCGAACTGCTGTACCTATTGCGCATTGGCTGTTGCTTTGCGGTTGTGCCGTTTGGGGGGTTTTCCCTTTTACATTCATATTTGCAACGCCTCCCCAATCGATGTGAGCAGGTGAAAAAAGAATCCAGGTTTTCTTTCTCTCGCTACTGGACGGTTTTGTTCTGCTCGCCATCCTCTGGGTTCCGAAGTCTTCATCCTCAACGGAGGTTTCAACTGGGTGTCCTGCCGACCACAACACACGCCCCTGGTAGGCGGTCCTTGGTGGAGTTTGCATCGGCTTCCCTTCCCCGCGAAGAAGTGCGGGCACTCAGATCTGAAGACTGGTACATTGATCTCGTGCGGTCCTTCCACGACGAGTTCTTATCCGAACAACATCATCGACGTTCTTGGAAGCACGAAGAGATTTGGACAGCCAGATTAGATCCGACGCAGTAAGTGTGTTCATCCCGTATCTCATAGTGCGTGTTTTCCTGGTTCTTGTAGCGCCTGTTACTGCTCTTTTTTTCGTCTGTTATTGTATGTTGTAACCAGTCCGTTCTTTTTGGAGCATTTAATAAAAAGCGTGAGTGTGTGGGTGGTGTTCTTGCCGTGCAGTAGGTCCCCTAAGGGACCGAAACACGTTAAATCAACGTGTCCTATTATTTTGCACTCTTTCAATTCTGTTTTGAATCTTGCATTATTGAAATTACAACTCCAGGTCGGTCCTTGTTTAGTTTGTGGTTGTTTGGCTTGTTTACACTGCTGTATCTTTGTTCCGCTGGTCCAACATACCACAACAAGTGGTATCAGAACCTTCCTGGCTGTTGTGTTGCTTTGATTTCGATACTTGCTTGATTTGCTTTAGGTCCTTTGTGCTTTCTACAATCTGCTATTGCCGTTTATTGCTTGCTGCCACTGCTATTGTCGTTTCTTGCTCGCTGCCACTGTTTACAGCCTTGTTGTATTCTGTTTACAATTTATTGCAGTCTTTGTACAACTTATTAATTTGGGTTTTCTTGCATTTTATTCGCATCTGCATCTCTGTTTAATTCTGCCTGTTTAAATTGATTTCTATTTGTTAATAGAAACCATTATATTCATTGAAATCCTCTGATTTTTGTATCTCACGGTACACGTTTACCCAGTGAGATTGGTCGGTTCTTGGGGGCGTACGCCTAACGTTGTCCCCAACCACTCGACATTTACTCATCTGGATAAACATGACTACAATGCGATACGAAATTGAGAAATTCGATGGAGACAACGATTTCAATTTGTGGAGAATTAAAATGAGAGCCCTGCTCATACAACAAGGTTTAATTGATGCCCTATGTGGGCCCAAGAAACCCATTACGTCTGTTAATCAAGCTGGTCAGACTGTTGTAGAATACCAAGATGTACCCCCTGATGTGCTAGTTAAGGCTTATAGCTCCCTTTTACTTTCCCTAGGAGACAAGGTCCTTAGAGAAGTTGCTTTCGAGTCCACTGCTGCCGACATTTGGTTGAAATTAGAGAAATTATATATGACTGCTTCATTAGTTGATAGATTGTATAAAAAACATCGCATGTTTACTTTTAAGATGAAACCTGGTAGTTTTATCAAATCTCATCTTGATGAATTTAATATAATCATGTTAGACCTTGCCAACATAAATGTAGCAGTCGATGACGAGGATCAGGCAATGATTCTCTTAATTTCTCTTGACAACAGTTATTGTTCTTTGGTAGAGACTATGATGTATGGTAGGGACTCGCTGACCCTAGAAGAGGTTAAGTCCGCTCTTCTTTCAAAAGAATTGCAGTCAAAGAATGGGTTAGGATCAGTGGGATATGGGCTTAATGCTACGGGTAAAACAATTGATAGGGGACAAGGGAAAAGCAGTGATAAGGGTAAAAAGAAAGGTGCATGTCAGTTTAGGACACTAAAGTGCTATCATTGTGGGAAACCAGAACACTTTAAAAGGGATTGTCCTGAAAGGAATGGTTCAAGGGGTGATGGGGCTCAGTCTAATGTAGTTGAGCCCAGTTTCGACGATGTCGTCGTTCTGTAGTGTGTCTAGTGTGCTGCAGGGGGGTAGAGTTGTGGGTTCAACTCTGGGTTTGTTTCCTTCTTGGTGTCCTAGGTGTGTTAGGCCTCTCGGGAGGTAACCTGGTGTGAGGACAATGAAGCGTTGGGCAGTGGTTAAGAGAAGCAGATCATGGGAGGTGTCTGACTGATCACCAGACTTCATGATGGGGGTGCTGCTGGTATCTCTTTGTCGACATTGGATGGGTACCTGGGAATAAGGTGCTTGATGTCGCAGTTGGGCTAGACTAGGATGGTTTTTCCCTAGGTCGGTAGCGGGCTGCCCTTGCTTGCTGGGTGTATTTCCTCATGGTTACGAGTTGGCTCTAGGATTGGGGCTGTATGGGTTTTACAGCGGTTGAGTTTTGGAGGTGTCTTCCCCTGTTGCACTTGTCTAGGCAGTGTCTTGTCCTTAGGTGGAGAGAGTCTTCTGGGTCTGTCGTAGATCTAGGTGGAGTGAGTGTTTTCCTTGCTCTGAGTCTTATGCTATGTTTGTTTGTTTGCTTTCATTTGCATGAGCTGTTTTCTTTGCTACTACTGTTTGCATATGTACTGCCGAGTTTATGTTCATGTCTTGTATTGCCGTTATACTTTGAGGATTGGTACTGCTGTGTTTGCTGCTTATGTGTAGGTACTTGTTAGCAGTGTGAGACCTTCTTGATGACATCGTTTCAGAGGTCGGCTCAGGTAAGTACAAGTATGTTTTTTTGTCTATGTTTGGAGTTGTTTAATTCTAAGCATGTTTAAGTAGTAGTTTAGATGGAATTGATGAGAGAAAATGTGTATCACATTGATACACATGTTGGACATAAGCAGTGAATAGTTTGACTAACACTGGTTATGGTCTCCTATGTTTTGCTTAGGTTGTTTAGCTTAATTGCCCAATTCAATTCATAGGTTAGGTGCAAGAACATCGCCAAATTTTATATGAAAATGGTGGAGATTTGTGAAATTGGGTATTTTAATTTCACGTTTTTTTTTCATATTAAATTGTTTTACTGCTTCGCCCATTTTTTTATACTGGTTATTTTAACTGTGTGCTGCTGTTTGTTGGAGGGTTTTCTTTTTTTGGCTGCCCCTTGACACGTTGGCAGTCCCTTGTTTATTTCCTGGGTGGTTTTGCACCATTGATGGGTTTTGCATCCTGGTCGTACATGTGTACCCAGCGGTTTTAGGGTTCCGCTGGGTCGTTCGAACTGCTGTACCTATTGCGCATTGACTGTTGCGTTGCGGTTGTGCCGTTTGGGGGGTTTTCCCTTTTACATTCATATTTGCAACGCCTCCCCAATCGATGTGAGCAGGTGAAAAAAAATCCAGGTTTTCTTTCTCTCGCTACTGGACGGTTTTGTTCTGCTCGCCATCCTCTGGGTTCCGAAGTCTTCATCCTCAACAGAGGTTTCAACTGGGTGTCCTGCCGACCACAATACATGCCCATGGTAGGCGGTCCTTGGTGGAGTTTGCATCGACTTCCCTTCCCCGCGAAGAAGTGCGGACACTCATAACTGAAGACTGGTACATTGATCTCGTGTGGTCCTTCCACGACGAGTTCTTATCCGAACATCATCATCGGCGTTCTTGGAAGCACAAAGAGATCTGGACAGCCATATTAGATCCGGCGCAGTAAGTGTGTTCATCCCGTATCTCATAGTGCGTGTTTTCCTGGTTCTTGTAGCGCCTGTTACTGCTCTTTTTTTCGTCTGTTATTGTATGTTGTAACCAGTCCGTTCTTTTTGGAGCATTTAATAAAAAGCGTGAGTGTGTGGGTGGTGTTCTTGCCGTGCAGTAGGTCCCCTAAGGGACCGAAGCACGTTAAATCAACGTGTCCTATTATTCTGCACTCTTTCAATTCTGTTTTGAATCTTGCATTATTGAAATTACAACTCCAGGTCGGTTCTTGTTTAGTTTGTGGTTGTTTGTCTTGTTTACACTGTTGTATCTTTGTTCCGCTGGCCCAACATACCACAACACTAGGACACTATAAAATAGAATAAAACAACAATATAATAGTAGTATGACACTCAGGAAGCACAACAATTTGATCTCACCTTATAACATAGGAAGAATTTCACATACTTGAAGCGATTCTTATAGAATTTTGTATCTTCGTAAAGTTTATCCTCATTAAATATCCCTTCTACAACTTGTCCCATCTTATGTACATCTACTTGTCCTGAAAATGAATAAATGCCTACAGAGCATATCATTCCAAATTCATTAGTCAAACATTATAACAACAAAGAAAGAACATTGAATTGGGAAACAACCATGACAACATTCCATATAATTGAGGAGGACTCAAATATAATTAAAAACATGACATATATAGCATACTAGTTGCACCGGGGACAAGCGGATAATCAATATTCAATGATTGATATTGTTTAAAGTTCATAAAATCAAGAGTAGTGTGTATAATCATCAAAATAGAAAGGGAAATGATACATGAGACCATGATCCCAAAGTATACAACCCAACAAAGAATGTTGAGATAAAATCAATATACTAATACTAATTTACTTCCATTGAATAAAATTATTCAATTAAGTAGATTAATGTAGACAGTACTATAAATTGTACATTTCAAAAGCTATTGAAACCCACTTGTAGTTCTATTTTTCAATGTATATTATTCGGAAGCATGTAGTATAACATAGTAAAGCTTTATATTTATATATAGGCATATTGAAACTGTACATTACAAAGGCCATTGAATGCATAATATATCGAAAAAGTAATATTGAAACTACATATTATAGTGTTATTGATTAGTACATAATATTGTTTAAGACATTGCATATTGTACATAAGTTGGTAGTTTGAAATTTCATAGTGGCACTGTAAACTATAAATGAAAAAGGCTACTAGATCCAACTTATAGTAATATTTTTGAATATATATTATAGAAGCATGCTAGTTGAATGCTCGTTGAAACTGCATATAAATTTAATCTGACTTAAAATGAAATTATGTTGAGAATGAATAACTATGTAATTTTTTTTATTACAGACACATAATCAGATCATTGAGCATCATATGTCGTAAAATACATAATATTTAGTAATCATTTAATGTTTAGCCTATTGAATAAACACAAGCAATGAAACAAGAACATTAAAAATGTTTAATATTAGACGAATATATATAAATATAAATATAACAATATGAAAATAAGCACAAATAGAGTAAACAAATCACAATGAATTATAATAATACATATTCTCAGTTCATTACCTATTAAATCTTCTTTAGGAACCTTCTTCTAAATAATAACTTCAAAAGAAATGAAATGAAATCAAAATATAGGCATAAGCGATACATTACACATTGTGTTTATAAAAATAAAAATATAATTATGTTTTCAAATTAACCATACACTAGGATCGTTAAATTTATCACCATATCCTTCATTATGCTATAAAATTTCAATAACCATAAAATATTATACAAAAATTTGGTCAATGAAAAGAAATGCAACATGGTATTGGTAGTCTATATAAATTAACACAAAAAATACCTTGCATTGAGGAACTTATGCAAGCCTGTCGAGAAATAATAAAGTATATGAAAACCTAATATGTTAAAGTCAATTAAGAAAATATATCGTTACCTTGTACGCACACCTCATCTATCTTTAATTCTCATGCTCAACAATAACATGCCCACATGATGGACCTGCCACTATAAACGACATAAAAACACGGGTTTGAAGAAGTAAAAAGTATGCCATGATTAACATGAGCATGAAATTACAATGAACAATTATAAAATAATAAAAATGACTTCCCATGTGATGCATATTTCACTACAAACAGAAAAAACATTGGTTAAAAAATATAGAATGGATTACATGCTTAATAGGTGAAAAATGACTATAAAGAATGAAAAATATGAAAAATAATATTAAAATAAAATACTGGTGTCTTAATAATCATAGGTTCTTCATCGTTCCATATTTTCTCACAACCTATAATCCAAAATGACTGATTTTGTACAAACTTTTCTTTTTTAGATAAGAAAGTAAAAGAAAAAAAACAAATTATCAATTTTGAAATATCACATGCATTTTGAAGTAAAAAAATTGTAATGAGTATTATCCTATAGAGAAAAGAAGCCAACAGTTTTTAATTACATTAAAAATTATCAAATGCATGGAATATTAAGAATACTAATCTGACAGTCATCGCATATTGAAAAAATTTATAATTTATTTTGTATGAAAAAATTGTTGATAATGCAAGAGTATTTGCAGAATTTATTCCAAACAACTTCATTGGTAAGGAACCAAATAGTTAAAAGAGAAGCACAATGTAAAACACACATAGGGAATGTCATCTGTAGTTTGGTGAGAGGGGATACATTGAAGAAATTTTAGTAAGGGACACAAATGATTTTAGAATGTATAAAAAACAAACACTAAATAAAAAAAATAAAGAATACATAGCATGTAAAATAAAAACACAACACATAAAATACATACAAAGAACATTTGTTTTTATTGAACAAATAACTTTATTAAACCATAAAATATAGTTTCAATAAGAAAAATTATTCAAATAATTTATATAACATGTTACTATACATGGAAATGTATATTATAAAACTCAAAAATATGAGAAAATAAAAAATAATAATAAAAATTGTAAATATCATAAATAAAAAACAAAAAAATGTCATATCACATAATTAAGTTTAACAAGATAAAAAAATTGAATATATATATATATATATATATATATATATATATATATATTAAATAAACTAAAAACATTTTATTAGAGAAGGGAAGAGACTAAATAGAAACCAACCAATAGAGGTTGAGGTTCATAAGAAAAAATATACAAGAGAGGGAAATATTGTTTGGGATTTAGAAAATGAAGCTTGTATCGTGGACATCAGAAAATGAGTGCAGTGTTTAATAATACATTATTATCAACTATTGTTTATATGTTTATGTGTTAGGATATGCTTTAATTACAGCTATATTACTTCATATATTAATTTTGACATTACTATGTCATAATTAATATTTTTATTAAAGTAATATATTAATTAAAATAACTACATAAAAATAATATATTTTTTATTATGAAAAAATTAATTATTACTTTATTAATATTATTAACCACTAATTTAATATATTATTGTTAAATATGAAATTATTTGTATAATATTATCTAAATATGAATTATTAATGTAATATATTATTATTAATTATTAACATAATATTATTAACAATGACTTTATTAATACAAATCATACTACACAAAATTTTGTTAAACTATAGATGTTATGTTATTTAAACCAAGTTGTTTATGTTATTTAAATTATTTAGTTTTCATTATTTTTATAAAAATATTTTTATTTTCATTTATTTTTTATGTGTACATAATTTTTTTATATTTTATTTATATTTCATCTATACTTTTTATTTTATATGATTTTAGTGTTACCCACTTGAAATTTTATTTGAGTATAAATGTTATGTCTTAAAACAACATTGATTTGTGTCATTTTAATTTTTTTATGTTCATTATTTTTATGAGGTTATTTTTATTTTGATTTATTTTTCATCTTCTCAATCAATGTTTCAAATTGTAAATGGAATTGATCTATAGTTTATATTTCATAATCTTTCAAATTTACTTTCAAGGAATTTTTTTAGAGTAAAAAAGTTATGTTTTGATAGAGCAATTTTTTTCCATTTAGTTTTTTGGTAATTATTTTTTAAAAATTATTTTCAATTATTTTTATGTATTTAATCAATGTTTAAAATATAATTTTGAATTTATTTAAACATTAGAATGTGTAAGCTATTAAATTGAAATACTTGAAATATAAAAATATTTCATGTAGGTGACTTCGAAAGATAAAAAAATAGAGATTATAAATCCAATCTATAAAATTTTTTAAACATTAAAAATGCACAAAATAAATAATTGAAATTAAAAATAATTTGATAAAAATAATAAAAACTTAAAATTTAAACAAGATAAGAAATATTGTTTCTAAAGTATTCATTTATTCTATAAAAAATTTCTCATGGGTGACTTTGAAAGCTTATAAAATATAATGTATAAATACATGAAAAATGAAATTTATAAAATTTACTAGATAGATAAAAAATAATTGATAATGAAAAGAATTTTATAAATATAATAAAAAATAAATAATTTAAATAACATAATACAATTTTGTTTAAATAACATAACATTTATACATTAAAAAACTAATATGTGTAAAATGATTTGCACTTGATTGGTTATTTTACATTAATTATATTATGAATTATATAATTATAAGGTAGTGTTAAATACATGAATAATTAGATTATTAATTTAATTTATTATTATTAATTTTTAAAGACACAATTAATTATTATTAATCAAATGTAATTACATTTTTATATATCATTATTTCCATTCAATTACTATTATTTATATTATTAATGAATCTTAATTACAATGTTATAATTAATTACATTATTATTAATTAATAATTATTTATTACATTGTTAATAATTATTGATCACATTATTGTAATTTATATTAATAATTAATAATTAATTATATTATTAACAATCATTAAACCTTTTTTAAATTATTATCCATTACATTATGAATTATTATAATTTTTTTTAATAATTGATAATTAATTATGATATTAATTTTTATTAACTATGTTATATTATTTTATCTATATTATGTATAGGGGATTACAAACTGCAAACAACACACACACACACCTTGTTATTCAAACCTCATCCCTCCTCACAATGAATAGAAGGTGCCCACTAAATCTATTTTATTATATATTTATAACTCGAAGGTCTAAGTTAATGATAGGTTGAAGAACCATCTCAATGTGGCTCAAAGGCCTCCAAAGGAGATGACTCGAAGGCCCAGGTGAGCAACCATATTAACGATGTGTCATCGATCTTTATGTTGCGTTGCCCGTCCCGCTAGTACAATCACACCGTGTCACTTTGTTGCGCCATGGTCGATCACCCCTCCATCTCAAATTAGATAACTATGTGGGTAGAGGAATAGTTTATAAGCACCAACGTACCCATTGATCTTTTGAGCCACCCATTACATGTCCTCATGTATCTCTTCCTACCAATCACACAATGTTATCCACCTAGTTACATGGGTAGTAGTGTCAATAGTCAACAAACCATACCGCCCCTTCCCAAAAATCATTGTATCGTGCTGCCCTCCATCACGTTGTGGAAGGAAACCCCTCCTTCCCACATATGAAATCTGAGTGGATAGAGGTTCGAATGACAAGTTCCAAATTAGCCATCACTTTATCAAGCTACTCGCCTGTAGAGACCCAAGTTTTTCTGAGTTTGAAAAATTTGAGTAGGAATTTAAATTTTTGTTCTTGGGTGCTCATGAGGGGTGAAATGGTCATTTTATCCTAGAAAATGGTCTCATATAAATTTTTTCCCACTCTGTTGGTCTCAGATTGGGGTGTTTACCTAAAGACATGAGTTAGTGTATTTTTGAGCAGTTCGCGTTTCATAAAAGTATTTAATATTTATTAAATTAAATATTTAATTATTTGCACAGGTTCAGGCAATGATATATTCTAAACAGAGAATAAAATTGAGATTCTAACTCTATGGTTGAGTCCAGAATAGGGGGTTTTGGCTAGGTGTGGTATTAAATCGCCTTCAGTTCTGGGACTCAGGACAGATAATAAAATGGGCAATCAATCAATTAATTAAAAGAGTCTTCCCTCCCCCATTTGGGATTCCCATGCATGGAAGAAGGGGGAGGATATGCCGTCGGACTTCGTCCTTGGCATAGATCTGGACTGGATTGAGGTGCGACAGCTTCCGGGAGCAGATTTGGACCCGATGCTTCGGCGTTTACGCCACCAGGTAGGCCAGTTTTTGAGTTTTATGCCCCAATCCCCGTATATTAGTTTTTGAAAAGTTTTATATAATTATAATGGTTTCTAAGGATTCCATGGGGGTCTATATGTGCTTATTTTGTGGAAAACTGGGATTTCAGGAGGTTTGCAGGGGTTTCCCATTCAGAAACCCTGAGTACACGGCGTGTGGTTCTAAGAACACACACCATGTATTCTTCCCATTTGGGGAATAAGGACTTTTCAGAAGTATATTCTGTGCACTTTAAGTACACGTCGTGTAGTAGTACATAGCCATGTGTCTGGCTATGTGAAAAAGTACACAAGAAGATGATTTTTAGAAAGTACACATTGTGTACTTTGGGTACACTTCAAGTAGTAGTACACAGACATAACTCATGTTTCTATGTCCATGTAAAAGTACATGTCCAGGTGGAGAGTTGAAGGTACATGCCATGTACTCAAAATTACATGCCATATACTTTTTCTAGTTTAGAGATTTTTGGTGTTTTATGCCCTAGAAGGCATATTCAGGCTTGTGGTCCATTTTGTGTGTGTTTACGCATAGATCGAAATTTTGAGATCCTTTCAACATATAGAGTTTGTCTATATGGTGTTTTGGACCATGATAGCTTAGTAGGATGATTTTCATTAAGAGTTGGGTTCATAATCCTCTAGTGGGTTGAGTTGTGAGCTTGGAGGCCCAGGTGAGGGTCGTGAGCTCAGTGATTGGCCTAGACTGAGTGTGCCATGGTGAGTTGTTTGAGGCTCCTCGGATGGATCCCAGAAGTTGGTATCAAGTATCATCTCTTAAGAGTTATTGGTTTGTCCCTACATATTAGGACCACTTGCTCAAGGTTAGAGCAATTTAGGTTTAGATCCTATGTTTGAGGATCAGGGTGGTTGGATCCTTTGGGCTTGGTTGATATCAAAGGATGATGGTTATGGTAGGGTGTCATTGTGGTGTTGATTTGAGTCAGAAAGACTCTTGAGGATTCCCTAGAGGGATACTTTCTAATCAAGTGATCGTTGGATGTCGTGGTTGGATATTGATAATGACCATGTGACATTGGATTTCTTTTGGATGCCTTGTTGGCATGTTGTTGATCGAGGGTCGGCTAGAGGCCACTAACAGTCACTTAAGGATGTTTCTTGTGATAGGGATTGGCCAAAGAGTTTATTTGTTGCCCAGTATTAGGAGGGGATTCCTCTTCTTGAGTGCTAGTTTTGAGGATCCAGAGAGGGATGCCTCTATTTATGTGTGGATCTAGACGGGCCAAGTGCATGCCCGATTGATAAGATGACCCTGAGTGGATGTGTGTGATTTAGTAGTTTGGTTATGGTGTTCCCTTGGGACCCGAGTTGATGTATGAGCTAATGGGGCTGAGATTTTGTTGGTCGATATAGACATTTATCCAGCCCATGTTATATGTAATTGTTGAGGTTGAGACTTGGATTATGCCCACGGGTCGGTTTTGTTATGGTTGGGTTTCCACATTTTGGAAATCGGTTGATTGGTAAGGGTTGCGATGGAAAATAAAGATGGAAAGATGATCTATAAGTATGGTTCTGGATATCTATGTTTGAGATTGTTAGACTAAGGCTTTGTATCGACATCAATAGTTTGATTATGGTTTGAGTGTTGGACTGAGGTTCTTAGCACACTATGTTATTCTGTTGAGTATAGTAAATGTGATGTCACATGTATGTGGTATGGTGCTGGACCGAGGTTCCGAGAATAGGAAGTATACTACCGATATGATTTCAGACTGAGGCTTTAGACACTGATAGTATACTTCATGGATAGTGAAACATACTGAAGCTATGGGAAATAGTGGCATGCCATGTGAAAAAGGATATTGGATTGAGGCTTCTTATCCTTGGGTTTGGGCCACACTGATGCTCTAGGCCCCATCAATGTTATATATATGTATATATATATAGATGGTTATTGGAGTGAGGCTCCAGGCATGGAAAGTATACTATATATTAGGTGTTAGAAAGAGGCTCTAGACACATATATTATACTTTGTTGTTTATGTGCCATACTGATATTCTGGGACTTGACGGTTTACCAATTGGGATGGATGGTGGACTAACGCTCTGCATCCAAGGTTTAGATGCTGGGATGATGCTCCAGGAATTATTAATTTGATATATGGTAAAGGTTTTGGACTGTGGCTCTATGAATTATTGTACTGATACATGAGTGAGATGTCAGACAGATGGTCTAGGCTTTGTAGTACATTTGTTTGGTTTTTGGGATGATTGTGTAGAAGTGCCATGTTTGACATAATGTTTGGTTCATGAGGATATGTATGGGATGGATTATATTAATATCTTAGATGATAGTAGTATCGCAGGATGAGTCCTCGATTTGGTCAGGTTTGGTCGCGGATGCCACAGATGTGGAGCCTATAGGTTTTGGGATGTACGGTCATGGTGATATGCTCAGAGACACTCTAACATTAGGTCAAAGCAAGTATGGTCGACCAAGGTCTCAGACCTAAGGATCGATGGTTGTTTTATTTGTACTTTGTTTTTTTATTGTATATCGACTAGGCTGAGCATATTGCATGTGTAAGATCTCAAATCTTGGAAAGGTATGTTCCTATTTAAGTTTTGATTGGGATCCCTTGTTTTGGTTAATTAAGTGCTTAAACAAGTCCTATAGGAGGCTTGGGGGTGTCCCAAGGGCTCAGGACATGAAAAGTGGAGAAAATAAGGTTTTTTTAGGTAGGCTGCACGGTCTGCTCACGGTTAGTGCTAACCGTGCAGACAACCCATGAAACCGTGTAGAAGATGTGTTTTTGGACAGTGGCCTCCGCATAGTTTGGAAAATCGTGCGAGTAAACCGTACGAGGGTTCCTTTTTGATACAGAAGCACCTGCATGGTTTGCGCACAGTTTGGAAAACTGTGCGGGTAAACCGTGCGACCCAGAAATCTTTAAAAAATTACAATTTTTGCCACTCTGAGATTTTAACTTCAACTCAGGATTTCCTCCCATTTCACCCCTCTTCACCCTAGGAGCGAACCAAACCTCCCAAGGGCTCCAAGAGAACAATATCCCTCATTTCTTAGGTGTTTTTGGTGCCGTTGGTTGCGGATCAAAGCTCCAACTAAGGCTAATTTCATCCTTGCCTCTCTTTTGAGTTTAGGGTTTGTATCTTCTTCTTCTCTCTTTCCGAAGCTCTAAAACCATAATCTTTTTGTGAGATCTTAGGTTGAAGCTTCAAAGGATGGTTGAAGTGGAATCTAAGGGCTCGATTAAGAGTGCGTTCATCCATAGAATCGAGGTAGGTGGTCTACATGTTATATCCCATGGTTTATTTGTGGATTTGTGCATGTGCGGTTTTGTTCTTGGGTGTCTCTTGGTGTGTTTTGACTACCCATGAAATGTTTAGGTAAAATTGTTATTAAAAGGGTAAATGGGAACCCTCACGACCCCCATGGGATACGTCGAGGTTGATGAGACTAAACTAGGGCCACCTATGGGGTAAGTCGAATTTTCTGGACATAGGGATTGTGAAGAACAAGTATGATTGTTGTGTGTTTATGATGAGCCCTTGATAAACATATTGATGATATTTACGGTGTTGGGGTAGAATCTAGGTTATGCACCTATTCTTAATAATAATAACCTAATTGATGTGGGGTTAATATGAAAGTGGTTTATATGGGTGAACATGGCTACGTTAAATGAATTGTGAATAGTGTTAGAACATGTAATGGGTTAGTATGTGGAAATGATGAAAGATCATAATGGAATGGATTATGAGTCTAGCAATGAAGCCTAGTGAGACATGAATAATGAACAATGCTTAGTGAGATAAGAATAACAAAAGATAATTGGGCTAAATGGATGATAATGTGAAATGTGGTAAAGGTGTTAATGGGTTAAAGCATGGTATTAACTCATATGTATTGTTATGATTTATGTTTTCCTTGGGAAATAATTGTGATGTGGTGTGAATGGTCAATGGATATATATATATATATATATATATATCATGTGCACATTTCTTGGTAGTGTGGGGTATTGACTGAGGTTCTATGCCCACGGGTCGAGTTGGACTGATGCTCTAAACTCCACTCCAATGTACGAGTTAGGGATGGGGACTGAATAATGAACAATGCTTAGTGAGATAAGAATAACAAAAGATAATTGGGCTAAATGGATGATAATGTGAAATGTGGTAAAGGTGTTAATGGGTTAAAGCATGGTATTAACTCATATGTATTGTTATGATTTATGTTTTCCTTGGGAAATAATTGTGATGTGGTGTGAATGGTCAATGGATATATATATATATATATATATATATCATGTGCACATTTCTTGGTAGTGTGGGGTATTGACTGAGGTTCTATGCCCACGGGTCGAGTTGGACTGATGCTCTAAACTCCACTCCAATGCACGAGTTAGGGATGGGGACTGATGCTCTATTCCCCTAATGATTGCATCCACCCAGACTGATTCTTTGAGGTGAGGATATGGTTGATGGCAAGTTGGACTGATGCTTCAAACTCCACTCTGTGTTTTCCCTTGGGTATGGGATTGTGTACTTGAGCTCGTGTAATTTGTTGTGTTTGATGAACCCATGTTAAATGTGTTGGAAATGGTAAGTAATGGGAAATGGGATGAAATGGTAAGATGTTGAAATGGTAATAAATGTGGGCAATGGACCTAAACTGGCTAAGGGAACTTAAACTTTTACTTATCATTTATTATTCATTTTCCTTTTCATGCACATTTGATTACACCAAAAATTTTGTAGACACCGTTGGTGGTGTCCTATTGAGTTGTACTCACACCCTACTCGGTCCATCGTTGGGTACTCGAGCAGACTTCATGTTTTCAGGTCAGGAGAAGGGAAAAGGTCCTTGCTAGGCAGTTGGGTTGGCACGAGTGTGCATGGAGGAGGACCCAGACTTGGTGTCGGGACCCTTTTGGGGATTTTGCAGTTGTCTTTATTTTGGGTTTTGTTCACTTTTACACTTGTAGCATGGCATGCCATATTTACTATTGGACATGGTTGTACCCCGTTTGGGAATGGCTGTTTATGCATACTATCGTATTATTGATTATTATTCCTCTATTTTTTTTATATTTTGTTGTGGCTTACTTTGATAAAAAGGGGGTATAGTCTCCCCAATTGACTATTCATACCCCCATTGATAGTCAGCAACCTTTGGCATGTGGGGAGGTGCGCTTAAGGTCATGTAACCACCCAGATTGGAGAATTATTTTAGTGTCTTCCGGGACAGGGACTTTATAAAGTGTTATCATAGGAGGTCATTATTCTCCTTCTCTGAAATCTTGTTATTTAGGATGGTAGATGGGAGTTAGGATGTGTCGGGCCTTGGTAATGAGCTCGTGCTTGGGAGTAGCTAACCCATGTATGAGGGAAACCCCATGTCACCCAGGGTGGGAATTGTTGTTCTTAATTGTGCGGTGTTACAGTTGATGATATTTCACCATTGGGTGATGCACATGTTGTGTGATGTGATGGTTTAATGATATTTGTCTTGTGGCCTTAATGGCACGAGATTGTGCATTCATGCATCATTGTAGGCACCTAGAGAGGTAGGTGACATGCATCATGGTAGGCACACACAGGTTGGGTGTGTGAGGCATGAAAGATAGAATGCACCTTGCATTTGATAATTAAAAAGGGAAATGTGGTAAATGAAACAATGTAAATGGGTGAAGATAAAAGAATGGTAAGTGATGACTAATTAAATGTGTGTAATTAAGGGTTTGTAATGAATTGAAAATATTGTTTGTAACATGTTGTGTGAGCCTTGTTGTGGTGTATGGTTGTTTACCCCTTATGGACCATGGCCCACAGTAGGGATGGTAGGGGTAATGTTTCTGGAATGCTAAGATTTGTTGGGATGGTGCATGTATAATGGGTTGGTGTGGCTAGTGAAGAGCCTTCATGTTATGAATTGTGAAAGTTCTATGGTATGTGTTCTAAACCTTGTGTTTGGAAATGTAGAGAAATTCCACCACGACATCGAGCGCTGGTTAGGTAACAAGAGGATGTTGTCGAGAACACTCCTCTAGTAGAGGATCGAGAGAATGTGGTGATTCAGGAAGGTAGAGAAGAGAGGTTTTGAGAGAAATTGGAACGTTTTATGCAGATGATGGATCAGGACCCAGGGCAGGTTGCACCGAGTATGTTTGAGCTTACCAGAGAGTTTCAGCTGCAGTAGCCTCTGACCTTTAACAGAGAGGGTGGACAAGAGGCAATAGAGTTTTGGATAGAGTCTGTCCAGACGATACTTGATCATCTGGAGACTCCTGATGGGAAGCGGGTCAAGTTGGAAGCTTATATGTTGCGAGGCCAGGCAAAGCGTAGGTGGGACATCCTGGCTCAGACTGAGTAGGATGAGGGGATGTTGTGGAAGGATTTCTAGGAAATTTTTTTGGAGCACTTTTACCCAGAGACTTTGAGGCAAGAGCGGGCTGCATATTTCATGGGCCTGACTTAGGGACCGATGTTGGTGATCGAGTATGCTGGCCGCTTCACCGACCTGCGACGTTTTGTTCCAGTGTTGGCAGAGGACGAGGCAGTAGTGGCGAGACATTTCCAGGATGGGCTGAGAGACGAGATCATGTATCAGGTGAATATCTTTTTTCTGAAGAGGTTTACAAAGGTATTGGATCATGCATTGATATCAGAAGGGAACCTGAAGGGAGTTTTAGGTAGTGGCCTTGTCGTGCCAGCTGGGCGGACAAGTGGCACAACTTCTGAGGGTCGGAAGAGTCATTTTGGATGTTTTTAGCAGGGTGGAAGTGTGCAAGGCAGTTAGAAGAGAGGTTCAACCTCTCAGGATGGTGATCTGGTGTTTTGATATTAATGTGGAAGGTCGGGCCACATGCATGGCCAGTGTCCTCAACCTCCAGTTGAGTGCCGATCTTGTAGAATATTGGGACACATGTAGAGGTTCTGTAGGAACCCTTAGTAGGTGAACATGAATGTTGGTGATAGGCAGATGCTAAGTGGAGGCAAGGGATCAGTTTCTCTGTATCAGGTAGGCATTTGGAGCTCCACAGGCCATACTGGCAGTGGCAGTGGGCGTGGAACTCCAGGCTAGGATCGCCCATGTCAGCAGGGTAGTGTAGTGCAGGGCACACAGGTTGGAGCCCAGGTTAGAGGGGCAGGTCAGCTTCGCGCAGTTCAGTCTGCACCTGGTGATGGAGAGGCTGGGTCATCGACTGTTCGAGGTACGATTCTTGTAGTTTCTATACTTTCTAGTGAATTGTTTGACACTGGTGCCATACACTCTTTTATTTCTACTCAGCTTGTGGTAGTGTTGGGTTTGCCTATGGAGAGTGTGTGTGGGGTTATATCGATTGAAACTCCATTGGGGGTATGAAATGAAGATATCATGCAGTGTAAGGGATGTGATCTGGAGGTTGGTGGGTATCGTTTCCTATGGGACTTGTTCATTATCGAGATGTCAGGGTTTGACCTAATTTTGGGTATGGACTGGTTGATGTTGTATCAAGCATACATATATTGTTACCATCGTAGGGTATCATTCAGGTTACTTGAGGGTGACTCTTATGTCCATCGCGGACAGTGGGATGTTCGAGCAGGTCGTGCAGGACCATTTTTTCGGAAATAGGGTAGGCTCACGACTCAAGTAGCTTGTCTTATACTTGATGATGAGAGAGGGGAACAATCTGTCTTCCCTCCAGAGGTGGATCATTTTCAGGATGTGTTTCCTGAGGATTTCTTGGGATTTCCACCCGATAAGGATTGTGAGTTCACAATTGAGTTGCTTCTGGGAGCAGAGACAGTTTCTATTCTGCCATACCGAATGACACTGGCAGAACTTGAGGAGTTAAAGTTTCAGTTTGAGGAGTTGGAATGTAAGGGGTTCATACATCCTAGTACATCACCTTGGGGATCTCCTGTGCTTTTTGAAAAGAAGGTTCATGGGCCATTAAGGATGTGTGTTGATTATAGGAAGTTAAATCATATGATGGTGAAAAATTGGTACCCTCTTCCTAGAATTGATGACCTATTTTACAAGTTGAGGGGTGCATTGGTGTTCTCTAAGATTGATCTGAGATCAGGTTATCACAAGTTGAGGGTGAGGCCTTCTGACGTACCGCTGATAACTTTCATGAGTCGGTATGGGTTATTTGAGTTTGTGGTGATGCCTTTCGGCTTGACCAATGAACCAGCGGTGTTCATGGATTTGATGAACCAAATATTTCATCCTTATCTGGATCAATTTATGGTTGTATTTGTTGAAGACATCTTGGTGTACTCGAAAACTCATGACGATCATGCCCAACATCTTGACATAATCTTGAGTACACTAAGAGAGCATTAGATTTATTCTAAGCTGTCAAAGTGTCAGTTCTGGATTGGAGAAGTGCATTTTTTGGGTCACATCATCTCTGAGGCAGGTGTGTTGGTAGATCCAGAGAAAGTGTAGGCTGTTGGGTCTTGGGAGAAACCCAAGAGTGTTTCAGATGTTCAGAGTTTTCTGGGTTTGGTTGAGTATTATCGGAGGTTCATCCGATATTTCTCTCACTTGGCAGCACCATTTTCAGGCTTGACCAATAAGGGAACCAGGTTTGAGTGGTCTGAGGCTTGTGAGAATGCCTTTCAGGAGTTGAAAAAGCGATTGACGACCACACCGATCTTGATCTTACCTGAGCCAGGTAGGAAGTACGTCTTCTTTTGTGATGCATCTGGTATCAGGATTGGGGTTGTGTTGATGCAAGATGAGTGGGTTGTGGCTTATGGGTTGAGGCAGTTGAGACCCCATGAGCAGAATTATCCTACTCATGATCTTGAGTTGGCTGCAGTAGTCTATGCCTTAAAGTACTGGAGGCACTACTTGTTGGGGAAATGGTTTACGATGTATACCGATCATAAGAGTTTAAATTATATATTTTCATAGTGGGATTTGAATCTTCAGTAGTGAAGATGGGTTGAGTATCTCCAATCCTTCAACTTTGAGATGGTGTATACACCCAGAAAAGGGAACAGTGTTGCTGATGCTTTGAGAAGGAAGTCTCATAACCAAGTGGTTCATGAATCTAGCACCGAGTGGAAGGTGATGGATTTGTTCGCAAAGATGCACCTGGAGGTGTGGGAAGAAAACAGTCAGGTGACTCTTTCTTCTGTGGCAGTTGAGTTGACATTTATGAGTCATGTTAGGGAAAGTTAGCTCAACGATCCTGAAAGTTTTTCCATGATGGAAAGACTTAAAGGTGGGGATCCACCTTCTGGTTGGACCATCGGTGTGGATGGGAGTGTTTGTGTTCATGGTCATGTGGTTGTGATGGTATGCTTGCGGGAAGAGTTGATGCGTGAGTTCCATGAATCGAAATGGGTAGTGCATCCTAGTTTGACCAAGATGTATCATGATCTTCGCATATAGTTTTGGTGGACAGGAATTAAAAAGGAAGTTGCGGGTTTTGTGGCACGATGCCTTACCTTTCAGTAGGTGAAGGCTGAGTATCAATGCCCAGGTGGATTCTTACACCCATTGACCATTCCGGATTGGAAGTGGGATGATGTAATGATGTATTTTGTGGTGGGTCTTCTGAGGACGCCTTGGAAGAATGATGCAATCTGGGTGGTTGTGGATTGGCTAATGAAAGTGGCCCATTTCTTATTGATTCAAGAGACTTATATAGTTGATTAGTTGGTTAAGTTGTATGTTCGGGAAATAGTAAGGTTGCATGGTGTACTACAGACTATAGTTTTGGATTGTGATCCTTGTTTCACATCACACTTCTGAAAAGGGTTACATAAGGTTCTGGGTACATAGGTGCTTTTGAGTAAGACTTTCCACCCACAGACGGACAAGCAGTCAGAGTGTACAATCCAAGTGTTGGAAGACATGTTGAGGGCTTGTGTCATGGATTTTGGTGGTTTCGGGGAGAAGCACCTGTCATTTGTTGAGTTTACCTACAAAAATAGCTTTCAAGCTACGGTTCAGATGGAACCGTTTGAGGATCTTTATGGGAGGTCATGTATATCTCCGTTGTGTTGGTTGGAGGCCGGTGAAACTGAGCTATTGGGACCGAGTCTCGTGTATGAGACTTCAGAAAAATTTGAATTGATTCGAAAGCAGATGAAAACGGCTCAGAGCAGGAAGAAGTCATATGCGGATTGGAGGTGTAGACCTCTTGAGTTCAGGGTGGGTGATAGTGTGTTCCTTTGGGTGTTTCCAAGGTTGGGTCACTGATGGATTCAGAAGCAGGGAAAGCTGGCACCCAGGTATGTGGGGTCGTTTGAGATTGTGTAGAGGATTGGGCTGGTGGCGTACTAATTGGCTCTTCCACAATAGTATAACAGGATGCGTGATGTCTTTCATGTGTCATAGCTTCAATGGTATCACCCGAACTCAACTCACATGGTGGATGTTGAGAATGTTGAGCTTGAGGATGATGCATCCTTTGAGGATCATCCGGTTTGTGTCATGGATCATAGTGAGAAAGTCTCGCGGGGAAAGGTTGTGCCATTGGTGCGAAAAAAATGGCAGCATGGAAATGTTCAAGAAGAAACTTGGGAGCAGTTTTTCGTAGTTCCTTGAAATATGTGTTCTAGTTTTAAGAATCACTGCTTCCAGGCAGTTTCCATTGGATTTATTCATGGAACTAGAAACTTCCAAAAATTCTTTATCTGAAGGGGACCTATTTTCCAAAGGCAGGTGTTCATTAAATTTGAACTTTATGATATTTAGGAAAGTACACTGGTCGAGAGGATGGGAGGTTGAACTTATCACACCCTTTTGGGGGGAATTATTGTCTACTATGGGACTCTCTTTACAAATTTAAGATATTTTCATGAATCCTTATTAATTCACCAATTATAACATAAGTTTCCCTTAGAATTTACAATCACTTATTAACATGTGTAAAATTTAGAATCATCAGTATGCATTCAAGGTTCTTCATTAATGGAGATATCTATATGTATTTGAGGTTCTCTATCAATGGTATCCTTTAATATACTATTTTAAGATTCTTTTAATCATCATTATGATGATACTGGTTTTTTAAGCCACTCAGCAGGGCAATCTGGAATTTATTGTCATCTAGGGAGACAAAGGCTTGTTTTGATATTGGGGTCGTACCCATGAAATGGGTTACCTATGTATCCTTGTGAAAGGAATCAGAACACTTATAGTTCAGTGCCACTTAATGGGACACATCATATCTTTTAAGTTCATGTGATAAGGACCCAACCATACAATTTAATGTCATGTGATAAGGACATCTAAGCAAAAGGTGCTTAGTCAAAGTTTGGTGTGGGACTTATGCAGAAACAACCCAATGAACTTGGAAAGGATATGGATTTTTAAGTTAGATTAGACCCTGTTGGGAATATGGACCAAGGAGAATAGGTTTGATTTGAAATGTTGGGTTTGAACCTCAAGGATGCTTCCTACGTATCCCATGTGGATGGGAATCAAATCCCACATAGTTCGATAAGTCTCATAGGGGAGTATAGTTCCTTGAGAGAAATGAGTTTGGGCTTACTTCCTGAAAAGGATGCCTTGATGACATATGGGTTTAATTTGGGGCTTGTTCCTAAGGAGGATGCCCAAGTTATGGTAATTAGGGTTGGATTCTTGAAGAGGACATCCAATGATCTCGGGCCCTAAAAGGGCTTCCTACATATCCTGATTTGAACAGGAATCAGAGTTCTCATAGTTCCTTCACCGTGGGTGTTTGTGAAAATGTTGTAATCGTCACAAATCTCTAAGCCCATGTGAGTCATGCTCGGTGTGAGAAACAAGAGGATGTGAAAGATTCAACAATTACACACACACTTTTCCTCCCTCGCTGTTGGAAGAGGGCGCGCCTATGGCGGCGAGGATGGACGAGGGCGAGGTGACAAGCCTTCCCTCTATTCTCTTCACATTGGACAATGGTACAATGAAAGGAAGAAGGGATAAAGGTTAGAGGCTTACACCAGGATGGATTCCCATGGTGAAAAAGCTCAACTAGAGAGGGAAAGGGTAACGAAAGTCCCTGTGCCCATCTTCCCTCTGGTCTTTGGTACTGAAGAAGAGAGGAGGACCAATGACGCTACCTCATGTAAGAAAATCTAGGGGCTTATGCTAGGATGGTTTCCCTAAAATTGATCATGTTAGGGGAGTGAGACTTCTCTTTTGTTCAAAAGGAAGAAAAGAAAGTGTGAACTTTACCTTCCCTACCAGATACCTGAGGTTTCAGGTCGTATCTTTGAGAAGGGAGAGGCCAGGACCCAACCCTCATCCAAACCGGGAACTTCCCAACACTATTCATTGGAGAAAGGTCCGTGTGACTGTGGATATACAAACCCAAAGACACTTCATGAACCCTGAACCCATTGTGAACCAAATGTGGGAAACCTCTGACTGTGGATATAAAAATCCAAATAGGAGACATGCTAATGTTCCTTTCTCAAAGGTTTGATAAGTCAGGAGGTTTTGGTGGAGGCTTCAACTTAGTCCCTTCAAGATAAGGGAACCAAGGAAGGAGATACCCTGCTAAAAATGGATTTAAAGATGGTACTTGAGTTTGTATGTAGGATTTATACCAATCTCTGCAATGTAGGTACCTCGCGCAAGTGTGCCACATAGGTACCTCACGCAAGTGTGCCGCGTAGGTACCTTGTGTTGATGCACCGTGCAGTTGTACCGCGTAGTTGTGTCGTGCAGGTATACCGCTCAGGTGTGTATGGTGACTGAAGAATATATTTCACATAGGGGAACCAAACCTATGTAAAAATTGAGAAATACTTTCAAAACATTCTTATCCCATTTAATTATCTCTTCTCTCGTACTTTAGAGAGCTACCTGAGACAATTTGAGGGATCTTGGTGAAATAGCTACACAATGGAAGCTTCTAGGAATATTTCAACTTTTTCAGTCTTTGAAATTGGGATCCCAAGGGTCCTATTTATAGGCATGGATGGGGCTTGGTCGAAGGGACGGTGTTCGCGCAGGTGCTCCGCGCAGATCCTTCATGCAGGTCTATCATAGAGGGGTGCATAAATTATTTTGTCACGTAGGTCTGTCGCGCAGCTATGTCGCTCAGCACTGTCGCGCAGCTCTATCTCTCAGCTCTGTCACACAGGTCTGTCGGGCTATCCTTTGGAGGGTTTCACATTTCCTTTTAATTCTTCAAACCTCACCTTGGAATTTCGAAATATCCATGGCGATCTTCATAGTCTTTTTGTATTCTTAAGTAGTGTTAAAAAAAGCTCCCCCCTCAGGATTGGGTCTGAATAGAAAGAGGGTCGAGTCCTGAGGTATAACTGTGGGGAAAATACTATGGGTTAATTGATGGAAAATGTAGGTTTTTTGTGGAGCTAC
This sequence comes from Viscum album, assembly GCA_963277665.1. Classification (NCBI taxonomy): domain Eukaryota; kingdom Viridiplantae; phylum Streptophyta; class Magnoliopsida; order Santalales; family Viscaceae; genus Viscum; species Viscum album. The sequence goes on from OY728150.1 coordinate 525,510,250, forward strand.
TTCGCGTAGGTATTCCACGGAGCTGTTGCGCACAGTCCTAGCGCGCAGGTCTTCGGTTGTCTATAAATAGGTATGATCCTTTACGATTTTCTTCACATGTGTTTTTCAGAATTTACGGATTTCGTTACATAGCTCATTCATCCATCCCCAATGCATTGTAATCTCATGTAATTACCTTGAAATTTCTTTCAAGGTAAAATTACTAAAGCGATGGAGCTACGCTAAAGGATTTCATTGAAGGAGTTGCGCTAGGACCCTTGTTGAAGGACCTACGCGATGGACCTCATCTAAGGACCTACACGATGAACCTCATCAAAGGACCTACATGAAAAACTTCCTTTTCCAAATTTTAACATCTCCTTTGAGTTGTAATTTGAAATTTCTTTAAGACAAAATTCCAACCTAATAAGGGGTGATTCTTTTGCAGGAAATGGCTAGCTTCAAAACCGCTACTGAAGAAGCTAAAGCTCATCAAATTGAGATGATGAAGATCGTCGGACCAGACTATTATGACGTTGTTAATATTACTCTCCCTGAACTGTGGAAATATTTAATTTCATACCAATGTGAATACCCACAAAGTCCTTACTTACCCCTGTATGGGTATGGGATTTTACAAGATGCCCATGTTCCATCGGTGAAGTACTTTCCAAAGAATTGGTTTCTTTAATACTCTAACTGCAACTGCATGAATATTAGTGCAAGGGGGTTCTGGTACATGAAGGAACAATCCCTATTGGTTTCATCCTACATCACAGTGGTTGTACTCCTAATATAAAGGATCATGTTGTAGAGCCAAGGCCACATTACTATGATTCAACTTTTCGGGCTTCTCAGATAGACCAGTCTAATGGTTGGAAAGAAGATTGGGATCTTCGTTCTGGAGGAGGTGTGAAACCTGAATGGATGTGGGCATTTTGGGTGCGCCAGACTTGTGCAAAATTCAAGAAAGATTTATCAAATGTTCATATCTATGAAGCTGTCTGGATGGGGAAAACTTATGTTTATAAAAATGATTTCATTCCTGAATTACTGAGCTGATGGAGTCTGCAAATGAATTCCTTCCATTTTACGTATGGTGAAGTTAGTATTAGTCTTTGGGATATCTACCAAATAACTAGAATTCCCATTCTCAGGGAAATGTATGATGAATTCATTCCACCAGTTACAACATGGGGTGATGTTACCAGAACACCACTGCTGGCCCATGAATTATTTAAAATAGCGAAGAAATTACCCAAAGATAAGAAAGATATTCATGCCAGAGTGTGGATGGAAGCCTTTTTAGAACCAACAATAGAGAAAGGTCCAACCTTTGGACGTCGTACTATTTTCCTTCTACAGAAAACTGAGGCAGTTCAGGCACATATTGGCCTACACTGGAAAGAGGTGACTATAAGCACTGGGGAAATAAAGTTAATCTTGATATAAATGCAAAGGTACGCTTAGATTCCTTCCTTGCTATGTGGCTAAGCATTTACTTGTTTCCAGTCTGTGAATTCGGAGGTGGTGTAAAATCAGGGGAATTTTTCATTGAGGATAAATTGGTAGAAGGAAAGTATATTGGATTAATAAATCCTGTATTAGCAAGAATTTACCATTCTCTACTGCATCTATACAATGGGAAGGCTCCATTTAGAATTGCAGGGCTGTTTTAAGTGTTGTGGGGATGGATTATGGCACACTTTTCTTCATACTCAGTGTTGAAATCAGTTAGAGTCCCCAATGGTCAATTCACCCCATTTTTACAGAAAGTTTATGGTATTTAGCCTCAGAATTTGAGACCTAATGTAGTGCTCAGGGCATTGAATGCGTCAGGAGAATTCATCTTCTTTCCTTTTGGTAACCCACCAACTGGAACATTTATTCATGATGGTAAAGAAAAGAATTATGAGATGAGATCTTATATGATGGCACTCAGGGATGGAATATTATCGACCAGAATTGATGGTGAAATTATCTTTGAGGCTTACATTCCTTATAGGTTTTCTCGTCAGTTCAGATGTCTTCAACAATCAAACACTTTTCCACCCACGTATGTTAGAAATGAGAAACACCCAATGGTAGCACGAAAATTATGGATTCTAACATCCTTAGAGACATCCAAATTGTCGATTACGTTACCTCCACCAGATGCATCAATCAGATTGGAATCTAGATATGCCAAAGCTTGGGCTTCTTCATATCCTCAAGGGGATTTAACAAAAGGAATATATTGAGTGGTAACTACAACGACTGTTTCATGTGGAAATCATGGTAAGAAGTCCAAATCGAAAGATGATACAGATGTTTTAGAGGTTTTAGATCCCTAAAAACATCTTTAAAGGAGGTATACCAGGAAGACCAGGGCTAAAGAAGCAATATCTCTGGAGCCAAGGTGATCCAACCACCACCATCAGAGAGACATCCATATTCCATCTGCCGCCTTTTCTAAAGAAGAAGAGAGGCCTGAATAGGCTCATCAATCAAAAGGTGTTGAATTTTAACCAAGACAAACTGCACCAGGATTGAATTATGTGTAACCTTCATCCATTCACTTTTGGGAGAGATTGACCTGAGAACATAGGGATGCATGGGTATTCCTCCAAGAGGGCCTTCGAATACCGGATGTGGGTGACATTAAAGCACCTTTTTATTGCAATCTAGATAATAACCTAGCTGAAGTACAAGAGTATATTAATGAGCTGGAGGCCTTCATATATGCAACTGATGAACAAATTCCAGTCTCTAAACGAGTATCCCACATGATGGAATTAGGAATACACAAAGGGGTAATTATTGACCCTAGGGATGAATGAGATATTTATTTTAATACTGAGAATGTATTTTTCTTTTCTTTTGTCTCAACTCTACTTTTACCATTCATTATCATTAATCTTGATGAAAAATGAATTCTTGCAGCTTGAATACAGGGAAGGAAATTCTAGACCAGTTCTTGGATCACCAAGGTATGGGCCTGTAGGTTCTCCCATTGATGCAATGAATGATCCTCCTAGGTCTCCAGAACTTTCTTCAGGAGTGAGAATTATGACTGGGGTAATTGTGATGGATAATCCTTAGCCATTACCTCAAGTTTCTCCTACCAAGAGGAGTGTTTCAATTTCTTCTCAATATTTTGAAAAGAAATGCAAGAGAGCAATGAGATTGATCTGAAGTGTTCGCCAAAGGAGTAAGTATTTATACTGTCCTTAGGGAATTGTAATTTTCTCAATACATTCTAGAAATCATGTTTATCCTCTTGCAGGATCTGTGTCTCTCTCCTCTCTCATGGGAATTGTAATTTTCTCAATACAGTATTTATACTGTCCTTAGGGATTTGTAATTTTCTCAATACATTCTAGTAATCACGTTTATCCTCTTGCAGGATCTATGTCTATCTCCTCTATCCAGGGACTAAGAGCCGATTCTTCAAGACTAGAGAAGGAACCCCTAGGAGAAAACTAAGTTCATATTGATGAATCTGATATCTTAGCAAATAAATCTTCAAAATATTCATCTATACCCGTTCCCAGCTCCACTGAGAGAGAGAAAATCATGGTAAGATCAAATACATTTCTCTTGAATATTAAAATCATTGCTAATATTATTCTTTTCAACATATTTCAGATCAGTTTCCTTTTCCAATGGATCCTGAAATAACCAATGCTGATATTCCTATTTCTCCATAAGAAAAGAATAAAGACCCAAGGCAATCTGACATAAATACTGATGTTGGCCCAAACCTGGAAATATCTGATGATGCTGTACCAATTGAATATCCAACATAACAGAATGTTAGTAGAGCCAATTTGGGCATCAACCAACATTTGTTGGATACCTTAAATGGTGAGGGTGATATAACATTCCAAGCCGCATATACTGAAATGATGGAAGCCCTTAATCTAAATATTGATATTTCAGGTTCCATCAAGGATTTTGGGTATTTTCATGAGTAATTTCAAGGATGTAAGTTCTCATTCTTTCACTTTCCATACATAATTGTTCTTCTTCTACTTGATACTTCACATCAAAGTTCACCTTATGAAGCTTTATCTGCAGAAAATGTTGCAAAGGCTCTTTAGAAATGGGGCATTCCACTCTATCCTTCTTCTGCTGAAGTTAGAGAAATACCCACTAAGGATCCCTTATCAAGAGATGTTCCAAAACCTTTAATTATGCCAATTGGGAAAACTCAAGAGAGTGCCCCTTCTTAAGAAATATATACTCAACATGTTGAAACTGAGAATACTGAGGATGAATCTAATCAAATGGATGACTTATTATTGGGTAAATATCATTGGTTTTCTAGATTATACTCTGTTTCTTCCATTTTTATGAAACTGAAAATGACCTTGATTTATCGTTTAGGGTTATCAGCTTCCACAGTTAGATCAAAAGGTGAAGCTTTTATATTTTCTCAGACATCATCAGAAGGTGAAGCTTCTATTATTCTGAGAGAAGAAGAACAAGGTAGCTCCTTAAGTGACCTGTTTTAAGAGTACATTTTACCTCATGGTAGTGACTTAGACTCAGATTTAGATATGAAATATGCCCTTGGTATGGAACGTAAGAGGACATGGTGACATATAGGGAGCATAATTGCTGAGAAACCTTTAGATGAGCTACTATACCATTTTGGAAAACTCCCAGCACTATTCTGCATATTGGGATTTGGTGGATTTAATTATCGACCAGTCTATGATGCAATGAAAGAGACCATTCATCTACGGGAGCAGGAGCATAAGCTGCGACAAGATTTTGAAAAGGCTAAACGAATTATCAATATCGAGAGATTTCAAACCATAGTAATTGAGGAAAAGGCAAACCATAACAAGAAATCAATCAAAATTAGCCAACAAATCAAAGAAGCCATGAAGGAGTTGTTATATCTTCAACAAAAACTGGATGTTATTCTTAACAAACTTCAGCAATTGAACCAAACATTGAGAGAAAACCAATTAGAGGGGATAACTGCCATTTTAACCACTAAGGAAGCACTTCATCGGGCTGAGGAGGCTGGAGTTGCTTAGCTATCTCAACTTCAACAGGAAGCTGATAGGGCTTATGAATCTATTCAACAAATGAGGAGTCATGTTGAGAGATTATTTTGACGCATGATAGAGAGGCTCCATTCTGTGGATGTCCCTCTGATTTAATATGAATGGAAGAAATTTTTTCTTCATATATGTTCTCATTCTTACTCTTTTTTTATTGCAATATTAAAGGTAATGATGATGATGCATTTTTTTAAACATCAAACCCTCATGTTAGAAAATCCTGATTACCATGAAAAGAATGGGGGTGCTCAGAATTTTTACTTATTAAGCCGATGGGCCTAATTAGCATATTTTGATTTTTTCTAGGGTTGTATGGAAAATCCCACAAACTTCATATCTTTTGACTTTTTATTGATCAATATTACCTAAATCATACAAAATGTATTTTTAGTGAGCTAAGACTCGACTTTTGTTTAGAGTTCCCTTTGTAGGTTTTCAATCTGGTGAGTAATACATCTTTTGTTGTTGGTAGTTTGGAGTCATGCATGTTGGACTATAAAGAGTTATTATTTAAGGTCGAAATATCTTTGAACATAAATTTGAAATTAAATACCAAACAAGACCCAATGGCTAATAATTGCTTTAATATTCTTTAAATATTTCCAAGGGGAATCTTGAGCCACAATTTTTATGGTCACCAAATTTAAAAATTGTATCAAAATATGTCTCTTCCAAGAATAAAGTTACCATTATTTGAAAAACTCATTATGGGGGCTGTAATACGCAGGGCCAATTGGGGCATATGCTATATAGCCAAATAGTTGCATCTTTCAGCTGATAGGCCTGTCATGTAGGAAACTTATGCAAGGACACCTAAAGGAATGTGATGCATAGTCAGGCAAAATATATATTAGGAATTTAACATTTTACTGTTGATAAACAAGGGAAAATAAGATTTGGGTGACTCAAGACCACAGTGGGTGGTTTTTCCAAGAAAATGGGTTTTAAGAATAAAAGGGATATTTTATGCCGACATATGTCATGAATAATAAAACCACTTCTATACAAATTTGGTGTATGAAGAATGGTTGAAATTTATCATAAAGGGGGAATTTATGATATAAAACTGTGCAGTTTTAAGTCATGCAGTGAGGACATTGTATTGTGCCATTTTAAGTCATGAAGTGAGGACATTATGTGGATTTAATTTAAGGTCTTTTAGCTTTCACCAAAGGAATGAGACTCTCCTAATTTCTCGATAATTTGTTTGGGAACATACTACCATATTCATGTATGGAAGGGACAATTTTAAACTGTGATTTGAGAATTTCTAGATCTGAAGAATGATATGGAAAAGGGGCTAAAGGCATTAAAAGAAGTCTTTTCCAAGAACGAAGTTACCATTATTGGACAAACCCATTATGGGGGCTGTATTATGAAGGGACAACTGGGGTATATGCTGCATATCCAAATAGTGGAATCTTTTGGATAACATTCATGTTATGTAGAAAAATTATTTAAGGCCACCTAAGGGCACGTACTGCATATTCAGGAAAAATAGTTCTTAAGAATTTTGACATTCTATTGCTAAAAGCTGAAGAAAGATTATAGAGATTCAGATTTTCTGAAGTACAAAGTTTGGTTTATAGAGAAAGGTACTTGAATATGGAGAGAGTATTTCCAACCAAGATTTCCAAAGAATCAGAGGAATAAGACTTTTACAGAGGTCTGACCCAAACATAAAAGTTGTGGTGTCTATATTTTTAAGTCATACAACTAGGACTAGAAATGGAAATAGTATATGATATGTGGACAAGTTATTCCAAGGTTATTTCATATTGCTTTAGACACATGTAGAGGGAAATGTGTAAACCATGGTCTTGAAGATTTTCAGATAGAGAGAAATATAATGGAACAAATATACCTAAATGACTGTTTTAAAATACAAATTCTTGTATATTTTCATCATATTTTGAAGGGGACAAAGAAACTATAACCAAGAACAAAATTACCATCATTTGACAAACCCGTTATGGGGATTGTATTATGCAGAGCCAACTGGGGCATATGCTGCATATCCAAATAGTGGCATCTTTTGACTGATAGTCCCGTTATGTAGGCAACTTATGCAAGGCCACCTAAGGGAACATGCTACATAGTCAGGCAAAAGGGTTCTCAGGTATTAGAAACTCTATTACCAGAAACCATAAGAAATATTATGAAAATCTGGAAATATTCAAGATTAAGTGTGTGAAATATAGAAGGGGGTTATTCTCAATGCATGTAATAAATATTTGAATCAATATTGGTTATGCATTTGACGTCCTTTACATAGATCTGAATCATATGTAAAATGGAGACTTTCTTTGTTTCCTTTTGAATTAACATTGTGATGTGCAGTTTAAATTCATGCAACAAGGACATTATACCACGTAGTTTTAAGTCATGCAGTGAGGAAATTGATAGCCCTAAGAAATTGACACCTTATTTATATAAATAATACTTTTACCCAATTCCTAAGCCCACGTGATCTATGCTCGATGTGAGAAACAAGGAGCAGTAAGGGTTTCTTCTATAACACAAAAGGTGACACAAGTGAAGAATACAAGTGTTAAATTTCCATGAAGTTTAACGTCATGTGGTAAGGATGAAGATGAATCGATGTGAAAAGAATGACATATTGTAAATGGACTAAGGGATAAAACCCAAGTGTCACTACGTGTCTTGTTGAGGGAAATAATAAATCTATATGCAGTTCTTTAAATATTCCCTATACAGGTTTTATTATTATATAAGGAATAAAGGGGTTTTTTTATCATGGATGGGCCCGAGATTGAAGATCTAGGTGTCTCTACATATCTCATATAGATGAGAATCAAGCTGTACATAGTTCTTTAAAAATAATTTCCCACACCAATCAAGTTCGACATGGGAGACAGGGGGCTTTAACACATTCTAGAAGAATGATTAAATTTAAGACACAAGATAATATGAAAATAAAATCATGTATATTAAAAAAGCATTATGTATAGATCTAGTTCATATATAGGAGAAGAAAAAGTGAAATAAAATTTTTGTGATTGTGGATGGGCCCAAGATTGGAGATCCAGGTGTCTCTATGTATCTCATATAGGTGAGAATCAAGCCACATGTAGTTCTTGAAATAAGGTCCCTATGCAGATCTGACTTAGACATAGGAAAGAGAGGGACTCATGTGCCACTAAGGAGTAGCAATGATGTCCATGATGCCTGCTTATGGAAGATCCTAACGTCAAGTAGAGAAAACGTTAGCCGTATAGTTTAATGTCGTGTAACAAGGACAAATGGTATCATGAAATTTAACATCACGTGACAAGAAAAAAGATGCTATGCATTTTAACGTAATGTAGCATGGACGCTTATGGTTGTTACACAGTTTAACTTCTTGCAACTAGGACTTTGTACCGTGCAGTTTTAAGTCTTGTAGTAAGGACATGGGAGCTGTGTAATTTTCAGTCTTGCAGCGAGGACAAATGTTCTGTGCAATTACACAAAGTATTTCTTCAAGAATCTCGCATTGGTTGGAGTTGTAATGATCTCTCCATCCATTGAGATTAAGGCATAAGCTCTATTTTAGTAGACCATATGTATAGAATAATGTTCTTTCCACATTAGCTAAAGCTTTGGAGGTTTCTTTCCTGGTATCACTGGGGTCCTGAGGACTAATACCAATTATCCTTGAAGAAATGAACAGAGGCGAAATTTCTTGTTAAAATCTTGCACTATTCTGTTCTGATAGACTTCTAAATGATGTAAAGTATGAAATATTTTCTTGTTTAATCATTCCATCTCATTAAACCATTTCTGATACCTATCATATATAGACAACCGATCACATATTGCAACTCTGAGTGAAGGAAATTTCATTTCAATTGGAAAAACTGCTTCTATTCTATATACCAATGAATAAGAAGTTTCCTGGGTGGCAGTATGAGTAGTAGTCCGATAATTCCATAAATCATTCAAAAGTTTCTTAGGCCATGATTTCTTATCTTTATCCACCATCTTCTGGAGTATATTTGATAGGGTTTTATTGAAATCCTATATTTTTCCATTAGCCACTGCATGATAGTGAGATGAATGGTTGGATTTGATATTATGTTCATGATATAACTTTTTTACCTTAGTAGAAAACAATTTGGTGCCATTGTCTATCAAAATAGTATGAGGGACCCCAAATCTAGTGATGATATTAGTTTTGAAAAAACTAACAATGCTTTTGGATTCAAATTCTTTGAGAGTTATTACCTCATCCCATTTAGAAAAGAAGTCAGTAGTAGTAAGAATATACTTGAACTGCTTAGATGTGGATGGAGGATAAGATCCTACTATATCCATTCCCCATGTGGAAAATGACCAGGAGTATTTAGATGTATGTTGCAACTCCGATGGTTGATGAATAATGTTGGTATGCACCTGGTAGGGATGACATTTCTTAGTGAAATCTGTACAATCCTGCATCATTGAAGGCCAACAGTATCCAAGCCTTCAGATATGATCAGAGAGTCTGTGCCCAGACTGATGGGCACCACAAGCTTCTGAATGCACTTCTTTCATGACAACTACAGTTTCTTCTTCATCAATACATCCGAGGAGGATTCCATCAAAGCCTCATTTCTAAAGGATCTTCTGGTGGTCTGGACTACCATAAAGAGTAAAATTGGCTGCTCATCGTCAGATCTATTTTTTTCATACCTATCTAGTGGAAGTGCCCCATTTTGAAGGTATTATACAATGAGTGTTATCTATCCCGTGGTATAACCATGTAGCTCAGGAATAGGTCTAATCTCATTAATTTCCTCCATTCTGATTTGAACGAAAGGTGAGACCACATGACGATGGGCTATGCTAATGATTGTCTCATCCCAATTTGGATCTGCCAAAGATGTAGCTGCATTAGCCAGTGCATCAGCTTGGTAATTTTGTGATCGAGGGACATAAGACAATGTCAGATCTAAGGGAAATTCAGCTATTAGCCATCTGATGTAATCACAAAAAGGGATTAAATCTTCTTTTCTGATACAATATTCCCCATTGATTTTCTTGATTAATAATTATGAATCACCTTTCACTTTTAAGTGTTTCACTTGCACCTGAAGGGACAATTCCAAACTTGCAATGAGAGCTTGATATTCTACCTGATTGTTGGTACTACCTTCTGATAATAGGAAAGAGTAAGGCAAAACTGCCTTTTCTGGGGAAATAAGGAAAATTACTAACCCAAATTTGTTGAGTTTAGGGTTTTCCATTCTCTTCCCTATTGGACTTCTAGAGGCACCATCAAAGTACATATCCCATGTTTGGGAATTATCCTGAATAGAGAATACCTCTTCATCAGGAAGTTCAGTATTCAATGATGTATCTTCTACAGATGGATGTTCAACAAGGAAGTCAGCTAGAGCTTGCCCTTTTATTTCCTTTTGAGGCACAAACTGGATATCAAACTATTGTAGAATAACTGACCACTGTGCCAGATGCCCTTTAAGCATAGGACAACTAAAGATAGATTTGAGTGGGTTATTGCGAGACACCAATTGGACCTCATGATGTTGCAAGTAGTGTATTAATTTATGAACTTCAAAGATTAATGCTAGACATCACTTTTCAATACTTTAATACCAAGTTTCCACATCAAGCATAATTTGACTGAGATAACAAAGGCTGTTTTCATTCCCAGCATCATTCTTTTGGGCAAGGAAGGAACCTAGTGATCACTCTAAAGCTGTCACATAAAGAATAAGAGGTCTTCCTTTAACAGGTGGAATTAATAATGGTTGACTCAAGATATATTTCTTGAGGGTATCAAATGCTTCTTGGTAGTCTTCATTCCATTGATAGGTGACTCCCTTCTTCATTAACTTTGTGAAGGGCAAACACTTTCCTGTCAAATTGGTGATAAAGTGCCGAATATAGGAAAAGTGTCCTTGAAGTACTCTTAATTCTTTCAAATTTTTAAAAGGTGACATACCATGGATTGATTTTGTTTTCCCAAGATCAACTTCGATACCAAGATAGTGTACAACAAAGCTAAGGAAATTTTCTGAGGTTACCCCAAAAGCACATTTCAAGGGGTTCATCTTCAAACTGTGTTGCCAAAGTTTATTTAATATGATCTCTAGATCAGCCAAGTGATTGGAACATTGTCTATATTTGACCACCAAATCATCCATATAAGATTCAACAAATTTTCCTAAAAGGTTTTGAAGATATGGTGCACGACACATTGGTATCTTGCACCTACATTCTTTAATCCGAAGGGCATTACCCAATAGTAAAACACACCATGAGGGGATCTGAAGGCTGTAGATTATTCATCCTCTAGGGCCATACAAATTTGATTATACCCAGAGTAGCCATATGTGAAGGAAAGAGCTTCATATCCAGCTGTTGCATCAATTAAAATCTCTGTAATTAGAACTGGAAAATCATCTTTAGGACAATGCCGGTTAAGATATCTGAAATCAATGAAAACTCTAATTTTACCATTCTTCTTTTTCACTAGAACAATGTTGGCTAGCCATTTAGGATATTGAAACTCCTTGAAAAATTTATCCTTTATAAGCTTATCAACTTCAACTTTAATTTTAGAGGCATGAGTTGGGTGTGTTCTTCTTACTACCTGCTTGAATCCGCGATGTTCTTCTAGAAAACCCAAATGATGAGTGGCTACATCGGGATTAAGACATGGAATTTATGTATAATTCCAAGAAAATATATCTCTATGTTGCTTTAGAAATGAAGTATGCACCTATTACTCTTCAGAGGTCATGGTCATACTAATTAGAGTGGGGCGTGGATCTTCTTCTATACCTAGATTTATTTCTCTGAGTTCATCCACAGTGGTAGAGACACCTTCCTCAAATACTAGAAGAGCATCCTTGAGATCTTCCTCTTATTCTTAATTACATGTTACCTCTTCTATTTCTACTTGCATAGTAGATGACGAGGCAAAACTTCATGAGTTAGGAGAGGAGTTAGTATTTAAACATCCTAAAGAAGAGGCCACCATTTATAACCCTACTAACGATGAAAGGTCTTTATGGGGTAATAAAGAGGAGATGATGGATTGGGAATCAACATATTTTTATTCCTCTATCATTTCTAAAACTTCTTTTACTATGATTGACGAAGTAGAGGATTTCTGTAGTTCGACAGATGATATGAAGACATATCCATTTAAGCTTCCATCACTACTTGGTGAATAAACACTTTCTATCATGTTGTTAGGCTCAGTTGCTGTAATTAACATTATGGAAGTTACCGAACGAGTTATTTTATTTGGTTTTACCCTTTCAATTTTATTAATGGGTAGCCCATAATCTGTACTCAAATGTATGAATGGGTTTGATGGAATCTTTTTCAAACCATTTGGATCATTAACACTGGTTATTTCCTTCATCATGGACCTCATTCCTTTTGTGTGATAAAACTCTGCCTCAACATATTGATATTCACATATTTTGAATGGAGCCTTGTCACTATACAATGTCCCAATTTGACCATTGAAATATTACTTAAGACATTTGTGGTATAATTAAGGTATGGCCACATGTTGATGCAGCCAAGGCCTTCCAAGAAGAATGTTGAAGGCTATGTCCTGACAAACAACCATGAAATCTGAATTAGACACAAGATCTACAAATTGAGTTCTAAGTGTAATCTCGCCCATAGGTTCTTTCTCGTTCTTTTTATATCCTTTCAACATTAAAGTGGAAGGAGATAAGTCAGATTTAGTTAGGCCTAATCAACTAAGTGTACGAACATGAATGAGGTTGACTCCAAAGCTATTATCAATGAAGGCTTGTAGGATGTCTATGTTATTGACCTTTCTAGATAAATACAAGGGTCTGGTATGTCTATGTAAAACATCATCTTCATCTTCATCTGTAAAATATATGACTGCATGACATTCTGAAGGATCATTATCTATACGATAAACCTCAGTAGCATCAAATTCAGTTTCAAACTCTCAAGGACTTGAAAAAGCCTCAATAAGTGCTTCTTGAAGATCTTTTGATATATTCAAGGCATCCAGAATTGATAAATTGGATATTAATTGGTCCAATTGTTTCAAAACAACATACTTTTGATCTAGAGGTCTGTGTTTCCCACTATGGAAATGCGGTTTTGCAGGTGTCTTAGAAGTTGATGCTTTTGATGTATATGTACCTTGTGTCAGAGAAGAAGCTAGAAATACTCTTGGATTTGGTAGATTGGACTGATTAGGTCTATTTACTTGCTGAGAGGAAGGTGGTGTGACTTCTAATCGGTCCTCCAAAATAATCATGTCAGAACCGAACCTGTCTTGCATAGAAGAAACTCCTTGTTCTTGTTGCGCCTGCTGAATGGATCTTCCACAAGTTTCTACTGCATATATAGTTCGAGCATGGGTAATGGTAAAATGGTGATTTCTAGAATTCCTACATCTTCCTCTATATCCTTGACCTTGGCCTCTTCCTATGATTCCTCAATTAGGTACAAGGAACTCATGATCATTATAATCAAAATCATAATTGGCATAATGATCAATTAAGTGGATAACGTTGATAGAACGAAAGATCAATTCTTTTTCTGATGAAGATTCTGCCAGATAGGTTGGTTTTGGTTGTGCCATTTGGTAGAGCAGTGCCTGTACTTTCAAATCATATGGCATGAAATCTACCAGGGTCAAGGACAACTTTGGCCTTAAATGAGCTCGTCTTCTTCTGACTGCTCTTTTTCATTCCGATCATCTCGTTTCTTTGAGGATTGACTTTTCGATGAAGGTGATTTTACTATGGTAAGAGTGGTGGAATACATAATCGGTTGTTTCAACTATGTTTGTAAAATGGCATGAGTTTGGTTGATCGTTTTCTTGATCATCCAATCATCATATTTATGCGCATTTTTACTTTTTTACTTCCTACCATTCACCTTCTTCCTTTGGATCACTAGCAGTAACACATGCTTCTTGGGCTGATGAACTTTTCAGTTTCACTTGTCCAAAGTCTACCATTTTTTGCAGGAGGTCCTTGAAAACAAAACAATCCTGAATGGGATTCCCGAACATCTGGTGAAAGGGACAATAATTCGGAATATCTTCATCTCCTTCTTTGTTTGGTTTCTTTGGCCTTGGCAACTAAACCAAATTGTTTTCCAGAGTTGAGATGAAGTAACCGGGAACTTATTCATTCTGGAAGGAATAAAATTTGCTCTTTAATTCCTCAAAATATTTTTACCTTTGATATATTTGATCATCTTGATGAGGAGGTCATTACTACTGATGCTCTGGGGGTGCATCCCTTTGATACGATGAAGGTTTTGAAGTGGAAGTAGGTACAAGTGATTTATTGAGTGTAACGGTAGTAGCCCATGATTTCCCTATTCTCCTTCCCAGAGCTGATGGAATTACATGAGTTTTAGCCTTAGTCTATATAATAGAATATTTTATCTATTGATAAATTGAAGGTATCAAAACCCTCCTATGTATTTTATAGGGATAAGTGGCATGTGTAACTCATCACGTAGATTTGCCACACAAATTGGCAGAAACTCCTATTGAGGGAGTGCCAGACATAAGGAAAATGTTAATTATTTCCATCGCACAATGAAATCTGAAAATCTTTCATTATACCTTTGTTTACAATTGGTAATATCAAAAACTATCATCTTCGGTAACGTTGAACTAAATTGAAGAAGGAATTTCTGGCAGAGATCTTCCCATCCAGTAATTGATTGAGATCATAAACTTGTATACCAGACAAAAGCTGGTCCCTGTAGTGATTGCATAAAACACCCAAGTTTTACTAATTCTTGTTGTTGAGGAGTTCCCATCATGGGATCAAAAAGATAAAATAAATATGTTAAGTGTTGTTTCCGGATCTCCCGAACCATTAAAGATTAGAAATATGGTATTCATAAAATTTGGTGGGGAGGAATCAGGTCCACCCATTTAGGGTAAGATTTCTTTGTCAGCTAAACTGGTGCATGTTGTTCCTCCATAGATTCCAATCAAGTCCTTAATGCCTCAATTGTGTTCATAAGCATTTGGGGAATATCTGGATGAGATGAAACCTATGCAGGTATAGAAATTGGAGTTTGATCTGGTGCAATGACCGGGAAAATCACTAGTGGTGGTGCTGGTATTTGCCTTGGATAACCCACGGGAATAGGCCTATCAGGATGTGTTTGATCCTACCTTGGTTGTGTACCCAATTAAGGGAATTAATTATCCACATCTGTAGTTAATACAAATACTTTTTGCTGAGGAGATCCTACAGGATGTGCAAGTTGAGGACCTATCTAGGAAATATGTCTAGTAGAAATGATGCTTCGAAGTAACTCTATATTGAGTCTTTTCAACTCCTTAATTTCCTCTTCTTATTGTGAAAATATCTCTTTAAGTGAAAGAGATTGAACTTATCTAGTGGAAAAGTGAGATTCAATCTGACTTTTACCTTTCCCCTTGTTAGATGCCTTTCGGAGGGGTGGAAGTTGGTTATTTGAAGGCATACCTAGATTCTGGGTAATCATTTGATTTTGGGTATGTACACCTTTTTCATTTTCCTTAGTGTGTACCGTATTATGGATAAGAACTTCATCTTCTGATTCCCCTGAACTAGACTCATTTTCTGTAGGTTCTTCTGTAATGGTGTTAATGATATTTACTGACACATAATGTATTGATGGCATTATGTTAGTATATTTGTAAGATTGTCTCTCTCTATATCTTCCATGAGACTCTATTATCCTATATGATGGATTCTCAGGAGATGTTTGACGGATAGTAACCTGAAGGGAATCCTCAGATAGTTCAGTTGTGCGCTCTCTCAGTGGATTCTTCCCGAATCGGGAGAAAACTGACTTCCGTTGAAGAGGGGATTATAGATGTGAAAAATCCCCCATCCCTGTAGGCTAGGGATATTCCAGTTCTTCTTCTTCAAATATTTGAACTTTGTTTAATGAATTTCAAGGTTGAATTAACTAAGCCCCCAACCTTGCAAGCTGGGGTGATTCTTGAACTGCTATGGCTGAGATTTGTGCAACTTCTCTTTTAATTTTGTGAATTTTAGTTCGGACATTAGCTAGGAGCATCATACGAAAACCACTCAAATCACCTATTTTAGAAGATCGCTGTGCTATTTCAGAAATTTTCATTCTTTGATGGATGACATCCTCTAAGAGGGACATATGCTTAAGATTCTCAGATGCTTGATGTAAAAGTAACTCAACAACTTCTTTTCTTTGGGCCTGATCTTGATGAGAACTGGTTGAGGCCTGTTTTTGAGCGTACATTCGATTATATACAAAATCTGTTGATTCTAGCTGACCGTGGGTAATAAAATTGCATGAGACCACTTTTGGCGGACTTTACTGATTTTGGAGTGCAGTGAAATGCGATGCTCCATGTGCACCCCATCCTTTGATACGAACACAATATGGGGTGTCAGAAATTAACTAGTGCAACCTATTTAGAGCATTGAGACATGCACGCTAAAGGGTTCTCTACTGTTTTTCAGCCTTTGGATGTTGGGAAACTACAAGATATGCCAAGTCAATTTCGCATTGCAACCCTTATATTACCTTTACATGATTTTTATATTCATCATATGGTAATACTTTGGTTTTCAAATTATGGAGAGTCTTCTATAAGTTGAGGAAGATATCATGAATGAAATCTTCTACCACCAATTTTGGAATGTTATACTGAGAATTTTCCAAAGGCTAGAACATGATTGGTATTTCTCCTTTAGCCAATTGTTTCTTCATGTTTAACATATATTCATCATCCTTTAGTAGATGTTTCTCCACTTGGTCTGACCAAAGTAGACGCTATGTATTAGAAGGAAAATGACCCAAGAGAGGTTTGGAGAATGATCATTCCCTTAAGATGTCTTCTGGTTGAGAAAGTGTTTCACCCGTCAATGATAAGGCATCATACATGACTGACCTTGTGTTTGAAAGTGCCTCGAGATAGGAGGGATTTATCATCACTATATTATCAATTATAAAACTATCTTGAAAATGTGAAATACTATTACAGAGAGGAATTTTATATCGAATGCCATCATGGGGAGGATCACCATAGTGGATTACAGCAAGGGATGAATCCTCTTTCTCCTTAGTCTTTTGGCCACACAGAGGGTTATCGTGGCTCTCATCCAGAGATAGGCATTCTGGATTGACTGAATTTTAATGAAGCAAGATTTCACGATGAAGGGTCCGATGAGGAACTTCATAATTACTACTACCACTCCCATAATTTGGTAATGAGAGGATAGTATCTTGAGCTACAACAGATAAATGTCTAAGGGCTTCAAGAACTCCAGCAATAAGAGGATCCAAATTGAAATTTGACTCTTGATTTTCCAACCGTGTTTGATGAGAATACTTCTTGGATGTTCTATTACACTTAGTTGATGCCACTTTCTGGGAGAAGTGGTTATCATGGGTAGGTGTATGTGCCTACCTTGGATTGGTTACCGAAACAGACCTATTACCTCCAATTGGAAAGGGTGTGTGTTCCTGATCCTATTGTCCATATGATATGGGGAAGTATGCCCCATGACCCTATTAGAATGGAATAGAGGTGTGTATCTGCTTCGGGATGGAATGCCGATGTGTCATCCCATATGTGGGGATAGATTTATGTGTTTATTCCCCTGGTACTGTTGAAGTAGTTATTATAATATCCTGGCATGCTTCCAGAATATGGGCAGGCATTTGCGTTTTACCTTTCACCATTGATAAGATGTGTTTTGGTGACTTCAACAGCTAGAACATGAATATACATCCATTCTGTATCTGGAGTAGGTGTATGTGTATGCTCCTTTCCTCCTTTTCCTATCAATGGGTATTGACAATACTCATGCATGGGGGGAAAGAGTTGGGTTTTCCCCCAATTTGTCATCGAAGCTTTCTAACTAACTTCTCCGGGTGCTGCCAAATGAAACTGTTGGTAGGATTGATGAATGCTAGCAGGTGTATGTGCCTGCTGGTTGTTTCCCATTAAGTATTGTTGATGGACTTCCTTCAATACTGGAAGACGATACTGCTGGCAGAATTGAGGATTATAAGTAGGTGTATGTTCATGTTTACTATTTTCCACCATATTGGATTGGTGGGCTTCTTTAAAGGTAGTCAGACGAGTCTGCTGACTGGATGATAACTTGTAAGCAGTTGTATGTGCCTGTTCATAGTACTCCACCAGGTTTATCTGGTGGGATTGGTGGGTTGCTGCCAGACGAGTCTGCTGGACAGAAAAATTAGGATGGTCGGGTGTATGTGTCTGCTCATTATTCATCATCAAGTTAGGTTGATAGACTCCCCCAAAGGGGGAAGAGGTAAGAACCCGCTCCCTGTTGACTAGACGTTGTCCCCGACGGTTCTTCTTGCATGCCTAGGTCCGAGAGACCTGGGCCGAATGTCTAGAGGCAACACCCCCATCATGTTGGGGGTTCACTACCATGCAATTCTTCTGGCGATGATTATTAGTGGGAGTCCTCAGGAAGGATCCCTACTTCATTGAATTGAGGCCTTGAGTGACCTCTTGATCCACTTCCCTATAGTATGGGAGGGACTGGTTGTTGCGTTCTAGGGATAAGGACCCGAAACAGTTGAAGACGGTGGTTGGAACTGTCTACTTCTTGATCATCAATCGTCATTGGCTAGAGAATCGAGGATTGTTATTGACTTGGAGAGCCTGTTAGGCAGCCTCCAACGTCAAGATTGTATCATGATGGTTATACTCCTTTACCAACACGTTGGAGACCCAGCGTTGAAGACGCTGAGTGGGTGATAACGTCCTTCCAGTGGATGAAGATCCATCTTGAGCAGCGGTTGGGAAGTTCGCAGATGTAGTCTTGAAGAAATCCATTTTGGACAGAAGGGAGTTCTGAGGAAAATGTGAAACAACAATAAACTCCAATAAAGTGACATCTTTTAGATGGATACATGCGTGATTGATTCCTTTGTCTGGCCTTCCTTTATCAATTGATAGGGGTATGAAAGGTGGGTGACATTATTAACCAGGTTAAGGATTCACGTCGGGTTCACCATTTTTGTTTCGTAGTTTCTTTAAACATGTGTTATAGTTTTAAGAATCACTGCTTCTAGGAAGTTTCCATTGGATTTATTCATGGAACCAAAAACTTCCAAAAATTCTTTATCCAAGGGGACCTGATTTCCAAAGGCATACATTTTTTAAGTTTGAACTTTACAATACTTAGGAATGTACATTGGTCGAGAGGATGGAAGGTCGGACTCATCACACCATTTTGGGGGGAATTATTGTCTACTTCGGGACTCTCTTTGTAAATTTAAGATATTTTCATGAATCCTTATTAATTCACCAAGTATAACACAAGTTTCCCTTAGAATTTACAATCACTTATTAACATGTGTAAAATTTAGAATCATCAGTATGCATTCAAGGTTCTTCATTAATGGAGATATCTGTATGTATTAAAGTTTCACCATCAATGGTATCCTTTAATACACAATTTCAAGATTCTTTTAATCATTATTATGATGATACTGTTTTTTTATACCACTCAACAGGGCACTCTGTAATTTACTGTCGTCCAGGGAGACGAAGGCTTGTTTTGATATTGGGATCATACCCATGAAATGGGTTACCTACGTATCCTTGTGAAAGGAATCAGAACCCTTATAGTTTGGTGCCACTTAATGGGACACATCATAACTTTTAAGGTCATGTGATAAGGACCCAACCATACAGTTTAATGTCATATGGTAATGACATCTAAGAAAAAGGTACTTAGTTAAAATTTGGCTTAGTTAAAATTTGGTGTGGGACTTATGCAGAAATAGCCCAATGAACTTGGAAAGGATATGGGTTTCCAAGTTAGATTAGACCCTGTTGGGAATATGGCCCAAGGATAAAAGGGTTGATTTGAAATGTTGGGTTTGAACCTCAAGGAGGCTTCCTATGTATCCCATGTGCATGGGAATCAAATCCCACGTAGTTCGATAAGTCTCATAGAAGAGTATAGTCCTTTGAGAGAAATGAGTTTTGGATTACTTTCTGAAAAGAATGCCTTGATGACTTAGGGGTTTAATTTGGGGCTTGTTCCTAAGGAGGATTCCCAAATTAATAGAATTAGGGTTGGATTCCTAAAGAGGACATCTAGTGAGCTTAGGTTCTGAAAGGGATTCTTACGTATCCTAGTTTGAAAAGGAATCAGAGTTCTCATATTTCCTTTACCATGGGTGTTTGTGAAAATGTTTTAATCTTCACAAATCTCTAATACCACGTGAGTCATGCTCGGTGTGAGAAATAGGAGGATGTGAAAGATTCAACAATGAAACACACACTTTTCATCCCCCGCTGGTGGAAGAGGGCGTGCCTACGGTGGCGAGGATGGACGAGGGCGAGGCGGTGAGCCTTCCCTCTATTTTCTTCACATTGGACAAGGGTCCAGTGAAAAGAATAAGGGATGAAGGTTAGGGGCTTACACCAGGATGGATTTCCATGGTGACAAAGCTCAACGGGAGATGGAAAGGGTAACGAAAGTCCCTATGCCCATCTCCCCTCTGGTCTTTGGCACTAAAGAAGAGAGGAGGAGCAATGATGCTACCTCCTGCAAGAAAATATAGGGGATTATGCCAGGATGGTTGCCCTAAAATTGATCCTTGTAGGGGAGGGATAATTCTCCTTTGTTCAAAAATAAGAATATCAAGTGTGAACTTTATATTCCCTACCAGAGACCTGAGGTTCCGGGTCGTCTCTTTAAGAAGGGAGAGGCCAGGACCCAACCCTCCTCCAAACCAGGAACTTCCCAACACTGTTCCTGGGAGAAAGGTACATGTGACTGTGGATATAAAAACCCACAAACACTTCATAAACCCTAACCACATTATGAAACAAATGTGAGAAACCTCTAACTATGGATATACAAACCCAAATAGGAGACACACTAATGTTCCTTTTTCAAAGGTTTAATAAGTCATGAGGTTTGGGTGGAGGTTTAAACTTAGTCCCTTTCAGATAAAGGAACCAAAGAAGGAGATACCCTGCCATGAATGGATTTAAAGAGGGTACGTGAGTTGGTATTTAGGCTTTATACCAAGATCTACCGCGTATGTACCTTGTGAAAGTGTTCCGCATAGGTACCTTGCGCAAATGTTCCACGTAGGTACCTCGTATTGATGCACCACATAGCTGTACTATGTAGGTGTGCCGTGCATGTATGCTATGTAGGTGTGTATGATGAATGAAGAATATATTTAACATAGGGGAACAAAACCTATGTAAAAATTGTGAAAGAATTTCAAAACATGCTTATCCCATTTAATTATCTCTTCTCTTGTACTTTAGAGAGCTACCTGAGACAATTTGAGGGATCTAGGAAAAATAGCTATGCAATGGGAGCTTCTGGGAATCATTAAACTTTTTCAGTCTTTGAAACGGGGAGCCCAAGGGTCCTATTTATAGGCATGGATGGGGCCTGGTCGAAGGAATGGTGTCTATGGAGGTGCTCCGCATAGATCCTCCGCGTAGGTCTATCGCGGAGGGTGCAAAAATTATTCCATCGTGTAGATCTATCACGCAGCTCTGTCGCTCAGTGTTGTCGTGCAACTCTATCATGCAGGTCTGTCGAGAAATCCTTTAGAGGGTTTCACATTTCCTTTTAATTATTCGAACCTCTCCTTAGGATTTTGAAATATCCAGGGTGATCTTTATATTATGTTGGTATTATTAAGTAGTGTCAACAAGCGAGAATCAGATATGCGGGCTCTATGTCCTGATCTCTTTTCCTTAGAAGTGTAGTGAATCTTGGTAGCTCAGCTCGAGGAAGAGCCATTATAAGGTGGGAAGGTTGTAAGATCCCAAATCTTGGAAAGGCTTGTTCTTGTTTAAGTTTTGGTTGGGATCCCTTGTTTTGGTTAATTAAGTGCTTACCCAAGTCCTAGAGGAGGCTCGGGGGTGTCCCAAGGGATCGGGACATGAAAAGTGGAGAAAGGAAGGGTTTTCTATGTAGGCTGCATGGTCTGTGCACGGTTAGTGAAAACCGTGCGAACAACCCAGAAAACCATGCAGAAGATGTGTTTTTAGATAGTGGCCTCCGCACGGTTTGCACACGTTTTGAAAAAACATGCGGGTAAACCGTGTGAGGGTGCCTTTTTGAGACAGAAGCATCTGCATGGTTTGCGCATGGTTTGGAAAACCGTGCGGTCTAGAAATATTTAAAAAATTACAATTTTTGTCACTCCGAGATATTAACCCCAACTCAACATTTCCTCCCATTTCACCCCTCTTCACCCTAGGAGTGAACCAAACCTCTCAAGGGCTCCAAGAGATCAATCTCACTCGTTTCTAAGGTGTTTTTGGTGCTGTTGGTTGCAGATCGAAGCTCTAGGTATGGCTAATCCCATCCTTGCCTCTCTTTTGAGTTTAGGGTTTGTATCTTCTTCTTCTCTCTTTCCAAAGCTCTAAAACCCTACTCTTTGGGTGAGATCTTAGGTTGAAGCTTCAAAGGTTGGTTGAAGTGGAATCTAAGGGCTCTATTAAGAGTGCGTTCACCCACAGAATCGAGGTAGGAGGTCTGCATGTTATATCACATGGTTTATTTGTGGATTTGTGCATGTGTGGTTTTGTTCTTGGGAGTCTCTTGGTGTGTTTTGAATACCCATGGCATGTTTTGGTAAAATGGTTATTAAAAGGGTAAATGGGAACCCTCACGATCCCCATGGGATGCGTCGAGGGTGATGAGACTAAACTAGTGCCACCTATGGGGTAAGCCGACTTTTCCGGACCTAGGGATTGTGAAGAACAAGTGGGATTGTTGTGTGTTTATGATGAGCCCTTGATTAACTTGTTGATGATATTGACGGTGTTGGGGAATCAGTTAGGTGATGCACCTAGTCTTAATAATAATAACCTAATGGATGCGGGGTTAACATGAAAGTGGTTTATATGGGTGAACATGGCTACGTTAAATGAATTATGAATAGTGTTAGAACATGTAATGGGTTAGTATGTGGAGATGATGAAAGACCATAATGGAATGGATTATGAGTCTAGTAATGAAGCCTAGTGAGATAGGCATAATGAACAATGCTTAGTGAGATAAGCATAATAAAAGGGAATTGGGCAAAATGGATGATGATGTGAAATTTGGTAAAGGTGTTAATGGGTTAAATCATGGTATTAACTCATGTGTTGTTATGATTTATGTTTTCCTTGGGAAATCATTGTGATGTGGTGTGAATTATCAAGGGATACATATATATATATAGAATGTTCACATTGCTTGATAGTGTGGGGTATTGAATGAGGTTCTACGCCCATGGGTTGAGTTGGACTGGTGCTCTAAACTCCACCCCAATTCATGGGTTAGGGATGAGGACTGATACTCTATTCCCCTAACAGTTTCATCCACCCGAACATATGCTTCGAGGTTGGGATATGGTTTATGGCGAGTTGGATTGATGCTCCAAACTCCATTGTGTGTTTTCCCTCGGGTATGGGATTGTGTACTTGAGCCCGTGTAATTTTTTGTGTTTGATGAACCCATGTTAAATGTGTTGAAAATGGTAAGTAATGGGAAATGGGATGAAATGGTAAGATGTGGAAATGGTAATAAATGTGGGTAATGGACCTAAATTGGCTAAGGGCACTTAATCTTTTACATATAATTTATTATTCATTTTCCTTTGCACGCACATATGTTTACACCGGATATTTTGTAGACATCGTTGGTGGTGGCCTACTGAGTTCTACTCACACCCTGCTCGGGCCACCGTTGGGTATGCAAGCAGACTTCATGTTTGCAGGCCAAGATAAGGGAAAAGGTCCTTGCTAGGTAGTTGGATTGGCATGAGTGTGCGTGGAGGAGGACCCAGACTTGGTGTCAGGACCCTTTTGGGGATTTTGCAGCTGTCTTCATTTTTGGGTTTTGTTCACTTTTTCACTTGTAGCATGGCATGACATATTTACTATTGGAAATGGTTGTACTATTTTTTGGAATGGTTGTTTATGTATACTCTCATATTATTGATTATTATTCCGTTATTTTGTTTATCTTATATTGTGGATTACTCTGATAAAAAGGGGGTATAGTCTCCCCAATTGACTATTCAGACCCCCACTGCTAGTCGACAACCTTTGGTGTACGGGGAGGTGCGCTTAAGGTTATATAACCACCCGTATCGGAACACCGATTTAGTGTCTTCCGGCCCGGGGACGTTACATCATGAGTATGTACTTATGGAAGCAGTTTATAAGTTCATCATTAGGGGTGGCTTAATGAGATTTATTTTTCACCCCTGTACATGCACCTTAGTGTGTGTACAGACTTTATGTCTTCTTTTAGGTTGAGCACAGATGAAAGTTGAATAGGGAGGAGGCCCAAGGATTTCATGTTCGAGTGGGATGCTCATGTGGTGTTGACTGGTCGAGATGGAGCAGCTTGATAGGGTTCTGGAGACTAGGTATGTGTTACAGCTCAGGGTTGGCAGTAGGGACTTTTGTATTTAGTTTTTAGTTATTTATTTTGTATGTGTGATCGTCCTATTGGGTGATCATGATTGTATGTATGACATAGATGTTCGGGCCTTTACTACATTTTCATTTTATTATAGAATGTTTAGTTTTAGTTTATATATTCTTCATCTTTCTCTGATGTGTATGATGTTGGATTATTTACTTCTAGTTGTGCACTCTGATATGGGGGTAAAATCTCCTCACAAATCCACTTTAGACCCCCTACTAGTCGGTATCCTTTGGCGTATGAGGAGGCGCACTTGAGGCCTTATGGCTAACTATCTCGGTGCACCGGTTTAGTGGCTACTGAGTCTAGATGTTACAAAGTTCTATTAGAGCAGTTACTTTCATGTTATTTCACTATTCGAGATTTGGTAGATAGGAGATATAGGAATGTGTCAGAACTTGTGATGGATACCAGGTAGGTGCATCACAAACACCTGTCCTGATAGGAAGTCTAGGTTACAAGGGACTTGGATTGATGTTATGTATTTTTGATGATATATTTGTATATGATTTTCACTTAGAGCGATGCATATGTTGTTTGGATTTGATGGTTTGTGATGGATTTTAGGCCCTTGGCCTATTGGAAAGAGTCTTATGAGTTGGTCTTGACTCTTGGTCTATAAAGACAATAGGCATCTCATGCATCATGATAGGCATATATGATCCACATGTTATAATACTGCTAGTGTGTGATTTTATGGATTTCTTTCTAATGGTATGTTGGGTGGATCCATGGTGAGATGCTCATCGATGAGGATGCAGGTGTGGCTATCATGCATGGTTGGTGCAGTGGCCCTAGTGGTTCGGTATGGGGGAAGTATAAGATCGTTAGACCCCTTGTGAGTGGTTTTGTTTGAGGTTGGTTGTATGTTCAGGTCCTCCAGGAAGGGGTATGATTTTGAAAATTCTTGGAGAGGATGATCACCCTAGTTGTTTGAAGTGGGTTGGTATACGATACCTTTATGGTGAAAGACCCTATAAATGGGTACTTTTTCTTTCTGATGTCGAGTGATTGTGAGCCGAGTGCATGTGATGCCCCATGAGGTGTGGCCTTCTATGAGTTGGTGTAGACCTAGGCAGTTAGACCTAGTAGCTTGATGTGAGACATGATTGGTAGGGCCAGGTGGGAGAGCCCAATGGCTTTTTTGACATGACTCCAGAGTAGGGATTTAGGGTTTGACTTTTGAGGGTGACCCATGTAAGAACCCGGATCTTCGTTTCAGTTATGTCTTCCTTTTTCCAGGATTTTTTGAGAAAATAGGGGTTTCTGGAAATTTTTGAAGTACACACCGTGTACTTTTTGAGTACATGCCGTGTACTCCCTTGCCACACCAAGCCATGTGCTGGCCGTGTCCAGGCCACACACATGGTGCGTAGGGGTGATGTGGAGGCCGTTTAAAGCGGAGTATGGAAAAATAGAGTACACGCCGTGTACCCCAGAAGTACATGCCGTGTACCCCAGAAGTACACACCATGTATTTTTTTTTTCATTAAACGGACCGGGGTCATGCCTGATGGAAAGAACACTCTTCTTCTTCAGGTTCTTCGACCAAGAGCGACCCGTATGACTGCGTTTCTTCTCTGAACCCCCGTGCCTCCGTCTGATCTCCGTTTCAGCCCCCGACGATTGCATTGGAACTGCATCAGTGAGTTCTTCCTTCTCCTAGAGCCTTGTTTTCCAATTCCTCTTCTTTCTCAAGTTATCGTTGGTTGATCATTTTTTAAGTTTTCTCATATCTTTGACATTCTAAGGAGAATAAATCATCATGGTTCATGTATATCGTTCTCCTAGCATCAAGGTAGGTGGTTTGTGCCTTTACGTAGGAAGTCTGTGAATATTTTGTGAAAATCCCACCAATGCCCTTGAACGGGGTATTGCGTGTTTCCTATTTTTCCCTTGTTGTTGCCTGCTTTGCTTGATTGATTGAGTAGAGGTAATTTCTTGTGTGTAGGGTAATTCTTTTACTATACTCTGGATGTTTTTCCATGCTTTTTTTGCTAGCTTGGCGTTTTACCAGTTGCCATGCCTAGTTGTAGGATAGTGGAACTGTTGAACTGTTATGCTGTTGTGCCTTATAATGATAGCCAAGTAGTTATTGAGGTTTACTTGGGCCGATACGTGCGCTATACATGTTTATTTTACACAGGGAGGTGAGAAACTAGTGTAGTGGACCATAGGGAGAATGGACATAAGGGCTTCTCCAGAGTGTCTTTAATTTATGATGTGAGACCACAGGGGGAATTGAAGTTGAGTGCTTCCTCAGAGATTCTGTAGTTCCTCGATGAGGGCCACAGGGGGAATAGACATTGAGTGATTCCCCAGAGAGCCTTTAGTACGATACAAAACTATAGGGGGAATTGACGGTGAGTGCTTCCTCAGAGAGTCTATTATTTATCTGAACTCGAGGGGTGAGACTATGTGTGCCTCCCAGAGGGTTGCTAGTACTTGTAGGTTGAACCTTAGGGGTTAGGCTGTGAGAACTACCCAGATGTTACCTTTTTGTTCTACTTGCTTGAGTGGCTATTTCTTGTTAGTAGATTATATGCTAGAGACTGTGGTTTGTTACTGATGTGTTTCATCCGATTTACTACTTACTATTACTGCTTACTATAATTTACCTGCCATATATTCACTGACTGTTAGGCACAAATCTTTGGGTGGTTTCCTATTGAGACTTTGTCTCACACCCTATTTGGGTCATGATTTTGGGCCCAAATAGATTATGTTGTTGCAGGTATAGATAAGAGAAAGCACCCTTCTACTTCAGGTACTTGATTTGCTGTGGAGTTGGAGAGCACGGGACCAAGCTGTGGCTTGCAATGCTGAGGAGTTTTATTTGTTTTCTTTTGAACTTTGGTTTAATATTGTATTTAGTATTGTGACTTGTTTGGCTGATTTCCTAGACATATGTATCATGCATTATTTTATATACATGTGTGCGTGATCCAGTTGTTTACTGTTAGTCTTCTACTGTTTATCGTTTACTCTTGTATGATGGTTTTGGTTTCAGCTGCTATCTATTTGTTTTTCTTCCACTGTGTACTCTGCCAATGAGGGTATAGTTTCCCCACTATCACACCCAAGGCCCTCACTACTAGTCGGCAGCCTCTGGCATTTGGGGAAATGCGCTTGAGGCCTTGTGACCAACTGTGTATGGGGCGCCTTTGGGTGGCTTCCGGAATCGGGACGTTACAAAGTGGTATCAGAGGGATGGTATGATGTACTCAAAAGTACCTGTATACCCAAGTCCTTATGAATTCCCTACCAGAACTGAGAAGTAAAGAGCGTATCCCTGTCTGAAACAATGGAGTGTGGAACTCCATGCAGACCTACAATCTCACGGATGTATAGTCATCCCAGATCATCAATACTGAAGGTCTCCTTCATTGGTAAGAAGTGAGAAACCTTCTTAAGTCTATCGACGACAACCCAAACAACATCGTTACCTCGGGGCGACCTCGACAATCTGGTCACAAAGTCCATCGCGACATCGTTCCACTTCCACTCAGGAATGGGTAACTGCTGCAAAAGGCCTGCTGGTCACTGATGCTCGACCTTCAACTGCTGACAAGTAGAACACCTCAAGATGAAACCATCAACATCCCTCTTCATACCTGGACACCAATACTGGCGATGAAGATCCCGATACATCTTGGTGACATCAGGATGAACTACCCAAACTGAGGAATGAAAATCCCGCATCAGCTCCTCGCATATGTTTGCTGGCACCCATACGTGTCCCTGGAAATGCAAGATCTCATCCTCGCCCACTGTCCATCCAGGAAGAGGGTCCTCTCCTAACACACTCTCCCGAAGGACTAAGCCTTCTGAGTCTGATAGCTGCCTCATCCACACTCGATCCAGAAGTGTAGAGGTAACAACTACAGAAGATAGGTAAGTCTATCCCTGTCTGTCGTCCACCTCCAGATGCATCTCAGAGAACAGAGCCATTATCTACCACTCACTACTGGCCTCCTGAACTGTATGAATCTGAGTTCTCCTGCTCAACGCATCTGCCACTGCGTTTCCCTTTCTCGGCGTATAGGAAAGCTCGAAATCAAAAGACTAAAGATACTCGAACCACCTGCGCTGTCTCAGATTCAGATCACGCTGAGTTAATATGTACTTGAGGCTATTGTGGTCGGTGAAAACCACAAAGTGCTCTCCCAGAAGGTAATGTATCCAATAGCGTAAGGCATGAACAACAACTGCTAACTTCAGATCGTGCGTCGGGTAGTTCCTTTCATGTGGCCTCAACTGCCGAGACCCATACGCAACGACTCCATCTCCCAGCATAAGCACAACGCCCAACCCGATACCCGATGCATCGCAATAAACCGTATAGCTCTTACCTGGATCTGGAAAGACTAGTATCGGTGCTGACGTCAACCTTCCCTTCAGCTTCTGAAAGGATGACTCACAAGAATCTAACCATAATAACTTCTCCCCCTTCTTGGTTAGACCTGTCAAAGGTGCTGCTAGGCATGAAAATTACTGAATGAAGTGTCTGTAGTATCCAGCCAGCCCTAGGAAACTCCGTACCTCAAAAAGGTTCTTCGGATGCTCCCAGAAAACTAAAGCTCTCACTTTCTCTAGGTCTACGGATACTTTTGCATCTGAGATGACATGTCCCAAGAAGTGAATCAGATCTATCCAAAAGTGGCACTTCGAGAGTTTAGCATAAAGCCGATGCTCTCTCAGTGTACTCATAATGATCTCAAGGTGGGTAGAATTGTCGTGGTCTTCAGTGTTGATGATCTGGGACGACTATACATCCATGATATTGTACATCTTCATGGAGTTCCACACTCCATTGTTTCAGACAAGGATGCACACTTTACTTCTCGGTTCTGGCAGAGACTTTAGAAGGCCTTGGGTACACAGGTACTTTTGAGTACAACATACCATCCCCAGACTGATGGCCAGTCTGAGCGTGTGATCCAGGTGCTTGAGGATATGTTCCGAGCTTGTATTCTAGACATTGGTGGTTCTTGGGAGAATCATATTCCTTTGGTGGAGTTTCCCTATAAAAACAGTTTCTAGGAAACTATTCAGATGACACCTTATGAGGCTTTGTACAGTAGGCCATTCCGATCACCCTTATACTGGCTAGAGATAGGAGAGGAAGCTTTGCTGGGACCTCGTCTTGTTCAATAAACCTCAGAGCATATAGAGTTGATTCAGAAGAGGATGGCTACAGCAAAGTCTCAACAGAAGTCCTATGCTGATCAACAGAGACGACCTCTAGAGTATGAGGTCGGGGATTGGGTTTTCCTATGTGTCACACTGAGGTTGGGACACAAGAGGATTCAGAGACAGGGTAAGCTTTCACCGCAGTACGTCGGGCCGTTTGAGTTATTGGAGAGAGTTGGGCCGGTTGCCTATCGGTTGCAGTTACCTCAGAGGTACCAGGCCATGTATGATGTATTCCACGTCTCCCATCTCCGATGTTACTTTTCAGACCTGTCTCATGTCTTTCAGCCCAAGGAGGTTGAGCTCGAAGCGAATGAATCATTTGAGGAGCATCCTATCCGGATTGTCGATTGCAGTATGAAGGTTCTCCGTGGGCGGTCTGTTCCTCTAGTACGGGTGCTGTGGCAGCACGAGCGAGTACAGGATGAGACCTGGGAAAGGTAGGCCGATGTACAATCGTAGTGATCGAGCTATTCGGGGTTTCTTCTTCTCCACATCTTTAGGGAAATTCGGGGACTAATTTCTTTAAGGAGGGAAGTTTGTAAGAACCCAGATCTTCGTTTCAGGTATGTCTTCCTTTTTACAAGAGTTTTTGAGAAAAGAGGAATTTCTGGAAATTTTTTAATTACACGCCGTGTACTTTCTGAGTACACACCATGTACTCCCTTGTCGCACCAAGCCGTGTGCTAGTTGTGTCCAGGCCACACACATGGCGTGTAGGGGTGATGTGGAGGCCGCTTAAAGCGGAGTACGGAAAAATAGAGTACACGCCGTGTACCCCAGAAGTACACGCCGTGTACCCCAGAAGTACACGCCGTGTATTTTTTTTCATTAAACGGACCGGGGTCGCACCTGATGGACATAACGCTCTTCTTCTTCTTCAGGTTCTTCGACTGAGAGCGACCCGTACGGTCGCGTTTCTTCTCTGATCCCCCGTGCCTCCGTCTGATTTCTGTTTCAACCACCAATGATTGCGTTGGAACCGCAGCGGTGAGTTCTTCCTTCTTCTAGACCCTTGTTTTCTAATTCCTCCTCTTTATCAAGTTATCATTGGTTGAGCGTTTTTGACGTTTTCTCAGATCTTCAACGTTCTAAGGAGAATAAATCACCGTGGTTCACGTATATCGTTCTCCTAGCATCGAGGTAGGTGGTTTGTGCATTTTCGTAGGAATTCTGTGAATATTTTGTGCAAATTCCACCAATTCCCTTGAACAGGGTATTGCGTGTTTCCTATTTTGCCCTTGTTATTGCCTAATTTTCTTTATTGCTTGAGTAGAGGTAATTTCTTGTGTGTATGGTAATTCTTTTACTGTACTCTGGATTTTTTTCCATGCTTGTTTTGCTAGCTCGGCATTTTTCCAGTTGCCATGCCTAGTTGTAGGATAGTGGAACTGTTGAACTATTATGAAGTTGTGCCTTATAATGATATCCAAGTAGTTCTTGAGGTTTACTTGGGCCGATACGTGTGCTATGCATGTTTATTTTACAGAGGGATGTGAGAACCTAGTGTAGTGGACCATAGGGAGAATGGACGTAAGGGCTTCTCCAGAGTGTCTTTAATTTACGATGCGAGACAACATGGGGAATTGACGTTGAGTGCTTCCTCAGAGAGTCTGTAGTTCCTCGACATGGGCCACAGGGGGAATAGACGTTGAGTGCTTCCCTAAAGAGCCTTTAGTATGATACGAGACTATAAAGGGAATTGACGGTGAGTACTTCCTCAGAGAGTATATTATTTATCTGAACCAGAGGGGTGAGACTGTGTGTGCCTCCCAGAGGGTTGCTAGTACTTGTAGGTTAAAACTTAGGGGTTAGGCTGTGAGAACTACCCAGAGGTTACCATTTTTTTCCACTTTCTTGAGTGGCTGTTTCTTGTTGGTAGATTATATGCTAGAGATTGTGGTTTTTTACTGTTGTGTTTCATCCTGTTTACTGCTTACTATTACTACTTACTGTACTTTACCTGCCATATATTCACTGACTGTTTGGAACAGATCTTTGGGTGGTTGCCTATTGGGACTTTGTCTCACACCCTGTTTGGGTCATGCTTTTGGGCCCAAACAGATTATGTTATTGCAGGTATAGATAAGGGAAATCACCCTTCTACTTCAGGTACTTGACTTGCTGTGGAGCTGGAGAGCATGGGACCAAGATATGGCTTGCGATGCTGAGGAGTTTTATCTATTTTATTTTCCACTTTGGTTTAGTATTGTATTCAACATTGTGACTTGTTTGGCTGCTTTCCTAGACATATGTATCATGCATCGTTTTATATACATGTGTGCATGCTCCAGTTGTTTACTGTTAGTATTCTACTATTTATTTTTTACTCTTGTATGATGGTTATGGTTTCTGCTACTATCTTTTTGTTTTTCTTCTGCTGTGTACTCTTCCAATGAGGGCATAGTTTCCCCACTATCACACCCAAGGCCCTCGCTGCTAGTCGGAAGCCTCTGGCGTTTGGGGAAATGCACTTGAGGCCTTGTGACCAACCAGGTACGGGGTGCCTTTGGGTGGCTTCCGGAACTCGGACGTTACAACCCATGAGAGAGGTCGACCAAGTTCTGTGTGTTTTCAAGTGTATGAGGAACAAATGGGTGTTTTTAGACTTGTAAAAATGGTGCACGAATGGTGCAGTTGGGTTTGAGGTTTGGGCTCGTTGGATGTATTTGTTTTTGGTATGGTTCACTTGTGTGTCAGTGTTTCCTTCTTGTGGTTGATTTTGATAGGGTATGGTTCATTCAGGTGCCTAGCTTAGGAAATAGTTGTGGAGGAGAGTTGGGCCTAGTGGATTTGGGTAGGATCGGGAGCATGAGAAGTGATTGGGTTGCAAGGTTTAGGTTTTTTATCTGAATTTTATTGAGTTGTGAATCACTAGATTCAAAGTAGGTTTTTTGGTTGGGTTACACCAAGGTGTGTAACGGGTGTGCGGTAGTGGAATCTTAGAGATATGAGCACCGGTGATTCGTTGTATCATTTGGTTTATGGATCAGACATTACGAGGGTGTACGTATGAGGTAATTGAGTTGGTAAGGCAATCATGAGTGGGATGAAAATCATTGTGGATGTGGTGATAGGCTTGTGGG
Organism: Viscum album; assembly: GCA_963277665.1. Lineage (NCBI taxonomy): Eukaryota > Viridiplantae > Streptophyta > Magnoliopsida > Santalales > Viscaceae > Viscum > Viscum album. The sequence goes on from OY728150.1 coordinate 525,543,037, forward strand.
AATAGTGAACTGAGGCCCCTGGATAGAACTGTGATGTTCTGGAATGGATGAGGTTGTGGTGGTATTTGTTGATGACATCTTAGTATACTCACGGTTTAGAGACGATCATTACCAATATCTTAACATTATCTTGAGTATACTAAGAGAGAATTGGATTTATGCCATCCTATATAGATGTTTCCTTGGGTTGATAAGGGGCCTCTTAGGAGGTTGTTCTCATAGAGTGGTGTCTGTGAAACCATATGGTGGGGAGCGCACCATCAGTTTTCTATGGTTGAGGTCTTTGTGGAAGTTTAAAAATTGGTGAATACCATGGGTGGTGTTCTCAGATTCCATTAATGGGTGATAGTAGCTATTTTGTTTTGTTGCTCTAGTTGGAGTGAGATGACTATGTTCAATATTGAGGTTTGGTTGTTTTTGTGGCATGGGATGCGGAAAAGATGTTTGGTTGTGATGAAACAGTAAGGATATTTCAATGGTGGGGAGCACCATGAGTTTAATGAAAAGTTTTAAATGATTATGTGACATATTGAGATAGATGGGTGTGGTTGGGAGCTTTACTAATGGGTTTTTTAATGGTGGAAAGCGGTGGTTTGGCCTTTGATGGGTTTCACACCCTCTCTTCAAAGTTATGAAAAGAAACTAGGTTAACATATTTGGGTAGAATGCAACGATTTGAGCTTATGTTGATTGCCATGGTGGGTTGGGATTTGTGATTGGAAGACCACTGAGGCTTCTTTAGGACAAGAAGGTTTATGGTGGGGAGGTTGTAGAGACCCGAGTTTTTCTAAGTTTGAAAATTTTGAGCAGAAATATTTTTTTTGTTCTTGAGTTCTCATGAAGGGTAAAATGGTTATTTTCCCATAGAAAATGGTCTTAGGTAATTTTTACGTTCTCTCTGTTGGTCCCAGAATGGGGCATTTACCCTAGGATAAGATTTTGGTGGATTTCATAGTAGTTAGAGTTTCAAAATAATATTTAATATTTAATTAATTAAATATTAAATTATTCACACAGGTTCGGGTGGTGATATCTTTTAAACAGATCATTGGATTTAGATTCAAACACCGCGGTTGAGTCCGGAATATGGGTTTTTTTCTAGGTAGGGTATAAAATCACCCCGGGTTTTAGGACTTGAAATAGATAATAAAATGTGAAATTAATTAATTAATTAATTAAATTAAATTAAAAGAGTATCCCCTCCCCTATTTGGGGTTCCCATGAACAAATCAAGGGAGGAGGGGCTTCTCCCTATGTGTGACAGTCGGACTAAGTAGAGAAGGGGGAGGAGAAGCCATCATACTTCATCCTTGGTGTGAATCGAGACCAAATCGAGGTGTGACAACTTCCAAGAGGGGGTTTGGACCTGAAGATTTGGTGTTTACACCAAGAGGTGTCTGTTTTTGAGTTTTATTCCCCAATCCACATATATTTCTTTTTTTTAATTTTTGTAGCCTTATAATGGCTTCTAAGGACCCCATGGGGGTCGATATTTTCTTATTTGGGGGGGGGGATAAGGGTTTTGGGAGGTTTGTAGGGGATTCTTGTTCATAAACCCTGACTACACGGCGTGTGGTTCTAATAACACATGCCCTATGTTCTTCCCATTTAGGGAAGAAGTAATTTTCAGAAGTACACATCTTGTAGTAGTACATGACCATGTGTCTGGCCATGTGAAAATGTACATGGGAAGATGATGTTTGGAAAGTACACATCATTTTATTTGGGTACACATTGTGTAGTAGTACACATCTAGAACCCATGTTTCTTTGGCCATGTAAAATTACATGTTTAGGTGGAGATTTGATAGTACATGCTATGTACTCAAAATTACATGCTATATACTTTTCCCATTTTGGAGGTTTTGGGTGTTTTGTGCCATGGAATCTAGATTTGGGCTTGGGAGTAGTCCATTTTGTGTGTTTTTCTGTAGAGATCTCAATGGTTGAATACCTTCAGCATATAGAGGTTGTTTGAATCGTGTTTTGGACCATGATAGTTTAGTAGGAGGATTTTCATTAAGAGTTTGGTTCAGAATCCTCCTGTGGGTTGAGTTGTGAGCTAGGAGGCCCGGGTGAGGGCCGTGAGCTTAGCGATTGGTCTGGACTGAGTGTTCCATGGTGAGTTGTTTGAGGCTCCTTAGATGGATTCCAGAAAGTGGGATTGAGTAGTATCTCTTGGGAGATGTTGGTTTGTCCCTACATATCGGGACCGGTTGCTCAAGGTTAGAGCAGTTGAGGTTTAGATCCTATGTTTGAGGATCAAGTTTGTTAGATCCTTTGGGATTGGTTGATATCAAAGGATTACAATTATGGATAAGTTTTATTGTGGTGGTGAGTTGAGTTTGAGGGGCTCTTGAAGATTCCCTAGTGGGCTAGTTTTTGATCAAGTGATCATTGGATGTCGTGGTTGGTTGTTGAGAATTCCCATGTGGCATGGGATTTATTTTGGATGCTTTGTTGGCATATTGTTAATTGGGGATCTGTTGGAGGCCACTGAGGTTCACTTAAGGATGTTTGTTGTGATAGGACCTGACTTGAGAGTTTGGTTGTTTCCTAGGATTGGGAGGGGATTCCTTTGCTTCAGTTTTAATTTTGAGGTTCCAAAGAGGGATGTCTCTATTTATTTGTGGGTCGAAAAGGGATAAGTGCATGCCTGATTGATAGGACGAACAAGAGTGGGTGTGTGTGCTTTATTATTTTGGTTAAGGGTGTTCCCTTGAGACCCGAGTTCATGTATGAGATGATGGGTCTAAGATATTTATGGTTGATATGGATGTTTATCCATCCCTTGTTATATGTAGTTGTTGAGGTCGATATTATTCCCATGGTGCGGTTTTGTTATGGTTGGGTTGCCACATTTTGGAAACCGGTTGATTGGTAAAGGTTGTGATGGAAAAGAGAGTTGAAAAAATGATCCATAAGTATGGTTCCAGATATCCGTTTCTGAGATTGTTAGACTGAGGCTTTGTATCCGTACTGATATTTTTTATGGTTTGAGTGTTGGACTATGGTTCTAGGAACATTATGTTTTACTATTGAGTATAGTGAATGTGATGTCACATGCATGTGGTATGATGCTGGAATGAGGTTTCGGGCATGGGAAGTGTTGGAACCAAGGATGTTTGTTGATAATAATGGAGTGTAGTTTGTGTTTGTTGTCAATCTGCACATGGATGACTAGGGAGTTTTCAAGGAATGAGGTCATACGATTGAGGTTGAAAGCAGTATTGAAGGTGGCACAGTTTCCCAGTGTTTTCTATATTTTTGGGCTTCAAAAATCGGGAGTTTGGTAACAGTTTGCAACAATGGTACGCGGTGAAGACCGGTGGTACATGGTGAAGGCCGACGGTATGCGGTGAAGGTGTGCGGTACGCAGTGAAGGCATGCGGTACATAGTGAAGGTGCACGGTACGTGGTAAAGGCATGCTGAATGCAGAACAGTGCGTAGAACTGAAAACAATCCGCAACAATGGTATGCGGTGAAGGTGTACGGTTTGAGAAATGCTGTAGAAAATAGTTCACAATGATGGTACGCAGTGAAGAGATGCAATACGTGGACCAACATACATATGGTACGTGAAAAGTTTATGGTACGTGATGAAAGTTCACAGTTTATAGGATTTTAGTACGTGGTGGAGGCTATCAGTACACAGATGGAGTTCTGATTTTCCCACATTAAAAATTCGGGTAAATCAGATTACCAAAATTTGCAGAGTTACGTGCCTATTTAAGGAACAGTAATCCCCTTTGATAAATGATGAGATTGGAGATTAAAATTTTGGGAAGAAATCCGGAGAAGTATGAAGTGGTTCATAGAGGAGATCATGGTACATGGAGAGACTCATCCGCGTAAGGAAAATAGTCCGTAGAAGAGTGTGTGGTTCGCACAGGAAGCACTCATAGTATATGGCGGAGCAAGACAGTACGCGAAGAAGGATGGTATGCGGAGGTGTGGAGCAGTACGCGGATTAGGGCAAAACATGGAGTAGCACAGTTTCAGAGGAGTTTGATGGTACACAGAGGAGTTGGACGGTACGCGAAAACAATTGTGGTTTGCGGAAACAACAACAGTACGTGGAACACCCAAGGAAGCCTAAAATTGGCCAAATCAGTTTGCAAAATTAATATTTATAACATATCAGCGTATGAGAAAATAAATTACATATGTGAGTGATTATGGGACTTCAAAAGATCATCCATTTACAGTTGAGGATGCATGATTTGATGCTAAACCATTGAAGCGACCTTCAAGCTATTAAACTGAGTGAATATTCTTCCAACGTAGTGAGAAAGGGGGAGTCAACGTAAGTGATTAGAGGGACATAGTGTGCTATCCCTAAAAACCTGTAAAGTAAGTGCACCTGGAATTGAGTGACTAGGCTAAACACTTATAATCCACACCTAGTTAAGATTATTGGTTTTGGTACGATCGACACACTGTCGGCGTATGCCCCTTGGACGCTGCCCTTAGTGGTGAACCAAGTAAAATTGTTGTGTCATTACTTTTCATGTGATTGTTTATTTTCTAAACATCCCATTTAGACAGGATTAACTGGTTCCTACCAATGTGGGAAAAATATCCATCGGTTTAAAAGAAAAAGTTGACACCCTGATTCACCCCTCCCCTCTCAGGTGTTCTGGGGTCCTTCAAGTGGTATCAGAGTGAGGTTGCTAGTGTTGAATCTGCCTTCTGCTGTCATGGAGAATCCAGTCAACGTTAGGGGAGTTCCCCTATTCAATGGAAGTAATTTTAAAATATAAAAAAATAGGATGAGATCTCATCTAAGATCTATTAGAATGGAAGTATTATTTTCTACTTCTTAGGGAATACATGTCACTGATCCTACAGGACTATCGATGATAGATACAGACAAGAAATTTCTTGATGTTGATGCCAAAGCACAAAATGCTCTCACTACATCCTTTTTTGATCAGATTTATCTAAAAGTAATTAGTTTCAAATATGCCAAGTCATTGTGAGATAAACTAGAAAATATTAATGAATGAGATAGAAAAGTGAAGAAGGAAAAAATCCAAGTTTTACACAATAGGTTTGATGATCTGAAGATGCACCCTGATGAGATTGTAGACTCCTTTTTCAATTGAATTACTATAGTTATAGGAGCAATCTGAGGTCTGGGAGAATAAATAAAATACATTGAAATAGTGAAGAAAATATTAAGAATACTTCCACCCCTTTACAATGAAAAGGTGTCATCCCTTGAGGAAAGAGATCTCTCCAAACTCTCAGTGGACGATCTTCTGAGAAATCTATCAGCTTATGAAATGAGAATCAAACTAGAAGAAGCTACGACTCGTGTGAGCAAGGAAATGGAATTCAAATCCATGAAAAAAAAAGTTTCAGGAGATAACAGTGATGCAGATGATGAGGAAAACAAAACTCTTTATCTTATTTCCCAGAAGCTCAATAAGGAAACAGAGAAATTTGAAGGCAAACTACCTCTGGCTTGTTTTTACTGTGGAAGAGTTGGTCACATTTCCTCTTAGTGCTCAAGAAAATTTGACGATGAAGAAATTGAAGTTGAAAACATGGAGAAGCCTCAGAAAAGATTATTCAAAAAGGGAAACTTAAAATTTGAAAAGAAAGTATAGAAGAAGAGTTTTGTCTGTGAGGAGGAAGATGATGATAATGAATTCTGTGAGGAAGATGAACCATAATTTAATACTGGAAACCATGCCTCCACGATGGCTACCATTGAAAAGTCAGAACCATTGACAGATAAAGCTAGAGATAATTAGTTGACTAATAATTCCAATCCCAATTTGAAACTTAAGGATGCTTTTGGTAAGCTTGATATTAAATGTAAGAGATGTAATAAGTGGAAAATAATGGTGGAGGAATCATCAGAATATATTGATCAGCTGGAATCAGGAAATGAACAACTGGAAGAACTAGTGAAAGTTCAATCATCAATCCTTGAAAGCACTGATGATGTTGTGGAACTAAAACTCAGAATTGAAGAACAAGAAAAGGTCATCAATGACCTTACCTCAATACTGGAGGAGAAGTCCAAGACCATTTAAGGACTCAAATAAGAAGTTGTTACTCTAAGAAGTAAACATGAAAGTGAATCAATTTCAAAAGAAGCAAAGAAGAAAATACAATTTGGAAGGTTTTCAGATGTTGAGCTGATAGAGAGAAAAATGTGGTTCTTATGGATTCAAAAAGATCCTGAGTGATCAAAGACCCACATTCATGGGAAATAGTGGAATTGGTTGTGATTCTGAAATGCCAAATGCTATAAATAAAGTGAACTAGAATAAATAAAATATGAAAGTTGATCATGTTGAAAATCCACCAAAAGTGTTGAAAAATAAACCCTTAAATCAAACTTAAAGGAGATTTAAAGATTATCCTCGAGTTTAAAAAAATGATAGGTACTAAAACTGTTTTCCCGAGGAAGAAGGCATGAGGAGAAACAGAAGTGATAAGACATTTCCTTTTATGAAGTGTTAGCTTTGTGGATATCTGGGCCATACCATGTCATACTATGAAGAGGCAAGGAGCTATATGAATGGGGAAGAGTTAGGAGTTCAAAAAAGGAGGACATATTCATATCCTAATTCTTATAGAAGAAATAATTTCTATGGATATTGTTTTCCCTGTTCTAAATTTGGCCATAAAGCTGTGTATTCCAAGCAGAGGTATGATAGGAGAAATTCTTTCAATGCTTAGAGACGAGTCAAAACACATCAACCAGACAATGTTGTTATTTCAAATAGGTTCCCTCCTCTAGAAGAATAATTTGAATATGAATAACCCATGCACATGGAAGAGATAATTGAAAGGGCATCAATGACTCAATCCAATATCTCATGGAAAGAAAAGAGGAAAATTAAAAAAATCCAATTTTGCAGAAGTAGCCCTCAAAGTAACAAAGAACAGAAGAACCTGGATTCTTGATAGTGGATGTTCATCCCACATGATGGGTAATGAAGACCTATTAATGAATGTTAAGGAAAAGGTCGATGGAATAGTGGGGTTCGGTAATGATGGTGCTTTGAAGATAAAAGGCAGTGGAAGTACTGAGCTAGCTAATGGAGAGATGAAGAAAACTGAAGTCCTTTATATGGACGGTCTACATCAAAATCTTCTTAGTGTGATCCAACTCTATGACTCAGGTCTTATTGTGACATTCAATCAGAATGGTTGTAATATAAGAGGAATTTCTGGGAATTCACTCATGAAAGGCTATAGAACAGATGGAAACTTATATCAATTTAACAGCAAATAGAACATTTTCTACTTAAAAGTTCAAGAGGAAAACAACTTATGACATCGAATATTGGGGAACATCAATCAGAAAGACATGTAAAAGATATCCAAGCTGATGATAGTCATGGATATCCTTAATCTAAACCGTGAATGAGAAATGACCTATGATGCATTCATGTGAGGGAAACTGGTCTGTAGTTCCTACTGTCCAAAGAAGAAAAGAGCATCTAATCTTATTGACCTCATCCATACAGATGTATGTGGACCTATAAATGTTGCTGGAACACATGGATAAAGGTACTTTATTATTTTCATTGATGATTACAGTTGAATGTCATGTGTGATCGTTATACATAGGAAGCGACAAGTGCTTAATTGTATGAAAACCTATCGTCGAATCGCCGAGAATGATACTGTATGGAAGATCAAAGTCCTACAGTATGACAATAGAGGGGAATACACATCCATTGAATTTGAAAATTACTTAAAGAAGCATGGGATAAAACATGAGGTGGCTGTTGTGAGAACTCCATAGAAAAATGGAGTTGTTGAGCGTAGGAATCGACAGGTAAACAACATGGACATAACTATGCTGATCAAGAGTCGTATTCCTTGACATTACTAGAAAGAGGCAGTACAAGCATCATTGTATATTCAAAATAGAACAGGGATATATATGGGAGAGATGAATACAACCTATGAATTATGGCATGGAAATAATCCCTCTTTGAAATATTTTCATGTTTTCAAAAGAAAATGTTTTATCCGAAACAAAGAAGAAAATCAAGGGAAGTATAAAGACAATGCAGACAAAGGAATATTTCTTGGATACTCAATGAACATAAAATCCTATAAATTTTTCAATAAGTGCTTGGGAAGAATTGTGGAAAGCAATGATGTAAATATCATTGAGAATAAAAACACGAATTCTTCAAGGAATTCTTATGCTGATGTGATAGAAGATAAGGAAGGATGTGAACATGGAAAAAATGTTAATACAGAGGTAGAGGAAGGTGTGAAAAACTATCAGGAATCACATCATGATGTTGATTCTGAAAAATAATTAGAAGAGGAAGCCATAACTGGAGAGAATTCATTTGAAATGAAAATGAGAAATCAAAGATCATAGAATGATCAGTCCAACATTATCAGGGATCAGAATGCTCCTTCACAAACAAGGAGAATGAGGAATAATACACATTATGCATTTTTATCAGTTGTGGAACCATCCTTATTTGAAGAAGCTACAAAGTATGAGTCATGGGTAAAAGCAATGAATGAAGAATTAGACCAGATTGACAAAATTCAGACTTGGGATCTTGTCAAAAGATCTTAAGGTCACAATGTGATTGGTACAAAATATATTTTCCAGAACAAATTTGATGAGCATGGAAATGTGATCAGAAATAAGGCACACTTGGTCTGTAAAGGATATTAAAAAATCGAAGACGTTGATGTTGAGGAGACATTTTCTTCCGTAGTGAGACTGGAGTCAATCAGGCTATTTCTTGACATGGAAATCCAAAGAGGTTATAAATTGTATCAAATGGATGTGAAGACATCATTATTAAATGGAGTATTAGAAGAAGAAGTCTATATTAAACAAAATGTAGGTTTTTTTCTTTGCAATGATGAACTGAAGGTTTGTAAATTGAAGAAATATCTCTATGGCCTAAAATAAGCACCATAGGCGTGGTACTCATGGTTGGACTCTTATCTAATAATGCTTGAGTTTAAAAGAGGAGGAGTGGATCACAATCACTATGTAAAAAATTCACAAAAGGATCAATTCATGGTATTGGTATATGTGGATGATATTATTTTCAGTGGAAGTAGGCATGGATCAGTGGATGAATTTTCCAATAACATAAAATTAGAAATTTAAATGTCCATGATTGGTGAAATCACATACTTTTTAGGGTTGTAGGTGATTCAGAAGAATGATTACAATTTCATTTATCATGAAAAGTATGCAAGAGTGCTACTGAAGAAATTCAATATGCACGATTACAAACCAATGTCGACTCCGATTACGGTTGGAACAAATCTTGGGAAGCATGAGGACATGACTTCTGTGGATCCCACCATGTATAGAAGAATCATTGGAAGCCTACTGTACCTAACGGTGACACAACCAAATATTTTCTTTGCAAATTTCCTTGCAGCCCACTTTTAGAGTAATCCGAAAGAAGAACATATGGTGGAAATGAAAAGAATCATGAGATACATTCAAGGTACACATAATTATGGGCTATACATTGATGTAGGAAGAGGTAGCAAACTGTCTACTTTTTCGGATGCTGATTGGGCTGGAGATGTAGTTGATAGAAAGTATACCAGTGGTGGAGCATTCTATATTGGGAAGAAATGTGTGGGATGGTTAAGCAAGAAACAGGAAAGTACTTCTCTTAGTACTGCTGGAGCTGAATATATATCTGCTACCAAGGCATGCACTCAGTTAATCTAGATGAATCAACAACTGACTGACATAGGTGATGTGGTGAAACAACCAATGCTGATTTACTGTGATAATAAGAGTGCAATTGATCTTATGAAGAATCATGTTCAACATTCTAATATGAAACATATTGAGATAAGATATCACTTCATCAAGGAAAAAGTTGAACAAGGCATGATCAAAATAGACCATGTGGGAACTAATGAGCAAGTGGCTGACATTATGACCAAGCCACTGTCAGTGACTGTGTTTGATAAACATCGGTTGAACCTCGGTGTTCAGCCACCTCCTAGTGCAAAAGGAGGTTATGGGATTCCCCTCTCCCTAGTTGTTTTCACTGTGATAATCTATTTGTGGAAGTGTTGTAGGTTTATGGGGGAGATAAGATCCAAGGGGAGTATATTCTGAGCTCTATAATGTTAAAATAACTGTCTTCGAGTTTATTTCCAATGGGGAAGAATGGATAAATTCAATGTAGAGTGATCTATTTTTTAATACAAGAAAAACCTATAACCACAACAATGAATATGGAGAAAAGAAAATAATGAGAACTCAATTCATGTCCTCTATCTTGTTTTCTACACTGAGCATTGCTCACGTAGACTTAGAGTTGTGGCTGAGTTGTTGCTTGAAGATTTAGGTTTTGATCGTGGCTAGCACATCAATGAATTTATCTAGTCATTTCCAACAAACACAAAGGGGGAGATTGTTGGAACCAAGGTAGTTTGTTGATAATAATGGAGTTTGTTTTGTGTTTGTTGTCAATCTGCACATAGATGACTAAGTATTTTTCAAGGAATGAGGTCATACAATTGAGTTTGAAAGCAGTATTGAAGGTGTCATAGTTTCCTAGTGTTTTCCATATTTTTGGGCCTAAAAAATCTAGAGTTTGGTAACGGTTTGCAGCAACAGTACACGGTGAAGGCCGAAAATACACGGTGAAGGTGCGCGGTATGCGGTGAAGGCAAACGGTATGCAGTGAAGGCGTACAATATGCGGTAAAGGCATGCGGTATGCGTAATGGTGCACAGAACTGGAAACAGTTCGCAACAATGGTATGCAGTGAAGGCACACGGTTCACAAAATGCTACAGAAAACAGTTCGCATCGATGGTACGCGATTAAGAGATTCAGTATGCGGACCAAAAGACATATGGTATGTGGAAGCATTATGGTATGCGATGATGGTTCGCAGTTTAGAGGATTGCAGTACGCGATGGAGGCTGTCAGTACACAGATGGAGTCCCGATTGTCCCGTATTGAAAATATGGGTAAATTAGATTACCGAAATTTGCAGAGTTACGTGCCTATTTAAGGAACAATAACCCCCTTTGATAAATGATGATATTAGCGATTAAAATTTGGAGAATAAATTTAAAGAAGTCTGAAGTGGTTAGCGGAGGAGAGGATGGTATGCGGAAAGAATCATATGCCTAAAGAAAATAGTCTGTGGAAGAGTGTGTGGTTCACACAGGAAGTTCTCGTAGTACACGATGGAGCAAGGCAGTACGCAGAGCAGGACGATACACAGAGGTGTGGAGAAGTATGCAGAGTAGGGAAGAATGCAGAGTAGTGCAGTTCATGGGGGAGATGGATGGTACGCGAAGGATTTGGACGGTATGTGTAACGCCCCGACCCTAGTTTCCTAGAGTCGGTGCATTATTACATAACATTGGCATGATCACAAGAAAGATCAAATCTCGAAAGACCGATTGGTTTAGTAGCCTTGGAAACACTAGATATATTCATAAGTTTTACATTACATCATAAAATCAAAAACTACTACAACAACATAATGTTTCCACAGTCCACACTACAATCCCCTCATAATATCCCTGCAGGTCATTCATAACTTACATCTTCACTTCCTGGGAAAAATAAAACATAGAAAAGGGGTGAGCTCAAATGCCCAGTAAGGATAACAATATAGCGGAAACTTTCATCAATAAGAATAAACATTTAAGGCAATGTATAACTAAAACAAAAGCCTTTTAAACATGAACTTTCAACATGGTATGGCATAAATAAAATGAAATAATGCCATTTACTTATTCACATGGATATTCCACTAATCGAATAATCACATGCAAAAATAAATAACCACTTTCATAATGTTGGAATGCATAATGCCAGACTATCATAACCACATAGCCAAGGCCTCGTGCCAAGGCTACAAATAAGATTTTGTCAAGGCCTTGTGCCAAGACACTAGTTTGTCTCATGAGACCTACCGATGCATCGAGGAGCTATAGCGGGCTCCACCCGTCACTTATTAAGTCCAATGCATTCCCATATGAAAAGGTTTAAACATAACATAAACATTCGTATTAAAACTAGCATACGAAATGTCAATACTTTCACAATAAACTATGAATGGTATAAAAATAGCACATCCACAGTCAAACATATCACAAAACCTTCAATACAATATAGAAGTTTTGTATCAACTTCAAATAATCTTAAAATCCATCAAAGGATGTTCACATAGATGAAATCAAAATTCTTTTTAAAGAAATATCTCCTTTTATTTTGAAATCATTTAAGATCCATATAAAATAAAACATTTTCTTTGAAAATATTCTTATAAGCTTGTAAGGAAAGATTTGAAGATTTTATAACGGCGTAAAATAACCGCACCCGCCGTATAAGTTAAAAAAAACATTCTTACCTCAATTCTGTCGAAAAGGTTAAAAAGGACCTTGTTTTGAAAACGATGGAAAGATTCCTTTATAAACCTCTTATAAAAAGTCAAAAAAGGGTATAAATGACTTTAACCCATATTCTTGTAAATAGTAAAAATGTTTTGAAATACATTTTTAAGAAACATGGATGTGGATGATAAAGAGATCCCAGTAGATTATTACATATAAACAACCTCGGATAATGAAGAGATTGTGAAATAACCCTTACCTTGTACTTTTCCTTGGTTGGGGTAGGTTAACCTCCTGTATAATGGTGAAATAATTGTTATTAAATTATACAAGAATCATATATATTAATATGATATCATATATGATCTTTTAACATTGATTTATTAATAATATCTTAGAATTATCATCGCTTCGGGTGTTAACTTACTCATTTTCTTTTATGTGTTTTGTTACATAAGCCATGTTTGTTGTATCTTATTCATATCCAGAATTATATCAAGTCCTTAAACATCATTTTTAAATCATAAAATGATAATTATACTTGAATGGATACGATGGAGAATGAATCTCATCGCGTTCGTGGAGACGGTAGTCCGTACGTACGCACGAGCGACAATATCATTCTTTTGATATTAAAATAATATATAAATGAATGGTATATCATATATACAGAATCATTAACATGTTATATTTATTATTTACATGAGTTACACATCATTATTATACCCATCCAAATAATATTATATTGAATAACAATTACACCACGACGTGGAGACGGTAAGCCGTACGTACGCACGTATGGTGACATGTTATTCAAAGGGTGGATAGAATACTGAATATGGTTGTACCATACTTATAATAACATCACAGTATATGTGAGATACTGGAGTTATTATTTTAGAATGGTAAGAACAAAGGAAGAAGAAGTGGAAGAAGAAATGAACTTAGAAAAGGGTGGTGAAATCATTACCTCTTCTTCGGGTTCTTCCTTTTGATTTGATCAAAAGGGCTCCTTAGGTTGGATTTATGATCAAACTAAGGCCTCTAGGTTGAAGTGAGGGATGTTGGGAGAGTATTTGGGCAGAGTTTGGCCGAACCAAAAGGCTTTGAAGGTGTGAAGAAATGAGAAGGAGGAGTGCCCTTTTATAAGAGGGGTGAGGGGCACCTTTGGAAAAGCTAGAAATATTAATTTATAATAAATTCATATTCGGTTTCTAAAGGCTCCAAAGTTGACTATTCAAAGGATGAGGTGGGGATAGGTCGAAAACAACTCATCCAATAGAATTTAGACAGGTTTGGGTACTTATATTAACCTTATCTTTAAGTATTAACTCTAAGTTAATTAGTTTCACTTTTACAATGTCTCTTTGTATTTTTATATAATATGGTTAATAAACTTACTATATACATCCAAGCGACCCCCAAGTGGTCCATTAATGATTAACCTATCATAATATAAGTCTCTTGGCCGAACCTTAGATTTTTAGGAATTTAATATCAATTAATAATATAATATTTGTTTTAAGAACTCTTTTATGTCAATTTTGACACTATTCAATAGTTGATTTTTGTGAAACTCATAACAGATTGATTACTTCGAACAAAGTCCATTAAATCAATCCTAATATATCATATTAGCCTAGAAAATTAGTTTAATTCATTAAAAGTTTCATATTATAATTATTTGGGTATTTATAAGATCAATTATTTTTATTTTTCACTATTTTAGTAATTACTGCATCATCATTGTGTCATAAATAAAATAAATTATATAATGTCTAAAAATTATAAATAAAATATCATTATGTAGGAAATCTTTTTAGCTTTCTAATGAATATTTATAATCGAAAATCCAACATGTATAACCCTATGTAAAAATTGTTCTTCTAAAAGATGTAAGCTTATGCCATTTTTATTTTTATTTTAACTTTATTAATATAATGTGTCATTATCACTTACAAGTGGATCCATGGGGTCCCAAAATAGACCCAAAGATGCCCATGGTCGACCATGTATCAACCAATAGGGTTGAGACACGTTTTAGGGTAATTTAGTATTATTATAATATTATTTTTTTTAACCCTTATTTACCGGATTTACCCTTAACCAAGGTAAATAAAATATTTACCGCAGTAATTATTCAAAATGTCTAAAAATAAAAGTTACCTATTTACATAATTTGAACATCCTGATTCCAAATATGGAATCCATTTTTCTAAATTCAAAACACAGAAGTGGCAGAAATTAATTTAAAATTAATTCCCGCTGTCAAAACAAAAAGCGTGTTTTTAAGAGATAATAACTATCAAAAGATTGACACTTGTTTATGTTCGGTTTAATTGTAAAATTATGTCCAATGACCAAGATTATATTAAATGGTAAAAATATATTCTAAATATACTTTAAAACCACTCAAATTCACAATTTATCACTATTAATTATTTTGATTAAAAAAGTTGTTTTTAATTAAAATTTAGTAATTTTCACTATTCATCAAAATATGAAAGTTATCCGAAATGTACCAAAATTTCACCCTAGGATAATTTTGATATTCCGAATCCAAAAATGAAGTCCATTTTGAAATATAGAATATATATGATTTCAAAAAGTAGGTATTACTATTCACAACGGCTAGTTTAATTAGTTGTGGTGTGTGTTAGAACTCGAGGTTGCGTACAACACACGCTATCGCATTATTCGAAGGGAAACGTACCGTAGAAGATTGGGGTGTTACATTCTCCCCTCCTTCAAATAATTGCGTCCTCGCAATTTCTAGGGTATTACTGCATAAAAAGACTCGGGTGGTTCTTCATCATAAGTTCCTCGGGTTCCCACGTTGCCTCTTCCATCTTATGATTCCTCCACAAAACTTTTACCAGACGCGTCGTCCGGTTTCTCAGCACTTGTTCTCTCGTATCAAGAATCTTGATGGGCTCTTCGCAATAAGACAGATCGGGTTCCAGTTCTAAATCTTCATAGGTGAGTACATGCGTCGGATCAGGCATGTATTTCCTCAATAGAGATACGTGGAACACATCGTGAACTTTGGAGAGACTTGGCGGCATTGCCAATCGGTAAGCTACAACCCCAATTCGTTCTAGAATTTCGAAAGGTCCGATGTACCTGGGACTCAATTTACCTTTCTTACCAAAACGTATGACTCCCTTCCACGGAGATACCTTCAGAAAAACATGATCACCGACTTGAAATTCCAAATCCTTCCTTCGATTATCGGCATAGCTCTTCTGCCTACTTTGAGCTGCTTTAATGTGATTTTGGATTACCTTCACCTTTTCCACCGTTTCCTCCACCAGTTCTGGGCCTACAAGTTTTCTTTCACCAACGTCATCCCAACAGGTTGGTGTACGACATCTCTTTCCATATAACGCTTCATATGGTGCCATCTGAATACTCGAATGGAAGCTATTGTTATAGGAAAATTCTACTAGTGGTAAATATTGATCCCACATACCCTGAAAGTCAAGTGAGCAAGATCTCAACATGTCTTCTAAGGTCTGAATAGTCCGTTCTGATTGTCCGTCTGTCTGAGGGTGGTAAGCAGTGCTCAAATGAAGTTCAGTATCCAGGGATTTATGAATACTTTTCCAAAATCTTGAAGTAAAACGGGGATCACGATCAGAAACAATCGATAGGGGTACTCCATGAAGTCTCACAACTTCATTAATGTATAGTCTTGCTAGACGTTCCAGGGGTAGATCTTCTCTTATAGCAAGAAAATGTGCTGACTTGGTAAGACGATCAACAATAACCCATATTGCATCGTTCCTTCTAGGAGTCTTTGGTAGCCCCATGACAAAGTCCATCGTAATATTGTCCCATTTCCACTCTGGTATGGGAAGAGGTTGCATGACTCCTCCAGGCTGTTGCCTTCCAGCTTTCACTTGTTGACAAACCATACATCTTGACACAAAATCAGCAATCTCCCTCTTCATGTTGTCCCACCAAAAATTTTCCTTCAAATCTCTATACATTTTGGTGCTCCCAGGGTGTATAGAGAAATTGGAACTATGAGCATCATCCAGCAATTCCCTTTTTAGATCAGGTATATTGGGAACACAAAGTCTCTTCCCGAATTTCAAAATTCCATCTTCATACACAAAGTCTCTCAATCTCCCATCATTCACAGCTTTAATCTTCTTTTGGAATTCGTCATCATCGGTCTGAGAACTCTTAATCCTTTCTAGTAAAGATGGTTTGGCAACCATTTGAAAAAGCATTGATGTTTCACCTTCCCTGGTTATTCCCATGTCCATTTTCACTAGATCCATGAAAATTGGATCCCTTTCAATTCTCATATTGTTCAAAACTCCATGGTCTTTTCTACTCAAAGCATCTGCCACCTTGTTTGCCTTCCCCGGGTGGTAGTGTATCGTACAATCATAATCCTTGAGTAATTCAAGCCATCTCCTTTGCCTCATGTTGAGTTCTTTTTGTGAGAAAATATACTTCAAACTCTTGTGATCAGTATAAATCTCACATTTTTCACCATAGAGGTAGTGCCTCCATATCTTCAAAGCAAAGATCACAGCTGCTAACTCAAGATCATGAGTAGGATAGTTTTGTTCATGAATTTTCAACTGTCGTGATGCATAGGCAATAACTCTATCATTCTGCATAAGGACACAGCCAAGTCCTTTCTTTGATGCATCACTATAAATAACGAACCCATCATTCCCCGATGGTAGAGTCAATATAGGAGCATTGACTAATCTTCTCTTCAGTTCTTCGAAACATTCTTCACACTCTTTTGTCCAAACAAATTTAACCCCTTTACGTGTGAGCTTCGTTAATGGGTTAGCCAATCGGGCAAAATTCTGGACGAAACGTCGATAATAACCTGCCAAGCCAATAAAACTACGTACCTCAGTTATACTCGTAGGTGCTGGCCATTCTTGGATTGCCTTGGTCTTAGAAGGATCAACAGAGATTCCATCTTTAGAGACAATATGGCCAAGAAAAGAAATCTCCTGAAGCCAGAATTCACACTTGCTAAACTTTCCATATAATTCATGCCTCCTCAGAGTCTTCAAGATAATGCGCAAGTGATTTTCATGATCTTCGTAGGTTTTGGAGTATACCAAGATATCATCAATAAATACCACCACAAATTCATCGAGATACTCCTTGAAAACTCTATTCATCAGATCCATGAATACAGAGGGTGCATTAGTCAATCCAAACGGCATTACAGTAAACTCGTAATGCCCGTACCTGGTTCGAAATGCTGTCTTCGGAATGTCTTCCTTCTTTACACACAACTGATGGTATCCAGATCGAAGGTCAATCTTTGAAAAGTATTGAGCTCCATGCAGTTGGTCAAATAAATCATCAATACGAGGTAGGGGATACTTGTTCTTTATCGTTATAGCATTGATCTCCCTGTAATCGATACATAACCTCATAGATCCATCTTTCTTTTTAACAAAAAGAACAGGGGCTCCCCATGGAGAAACACTAGGGCGAATAAATCCCTTATTACTCAATTCCTCTAGTTGTTTCTTTAGTTCGACTAACTCTACAGTGGCCATTCTATAAGGGGTCTTCGATATAGGCCTTGATCCAGGAATCAAATCAATGGAAAACTCAACTTCTCGTTCTGGAGGATGTCCAGGTAAATCTTCTGGAAATACATCTACAAATTCTTTCACAACAGGTACACCCTCTATTTGAACATTCCTTTCCTCACCGATAGTTACTTCATTCTCTTCCTCCCCAATAATTGAATTAAGTTGAGCTACTGGGGGTGGGTCTAAATAAGAATTAGGTGGTGATGATTCTGCTCTAAAAATAAGGTGTTCCTTATCATTATCATCAAGAATCGTAACCTCTTTCTTCTTACAATAAATCTTCGCATCATAGTCCGAAAGCCAGTCCATACCGAGGATTATATCAAACTCAATCATAGGTATGACGATGAAATCAGCAGATAAAGAAAATTTATGTGCTCTAATGGGGACTGATTCACAAAACTTTGTTGCAACGATACTTCCCTTAGGAGTTTTAACTGACAACTCCCTTATTAAATCAAATTGGAAATATCTAATTTTCTTAGCAAACTGGGAAGATATGAAACAATGCGATGATCCAGAATCAAATAATGCATTTGCTAAACTTGAGGAAACCATTAAATTACCTGCCACCACGTCTTTCGGAGTTTCTACCTCAGCAGTAGTGATAGCATAAGCCTGGCCTTGATCCCTTGGCCTTTTCTGAGGTAAGTTCTCCTGACGCTTAGGACATGCATTTGCATAATGCCCCATCTCCCTGCAATTGTAGCACTGAACGTTGGTAGCTTCCTTCTTCCCCTTGCAATCATGAGCTTGGTGGCCTTTTTCACCACACTTGTAACAGACTCCCATTCCCTTCAGGCAAGCACCGGGGTGTTTCTTCCCGCACTTACCACAAGATGGATATTCAACCTTTCCCTTCTTCCCCTTATTTCCATTCCCAGATTGATCAGCAGGTCTCTTCTTCTCTTGCTTTGCTTTAAAGTCATAAGACTTAGAGAATTCCTTTTCGGTCTTGATAGCACATGAGACAATGTCTTCGTACGATGAAAAGGATTGTGATACTAATGCTCGACGGAGAAATGGTTTTAACCCATCAAAGAAACGATCAATCTTACTTCTTGGGTTGCGAATATAATCACCAGCGTACCTCGCTAATCTTGTAAAGTTAGCCTCATACTTTGTGACATTCTCATCCTCCTTTTGTCTCAGACTTAGAAATTGTCTTTCCATATCTGCTCGATGGTCGCGAGGAAAGTATTTTTCTAAAAACAGATCTTTGAACTCCCTCCATTCCATGTTTGATACTTCATCATCTTCCTTCATGTTTTGAATCAATGACCACCATTGATCAGCATCTCCAGTGAGGCGGTAAACTGCCATGGTAACTTTTTCCCTTTCACTACTCCCCAAAGCCTGAAATATTTTCTCTAGGGAAAATATCCATTGCTCAGCTACTAAGGGATTTGTACTTCCATTGAACGTTGGTGGTTGTTGTCTCATGAATCGATCTAACATTGATCCTCCACGCTGCGGATCAGGGTGCTCCATATGGGTAAGGTTATTATTCATAACCTGAGTAAGTTGTCCCAGTACGGTGATTAGCTGATCAGAACCAGTTGCATCACCATCCCCACTATAATTATCTTGAGCAGGAGGGCAATCCCTACATGAAGTGCGTGCATTGATACGGTTTCCATTTCTTCCACTAGGCGCCATTTCTAAACAATGGCATAAACTAGATCAGTTTATGAATCAAAATACATAATCCCATACTTATAAAACACTTAACATAAATTGAACTATCTATGGATATAATCCATAATCATAAATATGTTTTCTTTGAGGAAGTATATACTCATAAACCCTTCATAATGATTTGTAAAGAAAGTGAGAGTTATCCTAAGCATATCCCCCGGGAGTGTCGTAACCAAGAGTGCAGCAAGGCCCGTTGTCGTGCACCAGTTCCCGTTCGAGTCTAGCTCAAAGCGGTGTTTTCAGGTTTTACCCCTAGGTACATCTGTGCCAGAGCCGCCTCTACCTGCTCGTATCCAGACAGGGATGTATTGCTCGGAAAACTCACAAAGTCTCTACAATACCAAAATTCTAGGAAGTTCTTCTATACTAATCCTCAAAGTTCATCTTAGGTCTATGTGCTCTAATCAGAGTTTATCTAAATCTAGCTTCCAAGGTTTGTACTAAACTTCATCTGATACCAACTGTAACGCCCCGACCCTAGTTTCCTAGAGTCGGTGCATTATTACATAACATTGGCATGATCACAAGAAAGATCAAATCTCGAAAGACCGATTGGTTTAGTAGCCTTGGAAACACTAGATATATTCATAAGTTTTACATTACATCATAAAATCAAAAACTACTACAACAACATAATGTTTCCACAGTCCACACTACAATCCCCTCATAATATCCCTGCAGGTCATTCATAACTTACATCTTCACTTCCTGGGAAAAATAAAACATAGAAAAGGGGTGAGCTCAAATGCCCAGTAAGGATAACAATATAGCGGAAACTTTCATCAATAAGAATAAACATTTAAGGCAATGTATAACTAAAACAAAAGCCTTTTAAACATGAACTTTCAACATGGTATGGCATAAATAAAATGAAATAATGCCATTTACTTATTCACATGGATATTCCACTAATCGAATAATCACATGCAAAAATAAATAACCACTTTCATAATGTTGGAATGCATAATGCCAGACTATCATAACCACATAGCCAAGGCCTCGTGCCAAGGCTACAAATAAGATTTTGTCAAGGCCTTGTGCCAAGACACTAGTTTGTCTCATGAGACCTACCGATGCATCGAGGAGCTATAGCGGGCTCCACCCGTCACTTATTAAGTCCAATGCATTCCCATATGAAAAGGTTTAAACATAACATAAACATTCGTATTAAAACTAGCATACGAAATGTCAATACTTTCACAATAAACTATGAATGGTATAAAAATAGCACATCCACAGTCAAACATATCACAAAACCTTCAATACAATATAGAAGTTTTGTATCAACTTCAAATAATCTTAAAATCCATCAAAGGATGTTCACATAGATGAAATCAAAATTCTTTTTAAAGAAATATCTCCTTTTATTTTGAAATCATTTAAGATCCATATAAAATAAAACATTTTCTTTGAAAATATTCTTATAAGCTTGTAAGGAAAGATTTGAAGATTTTATAACGGCGTAAAATAACCGCACCCGCCGTATAAGTTAAAAAAAACATTCTTACCTCAATTCTGTCGAAAAGGTTAAAAAGGAACTTGTTTTGAAAACGACGGAAAGATTCCTTTATAAACCTCTTATAAAAAGTCAAAAAAGGGTATAAATGACTTTAACCCATATTCTTGTAAATAGTAAAAATGTTTTGAAATACATTTTTAAGAAACATGGATGTGGATGATAAAGAGATCCCAGTAGATTATTACATATAAACAACCTCGGATAATGAAGAGATTGTGAAATAACCCTTACCTTGTACTTTTCCTTGGTTGGGGTAGGTTAACCTCCTGTATAATGGTGAAATAATTGTTATTAAATTATACAAGAATCATATATATTAATATTATATCATATATGATCTTTTAACATTGATTTATTAATAATATCTTAGAATTATCATCGCTTCGGGTGTTAACTTACTCATTTTCTTTTATGTGTTTTGTTACATAAGCCATGTTTGTTGTATCTTATTCATATCCAGAATTATATCAAGTCCTTAAACATCATTTTTAAATCATAAAATGATAATTATACTTGAATGGATACGATGGAGAATGAATCTCATCGCGTTCGTGGAGACGGTAGTCCGTACGTACGCACGAGCGACAATATCATTCTTTTGATATTAAAATAATATATAAATGAATGGTATATCATATATACAGAATCATTAACATGTTATATTTATTATTTACATGAGTTACACATCATTATTATACCCATCCAAATAATATTATATTGAATAACAATTACACCACGACGTGGAGACGGTAAGCCGTACGTACGCACGTATGGTGACATGTTATTCAAAGGGTGGATAGAATACTGAATATGGTTGTACCATACTTATAATAACATCACAGTATATGTGAGATACTGGAGTTATTATTTTAGAATGGTAAGAACAAAGGAAGAAGAAGTGGAAGAAGAAATGAACTTAGAAAAGGGTGGTGAAATCATTACCTCTTCTTCGGGTTCTTCCTTTTGATTTGATCAAAAGGGCTCCTTAGGTTGGATTTCTGATCAAACTAAGGCCTCTAGGTTGAAGTGAGGGATGTTGGGAGAGTATTTGGGCAGAGTTTGGCCGAACCAAAAGGCTTTGAAGGTGTGAAGAAATGAGAAGGAGGAGTGCCCTTTTATAAGAGGGGTGAGGGGCACCTTTGGAAAAGCTAGAAATATTAATTTATAATAAATTCATATTCGGTTTCTAAAGGCTCCAAAGTTGACTATTCAAAGGATGAGGTGGGGATAGGTCGAAAACAACTCATCCAATAGAATTTAGACAGGTTTGGGTACTTATATTAACCTTATCTTTAAGTATTAACTCTAAGTTAATTAGTTTCACTTTTACAATGTCTCTTTGTATTTTTATATAATATGGTTAATAAACTTACTATATACATCCAAGAGACCCCCAAGTGGTCCATTAATGATTAACCTATCATAATATAAGTCTCTTGGCCGAACCTTAGATTTTTAGGAATTTAATATCAATTAATAATATAATATTTTTTTTAAGAACTCTTTTATGTCAATTTTGACACTATTCAATAGTTGATTTTTGTGAAACTCATAACAGATTGATTACTTCGAAAAAAGTCCATTAAATCAATCCTAATATATCATATTAGCCTAGAAAATTAGTTTAATTCATTAAAAGTTTCATATTATAATTATTTGGGTATTTATAAGATCAATTATTTTTATTTTTCACTATTTTAGTAATTACTGCATCATCATTGTGTCATAAATAAAATAAATTATATAATGTCTAAAAATTATAAATAAAATATCATTATGTAGGAAATCTTTTTAGCTTTCTAATGAATATTTATAATCGAAAATCCAACATGTATAACCCTATGTAAAAATTGTTCTTCTAAAAGATGTAAGATTATGCCATTTTTATTTTTATTTTAACTTTATTAATATAATGTGTCATTATCACTTACAAGTGGATCCATGGGGTCCCAAAATAGACCCAAAGATGCCCATGGTCGACCATGTATCAACCAATAGGGTTGAGACACGTTTTAGGGTAATTTAGTATTATTATAATATTATTTTTTTTAACCCTTATTTACCGGATTTACCCTTAACCAAGGTAAATAAAATATTTACCGCAGTAATTATTCAAAATGTCTAAAAATAAAAGTTACCTATTTACATAATTTGAACATCCTGATTCCAAATATGGAATCCATTTTTCTAAATTCAAAACACAGAAGTGGCAGAAATTAATTTAAAATTAATTCCCGCTGTCAAAACAAAAAGCGTGTTTTTAAGAGATAATAACTATCAAAAGATTGACACTTGTTTATGTTCGGTTTAATTGTAAAATTATGTCCAATGACCAAGATTATATTAAATGGTAAAAATATATTCTAAATATACTTTAAAACCACTCAAATTCACAATTTATCACTATTAATTATTTTGATTAAAAAAGTTGTTTTTAATTAAAATTTAGTAATTTTCACTATTCATCAAAATATGAAAGTTATCCGAAATGTACCAAAATTTCACCCTAGGATAATTTTGATATTCCGAATCCAAAAATGAAGTCCATTTTGAAATATAGAATATATATGATTTCAAAAAGTAGGTATTACTATTCACAACGGCTAGTTTAATTAGTTGTGGTGTGTGTTAGAACTCGAGGTTGCGTACAACACACGCTATCGCATTATTCGAAGGGAAACGTACCGTAGAAGATTGGGGTGTTACAGTATGCAAAAACAACTATGGTACGCGGAAACAATAACAGTACACAGAACACCCAAGGAAGTCTAAAATTGGCCAAATAATTTTGCGAAATTAATCTTCATAATATATCAATGTATGGGAAAATAAATTACATCCGTGCATGGTTATGGAACTTCAACAGATCATCCATTTACAGTCGAGGATGCATGATTTGATGCTAAACCATTTAAGCAACCTTCAAGTCATTAAACTGAGTGGAGATTCTTCCAACGCAGTGAGCAAGGGGGAGTCATCAGAAGTGATCCAAGGGACGCAGTGTGCTATCCCTAAAACCTTGTAAAGGCAGTGCGCCTAGCATAGAGTGATTGTGATAAACACTTGTAATCCACACCTAGTGAAGATCAGTGGGTTTGGTATGACTAAAACACTGTCGGCATATGATCCTTGGACGTAGTTCTTAGTGGTGAACCAAGTAAAATTTCTATGTCATTACTTTTCATGTGATTGTTTATTTTTTGCACATCCTCTTCAAACAAGTTTAACTGGTTCCCACCAATGTGGGAACAAGATCCATCAGTTTAAAAGAAAAATTTGACACCCAGATTCACCCCTCCCCTCTCAAGGTGTTCCAGGGTCCTTTAAGAAGTATACTACTAAGATGGTGTTAGACTGAGGCTCTATACATTAATTGTATAGTTCATGGATACTGCGCCGGACTAAGGCTCTATGAAATGATGAGATGCCATGTGAAAAAGGATGTTGGAATGAGGTCTCCTTCTCCTTGGGTTTGGGCCAGACTAATGCTCTATGACCCACCAATGTTATATATATAAATGGTTGCTGGACTAAGGTTCTGGGCATGAAAATTATACTATAGATTAGGTTCCAGATTGAGGCTCTAGATATAGATAGTATCCAAACTAATGTTTAGGGATTTGATAGTATACCAGCTAGGAAGGATGGTGTACTAACACTCTTTATCAATGGTTTAAATGTCAGACTAATGCTTTGGTCATGATTGATAGGACTATCATAGGATGAGTCCCCGATTTGGCCAGGTTTGGTCACGACTACCATGGACGTGAAGCCTATAGGTTTTGGTATGCATGGTCATGGTGATGTGCTTAGAGACACTCCAGACTTGGGCCAAAGTAGGTATGGTTGACCAAGGTCTTGGACCTAAGGATCGATGGTTGTTTTATTAGTACTTTGTTTTTATGTTGTATATCGACTAGGATGAGCATATTGCATGAGTATTCACTTATAGCGACAATTGATATGTTCCCCGTTGGGAGTGACCTATTGATATTTATTTATTACCCCCTATAAATGCAACTCGGTGTACGTACCAACCTTATGTCTGATTTCAGTTTGAGCACAAATGCATGTTGGATAGGATAGAGGCACAAGGATTTCATGGTTGAGCGGGATGCTTGTGTGGAGTTGACTAGTTGAGCTGGAGAAGCTTGATGAGGTTCTGGAGTCTGGGTATGTGTTACGACCCAGGGTTGGCAGTAGGTCCTGTTGTATTTTAATTTTTAGTTTATTTTGTATGTGTGATCGGCTTAGTGGGTGATCATGGTTGTATGTATGACATGGTTGTTTGGGCCTTTACTGCATTTTCATTTTCTTACAGCATGTTTAGTTTCATTTTATTTATTCTTCTGCTTTCTCTAATGTGTATGATGTTTGATTATTTACTTCTAATTGTGCACTATGATATGTAGGTATAGTCTCCTCACAGATCCACTTTAGACCATCACTGCTAGTCGGAAGCTTCTAGCATACGAGGAGACATGCTTGGGGTATTGTGGTAAACCAACTCAAAGCATCGGTTTAGTGGCAATCAGGTTGGGACATTACATCAGCTGGTGATGCCTATATGTTTTCACTCCATGCCGCTTGTGTATTCACATTGCATTTTGTCCTAGTCCCATCATACCACCTTACTGCCAGACATTGGTGTCTCAAATTCCCACCAGGTTTAAGGCCTAATGATATTCTATGAAAGCCCATTTTCGAGTGAATAATACCTCTACTATAGTACCCCACTACTATACATGATATAACACACACAATTCCATATTAATTAATGATGTTATGATTAATAATAAAAATGATTTTTTTAATGTATAAATGATATATTTTTAAATAATAATGTTTGTGTCAGGTAAGAGTTTTTTTGTTTATGACACTTCCAAAATTCTATTTATTTTTAATTATTTTTCATTTTATTAGTCTATGTTTTAAGATTCATTTAGATTTTTGTTATAGTTTTATTTTATAATCTTTTAATGTTACCTACTTGAAACATAACAAGCTTTGTTATGTTTTAAGTAAGAGAATTTGAAAGCTTATAAAATATAAAAGTATAAATATAATCTAAATGAAATTTAAAACATTCACTAAATACATTAAAAATATTTCATCAAAATAATAAACAATGAATGATATAAAAGACACAAAACAATGTTTTTTCAAAACATAACATTTATAATTTTAAAAGAAGTAGGTGACATTAAAAGCATACACAATATAAATTACAAATAGATTCTGAATGAAATTTAATTTATACACTTAATACATATAAAATAATTGAAAATAAAAATAATTTCATAAGTATAATAAATAAATAAAAATTTATCATTAATAATAAAATATGAATTAATAAAAAATAATATATATTTGATTAACTAATTAAAAAAAATAATTTTTTATTTATTAATAACAATATATTAATAAAATAATTAATAATATTAATAATGTTATAACTAATAAATTAATAGAAAATAATATTTTTTTATGAAGTCATAGTAATTATTATATTATATTAATATAGTATTAATTATGAATTAATAAAGTCATAATTAATATATTAATTAATACATTCATAATTAAGACATAGCCTAACACAATTTTTTTGAGAAAAAGTTGAAAATAAAGTATTATTAAAATGAAAAATATTAATTATAATAATATCTAATAATATTATTAGTATAATTTTTCTAAAAATAAAAAATAAAATGATATTTATTTTATAAAATAATTAAAAAATGTAATAATAACAATAAAAATAAAAAAAATTATTTTGTATAATTATTTTATATAATAATAATATTTAATAATAATACTATTATTTAAGTGTATCACTCCTATTGATTCAGTGGAAGGAGTGATTTCCTTTATATTCCCTTATCTTAAGAGCATTACACCTGTTGATTCGGGAAAGCGAACCCTTGATCCCTAGCTCCAAGGGCTTCCGTCTGTGAAAATGAAAAGGAGGTCTCCTACACACAGGTTGTGGTTGGAAATCCTGAGTCGAGACCTCTTGATTCTTCAAATGTGAATCGATTTGTGAAGTCTCTGACTGATTTTCCTAATCAAAGTGTTTAGATAGTAGATGAGGCTCTCACTAATGCTGGTGCTCTATGAGATAGGTCTTACAATCAATGCCATAGATCCTTTGATTATCTTCATGATATCAACTCTTTGAGTGGGAGAATTTTAAGGAAAGGGGAAAAAAACTTTGTGGTGAGAAACATAATCATCACCAACATGATCAATGAGTGTAACCACTATATTATTGTGCACCTAACTTTTCAATCTAAGGTTAATAATTGACTTTTACTAGTCATAAGAAGAAATTAGTAGAATGTTGGGGCTTTGATGATTGGAGAATAAAATCACCAGGGAAAGGATACAAACATATTTACTTTCCTTATATAAGCCTAAAATACAAGGCATGGGGTAATGGGTTTGTCAACCTAAAGCTTGAAATTCTTAGAATTTAGGATTGGAAACCACTATTTAACCCCATAACTGTGAAAAAATCTATCTCATAGGTATAGATTCAGATTCAAGGGTTGAGTTGGTTTATATGGCACCCAAAAATTTTATAGGAAATAAATTCTACCATTGGACCTCCAATCAAGATAGAAAAGGAAACACAAGGTCTAGGTATGGCCAATTTGGAAGGATTTTGGTTGAAATTGATCTTAGTCTCCCTTTGATTAAAAAAATTGTCTCGAATGCTACAGAATTCAGATTTGATTTTTTGGTTGAGTATGAGAAGGTCCTTTACTTTTTCATTGGATATAGTAATATTGGGCATGCCATTGACAAATGTAAAAATTTAATAAATTGTATGAATTGTAGAATGAGAGGAAATTCTAATGGTAAGTGTAAAATGGAACTAAGAAAGGATTTATTAACTCCTTCATTTGAAAGAGGTTGCATAATTTATGGGAATGAAGTTGTAAAGCCTTAGGATTTTCATGCAAGGGAAAAACCAAAAACCAAGATGATAAGGAAGAGAAAATGATTCATAAAGGAGAAATAAATAGTCCTTGACCCAGCTAGGTTGATTCTCTGGGTCCTGGTTTTCAAAATGAAGACCCTAACATGGATTTTCCCATGAAACATCAGAAAGGTGGTGAACTAGACAAACCACATCTCAAGATGGGACTTCCCCTAAAATTGATAATGAGATGTAGTCCTTAGAGAGTGAGGCTGACCTAAACTCATATGACTTATTGGAAGATATGTTTCTCAACTTTGGGGATAACAAGGGTGAGAAAGAATTCATAGGGGTTAATTCCACAGTACAACTAAAAAGGAACGAAAGGAAACAAATAAAAAGCACCATATCTAAAGAAGGGGTTATATAATCTAGGTCTGGGATCAATATGTCTGTAGTTACATTGAATATTGGAGGTAGAAAATAAAAAACACCCTTGGAAACTGATGTCTCTATTATGATTTTATAAATAATGACAGTGTTGGGAAGCCCACTACTATAGATATATCTACTAGAAGGAATTTGGGTGCATTCACTTCTCAAGGTAATGATCAATTATTAAATGCAAATCTAGCTGGGATACTTGATTCCAAGCACATTGCTAAGAAGGATGATGGTAAGGGGAATGCTGCCAATGTGGAGGTATACATGAAGGTTGGAGGTATTGGTTTAATGTGCTGTCATTACATGTCAAATTTATTATTATTTTAAGATTGATTTATAGTATAGGGTAGACCCTAGGTCATCTCTTAAGAAGCGTTGATAGGTTTATAGTATGCGTTTTTTGATAAAAAGTACTAAAGAGGGGGGGGGGGTTAACAAACAATTTTATGAAAATAACTTCATTTAAAAAGTTTAAGAGATAATTAACCAAGTAGATTTTTGAAAAATATGAGATAAAATGGTTCGTTGTGAGTTCAATACATTCATTTCAATTTCATCACTCTTGGATATTAATTAGGGGTTGATGTAAGTCTTTGGTTGAAATTAATCGGAATCCTAATTACTTTCCAAGATTTTATATCAAAGCACGTTGAGACAAACCATGACATAAAAATTGTATAGACATGGTTCAGATCTCATGAATGGTATAATAACTTCTAAATAAAATTGAAATCTCAAATAAGTGGGGAAGAAAAGGATCCTTGTGCTGTCCAATCAGAACAACTCAAGTCATGCACTCAAAACCTCACACCGATCAGTTAAAAGTAAAAAGAATTTCATTTGGTTAAATAAAAAAAAGATAAATCAAAGTAAAATAATTATAAATTAAATGTTTTAAAACAAAAAATATATCAAACCAATAGTATTAAAAGTTTTGGAACTCCCTTTACAAGATGTGTAGCTCCCTCACAATGAACACCCACTGATTATCCCAACATCGAGAGGAGGTAAGTCGGGTGGAACTCCTTCTTCATCCTTAATCCCCTTATGATGATAGGGGCCTATAGAACTTATAGGATGATTAGGAGAATCCTATAGGACTCCAAAATTCGAGATCTTGGATCTTGGTTCAAAATATCAAATGAGGTTCCCATGGTGCCTTTTTAAAGCCAAAATGAGACATGGTTTTGAGCACCATGTTTTTGAGATACCAAATTTTTCTCGGTTTTGGACTAGTATAAAGACATATCACAACTTGTTCAAAAGATAAGAGTTTTTTCTGGACTCTTTATTATCTACATGTCAAAATTTGTGGCCATTAGACATCTGGATTAGGAGATATGGTCAAAAGACCGAACTAAACTTTTGAATTCAGGCAGATTCTGTCCCCTGGAAATAATGGTTCGGACGGGCCACCAGATGGACAAATTGGGATTTAGTTACTTGAGATGAGTTGTAACCCATGAATTTTTGTAGCGTAACACAAGGTTTCATCTCATTTGAATGCACTTAATTCTCATAATGTTGAAAATAGTGGACAAATGTCCATGGGATGCCATGCAGTTTGGCCCATTTTCTTCTGGATCATCTCCAGGGCCTCCAAATCACCTACTCCTACAATGAATTCATCAAAATAAGTAATATTTCACTTTTTAATAGTGATAAATACAAAATAAATTAATCAAACATGAAGTAAAATTTGTTATTATTTCAATAATTTTCAATACAAAACAAGTTTAGCACATTGATGTAAGGGGTGAAAATGAAATAGTGAATCGTGGTGCGATCGCACCCCCATACCTAAAAATTTTCACTCCTGGGAAAATTCTTATCGTAACCAAGTATCATTCCTAAATCAAAGGTGAGAAAAGTTCCAATATTCTTATGAAATAAAATTCATCTTGTCTCATTTATGAAATCAATTTTCCTATAATTTTTCTTCCCTCACATTCAAATTTGTTCAACTTCATTTGTTTACCCATGCAACATGTCGTAGCCTACCTCACTTAGATATTTTCCCTCTTCACTCAAGGAACATATTAATGTGGAGTTATTCTCTTTTCCCAGAGTTCATGTGATCTTACCATATTCTTTCCAAGATTCTAAGTTATCTACTGGCAGAAACTAGTGTGCTAATCAAGAGGACTTCCAACATGTTGTTCTGAGGTTCAAGGGTTGGTAGAATTTAATGTATAAAAAATATGAGGTAGAAGAGGAGTGTTTAATCTATTAAGTAAAAAAAATGTCAAAATTCAGAAAGTGTTCACAATAAATTTACACACTCATCCCCTCACAAAGTGTATCACTTCCAACTCACTATCCCCATTGTCCATTTATGTGGGTCACAAACAATCAATGAATAATACCGAATAAACTTCCTCTTTTCTCTATTGGTTTATTTTATTTTTATTCTGTTTTTTTTCAATATACAGAACTATTTTCTTTTTTAAAATTTTCATTGGAGATAAAGAGGGAAATTTTTTAAAACAATGATACAATATGACTTGTGAACCCACTACCCAAGGAAAGTATAAGAACCCTTTCTATCAACCCATAAAAATGATTCATTCTAGATAATTCCCATGGAAACATCCTCTCACCCACAATTTATGAAAGTAAAACAATAATGTACACAAGATATGGGTAGGTAGGGATAAATAATCATATAATGTGGCTACCTAATAGGAATCTCACGGTCTCTAAGGTTTAATAGGGATAAATTTTCATGGTGGCATAAAATAGAGGTTAATTGTACAAAGGGATTTTCAATGAACGATGGCCTTTGTCATGAATATAGCACACTTGAATCTTATATATTAAAATAGAATCAAGTAAAGATATAGTTTCTCTGAATGAACTAAAACTCTCAAGAAATTGATTAAAAGGAAGAATATGCAATAAAGGTCTTAGAAAGTGTAACGCCCCGACCCCAGCTACCCAGAGTCTGTGCATTACTTCGTAACATTGGCATGATCACAAAAGATCAAGTCTCGAAAGACCGATTAGTTTAGTAGCCTTGGAAACACTAGATACATTCATAAATGTTACATTACATCATAAAGTGAAAAACTAATAACAAAGTCTTCATAGTCCACACTCATATCCTCTTCTGACTATCCCTGCAGGTCATTCATAAAATACTTCTTCACATCCTGGAAAATATTAAAACAATGAAAGGGGTGAGCTCAGATGCTCAGTAAGGATAACAATATTGCAGAAGCTTTCATAAATAAACATAAACATTTAAGGCAGTGTATAACTAAACAAAAGCCTTATTAAACTTGAACTTCAGCATAATATGGAAAAAGTAAAATCAAATAATGCCACTTACTTACTCACATGGATATTATACTAGACGAATATTCACATGAAATATCAATAACCACTTTCATAATGAGGGAATGTATAATGCCAGACATTCTGAAACATTTTGTCAAGGCCTCGGCCAAGACGTCTAAAATGATTAAGGCCTCGGCCAAAACCATAAATCAAATTGGGAAAGGGCCTCGGCCAATTCCATGTCTAGTTGTCTCATGAGACCTACCGATGCACCGAGGAGCTATAGCGGGCTCCACCCGTCACTTATTAAGTCCAATGCATTACTTATATGAATAATGGTATATAAACATTTAGGAATACCATTTTTTAAAATACCGTTTGAAATTAATTGCGGTATCAAAATACCATTTTGATTTTTAGAAGATACTTACATTTAAAATTACTCAAATATACTCCAGTGTTTTTCTGAAAGCATTATGCAAGCTTCTGAAAACAAAATAACTAATTCTGAGACTGCTCGACTAATTACAGGCCATGATGGGTACACGCCCAATACCTTCCTGTCTACCACACTCGAGAGTCGGGTTTTCTAAAAACAATTTTAAGCTTGTGTTAAATATTTATACATTTTCACTGGATTTTCATACATTTGGGAGAAATATCTCTCTCTTTTTTTAAATCATTTAAAAAAAGTTATGGCTTACAGAGGAAGCCGAAACTCAAATAACGGTCATGGCGGCGGAGAAGTCATTGTCTCCACATACGTACGGCAAGAAAAAACATTCCCTTTTTGTCGTTTAGTAAAACGCTTCGTATAAAAAAGATTCCTTTTGAATAAACTTAAAAGTCAAAGGGGTTTATACACCGTATAAAAGAAAGTTGTGTATAAAACCAAATATGCCTCAATGAAAGGGGATTGAGACGGAGTCCTTAAAAAGATCATTTTTAAAATAAAATAGATATATTATGTGTATTCACTATAGGTACACATAAAGAATACAAAATAAGACATAATAATATCATGACATAATTTGAAAGTAGGAGATTAACCCAAAGAATAGAAATTGGGTTAAGAAGTTCCCTTACCTCGTGTCTGACTTGACTCAACCGTTCTTTAAACTCCTGAATAATAAAATAGAGTTAATATATACCTTATTAAGAACCATTTTAAATTTCATTATCCTTATTATATCACTTATTACAATTATATGAACATTATGTAATTATTTAAGTTAATAACGATCGTTTTGTCGATGTTTGGTACTTGAGTCAACAATAAACTTCTTATAATTACAAGTTGTTTATGTCGTAGAATATCCATTATCTCCAGAATTATATTCATGATTTAGATGTCATATATATCTTATATATCCAGTATATACATTCATTTATAATATTACATAACATTTAGAGGTAAGAAATGAAATGCACCATTCATGGAGACGGTAAGCCATACGTACGCATGAACGCTACTTTCATTTCAATTTCATATTTAATGGAATGAAATCATAATGATATAAATGTATAATATAATTCCAGTATAACATAGTGTATAATACCATTTACTCCATCCTTTATACATCCCACATATGGCATTAACGATTCAAATCACTTTGAGGGGGCGGTAGTCCGCACTTCCTAAAATGAAATTATCGCGTTTTACCCATAATGGAAATCATAAAGTATGCCATAAATGAGAAATACAGAAGCATAAGTAAAACATAAACATATTATATATCATATATAGAAATAGTGACATCTTAATGGCCACCTTTGAAGGTGTTATATGAGTGTTGAACAATCATCGTTTCGTGAGGCAGAAATTCGCCATCCACAGAACCCGTATGTTCTTTAACCATTAGATGTAGGTGTGTGTAAGTGTAGATCGAATCCTTATTATAACAACATCCTAGTATATTGAGGATACTGGTGTTGTTACAAAAGAAATGAATAAAAAGAGTTTAGGGGGTTGGAGAAGAAAAATAAAACAAAACAACATTAGAGAAGACATTACCTCAAAATCGGGTAACTCTTTTTGATTTGAGACAAAGGCTTCCTTGGGAAGAGTTCTGCCCAAAGTGAGGCTTTTAGGAGTAAGAGGGGGAAGTTGGGAGAGTATTTGGTCAGAGGTTGGCCGAGCCAAATGGCTTGAAAGTGTAAATGAGGTGGGAGAGGTGGGGGCCTTTTATAAGTGGAGAGGAGGGGCACTCTTGGAAAGTAAAGAAAAGTCACTTTATTATAAAATGAGTTTCGGATTTTAGAGGTCCCACACTTATATAATTAAAGGATAAGATGATAAGGGTTCGAAATCTACTCATCCAATAGGTTTTTGACAAGTGTACGCTTTGGATTTTACATTATCTTTACATTTTATTTAAATCGTTAAATAATGAGGTCATCGCTGCATCATCATGATGTAATAATTAATTTAATTTATTTAATGTCTAAAAATTATAAAAAAAATACTATGATGTAGGAAATCTTTTTATATTTCTAATGAATATTTATAATCAAAATTTGGACTTGTGTAACCCCACTTAAAAACTGTTTTAGTAAAACAACTCATGTTTGTGTCAATTTAATTTTAACATTAAATATATATATATTAATGTCATATTCCAACCAAAGTGGCTCCATGGGGTCCTCAAGTTGACCCATGGGTTGTCTTGGTCTGCCATGACTCATCCAATAGGAGTAGGACAAGTGTCAAGCTCATCTCATATTATTAAAACATTATTTTTACCTTAAACTACACTAATTACCTCTAATCGCGATTAAGAACTTAAAAGTTACTATTCACCAAAAAATTATTTTGATCTCATTGAACCACATTTTACTTCTTAATGACAACCATGTATGTCGGATTTTTTAAAATCAAATCACAGAAGTGTTAATATTTTATTTAAACGAAAAATCAGTTATTTAACTACCACTTAGTGGTTTCACTATTCATCAAAAATTGAAGTTTTTCAAAACAATGCCAAAATTTCACCCTAAGCTATAATTGATATTCCGAATTCAAAAATGATGTCTATTTCACAAAATTCCCAACATATAAGTTGAATTAATTAATTTTATAATTAATTCCCGCTGTCACAACAAATAACGTGTTTTTAAGAAACAATTTATATCAAAAGATTGGCAATTGTTTATGTCCAATTTCAATGTTAAATTAATTATAATGACCACCATTGGATAAAATGGTAAAAATATATTCTAATTATACTTTAAAACCACTAAATAGTATAATTTATCACTATAAATTATTTTGATTAAAAAAGTTGTTTTTAAGTATTTTTCACTATTCATAAAAAATTAGAAGTTCTCAGAAAAATACCAAAAATTCAACATAGGCTAATTTCGATATTCCGAATCCAAAAATGAAGTCCATTTTGAAATATAAAATTTCTATAATTTTAAAAAGTGGTTATTACTATTCATAATGGCTACTTTGATTAGTCGCGGTGTTTTAGAACTCGAAGTTGCGTATAATGCAAGCTATTGCATTATTGAATGAGAAGCGTATCATGGAAGCTCGGGGTTTTACATTCTCCCCTCCTTCAATAAATTGCGTCCTCGCAATTTGAAATTTTTTTTTGAAAATAAAAGGTTGAAAATAGAAAATACCTTTGTGGAAAACCCACATCGAAAATAAGGTTAATAAATATATAACATTAAAAGAAAGCAAGATAAGTACAAAGGTCACCCAATATAGCCCATTCTAGGATTCTATAAAAATATGGATATGGAGGAGAAACAAACCATCAAGGTCTGATGGAGAGTTATAGAAAACATGATTAGGAGAAATTTTAACTACAAGAAAATCACAAACTTGTGATTGGTTAAACGGTCATTGAATCCCCAGTTGGAAAAGTTAACCGACAACATTTTTGTTTTAAGTTACCTTTTATAATGTTGAGGAATTTATTTAGGAGATTTACTAAGGACGTAAGGTAATATACATACTTGTTATGTATACTTTCATTCGTTAATAAATTTTTACCACAAACCCAACTTTTACTCCAAATGGTAACAGAACTCAAAAATATTCTATTTATCCTAATTGTATAAGGTTCCAAATGTTAACACATACCATTTAGATTAGTAAAATTATTTTGTAATAACCAGGGACTTCCTGTAGGCTAGTGGTAGGAAATAAAGGCCTGTCGCACTTTGATTGTGGGTTCGATTCCTGCAGCTTTGTCCGACGCGACGGGTTATGCCCCACCCTGCAGGTTGTCCTTTTCCTAAAACTATAGTATCATAATATTCCAAAAATAATCTTCATAAATTTTTTAACCATAAACAATACTATCCAAAGATCAACTTAATCCACTCCAACCTTTATAGTTATCCAAAATACCTCTGTCCAGACTTTCTCTAAAAGGTCTATTAATTCCAAAATCAATTTATCAGATTCCCCAAACAAAGTAAAGTTTCTCTTATTGTCACATATTAAAAATATAATTACCTTCATCATATTAAAACCTTACTGAAATCAACAAGTACTGTAGTACAATACTTATATATATATCACATTATTCTAATAACCAGAATATAATCCATGAGTCCAAAAGCACCATTACATTAGTTATTCTGCTTCAACTATAGTAACACCATAAGATTGTCCTTGATCCCTTGGCCTTTTCTGAGGTAAGTTTCCCTGATTCTTAGGACATTCATTTGCATAATGCCCCATTTCCCTACAATTGTAGCATTCAACATTGATAGCCTATTTCTTTCCCTTGCAATCACGAGCCTGGTGACCCTTTTCTCCACATTTATAACAAACTCCCATTCCTTTTAGGCAAGTACCAGGGTGATTCTTCCCACAATTATCACATAATGGAAAATCCTTCTTTCCCTTTTTACCTTTATCTGTCTCTTGTTCCACCGTTCTCTTCTTCTCTTGCTTTACTTTGTTGTCATAAGACTTAGAGAATTCCTTTTCTGTCTTGATAGCACACGAGACAATATCTTCGTATGATGAGAAGGATTGTGATACTAAATCTCGATGGAGAAATGGTTTTAACCCATCAAAGAAACGATCAATCTTACTCCTTGGGTTACGTATATAATTGGCAGCATGCCTTGCTAACCTTGTAAAGTTAGCCTCATACTTTGCGACATTCTCATCCTCCTTCTGCCTCAGACTCAGAAATTGCCTTTCCATATCTGCTCGATGGTCACGAGGAAAGTATTTTTCTAAGAAAAGCTCTTTGAACTCCCTCCATTCCATATTCGATACGTCATCATCTTCCTTTGTGTTTTGAATCAGCGACCACCACTGATCGGCATCTCCAGTGAGGCGGTAAACTGCCATGACAACCTTCTCCCTTTCACTACTCCCCAAGGCATGGAATATTTTCTCTAAGGAATTTATCCATTGCTCAGCTACTATAGGATTTGTACTCCCATTGAAGGTTGGTGGTTGTTTCCTCATGAAACGGTCTAGCATTGATCCTCCACGTTGCGGATCAGGGTGCTCCATACGAGTAAGGTTATTATTCATAACCTGAGTGAGTTGTCCCAGTATGGTAATAAGTTGATCAGCACCAGTTGCATCTCCAGATCCACAATAATTATCTTGAGCAGGAGGGAAATCCCTACACGGAGTTCGTGCATTGATACGGTTTCCATTCCTTCCACTAGGTGCCATTTCTAAACAATGGCATAAACTAGATTATTTTATGAATCAAAATACATAATTCCATACTTGTAAAACACTTTACATAAATTGAACTATTTATGGATATAATCCATAATTATAAAAATGTTTTCTTTGAGGAAGTATATACTCGTAACCCTTCATAGTGGTTTGTAAAGAAAATGGGAATTATCCTAAGCATATCCCCCGGGAGTGTCGTAACCAAGAGTGCAGCAAGGCCCGTTGTCGTGCACCAGTTCCCGTTCGAGTCTAGCTCAAAGCAGTGTTTTCAGGTTTTACCCCTAGGTACATCTGTGCCAATGCCGCCTCTACCTGCTCGTATCCAGACAGGGATGTATTGCTCAGAAAACTCACAAAATCTCTACAATAACAAAATTCTAGGAAGTTCTTCTATACTAATCCTCAAAGTCTATCTTTGGGCTATGTGCTCTAATCAGAGTTTATCTAAATCTAGATTCCAAGGTTAGTACTAAACTGCCTTTGATACCAACTGTAACGCCCCGACCCCAGCTACCCAGAGTTGGTGCATTACTTCATAACATTGGCATGATCACAAAAGATCAAGTCTCGAAAGACCGATTAGTTTAGTATCCTTGGAAACACTAGATACATTCATAAATGTTACATTACATCATAAAGTGAAAAACTAATAACAAAGTCTTCATAGTCCACACTCATATCCTCTTCTGACTATCCCTGCAGGTCATTCATAAAATACTTTTTCACATCCTGGAAAATATTAAAACATTGAAAGGGGTGAGCTCAGATGCTCAGTAAGGATAACAATATTGCGGAAGCTTTCATAAATAAACATAAACATTTAAGGCAGTGTATAACTAAAAAAAAGCCTTATTAAACTTGAACTTCAGCATAATATGGAAAAAATAAAATCAAATAATGCCACTTACTTACTCACATGGATATTCTACTAGACGAATATTCACATGAAAGATCAATAACCACTTTCATAATGAGGGAATGTATAATGCTAGACATTCTGAAACATTTTGTCAAGGCCTCAGCCAAGATGTCTAAAATGATTAAGGCCTCGGCCAAAACCATAAATCAAATTGGGAAAGGGCCTCGACCAATTCCACGTCTAGTTGTCTCATGAGACCTACCGATGCATCGAGGAGCTATAGCGGGCTACACCCGTCACTTATTAAGTCCAATGCATTCCTTATATGAATAATGGTATATAAACATTTAGGAATACCATTTTTTAAAATACCGTTTGAAATTAATTGCAGTATCAAAATACCAGTTTGATTTTTAGAAGATACTTACATTTAAAATTACTCAAATATACTCCAGTGTTTTTCTGAAAGCATTATGCAAGCTTCTGAAAACAAAATAACTAATTCTGAGACTGCTCGACTAATTACAGGCCATGATGGGTACACGCCCAATCCCTTCCAGTCTACCACACTCGAGAGTCGGGTTTTCTAAAAACAATTTTAAGCTTGCGTTAAATATTTATACATTTTCACTGGATTTTCATACATTTGGGAGAAATATCTCTCTCTCTTTTTTTTAAATCATTTTAAAAAAGTTATGGCTTGCAGAGGAAGACGAAACTCAAATAACGGTCATGGTGGCGGAGAAGTCATTGTATCCACATACGTACGACAAGAAAAAACATTCCTTTTTTTTCGTTTAGTAAAACGCTTCGTATAAAAAAGATTCCTTTTGAATAAACTTAAAAGTCAAAGGGGTTTATACACCGTATAAAAGAAAGTTGTGTATAAAACCAAATATGCCTCAATGAAAGGGGATTGAGACGGAGTCCTTAAAAAGATCATTTTTAAAATAAAATAGATATATTATGTGTATTCACTATAGGTACACATAAAGAATACAAAATAAGACATAATAATATCATGACATAATTTGAAAGTAGGAGATTAACCCAAAGAATAGAAATTGGGTTAAGAAGTTCCCTTACCTCGTGTCTGACTTGACTCAACCGTTCTTTAACCTCCTGAATAATAAACTAGAGTTAATATATACCTTATTAAGAACCATTTTTAATTTCATTATCCTTATTATATCACTTATTACAATGATATTAACATTATGTAATTATTTAAGTTAATAACGATCGTTTTGTCGATGTTTGGTACTTGAGTCAACACTAAACTTCTTATAATTACAAGTTGTTTATGTGGTAGAATATCCATTATCTCCAGAATTATATTCATTATTTAGATGTCATATATATCTTATATATCCAGTATATACATTCATTTATAATATTACATAACATTTAGAGGTAAGAAATGAAATGCACCGTTCATGGAGACGGTAAGCCATACGTACGCATGAACGCTACTTTCATTTCAATTTCATATTTAATGGAATGAAATCATAATGATATAAATGTATAATATAATTCCAGTATAACATATTATATAATACCATTTACTCCATCCTTTATACATCCCACATATGGCATTAACGATTCAAATCACTTTGAGGGGGCGGTAGTCCGCACTTCCTAAAATGAAATTATCGCGTTTTACCCATAATGGAAATCATAAAGTATGCCATAAATGAGAAATACAGAAGCATAAGTAAAACATAAACATATTATATATCATATATAAAAATAGTGACATCTTAATGGCCACCTTTGAAGGTGTTATATGAGTGTTGAACAATCATCGTTTCGTGAGGCAGAAATTCGCCATCCACAGAACCCGTATGTTATTTAACCATTAGATGTAGGTGTGTGTAAGTGTAGCTCGAATCATTCTTATAACAAAATCCTAGTATATTGAGGATACTGGTTTTGTTACAAAAGAAATGAATAAAAAGAGTTTAGGGGGTTGGAGAAGAAAAATAAAACAAAACAACATTAGAGAAGACATTACCTCAAAATCAGGTAACTCTTTTTGATTTGAGCCAAAGGCTTCCTTGGGAAGGGTTCTGACCAAAGTGAGGCTTTTAGGAGTAAGAGGGGGAAGTTGGGAGAGTATTTGGGCAGAGGTTGGCCGAGCCAAATGGCTTGAAAGTGTAAATGAGGTGGGAGAGGTGGGGGCCTTTTATAAGTGGAGAGGAGGGGCACTCTTGGAAAGTAAAGAAAAGTCACTTTATTATAAAATGAGTTTCGGATTTTAGAGGTCCCACACTTATATAATTCGAGGATAAGATGATAAGGGTTCGAAATCTACTCATACAATAGGTTTTTGACAAGTGTACGCTTTGGATTTTACATTATCTTTACATTTTATTTAAATCGTTAAATAATGAGGTCATCGCTGCATCATCATGATGTCATAATTAATTTAATTTATTTAATGTCTAAAAATTATAAAAAAAATACTATGATGTAGGAAATCTTTTTATCTTTCTAATGAATATTTATAATCAAAATTTGGACTTGTGTAACCCCACTTAAAAACTGTTTTAGTAAAACAACTCATGTTTGTGTCAATTTAATTTTAACATTAAATATATATATATTAATGTAATTTTCCAACCAAAGTGGCTCCATGGGGTCCCCAAGTTGACCCATGGGTTGTCTTGGTCGGCCATGACTCATCCAATAGGATTAGAACAAGTTTTAATCTCATCTCATATTAT
This sequence comes from Viscum album, assembly GCA_963277665.1. Taxonomy (NCBI): domain Eukaryota; kingdom Viridiplantae; phylum Streptophyta; class Magnoliopsida; order Santalales; family Viscaceae; genus Viscum; species Viscum album. The sequence continues at coordinate 525,584,087 of OY728150.1, forward strand.
TAAAACATTATTTTTACCTTAAACTACACTAATTACCTCTAATCGCGATTAAGAACTTAAAAGTTACTATTCACCAAAAAATTATTTTGATATCATTGAACCACATTTTACTTCTTAATGACAACCATGTATGTCGGATTTTTTAAAATCAAATCACAGAAGTGGTAATATTTCATTTAAACGAAAAATCAGGTATTTAACTACCACTTAGTGGTTTCACTATTCATCAAAAATTGAAGTTTTTCAGAACAATGCCAAAATTTCACCCTAAGCTATAATTGATATTCCGAATTCAAAAATGATGTCTATTTCACAAAATTCCCAAAATATAAGTTGAATTAATTAATTTTATAATTAATTCCCGCTGTCACAACAAATAGCGTGTTTTTAAGAAACAATTTATATCAAAAGATTGGCAATTGTTTATGTCCAATTTCAATGTTAAATTAATTCTAATGACCACCATTGGATAAAATGGTAAAAATATATTCTAATTATACTTTAAAACCACTAAATAGTATAATTTATCACTATAAATTATTTTTATTAAAAAAGTTGTTTTTAAGTATTTTTCACTATTCATAAAAAATTAGAAGTTCTCAGAAAATACCAAAAATTCAACATAGGCTAATTTCGATATTCCGAATCCAAAAATGAAGTCCATTTTGAAATATAAAATTTCTATAATTTTAAAAAGTGGTTATTACTATTCATAACGGCTACTTTGATTAGTCGCGGTGTTTTAGAACTCGAAGTTGCGTACAATGCAAGCTATTGCATTATTGAATGAGAAGCGTATCATGGAAGCTCGGGGTGTTACAGAAAGTCTCTCGGGTAAGGGATTAAAAAATTAGTCAGTGATAATGAGGCATGGGTTTCAAAAATCCATTAAACACCTAAGAATGATTTGAAAATATAAATTCAAGAAAATGATTCCATATCAACATTCATTTGAAAAACATTTTTCCAAAAACAATGGAGTTATCCACACAATTAACTCAAGAATGAAAAATGATTTGGAATTATTTTAAATTAGGAATCTTTTTCCATGATAAAATTAACATTCTGGCACAAAAGTGAGGGATAAAATAGGGGGAAAGTGAAAATACTATTCAACACAAAAAATGATGAAAATTACAAACTAAACCAGGAAATATACCCATCTCCCCACACCTAGAACATGCAGTGTCCTCACTGTAAAAGAAAAAGAGAATGTAGGAAGGAAGGATAAAACCTGATGGGTGTCATTCATAGGTCTATTTTTGAACATGGAGTTCATACATTGGGGACTCTAGAATGGCTTTATGAAAGTGATTCAACCGCTTCCAATTGACAATGAAGGTTTGATTGGTTTCTTCATTTTGAACCTGAACAACACCAAACAGAGAGACATTAGTAACAATGTATGGTCCAAACCAAAGGTAACAAAGCTTACTGGGATGAAATTTTAGCCTTGAATTATAGAGGAGGACCTTCTGCCCAATTTGGAACTAATAATAAAGGATATGGCGGTCAGGGGAAGCCTTGGTTTTCTTATTATAAATCTTGTAGTTCTCATATGAATATCTTTTCATTTCCTCCAACTCATGAATCTGTAAATTTCTTTGAGTACCTGCACCAGAAAGATTATAATTTAATTATTTGATGGCCTAGTATGCCCGATGCTCAATCTAAATAGGGAGGTAACAAAACTTTCCATAAACAATCCTATAAAGTGAAATTATAATTGGGATTTTAAAATAAGTAAGTTAAAACCATAATGAATAATCAAGTCTAAGACTCCAATCTTTTTTATTGGGTTGAACCATTTTTTCAAGAATTTGTTTTACCTCTCTATTTGAAACCTTGGCTTGACCATTGGTCTCTGGGTTATATGCAGTATACACTCGATGAATGACCCCATACCGACACAAAAGTGATTGCATTGTTCGGTTGAAGAAAATGAGAACCCTAGTCACTGATGATGAACCTATGTAATCCAAACCTACAGAATATCTGTGTTATCAAAAATTCTACAACATCCTTAGAACCATCTATCATTGTGGCTCGTGCCTCTACCCATTTTGGCGTGAAATCAACTGCCAGAAGAATATACAAGTTTCCAAAGTAATTGGGAAATGGACCCATAAAGTTAATTCTCCAAACATCAAAAATGTCATGAAAGAGAAATGGTTGTTGTGTCATTTCATTTATTTTAGATATATTACCCATTCATTGACAATGAGGAGAAGATTTAAAAAAATCATGGGCATCCTAAAAAAGTGTTGGCCAAAAGAGACCATAATCAAGGACTTTGCGAGTAGTCCATTAGGGACCAAAGTGGACCCCACAAGCAAGAGTATGGTAGAATCTGAGAACAGACTGAAACTCTATATCGGGAACACAATGCCTAAGGAATTGATCACTACATGTGCACCAGAGGTAGGGGTCATCCCAAATGTACCAACGAGACTCATTTTTTAGACGAATGGCTTGGTTTTTGTTGAAATTAGTAGGAATAAAAGATACTACCAAATAATTTACAATTTTAGCATACCAAGGAACAACATCTTGCACTCAGTACAATTGTTCATTGAGAAAAATGTCATTTATAGGAATACAGGGGGATGAGTCAATTTCTAAGGATGGGGTAATCCTACTGATATGGTCAGCCACCACATTCTATGCTATTTTTTTATCTCTAATTTATAGATTTAATTATTTAAGGAGTATTATACAAAGAATGAGATGTGGTTTGGATTTCGGTTTCTTTAGGAGATACCGGAGGGCTGTATGGTTTGAGAACACAATGAGTTTGGACCCCAAAAGGTATGACCTGAATTTGTCCAAGGAAAACACAATGGAAAGGAATTATTTTTTAGTTGTGGTTTAGTTTTCTTAGGAAGGGTCCAAATTATGTGAGGCATAGGTAATGACATGTGGAGCTTGATCGACCCTTTTTGATAAGACTACCCCAACTTCATATTTAAAGGCATCACACATGATCTCAAATGGTAAACCCCACTGAGGTGGTTGGATTTCTGAGGGTGATGTGAGACTCAATTTTAACTTATTAAAATATTCTTCACATTCTTTATCAAAAACAAATTCTTTTTCTTTTTGGAGTAATCAAGAGGGGGGGGGGGGGGTCAACTTTACTAAAGTCACGAATAAAACGATAGTAAAATCCATTATGACCTAGGAAAGACCACACATCACATACATTTTTATGGAATGGTAAGGAAGAAATGACACTCGCTTTTGATTTATCTACTTTGATACCATCCCTAGAAATGACATACCCCAAAATTATACATTACCGCACCATGAAATGTAATTTCTTATAATTTAATATGATATTATTTTCAATACAATGACATAGGACTAAACCTAAACTACTCAAACATTCATCAAAAGAGGATCCATACACGATGAAATCATCCATGAAAACTTCCATGTAATTCTTCAGGTATTACAAAATAATACTAACCTTACATTGATGGAAAGTACCTGGAGAATTGCACATACCAAATGGAATCCTTCTATAGGAAGATGTTCCAAATGGGAAAGTGAAGGTTTTATTTTCATGATCCTTGGGGGAAATATGGATATGAAAGTATCCAGAATACCCATCAAGAAAATAGTAATGGGACTTCCCTGCTAGCCTCTCTAGCATTTGGTCAATAAATGGAAATGGTAAATGGTCCTTCCAAGTGTGTTAGTTTAGTTGGTGGTATTCTATGTAGAAACACCAACTATTCTATACATGAGTTGGAACCAATTCATTATTTGTATTTTTTATTATTGTATGTCTGGTTTTTTTAGGAACTACTTGAACAGGACTGACCCATTGGCTGTCAGAGATGGGATAAATGATTTCAGCATCCACTAATTTTGTTACTTCCCTTTTAACTACATCTAAGAGGTATGATTTCATTCAACATTGTGCCTGCCTCACTGGTTTAGCCTCATCATTTAACAAAATATGATGTGTACAAATTGATGGGATAATACCGGGAATGTCTACAAGTGTCCATCATAATGATTTTTTATACACCCTCAAAAGTTCAAGCAGTAACAATTCATGCTTAAGAGGGAGTGAACTAGAAATGATGACGAGAAGCTTGTTTCCATTATCAAGATATGAATATTTTAAATCTTGAGGTAGTTGTTTTAGTTCTAATTTATGTGGATTTTGGATTGATGAGAGTGTGTGTGAAAGTGAAAGGTCACTAATCTCATCTAACTTCTCAATGGTATCATCCTCATATGAGGAATGAGGTTTTACAAGATTAGAAGTATCATTGATGGTCATGTGATTCTTAGTGTTCAATAAATTATCAATTAATAAACATGCATGGAACTTTTCTAGACCACTATAATAATCAATGCATGATTCGTTACCAAGAATTTCAATTAAGGATGAAAACTCAAAAAGGGGATCGAGGGAATGAAAATAAGTTTTTTCAGGGGAAGGGAATACATCAATTGAATTTACTGAGATAGAGGAATTTTCTTCTGAGGTGTGATTCATGGAATCAAGGATGTTGAAATGGACTATGTCACTACCAAATTCCATAGATAATGTATCATTATGGATATTAATTATGGTTTTGGAGGTTTTCAAGAAAGGTGTCCCCAATACAATTGGGGCATGTCCATTCATCCTATCATCTTATATTTTTAGAACATAAAAATCAGCAAGAAAAATTAAATTTTACACCCTCACAAGAACATCCTCTAACACACCAGAGGGGTGTGCAGTAATCTGGTTATCAAGTTGAAAAAAATTCCTGTGGGCTTCAATTCCTTGACCTACAATGAAGAGTAAATAGACCGAGGCATCGCATTTATAGAGGCACCTAAATCAATCATAGCATTAGAAAAGAAATACTCCCCTATGGTGCATGGAATTGAGAATGTTCCTGGATCATTGAATTTGGTGGGAAGCGATGGATATATCAATGCTGAGACGTTCCTCCCCAAGATCACCTTTTCATCTCCATGAATTCACCTTTGGTGTGTACATATATCCTTCAGAAACTTGGCGTATCATGGAATTTTCTTCACGACATCAATCAAGGTGATGTTGACCTAAACTTTTTTCAGAAGTTTCCATTATTTCCTTATCAAGTTCTATTAATTTTTGTTTTATTGTTTTGGTAAACCTTTGGGGAAATGGAAGAGGAATGGTTGGGCTAGGTGTCTCATCAACAGAAACACTCTTTCCTTTGGAAGGGATTCTCTCAGAACAAGGTTCTACCTCATTTGGAGCATTTTTAGTGGTTGGGATGGTGGTTTTATTTGGAGGGGGTGAATCTAGTGGAGGGGTCATTTGGATTTTAAGTTTTGTTCCACTGTTAAGGGTGATGACACTAACATTTCCCTTATTCTTAGGGTTAAATACTAGATGAGAAGGTATTTTACCTGACCCATGGATTTGGATTTCCCCCATCGAGTTGTAAAGTTGGCCTAATTGGGTTTTTAGGTCTTGTATGATAGATTGGGTGGTTTGATGTAATTGAATATTATTGGCATCCATTTGTTTCATCACAACTTCTAGGATAAGCTTAGGTTTTGGAGGGGTTTGTTAGAAATGCCTTTGTTGTGGTTGAGGATTTCTGGGTGGTGGTGGATAACTACACTACCCTGGTTGGTTCCATTATTATTGAGGTTGGTTTGAATACCCCCTTTCCTATAGGCTTGGTTTTATTTCTACCCAGGGTTGGGTGGATAGTAAGGTTCTTTCCTAAAGGGTAGGTTATAGGGGAGGCCTGGAAATATTGCCTCAAAACTCTCATATGTTTCTATCAATTGAGGACATTGGTCAGAGTAGTAAGTGTCAGAAGAACATATACCATAATGGATGGGAGGAGAATATTGGTATTTTCCTTGGGAAAGAGAAAGTTGTCAAAGAAGGGTACTTACCTCTTTGAACTTTGTGTCCACCTTCTTCTCAAATTCGGTACATTTAACCTCATGGACACCTCGAATGGGTACACTGGACCTTGTACCGAATTGTTGAGTGTTCTATGCTATATTCTCAATTAGGTTCCTTTTAGTGATTAGGGTTTTATACACTAGTGCATCACCTACAGAAGAATCAATCATGTTATGATCAATTGTAAATAAACCCTCATAAAAATATTGTATTAAAAGTTGATCACTTATTTGGTGGTGTGGACAACTTGAATATAATATTTTAAATCTTTCCCAATTTTCATGAAGTTTTTCCCTTTGAGATTATATTATACCACATATTTATTTCCTTATTATTGAAGTTTGAGAGGTTAGGAAATATTTTTCATGAAAATTGCGTTTCATGTCTGCCCAACCTCTTATTGGGGAATTAACATAATATAACCAATCTTTTGCTGTATCTTATAAATAAAAGGAAAATACTCAAATATTAACTTGTTCTTCATCCAAATTAGAAAGTTTTATGGTTGAAAACATAGTATGAAATTCTTTTAAGTGCTTATGAGGATCTTCTCTAGCAATTCCCTGAAATCTTGGAAATAAGTGAATTAAATCGGATTTTAGTTCAAAATTGGGTGCCTCACCTTGTATTTGAATGTATATGGGTTGGATGCCAAAATCAGGTGAGGTTAGTTCATTTAGTTTCATATTATTTTTACCCATGTTATGCATGTTTATTTCAGTTTTGATGTTGGTTCTAGAAGAATAAGTAGAAGGATCAAGAAGAGTATCAATGTTTTGTGTGTCCTCCTTCAAAGGGTTCTCTTCTGTGTCTCGGTGTCACTGACGTAAGATCCTCTCCGGTTCAGGTTCGAATGGTGGTAGGTCTCTCAAAATAGAACACGTCATGCACATAACCTACAAAATAAATAAATAAAAACACAAAAATATAGGTAAATGTATATGATAAAAAAAAAATATTCACAAAATTTACAAATATCTTATAAAAAACACGCATTAAAAACCAAAGTGCTCCCCAACAATGATGCCAGAATTTGAATGCGCTATCATGACATGTCAAATTGATTAAGATTTTAAGGTTGATTTATAGTATAGTTAATATCCTAGTTCATCTCTCAAGGATCATTGGTAGGTTTAGAGTATGCGTTTTTAATAAAAAGCACCAGGGGGGGTTAGCAAATAGTTTTATGAAAATAACTTAATTTAAAAAGTTTAATAGTTGATTAACCAAGTGGATTTTTGAAAAATATGAGATAAAAGGGTTCTTTTTGTGTTAAATACACACATTTCAAGTTCATCTTTTTTGGATATTAATTAGGGGTTGATGTAAGTCTTTTGTTGAAATTAATTGGCATCCCGATTACTTTCCATGTTTTTATATCAAAGCATGTTGAGCCAAAACATGACATAAAAATCATATAAGAAAGGTCTAGATCTCATGCATAGTATTATAACTTCCAAAGAAAATTGAAATATCAAATAAGTGGGGAAGAAAATGATCCTTGTGCTGTACAATCAGAACGACTCAAGTCACGCACTCAAAACCTCACACCAATCGGTTAAAAGTAAATAGAATTTCATTCAGTTAAATCAAACAAAGATAAATAAAAGTAAAATAATTCAGAATGAAATGTTTTAAAACCCAAAATACATGAAACCAGTATTATTACAAGTTCCGGAACTCCCTTTACAAGATTTTTATCTCCCTCACAATGAACACCCACTGATTAGCCCAACATCAAGAGGATGAGGTAAGTTAGGTGGAACTACTTCTTCATCCATGATCCCCTTATGAGGATAAGAGCCCCTAGAACTTATAGTATGATGAGGAGACTCCTATAGGACTCTAAAATGGTAGATCTTGGCTCCTGGTTTGAACAACCAAATTAGGTTCCCATGGTTCCTTTTTAAAGTCAAAATGGAACATGGTTTTGAGAACCCTGTTTTTGAGATACCACTTATTATCAGTTTTAGACTAGTATAAAGCCATATCATGACTTGGAAAAAAGATAAGAGTTGTTTTAAAGAATATTTACTATCTCAATGTTAAATTTTGTTTCCATTAAACATATGGTTTGGGAGATATGGTCAAAATACCGAACTAAACTTTTGAATTCAGGCAGATTCTGTCCCCTGGACAGAATGGTTCAGACAAGCCACCAGATTGACGAATTGGGATTTGATTCCTTGTGATGAGTTGTATCCCATGAAGTTTTGGAGTGGAATACAAGGTTTTAGACCATTTAGATGCACTTAATTTTCTTAATTTTTAAAACAGTAGAAAGATGTCCATGGGATACCATGCAGTTTGACCCATTTCCTTCTAGATCATCTACGGGGCCTCCAAATCACCTCCTCCTACAATGAATTCAATAAAAAAAGTTACATTTACCTTTTTAAAAGTGATAAAAACATAATAAATTAATCAATAATCAAGTTAAATTTTTTATTATTTCAATAATTTTCAATACAAAACAAGTTTAACACAGTAGTGTAAGGGTGAAAATGAAACAGTGAATCGCGGTGCGATCAGTGGTGGACTAACACTCTTGGGTAACCCCTCTATAGATGGTACCTACTTACTCATAGTTACTACTTAAATAAAGTCTAGTCTTGTAGGTAAGTTTAACAATATAGAGAAGGTTGACCCATCAAGTTTGAGTTCGGTCTAGGCTATAACTGACAACACAATGAAATCATAGGTTACCCTTGACCCTGTTAGAACTGATGTTGTGAAGTTTGGTCCTTCTCCTTTGAAAGATCTAATTCATCTAAAACCTGGTGAGGAGGAAAATGCACCAATAGTTCCTGGGAATTCCCCTCTAGTGGTTCACACTAGTGATGTTGTTGTGATGTCATCGATGGTTATGCCCAGTGATGAAAGCAAGGAACTTTGTCCTAGGAGTACTAGGAGAAAGGTATATTTTGTATACTAGAAAATTTGAACAGAGCTAGTACCTATATTTAATTTATGAAGGAAGGTAAAAAAGTTCATGTTATTCCCACAAAGGCAGTTAAGTTAGATGCATGGAAAGAAGCAAGCAAGACTCCAAGGGGAATCTTTGAACCTAAGGATGAGTCAGAGAGGCTCGAAAGAGTTCGTGGAATAGGTTCATCTAGAGAATAGGATCCTCAGGACTCAGAGGTTCCCATCATATTGGATGATAACTTTGGTTCTCAAGTTGATGATGATAAGACATACCCAAACCCTAGAGGAGAAGTCCTTATCCAAAGGCCGGGGTGGTGGTCTACCTCACTCTAATCAATGAATTTTTCTATTTTTATGGATTAGGGAGGATCTTATTTAAGATAGTTTCTCTTGGTTTTTGGGTAGTTGTATGCCTAGATTTTTATGGTAGTGTATTTTAACTCTTTATTACATGCCATTTCCCTTGTTTTTTCCTTTAGCTTCTCCATGATCAATTTTAATAAATTTGATGGGAATGGGTCTTTCTGGACCATTACCCACACCTTCTTGGATTAATAATATTATTTAGCTTGTTGGGTTTCAATTTTAGAATATTCTACCTTAGAAATTCCATGGAGGTTTGGGAATGAATGTTTAATGGAATTTTCAACCGAGTGTTACTTCAATACCTCTAAATCTTTCATCTAAGAATTAAAGGATTTCATTATAGGCAATGGGTTGAGTCATGGGAATCACCTTTTGAATAACTAGGGGACTCATGTTGTGTGGAATTCTGATGATTCAAATATCTTTGATTATTTGAGGAATAATCATGTTTCTTTTCATGAAAAAGTTTTGAGAAGTAGGTATTTCCCTAATTTTTTTGGTAAAACCAGTTTTCTAACATAGAATAATTAATAGAAATCAATCTTTACCATTGTTGGAGGTGAACCATAAAATTCATAAAGAGAATATTAGTGAATACAAATGTTATATCCTTTCCTTTTTAATTATTCAATTAGTGAGAAATCCATGGAAGATTGGGGACATTCAAAGTCAACTAACTTAGATATGGAGCATTGGTGATTAGTGAATCACCTCAATTGGTTGGAATTTATATCATATTGTTTTCCATAAAAGGAACTCCAAAAAATGCCTAGTGTTTTCATTTTGTATCACTCAAACCTAGTATCCTTAGAATTCAAGAATGGGATCCTCTTTTTGATCATTATAACATCATTAACCCAGTTACTAGAAATTGGATTCAAATTAGAGGCCTTTAATGGTTCTTCTGACATTCACAAACATTTTGGGTTGTTTTCTTAGTAGTGGGAATCCCCATAAAATTTTATAGGAAAACTGAGCATTTTTGGAGTGGTCATTTTTATAGAATCCTTAGAGAAATTGACCTATTATCTACTCAAAGTGATACTTTCATTCTAGTTTCTCTTGATTTTAGGAATGGTATTTTAATTGAGTATAAATGACTACCTATATTCTATGGAATTTGATATTGCATTGGATACTTGAGTGGAAAGGTTCAAAGGAACTTAAAATGTTCTAACTACAGGAAGACATGTCACCTAATTGAGAATTGAAAATTATGGTCGCCTTATAAAGAGGATAAGGTGATATGAACTAACTATGCTGCTACTTAGGGTAAGATGATTTACCAAGATAAAATTATTGATAAATTAGGTAATATCAATGGACTATAACCCTTAAAAAATTCATCAAGGGACTATATGTATAAGACCTTTGCTAAAGCTATAACCAACTCTTCAAATGAGAATGTACAATATAACACCCCAAGGTTTTACAAATAGATTTAATAAAATACATGAAACATTGAGTCTCTTGATAATGTAACTTTGTTTTAAGGAGATATTTATAAAATAGTAGTTAAACATAAATTTTCCACTTCTATGATTTGAATTTTGAAAAACGAACATCAATGGTTATGATCAGTAAGTTATTTGGAGTCCGATAGAACAAACTTGTTTTTTTTTGTGAATAATAACATACCCTTATGAATATTAATATAACCCTTATGAATATTAAATCTTATTAATATTTCTTTTTCTTATGTTTATAAGATAAGGAGGTCTTGATTAATTTTTCAAGGTGATATAAAATTAGTTATAGTTTTAAAATTGTTATTTTTCGAAAAAATTATGATTTTATTTAAAAATTCAATTAATAATATTTAGAAAATCATTTTCAAAAAATTAAATTAAATTTTGAATTATACATGTTGAAAAATGATTAGGGTGAATTTTTTGGATTTTTCTGAAATACTTGAATTTTTGGTGAATAGTGAAATACAGTAATTAACAAAATATGCTAAATAAATGAATTTATACATCATGCTTGAGTCACGAATAATGTAAATGGAAATTGGTTCGAACTTACATTCACTTATTACAGTTTTTTTTCACATGAATCAAGACTATTCAAAGTCTTTAGAAAAAATATTAAACTAATGATTAAAATAATGTAAAACTCATCCTCTCCTTCACTATAAATACCAACCTCACCCCCTATTCCTCTCACACCACTCAACCCTTGAGAATTTTATAATTTCTTCCAAATAATCTTCCCAATACCCTCCCCCACGTCCAATATCTACTGGTCTCATGAAAGGCCATAACCAAGGGCCTTAAGGAGGATCTCAAGGAGAAGAGATCAAGAGGTAAAGATCCTCTTTCATTTTCTTATGTTTTCTTTTCAATTATTTATTTTCTTATAGTATATTATTCTAACATTATTTAAGAGGCATGAAATATATATTATTATATATATTATGGATTTTTATCATGTTTATGGAAAAATTCATCATCATTCTTCTTCTCCTATTCCTCGTATTTTTAAAATAAAAACACCGTCCATGATGTGCCGATTTACCAAAATCGTTGATGATGTGTTTTCAATTTCCATTACTTCCTTGAAAACTGGTTATAAAACCATTTTAATGGTTGAAAACAATTTTAATTTATATGATATATCCTCTTTCAAGTTCTAGATTCAAAATATATACATAATATTAAATTATATAATGAAACTAGTTTGTGATTATCAAAGAACCGCCAAAATGATCTAAACAGATATCACTAAAGATTTATCTAATCATTCATCTTCATAACACATAAAAAAAATAATTTATGTAATAATTTAATATTTCGAAAACATATTAATACCATTTCATTCCACTCCTATAATTTCATTTCTATAAAAAAATAAAATCTAATACAAACCGGTCATGAAAATCATGTAAAGAACGCACCTGAAACAATGGAAAGAACAAAATAATAATATTTAAAGGGTGAAATGATGTTATGAAATGATCATATAAGGTGTTATGAACACTAATATTTTTATTTATGATATTTATAACACTATTTTAACTATTATATATGAGGTTTAAACACATTTTAAGTAAGACAAACCCGAGGTAAGGGAATTCTTAACCCAATTTCCATTCTTTGAGTTAACCTTATACTTCATTATTTATGTGGTATTAAAATTTTTTGTGTGATAAATTTTGTTTATATTATGTTGAATGATGTGTATTTATAGTGTATATACATATTCCATCCACTATATTAAGTCTCACTTCAATTATATGATATTTGTAAGGGGATTTTCTTTTAAAAATTTTCTTTTAAAATTCTATCTTACAACATTCAAAAACAATGTTTTTATGAAATTATTCATATTGTATGATTATGTTATGGTTCTTGGGAATTGTCTATTATGAATTTTGGGACCTATATCTCCCTAAAATTCCTTGGGTATTTGAATTTTTGAGGTCAGTTGTATGGTTACTCCAAGTGTAATTGTGATGATTATAGAATAAGGTAACCGTGAGGGTCACATTGTAAGGTATCCATGAGGGTTACAAATTATAAGGTAGCCAAGAGGGTTACAATATTATGTAATTAATTCCCCAAGATACATTTATGGTTCTATTTATGTTCTTAATGTTTTGTGGAAGTCTCATGGTAATCTCAAGTTTCACAAAGTAGGTATATATGGGTGACAAGTATGTCTTTTTGAAAATGATTTCATATGTTTACAAGTATTCATGGACTAATGTTTTTTTTCCTTCTTTTTATATCCCTTACTAATATTTTTTGGGATAATCCCATTTTTTTAAATGAATTACATAGGTTATAAGGATGTTTAAGACAAATAAGTAATCCAATTTAAATGTTATTAATATTTTTCAAAGAAAACTTGTTTTATTTGAAATGTTTTATATTTTGGAAGAAACATATAGTGTTTTTATGGTATCCGATCTATATAAATATGGAATGTTATTTATTTATTATACCATAATTCTACAAAACTCTAAACTTTAAAATATCCTCAATGTGAAATTAAGTGAGTTCTTGACTAAAATTTAAGATTATGTAATGTAATAATGCTGGGTCCTTATATATTGGGTGTTGGATCCAGTAATAATAGGGAAGCTGAATGGGATGAACCCAGTCACGCATCAACCATTGATGAGAGGTATACTAAAAAATTTGTAGGTATATGTAATCATATGATTAATATCCTTAAAAACATTAGATGAAAAGGAAACACTTCCACTATGAATCAATAAGATACAAAGCTATTAGATACTGGTATTTCTGAAATGTGGTCTTCCAAGAGTGAGAGTTATGCTGATCTTTTGGACTTACAGGAAGAATCCTATATGAAATGAAATACTCATAAAAGGAAGAGGTCCATTAATTATCCATTCCCTATATAGTGACATGTAAAGAATGTTTCATTAAAACATAATGATGGTAATGAAATGATTCAAGTCATGCCCTCTGCACCCACCAACAGGGTCAAGAATTCCTCCATTCTCAACACTCGTTTCTCTTCTTTTCTGGTAAAGGTTATGACTCCTAAAAAAATCTGGGATGGCTATATGTTCAATGTTGTGTGATAACCTAGTAAGGCTTTTGAACAATTTTCTATGGGTATTTCAAAGGGCACCAATACTTCCTCAATGATTCATGTAGGTGATTCTTTCCGTACAGAGCCTACTTTACCTAGAAAAGATGGGATCTCTCGAAACCCTATTCTCCTAGACCCGAATTAGATTGTTTTATGATTATATTTCATATAATAATTTATACTCTTCAAAAAAAAATTAGTTAGTTAAGAGGACTCCTATACAGGGGGTGTGGATGGTTGGTGGTGTAGGTAGCCAGCCTTAATATGGCCACTGCTTCTATCACAAAGGTGAGAACTTCTCCAGGGAGAGAAGTATAGGATGATTTTATATCTTATGATAGAAGGGGAACACTTTATAAATTTCTAGGATCTACTAAAACCAAGTGGAAAGAGTATACTCTAGGTATAATGTTGGACACACCCTCAACCCAAGTGGAAAGATTTGGATATGACTCATATTTGGTACAACTAAACCATGGATACAAACCTGATTTCAAATATGTATAGGTTCCTATATCTATAGATTATGTAAGAGATGTTGGAGTTCTTTCAACTCCCACTGTACTAATAGTACAATATGTAATTTCAGGATATTCTAATGAGAAAATGGAAGTAGATAATGAAGACGCTTCCCATAAGTTCATACTTTCAGTGACCTTAGATCTAGTTCCCCAAGTGAGGCCTTCTATACAGGTTGAGGATGAAACTGATGATCCTAGGTTGGGGGAAAATACCCCTAAATTTTTCTGATACAATGAAAATTAACCGTGGAAATTTTATGCAACCCAAGATTTATGATTTTTTGGAGGCAATGTATAAAAAATATAATATAAGAATCCCTCCAGAGGAGCTTGAGCAAGAGAGGTTTCCTCAAGGCCCGAGTGATGCTACCAAAGACTAGTTTCAACTAAATATTGAATATATATATGTGTGTGTGTGTGTGTGCGTGTATGAAAAATTGGGATTTATAATCTTCATCTGTAGGTATTACATTGCAATCTTGTAGTTTTTTATACTCAAATAATGAAGATAATATCTAATCAAATATAGAACTAGATATTTTGGTATAATCATTTAAATAAATTATTCAAATAGATTAGGACATAGTCAGTGAATCCATCAAGTTAATGAAGTTATTTGAGGATGTATGAAAATTTTACCACAGTTCTAGTGATAGGGATGCTGATGGTGTAGGCAACAAAGATATCCCCACTAAAAAATTGGATCTAGATGACCTGGCCAACCCTGGGTAGAAGGTTAGACATTGGAATAGTGGTCGACATCCATGTGGTAGGGGGTATACCATGGATCATGGGTGAAACATATGCTGGTTTTGCAGGTTACCCTTGCATGGATGTCTAGTGGAGATTATTTTCACTCTAGTTTTATGGTGACATTTATTTTTTGATATGTTGTATTCAGGGACTCAACTTTCCACTTCATTTGACATTACAACCCCTGGTTTCTCATTTCCTTTTTTAAAAAATTGATCTTGGTCCTAGTTATATGGGATCATGCTATAGGTTTTTTAAGAATAATTATAATATTAATTACTAAAAATTATTTTTAAATGTAAAATTAAATATATTATTAATTAAATTTTTAAAATTCATTATGAAAAATTATTACCAGCTATTTTTTTTATTAATTAGATTATTAATTGCATAATTTTTTAATGTAATAATCATAGTTTTAGAAATTTTAATGACATTATTGATAATCATTATTATGACATTATCAGTTACTATTTATTCATTATGATAAATTATTACCATCGCTTCCTCCTCCTGTACTGTACCCAGCCCGCTTTGCTGCCCCAACCCGCTCCCTCCCTCCCTCCTTCTCCACTACACCCAGCCCGCTCCACCACTCCGCCACCCCAAACCCTCTCCCTCACTCTCTCCTCCTCCACCACCCCAGCCCTCTCCCTCCCTCCTCCTCCTCCTCCACTGCCCTTCCCACCCGCCTCCACCCCTGCCCCCTGTCGCTGTCCTCCTACCCGCATCACTCTCCTGCCTCCTCCACTACCCCATGCACACCCCCTGTCATTGACGTCTTCCCCAGGACTAGACACCTCCGCTCCACAGCCGCACCCCTCATGTCGATGTCCTACTCCGGCTCCCCCCCCACGGCCTGCCTCCTTCGGCAGGTAAGTTAAAGTCATTTTATTATTATTTTTTGATTTATTTTTGTTATTTCATAATAATATTTTAATTTTTAATTATAATTTTTAATATTTTTAATATTTTTATTTTACATCTCATAAATTTTTAATGAAAGTTTTAAAAAAACCTTATAACATCATTAAATTTTATATCACACCCTTATTTCTTAATTTAAAATTCAATTATTTTTATAATATATCTATATTATTTTTTTATTTATATGGTTATTAACTTTTAATATTATTTTGTTATTTTTTGAAATTATGATCTTTTTCATAATTTTAGTTAAAATGAAATCATTCATTTTTTAATTTGTAATTTTATAATATTTCATTATATTATCACATTTTATAATGTATGCATTTGTATTTGAATTATGAATTATTAATTTTTAGTGATTAAAATTTATTATTGTAAAAATATAATTCTTTTAATGTTTAGTGTACTTTTTTACTCTATAATAATTGTATTAAAAAAACTTTATATAAATTATTTTTCTAATATAGATATAATATTTTGTCATTGTAGGTTATCTTAAACATGTATCAACTTAAAAAAGATGTTGAATTAGAAGAAATTCATGAAATTAATGATAGTAACTTAGTGATTCATTGTGTTGATAATGATTTCCAATCTAGTCAATCCATGAATAAAGATGAAAATAAAAATAATGATGTTCAGGTTGAAGCAAAAAATCAAAAAATACCACATCTGATGTTTGGAGTTATTTTGAGAAAATGGGTGTAATTGATGAAAAACTGAGAGTTAAGTGTAAAGGATGCAGATTAGTATTGGTGATAGGTGGAAGAAAATATGGATCATCAACTTTGTCCTAACATACTAAAAAATGAAATGAGATCAAAGTATTGAAATATCAGAATGTTCCTTCAATGATTTTTGACCATTAATGTAAGTCATGAAATAAAAAGTCTGATTAAAAGGTGTTTCTGGAAAAGATGATAACAGCCATTATAATACCTGACCTCCCATTTATATTTGTTAAATATTAAGGAGTTAGATAAATCTTGAATTATTTGAATCCAAAAGTGAAGTTTTTTTTCTATAAGTACTACAAGCTCAGATGTGATGGAAGTATATGATCAACATAAAATAATTGAAAGATATTTTGTAAAAAAATTGTGGTAGGATATGTCTTACTTATGATTTGTGGACGACTTATACTAGTAAGGAGTATATTTGTTTGACAGATCAGTATGTTGATTTAGAGTGGTAGTTAAAAAGAAGAATTATTTCTTTTATTGACATGAGACCTCCACATTCTGGTGCTGAATTGAAAAAAAAGTAAAATAAATATTAGTTTATTGGGGTATACAAAAGAAAATTTTATTTCTTACCCTTGAAAATGCTTCTGCCAATGATTCTATGCAAAAACAGTTAAAAGACCAATGGAATTTTGAAAATAATTTTCTATATAATTTTTTATGTTCGATTTTATGCCCATGTTTTAAATATTATTATTCAATAAGGTTTAAAATTTATTGATTCTACATGCCAAAAAATTATAGAGATCATTTATTATGTTAAACACTACTATAAATCCTACCCATACATATGGTTTATATAAACCATTATTATACACCCCCTTTCCCAACAGTTTTTCCAAAACCATTGGGAAAATGTCCATTTTTCCAAACGTTTTTTCCAAAACCATTAGGAAAGGGTAATTTGAGGCGAATTTTCCCAATAGTTTTCCCAAACTGTTGGGTGAGGGTACTTTGAGACAAATTTTTCCAACGGTTTGGGAAAACCATTGGTAAAGGGTACTTTGAAACCACTTTTCCCAATAGTTTTCCGAAACCATAGGAAAAGGGTTTACTTTTCCCAATGATTTTGGAAAATTGTTAGGAAAGGGTTGGTACCTATCCCAACAGTTTTCAAAACCATTGGGAAAGGCCTATTCTAATAGTTTTAAGAACTGTTGGTATAGGTACCCTTATTTTTTATGAATAATTTTGTCAAATAAATCAATATATAAATCAATATATATATATATCCAAATATATTCACAAATGTAACTATAGGGTAGTGGTAAAGTCTTTGATATATAATGCATAGTTTGTGGGTTCAAACTCTTGTTGTAATTTTTTTTAGATTTACCTATCCCAATAGTTTGAGAAAACCATTGGGAAAGACCTATCCCAATGGTTTGGGGAAAACCACTGGGATATGTCTTTCCCAATAGTTTTTAAACCATTGGGATAGGTCTTTCCCAATTCCAAATCACCCAACGACTTCCCAAACTACTGTTATATTCAATTTTTCCATTAGTGAAAGGTTCTGAGTGTAGAATGACACACTTTCAAGATAGCAAAAAAAGTGTTTTAGTAGATAATAGTGTGATTTTGAGATTGGATGTTCCCACCAGGTGAAATTATACATATACAATGCTAGAAAGTTATTTGAAGTATAAACATATTTTCAATAATTTGGATATTTATGATCCAAATTATAAGAATTTCCATTCAGAAGAATAATGGAAAAGAGGTGATTTTATTTTCTATTTTTTGAATCATTTTTATGATTTGATAAATTTGATTTTGGGATCCACATATCCTACTATAAATTTATACTTTGGTCAAGTTTGGAAAACTGAGTGGTTTTTATTGCATAATTTCAACGATGATGATGATGTCATTAGAACAATGTAGTGAAATATGAACAAGAAATTTGTTAAATATTGGAGTCATTATAGCATTCTACTTGCAATGACAGCTGTGTTTGATCCCCGGATCAAGTTGACAATGTTGAAATTTAGCTATAAAAGTCTGATTCATGTCATTATCAAGAAAATGTTTCTATGGTGAGATGAATCTATATCAGCTTTATGAAGAGTATGAAAAGGATTTCCCTCAGTGGGAACTAATCAAATGGGTTCATATTATGCTTCTCTTAATTCTTTAACAATGGAAAATGCTAATGTAATTGATTTAAGTTTAAGTTCTTATTATTTAAATCATTATTTATGTTTTTTATTTTATTTTATTTAACCTTTTTTGTTTATATATATGTTTATAGATGTGGATTGATCTATAAAATAAAGTAGTTGACCCAAATGATAGAAAATAAAAATTGGATATTTATTTGGAGATGCAGTTGGTTAATATATCAATTTATAGAAATCTAAATGTGATTGATTGGTGGAAGGATGAAAGTAAAATATTTCCTATTTTATCACTCATGACATTTGATTTGTTAAGCATTACCGTCACCATAATGAATTCATAGACAACTTTTAACATTATAGGGAGGGTGTTGAATAAATACAAGAGTTGTCTTCTACTAAAAAATATTCATGCATTAATTTGTGCTCGAAGTTTGATTCATAGTCTTGAAAATATGGGTAACTTTATCATTATTATATTTTATCATGTTATATATATAATAATTATATTAAAATTTATTTTCTTGTAGGATTGGATGATGAAATAGGAGAATTTGGTTTGGAGGAAGATTTTTGTTCTGAAACTATATATGTGGAGAGCACAAGAACTCCTTCGATTTCTTAAATGTATCTCTTCATAATAATTAGTAAGGACCTGTTATTTTTATTGATATTTTTTATAAGATTTTTTATCAAAATAAAAACCATAAATTGTTTATTTTTTAATATATTTTTTATTTTATATTTTTATTGAAATATAATTTTAATTGTGTTTTGATATAGGGTTTGGAGGAAACAATAAAGGAGACAAGGGTCTATATAATATTCGAGTAGCATGTGAGAGAGATCGACCTCATTCTATATTTGTTGTTGAGTGTTGTATACTTTATATTTGTAACTTTGATTTTGAAAATTTGGACTTTTAAGCTAATTATGGAAAATTTTATAATTAGGTGGAATTTTGAATAGTCATTTCAATCATTTTATAAATTATTATTATTTTAATATTTTTAATATTTCATTCATATTCTCATGTTTTGCATGCATAAATCCACTTATTTTTCATGAGGTCTTTTATGAGCCTATTAAAATGAAAAAAATTATAAAAAAAATAATTAATGCGGGTTGCCCATGGGCTTTCCCACATCCACTGTGGGGTGGGGAGGGCTTGATAAATCCACATGTTTTTATGTGGGATTTTGTGGGTCTAGCCCGCATAGTCTCAATCCCACATGGGATTACCCTCCCTGCCCCACCTATTTCACATTGCTAGCTTAGAAATCACCTTCTTTAAAATATTCATAATGAAGCCTATTTCATAGTTAGTTCCTTCATTGGACACTTTATAAAGAAGGGTTTTAATGAGAAAGTTCATTATTCATAAGTCTTCTAATGAAGGCACTACCTCTTGCAGCTCTTAACCGTAAGAAAAAAATACCTCTATTTCTATAAATAGTTTTCTAATTTCCATATTTTTGGATTTTTTTTATTATTTTCTTTGGTTACATGATTTTTTTTCTAAACTTGGGAGCAAGGTTTTTTATGGGAAATGGGTATGCCTATGATTAATTTGTAGTGATTTGGCCTAATAGAGGCTAACATGATTTCCTCAAACACCACATACCAATGTTGTGTCTCATTTTTTTATATATATATACCAACAAAAAATAAATGTAGGCTTATATCTATTATTTCAAAAAATACATAAATAAATTAAAACAAAAAAATTAATCCATTTAAATAATTTAACTCCATTTTTTATAAAATATTGAAAATTTGTTTACTTCCCATTTAATATATATAATTTGAAGATATTAATCAAATAAATTAAATAAAAAAATAGAAAAATAACACTCTCACCAACCATAACTTTCCATTTTGTCATTCATAAGAAAACAATATGTATTCATTTTAATAGGAATATGGGAGTACTTTATTTTTCCCAATAACATCTTCTAAGAGGGATATTCATAGTATACACATGAAATCCAGTTTATCATAACTATACATGATATTTATAATTTATAGAACATTATATTTCAATATAATAAGTGAAATAGATAAATATTTATAAATAACATCACATATGTTCTAGTTAAACATTTTCCTATAAGAAAATTATGGTTTTTTGAAAATTATTTATATGTGGTAATAAAAAGTGAGGGAGAGATCGTGTCTCCATACCTCATCCCTCTATTTGTTTCACAAAATCCAAACTATATTCCCATAATAGATATAGAAAACCAAGGTGATAAAAACATGTAAAGAATAAGTTATAACATTCTTTAGAGAAACCAAACTAGCATAAAACTATAAGAACAAAATCCCACACCAACTTATAATAAACCTATTTAATATCCAAAAAAATTATGACACTTACCCAATGAATTTTACAAGTGAGGTCCACCAATATCAATAATAATAACCCTATAAATATTTAAACCTTCAATAAATTAGTGTTTTTGATTAAAAATCATGAATGGTATAGGATATATGATGCTAAAATTTAACACATAAAGTGTATTTTGTATTAAAAAATAAAATAAAAAAATGATTTAGAAAAAAGTGTTAAAATCTAAAATGGTTCAATTAAATAGGAAGAATTAGGAAGGAGTTAGTTTCCACTGATCTAGGTAAGGAACCACCTCTAACAAAACCCCATAACACTATAACCACTTTAGCATTGATCATATCTCATGATTAAATATAGAAGGATCATGGGAACCCATTCGGACATAGTGTACTATCTTTTTGAGGCCCTCTTGAAGTCTTTAAAATCCCATAATCCCTGTTTTTCATACTCATCCTATAATTATGCATGTTGTTAATAATTATTATGTTTATATTAATAAATTCTCTTTAATCAGAACGATCACCTTTTGAAGTAAAAACCCTAGTTATATCCCCTAAATAGTAACTGAGAATAAATTTACTATTTGGGAACACATAACACTTAACTACTTTATGAATAATACATATTCATATTTCTTGTTAGGTATATTAAAATTATTTTCCTATTTGGATTGAAGCGTGATAGTCAAAATTATTACATTATCCTTCGATAATATTGAGAGCATGAGAGTTTTCCTTAAATTAAAACTCATCACGAGTTAATTTTTTTTGAGTTTTTTCTATTTATGTACAATCTATAATGCTAATTCTTCATCATAGAACTTAAAAAAATCCTATGTCCTTTGAATCTTTCACTAAATAAATGTCATTAATATTATTAGTATCTTTAATATCCTCCCACAAATAACGAACTTAAATGGGGCATTTTAGGTCCTCTAAATCATTTAATAAATATTTAAACTATAGTTTTAATTCTTCACTAATACATTTTAATATTTATAAAATGACATTCTGACATGGAGAATCATAAAAAAATATCCTTTCTCATATGGAAAACTACACTATCTTCTTTTCCCCCCCACTTCTATGTATTTTTTAAATTTAATTATTAAAATAGATCTTTAAATATTTATTGAAATCATCTACTTGCTTATATAATCTTCCCTACACATTAAAATAAAGTCATTTGTCTTTGAATTTATTCATACACCTAAAATTATAACACTCTTCAATTTTGTGAAATATATATATTTTCAAATAATTTTAATAATTTTTATATTTTTCATTACATAAAATATCGAGTTTAGATTTCATTAAATGAAACAAAAAGTTTGACTTTTATTACACATAACACTAAGTTTAGCTTACGTTGCACACAATAATGAGTTTAAATGAAACATGACATATTATTAAAATATTATTATTTAATACGATATTTATCACCTTGTCATTGTAATAGAGGGTATGAATATGATTAAATAAATTATGAAAATATTTTCGTTACAAAATTATATAAAATGAATTTTTAGTGACCAATAAATTAAAAATGAAAATAAAATCCATTTGAAAATAAAGAAAATCTTTTTTTTGGAAAACTATTTTTATACAAACAAACACGTTTTACCCAAATAAATTTTAAAAAATAATTTTGGTGAATAATTTCAATAAATTTTATATATTATATATTTAATTAAATGTTTAAAATTAATATTATTTGTATTCTAGACAATAGATAATAATAAATCACACATTATGCTTAAAAACTATATTTTTCTAAAAAGTAGTTTTGTTGCCTTTTTTAGAGCACTTATTTTAAAAATAATTTTTGAAACTTATAGAAAATTTATTTCACAAAATATTTTTTTTGAAATCATAATGTCAAAATTATATTAGGGATATTTTTTGGATAATCTTATGAAAATATTAATTTTTTAATGAATAGTGAAAAATGCAGAATTTTAATTGAAACTGTCTTTTTGTTTAAATTATTTATAAAACTAAATTATATTTTAAATTGTTTTTAAAGTAAAATTAGTTCAATTATATATCTATTAATCCATTTTTTGTCATTTTAATCATTTTAATATTGAATTTTTATATAAAAACTTTGCAGAATTTTGATCTTTTTCTTCTTGAAAACTTGCTTTCTCGCCTGGTCGATAGGATTAATTTTAAATTAAAAATTTCTCATTATGTGAATTTAATTTCAAAAAATTGATTAATTATTTTTAATAAGCACAATTTATATTATATAATATGGATACTTTAATTTTTTACTAAAATTGATAGTGAAAACAGTAAAAATAAATTACCACAGTTAAGGTAAAAATGGACTTGGGGTTAAACTAAAAGGTTAAGGGTTAAAATGACCTTAAAACATGTATAAAATATATAATATGGACATATTTAGACCATATAATATATAAGGATCATGAATAATCTATTTTGGAGCCTTGTGACATGAGAAAAATGTGGGTACACCTTTTTCTTTTCAACAAATTACAAGTGTGCCACTCACCTCACTTATAAAAGAACACCCCTCTCCTCTATTCTTCACACCATAAAAACCTTTTGTTTTTTCATATGCACGACATAATAACTTAAAAATTTCCCTTATACCATCCAATAATCCATAGTTTTTTTCAGAAATCCATCCTAGGAATGCTTTTGTTGCAAACCTAAGGAGGTTACCTGAAGAAGAGGTAACATTTTTCAATGAGTGTTTTTATATTATTTCTTCCTCCACAAAATTAAGTTATTAATAAACCAATATGATATAATAAAACCAGTATCTTACATATAATTATATATTTTAATGTTAATTTCATGACCTAAAAACATCTCCACTTCCATCAAAAGGGATACAAAATCATCATTCGTGTGTACGGCGGGCTACGACCTCACGAACCGATATCATTCATTTTTTATATTATCACCTCTCATTGTTGGATATGATGATTGATATAAAGTATATATATGATTTTTATAACTTAATTATACCTATGGAGTAATTATATCATACATTTTTTTTACTTTCCATTCCATAGGGGATATGATAATGTCACTCGTGTGTACGACGGACTACCGCCTCACGAAGCGAAGTGGTTCATTTTTCACTAAAGATTTATGTGGAAGATAATAATGATAAATATATGTGATATAAATGACATAATTATGATATTAAAGAAATATTTATCATTCTTAAAGTCTAATATATAATTTTCTTTCTTATGTTTTCACTCATTGAAAGATGATAACATTATTCGTGTACGTGTGGACTACCGCCTTCACGAAGTGATGTGACTCTCTTTTCATCACCAAACCACATAGATGATATGTGTAATTATATTTAAAGAAATAATATTGTATTTATGATGTTATCATAATTATTAAAATATAATATATTACTTCCCTCCTTTCCATAATGATCGTTGAAAAATGGAAATGTTACTCATGCATATGTATGACCTACCGTCATCACGATCACAACATACATATTTCATGATTGGTATTAAAAGTATAATTGATGTATAAATATTATAATTATTTCATGATTATTATTATATATATGATTTAACCATGATCAAATTAAGAGGATTTAAAATAAAAAATCAAAACATATATGAAAAACAAAGCAGTTATTACTAAAAATGTGATTTCAATAAGGAATTGTTAATAAATGGGTAATAAATGGTCATAAATAAATAATATATGGTATTATATGTATAATAATTATTTTAGAATATATGTATAATAAACCTATATTTTTTATATAGGAGGTTTAAACATGTATAAAGGAAGTGGAGACTTAAGTTAAGGGATTTCTATTATATCTTTAATTTCTGGGAGACATATTCCATATTCACCACCTATTTCTTTTATATGGTGTATATACTTCCTATGAATTTATTTTATGATTTTTATCCTGAAAATTATTTAGTTTTACACATATATTTTAATATCTCTCTTTCATGGGCTTTACAGTTCAAAAGTTTACAAATCAGTATGAGATTTTTGTCTCAATGTGCCTTCTTTGGGACATAAGTTATGTTATATACCTGTCTTCTTCTATGAGTTGTATATAATTACTCTTTGAGATGTTATATTATGAATATAATTATTTTCATGATATTATATATTTTATTTAATATTATTCTTTCATGAGTATTACGATTCAAAGTTACTAAAGTTAGAAGATTTTTATGTTACAATCTCATCATTTATTAGGATTATTTATGATTTTTTTCAAATGATGAAATATTACGATATATATCTAAATAAAATCATGTCATTTATTCTCATATTTTATTTAACTATGATACATGTTTCCCTTCATTTTTCTCTCTCTATGTACTCAAGATTTTAAAATAATATTTTAATAAAAATCATCTTTTCGATCAAAAATCATTTTTCTTTCAAAACCATGTTTTCAAAAAATGATTTAAAAAATGTTTTTTAAAATTTTAAATTGATTTATGAAATACATTTTTACCCATGTTTTACTTTTTAATTTTTTTTAAAAGGAATCTTCATGTAATTTTCCAAACAATTTCTGTTTATCTTTTACCAAAAATGTGAAATAAATATGTTTTTTACATGTACGACATGAACAAAATTTCCCTCCCCCATTACCATCGATTGATTTAAAAATTACTTTATATGTTTTTAAAGTTTATTTTTTAAGAAAATTATTTCCAAATTTTTTTATGAATTTTCTTTTAAAAAGTGATTTTCATGGAAAAGTTGTTTTCCTCAAGAGATGTTCCAAGCATCTTTTAAAAAACAATTCTCCATCTAAGATGAAATACTTTGATATTGCTTTTTATTTATCGGGGATATGATCTAAGGATACCATTATTTTTTTTTTCTCTAGATGGTGTATGTTTATGATTATGAGATATTTATGTAACCTATTTCTTTCCCATGAGTTATTCTATGATGAAATATTTTTGAAACCCATTTATTTTCATGGGTTTCGATATAATGAATGTGTTATGATATTTTGAAACACTCATGTATAGTTTTAATTATATGATAGTGGTTTTGTTATAACCAATAATAGTGGTTAATTTATAACCAAAGATGGGTGGGACCTATATCTCCTTCCAATGAATTGAATATAAATTTATATCTCATGAGATAGACAAGAATGTAATAGAGAGTAAATCAGATTCAGTAAGTGACTTTGTCTACTATGTTAGTATTGAGAGTGAACCTTCACTACTATGATGGTTTGGTGGACATATATTTCATGTCCATAATGATATGTGTGAAACTGAATAAATTTTCATAATGATATGCATGAACCCGATTACATGTTAATAATGTTATATGTGAACCTAATTACATGTTCACAATGTTATGTGTGGATATTTATTTCATGTCCATAATGTTATGAATGAACCTAGTTTCATGACCATAAGTTAATGTGAGGGCCTGATTTTATGTCTGTAACTTAACGAGTGAACCTGTTTCTATTTATACATGTTCACAATATTATAATTTGACGTGTATGGAACAAATCTATGTATTATGCCAATGTTATGATCTCATGGATCGTGTTATTTGATTCAATTATGATTCATGTATTATAGACTTATAATATTTATTCCATAACTTAATATTATTATCTTTGACATGCAGGGGATGGTTATAAACTATTATGATCATGTTCTCATACCAGTATGTTCATGGTATGCTTATATATCTCCCTTTTTAACCATTAATGACCATATGATATCACATTTTCTTATGTTTCATTTCCCCAGGTTATGAAGAAATGTTTAAGTATGGTATGTTTGTGAAGAGTGCTAAATAGAAATATCTTTATGTGATATGTTGAAGGTCATTCATTAAATTATAAGATTGTGTACATAGTCTCCAAAGACACTAAACTATTATGTTCATCAAGAAGGTGTTTGTGTAATGTATCAAACATTAATCTAAAAATATGTAATACATATATATGAAAATCATGGGTCTCTATAGTTAGTATCATAGGAAAATTTTAGTTAAACTTTGGAAACTAGGATGAAAAAATTTAGTGAGATCCCTATGGATATTTCTAAGGATATGTCCAGGGATGTATCTAAGGATAAGTATAAGGATGAGTCAAATTATAGGAAAATACCCTAGAATTTTTGTAAAGGTTAGAAAAAGTGATTTCTAAGAAATTAAATCCTTGTATGGATACTACAAGTGGATGTGACTCTAGAAAAGAGGCACCTAGTGTTAATAAAAATAGAAAGGGAGCATTGAGTTATACTTGATCGTTACCTTATGCATGACATTGGGCCTTGCTACACACCTGGTTTAACACACCCGTGATATATTATTTGGAAATTAAAAAACTCTCTACGAACCATTATGAAATATTTAAATATATGATGACTATGAATAACTTAGGATAAACCTAAGGTTTCATAGATTAAAAAGAATACATCTTTATTTAGACATCCTATAAGTGATTTTTCATGATCTTGTTGTCCCCCACTATGATTAGTGTTGCTCACACTATTTTTTTGGTTTTTATCAATAGAGGAAATCATAAGAAACTAGGTTAACATTGAACGTGATGGATAATTTATTGATGGGATACCAAATAGGATGATTAATGGAGTTAAGGATATTGTGATTATGAGTAATTATTTATCACATAACATTATTAATAACGTTCACCTTAAACAACTCTTGAAATCACCAAAGAAAATAAGTATAGAGTTCATTGATAGTTAGGGTAGTGGAGACCATGGAGGAAAGAATATTTAGTTTCTTATATGTCGAGAACATAGGAAGAAGAACTTAAGGTAATGTCTCAAAGGGTCTAGAAGATGTTTGGATTGTGTAAATGAAGGACACAAAGCAAGTAATTACAAAGGAAAAAAATGAAAAGTTTGGTTAACATAATGGATGAGAATAATGGTCTCCCTATGGTATTATCAACTATTGAATGTTGTAAATTTGGAATGTATGGGAATTATAAAAATCTATGCCCTATGGGGAAATCTTGTAAATAGAATCAGCAAGGTTATAAGAGTAGTGGTTTTTTTATTGATGATGAAGATATTTCGAATGACATATGAAAGGAAGAAGGTATTAATGAATAAGTTTATGAAACTTAGTTAATGGTTTGAGAAGGATGTGGAATTATTGAAGTGCTTATGTATTGGAAATCAAGAATTATGAATCATGAAATATATAAGTATTGTTTAGTATAATTTTTTCATTAAGGATTTGCAAGAATATATTGAATGGAATTGATGACGTAGAAAAGTCATTTAATGGAAATGTGATATTCATGGAAAACACATGATTAAGGGAAATATATCCATTAATATGTTATATATATTGATATAATGAAGTTATGATAAAGTTATTATTAACATGAAAAAATTAAATTACATTGTACTGATTTTCTTGGAACTAATTAATGATTTATTAACAAAGTGATTTATGCTATCACTAGTGGAGTTTACATCATCACTGGATTTATGGAATATGTTCAATAATATGTGGTTTTATTTAAGGAATTAGGAGGTATGTAAGTTTTCATTAAGGATTTATGGTAATTCTATTTATTACCATGATTCAAAAAAATATACGACTAAGGTATCCACACATTTGGTATATGACAGTCAAGAGACACTTTATGATATTTGGGTGATTAATGTTAAGTTGATAAATTTATTGACCTTATTTATAAGATTTTAATTTTATAAGGGTTATAAGTTTAACCATTTATATAATGGTTTAATTTTAATTTTTGATGAGGTTTTAGATATTAATGTACTACTTCACCATATGAAGATTTATCCATATTGGATAACTAGTGCTACCCTTTTTTAAATACGGATAGATGGAATGACCTATCATTCTATTATGGATCTTGTTATCAATTAGTTATTCAGGAATAAAAAATTTCATCTCCATTTATTGGAGTAATATATGAAGTGGAAATTTATCTAAGTACAACCAAAAGATGAAATTGTTCTTACGATACAAAGGAAAGGTAATCCCTAGGTATATAATTCCATTGAGAAATTCTTGATCATTTTGGGATGGTAGCCTATCGATTCGAGATTACAAATAAACTATCTCAAGTTAAATATGTGTTCCATGTATCTCTCTAGAGGAAGTACATACCTGATTCATCACATATACTAAACTCAAATGTTGTACCGCTTTAGCATGATATTCATTAAGAGGACAACTGGTAGATATTCAGGATTGAATAGAGAAGGTTCCATGAAAGAAGACCAATTACTTGGTCAATGTTTTGTGGTGAAACAACCATTTTGAGGAAGCTACATGGGAACCTGATGATGTAATGAGGCACAAGTACCATCATTTGTTGGTACTAAAGTGACAAATTTCAAGGTAAAAATTCATTTTAAGGGGGTATAATATAACATCTTGAGATTTTTTGAAATATTTTTTTCAAATAAATTTAATCTTTTTTATATTTTTATGACATGAAATATCAAGCTCAGCTTTAATTACACAAAACACTAATTTTGGATTTCATTACACATAACACTGAGTTTAGCTTTCATTACACACAACACTGAGTTTAAACGAAATGTGACATATTATTAAAATATTATTATTTAATATGATATTTATCACCCAACTGTTGGAATGAAGGGTATGAATAGAATGAAATAAAATTTCAAAATATATAGTTCACACACACACATATATAAAATTAATTTTTTGGCAACTAGTTAATTAAAAATAAAAATAAAAAATATTTGAAAATAAAGGAAATCTGTTTCTAAAAAACTATTTTTATGAAAAAAACACATCTTACCCTAATAAATTAAATAAACCAATTTTGGCGAATGATTTTAAAAAATTTATATACTATATATTCAATAAAATGTTTAACATTCATATTATGTGTTTTATAGGCAAGTGATACGAATAAATCTAATTTTACGCTTAAAAATTGTATTTTTATAAAAACTATTTTTGTCATATTTTTTTGTGTACTTATTTTAAAACTAATTTTTGATATATTTAGACAATTTATTATAAAAAATTAGCTTCATTTTGGAAATAATCATGTCAAAAATTATATTAGGGTGATGTTTTGATAAATTTTTGATTAATAATAAAAAATATTGAATTTTAATTGAAAACTGCCTTCTAGTTTAAATTCTATTTTTAATTGATCTTGAAGAAAAATTTGTTCAATTATATATCTATTAATTCAATTTTTTTCATTTTAATCATTTTCATATTAAATTTTTATATAAAAACTTTTTAAACTTTTGAACTTTTTCTCTTTGAAAACCCACTTTCTCATCGCATCCATGAGATTAATTTTCAATTAAACTTTGCCACTTATGTGAATTGAATTTTAAAAACATGATTAAATATTTTTAATTAGAATATTTTATTTTATCTAATAAGTTTAAATTATTTTTTGATAAAAATTAATAGTGAAAATAATAAAAATTAATTACCATATTTAAGGTAAAAATGAGTTTACTAGGGGGTTAAACTAAAATGATAAGCATTAAAATGACATAAAAAATTGTCTAAAATCTATTGGATGACAATTTTTTGATGATATAATTTCTAATTATAGATAATAATCTATTTTGAAGCATTGTGTCTTGAAAAAAAATGTAGTTACACCTTTTTTATTTCAACAAATTACAAGTGTGCCACTCACCTCACATATAAAATGCCACCCCTCTCTTCTCTTCTTCACACATTCAAAACCTTTTCATTTTCCCAAGAATTACCAAAATAACTTCCCAAATTCTCTCCTATCATCCTAAAATCCTTATTTTGGGCAGAATGTAAACCTAGTAAGGCTTTTGGTGCAAAACTAAGGAGGTTACCCGAAGAAGAGGTAACGTTCTTCAACGAGCGTTTTTATTTTATTTATTTCCCCACATCCATAAATTTTTAATAAACCATACTAATATAATAACCTAATTATATAAAATATACTAATATGTTTTTATATTAAGTAAATGACCTATTACCATATGAACTTCCATAAAATGGGTTATGAAATCATCTTTCGTGTGTACGGAGGACTACCATCTCATGAACCAATGTCATTCATTTTTCCATTATTACCCCTCACAATTGGGTATTAAGATGGATATAAAGTACATATATGATATTTATAACATAATTATACCTATTTAGTCGTTATATCATATATAAAATTTTAATTTCTATTCCATAGGGGATACGATAACGTTGCTTGTTTGTATGATGGACTACCTCCTCACGAAGTGATGTGATTCGTTTTTCTCTAACGCTTTACATGGAATATATGAAGGATAAATATATGTGATTTACATAAAATAATTATGTTATTTATGATATATTTTGCATTCATAAAAGATAACATATCATTTTATTTCTTACCTTTTAACTCACTAAAATATGATAACATCATTCGTGTATGTGTGGACTACCGCCTTCACGAAGCAACATGGCTATATTTTCACCACCAAACCACATGAATGATATGTATTAGTATATTTAAATAAATAATATAGTATTTATAATATTATTATAATTATTTAAAGATAATATATTACTTACCTCCTTTCTATAATTATCATTGAAAAATGGAATCATTACTCATGCGTATGTGCGACCTACCGTCTTCATGATCATAACATACTTAATTTCTCAAAAACATATTTAAAGATTAGAATTAAAAGTATAATAGATGTATAAATATGATAATTATTTAATTATTATTAATCTAGATATTATGAAACCATGATCAATGTATGTGGAATGTAAATAAAAAATAAAAACATATACGAAAAACAAATCGGTTATTACACAAAACACGATTTTAATAAGGAATTATTAATAAACTGATAATAAATGGTCACAAGTAAATAATATATTGTATGATATATATAAGTATTTTTATATAATATATGTATAATAAACTTATATTTATTATACAGTAGGTTTGAATGTGTATGAAAGAAGTCGAGACTTAAGGTAAGAGATTTATAGTATCTCTTTAATTTCTAGGATACATATGCCATATTCACCACATATTTCTTCTATGAGGTGTATATAATGACCATGAATGTATTTTATGATTATTATGCTGAAAAATATTGGGGTTTATATATCCATTTGAGGATATCTCTTTCATGGGGTTTACTGTTCAAAAGTTAACAAACCGGTAAAGGATTTTTGTCTCAATTTTCCTTCTTTGGGACATAAGTTATGTTATGCACAAATCTTCTTCTTTGAGGTGTTTATAATTACCCTTTGAAATGTTATATAATAAAAATAATTATTTTCATGATATTATCATTTTAATTTAATGTTATTATTTCAGGGGGATTACAATTCAAAGTTACTAAAGTAGAAAGTGTTTAATGTTACAATCTCATTGTTTATCAGGATTGTTTATGATTATGATTTCAATGATGAAATAATATGATATATATCTCCAGAAACTCATTTGTTTTCTTCTCATATGGTTATTTAATAAGAATATATGTTTTAACTCCATTTTTCTCTCTTTATATACTCAAGATTTCAAAAGAATATTTTTAAGAAAAATCATTTTTTCAGTCGAAAACCTTTTTTTTCCAAAAACAATGTTTTCTAAAAATGATTTAAAAAATGTTTTTAAAGTTATTAAAATGATTTATTAATGATTTATTACCCATTTTTTAAATTTTACAAATTTTTTAAAAATGAATCTTCATGTTGTTTTTCAAACAATGACCGTTTGGATTTTACCGAAAATGTGAAAGGAATATTTTTTTTAATGTGTAAGACATGAATGGAATTTCCTACTATCATGACCGTTATTTTATTTGAATATTAATCTACATGTTTTAAATTTTTATTTTCAAATAAAAATATTTCAAAAATGTTTTATGAATTTTTAGTTTTAAAAAGTGATTTTCAAAGAAAATTTATTTTCTTCAAGAAATTTTCCTAGTGTATTTTAAAATTCATTCTCCATTCTATGATGACATATTTTTATGTTAATTTTTCTTTACTGGAGATATGATTTAAGGATACCATTTTTATTCTTTCTCTATATGGTATATGTTTATGGTTAAGATATTTTTATGTAATCTATTTCTTTCCCAAAAGTTATTCTATGATGAAATGTTTTATAAAAACCATTTATTTTCATAGGTTTTGATATGATGAATGTGTTATGATCTTGTGATACACTTATGTATAGTTTTAATTATGTGGAGGTGGTTACGTTTTAACCAAGGACAATGGTTAAATTATAAACAAAGATGGATGAGACCCATATCTCCCTTAAATGCATTGAGTAATGATATATATATCATGAGATAGATATGACTAGAATAGAGAGTGAACCCTTTTAAGTAAGGGACTTTTTCTACTATGATGGTATTAGGAGTGAAACTTGACTATTATTATGGTTTTTTGGACCTTTATTTCATGTCTATAATGTTATTTTTGAACATAATTACATGTCTAGAATGACATGCATGATCTTGATTGGATATTTACAATGTTATGCATGAAATACATGTTCACAATATTATGCGTGGACTTGTCTTTCATGTCCATAATCTTATGAATGGATTTGTTTGCATGTACATAAGTTTATGTGAGAGTTTGATTTCATGTCCTTAACTTAATGAGTTAACCTTTTCCTATTTATACATGTTCACAATGTTATAATCAAATGTGTATACCATAACTATATGTCTTATGAGAATGTTATGCTCTCATGGATCATGTTATTTGATTTACTTATTATTCATATATAATGAAATTCTAATCATTATTCCATGAATCAATATTATAACCTTTGATATGAATGGTATGGTTTTCAAATGTTATGCTCATGTTTTCATACCCTTATGTTCATGTTATGATTATGTATCTCCCTTTTTTACATTTACTGAGCATCTGAGCTCACCCTTTCTTATGTTTCCTTTCCCTAGGTTTTGAAGAAAGATTTTATATAGGGTATGTTTGGGAATAGTTCTAAAGGAGAGGATCTTTATGGGAGGTGTTGAAGATCTTTAACCAAATTAGAAGATGGTGTACCTAGTCTCCAAAGACACGAAACTATTATGGTCTTTAGGGGGTGTTTGAGTAATGTATTGTAAATTCATATAAAAAGATGTAATATATATATATGAAGATCCCAAGTCGCTATAAAAATGGAATAAAAATATGAAATAATTATTATTTTAATGTCAAGATATGATAAAAAACCAAGTAAGATACCAAATCAACCTAAATTATGTATATGGAAACTCTCACTATGGAACAATGTTTTCTTTATAGGAATAATCCCATAAATAATGGATAAAACCATGGATCCTTTAATAAAAGTACATAGATGTACATACCTTCATTCATTGATCCAATAAAACCATGAAAATTTTTTATTACTCCAAAAAATGGTTTTCATATATCATGAAAATGGTAACCTAACCCTTACTATAAGTATCTATCATGAGATTGTTATATAGTTATAGGATTAGTGGACACCTTAACAACATCATCCAACCTATATTTTTGTTATATTATCAAGGAATTTCCTTCAACAAACATGTAACTACTCTATTTCAATATAACTCAAGATCAAAACATTTTAGTTATGACCATGGAATTTTAGTACTCAATATGATGTGATATTTTTATTTTGTTATTTTCATTATTTGAATTTCACTTCATTCTTATCCATGAAATTTTAGGGATATTAATTGTGCCATCTTGTTTATTTTCATCAAACCTCATATAATAACATTTAAACATACCCAAATTCTTATAAATCACTTACTATAATAATATGATACATCTCATTACTATTTTACCATGGAAACACAATCCAATATCTAAATTATATTTTGGCCACATAATATAAAAATTCACTAAGATTTTTATTGTTAAATTTTGTTATTTTACTAAATGAGATAAATATAGACCATAAAAACTGACTAAGAAATGTTATATATATATATATATATCATATACTATATTACATTATTTACTATTTTTTTTAATATTTGCTAAACAAATCTTTCCCTATGTTTAATTATAATATTATAAATTCATAAACTAGACCAATTTCATTAAAATGAAAAATTTACATCTATAAAATTTAATTGCTAAATAAAATATGATAATAAATTAAAAATTAAGTTTTGCATGTGAGTAAATTTCTTTTAACTAAATGAAACTATTATTATTTCATATAATCACATTATTTTATATTTATTAATAAATAATTATTTATATATATCCAATATATTATTTAACTATTTAATATATATTTTTACCTTTAGTATAATGGATAAACCTAAATGTAAGAAAATAATTATACTAAATATTCATTTAACCATTATAGATATAAATAAAATCCATATATTGTGGTCATATAATGATAAAATT
Organism: Viscum album; assembly: GCA_963277665.1. NCBI lineage: Eukaryota > Viridiplantae > Streptophyta > Magnoliopsida > Santalales > Viscaceae > Viscum > Viscum album. The sequence continues at coordinate 525,619,692 of OY728150.1, forward strand.
ACCTTATTAAATTACTATATATTCCCAAAAAAACTTATGTTGAATACTCATATCATTTAAAAATTTAAATTTAAAAGAAAAATTTATAGAACATTACTTTTATTTTTCATTTTTCATGTTGTGATTCGACTAATTATGATTTTTAATATAGAATTAGAGCCAAACAATTTTCATTATTTATCCATAATTATTATTTTCATTTAATTCTAGTTCTAATTTAGTAGAGGTTTTTTGATTACATACTTTTTATTTATTAATTATGACTTCATACCCATATTTTATAATTATTTTTATTAATATGATGTCAGTATATAGAAAATTAGGATAATAATTTTGTTAAAAAATCATGTTATTAGATTTAGTTTTTGTTAGAAGGATGGGGCATATTGACTGAGATTTTAGGGAAAATTTGATCATGTTAATATAAATTTGGGCGGGATCATTCATATTTATCCTTTTTCAGGAAATTTGTGAAGTTGTGGGGGATGGAGAATCTGACATAGGTTTTAGTGATCTCTAGGTTCTCCTTCTGCATCCATATTTTTTCGCAGGATGAATATTTGAAAGTTTGATCATGGGAGGGTGAAAGCACTATCATGGCATGTCAAATTGATTATGTTTTTAAGGTTTATTTATAGTCTAGGGAAGACCCTAGGTTATCTCTCAAGGAGCGTTGGTGGGTTTAGAGTGTGTGTTTTTATTAAGAAGTACTAAAATAGGGGGTTGGTTTTGAAAATTGTTTTAGGATGAAATTAATTAATTGAAAGTTTAAAAGTTGAGAAACCAAATGGGTTTTGAAAAATATGAGATAAAAGGGTTCATTGTGAGTTCTCTACACACTTTCAAGTTCATCATTATTGGTGATTAATTTAGGTTTGGAGTAATTCTTTGGTTGAAATTAATTGGAATCCTGATTAATTCCTAAGCCTTTATTTCATTGCTTGAAGAACCAAACCTTGACCTAACAATCATATTGTAAAGGTACAGAACTTATTCATGAAATAAGAGATTCTAAATCAGATTTAAATATCAATAATTTGGGTATTAAAAGGATTCTTGTGCTGCCCAATCGGAACAACACAAGTCATGCACTCAAAACCTCACACCGATCGGTTAGAAATTAAGATTATCTCAATCAAATGCATCAAAACAAGAATTAAAATATAAAATTATGTAAGATATATGGAAATAAATTTTCTCACACCCAAATTACTCCAAACTAGAAGCTAAAATAAGAATCAGAACTCCCTTGACATGTGTGTAGCTCCCTCACAACGAACACCCACCGTTTAGCTCGACATCGGGAAGAGGAGGAAGCTCGGGGGGAACTAATTATTCATTCTTGACCCTCTTATGAGGATAGGGGCCTCTAGATCTTCAAGGATGAGGAAGAGACTCCTCTATGAATTAAAAATGGCAGAGTTTCACTTCTAGTTCGAACTTAAAAATGAGGTGCCAATGGTGCCTTTTTATAGCCAAAATGGGACATGGTTTTGGGAACCCTATTTTTTGAGATACCACTTATGTCTTAGTTTTGGAATAGTATAAAGCCATATCACGACTTGACCAAAAGAGAAGAGTTTTTTTCCGTCCTCTTGAATGTCTCCATGTAGAATTTGGTGGCCATTAGACAACTGGATTGAGAGATATGGTCAAAAGACTAAAACAAACTTTTGAATTCGTGCAGATTCTGTCCCCTGAATAGAATGGTTCAGATGGGCCACCTTATGGACTAATTCGGCTTCAGTTCCTTAATAAGAGTTGTATACAATGATATTTTAGAGTGGTAAAAAAAGTTTCATCCCATTTTTATGCACATAATTATCATAATATTCAAAACAGTGTACATATGTCCATGGGATGCCATGCAGTTTGGCCCATTTTTCTTCTAGATGATCTCCAGGCCTCCAAAGCACCTTCACCTTCAATGAAAATATCAAAACAAGTATAATTTCCCTTTTTAACAGTGATGAAAATTAATTCATTGAATAAAACATGAAGTGAATTTTATTGTTATATTTTGAATATTCATTATAAAACTAGTTTAAAACAGCGGTGTATGGGTGGGATTGAATAGTAAATCGTTATGTGATCAGAGGGTCAATTGTGTGGCTCGCGGCACTTCCTTCTCTACAGATAGTCCTAGTATGTTCATTTTGGAAGAGACTTAAAGTCAGTGGAGGTCTGGGGGAATCTTCCAGGCTTACTTCTACCCTTTCTCAATCCTTCTATTCTAGAGAGTGAAGGGGATGCCTTGGGTCTCTTGTTATGTGTGGATGAAGATACAAGAAGTTTTCAAATTAATTCGACTATGAGAATTTTCATTGATATGGATCTGTCTTTGGTCATACCATTACATGTTCTCATTCATGCCAGTGATGGTTTCTCTTGGTGGAAAAGGTTGTCTTACCAGATGCCTCCACACTTCTATGTGGTTTGTCGTCTCTAGGGTCACAATGTGTATTTTTTCCACCAGAGGAATGTTATTGTTTCTTCATCGCGTCTTTATTAGAATGTAGTTTCAGAAGATTTGGATCCTTTTGTGCAGAAATAGGATGAACCAGTTGTCCCTTATTATAAATTATATGAGGCTCTCACTTATTTAGTTAAACATGGGGGTTCCCTTGTGCACAAAATTCTAGAGTCGGGTGCTGGAGAGCTTGCTGTTATTCTGGATTATTCTTCCCAATGAGCTAGAGAGGAAGTCTATCTTGGTAATCTTGAGTTAGGTTCAATGCTTTTTGATTTTCAAGGTAGTGTATCTTCAGGCCAAGGAGTTCTGACCGATATTGTGGTTAGTAAGGAGTAAAATAATTAGGTTCAAGTGTCACACCCAGATTTTCGATTCCATGCTTTGTTTCAAATCCTCTTTTGGTTCTTAGCATTCTCTTGGTTTCCGAGTGTTCCATGTTTGAAATTTTGGTGTCTCTTGTGTTACTGATCTATAACCTTGGTCTTATGGGTATTATATGGTACTTGTAATCCTCTTTTTTCAAAGGGATGGTGTGAGGTTGTGGTGTTTTGAAGTTGGATCAGTGACACTCCTAGTGGCACCACTTGTGGGGTAAGTTGTTGACGTGGTTTTTACCCATGAGTTGGATGAGTTTGGGGTGAAAAGAGTGATTTTGTTTGGGAATTCCCCCCCATCCTCGGCCTATGTTTCCCCCTTGGTTTCCCCCTTGTACCACCTAAAATTGGAGGCAAAATATCACATTTTGAGTGTCCAAAATAGGCCGTGCGGTTTGGCTGCATGGTTTATTAAACCATGCAACAAAACTATGCAAGGTGTCTAGGTTATTGAAAATTGTTATGAAATTCCAACTTTTCCCTTCCAGAAATAAACCAAATCCGCCCCTTTCTTCCCCATTTCGTTCCCTACCTCTATGGACAGCCTCCAAGGTCTATCACCCTCCCTTGGAACTCAATTTTGAAGGGAGATTTGATGGGGGAAACTTCAAAATCATGAAAGTAAGTATTTATCTCCAAGTTTTTTTACCTTTCCTTAGGGTTTATTTCACCCTTTTATGAGTTCTAAAATTTCTAGCTGCTAGGGTTCATACCTAGGGTTTAAAATTGAGTCTTTTTGGTTAAATCTTGTGGTTTAGAGTTCATTTTTACTCCCTCGTGGTGCGGTTAAAGTTTCACACCAAGATTTGGGGGTTTTGAAACAAAAGGTAGGTGATTCCATGTGTAAGAAATTATTGATGTGTTATATTTCTTGATTTATTAATTTAGCATGTTCCTAAAATATTGTGTGTGGTGAGAAAACCATTTTTGGTAGCATTAGTGAATCATTTAGTATTACAGTTACATTTTTGTTTGAAGTTGTGTATTTTTCAAATGTAACTCATGTGATATATTTTGTGGAAGTTTTATAAAATTTGTAATTGGTTTATTAGTTGTTGAAAGGGGCTACCAATTCTGGTTTGGTAATGCTTTAGTTTCATTTGGGCCTCAAAAGGGGGGTTTTAATGGGTTTTATGTGCAAAACCTTGTTATACTTATTGAAAGTGTTTTATGAAAATGTGTGTTTTTCATGTGTATCTTTTGTTGTATTATTCGAGGTAATTTTATAACACTTGAGAGAGGATTAATATATTTTTATAGGGCTTAAAATTCTATTTTGGATTGGTATTTGTGTGAGTTTTTTCTAGAAAGAGGGTTTTGAAATGGATTTGTGTGAAAAACATGGATATACAACTTGGGATTTTCTTATGAAAATTGTAAATGATTTGTTGAGTTAAACAAAGTGGGAAAAGGTTGTGCATGTCCTGTTTTGGTGAGTGTGTTCACCTAAGATGGGGTTTTTAAAGGTAAAGTGTTTATTTAAGATGTCAAATATTTTTAGAATGTTTTATAAATTGCTGAAATGTTTTATCAAATTGCAAAAAAGGTGTGAAACATGTTTGTGGGATGTTTTGTGTGAGTATGATGTGAAAAATGAATTTTGTTTGCGAAAGGAGTATTATATGACATGTGTGTGGGATGTTTGGTGGGTGTGTGATGTGGAAGTGCTATTTTCATGTTCAAATTATATTTCATGGATTTTTTAACTTGTTTGAGCACAAGAGGGAAACCTAGGTATCTAGGTGGGTGGATGTATACTAGTATGCTAGTGATCCCATGGGGTTTGGCCCTAGTTTCATGTAGAAATTTTGACGATGAAAACACTAACTAAACTATGATTATGATGATTTTGGGGACCACTAGGTTATGGGTATTCTCCCTACTAGTGGATTGTGTGCATGAGAATGAATATTTTAATAGTTAATTTCTCTGAGATATGAGGTACCTGGGACCCACAACGAGCTAGTGACTAGTGGTTATTTTTCCATTGCTTATTCTCATTAGATGATTTATGATTACTGTCGGTATACAGTATGTCTGGATGGAAAATTCAGTATCTTTTCCATTCTATTTAAAAGTGTTAATTCTTTAAAGTATCCCACTTGAAAACTATTTTTATTTAAAAATTGCATCTCTCTAAAATTCTTATTAGCATTCCATGTTTAAAAAAAATTGTAAGATTTTCATATTTTAAAGTTTGTCACATGGAATCTATTAGTGGTGGTATTCTACTGGGATTTTGATCACACCCTACTTACACCTTTGGGTGTATGTAGACTTGGTTATTTTTTTCACAGGTTTGGGTATAGATTTTTGTTCCAATGGTTCGGGGTTTTAGCGGTCCTTTGTGATGAAGTGTTGTGGAGATGGCTTTAGGGTGGTGACTCTTACTATGAGGATGTTCTTGGGCTGTCCATTTTGGGTTTCTTCACTTGTTATAGTCTTTGTGAATTGTTTTAAATTGTGTAATTCAATTCTTAATTTTTGTAAAAGATGGTTTGTTTTTAAAAACCAAGATTTGTTATATTGGATTTTCTTATTGATTTATGTATATAAACTCAGGTAAATCATTCCTAAATTTTATTTTATGATACCCAGGAACTTGTGCCAACCCGTGGGGATCAGGAAATCCCTTAGGTCCTTGTCACGGTCTGGGTTTGGTGCCAGTTTTAATGGTGACCAGATTCGGTTTGTGACAAAATGGTATCAAAGGTGGTTTTTTCTCTCTGGGTTATGTTATAAAGGGAAGAGTCAGGATAGTATGGAGTTAGGATTGTCAGGAATAGACATTCTAGTTATGGGTAGTGTGCCTGGCCAACACACCTCATGATGGGATTCGATTCTCTAGGGGAAGTCATGATTTATCTGATTCCATTGGTTTTCTTTGTTTGATGATGATTTGGGGGAATTGAAAGAGAGTTGTGATAATTGTTTAAGTGAGCTTGTATGGACTAGAATTCTACATGGATCTAGGGATATTTTCCTAGAACACTCTCTGTTATGATGAAGTTATTGGTGTATGGCCTCCAAACATATGTCCAAGTCACCCACCAAAACTAGTTTCCTCTCGCATTGTCTCGTTTCCTTTAGTTTTGGAATCTTAGAAGTTTGGTTTTAAAGAAAAAATGACCTGGTTTTAAGAAGCATAAAGTTTTTATGAAATGATTTTCTAATAAAGAGGGAAGGTTTTAATTTTTTAAATGGTGGAATTGAATTTTTAGAATTGTTTTGAAAGGGAAAATGGTGTGTTTACACCTATTTTGAAAGAAGGAACTATGTTAAAGTTGGTTTTGAAGAAAAAGTGTTTCCAATAGAGTTTTATAAACTATTGAAAGGTGTTTTAATGGGATTGAATGTTTGAGGTCATGTGTGGGTTGACTCATTGTGTACCTGAAGTAGCGATGCTCCTTCCTAGGTGGTGACGACAGCAGCCAAAGATCCGGCTCCTCCCCCCTCTGCGGGGGAGGCGGCTCTATATTATCTCGAGAGAGCAGGACTGCCTTTTTGACCCTTCTCCAACCCTAATTTTCTTCCCTCCTTTCCGAAAGTGTCCATAAGTCCCAATGTCCCGACTCTACTTGATGGAATCCCCAACCTTCAGATTTTGCCTACTGAGTTCACGGAGTCCTCGACGCTTCTCAGCCTCACCCCGATTGCCCGCTTCAAATAGAGGAGACCTTCTGTTGACACCTTTGACAGGTTCGTGTTTTCTTCATGGGACTTCAGGAAAGGGTTGTTATTGGTTTAATGGATAGCCACCACATCATAATCTGGTTTGAATCAGATGAGGATCTTATCAAAGCCTGGTCGTCAGCTCCTCATAGCTGCCACGGGATTCGTTTCTTCCTCCTGCGCTGGTCATTCGACTTTCATATGGGTCGGGATCCTCCCTCGGCGGCGGTTTGGGTAATATTTCCCAACCTTCCATTACCCTTTCAAAATCCTTCTATAATAATAATGTTGGGAAACCTCGTTGGGAGGTTTTTATGCGCGAATATCGAACAGAGGCAGTATGTCACCCGATTAATCCCCGAGTCTGTGTCGAAATTTATTCTTCCCGGATTCCCTTTGATTTTGTTTGGATTACCATAGGAGAGGAATATAGATGTAGGAAAAGGGTCATTTATGAAAATTGGACTGAATTTTGTTCGTCTTGTAATCGTCTGGGTCACTCCCTGGGGGTTTTCTGAAGGATAACTTCCACCCAGATCTCGTCAAGGAGGGAGGAGAGTTCAAATGGTAATGTAGCTTCAGTTTTTGAGGAGGCTGTTCCAGTCCAGAGGGAGCGTGGTCCAGTTAGTTGTGGCGGGGTTCAGCCACTGCGTCTGTTGGAGCAAGATGCCTCGGAGGGAGTTCGCAAGGAGCCAGAAGTTTGTGCTCTTGGTCCCGCGGTGATGGAAGTGTTGTCTCCCAACCCAATAGTGTCCGAGGTGTTTAAAATGATGAGACGGGACTTGGAGGGGCCTTCTAAGCAGGGTTCACAGAAGGAGGCTATTTTTAATCGTGAGGAGAGACACGAAGAACCTCAAAGGAATGAAGCTGTAGAGGAGAATGTAAAACTGGCTGAAGGCGAAGGAGTTGTGACTACCATGGAGGTGACTAGTTCAGTCAGGCACCGAGAAGAGGGAGGTCCTGCTCTACCGGTGAGGCATCTACTTCAGCTGAGCAATGGGTTTGATAGTCTCACAGAAGAAGGATTGATCTTTGATCATGTGGAAGCCAGCGGTGTGGATGAGGGCTTCAAGGAGAACCTATTGTATGAAGGGAGGGGTTGTGAGGAGTCCTCTTCGCCGGTGGAGGAGCTTCCTAGCCGGGACTTTGGAAATTTGCAAGACAAAGAAGAGGTTAGTAGAATAGTGGCAGAGGGTGAAGGGAAGGATCCTCCTAAAGACAATGGAAATGAGGTTAAGTGCCTTTTGGTGATTGAATGCAACACTCCTAGACCAAGGAGGGGCAAGGACAAGGGTTTCAAGGAAACTGTGGTAGTGACTCTATTTGACAAGAGGGGGTATTCATCTGGGGGTGATAAAGAAAATCTGAGTGAATTGGGCACTCGTTCCTTCAGTGATATAGTTCAAGGTGGGAAAAAGAGGATGAATGAGGATGTTGGAATGTTTTCGGCTATCCCAAGAAGAAAAACAAGGAAGGATTATTCTTATCTGCCACGCCCGACGATTACCAGAGCTTTGTCTAAGCGAGATAGTGGGGTGATCAAAGATATCATATCCATGCAATCGAGTCAGGGGGAGTGCTCTTTGGACCAAATGAGGAGCCGAGTCCAAAGAGATAATCTCTGGAAGCAATATAAACCAGCTTCTGAATGGGAATCAGCCACTGTGGAGGAGGACTCATGTATCGGGTGTGGTGACGAGTATGGTTATTATGATTATTAGTGGATATGCTGGTTTGTTGTTGTTGTTTGTTTTGGTTCTCTTTGATGTTGGTATGTTTTGGTTGTGTTCTTGCGTGGTCTGTGTCCCATGGTTTCTCACTTTCCCTAAAAGTGTTTGAAATAAAAAAAATTAAGTTTTAGTCAGGTCATGTGTGGAGTTTGGAAATGGATTTTGATTTGGTAACTAGAGATCATTTGAAATGTTTTATGAAATTTTAGAATCTTGTTTTAAAATGAAAAGAGTTGAGTTCCCAGTTTAATAGGGATTTATGAAATGGAGTTTTTCATAAAATTAGAAGCATTATGAAATGGGCTGAAATGTCTTGAAATTAATGTGAATGAATTGAAAGTGAGTTTTTATTTAATGATTTGTGATCTTTTGAAAAGTTTTAAAAATCATTGGAACCTTGTTTTAAATTAGAAGAGATGAGTTTTCAAAGGAATGGGGGGTTGATGAAAGGGAGTTGTCAAAAAACTAGAAGTGTTTTGAAAGGGGTTGAGATGTTTTAAAATTGATATGAATAGCTTGAAAGTGAGTTTTAATTTGAATTATTGTGTCTTTTTGAAAAGTTTTATAAGATGTAAATTGGGATTTTGATTTTGTGGTTAGTGGTCTTGAGAAAAGAAAAGTATTGGTTGAATGTTTTGGTTTTGAAAAGTAGAAAGAATTTTTATTTTAACCTTAAGTATTTCCATGAGAGACCACATGAATGGGGTTATATGGGATGATGGATGGTTAATGGCATGACTGGATGAGTTCCAGGATGGATATGATGAGGATTCCTAGTGTGGCACGAAAACATGCATGTGTGAGGCCCATGAGGTACTATTGGTGGATATGCTAACTGCTGAACCATTTGTTTTCAAATAGATGTTTTTAAAGGAAAACATGATGTCTTGATGTCTGGTTTGAGATGTTGTATATTATGTATTTTTGGAAATGTTGTTATTGTGGGATGTTTTGAGTCCAATAACCCTTCTTGTTTGAATGATGTTTTGGGTTTGTGTTTGATTGGTAAGTTGGGTTGAAGGGCTAGTTAGTGGTCTCTTCTGAGAAATGTTTCAGGATGCCTTTATGGTGGTTCCCTTTATGTGTTTGGATATGGTTTGTGGCATTTTTTGACCAATGGACCAGTTTGGTTGGGTCCTTGGGTTCTCTCATTGGGTAAGGTACGCCCCCATTAAGAGTTAATGCTTGACTGAAGTGTAGCCCAGATTGTTTAGCCGTTGGAAGATCCTCCAATTGATAAATATAAGGAATATTTTTCACAAGATTTTTAGATTGAGTCTACACCACTTCCTTTCATAGTTTTTTGGATCCTCTTGTAGCGGGAGAGTGCTCGTGTAAGGTTGAAGGAGACCTTAGTATCTTAAGTTACCTGATTCATTGAAGGTGGAAGTAGTCTGGGGTTGTTAGAGTGGATGGTGTCTAAGGGGGGCTCTGGGTCCTTTATAGTCTCTTTGAAGCATGGGTTCATGTTAAATCACCAGTGTGGGAAATCTGGTCATGAGAGGCTGTTATGGACACTTTATGGAATTGTATGATGTTTGGGGACATTACATAAGGTTCCTCTCCACATATTGTTTCTATCAGTCACAATGGTCATGTTCAGTGATGACTTGTGATGATGTGTCCTCATTTGACTATAAAGGTGAAGGTCGTGCAATCCTCTGAGAGTCTCTGTTATGTTGGGAGTATGTCTCCCTTGGAAAATTTCGGTAACCTCTTATGAGGTTTAACATGAGGTTGGATTGTAATCAGCTTGGTTATCACATTCCCTCAAAGTGATCTATTTTATAAAAATTTAAATTGGTTGGTAGGTGTCCCTTGGAAAAACTTCAAAATCCTCTATTTTAGAGGAAGGTGTTTATATGTGTCCTTTCCTTCTGTTGTTTCTCATCCAAAGAAACAAGGTGTGATGTGTGTGCATCTTCTAAGACCTTATTTGAGTGAAATGCCGGGTTAAGATAAAGTGATTTTTGGAGTGTGTTATGTCTTGATAAACCCATCATATATTGCGGTGTATTTGTTTGTGGAACCAAAATAAAAAGTTCTATTTGGGGGTTTCCAAATCATAACTGCAGGGATAAAGATGCTTCAATCATATGAGCTCTAGCCATAGGTTCTAGAGTGAAGCTGGCACATAGTTAGGGAAAATACCAGGGTCGTTCAAACCCTTATACAAATTCCTATCCTCATTATGAAATATCGGAATAGTTTAAACCACTACTATCATCATCTTTCTTATGTTGTTCCTGTTCAATGGAAAGTGGTGGGAGGCCTCATCCCCATGTTATCTCCCAATGTCATTCTTTTACCCTTTGGTTTACATTGGGTTTTTGGATAATGGTTGTAATTTTGGATAGACTAGTTGAGCACATGGTTTGTGCATGATTAGTAGTGATAATGTGCCAGGAATCTATGCATATAGAATGATCTGCACGATTAGAGCACAACCTCCCAAATAGTGCAGACTAACCATGCGACTGTGGAAACTCTTTAACTCTTTGGGTTTTTCTGTACCAGCCCATGAAGATCGATTAATATGGTTGGTTATTATGGTGGGGGGGACCCACTATGAGTTTTATGTAAGTTCTTTTGGAAAGGTGTAATGAAAGTCTACCCCTTGTACCGGGGATTCTGTTCGGGCCCCCTGTTAGTGTCTTGATTTTTTCTTGGGAAAATTCAAGTTGTCTCTTATGATGGGGAGACCATTTGTTTCTTACCATACTAGTAACTCAAATTAGTCCTTGGTCTTGGCTTGGCGGTAGGTAGTCTCATTCGGAGCTATATAACTACCAACATCTTCCTTGGGTAAAGTTTCATATTGGAGGGTGACCAATAATTTAGTTAAAGTAAGGTAGTGGTAAATCTATTTGATGTTGTTTATCATTCAGGTAAATTACTTGAGTCTTGTTAAGATAGTTTTTGAGGAGTTTTCTTTTGGGATAATTTCCAAATGTGCTTGATAGTTTCAGGAGAGTGGTCTAAGTTTTGGTTTGTGAGAGTATTCCTTCCTTAATTGATCACTGGAGGTGTTTTTGCCTTTCAGGGTGGGATGAAACTTAGGTAGGGAGTCCATTTTGGTCTATCAGTTGGGTTTGGTTTTTGATTTTAGCCTTACTGTGGATTTCTGGGGGCTGAAAGCTTTATGGTGGGGAGAATTTTCACACCTGGATTTTTGATTCCATGCTTTGTTTTAAATCCTCTTTTAGTTCTTACCATTCTCTTGGTTTCTGGGTGTTTCAGGTTTAAAATTTTGCTGTATCTTGTGTTATTGATCTATGAACTTGGTCTTATGGGTATTGTACTTGAAATCCTCTTTTGTCAAAGGGATGGTGTGATGTTGTGGTGTTTTGGAGTTGGATTAGTGACACTCCTAGTGGCACCACTTGTGGGGTAAGTTGTTGACATGTTTTGTACCCATGATTTGGATGATTTTTGGGGTGAAAAGAGAGTTTTTTGGGAATTTTTCTCCCCTATCCTTGGACTATTTTTACCTATTGTTTACCCCCTTTTATCCCCCTGAAATTGGAGGCAAAAAATAACATTTTGAGTGGCCAGAATAGGCCGCACAGTTTACTAAACCATGCATCCAAATCGTGCAAGGTGTCCAGGTCATTAAAAATTATTTTGAAATTCCAATATTTCCATTCCATAAATAAACCAAATCCACCCCTTTCTTCCCCATTTCGTGCCCTACCTCCATAGACATCCTCTAAGGTCTATCACCCTCCCTTGGAACTCAATTTTGAAGGGAGATTAGATGTAGAAACTTCCAAATCATGAAAGTAAGTCTTTATCTCTTTCTTTTCTTCCCTTTCATTAGGGTTTCTTTCACCCTTTCATGAGTTCTAAAATGTCCAATTTCTAGGGTTCGTACCTAGGGTTTAATATTGAGTCTTTTTGGTGAAATATTGTGGTTTAGGGTTCGTTTTCACTCCCTCGTGGTGTGGCGGTGGTGCGGTTGATGTTTTGCAACAAGATTTGGGGGTTTTGACATAAAAGGTAGGTGATTACATGTGTAAGCTATTATTTATGAGTTATATTGCTTGATTTATTAATTTATCATGTTCATAATATGTTTTGTGTGGTTCAAAAACTATTTTTGGTAGTATTAGTGAAGCATTTAGTATTAAAGTTACATTTTTGTTTGAAGTTGTGTATTTTTCAAATGTAACTCATGTGATACCTTTTGTGGCAGTTTTATAAAATTTGAAAGTGATTTATTAGTTGTTGAAATGGGCAGAAAATTCTGGTTTGGTAATTCTTTAGTGTCATGTGGGCCTCAAAAGGGGGTTTTTGAATGGGTTTTATGTATAAAACCTTGTTATACTTCTTGAAAGTGTTTTTTGAAAATGTGTGTTTTTTATGTGTATCTTTTGTGGTATTATTCAAGTTAATTTTATAAAACTTGAGATCAGTTTAATAAATGTTTCTAGAGCTTCCAATTTTATTTTGGATTGGTATTGGTGTGATTTTGTCCTGGAAAGAGGTTTTTGAAATGGGTTTCGTGTGAAAAACCTGGCTATACCCCTTGGGATTGTTTTATGAAAATTATAAATGATTTGTTGAGTTAAAAAAGTGGGAAAAGGATATAAATGTACTATTTTGGTGAGTGTGTTTACCTAATATGGGTTTTTTAATTGTAAAGTGTTTATTTAAGATGTCAAAAAATTTTAGAATGTTGTATAAATTGCTGAAATGTTCTATCAAATTGCAAGAAAGGCATGAAACATGTTTGTGGGATGTTTTGTATGAGTATGATGTGAAAAATGAATTTTATTGGTGAAAGAAGTATTATGTGACATGTGTGTGGTCTGTTTGGTGGATGTGTGATGTGGAAGTGGTATTTTCATGTGCAAATTATATTTCATGGCTTGTTGAACTTGTTTGATCACAAGAGGGAATCTCGAGTATCTAGGTGGGTGGACATGTACTAGTATGCTAGTGATCCCATGGGGTTTTTCCCCCATTTCACATTGAAAGTTTGAGAATGACAAAAATAACTAAACTATGATGATGATGATGTTTGGAGTCCACTAGGTTATGGGAAATCTCCCTACTAGTGGCTCGTGTGCATGAGAACAGATATTGTGATGGTTACTTTCACCGAGATATGAAGTAATTAGGACCCACAATGATCTAGTTCCTAGGGGTTATTTTACCATTTCTTGTGCTCATTAGATGATTTATGCTTACCGTTGGCATATGGTATGTTTAAATGGAAAATTCTGTAGCTTTGGAATTCTATTTAAAAGTGTTAATTTTTTAAAGTAGCCCACTTGAAAAATGTTTTTATTAAAAATTGAATCTCTTTAAAATTATTATTAGCGTTACATGTTTATGAAAACTTGTGAGATTTTAGTATTTGAATGTTTATCACATGGAATATACTAGTGGTGGCATCCTACTGGGATTTGGATCACACCATACTTACACCTTTCGGTGTAAGTAGACTTGGTTATTTTTTTTCATAGGTTTGGGTAAAACTTTTTGTGCCAATGGTTCAGGTTTTTAGCAGTCCTTCGTGATGTAGTGTTGTAGAGATGGCTTGAGGGCGGTGCCTCTTGCCATCTTCGGCTATCCATTTTGGGTTTCTTCATTTGTTATAGTCATTTTGAATTGTTTTAAATTGTGTAATTTAATTCATATTTTTTAAAAATATGGCTTGTTTTGAAAAATCCATATTTGTTATATTGAATTTTCTTGTTGCTTTATGTTTATAAACTTAGGTAAATCATTCACAAATTTCATTTTATGATACCCGGGCACATGTGCCAGCCCTTGGGGATCTGGAACGCCCTTTAGGCCTTGTCACGGGCCAGGTTTGGTGATAGTTTTGATGGTGACCAGATTCGGTTTATGACATCAAGCATGTCTTGGAAATTATTCAATAAGGAAGTCGATTTCTGAGGTTCAAGGTGGGTTTATTTTGGGGTAAGAAGTTTTGGCCGAGATAGAGGCTAGTGTTTAGAATCTCGATATCAAGTGAGAGATACTGGACTCTCAGTTATCACTGGTGTTGATTCCACAGGTGGTTGCATCATCTTCTAAAGGTGCTCCTCCTCCTAGTGAACTGTTTGTTGTAGAATCTTAGGATGTCAATGATTTTTCTACCCTTCTTGCAAGAATTCAGAGTCATAAACATTTTTTATCTTTCGTGTATAATGGGAGTGAGGATCCCAATGAAGTTAATACAACATCAAGGGTTGATTTTTTACCTTTATCAAGTTTTATTAAGTAGGGTGGTCACATCACAAACTCCCAATCAGAGAAAATTGAATCTCTTTTAGAGTATAAGGTGAGGGGTATGGGCCTCAAGGCCAGGTATGATTCTTCACACCAATGATTTCTATTATTGTTTTGAATTCTATGGGTCTAAAGGCTCATTCTAAATCTTCATATCTTGTAAATGAATTGTGTATAATTAATGTTTCCTTATTGGTGGTGTTGGAATCTAAAATGGATGGGAAGTTTATTAACAATTACATCAGGATATTGGGCATCTCGAAATCTTTGCATAAGGGTCTTATCAATAGTCACATTTGGATTTTCTAGAAAAATAACATCAACTTTTAATGTTTTGATGTCATGAAAAAAAGTATTACTATCAAGATCAGTACTAGAAGTGTTAACCTTATTTTTTATTATGTGTATTTCAAATTATATCCTTCGAAAATGGAGGATTTATGGGGACATCGAGGGTGTTTTCCTTGGTTCATTGGAGGAGATTTTAACACTATAGTGTATAAATTAGAGAAAAAAGGTAGGAAAAAATATATAAATAATTATATGAAGATCTTAAGGGATTTTATGATGATCAAAGGGATTATGAACTTAAAATTCATGGGGGATCCTTTCACAAAGTGCAACAATCAAAAGGATAGTAGAAAAATTTGGAGTAGGTTGGATTGTTGCTTGTATAATCTTCAAGGCATTGACTCTTTTCCCCAGAACAAGGTCAGAAATATCATCATAGATTTTTCATATCACTCTCCTCTTTTTATATAACTCAAAACGAGAGGGGTGACCTTTTTTCTTCTCTTCAATTTGGTTGAAGGATGGGAGTTTTGGTCAGATGGTGAAGAATTCTTGGGATACCCCTACAGAGGGGGGCTATGGATGGATCTTCATAACCACCTTAAGCGCTTGAAGAAGGACACTATGGAGTTGTATTTGGAAATAAGAAACAATGAGTACAACCTGGATGATCTCAAAATTGACATTGAAATAATGTAGGTGAGGCTATAAATTGAATGGGATGATTAACTCTTCGCACTCATGGTTAGAAAACAAAACTTCATGATTGGGAATCTATTAGAAGTTGAAAGGATTTCAAGAGGAAGATCAAGATCACTCTATCTCCATGAGGGAGATTGAAATATGACTTTTTTTCAGGATTTTTAAAGGCAAAAATGGTGGTTATGAGATTTAATCTCTGGCTAGAGGATGGTTCTTACACTAAATATGTCATGATTGTTTGGGGCATTGTAAAAAAGTACTTTGAGCAGTTTCTTGCAGGAATGGTGATCATGGAATATGGAAGGCGTCTAGGGGTGAGTAGAGATGAACAATTTTCTTTCAAATGTTCCAAATATGGTAATAGATAGCGATAAATTTTTTTCGGAGGTGGTTCATAGTGAAAGATAGATCAAAGAAGCAATTCTAATCCTGAATTCAGAAAGTGCTCCAAGGCCTAACATATTCCCTATATCTTTCTCTAAGGCTATATAGACCATTTTTAAGAACCAAGTGATTGGGGCTATCTAGGACTTCTTCAGAGGTGATGCGCTTCCGAGGGCTATTTGTGCTTATTCTATGGTGTTGATCCCAAAGGTCAAGGAGACCATTTATATTACTCAATACATGACCACATGCTTATACAATATTTCTTATAAAATTCTCCCTAGGATTTTGAATAAAAGACTTGGACATGTCCTACTAGGAATTATTTCTGACAGGCATCATGGATTTTTTAAGTGAAGGAGAATTCAAGGGGCTATTAGCATTGTTAAGAGATGTTTGATGACATAAAAAAGAATATTATTGGCTCTAATATCATTATTAAGGTGGAAATGGATAAATCCTATGACTGGATGGAATGGAACTTCATTTATAAGGTCATGGTTCAATAGGGGTTTAAGGACTGGGTGTGTGGTTTATTCTTTAGGTGCTATGCTTCTCCCTGTACCTCAATCTCTATCATGGGGCATAAATTTGGATTTTTCAAAAAATTTTGAGGGCTAAGGAAATGGGATTCTTTGTATCCAATCCTTTTTATTTTATTCTAAGAGGATCTATATAGAAACATCAAACATGATTTAGTAGAAGGGAAAATTCTTATTTATAAGAACAGACTCAGATCAAGTATTGTATCGCACCTAATGTTTGTTAATGACATGATGTTCTTTATCAATGGAAGGGAAACATAAATCAGGGGATTCAATATTTTTATGGAGACCTATAGTGGATGGAGTGGTCAATAGGTCAATCATGTCAAAATTAGTGTTTATATATCCAAAATTTGTGATCAGAGGTAAAGTAACTATATTCAAGACAAGCTGAGAATACAAAGGAGAAATATTATCATGATTTATATAGGTCCCCCATATCAAATGTTAAGGTTAATAATTTCCTCTTTTATGGTATTATTAATCGGATTTCAGGGTGCATCTACAATTGAAACAATAGGTTCTTATATTTTAGTGGTAGAATTATACTTGTGAATAGTGTTTTGACATATATAACAATGTATATTTTATCTATTATCAGAGCTCCCAAAGGAACTATCATTATCTTGGAAAAATAGATAAAAAAATTTATTTGGGATTCCAATAAGAAAAATAAATTCCATTGGGAAAACTGGGGGAGGATGGCTAATCCTATTGATGAGGGAGGTATTAATCTATAGAGTTTTGTTGATACCATACATGGTATGCAGGCTAGGTTGGCTCAGGAGATCATTCAAGGCTCTTCTCTCTGGGAAAAGTACATGATCGATCGATATGGGGATGATTTTAAATGATGGGAAGAGAACTCCAAGAGGATATAAAACCTTACGAGATGTATGTGTGAGCATCTAAATATTCTAAAAGACTGAGTTTTATGGGTTGTGGGTTATGGTAAATTTATGTTCAGGAATGATAATTGGGTGGGTGACACTCTTTTTTACTGGGTTCACGACACTGGATATTTCATTCATAGAGGAAAGCAGACATCTAGTATTGATTAACATGATTCTTTCAATTGAGAAATAATGAATCATTGACAACATCCTTTTAGTGGAGGAGCTGGATATGCGTGTTTTCACTGTGATGATGTCTGTGCCAAAGCCTTTTGTGCTTTGGATCATGAGGAGTATATGGTTGATGTATGGGCCAACAATATTTGGTGTAAATAAATCATGTCTAAAATTAAATTTTTTGTTTAGCGTATGAGGCATCATGCACTTCCCACTGATGAAAATATTTAGAGAATAGGTGTTGTTTTAGTGTCGAAATGTTGGTGCTGCATGAACTCCAGTTACGAATCCTTATGGAATATGATCTTTAAGAGTAAATGGGTGATCAACATATGAGAGTTTATTGAAAAAAGGATGGTAATTTCTCTACAGGGGGATTATTTTGATGACTTAATTGTATCTTTTTTTCCTGGGACGAATCAGTGAGGTTCATTCAATAAAGCCCGAGGCTTGGTATTTGCGGTGGTGTGCTAGGTTCTTGTGGGAAGCATATAAAAAATCTAGAGAGGGTATCAGGACCTGGCATTACAAAATTATATAATCTTGAATTTTAGTCAAGGACATAAATTTATTACACATTGAGGATCTTTTTAGGTGTATAGTTTTAGAGATTTAGGATATCTTACATACATAACATACCAAATTTTTACAAATAGGATAATATTAAAAACAATATCAATTTTTTTCAAAGCATAAAACATTAAAACATAAAACATGATTTATTTGAAAAATCTTTATAACATTTATAATGACTCCCTTATTACTCATACCCATCCTTATATCCTGTGCAAAATATTTAAAAACATGGGATGTGTACAAAACTCAGCAAGGGATATAAAGAGAGAAATCATTAGTCAAGTGATAACATAAAAAACCAATAAATCCCATATCATAAAAAACTTGAATGCATAGAATACTACTATATTTTACTTGGGAAACATTTACCATATCATTATTATATTCACCATTACACTTGGAATAACCATTTGGTCAACTTCCATCTCCGGAGTACCCAATGCATTAGAGAGCTATAATGGGGCTCACTCGTCATATCTTGAGCTATAAAGGTCTCAACCCAACATATCATGAGCTATAATGGGGATCCCCCATCATATATTGAGATATAATGGGCTAAAACCAACATAAATAATGTCTAAGGAACATACCATGAATAAAACATTTCATAACATGTATACACCCTTGAGAAAAACACATTCACATTTCAAAATACCCTTTTTCTCGTAAAAATCACTCTTAGAACATAAACATTCCACAAATGATAATGAAATATTATTATTCAAAAACAACCATATAAACATATAAGGGAGAAAATATGGTAATAAAACATCATGAAATCATAAGATTACACTCATGTCAAAAAAAGAACAATCTCTTTGGATTTCATAAAGGATACATTTAAAAGGATTTTAAGAAGGAGGTCCTTTAAAAATAACATATCATTGAAGAGATAATTGATTTAATGAAAGAAATATGTATATATAATGTAAATACAGATAATAAAACATTATATGATCAAATTAAATTTCAGAAGTCATCTTATCATGATAAAAATCATTGAAGTTGAAGGTTAACCCAAAGAATGAAAATTGGGTATAAAATTCACTTATGAAATTTCATCATGGTATCGGGTGTACATGGTAGGGATTAATGAGATAGAATGGGGTATATCATCATCAATATATTATAAGGGCAGTGTGGGGGAGTTGAAAAATCATACCCCATCATTAGTAATTAAAAATAAAAGGACACAATATAGAGGAGATTCTTGAATAAAAGTGAGAGAGGGAGAATCCCTTACCTTGGGTTCAACTTCCTTGAAACGTGTTTAATACTCCTATATAATGGTTAAAATAGTGTTATTATGATTAAAAAAAACATATTCATGTTTATAACATCTTATATTATGACTTTATAACATCATTCCACCCATTAATTAATAATACTTTGTTATTTCCCTTGTTTTGGGTGCCTGCCTTACAGGGTTTCCATGAGCGGTTTTGTAATGGATTTTTATGTCGGTTGTAAATGAAACTACAGAAGTGGAATGAAATGGTATTTACATGTTTTAATAACCTTAATTATACAATTTATCATTTTTAATTCTGATGTGAGAATGATTCATTAGTTAAAACATTAATGATGTTCGTTTAGATCATTTTAGTGGTTCTTTGATAATAACGACCTCATTTTGTTTTATAAATTAAAACCATGTGTAAAAAAGGATTCCATAAACATGGATGATAAATAATACATATATTATAACCTGTTTCAACCATAGAAATAATTTCATGACCATACTTTAAGGAATTAAAGCAAATTGAAATCACATCGTCCACGATGTCGGTAATTCGACACATCTCAGACAATGTTTTTATTCCTTGAATAAGTGGGAGAGGAGAAGAATAATGGTGATGAATTTTCCATGAACATGAGAAAATCCATAATATACAATGTTTCTGGAGCTTTTATGCCTCTTGGATAAGATTATGGGAAGATACTATAATAAAATAAAAGGAAAAGGAAGGAAAACAAATGAAAAAGGAAGGGGATTTTTTTACCTCTTGATCTCTTCTCCTTGAGATCCTCCTTAAGACCTTTGATTTTAACCTTTGGGTGAAACCAAAAGGTCTTAAACATGGGGAATGATATTGGGGAGGGAATTTGGCAAAAATTATACAATGATAAATGCTTGAGAGGTGTGGGAGGAAGAGGGGGAGATGGGTGGTATTTATAGTGGAGGAGGGGAGAGATTTCACATTATTTTAATTATTATTTTATTATTTTGCCTCACAACAAGAAATAGTGAGTATTTCATGACTAAAAACAGTAATAATGGCATGTGAGTTTGAGATAATGGGCTTACATTAGCACCACATCATCGATTACACCTCCATGATGCAGAAATTTATTTTTTTGTCAAATACCAAAAATTCACTATTCACCAAAAAATCAAGTATTTCAAAAAATTACCAAAAAATCACCCCAACCATTTTTCGACACGCAGAATAAAAAAAATGAAATCCATTTTATCAAAATAATTTTATAAATATGAGAAAATTAATTTTTAAATAAAATAACACTTTATTCAGAAAATAAAAATTTTAAAGCATTTATTTACTTATTCAAAGATATGGGTGTACCATACTTTCAATTAAATCTTATATATAGACTATCATGGGTGAGGTTACTAGTTATAAGGGTATGTTATTGTTCATAATGGTAAAATTACTATTCATAAGGGTATATTACTATTCATTAGGGTCAAGTTACTACTCATAAGGGTACATTACTATTCTTAAGGGTATGTTACTATTCATAAGGGTCTGTTACTATTCATAAGGGTATGTTACTATTAAAAAAAATTAATTTGGTCTTATAAGACTCTAAATAAATTACTGATCACAATTTTAGATGAAATTTTTTCAAAATTCAAAATGTAGAAGTGGGAAATTAAGTTTAAAGTTATCTCATAATTACCTGGGTTGTTACATTATCCCCACCTTCTGGAAATTGCGTCATCACAATTTTTATTTACTTACCCAAACAAGTGAGGGTACCTTTCCCTCATAGCATTCTCAGATTCCCATGTTGCTTCTTCAACCATGTGGTTTCTCCACAAAACCTTTACCTGGTGGATTATCTTATTCTGCAATACTTACACTCTGCGATCAAGAATCTGAACATGTTTCTCTTCATAAGAAAGGTTCTATTTCTAATAAACAAGTTATAGACTCAAAACATGAGATAAATCTATCACATACTTTCTCAACATCGAAACATGTGAAATATTGTGTACCTGATACAAAATCAGAGGCAAATATACTCAGTATGCAACTGGTCAAACTTTATCTAGGATTTCAAAAGGGCTGATGAACCATGAAATTATATTTACTTTCTTTCCGAAACACATCATAGTTTTCCAAGGAGATATTTTAAGGAATAAATTGTCACCTACGTCAAAATATAATTATTTACTTATGTTGTCTGCATAACTTTTCTTCTTACTATGAGATGTCCTCACGTGCCTTTGGATCATCTTCACCTTTTCAGTCACTTCCTCTACTAACTCTGGTCCCCTCAAATTTCTTTCACCGACTTCATCCAAAAATTCTAGAGTCAGACACTGATTCCCATACAATGACTCAAAAGGTGCAATCTGAATACTGGAATGAAATTTATTTCAACTAGAATTTACACTTGCTCAATTTTCTATACAACTTCTTTTCTTTCAAGGTTTTCAAAACAACCCTTAAATTTTTTTCATTCTCCTTTTTACTTTTATAAAAAAAAAGAATTTCATCAATAAAAACAATGAAAAATTTATCCAAGTACTCATGAAATATTCTATTCATAAGATCCATGAATACAGCAGGTGAATTTGTCAAACCAAAGGTTATAACCACAAACTCATAATGCCCATATCTAGTACGAAAAGCTGTTTTCAGCATGTCATATTCCTTCACCTTTAGCTGATGGTACTCAGATCTCAAGTCAATCTTGGAAAAATACTTATCTCCCTAGAGATGATCAAATAAGTCATCGATATGAAGCAAAGGATACTTGTTTTTAACAGTGATGTTATTCAAATCTCTATAATCAATTGAAATTCTTATGGAATCATATTTATTTTTAATAAATAAAACTGGGGCACCCCATGGTGAAGTGCTAGGATGAATAAAGCCTTTTTCAAGTATCTCTTGAAACTGATTTTTCAATTCAAGCAGTTCCACTTGTGGCATTCGATAAAGGGGTTTTTGAAATTGGCTTAGACTTAGGAACTAAATCAATTATAAATTCCACTTCCCGATCAGGTACTACACTAGAAAAATCATCAGGAAAAACATCCAGGTATTCATTTACCACTGACACATTATTAATCTGAATAGTTCCCTTATCTTCAACAATGTGAGAAAGATAACATTTATTTACATATTTTAATATTTTCTCAGCTTCTTGGTAGGTTATCAATGGTATGGTTTCATTCTTGTACACAATCCAAAACTCAGTATGAAAAACAACTTCTTTATCTATACAATATATCTTAGTATGATGAAAAAAATATAATCCATACCCAAAATAACATCAAAATATCTTAGAGGAAAAACAACAAGTTTCGTAGGAAAAATATTTCCACAAACAAAGATAGGTAGATTCTTATAATTTTTTTTCCACAATATTTTTTCTAGGTGTCTTTACCATAATTTCTAGATTCATTTATTGAGGTTGAATTTCTAATTTGGATGAAAATTTCTTAGAAATGAAATAATCTGTAGACCCCATATCAAACAAGACTTTAGAAAAATCTAAGTTAACACATCATTTACCTTACACCACTTCATTTAACGGCTCAACAACAACTGAAGTAGTCGCAAAGGATTTTTCCACACCTTTTTGCTTCCAATATTGCTGATCTCCTTCCTGAGTGACTAGATTTGGAAAAACATTAGCATAATGACCCAATTCCTTACAGTTAAATCATATCACCACTAGTTTTTCATTAATTTTCAGATCAATTTCCTTTCACTCATGAGACATGTGACCAAACTTTCCACATCAGTAGAACTCCCCAAAATTCCCAAGATATTCTCCAGGATGCTTTTTACCACACCTTTCACAAGAAGGGAAATTCATTTTCTTACCTCCAAACTTCATTGATAAATTACTCCCCATTTCCTACCAACCTGACCTCTTCTTCTTATTTTCATCTTAAGGTACATACATGTCAGTAAAATCCATCTCAACTTTTTCATCACACCGAACAAGTTTCCCATAGCTTTTAAACTCTCGTGAATCTAAAGCCCTTTTTATAAAAGGTTTCAAACCAGAGTAAAATATATTAATTTTACTATAAATGTTCAGATTAAAATTCAGTACATACCTAACCAGTCTTGTAAAATTGGCTTCATATGAAGCTAAAAATTCACGATCTTTCTGCCTTAGTTCCATGAATTGTTTCTCCATTCTAAGTCAAATAGTTTTAAGAAATTTTTTTTCCAGAAAAATATTCTTAAAATATTCCCATTCCAGACTATCAAGATCATATTTTTCTCTTGTATTCTTAACTAGAGACCACCACTAATCAGATTCAACTTCAAAATGATAAATGAATAAAATTACTTTTTGGCATTCTGAACATCCCATGACATCAAATATATTTTTGAGAGAATTGATCGATCCCTTAGATATCACTGGATCTGCAGTTCCACTGAATGCTGGAGGATACTACCTCATGAAATGCTCCAAAAAAGACATGTTCCCTCATGGTAGATCAGGTTCCTATCTAGCATGGGTACCACCACCATTTATTGCTTGCGTTAAATGCACCATTTCTATACCAAACTCCTCGGTTCTGATTCCCACCATTCCAGGATGCAAATTCAGACATGTATCGTCCTCTTGGCGCTTTCCTACATCGACATCACTGTTTCTTCTACATAAAGACATTCTGAACAGACATATCTTAGTTTAAGCAACATAGTAACCTTAAAATTATATGTCATTTTAAATTAACCATAAATTAAAAATCATATAGGGTATTCAATTAACATCATTCTAACCCCTAAAGTTATCTAAACGATCTTTTGACACCAACTATGAGGACCCAACCTTAAAAAATTACATAATATTAAATTTTAGTCAATAAAATAAATTTATTACACATTGAGGATATTTTCAGGTTTATAGTTTTATAGATTTAGGATATCTTACATACATAACATACCACATTCATACAAATAGGACACTATTAAAAACAGTATCAATTTTTTTTCAAAGTATAAAACGTTAAAACATAAAACATGATTTCTTTGAAAAATATTCATAAAATTCATCATGACTCCATTATTACTCATACCCATCCTTATATCCCATTAAAAATATTTAAAAAACGTGGTATGAGTACAGAACTCAGTAAGGGATATAAAGAGAGAAATCGTTAGTCAAGTGATAACATAAAAAACCAATAAATACTATATCATAAAAAAATCAAATGAATAGAATACTCATATAGTTTCCTTGGGGCACATTTACTATATCATTATTATATTAAACCCTACACTTGTAATAACCATTTGGTTAACTTCCATCTCTAGAGTACCCAATGCATTGGAGATCTATAATGGGGATCACTTGTCATATCTTGAGCTATAATGGGCTCAACCCAACATATAATAAGTTATAATGGGGATAAACCATCATATCTTGAGATACAATGGGATCAATATAACATAAATAATGTCTAAGGAACATACCATGAATAGAAAATTTCATAACTCGTATACACCCTTGAGAAAAACACATTCACATTTAAAAATACCCTTTTCTCGTAAAAATCACTCTTAGAACATAAACATTCCACAAATGATAATGAAATATTATTATTCAAAAACAAACATATAAAAAAATAATGGAGACACTATGGTAATAAAACATCATGAAACCAGAAGAGTACACTCATGTAAAAAAAATAACAATCTCTTTGGATTTCATAAAGGAGACATTTAAAAGGATTTTTAGAGGGAGATCCTTTGCAAATATCATAAAATTGAAGAGAGAATTGTTTAAATGAAGGAAATATGAATATATACTATAAATACAGATAATACAACATTATATAATCAAATTAAATTTCATAATTCATCTTAGCATTATAAAAATCATTAAAGTTGAAGTTTAACCTAAAGAATGGAAATTGGGTTTAAAATTCACTTATGAAATCTCAGCAAGGTATCGGGTGTACATGGGAGGGATTAATGAGATATGATTTGGTATCTCATCATCAATATATAATAAGGGTAGTGTGGGGGAGTTGCGAAAACATACCCCATCATTAGGAATTAAAAATAAAAGGACACAACATGTTTAAACCTCCTATATAATGGTTAAAATAGTGTTATTATGATTTAAAAAAATATCTTCATGTTTATAAATTCTTATATGATCACTTTATTACATCATTCCACCCATTCATTAATAATAATTTGTTATTTCCCTTGTTTCGGGTGCGTGCCTTACAGGGTTTCCATGAGCGGTTTTGTAATGGATTTTTATATCTGTTGCAAATGAAACTATAGAAGTGGAATGAAATGGTATTTACATGTTTCCATAAACTTAATTATACAATTTATCATTTTTAATTCTGTTTTGATAAAGATTCATTAGTTAAAACATTAATGGTGTTTGTTTAGATCATTTTAGTGGTTCTTTGATAATAACGACCTCATTTTGTTTTATAAATTAAAACCACGTGTAAGAAAGGATTCCAGAACCATGGATGAGACATAATAAATATATTATAACCTTTTTCAACCATAGAAATGGTTTCATGACTATAATTGAAGTAATTGAAGAAAATTGAAATCACATCATCCATGATGTCAGTAATTCGACGTATCTCAAACAATGTTTTTATTCCTTGAATAAGCGGGAGATGAGAAGAATAATGATGATGAATTTTCCATGAACATGATAAAATCCAAAATATAAAAGATTTTTGGAGCTTTTATTTTTCTTGGATATGAGTATGTGAAGATACTATAATAAAAGAAAAGGAAAAAGAAATTAAAACACATGAAAAGGGAAGATGATTTCTTACCTCTTGATCTCCTTGAGATCCTCCTTAAGGCCTTTGATTTTGTCCTTTGGGTGAGACCAGAATATCTTGGACATGGGGAAGTACATTGGGGAGGTAAATTTGCATAAATTAGACAATCCTCAAGGCTTGATAGGTGTGGGAGGAAGATGAGGAAATGGGTGGAATTTATAGTGGAGGAGGGGAGAGATTTCACATTATTTTAATTATTATTTTATTACTTTTCCTCAAGATAATAAATATTGAGTCTTCCATGACTAAAAACAGTAATAATGACATGTAAGTTTGAGATAATGGACTTACATCAGCACCACATCATCTATGACACCTCCCTGATGCAGAAATTCATTTATTTGTCTAATACAAAAAATTCACTATTCCCTAAAAAAATCAAATATTTCAGAAAATTACCAAAAATTCACCCCAACCATTTTTGACATTTAGAATCCAAAAATGAACTCAATTTTATCAAAATAATTTTATAAATATGAGAAAATTAATTTTTAAATAAAATAATACTTTATTCGTAAAATAAAAATTTTAAAGCATTTATTTACTTATTCAAAGATATAGGTGTACCATACTTTCAATTAAATCTTATATATAGACTATCATGGGTGAGGTTACTAGTTATAAGGGTATGTTATTGTTCATAAGGGTAACATTACTATTCATAAGTGTACATTACTATTCATTAGGGTCAAGTTACTACTCATAAGGGTACATTACTGTTCATAAGGGTACCTTACTATTCTTAAGGGTATATTACTATTCATAAGGGTATGTTACTATTCACAAAAATTAATTTGGTCTTATAAGACTCTAAATATCTTACTTATCACAATTGTAGATGACCATTCTTTGAAATTCAAAACGTAGAAGTGAGAAATTAAGTTTAAAGCTTATTATCTTATAATTACCTTACAGAGGGTCATCATGCTTCTTTTCTCAGAATTCAAGTGTATGTCAAAACACTGGTTGTGGAACTCTGTTCACTCATGTTAGGAGGTCGGGCCATGGAGCTACTTTCCGGTCTTCTTATGAATCACACAAGTATCACTGAGGGTCACCGATTGGCTTTGTCGGGTTTCTAGTTCACTTGGAACCCTCCCAGTGTTGGATTCAAGTTGAACATTGACAAATCCTATTTGAAGGGGAAGATATGGGGAGGTGGTTTGGTTTGGGATGAAACGGGTTTGATACTGCTAAGCTTCAGCACCTTCTATGGCTTGGGGAACTCTCTAGAGGCCGAGTCGGAGCTCTTCTTAGCGGCATTTCCTTTTGAAGTCTATAAAATATTAACCAAGCTACCATGGAATCTGATTCTAAGATCTTGGTGGAGGAATTTAAATGTTATGTAAATATCCAATGGAATATAGTTTATTTTATTTGAAAATTTAGACCAATCATTGGACAATATAGGGAGGCAACTCACACTTGGAGAGAAGGTAATTCCGCTACTAATTATCTGGATAGTAAAGGTGATCATAGTGAAAGTCTTATCATTTACCTTTACCCAGGGTCTATTCCCTCTGATTTAATGACTGTAATTTGTGGTGATGATATTTTAATTCATCATTACCTAACCTCCTTGAGTCCAGTTGAGTAATAAAATAGTTAATCTTGATGATTGGAACCCATAAAAAATCTATACATTTCCTAGAGATTGATAGAATGAAAATAGTTTATGATTCTAATATATGACTAGGTAATGTGGAATCACTACTGGATCATGATTCAGTGGTTAGTGGTAAGTAATACTATAAATAGTAACTTTAAATGAATTACTTTGGGATTTTTCATGGATTATATTCACTTTGGTATTATATCTAAATAAGTTTATTTTGATTTTTACCTAAACTAAACTACTATTATTTGAAACTTTTGATATATTACATTGGAATTTATTAGATTATTGTTAAAATTTAGGTTGAAATAGATAATATGTAGATATTTTTAGAGGAACCATAGTTTAGAGTAATTTTATCTTACTGTGCAATTATAATATAGGGTATCAAGTCTTTCTTAGTTATACACATATATAACTAACCATGTATATTAAACTTGTAGACTATGGTTATAGATATAGTGGGATTCACATGATTAGGTTATAATTTGTATAATATTATGATAAAACCATAGTTAAAGGTAAAAACATACATTTATTTTTAAAATAATGATTTTTTCTTCAATTTTCCCTAACTAACAAATCAAAAATATTTAAATTCATTTACAGAATATCATTACTTATTTCAAGGTGATACAACTAGTTGTTAAAAAACCCTAGTATGGATTATACAAATAAAAACATGAATAAATATAAGGAATCCTTTATTGATTATGTTATTTTACATCTCTATTTCATTCTCTCCTCTCTCTCTTTCTTTGAAACTCTATTATGGAAATTAGATAACTTAAAAATCAGATCTCTAATCTAAATTTAAAATTTTAATTATATAGATTGACATACCATATTAGTATTGAGAATATCATGTCTAGATCTGTGGTATTTCAAAAAATTAATATATTATAAGTGGTTTATTTATTCTCTATGATATTTTTGACCATTTGATGCATTTATTGACATATTATTTGGATAAATTATCTTTTTTTATACATTTAAAAAAATAATTTATTGAAAATTTCTAGATAAATTATTAAATTCGGGTGTATCAAAAATTGATTTAAATTTTATGAAAATAATAGAAATTTTATTTTTGAAATCATGATATTTGATTTGGATGAAATAAAAGTATTAAAAATAATATTATTTGGTTTTAGTGCATTCATTTTTTGGGGAAAATTATAGGAAGAGTTTTTTTTGAGAACATGGGTTTATTTTAAATTAATTTTTTAATTTCAAATAATGGATTATGTGAATAATATAGTCTTGGGAAAGGTAATTGAACTTGTTAAGAACAAGGTACAAATTTTATAGTGAACTAGATATATTTATAAAGGAAATAGTTGTATGTTTCACGGAAAAGTTTATCATATTTGGGTTGGACATGGATGGATAATCCATGGTAAGATTGAAAATAAATTATTGTTAATACTATGATCATAGGTGTATATAGATCTATTGTCTATTTTTTAATATGTATCTATTCATGTTAATATGAAATGATATATAATTCCTTTATATGATAATAATTGTTTTATTTTTTATCTATGCTCTATGAAAATTAGGAAGGGTTACCCACATTTTATAAACTCTAAACTATGTTGGTTCCAAAATAATATTTTTCATGTGCATAATAACTTTATGAAACATTTATTTTTAAAAGTATTACATTAAGCTAAATTAATATTAATTTACAAATTTTGGATTTATTATGAATGTCTATGCAGAAAATTTATTTAGTGAAATCCAATAAACAGGTGTTTACCTCTCTTTTATACACACCTTAGTGTGCATATTTATATTGTCTATTATAATACTAAAAATAGAAAGGTACCATTGTTTTTTAGGGATGAAAATAGGAGTTTCTAAAGTCGAGGGATGTCTAAATGTTCAAAAAAAATAGTGTATTCTTTTTAAAATATAATGAGGATATTCATAGGACTTATAATAATTTTTAGGCATAAGATGCTGATTTTCCATGAAATTCTATGTTAAATTTAACATTTTTATAATGTAAATTTAGTATTTATGAGAAAATAAATCACATATAGCATATTTAATGTGCAGATCTAGTTGAAAATATCAAGTTATAGGGGAGTTTTCTTCAGGCTACATGATCATCTTAGATCATGTCATATGATTTGGGTATTTGAGTTTGTGTATTAAATCTAAAGTAGATAGCTATATGATGAGTAATATATGCTTGAGTGAAAATATATGGATTCTATAATTTATCCAAAACTAGATGATAATATGACTAATAGGCATGAGTAAATAATTTTTTATTTAAATAGGTTTATGGGTAAGACCTCTTTATTGAACATAAAAAGAAAATCCCCTTTTGAAAACTAGGAAAAAGAGGAAACCCATTACAGATGATTTGATTTTTACCATGTTTTTTATATAAATACAC
Source organism: Viscum album (assembly GCA_963277665.1). Taxonomy (NCBI): domain Eukaryota; kingdom Viridiplantae; phylum Streptophyta; class Magnoliopsida; order Santalales; family Viscaceae; genus Viscum; species Viscum album. The sequence continues at coordinate 525,649,824 of OY728150.1, forward strand.
ATTTAGTAAAATCATACATAAAAAATGAGTAAAATGGGATAATCCTCTAGTGATTTTAATACTCACCCATATTCATGTGGTTGGTATAGTTCATAGTGCACATTTGTATAAATTTAATATAATTCATAAAAATTTTATGACTCTTGGATGGAAGTTTTTGATCTTGGATACTTTTAATATTATGGTAAAGGATATAAAAGATTATATATTAGGAAATAATATATCTCTTTTATTTCATTTTGGTCAAAGTATTGATATCTTGGAGTTATCTTTGATTTGATCTTTTTTGGGCATTTTATATGAGTAATTAAACTATGATTTTCACATTAACTTATATTTAATTTTATTTCTATCCAACAGTTGGCTCATAGTATTATTTGATATTATTTCTCAGAGTGACTATGAAATAAATTGATCATGGTGAAATTTGAATTAAATATTTGATGACTCAATTTTTTTTGGAAATTAGGGGAACATTCTTCACATATTTTTAGTAAATACCATACTAAATGTCTATAGACTCTGTCATAGGTAGAGACATGATTAATTTATGTATTCCCTCTAAAATGGGATATTTTATATATATCTAGTGATGGAATAAAAAAATGATATCTCAACATTTATTTCATTTGATTTCAATCAAATAAGTGGTCTAGATATGATGAAAAACATGATTAATAAATATAATATATGTCTTGAAATCAAAAATACAGTGTAAAACCATGTTTTCTTTAGTTATTTTAGATGGAATTAAGCACATTAGGTTAAGTGAAATATTTTTCTAGATCTCAATGATGTAGTGTGGATATTGAATTTCAGTCTACTAATTGGTCTCAAAAGTATATATATTTTTTAAAATTTTAAATCATTATTCTAATAGAATGTGAATATATAGTATATAAAAATTAATGTGATAACTTTTTTTTGTTTTTTAATATATTTGAAATATTTTTCAGGTCAATGAATTTTAAGAGTTTTGGATTTTATGAATCCTTTGGGAGGCTAAAGGCACTTGAAAACCATTTTACATGTTGGTTTTACTAGAAAAAAGAACAACAAGGTTCTATTAAATTTGAAATATGTGAGAGGTTATTAAATTTTATTTTCTTCATAAAATTCAATGTAACTTATTTTTATTATTGATTGGGAATGAAGATACATGTATTTAAAATGTGATTTAACTATTCCAAAAAAAACCTTGGAGGTATATTTTACTAAAAAATATTTATATTTCAATTAAATATTGAGAGAAAAATATATAATTGGGTTGAATTATAAGATATATATGAAATAAATTTTAAACATATAGATAAGAACATAATATTAGGGTTGATTTTCAATCTAAGTGTCTGATTTTTTCTGATTTAATAATTTGATAGCCCTTCGATATGAAATGTTGATTTTTATTAATGATCAAGGAGATGTATTTGATTGGAATAACACAAGTGGAACATGAGGTGGATTATAGGTTCATGAATACATAATTGATATTGTGAGGTAGCAATAGAGTTTCCTATGTTATCAGATAAGTGATGTATTTTGAGTAGGGAGTTGAATAAGAGATTATAATTCATGATATATGTGTAGTTGGTGTTAGAGTCCTCATGAATGAAGAATGTATAAAAATAATATTAAATCATTCATGGATTATTGGTGATTATGGGATTTCATGATATTTAAGATGGGTAGATGTGATCTATAATTTTGGTAAAAGAATCATATAGTGGATAATGGTTAATATATACTCCTTGGTGAAGATAGATTTTTTTATTTTGAAAATTTCAAAAATGTAAAAACATTATTTGAATGATTGGGAGAATGACATTAATATTGGTTTAAGGTAAAAAAGTTATTATCGTGGGAAGAGTTGGAACAATTTCCCTTTATGAAAATTATTTCAAATATGATTTTTTGATACTAATGTAACCAACAAAGACCTAATCACCTTATGTGAGGGTAAGAATAAGATTATATATATTTTTTCATAAAATGAATATTAATATCATTTAAAAAAAAACTGAACAATTTCATAAAAATAAACCTAGTTTAACATTCATGTAAACAAGTAAATCGTGATGAAATGAATATTTCAATTAGTTAAATACAATATACTTATTCTTAGGAGTATAAAATGGGGATATATTATTGTTGTAAAATCTAATAATGTAATGTTTTTTAAATTTAATTTTATAATTATTTCAATGCTATGTCAAAGGTTCTCCACCAATTTTTTGTCTATCCATGAACCTATTTAATATATTGTTAATTAAATTGATAGATAGATCATTATTATGATGTAAAAAAAATATATAAATAAGTAAAATAACAAAAGTTTTTTTCCCTTCAATTTCATCTCCTTTTTAACTCTAGTTTATTATCTTTTCAATCATTCTTCAGCTTAATGACAATATATTTTTCCTTCTTCATATAACTACTTGGTTCTACTATTTTATTCCTATAATCACTACCTTATACCACAATAATATTTTTATGAATCATATTTTAAAGTTTCACCAAGTAAAATATTATAAGAAAATGATATGACCTGACCCAAAAAGACATCTCATAGTTAGTGGTAAGATGAGTGTACCACCCCAATCTTGCCTCTAATTGGCCAGTGTCTGGTGACTGGTATTGAGTTGGAATATAACACATGATGAGAGGCATTATCCTAACACTCCTCAAAACAACACCCACCTCCAAGAATGAAATAATAATAAATAATATAAAAATAAAACTAACTCAAATATATATACATATATATAATTAATTTGATAAACACTAAGGACCATATTGGTGAAAAAAATATATAACCCATAATGAAAAGGAAACATTTACATTCCCAACAATCCAAATTCAAACCAAATTATAAAAATAAGGTAAAGAGGCCCCCACAATGAATTAGATCTAGATATGAAAATCTTCCACTAAAACCACCTCTGGGTACCACTATGATCTATTAATAACATGCATACCAAGGTTATCATCAAATTGTTTATTGACTCCATAAGACATAACTCATGTGACCAAACTTTTTGATTAAAGGGTGATTATATACCTACCCAACACGATTCCCTAAAAACTAGAGAGTAATAATAAGAGAACTAGTCCACTCTAAACAAAAAAAACTAGAAATAAAGTATAAACAATAAAAAACCAAGATATTATTTAAAGGAGAGAACTCATTATATAAGAGAGAGTCCCATCCCTGAAAACCTATTTATAGGAGAAATTATAAAGAAGCCTCAAGAATCTTAAAATTCCATCTAGGAACAATTATCACATATCTAGGTTTATAGTGGTGGATCTACCCTATATCAATTAACACATCATATATGAGGAAGTATCTAATAATATAGACAGTGTACCTGAGCCATGATTAACACAAAAAGATTAAGGAGGGACCAATTATATCGATTGATAAACCACACCCCAAGCACGTGGGGGAGCACAAAAATCTCTAAGTAATATAGGTTACCCACACCTTGCATAGAAACACCAATAGATTAGGGAGTACCTGACCTCATGGATGCTTCAATCACCATGACCTATCCCCATTAGAGTCCCTAACTAGCTAAAGAGGGAAAGATTCTAATTTAACTTCTCCACTCACCTCTTACACTGAAGAGAAGTGAAACATTGAATTCCATGTTGAATAAAACCCCATAAAACCATGGTAAGATACCTTGTCACCCTAAAAGGTTCCCACCATGATGTGACCCTATTAGTTATGCCACGACTAACCAATCTAATATTAAGTCTCAAGTTATGACCATATCCCCTACTCCTTGTAAACCTCACTATTCATAGGATTTCACACTATGGTATACCTTTCCTATGACATGGATTCTAATCCTTCACCCAAACTTCATGACATGGAATCCTTCATAGTTTCATGACCATAATTAAAGTTAAATAATCACATGGTTGGAAATTAAATATGGTATATAACCATTTCACCAATAAAAAATATGAAATCATGGTGTCCCTAATACATAGAATAATCCTCCCAGATTGGAAACCTCATCACTTTTTGATCCATTACATCATGGAATGACAATCCATCTATAATATACCACATGTAATTACACCTTAGTCACTTATCTCGACCCCGATCAAACCCAAAACTCCACCAAATGCCTCATTTATCATTGATATTATTTTAGAGGTCATTTTATAGCCATTCTTTATAGAAAAAATGACCATGAAGGGGTTTTAATGCAACCCCATTACATCTTCACATCAATTCATTAGTGAAAATATGTCTCAAATCCTTATCATAATACTCCATATCCATTTATTTATTTATCACACCTAGATCTTCATTGCTATACCTGAATATACTATTAGTAGTACCATGATCTGTTTAATAATCAAACCTATCTAAGTCCCATAAAACCATTGACCATAGCGATGGTTGATGATGAAATATTAAAGTAAGGGGAATGGATCTTAAGTGAAATAGTTCATTGTCACATGAAATTATATTTATGTCATTGTCCTTTCTATATTAGATTCTAATGGGAAATAACATAGTTAAACTATAAATCTTTATGAATTCAATGAAAAATGTAATTATAAATTGCAAGGACCAGATTTTTGTGTTTGATAATTAATAAAAAATCCACCAAGATTAAAAATAAAAAATAATGGAGTAGGAGAATATAAATAAATATCACTACCTAATGCTTGGTTCAATCACCAATAAATATAGTGTCAATTCCTGGGTCTGATGTTAATCTCTATATTGGTTATGTTCGATGGCTCCCAAACTCCCAATCTCCTCATATATTCTCCTATATAATTAAGGTTTATATAAAACTCTAATTAAATACTATATGGGGGATTAAATATTAATAGATTAGGGTTTTAAGATATACTATTAATTAATTAATTAATTATTTTTATTAATGAAACTATAGAAGGGAAGGACTGAACATGAGGTATCACACCATGGACACTATAGACACACGATGATGGAAATCCCTCACGCCATCACTAGCATGCTTTGTGCCATGACTATACCCTCTCATGTGTGTGTTAGTAAAGTATATGAACTTATACCCCATGTTGTGATAGCATATCCCACACTATGACAACCATGGCCACATTGTGACATATCCATCCTCAAATAATTTCAATATATATATATATATATATATATATAATCATTAAAGACCCATGAAAAAAGTAAAGAAACCTCTCAATGAACCAAATCATAATATTATTTCAAATATTTAAAATATTCAAGAAAAAAATACATGGGTTTCATCATCCTCCACACATTCAAGTTTTTCCACCCTAAAAATCACAACCTACTTAAAATTGTGAAGAGACTATGACCATATCTTGTTCTCATGCACCCATGAGCTCTCTTAAAGGTTACCATGCTACTAATGGACATGAATCAATGACATAACTCATCTAGAATGACTCCACTATTACTTAACCTTAGTCTTCATTGGGTATACTGAGAAAGTGGATCCTTTATTGATGTTTAGCTCACCCATATAAATTATTTTTGATGGATTTTGAAAATATATCCTCAGTTATGACACATGGAAGAAATTTTTCACATAGTCCATCTATAGGGGTAACTCCAGATAGTATGCAACCTCTCCCAACCTATATATGATTAGGAATTAGTCGATGAACCTTATGAATATCTTTACTCCCCAAATAAATCTCTAAAATATATGTCATGAAAAGATATTTAGGAACACCTAATCTCCCTCCTAAAACTACAAAAGGCCTTACTGAATAGTATTTCTAGGATTTATGTAGTATTGAAGGGTCTTAATTTTCTCACAAATCACCTATACATTCTCTGTCATATCTATACTAACTATTTCCCCATTTGGAACATCTATACTTTCTCGTTCAAACATATGAGTAACCTATAGGGTTTCCTATATAGGGCCTAAAAAGGTTACATTCCATTGGTGGAGTGGTAAATACTATTTTATGTGAAATCAATGAAATATAAATGACCCTCTAGATATTGAAAAAATAAAACATTAAAACCCTCAACATATCCCTAAGAACGTGAATTATTTACATATTTTGGCAATTAGTCTATAGGTAGAACATTGTACTTAATCATAAATGAGTCCCTAATGCATCAAAACCCCCCCTCTATAACTGAGACATAAATAAAGAACCTCTATTGGAATTAAATGTTGATGGTGTCCCATATAGCTGAATGATATCCTCTATACACATTCATCCCAATCTCTTTATCAAACCCTACTTCTGAATAACAATGAAGAGGGATGAAATTTTTAATCATTTTATAATCATCTAGATAACATCATGACCTATCATCTATCATTATATTCCAATCATAAATTTGATTAATATTCCATCCACTTCCACTCTAGAATCTCAAGGGATTGGAAAAAACCTAATGGGATGTGGTTCTCTACCTTTAACTATTGATAGGTGAGCCTTCACATGATAAACAAGAAAACACTCTATTTCATACATTCCCACCAAAACTAACACCTCAAGATTTTGTACTGATTATTCACTCTAGGATTTACTACCAAGGTTGATATATAGAAATCCCTTTCACTTACTCACACACCAAAACTAGTACAACTATCTATCATTGGAAGATGGTGATGTTCTCCCCATATTCAGAAGATCCATATGGTGAATGAATGAAGACATCTTGTCATAAAAAATATTTTCAATCAATTTCTCATAGATTAACCTCCCTCACACTCTAATGAAGTATAGGGAATACCATCCTAGATAAATGATAATAACTTCCTATATAATTAAATAAGGACAACAGTAATGAGTAAAAATACTTAAACACCTATCCAAAAAACTAATAAAGTGACTTCCTAGTAAGGGAATCCCCCACTACATTACCCTTGGATTATAAAAAATCTCAATTTCATATTCCTATAATAAATACAACCAATTACTCTAGCTCGTGTTATTATCTCTCTACATAAAATTTTATCTTAGACACTTATGGTCACATTGACTATGAAATTATCATTATGAACATATCCCCCCAAAATATTCAAGGATAAAACAACTACTACAAACTCCAAACCAAAAGTCACAAATTGTTTCTTATGGGGCCTTAACTATTAGTAACCATAATAAATCACCATCTACCTAGACATCAAAACTCAACCTACTCGAATCCCACATTTAGATACCTTAGGACATGATCAACCACCAACCACCTTTTCATCTCTACAAATTATCTCTAGAATCACATAATCTATAAAAATGGATTCCCCTTTCGAGTAAGGGTAGTCATGGGTGTGGAAATCCTAGTGAAGTTTTTAACCAATCTCTGGTTGTACCCCACAAACCCAAGGAAGCCCCACTCCTTGAAAATTATCTTGGATAGATCTAAAGTTATCACTGCCTAAATCATTGTTAAGTTTATAGATACTATACCCATTGAGATGGCATGCCCAAGGATGTGAATCCATTAAATCTAGAATTGTCAGTTCAAGAGTTTTTTGTATAGCTAGTGATACCAAATTAAGTCTAGGGAAATCTTAAGATGGTCTACATATTCATCCTCTAATATTGAGTAGATGATGATGTCATCATTGAAGATATCCATGAACTGATTGATAAAGGGCTGGAATATTCTATTTATATTTCCCATGAACATAGTTAGGGAATTCTCTATGCCAAATTGTGTCACCGGAAAATCATAATTACAATATCGACATAAAAATTTAGTCTTTAGTTTATTCTCCTCATAAACACAAATTCTATGGTAGTTGGACCTAAGATCAATATTTTAGAACAAAATTTTCTCCCATTACCTATTCGAAGAGTTCATTGATACTTAGAAGAGGGTACTTATTATTTACTATCACATGATTCAAGTGGTTATTATTAATACAAATCATAAAGATACCATACTTCTTATTGTAAAACCAAGAGACACCCAAGAAGACACACTCTTTGTGAAGAAACCATTGTTCATAAGGTCCTCAAACTCCACATTAATCTCCATGATCCTGGATGAGTATATATAATAATCTATGGAAGATATTAGATAATTGTTGGGGTATATGGATAAATGTATTAGTTGAACTCTCAAAAAGGAGGAAACCCAGGCACATCCTCAAGAAAAACATCAATGTAATCCATTGAAACTATAGGATTATTATAATACAAGGTTCCTTATACACATAAAGATAAACTCAATAACTAATTATTGATCAACTATAACACTTCATACATAGTCCTAACACCTCTCTAATAAAGGTCCCACTCACCCACAAATAATAATATTCATCCATCATCTTGGTAGAAAATCACTCTATGAGGTAGAATACTATCTAAGAATGAATTGATGATATCAAATCCATACCAATAATTATTTCATAAATATTTATCACAACCAATAAGGGGTAAAAAAACATATCTACTACGTAAAAGATCACATCACCCGTAAATGGGGGTGAGTGTGTGATCAATTCCAATGGGAGTCTCTAGACACATTGGTTAGGATATGTTTTGTACAAGAATATATAGCTATAAAACTAGGGATACCAAAATAATGGAATGGATTGTTATAGTTTCTATGATTATTTGTGAAAAAGTGGAGTTGACATAGATCATGCCTCAAATCAAGTTAGGCTGTAAAGACCCGTAAATTTCAAGGAAATTTTTTTTTCTTAATTTTCTTTGGAATTTTACAAGAACGCAGTTTCTGACGGCGCCTGATTCCGAGGCCCGGTGTGCCCGGAATCATTTTCCGAAGTTTGGCTCGGGTACGTTCAGTGAACGGACGAGCAGGTTTTTCTAACTTTTGAACCGGTGCCCGGAATCAAATTCTGAGGGCACCGATGAAATCGCAGCGCCGGTATTCGCTTAGAAATGCCTCCTCCGGAGTTGCGTTTGCTCGGGTGTGGTTTTTAATTTTTCGGGCTTAAAGTTAAGAAATAAAATAATTTTGTGACAACTTTATTTTATTTCACTTAAGCCGCTTGGAAGCCACTTGAAGCCACTTAAAGGCGGCTTGAACTGAGTTGAACTGGATAGGATGCTATCCAGAAATATCCTACCCCCTTGGTAGGATATTTGCGAGGTGGGGCCCACACGAGCCCCGCTGTTTCTTTCCGCTAAGAAACGCACCCGCGAAAACCCGTCTTAATGAAAGTCAACTGACGCGTTTCTTAAAATCTTAACAGACCATTTAATTGGGCTGTTAATTTGTTGCAATTAATTCTTTGAGATTAATTGATCGTTTCTTTTCTTTTGAAATTCAATTTCTTATCTTGTGTTAATAAAATAGGACTTGGGCTTATTTTTTTTTTAGTCTTGTCACGTTGGGAGGATTTGGGGAGGCTTGAAGAACATCTTCTTCAATGACGAAGAACGTGAAGAACGAATCGGTCTCCGACGAAGAACGTCGTCACGTCCTTCTTCCTAAGAACGACGACGCGCCATCCCTCGTTCTTCTTTCCACATCAAAGGGAGACGTCGTTCCACCTCGGACAACCTCCGTCTTCGTCTACGAATCCTCTTCCGCGACACTGAACCGCGACGTGACATCGACGATCCCCTTCCCACGACGCTTTCTTCCGCGACGAGAAAATCCGCGACGAACCCTCGCTCGACGACGCTTGAGGTAGGGATTTTTATAATTTTGGAATACCCCTCTTTATTATTCCCGTGAACATTCTTTAAAAATTAAAGAACCGGAATCAAAGAAAAAATTTTTATTTTATTAAAAATTGTTGGTTCATGTGTTGAACATTCTATTTTTCTCCCGTTGTTTTTATCTAACGCGGAGGGTGCGGGTCAAATGAACACGGCCCGGCAACCCTCCGCCGTTCTTCGTGTTTTGCGGATTTGGCGGGCGGCGACGGAACGTGCCGCAACGAGTGTTTGATGATCCCACAGTAAAGAACGGAACCCGGGAGGAATAACGGCGCAGACGGGAAGGAAAACGGGCCACCAGAGCGACTCCGGCGGCCCGCGGAAGCCGGTGGTGGTGCGGGTCGCCGGCGCGGCGGCGCCGGCGGCCGGAGGCGGCGGCACCCCGCGGGTGTCCAGCGCGACACCCCGCGGGTGCCGCGGGTGTCCAGCGTGACACCCCGCGGGTGCCACGGGGTTGTCACGCGGCACCCCGCGGGTGTCCAGGGTGACACCCCGCAGGTGCCGCGGGGTTGTCACGCGGCACCCCGCGGGGTTGTCACGCGGCACCCCGCGGGTGTCTGGCCGACACCCCGCGGGTGCCGCGGGAGTGTCACGCGGGGCGGCGGCTTTCCCCCCTGTCGGCCGCTCGGCCGAGCCATGCCGGACCGGGCCGGGCCAACCGGGTCGGACCTGACCCGGTTCGGGCCAACCAGGGGGGGGTCGGGCCGGGTCGGCCCGGGCCCGGACCCCCCGTCTTCGGACAGACTTCGTTCAAATGGCCGTATCTTGAACTACGGGCCTCCAAACGACCCGCCGTCAGCGGCAACGTGATCCTTGGATCGAGACGGTCGTTTCGGTTTATCGCACTCAAGGTTTCAGAATACTTTGAGTTCGGCCGGGTTGGTTCGTACACGAAACCAACCGGGCCCTCGGAGCGGAAACACTCATATCTTGAGCCACGGACGTCCGATTGACGTGTCGTCAGCTTTGTTGAGTTCCTCTTTGTGAGACGGATCTTTTGGCACCCTCCGCCAGAGGTTTGGATGTAGGTGGAGTACGGTTGGGTTGGTTTTTCCTTAAAAACCAACCGGGCCCCTGGGACGAAAAAGCCAATAACTCTCAGACCGGGCGTCCGATCGACGCGCCGTCTGTTGCGTTGAGTTCCTGTTGACGATGCGGAACTTTTGGATACATCAACTCTGGACTTCGTGACAGTTGATGTATCAGCCTCTCGGCTTGTGGAGCGGACCCTCCCGAACGAGCTTGTTGTGTGCGGGAACCCTAGTGCTGGCTGCGACTGCTTCCTCGATGGCGACGACTGTGCAGAGATCCTCCGTGGACTCCGACGACGACCGTGCAGAGATCCTCAGTGGAATGCGGCGACGACTGTGCAGAGATCCTCAGCGGACTGCGACGACTACTGCACTCAGCGATCCTACGTGGATCAGTGCTACAGGTCCTGCGTGGGCCCGGTCCTGTGTGGGCCCGATCCTGTACGGATCCGATCCTGTGTGGGTCAACACTCAGCGGTTCTGTGTGAACCAACTCCTACAGGTCCTGCGTGGGCCCGATCCTGTGTGGGTCCGATCCTATGTGGGTCACTGCAGATATTAGTTACCTATCGATCCTTCGTGGGTCCGACGACTTATATGGATCAGAGATCATCTTTTCGTCATCCGAAGAAGTATACTTGTGTGAGCTGAATCTTGTGTTTCTCTCCTTTGTGGATTGTGTTGAGCTATCTTGTGTGGATTTACTGTTTACTCTCCTTTGTGGATTGTGTTGTTCTATCCTGTGTGGGTATGCGTTTTGCTTTCCTGTGTGGACTGGGTTGTGCTAGGGCTCGGACGTTGGAGCCGATCGGGAAATTGATGACTTAGGTATATATATGGGCATATACCTAAGCCGTGTCAGATGTTACTTCGTGATTGTATCTCTCCTTCATGGCTTATCCTTTGTGGATTTCGGGAGACCTTCGGGGGTCTCGGGGTCCCTACTGAGTAGCTTATACTCACCCCTGCACGGGCTATGCCCGCACTTTGTGGTGTTGGTTGCAGACGACGGACCGCACTGATCGTGGAGGAGGCGTGCGGAGTAGGACAGTACCTGGAGGTAGACCACTGGGCGGGACGTACTCGGAGCGGTTAGGTGGACCTGAGGAGCAGTGGAAGCTATCTGTACCCACCCTTCAGGTGGGACTTCCAGAGGACGGCTCGACGCTGTAGTTTTTCCTTTCAGTTGCTGTTTTTCCTTTCTGTTGTACTTTACAGTTGGGCTTGTATTTCCGGCCCCTTTTACTTTCAGCACAGCTTGTACAGTTTTTACTTAGTGTTTACTTTTCCGCTTGCTTACTCTGTGGTGCTTGTTTACTTTTCAAAGGCAATGCCTTCCCTTTTTGTTGGGATTTACGCCTTGGTGCTAGTCGCCAGCCCCTGGCCTATGGAAGGCAGGCTTGGGGTAGTCACGACACGGGCCCCGAGGACGGGTCGTGACAAATTGGTATCAGAGGTGGTCGGTTCTACCGCAGACTCTGATCTTTCTTCTATGTGAAGCAATAGTGTTTAGCGTATTAAGTGTGGTTATCAGTCCAGGGAGTCCAGTGTTGGTGCGGCGGCCGACGTATCCATACACCAGGACCCTGACTTCTGGTTTCCGACTTAATGCACGAAAACATTGATTGCATGTGTGTTTCAAGTTTTCTTTGTGATTACTTGTGTCAGCTCACCAGGTATACTTTTCTGACCATGGTGCACTTGTTTCCTTTTCAGGATGGCACGACGACAGCAGCCAGCTAGGGCTCCTAGAGTAGTGTGCGACGATAGCCCGCCGAGCGACGAGGCCTCGGTACAGGGCCCGTTGACAGCAGAGGCACCGGCGGTACCTTTACCCGCCGAGCCCCCGATGCTTCCAGCACTGGAAGCTGACGACGCACGACGCCTCGAAGCTCTGCACGAGTTCCAGCACCAGTGACCACCCAGGTTCCGTGGGGAGTCGGACCCCCAGGCAGCCGAGGACTGGCTGGAGGCGGTCGTCCGAGTTTTCAGGCTAGTGAGGACACCAGCAGACCTCATGGTGATCCTCACGGCGAGCCTACTGCACGCAGCAGCCGGACGATGGTGGAGCCTGATGCTCCAGGTACACGATGAGGCCACCCTCATCTGGACGGACTTCGAGAGCCTCTTCCGCTTAGAGTTCGTCCCGACCACCCTCCGTGCGGTGCGCATCCAGGAGCTTCTTCAGCTGCGGCAGGGCAGCTTGACGGTCGCTCAGTACGCGGCGAGGTTCACCGACCTTTCTCAGTACTCGACAGACATGGTAAGGGACCCCTTCTTCCGGGCCCGGACCTTCGAGCAGGGTTTGAGACATGAGATCAGGGCATCGCTGATCTCCCTCAGCATCCCGACCCAGGCAGGATTACTGCAGCGAGCCCTCCTGATCGAGAGCTTCCTGGATGAGTCCACAGCGAGACCTACCGCAGGGCGGCAGATAGAGGAGTTTTCGGCAACTGGTAGCCGGCGGATGACTCAGGTTCCAGGCGGACCAGACCTTCCGGCAGGCGACCTCGGGACACTGGCTCAGCAGTGCAGGGCACCCAGCCCGGAGTCAGTCTTCTGAGAGGCAGACAGTGCTACGAGTGCGGCGGGCGGGGCCACATGGCTCGTGACTGCCCGACCCGTCGTACCGAGGGTCAGCAGACGGTGAAGGGACCACCCAAGCAGAGGCAGAGGGTCGACCGTGGCGGTCCGTAGGGAGGAGGCGGACGAGGCAGAGGAGTTGGCCGAGCAGCAGGTGGTGGGCGACGTTTTGAGGCTCTGCCACCACCACCACCAGGAGGCCCGCCCCGACCACAGGGAGCTGGAGGGAAGAGACAGGCTCAGCTCCAGGCAGCGGAGGCCTACGACCACGGTGCGCCAGAGATGATTCGAGGTACGATCTATGTCTATTCCACCCTTGCTGCAGTTCTGATAGACACAGGAGCAAGTCACTCTTTCATAGCCACTGCCCTTGTTTGGAGCTCGGAGATTCCGACAGAGCCGTTGGCTCGATCCTTATGGCTAGAGACTCCTACAGGAGCAGACTCGACGATTACACACTGGTGCTGGCAGTGTGAGCTTACTCTAGGAGGCGAGATCTTTGGATGGGATCTTCTTGTAGCGGCGTCGAGGCCTTACGACGTCATCTTGGGCATGGATTGGTTATCTACGGTCCATGCTCAGATTGACTGCATTAGGCGCAAGGTGCGATGTGTGCGCACCGACGGGAGCAGGTTCACATTCACCAGCGAGAAGGGAGCCTTAGCAGCACAGGATGGACTCACGCAGAGGAGAGGTCAGCCCATCACTCATCAGTTGGCTAGCCTCATCCTGGAAGTAGTTGACGTGCAGAGTCCCAGTTTTCCTGCAGTGGTGGATCAGTACACGGATGTCTTTTCCGACGACGTTCCAGGACTACCTCCTCGCAGAGAGGTAGACTTTTATATTGACCTGTACCCCGGGACAACCCCGATATCCACTCCAGCATATCGGATGGCCCCCGCTGAGCTTCGAGAGCTGCGGGTACAGTTGGAGGACTTGCAGGGCAAGGGGTTCATCCGACCCAGTGTTTCGCCCTGGGCTTCCCCGATTTTGTTCGCCAAGAAGGCGGACGGGAGATTGCGACTGTGTGTCGATTATCGTCGCCTGAATCAGGTGACAGTGAGGAACAAGTATCCGTTACCCAGGATTGATGACCTCTTCGACCAGCTCAAGGGAGCACGGTGGTTCTCGAAGATAGACCTCAGGTCAGCCTATCATCAGCTTAGAGTTTGAGACGAGGATGTGCAGAAGACGGCCTTCAGGTGTCGGTATGGCCACTATGAGTTCTTGGTTATGCCTTTCGGCATGACCAATGCTCCAGCAGTGTTCATGAGCCTCATGAACAGGATCTTCCAGCCATACCTCGATCGATTTGTCGTGGTCTTCATCAACGACATTTTGGTGTACTCGACGACGGAGGAGGAGCACGCCTACCACCTGCGTGTTGTACTAGACACACTCCGAGAGCACCAGATTTATGGCAAGCTCTCGAAGTGTCAGTTCTGGTTACGTGAGGTCCACTTCTTGGGGCACGTCATTTCTGAGGCGGGAGTTGCAGTGGATCCCGCGAAGATCGAGGCAGTGCTAGCTTGGGAGCCACCCAAGAGCGTGACAGAGGTGTGGAGTTTCTTGGGCCTAGCCGGATACTATCGGAGATTTGTGCCGGACTTCTCCAGAGTTGCGGCCCCACTCTCAGTGTTGACGAAGAAGGGGAAACCCTTCGTGTGGTCAGAAAGATGTCAGCAGAGCTTCTAGGAGCTGAGGCCGAGGTTGACCAGCACACCTATCTTGAAGTTGCCTAAGGAGGGAGTTGGATACGTAGTCTACTGCGATGCATCAGGGACCAGACTCGGGTGTGTCCTGATGCAGGAGCGGGCTGTGATTGCCTAAGGATCACGTCAGTTGAGGCCTAATGAGCAGAATTACGCTACCCATGACTTGGAGTTGGCAGCAGTGGTCTTTGCCCTGAAGACATGGCGACACTATCTGATGGGCGAGCGCTTCACAGTCTTTTCTGACCACCAGAGTCTCAGGTACATCTTCTCTCAGAAGGACCTGAACCTGAGATAGCGGCGATGGCTCGAGTTCCTCCAGGACTATGACTTTGAGATAGTCTATACTCCTAGGAAGGGGAACGTGGTGGCTGATGCCCTCAGCAGGAGGACGGGCATCCAGCTACTTGAGGAGGCGACAGAGCAGCTAGCCGCTTTGCAGATATCCTTCGTGGATAGAGACGAAGCAACCTTCCTTCAGTCTCTCACAGTCTCTCCTCCACTTCTTCAGCGGGTCAGAGAGGCACAGCGTGGGGACGTTGACTGTGAGACACGGCGTGCACAGATATCCTCGGGACAGGCACCTGATGGTTTCTCCCTTGGACCAGAGCACGATGTCCTTTTCAGAGGACGTGCCTTGGTACCAGTCTCTTTACGAGAGGAGGTGCTGAGAGAGTTTCACACTTCTCCTTTGGCGGTACATCCTGGAGTGGCGAAGATGTACCAGGATCTCAGACGACAGCACTGGTGGCTGGGCATGAAGAAGGCTGTGGCAGAGTTCGTTTCACGGTGCCTCACCTACCAGCAGGTGAAGGCAGAGCATCAGGTACCAGCAGGCTTGGTATAGCCCTTGGAGGTCCCGGAGTGGAAGTGGGACGGGATATCTATGGACTTTGTGACTGGACTTCCACGCACTTCGAGAGGTCACGACTCCATTTGGGTGATTGTTGACCGACTCACCAAGTCGGCACACTTCTTACCCATCCGAGAGCAGGGCTCAGTGGAGAGCTTGGGGCGTCTCTACGTTCAGGAGATTGTGCGACTTCACGGTGTGCCATAGACTATCGTCTCCGATCGGGACGCTCGTTTTACTTCCCGTCTTTGGAAGGGGTTGCATGAGGCGTTCGGGACGCGACTACGTCTGAGCACCGCCTTTCACCCTCAGACGGATGGTCAGACGGAGAGGACTATTCAGACTCTCGAGGACATGCTCCGCGCATGTGTCCTCAACTTTGGTCGCAGCTGGGAGGACCACCTACCCTTGGTAGAGTTTGCGTACAACAACAGCTACCACTCCACCATCGAGATGGCACCCTACGAGGCGTTGTACGACAGGCCTTGCAGATCCCCTTTGTGCTGGACAGACCCTGGGGAGTCAGCACTTGTGGGACCAGAGATGGTCCGGGCCACGATAGAGAAGGTCCAGGTCATCCAGGAGTGGATGAGGACAGCACAGAGCCGGCAGAAGTCATATGCTGACAGGAGGCGGAGGCCACTAGAGTTCGAGGATGGCGACCACGTCTTCTTGCGGGTCTCACATCGACGTGGTTTGAGGAGATTTGGACGAGGCGGAAAGTTGTCTCCATGCTTCATCGGACCCTTCCAGGTCCTCAGCAGGGTTGGTAAGGTGGATTATCGTCTGGATATGCCACCTCAGTTGCACCGGGTGCACGACGTCTTCCACGTATCTCAGCTGAGGGGATACGTGCACGACCCGACGCACATCATTGACTATGGGGAGCTAGACATGGATGATGGAGCGACTTTTGCGGAGGTCCCAGTGGAGATAGAGGATCGACAAGAGCGGGTCCTACGTGGGTGATCGATTCCTCTTGTGCGCATCAGATGGCAGCACGGGAACCTCCAGGAGAGCACTTGGGAGCGGGAGGCTCAGATGCGTGCTCAGTACCCACATTTGTTTCCCTAGTTTTTGATGTAGCTTTACGGGGACGTAAAGCCCTGTGGTGGGAGTAATGTAAAGACCCGTAAATTTCAAGGAAATTTTTTTTTCTTAATTTTCTTTGGAATTTTACAAGAACACAGTTTCTAACGGCGCCTGATTCCGAGGCCCGGTGTGCCCGGAATCATTTTCCGAAGTTCGGCTCGGGTACGTTCAGTGAACGGACGAGCGGGTTTTTCTAACTTTTGAACCAGTGCCCGGAATCAAATTCTGAGGGAACCGATGAAATCGCAGCGCCGGTATTTGCTTAGAAACGCCTCCTCCGGAGTTGCGTTTGCTCGGGTGTGGTTTTTAATTTTTCGGGCTTAAAGTTAAGAAATAAAATAATTTTGCGACAACTTTATTTTATTTCACTTAAGCCGCTTGGAAGCCACTTGAAGCCACTTAAAGGCGGCTTGAACTGAGTTGAACTGGATAGGATGCTATCCAGAAATATCCTACCCCCTTGGTAGGATATTTGCGAGGTGGGGCCCGCACGAGCCCCGCTGTTTCTTTCCGCTAAGAAACGTACCCGCGAAAACCCGTCTTAATGAAAGTCAACTGACGCGTTTCTTAAAATCTTAACAGACCATTTAATTGGGCTGTTAATTTGTTGCAATTAATTCTTTGAGATTAATTGATCGTTTCTTTTCTTTTGAAATTCAATTTCTTATCTTGTGTTAATAAAATAAGACTTGGGCTTATTTTTTTTTTAGTCTTGTCACGTTGGGAGGATTTGGGGAGGCTTGAAAAACATCTTCTTCAACGACGAAGAACGTGAAGAACGAATCGGTCTCCGATGAAGAACGTCGTCACGTCCTTCTTCCGAAGAACGACAACGCGCCATCCCTCGTTCTTCTTTCCACATCAAAGGGAGACACCGTTCCACCTCGGACAACCTCCTTCTTCGTCTACGAATCCTCTTCCGCGACACTGAACCGCGACGTGACATTGACGATCCCCTTCCCGCGACGCTTTCTTCCGCGACGAGAAAATCCGCGACGAACCCTCGCTCGACGACGCTTGAGGTAGGGATTTTTATAATTTTGGAATACCCCTCTTTATTATTCCCGTGAACATTCTTTAAAAATTAAAGAACCCGAATCAAAGAAACAATTTTTATTTTATTAAAAATTGTTGGTTCATGTGTTGAACATTCTATTTTTCTCCCGTTGTTTTTATCTAACGCGGAGGGTGCGGGTCAAACGAACACGGCCCGAAAACCCTCCGCTGTTCTTCGTGTTTTGCGGATTTGGCGGGCGGCGACGGAACGTGCCACAATGGGTGTTTGATGATCCCGCAGTAAAGAACGGAACCCGGGAGGAACAACGGCGCAGACGGGAAGGAAAACGGGCCACCAGAGCGACTCCGGCGGCCCGCGGAAGCCGGTGGTGGCGCGGGTCGCCGGCGCGGCGGCGCCGGTGGCCGGAGGCGGCAGCACCCCGCGGGTGTCCAGCGCGACACCCCGCGGGTGTCCAGCGCGACACCCCGCGGGTGCCGCGGGTGTCCAGCGCGACACCCCGCGGGTGCCGCGGGTGTCCAGCGTGACACCCCGCGGGTGCCACGGGGTTGTCACGCGGCACCCCGCGGGTGTCCAGGGCGACACCCCGCGGGTGCCGCAGGGTTGTCACGGGGCACCCCGCGGGTGTCTGGCCGACACCCCGCGAGTGCCGCGGGAGTGTCACGCGTGGCGGCGGCTTTCCCCCGCGTCGGCCGCTCGGCCGAGCCGAGCCGGACCGGCCCTGGCCGGACCGGGCCGGGCCAACCGGGTCGGACCCGACCCGGTTCGGGCCAACCGGGGGGGGGGGGGGGTCGGGCCGGGTCGGCCCGGGCCCAGACCCCCGTCTTCGGACAGACTTCGTTCAAATGACCGTATCTTGAACTACGGGCCTCCAAACGACCCGCCGTCAGCGGCAACGCGATCCTTGGATCGAGACGGTTGTTTCGGTTTGTCACACTCAAGGTTTCAGAATACTTTGAGTTCGGCCGGGTTGGTTTGTACACGAAACCAACCGGGCCCTCGGAGCGGAAACGCTCATATCTTGAGCCACAGACGTCCGATTGACGTGCCGTCAGCTTTGTTGAGTTCCTCTTTGTGAGACGGATCTTTTGGCACCCTCCGCCAGAGGTTTGGACGCAGGTGGAGTATGGTTGGGTTGGTTTTTCCTTAAAAACCAAGCGGGCCCCTGGGACGAAAAAGCCAATAACTCTCAGACCGGGCGTCCGATCGACGCGCCGTCTGTTGCGTTGAGTTACTATTGACGATGCGGAACTTTTGGATACATCAACTCTGGACTTTGTGATAGTTGATGTATCAGCCTCTCGGCTCGTGGAGCGGACCCTCCCGAACGAGCTTGCTGTGTGCAGGAACCCTAGTGCTGGCTGCGACTGCTTCCTCGACGGCGACGACTGTGCAGAGATCCTCCGTGGACTCCGACGACGACCGTGCAGAGATCCTCAGTGGACTGTGGCGACGACTGTGCAGAGATCCTCAGCGGACTGCGACGACTACTGCATTCAGCGATCCTACGTGGATCAGTGCTACAGGTCCTGCGTGGGCCCGGTCCTGTGTGGGCCCGATCCTGTACGGATCCGATCCTGTGTGGGTCAACACTCAGCGGTTCTGTGTGAGCTAACTCCTACAGGTCCTGCGTTGGCCCGATCCTGTGTGGGTCCGATCCTGTGTGGGTCACTGCAGAGATTAGTTACCTATCGATCCTTCGTGGGTCCGACGACTTATATGGATCAGAGATCATTTTTCGTCATCCGAAGAAGTATACCTGTGTGAGCTGAATCTTGTGTTTCTCTCCTTTGTGTATTGTGTTGAGCTATCTTGTGTGGATTTACTGTTTACTCTCCTTTGTGGATTGTGTTGTTCTATCCTGCGTGGGTATGCGTTTTGCTTTCCTGTGTGGACTGGGTTGTGCTAGGGCTCGGACGTTGGAGCCGATCGGGAAATTGATGACTTAGGTATATTTATGGGCATATACCTAAGCCGTGTCAGATGTTACTTCGTGATTGTATCTCTCCTTCGTGGCTTATCCTTTGTGGATTTCGGGAGACCTTCGGGGGTCTCGGGGTCCCTACTGAGTAGCTTATACTCACCCCTGCACGGGCTATGCCCGCACTTCGTGGTGTTGGTTGTAGACGAAGGACAGCGCTGATTGTGGAGGAGGCGTGCGGAGCAGGACAGTACCTGGAGGTGGACCACTGGGCGGGACGTACTCAGAGCGGTTAGGTAGACCCGAGGAGCAGTGGAGGCTATCTGTACCCACCCTTCAGGTGGGACTTCCAGAGGACGGCTCGACGCTGCAGTTTTTCCTTTCAGTTGCTGTTTTTCCTTTCTGTTGTACTTTACAGTTGGGCTTGTATTTCCGGCCCCTTTTACTTTCAGCACAGCTTGTACAGTTTTTACTTAGTGTTTACTTTTCCGCTTGCTTACTCTGTGGTGCTTGTTTACTTTTCAAAGGCAATTCCTTCCCTTTTTGTTGGGATTTACGCCTTGGTGCTAGTCGCCAGCCCCTGGCCTATGGAAGGCGGGCTTGGGGTAGTCACGGAACGGGCCCCGGGGACGGGTCGTGACATAGGCATTGCATAGTCGAAACCCTCCATCACCTCTATCTGGTTTCCTCCATAATTACCTTCCCTATGATCCTAATATGGAATTTATATGGGTGGAAATATGGGAGTAAGATCATATGATATCTTATTTTAGATCACCATCACAGCACACTTCCGTATTATCTATTGAAACTAACTCACTAAGGACCACCCTATCCACCTTTAGAAGGTCCTTAATCCTACCACTACCTCTAACATGGAGGTCCATCTTCTTCTTAACTAACTTTTTCTTCACATTGGGTTGGCTAGTAAAAAACCATAAGACCTCATCCTCTATAGGAATAAAAAATAATGTCCCCGGGTTGAGTTGATCCTCAAAATGGATCATTATATCTCAATATAATTGTTTGAGACTGTAAAAGTACCTTCCTCATATATGCTAACCCTAAGGCCTAATATCGGCCAAATACAGTTGATAAATCTTCTCTTGAATGACATCTACTAGAACCCGATAACTACTAACCCTTTACCAAGAAGATATCTATCACCTAGGACCACTCTATAACCTCAACATAAGTGGGGAAATATAGGAAAGCAATTCCGACTCGGATGTTAGTTCATAGACCTTGCTCAAACTAATTTTCTCAAAAGAGTCCATCATGAATCATTTTATGGATGTATCTCATGATATTATAGAATACAAATTTATACTAAATAATAGATATGCTACACTGCTACAACTATGTTAGGATCTTCCTTGATCACTAAGAGGGGGATGGGGTGAATTAGTGATCCTATTTTTATTTTTATGAGTTGCTACTTTTGAAATTCAACCAGTTAAACTAGTAAAGGTTCTAGATCTACTTGAAAAAAGTTCTCAACCTTACCTCATATACAGAAACTAATGATAAGAAACAAAATATTTATATAGTTTGGAACCCATAAATACTCCTTTCCATGTTTGTTAATCCCCATAACATGGATTCATCCACTACTTCACAATCTTCTTTAAAACACAGAGTCTTAACTATGTCCACAATTTTAGAATCCACTAGATACAATGTCTCTAAAATGTATGATCCAATAGGAAAGAGAAAGATCTGGTGATAACTTCACCTTTTAATGCTATTCCTATATGAACAGATGTATCAACAAATATGTAGTTTTAATCTTTAAAGAACTTTAATGACCAATATCAATGCACACATATTGGTCTCCAAACTCCAACCAATTTATTCAGTGATACGGATCTATTTGAATACTCAGGATCTCATGACTTTTGTTCCTTACTAAATGTCTCCTAGCTTCAACCTCAAAGAAATGTACATAGTATTTTTAAGATTCTCTCCTCTCTTTCTATGAACATGCTCTACAATATACTTTGTGTCAAAACTCATTCAATTTGGTGGCCCATTGTTGACACTCCATTACGTCAAAGAGTCTAAAAAATGACAGAGGGAAATACCTTAGAATGAAAATGAGAAAATACATGAAGAAAATCAAGAGTTTGAAAAGGCATGAGTTTTGGGTCACCTTAGTCAGACCAAAAGGGCATTGGAACGCAACCTACTTGTGTGCCCAATCTCTTTTCACCCAGGGTCCTATTTTTTCCTATAAATAAACCCTTGGGCCTTCATTTTTATTGATGAATTTCCTTGAAGCCCAATTAATTTTCTAGTTTCCCTAGTGCTTCGCCCAAGTCCTACGAAACTTTCAAGGTAGTTATTTAACACCTAAAGAATAGTAATTGAGAGAGGATCATGGGACTTAAGTCCTTTTAGTGTTTGAAATCCATAACACTTGTGCACCTAAAGTGCCCTACCTCCCAGAATTAGAAATACTTGCGCGCCACCTATTCCTTTCACAGGAACTTGAGGACCCCACTTCTAGGATCGCCTGTGAATACCCCTAAGGGCTTGATATAAGTCTCAACTAAGTATTACTATTCAGGTTGTTCATCACTTAAGTGAATATCAAGTCTCCCAATCCTACTTCTGCACCCATACTTGTGCGCCCTTACCTACTTAAGCTCCCCTCTTTGATTCACTTACAAACTTTAGTATACCAGCCATCAAGCCCTCTTCAAACCCATCCATGGAAAGGATTCTTCTTCATTGTATCCCTTGTTTGAAAGGGATTCTGTTAATACCTCCTCCAAAACCTTCTAAATTATCAAAACTTTGGGAAAATCACATCAGCGTGTCTCATATTTGGGTTTATATTTCCATAGTCAGAGGTTTATAATATTTTTTTCACAATGGGGTTAGGATTTAGGGAGTGTTTGTGGGTTTTTATATCCATAATCACATGGAACTTTCTACTAGGAATAGTGCTGGGATGTTTCTGGTTCTGATAATAAGGGTTTGGGTCCTGACCTCTCCCTTATCAAATAGCTTAAACCTCAAATTTTTGGTAGGGAAGGTAAGATTCATGCTTGATTTTTCATTCATGAAAAGGAGAAGTATCCCTCCCCTACCAGGATAAATTTTAGGGAAGACATCCTAGTGTAATCCCATAACCTTCATCCCTTATTCCTTTCATTGGACCCTTTTATAATGTGAAGAGAACATATGGAGGGCTCTTCGACTCACCCTCGTCCATCCTGGCCGACGTAGGCTCACCCTCCTTCACTAACACAGGAGGAAAAGTGTATGTGTCATTGTTTAATCTTTTAAATCCTATTGTTTCTCACATTGATCATGAATCACGTGGGCTTAGAGATTTTTGATGATTACAACATGTGCACAAACACTCACAAAGAATGAAATATGAGAACTCTAATTCCCACTATAATCGGGATATATAGGAAGCCTTCTCAAGGCCCAAGCTCACTAGATATCCTCTTTAGAAATCCAACCCTAATTCCTTTAATTTGAGTATCTTTCTTAATAATAAGCTCCAAATTAAACCCCCCAAGTCATCAAGGTATCCTTTTCAAGAAGTAATCCCAAAATCATTTCTCTCAAAGGACTATACTCTCATATGAAATTCATCAAACTACATTGGATTTGATTCCCATCCACATGGGATACGTAGGAATCCTCCTTGAGGTTAAAACCCAACAGTTAAAATCCACCCTGCTATCCTTGGGACATATTCCCAATAGGGTATAATCTTAATTGGAAACCCATATTCTTTCCAAGTTCCTTGGGCTGCTTAGGCATAAGTCCCACACCAAACTTTGACTAAGCATCTTTTTTCTTAGAGGTCCTTATCACGTGACCTTAAAAGGCATGATGTGTCCCATTAAGTGGCACCAAACTATGTGGGATTTGATTCCCATACACATGGGATATGTAGGAAGCCTCCTTTAGGTTCAAACCCAACATTTTAGATCCACCATGTTCTCCTTGGGCTATATTCCCAATAGGGTATAATCTTACTTGGAAACCCATATTTTTTCCAAGTTCCTTGGGCTGCTTAGGCATAAGTCCCACACCAAACTTTGACTAAGCACCTTTTTCTTAGAGGTCCTTATCACATGACCTTAAAAGGTATGATGAGTCGCATTAACCATCACCGAACTATGAGGGTTCTGATTCCTTTCACAAGGATACATAGGTAACCCATTTCATGGGTACAATCCCAATATAAAAAAAACCTTTGTCTCCCTGGATGACAATAAATTCCCAAGTGCCCCACTGAGTGGATTAAAAAGACATATCATCATAAATATGATTAAAAGAATATCTAAATAGTATATGAGAGGATACCATTGATGGAGAATATCAAATACATATAGATATCTCCATTAATGAAGAACCTTGAATACATACTGATGATTTTAAATTCTACACATGTTAATAAGCGATTGAAAATTCCAAGGGGAACTTATGTTATGCTTGGTGAATTAATAAGGATTCATAAAAATATCTTAAATTTACAAAGAGAGTCCTATAGTAGACAATAATTCCCTAAAAAAGGGTGTGATGAGTCCGACCTCCCATCCTCTCGACCAATGCATGTTCTTAAGTATCGTAAAGTTAAAACATAATGAATGAATGCCTTTGGAAAGCATGTCACTTTTGGATAAATAACTTTTGGAAGTTTCTTTTTCCATAAATAAATCTAATGGAAACCACCTGGAATTAGTGATTCTTAAAACTAGAACACACATTTCAAAGAACTATGAAAAAATGGTGAAACCAATGCGAATCCTTAACTAAGTTAATAATGTTTTCCACCTGTCAGGCCCCTATCAATTAATAAAGGAAGGATAGAAAAAGGAATAAATAATTCATTTATCCATATAAAAGATGTCTTTTTAATGGAGTTTATTGTTGTTTGAAGTTTTCCTCTGAACTCCCTTTAGTCAAAAAATAACTTTCTTCAAGATGACATCTGTGAACTTCCTGACTGCTGCTCAAGCTGGATCCTCATCCACGGGAAGGACATCAAAGCCCACCCAACGTCTTCAATGTTGGGTCTCTAAAGTATTGGTAAAGGAGTACCATCAACATTATACAATCCCAACTTTAGAGGCTGCCCGACAGGCCTTCCAAGTCAATAACAATCCTTGATCATCTGGCCAATGATGACCTATGATCAAGAAGCAGACGGTGCCAACCACCGTTTTCAACCATTTTGGATCCTCATCTCTAGAACTCAAAAATCAATCCCTATTATATTATAGGGAGGTGGATCAATAAGTAACTCAGAGCCTCAATTCAAGGATGTATGGGTCCTTCTTGAGGACTCCCACCAACAATTTCCACCGGCAAAATCTCACGATAGTGAACCCCCAACATGATGGGGGTATTGCCTTTGGACGTTCGGCCTAGGTCTCTCAGACCTGGGAATGCAAGATGAATCACCGAGGACAATGTCTATACAACAGGGAGCAGGTTCTTAGTTCCTCTTCCTGAAAAGAAATCCATTAACCTAACTTGATGTCAAATTACGAGTGGTCACATACACCCATCCGTCCTAATTTTTCTATTGAGAAGACTTGTCTGAAAGAAGCCCACAAATCCCACTAGATAAATTTGGTGGAGTACTGTGAATAAGAAAATACATCTGCTTACAAGTTATCATCTAGTTAGTAGGATTGTCTGACTACATTTAAAAAATCCTGCCAATCCAATGCGGTGGAAACTGGTAAAAATGAACATTCATCTGCTTACAATCACCAATTCTTCCAGCAATCTCGTCTGCCAGTATTGATGGAAGTCCTTCAACCATACTTGATGGGAAATAGTCAGTAGGCATGTACACCTGCCAGTGTCCATCAAGCCTACCAAAAATCTCATTTGGCAGTAGCCAGAGAAGTCATTCGGAAAGCTATGACAATAAATCCGGGGTAGACCCAACTCTCTTCCCCCATGCATGAGTACTTTCAATACCCATTGAAAGGAAAAGGAGGACATGAGAAGGAACATACAACTACTCTAGATATAGAATGGATGTATATTACCGTTCTTTCTGCCGAAGTCACAAAACGCATCTTATCAATGGTGAAAGGGAAGACAAAAATTCCTTCCCATATTATAGAAGCATGTGAGGATATTATAACAACTACTTCTACAGTACAAGGGAAAGAAACAAATAAATCTATCCCCACACATGGGATGACACATCGACATGCCATTCTAGAGAAGATACACACCTCTATTCTAGTCTAGGAGTTTCATGGGGCATACTCCCCTATATTATACAGATAATAGGATTGGGAACATACACCTTTTACAATTGAAGGTAATCGGTCCGTTCTAGTGACCACTCCAAGGCAGGCCCATACAACTGCCCATGATAACCACTCTTCCCTACAAGTGACCCCAACTAAGTATAAGACAACATCCAAGAAGAAGTCTCACCAATCACTATTGGAAAACCAAGAGTCAAGTTGCAATTTGGTTCCTCTTAATGTTGGAGTTCTTGAAGCCCTAAGAAATTTATCTATTGAAACTCAAGATCCTACCCTCTCATTACCAAATTATGGGAGTAGTAGAATTAACTATGAAGTTCCCCATCAGAAAATTCATCATGAAGGCTTGATTCATGAAAATTCGGTCAATTTAGAGAATTTATCTATAGATGAGATCCATGAAAACCCTCTGTGTGGCCAGAATACCAAGGAGCAAGAGGATTTATCCCTTTCTGTAATCCACCATGGTTATCCTACCCATGATGGAATTCACTGTGAAAGTCCTCTCCATAGTAGTATTTTACATTGTCAAGATAATTCTATAATTAATAATATAGTGATGAGAAAGCCCTCCTATCTCGAGGCACTTGTAAACACAAGGCCAGTAATGTCTGATGCCTTGTCATTGATGGGTGAAACAATTTCTCAACAAAAATACATCTTAATGGAATGGTCATTATCCGAACTTCCCTTGTGTCATTTGTCTTCTAATACAGAGAGTCCAATTTAGTTAGACTAAGTGGAGAAACCTCCAGTGAAAGACAATGAAGATATGTTGAACATGAGAAAACAATTTTCTAAAGGAGAAATACCAGTCATGCTTTTACCTTTGAAAAATTCTCAATACAACATTTTAGAATTGATGGTAGAATATTGAATTCATGATATCCATCTCAACTTATAGAAGAATCTTCATCATTTGAAAACCAAAGTATTACCTTATGATGAATATCAAAATCATGTAAAGGTGATAGAAGGGTTGCAATGCCAAATTGACTTGGCATGTCTCTCAGTTTCCCAATATCTAAGGGTTGAAAAGCAGTAGAGAACCCTTTAGAGTGCATGCCTCAATGCTCTAAAGATGCTACTCTAGTTAATTTTGGACACCCTATATGGTGTTCATATCATAGGATGAGGTGCACATAAAGCATTTCATTTAACTGCACTCTAGAATTAGCAAAACCTTCCAAAAGTAGTCTCATGAAATGTTATTTCCCACAGCTGGCTACAATCAAAAGATTTTGTATACAATCAAATGTACACACAAGAACAGACCTCAACTAGATCTAATGAGAGTCAAACCCAAAGAAAACAAGTTTTTGAGTTAATTTTGTATCAAGAATCTGAGAATCTTGAGTAGGACACCCGCTTAGAGGATTTCAGCTATCAGATAACACAAATGTCTGAAATAGTACAACAATCTTCTAAAACAGTTGATTTGAATGGTTTTCAGATAATGCACCCAACTAATGCCTGAAATAAAATTTGTTAAATCATAAGAGAAGATACACAAATCTCATCTATATTAGTTCAATATCCACCCCAGCTTGCAGGGTTTCAGGCTCATTTAATTCACCCTTCAAATTCATTAAATAAAGTTCAATGTTTTGAAGAAGAAGAACAAAAACTGCCCCGACCTGTAGGGCTGGGGGATTTTTCACATCTACAATCTCCTCCTCAACGGAAGTTAGTTTTATCCCGATTAGGGAATAATCCATAAAGAGAGTGCTCAACTAAACTATCAGAGGATTCCCTTTGGGTTACTATCTGCCAAATAGTTCCTATGAATTCATCATACAAGGGAACAAAGTCTCATAGAATATACAAAAGGAGACAATCTCACAAAGATACTGACAAAATGCCAGAAATGCATTATGCGTCAGTAAATGTCATTAACACCATTCCAAGAGATCCTCCAGAAAATGAGTCTAGTTTAAGGGAATTAGAAGATAAAGTTCTTATCTATAATATGGTACACACTAAGGTAAATGAAGAATGTGTACGTACCCAATTTCTGAGGCTTACTCAGAATCTAGGTATGCCTTAAAATAACCAACTACCACCCCTATGAAAGGCATGTAACAAGGGGAAATGTAAAAGTCAGATTGTATCTCACTTTTCCACTAGGGAAGGTCAATCTCTTTCTCTTGAGGAAATATTTTCACAGCAATAAGAGGAGATGAAAGAGTTGAAAAGACTCAATATAGAGTTACTTCAAAGTAGTATTTCTTCTAGATGTACTCTACAAGAAGATCTTCAACTTGCACATCCTATAGGATCTCCTCAACAAAGAGGATTTTTACTAACTACATACGAGGATAATGAATTCCCTCTATTGGGTACACAACCAAGACAAGATCAAAAAAATCCCGATAAGCCTGTTCCTGTGGATTATCCAAGGAAAATACTAGCACTACTAATAGTGGTTTTGCTAATAATTTCACCAACTCAAGCTCCAGTTACTGTACTTTCATAGTTTCCAGCTCATTCGGATATTCCCCAAATGATTATGAACACAATTGAGGCATTACAAACTCAATTAGAAGCTACAGAGGAATGACAAGCACCAGTTCAGCTGGAAAAGAAATCTTACCCTGAATGGGTGGACCTGATTCCTCCCCCACCAAATTTTGTGAATACCACGTTTCCAATATTTAATTTTTTGGGAGATCCAGAACAAAACTTAACACATTTTTTGTTGTTGTGATCCCATGATAGAAACTCCTCAACAACAAGAAGCAGTAAAACTTAGGTGTTTTGTTCAGTCATTACAGGGACCAACTTTTGTACGGTATACAAGTTTACAATCTCGATCAATTACTGGATGGGAAGATATCCGTCAAAAATTACTTCTTCAATTTACCTCAAGGATACCAAAGAAAATAGTTTTTGATCTCACCAATTGCAAAGAAAAAGGGAGAATGAAAGAGTTTCAGATTTCATTTCTCGATGGAAAGGATTAAAATATTCCTTAAGTCTAGAACTCACTCAAGAAGAGTTTATTCTAATTTTTTTGGTAAATATATGTGATGAGTTATGAAAAACACTAATTCCTATAAAATACACAGGAGAGTTTCGAGACCTTAATTCAATTTCTCAACAGATAGAAGATTCTATTATAGAAACTAAGTCTAAAACTCGTGTAATTACATCAGCTATGGGAAGGATAATAGGGAAAGCATAGGCTGCCACCGTTACACTCAAACAAGAACCTGTACCTTCTTCCACTTCAAAACCTTCATCGTATCGAAGGTTTCCTCCTCTAGAGCATCAGTAGAAATTACCACCTCGTCAATATGATCAAAGAGATCAAAGGAGGAAATAGTTTGAGTAATTAAAAAGAAACTTTTATTCCTTTTGGAATGAAAAAATTCTTGTTTACTTCATCTCAACTTTGGAAAACAATTTGATTCAGTTTCTAAGGCCGAAGAAATCAAAAAAATAAGGAGATGAAAATATTTTGAATTATTTTCCCTTTCACCAAATTTTGGGGCATCCCATTCAGGAGTGTTTTGTTTTCAAGGATCTCCTACAAAAAATCGTAGACTCTAGACAAGTGAAATTGAAAACTTTGTCAGCTCAAGCAGCATGTGTTACTGCTACTGACCCAGAGGAAGAAGGCGAATGACAGGAAGTTAAAAGTAAAAATGTATAAAAATATAATGATTGTATGATCATGAAAACAATCAAACGAACTCAATACATTCTATGAAAACTATAACGACCCATACTTTACATACATTGTTAATACTTCAAAATTGAAGCACACTTATTACAACATATGACAAAACCACAAAGGACCGTATAGGTATAGTGTCTTTAGAAACTGGGAAACATAAACAACTAGGTCAT
This sequence comes from Viscum album, assembly GCA_963277665.1. Classification (NCBI taxonomy): domain Eukaryota; kingdom Viridiplantae; phylum Streptophyta; class Magnoliopsida; order Santalales; family Viscaceae; genus Viscum; species Viscum album. The sequence continues at coordinate 525,679,800 of OY728150.1, forward strand.
AAATCTTCTACAGTGTCTCCCATTTATTTCATCATATCTAGGGTCCCTTTTAGCATATTCTACTTAATATCCATCTTCCTGACCTGGGGAAAAGAAAACATAAAAGGGTGAGCTCAAATGCTCAGCAAGGGAAAATAAAGGAAATAAAAATAATATCATATCTTTTTGAAAATCAAAACCTGCAAAAGAGATCATAATATCTTATCATGGAATAATTCATAGAAGTGAAAATGAGATCCCCATAATCATAACATAAAACTTGAAACTTTGTGGCATGCACACATAATCATGGAAATCATTTCTTGTTAGTCATGACTCATTGCCAAGACTATCTTAGTGGACAAAGTCCCTTTCTGAACCGAGTTCACTCCTCGTTTCAGTCCTGTATCACTGAACCGAAATAACCTTCCGTTCCAGCCATGTCTATCTCATGAGATATAAAATCTTTACCCAATGCATTGGAGGGAGATATAGGTCCCACCCATATTATAATGAATCCTTTCTTATGTGTGCCACATAATCATAAAACATACATCATCGCATAACACATGTAACAAAAATGGGATTCTTGAAACATCATGACATCATAAATCAATTCATATAAGATAAAGGAATTCATAAAAAATAATTCCATCACAACATGATCAAATCAATGTAATAATAGGGATAAAAACAGAACCCTTTATTATCTTAGATGGAAAATAATTTTGATAAAACACTTGAACTCCATTCTTGAGGAAAATATCCTTTCTTCTTCAAAAACATTTTTCCTTTCATAACATGTCATATAACTTTAAAATAAAAGAAGTTGATTAAAAATAAACTTGAGAACTTGTAAAGGAAGCTTCTTGGAAATAATGTTTTAAAAATCTATTCATGCCGTATAAGTTAAAAAAAACGTTCTTCGTACTTTTGTCGGAAAAGTCAAAAAGTACCTCATATGACAAAAGATTCCTTTCATACATATTACTAAAAACTCACCGAAGGGTAAAAATGGATTTAAACAATTGTAGGTGGATGGAAATATTATTACATTTTGATGAAACATGGATGTGGATGATAAAATACACCCCAGTAAATACTTACGAATAAAAAATCTCGGATAAAAATGAGATTGTGATATTTCCCTTACCTTAGGTCCGATTTGCTTTGTTCATGTCCGAAGCTCCTCTTCTTTGGAACGCCTCTTTGAATCCTCCACTTAAGGAACTAATATTGGTCTTTGGAGAAGACCAGGAACTCTAGGATTATTCTAGGGAAGTGGAGAGGAGAAAATGGCAGGGGTTGACCGAGCTTGAGTGCTCAAATTGGTGTGAGGAGGAGGGGGAGGAGGTGCCCTTTTATAAGGGAGGAGAGGGGCACCTTAGGAATATCTCAAAATATTATTTTATATTAAAGTCAAAATCGGTTTATAATGGTTCCAAAGGGTCTTATTTCGAAGCTAAAGTGGGTATGGGTCGAAATCCTATCAACCAATAGGATTTAGACAAGTTTAGGGTATTATTTTAACCTTATCAATTAGATTTAACTCTAAGTTAATTAATTTAACTTTTACCGTGTCTTTTTGTTTTCTTTCACTATATGGTTAATACACTTACTATAACATGCCAAAAGAACCCCAAATTGTTTATTATTAATATATATATCCTTATCTAAGTCATTTGGCCGAAACTTAGATTTTTAGGAATACAATAACAATTAATAATATAATATTTGATTTAAAAACTATTTTGTGTCAATTTTGACACTATTTGATATATGATTTTTGTGAAAGTCATAACAGAATTATATGTTCGAACCAAGTTGATTAAATCAACATTAATATATCATAGTAACCTAGAAAATTAGTGGAATTCATAAAAAGTCTTAAATTACATTTATTTTGGTATTTATATTATCAATTATGTCAATATTTCATTAATAAGATAATTACTGCATCATCTTTGTGTCATAAATAAATTAAATTACTTGATGTATAAAAATTACAAATAAAATATCATCATGTAGGAAATCTTTTTAGCTTTCTAATTAATATTTACAATTGAATTTATCTTATGTATAACCCCATATTAAAAATTATTTACTTATTAAACTTTGATTTTAACTATTTTAACCCTTCTTTAAATAAATTAATAATAAATGTCCTAATCTAATCCAAGTGGGCCTAAATGGTCATATTTTATTCCTAAGTTTGTTTTTGGTCGAATTACACTTGTCCAATAGAATTAGGACATGTGTTAGGGTAATATTAATATCATATTTACCCTTAGTTACCCTATTTACTATTAACCGCGGTAAAAAAAAGTAAAAAGTTACTATTCACCAAAAATTATTTTTATCTCATTGAACCACATTTTACTTACTGATATCAACCGTGTCTGTCGGATTTTCGAAATTCCATTCATAGAAGCGGTAAAATTAAGTTTTATGCAAAATTTAGTTTTTAACCTACCACTTAGTGGTTTCACTATTCATCAAAAATTGAAAGTTTTCAGAAAAATACCAAAATTTCACCCTAGGCTAATTTCGATATTCTGAGTCCAAAAATGAAGTCCATTTTGAAAAATAAAATTTATAAAATTTTAAAAAGTGGTTATTACTATTCATAACGGCTAGTTTTAATAGCATATTGTTGTTTAGTGAAACTCGGTATTGCGTACGACGCAAGCTATCGAGGAAGGTCGCGATTGCGTGCAAAGCAAGCCAAGCAAGTGTTGTGTAGAAAAAGATTCCTTTGATGATTTATATAACGTAAAAGTCTCGGGTGTTACATTCTACCCCCCTTAAAAAGAATTTTTCCCTCGAAATTCGTCACTTTGCAACAAACAGATGAGGATACTTCTCCCTCATCATATCCTCAAGCTCCCATGTAGCTTCTTCAAATTGGTTGTTTCTCCATAAAACTTTCACCAAGCGAGTGGTCTTGTTTCATAGGACTTTTTCGCTACGATCCAGAATCTCTATCGGCTGTTCTTCATAAGAAAGATCTTGCTCCAGCGGTACAACTTCTGAGCTGAGTACATGTGAAGGATCTGGTATGTACTTTCTCAGGAGAGATACATGGAACACATCGTGAACTTGAGAGAGATTCGGTGGAAGCGCCAATCGGTAAGCTACCTTCCCAACACGATCCAGTATTTCAAAAGGACCGATATATCTAGGGCTCAACTTCCCCTTCTTTCCAAATCTCATAACCCTCTTCCAGGGAGATATTCGTAAGAACACTTTATCACCCACTTCAAACTCTAGGTCTTTTCTTCGGTTGTCGGCATAACTTTTCTGTCGACTCTGAGCTGCTCTTATGTGTTGTTGAATAGATCTGACCTTTTCTGCCATTTCATCAACGAGATCAGGTCCTAATAGCTTTCTTTCCCCAACTTCATCCCATCAAGTTGGAGTCCTGCATTTCTTTCCATAGAGAGCTTCATAAGGAGCCATCTGAATACTGGAGTGAAATCTATTATTATAAGAAAATTCTACCAAAGGTAGGTGTTGATCCCAACCTCCTTTGAAATCCATAGAGAAAGCTCTCAACATATCTTCTAGGGTTTGAATTGTTCTCTCAGACTGACCGTCTGTCTGGGGATGATAAGCAGTGCTAAAACTCAACTCTGTATCCAGAGTATGCTGAAGACTTCGCCAGAACTTCGAGGTAAATCTCGGATCTCGATCAGATATAATAGAAAGTGGTACTCCATGCAATCTTACCACTTCCTTTACATATATCCTGGCAAGCTGATCTAGAGAGAAATCCTCTCTAATAGCAATGAAGTGTGCAGACTTTGTAAGACGATCAACTATGACCCAGATAGAATTATTGCCTTTGGATGTTTTAGGAAGTCCTGTGACAAAGTCCATAGTGATGTTTTCCCATTTCCATTCGGGTATGGGTAATGGTTGTAACATCCCCTTAGACTTCTGTCTCTCAGCTTTAACTTGTTGAAAAACCAAGCATCGAGAGACATATTTAGCAACATCTCTTTTCATGCCATCTCACCAGAAGTACTCTTTCAGGTCCCTATACATCTTCGTGCTTCCAGGATGAATAGAGAATGAAGAACTATGAGCCTCATCCAGCAGCTCATTCTTTAATTCGGGGATGGGAGGAACGCAAACCCGATTCCTGAACTTTATTATCCCATCACAATCAAGGTTGAATTCAGGAACATTTCTCACATTCTTTTGTAACTCGACATCTTCTTTCTGTGCCTCTTTAATCTTCACATGTATAGATGGTTGAACATTCATTTGAGAAAGATAAGATTTTTCCCGTTCCATTATAATTCCAAGATCCATCCTTTGTAAATCCATAAATATTGGATCTTTTTTGATCCTCATCATGGATAAACTAGCATGGTCTTGTCGACTTAATGCATCTACCACCTTGTTTTCTTTCCCAGGGTGGTAATGGATTGAGCAGTCATAATCCTTAATCAGCTCCAACCATCTTCTTTGACGCATATTCAACTCCTTTTGTGTGAAAATATACTTTAAACTTTTATGATCAGTATAAATATCACACCTTTCACCATAAAGGTAATGCCTCCAAATCTTTAATACAAAGATTACCGCAGCCAACTCCAAATCATGTGTTGGGTAATTTTGCTCATGGATTTTCAACTGTAGTGAGGCATAAGCTATCACCATATCATTTTGCATAAGAACACACCCCAATCCCTTCTTGGATGCATCACTGTAGATCACAAACCTTTCTCCACTACAAGGCAGTGTGAGCACAGGTGCACTGGATAACCTTCTTTTCAACTCCTTGAAATTCTCTTCACATTCTTCCGTCCAGACAAACTTAACTCCTTTCCGGGTCAACTTGGTGATTGGATTAGATAATCGTGAAAAATCTTTTACAAAACGTCGATAATATCCAGCCAAACCAAGAAAACTTCGGATCTCAGTTACTGTTGTTGGTCTTGACCATCTTTCGATAACCTTTGTTTTTGCTGGATCCACAGATATCCCCTCTTTTGAGATTATGTGACCCAAAAATGCAACTTTTTGAAGCCAAAATTCACACTTGGTAAATTTGGCATAAAGCTTCTCCTTTCTCAGGGTCTTCAATATAATTCTCAAGTGATCTTCATGCTCTTCCTTGCTCTTTGAATAGACAAGAATATCGTCTATAAAGACTACCACAAATTGATCAAGATAGTCTCTAAAGACTCTATTCATTAGATCCATGAAGATAGCAGGGGCATTAGTAAGACCAAATGGCATCACTATAAATTCATAGTGTCCATACCTTGTACGGAAAGCCGTCTTTGGTATATCCTCCCTTTTGACCCTTAATTGATGATAACCTGAACGAAGATCAATCTTGGAAAAGTATTGAGCTCCGCGTAGTTGGTCAAATAAGTCATCAATGTGTGGGAGAGGATATTTGTTCTTGATAGTGATCTTGTTAAGTTCTCGATAATCAATGCAGAGTCTCATTGATCCATCTTTCTTCTTAACAAATAGAACAGGTGCTCCCCAAGGTGACGCACTAGGGCGTATGAATCCCTTATCAAGATTCTCTTGGAGTTGCTTCTTCAATTCCTGCAACTCAATTGGGGTCATTCTATAAGGTGTCTTTGAAATAGGCAAAGCACCCGGTACGAGTTCTATTGAAAACTCAACTTCATGATTTGGTGGAAGACCCGGCAATTCCTCTGGAAAGACATCATCAAACTCCCGTACAATGGGAATATTCTTAATTGTAAGTTTCTCACCAACCATTTGAGATAAATAACCTTCATTTAGTGGAATCAATACCCATAAGATGGAAGAAATTTCCACTGGAAGGTTATGTTCATCCTTGCATTGATAGACGATCGTAGATTGATCTGGAATATGAAATGTGACTTCCCTTCTTTGGCAATCGATATGAGATCCATGTAGAGAAAGCCAATCCATGCCAAGAATCACATCAAATTCCACTAAAGGAAGGATCACAAGATTTGCAGGAAGCACTTTACCACAAACTTCGATCGGAGAAGAATTATAAACTTTTGATGCGATTGATGTGCCATTAGGTGTTGTCACAGCTAACTCAACATCTAATTGTTGAGGTAATATGGTGATACCCTTAGAAAAGTCTTCAGAAATAAAAGAGTGGGTGGATCCAGAATCAAATAAAACATTTGCTACTTTAGAGTGGATGGTAAGTGTACCTTTCACCACATCGTTATCGTACTCCACATCGCTGATAGAAATTGCATGTGACTTTCCTTTGTCTTTAGCCTTAAGAGTTTGTTGACGTCGACCATCATCATCAACCCTTGGATTTGGGCATTGATTGGCATAATGCCCCATCTCCTTGCACTTGAAACATTGAAGTGTAGTAGGTTCATTCTGTGTATCCCTTCCTTTGTTTGCATCATTAGACATCTTCTTCCCATTATCACGGCATTCAAATGCCCGATGACCTTCCTTTCCACATTTAAAACATTTACTTGTCCCTTTAAGACAACTCCCTCCATGTTTCTTTCCACACTTTGAGCATAAGGGAAAGTTCATCTTCTTTTCCGTGTGCTCTTTAGATTTTTCTTTGAATTCCATCTTCCTCTTCTTATCAAACCCATGTGACTGATGGGTTACTCCAATCTCCATCTCGACTTTGAGAGCACATCGAATGATTTCCTCGTAGCTATTGAAGTCCCTTATGGCTAACGCCCTTCGAAGACTTGGTTTTAAGCCACTAAAGAATCGATCGATCTTACTCTCAGGTTGGATAATAATACCAGAAGCGTACCTTGCAAGTCTTGTAAAATTTGCTTCATAAGTACCAACAGATTCATCATCCCTTTGCTTCAGTTCAAGAAACTCTTTCTCCATATTTGTTCGGAGAATACGAGGGAAGTAATTATTGAAAAATAAGTTCTTGAACTCGTCCCATTCCATAGACTCAATTTCATCCCTTTGCCTCGTATTCTTAACAAGATTCCCCCATTTATCCGCATCTCCTTCCAAACGATACACTGCTAGGATGACTTTATCATGCTCAGAAAATTGAAGAACTGAAAATATCTTTTCAGTAGTACTAATCCATTGTTCAGCAACTAATGGATCAGTAGACCCGCTGAAAGAAGGTGGACGCTGCCTCATGAAGGATTCAACAGAATGTTGCTCCCTCCTTTGCTCGTTTGGAAATCCTGCATGATTCATAGCTTGAGAAAGTTGTGTGAGCATGGCTACAAGATTTTGCATTCCAGCTCCCATATCGTTTGGTTTCTCGGGGGGACAATCATTGCATTGCCCATCGCATTCCGCATTAACACGGTTCCTTCGGGTTCTAGCCATTGACTAAAACCAAGAAGAATAGTGTGAGCAACACTAATTATAATAGGAAACCACATAATTCAAGAATAAAATTTTACACTTAAGGTCTTATCCTAGGGTATTCATGGCCATTTTTAAAACACTAAGATTGTGTTTTATGCTTAGACTTATCCTTAGGCTTCTTACTAAGGCTTTCACATCCTAGTTTCCAAAGGTTGACTATACCTTTCCTCTGATACCAACTATAACGACCCATACTTTACATACATTGTTAATACTTCAAAATTGAAGCACACTTATTACAACATATGACAAAACCACAAAGGACCGTATAGGTATAGTGTCTTTAGAAACTGGGAAACATAAACAACTGGTTCATAAATCTTCTACAGTGTCTCCCATTTATTTCATCATATCTAGGGTCCCTTTTAGCATATTCTACTTAATATCCATCTTCCTGACCTGGGGAAAAGAAAACATAAAAGGGTGAGCTCAAATGCTCAGCAAGGGCAAATAAAGGAAATAAAAATCATATCATATCTTTTTGAAAATCAAAACCTGCAAAAGAGATCATAATATCTTATCATGGAATAATTCATAGAAGTGAAAATGAGATCCCCATAATCATAACATAAAACTTGAAACTTTGTGGCATGCACACATAATCATGGAAATAATTTCTTGTTAGTCATGACTCATTGCCAAGACTATTTTAGTGGACAAAGTCCCTTTCTGAACCGAGTTCACTCCTCGTTTCAGTCCTGTATCACTGAACCGAAATAACCTTCCGTTCCAGCCATGTCTATCTCATGAGATATAAAATCTTTACCCAATGCATTGGAGGGAGATATAGGTCCCACCCATCTTATAATGAATCCTTTCTTATGTGTGCCACATAATCATAAAACATACATCATCGCATAACACATGTAACAAAAATGGGATTCTTGAAACATCATGACATCATAAATCAATTCATATAAGATAAAGGAATTCATAAAAAATAATTCCATCACAACATGATCAAATCAATGTAATAATAGGGATAAAAACAGAACCCTTTATTATCTTAGATGGAAAATAATTTTGATAAAACACTTGAACTCCATTCTTGAGGAAAATATCCTTTCTTCTTCAAAAACATTTTTCCTTTCATAACATGTCATATAACTTTAAAATAAAAGAAGTTGATTAAAAATAAACTTGAGAACTTGTAAAGGAAGCTTCTTGGAAATAATGTTTTAAAAATCTATTCATGCCGTATAAGTTAAAAAAAACTTTCTTCGTACTTTTGTCGGAAAAGTCAAAAAGTACCTCGTACGACAAAAGATTCCTTTCATACATATTACTAAAAACTCATCGAAGGGTAAAAATGGATTTAAACAATTGTAGGTGGATGGAAATATTATTAAATTTTGATGAAACATGGATGTGGATGATAAAATACACCCCAGTAAATACTTACGAATAAAAAATCTCGGATAAAAATGAGATTGTGATATTTCCCTTACCTTAGGTCCGATTTGCTTTGTTCGTGTCCGAAGCTCCTCTTCTTTGGAACGCCTCTTTGAATCCTCCACTTAAGGAACTAAGATTGGTCTTTGGAGAAGACCAGGACCTCTAGGATTATTATAGGGAAGTGGAGAGGAGAAAATGGCAGGGGTTGGCCGAGCTTGAGTGCTCAAATTGGTGTGAGGAGGAGGGGGAGGAGGTGCCCTTTTATAAGGGAGGAGAGGGGCACCTTAGGAATATCTCAAAATATTATTTTATATTAAAGTCAAAATCGGTTTATAATGGTTCCAAAGGGTCTTATTTCGAAGCTAAAGTGGGGATGGGTCGAAATCCTATCAACCAATAGGATTTAGACAAGTTTAGGGTATTATTTTAACCTTATCAATTAGATTTAACTCTAAGTTAATTAATTTAACTTTTACCGTGTCTTTTTGTTTTCTTTCACTATATGGTTAATACACTTACTATAACATGCCAAACGAACCCCAAATTGTTTATTATTAATATATATATCCTTATCTAAGTCATTTGGCCGAAACTTAGATTTTTAGGAATACAATAACAATTAATAATATAATATTTGATTTAAAAACTATTTTGTGTCAATTTTGACACTATTTGATATATGATTTTTGTGAAAGTCATAACAGAATTATATGTTCGAACCAAGTTGATTAAAGCAACATTAATATATCATAGTAACCTAGAAAATTAGTGGAATTCATAAAAAGTCTTAAATTACATTTATTTTGGTATTTATATTATCAATTATGTCAATATTTCATTAATAAGATAATTACTGCATCATCTTTGTGTCATAAATAAATTAAATTACTTGATGTCTAAAAATTACAAATAAAATATTATCATGTAGGAAATCTTTTTAGATTTCTAATGAATATTTACAATTGAATTTATCTTATGTATAACCCCATATTAAAAATGATTTACTTATTAAACTTTGATTTTAACTATTTTAACCCTTCTTTAAATAAATTAATAATAAATGTCCTAATCTAATCCAAGTGGGCCTAAATGGTCATATTTTATTCCTAAGTTTGTTTTTGGTCGAATTACACTTGTCCAATAGAATTAGGACATGTGTTAGGGTAATATTAATATCATATTTACCCTTAGTTACCCTATTTACTATTAACCGCGGTAAAAAAAAGTAAAAAGTTACTATTCACCAAAAATTATTTTTATCTCATTGAACCACATTTTACTTACTGATATCAACCGTGTCTGTCGAATTTTCGAAATTCCATTCACAGAAGCGGTAAAATTAAGTTTTATGCAAAATTCAGTTTTTAACCTACCACTTAGTGGTTTCACTATTCATCAAAAATTGAAAGTTTTCAGAAAAATACCAAAATTTCACCCTAGGCTAATTTCGATATTCTGAGTCCAAAAATGAAGTCCATTTTGAAAAATAAAATTTATAAAATTTTAAAAAGTGGTTATTACTATTCATAACGGCTAGTTTTAATAGCATATTGTTGTTTAGTGAAACTCGGTATTGCGTACGACGCAAGCTATCGAGGAAGGTCGCGATTGCGTGCAAAGCAAGCCAAACAAGTGTTGTGTAGAAAAATATTCCTTTGATGATTTATATAACGTAAAAGTCTCGGGTGTTACAAAAACAGTTGAAACAACCTATTATGTCTTTCTCCACTTCTGCCATAGTAAAACTAGCTTCATCAAAAGGTCTATCATCAATGAAAAGAGGTGATCAGAAGGACACATAGCAGTCATAAGAAGACGAGATCATGTTAAGACCAAAGTTGTCCTTGACCCTAGAAGATTTAATTCCATCCACTTCAAAATCATGGGCACCACCCCTATAACAGTATAACCAGAACAATCCTTTCAGGCAGAATCTTCCATCAGATGAAGAATTGATCTTCGGTTCTGTCAACGTCATCCACTTAATGGATCCTTATGCTAATGGAGATTCTGATTATAATGAGCCTGAGTTCCTTTTACCTAATTTGGGAACCATAGGAATATGCCAAGGTCAAGGATATAGGGGATGATGTCACTACAATATAAATATCCTTTTGTGGCGGATTTTTTAGTGGTAGTTTAGTAAACCTCATTTACTTTTTTATAAATTATTTTGCAGTAGTTTTTAATAAACTGCCAATAAAATATATTTTTTTCAACCCTAACACTTCTCCCCCTGACCCTTGCGAGACCCCCCTTCTCCCCCTGACCCTTGTGAGACCCCCAACGACCCCCCCTCTCCCCCAGTGACCCCCACGAGACCCCTCTTCTCCCCCCAGCGACCCCCGAAGCCCTATTCCTCCCCTCAAAATGCCTCACCGCCTCACAAACCCTCAGCGCGGATCACCACCCATCACTTCCAACCCCCCGAATCCCTATCTTGCCTCCTCACTGTAGGTCCTGACCTGTGGCGCCGCTCGATGCTTCTCGCTGCCCTTCAGTATCATCCTTATTCTTCTTATTCCATCCTCTATCCTCTAGTTATAACAATATCACATAGAGGCCATACTCACACACATGAACATGATATTTTCATTAGTTGGAAGTATATGATTATTGTTGAAACTATTTAAAAGTGGAAGAAATACCATGAAGATCACCTTGGATATTCTAAAATCCTAAAAGACAAGGTTCAAAGAATTCAAAGGAAAGCCAAATTCTCCACAGACCTGTGCGGAAGCACTATATGGAAGACCTGCGCGGAATAGCTATGTGGCAGACCTGCGAGGCAGAGCTACATGGCAGACCTGCGCGGCAGAGCTACGTGAGAGACCTGTGTGGCAGATCTATGCAATAGAAAAAGTTTTGTACCCCTGTGCGGAGGATCTGCGTGGAGGACCTGCATGACACACTTGTGCAGACAAATGTTTCTTTGACCAGGCCCATCCATGCCTATAAATAGGACCCTTGGGTTCCCCAGTTGAGGACTGAAAAAAATTGAAAGGCTCTCTGAAGATCCCATTGCATAGCTCTTTTTCTTAGATCCCTCAAATTGTCTCAGGTAGCTATCTAAAACACGAGAGAATAGATAATTAAAACAGGATAAGCATGTTTTGAAAGTATTTTGAAAATTTTCCATAGGTTTGGATCCCATATGTGAATATTATTCTTTAGTCATCATATATATCTACACGGCGCACCTGCACACTGCACATGCATGATGTACCTGCGCAACACATCTGCGCATTACAGTTGTGTGATGCAACGACATGGGGTACCTACGCGGAACACTTGTGTGAGGTTCCAACATAGAAGAGCTTGGTATAAAGCCTAAATTCCAACTCAATTACCCTCTTTAAATCCATTCATGGTAGGGTATATCCTTCCTTGGTTCCTTTATCTAAAAGGGACTAAATTAAATCCTCCACCAAAACCAACTGGCTTATCAAACCTTTGGAAAATGCACATTAGCGTGTCTCCTATTTGGGTTTGTATTTACACAGTCAGAGGTTTCCCACATTTGTTTTATAAGGGAGTTAGGATTCATGGAGTGTCTGTGGGTTTTTATATCCACAGTCACATGGACCTTTCTCCTAGGAACAGTGTTGGGGAGTTCCTAGTTTGGAGGAGGTTTTGGATCCTATCCCCTCCCTTCTCAAAGAGATGACTCAGAACCTGAGTTCTCTGGTAGGGAAGGTACAGTTCACACTTTATTTTCCTCACAAGCATAGGATATGTCTCCCCCCTACCATGATCAATTTTTAGGACAAAAATTCTGGCATAATCCCCTAGCTTTTCTTGCAGGAGGTAGCATCATCACTCCTTCTTTCTTCTTTAGGGCCAAAGACTAGAGGGGTGATGGACACAAGGACTTTTGTTACCCTTTACCTCTCCTATTGATATTTTTCACCATGGGAAGCCATCCTGGTGTAATAACCTAACCTTCACCCCTTATTTCTTTCATTTGGACCCTTTTCCGATGTGAAAAGAACAGAGGTAAGGCTCATCGCCTCACCCTCATCCACTCTCACCGCCATAGGTGAGTCCTCTTCCATCAGTGGAGGAGGAAAAGAGAATATGTCATTGTTGAATCTTTCAAATCCTCTTATTTCTCACACCAATAATGACTCACGTAGGCTTAGAGATTTTTGAAGATTACAACATGTTCACAAACACTCACTGGGGTGGGGGTAGGCTATCTCGGTGGGGGTGGGGTGTGGGATTTCTAGGGGGTTGGGATGTATAAAGGGGTGGGGGTGGGTTGTCTAGGTGGGGGAGGGGGTGTGGGAAGGACAGGGAGGAGGGGGGATGTCCAGGTGGGGTTGGGGATCTCCAGGCGGGGGTGGGGGGGGGGGGGTGTCCAGGGGGTAGGGGGACTGAAGGGGTGGGGGTGGGGGGGGGGATGTCCAGGTGGGGATACAAGGGGGTAGGGGGACTGAAGGGGTGGGGGGTGTCCAGGGAGGGGGGGGGGTGGGATGTCCAGGTGGGGTGGGGGGTATCCAGGTGGGGGGGGGGTGGGATGTCCAGGGTGGTAGGGGGCTGCAGGGGTGTGGTGGAGGGGGGTGGGCTGTCCAAGGAGGGGGTGGGATGTCCAAGGGGGTGTGGGTGGGCTGTCCAGGTGGGGGAGGGGGGTGTGGGATTTCCAGGGGGTGGGATGTCTAAGGGGGGTGGGCTGTCTAGTTTGGGGAGGGGGTGTGGGATGTCCAGGGAGGAGGGGGGTGTCTAGGTGGGGGGTGGGCTGTCCAGGTGGGGTGGGGGGCTCTCTAAGTGGGGGGGGGGGTGTCTAGGGGGGATGTAGAGGGCTTCAGGGGTGGGGGGGGGGGTGGGTATCCAGGGAGGGGGGGGGGGGGTGGGTTATCCAAGTGGGGTGGGGGAGGGGGTGGGGCTGTCCAGGTGCAGGGTGGGGGGGGCATGCAGGTGGGGGGTGGGGGTGGGATGTCTAGGTGGGGGGTAGGGGGTTGTCTATGTGGGGGGGGGGGGGTGTCCAGGTGGGGGGTTGGTGGGCTATCCAGGGCGGTAGGGGGGATTTAGGGGTGTGGGGGAGGGGGTGTGGGCTATCCAGGGAGGGGGGTGGTCTATCCAGGGGGTGGGGGTGGGCTGTCCAGGTGGGGGAGGGGTGTGGGATTTCTAGGGGGTGGGATGTACAAGGGGGTGGGGGGTGGGCTGTCCATGTGGTGGAGGGGTGTGGGATGTCCACGGAAGAGGGGGGGGGGGTTTCTAGGTGTGGGGTGGGGGTGGACTGTCTAGGTGGGGTGGGGGGGCTTTCCAGGTGGGAGGGGGGGCTATCTAGGGGGGATGCAGGGGGGTAGGGGGCTTAAAATTTGGAGGTGTGTTTATAATTAGGTGTGTTTTTTAGAATTCATGTATGATATTTTTAGTGGAAGATAAAATCCAACCCACATATGATATTTGGAGGTGTGTTTACAATTAGGTTTTTTGTGATTTATATGTATGAAATTCATGGTTTACACAAACAGTCTTTTGGGTCATCTATAATCGGATTGATGTCATGATAAAATTTGATAGAGATTGGATCTATGGGTCACTTAGGAAATGTCATTGGATAAAGGGGAAATCACCTACATGGTTAATTCCAATTTAAAAATTGGGCTAAGCACTTAGGATATCTTTATATTCTTTTATGGATCTTTTTAATTTTCTTGCTTTGGTTTTCTAGTGGGTGGGTTCATTATTTACCATATGTATTTATATAGGAAAACCTTATTTAACAAATTTATATATTTTTTAAACTAGTATATATTAATCTCTTTCCCTATTTATTAATAGTTACGTGTTTTATTTTTTTTAATATTGTGTAGGCACATTTTGATATACATGGATAAAAGATGAATCACATTACCAAGGAACACACCTCAGTCAGTTAAGGGTTTAGAGGAGTTTTTAGGTTTTTCAATTTAAAATAGATCCGTTGAAGGGAGAATAAGATATCCATGTCCTAAATGTAAATTTATAAAATGGTTGAAGTGAGATGATGTTTATGAAAATTTAATATTGAAGCAATTCCATGGTCAATATTTGTGTTGGATTTGTCACGGAGAATCGAATGTTACAGAAAGGTTGAGAACTGATGTCAATCCATAGAATGAGCTCCCAACTTCATTGAAAATGGAAATTGAAATGAAAAATCTAATAAATGATGCATTCGACACTGCAAGACACCACCATCAACATCAAAACATATCAGAATAACCAGATGAGGGTGCTATAAATAGCAATGTGACAAGTGATGTTTTTGAGACTATAGGAAAAACAGATCAAGATTGTAATATATCAGTGGATACTACTCTTTATTATGTGGAGAATAATGTAAGAGAAAACTTTCATAATGAAAATAAATTTCATGATTTAGTTGATGATGGAAATCAAGAGTTGTATAGTGGATGTTTGAAATATTCAAAACTTTCTTTTCTGCTGAAGTTGTACCATATCAAATCTCTATGTGGAATTAAAAATAAGTCAATATCCATAATATTGGAATTATTTAGTGATTCATTTCCTAAAGCAAACATCCCCGAGTATTTTTATGATATGAAAAAAGTTGTTAATAGGCTTGGTTTGAATTATACAAAATACATACGTGTCCCAATGATTGTATGCTTTATTGGCGAGAGGATTCAAGTAGACATTATTTCAAAAAATGTTCTTATTATAGATGGCAGTCAATGGGTAATGTTGGAATTATGAATCAATATACTACCATGAAGAATAAGAAAAGGAACACACTTGTAAAGGTTTTGCGTTACTTTCCTTTACATCCTTGATTGCAAAGATTATTCATGTCATCGAAAACCGTTGAACACACGAAGTAGAATTTTTTAGATAACAAAAATGATCCACTAATGAAACATACACAAGATTCACAATTGTGGAAGACATTTGTTTCATCACATTTATATTTCTCAGCTAATCATAGGAATGTTTGATTGGGATTGGCTGCCGATGGATTCAACCCATTTGGGACTTTGAGTATCAGTTATAGCATTTGGACAGTTGTTTTGATCCCTTACAATATGCCTATGTGGATGTTTATGAATCAAACTTCTTTTATCATTTTGATGATTATTCCTAGAAAACAAATGCCTGGAAATGATATTGATGTATTCTTGCAACCTTTAATTGAAGAATTACAGGATTTATGGAGCAACAATGTTGATACATTTGATGCTTCTTCTAAAATAATGTTCAAAATGAATATTACTTTAATGTGGATCATTAGTGACTTCCTTGGGATTGGGAATTTATCTAGTTAGAAGACTTATACAGGTTTATATTTTCCTATTTTAACTTTTATTTTTAGCCCAAACGTCTACCTCATAGATTTCAGATGAACAAATCAATATTTAATGGTTTCATTGATCATAGACCACCTCCAAAGGTGTTAACTGGTTCTAAAATATTGACACAACTTGGAAATGTTGAAACATAATTTGGGAAGGTTCATCATTTTAATGATAACGGGAAATGGGTTCTAAGTTCATCATCAAGTGAAATCGGAACACAACAATAGAAGAAAAAAGCATATTCTTCAAACTTTCATATTGGGAATTTAATTTGTTGTGGAATAATCTTGATGTGATGCATATTGAGAAGAATGTTTGTGATAATTTGATCTTCACATTGCTTAATGAGCATGGTAATTCAAAGGATCATCTCAATTCTTAGAAATAATTACAAGTAATGAACATAAAACATGATCTCTAGCCAGATGAGAATGAAAAGTATGCTTCAACAATTTTTGCAATGAAAAATAGGGATAAAGATACATTCCTTCAAATTTTAAAGCATGTGAAAGTATCTTATGGGTATTAAAGTAACATCTTGAGGTGTGTTGACTTAAATAATTGTATGTTACATGGATTGAAAAGTCACGATTCACATATTTTGTTAAAGTAGTTACTACCATTGGAATTACGTACATTATTACCTGAAAAAGTTACTGCTTTTGTACTCCAATTCTGCACATTTTTCAAAAAACTATGTGATAATTCTCTACATCCATTTGATGTTGAAAACCTTTAGGAGAGGGTTTTATTGACACTTTGTGCAATAGAGATGATCCTTCATCTGTCGTTTTTTACTATCATGATGTATTTAACTAAGAATTTGGTTGAGGAAGCTAAATTAGAAGGCCCCATTCATTATCGATAGATGTATCCAATTTAGAGGTACTTTATTTATTAGTTTTTTAGTTAAGGAATTTTTTTTGGAACTTGATTAAATGAATAATTATTTTGGTTTATTTTATTTCACATATATCTTGGGAATTTGAAATCATACGTGAGAAATAAAACTCAACCAGAAGGCTCTATTGCTGAAGGCTATTTAGCAGAGGAGTGTCTTACCTTTTGTTCTAGATACTTGGATAATATTGAGACAAGATTTAATCTTGTTAGACGTGTTGAAGACACATCGAATCAATCTAAAATACATGGGAAATAAAAAATATTTCCTACTATTGGCCGATCAGTTGGGAGGACCTCAAATATTACACTGACAGAAATGAAATTATTACAAGCACATAGATATGTGATGCTGAATAGTGAAATTGCAAATCCATTTATTAAAGAGTTTATGATACAAACAAAGAGATAAATGAGAGTATGAACACGAAATGAGAAATATATAATGAAATATGTTAATAAAGATCTTGAAGAATGGTTTTCACGACGTGTAAGTTCGTAAATATTGTAATAAATATGAATATTAGGTTGAAACATATATTTTGTAACTCTAATAAAGTATATTTATTTTTTTAGATCATGAATACTGATACTCGAGAAGAGTTTTCAGGATATGTGATGTTTCTTGCTTGAGGTCCTCTAAAAAAAGTTATAAAGTTCGATGATTACAATGTGAATGGAATTAGATTCCATACAGTCGATCGAGAAGAGGGTTTGAAAAAATAGAATAGTGGTATATTTACATTTTCTAAAGTGGAATACTGTGGAAATATGACTGATATTATTGAATTAAACTACCACATGAATTTTTTAGTTGTTTTATTCAAATGAAATTGGGTCGATATTATCAGAGGTGTTAAAAGAGATTCCTTGAAATTTACTTCTGTGAACTTCTCTCACTTGATGGATGTTGGTGATCGTGAACTATATGATCCATATATTTTATCATCACAAGAAAAAATGGTATATTATGTGAATTATGTTGTGGATGAAGGGTGGAGTGTAGTTTCTCATGTAAAACAAAGAGATTTGTATGATATGGGTGATGAAGTGGAAGATTTGACCTCTGACATTGAATCAAATCAACAATAAGAATCAAAATTATTTGTCTATCATGATATTGAAAATATTAGTCTAGCAAGGATGAATAAAGTGGATGAAGTAATGGAGTAAGAACCGATATGATTGAAGGAGAAAATGACTGTATGTACAATTATGCATTCATTTAGAAACCACTTATTTCATTTGTGAAATCATTCATTATCATTGTTATGTATATTTTGTTTGTTAGTACTGTGAATCTGTTATCATTTTTAATATTTTTCTACATAACTTTTATGAAATATATTTTCTGAACATAATTTTATTTTATTAAATGATAGAAATGCCAAGGAGGAAGTGATATACTGTTTCATAGACCACTACGACAGATGATGATCCATCTGTCTCCCTCCCTATGGCATCCGAGCCACCATCCACTTTCCCCCTACACCATCTCCCCCTGCACCATATCTCACACCCTCTGTGAGTGTCCCTTAAGTAGCTCAGTCATCGGCTCTCACTTAAAGAGCCTCATCAGTGGGGGAGTGGCATGCCACTTCTCGTTTTTCACATGGATACTAGAGGGTGAATGTTATAGCTACAGATTTAAATCTGAATAAATTTATTGCAATTTATATATACTAACTGTTTGTTCATTAAAGATGGAAACAATGTAAGCGTGGGAAAAAATATACAAATTTTATATGTATGGAATCTAACCGGAGAGAAGATAGTTGTCCCATTTGATTCATATGGGGTACCTACAGATGACACCGCAGGATTACTTGGATAGATTTCAGGAAAGATAGTCATGGAGCCCATTTACCTTCTTATTTCATATGATGATTGGAGTCATATGCCTGAAAGTTTTAAAAATGAAGTTTTTGATTCCCAAATAAAGGTAATTTTAATACATTATGGTGTAATTTAATGTCATGTTATTAATATTTTCAGAATGATTTTTTTTGTACAAATGTTTTTCTCATTTACAGTTTCTGATATGATAGCACAAAAGTGGACATTGAAAAATCTTGGAAAAAATGGAAAGAATTTAAATTGAGATTATGGGGAGATGACAATGATACTTCGTTGACCGCGCAACATATGTATAACAAGCTACTCAATGGGGTACCCAAAGAGCAATAAAATGTTTTTGTTGACAGAAATCGTGATGAGAAGCAGATGGTATTTAAATATATATTACTATGTTAATCTCATTTTACATTTATACATGTATATGAAGAGGATATGACATTGAATACATTACTATTAAATTTTATTTTATTTATTTCATGATCTTTCAAGAAAGAATGAATCAAGCTAGGCTATGGAGGTCATCCCTCACACTGTAGGGTCAAAGAGTTTTTCTAGAAGCCAATTTGCTCTGAAAATCTTTTCATTAGTTTAAATATTTATAAGAAAATCTTATTTTTTAATATATTAAATTTTCTATTTATGTTCATTTAATACATTCACAAAGTTTTGGTCATGAAGCATCCTGAATAGAAGTGTGGTTGAATGTTCACCAAAAATATAATGGAAGTTTTGTTAATGAGCCTACCAAAGAAGTTGGGGTATGAACTCAATTTTCATTATAATAACTTATTATTAGTTGTTACTATGTTAATATATATTTCTTATAATATGAATGCTATTTTATTTATAGGTAAAAATTAAATAACTGTGGGACGCCAATCCTGCGCAGTCCTACTCAGTCTCTTAGGATGACCCGATTGCTAAAGTCCTTGGGAAGGAGAATCCTGGTAGAGTGCGTGGGATGGGTTTGGGACCTGTACCATCTGAGGTCTTTAGTAGGCCACCATGGATTGCAACTACATCTAATCCTAGTTGTATTTATTCCATACCCAAAGATACTCAGAGAGATATTGTTTCTCTACGAAGCACAGTTCAAGACCAGGGGGCTCAGATATCCGCTTTATAGAAAGTGATGATTATTTTATATCAGAATATGGACAGATCTTCCCATGGTGGTATTGCATTGACTGGTCATGAGTAGGTAAATCACAAAAATTTAAAATCATTTAGTTTGAAAACTTTTGTTTGTTTTAATTTTAAAAATAAATATACAATAGTATTTAATTTTCAACATAATGTTCTTACAGGTGCTAGTAGGAAATTGAGATGGAGGTGGAGAGGGTGATGAGATGTGTTCATCATCGGACTGTGATTAGTTGTATTGTTGATATGTTGAAAAAATATGCTAATAGTTGGTTTGTATATGTATCATGTGGGGCATATAGTTTCCAACAAACATTTTCATGACCTAACATTTTCTTGATTTCTCATGTTTCCTTTTATGTATTTTATTGATTTCTGATGTTTCCTTTTAATGCTTGATTTATCGAGTGTGATATGCACCATATATATTGATTATTTATTATCATGAATCATTTTTTATGATTATTTTTTCCAAAATTTATTAGGTTTCTTACCCAAGGATGAATGATCAACCTTCTTATTGATTTTCTTGGGAATATCCAATTTTATAACTCCCTTCAACTTGTTTTTAATGGATAGCCCTTCCTTCTTCAAAATTTATAGTATTCTCTTATCATGTTTTATAGTTGGCATGTGATCACTCCCACTTATGCTTTCCTCTTATTCAAAATAGTTTTGATAACAATTTACAAATATCTATTGAACACTTGGGCGTCTTAATCCTGTTAAGGTAGAGGGACTGTCCACTTTATTAATAGTATAATTTACAAATATCTATTGAAAAATTGAGTGCTTTATAGTACTATATTGTTTATCTCCCTAAAATATGCATCTGGTTGATAAATCCTAAAGCATGTAATATATGGTTTGGATCATCCTTCCTGACTTCTCATTGATCTAAGGATAAAAGGTTATACACAAATTCAACTATCAACTCATAGACTTATAATATAATTACCAAAACTATGAGGTAAAACAGGTCAGCCCTGGGTGAACACCCCACTTCAACTATCAACTCTGAAACTCAGTGATAATTTTTGGACAAGTCAATCAATGGGAAACAAAGCCTTCAATGTCTCTTACTATTGAGGGCCACCAGAACATCCACTTTTCATTATTATAAATCATGGTTGGCCCTGGGTGAACATCCCACTTAAAATAATTATAGGATCTCATAAACTCATCTCTCATGGAATATGTGACCATTACCGTGATATGAACTATAAACACTCCATGTATATCAAAATTCAATCCTGAAATATTTTCACATTCTTCCAACCTATCACACATCATGATACATTCTAGAACAATAATCTAACTTGTCATTACTTGTTTAACCAATGAAGAAATTATCTCTAAGGATACCAACATTTCTTCCCCTAAACCCTCAACCACACCCACCAACTAGTCTTATAGTGAAGATAAGATCTTCTATTCAGCTAATTAAATATGTTCTCCCATCTTCTAAATTTTCTAGCCTAATGCATTTACCACTACATTTCCATTTCTAGTTGAATACTATTTATCAATGTCAAACATATACAAGTACTCTATGAAATTAATCTGATAAAGATTATGTCTATAAAGTGATAAAATATTATATGCACTCTAAGTTCCAAATTAACCAACAAATCTCTCTCCCAAGAGGTTCTATGATGATCATTTCAATTCATGGACCACAACTACAAACTAAAATACAAGATTAAAGTATTTCATCTTGTGGGTTAAAAGCTGATGAAACCCAAAGTGATTAGTTTATCACTCTACATCATAACATATCCTAATCCAGAAATAGATGCATCACATTTCACTACATGTCCAATGTTAGGCTCAGGAATGCTTACGATCAGAGCTAACAACAACCACTTCTTCAACACCATGGAAACTTCCTCACACTAATATGTACAGTCAAACGTGAATCCATTCTTGGTAACCGTGGTAATTGGAAATGCTAAGTGAGATATCTCCAAAATGATTCTCCTTTAATTCTCATACAATCCAATAAAACATCAACTATCTGTTACATTACTTTGTTATGATAGATACACAAATACATCAGCATACTCGAGATCAACTTCTATCCCTGACTATGAAACCAATTTATCCCAAAGTGATACTTCATGTACATAGAATGAATTTTATGTACCCAAATCATACCAAACCTGTTATTCAAGTATCTATCATGTGATTCTTATGAAAATTTTGTTCTTATGGTATTATTTTGGATGTGGGATATATGTGCATGTGAAATTGGAATGGTTTTTTTCAGGGCACTAGTACTGGGGCTACAGAATCAGATGCTTTTTTTTTAAATCTGGCTTTAGTGGCAGTTTTAACTAATATGAAACAAATGTATTGAATTCCATAGTGGTTTTAATCGCAACAAAAAAATCATTTTGGATGGGAAAACCACCGCTGAAACCATAAAAAACTACCACTAAAGGCGTCCACTACAACGATTACCATAAACCGCTGCTAAATCAAGTGAACCGCCATGTATTGTATGCTGACACACAATTTAGCGGTGGTTTTTTGAAACTACCGCCATATCCAAAAAAAAACTACCACGAAAGGGTCATTTTTCTATAGTGTGTGGGTATTCTAGAATCCACTATTTTGTCTCTACCACTGATCAAACTGTGTATGCGGTTGAAACTCATGGAAGAGACCTTCAGCAGGCTCAACAAGAAATAGAAGATTCTTCCATGCAAGACAGGTTTGGTCCTGACATGATTATTTTGGAGGATCGATTGGAAGTCACACTATCTTCATCTAAGTAGGTAAATGGACCTAATTAGTCTAATATACCAAATCTAGGAGTATTTCCAAATCCTTCACAGACACAGGGTGCATTTACATCATAAACTTCAACTTCCAAGACACCTACAAAACCACATCTCCATGATGGGAAACATAGACCTTTGGACCAAAAGTATGATGTCTTGAAACAATTTGTCCAAGTGTCAGCCAAGTTTTCAATTTTGTATGCCTTAAGTCTATCAAAAGATCTTCGAGAAGCACTTATTGAGGCTTTGTTAAGTCCTTAAGAGTTTGAAACTGAAGTTGCTGCTGCTAAAGTTTACTGTATAGATAATGATACTATAGAATTTCATGCAATCATATCTTTTTTAGATTAAGATGAAGATGATATTGTACATGGACATATCAAACCCTTGTATTTATCAGGAAAGATCAATGACATAGGCATCTGACGATCCTTCATTGATAATGGATCTAGAGTCAACCTCATTCCCATTCGTATACTTCGACAGTTGGGTATGATTGAATCTGACTTATCTCCTCCCAATTTAATGTTGCATGGATAAGAAAAGAATGAGAAATAACTTATAGAAGAGATTAAACTCAGAACTAATTTTGGAGATCTTGTATCCAATTCATATTTCATGGTTGTTCTCTAGGACACAACCTTCAACATTCTGCTTAGAAGGCCTTGGCTGCATTAACATGCAGCCATACCTTCATCATACCAACAATGTATTAAGTACTATATCAATGGTCAAATCGGGACATTGTATGGTGACAAGGCTCCATTCAAAACATGTGAATATAAATACATTGAGGTAGAGTTTTATCACACAAAAGGAATGAGGTCCATGACAAAGTAGATAACCAAAGTTAATGCTCCTAATGGATTGAAAAAGATCCCAAAAAACCCATTTATACATTTGAGTACAGATTATGTGTTACATATTAATAAAATTAAAAAGGAAAACCCAAATACAATAACTAATCTAGTAACTTCCATAATGTCAATTGTGGTAATTGAGCCTGACAACATGGGAGAAATTGTTGATTCACCAAGTAGTGATGGAAGATTAAATGGGGATGTTTCCATTTCATCTACATAACTACAACAATACACGACTTCATCAATCAGAAAAGAAGAAGTTGTTGAAATTCTAGAGGAAGATAAAGATGTTGATTCTTAATCCATAATATCCTCTTTATTACCCCATAAAGACCTTTCATCATCAGTAGAGTTAGATATGGTGGCCTCTTCTTCAGGATGTTCAAATACCGACTCCTCCCCTAACTCTAGAAGTTTGACCCATTATCTACTATGAAAATAGAAAAAAAGAGGTAACACATAATGAAGAAGAATAGGAAGATCTTAGGTATGCTCCTCCATCATTTGAGGAAGGTGTCTCTACCACTATGGATGAGCTCAGAGAAATAAATCTTGGTAAAAAAGAAGATCCACTCCTCACTCTAATTAGTGTTTCCATGACCTTTAAAGAGAAAGAGGTGTATACTTCATTTCTAAAGCAACATTGAGATATATTTTCTTGGAATTATACAAAAATGAAAGGTCTTAATCCCGATGTATCCACTCACCATTTGGGTTTTACAGAAGAACATTGAGGATTCAAGCAGGCAACAAGAAGAACACACCCAACTCATGCCTCTAAAATTGAAGTTGAAGTTGATAAGATTATAAAGTCTAACTTTGTCAAGGAGGTTCAATATCCAAAATGAATGGCCAAAAATTTCCCAGTGAGAAAGAAGAATGGGAAAATCATAGTTGTCATTAATTTTAGAGATCTTAATCAGCATTGTCTTAAAGATGATTTTCCAGTTTCTATTACAAAGCTTTTAATTGATGCAACAGCTGGCTATAAAGCTCTTTCCTTCATAGATGGATACTCTGGGTATAATCAAATACATATGGACCCATATAATGAAGAATGTATAGCCTTTAGATCCCCCCAAGGTGTGTTTTTCTATCGAGTAATGCCCTTTGGATTAAATAATGCAGGTACAACATACCACTATGCCATGCGCCATATCTTCAAACCAATCTTAGAGAAATTTGTTGAATGTTATGTGGATGATTTGGTGGTCAAATATTGAAAATGTTCCAATCACTTGGCTGATATGGAGATCACATTCAATAAAAATCGGCAAAGGTATTAAGGCATTGAACCTACAAAAAGATAGAAAACCATCTTTTTAAGTAATTTCAGTTTTGATATTTGACAAAATAATTGAAAAAAATCGACAAAGGCATTAAGGCATGCAAGTATAGAATTGGTGTGAAAGTGTAAAACAGCGCACAAGTGTAGTTCCCCAGTTATAGAACACAACTAAAAAACTTACAGAAGAAGCGTGGAAAAACAAAAGCGTCTAAGTGAAAGAAGACTTTCAAACTGAGAACTAAAATTACAAAAGTCATGAGGCTTTTCATGGAAGTGAAGCCACTATATATAAGCAAAGGATGTCACCCTACACACCAAAATCTTGCGCGATTCCATCTTGCACGACCATTTTCTCTACACGCATAAAAATTGTGCACCCCAGTACTCTCTTCTTTCTCCTTCATTACTTTAACTCAGAATAGGATCTTCTTTTCATTCCAGATCCAATTCTATAGGGGGGATTTTGTTTACATTTCATTCCATAAAAGAGTCAAAAAACTAACAAATGGAAATACCTTAGAAAGAAAAGGGGAAAATACATGACTAAAATCAATATTTTCAAAGGCATGAGTTTTGGGTCGCCTTAGTCAGACCAAAATGGCATCGACGTGCAAGACACATGTGCGCCCAATCTCCTTTCACCCAGGGTCCTATTTTTGCCTATAAATAGACCCTTGGGGCCTTCATTTGTACAGAAAAATTTCCCTGAATCCCAATTGATGCTCTGGTTTCCCTAGTACTTCTCCCAAGTCCTCTAAAACTTTCAAGGTAGTTCTTTAACACATAAAGTGGAGGAATTGTGGGAGGATCATAGGACTTAAGTCCTTTTTGTGTTTGAAATAAATAACACTTGCACGCCTAAAGTTCCCCACCTACCAAAATCAGAAATACTTTCATGCCACCTATTCATTTCATAGGAACATGAGCACCCCACTTCCAGGATCACCTGTGAATACCCTTGAAGGGTTGAGCCAAGTCTTTCCCAAGTATTACTATACAAGTTTTTTGTCACTTAAGTGAATATTAGGTCTCCCAAGCCTAATTTTGTGCCCATACTTGCGTGAACTTACCTACTTGGGCGCCCCTCTTTGATTCACTTACTCTCTTTAGTATACCAGCCATCAAGCCCTCTTCAAACCCATCCATGGAAAGGAATCCTCTTCATTGTATCCCTTGTTTGAAAGGGATTCTATTGAGACCTCCACCAAAACCTTATAAATTATTAAAACTTTGGGAAAGGAACATCAATATGTCTCCTATTTGGGTTTGTATTTCCATAGTCAGAGGTTTCCCATATTTTTTTCACAATGGGGTTAGGATTCATGGAGTGTCTGTGGGTTTTTATATCCACAATCACATGGAACTTTCTCCTAGGAATAGTGCGGGGAAGTTTCTGGTTTTGAGAATAAGGGTTTGGGTCCTGACCTCTCCCTTCTCAAAGAGCCTAAACCTCAAATTTTTGGTAGGGAAGGTAAGAGTAACGCTTGATTTTTCATTCAATAAAAGAAGAAGTTTCCCTCCCCTACCATGATCAATTTTAGGGAAGAAATCCAGGTGCAATCCCATAACCTTCATCCCTTATTCGTTTCATTGGACCCTTTTCCAATGTGAAGAGAACATAGGGAGGGCTCTTTGCCTCACCCTCATCCATCCTGGCTGCTGTAGGCTTTCCCTCTTCCACTTTACAGAGGAGGAAAAGTGTATGTGTCATTGTTTAATCTTTCACATTCTCTTGTTTCACACATCGATCATGACTCACATGGGATTTTATATTCGTGATGATTGCAACATGTGCACAAACACTCACAAATAATGAAATACATGAACTATAATTCCCACCATAATCGGGATATGTAGGAATCCTTCTCAGGGACCGAGCTCACTAGATATCCTCTTCAGAAATCCAACCCTAATTCCTTTAATCTGAGTATCTTCCTTAGGAACAAGTTCCAAATTAAACCCCCCAAGTCATCAAGTCATCATTTTCAGGAAGTAAGCCCAAAATCATTTCTCTCAAAGGACTATACTCTTAAATTAAATTCATAAAACTACATGGGATTTGATTCCCATCCACATGGGATACGTAGGAATTCTCCTTGAGGTCCAAACCAAACATTTCAAATACACCTTGTTCTCCTTGGGCCATATTCCCAACATGGTCTAATCTTACTTGAAAACCCATATTATTTCCATGTTCCTTGGGCTGCTTAGGCATAAGTCCCACACCAAACTTTGACTAAGAATATTTTTTCTTAGAGGTCCTTATCACATGACCTTAAAAGGAATGATGTGTCCCATTAAGCGGCACCAAACTACATGGGATTTGATTCCCATCCACATGGGATATGTTGGAAACCTCCTTGAGGTTCAAACCCAACATTTCAAATCCACCATGTTCTCCTTGGGCCATATTCCCAACATGGTCTAATATTACTTGGAAACCCATATTTTTTCCAAGTTCCTTGGGCTGCTTAGGAATAAGTCCCACACCAAACTTTGACCAAGAAACTTTTTCTTAGAGGTCCTTATCACATGACCTTAAAAGGTATGATAAGTCCCATTAAACATCACTGAACTACGAGGGTTCCGATTCCTTTCACAAGGATAAATAAGTAACCCATTTCATGGGTAAAATCCCAATATCAAAACAAAACTTTGTCTCCCTAGATGACAATAAATTCCAGAGTGCCCCGCTGAGTGTATTAAAAACCAATATCATCATAAAGATGATTTAAAGAATCTATAAATAATATATGAGAGGATACCATTTATGTAGAATCTCAAATACATACAAATATATCCATTAATGAAGAACCTTTAATACATACTGATGATTCTAAAATTTACACATGTTAATATGTGATTTAAAATTCCAAGGGGAACTTATGTTTTTATTAGTGAATTAATAAGTATTCATGAAAATATCTTAAATTTAGAAAGAGAGTCCTAGAGTAGATAATAATTCCCCCCAAAAGGGTGTGATGAGTCCGACCTCCCATCCTCACGACCAATGCAAGTTCTTAAGTATCATAAAGTTAAAACTTAACGAATGCCTGATTTTGGAAAGTAGGTCCCTTTTGGATAAAGAACTGTTGGAAGTTTCCAGTTCCATAAATAAATCCAATGGAAACCTCCTAGAAGCAGTGATTCTTAAAACTAGAATACACGTTTCATGGAACTATGAAACACCCATGCACACCTATTTTTTTGACACCTACTATCTCCTTATTGGGTGATTCAAGGCACCCATTAACTTCTCAAAAACTCCCCATATTATCCTTCAATACTACTACAATGTAACTGCACCAGGTGGAACTTTTATCACTTCATGTAACATGGAATAATTCCACATTATTCCATATTGATTCAATAAAATGAAATGTTACATAATCCTATTAAATCTTATTGAATAACAGACTAAAAATACAAACCATGATTATGGAAACATTAAAGAACTATTTAAACATTGTTACAATGGCTCTATTATGATTTTCTACACCAAATCCTAAAATTAATTACCCCATGACCTGGTGGAATATATATGTCTGTTCTACCTCAACATGCCCAACACTACAAGTTTAGTCCTATGGACCTATCTATTTTAGCCCGCTGCTCCACCTTTTAACCAAGGATTCCACCACCATGGGAATGGTCTATCCCATTTTAGCCTTCTTTCACTATATATATTCAATATAGTTCATCCATTTCACCATATATTATACACTATGGCATGGTGAAAACATATTGGCCATTTCCCATCAAAATTCCAAGAACCTTGGCATAAACCATGATCAAGATGTTCATTTTTTATTTCACCTTCTATAGTTGACCAGAGTATTATTTAGTTTTATATTCCAATATAGGGCTACCCCATTTCATATAGGTAAAATTTATAAGAACCACGACTTAATCCATCAACATGGTTAAGTATTTTTTTTTCATTCTCAAAATCCATATAATGAAACTCTCAGACCATAACTACCACTATGCCCATTTTGAGATAAGTCGTATGGCATAGGTGAACCAAGGATTCACCATGACATTAAACATGGTGTCCTATACCCATGTTACATCTCGGGTTGGAATTTTCTTATACCCCACCTTGTACAATTAGTGTTATCTTATCCTATAGATTCACCATAACCTCTATAAGGGTGTGTCCATTCCCAAGATAGGTATTCTCAACACTACGTTCCCTTGATTTGGTATGGTTCACCACTATAACTCCAAGAGAGTCTTATTCAGTCTTAAAACCTTATCGGTAAAAAATTATTGTTAAAATTTTTTCAACAAATCCAACATATGCAACCCAATCCTTTGGGAAATCTAGCAATATACCCCTTTGGATTTGTTTTACAATACACTCATCTCTTTATCTTTATAATCCAAACTCCTTTTCCCTTATTTGAACATGAAATTCAAAGGTTAAATAATGGGGTCTCATTTATATTCTTCTTGATAAACTTCTCCACTATGTTTCCACATAAGAGAGGTATGATATCACATGGTTCCTTAGTAGAGATCCATTGATCAATAAAATATATTTCTATGTGGGATATCCCTATATAGAAAAAATATATATTTAATCATTGTGTTCTAAGCTATCCATAACAACCCAACATGTGATAAAATTATCATAAAATAAAAAAACTCTTAACATAAGAGTATATTAAATAGATTAAGCCTGAATTACCTTATTTCCAATTTCTATATGTTTTTTAGAAATTCTATATTTGAAAAATTTCTTCTCATAGGTGACCCCCCTCAAGGGATGAACTCATATCGTCTTCATCATAGTGAGGTAATCCATAAAAGACACTTCCTCTTTTCTATCTTGAAATTAAAACCATGAGAATCTCCTTAAATTATCTACAAGTTCGGAAAAAATATTCAAAAGACTATGGGAATAACGGGGGAGAAATTTTGTGAATCAAGAGAAACATTTTGGATGATATCTTTATCTCAACCTTGGACATTATTTCTTTCCAATATCAACATCTTTCTTATGTGAAACATATTTTTTCACATCAAGAATCATGACTTCTTCATTTTAGTTATATTGAAGTCATCACTTTATAGTCTATCATAGAGTATGGTAAATAGTCATACAATCCTTTGAGAAATTCCCAACTTGATTACATATTTCACACATCTTTAAATTATCACTTAGAGACATATTCTCATGTACTACTTTTTCTTCTTTGGTATGACCTTCTTTATCTGATTTTTCATCCTCCTTTTCTCCCCAAAACTCCCCACAAATATGTGCGGGATTACTTTATTCCTTCAATAATATCTTTTAAACACCATGAGAAGATTACCCTTTAATATCAATTGATTTATAGAAATATTCTCTTGACTTTTTTCAAATCAGTTTGAACTAGAAAATAGATGGATTGTGACTCAAATAGTTATTATTCTGTAGTAGTAAATTTCTATTTAAGATCGTATATCATATTATCTTTCTCAACAATATTTAATTTTGTTTACTTTATTTATTGAACAATGGTTGATTCCTTGATTAGGTCCTATTTTTTATTTATTAACAAGACCTTTTTACTTTTTACCAAACTCTCTTAATTGAGTGTCCATTGCATTGTTCTCCTTTACCAACATTTTTATATCATTAATGAGTTGTAAAATCTACTCTGGTCAATATTAAAAATTATCTTTTAGTTACTACTCATGATTGATACATTCTTCCCCATCATCATCACTACATGATGATTGTTAAATTTTATTATCATAAGCAATTTGAGTGACTTCATTACCAAAATTACTGGATGAACAATCATCCTTGAAAAAATAATATAGTTTGTCTTTTAGTGTCATATTTCTCCTTTTTCTTCTCCATTTTCCCTTTTCAAGGGATTTATTTTTCCTCATACGATTAAGATTATTCCAGCTACTTATTTAGGAAGAACATTTTAATATGACCAATATTATTTCACTTAAATAATAAAATAAGTTTTTTATCACTTCCTTTTCACATTCCCTTCAAGAATCTATTTGACAAGAGTGAAAAAATATAATTGATATCTTTATCATCCTATATACCACTAATTTATTTAACATATTTATTGATACATTTTCTTTTATATTTAAGAGTAATTTCTTGCTAGTTATACCTTTTAAAATCCAAGACCTTCCTCATTTTGTATGCAATGAGGATATTGTGAAGTTCATCCAATATTTTTTTTCCAAATATTCAAGATCCTATAAATTAGGATCAAAATAATCAGAAATGTTCCATATAGGCCTCTTAATAATAATGGTTTATTTAATCTTACCATTAAATATATATACATTTCTAATTATTTTTTAATAGATTGAAATTGCTATCAGTATCTTCATATTCGTCCATATTTATGTCCTCAAATCTGTTCCAAAAAATTTGAAGCATGGCTTCTTTTACTTTGAAATTTCCCTCAAATATACCCCACAATTTATCCCAAACCTATTTTGGAGTTTCAATAGAAATAACATTGGTGTATAAATTCTCTAATAAAGACATTAAAATCATATTTTGTGCATTTACATAGATCTTCAAGTTTATTTTATCTGCATGAGTCAGATGAGAATTATTAAAAATAGATGGGGAACTAATTATAGCTACACCACATGTCTCAAGGCTAAGATAATGTAGGAAAGGAAGCATCATTTACCTCCCACTATAGTAGTTTACTCCATCAAAGATAATAAATCATCAAATGTTCGTAGAATTTTGATTCTCCATTATTCTTGGATCAAAGATAAACCTCCATGGATACAACTAGTTTGGATCTTCCTTGACTATAGAGAGGGGATGCGGGAAAATTAGTGATCTTATTTTTCTTTTTATGAGTTACTATATTTAAAAATAAACCTTTTGAACCATTGATTTTTCTCAATCCACTGAATAGAAACTCTTAACCTTGACTCATACATTGAAATGAAAGAGAAAGAACATGATATTTACAAGGTTTTTTACCCTTTCCTATTCCTTTAAATGTTGGTTAATCTCCCAAACATGGTTTCATCCATTACTTCATAAATTTATTTAAACCAAATATTTTTTAAAATATCTAAAACCCACATTTAATCCACTATAAAATACAATGTCTATACAATGTGTGATCCAAAGAGAAAGACAACAGCCTAGTGATCAATTCACTTCAGTGATCACTTCACCTTTTTATACTCATCCTTTAAAAATATATGGATCAATAAATCTGTAAGTGTACTTCTTCCAGAACATTAACATATGATGTCAATACAAACCTACTGGTCTTGAAAGTCCAACTATATTCTTTAGTAATATGGATCTTCTAGAATACTAAGATCACGTGAATTATATTCCTCCTAAATATCTCTTGGATTTAACCCATTAATATTGTATACAGTCTCTTCATGGTTATCATTACTCTTATCATGCACATTATCCATTCTCTTTTAGGTATCAAACATCCTTTTAAAAATAAGAGGGTCATGCATGCCTCATTTTGGATTCCTATCATCTCCTTCATGGGAAATTCAAGAAACTCATTGACTTCTTAGAAGCTCCAAAATATCTACTTCAACATAGATACAATGCAACTGGTCTAGGTTTTTCTTCTCTCTCTTCATGAAACATGGAATAATTCCACATTATTACACTTTGATTTCAACAAATGAAACCCTATATACTCATATTAAATGTGATTTAATTATTGTCAAAAAATATTCCCAATGATTATAGAAACATTAAAGAGAAATTTTAGCATCATTAGAGTGATTCTCACTGAATTTTCCACACTAAATCCTAAAACAACTTTTAACATGGATTAGTGCAATATATATGTCTATTTTTCCTCAACACGCCCAACACTATGGGTGTAGTCCCACAGACCTAGCTTTTTTGGCATGATGTTCTACCTAATGACCATAACTGCCTCCACTATGTGTGTGGTCCATCCCATGTTAGCCTCCTTGTACTGAATATATTCAATATAGTTTAGATGTTTCACTATGTCCTATCCATTATGTCTGGGTGAAAACTTATTGGCTATTTTCCATTAAATATACCAATCCCCAAAACATGCACCATGATCAATATGGCCATTTTTACTTTACCTTCCTATATGAACCATGAAATTTTTCAAGGAACTATGACCATTTTGGGCTACCTCGTTTCCCACAGGTAGACTTCACACACATCACATCTTGAGCCATGTGCGTAGTCAAGTCCACTTTTCCTTATCATCATCCAATTAGGTAAATTCCCCAACCATGACTACCATTATATAAATTTTATGATAAGATATATTGCACATGTGAACCAAGTGTTCACCCTAGTA
Organism: Viscum album; assembly: GCA_963277665.1. NCBI lineage: Eukaryota > Viridiplantae > Streptophyta > Magnoliopsida > Santalales > Viscaceae > Viscum > Viscum album. Next base: position 525,712,983 of record OY728150.1, read on the forward strand.
TTCACTACACCTTCCTATGCCCATGTTTCATCCTGTGTTGGCCTATTATTCTCAATACACCTTGTAAAACAAGTGTTTCTCCCCCTATAGTTTCACCACAACCTCTACTTGGGTGTGGCTATACCCAAGTTATGATGTATCAACACTAATGCCACCACATTGGCATGATTAATTCCCATAATTCCAAGAGAATCTTCCTCAATCCTCAAACCTTATTACCAAAAACTTAATGTCAACAAATTGTCAAAAAATACAACTTATCAAATAAAATACTTTTAGAAATCTAAAAAACTCTAATTGCTTCTCGATTCATATGGACATAATCATCTCTATGTAATTATCCTCATATAAAAGGTATTCAAACTCTATCCATATAATAATATCGTTATTATTGGTCTAGATGATCAATGTCCACCAAAAACCCATAGAACCATGGATATATCTTGATTACATCACTACCATATAATCGGTAGGTTTCTTAACAATGTATAATACTTTAACTACCATCTAAAACAATTTTTGAGGCCACCTAAGGGTCAAGATCATCTCCAAACATGGGAATCCTCTCTCGTTGAAACTAATGTAACATGATCAGCCTATGAACATACTCATCCTATCCCACTAGAATAATTATCCACTCAATAGATAGAGAAACATCCTACTGCATTATGGGAGGTAGGTTTGTGAAATGAAAAATCAATGGAGGAACTACTCTCCACATGCCTAGAAAAATCACATGATGATTAATTCTATAGATGGAATCCTCATTTATTAACCACTTGATGATATGAATCTTAATCATTAGAATGGGAACATCATGACACTTCCTTTAGATCCTAGATGGATTTATGAATGGTGGCATTCTATAATTAGAAAATATGGACCATAGTTATTGAAGTATGTCTTGGGGGTTTACTTGAGAAGGAAATGAAAATTAATGACCAATTCTTCAATAGGTTGGTTATCAGTGTCTCAAAGAATAGATATTTTGTCCATTACACCAACATTAGATTCCTTGGAATAAAATATGATCTTGGTAATAATTAATTTAATTAACCTAAATTGGTTAAATAATCCTCCCCATATATCTAAATCTAAATATTTTCTCCAATTCAAACTCTACTTAATACCAGTATGATATGAACCAAACCAATAGGACCCCTCATGCATGGATATAAGATGATTGTACCAAAAAAATACCACCTCTAACAGGAAAAGGGCCAGTGACTAGCACCATGTAGGCATATCACACATAATGGGAGGCCTTAATCTAATGAACCTGTACACAATTCCAACCTCCAGAAAGGACATGATAATAAAGAATATACAAACAAAGTAAATTCAATATATGTATAATGTTTTTAAAAAATGTAAAGGTTACCATAAGAGAAAAAAATATAAAAACCATAGTTAAATGCATCCAAAAATCCAAATATAAACTAACATAAATTGTTTATGTGAGGAGGTCCCTATAATGAAATATCTCCAAACACAAACATCTCTCTATAATACCACCTTTGTGTGCCACTAAGATCTACCAACATCATGTTTTACAAGGTCACCATCAAACTTTCCATTATTGAATTATGACATGATATATGCAAGTGAAAATACCTATGAAATAATGAGTATATATATTTTTAGTATGATTCACATTAAACCATAAAGGAATAATAAGAAAACTAGTCTGCTCAAAAACCACAAGGCCCAAAGGAATTCATAACACATCAAAAACATAAATATACTTTAAAATAGAGAACATAAGATAAACAAGAGAGTCTAAATCTTTACAACCCAACTATAAGAGAAATATTATATAATCCTAGAGAATTTAAAAAACCAAACTAGCAACCCGGTCACATCTATGGAACTGTAGTGGAGGACTTACGACTCATCACGTAACACCCAAAAAATGATTCAAGACTTAAATACATATATTGAGGATCCAAACAATGAATATATCATAGAATATTCTGTAGAATCTACTTCTATAGATATAGGACCCATAAAAAAAATAGGGCGTAACAAACTCATTTAGTAATATGGGGGATCTGTGCCTCACTTTGTAGCGCACAACATATAGGGAGTACCTAAATCCATGAATTATTATATCTTCATCAATGGTCCTTATCGTTTACCCTATAGATCTATGGAGGCTAAGATAGTTGTTTCACCTTGTGTGTCACCTATTACACCTAAGTGAAGTAAACCATTGCATTCCATTCTGAAAATAAAACCATGGAACCCTAGTAGGATTCCATTGTGCACTAAAAAGACCCATTCATGGCTTGACAATGAATGTCATACTATGATGGTCTAGTTTGATGGGGGGTATCATGGTGAAAATTTTTACTCTTCCATCCATGATCCCTCATATCCCAAGGCTATCAAATCATGGAACATCTTTTCCACATAATGGCCTTTCAATCATCACCTTGCTTTCACACTTTAACTTTTTTCACCACACTGTGACTATTGAACTGTTAAACCTTACATATGGGACATAAATATTTAAACTTAGAAAAATGTCATATCATGGTGTCCCTAGGGTGTTATGTGATCCTCTCGGACACCCAAATTATAATTCCATGACTCCTTTTATCAAAACATGGTTATATTTCTATAAAACAATTCTTATATAATCAAACTGAATTACTTATCATTCCACTGATCAGAACCTAAACTCGACCAAAAGAAATATCCATTACTATAATTCCACAAATGGTAAATTTTTAGTCATGATTCACTGAACAAATGATATTAAATGGGTTCACACAAAACCTTATCACCTCTATATGTCATTTCCATGAGGATACCATGTCATCACGTTATCCCATGCCCACCATATCTATTATTTGATTCAATAAGACTCAATATTCACTAACAAACCTAAATATATTTATTTCATCCCCATGTTATATTAATTCATTAAAAAGGTCCAAGTCCCATCGAACAAAATATTATGGAAATGATAGGTGAAGGAACTATTAATGAAGGGAAATGAAATGAAGGGGAAATAAGAGATAAGTGCTCAATACATATACTATGTAATTATCCACTATGAATGAGTTTTTAATAGTGAATAGTACTAATAAATAGTATAGATCAAGGAATTATAGGAAAAAAGATATTATAAATTGATGGGAAATGATTTTGGTATTAAAAAATAAATCATAAATCCCTTAGCCCAAAAATCAGAAAAACGAAGAAGTTAAAATTAAATAACAATCCCTACCTCACACTTGGATTAATCACTAATAAAGACTATGCCAATTATTGGATTTTATGTCTATATTCTAAATAGGTCATTTATAAAGTCTTCTAAAAATCATAATCCACTCATATCAACCCCACACTAACTAGGGTTTATAAAAAAACTATTTTGAGTCTATAAAGAAGATTAAATACCAAGTGATTAAGGATTAATATATAAAATCAACAGATTAATTAATTAATAAGGGTTTTAGTTAAAACACTAAATGAAAATACCATATATGGGGAATAATATAATTGTATATGTGGCTATTTTGTGGTTACAACCACTTAATCCATGACCGATACACATGGTTCCATGACCGAGACTTCCTAAGTGCATGAAACCAAACTCTCACGGCTCATTCCCTATTACATGACACCATAGACTAGGATATAAAATCCCTTTTAACACCATGATATATCCTTCCTTGAATTTATTATATATATATATATATATATATCATCTTTGAAGCCCCTAAAAAAATAAAGAAATAAACAACTCAATGACCCAGCTCAAAATAATATTCAAAATGTTATAAAGGTTAAAATAGTAAAAATATTGCATCACTATAGAAAAATATAGATAGTTTGATTCAAATCACCCATAAAATATCTCCAGGAATCAATATATGAAATTATAAGTTAATTAAAATTCATATATATTTCAAAAAAAACTATGTTGTATCTAGTTTAACTGTTAAGTGGTTTCATTTACAAAGTATTTAATGTGAATACTATAATAAAAAATATATATTTCCTAATAATAGAACATTTTCCTTCTTTTAAAATATATCAACTTACCTACCATGACATTTCACAATTAACCATACAATCGACCCTTCATCATAAAAAATCATGTCTTCATAAAATCTATTGGTTTCTTACTAGTCATATAGTTTCCTTCATCCCATAAAAAAATGAATAAACTACATCATATTTCATTCAAATATCATTTTCAATACCATTATTTAAGACATATATCTCACCACCTTCATGACCAAAACATGGGTTTTCTTTTTTTATTTCGCAACAACTATTAAATTTTTAAAGCATCATCCTAAAAAACATAAGAAATAAGGGTACAATTTATCTTTCCATGATGTAAAATACTAGTACCCAAAATAGATTCTATCATCATGATAAATTTTTTCACTTAATATCATAATTCTTCATTATATAAAAACCTTTAATTTGATAACACCTATAAATCTAGCAATATTTTTCATTCTATAATATTACTTCATCAAATATCACCAACTAATATTAAAAACATATTCCATAATTAACATAGGAATAATAAATATTTTGAGACTAATTAATAATAAATTCCAAAAAATATCAATTCATTTAAACATTCTCCTCTTTTGACCAAAATATTACTTGTTATTATTTGTATTTGGATTTTTTTTGGAAATTTCCATGTATTCAATGTTTCCAAATGCGTTTTTGATAATTATAATTGTATCAAGTAAATTCCCAATATCTTAATAGTAATAAAAATTATCATTTATCACCCATAAAATATTTGATCTATGATCGATAATGAAAAATGTTGTATATATTGATTTCTATGAATATCACATCACACTATTGGTGAAAAAACTAGTTTTTAGTAGGAAAAAAATATTTACTCATATAATTTTATATATTACCATCATTATAAAATTAAAAATGGACCATATATCATCATTTATTGATACCTTTTTCCCCAAAAAACTCTCCCTTATTAAATAATTTATTCTTATTTAAGTTATACTACACCCATTAAATTGAGTAGATGGATATAAATAATTATCTTTAATATTTGATACTCTTATCCATAATATAAAATATACCCAATAAGTAACCATTGATATTATTACTTATATGATAATCATACATGATTAAAAATTAAAAAATATGGCGAGTAGTGAATTTTTAAAATGCATTATGTTGAGAGTGGAAGCTAAACACCAAGATGTAACTGATTCTTCTTAATCACAAGTGTTTCCAATGATTTTGTGAAAATATCAACCACTATTTAGCCATATAAAATTTTCCAATTTAAAATATATTGTTTTAACTTCTATTTGATAATGTTATTCCAAATTTTAGTGGGCATAGTTCATGAATGAGGTACCATGATTATTCATTTGATTAAAAACAACTTTTAATAAAAAAACATGGTTATCATCACTTCATCACCAACAATTGGGTGTAATCCACCATCACAAATATATACCTATATTAATCCTTGAAATGTAATATAACACTTTAAACCTTTTCAAATCATCTAATAAATATTCCCCCAATAATTATTTCTCCTCCACTTATGGATTTTCTTTTCACATTGTCTCTAACCAAATCTTCTTTGGTATATGGCTCGAAGTCTCATTTATTTACTAATTCTTGCACACAATCATAATCAAGGATACCATTATCAAACTTCATGATCTTATTATCTACTACAATATACCCCTTTTTAATATTAATTTAAAACCATTCCACTATTTATATCAAATGAATTATTTCTAGACTTATATCTTTCATGTATAATAATCATCCAATCACTGTATAGAAAATTATTGAATTAATTAATTTTTTGTCTTATTGTTTTTTAATTTTTGTTAAAATAGTGATTAGAGTCATAAAAATCTAAGAATAATACTATTGGAACTTCTTAAATAATTATTATATATATATACAATTAGATATAATTTTTTTTCTAACCACATTTCTAACACCCTAGTAAAAATAACTTAGGCCACATGACCTTAGTTATGCCTCCTTACATGCCATAGGCTTCCAAAAACTAGTGAGATTTTATGAATAATATTACGGAGACTATAATATTGTTCTCATATCAAAAAATAATGATAACTATCCAAATTACATCGATAATAGATTATCAGAGTATGAAAAATCAATAACACATCCTTGCAACCAAAGAACAAGTGGATGTTATAAAATCATATATCCAAACTAATTATGCACCAAGTCGATCAAAAAAACAATAAACAAAGAAAAATACATATAAAAGGATCAATTATGACATATATAATCACTTCATTACTGTTGACGCTCCTTTCGTCACAGAATCTAAAGATCGGAAAAGGGAATATCTCAGCTGAAAGTGATTCATCCTTTGAAGAAAACATCAAAAATCGACAAAGGCATGAACAAAGGATCAACAGCAAATCCACCGCGCAAGTTATACCACTACCGTGCAAGTATACTTGCGCGACTACCTTGGTCACGCAGGTGACTTGCGCGACCTAATTGGTAACCGCCCGGTAACCGCCCTGGGTCTTCTTTTGCCTATAAATAGACCCTGTGGGCCCCCCATTCGAGAGGATATTTTTCCAGAAACTCGGATTGAAGCTCCCGATGCCCAAGTCTCTTCTCAAATCTTCCAGAACACTTCTAAGGTAATTTCTTACCTAGAATGGAAGATCTAAAGAGAAGAAGGAAGGCCTAAGTGTTGAAACTTATCAAACACTTGCGCGCCGACTTAATTCCTTCAATATAACTTGCGCGTCCCTTTTCTGGAAGAACCTCAAGAGGATTGTAAAGGGTTTAATCAAGAGTCGCTCAAGTATTTCAATTCTGATTGAAAATCGCACAAGTACACCATGTGTCGCGCAAGTATACTTGCGCGACCAATACTTGCGCGCCGCCGCAGGACTTTCACGCCTTTCAAGACTTGCGCGCCCCTATCTTTTTGGGTGCCCATCTTGCCCATTTTACCCCTCTTAAGCCATTTCACCTTTCCTATTCAAGATTCAGTCTTCAAGATACTCTTCAAAGCCATTTATGGCATGATTTCTTGATTTGACATCCTTGTCTGAAAGGAATTCTGTGAAATATCTCTCAAAACCTAGTGATTTAAACATCTTTATGTCACCAAAGATTGAGAGTTCATTCATTTAACCTCATCCTTAAAGATGAGAGAATCTTTAACCTGGGTCTCCTTTTCAGGAATAATCCCCAGTTATAAAACCTTCAATCTAGGCATCTTCCTCAGGAGTAAGCCCCAAATTCTTGAAGTTCCCAATTATGGGCATCCTCCTCAGGAGTAAGCCCCAATCAAGTCCTCTAATCTTGGGCATCTTTCTTAAGAATAAGCCCCAACCTCAAATATGGGCATCCTCTTCAGGAGTAAGCCCCAAACCTTAATCCCTAACCTGGGTCTCCTTTTCAGGAATAAGACTCAGTCATAACCTGGGTCTCCTTTTCAGGAATAAGACTCAGTCATAACCTTGGGCTTCATTTTCAGGAGTAAGCCCCAAGTCCCTTAACCTGGGTCTCCTTTTCAGGAATAAGACTCAGTCATAACCTTGGGCTTCCTTTTCAGGAGTAAACCCCAAGTCCCCTTAAATTTCTCTTAACCAGTCATAATTTATCTTTGATTTGGGTTTCCTTTTCAGGAGTAAAACCAAATCATAAGTCCCCTCCTAACTTGGGCATCCTCCTTAGGAGTAAGCCCGAAGATTAGAGTATTCAAATCTCCATGAAGCATATATAACTTTATGGACCCTGTTCATGGATTTTCTCCCTAAAAGTAAATCCTAAACCTTCATCTATCTGGGCAGTCATCCATGCATAAGCCCCAAACAAATTCTTATGATTGCATCTTTCATGGCACAATTGTCTAATTTTTATCAATACCTCTTGTTTCTCACACCGAGCATGACTCACGTGATCTTAGAGTGTAAAAGTAATTATGACATTCATCTTTGAGCCATCAATCATAAACATCATACCCCATTCCTCGAACTACGTGGGTTCTGATTCCTTTTCCAAAAGAAAGGATACGTAGGTAGCCCATTTATGGGTTCGATCCCAACTTTGAAATAATCTCTGTCCTTCTGAATGACGATAAACTTCAAGTGACCCACTGAGTGGCTTTAAAACCAGCCTGGTCATCATAATGACCAAGATAATTTTATATAAATGTTTTGAAGGATACCATTGACCAAGAATCTCTAAACAGATATAGATGATTCTCTATTGATGAATAACCTCAAATACATATAAAAGATTCTCTAAATTTATTGCATATTTAATCATTGATTGTTAAAACTAAAGGAAAGCACATTTTATACTTGGTAAATGTAATAAGGATTCACGAACATAACTTAAATCTATAAAGAGAGTCCCGAAGTAGACAATAATTCCCCTAAAAAAGGTGTGATGAGTCCGACCTCCCATCCTCTCGACCAATGCAAATTCCTAAGTCTCATTAGTCCACAAGCTAATGAGCGCCTGCCTTTGGAAAGTAGGTCCAAACGGATGTGGAATCATTGGATGTTTCCGGTTCTACGAACAAACCCGTTAGAAACCGATCGGAACGTTTGAATCTCCCGTCCAGGAGGTCATCCCCGGATTCCGTGCGAAACAAAAATGGTGAACCCGACGTGAATCCTTAACCAAGTTAAAGTGATGTTTTTCTTATTTGTTAGGCCCCTTGGGCCAACAAATCAATCATTGACATGTGCTCATCCAAAAGATGCAGTGGCCGGATTCATCTTGATTATGTCTGTTATATGGAATAGGCACTCTTTTCTCAAGATCTTCTGCAAAATGGCTTTCCTTAAATTCACCCCTGTGAATACTGCTGCTGTGAACACCTCTACTATGAGGTCTGCTGCTGTGAAAACCAATGCTGCTACTCCTGCTGGAACATCGTCCGCTCTGAGGATGACATCACCAACTCAGCGTATTCAACGCTGGGTTTCTAATGCACTGGTTAAGGAGTACCGTCGCAACGGTACTATCCCAACTCTGGAGGCCGCTCGTCAAGCCCTCCAAGTTAACAACTCTACCTGGTCGTCCTGACAACGGCGGCCAGCAATCAAGAAGCAGGCGGTGCTGACTACCGTCTCCAACCGTTTCGGGTCGTTATCCCCGGAACGCAATTTCCATTCACTCCCTTACTCTGAGGAAGTGAATGAGAAGGTCCCTCGGGGCCTTAATTCAAAAAGACAGGAGTCCTTCCCGAGGGCTCCCATCAACAATCGCCGCCAGACTCGTGCGGTAGTGCGCCCTCAACATGATGAGGGTACCGACTCCAGGAATTCAGCTCAGGTTCCTCGAACCCGAGCAAGCAAGGTGAACCGCCAGAGATGGAATCCGGTTAACAATAGGCAGGTTGTCATCCCTGCCATCTCCGGAGAAGTCCACCAACCTAACTTGGTGGCAAACAACGAGCAGGCACACACACCTGCCCGTTTTAATTCAGCTGTCCAGCAGACTCGTCTGGCAGCATCAAGCCGATCCCGCCAGGCAATTCCGGCGGAGTACCATAGGCAGGAACATACACCTGCTTATACATCACCAGTTAGTCAGCAGGCTCGTCTGACTACATATGATGGATCTCGTCAACCGCGTTTGGCGAAGTATAATCAGCAGGCACATACACCTGCTAATACTAATCAAGCCTACCAACAGTCTCGCTTGGTAGCGCACAGAGAAGTCAGTCAGAAAGTCCCGACGACAAACAGGAGGCAGAATAAACTCTCTACCCCCACACTTGAGTACTGTCAGGATTCAATGACAGGAAAAAGAGGACAGGAGCAGGCACATACACCTACTCCAAGCTCGGAATGGACGTATATCCCCGTTCCGGCGGCTGAAGTCACCAAGCATATTTTGTCAATGGTGAAAGAGCAGAAGCAAATTCCTGCTCATATTCTGGATGCTTGCCAGGATATCATAACAACTTCAGCATCATCTCAGGGACAGACACATAAATCTATCCCTAGCAGTGGAGTGACACATCAACAATTCACTCCGGAACAGACACACACATCTGTTCCAGTTCAAGAGGGTTATGGGGCATACTCCCCCATATCATACGGACAACCAAGTCAGGCACATACACCTGATTTGAGTGGAGATCGTCAGCCTAACCTGACCATCTTTCCTGATCAGGCACATACACCTATTCAGAGCAATCACTTTCGTCATCAAGTGGTTTCCAAAGCGAGTAAGAAGGCATCTAAGAAAAATATCCGCCCAGCACAGTCAGGAGATCAAAGGCCAATCTGTAACCAAGCCTTGCTCGATGCTGGAGTTCTTGAAGCTCTCAGACATTTATCTGTCAGAATTCAAGATTCTACTCCCTCAGTTTCCAATAACTGGAACATTAATTCTGAAGGTCTTCAACAGACACTTCCTCATGAAGACTTGCTTCATGAAAATTCGGTCAATCTTGAAGTTTCTTCTTCAGATGAGAGCCACAGGAACCCTCTGTGTGGTCAGAAGACCAAGGAGCAAGAGATCTCATCTTTTGCTGTAACCCATCATGATGGTCCTCCTCATGGTGATGAACTTCGCTGCGAAAGTCCTCTCCGCAGTAGTGATTCACATTGTCTCGAAAATTCTTCAGAAGGCAATGTAGTGACGAGAAAGCCCTCCTATCTCGAGGCACTTGCAAACGTAAAACCAGTCATGTCTGATGCTTTACTATCGGTAGGTGAAACTCTTTCTCCATTAGAAGATAGCCTGGGGTTCAGGTTATTCTCCGAACCTTCCCTGGGTCATTCATCTTCCAGCATGAATAGTGATTTCTCTACCAATCTTGTTGAATCCGATGAAGAAACAAGGAAACACCAACTCTGGTCCAAACAGGTAGAAGAATCTTCATTTAATGATAAAGAGTAAATGCTGAACATGAGGAAAAAACTGGAAAAAGGTGAAGTACCAGTCATGTTTTGGCCTTTGGCTGACTCCCAGTACGACATTCCAAAGATGTTGACAGATGATGGAATCCATGATATTCATCTCAACTTATGGAAGACTCTTTTTCAATTAAAGAAGAAGGTATTATCTTACGATGAATATGAAAATCTCCTTAAGATAATAGAAGGGTTACAACTCCAGATTGATTTGGCATCTCTCTCAGTCTCTCGGTATCCGAAGGCTGAAAAGCAACAGAGAACCCTTCAACGTTCATGCCTTGGCGCACTAAGAAGATTGCGTCAGTTAATTGCCAATGCTCCATCTGATGTTCATATCAGAGGATGGGGTGTTTACGGAGCACTACATTTCACAGTGCTTTCCGGTCAGCAAAGCCCGCCGAAAATGGTCTCATGCAATGTTATTGCCCATGGCCGGCCACAGTCAATGGGCTTTGTTCATAATCAAAAGCTTGCTCGAGAACAAGCTTCAACTAGTTCCTCTCAAAATCAAGTATATAGAGAACATGTTGTTGAATTGCTCCTACATCAAGCAGGCGAGAATATTGCACAAGCCTCTCGTCTGGAGCAAACACGTCATCAAATGACAGAAGTTTCGGAAATCATCCAACGGTCTGTTGAACCAGGTGATAAAAGTGGATACAGGTTAATGCATCCAGCTAATTTCCGAACTAAGATTCGCAAGATCAAGAGAGATTTTAAGAAGATCTCAGACATAGCATGTCAAGAGACACCCCAGCTTGCCAGACTGGGGACTTCTCTAACCCAACCCTCAGAGTCAACGAATGGGATTCGAGGAGTTGAGCGGAAGCAGCAGGAACATCCCCAGTCCACCGGACTGGGGACTTTTTTCAAATCTTCAATCCTTCCCTCAGAGAAAGTCAGTATTCTCTCGATTAGGGAATAAGACTCAAGAGGAACGAAGAGCCAAGCTGTCAGGAGATTCTCTCCAAGTGACGGTTCTCCAAAAAATTCCTGAGGGATCAAGTCAATGGAATGCCATGTCTCATCATGGACATAGAAGGAGACAATATCACAGAAATGCTGATAGAAAGGATTCCATGCAATATGCATCCATTAATGTCATCAATGCTGTTGCTGCTGATTCACCAGATGAGGCTCAATCAGAGGGATCAGACGAAGAGGTTCCTGCTCAAGAAGTCACGCACACAGACCTAAATGAAGAAGGTGTGCGCACACGTAATCAAAGGCTTACCCAAAATCTGGGTATTCCTTCAATTAGCCCACTTCCCCCTCTCCGAAAAGGATCCAATAAGGGGAAAGGAAAGAATCAAGTTACTTCTCACCCTTCCTCTGAAGGAGGTCAATCTCTCTCATTAGAGCAAAGGTTTGCACAACAGGAGGAAGAAATGAAAGAATTAAGAAGGTTGAATGCAGAACTACTTCAGAGTAGTCTTCTTCTTAAGAATGCTGAAGTCCGACAGCCAAAGGAATTTGTTGTAACTACTGAGATGGATCAGGAATATCCTACTTTATCAGTACACCCTCAGAGGTCTAATCCTACGGGTCAAACGCAACAACGGTTGGCAGCACTACCATCAGTTGTAGCACCAACCACCACGTCTGTCCAAGCTCCATTCATTGCACCTACCCAAAACCAAGTTCAACCTGACGTTTCTCAAAAGTTAATAACTACTATCGAGTCATTAACAGCTTGGTTAGAAACTATGGAAGGGAAACGGGCGCAAGTTCAACCTGAAAAGAAAGTTTACCCTGAATGGGTAGATTCAATTTCTCCTCCATCCAGTTTTGGAAACCCTATTTTCCCTACTTTCAATGGATCAGGCGACCCTGAACAACATTTGACGCATTACATGTCTTGTTGTGATCCTATGATGGGAACTCCAGAACAGCAAGAAGCAGTGAAACTCAGATGCTTCGTGCGAACCTTGCAAGGACCAGCTTTTGTCTGGTATACAAGCTTGCAATTCCAGTCAGTCATCGGATGGGAGGATCTTCGTCAAAAATTCCTTCTTCAGTTTAGCTCAACTTTGCCAAAAACGACAGTTTTCGATCTTACAAACTGCAAGCAAAGGGAGAATGAAAGAGTCTCTGATTTCATTGCTCGTTGGAAGGGATTAACATATTCCCTGAGTTTAGCACTCCCTCAGGAGGAATTGTTGCCAATCTGTGTGGCAAATTTGCGTGACGAATTACGAACGCCATTGATCCCTGTGAAATACACAGGAGGGTTTCGAGACCTTACTTAAATCGCTCAACAGATTGAAGATTCCCTTATACAGGCTAAGGTTAAATCTCGTGTAATTCCATCAGCTCCAGGAAGAAGAATGGGTAAATCAGAAACTGCTACAGTTATGCTTAAACAGGCACCTGTACCTATTTCTACTTCAAAACCTTCATCTTCTCGAAGGGCTCCACCTCCTGAACGCCAACAACAAAGGCTGTTTCGTCCAAATGATCAAAAAGATCAACGACGAAAACAATTTGAGGATATGAAGAGTAAAACATACTCTTTCTGAATTGAGCAAGTTCCTGGTTACTTCATTTCAGCTCTGGAAAATAATTTGGTCCAATTACCAGTGCTGAAGAGGCCAAACAAAGAAGGAGAGAAGACCGTCCCAATTATTGTCCCTTTCATCAAATGTTGGGGCATCCCATCCAGGAGTGTTTTGTCTTTAAAGACCTCCTGCAAAATATGGTCGACTTGGGACGAGTCAAATTGAAGGGTTCTTCAGCTCATGTAGCGTGTATTACCGCTACAGATCCAGAAGAAGGAGGCGAGTGGCAGGAAGTCAAAAGAAAAACTGCGAAAAAATATGATGATTAGATGGTCAGAAAGACAATCAATCGGACCCATTCCATTTTGCGAACACAATTGAAGAAGCCAATTGTGTCTCCTACAAAAGATGCAGTAAAGCCTCCATCAAAAGACAATTCCTCAAAAGGGCAGCGCAATTCAAAGAAGAAAGAGGAATCAGGAGAAGATGAGTATGTGTCAAAGCCTAAATTGTCTTTGACTCTAGCAGATTTCATGCCATCTACTTCAAAGCCACGGGCACCGCCCCATCAAACGGCACAGCCTAAACAGGATAATCAGGCAGGGTCTTTATCAGACGAAGAGTTAATCTTTGGTTCTGTTAATATGATTCAATTAACAGATCCATATTCCAGTCTTGGTGAGCCTGAATTCCCTGTATCAAATAAGGGAATCCGAAGAGGTTCTAGAGGTTCAGGATATAGGGGAAGACGTGGATCTTTCCGAAGCCACTACTCTAATTCGACCCCTGCTAGCACTGTATATGCAGCAGAAACTCGTGGTAGAGCCCTTCAGCGAGCTCAAAAAGAACAAGCAAGTTCTTCTGCCAATGACCAACTCAGCTTCGGCACAGTTATTTTGGAAGACCGATTAAAGGTTCCATCTTCTTTATCTCAGCAAGTAAATGGATCTAATCAGTCTAATTTTCCAAAACCAAAGATGTTTCCAACTTCAATACAAGAAGCATCAGCTTCCAAAGCATCTGCTTCCAAGGTACCTGCTAAACCGCATATTCCTATTGGGAAACGCAGACCTCTAGATCAAAAGTATGATATATTGAAACACTTGGCCCAAGTACCAGCCAAGTTATCAATTTTGGATTCTTTGAATCTATCAAAAGATCTTCGAGAAGCACTCATCGAAGCTTTGTCAAGTCCTCAGGAGTTTGAAGCTGAAATTGCTGCAGCTGAAATTTATCACATAGAGAATAATCCTGCAGAATGCCATGCAGTGATATCTTTTACTGATAAAGATGAAGATGATGTTGTGCATGGGCACATAAAACCTTTGTACTTATCTGGAAAAGTCAATGGTGTAGATGTTCGAAGAGCTTTCATTGACAATGGTTCAGGAGTCAACCTCATGCCCATTCGTACACTTCGTCGATTGGGCCTCACGGAATCTGATTTATCTCCTTCTACCATGATGTTGCAAGGATATGATAAAAATGAACAAGAACCACTGGGAGAAGTTACACTCAAAACTCAGTTTGGAGATCTTGTTTCCAATTCAGATTTCATGATTGTTGATCAAGACTCAGCTTTCAATATCTTTCTTGGAAGACCCTGGCTACATCAGCATGCAGCTATTCCGTCATCATACCATCAATGCCTAAAATACTGTTTCGATGGTCAAGTTGGAACATTGTATGGTGATAAGGCCCCGTTCAAAACATGTGAGTCTCAATACATTGAGGCGGAATTTTATCACATGAAGGGAAGAGAAAAATCTACAATGAAGGAAATTACCAAAGTTAATGCTCCATATGGTTTGGAAAAAATTCCAATAAATCCATTTTCACATGTGAGTACAGATTATGTGTTACCTATCAGTCAAATTGACAAAATAGGCCCAAATCAAAATACTCTTATGGAAAGATCCATAATGTCAATTTCGGCAATCGAGCCAGACAACATGGGAGAAATTGGTAACTTACCAAGCAACGATGAAAGCATAAGTGGTGACGTTTTCATTTCGTCTGCTGAAATCCAACAAGTCTATACTTCGCTAATCAGGCCAGAAGAAGTTATAGCAACACTAGAGGTGAATAATGATGTCGATTCTCAATCCATCATCTCCTCTTTATTTCCTAAAGAAGACCCTTTATCATCAATAGGGTCGGAAATGGAAGCTTCTTCTTCAAAATGTGAAAATTTTGACATTTCTTATGATCATGAGAATTTCGTTTTTTCATCTACTTCGAAAGTAGAAACGGAAGAAATAACACATGATGAAGAGGAAGAAGAAGATCTTAGAGATGCTCCTCCAGCATTTGAAGAGGGTATCTCTACCACTATGGATGAACTCAGAGAAGTAAATCTGGGTACAGAGAAAGATCCACGCCCCACTTTAATTAGTGCGGCCATGACCCTTGAAGAGCAAGAGATGTATATTTCTTTTCTAAAGCAAAATAAAGATATTTTTACTTGGAATTATACAGAGATTCCTGGCCTTGATCCTGATGTTGCCACCCATCATTTGGGTTTTCCAAAAGAACATTGAGGATTCAAGCAAGCCGCGAGAAGAACACACCCAACCTATACTTCCAAAATTGAGGCTGAAGTGGATAAGCTTATCAAAGATAACTTCTTCAGAGAAGTTCAATATCCCAAGTGGTTGGCTAATATTGTCCCTGTAAAGAAGAAGAACGGACAAATTAGGGTTTGCATCGATTTCAGAGATCTTAATCGGTATTGTCCTAAAGATGATTTCCCAGTTCCGATTACAGAACTCTTAATTGATGCAACAGCTGGCTATGAAGTACTTTTTTTCATGGATGGATATTCTGGATATAATCAGATCCGAATGGCCCCAGAAGATGAGGAATATACAGCCTTCAGAGCTCCTCAAGGTGTGTTTTGTTACCGGGTGATGCCCTTTGGTTTAAAGAATGCAGGTGCAACATATCAACGCGCCATGCATCGTATCTTCAAACCTCTTCTAGGGAAGTTTGTTGAATGCTATGTAGATGATTTGGTGGTTAAATCCAAACAACTTTTTGATCACTTGGATGATTTGGAAGTCATATTCCACAAGCTTCGACAACATAATTTGAAGATGAACCCCTTAAAATGTGCTTTTGGGGTAACCTCAGGAAAATTCCTCGTCTTTGTTGTACTCCATCGTGGTATTGAAGTCGATCCTGAGAAAACCAAATCAATCCTTGGTATGTCACCTCCTCATAATTTGAAAGAATTAAGAGGACTTCAAGGACACTTAGCCTATATTCGGCGTTTCATCGCCAATTTGGCAGGCAAAAGTTTACCCTTTACCAAATTATTGAAGAAAGGAGTCACTTACCAGTGGAATGAAGAATGTCAAGAAGTATTTGATGTCCTCAAGAAATACCTCTTGAGTCCACCAGTACTCATGCCACCTGTTGAGGGTAGACCTCTTATCCTCTATGTGACAGCTTTAGAGAGATCATTGGGTGCCTTTCTCGCTCAAAAGAATGATGCTGGGAATGAAAATAGTCTTTACTATCTCAGTATAACTATGCTTGAAGAAGAAACCCGGTATTCAAGTATTGAAAAATGCTGCCTAGCATTAATCTTTGCAGTTCAGAAGCTGAGACACTACCTGCAACATCACGAGGTCCAATTGGTATCTCGTAATAATCCACTCAAATTCATCCTTAGTCGTCCAATGCTTACAGGACGTCTGGCAAGGTGAGCGGTTATTCTACAGCAGTTCGACATCCAATATGTGTCTCAAAAGGCAATTAAGGGCCAAGCTCTGGCTGATTTCCTGGCTGAACATCCTTCAGTGGAAGACACGTATTCAGATATCGAACTCCCTGATGAGGAAGTTTTCTCTATTCAAGAGAGTCCTCAAACATGGGAAATGTATTTTGATGGTGCTTCTAGAAGTCCAACAGGGAAGAAAATGGAAAATCCTAAATTCAACAAAGTTTGTTTAGGAATTGTGCTCATTTCTCCAGATAAGGCAGTGTTAACTTATTCCTTTTTATTGTGGGAAGGTGGTACCAATAATGAAGCTGAATACCAAGCTCTCATTACAGGCTTGGAGTTAGTGCTTCAAGCACAAGTGAATCACTTAAAGGTGAAAGGTGATTCAGACCTGGTAATCAAACAAGTCAATGGGGATTATTCCATCAGAAAAGAAGAATTAATCCCTTTGTATGATTACGTCAGAGAGTTAATGTCGGAGTTCTCTTCAGAACCGACATTTTCTTATGTCCCAAGATCACAAAATGCTCAAGCAGATGCACTGGCTAATATAGCCACAGCTTTAGCAGATCCAAATCGGGACGAGACAACCATTTGTATTGCCCACCGTCGTGCAATTTCACCTTATACTCAAGTCAGAACAGAGGAAATTAATGAAATTAGCCCCATTCCTGAACCGTATGGTCATACTACAGGATGGATGTCACCTATCAGGGAATACCTTCAAAATGGAACACTTCCACCTGATAGAGCCGAGAAAGAACAAATTTGGCGACGTGTGGTCAATTTTACTCTTTATGATAGTCCAAACCACCTCGAGAAAATTCTCTACAAACGTGGTTTTGATGGAGTTCTCTTCAGTTGTATTGATGGTGAAGAGACAATGGATGTCATAAAAGAAGTGCATGCAGGAGTCTGTGGTGCCCACCAGTCTGGACATAGACTGTCTGATCAAATTCGAAGGCTTGGATACTTTTGGCCTTCAATGATACAAGATTGTGTTAATTTCACAAAGAAGTGTCATTCATGCCAAGTATATTCCAAATTCATTCATCAACCTCCAGAATTGCTTCATACAGCTAAATACTCATAGCCATTTTCCACATGGGGAATGGATGTGGTGGGACCTTACCCTTCAGCTATGGCCAAGCAGTTTAAGTACATTCTTACTGCTACTGATTTCTTTTCCAAATGGGCAGAGGCAGTACCTCTCAAAGAAGTCAGTTCTAAATGCATTGTTAGCTTCATCAAGTCTAACATCATTACTAGATTTGGTGTCCCTCATACCATATTGACGGACAACGGCACCAACTTCTGTTCTTCTGAGGTAAAGAAATTGTATCAAGAATACAACATTAAGTCCAACCATTCATCTCGATATTGTGCGGCGGCTAATGGCCAGATAGAAGCCTTCAACAAGACTCTTTCAAATATACTGCAAAAGATGGTAGATAAAGATAAGAGGTCATGGCCTGATAAACTCTTTCATGCTTTATGGGCTTATCGGACTACCACTCGCAATGCAACGCGGTCTACTCCATATTCATTGGTATATGGAACAGAAGCAGTCTTGCCAATTGAAGTTCAATTTCCCTCACTCAGAATAGCCATTTGTGATCAGTTATCTACAGATGAGCAATCCCAAAAGCGGTTGAATGAATTGGAACAGTTAGATGAGAAAAGATTGTGCACTTTGCACCACTTGGAAATCTATCAGAATCGGATAGCACGAGCTTTTAACAAAAAAGTTCGTCTTCGTTCATTCATTCAGGGAGAATTGGTATTGGTTCTCAGAGCACCAATGATACCAGGAAAGAAGCCTCCCAAGCTTGAACCAAAATGGGAAGGACCTTATTCAATACATAAGGTCTACTCCAATGGAGCATATTCTCTAATATAAATGGATGGAGAACACATCACGACTCCAACTAATGCCAGATTTCTGAAGAAGTATTTTGTATAAACACAAAATATTGTTCCCAGAACCAAGACTTACAATTGGTTCATACACAATGGTCCGGTATGACCTTAAACTGCAAATATGTCCTACATGACACTAAACTGTATATGTTCGAGATGACATTAAACTATATTATGTCCCTGCAACATGACACTAAACTGTGCAGCACCAATAGTCCTAACTGCAAGACTTTAAAACTGCATAGTCCCTGATTTTGTCCTACATGACAATAAACTGTATTATGTCCTATCTACATGACATTAAACTGTACAGAAGTTCCTATATTTTGTCCGAGATGACATTAAACTATATTGTGTCCTAGCAACATGACATTAAACTGTGTGGCACTTCCAACGTCCAGCATGACGATAAACTGTAAAAAGTCCCCAGAACTGATATCCTCATATTGGTTCACCTTAGTCCTAGCTACATGACTTTAAACTGTACAGCACCAATTCTTCCTTGCTATATGACGTTAAACTATACAGCCATGGTCCAGTATGACTTTAAACTGCAACTTCGTCCCACACAACATTAAACTGTGAAAAAGTTCCATGAACCGTCCAGCATGACCTTAAACTGTATCATCCCTGGTCCATGTATATGACCATAAACTATTTGAAAATATGTCCAGCAAGACGTTAAACTGTGATGTCCTAACTACATGACGCTAAACTGTATAAAAGTCCCTCACGTCCGGAAAGACGTTAAACTATATAATCATCAAAAGTCCAGCATGACATTAAACTGCACAATCCCCCTTTCGTCCAATATGACGTTAAACTGTATTGTCCCCATCATCCTAACTACATGACGCTAAACTGTACAGAAAATCCTTGATAGGTCCTACATGACATTAAACTGTATTTTGTCCCTACTACATGACAGTAAACTGTGCAGTACCAATAGTCTTAACTACAAGACTTTAAAACTGCATAGTCCCTTTTTTATGTCCTACATGACATTAAACTGTGCATCGTTAAGGTTGTTATTACCTCTTGTTTCTCACATCGAGTATGACTCACGTGAGCTTAGAGCAAAACTCAACCATAACACTCTCTTTGGGCCCCTAACCATGTGTAAGTCCCAACAACATTTTAATTAGATCGTTGTCCCCAAGAACAACTTGATCATTAATTCATTCTTTAATTGAACTACACGGAATTTGATCCTTGCCCTCCAGGCTGGGTATGTAGGCAGCCTCCCAAGGTTCAAGCCCAAAAACAATCTCTTCACATCGGTTCACCACCATCTCATATGATGATGATTTGTGAAACCGCCCCTGGAATCAATATATTTACATTGATTCACTTTCGTCCTTGTTATACGACGTTGAACTATATAACACTTTTGTCCGGTACGACAATAAACTACAATATTCTTTGATTTCCTAATTTGAGAGAGAACTATTATTGACATTGATTTTTCAATCATGGTTTTCATTTTCAAAAGACTACATGCATACATGGTGATGCCTAAACTTTTTATCTTAGGTTAAACCATCATTGCACTAAAGTCCCCTTTCACCCTTCACATGTACGAACCAAATTTGTACAAAGGGTAGTTCTAGAACTACGTGGACTTGATTCCCATCCTTATGGGATACGTAGGAACATTCGAGTGTCCCTCGAATCCAGTCCCAAGTCTTTTGGGCCTAACCCCAAATTTCACTTTCAGTCCCTTGGCTGAAAAGTCCTCATGAAAACACACACTGTGTATTCATTATTATGGTCCGAATTCTATGACCCTAAACTAAGATCACTCATACTTTCGTCCTACACGACGTTAAACTGCATCTCAAGAACTACGTATGGCTTGATTCTCATTCTTATGAGATACGTAGTGAAGTCCAAGTTTCAATTCAGGACCCATCCACAACATGATTATGGTTTTCATTGACCTATGTATCTCTATATACATTGGACAATACCCATCTTTATGTGTTATAATCCTAACCTTAAATATTTTCAGATCTTCATAACCCTTTTCATGACTTCTAATCACAAAAATGTCAAACTTCTGAGAATTCTTTTGCCTGACTATGCAGCACGTGCCCATAGGTGGCCTTGCATAAACAGTCCACATAACAGACTTGTTAGCCAAAAGATGCTATTCATTTGACCATGCAGCCAATGCCCATAGGTGGCCCTGCATATTTCAACCTCCTAAAGGGTTTTGTTAAATAATAGTAACTTCATTCTTGGGAAGAATGCCTCTTTTGTCCTTATTTGTCTTAAACGACGGTATGTAGGGATCCGCAAAAATAGCCATCCTTAACATATTTGTCCCATATCCTTTTTCATGATCTGAAAGTATTCAAGTCTATGGTTTATTCTTCTTCCCTACGTTTGGGTCAGACCTTCGTAGGAGTGATTTTCATCTAGTTCTTCGATATTCTTGTTCGGAAATATCTTCTCCATATTCAAGTACCCCTTTCCATACAAACAAACTCTATACTTTAGAAAATTTGAATCTCCATAAACTTTCACTGGCGTTTAGCACTAGGAAAGTAAATTTCTGGGAGTTCTTTTGCCTGACTATGCAGCACGTGCCCATAGGTGGCCTTGCATAAACAGTCCACATAACAGACTTGTCATCCAAAAGATGCTATTTATTTGACCATGCAGCCAATTCCCATAGGTGGCCCTGCATATTTCAACCCCCTAACGGGTTTTGTTAAATAATAGTAACTTTATTCTTGGAAACTACTTCTTCTAATTCCTTTTAGCTCTTTTTCATATCATTCCTCAGATTCAAATATTCTTAAGCCATAGTTTACATTTTTTCCCTCATACTTGAGTATGGTAATATGTTTTCAGATAAATTGTCAAGGAGTTGAATCCATTTTTAATCCATTTCGGTCAAAGCTATTTCGACCTTAAACATTAGCCCCTTTATGTCCGGCATGCATGACTTTAAACTGCCCACAAAAGACAAAGGAACTCTGAATAAAAGTCAAGTTCCAGCTCACTAAATATACATTTTTTGTATGATTTAGGTAATATTGAGCAATTAAGAGATTCAAAGTTTGTAGGATTATTTGTAATAATCCTAGTAAAAATCAAACTATGCTTACTAGGCCCATTGGCTTATGTAAATTTGAAGCAGGTAATGAAATAATGCAGGTACAAATGATTGAAGATGAAAGTGTTTTTCATTGATACACAAGTGTTAGAAGGACATCCACAGACTGGAGTCTCTTATCTTTTTCAAGAATTACAAGAGGCTTTCAACATAACACTTCATTTGATTTACGGCATCCCGAGCTTCATCAGAAACCACCGGGAATTCTTTCATTCAACTGGATACAATAAGAGATGTAGTGATACTAGCTCTTCTTGGAACAATTGTAAAAGGATATTCTTGAGTGCGGTTTGAGAAAATTTTCTGCTGATCAAACAGTGACTCTGTTTCTGTCCAAGAGACTTGGAAGATGGATACATGGATTTGAGAATGGAGCATTGGAAGTAAAGAGCCATTTGGAGAGAGTACTCTTTTCAGATATTTCTCTAATACCATGTTTGTCTTCTCTCCACCAACCGGCAGTGGAAAACATTTCAGCCCATGGGTTTGCCATTTTCATATCTGCAAGGAAATGGCATAGAGGAAGAACTTGATAGTTCACACCATTGTTGTTTCTCTTAATGCACAGCATAACCGAAATAGAGAAGTAGCAGTGCAGCTGCATTTCAGATGTATAGTTGTTTGCATTTTTAACATTGACTCCTTGCAAGTGACCATGACCACATAGAGACAAGTAGATGCTCTGTGGGAAGTTAAGATGATATTTCTTCAAATACTTAGCCAAATCTGGGAAAGTGCTGTCGCAGATATCATAGTAATCATGGCCAATGATGACCATCATATCATCAATCCACTTGCTAGCCAGTTCATCAGCTGTTCCAATTTCCTTGGGAACCACTGAATCTGCACAAAATATGAATAAACTAACTCTTAAATGGGTTTATTTTTCATAAAATTTGTGAAAGAATTTGGAAAAAATGGCTAAGGCATTTAAGTCGTGCAAGTCTAAACATGGCACGCAAGTATTCGTGTGCCGCGTTAGTTTTTGACGCGCAAGTGTAAACCGCGCAAGTAAAATTACCTTTACAGTAGCGCGACATCAAGGAAAACACTGGAAAAGAGACTTGCGCGGTCAAGGTGACCTGCGCGGCAAGAGCTCGAGAAGGTATGAAGTCCGGAAATCCGGATACTTGTATGGAGGTGAAGCGGTGTATTTATAGGCCAGAAAGCCTACCTGCGCGCCACACCCAGAGCGCTTAAGGCCTGCGCGACGCAAACTTGCGCGCCGCCCTCTGCGCCCTGAAGACTTGCGCGCCTCCATTTTCCTTTAGAGGTATTCGATTTCCTCAGAGTCAAATCCTCATTTCTCTCCGGATCCAACTCTGAGGGGGGAATTTTGTTGACGCTCCTTTCGTCACAGAATCTAAAGATCGGAAAAGGGAATATCTCAGCTGAAAGTGATTCATCCTTTGAAGAAAACATCAAAAATCGACAAAGGCATGAACAAAGGATCAACAGCAAATCCACCGCGCAAGTTATACCACTGCCGCGCAAGTATACTTGCGCAGCTACCTTGGTCGCGCAGGTGACTTGCGCGACCTAATTGGTAACCGCCCGGTAACCGCCCTGGGTCTTCTTTTGCCTATAAATAGACCCTGTGGGCCCCCCATTCGAGAGGATCTTTTTCCAGAAACTCGGATTGAAGCTCCCGACGCCCAAGTCTCTTCTCAAAGCTTCCAGAACACTTCTAAGGTAATTTCTTACCTAGAATGGAAGATCTAAAGAGAAGAAGGAAGACCTAAGTGTTGAAACTTATCAAACACTTGCGCGCCGACTTAATTCCTTCAATATAACTTGCGCGTACCTTTTCTGGAAGAACCTCAAGAGGATTGTAAAGGGTTTAATCAAGATTCGCTCAAGTATTTCAATTCTGATTGAAAATCGCGCAAGTACACCATGTGTCGCGCAAGTATACTTGCGCGACCAATACTTGCACGCCGCCGCAGGACTTGCGCGCCTTTCAAGACTTGTGCGCCCCTATCTTTTTGGGTGCCCATCTTGCCCATTTTACCCCTCTTAAGCCATTTCACCTTTCCTATTCAAGATTCAGTCTTCAAGATACTCTTCAAAGCCATTTATGGCATGATTTCTTGATTTGACATCCTTGTCTGAAAGGAATTCTGTGAAATATCTCTCAAAACCTAGTGATTTAAACATCTTTATGTCACCAAAGATTGAGAGTTCATTCATTTAACCTCATCCTTAAAGATGAGAGAATCTTTAACCTGGGTCTCCTTTTCAGGAATAATCCCTAGTTATAAAACCTTCAATCTGGGCATCTTCCTCAGGAGTAAGCCCCAAATTCTTGAAGTTCCCAATTATGGGCATCCTCCTCAGGAGTAAGCCCCAATCAAGTCCTCTAATCTTGGGCATCTTTCTTAAGAATAAGCCCCAACCTCAAATATGGGCATCCTCTTCAGAAGTAAGCCCCAAACCTTAATCCCTAACCTGGGTCTCCTTTTCAGGAATAAGACTCAGTCATAACCTGGGTCTCCTTTTCAGGAATAAGACTCAGTCATAACCTTGGGCTTCCTTTTCAGGAGTAAGCCCCAAGTCCCTTAACCTGGGTCTCCTTTTCAGGAATAAGACTCAGTCATAACCTTGGGCTTCCTTTTCAGGAGTAAACCCCAAGTCCCCTTAAATTTCTCTTAACCAGTCATAATTTATCTTTGATTTGGGTTTCCTTTTCAGGAGTAAAACCCAATCATAAGTCCCCTCCTAACTTGGGAATCCTCCTTAGGAGTAAGCCCCAAGATTAGAGTATTCAAATCTCCATGAAGCACATATAACTTTATGGACCCTGTTCATGGATTTTCTCCCTAAAAGTAAATCCTAAACCTTCATCTATCTGGGCAGTCATCCATACATAAGCCCCAAACAAATTCTTATGATTTCATATTTCATGGCACAATTGTCTAATTTTTATCAATACCTCTTGTTTCTCACACCGAGCATGACTCACGTGAGCTTAGAGTGTAAAAGTAATTATGACATTCATCTTTGAGCCATCAATCATAAACATCATACCCCATTCCTTGAACTACGTGGGTTCTGATTCCTTTTCCAAAAGAAAGGATACGTA
Source organism: Viscum album (assembly GCA_963277665.1). Classification (NCBI taxonomy): domain Eukaryota; kingdom Viridiplantae; phylum Streptophyta; class Magnoliopsida; order Santalales; family Viscaceae; genus Viscum; species Viscum album. The sequence continues at coordinate 525,738,250 of OY728150.1, forward strand.
GGTAGCCCATTTATGGGTTCGATCCCAACTTTGAAATAATCTCTGTCCTTCTGAATGACGATAAACTTCAAGTGCCCCACTGAGTGGCTTTAAAACCAGCCTGGTCATCATAATGACCAAGAGACTTTTATATAAATGTTTTGAAGGATACCATTGACCAAGAATCTGTAAACAGATATAGATGATTCTCTATTGATGAAGAACCTTGAATACATATAAAAGATTCTCTAAATTTCTTGCATATTTAATCATTGATTGTTAAAACTAAAGGAAAGCACATTTTATACTTGGTAAATGTAATAAGGATTCACGAACATAACTTAAATCTATAAAGAGAGTCCCGGAGTAGACAATAATTCCCCTCAAAAAGGTGTGATGAGTCCGACCTCCCATCCTCTCGACCAATGCAAATTCTTAAGTCTCATTAGTCCACAAGCTAATGAGCGCCTGCCTTTGGAAAGTAGGTCCAAACGGATGTGGAATCATTGGATGTTTCCGGTTCTACGAACAAACCCGTTAGAAACCGATCGGAATGTTTGAATCTCCTATCCAGGAGGTCATCCCCGGATTCCATGCGAAACAATTACAATCTCTAAATCCCATGGAACTTCTTATGCCCGACTCACTATATAAGTAATGACCTGATATTAAATCACAAGGTTTTCACATACAATAGGGTTTTTGAAATACATATAAATATAGTCTCATAAATTTATAATAATATATGGAATCATATACTTATGTGTGCCCAAGAAAAATAAAAAAATAACACAATCAACACATAATCATATGTGTCGATTCATTATATTTTGATCAATCCACCATGATACAAAACTGTACTTATGTTGGGCTATACTCGAGAATAGTAACCTTGTGTCACAACGCATCCCATTTTCTATCAATTTGGATAGGGTGTCATAAAATATATTGACCCTTACCCACTCAAAAGGGTACAATCCTATATTAATACCTGATCTCATATCTCATCTCATACCACTACCCTATCACTTATAGTGAGGTCCCATACCTTGTATCATTCCACAAAACAAAAACCCTTCCCCTTTTACTTTAGGATAGTATCTTCATAAAATACTTGGAAAATTCTCTCTAACCCAAGGTAGTCTATTCTTTCACCCTATCACTCAGGTAATGCCCTCAAATCAAGCCCCATACGATATCACATTGAATAATACCCTCTCACTTGGTGTAGGTCTCTCAATCACATCTTGGACCAATACATTCTCACTCAGGGTGATCCATTTTAATACCCACTTACTCAAGGAGAGGCCAAGCATCAAGTATTATTATGAACCAAAGGATAATAGTTAGACACATATGGAAATATATTCCATATCATATATATATTATTACTCACATTCCCATGACCTAGCTCTTAGCTAGCCTTTCATGATATTAACAAATTGCATACCCAACACACAATCTAGAGTTAATCACCCAACCATCCCAACACTTTGATGAACATATCATCACCCACTATACTTATCTTATATTCTCCCCAATCCCATATCAATCACTCAAGCACAACATTCCAAAAAAATAGACATCACAATATTTCCCACGAGGTAATCTATTAGGTTCCTCAGATCAAACCTGACATCAACTCACTGATACTAACCTGCATCAATCATCCCAAGGTAAATACATAGCCTGTAGTTTATATATGACCCAATATCAAGAGGAAAATCCATTACATCATTTGATTATATATCAACACCTCAATCCCACTATCCAAGGACTATACCATTACCAATTCACTCAGTCCTCTTAGGAACTCATTTTTTGCCCTTACGATCATGTAACCCATAACCCATGATGATTTTCTATCATATATATAAATATATCCCATAAGAAAACTCTTAATCTCTCTATTGTAGATTATCCATCCACATAATCCCATAAAAAGTCTTATAGGACTTAACTCATCCATCATATGTATCATGACACCAATCCCCCATCAATATATTGTTCCATATCACTCAAGTCACATATGAACATCTAAAACTATCGATTATGTATTTTCTCAACAATACTATGTGAATCCTTTTGTTTTGGATGCTCAAAAATACCTTTGTTTTTATAATTAAATTACTTTAAGTGTTTTTCTGGATTATATATCTTGAGATATTTATTTTTTTCTAAAGTTATTTATTAGTTAATGTTTTTATTTAAAGTATTTTCGACATATTTTAAAGAAGTTTGGAAACACTATTAATACAATACGTTTGTAAGAAGAAAATATGGTTTTCAAACCATATGTTTGGAGTAAAATTTATAGATAAAGAAAAATATGTTGTTGAAAAATTATAGTCGAGATACCTAATTTTTAAAGAAACCCTATTATTGAGAATCTAACATATGGACCAGAAAACTAGTGTTTTGAAGTCAAACATACATTATCAACCATAATTTTAGAGCTTAACACTAACTAGAGAAACCCAAAATTTGACATAGTCAACTACAAAGTTTAAATTCAAGATATTTTTTGTGTTTTATAAAAATATATAACCTAATTTAAATATTTATTTAATGTTGTTTAAATACTGATCCAAAGGCTCATGTTTAACAAATTAAACTGTTTCTATTTCTAAGGGAAGTTACAACATTCTTTGAATTTTTTTATTATTCAAATAATCAAGAATTATCAGGTGATATTTTTTGATATGTTTAAATAAAGGAAATAGGGTTTCTATTGTTAAATACTGAGAGATATATCATTCATAGAATAAGTAAATTTTGTATAAGAATAACATCTCTGCTATTACGTAGAGCTGCACTTTAGAGACATACATGTTTCAATCTTGTGATGTTTGAATTTCGTTCTTATTAAAACTACCATTATAATATTAATATATTTTTTAAAGATCATATGCAACAAGGATCTCTTTTTAGCTATTATTTCTTGAATAATCTTAACTATGAAGAATAATATTGATTACCTGTCAGTTTATTCTATAACCATGAGTTGAATATGTTTCTCAATCAAATCAATTAATATTGATTTCCTAGGGTATTAGATAACCATAATTAGTCATTGTGGAGTGGAAGATTCTCATACTAAGCTATGGGTAATTCAATTCTCTATAAAATAACTATAAGTCCTTGTAAAAGCCTTTTTTAAGGTGTTAACTATAGGCACTCAATTGTTGAGGACTTATGATAATATGACCTATTTAGTAAATATCACCAAAATTACTGAGAGAGTGATGGAGGATGGATTAAGGGATATTTGTTCCCTAAACCACTATAAAAATTCCTATGTTCTTATTCTATATTTTTTCATTGCATAACTTGATTAAATAATAGAATGGAATATATCTCCAGTATTTACAAAGAGTGATAAAATTAGAATATGTAAAGATCAATAAAAAGGACACAATTCACCCCCTATTGTGTATATTTGTACTATTTTGATGTAACAATTGGTATCATAGGATTAATTTTTGAAAGAAGTATGATAAGCTCATGAAATCTCAAAGTAAAAGGTATATATAAGAAAAAATTTCAATGACTAAATTAAAATAAAGCATGTCTATGATCCATGCCCCTTGTTTTATTGGCACTAATTAAAGATATTGGAAAGCTCAAACGATTATCTATTTGAATAATATTGGATTAAATTTTTACATGAATATTGTCAAACCTTATTAAATCCTTAAAGAACCAGAAATGTGGGATACTTATAAGGAAACTGAGTATAATGTCAATTCAAGAGCCATAAAAGCTATTATATGTGGAATTGGCCTATATAAATTTAATCATGTATCTCAATGTACTACTCACTATGTGATATGGAAAACTATAATTCCTTTTTATGAAGGAACAAACAATATCATGAAATTAAGATATATCACTGCAAAGATAAAATTCACCACTTCCAAAATTCAATGTGTAAAAATAATTACTCAGGTGAATGAAAGATTGAATGAAATTATCAATTGTGTTTCTACCTTAGGGGAACCAATTAAACAACCAGGTCGAGCATTAAATGTTCTAAGAGTCTTACCCTCTAAATAGAATGGGATATCTGCTACAACCAGACAATCCACTCTTATCATAGAACTAAAAATGTGGGAGTTTATTGGAACTATAATGTTGTATGAAGTAGAAATGTAAGAAAAATATAAATATCATAGAATGGTAAAAAGGGAGAATAATTATATTAAAGTTATTTATAAAAAATATGAAAAGAAATAAAAAGAGGACACTGTATTTGAAAATGATTCAGAATTATTAGATTATGAAATTTAATTAGATCATCTTTCCAAAAAAATTAGTAAATTTTATAAGAAGAAGTAAGGCTTCAAGAAATATTTCAAAATTATCAAGAAATATGACCAAGAACTTAAATATGTAAGATGATATGTTTAAGATCTTGAACATCCAATAAGGTGCATTATTATTTAAATTTTGGTTTAAGTACCATTTAAATGGTTAATTAAATGTTTAATGAGAATATGAGGAGAATCGAGGGTGATTTAGGGGTTTAGGATGAGAAAGAGGAGGAAAAGAGGCCACCCAATATAGATTCCATGGCTAAAAAATGATTAGTGATGACCGTGTACTAGAACCATGCACCATGGGGAGGGGTCGTGGATGGTTGGTAAACCATGAATGAAGGGAGGAAAAAACTATAAAGGCTTTGAAAAATCTATCCCGCAGGCCACTACAAATTTTTTCAAACCATGTGGGCTCCCTAGAAGGCTATGTAATCTGTCCCCTCCTAGACAGAGGGTGGTGTATGGGTTGTCCAACCATGTTGTCAAACCATGCATCCCATTAAAAATGGGATTTTTAACATACCCCATTGGGATTTATGAAACCTCACCCAAATTTCTTCCTCATTCTTCATATAACATCCTAGGTGGTGATCCAAATCTTTACAAACATCTAAGAGACAAATGTACATCGATTATAAGACATTTAGAGTACCTCTGTGTGCGGATCAAATCTCTAGGTGATTCTAACACTCCTCTTGCCTCTATATCATATAATAGTACATGTACAACCATTATTATCATTTTTAATCCCTAAAACCCTCTTTTTTATAGTATATTATAGGTTGGGGATTTGGCAGTTTTTTAAGTATAAATAAAGGGATAAGATTAAGATATCATTTATGTATGGACTTGAGGTTGGTGGTCTACAAGTTATAGCCTATAGCCTTGATGTTTTATTTGTGTGTGTGTTGTTTTATTGTTTCACCTCATTGCTACCCATTTAGTTATCTTAGTAGGAATTGTTAAACTGTATAGTTAAATGATGAATAAAACCCCTCATGATTCTTATGGGATGCATTGATGTTGATTAGATTGGGATAAGGGTCACCCATGGGATTTTCCACTCTTTTGAACATGGAATTGAGTTTTTAATTGTTGAATTAATTTTTTATGAGATGAAAAATAATGATAATTGTTTTGGGTTACTAACACAACATAATGGGGTGTTTGGAAAAAAATTTAATGTGTTAAATGGGTTGTGTCATGTAAATGGTAAATGTGTTAAACGATTAATGAACTATGTGCACATGGATAGGTAGTATAGGTGGGGTTTTGTATTGAGGCTCCACCCCGTAGGTTAGGATAGACTAATTCTCTAGGCCCACCCTAGGATTGCATTGGCTAGGGTGTTGGACTGAGGCTTTATGCCCCTAACAAATGAAAGTGTTATGATTACCTAGACTGGGGATCCAAGTTAAGTTGATGCAACCAAACTATGGCTACAAGGTAAGTTGATATATATTATTCTTTGAAATTATTATTCCTGTGATTTAGGAAAATTAACTCCCCTTATCCATAGTTATATGATCGACATGGTAGAAGTGTAATTGATGAATATGGTAAACTCATGGAACTAATGTTTAATGTGGATAATGTAAACCTATTAATGAGTGAACCCAAGTTTATTCATTTTTTTATCTTGTTGTACAATAATTCTGTACACACTATTTATTTATACTGGATATTTTATACTCAACATTGGTGGTGACTTATTGAGTTTTAATCACATCATGATTAGGCCACCATCGGGTACTTGAGCAGACTTCACTATTATAGGCCAGGACAAGGGAAAATGATCTATGCTAGATGACTGATTTGGGGATCAAGGGTGTGAATGGATGAGGGATATAGACTTTGTGTGAGGACCCATTTTGGGGATTTTTTTCTTGTATTTTTTTGGGTTTCCTTCACTTTTGGAATTGTATGACATAACATGACATATTTACTGTTTAATTTTGGTTATGTACCCAATATTGGGGAATGGATTTGGGATTCATCTTTTTGTTTATACCATTTACCTCATTTACTATTTTATCTATTTTGGATTACTCTGATAAATATATTATAGTCACCCAATGTGTCTCATTAGATCCTCTCTGCTAGTTGGTAGCCTCTAGAATATATGGAGGCGCACCTGAGGTCACACAACACACCATATCAGGTCACCAATCATAGTGGCACCAGGTCCAAGGAATTACACTATAAATGCAAGAAAATGGGACAAAACAATCCTAGTTACCCATAACTAAAATTATATAAAAGAAAAATTAAAAATAAGGAAAGGATATATCAGGTGATATCTGGTCATAAGCATAAAGGAAAAAAATATATTAAATCCACTTGAAGCATATATGAGTAATCTAGAAGTAATTATAAATATAATTTATAAAAAGAGACAATCAATTTGATAGAAAATATGAACTTTATTTCTAAATAGGAAGAATAGGTACGATCTTACTATACATTTTATTCAAATTCTAAAAGATAGTGTAATAGTGAATTAGTTTCCTATTGCTAAATTATTGAAGAAAGTTATAAATCTTTAGTAAAAATTATAAGTCAATAAAAAATATTTATAATGATATTTTAAGTGAAAAATATTATATTCTACAACAACACTTATAATTGAATAAAAAATTTGGAAAATATACTTCAAACATCACTGTTCAAGAAAGCATAATTAAAGAGTTATAAGATATTGTGGAGTCATTCAAAAGTGATTCTAGTATATTAAATAAGGGATATGAATCTATAAATTATAATCTTTGTAAAAAAAATCTAAAAGAGTAGAAATATGGAATAGAAAGCAATAAAGAAAAATCAAAATTATATAAAAAATATTTTATACTTTGTTCTAAGAATAAAATCATATCAAGTGTTATATGATTTAATTTTGGAAATAAAGGTCATTAGTCCAGTAATTGTTTTTAATAAATCCTCAAATTAGTGGAATAAAAAAATATTTTGTTTCTAGAAATATGTCTGAAGTTAGTTTTAGAAATTTTGAACAATTAGGCAAATCTAGTTACCCAGATCTTTACTTAATGACATAGATGGACTCAAGAATAGATGGGTAACAAAACTATATTTAATTTCAATGTTTTTATAGGTAAAAGGTATCAGGAGAAAAAATGTAGTGTGTTATATGAAAAGTGGGTGCTCCAGTCACATGAGTGGGGACTCTTTTAATTCTTATACATTAGAAAAATTTAATGGAGGCTTGGTAACCTTCCATGATAATGCTAAAGTAAAAATAGTTGGAGTTGGATTAGTTGGAGATCAAAAATCAATTCCAATCAAAAAAATTACTTTTTGTTCAAGGGTTAAAGAACAATCTAATAAGTTTATTTAAAAACTATGATGATGGTTTTTATATTAATATATCTAGTAATGACTACTATATTTTTAAATATATACTTCTTAAGTTTAGAGAAACCAGAACTGAAAATGTTTATACATTGGATCTTAATTCCTCATGTGAACAAAAATTGAATTTTTTAACTTTTGAGACAAATGAATCATAGATTTGGTATAGGAGACTTGGACACTATAATGTATTTAATTTACATAAATTATCAAAGAAAAATATAGTTTCTAATTTTCCTAGTATTAAATTTGATAAAGATATTTTTTTTGATGCATGCTAAATAGGAAAGAAACACAATTCATCCATATAATCTATTAATAAGGTTTCTATATACAAACCACTAGAACTAATCCACATGGATTTTTTGGACCATCTTGAGAATAAATCTTAGCTGATATATCTTATATTTATCTATTAGTTGACTATTTTTTCATATATACTTGGGTTTATTTCCTAAAATATAAAATTTAGGTTTACTATATTTTTGTAATATTTTGTAAATTTGATCAAAATGAAAAATATTTTAAAATAATTTCATTAAGAAGTGTTCATAGTGGAGAGTTTGAAAATAAATAATTTAATTCTTTTTTCTTTGACCTTGGTACTAAACATACCTTCTCTACTCCAAGAACACCTTAAGACAATAGAATTGTAGAGAAAAGGAATATGAATATTCCAGAAATCAAAATAACCATGTTAAATAAATACAATCTTCTCAAAAACTTTTGGATAGAAGATATCGACATTTCTTACCATATCATGAATAAAGCTTTAGTAAGAAATTTTTTAAAAATTCACCCTATGAAATATGGAATAACATAAAACCTAAGGTCATATATTTTAAAGTGTTTGTAATCAAGGTGTATATCTTTAATACTAAGGAAAATATTGTTAAATTTGATCCAAAGTCTGATGAAGTAATATTTCTTGGATATTATACCACTTTAAAAGATTATAGTGTGCATAAAAAAGTCCAGAATATTTGAAGAATCTATTCATGTCATGTTTAATTAAAGTGACTAATTTGATCACAAAAAAATCAAACAAATGAATTTATAAATTCTTTAGACAATATGAGACTTGAATATACTAAAGATGATTTTGAATGTATACTATAATATGAAAAAATTTAGTCCATTCTTGAATAACATGAAGCTGGTGAACCCAAAAGTATGTTACCTAGACAACCTATAACCTTAAAAGACCATCCTTTACAAAATATAACAGGATATATAGATACAAGAGTTAGGACTAGAAGAAATGTAGGAAACCTAGATGAATTCTCTACCCTCCTATCTCAATTAAAACTTAAAACCATATAGGAATCATTATAAGATAAAATTTGGCTAATATATACCAAATAAGAACATAACTAATTTAGTAGAAAAACATTTGAGAATTGGTTTATGGGCCATAAAATTATTCAGTAATAGGAACCAAATAGGTTTTTATAAATATTCAATATTAATAGGGGATAATTACTATAAATAAATCTAGATTAGTTTCTAAAGGATATAATAAAGAAAAAGGAATAGATTATAATAAAACATTTTCACCTTTTGATAGATTAGAATATATTAGAATCATTTAATATTATGCATCATATATTAATTTTAAATTATATCATATGAATGTAAAATAAGATTTTATAAATGGGTATTTAGTGGAGGATGTTTATATTGAATAAGGCCCCCACACGTGGATGCGGTGGTAGGGGGAGGGGTTTTGGGGCACCAGTCATGGGTTCGAGTACCTGTGCCATTTATTTGTGGGCTTTAGTTATAGAATAAATGAGTTTCCATTTATTGGTTGTAATACAACCATTATATTGAACAACCACCTGGTTTTGAAAATCTATATATACCAAATTCATTTTTAAAAATACTAATGATCATTATGTCCTTAAACAATCACCAAGATCTTGGTATGAAAAATTAAATTCTTATTTACTTAAAAGTGGGTTTTTGTAGGATTAGAAGACCCTAATCTCTTTAAGAAAACTATTTTTTCTAATATTTTTTAGTATAGATTTACATAGATGATATTATATTTAGTTCAACTAGTAAAACAATTTTTAATGTTTTTTCAAAACTTATGAAAAAGGAATTTGAAGTGAGTATGATTGGAAAATTAAATTTATTTCTAGGGTTTCAAATCTATAAAAAATATTATGGAAATGTTTTAGATTAAAGTAAATATATTTTTGATTTATTGAATTTTTTTGTTAGAAAATATTAAGACTTATATAACTCTCATGTATACCAATATTAAAAATGATTTGAATGAATCTAGGAATCCAGTTGAAAAAAATTTATATAGAGTTATGATTGGTAGTTTACTATCTCTTACTATTAGTAGATATGACATTATTTTTTATGTCTATATTGGTGCTATATTTCAATAAAACCTAAAATAATCCCATCTTTTTGCCGTTAAAATAATTTTATATATTTGAATGGAACTATTTTCCAATCTTTAATTTACCCAAAAACTTATGATTTTAATTTAATTTCCTATTTAGATACTATTTTTAGAGGATGTAGTTTATATAAAAAGAGTACCTTAAGGACCTATCACATTTTAGGGAACTAATTAGTTTCATAGTCAAGTAAGAAAAAATATTCAGTTTTCTTATCAACAGTTGAGGTAGAATATATTTCTGCTGGAAGTTTTTTGAACAAGTGCTATGGATGAAACACAAAATACTAGACTTTGGACTCAATTTCAATAATATTCCTATTTTATATGAAAATAAAAGTACAATTAATATATAAAAATATCCTATAAGTAACTCAAGATCTAATAATTTTTATATAAGGAATCATTTTCTAAGAGAACATGTTCTAAAAAATGATATATCTTTGGAATTTGTTAATATTGAAAGTCAAATTGCTGATATTTTCACTAAACCACTACCCACTGCTAGTTTTGAATTTATTAAGGGAGATTTAAGTATATTTAATTTTAAATATTTTTTTTGATATTAATTATGTTTTTTTTTCATTCTATTAAGTTATTTATTATTTTTTTAATAAATTTTAAAATTATTACTCTTTTAAAAACTTTTTATTTTTAAAATTGAAAATCATTAATGTTTACTCTAATAATTTTTTCTCGAGAAACGAAACTGACATAAAAAACTGTCAGAAAATCTCTCTCTCTCACTCGTACTCTTAATATCAAACCCTCTTTGACTTTTATAGCTCTCTATTTATCTTATAAAACCTAAAATTGGAACTTCAAAACTTCAGGTCTTATGTAATGGTGAATAAAAAGTAAATATAAGAAATAATACTAAGAGAATCTAAGCACCAACACACTTTAGTATTTAACAGATGAGTCCTTCAAGGGAAGGTTTTCAACTTTGAATGGTTTTTCCAGATGAACCTTTTGTTAATGAAATCTATTTCCTTTTAAGGTTTATAATCTATTTTCAATAGTTAAAATAATGTGTATGTCTTTGAAAATGAAGTGAAAGAGTTTCATGAACATGACTAGTTTAGGTTTGGAGACACAGAGAACATCTTCATCTAGAAGGTAAATAAAATAGAATTTTTAGTCTCTTCGGTAGAAATAGAAAATATTTTTTAGTGTTCCCATGAAGAGGATTTTAATTTTTAATCTTTGGAATATTGGAGATAAGAAGCATAACTATGTGGATATTGCATCTTTTCTTTTTGGAAACACTTTGTTAATAAATATTTTTATAGAAGATATTGAATCTATAAAAAAGTTATTGGTCATATTTATTCAATATGAAATAATACCAAGGATTGATGAGTTGGAGAAAATTATCTTTCCTGATATGTATATCGTGTTTTTGATGTTAAGTAACATCAATTTTAATTTCAGTAGATAAATGATAGGATATATGCATCAATGCTGTTAGAATGAAGCTAGAATATCTTTTTTTTCCATATGGGAGACTTATTTCTCTTCTTTTGTATACAGATATTAAGATTCATGATATTCAAAAAGCTATTAAATGTCATCACACTATTATTATTATTTTTAGAACCTTAAGAAAATTTGGTTTCATTTATAGTGCCTCAAAAGGAAAGATAATTCATGTTGGTGATGATGAACAACAAGTATCTATTTCTCATGCTCAAGGGGAGAAAGGAAATCCGAAATTAGCTAGATCGGCATAGTTTCATGCTGAAGGAATTGGTGAACCAAGAATAGAAGATGTTGCTAATGTAATAGAGAGAAGACTAAGGTTTTTGTTAGGGATAAAAATACTATATGAGATGTCTATCATTCTTTTTAAGAACCCTAAGAAAAATAAAAAAATGATCCACTTGTTACAAGGGTCAGACAAATTGAAGAGACCATGGTTCAGTAACAAGAAGATGAGGATATTGAAGTAGAACAAACAATGATTATGGGTATCAAAATTTCTTCTGATAGGCCAATAGAAAATAAAGATGATCATGAGGATCAAGTAGAATAACATGTTGAAAAGGAAAATCAAGATGGTGAGAAGGTGAACACATATGTGGTTGATACTACAAAAATAATTGAAAATCAAATAGTCTATACTAAATAATAATCCTTAGAAAAGGATGTTAGTGAATCTGGTGAGATAATAGATCTTATTGGAACATTATAATCATCCAATGAAATGATTGGAATTAAGTCACCTTCTATGATTGAAATAAGAAAACCCTCAAAAATTCAATAGGAAAATCTTTAGATTCCATTAGTGTTATAATTGAATATTTTGAATGTAGATTTAATTAGTTTAAATAATTAAATACAGACTTCCAAAGTGAGATGGTATTTTCTATAAAATCTTTAGAATATTTAAAAAGTAAAATTATTCCAAAATAATATTTACAATAAGTTCAAAATAAATTAAAAAATATTTGAGAAAATTATATTTACAAAAGATATTTCGATGAATTTAAATGAGATATATCATACCATATAGGGAATATCAAAGTAGAATCAATCACAAAGTCCAACTTTGGATAATTAAGGAAACACCGTAGGATTCAATTTGAATCAATATGAAGTATCTCCAGTAAATACAGGGATTTTAATTATACTCATTCCACTTCTCCAGATTTGATAAGAGGATTTGAATCCATTATTATAGTTTTATCTGCATTAAATGATTGAATTAAGAATATTTAGTGTGATAGTATTCCACTTAATGTTTTTTTGGACAATCAAAATGGTCCTGTTGAGAAATTAACATCTGATTAGCGAGGAATTAGAATCCTTGTAAATTAGTTAAATGAGATTCTAAATAAGTTTTTGTAAACCCAAGAGAATTTCCATAAGTTTTTAAATGTAAATTTAGTTGAAGATCGAAAAATGTAACATGATTTCAAGATTTTTATAAAATAGTTGCGAGAGTTGTTTGATATCTTTTTTTATAGAAATGATGGTAGAGCCCGTGGATATTCACCAAGTTGTTCATGTTTCCTATACCTCTAACACCTCATCTGAACCATCACCTTTACCCTCATCCCATAATGCCACTTAGATCTTGCATCCAAATATTCTTTTTAATCATAGAAACGATTTTTAATGAAATTATTTTCTTCATTATAATTGTTCATATTTATTTCTTATTTCTTTTTCCAACTATATTGACTATAAAACAATCATATTTGTCTTAGCTTTATAAAACTTTCACTTCTAGTTTTGTGAAACATTAACTGTGCCATATACATTTTCTATTCCTTTTTTTGATATCACAAAAATGTGGAGAAAATTGCGTTAAAACAAAATTATTTTTATTATAATATATATTAAATATATATTAAATGAATAAATGAAATCATGAAATTTAAATTATTAATTTTTTTTAGAAAACATAACTTTTTATTAAATTCTTATCAAATCCATAGTTTATAAAACATGAGATGAGAATGATAAGTTCCATTATAACACTTTTATTTGTGTTTACATTTCCTATATTTCCCATAAGTTTTTATATATGGGGTTTTTAATCATCAAAAGGGGGAGAATGTTGGGAATGTATTGTCTTAATAATACTTTATGAATCCTATAGATTTTAATTCCCATAAATAACCTTGTTAGTTTTACTAATGAAATTACTTTAATTTTTTTCAAGATTATATTTATTGAGATATTTATATGATTGTAAAGTTATTTAATGGTTAAAGTTTTATAAAAATCATTTTGGAAATATTTTAATGAAGTCTAGAAACAGTGATCATACCCTACATTTGTAATTATAATTTATGGTTTTGAAACCCTACATTTAGAGTAAAACGTATGGATGAGGAACCCTACACTGTTGTAAAAGTATGGATCAAGAACCATAATTTCTAAGTAAACCCTATGATTGAAAATATAACATATAGATTAGAAACCCAACATTTTGAAGTCAATCGTACATTATCAACAACACTTTTGGTGTTTATCGCTATATAGAGAAACCCTATGTTTTACTTAGTCAACTATAGAGTTTAAATCCAAGATATTTTTCTAATTTTATAAAATACATTAACTAGATCTAAATATTTCTTTAAATCTATTTAAATACCAATTCAATGCCTCATGTTCAATAGATTAAACCATTCCCACTTCTAAGGGAATTTATGAGTTTATTTGATTTTTATTATTATTTATATAATCACAATTTATCAAGAAATATATGTGCATATATTAAATAGAAACAACATTGAGTTTCTATTTTTTAAATACCAAGATATATATCATCCATAGAAGTAATATATTTAATATAAGAATAATATATCTACTATTCTGAAGAGCTACACTTTAGAGACATACACGTTTCAATCATGTGTTGTTTGACTGTCATTCTATTATTTCTACTACCATTGTTCTGTTGATATAATTTTTAAAGATCATTTGAAACCAGGATCTATTTGAATCCATTCACTATTTAAGACTCTTAACTATGAATAAAAATTTACATTATCAATCAGTTTCTTCTACAACTATTAGTTGGATCTGTTTCTTAATCAAATCAATTAATATTGATTTCCTATAGTATCAAATTCTCATACTCAGTCATGGTGGAGTGTACTATTCTCATAATAAGATATGGATAATTAAGTTCCCTATAAAAGAAACATAAGGCCCTATAAAAGCCTTGTTTTAAAGGTTTCAATTGACTACAATCAGTTGTGGAGGTCTTATTATAAGAGGAAATATTTAGTGAAAATCATCAAACTTGCTGAGAGAGTGTTGGTGGAGTGGAATTGGGGATGTTTGTGCCCTAAAAAACTATAAAAATAATTATGACATTCCACTCTATTTTTCCACTTCATAACATGATTAATTAAGAGAACACTGCACATCTTCAGTATTTACAAAGAAGGATAAAATTTTATTCTGTAAAGATTATCAAAAAGTAATCAATTCATTTCCCCCCTCTTGTTTATCTTGGTATTATTCCAACCTAACACAACCAAAACTTAGAGGCCTCAATAGACCATTCCTAAAAAAATATCCATAAGAAACTATCCTAGGTTATACCCATTTCACATCATGACCAACTTCCTATCCCATTATCCTTGTATATCCAACTAGAAACCACTCCCCCTTGGAGGCGTAGTTTCTAGACACATCTAACCACCATCTATAAGATAAATAACTAACTCCAAGAAATTAATGCTGTATGACTTCCTAGTCCATCACATAGGGAATTCGTTACCCTTATTTAATTAACCTAAGCCCAATTCACAATAAATCACACATAGTCATGCATAAACACATATATGATTAATTATTATAGGGACCTCCATTAACTTACATGCAGTCAACCCCCTTTTCCATGCTCTACTTATCATTAATCAAACCCATTCCAAGAAACACTGATATCCTGAGCACTTATACCAATCCATGACACAGAATTAATAATTTATAAACATATATAACTAATTAATAAATTTAAACCTAATTAGAAAACAATTTAAAACTCAAAAATCCATCCTATAATAATAAGACCATGTCCAATCACTCATAATGGGTCAATAGTGAACTCTTAAAACCACTATATGTAAAAAACCCATCTACAAACACCCGCCTAAACAAAAATTTAAACTAATTAAATTGAACTTTCCATATTAAATCACTTGGTAGTGTACATAAATATAAATGATGAATAGTGGCATAAAAATGTCTTTTTGGGTTCTCTATTACATCTTACAGATAAAATATCCTTCTATCAAAAGATTCAACCTTGTTTTTATGGAATTGTCACTCAATCCCTAGACCAATGACACCATAAAACAATGATAAAAATAAAGAAGTTGAATATAAGAAGGAAATAAAGTTCTTACCACCAAAAAAATATGAATCAAAAGCCTAAGACACCATAAATATTGGGAGGAATGATGAATAAGAGGAGAGGTAAGAAGGTAACCCCCATTGCTCATTCATTATCCGAGGGTGGAAGGCCCCCCAAGTGGGGGTCTAACGGATTGTTATAGAAAATACCCTTCTAGATACATAGAAAACAACCTTAATAGAACCCAAAGTGTACATAGTTATCCATTAATAGGTACCCATAAAGTCACTGAGCACCTGTTGGTGTCCCACTAGAAACATGGTGGGACTCCTGGGGTTATATACCCCACTACCAGTGCCATGGGGAACATGATGGATATTTACTAGGTATCCAGTAGTAATTATAACTTTTTAAGAGTTAATTACTTGTAAATCCATTTCTTTGAACTCTTAAGCTATTAATTATGATATAAAACCCCCCAAATACATTAGAAAACATTAATTAAGGATGTACAAACACTCAGATTCCCAATCTAGATCCAATTTCAATAAACAAACCATGCTATAGAACCAAAAATTCAAATTACCTATTAAATAAATGACAATTAACATCAAAATTCATTATAATATTCCCACCATAATACATAACATCCATAGGAAACATGCTAAAATGGTTTCAAAATCCTTATCCATCAATGATAGTTTAATCATGTTTTTACTTCATCGTTATAATTCAAAATAGAAGTAGATCCACCACTCATGAACTAATCTTTGATACTCTAGATTTCCACCAGAAATACCCAATTTTATTCTTAAACCATGACATCAATATTCTTATTTTACATATTATGTATTTAAACATCACCATATCTAATTTTAAACAAGTTTACAAATTAGTTATCCTCTTAATAAACTATTACAAAACACCTATCCATGCACGCTTTCACATCATCACAATAACTCGATCATGATTCATTAATTGTCAGAAACATCATGAAATTACTATAGGAATATAAACTAATGTCTGAATGAGAAAATTATTTTAATTCCATGGTTATATCCTTGACTAAAAAATCCATTATTTTACTCAACCCATAATCAATGAGATAATTACATTCCAAATCACACTTGGATCACACCCAATTCCATATCAAGGTATTATCTCTAGGAAATAACTCTCCTTGAACACCATAATTAAATAAAAAATTACTGTATTCATGATGGTACTTGATGAAATTTCATTAAAACTTATACCTTGAGCATGATCTCAACCACAATGTTATAAGTTTGATGACTTTCATGACCCATAAACATGTGTGTCTCAAATTCATAACTGATTCCTTTCTTCATATCAGAGTCTTATACTAATTATTATACCAATAAATGAAAAAAATCCAATTTTAAGGCCCTTGTCTAATGAAATACCAAACATCATAATTTTATGTGACCAACTCACTTATACCGGCATGCCAAGAAGAACATTTATCAGGGAAAATAGTAGGAATAGTATAACATCACCCCTGATGTCCTCCTTAAACTCTCATGAAATGAGTGAAACCCACTAAAATAGACATGGTTTTCTCCATACTATATTATTTTTAGTAACTCAAGTCTTTATCAACCAATACATAGATTAATTTTAAGTTTTAATGTCTCAAGATATCCTTGGGGGGTAAAATAATAAATTTACCATAACAATTGACCTTAGAATAATTTTTAATAGTTTTGTTGATCCTGGGATGAATTGTTTACCCTTCAAGATAAGTTTTAGTTAATTTTAGAGGGGCAATGAGTTATAAGTTATTTTTTAATATTTATTAATTTAATAGTTACTTATAATGCATGAACAGATGAAAATATATTTTTAATAGTAGCTCCGATTAAAATTTTGAAAATATTGATGTGTTGGGAATATGGGGTTTACTCCATGAGTGATCTAATCATATCATAAAATTTAGTTTTGGGTTAGATCTAATCATTAGTGTATTATTAAATAAATTAATTAATTTATTAATTAATTATATATATATTGAGCTAGATTACAACTATTAAATAATAGTTATGATACCACTATAATGTTAATCACTTTTTTTGTTGACACAAACCCATAAATTGATAGATTGGAAGAGGGACCTATTTATGGTAGAAACAATATGAGATTAGAGGAATGAGAAAGTATTAGTAGTGACATTGATGATTGGATCAAGCAGTGATGTTGAATAAAAACATGGAAAACAAATGTATTAATGTGATATATGTTGTTCATTGAGTTAGGGATTATTCCAATGAAATCATACCTCATTATGTTTTAATAATAGATTCATGGAAATCCTATATTATTATTTATTATTGTCCTTGAATTATTGTGGATATTCTATTATCTAGCATCATTAAGATCATTATTTTGAATTCAACCATATAAACCCGGAATCCCTTTTGAGCAATGATTACATAAAATATTTAATTTTGATTAACTTTCTAGTTCCCAAATGGTATCTTATAATTAACCAGATTCCTTATGGTGTATGTTATATATGGATATTTTTGTTTTCAGTATTTGATAAATATATGATTCTTCCTCCTTCCTTGATCTTCTAGTTACCTCATAGGGGAATTTATCCTTAGCCTTAATCTTGGTAAATGGATTGAGGTGTTGATGTAGATTTTAATCAAACGATGAAAATGGGAGTTAATGATGGGTGAATGTATAACAATTAGAGAACAAAGGGAGACCATCAATTAGTTATATAATGTTGATATGTAATGAGGGATGATGGGAGAACTTCAAAAATGAGTGACTGAGATGAGAAGAACATCAAGAAGGACCCCTGACACTTAAAGAAAGATATTGATGGATAAAAAATGTGATAAAGGATATTTTAGTTAGTGGAAGAGTGAAAAAGGGTGAATCAACAATTCTTGGTGAAAAACATGACTACAAAATGTGTAGTTTAGAAGAGCACACATATTATACCTCTCTAACTATGGTTTAAGGTATTTGGAATTTATAAATATCGCATGAAATGTTATCGGGATTCAAACACCATGTGGTTTGATTATTTTTTTAGAGCATGTATAGAGGCATAGTGTGTAGATTTTATAGAGTCTATGTATTAATTTTGAGACATGACTCAATAACAATACATGCATAGGGTAACCTTATAGACCACATGTTATGTGTTGAATGAGAAACAAAATATAATTAGGGACTACATGACTTGTGAAACTAGAAGAAAATTCCTATTACCCACATGGGTGTTTCATGACATGTACTGAATTGGACACACTATGTTCCCTAAGATGGTAGATTCCAATGTATTAGGGATATACGTTGAGTAACCCACTATCCCAAGAAACCCTATACATTATAGTACATACTTGTTGGTTAAACCTAAATTTCACGTGGAGATAATTTCATGACAAGACTTCTCTAGAGGAGATACATACCATGTAACCCTATAGTATATGCTATGTACTTTTCATGGTTAGTGTATCTTTTCATCTTATTTCTTAGGACTCATATTTTGGCATGTGAATAGGAAATCCTAATAATTTATATATATATATGATGCAATGTTACTATTTAATTTTATTGTAGAATTTATATTCATAATTTTATATGTAGTTGGATTATTTAGCTTTATAGAGCTGACGATAGGGTTTAGATTTAGTGATCGGTGCATTCTTTGGGTAGGTACACCCTAGTTTTGGATTTATTCCATATAATGGTTCCCCAAAAAAAATTATAAATTGGTTTTATTACCCCCACATACATTAGGTAAGGTACATATTTCTATAGAGTATGGTACCCCCTATCTAAGAGCTTTGATGGGGTGAGGGGCCTGTACTAGAGTTGGATACCCCCTATAATAAAACTAATTCTTAAGTGAGGTGAGGTTAATTCACCACTATTACAATAACATATATTTTCCCCTATAATGATTCATATTTTTCATTTAGGTAAGGGACTTTTACATATATTCTAGTGTGGTGGCATTGGGTTTTTAATAGATGGGTCGTATAATCTTGAGGGTGAATACTCACTTGGATGGAATCTATCATTAGTCAAGGTGTGGGTTCCCCTATAGATCTTTAGATAGTGATACAGTGATAATGTATAGTAAGGTGTTGTATATCCTTACATAATGTGGATGATTTAGCAATGATTGATTCCCCATATTATTTTTAGTGTTTTTTAGAATAAGGGATAAAGAGATGAAATTCACTGAGCCATGCCACTCCTCTAGAACCCCTTGACACCCTTTAAGTTGTGACACAAAACTTGGATATGAACATTAGAGTATTTTATATTTTTAGTTCTTTGATAATCCCATGGTTCTCATGTGGTGCGATCTTTAAGGATTGGAGTTGAGATGATTGGTGAATATTTAATCCCCAATATTTCTCAAGTTATATAATATATTTTTCTTTTCTTTTCTTCCTCCTTTTTAAGATATAGTATTGGTATTTTTGAGTAGATTTTTTTTCATTTTTTTTCAATTATTTTTTCTTATAATCCTTTTATTTATGTTTATTCTCAACCCGGTGTGGGTATTTTTGCCACACATGTTGTGTTTGTGTAGATGATTCATTGTTTGTAGATGGTATCAGTAGTTGTAGTGTAGTAAAGGCTTGATTGGAGTTGAAAGATGGTGAAACTAGAAACATATTATAGATCATGGTAGTTTTATATGGTGGGAATGACTCTTGAAACTAGATATCATTAATATATTTCATGCAATAATGAGTTATATTCTGATGTCTTACATCAATGATCTTAGGAAGAATGTGTTGTAATTGTACTAGATAGCATATGTATCAATTATATATCACTCAATTTATTATTTATATTATTATTTTTTGTTTATTATTCAATTCATTGGAGATATGGGTGTATTAAAGGTAGATATTGGCTATGAACTCCCATATTATGTTATATGCCTACCTGGTGATAGTCATTATACCTTTCCCTATTCAAGATAGGCTTCAGGTGGGATACTTAACCTACTGCCAAACCATGTGGTGTACCTATGTTTTAGGTTGTGTCAAAGTGGTATTAGAGTGGTTGAGCCTAAGGTATTGACTTTTGAATTAGTATTCATGTGAGAACTGTATTGAGAATTTAGGGTAGCAAGGTTATGGGAGTCTTGAGTTTGGTTATTAAACAAATGGGACTAGAATTTTTTCGGTGATTGAAATATGCTTTTACTCCACTTTCATAACCTATTAATTGATTGAAAAAACTAAGATGTTGTTGTAGGGTAAAATCATGTTCGTACATGCATCATATTGAAGTTAGTTATGTTCCATAATGTCCATACCATGTTAGGTAATTGAGATATTCTCAAATTATTTTACTTTTATATTATCAAATAAAGGGTCCCACCCTCTAATAGAGAAATTGTTTGTAGAGGAAGGTTTTTGATGAGCTTGTGCCTATATTTGGGCCTCTCAAAACTAATTTTTGAGTGATGGGGAAATTGTTATAAATCTCGGTTAAGAGATATACTCTCATCATTATTTGATTTAGTTTCTTTCCCCTTTCATGATTTTTCATGTTATTTTACATTAGAGATGGTTTTTTCTTATATGTAGGATGATACTACCTATATTATAGATATGATGGGTGTATTCTGAGGATAGAGGAATCATGTGATTTCATAAGGTGCCTAATTATTAAGTGACATATGTTTGGATAAATTATGATACTTAGGTTTTGTTTTGGTTTGACTCTCACTGACTAGATGATGATTCTTGGTTTTATCTCCTTTCACAACAAATTAAGCCTCTAGTGGATGATTCTCTTCACTAAATCATGGTGGTACTACTCTAGCATTGATGGAGTTTGAGAATTTATTCTGAATAAAGTTTTATATAGGGATTTTGGTCCCACTTTAGGGTAGAATACCATGTTTGAGCATGACTCTAGGCCCATAGACTTTTTTAGGTATTCCCTTAATATTTTTATAGTAGAATTTTTTAAAATCAAATTTTTGGGTGGTGACTCCGGAGGAAGATTTATTAATCTATAGAAGTGTTTTCATGCAATAACACCTTTTTTAAAAACCCAAAGAGTGAATTTACATATTGAGGAATCTTATTAGGGATGTACCCTAGATTTAGAAGTAGGAATTCATTTCACTTGAATATTGGTAGAGTGATTATTTTTATGGACATGCAAATTTAATTAACTATCAAGAACTGATGAATCTTTATTTTAGACCAAGTTACCTATTAGAGATCTATTCATTAGAAGTATTGGAATTTCCAGAGTAGCTAGAAATGGGTAATGATTCAATCCACTCCAATTTTCAATATATTAGGTTAGTTCCTATCAAGTATAGAGTGATTATAGTTAGAGTTGTGGGACTATGAACATAAGTGATGTCAATATTTTGGTGTCAATGGGTGTAGTTCAAAATATAATTCACATCCTCTCTTCATGGACCCTCCTTCTGTATTATGTAAATATGAGTTACATTTTCTTATCTTATGTTCTGTAGATTGAGGTTATAATGGAACACCTATATAGATCCTTATTATGTTGATATTTTGTTTATTAAAGTAATCCATATTTCAATCAAACCCTTTGGTAAGATGATTTTATCCTAAGTGCAGTATGTAAACATTCAAGATATTACTTAGAGGTAGAGACCATATATAGTTGTTTTGAAATATAATTGATTGTTTACCAGTGTTAGTGATATGATGTGATGGTCAGTTGTGTAAATGTGGTGAGATAAACCACTGATAGAGGATGAAATACCCTATGTAGTGAAGAGTAGAGCCCACCCTTTTGTATTTTTGGTAATGTACCCATCAGATAGTATAAATTTATTTATACTTTATTTG
Source organism: Viscum album (assembly GCA_963277665.1). Lineage (NCBI taxonomy): Eukaryota > Viridiplantae > Streptophyta > Magnoliopsida > Santalales > Viscaceae > Viscum > Viscum album. The sequence continues at coordinate 525,761,002 of OY728150.1, forward strand.
TAAAGATGCAATTTAACTTCCAATGAATGTAGAGGAATGTGTGAATATTACCAAAGGGTGACCCATGGTTATCTTGAGATGGGTGGACCATGTATGCATCATATTAAATTCAAGAGATTCCATTCAAGTGCTCCTGAGTGGAATGATGAATACTATTGTGTAATATTTTGGGGATGTGGAATGAATCATTATTGTATTATTTTTGTGAAGGATACTATAAGGAATTCATGAAATTTCCATTATTTCATAGTGATAGTTTTAGTTGTGTACTAACATATCCTAGAATATATTCTAGATTCATGTAGTAAGATTATATTTTGTGAAGTTTAAAACATATAATTTGATGAGATCAGCGTGTCATTACAGTACCATGGTGGATGAATCGCTTAGTAGATGACCCTATGTCTAGATGATGGAGGTGTATGAGTGGATATCATTTGGGTAATTATTAATTACATGGGAAATGAGATTTTTCAAAAAAATAGATCGATGGGGGTGGCTACCTACTATTCTATTGTTTGAGATAGGGCCACCATTGTGTTTTAAAATTAGTGGTCCAAGTTGACTGGATGTTCTCAAGTGATAGACTGAAATAGTTTTTTTAAAGGTAGAGAGAATATCATCCACTTATTTAAGTAGATAGTAGCTATAACTTGTTGTTATTATTAAATATCAAAAGGGAATACAGAGTTAAGACCGCCATAGTATTGTGTTACCATTGGTGTGGTATTTCTAGAAAACATTTTTGGGTGTAATAATCACATGGAAACACATTTGATGTGATAGAGAATGTATTTTTCATTGAAGTTTGTGGTTCATAGACGATCAAGTTTGATAGGTTTTATCTTGGGTTTAAAATCTTACACAGTGGGGTCATCTAAAATTTTAGGACAATCCACTTTGGACTATGGTGGATTAGGCCACACGATAGGTAGTTTTGGGTTTTTGAGTAGTTTGAGGGTGATTATGTTGTTTCTATTGTTATTTTTTTTGGATTTTGAAAAAGAGAGACAAAAAAAACACTATGATACCTTTGGAAGTGGGCATATAATTATCAGAGAGAAGGATTTAGATAGATAATTACCATGAATAATGGTTAAGTGATTGGAAAATAAGTCCCTTTTTTCTTTTATTCCATAAGCTATATACATTAGTGTATGTTTCATGATCACAAGAATTGATTTAGAAACCACCATAGGCATAAATGAGTATCCTTCCTTGTAAATTTGCTGGTATTAGTGGATTTGTTTTTATTCACTTAGTAGTGTAGTGTGGTATAAATTGGTTCTATGAATAGAACAACCAACATGATTTCATTTTAAAGGTATGGAGAGAAACACTCCCAATAATGGTAATTTTGAAAATGAACCATTTTTAGAAGAATGATAGTGGATCAGGGATTTAATTCATCAAATATTATAGGATAGACTATGTATGAGAAAAGTATTTGGGTATAGAGGATTTTAAAGACTCACATATCTTAGTGGTATGCTTCCACACAAGTCTTATTTGATGATGAGTTGTAGTTGATGAACTTAGTGATAAAAGTGGATGTTTTATTTTTTGGTGGTGGTATACCAAGATCATTTAGATATCAAACCACCAAATATGGATGAACTATGTGTGAAGGTGGGATGTTTTTAGAATGAAGTTATTTGATGAGATTCTATATTAATGATCCAAACTTTTTACTTAATCGGTGGTAAAAATGATTAAAATTTGGATGGATATAGTTTCCAAGTATTTTCCCAAATGATACTTTTTCCCAATTTTTAGTTTCATAGTCTTGAGACCTCTCTTGGTGTAAAACTAAAAATTTACCCTAGAAGATGGTATTGAAATTATTTTTTATTATTTTTTATAATAAAAGATGTTATGTTTACCCTAGGTCTAAGATTGGATGAATTGTAATGGATAGTTAATTCAATGGGATTTTTTAATATTTAATAATTTAGTATTTATTTATCCTGTATGAACAGATGATGATATCTTCTCAATTATAGACCATATGAAAATTTTGACACCATATATATGTTTGGAATATTGGATTTACCACATGAGTAATCAAATCATTGTTTTCAACTGGGTTTTGGGATAGAACATATCATGGGTGTGTTGTTAAATGAATGAATTAATTATGAAAGTACTTAATTAATGATATTTTGGAATTTTTTGTAGAAAACAATTTCAACGATATGATTCCTATCTAGGGTTATTCACTTTTTGTGTCAGAAAAAATCTATATTAAGGGAGAGGTAGAGGGACCTATTAATTTTAAAACATGATCATATTGAAGGAATGATACCCAATTAGAGGTGACAACAATGACCAGATAATATGATATTGACTACTAGAACCATGGAAAAAACAACTTATTAATGCATGTCCATTATTACACGAGGGAGGGATTCTTCCTGTAGATTCATGAATTGTTTTTCTTGATAATATATTCATATAAATATCTTGTTATTATTTTTTATTTTCATTGTATTTTTATGGATTTCTTTTAAGGTTAATGTGATCATTCTTCAAATGTATACATTATAAATATATAATTCCTTTATCTAAATGATTCCTCATATTTTAATCATTTTATTATCATTGAGGTTATCCCTAGGGATATTATCATTTCCTACATTACTTATATTCCACATTATATATAGATATTCAGGTAACAAATATTCAAAAATTCTACAATTCTCCCCTCTTCAGTGATAATTCTATTACCTCACAGTGGAATTTATCACTGAACACCATCATGGTCAAAAAATCGATGTGTTTATAGGGATGATGATTAAATAATAGAATGGTATAAAGATTGAGGGTGAAGGTGGAAATGATTTGTACATATAGAGAGACCATTATGTATAAATATAATTGGTATTTAGATTAAGGGATGATTGGATGACTTCATAATAGCACGATAGGGATGAGAAGATCACTGGTAAGGACCCTTGATGATTATAAATGATGATGGATAACATAAAAAAAATGGAGAAAATTTCATGTATTGATAATATGATGAGTGAAAAAATATTCTATTGTGGGTGAAGAACATGAATAAAAGAAATATATATTAGAATAATAGATATCCTATACTACCCTGGTTGTGTCCCTAAGGGTTTAGAATTTAATAATATCACATGTTGTCTGATAGAAATTCACACATCTTGTGGGTTGATTTGGGTATATGAGTATATGTAAATAGGTATTAGGTGTAGTTTGAATAAACTCCTTGTATGATATATGTGGAATGAATTAGTAACACTACACACCTAGGTTGACTTCATGGATAACACACCATGTGTACAAATTGACACACTCTATCGTCAGGGACTACAAGAGTTAATAAAATGGTGGAACAAGGCGAGTACCCTAGTGGGTGTTTAATACAATGAAACACCTTGTATAAATCATGTAGCTTGAGATAATAGGGTAATATTTAATGAAGATACATATCAAGTAACCCATTATTCCAAACACCATGTACACCATAACACATTCTTTATAAGTTGACCCAAAATTCCATATAGAGAGATATACTTTATGAGGCCTCTCTAGAGGGGATACATGCTACATAAACTTATAGTAAATTGCATGTACTTTTACATCCATACTAGTTGTGTCTATATCCCTACTCAGGACTCAAATTTGGGTGCACAAGTTGTCCATCCTGAGTATTTTTTTTCATAATATGTGATGATATACTTCTCTTCGACATTAGAGGTGAGACATGGGGTGAAATGTGTAGTTAGTCTCTTTAGATCCTTAGTGAAAACTAAGGGGTTCAACTTTTATAATCATAGTTCTCTTTGGGGTAGTTACCCCTCTATTAGTGACTTTATATTAGTTAATGGGTCCCTAACTATTTTACAGATAGTGTCCGTTACCACCATATACATGGGAGTAAGGTCCTATATCTATAGAGTCGAGTATAACCACATCCTAGATCTCATATGGGGTGATGGACATACATTGAAGTTGGTTATCCCCTTGAATAATATTCATTATTCTTCCAGGTTTGGGTCCTACACTACTATTCAACAAGATTCAGTTAACCCCTAAACCGATACTCATTTTTCATATGAGGTGTTGGTCCCCCCTGTGTTCCCAAGGGGTGATGTATGTTTACTCATATAATGGTATTTATAATAATGATGGTGGGTACTATTTTAGTTGGAATCTACCCTATGTTATGATGTTGGTTCCTCTCTAGATTTTTGGGTAGTGAAATAGTGATGATGGATAGTAAGGTGTAATACCTTCTCCAATGATTTACAATCATCAGTGAAGAGTCGGTCCCCTATTAGTTTTTGATGGTTGTATAGAATAAGGGATAATTAGATAAAATAGATAGAATATTGTGACTCCTCTAGAACCCCTCAGTTTCTTTATACATGTGATACATAACTAGGACATCAACTTCAGAATGTGTTTGATTTTCTATTTTTCCAGAATCCATAGTTTCTCTTGAGGTGTGATGTTCAAGATTTGACGCTTTGATGATTGTGACTTGTTTAAATCCCTATTAATTCTAGTATTATATATTATCTTATTAATTTCTTATCTTCCTCCTAGTTACCGTATCATGATAGAAGCTTTGAGTTAATAATTTTTCATATATTTTTATTTTAGTTTTGGAATATCCTACTGATTATGTTTACAGTCACAACTATAAGATCATTGTTCCCACATTTGTTTTTTGTATATATGTTTCATCATTCATATATGGTATTACTAAACATAGAGTAAGTACGGATTGTTTGAAGCTAACATCTAGTTATTCTTTGTGATTCATAGTGGATCACGGTGGTTTGGGGTGGTGGGAGTGACCATTGTGGATAAATATTAATCTGGGTGTTCATGCATTGATAAGGAGTGATCCACTGATGTGAATAAAGAATTTCCTTTCATTTGATCATATTTAAATTGGTTGTTTGGATAATTTTTCATGATTTTACAACATAAACATGTCTTGATAGATGGTATATAATTGTCAAAGGAAAAGATAAGAAGTTTTATCACCAGTCGGGAAATTAGGATAGAAATTAAAGGTGTGTGGACCCTTTTTTCTAGGGTGCATGGTTACTATTGAGTTAAGAAAACCGTACACCCCAATCAAGAAAACCATGCTCCCTTGATTCCATGGTTTAGAAACCAAGATTCACGGTCTCCATATGATTATTAAAACCATGCATATCCTCTAGGAAACCATGGGGGGTGTGAGTATTTGGATGTAGTGGATCGTCACATGGTGTCCACATGGGTTTCCAAACCATGCAGACTAGCCTAGGTACCCGCACACCTCCACTTAATTGGATATAACCTTGAGTGTGATTGGGGAATAGTTAATCTAACTGTGTGCATAAACCATGAGATAGTCAACAAGTGGCCAACCACTTCCCATATACCCCTACTACCCATCATTTAACCTAGGATTTATACCCCTAACCACCCTTGGACTGTGGGAGATAACCAATTAATGTAGAGGAGACTATTTTAGATCATAATTATCATTCAGAAGGGGATCATCTTGGTATAGGGGGAGTGTAAAACTTATTCTAGGCATTTTTGAGCCTTTTCTTTTGTGGGTTTTTAACATTCATCATTATTTTTATCTTCTATAATAAACACTTCAGGTATCAAGAGTTTGTTTTCTATTATTTACTCAATGAGTAGCTAATTCTCCTTATGTGTTGGGGCTATAGAAAGTGTAGTTTTTTCGGTAATTAATTTACTTGTTGTGTTCCTCATTGTTCATTTTACCTCTCATAATTCTCCCCATAATCGATTTCTTTATTTTGCTGAAAATACCATATAAAATCAAGAATTTAATTTCCATGGATCTCTAAGAGAATTATGACAAGTAATTCCATGATCATTGGGTGCAATCATCATATCAAAAGGGTCTATTTTTATAATATTTATAAAAGTCAATTTTCAGACCAAGAAATTGATTTCTTTTTTACTTAATCGAGACTCACCAGACCAAGGGGGATCTGATACATGTGAAACCCAAATATGTGATATATTATGAACAGTAAAACACAATTATTAAATTGATTTTCGATGATCTTTATAAACACCCACAAACCTGACACATTTCTTCCATTAATTGTTAAATTTTTTTTCTACATTTTACTATTTTAATGTAAACCATTATAGAATTTGAAGATTTAATCATTAAAACATCGAAAAAAACCTTCAAAAACCTTAAATATTGACTATAAATTAACTAAATCTTCATTTGATTAATTACAATTCAAGAAGAAGAACACATTAACTCTCCATATGGATCGACCCCTTACTTACACTATACTAGTTGTAAGAGTGGGTAATTCAATTTGGTCCACCAAATGTATCAATTTGGTTGGAACAACAACAAATTATGGCACCATTTCTAGGGAATCAGTTAAATGGTGTTTTGTTAAATTGAGTTTGTTTTTGTTAAGTGAAAATAAAAAACATAAATTCTGAATTTTTTTGCTTGTAACCCCATTTCTGCATTTGATTATTTTTGGTTTTTCCCCTTTACGATTTGTGTGTGTCATTTGATATTGTGAAATACCATAGGTGTATGAGTCTCTAAATTAGTCATTCTAAGAGAGCCGAGTTAGTGGAAACATATCTGTTTGATCCTAAAATCGAATGAACATTATTAAGGCAATGTCAGACACTTATGGGGGAACACAATCAGAATGATCCGATGGTAACTTTAGAAGAGGAAGACCTGTCTATTATCCATGGAGTTGGATAACTGTTTTCACATGATGGGAATCAGAACCAATAGGTTTCCACCAATGGTGAGAATAATCATCACCTTACGAACAATTTTATGGAATATGTATTGTGGAACCACTAGTGACCTTCGACTCTATCGGGATATGGCCATCAAAAATTGCAACAATATCATCAAATAGAACCATTTTCATATATGCCTCAAAATCAATGGCCCTATTTTTCACAATAAAAGTAGTACATTCCTTAACCTCAAATAGAAAAAATTCCACCATGACATACCCTTATGGAGTATGGGATATCCTCGATTCATGGAGTGGATATGAGTATTACTAGACCACTGGTTCAAGCCAAAAATTTCAAGATTAAGCTAGCTATAATGAAGATTATTCAAAATAGTGTGTAGTTTGGGGGTTTACCAAGTGAAGACCTATAGAGACCCAAATTTTGACTTGTAAGACTTTGAAATATTTATACATATATTTACAGAGCTTGGCACTGAGACAATGTGCGATTCTGAGGCATGGTGTTCCTAAAATAAATTTTATAAAAATATTAAGTATTTTTATAATATTTACATAATGGAAAAAGGATATATCTTAAATGGTATATCAGATTAAAAATATGAGTGTACGGTTGAATCCAGAGCATGACATTTACCCTAGGAATGACATAAATTTTTTAGGCATGGGCCTACTATAGAAAACATCATGGAGGACGTAATTGTAAAAAAATAATTGAATTAAATTATTTTATCTCAGTTTTCAAATCAAATAAATATTGAACAGGGACTCTAATTGTAAATTAGAGACCATCCTTAAGTTCATAGAACAATATTTTACCTAAGCACGATATAACATGAGAAGGCATGAGAGGTTCGTATCCCACTACCATTGGTGGTCATTTTGTTGGTTTTTTATAAATATGTGTTTAAGGGAAATGAGTAAGGGTTGGATCGTTTCTCCCATATATGCCAGTGAAGCTCCATTCTCTTATGCTAATGGTGATTCGATGCTGAATCTTTGACAGATCATGATGAAACTTCAGATCCAAGTAGATCAGAGCATAACGAATGCAACAACGGATCTAGAATCCTAGTAGGATCATTCTTTCAAATTCTACTTTTCCCCAATTAATGTTTTGGTTGTTGTTTTAATTTCTAGCCACTTTGGATGCTTTGATTATCCTTCTCAATGACCAAACTAACAATGTCCATAATTTGATTGAGATTTCAATTGCTCGTTCTTCATGTTCTTCATCCATTCTTCATCGTTAAATTTTTTATATGATGAAACAACATACAAACATTGAACAGAGTAAGGATATGTGAAGTTCATGATCCAAGGATTTTCGATCTAAGACAGTTTCGAGTTTTGGGTGCCAGATGAGGCATGACCTCAAGCGGAAGAGGCACCAAATTTTCTTCATGTCAAAACAGTGATAGATTGTTGAACGGAGGGAGATTCTATAAAGATATAATCCCGAGGTTTCCAGATCTAGTCTCAGATCCATTTTTCGATCACTGGTGTATTCCCGATGGTCTTAGGAATTTACGCGGTAGCCAGCGGTGGCAGACCGCATGGTGGTGGTGCGACACTCGGCAACAGTGACTTCACCGCATGGAGGTGGTTGTAGTTAGTGGAGGCTGCAACAGTCAGGTTCAGGTGAGGCAGCGCAGGCGCGTACAGGTGATAGTCCAGAGGGGTGGTGGAGCCATGGTAGGCTATGGCAGAGTGGGCCAGGATGTGGTGGAGTAGGCCGGGCTATAGAGGAGTGGGCCAGGCCGAAGTGGGATGGGGTATCTTCAAACCCCGATATCTCTTAAACGGTGTGTCTGTTTTACATGATTTCTATGGAAACATGACCCTCGATTCGAGGAGGAAATTTTAAGGCCAATTTGAGAACTTTATGTTTCAGTATTGAGGCTTGGTGGCATGAAAAAACCAATTGTAATAATAATAATATATTTATTACTATTTGGAGTTTTTTGTATCTGATGTATCTTCTGAATCTGATGTTTGATTGACTCTTCATCAGTGGTGTTGCGACCCTATAATTGAGGCAGAAGTTTCATGGATGATTTTGGGCTCTTAAAAAAAATTTATTTGCGAGCTTCATGAGTCCCATTTTAGCTGTTTTAGTAAAATGTGATTTTTTCACTGGGTGTCCATTTTAGATGAATGAATATCCAACCCCATGTGTTTTTCCCTAAATATTGAAAAATTGAAATATTTATGATGTGTTCTAGGACTAAGGAGTGGGCACCAAGAAGCACCATTCATGAGAAATGTTGTGAAATATGGTTTTTTCTTTAGGAGTCCGATTCGGGTGAATGAATAGTCAATCCTCTACATTTTCTACAAGGATCACAAATGTGTGATCATTTTGGTTATTTGGGGCATTTCTAGGAAGCTTATTAGTAGAATTACATTTTTCCCTTTAGAAAAATAATGAGCATTGTGCGCTCATTAGACTTTTTTTTCCAGATGTTCCATGTAATCTAGGAGTATATTGTCAAGTATAGGGATACTAGTGCATAGTTTAATACCTGAGTATGGCTGGGAACACATCCAAGCAATGAGTCGGGGTCACACATCGCATGGTATCCATACACACCATGTACCACACAAGGAATAAACTATCTATATTATCTTATTCTTTAGGACTCATATTTTGGCATGTGAGTAGCCTATCCTAACTGTTATTCTGTATAGAATGTGATGGTGCCCTCTGTAGTGGCTTTCAAGATCCGCTGTGAGATGTTCCGAGTGTGACGACATTTGAGGAGATTCTCGATGATGGTTGTGACCAGGTAGGTTTATCAGAGTTTTATGAGCTTTTACTCTAGCTAGGATGGGCAGCAATGTTCCTCAATTTCTATATAAGAGGTACCATATAGAAGGGATGGCCGGTGTAGATCCTCGATACCTTCCGAGTGGAATCCTCTAATAAGTAGGGAGTGGGACCTTGATGACTTAGAGTGGAATCCCCCTGACTCATTAGATAGTGGGTCCCCTACGACGACTACCAAAGTGGTATCCCTCTGACATACTAGGGTGTGGGTGCTCTATGATGATCAGAGTGGAATTCCTCATAGGAATGGGTGTAGGTCCTCCATCAGCTACATCAGAGTGGAATCACCCATCATCAAGGGTGTGTGTCCTTTATTATATAAATTAGATTATAATCCCCCAGATGCACTAGATATTGGTTGCTCTACTTTGAGTTTAAACCATCCAGATATGAGAATCAGTGGTGATACATGATTTGATGTTAATTTGGACTCACGAGTAATAGGTGTGCTTTCCCCACTAAGACACATCCTTGTGACACAACCTAAAACTATGAGGGAAAGATATTGTCACCCAAAGTAGATAATATCAAGGTGTGTTGATTGGGTCCCTTAGAATTTCATGTTCAGGTCAGACGTGTGGTATGCTGGGCATCATTGGTGGTTACTTCTATAAATGTTAGTGACTCTTCTCATAAGATGAGTTGTGAGATGGATATACCATCACTCTCTCATTTGGAAATCTTTTACTGAACATATATATGTATTCTACTTCAGAACCTAGTCCTTGGGTTTTGGTTTACTCTCCTTCTAGGAGAGGCAAAGACGCGCGAGGTATGCCACATGATTTCTATGTCTATATTATCATGGTTGGATGAGTATACTCTCCTACTATAGGTAGTGAAAACTTGAAAAGAATTTCATCTTCTCACTGTTTCTATCTCCTTTTGTTTTGGATGAGTTTACTTCACTATCTTGTTGGGTTTATCTTTACCCTATTTTACTGTACCTTGTCTTATCGACTTCTTTCTTCTTCAGTACATATCTTACTACTCCCCCTTCTCCTTTTTAGGGTATCCTGCTGAGTAATTTTATACTCACCCTTACATGGGATTTTCCCTCATGTGTTGTGCCTTATGAAGACAAGAAATAGGTGATCATGACTTTAGAAGTGCTTAGGGATATGGGTGTTTAGACTGTGTATGGTGGTCGTAGCTTGGGATCCTAGTGTAGGGATCTCTCAACCATTTTACTTTTCATTTACAGCTAGTTTTGGCACTTTTTTGGTTGGTAATATATTTTTTTCCTTTCTATTTTAGTTTAATTTTCAATAATTATACTATTTAGAGGTTGATGTATGATTGTGGTTTATATATAACAGTGTTTTATCTTTTTATCTTTTCCTTTGCACTTTTTCATTAAGTTGGCTGTGTGTGTGTACATGTTCTTAGAAAAAGGCCTCCCCGAGTTTGATGTGCCTTCAGTGCTTATCTCCACCCCCAGGCCTATAGAGTCAGGCTTAAGGTATTTACGGATCGAGCTTTGACATGGTTCGGGTCGTGACAAAGTGGTATCAGAGGTGGTTCATTACTTATGACATTGTTCAGAAGTTCCCTAAAAAAAGGAATTGGTTGGGTTTAAGGAAACAATGTCAATGTTTCTAAAGAGTGGCTCTCAGGTTAGGGAGTCCAGTGATGGTGTGGAAGTTAACATAGCCATTCAACAGGACCCTAATTACCCGCTTGTTGAATCAGTATGATGAGACATTTTTTGTAGGGAATATTGGTACATGCATCATATAGGATTGAGTCTTTCACTGCCCTTCTTGAGTCATCTCCCCATTGTGATTGATATATATATATATATATATATATATATATATTTTTTTATTTGACCACGATACTCCTTGATAAGTTTCAAGATGCCTCTGCGATACCATCTATCTAGAATACTAGCTTTGGTTCGTGACGATGATTTCAATAGCGACGAGTCCTGAGTTCCAAGTTCATCATTAAATCCCCTTCCTCCTTATGGGAAGGTAGTAGCACCACCACCTGTTGAGCAGTAGAAAACCCTAGAAGAGATGGCGGAGGATGTGCACATGTTGAGCGCACTCTGCGAGTTCCAATTCTAGAGACTGCAGAGATTTTGGGGTGATCTAGACCCTCAAGCAGAAAAGGTTTGGCTATAGTCAGTGGTCCACCTCTTCAATATTTTTTGGACACCGATAGATCAGATGGTGGATTTGGATCTAGCCTTTTTCATGGAACATCTGGGAATTGGTGGATCCTGGTTACCCTGATTCACGATGAGTCGATACTCTCATTGGATTACTTTCAGCAGCTATTTTGTGAGGGGTACTACCCCTCTATCTTATGCTTCATCCGAACTCAGGAGCCTTTGGAGCTTTAGCAGGGAGGGATGATGGTGGCTGAGTATGTGACTAGGTATGTAGTCCTTACACGCTACTCTCTATACATGATCTATAACAGCTACTTTCAGGAACCGAAGTTTGAGAAAAGACTCTATAAGGAGATCCATGCCTACATATCTCCCTTATGCATCCCCACCCATGCTGGGGTGCTAGAGTGGGCACTGGTGATAGAGATCTTTCTGTCAGTGAAATGCCAGTTAACTATTTTGGAAGTGGGCATGTCATAGATGAGGCATCTACCACAGCTAGAGATGTCAGTTGGTAGGGCCTTGACGTAGGATGACTTCCCATGATAAGACTCAAGCAGTTGGTATGAGACAATGTTGAACACTGGGGCAGCCCCGTGAGGTCAGGTGTTATGCTTGTCACAAGCGAGGTCAAATGTAATGAGATTGTCTGACCATACGTGCTAATATTCCTAGGTAGATATTAAACGAACCACCACGGTAGAGATAGTTCCATGACCAGGGATCTCCTAGAAGAGGATAGGGTGGTCCCCATGGAGGTGGTGTTGGTAGATATTAAGGAAGAACTGTGGTTTTTGGACGATTCTATGAAGTCCTTCACCGCCACCATGTGGCCCACGTCAGGATTAGTGAGCTGGAGGTTGGGGCCGCATGTAGTTTCATTCTATGGATGTTTACGATGCAGTAGTGCATGAGATGATAAGAGATATTCCCTGTGTCTTTTCTACAATTTTTCAATATAACTAGTTAGAAATTGAGTGAGGTAATCTTTTCTCCCTAATTATTGGTTGAGGTTTTAAAGGGGCGATGCAGGGCGTTGGTATAACCTTGTGTCGATGTTGTTCTCCATATCTTTGGATGCACAAAGAAGAGGGGTCTTTCCCCCATCGAGACACATTTTTGTGAAACAAGAAAAACTATGAGGGAGATTCAATGCTGCCTAAATTTGATAGTATCGAGGAGTGGTGGATGAGTCCCTATATCTTGTGCATTCAGGGTGGGGTTGTGTAGTGGAGTGTCAGAGAAGGTCCTAAAATTGCCATTGGAGTTTTTTCATGACATATTTTTTTTCTTGAGATTCCACTAGTGAGTATGATAGAGTGTCTAGTTTGGGGTTACTCTCCTTCCAAGAGAGAAAAATATTCCTAGGGTATTCCACATGATTTCCATTTCTAACCTCTTACAATGGGATGAGTTTACTCACCTTCCCTGTTTTTTGGTACCATTGTGTTCTCAACGTCATCCTTGATATGGTAGTTATCAAGTACAAGTCTAAGTGACAAAGAACCCATAAATAAAACTACATGACTCACAACTTGGTTCTGGTAGTGGTAGTATTCTCTTTGAGGATGTGGAGACAATACCTTTTTAGAGAATGATTTGTGGTTTGTTCAGACCACCAGAGGCTCAGATACATCTCCACTTAGAGAGACCTGAACCGGAGGAGGCTTTGCTGGTTGGACTTTCTATAGGACTACGAATCTAAGATAGTCTTTACTTAGGGAAAGGGGAACATTGAATTAGATGGTCTTAGAAGGATGTCCCATGATTTTCAAGTTCTGGATGTTTCAGATGAGTTATCTTCTTAATAGCAGACCCTAGTGGAGCAGGAGGATACAATTTTTCTTCCGCTGATGGTGTCAAATCCTTCACTTTTAGAGTGTGTGAGAGTGTCCCAGTTGTGATACACCGACTGTGAGATCTTTTATGATTCGGATATCCACAGGTGACACACCAGATGGATATTTTGAAGGAGTTAATCATGAGACTTTGTTTTAAGAACAAACAATGGTTCTAGTTGCGATGAGGGAGGAGTTGAAGTGAGAGTTCCATGATTCTCCCTTAACTGTACATCCCAGTGTGGGGAAGATGTAAAAGGATATTTAGTGTCATTTTTGGTGGTCTGGCATGAGACAAAGTTTAGTTGAGTTAATCTCATGAAGCCTCAACTATCAATAGGTAATGGATGCGAACTAAGTTATGGAAGGATGTTGCAGCCTATTGAAATCCCAGAGTGGAAATGGGATGACATATCCATGAACTTTGTCATAGGGATTCCATGAACAATAAAGGTCCATGATTCCATCTGGGTAATAATCTACTGACTCATGAAGTCGGAAAACTTCCTTTCTATCACAGAGTATAGTTCGGTGGAGAGTTTGGGGTAGTTGTATATACGGGAGTCTGTCTACCTTCATGGGGTACCCTGGATGTCTGTCTCTGATCGTGATGCATAGTTTACATCACAGTTGTGTAGAGGCATGTATGAGGAATTTGGGACCTAGTTGTGGATGAGTAAAACCTTTCACACTATACCGATGGGTAGACCGAGTGCACTATCCAGGTGTTGGATGATTTTATAAGGGATTTCATGTTTTATTTCATTCAGAAAGACAAGCTATCCCCAAAGTTTATTGGCCATTTGATATTGTGCATAGGGTTGGTGAGATTTTTTACCACCTTCCCCTACCCCCACAGTTGGAGAGGTGCATGATTTTTTCCACGTGTCACAAATGAGTAGATATGTGCATGATCCTATGCACGTCATTGACAAGGGTGGACCTTACATGGACATACCTTACAAGGACAGAGTATCCCCTCGGTTTGTGTTATGTAGAGGCACAAAAATGTGTAAGAGTTTCCCTAGGAGCAGGAGAGCTAGGTGCAAGAATGATATCCCAAGTTGTTTCCCTAGTTTTACTTTTCAGGTATGAAAATATTGAAGTAGCGAATGATATCGATACCCAGTTTTTTTCATTTTAAGACTTTAAAATATTTCTACATATATTTCTAGAGCTAGGCACTAAGACGACATGTGATTCCAAACCTCAGTTTTCCCAGAATAAATTTTATAAAAATATTAAGTATTTATATAATATTCACACAATAGAAATTATATATCTCTTAAATGGAATATTGGATCAGAAATCAGAGAGTGTGGTTGAATCTGGAGCTTAGCGTTTACCCTAGGTGAGACATAACTATTATCGACACATACCTAATATAGAAAATGCCCTGGAGGACATAACCATAATAAAATAATTGAATTAAATTATTTTATCTCAACCATCAAATAAAATAACTTCTAAAAGGGGGATTATATTGAAAATATAAGACCACCATTGAGTTTATAGCATGGAATTTTACCTAATCATGATATAAAATGAAAGTGTACGGGATGTTCGGATCCCATGACTGTTGGTGACCTTTTTGTTGGTTTTCTATAAATTTGTGTTTAAGCTAAATGAGAAAGGGTTACCTCATTTCTCCCACAAACACTGGAAAATCTCCATCCTATCCTTATAATGTTGATTAGATGCTGAATATTTGACAGATCATGATGAAACATCAGATGCAAGTATATCAGAGTGCAGTAAATGCAACAGAGGATTTTGAATCCAGGTAGGACCCTTCTTCCAGATTCTACTTTTTCCTGATTGAATTTTTGGTTGTTGTTTTGATTTATTATCGCTCATACTTCTTTGATTATCCTTATAGATGGCCAAAATAACAACAAAAATCTTCTAATTGAGTTTTTGATTTCTCTTTCTTCATGTTATTCTTCTGTTCTTCACCATTCTTCATCGTTTACTTTTTGATATGATGAAACAATGTCCAAATGTCGAGCGGAGCATGGATTTGTAAAGATTGTGATCCATGGATTCCAGATCTATGACAATTTAGAGTTTCTGGTGTTGGAGGAGGTGTGACAGCAAGTGGAAGCGGTGACAAATTTTTGTCGCATTGAAATGGTGATGGATCTTTGAGTGAAGGTTGAGTCTGTGAAGATCGCATCCCGAGGTTTTGAGATCTAGTATCAGATCCATTTTTTTATAACTGGGGTGTTCTCGGTGGTCCACATAAGTTATGCAATGGCTGACAATGAATTAACTATGTGGAGGTGGCCATGGCCAATATGGGCTATAATGATCGGGTTCAGGGAAGGCAGCATGGGGGTGCACAGGTGGTGACGCAGAGGTGGAGCTGAGGTGGGCCGTGGCGGAGTGGGCCAGGGCATCTTCAAACCCCGATAATTCCTAAACCATGCATATGTTTTACATTCCGTCTGTGGAAACAAGACCCTTGATTTGTATTGTAAATTTTAATACTAGTTTTAGAACTTTATGTTTAGTGATTAAGGCTTGGTGGAATGAAACATACAACTATAATAAGAATAATATATTTATTATTATTTAGAGTTTCTTGTATCAAATGTATCTCATGCATCCAATGTTCGATTGACACGTCATTAGTGGAGTTACGACCATGGAATTGAGGCAGACGTTTCTATATTAATTTCATGAAATTAAACCAAAATCTATATGTGGGACCCATGAGGCTCATTTTGGGCGTTTCGGTGAAATGTGACTTTTCATTGGGTGTTCATTTTGGATGAATGAATAGCCGACACCATGTGTCTTTTAATGAGGATCATAATGATTTGATATGTATGATGTGTTCAGAGACCGAGGCACGGGCCCTGTGAAGTACCTTTCTTGTGTAATTCTATGAAATACAGTTTACTCTCCGGGAGTCTGATTCGGGTGAATGAATAGTTAATAATGTGCGTTTTTCCATAAGGATCACAATAGTGTGATCCATTTGGTTATCCAGGGTAGTTCGAGGAGGCATGTCGATAGAATTATATTTTCACATTAGGACAAAAAATGAGCATCGTGCGCTAATCAACCATTTTGTCTAGATACGCCATGTACTCTTGAAGTACACTAGAATACCTAGGGATAATAGTGCTTATTTAGTACCCTAGTATGGATGAGTACATGACCAAGAGATGATGTGGGGTCACACATCACATGGACCCCAAAAGTGTCATGTACCACACTAAAAATATATTATCTCTTATATCTCCTTCTTTAGGACTTAGATTTTAGCACGCGAGTCACCTATCCAGAGTTTTATTACACGTATAATGTGATGGTTTCCTCCGTAGTGGATTTAGAGATAATATGTGAGATGTTTCGGGTGGGACTCCATTTCAGGCGATTCTCAAAGATGGATATGATCAGGTAGGTTTATCAGAGTTTTCCAAGATTATACTTCAGCTGGCCCAGGTAGCGGAGTTCCTCGATTGCTTTCTAAGAGGTACCATCTAGTAGGGATAGCCAGTATAGTTCCTTGATTCCTTATGAGTGTAATCCTTCTACCAGGTAGGTAAAGGGTCCTCGATAAATTAGAGTGGAATCCCCCTGATGCATTAGGGAGTGGTTCCTATAAGATGACTACTAGAGTTGTATCCCCATGACATACTAGGGTGTAGGTTGTCAACGATGATTAGAGTGGAATTCCCCATCAGCATGGGTGTGGGTCCTCTATTTTCTACATCAGAGTGGAATTCCCCATCAACATGGGTGTGGGTCCCCTATCAGTTAACTCAGAGTGGAATCCCCTTAATGCACTAGGGGGTGGGTCCTCTACTTTGAGTTTACAATATTCATCTATGTGAACCAGTGGTGAGACACACTTTGAATTTACATTGGATTCATGAGTAAGAGGGGTGATTTCCCTAATAATACACATCCTTGTGACATGAACTAAAATCATGAGGGTGATACAGTGCCTCCCAAAGAGGATAGTATCAAGGTGTGGTGATTGAGTCCCTTTGACTTGTGTGTCTAGGGAGGACATGTGGGATACTGGGCATTGTTGATGGTTACTTCTAGAACTGTCGGCGACTCTTTTCCCAGGATGAGCTGTGAGATGGAGATCCCATTACTCTCTCATTTGGGATTCTTTGACTAAGAATATATATATATATATATATATATATACTATTTCAGTACCCACTTTTTGGGTTTTGGGCTAGTCTCCTTCCAGGAGAGGTGAAGATGCATAGGGTATGCCACATGTTTTTTGTTTCTATCTTCTCATGGTTGGACAATTCTACTCTCCTAATATAGGCAGAGAATACTCGATTAGAAGTTCATCTTCTCATCATTTCCGTCTCCTTGTGTTTTGGATGAGTTTACTTCACCATCCTGTTCTGTTTAACTGTAATCCCTTTTATTATACCTTATCTTATCAACTACTTTTCCACTTCAGTGTATCTCTAACTCCCCCTTCACCTTTTCGAGGAATTCTACGGAGTATTTTTCTACTCAAACTTGCATGGGATTTTCTTGCATGTGTCATGCCTTATGCAGATGACAGAAAGGTGATCGTGAATTCAGAGGAGCTTAAGGATATGGGTGCTTGGACCATGTATGGTGGTCATGTCTTGGGATCCAGGAGTGGGGATATCTTAGTAGTTTTACTTTTCATTTACTTCCATTTGTGTAACTTTTCTGGTTGGGAACTTATTTTTACCCTTTCCCTTTTAGTTTACTTTTCTATACTTGTATTTTTTAGAGGTTGATGCATGTTTTTGGTTTATATATAGTAGTTTTGTATCTTGTTATCTTTTCCCTCTACACTTTTTCATTGAGTTGGATACGTGTATGTGTACAGGTTCTTAGGAAAAGGGTTCCCAAATTTTGTTGTGACTTCGGAGCTTATTACCCCCCCCCTTGGACTATAGAGGCATGCTTGGGGTAGTTACAGATTGAGACCCGACATGGGTCGGGTCATGAAAAGACACCAATGCTCATCTCTCCAATTTTCTAGAAATATGCGACACATTCTGTTACCACAGAGTGTCTGAGGATTCCATTCATCTCCTATTATTCCCATTCTCATTGATGGATAATGAAAAGGAATGGAATAAAGGGTTACCTCAGTGATCCATCTTTACATGGTAGGCATTAGCTCAGGAATTTTTATCCAATTATTTTCCTCCCTCCAAAACAGTGATGTTGCAGAATGAAATTCACAATTTTCAACAGCATGAGTTGGATTCATTTTATTAATATTAGGAGAACATCAAGTTGATATTGAGGAAATTTTCTCATCATGGAATTAAATTGTATATGCAAGTCCAAACCTTTCATGGGGGGCTCACCATGAACACTAAATAAGTGGAGGATGAAGCTACTGGAGGAATAGTCATGATAAAATCTTATGGGGAACTTTTTGTTCTCTTAGAAGACATCTCACCCAATAGTTTCCAATGGAATTATATGATGGAAACTTAGAATAGGGGTACAGATAATATTTATGCCACTACAATGCTCACTTTTCAACTTGATGTTGTGCTAAAGAAAATTGATGCATTGAATCTCAAAACAACATCACATGTTCAAGCAGTGCATCATACAACATACAATGAATGCGGTGACAACCACATCATGGGTGAATTCCTGAGGTCAAGTTCCGACCCCTCAATAAGTGAAGTAAGTTATATTTATTAGAACCAAGGGACAAACATGTACCATCAATTCCAGAACCTAGTATGGAAAGATAATATGAACATAGGTTGGGGACAACAACATCAAAATCCTTAGCCATGACCTCAAAATCCACCCAGTTATGGTCAACAATAGTGTAAATTCTATATCCTAGAAAACAACAAGGAAATCAATATCAACAGGGGTCTTATCAGTATCAAGGTACCAAAACCCTCATCTATAACAACCTTTATGAAATCCAAAACCTTATAAAGTTGTACAATAACAACCATAATAAGAATAACCATTAAATCTAGAAGAAATGATGTCTAAGTTCATTACAGTAGCTGATACAAGATTTAATAGTCAAGAGCTATCCATTTGAAAACTAGATAATTAGATTGGATAGCTTTTTAATCGACTTTCTTCAAGTCAACCCGATGCACTACTATGTAACATCGAAAATAACCCAAGGAGGAAGCTAATGCATTAACCTTGATAAGTGGTAAGGAGTTACAACAACATGTACCTACACAAAAAAAGGATGTTAAATATGTAAAACAAGATAAATATACTCAATCAATGGAGAAAGTTGCTGAAGTTTAGTAGCCATCCTCATCACAAGAGTCGTCAAAAGGGAAGGATGATACACATGATAAAGGAAAAGAGGTGGTCAACCCCTATGAACCCACCTCACCCTTCCTAGAATGCATGAAGTATAGGAAATTGGACCAGAAATTTGGAAAATTTATGGAGGTATTCAAGAATCTTAATATTAAGATTCCCTTCATAGAGGTATTAACTGGAATTCCCACCTATATAATGTTCATGAAGGAAATTCTGTCAAATAAATAGAATATAGAGGATTTGGGCACCATTCCTCTCAATAAGGAATGCTAGCAGTGGTTCAACAATCCCTTCATCAAAATCTTCAAGATATTGGAAGTTTGACTATCCCATGCACAATTAGATCTTATGAGTTTGGAAAATACCTTTTCAATTTGGTGGCTAGTGTCAATATGATTCCATTACAAGTTTTTAAAAATCTAGGGATGAATGATCTAAAACTGATCCGTGTGACATTGCAATGAGATGATCACTCCATTACATATCCAAATGGAATATTTGAGGTTGTACTGGTTAAATCACGGAAGTTGATTCTTATGGATGATTTTATCACACTTGATATGGAGAAATACACATAAGTAACGATGATTTTGGAAAGACCCATTCTGGAAATTGGAAAAGTGTTGATAGAAATTCATCAAGGTGAATTTATTTTCAGAGTAGGGGATGAAAGAGAATGTTACAATGTACTCAAATCTATCAACCAAGTGTAATTTTTGGATAATGAGTACTTTTGTGATTTATCTATAGTTTAATATTATTTTGACCTCTCATAAAGAGACATGTGATGTTGCTCTAATTCCAATGAACTAGATTTAGAAGACATCCACCCCGAACACAAATCATAGGAATT
Source organism: Viscum album (assembly GCA_963277665.1). Taxonomy (NCBI): domain Eukaryota; kingdom Viridiplantae; phylum Streptophyta; class Magnoliopsida; order Santalales; family Viscaceae; genus Viscum; species Viscum album. The sequence continues at coordinate 525,781,691 of OY728150.1, forward strand.
GATGTTTATTGCATTTCAAGGTGGTCATTATTGATAGGGAGTAGTGGTTCCTGATATTTTATAGAGGGATGTGGTAGAACCAATTGTGCCTTCAATTCTTAAAGCCACGCATCTTGAATTGAAACCTATCCCGTCCATTTTAACATATGGTTACTTGGGCTACAAGAACACATTGATGATAATTATCAATGTGTCACTCACACAAGATAAATAGAATGTGATTTAAAATGTTCTAATAAGAAGGAAACACGTTATTGGTTGGATGGTTTCTGAACTTAAGGGAATCATTTCAACCATTTTAACACACAAGGTGCTACTTGAGGAAAAGGCCAATCCCTCTTGGAAACTACAATGATGGTTAAATCGTCCAATGAAAGAGGTTGTGAAAAAATAACTAATCAAGATTTTGGATACAAGTAATATATACACAATTTCTGACAACCCATGGGTGAGTCACTTGCAATTAGTTCCCAAAAAGGGGGTATCACCGTGATTTACAATGAAAAATAACAAGAAAATCCCCACAAGGATGGTTACAGGATGGCGAGTTTGTGAGGATTACTGAATTCTCAATGATGCTACATGGAAGGATCAATTCCCACTTCCATTCATGGATCAAATGATAGACCACTTGGCAAGGCATGAATTCTATTTATTTCTAGACAGTTACTCAGGGTTTAACTAGATTTCTATTACCCTTGAAGATCAAGAGAAAAGAACTGTCACATGACCATATGGAACATTTTCACATATTCATATGTCTTTTGGAATGTGTAATGATCCATACACCTAATAATGGTTCATGTTGGAAATCTTCCATGATTTGGTGGAGTAGATTTTGGATTTCTTTTCATGGATGATTTATCCTTCGATGTAAAGTCATTCAAAACATGTCTAAAGAATTTGGACATTTTCTTGGAGTGGCGTGAAAACACAAATCTTGTATTGAATTGGGAGAAAAGCTATTTTATGGTGTATAATGGCATTGTATTAGGCCACTGGATCTCTGATAAGGGAATATAAGTAGATACCAGAAAGATTGAAGTGATATCACACATACCCATTACAACTTTTTTCTAATCAATATAGAGATTTCTTGGACATGTGAGATTTTATAGATGGTTTGTGTGTGATTTATCAAAGATATCCCAACCACTAACTAATCTCCTTTAAAAGGATGATATCTTTGAATTCAATGAAACATGAATTACAGTCTTTCAACTCTTGAAGCTGAGATTGGTTGAATCTACCATCATGATTTATCCAAGATGGGATAAGAAATTTTAAATTATGTGTGATGTGAGTGACTATGCTATGGTGGAAATTCTTGGGCAGCAGATGGATTTCATCTTTAGGCCTATCTACTATGCAATATGAGCCTAAAATGAATCCCAAATCAACTACACTACCACTGACAAGGAAATATTGGTGGTAGTTTTTCATTATATAGATTTCACTCATATCTAGTGATATCAAAATCTATTGTTTATATTGACCACACAACACTCAAATACTTTTTGAACAAGATATATGCAAATCCATGACTCATTCATTGGGTTATTCTTCTCAAAGAGTTTGATTTGGAGATTCGTGATAAAAAAGAGAATAAAAACATAGTTTCTAATCATTTATCCCACTTAGTATTACACCATTTATAAAGGGAATATTATAGGGAAATCAGGGAAGACATTCTAGATTAGAACATTTTTTAGTAGTATCTATACCTCATCCATGGTTTGCTGACATAGTCAATTACTTGGTTACGAGAGTTCTCTACACTGATCTCAATTTTCATTAAAGGAAGGAATTTTCAATTATAAGTAAAAAACTATTTTTGGGAAGACCCATTTCTCTTACACTCATGTGGAGATGGATTAATTAACCTCTATGTACCTGAAGATGAATTCAAAAGAATTATAGAGTTTTGTCACTCCTCTATGGTTGGGGGTCATCACGGATTGGACCTCACCATCACTAAGATTTTGTGATCTGAATTTTTCTGGCCCACAATGCATAAGGATTACTAGAATTTTGTGGCATGCTTTGATAAATATTAGTGGACTAATAACATTGGATGTAGAGCTTAAATGACTCAACACTCAATCCTTAAGGTCGAAGTTTTCGATGTATGGTGTATTGATTTCATGGGGACATTTCCCCCATAATATGGATATATATATATATATATTATGGTATGTGTAGACCATGTGCATAAATGGGTGGAATCCATTTCCATAATGAAAAACATAGAAAATGTAGTCATTTCCCTTTTTAATAATAATGTTTTATGTAGGTTTGGTGTTCCCTAGGTCCTTATCAGTGATAGGGGGACACATTTTGATAATGATTTAATGAGTAATGTTATAATGAAATACAGGGTGAAGTATAACATGGGGACAACTTACCATCCTCAATCCAGTGTCCAAGTGGAGGTCTCCAATCAAGAACTTAAAAAAAATGTAGAAAAGACTATGGGAGCCTCGAGAAAATATTGGTCTACGAAGCTCGATGACGACTTATGTGCATACCAGACTACTTTCAAGACACCATTGGCCATGTCCCCATTTCGATTTATCTATGGAAAACACTATTACATTCTTGTGGAGATTTAGTGTAAATAATATTGGGCTATTAAAGCTTTAAATTATGATTTAAAGTTCACTGAAGAGAAATGAAATTCTAATTATCTGATCTTGATGAAATTTGGAAAGAGACATATGAAAATTCCAATGGTTACAATGAAAAGACAAATGCGGTTCATGACTACATGATTTACCAGAAATCATTCCATCCCTGTGATCAAATATTATTTTTTTACCAATGGTTAATATCTCTTTTAGGGAAGCTGAAATCCCGATGGTCGGGACCTTTACTAGTGGCCAAATTTTTCCACCATAGTGCAGTGGTAGTTGTTGGAGAAGATGAAAAATCATTTAAGGTGAATGAGAAACAACATAAAACTTATTTTAAAATGGATTACATGGTGGTCATGGTCTCCAACATGTCATTTGGGTAATAAGAGTCCCAATTATGTTGAGCTCGATACATTAAATTTAGCACTGACTGAGAGGTAACCTGATATTTTGAAAACGTTTTCAAAATAATTGCTCATTTATGTGTTCTTAGGGGAGCATGCTAGTGTGTTTTTAATTTTTTTGTGTGTTTTATCCATAGTATAAATGTGAAATGATATATATATTAATGATTTTTTATTATTCTCAACTTCAATATCCAATGTAAATCTAAAATCATCTTTTAGAAAATAATTGGGGAATAATGTTTTAGTTTTTAAAGGGTTGAATTTCACTCAAAGGGGGGGGATTCAATTTGTTTCCATGGGAAGAGGAATAAAAATTGTTTTCACATGTACAATATCCTTTGGTCTTAACAAAATACTAAACCTAATCTACCTAATGAGGTTCTCAAGGAGAATAAGTTCAAGAGGTAAAATCCTCTTTTGTTTTCTTTTAATTTCTTTTCAATTTCTTTTATTTTATTATACTCTTGGAACCTCCATATCCCAAAGTGTCATGAAAAATCTAGTATATTTTATATAATTTAATTTTATTGTTTTAATAGAATAATCCATCATTAAATCTCTTCCCTCTTCTGTTTATTCTAAAAATGGAAACATTATTCATGATGTGTTGATTTACCGCCATCTTTGATGATACATTTTTATTTTCCATTTCCACATTCAAGGATAGTCATAAAACCTTTATTATTGTTAAATTAGAGTTTATTATTCATATTTTTATTTATATAATTTTTTGGAACCAATATCTAAACATGGTATTAAATAAAATGATATAAGCTCACAATGGTTGTAAAAACCTCCAAAATAAATTAAATCATTTTCATTTACATTTTATCTAATGAATCACAATCATACAATATTACCAAATGATATATAAGATAATTTAAAATTATTTAAGTTCATTAATAACATATAATTCTAATTATTTATAATTATTCCCATTTTACATGAACTTCCATGCTTTTATACAAGGGAACCAATCATGAAAACCAAGAAAACAAACACTCCTTGAATAATGAAATTGAACTATATAACTCATTAAAAAGTCTATGAATGAAATTAATAGAATTATAATAAATAAAATATATTTAGAAGAGGTTATAAATTAATTAATTAATGGATATAAATTTATTATCTAGGAGATTATGTGAAATTGTAGAACACTTTCATACATATGGTGATAGATCCTCTCTAAACCACCATTTTTTCCTTCAACTTATTCTTTCTCTCTCTTTACCAAAGTTATATTATTAATTACTATTATGTACTCATCATAAATTCTATGTGTATGATCCAAAAATATCTACCATTCTCAATTCCCTTTTCTTTTATGGAGAAATACATATTTTATAAGGTTATCTTCTCAATTCCTCCTATAAACCAAACCCGATTTAAGGGAACTTCCCAATTTCTTACCCAGTTTCAAGTATAATACATAATCTATTTTAAACCACCATTATTTTCTAAAATAACTCATTTTATCATTAAAAACTATCTTATTTCATTTTTTTCTTTATACAAAAAATTATGCCTTTTCTCAATTTAACTCTCTTTAATATTTTCCCTTAAACCGCACTAAAGTGTCTCATTTATAAAGTTTCTAAAAAACTATTTTTACATGTTTTCACTTAAGTTGGATATAATTTATCTTTATCTATGACTATTTTCCATTATTAATTTCCATGTATGATTTAATTTTTTTTCATGGACACCATTATGATGTACCCATTGGTTATGCCTTATGACATGATTACGATACCCATTTCCTTCCCTGGGTAACCCACATGTTTATTTGTTATGTTTGATTCTTCATGTGGAAAAAATATGTATGAAAATGTTATGATAAATTAACTTATATATCACTCTAATTTATTGGGTAATGTTTAGTCTCATGAGACATTATGTTTGGACAGGGATTAAACCTGATTCCTTTACGAGACTTTGTCCACCATGTGTAATAGTTTTGGCAGTTAGTCTTGACTCATACTTATGTCATGTTGTATGTTTTTTTCAATATTAAAATGATTCCATGATTACATGATCCTATGTTCTACATGTTGTGCTTATTTATGTTTATTCATGATCTATGCCTTTTTATGTCATCATGTTATGCCTTCTAACCCATAATCTATGCTTTATTACTATTTATTCCTATGTTTTTTCCTTATTGGGATTTTATATCATACATTTTTATATGTATTGAATAGGTTATCCTATAAATATGTAATAGATCTAGGGATTTTAGGATATCATTATGGATGATTAATATAATTTTTTATTTTATTTCCATGTTTTAAGTTTTATATAAATAATCTTCCAAATACACTAGAATTTAGGATCCTTGGTTTGTATTTTATTGTTAATTATTCTCAAAACCATATAATACTATGTGTAAAATGATAGGTCTATTATAAACATATCTTGTCCCAACATGTTCAACATGGTTTTGATGGACATTCCATATATAACACCTAAGCCTCAATTATAGTAGGTGAACATTCTATTTTAATAAACCTATAAAAAAATGATCATTTTAATATTTTATAGAATAAAAATTCCAATTTTATAGGATTAATATCAATTTTTAACTTAATTGGTAAAAATAATACTAGAACGAATTCTTAATTTTTACCTTAATAGTAAGCTTTAAATAATAATTAAAAATTCAATATTAAAAATTTACCTATTTTATTTGTAATAACATGTAATAAAATGTATAATTAAAAATTTATTAACTATTAATTTCATATAAATAAATAAAAGATCATTTGGAGGAAAAAAATTATTTTTCATAAAATTGATTAAGTTTTAGGAAACTGTTTTTGTTTAAAAATTCATAATGTCATTCCATTTAAATTAATTAAAATTATCATTAACAATAAATGATATAAATGAAATGAATATATTATATATCAAAAATATGAATTTGAAATCCATATAATTATTATTACTAGTCATATAGTTAATATAAAATCATCTTATGCATGGAAAATGCATTCCTTGAAAAACTGTTTTTAACACATTTTGCAAGTTTATTTTAAATTAAAATTTTCCACTTATATGAGTTGAATTTGGTAAAATGGATTCCATATTTGGAACTTGAATAATTTATATTAGGTAAAAATTTCAACTTATTTTTTTTCCAGAATGAATATAAAAAATAGTAAAAATTAATTACCCTAGTTACGGTTAAAACATGTTTATCAGGGGGGGTGGGTTAAACCAAAATATAAGGGTCTGATTTAAAATTAAACTTGTAAAAATACTATTGGATGGACATATTTAAACCTTAAACTATCCTGGATTATAATCTAATATCATTTTAAAGCATTTTCCTTGGGAATGAATTTTTCATTTTGGATTCTTTTTGAAAATTTCTAAGGAATTTCCAAGAGGTCACCCTTCCCAAATTATAAATAGGCACCCCTAACCCCACTTATTTACACCTAACAAGTCTTCTAGATTGACCAAAACCTTCCACAATCACTCCCCAAAATCCTTATCAATATTCTAGAGGTTATAGTCTTCCCAAAAGTCCAACCCTAGGGTCTTTAAGAAGATACCCAAAGGAGTTTTCTCTAAGAGAAAGAGGTTAAATCACATTCAAAGAAAAGGAAGCATGCGGTAATTAATTTCATATCAATTTCCATTCAATTGAGAATTATTTGTTACTATGAAGCTATTTAATTTTTGTTCTGTATATCCTGCATCTTTTATGCATTTAAAATTAATACATATTTGTTAATGATGATTAATGTTTCAATTCTACTATATTATTTCAAGGGGTTATAATTTAAAAATTACAAAATAGGTAAGAATATATTTTACAATCACACTTAATTTTGTGATTTCATTTACTTTTCTTGAAGTAATATTATCATTTATCCTTCATAAGCTCCAAAAAATTTACTATCCATTGAATATTTAAAGAGTTTCTGTATTTTCATCCAACCTTTCCTCTCTTTATTACTTGATTCAAGTAAATAAATTTTTAAAATAAAAACCAATTTTATCTCTCTATTAATTGGAAATATTTTTTATTCTATTTCCATGTTTTTCAAAATTATTTTAAAAATTTCATTTTATTTATTCAAATGATTTATTATGGAAATTTTATATTATCCTTGATTTTTTTAAAATGTTTTGAAAGGAATATTTATACTATTTTATAAAAGGGATGTTTTGGAATTTCATTACCAAAAGTCAACTAGAATGTTTCTTAATATATACAATGATAATGTAATTCCCCTCTACTATAACCATTTTATGAAATTTATCTTCTTCTACACATTTGAAATTATTTTACAAAGAAAACTATATATTTTAAAGAATATTTTAAAATTTCACTTCCATTACATTTATTATTCTAAAGGAAACAATTTTATTACAAAAAACTATATTCCCAAGGAATAGATAGTCACCTCTCATCTCTTGATTAAGTTTTTTTATTATTATCATTATCTTGATACAATCACATTATTATGATAAATTTTTGTTAGAAATTAAATTTTTCTTAAATATCCATATTCTTTCTATCATGGATATGATTATTTCCTAAACTACACACCATTTTTACATACGGAATTTAATTTGAAATTTATTTTATTAACTAAGGAAATATTGATAAATAAATATTGTTTACTTAGTAAAAACATGTGTTGATAAGGAATATTGTTCATGAATTAAATAGATCATTCAATATATGAGTAATTATTTGGAAATGTTGTGATAAGTGGTGCCTAGAATTATATACCCCCTTGATGCATCTACATTTTTCACGAGTCAAATCAGTTGGCCAAATTAAATTTGTTTTTACCCATAGTTTCAAATTGTCTTGTGAAATGTGTTTATATCATAAATATAATGATTTCTGAGATCATGATGTCTAACATTAAGCATTTTCCTTCACTGAGAATTAAAAGAATAATATCCATGATATTATTTCATTGATATTATCCATGGATGCATTTTTTCTCAAGTTATTGATTAAATGGAATGTGTATTTAGTTATTTACCTTTCCATATTGATTATTCCTTATCTAAAAATGATATTAAAGTTATTGATTAAATGTATTCTATGTTCAATTATTTACATTTCCATATTCATAATTCCTTATTGATTTATGATAGATTCTACTACACATAACCCTTACTAAGTATTTAATATCACCCTTATTTTGTTTCCTTTTCCCATTATATGAAGAAGAATTATATGAATGAGATTCAAGGATACAAATAATTTTCTTTCATTATGTTATATATTTTTTTCTTAATATAAAATGGGTATCATGTATGTATCTGTCTCTCTAAGACTATTAAACTGATCAATCCTTTAGGATTTTACCCCTTATATCTATGATATTTTTATAAAGTAATCAACTACTCTGAGATACTTGGGTCAGGGTCATTACATTTAGTTTTAGAGAATGTTTAGTAGAAACCTATGAAACTAGATTATGGAAAACGTAGACTAGGAAACATAACCCTGTGGTAGGATTTGAGGAAAAGTATAGATAAACAACATAATGTTTTAGAGGTAAAGATATTATGTAATTTTTCCTAAAAATATATCTCTGTATAGATACTATAGTAGACGCGGATCTGGAAAAATTGTACCTAGGGGTAATGAATCTGAAAAGGACACATTGGGTTTTGAATTGATCATCTCTCAGTGCATGAAAATGGTCTTTCAATGCACTTGTATTGACACTCTAGGGGAATATTCTTAGGATATTTCATATTTTTTTATATACCCTTATGACTGATTTGAAAACAATGATTTCTCTAAAGAAACCATGTTTAAGATCCTGAAATAAAAATTTCATTATTTTTAAGTTTATGTTATATGGTACACCTGATTTAAAATTGTACATTATGATTAAAATTCATAATTTTTTGAGTAAATATAGTATATTCCATTTTTTAAAAATGGTACATGGATTAAAGAATGGTATAATTACTCATGGTAAATGTGGAGATTTCCCTACTATGCATTCCAATATAGTCAGTATTGGAACTGACCAGATCATGGCTATATTGAGGTTTCTTAATTAGGTTATAAAAAATAACCTTAACCTAATGGATAAATATTTTTGTTCCATAGTGTGATTAACTTATGTTGTATCACTTCATGTGACATAATACCCCACCATTTAGTGGGACTACTAATCCCATGGAAGGTGATCAATTGATTAATTCTCATAAAAAGATATTTTGGGACTTGGGATGTAATGAAAAGGAAAAGTTTATACTGGTATTATACTATCTAAAGGGTGATGCTAATCAATAGTGTTCATTGATACAAAATACTTGAGAGGAAGAATAAGTAGAACAAATGTAATAGAGAACTTTTAAGGCAATATTCATCGATAATTATTTCCCTTATGATAAATGAGCTAAAATAAAGAGAAATATCCTTAGTTAAGTAAAAATAAAGAATAAAGTTTATTATGAGTATGAGGATACCTTTACATGACTAGAAAATTATTATATTGATTACATATTCTATACATAACTCAAGATTGATCATTTTAATGAAGGGATTAATATAAGTCTTCGAAGGGTGATGGTTTCTCAAATTTTATCATCATATGATGAAATAGTTTTAAATATCATAAAAATAGATAATTAATTCTCAAGATCTTATATATTCAAGGGGAATGAAGAGAAGAAGAGGTCATATGAACACCCAAAAAATGGAATGAATCAAGGAATATAAAGATTATGAAGAAATTTAATTCATGTTAAAATCGTGGAAAGAAACATATCGGAAAATTCTTGAATGGATTTGGAATTTGTTATAATTTTAGCAATATGGGTTATTTGGATCATGCATGTAAGGGAATAAAAGATACCACTACTATCTAGTTCTTCAACTGCAAATAAATGGGGCATTATTGAAACCAATTTTACAAGCATCAAGGGAATATAAAACATAATAGGATGAGGGGTTAAGGCTAAGCCTATATAATCAAAAAAACTTAGGTGGAAGTTTCAAATGATGTGGTGGTAGGTAATTTATTAATACCCTCAAATTTATCCAATGATTTATTTTATTTCAGATATTCGTAGACTTTTATATTCCGTGTTTTCTAAGAAAATTAGATACTTTTCTAGAACCTTAAGATGGAAGTTGTCTGTCAAAAATCCTAGAGGAATTCTAACTATAAAAAGGATATATCAGGAAGTCCCCATTATGACACATATATGTGCTTGATTTTCATAATTTATTATCATACCTATGGTTGGATTCGATATAATCCTTAGTATGGAATGTAGTTTAAAATATAATGAATTTTTTTTTGTAAGGAGAAGGAAATTACAATTCATGATGAAGATATAGAATTACTTATATTAAGAGCAGATAATTCATTATCTGAGTCATGTCTAGATCCACCAATAGTAGCTCTTCAAAATGATATTCTTGGGGAAGAAGAGAAGACACAATGTCTGGACGGAGAAGGTAATATTCAAATTGAGGATGTACCTATTGTACAAGAAAACATTAATGTATTTCTTGAGGAATTACATGAACATCCACCAGAGCATGAAGTTGATTTTCCCAAGAAGCGGCAGAGGATTCATGCTGGATATTTCCTTAGATGGGGTTTTGATCCATGCTCGGTGAGGCTATCAACCCTGTGTGGTGTGGTCTTAGCTCCCTTGTATCCACAACCTCTATGACGTCTTGAGTGATATGTCCATGAAGATTCCTCCACTGTTCATCCTTCAAAGGCGTGTTGATTGTGGATCTTTAGTTCTGGGTCATCATCGACAAACTGGGTCTGTATGTGGATGCAGATGGTCATCGTAGTAATTCCCAGTACTGAAACATCCCCATCTTGGTTGGGTGCCATGAATTCCATGATGTTTTGGATTGTGTTGGTGACCTCAGTGAAGACGGATCCGTTGGGGTTCTCTTTTGTCTTGGTGGTGTCTTTATAATGGCTTGAATTCCATGATGTTTTGGATTGTGTTTGCTGCCTCTATTTTTTTGTTTTGATGTTTTGGGTTTGTTCTGTAATGTGTCTTCAATGGTGGATCCCCTTGTATACGCTGCTAAAAAAATTAGTGGATTTGAAGAAATAACTTGAGGATTTGTGTGATAAGGGATTTAATTACCCTAGTGCTTCATAATGGAGAGCCCTTTAATCTTTGATAATAAGAAATATAAATTCATGATTATTTGAATTTATTATAGTTAAATCAATGATATTATGATAAAGAACAAGTATCCTATACCTCACATTGATGAATTAATCAATCAAATTCACATAGATAAATATTTTTCAAATATTGAACTTTATTTTGGTTATCATCAATTGTGAGTTAATAAGGAATACATTCTGAAAATAGTATTTTGAATGAAGTATGTACATTATGAGTTTGAAGTGATTCCATTTGGATTAACTAATGCACCATCATATTTTATTGATATGATAAACAAATTATCGAAGAACTATATTAATGATTCTATTCTAGTATTCATTAATGATATATTAGTGTATTCTAAGAGATATGAGGAGCTTGAGAATCCCTTTTAGATAATTCTTGTAACTACTATAATAAATGAGTTACATGGTAAATTTAGTAAGTGTTATTTTTAACATTATGAATTTTCTTTTATTGGGCATATTGTCTCAAAGAATCATAGTTTATCCTGGGAAGACAAATATAGTCAGATAATAGACTACACTAATGAACATAACCAAGGTAAGTATTTTAATTGTTTTGGCATGTTACTAGTGGTGATTCATTTATAATTTTTCCTAATAGGCTAACCCATTAATGAAGATTACACACAAAGGGTTTAAGTTCATATGGAAAAAGGAATGTGTAGAATGTTTTGATGAATTGAAGTGGATATTAGACAATGCCCAAATGCTGAATCTAAAATTAGGAAATGATGGGTTTATGTTATATAGTGATGCATCTAAGAAGGGACTTAGGCATGTCCTTGTGAAAAATGATAAATTTATTGTATTTTCATCAAGGTAGTTCAAGAATCATGAATATAACTATAAAACCCATGATCTTGTGTTAGAAATTTTAATATTTTCTTTGATGATATGGAAGAATTAACTCTATAGTGAAATATAGGAGATATATACAAACCATAAAAGCCAAAAATATATAATTTCATAGAAAGATATAAATATGAGGAAAATGCAGTGGCTTGAGATAATCATGGATTATGATTCCTCAATACACTACCCCATATTGAAGTAAAATAAGGCATAAGATGCATTTATAAGGAAACATCATGAAGTTATGTAACAAATTAAGATTGAGAGGGATATTATGTTTATGGATCTAGTGAGGATGAATATGAGAATTATTAAAGTAGGGGATACATCACTCCTTTTTCAAATGATTATGAAACAATATTTTTTGGAAAATATAAAAACTTCTTAATCTGATGAAGAGAATTTTCATATGATAAATAAAGATGTGAATGATGAGAAATTATTAGATTTTTTTTTGTGAAGATGGAATTATAAAATTTGAAAAAGCACTATATATTTAATCTATAACTGAGCTAAAAAATAGAATTTTTGGATGATGATCATAGATCAAATTTATCTATGCACCCTAGTAGCACCAAGATGTATAGAGATTTGAGGGAATATTTTTGTTGGGATAATATGAAACAGGAAATAAAAAGTTATGTATCAAGATGTTTAGTTTTTCAACTAGTGAAGGCAGAGAGAATGTATCCCAGATGATTCATGTAACCAATTTCAATTCCTATGAAAAAATGAAATGAAATTACTATGTAATTTTTCATAGGGCAATTAAATAATCTTATAAGGAATGACGAAATATGGTTTATTATTGATAATCTAACCAAATATGCACATTTCCTCTCTATAAGAGAAGATATACCTCATTAGAAACTCACAAGGATCTATATTAATGATGTTTTTAGACTTTATGGTGCACCGATTTTGATTATGGTTAATCATGATCCATATTTTACATTGAAATTATAGAAGTGACTTCAAAAGGGTCTTTATACTAATCTTCATTTTAGAACCACCTACCATCCTCAAACTGATTGAGGGTCCAAAAGGACTATTTAAACATTGTAATACATGTTGAGGCCATGCTCAATTTATATTGTAGGTATGTGGTATCATTATTTTACTTTGGTGGAGTTTTCCTATAAAAATATTTTCCATTATATTATTCAAATAGAATTGTATGAAGCATTATATAAAAAGATATGTCATACTCCAACATATTGGGATGAATTAGGTCAAAGGAAACATGTAGGCCCATAAATTGTTAAGGAGAAAAACATAATGGTAAAGAATATTCATGATCATATTAAATAATCTCAAAGAAGGAAAAGAGTTATACTGATAACCATATGATAGATTTGGAATTTCAAGTGGGGGATCATGTTTTCTTGAAAGTATATCCATAAAAGGGTGTTATAAGTTTGATTAAGAATGGTAAAATGAACCCTAGACAAATCAAACCTTTTGAAATCATTGATAAAATTGTACCTATGTCTTATAAATTAAAAACTCCCCCAATCCTATCTAAATTATTAAATGTTTTCCATATATCTTTATCAAACAAGTACTAACATACCCAACACATGTGATCACCACGGAAGAAATAACATTCGAATAAAATCTATCTTACTATGAAGAGACTATCCAAATTCTTGATACTAGAGATAATTTTTGAGGAATCATATGATTAGATAAGTAAATGTAGTTATGAGAAATAAAAAAATAGAGGAATCGATGTGGTAACTATGTAATTTTATGAATAAGAATCACCTTCATTTTTTAGAAGGTAATACCTATGAAAATTTCAAGGACATAATTTTTGTAAGAGTGAAGAATGTAACATTAGAGACTTAATTACAAAAGGTGAAAATTATTTTTTAATAAAAATATAAGAAACATAAAATTTTAATACTTCAAGGAAAATAAATTCCAATTTTATAGGATGGATATCAATTTTGATCTTGCATAGTAAGAATAATCCTAGAACATTTTTTTTGAAATTTTCACTTAGAGATATACTTTTATTAACAATTCAAAATGTAGTATTTAAGTATTCCATATTTTTTTTATAATAATGGGTAATAATATTTATATTTAAAAATTTATTAACTATAAATTTGATAAAAATAATGATAATAAATTTTGTAGGTAAAATTAAATATTAATAAAAAAACTGTTTATTTTTTAGGGAAATATTTTTATTTTTAAAAACATAATGTATACACATTTAAATTAATTAAAATAATCATTAATGATGAATGATATAAATGAAATGAATTGACTATATATCTAACTATATTAATTTAAATCCATACTATTATGATTACTATTCATATAGTTAATATAATATCATCTTATGCTTAGAAAATGCATTCCTTGAAAACCTATTTTTTCGACACGTTTTGTGATTATATTGTAAATAAAAATTTTCCACTTATTTGAGTTAAATTTAGTAAAATTTATTCCTTATATGGAATCATAATAATGAAAATTAGGTAATAAGGTCAACCTAATTTTTGGACATAATGAATAGTTAAAATAGTTAAAATTAATTATCCTAGTTAAGGTTAAAATGGGTTTATCAGGGGGTTAAACCAAAAGATAAGATTACGTTTTCCAATTAAACTTATAAAAATACTATTGGATATACATATTGTATCCTAATACTATCATACATTTGAATATAATTTCATTTGGAAGCATTTGATTTAGGAATTAATTTATCATTTTTAATTATTTTAGGTAATTTCCAAGTAATTTCCCAGAGGGTCTCTATCACCATTTATAAAAGGGAACCTCTAACCTCACTTATTAACAACACACAATCCATCTATCTCAACCAAAACCTACCAAAATAACTCCCAAACAAACTATTCCACACTATAGAGGTTTTAGACTTCCCAAAAGATAAACCCTAGGGATTTTATGAAGATATATAAAGGTGGTTTCTATAAGAGAAGGAGGTTAAAGCACATTCAACCAAAACAAATCCTGATGTAATTGATTTAATCTTAATTTCCATTCCATTGAGAATTATTCATTATTATGAACCTACTTAGTGTTTATGGTGTACATGCTTCCCCTTTGACATATTTAATATGAATAATAATTTATTCACGATGATTAATGTTTCAATTCACGTGTATTCTTTCAAGGGGTTATAATTTAAATGTTACCCAAGAGGTAAGAATCTATTTTACAAGATCACATCCTTTTGGGATTAATTTTACTTTCATTAAATTAATATTATAATTTATCTTTAATAAGATCCACTCATTTTCTTATCTGTGAGATATTTAAGGAGTTTCCAAACTTTCTTCCAACTTTTTTTTCTCTTTGGTACTTTATTCAAGAACCCCCCCCGATTTTATTGCTCTTTTAATTGAATATATTTTTCTTCCATGTCCATGTTTTTGAAAATTATTTTACAAAAATCTTTTTATTTACTCATATGATTTATTAAGAATATTTTAATTTATAATTAACTTAAAAAAGGTTTTAAAGGAATATTTTTACTATTTTATAAATGGGACATTTACAACTTTATTTATCAAAATTCAAAATGAATGTTTTTCAATATATATGGTGATAACAGACTTCCCCACCACCATAACCATTTTACGAAATTTAGCTTCTTCTAGACATTTTCAATTGTTTTATAATGAAAAATATTTTATGAAATCTTATTTTAATATTTCAATTATATTACATTTTTTCTTCCAAAGGACATGATTATATTGAAAAAAACTATATTCTCGATGAATTAATGGTTACCTCTCATCTCTTAATTAATTCTTTGATTTTTAAATTTCTCATGATAAAATAACTTTCTTGCGATAAATGTTCATTATAAATTAAATTTCACTTAAATATAAAAATTTACTTTATCAGGGATATGATTATTACCTAAACCATATACCATTTTTATATATTATGTTTACTTTGAATGTTATTTGATTAAATGGGGAAGTATTTGTAAATATATATTATTTACTCAATACATATATTTATTAATAAGGATTATTTTTCCTGAATTAAATCAATCATTTGATATAAGGAATTATTTTGACATGCAGTGATGGGTGAAGCATGAAATTATATAGCCTCTTAGTAAATTGAAAAGTCTCATGAGATAAATTAGTTAGCCAAATTAAATGGGGTTTTACCCATAGTTCTAAACTATCTTGGTAAAGGTCTTGAAAATATAGATATCAATATGTTTACAACCATAATGTAAAATATTAATCATTTTACTTCATTTAGAATTCATTTTTTGTTATCTATGAGTTATTTTATGAATATTATTCATGGATTCATTTTGTTTTCATATTATTGATTAAATGAAATGTGTGTTCAATTATTTACCTTTCCGTATTTATTATTCCTTATCTAATACTGATAGTTTATTTATTGATTAAATGGAATATGTGTTCGATTTTATACATTTCTATATTGATTATTCCATATTGATTCATGATATCTTTCACTATATGTAACCCTTTCCGAGCATTTCATATCACCCTTTTTTGTTTCTTTTACCTAGGATATAAAAAATAATTCTTTGAATGAGTTTCAATAATGATGAGCATTTTATTTCATTACGTTTTATATTTTATCCCCAATTTAAAATGGGTATGATGTATGTATCTAGCTCTCCAAGTCTACTAAACTAATCAGTCCTTTAAGGCTTGACCCCTAATATCTATGCCATTATAATAAAGTAACCTCTAGATTTGGGCTACTCGGGTTGGGGTCGTTACACCCTAGCTATTTAATAGCCTCACATGACATCATCATATCTCATAAATAGATCACATCCAAGTGTTAGTAACTCGTGACCTAGACCCATAACTTGAAAAACATCTCATCACCCACCTAACCACAAATGCCAATCTCATTAATCATGACTCAATCACACAAGCACAATGTTCAAACTCATCAGTATAACTATCTCACATGTTTGGGAATCTAGTTGGTTACTCATACCCATCCATTTCTCTATATATAAAAACTTCCATTTTATCCACTAATCATGTTTAGTAGCATGTTTCACATACACATTGAACTAAAATGAACAAATATAAACTTTAGTGAGAAAAATATTACAACACAAGGATAAAATACACAATGAGAGTGTAATACGAAACATCACTAAAACATTTACAAGAGTAATGAAACCACATACATGTAAAAATTCCCATTAACATGAATTCTACATCCTCATGGTTTACTATGGTGATTATAACACCCATTATAACAACAAAAAGTGAAAAAAAAATCATTAAAAATCATAAAAATATTTAATCATGAGTAAAAGAAATGGGTAATTAAATTTTAGTGAATCATTTAAGGTCATATATATAAAGATAATATGACTTTTATCTATATGGAAACTGGATAAATTGTCATTGGATATATGGTTGTCAAATATACAATCCTTGGATATATAGTTAATTACTATGAATTATCTGAAATGCATATTAATTATTTTATTTTTATATGTAATTATTTTTTTACAAATAAGATATTTGACATCTAATTATCCTAAATAAATTTGTAGTAAAATAAAATATACCTAATACATTTTCTAAATTATATATTATTTTAAAAAAATTATTTATTTGGTACATAATTTATATTAAATTAAAATAATTTATTTATTAAAATATATTGAAAAAATTAAAATAATAACTAAGAAAATAAGTAAATAACACATAATAATAAAACAAGAAATTATGGTAAATAATAATTCATTGATTCATGTTTAATAAAAAAATGATTTAATTAAAAATATTATTTTTATTATATAGTATATGACTTTTTAAAAAGGTAAAATTATTATATTTGGAGTATAAAATTACAATGAAATTAATTTTTTATATATTAAATCATAGGAATAAACATTCATATAAGGATTATTAATTGTTATGTAATAATAATAAATTCACTTTTATCATTAAAATATAGTTTTAGTAAAATTTGTTTTTTACTTGTTTTATTTTTCATTACTAAAATTAAATTTAATCAATTTATTGAAATGAAATTATTAAAATTGATTTATTTTTTAGAATTGAGACCCTAAAATTATGTAAGAGGGTAAATTTCATTTTTGGTTAAAAAAATACATTATTGAGGTAAAAATTGAGTTATGATTATAATGATAAAATGAGGTAAATGGGGATAAATTAATGGGTAAAGGAAAAAACATCACTAACCTTATATTAAATTTTTATTATGAGGTAATTTGGTTATTATCTCTATTATATTCCCACATTAGTTGGATATTTTATTGAAAAAGTAATTACTTACACATTTATAAATGGATATTTTCTTAAATATCAATCAAACCCACATATTAAAGGACCCCTATTCTAAACACTTCTAAAAATAACATTCTAATATTTATGTCTTTAATATTAGACAAAGTTTTATATTTAATTCCTTAATTTATATTTGGTGTCTTCTAGTCACTAGAAATAGGCTAAAATTCATTATTTTAAAGGACTCCATTTGAGAAGGATCAGATTTTTAAAAGAAAGTATTGAGTTCTTCTCTACCATTTTCAATTAATTTCTCATCTCTAATATTTATAAATATCATCCAAAATTGTAATAATTTTATAATAAAATCATTATTTTTTTTGTAAAAATGTTATTAATATAATTGAACTCTATAATATTACGAATTTACTAGTAAAACATGTTTTTGTTTGGGTCGGTTTGACCACTTACTTGAACGATACAACACTATCTACACTATTTACAAGATGAAAGAGTATTAATAAATTAATATAGGAAATATATAATATTAAATAAAAATTTATGTTATTAATATGTTTATGGAAGTTTGAAAGAAAAAATTAATGGTCATTATAATATTACTTATTATTATTGATAAATTGCACAAAACATGCACATTGTGGATTCCATTCTTGAAAATCATAACAATAAAATCAATAAAATAAATATGGTGTAGAATAATTCATTGAAAAAATGGTTATACTAACTTACATTAACTAATAATGATTAACTTATTATTTAATAATGAGAATCAATGTCACCATTATAAAACATGCATGAAATAATAAAAACTACTTACATTAAATGATCAAAATTGTAAGGCCCCGACCTTAATCCTTATATAATCTCATGTTTTAGTAAATAAATTACTTTATTTCACAATGAGGATCTTTTTAGGTTTAGAGTTTTAGAGAAATATGCCATAAATCATACACAACAAAACCATAAAATAAAAAGTGTATACTTTTGATCATTATATATTTTCCCCATAAAATATATATTTTTAAAATAAAGCATGAATTATTTTCATGAAAAAACTCAATGAATGTAAAATTTTCTTTTTTTCTTTAGCGTACCCATCCTTAAACCCTATGAAAATATTTTAAAAATATAGTATAAGTACAAAATCTCATTAATGGATATAAAAACAAATGAAACTGTCAGCTCAGTGAAAACATTAAAACACATATAAAATTTTCATTTATATTAAAAGTTAATTGAGAATATTAAATAAAACATTTTCAAATGAAAAAAACACACATTTTGTTTAAAGAAAATCATTAAAACCCATATCAAGCAATTAAAACCCCTTTAGGGTACTTAAAGCATCATATACATAGAACTCTTTCAAAACCCTTTCAATTGGAATAACCATATGATAGAATTCTAATATTTTTTATACTTAATGAATTATAGATCTATAATGGGGATCACCCTTCATATAATATATATCGGGATCACACATGAGCTATAATGGGGAACAACCCTTCATATAAGCTATATCGAGATTACTTGTGAGCTATAATGGGGCTCAAACCTTTATATAAGCTGTATCAGGCTCACCCATGAGATATAATGGGAATCAACCCATCATATAAGTTATATCAGGATCAACCATTTCATATAATTCTCAAATAGAATACCATGAATAAAAAACATTCATCATAAAAACCTTTGAAAGTCTTTTAAACCCATATGAAAAACACTTTCAGAAAATAAAATACCATTTTCTTTTAAAAAACCCGTTTCAATACCAAAATACAAATTTATTTGAATACCCATTTTCAATACCAAAATACATAAAAAAAAAATAAAAGAAGGTTTCTAATTTAATAAAACATTTTATCTTGTAAAGGAATCTAGAAATCAACTAACAGTCACAGTGGTAGAAAAGTCATTGTCGCTGTGTACATTAAGAATATAACATCCATTTTATCATTTTAAAAAAATTCCATGATAGACACATAAAAATATTCCTTTTTGAAAAACATTGAATGAAATTTAAAATATACATAAATGTTACTTTATAATAGTTTTATATCTATATATATAAACATATAAAATAATATTCTGAATATTGACATGGAGGAAAGGATTTTGAAATTAAATCTTTAAACATTCAAAGTGTCCCATACCACTTTTAAATATTTGAATCATAAGACCCATATAAGAATAAAATTTAAAAAATAATTAAGTAACATGAGAATAAATAAATTCATGATATTATATGTCAAGGGGATGTATATACACATCAGAAAAGAAGTTGGGTGTATAACATCAGAATATGACTCAATGAATGTAGGTTGAGATGAAGTCCCTTACATTGAGTCTGATTCATCATGTATGTCCTTTATCTACCTAAAGAATAAAATTATTTCAATTATTTATTTTCATGATAAAATTTATCATTTTTATTATTAATTTTATTTCACTTATTACCATGTTATAACAATTACTTAATTATTTATGTTTACGTCAGACATTTTTTATGATATTCGATACTTGAGTCTAAAATTACTTTGGTATGATGTCTATAGTAAAAGTGGTCATTATTAGATCATATTTAGAATAATAATCAATAAATAATTATAATTTTTATATATAAATTATACTTTTAAATCCATATATTTAATATGTATATGAAAAATGAACTACGTTACAATCTTGGAGACGGTAAGCTGTATGTACACATGAGTAATGTTTCCATTTTTCAATGATTATTATGGAAAGAAGGTAAGTATAATTTTATCCTTATATAATTATCATAATATCATTAATATCATATTAAATATACTTATATATATATATATCATCCATGATATTTGGTGATGAAAAATGAATCACATCGCTTATGGAGGTGATAATTGACACGTATGCGTGAATACCTTTATCATTTTTCTAGGCTTGAAAAGATAAGAAAATAAATGATATATTATATTTTAATAATGATAAATATTCCATTAATATCACATATAAGCATTAATTTCATCATTATAACTATTATTGAGAGACGATTATGGAAAACGAATTACATCAGTCCGCTAGGTGGTAGTTCACTGTACATACTAATGATAACTATTTTCCCCATTTGATGGAAGTGGAGATGGATTTAAGTGGTGATATTAACATAATAAAAAATAATTTATATATGATATTTTATTTATTATTACAACATTGTTAAATAATATTTTAATAAGGAGGAAGAAGAAACAAAATTGAAACACTTAATTAAAAACGATACTTATTCTTTAGAAATATTTCATTTCTTAACACATTAAGAACACTAAGGCTAGTGTTATACCAAAACTAAGAGATATAAAATGTGGGTAGGTATTCTATGAAGAGATTTGGATAGGTTGTTTCTGAAAAAATAGGCTTTTAAGTGTGATTAAAATAGAATAAGAGGTGCCCTTTTATAAGAGAGGGGAGGGACACTCTTGGAATTTCTCAAAATATTAAATTAATATAAATAAATTTATATAAAAAATGTCTCAAAAATGATTTATTTATAATTTAATATTATTATGGGTAGAAATAAATTCATTAAATTAAAATTATAAATAATTTTTATATTTTTTGATCCTTATCATTTTATTTAACCCTTATTTAACCCCTTTGATTCTTACTGTGCCAACATGAATTTTTTACTCTTTGAGGGTTAATATAGTTACTATAAAATTAAAAACGTTCCATAAATGGATCATATATTACATTTTAAACTTTATAGATATAAATTGTAAATTTTTTATATTTTAATAATTTTATATCATTTAATAAATTATTATTTATTTTAGATGTCATTTATATCAATTTTGACATAATTCATTACTTTGAATTTTATAAAAAATAAATATAAAAAACATATTTGAAAAAAATATTTTTATGCATCCCAAATATTTTAAGGGAATCTAGGAAATTCTTAGATGATATAAATTATCTCAAATTATAATTATTTTAATTGTTTTAATATCCTTTATTTATTTTTTCCATTGATTGAATAAATACTGCATCATCGTTGTGTTTTCATTTAAGGTAATTGTTTTATCACTAAAAATTATAAATAAATTACCAAGATATAGATAAATATTTTATATTTAAAATTAATATTTATATTCAAATATAATTTCTAAATAACACTATATTAAAAATGTTGTAGTAATTAAAATATAAGTATGTCATCTTTGACTTTTCTTTAAAATAACATACTATAAAGGAATTAAAGTCATAAAAGTGGCTTAAAGTGGTAATAAATTCATACCAAGGATTATTTTGGTAAAAAAATAAAAATTTTACAAGTTTTAGGGTGATTTTATAATTCTTATCACATTATTTTTACACTTAATTACCCAATTTATCCTTAACCATGATAATAAAAATTACCAAATTTAGTATTTGTATTATAAAAAACTAAAATAGAGCTCTTTAATGAATTTGGACCTTATTATTCCAAATATAGAATCCATTATTTAAAATTAAAAATTTATAAGTGGCTAAAATTAATTTAAAATTAACCCCATAGACAGGGTGAGAAAACATGTTTTTAAGTGGAAATACTCAAAAGTTCACAATGTTTTTATATCCAATTTAAATATGAACTTTATTAGAATGACCTAAATTGGATTAATAGATGTATAAATGATCTAATTTTAATTTAAAACCAATTTAAAATATAATTTCAAATTATAAATCATTTAGATGACAATTTAGTTTTCAATTAAAATGAAATATTTTTCACCATTCATCAAAAAAATAAACTTATAAGAAAAATTCAAAAAATTCAAACAAAGAAAAATTTTACATCACTCATTCAAAAATTAAGTTTATTTTTTCATATAAAATTTAAAAAGTTTCAAAATTTAGTTTTTAAAAAATTATTTTATTAAAAGGTGGTAAAACTGCCTATTTAGAAAAATACATCTTTTATACATAAAATTTTATTTTTTCTTATCGTATTCCTAACAAATATATTGAATGAATGTCAATTTTTTTTAAACATGTGTAAAAATTATATAGTTAGACCTATTTATACCTACTGATATAACGACTAGGTGATAAATGTTATATTTAATAATAGAATCCAGTTTTTTTTAAGATCGATGTGGAATATTTTGTACACTATCTAACATAGTGTTTCCTTTTAAAATATCGGGATGTTATATTACACCTCATTTAATAAATTTCACCCTCAA
The DNA here is from genome assembly GCA_963277665.1 of Viscum album. Classification (NCBI taxonomy): domain Eukaryota; kingdom Viridiplantae; phylum Streptophyta; class Magnoliopsida; order Santalales; family Viscaceae; genus Viscum; species Viscum album. Next base: position 525,805,239 of record OY728150.1, read on the forward strand.
AATTTTAACTCAGAATTGAAACTAGGTATTTTAATTTTGAAAATGCATTTGTTAAAATCCCACATCAAAATAAGGGTCAGTAAAACTTCTATTTTAAAAGAGATAAAGGAAAGTACGAAGGTAAACTATGATAAAACATATTAGGGTTCCATGTAAAAAAAAGGACATGGAAGAAAAAATGAACTATAATTTTCTGATGGGGAGTGATAGAGAATGTGACCATTATAAAGTAAACCCTCATAAATCTATAAATATATGATGGGTTGAAATTACATCAATTTTCCAATAATAAAAAAAATGAATAACATTTTTTATTGAAAATATTTTTATAAAGTTTAGGAATTAATTTACTATCTAATAATATAATGAAATATACTTACATGATATATTTCTACTTTATATGCACAATTTCATCCTCATAAGATTTCTAGAATTATGATGTACACCCCTAAAAATAAAATTAATCACAAAAGATCATATAAACCATAAATGTTATAAATAACTTAAAACTCATGTAAAAAAGTAAATTCATACTTACCATTAGAAAAATACTTACATAAACATGAACCCAAAAAAAATATCCCAAAAGTATTTAATCACTTTATGATATCACCACTTAAAACTTCATAAGGAGTGTTTAAAACCTCGATCTTATGGGTGACCTTTGAAAAATACCAAGCTCCCTAGAGCTAACATCACATCCCAAAATGTATCAAAATCTAGTCATGTAGTAACAAAATATTTTTCCACAATGTGTTTTTCTGATAATGATGATTTCCACGCTAAATAAGTAACTTTAGACACACATTAGCATAATTCCCCCACTAATTTCAACTAAAACATATCATTGTAGTCTGGATATCTGTCTTCTCATTCATAGATTTTTCATGACTTGTCTCCTAACATTCAAAAACCTTGTGACCAAACTTAACACACCGGAAAAAATTTCTATATCCTAACATACATTCCCCAAAATTTATTTTACAGTACTTGAAATAAGTTTTTGTCTTATAATTCCAAGTTGGATGATTCTACATTTCCTATGACCTTGACCATTTTTAACTCTTATCATCTATCATTTTTAAGGTGAAGCTGATCGATGATGGTCTTTAGTAAAGAATTCTTGAGGGAAATATGATCTTGATGCTAGGGAAGTACACACATTTAATAATATTTTCCTTGAGAAATATTTCCCTAATGTTTTTCGGATTAGGATGGAGAAAAAATTTCTATAATTGATGAAACAAGATGAAGATTCTATGGCTTCTGATTCTCGCTCAAATTTACCCAAGGGAAGAAGGTAAGACGGTCCTTGTAGTTTAGCTTGGGTTATCGAATCCACAGAGACCTAAGAAGAAACCTATAGACACGTACATTATATGGACTATTTTTGGATATGAAGTGGCCAACTTGGATTGATTTTGTATGGGTTTGAAATATATCTAATATATTTAAGTGAATTCAATTTAAAATAATGAGTTGATCCTAGGTTATCGCTCGGGGTGGATTGGACGTATTTTCTTTTTAATGATTTCAATTTCTTAAATTTGAGATGGGTTCATTTAAGGAGATAAAACAACATCATCACTTACTGGTTTAATTCCTACACCCTCTAATACTAATCACATATACACTTGAAGGATCAAAGTTTTGAGCACTTCAAGGTAAAGGATCGTATTAGTACTTGAAGTGTGTGACCTTAAATTCAACAAGGACGATGGAGTTTAAAAATCATCAAATAAAAATCCCAATTAAAGAAGTGATTATACATTAATTAGGTGATAAATAACATCCAATACAGCCCCTTGATACTCCCTTGGATCAACCCATAAGTTTGTTAGCCCTCCATTGATCCCATGGTTTCAATGGAAGCGGAAAGTAGACTCATGAGGGAGGAAATGGAGAAGTAAAGAAAACAACAAAAATAAAATGATCACTCCACCATTGTGTGAATAATTTCACAAGGGTTGGTGTAAATAAATTCACACCTTGATCCAAATATATCAAAGTGATATGAATAAAAACAGAATAAGAGTAGAAGAAGAACTTTTATTAAGAAACTAAAGTGAATTGAATAACTTACATGTGAAAGACAAATTTGAGGCAACAAAAATGCAGCATAACATTACAATTGAACAAAGCATCCAAGATCTTCAACTCCTTCACCACAACTGCCTTAAATAGGAATTTTGGGAGCCTTGGGTCGATCCTCCAACAGTACAAAGCATCTCAATTAATTTTGGTAGGCCATAGGTGGTGGAAAGCTTGTGGAATTTGAACTTTTCCATATTTGACCCGAGGTGGCAGCCAACTTTCCTTCACCGAATATACGCGTCTGGAATACCTTCTAGACGGCCGAATCAGGGTGGGCCATAGAATAAGAAAATGGAGCTCCGGATGTCTTCTAACCACCTGTAAAATTTGGGCCCATTTGGAGTTTCTGATTCCGAGATATGATCAAATTAGTGGGATGTTTTTCTGGACCGCAGAATCTGGACCAGAATTTTATCTCTAACTTGGGCCGCCTCAATGACCACCATGGAGGCCGAATTAGCATTATCTCATGAAGAGTGATTTGTTTCTATAAATTTATTCTCTCATACCACGAAATTTGGGATTAATTAGGATTTTATGTTGGGCCCTACAGTCTCATCAGTGGGATGATGTCCAATCTGCCTTCTCCAGAATTGCTTCCTTTCATTTCCAAATATCTCCATCATCCTCCATGAATTCTCCACTGATCCCTGAATCAAACATGTTCATATTTAAGTTTATATAAATTTACAAAAATATAAAATTAAAATATGTATAATTATATTCCTTAAAATCAGATGAATCATTGGGTACTTTAAATGATGTTCAAAAATGTACCACATAATAGTGCATTTTTAGAAGGTATTACAATCATAATGTGAAATGATGTTCAATGTGTAAAATGCACTAAAATGGTGTTTATGAATAATAAAGAACATGAATATTATATATATTAACAATGAATATTAGCCTCATTTAGTGGCTAATCACACCCCCCAACTTGAGTTTTGCTAGTCCCGAGCAAAATATATCTCAACAATATGAAATTCGAATTCCCTTTTCCAAAAACATTTTAATACACAATGATCACCAAAAAAACTTATACCAAACAATCATGAAACCTATCAAAATATTTTAATACAAGATAGTTTCATAAGCAGATCCCAATCCCAAGCCCATTCCTTTGTTCAAATTCATTTCCATATTTCATCCAATATCAATTAAGTATGAGGATGTGTTGTGCATCACAATAGACATGGGGGTTCATCTTTATTCAAGGGGGAAATTACGGAAGCGCTAGGTGGAATCTCATTTCAATATTAAGATGAGTATTCATTTTTTATTGTATAATTTTTTTTGTTTTTGTTTTTGTTGTTGTTGTTTTTTTTTTGCAATTTTGCCATGGTAATTGAAGTTGCACTCAAAAGAGTCAACCCCTGTAGCGAGACTTTGCTGATGACTCCCAGGCTCAAAGACCTTAGGGCACCAAGTGAAGCCCACATACTCGGGCATTATCTCGAGTTAACTCAGTCAAAAAAAAATTCAAATTACCAAAAATAGAGATAAAATTACTAACTCTGGGCCAGACAACTATGGAGTCACGATCCCCAAGTGCCGAAAGCCACGCATTAGGTCATTTCATTTCTCTACGCGCAATTTTTTTTTTATTTTTTTTGAATACTCATATTAAACTAAAATGATCACCAAACCTATGCTATTTATTTAGGGGACCCCATGAACTTAAACTAATACCCCACTATCCAAAGGACGTGCATTGTGATTTTTTTATTTGGATGAAAATATAAACGATGAAATATCACATTGGACAGCCACACTTTCCAAAATCTATGCTCATGAAATTATAGAAGGATTAAAATCAGAATCAGGGTATACTAAATTATTTGATATTCAGTTTCAAAGTGTGCAATGTGTATTACCATGTTTAAAGTTAAAGGAATTTTTCCTTCTATTTAATTATTTTTTCAAATCATTCATTTTTTTTGACACAAAAGAATTTTTTTATTTTATCTCCCCCCCAACTTAAAATAACACTGTCCCCAGTGTTTAAATAAAAGAAAATTTAGAAGGGGGTAGAGGTAGAGAATGAATGTTCAAAAAGGAAATTGAAAATGAGGGTCATGGAATGAAGTCCCCTGGTGGTTGAAGTTTGAAGTTCTTGCTACTCCAATTTATTCCTTTGATATCCATGTCACTTGCAAAGTTCCCTAGTGGAAAAATAAAAAAAAAACAAAAAAAAAACAATATATATATATAATAAAGGAAGTAAAATATAAGTATATATATAAAAATTATAGAATAAGGAAGCACAAGAAGACGCAGGTCAGTGGTAAGCGCGTGCCCCTGTCTCCCTTCGGTCCCGGGTTCGAGTCCCCGCGGCTTCGCCGGTTGTGACGGGGTTTGCCCCACGGCCTATGGCGTGGAATTTATTATTATTATTATATTTTTATTTTTTGTTTTTTAATTTTTTAACCAAAAAACACATCAAAAAAAAACAAACTGATGATACATTGTCTTCTTTTTAAATTTCTGGGTAAGGTATTACTCAAGGATCACACCACGTGACACGGATGAATATGGTGCTCCCCTTTCGTACCCATCCATACTCATTATAGAAGAACAGGTCAACAGTTTATTTTTTTTTGAAATATCAAAATGTCTCATTAACCCTATTTAAAATATAAATTTGATTAAAACAACGAAATTATTGGAAACTTGAAAACCATGGGTTGCCTCCCATGCAACGCTTTGTTTAACGTCGTTAGCCCGACAGGGACCCTAAATATATTAATTTGTTCCTGGTTCATAGGTTGGCTCAGTTAACTCAACCTCTATTTCCTGTTTATTGAATGATTCAATGAATGGTTTTAACCTTTGACCATTGACCTTGAAAATGTAACCACTTGTGGGATCTTGAATTTCTACTGCCCCATGGGGGTACACATAATGCACTATGGAAGGTCCTAACCATCTAGACCTTAACTTTCCCGGGTGTAAATGAAGTTTTGAACTATACAAGAGCACAAGTTTTCCCGGTTCAAAATGTTTGACCTTAATTATCCTAGATTGGTAGGCTTGAACTCTAGCTTTATTGATCCTTGAATTTTCATAAGCCTCCATACTTAGTTCCTACAGTTCATTGAGATCTAATTTCCTTTTTGTTCCGGTAAATGAGAGGTCATAATCCATTTTCTTAATTGCCCAAAAGGCCTTATGTTCAATATCCACTGGAAAATGGAATGCTTTACCGTAAACCAACCTATATGGGGACATTCCTAAAATGGTTTTATATGCAGTTATATAGGCCCAAAGAGCATCTAAGAGTTTCTCAGACCAATCTTTCCTAGAGGGGTTGATAGTTTTTTCAAGAATTTTCTTAATCTACCTATTCGCCAACTCAGCTTGACCATTGGTTTGAGGATGGTATGCAGTGGACACTTTATGAGAAATACCATACTTAGACATGGGTGAAGCGAATGGGCGGTTGCAGAAATGGGTATCTCGATCACTGATTATAGCCCTAGGAATTCCAAATCTTGAAAATATGTTCTCTTTTAGAAATCGAATCACAACTTGATGATCATTGGATTTAGTGGGAATGGCCTCAACCCATTTTGATACATAATCAACAGCTAAGAGTATGTAGAGGTATCCCCGAGAGTTTGGGAAGGGACCCATGAAATCAATTCCCCAACAGTCAAATATTTCAACCACTAAGATGAGAGTGAGTGGCATTTGATTCCTTTTTGTGATGGACCCTACTTGTTGACACCTAGGACAACTTTGACAAAATATGTATGAGTCCCTTGAGAGGGTGGGCCAGAAAAGACCACATTGAAGAATCTTAGCAGATGTTTTCTTAGAGGAAAAGTGACCTCCACATGCCTCACTGTGACAGAATTTAAGGATGGACTCTTGTTCAGATTCTGGAACACACCTCCTAATGACTTGGTCAGGGCAGAACTTATAGAGGTATGGATCATCAAACACATAGTATCTAACATCAGAAAGAAATTTCCTTCGAGCTTGAGTCCCTAAGAATTTTGGAATGACTGCTGTCACTAAGAAATTTTCTATGTCAGCATACCAAGGGCAGTCACTCACAGAGTATAGGTGTTCATCAGGAAACGAATCAGACACAGAAAGGTGATTTGAGTTTTCTTTGAATTCCATCCTAGAGAGGTGATCAGCTACAACATTTTCAACTCCCTTTTTATCCTTGGTTGTGAGGTCAAATTCTTATAAGAGAAGGACCCACCTAATCAGTCTAGCCTTAGCATCTTGTTTTTGGAAGAGTTATTTTAGTGCAGAATGGTTAGTGAACACAGTGATGGGGGATCCTAAGAGGTAGGACTTAAACTTCTCTAAGGAAAACACAATAGCAGGTAACTCCATTTCAGTGGTGGTGTAGTTGATTTGGGCATCATTTAAGGATTTGCTTGCATAAGCAATGACATAAGGAGTTTTATCACAACGTTGTCCTAACACAGCTCCAACAACAAAGTCACTGGCATCACACATAAGTTCAAAAGGAAGGTTCCAATTTGGATATTTCATAATCGAAGGAGAGGTGAGAGAGGATTTGAGGGTTGAGAATGAACCCTCACAGCTTTCTGTCCAAACAAATGGAGCATCCTTTACTAGGAGAGAACAAAGGGGATGTGAGATTGAACTAAAGTCCTTGATGAATCTTCTATAGAAACCAGCATGTCCTAAGAAATACCTCACTTCCTTGACAGTTTTGGGTGATGGAAGGTGACGAATGATGTCAACCTTGGCTTTATCAACTTCAATTCCCCTACCTGAGACCAGATGGCCTAAAACTAGTCCCTCTTTAACCATAAAATGGAATTTTTTCCAGTTTAGGACCAGATTCTTTTCTTCACATCTTGACAAGACTCTCTCCATATTCTGCAGACATCCCTCAAAAGTATCCCCAAACACAGAGAAGTCATCCATGAAGACCTATAGAAAATCCCCTACCATGTCTGAGAAGATTCCCATCATGCACCGATGGAAGGTTCCAGGGGCATTGCATAACCCGAAGGGCATGCGTTTGAAGGAAAAGGTACCAAAAGGACATGTGAATTTAGTCTTCCCTTGATCCTCTAGGGAGACCTCAATTTGATTGTACCCCGAGTACCCATCTAAGAAATAGTAGAAGGCATGACCTGCCACTCTCTCAAGGACTTGGTCAATGAATGGTAAGGGGAAATGGTCCTTCTTGGGGAATGATTTTAGTTTCCTATAGTCAATGTAGACCCTCCATCCACTACTCACCCTTATTGGAAGAATCTCTCCATCCTCATTGGTTATCACTGTGATTCCAGCCTTTTTTGGAACCACTTGGATTGGGCTCACCCATTCACTCTCAGCTATGGGATATATGATACCAGCTTTCAACAATTTCAGAAGTTCTTTGCTTACTACCTCCATGAGATTAGGATTGAGTCGCTGTTGAGGTTGACGACATGGCTTTGAATCAGATTCCAGAACAATCCTATGAGTCCCGATAAGTGGGCTAATCCCAGGAATATTAGAAAGGGTCCAACCAATGGCTTTCTTATGCTTCCTAAGGACATTTAAAAGCATCCTCTCATGATTGGATTCAAGAGAAGAAGAAATGAAAATAGGATGCGTTTGATTTTCCCCTAGGAAGGCATACTTTAGTGCAGCAAGAAGTTACTTCAATTCAAGATCAGGTTGGTTCAGAATTTTAGCAGAAGATTGGGACATTGGATCAAGATCAATTTCTTTTTTTAGAGTTTCAGATAGGATTGATTCCCCACATATAGAAGTTTCATCTACTAGATTGGATTGATCATATTTAGGGAAGGAATTTGGAGTGGTCTCCATGAAAGTGGTTTCTTGAAAGGTTTCACTACTTGTTGGACCTAAGACTTCATCATAAGAGAAATGTGAAAATGATTCAAGCCAAGGAGATAAACTTCCTTCATATGAACAAAGGAAATCAATCTCATTCTAACTTAAACATTCATCAAATATTCCTTGATGTTCCATGGATTCATTATCAATGCTTCCTATCATGTTTACTTCATGAATGTCCTCGTCATCCCCTATTTGTGAGCTTGCATTATAGATGTTCAAGTCTAGACTCATGTTCCCAAAGGTGATGGTCATGTTCCCATTTTGAACTCGGATAACAGAGTTGATTTTTGCAAGAAAAGGACGACCAAGGATGATTTGGGTTTGTTCCATATTTCCTAAGTTTGGATGGTTGTCAAGGACAATGAAGTCAGCAGGGTAGATAAAGTTTTCAACCTTTACTAGAATGTCCTTTAAAATCCCCTTTGGAACCCTAATGCTACGATCAGCAAGCTGAAGTGTGACAAATGTGGGTTGGAGATCTTCTAGTCCTAACTGGCAGTACACAACATATGAGATGAGATTGACACTAACACTTAGGTCACACAAGGCCTTGACAACTTTTCTCTCTCCTAGTTCAACATTGATGTAAGGGCAACCCAGGTCTTTCAACTTAGGAGGAATAGTCCCTTGAATGGTGGTACTCACATTAGCAGCCAAAAGGACTTGGTTTTTATGTGAAAATTTTCTTTTAAAAGTGCACAAGTCCTTAAGGTACTTTGAGTAGGAAGGTATGGTTTGGATTGCATTGAGAAGAGGAATGTTCAACTTAACTTGTGAGAAGATTTCCCTCAATGTTTCACTCAGTTCAGGCTTGGGTTTCCCCCTCATGCGTTGAGGAAATGGTGCAGGTTGTGGGGTCATTTGTTGAGGAGTTGTTTCCTTGAAAATGTTATCAGTTTCCTCAGTTTGATCTTGTGGTTCATTTGAATTTTCATCCAAGTTTGAATCTTCAGGTGGGTTCTGAATTTTTTGTTCAGGTTTCTCAATTGATTTCCCACTTCTTAAAACAGTCACAGCCTTTAGTTGTTCATGAGTTGTTTGAGCACAACTTGACTCTCCCCTTGAAGTTGAGGATGGAACCGCCTGAGTAGGCATGGGTGCCTTTCCAGTTTTTATGGTTTGAAGTTCTTGTTTTAGGGAAGATACTTCTAAGTTCATCCTCTCCATTTGTTTGCACAGTTGTTCTAGTAGGCTTTGTGGAACAGTTTGGGTGGGTGCTTGAGTAGGTTGGTTTATCCCAGGGGGATATTTTGGAGGTGGGACGGTTTGTTGAAAATGGACTGGTGGCTGTTGGTATTGGATAGTTTGGGTTTGGAACTGGTTATGGGATTGGTAGTTCTGATGGGGGTAAGGATTTTGTCCCTGTGGTTGGCTAGGTTGTTGGTTATCTTTCCAGCGGAAGCCTGGGTGGTCGTTATACCTAAGGTTGAAGGTGTTTTGGTATTGAGGCTTTTGAAAGTTCATAGAATTTACTTCCGCTGGGGGTCCTCCTAAGAGAACATCCTTGATGGATGGAATGGTTGGGCAGTTGTCTGTATTATGGTCATGTTTGTCACAAATTGTGAAAACAGGGTCAACGGTTTGGATTTCATGGACTTTCCTAAGGTCCATCTCTTCAACCTTCCTAGAGAGTGCTGCGAGTTTAGCCCTAAGGCTTTCCTCTTCTCTAAGTGTATGAATTCCAGTAGTTCTTTGTGGCTTTTCAGAATATGGTGAAGTTCCCCATGTTTGGTTTTGTTCAGAAAGGCTTTCTAGATACTCGTAAGCATCATTTGGGGCTTTGTTTTTAAATTTTCCATTACACATCATGTCAATGAATTGTTTGTTCCCCAGACCCAACCCTTCATAGAAAATTCTCACTTGTTCAGGAATAGAAAAACCATGGTGTGGAACCATGTTTAGAGTGTCTTTGAACCTCTCCCATGTTTCATAGAATGACTCTCCCTCTTTTTCAAAAACGTTTTGGATACTCTTTTTAAGTGCAATTGTTTTGTGGTGGGGAAAGTATTTTTTGTATAATTCTCTTTGTAGTTGGTCCCAAGAGTTTATGGATGATGGTCTAAAATTTTTTAGCCAATTTTTATCTTGATCCTTTAAAGAAAAAGGAAATAGCCTCATCTTAGCTGATTCTAGTTGATGTGGGGGACACATGGTTTCTACAATGTCATTGAACTCCATAATGTAAAGGTATGGCATCTCGGACTCCATTCCATGGAATGTGGGAAGGTGGTTTAGGACATGGGGTTTAAAGATGTAGTTGGCATCTCCTAGGGAATTGTGTCTAATGCATGAGGGGGCATTGGTCCAGGAAGGTGTGAGGTAGTCATTCATGGTTTGATCAATTGCATTCCCCAAGTTTGGGGCTGCCTCATTTGGGTTTCCATTTTGGTTCCCACCCGGGTTTATGAGTTGGTTTCTTTGAAGACCTTCCATTGAAATTGGCTCAATTTTGGACTCTAAAGTATTAGGAAGATTATGATCTAATGGAATGAGTTCCCTTGGTGTACTTGACTTCCCCACCCCAGGACTATCCAACCTAACAAGACGGTTTGATTGATCGCGGGTGTAGGCGGACATGCGCCAAAAGAAAAAAAAAACGAGAAAGGGACAAGATAAGAGAATTTGGATGAGAAAAGAAGAAATGAGGGAGAATAGAATGGGTGTTTAGATGACTTACTTGGTTCCCCGGCAACGGAGCCAAAATTTGATTCTCGCTCAAATTTACCCAAGAGAAGAAGGTAAGACGGTCCTTGTAGTTTAGCTTGGGTTATCGAATCCACAGAGACCTAAGAAGAAACCTATAGACACGTACATTCTATGGACTGTTTTTGGCTATGAAGTAGCAAAATTGGATTGATTTTTTATGGGTTTGAAAGATATCTAATATATTTAAGTGAATTCAATTTAAAAGAATGAGTTGATCCTAGGTTATCGCTCGGGGTGGATTGGACGTATTTTCTTTTTAATGATTTCAATTTCTTAAATTTGAGATGGGTTCATTTAAGGAGATAAAACAACATCATCACTTACTGGTTTAATTCCTACACCCTCTAATAATAATCACCTATACACTTGAAGGATCAAAGTTTTGAGCACTTCAAGGTAAAGGATCGTATTAGTACTTGAAGTGTGTGGCCTTAAATTTAACAAGGACGATGGAGTTTAAAAATCATCAAATAAAAATCCCAATTAAAGAAGTGATTATACATTAATTAGGTGATAAATAACATCCAATCCAGCCCCTTGATACTCCCTTGGATCAACCCATAAGTGGGTTAGCCCTCCATTGATCCCATGGTTTCAATGGAAGCAGAAAGTAGACTCATGAGGGAGGAAATGGAGAAGTAAAGAAAACAACAAAAATAAAATGATCACTCCACCGTTGTGTGAATAATTTCACAAGGGTTGGTGTGAATAAATTCATACCTTGATCCAACAGTATCAAATTTATATGAAGAAAAATAGAATAAGAGTAGAATAAGAACTTTTATTAAGAAACTAAAGTAAATTGAATAACTTACATGTGAAAGACAAATTTGAGGCAACAAAAATACAGCATAACATTACAATTGAACAAAGCATCCAAGATCTTCAACTCCTTCACCACCATTGCCTTAAATAAGAATTTTTGGAGCCTTGGGTCGAGACTCCAACAGTACAAAGCATCTCAATTAATTTTTGTAGGCCATAGGTGGTGGAAAGCTTGTGGAATTTGAACTTTTCCACATTTGACCCGAGGTGGAAGCCAACTTTACTTCACCGAACATACGCGTTTGGAAGACCTTCTAGAAGACCGAATCAGGGTGGGCCATAGAGGAAGAAAATGGAGCTCCCAATGTTTTGTAATTACCTGTAAAATTTGGGCCCAATTGGAGTTTTTTATTCCGAGATATGATCAAATTAGTGGGCTGTTTTTCTGGGCCGCGGAATCTGGACCAGAATTTTATCTCTAACTTGGGCCGCCTCAATGACCACCATGGAGGCCGGATTATCATTAGCTCATGAAGAGTGATTTGTTTCTATAAATATCTTCTATCATCCCAAGAAATATGGGATTAATTGGGCTTTTATGTTGGGCCCCATAGTCTCATCAGTGGGATGGTGTCCAATCTGCCTTCTCCAGAATTGCTTCCTTTTATTTCCAAATATCTCCATCATCCTCCATGAATTCTCCCCTGATCCCTGAATCAAACATGTTCATATTTAAGTGTATATCAATTTGAATTTGGATAAACTCTTACACAATAAACCCATACCTTACAAGTGTAGAATTTTACACAGTATCCATTTTACCCACCAAAACAATATTCCAAAATAAAACATGGTTTCTTTAATTGCTATTACAAAAAATATTTCGCGTTTTCATCATAATTGTCCCTAATCATCCTTTAACCTCGTGAGAAACATTTTAAAACTTGGAATAATGAGCACAAAAATCTTAGTAAGGGGCCTAAAAATAAATAAAACCATTAGTCTTGTGAAAAGCATGAAAAATCATATAAAATTTACCTATACCTTCAATGTTCTATGAGTTTATGAAATAAAAAATTTTCACATGAAAAATGAACACATGTTTTTCTCAAGGAAATCCTTTAAAACCGATATAAGAAATATTTTAAACCCTTTTTAAGTAACTTAGAGAATCATATTAAAAAAAAATTTCAAAACCATTTCTATTGGAATAACCATATCGATGAATTCCAATATTATTATTACCCAATGAATTAAGGATTTTAATGGGAATCACCCTCTGTATAAGCTATATCGGTCTCACCTATGAGATATAATGTTGCTCAACCCTTCGTATAAGCTATATTGGGCTCACCCATGAGCTATAATGGGGATCAACCTTTTACATAAGCTATATCATGCTCACCCATTTCATATAATTATCAAGTAACATATCATTAAATAAAACCATGAAAACTCTGTTAAACGCATGTGTAAAACACTTTTAGATATCAAAATACACATTTCTTATAAAAATCACTTTTAAAGTCTAAAAATCACACAGAGAATAGTGAAACCATTTTCATTTAAATGAACAGTGAAAATCTACAAAGTAAAAATTAAATTATTAAAGCATCATGAAAGCGGTATATTCTGTTCATGTTGTATAGGTTAAAAAACATTCCTTTTGACATTTGTAAAAAGTTCTAAAAGTTGAACCTTAAATGAAGATTTTTAAATGAAAGTCCATTACATAAAACCTTAAAAAAATTTCTTTTTGAAAAATTTAGAGATAAATTATAAAATTACACTTTTAAAAAATTCATGTCCATATAAATTCATTCATAAAAATCATTTTTCAAACATGGAAATTAAAGAGAATGATTTAGAGAATAAATCTTCAAAACATTTTAAACAAGGTATTTTAGTTAAAGAGTCCCTTACCACTTCATAAAAACTTGAATCATAAGAATTATTAAATAATAACATAAAAAAACTTTAAATATCATTAGAATATATAAATTCGTGATATAACATTTCAAAAGGGTTGTATATACACTGTAACGACCTGAAATTTTAAATAAATTTTGTTTCTTAATTTTGTGTGTTATTTTATTTTATACTCAATAAAACTATTTCATTTAATAAAATGAGTATAATTAAAATAAGACTGTTGGGTTTCGACTATTATATGACCGTTGGTCAATATGACCGTTGGAAACTAAATGATGCAATTATTTTATATAAATACAAGTGATATTGATTAATTAATATAGAAAGAAGATTCTATGGCCCCATCCAGTAGTCTTGGGCTGATCGAAGCCCATATGACAGAACTCGAGAAGGAGGTAGCACCTTTGGGCTTTGCTTTGGACCAAACCCAAGCCGAACTTCATCGTGTGAAGTTGGAATGGAATCACCTTCGCGAGAAGTTCAAGCTGATAGAAATCACTACTTGGGCAATGTTGGTCGAGCCGCCCCAAGATTCTATCACCCTAGCACACCTTAATCTTAGGTCCTATGCTGGTGTTATAAGGGGTTATGTAACGAGACCGTAACTGCCTTGTGTAATCCTTTGATTTAAAAAAAAGTGTTATTTCTTCTTATGGTGAAGTTTGTGAATTTCTAAATGTCCAGAGAAATATACTTTGCATATTATTGATGAATTTTAGAAAAAGATATTTTAAAAATATTTATGTAAACCTTAAATAATTAATAATGTGTAATTATTTTCAAAAAATGGTCTTCTACAGTTATTTTCAGTAAGAAATTTAGAGTCTAATAAGATCAACTTAATTTTTGATGAATAGTAAATTATCGATAGTGCTTTTATGATTATGATTAGTAATGTGATCAAATGGATTAAGTAACCTCACTTAAGAAAGTATTAATATAATCTATGCACCTTGATTAAGTAATGTGATTCAATAAAATAGGTAGATAACTGTTCTAGAAAGTACTGTTTAAGTATTCGTTTTTTTTTCAGGTGAATAGTGTTTTTTTATTTTAAAATTAAATTTAAAATATTTAGAAAATTATTTTTATAAAATGGAGTTCATTTTCGAATTCAGAGCATCGATATTAGGTTAAGGTGAATTTTTGGGATTTTTCTGAAATAGTTGAATTTTTAGTGAATAGTGTTTTTATTTTAAAAATTAAATTACAAATATTCAGAAAATTATTTTCATAAAATTAAGTTCATTTTTAAAATCAGAGCATCGATATTTGGTTAAGGTGAAATTTTGGGATTTTTCTGAGAAAGTTGAATTTTTAGTGAATAGTGAAAATACAGTTTTTGAGTTTCGGGTGTTTAATGACATCATTAAGGATGTAATAATTATACAATAATTCTGGTCGACTTATGAATAGTAAGATAAGGTATGAGGTGTCCCAATTGGCCAATACCAAGGGAAAATACCATGGGCAAGCCCATGGTTTTTCCAATACCACCGATGAGGTGTCCCTTGGCAATTAATGCTTTGTCCCCTCACTTCCCCTATAAATACCAAGACTTTCCCTCATTCATTTAATTTTAAAATCCTCTACAACTAAGTTCTAGTCTATTTACCTCCAAAGGAGTCCTCCCTAAGTGTCCTCAATCCTCCCAAGGTCCCGACCTTCAAGCTTTCAAAGTTACTCTTCTAGGTAAGGGAATATTTCACCCTCCTCTTTTAAGCCATGACTTCCTTTATGTCATGTCTTATATTTTCCATCTCTTTATGTTGAGATCATGTTATTATATGTTATCATTACTGTAAATTTTATGATCAAATGATTATAGACCCTCTCTTCTCTCATCAATTTGTTTTCTGAATTTTTAAGTGACGCCGTTAGGTTGCCGAATTACTCATAAAAGGAATCATGTCTTCTCTTTTCTTTCATGTTTCCTTTTTATGTGGTATGCCATTCATATTTCCATACCATGTTATTATCTACATGTTGTTATATATTTATACTATATTATAAGTTATTTATTAGTGGGTTACTCTTGTACCCTCTCTTTCCAATGTTTTCTAAAACCATGTTATATAGCTGTTATGCTGTAGAAATTTCTCCTCAAAATTTCTGTCTCTTTCTCTCCAGAAATTCTATTGTTTTTATGTGAATACCCAAAACTATTTCGTTTCTTTGGGTGTTCATAAATATATAAATATAATGTATTTGATTCTAGAATTTACATACATATAACCCTCACTTCCTTTCCATGGGTTATAAATGACATAATGATCTTATTTTTTTTAAGAACATTAAAACCGTCACGGTCTTGAAATGTAACCCATTTCTTCTATTCTCCATGGGTTATTTATGAAATGTTTGATTATGATCTATGTGTCTCACATGTATGTAAATACATATTAAGGGTGAACCCTGATAGCACTCGAATGCATTGGGTAAATATTTAATCTCTAGAGATGAAAAGTTTCACGATACCTTGGTGAATAACCTTGGTAATTTTTATGACACCTTGGGGATGAACCTTGGTGATATGTTCATGAATGTCTAAATGAAACGTTTTAGCCACATATTAAAGTTATGTTTCAAGTTATTTTCATTATGATATGCCTATACTTCCATTTCTCATGTCTTTCTGTTGTATTCAAGTTCTTTTCTTTATGATATGCCTATTCTTCCATTGCTCATGTCTTTCTGTTGTATTCAAGTTCTTTTCTTTATGATATTCCTATTCTTCCATTTCACATGTCTTTGTGTTGTATTAAAGTTATTTTCTTTATGATATGCCTATTCCTCCATGGCTCATGTATTTCTATTTTTATTCAAGTTCTTATTGATATCACAAGTACAATGATTCCCTTATTTACCCTTACTGGGCCTTCTACTCACCCTGTCCTTTGATGTCTGTCTCCAGGATATGAGATGAAGTAAATATACTTAGGATGAACCTATGATGAAGCCTTACAAGTGGTTTAGAAGATTGTTTATGTTGTTTTCATGTATTATCATCCTGATTTCCAAGACACTAAACTTTAAATATCCTCTGTTTATAAAATGCAATGAAAAGTTATGTATTGAAAAGGAGGGATGCTATATAAACCTTATAAGAGAATAAAGGTACATAACATTAAAATACACCTCAATGAAAGGATATAGAGACAAAGTCCCTTATCTTGAGTCTAATTAGTTATGTGTGTATTTTCCTTCCTAAATAATAAACTTATGTTAATTATTTACTCTATTGAGATTTTTTTTTTAAATTTATTATTCCTTTTATACCACTTATTACCATGTTATAACAATTAATTCATTATTTAAGTTTACAAAAGACGTTTTGATGATATTCGGTACTTGAGTCCAAACATTCTTTGATATGATGAATATAGTCAGAGTGGTCATTAGTAAATCATATAAATAATAATAATAACTAAATAATTATCATTTATATACATAAATTATACTTTTAAATCCATCTATTAAATATCGATATGAAAAATGAACTATGTTATAATCATGGAGATGAGAAGTCGTACGTATGCATGAATAACGTTTCTATTTTTAAATGATAATTTAAGAAGTAGTTAAGTATAAAATTATGTTTATATAATGATCATAATATCATTAATATAATATTAATCATTTAAATATACTTATATGTGTCATCCATGGGATGAGATGATGAAAAATGAATCACATCACTTCATTTAGGTGATAATTCACACGTACACATGAAAAACATTATCATTTTTCAATGCATTGAAAGGTAAGAAATTAAATGATATATTATATTTTAATAATGTTAAGTATGTAATGAATATCATATATAAACTTTAATTCCATCATTATATCCATTCTTGAGAGAAGGTGATAGAAAAATAATTAAATCTATTCGCGAGGCGGTAGTCCTCCGTACACACAAACAAATAATTATTTTCCCATTTGATGGAAAATGATATAGAAGTTGGTATTTACAAAAAAAATAACATCTCAGTATATTTAGGAAAATTGGGTTATTATTTTATCATGGTTTAATAAGGTTTTATGAATGTGAAAAAATTAACAATATAGAAACACTTGATTAAAAATGATACCTCTTCTTTAGATGATCACCTTTCTTAACACATTAAGACCATTAAGGATGTTGTTATTACAAATTAAGAGATCTATAATGTGTAAAGGTATTATAGTAAAGTATTTGTAAAAGTATTTTCCAAACGAAATAGGTTTTTAAGTGTAAGGAAAAGAGAATAAGAGTTTCCCTTTTATAAGAGAGGGGATGAGCACTCTTAGAATTTTTCAAAATATTAAATTAATATAAATTATTTTATTTCACATTGAGGATTTTTTAAGGTTTATAATTATAGATAAATATTTTATAACTAATACATAAAAAAACATAAACAATCCTATAATGATATGATAGATAAAAAATCGATAATGAGATGTTTTAGTTGTAATGAGTTGGGCATTATGCTAATCTGTATCCAAAGTTACTTACTTAGGGTGGAAATAATCATGATTAGATTCAAAAAGGTGTGGGAAAAATATTTTTATTCTACTTAAATTTACATTGAGACATTTGGTGAAGTTATGGAAGGTCAAGGGAGCTCGGTATTTTTGAAAGTTTAACCACCAGTTCAAGATTTTACACACTCCTTCTGAGGTTTTAAGTGATGCGATGATAAAGTTATTAAAGAATTTTTAGGAGATGTTTTGTTGGGTTCATGTGTATTTAATGATTTTGTTTAAATATAACTATGCATTTAAATTTGTAAATGAGTTTTAAGGTTTTGAAAATCTTTATGGTTTGTATGATCTTTGATGATTAAGGTTATTTTTAGGGATTTACATTATAATTCTAGGAATGTTTTGAGGATGAAATTATGATTATAAAATATAAATATATCACATAAGTATAATTAATTATATTCATAAAAAGTAAAAGAATTACTAAACTATATTAAAATCAAATTTAATGAAAAAATTTATACATTTACTTTTATTATTGGGAAATCAATGGAGTTTTAACCCGTCACCGATTTATAGTTTTGTGAGAGTTAACTTTATAAAGACCATGTTCTCTACAACTCTCCATTAGAACTTTATAGTTATTTTTTTCTCCAATTTTTGTGTATTTATACATGGAAACCTATTATGTGTTTCTTAGGTGACCTACATACTTTCCTTTATCTCTTTTCAATGGGATGTTTTATTAACCCCTGTTCTGATGTGGGATTTTAATAAAGGTATTTTGAAAATTTAAAGATCTAGTTTTCAATCCCATGTTAAAATTTCAAGGATAAAATTTATTAATTGGTTAGGGGAGAATTTAATATCCCTATATTTTAAAATGAAACACTCTGTTAGATAGCGTACAAAATATACCACATCAAGCTTAAAAAGAAAACTAAATATAATTATTTAATATGATAGTTATTTCCTAGATGTTATATTAAATGGTATTAATAACAATAACTATAAAATGTTTACACATGTTTATATATATATTTTTTCATTCATTCAGTATATTTTGTAGGCATAATATAAGTAAAAATCAAATTTCATGCATAAAAGATGTATTTTTCTAAAAAGGCATTTATACAACCTTTTAATTGAATATTTCTTTTAAAAAAATAAATTTTTACAAATTTATAAATTTTATTTTAAAAAATAAAAATAATTTTTAAATGTGTGATATCAAAATTTAATTTGGTTTATTATTTGGTATTTTTCGGATAAGTTTCATTTTTTGATGAGTAATGAAAAATAATGCATTTTAATTGAAAACCGACTTTTCATATAAATAATTTATAATTCGAAATTATATTTTAAAGTGGTTTAAAATTAAAATTAGATTAATTATAAATATATTAATCTAATTTATGTTATTTTAATAATTTTTATTTTGAATTTTCATATAAAAACTTTTCATGTTTTTTTAACATTTTCTCTTTAAAAACCCTCTTTCTTGCCCTGTCTACGAGATGAATTTTAAATTAATTTTAACCAATCACGTGTTTTGAATTTTGAAAAATGGATTCAATATTTTTAATAATATGGTTAATATTTATAAAATAGGACCCTTTTATTTTGTATAATATGAATAGTCAACTTAGTAATTTTTATTACCGTAGTTAGGGTAATCAGGTAATTAAGGGTGAAAATAATGTGATAAGGAATAGAAAATTACCCTAAAACTTTTAATAATTTTATTTGATAAGTTATTTTTGACCAAAATCATCTTTGGGATGAATTTATGACTACTTTGATCCACTTAGATCACTTTAATCCCTTTATGATGTTTTATTTAAAGAAGTGTCAAAGATGTCATACTCTTGTTTTTAATAATTATAACATTTCTAATATAGCATTATTCAGAATATATATCTAACTATAAATAATCATTTAAAAGATAAAATATTTATCTTTATCATGTAAATTTAATTTTAATTTCTAGTATAAAAAATAATTAATTTAAATGCTTACAAAACAGTGATGTAGTAATTATTTTTTTAATGGAAATATCAAATAAATGGTATTAAATTTTTTAAAATAAATATAATTTAAGATTATTAATGTCCTAAAATAATTTTATAGATGACCTTGAAATATAGAAGATTCATTAAAATAGTTTTATCGAATATATATTATTTTATTGATTTTTTGTAAAAGTGGAATTAATGAATAATGTCAAAATTGACATTAATGATATTTAAAATAAATAATACTTTTTTCAGTTATGTAAAATTATTAAAAATATAAAATTCATAAAAATTATTGGTTTAATGTTTAATATTTAATTAGTTATCCATTTATGGTTAATTTTATCATTTTATAGTAACTATATTAACCCTCAAAGAGTAAAAATCTATGTTGTCACTGTAAGAATTAAAGGGGTTAAATACGGGTTAAAATCAAAACATGGGGGTTAAAAAATAGTCAAAATATGTTTAATTTTTATTGGATGAATGTATTTTAACCCATAATATAGGTCTTATTTTAGGAATAACACCACCCTTGGTGGTCTAAAGGTGTTAATCAATTGATATTATCAAAATAAAAGGTATCATTTTTAATCAAGAGTTTTTTTATTTATTCTTCCACTTCCATAAAACATTTTTTCAACCATGATAAAATAATAAATATATTATAAATAAAATACTGAGATGATATTATTTTTGTTTCATTACCCTTATCCATCTATTTTCCCATCGAATTGGAAAATAATTCATCGTCTGTGTGTGTGACAGACTACCACCTCGCGAACCGATGTAACTTGTTTTCCATTACCATCCCTCAAGACTGGTTATCATGATGTAATTAAAGTTTATATATATTATATTCATTAAATATTTATAATTATGAAATATAATATATCATTTATGATCTATCCTTTCCATGCAAAGAAAAATGATATCGTTATTCGTGCGTATGTGTGAATTATCACCTCTACGAAGCGATGCGAATACTTCTTCTTCACCACAAAACACAAATGATATATATAAGTATATTTAAATTATTAATATGATTAATATGATATTATTTATATTTTATCATTATTAAAAGGTAAAATTATTCTGCTCTTCTTTCCATAATAATCATTGAAAAATGGAAACATTACTAATGCGTACGTAAGGCTTACCGTCTATATGATTGTAATGTAGTTGATTTTTCATAAACATATTTAATAAATGGATTTAAAAGAATAATTTATGTATAAAAATAATAATCAATTCATTATTATTATTCAATATATTATTTACTAATGATCACTTTGACTATTGGCATCATACCAAAGTAATTTTGGACTCAAGTACCGAATATCGTAAAAAACATCTGACATAAACTTAAATAAATAATTAATTTTTTATAACATGGTAATAAGTGAATGAAAAGTAATAATAAACTATAAAAAGGTTGTCAAGAAATTATATAATTAACATAAGTTTATTAATCCAGAATAAAAATTACATACGTGATGAATTCGACTCAAGGTAGGAGACTTCGTCTCAATCTTCTTTCATTGTGGCATATTTTGATGTTGTATATCCACCTTCTTTTATGAGGTGTATATACATTACCTTGACATAGAATATCATGAATTTATTTATTCTCATGTTATTTAATGCTTTGAAAATTTTTATTCTTCCATGGCGCTTATGATCCAAATGTTTCAATGTGGTATGCAATACTTCGAATGTTTAAAGATTTAATTTCAAAATCCCTTCCTCCATGTCAATATTCATAATATTATTTTATATGTTTATTTTTATGGATATAAAAGGATTATAGAGAAAATTTTATATATATATTTAATTTCATTCAAAGGTTTTCCAAAAAGAATCTTTTTTACATGTCTTTCATGGAATGTTTTGACAAACTACAAAAGGAATGTTATACTCTTAACTTACACGATGAAAATGAATTTTCCGCCGCTATGGAAATTATTTTATTTTTTCATTAATTTACAATATTTCATGATTACATAAAATAATAAAAATATTTATCTTTTTGGTTATTTTTTGAATTGAAAATAGTTTGTCAACAAAAAGGGTATTTTGGTATTAAAAATGGGTTCTTCAAAGAAAAGAGTATTTTTATCCGAAAGCATTTTTCAAATGGGTTTAAAAGCGTTTTTCAAAGGGTTTTATGATGAATTATTTTATTCATGATATGGTACTTGAGAATTATATTAAATGGGCCATCTTGATACAAATTATATGAAGGGTTGAAACCCATTATAGCATATATGTGAGCCTGATATTGCTTATATGAATGGTTGAGCGCCATTATAGCTCATGGGAAACGGGTGAGGCCGATATAAATTATAAAAATAGTTGATACATATTATAACTCATGGGTGAGATTGATATAGAATATATGAAGGGTGGTCCCCATTATAGAGCTCCAATATATTAGGTAATAATAATATTGGAATCTAGATGTACTGTTATTCCAATTGAAAGGGTTTTGAAATGGTTTTATGTATATGATGCCCCAAGTAATCTTAAAAAGTTGTAATTTCTTTATATGAGTTTTAATGATTTTATTTTAGAAATTTTTTTTTTATGATAACAAGTTTTATTTCATTTTTTTATTGAATTTTTAAGATAAAGTAAATTTTATAATATTTTTCAGGTTTTTACCAATCTAATGGTTTTCTTTCATTTTATATCCCTCACTAAGATTTTGTGATCATCCCATGTTCTTTAAATGTTTTCACAGGGTTGAAGGTTTGGTATGGGAAATGAATAATTCAAGTAAAAATTTGTGCAATTTTTCCATGAAAATAATTCACGCTTTATTTTAAAATTTTTATATTATAGGGAAAATGAATACTAGTCAAAAGTGACCACTTTGTATTTTATGATTTTCTTATATATGTGTAATTTCTTAATTCTATAAAAATCTAAAATTGAAAAGATACTCAATGTCGAAGAAACTAATTTCTTTACTAAACTCAATATTATGTAATTTCTAAGAACAAGACATTATAGTTTGTTAGTGGAATCATTTTCTTATTTAATTTGGATATAAAAGCATTTCAAACTTTTGAACATTTTCACTTTAAAAACCAGCTTTCTCACCCCATCCACGAGATTAATTTTAAATTAATTTTATCCACTTAATTTTTTTTAATTTTTAAAAATAGATTCCATATTTTTAATAATAAAGACAAAATTTATAAAATAAGTCACTTTTATTTTTCGAAAATATTAATAGTAAATATAGTAATTTTTATTACCACAATTAAGGGTAAATTGGATAATTAAAGCTAAAAATAATGTGATAAGGATTATAAAATCACCCTAACACTTATCCTAATTTTATTGGATGAGTGAGTTTTGACCATAATCATCCTTAGAACGAATTTATGACCCGTTTGAGCCACTTAGATGAATTTAAGACCCTTATAGTATTTTATTTTTTTTTAAAATTTGAACTTTTTATACTAATGTTTTTAATAAGTACAACATTTTTAATATATGGTTATCTAGAAGATATGTTAAACCATAAATAGTATTTTTAAATATAAAATATTTATCGTCATCAGGGTAATTTAATTATAATTCTTATAGATGAAATAATTAGCTTAAAGTCTTACACAACAATGATGCAGAAATTATTAAATTAATAGAAATATCAAATAAATGATATTAAAAATAATAAAATATATATAATATGAGATAATTTATATTTTCCAAGAATAATATAGACGACTTTAAAATATTGGGGATTCATTAAAATAGTTGATTCGAAGATATATTTTTGTATTGATTTTTGTAAAATTAAAAGCAATGAATAATGTTAAAATTGACTTTAATGATATTTAAAATAAATGATATTTTATTAAATGATATAAAATTATTAAAAAAATATAATTTGGTCAACTAATTGTGATAAGTTTTAAAATGTCATCAATGATCCATTTATGGTTCGTTTTTCAATTTATAGTAACTATATTAACCCTCAAAGAGTAAAAATCCATGTTTTCATGGTAAGAATTAAAGGGGTTAAATAAGGGTTAAAACCAAAATATAAATATTAAAAAGCTTTCGAAGCATTCATAATATTCATTAGAAGAATTTATTTTGATCCTTCATCATCATATCTTCGAAATAAATCAGTTTGGAGGCATTTGGAATAGAAAATAAATTTATATTAATTTAATATTTTGAGAAATTTCAAGAGTAGCCATAATCTCACTTATAAAATGTTTTGATATTCCTTCAATATATTTGATAGACACAATATAATAACATATCCAATTTTATGTATAAAAGCTGCATTTGTCTAAAAAGTCCTTTTTCCCACATTTTATTTTAAGACTTATTTTAAAACTAAAATTTGAAACTTTTATAAATTTTATTCAAAAAAATAAATTTAATTTTTTAAAGAAGAATAATTTTTTTTACTTTAGTTGAATTTTTGGTAATTTTTGATAAGTATCATTTTTTGATGACTAGTGAAAAATACTACATTTTAATTGAAAACTGACTTTTCATCTAAATACTTTATATTGTTAAATTATATTTTAAATTGGTTTTAAAGTAACAATAGATAAATTATACATCTATTATTATAATGTTGGTAATTATAATCGATTTCATATTGAAATTGGATATTAAAACTTTTTGAACTTTTGAAGATTTTTACTTTAAAAATTTGCTTTCTCACCCCATCTATGAGATTTCTTTTATATTAAATTTATCCACTAATATTTTTTGATTTTCAAAAATTGATTCCATATTTAGAATCATAAGGTTTAAATTTAGTAAAATATTTTATTTTATTTTTGGACAATATGAATAGTTAACTTAGTAATATTTATTACTATGGTTAAGGGTAAATCAGTTAATTAATTGTAAAAATTGTATTATAAATATTATAAACTACCATAACACTTGTCCCAATTTTATTGGTTGAGTATTTTTAGACCAAAATAATACTTGGGATGAATTTTTGTCTTTTTTGAGCCACTTAGACAACTTGAATCCCATCATAATATTTTATTTTAAGAAAAGTCAAACTTATCACTATAATATTTTTAATAAGTATAACATTTTTAATACGTGGTTATATAGAATATATATTTGACCATAAATACTATTTTTAAGGTTAAAATATTTAAAATCATTGTGGTAGTTTATTTTTATTTTTAGGGTAGAAATAATTACCTTAAAGGCTTTCACAACGATGATGAAATAATTGCATAATTAAAGGAAATATCAAATAAATGAAATTAAAAATATTAAAATAAATATAATTTGAGATAATTAACATAATCCATGATTTTTTAGATTAATTTTATATGTTAGTAATGTTTTATTTGTTTTTGTTCATATTTATCTTGTTGTATTTATTTTTTGTAAATGTCAAAGTAATGAATAGTGTTAGAATTGACATTAATGACATTTTAAAATAAATAATATATCATCAAATGATATAAAATTCCTAAAAATATTAGATTCGAAAAAATTATTGGGATAAGGTTTAAAATCATCTATGATGTATTTATGGATGTTTTGATATTTTATAGTAACTATATGAACCCTTAAAGAGTGAAAATCCTTGTTATCATGGCAAGAATTAGAGTTAAAATTATTGTTAAAACCAAAAGATAATGGTAATAATTTAATATAAACTTGTATAATTTTAATTTTATGAATTTATTTTCACACATAAGTATACTATATTTGATATTAATTAGTTTGGAACCATTTTTATTTGAAAATTAATTTATATTAATTTATTATTTTGTGAAATTCCAAGAGTACTCCTCCAATCTCTTATAAAAGGGAACCTCTTCTCGTTTTTACACACTTAAAAACCTATTTGGTTAAAAAATACCTTTCAATATACCTTCATAAAAACACCCAAAACATGGTAGAGATATTATTTTAGGCATGACCCCATCCTTAGTGGTCTTAAGGTGTTAAGAAAAGAAGATCATCTGAAGAAGAGGTATCATTTTTAATCAAGTGTTTCAGTTTTGTTTATTATTAAACATCCCTAAAACCCTATTAAAACATAAAAAATAATTAATAAAATATATTAAATATAATTATATTTTATTATTTTTGTGGAAAAACCCATATCCATATTCTTTTCCATCAAATGGGAAAAAAATTTATTGTCCGTGTGTATGGAGGACTACCATCCCGCGAACCGATGTAATTCCTTTTCCCTAATCATATCACAATATTGGTTATAATTATAGATTTAAATTTTATATATCATAATCATGTAATATTCATAATTATTAAAAGATAATATATCATTTATTTTATTACTTTTCCATGCATAGAAAAATGGTAATGTCGTTCGTGCGTACGTGTGAATTATCACCTACACGAAGTGATGTGATTTTATTTTCATCATAAAATCACTAGGATGATATATATAAGTATATTTAAATTATTAATATGATATTAATTATATAATTATAATTATGGAAAAATAAAATGATTCTTACCATTTTTCCATAATTATCATTGAAAAATGTAAATGTTACTCATGCGTACGTACGACTTACTGTCACCATTATTGTAACATAGTTCATTTTTCATATCCATATTTAATGGATGGATTTAGAAGTATAATTCTTTAATAAAAAATATAATTATTTCATGATTATTATTAGGGATATGATTTAATTATGACCACTTTGACTATAGACATCATACCAAAGTAATTTTGGACTCAAGTACTGAATATCATCAAAACGTCTAATATAAAATTAAATAGTCAAGTAATCATTATAACATATTAATAAGTGGTATAAAATAATAATAAACTTGAAAAAGTTTCTAAATAAAGTAAATAATTAACTAATGTTTATTATTCAGGAAGGTAAAGACACACACGGCGAACCAGACTCAAGGAAATGGACTTTATCTCATTCTCCTTTTATTGAGGCATATATTGATGTTATGAATCTTTAGTCTCTTATAAAGTGTATATAAAACCCTTTTGAAATTTTATATTATGAATTATCTATTATAATTATATTTAAAGTTTTTTTAATGTTATTATTTAATTATTTTTATGATTTAAGTGTTTCTTAAGTGATAAAACACTTTTCTTTTTAAAAAGAATCATCTTCAAGAGTATTTCTTCCAACTCTTTATCTTCCATGTAAATATTTTTAAAATTATTTTATTAATGTTTTTATATAAACATAAAATGTTTATAAATTATATTTTATGTCTCTTTTTTACTTTACTTTAAAAGGATTTTAAATGGAATCTTTTTACATGTTATATACAGAATGTTTTGACAAACAACAAAAGGAATGTTCTATTTTTAATGTACACAACGACAATGAATTTTCAACTGCTATGGAAATTATTTTATTTTTAGGTTCCTTTGTAATATTACATGTTTTATTAAATGAAAAAACCTAATTATTATTTTGGGTTTTATGGTATTAAAAATGGTGTTTTAAAAGAAAATGATATTTTATTTTCTGAGAGTGTTTTTTCATTTGAGTTTAAAATATTTTTTCAAAAGGGTTTATAATGAAAGTGTTTTCATGATATGGTATTTAACAATTATATGAAATAGGTGTGATTAATACAACTTATACAAAGTTTTGAGCTCTATTATAGCTCACAGGTGAGCCTGATATGGCTCATACGAAGGGTTGATCCCTATTATAGCTCATGAAAAATATGTGAGCCCAATATAAATTATATGAAGTGTTGTGCCCCATTTTAGCTCAAGGGTGATCCAGATATAGATTATATGAAGTGAAATATGCATTACAGATCTCAGATTCATTGGGTAATAATAATATTGGAATTCGGATGCATGGTTATTCTAATTGAAAGGGTTTTGAAAAGGTTTTATGTATATGATTCTCTAAGTCACCTAAATGAGTTTTAATTACTTTCTATGGGTTTTAATGATTTTATTTGAAAACAATGTATATTTTTTCATGTGAAAATGTTTCATCTCATATTCTTAATGAACTTTGAAGATTAAGGTAAACGTTATATGTGTTTTTTTCTACTGAACCAATGTTTTCCTTTCTTTTTTATATAACTTAATTAGATTTGGTTGTCATCCCATGTTTTTGAAATGTTTTCATTTGGTTTAATGATAGGTATGGGATAATAATAAGTCAAGTTGAAAGTCATTGAGTTTTTCTATGAAAAAAATTCATGATTTATTTTTAATTTTTTATATTGTGGAAAAAATAGATACAAATTGAAAGTGTTTACTTTTTATTTTATGGGTTTTTATGTATGAGTTATGACTTAATTATCTAAAAATCTAAACCTGAAAATATCCTCAATGTGAAAGAAAGTAAAATTTTTGACTTAAACTCAAGATAATGAAATGATTAACGTTGGGGACTTAGAGTTGGCATCAAAGGATGGTTTAGACACCATTAGTGGTAAGAATAATGTAAAGAAATGACCCTTAGAAGAATCTAATTTATGGTTAAGTTGAAATGATGTATAATCTAAATATTAACTTTTTAATTCATCTAAAGTATGTTTGTTCAGAATTATCTTCCACAGAAGAAACAAGGAAGATATAGTCAGAACGAATTGAGAGGAAAATATCCTTCCAAATTTGTATCTCAATATGGTTTGAATTGGAATAGAATATATAGTTTTAGTGATGGATTAGTTGACACTAGCTATAAATGGTGGTGGTATCCATGATAGAGAGGAACTTGATGTACCATGAAGGAACATGTCTATATTGGAGCATTTCATGAGGCAACATTCCCCATCATTCAAAGTATCATATTACCTAGTAGTATATGAATGATTGATCAATTCCGTAGAAAAGATATTTGAATTCATAGAAATTTTAGAATGACAAAAGTTAACTCAATCCATCTATCATTTTGAAGGTGAAGCTAACCAATGTTAGTTTTTGGTCAAGAGTACTGGAAAGAAATATGATATTGATTCTATAGAATGGGATGAATTTAAGAATATTTTCTTTGAGAAATATTTCCCTAATTTTCTTAGGATTATGATAGAGAAAAAATTATTTGAATTGAGGAAAAAATATGAATATTTTGAGGCTAAATATTAAGATAACTTCACAAGATTGGCCTGGTGAGTGATAGAACTTATCTAATTCATTGATAGTAAAATTAACAGATTTAACTGAGGATTAAAACTAATATTAAAAAGAGAATTATATGTGAAAGAATTTTAAAGTTATGAGAATATTTTTCATTATGATGAGAAACTTGATACGTAGTTTGTCAACACTTATGTGCCATGAGATGACAAGAGTAAGAAATAGAAAGGTGAAAGGAAATAGAGAGGTAACTAACTAGGAATTCTAGAGGTAAGTATAAAACTTTTTCCAAGCATGATAAAATAAATTTAAGGTAATGTATGCCAGGATCTGGAAAGTGTTACTAGTGTGGTAAGTTTAGTAACAAGGTTCGTGACTATAAAGAAAAGACTCATGAACAATCCAAGAATGAGATTATAGATAGCCAATCGACTATGAGATGTTTTAGATGCAATGATTTGGGGAATTATAATAATATGTGTTTTATGTTACATACTCAGGGTGAAAATCATCATGATCAGAAACAAAAAGTTGTGGTAAAATATTTTTTTACTAGTTCATTTAATATTGAGACATATGGTGAAGTGATGGAAGCTCTGGTGAGCATGGTATTTTTCAAAGATTAAATATAAGTTGAAGGTTTTAGACACTTTTTATGAGGATTTAAATGATGATATCATAAAGTGATTAAGTAGTTTTTAGGATATGTCTTATTAGGGATATGTTTATCGGAGGATTTTGTTTAATGAGAATTATGCCTTTACTTTTGGAATTTTTTTCAAGGTAATTTCAAACATAAGGGTTTATATGATCTTTGATTATTAAGGTTATTTTTAGGGATGTAAATTATAATTCTAGGAATTCTATGAGAGTGAAATTGTAATTATAAATTAGAAGTATATTAAGAAAGTATATTTCCTTATATTTATAAGTATTAAATGAATTACTCAACTCTATGAAAAGTATTTTGAATAAAAAATTTTATTCCTTTAATTTTATTATTGGGAAATCAATGGAATATTAACCCATCATATATTTATGGTTTTGTGATGGTTAAATTTATAATGAACTTGTTATCTATCACTCTTCATCAATACATGATAGCTATTTTTGTCTTCTATATTCATGTTTTCCTATATGGAATCCTACTATGTGTTATCTCAGGCAATATTCACACTTTCCGTTATCTCTTTTCAAATGGATGTTTTATTGACCCTTGTTCTAATGTTGGATTTTAACAATGGTATTTTGAAAATTCAAACCCCTTGTTTTCAATCCCAAGTTCAAATTGTGAGGATGCAATTTATTAAATGGGGGAGAATGTAAGATAATGATATTTTAAATGGAAACACTTTGTTAGAAAAAATATAGAATACTCTATATTGAGTTTAAATGTGAAAATAAATATTATTATTTAATATGGTAGTTATCCCCTAACCATTATATTGATGTGTATGAATATGACTAGATATATAATGTTAACACATGTGTAAGAACCCAATTTTTTTTATCTTAGATATGGATCCTTTTATATTTTGTCTAATTCTTTATTTTGGACCTAATATGGATACCTAATGAGGTTATATATGTTATTGGGGTGTCTGGGGATTGTTCGGAGCTCAAAACCCCATTCGTTGTGGAAAAAAGATTGGCTACTCGGTTAATAGAAATTGTGTGAGATATTACCCACAGTTACTACTAACCATGAAGGGCTTGACAGTGAGAAGCATGATGCTTTAGGGTTTGAGGAAACCATTCATATTGGACCGCACAACCATGCATATCATATACAACTATTAACAGATCCATTTCTCACAGTTGGCACATGGTTTCTCATACCATGTGGCCTAATTTTGTGGGTCCCCTCTTGAGGAAGTTCCATTTATACGATTGGCACACTATTTGGAAAATTGGGTATCCAAACAACATTGTCCAATTTTTTTTGTTAAAATGACCAAACTACCCTTAATGAGTTATAGTTTTAATCCTTTTATTTGTTTTTATCTTTTCTACAATATACAGTGGATCTCTCCTTTCATTGAGATCCCATTTTTACTAACCTAGGAAATTCCATAACATCTCTATCTGATGTTCGTTTCAGCTTCTGTTGGTCTCATTGGATAGCCACAGATAAGATCCCAATTCCATTTTATCGATTTATTGAATTTATTTCCCTCTATGATTCTATTAAGATGTAAGATTGTATGCTCTATTTTCAAGGCATTGATCTGTTCTTCAGATATCTTCCAATCCATGCCAAATTAATGGCTGATAATGGACATGGAGAGTCATATGAGCCTAATTAAAGTGGTTTATAACTCATCCCTCAAATTTTCATCATTTTATAAATTGTCTTAGTTTTTCACATGCTGATTTAATTGGGTATGTCCTATTAAATTCATGTTCCTTTCTTATAGTGGTTAAAATCATATTCTATGACCCTTGTTATATATATGTTATCCA
The DNA here is from genome assembly GCA_963277665.1 of Viscum album. NCBI lineage: Eukaryota > Viridiplantae > Streptophyta > Magnoliopsida > Santalales > Viscaceae > Viscum > Viscum album. The sequence goes on from OY728150.1 coordinate 525,836,595, forward strand.
TCATTGGAGGTTACATATTCAATTTAGACCAACCGAACTTGGGTGTTTTTTTAATTATTCTTTTAGTAGCTTGTTAATATTATTTGTTCCACCATTTGGGTGTCCCTTGACTTGACCTTGGTGAAGGTAAGTGTTAATTAATTAAATGAAATGTAAGTTTCTAGAACATTTATTCTTATCACTCAAAAGTTTTAAGGTTAGTTATTCAACTTGATAAATCAATATTAAATGTAAATGGAATGTATATTATATATATGAATTGGCTTAATTAAATGTAATATAATAACTTGGTTGCACATTTGTATCACACCTTGACATGCTTATAGAAGAAAGTGCAGTGAATCTAATGAATTGAATAAGACTTATTTGAATTCTAAATGGTTGTATGTACTTAACCTTGTAAAAGTAATGAAAGGTATGTAATGAAACCCTTTGACATATTAAACAACATGAATATTACATGACCTAATTAATTTGAAAAATAAATTATAAGGATCCTATTGTATATGAACCTTGAAATCAATATAAGAGTGATTAGACTCGAGCTAGACATAGATTCATGAAGAAATTCCTTGAGCACTCGTGGATGCCATTCTGATTTAGGGATACTAGTTTCCAAGGTTCATACCCACCTTGGAACCTAATCCGTATTTACTTGTGGATGCCTGGTATGACATTTTATGATCCTTACATTATTTTTATTGGATGCCTTGGACACACTCCTTGGATTCAGTATGACATCTATGAACATGAGGTACCTTAGATAAACACTTGGGTCTAGTCATTGATTATCCTATATTTCCTTGGATAGATTCCTTGGAATCAGTTAGAATTACATTACTATGGAATGCCTTGGGATATATCCCTTAGATTACAATATTACACTTATATCCAGGATATAGGTTATTACTAAGTTGGATCGACCCCTATTGTCAAGGATCCCTTAGTAATTTCCTTGGATATTCTTCATTATCATCATCATTAGGGATAATAATTTATTAGTAAAACGATGGGTTTTTAGTGCTGGTAATACCTCATGTGAATTATTTATATAAATTGTAACTTAATTAATAAATAAAATGATTACATGTTCAAACACCAACTGAGGATGAAGTAGGTACTTGGGTATTTACATTTCTGTACTCATTTACATTTATATATGAATTCCTGTACATTTATTAATTTATATTACATGGACTAGATGTTATAGATTCCATTGGTGGTGGCTTACTGATATTTATCTCACACCATATTCGGGCCACCATTGGTACTCGAGATGATTACATGTTTGTAGGTGCTGACAAAGGGAATCATACATTTTTGGACACTTGATTACTTTTTGCATTAGGATGGATCTTGGTAGCAGCTAATCGAGATGGACCTCAAAATTCTTGGATAGTTTTTGATTATTTTTTCTTATATTTCATAACATGTATTGTCTGCTGCCTTGTATCCATGTTTTCTAGTTTTAGAGAGACATAAAATGTATCATCAACTTTTGTATATTATTATTATATGTTCCTATTGTTTATAATTTTTTTGATACTACTATGCCATCTAATATAATACTTACAATATTAACCTGTTATTAATTTTACCCACTGTTCTACACTCTAGTAATAAGGGTATAGTATCCCTATAGACACAACCTATGTCCTCTCTACTAGTCATCATCATTTAGAATTTGGGGAGATACGTTTGAGTCTATACGGCCAACCAGGCTCAGGGCACCTTTGAGTGGAATATGGGATCAGGACATCACAAAGTGGTTTCAAATGGGTTCCTTTATTGATTTAATATTTAGAGAAAATATAGATGAGGTTAGGATCTCTTTGGATTATGGTTATAAGGCGTTCTTGAGCATTTCTAACCCATGTTTAGGGAAAATATCGAGTTTCCTGAATAATGATTGTTGTTCTACATTTTCCTATTACAATTGATATCATCTCACCATTGGGTGATGCACATGTTGTGTTATGGTTATTACTATTATTCTGATTGAGGATTTCTTTTATCCTTTGATTGATGAAATTAGGGTAAGGATCATTGTTACAAGCATTATATTAAGATCCTAGAATTCAAATTGCATGCATATTCTATGCCATATATGTGAATTTCATTATTGTATTACTTGTATTTCTTTTGAATGTTGAGTTATCCTTGTTATATATATATATATGTATGTGCTTCTCTTTGGATATGATTAAGGGATTTCCAGTTTCAATTCATGATGTGTATGGGCCCTTGTGGGTTGGAATGGGTAGTTTACCGAGTCAATCCATCATATATAACCTATGAAATTCTAATATTGGATATAGTTTGGGTTAGATTAAGATTAAATGGGTATCAATTTCAGTGATAAGGTGTATAGGCCTTGATTCACTAGGACTGACAACTCATTTTAATCAAACTTTTATATAAGTTTATAATCAAATTAAATTAAAACATTTGAAACATGGATTATAAATAAATAGTTTTTTATAAATGAATAGACAAGGTGATATTGTCCCTTTATTTACTAGAACCCTTGCAATTCAAACTTGAACACTTACCAATACATGGCCTTCTAAGTGGGTAGTTAGCCCTTCTTTTTTACATTCTAATTATTTTTGTGTTTCCATCAGTTCAATATTGTTCTGAGGCATGTTCTTGGAATTTTTAGACCAATGCTGCCACAAAATCCTTATTCCTTATTAAAGGAGGGTGGTGATGACCATGCTATGGACGTGGTGGGGCCTGAGATGTTAGTCTTACCTATAGGATTACCATTTGAGACACCAACTTCTATATCTGATTTGGGAACTGATACTTAGATTCATGAGAGTTTTGTATGTATGATGTAGTCTATGTAGGGTGATATGTTAGTTATGGAGTACTCAACAAATATTTTTAAGTTACAGCTTTACAACGCTTCTATCTGGAGATGAGATTTCATGTGCTATACACTTTGAGTATGGGCTCATGTATTCCATCCATAATCAGGTGAATGTATTTCATATACCTAATTTATCTAAGGTCGTCAATCAGGCTCTTATCATTGAGCTCAACTTGAGTGAAGGTGATAGTACCGGGCACTGAGGATCAGTTCTGAGGTAGGCCAATAGTTCTTCCGATAGAAGGAAACATTCCCTTAAGTTTTAACATCAGACAAATGGCGGTCAAAGTAACCACACTGAAATATACATTGTATGAAATTAGTGTGGGCGTTATGGGAATTTATAGCCTCAATGTAATAGAGCCCCTATGGAGTGCCCTTTTTGCAGTTGTTTGGTACATCTTCAGAGATTTCTATCAGAACTTTCCATTTTCATCTGGTAAAATAGGCTCTACACAATCTCTTTATTCTGGGGTAGGTTCTTTTATTCCACATCAGGTGGGGAGTTGGAGTAGCATTGGAAAGACTGGCTGAGGAGGAGGTTGTGGTCATGGTAGCAAGACTAGATCATCAGCACCAGCAGAGCGGTCATACTCATGATTTTCCAACTATAGAATAGGGCTGTGGATTAGACCAGTTTCATGATTTATAACTGATAACAAATGAACATAGTGTTGAACCATCTACAGTACACGATACTATTCTAGTAGAAATTACTATAGTATTTTCTTTGTTTGATATAGGTTCTTAACACTTTTTTATCTTTTATTTTATTATGGAAAGTGTTGGGTTGGAAATTTAGTATTACTATGGTGAAATGACCCTAGATACACATTTGGGAGTATGTTCAGAGGGAATACACCAATGAAGGGACTATCAATTTGAGAAAATAAGTTACCATTTCTTGTGGGACCTCTTCATACTCAAGATGAAGGGATTTGATGTCATTCTTAGGATGGATTTGTTGGTCCCTTATTTGGCCTTTGTAGACCAGTATATTCATAGGGTATTGTTTACATCACCATAGGGTAGAATTTATCTACAAAAGGTTGTGTGGTATGTTCAGGATAGTAGAGATATACTAGAGCATCATGGGATAGGTGGAGTGACTGCCTAGATTACTAATATCTTCAAAGAGGATCATGGTTTATATCTGGATGAATTATCTCAGGTAGTAGACTATTTTAGGGAAATTTTTCTGGAAGATTTTTCTAGATTACCTATTGCTAGAGAGGTAGAATATATAATTGATCTTGTTCCAAGAGTATATCAATTGTCCATAACTCTATAAAGGATAGAAAATTTTGAACTCTATGAGCTTAATAGATAATTGGAGGACTTAGAGGCCAAAGGTTTTATATGAAACAATAATTCCTATTGGGATTTTCACATTATTTTTTCCAAGAAAGAGTATGTCACCCTTCATCTATGCAAGTATTATAGATAGGTGAACCAAATTAAGGTCAGGAACTGGTATCCACTACCTCTAATAGATGATCTCTTTGACCAGCTATGAGGAGCTTGGATATTCTCAAAGATCTACATGAGACCAGGCTATCATCCGATGTGAGTCAGGATATCAGACAAAATTCTTATAAATTTTTATAGCAGGTATGGTCTGTATGATTATATAGTTTTGCCATTTGATCTTAAAAATTTACCTGCCACTTTTATGGATTTTATGAATAGGGTTTTCCATCTCTATCTAGATTCTTTTTTCATGGTCTTCATGGTTGACATATTTGTGTATTCTCACACTCGTAGCGACCATGCTAAACATATTGATATTGTTATGAATACACAGAGAGGGAATCATATTTATTCCAAGATTTATAAGTGAAACTTATAGATAAAAAAAGTTCACTTATTGGGTCATATTATCTCGAAAGTCAGAGTCTTTATTGACCTAGAGAAGGTGAGTGCTATGGTTTCCTAGAAGTAGCTCAAAAACATGTTTGATATATGGAGTTTATTTAGGTTGAATTGATATTATAAGAGTTTTATACAGGACTTATCACACCTTTATTCACATCATAATGCTATTAAAAATAAGGTTGTTAAGTTACTATGTTCATAAGTGTGTGAGAAATCATTTCTAGAGCTAAAAGGACGGTCTGTCTCGACACCCATTCTGATTCTTCCAGAGCCTAGTAGAGGCTATAAAGTGTTTTTTAATTCATCTGAGAATAGGATAGGTGCAATGATGATGCAAGAGGATAATGTTTTTCATATATATATCTAGAGTTGAGGCCTCATGAGATAAATTAACTAACACATGACCTCGAGCTAGAAGCAGCTTTCCATGCCTTACGTTGCTGGAGACACTATCTAATGGGTGAACACTTTGAGATGTATATGGAATGAAAGAGAATGAAATATATCTTTATATAGTGTGAATTTAATCTTATACAATGAATATGGGTTGAATATATTCACTCCTTTTATTTAAGTTTTTCTATATTCCTGGAAAGGGAAATGCAATAGCTGATGTACTGAGTTGGAAAAAATAGGAACATGCCGTAAAGGAAGACACTGATTAATAGGAATTAATGGATCTTTTTTTCTGAGATTCATTTAATGTTTCATGATAGTTAAGAATATTATTATCTATTAGTATTGACAGTTACCTCTTCCATCCTTAAGAAGGTGAATGGAAGGCAATTTTTAGATCTAGAAATCTTGGTTCACCGTGACAGTGTTTCAAAAGATGACCCACCTTCAGATTGGTTTGTGGGCAAAGACTACATCCTATATATATATGGATGTGTCTTGGTTACTAAATATATGAGAGAGGAACTAATTTATGATTCCCATTCTTCTTGATGGGAAGTTCATCCAAGAATCTCCAATTTTTATCAAGATATGCTGTGCTAGTATTAGTGGCCTGGTATAAAATTTCAGATATCATCTTTTATCACTAGGTGTTCTACCTATGAATAAGTGAAGGTAGAGTACCAATGACCTATAGACTTGTTACACCCACTTGTAGTACTTGAATGGAAATGGGAAGATGTAGCCTTAGACTTTTTAGTCAGATTTTTGAGGTCACCTCAAGGCAGTGATGTAGTTTGGGTTGTTATTGAAAGACTGATGAAAGTATCCCACTTCATATCAAGGAGGCTTTTTAGTTGATGAGATGGGAAGATTGTATGTCTGTGAGATTATCTGACTACACGGGGTGCCTTGTACTATATTTTCAGATGGGGATTCTCATTTCACATCAAAATTATAGTAGGGGTTATAGAAAGCTATGGGTATAAAGGTATTTTTAAGATGAATGTTTCACCCTCATACCAATGAACATTTGGAACAAATGATACATGTGTTAGAGGACCTGATCTAGGAATGATTCCTTGAATTCAACAATTAATCAGAGAAGAATATACCTCTCTTAAAGTTCACCTATAACAATATCTTTTCAGAGAAGATTTAGATGAATCCTTTTGAGGCCTTGTATGGTAGGTAGTTTCATTAACCCCTATGCTAGCTAGAGATAGGAGAGACATCCCTACAAGGTCATAATCTTGCGTAGGAGACTTCAGAGCAGGTTCATATAATCAGGAAGAATATTTCAACTACTCATTATAGATATAAATATTATTCCAATCACCATATATGTCCTCTAGAGTTCGAGGTTGGGGATTATATTTTTCTGTGAGTATCGCCCAGGCTTGGTCATAGAGGGATATGTAGGCAAGGAAAGCTATCAACATGCTTTTTTGGGCAGTTTGAGATTCTAGAGATACTCAAGACAATAGAATATTGATTGTTACTACCTTAGAGGTACCATGCCATGAACAATTTCTTCCATGCTTCACAACTTCACAAGTATCATGCCGACCTGTCTCATACTTTTGATCTTGAGGATGTTGGGATAGATGCTGATGCTTTTTTTGAGGAGTATCCTATATTAATCACTGACCGAAGAACAAAGTATATCTGAGGCCGGAATGTCCTTTTAGTACTAGTGCTACGATAGTATGATTCTGTACAGGTCAAGACTTGGGAGTGAGAGGCCGATGTATGTGTCTAGTGGTCGAAGTTGTTCTAAGATGAAGTTTTTCTTCCCATAGAAGGTGAACTCGGGGATGAGTTCCTTTAATGGGGAAGAATATAAGAACCCGTTTTTTATCTCATGTATAAATCCTTTTAAATTTGGTCTAATTATTTACTTTAGACCTAATATGGATTTCTAATGAGGTTATAGATGTTACGGGGGGTGTCCGGGGATTGTTCAGAGCTTGGAAACTCGATCGGTGTGGAAAACAGATTGGTCGCATGGTTAGTAGAAACCATACAATCTATGCTGCACAGTTACTACTAACTATGGAGGGATTGATAATGAGTAGAAAGAGGCTACTCAGTTTGAGGAAATCATGCAGATTGGACCACATGTCCATGTGTATGGTCTATAGTTTTTAATGGACCCATTTCTTATGGTTGGTGTATGGTTTCTCAAACCATGTGGTCTAACTGTGCGGGTCCCCTCTTGAGGTAGTGTCATGAGCACAATTGGAGCACGGTATGGACAACCGTGTGGCCAAACCGTGTGACCCAATAATTTTTGGTAAAATAACTAAAATTACCTTAATGAATTATTAGTTTAAAACCATTATTCTCCTTCCTATATTCTCCAACATGCAATATATATCTCCTTCCATTGAGCTCCCATTTTAGATAACCTAGAAAATTTAGTAACTTCACTATTTGAAGTTTGATTTATCTTAAATCAATCTCATTGGAAATCCTCTGATAATATCTCAATTCCTTTTTAGCTATTCTTAGTTATTCATTCCCTCAATGACACTATTTAGATGTAGGCTCATATGCCTTATTTTTGTGGCATTGATCCATTATTCAGATATCTTCTAATCCAAGACAAATTAAAAGATGATACTCAATAAGGAGAGTCTTATGTCCAATACCCTTATTATATATGTTATCAATTATTATAGGTTAAATATTCAACATAGACCACCCAAAGTAGGGTGTTTTACATAATTATGATTTTATTATCTTGTTAATATTATCTGTGTAACATCCCAAGCATCCACGATACACTTATCTTTAAATAATTCAGTAGCTTACACTACACAAAACACCGAGTTCGAGTGCACAATGACCTATCAAACGAGTCATTTAAAAAATAGTTATGAATAATATTAAATAAATTATGAATTTTATATAATATATAATATTTTTTTTAAATCCATCCAAATTATTTTATAGGAACAAGATAATAATTAATCCAATCTTATACATTAAAAGGCCATTATTTCTAAAAACAATTTTACTGACTTTTAACTGAGAACCTATTTTAAATAAATATTTGTCACTTTTACATATTAAATTTGAAAAAATAAACTTATTATTTTTATGCGGTGTATCAAAATTTACTTTGGATATTTTTTTTTGTGTTTTTCTGATAACTTTCATATTTTAACGAATAGTGAAAAATACTGTATTTTAATTCAAAACTGATTCTTCATCTAATTTATTGATATTGTCATATTGTCCTTTAAATTGGTTTTAAAGTATAATTTGATTGATTAAATTAATATTTAATCCAATATTGGTCATTTTAAGTAATTTTACATTGAAATTTGATATAAACACATGTCAATATTTTGACAGTTTTTACTTAAAAAAACATGGTTTCTCATTTTATCATTGAGGATTAATTTTCAATTAATTACAAAACCATATATGTTTTAAATTTTGAAAAATGGATTCCATATTTGGAATTGGTGGGACTTAATTATGTTAATAGGTTACCTTTTTTTGGATATTATAAATAGTAACATTAGTAATTTTATTATTATCACGGTTAAGGGTAAATCAGGAAATTAAAGGTAAAAAATATATTATAAAATTACCTTAACACCTTTAAAAATCCTATTGGATGAATTAATTCTACCCTTATCATCTAAGGTTCGAAATGGAATCATTTAATGGACACTTTTCCATGAATATGACATGGATATTATTAAAATCAATGAGTGAGAAAAAAATGTCACACTCTCATTTCATATAAGTATAATAATTTTAATATAGAGATTATAAATAGATATCTTTGATCACAAATTGTATATGGAAAGATAAAATAATTATATATGTACTATTAATTTATTTATAACTTTTATAGATTAAATAATTCCCACTAATGATGACACAATAGTAAAGGAGGAATTATTTTATTAATAGAAATATCAAATAAATAATATTAAAATTATTAAAATAAATAAAATTTTACTTAATTAATGATATACAAGAATTTTATAGATAAAATAGACATGTTAGTGACATATTTTAAGTATTGGTTTAAAGTTATCATGTTGTTTTGATATTTTATAAAATGGAAATATTAAATAGTATCAAAATTGACATAAATGATAATTTAAAATAAATACTATTTTATTAAATGTTATAAAATTAATAAACATCTCTGGATTAACTAAAAATGTCACACCCTGGCCCCAGACTGCCCTAGAGCCAGTGCGGTGTTGAAATAAAACATGGTGTGTTTTTTTATAAAAAGGAAAGCTATAAACACACACACATGTTCCACTAGAGAAGATAATTTTGGTTTAGGTACTTGAGAATCAGATACAATTATTAAATTTCTTTCAAAACTAGAAGAGAAATAAACTCCAAAAATCTTCCACTGAACAAAGTGACTTAAATATACTAAACTTATAATAGAAAATCGATTGAAAACGTAGGTTGAGCATACGAATGCCCAATAAGGGATTTTAAAATATCATAATATACCAATTATAACTTTTTGAAAACATTCCATTACAACTATTCATAAAACATTTTCTTAAGGAATGTAGTAACACATATATCATAACTTAACACTTTGTCTAAGAATTATAATAGCATAATTCATGGAATACTAATAAAGCTACAAGGAAACATGATTCAATTATAAGCATTCTCATTTAGAATAATAAGTAAGAGACCTTATAAATTTAATATGTATGACATGTGAATATGAAAGTACAAAATTTATAAATAAGAGTAATTCATGATTAAATTTGCGCATGAAAATAATAACTTCAATTTCATCTTTTACTACTTCGAAACAAACACTGGCTGATAAATATCTGAGTGCTAAATAATTAATAAGACATAAGCTTTTACTTCATTCTGATTCTCATAAATGTAAGATCTTTAACCAATAATATTCTACTATTCAAATATTATTTTGGTTAATTAAATTTCATAGTCATAATGAGGAAAGTGCATATGTGGGATTGCATCAAGGCCTTGGCCAAGATGTCTAATGATTAAGGTCATAGCCAAAATCCATAAATAAAAATCAAGAAAGGCCTCAACCAATTCCACATCTAGTTGTCTCATGAGACATACCGATGCATCGAGGGGCTATAGCAGGCCCCACCTGACAGTACATAAGTCCAATGAAATCCTCATTTATATAATTCAAAGTTCTCATACCACTTCAATTTTTTAAAATACATATCAATTATCATTCCAAGTGTCACATATTACTTGGTTTCTTGTTTCATATTATTTAAAGTGTCCCGTACCACCTTAAATAATTTAATTTATCATTTCATATTATTCAATGTGCCCCATACCACTTTGAATAATTTAATTTCTTTATTCCTTAAAAAAGTCCATTTGAGTTTGATTACTTTCTTTAGCGTTTACATATTCAAAGTAATTCAAGCATATAGGAGTTAATAACAATTCTATAAATGCATGACAATGAATGAAATGTATCATAGGCAACACATGTGTCAATAACTAAAGCACATTAAATATTAGTTCATCACATCAAATAACAATCCCTAAAATACTTATTATGAATTTAAACATATTATATTTCCGAATTCACAATTCAAAAATTAGGATAATTGTCCTTCATATTTAAAACACATGCCGATAAATGGGCATATTTATCAACATAGAACGTAATGATTGAAAACATTTATTACGGTGGATTTTAGTGTTTTATAGAAATAAATAGATTATTTTATTAAAAGGGTATACACTAGGGTGACTATTGTTCTTGTTTAAATGTGGGTTAAAATTTATATTTACTATAATACAAACTGCATACAAAATATTTTCTCAACCAACCCATGGTTTAATAAGTTATAATGAACATTATACATCCAACATACATAATTAAATCACAAAAAATTAGTTTCTTTGAAAACTTAATTAGTTTATGATTAAAACCAAAAGGTAAAAATGTATATATCCACACATATATATATAATAGGTTTGTACAAAAATATAATTCTTTACAATTTACAAAACTACATAAACTTTGAAACTCAATATTTAGGAGTCTTAAAATCAAGAATAATAGTGGTTTAACTAAACTTGTATGAATATATATATATATATAAATATATAAAGTGTATATAAAGGATCTTAAATTAAATGTTTAAGGACACGTGTATGTTTTAAACCCATTAGGAACATTAGTTAATCAATGGTGTACAAATTGAAAAACATGCTACTAAGTATAGAATGTTTTTTCATGAAATAAGTTCACATATATATTCTTATATATATATATATATTTCAATTTTATAGAAACACAAAACCTCCCAAATCCTTTGCTTGAAAAATAATTAAGAACTACATGTATGATTTAGGACTCATCATTTTAGAAGGAAACAGTTGGTCATATTTTTAACAGTATATATATATGTATATACTTCTATATGTATATATATATAAATCCAAACTGAGACAAGTAAAGACAAGTTTATGTCCCTTAAATGATTTGAATGAGGAGGAGAGGATCAAGGAAGCTCGCTGGAGGTTTGAGATAAGTAAGAAATGAGAGGTTAGGGGTGAAATAGATTGTATATATAAACTATATTATACATAAATTATATAGAATATTTTAATGCCACTTTCAGGAAAACTGAGACCTAATCCGGTTATAATATGACTGAGGGCGAGTCTTTATGAAAAAAGACCGAATGAAGGCCTCAAATGGTTATGGGAGGTGTCACGAGCATGGAAGAATGAAAAGGAAGAGGAGTAGGCGGCTACTAGTTCAACGCATGTGGAGGAAGAAGACACCGTAGGAGAGGAAAACTAGAAAAAATAATGAAAGAATAGGATCAAATGGTGGAGGAGAGTATTTGGATTTTAAAAAGAGATGGACAGTTGAGATCTGCGTAGGTGATGATCGGACGAATACTAAAGACACCGAGTTTTTAAAAACAGACGAACGATCGAGATTAGATCATATTAGATTGGATGGCTCAGAGCGATGTATGGATTTTAAAAGATTCGGACGACTGTGATTAGATCTGAAATGGATCATAAGGCACACAAAAACGTGGAGGATATACCATGGTTGTTGGGTTTCGAAAGCCGAACTGATCAAATGAATCAGATTACGCATGATGAGATCTGACGGCCCAGATCTACTCCTGGATGATTTTTACTATCCCACATCAATACAGAGAAAGCTCCACTGCTCCTTTATAATCATGGATCGTCCAACCTTATGCTATATTACTCCCTCTCTAATCTCGATACAGCCTAGTACTGGGTTCTTCTGCGGGCACACTCTGCGCCCACCCCAGCCATCATGCCATCCCGCACGGTGGCGTACTGGTTCCTTGCACACACACCTATGTGTGATAAGGGCTAGCTATGATTCCTCTATGCATGCGACTTAGCACACACCTTGCGTGTGCAACACCCCTGGGCCATTGTTAGGGGGTTGGGGGTGACAAACCCATCAAGTCCTAGAGGGCTGCATTCATGGGGGCCCCTGACTAGGTGGGGTACTCACCCAAGTTTTAACAAAGTAAATATTTATTTTTTGTTAAATATAAAAATAGGTTTTCATATACTTATATAGGTGTCCTCAATCAAACATGAATTCTATTATTTTGACTAAATAAAGTCCAAAAGCCAATATGTTCCTTAGTTTTATAAATGCTAATGTTTAAAAACACAAGGTGATAAATCAATGTTCCATACATCATTAAGAAAATATTATATTAGTATTAAAAAATTCAAAAACACATTTTTAGTTAAGACCTTAGTTTAAAAATCAATAATGGAAACATTTATAAACACTTTTCAACACATTTGAAATATTTGAAAGGTATTTGAAATACATACCTAATTTTGGAATTTTACTAAGTATAGATAAAATATTAAATCACTATCTTCTTGAAGTTTATAAAAAGGGTTTATATGTTTAATGTTATAATTTCAATACATAACTTAAATATTTTGGAAAAATAATTATACTTGGATATTTTAATTTAAATCAGCAGAATGACCAACAGATATAATTATAGCCATTAGAAACTCAATGGTCACCTAAGGGGAAATGGTCGAATTGAGGCCTTAAATAAAAATGGTCCAAGGTTTTCCATGTTCAAAATGATTTGACGAAGATAATGCTTATCACCCCACTGATGCTCAGTATAGCAGTTGTGGTTCCGGCCGTGATGTTTTTCATTTTGACTAACCCAAAATATCTTTACTATTTACTGGGTCTCGTTGTTGTGTTAGGTGGACTTCCAGTAGCTCTGATAGAGATTTTAGTAGGTATTTTTGGTCAGTTGGATTCTCTTAGTTTTTATGCAATTTAATCAATTCAATGTTTTATTTAAATAAAGAAGGTCTTGTATTTTATTTTTGAGTATTATTTCAGATAACATGAAAATTAAATAGAAAAAAACCATAATAATATTATTACATGTGAAAAATGTTTAGGGCATCATAATATCCCCCTTTAAAGAATTTCTTCCTCGCAATTCTAAACTCTCACACACAAACACCAGAACAACCATACTCACATCACCTTCCAAATCCCCTCACAAAGTTGTCTAATGAGGTCAGTCTTCTGAATACCCCCAAGTGGATCCCTATTTTGTTTTTCAGTCCCTTGAATTCTTTGACCCAAATAAACAGAGAGCACTGAGGGTAGCTGGGATCAACCCTATGCATAAAGCATTTGAGTTTCTAGAAGAAAGCTTTTTTGGTATGGAGATCAATGATAAGAGAGTGGATTAGATCTCTGTAAAACTCTCGAAATACATTGTGCTTGAAAACTTCAAATTCATAGAGCACTCCATACATAGTAAAACTTAGAACTTGAAATAGATAGACCGCCTGAAGGTCACCCTCCAATAAATCTTCCTGAAACTTTCCCAGAGCTTGATAGTTTTCTGACAAGGTAAAATATAGGAAAATACCTTCGTGGGACTTCCCTTTTTTCCTATACTTTGAAAATTGGGCCTCTAAAATATGGTGATAAATGTAGCTCTCTCCTTAGAAGTAAAAATGATATTTGAGCTGAGGGAAACTTTATAAAGCAATTTTCAAGTTAGATGTAAGCTTGAATAGGGTTGGTATTCTTCTAAGAATGTCTTGAAAATTATAATTTCTAAAAGTTCTATAGGAGGTGAGAGGATATTGGTTGGTGAAATCATGTCTTCTATCTAAAAATTTCAAGAGATATATTTTATTCAGAAAATCATAACCATATCATAATAGAGACTTTATTTGAAAAATCCTATTAAATTATCAAAGCATATAACATTATTCAGTTATACAAAGTTCATAAACCCAAGGTGTTACATAACTACTCACTCACTCTCACAACACTAGTATGGATTTCCTAATGTCCTCCTTTACGAGGTCCACCATTATCAGACACTTTATTATTAGGTTCTTCCAGTTATATTGATCCCCAAGACGTTCTTAAACTACTCAACTTCATTATCCCAGATACACTTCTCAGATATCGAGTCAAACTCATACAGGCAACAGTAGGAACTCGAAAGGGTGGCATGGGAGGTGTAGAGTTTGGAGATATCAGAATGAAAGTGGTTCTAATAGACCAATCTAATGACACAGTTTTCTAAATACCAGATGTTGTAAAGGCTCCCTTACCTACTAAAACTCAATACTTTGAACATATAGACTACGTGGGGGTCGCCCACCTCTGTAGCTTCCCTGAACTTTTCTAGGGCTAGATTACCCTCAAATAGGGTGAAACACAAGAAGAGGCCTTCGTAGTATCTTACTTTGTGTGCATAAAAATAAAGTTGCGCTTGCGACATGAGGTAGTAAACATGACTCGGTCCTTGATAAAGTCAAAGGATATTTTGGTTTTTAGACACTTTATAAAGGCATTTATAGGTTAGATGCATGTTCATAAATGGTAGGTATGTCTCTGAAAATGACTGGACAATTATATGTTCTTGTAACTCGGTGGGGAGACACAAAATACTTTTCTCATCCGCCACCTGAAAATTTAAAGAAAACATATACTTAGTGAGACATAAACAAGTTTTTAGTATTGTTCTAATTTTCCAGGGTTTTCTAAACCAATCCTATGATTCCAACTATCATGCCCTGACCCTAGACTGCCCCGAAGATGGTGCAGTGTTGAAATAAAACATGGTGTGTTTTTTATAAAGGAAAGTTGTAAACACACACATACATGTTCCACTAGAGAGGATATTTTTGGTTTAGTTCTTGGAGAATCAGATAAAATTATTACATTTCTTTCAAAACTAGACGAGAAAAAAACTCCAAAAAGCTGCCACCAAATACAGTGACTTAAATCAAATAAAACTATAAAAGAAAACATATTGAAAACGTAGGGTGAGAATATGAATGCCCAGTAAGGGGTTTTAAAATAACATAATATACCAATTATAACTTTTTGAAAACATTCCTTTAAAATAATTCATAATTTTTTAAGGAATGTTATAACGCATATATCATAACTTAACACTTTGCCTAAGAATTATAAGAGAATGATTCAAGGAATACTAACAGAGTTACAGGGATACATGATTCAATTATAAGCATGCTCATTCGGAATACTAATTAAGAGACATTATAACTTTAATAGTCATGAAATGTGAATATGCAAGTACAAAATTTATAATTAAGAGTAATTCATGATCAGAGTTTCACATGAAATTAATAAATTCAATTTCATCCTTTAGTACTGTGAAACATACACCGGATGATAAATCTATGAGTTCTAAATAATTTTTAAGACATAAGATTTTAATTCATTATGATTATCATAAACATAAGATCTTTAACCAAGAATATTTTACTAGTCAAATATTCTTTTGGTTAATTAAATTTCATAGTTATAATGAAGAAAGTGCATATGCAGGACTAAGTTAAGGCCTCATCCAAGTCGTCTAATGATTAAGGCTTCAGCCAAAATCAATAAATCAAAACTGGGAAAGGCCTCATCTAATTCCACATCTAGTTGTCTCATGAGACCTATAGATGCATAGAGTGGCTATAGCGGGCCCCACCTAACAATACATAAGTCCAATGCATTCCTCATTTCTATAAATCAAAGTTCTCATACCACTTCAATTTATTAAATTACTTATCACTTATCATTCCAAGTGTCACATATTACTTGGTTTCTTATTTTATATTATTCAATGTGTCATATACCACCTTGAATAATTTAATTTCTCGTTTCATGTTATTCAAATTGTCCCATACCAATTTGAATAATTTAATTTCTTTATTCCTTAAAAGGCCATCTGAGTTTGGTTACTTTATTTAGAATTTACTTATTCAAAGTAATTCATGCACATATGGGTTAATAAAAATTCTATCAATTAATGAAAATGAATGAAAAGAATGGTAGGCAATATATGTGTCAATAACTAAAGCACATTAAATACTAGTTTATCACATCAAATGAAAATCCCTAAAATACTTATTATGAATGTAAATAGTTTATATTTCATAATACACAATTCTAAAATTTGGATAATTATCATTCATATTTAAAACACATGCTGATAAATGGGCATATCTATCAACATATAACTTAATGATTGAAAACATTTATTACTGCAGATTCAAGTGTTTTAGAAATATAAATAGATTATTTTATTAGGAGGGAATACACTAGGGTGACTATTATTTTTGTTTAAACATGGGTGAAAAATTATATGTACTATAATAAAAAGTGCATACATTATATTTTCCCAACCAACCCATGGTTTAATAAATTATAATGAGAATTATACATCCCACATATCTAATTAAATCACAAAAATTGGTTTTTATGAAAACTTAATTATTTTATGATTAAAACCCAAAGGTACATATGTATATAACTATATATATATATATATATCTATATATATATAAGAGTTTTGTACAAAAATATAATTCTTTACCTTTTACAAAACTACTTAAAATTTGAAACTCAATATTTAGGAGTCTAAAAAATCAAGAATTATAGAGGTTTAAATAAACCTATATTAATATATATATATATATATAAATGAATATATAAGTGTATATAAAGGATCTTAAATCAAATGTTTAATTACACTTACATGTTTTAAACCTATTAGGAACATTAATTAATCAAGGTTGTATAAATTGCAAAATGTATTATGAAGTATAGAATGTTTTGTTTATGAAATATGTGCACATATATATACTTATATATATACATTTTAATTTTATAGAAACACAAAACCACCTACATCCTTTTCTTGAAAAAGAATTAAGAACTACATGTAGGATTAATGACTCACCATTTTAGAAGGAAACAGTAGGTCATATTTTTAACCGTATATATATATATATATATATATATATATATATATATCCAAACCGAGACAAGGAAAGGCAAGTTTAAGTCCCTTACATGATTTGAATGGGGAGGAGAGACTTGGGGAAGCTCGCTGGAGGTTTGAGAGAAGGAAGAACCGAGAGGTTAGGAATGCAACAGATTGTATATATGAACTATATTATATATAAATTATATAGAATATTTTAACAACAATTTCAAGAAAATTTAGACCTACTCGGGTTATAATATGACAGAGGGTGAGTATTTGTAGAAAACGAGTGAAGGGAGGCCTCAGATAGTGATGAGAGGTGTCACAAGCATGGAAGAATGAAAAGGAAGAGGAGTAGGAGGCTACTGGTTCATCACATGTTGAGGAAGAAGACACCGCAGGATAGGAAAACCTAAAAAAAAGAATGAATAGTTGGGATCTAATGGATATAGATGTAGTGGTGGAGGCGATTCTGCGGATTTTAAAAACAGATGGATAGTTGAGATCTGCTGAGGTGATGATTAGACAACTATGAAAGATGCAGTGTTTTTAAAAACAGATGAACGACCCAGATTATATCATATTAGATCAGATGGATCAGAGTAACATAGTCATTTTAAAAGAATCAGATGGCTGTGATTAAATCCGCGATGGATCAGATAGTTCACAAAACCACAGAGGATATACCACGGTCACTGGGGTTCGAAATCCAAACTGATCAAACAGATCAAATCATGCACGACGAGATATGATGTCCCAGATCTGATCCCAGCTGATTTTCTCCACCCCAAATCGAAATGGAGCATGCTCCACGGTTCCTTTATAAGCATGTAGCATCCGACCTTATGCCAGATTACTCCCTCTCCCCTCCCAGTACTGCCCCGTACTGGGTTCTTCTACAGGCATGCTCTGCACCCACCCCTGCCACTATGCCTCCCCGCATGGTGGAAAGTTGGTTCCTTGCAAACACACCTATGTGCACTGAGGGCTAGCTATGCTTCCTCTATGAACGCAACTTATCACGCACCCTGTGTGTGCACCATCCTTGGTATATTTCTAGGGGGTTGTGGGTGAGAAGCCCATTAAGGCCTAGAGGGATGCCTTCAAGGTGTCCCTCGGCTAGTTGGGGTACTCAACCATGTTTTAACAAAGTAAATATTTATTTTTTGTTAAATATAAAAATAGGTCTTCATATACTTATATACGTGTCCTCAATAAAACATGAATTCTTTTATTAGGAATAAATATAGTCCTAAAGCCAATATTTTCCTTAGTTTTATAAATGATAAAGATTAAAAACACAAAGTGATAAATCAAAGTTCTATACATCATTAATTATATATTATATTATTATTACAAAAATCAATAACAAATTCATAGTTAAGACCTTGATTTAAACATTATGAATGAAAACATTTCTAAATGCTTCTCAACACATTTTAAATATTTGAAAGGTATTTGAAATACATACCTAATTTGGAAATTTTACTAAGTGTAGCTAAAATATTAAATCAATGTCTTTTTAATGTTTATAAAAAGGGTTTATATGTTTAAATTTATAATTTCAATACATAACATAAATATTTTGGAAAACTAATTATACCTGGATATTTTAATTTAAACCACCAAAATGATCAAAAGATATAATTATATCCATTAGAAACTCAAAAGTCACCTAAGGGTCAATAGTCGAATTGAAGCCTTAAATAAAATGTACCGGGTTATTCCATGTTTAATTTTTTTTGACTAAGATGGTGTGTATCATCCCACTAATTCCCAGTACAATTGTCTTGGTTCTGGCCATGATGTTTTTTTTGACCGACCCGAAGGATCTTCACTATTTATTGGGTCTTGTTGTTGTGTTATGTGGCCTTCTAATAGCTTTGATAGGGATTTTAGTAGGTATTTTTGGTTAGTTGTATTCTCTTAGTTTTGAAGCAATGTTACCAATTTAGTGTTTTATTTAAATAAAGAAGGTCTTATTGTTTAGTTGTGAGTATTGTTTTAGATAACATGAAAATAAAATATAATAAAACCACAATATTATTATTACATGTGAAAAAGGTTTGGGGCATCACCAAAAAACAAGGATAATGTTAAATATTTTATAAAAGAACCAATTTGTGTTTTTTTTTGAATTTTATAGTATCTATATTATCCCTATATTATAAAAAGACAAGTAAACCCAATAAGAGTTAAACTATTTAACTAATGGTTTAATATAAAAGATAAGGTTAATTTTGTGAACTAAACTTGTATAAAAATTGTTTGTTGAGACAATTTCAACCCATTCACATCTTATCATCTAAATAAATATCTTTTTAGATATCTGAAATAAAAAATGATTTTATTTTAAATTAATAGTTTTTGAGTTTCCAAAAGTGCCCATATCCTCTCTTATAAAAGGGCACCTATCCTTCTATTTTATTCACACATATAAATCACTTTTTCTTTGACAACATATACCCAATTATCCTCCATATTTCCCTCAATACATCATAGAGGCTATACATTGGGTAGAAATACAACTTGAGGAGTCCTTTTGTTCAAATCTAAAGGAGATACCTTAAGAAGAGGAGGTTAACACACCTTCAACTAAAGGAAAGTACAAGGTAATGGTTAATTTTGAAATCTAATTATTATAATTGGTTCTTTATATATAAATATATACTACGACACATTTGTCATCCATGTCCATGTTTTTGAAAAATTTATTTCAAAATATTATCGATAATTGTTTAAAGTCATTTTTACCCATGATTGACTTTTTATAAAACATTTTGAAAGGAATATTTCCATCGTTTTCCAAATGAGGTACATTATGACCTGTTTGACAATTTAAGGAAATAATATTTTTTTAACTTATACAATGTGAGAAGATATTTCCACCGTCATGACACCTTAACATTTTGAAGCTTACCTTACAAGCTTACAAGGTTATTTTTAAAAGAAATGTTTTGTTTTATAATTAAGAGACTTTTAAATAATTTCAAAGTAAAAAGGGTTATTTATCTCAAAGAGTTATAATGATTTTATTATATTATTCAATCTATTTCATCATCCTTTCTTGGATTTTATTCTTAATTGAGGTTTATTTATAATGATACAATCTACCATATTACATTGAATAGTTTATGATATGTTTGACTGTGGATGTGCTATTTTGATACCATTCATGGTTTATGGTAAAATTATTAACAATTATTATGCTAGCTTTAATATGAATGTTTATGTTGGTTCTGTTTCGCCCTTTTCATATGAGGGATGTAGTGGAATTAGTAAGTGATGGGTCGAGGATTGCTTAATGAAATCCCTACGAGTTGGGGACTGGTTAATAAAATTCCTTGAATGAATTGTTAGTTATCATGAGACAAACAATTTTGGGTTTTGACTAAAATATTACCTGCATAAGTATGGTATTGGCATGAGGCCTTAATAATATGATTATGGTGTCCAACATTATTCATTCCCTCATTATGAGATTATTTAATGACAATACAAGTGATTATTTAACTAGTTTAATATCCATGTGAAAATTTAAATGGAATTATTTGATTAATTATTTCCATATAATGCTCAAGATTATATTTAAAAGGATTGTGTTTCAGTTTTATACCTTGCCTTAAAAGGTTATGCTTATTTGTGACAGTTTACACTATATTTTTAACCCTTACTGGGTATCTGATATCACCCCTTTATTATGTTTCATTTTTTCCTCAAGATGAAAAGAAGTATATATTGAATGACCTGTTGGGATAGACTAATGGATATGGGTGTTTTAAAAGGAGACAAAGTGTTGTTTTTCATCTAAAGATGTAATGTAAAACTTATATTTGTATCCAGTTTTTTGAAGGATACTAAATTGATTGGTCCTTCAAGGTTTGATTTATTATGATCATGCCAATGCAATAAAATAATGCACTGACTCGCGGAAATGAGGGTTAGGGAATTAAAATTGGTATTATATGAAGTTTATTACAAACCATGGAAACTATATTTATAAAAACACTAATTAAGGAACATTACCCTATGATAGAATTTGAGGATAAGTATAGAATAACATCTTAAAATTTTGGTAATGTAGAGATTCTGTGGGTATTCAGAGAAATTAATCCCTGTATGGATACTATAAGTGGACATGGTTATGAAACAAATGTACCTAGGAGTAACAACTCTAACAAGATGCTTCAGGCCTAAATTGGGGTAACCTGGTACATGAAAAAAACATTACTGTGCAACTAGTTTGACACTCCTAGGGGATATGCTTATGATAATTCACATTTTATTTAAAAACCATTATGAAGGATTTAAAAGTAAATATGTCCCCAATGAAACCATTTTTATGATTATGATATTATATATGCATTGTAACACCCCGAGATTTTATGAAAAATATTCTTTTTAATTTCATTGATGTCTTGTGTTGTACGCTACACCAAAAGGAGCTTGCACTACACGCATCCCTGACTTGGCTTGCATTACATGAAATCATGACCTTCCACGATAGCGTATGTTGTACGCAATACCGAGTTTCACTAAACAATGATATGTTATATAAACTAGCCGTTATGAATAGTAATACCCAGTTTTTAAAATTTTATTAATTTTAACTTTCAAAATGGACTTCGTTTTTGGATTCAGAATATCAAAATTAGCCTATGGTAAATTTTTGGTATTTTTCTGAAAAATTTCAATTTTTGATGAATAGTGAAAATATAATGACCCATACTTTACATACATTGTTAGTACTTCAAAATTTAAGTACACTTATTACAACATATAACAAAACCATGAAAGGGCCGTATAGGTATAGTGTCTTTCGAAACTAGGAAACATAAACAACTGGTTCATAAAGCATCTACACTATCTCCCATTTATTTCATCATATCTATAGTCCCTTTTGAAATATCTTACTTAATACCCTTATTCCTGACCTGGGGAAAGAAAACATACAAAAGGGTGAGCTCAAATGCTCAGTAAGGGTAAACAAAAGAAAAATAAATCACATCAAATTCATAAGAACATAACATTTTGGAAATCTTACCCTGAAAAAGCGATCATAATTTCATAACATGGGATAAATCATGGTAGTGAAATGTAATCACAATAATCATAACATAAAACATGTAACTTTGTGTCATACACACATAATCATATAGAATCATTTCTTAGTAGTCAAGACTCATTTCCAAGACTATCTTAGTGGACACAGTCCATTTCTGAACTGAGTTCACTCCTCGTTTCAGTCATGTTTCACTGAACCGGTTTTACCTGCCGTTCCTTCCATGTATATCTCAGGAGATATAAAATCTTTACCCAATTAATTGGAGGGAGATATAGGTCCCACCCATCTCATAATGATACCATTATTAGGTGTGACACAAAATCATAAACCATACATCATAGCATAACCCATGTAATATAAATGGGATTCTTAAACATCGTGACATCATAAAAAAATTCATATAAGATAAAGGAATTCATAAAAATAATTACATCGCAACTTAATCAAATCAATGTAATAATAGGTATAGAAACATAACCCTTTATTATCTTATATGGAAAATAGTTTTGATAAAACACTTGAACTCCATTCTTGAGGAAAATATCCTTTCTACTTCAAAAAAACTTTTCCTTTCTTAACATGTCATACAATTCTAAACTAAATGAAGTTGATTAAAAATAAACTTGAAAACTCTTAAAGGAATCTTCTTGGAAATAATGTTTTAAAAATCCATTCATGCCGTATAAGTTAAAAAAAAATTCTTCTCGTACTTTTTTAAGAAAAGTCAAAAAGTACCTCGTACGAAAACGACAAAAGATTCCTTTCATATCCTTTACTAAAAACTCACTGAAGGGTAAAATTGGATTTAAAAAATTGTAGGTGGATGGAAACAATATTACATATTGAGGGAACATGGATGTGGATGATAAAATACACCCTAGTAAATACCAAAGTATAAACAATCTCGGATAAAAATGAGATTGTGATATTTTCCCTTACCTTAGGTCCGATTTGCCTAGTAAGTGTCCGAACCTCCTGTATAATGATTTAAATAATGTCATTGACTTATTCCAGAATCATACTCATTGTTATGATATCATATATGGTCATATTCTTAGCTTCTTATTAGTAATATTTCATTGCTACTTGTTATTCGGGTGTTTATTACTTTTTGTTCTTATGCGTGTTTTGTCGAGTAAATTCTTATTCTTCTCTTTAGGTTATAGATAACTCATTTCCAGAATGTTATTAGTGTAATATATATCATATTTATTCATTCAATTCATTTATATAATCATTATTCAATGAATATCATGTAGAATGAATCACATCACATCGTGGAGACGATATTCCGTACGTATGCACGAGCGATGATATCGTTCCCATGATCATGGAATTGTATTGAAGTGTATGTATACTATTTCAGAATCAATACCACTTTACAATAATCATATATAGTTATTTATTTGCACCATTATACCCATACAAGTAAGGTGTTGATGGAAACTAGATTACACCATGGCGTGGAGACGGTATTCTGTACGTACGCACGTGCGGTGATTTTGTATTCCGTAGGATGGATAGATGGTGAAATAGGGTTGTTTCATACTTATAGTAACATATCAGTATATTAGTGATACTAATGTTATTACTTAATAATGAAACAAATAAAGAAGAAGAATTATAAGAATAAATAGAGTTGAAAGAACCGGTAACTGACATTACCTCTTCTTTGAAGCGCCTCTTTGAGACCTCCTTTTAGGGCACTAAAATTGGTCTTCGAAGAAGACTAGGACCTCTAGGATGTTTCTAGGGAAGTGGGTAAGTGAAATGGGTAGGGTTTGGCTGATCTTGAATGCTCAAATTGGTGTGAGGAGGAGAGGGAGGAGGTGTCCTTTTATAAGGGAGGAGTGGGGCACCTTTGGAAATATAAGAAATATTAGTTTATATTAAATCACAACCCCACTTAAAAACTTCCAAAATGACTCATATCCAAAGGTTAGATGAGATAGGGTTGTAATATCATTAACCAATAAAATTTAGACATGTTAGGAATTTATTTTAAACATTATCAACTTGATTTATCCTTATTTATCAATTTAATTTTATTTGTGGTAATAATATTCTAAATTTTAAATTATTATAAATAATTACATACGTGTTGTGAATTTTCCATAATTTGACACTTTATGAAATTTTAGACCATATAAATTTTAATTTATAATTTTTAAATATTTTTTTGATTTTTAAACAATTTTATAATATGTTATTTTTATAAAATAACAATAGTTCAATTTTGACACTATTCATTTATTTGAATTTAAATAAAATATATACAGAAGATATGTTCAAACTAAAAGCTTTAATATATTCATAAAATGTCATATGTATCTAAAAAATTAGTGGAGCACATTAAATAGTTCATATAATATTTATTTTAATATTTTTAAAACCATTTATTTGATATTTTAATTAATAAAATAATTTCAACATCACTATTGTGTCATAATTAATGATAATTATTTAATCTCTAAAAATTATTAATAAATTCCTATGATATAGATAATTGTATTATCTTTCTGGATACTATTCATGTTCGAAGTTTCATTAAGTGTATCACTAAATTAAAATTATTATACTTATAAGATTTAAGAAAGTGACATGTTGTCACATTCTTTAGTTTTAATAATAATTAAATTATTTTCATAGAAAAAAGTCTATTAAATGAATCTAATCCGACCATTAGGTGATATGGGTCGACTTTTAGTCATCCAATAGGATTTTTGCAGGTGTTAGGGTAATTGTATAATCTTATATTTACCCTTAATTACCCGATTTACCATTAACTATAGTAAATAAAATTTACCGTAGTTACTATTCATAATGCCCAAAAATAAAAAGTAGCCTATTAACATAATTTAAAAATATTGATTCCAAATATGGAATCCATTTTTCAAAATTAAAAACATATAAGTTGCTGTAATTAATTTAAAATAAATCCCGTTGTTAAGAAAATGGGTTTTAGAAGTTAAAACATTGCCAAAGATTGAAATGTTTTTACCTATGAATTCAATGTGAAATTAATGATAATTACATACATTATATTAAATGGTAAAAATATATTCTATTTATACTTTAAAA
Organism: Viscum album; assembly: GCA_963277665.1. NCBI lineage: Eukaryota > Viridiplantae > Streptophyta > Magnoliopsida > Santalales > Viscaceae > Viscum > Viscum album. The sequence continues at coordinate 525,862,207 of OY728150.1, forward strand.
ACATTCAATATTATAATTTAACCATATAAATTATCTCAATGAAAAAATTTGTTTTTAATTAAAAATTAGCGTATTTTTACTATTCATCAAAATATAAAAGTTATCAGAAAAATATCAAAAATTTATCCAAAGTAAATTTTTATACCCTGATTCAAAAGATGATTTTTATTTTGTCAAATTGAACTTATAATCATGTAAAAACTAGATTTAATGTGGGTGCCCCATCAAAAGGCGGCAAAACTGCATTTTTTTGAAAAATACTTATATTACCCAAAAAATTTATTTTGTTCTCTTACCATGTTCTAGAAAATGTGTATGATGAATAATAAAATTCAAAATGTAGTTAATACTATTCATAACGGCTAGTTCATAATAATATATCGTTGTTTAGTGAAACCCGGTATTGCGTACTACACACACTATCGAGGAAGGTCGCGATTGCGTGTAATGAAAGCCAAGTCCATATTGTGTGATGTGAAAGATTCCTTTGGTGTTGCGTATAACATAAAAAAAAATTCTCATAAAATCTCAGGATGTTACATTCTACCCCCCTTAAAATGAGTTTCGCCCTCGAAATTCGTCACTTGTAACAAACAGATGAGGATACATCTCCCTCATCATATCCTCAAGCTCCCATGTAGCTTCTTCTAATTGGTGGATCCTCCATAAAACTTTCACCAAGCGAGTGGTCCTCTTCCGTAGGACATTTTCACTATGATCGAGAATATCTATCGGCTGTTCTTTATAAGAAAGATCTTGTTCCAACAGTACAACTTCTGAGCTGAGTACATGTGAAGGGTCAGGTATGTACTTTCTCAGGAGAGATACATGGAACACATCGTGAACTTGAGAGAGATTCGATAGAAGTGCCAATCGATAAGCTACCTTCCCAACATGATCCAGAATTTCAAAAGGACCAATATATCTAGGGATCAACTTTCCCTTCTTTCCAAATCTCATGACCCTCTTCTAGGGAGATATTCGTAAGAACACTTCATCACCCACTTAAAACTCTAGGTCTTTTTTTCGGTTGTCGGCATAGATTTTTTGTCGACTCTGAGCTGCTCTTATGTGTTGTTGAATAGATCTGACCTTTTCTGCCATTTCATCAACAAGATCAGGTCCTAATAGCTTTCTTTCCCCAACTTCATCCCAGCAAGTTGGAGTCCTGCATTTCTTTCCATAGAGAGATTCATAAGGAGCCATCTGAATACTAGAGTGAAAGATATTATTATAAGAAAATACCACCAAAGGTAGGTGTTGATCCCAACCACCTTTGAAATCTATAGAGAAAGATCTCAACATATCTTCTAGTGTTTGAATTTTTCTCTCAAACTAACCGTCTGTCTGAGGATGATAAGTAGTGCTGAAACTCAACTCTGTATCCAGAGTATGCTGAAGACTTTGCCAGAACTTTGAGGTAAACCTCAGATCCTGATCAGATATAATAGAAAGTGGTACTCCATGAAATCTCACCACTTACTTTACATGTATCCTGGAAAGCTGATCTAGAGAGAAATCCTCTCTAATAACAATGAAGTGTGCATACTTTGTAAGACGATCAACTATGACCCAGATAACATTATTTCCTTTGGATGTTTTAGGAAGTCCGGTGACAAAGTCCATAGTGATGTTTTCCCATTTCCATTCGGGTATGGGTAATGGTTGTAACATCCCCTTAGACTTCTGTCTCTCTGCTTTAACTTGCTGAAAAACCAAGCATCGAGAGACATATTCAGCAACATCTCTTTTCATGCCATCCCACCAGAAGTACTCTTTCAGGTCCCTATACATCTTCGTGGTTCCATGATGAATAGAGAATGAAGAACTATGAGCCTCATATAGCAGCTCCTTCTTTAATTCGGGGATGGGAGGAACACAAACCCGATTCCTGAACTTTATTATCCCATCACAATCAAGGTTGAATTCAGGAACATTTCTCACCTTCTTTTGTAACTGTACATCTTTTTTCTGTGCCTCTTTAATCTTCACATGTATAGATAGTTGAACATTCATTTGAGAAAGATACAATTTCCCCCCTTACATTATAATTCCAAGATCCATCCTTTGTAAATCCATAAATATTGGATATTTTGTGATCCTTATCTTGGATAAACTGGCATGGTCTTGTCCACTTAATGCATCTGCCACCTTGTTTGCTTTCCCAGGGTCGTAATGAATTGAGCAGTCGTAATCCTTAATCAACTCTAACCATCTTATTTGGTGCATATTCAGCTCCTTTTGTGTGAAAATATACTTTAAACTTTTATGATCAGTATAAATGTCACACCTTTCTCCATAGTGATAATGCCTCCAAATCTTTAATGCAAAGATTACCACAGCTAACTCCAAATCGTGAGTTGGGTAATTTTTCTCATGGATTTTCAACTATCATGAGGCATAAGCTATCACCATATCATTTTTCATAAGAACACACCCCAATCCCGTCTTGGATGCATCACTGTAGATCACAAACCTTTCTCCACTACAAGGAAGTGTGAGCACAGGTGCACTGGATAACCTTCTTTTCAACTCCTTGAAATTCTCTTCACATTCCTCCGTCCAAACAAACTTAACTCCTTTCTGAGTCAACTTGGTGAGTGGATTAGATAATCGTGAAAAATCTTTCACAAAACTTTGATAATATCCAGCCAAACCAAGAGAACTTCGGATCTCAGTTACTATTGTTGGTCTCGAACATCTTTCGATAACCTCTGTTTTTGCTGGATCCACATATATCTCCTCTTTTGAGATTATGTTACCCAAAAATGCAACTTTTTGAAGCCAAAATTTACACTTGGTAAATTTGGCATAAAGCTTCTCCTTTCTTAGGGTCTTCAATAAAATTCTCAAGTGATCTTCATGTTCTTCCTTTCTCTTTGAATAGACAAGAATATCGTCTATAAAGACTACCAAAAACTGATCAAGATAGTCTCTAAATACTCTATTCATCAGATCCATGAAGATAGTAGGGGCATTTGTAAGACCAAATGGAATCACTATAAATTCATAGTGTCCATACCTTGTACGGAAAGCCATCCTTGGTATATCCTCCCTTTTGACCCTTAATTGATGATACCCTGAAAAAAAAATCAATCTTGGAAAAGTATTGAGCTCCACGTAGTTGGTCAAATAAGGCATCAATGCGTGGGAGATGATATTTTTTCTTGATAGTGATCTTGTTAAGTTCTCGATAATCAATGCAGAGTCTCATTGATCCATCTTTCTTCTTAACAAACAGAACAGGTGCTCTCCAAGGTGACGCACTAGGGCATATGAATCCTTTATCAAGATTCTCTTGTAGTTGCTTCTTCAATTCCTATAACTCAATTGGGGCCATTCTATAAGGTGTATTTGAAATAGGTAAAGCACTTGGTACGAGTTCTATTGAAAACTCAACTTCACGATTTGGTGGAAGACCCAGAAATTCCTCCGGAAGGACATCATAAAACTTCCGTACAATGGGAATATTCTTAATCGTGAGTTTCCCACCAATCATTTGAGATAAATAACCTTGATTTAGTGGAATCAATACCCATAAGATGGAAGAAATTTCCACTGGAAGGTTATGTTCATCCTTGCATCGATAGACGATCATAGATTGATCTGGAATATGAAATGTGACTTCCCTTCTTTGTAAATTGATATGAGCTCCATATAAAGAAAGCCAATACATGTTAAGAATCACACCAAATTCCACTATATGAAGGATCACAAGATTTGCAGGAAGCAATTTCCCACAAACTTCAATCGGAGAATAATTGTAAACTTTTGATGTAACTGTTGTGCCATTAGAAGTTGTCACAGCCAAATCAACATCTAATTGTTGAGGTAATATAGTGATACCCTTAGAAAATTCTTCAGAAATAAAAGAGTGGGTCGATCCAGAATCAAATAAAACATTTGCTACTTTAGAGTGGATGGTAAGTGTACCTCTCACCACTTCGTTGTCGTACTCCAAATCACTGATAGTAATTGCATGTGACTTTCCTTTGTCTTTGGCCTTAAGAGTTTGTTGACGTCGATCATCATCATCAACCCTTGAATTTGGGCATTGATTGGCATAATGCCTCATCTCCTTGCACTTGAAACATTGAAGTGTAGTAGGTTCATTCTGTGTATCCCTTCCTTTGTTTGCATCATTAGACATCTTCTTCCCATTATTTCGACATTCAATTGCCCGATGACCTTATTTTCCACACTTATAACATTTTCTTGTCCCCTTAAGACAATTTCTTCCATGTTTCTTTACACACTTTGAGCATAAGAGAAAACTCATCTTCTTTTTAGTGTGGTCTTTAGATTTTCCTTTGAATTCCATTTTCCTGTTCTTATCAAACCCATGTGACTGATGGGTTACACCAATCTACATCTCAACCTTGAGAGCACATCGAACAATTTCCTCGTAGTTATTGAATTCCCTTATGGCTAACGCCCTTCGAAGACTTGGTTTTAAGCCACTAAAGAATCGATCGATCTTACTCTCAGGTTGGATAATAATACCAGAAGCGTACCTTGGAAGTCTTGTAAAATTTGCTTCATAGGTACCAAAAGATTCATCATCCTTTTGCTTCAGTTCAAGAAACTCTTTCTCCTACTTCGTTCGGAGAATACGAGGGAAGTACTTATTGAAAAATAAGTTCTTGAACTCGTCCCATTCCATGGGCTCAATTTCATCTCTTGGCCTCGTATTGTTGATAAGATTCCACCATTGATCAGCATCACCTTCCAAAAAATACACTGCTAAGATAACTTTATCATGTTCAGAACATTGAAGAACTGAAAATATCTTTTCAGTAGTACTGATCCATTGTTCAGCAACTAATGGATCAGTAGACCCGCTGAATGAAGGCGGACGCTGCCTCATGAAGGATTCAACAGAATGTTGCTCCTTCCTTTGCTCGTTTGGAAGTCCTGCATGATTCATAGTTTGATAAAGTTGTGTGAGAATGGCTAAAATATTTTTCATTCCATCTCCCATAACGTTTGGTTTCTCAGGGGGAAAATCATTGCATTTCTCATCGCATTCCTCATTAACACGGTTCCTTCGGGTTCCAGCCATTGACTAAAACCAAGAAGAATAGTGTGAGCAATACTAATTATAACAGGAAAACCATATAATCAAGAATAAAATTTCACACTTAAGGTCTTATCCTAGGTTATTCATGGTCATTTCTAAAACACTAAGATAGTGTTCTATGCTTAGACTTATCCTTAAGATTCTTACTAAGGTTTTCACATCCTAGTTTCCAAAGGTTGAGTATACCTTTCCTCTGATACCAACTATAATGGTCTGGAATTACTTCCAGTGGACTATAATTGATACCTAATAGGGAACTCCATGGGTGGCTACACCCCCTAGGCAGGACACACCACCATCCCCAGTGGCAGCCATTTCCCCATGAAGCCCTTGGGCGGAGAGCCATGCTTTGTCCAACGCTCACATGTGAGAGTTCCCAAGGATCAGATACATTCCTACATCCTTTGCCTCTGATACCAACTATAATGACCCATACTTTACATACATTGTTAGTACTTCAAAATTGAAGTACACTTATTACAACATATAACAAAACCATTAAAGGACACTTCCTCGTTTCAGTCCTGTTTCACTAAACCGGTTAAACCTGCTGTTCCAGCCATGTCTATATCATGAGATATAAAATCTTTACCCAATGCATTGGAGGTAGATATAGGTCCCACCCATCTCATAATGATATCATTCTTATGTGTGCGACAAAATCATAAACCATACATCATAGCATAACCCATGTAATATAAATGGGATTCTTAAACATCGTGACATCATAAAAAAATTCATATAAGATAAAGGAATTCATAAAAATAATTCCATCACAACTTAATCAAATCAATGTAATAATAGGGATCTAAACATAACCCTTTATTATCTTATATGGAAAATAATTTTGATAAAACACTTGAACTCCATTCTTGAGGAAAATATCCTTTCTACTTCAAAACACTTTTCCCTTCTTAACATGTCATACAATTCTAAACTAAAAGAAGTTGATTAAAAATAAACTTGAAAATATGTAAAGGAAGATTCTTGGAAATAATGTTTTAAAAATATATTCATTCCGTATAAGTTAAAAAAACATTCTTCATGTACTTTTGTCGGAAAAGTCAAAAAGTACCTCGTACGAAAAACGAAAAAAGATTCCTTTCATATCCTTTAATAAAAACTCGCTGAAGGGTAAAATTGGATTTAAACAATTGTAGGTGGATGGAAACAATATTAAAAATTGAGGGAACATGGATGTGGATGATAAAATACACCCCAGTAAATACCAAATTATAAACAATCTCGGATAAAAATGAGATTGTGATATTTTCCCTTACCTTAGATCCGATTTGCTTCGTAAGTGTCCGAACCTCCTATATAATGATTTAAATAATGTCATTGTCTTATTCTAGAATCATACTAATTGTTATGATATCATATATGGTCATATTCTTAGCTTCTTATTAGTAATATTTCATTGCTACTTGTTATTCGGGTGTTTATTACTTTTTGTTCTTATGCGTGTTTTGTCGAATAAATTCTTATTCTTCTCTTTAGGTTATAGATACCTCATTTCCAGAATGGTATTAGTATAATATATATCATATTTATTCATTCAATTCATTTATATAATCATTATGCAATTAAGATCATGTATAATGAATCACATCACATCGTGGAGACGGTATTCCGTACGTACGCACGAGCGATGATATCGTTCCCATGATCGTTGAATTGTATTGGAGTGTATGTATACTATTTCAGAATCAATAAAAATTTAAAATAATCATATATAGTTATTTATTTGCACCATTATACCCTTCCAAGTAAGGTGGTGATGGAAAATAGATTACACAACGGCGTGGAGACGGTATTCCGTATGTACGCACGCGCGATGATTTTGTTTTCTGTAGGATGGATAGATGGTGAAATAGGGTTGTTTCATACTTATAATAACATATCAGTATATGAGTGACACTGATGTTATTACTTCATAATGAATCAACTAAATAATAAGAAGTAGAATAAGAAATAGATTTGAAAGAATCGGTAACATACATTACCTCTTCTTTGAAGCGCCTCTTTGAGACCTCCTTTTAGGGCACTAAAATTGGTCTTTGATGAAGACCAGGACCTCTAGGATGTTTCTAGGGAAGTGGGAAAGTGAAATTGGTAGGGGTTTTCTGATATTGAAGGCTCAAATTGGTGTGAGGAGGAGAGGGAGGAGGTGCCCTTTTATAAGGGAGGAGAGGGGCACCTTTGGAAATATAAGAAATATTAGTTTATATTAAATCTCAAACCCACTTAAAAACTTTCAAAATGACTCATATCTGAAGATTAGATGATATAAGGATGTAATCGCCTCAACCAATAAAATTTAGACATGTTAGGAATTTATTTTAAACATTATCAACTTGATTTATCCTTATTTATCAATTTAATTTTATTTGTGGCAATAATATTCTAAATTTTAAATTATTATAAATAATTACATATGTGTTGTGAATTTTCCATAATTTCACACTTTATGACATGTTCGACCATATAAATTTTAATTTATAATTTTTAAATATTTTTGTGATTTTTAAAATTTTTTAAAATATGTTATTTTTATAAAATAACAATAGTGTCAATTTTGATACTATTCATTTATTTGAATTAAAATAAAATATATACAGAAATTATGTTCGAACTAAAAGATTTAATATATTCATAAATTGTCATATGTATCTAGAAAATTAGTGGAGAACATTAAATAGTTCATATAATATTTATTTTAATATTTTTAAAACCGCTTATTTGATATTTTAATTAATAAAATAATTTCAACATCACTATTGTGTCATAATTAATAATAATTATTTAATCCATAAAAATTCTGAATAAATTTTTATGATGTAGATAATTGTATTAGATTTCTGGAGACTATTTATGTTCAAAGTTTCATTAAGTTTATCACTAAATTAAAATTATTATACTTATAAGCTTTAAGAAAGTGACATGTTGTCACATTCTTCGGTTTTAATAATAATTAAATTATTTTCATTGACAAAAGTCCATTAAATGAATCCAATCCGACCCTTAGGTGATATGTGTCGAATTTTAGTCATCCAATAAGATTTTGGCAGGTGTTAGGGTAATTTTATAATCTTATATTTACCCTTAATTACCCGATTTAGCTTTAACTATGGTAAATAAAATTTACCGTAGTTACTATTCATAATGCCCAAAAATAAAAAGTAGTCTATTAAAATAATTTGGACCCAATGATTCCAAATATGGAATCCATTTTTCAAAATTCAAAACATATAAGTTGCAGTAATTAATTTAAAATAAATCCCGTTGTTAAGAACACGAGTTTTAGAAGTTAAAACATTGCCAAAGATTGAAATGTTTTTACCTATTAATTCAATGTGAAATTAATGATAATGACATACATTATATTAAATGGTAAAAATATATTCTATTTATACTTTAAAACCATTAAATATTATAATTTAACCATGTAAATTATCTCAATGAAAAAAGTTGTTTTTAATTAAAAATTAGCGTATTTTTACTATTCATTAAAATATGAAAGTTATCAGAAAAATATCAAAAATTTATCCAAAGTAAATTTTTATACCCTAATTCAAAAGAAGAATTTTATTTTGTCAAATTTAACTTATAATCATGTCAAAAACTAGATTTAATGTGGGTGCGCCATCAAAAGGCGGCAAAACTGCATTTTTTTGAAAAATACTTATTTTACCCGAAAAATTTATTTTTTTCTCTTACCATGTTCTAGAAAATGTGTATGATGAATAATAAAATTAAAAATGTAGTTAATACTATACATAATGGCTAGTTCATAATAATATATCGTTGTTTAGTGAAACCTGGTATTGCGTACTACACACGCTATCGAGGAAGGTCGCGATTGCGTGTAATGCAAGCCAAGTTTGTATTGTGTGCTGTGAAAGATTCTTTTGGTGTTGCGTATAACATAAAAAAAAATTTCTCATAAAATCTCAGGATGTTACAGAAAACACTGGGTTACTATTTAAAAACCAAATTTTTATTTAAATAATTATTTATTTTATTTAAATTTATTTTAGGTCAAAATTGATACATAATACCTATATAAGTTCAATGTAATTCATTGGTGTCATTTTATAATCATTTTAGATATATAAAAATTTTATTGAACTTTCCACCATCTTTTACCCACCTCCTAGGAGAATTTTAAAATTTACATAAAACTTAATTTTTCCACTTCTGTGAGTGTAATTTCAAAAATCTGAGAGACACGGTTAATATCAAGGAGTAAAATGTGGTTCAATACGATAAAAATAATTTTTGTTGAATAGTAACTTTTTACTTTTATTTACCACGGTTAAAAGTAAATAGAGTAATTAAGGGTAAAATTGATATTACCATTACCCTAACACATGTCCTAATTCTATTGGATAAGTGTAATTTGACCAAAAACAACCTTAGGAATAAAATATTACCATTTAGGCCCACTTGAATTGGATTAGGACATTTATTATTATTTTATTTAAAGAAGAGTTAAAATGGGTAAAATCAAAGTTTATTAAATAATTTTTTTTAATTTAGAGTTATACATAAGATAAATTTGATTATAAATATTAATTAAAAAGATAAAAAGATTTACTACCTAATGGTATTTTATTTATAATTTTTATACATTAAATAATTTAATTTATTTATGACACAATGATGATGTAGTAATTACCTAAATAATAAAATATTAAAATAATTGATATTATAAATGCCCAAATAAATGTAATTTGAGACTTTTTATGAATTAAAATAATTCTTTAGGTTACTATGACATGTTAGTATTGATTTAATTAACTTTTTTCAAACTAATCATTCTGTTATGATTTTCACAAAAATAAATTATCAAATAGTGTCAAAATTGACATAAAATAGTTTTTAAAACAAATATTATATTATCAATTGTTATTATATTTCTAAAAATCTAAGGTTCAGACAAATGAATTAGATAAGGTTATATATATTAATAATTAACCACTTGGGGTTCTTTTTTCTTGTTATAGTAAGTTTATTAACCATATAGTGTAAGAAAACAAGAAGACACGGTAAAGGTTAAATTATTTAACTTAGAGTTAAATCTAAATGATAAGGTAAAAATAGTAACCTAAACTTATCTAAAACCTATTGGTTTAGATTATTTCTACCCATCCCCACTTTAGCTTCGAAATAAATCAATTTGGAGCTATTATAAACCGAATATGACTTTATTATAAAATAATATTATAACTTTTTCCTAAAATGACCCTCTCCTCCCTTATAAAAAGGGCACCCCTTCCCTATTCTCCTCACACCCTTTTGAGCCTTGAAGATCGGAAAACCCCTGACCATTTCACTTATCATCTTCCCTAGAAACATTATAGAGCTTCTGGTATCCTCAAAAGACCAACCCTAGTGCCTTAAGAGGAGGTTAAGAAGAGGCGGGTCAAAGAAGAGGTAATATCCTTTACCGATTCTTTCCAATTTATTTATTCTTATACTTCTTCTTATTCTTTATTTTTTTCATCATAAATTAATAACATCAGTATCAATCATATACTGATATTTTATTATCAATATAAAACAACCCAATTTCATCTTCTATCCATCCTACGGAAACGCAGTCACCGCGCGTGCGTACGTACGGAATACCATCTCCACGCCGTGGTGTAATATATTTTCCACCACCACCTTACTTGGATGGGTATAATGGTGTAAATAAATAACTATATATGATTATTATAAAGTGATATTGATTCTGAAATATTATACAGACACTTCAATACAATTTAACGATCATGGGAATGATATCATCGCTCGTGCGTACGTACGGACTACCGTCTCCACGAACGCAATGAGATTCATTTTCCATGATTAACCATTCAAGTATGATTATAAAGTATATATGTAACACCCAAAGCTTCCTCGGTACTCTTCTCTTTGAATAATACAGATGCGTGTATTGTACGCAACTTCGAGTTCTAACACACACCACAACCAATCAAAGTAGCCGTTATGAATAGTAATACTTAATTTTTGAAATTTTATAAATTTTATTTTTCCAAATGGACTTCGTTTTTGTATTTGTAATATCAAAATTATCCTAAGTTTAATTTTTTGTAACTTTCTGAGAACTTCCAATTTTTTATGAATAATGAAAAATACTTAAAACAGCTTTTTTAATAAAAATAATTTATTATGATAAATTATACTATTTAGTGGTTTTAAAGTATAATTATAATATATTTTTACCATTTTATCCAATGGTGGTCATTAGAATTAATTTAACATTGAAATTGGGCATGAGCAATTGTCAATCTTTTGATATAAATTGTTTCTTAAAAACACGCTATTTGTTGTGACAACGGGAATTAATTATAAAATTAATTAATGCAACTTATATGTTTGGAATTTTTTAAAATAGACATCATTTTTGAAATCAGAATATCAAAAATAGCTTAGGGTGAATTTTTGGGATTTTTCTGAAAAACTTCAATTTTTGAGGAATAGTGAAACCACTAAGTGGTATTTATAAAAACTGATTTTTCATTTAAATGAAATTTTACCACTTCTGTGTTTTGAATTTCAAAAATCCGACATACATGGTTGTCATTAAGAAGTAAAATGTGGTTCAATGAGATTAAAATAATTTTTTTGGTGAATAGTAAATTTTAAGTTCTTAATCGCGATTAGAGGTAATTAGTGTAGTTTAAGGTAAAAATAATGTTTTAATAATATGAGATGAGCTTGAAACATTTCCTACCCTCATTGGATGTGCCATGGCCGACCAAGAAAATCCATGGGTCAACTTGGGGACCCCAAGGAGCCACTTTAGTTGGAAAATGACATAAATACCTTTTATTTAATGTTAAAGTAAAAAATGACACAAACATGAAATGTTTTACTAAAACAATTTTTACATGGGGTTATACAAGTCATATTTTTGACTATAAATAGTCATTGGAAATCTAAAAATATTTCCTACATCATAGTAGTTTTTTTATAATTTTTTGACATTAAATAAATTAAATTATTTATGACATCATGATGATGCAGCGATGACCTCATTATTTAACGATTTAAATAAAATGGAAAGATAATGCAATATCTAAGACCTACACATGTCCAAAACCTATTGTATGGGTGTATTTCGAACCCTTATCACCTTATCCTCGAATTATATCAATGTGGGACCTCTTAAATCCGAATACCATTTTAAAATAAAGTGACTTTTCTTTACTTTCCAAGAGTGCCCCTCCTCTCCACTTATAAAAGGCCCCCAACTCTACCACCTTACTCACACTTTCAAAGCCTTTTGGCTCGGCCAACATCTACCCAAATACTCTCCCAACTTCCATCCCTTACTCCTAGAAGCCTCACTTTGGGCAGAATTCTTCCCAAGGAAGCCTTTGGCTCAAATCAAAAGAGTTACCCGATTTTAAGGTAATGTCTTCTCTTATGTTATTTTGTTTTATTTTGCTTCTCCAACCCCATAAACTCTTTTTATTCATTTATTTTGTAACAAAACCAGTATCCTCAATATACTAGGATGTTTTTATAAGAAGGATTCTATCTACACTTACACACACCTACATCTAATGGTTAAAGAACATACTGTTTCTGTGGATGGCGAATTTCTGCCTCACGAAACGATGATTGTTCAACACTCATATAACACCTTCAAAGGTGGCCATTAAGATGTCACTATATTTATATATGATATATAATTTTTTTATGTTTTCCTTATGCTTATGTATTTCTCATTTATGGCATAATTTATGATTTCCATTATGGGTAAACGTGATAATTTCATTTTAGGAAGTGCGGACTACCGCCCCTCAAAGTGATGTGAATCGTTAATGCCATATGCGAAATGTATAAAGGATGGAGTAAATGATATTATATATGATATTATACTGGAACTATATTATACCTTTATATAATTATGATTTCATTCCATTAAATACGAAATAGAAATGAAAGTAGAGTTCATGCGTATGTACGACTTACCGTCTCCATGAACGGTGCATTTCATTTCTTACCTCTAAATGTTACGTAATATTATGAATGAATGTATATACTGGATATATATGATATATATGACATCTAAATCATGAATATAATTCTGGAGATAATGGATATTCTACCACATAAACAACTTGTAATTATAAGAAGTTTATTGTTGACTCAAGTACCAAAGATCGACAAAACGACCGTTATTAACTTAAATAATTACATAGTGTTCATAAACTTGTAATAAGTGATATAAAAAGGATAATGAAATTGAAAATGGGTATTAATAAAGTATATATTAACTCTAGTTTATTATTCAAGAGGTTAAAGAATGGTCAAATCAAGTCGGACACAAGGTAAGGGAATTTCTTAACCCAACTTCCATTCTTTGGGTTAATCTCCTACTTTCAAATTATGTCATGATATTATTATGTCCTATTTTGTATTTTTACTTTCTTTATGTGTACCTATAGTTAATAAAAATAATAGACCTATTTTATTTTAAAAATGATCTTTTTAAGGACTTCGTCTCAATCTCCTTTCATTGAGGCATATTTGGTTTTATACACAACTTTCTTTTATACGGTGTATAAACCCCTTTGACTTTTACGTTTATTCAAAAGCAATCTTTTTTATACGAAGCGTGTTACTAAACGAAAAAAAGGTAATGTTTTTCTTTCCGTACATATGCGGCGACAATGACTTCTCCTCCGACGTGACCATTATTTGAGTTTCAGCTTCCTCTACAAGCCATCACTTTTTTTTAAAGAAAAATAAATAAAAAGTTTTAACATTCTTTTATTTTGGTATTGAAAATGGTTTTGAAAGCATTTTTATTATATCAATGTGTTTTATTGATATCTTGTGATTGAAATGTGGAAATGTTATGTTTCCTTTATGCATGTTTTATGTGATACAATTATGTTATGGTTTATGATATGTTTAAACCTATTCATATGAGGAATGCATTGGACTTAATAAGTGACGGGTGGAGCCCGCTATAGCTCCTTGATGCATCGGTAGGTCTCATGAGACAAACTAGTGTCTTGGCACGAGGCCTTGACAAAATCTTATTTGTGGTCTTGGCACGAGGCCTTGGATACGTGGTTATGATAGTCTGGCATGATGCATTCCATCATTATGAAAGTGGTTATTGATATTTCATGTGATTATTCGACTAGTAGAATATCCATGTGAGTAAGTAAATGGCATTATTTAATTTTATTTTTGCCATATTATGCTGAAGTTCAAGTTTAAAAAGGCTTTTGTTTTAGTTATACATTGCCTTAAATGTTAATGTTTATTTATGAAAGCTTCCGCAATATTTTTATCCTTACTGAGCATCTGAGCTCACCCCTTTCAATGTTTTAATATTTTCCAGGATGTGAAGAAGTATTTTATGAATGACCTGCAGGGATAGTCAGAAGAGGATATGAGTGTGGACTATGGAGACTTTGTTATTAGTTTTTCACTTTATGATGTAATGTAACATTTATGAATGTATATAGTGTTTCCAAGGCTACTAAACTAATCGGTCTTTCGAGACTTGATCTTTTGTGATTATGCCAATGTTACGAAGTAATGCACCGACTCTGGGTAGCTGGGGTCGGGGCGTTACAGTTAGTATCAGAGGCAGTTTAGTACTAACCTTGGAAGCTAGATTTACATAAACTCTGATTAGAGCACATATCCCGAAGATAGACTTTGAGGATTAGTATAGAAAAACTTCCTAGAATTTTGGTATTATAGAGATTTTGTGAGTTTTCCGAGCAATACATCCCTGTCTGAATACAAGCAGGTAGAGGCGGCTCTGGCACAGATGTACCTAGGGGTAAAACCCAAAAACACCGCTTTGAGCTAGACTCGAACGGGAACTGGTGCACGACAACGGGCCTTGCTGCACTCTTGGTTACGACACTCCCAGGGGATATGCTTAGGATAATTCTCGTTTTCTTTATAAACCACTATGAAGGGTTATGAGTATATACTTCCTCACAGAAAACATTTTTATGATTATGGATTATGTCCATAAATAGTTCAATTTATGTTAAGTATTTTACAAGTATGGAATTATGTATTTTGATTCATAAACTAATATAGTTTATGCCATTGTTTAGAAATGGCACCTAGTGGAAGGAATGGAAACCGTATCAATGCATGCACTCCATGTAGGGATTGCCCTCTTGCTCAAGATAATTATTGTGGATCTGGAGATACAACTAGTGATGATCAACTTATTACCATACTGGGACAACTCACTCAGGTTATGAATAATAACCTTACTCGTATGGATCACCCTGATCCACAACGTGGAGGATCAATATTAGACCGCTTCATGAGGCCACAACCGCCAAAATTTAATGGGCGTACAAATCCATTAGTATCTGAGAAATGGATAAAATCCTTAGAGAAAATATTCCATGCCTTGGGGAGTAGCGAAAGGGAGAAGGTTGTCATGGCAGTTTACTGCCTTACTGGAGATGCCGATCAATGGTGGTCGCTGATTCAAAACACAAAGGAATATGATGACATATCGAATATGTAATGAAGGGAGTTCATAGATCTTTTCTTAGAAAAATACTTTCATCGTGACCATCGAGCAGATATGGAAAGGCAATTTCTGAGTCTAAGGCTGAAGGAGGATGAGAATGTCGCAAAGTATGAGGCAAACTTTACAAGGTTAGCGAGGCATACTGCAGATTATATACGTAACCCAAGAAGTAAGATTGATCATTTCTTTGATGGGTTAAAACCATTTCTCCATCGATCTTTAGTATCACAATCTTTCTCAACATACGAAGATATTGTCTTGTGTGCTATCAAGACGGAAAAGGAATTCTATAAGTCTTATGACTTTAAAGTAAAGAAAGAGAAGAAGAGATCTTCTGATCAATCTGGAAATGGAAATAAGGGGAAGAAGGGAAGAGTTGAATATCAGTCCTGTAGTAAATGTGGGAAGAAACACCCTGGTACCTTCTTGAAGGGAATGGGAGTCTGTTACAAGTGTGGCAAAAAAGGCCACCAAGCTCATGATTGCAAGGGAAAGAAAGTTGCTGTGAATGTGGAATGCTATAATTGTAGAGATATGAGACATTATTCAAATAAATGTCCTAATAGTCAGGGGAAATTACCTCAGAAGAGGCCCAGGGATCAAGGCCAAGATTATTCTATCACTACTGCTGAAGTTGAAGCTCCAAAAGACGTGGTGGCAGGTAATTTAATGGTTTCCTCAAGTTTAGAAAATGCATTATTTGATTCTGGATCATCGCATTGTTTCATATCTTCCTAGTTTGCTAAGAAAATTAGATATTTCCAGTTTGATTTAACAAGATAATTTTCAGTCAAAACTCCTAAGGGAAGTATTATTGCAACAAAGTTTTGTGAATCAGTCCCCATTAGAGCACATAACTATTCTTTATCCGCTGATCTCATTGTCATACCTATGATTGAGTTTGATATAATCCTCGGTATGGATTGGATTTCGGACTATGATGCAAAGATTTATTGTAAGAAGAAGGAGGTTACAATTTTTGATGATGATGATAAGGAACACCTTATTTTTAGAGCAGAATCGTCACCACCTAATTCTTATTTAGATCCACCCACAGTGGCTCAACTAAGTTAAATTATTGGGGAGGAAGAGAATGAAATGAATAATAGCTAGGAAAGGAATGTTAAAATAGAGGATGTACCTATTGTGAAAGAATATGTAGATGTTTTTCCGGAAGATTTACCTGGACATCCTCCAGAACAAGAAGTTGAGTTTTCCATCGATTTAATTCCTGGATCGAGGCCCATATCGAAGACCCCTTATAGGATGGCCACTGTGAAATTAGTTGAACTAAAGAAACAACTAGAGGAATTGAGTAATAAGGGATTTATTCGCCCTAGTGTTTCTCCATGGGGAGCCCCTGCCCTTTTTGTTAAGAAGAAAGATGGATCTATGAGGTAGTGCGTTGACTACAGGGAGATCAATGCTATAACAATAAAGAACAAGTATCCCCTACCTCACATTGATGATTTATTTGACCAATTTCATGGAGCTCAATACTTTTCAAAGATTGACCTTCGATCGGGATACCATCAGTTGTGCGTGAAGAAGGAAGATATTCCGAAGACAACATTTCGAACAAGGTACGGGCATTACGAGTTTACAGTAATGCCTTTTGGATTGACTAATGCACCCTCTGTATTCATGGATCTAATGAATAGAGTTTTCAAGGAATATCTAGATGATTTTGTTGTGGTATTTATTGATGATATCTTGGTGTACTCCAAAAGCTACGAAGATCATGAAAATCATTTGCGTATTATTTTGAAGACTCTTAGAAGGCATGAATTATATGGGAAGTTTAGCAAGTGTGAATTCTGGCTTCAGGTGATTTCTTTTCTTGGCCACATTGTCTCTAAGGATGGAATTTCTGTTGATCCTTCTAAGACCAAGGCAATCCAAGAATGGCCAACACCGACGAGTATAACTGAGGTATGCAGCTTTATTGGTTTGGCAGGTTATTATCGACGTTTTATCCAGAATTTTACCCGATTGGATAACCCATTGACGAAGCTCACACGTAAAGGGGTTAAATTTGTCTGGACAAAAGAGTGTGAAGAATGTTTTGAAGAACTGAAGAGAAGATTAGTCAATGCTCCTATATTGACCCTACCATCAGGGAATGATGGGTTCGTTATTTATAGTGATGCATCAATGAAAGGACTTGGTTGTGTCCTTATGCAGAAAGATAGAGTTATTGCCTATGCATCACGACAGCTGAAAATTCATGAGCAAAACTATCCTACTCATGATCTCGAGTTAGCTGCTGTAATCTTTGCCTTGAAGATATGGAGACATTATCTCTATGGTGAAAAATGTGAGATAAATACCGATCACAAGAGTTTGAAATATATTTTCTCACAAAAAGAACTCAACATGAGGAAAAGGCGATGGATTAAACTACTCAAGGATTATGATTGCACGATACATTAACACCTAGGGAAGGCAAATAAGGTTGCAGATGCTTTGAGTAGAAAAGATCATGGAGTTTTGAACATGATGAGAGTGGGAAGGGATCTTATTTTCATGGATCTAGTAAATATGGATATGGGAATCACCATGGTGGGTGAAACATCAAAATTTTTTCAAATGGTTGCCAAACCATCTTTACTAGAAAGGATAAAGTGTTCTCAGGCCGATGATGAAGTGTTGAAAAAGAAGATTAAAGCTGTGAATGATGGGCGGTTGAGTGACTTTGTTTATGAAGATGGAATTTTGAAATTTGGGAGGAGACTTTGTGTTCCCGATATACATGACTTAAAGAGGGAATTGTTGGATGATGCTCATAGTTCCAATTTCTCTATGCACCCTGGGAGCACTATAATGTATAAATATTTAAAGGGAAATTTTTGGTGGGACAACATGAAAAGGGAGATTGCCGATTTTGTGTCAAGATGTATGGTTTGATAACAAGTGAAAGCTGGAAGGCTACAGCCTGGTGGAGTATTGCAACCCCTTCCCATACATGAGTGGAAATGGGATAATATTACGATGGATTTTGTCATGGGACTACCAAATACTCCTAGAAGAAATGACGCAATATGGGTCATTGTTGATCGTCTCCCGAAGTCAGCACATTTTCTTGCGATAAGGGAATATATACCACTTGAACGTCTAGTAAGACTGTATATTAATGAAGTTGTGAGACTTCATGGAGTACCCCTGTCGATTGTCTCGGATCATGATCCCCGTTTTACACCAAGATTCTGGAAAAGTCTTCAGAAGGCCTTGGATACTGAACTTCGTTTGAGCACTGCTTACCACCCTCAAACAGATGGACAATCAGAAAGAACTATTCAAACCTTAGAAGACATGTTGAGATCATGCTCACTTGACTTTCAAGGAATGTGGGATCAATATTGACCTCTGGTATAATTTTCTTATAACAATAGCTTCCATTCAAGTATTCAGATGGCACCATATGAAGCGTTATATGGAAAGAGATGTCGCACACCAACCTGTTGGGATGACGTTGGTGAAAGAAAACTTGTAGGCCCAGAACTGGTGGAGGAAACATTGGAAAAGGTGAAAGTAATCCAAAACCACATCAAAGTAGCTCAAAGTAGGCAGAAGAGCTATGCCGACAAACGAAGGAAGGATTTGAAATTTCTGGTAGGAGATCATGTTTTCTTGAAGGTATCTCCATGGAAGGGAGTTATACGTTTCGGTAAGAAGGGTAAATTGAGTCCCAGGTACATCAGACCCTTCGAAATTCTAGAACGAATTGGGGCTGTAGCTTACCGTTTGGAAATGCCGCCAAGTCTCTCCAAAGTTCATGATGTATTCCATGTATCACTGTTGAGAAAATACATGCCTGACCCAACGCATGTACTCACCTATGAGGAATTAGAACTGGAACTCGATCTTTCTTATTGCGAAGAGCCCATCAGGATTCTTGATACAAGAGAACAAGTGCTGAGAAACCGGACGACTCATCTGTTAAAAGTTCTATGGAGAAACCATAAGATAGAGGAGGAAACGTGGGAACCCGAGGAACTTATGATGAAGAATCACCCGAGTCTTTTTATACAGTGATATTATATGAAATTTTGAGGACGAAATTATTTGAAGGAGGGGAGAATGTAACACCCCAAGCCTCCTCGGTACTCTTCTCTTTGAATAATACAGTAGCGTGTATTGTACGCAACTTCGAGTTATAACACACACCACAACCAATCAAAGTAGCCGTTATGAATAGTAATACCTAATTTTTGAAATTTTATAAATTTTATTTTTCCAAATGGACTTTGTTTTTGTATTCGTAATATCAAAATTATCCTAAGTTTAATTTTTTGTAACTTTCTAAGAACTTCCAATTTTTTTCTGAATAGTGAAAAATACTTAAAACAACTTTTTTAATAAAAATAATTTATTGTGATAAATTATACTATTTAGTGTTTTTAAAGTATAATTAGAATATATCTTTACCATTTTATCCAATGGTGTTCATTAGAATTAATTTAACATTGAAATTGGGCATGAACAATTGTCAATCTTTTGATATAAATTGTTTCTTAAAAACACGCTATTTGTTGTGACAGCGAGAATTAATTATAAAATTAATTAATGAAACTTATATGTTTGGAATTTTGTAAAATAGACATCATTTTTGAAATTGGAATATCAAAAATAGCTTAGGGTGAATTTTTGGGATTTTTCTGAAAAACTTCAATTTTTGATGAATAGTGAGACCACTAAGTGGTATTTAAAAAAACTGATTTTTCGTTTAAATGAAATTTTACCACTTCTGTGTTTTGAATTTCAAAAATCCGACATACATGGTTGTCATTAAGAAGAAAAATGTGGTTCAATGAGATTAAAATAATTTTTTGGTGAATAGTAACTTTTAAGTTCTTAATCGCGATTAGAGGTAATTAGTGTAGTTTAAGGTAAAAATAATGTTTTAATAATATGATATGAGCTTGAAACATGTCCTACCATCATTGGATGTGCCATGGCCGACCAAGAGAATCCATGGGTCAACTTGGGGACCCCATGGAGTAACTTTAGTTGGAAAATGACATAAATACCTTTTATTTAATGTTAAAGTAAAAAATGACACAAACATGAAATGTTTTAATAAAAAACTTTTTACATGGAGTTATACAAGTCATATTTTTGACTATAAATATTCATTGGAAAGATAACAAGATTTCATACATCATAGTATTTTTTTTATAATTTTTAGACATTAAATAAATTAAATTATTTATGACATCATGATGATGCAACGATGACCTCATTATTTAACGATTTAAATAAAATGGAAAGATAATGTAATATATAAGACCTACACATGTCCAAAACCTATTGGATGGGTGGATTTCTAACCCTTATCACCTTATCCTAGAATTATATCAATTCGGGACCTCTTAAATCCGAATACCATTTTAAAATAAAGTGACTTTTCTTTACTTTCCAAGAGTGCCCCTCCTCTCCACTTATAAAAGGCCCCCACCTCTACCACCTTACTCACACTTTCAAAGCCTTTTGGCTCGGCCAACCTCTGCCCAAATACTCTCCCAAATTCCATCCCTTACTCCTAGAAGCTTCACTTTGGGCAGAATTCTTCCCAAGGAAGCCTTTGGCTCAAATCAAAAGAGTTATCCGATTTTAAGGTAATGTCTTCTCTTATGTTATTTTGTATTATTTTGCTTCTCCAACCCCATAAACTCTTTTTATTAATTTATTTTGTAACAAAACCAGTATCCTCAATATACTAGGATGTTTTTATAATAAGGATTAGAGCTACACTTACACACACCTACATATAATGGTTAAAGAACATACTGTTTCTGTGGATGGCGAATTTCTGCCTCACGAAACGATGATTGTTCAACACTCATATAACACCTTAAAAGGTGGCCATTAATATGTATCTATATTTATATATGATATATAATATGTTTATGTTTACCTTATGCTTCTGTATTTATCATTTATGGCATACTTTATGATTTCCATTATGGGTAAACGCGATAATTTCATTTTAGGAAGTGCTGACTACCGCCCCCTCAAAGTGATGTGAATCGTTAATGCCATATGTGGAATGTATAAAGGATGGAGTAAATGATATTATATATGATATTATACTGGAACTATATTATACCTTTATATAATTATGATTTCATTCCATTAAATACGAAATAGAAATGAATGTAGCGTTCATGCGTACGTACGACTTACCGTCTCCATGAACGGTGCATTTCATTTCTTACCTCTAAATGTTACGTAATATTATGAATGAATGTATATACTGGATATATATGATATATATGACATCTAAATCATGAATATAATTCTGGAGATAATTGATATTCTACCACATAAACAACTTGTAATTATAAGAAGTTTATTGTTGACTCAAGTACCAAAGATCGAAAAAACGACCGTTATTAACTTAAATAATTACATAGTGTTCATAACATTGTAATAAGTGATATAAAAAGGATAATGAAATTGAAAATGGTTCTTAATAAAGTAGATATTAACTCTATTTTATTATTCAGGAGGTTAAAGAACGGTCGAATCAAGTCAGACACAAGGTAAGGGAATTTCTTAACCCAACTTCCATTCTTTGGGTTAATCTCCTACTTTCAAATTATGTCATGATATTATTATGTCCTATTTTGTATTTTTACTTTTTTATGTGTACCTATAGTGAATACACATAAATGACCTATTTTATTTTAAAAATTATCTTTTTAAGGACTTTGTCTCAATCTCCTTTCATTGAGGCATATTTGGTTTTATACACAACTTTCTTTTATACGGTGTATAAACCCCTTTGCCTTTTACATTTATTCAAAAAGAATATTTTTTATACGAGGCATGTTACTAAATGAAAAAAAGGGAATGTTTTTCTTTCCGTACATATGTGGAGACAATGACTTCTCCTCCGCCGTGACCATTATTTGAGTTTCGGCTTCCTCTACAAGCCATCACTTTTTTTTAAAGAAAAATAAATACAAAGTTTTAACATTATTTTATTTTGGTATTGAAAATGGTTTGGAAAGAATTTTTATTATATCAATGTGTTTTATTGACATCTTGTGATTGAAATTTGGAAATGTTATGTTTCCTTTATGCATGTTTTATGTGATATGATTATGTTATGGTTTATGATATGTTTAAACCTATTCATATGAGGAATGCATTGGACTTAATAAGTGACGGGTGGAGCCCGCTATAGCTCCTCGATGCATCGGTAGGTCTCATGAGACAAACTAGTGTCTTGGCACGAGGCCTTGACAAAATCTTATTTGTGGTCTTGGCACGAGGCCTTGGCTACGTGGTTATGATAGTCTGGCATTATGCATTCCATCATTATGAAAGTGGTTATTGATATTTCATGTGATTATTCGACTAGTAGAATATCCATGTGAGTAAGTAAATGGCATTATTTAATTTTATTTTTGCCATATTATGCTGAAGTTCAAGTTTAAAATGGCTTTTGTTTTATTTATACACTGACTTAAATGTTAATGTTTATTTATGAAAGCTTCCACAATATTGTTATCCTTACTGAGCATCTGAGCTCACCCCTTTCAATGTTTTAATATTTTCTAGGATGTAAAGAAGTATTTTATGAATGACCTGCAGGGATAGTCAGAAGAGGATATGAGTGTGGACTATGTAGACTTTGTTATTAGTTTTTCACTTTATGATGTAATGTAACATTTATGAATGTATCTAGTGTTTCTAAGGCTACTAAACTAATCGGTCTTTCAAGACTTGATCTTTTGTGATCATTCCAATGTTACGAAGTAATGCACCGACTCTGGGTAGCTGGGGTCGGGGCGTTACTATATATAATAAATAATCATGAAATATATTACATAATAATGATACTGGATTTATGTAAATATATGTTTCATTTACTTAATTCCATTTAATTCAATAAGGAAACGAAAACAGCGTTCTTCCGTACGCACGACCTACCGTCTCCATGAACGGTGTATTTAATTCCATTTATATACTGAATATATATTATATATTAATCATGTTTGAAATTATGGAATTAAGTAAATCAGGATATATGTAATAATATCAAGAACAACATGTAGAAACACGTATGATAAATTAAACGATTTTACCCAAAACACTGCTTTAACATGGAATTTACAAAAGAACAGGTAATTTAAAGTCATAAGTGAACCATATATGATATCATTGCAATGAATATGATTATGTAATAAGTAAATGGAATTATTTAAATCATTATACAAGAGTTTAAGATATGTATGAAGCATATCAGACCTAAGGTAAGGGATAACTATTCCAATCTCGCTCTTATCCGTGTTTGTTTATTTGTAAGTATTTACTGGGGTTTTTGTTATCATCCATGTCCATGTTTTCTAAAAATGTTTTCATGTATGTTTAATGTCATTTTTACCCATTTTGAATTTTACCACATGTTATGAAAGGAATCTTACTTTTGTTTACCACACGAGAAACTTTTTGACTTTTCTGACAAAAGTATGAGGGGAATGTTATTTTTAACTTATACGGCATGAACGGATTTTTACAGTTTCAAAACGCCTCATTTTCATGAAGCTTACTCTACAATATTGAAAGATTATTTTCAAAAAAACCATTTTCTTTTAAAACTACATGGAATTTTATGAAAAGAAAATGATTTTGAATAAGAAAGAATATTTTCCTCAAGAATTCATTTCTTGTGTTTTATCAAAACTATTTCCATCTAAAATGAAATTATTTAATATGTTTATGTTTCAAGTATAATGTCTCCATTATTTAAATGGTTTGATTTTTCTTATGATGAAATGATATCCATTTTTTTATATGTATTATGTTATAATGGCATGATGTTTAAGAATCCCATTCTATTACATGGGTTATGCTATGATGTATGATTTATGATTTTGTGGCATACAAAAGAATGATTTCATTATGAGATGGGTGGGACCTATATCTACCTCCAATTAATTGGGTAAAGATTTATATCTCATGAGATAGACATGGATGGAATGGTAAGTTAATCCAGTTCAGTGTTATAAGACTGAAATGAGGAGTGAACTTGATTCATAAAGGGACTTTGTCTACTAAGATGGTCTTGGCAGTGATGCCTTGGCTACTATGGAAATCATATCATGTGATTAATGGTTTTCCACAATTAAATGTTTTATTCCCATGCTATTTTATCATTATTAATGTTCCTTTATGACCTATGCCTTACGTACTACCAAGATTTACTTCACAACTCAAGATTTTGAGGTGTAAACTTTATGTTCATGTTTTGAAGTTCAAATGTATATGGTTTGTTTTATTTTATCCATGCTTACCCTTATTGAGCATTTGAGATAACCATTTATATGTTTTATTTAACCCAAGTTATAAAGAAAGGTTTTAGGTAATAAAACAAAAGGGTAAGATCTTTATGGGAGATGTTGAAGATCTTTCACCACGATTAGAAGATTATGTTCCGAGTATCCAAAGACACTAAACTATTACAGTCCTTGTGTGTTTGTTTTTGTTATGTATTAAGTATTCTGCAAAAGTAATGTAATGTCCATGTACGTCAAGATTTGGGTCTCTATAGTTGGTATCAGAGGAAAGGTTTAGTTAACATTTGGAAACTAGGATGCAGAAACTTTAGCGATATCCCTAGAGATATTTCTAAGGTATGTATAGGGATGTCCCTAAGGTTAAGTATAAGTATAGGTTATAGTATTAGAATTACGGTAACGATCTTAAAATTAAACCTAAGATGTTATATATTGAAGGTACTCCCCCTTTATTATGTTGTTTTTCCTAGCATGATTTTTGCCCCTCACACTATTCTTTTTGGGTTTTAGACGATGCCTGGAACCCGAAGGAACCGTGTTGATCAATGTAATGGACAATACAATGATTGTATTCCTAAACAAACCAATGTTATGGGATATGGAGTGCAAAATCTTATTGCTATACTTACACAATCTATGAATCATTCTAGACTTCCAAATGAGCAGAGAAGGGAACAATATTCTATTGAGTCCTTCATGAGGCAACATCCACCTTCTTTCAGTGGGTCTTCAGATCCACTTGTTGCTGAAAAATGGATTAGTACCATTGAAAAGATATTTTACATACTTCGCTATTCAAAAAATGAAAAATTAATTCTGTCTATTTACCTTTTAGAAGGTGAAGCAGATCAATGGTGGACTCTAATTAAGAATACGAGACCCCGAGATGAAATTGAATCCATGTAATTGGATGAGTTCAAGAACTTATTTTTCAATAAGTACATTCCACGTATTCTTTGAACAAATATGGAAAATGATTTCCTTGAGCTTAAGAAAAATGATGATGAATCTGTTGGTATATATGAAGTGAATTTTACAAGGCTTTCAAGGTATGAATATGGCTTTATCATCCAACCTGAAAGTAAAGTTGATCGATTCTTCAGTGGCTTAAAACCAAGTCTTTGAAGGGCATTAGCTATAAGAGACTTCAGTAGCTATGAATAAATTGTGCATTGTGCTATCAAGGTAGAAATGGAAGTTGGTGTTACATATACATCTCATGGTTTTGACAAGAAACGAAAGATGAAGTTCAAGGAGAAATCTTAGAATAATGGTGAAAAGAAGATGAATGTTTCTTTATGCTCAAAGTGTGGAAAGAATCATGGTGGAGATTGTATTAAAGGGACTAGAAAATGTTTTAAGTGTGGAAAAGAAGGTCATCGAGCAGATGAGTGTCGAAGTAATGGAAAAAGGGTTGCTAATGATGTGAATAAAGAAAAGACTGCAGAGAACACACCACCAACACATCAATGCTTCAAGTGAAAGGAAATGGGGCATTATGCTAATCAATGACCTAATCCAAGGGTTAATGATGATCAACGTGAGCAACCACTTAAGGAAAAGGATAAAGGGAAGTCACATACAATCACTATTTGTGATGTTGAGTATAAAAATGATGTTGTGTAATGATTAATTGTTTATGTAATGTTATTTCAAAATACTATCATGGAATATAATTTATGGCATCGTCGAATTTTGGAATATCTATGTATTGGTTTTCAATAATTATATGGTACCGGTAACCATGAAAAGTGATTGTAATATTTTTGGAAAGTAAATGATATGCGCATAATGAAGGGATAAAGAGATAAAGAGATGTTTGATAGTATTATTGAGCTCATGACTCATGTAAGGACAATGTGATATCATGGTTTGAGTATATAGAATTTGTTGGGATTTGGGTATGTGTAAAGA
Source organism: Viscum album (assembly GCA_963277665.1). NCBI lineage: Eukaryota > Viridiplantae > Streptophyta > Magnoliopsida > Santalales > Viscaceae > Viscum > Viscum album. The sequence continues at coordinate 525,889,055 of OY728150.1, forward strand.
GTTAACTTTTGATAGCATTCATGTTTTCACTAAGGTTCTATGGTAATTTATGTTTCAATAGAATACATGATTAAGGTATTCACATGTTTGGAATGTGACCAACAAGATATATCGTATGATATATATGGGATAAATTATGGTATTCACATGATCGGTAGATGACATTTCTAGTAATTTTTTTATTTATACTATGAGCTTGGACATAAGTATTTTAGATAAGCCTAAATATTGGAATTAATTATGTTGGACATAAGTTAGTATTGTTTAAGGCTAGAACGTTTTTCGATATTATTGATGGAATGTTATAATAGTGTAGTTTAAGAAAAGGGACAACATGCAGAACGGGCGACAACCCGTCGCGTCGGGCAAGGATGTGGGAATCGAACCCACAACCGAAGTGGAACATACCTTTATCACCTACCACTGGCCAACAGGAAGTCCCTGGTCAGTAGAAGCTAGTTTTATTATATTAAGAGGTATGATATATGAAGTATAAGTCCATTTTAGGAACCATATTCAATTAATCTCACTATAGATGGACTTATGTATATTTAATAACTTTTACTATCCTTTTGTTTGAGACAGATGGAATGACCTATCATTCTATCGCATGATCTTCTAACACTTCACGGAAGAAAAATTCAATTTCATTTCCATAATAGATGATGTGGAAATTGTTCAAGGCATAAACAATAGTAAGATTGTACCAAAATCAAGTAAGTATTTCTTTTAATTCAACAATTCTTCAACTTTATGGAAATGATCTTGAATACAAAAAAATGTTGTCCTAGTGTCCTTATATCCAATGAATCAGATGGTACCTTAAATCATCACAAATTTATGGCTTTGTGATTGTTGGATTTTTCATATCCATGTTCTCTACCACTCTCCATCAGAACATGATGGTTAGATTTCTCTTCTATATCCATATTTTCACCTATGTTCTCCTATGTGGAAACATAGTGATTAGTTAATTTGGGTAACCGTTATGTTTCATACTTTAGTTTTTAAAGATAAGTTTTAGTATTCCTTTTTACGATGTGGGTTTCTATTAAAGAAACTTTCTAGTAGTAAACCAGTTATAACCCTGACGAATTTCAAGGGAAAAATTCATTTTAAGGTGGGTAGAATGTAACACCCCGAGATTTTATGAAAAATATTATTTTTAATTTCATTGATGTCTTGTGTTATATACTACAACAAAAGGAGATTTCACTACATGCATCCCTAACTTGTCTTGCATTACACGCAATTGTGAGCTTCCACGATAGTGTGTGTTATACGCAATACCGAGTTTCACTAAACAACGATATGTTATATAAACTAGCTGTTATGAATAGTAATACCCACTTTTTGAAATTTTATAAATTTTTTCTTTAGAAATGGACTTCATTTTTCGATTTTTAATATCGAAATTATCCTAGGGTGAATTTTTGGTATTTTTTTGAAAACTTTCAATTTTTGATGAATAGTGAAAACACTGGGTTACTATTTAAAAACCGAATTTTTATTTAAATAATTATTTATTTTATTTAAATTTATTTTAGGTCAAAATTGATACATAATACCTATATAAGTTCAATATAATTCATTGGAGTCATTTTATAATATTTTTAGATATATAAAAATTTTATTGAACTTTTCACCGTCTTTTACCCACCTCCTAGGAGAATTTGAAAATTTACATAAAACTTAATTTTACCACTTCTGTGAGTGGAATTTTGAAAATCAGAGAGACACGATTAATATCAAGGAGTAAAATGTGATTCAATAAGATAAAAGTAATTTTTGGTGAATAGTAACTTTTTACTTTTATTTACCACGATTAAAAGTAAATAGGGTAATTAAGGGTAAAAATGATATTACTATTACCCTAAAACATGTCCTAATTCTATTGGATAAGTGTAATTCGACCAAAAACAACCTTAGGAATAAAATATTACCATTTAGGTCCACTTGGATTGGATTAGGACATTTATTATTATTTTATTTAAAGAAGAGTTAAAATGGTTAAAATCAAAGTTTAATAACTAACATTTTTTTAATATAGGGTTATAAATAATATAAATTCGACTATAAATATTAATTAGAAAGATAAAATTATTTCCTACCTAATGGTATTTTATTTATAATTTTTAGACATTAAATACTTTAATTTATTTATGACACAATGTTGATGGAGTAATTACCTAAATAATAAAATATTAAAGTAATTGATATTATAAATACCAAAATAAATGTAATTTGAGACTTTTTATGAATTAAACTAATTTTCTAGGTTAATATGACATGTTAGTATTGATTTAAATAACTTGTTTCTATCTAATAAGTCTGTTATGATTTTCAAAAAATCAATTACCAAATAGTGTCAAAATTGACATAAAATAGTTTTTAAAACAAATATTATATTATTAATTGTTATTATATTCCTAAAAATATAAGGCTCAGAAAAATGAGTTAGATAAGGTTATATATATTAATAATGAACTACTTGGGGTTATTTTGTCTTGTTATAGTAAGTTTATTAACCATATAGTGTAAGAAAACAAGAAGACACGGTAAAGGTTAAATTATTTAACTTAGAGTTAAATCTATATGATAAGGTTATAATAGTGACCTAAACTTGTCTAAAACCTATTGGTTTAGAGGATTCCGACCCATCCCCACTTTAACTTCTAAATAAATCAATTTGGAGCTATTATAAACCTAATATGACATTATTATAAAATAATATTTTAACTTTTTCCTAAAGTGCCCCTCTCCTCCCTTATAAAAAGGGCACCTCTTCCCTCTTCTATTCACACCCTTTTGAGCCTTGAAGCTCGACTAAACCCTTACCATTTACCTTATCATCTTCCCTAGAAACATTATAGAGGTTCTGGTCTCCTCAAAAGACCAGCCCTAGTGCCTTAAGAGGAGGTTAAGAAGAGGGGCGTCAAAGAAGAGATAATATCCTTTACCGATTCTTTTCAATTTATTTCTTCTTCTACTCATTATTCTTTATTTGTTTCATAATTAATTAATAACATCAGTATCAATCATATACTGATATGATATTATAAATATAAAACAACCCAATTTCATCTTCTATCCATCCTACGAAAACGAAATCACCGCGCGTGCGTACGTATGGAATACCGTCTCCACGCCGTGGTGTAATCTGTTTTCCACCACAACCTTACTTTGATGGGTATAATGGTGGAATTAAATAACTATATATGATTATTTTAAAGTGATATTGATTCTGAAATATTATACATACACTTCAATACAATTCAATGATCATGGGCAGGATATCATCGCTCGTGCGTACGTACGGACTACCGTCTCCATGAACGCGATGAGATTCATTTTCCATGACTAAACATTCAAGTATGATTATAAAGTCTATATTATAAATAATCACAAAAGATGTTACATAATAATGATACTGTATTTATATACATATATGTTTCATTTACTTAATTCCATTTAATTCAATAACGAAACGAAAAAGCGTTCATGCGTACGCACGACCTACCGTCTCCATGAACGATGTATTTCATTCTATTTATATACTGAATATATATTATGTATAAATCATGTTTTACATTCTGGAATTAATTAAATCAGGATATATGTAATAATATCAAGAACAACATGTCAAAACATGTAAAATAAATTAAATGATTTTACCCAAAACGCTGTTTTAACATGGAATTTACAAAAGAAAGGGTAATATAAAGTCATAAGTGAACCATATCTGATATCATAACAATGAATATGATTCTGTAATATGTCAATGAAATTATTTAAATCATTATACAGGAGGTTCGGATACTTACGAAGCATATCAGACCTAGGGTAAGGGGTAACTATTCCAATCTCGCTCTTATCCGAGATTGTTTATTCAAAAGTATTTACTGGGGTTTTTGTTATCATCCATGTCCATGTTTTATAAAAATGTTTTCATGTATGTTTAATGTACTTTTTACCCATTTTTTAATTTTACCACATGTTATGAAAGGAATATTACTTTTGTTTACCACACGAGAAACTTTTTTACTTTTCTGACAAAAGTACGAAGAGTGTTATTTTTAAATTATACAGCGTGAAAGGATTTTTATGGTTTCATAACGCCTCATTTTAATGAAGCTTCCTCTACAATATTTCATGATTATTTTAAACAAAACCCTTTTCTTTTAAAATTTCATAGCATTTTGTGAAAATAAAATGATTTTGAAGAAGAAAGGATATTTTCCTCAAGAATTCATTTCTTGTGTTTTATCAAAACTATTTTCCATCTAAAATGACATTATTTAATATGTTTTTGTTTAAAGTATAATGTATCCATTATTTACATGGTTTGATTTTTCTTATGATGAAATGATATCCATTTTTTTATATGGATTATGTTATGATGGAATGATGTTTAACAATCCCATTCTATTACATGGGTTATGCTATGATGTATGATTTGTGATTTTGTGGAATATGAAATAATGATTTCATTATGAGATGGGTGGGACCTATATCTCATTCAAATGAATTGGGTAAAGATTTATATGTCATGAAATAGACATGGATGGAATGTTAAGTTAATCCGGTTCAGTGTTACAGGACTGAAACGAGGAGTGAACTCGATTCAGAAAGGGACTTTGTCCACTAAAATGGTCTTAGCATCAATGCCTTGGCTACTATGGAAATCATATCATGTTCTTAATGGTTTTACACAATTAAATGTTTTATTACCATGCTATTTTATCATGATTAATGTTCCTTTATTACTTATGCCTTATGTACTACCAATATTTATTTCACAACTCAAGATTTTGATGTGTAAACTTTATGTTCACGTTTTGAAGTTCAAATGTATATGGTTTGTTTTATTTTCTCCATGCTTACCCTTATTGATCATTTGAGCTCACCCTTTATATTTTTTCTTTTCCCCAGGTTATAAAGAAAGGTTTTAGGTAAGAAAACAAATGGGGAATGTTTTCATGGGAGATGTTGAAGATCTTTCACCACGATTAGAAGATTATGTTCCAAGTTTCCAAAGACACTAAACTATTACGGTCCTTGTGCGTTTGTTTTTGTTATGTATTAAGTATTCCGAAAAAGTAATTTAATGTCCATGTAATTCAATCTTTGGGTCTCTACATGCATAAAATTTTCAATTTATGTTATATATTTTACTATTTTTTAATTATTAATTATGATTCATAACATAATCTAGTGTATTCCGTTGTTTATAAAAAAAATAGTGGAAGGAATAAAAATCGTATGAATGCACATAATCCATGGAGATATTTCCCTCTTGTGTAGGATAATAATAGTGGTGAATGTGATAAAATTGGCACTGAACATCTTATAACTATACTAGGAAAAATGACTCAGGTTATGAACAATAACCTTAACTATCTGGAGCACCCCGATCTACAATGCAGAGGTTCAATGTTAGATCAATTCATGAGAAAACAACCTCAAAAATTCAATGGGACTACAAATTAATTTATAATTGAGCAATGGATAAGTTCCTTAGAGAATATATTTATTGATTTGGGGAGTAACTAAAGGGAAAAAGTTGTCATGGTAGTTTATCATCTCTCAAGAGATGTGGATCAATGGTGGTTATAATTCAATACATGATGGAGGATAAAGAAGTATCAAATATAGAATGGAGGGAGTTTAAATAACTTTTCTTATAAAAATACTTTCTTCCTGATCTATGAGTAGATATAAAGAGGCAATTTTTGAGTCTAAGGCAGAAGGAGGATGGGAATTTTGAAAAGTATGAAGTTAACTTTACAAGGATAGAAAGTCATGCTTTATACTATATATGTAACCTAATAAGTAATAGTGATCGATTATTTGATGGGTTGAAACCATTCCTCTAATGGGTATTGGTCGCATAATCTTTCTCATCGTACGAAGATATAGTATCATGTGCTATCACGATAGGAAAAGAAATCTCTAAGTCTTATGACTTTAACTGAAATAAAGATAAGAAGAGATCTAATAAATAATATGGAAAAGGAAATAAGTGTAATAAGGGAATATTTTACATTCCACCCTATATTAATTGTGGGAAGAAACACCTTGGTACATTCTTAAAGGGAATGCGATTTTGTTACAAGTGTGGAGAAAAAGGTCACCAAACTCATGATTGAAAGGGGAAGAAATAAGATATCAATTTTCAATGATACAAATGTAAAGTATTGGGAAATTATGAAAATTATTGTTATAAACATCATGGAAATTTCCCCCATAAAAGTACAAGGGAGAAAGGCTAAGATTATGTGATCACAACAACTGAGGTTGAAACTTATAATGAGGTGGTAAAAAGTACTATTATCATCTCCTCAAATTTATTCAAAGATATATATTATTCTATATTATTTAATTCATTTATATCTTACTAGTTTTCTTTAAAAATTAGATATTTCCAATTTACTTTAACAAGGGAGTTTCCATTCAAAACACCAAGGGAAGTCTCATTGCAATAATGATGTGTCAGGCGGTTCCCATTATGGAATATAAATGTTATGTTTATGCTTACTTTATCATCATACCTATGGTCGAATTTGATATAATCCTTCGTATGGATTGTATATCAAAATATTATGTGAAGATTTATTAAACGAAGAAGGAAGTTATGATTTTTGAGGAAGATGTAGAATCCATTATCTTTAGATTAGAAACTTCATCATCAGATTCTTATCTAGATCTACCCCTAGTATCTCTTCTAAATGAAATTATTAGGGAGGAAGAGAAAACATCATCGATGGGTAAAGAAAGAAATATTCAAAGTGAGTATGTACCTATTGTACAAGAATACATTGGTTTATTTATAGAGTATTTACCTTGACATCCTCATGAGCGGAAGGTTGAGTTTTCTATTGATTTAATCCCCGATGTAAGGCCAATATTAAATAATCCCTATAGAATGACCACTGTGGAATTAGTAAAGCTAAACAAACAACTAGAGGGATTGATTAATAAGGGATTTATTTTCCTGAGTTTTTAGCTATGGGGAGCCCCATTTCTTTTGGTTAAGAAGAAAGATGGATCAATGATATTGTGCATTGACTATAGAGAAATCAATGCTATTACAATAAATAACAAGTATCCTCTTCCTCTCATCAGTGATTTGTTTGATCAAATGCAGGAAGCTTAATATTTTTTGAAGATTGAACTTCATTCTGTATATCATCAATTATGTGTAAATAAGGAATACATTCTAAATAGATCTTTTCAAACAAGGTTTGGTTATTAAAAATTTACAGTAATACCATTTGGAGTGACTAATGCACCCTTTGTTTTCATGGATCTAATGAATAGAGTGTTCAAGAAATATCTTGATGATTTTGTTAAAGTATTTATTGATAATATCTTGGTATAATCCAAAATCTATGAAGACCATGAGAACCATTTACAGATTTTTCTATGGACTCATAGAAGAAATGAGCTATTTTGAAAGTTTAGCAAGTGTGAATTCTGGATTTAAGAAAATTATTTTCTTGGCCATATTGTCTCAAAGGATGGAATCTCTTTTGATCCTACAGAGACAAAGGCAATCCAAGAATTTCCAAAACCGATGGGTATAACCGAGGTACACCGTTTTATTGGTTTATCAGTTTACTATCGGTGTTTTGTCCATAATTTCACCCTATTGGCTAACCCATTAACCAAGATCAAATGTAAAGGGGTTAAACTAATTCGGACAAAAGTGTGTGAATAATGTTTTCAATAATTGAATAGAAGATTAGTAAATGATCTTATATTTACTTTAACATCTCAGAATGATGAATTTTTGATTTATAGTGATGCATCAAGGAAAGGACTCGATTGTGACCTTATGCAGAACGATAATGTTATTTCGTATGCATCAAGGAAATTAAAACTTCATGAGAAAACTACCCAAATCATGATCTCTAGTTAGTTTTAGTAATATTTACTCTAAATATATAGATAAAATATCTCTATGGTGAATGTTTTGAGATATATACTGATCACAATAGTTTGAAATATATTTTCTCTCAAAAAGAAATCAACATGAGACAAAGGAGATGGCCTGAGATACTCATGTATTATGATTGTGAAATACACTACCACCAAGGGAATTCAAATAAGGTGGTAGGTAGTTTAAGTAGGGAGGACCATGGAATAATGAATAAGATGAGAGTTGAAAGAGATCATATGTTCATGGATATAGTAAATATGGATATGGGAATTATCATGGAAGGTTAAAAATTACTATTTTTTTTCAAATGATTTCAAACCCATATTTATTAGAAAGCATAGAAAATTATCAGTCTAATGGTGAAGAGTTTCAAAAGAAAATTAAATTTGTGAATGATGAGAGATTTATTGACATTGTATTTGAAGATGTAATTTTGAAATTTGTAAAGAAACTTTATGTTCCTGATATACCTAAGCTAAAAAGTGAATTATTGGCCGATTCTCATAGCTCCAATTTATTTATACACCACGGTATCAATAATATTTATAGATATTTGAATGAAATTTTTTGTTGGGAAAACATGAGGAGGGAGATTGTTGATTATGTGTTAAGATATTGGTATGTCAATAAGTGAAGGCTGAAAGACAACATCAAAAAGGAGTCATGAAAAATATTCTTATACCTACGTGGAAATGGAATGATATTATGATGGACTTTATCATGGGGATACCAAATACTCTTAGAAGAAAAGATGTGATACGGGTTATTGTTGATTGTCTTACCAAAGCAGCACATTTTCTTGCTATAAGAGAATATTTACCACTTGAATTTCTAGCAAGACTTTACATTAATTTAGTTGTAAGACTTCATGGTGTAACTCTATCGATTATTTATGACTATGATCCCAATTTTACATCAAGATTCTAGAAAAGTATTCCAAAAAACCTAGATAATGAACTTCATTTGAGCACTGACTACCACCCTCAAACTGATAGACAGTCAGAAAGGAATATTCAAAATTTAGAAGACATGTTGAGATCTTTCTCACTTTAATTTTAAGGTATGTGGGATTGGTATTTACCTATGGTAGAATTTTTCTATAAATATAGCTTCCATTCAAGTATTTAGATGGCACCATATTAAGAATTATATGGAAAGAGATTCTATACACATACTTGTTGGGATTATGTTAGTGAAATAAAACTTTTAGGCATAGAACTTGTTGATGAAATAATAGAAAAGGTAAAAATAATTCAAAACCATATGAAAATAGCTCAAAGTAGGCAACAAAAATATGCCTATAACTAAAGGAAGGATTTGGAATTTCAAGTAGAAGATCATGTTTTCATAAAGGTATCTCTATTAAATGGCGTTATAAGATTCAATAATAAGTGAAAATTAAGTCTTAGTTACATCAGACCTTTTGAAATTCTAGATCAAATTAGAGCCATAACATACCATTTGGAAATGCCTCCACATCTCTCCAAAGGTCATGATGGGTTCTACGTATCACTACTATGGAAATACATGCTAGACCCAACACATGTAATCACCTATAAAGAAATAGAACTCAAACCTGATATATCTTATTGTGAAGAGCCTATCAAAATTCTTGATACCAGAGAACACATTTTGAGAAATTGGACGACTCACGTGATAAAAGTTTTTTTGGAGAAACCATAAAATGGAAGAGGCGATGTGTGAACCTGAAGAACTTATGATGAAGAACCACCCAAATCTTTTAAGAAGTGATATTATAGAAAATTTAAGGATGAAATTATTTAAAGGAGGGAAGAATGTAATATCCAATATTTGATGCTATGCTTCTCTTTTAATAATTCAATATCTTACACTACATTCAACACCAAGTTCAAGCACACCATAACCTATAAAACTAGCCATTTTAAAAAAATGTTATGAATAATATTCACCAAATTATGAAATTTATATATTATAAAATTAATAATAAGTTTTTACACCCATAAAAATGATTTTATAGGCATAAGATAAGAATTAATCCAACCTTACACATTGAATGACTATTTTTTTATAAAGATAATTTTACCACCTTTTAATGAAGAACCCATATTAAATCCAATATTTAATACTTATATATATAAAATTTGACAAAATTAACTTCTTATTTGGAATTAGTACATTAAAATTTACTTTGGATAAATTTTTGTTGATTTTATGATAACTTTCATATTTTAATGAATAGTGAAAAATAATGTATTTTAATTCAAAACCGTTTTTTTCATCTAATTTATTTATATTTTTATATTATCCTTTAAATTGGTTTTAATGTATAATTATATTAGGTTTTTATTATTTCATACAATGTTTTTTAATTTTATTTAATTTCATATTTAAATATTATATAAACATAGGTCAATCTTTTGATGGGTTTTACTTAAAAAAACCCGTTTTCTCATTTTGTCAATGGGGATTAATTTTAAATTAATTACTGAAACTTCTATGTTTCAAATTTGGAAAAATTTGTTAGATATTTTTAATCAGTGGGTATTAATTAATTTAATTGGATATTTTTTGGATATTAAGAATAGTAACTGTAGTAATTTTTTTTGTTACCGTGGTTAATGGTAAATCAGGTAATTAAAGGTAAAAATAATTTTATAAAATTACCATAACACATTTAAAAATACTATAATATGACTAAATTATACCATTATCATATAAGGTTTTAAATTTAATCATTTAATGGACCCTTATCTATGTATATGACATGGATATCATTAAAATCAATGAATGAGACAAAATGTCACCGTCTCATTTATTTTAAGTATTATAATTTTAATATAGAGATATCCAAGAGATAACATAGATCATAAATAATATATAGAAAGATAAAATAATTATATATATGATTTTAATTTATTTACAATTTTTAGAGACTAATTAATTAGAACTAATGATGACACACTAGTAAAGAAGAAATTATTTTATTAATATAAATATATAATAAATGAAATGAACAATTTTAAAATATATATAATTTGACTTAATTAATGAGATACACAAATTTTATAGATAACATATACATTTTAGTGATATATTTTATGCATTTTTTCAAATTTATCTTTTTTTTGAAATTTTAAAAAATGTAAATATTGAATAGTATCTAAATTGACATAAATGATACTTTAAATAAAGAATATTTTATTAAATGTTATAAAATTTATAAAAATATAAGATTTGGAAAAATAAGTAGGATAATGTTAAATATGTCATAAAATATCTAATTTGGGTTCTTTGGGAATTTTATAGTAACTTTAAAAACCCTATATTATAAAAAGATGAGTAAACATGATAAGAGTTAAGCTACTTAACTAAGGGTTAAATCCAAAAGATAAGGTTATGTTTGTGACCTAAACTTGTATAAAAATAATTGGATGAGATAATGTAGACCCATCCACATATTATTCCATAAATAACTCAATTTTGAGCTATTTTAAATTGAAAATAATATTATTTTAAATTAATAGTTTTGGAGTTTCTAAATGTTCCCCTCCCCTCTCTTATAAATGGGTACCTCTGATTATCTTTTATTCACACCTCTAAATCTATTTTTATTGGACAAAATCTACCCAATTCTCCTAATAACTTCCCTAACTACATCCTAGAGGCCATACTCTGGGTAGAAATTCATCCTAATGATTCCTTTTGTCCAAATAAAAAGGAGATACCTGCAAAAGAGGAGGTTAACACACCCTTGACTAAAGGAAAGTACAAGCTAACAGTTAATTTTGAGATCTCATTATTATACAAGGTTATTTTTAGGTTAGTATATAGAGGGAAAAATTTATCATATATGTCCATGTTTCTTAAAAATTAATTTCAAAATATTATTGAAAATTGTTTAAAGTCATTTTTACCCATGTTTGACTTTTTATAAAACTTTTTGTATGGAATATTTCTATAATTTTTTAAATGAAGTACTTTATGAAATTTTTGAAAAATTATGGAAAACATGTATTTTTAACTTGTATAGAATCATAATCTATTCCCAAAATCATGAATCCTTAACATATTGAATCTTCCCTTACAAGATTACATGGTTATTTTTAAAATAAATGTCTTCTTTTATAATTACACAACATTTAAATGATTTCAAAGTAAAAAAGTTTTATTTCTATAAAAGAGTTTTAAAGATTTTATTAGATTATTTTCTTCCAAGTGATCATCATTATTTGGATTTTATTCTTAATTTGAGGCAGACTTATTATGATACAATATTCCATATTGTATTGAACGGTTTATGATATGTTCAAATATAGATGTGTTGTTTTGATATCATTCATGGTTTATGGTTCAAGTATTAACATTTAATATGAAGGTTTTAATATGAATTTTTATGTTGGATTTGTTTCACCCATTTCATATGAGGAATGAATTGGACTTAGAATGTGACAGGTTTGGGACCACTTAATGAAATTTTTATGGGTTAGGGACTGGTTAATGAAATCCCCTTGATGAATCGATAGTTCTCATGAGATAAAATATTTTGGGTTTTGACTAACATCTTACCTGCATAAGTATGGACTTCGTATGAGGCCTTGAAAATGTGATTATAATGGATGAAATTATTCATTCCTTCATTATGATATTAGTTAATGATAATGCATGTGAAAATTTAAATAGCATTATTTGATTAATTCTTAAAATGTTATACTAAATATTATATTTAAAAGTCTTTTGTTTTAGTTTTATACATTTCATTAAAATTTTGTACTTATTTATGCTAATTTCTTCTATTATGTTTACCCTTATTGATTATCTGAGCTCACCCATTTCTTATGTTTATTTTTTCCCCAGGATGTGAAGAAGTATATATTTACTAATATACAGGGATGGTCTAAAGGATATGAGTGTTTTCAAAGGAGAAACCATGTTGGTTTTAATTTCAATATTTAATTTCAAAATTTGGTTTGTATATAGTTTTTGAAAGGCTACTAAAATGATCAATCCTTTAAGATTTGATTTCTTGGGATCATTCCAATGTAATGAAATAATGCACCGACTCTTGGAAAATAGAGTCAGAGTGTTACAATCTACACCACCATTCGGGTGTGCCTTGATTTGACCTTGGTTATGGTAAGTTCTAATTAATTAAATGAAATGTAAATGTCTATCACACGTGTGCTTATCACTAGACCCTTCTAAGGTAAGTGGTTCAACTTGATAAATCAATCTTAAATAGAAATGGAAAGTATAATATATATATGACGTGGCTTAATTAAATATAATAGAATCACTTTGTTGCACATCCATGGAACACCTTAACATGATTATGGAAGGTAGGATAGTGAACCTAATGAATTGAATAAGACTTATATGAATTATAAATGGTTTCATGTCCTTTAACCTTGTCACACTAATGAAAGGTATGAAACAAACCCATTTGACTTATTATATGGAATGAGTATTACATGGCCTAATTAATTTAAGGAATCAACTGTAAGGTTCCTATTGTACATGGACCTTGACATCATTATAGAAGTGGTTAAACTTGATCCAACCATAGATTCTCAAGGGAATTCCTTGAGAACTCGTGGATTCCATTCCGATTCAGGGATTTTAGTTTCAGAGGTTGATACCCACCTTGGAACATGATACTTGTATACTTGTGGATGCCTAATATAACACCATAGGATCCCTCCATTATTATTATATGATGTGTTGGATACAATTCTTGGATCCAAAATGAAATCTATAGAAATGAGGTGCCTTCGATACACCCTTGGGCTAAGTTTTTGCATATCTCGTTTTACCTTGGATGGAATCCTTGGACTTAGTTAGAATTACATTATTGTGGAATTCCTTAGATTATTCCCCTTATATTACACTCTTACCCTTATTTCCAGGCTATAGGTTATTACCGATTTGGCTCGACCCCTAAGGTATAGGATTCCTTTGGATCCTCTTTATTATTATTATCATCAGGGATTCCTTATTATGTATTGGATATTTATTTATTATTAACATGAGGTGGTGAAATTGCTGGTAATACCTCATGTGTCTTATTAATATAATCTTGAACTTAATTAATAAATGAAATGATTACATGTCCATACACCAACTAAGGCTAAAGCAGGTACTTTGGTATTTATGTTACTATACTATTTTACTTTTATACATGCATGCTTGTATACAGTTTATATTTATATTACATGGACTGAATATTATAGATGCCATCAGTGGTGGAATACATAGATTTATATCACACCCTATTTAGGATGCCATTGGTACCTGGGAATATTTCATGTATGTAGGTGCTGACAAAGGGAAACATCCCACTTTGGACACTTGATTACTTATTGGATTAGGATGGTGTTTAGTGGGAGATGACTAAGTTGGAGCTTAGGATTTTTGTATAGTTTTTACTTACTTTTTCTTATTTTTTATATCATGTGTTTCATACTTCCTTGTATCTATGTTTTCCATTTATATAGAGACATGAAATATATCATCAAATTTTTTATATTATTATCAATTGTTCATATTGTTTATAATTTTGTCTACTTTTGATGTTCCATATAATATATTGCTTCCACTATTTACATGTTATTAATTTTATCTATTATTCTACAATATGATAATAAGGATATGGTCTCCCCATGAACACACCATAGGCCCTCGCTACAAGCCGATAGCCTCTAGCATTTTAGGAGATGTGCTTGAGGCCATATGACCAACCAGGCTTGGGGAACCTTTGAGTGGAAATAGGGTTTAGGCAATCACAAAAAGTTTATAATTTTTTTTGAAATTAATTCATTATATTTGATAGGTATAAGATAATAATAAATCCAATTTTACGCATAAAAGATGTATTTTTCTAAAAAAGTTGTTTTCCCGCCATTAAATGGAAGAATTATTAAAAAAAATCACGCAATAATAAATTCTATTTGAAAAAATAAAATTCATTTTTAAAAGAGGAATGGAAATATTTAATTTGGTTGAATTTTTGGTATTTTTCTGATAAGTTTCATTTTCTAATGAATAGTAGAGAATACTACATTTTAATTGAAAACTGACTTTCCATCAAAATAATTTATAATGTTAAGTTATGTTTTAAATTATTTTTAAAGTAAAATTAGTTCCATTATACATCTATTAATCTAATTTTGGTCATTAGAATCAAAGTAATTTTTGACTCAAGTACCGAATATCGTCAAAGCGGCCGACATAAACTTAAATAATTAAGTAATTTTTATAACAAGGCAATAAGTGTTATAAAAGGAATAATAAACATGAAAATGTTACTCAATAATGTAAATAACTAACATAAGTTTATTATTCTGGAAGGTAAAGACACATGGGAAAAATCATATTCAAGGTAAATGACGTTATCTCAATCTTCTTTCATTATGGTATATCTTGATATTATGCACCTTTATTCTCTTATAAGGTGTATATACAACCATTTTAACATGTTATATCTTTAATTTATCTATTATAATGATATTTAAAATTTTAATGTTATTCATCAATGATTTTTATGATTCAAGAGTTTCTCAAGTAATAAGGGACTTTTATTTTCAAAAAGAATCATATTTTAGATTTTCCTTCCTACTCTTTCTCTTCCATGTTAATGTTTTTAAAATGATTTTATTAAATTTTTTATATAGACATAAAATATTTATAAATTACATTATATATATATTTTTACTTTATTTTTTGCCAGTGTTGACATTTTTTATAGCTCCCATTATAAGATTATATGTTTTCTTAAATAAATCAACCTCATTCTTATTTTGGGTTTTGTGGTAATGAAAATTATCTTGTAAAAGAAAATGGAGTTTTCTTTTACGAAAGTGTTTTTAATAATATTTTAAATGAGTTTTTTCAATGTGTTTTATGATGAATGTGTTTTCATGATATAATACTTGAGAATTATATGATACATGTGAGCCCAATACAACTTATATGAAGGGTTGGTCACCATTACAGCTCCCAAATGAGCCTTATATAGTTTATATGAAGGGTTAAGCCCCATTATAGCTCACTAGTGATCTTAATATAGTCTCATTTATAATATTTCTAGATTATTTATAAAAAAGAATTATTTTATAAATGTTTTATGTTTTAAAAATTGATTTTCAATTAAAAATTGTATTTAACTCAAAATGTATTTAATATATTTTTATGGTATTTCCATTTATCAATGTTAACAGACCTTGTTGTTACTTATGCACCAATGAGGATAGTTTTCAATGATTCCATCCTAATTATTTCATTGGATGGGTTAAAATTATTTAAAATATATTTTTATGAAACCTATTTTTTTCCATGGGTTATTCCTATTTCAAATAGATTTTTATTGAACCTGTTTACATTCCATGGGTTAATCATATTTTAAAAATAATAAAGGTTGTTTGAATGTGTTATAGTGAAATGAATTCTCTATTTTAATTATTAATTATTCTGTTCTTATACATTATTTATGAAGGGTTGATCCTCATTATAGCTCACTAGTGAGCCTGTTATAGCTTTGGGTGTGCCTAGATAAAAATATAATTAATTGGGTAATGGTTTTATTCTCTTGAGAATTATATTATAATTCGATCATATGGTTATTCCAATTTGTAACGGTTCTGTAAGGGTTCAATGAGATTATGTTCCAAGGTACCAATATGTTTTATCTATGATTTTTATGGGTTTATGGTATGTCATTTGATCAATATTGATATCACATGGCACATGGTTATTGATTCTTTTGACCTTTTCCATTATTAATTCTTTATACCATATTTCCATGTATGATAATCTAGGTATTGATGGGTATGAATATTCATATGTTATAATCATGAAATTTGATTATGTAATCATAAACTTATTCAATTATTATGCTCATTGATGATATTCAATTTCTAATGTTAATGTTTTCCCTTACTGATCATTTTAGATCACCATTATTATCTTTTCTTTTCCCCAAGTTTTAAAGAATTATGTTGAACATTTTATGTCTATAAAAATTTTAACAAGGATAATGTTGATGGCCAAATGTGAAATAAGAAAATCTTGGTTGAATGGGATAATTTTTCATTTAATGACTTGTGAATTGATTATTTAAGAGTTTTTTCCTTATTCTCTAAAACTCTAAACTTAAAAGTTCATCAAGAATTTACGTGATTAGTGTTTTCCTTTTGATGTTGTAATTTTTGGATGAAAAGAGAATTAGGCCATAACTCATACATAAAAAAACCATAAAATACAAAGTGTACACATTTTATCAATATCTATTTTTCCATAATATAAAAATTTTGAAATAAAGAGAGATTTTTTTTCATGTAAAAACTCCACAAATTTCAGTTTGACTTTTTCCTTTCCAACACCCATCCCTAAACCCTATGAAAACATTTTTAAAACATGGGATTATCACAAAATATCAATAAGGGATATAAAAATAAAGGAAACTTTTTATTTAGTAAAAATATTAAAACTCATATAAACTTTACCTTTATCTTTAAATTTCATTTATAATATGAAATAAAACATTTTAATATGATAAAACACACATTTTATTCCAAGAAAATAATTAAAACCCATATTAATCAATTAAAAATCCTGTATGTGACTTAGATCATTATATACATAAATCCCATTAATAACCACTTTCAATTGAAATAACCATATGGACAACTTAAAATATTATTATTACCTGATGAATTGAAGATATCTAATAAAGATAACCCTTTGTATAAGATATATCAAGCTCACCTATGAGATATAATGGGGCTCAACACTTCGTATAAGCTATATCAGGCTCACTCGTTTCTCATGAGGTATAATGAGGCCAACCATACATATAATCTACATTGATCTCACCCATTTAATATAATTCTCAAGTAAAATATCATGAATAAAACACTTTCATCATAAAATACTTTGAAAAACTTATTTATACTCATGTGAAGATCACTTTCGGATAAAAAAATACAATTTCCTTAAAAAAACCCATTTTCAATACCAAAATTCCCAAAAAAAGGAAATAGGGTTTTCATCTAAAGAAACCTGTAATATTATAAAGGAATCCAGAAATAAAATAATTTTCATGGTGGCATAAAAGTTATTGTCACCATGTATGTTAAGAATAAAACATTACTTTTTCTGTTTGTCAAAATGTTTTGTATATAACACATACAAATATTACTTTTAAAAGCCTTTGAAAATAAATTAAAAAGAGACATAAAATATAATTTATAAATATTTTATGTCCATATGAAAAAAATAATAAAATAATTTAACAAACGTGGATATAGAAGAGAAAAATTTGGAATGAAAACTCTAAAAATGATTCTTTTTAAAAACAAAAGTACCTTATCACTTGAGAAACACTTCAATCATAAAATTTAATAAATAATAACATTAAAAAACTTTAAATATCATTATAAAACATAAATTCATGATATAACATGAAAAAATGGTTATATATACACCTTATAACATAATTAAGGTTCATAAGATCAAGATATGCCTCAATAAAAGGAGATTTAGATGAAGTCCCTTACATTGAGTTCGATTCATCACACATATACTTTATATTCCAGAATAATAAACTTATTTTAATTGTTTAATTGTTTTAAAAAATATTTTTTAAGTTTATTAATATGTTTATTTCACTTATTAACAAGTTATAACAGTTACTTAATTAATTTAGTTTATATCATACGTTTTTGACGATATTCGGTACTTGAGTCCAAAATTAGTTTTTCAAGATGCCTATAGCCAAAGTGGATATTAATCCATAATATCCAGAATGATAATCATAAAATAATTCTCATTTTTATACATCAATTATAGTTTTTAATTCATCCATTAAATATGGATATAAAAAATTAACTATGTTACAATCATGGAGATGATAAGCTGTACGTACGCATGAGTAACATTTCCTTTTTTCAATGATCGTTATGTAAAGGAGTTAATTATAAATTTATATGTGTATAATGATAATAATATCATATTAATAATTTAAATATACTTATATATATCATCCACATGATGTGGTGATGAAAAATGAATCACATCACTTCATGGAGGTGATAATTCACATGCACGCACCAACGAAGTTATCAGTTTTATGTTTTTGGAAAGGAAAGAATTAAAATGATATATTATATTTTCATAATAATAAATATTACATTAATATAATATATAAACTTTAATTCCATCATTTTAAATATTATTGAGAGATGGTGATGGAAAATAAATTATATCGGTTTGCGAGGTGGTAGTCCTCCTTACACATGAATGATGAATTCTTTTACCATTTCATGGAAGTGGAGATGAATTTAGGAAATGATATTAACATAAAAAAACTCTCAGTATACATATGATACTATATTTATTATTCATAATGGTTTAATAATATTTGATGGATGTTGAAGAATAAATAAGACATAAACACTTAATTTAAATCAATACCTCTTCTTTAGAAATACTTCATTACTTAACACATTAAGACTACTAAGAATGGTGTTATGACTAAACTAAGAGCTCTATAATCTATGTAGGTATTATTGGAAGGTATTTATATATTAATTTTTCTATAAAAATAGGTTTTAAATTGTTATGAAAAGAGAATAATAGGTTCCCTTTTTTAAGTGAGGGGGAGGGGCACTCTTAGAATTTCTTAAAATATTGAATTAATATAAATTAATTTTATATTAAAAAGGAAAAAATTGATTTATTTAAAATATTGTATAATTACTGGCCAAAATATATTCATCCATTGAAAACTAGAAATTTTTGACAATTTTTTAATCCTTAACTTTTGACTTTAACCCATATTTGACCCCTTTTAATTCTTAGTGTGACAATATGAATTTTTACTCATTAATGGTTAACATAGTTACTAAAAAATACCAAATGAAACATAAATGAATCATTTATGATATTTTCAACATTATCCCAATTATTTTTCTAAATCCAATATTTTTTTAAATTTTACATCATTTATTAAAAAAATATTTATTTTAAAACATCATTAATGACAGTTTTGACACTATTCATTACTTTGAATTTTACAAAAAATATATAAATCAAGATAAATTCGATCCAAATATTCTAAAAAATCACTAACATATCAAAGTAACCTATGAAATTAGTTTATGAAATTAATTATGTCAAATAATATTTATTTTAATATTTTAATATCATTTATTTGATATTTCTATTAATTAAAAAATTACTACATCATTGTTGTGAAATCCGTTATAGTAATTATTTATTCCCAAAAAATTAAAAATAAATCACCTTTATGAAGATAAATATTTTATAATTCCAAATAATATTTCTGGTATGATATATCTTCCGAAGGATGACATATTAGAACGTTTATACTTATTAAAACATTAATGTGACAAGTTAAACTTTTCTTAAAATAAAGTACTATAAGGGGATTAAAGTCATCCAAGTTGCTAAAAGAATTAATAAATTCACCCAAAGGATGATTTTAGACGAAAATCACTCATCCAATAAATTTATTACAAATTTTAGGTTAATTCTTTAATCCTTATCACATTATTTTTTCCCTTAACTACCTGATTTACCCTTAACGGTTGTAATAAAAGTTACAATGTTTACTATTAATATTGTCCAAAAATAAAAAAACCTATTTATAAAATTTTGATTATATTATTCCAATGGAGGAATCCATTTTAAGAAATTAAAAACAGTGAATTGGATAAAATTCATTTAAAATTAATCCCATAGAGGGGGTGAGAAAATAGGGTTCTAAAGTGAAAATGTTCAAAAGTTCATAGTGTTTTACAGAATTTCCATATGAAATTGATTATAATAACCTAAATTGGATTAATATATGTATAATTGATCTAATTGTACTTTAAAACCAATTTAAAATATAATTTAACATTATAAATTATTTAGACGAAAAGTTAGTTTTCAATTAAAATGTAGTTTTTCATTATTCATAACATCCAAAGATTTTAAAAGGAAACATTATGTTATATAGTTTAAAAAATACACCACATTGAGAATAAAAGTACATATAAATATTATTATTTAATATGGTAGTAATATACTATGCATTATATAGGCCGGTATAAATAAGAGTAACTATAAAATTTTTACACAAGTTTATAAAATGTTTTAACATTAATTCAATAAATTTGATAGGAATAATATAATAACAAATCCAATTTTATTCATAAAGGATATATTTTTCTAAAAAGGTAGTTTTTCTATATTTTAATGGAAGAATTTTTTTAAAACTAAATTTTAACACATATAAAATTTATTTGAAAAATAAAATTCATTTTTGAAAGTTGAATATTAAAATTTAATTTGGTTTAATTTTTAGTATTTTTATGATAAGTTACATTTTTTGACGAATAGTGAAAATAATTCATTTTAATCTAAAAATAAATTTTCTTCTAAATAATTTATAATGTTAAATTATATTTCCAATTGGTTTTAAAGTAAAATTAGATCAATTATAAATCTATTAATCAAATTTATGTAATTGGAATAAATTTCATATTTAATTTGGACATAAAAACTATGTTCTATTTTGAACATTTTAACTTAAAAAAACCCTTTTCTCACCCCGTCTACGAGATTAATTTTAAATAATTATTTTTCACTTAAGTTTTTTGAATTTTTTAAAATTTATTCTAAATTGAGAATTATATGGTCCAAATTTATTAAATGGGGTCCTTCTATTTATAAAAAATATGAATGGTAAACCTAGTAATTTTTATTAATATGGTTAAGGGTCAATTAGGTATTTAAGGGTAAAAAAAATATTATAAGGGTTAGAAAATTACCTTAATACTTTTTCTAATTTTATTGTTTGAGTTATTTTCAACCAAATTCATCCTTATTACAAATGTATCACCTTTTGATCTACCTGGATGACTTTAAGGGAATTATGATATTTCATTTAAAGAAAATTCAAATATATCAAACTCATGTTTTTAATAATTATAACATCTCTAATATACAATTATTAAGAATATATATTCAAATATAAATAGTAATTTGAAAGATAAAATATATATATTCATAATGGAAATATATTTTTAATTTTTAGTGAATAAATATTTACTTTAAATTCTTACACAATGCTAATACAATAATTATTTTATTAGTTGAAATATAAAATAAATGCTATTAAAACTGTTATATTAAGTACAATTTGTGATAATTAATATCATAAATTAATTTTATAGATTAAATTGACATATTAGGTATATATTTAATTTTTTTTGAAGATATCTTATTGTATTTATTTTTGTAAAAGTCAATGTAAATAATAGTGTCAAATTTTATATTAAAGATATTTTAATTAAATAATATTTTATTAAATGATATAAAATTAATAAAAATATTAAAATTATTCAAATGATTAAGATAAGGTATAAAATTTCATATTTGATTAATTTATTGTTATTTTTCTATTTTATAGAAACAATATTAACCCTTAAAGTGTAGAAAATCATGTTGTCATAGTAAGAATTAAAGAGCTTAAATAATGGTTAAAACCTAAAGATAAGGGTTTAAATTTTCTAAAAACTTATATAATTATTATTTTATAAATTATTTTATCTATAATATTATTATATCATAAATTTATAAGTTTTGATCTATTTGTAATTGAATATTAATTTATATTAATTTATTATTCTGAGAAATTCCAAGAGTGCCCCTACCCTCTCCTATAAAAGGGTATATATTCTTCATTTTTATTCACACTTCAAGAAAAAATTTCTTATATAATATCTTCACAAATCTATTTGTGGAATCACTTACCACATTATAGTGGGATTATTTTAGGTAGAATACTCACCTTAGAGGTGTTAAGGTGTTAATCAAAGGAGATTGTCTAAAGAACATGTATTATTTTTAGTCAATTTTTTTAGTTTATTTCTTCTTCCACTTCCTTAAAATATTTTTAAAACATTATAAAATAATAAATTTAGTATCCTCAATACAATTATATGTTATTATTTCAGTTTCATGACCCATATAAATCTCCACTTCTATCAAATGGGAAAATAAGTTATTGTTTGTGTGTACGACATACTACCGCCTCACAAACTGATGAAATTTGTTTTCCATCACTAACTCTAAAGAATGATTATAATGATGGATTTAATGATTATATATATAAGATATTTAGTAAATATGTTTCATTATTAAAAAATATTATATCATTTATTTTCTTATAGTTTTATTTATAGAAAAATGATAAAATCATTTGTGCGTATGTGTGAATTATCACCTCCATGGAGCGATCTAATTTGTTTTTAATCACCACATCACATGGATTATATATTCAAGTACATTTAAATTACTAAAATTATATTAATTAAATTATAATAATTATTTAAAGATAAAATTATACACACCTTCTTTCCATAATGATAATTTAAAAATGGAAATGTTACTCAAGCATACATACAACTTACCTTCTCCATGATTGTAACATAGTTCATTTTTCATATCCATATTCAATGGATGGATTTAAAATTATGTATAATAATTATGATTATCTAATGATAATTATTCTATATATGATGTAATAATTACCACTTTCACAATAGACATTATACCGAAGTAATTTTGGACATAGGTACTGAATATCGTCAAAACATCCGACGTGAACTTAAATGAATAAGTAATTGTCTAAAACATAGAAAATAGTAATATAAATGTAATAATAAACATTAAAAATTTTATCAAGAAATTATAAATTAAACTTATTTTATTATTCAGGAAGATAAATGTTGTACATGATGAGTCATACTCAATGTAAGATACTCTTTAACTAAATAAACCTTATTTTAAATGTTTTAATGATTTATTTTTTAAATCATTATCTTTAACATCGATGTTATTAAATTATTTTTATGAATTTATTTATAAGGAAATTTATTTTTTAAAAGGTAATTTTCTAATTTCTTTCAAAGGTTTCAAAAAGGAATCTTTTTATGGTTTTATATAAGGGGTTTCCTTTTAAAAACCCTCTTTTGAAGTTCCTCTTTCAACTCTATTTTTACAAAGTTAAAAAGGAATGATTTTTTTACATATATGGAATGAACAAGATGTTTTAATTTCAATAAACTTTAATGATTTAATTTTTTCTTTATATGTTTTCATAGTTCTTTTCAAAGAAACTTTTTTTATTATTATGTGTGTGGTTTTTAGATTTTAAAATTTATTTTTACAAGAAAAGGGTATTTTAATGTTTGAAATAATTTTACACATGGGTTTAAAATCATTTTAAAGGGTTTTATTCATGATATGATACTTGAGCATTATATTAAATAGTTGAGCCCAATATATAGCTTATAAAAAGGGTTGATCCACATTATAGCTCAGGAGTGAGACCTATATAGCTTATACAAAGGGTTGAGCCCCATTATAGCTTACGGGTGAGCTCGATATATCTTATGTGATGGGTTTATCCCCATTATAACTCACAAGTGAGCCCAATATATCTTATATGAATGGTTTATACCCCTTATATCTCTCAAATACATTGGGAAATGATAATATTATAAGACAACCATATAGTTATTCAAATTAAAAATGGTTTTTTGATTATAATGATCTAAGTTACCAAAAATAGGTTTTTAATTAATTTACATTGGTTTTAAAGACTTTCTATGAGAATAATGTGTGTGTTTTTTTAATTTAAAAATGTTTTATTTTATACGCTCAAAGATAATTGATGGTAAAGGTAGATGTTATATGAGTTTTCATGTTTTTCATTGGACTAATGGTTTTCCATCTTTTTTTGTTCCTTACTAAGCTTTCTATTATCATCCCACATTTTAAAATGTTTTTCATAGAATTTTATGGAATATTATTTATAATGATGAGGTTAAGATCAAATTTTTGAAGATATGTTATGAAAAGAAAACATGTCTTATTTTAAAAGATTTTCCCTTGTTGAAAAAATGGAAACCGAGTATAAGTTTCCACTTGTAATGTATGGGTTTACTATGTAAAAAATTTATATTGATTCTATAAAAATATAAACATAAAATGTATTTTAGAAAATTAAGTGATATACAGTTTTAAAATAATTGGAATATTTGTTCTTTAATGTTGAGTTCTTAGAGTTGGTTTCAGAGTTGGATTTAGACAACTTTAGAGGTTAGGATAGTGTTAATAGTATACTCTTAGAAGATTTTATTTTATGGTTAAGTTGAAATGATATAGAATTTTAATATTAACTTGTTTACTCATATAAATCATGTTTTTTAGAATGACCTTCCATAGATGAAACAAGGGAGCTTTAGTGGGAAGACACCGATAAGAAAATATCCTTCCAAATGAATATCCTGAGATGGTTGTAATTGGAAAAAATAGATTGTTTCTATGATGGATCAGTTGACACAAGCTATAAATGGTGGTGATATCCATTATAGAGAGGATCCAGATGTACTATTAATGAACATGTCTACTATAGAGCATTTAATGATGCAATATCCCCCATCATTAAATGGAGCATCTGACCTAATGGTAGCTGAAGGATGGATCATTTCCTCGAAGAATATATTGGAAGTCATAGAATATTCAAAATGAAAAATTTAAGTCTTTCCATCTATAATTTTGAAGGTGAATTTGATCTATAGTGGTCTTTGGTTAATAATACCTGAGAGAAAGATGATTTTGATTCTATGGAATGATAGACATTGATGAATATTTCCCCTGAGAAATATTTCCCTAAGGTAGTTAAACTTATAATAGAGAAAAAATTTCAATAATTGAGGGAAAAAGATACAGATTATGTGGCTGTATATAAAGAAAAAAAAATATTTTCTAGGACTGTGCCAGAATTTTTCTGTGACATCGATAGTAAAATTAATAAATTTTAATCAGGAATAAAACCAATCTTATGAAGATTATTTTCCATGTGATAATTTAAATGTTATGAGAGTGTTAATAATTGTGCTGAGAAATTTGAGATGGATTTTATAGAAACTTATGTTCTAAGAGATTAAAAGAGTAATAAATGATTCAAATAGAAGGAAATTGAGAATAAACTGATTAGTAATTTTGGAGTTAATCCTAAAAATTGGTCCAACTATGGTAAAATGCATTTTGTGGAATTTATGTCAGGATATAAAAAGTGTTACCAATGTGGTAAGTTTGGTCACAAGGTTCGTGACTAAAAATAAAAGTACCATAAAAAATCCAGGAATGAGATAATAGATACCCAGTTGATAGTGACATGTTTTAGTTGCAACGAGTTGGGGCATTATGCTAATGTGTGTCAGAAGTTATTTAATATGGTGTTTATACCCAAGCCATTATAATAGAGTGTATAAATAGGACTAAATATATAATGATTACACATGTTTATAATTTTTTTGACATTAATTTAATAGATTTTATTGTCATAATAGAAGAACAAACCCAATTTTATACATAAAAGATGTATTATTCAAAAAAGGCAGTTTTACCACCTTTTAATGGAAGAATTATTTTAAAAATAAATTTTTACACTTTTATAAATTTTATTCGTAAAAATAAACTAAATTTTTTAAAGTAGAAAATTAAAATTTACTTTGGACAATTTTTTGGTCTTTGTATGATAAGTTTCATTTTGGATAAATAATAAAAAACACCGCATTTCAATTGAAAAGTGGATTTTCATCTAAATAAATTATAATATTATATTATATTTTAAATTAGTTTTAAACTAAAATTAGATAAATTAAATATCTATTTATAAAATTTAGGTCATTAAAATCAATTTAATATTGAAATTGGATATAAAAACTTTTTCAACTTTTGAACACGTTCACTTTAAAATCTTGCTTTCTCACCTCATCTACAAGATTAATTTTAAATTAATTTTAGCCACTTATGTGTTTTGAATTTTGAAAAATGGATTCCATATTTTTAATAATAAGGTCTAGATTTATTAAATTGAACGCTTTTCGAATAGTATGAATGGTAAACTTAGTAATTTTTATTACCATAGGTAATGGTTAATCAGGTAATTAAGGGGTAATAAAAAGTGATAAGGATTATAAAATTACTCTAAAAATTGTCATAATTTTATTTTATGAGTTATTTTTGACAAAAATAATAATTGGGATGAATCTATGACCTCTTGGAGCCACTTAGATTACTTTAATCCCTTTATGATATTTTCTTTAAAGAAAAGTTAATGATGTCATACTCATGTTTTTAATAATTACAACTTTTCTGACATAGGGTTATTCAGAAGACATCTTCAACTATAATTATTATTATTTTATAAAAAATATTTATCATAATAATGGAAATTTATTTTTAAATTTTAGTGATGAAATATTTACCTTAAATTATTACACAACACAAATGCAGTAATTATTTTATTAAAGGAAATATCAAATAAATGATATTAAAAATATTAAAATAAATATAATTTGAGATAATTTATTTCATAAATAAATTTTCATGATGAACTTAAAATATTATGGATTTTGTAAAAGATTTATTTCAAAGATATGTTTTTTTATTTAATTTTTTAAAAGTCAATGTAATGTATAGTGTGAAAATTGAAATTAATGATATTTTAAAATAAATAATATTTTATTAAATGATATAAATTTATAAAACTATATAATTATGAAAAATTATTTTTATAAGGTTTAAAATTTCATACACGATTCATTTTTTGTTTTTTTGGAATTTTATAGTAAATTTATTGACCCTCAAAGAGTAAAAATACATGTTGTCACAGTGGGAATTAAATGGGTTAGATAAGGGTTAAAACCTAAAGATAAGGTTATAAATATTTCCAAAAATATATCATACTTTATGAAGGTATTTAGAACAATAATTTATCCATTTGGAATTGAATATTAATTTATATTAATTTATTATTCTAAAAAATTACAAGGGTTCCCCTCTCATCTCTTATTAAAGGGAACATTCTATTCCTATTTCTTGACACTTAAAACCATTTTGATTCAAAAAATATCTCCCCAAATCCCTTCCTATAATCCCTACCCATATTATAGTGACCTTATTCTATTTATAACACTCACCTTACAGGTATTAAGGAGATAATCAAAATTGGTTTTCCAAGGAAGAGGGATCATTTATAGTCAACTGTTTTTGTTTTATTTCTTATTCCATTTCCTTCAAATATTCTTCAAACATGATAAAATAATAAATCTAGTATCCTCCATATACTGAGATTTTTTATGTTAGTGTAATTATCCATAGACATCTCCACTTACATCAAATGGGAAAAGAAGTTATCATTCACGTGTATGGTGAACTACCGCCTCACGAACCAATGAAATTTATTTTTCATCACTGTCTATCAAGACTAGTTATAACGATGGAATTAATGATAATATATGATATTAATGACATATTTATCCTTATGAAAAATATATTATATCATTTATTTAAATTATTAATATGATATTAATGATATTATTATTCTTAAAATATAAAATTATACCTACCTTATTTCCATAACGATCATTGAAAAATGGAAATGTTACACATATGTACATACAGCTTATCATCTCCATGATTGTAACATAGTCCATTTTTCATATCTATATTAAATGGATAGATTAAAAATTATTATTTATGTTTAAAAATTATGATTATGTCATGATTATTATTTTGGATACTGTGTAATAATAACAACTTATACTATAGACATCATACTAAAGTAATTTTGGATTTAGGCTTCGAATATCATCAAAATTTCTAACATGAAGATAAATAAATAAGTAATTGTTTATAAAATATAAATGAGTGATATAAATGGAATAATAAACATTTAAAAGTTTCTCATGAAATTATAAATTAACCTATATTAATTATTTAGTAAGATAAATATTGTATGTGATGAGTCAAACTCAACATAAGAGACTCTTTAACTAAATAAGCCTTATTTAAAATGTTTTAAGGATTATATTTTAATTTTTTTATTTCATTTAAATATTTTTAAAATTATTTTTATAAATGTATTAATAGTGAAATTATGGTTTTAAAAATTAAATTTTCTAATTTCACTCATTTTTTTTGAAAAAGGAATCTTTTTTCGATTTTATATAAGGTATTTCCTTTTAATACCCTCTTCTGAAGTTCCTATTTCCACTCTCTTTTTAAAAAGGTCAAAATAAATGATTTTTTACATAAAAAACATGAACATAATGTCCCTATTTAATTATTATTTAATGACTTAATGTTCCTTTATAAATTTTCATAGTTATTTTCTAATAAAATGGTTTCATTATTTTGTGCATGGTTTTTAGATTTTAAAGTTGATTTTTATAGGGAAAGGGTATTGTGATATCTGAAGGTGTTATATATATGGGTTTAAAATAGTTTTCAATGATTTTATTTATAACCTGGTACTTGATCATTATATGAAATTGGTGATGTTGATATAGCTTATATGAATGGTTAATCCCCATTATAGCTCATGTGTGAGACTGATATAGCTTATACGAAGGGTGAATATGCATTTTAGCTCACGAGTGTTCCTGATATAGCTTATATTAAGGGTTAAGAAATATTAAAGCTCACCTATGAGCCTAGTGTAACTTATAAGAAGGTTTATACCTATTATAGATCTCCAACACATTGGGAAATGATTTTATTGGAATTGTTTCTGATGATTATTCAAATTAAAAATTGTTTTATGATTATGATGCTCTAAGTTACAAGAAAGAGGTTTTAAATTTCTTGTTATTGGTTTTAAATGATTTATTTGAGAAAAGTGTGTGTTTTTTTCATGTGAAAATATTTTATTTCATACACTCAAAGATAATTGAAGGTAAAGATAAACATTATATGAATTTTAATGTTTTTCACTGGACTAATGGTTTTCATTATTTTTATATCTCTTACTAACTTGGTGAGCTTGAGATAGCTTAATCAATGGGTTGTGTAACAACCCGATATTTTATGATAAGTATTCTTTTTAATTTATTTGATGTCATGTGTTTTATGCTACAACAATATTATCTTGTGCTATATGCCACACTGTATTAGCTTGAAGTATACGCAATACTATTCTTAGATTGTGTTACACACAATTTCAAGTTCGTTTTATAATAGTCATTCTACACAACATTGAGTGTATATATATATATATATATATTCAATGTATAAATGAAATATGGTTGGATTCTGTTATACAAAACAACAAAGGATTCTTGCACAATACGCAACCCTGACTTGGCTTGCATTACACACAATCACGACTTTCCTCGATAGCGTGTGTTGTACACAATATCAGGTTTCACTAAACAATGATATATGGTTATAATATTATTAAGAACTAGCCGTTATGAATAGTATTAACTACATTTTGAATTTTATAACATTATTATTTCATCTTACACATATTCTAGAGCATGGTATGAGAACAAAATAAATATTTCGGGTAAAATAAGTATTTTTCAAAAAATACAGTTTTGCCGCCTTTTGATGGCGCACCCACATTAAATATAGTTTTTGACATATTTATAAGTTGAATTTTAAAAAATAAACTTCTTCTTTTGAATTAGTATATAAAAATTTACATTGGATAAAGTTTTTATATTTTTCTGATAACTTTCATATTTTAATAAATAGTAAAAACACGCTATATTTTAATTAAAAACAACTTTTTTCATCATAATAATTTATATGGTTAAATTATAATATTGAATGGTTTTAAAGTATAAATAGAATATATTTTTACAATTTAATATAATTTATGTCATTAGCATTGATTTTACCTTGAATTCTTAGGTTAAATCATTTCAATCTTTTGCAATGTTTTAAACAAAAACCTGTTTTCTTTCGACGACGGGATTGATTTTAATTTAATTTCTACAAATTTTATGTTTTGAATTTTTAAAAATGGATTCCATATTTGGATTGAGTGGGTCCAAATTATGTTAATAGGTTACTTTTATTTTTTTGATATTATGAATAGTAACTACGGTAATTTTTTATTTACTATAGTTAAAGGTAAATCGGGTTATTAAGGGTAAAAATAAGATTATAAAATTACCCTAACAATTGGAAAAATACTATTGGATGAATAAAAGTCGACCCATATCACCTAAGGGTCGGAATAGATTCATTTCATGGAATTTTGACCATGAAATAATATAATTATTATTAAAACCAAAGAAAGTGACAACATGTCACTCTCTTAAATCTTATAAGTATATTAATTTTAATTTAGTGATAAACTTCATGAAACTTAGAACATTAATAGTCTCCAGAAATCTAATAAAACTATCTAAATCATATGAATTTATTTATAATTTTTAAGGATTAAATAATTATCATTAAAGGTGATATAATTGTGATGTGGAAATTAGTTTATTAAGAAAAATATCAAATAAATGGTTTTAAAAATATAAAAATAAATATTATATGAAATATTTAATGTTCTCCACTAATTTTCTAGATAAATATGACATGTTATGAATCTATTAAATCTTTTAGTTAGAACATATATTCTGTATATTGTTTATTTAAATTCAAATAAATGAATAGTGTCAAAATTGGAACCATTGTTATTTTATAAAAATAACATATTATAAAACTGTTTAAAAATCAAAAAAATATTTAAAATTATAAATTTAAATTTATATGGTCGAAAATGTTATAAATTATCCAATTATGGAAAATTCACAAAAAATAAGTAATTATTTATGATAATTTAAAATTTGTAATGTTATTACCACAAATAAAATTAAATTGATTAAATAAGGATAAATAAAGTTGATAATGTTTAAAATAAATTCATAACATGTTTAAATTTTATTGGTTTATGATATTAAAAAACTATATCATCTAATATTTGGATTTGAGTCATTTTGGAAGTTTTTTAGTGGGGATGGGATTTAATATAAATTAATATTTTCTTATATTTCCAAAGGTGCCCCTCTCCTCCCTTATAAAAGGGCATCTCCTCCCTCTCCTCCTCACACCAATTGGAGCATTAAATCTCGGACAACCCCTACCCATTTCACATCCACACTTCTTTATAAACCTATTAGAGGTACTGGTCTTCTCAAAAGACCAACTCTACTGCCCTAAGAGAAAGTTTAAAGGAGGCACTTCGAGAAAGAGGTAATACCTTATACCGTTTTCTTCAAGTTCCATTCTTCTTATACTCCCTCTTATTTAGTTGTTTAATTATGAAGTAATAACATAATTATCCCTCATATACCGATATTTTATTATAAATATGAAACAACCCTATTTCACCTTTTATCCATCCTATAGAAAACAAAATCACCGCGCGTGCGTACGTACGGAATACCATCTCCACGCCGTGGTGTAATCTGTTTTTCCACCAACACCTTACATGGATGGGTATAATGGTGTAAATAATAACTATATATGGTTATTATAAAATCATACCGATTCTTATATATTATACCATCCACTCCAATTCTATTCAATAATTATAGGAACGATATCATCGCTCGTGCGTACGTACGGACTACCGTCTCCACGACGTGATGAGATTCATTCTCCTTGTCAACCATACATGAATGATAATAATGTTTATATAATGAATAATAATGAAATATATGACATAATAATTCTACTGGATTTATTTATATATATATGTATGTCATCTATTTAGTTTCATTCAACTCAATAAAGAAACAAAAACAGCGTTCATGCGTACATACGACCTACTGTCTCCATGAACGGTGTATTTCATTCCGTTTATCGATCTATAATATATATGTATATGATGAATATATATTATATATAAATCATGTTTTACATTCTGTAATTATGTAAATTAGGATATAAGTAATAATATCAAGAACGACAAGTCGAAACACATATGGTAAATGAAATGATTTTACCCAGAACACTGCTTTAACATGGAATTTACAAAAGAACGGGTAATATAAAGTCATAAGTGAAGCATATATGATATCATAATAATGAATATGATTATATAATAAGTCAATAAAATTATTTAAATCATTATACATGAGGTTCAGATCCATACGAAGCATATCAGACCTAAGGTAAGGGATAACTTTTCTAATCTCGTTCTTATCCGAGATTGTTTATTCGTAAGTATTTACTGGGGTTATTGTTCTCATCCATGTAAATGTTTCCTAAAAATAGTTTCATGTATGTGTAATGTCATTTTTACCCATTTTTTACTTTTACTACATGGTATGTATGTAATCTTTCTTTTACGAGGTACTTTTTGACTTTTCTGGAAAAAGTATGAGAAGAATGTTTTTTTAACTTATACGGCGCGAATGATTTTTTACAGTTTTATAAAGCCTTATTTTCATGAAGCTTCCTCCAAAATATTTCATGACTATTTTCAACAAAATCCTTTTATTTTAAAATTGGATGACATGTTGTGAAAAGAAAATGATTTTGATGAAGAAAGGATATTTTCCTCAAGAATTCATTTGAAGTGTTTTATCAAAACCATTTTTCATATAAGATGACATTATTTCATATGTGTATGTTTCAAGTATCATGTCTCTATGGTTTACATGTTTTCAATTTTCTTATTATGAAATTATATCCATTTCTTTTATATGGATTATGTGATGATGGGATGATGTTTATAAAACCCATTTTATTCGTTGGGTTATTATGAATAATGTATGTTTATTTTGTGGAATAAGTAAGAATGATTTCATTATGAGATGAGTGAGACCTATATCTCCCTCCAATGCATTGGGTAAAAATTTATATCTCATGAGATAGACACGGCTGGAACGGTAAGTTAATCCGGTTTAGTATTACAGGACTAGAACGAGGAGTGAACTGGATTCAGAAAGGGACTTTGTCCCCTAAGATGGTCTTGGCGGCAATGCCTTGGATAATATGGAAATCATATCATGTGCTTAATGGTTTCCCAAATTTCATGTTTTATTCCCATGCTATTTTTGATAATTTATGATCCATTATGATCTATGCCTTATGTACTTCCATGTTTTATGTCGTTGCTCAAGATTTTTATGTTTAAACATTATGTTCATGTTTTTAAGTTAAAATGTATATAGTATGTTTTATTTTATTGATGCTTACCCTTACTGAGGATTTGAGCTCACCATTTTTATGTTTTCTTTTCCCCCAGGATTAAAAGAAAGGTTTTAGGTAAGGAAACAAAAAGGGTAAGATCTTTATGGGATTTGTTGAAGATCTTTCAACATGATTAGAAGTTTATATTCCATGTTTACAAAGACACTAAACTATTACGATCCTTGAGTTTTGTTTTTTTTGTTATGTATTAAGTATTCTGAAAAAGTAATTTATTGTCCATGTATGTCAAGCTTCGGGTCTCTACAGTTGGTATCAGAGAAAAGGTTTAGTTAACCTTTGGAAACTAGGATGCGAAAACGTTAGTGAGAATCCTTGAGATATTTCTAAGTTATGTCTAGGGATGTCCCTAAGGATAAGTATACATATAGGATATAGTACTAGAACTATGGTAACAATCTTAGAATTTAACCTAAGATTTTAGATATTGAAATTACTCCCACTTTACTATGTTGTTTTCTCGAGCATGATTTTTGCGTCTCACACTATTCTTTTTGGGTTTTAGAAAATGGCTGGAAACATGAAGATTCACGATAATGGAGGATCTGATGGAAAATGGAATGATATTATTCATAAGAAACCAAATGAAATTGGATATGGAGGTCCACATATAGTTATTATTCCTAATCAGCAATCTCATAATATGATCAATAATCTCAACTTTGGTAAGTTTCCTGACTCAGCTAATAAGAGAAAGATGGAGTTTCATGATGATCATAGAGGAAAGAAAGTTCAATTACCCTCATGTAAATCATGTGGGAAGAGGAATCAGGGAGAATGTTTCAATGGAACTGGAAGATTCTTTGGGTGTGGAAAAGAAGGACACAAAGCCAGTAATTGCAAAGGAAAAGGTTTAGTTAACACCATGGACAAGGATAATGGTATTTCTAAGAAATCAACAACGGTTAAATGTTTTAAATGTGGAATGTACGGGCATTATGAAAAACAATTCCCTAAGGGAAAATATCATGAAGAGAATCAGCATGGTCATATGGGTAGTATTTATGTGGATGATGATAAGGAGACTACAAATGATATATGAGTTGAAAGAAGTGTTGAATCTCAGTCAGTTGTTTAAGAAGGTACTAGAATGATTGTATGTTTATCAAGACTTATGTTTTATAGTTAATGGTACTATGGAATAAAGAATCATATAAGGATTGTTACACTGTTGTTTTTCCTAAAGTATTTGAAAGTATATGTTGAATGGTTCTGGTAACCATGAAAGGTTATTCAGATATTTTTGGAAAGAAGATGATATGCGCATATTGAAGGGATAAGGAGAAAATAATATGATAGTAATCATGAGCTCATGACTAAAATAAGGAAAAAGTAATATCATGGTTTGAGTATATTGAAATTTTTTGATTTTGGTATGTGTAAAGAGTTAACTTTTGACAGCATTCAAGTTTTCACTAAGGTTAATTGGGTATTCATTTTTCAAGAGAATACATGATTGAGGTATTCACATGATTGGAATGTGATCAACAAGATATATCGGGGATAAATGATGGTATTCACATGCTTGGTAGATGACATTTCTAGTAATTTTTTTCTTTATACTATAATATTAGAAAGAAGTATTTTGGATAAGCCTAAAGATTTGAAATGGATTATGTTGAACATAAGTTAGTTTAAGGCCCAAACTGTTTTTGATATTTTCGATGGAATTTCATAATGATGTAATTTTAGAAAAAGGACAACCTGCAGGACGGGCGACAACCCATTGCGTTGGAAAAGGCTGTGGGAATCAAACCCACAACCGAAGTGCGACTGGCCTTTATCGCCTACCACGGGCCTACAGGATGTCCGTGGTTAGTAGAAACTAGTTTTATTTTATTAAGCGGTATGATATATGAAGTATAGGTTTATTTTTGTAATCGTATATGATTAACCTCACCATAAATGGACTTATGTATATTTGATAACTTTTGCTAACCTTTTGTTTAAAACAGATGGAATGACCCATCATTATATCACATGATCTGTTAACACTTCACGAATAATAAATTCAACTTCATTTCATTAAGGGATGAAGTGTAAATTGTTCAAAGCACGAACAATAGTGAGATTGTACCAAAACCAAGCAAGTATTTCTTCTAATTCAAAATTTTCAACTTTAGGGAAATGATATTGAAAACCAAAAATGTTGTCCTAGTGCTCTTATTTCTGATGAATCAGATGGTACCTTAGATCATCACAAATTTACGGCTTTGTGATTGGTGGATTTTTCATAGCCATGTCCTCTACCACTCTCCATCAGAACTTGATGGTTATATTTTTCTTCCATATCCATATTTTCACCTATGTTCTCCTATGTGGAAACCCAGTGATTAGTTAATTTGGGTAACGGTTACGTTTCATACTTTAGTTTTTAAAGTTAAGTTTTGGTATTTCATTTTACGATGTGTGTTGCAATTAAAGAAAATTTCAAGTAGAAAACCATGTATAACCCTGACGAATTTCGAGGGAGAAATTAATTTTAAGGGGGGTAGAATGTAATAACCTTATATTTTATGATAAGTATTATTTTTAATTTATTTGATGTCATGTGTTTTATGCTACAACAAGATTATCTTGTGCTATACGCCACACTGTATTAGCTTGAAATATACACAACACTATTCTTAGATTGTGTTACACACAATTTCATGTTTGTTTTATAATAGTCATTCTACGCAACATTGAGTGTATATATATATATATTCAATGTATAAATGAAATATGGCAAGATTCTATTATACTAAACAACGAAGGATTCTTTCACAACACGCAACCGTGATTTGGCTTGCATTACACGCAATCACGACTTTCCTCAATAGCGTGTGTTGTATGCAATATCAGGTTTCACTAAACAATGATATATGGTTATAATATTATTACGAACTAGCCGTTATGAATAGTATTAAATACATTTTTAATTTTATAACATTATTATTTCATCTTACACATTTTCTAGAACATGGTATGAGATCAAAATAAATGTTTCGGGTAAAATAAGTATTTTTCAAACAATGCAGTTTTGCCGCCTTTTGATGGCGCACCCACATTAAATCTAGTTTTTGACGTGTTTATAAGTTAAATTTTACAAAATAAACTTCTTCTTTTGAATCAGTATATAAAAATTTACATTGGATAAAGTGTTGATATTTTTCTGATAACTTTCATATTTTAATAAATAGTAAAAACACGCTATATTTTAATTAAAAACAACTTTTTTCATCATAATAATTTATATGGTTAAATTATAATATTGAATGGTTTAAAAGTATAAATATAATATATTTTTACCATTTAATATAATGTATGTAATTAGTATTTATTTTACCTTGAATTCGTAGGTTAAATCAATTCAATCGTTTGCAATGTTTTAAACAAAAACCCGTTTTCTTTTGACAATAGGATTAATTTTAATTTAATTTCTGAAAATTTTGTGTTTTGAATTTTGAAAAATGGATTTCATATTTATATTCAGTGGGTCAAAATTATGTTAATAGGTTACTTTTATTTTTTTTGATATTATGAATAGTAACTACGGTAATTTTTTATTCACTATAGTTAAAGGTAAATCGGGTAATTAAGGGTAAAAATAAGATTATAAAATTACCCTAACACTTGGAAAAATACTATTGGATGAATAAAAGTCGAACCACATCACCTAAGGGTCGGACTAGATTCATGTCATGGAATTTTGACCATGAAATAATATAATTATTATTAAAACCAAAGAAAGTGACAACATGTCACTCTCTTAAATCTTATAAGTATATTAATTTTAATTTAGTGATAAACTTCATCAAACTTCGAACATTAATATTCTCCAGAAAGATAATAAAATTATATACATCATATGAATTTATTTTTAATTTTTAGGGATTAAATAATTATCATTAAAGGTGATATAATAGTGATGTTGAAATTATTTTATTAAGAGAAATATCAAATAAATGGTTTTAAAAATATTAAAATAAATATTATATGAACTATTTAATGTGATAAAATAATTTTCTAGAAACATATGACATGTTATGAATCTATTTAATCTTTTATTTCGAACATATCTTCTATACATGTTTTATTTAAATTCAAATAAATGAATAGTGTCAAAATTGACACTATTGTTATTTTATAAAAATAACTTATTATAAAATTGTTTAAAAATCAGAAAAATATTTAAAAATTATAAATTTAAATTTATATGGTCTAAAATTTTATAAAGTATCCAATTATGGACAATTCACAATAAATAAGTAATTATTTATAATAATGTAAATTTTATAATCTTATTACCACAAATAAAATTAAATTGATTAAATAATGATAAATCAAGTTGATAATGTTTAAAATAAATTCCTAACATGTCTAAATATTATTAGTTGATGATATTACAACCTTATATCATCTAATGTTCTGATTTGAGTCATTTTGGACGTTTTTAAGTGGGGTTGGGATTTAATATAAATTAATATTTTCTTATATTTCCAAAGGTGTCCCTCTCCTCCCTTATAAAAGGGCATATCCTCCCTCTCCTCCTCACACCAATTTGATCCTTCAAGATCGGACAAACCCTGCCCATTTTGCTTCCTCACTTACTTAGAAACCTACTAGGGGTTCTGGTCTTCTCAAAAGACCAACTCTAGTGCCCTAAGAGAAAGTTTAAAGGAGGCACTTCGAGAAAGACGTAATACCTTCTACCGTTTTCTTCAAGTTCCATTCTTCTTCTACTCCCTCTTCTTTAGTTGTTTCATTATGAAGTAATAACATCAGTATACCTCATATAATTATATGTTATTATAAATATGAAACAACCCTATTTCACCTTCTATCCATCCTACGGAAAACAAAATCACCGCGCGTGCGTACGTACGGAATACCGTCTCCACACCGTGGTGTAATCTGTTTTCCCACCAACACCTTACATGGATGGGTATAATGGTGTAAATAATAACTATATATGGTTATTATAACATAATACTTATTATTATATATTATACCATCCACTCCAATTCTATTCAACAATTATGGGAATGATATCATCGCTCGTGCGTACGTACGGACTACCGTCACCACGACGCGATGAGATTCATTCTCCATGTTAACCATACACGAATGATTATAAAGGTTATATAATGAATAATAATGAAATACATGACATAATAATTCTACTAGATTTATGTATATATATATGTATGTCATCTATTTTGTTTCGTTCAATTCAATAAGGAAATGAAAACAGCGTTCATACGTATGTACGACCTACCGTCTCCATGAACGGTGTATTTCATTCCTTTTATCGATCTATAATATATATTTATATGATGAATATATATTATATAAAAATCATGTTTTACATTATGGAATTATTTAAATCATGATATAAGTAATAATATCAAGAATGACAAGTCGAAACACATACGATAAATGAAATGATTTTACCCAAAACGCTGCTTTAAGATGGAATTTACAAAAGAACGGGTAATATAAAGTCATAAGTGAAACATATATGATATCATAACAATGAATATGATTATTTAATAAGCAAATAACATTATTTAAATCATTAAACAGGAGGTTAGGATCCATACGAAGCATATCAGACCTAAGGTAAGGGATAACGTTTCCAATCTCGTTCTTATCCGAGATTGTTTATTCGTAAGTATTTACTGGGGTTATTGTTCTCATCCATGTCAATGTTTCCTAAAAATGGTTTCATGTATGTTTAATGTCCTTTTTACCCATTTTTTACTTTTACTACATGGTATGTTTGGAATATTTCTTTTATGAGGTACTTTTTGACTTTTCCGGCAAAAGTACGAGAGGAATGTTTTTTTAACTTATACGACACGAACAAATTTTTACAGTTTTATAAATCCTTATTTTCATGAAGCTTCATCCAAAAGATTTCATGACTATTTTCAAAAAAATAATTTTCTTTTAAAATTGGATGACATTTTTTGAAAAGAAAATTATTTTGAAGAAGAAAGGATATTTTCCTCAAGAATTCATTTCAAGTGTTTTATCAAAACCATTTTTCATCTAAGATGACATTATTTCATATGTGTATGTTTTAAGTATCTTGTCTCTATGGTTTACATGGTTTCACTTTTCTTATTATGAAATGATATCCATTTCTTTTATATGGATTATGTGATGATGGGATGATGTTTATGAAACCCATTTTATTCGTTGGGTTATTATGAATAATGTATGTTTATTTTGTGGCACAAGTAAGAATGATTTAATTATGAGATGTGTGGGACCTATATCTCCCTCCAATGCATTAGGTAAAGATTTATATCTCATGAGATAGACATGTATGGAATTTTAAGTTAATCTGGTTCAGTATTACAGGACTGGAATGAGGAGTGAACTCGATTCAGAAAGGGACTTTGTCCACTAAGATGGTCTTGGCAGCAATGCCTTGGCTAATATGGAAATCATATCTTGTGCTTAATGGTTTCCAAAATTACATGTTTTATTCACATTCTATTTTATCATGATTTATGATCCATTATAATCTATGCCTTATGTACTTACATGTTTTATGTCGTTGCTCAAGATTTTGATGTTTAAAAATTACGTTCATGTTTTTAAGTTAAAATGTATATGGCATGTTTTATTTTATCTATGCTTACCCTTACTAAGCATTTGAGCTCACCATTTTTATGTTTTCTTTTCCCTCAGGATTAAAAGAGAGGTTTTAGGTAAGGAAATAAAAAGGGGAAGATCGTTTTGGGATTTGTTGAAGATCTTTCAACATGAATAGAAGTTTATATTCCAAGTTTCCAAAGACACTAAACTATTACAATCCTTGAGTTTTGTTTTTTTATGTATTAAGTATTCCAAAAAAGTAATGTATTGTCCATGTACATCAAGCTTCGGGTCTCTACAGGTTGAGACCCATTGTAGCTCAAAAGTGAGACCAATATAGATTATAAGAAGGGTGATACCCATTATATATTTCCAATTTAATGGGTAATAATTATATTGTAAGTCAGTTTTATGGTTTTTTACAATTGAAAGTGTTATGAAAGGGTTTTATGCATATGATTCTATAAGTGATCTAAATGAGGTTTAATTACTTTATATGGGTTTTAATGATTTTATTTCAGAAAAATTTTCATTTTTTTTTCAGGGAAAAGTTTTTATTACATATTATATATGAACATTGATGATAAATGTTAACGTTATATTTGTTTTCATGTTTTTACTAAACTAACAACTTTCTTTTTTTATATCCATTACTTAGATTATCTACTCATAATAAATGTTTTTAAATTTTTTATAATGTTTAAGGATGGGTAATGGAGAGTAATAGGTAAAACTTAAAGTCATGAAGAGTTTTCATTAAAGGGAAAGACTATGTTCGATAGCATACATGATACACCACATCGAGCTTAAATAAACAACTAAATATTATTATTTAAATGTTACAATTATAAACTAGATGTTATAATGGAAAGTATGAAAATGATTAACATAATTATGAAAATATGTTTTACATATGTATATATATATATATATAATCATTATTTGTTGACAAATTAATTGTAAGAGAAAATAAAACCCCTTTGAATGTAAACAAAAATATTTTTCTTAAAAACTATTTAAATGTTTACAAGTGTATTTTATACTAATATAATAAAAAAAACTATTTTTGGGTTATATTAATGAAATATATATATAATATATTCAATATAATTTTTAATATTTATCCTATGTATTTTTTATACATGAAATAAAAATAAATCAAATTTTGTGTATAAAAAGATGTATTTTTCTCAAGGCATTTTTGTCATCTTTTGATATAGCACTTGTTTTAAAACTACAATTTGACATTTTTATAAATTTTGTTTGAAAAAAGAAATTTCATTTTTTAAATTTTAATGTCAAAAATTTATTTGATTTAAATTTTCATATTTTTTTGATAAGTTTCATTTTTTGTTGAATAGTGAAAAATATTGCATTTTAATTGAAAACTAAATTTTCATCTAAATAATTTATATTGTTAAATTATATTTCAATTATTTTAAAGTAAAACTATTTCAATTATAAATCATTGAATTAAATTTATTTCATTGGAATATTTTTCATATTGAATTTGGATATAAAAACATTCCAAACATTTAAACATTTTAAAATTAGAAACTCGTTATCACATCACATTTACTGGATTAATGTTAAATTAATTTTAGCCACTTATGTGTTATAAATTTTGAAAAATTAATTCCCTATTTAAAATTAAAAGTTTAAAATTTATTAAATATTTCCCTTTCATTTTTGGATAATATGAATACTAAATTTAGTATTTTTTATTGCCACAGTTAAGTGTAAATCAAGTAATTAAGGGAAAAAATAATATGATAAGGATTTGAAAATTACCCTAAAACATGTCATAATTTTATTTTATGAATTATTTTCATCCAAAACCTTTCATGGGACGAATTTATGAGATCTAATAGCCCCTTGTATAGATTTAATTCCCTTATAGTATTTTATTTTAAGAAACTTGAAACTTGACACACTAATGTTTTTAATAGGTATAAGTTTTTTAATATATGGTCATATAGAAGATATGTTAGACCATAAATAGTATTTTGAGATATTTAAAATTTATCTTCATCATTTAAATTTATTTTTAATCTTTAGTGGGTAAATAAATACCATAAAGGCTTTCACAACAATGATGCGATAATTTTTTTAATTATTGAAAATATAAAATAAATGATATTAAAAATATTAAAATAAATTTAATTTGATATAAATTATGTAATAAAATAATTTTATAGAATAATTTAACATGTTATTGATGTGTTAGAATATATTTTTATAATTTATCTTATTATATTTAGTTTTTGTAAAAGTGAAAGTACTGAATAGTTTCACAATTAATATTAAGGATATTTTAAAATAAATAATATATTATTAAATGATATAAAATTCATTAAAATATTAGATTCCAACAAATTATTTGGATATGTCTTAAAATTTCATTAATGATCCATATAAGGTTATTTGTGACTTTATAGAAATTATATTAACCCTCAAAGAGTAAAAATCCATCTTCTCATAGTAAGAATTAAATGGGTTATATAAGGGTTAAAAAAAAGATAAGGATTAAAAAATATAACAAATATTCATAATTTTCCTTTTATAAATGTATTTTGACCCATAATAGTCTTATATTTAAAATAAATCAGTTTTAACCCTTTTTAATAGAAAATTAATTTATATTAATTTATTATTTTGAGAAATTCCAAGAGTGCCCCTCCCCTCTCTTCTAAAAGGGAACCTCTTATTATCTTTTCAACACACATAAAAATGATTTTTTTCTATGAAAATACCTAAAAACATACCTTCCAATAATCCCTATCAACATTATATAGTTCTTATTTTAGTCATAAAACCAACCTTAGTGATATTAAGGTGTTAAGAATAGAATATTGCTTGAAGAAAATGTATCATTGTTAATCAAGCATTTATGTTTTATTTTTTCTTCGTGATCCAAAAAATCTTCTTCAACCATGATAAAATAATAAATACAGTATCCTTTATATAATTGTATTTTATTATGTTTGTATAATTACCCATATAAATTTATTTTTCCATCAAATGGGATAAAAATTCATCGCATGTGTGTACGACGGACTACCACCTCGCAAACCGACGTAATTTATTTTCCATTACTATCTCTAAAGGATGATTATAATGATAGAATAAAACTATAAATATTATATTTATAATTATTAAATAATAATATATCATTAAAATTTATACCTTTCCATGCACATAAAATGATAACGTCATCCATGTGTACCTATGAATTATCAACTCCACGAAGTAATGTGATTTGTTTTTCATCACCATATCACATGGATAATATATAAGTATATTTAAATTATTTATATGATTTTAATGATAATATTATCGTTATGTAAAGATAAAATTATACTTACCTTAATTATATAATGATTGTTGAAAAATAGAAATGTTACTCATGCGTACATACGACTTACCATCTCCATGAATGTAACTTAGTTAATATTTAATAACCATATTTAATGGATGGATTTAAAAGTACAATTGATATATAAAAATAATAATTATGTGATTATTATTATTTTTTATATGATTCACTAATTACCACTTTGAATATATACAACTTACAAAACCTTTTGATGAATTAGACTCAATGTAAGGGACTTTGTCTCAATCTCCTTTCATTGAGCCATATCTAAATATTATGAACCTTTATTCTCTTATAAGAGGTATATAAAAAACTTTTGAAATGTTATATGCAATATATATCTATAATATTGATATATAATATTTTTATTAATGTTATTATTTAATTATTTTTTTGATTCAGGTGTTTCGCAAGTGATAAGGGAGTTTTCTTTTTAAAAAGAATCATATTCTAGTGGTTTCCTTCCAACTATTTCTCTTCCGTGTCGATGTTTTTAAAATTATTTTATCTATGTATTAATATGGAAATAAAATATTTAAAATTTATATTTTATGTCTATTTTTACTTTATTTTTAAAGTATTTTTAAATGAATCTTTTTATGTGTTATATATGGAATGTTTTGACAAATGAAAAAAGGAATATTA
Organism: Viscum album; assembly: GCA_963277665.1. NCBI lineage: Eukaryota > Viridiplantae > Streptophyta > Magnoliopsida > Santalales > Viscaceae > Viscum > Viscum album. The sequence continues at coordinate 525,933,670 of OY728150.1, forward strand.
TATTCTTAACATACACAAGGACAATTAATTTTTTGTCGTTGTGGAAAATATTTTATTTTTATATTATTTTTAAGATATATGTTTTATTAAATTAAAAGAACTTATTTCCTTTTTTGTTATCTTGGTATTGAAAATGGGGTTTTAAAAGGAAATGGGTTTTTACCAAATGTGTTTTTCATATGAGTTTAGAAGAGTTTTTAAAGGGTTTTATTAAGAAAGTATTTCATTAATTATATGATATTTGAGAATTATATGAAACAAGTGGTCCTAAGATATCTTATATGAAGGTTTGAGCCCAATTATTTCTCATGAGAAATAGGTGAACTCGATATAGTTTATATGAAGGGTTGAGCCCCATTATAGCTCACAAGTGAGCCCGATATATCTTATACGAAGGGTGATCCCCATTATAGATATCAAATGCATTAGGAAATAATAATATTGGAAGTAGGTCATATTTTTATTCCAATTTAAATGGTTTTAAAATTTTTTATTTATATGTTTCTTTAAGTCCCCTTAAATATTTTGAATTGCTAGCTATGGGTTTTAATGATTTTATGTGAGAAAAATGTGTATTCTTTTTTCTTGTGAAAATGTTTTATTTCATATTTCCTATAAATTTGAAGATAAAGGTAAACTTTATACGAGTTTTAATGTTTTTTCTAAAATAATAGTTTCCACTTTTCTATATCCCTTACAAAGGTTTTGTGCTCATCCCATATATTTTAAAATGTTTTCAAAGGGTTTAAGGATTGGTACGAAAAAGGAATTAGTAAAGTTGAAATTATTTGAGTTTTTCTAGGAAACAAATTCATGATTTATTTTAAAATTTTTATTTTATGGGAAAATTGGATACTAATTGGAAGTGCACACTTTGTTTTTTATGTTTTTCTTATGTATGAGTTATCGAATATTTCTTTAAAACTCCAAACCTGAAAATATTCTCATTGTGAAAGAAAGTAATTTATTTTCCTAAACTCAAGATTATGTAATGTTTAAGGCTAGGGTAAGGTCCCAAACATAAAAATTACCTAATAGTAAGTTTTATTAAATAAATTACATTTATACACATTGATAATCTTTTAAAGTTTAGAGTTCTATTGAATTATTCCATAAAATATACATAAAAAAACCATAAAATAAAAAGTGGTCACTTTCGATCAACGTCTCTTTCTCCATAATATAAATTTTTAAAAATAAAGAATGAATTATTTTCATGTAAAAACTCCTTGACTTTAAACTTTAATTCTTCCTTTCCCATACCCATCCTCACACTCTCTGATTTCTTTTTAAAAACATAGGATGATCACTAAATCTCAGTGAGGGATATCAAATGAAAGGATACCGTTACTTTAGTAAAAACATGAAAAATCATATAAAATTTAACTTTATCTTAAAATTTCATTGAGAATGTGAAATAAAACATTTTCACTTAAAAAACATACACATTTTTCTCAAATAAAATCATTAAAACCCACAATAAGAAATTAAGAATCATTTAGGTGACTTAGGGCATGATATATATAAGACCCTTTAAAAACAAATTTCAATTTGAATAACCATATTGTCGACATGAAATATCATTACTACCCAACAAAGTGGAAATCTATAATGGGTATAATCTTTTTTATAAGCTATAGTAGGGTCATTTTGTGCTACAATAGGGCTCAACCCTTGGTATAAGTTATATCAGTCTCACCCATTTCTCATGAGCTAAAATGGGTCTCAACCCTTCATTTAAGCTATATTGGGCACACCCATGAGATATAATAAAGATAAAACTTTCATATATTATATATAGGGATCAAATATTTCATATAATTCTCAATTACCATATCACGAATAAAACACATTCCTTATAAAACTCTTGTAAAATCACTTTTAAACCCATATGAAAAACACTTTCGGATAAAAATACAATTCCCTTTTAAAAAACCATTTTTGAAACCAAAATAAACAAAAAAAAAGGAAATAGGGGTTTTAATTTTAAAAATCATTAAATGTTATAAATAAATCTTGGAATAAAATAATTCCCAAAACGTCGGAAAAGTCATTGTTTCCATGTATGTTAATAATAGAACATTCCTTTTTTTCATTTGTCAAAATACTATGTATAAAACACATAAAAAGATTCATTTTAAAATCTTTCAAAAATAAAGTAAAAAAAATACAATTTAATTTAGAAATATTTTATTCCCATATAAAAACATTAATAAAATCATTTAAAAAACATGGACATAAAAGAGAAAGAGTTGGAAGGAAAACTCTAAAAGACGATTCTTTTTAAAATAAATGTCCCTTATCACTTGAGAAACACACGAGTCATAAGGTTTTTAAATAATAAAATTAAAAAACATATAATTTCATGAAAATAGATAAATTCATGATATAAAATGAAAAAATGGTTTAATATAGAACTTATAAGAGAATAAAGGTGCATATCATCAAGATACGCCTCAATGAAATGAGATTGAGATGAAGTCCCTCACATAGAGTCTGATTCATCATATATGTCATTTAGATTGATAAATAATAAAATTATGTTAATTATTTAATTAATTTATAACCTTTTTCTAGTTTATTATTACTTTTATTTTACTTATATTTATATTATAACAATTACTTAATTATTTATGTTTACATCAGACACATTTGACGATATTCGGTACTTGAGTCCAAAATTACTTCAGTATGATGTCTATAGTCAAAGTGATCATTAGTAAATCATATAAAAGATAATAATAATGAAATATTTATCATTTTTATAAATCAATTTAACTTTGAAATTCATCCATTAAATATGGTTATGAAAAATGAACTACGTTACAATCATGGAGATGATAAGTCATACGTACACATGAGTAACGTTTCTATTTTTCAATGATCATTATGGACAGAAGGGAGGTATCATTATTTCTTCTCATAATTATAATAATATATTTAATATAATATTAAAAATTTAAATATACTTATATATAGCATCCATGAGATGTTGTGATGATAAATGAATCATCTCTCTTCGTGGAGGTGATAATTTACACGTACACACGAACGACATTATCATTTTTGTGGATATAAATGTAAGAAGGTAAATGATATGTAATATTTTTATAATTATAAATATTTCAAGAATATAATATATAAAATTTAATTCTATCATTATAACCAGTCCTGAGATATGTTGATAGAAAACATATTACATTGGTTTATGAGGTGTTAGTTCACCGTACGCACAAACGATGAATTGTTTTCCCATTTGATGGAAAATGAGATGGATATGAGTCATAAAACAAACATAATAACATTTAAGTATATGAAGAATAATATTGTAATAATTTTTTCATGTTTGAATAATATTTGAAGGAAGTGTAAGAAAAAATAAAATAGAAATACTTGATTAAAACTGATACCTTTTCTTTGGAAAATGTCCTTTTATAATCACATTAAGCAAACTAAGGGTGGTGTTATTACTAAATTTATATCTCTAGAAAGTGGGGAGGTAATCTAAGAATTTATTTGGGAAATATTTGTTCAAACCAAAATGGTTTTTAATAGTGTTTAGAAGAGAATAATAGGTACTCTTTTATAATAGAGGGGAGGGGCACTCATGTAATTTCTCAAAATATAAAACTAATATAAACTAATTTTCCATTTAAAATAGCTTGAAAATAATTAATTTTGAATTTATTATAATAATGGGTGTAAATAAAATCATCCAATTAAAATTAGACATATTTTTGATATTTTTAAATTTTTAAATTTTTGTTTTAACACTTATTTAACCCCTTTAATTCTTACCATGACTACATGGTTTTTTTACTCTTCGAGGGTTAATGTAGTTGCTATAAAATACCCAAATAACCATAAATGTATCATTTAATAAATATTTAACATTATACCAATACTTTTTATGAATTTTATATTTTTAATAATTTTATATCATTTAATAAAATATAATTTATTTTAAATATCATTATTGTCAATTTTGACAGTATTTAGTACCTTGAGTTTTGCTAAAAAATAGTGCAAAAATATATATTCTAAACAAAAAATTTAATGCATAAAAAATATGTAAATTTATTTTAGAATTTTTTTGTATGACATAGATAATCTCAAATTATATTTATTTTTATAGTTTTAATATCATTTATTTAATATTTCTATTTATTTAATAATTGTTGCGTCATCATTGTGAATTCCTTTAAGGTAATCATTTATTCACTAAAAATAACAAATAAATTACCGTGACGAATATAAATATTTTAAATTTTAAAAAAATAGTTATGGTCAAACATATCTTCTAGATGAATATATATTAAAATATTTTTACCTATTAACAACATTAGTGTGAAAAATTTGATATTACTTAAAATAAAATACTATAAAGGAATTAAAGTCATCCAAGTGGCACCAGGAAGTTATACATTAGGCCATAGTATGACTTGGGTCGATAATAAATCATAAAATAAATTTAGAATATGTGTTAGGGGGATTTTTAATTCTTATCACATTATTTCACTATTGGAAAAGAAGGTTATACCAATAGTTAAAAATCGTTGGTATAGGCTGGAAAACCGTTGGTATACCCTATACCAATGGTTTTCCAAACCGTTGGCTAGTAAGCCGCGAGGAAAGCCTTTTACCAACTTTTTGATCCAAACCGTTGGTATATAGGTTATATAAATTTAACCCAATGTATACCAACGGTTTATAACCATTGGTAATGAATTTGAGGAAGTCTTATACCAACGGTTCGAAACCGTTGGTAATGTGATTTTCAGGAAAACCTATACCAATGGTTTAGAAACGTTGGTATTGGGTTTCCAACAACACCTATACCAATGGTTATAAACCATTGGTATTGGATTTCCAAAAATCCAGTCACCTATACCAACGGTTTAAAACTGTTGGTATAGGTTATTCCAGAAATACAGAACACCTATACCAACGGTTCTAAACCGTTGGTATAATGTTTTTCCAAAATCCCAGTACCCTTATAACAATGGTTTATAACCGTTGGTATAGAGTTTTTCCGGAACTGCACACAGCAGCCCCCCTCCCTCTAGTAGCCCTTCCACTGTACACCTGCATACAAACTTGAAACAGACTTGAAAATGGATTTTTCAGCTCATGTAAATGAAAAATCCATTTTCATGAAAACCCATTACAAAACCATCTCATGTTATGCAATTACATGAAAATGGATTTTTCAGCTCTCCCATGCACCAACATTTTCAAAACCAAAATGAACATGCTGTATTATCAATGCAAATTAATTTTAAAACCCAACTCACTAAACTAAATGACAATGTAGAAACACACAACATCTAATATCTTATCACCTTAATAGTACTCCTTAGCATGAAATATTGTATAAAATAATTTTAATGTAATATTAAAAATTAATGATATATGGAATGTGAACAACTAATTGATACAATAAATAAAATTTGGAACAAATAATTTACACATTATTAAAGATATTAACCTTCAGTTGAGGTCATTAGTAATGAGAAAATCTATAATCAAATGCATTATGAATCTGAATAAAACCTGAATGTGCGAATATTATAATGCGAGACTGAATAAAACATGATAAAAAATCATTAGTTAGAGATTCCAAGCCAAATAATGACCAAAAAGAGAGAAATAAACAAATTTGGCTTGCTTCAGATCTATCATTGATCCGTTACATGGGGTCGATGAAACATAAGGCTTTATTAAGATCGTAATGTGATATTAGACCACTAGATTAAATAAACCAATGATTTTGGTGCTTGGCTGAGATAGAAACAAGATCTATGGTGTGATAATCAAACTGTAAGAACCCAACTCCCCATTTCCATGTATGTATTTTGTATTCGGGTTGCTTTGAGGAAAATGTAAAATTGTGGAATTTTGATGTACAAGTAATGTACTTCAGTGTACACACCATGAACATTGATGTCCTTTCCAGACCACGTACCGGTCGTGTCTCAGCCATGCACCACGTCATGTTGTGTCGTGGTCATGCCTCTTAAGGTGAGGCCCAGTAAAAGCTTATACATAGTGTGTATTGTTAAAGGAAATGTCGTGTATTTTATTTTTTATTTATTATAAGGGAGAGGGGTCATGTCTCATTTACAGAATTAACTTCTTTTGACCTTGGTTCATCCAAGTTCGGCTAGGAGTGAAAATTATTCTCTGAGCCACTGATTCCCCTATCAATGTCCAATCAGAACTCTGGAAGGTGCATTGGGATCCCACCAATGAGTTCTCCCTTCACCTTAATCTTATCCTCCTGATTCCTCTCCCCATTTTATAGATATAGATTTGATAATTTATGAATCTTTTGTGGATTTTCAATGATCTAGGATGAATCAAGATCTGATATTCAACAATATTGTTCTCACGACTACGAGGTAGGTGGGTTGTGCCTATATGTTGTTTTGTCAAGAATTATATGTGCCTAAAACTCATATAACCATGTTTTTGGTATACATGACTTGGAATTACACCGTGATTATCATATGATATTGGTTGATTAGGTTATTAAATTTATTTCTTTGAGATAGGGAACCACAGGGTTGTGTTTCCCTTGATTAATTTGTTAGACCTATTGGCCCATGACGCCTTAGATGCATACTTCTTTCCATGACTCTTTTTGTTTAGGATGGATTATTGATTATTAAAAAGTGATGTGATAGTGAGATTACATGAGGTGATTTGATTATTATTATGCCATGTAATAGTTAGATTAGATGAGGTGTGTTGATAATAGTCTGCGATGTAATAATTTAAATTAAATGAGGTACTTATTTTTACCTATTAATAGATTAATTACATATGATACATGTGGGTGAGATTGTGATATGTCTGAGGGAGAGACTGTGATGCCTAATGGAGAGGATGTGTTTTTTTCTTGAGGTCAAGACAGTGACATTCATTTAGTCAAGATATTGATGTCTCCAAGGAAAGTTTTAGCTATTATTTACATCAATATTTAATGGTTGTTGATTTCTTTATACTATGTTTACTTTTGTACCTTGTTTTTATACATGTATATCCACAAATATTTGGGCACAAATCTTGTGGTGGATGCCTACTGGTATTATGTCTCACAACCTTTTTGGTTCATACTTTGGGACCAAGCAGATTACACTGAAAAATCCATTTTCATTTTCATGTAAATGAAAAATCCATTTTCATTTGTGACTCATGCATGTCACAAATGACCCATGGATCGTTTTCTTAAAGTTTCAACAGACTCCGAATGCGTTTGGTCGATTTTTCATATACCAGTAGTTGTTTTTTCTTAAAATCATGTCCATTTCAAATAAAAGTGAGACTGTTTGAGTGGTACCGGCCACACCGTGCCTTAGATTGAGGCGGGGTTGACTAGTACACGGCACAAATGACCCATGGATACTTTTCCTAAAGTATCATCAGAATCCGAATGCGTTTGGTCCGTTTCCCATATATCAGTTGTTGTTTTTACTTAAACTGTTGTCCATTTCAAAGAAAAGTGAGACACTTTGAGTGGTGTTGGCCACACCGTGCAACGTCACAAATTACCCATGGATCGTTTTCATAAAGTATCAACACAATCCGAATGCGTTTGGTCAGTTTTCCATATGTCATTTATTTTAATTAAAAGCGCATTCATTTTAAAAAAAATAAAGACAATTTTAGTGGTATTGGCCACACCGGCCCTCGTATTGAGGCGGGGTTGACTTTCACACGTCAAAAATGACCCATGGATCGTTTTCCTAAAGTTTGAACAGAATCCTAATGCGTTTGGTCGGTTTTCCATATGTCGGTAGTTGTTTTCACTTAAAATCCTGTCCATTTCAAATAAAAGTGAGACATTTTGAGTGGTACCGGCCACACCGTGCCTCATATTGAGGCGGGGTTGACTCATACACGACACAAATGACCCATGGATACTTGTCCTAAAGTATCAACAGAATTCGAATGCATTTGGTCCGTTTCCTGTATGTAAATTTTTGTTTTTACTTAAACTGTTTTCCATTTCAAAGAAAAGTGAGACACTTTGAGTGGTGCCGACCACACCGGCCCTCGGATTGAGGCGGGGTTGACTCTTACACATCAAAAATGACCCATGGATCGTTTTCCTAATGTTTCAATAGAATCCGAATGCGTTTGGTCAGTTTTCCATATGTCGTTTATTTTAATTAAAAGCGCATCCATTTTAAATAGAAGAAAGACATTTTTAGTGGTACCGGCCACACTGGCCCTCGGATTGAGGCGAAGTTGACTCGTACACATCAAAAATGACCCATGGATCGTTTTCCTAAAGTTTCAACAGAATCCGAATGCGTTTGGTCGGTTTTCCGTATGCCAGTAGTTGTTTTCACTTAAAATCCTATCCATTTCTAATAAATGTGAGACAGTTTGAGTGGTACCGGCCACACCATGCCTTAGATTGAGGCGGGGTTGACTCGTACACGACACAAATGACCCATGGATACTTGTCCTAAAGTATCAATAGAATCTGAATGTGTTTGGTCCATTTCCCGTATGTCAGTTGTTGTTTTTACTTAAACTGTTATCCATTTCAAAGAAAAGTGAGACACTTTGAGTGGTGCTGGCCACACCGCGCCTCGGATTGAGGCGGGGTTGACTCGTACATGTCACAAATGACCCATGGATTGTTTTACTAAAGTTTCAACAGAATCCGAATGCATTTGGTCAGTTTTCTGTATGCCGATAGTTGTTTTCACTTAAAATCCTGTCCATTTCAAATAAAAGTGAGACATTTTGAGTGGTACCGGCCACACCGTGCCTCAGATTGAGGCGAGGTTGACTCATACACGACAAAAATGACCCATGTATACTTTTCCTAAAGTATCAATAGAATCCGAATTCGTTTGGTCCATTTCCAGTATGTCAGTTGTTGTTTTTACTTAAACTATTGTCCATTTCAAAGAAAAGTGAGACACTTTGAGTGGTTCCGGCCACACCGGCCCTCGGATTGAGGCGAGGTTGACTCGTACACGTCACAAATGACCCATGGATCGTTTTCCTAAAGTTTCAACATAATCCGAATGCGTTTGGTCGGTTGTACGTATGTCATTTATTTTAATTAAAAGCGCATCCATTTTAAACAAAAGAAATACACTTTTAGTGGTACCGGCCACACTGGCCCTCGGATTGAGGCGGGGTTGACTCCTACACATCACAAATGACAATATAAAAATTTCTCAAAATTAATTAATTTAATACATATAAATATTATAATTAATTGGATATTTTTTGTTTGTAAATTATATTCCTAATCAATGAAAATATATAAAATAGAGAATAAAAATGTGAAAAATAAATTTTTTAACCATATAAATTAACCAATATTTCATTATCATTGAAATCCATATATCAAAATAAAAAATACATGCACTTATTTATATTTTTTAACCAAGGGAATTCATCACCTAATAAATCATTTTCCACCTCAAAAACCCTCATTTTATTATTTTTAAAATGAACCCCCAATATTACCCATGGATCTAAAACACATAATTTTTCATGTCATGTCCTTAGGCCCTAAATCCTACTTATGGATGACCATATGTCCTTAGACCCTAGAACACCCATGACCCAACCCGACCCGACCTGGCCCATTGACACCCCTAATTTCGAGTGATTGTTTTTGAATATTAAGATGTCCATATTAACTTATCAAACCAAATATCATACAGGGAATCACAGTACCAAGGAATACTAAAGGTATAAGTAGTAGACTAATCATACAATAAGAATCAAGTGCAAAAAAGAGATCTGATAACAACATTCCTATGAAGCAGAGGAAAACCCCGGAGTGGAAAACCATGTTCAAAAATAAAGAGTTATACAGAATTCAAAAATGAAATGGATCAATCTGCCCCTGATCACCATCATCATCACCACTATCATCATCGGCCTCATCCTCACTTCCATCTCTGTCCTAGTCATCATCCTCGGCATCGTCCCCATGCTCATCATCGACTTCATCCTCATCCTCAGCCCCATCCTCACCCTCGGCCCCATCCTCGCCCTCAGCCCCATCCTCACCCTCATCCTCATCCTTATCCTCGTCCTCGTCCTCTTCAGCATCCTCGTCATCTCCAGGAACGCCATGATCTCGATCGACATTAGGGATGTCACCTGGTGCATTGGATAATGCACCCATCGACGACATAAATGTCTGACAAGGCGCGCTAGCCTCTGGTGGAAGTGATGAAGATAAATCTTTCATTAGTTTCATAAATTCTTTATCCCTCGTTTGAACTTGTACTTCCAACTCTATGACCCTTTTATCAGATTTTATTGCTTTCTCTTTGACCTGTTCCAACTCAGTCGTACTAGAATGGATACCTGGAGAGGACCAATACCTCGTCGAGACTATATTCTTACCAGGTCGGCAGCATACTCGACCAGAGTGCTCCTCTCCCAAAACCTGATATAAATGATCGTGTGGCCCAAAATTGTCAGGGTCCTAGGCATCAAGAGACTCTAAAGCAGCCTGCTAAAAATATTAATAGATTAATAAATTTCAAAATAGATATTAAACTTTGAAATAAACAAATTAAACTTACAATCTTTTCTTGGGTTGATTCATTTACCATAGTTCCATCTTTTTTTCTTCTACTTGAGAAAAAAAATTTGCTCGAGGGATACATCCTTCAATATTCGATTTGTGCTTCTGTAATGACATTGAAACAATATAAAGTGAAAGTATAATCATATATTCAATATTCAATAAATCACATAATTTAAGTAGGAAATAATAAAAAGGGAAAGTACTAAAGAAAAATTATAAACAACTATATCATACCAGCTGCCTCTCATGATATGACATAGTTGTGCACCCCAAAGTGTGGAGGTATTGCTTTGAATCAATGTTTTTTTGTTTTTCTCAGAATATTCCTAAATAATGTTTAATAATAAATAAGATTATGTTAATGAAAAATATGAAAACTCGGATTTAAATACCTCAAATGAGATTAATACCTTAAATTTGGCAGTCGCCCAATGGGTAATCATTTGGCGATATTGCTCTATCGGGCAGTCATACACGATAGGTAAAGTATCTAAATCCGTGACCACCCTATCACACTAGCCAATATACAGGTTATGCTTATAAGCTCTCCAAAGCTCTCCCAACTCTTTTAAACGCGCTGGTCGTGCACCTTCGCCATCAGGGAAGTTAAACCGAAGCTGAAACCCAATAGATTAGTTCATATAAATACAAAAAAAATACTACATTAAATCTAATATATTTTTTACCCATATTTGTGCCCACGCGTTATCTTTGACTTGGTGTGGCAGTTGTCTCCAAGAGAGAGGGCTGACCGGAATGATATCGGAGTATTTGGCTAGCATCGCCAAAAAACCCCGACATTCCTACCCAGATTTCTCAATCATTTGTCCATCAACATTATATTCAACCATCAACTGTGTCTGGAAATTCCATACCACACGCAAGAGAGTACACCCCCTCCCCCACCTCCTATCTGTAGATGAATCTGTTATTAAAGAAAAATAATATCAGTACAAGTTAAAATAAAATAAATTTTGGTATAAAAATTTGATAGAGTCAGATAAATATACCTGTGGTAGTCGGATCAATGGGCATCACTGAATGTGCAGAAGCTAAAGGAATATCCTGTACAGGTATAGTGTCCCTCACTGTACACTCCTCATCCACATACTGTGTCGCATCAGGAGTCGAAGAAGCTAGAATATAATAGCTCGGGGATAATGAACCAGAAGCAAAAGATGATGGCATAGACGTCTGGACAACTGGTAGTGTAAACATCGGAGGTCTAAATATCCCGTGTGTCCATGGAGACACACCAGGATCAAAATGGGGTGAAGAAGATACGTATGTGGCGATGGATCATCTAACTCTCGCCCCACGAGCTCTTGTGCCACCGACCTCAGTACCGGGCCCACTAGATGATCGTCCATCTCTGACACCACCCCCCTACTACCACCAGCCACTCTACTGGGATCAATATCAGGCTCCTCGTCAGATATCTCTCATCTAGGGGGTCGACCCTGAAAAAAAGTTTAGCACATAAGTAAACACATGATATTATAAGTTATTGAAATATTTATATTTTAAATAAAATACTCACAACAGGGATGAGTGGAGGAACACCCATCTGTATCATGCGACGATTATTATCTGTCATCTTTTTCCGCCACCTCTTTTCAATGGGTGTCATTTCCTGCAATGGAAACAAATATGGAAGTAATTAAAAATAGATAACTAATGTGTAACCCAAAAAAATATATAGAAAAACCATTCTGATAAAAAACATAAAGTAAAAGAATATTTATGGTGGTTTGAAGGTAAGTAAAAGGATACACACATTGAATGATGTAGGTGAAACATGTAGGTGAGAACACGACTGTATGATTCTATATATTTCCCACCACAACTTCAGGTTCACAATCAAATCTAACAATTGATTTATTGGCGTCATCATAAGTAATAAACGGATTTCTTCCAATTGCAGTAGGGATAGTGTCAACTTCATCATCACCATCATCAAAAACATGTCTGGGATTTACTTCAATAATTACACCGAATTTAGGATGACGATGATCTTTGACATAAAAAACTTGTTTCACCATTGATGCCAATACATATGGTTCATCGGTGGCAAGAGTTCGATTCATGTCAATAACTCGAAATCCACAATCATCAATAAAGGTGCCTTGCCTCATCATTGAATCAAACCATTGACATTTCATCATTGTGACTCGACCATGTGAGTAATAATCCAAAATTATTATTTTCTCCACAACTCCATAATAAGCAACATTTTCAGAACGAGGTCTAGTATCCGATGAACTGGCATAATAGTCTGTTGTGGCAGTTAGCATAACACCATTATGCTGTGTTCTCATGTTTCTTGCTCGTTCAGTGATAATAAATTTGTATCCATTGATCACAAGTGATTTACAGGCACGAACCATGGTATTAGGACCAAAAGCCAAAGATATTGTTTCCTAAGAAACAGAGTCAGTAGGAAAACTTGATACCTGAAATATAAACAAATAGTAAACTTAATTAAAAATTATTTTTATTTAGTTATTACAGAAATATTTTTACCTTCAATTTCAACCAACCAGAAAACCCTTTTCTATGCAAAGTTTCTTTCCTTCTCAAAGATAAAGAACGATGCTTTCTATATATCCATTCTTTATGTTCTCTGTAGATAAAAATAATAATAGTTTAAAAAATATTTAAAATTACAAGAGATAAGATAAGAGATAAATGTACAATGTATTTACTTGATATACTCATCGAACAAATCACAATTGAACAACACTATGCGATGTGCCGTCTCTCGCTCTTCAAGGCTTAATATCGTCAATATACATGATCCCAGAATTCCTCATGTCTGAAGAAGTGATGGAAAACTGGGTTCAATTTCCCCATACTGTTCTTCTTCATTTCTCATTGGTCTGTTTACTCTCGTATTAAGATCAGACAAATACATTGCGCAGAAATCCATACATTCTTGAGCCAAGTAACCGTTCATAATAGAACCTTCGGAATAATTCCTGTTCGGAACATATTATTTCAATGTGCACATGTTTACTTTAGTTGGATACATCCAACGGAAAGCAACGGGTCCTCCAAAAAAGTATTTCTGTCGGATGATGGATAGTCAGATGAAATATGCATATAAAAAATAATGGAGGGAATATTTTCTCTAACTCGCACAAAATTAATGGTGACTCTGCCAATAGTTTTTGCAAGAAGGATTTGGATATACTCTTAGCACAAAGATCTCTGAACAAATAGCACAACCGAATAACTGAGACTCTAACATTATTGGACAAGAGATGACAGATTGCTATTGGAATCAACTCATGCAAAAGGACGTGATAATCATGAGTCTTTAAAGATTTCAGCTTCAACTCTTTTCTGTTGACCCATTTTGATATATTGCTTGAATAGCCATCAAGAACTTTAATAGTCTCTAGCACTTCAAGAAATTGATTTTTTTTCAGCAGGTGTCATCACATAAGAAGCACATGGAACTTGCCATTTATTTTCACTGATACAGATAGGATGCAATTCTGGTCTGATCCCCCAATCTACCAAGTCACACAGAGATCATAAATCATATTTTTTCTTCCCTTTGACATTTAGAAGAATCAAAAGAAACATTTCACATATATTCTTTTCAATGTGAATTATGTCTAAGCAATGACGTAACAAGTTGGTTGACCAATACGGAAACTCAAAGAATATACTTTTCTTCTTCCAATTGTAACAAGTATCATTGGAAACAATTTTCCTCTTTCTATATTTCATTACACCCTTCCCAAATGAATAACTGAAATAGTTCAATTCATTAAGCACATCAGTTCCAGACATACGCTGAGGTGGAGCATCATTCTCTATAGTATTGTCAAATCTTCAACGATTGTTTTTATATGGATGGTTCATTGGAAAGAATCGTCGATGTCCCATAAAACTAAAACTACGGCGATATTTCAGTCTTCTCGATCGAGTATTCTTTATAAAAACATGAAATGACAATTTTCCTTTAGTGCTCCATCCAGACATCATTGCATAAGCAGGAAAATCATTGATCGTCCACATAAGCGTAGCACACATCTAAAATATGTCTCTCGAACATGCATCATATGTGGGAACACCCACATCCTAAAGAAGTTTCAACTCTTTTATTAAAGGTTGCATGTATACATCTATATCATTGCCGGGATTAGAAGGGACAGATATCAGTATACTCAAGAAAGTGTAAGGCTTTTTCATACACAACCAAGGGGGAAGGTTATAAATGTGTATGAAAACCGACCATGTGTTGTGCGAAGTAAGAATCTACCCAAATGGATTAAACCCATCACATGAAAGACCGAGTCTCACATTACGCACATCGGCTGAAAATTCAGGATATCGAGCATCAAATCTCTGCCATGAAAATCCATCTGCAGGGTGAACCAACTCTTCATTATTCTTTTTTATCTCAATGTCATGCCATCACATTTTTTGGATATTTCATCAGAAATGAAAGGTTCTGTAATCTGGGTATCAATGGAAAGTGCCACATTACTTTTTGTGGCACACGAGATGGTGATCCATCATCTTTTGGATTCCATCGGGAGGTTCAACATTTGATACAATCATTTCTTTCAGCAGTTTCCTCCCAAAATAAGCTGCAATCATTCGAGCAAGCATGAATTTTTTTTGAGAATCCAAGTTCATCAACTAACTTCCATGCCATATAGTGGTTTGAGGGAATATCTGCATCTTCTGGAAGTAAGTCCTTCAAGAAGGTAAGAATGTAATCAATTGCAGTATTTGAAATCCCATACATAGTTTTCCCATGAAACAATCGGATTAAAAATTCCAACTTTTTCATTTTACCACATTGCCGATATACTGGAGTCGTCGCAACATCATTCAATTTTTTTACCCTATCAACATCATCATTTTCATTGGACGCATCATGTGTGCTTGTATCTGAAGCCTTGTCAAATGCAAAATCTAGAAAGCTGTTCAAATTATTTTGAAAATCGGTCGAAATCCGATCAGTTTTGTACATCCAACTTCTGTCCATTTTGTAAAAAAACTGCAATAATTCATTTCAAATCAATTCAATAATATTGAAGTATAATCAAAAAAATATTTAGGTAAATGGAAATTTTTTTACTTTATATAAAAGCATAACTGACACATTACTCTATATGAGAATCATATTAATAAATACAACAAAATACAGTGTATATAAGAAAATAAGATACATAATTTCTAATGCCTATATTCAAGGATTTCCCAGTAAGGGGTGCAGGGTTTCTAGGGGGGTGGGGACATCTGGGGGGTCGGAGGTGTCCAGGGGGTCGGGGGGTGTCTAGGGGGGTCGGGGTGTCTAGGTGGACGGGCTGTCCGCGGGGGTGGTCAGGCTGTCCAATGGGGTATGGGGAGTCCAGGGGGTGGGCGGGCTGTCCAAGGAGGTGAGCGGGGTGTCCAGGGGTTGGGTGGGGCTGTCCAGGGGGGGGGGGGGTACAGGGTGTCCAGGGTTGGGCTGTCTAAGGAGGTGAGCGGGCTGTACGGGGGGGGGGGGGGTACAAGGTGTCCAAGGGGGGTGCGGGGTGTCCAAGGGGTGGGCGGGCTGTCCATGGAGGTGAGCGGGGTGTACAGGGGGTGGGTGGGGCTGTCCAAGGAGGTGAGCGGGGTGTCTAGGGGGTGGTTTGTCCAAGGAGGTGAGCGGGCTGTCGGGGGGGGGGGGGGGGGTGTCCATGGAGGTGAGCGGGGTGTCCGGGGGGGGGGGGGTACAGGGTGTCCAAGGGGGGTGCAGGGTGTCCAGGGGGGTGGACGGGCTGTCCAAGGAGGGTGCGGGGTGTCCAGGGGGGTGGGCAGGCTATCCAAGGAGGTGAGTGGGGTGTCCAGGGGGTGGGTGGGGCTGTCCGGGGGGTATAGGGTGTCCAGGGGGTGGGCCATCCAAGGAGGTGAGCGGGCTGTCCGGGGGTGGGCGGGCTGTCCAAAGAGGTGATCGGGCTGTCCGGGGGCGGTACAGGGTGTCCAAGGGGGGTGCGGGGTGTCCAGGGGGGGGTGCGAGGTGTCCAGCAGGTGCGGGGTGTCCAGGGGGGTGCGGGGTGTCCAGGGGGGGTGCGGGGTGTCCAAGGGGGGTCGGGGTGTCCAGGTGGGCGGGCTATCCGTGGGGGTGGTCAGGCTGTCCAATGGGGTAGGTGGAGTCCAGGGGGGTGGGCGGGCTATCCAAGGAGGTGAGCGATGTGTCCAAAGGGTGGGGTCCCATTTAAATATAAATTTAATGAAATATTAATAGAAACATTTAAAATTAATTGTGAAATATGATTTAAAGTGTATAAGTTAAAATGAAATATCAAATAAAAACAAATTGAATTTGAATATTGAATGTTTAAATTAAGTCTCGACCCAGATTAATAGTTTTAGTGGGAAAAAAGAAGTGTCACTAGTTGTTTTTATGATTTTATTCCATTACATCTCTAGTTTTAGGAGAAGTTTGTGTTTAATGAACTGGTTTAAAGTGTGAATGAAATGTCCTATAATTTTGAGATACAAACTATGATATTTTTCATTTATGATGTGAGGTTTTGGAATTTTAAATACATGCAACTATGAGGACCTCCAGTTATAAAAAATGAGGGAGGAAATGAACATGATCTAGAGGTATAGTTCCTTGGGATACATGTGGATCATACATTTTTTCTATCTTTGGAACCACATGTTGATTCAGACATGGGTTCTGAATAAATGTTCTTTGAGGGGTTTTATCACTTCATGAAGACTTTTTGAGGAACTCTGATGAATACCTTGATTATAGTTGAGATGACCTGTGTGTTCTGGTAGATTTGTTGTACAACAATTTCGGTTGATGGTCTCCCATGATAAATTGATATTTGGATTGAGACTATGATATTCACCTTAAATAATCCATATAGGCCTCATCATTAGAGAGATAAAATCATGAGATATATGCTATGCGAGGAGGAAAAGTGTGGGTGTGATGTACCAAACAAGACTAGCTATCTATGAGGCATGATATGGGATGATTATAAACTAGGATCTATAATTAATTTTACTTAAAGAATCTATCGACATATAGGGATAATGAATTCTTGCATTAGAAGTAGGGCACCATAACTATTATTGAGTACTAAAAATGTTTTATAGAGTTTCATCATTTTTCACCAACGTACATTTTTGATGAGATATTGTGAGAGAGACACTTTAAGGGAAGTCATTGAAATGTTGTATGATCCATGGATGACGTGTTAATATTGACCTATAATAATGAAATTATGAAGCAGACACTATTTATATATTAGAAGCTGAGGGAGGTCATGGGAGAATAGGATAGAATTATAGACTGTTGAACTAGTATACCGACATCATGTGGTAGGATTTTTTTCGAGATTCCTATGAGATGAGTAACAGTCATGATTGAAGTAATGGTTTCTCAGTTTTCCTACAACAGTGTGGAAGAGGGGGCATTAAGAACATTTCATGTGATCATGACCCAATAGAGTCTCAACCATGTTGAAAGATAGTCAACATGAAGTGTTTCTGCTGGACCATCCCTCTAGCAGTGACTTGTGATAGACATATTCGAAAACATGATTTGGAATTTTTTAATAGCTCAATATCATAAATGAAGATATATAAGTGATGTTTGATCATGTTGTAGATGTGGTTGTTGTGGCTGTGTCATCCATGCCAAAATTACACTGAGAAATCAGTGTGTTCCTATTCCAAACAATGAGGTTTTATTACATGTCCATGGTTCATGAAATATCTATTATGTAAAACCTACCCACATGGAGAAGGGTGAAATATGATCTATAGTGAGAGGTAATATCAAAGTAGCCTCTACTAGTAAATCCTCTCATTTTGATACTGATGCATCACATGGATTCATATCCTCACATGTGGGGAAAATCCTATGTCTCATTATACTGTCTTCAATGAGTGTAATGATTCTAGAAATCTAAAAACTGAAATATTAGATAAAGAAGAAGAGGAACCAGAAGGAGGTCGAAGATCCAAACTGGTCCGGCAGAAGGAGCTCCAAAATCGCCTAAATAGGCTGATGATGCTCCCGTTTAGGGTCTTGTATCCGAATGGGGGAGAGGACGGGTGACTAGAAATTTGGGGGAAACTTGTGCCAATGGTTTTTAAAAATAGATGGTATATACTTTCAGTTCAAACCTATACCAATAGTTATTTAGAACCATTGGGAAAAAGCTCCCCAATCACACCTATACAAACGGTTTAATAAACAGTTGGTAAAAACCTCCCCCAGCCACATTTTCCCCAACGGTTCTCATTGAACCGTTGGTAAAAATCCCCTTAAACACATCAATACCAACAGTTTACTATAACTGTTGGTAAAACCTTCTCTAAACCATCCTTTACCAACGGTTCTATGAAACCGTTGGTATGTAAGTGTGGGAAAAAACCCACATTCCAGTAGTGTTTTTACCCTTAATTACCTGATTTACCCTTAACCATGATACGAACAATTACTATGTTTAATATTCATGTTTCCCAAAAATAAAAGTTAAATATTTAATAAATTTGAAACTTATGATAAAAAATATGGAATCCATTTTTGAAAAATTCAAAACACATAAGTTTCTCAAATTAATTAAAATTAATCTCACAGACAAGGAAAGAAAATGTGGTTTTAAAATGAAAATGTTTGAAAGTTGAAATGTTATTATATCAAAATTAAATATTAAAATGAATAAAATTAACTACATTATATTAATAGATATATAATTTATCTAATTTTAATTTAAAAAAAATTTAAAATTTAATTTTAAATTTTAAATTATTTAGATTAAAAGTCAGTTTTTGATTAAAATGGAGTATTTTTCACTATTCCTCAAAAAATGAAACATATCAAAAAAATACCAAAAATTCAACCAAATTAAATTTTTATATTCCACTTAAAAAAATTAATTTTATTTTTTCAAATAAAATTTTGAAAATTTATAAAATTATTCTTTAAAACAAGTCTGCCATTTGAGGATCGAAAAACCACCTCTTTTTGAAAAATACCTCTTTATGCGTAAAATTGGATCTGTTCTTTTATTATGCCTATCAAACCTGTTGAATGAATGTAAAAAAGTTTATAAACATGTGTAAAAATTATATAGTTTGTTTTATTCATTCCCTATAATATAAATGTCAGGTGACAAATTCCATATTAAAGAAAAATATTTAGTTGTTCGTGAAAGCATGCTATAAAGTACTTTGTATGATATCTAACATAGTGTTTAATTTTAAAATATTAATATGTTACATTATCCCCATTTTATAAATTAGGCCCTCAAAATATAAACTCGTTCTTGGTAACCAGGGTTCAACTATTTAAAATACATTTATTGAAATCCCACATCGGAACAAGGGTTAATAAAACTTCAATCTGAAATGAGAGAAAACAAAGTATGAAGGTCACATGAGATAAAGATACTAGGGTTTCATGAAAGAAAAATAAAAATAAATTTATACTTTCCAGAAACTTTTTCAGTCTAGGTTTTGGATAATTAGACAAAAACATACAAATTACCAAGTTTTATAAAATTTATACATTTAACAAATTATCTTCGCGTTCACTACCTACTTTTAAGAAAAAATAACCTTTAGAAATTATACTATATCTATTATTTTTTAAAAACACTGGATGATCCTTAAATTTCCATGTAAGGGGTTTAAAAAATAGTGAAAAAGTATTTCAAAACTACTCATTTTTAGACTATTTAAAACATTTTATAACATATATATATATTTGATATATAAAATACTTTCCAAAAAACTTCTAAAAATAATAATTATTTTTAAAATCCATTTCAAAATAATCTTTTCAAAAATAAGTACCATTTTGAAAAAAGTTTCAAATATATATTTTGACAAAATATTGGATTTATCATTGAAAATCATTTGCAAATAATAGTGCTTTTATGGATTGAATTAATACTTGAATGACATTATAAATCCCTTATAACTACTTAGTAGTATCACGGGTTGGACAACGTCCCGGTGAGGTTGTGGTTTCACTCCCCATTCCTCATAATACAATTTGACATGAAAGCAAAAAATTTTAATTTTAATTTTTTTTTATGAAGACCTATATTTATCCTAAATAACCCATTAAAACTTTTCCAAAATATACTGGAAATATTTTTAGAGAAGAAAATAATTTTACATCTCCAATACATTGGAAAAATATAATATTTCATAAAACAATTTAGAGTTGAGAGAAATCCATATTTCCAAAATAAATAAAGGCATAAACATAAACTCATTACAATTAAAACATTTTTTTTGTATTAAATGCATGAAATATTAAATAAACAGAAAGAATATGGCCATATGTACTATTATAAATTAATTTCATTGAATTAAAAGAAAAATTTCCACATAAAATTATTGATTTTGTTATTAAAAATTATATAATGATTTTACATATTAAAACATGAAATTTAAATTAAACCAATAATAAATAATAAGGATTAATTATTATTTTAAAACATAAAACATCATTTACTTAAATCAAGAGTTCTATGATTTATAAATCATAGATTTAGTACTGAAAAATAATTTATTTATAATGATTTTTCAAAAACATAAATAGTTTTAGAAATAAAATACAAATCCCATACATATAAACTTGAAACATAAATATTATATACATTTAATTTTTGGAAAACTAGTCCCTTATCTTTGTTTTACAACAAAATTATCATTAAAAACAGCCTATTTCTTTCCCCTTAAGACTCCATCTCTTTTGTTATATATTATTTGTCATACATAAGGTGTGAAATAGGGTGTGGAACACAACATGGTGTATAAAACTCAAGAAAGGTGTGCAACCCTCAAGAAATGTGTGCAACAGTCAATAATAAAAAAAATAAGGAAAATCTCTGAACTTATAATGTCAATTTCACTATTTTACAAATAGATATATAAAAATTTAAAATCAAGATAAGAATTGAGAGTTATTTCAATTTCTCAAAAAATTTGGTACATATATAATGCTTACTAAGAAAGCATAAATTTAATTGAAAATATAAATTGCTGCTGGCCAAAATTAAAAGATTTGGAAATCTAAAAATAAACGCACTATATTTGATTAAATTAAATGATAATGTTTCATTAAATTAATCATGATTATTCATAAAGCTTCATTGAATCGAGGTAAATCCAGCTGAAATCATTGGCACAAATGAAGCATTGAATCTATTACGATGTCAAACATAGACATCAAATTGAAGAAAAATCTAGTTAAATAATGAATGGAGACTGGGAACATCAATCGAAGAATGAAAAATTTAAAAATTATGAATAAGGTATTTAATATAATAAACTTTACCCAACAGATAGAATCATTATAAAGATTTAGATATCTAAAAACAAATAAATTCATCTACCTCACACATATATAAATCAATTACAAGAGAAAAAAGATGAATAACATCTAAAACATATTCCATGTTTGAAACCCATTCACAGTCAAACCTTGGTCGGACTCCCTCACCGGTAGTTGATCTCATTTTACTTGGCTTGAATCCTCATCTGGGGTTGAACTTCCTTTCTAGATGAACCTTATACTTATGGCCAAACAAAACTATACTCAAGCTCTAATCTATGTTTATGACATAAATTTTAGATCAAACCTACCATCACTTAACTATAAACCAAGGGTTCTCAACCTCCCCTCAAAATTGAGCTCTCGATTTTGGTTTCCCCCAAAATAGGGTCAATCCCCTTAACCCCTTATCTGATTTCCTCACATCATTTATTATTTCATAATCTTTTTAATGAAATTATATTTTTGTTTTTGGATTTTATAAATTGGATTTTATTAATACAAATATTATCATAATTTAATAAATATATTCATAATTCATAAAAAGAACAATTACTCAATTTTTAGTAACGTTATTTTATGCTTTAAAGATATATTTTCTTCAAATATGGTTTTTACCGCATATTTTTATGTGAACATTATAATTAATTTTTACCATTATAAATATTATTCTAATAATTGAATAATTTTTTTGAAATCGAAGTGTCAATATTTTTTTAGGTTGAATTTTAAATATGCTTCTAAAAAGATTTATTTTTCAATGAATAGTGAAAAATACCGATTTTTATAAAAACTTTCATTTCTTTTCAAGTAAAAATACCATTATGTTTTGAATTTGATCTTACATTTAAATAATTATCCATAAATTATAAATAATATAATTATTTACATAACAATATCCATTATACATGATTTTGATATAAGTTGTTGTTTGGGATTAAAAACTCATTTTTCTAAAAATAATTTTTACGCACACAATGTGTGATTATCCTAATAAATTAAATTAACATAAATTAATTAATGATTTTAATTTAAAAAATATTTTATATATTCAAAAATATATTTTAATATTCATTTTATAGTTTTTACAAGACAAGGAATTTATGTAAATTATGTTTCATACTTAAAGTTTCATTCTTCTAAAATAGGTTTTCATTACAGGTAACATGGTTATTCAAAATTAAATTATTCTGATTATATAAATTAAATATGGTGAAATGGATTTCATAATTTTAATAAATTTAATTAAAATAATTTAATAGGTTAAAATTAATTTTTTTCATAGTTAATTGTATAAAAAATATATATTTTTATAACGGTTAAGGTTAAAACGAGTTTACCAAGGGGGTGTTAAACCAAGAGATAAGGGTATAATTTCCAGAAACACCTGTAATATTTTTATTAGTTGAAGATATTTCAGCCATATGTTATCATACCTTATAATCACATTCCATTTTGAGCCACATTCCAAATAAATGGACCTTATATCATTGGAATCTTTTATGAAATTCCATATGTGTCCCGCCCCTCACATATAAAAGGAATTGTATTCTCCTCAATTATTCAGAAAATTTGAACCTTATTTATTAGAAATTAATTAATAAAAAACCATCCTATAATACTTTCCTTAATCATATTTTTTTGGGTATTCTTCTAATATGAATCCTTTATGGATTAAGTAGTAACCCAAATGAGGTATCTCAAAGAATAGGTATAAATCTTAACCAAACAATTTAAATTTTATTTATTTTTATACATCTTATAAACATTTTTTATCCATAAAAATGATGAATATAGTATCATAAATATTCTGGGATGTTATTATTATTATTTCATTACTACTCACTACACCTTCTCTATAAAATCAGAGATGAAAGTTTTTCTCATGGATATGTGTAGACTACCACTTCCACATAGTGATACAATTAATTTCTCATCACCCAATTTAACAGATGGTTATTATGATAGGTTTAATGCTTATAAATTATATTTATGAAATAAATAATCCAAGTTAATTATAATATCATATATAACTTTTTAACATCCTATCTATTGTAAAATGATAATGTCGCTCGTGTGTAGGTGTGGACTACCACCTCCACAAAGCGATGTGATATATTATTTCATGGAAAGTTTATTTAGGTGTTATTAAGGATATATTTAATTTATTTTTATGATATAAAAATGATTCATTAAATTTTAATTATCATTTACATTTATATCATTCCATCCATTAATAAGTGAAAACAAAACCTGTTCGTATGTACGAACTACCATATCAACTAAGCGATGCAATTAATTTTTCATCACTTATTCATATTAGTGGTTATAAATATTCATATAATAAATTTATATGATATTTATATCATGATTAAAATTATAGAAAATAAGAAACTATTATCCTAGAGAATGTACCACAAGTTCTGAAGCAAAACATACATGAAAAATTAACCAGCTAACACCTGAAATGATGTTGATGATGAATGATTACTAGTGAACGAGTGATAAGATGTTATAAGTAAACCATTTATGATATTATTGGTATAATTATTGTACTGATATAGAATTAAAATAAATTAAAATTTATTATAAATTATGTTAGTGAACTTAAAAAGAAAGATAGACTTATGTTAAGGGTTTTATGTTAAAATTTCATTTTGATCGAAATTATTTATGTTTATATTTTAAGATGAAGGAATTTTATGATATATCTCTCAAAAAATTATATTTTTATTCTGATATAGTTATTTTTGGATATTTTATGTTTTAATTTCATTTTACTCTCTTCATGTTCCCATGACACTGAAAAAATGTTTTTATGGAAAACAGACCTTGTTAGACCTTGTTTTTACCACTGGTCATGAATCTTTTCTTCCATACACATATTTAATTAACATTTTTTAAATAATGTAGTTACTGTTATAAAATATGTTTAAGTCATTTTTTACTATATTTGACTTTAATTTCCAAGGATTAAAAGGAATCTTATTATTATTTTCCAAATGTATAACGTTTGATTTTTTACCAAAAATGTAAAAGGAAATTCTTTTCTAACATAAAACACATGAACAGATTTCCACACCATCATTAATACTATTTTTTTAATATTAGTTTACAACTTTACATTTTTAATTTCAAATAATTTTTTTCCTAATTTTTTTTTAAATTTTAGATTCTAAGTAAATGATTTAAAATAAATGAGTATTTTCCTCAAGAAATGTTCTAGTGATCTTTTAAAGGTATTTGTGTCAACAAAAACATATTTTGATGTTTCTTATGATATACCAGGGTATGATCCAATGTTAAAATATTTATTATTTAACTATATTATTTATTATTATAATGATTAAATGATCATGAAATCCATATCATATCTATATGTTATGACATGATGATATGATAAATGTTTTATGATCTTATGGTACACTTATTTATGGTTTTAAATATGTGATGGGTGGGATCAAAATTATATATCCCTAAAATTTATTAAGAAAATAAGGATATATCATGAGATAATAAAGACTAGAATGGGGAGTGAACCTAGTTTAGTAAGGGGTTTTTATAGTAAGACTGTCTTGGGAGTGAAACTTGAAGAGGGAAATAATGTAATGGGGAGTGAACCCAATCCAATATGATTGTCATAGTAGCGAACATTGAATAAGGAAATAATTTTATATCCTTATGTGTATGCCAAAAACATGTGTCTTATGATTATTAAATATTTTCATGGATCATGATTAATTATTGATGATTCCACACTTTTTTGTCTTATGTCTTTTGATTGATAAAATTGGATTCATTTTTTATGATAATATCTATGAAGTGATGGGTATGATTTTATAATATTATTCTCATGATATAATATTCTTATTTTTATCTTATGCTTGCTTATGATTATTAATTGATATATCTTATTTTTACCCTTATTGAGTATCTGAGCTCACCCGTTATTGCATTTCCCTTCCCCAGGTTATAGAGAGAGGTTTTAAGTATGTTATGTCTAAGAAAGGTACTAGTTTTGAAGAACTTGATGGGAAATTATATAGATTTTTTATGTAACAGATGTTTATGTAACCATATTTCCAAAGAAAATAAAACATTATGATTCTATCATATATCATATAGATATATAGTGAATATTTCCACTAATAATATGTAGTATATATGTATGAAAACTAGAGACCTATATTATTATCATAAATTTTTTTATTAACTATTGGAAACTACTATGAGAAAACAATTGTGATAACCCTTAGGATAATCCTAAGTATAAGAGAACATCATAATTTCTGGTAAATTAAGGAGTGTGGTTTCCCTAATCTAATATATCCCTATCTTGATATTACATGTGGATGTGATTTTGGTATAGATGTATCTAGGGAAGGTAACCCTGAAAAGAGTAGGTTGAGTATATTTTAGCTATCATAATGGCGCCCAGATAATGAACCTTTACTATGCACCTAGTTTGAAACTCTTGAGGGATATTATTAGGTTAATTCAAAATTTACTTAAGGTTAAGTGAGAATTATTAGAATAGAAAATGAGCAGGGATAACCTAGGTTACACCTATGGTCTCATATATCAAGAAGAAGATGTCATTATTTAGACATCCTATAAATGATTTTCATGAATATATGATTTCCTGCTATGATTATTATTTATCATACTATGATTTTTGGTTTGAGTGAATGGACATAACTAGAATAAACCATATTAATGAAATATTTTAAAGAAAATGAAATGATTTACTCCTTGTTAAAATGAATGTTATAGGATGTGTAATGAAAAATTATTTTTTTATTCTTATGAAACTTTATCAAGACATAAATCTTGAAAAAAATCCAAATAAATAATGAAACACTATACCATTGATTTCTTCTTAAAGAAATTCCCACTTTCCTTTAGTGGTTTTGTTGATCCAAAAATTACTAATTAATGGATTAGTACTACTAAAAATATATTTTCAGTTATCCAGTGCTTAGAACATGAAAGGGAAATCATAACTTTTTTTATCGATAAGGTAAAGTGAATAAATTGTGAACTATTATAAAAAATATGAGGATACTGGAAGAAATTTACTCCATAGAGTTGTATGAGTTTATGAGATTATTTTTCAATAATAATTTCAATGTTTTATTTGTACAAATAAGGAGAAGTAATTCCTTGATATTGATAATAAAGGAGATGAAACCTTCATACCCATGAAGAAAATTTTACAAGACTTTGAATGTACTCTTAGAGTATTATTATTAAACTAGAAATCATGATTAATAAATTAATCAGTGGTTTAAAATAAAGTCTCTAAAGGTAAGTAAAAATAATATACTTCAATATCTATTAATTAATTGTTTTATATGTGATCCAGGTGAAAATTTATACTGGAGTCACCCATAAAATTCTTAGTTTTGATAATAAAAGAATTATATAATTCAATGAAAATACTAATAACAAAAACCATTGAAGGAAGATAATGTGTTTTAATTTTAATGAGAATTATTAAAAGACTCATGAAGGGGGTTTTATTAAGGGGACCAGTGAATGTTATAAGTGTGGAAAATATCACCATCATGCAATCAAATATTGATAGAATGGGAAAAGATACCTAATGATGTAAATGGAGAGAAACCTCCATAGAATAATCTACACACACTCCAATGGTACAATTTCTAGGAGTATGGATATTATGATAACCAATGCTAAAAAACGAGGGTTAATGACGATGATCAATGTGAGTAATATCTTAAACCCAAAGACAAGGGTAAATTTCATTTGATCACTATTTTTGATGTGAAACGTGATAAAAAAGCAGTGGAATGTACACTTAATATCCACTCTAGAACAACCAATGTATTATTTGATTATGGTTATACCCACTCTTATATCTAAATAATTTTCTAATTATATCACATTACCACACCAATTATTAGATGTTTAAATATCATTAAAAAATACAAATGGTTAAATGATCGCATCTGAAGTATATAAATATTTCTTAATGAAAGATTATAGGAATGCACTCCCTTAATTTTTTTATTGTTCCTATAGTTGAATTTGACATGATTTTAGGAATGGATTGAATTTATTTATATAAATAACATATCCATTCACAAGGTAGGGGATTAATAATTGATATTACAAACCAACCTATGATTATCTATTAGTGTGAGGATGAATATCAACATCCAAAAAAATTACATCCATTGAAAGGGTCTTGATTCTTAATCAAAGGAGAAGTTTATCTAAGATGGATGGGGGAAAAACTCATCATCAAAGATATGAATATTTTTATATATTTTGTTAATTATTTTATGAAAGAGTTACCCAGTATTCCTATTAATTGTGAATTACAGTTTTCAGTAAAAATCATACCCGATGCTACACATATTTCAAAGAAACTATATAGAAAGGCCCCAATTGAGTTACTGGAATTGAAGAAGCAACTCCTGATGAATCTTTATAAGGGATTAATTCATCCAAGTGACTAACTATGGGGGTGAACCTTTTCTTTTTGTTAAGAAGAAATATGGAGCAATGTGATTCTGCATTGATTATTGGGAACCTTAGAAGATCATGATCAAGAATAAGTTTCCTATGCCTGTTATTGATGTTTTTTGATCAATTACAAAGAGATAAAAATATTTTTACAAGATTTATCACTGATGGGGATAGTATAAACTGAGTTTCAAAAGTGAATTTATACCCAATAAATCCTTCTAATAAAGGTATAGAGATTATGAATTTATATTCATGTAATTTGGTCATACTAATGTCACTGTTATCCTTAAGGATTTAATGAATAGAGACTTTATAGATTACCTTGATTAGTTTATGTCATTATTTATAGATGATATTCATATATATTATATGATCAATTAAGAGAAATAATATCACTTTAGGGTTGTATGGAATACCCTAAGGAAGAATAATTTTTATAAAAAATTAACAAGTGTGAATTTTGGATATAGAATATTTCATTTTGGTTTTATATAATCTCAAAATATGCTATATAGATGTATCTATCAAAGACTGAAGTTATTAAAAATTATTCCATAACAAACACTATGACTGAGAGATCAAGATTTTTTATATTGGATATAAATTTTTGGTTATTTTTAAAGGATTTATTTGGTCTATCTAATCCACTCACCAAGTTAACTCGAAATGGAGTTAAGTTTCTTTAGAATAACGAGTGTGAAGACAATTTCCTGAAACTAAAGAAAAGATAGTATGTGAACTAGTGATCAAACTAACATACAATCTATAAGGGTTTGTGATTTATAGTGATACATAAAAAATGGGTTGGTGTGTGTTATTATACAAAGTGATATGGTGATATCTTATTCTCCACTCCAATTGAAGGTCCATGGGAAAATTTACTTAACTCATGATTTGGTATTAGTAGCGGTAATATATTCATTAAATATCCATAAGTATTATGTTTATGGGTAAAGTTGTGACATATATAATAATCATAATAGTTTAATGAATATATTCACCTAGAATCAGTTCAATATTTTCTAAAGAATATGGTAGGAGTTAATTAAATATTATGATGGCTTAATACCTTACCACCCTAGGGAAGTGAAAAAGGTGGTTAATTATTTTTTGTAAAAAGGGTCATGCAAGCTTATCAAGGAATATGATTAGAAAAGATCTAATATTTCAAGATTTTAAAAGGGTGGAATGTGAAATTTTTATATAAGGGGAGAAATACTATTTTCCTAAAATGAGTGTTCATACATCTATCTATTTAAAGATTAAAGAGACTTATAATTAGGATATATATTTATAAAAGAAGGTGAGAAATATTACTATTTACACATTGATTGTGATGGAATAAAAAGGTTTATGAATTGAACATGTCTCCCATAAATAATATAAATTATTAAGGAATAATTAAAATAATCTCATAGATTATCATTCTCTACTTATCCTGGAAATACAAAGATACATCATGATATGAAAAATTATTTCAAGCTGGAAAACATAAGGAGAGATATTACAGAGCATGTAACTTTGTTCTTGGTATGTCATTACATTAATACTTAAAGAATGAATTCCAAGAGGATGATACATTGATTACCCATACCAAAATGAAAATGGGAAAATATCACCATGGATTTTATCATCATACTCATAAAAAAATCTAAAGGCCATAATATGACAACCCTGATCTTTTATTACACAATCAAACATAATTTATTAAATAAAAATAATTTGATACAACATAGAAGATCAAGAGGTATAGTGTCTTTTGGGATTAGGATCATTACATAACAACTTAAAACATGAAATACAACAGCTTTATTGAAAACTTTCTTTACATGACCACTACATTCTCTCGTACTTAGCATTGCATGGGATAACCTGAGGACATGCATAAGAAAAGGGTGAGATATAAAGCCCAGTAAGGGAATAATCACAGAATAACATGAGGAACACAATACATGTTAGACAATAGGCATATCAATAGGGAACAAGAGAAACATAAACATAAAGGCATGATAAAGCAGGATAATCATAACATGGTAATGTGGCAACAACACTTAACATGGAATTAGTATGAGCCAAGGCTCATTGCACATGGAGCATGAGTAAATCATCATTGCACATGAAGCACGAGTAAAACCCCATTGCACTTGATTTATCATGAGTAAACACCCATTGCACATGATGTATCATGATATTATACTTTACCCAATGCATTGGAGCGCTATAAGGGTGCACCCTTCTTAAACATTCATTTCATGCATAAGTGTGCCACATGGATCATATAACATGGATTCATAAAACTTAATCATTTATTTCATGATAAAGGAATGTGTAATTAATACATGAAACTTTATAATCAATATGTAAGTGTGTGTAAAGGTGAATACCCTTGATAGAGAAATGGGTATGGTATTCACTACACAATGACATTGACTTGGAAAAGCAGTGCAATTTCGGCAGCGAAACGCCATGATGTAAGAATTCATAAAAATGGTTGATGAGAGAGAAAGGGGTGTATCATCATATTTAAATGAAAAATACAATAAGGGGGTCATATAGATAAATTTCCAAACAATTGTAATGGAATTTAGAGTCATGATGCAAAAGAATTTCTTGAATGTAAAAGAGGAGAGAGAAATTCCTTTCAGAATTTAAGCATAGTAATAGGTGTACATGGGAGGAATTTAATAATAGAGAAAGGGGTATACAATCATTAAAACATAAAAAGGTCAGTATGGAGGAGGTGGGAAACCATTCCCTAACATTTATAATTGAAATTAAAATGGAATAACAACATTAAGAAAATTGGACAAAAATGAGAAAGGAAGAAAAACCCCTACTTGGAAGTGTTCTTCGAAAGGATTGAGAGAGGCTTGAGAGAGACTTATTGGGAGATTGGGTAACCTTGGGAGGATTCTAGAGAGAGTATGATATAGGTTTGAAGAAATCCAAAGGCTTTTACTGAGGAGGAAGTGAGAGCTTGGGCGGGTTTATATAGGAAAGGTGAGGGAATTCTTTATTATTTAGGTATGGGACACTTCACATTAACCTAATCCAAACCACAAACAAGCCCATGGGTTTTCCCCATGGTTTTTGGAAAAGCTAAGTTGAAAAAAATATTTTATAAGGCCAAGGTTGGTTATGTGGAGTTGAGTCACACTCCCAAGGAAATCAATTTTAAAAATAAAAGATGTTTAATAATCCTTGAAGGGTCCATTAATTCTTTGTAAAATAAGTAAAACAAACCCAAAATCAAATTATTTTAATGGTAAACCATATATTGGCAAAACATAAGGATTATAGTATTTTATTACATCACTATTGGGTCATTATGATGTCATAAAACACATTATATATTTAAAAAATATTTAATTTTTACCCAAATAGTTGACTATCTCAGAAAATTATGAAAAATTCACCGTTGAATAATTTCAACATCCTGATTCTATAAATAATATTTATTTTATCTAAACAATTTTTTAAATATGTTAATTTTCACTTTAAAAATAAAAACCAACATTTATCTAAAATTCACGTGTTTTGAAAAAAATGGTTTTCAAACATTAATAAAATTTACAATTGCATTCATAAAATTATACAATAATTTATATTTAATAAAAATTAATTTAATAATAATAATATTTTATTAAAATACTATTTAATTCAAAAATCCATTAATTCATCAAAATAAATTTCTTAGTTGAATATTAACTAAAAATACTATTTGTGATTTAAAAACCATATACAAGGTAACAATAATAAAATGAAGGTATATTCATTATTATATACAATAAAAATGTACATGACCATAGTGATAATGTCTTGTTACATAACCCCTTATAACACCCGCATAAGACCGAATGGTAAGGTGTGTGATGGTGACTGACTCTTGGGGTGGCTCGGATAACATTGCTCGGGTGGTAATCTCTATCAACTTCCCCTTCTATCATAGGCAATTCCACTAGAGCTTAACATATTCAAGCTTAGCTTGGGCTTGGTTAAGAGAAAATACCAAAGACGCAACCTCCTTTCCGAGCTCTGAAAAATGGGCTTCTTATGGTGCACGTCTACTGGATGAGGCCATCACTTCCTTTTTCTGAGTAAAGTGGATTTGTTAAAGACCTATATTTATACTAATAATGTGGTCACTGTCCAATGACTATATTAACAATGGTCACAATTCTTAATGGTATTTTAAAATCCAAAAACATAAAACCAAAAAATTTGACATTTTATATAAGAATTTTACATAAATAGACATTTAATTAGATCAAGTGGGATTTTGATTAATGAAAGTTTGGGTCGTTACAATCATCCCCCCTTAAAAACTTTCGCCATCAAAATTTTCTTTTCCCACACTAAAACAGATGTGGGTAACTCTGCTTCATAATTTCCTCTAATTCCCACGTTTCTTCTTAAAACTTGTGGTTTCTCCACAACACCTTGATGAGGGGAATTGTCTTATTTCATATAACGTTTTCTCTACGATCTAAGATCTTCACTGGTTGCTCCTCATAATAATTATCATCCTCTAACTTTACCACCTCTGAAGAGAGTACATGTGAAGGGTCTAGTATGTAATTCTTTAAGAGGGATACATGAAATACATCATGTACTTTGGCCATAGTAGGTGGAAGTTCTAGTCGATTGGACACAACCCCAACACGATAAAGAATCTCGAAGGGGCCGATGTACCTTGGACTTAACTTACCTTTCTTTCCAAATCTCATGACCTTCTTCCATGGAGATATGAGTAGAAATACCATGTCTCTATCTTTAAACTCAAGGTCTCATTGACAGTTATCTGCATAACTCTTCTATCAACTCTGGGCTTCCTTGATATGCTACTCAATGGTTTTCACCTTCTCCACCATTTCTTCGACCATTTCTGGTCCAAGAAGCTTACGCTCACCACCCTCATCCCAACATGCCGGTGTTCTGCACCTTTTCCAATAAAGGGGTTCATATGGTTCCATTTGGATGCTTGAGTGGAAACTGTTATTATAAGAGAACTCAACCAGAGGAATATGTTGATCCCATCCTCCTTTGAAGTCCATTGAGTACGCTCTCAACATGCCCTCAATTGTTTGGATAGTCCACTCAGAATGGCCATCAGTTTGAGGATGATAGGCCGTACTGAAGTTCAGTTCAGTATTCAAATCATGTTGAATACTCTTCCAAAACTTATAGGTGAATCTTGGATATCAATCGGACACAATAGATAGTGGTACTCTATGCATCCTTACCACTTCCATGATATATATCCTTTCCAGTTGATCCAATGAGAAATACTCCCGAATTGAAATAAAGTGTGCAGCCTTTGTAAGACAATCCATAACAACCTAGATTTCATTGTTTCCTTCGGATGTCTTTGAAAGTCTGGTGACAAAGTCCATGGTGATGTTCTCCCATTTCCATTCTGGTATGGGCAATGGTTGTATCAACCCCTTAGACTTCTGCCTGTCTGCCTTCACTTGCTGACACACCATGCACATAGATGTATATTCAGCGATCTCCTTCTTTATATTATCCCACCAAAAATGACCTCAGATAACTCGATACATCTTTGTGTTTCCTAGGTGAATAGAGAAATTTGAACTATGTACATCATCCAAATGTTACTTCATCATCTCTGATCTTGATAGAACACATAGTCTTTTCCCAAATCTCACAATTCTCTCTTCATTAACATTAAACTCTAAGGATTTACCTTTTTCGATAGCTTCCAATTTTTCTCAAATTCCCACATCATCCTTTTGAGTATCCATTAACCTTTCCAAAAGTGATGGTTGAGGAATAATTTGTGAAAGGATTGATGATGTTCCCTTCTTTATGATTCCTATGTCCATCTTCATCAAATATAATAATATTGGATCCTTTTAAATTATCATCAATGAAAAAATCGATGGTTCCTTTCTACTTAGGGAATCCACCACCTTGTTCGCATTCCCAGGGTGGTAATGGATTGAGAAGTCATAGTCTTTGATCATCTCTAACCATCTTCATTGGTGCATGTTCAACTCTTTCTGTGTGAATATATACTTGAGGCTTTTATGGTCCGTATATATTTCACACTTCTCCTCAAAGAGATAATGCCGCTAAATTTTCGATGCGAAGATCACTGGAGCCAACTCGAGGTCATGTGTTGGATAGTTCTATTGATGAACTTTCAATTACCTTGAAGCATAGGAAATGACTTTTTCATTTTGCATCAACACACATCCCAGGCCCTTCTTCTAAGCATCACTGAATACCACAAAAAGTTCCCCACCTGTGGGTAAAGTGAGAACGGGCATAGTGACAAGCCTCTTTTTCATCTCCTTGAATATTTTTTCGCATTCATCACTCCATAAAAACTTTACTCTCTTCTGAGTTAGCTTGGTAAGAGGGTTGGAAAATCGTGTGAAATTTCTCACAAATCATCGATAATATCCAGCTAACCCCAAGAAGATACAAATATCCTTTACCGATGTTGGCCTAATCCATCCCTCAATTGCATCTATTTTGGAGGGATCCATTGATATCCCATTGATTGTGAGATATGGCCCAAGAATGAGACCTCTGTCAACCAGAACTCACACTTCCTATACTTTTACTAGAGCTTCTCCTTCCGCAAGGTCTCTAGTACAGTTCTTAGATGCTCTTAATGATCCTCCTTGGTTTTAGAGTATATAATAATATCATCTATAAAGACTACCACAAATTTGTCTAAGGAATCTATAATGAATATATTCCTCAATTCCTTGAATATTTTTGGAGCATTAGTGTGTCCGAAAGGCATTACTATGAATTCCTAGTGTCCGTATCTTGTACAAAAATTCAGCCTTGGAGATATCTTCCTTCTTCACCCTTACATGATAATATCCCGACTGCAAACCCACCATGGAGAAGTATTGTGCTCCACGAAGCTGATCGAACAAGTCATCAATTCGTGGGAGAGGACACTTGTTCTTTATCGTGATTTTGTTGAGTTCACGATAATCGATGCAAAGGCGCATTGACCCATCCTTCTTCTTAACGAAGAGGACTGGTGCACCCCATGGTGAAGCACTTGGGCGTATAAACCCTTTATCCAGATTCTCCTGTAGTTGATTATTCATCTCTTTAATCTACACAAGAGACATTATATACAGAATTTTGGATATTGGAAATTCCCTAGGTATAAGATCAATTGATAATTCAACAACTCTTCTAGAAGGAAGACCAGAAAATTCCTCAGGAAACACTTCAGCGAATTCCCTCACAACATGCAGGTCTTCTAGGATGGTTTCCTCCTTAGAATCAATCATTAGATTCAGATACGCGTGCTCATATGGTAGTAATATCCACGCTTGAGATGATGGAGCTAAAGAAGATTCATCTTCCTCCTTGCACTTGTAAAGAATCAGGGGTCGATTCTCCAGATGGAAAGTGATTTCCCTCTCAAGGCAATTTATGTTGGCTATATATAAGAGAAGCCAATACATGCCAAGAATTGTATCAAATTCCTTCAAAGGGAGTATGAATAAGTTTAAAAAGAAGTTTAATCTACATATTATAACAGGGGAGGAGTTATATTCCTAGGATGCAATGATTGCCCCATTTTCCGTACTCACCGATATCTTCACTTCCATGATTTGTGGTGGTTCTGGGATTGTTTTACTAAACTTTTGAGATATAAAAGAATGCTTAGAACCAGAATCAAAAATTATGTTCTCTATTCTTGAATGAATAACTAGATTACCTATCACCACTTTATTTTTAGGGTTCACTTCGGTAGTAGTGATGGAAAGAGCTCACCCTTGCTACCTTGGAGGTTATTGGTTGCCTAAGAAAACCCTTGTATTAGGGCACTGATTTGCAAGGTGCCCTGGTTCTTTGCAGTTGTAGCAATGAACAATGCATTGAGATTCTAATGGAGCGTTCCAATCCTCTGTCGCAGCTGTGGTTTTTTCTTGCCAAAAATTAACAGCTAGGTTCCCTTCTCTTCCACACTGAAAGCATTTTCTCGTACCCTTCAAGAAATTTCCAGGGTTCTTCTTTCCACACCTTTGGAAAGTGGGGTGCTGGATCTTCTTAGAACCATTGGATTTATACATTGGACTACCAGAATTGAAGTCAAACTTAAGCTTCTTATCCCCATGATACCCCTGAGATTCTCCAATCTCTATTTCATCCTTAAGGGCACATCAGAAAATTTCCTCATAGCTGTCGAAGTCAAGGATTGCCAGTGCTTTCTGT
Source organism: Viscum album (assembly GCA_963277665.1). Taxonomy (NCBI): domain Eukaryota; kingdom Viridiplantae; phylum Streptophyta; class Magnoliopsida; order Santalales; family Viscaceae; genus Viscum; species Viscum album. The sequence continues at coordinate 525,970,266 of OY728150.1, forward strand.
AGGCTGGGTTTTGGCACACCAAAGAAGCGGTCAACCTTGCATTTGGTGGTAACGACAAAGCTGGAAGCATATCGTGCAAGCCTTGTGAATTTTTACTCATATTCTCCAATATATTCGTCATCTTTTTTCTTGAGGGCATGGAAGTCCCTTTCTATATTAAGCCAGAGGGTGCGCGAAAAATATTGATTGAAAAACATCTTCCACAATCCTTCCATTCCAATGCCTTGATCTCCTCCTCAGGCTTCGTATTTTTGATCAACGCCCACCATTGATCAGATTCACCCTCCATACAATAAGAAGCCAGAAGAATCTTCTCTTGTTTAGAATATTAAAGGATGGAGAAGATATTTTCAATGGAGTTGATCCACTATTCAGTGATTGAGGGATCAGATGATCCACTAAAAGTAGGAGGCCTTTGTCTCATGAAGCTCTCGATAACGACTTGTTCTTTATTAGGGGGTTGAACATTCCCCTTGACAAATGTTTCTATTCAAATCTTGAGTTAGCTGAGAGAGGATCACGACAAAGTTTGTGATTCCCACTCCCATTGGATTGGGCATCTCATTAGTACAGTCATCACATTGATCTTCACATCGATTGTTATGCCAAGTCCTCCTATTACCAGCCATTGGCTGGAATAAAAGTAAAGTTAGGGGTAACACATAAAGGGTAATACAAGGACAAAACTGATGAATTATAAATAAATCTTATTTCCTTAACATATGAATCTACTAGCTTCATTCTATGTTATCCATGATCTACTTTCTAACATTTATTCTTAGAAAATTTTTTGTCCCTTAATAATGGTTCATACTAAGCTTGTGAATTTACCAAAGCATATCCCCCAGAAGTGTCATAACCAAGGGTGCAGTAAGGCCCTTTTTTGTGCACCAGTTCCCATTCGAGCCTATCTCAAAGTGGTGTTTTCGAGTTTTACCCCTAGGATACATCTGTGCCAGAGCCGCTTCTACCTACTCGTATCCAGATAGGGATGTATTTTCTTGATAAACCACATAATAAATACTCACCAAAACATAGGTATGTTTTTATTATACATAGTCTTGTCTCAAATGCTTCACTAAGGTTTTCTAATCTTAATCCCCCAAATAACTAAACCTATCCTCTGATACGAACTATGACAACCCTGATCTTTTATTACGCATTTAAACATAATTTATTACATAAAAATAATTTGATAAAACATAGAAGATCGAGAGGTCCAGTGTATTTGGGGATTAGGATCATTACATAACAACTTAAAACATGAAATATAACATCTTCATTGAAAAATTCATTTACATGACCACTACATTCCCTCGTACTTAGAATTGCATGGGATAACCTGAGGACATGCATAAGAAAATGGTGAGCTATAAAGCCCAGTAAGGGAATAATCATAGAATAACATGAGGAATAAAATAAATGTTATACAATAGGTATATAAATTGAGCACACGAGAATCATAAACATAAAGATATGATAAAGCATTGTAATCATAACATGGAAATGTGGCAACAACACTTAAAATGGAATTATCATGATCTAAGGATCATTACACATGGATCATAAGTAAATCCTCATTGCACATGAAGCACGAGTAAAACCTCGTTGCACATGAATTATAATGATTAAACACCAATTTCACATGACGTATCATGATACTATACTTTACCCAATGCATTGGAGCGCTATAAGGGTGCAACCTTCTAAAACATTTCATTTCATGCATAAGTGTGCCACATGGATCATATAACATGGATTCATATAAAATAATAATTTATTCCATGATAAAGGAATGTATAATTCAAACATAAAAATGTATAACAAATAAGTAAATTTGCATAAAGGTTAATACCGTTGATAGATAAATGAGCATGGTATTCACTATACAATGACATTGGCTTGGAAAAGCGGTGCAATTTCTGCAGTGTAACAGCGTGACGTAAAAATTCATAAAAATGGTTGATGAGAGAGAAAGTGGTGTATCATCATATGTACATGAAATTTACAGTAAGGGGGTCACGTAGATACATGTACCAACAATTTTAATTGAATTTAGATTCATGATGAAAAAGAATTGTTTGAATGTAAAAGAGGAGAGATAAATTCCTTTCAGAATTTCGGCATAGTAATGGGTGTACATGGGAGGAATTTAATGAGAGAGAAAGGGGTATCCCATAATTAAAACATGAAGAGGGAAGTATTGGGGAGGTTAAAAACCATACCCCAACATTTATAATTGAAATTAAAATTACATACAAACATTAAGAATATTGGATAAAAATAAAAAAGGAAGAAAAATAATTACATGGAAGTGTGCTTCCAAAGGCTTGAGAGAGGATTGAGAGAGGCTTCTTGGGAGCTTAGGGCACCTTGGGAGGATTATAGAGAGATTAGGGAATAGGTTGGATGAACTCTGAAGGCTTTTAGTGAAGAGAAAGTGGTAGCTTGGGTGGGTTTATATAGGAAAGGTGAGAGAATTCTTTATTATTTAAGTTTGGGACACCTCACATTAAACTAAGCCAAACCACAAACTAGCCCATGGTTTTTTCCCATGGTTTTTGGAAAAGTAAAGTGGAAAAAAATATTATATAAGGCCAAATTCAGAAATTTTTAAAATAATGGTTTTGCTTATGTGGAGGTGAGTCATACTTCCAAGGTAATCAATTTAAAAAGACGAGATGCTTAATAAGCCTTGAAGGGTCCATTAATGATTTTTAAAATAAGTCAAACAAACCCAAAATCACATTATATTAATGGTAAAACATATATTGTCCGAAAATAAGGCTTATAATATTTTATTATATCACTATTTGATCATTATGATGTCATAAAACACATTAAATGTTTAAACGACATTTAATTTTTACCCAAAAATTTGACTATCTCAGAAAATTATGAAAAATTTAACATTGGATAATTTCAACATCCTGATTCCAGAAATAATATTTATTTTATCTAAATAATTTTTTAAATTTTTTAATATTATTTTTTAAAATAAAAACTGACATTTATCGAAAATTCACGGGTTTTGACAAAAATGGCTTTCAAACTTTAATAAAAATTACAATTGCATACATAAAATTATAAAATCATTTACATTTAATAAAATTTAATTTAATAATAATAATAATATTTTATTAAAATATTATTTAATTCAAAAATCCATTAATTCATCAAAATATATTTCTTAGTTGAATATTAACTAAACATACTATTTGTGCTTTAAAAACCATCTACAAGGTAACAATAATAAAATGAAGGTATATTCATTATTATATAAAAAAATAATGTACATGACCATAATGCTAATGTCTTGTCACATAACCCCTTATAACACCCTCATAAGACCGAAGGTTAAGGTGTGTGATGGTGATCGACTCTTGGGGTGGCTCAGATAACATTGCTTGGGTGGTAATCTCTATCAACTTCCACTTCTCTCGTAGGAGGTTCCGCTCGAGCTTAAAATATTCAAGCTCAGCTTGGGCTTGGTCAAGATCAAATCCCAAAGATGAAACCTCCTTTCCAAGCTCTGAAAAATGGGATTCTTATGGGGAACTTCTACTAGATGAGGTCATCACTTCCTTTGTCTAATTAAATTGGATTTTTTAAAGCCCTATATTTATACTAATCATGTGATCACTGTTCAATGACTATATTAACAATGGTTACAATTCTTAATAGTATTTTAAAATCCAAAAACATAAAACCAATGAAGTTGACATTTTATATAACCATTTTACATAAAGACATTTAATTAGATCAAGAGGTATTTCCATTAATGAAAGTTTGGGTCATTACACATAATGCTATTTGGGTTATAGTTAATTACCTTAAAATGAAAACACACCAAATTTCTATCATAGAATATTTTTATATTGACCAGCATTCCATGATATATATTAATGAAGCCGTAAGGTTTCATGTTGTACCATTGTTTATTGTATCTGAGAGAGATATGGTTTTGACTCAATGTTCTAATAAATTCTTCAGAAAGTTCTGGATAAAGAGATGTGTTTAAACTCTTTGAAAAATCCCCAGAAAGATATCCAGACTGATAGAACAATTCAAATCCTAGAGGATATTTTTCGGTCTTGTTCTATATATTTCAAAGGTGGTTGGGATTAAAACATTTATCTGGTATTTTAATATAAAAATAACTTTCACTCAAGCATTCAGAAGAATACTTGTGAATACTTCTATAGAAAAATGTATAAAAGTATAATATGTTTGGATGAAGTTAGAAAATGGAATCTATTGGGACCTAAAATTGATGAGGTAATGACCAAGAAGTTTATATTCATTTAGTAGCAGATCCAGACAATTGTAATTCAACAAAAGAGTTATGTTGATAATCATAGGAAAGATATATAATTCAATGTTATTGAATTTGAATTCCTATGAATTTATCCATGAAATATGGTCATTAGATTCATAAAGAAGGCTATGTTGAGCCATATGTATGTTGGTCCCTTTAGTATTTGTGATTTAGTAGGGACTATAGCTTATCCATTATAACTCCCATGAAACCCATCACAAGTTAATGCCATGTTACATGTATCTATAATGAGGAAGTACACACTTAATCCATCAATGTACTAAACATAGAGTTTATACTACATAATAATTATATTTTCTATGAAGAATAAATAATATAAATCTTGGATTAAATAGATAATGTTCTACGGAACAAGACTAGTCACCTAGTTAATATTCTTTGGAGGAATCAGTAATTTGAGGAAGCTACATGGGAATTTGAGGATGTGACGAAGCAGAGATATCCAAATTTTTTATATAAAAGTGATGTAATTTAAAGGGATAAATTCATTAAGGGGGTAGATTGTAACATCCAATATTTTATATTTATTTCCTTTGAAATAATCTTGATGTATTTTATAGATTGATTTACCCAAAACTTTGATTATAAATAAACAATGATATTGTAAACCATTATGAAATATCCATTTAATTAGTAGGTATGAATAATAGAAGTAAAATTATGAAAAATATTTATAATGGTTTTGAATAGTTCAACTTTATTGATTAATTCATAATTAATAAGTACTCAAATTTTAGTAATGTCATTTTATGCGTTAAAAATATATTTTATCCAAAAAAGAAATTTATCACATTTTTCATGAGAAGTTATAATTAATTTTAACATTTTTCTAAATTTTTGTTTTTAGAAATGAATATAATTATTTAAATCAAAATTTAAATATTATATTATGGTGAAATTTATAGATTTTTCAAAAAAATTTTATTTTTCAGTGAATTCTAAAAAATAGTGTTTTTTGAAAAAATTATCATTTATTTTCAAGTAAAATTTATATAATGTATTTAATTTGATCATTATATAGCCTAATAATATTTTAATTATATATAATCATATTAATTACATAAGATTCATTATTATACTTTATTTTAATATATGTTCATTTTTGGGCTAAAAAAACATTTTACCAAAAATTGTTTTATCCACACATTTTGTGTTTATTAACAGGTTTTACCATGGATGGAATTTAAGTAAAGTATTATTTATTATTATATATTCATTCTTCTAAAACATGTTTTCATCGTGGGTTGTATTATTATTTAAAATAATATTATCCCCTTTATAGAAATTGAATCTGGTAAAATGGGTTAAACATTTAGAATAATCATTTTTAATATAATATAACATGGAAAAGTTTTTTTTCATTGTTAATAGTAAAAATAGAATTTTTTACAAAATCTAATGATAAAAATAATTTACTAGGGAAGGGTGTGTGTGTGAGTGTGGGGGGGGGGGATTAATCCAAGAGATAAGGGTATGATTTCCACAAATATATATGAAATTATTATTTGTTAAAGATATTTAAATCTTATAATATCCTACCTTTTAATAACAATCCATTTTGAGACAATTTATCATGAACGTGACCTTATATCATTGAAATATGTTACAAAATTATATTTGTTTCCCTCTCCTAACTTATTAAAGGACACCTATTCAACTAAATTATTCAAACAATTTGAGCCTTCTATCATAGAAAATACCTACTCCAAATCCTTCCTAGAACCATTTCCCTATTCCTAGAGCATCTGGTATTATCCTTTGTCCAATCATTCAATTCTTAAGAAGTTATAGAAATGTGGTCTGTCAAAGAAAAGGTATAAATTTTAACCAAGATCTTTCCATTTTTTTTCTTATTCTACTTCATTTAAACATTTTACATCCATAAAAATTATGATTAAAGAACAATCAATGTAAATAGATTTTATTATGAGGATTTTATAAAAATTAATCACATATTATCCATAAAATAGTATATGAAAGTATTGATAGTGTGTATGTGTGGACAACCACCTCAACATAATGATTCAATTTATTTTCACTCACTATATTTCATGGACAGTTATTATTATAGGTTTATTATTTATATATGATATTTATCAAATAATTATTCTAATATAATTATAATATCATATATACCTTCTTACAATACCATCTTTTGTAAAATGATAATGTTCCTCACGTGTACGTGTGGACTACCACTACCACAAAGCAAAGTGATTCATTTTTTTGTTTCCACTATACATGGATGTTAATAAGGGTAGATCTAATATATATATATATATAAATTATATTTATTTTGAAATAATTACTATTTAACTGTTAATTATCATTAAACATTCTTTTATTTCATCCATTGAAATGTGGAAACATCGCTTGTGCTTACGTACAACCTACAATCACTCTATATGATGTAATTAATTTTTCATCACTGATTCATATGAATGATTTTAAATATGTGTATAATAAATATATATGACATTTTTATCATTATTAAAATTATACAAAAAAAATATTATAAAAATTCAAAGACATAAGTGTCAAACCAAAATAGACATAGAAAATGAAGTAGTTAATACCCAAAATGGGAATAATAATGAAGGATTGTTAATGAGTAGGTGGTATGATGTTATAAGTAAACCAATTATTTTATTATAGGTATTATTATGATTATGTTATGAAATAACAATATATTTTTATTTATTATACATGATTTTATAGTTCTTATGAAGTAAGGCAGACTTAAAAAAAGGGGTTTAACTTATAATCTCATTTTTACTGAGATTATTTATAATTAAATTCTCAGATGATGGAATTGTTTAATATATATCTCCAAAATAATATATCAATTATTCCATTATGTTTAATTCTACATATTTTATTTTTTTCTTTAATTTTTATCTTTTTAAGTACTTTAGTGACCTTTTGAATGTTTTTAAGGAAAACTTACCTTGTTTTTCCTTCAGTCGACAATTTTTTATTCCGGATCAATATTTTCTTGAAAATGTTTTCAAGAATGTTATTAATAATCTAAAAACAATATTTAAGTTATTTTTAATATATTTTTATTTTCTTAACCTAGTATTAAAAGGATCCTCTTTATCATCTTCCAAATGTGGTGATTCTAAATTTTTACTCAAAATGTGAATGAAATTTTAGTTTCAATATATGCTGCATGAACCTATTTCCCCACCATTATGAATATGATTTATTTAAATATTAACTTTTAAGTTTATTTTTTTCCTTTTCAAAGGAATTTTTTACTTAATATTTCTGAATTTTTTAGATTTTAGATAACAGATTTTAAATAAAAAAGGTATTTTCCTCAATAAATATATAGTTCTCTATTAAACATATTTTTATATATAATGAAAAAAATAATATTTCTTATGATTCTCTAGGTATATGATCCAATGTTACCATATTTATTATTTCTATAATTATTTTAATGATTATTATCATGAAAGTTTAATGAAATATGTATCCTTTCCATGGGTTATGATTTGATGATATGATGAATGTTTTATGATCTTTTGGCACTCATATATAAGGTTTTTATTCTATAATAGTTGGGACCAGAATTATTTTCCCTCGAATTCATTGGGTAAATAAGGATATATCATGTGATAATAAGTACTGGAATAAGGATTGAACCCAATTCAGTAATGGAATTTCTCCAATAAGATAGTTTTAGGAGTGAACCTTGGATATGGAAATAATGGAATGAAGAGTGAACCCAATCCACTATGAGAGTCTTAACAGTGATATTTGACTAAGGAAATGATTTTATTTGTCTATTTTCATTCCAAAAACTTATTTATTGTTCTTATAATATGTTTTCATAACTTGTGGTTGATTATTGATCATTTCACACTTTTAGGTCTTATGTATTTTGATTGATAAATATTTATGCCATATTTCATTATCATGATATATGAATTAATGTTTATTATTATCTAATGTCAAGAACATGTTTTCATTCCCTTATAATTATCTTATTCTTACTTATGATCATTGATTAATATCTCTTATGTTTACCCTCACTAAGAATCTGAGATCACCCTTTCTTATGTTTTACTTCCCCAGGATATAGAGAAAGTATTTAGTTATGTTATGTCTAAGAAGGGTGGTAGTTGTAAAGAAGTTAATGGGAAAGGATATAGATTATTTATGTACTAGTTGTTTATGTATCTGTGTTTCCAAGGAAACTAAACATTTTCAGTTCTGGTGTGGATCGTATTGATATGTAATGGATATTTCTACAAATAAGACATAGTATTTATATATAAATTTTTTTGGTTGATATAAAATTACCATAAAAAGATACAAATTTTACTTCCTTTAGAGTCCTCTTCCATGAACATAATCCTCTATTCACATGAAGGGGTCATAATCCCCTAATTTCTAAGAATTTATCCATTGGAAATCTCAAGCTATCAATGTGAGAAAAAATCACTCCCTAACCACTTTCCTTCTCTATCATTCACTTAAAAATAAAATTTTCCCATTCATTTAAAAAGTAATTATTATTAAGTTTATGGAAAAATCATTGTCCAATTTTTACTTTAGAAAAAATAAAACAACATTCATGCGTATGTGTAGCCCACCACCTCTATGAAAATAACTTTATTTTCTTCACTACTGTACATGGATGGATTAAAAGTTTTATTTCATTAAAAAAATATTATATTTATTAAAATTTTGAAATTATTAAAAGGTGAACAAAATCCTACAATATTTTCATTATATGAAAAATTAAAACATCATCCATGTGTATGTGCAGACTACAACCTCCATGGAGTTACATGTTTAATGTTTTATTTCCACCTTAAATGGATGGTCCTAATATAAACTTGATTAATATATTTTATTTAATGTTTTACCATATATCAAGAACATTTATCTTAAAGGATATCATTAAGTTCAATGATCATTATAAATTAATCTATTAATATTACTAAATTACATGAAACAAGATTACCCTTGATTCGATTCTTGTGAACCATTCCTATTGTTCCCTTAAAATGAACACGGTGATTCATAAATTAATAAAATATTATTATGAAAATTTATTTTACATTATTGGAATTATGAACATGGAATAAAATATTGGTGATGATTTCACTATTATAAAACATGTATGAAATAATAAAAATCACTAACATCTGATGATATAAAAACATTAACTAGATAATGAACATATAATAAATGATTATAATTAATGGGTAGAAAAAGTAATATATATGAATAAGGTTATTAAATAGGTGATTAATATGGATAGTTTTTGATAGAGGATATTATATCACATTTATCAAAGTTAAGAGTAAAGGTAATGGAATTTCTTGACTCAACTTATTATAATGAGTCATAATTGTTCCTCATTGAGTAAGGTATTACTATATTTATTTCCTCTAACCGTTGATGATATTATAATTCTATTCCTAATTAAATTATTGGGAATTAAACCAGCACAACAAAAAAACTTTTTTATGGGTTTATTTTTTATTATAATTTAATGTTGTTAATAATAATTACCATCCTCTCCAAATAAGCTCTTTTTATTCCATGTGAATATTTTATCTTCCCCAAAATTTTATCCATTATATTTGGAAACGCGATTGTATTCTATCACATCTTATCTTCACATTTACTATTTCTTATTTTCAAAATAATTTTTTACTATCCCTTTTTTATGATATGAGATTCAACAAAGGTATTTTGAAAATATTAAAATGGATTTTACTTCAATAATAGTATGTTTTATATTTCACTAAACAATTCATTAAGATAATATTTATGTCTTTTTTAAGTCTAAAATACATAAGATAATTTTAAAATTAATTTTTTTTCAAATGTTTTCACTTCAAATTTATAAATTTGGCTATTGAATGTGATGCATAACACCATCTTTTACACCAAAGTGAAAATTAATAGAAAAAAACATTATAGTTTCATTTCTATTATTCTCTTTATCTCTAAATGATTTATTTAGTTGAAAATTATTTTTCATGAATAAACATATAAATTATCTTATAAAATTAAATATTGGGGTTATTAAATTTTTGGTATAAATTGATTAAATTATCAAGGTATATTTTAGTGACACCTTCTAGAAATATTATGAAATCCATTTTATTTTGATGGATTATTTATAATTTGATGCATGATTTTTTTTCAAGTGGAATATATGTTTATATATTATTTATTGGTGGGTTAATATATCACCCTTCAATGTATTAGTTATGGGTTTATATCTTCTTTGAAAATAGGGTGTGGGAATTCTTGGATTTTTTCACAACATAAAGGGTGGGAATGCTTTGATTTGTTCACAACATGAAGGGTGGACATGCTTGGATTTATTCACAACATAAAGAGCATAAATTATTTAATATTTTCAAAAATTAATGGGTGGAAATACATAGATATTTTTAAAATGGTAAGGGTGATCATGATTTTGTTTTCTAATAATGTGATTTTTCCCTATGCTTATGCTTGTTCCATAATTACCTGTTATGCTATGTCTCAATCAAATTACTTATTTATATTTCATATGTCCATTATTAATATCCATGGATAATGTTTATTATTTATCATTATTATTCCATGGTGTATGATTGTTTATTGAAATTACAAATCCTTCTATTAGGACTTGTGGATAAAAATTATTGTTCTATCCTTTTTTAATAAGATATTTCTCCCATGTTCAACTTTTTTCATGTGATTATTATCCAATAATTGATTCTACAATGAAATGATTTCTATTTCAAATAATTTGAGACCAACCCCTTATTATGGTTCTATTCCATAGGTTATGAAGATGAGTATAACATATGAGAAGTCAAGAAGGGAGTGTATTATGGTTCGATTATGTATAAATGATCACAAGTAATATAAAATAAGTTTATTATGTAGCTAGTTATAAAAGGATTTTATCCTTAATTTAATGGTATTATGATATGACATGGGAGTTTAAATTTTTATCATATGGAAATGATGTAAAATAAAGATATTTTTAGCTTAGGTTTCCTCAGTTGGTATTAGGGAAGGGTTTAGTTTTTTTATATTTAGTTCAATTTTATTTTTTAGAATGTTTTTTATTAGGATGAGGTAATGTTAGTGTAAACCTTGGGGATAATACTAACTATAGGATAACATACTAATGTTTTGATAAAATATAGATTATGTTTTTTTTGTTAATGAAATCCTTATCTAGATACTACATGTGGATAAAAATTTAGAAAATATATACCTAGGGTTAATTAGTAGAAATAGAAGGTTTTGTGTTAACTTGGTATTCACCTAGTTTATAAAAAAGTATCCTAACTGTACACCTTTATTTATAATACCATTGGACATTTTTTGATGATTTATAGCCTATTTATAAGCCATTATGACGGATTCGAGCACATTTTTATGGCGTGATTAAAAATACTAATAAGAAGTAGATAATGAATGAACTATATTTAAACATAAAAATTTATAATTTAGGTTATATATGTTATTTATGATTTAATCCTTTTAAGATAATTTCTATTTTTTAAAATGTTACCGAATTCATACCTCTGACTTTCCTTTATTTTAAGTAATTGATTAATCAAGGAGAAACAATGTTATCTTTGTGTGTGATGGGAAACATAATGATTATACCAATGGTAAACCTTATAGAATTATATTAGGAGTACATAATATTTTATAAATTATCACTCAACTCTCTCATGCTATGAATAATAACACAATCATTGTTGAGATCCTAAAGGTATGAAGGGTGAAGAATCTTTTTATTAAGTATTTCAAGATATAACTTCCAAAATAATTTAGTGGATCTTGTAACCCAATTTTTTCTAGGTAAAGGATAAATTTTATGAAAAATATATCTTATATTCTTTAGTGCTCAGAATATGAGATGGTTCCTCTAACCATTTTTCCTTTGGAAGGTGAGGATAACTAACAATGTACTCTCACTATGAATATAATGATAAAGAAGGAAGTAGAATCTATAGAGTGAAGAGACTTTAGGAAATAATTCTTCCTCAAGTATTTTATTTTAAATATTCACACAAGGATAGAGAGATAATTATTAGAGTTGAAAAAAGGAGGATGAATCTATTGGAACTTATAAAGAAAACATTACAAGGCTTACAAGGTATGACTCTAGTTTTTCTCTAATTTTGAGAGTAAAATTGATCATTTATTTAGTGACTTAAAGTGATATATTTGAATGAAATTATCCATAAGATAATTCAAAATATATTAAGATATTATTAAGTAATATTTAAAGGGAGTGATGGAAATTATAGACTACCTTTATTCAGCGTATAAGGAAAGGAATGTGAAGTATCATGGATGTTCAATGGCATGTTCCATGGGGGTAAAAATATAACCTTTTGATATCTAAAAAATATGGGAGAAATAAATCAGGTAAGTTCATCTAGGAAATAGAATAATGTATTATATTTGTAAGGATTCTCCATTAATATTGTAACTTTCAGAGTTGGTGGAAGAATATAGTCAACGTAATGGAGGAGAATATGGAGATAAAAAATACACCACCCACACATAAATAATTCAAATTAAAGGAGTTTGGGTATCATGAAAATAAATTCCCTAACCCCAGAGCTAATAAATTAGTCAAATTTAATATGGGGCAGATGATATATATTCTGGGTCTTTATTTTGTTAAGATTATGAGAGTCGATGAAAAGACACAATGATCCACCCATATTTTTTATAAAAAGAACCAGTTCACCCTATGTTGAATCACAAGGATTTATAAACCCCATGTTCATATTATCTTGAAAATTTATCTTTAACTATTCCAATTCAACCAAAAGCGTTATATATTGAATATTTGAGATAGGCATGGATCTAGGTATCATTTCAATGGAAAAATCAACCAAATTATTTTCTGTATGACCAAAATGTTCATCTAAAAATATATTAATATATTAATATATAATAGGAATTTAATCAATATTAATTTCCACCCTAATAATTCAAGCTATAATTACCTCACTAGTAAGAATTGGATCAATATAATATAATTATTAGGGTTGAAATCATAGGGTGGAAGTTAACATTGATTAACATTGATTAAATTCCTATTATATTGATCCAATTCTTATGAGTGAGGTAATTATAGCTTGAATTATTAGGGTGGAAGTTAACATTGATTAAATTCCTATTATATGGTAATATATTAATGTATTTTTAGATGAACATCTTGGTCATACAAAAAATAATTTGGTTTATTTTTCCATTGAAATGATTCCTAGATCCATGCCTATCTCAAATATTCAATACATAATGCTTTTGGTTGAATTGGAATAGTTAAAGGGAAATTTTCAAGATAATATGAACATGGGGTTTATAAATCCTTGTGATTAAACATAGGGTGAACTAGTTCTTTTTAAAAAAATATGGGTGGATCATTGTTTCTTTTAATTGACTCTCATAATCTTAACAAAATAAAGTCCCAGAATATATATCATCCGCCCCATATTAATGACCCATTTGATCATCTCATTGGAGATCAATACTTTTCAATGGTTTAAATTTTATCTATATCTAATCAATTAAGGGTCAAAATGGATGATATTTCGAAGATAAATTTCCATACAAAGTATGGACATTAAAAATTTATAATAATTCCATTTGGAATTACCTATTCCCCCTTTACATTAACATATTTAATGGATATAGTCTTTAGATAATACCTTGATCAATTTGTGGTTGAAATCATAGATGAAGTAATCATACATTCTATGAGTAAGAAAGAGAATAATGATCATTATCTGACTATTTATAGACATTATGAAAGGAGAAACTATATTAGAAATTTGAAAAGTGTGAATTCTACCTATATAAAGTATCATTTATGGGTTATGTAAGAACATGAAATTTCATATATTCAGATCTTTAAATTATTGACCTTATAACACAATGATCAAAATCAGCAACTGTAACCAAGACCTATAGTTTTCTTAGGATAGAAGGATATCATTGATTCACTGTGTGAAATTTAGAACAGTTTTCAAATCCATGAAAAATTTAATATAAAAGGGAGTAAATTTCCTATGTATAGAGGAATGTGAGTAAAAATTTAAGGAACCAATGGGGATGTTAGTCACTTCACTTGTAATTACATTACCCTACACAGGGGATGGGTTTATAATATACAGTGATTCTTTAATTAAGAAATTAGGATGTCTGTCAAGAATAGTGGTAAGGTTGTTATTTATTCATTATCTCAATTAAAAACTCATGATAAAAATTACTCAGCATATGATTTGAAGTTTTTATTAGTGATATTTTCATTAAAATTTTAGAGGCAGTATCTCTTTGGTGAAAATTGGGATTTATATATTAATAGCTTGAAATATATATTCACATAAGAGTTTAAAATGTTTCAAAGGATATGATTATAAATGATCATTGAATTTTAAAACTCCATACATTACCACCATGGTAATTTAAATAAGTTTGTTAAATCATTGAGTTTGAAATATCATGTTCCATTGTCCATGAAGAGGGTTAAAAAAGACCCAATACAAATGGATTTGGAAAGAATTAATCTTGATGTCATTTGGGAAGGGGATGGATCCTATCTTTCCCAAATATTTACAAAAATATCCGTCTATGTAAATATAAAATAATACTAGAAAGATGATGTGAAAATATAGAAAATTTTAGTGAATATTAAAGATTTCAGGTTTTATAAAGATGAAGTTATAAGGTTTGGAACCTAGATATGACTACCATTAAGAACAGAACTAAAGATATAGATTTTTTTATGTTTTACAGAGTTCATCCATATCTATTCATACAGGATTCATGAAAATGTTTAGAGATGAAAATAAAAAACTTGAAGTTGGATAACATGAGGAGGATTTCCTAATACACATATCAATGCTTGGTATGACAACATGCTAAGGATTAATGATATAATTATAAGGGGATTAAGAAACCATTACCCATAATAGTATAGAAATGAGAAATACTCACCATGGATTTTATCATATGAATCCATATAACATATAATTTCTATAATTAAATTTGGATTATAGTAGAAAATATTATGATATCAGTAAATTTTATTACCATCAAATGAAAATTCTAACTTAAAAAACTCAACAAGATAAAATTAATGAAAGAAATAAGAGTTTATGGAGTACCAATATTTATTTTATTTTATTAATATATGAGGAATAACTCATGGATCTAGAGATTTATTAAACATTAATTTGATTAAAATAATAGTTTTAATAATGATTATCACCCACAGAAAGATGTTCAATCTGAAAGGTCCATTAAAACTATTAAGAATATACTGATATCCTATTAAACAAATTTCCAAGGATGTTGAGATTAACACATACCCCTAAAAAAGTTCTCATATAATAAAAAAATTTATTCTAGCATTCATATGGCACTACATGCGTCTTTTTATAAGAATAGATTCGAAATTCCAATATGTTGGGATCAATTTGGAGAGAGAAAACTGATACAACCCGACCTTGTCCAAGAAATTATGGAGAATGGTCATGCCATTCAGAATCATATGGAAGAAATAAAATGTTGATAAAAAAGTTATAGAGAAAATAAATGACAATATCTAGAGTTTGAAGTTGATAACAAGGTGTTCCTATGGATATATCTATAGATGAAGTTTATGAGAATTCAAAATAAAGGGAAGATAATACCTAGGTATATCAGTCCCTTCATGATCCGAGATCATGTGGGGCCTATATATTCTCAATAAGAACTATATCTATATAACTCCCATATAAATGATATGTTCCATGTATCACTTTTGATTAATTACATACTAGACCATTCACATGTACTAAAATTATAAGTTGTAAAACTTAAACATGATGTCTAACAGGAGGAAAAACTAGTGGAGATCCCAGATGGAAGAGATAATGTTCTACGAAACAAAAACACCCATATTTTTAAAGTCTTATGGTATAATCAAAGGTTTTAAGAATCTACATGGGAACCTAGGGATGTAATGATACAAAATTAACCTCATTTACTTTCATCCAATTAATAAATATTTTAGGATAACATTCTCTTTAAGGGGGAAGAGTGTTACAACCAATGATTTTTGAGAAATTTTCCCATTAAATGAATAATATTTTGAATATCTTTTTTCATACACTACAGAAAACTAAAATTAACTATAAAGTTTTTTAAGAGGTAAATATAACAATTAAAATACCAACATAACAACTCTATAATATATATGTCAGTTTACTGCAAACGCATCGATAAATTAAATTAGAGAAACTAAATAACTAAAAAGATATTTTTACATTTAAAAACACAATTTTTTTCTAAGATTGGGTTTAAATAGAATTTATTTTATGAAAAAATATAATATATATAGTTGATATGGATAATATATTAAAACTAATTTAATTATAAATTAATAAGAAATAAGAATACAAACTATTAATATTTAAAGAAATTATCTTGTTATGAAAATGTTTTTATTATGCTTTTATGGTTTATTTAAAAGTTATATTCCTAGATCATCGAATTTAAAATTTAAAAAATCAATATCATTTCGGGATTTATAATAATATTATATTAGGTTGATTGAAATTTTTCTGAAATAGTGGCTTTATAGCTGAATAGTGTAAAATGAATTTATACATATACCATAACATTTATTAGATTCTCATAAAGTAAGTATAACATTAAAATTTTTAAAACATTATTTGTGGACGAAAAAATACTTAAGGATAAAATTGAATCATTGAAAATACTTGGTTTAATTTAGAAAAGTCATGTTTTATATTATGAAAACAAAAATATTCTATTATCCTAATAAAAACTTTCCATTTTCCTATTTCAATTAAGTATTTTAAAAGATTAATTATATTTTATATTGACTTAAAATCCAAATAACTCTTATTTTTGTAATAATTAATAAATTAATGTCATGTAAATCAACAATATTGATAATTTAATTCCAAAAATTATTTTTATGCTTCAAAATACAATTTTTCTATGAATTGTTTTTAGAAATAATGTGTAAAAATATTAAATTTATATTTTCTCATCCTTGGATATTTAATTTTATAAAATGGTTTTTTTATTTTAAATTAAAATATAAAAATTATATAATAATGATCTTTTAATTTTTAGCAAAAAAATTTGTTACAGAGTTTAAGGAATTTGCCACACTTGTAAAAGAAAAAATAGTAAATGTATAAAATCAATTTTAAAAATACTTTAAATATGTTAAATACTAGAAATAAAATGAATGGTTTTGGGTTTTATTCACGAAAACATATATCCCAACCATTATTAACCAATTTTGGTCCCACTTTCTAGGTGAAACATGTGTTATTTTTTATTAAGAGGTTATATTTAGAAAAAAATGCAATTCCATTCACTTATTAATGGGGCCTTCTTTCGCCCCTTCATGGAAACTCAAAAAATTAGACTTAAACTAAAAATACCCACTTTACTTTAATAAATCCATCTTCCATGACCATTATCCTCTATTCACAATAAAATGTCATAATACCTTAAGTTTTATGAATTCATATAAGGTAAATCTCAAGCTCTCAATGTGAGTACTAATCATTCCCTAACCTCTTTTTTTATATTTAAATTCTAAATATAATTATACCATTAAAATATAATTATGATATTATTATTGGTATACATTATATTATTATGTTTGGGGAATAACCATTGTAACATTAAATTAATATTCTATGTGTTTTGACCCATTGATTTGAGAACCCAATGTTTGGATCTCTTTGTGGGTTGTTTTCAGTATTTTACCATACCCTTTTTGGAACCTGGATAGTTAAATAATATTACCTAGATATATTCCTAATTAGAAGACTCGCACCATTTTAGTGGTTCTATAGAGAACATGAAGGTTTTAGGATATGGACCTATGGCCATGAAAGTGGGTGTGCATAGAAGTGGTTTTCATTAGGCCTCTAAGACTTCATTTAAGCTCAAAAATTGGTTATTTTGTAATTTTATTATCTATTATAAGGTTAACTCACTATCATACCTAGGTTTTACCAAAGACATCCATATACTTGATACTCAATACCTGATGACATTCGTTGTCACTTTTTGGCATCAGAGTTCCTTTCTTGATATAATTATTGTTTTATGCACCTTGACTCTATTATATTGACTCCTTTTCACCTTTCAATATAAGGTTCATATTCTCATATTTTATATATTAAATGACTTTATTTTGTGAAATGTATTTAAATTATTTTCAAGAAAATGTTTAGTTTTTAAATGGAGAAATGGAATGTTTTACAGGTTTAGTTTAATAAATATTTTTAACGTTTAAAACTATATTTTTAAACTAATCATCATACTTTATTATTTGTAATCCTCTTTTATTATATTTGAATTGAATTATGAAATAATTTCATAGAATCTTTCGTGTAATCTTACTGGACTCTTTAGCTCACACCCTTATTGTACCTTTTGGTGTTTGAATCCCTTTATTATCCTATTGAGGTTGTTCAGGCTCTTACCTCCCTCTATTTTTTCGACTTAGGGTGACCAAGTGTGGGTGACTTGGGACATGGTGGGTGGTCGTGGACCACCAGGAGATGTTTTTTGGTTGTTATGTTCCACTTTTAGTTTTCTAATTGTCTCATTGTAATTTATATATATTAATTTATTGATATATATCTTAAGATGTTTCTACATTATACTATGTTATTATAATAATTTTAGGGATAAATCATGCCCAACATTTATTTGTTTATGCCTAAGTGCTTGTCGCTATACCATAGAGATTAGGAATGCTCTTCGAGTTAGTGGTGAAATATCCTAGATATTGGTTTAGTTGGTATTCTAGGTTATTTGGTTACAAATGGTTCAAATAAGGTATTTTCTTAAAGTGAACTAATTAAAATTGAAATAATTATTTTATTTGGGGTGAGTCAGGGTAAAAATGAGATTAATAATGTGTCAGGACTAAAGAGGTAGTCCATGAGTGGGTACCTGATCACTACCCCTTCATGATGAGGCTCGAGTTTTCATGGATGTTAGGACTTGGGTCTTTCTTTTCAGTTATTGGTTTTCTAATGATAAGTTTTATTTAGATTTTCCATGAGACTATCTTTGATTTGGGGAATATCTTATAGATTTTTAAACAAGAATGGAAGGATGACTGTAGTCAAACCATGTTTTCACAGTCTGGGAAACCATGGGGAATCAATGTGACTGATTTAAAAATAGAACCATGAATAGTTATAAGGTTGGTGTGTGGTTTACTAGCCCATATGACCAAGAATTTCACTATTATAACCTGGTTCTAAAATTTAAACCTTTTACATTTTCTTACAAGTGAATTCACTTATGTGTGGTTGGTTAGTTGGGTTATGGATGTTGGTTATTTCATACTCTTTTTTGGCTATTTCAAATTTAATCCCTTGTGAAAAATTAATTGTGCCTTAACACATGTTTTGTTAAGTTATTTTAGAAATGTTTTCAATGACTAAAAAGTGAGTTTTGTGAAATATTTTTTTGAAAAACTAATTATCAAAGTCTCTTATGAGATATGATAAAAAAATGTTTTAATATGGAATTTTGGTTTGTAATGGATTTAAAATTACAATGGTTTTGATAATTGGAAAATGGGATTAATGATTTGGAAACCATGGAATAATTTACATGTGGTGGTAAAGGTTTTTTAATGATATAATTTATTTATAGAAATATTTATCATTTTTAAAGGAAATAGTAATGTTTTATAAAAGGTTAAATATTTTGTGTGATAAAATAAATTATGTTTTGATTAAAGTGGATTGTGAATTTTTTTAAAAATATTTATGTTATTTTTCAGTGTTCTTTGATTCTTGAGTCTATATGCTTATGTTTTTTGATGATCAAAAGTATCTCCCAAAAATTCCTTAAACAAAGATATAATTTTGGTCCATTGGTCCATTCCTTGGGGTAGTTATTTTCATCTTCCAAAAGTATAATCTATTGTCAATGAATCTACCCAGACTCTATACTAAGTGGTGAAGTTATAGACCTTCCATCCTTTGAACCCCATTCATGAATTATGGGATTGTCATCCACCTTCTTATAAAGGCGAAAAAGGTTCTCTTGATGTATTAAAGTGTATTGATGGAGTCGATTATATTTTTTATTATCTCAAGACTCTTGGTACTCTGGCTGTTAATTATATCGACTCTTTATTTGAGGTACAAAGTTAGAGGTGGTATAAATTTTTGATTCCCCATTTTCTATATGCATTAATGTCTTAGGAATCCTTCAAGTTAGTCATCATTTAGTGAAGTATCCGAAGAATGTGAAGAAGGGGGAAATTAATGAGTTCTTGGATTTAAATCAAGATGAGTTATGGGTTGTGGAGTATGCAAAGAAGTTTTCACTTTTGGTATGTTTTATAATATTTCTTGTTGGAAATGAATCTAGTAAGGTTATCAATTTTATAAAAGGTCTTCACCCAGCCATTTTAACTTTCATACCTATTATCGAGTTGATTTCTTATCAGAAGATGGTTAAAAGGATTTATAAATTAAGGTAGAGCTAGTGAAGAAACATAAAGGGAAGAATACCTCCTTAATGGTTGATAAAGTATAATCTTCTCAGGGAAATAATATGCCTCCCACATGTTTAAAGTGTGGATAAATTAGTCTTACAACAAGATTTTGTTTTAAATTTGTTAGAGTTTGTAAATAGCATTATCGTTTCGGCCACCTTAAGATATTTTGTAAGTTGTTATACTGAAAAGAAAAATCTGGTTAGAAATATCATCTCCTGATTATAGGTAAGAATATGCTTCACGATAACAGTTCTCTATCCATAATACTTAGAGTGAATCTTTTCATGTAGTGGAGGATCTTCAGGTTTCTACCTTGTTGTTTCTAATGTCGTAGTGGGAACTCTTTGATTTTTCCTTCTTGTGGCTTGTCTTTTTTTGGAGGCCTTTTTTTCAGATCATTGTGATGTTATTCTATAGATCTTTGTTTGGTAATTTTTTGTATTTCTGATGTAATCATGGTTTTGTTTCTTGATATCTTAATTTTTTGTTCCTTGGTGTTTCTCTTGTTTTGACATGATGGTTAGAGATTAATTTTGTTAAATTGGATGATCTCCCTTGTGAGAGAGCCGTGTTTTGTCATGCACTGAACAAGATCTTTGAGAAATTTCTAGTTAGACCTGGATTTACCTTGGGAATGTACTTGGGTAACTAGGAATATATGTATTTTTTATAAAAAAGTCACTCGATAGTGATAGAATTTGATTTGATGAGCTCATCGAGGTATGAGGATCGATTTAAAAAACCCTATGTTCCCATTGAGTAATTAACCATTGTATAAATACATGTTAGTTCTTTACCTTACTTATGTATGCTTTATATTAGATGTTTCCCCTTAGAGAATAGTTTAAATATCTCTTCTTTAGGCCTAAGGGACATGCTTTTCTTATGTTACACCATTTAGGTGAATCTTTAAATGGTGGGGTAACCTATGCTAGGTCTATAATATTTCTCTTGTTTGGAGGTGTTTTATGACCTTGGTTGGTTGATCATGGATTTATGTGTGTTGTTAAACTTTTCATGAGTCTCACTTCTAGACTATGGGTCATTCACTTCACAAAATTAGTGATAGAGTTCTTCTTTTATCATCTTGTTCTATCAGTTATACATGATGCTTTTTGGGGATGGAAAGTCCTATGGTGGGGGGGGGGGGGTTGCAAAATTAAGTTATTTTTATGTGGTTGGACCCATTTATTTGAGTACCTAATGTTTAGATCTATTTTCCGGTTGTTTTGGTATTTTATTGGACCTTTTTCGAAGGTTTCTAGGCCTTTTCATGGTTTGTGCATGGTTAAACAAATTCTACAACCTGGGTTTCATGGTTTTCGCATGTTTTGGTCATGGTTAAATAAAGTGTTCAACCTATTATATGGTTTTCACATGGTTTTTGAATGGTTTAACAAAGTGTGATACCTGTTACATGTTTTGTACATGGTTTAAACAAAGTGTGAAACCTATTGCATGGTTTGTGCATGGTTAGTACTAACTGTTCGAATTGGACCAAGAAACTATGTGAAAAGTAATTAAATTTATGAAAATTTTAATTAAAATCCTAAACCCCCTAATTAACCCTAAACACCTCCCACTCAAATCTAAATCTATTTTATGGCTTTTGAGAGCCATCTAGATCCATTCTTGCTCCTGAGACATCATATCTTAGTGGATCAAAGTGCCAATTAAAGCAAAGATATTCTATTTTGGTGAGTTAATTTCCTCTCAATCTCGGTTCTCCCTTCTCCTCTTGATTATTTATTTCTAAAGGTTATGATATCCTTTAAATTTTTTTATATTTATTGATTTATGTGGAATTTTAGATATGATATATAAGGACCCAACCTTATACATTACATAATATAGCTATTTAAACCATATTTCACATCCTTATTTTCCCAAAATCTTTTCAAGTTAGTGTTTTTAAAGTTATTACATAACTCATACATATCAACCCACAAGCATACAAAGTGGTTACTATTAAAATAGTATCCATTTCTTCCAAAACATAATTTTTTTAACACAAAACAAAAGCATGATTTCTTTAACAAATACTCAAAACATTTAACTGGACTTCATCCTTTATCTTACACATCTTTATAGCCTGTAAAAATCATTTAAAAACATGTTATTAGCCTAAAAATCTTAGTAAGGGATAAAAAAATAATGAATGAAACCATTAGTCCATGAGAACTTATAAATATATGAAATCATTTCATAATGACATACTTCTCACCCATATATACTTATTTTATAAAACATGATATTTATATAAAAAATTAAGGAAAATATATATAAAACCTTATAGGTAACTTAATTCATTACATAATTATATTGTAACTCTCATGATTACCTTATGATTTGTAACCCTCAAATCTACCTTACAATGTAACCATCACGACTACCTTATTGTGTAACCATCATAGTTACACTTCAAGTAACTATACGGCCGACCTCCTGTAACGACCCGAAATTTTGAATAAATCTTATTTCCTAATTTTATGTGTTATTTTATTTTATTTTTATACTCAACAAAAATGTTTCATTTGATAACATGAGTATAATTAAAATGATACTGTTGGGTTTTGACTATTATTTGACCATTAGTCAATATGACCGCCGAAAACTAAATGTTTTGATTACTGTCTCTAAATACAAGAAATCTTGGTTAATTAATATAGAAAGAAGATTCGATGGCCTCACCCAGTAGTCTTGGACCGATCGAAGCCCATCTAACAGAACTTGGGAAGGAGGTAGCACCACTGGGCTTTGCTCTGGACCAAACCCAAGATGAACTTCATCGTGTGAAGCTAGAACGGGATCGACTTCGCAAGAAGTTCAAACTGATAGAAATTACGACTCGTGTGATGTTGGCCGAGCCTCCCTCAGATTCTCTCACCTTAGAACACCTTACACTTAGGTCCTATGCTGGTGTGATAAGGGGATATGTAAGGAGACTGTAATTGCCTTGCGTAATCCTTTGTTTTAAATAAAAATTTGGATTTCTTCTTATGATGAAGTTTATGAATTTTCAAATGTCTAGATAAATATAGTATGCATATTTTTGATGAATTTTAGAGAAAGGATATTTTAAAAATGTTTATGTAAACCTTAAATAAATAAAAATGTGTAATGATTTTCAAAAAATGGTCTTCTACAATTATGTTCACTACGAAATTTCGAGTCTAATAAGATCAACTTGTTTTTTGATGAATAGTAAATTATGAATAGTGATTTTACGTTTAGGATTAGTAATGTGACCAAATGGATTAGTAATATCACTTAAAGAAAGTATTAATATAATCTAGGCACCTTGATTAAGTAATGTGATTCAATAAAATGGTTAAATAACGGTTTCATAAATTATTATTCAAGTATTAGTTTTTTCGGGTGAATAGTGTATTTTAATTAAAAATTTAATTAAATATATTTAGAAAATTATTTTTATAAAACGGATTTCATTTTTGAACTCTGAGCACCGATATTATGCTATGGTAATTTTTGGTTTTTTTTTCTGAAAAAAATGAATTTTCGGTGAATAGTGTTTTTATTTAAAAATTAAATTAAAAATATTTAGAAAATTATTTTTATAAAATGGAGTTCATATTTGTAATCAGAGCATTGATATTAGGTTAAGGTGAAATTTTGGGATTATTCTGAGAAAGTTGAATTTTCGATGAATAGTGAAAATACAGTTTTTAAGTTACGGGTGTCTAATGACATCATTAAATGATGTATTAAGTATTTAATCAATATGGTCGACTTATGAATAGTAATATAAGGTATGAGGTGTCCCAAGTGGCCAATACCATGGGCAAATACCATGGGCAAGCCCATGGTTTTTCCAAAACCACTAATGAGGTGTCCCTTGGCCATTAATGCCTTGTCCCCTCACTTTCCCTATAAATACCAAGCCATCCTCTCATCCATTCAACTCCCCACTCTCCCCCAACGAAGTTCTGGTCTCATTACCTCCCAAGGAGTCCTCCCATGGTGCCCCCAAGCCCTTAAGGTCCCAACCTTTGAGTTTTAAGAGTTATGTTTTAAGGTAAGGGATCCGACCTCTCTCTTTCATTTCAAGTAATCTCTTTTATGTCATTCCTTTTATGCTACATGTTCTTATGTTTGAGGATGTTCTTTTATACTCCTATTACTGCCCTTTTTATGTTCATATAATGAGAGATCCCCTATTACTCTCATTATTTCGTTTTATGATGTTTTAAGTGGCGCCGTTAGGCTGCCGAAATTTTTGTAACTGACTCTTTCTCCCTTCTCATTTTTCAAGATCTATTTTCATGTAAAGTATTTCAAGTTCCTTTTTATTATGTTGGGGTATGATCTCTAAATTTATCATAATGATATTTTATGATCATATGATGAGAGACCCCATTTTATCTCTTCAATTTAGTATTTTGAAGTTTTAAGTGGCGCCGTTAGGCTGCCGAATTTTTAAGTGGTTTTTCACCCTTCTCGTTTTGAAGTTCTACTTTCATGTCAATTCTTTCAAGTTACTTTTTGTTATGTTGGGTTATGATCTCTATATCTATCATACTGTACTATTATGTTAATATGATGAGAGACCCCATTTGATATCTTCAATTCAGTATTTTGAAGTTTTAAGTGGCGCCGTTAGGCTGCCGAATTTTTAGGGGATTCTTTCACCCTTCTCATTCTTTTCAAAGTTCTACTTTCATGTCAAGTCTTTCAAGTTCCTTTTTAATTATGTTGGGGAATTATCTCTATATCTATCATACTGAACTCTTATGTTCACATGATGAGAGACCCTATTTGATCTTTTCAAATCATTGTGTTTTAAGTTTAAGTAACGTCGTTAGGCTGCCGAATTTTCATAAGGGAAATCAAATTTTTGTCTTCCTTCCATGTATTTCATATCAAATGGTATGTCCTTGAAATTGAATCCCCATGTCCATATATACATCTTATTTTGTCCCTCTACTATTTTATGGGTCAATTATGATTATTCAACCCATGTTCCCTCCCTTTTCAAAGTTTTCTAAAACCTTGTAACATAGCCGTTATGCTGCAGAATTTTCGTCTCAAAATGCCTCTCTTTTCTCAAAACTATTTTATGTTATAGAGTGAATACTCAAAGCTCCTATTTCTATAGGGGTATTCACATATATATAAAAATGTTCCATTTTAAATTCTGGTATTTACATACATGATACCCTCTTTCCCTTTCCGTGGGTTTAAAGTAACCTAAAGATCATGTCTTTAAAGCAGTTTTTAAAACGTTATTATTATGAAATGAAACCCATTTATTTTATTCTATATGGGTTATTTATGAAATGTTTGATGATGATATATGTGGATAACATGATAATAAAGACAAATTTAAGGGTGCGCCCTGATAGCGCTCCAATACATTGGGTAAAGACTTAATCTCTAGAGTTGACCATTTTTTTTAACGACGCCTTGGTGAATAACCTTGGTAATTTTTAATGACACCTTGGGGATGGACCTTGGTGAAACGAAATGATTGTCAATATTAAATGTTGCAGCCACATCTTCAAGTTATGAAAAATGTTATTTTTATTATGAAATGCCTCATGATTTCTTTCTCATTCCTTAAAGTTCTTTTCATGTCCTTATTGAAGTATCTCAAGTTCACATGTCAAATGTTCATCTTGTTTCCCTTACTGGGACTTTTGCTCACCCTTTCTTTTGATGTATGTCCCCAGGTTATGAGATGCAGTAATGAACCTAGGATGAACATAAGGAGAAGCCTTTCAAGTGTTTAAGAAGAATGTTTTATGTTGTTTTCATGTATTATGTTCCTAGTTTCCAAGACACTAAACCTTAAAGATCCTCAGTTTTGTGTAATGTAATGAAAGTTTATGTTATAAAAAGGCGGGATGCTATAGTTGGTATCAAAGGAAGGTTTAGTTATTTGTGGAAATTAGGATATGAAAACTCTAGGAAGAACCCTATAGAAAAGTTAAAAAAAAGGAAATCTTCCTGGTATTTTGGTGAGTATTGAGTAAGGGGTTGCCAAGAAAATACATCCTTGTCTGGATACGAGCAGGTAGAGGTGGCTCTGGCACAGATGTACATAGGGGTAAAACCCGAAAACACCGCTTTGATCTAGACTCGAACGGGAACTGGTACACGACAACGGGCCTTACTGCACTCTTGGTTACGACACTCCCGGGGGATATGCTTTGGTAAATTCATAAGCTTAGTATGAACCATTGTTAAAGGAACAAAGATAAAATAAAATAAATATTCACATAAGAATATATGATCATGGATAACCTAGATGGGAACATAGGGGATCACAAGTTAGGGTATACTTTTTTTCTACAAGTTATCCTTATATGCTTTCAGTTCCTTTTCATGATTATTGGCTAAGTACTTAAGCCCGTAATTATGCTTTCTGTTCATAGTTAATGGTGGGAAATGGAAGAACTTGTCCAAACAACCAATGTGATAGGAAATGCGATGATTGTCGTATTAATATGATAGGGATGATTAGGGGATTAAAATATGATTATTATTTTGGAAGATGTTCACTATTTTGGGGACCCTATATGATTGAGGTAAATAGATTACTACGGTATTTTCATTGAAGAGTAGGGTTGACTTATATTTTGAAGAATCGATGAATTTAAGGTGGAATTATAGTAATTTAGGTTACTTATGGAAATTATTAACCTATCTTGGGGTAAATATGTTTAGGTCAGTTGCTTTTTTTATAAGATGTTAAGAGTGGTTGATGTTGTTTGGAGATGAATGATAAAGTTTACCTTGGAAGACCATGTTATCAAATCCTTCTTGTATTTGGGTTTCAATCTTAGTTTGGTTTATTTTGAGGATTTTTAAGGACAGTTATTTATGGAATGGACTATGATGAACTTTGGGTAGTACCATGGAACTTTGAAGATTTAAAAGTAGTTTCCATTCCTATGGGATTATTTCTTTTTGAAGAGTTTTTTTACCTTACCCTTTCTGTTTTTGGGATAATGTTTAAAGATAGAAGAAATAGATAGTTAATCTTTTGTGGATTATGAAGATGATTCTTGTGTTTTGATGAGACCAAGTAGTTTTGAATTCTCATAATTTTGAGAAAAGATTAGTTTTGGGTAGAAACTTATTAAAGGATGAAACTCTACATGAAGATAGGTATATTTTCTTATGTTTTTGTTTTATGTTGTAAATGAATTCCTAAAAATTATGAAAAGGAACGTGAAACAAAAACGTTGTTGGTTTACGTTTCCTACTTGGTAATCAAAGAACGTTTACACACATCATAAGTTTGGGATTTTCTTATGGTTAACGTTCTCCTAATCATGTTCTCTATCACTCTCCCCCAGAAATTGACCCTTTGTTTTTCTTCCATGTCCATGTTTTCCTCCATGGAATCCTAGTATGGGTTAACTCGGGTGACCTTTGTACTTCCCTTTCTTTCTTTTAAAGTAATAGTTTTACTGACTCCTTTTCCGATGTGGGACTTTCAATGAAATTTCAAAACCCAATTTTGAAAATTGCGAGGACGCAATTTCTTTAGGGGGGAAGATTGTAACGACCTGAAATTTTGAATAAATCTTATTTCCTAATTTATGTGTTATTTTATTTTATTTTTATACTCAACAAAAATGTTTCATTTGATAACATGAGTATAATTAAAATGAGACTATTGGGTTTTGACTATTATTTGACCATTGGTCAATATGACCGCCGGAAACTAAATGTTTTGATTACTATCTCTAAATACAAGAAATCTTGGTTAATTAATATAGAAATAAGATTCGATGGCCTCACCCAGTAGTCTTGGACTGATCGAAGCCCATCTAACAGAACTTGGGAAGGAGGTAGCACCACTGGGCTTTGCTCTGGACCAAACCCAAGCTGAACTTCATCGTGTGAAGCTAGAACGGGATCTCCTTTGCGAGAAGTTCAAACTGATAGAAATTACGACTCGTGCGATGTTGGCCGAGCCTCCCTCAGATTCTCTCACCTTAGCACACCTTACACTTAGGTCCTATGCTGGTGTGATAAGGGGCTATGTAAGGAGACCGTAATTGCCTTGTGTAATCCTTTGTTTTAAATAAAAATTTGGATTTCTTGTTATGATGAAGTTTATGAATTTTCAAATGTCCAGATAAATATAGTATGCATATTTTTGATGAATTTTAGAGAAAGGATATTTTAAAAATGTTTATGTAAACCTTAAATAAATAAAAATGTGTAATGATTTTCAAAAAATGGTCTTCTACAATTATGTTCACTACGAAATTTCGAGTCTAATAAGATCAACTTGATTTTTGATGAATAGTAAATTATGAATAGTGATTTTACGTTTAGGATTAGTAATGTGACCAAATGGATTAGTAATATCACTTAAAGAAAGTATTAATATAATCTAGGCACCTTGATTAAGTAATGTGATTCAATAAAATGGTTAAATAACGGTTTCATTTATTATTATTCAAGTATTAGTTTTTTCAGGTGAATAGTGTTTTTTAATTAAAATTTTAATTAAAAATATTTAGAAAATTATTTTTATAAAACAGATTTCATTTTTGAACTATGAGCACCGATATTATGCTATGGTAATTTTTGGTTTTTTTTCTGAAAAAAATGAATTTTCGGTGAATAGTGTTTTTATTTAAAAATTAAATTAAAAATATTTAGAAAATTATTTTTATAAAATGGAGTTCATATTTTTAATCAGAGCATTGATATTTGGTTAAGGTGAAATTTTGGGATTATTCTGAGAAAGTTGAATTTTCGATGAATAGTGAAAATACAGTTTTTAAGTTACGGGTGTCTAATGACATCATTAAATGATGTATTAAGTATGTAATCAATATGGTAGACTTATGAATAGTAAGATAAGGTATTAGGTGTTCCAAGTGGCCAATACCATCGGCAAATACCATGGGCAAGCCCATGGTTTTTCCAAAACCACTAATGAGGTGTCCCTTGGCCATTAATGCCTTGTCCCCTCACTTTCCCTATAAATACCAAGCCATCCTCTCATCCATTCAACTCCCCACTCTCCCCCAATGAAGTTCCGGTCTCATTACCTCCTAAGGAATCCTCCCATGGTGCCCCCAAGCCCTCAAGGTCCCAACCTTTGAGTTTTAAGAGTTATGTTTTAAGGTAAGGGATCCGACCTCTCTCTTTCATTTCAAGTAATCTCTTTTATGTCATTCCTTTTATGCTACATTTTCTTATGTTGGAGGATGTTATTTTATACTCCTATTACTACCCTTTTTATGTTAATATAATGAGAGATCCCCTCTTACTCTCATTATTTCGTTTTATGAAGTTTTAAGTGGCGCCGTTAGGCTGCCGAAATTTTTGTAACAGACTCTTTCTCCCTTCTCATTTTTCAAGATCTATTTTCATGTAAAGTATTTCAAGTTCCTTTTTATTATGTTGGGGTATGATATATAAATTTATCATACTGATATTTTATGATCATATGATGAGAGACCCCATTTTATCTCTTCAATTCAGTATTTTGAAGTTTTAAGTGGCGCCGTTAGGCTGTCGAATTTTTATGTGGTTCTTCACCCTTCTCGTTTTGAAGTTCTACTTTCATGTCAATTCTTTCAAGTTACTTTTTGTTATTTTGGAGTATGATCTCTATATCTATCATACTGGACTATTATGTTCATATGATGAGAGACCCCATTTGATCTCTTCAATTCAGTATTAAGTGGCGCCGTTAGGCTGCCGAATTTTTAGGGGATTCTTTCACCCTTCTCATTCTTTTCAAAGTTCTACTTTCATGTCAAGTCTTTCAAGTTACTTTTTAATTATGTTGGGGAATTATCTATATATCTATCATACTTAACTCTTATGTTCACATGATGATAGACCTTATTTTATCTTTTCAAATCATTGTGTTTGAAGTTTTAGTAACGTCGTTAGGCTGCCGAATTTTCATAAGGGAAATCAAATTTTTGTCTTCCTTCCATGTATTTCATATCAAATGGTATGTCCTTGAAATTGAATCACCGTGTCCATATATACTTCTTATTCTGTTCCTCTACTATTTTATGGGTCAATTATCATTATTCGACCCATGTTCCCTCCCTTTTCAAAGTTTTCTAAAACCTTGTAACATAGTCGTTATGCTGCAGAATTTTCGTCTCAAAATGCCTCTCTTTTCTCAAAACTATTTTATGTTATAGAGTGAATACTAAAAGATCCTATTTCTATAGGGGTATTCACATATATATAAAAATGTTCCATTTTAAATTCTGGGATTTACATACATGATTCCCGCTTTCCCATTCCGTGGGTTTAAAGTAACGTAAAGATCATGTCTTTAAAGCAGTTTTTAAAACGTTATGATTATGAAATGAAACCCATTTATTTTATTCTATATGGGTTATTTATGAAATGTTTGATGATGATATATGTGGCTCACATGATAATAAAGGCAAATTTAAGGGTGTGCCCTGATAGCGCTCCAATGCATTGTGTAAAGACTTAATCTCTAGAGATGACCATTTTTTTAACGACGCCTTGGTGAATAACCTTGGTAATTTTTAATGACACCTTGGGGATGGACCTTGGTGAAAAGAAATGATTGTCAATATTAAATGTTGCAGCCACATCTTCAAGTTATGAAAAATGTTATTTTTATTATGAAATGCCTCATGATTTCTTTCTCATGCCTTAAAGTTCTTTTCATGTCCTTATTGAAGTATCTCAAGTTCACATGTCAAATGTTCATCTTGTTTCCCTTACTGGGCCTTTTGCTCACCCTTTCTTTTGATGTATGTCCCCAGGTTATGAGATGCAGTAATGAACCTAGGATGAACATAAGGAGAAGCCTTTCAAGTGTTTAAGAAGAATGTTTTATGTTGTTTTCATGTATTATGTTCCTAGTTTCCAAGACACTAAACCTTAAAGATCCTCAGTTTTGTGTAATGTAATGAAAGTTTATGTTATAAAAAGGCGGGATGCTATACCTCCAACTTAAACATACCCAATTCATTTGAGGGAGATATAGGTCCCACTATTAGTAAAAAAAAAATGACCAAGAAAAATAACATAATCATAAAACATGAATAATTTCATAAAAACATTGCTTTTGAATTTTGTAATATAGAATTTTAAAATAGTATTTTTAAAGCAATGTACCTTACAAATATCATATAAATTGAAGTTAGAATTGGTATAATAAAGGTAATATGTGTATCCACTAAAAATACACATAAATAAACATAATATGAATTAAATTCATTACAAAAATAATCTTAGTACCCCATAATTAATGAAATAGAAGGTTAACCCAAAGAATTAAAGTTGTGTTAAGAATTACCTTACAAATATCATATAATTTAAGTGATAATAGAATGAAAATATTATGTTTATACACTGTAAATACACATAATAAAACATAATATAATAAAAAATTAATTACAAAAATATTCTTAGTACCATATAATCAATGAAGTGGAAGGATAACCCCAAGAATGGAAATTGGGTTAAGAATTCACTTACCTCGGGTTCATCTTAATTCAAATTCACTTAAAACTCCTGTATAATGGTTAATAGAGTGTTATTAATATTATAAAGATAAATATTTATGTTTTTAACACCATATATGATCATTTTATAACATAATTACACCCATTAATTAATAATATTTTGTTCTTTCCATTGTTTTGGGTGCGTTCTTCACATGATGTCTATGGTAGGTTTGTAAAGTATTTTCTTGTCAAATGGAAGAAAAAATATATAAGTGGAATTAAATAGTGTTAATATGTTTCCATAATTTTAAATGATTCCATAAATTATTATGTTTATATGGTATGAGGATGAATCATTAGATAAATCATTAGTGATATTCCTTCAGATCATTTTGGCGGTTCTTTGATAATCACAAACTTGTTTCATCCTAAAAATTTAATATTATGTATAAGGAACTGACCTTAAACATTAAATATTCTTGAATTAAATTGATAATTCACATTGAGGATTTTTTCAGGATTAGAGTTTTAGAGAATTTGGTCATAACATTTACATAACAACATGAATATTACATGTATACAATTCTACTCAGTATCCATTTTTTTCATAAAATAAAAACTCTTGAAAATAATTCATGTCTAGTTCCATGTTTTAGACAACAAGAGTTTTCATTGATCCCATCCTTGAACCTATTAATATTTAATTCCTGTAAAAAACATTTCAAAACATGGGATGAGCATAAAATGCTCAGTAAAGGTTATAAAATAATGAAAAAAAACCTTAGCCCAAATAAAAATCTATGAAACTATACTTTTCAATCATAACATACCTCATGAAATCATAAGATTTATGAATAACACATAGAAATCATAAATAATAAAGTTAAATTACGGAATCCATATCAATCTTACATTGTAGCTATCACATCTATATAGAGAGTCACATTTGGAATACCCATCACAGTATAATCCTTAAATCTCTTAGGAGAAACATTCACATTTACCTTCGTCACGTTATCCAATGCATTGGAGAGCTATCACGGGCTCACCCACCCTAGGTTTATCATGGAACCAACCGTATACATAAACAATGCCCAATAACCATAACATATTCATGACATATAACACAATCATAAAGGAAAGATAAAATTTCCACATTCCAATCACAATATATCAAATCAATATATAGAAATAAACAATGCTTTATCAAATCATTTTCAAAAACATTTAAAACATTTGATAAAGAGATTTTTGAATCAAATTGTCCCATACTACATTGAATATTTTAATGAATTGTCATTTTAATACATTAATGTCCATATAAATAAATCATAAAAAGCATTTTCAAAGAATGGACATTAATGATAAATATTTAAAATAATAAATATTTAAAACATTTAAAACGATATTTTAGTTAAAGAGTTTTTAACAAAATGAGAGATGCTTGAATACAAATAATTGAGGAATAACATTTAGTCATAACTTTATAATATCATTAGAATAAAGGGATTCATGATATAATATTTCAAGGGACAGTTTATATACTATATAAAATTGAATTGGTGCATAATAATAATGAACTCTCAATGGAATGTAAATTGAGACGAAATCCATTATAAAAAAGGTATAATTAAATTAAGGATAAATAAGTTACATATTATTGTGTGAAAAATATAAATACACTCAATATGATTGGATATTCAGTGTAAATCAATCATAGGAAATTCACACATGTTCTTTTTAATACAAAACCAATGACTTGGATGTTTAACTCAATGAATGGAAATTGAGTTAAAATTAAACTTATCAAGTTCATATCGATGACTTGAGAATTTATATATGGAGTGATTATGTGTATCAAATTTATATAAACACCAAGGGGAGTGGAAATTAGAACATAAATAAATAAATAGTCATTCCACACATAATCATATCATGACATAATTAAGAACTAGAATATTAACCCAAGGAATAGAAATTCGGTTAAAAGGTTCCCATACCGATTTGGTAACTTAAAAAACATACATCCCATGAATGAAGGATCATAAAATAAATATGTAAATACTGATAAATTGAAGTATATTACACAGTGAATACAATCATGGGCAGTACATATACCACACAAAAATAAATAGTGGCAATATAGCCTGAATCTCATGGGTATAAAAAGTGAGATGAAAACCCCTTACCATGTTGTAATCAATAGAGTCGTATGACCAAAAGTTAATAACCACAAAATGAATCATATAATACCATGAATATAAAGATAATAATGATAATATATATCAAATGGAAGTACATAGTACACCATGTGCAATAAATAAGTGGTGAACAATGGAAATATCACAAAATTAAAAGTGAGATAAGAAATCCCTCACCTCGTGTCCGACTTGATTCATTTGTTCCTTGTTCTTCCTGAATAATAAAATAAAGTTAATTTATAATTTCTTATGAACCTTTTTCATGTTTATTATTCTTTTTATATCACTTATTACCATGTTATAAACACAATGCAATCATTTAAGTTAATAATGGTCGTTTTGTCGATATTTGGTACTTGAGTTAGAAATAGACTTCTTATAATTTCAAGTTGTCCTTGGGGTCAATAGTTTATTATATCCAAAATGATATTAATGATTTAGATATCATATATATCATATATATCCAGTATATATATGTATTTATAGTATTACATAACATTTAGAGGTAAGAAATGAAATGCACCGTTCATGGAGACAGTAAGTCGTACGTTCACATGAACACTACTTTTATTTCTATTTTTTATTTAAAAAAATAATTATACATAGTTATATTATAATTATAGTATAATATAATATATAATATCATTAAATAAATCCTTTATATGTCCCATATATGAAATTAACGAGTCATATCACTTTGAGGGCGCGGTAGTCCGCACTTCCACAAATGAAATTATCGCATTTAACCATAATGGAAACCATAAAGGGATGCTATAAAAGACAAATATCGAAGAATAAAAAAACTTAAGAATAATTTATATCATATATAAATATATTTTCATCTTAATGGCCACCATGAGAGGCGGTAGGAGATAATTGAACAATCATCGTTTCGTGAGGCATTAGTTCTCCAACCACAGAAACAGTATGTTTTTCACCCATTAGATGGAGGTGTTTGTAAGTGTAGTTATAATACATCTCATAAAAACATACTAGTATATTTAGGATACTGGTGTTGTAATATAATAAAATAATAAAAATATTTTAGGGGTTGGAGAAGTAAAATAAAAAAAAGAATTTAAGAAAAACTGTTACCTTTAATTTGGGTAACTCCCTTTGGTTTGAACCAAAATGACTTCTTGAAGTGCCTTATACCTAAGTTGAGGATTCTAGGAGGAGGCAAGGGATAATTAGAGCCTATTTGGGCAGGGTTTTGATGAGACAAGGGGCTTGAGAGGTGTGTGGAGTGAGTAAGAAGTGATGGATTTTTATAAAGGGGAGGAGGGGTTCTTTAGGATAGTGTGAAAATATTAATTTATTATATAATGATATTCAGTTTCTAAAGGTCCAAAACTAATTAAAGTAAAATATGAGATGACTAATGGTATAAATAAAATCATCCAATATGAATTGGATAGGTTTTTGATGTTATTTTAAAATTTATAATCTTATTTATTTAAATCATTTATTAATGAGATAAATACTGAATCATTATTATGTCATGAATAATTTAATTTATTTGATGTATAAAAATTATAAAACAAATACCATGATGTAGAAAATAGTTTCATATTTACAATGGATATTTATAGTCGAAAATATAACTTATATAACCCCATATAAAAATTAATTTACTAAAAGATATTTGTTTGTGTCATTTTTGCCTTTACATTAAATTAATTAATCTAAAGTATCATTATCACTCTCAAGTAGCTCCATGGTGTCCCAAAATCGATCCAAAGATTCCCATAATCGTAAATGACTTATTAAATAAGTTTAGGACAAGTGATAAATTAATTTTGTATTATTATGATATTCTTTTTACCTTGAATTACTATATTTACCTTTAACCGCGACAAATAAAAGTCAAAAGTTATTATTCACCAAAAATTATTTTCGTCTTATAGAACAAAATTTTACTAACTAATAACAACCATGTATGTCAGATTTTTGAAATTCAATTCACAGAAGCAGTAAAATTTCATTTAAATGAACACATTAGTTTTTTAACTATTACTAAGTGGTTTCAATATTCATCAAAAATTGATGTTTTTTCAGGAAAATACTAAAAATTAAGCTTAATCTATATTTGATATTACAAATTCATTAATGATGTCTATTTTACAAAATTAAAAACATATAAGTAACATTAATTAATTTAAAAATAAATTCATGTTGTCAAAACAAATAGCGTGTTTTTAAGAAACAATTTCTATCAAAAGATTGAAACTTTTTTATGTCCAATTTCAAAGTAAAATTAATTACAATGACCAACATTGGATTAAATGGTAAAAATATATTATAATTACACTTTAAAAACAATTAAAAAGATAATATAATTATATAAATAAATTAGATTAAAAGGCACTTTTGAATTTAAATACAGTATTTTCACTATTCATCAAAAATGAACTTTATCAGAAAATACCAAAAATTTACCCAAAGTAAATTTTGATGTCCCGAATCTAAAGAAGAATTTTATTTTGTCAAATATAACATATAAAAATGAACAAAACTTGATTTAAAGAGGGTTCTCCATTAAAAGGCGGTAAATTGACCTTTTGTTGAATATTAGAGTATTCATGCTTAAAATTAGAATCATTCATATTTTAAGCCCCTAAATTTTATTGGATAAATATAAAAACATTTAATAAACATGTATAATAATTTTGTAGTTAGTTCTGTTCATTACCTCCATTACAACGGGTTGACGTTAACTATCATTTTAAATAATAATATTATATTATTATTCTTCAATATAACTCAATGTTGTGTGTAACGTAAGATTTCAAAGAAATATTTTGTTGTGTATCAGGTACGCCATCGAACATAGCATCACCTTTAATGTAAAAATAATATTTAATTCAAAAATATTATTAAATATGAAAATGTATTACTCATTATTTACCTAAGATGTTACAATATGCATATAAGTTAATTACAGAACATAATATATGTAATATAAAAAAAATTAAAATATGTTTCAACCATTAAAATGGTTTTACAACCATATTTTAAGGAAGTAAAGAAAATTGGAAACACATCATCCACAATTTTGGTAAATCAGCACATCATGGATAATGTTTTTATTTTTAGAATAAGAGGGGGGAGGAGAAAAAGTAATTTGATGATTTTTTCCATAAACATGATAAAAATATATAATATATATAATACTAGAGATTTAATCTCTCTTGGATAATGGGAGGATAAAAGAGTATAAGAAAATAAAATAAATAAAAATAAAACACAAGAAAATAAAAGAGGATCTTTACCTCTTGATCTGTTCTCTTTGGGATCCTCATAAAGGCATTTGGTTTTGAACTTTTAGTGTGACCAGCAGGTATTGGGTGTGAGGAAGAACATTGGGAAGGGTTTTGGAAGAATTTAGACAATGATCAAATCTTTATAGGTGTGAGAGGAAGAGGGGGCGAGGGTGGTATTTATAGTGGAGGAGAGGAAGAGTTTTCCATTATTTTAATCATTAGTTTAATATTTTCTCTCAAGACTCTGAATAATATTGATTCGTATGACCCAAAATAGTAAAGAGTGCATCTGATTTCGAACCAATAGATATTTACATCATCCATGACTCAATAATTATGCATAAATAAATTTATTTTTCATTTTTTTGTAAATTATTGAATTTAACTATTCACAAAAAATTCATGTATTTTAGAAAAATACAAAAAATTTACCATAACTACTTTTCAATGTGTAAAATTCAAAAATGAACTCCATTTTTTGAAAATAATTTTCTAAATATGATTAATTTAATTTTTAAATAAAATCATAATTTATTTTAAAATTAATAATTTTAAAACTATAAATCATTTTATATCACATTGAAAAATTAATCAATATCTCATTATCTTATAACCTAATGAAAATAAAATAATAATATTATTTACTATTCACAATTTTCACTTAACTATTAATTTTACTATTCATAAGGGTGTGTTAATATTCACTAAAAAAACAAGTTGGTTCTATCTAACTCCAAATAACTTACTGATCACAATTGTAGATGAGAATTTTTTGAAATTCAAATAATAGAAGTGGAAACATTATATTTAACGGATTTTTTATTTCTATCTCATTAGAAATTTTTTTCATTATATAGAGACTCAATGTTTCATTTATTTCAATTTGTTTTTAAAACCTTGGGGTGTTACATTCTCCCCAACTTCTGGAAATTCCGTCCTCAAAATTTTATTTACTTATAAAACAAATGAGGGTACCTTTACCTCAAAGCATTTTAAGATTCTCATGTTACTTATTTAACCATGTGGTTTCTTTACAAAACCATTACCTGGTATATTACCTTATTCTGCAATACTTTTTCTCTTCGATCAGGAATCTGAATAGGTATCTCTTCATAAGAAAGTTTCTCTTCCAACTGAACTGCTTCTGGGTTCAAAACAAGAGATGTATCTGGAACATACTGTCTCATTATAAAAACATGAAATACATTGCGTACCTAAGATAAAATCAAAGGTAAATATACTCAGTAGGTTAATGGTCCAACTTTCTCTATGATTTCATAAGGTCCAATAAACAGTGGGATCAACATCCCTTTCTTAGCAAAACACATAACACTTTTTCATGGTGATATTATAAGAAAAACCTGATCACCTACCTCGAAAGAAAAGTCTATCCTCTTATTATCCACATAACGTTTCGGCCTGCTCGGAGCTGACCACTTGTGTTTCTGGATCATATTCACTTTCTCAGCCACTTCCTCTACTAATTTTGGTCCCATAAATTTTGTTTCCCTAACTTCATCCCGAAATTCTAGAGTTCGACACCACTTACCATATAATGCCTCAAAAGGAGCCATCTGTATACTAGAATGAAAACTGTTATTATAATAAAATTCAACTAAAGAAATATGATGACCCCAACCTCCCTGGTAATCCATTGAACAAGATCGAAACGTATCCTCTAAAGTCTGAATCATCTATTCTGACTTCCCATCTGAATAATTATGAAATGATGTAATGAAATTTAATTATGTTCCCAAAAAATTAAAAAGGCCATTCCAAAAGTTAGAAGTGAAACTGAGATCATAGTCAGATATAATGAAATGAATAAATACATGTAACATGATAATCTTTTCAAGGTACTGTCTAGAAATCTTGTCCAAAGACACAGTATCTCAAATTAAAAGGAAATGAGTAGATTTAGTCAATCAATCAAAAATAACCCAGATTACATTATTACCTTGATAATTACTTGGTAGCCCCACAACAAAGTCTATGGATATATTTTCCCATTTCTACTATGGAACTAGTAAAGGTTGAAGCATCACCTTCAGAAAATTCTGCTCTATATTAACATGTTGACATGTCAATAATTTCATGATAAAATATGTAATATATATTTTCATTCCATCCCACCAAAAATATCCCTGAAGGTCTCTATACATATTTTTTCTACCAGGATGAACTGAAAACATAGAACTATGAGATTCAAAAAACAATTATTTCTTCATCTGAGAATCACAAGGCACACACAATATCTTTCCAAATCTTAGAACACAGTATTTATCAATGTTAATTCTATAAACTTACCATTTTAACAAATTATACCTTTTTCTATAGTTCCCCTCCTACTTTCTATGGTTGTTTAATTCTGTCTAACAAAGATGACTGTAGTAAAACATGAAATAAAATAGAGGAATTTCCTAAACTAAAAACATCCAAGGCAAAATTCATGAAATAATTAATCAAAGAGCCTCGTTCTAGCCATAATATAGTTAATAATGCACAATGTTTTCGACTGAAGGCATATTCCACTTTGTTTGATTTTCTAGGCTGGTAATTTAATGTGAAATTATAATCCTTCATCAATTCAATCCATCTTCTCTTCCTCATATTTAATTAGTTATGAGTGAATATATACTTATGAATTTTTTGGTCAGTATATATTTCACATTTGGATCTGTATAAAAAATTCCTCAAAATCTTCAAAGCAAAAAAACAAAGATTCTAATTCAAAATCATATATGGGATAATTTAACTCATTATGTTTTAGTTGTCTTTAAGCATAAGAAATTACCTAATCATTTTGCATGAGAACACAACCAAGTACCTTTAATGAAGCATAACTATAGGTGATAGACTCACTATTTCTGGAAGGTAGGGTCAGAACTAGAGCATTCACCAATCTTTTTTTAATTCTTGAAAACAATCATCACATTTTTTTGTCCAAAAAATTTAACTCCTTTTTGTGTTAACTTACTCAGTGGACTAGATAACCGTGAATTTGTTTTCAACAAACCTCTAGTAATAGCCTATCAAACCAAGATAACTATGAATCTTAGTAATATTTTTGGGTCTTTTCCATTGTTGAACAACATTCATTTTAGCAGGATTAATAGTTATACCATATTTACAAACAGTATGATCAAGGAAAGAAATTTGTTATAACCAAAATTCACATCTGATAAATTTTCCAAAAAATATATTTTATTTTATAGTTTGGAAGACGTCTCTTAGATGTTTTTCATGCTCCTCTATACTTATATAATATACCATAGTTTCATCAATAAAAACAACCACAAACTTATCCAAGAACTCATGAAATATTCTATTCATAAGATCCATGAATAGTGTAGGATCATTAGTTAATCCAAACAACAAAAAAAAATTCCTAATAACCATATCTAGTTCGAAAACCTATTTTAGAATATCATCCTCCTTCACTATCTGCTAATGGTACGCTAATATTAAGTCAATATTGAAAAAATATTGATCTCCCTAGAGCTGATCAAACAAATCATTGATATGAGGAAAAAGATACTTTTTCATAACAATAATGTTATTTAAGGTTCTATAATTAATGAAATTATCATGGAATGATCTTTCTTTTTAATGAACTAAACATGAGCTCCCCATGGTGAAGTGCTAGGATAAATGCAGTCTTTACCAAGCAACTCCTGCAACTGATTTCTCAATTCATGATGTTATATTTCATCCATTCGATAAGGGGGTTTTGAAATTAGATTAAAATGAAGAAATGTGTCAATTGTGAATTCAACTTCATGATCAGGTATAATGTTGGGTAACTCATCAGGATAAACATCAAGGTATTCATTTACCACAGGCACATCATTAATATGAACAATTCCCTTATTTTCAAAAATATGACAAAGATAGATTTCATTTCCATATTTCAACAGTTTATGAGCTTCCTGATATGTTATCAATTGTATGGGTTTGTTCTTGTATACAAACTGAAACTCTTTCTAGAAAACAACTTCTTTATCTCTACAATCAATCTTAGTATGATAAACAGAAATCCGATCCATACCCAAAATGACATCAAACTCTACTAAAGGAAAAAAAAGGTTTTTAGGCAATGCATTTCCACATATAACAATAGGAAGATTCTTAAAATACATTTTTACAAAAACATTTCCCCTCTGGTGTTTTAACAATAATTTATGGTCTGATTTGTTGTGGTGATATGTCCAATTTACCAGAAAAATTCTCAGAAATAAAGGAATGTGTAAACCCCGTATCAAACAAGACTTCAGCAAAATCTGAGTAAATAAACAAAGTACCTGATACAACTTCATTGGATGGCCCGAAATCTGCTGATGTAGTCAGAAATAATCTCACTACACCTCTCTGCTTATAGTTTGGATGCTTTCCATCACTCAGATCTTTCTTTGGGCGGGCATTTTCATAATGAACCATCTCACCACATTCGAAACACTTTACAGTTTTGTTATCAGGATTAATCATAAGATCATTTTCATTACAATCTTAGGCCATATGTCCAAAATTAACAAATTTAAAACACTTCCCATTTTTAGTAAGGCATTCCCCAGGGTAATTTTTACCACACTTTTCATAAACGGAAAATTGAACTTTCTTACCATCAGATTTATTTGATTGATTCTTACCCATCACTTTCAATATGAACATCTTATTCTATTTGTTCACAAAGTACACATGATCATCAAAGAACTATATTTCTACCCTCTCAACACATCAGATAAGTTTCTCATAACTTTTGAATTCTTAGGAGGCCAATGCTTTTTTGTATCTTTACTTCAATCCTGAGTAAAAACAGTTGATTTTTCTATCAAAATCTTGAATAAGATTTAGAGCATACCTTACCAATCCGGTGAAGTTTGCTTCATACACACCCACTGTGTCTTCCTCTTTTCCCCTCAATTCTAGGAATTTCTTCTCTGTCATAAGTCGAACCACGTTACGAAAATATTTTTAAGGAAAAGACTTTTAAATTGATCCCAGTCTAAGGCTTCAATCTCTTCTCTATCCCGGATATTTTTGACCATTGATCACCACTAATCAACTTCACCTACAAAATGATAAATGGAAAGACTAACCTTTTTATTTTATGAACATTCCATAGAATTGAATATCATTTCAAGGGATTCAATCCATCCTCAAGCCGCTATTGGGTCAGAAGATCCACTGAAAGCAGGATGGTGTTTGCCTTATAAAATGTTCCACTATCGTCATGTTCCTTTACGGTAGCTTTGGTTGTTCTTTTGCATGGATGCCAATGCCATTTATTGCCAGCGTCAGTTAAGACATTACCATCACGAAGTACTCAGTTCCAATTCCCAACATTCTCAGTTACAGATTCATAAAGATATCAGCCTCTTGGTTCCTTCCAACTTCAACTTCCCTGTTTCTTCTATGGAAAACCATTCTGAACAGACATATCATTGATGAAGCAACATGGTAATATTTAAATTCTATAGCATTTCAACATAAAAAGAAGGTAATAATCATTTACGATATTCTATTAACATCATCTCAACTCTTAAAGTTATCTAAATTGTGGTCTGATACC
Organism: Viscum album; assembly: GCA_963277665.1. NCBI lineage: Eukaryota > Viridiplantae > Streptophyta > Magnoliopsida > Santalales > Viscaceae > Viscum > Viscum album. The sequence continues at coordinate 526,013,649 of OY728150.1, forward strand.
AACTATAAGGACTAGACTATATACATTGACTATAGGAAAAGTGGGCTTTTGCGATGGGTTATTTGCGACAGGTTAGTGTCCCATCATAAATAATAAGGTATTTGCGATAGGGCAATAGTTCCCATCATACAAAGTTTTGTCGCGAGTTGCACGCCAAACCACAGGAAGGGTATTTGTGATGGAATTTTATGCCCGTTAGAAATACCCGATGGCATTTTTTATTATTTACGATGAGATTTTTTTCCTGTCGCAAATAGTATGTCGACATGTTGGAATTTGCGATGGGAGCCATCACAAATTACTTTTTAACCACCAAGTATTTGCGACGGGCCCCATCATAAATAACACTATTTGTGATGGGAATACCGTAGCAAATATGCCCATCGCAACAAATCTAACCTATATATATATATATATACCCCACCCGTTTTTTCTCATTCCACTCAATTCTTTACACATCTCTCTCTTTGTAGTTGGAAATTTTTGTCTTAAAATTTTTCATAGTTTAAAATTTTAATTCGAGGAATTATTCACAGCTTATATCCTTCCAAAGCTTCAGTTTTAAGGTATTTATCTATTTGTTTCTACTTAATTTATTTAATATAATTTTAGGTATAATTATTGTTAATTAGTTGTATATAAATTAAATTAGAATTAGATAGTTTTATTTATATTTGTTTATGTTTATTTTTTCAAATAATTACGTGTGATAAGTATGCTTGGGTATTAATTAATAGTTACTTTTTTAATTAGTATTAATTAGTAATAATTAGTATTAAATTATAATAATTAGTGTTAAATTCTAAATCTTTTTATTAAATTGTAATAATTAGTATTAAATTGTAAGAATTAGTAATAAATAGTAACAATTAGTAATAAATTGTAATAATTAGTAATAAATTGTAATAATTAGTTATAATTTTCAATAATTAGTAAAAAATTGTAATAATTAATAATAAATAGTAATAATTAGTAATAATTAGCAATAATTAGTAATAAATTCTAATATATACTAATAAATTCTAATAAATAGCAATAAATTCTAATAAATAGCAATAAACAGTAATAATTGGCAATAAATTGTAATAATTAGTAATAAATTGCAACAATCAGTAATAATTAGTAATATATTCTAATAATTAGTAATAAATTCTAATAATTTGTAATAATTAGTAACAAATTGTAATAAATTGTAATAATTAGTAAAAAATTCTAATTACTAGTAATAATTAATAATAAATTGTAATAATTAGTTATAAATTGTAATAATTAGTAATAAATTGTAATAATTAGTAACAAATTGTAATAATTAGTAATAAATTGTAATAATTAGTAATAAATTGTAATTAATAGAAATAAATAGTAATAAATTGTAATAAATTGTAATAAACTCTAATAATTAGTAATAAATTGAAATAAATTATAATAATTTGTAATAAATTCTAATAATTAGTAATAATTTTCAGCAATTAGTTATAATAAGTAATAAATTATAAGAATTAGTAATAGTTAGTAATAAATTCTAATAATTAATATTAAGTTGTAATAAGTTGTAATAATTAATAACAAATTATAATAATTATTAATAAATTATAATAGCTAGTAAGAAAATTTTAATAATTAGTGGTAAATTGTAATAATTTGTAATAAATTGTAATAATTAGTAATAAATTGTAATAAATTGTAATAAATTATAATAAATTATAATAAATAGTAATAATTAGTAATAATTAGTAATAAATTCTAATAATTAGTAATAAATTGTAATAATTAGTAATAAATAGTAATATTTAGTAATATATTGTAATAATTAGTAATAATTAGTAATAAATTACTATAATTAGTATTAAAATGCAATAATTAGTAATAAATTGTAAGAATTATTAATAAATTGTAATAATTACTAATAAATTGCAATAATTAGCAATAAATTGTAATAATTATAAATAAATTATAATAATTAGAAATAAATTGTAATAATTAGGAATAATTATTAATAAATTGAAATAATTAGTAATAATCAGTAATAAATTATAATAATTAGTAATAAATCCTAAAAATTTATATTAAATTCTAATAATTTGTATTAAATTTTAATAAATTATAATAAATTATAGTAAATTTTAATAATTAGTAATAAATTGTAATAAATTATAAGAAATCATATTAAATTGTAATAAATTGAAAAAATTATAATAATTAGTATTAAATAGTAATAATTAGTAATAAATTGTAATAATTCGTAATAAATTGTAATAATTAGTAATAAATTGAAATAATTTGTAATAAATTAGTAATAATTAGTAATAAATTTTAATAATTAGTAATAAATTGAAAATATTAGTAATTAGTAGTAATAAATTCTAATAATTAGTAATAAATTATAATAATTTGTAATAATTAGTAATAAATTATAATAATTTGTAATAATTAGTAATAAATTCTAATAATTAGTAATAATTAGTAATAAATTGTACTAATTAGTATTAAATTATAATAATTAATAATAATTAATAATAAAATGTAATAAATTGTAATAATTAGTAATTATTAGTAATAAATTATAGCAATTAGTAATAATTATTTGTAAATTGTACTAATTAGTAATAAATTATAATAATTAGAAATTAATGGCAATAATTAGTAATAATTAATAGTAATTAGAATTTTTTTAATAAATTTTAATAAATTTCCCCAATTTACAACGGATTTACGACTCCCTTTTTTCCGATGCCTTATCTTCTTATAATTTTCTTCCATTGAAATTACTATGAAAAATCTATCATGACATATGAATATCTATTTTCGTATGAATGAGAATGGAGAGTAGCATGACAAGTCCTTCTTTCTCTCCATTCTCATGAATACGAAAATTGATATTCGTATGTCAGAGTAGATTTTTCATACTGATTTCAATCAGATATATTTGCAAGGAAATGAGAAATTAGGATAAGGAGGCTCTTTTTCATGATGCCTCATCTCCTTGAAACTTTCTTCTATTGAAATCACTATGAAAAATCTCCTATGGCGTATGAATATCCATTTTCGTATGCACGAGAATAGAGAGCAGTGTGAAGAGGCCACCCTGCTCTCTATCTTCGTGCATATAGAAAAGGATATTCGTACAACATAGTCGATTTTTTCATAGTGATTTCAGTAGGAGATAGTGGAGGTGAATCATCAGGAAAAATAGAAGCCACCAATCTGCTGTAAATTATGTTTCTAGTAATTAGAAATCATTAATACAAATTAGCTTCAATTAATAATAATTTATGGTAATCAGTAAAAATTATAATATGTTAGTGTAGATTAGTATAAAAGTTTTAAAAAATACTGTAAATAAGTATACAACAATAGAATTTATTATAATTTTATAGAAAAAGGGATTTAATTGTCTTCTCATTTTTTGAAAGTGTTTTTCTAATATCAAATTATACAAAAAACTAATTATTTAATATTTTTTAGAGAAATACAGAATATGGAAGTTGTCAACTACCATTATTAGATGACATATCTTGGATAAATCACTGTATGAAGCCAAATGGTTGTGGTTTAAATCCTATATATATTGACGATGTTAATGATTTCTTATCATTTGTATCATCAAAACCAACATTTATTTCAGAAGGGTAAATTGAGTTTCCTTTTAAAAAATGTTCTCTAAGGACGTTTGACACATCTGAAATTGTTGGGGGTAATTTATTGAATTTTGGTTATCAAATAGATTTTGTTTTTCAGTATCAACATGTTGAACACAGTTTCAGAGAAGATACTAATAATTTGGTTCTATATCCATCACAATTCCAAAATTATTAATTGATGTGGTAGGTCTGTCTTTTCAACATGCTGAAACTCAGGATGATATTAATTTAACTCATGTGTTGGAACTATCACATTTTTTTGAGTTGTTATGGTCTGGCGCAAATGCCATATATCCTAGTTGCAAGAAAAGAAAATTTTAAGTTGTTGATAAATTTATAGCTATTAAATTAGATAATGGAATATAAAATAACTGTTTTGATTAGATATTATATTTGGTAAAAACACTGCTACCATAAGGAAATGTGTTTCTAAAAAATTTCTATGAAAGCAAGCAGCTGGTCTATAATCTGGGTCTTGGGTATCATTAGATTCATGCATGTTCAAATGATTTCATCTTATATTATGGTAAAAATGAGTCATTGAATAGTTGTCCCACATATGGAAAATCGAGGTACAAAGAGGATAAAAAAGGTAATTCTAGATTTATTCCTATAAAACAATTGAGATATTTACCACTTACACTAATATTGTAACATTTATTTATGTCTCAAAACATAGTATTATTGAGGTCATGGAACGAAACCAATATTTCAATTGGTAAAACCATAAATCATCCCTACGATGGTGATTCATGGAAACAATGTGACCAACTGCACCCGTCTATTGCTTTAGAAGCCCAAAACATGTGATTGGGTCTTTCTACTCATGTTTCTATCCATTGGGTTCTTACAGTAGTTAGTATTTATGTTTGTCTGTTTTTATAACTATGTACAATTTACCTATTTGGATGTTGATGAAGGAACCTTATACCTTTTATAACTTATTAATTTTAGAACATCTGAAAAAGAATATTGATATTTATTTGAAACCATTGATTGATGAGTTAAATTCATTATGGAGTAATGGTATCAATACATTTTATGTCACTACGAAACAAAATTTCTTGCTGAAAGCTGTAATGATATGGAAAATTAGTGAATTACCAGAATATGGTATGTTATATTGATGGAGTAAACATGGTACAAAATCATGGTCGTACTGTATGATAGACAACAAATCATTTATGCTCATCAATGGAAAAAAACCTTGTTTCTTAAACTGTTATTGCAGATTCCTTCCAACTGATCATCCTTTTCGGAGGAACAAATATCATTTCAGAAAAGGTAGAATTTAAAGATATGGACCTCCAACAATGATCTTAGGTACATATTTAAAATCAATTGTTTCTTTATTACCTCCCATCACATTTGTACCAACAATAAACCAACATAAAATTGATGGATTTGGGAAGAAACGCAATTTGATAAAACAGAGAATTTTTTAGGATCTTCCACATTAGTCTGATTTGTTGGTCTATCACCCGTTGGATGTCATGCATATTGAGAAGAATAATTTAGATAATCTTTTTCATACAATTTTGGATACACCAGGTAAGACCAAAGATAATATAAGGGTATGATTAGATATTTCCCAAATTTATAGGGGAGCAGAACTTGAACTGTTTGAAATGTCAGATCATAGAATTTAATGAAGCCAAAAGAAGCTTATACACTCTCCAAAGAGAATATATTATTATTTTGTTAGTGGATTTCATATTTGAGACTTCCAGATGATTATGCTTCCAATTTAGGAAGATGTTACAGAAATGGTCATTTTAATGGATTAAAAAGTCATGAATTTAAGGTTATAATGGAAATACTTCTTGAAATTATATTAATAGGTTTGTTGAATTCTATGATTTGGGATGCGATTATAGACATATCATATTTTTTCCAAGACATTTGTGTAGTGTAAAGTGACTAAGATGCATTAAGATAACTACAAGAAGATGTTGTTTTAATTTTATATAAAATCGAAATAATATTTCTGACGACTTTGTTTGATTCAATATAACATTTTATATTACATTTTACACAATAAGAAAAATGTTGAGGTATGGTATAGTTCTGATGGATCTACCCATTTGAGATATTCATGCAGAAATTAAAGAAAAAATTATCTTAAAAATCAATATTTGTAGGTTCCATTGAATAATATTATTTACAAGAGGAATTTTATTTTTTCTACTCTCATTACATTCAATCTGAATATCCCCCAACACAAAAACATATGGGAAATGACTAAGTAAATGTTGACGATGAAATGGGAAATCAATTATCAATTTTCAATTAGCCCAAACATGGTTTCAATGGAGTTCCTGAATGATGGATTTCAGATTATGAACATCACAAAGATCATACATATGTTCTTCTCAACTATGAAGAAATTAAACCATTTGTACAATGAGTTATCCTATCAATTATTCTATAATTTTTTAATGAAATTTAATATTATTTTCTTTTTAGGTTATATGATAATCCTATCAAGGAAAAACTTCCAAAAAATTACAGAAGTTTTTCTTGAAGAACATCAACAAAAAAATTATTCTACTCATTTGAAGAAATTATATCATAAATTAAATTTTGTTTAACATATAAAATCAATTTATTATCTGTTATATTGATAATTTTTTTACAAATTTTCATGTATCTCAAGATGATGATAAAATTAATAATCAATTACGTGTATTGTGTAACCCAGAATAAAAATGGTTAAATATTATATTGAATATGTGGGGAATGGTTTTAAATTTTATACACATGCATATGGGGAATCAAAAAAACAATGAACCATGGTGTGTGCTTGAGAGGATTTCATCATAGAGAAGTTGAAGTTGACTTTTACAACATGATGGAAGAGACTATTGAACTGTGTCAGCTGGGATATCATTACATAATGAAGTGTAAATGTCAGGGTTCAGATACTGAGAGATGCTTGCATGTTCATCAAACCCATGTAACTATTGATATTAAATATTAATGTTTTCTTATATTAAATGAATCATTTTTATTGGATCATCAAGTACATAAAATTTATTATTCAATATATTTTGTTACTTCAAGAGAGTTGAGTGATTGGTGGAGCATAATAAAGATTAAATATCAGTAAAATCCATTTACTCAAAGTGAATGTGGTTCTGCTGAATTAGGAGGAATTGAAAATTTTCAAGAGACTGCTCCAAATCCATTTTGTCATAAAGAGACAAAAATATTGATGATGACACCCCACAATTAAGGGTCGATGGAGACAATGATGTTAATGATGTTTAAATGAATTTGCAATGATAAGAGATGATGAAACTAAAACTCATATGGAAATTGATGATGTTGAGGAGGAATATGAAGACATTGACATAGTCGTATATGAAGATGAGGATAAAGATGAACATTGACATAGTTAAATGCTGGTTATAATCATATATAATATATATAATAGTTGTTTTAAATTGTTTACTAACAAAAGTCATTTTGTGTTTCTTATGGATGAGGATCTTTATCGTGTGTTACATAAATTAAGATCTATCTTTGGATGAGCAGGATTTTTAGGTCATCTGACCCTCAGACTACTTGTTATTCAAGGAGGACTTAGAGGGGGAGTGGTCTTGCCAATTTTATGATTTATAAACCCATCCCCGAGTGATGCCCACATCTTGGTTTCAATCCACGCATGCAGAGATATGTTTACATGTGCGTTTTAGTTAGTTTTAAATAGTTTATTTACATACTAATTGTTTGATTATTATTATTATTTTATAGCTTTATGCATATAGCTTCTGGATAGGGGAGTTCTATATTGCAAAATTATTTTTCTAAAGCATGGGTCTCATGGGATCATATTCCCGTTGATGTAAAGCACCTCGTGTTTGAACATTGGATGGTACGTAAATAAAAAATATTTCTTTTGAAATTAATTAATTAATATCTTTATATTATAAATTATTATTAGGGTTTTCGTTATCCCAACGATAAATGAATGCATGGGGGTATCTGGAAGGCATTGTAGGTGACTATGCGTCAGCGTTACAATCAGTTTTTTGCACAATTTGAGAAGATAAGCAATGGAGAAGGGAGTGATGGAGTTTGATGAGTCTTTTTAGGCCCAAAAACCTGATTAAATTTCATCTCAGGTTTGGGATAGATTATTTTCACACTGGTTGGGTGGTCATTTTCTATGGAGATCATCAGTAGGTCGACAAAACTAGGGGAGAAAAGAGGTTACACATCGAGTCGGTAGTCGTACATTTAGTACGCATAGGGAGAATATGGTAAGTACTTTTTTTAAAATATTTTATTTAACTTTTAGTGTAAAGAGTTACTTGTATATTCTTAGAGGAAGTAGAACATCATAATATTTCAGAGTTCTAAGTTTATAAGAGGATGTATAGTGATCAGACCACTGGAGAGATTAGAGGTGCGTACCATTATCATATTGTTGTTTGTATATTCTATTTTTGAGTTTAAAATTTAATTTAAAATAATATTTTAACTATTTTATTTTTAAATTGTAATTGAAGAAGTCATATGAGGGTAAAACATCTCAAACACAGATTGAGAGTCAGCCTAAGACCGATACCTAGACCAGTGCCCCTTGATTTGATGAGACAACATGGATGAAGGTGAACCAATATTTCTGCAAGAAAGTCAAAGTTTTTGGTATCAGATATCGATTGGAGCCTACATATTATTATGACACCACTACAATGTTGGACTCTATCTCGAGAGGAGATCTTGGAGAGTCATCATCATTTGCTGGACAATATCAGGAGCAGTTGTGAGGTTAGAGTGAGCTTATAAAGAGTATGCGTAGGGAGCAGGAGCAGATTCCCCAATGGCAGTAGTAACAACATGAAGAGTTCCTACGATAGCAGTAGAAACAACAGCAATAACAGGATATGTAAGAGCAGATGCATTAATGGCAGTAGTAGTAGGAGCATGAGCAGTTGGATTACATTAGATATCTGACTCATGGTTTAGGGATGAAGTTACCTCAACCATCTCCTCCAACTCCTCCATATGACCCTCCCCCTAAGTAATCTATATATTTTTTTATGACAAAACATTTGAATATAAATTTTGTTTGTAAAATTAACTATTCATATTTTTATATAATGCCTTTTTTATATTGTTGCAAATATTACATTTTTATTATTTATTTATTTTTTTATTGTTTTATTAATTTATTTAATTTTTTTAGTTTTTATTATTGATTATTTTGTTTTTATTATTTTTCATGTATATTGAGTTTTTTATTATTATATAATTTTTTATTATATTAGTAATATTAATATTTTTATTTAATTAATAATAATAATAATAATATATTATTATTATTATATGAATATTAATTTATTATTTGATAATTTATTTTATTTTACTAATATTAATATTATTTTATTATTATTTTTTATTTTTGTAAACGTTTTGCAATGGGCCCTGTCGTAAATAGTATTTGTGACGACCCGCCACAAAAAATGTTTCAAAAACTCTGCAAGACTTTTTGCGATGGTCCCGTTATAAAAATGTATTAAAAAATGAGAAAGATATTTGCGACAGATCCGTATACCATCGTAAATATATTTTTTTCGACAGACCATCGTAAAAAAAAATATTTTCGACGAACTTTTATGCAACAAGGAATTTGCGACAAGGCCCATCGTAAAAGGGTATTTGCAATGGTATCCCTTCACAAATTCCCCATCCCAAATGTCCCATTTTCCAATAGTGATTAAATAATCTAGCTATTTCAACTAGATTTCACTTCCTTATATTCTCAAAGATATTTTTGTTTTATAAATTTAAAATGTTACTACATAACTCACACATATCAACCCACAAGTATGATAAGTGGGTACCATTAAAACAGTATCCATTTCTTATAAAAGATGAAACAAAATGACAACATTATTTGTTTAAAGAATATTGATAACATATAACATGACTTTATTATTTCTCTTACACATCCTTATAACCTATGAAAAGCATTTAAAAACATGGGATGAGCATAAAAACCGTAGTAAGGTATAAAAAAAGAAGGGAAGAAACCATTAGTTCATGAGTACTAATAAGCATATGAAATAATTTCACAAAGACGTACTTCTCAACCATATATACTTACTTTGTGAAACATGTGATTTCCATAAAACATTAAGGAATATATATATATATAAAACCATAATGGTATATTAGTTTATTACTTACTTATATTATAACCCTCAGATATACCTAATGATTTTTATCCTTCACAGATACCTTACATTGTAACCCTCACAACTATCTTATTATGTAACCACCACAGTTACACATAGAGTAACCATATGACTGACCTCTAACTTACACATACCCAATGCATTAGAGGGAGATACAGGTTCCACCATTCATAAAACAAATTTCCCAAGAACCATAACATAATCATAAAACATGAATAATTTTATAAAAACATTTCTTTTGAATTTTGTAAAATAGAATTTTAAAAGAGAATATTTATTGAAAAGTCCCTTATAAATATCATATAAATTGAAGTGAGAATTGATAGAATGAAATTAATATGTGTTTAAACTATAAATAGACATAATTAAACATAATATTAATTAAATTAATTACACAAATAATACAAGTACCATATAATTAATGAAATAGAGGGTTAACCCAAATAAAGAAAATTGGGTTTATAATTTCCTTAAAAATATCATATAATTGAAGTTAAAATAGAATGAACAGATCATTTTTACACACTATAAATCCACATAATAAAACATTATATAAACAAAAAATAATTACACAAATATTCTTATTACTATATAATCAATTAAGTGAAAGGATAAACTAAAGAATGAAAATTGGGTTAAAAATTATCTTACCTCAGGTTAGCCTTACATCAAATGAGCTTAAAACTCCTATATAATGGTTGAAAGAGAGTTATTAATATTTTAAAGAAACATATTGATGTTTTTAACACCTTATATGATAATCTTATAACATCATTCTATTTATTAAAAAATAAAATTCTGTTCTTTCCATTGTTTCGTGTGAGTTATTTACATGATGTCCATGGTTGGTTAGTAAAGGATTTTCTTATCAAATGGAAGAGAAAATAAACCAGTGGAATAAAATGGTGTTTATATGTTTATATTAAATTAAATTATTCCATAAATCATTTTGGATATATGGTATGATAATGAATCATTAGATAAATCATTAGTGATATTTATTTAGATCATTTTGGTGGTTCTTTGATAATCACAAACTTGTTTCATCATATTACTTTAATATTTTGCATATAAGTTAATTAAAGAAAATAAGAGAGGTCATATCATACAATTTAAATATATATAATATTGGAGCTTTCTTTCCTCTTGCATAATTGGAGGAGAAATAAGTATAAGAGAAGAAAATAATTGAAAATAAGACACAAGAAAATGAAAGAGGGTCTTTACCTCTTGATATCTTCTCCTTGAGATCCTCCTTAAGGCCACTGGTTTTGACCTTGTTGTGAGACAAGTAGGTATTGAAAAATTTCTAAGAGCCTTGGAAAGGGTTTTGGGTAGCATTTATACAATTCTCAAAGCTTGGGAGGTGTGAGAGGAAGAGGGGGTGAGGGTGTTATTCATAATGGAGGAGAAGAGGGGTTTTCCATTATTTTAATCATTAGTTTAATAATTTTTCTCAAGAATATGAATATTCATGATTAATGTGACCCAAAATAGTAAATATTACATGTGATTTAAAACCAATGTCCATTTACATTAGACATGAATTAAGCATGATCAAAAAATTCATTTATTTGGCATTTTTTTTAAAATTATCAAATTCAACTATTCCCAAAAAATTTATGTATTTTAGAAAAATACCAAAAATTCATCCTAACTATTTTTGGATGTGTGTAATTAAAAAATGAACTCTATTTTTATAAAATATGTTTCTAAATATTATTAATTTAATTTTTCATTAAAATCATAATTTATTCTAAAAATAACAATTTTAAAACTATAAACCATTTTATATCACCTTGAAAACTTAATCAAGATCTCATTATATTATACATTAAGAAAAAAATATTATCATTATTTTCTATTAATAAGGTTAAAATTACTATTCATATTACTATTCATAAAGGTATGCTATTATTCACCAAAAAACAAGTTGGTTCTATCAGACTCTAAATAATGTACTGATCACAACCATAAATGACTATTTTTCGAAATTCAAATCATAGAAGCAAAAAAATTGTATTTAATTGATAGTTTATAACTATATCCTTAAAACAATGTTTCATTATGTAGAGACTCATTTTTTCATGTATTTCAATTTATTTTTAAATCATTCGGGTGTTACATAATATATCTCGTCTCTTCATTCAAGATCTATTTTCTTAGATCTGGTGATCACCATTGAAGGATACACGTCTCAGATTTTTTGTGGTTGGATTAATTATTTCCCATTTATGTTTTTCTATGATCTTACTTCATTTTTTGGTTCACTGTTTCTTGATAATTCATATATATTCATGTTTCTTAATTTATAACACATGTTCTATGAAATTTGTTCATATATTTCCTCATAAATGCTTCTTTGACCAATATTCCTTTGAATTGAATATGGAATGAATTTAATGGCTATAATCATGATCTTTATCACCATTTTGTGAATTTTATAATGTAATATTTGTTCTGATTTATTTCCAAATAACCTTAAAATGATGTTTTGGTGAAATTGAGGGCTTTATCCAGGGCTTTGATATATTAAATGAACTTCCTTGGTTATAAATAAATTAATTGAACTATTTTATGTTTTATAAATATATTAAAAGGATTGAATTTATTAAATATCTATGAACCCCCTTTGAATGATTTTATTCATGTTTTGGAATTGGAGTTATTGGGTTATTTTAAATAAATTATTTATCTTCATAGAATGAATGTGTAAACCTGTGTTTTGAAATGTATTCAGTCCATTTAAAATTGTAGTACAAACTTTAAATGCATTAGTAATTCTTTTAAATTAATGATTTTTCTACATGGAAAGAGAGTGTAAACCCATGTTTTGAAATTTATTCAAAACATATTGAAAATTATAATACTTATTTTGAGTTCTTTATAGTTTCCTTGAAATACATGTCTATTTTAAAGGCCTATTTGGAATTAAAATGATGATTTGGGAAAATTAGAGGGTATGGTTACCATTTTTGAATGTTGAATTATTTAGAAGTATTTTAATTGAATTTATGATTATTAATGAAACAATTGGCCCTTTATGATGATCCTCTCTAGTAATAACCCCTTAATGTAACTTTCTTGATTATTATACTTCCAATTTCGTGGGATTTGAAAAGGTTCTTATTTACTTTGTGGGAATTGGGGGTGAGAGTGAGATGAGATTTAGGGCTAATTATTATAATCAATATGGATCCCTATGTGATCCTAATAACTTGATTATCTCTCCCCTTATTTTGAAGAGTCATGGAAAACTAGATAGTTTTATTGGATGATCTAGATATATGCTTTATTAGAAGACTCAAACTGTTCTAGTGGATTTATAGAGAACATGAAAGGTTCAGGATATGGACATGCAACCGGGGAAACATGTGTGCATAGAACTGGTTTTCTTTAGACTTGTTAGACTATATGTAATCCCAACAATTATTCATGTTGTAATTTGATTATCTATTCTAAGGTGGACTCACTAATGTACCTAGCTTATACCCATGACACACATATAATTGATACTCAATACATTGTACTATTTTTTTTCTTCTAATTTTTGATATTTGAGTTTCCATACATTATATACTTATTGATATTATATACCATGAATCTTTTGTATTGATTCTTGTTTTTCTTTTCCAAATTAGGTGCATATTTTCATCTTTTCTAGATTATCTGAATTTATCATGTGAAATGGGTTTCAAGTATTTTAAAGAAAATGTTCAGTTTTTAAATGGTGAAATGACATGTTTTATAGGTTTAGTTTAATAAATGGGTTTTAATGTTTAAAATATTATTTTTCAACTAATCCTCATACTCTCTTATTTGTACTAATATTTTATCATATTCTAATTTCCTTATCAATTAATTACATTGAATATTTTGTGGAATCCTATTAGACTCTTTAGCTCATGCCCTGCTTATAACTTTTGGTGTTTTCATCCTTTAATAATCTTATAGAAAGTGTTCATTCTCTCACCTTCCTAAGTGGTCTCGAGTTTTGGTGACCAAGGGTGGGTTACATGGAACATGGTGGGTGGTCGTGGACTACTAGAATATGGGTTTTTGTTGGTATGTTCCACTTTCAATTTTATTAGTGTATCATTGAACTTGACATATATGTATTGATTGATATATATCTGACAATGTGTATGAATTGTACTCTATTATTTTAATACGTTGAGGGTGAAATAATTCCCAATAGTTATTTGTTGATGCCCAAGTACTTATTACCAGCCCATGGAGATTTAGAACGATCTTCGGGTTAGTGGAGAATCAAATAGAATATTGGTTTATATGGTATTATGGGTTGTTTTGTTACAACCATTATACATAATTTCTCTTTTCCCCTTAGAAAAACAAAAACAACATTTGTCCATATGTGCGTACGACCCCCTCCCTGTAGTGATATGTATATTATTTTCCTTCACTACATAAAATTCATGGTAAAAAGAGTATTTTATTAATAAAATTTTTATTTTTAATGTTATTATGATTCTAAAAATATGAACCAATTCCTACGTTCTTTCTATTTTATGAAGAATAACAACAGTTTATGTTTATACGTGCAGACTATCGCCTCCATGGAGTGACATGTTCCATTTTTACTACCTCTATACATATATGGTCATAAAATAAATTCGTGGAATATATATAATTTTAAGGTGTGACATATATCTTTAATATGGTTATGGAAGTATAATATAAAAATCAATGATCTCTATTAAGTAATCTATTAATATCATAAATTTTTTCCAAACAAGCTTGTCATAAATTCCATTCTCATTAACAATGCCCATAGTTCCTATAAAATAAACAAGGGTATGAATAAATAATTACAACAAAATTATATAAATATCATTTATAATCTAGGAATGATAAGTATGGTATCATAGAATGGGGAATTCCATCACCATTATACAACATTTGAGAAAACATTTAAAGTACTGACATTTGATGACAAAAATAAACATTAACTAGATAATGAGAGTATAATGAATGATTATAAATAAAGAGTGAAAATGGTAATAGATATAAATAATGGTTTGAAATAGATTATTAGGATGGTTATGTTTTTGATATAGAAAATTAATGCACTTTCATGGATATCAATAGTAAATGTAAGGGTATTTCATGAGTTAACTTATTTTCTTGAGTCATAATTATTGCCCTTAGAATAAATATTTTTAAGATTTATTTCTTATGACGTTTGATGATATTATATTTCCATTATTAAATTTATGGGAAATTATATTATCACATAAAAAACTTATTTTTTATGGATTTCATTATTTTTAAAGTTTTATGATGTTAAGAATAATTCTATCCTCTCTAAATAAGCTCTTTTTTCTCCATGTATACCTTTTATCTTACCGCATAAGTTATCCTTTATATTTGGAAACCCAATTATATATTATCTCATTTGATCATCCCATTCCCCTTTTCCTATTTTAAAAATTATGTTTTATTACCCATTTTTACAATGTGGGTTTCAAAAAAGATATTTTTAAATATGAAAATGGTTACCCTTTCATAATAAAATGTTTTATATTCCAATCAAAATTTCCATAAGATAATTTTTTTTTCAAGGATCCAATTATTAAATTTTTCTTAAATTAAAGCTTCTTCAAAAGTTTTCACCTCACATTTTTAAAAATGAATTTGGAATATGACACAAAATTTCATGTTTTATGATAATGTTAAATGGATTTTATAAAATAAAACTATTTTTTAGTTTTACTTATATATTCATATTTATTGATAAATGATTTATTTCGTTGAAACTTATTTTGCACGAATCAACCACAAAATTATTTGATGAAATACTATTTTGGGTTCTTGGATTTTTCATTTCTACCAATTAAATTCTTGAGTGAACTTTTGATAAAACCTACTAGAAATATCATAAAACCCATTTTCTTTCCATGGAATCTTTATAATGTGATGAATGATTAATTTCATGTGGAACAAAAATGTATAGATTCTTGATGGGAATGGTGATATATTTCCATACAATGAATTAGTTAATGTTTTATATCTCATGAGATAATGAAGTGTGAACATTCTTATATATTTTTCACAACAAAAGGGTAGACATAAACAAATTCTATCACAACATAAATGGTAAGAATGCTTGGATTTTTTCACAATTTAATTATTGGATATATATTAATTTGTTAGGATATTATAGGCTATAAATAATTTAATTTATTGATAACTTAAAGGGTGATCATGATTGGTTTTATTGAATTTAATTTTTTCCCTCTGCTTGGGTTTGTGTTATAATTCCTCAGTATGATTTGTTTCAATGATATGCTATATTTCATTTTCATAATCCCAAGATTAAACTCTTTAGATCATTTTTATTTTCTCGCATTCTTATTCCATTGTATATTACTATCTAATGAGATTAATCATCATTCTATCATGAATTATGGAAAATAATTATTTTTCTTTGTTATTTTAATAAGATATTTATACCGTGTTATGTGTTATCATATGCTTATAATCTAATCCTTAATTATATGTTGAAATGTTTTCCCTTAATTTGAATTTACTATCACACATTTCTTATTTTTCAATTCCCTAGGTTATGAAGATGAGTAAAAATTAGGAGAAGTCTATAGGGGGTGGGGGTGTAGTATTTTTTGATTATATAGAAATGTTTAAAATTATTATAAAATAGATTCTTATATATCTAGTCTATAAAGAAAACAATCATTTCATGGGACTGTGAGATGATATGGGAGTTGTAATGTTTATATTATGGAAATGATGTAAAATAAAAATTGTTTTATATTGGGTTTCCTCAATACACGAGGACAATAAATAAAAACATTTACAATATAAAATAATATATGATAGGAAATCATGTGTAAATTAGGACCCAATAAAAAAAACCATACATGATTTGACCTATGTTGTAAAAACATCACCTCATTCCATATTCAAACCCATTACCTACTACTCGAGATAGGTTATAATACAACATTAGGACTGAAATCCTCCTAACAAGGGTAAATTTCATTTCCATATACTGATATCATATCATGCCTCACACTAAAAACTCATACCACTAGAAAATCACTGTAGGATAAGTCCCAAACATCATATTATGGAAATACATAGAAACCCTTCCCCTATCACTATAGGGGAGTCTAAAAATTCATTTTATTATAATTCCTAGACACATAGTGTGGTCCATTCCATTAACCCCCACTTAGGGAGAGGAATTATATCAAGACCCATGCCAAATCACATTGAAAACTCCCTTATTAATCAGTATGGGTCTCAAAATCACATCATAAAACAAAACCCTCTCACCCAGAGTGGTCTATTAAAATAATATCTCACTTATGGTGATTCCTATCATAATATTTTTTTGTCAATGAAAGGATCAAAGTTAGAGTCACACATTAACAAGCATGGAAACATTGTAATGACCCAAAACTTTATCAATAGAAATTACCTTATTATAATTATGTAATATAGTATATATCACATAAAATCACATATAAAACACAATATAAACTTTACAAATGAATAATAAATTAAATTAGATATATTTCTAGAAATAAGTAACCTATGCCAATGTAATAGTTACTTGACCATTGAAATAGTAAGGTGACTATTAGGAATATTAATTTATATAATAGAATAATAAACTCACCTAGGAAATAATAAATAAAATTTAGGTATCTTATGAATAAAAATATGATATATTTACATCATGGTATAAGTAAATAAATGTTTAAAAAAGGATAAATTTAGTGTTGTTTTTTTTTTGTATTTTATAAATTCTTAATTATAAGTTTATAATTAATGTAATGATTTAAAAGAAAATATATTTTCATAAAATATATTTATAAATTAATATTTTTTTTCTTATAATTATAATATAATTTTATGATACCTTAATTAAAATTTCAAAGTGTCATAAAATCACTTATAATCTTAAAATTTCTATTTTTCGAATAAATGATGATTTTAATAAAACATAAAATTTATCATATGTAGAAATTTGTCTTCATAAAATTGACTCCATTTTTTAATTATTCGCATTTAAAAATGTTTATGGTTAATTTTTGATATTTTTCTAAAATATTTGAAATTTTGGTGAACAACGAAATACGGTAATTTATGGTATTTGAAAAATACATGAATTATGAAGTCATGTATGATGTATAGACAAGGTAAGAACACATTGATTCAAAATATATTTAAGAATTTACTATATTTAGTCTTGATAATAATCACTATTTATAGTCTTGGGCCAAAATAATATACAAATAAATAAAATAATCAAAACACCCCTCTCCTCAAACTATATATACCACCCCTCACCACAACTTCTCCTCACACCATCAAAGCCTTTAACCATGTCAAAATTCTACCCAATACTCTTTAAAAGTATTATACTAATGTAAAATATCATTTTGTTCCAATAAAAACCAAACCAAAATTCCCTAAGGAGGTTCTCAAGGAGAATAATTTAAAGAGGTAAAATCCTCTTTCATTTTCTTTTAATTTCTTTACAATTTATTTTTTTATCATCTCCTCACCTATATATACCAAAGTGGAATGATAACTCTAATATATTTTATATACTATAATTTTATTATGTTAATTTAATAATCGATCATAAAATATCTTATCTCCTTCTTTTATTATAGAAATGAAAACATTGCCCGTGATGTGTCAATTTACAGCCATCATGGATGATGCATTTTCATTTTCCATTACCGAATTAATGGATGGTTATAAAAAAATTATTAAGGTTAAATTAGATTTTAGTATACATATTTTAAGTTATATAATGTTTAGGAACCAATATATAAACATTAAATTAAATAAAATTATATAATTTTTGATGGTTGAAAAAACCACCAAAATAAATTAAATCATTTTCCTTGATGTTTTATCTAATGAATCATCATAATAATATATAAAAAATGATATATATGAACACTTAAAATTTTTTATGTTCATTAATAAAAAATAATTTTAGTTATATAGAACTATTATCATTTTATATGAACTTTTATAATTTTATACAGACGAACAGATCTTGAAAACCAAGAAAATGAACACTCCCAGAATGGTGAAATTAAACTATATAACTCATTAAAAAGTCCATGAATGAAATTGATAAAATTATAATAAATAAAATAAATGTAGAATAAATTTTTAATTAATTAATTATTGTATCGAATTTTATTATATATGACATTAATTTCAAGTGTATAACACTTTTAGACATAAGGTAAGGGAATCTCTCCGAACCACCATTTTTCTTTCGGGTTACACTTTATATCTATTTACCCAAATTTAATTATTAATTATTATTATTTAATCATACTAAATTATATTTTTATGTTCCAAAGATATTTACCTGTCTTAATTATTATTTCTTTTATGGTGAATTAATTTTTCATAAGGCTCCATTCTCAATTCCACTCGAAAAGAAAGCCTGATTAATGAAAACTTCCCAATTTCTTACCCATTTTAAGTACAATCCATAATATGTTTTAAACAAAAATTATTATCTAAAATTACTCATTTAATCCTGAAAAATGTATCTTATTTCATTTTTGGTTATGTAAAAAATTATGCCTTTGTCCCCTTTAAGTCACTTTAATAGATTCCCTTAAACCACACTAAAGTGGCTCATTTATAAAGTTTATTAAACACTATTTTTACATGGTTTAAAATTATTTCAACACTATTTATCATTATATATACCTATTTTCCTTATTAATTTACATCTATGATTTAATTTCATTCTTTCATGGGAAAAATTATGATACTCCCATTGGTTATTCCTTATGACATGATTCGGATACCCATTTATTTCTATGGGTAACCCTTATGTTTATTCATTATGTTTGATTCTAAGTGAGGAAAACATATGCAAGAACATGTTATGATGGATTCAAAAATATGATGCTCTAATTACTTGGGGTAATTTTTAGTCTCACGATACATAATGTTGGGATAGGGAGTAAACCATATTCCATTGTGGGACTTTTTCCACCATGTGCAATAGTCTTGGTAGTTATCCCTGAATTGTGATTATTATATGCTGTATGTTGTTTTAAAATTCCTATTATTCCTTGATAAATTATCCATCACTTATTTTTATCCATGTTCCATGCCTTTTTTATGTCATTAAGTTATGCCTTCTAACCCATGTCATATTCTTTATTCCAATGTTTTTTTCCTTACAGGGATTTATAGATCATCCCTTTTTTATATGTATTACTTAGGACATCCTATATAGATAAAATATCTTAAATGATTTTAGGAGATCATTTTGGATGATTATTAATTTTGTTTTAATTTATTTTCATGTTTTAATTTTTATTAATACAATATTCTAAATACACTAGACTTTACGATTATTGGTTTGTATTTAATGGTTACTTATGATAAAATAATGTAACAAAATATGTAAAAGTCTAGGTATGTTATAGCTGGTATCATGGAAAGTTATAGTTATTTTTAGAGAGTAGGACTAGAGAACTTTAGTAAAAATCCCATGGATAATTCCACCCCCATGGATAGCATAGATTGAATCTTATAGAATCACAAGATATCATATACCTTCCGTTTACATGTTTATCCATTTGTATTAATTGTTTATTTTCATTATTCTTATTAGATAAGTATTTAAAAATCTATAATTATACTTTATTTTTCTTAGTTAATGGAAAGAAACAAGAAAAACCATGCAAATAGTTAATATGATAGGTAATGTGATGATTTCCCTAATTAAATGCCAAATCTAATGGGAACGGGAACTCAAAACTTCATGAAATCACTTGATCAACTAACTAATGCTATGAATAATAACTTGAATCATGTGAAACACCATCATTCTCCTACAAAATAGAATGTTTTGGTTAAATCCTTAATATGACAAATGCATCCTATATTTAGTGGATCATCTTATCCCATCATCACAGAAAAATGGATTAACTCTATTGAGAAGATATTATCTATCCTCCATTGCTCAAAAGAATAGAATTTTTTTGGTGGTTTATCATTTTTATAGAGAATATTAATAGTGGTGGAAACTGATCAAGAACACAAAGTCTAAGGAGAAAACTGAATCCACATACTGGGAAGATTTCATTAAAATATTTTTTAATAAATATTTTCCCAAAACTCTCTTTTGGAAAATGGAAAAGGGAGTTCCTCAGACTAAATAAAAATGAAAATGATTCTAGTAGGGAATATGAGGAATAATTTACAAGTCTTTCATGATATGCCTATGTAATTTTTCTGAACACTGAAATCATGGAGTATCGCTTCTTTATCAAAATAAATTTGATTCTATGAAAAGAATAAAAAATTTGAGACTTTGAGAGCTTTGAGGATATTCTAATTGCACCCTTAAGGTTGAAATGGAGTATGAAGACTCTTTTAGATCTTATAGGCTTAGAGATAAAAAGAGGAAAATTGAGTTTAATATGGGAGGATCAATAAATAAATCCGAAGATGGAAAGAAAACCCAAAATCCCATGTGTCAAAAGTTTGGGAAGAAGCATCCTTAGAACTACTTAAAGAAAACCCAGAGATGCTTCAAATGTTGAAGAGAGGTGAATCTACCTAATAAATACCAAATGGATATTAATAATGAAACAAATATGGTGTAATAAAGTAAGGTTTAGATCAAAACTATTCTTGTAGTTTAGTGTTTAAATTGTAAAGAACATGGAAATTTTGTGAGCTAATTCCATAAGCTAAGGGTAGTTGGAGGAAATCAATAACAATAATCTCCATGGAAACAAGGCTGGGAATATTCTATCACTAATGCAAATGTTTAACCTAACCATGATATTGTGACAGTTACACTGATTATTCATTTAAGAATAGTGAACATACTATTTGATTCTTGTTCAACTCATTCTTTAATATCTTTCTTGTTTAGTATAACTATTCAAACACCACCTCAAAATTTGAAGGTTGAGTTATCTATGAGAATATAAAATAGGGAAATTATTTCACCCAAAGTATATAACTCCTACCCATTTAATTTTTGTTCACTAAAACACCTTTAATATATTGTTTTATTTCCTTTGGTGAAGTTTTATTCTATATTGGTAATGGATTGATTTTATTTATACAAAGTAAACAATAACTATCGAGAATGAGAGATCACTCTTCCTATCTAAAGGTATCCTCTAATTGTGTATAAGTGTAAGGATGAGGATGAATATAGTTTAGAATCATAAAATCTTGTGTGGATGTTATTTCCTTATTATAGAGCATATATATCTCAAATTATTGAGACAAAAGATATAATCATGCTCAAATACATGCCCATTATAAAGGAATACACTAATGTGTTCCTTGAAAAATTTTCTGGTCTTCCTACTGACCGAGAGGTTGAGTTCTCAATTGAACTTATTTTTTTATCTCTACCTATATCAACGACTCCTTATAGAATGGCCACCATTGAGTTGGAAGAACTCAATAAGTAGTTATAAAATAATCTGGACAAGGGTTTTATACATCCGAGTGCTTCACCATGGGATGTTCTAGTCCTCTTAGTTAGAAATAATGACAGATCAATGCACCTCTAAATTGATTATCATGAGCTCAAAAAAATCATAATAAAGAAAAAGTATCCCCTTCCACAGATTGAAAAATTGTTCGATCGACTACTTGGGGCCAAGTATTTCTCTAAGATGGACCTTCACTCTGGATATCACCAATTAGAGGAGGAATATATTTCCAAGATAGACTTTTGAATGAGGTATAGACACTATGAGTTTATAGTGAATCCCTTTAGACTCACTAATGCTCTAGAAATTTTCATCGACTTAATGAATATAGTCTCTATAGATTACCATAAAAAATTTATGGTAGTATTTATTGATGATATTATGATATAATTTATAATAAAGGAGGAGCATGAGAAACATTTGAATACCATGATAATGAACTTTTTAAAGAATAAAATATATGTATAGTAAAGAAAATGTGAGTTTTGGATGGATAAAGCATCATTCCTGGGGCATGTTATTACCAGAAAATGAATACATGTGGACCCTTCCAAGACAAAGGAAAGTGAAGAGTGTCCTAGTCCAACATCTATAATAGACATCCTTAGTTTCCATGTTCTAGAAGGGTATTAACAATGCATTGTGAAGAACTTATCCATATTTTAAAACCCATTAAACAAGACAACTCAGAAGGGAGAAATTTTTTTCTAGACCAATGAATGTGAAGAATGCTTTAATTAGTTGAAAAAGAGGCTTATCACTGCACTAGGACTCACACTTTCGATAAGTGGGGAAATATTTGTGATATATAGTGTTTCTTAAAAGAGGGTATTAGGCTATGTAATAATGTAAAATGATAATGTGATGGCTTAAACCTCAATACAGTTGAAAATTCATGAGAAAAACCATCCCACACATGATCTGGAGTTGGAATCTATGATCTTCAAATTGAAAATTTGGTGGAATTATCTCTATTAAGAGATGTTTGAAATATATACTGATCATAAGATCTTAAAATATATATTCACACAGAATAATATTAATATATTCCAATGAATATGGTTAGATCTCATCAAGGGCTATGACTGCTCAATTCAATAATATCCTAGAATAGAGAATAAAGTGGAGGACACTCTTAGTTGAAAGGATATTACATCATTACCAATGATTTGAATTTAAAAGAATCCAATCATCTTAGATTTGAAAAGGTTGGAAAAGGTAATCATTAATGAACATTAGTGATCTTTTTATAAATTATTTCTCAACCATCCCTTATATAGAAAATAAAGGATGATCGAAGAAATGATGAGAAAATTCTGAAAATGGTGGAAGCTATAAAAAAGGGTAAATACTTAGAGTTTAAAATAGACGAGGAAGGAGTTGTAAGATTTGGGTAATTACTATATATACCATCCAATCCATAGATAAAGATTGATATTCTGGATGAGGCACATTACTCAACCTTCTATATTCACACTGGGAGCACAAAGTTATATCAAGATCTTCGAGAAAACTGTTGGTTGGAAAATATGAAGAATAATATCTCAGAATATACATTAAAGTGCCAGGTATGTTAGTAAGTGAAATATAAAAGAAAAAATTATAAGGGGATGATGAAACCATTTCCCATACCAATATGAAATGGGAAAACATCACCATAAATTTTTTTATCTGACTTCTCAAGACATCAAGAGAAAATTATTCTCTATGGGTTGTTGAGGGTCATCTAACAAAGATAGATCACTTTATTGAAATTTAATAGGACTTCTCATTAGATCAACATTCACGAATATGCATTTGAAAAGTTTTATAGATATATGGAGTACCCCAATAGATTTTATCTGATCAAGATCCAAGATTAATCTCCACCTTTTCAAAAATTATCTAACATGCTCTAAACACTAATTTAAAATTCTATATGGCTTATCATCCTCAAACTGATGGCTTATATAAGTGGACTATTCTAAAAATGGATGAAATGTTGAGAGCCTATTCTATGGAATTAAAGGGATGATGGAACTAAAATATACCTATGGTAAAGTTCTCTTACAACAAAAATTTCCAATCGAGCATCCAAATGGATCTATATGAATCCCTTTATGGGAAATGATACAGTCCACTGACACGCTGGGATGAAGTCGGTGAACGGGAACTTCTAGGACCTAAAATGGTTAAATTAATGGTAGAAAAGGTAAAAACCATTCAGTAACATATCAAGGATTCCAAAAGTTGATATAAGATCTATAGAGATAATAATTGATGGTACTTGATGTTTATGGTTGGAGACATGGTATTCATTCACATATCTCCATGGATTAGGATCATGAGATTTGGGAAGAAAAAAAAATTGAGAGTCCCCAATGTATTGGACCATTCAAGATTCTTGATTATGTTGAAGTTATGGACTATCGACTTGAACTTTCACCTTTCATGTCTCAATTACATTATGTATTCCATGTATCCCTCTTGAGCAAGTACAAACTAGCCCGAATGGCCTAAAGTCATTATTTTTTATTTTATTATGGATAATAACCATTTTAAGGGTTGAAGGGGAACCCGTACATGACCCATAGGCCCAAGGACCAAGGCCCGAATGACCCACAATACATGAACCGAAGGCCCAGAGGCATACAATGCCCAATACATGACTCGTAGGCCCAGACCACTTGACCTACCCCTCCTCATCTTCTGCTTCATTGATCACATAGCTCCCCACCTTTCATTGCCGATCGACTAACATTTCCCCATACAAAGCCGCACGATGCCTGTTCTCGATGGTGGCTTCCATACCCTCTCTTTCTTCCAATCTGGTTAGCTCTGCTTCTAGTGCCTGCTACTCTTGTTGCTTTGATCCTCTTCTAGGGCCTATTCTGTGTGAACTAGGCTACTCCATGGTCTACGTGGCCCGAAGGCCTTGTGGCCCAAAGGTCTTTGATGTCCCTAAGGCCCTTGAGACCCATAGGCCTAAACCGGTGGCCCGAGGCCCAAATCGGATGAATAGTTCTGGCTGTTACAATACCGAACAATAACTTCTACAGTGACTACTACAGTACGACTACAATAATCCGGAAATTCACTTCCACCCAGTTTTGAACCTGGGTCTCTTTGATGCCAAGCAGGATCCCTTACCACTCAGGTACGAGCTCGTTGGTAAGGAAGTACAAACCAGGTCCCCCACATTTATTGATTCCCGTGGTGGTACAACTAGAGAATGACCTCTCATATGAAGAGCATCCGATGAAGATATTCGAACATAGAGACAAATTTCTAAGAAAAAAACTACTTATATGGTCAAATTACTATGGTGAAAATGTATGTACAAAGAGGCAACATGGGAACCATAAGATGAAGGAGAAGTACCCTCACTAGTTTTCACAATAGTATGTAAAACTACATTTTTGAGGGAGAGATTTCATTAAGGGGAATAATTTAACAAACCAAAATATTATCAAATGAAATTCCCTTATTATAATTATGTCATATATTTTAAATCACATAAAATAACATATAAAAGCAATAGAAACTTTAAAAATGAATAATACGTGAAATAAGAGGTATTTTTATAAAATAAGGAACCTATACCAATTGAATAGTAACTTGACCGTTGGAATAGTAATGCGACCATTAAGAATAGTAATTCAGCCAATATAATAGTAACCACACCAATTAAATTATAAATAATATTTAGGCATCTTATGAATGAGAAATATGATATATTTATATCATATTATAAGTAAATAAATGTTTTAAAAATAATAAATTAAGTGTTGGTGTTTTTTGTAAGTCAATAATATTTAATTGCAATTTTATAGTTAATATATTGATTTAAAGGAAAATATATTTATAATAAAATATATTCATAAATTTTTTTTTTCTTTTAATTATAAGAGAAGTTTGGGAGAACCTAACTATTTTTTCAAAGTGTCATAAAATCGATCATAATTTTATAATTGATATTTTTCAAATAAATGATGATTTTAATTAAAAACTAAATTTATAACATTTAGAAATTTATTTTCATAAAATGGAGTCTATTTTTTTGAATTCTACACATTAAAAAATATAAAAGGGTTAATTTTTTGGATTTTTCTAAAATAGTTGAAATTTTATTGAATAGTGAAATATTGTAATTTATGGTATTTAAAAAATACATGAATTATTGAGTCATGTATGATGTTTATTTGTGGTAAAAAACCATTGTTTTGAAATTTCATGTAACATTTTCTATATTTAGTCTTGGTAATCATCACTGTTAATATTCTTGAGCCAAAATAATAATCAAATGAATAAAATAAATAAAAACACCTCTCTCCCCTCACTATAATACCACCCCTCCACACCTCTTATCCTAACACCTTCTAAGCCTTGAATCTTGTATAAATTATTCCAAATCCTCTTTAAAAGTATTTTCCCAAAATCCAGGAGTCTTTTGTCTCAAAAATAGACCAATACCAATTTACTCAAGGAGGTTCCCATGGAGAATAAGTTCAAGAGACAAAATCCACTTTCATTTTCTTTTAATTTCATTTCAATTTTGTTTCTTTTATTATCCCCTACACACATCCATATAAAAAAGTGGCATGATAAATACATTATATTTTATATAATATATTTTTATTATGTTAATGGAATAATCTATCATCAAATCTCTCCCCTCTTCCTTTTATTCCAAAAATGAAAACATTGTCTGTGATGTGTCGATTTTCCTCCATTGTGGATGATGTGTTTTCATCTTCCATTACCAAAATCAAGGTTGGTATTAAAATAATTATTATGGTTAGATGAAATTTTATTATAAATATTTTATGTTATATAATTTTATAGAACCAATATATAAATATTATATTAAATAATATGATATGAGTTCATGACGGTCATAAAAACTGACAAAATAATAGAAATCATTTTAATTAATATTTTTTCTGATGAATCATCCACATAAAATATAAATTTTTTTATATAAGATAATTTAAACTTATTTAAGTTAATTAATAATATATAATTCCAATTCTTAAGAATTATTCAATTTTACATGAACTTCAATACTTGTATACGAGCAAACCGATCATGAAAACAAAGAAAACATACACTCCCATAATATTGAAATTGAACTATATAACTCATAAAAAATGAAATGAATGAACTTAAAAAAATATAATAAATAAAATAAGTGTATAATTGGTCATTGATTAAGTAACTAGTTGATCTAATTTGACTATCCATGACATTAAGTTCTATAGATGAACCATTTCAAACAAAAGGTAACGGATTCTCTCCGAACCACCATTTTTCCTTCAGGTTACACTTTCTCTCTATTTACCCAAATGTAATTATTTTTTATTCTTATTTAATACTAAAAAATTATATGTTTATGTTAAAAAAAATATTCACCTAGATCATTTATTATTTCTTTTATGGGTAAATACATGTTTTATGAGGTACTCTTCTCAATTCCTCCCAAAAAGCAAGCCTGATTAAAGGGAACTTCCCAATTTCTTATCCATTTTCATGTACAATTAAAAATATATTTTAATCCATAATTATTTTCTAAAATAACTCATTTCATCATGAAAAACAATTATCTTTTATTTTTTGGTTTTATACAAAAAAACATTCTTTTATCTTCTTTAAGTCTCTTAAATATTTTCCCCTAATCTGCACTAAAGTGGATCATTTATAAAATTTCTTAAAAAATATTTTAATATGTTTTCACTTAATTTGGAAATATTTATTATTTTATATTCCTATTTTACCTTAATAAAGTCTATCTATGATTTAAATTAATTCTATCATGGAAACCATTATGATACTCCTATTGGTTATACCTTATGACATGATTACTATACCAATTTCCTTCCATGGGTAACCCATATCTTTATTACTTATTTTTGATTATTCATGAATCAAACATATGAATGAAAATTATATGATATATGTGCCCATATATCTCTCCAATTCATTGGTTAATGTTTTGTCTCATGAGATATCATTTTGGGATATAGAGTAAACCTTATTCATTTATGGTACATTGTCCACCATGTGTAATAGTCACTACAGTTATCCTTGAATCATGTTTATGTAATGTTTTATGTTGTTTACACATTCGTATGATGACATGATCAAATTATACTGTGTTATAAATGTTATTATTCCTTTTTTTATCCATTTTATATTCCATTTTATATCATCATGTTATTCCTTCTAACCAATGTACTGTGCTTTATTCTTAAGTTTTTTCTTTACTGATATTTTTCATTCATCACATTTGTCTATGTATTACCTAAGCTATCCTATATAGATTTAAGATCTCAAAGGATGTTAGGAGCTCATTATGAATAATTAATATTTTTTTATTTCATTTTTTTCCGTTTTTTGTACCCAATATTTGAAATAAACTATATATTTCAATAAATGGTTTGTATTTTATGGTTAATTATTCTTAAAATCATGAAATAATATGTGTAAAATACTTGGTAGATTATAAACATAGCCTATTCCACATTCTCAACATGGATTGTATGGGAATACCATATAAAACACTTGATACTAAAGCAATATTTTGTAAAGAATTCATTTTTTACCCTAGTTAATGCTATAACAAGTTTACTGTGAGGTAAACCAAAATATTATGGAATTTTTTCTAATTAAAATTTTCAAAATACTATTGTATGGACAAATTTGAACCATATCCTATCGTAAATTTGAATTCAATACCAATTGGAATCATTTTACTTGGGAATGAATTTTTCATTTTGGATTATGTTTTTTGAAATTTACTAAAAATTTCCAAGAAGGCCCCCTTCTCTAATTATAAATAGGCACCAACTCCCCTCAATTATTTACACCTAAAAATACATCTAGCTTAACCAAACCCTTCCACAATCACTCCCCAACATCCTTATCATCATTATAGGGGTGCTAATATTACCAAAAATCCAACCCTAGGGTCTTTAAGAAGAGATCAAAATGAGTTTCTCTAAGAGAAGGAGGTTAAATCAAGTTTAAAAAAATGGAAGCATGTGGTAATGAATTTCATATCAATTTATATTCCAATTATAATGATCTATTATTATGAATTTATTTATTTTTTATGATTTATATGCTTCCAATTTTTTATATTTATCATGAGTACATATTTATTCATGATTATTAATGTTTAAATTCAAGTCTATTCTTTCAAGGAGTTAAAATTTAAAAATTAACAAAGAGTTAAGAATCTATTTTACAATCTTAATTTATTTTGGGATTTATTATACTTTTTTTGAAGTAATATTATAATTTATCCTTCTAAAGCTCAAATCAATTTCCTATCCACTAAATATTTAAGGAGTTTCCATATTTTCATCCAAAATTTACTCTCTTTAGTACTTGATTAAAGTGCCAAAAATTTTAAAAGAAAAACCTATTTTATCTTTGTTTTAATCAGATATATTTTTATTCCATGTCCATGTTTATCAAAATTGTTTTAAAAAATTCCTTTTATTTACTCAAATTATTTGTTACAGAAATTTTATGTTATCCCTGATTTTATTTAAAAAAGGTTTTGAAAGGAATCATTATACCATTTTTTTGAAAGGGACGTTTTTGAATTTCTTTACAAAAAGTCAAATGGAATATTTTTTGAATATATAAAATGATAACATACTTTCCCTCCACTGTAACCATTTTATGAAATTTTTCTTCCTCTGCAAGTTTTCAATTATTTTTCATATAAAACTTTTTATTTGAAAGGTAATTTTAAAATTTCCTTTATATTTTCTTTATTCTTACAAAGGAAATGATTTGATTTCAAAAACCTATATTCATAATGAATTGATGGTGTCCTCTAAAATCTTTATTTTTTTATCATTATCTTAAGGCAATAGCTTTATTTTGATAAATTTTCATTGGAAATTAATTTTTTATTTATTATCCATATTTTTTATATCACGGATATGATTATTTCCTAAACCACGTACCATTTTTACATATGACATTAACTTTGAATGTTATTTGATTAACTAGGTAAGTATTGATAAATCCATATTATTTACTTAGTACAAACATGTGTTGATAAGGGATATTGTTCATGAACTAAATATATCTTTCAATATATGAGGAAGTATCTAGAACTGCAGTGATAGGTGGGGCCTCAAATTATATATCCCCTTGATGCATCAAAATGTATCATGAGTCAAATCAGTTGGACAAATTAAATAAGTTTTTACCTATAGTTTTAAATTGTCTTCTGAAATGTGTTGACATGACAAATATCATGATTTTTGAGATCATGATGTACTAAATTTTTTATTTTACTTTATTTATAATTAAGATATTATTATCTATGATATTATTTCATTGATATTATCCATGGATGTATTTTATTCTCATGTTATTGATTAAATGGCATGGGTGTTTATTTATTTACCTTTAAATTTGATTATTCCTTATATAAACATGATATTCAATTTACTTATTAAATAGAATCTATGTTCAGTTATTTATCATTCAATATTGATTATACCTTATTGATTCATGATATGTTCCATAATATGTAACCCTTATTAGGACTTTAATATCACCCTTATTTTTTTCTTTATCTCCATGATATGAGGAATAATTTTATGAATTATATTCAAGGATGCCGAGAATTGTCTATAATTATGTTTTATATTTTTTACTCAATGTAAAATGGGTATTATGTATATTTATGTCTCTCCCAGACTACTAAAATGATCAGTCCTTTAGGATTTGTCTCCTTGTATCTATGATATTAAAATAATGTAATTAAATACCCCAGTAAACTTGGTTTGAGGTTGTTATATTTGGTTTTAGAGAACGTTTAGTGGAAACCTTGGTAAATAGATAATGGAAAACATAAAATAGTGAATAGAAAACTATGGTTGGATTTGAGGACAAGTATAGAATAAAAACCTAACGGTTTGGTGATGAAGAGATTATGTAGTTTCCCCAAAAAATATATCCCTATCAGAATACTATAAGAGGACGTTGTTTTGGCACAGTTTTACCTAGGGGTAATGAATCTAAAAAGGGTACATTCATTTTTGACTTTATCATATCATGGTACATGAAAATGGTATTTATAGTGACCTTAGATTGAAACTCCAAGGTAATATGATTATTATAATTCATATTTTATTTAAATACAATTATGAAGGATTTCAAAATAATGATGTACCCATTGAAATCATGTATAATACTCTGAGATAAAAATTCATAAATTTTCATTTTATGTTAAGTATTACACAATATTAAGAATTGTACATTATGATTTAAATTTACTAATTTTTTGAGCTAATAAAGTATATTCCATTATTTAAAAATGGTACCTAGAAGAAATAAGTGTAACAATACTCATGGAAAATGTATATATTTCCTTACTATACATGCCGATATAGTCAGTATTTGAACTAAGAAGATCATGTCTATAATAGGTTAGCTTAAATAGGTTATGAAAAATAACCTTACCTTAATAGAGAAACATGTTATTCTATAGTGTTATTATCCTATGTCGGATCACATTATGTGATAGAATCCCCTATAAATTAGTGGGACTACCAATACCATGGTAGTTGATCAATTGATTAAGTCCTCTAAAAATATATTTATGGGCTTAGGATGAAATAAAAAGGAAAAGGTTATACAGGTAGTATAATATCTCAAAGGGGATACTGATCAATAATTTTCATTGATCTAGAATACTAGAGAGGAAGAAGAAATAGAACAGATGTAATACAAGGATTTTAAAGATATATTCTTCGATAAATATTTCCCTCATGAGAAATGATATAAAATAAAGAGAAAAATCCTTTGTTAAGTAAAATGGAAGAATAAATTGTTATAGATTATAAAGATACCTTTAACAGACTAGAAAAGTATTCTACTAATTACATATGCCATACAGAATGCAATATTGATAATTTCTTTTAAGGTATTAAATCAAGTCTCAAATGGGTTCTGTTTTCTCAAAAAATTTCATCATATGATGAAATAGTTTTATATATCATAAAAACAAGGAATTAATTATTTAGATCCTATATATTCTTGGTTAATCAAGAGAAGAAGTGGTAATATAAACACAAATAAAAATATAATGTATCATAGAAGAAGAAGATGATGAATTAATTTACATCAACTGCAAATTATGGAATGAAACAACTTGAAAATTTTATAAAGGGATTTATATTTTTTAAAAGTGAGAAGATAAGGTTCATTTGGATCATTAATGTAAGGGAATAAAATTGACCACTTATATCAAGTGTTTAAACTTCAAAGAAATGGGTAATTATTCAAACAAATGCCCAAGAATCAAGGGATCATAAAATATAATAGGACAAGGGGTGAATCAAAATCCTATACAATCAAAAAATCTGAGGTGGAAGTTCACTATGATGTGGAAGAAAGTACTTTAATAATATCATAAAATTTCTCCAATGTTTTATTTTATTCATTATCTTTACACTATTTAATATCTTCCATATTTTACAAGAAAATAGATACTTCCCTAGCTCCTTAATATGGGAGTTTTCCATAAAAAATCATAGTGGAAGTCTAAATACAAAAAGTATGTGTCAAGAAGTCACCATTATGAAACATAAACATGCTCTATTTGGTGAATTGTTTATCATACCTATGTTTAGATTTGATATAATCATTGTTATGGTGTGGAAATTAAAATATAATTCAATTTTTTAAGGAGAAAGAAATTATGATTCTCTATAGAGACAGATAATTCATTTTATGTAGAGAATGAACTTCATTATTAGAGTCATGTCGAGATCCGCCACTATTATCTCTTTTAAATGAGATTCTTCAGAATGAAGAGAAAAAAAATCTCTATATAGTTTAGATAATCTTAAAATTGAGGATGTACCTATTGTACAAGGACACATTGATGTATTGCATGAGGAATTATATAGATATCCATTAGAGAGTGGATTTTATTTTTTTTATTGATTTAATCCCGGATGTGAGACTAATATCAATGAATCCTTATAGAATGGCCACTGTAGAAGTAGTGGAGTTGAAGAAATAACTAGATGAGTTTTTTATAAGGGATTTATTCACCGAAGTGTTTCACCAAGTGTATCCCCTTTATTCTTCATTAAAAAGAAATATATATCCATGATGATGTGAATTGATTATAGGTAAATAAATGTTCTTATAATAAAGAACATGTATCCTCTACCTCAAATTGATAACTTATTAAATAATATTCAAATATATAAATATTTTTCAAAGAGTTAACTTTGTTTTGGATATCCTCAATTGCGATTAAATAAGGATTACATTCATAAAATAGTGTTCTGAATGTGGTATAAACATTACTAGTTTACAGTAAATCTATTTGGATTAACTAATTCACCAACAATTTTTCTGATATAATAAACATAATATTGATGTAATATATTGAGTATTTTATTATGGTATTAATTAATGATATCTTGGTGTATTCTATGAGATATGATGACCTTGATATTCTCTTATAGATTATTCTTGTGACTCTTATAAGAAAAGAGTTACATAGGGAATTTAGTAAGTACAATTTTTAACTTCAAGAATTTTCTTTTCTTGGTTGTATTATCTCCAAGAAATAAAACATAGTTGATCCTAGGAATACATAGATAGTAAGAGAATGACATAAATTAATGAACATAACTAAGGTATGTATTTTAATAGGTTTGGCATGTTACTAACGATGATTCATTTAAAATTTTTCCAGATAGGCTAACCCATAACCAAGATTACACATAACGGGTTTGAGATCATATTGAAAAAGGAATATGAATAATGTTTTGATGAATTTAAGAGAATATTGGTCCATTAAATAATTTTGAATCTACAATCAAGAAATGATGGGGTTGTGTTATATAGTGATTCATCGAAGAAGGTACTTGGTTGTTTCCTTATAAAAGATAAAAAAGGTATTGAATATGCATCAAGGTAGTTAAAGACCCATGAACATAACTATCAAATCCATTATCTTGAGTTAGAAATTGTTATATTTTATTTGATTATTTGGTGGCAACAAATATATAGTGAAACATGGGAGATATAAATATACTGTAAAATCCAAAAATACATCATTTCAAAGAAATAGTTCAACATGAGGAAAGGGAAATGAATTAAGCTAATGATGGATGAAGATTCCTCAATACCCTAACCCCATGTAAGGAAAATATGGTATAAGATGCATTGAGAAAGAAACATCATGGGGTTATGACCCAATTGAGGATTGAGAGGGATCTTATCT
The DNA here is from genome assembly GCA_963277665.1 of Viscum album. Taxonomy (NCBI): domain Eukaryota; kingdom Viridiplantae; phylum Streptophyta; class Magnoliopsida; order Santalales; family Viscaceae; genus Viscum; species Viscum album. Next base: position 526,048,252 of record OY728150.1, read on the forward strand.
TCATGGATCTTGTAAGGATAGATTTGTGAATTATTAAGGGGATAATGAATATTTTATCAAATGACTTTGAAACCATCTTCAATAGAAAATATAAAACGTACTCAATATGGTGAAGATAATTTTCAAAAGCAAATTAAATATGTGATTTATGATAAATTAGTAGATTTTGTTTGTGAATATGAAATTATAAAATTTAGAAAAAGACTATGTGTTTTATCTATTCTTAAACTAAAAAAGGTAATTGTTGGATAATTCTCATAGCTCAAATTTCTCTATACACCATAGTAGCACCAAGATGCATAGGTATTTAAGGGAAAATTTTTGGTGGGATAACATGAAGCCGTAAATTTATAGTTATGTGTCAAGATGTTTAATTTTTCAACAGGTGAAGGCATAGAGAAAGTATCCTAGAGGATTAATGCAACCACTTTATATTCCTATGTTGAAATTTAATGAAATTACTATGGAATGATTCATAGGAAAACAAAAGACTCCAAGAAGGAATAATGCCATATGGTTTATTATTGATCACCTAACCAAATATACACATTTACTCTCTATAAGATAAGATATACCTATTAAAAAACTCATTAGGATTTGTGTTAATGAATTTTTTAGATTTTATAGTGACGTCTTTTGACTGTGTATAATCATGATCCCTATTTTATATTGAAATTATGGAATTTTCTTTAGAAGGATATTTTAGCTGTGATTCATTTGTAAATCTCCTACTATCCTCAAATAGATGGATGGCCCAATAAAATATTCAAACATTGGAATACATGTTGAGGTCATGATCACATAACATTCATGGTATGAGGTATCATTATTTAATGTGGGATAAGTTTTCTTATAAAAATAATTTCCCTTAATGTATTCATATGAAACCATATATAGAATTATATGGCATAATATGTCTTACTCTAACATGTTGGGATGGTGTCGGTGAAAGGAAACATGTATTCCTAGAACTTGATAAGTATAAAATAAAAAAGGTAAAGACTATTCAGGATCATATTTAAGAATATAAAACAAGGAAAAAGATTTATTACAATAAATAGAAGAAAGATTAGTAATTTTAAGTGGTAGATCATGTATTCTTGAAATCATATCCATAGAAGGGTGTCAAAAGGTTTGATAAGAATGTGCAACTGGGCCCTAGGAACATCAGATGTTTTTAAATCATAGATAGAATTTGACCTATGTCTTATTAATTAGAAATTCCCATGAGGCTCTCTAAATTACTAAATGTGTTTCATATATCTTTATCAAGAAAGTAATGATAGACCCATGGTATGTTCTCACTACTGAAGAAATGCAATTGGAATAAGATTTATCTTATTATGAAGAGACTATATAGATTCTTAATACTAGAAAGACTTGTTGAGGAATCAGATGATTCAATAGATAAAGATAGTTAAGAATAAAAAAATAGATAATGAAATGTAGTAAGTGTAGGATATCATAAAGAATAACCACCCTCATTTGTTTAGAAGGTAATATCTATTAAACATTCCATGATAGAATTTTTAAAGGTGTGAAAAATATAGCACAAAAGACTCAATTATAATAGGTGAACATTATTTTTCAATAAAAATATAAAAAATGAACATTATAAAAATTCATGTAACATGAATTCCAATATTATAGGTTGAATATAGATTTTGATCTTACATTGTCAGAATAATTATAGAACAAATTTTGAAAATTTTCCATTAGAAATATACTGTTACGAATAATGGAAAATGTTATATTTAAAAATTTAATATATTTGTTAAATAATGTTTAATAATATGTATTATTAAAAATCTATTAACTATAAATTTGAAGAAAAAATATAAAAATTGTTTTTGGTTAAAATAAATATTTATCATAAAACAATTTATATTTCCAGAAACTATTTTTTTAAAAAAGACATAATGTATGTACATTTAAATTTATTAAAAGAATCATTAATGATGAATTATATAAATGAAATTAATATATTATAAATCAAACTATATGAATTTAAATCCATATTATTGTTATTACTAATCATATAGGTAATATAATATCATCTTATATTTGGAAAATAAAGTCCTTGAAAAACAGTTTTTTCCAATATATTTTGTAGGTTTATTGTAAATTAAAAATATCCACTTATATGATTAAAATTTGGTAAAGTTGGTTACTTCTATGGAATGATCATAATTAATATGATGAAAAAAGGACAACCTAATTTTTGATTATAATGAATAGTAAAAACAGTTAAAATTAATTACCTTAGTTAAGGATAAAATATAATTATTGAAGGGTTAACTAAAAGATATGTGTAATTTTTGCAATTAAATCTATCAAAATAATATTATATAGATATATTTTAACATAATAATATCCCAAATTTGAATATAATGTCACTTATAAAAATTTTATTTTGGAATTAGTTTATCATTTTGAATTCTTTTGGGAGATTTCCAAGTAATTTCCATGAAGGCCCCCTTCCCTACTTATAAAATGGAACCACTCCCCTAAATTATTCATACCTAACAAGACCTATATCTCCACCAAAACCTACCAAAATCACTCCCCAACATCTTTATCCACATTGTAAAGGTTATGGTCTTTCCAAAATATCAACCCTAGGGTCTTTATGAATATATATAAAGGTGATTTCTCTAAGAAAAGGAGGTTAAAACACATTCAACCAAAAGGAAGCCTAATGTAATCAATTTCATCTTAATTTCTTTTATGTTGAGAATTATTTATTATTATGAACCTACTCAATTTTTATGGTGTACATGCTTTCACATTGATTTATTTCATATGAATACCAATTTATTCATGATGATTAATGTTTCAATTCATGTATATTATTTAAAGGAGTTACTATTTAAAAGTTACCAAAGATGTAAGAATCTATTTTAAAATCTCACATATTTTTTGAGATTACTTTTAATTTAAATGAATTAATATTATCATTTATCCTTTATAAGATCCAATCATTTTCTTATCCACTACATATTTTAGGAGTTTATGAATTTTGATATAACTTTTCTTCTCTTTGGTACTTTATTCATGAAAAAAAATGTTTAGAAGGAAGACCAATTTTATCTCTCTTTTAATAAAATATATATTTTTTTAATGTCCATGTTTTCCAAAATTATTTTACAAAAGTAAATTTATTTAATAAAATGATTTATTATGGATATTTTGGGTTATCCTTGAGATAAAAATGATTTTAATGGAATCTATCTACTATTTTATAAATGGTATGTTTTCAACTTACTTTAAAAAAAGTCAAAATGAATGTTTTTAGCATATATGGTGATAACGAACATCCCCACTACTATACAAATTTTATGAAATTTAGCCTCTTACAAATTTTCAATTATTTTTCATTAATGAATATTTTTTTTAATTTTATTTTAATATTTTACTTATATTACCATTTTTATTCCAAAAGAAATGATTATATTGAAAAAACTTATATTCCCAATCAACCAATGGTCACCTCTCATCTATTGATTAATTTTTTGATTGTTAAATTTCTCTTAAGAGAATTACTTTATTGTGATTATTTTTCAATATACATTACATTTCACTTAAATACTAAAATTCATTATATCATGGATATGATTATTTCCTAAACGATATAGAATTTTGAGACATGGTGTATACCTTGAAAGTTATTTTGATTAAATGGGGAAATATTGATAAATGCATGTTATTTAATCAATATAGATATTTATTGATAAAGAAAATTTTTCCTATATTAAATCGATCATTTGATATATACGGAATGATTTTCAAATTCCATGATGGGTGGGGCTTGAAATTTTATAGCCTCTAAATGAATTGAGAAGTCTCATGGGAGAAATTAGTTAGCCAAATTAAATGGGTTTTACCCATTGTTCTAAACGGTCTTGGGAAAGGTCATTAAAATACATATATCATGATGTTTTCAATCATGATGTTTAAAATTAATCATTTTCCTTCATTGGGAATTTTTCTATTGTTATCCATGAGTTATTGCATTGATATTATTCATGGATGTATTTTTTTCTCTTGTTATTAATTAAATGGTATGTGTGTATAGTTATTTACCTTTCCATATTGATTATACCTTATCTAATCATAATAGTAAATTTATAGATTAAATGGAATCTTTGTTCAATTATATACATTTCCATATTGATTATTCATCATTGATTAATGATATCTTGCACTATATGTAACCCTTACTGAGAATTTGAACTTTCCCTTACTTTTTTCCTTTCCCTGGTATATGAAAAAAATTATCTGAATGATTTTTAATGTTACTGATCATTTGATTTAATTTGTTTTTAAATTTTATTACTAATGTAAAATGGTTATCATGTATGTATCAGGCTCTCCAAGACTAATAAACTAATCAGCCCTTTGAGACTTTGCTGCTAATATCTATTCCATTATAATAAGGTAACCACTGGCTTCGAGCTACTAGGCTCATGGTCATTACACCCTAGCTATTTACTACCCTCACTTGCCATCATCACATCTTATACAGATCTCACATCCCAGTGTTATTCACTTATGACTTAGACATAAAACTCGATGAACATATCATCACCCACCAAACCCACACATGCCAATATCATTAATAAAGACTCAATTACACACGAACAATGTTTTAAAATCATCAGCATAAATATCTCACTTATTATGGAACCTAGTAGGTTTCACATACCAATCCATTACTCTATATTTGAAACCATCCATTTTATCCACTTGATATTGTGTTTCACACACAAAACTGAACTAAAATTAACAAATATGAACTTTATAGAGAAAAATATTACAACATAAAGAAAAAATTCATAATGAGAGTGTAATATGAAATATCATTAAAAAATTAACAAGAGGAATAAAATCAAAAGTAAGTACAATTACTATAAACTTGAAATATACATACTCATGGTCTACCATGGTGATTATAAAACCCATTATAACTAAAAAATGTGACAAATAAATCATTAAAATTATAAAAAAATTTAGTGAGGGGTGAATGTAAAGGATAATTAAATTTTAGCGAATCCCTTAAGGACATATATGGAAAGGTAAAAAGACCTTTATCTATATGGTCACTGGATATATAGTCATTTAATATATAGTTGTTGAATATAAAGTCCTTAGATATATAGTCATTTATTATGAATTTATATGACATGTATATTAATTAATTTATTTTTATATGCAATAATTTTTTTATAAATAAAATATTTGATATTTAACTATCCTAAATAAATTTAGAATAAAATTGAATATACCTAATAAATTTTGGAGATTATATATTATTTTAAAGAATTTATTTATATTGTACATGATGTATATTAAAATAAAATCATTTATTTATTAAAATCTATTGAAAAAATTCAAATAATGAATAATTAAATAACTAAGTAACACATAATAATTATTTAAGGAGTTATGATAAATAACAATTATTTGATTTAAGCTTAAATAAAAAGGCTATAATTAAAAATATTTTTTATTAAAAAATATATGATTTTTAAAAAATGTAAATTTCATATATTCAGAGTATAAAATTGTAATGAAATTAATTTTTTATACATTGAATAAAATGAATAAAAATTAATATATAGATTATTACGTGTTTTGGAATAATAATAAATTAACTTTTATCATTAAAATATTATTTTAATAAAAAATATTTTTAGTGATTTTATTTTTCATTACTAAAATTATATATTACCAGTTTCAAAAAATGAAATTATTAAAATTGTTTTATTTTTTGGAATTAGGACCCTAAAATTAGTTAAGATGGTAAATTTCATTTTTCTTAAAAAAACATCATTGAGGTAAATATTGAGTTACCATAATAAGGATAAAATATGGTAAAATAGGGAAAATTTGTGGGTAATGGAAAAAAATATCATTAAACTTATCTTAAAATTTTCATGAGGTAATTTGATGACTATCTCCATTATATTCCCACATTGGGTTGATCATTGATTATGAAAAGAATTCCTTACACATTTTTAAATGGATATTTTTGTAAATCCCAATCAAAATCACATATAAAAGACCCCATATTCTACCCACATATATAAATACCATTCCAATAGTAATCTTTTAAATATAAGACCAAATTTCATATCCTAAATATTTAATTGTTTTTTGGTGTCTTGTAGCCATGATAAATTTGCTAAAATCCATCATTTAAAAGGACCACTTTTGAGGAGGATCATATTCATAAAAGAAGGTATTGAGTTATTATCTACCTTTTTTTATTAATTTATTTTCTTCAATATTTATAAATATCATCTGATACTATAATGAATTTATAAAAAAATAATTTTTTTATATGTTATTACTATAAAAAAACTCTATTGTCTTACATGTTCATTAATAAAACCTCTTTGGAATTGGGTTGTTTGACCACTTACATGAATGATGTGACACTATCTCCAATATTTCCAAGATGAAAGATTATTAATAAATTATTATAGGAAATATGAAATAATAAATTGAAATTTATGTTATTAATATGTTTATGGATGTGTGAAAGAAAAATGAACAGTCATTATAATGTTACTTATTATTGTCTATAAATTTCATGAAACATGCACATTGTAGATTCAATTATTGAAAATAATACCAAATACAATCCATCAAATAAATATGGGGTAGAATAATTCATTGAGAAAAATGGTTATACTAAATTTAATTACCTAATATTGATTATGTTATTATCTAATAATGATCAATGTCACCATTATAAAACATGTATGAAATAATAAAAATTACCACCATTCAATGATAAAAATTGTAAGGCCCTCACCTTAATCATTAAATAATCATTAGTTTTAGTAAAGAAATTACTTTCTTTGACATTGAGGATATTTTCAGGTTTAGAGTTTTAAAGAAATGATCCATAATCATACATAATAAATCTATAAAATATATAGTGGATACTTATGATTAATATATTTTTTCCCATAAAATAAAAATTATAAAATAAATAATGAATTATTTTCATGGAAAAACTACACAACTTTCAACTGGACTTCTTCCTTTCACATACCCATCCTTAAACCCTACTACAATATTTTAAAAATATGGGATGAGAAGAAAAGCTCAATAATGGATATAAAAAGAAAGGTAACTGTTAGTTTAGTGAAAACATTAAACCACATAAAAAATTTTACTTTATATTAAATGTTTTTTGAGGATATATAATAAGAAAATTTACATTAATAACACACATTTTTCTCAAAGAAAATCATTAAATCCTATAACAGGCACTTAAAACTCCTTTACCTGACTTAGATAATCATATACATTGAAACCTTTCAAAACACTTTCAATTGGAATAATCGTATGACAAAATTATCATATTTTTATTACCCTATGAATTGGAGATCTATAATTGGTATCACACATGAGCTTCAATGAGGCTCAACCCTTCGTATAAGCTATATCGGGCTCACCCATGAGCTATAATGGGGATAAACCATATAAGCTATATTGGGATAACCCGTGAGCTATAATCAGGCTCAAACCATCATATAATTCATTTCATGTTCACCAATTTCATATAATTCTCAAGTATAATATCATGAATAAAACACTTTCTTTACAAAGACCTTTGAAAAATCTTTTTAACCCATATAAAAACACTTTTTGAAAATAAAATTCTAGTTTCTTCTAAAAACCCATTTCTATAACAAAATATGATTTTCTTTGAAAATCCATTTTCAATACCAAAATACCAATACAAAAATAAAAATAGGGGTTTTAATTTAATAATAAAGTAATATTACAAATGAATTTATAAATCAAATAACAGTCACAATGGCATAAAAGTCATTATCAGTGTGTATGTTAATAATATAACATCCCTTTTATAGTTTATCCAAACATTCCATGATAGAAAAATGAAAATATCCCTTTTTTAAAACCTTTAAATTAAATTTAAAATATACAAATAATTTATTTTATAATAAATTTATATCAATATAGACTAACATATAAAATAATATCCTGAATATTAACATCAAGGAAATGATTTTGAAATTAAATTTTTAAACATTCAAAGTGTCCCATAAAAATTTGAAACATTTGAATCATAATCCCTATGAGAGAATAAAATTTACCAAATAATTAAATAAAATTAGAATAAATAAATTCATGATATGAAATTTTAAGGGGATATATATACACCTCATAAAATAAGGTGGGTGTATAACATCAAAATATGCCTCAATGAAAGAATATTGAGATGAAGTCCCCTACCTTGAGTATTATTCATCATATATGTCCTTTTTATTCCTTAATAATAAATATATGTTAATTATTTTGTCTCTTTATAAACTTTATCTTGTTTATTATTACTTTTATTTCAATTATTACCAGGTTATAACTATTACTTAATTATTTATGTTTAGGTCAGACATTTTTGACAATATTTGATACATGAGTCCAAAATTATTTTGGTATGATGTATATAGTAAATGTGGAAATTATTAAATAATATTTGGAATAGTTATAAATAAATAATTATCATTTTTGTACATCAACTATACTTTTAAATCCATATATTAAATATGGATTTGAAAAATGAACTATGTTACAATCATGGACACGGTAAGCCGTACATATGTATTAGTAACATTCCCATTTTAAATGATAATTATAAAAAGAATGTAAGTATCAATTTATTTTTCACAATTATCATAATATCATTATTATAATATTAAATATACATATATATATCATCCATGTGATTCGGTGATGAAAAATTATTCACATCATTTCGTGGAGGTGATAATTCACACATACGCATAAATAATGTTATAATTTTTCTATGCATGGAATGATAAGAAAATAAAGGATATATTATCAGTTAATAATGATAAATATTCCATTAATATCATATATAAGCATTAATTTTATCATTATAACCATTATTTTGATACGGTGATGGAAAATGAATTACATCAATTATTGAGGTCGTAGTTCACCGTACACACGAACAATAGCTTCTATTCCCATTTCCTAGAAGTGGAGATGGATTTACGTTGTTATATTAACATAATAAAATATAATAAAATATATTATACTATATTTATTATTACATCATGGTTTAAGAATATTTGAATAAGGTGGAAGAAGAAATAAAACAAAAATAATTAATTAAAAATGATACATCTTCTTTTTAAATCCTTCATTGCTTAACACCTTAATAACACTAGAGATAGTGTTCTTTCTAGAATAAGAGATATAGAAAGTGGGGAGGGATTATAATAAGGTATTTGGATATTTTTATCTAAAATAATTGGTTTTTAAGTGTGATGAAAATATAATAATAGGTTCTTTTTTATAATATTGGGGAGGGTCACTCTTGAAAATTCTCAAAAATATTAAATTAATATAAATTAATTTTACAATAGAAATCTCCCCAGAATGATTTATTTAGAATATTATTACTATGGGTCAAAATAAATTCATAAAATTAAAATTGTAGAAAATTTGACTAGTTTTAAATCCTTATCTTTTAATATTAACCCTTATTTATCCCTTTTAATTATTACTCTCACAACCAGGATCTTTTCCCTCTTTAAGGGTTAATATAGTAAATATAATATTCCAAACATACCATAAATGGATAATTTATGAAATTTTAAACCATATTATAATGATTTTAATTAATTTTATAATTTTAATTGTTGGTTGGAGTAGATGACTCAAGAGGGGGGGTGAATTGAGTATCTATAAAAAATTTTATTAAAAGGATTATTTAAATAATAAAACCCCCTTACAAAAATATATGAAAAGTTAGTTTTTAGTGAATTTACAAATGTATTTAAGGTTCAATTGGATTCTCAAAAGATTGATTAGTTCACAGTTTTACTAAACTAGTGATTAACAAAATTTTCGAAGCAAACCTACTTATTCAAAACAAATGTAAACACTTGCTGAACTAACTATCAAAGTTCAGGTTATCATAATTCAAGAAATACATATCACATAAGAAATATTAGAGAATTAACGAATCGGATAAAACAAGAGGTTCAGTCTCAGTTAGAGACTTAGTACTCTCCGCTTGGTGATCACCTGCCACCATGTAGTTTATATTAATAAGCTTTTGATCCACACCCTAGATCGGGGTTCACAACAGTACACCCAGCTGTACAGGCCACACTTTACCTCTACCACAGTTATTCATGGGAAAAAGATAAACATATCACACAAGATCTCTTGCATAGGTCTTCGTGGGATAGAAGTGTAATAAGTTGCTATGTATGAGGATAGTTTGATATCATCAAGTTATGCTCAGGAGACAGTGTTTGTGATACAAAAAAATACACACACTGCTCAATTAGTGAAGATAAAACACAACAGAGTTAAGAAAGAGAATAGAGTTAATAATTCTCTGTGTGCTACGAATTAATTCTCTCGACTCAACGGATGTTGAGAAAATGGTATTTGAGTCCTCTTCTGGAAGTTTTCTTCAGAACAAAGTATCGCGGTTTCTGTAATCCAGCTTCGATGAGTGAAAAGTTTCAGCTCTTCAAGGTGTTGATGTACACTGAGATTTTTGGAGAAAGTTGCTTGTTACTATCTTCTTGTAATCTTAAGAACTTGGTTCCTCTCTTTTCGTATTCAGATAGTCTGTGTCTCAGTGTGTCCTAGCGTGTAATACTTTGTGTACTGCACTTCTTTAAAGTGAAATATGAGGTCCTTTTATACTCCAGGATTATCTAGGCATGAAGATCTTCACACATGTATGTACCTCATACTGTCTATGGATTGTTCTTTAGACAACATTAAAAAAATGTCAGAAACATTAATTTGTCCAAATATGACCATTGTAAATTAACTTTAATTAATAAACTCAAATAATTTATTTATAAAAATTGGTGAGTCATCTTTGGTATGTTGTCTTCAGTTTGATAATATCGGTATGTCATCTTCGGTGTGTCATCTTCGGTGTGTCGAGTTCAGTCTGTCAAACTTCGGTGTGTCATACTTCGGTCTGTCAAACATCGGTCGGTCAACTTCGGTGTGTCATAATTCAGTCTTTTGAACTTTAGTGTGTCATACTTTGGTTTGTTGAACTTCGGTGTGTCATACCATGGTCTGTCGAACTTCGGTGTATCTTACTTAGGTTTCAGTGTGTCGACTTCGGTTTTGGTATTTCGACTTCGGTTTTGGTGTGTCAGCTTCAGTTTTTTGAACTAACCATCAGTTTCAGGGAATCTATAAAGATTGTGAGGTGTCTATCTTACCAGACTAAGTGTTATGAAAAGATTATGTATAAATACATTTATAAGCATATTTATTCATGAATATAAGCAATTGACTTATTAAAGTATATGTTGTTGTATGACATAATTGATTTATTAAGAGATATTAAACTGGCATGAAAGATTAGAATCTATATATTGACATTATTTATGATTATGAAAACTACAATATCATGGAGGGTCCAACATTAATAATTCTATATTATTTTATAAAATATTATTTATCTTAAATATCATTAATGTCTATTTTGACACTATTCATTACATTGATTTTTAAAAAAATCAATACAACAAGATATATTCAAACACACTTTTTTAATTCATCCCAAATATGTCATGGGGACGATAAATTTTTTTTATGACATTAATTTTTTTAAATTATAATTATTATAAATTTTTTAATATCATTTATTTAAATTTTACATTAATGGAATAATTACTGCATCATCATTGTGTCAGCATTTAAGGTAATTATTTTACCACTAAAAATTATAATTATATTTACATGATATAGATAAATATTTGAAATTGAAAATTATTATTTATATTAAAAGATATATTTTGAATAAACCCATATTAAATATGTAATAATTATTAAAATACAAGTATGACATTTTTGACAATTCTTTAAAATAAAATACTATAAAGGGATTAAAGTCATCCAAGTATATTTTAGAGTTCATAAATTAAGAAAAAAGTTGGTTTTGGTCAATAATAAGTCTTCCAATAGGGTTAAAACAAGTTTTAGGGTAATTTTCTAATCCTTATCACGTTATTTTTACCCTTAATTACACAATTTACCCTTATCCATAATAATAAAAATTACTTACTTTATTAATATTGTACAAAAATAAAAGGAAAAAATTTAATAAATTTTTAACTTATGATTCTAAATATGGAATCCATTTTTTTCAAATTAAATACACATAGGTGGTTAAAATTAATTTAAAAATAACCTCGTAGATGGGGTGATAAAGAAATTTTTTAAAGTGAAAATGTTCAAAAGATCACAAATTTTATATATCCAATTTCAATATAAAATTTCTCAAATGACCTAAATTGTATTAATATATATATAAAAGAACTAATTTTACATTAAAACCAATTTAAAATATATTTTAACAAAATAAATTATTTAGATGAAAAGTCAGTTCTCAATTAAAATGTATTATTTTTCACCATTCATTAAAAAAGTAAACTTATGTGAAAAATACTAAAAAATTAACCAATGAAAATTTTCATATTCCACTTTAAAAAATGAAATATATTTTTTCAAAAAAAATGTATATTTTTTTAAAATTTAGTTTCAAAACAAGTCTTCCATTAAATGGAGACACAACTACCTTTTTAGAAAAATACATCTTTTTGGGTAAAATTAGATTTGTTTTTATCTCATACCTATCATATATATTGAATTACTATCAAACAAATTTATTAACATGTGTAAATATTTTATAGTTATTCTAATATATACCCTTTTATATAACATCTAGGCAATAAATTTCATATTAAATAATAATATTTAGTTGTTCTTTTTGTCTCGATGTGGTGTATTTTGTAAACAATCTAACATAGTGCTTCCTTTTAAAATATTGGGATGTTACATTATTACCCCTTTAATATATCTCATCCTCACAATTTGAACTCGGGATTGAAGACTAGGGTTTGACATTTCAAATGCAATTTTTAAAATCCCTCATTGAATCAAGGGTCAATAAAACATCCATTTTAAAAGCAAGAAAGGATAATACGAGGGTGACCTACGGTATCATACAGTAGAGTTACATGTAGAAAAATATAAACATGGAATAAAAAACTAACTATCAAGTTCTCATGGAGAGTGATAGAGAACATGGTCATTATAATGTAAACCCTCATAAATCTGTAAATCTATGATGGGTTAAAAGTCTCTTAACTCCACAATAAGAAAAAAAATGACTAATATTTTTCATTCAAAATACTTTTACTAGAGTTGAGTAATTAATTTACTGTATAATAATATAATGAAATATTCGTATTCTATATATTTCTACCTTTAAGCACAATTTCATCATTATAACATTCCAAGAATAATGATGTACATACCTAAAAATTTCCTCAATAATCAATGATCATATAAACTCTAATGGTTGTCATGTCACACCGAGACTTCTGAAATAATTTTATTTTATTATTTTATCTTGATTAGAGATATTTTGTTGAGGTGTGGGCTAAGCCTCATTAAAATTTTGTGTTTTTCTAAGAAATGCGTTTTTCTAGGCTGGGTTGCATCTGACACACAAGTAGAGCACTGGTTGGAAATTGTGCAGCTTCGCTAGGTCACTAGGCGACATGCCCGATATTCAAATGAATAAGAAACTAAATGAACAAAATAAATATAAGACTAGAATAAAATTAAATAAGGAGAATGAAATAAAAATTTAATGAATTATTTTAATAATAATAATAATAATAATTGATATTATTTATATTATTATTATTAGTGTTAGAAATATTAATTTTTTTATTAGTATAATTGATATTATTATTATTACAAGTGTTAAGAATGTAATTTTTTTAAGTTATTGTTATTATTATTATCATTATAAAATATTATTATAAGTTTATTTTTATTTTTGTTTATTTTCTTGGGTTGGATTTTCCCTTTTTTTTGAGCTTCAACCCTCACCCTAGCCCATCACATTGACCCCTCCTCCTATTTTCCATATGGTATAAAACACAATCGACCTCCCTACTTCACCGATGTTCACAAACCGACATACCTCCCCTCTCTTGATTGTGCGACCCAACTACCCAGCAGACCACCCGCTAGCCATGACCTCCACTCCCTTTGCACATACCTCCGGCACCCCCCCTTGTTGGCCAGTCCACCTACGGTGACCAGACCCCTGCTGGCTGAGCCACCTTAGTGTTGTTTCACCCTATCTACCTCGGCTAGACCCTCCTTCATCTTTTTTAGGGTTTTGATTATCATAATTTTGGGGTTTCTATTTTTCCAGATTTTAGGGTGTTAATTTGGGTCTTAATATTGGTTATTTGTTGTTCATTTTTTGGATTAGGGTTTATTTTGGTTCGTTTGGGGTGCAATCAGTGTGCGACTGAATATTTCACAACAATTTTGGGGTTTTTGACACCGAGGTAGGTGGTTACATCTATAAACATTGATTTATGAATGATTTTTCTTTCTTACGTAATTTAATGTGTTACATGGTTAATATGTGTTGTTCAGAATTTGTTTTTGAAAAGGTTTCATATGTGCTTTGGTTTAACGTATCCTTTTTAGATGAAATTGAGTGTTTTTCATATATAACCCATGTTTTTTTATTTGTTGTCAACTTATAAACCATGAAATTAGTTATCTATATCATGTAAGTAATGAAAATGATGTTTGGAAAGGATTTTAGTGTGTGTTTGATTCTACATGGGGGATTTTTGGTATGTTCTTGGTGTAAGGACTTTTGGTGTTTCTTGGGGTTGTTTTATAAATTATGTAAATGGTTTATTTAAAATTTTTAAATAGTGATCATAATGTTTTGGGATGGTTATGATGTGTGGTTGGTTTTAAAGAATATTTTTGATATATATTGGGTGTGTTTTTGGTGTAAATTTTTGTGGTGCTAATTTTGAAGTGTTTCGTAAACTTTTTTATTGATTTATTAAATTATATGTGTAGTGCATGGTTCCTGGTTTGTGGTTTCGAGTTGATGGGTCGAAGGTGACTCCCCTACGTGTGAATAAGAAAGTATATATATATATATATATGGGTTCCCCCATTACATGTATAGTCATACATGGCAGTGAATATACATGTATAAGGATAGGTGTGCCCATGTATGTATAAGAAAATGCATATGTAGATGAGTGGCAACATGTATATTCATATAATCACATATGTAAGGATCCCCTTGAACATGTTCATGGTCATGCCGGTGTGTGAATATAGGATATGTTTCCTTATATGTTTGTGAAAGTGCATATTCTTAGTGAGGATCAGAAGATTTTAGTTAGAAAGCTTCAATGGATGAATGCTTGCTTTGGTTCCACCCTGAGGTAGGTTCCCTATTCCATGATCTTTAATAGGAACTTATATTTTTTTCTCGATGTTCTTTTAAAAAGTATCTCTCATGATTTTATATGATATGTATATGCAATATATATATATGTATATCTATAAATGATTGTGGTTCCTAAAGAGTGGGTTCCTTGATGTTTTGAACGTGAAAAGGGTATTTTCAAAGACGTGTGGACTTTCAACTATTTTTTTTATAAATGTATAATGACATGTTTATTTTCATAAAAGGATTACCCTATTGTAAGTGTTGTTATAATCTTCTTTTAAATACATGGTGCTTGGTTGTGAAATTCAGATTTTAAATGATTTTTGGAACTTGAAGGTATTGAGAAAGAGTGTGTTCTAAAATGTTATACTTCCTTGTAATGAAATAAGTTCTCTTTTCCACATTGATAATGGGTTTAGAAAGTGGAAAACCTCTCTTTAGGATTTTCCCAATAGTTAAGAAATGTGATACAAGTGTTAACATGTGATTTATGATATATACCTAATGTTAAGGCTAATGTATTGTGTGATTTGAAAGAGGGGGAATGAGCTTATGAAGGGAGAATGGTGGTGAGAGGTTGAATAAGTTTTGGATAAAGGAAGTGTTATGTTCATTTATGTTCCCTTGATAAAACATCACCACCATTTGAAATAGAGCACATGGGTGACCCCAGGTATCTAGGTGGGTGGACTAGGACTAGTACACTAGATGATACATAAGAGTTTCATCACAGTTTCGTCTAGTATGATTGATTCTTACATCACTAACAAAACATTATGATTATTGGCTACCACTAGATTATGAGTATATATCCTAATAGTGGATCTGTCATGAGAATGCAGTTCTTTGTGGTTTCAATACCACATTTTCATTGAGGTACGAGGTTCTTAGGGCTCCATTTGTGATAGTTACCTACAGGGATTGACCATGGTGGTTATTTGTATCATTGTGTTTGTGAAATGATTTTCATTTTAGTTTCTTGATGCTTGTTTTCTCATTTTAAAGATCGATGTTTTTAATTGAAACTATTTTCACTTCATTTTGGAATATTGATGAATGGTTGAAAAATATTTTAAAATATATTGGAATAGAAACACTTTCCTAAAAAATTTAAACTTGCGACTTGATTTCGAAAAGAATTAAAATATTATGTTAGTATTCCTTATTTTAAAACTATCATGATTCAATTATTTTTTAAAGGCAAGGGCATAGGGAGTCATTGCTACTTGGAATTCCTACCGAGCATCGTGGTGCTCACACCTACCTTATTTTTAAATTTAAGGTTTCTCTGGTCATGGTTTGATCTTGGAGTGAGTGTTGTATTTATGTTCCATAGTGGCCCATGAGGTAACATGAGGTATGTTTCTCTTCTTATTTCATTTTTATTCGCACTTCTAGCTTATTCAATTTGTCTTATTTTCTTTACTTATTTTTTGTTTATCAGTTAAATCATTACCAATCATTTCATTGATACCTGAGCACTTGTACATGCCTATGGGGATCAGGAATTCCCCTCAGGACATTCCACAGTCTGGGTTGGGTGCCAGGTTGGACGGTGACTTGGCTTGGTTTGTGACAAAATCATATCAGAGGATGATCGCTCTTTTGGGTCTTGTTTCTTATAAAAGAGTGAGGGTAGACTGGATCTTGGACTAACAGGACTTGAAATTAGAATTATGAGTAGGGTCAATAGCTAACACACCTCGTGAAGAGACTCAAGTTACCAAGGGGGTCAGATTTTATTCAAGGCTTTTGGTGCTTGTGGTTGTTCATTGTTTGGGAAATGAAAAGGGGATTGGATCACAGGTCTTAGTGAGCTCACATGACTTGGAAAGTCATGTGGAGTCGGGGACATTATCCTAGAATGATATATGTGATGGTGGTGTGACTAGAATATGGATTCCAACCATATGTCCGAGTCACCCATCAAAACCAGTTTCCACTTTCATCAACCAGTGTCTTCCTCTATTCTATAGAATCTTTATTTCGGGTGTATTGAGTTTGAAAACCCCTTTGTTTGAATGTTGTTTCCAGTTTGTTTTTTTAGGTAAGTTGGTTTGGAATAGTGGTTTGTGGTCTCTTTAAAGAAGTGTTTTGGTCAGCCCTTGTGGTGGCATCCCTTATGAGTTTGGCTTTGGTTTGTGGCATGTTTTGTCCAGCAGACCTGTTTAATTAGGTCCTTGGACTTTCCCTCACTGGCTAGTGTATGCCCCCATAAGGAATTAATATGCGAATGAAGTAAAACCATGGGTAATTCTACATTGGAAGATCCTCTATTTGGTCAATGTGATAACTTTACTCTTGATTTTATAGTTTATTCTACCCCTATTATTTTTCAGATAAGCGATTCCTCTCACAGCAGGGAAGAAGTTGTGAGAGGAGTTTAAGGATGTTTTGCTTTCCATGACCCATGTGGTGACCAAAGGGGAAGTTGATATAGTTATGTCTGAAGGCCCTATATGGAAGTAGTGAAAGGAATTTTGGTGGGGAATGATGGAAGTTGTCTGGAGACGTCAGTGCAAACTACCGTTCCAAAGGGCCTTTAGATCTTTTATTGGTTTCATCTAAGTAAGAGATCATGTTAAGACATCTAGGTGGTGAATCAGGTTATAAGAGGTTGTTATGGCTACTTGTAGTAATTTCATGTTTTTAGGGACTCAGTTTAAGGTACCTCTCACCACAATGTTTTATTAGTATCAAGGGTCATGTTCGGTGACATTTTGTAACTTGACTGAAAGGTTGAAGGTTGTGCAATTTTCAAATAATTTATGTTTTTCAAAGAATGGTGATTTTCCTTAAGTAAACTCTGAATTTATCTATTCTGAGTGAAGGTGCCTTCTATGTGTCCTTTCCCCTTCTATTTCTTGTTCGAAGTAAAAATGACGATGGATGTTCATATTTTAAGCCCATGTTTTGGTGAAAGTGTAGTGTGCAAGAAAGTAGATATTAGAGTGTACTGTGTCTGTAGGTTTTGTCTATATCGCAGTATGACTGCTTGTGGAACCAGTACAAGGAGTTTTGTCTGGAGGTTTTAATGCTTGAATATGTGGCAGGAGATGCTTCAACCACTAGAGCTCCAATAGTTGGTCTTAGATTAAAGCTGGCATGTAGTCTGGATCCCTAGGAGTGTATGGGGTCCCAATCTTATCCCTATCATTGGTGTTGAAAATGGAGGTAGTTCAAATTTCTTTCTATATAGCTTTCTTATTCTGAGTGGCCCCGTTCAGTGAAAAGAGATGTGGGAACCATGTTTCTTCATTGTGTACCATGTGTGTGGAAGTGTTCCTGCATAGTTATATGGATACATTGTTGTATCATTTACTTTGTGTCAGTCATTGTACCCTTATGGATGTGATTTTTCATGTGGTTTTCCATATAGGTCCAGCCTTGCGAATCAGTCTCAGTTTTGGTTAGTCTCATCTGAGGATGGTAATTCTTGTGGGAGTGGTGAACCATGTAATGAATTATGTTTGGATAGTGTTTCTTTTTTTTGGGCCCCTAAAGGTGGGAAATTTGGTTTGTGTGGGGAGTTCCCAAGATGGCCCACGTCGTACTTTCCAATCCGATCTTTGCAGAAGTAGTTAAGCTCATTGGTCCCTATGGTGGGGAGATCTACCATGAGTCTCACTAAATGCCCAGAGAGTAAACTGATGTTAGTCTATTTTAATGGTGGGGAGTCCATTTGGGCCTCCCTGTGTTGGTATTTCGGCCATGTCTTGGTTTTTTGTTGGTTGTTAATGGTGGGGATATCATTTGGGACACCCCATTGGATGCTCCCAACAATTTTATTGAATCAAGGCTAGGGGACAATTCTTCGGGATGTGGTTTTATTTTTCTCACTTTTTTTTTGGAAAGTGGTGTTGGTTCTATTCTGTAGCATTTGAGGTTTTTTAAATTAAGAACATTTATTTTGAATTATGGGAAATCTCGTTTCCTTTGATAGATCAATTGGATATGTTTAAACTCTTGGGGGTGGGTAGCTCATAATAGGGAGTCCATTTTGGCCTCTCGAGTCCAACTCGTAAACCTCTTTCATTACTGGGAGTGTTCTTGTCATCTTTTTTCTTGAAATTCATTTTAGAATCTCCTTGTGTTGTAATAAAGTCCTGGTTATTTCTTTTGAATCATTCTTAGGATGACTTTCTAGGGGTGGAAAGCATTATGGTTGGGATAATATTCAAACGTGTACTTATAAAATAATTTATTTTTATTTTTTGTGTGGGTTTGAGATATTTTTTTGAGGTGTGGGTTGAGCTTGATTAAAAATTTTCATTTTTCTGAGAAATGTATTTTTCTAGACTAGGTAGCATCAGATGCAAGAGAAGATAATGAGTTGGAAATTGTTTAGCTTCACTATTTCATCGCACAACAAGCCTGGTATTCAAACAAATAAGAAATGAAATGAAAAAAATAAAGTTAAGAAGAGAATAAAATTATGCAACGAGAATGAAATAAAAATTTCAAGAAATAATTTAACAATAATAATATTATTATTATTTTGGATTATTATTATTATTATTATTAGTGTTAACAATATTAATGTTTTTATTAATATAATTGATATTATTATTGTTAATAGTGTTAAGAATGTAATTTTTATTATTGGTATTATTATTATTATTATTATTATTATTATCATAAACTATTATTATAGGTTTATTTTTATTTTTGTTTCTTTTTTTGGGTTGGACTTTCCCCTTTTTTTATGCCTCACCCCTCACCCCTCACCCCTCACCCAAGCCCATCGCACAGAACCCCTCCTCCCCCTTTCCTTCTGGTAGACAACACCATCAACCACCCTCCTTCACTGGTGCACATGAACCAGCCAACCTCCACCTCCTGATTGTGCGACCCAGCCACCCACTGAACCACCTTCTAGCAACAAACTCCCCTCCCTACACAGATGCCTCCAGTGCCCCCCTTGTTGGCTGGTCCTCCTCCGACAACCAAAACCCTCATGACCAAGACCCCTTAGCACCACCACACCCTCTCCACCTTAGGTAGACCCTACTAAATGTTTTCTAGGGTTTTGATCCTTATTATTTTAGGAATGATATTTTTACAGCTTTTAGGGTGTCAATTAGGGTCTTAATCTTGGGTATTGTTTTTTCAGTTTCATGGACTAGGGTTTATTTGGGTTTTTTGAGGTGTAATTTGCATGTGATTGAAGATTTCAAACCAATTTTGGGGTTTTTAAAACCAAGGTAGGTGGTTCTATATATATATATTGTTTAATGAATGATTTTTCTTTCTAAGTTAATTTAATGTGTCACTTGGTTAATATGTGTGGTGACAAATTTTTTTTTGAGAAGGTTTCATATGAATTTAAACATAAATTATCCTTTTTAGATGAAATTGAGTCTTTTTCATATGTAACCCATGTTGAATTATTTGATGTTAATTTATAAATTGTGAAATTGTTTATATAAATTATGTAATTGATGTAAATGATGGTTGGAAGGGTTTTTAGTGTGCGTTTGATTCTAAAATGGGGATTTATGGTATGTTCATTGTGTAGGGACTTGTGGTGTTTATTTAGGTTCATTTATAAATTGTGTAAATGGTTTATTTAAATTGATTAAATGGTGGTAGTCATTTTTTGGCATAGTTATGATGTGCGGGTAATTTTAAAGTGGCAATTTGATATAAATTAGGTGTATTTTTGGTATTAATTTTTTTGGTTCTAATTTTGAAGGGTTTTAAAAATTGTTTTATTGATTTATTAAATTATATGTGTAGTGCATGGTTCCTACATTGTGGTTTCGAGTTTCCATGTTGAATATGACTTGCCTACATGTGCATAAGTAAGTATATATATGTGTGTGTGTGTGTGTGGGGGGGGGGGGGGTTCCCTTGTTATATGTATAGTCATCCATGGCAGTGAATATACATTTATGGGGTTAGGTGTGCCCATGTAAATATATAAAAATTCATATGAAGGTGGGTGGAGACTATTATACGCATATATACATATATGTCTGGAACCCCTTGCACATTTTCATGGCCATGCAGGTGTGTGAATAAGTGATAAGTGTCTGTATATGTATGTGAATGTGTATATTCTTAATGGAGGAGATACAAAATTTAGTTAGAAAGAACCAAAGTCTGAATGTTCGGGTTGGTTCCACCCAGAGGTAGGTTCCCTATACCTTGATCTTTAATTAGAACTTCCATTTTTTCTTGGTGTTCTTTTAAAAATTATGTATCCTGCTTTTATATAAAATGTATACACAATATATATAAGTATATATATAAATGATTGTGGTTCTTTTAAAGTTGTATCCTAGATTTTTTGAACATGAAGCGGGTATTTCCATAGATGTGTGGCCTTTCAGATGATATTTGTTATAAAAGTATAATGACATTTTTATTTTCCTAAAGGATTACTGCATTGTAATCATGGATTTAAGCTTGTTTTAAATACATGGTGCATTGGTTGTGCAAGTATAATTTTAAATTATTTTTGGAACTTGAAGGTATTTAAAAACAATGCTTTCTAAAATGTAATAATTACTTGTAAAGCAATGAGGCCCATTTGGAACTTTTCGAATTGGTTACGAAAGTGGAAAACCCCTCTTGGGGATTTCCCCCCTAGTTTGAGAAATTTGATACAAGTGTTAAAAGGTGATTTATGATATGTGCCTAAGGTTGTGGCTTATGAATTTTATGACGTGAGGGAGGGGGGATTCACTTAAAGAGGGATAATGGTGGTGAGAGGTGGAATGAGTTTTGGATAAATAAAGTGTTATGTTCATTTATGTCGTCTTGGTGAAACCTCACCATCATTAAAAATTGAGCACATGGGTGACCCTGGGTATCTAGGTTTACAAACTAGGACAAGTATGCTAGATGATAAGGAAGTGGTTCTTCCCAGTTTCATTTTGAAGGATTTATTCTTACAAAAATCACTAAATATTATGATTATTGTTGACCACTAGGTTATGAGTGTGTTCCCTACTAGTGGATTGTGCACAAGAATGCAGTTGGTCGTGGTTTCCATACCACATATTCACCATGGTATGAGGTTCCTAGGGTCCCATTGGTGCTAGTTAACTATAAGAATTGACCACAGTGGTCGTTTATGACATGTTTGTTGTGAAATTATTTTCATTTTAGTTTCTTCTAGCTTGTTTAGTACTTTTAAAGATCCATGTTTTTAATTAAAATTATTTTACATTTCGTTTTGGAATGTTGATAAATTCTTGGAAATATTTTGAAAATATAGTGGTATAGAAACGCCTTCTATAAAAATGTAAACTTGTGACTTGATTTTTAAAAGAATGAAAATGTTATTTTAATATGTATTATTTTCAAACTATAATGTTTGAGTTTCTTTTTAAAGGAAAGTGAATATGGAGTCGTTGATACTTGGAATTCATATTGAGCATCTTGGTGCTCACACCTACTTTATTTTCCAAATTCAGGTTTCTCTATTCATGGTTTTCTCTTGAAGCAAGTGTAGTTTTTATGTTCCATGGTGACCCACGAGGTCACTTGAGGTATGTTATATTGCATAGATTATTTTTATTCCCACTACCAGCTTATTCAGTTTATCTTCTTTTATTTACTTGTATTTAATTTATCAGGTAAATCATTCCAAATTATTTATTTGATACCTAGGAACTTGTGGCAGCCTATAGGGATCAAGAATTCCCCTTGGGCCTTTCCGTGGACTGATTCAGGTGGCGAGTCGGATGGCGTACTGGTAGGTTTCATGAAATATCAATATCTTAAAACTCATTTCCAAAAGAAAAGGAATACTTATCATTAAAAAAATCATTACATAAAAAGTCCAAAAAACATATCCCAACAAATTATTTATTAAATTTATGATATGATCACTAAAACCCACGTAAGGAGTGTCTACAACCATGATATTATGTTTAACATTTGAAAAATACTGATCTCTCTGGAGCTTCCATCACTTCACTATATATCTCAACATCAAGTGCATTAGTAGAAAAATATTTTCTTACCCAATTTTATGTTTGATCATGAAGATTTTCACCTCAATTAAGTAACATTGGACACACGTTATCATAATTCCCTAAATCATTAAAACTAAATCATCTCACTGTCAAATGAATATCTACCATCTTATTCTGGGATTGTGAGGAATATTCTCTCAATAATCACGAACCATGTGAATAAACATACCACACTAGTAACACTATAACTTACCCAAAATGTATTTTAGCACCCATTGAAGGATTTTTTTTCTTACCAATATAATTAAAAATTGTTTGATTCACTATTTTTTTCCACCTTGACCATTTTCAACTTTTACCATCTTTCTTTTTCAAGGTGATGTTGATCGATGGTGGTATTTGGTTAAGAATTCATGAGAGTAAGATGATATTGATTCTATGGAATGGGGAACATTTAAGAATATTTTCCTTGGAAAATATTTCCTAAATGTTTTTTAGTTTAGGATAGGGAAAGAATTCCTAGAATTAAGGAAAAAAGATAATGATTATATCGATGCATATGAAGAAAACATCACAATGTTGGACATGCCTGAGACAAAATTTATTCAATGCATTGATAGTGAATTTAATTGATTTTAATTAGGATTAAAACCAATCCTATGAATAGAATCAAGAAAATTTAGAATCATAAAGTTATGATAAAGTTATTTATTGTGATTGGAAAGTTAGGATGGAGTTTTTCAACAATTAGTTTTAGAGAATTTGGAAAAACTTATACATAGTAAACCCATACATTGATTGTGGTCATTTTTACTCAGTATCCATTTTAATCACCAAACAAATTATTCCACAATAGAACATGGTTTTTGTCTAGGATATAACATCACAATTTTCATATTTTTCTTATCATTGTCTCTAATAATCCTTTAACACTATGAAAAACATTTTAAAGATTGGGATGAGTATAAAAATATTAGTAAAGGGAATAAAAAGAATGAAAACCATTAGTCCAGTGAAAAAATGAAAAATAATATAATTTTTAAATTTACCTTCATTTTTTATTTGAGTGTATTAAATAAATAATTTTCACATGAAAAAAAACCACATTTTATTCTCAAGTAAATCCATTAAAACCTATATCAAACAATTTAAAACCCTTTTTTGTAACATAGAGAATCATATTCAAAAAAAGCCTTTAAAATTTAATAAATATAAGGATGAATTCCAATATTATTATTACTCAAGTAATTATAGATATATAATGGGGATCAACCATAATATAAGCTATATTGGTCTCACACATAAGATATAATGGGGCTCAACTCTTTGTATAAGCTCTATCAGGCCCACCCATGAGCTATAATGGTGATCAACCCTTTTTATAAGCTATATCATCCTCACCCATTTCATAAAATTATCATGTAACATATCATTATTTAACACCCTGAAAACTATTTTAAACCAATGTGTAAAACACTTTTTGATATCAGAATACCCATTTCTTGTAAAAATCACTTTTAAAGTCTAAAATTCTGGAAAAAAAATAATGAAACCATTTTAGTTGAAATGAGTTATCAAAACCTATAAAAGAAACATTTAACTATTAAAACACTATGAAAGTGGTATATTTAGTTCATTCTGAATATATAAAAAAATATTTATTTTGAAAATCGCTAAAAATGGTGAAAGAGGAACATTAAACGAGGATTTTTAAAATAAAGTTGTTTATATAAAACCTTTAAAAGATTATTTATTGAAGTTTTTTTGAATGAAATTATAAAATTAAAATTTTAAAACATTAATTTCCATAAAAATTAATTCATAAAAATAATTTTTATACATTGACATGAAAGAGAACAATTTAGAGAATAAATCATTAAAACATTTAAAATAAGGTTTTATAGATAAAGAGTCCCTTACCACTTGAGAAAGACATGAATCATTAAAATTATTAAAGAATAACATTAAAAAAATATTTAAATATCTTGAGAATAAATAAATTCATGATATAAAATTTCAAAAGTTTTTTATATACAATTTATAAGAGAATAAATGTTCATAACATTAAGACACACCTCAATGAAAGGAGATTGAGATGAAGTCCCTCACATTGAGCCTGATTCTTCACATTTGTCTTTACCTTCCTAAATATTAAACATATTTTAATTATTTAATATAATGATATTTTTTTCATGTTTTTTATTCCTTTTATACCATTAATTACCTTGTTATAATTATTACTTAATTATTTATGTTTATGTAAGACATTTTGATGACATTCAGTAATTGAGTCCAAAATTACTTTGGTATGATCCATATAATAAATGTTTTCCTTAGCACATCATATATAGAATAAAAATAATGAAATAATTATTATTTTAATAAAACAATTATACTTTTAAATCCATCCATTAAATTTGGATATTAAAAATGAACTATGTTACAACCATGATGATAGTATGTCGTACGTACGTATGAGTAATGTTTCCATTTTTTCAACGATTATTATGGAAAGAAGGTAATTATCATTTTATATTTATATAATAATCATAATATCAATAATATATTATTAATAATTTATATATATTTATATATACCATCTATGGGATGTTATGATGAAAAATGAACCACATCGCTTCATGGAGGAGATAATTCACACATTCACAGGAACAAAATTTTCATTTTTCTGTGCATAGAAAGGTAAGAAAGTAAGTAATATATAATCTATTAATAATTATAAATCATTCATGAAAATTATATATAAACTTTAATTCATTCATTATTACCTATATTGTGAGACAATGATGTAAAAATAATTAAGGACTTTTTAAGTGATGCAATGATAAAGTAATTAAGTACTTTTTAAGAGTTGTTTTTTCTAGATTTATCTTTATATAATGCTTCTGTTTAATGAGAATCATGAACATAATTTTGGTCATGATTTTTAAAGTATTTATAATACTTCGGGTTTATATTATCTTTGATGATTAATGTTATTTTTATGGATATACAACATAATTCTGGGAAAATTATGAAGATGAAATTTTGTTTATAAAATTAAAATATATCAAGTAAGTATATTTTATTATATTATAAAATAGTAAAATAATTACTGAAATATAGTAAAATTATTTTTAATGAAAAAAATAATACATTTACTTTTCTTACTGGGAAATCAATTGACTTTTACCTTATAATATATTTACAGTTTCGTGAAGGATAACATTACAATGACCATGTTCTCTATCAATATCCATCATAACATTATAGTTAGTTTTTTAATTACATTTAAATATTTTACTACATGTAACCCCATTATGTTTCATCTTAGGTGACCTTTTTACTTTCCTTTGTCTCTTTTCAAATGGATGTTTTATTGACCCTTTTTCTAATGAGGGATTTTAACAAAGGTATTTTGAAAAGTCAAACCCCTAGTTTTCAATCCCAAGTTCAAAATTGAAAAGATATAATTTATTAAAGTTCTAGGGGTGGAGAATAATTTAACATTCCAATAATTTAAAAGGAAACACTATGTAATATAGCGTATAAAAGATGCTATACCGAGCTTAAATGAACAACTAAATATTATTATTTAATATGATAATTATCTCACAAATGTCATATTGGAGGGTATTAATAACAATCAATATATAATGTTTAAACATTTTTATAAACTTTTTGTACATTTATTCAATATATTTGATAAGTATAAGATAAAAACAAATCCAATTTTATACATAAAAGATGTATTTTTCTAAAAGGCAGTTTTGTCACCTTTTAATGGAAGACTCGTTTTAAAACAAAATTTTCAAACAATTATAAATTTTATTTGATAAAATAAACTTAATTTTTAATTTTTGATATCAAAATTTACTTTTTTTAATTTTTTGTCACTTTTCTGATAAGTTTCATTTATTGACAAATAGTGAAAAATACTGCATTTTAATGAAAAACTGAATTTTATTATTAATAATTTATATTGATAAATTATATTTTAAATTGGTTTAAAAGTTAAATTAGATAAATTATACATATATTAATATAATTTATTTCATTTTAAAAATTTTTATATTTAAGTTTTATATAAAAACATTTCAAACTTCTGAATATTTTCACTTTAAAAACATGCTTTCTTGCCCTGTATATGTAATTAATTTTAAATTAGTTTTGTTAATATTGTGTTTTTAATTTTGAAAAAATGATTAAATATTTGTAATAATATGGTCCACACTTATTAAATATGTTTTTTTTACAATATGAATAGTAGACTTATTAATTTTAATTACCACGGGTATGGGTAAATCAGGTAATTAAGTGTAAAAATAATGTGATAAGGATTAGAAAATTACCATAAAAAATTTATTGATTTTATTTAATGAGTTATTTTAAACCAAAATAATAATTTTAATGAATTTATTATGTATTTGAACAACTTATATGACTTTTACACCTTTATGTTATTTTATTTAAAGAAAAGTCAAATATGACATACTCATGTTTTTAATAATTATTACATTTATAATATATGGTTATTAAGAATATATATTTGACTATAAATATTAATATTAAATATATAATATTTATATTAATCATATAATTTTCTTTATTTTTTATTGGATAAAAAATCACCTTAAATGCTTACAAAACAATAATGTAGTAATTATTTTACTAATTGAAATATCAAAAAAATGATATTAAAATTATTAAAATAATTATAATATGAGATAATTAATTTCATAAATGAATTTTATAGATAAAATTTACATATTGGAGATTAATTAAAATATTTTTTTCAATTATATCTTATTGAATTCATTTTTTGTAAAAGTAAAAGTAATGAATAGTATCAAAAATGGCACTTAAGATATTTAAAATAAATAATATTTTATTAAATGATATAGGATTCATAAAAATATAAAATTAAGAAAAATTATTTGTATAATGTTTAAAATTTCATCAATTATAAATTTATGGTTCATTTATCATTTTATCATAACATTATTAACCCTTAAAGATTGAAAATCCGTTTTTCACGGTAAGACTTAAATGGGTTAAATAAGGGTTAAAATCAAAATATAACCATTAAAAAATAGTGAAAATATGTATTATTTTAATTGGATGAATTTATTTCGACCCATATATATCCTATATTCTAAATAAATAAATTTAGATCCATTTTTTTAGTTAAAATTAATTTATATTAATCTAATATTTTGAAAAATTCTAAGAGTGTCTATCCCATCTCTTATAAAAAGGAACCTCTTATTCTCTTACCATCACACTTTAAAAAATATTTGGTTCATAAAATGCCTATATAAATTCCTTAATATAATTCCTACCCAAATTCTATAGGTCTTAATTTTGGAATAACTCCACCCTTAGTTGTCTTAAGGTTTTATGAAAAGGAGATAATCCGAAGAAAATGTATTGTTTTTTAATCATGTGTTCTCTTTTATTTCTTATTACACATAATTAAAACCATTTTCAACCAAAATAAAATAATAAAACCTGTATATATAAAATACTAATATGTTATTATATATTTTTTAGGACCCATATCTATATTCATTTCCATAAAATGTGAAAATAATCCACCAACTGTGTGTGCGACGGACTACCGCCTTGCAAACTGATGTAATTTATTTTCCATCACAATCCATAAAGATTAGTTATCATGATGGAATTAAAAATTTTATATGATATAAATTAAATATTTATAATTATGAAAATATAATATATCATTTATGTTTTTACCTTTCCATGCACAGAAAAATGATAACATCATTCGTGCATAAGTGTGAATTATCACCTTCAAGAAGTGATGTAATTCGTTTTTCATCATAACATTAGATGGATGATATATATAAGTATATTTAAATTATAAATATTATATTAATTATATTATGATCAATATGAAAATATAAAATGATTCTTACCTTCTTTCTATAATTATCATTGAAAAATGGGAACGTTACTCATGTGTACGTATGACTTACTGTCTTTATGATTATAATATAGTCTATTTTTCATTACATTATTTAATGGATGGATTTAAAATTATAACTGTGGTATAAAAATTGTAATTAATTCTTTACTAATATTCTACATATGTAGGACTAATGACCATATTGACTATTGACATTATAAAAAAGTAATTTTGACTCTAGTACCGAATATCGTCAAAAACATCCAACGTAAACTTAAATAATTAAGTTATTGTTATAACATGGTAATAAGTGAAAAAAAGGAACAATACACTTGAAAAATTTTATGAATAAAGTAAATAATTAACATAATCTTATCATTCAGAATTTTAAATGAAATACATGGTGAATCATACTCAAGGTAATGGACTTGGTCTCAATCTCCTTTCCTTGAGGCATATTTTGATGATATACATCCACCTTCTTTTATGAGGTATATATACATAAACATAACATATCATATAATTTTTTTTATTTATTATCATGTTATTTAACTATGTGTTTTATTTTATTCTTCCACAGGGCTTTTGATTCAGATGTTTGAAAGTGGTATATGAAATTTTGAATGTTTAAAGATTTAATTTCAAAATCTTTTCCTCCATGTCAATATTCATGATATTATTTTATATGTTTATTTATATGTATATAAAAGTATGATAAAGGAAAGTTTTTATATATTTTTATTATCATTAAAAGGTTTTTAAAAAATAATATTTTTATGTGTCTTGCATATAATATTTTGACAAAAAACAAATGGAATGTTCTATTCTTAACTTATACGCCGAAAATGACTTTTCCATCACCATGGCCATTATTTTATATTTGGATTAATTTATATTTTTTAATGTTTACTTAAATTAAAAACATTTTTATATTTTTGTTTATTTTTAGTTGAAAATATATTTTTCAAATAAAAGGGTGTTTTGGTATTAAAAATTGTTTCTTAAAAGAAAATGATATTTTTTTTATCTAAAAGTGTTTTTCATATGGGTTTAAAATATTTTTTCAAATGAATTTATTATGAAAGTGTTTTATTCATGATATAGTACTTGAGAATTATATGAAATGGGTAATCTTTCAATAGATTATACGAAGGGTTCAACAATATAATAGGTCATGGGCGAGCCTGATATAGATTATGCGAAGGGTTGAGTCATATTGTAGCTAATGGGTGAGTCTGATATTGATTATACATTCTGTGATCACAATTATAGATATCAAATTCATTGGGTAATAATAATTTAGGAATTTGTACAAATGTTTATTCCAATGTAAAGGGTTTTGAAAGGGTTTTATGTATATGACACTCTATGTAACGTAAATGAATTTTAATTGCTTTCTATGGGTTTTAATGATTTTATTTGAGAAAGATGTATGTTTTTATATTTTAAAATGTTCTATATCATATTGTAATTGATATTTGTAGATAAAAGTAAACATCATATGGATTTATTTGTATTTTAATGATTTAATGGTTTCTTTTCTTTTTATATCCAAAATTGACCTTTTGTTATCATCCCATGTTTCTAAAATATTTTCATAGGATTTAAGGATGAGTATGGGAAAAAAATAATTTAATTTGAAAGTAGTGTAGTTTTTCTCAAGAAGTAATTCATTACTTATTTTAAAAGTTTTATAATATTGAAAAAAATAATTTTGGTTGGAAGTGATCATTTTATATTTTCTGATTTTGTTACGTATGAGTTATGGCCTAATTCTATAAAACTATAAACTTGTAAAGATAATAAACGTGAAAGAAATTAATTTCTGTACTAAAAATTAATATTATGTAATTTTTAAATTTGGGACCTTATATTTGGTCATTGTAATCATTTTCATATTGAATTTGGATATAGAAACATTGCAAAATTTTGAACATTTTCATTTTAAAAACCCACTTTCTTGCCCTCTCTAAGAGATTAATTTTAAATTAATTTTATACACTTATGTTTTGTGTATTTTTTAAAATGGATAAATATTTGTAATCATAAGATTGAAATTTATTAAATAAGTCCATTTTATTTTTGGACAATATGAATATTAAACTTAGTAATTTTTACTACCACAATTAAGGGTAAATTAGGTAATTAAAGGTAAAAATAATGTGATAATGATTATAAAATTATCCTAAAAGTAGTACTAATTTTATTAGATGAGTGATTTTCATCATAAATCACCGTTATGATGAATTTATGACCTCTTGGAGTCACATGGATGAATTTAATTAGCTTATAGTATTTGATTTTAAAAAACCTCCATCTTGTCACACACATGATTTTAATAAGTATAACATTTTTAATATATGGTCTTCTAGAAGCAATGTTCTACCGTAAATATTATTTTAAAAGCTAAAATATTTATCTTCATCATAGTAAGTTATTTATATTTTTTATGGATGAAATAATTACCTCAAAGGCTTTCACAATAATTATGCGTAAATTATTAAATTAATAAAAATATCAAGTAAATGATATTAAAAAAATTAAAATAAATATAATTTTAAATAATTATGTATCCATTAATTTTATAGATGAACTTGAAATATTTGGTATTTATTAAAAGAGTTGGTTTAAAGATATCTTTTTGTGCTTTTTTGTAAAAGTCAGATTAATGAATATTTTTAAAATTGAAATTAATGATATTAAAAAAATTATATTTTATTAGATGATATAAAACTCCTAAAAAACTAAAAATTTTCTAACTGATTTTGGAAAGGTTGAAATTATTATCAATGATCCATTTATTATTCATTTTTCATTTTATAGTAACAATATTAACCTTGAAAGTTTAAAAGCCACGTTGTCTTGGTAAGAATTAAATGGGTTAAATAATGGTTAAAACCAAAATATAAGGCTAAAAATAGTTTAAAAAAGTCTAAATTTCATTGGATGAATGGATTTTAACCCTTTACCATTTTACCATCGAAATAAATCAGTTTGCAGACAATTGGAATAAACAATAAATTAATATTAATTTAATATTTTTGAGATATTCCAAGATTGACACTACCCTCTCTTATAAAATGTTTTTATATTAATTCAATATATTTTATATGAACAATATAAAAAAAATCTAATTTTATGCATAAAAGATGTATTTTTCTAAAAAGGCATTTTTTCAGATTTTTTGGGAATACTTATTTTAAAACTAAAATTTGACACTTTAATAAATATTATTTGAAAAAATAAATTTCATTTTTGAAATAGGGATAAAAAATTTATTTTTTTTGATTTTTTGGTATTTTTATGATAAGTTTTACTTTTTGATGAATAGTGAAAAATAAAATATTTTAATTGAAAAAACACTTTTCATCTAAATGATTTATAATTTTAAATTAAATTTTAATTTTTTTAAAGTAAAATTAGATCACTTATACATATTTTAATCCAATTTGGTTATTGGAATCAATTTCATATTGAAATTGGATATAAAAACTTAATGAACTTTCAGACATTTTCACTTTAAAAACAGGCTTTCTTTCCCCATCAATGGGGTTAATTTTAAATTAACTTTAGCCCTTATTTATATTCAATTTAAAAAATTTTATTCCACATTTTTAATCATGAGGTCCAAATTTATTAAATAGTTTTTTTAATTTTTAGATAATATGAATAATAAACTTAGTAATTTCTATTACCATGGTTAAGGGTAAATATGATAATTAAGGGTAAAATAATATTATGAATATTTGAAAATTACCCTAACACTTGTTCCAATTTTATTGGATGATTATATTTTTACCAAAATCATCCTTGGTCCAAATCTATGACCTCTTTGGGCCATTTGGATGACTTGAAGCCCCTTATAATATTTTATTTTATGAAAAGTAAAACTTGTCATAATAATATTTTTATTAAGGATATAATTTTAATATGTGTTTATCCAGAAGATATATTTGAATATAAATATTATTTTCAAGGCTAAAATATTTAAATTTTTCTTGGTAATTCATTTTTAAATTTTATTGAATAAATCTTTACCTTAAAGGCTTGCACAATCATGACACAATAATTGCTTAATTAAAAGAAATATCAAATAAATGATATTTAGAATATTAATATAAATATAATTTTATATATTTCATGTCATATAAGAATTTTGTTATATTAATTTTATATTTTAGTTATGTGTTTAATGTTCTGGTTCATATATATCTTGTTGTATTGATTTTTTAAAAGTCAAAGTAATGAATAGTGTTACAGTTGACATTAATGATATTTTAAAATAAATAATATATTATTAAATGATATAAAATTCATAAAAATCATAGATTCAAAGAAATTATTTTTATAAGGTTTATAATGTCATATATTATGTATTTATGGGTCATTTATAATTTTATAGTAACTATATTAACCCTTACAGTGTAAAACATTCATGTTGTGAAAATAAGAATTAGTGGAGTTAAATTAGGCTTGAGACCAAAATTCAAGGGTTAAAATGTAGCTTAAAATTGTATGATTTTCATTTTATGAATTTATTGTGACAGATAGGCGTCATATATCAAAATTAAATCAGTTTGGATCTACTGGGAATAGAAAATTCATTTATATTAATTTAAAAGTTTCGGAAATTCCAAGAGTACCCATCCCCTCTCTTATAAAAGGAAACCTTTTATTATCTTTTATTCACACTTAAAACCCAATATTTTTTAGAAAATACATATCTAAATACCTTAATATAATCACTTAGAACATTCTATATCTCTTATATTAAGTATAATATCATCCTTCGTGGTCTTAATGTGTTAAGAAAAGGAGATCATCTGAAGAAGAGGTGTCATTTTTAATAAAGAGTTTCGGTTTTTTTATTCTGTGACATCCCTAAAAACTTATTAAACAATAAAAAGTAAAAAATCAAGTATATTAAATTTACTGATATTTTATTATGTTTTTTAATGACCCATATCCATCTTATTGTACATCAAATTGGGAAATAATTCATCATCCGTGTGTACGACGGACTACTGCCTCGCTAACCGATGTAATTCATTTATCATCACCGTCTCTCAAAACTATTTATAATGGTAAAATTAAAGTTTATATATGATATTCATGGAATTTTTATTTTTAATAAAATATAATATATCATTTATTTTCTTACCTTTCTATTCACATAAAAATGATAACATTGTTCGTGCGTATGTGTGAATTCTCACATCCACGGAGTGATACAATTTTATTCTAATAAGAAAATCACATGGATGATATATATAATTATATTTAAATGAATAATATTATATTACTAATATTATTATCATTCTTGAAATATAAAATTATATCTACCTTATTTCCATAATGATCATAGAAAAATGGAAACATTACTCATGAGTACATACGGCTTACCGTCTCCATGATTGTAACATAATTATTTTTTCATATCCATATTTAACGGATGCATTTAAAAATATAAGTGATGTATAAAAATTAAGCTTATTTCAAGATTTTTATTCATAATATAATGTAATAATTACCAATTTTACTGTTTATATTACAGAAAAGTAATTATGGACTCATGTACTGAATATCATAAAAACGTCCGATGTAAACTTAAATAAATAAGTTATTATTATAACATGGTAATAAGTGGTATATAAGAAATAATAAACATGGAAATGGTTCTCCTGAAAATAAATAATTAACAAATGTTTTTTATTCAGGAATGTAAAGGTGCACATGATGAATCAGACTCAAGGTAAGGCACTTCATCTCAATCTCCTATTATTCATGAATATCTTGATATTATGAACCTTTATTCACTTAGAAGATATATATAAAACCATTTTGACATTTTATGTCACTAACTTATCTGTTATAATGATAATTAAAATTTTTTATTATTTAATTATTTTTATGATTGTAGTTTTTCTCAATTGATATGGGACTTTTCTTTTTAAAAAGAATCATCTTTTAGAATTTTCCTTCAAACTCTTTATCTAACCTATAAATGTTTTTAAAATTATTTTATTAATGTTTTTATATGGAAATAATATATTTATAAATTAAATTTTATGTATATTTTTAATCTTTTTAAAATTATTTTAAAATTAATTTTTTTATGTTCTATAAACGAAACGGTTTGACAATGGACAAATAGAATTTTCTGTTATTAACATACATGACATCAATTTTTTTTTTCTGCTAATGTGGAAATTATTTTATTTTTAAATTTATTTTTAAGCTAATTTGTTTTTTTAAAGGAAAAAAAATCTTTATTTTTTTGGGTATTATGTTATTAGAAATTAGTTTTTAAAAGAAAATGTTATTTTTTTATGAAAGTGTTATTTATACGAGTTTAAAAGTGTTTTAAAGGGTTTTATGATGAAATTGTTTTCATGATATGGTACTTGAGAATCATATGAAATGGGTGAAATTGATACATCTTATATTATTGTTTGATCTCTATTATATCTCACATGTGATCCTTATATATCTTATATGTAGGTTTGAACCCCATTATAGCTAATGAAAAATGGGTGAGCCCGATATTGCTTATATAAAGGGTTGAGCCCCATTGTAGCTCACATGTGATACTGATATAAGTTATATATAAGGTGATCCCCATTATAGATCTAAAATTCATTAGGAAAAAATAATATTATAATTTATATGAATGGTTGTTCTAATTAAAAGGGTTTTGAAAGGGTTTTATGGATATGAATCTCGAAGTCACATAAATGAGTTTTAATTTCATGATATATTTATTAATGGGTTTCTTTGAAAAAAATGTGTGTGTTTTTCATTTAAATTTTTCTATCTCATATTCTTAATTAAATATTAATAGAAAGGTAAAATTTATATCAGTTTTCATGTTTTTACAGAAAAAACTGTTTAGTTTCTTTTAATATCCCTTATTGATATTTTTTGTTCATTCCATGTTTTTAAAATGTT
This sequence comes from Viscum album, assembly GCA_963277665.1. NCBI lineage: Eukaryota > Viridiplantae > Streptophyta > Magnoliopsida > Santalales > Viscaceae > Viscum > Viscum album. The sequence goes on from OY728150.1 coordinate 526,084,400, forward strand.
TTCATAAGTTTTAAGGATGGTTATGGGAAACTAATAATTCAAGTTAAAAGTTATGGTGTTTTTCGATGAAAGGGATTCATTCATTATTTTAAAAGTTTTATTTTATTTAAAAAGTGGATACTAATTGGAAGGGTCCACTTTGTATTTTATGGTTTTGTTATATATGAATTATGAACTAAATATCTAAAACTCTAAACTTGAAGAGATTATTTATATAATAGAAGGTAAAATTATTAACATAAAATCAAGATAACGTAATGATTAACTCCGGGACCTTATTGCTAGCATAAAAGGATGTATTAGACACTATTAGAGGTTAGGATAGTACTAATCTCATTCCATTAGAAGAATCTAATTTATGGTTAAGTTGGAATGATAAAACATTTAGAAATCACCTATTTGATTCATCTAGAGTACGTTTTTTTATAATGGTATTATATATAAGAGACAAAGAATATTTCATTGGAAGGAACTAGGAGGAAAATATCATTCCAAATTAGTATCTCAAGATTGTTGGAATTTGAATAGAATAGTTTGTTTCAGTGATGGATCAGTTGAGACTAGATATAAATAGTTGTGGAATATATTCCAGTGAGGAACCCAATATACCATAAAGGAACTGGTTTATACTGGATCATTTTATTAGTCAACATTCCCCATCATTCAATGGGTCATCTAACCTAGTGGTGGATGAAGGATGGATCAATTCCCGGGAAAATATATTTGAATTCATGGGATGTTTAGAACGACAACAGGTAACTATTTCCATCAATTATTTTAAAGGTAAAGGTAATATATGCTAATTTTTGGTTAGAAATAATAGGGATAAATATGATCTTGATTCTTTCTAATGGGATACATTTAATAATATTTTCCTCTAGTTAACATTCCATAAGGTTGTTTGTCTAAAGATAGAGAAACAATTCTAATAATTGACGAAAAAAATATTGATTTGTGGAAATATATGAAGAAAACATCATAAGATTGGAAAAGTATATAAAGGAATTCATTCAATACATTGATAAAAAAATTAATAGATTTTACTCATGATTAAAACAGATATTATGAAGAGCATTGTCTGTGTATGAAATTAAAAGATATGAGAAATGTGTTCATTGTGTTGAGAAATTTGAGATGGAGTTAGTCAATAATTATGTTCCATGATATGAAAAGAGTAAGAAAATGTTAAGGTTAAAGGAAATAGAGAATATAAAAACTATGAATTCTAGAGGTAAGATGAAAACTTATTCCATGTGTGGTAAAATATATTTTAGGGAATGTATGTCAGGATTTAGAAAGTGTTATTGGTGTGGTAAGTTAGGTTACAAGGTTTGTGATTACAAAGATAAGAGTATTGAAAAATCCAAGAATGAGATGATAGATATCCATTAAATAGTGAGATGTTTTTATTTCAATGAGTTTGGGAATTATGCTAACTCATTTCCAAAGATACTAAATCACGGTGGAAATCATCATGATCGGAAACAAAAAGGTGTGGGAAAATCATTTTCTACTATTTTAGTTGATGTTGAGACATTTGGTGAAGTGTTATAATATCTGGGGGGATCAATATTTTTCAAAGGCTAACCATAAATTCAAGGCTTTAGACACTCATTATGTGGTTTTAATTAACAAGATCACTTTTTAGGTTTTTGTTTATGTAAGGATTTTTCTTAATGTGAACTATGACTTTAATTTTGGACATTCAATTTAAGTTATTGATAAACTTTAGGGATAATATGATCTTTTACAATTAAGGTTATTTTTATGAATTTACATCATAATTATGGAAAAGCCAGGAGGATGAAATTGTGTTTATTAAATATAAATATATCACGTAAGTATAATTCCTTATATTCATAGGCATTAAAGGAATTTTTGAACTCTAGGGAAATTTTTTTAATGAAAAATGTTATTCATTTAATTTTTTTTACTGGGAAATCAATGTACTTTTAACCCATCACAGATTTATGGTTTTGTGATGTTTATCTTTTTAATGACTATGTTCTCTATCACTCTCAATCAAAACATAGTAGTTAGTTTTTTTCTTCCATATCCATGTTTTTTACAAGTAATCCTATTATGTGTTTTCTCAGGCAACCTTCATACTTTCCTTTATCTCTTTTCAAATTGAAGTTTTATTGACCCTTGTTCTGATGTGGGATTTTAAAAAAGATATTTTGAAAATTCAAAACCCTAGTTTTCAATACCATGTTCAAATTGTGACGATGAAATTTACTAGGTGGTTAATATAACATCCTAATATTTTAATTGGAAATAATATGTTAGATAGAATACATAATACACCATATCATGTTTAAATAAACAAATAAATATTATTATTTAATATATCATTTATCACTTAGCCATTATATTGGTGGGTTTGAATATGACATGATATATAATATCTACACATATGTATGAAACTAGTTTTTTATCTCAGGCATGAATCTTTTTAAATATGGTCTAATTCATTATTTTTTACCTAATATGGATACCTAATGAGGGTATAGAGGTTATATGGGTGTTCGAGGCTTTTTAAATTCTCAGAAAACTCCTCATTCTGGAAAAGAGACTTGATGAATGGATAGTAGAAATTGTACAATATGGTCCGCATAATTATTATTGACCACGAGAATCATGAAAGTGAGTAGCAGGTAGCCACATCTTTTTAGGGAACTATGCACATTGGACTGCACGACTATGTGAATGGTCTGTAGGTTTTAATAGATAAATTTCACATGATTGGTGCATGTTTTTTCAAAATTTGTGACCTAACCATACAGGTCCCCTCTTGAATCTGTTCCATGAACATATTTGGTGCATGTTTTGGACAACTGTGTAACTAAACCATGCGACCCCTGAATTTTGTGTAAAATGACCAAAATTCCCTTAATGAGTTATAAATTTAAACCTATTATTTATTTTTCTCCTTTTCTCCAGTGTTCAGTGGATCTATCCTTCCATTGAGTTCCCATTTTCGCTATCCTATGAAATTTAATAACTTCTCCATCTGAATTCCTATCTATCTTTTGTTAGTCTCATTGGATAGACACTGATAAGATCCTGATTCCTTTTTAGCTGTTATTTTTCTTCTTTCACTCGATGATAATATTTAGATGTAGGATCGCATACCCTATTTTTTGGACATTAATCTATTAATTAGATCTCTTCCAACCTAGTAAAAATTAAAGGGTGATAATGGATGAGGAGAGTCATATGAGCCTAATATAGGTGGTCTATAACTCATCCCTTATGCTTTCATCATTTTATAAATTTTCCAAGTTTTGCACATGCAAATTTCATTTGGAATGGCCTATTAAATTCATGTTCCTTGCATATAGTCATTATAATAATATTATAAGACCTTTTTTATACATACCATTCATCGTTGGAGGTCACCTCATCAACTTCAACCACCCATGTAGGGTGTTTTCTATAATTCTGATTTTAAGGGCTTCTTAAGCTTATCTGCGCCAACGTTTGGGTGTTACTTGACTTGAACCTTTTGAAGGTAAGTGTGAATTAATTAAATTAAATTTAAATAGATGGAGCATATATTCTTATCACTAGAATGTTTTAAGTTAAGTACTTCAACATGATAAATCAATCTTTAATGGAAATGGATAGTATATTATATATACGACTTAGACAAATTAAATGTAATATAATGACTTGGTTTGACATCCATTGGACACCTTTATAAGATTATGGATGAAAAAAAAGTGATTCTAATGAATCTAATAATACTTATATAAATTCTAAATGGTTTCATGTCGTTTAACCTAGTCAAACTAATTAATGTTATGGAATGAACTCCGATGACTTATTAAATGAAAATATTATTACATGTAATAATTAATTTAATGAATAAATCATAAGGTGCCTATTATATATGGACCTTGACATCATTATAAGAGTGTCCAGACTCAATCCAACCTTGTATTCCTTATTGAATACCTTGAGCACTCATGGAAACCATTTAGATTTAGGGATGCCGATTTTCAAGGTTGATACTCACCATGGAAACTAATCATTATCTACTTGTGGATGCCTAGTATGAAAATATAGGTTCCCTCTATTATTATTATAGTAATCCATGTACACAATCCATGGATCTAAAATGATGTATACAGACATGGGGTGCCTTGGATTCACCCTTGGGAATTGTAACTGCTTATCCAATTTTACCATGGACGACTTCCTTAGACTCAATTAGAATTACATTATTGTAGAATTCATTGGAATATGTCCCTTAGATTACACTATTAACCTTATAGGTATGATATATTTTATTAATGAGTTAGTTCAACCCTTATGGCCAATGATACATTGGCTATTACCTTAGACCCTCTTTATTATTATTATCATCAGGGATAAATTATTATATGTTGGATATTTATATATTACTAACACGAGGTGATGAAAGTATTGATAATACCTCAATTAAACTATTTATATAAAATTGATCTTAATTAATAAATAAAATTATTACATGTTCATATATGAACTTAGGATGAAGCAGGTACTTGGGTATTTACATTACTATGCTGATTTACTTTTATATATGCATTCTTGTACACTATTTCAGTTTACATTAAATAGATTTGATGCTATAGAAATCATTGGTGGTGGCATACTAAGATTTATATCTCACCATATCTATACAATCAATGGTACTAAATCATATTACACATGTACAAGATTTGAAAAAGGGAAGCATACCACTTTAGACACTTGATTTCTTATTGCATTAAGATGGAGCTATATAGAAGATGACCGAGATAGAGCTCAGTATGCTTGGATAGTTTTGTATTATTTTTTTCTTCTTTTGTATTACATGTATTTTCTAATACCATGTATCCATGTTTTCTAGTTTTATGAAGACATTAAATGTATCATTATATTTTGTATATTATTATCAATTGTCCAATTGTTTATATTTTTTTTGACTTTTCTATGCCATCTGATATATTGGTTCCACGATTTACCTATTACTACTCTTATACACTATTCTAAAATCTAGTAATCAGGTCATATTCTCCCCACAGTCACACTCAAGTCCCTCTCTTCTACTCTAAAGCCTCTAGCATTCCGAGATATGATATTGAGGCACACATGACATGTTTTTGTTATTATTAGTATTCTGATTGAGGATTTATTTTATCCTTGGTCTAATGAAATGAGGGAAATGATCATTGTTATATTCATCATCATAAGAACTTAGAAATCACATTCCATATATATTCTTTGCAATATAGGAAAATTTCATTTCTGTATTTCATGTATTGATTTTGAATGTTTAGAGATCCTTGTTATATATATATTCATGTGATTCTATTTAGTTGTGACTTAGTGATTTCCAGTTTTAATTCAAGATGTGTATAGGCCCTTGTGTGTTGGATTGTATATTTTACCAAGTCAAGCCATCGAATATAACCCATTACATTTCAAGACCGTATCTAGAATGGATTATATTGAGATTAAATGGGTGTTGATTTTAGTGATATAGTGTATGGATCCTGATTTACTGGGACTAAAAACTCATTTTAACCAAAATTTGATATACATTTATAAGAAAATGAAACATAGGAACATGAAACATGACTTATAAATAAATGGTTTCTCGTAAATTAAGAGGAAAGGTGCTATTGAACCTTCATCTACTAGAACCCTTATAATTAAATCCTCAACACTCAACAATACCTATCCATCTAAGTAGGTAGTTGGGGGAGTATACCTTGGGTAGTGAGCCCTTATGTTTTACTTTCTTATTCCACTTGTGTTTCTATATATTCAATATTATTCTGAGGTGTATTATTTTCTTTTATAGACAAATTCAACCATGAAATCCTCATGTCGTGTAGAGGGAGGGAGGAAACATCCAAGCTCTAGATGTGGTGGGCACTAAGCCACTAATCTTACCGTTAGGAGTGCCACTTGAGGAACCACCTTATTTACTTGATATGGTAACTGACACTTAGATTCATGAGATTTTCTTACATCTAATGTAGTCCATACAGGGTGCTATGTCAGTTACGGGGTATCAATTTTTTTTCTAAGTTAAAACTATTTACACCTCTTATAGATAGTGATTATATTTCATATGATAGATGCTTTTAGGATGAGTGGATGTATGCTATACCTACCTAGGGGAATGTCTTTACCCTACCCACTTTCTCTAAAATACTCAATAATTCTTTTATCAATGAGTAAAACCTATGGGAAATAGGTAATACCAGGAATAGAGGATCAATTTCACAGTAGTTAAGTAGTTCTTTCGGTAGCATGAAATGTTCTATAGAGGTTTCATGTATGAGTAGTAGAGGTCAGAGTAACCACACTAGAAGATACGTTGTATTCCATCAGTATGGAAAGTATGGGAATATGAAGACTCTGTACAATCGAGACTTTATGGAATGTCGTGCTTGCGGCTATATGGGACATCTTCAAATATTTTTTTAGAACTTTCCATCTTCTTCTAGGGGAAGAGGATTTTCACCTACTACACCTTACATGGAAAGTTATTTTAGGCCACATCAGGTGGGGATTTGGAGTAGCATTGGAAGGATTGGCTGAGGATTAGGTTGCAGCCGTGGTAGCCATAATTTAAATCCTTAGCGCTAGTAGAGCTTTCACACTAAGGGTTGTCCAGCTGTAGCCCATGGAAATGGATCATGCTAGTTTCATGCTTTACAACCGATACTCGAGAATCATAGGGATATACGATCTACAATATGTCATACTATTTTATTAGCCTTAACTATAGTATATTCTTTGTTTTATATAGGCACCTCACAATCCTTTATCTATTATTATATCATGGAAAGTCTCGGGCTGATGATTCAGTTTTTATATGGTGTAATGATCCTGTATATACCATTGGGAGTATGATTAGAGGGAATATTCCTATGCAGGGACTATCCCCTTGGGGTATTAAGTTACAATTTTTTGTGGTACCTCTTCATACTCAAGATTATGGGCTTCGATGTCATCCTCGGGGTGGATTGGTCAGTCTCATATCAAGCCTTTATAGACCAATATTGCCACTAGGTATCATTTAAATTACTAAAGGGTAGAATTTTTCTACATAAGGTTGGGTGGGATATCTGGGATAGTAGATATAGACTAGAGAATCATGGGTTAGGCTGAGTTACCACCCATATTACTAATATCTTCATGGAGTATAAGGGTATATATAAGGCTAAATTCCCTCTGGTAGTAGATCTCTTTAGGGACATTTTTTTCAAGTGATTTTTATGGATTAACTCCAAAGAGAGATGTATATTATGTGATCAATCTCATTCTAGGAGTATATCTTGTGTCTAATACACTATATAGGATGATACCTATTGAGATATAGGAGCTCAAGTGATAGTTGTAGGACTTAGAGGAAAAATATTTTATATGTCCCAATACATCCTTATTGTGTTTTCCCATTATTTTCATCCAATATACAAATGGCGCTCATTTTATATGCATGTATTAAATATGGTAGAACCCCAAATTAAGGTCAATAAATATTATCCACTACCTTAAATATATGGTCTCTTTGACCATATCTTAAGAGCTATGATTTTTAAAAGATCGAACTGAGATCATGCTATCATTAGGTGTGATTCAGACCATCAAACATACCTCGCACAACTTTTTGTTGTAGGTGTTGTATGTTTGAGTTTCTCATTATGCCATTTGGTAATACGAATGTGCATAGAGTTTTAATGGCTTTTTTGAGTTTGTGTTTCCATACATGTTTGTATTCTTTTATTGTGGTCTATATGGGTGACATATTGGCGTATTATGACACTCATTGGGACCGTGATAAGCACCTTGAGATAGTTCTGATTACACTAAGAGAGCATCATCTTTATGGAAATAATGTTAAGTTCCACTTATGGTTCGAAAAATTTCACATATTGTGTTATATTATCTCAAAATCAAGAGTCTTTGTGAACCCAAAAAAGGTGAGTGTTGTGGTTTCCTTGGAGCAGCCCAAAAGTATGTTTGATATATGGAGTTTCTTGGGGATGGTTAGATATTACATGCATTAATATAGGAATTCTCAAGAATTTATATACCTATTAATATTACTCAAAGAAGGGTGTTAAGTTCATATAGTTTGAATAGTGAGAGAAATCCTTTCATAAGATGAAACTAAGGCTTGAAGAACACCCATTAAGGCTCTTATAGGGCCTGGAAGAGGCTATACAATGTTTTGAGATACCTATGACATAATGATAGGTGTAATGACGATGTAATAAGATAGAGTTGTTCTATACAGATCTCTATAGTTGAGACCTCATGAGATAAATTACCCATTGCATAACCTTGATCTGCAGTAGTCTTCCATGCCTTAAGTTGCAAGAGACACTATCTTATGGGTCAACACTTTGTGGTGTAAACAGAATACAAGAGCCTCATATAAATTTCTACACAATGTGAAATTAATATCAAACAATTAATATTGGTTTAATATCTTCATTCCTTTTATTTTTATCCAACATATATGCATAGAAAGGGAAATGCAGTAGCTGATGTGCTGAGTAAGAAAATATAGGCACTGTCCATATGGGAAGCCAGTGATGAATAAAAATTGATAGCCCTATTTTTTGACCTTCATCTAGAGTTTCATGATAGGAATGAGTAATATTATATATAATACTTGACAGTTACCTCTTTCTTCCTTGAGAATGTGAAGAGAAGATAATTTTCAGAACTTGAAGGCATGGTTTTCCAAGAGAGTATTTCTAGAGATGACCCGCCTCTAGATTTATCTGTGGACAAAGACGATATCCTACGTATACATATAAGTGTCCGAGTTACTAAAGATATGAGAGTTGAACTGATACATGAGTACCATTCTTCTTAGTGGGTTATTCATCCAATCATCTCCTTGTTTTATCGAGATTTGCGAAGACATTATGGGTGTCCTGGGATGAAATGCCAGATTGAGGGTTTTATCACTAGGTGTTCTACCTGTCAACAGGTTAAGGAGGAGAACCAGCAACCTATAGGATTTTTATAGATCCTTACTATCTCGTAATGGAAACAATAATATGTTTCCTTAGACTTCATAGTTGGATTATTGAGGTCTCCTTGAGGTAGTGTCGTTGTTTGGGTTGTTATTGAATGACTGATAAAAGTATCCCACTTCCTTCCTATTTTAGAGACTTCCTCAGTTTATGATCTATGAAGATTGTATGTTCATAAGATTATATGACTACATGGGGCCCACTATACTATCATTTTAGATAGGTATTCTCATTTCATGTCAAGGTTTTGGTAGGGGTTACAAAAGGTTATGGGTACATAAGTAATTCTGAGCATATATTTTCACCGTCAGACCGATGGTCAGTCGAAATAGACGATACATGTGTTAGGGGACATTATTAAGGCATGTGTCATTGATTTTTGTTGTTATTGGTAGAATAATATCCCTATAGAGAGTTCTAATATAATAATATAGTTCAGTAGAAGATTTAGATGGATCCTTTTGAGGCCTTGCATGGTAGGCCATATCATTCACCCCTTTAGTAGCTAGAGGAAGGAGAGGTAGATCTATTAGGTCCTCATCTCATGAATGAGAATAAAGTGTATATTCAATTGACCAAGAAGTGTATGTATACAACCCAGTATAGATAGAAACTTCATGTCAATCACTGTAGACGATCTCTCACGTTCGAGGTCGGGGATCCTATTTTTCTGCGGGCATCGACCAAGCATGGGAATACATGGATACGAAGGCAAGGGATGCTGCCACCTTTCTTTTTTAGGTTGTTTGAGATTCTAGAGAGATTCGGTCTGGTAGAATATCCATTTTTACTACCTCATAGGTACCATGACATACATGATGTATTCCATGTTTGACATATTCACTTATATCATACCATCACATCTCAAACTTTTGATCTCGAGGAGTTTGAGATATTTTTTGATGCTTTGTTTTAGGAGTATCCGATATGTATTATTTAATAGAGTATTAAGGATCTATGAGGAAATTATTTCCCTTTAGTATGGGTTCTATGAAACCACTACCATTTACTGGATGAGACTTGGGAGTGGGAGCCTGATGTACATACCTAGTGGTTGGAGTTGTTCTCATATGGTGTTTTCCTCTCTTTAAAGGTGTACTCGAGGATGGGTTCCTTTAAGGGGGAAGACTATAAGAACCCCACATTATATTTCATGTATAAATCCTTTTAATTTTTTCAAAGTATTTATTTGGGGCCTAATATGAATGCTTAATGAGATAATAGAGGTAAATGTGGTGTATGGGGCTTGTTCAATGATCGGAACTCTGATCGGTGTGGAAAAAAGGCTGGCTGCACAGTTAATAGAAACTTTGTGAGCGAGACTGTATGGTTACTAATAACCATACAGGGCTTGACAGTAAGCAATAGGAGGCTACATGGTTTGATGAAAATAAGAAAAATTAGACCGCACAACCATGAAGATGGTCCAAAGTTTTTTAACAAATCCATTGACATGGTTGGCGCATTTTTTCTCAAAACGTGCAGTCTAATAGTGAAGGTCTCCTCTTGAGGTAGTTCCATGTTCCTGGTTGGCGCATTGTATGGAAAACCATGTAGCTAAACAATGGGAACCAATATTTTTGGATAAAATGAACAAACTACCCTTAATGAGTTATAATTTTAAAACTATTATTTCCTATCCTCTTTTCTTCAGTGTACATTGGATCTCTCCTTCCATTGAGTTCCCATTTTGGATAACCTATAAGATTCAATAACTTCTCTATCCAAAGTATTATTCATCTTCCATTAATCTTGTCGGATAGCCATCAGTAATATCCATATTATTTTTTATCCATTTTTCAATCTTCTTTCCCTTGATGATACTATTTAGATACAACATCATATGCCCTATTTTTAGGGTGTTGATATGTTCTTTAGATATCTACCAATCTAGGCCAAATTATAGACCAATAATGGACAATCAGAGTCTTATAAACCTAAGATAGGTTGTCTATAACTGATCCATTAGTTTTTCTTTCATTTTATAAATTTCCATAGTTATGTGGGAGCCAATTTTATCAGGCGTGGCCTATTAAATTCATGTGTGTTAAATATAATAATTAGAATGATATTCTAAGACCCTTGTTATATATGTTATCCATTATTGGAGGTCCAATCATTAACATTGACCACCCAACATTGAATAGTTTCTATAATAATACATTTAGTGTCCTATTAATCTTATATCCACCACCGTTTGAGTGTGCCTTGACTTGACCTTGGTGATGGTAAGTGTTAATTAATTAAATGAAATGTAAATCGATAGCAGGTGTATTCTTATCACTTGAATATTCTAAGGTAAGAACTTCAACATGATAAATAAATCTTATATGTAAATGGAAAGTATAATATATATATATATATATATATATATATGAATTTTCCAAATTAAATGTAATAGAATTACTTGGTTTCATGCCTATAGCACACATTTCCATGCTTATGGAAGATAGAAGATTGAACTTAATGAATTTAATAAGACATATATGAATTCTAATTGGTTTCATGTCCTTTAACCCATTAAAACTAATGAAAGTTATGGAATGAACCCCTTTGACTTATTAAATGGAAATAGTATTACATGGAATAAATAATTTAATGAATAAATCATAGGGTTCCAATTATATATAGACTTTGACATCATTATAGGAGTGGTTGGGCTTGATTCATCGTTGTATTCCAGAGGAAATTCTTAGAGCACTCATGGAATCAATTCTGATTTAGGGATACTAGTTTCCAAGGATGTTACCCACCTTGGAATCTAATCCTTATCTACTTAGGGATTCCTGAAATAACACTATATAATCCCTCCATTATTATTATTTGATTCAATGGATACACTCCTTGGATCCATCATGATGTCTATAGATGTGAGGTTCCTTTGATACACCCCTGGGCATAGTCATTTCTTATCCTATTGTACCTTGGATGACTTCCTTGGACTCAGTTAGAATTACATTATTGTGGAATGCCTTGGGTGATTCCACTTGGATTACACTCTTACCCTTATATATTGGCTATAGGTTATTACTAAGTCGGCTCGACCTTAGAGGTCAAGGATTCCTTGGTTATTAACTTGGATCCTCTTCATTATTATTATCATTAGGGATGAATTGCTATATCTTGGATTTTATTTATCATTAAGACTAGGTTATTTCAATTCGTATAATACCTCACATGAATTATTATATAAATTGTAACTTAATTAATAAATTAAATGATTTTATGTTCAAACAACAGCTGAGGCTGAAGCTGGTATTTGGGTATTTACATTACATCACTATTTTAGTTTTATATATGCATGAATGTACACTATATTTGTTTATATTACATAAAATTAATGTTATAGATGCTATTAATATTTATATCACACCATATCTGGGCCACAATTAGTACCTAGGTAGATTATATGAATGCATGTGTTAACAAAGGGAAGCGTCTCGCTTTGGAAATTTGATTGATTATTATATTAGGATAGAGCTAGGTGGGATATAACAGAGTTTGAGATTAGAATTCTTGGATAATTTATTATTATTTTTTCTTATTTTGTATTTCATGTATTTCTTGCAGGCTTGTATCCATGTTTTCCATATTTATATAGATAGATCATTTATCATTAGCTTTAGTTTATTATTATCTATTGTACATCTTGTTTGTAATTTTTTTTCTTATATTGTGACATCTGATATACTTATTAATATATTTACCTATTATTTCATTTATCCACTATGTTACACTCTGGTAGTGAGGGAATTATTTTCCCAGGGACACACCCTAGGCCCTCACTACGAGTCAGTAACCTTTGTCATTCAGGGATATGCAGTTAAGACCATCTGGCCAATTGAGATCGGGGAACCTTTGAGTAAAATAGGGTTCCAGATGTCACTACATGTTCATCATTTATTTATGATCATTCAATAGATTTTATAGGTATAAGATACGAAAAAATCCTATTTTGTGCATTAAAGATATATTTTTCAAAAAAAGAAGTTTTTCATCCTTTTATTGGATGATTTTTTTACAATGATATTTTAGGTAATTTCTATATTATATTTTTAAAAAAAAATTAATTTTTGAAAGCCAAATGATGAAATTTACCTTGGTTGAATTTTTTTTATTTTTCAGATAAGTTTCATTTTGTGATGAATAGTGAAAATACTACATTTTAATTGAAAAATGGATTTTCATCTAAATAATTTATATTTTTAAATTATATTTTAAATTGTTTTTAATGTATAATTTTTTCAAATATACATCTAATAATCCAATTTATGTCATTGGAATCAATTTCACATTGAAGTTGTGTATAAAAACATTGTTAACATTTGAACATTTTCACGTTAAAAACATGCTTTCTCCTACTAAATATGAGATTAATTTTAAATTAAGGTTATCTGATTAAGTGTTTAGAATTTTGGAAAATTTATCCCAAATTTGGAATCATAAGGTCCAAAATTTTTAAATAGGTACTTTTTTTAGACAATATGAATAGAAAACTCAGTAATTTTTATTATTACGGTTAAGGGTAAATATGGTAACTACGAGTAAAAATATAATTATAAATGATAGAAAAGTTCCCTAAAACATATACCTATTTTATTGGATGAGTATGTTTCCACCAAAATAATAATAATTCCAAATTTATGACATATGTTAGCCACTTTGATTACTTTATATCCCTTATAATATTTTATTTTAAGGAGAATTAAACTTGTCACACTAACGTTTTTAATAAGTATAAAATTTTTAATATGCGGTATTACCGAAGATATATTTAAACATAAATATTTTTTTTTGAATTATAAAATAATTAAATTCATCACTGTAATATATTTTTAATTTTATGGATTAAATAATTAGCTTAAAGGCTTGCACAACAATGATGTAGTAATTGTTTAATTAATAGAAATATGAAATGAATGATATAAAAAATATTAAAATAAATATAATTTGTTATAATTAATTCCACACATGAATTTTATATATTATTTTGATATTTTAGTAATTTTTGAAAGGTTTTGGTTTGAACATGTCTTGTTTTATTGATTTTTTTTAATATTAAAAATAATTAATAATGTCAAAATCGACATTAAAGATATTTTAAAATAAATAATATATTTTCAAATGATATAATATTATTATCAATATTATATTCCTCTAATATACTGGGATAATGTTTAACATGTCATCCATGATTCAGTTATGGGTTTTTGTTTCATTCTATAGTTAGTATACTGACCATTAATGTGTAAAAATACATATTTTCACAGTAATAATTAATGGTGTTAAATAAGTATTAAAACCAAAAGATACAGTTAAAAATATGATATAAGATTTTATGATTTTTTTGGGCGAATTTATTTCAGTGTATATCATCCAATATTAAAAATAAATCAGTTCTGATCCATTTTAAATAGAAAATTAATTTATTTTAATTTAATTGTTTGAGAAATTCCAACAGTGCCCCTCCCTCTCTTATAAAATGGTACATATTCATATCCCTTCCTTACACTTAAAAACCTATTTGGATAAAAAAAATACATATCCATTAAACTTCATAGAATCCCTACACAGATTATAGAGCTCTTATTTTAGAAATAACACCTTCCTTAGTCATCTTAAGGTGTTAAGAAAAGGAGATCATCTAAAGAAGAGGTATCTTTTTTAATCAAGTGTTTCCATTTTGTATATTTTTCCACATCTCTTAAACCCTTTTCAACCATGATAAAATAATAAATATAGGATCCTAAATATACTTATTTTTTATTAATTTTGTTTAAAGTCCAATATCGATATCCTTTTCCATAAAATGGGAAAATAATTTATCATCTGTGTGTACGGAGGACTACCGCCTCGCGAACCGATGTAATTCGTTTTCCAAAACCATATCTCAGGACTGGATATAATGATGTAATTAAAGATTATATATTGTATTATTGACATATATATCATTATCAAAATATAATATATCATTTAAATTCCTGAATTTTCATGCATAGAAAAATGATAATATCATTCGTGCGTAAATGTGAATTATCACCTCCATGAAGAGACGTGATTTGTTTTTCGTCACCACAAAAATGGATGATATATATAAGTATGTTTAAATTATTGATATTATATTAATAATATTATTATATTTATATATAAATAATATAATACTTACCTTATTTTCATAATGATCATTGAAAAATTGAAATTTTACTCCTACATACGTACGGCTTATCATCTCCGTGATTGAAACATAGTTAATTTTTCATATCCATATATAATAAATGTATTTAAAATTATAATTTATGTATAAAAATGATAATTATTTTATAATAATTATTATAGAGATTATTAACTAATGAACACTTTTACTATAGACATCATACCAAAGTAATTTTGGACTCAAGTACAGAATATTGTCAAAACGTTCGATGCAAACATAAATAATTAGGTAATTATTATAACCTGGTAATAATATTGTAAAAGTATTATAAAATAAAAAGGTTCACAATAATGTATATAACTAATGTAAGTTTATTATTTTTGAAGTTAAGGACACACATGGAAAATCAGACAAAGGACTTTGTCTCAATCTCCTTTCATTGAGGTATATCTTAATGTTATACACCTTTTTATTAAATAGGTGAATATACAAAACTTTTGATATTTAATATATTTAATTAATATATTATCATGATATTTAATGTTTTTTAATGTCATTATTCAATGAGTTTTATGATTTAAGTGTTTCTCAAGTGAAAAGAGACATTTATTTTTAAAAAGAATCATTTTTAGAGTTTTCCTTCCAACTCTTTCTCTTCCATGTTAATGTTTTTTAAATAATTTGATTATTGATTTTAAATGGGCATAAAATATTTCTAAATTACATTTTATTTATCTTTTCACGTTATTTTAAAAGGATTTTAAATGGAATATTTTTTATGTGTTATATTGAGAATGTTTTGACAAATGATATAAGGAATACTCCATTATTAACGTACAAAATGAAATTAAAATTTACACCATTATAGATGTTATTTTATTTATATATTACTTTATAAAATTAAATATTTTATTAAATTAATAAAATCTTTATTTTTCTGGGTATTATTGTATTAAAAATTGGGTTTTAAAAGAAATTGGTATTTTGTATTCGAAAAGTGTTTTTCATACGTGTTTAAAAGTTTATTTTCAAAGGGGTTTATAAGGAAAGTGTTTTCACGATATGGTACTTGAGCATTATATGAAATGGGTTAGTGTGATATAGCTTAGACAAAGGCTTGATCCCCATTATAGGTCATGGGTGAGACTAATATAGCATTTAAGAAGGGTTATGACCCATTATATCTCATGAGTGAGCCCGATACAACTTTATTTATAATATTTCATGATTATTTACAAAAAAAATATTTATTATATTTTTTATCTTTTAAAATGAAATTTTAAATTGGAAAGGATATTTACATCAAAATGTATTTAATAAAATTTTAATGGTATTTCCATTCATTCATGTCAACAACCCTTGTTGTTACTTATGCACCAATGGGGATAGTTTACAATGATTCCATCCCCATTATTTCTTTGTATGGATTAATTTTATTTCCATGATATTGTAAATAAAAATATTTCTTTTCCATGGTTTATTTATGTTACAAAGTGATTTTTAAGTAACCCATTTCCTTTCCAAGGGTTAATTATGGTCTGAAAATAACTAAGGTTGTTTAAATGAGTTATAGTGATATGAATTTTCTATTTCATTAATCCTAATTCATTTCATGGAAAATATTTAAGAAGGGTTGAGCTCCATTATATCTCATGGGTGGGCCTGTTATAGATTTGGATATTTCCAAATAGTATTCCAATGTTTTGGGTAATGATTTTTTTCCTGAATAATTATATTGGAAGTCGGCTATATGTTTATTCCAATGTTAAGGAATCTATAAGGGTTCAATGAGACGATGTTCCAAGATACCAATGTGTTTTATTTATTATTTTAATGCGTTTATGGTGTTTCATTTGATTAATTTAGATATCAAATGGCACATGGATATTGATTTTTATTTCCTTTTCCATTTTTAATGGAATATTCCATGTTTTTGTGCATGAGGATCTAGGTATTGATCGTTATGAATATTCATATGTCATACTCATTCAATTTGATCATGATATCATAACCTTATGCACATCTTATCATAATTTATAAAATTCAATTTCTAATTCTTATTTTTACCTATTCCGAGAATTTGAGCTCAACCTTCTAATGTTTCCTTTTCCCCAATTTTAAAAGAATGATGTTGATCATTTTATGTATATAAATAATTTCACAAGGATGATGTTAATGACCAAATGTGAGGTAAGAAAATATAGGTTAAATGAGATACATGTTCATTTTATGACTTATAAATTGTTTATTTAGGAGTTTTTCCTATTTGTCTAAAACTCTAAATTTAAAAGGTCCTCAAGAATGTAATTTATCCATTATTTTATTTTGATTTTTAAAGGTTTATATGGAAATAAGATTAGGTTAAAACTCATAAATAGAAAAACCATATTATAAATATTGTAAACTTTATATCAATATCCATTTTTCCATAATATAAAACATTTAAAATAAATAAATAATTTTTTTCATGAAAAAAGTCACCACTTTCAACTGGACTTCTTCCTTTCCCATACCCATCCCTAAATCCTATGAAAATATTTTTAAAACTTGGGAGGATAAAAAAATCTTAAAAAGGAATACAAAATTAAAGGAAACTATTAGTTCAGTGAAAAAAGGAAACTCAAAAAATGGTGACATTTATCTTCAATGTTTATTTAGAATATTAAATAAAACATTTTCACTTAAAAAAAACAAATTTTTATGAAAACAATTCATAAAATACCTTAAAATAAATTAAAAATACTTTAGGTGTTTTGTTAATGACAAACATAAAACCCTTTAAAATCTTATTTGAATTAAAATAACCATATGGTCTACTTCAAAAATTATTATTATCCAATGTATTGGAGATCTATAATGGGAATCTCCCTTCTTATAAGCTATAACAGGCTCACTCGTGAGCTATAATGGGTCTCAACACATCGTATAATATATATAAGGCACACCTGTTTTTTCATGAGCTATAAAAGGGATCAACCATATGAATAATAGATATTGAGATCATGTGTTTTATCTAATTCTTAAGTACTATATCACGAATAAAAAACATTTATCATAAAACCCTTTGTAAAACTCTTTTAAACTCATGTGAAAAAACTTTCAGTAAAAAATACCATCTCCTTTTAAAAACCTATTTTAAATAGAAATATATATAAAAAATGAAATATTGGTTTTAATTTAAAAAAACATGTACGATTATAATGGAATATTGAAATAAAATAATGTCCAATATATAGGAAAATTCATTGTTGTTGTGTATGTTAAGAAGAGAACATTCCTTTTATCGTTTGTCAAAAAGTTATGTATATAAGACATAAAATAATTATTTTTAAAATCCTTTGAAAATAATTTAAAGAGAAACATAAATTCTTATTTATTAATCAATTATGAAATAATAAAAATATTAATAAAATCATTTCAAAAACATGGACAAGGAGGATAAAAATATGGAATGAAAACTATAAAAATTGTTTAATAAAAAGAGAATTCCCTTATCACTTGAGAAACACTTGAATCATAAAACTCATTAATTAATAACATAAAAAAATTTAAATATGATGATAAAATATAAATTCATGACATATAATATCTAAATGATTATATATACACCTTATAAGATAATAAAGGTACATAACATCAAGATATGCCTCAATTAGAGGAGATTGAGATGAAGTCCCTTACCTTGAGGCTGATTTGTGACACATCTCCATTATTTTTCCAAATAATAAAAATATTTTAGTTATTTAATATTCAAATAACCTTTTTAAGTTTATTATTTTATATATTCCACTTATTTCCATGTTATAACATTTAATAAATTATTTAAGTTTATGTCGGATGTTTTTGACGATATTCGATACTTGAGTCCAAAATTAATTTTTTATGATTTCTATTGTCAAAGTGGACATTATTTTACCATTTTAAGAATAAAAATAATGAAATAATTATAATTTTTATACATCAATTATAATTTCAAATACATCCATTAAATATTTATATGATAAATGAACTATGTTACAATCATGGAGCTAATAAGTTGTACGTACGCATGAGTAACCTTTCAATTTTTCAACGATCTTTATGGAGAGGACTTAATTAAAATTTTAAATTTATAAAATGAAAATAATATAATCTTAATCATTAAAATATACTTATATATATCATCCATGTGTTGTGATGATGAAAAATGAATCACATCGCTTTGTGGAGGTGATAATTCTCACATACACACGAACGATGTTATCATTTTTATGTGATTGGAAAGTTTAGGGAAAAATGATATATTATATTTTCATAATGATAAATATTTCATTAATATTATAGATAAAATCTAATTCCATTATTTTTACCAGACTTTAGAGATGGTTATGGGAAAAAATTATATTGGTTACACAGTAGTAGTTCTCTGTATACACGAACGATGAATTCGTTTCCCATTTGATAGAATTGAGATGGATTTTGGTGATGATATTAACATAATAACATATCAGTATATAGAGGATAATAGGGTTATTATTCATTATGGTCAAATAATATTTGATGGAGGTGGAAGAATAAACAAATTAAAAACACTTAATTAAAATAAATACCTCTTACTTAGAAATCCATCATTTCTTAAAACATTAAGACCACTAAGAAAGATTTTATGCCTAAAATAAGAGCACTATAATGTTCAGAGGTATTCTTGGAATGTATTTAGACATGTATTGGTTGAACTAAATAGTTTATGTAGTGTGATTAAAGGAAATGACGAGGTACCCATTTATAAGATAGGGGAGGGGCATGTTTGGAATTTCTCAAAATATTAAATTAATATAAATTAAATATCATTTCAAAATGTCTCCAAACTAATATATTTGTAATATAGTATGAATATGGGTCTAAATATATTAATCTAATGATAATTTTTTTTATTATTTGTAATTTTTATCGTATATTTTAACCCTTATTTAACCTCTTTAATTCTTACCGTGACAATATGGTTTTCTACTCTTTAAGGGTTAATATAGTTACTAAAAAATGAAGAATGAACCAGAAATGGACCATTAATGTAATTTTAAAAGTTATCCCAAACATATTTAAAAAAAAAATTTTGTATACATTTTATATCATTTAATAATATATTATTTATTTTAAAATATCATTAATGTGAATTTTGACACTATTCACTACTTTGACTTTTATAATAAGTTAATACAATAAGATAAATTCAAACCAAATAATCCAACACATCAAAACAATTTCAAAATTCATCTATAAAATTAATGGATGAAATTAATTATCTCAATTAATATTTAATTTAATATTTTAAATATCATTTATTTAATATTTCCATCAATTAAATAATTATTTTATCGTTGTTGTGTAGGAATTTATGGTAATTATTTATTCCCTAAAAATGAAAAATAAAATACCATGATGAATAAAAATATTTTATCTTTATAAATAATATTTATGGAATAAGATATCTTCTGGATGACTACATAACAGAAATGTTATATTTATTAAAACATCAGTGTGAAAATATATAATTTTCTTAAAATAAAATAATGTAAGGGGATAATATTCATATAAGTGGCTCCAATAGGTAAAACATTCCGCCCCAATATTATTTTGGCCAAAATTAACTCATAAAATAAATTTAGTAAATGTTTTTGGATAATTATAAAATCCTTAACATTAATTTTACCATTAATTATGTGATTTACCCTTAACCATGGTAATAAAAATTACCAAGTTTACTCTTCATATTGTTAAAAAGTAAAAGGGAACTATTTAATAAATTTTTAATATATGATTCTAAATATGGAATACATTTTAAAAAATTAAAAACACCTAAGTGACCAAAATTAATCTAAAATTAGTCCCGTAGATGGGACGAGAAAGTGGGGTTTTAATGTGAAAATGTTCAAAAGTTCACAAATAATTAATATACAATTTCAATATGAAATTGATTCAAATTGTAACATCCTGAACTTGGTTCAACACTATGGTACCCTGGGTTGGTTTGTCACAATACATCAAGCATGTCTCCCCATATGCTAGACGCTTCCGACTAGCTGTAAGGGTTTCTTAAGTTGATTATGGGGAGGCTATACCCTTTTTTATTAGAGTAAGACACCAGTAGACATAAATAAGCAATAGAATAATTATTTATAACCATAAGAAATAACAATAACTCATAATAATCAAACCAGGAATACATTATTCTACTAAAATGGAAACATTCCATACTAATGTAAGTGTTAAGTGTCTAAAATGAGAATAGAAAAAAATAAAGACCCTGGAGACTCGCAATGGGGTCTTAAATGACATTTGGTTCCCTCATCCAAGTTCTATCTCCTAATTTGCAATCTAACACAATACCCTTGTCCTCAAAATTTCCTTCTATAATAAAGTCTATTCGAGTACGAATCAAGAATCTCAAGTAGGGTGTGAGTATGACTCAGTTGGCCACCACCAACCATGTCTAAAACAAATCCAATCGACAATATTGTATATAGTTATATAAAGAAATAATTATAATGCATAAATAATCATTTTATCACATTATTTAATATTTTATATTTAACCATTTAATTTAATGAGCATTTTACCATCCATAATACTTTCCCGAATGTCCAAGTTGACATTCACCATTTAATAATGCATAATTGAATGAGCATATAACCATTCATAATACTTGGCTAAATATCCATGTTACTATTAACTATTGAATAAAACCTAATTGAATGAGCATGTTACCATTTATAATAAATGGCAAAATGTCCATGTTACAATTCACTATTTTATAACATATAATTGATTGATCAATTTACGATTCATAATACATGGCTGAATTCCCATGTTACCATTCACCATTTAATACAAATTATTGATAACATAACAATATCACACATATCTCCATAACCGTTAATTAATTCATCAATTAATTGAGTATACTCACAATTTCAATATATTATAATTAATTTACTGTTAATTATCTCATCTCATAAAATCAAATTCTCATAATTAATAGAAAATTAATTATCTCTAATAATATATCATGATACTTAAAAATCAATTCATTAATTAATAATATTAAACAAATTGTATTAATATATCATTATTAATCCCCTAATAAATTATCTAAATCAAAAATCGCTAAAACTCATAATTAATCATCCAATTAATTTTCTAAATGGATAGCCCCAAAATCTTATTATTTATTACCTAATTAATTATCTAATTGGACATCCCCTTAAACACACAATTGACTCCCAAAAATAATCAAGAATTTCAATAATAAACTAATAATTCGATTGTCCATTATCAAAATCACAAATTACTAAATATCATAATTAATCTACCAATTAATTATATAATTGGGAATCCCATAATTACCATAATTAACTTCACAAATAATTATCTAAATTTGAATCCCCTTAATCTTATGATTAAATCCCATATTAATCATCAATTTTGAACAATAAACCAATTAATCATTTAGCACATTAAATAAATCAATTTAGGAATTAGAATTGAAAAAGAATTCCAGAAATCCTAAAAAATGCTTTCATGTATTGAAATAAAGACTATGGGAATTGAATATTAGACCACCTACCTCAAATTTTTGTAGAATAAATGCTCAACAAAAATCTTCAAAAATTAAGTGGCTCAATGATATAGATATTAATCGGAATCTCAAAACCCTAATTCAAGTTTCAATAAAATCATGATCATGAATGATTATATACAGATCTAGATTCATATATCTAGATCTCTTCAAATTCATAGAGATTTATCCATTACATCAGATTACATTGCTAAAAGAAAGAGGAAAGGAAGGAGGAAGAATGAGGGAAAAACGTGAGAAGAAATCAATTTCTGAGAAAGAAGATACCTTCAATCCAGGATTCAATTCACAAATAAAAAAGTATGAGAGAGAAACAAAATTCATTCATAGAGATCCTAAACATAAATGAGGACTTAGGGAAGAATGGGGGTTGAATTGGGGTTGAATTGGAGTTTGTTGGAGGATTTGGTAAATTTTAGAATTAATTTTTGGATATAATTAATTATCGTGCACATTTCACTTCACAGGGGCGCACAGATTTCTATAAATGTGCACAAAAAATTCACAAAACTTTATTATTCAATTTTTCTAAAATTTCACCTAAAGAACCCCATGTTATAACCTAAAAAAATTACTCCAAATTAAACAAACAGGTACATAGAATTTATCCTTAGATAACTCCAAAAAAGGTTTGGATCTTACAATCTCCCACCTTATAACATGTCATCCTTGAGCTTCACTCCCAATCTTCTATAAGACTCCAAGTTAAAAATATAGGGCCATTTATCCCATATATCCACTACTATTTCCCAAGTATCCTTCTATACATGCCAATATTTCCACAATATATGAACTTTCGACACTATCTTTCCCCACAAAACTTTTCACTACGATCAAATACATGTATCAGATGCTCCTCAAAGGACACATCTAACTCAATTTAAAATTTATCAATATTTATCAAATTATAAGGGTTGGGTTTATACTTTATAAATTGTGATACATGGAATACATCATGAATAAAATTTTATTTTTGTGGAAGAGTCAATCGGTACGCCACCAGCCCGATTCTCTCGACAAACTAAAACGAACTGATGAACCTGGGTTCCAATTTTCCCTAATTTTATATCCTATAGTGACCCAACATAGGGAAATGTATAAAGAATACACAATCACCCTTGGTAAATTCAAGGGGTCATTAACATCCTTCAACATATGTCATTTTCATATTATGAGCCATAACCATACCTTTCTGAATCAGCTGCACATGTTTCAACATCTCTTACATGAGACTTAGTCCCAATAATTATGACTCACTAATCCCCTTCCAACATAGTGGTGATCAATATGGATTACTATATAGATATTTATATAGTTCCATCTATATAATTTCCTAAAAACTGTTGTTATAGAAAACTCCACTAAAGCCATGTTCTTCTCCCAAGACCCCCAAAGTCAAGAATAAATGCCCATAACATATACTCAAGCACCTATATAGTATTCTTGACTGCCGATATGTCTATAGTTGAAAGTCCACAATCAAAAATACCTATGTAACAAGCGACTCTTGCATACCTTGATAGATCTGTGAAGTGAAGCATGAGTCATGATCTGAAACTATAGTCTGAGGTACCCTATGTAGATGAACTATCTCCTGAATATAAAAATCTCACAACTTATCCACCAAGATACTCTTCTATATAGTAATAAAAAGAATTACATTCATCAATCAATCCAAAATAACCCAGATAGAGTTATTCTACTTAAGTGAATTTGGGAGACCCGCCATTAAATCCATTATCACGTCATTCCACTTCAATTCAGGAATGTAAATGACTGTACAAAACCTCAAGGTCATTGATTCTCTACCTTCACCTACTGATAGGTGTAACATCATGTCACGAAGCCTACAATATGATTTTTCATTCCTACCCACCAAAACTATCATCATAGATCACTATACATTTTGGTGAACCCTAGATGTACCACCCACTTCGAGGAATGAACTTTTAATATGTGATCCAGTCACACGCTTGTAGGAACCACAACTCAATTCTTGACATAGATGACCTCATCCTCATCCATTATCCATTATAAAGGTGACTCCACATGTTCAAGACATTCCCTACGGGTTAAGCATTTTGGATCTTCATATTTCTTACCTTGGATCCATCTCAAAAGTGTCTACTCAACTGAAATCGATATAAGAGTCATCTGCTCATGATTATTCTGAACCACCACATGCATCTCAACCAACAAAGTCATCAATTTCCACTAAGTGTTGGACTCCTAAATTTCAGAGCCTATGTTTTCCTGCTCAATGCATCAACCTCATCGTTTCCTTTCTTGGGCATATATGCAATCTCAAAATATAATGTTTGTATATACTCCACCCATCTCCACTGACATAGATTTAAGTCTCACTGTGAAAAGATACAGCTTAAGTTGCTATGATCAGAAAACACCATAAAATTATCACCAAACAGATAATGCCACCAACAATTCAAATCATAAACCACTACTATCAGCCGAAGGTAGTGCATAGAGTAGTACCATTCATGTGGCCTCAACTTCCTTGACCCATACACCGCAACTCGATCTCCCTACATCAACACTACTCTGAGTCTGACCCTAGAAGAGTCACAATACACCATATACTCCTCACTAGGCTTTGGTAAGATCACGATTGGTGTGGATGTCAAGAACTTCATTAACTCCTAGAAGGCATCCTCACAAGAATATGACTAAGAAAACATTATCCCATTTTATCTCAAACCTAAAAGAAACACTTCCAAATGGGAAAAGTGATCAAAGAATATTCAATAATGTCTTTCTAACCCTAAAAATATACCGATATTGAATACATTCTTGGGATTCTCCCAGGAAACCGCAACTTGAACCGTATCTGGGTCTACTGAAACACCTTCTTCCAATATGATGGGATCCATGAAGTATACCTGATCAATCCAAAACTAACACTTAGATAGATTGATGTATAACCAATGCTCTCTCAATGTACTCCAGACGATGTTAAGATGTAGGGCATGATCATCATGATTCTTGGAGTAAAACAAAATTTCATCAATCAATACTACAATAAACTGATCCAGATATGGGCGGAAGATTATATTTATCATGTACATAAACACAATTTGTGCTTTCATCAACCCAAACATAATTATGATGAATTCATATAGGCCATAACTACTTCTCAAGGTAATCCTTGGTATATCCGAAGTCTAAAATATCACTTTATAATACCTCATCCTCAAGTCAATATTTGAGAACGCACAAGATCTTATCAACTGGTCAAATAATTCATTAATATATAGAAGGGGATACCAATTCTTCACAGTCATATGGTTCAATATCTGGTAATCAATGCACAAACATAGAGTCCCATCACCCTTCTTCACAAACAATACTGGTGAATCCCAAGGAGATGTACTCGGATAGATAAATCCATTTTCCTAAAACTCCTCCACCTAACACCTAAGATCTTGAAGCTCTTTCTATGCCACTTTTTATGGTGGAAAATAAACTAGTTCATCCCATGACAGAAGTTTAATAGTAAATTCAACATCTCTTTGAGGTGGAAGCCCTGGGAAGACTTCAATAATAATAGCCTGACAATATTCCACTATAGGTGGAAAATTATCATGCCTTACACCACAATCATCCAAAAAATACTAGAAACCTAGGTTGAGATCACTTCTAGTTCCTATGTAATTTTACTCACTCGACCTTCCTGGATATTCAACTCTCCTGGGTGAATGTAATTTTCACCCTTAGGCAATGTAAATGTCAATATCCTATAGTAACAATCAATGTGGGATCGGTCTGTGACTAGCCATTCCATTGCCATAATTAGATCTAAGATTGACATATTAAGTATATAGAGATCCCAAAGAAAGAAATACTCCTTGATCTAAAAAGAATATACTCTACACAACCCAATGTCTCTATACTATACTCACAATAATGTATCTATCACCATTATTCCACTCAAAAATTTCACCATCAGTCTCAAACCGTTAAAATGTTTTGTAGATTAAAGGAATGAGTGGAACTAATCACAAAAAAATAAACTTGCTAATATTGAAAATATAAGAATGGTACCTATCATCGTCGAAGGTCCAACTTCTCTATCCACAAGTGTAAGCTACACTACATGTAGTTTTTCTACACCTCTTCCATGTGATGCAGTCTAACTCGTCTAAGTGGAACCACTCTACAAATACATGTTCCCTTTCTTAGAAGCTCTATGTACACTACCTATAACAACTTGTCCAGAAGAACCCCTGCTTCCAAACTGGTATAGTGAAAAATATCCCCTTACCAGACTTTATTTTGTCTAGATCTACCCTCACTAACCATCTGCTATGGGTTCCAATAGATGCGCTATAGATTACACATCTTTCCAAAAGCACAAAACCCCACAAGAAATTAGGAACAATTAATAAGATATTTTCCTGACCTACTGTATTGGTGATAGTTTACTCCAGAATGGTCTTGTGAAACTAATCCTTGTGTTTAGATACTCTTATTCCCACTACTCTGACTAATGTTGTCATAGTGATGGTTCCTACTCTCAGAAGTCGTACCCCCATAATCGTCCATCTAAAACCACCAATCCTATACTATAAGCCTCACTCAGGTTTCCCTTAGACTCACTCAGGTTTGATCCCCCATGTCATCAAACTTCCTTAATCGAAAGTGTTTGACTTTGGAGTTAATATAACACTTAAGTCTATCTTGACAGCATCTCACCATAGATATCTCATCTCCTACTCACACTAGAGAAAAGCACTACATATCTATAAAGAATCCAGCACACTCCATCACAAACTTGATTCCCTAGGTCATCCATATAAATAGTGAAACCTTATCCTAGCTTAGTGACTCTAGATATAATTTCTATAGGAACATCTCCAAAAATTCCTTCCATAGCACGTCATCAGCCTGCTCAGTACACACATGAATGTCCCACCAATACTTTTTTAATCGTCATAGAATATAATGGGCCAACTTGAACCTCCTCTCAAAATGGGACTCCAAATGGTCAAGTATCGTCTAGATTGACTCAACCCAGAAGACATCTTTCTCAGGTCCACCCTCTCTAGTAAAATTCGGAGGGTGTTGTGTCTAAATATACCTTGTTAGGTCAGAAATTCTCTTCACAACCCACCTTGGGTCACTTTCCTTGAAGTTAATTATGTGAAAATAGTTTTCTTGGAACTTATACCCTTCTACCTCACCTGGCACGACTGGTACCATAGGTTCCACTACTGGTAGATCATATCCAGCTATCTCCTCCCATCATCCTCTCAAAATTTTTAGTTGTGGAGGTATTAATATACATTTCCAAAACCCCTATTAAGACTCATAACACAACATTAATCATATTTTCATAAGAGGAATAATTAAAACAATTCACAAAATGTCTTTCCCCCAAGTCTTTCTAAGAAGTCAAAACTGAGGTGATTTAACTACCCTTAACCATCCCGACTCCTATGTATTTATTATCTAATGTAATTATCGTTATTCATGTTTCTCATTTATACACCCATTTGTTCAGATTTTTCAACATTTTAAAATTCATAATTTTATATTAGGCACATTTTTCATTTCATTTTCACAAGAAATGGAAAATAGTTCAAGTTCAACAAATACCCAAAACCCTTTTTCCAACTAAAATGATGCATGTATCAAAATAATTTTGAGTGCCTAGAATGATGCATCCAGGCACAACTCTTATGCCACATTAATCCATGATTCAATTTTTTTCCAATAATTTTCAGAAATAATAATCACATCATAAAACAAGTGTTTCACTCAAGGTGATATAATATTTAGCTATAATAAAGAACAACAACAACAATAATCCCACCCTAAATACATGGATTTTCCTCCTTACATGGGTTTTTTAACTCCCATGAATGAGCTCATTAGCAAGGCCAAAATCTTCTTGGTATCCTATTTACCTTTTCCAAATAGTAAGACAAAAGAAAAAGAAAAGAAAACTGGGATATGATACCACTTTGTAACATCCTGACCTAGGTGCCACACAATGGTGATCTGAGCCGATCAGTTACATTCACTCAAGAATGTATCCCCATACCCAAAAGTTTTCCTAATATCAAAAAGTGTCTAGTTAGACGATTATGGGGAGACTATACCCTCTTTTATAAGAGTAACACACCAACATAAAAAAATAAGAAATAACAGAAATATGTATAACCCGAAGAAATACTAATAACTCATAATAATTAAAGAAAGAAATACATTATTCAACTGAAAAGGAAATATGCCTTGCTAATATAAGTTTCAAGTGTCTAAATTGGAAACATAAAAAATAAAGACACCAACGACTACCAAGTAGTTCCCAAACCACATCTGGTTCCCTCATCCAAGATCTATCCCCCAATCAATAATCAAACAAAGGACCCTTTTCCTTAACATGTCCTAAAATAAAAAATTCTATTCGGGTACTGATCAGGCAGACCAAGTAGCGCGAGAGTATGACTTAGTAGGCCACCACCAATGATGTCTAAAAAAAATCCATTCAAAAATAGTGTATGCAGTTATATAAATAAATAATTACAATTCATAAATAAATAGTTTATTATATTATTGAATATTCTATATTTAACCCCATAATTGGATGAGCATGTTACAATTCCTAATAGTTGACCAAATTTCCAAGTTACCATTCACCATTTAATAACACATAATTGAATGAGCATGTTACCATTCATAATACTTTACTGAATTTATAGGTTACCATTAACCATTTAATAACATATATTTGCATAATCAAGTTACCATTCATAATACTTGGCTGAATGTACATGTTACCATTCACCATTTAATAACATATAATTGAATGGGAATATTACTATTCATAATATATGGATGAATTTCCTTGTTACCAATCACCATTTAATAAAATATTAATAAAAACATCCCAATATCACACATATCTCCACAACTATTAATTAATTTATCATTTAGTTAATCATACCCACAACATCAATATATCATAATTAATTTACCATTAATTATCTGATCCCATAAAATCAATATATCATAATTAATCCCCAACTAATTATGTCAAATAGTATATTATGATACCTATAAATCAATTCATCAATTAATAATATTAAACCAATTGTCTCAAAATATGAGAATTAATCCCCCGATTAATGATATAAATCAAAAATCTCTAAAACTCATTATAAATACTGTAATTAATTATACAAATGGATAGACCCTAAATCTTATAACTAATTCACCAAATTATTTTCTAATTGGACATCCCTTTACACTCATAATTGAATCCAAAAAATAATCATCAATTTTAACAATAAACCAATTAATCAATTGGATATTATCTAAATAAAAAATCTATAAATATCATAATTAATCTACCAATTAATTTTCTTATTGGTAATCCACTAATTATCAAAATTAACCTCACAATTAATTATCTAAATTGGAAACCCCTTAATATTATGTTTAAATCCAAAATTAATCATAAATTTTCAGCAATAAACAAATTAATCATTCGGCCACATTAAATAAATCAATTTATGAATTTTAATAGCTAAGTAAAACTAGAAATATGAAAATATGAATGTAAATATCAGAATAAATACCATGGGAATTGAATATTAGAAAACATACAAAAATTGTTTAAGAATAAACACCCAACAGAAAACCCAAAAAAATGAGCAGCATAAAGATTTAGATCTTGATCCGAATATGAAAACACAAAATCAAGATGTAAGAAAATGAAGATCTTAAAAGATTATATCTAGATATCATAAAATAGATATAGTTCTATACAATACAACAAATTAAACTTCTAAAAGAAATCAGAAAGGATGGCAGAAGAATGAGGGAAGAACATGATACAAAATCTGTTATTGGGGGAGAAGAGACCTTTGATCCGAGCTTCAATTCTCGAAGAAAATTGGTCAAGAGGGACTAAAAATGGTTTGTAGAGATCCAAAAACATGATTTAGGACCCAATGATGAATGTGGGTCTACTTGGGGTTAATTATGGGGTTCATGAAATTTTAAAATTAATTTCAGGCGTAATAAATCCCTACACACATTATCTAGCACATGGGCACACAGTTTTCTCTAACCATGCGTCAATCATCTACAACCCCATTTCATCCATTTTTCTCATATTTCAACCAAAAAAACCTTTTGTTATAACCAAAACAAAATTACTAGAAATTAAACAAAAGTGTACCTGTAATCAAGCCCGAGATAACTGCAAAAAAGGCCAGGATCTTAACCCAATGACCTCTTTTGGATTAGTAGACATATAATTGTTCTAATTTTAATTTAATAGTAATTTAAAATATAATTTTATATTATAAATTATTTATATGAAATGTAATTTTTGAATTAAAATATTGTATTTTTCACTATTCATAACATCTTGAGATTTTAAAAGGAAACACTATGTTAGATAGCATAGAAAATATGCAACATCGAGCGTAGACAGACAACTAAATATTATTATTTAATATGTGAGTTATAACATTACCATTATATTGGAGGGTATGCATAGGAATATATATATAATTTTTAAACATGTTTATAATGTTTCTGAAATTAATTCAATAGATTTGATATGCATAATATCGGAACAAATCTAATTTTACAAATAAAAGAAGTATTTTTCTTAAAAGAATATTTTACAACCTTTTAATGAAAAAATTATTTTAAAAAAAAATATAACACTATTATAAATTTCAATTGAAAAAATAAACATCATTATTGAAAGTGTAAAATCAAGATATACTTTTTTTTAAATTTTTGGTATTTTTATGATAAGATTTATTTTTTGATGAATAGTGGAAAAAATGAATTTTAACTGAAAATTGACTTTTCATCTAAATAATTGATAATGTTAAACTATATTTTAAATTTCGTTGAAAGAAAAATTATAAAAATTATAAATCTATTAATATAATCAATTTCACATTAAAATTGGATATAAAAACTTTGTGAGATTTTGAAAATTTTCACTTAAAAAACAATTTTATCGCCCCATATACGAGATTAATATTAAATTATTCTTACAAACTAATATGTTTTTAATTTTGAAATATGAATTTAAAACTTGGAATCATAATTTCAAAAAAATTTAAATGTTTCCCTTTTATTTTTGGACAATATGAATAGTAAACATAATAATTTTTACTAGCACACTTAAGGGTAAATCATGTAAATATGGATAAAAATAATGTGATAAGGAATAGAAAATTACCCTAACACTTTTAATAATTTTATTAGATGAGTTATAGTCACGAAAAACTGTCCTTGAGAAACATTTATGACCTCTTACATCCACTTGGATGACTTTAAGCTCTTTATGATATTTTATTTAAAGAAATGTCAAAGATGTCGTACAAATATTTTTAATAATCATAAAAAATATTATATAGGGTAATTAAAAAGGTATATTAACCTCTAAATAGTAATATAAAAGATAAATTATTTATCTTAAATTTTTAAATTTATTTTTAATTTCTAGTGAAGAAATAGTTACCGTAAATACATAAACAATGTAGATATAGTAATTATATTATTAATGATAATATCAAATAAATGATATTAAAAACATTAAAATATATATAAATTGATACCATTAATATCATACATGAATTTTATATATGAATCTTAAATATTAGGGACGTATTAAAATAGTTTTTTTGAAGATATCATGTTGTATGTTTTTTTAAAAAGTCAAAGTAATGAATAATTTTAAAATTAAGCTTTATGATATTTTAAAATAAATAATATTTTATTAAATGATATAAAATTTATAAAAATAAAAAATTCTGGAAAATTATTGAAATAAGTATAAAACTTTCTTCTATTTTTTATTTAACATTGTTTTTTTTTCATTTTATAGTATCATTATTGACCATCAAAGAGTAAAAACTTATGTTGTCATAGTCAGAATTAAAGGGATTAAATAAGGGTTGAAACCTAAATACAAGGGTAGATATTTTGTCAAAATATATCATTTTTTCCATGAAGGTATTTTTACCCATAATAATATTATATAAAAAATTTATAATTCTTGACACATTTTTAATTGAATATTAATCTAAATTAATTAAATATTTTGTGAAATTCCAAGAGTGCCCCTTCCCTCTCCAATAAAAGGGTGCCTCTTAATCCTTTTTCTTCACAAATAAAAAACCGTTTTGGTTCATCCAAGATATGCCCAAATACTATCCTAGAATCCCTACCAACATTATAGTGGAATTATTTCATTTAGAAAACTCACCTTAGAGGTGTTAAAGTGTTAATCAAAGGAGATTTTCTAAAGAAAAGGTATTGTTTTTAGTCAATTGTTTCTGTTTTATTTATTCTTCTAATTCGTTAAAATCTTCTTAAAACATGATAAAAAATAATTATATTATCCGAAATATAATTTTATGTTATTATGTCAGTTTCATGACCCATATCAATTTCAAATTCTATTAAATGAGAAAAGAAGTTATCATTTGTGTGTACGTCATTCTACTACCTCACGATCTGATGAAATTTTCCTTCCATCACCGTCTCTCAAGAATTTTTATAATGATGGAGTTAATGCTTACATTTTATATTAATTAAATATTTTTCATTATGTAAATATAACATATCATTTATTTCCTTAGCTTTCCATGCATAGAAAAACGAAAACGTCGTTCGTGGGTATATGCGAATTATCACCTCCACGAAGCAATGTGATTTTTTTCATCACTACATCACATGGATGATATATATTAGGATATTTAAATTATTAATATGATATTAATGATATTATGATCATTATAGTAAGATAAAATGATAATTTCATTCTTTCCATTATGATCATTGAAAGATGAGAACGTTACTGATGCATACGTATGACTTACCTTCTATTTGATTGTAACGTAGTTCATTTTTTATATCCCTATTAAATAGATTAATTTAAAAGTATGATTTATGTATAAAAATTATGGATATGTCATGATTATTATTCTAGTTATTACAAAATAATAACCAATTTGACTATACAAAACATACCAATGTAATTTTGGACTTAGGTACTGAATATCATTAAAATGTACAACATGAACTCAAATGAATATGTAATTGTATATAATATAGAAATGAGTGATATAAAAGTAATAATAAAAATGAAAAAATGTTCTAAATCAAGGGTTAATTAACCTAATTTTATTATTTAAGAATATGAGTATCTTACATGAATAGTCAGACTCAACGTAAGAGACTCTTTAACTAAATAAGCCTTATTTTAAATGTTCTAATGATTTATTTTCTTAATATTTATCTTTCATGTAGATATTTTTAAACTTATTTTTATAAAAATATTAATATGTCTGTGAACGTTTTTAAATGTTAGTTTTCTAATTTCTCTCAATGTTTTTTATTGATAAATATTTTTAAGGTTTTATATAGGTGATTTTATTTTAAAAACCCTCTTTTAAAGTTCCTATTTCAACTCTCTTTTTACAAGGTCAAAAGGAATGCTTTTTTACACATGTAGCATGAATGAAATGTTTCAATTCCAAGATTCTTTAATTATTTAATGTTTCCTTTATAAATTTTTGTGTTTCTTTTCGAAAAAAATGGTTTCATTATTTGTTGTGTGCTTTTCATATTTGAAAAGTGATTTTTAAAGAAAACAGTATTTTGTATCTGAAAGTGTTTTACACATGGGTTTAAAATATTTTTCAAGGGATTCATTCATCATATGGTATATTATAATTATATGAAATGGGTGAGCCTTCTATAGCTTATACAAAGGGTTGATCCCCATTATAGCTCATGGGTGATCCCGATATAGTTTATACGATGGCTTGGGCCCCAATATAAATCTTGGGTGATCCCTGTATAGCTTATACGAAGGGTTGATCCCCATTATAGCTTATGGGTGATCCTAATATAGCTTATACAATGGTCTGAGACCCATTGTAGATCACAGGTGAGCCTGATATAATATAAACTAAGGTGATCCCAATTATATCTCTCTAACATATTGGGAAATGATTATACTGGAAGTTATCCATATAGTTATTCCACTTTAAAAGGGTTTCATGATTATGTTTCTATATGTTACTGAAAAGTGGGTTTTAATTACTTTTCATGGGTTTGAAAGGGTTTATTTGAGAAAAATCTGTGTTTTTTATTCATGTGAAAATGTTTAATTTCAAAAACACAATAAGAATTGATGGTAAGGGTAAACACAAATGAGTTATCAAGTTTTTCATTAGAATAACGGGTTTTCATCTTTTCTATGTTCCTTACTGAGATTTTTTTATCATCTCACATTTTAAAATGGTTTTATTGGATTTTAAGGAGGATTAGGGATAAGGATGAAGTCAAGATAAAATTTGCGAATACATTTCATGAAATTAAAACAAGTCTTATTTTAAAAGGGTTTCTCTTGTGGGAAAAACTCAATACTGAGTATAAGTGTCTACATGTAATGTATGAGTTTATTATGTTACAATTTTTCTTGATTCTATATAACTATAAAAATAAAACATATTTCAGAAAAGAAAGTTATTTTTAGTTTTTAAAAAACTCAATATGTGTTTGAAGGCTGAGTCCTTACAGTTGGTATCCAATTAGGGTTTAGACAACTTTAGAGTTTAAGATAGTGTTAATAGTATTCCCTTAAAATATTTTTTTATGGTGAAGTTTAAATGATTTCGTAATTTAAGATTAACTTGTTGATTCATCTAATGAATGTTTTTTTTCAGAATGGTCTCCCGTAGAGGAAATAAAGAAGTTATAGTTGGAATGTACTGATAAGAAAATATCCTTTGAAATCAGTATCCCGAGATGGTTGGAATTGGAATAGAGAAGTTTTTTATGGTGATAGATTAGTTGACAAAATCTATAAATGGTGGTTGTATACATTCTAGAGAGGAACCCCATATACCATGATGGAACATGTCTATTATGGATCATTTAATGAGAAAACAACCCCCATTATTCAATGACTCATATGAACCAACGGTAGATGAAGGGTGGATCAATTACATGAAGAAGATATTTGATGTTGTTTGATGTTTGAAATGAAAAAAATGTAAGCCTTTGAAAATATTGTTTTGATTGTGAAGCTCATTAATGGTGGGATTTGGTTAATATTAATTGAGAGAAATATGTTCTTGATGCTACAGAATGAGACACATATAATAATATTTTCATTGAAAAATACTTCCATATTGTTTTTTCAACTTATGATGGAGAAAAAAATTCTATAATTGAAGCTTCAAGATGAATATTCTATAGCTTGATATGAAGTAAACATCACATGAATCGCTAGGAATATACAAAAATGTATGCGATACATTGATAGTAAAATTATTCAAATTTACCTAGAATTAAAACCTATATTACAAATAATATTTCCCACATGATAATTTAAAATTTATGAGAATTTTGTTCATTGTGCTAAGAAAATTGAGATGGATTTTTTTAAAACTTATACACAATGAGATGAAAAGAGTAAGAAATGGTCATGATGGGAGGTAATAGAGAAACAACATACTAGTAATTTTGGAGATATTCCTAAAACATGTTCCATGTGTAGTAAACTACATATTGAGGAATTTATGTCAGGATTAGGAACGTGTTACCAGTTTTGTATGTTGTGTCACAGGGTTCGTGACTACAATGAGAAGTTTCCTAAATAATCCAATAGTGAGATGACATATATCCAATTGATAGTGACATGTTTTTTATTCCAATGATTTGGGAAATTATGCTAACGTGTGTCCGGAGTTATATACTATGGATGAAAATAGTCATGATCAAAAACAAAAAAGTGTGGGAAAGTATTTTGATACTAATACAGTCAATGTTGAGACATTTGGTAAAGTGATGGAAGCTTTAAGGAGCTCAATATTTTTCAAAGGATAACCATATGTTCAAAGTTTTAGAGAGTCCTTATGAAGTTTTATGTGATAATATCATAAATTTATTAATTAGTTTTTGAGATATTTTTTTGGGTTTATATTTATGTAAGGGTTTTTAAAGAGAAGTATGTCGTTACTTTTGGACATGAGTTTTAAGGTATTGATAATATTTTGGGTTTATATGATCTGTGATCATTAAAATTATTTTCAGGGATATACATCATAATTCCTGGAATGTTATGAGGATAAAATTGTTCTTATAAAATAGAAATATATCAAATAAGGATATTGACATATATTTATAGATAATAAACAAATTACTCAACTCTAGGAAAAGTATTTTGAAGGAAAAATGATATTCTTTTACTTTTATTACTTGTAAATCAACATAATTTAAACTTGTCACAAAATTACGGTTTTGTGAGGGTTAACATTATAATGACAATGTTGTCTATCAATAACCTTCAGAACATGATAGTCAATTTGTTATTCCATGTCCACATTTTACTACATGGAACCCTAGTATGTGTTATATCACGTGACCTTCATACTTTTCTTTCTCTATTTTCAAATGGTAGTTTTATTGACCCTAGTTCTGATGTGGGATTTTAACAAAGGTATTTTAAAAATTTGAACCCCTAGTACTCAATAAAAATTTCAAATGGAAAGAATGAAATTTATCATGGGGATGTGATGTAATATCCCAAGATTTTAAAAGGAAACACTATGTTAGATAATGTAAAAAATCCACCACATCGAGCTTAAACAAACAACTAAATATTATTATTAAATATGGTAGTTATCACCTAGTTGTTATATTGGAGGGAATGAATAAGACTAACGATATAATGTTTTCACATGTTTATAAATTCTTTTTAAATTAATTATATATTTTTAAATGCATAATATAAGAACAAATCCAATCTTACACACAAAAGATGTATTTTTTTAAAAGAATGTTTTCCACCTTTTAATGGAACACTTGTTTTAAAAATAAATTCCAGAAAATTTATAAATTTTATTCAAAAAAATAAACAAAATTTTTTAAATTGGAATACCAAAATTTAATTTGGATGAACTGTTTGTATTTTTCTAATAAGTTTCATTCTTTAATGAATAACGAAAAATACTTTATTTTAATTGAAAGATGATTTTTCATCTAAATAATTTATAACTTTAAATTATATTTCAAGTTGCGTTTATAGTAAAATTAGATCAATTATACATATATTAATATAAATTTGGTTATTATAATCAATTTAATTATGAAATTTGATATAAAAACATTTTGAACTTCTAAACATTTTCAGTATAAAAACCTGCTTTCTTGCCCCATTTATGGGATTAATTTTAAATTAATTTTATAGGCTTGTGTGTTTTGAATTTTAAAAAATAGATTCTATATTTTTAATAATAATCTCAAAATATATTGTATGTTACCTTTTTTTGGGAAATATGAATAGAAAACTAAGAAATGTTTATTACAATGGTTAAGGGTAAATTGAGTAATTAAGTGTTAAAATTACCTGATAAGGATTAGAAAATTACCCTAAAACTTGTTCTAATTTTATTGAATGAGTGATTTCTGAAAAAAATCCTCTTTGGTCTGAATTTATGACTTCTTAGAGAAACTTATATGACATTAGGTTCTTTATGATATATTTTATACAAAAATAAATGATTTCATACCCATGTTTTTAAAAATTATAAATTTTCTAATATAGGGTTATTATGAAGGTATATAAGAATATAAATACTAATTTAAAATATAAATAATTTAACTTGATCAGGGAAATTTATTTTTAAATTTTAGTGATTAAATAGTTACCTTAAATTCTTACACAATGTTGATACAATAATTATTTTTAATGGAAATATCAAATAAATGATATTAAAAATATTAAACTAAATATAATTTGAGATAATTAATATCATCCACGAGTTTTATAGATGAAATTTAATTATTAGGTATGTATAAAAAGTGTTTTTTTTCATATATATTATTGTATTTATTTTAAAAAAAGTCTTACTTATGAATAGTGTCAAAATTGACATTAATTATATTTTAAAATAAATAATAATTTATTAAATAATATAAAATGTATAAAAATATAAAATTATGAAAAATTATTGGGATAGGGTTTAAAATTTCATCCATGATTCATTTATTTTTCTTTTGAAATTTCATAGTAACAATATTGATGCTCAAAAAGTAAAAATTCATGTTGTTATGATAAGAATTAAAGAGGTTCAATAAGGGTTAAAACCTAAATATAAGGGTAGAAATTTAGTAAAAACATATCTATTTTTTATTGAATGAAGGTATTTAAACTAATGTAATATAAACATATAAATTTATAGTTTTTGATCCATTTGGAATTGAATATTAATTTATATTAATTTAGTATTTTGAGAAATTCCAAGAGTGCCCTTACCCACTCCTATAAAAGGGAACGTCTTCTTAATTTTTGTTAACACTTCATATCCATTTTGGTTCAGCCAATATATACCAAAATACATTAATATAATCCCTAAAAACATTATAGTATCCTTATTTTAGTCTGAATTCTCACCGTATTTGTGCTAAGGTGTTAAAGAAAGGTGATTGTCCAAAGAAGAGGTATCGTTTTAGTCACTTTTTTATATATTTTATTTTATATTACAATTATTAAAAATATTATTAAAACATTATAAAATAATAAATCAAGTATACTATATATAATTATATTTTATTATGTCAGTGTAATGAATCATATACATCTCCACTTCTGTCAATTTTGAAAATAAGTTAACATCCACGTGTACGGCGGACTACGACTTCACGAACCGATGAAATTCTTTTTTCATCACTATCTATCTAGAATAGTTACAATGATAGAATTAAAGATTATATATGATATAAATTAAATATTTCTCATTATTTGGAGATATTATATTAGTTATGTTTTTATCATTGCATGAACATAAAAATGATAATGTCATTCGTGCATACAGGTGAATTATCACCTCCCCGAAGCGATGCGATTCATTTTTCATCAACACATCACATGGAAAATATATATAATTATATATAAATGATTAATATGATATTTATGACAATATTATTCTTTTTTAGGGATAAAATCAAACTTATATTCTTTCCATAATGATAATTGAAAAATAAAAATGCTACTCATGCGCACATACGACTTACAGTCTCCATGATTGTAACATAGTTCATTTTTCATATCTATAATAAATGAATGGATTTAAAAGTATGATTTATGTATAAAAATTATTATTATTTCATTATTATTATTATGTATATGATTTAATAATTACCAATTTGACTATAGACATCACACCAATGTAATTTTGGCCTTAAGCATCGGATATCATCAAAACGTCCAACATGAACATAAATGAATAAGTAATATTAAATAACATAGAAATGAGTTATTTAAAAGGAAAAAATTAAAATTAAAATGGTTACCAAGAAAGTATAAATTAACCTATTTTTATTATTTAGGATGATAAATATTGTACGTGAAGAGTCAGACTCAACGCAAGGGATACTATAATTAAATATACCATATTTTAAAGGTTTTAAAGATTTATTTTACAAATCATTATCTTTCTTTCACATGTTTTTAAAATTATTTTTATGAATTTATATATAGGGAAATGAATTTTTTAAAATTTTAATTTTATATTTTTGTCAAATTGTTTCAAAAAATAATCTTTTGTGGTTTTATGTAAGGCATTTTCCTTTAAGTCCCAATTTTAACGTTCCTAATTGAAATATCTTTTTACAAAGGTCAAAGGAAATTATTATTTTTAAATAAAAGGAAGGAATATAATGTCCCAATTTCATGATAATTTAGTGATTTAGTATTTCCTTTTTAAATGTTCGTAAGACTTTCTAAAGAAAATTGTTTCATTATCCTATCCTTAGTTTTTTATTTTAAAGGCATTTTTACAAGTAAAGGGTATTTTGATATCCGAAAGTGTTATTCATATGGATTTAAATTTTTTTCAAGTATTTTATTTTTGATATGTTACAAGAGAGTTATATTGAATAGATGATCATGATATATCTAATTTAAAGGTTTTAACCCCATTATAGCTCATCGGTGAGTTAGACATAGCTTATACAAAGGGTGGAGCCCCATTATTGTTGACAGGTGATCCCGATATAGATTATATGAAGGGTTGATACCAATTATAGCTAATGAGTGAGATTGATATAGATTATACAAAGGATTATAACTATTATTTCTATTTATCTCATTGGGAAATGATTCTTTTGAATGTCGGCCTTATGATTATTCCAATTGAAAAGGGTTTTATGATTATGATTTTCTAAGTTACCAGAAATGGATTTGTAATTACTTTTTATTGTTTTTAATGTATTTTTTTTTGAGAAATATGTTTTTGTAGTTTTAATTTGAATTTTTTTTATTTCATACAGAAAAATATAATTTATGTTATAGTTAAATGTTATATGAGTTTTCAGGGTTTTTACTAGATTAATGGTTTTACTTCTTTTTATTTCCCTTATTGAGAAAGTGATCATGATATAGCTTATATGAAGCATTGAGTCCCATTTTAGCTCAGATGTGATCCATATATAGATTTTAAAAATGGTGAACCCCATTATAGATCTCTAATGGGATATGTCACGACCCGTCCTCGGGGCCCGTGCCGTGACTACCCCAATCCCGCATTCCATAGGCCAGCGGCTGACGACTAGCACCAAAGGCGTAAATCCTGGTAAAAGGGAAAGAATTTCCTTTATAAAAGTAAAAAAAAACGCAAAAAATTACACAAGTGAAGTAAGCACTAAGTAAAACTGAGTACAAAAGTAAGTGCGGAAAAGTAAATGGGACAGTATACAAACCCAACTGAAAGTACAGTACAACTAAAAAGAAAGTAAAACACAAGTAAAGTAATTCAGCAACCACTGAGTCATCCTCTAGATATCCCACCTGAAGGGTGAGTACAGATGGTCTCCTCGCTCCTCGGGTCCAGCCGTCCACCCCGTGTACGTCCCGCCAAGTGGTCCACCTCTGGGTACCGTCCAGCTCCACAAACCTCCACCTCGATTAGTACTATCCGTTGTCTGCATCCAACACAAAGTAGTGTGGGCATAACACATGTAGGGGTGAGTATACGATACTTAATAGAGACCCCGAGACCCCCAAAGGTCTCCCAGAATACATGAAGGATAAACCACAAAGGAAATATACAATCACGAAGTATCAACCGACTCTACTTAGTTATATGACAATACATATTCCTAAGTCATTAATTCTAGTTCGTCTCCGACTCTCGAGCCCAAGCACAACCCATTCCACACAGGAAAAAATTAAATCACATCAATGATAATTATTGAAATTCAAGACTCATCTCACAAATGTATACTACTCATGAAGAATGGTGGAGATGATTAGATGTAGCCTCTGAATCATCTCCTCTGTCAAACACATGTAGGATCCTAGTACAGAAGTCGTTGCTGCCGAACCCACGGAGGATCTAAGTACAGTCGTCACCGCTGCCGAACCCATGGAGGATCCAAGTACAGTAGTCATCACTGCCGAACCCATGGAAGATCCAAGTACATTCGTCACTACTACCGAACCCACAGAGGATCCAAGTACAGTAGTCGTCATCATCAAACCCAAGGAGGATCCCAGCACGGTAGTCGTCGTCGTCGCAGGTAGCTTTAGGGTTTCCACACACAGCACACTCGATTCTGGGAGGGTTCGATCATCAAGCCAAAGGGGGGTCGATACATCAACTATCACGAAGTTCAGAGTTGATGTATCCCAAAGTTCTTTCTCATCAAAAGGAACTCAACGTGACAGAAGACACATCAATCGGACGCCTGGTTTGAGGGATATTGGATTTTTCATTCCAGGGGCCCGGTCGGAAATATGCTCATTCCAAGCCCGACCATTTTACAATGTCATCTAAAACTCACTTAGAGTATCATAAAATGACCACCTCATCGTAAGGGTCCTTGTACCACAGACGGTGCGTCAATCAAACGCACGATATTTAAGATATTCACCATTAAGTGAAAAACGGGCCTGGCCTGTTAAGCCCAGTGGGCCAACGGGTCAGGTTAACCCAGTTTTGGTGGGTCTGACCCGACATGGGTGTCAGATCGGCCCGAAAAAATGTGCGGCCTAGCCCAAGGGGGCGCGGTCCTGCCCGATGGGGCGCGGTCCGGCCCGGCGCGACGCGGGCCGAGCGGTCTGAGACTGGGGGCGTGACCCCCCCGGCTGCCCGAACTGGCGGCACTGCCCTCCCTAACTGGCCGGCGAAAGCTGGCCGGCCTTCTTGGCACAAGAGGCCCGCACGGGCAGGCTACGGTTCATCTGGATCAGTGCCCTCCCGGCGTCGCAGCTCTCCTCCACCCGGCCGGCCGACGGGTCGGCCAGTTCTTCCGCCGAAGCGGCCCGCGGAACGCGGGCCGGGTTCTTCCGTAGAGCAGTGCCGTGGGGCGCCACGGTTCCTCCCTTCAGGCCGCCAGACTATGGGCGGTCGGTTCATCCTCGGTCGAGCAGCCCGCGGTTGCGACCTGCGGTTCTTCCGTACGCGGCCGGCGCATGACCGCCACTCTCGTTCATCACCACCTTCTTGTCCTGATTTCCATCGTAATCAAAATAGAAGACGGAGGGTCGTCAAGCCGTGTGCGTTCAGCCCGCTCCCTCCGTGTTAGGTGGTAGCAGTTGGCCGAAAATAAACAATGATTTCCATCAAAAAAATGAGGTACAAGATAAACACTTCAAAATGAAAAAACCCCTACCCTAAATAAGGTTTTTTCGTCATAGACGCGGAAAGCGATGTCACTCCATCATCGTCGGAGAAAGAACCGTCATCATTGGCGAGTTCCTCACATCGGTGTCTCCTCCCCTGATGTGGAGGAAGAAGAGTATTGGAGAATCATGGAGCGTTCTTCACTGAGTCGTTCTTTGTTAAATGTTGGTATTCTTCATCGAAGAAGAAAGCTGTTCTTCGTTGAGGAGAGGAATACTTTTCTCTCTCTCAAGAGCTCTCCCCCAACTCTCCTTACCACAATGAATGCCCCAAAAATAAAATAATAGGCTAATGATGTTATTTTATTAACACATGCAATTAAAAATACAAACAACTTAATTTAATTAATTGAAGAGTTAGAATTCA
The DNA here is from genome assembly GCA_963277665.1 of Viscum album. Lineage (NCBI taxonomy): Eukaryota > Viridiplantae > Streptophyta > Magnoliopsida > Santalales > Viscaceae > Viscum > Viscum album. Next base: position 526,128,260 of record OY728150.1, read on the forward strand.
TTGATTAACATGTGTTGGAAAACATTAAAGTGGGAGAGAGGGAGAGGAAGAGTTCTCATAATTATGGGGGGTTGTCTCATTAATGGAAGGAAAATTAATTTGGGAGTTTGAAGAGAGTTATTGGAGATGAAAGTTTGGGGATATTGTGGACCCCACCTACCAAATATCCACACATGGTATGTTGTGTGGGTGTGGGACCCACCAATAACTTCCCATGGGAGGAATTAACTTCTATAGATATATAAAATTGTTCTAACAATTTTATTTAACTTCTTAATTAAACCCCAATTTTTAACTTTCAACCTGCATAAAATGAAACTACGGTAAAGGTCCCCTTAAGTAATTACCGGCGCTGAGAGTTTATCGGTTTACGTAGATTTAAATTTCAAGCACCAGTTCAAAAGATAAAAAAACCCATACGTACGTTTACTGAACGTACCCGATCAAAACTTCAGAAATTTATTTCGGGCACACCGGGCCTCAGAATCAAGTACCGTCAAAAGACATAGACTCATAAAATCCCAAAGTATTTAAGAAGAAATTTTCCTCGAAATTTCTGGGTCTTTACATTACTCCCACCTCAGGCCTTTACATCCCCGTAAATCTACAACATACACTAGGGGAACAAATGTGGGTACTGAGCTCGCATCTGTGCCTCCCACTCCAAAGTGCTCTTCTGGAGGTTCCCGTGATGCCATCAAATGTGCACCAGAGAAATTGACCATCCACATAGGACTTCCTCCTGTCGATCATCGATCTCTACTAGGACCTCCTTGAATGTTGCCCTATCATCTATGTACATCTCTCCATGATTAATTATGTGAGTCGGGTCGTGCACATATCTCCCCAGCTGAGATATGTGGAAGACGTCATGCACCCTGTGCAATTGAGGTGGAAGGGCCAGGTGGTAAGCCACCTCACCTACCCTGCTGAGGACCTAGAATGGTATGATGAAGCACGAAGATAACTTTCCCCCCATGCCAAATCTTCATAGACCTCATCAAGGTGAGACCCGTAAGAAAACATGGTCGACATCCTCGAACTCCAGTGGTCTCCACCTCCTATCAGCATAGGACTTCTGTCTGCTCTGTGCAGTCTTCATCCGCTCCTGGATGATCTACACCTTCTCCGTCGTAGCCTGAACTATATCTGGTTCCATAAGTGCTGACTCCCCAGGGTCAGTCCAGTACAGAGGTGATCTGCAAGGTCAGCCATACAGTGCCTCGTAAGGTGATATCCCGATGGTGGAGTGGTAGCTGTTGTTGTATGAAAACTCCACCAAGGGTAGGTGATCCTCCCAACTGTGAACAAAGTCAATGACACATGCACAGAGCATGTCCTCGAGATTCTGAATGATCCTCTCTGTCTGGCCATCCTTCTGAAGATTGAAGGCGGTACTCAGACGTAGCTATGTCCCAAAAGCCTCATGTAACCCCATCTAAAGCCAGGAATTAAAGCAAGTGTCTCGATCGGATATGATAGACTATGGAACACCATGAATCCATACGATTTCTTTTACGTAGAGGCATCCCAAACTCTCTACTGATCCCTGCCCTCTGATCGGTAGGAAGTGGGCTAACTTGGTGAGTCGGTCGACAATCACCCAGATAGAGTCATGTCCTGTGGATGTATATGGAATCTCCGCCACTAAATCGATGGATATCCCATCCCACTTCCACTCCGGGACCTCTAAGGGATGTACCAAGCCTGCTGGTACCCGGTGCTCCACCTTCACTTGCTGACAAGTGAGGCATCGTGAAATGAACACTGCTACAACCTTCTTCATGCCCATCCACCCGTGATGTCGTCTGAGATCCTGGTACATCATCACCAATAATGAATGTATCACTAGAGGGGAAGTGTGAAAATCCCTCAGAACTTCCTCCTATAATGCAACGGGTACCATAGTACGCCTCCTGAAGAGAATGATGTGCTCCCATCCTTCAGAAAACCCATCAGGCGCCTGCCCTATGGATATCTAAGCACATCACATCTCACAGTCAATGTCCCCATGCTGTGCCTCTCTGAATCACTGAATGAGTGGAAGAGTGTCTGTGAGTGACTGTAGAAAGCCTTCTCCATCTCTATCCATAAAGGATATCTGTAATGCGGCTAGCTGCTCTGTCGCCTCTCCTAGTAGCTGAATGCCTGATCACCTGCTGAGAGCATCAGTCACAATGTTCCCCTTCCCAAGAGTAAAGAATATCTAAAAGTAATAGTCCTGGAGGAACTTGAGCCATCGTTTCTGTCTCAGGTTCTGGTCCTTCTCTGATAAGATGTACCTGAGACTCTGGTGGTCATAGTAGACTATAAAGTGCTCGCCCATCAGATAGTGGTGCCACATCTTCAAGGCGAATACCACTACTACTAACTCTAGGTCATGGGTAGCGTAGTTCTGCTCATGTTGTCTCAACTGCCGTGAACCATATGCGATCACTGCTCGATCCTGCATTAGGAAAAACTTGAGTCTGGTCCCTGATGTGTCACAGAAAAATATGTACCCTATGCCCTCCTCCGGTACCCTCAAGATGGGTGCACTGTTCAATCTTTGTCTCAGCTCTTGAAAGATCTGCTGGAATCTATCTTACCACACGAAGGGTTTCCCCTTCTTCATCTAACTGAAAGTGGTGCTACAACTTTGGAGAAGTCTGGCACAAATCTCCGATAGTACCCAACTAGACCTAGGAAACTCCGCACCTCTGTCACACTCCTGGGTGGCTCCCAAGCAAGAACTCCCTCGATCTTCGCTGGATCAACTACAACTCCCACCTTCGAGATGATGTGTCCCAAGAAGTGTACCTATTGAATCCTGAACTGACATTTCGAGAGCTTACCATATCGTTGGTGCTCTCAGAGTGTATCCAGTACAACCTTCATGTGATAGGTGTGCTCCTCCTCAGTAGTTGAGTAAAGAAGTATGTCGTCGATGAAGACTATGAAAAAACGATCGAGGTAAGGCTGGAAGATCCTATTCATGAGATCCATAAACACTGCTGGAGTGTTGGTTATGCCGAAGGGCATAACCAAGAACTCATATTGGCCATACCGACACCTGAAGGTCGTCTTCTTCACACCCTCACCTCGAGCTTGGAGCTGGTGATAGCTTGACCTGAGGTCTATCTTCGAGAACCATAGTGCTCCTTTGAGCTGATCAAAGAGGTCGTCAATACTCGGAAGTGGGTACATGTTCTTTACGGTCACATGATTCAGGTGACAGTAGTGAAAACATGGTCATAAGCTCCCATTAGCCTTCTTGGAGAACATAATCGGAGAATCCCATGGTGAAACACTGAGTCTGATTAATCCCTTTCCCTGTAAGTCCTCCAGCTGTAACCGCAGCTCACAAAGCTCAGAGGAATCCATCCAATATGCTAGAGTAGTTATCGGTACTATCCCAGGGTACAGGTCAATGTAGAAGTCTACCTCTCTGCGAGGAGGTAGTCCTAGAATGTTGTCAGGAAAATCGTCCGCATACTGATCCACCACAATAGGAAAACTCGGACTCCGCACGTCAATGGATCCTAGGATGAGACTAGCCAACTGATGTGTGATCAACTGCCCTCTCTTCTGTGTAAGTCCATCCTATACTGCAAAGGCTCCCTTCTTGCCGGTGAAGGTGAAATTGGTCCCATCCGTGAGGACACACCGTACTTTGCTCCTAATTCAGTCAATCTAAGCATGGACTGTAGAAAACCAGTCCATACCCAAGATGATGTTGTAAGGCCTCGAAACCACTACAAGAAGATCCCATCCAAAGCTCTCGCCTCCTAGAGTAAGCTCACACTTCTGGAACCAGTGCGTAATCTTTGAGTATACTCTCGTAGGAGTCTCTATCCATAAGGATCTAGCCAACACCTCCGTTAGAATCTCCGAGCTCTGAACAAGGGTAGTGGAAATAAAAGAAATACTTGCTCCTGTGTCTATAAGTACTGCAGCAAGGGTGGAGTAGACACAGATAGCACCTCGAATCATCTCTGGTGCACCGTGGTCATAGGCCATGACTACCTGGAGCTGAGCCTACTCCTGTCTTCCAGATCCCTATGGTCAGGGTGGTACTTCTTGTGGTGGTGGAGGTAGAGCCTCAAAGAGTCGTCCACCACCCACTGCTCAGCCAGCTCCTCTGCCTCGTCCGCCTACTCCCTGTGGACCGCCATGGTCAAACCTCTACCTCTGCCTGGGAAATCCCTATACTATCTGTTGCTCATCTGCTTGGCGGGTCGAGCAGTCCCAAGCGTTGTGACCCTGCCCGCCGCATGCATAGAACCGCCTGCCCCTCAATTAGCTGGCTCTATTTCATGTGCCCCACACCACCGAACTAGAATCCTAGGGTGACCCACCTAATGGACTAGTCCTCTTGGACCTCTATGACATCTATCTACTATCGGTTGTAGAAGACTCTGCTAAATGTTGCCCTGCGGTGGGTCTCGCTACTAGCATCGTCTCAGCAAGAAAGCTCTCCACAAGAAGGGCTCGCTCCAGCACTCCTGCCTACGTTGGAATGCTGAGGGAGATCATCGAAGACCTGGTCTCATGCCCCAGTCCCTGCTCAAAGGTCTGATCCCAGAATAATGGGTCTCGTACCATGTCTTTGGAGTAGCGTGATAGGTTTGTGAACCTCACTAAGTACTGAGCTACTGTCATACTTCCCTGCCGCAGATGAAGTAACTCCTGAATCTGCACCGCACGAAGGGTGGCTAGAACAAACTCTAAGCGGAAGAGACTCTCAAAGTCTATCCAAATTAGAGAAGCCTCGTCATGCACCTGGAACATCAGGCTCCACTATCTACCTTCTCTTTAATGCAAGAGACTCGCGGAAAGGGTCATAATAAGGTCAGTTGGTGTCCCTACCAATCTGAAGACTCTGACGATAGCCTCCAGCCAATCCTCGGCTTCCTAAGGGTTCGTCTATCCAAGAAACCTGGACGACCTCTGTCGCTGACACTCATGCAACACGCTTAGTCGGCATGCACCCTCTGCTGCTGGGGCTGGTAGTATCGGTGGCTCAGCGGGTAGTGGAACCGCTGGTTCCTCCACTTTGATGGGGCCCTGCACGGAGGCGTCATCGCTCGAAGGGCTGCAATCTTGTACGTGACTCAGAACCCTAGCTAGCTGCCTTCTTGGGTCCATCCTAAAAATAAACATGTGTGCTATGGTCAAATAGTATACTTGGTGAGCTGACACAAAGTAATCACAAAGAAAATTTTTGAAACACACTTGCAATAAATGTTTTTGTGCACTGAGTCGGAAATCAGATGTCTGGGTCCTGGTGTATGAATACGTCGGCCGTCGCACCAACACTGGACTCCCTAGACTGATAACCACACTCAATACTCTTAACATTATTTCTTCATAGAGAAGAAATTATCAGAGTCACGAGTTCTGCGGTAGAATCGTCTCCTCTGATACCAATTTGTCACGACCCGTCCTCGGGGCCCGTGCCTTGACTACCCCAGGCCTTCCTTTCATAGGCCAGGGGCTGGTGACTATCACCAAAGGTGTAAATCCCGGTAAAAGGGAATGAATTGCCTTTATAAAAGTAAAAAAACACAACAGAGTACTCTAGTGAAGTAAGCACTAAGTAAAACTGAGTACAAAAGTAAGTGCGGAAAAGTAAATGGGCTAGTATACAAACCCATTTGAAAGTACAATACAACTGAAAAAGAAAGTACAACAACAGTAAAGTTAAGCGGAAACCACTGAGTCGTCCTCCGGATATCCCACCTGAAGGGTGGGTACAGATGGTCTCCTCAGCGCCTTGGGTCCAGCTGTCTGCCCCGTATACGTCCTGCAAAGTTGTCCACCTCCGGGTACCATCCATCTCTACAAACCTCCACCCCAATCAGTGATGTCCGTCGTCTGCATCCAACACAATGTAGTGCAGGCATAGCCGATGCAAGGGTGTGTATACGATACTCATTAGAGACCTCGAGACCCCATAAGTTCTCTCAGAATCCACGAACGATAAACCACAAAGGAAAGATACAATCATGAAGTATCAACCGACTCTACTTAGGTATATGCCCACTAATATACCTAAGTCATGAATTCCAGTTCGGCTTCGACTCTCGAGCACAAGAAAAACCCAGTCCACATAGGAAAGAAGTCAATCACATCAATCATAATGATTGAAAGTCATGACCCAACTTACATAGGTATACTACTCATGAAGAAGGGTGGAGATGATTAGATGTAGTCTCTCAATCATCTCCTCTACCAAACCCATGTTGGATCCTTGTACAGAATTCGTCTCTGCCGAACCCACGAAGGATCCAAGTACAGTCGTCACCACTGCCGAACCCATGGAGGATCCAAATACAGTAGTCGTCGCTGACAAAACCACAAAGGGTCCATGTAGAGTCGTCACGGCTACCGAACTCATAGAGGATCCAAGTACAGTAGTCATCGCAAAACCCATGAAGGATCCCAACAGGGTAGTCGTCGTCGTCACTTCCCGCATTAGGGTTCCTTCACACAGCACGCTCGATTCTAGGAGGGTCCGCTCTTCGAGCCAAAGGGGGTTTGATACATCAACTCTCACGAAGTTCAGAGTTTATTTATCCCAAAGTTCTATCTCATCAAAAGGAACTCAACGTGACATACGGCGCATCAACCGGACGCCTGGTCTGAGAGATATTGGCCTTTTCGTTCCACGGGCCTGGTTGGAAATATGCGCGTTCCAAGCCCCGACCATTTTCCAATGTCATAAAAAACTCACTTAGAGTATTGAAAAAGTACCGCCTCGTCCTAAGGGTCCCAGTGCCGCAGACGACACATCGATCAGACACACGGTCTTTAAGATATTCACCCTTAAATGAAAACCGGGCCCGACCCGTTAAGCCCAGTGGGCCGACGGGTCGAGTTAACCTAGTTTTGGTGGGTCCGACACGGTAGGGGTGTCGGACCGGCCCGAAGAAATGCACGAATTGGCCCGAGGAATGTGTCCTGGAGGGGCGTGGCCCAGCGCGACCCGACCCGGCGCGGCGCGGCCTGACCGCGGCTCGGCCCGAGGGGGCCGAGCGGTCCGAGGTGGGGGGGTGCGGCCCCCCAGCTACCCGAACTGGCAGCATGAAGTGGAACCTACCTCCCTAACTGGCCGGCCTTCTTGGACCAAGAGGCCCGCACGAGTGGGCTGCGGTTCATCCAGCGCGGCGCCCTCCCGGCGTTGCAGCTCTCCTCCGCCCGGTTGGCCGACGGGCCGACCGTTTCTTCCGTCGAAGCGGCCCGTGAAACGCGAGTTAGGGTCTTCCGCAGCGCGGCGCCGCAGTTCTTCCCTTCGGCCCGACCGGCTATGGCCGGTCGGTTTTTCCTCGGTCGAGCGGCCCGCGGTTGCGGGCCGCGGTTCTTACGTACGCGGCTGGTGCACGACCGCTACTCCCGTTCATCACCACCTTCATGTCATGATTTCCATTGCAATCAAAAGAGACTACGGAGGGTTATCAGGCCGTGTGCGTTCTTCCCGTTCCCTCCGTGTGAGGTGGTAACAGTTGGCCAAAAATAAACAATGATTTCCAACACAGAACGGGGTATGTGATAAACACTTAAAAATGAACAAACCCCTACCTCGAATAAGGTTTGTTCGTCGTAGATGCGGAAAGCTATGTCTCTCCATCAACATCAGAGAAAGAAACGTCTTTGTTGGCAACTTCCCCACATTGGTGTCTCCTCCCCTGATTTGGAGGAATTAGAGGATTGGATAATCGTGGAGAGTTCTTCACCGAGTCGTTCTTCATTAAAGGTTGGCGTTCTTCGTTGGATAAGAAAACTGTTCTTTATTGAGGAGAGGAATACTTTTCTCTCTCTCTCAAGAGCTCTCTCCCAACTCTCCTTAACACAACGAATGCCCCAAAAAAAATAATAGGCTAATGTTATTATTTTATTAACACATCACATTCAAAATTCAAAAAACATAATTTAATTAATTTAAGAGTTATAATTCATTGATTAACATGTGTTGGAAAACATTAAGGAGGGATAGAGGGAGGGGAGGAGTTCTCATAATTAAGAAGGGGGGGTTGCCTCATTAAAGGAAGGGAAATTAATTGGGGAGTTTGAAAAGAGTTATGAGAGATGAAAGGTTGGGGATTATGTGGGACCCACATCTCAAATATCCACACATGGAATGTTGGGTGGGTGTGGGCCTCAACAATAACTTCTCATGGGAGGAATTAACTTCCACAGATATATAAAATTATTCTAACAATTTTATTTAACTTCTTAATTAAACCCCAATTTTTAACATTCAACCCATATAAAACGCAACTGTGGTAAAGGTCCCCTTAATTAATTTCCAGCACTGCGAGTTCATCGGTGTCCTCATATTTCAATTCCGAGCACTGGTTTAAAAGATACAAAAACCCGCACGTACATTTACTGAACGTACCCGAACAAAAATTCGGAAATTGATTCCGGGCACACCGGGCCTCGGAATCAAGTGCCGTCAGAAGCCACAGACTCGTAAAATTACAAAGTATTTAAGAAAAAAATTTCCTTCAAATGTATGGGTATTTACAGGATAGGTAATAATAATATTGTAATTCTTCCATATATTTATTCCAATTGAAAGGGTTTTGAAAGGGATTTATGTATATGATGCTCTAAGTCATCTAAAAGAGTTATAATTTATTTATATGGGTTTTAATGATTTTATTTGAGAAAAAAGTGTTCTTGTCATGTGAAAATGTTTTATTTCATATATTATATTACCATTGAATATGAAGGTAAAGCTCATACGAGTTTTCATGTTTTTTCTGAACTATTTATTTCAAATCTTTTAATATCTTTTACCAAGATTTTGTGCTTATCCCAAGTTTTTATAAAAGGAATTCATATGATTTAAGTATGGTTAAGGGATAGGAATATTTCACACATAATGTCATTAATAGTTTCCATTTAAATGAAAGACTATGTTCGATAGCGTACAAGATACGCCCCACTGGGCATTAATAAACAACTTAATTTTATTATTTAAATGTTACCATTGTAACCAAGACATTATAATGGAAAGCACATACATGATTAACTGAATTGTGAAAATATGGTTTAAACATGTATATATATAATGAATTAATTTTTTACTAATTAATTATAAGATAAAATAAAACCATTTGAAAAGTAAATGGAAATATTTTTTTGAAAAACGATTTAAATGCTCACAAGTGTGTTAAATACCAATAAAATAAAAAAATCACCCATTTTGGATAATTTTAATGAATTATATATATATATATATATTATATATTCAATATATTGTTCATAATTATTCCCATGTGTTTTATAGACATGAAATAAAAATAAATTTAATTTTACGCATAAAAAGATGTATTTTTCTAGAAGCATTTTTGCCGCCTTTTGATGGAACACTTGTTTTAAAACCAAAATATGAAATTATTATAAATTTTATTTGAAAATATAAAATTAATTTTTTAAATTTTAATGTAAAATTTTAATTTGGTTTAATTTTTCATATTTTTCTAATAAGTTTAATTTTTTATGAATAGTGAAAAATTTACATTTTAATTAAAAACAGAATTTCAATCAAAAAAATTTATCATATTAATTTTTTTTAATTAAGATAAATTATAAATATTTCAATCAAATTTATATCATTGGACTCATTTTCATAGTAATTTTAGATATAAAAACATTTCAAACTCTTGAACATTTTCAATTTAAAAACAAATTTTCTCATCACATCTATGAGATTATTTTTAAATAAATTTTAGCAACTTATATTTTTTCAATTTTAAAAAATGGACTCAAAATTTAGAATCATAAGTTCAAAATTTATTAAATTAGTACCTTTTATTTTTCGACCATATGAATAGTAATCTTAGTAAGTTTTATTACCACATTTATGGGTAAATTAGGTAATTAAGGCTAAAATATTGTGGTAAGGATTAGAAAATCACCCTAAAACTTGTAAAAAATTAATTGTATTAGTTATTATTGACCAAAATAATCCCTAGGATGAATTTATGTCCTCTTAGATCCACTTGGATGAATTTAATCCCCTTATAGTATTTTATTTTAAGAAAAGTCAAACTCGTCCCACTATTGTTCTTAAGAGGTATAAATTTTTTAATATATGGTCATACAGAAGCTATGTTATACCATAAATAATATTTTTAAACTGGTAATATTTATCTTCATCCTGTAATTTTTTTTAATTTTTAGTGGATAAATAATTACTTTAACAGCTTTCACATCGAAAATGCAATAACTATTTAGTTAATGGAAATATCAAATAAATTATGTTGAAAATATTAAAATAAATATAATTTGAGTAAAATAATGTAATCCAAGAATTTTATAGATTCATTTATAATATTAGTGATTTGTTATATTTTTTTTTTTGAATGTATCTTGTGGTATTGATTTTTGTAAAATTCTAAGTAATGAATAGTTCCAAAATTGACATTAATGATATTTGAAAATTACAAATATATTATTAACTGATATAAAATTACTAAAAATCATAGATTTTACCAAATTTTAGGCATATGTTTTAAAAAGTTATAAATTATCGTTTTTTTCATTTGTAAATTTATAGTAACTATATTAACCCTCAATGAGTAAAAATCTATTCTTTCACAGTAAGAATTAAATGGGTTAAATAAGGGTTAAAACCAAACAATAAGGATTAAAAAATAAAAGACATTATAATTTTCATTTTAGGAAATTATTTTAAACCAGAATAATTCTATTTTCAAAATAACTCTCTTTGGATCCATTTGGAATCTAAAATTTATTAAAACTAATTTAATATTTTGATAAATTCCAAGAGTAAGCCTACCTTCTCTTATAAAAGGGAACCTATTATTATCTTTTCAATACACCTAAGAATATATTTTAAAAATTAACATCCAAAATCCCTTTCTAGAATCCCTAAAAACATTTTAGAGGTCTTATTTTAGGAATAACACCAATCTTAGTGGTCTTACAGTTTTAAGAAATAGAGATTTTCCAAAGAAAATGTATCGTTTAAATTAAGAGTTTTTGTTGTATTCCTTATTTTAATTCCTTAAAAATATTCTGAAGACATGATAAAATAATAACCCCATTATCATCAATATAATGATATGTTATTATATTTTTTTCATGACCCATATCCTTCTCCTTTTCCATCAAATGGAAAAATAATTCATCATCTATGTGTATGGAAGACTACCACCACGTGAACCGATGTATTGATTTACATCATTGTCTCTCAAGACTAGTTTTAATTATATAATTAAGGTTTATATATTATATTCATGAAATATTTAAAATTATTAAAAGATAATATATCATTTAAATTATTACATTTCTATGAAAATAAAAATTATAACATCATTCGTGTGTACGCGTGAATTGTCACCTCCATGAAGCGATGTGATTTGTTTTCATCACCACATCACATGGATCATATATATAAGTATATTTAACTGATTAATATTTTATTACAGATATTAGGGAAATTTTTTTATTAGAAAATTATATTTACCTTCTTTCCATAATGATCATTGAAAAATGGAAACGTTACTTATGTGTACGTATGACTTACCGCCTCCATGATTGTAAGATAGATCATTTTTCATAAACCTATGTAATAGATGGATTTAAAAGAATAATTGATATAAAAAAATAATTACTTAATTATTGTTATTATGGAGATTTTGTACTAATAATAAATTATACTATTGTGAACATGGAAAATTAATTTTGGGCTCAAGTACTGAATACTATAAAAACCATTTGATGTAAACTTAAATAACTATGTAATTGTTATATTATAGTAATAAATGAAATAAATGTAATAATAAAAATGAAAAAAAATCTGATACTTTCAAATAATTGACACATGTTTATTATTTAAGAAGTTAAAGACACACGTGATGAATCAGAATCAAGGCAAGGGATTTCGTCTCAATCTCCTTTTATTGAGGCATATCTTGATGTTATGCAACTTTATTAACTTATAAGTTGTATATACAACCATTTTGACATGTTATATAATTAATTTATCTATTATCATCATATATAATGTTTTTATTAATAGTAATCTTTAATTATTTTTATTCTTCAAGTGTTTCTCAAGTGATAAGGTACTTTTCTCTTTAAAAAGAATCATCTTTTAGCAGTTTCTTTCCAAATATTTATTTCCCATGTCCATGTTTTTAAATTGATTTTATTGATGTATTGATATGGAAATAAAATATTTATTAATTACATTTTATTTTTATTTGTTACTTTATTCTAAAATAATGTTAAAATGGATCTTTTTACATGTTATATATGAAACACTTTGACAAATAACAAAAGGAATGTTCAATTCTTAACATACACAACGATAATTACGTTTCCACCATTGTTAAAAAAAATTTATTTATAGCTTCCTTCATTAGATTACATGTTTTCTTAAATTGAAAACCACTCTTTCATTTTTGGAATTTTGGTATCGAAAATGAGATTTCAAAAGGAAATTGTTTTTTACTGAAAGTGTTTTTTCATATTTGTTTAATAGAGTTTTAGAAAGGATTTTATGAAGAATTTTTTTATTCATGACATGATATTTTTGAATTATAGGAAATGGGTTATCCTGAAATATTTTATAAGAGGTGTTGAGCCCTAGTGATCCTGATATTTCTTATAGAAAGGGTTGATCATCACTGTAGCTCATGGGTTATCCCTATATAGATTATACAAAGTTTAATCCCTATTATCGATCTATAATTAATTGGGTAATGATAATTTTTGAAGTCGACCGTATGGTTATCCAAATTTAAAGGGTTTTTTAAATAGTATTATGTGTATGATTCTCAAAGTCACCAAAAGAAGTTTTGATGGCTTACTATGGGTTTTAATGATTTTATTTGAGATAAAAGTGTGTTTTTCATGGAAAATGTTTTATTTAATATTCTTAATAAACATTGTATAAAAATGTAAATTTTATATTAGTTTTACTATTTTTACTAAAATAATGGTTTATTTTATTTTTATATACCATACTATGATTTTCTTCTCATATCAAGTTTTTAAAAACAATTTCATATCGTTTAAGGATAGGTATGGAAAAGTAAGAAGTCAAGTTGAAATCTTTGGAGTTATTATATGAAAATAGTTCATGATTTATTTTAATTTTTTTATTTTATAATAATCATAAATAGTAATTAGAAGTGTCCACTCTGTATATTATGGGTTTTTATGTATTAGTTATGGATTATTTCTTTAAAACAGAAAACCTAAAAATATCTTTATGATGAATGAAAGTATTTTCTTTACCAAAACACAATATTATTTAATGTTTAAGGATGGGTTGAGGTCCCAACCATAAACATTTCATAACCTCACGTTTTATTAAATATATTACTTTCTCCCACAATGAGGATCTTTCTAAGATTAGAGTTTTAGATAATTAGGCCATAACTCATACATAAAAATCCTATAAAATACAAAGTTGTCACTTCCAATCAGTATCCATTTTTTCCATAATACAAAACTTTTAAAATAAATAATGAACTATTTTCTTTTAAAAACTCATTAAATTTAAACTTTAATTCTTTTATTTCAATACCCATTTGTAAACTCTATGAAAACTTTTCAAAAATATGATATGAGAAAACAATATTAGTAGGGGATATTAAAATAAATAAAACCCTTAGTAAAAAAAACATGATAAATAATTTAAAATTTACCTATATCCTACAATTTCATTTATTATATTAAATAAAACATTTTCACATGAAAATCCACACACTTGTTTCTCAAATAAAATCCTTAAAACCCATAGCATGAAATTAAAACTTCTTTTGGATAATTTTAGAATCATATACATAATACCATTTTAGAACCCCTTTCAATTAGAATAACCATTAATTAGATTTGAAATATTGTTATCAACCAATAAATTGGATATATATAATGATTCTCCCCCTTTTTATAAGCTATATCGGGCTCACTTATGAGCTATAATGGTGCTCAAACATTTATATAAGCTATATCAGGCTCACCCGTTTCTCAGGAACTATAATGTGGCTCAACTATTAAAATAGCTATATAGAGACCACCCATGAGATATAATGGGGATAAAATCTTTATATAAGTTGTATAGAGACCAAAAATTTCATATAATGATGAAATACCAAATCCTAAATAAATCACTTTCATTATAAAACACTTCGAAAAAATATTTTAAACCCATATGAAAAAAGCATTCATATAAAAATTCCATTTATTTTTAAAAACTTATTCTTGATACCAAAATAACCCAAAATAGAAAAATGGTTTTTTATTTAACAAAAAATTTAATCTTACTATGGAAGCTAGAAAAAAAATTATTTCCAGAGTGGTGAAAAAATCATTGTCACAATGTATGTTAATAATAGAACATTCTTTTTGTATTTTCTCAAAATGTTTTGTATATAACACCTAAAAATATTAATTTTAAAATCATTTCAAAATAAAGTAAAAAAGGGAAATAAAATATAATTTATAAATATTTTTTTTCTATATAAAATAATTAATAATATAATTTTAAAAACATGAATATGGAAGAGAAATATTTGGAAGGAAAGCGATAAAGGATGATTATTTTTAAAAGAAAAGTTCCTTATCACTTGAGAAATAATTGAATCATAATTTTTTCTTAAAGAGTAACATTAAAAAACATAAAATATCATGAAAATAGATAAATTGATTGTATAAAAAGTTAAAAGGGTTGTATATATACCTTATTAGATAATAAATGTTCATAAAATCAGGATATGCCTTAATGAAAAGAGATTTAGATAAAGCCCCTTACCTAGAGTCTGATTTGTCCCACATGTCATTTATCATCCTGAATATTTTTTTTTTCAATTATTTAATTTCTTTAAAACCGTTTTCATGTTTATTATTACTTTTATTTAACTTATTTTCATCTCATAACAATTACTTAATTATTTAAGTTTATGTCTCATGTTTTTAACGATATTCAGTACTTGAGTCCAAAAATTACTTTTGTGTGATGTATATAGTCAAAGTTTCCATTAGTTCATCATATAAAGAATTATAATAATGAAATAATTAAGATTTTTATAATTCAATTGAACTTTTAAATCAATCCACTAAATTTGTTTATGAAAAATTAACTACGTTACAATCAAGAAGATGGTAAGTTGTACGTAAACATTAGTAACATTTCTATTTTTAAATGATCATTATGAAAATTAGGTAAGTAGAGTTTTTTGTTTATATAATGATAATAATATCCATAATATCATATTAATCATTTAAATATACTTATATATATATCAACCATGTGATGTGGTGATGAAAAATAAATCACATCGCTTCATGGAGGTCATAATTCACTCAAACACATGAACACTATTTTGATTTTTCTATGCATGGAAAGGTATGAAATTAGATGATATATTATCATTTCATAATGATAAATATTTCATGAACATCATAAATAAATTTTAATTCCATCAGTATAAAATTTTTAGAGAGATAGTGATGGAAAATTAATTACATCAGTTTGCGAAGTGATACTTCATAGTACACACGGACGAGGAATTATTTTCCCTTTTTATGGAAACGAAAATGGATATGGTTCATGAATCAAACATAATAACATATCTTTCATGACCCATCCTAATAGGGCCCATTCTGTGACTACCCTGAGCCCACCTCCAATAGGTCACGGGCTGGTGACTAGCACTGGGTAGGTATTTCCCACAAATGGGAGGCATTAGCCTTAAGTACCTATTGACACACACACATATCCAAGAAAAAATTTATGAAATCTAAAAACATTCCGTAAACGATTCATGCAAAAAACTATATCCCACAACCATAGTACAATAATGAAAGTACAAGAAATTAAATAGTGCCAGAATATAATCCCACCCAAAAGAGTCTGAAAACAAGTTTTTAAAACTCATCTGTAGAAAAACATTCATGATCCAACTAGAAGGAAAGGTACTAGGGATACTATTTGAAGATGTTGAAACAACTTTTTCTATCTGATATCACATGGGTTTGTCCAAACCTGGTCCACCCTAACTCTATCAAAATGTTGCTCGTCTACATATGACATGACACATTCAGAAAAATCCTGTGCAAGTGTGAGTATTAAAATACTTAATAGGAAACTACGAATCCACAAAACAATACAAAAATAAATGATACAGCTTTCTCTAAAAAAAGTATATGTCTACAACATATAAAAATAATATCCAGATATAACCAAACCAAGATTCAAATTCAGGAGATAAGACACAACTACCACATACCACCACTAGGGATTCAACTTGAAGATTCCACAAATCACTCATTCAGTAGTACTCACTCCTGAGTCTGATAGCATCAATGACATATATCTGGGAAGTACTGTTTTTTTGGGAACTATCTTTAGAGAGAGATACGCTGAATGATCTAAAAAGAGATATGATACATCAGATGAGGATCATAGCCAGTTTCGTGGGGTGATACCAACAACTTCATCAGGATTATATAGCTAAGTTGAGGATCGACACTTAGTGACGTTAGTAATGTCAATACCAAAGACACTACCTAGGGAACGAAGATGAATAGATGATCCGACATCGGGTCTCTAGGGGGATTCCAACAACTCTCTCCAGGAAGTCCTATTGAAGGGATCTTACTCTTATGGTTAGGAAACGATACCAACCAACCATCAGGGAAGTAATAGACAAAACATACCCTAACAAACGCCGTCCAATATATCTTGGATGAGATAATTAAATTCATGTAGAAAAGGGAGGGATCATAGTGAGTAGTATTCACACCCGTCATGCCCCTTGACACTAAGTACTTCTCATCAAAATAACATGTGTCATTGGAAATATGTCTGAGTAAAAACCCTCCATTTATCTCAAAAAGATATTCTATATATCGAAGTCCCAATTCCATAGATGGTTCATCAAATGGACAGAATGTTTGAAATTTACATGGGTTTGAAGGTTCATAAGGGGGGGGGGGGCTAATAGGCCATGAACCAACCCAGGTCTGACCTATTTGGCCCGGTCTAGTATGCCTCGCCCAACCCGCTTTGGCCCAGCCCGTTATGGACTGCTATAGCCCACTGGACCACTTGGATGCATCCCATTGGCCACTCATACCCTCCACATCTAATCATATCACCAACTTCATGCCTCCACATCCTACGAATTCCAAACAGCCTGATATATCCATGTCCCATGGATCCCATGCAGCCCGCCATCACTTCCACACAACTCTACCACCTACAAAACTAGCCACTGCCTCCATCCACATATCCACTCTATCGCACGCCACCTTTAGGTGCCACATTTCCTCTCCAGACCGCTATGCCAAACCTGTGATGGTGGTAAGTTCATCGGACCTTCGTGCCACCTCCAGTGTCCATAATTCAAAATGGTTGCATATCTGGATTCCTCAGGACTCGATCCACATAGATCTGGCCCCTGTTGTCAGTTTACCACCACTCTGAAGGTCTGATCAAATTCAGAACCAGCTGAAAAGTCAATCCACGACTAGGTCCAACAGATAAATAACAAAGAACATGGGAGAGAAAAACCAAATAACTCCCAAAGAAGGAGCCTCAGAATTTTTTCGTGTCATCCTCTATTAATTCACATTAGAATGAAGAATGAAGAGAAAATAATTCCATATCATTTATTCCTACCAACGACGAGCATATCAGTTATTGTTTTTTGAATTAATCATCATTTTTACTAGATTAAGACCAAGATGGAAAATCTAAAAACAAATTTCTTACTTGGTGTTTGGAATGATTGTTGATAAAGAACCATTTTTTTGCCATCATTGATGAGATCCTCCAACTCTGTTTGTGCAACGAACCACAATCCTCTTGATCCGTTGTCACCTTTTATCTAGAGGGTTCCTCACAACGTCTCACAGGAATACCAGGGTTATGGTGACAACTATGAATTTCCTAAAAAAATATTATTAAAAGAAAAACATCACTACATTGAATAAAAATATTTTTATTTAAATATTTTTATCCCCGTTACATCCTGTGATAAAATTTCCATTGATGACCCATTCTGACCAACGTTAGGTCGTGCCTAGGGTAAAATCCCTATGTTGAACTCAATAGTGCCCTTGGATTTCGAATCCAGGAACCCATTTAGATGTTATTCCCCTTTTTTAGGAAAACTACTCTCTCATGCTATTTAATGTTTAATATACTTCAAAAATATATTTTAGGAACACCGAGCCATGGAATCGCACACCGTCTTAGTTTCTGGTCTCGAATTAATTCCATATAATATATATAAACAATACATGTAAAAATACGAGACATTAAACTTTCTCTACCTTTGATATTTACACCCAAAAAAATCTGAAACAAAAGGCTATACAACAATATGTGGGTACTATGTATGAATATGAGCCTTCTACACCCATGTTATCTCCTGGAGATTCCCATGATGCCACTAGGCACATACTAAGAGAATCTCTTACCCACAAAGGATACTCTCCTTCCTATCCTTGATCTCCACCAGGTACTCAGAAAAAGTCTCTCCATCCATGATATCTAGCTTTCTCTAGTTGATGGTGTGTGATGGGTTAGGAAAGTACCTCCTCAACTGTGACACAAAAAAGAAGTCATGTACTCGGAGAAACTACATAGGTAGAACTAATTGGTATTCTTCCTCGACAACTCTACCTAGAATTGAGAAAGGGTTGATAAACCTCAGAGGTAGCATACCACCCCTTAAAAACGTCTATAACTCTAACTAATGTGAGACATGAAGGAACACATGGTATATTAATTTAAACTCTAGATGCCTCTGTATCCTGTCAGCATACGACTTATGCCATCTCTATACAGTCTTCATAAACTAATGGATAATCTACACCTTCTCGATAGATCTCACACTATCTTCAGGCCCATGAGTGCTGACTCTTCAAGTCTAGTCCAGTAATGTATTGACCTATAATATTTCTAATAAAAATTCCCAAATGGATCCATTCCAATGGTGGAGTGGTAGCTGTTGTTGTATAAAAACTCCACCCATGGTAGGTGGTCCTCTCACCTGTGGACAAAATCCAACATGAAATCCTGAAGCATGTCCTCGAAAACCTAAATAGTCCTCTACATATGGCCATCCTTCTAGGTATGAAACACCATGTTCAAGTGTAACTGAGTCCCCAAACGCTTCCTAAAATCCCTTCAACAACTGGTATGTGAAACGAGTGACATGGTTTGAAACAATCGTCTATGGATCTCGGTGATGCTAAACTATATCCAGAATGAAGAAGAACCCCATGCTCTCTAATGAACTCTAATCTAGGATATGTAGGAAGTGGTATGACATGGTGAGTCAGTCAACCATCACCCATATGAAATCATGTCCCCTAGATGTATGTGGTAAAACTATCACAAAGACCATCCATATCCCATCCCACTTAAATTACAGAACCTCATGGGGTTGTGCTAAACCCATTGGAACTTGGTGCTCAACATTCACTTATTGATAAATTGAGGAACATATAAATGAGCTATGAAACTCCCTTCTTCAATCTGGGCCACAAAAACTAACGTCGGTGGTCCAGGTAAATATTCTCCACACCTGGATATAACACTAAAGGGGATGTGTGGAACTCCCTCAAAACCTCATCCTACAACACATCTAGTACAACAATGCATCATCTAAAAATAAAGACATTCTCTTTACCTTTTAATAAACCAACAGTAGCTTGTATTGCTGATATCTCAGCACATAGAGTATCTTAGTCGGTATCCTCAAGCTACGCCTCCCGGAATCACTATAAGACTATAGGTGTAACAACTATCCACTGGAGGTAAGAAACCCAATCTCCATATACCAAGGATAAATATAATGAGTACAACTTCTCTGATTCCTCTTCTATTAACTGCAAAATCGATCTCCAACTAAGATCATATTTTACCACATTCCCCTTCCCAGAAGTGTAGATTATCTCAAAGTAATTATCTTGGAGGAAATCTTGCCACCACCTATGTCTAAAATTTAGATCCTTCTGAGAGATGATATATTTGTGACTCTTGTGATCATAGTAGATGATGAAATTCTCTCCCATTAGGTAGTGTCACCACATATTCAACAAAAATATACCACTTCCAACTCAAGAAAATGAGTCGTGTAGTTCTGATCATGTGGTATCAACTCCAGAGAACCACAAGAAATAACCAATTTTTTCTGCTTCAGAACAAAACCAAGATTAGTTTTTGATGCCTCAAAAAACACTACATTATGAACACCCTTCTCTAGAAATTTCAAGACGATGGAATTGGTCAAAAGCTACCTCAACTGATGAAAATCCTTCTAGCACTTCTCTGTCCACATTGAAGGCTGCCCATTTTTGGTCAAAGCTGTCATCAGTGATTATATATTGGAGAAATTAGGGTTGAATATCCGATATTTTCATACCATCCCAAGGAAGATCCACTCCTCTGTCACACTCCTAGGTGGCACCCATGCTACCACTGCCTCAAACTTGTCCAGAACCATTACCACTCTATCTGATGAGATAACATGTCCTAGAAAGTGGACCACCTGAATCCAAAACAAGAGCCTTGAGGGTTTCTCATAAATTTGGTTCTCTCAAATTACATTCATAAACATCCTTATGCGTTTCAAGTTCTCCTCCCCAAATTCTTAGTACATAAAGATATCATCGATTAAGACCACCATGAACCAGTCTATGTATGGTTAGAAGATCCGGTTCATGAGTCCCATGAACACTATGAGTAAATTCATCACACTGAAGGGAATCACCAAGTACTCATGATGACCATAGAGGCATCTGAAATCCATCTGCATTATATCCCCATCCTGTACTCACAACTAGTGATATCTTGATCTGAGGTCAACATTCAAGAACCATAATGACCCTCTCAAATGATTGAATATTTTTCGACCCTCAGCAGTGGATAATTGTTCTTCACCATCCCCTAGTTCAATAACATGTGATCCACACATAACCTCAAGATCTCATCTTCCCTTTTTACAAACAAAACTGGGCTCTCCCAAGGTGAAACAATGGGTCTTCTGAAGCCCTTCCTCTATAAATTCTCCAACTACACCCAAATCTTGTGAAGCTCTGTGGGGGAAATCTAATATGCATGTGATGATACCAGTGATGTCGTAGGGTTTAGATCAATACAGAAGTCTATATTCTAGTGGGGAGGTAATCCTGGAACATATTTAGTAATGAAATCCTCGGAATCTGGCACCATTACCCGAAACAGGAAGCGCATGACATCTGCTTCCCCGAGGGTTAGGCTAGCCAACTGGTAAGTGATCACCTTTGACCTACTTTGAATGAGTGCAACCTATTATTTTTGGGTTTCCATATCCCTAATAAAGGAAAACCTCATCCCATCACTGTGAACAAACCACAACCTTAGCCTAAAACATTCCATTTGGGAATTGACCAAAGATAACCAATCCACACCAAGAATGACATCGTAAACCCTCAACGCTGCCAACAAGAGGTTAAAAAAAACTCTCTCCTACAAGGGTAAGGTCACACTATCATAATATATATGTGATCATTGAGTCTCCTCTATTAGGTTTTCCAAGAGTAAGGGTTGAGTCAAAGGTTATACTAAAATCTCAAGGTCTCAAAAAAGATATTTGGTGGGGAATGAATAACTGGATCCTGTGTCTGTCAGTACTGAAGCTAGAGCTTAAAAGACATTGATTATTACTCAAATCACCCCTGGATCCCCTGGTTCATATACCTCGACCACATGCAGCTGTCCCGGCCCATGTCCTTTAGCTCTCTGAGGCTGGAGTGGACCACCTGGGGGTGGTAGTGGTAACAAGTCGAAACATTGACCACCTCCTGCTGATATCCCAAATCCTCTTCCACATCTTCTACCTTGGAGATATACTAGCTCCTCCCTCTACCAATACCTCAGTGGTCCACCCACTATCTCTTTATCAGCTGCATGGTGGGATGGATAATCTCGAGCAAGATATCCCCTTTTATCACTAGAGAAGAAAATCATATCCATTGGATGACTAGATACATCATTTGAACCCTGAAATGTAGAACCTATGCACTTAGACCTCATCCAAAAACATCTCTCAAATATAGATCCCTAAGGATGATTTCAAATCCCTACTTCCAAGGTCTCTGCACCTATCAATCCACTACTGACTATCATTTACTCTCTTTTCACAACCAAGAATCTCTGGAATACCAAATCTTGACCTAGAACCTGATAATAAATAGTAATTCTTAGAGGGATAATATTAGCTCAGATATATCTATGAAGACCTCACTCAAAGGTCCAACCCTAGAATTACTAATCCCTAACATTATCCATTGAGTGCCTGGAAAGGTTGGTGAACCTATATGAATACTTTACTAATGTCATACTACCCAGCTAGAGTTGAATAAGCTTCTATATATGCATAGATCATACCATAACAGTAAAAACACCCTATCTGAAGAGGTGCTCGAACTCTGACCATGAGAGAGTCACCTTGTTATGAGTCTGCTTTTCAAAACTCCACCATCGCCCTGCTGATCCATATAGATGGATCACTAATAGGATAACCATTTGGTCTATTAGTTTCTTGACTAGACGGAAAACTCGGGTCACCACCTCAAGCTAGTCCTCATCCGCCTATGTTTCGTGCATGCCTAAGAACCTGAGGGTTCTATGTCTCTATAACTCTTGAAGCATGCTTATTCTATGGTCCTAATCTACTAGTAATGCAGGTACCCAACCCTGCTCCACAGGTGGAAGTATAGCTAGTGCACCACCTGGGGGTAACATATAAGAATATGATCTTGTAATAAAACCTCATCACTAGGGAGGTCATTGTCAAGATCCAGATGCTGAATCCTAGCTAACATGAATCATTGAGGAATACATTAATAAAAAAAGATACACTATAGTCAATGAGAATATCTTGATAGCATTCTCAAGAAGGACATGGAAACAAAATCCCATTCTTATATGATGCATGTGCCATTGTTTTCCCTGCAACCAATGTTCTCATGTACCAATTCGAGAAGAAGGTTATCAGCATCCTGATGTATAGATATGTTGGCCGCTGCACCAACACTAGATTCCCTGACCTGAAAATTGAAATCAAAACACTTAACACTATTTCCCCAAACCAATCTCACAGACTCCCGATCCTAATATAGAACTGGCCACCTTGATATGAATCTATCATGACCTGTCCCAGTGGGGGCCATGTTGTGACTACAACACACCTGCCTCCAATAGTCCATATGCTAATTACTAAAACCGAGTAGCCATATCACACATATGGTAGGAATTAAACATATGTATTTGTACACACACACACCTCGAAGCCACAAATGTTGAAATGTAAAAACACCAAGTAAACCATTCATTAAAACCACTGTATTCCAGAACCCGATTACAATAGTGAAATTACTAGAAAGTAAGTAGGGCTATATTACAAACCAACTAAAAAGAGTCTGAAAAAAGTTCCCAAAACTCATTTATATAAATCCCTACTCGATTCTACCTAAATTCTAGGTAATGTGGATATTTTTTGAAGCCTTAGGTACACCACAACCTGTCTGATCTCACAAGTCTCTATTCAGTCCAAGTCTGCCTAAAACTCTATCAAAAGTTCACTCATTTTCACAAGAGACGACTTGTGCAGGAAGATCCTATGTAGGGGTGAGTATAAAAATACTTAGTAGGACACCCTGAAACAAGAAAACAATTCACTGTGGAAAGATACAATCATCTCTACAAAAGTATTTGTATACAACATATAACAACAATATCCAAATATACCCAAACCAAGACGCATAATAGAGAGATAAGCCATAACTACTGCATACCTCCACTAGGTATTTTTCTCGAATATTCCAAAAATCAATCATCTAGGAGTACGCACTCCTGATTCTGATAGCACATATGACATCCATTAGAGAAGTACCATTTTTCGAGAACCGTAATGAGAGAGTGATACTCTAAATGATCTGAAGAAAGATACGATACATTAGATGAGGATCATAGCTATGGCCATCGTGTGATACCAAAAACTCCATCTGGATTAATCCACTAAGTATAGGATCGATTCCCAGTGAAGTTGTTCATGTCAATACTGGAGACTCTATTGAGGGCACTATGATGAATCGAGGGTCACACACCCAACCTCTCGTAGAGAGTGTAGAGGAAAACTTATAAAAAATTGAAAGAGGGGTTTTAAAATGAAAATTGGAGTAATATATGTATAATTGATAGAATTTTACTATAAAAATAATTTATAATATAAATTAAAATTATAAATTATTTAGATTAAATGTCAGTTTTGAATTAAAATGGAGTATTTTTCACTATTCATAAAAATGAAACTTATCAAAAAAATACAAAAAAATTCAATGAAAGTATATTTTGATATTACATTTTAAAAAATGATGCTTATTTTTTAAAATAATATTTATAAAAGTGTCAATATTTTGTTCTAAAACAAGTCTTCCATTTAGAGGGGGAAACTACCTTTTTAGAGAAATACATCATTTATTCATAAAATTGGATTTTTATTATCTTATTCCTATCAAAAATATTGAATGATTGTAAAAAAATTATAAAAAATTTAAACTTTATATACTTAGTCATATTAATACTACCCAATATAAAGACTATGTGATAACTGCCATATTAGATAATAATATTTAGTTGATCGTTTAAGATTTTTGTGGAATACTTTGTGTGGTATCTTCCATAGTGTTTCATTTTAAAATATATGGATGTTTCATCCCACCTTTATAAATTACATCCTCACAATTTGATCCCAGATTTGGTATCCAGGGTTCAACTATTCAAAATACCTTTATTGAAATCCCACACTAGAACAAGGGTTAATAAAACATCTATTTGAAAAGAAAGAAAGGAAAGTACAAAGGTCATAAGAGAAAACACATAATAGGGTTCCATATAGAAAAAATAGAATGAAATGTTTACTTCATAGAAACTTTTTTGGTATAGGTTTTTGAGAATTATAAAAAACCATTAAAATTATCAGATTTTTAGAAAATTTATTCAATTAAGTAATTGTATTTGTGTGCTCTACCTCTAGTTATGAAACAAGAACCTTTATAAATTATACTATACATATGAAAAAATATTTTCAAACCCGGCATGAACATTAAATTTCGAAGTAAGGGGTTTGAAAACTAGTGAAAAATTCATTTAAAAGTATTCATTTTAAAACTCTTTAAAACATTTTATATCAAATATATATATATGTTATATATTAAAAAATGTTTAAAAAATACGTAATATTTTGAAAATTCATTTCAAAATAATATTTAAAAATATTTATCGTTTTGAAAACAATTTTAAAAATATACTTTCAAAAATAGTTCGATTTTTTCATGAAAAGCATTTGAAAATAATTGTTCTTTTATTGAGAAAATTGATACTCAATATATCTTATAAAACCCTTGTGGAAACCTATTAGTATCGCTTATATGAAAAC
Organism: Viscum album; assembly: GCA_963277665.1. Taxonomy (NCBI): domain Eukaryota; kingdom Viridiplantae; phylum Streptophyta; class Magnoliopsida; order Santalales; family Viscaceae; genus Viscum; species Viscum album. Next base: position 526,153,723 of record OY728150.1, read on the forward strand.
ATCTCGTTGAGGTCATAAGTTAATGCCCCATTCCTCATCATCTCATTTGATATGAAAGTTACAAATTTATTTTAAGGAAACATTTTTCTAAAGATCCTTATTTCTCATAAATTACCTATTAAAACATTTCCAAAATAAAATTGATATTTTTTCAACATAGAAATTAATTTTACAACATTTATAGTTTTTAAAAACATTTTTTTTATAAAAAACTTTAATGTTTATAGAAATCCATATTTCCAAAATAATTAAAGGCATAAAGATAAAATCATTACAATTAAAACAATTGCTTGTATTAAATCCATGAAATGCCAAATATACACATAAAATATGGTAAAATCTATTATTATAAATCACTCTCATCGAATTAAAAGAACTTTTCCAACATAAAATGACAAATTTGGGTATAAAAATTCATTTGAAAGTTTTACTTATTAATAAATGAAATTAAATTTTAAAAAATAATAAATAATAAGGTATTATTATTATTTTGAATCATAAAACATCAATTAATCAAATATAGAGTTTTCAAATTAAAAAATAATATATTTAGTGCTATAAAATAATTTATCTATAAAGATATTTGAAAAATAGAAATATTTTTAGAAATGAAATACAAATACATTCCATATAAACTTGAAACCAAAAAATTCTATATGTTATTTTTTTGAAAAACTAATCCCTTACCTTTGATTTGCAGTAATATTCTCAATAAAAAAGTCTGTTTATTTCTCCTTATGAGTCCACCTCTCTCTTTTAATCTCATTTGTCTCACAAAAGGTGTGAAACATGGTTTGCAACACTCAAACAAGATGTGCAACACTCAAGTAGGGCGTAAAACCCTCAAGCAATGCATGCACCACTAAATAAAAAAAAGGGTGGCGAAGATCTCAATTTCACTATTTAATAAAGATATATATATAATCATATAAAATCAAGAGAAGAATTGAGAGTAATATAATTTTCTCAAAATATATTTTTTAGATATAATGTTTGCCGAGTAAGTATAAGTCTAATTAAAAATATAAATTCCTAAAGGAAAAAATTCAATAATTTGAAAATATAAAAAACCGAATTGTATTTGATTAAATTTGATATAACCATTTCATTAAATTAATCAATATTCTTTATGAATATTTATTGAATTAAGAAAAATCCAGTAGAAATGTTTGACAGAAACGAAGCATTTAATCCATTACTATTTCAAATATAGACATATTCTTGAAGAAAAATCCATGAAAGTGACGAATGGATACTATAGAGGTCGGCCAATAAAGGAAAAATTGAAAAAACAATGAATATGGTATTTAATATACCGAATAACATTCATGTGATATGATCTTTGTAAAAATTTAGATACATAAAAATAAATAAATACACCAACATCACATTTTTGTAAATTGATTACAGGAGTAAAACTGTAACAACTAGGCCCTGGTGAAAGCACAGACTCCCTGCCTTAACATGGCTGTCGGGTCCTGGCCCGCCAGGTACCACCAGTTGCCCCGTAGACAAGTGGTTCCCACTTTGGGGCCCACCCACGTGCCCGAATGGGTCATATGACTAATGATTTTCAACACAGGATAACACATGTCCTTTTCAGTATGCTTTGTCCTCACTCACACACACCCTAGGAAAATTATCAGAAGGTCACCCGTCTTGATCACTACTCCAGGCCAATCACGCTTAACTGTGGAGTCCTAATCAGACAAGCTCCCGAAAAGGAAGGTGAACCTTGTTGACATGTGATTGGATCATTGTAAATATTCAAATACATAAAAATAAATATATACACCTACATTACATATTTGTAAATCGATTACAAGAGTAAAACTGTAACAAATTGGGTCTGGTGACAACACATACACCCTGCCCTAAATTCGATATTAACACTTTATTAAATTAATCAATATTCTTTGTGAAGCTTTATTTAATTAAGAAATATCCAATAGAAATGATTGAAAAAAACCAAGCATTGAATCCATTAAGATTTTAAAGAGAGAATTAATCTTGAAGAAAAATCAAAGATAATGACGAATGGGTACTGTGGAGGTCGACCAATAGAGGAAAAATTGAAAAACAAAGAACAGGGTATTTAATATACTGAAAAAGATCAATGTGATGGGATCATTGTAAATATTCAGATACATAAAAATATAAATACACCTACATCACATATTTTTAAATCGATTACAGGAGCAAAACCGTAACAATTAGGACCTGGTGACAACACAGACACCCTGCCTTAACATGGACGTTGGGTCCTAGCCTGCCAGGTACCACCAGTTGTCCCGCAAACATGTGGTCCCCACCATGGGTCCCATCCACGTTCCTAAACCGGTCATCTGACTAATGATTGTCCCCAAAAGCCAACAATTTTTTTTAGTATGCTTTGTCCTCACTCACCCACACCATAAGAAACTTCCCAGAAGGTCAACCATCCTGATCACTAATCTATGCTAAGAAATCTTACCTGTGGAGTTCTAATCAAACAGCTCTCTAAAAGGATGGTGCACCTTGTAGACATGTGATAGGATCTTTGTAAATATTCAGATACATAAAAATAAATCAATACACCAACAACACATATTTGTAAATCAATTATAGGAGTAAAACTATAACAACTGAGCCCTGGTGGCAGCACAAACACCCCGCCATAACATGTTCGTCAGGTCTTGGCCTGCCATGTAACACCAGTTTCCCCGTAGACATATGGTCCCCACTCTATGGCCCACCCACATGCCCGAATGGGTCATCTGACTAATTAAATTTCCCATAAACCAACACATATCCTTTTCAGTATGCTTTGTCCTCACTCACACACACGCTGTGAAACTTTCCAGAAGTTCACCCATCCTGATCACTACTCCAGGACAAGCACACTTAATAGTAAAGTTCTAATCAGACAGGCTCCTAAAAATGAAGGTTCACCTTATTGACATGAGTCATATCATTTAGTCATTTAACCCTTTATCATTTTGGGGTGTCACAATCTCCTCTACTCTAGTGCACAATATTCTCATTGTAAGCCCTATATCTCAACCCAAGCAGTGCACCACACTTAAGGTTGGGTACCACCTTTGATACCAAATGTAACAACTGGGCCCTGATGGCAACATAGACACCCCGCCTTAAGATAGCCATCGGGGTCCTGGCTCACCAGGTTTCATCAGTTTCCCCGCAGACACGTGGTCCCCAACATGGGGGCCCACCCACATGCCCGCACAAGCCATCTGACTAATGACCATCCCCACATGCCTACACCACTAAGCCCTGGTGACAACACAAACACCCCGCCATAACATGGTCGTCAGGTCTTGGCCTGCCAGGTAACACCAGTTTCCCCGCAGACATATGGTCCCCACCCTAGGGCCCACAGACATGCCCGAATGGGACATATGACTAATTACTATGCATAAAAACCAACACATATCCTTTTCAGTATGCTTTGTCATCACTCACACACACCCTGGGAAACTTTACAGAAGGTCACCTATCCTGATCACTCCTCCAGGACAAGCACGCTTAATAGTAAAGTTCTAACCAGACAGGTTTCTGAAAATGAAGGTGCACCTTATTGACATGAGTCAAATCATTTAGTCATTTAACCCTTTATCATTCTGGGGTGTCACAATCACGTCCACTTTAGTGCACAACATCCTCATTGTGGGCCCTATATCTCAACCCAGGCAGTGCACCACACTTAAGGTTGGGTACCACCTTTGATAACAAATGTAACAACTGGACCCTGATGGAAACACAAACACCCGACCTTAAGATGCCTGTCAGGTCCTTGCCCACTAGGTTTCACCAGTTTCCCCGCAGACAAGTGGTCCCCACCCTAGGGGCCCACCCACATGCCCGTACAAGTCATCTGACTAATTACCATCCCCACATGCCAACACATGTCCATTCCTGTGTGCTTTGTCCTCACTCATACACACCCTGGGAACTTCCTAGAAGGTCACCCAACATGATCACTACTCCAGTCCAAGCACGCTTAACATTGGAGTTCTAATCATATAGGCTCCCAAAAAGGAAGGTGCACTTTGTTGACATGAGTCATATCATTTATCCATTTAACCCTTTATCATTCTATGGTGTAACAATCACCCCCTTTAGAGCACAAAGACCTTTTTGTGGGCCCTACATCTCAACTTAGGCAGTGTACTGTACATAAGGCTGGGTACCACCTCTGATACCAAATGTGACAACTGGGTCTCAGTGACAGCACATACACCACGCCTTAACATTCCCATCAGGTCTTGGCCCACCGGGTACCACCAGTTCCCCCACAGACACATGGCCACCACTCTAAGGCCCACCCACATGCCCGAACAGGTCATCTAACTAATGATAGTCCTCATGGACCAACAAATATCATTTCCATTGTGCTTTTTCCTCACTCACACATACCCTGTGAAACCTCTCAAAATGTCACCCATCCTGATCACTAATTCAGGCCAAACACACTTAATTATTGAGTTATAATCAGAAAACCTCCCGAAAAGGAAGGTGCACCTTATTGACATGAGTTATATCATTTATTAATTTAACCCTTTATCATTCTGGGCTGTTACAAAAAATGAATAACATCTCAAACCTCTTCCATGTTCGATACCACTTCATGGTCCATCCTCGCTAGAACTCCCTCACCAAAAGCTAATCTTCTTCGGCTTGGCTCGAACCCTCATCCACTATCAAACTTCCTTTCCAGAAAAAGCTCATTCTTATGGCCAAACCAAATTACAATCGAGTCCTCATCCCTGGTCAGGAAATCTATCTGATCTCGACCTTGCTTGTGCTCAGCTTCGACCAAAGGGTTCTCAACTTCATCTCAAAAGTGAGCCCTCGATTTTGGTTTCCCCCAAAATGGGGTTGACCCCATTTATCCCTTATTTGATTTTCTCACTTTTTCAATTCTTTCATCATTTTTTAATGAAACTACATTTAGGTTTTTAGATTTTATAAATTCAATTTTATTAATACAAATATTACCAAAATTTCATAAATACATTCATAATTTTAAAAAATAAAAATACTCTTATATTTTTTGAATTTTTAATGTATTTTTAAATTTTTAAAACTTTATAAATTTTATAAAAGTAAAAATATATTTATTTTAATTTTTAAATTTTCATTTATTTGAAATATTTTATAGTGTGATAATTTTAATTAAATTTCAAATGAGTTACTTAATATATATTTTATTACATATGTATGAATATTCTATTTTTAAAATGTAATTATTTTATATTTCAAATAAATATTTTATGTAAATAAATTTAATTATTAAAATAATAAATTTTATAAAAATAATCAAGTAAATAAATTATATTAAAATATTATTTTAGACAAAACAATAACACATTCATAAAAGTGTTATTTTTTTATACTTTTAAATATTAATTTAAAAGGAACATATTATTTTTTGGAAATTAATAATATATTTAAAAATATTATAAGATTTGAAAACAAAAAAAAAATCATAAAAAAATAATTGATAAGTGTATATATATTTATATTAAAAATTTATTATATCACCATTTATAAAGTAATATTATTTATATGTATTGTTACATAATTTTTAATATTACACATAATAAAATTTTATTTTGACTAAAACACACTTAGTTTCCATTATTATTTTCCCAAATAATTTATTTAAACAAAAATAAATCCATTTAATAAGTACTTATTAACATTTTAAAATTTCTAGTATGTTACATTCTCCCCCCTTAAATGAGTTTCACCCTCACAATTCGATCGTCGTACTTTAGAAAATTCTGTATTTCCATATTCAGAAGTATGAAAAATTAAAATGGATGGAATTCTATATTCTTAAGAGAACTTAATTACTAAGAAGTTCAAATGAAAATTTAATCATTTAGATTTCTAAAAAAACAGCACCTAAGGTCCAAATTTGTTTAGACCATTCCTCTGATACCAAATATAACAACGAGGCCCCAATAATAGCATAGACACCCCGCCTTAACATGCTCATTATGTCCTAACCCTCCAGGTACCACTAGATATCCCACAAACATGTGGTAAACTCCTTGGGGCCCACCAACATGCTCAAATGGGTCATCAATCTAATTACTATCCCCATATTCCATCACATGTTCTTTTCAGTGTTCTTTGTCCTCACTCAGACACACCCTGGAAAAATTCCTAGAATTTTATCCATCATGATCATTACTCTAAAAAAAAATAATTAACTATGGAGTTATAATCAGTTAGGCTTCTGAAAATAAAGTTGTACCTTGTTGACATGAGTCATATAATTTTGTCTTTTAACCCTTTAACATTCTGGGTTGTTATATTCATGCCCCTTTTGGAGCACAAAATCCTAGTTGTGGACCCTATATCTTAACCAAGGCCATGCCACTATACATAAGGTTGGGTTTCTGCATTGATACTAATGTATCATCCAAATATTTTAACAGAAAACACAATGTTAGATAGTATAAAAAATACACCACATCAAGCCAAAATGAAAAACTAAATATTATTATATAATATGACACTTATCCTCTAGTAGTTATATTTACGGGCATGAATAAGAATAAATATATAATGTTTAACCACGTAGTAACATCTCGATTACAGAAGCCACCCAGAGGCGCCCCATACCCGGTTGGTCACATGACCTCTAGAGCATTTCCCCAAACACCATATGCTGCTGACTAGTAGCGAGGTCCTTAGGTGTGATAATAGGGAAACTATGCCCTCATTGGTAGAGTAACACAGCCGAAGGGAAATAAATACACAATAGGGGAAGAAGTAAATATACCAACAACGATAATAACAGAAGACTGGAATAACTAACAACTGAAGCACATATATAAATGATGCATGGTACATATGTCTAGGAAATCATCCAAATAAATCTCAATGTGGGAATAAAAATAGTACTAAACCAATGTAAAAAAGAAACAGATAAACAGATCCTCAGTATCCCAAGACTAATCTTGGTCCCATGCTCTCCAACTCCACCGCAAGTCATGTACCTGAAGTAGAAGGGCACTTTCCCTTGTCTATACCTACAAAAATATAATCAGTTGGGGCCCAAAATCATGGCCCAAACAGGCTGTAAGACTAAATCCCACTAGGCAACCACCCAAAGATCTGTTATTTAGAGCCAGTTTATATATAGTAGGTAAAAGTACCAAAAATCAGTAAACAGGAAAGTACTCAGTAGTAAACAATCCACATTTTCAATATCAAGCAACAACTAAACAAGAAGCTAAACACAAATAGGTAACCCTATGGGAAGTACTCCTAGCCCATCCCATCTGGTCCTACATAATAAGTACAAGAAACCCTCTGGGTAGTACTCTCAGTCTAACTCCTCTGATTCTGTCATAAGAATATATATAAATAGACTCTCTAAGGAAGCACTCACAGTCAATTCCTCTTATAGTCATAAGTAAAAGAAGACTCACTAAGGAAGCTCACACAGTCAATTCCCCTTAGAGTCTAAGTTAGTCAAGGACTCTCTGAGGAAGATCACATGTTCAATTACCCTTATAGCCCCAAGGTCATGGAATCTCTGAGGAATATCACTCGGTCAATTCCCCTCATATTCCAAAGTCGTTCAATTAATTCAAAGACTCTCTGAGGATGATCACATAGTCAATTTCTCTTATAGTCTAAAGCAGTCAAGGACTCTATGAGGATTCTCACTCGATCAATTCCCCTTATACACCAAAGTGGTCCTAGGATCTCTAAGGAAGGTCACTCGGTAAACCCCCTTATATCCTAAACTGATCAAAGACTCTCTAAGCAAGTTCACCTGGCCAATTCCCATTATAGACTACTACACCAGGTTCTCACGACCATGTGTAGGTCAAAAAGCATAGCAATGCAATATGGCCAATGTAAACCTACAGAACTACTTAGCTAACCAGTATACAAAATATCATACATGTCAGAATAAAAACTCTCCACACTACAACAATAGGCATAGAAAACATGCATGGTGTCCAAAAGGCTAAGCAGGACCAAACAGTCATAAACAGATCTTACATGGGTAAAAAATCCAAATCATAGAAATCAACCTTATTCATATCCAATTAACCTCTACACAAACATACAAACATGGAAGGAAATCCATAGGGGTAAAATGGTAAACACGCAATACTCCGTTCAAGGGTATTGGTCAAAATTGCACATAATACTCAAAGATATTCAACAGAAAGGCACGAAACACCTTACTAGGAATTGTAGGAATGATATATGCGAACCTCGAATCATGAATCACCATATAATTCCGAAGATCTAGAAAAACTTCTAAACCTTTCAATCCATGATATCTCACGAGAGAGGAGGAAATAGAAGATGGGGATCTAGGAGAAAAGAGAACTCACCAATGCAATTCAAACGCAACTGATAGTGTTCGATTTGGTGGATGGATGATCACTCGGGGGTTTGTCAAAGATCCACAACCGTATGGAGCTCTCGGTCGAACAAGAACTTGAAGAAGTGCATACTGGTGATTAGATGCGACCCTGGTTCATTTAAAGAAAAAAAACAAAGTACACGACATGTAATTTTGAAGTACATGGCGTGTACTCACCATTTCCATACTCCACTTTAGGCAGCCTCCAAGTCACCCCACACAACAGTGTGTAGGTCTGCTACATGGCCTACACCCGACGACCTATGGTAACTGAGTAAATGACATGTACTCATAAAGTACACAACATGTACTTCGAAAATTTCCAAAATTTACTCTTTTTTCTCAAAAACAACCAGAAAAGGAAAAAAATACCTAAAAAGAAGATCCAGGTTCTTAAAAACTTTCCCCCTTAAGGAAATTCATCTCTGAATTTCCCTAGTGTGGTGTAGGGGAAGAAACCCCGAACAGTTACAGCCACTATGCTCGTACATCGGCCTCCCTATCCCAAGTCTCGTCCTGTACTCGCCCGTGCTACCATAAAACCCGTACCAGAGGGACAGACTGTGTAACATCCTAAGTAAATAAAGAATAAGACATTTTCATATTTATTAATATTTTCTAATTAAATATTAATTTTACTTTAAAGGGGTTGCTATGTTTGATAGCGTACCCGATATGCAACAAAAAGTTTCTTTGAAATCTTACATTGCACACTAGTAATAAAATAATATTATTTTAAATGGTAGTTAACACGTAGCCGTTGTATTGGAAGTAATGAATAGAAATAACTAAAATATGATTATATATGTTTGTTAAATGTTTTATATTTATCTAATAAAAGATAAGGTCTTAAAATTAGAAAAGAATTCAATTTTAGGCATAGATACTCTAATATTCACTAAAAGGTCAAACTATCACCTTTTAATGTAGAACCCTATTTAAATATAGTTTTGAACACTCTTATACATTATATTAGACCAAATAAAATTCTTCTTTAAAATCGGGACATCAAAATTTACTTTGTGTAAATTTTTGGTATTTTTCCGATAAAGTTCATTTTTTAATGAATAGTGAAAACTGTTGTATTTTAATTCAAAACCTATTTTTAATAAAATTTATTTATATGATTAGGTTATGTTTAGAATTGATTTTAATGTTCAATTAGAATATATTTTAACCATTTAATCCAATGGTGGTCGTTGGAATTAATTTCACTTTGAATTTGGACTGAAACTAATGTCAATCTTTTGATATATATTATTTCTTAAAAACACGCTATTTGCTATGACAGCGGGAATTAATTATTAAATTAAATAATTTAACTTATATGTTTTGAATTTTTTAAAATAGATATAATTTTTGAATCCGGAATATCAAATATATCTTAGGTTAATGTTTTGGTATTTTTCTGAAAAACTTCAATTTTTGATGAATAGTGAAACCACTAAGTGGTACTTAAAAAAACTGATTTTTCGTTTAAATGAAATTTTACCACCTCTGTGTTTTGAATTTCAAAAATCCAACATACATGGTTTTCATTAATATGTAAAATTTGGTTCAATGGGATTAAAATAATTTTTGGTGAATAGTAGCTTTTACGTTTTTAATCGCGATTAGAGGTAATTAGTGTAATTTAAGGTAAAAATAATGTTTTAATAATATGAAATGACCTAGAAACATGTACTACCCTTATAGGATGTGTCATGTCCAACCATGAAAATCCATGGGTCACCTTGGGGACCCCATGGAGCCACTTTGGTAGGAAAATGACCTTAAAAACTTTTTATTTAATGTTAAAATAAAAATGTCACAAACATGTATTGTTTTGCCAAAAAAAATTTAAATGGGGTTATACAAGTCTTAATTTTTACTATAAATATTCATTAGAAATCTAAAAAGATTTCCTACATCATGATATTTGTTTAAAATTTTTAGACATTAAATAAAGTAAATTATTTATGACACCATGATGATGCAGCGATTACCTCATTACTTAACGATTTAAATAAAATAAAACGATAATGTAAAATCTAAGACCTAAATTTGTCAAAAACCTAATGGATGGGTGGATTTTAAAATCTTATCACCTTATCCTTGAAATATATACCTGTGGTACCTTTAAAAACCGAAACACATTTTATAATAAAGTAACCTTTTATAACTTTCCAAGAGTGCCCCTCCTCTCCTCTTATAAAAGGCCCCCACCTCTACCAACTTACCCACACCACTCAAGCCTTTTACTCAGCCAAACCCTACCCATTTTTTCTCTCCACATCCCTCTCTTACTCTTAGAAGCCTCACTTTGGGCAGAAGTCTTTCCAAGGAAGCCTTTGACCTCAAATCAAAAATAGTTACCCAATATAAAGGTTGTGTCTTCTCTTGTGTTCTTATGTTTTATTTTGCTTCTCCAACCCCCTAAACTCTTTTTATTACTTTATTTTGTAACAACACCAGTATCTTCAATATACTAGGATGTTGTTATGAGAAGGATTAGAGCTACACCTACACACACCTTCGTCTAATGGTTAAAGAACATACTGTTTCTGTGGTTGGCGATTTTCTGCCTCACGAAACGATGATTATTCAATCTTCTCTAACACCTTTCATGGTGACCATTAAGATGTAACACTATTTATATATGATATATATTATGTTTATGTTTTACTTATGCTTCTGTATTTTTCATTTGTGGTATACCTTTATGGTTTCCATTATGGGTAAACACGATAATTTCATTTAAGGAAGTGCGGACTACCGCCCCATCAAAGTGATTTGATTCGTTAATGCCATATGTGGGATGTATAAAGGATGGAGTTAATGTTATTATATATGATGTTATACTGGAATTATAATATACCCTTATATAATTATGATTTCACTCCATTAAATATGAAATAGAAATGAAAGAAGCGTTCCTGCGTACAATCGGCTTACCGTCTCCATGAACGGTGCATTTCATTTCTTACCTCTAAATGTTATGTAATATTATAAATACATGTATATTATGGATATATATGATATATATGATATCCAAATCATGAATATCATTCTGGATATAATGAACCATTGACCACATAATCAACATGTAATTGTAAGAAGTCCATTTTTGATTTAAGTACCAAATATCGACAAAACAAACTTTATGAAATTAAATGATTACATAACGTTTATAACATGGAAATAAGTTATATAAAAGGAATAATAAACTTGAAAAAGTTTCTTAATAAAGTATAAATTAACTTTAGTTTATTATTCATGAGATTAAAGAGCAATCAAGTCACGTCGGACACGAGGTATGGGACTTCGTCTCAATCTCCTTTCATTGAGGAATATTTTTTTTATAGACAACCTTCTTTTATATGGTGTATAAAACCCTTTGACTTTTACATTTATCGAAAAGGTATCTTTTTTATACGAAGCGTTTTACTAAATGACAGAAGGGAATTTTTTGGTTGTACGTATGCGGCGACAACGACTTCTCCGCCACCGTGACCATTATGTGAGTTTCAGCTTCCTCTACAAGCCATACATTTTTTTTAAATGAAAAATAAATACCATGTTTTACATTTCTTTTATTTTGGTATTGAAAATGGTTTTCATAATGTTTTTATATCAATGTTTTTTATTGATATCTTTTGATTGAAAAGTGGAAATGTTATGTTTCCTTTATGCATGTTTTATGTGATACGATTATGTTATGGTTCTTGGGAATTATTATGAAGACGGGTGGTTCTGTGATAAACTAAGGGTGTGTGAGCCTGATATAGCTCTCCAATTCATTGGGTAACGTGAAGGAGTTAAACGTTAAGTTTTCTCCGAAGAGATTTAAGGAATATACTGTGATGGGTATTCCAAACATAACCAAGAGGGTTACTCCCTACATAAAAATGTTATGGATGCCTCAAGTTACCTTTATGTATTATGATTTCTATGATTTATTCATGATTTGATGAGGTATGTTAACGTGATTATGTTTTATGAGTAATGTATGATTTCATACATGGACTAATGTTTTCATTTCATAATTTTATATCCCTTAATGAGCTTTTTATTATCATCCCAAGTTTTTGAAATGTTTTTCACAGGTCAAGGGAAAGGTACATGATGTGATGATAGTGTCAATGAAGTGTCAAAAAAGAATCGGTGTTTTATTTTAAATATGTTTTCGTTAATGGAAAAAATGAGTACTATATTTTATGTAACCAATTTGTTTAAATGTGGAATGTAATGCATGTTTTATGATCTAATTCTCTAAAACTGTAATCCTGAAAAGATCCTCAATGTGTAATCTTGAAGTAACTCAAGATTAAGTAAGGTTTAATGTCGGGGCCTTATAGTTGGTATCAAAGGTCGGTTTAGATAACTTTAGGAGATAGAATTGTATTAAATGATTATCCAAAAATATTTTTTTTGGTCAAATTGAAATGATATAGAATTTGAATATTACCGTGTTGCTTCATCTAAGACATGTTTGTTTAGAATGGTTTTCCGCAGAGGAAACAGGGAAGCAATGCTAGGAAGGCATACAGAAGGAAATGAACTTCCGAATCAGCATCCTGAGATAGTCAGAATTGGAACTGAATAGTTTGTTATAGTAATGGTGTAGTTGACTCAAGCGATAAATGGTGGTGGTATCCATGCACGAGATCAGCTAGATCAACTGCAGAGGAACAAGTCAGTGGTGGAATATTTCATGAGGCAACATCCCCCATCATTAAGAGGATCATCTGACCCTGTGCTAGCTAAAGGGTGGATTAAAGCACTGGAAAAGATTTTCAATGTCATGGGGTGTTTAGAAAATCAAAAGGTTAGTCTTTCTATTTACCGTTTGGAGGGTGAAGTAGATCAGTGATGGTCGATGGTTAAAAATATCAGGGATGCTGATGAGATTGATGCTCTCGACTGGGATGAATTCAAAGGTATGTTTCTTGAGAAGTATTTTCCTAAGGCTGTTCTACTTAGGATGGAAAAACAATTCTAGGAATTGAGGCAAGAGGAAGACTCAGTGGCTGCCTATGAAGAAAGGTTCACTCGATTGTCAAGGTATGCTCCAAATTTTATCCAAGACCTTGATAGTAAAATCAATCATTTTTACTTAGGATTAAAGCCAAAATATCAAAGGGCTTTAGATTCTCTTGAGTTCAAGAGTTATGAAAATCTTGTTCGATGTGCTGAGAATGTGGAAATGGAGTTTTTCGAGGATCAAGTGTTCTATAACAACCAACAGAAGAAGAGACCAAGGTGGAAGGAGAAAGGAAAGAATTCTTCAAAAAGGTCTGATGGTAAGAAAACTAAGTTTCTAGTTTGTGATAAATGTGGTAAAAGGCATAATGAGGAATGTCTTCTGAATTCTGGAAAGTGCTACCGATGTGGTAAGATGGGGCATAAGGCTCATGATTGTACTAAAAAAGATCAGGTTGATGGTAAGACCAAATTTGATTTACAGTTAGTGAAATGTTTTATGTGCAATGAGATGGGTCACTATACAGACGAGTGTCTGAAAAAGAGCTCGAGTGATGAGAATCAGTTAGACTACAAGCATAAATGGGTGGTGAAATCCTTTGCAACTACTTCAGCAGATGACAGGCCATCAAATGAAGTTGTATCAGGTACTTTGTTTGTTTTTTCAGATTATGCCAGTGTGTTGTTTGATTCGGGGTCTACGCATTCTTTCATCTCTGAAAACTTTTCAAGTAAAATGGGAATACCATCTCAAGAAATGACTATTGAACTTGTGGTAAAAAAACCTGGGGGAAATGTTGAGGAAAAAAGAATTTATAAGAATCTTCATATCCTTATCCGTGGAAAGAACCTACTTGCAAACCTTATTAATTTACCTCTAGTAGAGTTTTATGTTATCCTGGGTATGGATTGGCTCTCTATTTACCATGCTAAGATTGACTTTAGATATAAAGAAGTTTATTTTTAGAAAGACTTTCAGTTTGTGTACAAGAATGAACCCTTACTGTTGATAACATATTAAGAGGCCGAGAAACTTGTAAAAGATGGAAATGAATGTTACCTTTCACATATTGTTGAAAACAAGGGAACTGTTCAAATTAATGGTGTGCCAGTGGTAAATGAGTATCCTGATGTTTTTCCTGATGAGTTTCCTGGAATAATACCAGATCGGGAAGTTGAGTTTACTATTGACTTAGTTCCTGATGCAAAGACAATTTCAAAACCCCCTTATCGAATGGATCAAATTGAAATTTTAGAGTTGAAGGAGAAATTTCAAGATTTATTAGAGAAAGGTTTCATTCGACCTAGAACATCACCATGGGGTGATCTAGTTTTATTTGTTAAAAAGAAAGATGGTTCAATGAGACTTTGCATTGATTATAGAGCCTTGGATAACATCACTGTTAAGAACAAATATCCTTTTCCTCATATCGATGATTTGTTTGATCAGCTCCAGGGAGCTCAGTATTTTTCAAAGATTGACCTGAGATCGGGGTACCATCAGTTGAAGGTAAAGGAAGTAGATATTCCGAAGACCTCGTTTTGTACAAGATATTGCCATTATGAATTTGTATTTATGCCTTCTGGGCTAACCAATGCACCTGCTGTATTCATGGAACTTATGAATATAATTTTCCATGAGTTCTTGGATAAGTTTGTGGCTGTTTTCATTGATGATATTTTTGTGTTTTTCTAAAAGTAAAGAGGAGCATGAAAGACATTTAAGGGTTATTTTTCAAACCATAAAATAAAAGAAATTGTATGGGAAATTCAGCAAGTATGAGTTTTGGTTACAAAAAACTTCTTTCCTTGGTCATATTGTTTCTAAAGATGGAATAACTGTTGATCCTGCAAAAACAAAGGTTGTGGAAGAATGGCCAAGACCTAAAAATATAACTGAGATTCGAAGCTTCCTTGGTTTGCCAGGCTATTACCAAAGGTTTGTTAGAAATTTTTCACGGTTATCTAGTCCAATGACTAAGCTAACTCAGAAGGGTGTTAAGTTTATCTGGAAAAAAGAATGCTATGATTGTTTTTAGGAACTAAAAAGAAGATTGGTGAATGCTCCAGTTTTGGAACTACCTTCCAAGAACGAGGAGTTTGTTATCTACAGTGATGCTTCATTGAAAGGACTTGGCTGCGTTCTAATGCAGAATGATTAGGTAATTTCTTATGCTTCACAACAGTTGAAAACTCATGAGGTAAATTACCCTACTCATGATTTGGAATTAGCTGCTGTTGTTTTCACTTTAAAAATTTGGAGGCATCATTTGTATGGAGTAAAGTGTGAAATATATACCGATCACAAAAGTTTAAAGTATATATTCACTCAGAAAGAATTGGACATGAGATAGAGGAGATGGCAAGAATTAATCAAGGATTATTATTGTACAATTCATTACCATCCGGGAAAAGAAAATAAAGTGGCTGATGCTTTGAGTCAAAAAAGTAAGGCTTTATTAACAATGTTGTGTTTGGAACGTGATCATTTGGTTAAGGATTTGGTGAAATTTGGCATAGAAGTTGTTGGTTCTGGATGTCTTTCTGTTTTGTTTCAGGTATCAGTGAAATCTTCTCTATCAGACAGAATTAAGCAATCACAGAAGCAAGACAGTGAGTTGCAGAAAAGGGTAGAGCTGGTTCAGAAGGGTAAGTTTCCTGAAATCAACATTGATAATGATTTTGTTTTGAGATTTGGGAAGAGACTGTGTGTTCCGTGTGATTCACAGTTGAAGAGAGATTTTTTATGTGAATCTCATAGTTCTCCATTTTCAGTTCATCCTGGAAGTACTAAGATGTATATAGATCTTCGGGAGTATTACTGGTGGCACGAAATAAAAAGGGATATTGCTGATTTTACTATGAAGTGTTTTACTTGTCAACAGGTTAAATCAGAGCGGCAGTTACCGAAAGGGATGCTTCAGCCTTTACCAGTGCCAGAGTGGAAATGAGAGAATATATCCATGGACTTTGTTGTGGGATTACTGAAGACACCTCAAGGTAATAATGCAGTCTGGGTTATTATTGATCACTTGACTAAATCTGCTCATTTCCTTACCATACAAGATACTTTTTCCCTAGATCGAATTTCCCATTTGTATCTTAAAGAGATAGTCAGGTTACATGGAGTTCCTCTCTCAATTGTATCTGACCGTGATCCCAGGCTCACTTATAACTTTTGAAAAGGACTTCAGAAGTCATTGGGTACTGAATTAAATTTTAGAATAGCTTTTCATCCTTAATCAGATGGGCAGTCTGAACGAACAATTCAGAAATTGGAAGATATGTTATGTGCTTGTTCGATGGATTATCAGGGAAGTTGGGACCAACATCTTTCTTTGGTTGAGTTTTCTTATAATAACTATTTTTATTCCAGTATACAGATGGCACCATTTGAGGCATTATATGGGAAGCGGTGTCGAACTACAGCTTTCTGGGATGAAGTGGGTGAAAGGAAGTTGATGGGACCAGAATTTGTAGAAGAGATGGCAGAAAAAGTTCAGTTGATACAGAAACACATGAGAACAGCTCAGAGCAGGCAGAAGAGTTATGTGGATAACCGGAAGAAGTATCTATCTTTCGAGGTAGGTGATCATGTTTTTCTCAAAGTTTCACCATGAAAATGTGTGATGCGATTTGGTAAGAAAGGAAAGCTGAGTCCAAGGTTCATTGGACCATATGAAATTCTTGAGAGTGTTGGATCAGTTGCATACCGAGTGGATTTACCTCCGAGTTTATCTCAGGTACACAATGTTTTTCATGTTTCAATGTTAAGGAAGTACATGCCAGATCCATCTCATGTTTTGAGTCCAGAGGTAGTTCAGCTGGAAGAGAATATATCTTATGAGGAACAACTGGTTCAGATTCTTGACCACAGGGAGAAAGTGTTGTGGAATAAGCTAATTCATCAAGTAATGGTTTTATGGAAAAACCATATGGTTGAAGAGGCAACAAGGGAATCTGAAAATGCTATGAGGGATAAATACCCCCACTTATTTTGATAAGTAAATAAAATTTCGAGGACGCAATTCCCAAAAGGGGTGAAGGATGTAAAATCCCAGGTAAATAAAGAATAAAACATTTTCATATTTATTATTATTTTCAAATTAAATATTAATTTTACTTTAAAGGGGTTACTATGTTCGATAGCATACCCGATACGCAACAAATCATTTGTTTGAAATCTTATGTTGCACACTAGTAATAAAATAATATTATTTTAGATGGTAGTTAACACGTAGCCTTTGTATTGGTGTGAATGAATATAAATAACTAAAATATGATTATATATTTTTGTTAAATGTTTTTATATTTATCCAATAAAAGATAAGGGCTTAAAATAAGAAATGAATTCAATTTTAGGCATAGATACTCTAATATTCACTAAAAGGCAGAACTATCGCCTTTTAATGGAGAACCCTCTTTAAATATAGTTTTGGTCACTATTATACATTCTATTGTACCAAATAAAATTCTTCTTTGGAATTGGGTCATCAAAATTTATTTTGTTTAAATTTTTGGTATTTTTCCAATAAAGTTCATTTTTTAATGAATAGTGAAAAATGCTGAATTTTAATTCAAAAACTCCTTTTAATATAATTTATTTATATGATTAGATTATCTTTTGAATTAGTTTTAAAGTGCAATTATAATATATTATTACCATTTAATCCAATGGTGGTCGTTGGAATTAATTTCACTTTGAATTTGGACTAAAAGTAGTGTTAATCTTTTGATATATATTATTTCTTAAAAACACGCTATTTGCTATAACAGTGGGAATTAATTATTAAATTAATTAATTTAACTTATATGTTTTTATTTTTTTAAAATAGACATCATTTTTCAATCCCAAATATCAAATATAGCTTAGGGTGAAGTTTTGTTATTTTTCTGAAAAACTTCAATTTTTTCTGAATAGGGAAACCACTAAGTGGTACTTAAAAAACTGATTTTTCGTTTAAATGAAATTTTACCACCTATGTGTTTTGAATTTCAAAAATCCAACATACATGTTTGTCATTAATAATTAAAATGTGGTTCAATGGGATTAAAATAATTTTTTGGTGAATAGTAAATTTTAAGTTTTTAATCGCGATTAGAGGTAATTAGTGTAATTTAAGGTAAAAATAATGTTTTAATAATATGAAATGACCTAGACACATGTCGAACCCTTATAGGATTTGTCATTTCCCACCAAGAAAATACATGGGTCAACTTGGGGACCCCATGGAGCCACTTTGGTAGGAAAATGACATTAAAAACTTTTTATATAATGTTAAAATAAAAATGTCACAAACAAGTATTGTTTTGCCAAAAAAATTTAAATGGGGTTATACAATTCATAATTTTGACTATAAATATTCATTAGAAAGCTAAAAATATTTCATACATAATTATATTTTTTTATAATTTTTAGAAAATAAATAAAGTAAATTATTTATGACACCATGATGATGCAGTGATTACCTCATTAATTAATGATTTAAATAAAATAAAAAGATAATGTAAAATCTAATACCTACACTTGTCAAAAACCTAATGGATGGGTGGATTTCGAACTCTTATCACCTTAACCTCGAAATATATAATTGTGGGACCTTTAAAAACTGAAACTCATTTTATAATAATGTAACCTTTTATAACTTTCCAAGAGTGCCCCTCCTATCCTCTTATAAAAGGCCCCCACCTCTACCACCTTACCCACACATCTCAAGCCTTTGGATCAGCCAAACCCTGCCCAGTTTGTCTCTCTACATCCCTCTCTTACTCCTAGAAGCCTCATATTGGGCAGAAGTCTTTCCAAGGAATCCTTTGAGCTCAAATAAAAAATATTTACCCGATTTAAAGGTAGTGTATTCTCTTGTGTTCTTATGTTTTATTTTGCTTCTCCAACCCCCTAAACTCTTTTTATTCCATTATTTTGTAACAAAAACAATATCTTAAATATACTAAGATGTTTTTATGAGAAGTATTAGAGCTAAACATACACACACCTTTGTCTAATGGTTAAAGAACATACTATTTCTGTGGTTGGCGATTTTCCGCCTCACGAAACGATGATTGTTCAGTCTTCTTTAACAACTTTCATGGTGGACATTAGGATGTCACTATATTTATATATGATATATATTATTTTTATGTTTTCCTTATTCTTTTGTATTTTTCATTTGTGGTATACCTTTACTGTTTCTATTATGGGTAAACACGATGATTTCATTTAAGGAAGTGCGGACTACCGCCCCCTCAAAGTGATTTGATTCGTTAATGCCATATGTGGGACGTATAAAGGATGGAGTTAATGTTATTATATATTATGTTATACTGGAATTATAATATACCCTAATATCATTATGATTTCACTCCATTAAATATTAAATAAAAATTAAAGTAGCATTCATGCGTACGTACGACTTACCGTCTCCATGAACGGTGCATTTCATTTCTTACCTCTAAATGGTATGTACTATTATAAATACATGTATATGCTGGATATGTATGATATATCTGATATCCAAATCATTAATATCATTATGGATATAATGAACCTTTGACCACATAATTAACATGTAATTGTAAGAAGTCCATTTTTGACTTAAGTACCAAATATCAACAAAACAAACTTTATGAAATTAAATGATTACATAACGTTTATAACATGGACATAAGTTATATAAAAGGAATAATAAACTTGAAAAATGTTCTTAAGCAAGTAGAAATTAACTTTAGTTTATTATTTAGGAGATTCAAGAGAAATCGAGTCACGTCGGACACGAGGTATGGGACTTCGTCTCAATCTCCTTTCACTGAGGAATATTTTGTTTTATACACAACCTTCTTTTATACGGTGTATAAAAACCTTTGACTTTTATATTTATCCAAAAGGAATATTTTTTATATGAAGCATTTTACTAAATGACAAAAGGGAATGTTTTTGTCGTACGTATGTGGCGACAATGACTTCTCTGCCGCCCTGACCATTATTTGAGTTTCGGCTTCCTTTACAAGCCATACCTTTTTTTTAAATGAAAAATAAATACCGTGTTTTACTTTTCTTTTATTTTTGTATTGAAAATGGTTTTTATAATTTTTTTTATCAATGTGTTGTATTGATATCTTGTGATTGAAAAGTGGAAATGTTATGTTTCTTTTATGCATGTTTTATGTGATACGATTAGGTTATGGTTCTTGGGAATTATTATGAAGACGGGTGGTTCCGTGATAAACTAAGGGCGGGTGAGCCTGATATAGCTCTCCAATGCATTGGGTAACACGAAGGGGTTAAACGTTAAGGTCTCTTTGAAGAGATTTAGGGAATATACTCTGATGGGTATTCCAAACGTAACCAAGAGGGTTACTCCCTACGTAAGAATGTTATGAATGCCTAAAGTTACCTTTATGTCTTATGATTTATATGATTTATTCATGATTTGATGAGGTATGTTAACGTGCTTATGTTTTATGAGTAAAATATGATTTCATACATGGACTAATGTTTTCATTTCATACTTTTATATCCCTTACTGAGCTTTTTATGCTCATCCCAAGTTTTTGAAAATTTTTTCACAGGTCAAGGGAAAGGTACATGATGTGATGATAGTGTCAATGAAGTGTCAAGACAGAATCCCTATTTTATTTTAAATATGTTTCCGTTAATGGGAAAAATGAGTACTATCTTTTATGTAACCACTTTGTTTAAATGTGGAATGTAATGCATGTTTTATGATCTAATTCTATAAAAATCTAAACTTGAAAAGATCTTCAATGTGTAGTCTTGAAGTAACTCAAGATTAAGTAAGGTTTAAGGCCGAGGCCTTATAGACTGGCCATGAAGAACCTTTGTACTGAGAACAAAAATCCTGATATGTTGCTCCTGGAATGACGCATCCACTTTGATCTCAACCTCCTCAGGTTGAAAGACATGAGACGGTTCTGAAAAGTAATGTCAGAGGTGAGAAATGTGAAAAAAGTTGTGCATATCCCAATACGTCTTAGGTAATTGCAACCAATAGGCAACCGACCCAACTCTATCTAACAACTCAAATGGACCGATGTACCTCAGTGAAATCTTAACCTGTCTCATAATCCTCCTGTGCCCCATCTTTGGTGTAACATACAGGAAAACCTGATCCATGACCTCAAACTCTAGAGGTTGTCTCTGCTGATTAGCATAAGACTTCTGCCGAGACTACACTGTATCCATCCTCTTCCAAATCAACTCTATCTACTCTGTGGTCTCCTGAACAAGACGAGGTCCCAGAAAAGATGCCTCTCCTACCTCCAGCCAACATAAGGGTGATTGGATGTCCTCCATACAAAGCCTTATAAGGTCCCTTCTGAATAGTTTCTTGAAAACTATTATTGTAGGAAAACTCCCCGTGAGGTATATGCTTCTCCCATGAACCTCCATAATCCCGGATGCATGCTCGAAGCTTGTCCTCAAGCACCTGAATCATAATCTTGGACTGGCCATCTATATGGGGGTGGCATGCTGTACTCAAAAGTTCCAGTTTTCCCAAAGCCCTCGGAAGACCCTTCCAGAACTGAGAAGTAAAACAGGTATCCCTGTCTGAAAACATTGAGTGTGTAACTCCATGCAGACGTACAATCTCACGGATGTACAACTGTCCCAACTCATCAACACTGATGGTCTCATTTATTGGAAAGAAGTGGGAAACCTTCATGAGTCTGTCAATGACAACCCAAACTGCATCATTCCCTTGAGGCGACCTCAGAACCCTATTACAAAATCCATCGCAATGTCGTTTCACTTCCACTAGGGAATGGGTAACTACTGCAAAAGCCATACTCACCACTGATGCTCTGCCTTCACCTGCTGACAGGTGCAACACCTCATGAAAAAACTCGAAAAATCACTCTTCATACCTGGCCACCAATACTGGAAGTGTAGATCATGATACATCTTGGTGACACCAGGTTGAACAGCCCAAACAGAGGAATAAAAATCCCGCATCAGCTCCTCTCATATATCTGGTATCACCCATATGCACCCTTGGAAACACAAGATATCATACTCACCTATGGTCTATCCTGGGATAGGATAATCTCCTGACACTCTCTCCCATAGGACTAAGCCATCTAAATCTGATAGCTACCTCATTCACACTCGATCAAGAAGAGTAGAGGTAACAACTACAGAAGAAAGAAACGTCTGCCCCTGACTTTTTCACCCCTCCAAATGCATCTCAGAGAATATATCCATAAGCTTACACTAACTACTGGCCTCTTGAATTGCATGTATCTAAGTCCTACTACTCAACATATGAGGAGGTGCGTTGCCTTTCCTAGGCTTATAGGAATGCTCAATGTCAAAGGACTGAAGGTACTCAACCCACCTTCACTGTATCAAATTCAGATCATGCTGAGTGAAAATGTACTTGAGACTCATGTGGTTGGTGAAAGCCACAATATTTTCTCCCAAAAGATAATGTTTCCAACAGTGTAAGGCATGCACAAATTCTACCAACTCAAGATCGTGCTTCGTGTAATTCCTCTCATGTGGCCCCAACTATCGAGACTTATACGCAATGACTCCATCTCCCTGCATAATCATAGATCCCATCCCAATACCTAATGCATCAAAGTAAACAGTATAGCTCTTTCCCAGCTCTAGCAAGACTAGTATTGGTGTTGAAGTCAACCTCCCATTCAGTTCCTGAAAGGAAGACTCACAAGAATATGACCATAATAACTTTGTACCCTTCTTAGTAAAATCCTTCAGCGGTGCTGCTAAGCGTAAAAAGTCCAGTATGAAGCATATATAGAATCCAACCATCCCTAAAAAACTCTTCACGTTAAAGACATTCTTCGGCTGGTCCAAGAACACTATTTATCCCACTTTCTCTGGGTCTATTGATACTCCTGCCTCTGAGATAACATGACCCAAGAAGTGAATCTGATCCATCCAAAAGTGTCATTTTGAGAACATAGAAAAAAAATATCCTTCTTAGTGTACTCAAAATGATCTCAGGATGAGTATCATGGTCGTGTAGAGAGTGGGAGTACACCAAGATATCTTCCATGAAGACAACCACAAAATAAACCATGTGTGGATGGAACACTCGGTTCATCAGTGCCATGAAAACTACATGTGCGTTTGTGAGACTGAACGACATAACAATATACTTGTATAGAGCATACCTACTCTGGAAGGCTGTAATAGGTATATATGATGGTCTAACGTGTAATTGATGGTAACTAGACCACAAGAAAGTCTTAGAGAACACCCAGGATCCACAAAGCTAATCAAAGAGATCATAAATCCTAGGAAAGGGGTATCGGTACTTGACCGTCAACTGGTTCAGCTTCTGATAATCAACAAAACGCCTAAGGGTACTGTCTGCCTTCTTTGCAAATAGGATAGGTGAACCCTAAGGAGAAGTATTGGGTCAGATGAATCCATTTTCCTGCAACTCCTCCAACTGCTTCTTGAGCTCCGACAACTCAGGTGTAGCCATCCTATAAGGAGGAATGGACACCAGTACCACTCCTGGCACAAGCTCAATAGAAAAGTCTACCTCACACTCTGGAGGAAACCCTGAATATCCCTCTAGAAAGACATCTCTAAAATGATCCAGCACTGGAGGAATGTCTAATTGTGAAGTCCCCTGGTCATCCAGATATAGAATAGAAATCTGGGCTGAAAATTCTCCCAGCCCATGATTCTCGGGTCCTTCTCTACTCGCCCTGACATCCCATTCGCCCTTATAAAGAAAAGATTCACCTTCTGGTGATGTGAAACTCAACCTACGATGATAAAAGTCAAAGTCTTCCTGGAATGGAACTAACCAGTCTATCCTGAGAATGACATCATAGCATGTCATCTCTAGGACATAGAGCTCCCATAAAACGTGACACCCACCAACTTATAGAGGGAAACCCCTGCACTGATGTACACTAGCCATTATAGTCCCCAACGAAGTGTCTAGCATCATGATATCAGTAGAGGAAAAGATGCAGAGACCAGAACTCTCCTCAACAGAAATAGATATAATGATATAGGAAGCCCCTATATCGAAAAGAGAAGAAGCTAAAACTGAGGCTACTAAGAGTGTACCTCGAACAGTAGAGGGTCCAGGATCCTACTCTTGCTGGGTCTGCTCCACAACAAAACTATGGCCTGATTCACAGCCCTGTGACCCTGTATGACCACTCAGAGCTGATCCACCCTGATGTCACTGAAATCCTGGAGACTGACCACCAAGGCCATGACCTCCACCTCAGCCTGAACAGCTGGAAGAACTCCAGTTCTCTGACTGGTGAGAAACTAGTGGGGCTGCTCCTGAATGTGGATTCATAGAAGAACCCCTGTCACTAGTTGCTGGTGAGAATATCTGACAAGAGCGCTGATGGTGACCCATATTTCCTCCATATTGACACTCTATTGGGTCTCTTGGGAAATGTGGCCTCGTATGCCTACTCTTCCCATACTAGTAGCACACTAGCTGACTACCAGAAGAAGCATCCTGCATACTCTGATCTCTTTGTGCAGTCTCCCTGTGGAACTTCCTGCTATCAGAAGGTGGAATACTAACTTTGGGTGCCAAACCTCCCTAGCTCACAACTCCCGAATCTCTTAGATCATGCTCTATGATTAGCGCCTGGTTGGCGATAGAGGATATAGAAGTCAACCTGAAGATTTTTACCCGAGATCAGATGTCATGCCTCAGACCATCCTCAAACGTCCGTGTAAGGAAAAACTCATCACCTCCTAGAATAGATGAGAAACACTGAAGCTCTGTGAAGTGAGAGGAATACTCTACAACAGTAAGTGTACCCTACTCCAAACTCATGAACTTTTGGGCTCGATCATCCCTCGAGGTCTCCAGATAGAATTAATCATAGAAGATGCATTGAAACTCATCCCAAGCCATATTCTAATGGAGTCCCGCCTTTGATATGACATCCCACCACCTCTTGGAAGAGTCTTGAAGCATGTAGGTAGTGAGATTCACCCTCTTATTTGGAGATATCTTCTGATGCTAGAAAATTGTCAGTGTGGCTTCTAGCCATGACTTTGCAGCCTGGGGTCCTCCATCCCCTGAGAAAGTGGGAGGATGCTACTGCTGAAAGACCCGTGTCAATTCTGTAATCGGCGGGGCAGGAGGCGACACTCCTTGAAAGGTTTGCATCATCCTCAAAGATCCCTCTATGAACCGTACATTATAACCTATGTTGGGTATAATGGCCGGTTCCAAAACTGGAACGACATGAGGATTAATAAGTAGTCTTTGACCAGCCATGTCCAGTGTCTGATCACCGCCTGGAAACTGGCGTACAACCGGAGGACGTCTTAGTGGCATGAATCTGCAAGGCCAAGTGCACACCTTAAAATAAGATTATCAAGGACTGAAAACTAGAATTGTAAGAAGGGAACATGAGAAAGAAAGCACTCATGTTTTACAAAACATGACTACAAGACATGTAAAATTCCTACACAGTGTGTTCCCTTAAGTCGTTTACATGGGCGTGTAATCCTTCCTAAACTAGTCATGTAACACCCCAAACACACGATGTGTTGCATTAAAACACAATGTCTACTTGATTCCTCTTTCCCTGCCAGAGTCCTTCTACATGGTTAAGCCACACGACTCTCCTAAGACAAGACTGCATGGCGTGTTCACAGTAGACACGACGTGTAGTGGACAAGCATCACTTGGCCCGTGTTGTTGGTGAAATGACCTGACACACAGCTCACACTAAACGGCGTGTTCAAGGTGGAAACAACATGTATGTGAAAGGATAACACTGACCCGTGCTGTTAGTGACACGTCCGGGTACCTGGGTCGGACTACATGGTGTGCTCAATCCTGACATGGTGTGTGTAGCTTAAGGTTTATCCATCCTTGTTGTTAGTTACAAAGGCAGATGCATGGTCAAAAATACATGGCTTGTTCAACTGGTACCCAGCATGTTCCCACCAGACCTTACCCATCCCGTGTCTCTGCCCACATAGTTTATCACACGGTTAGGGATTACATGGCATTTACAAAAATTACACAACGTGGACTTAAGAAAAACAATTTCTTCTTGAACAGAAGAACACATGGCATGTACTTAACATTAAACGACGTGTATTCTGGGTGTTTTCAGATAGTAATCCTCAGAATCTAGTTTGGATCCCATAAAAACACTGAAATGAACATTAAAAGTTCCAAATTCTGATTTGTGAGGGGCCATACATCCTGCGAATCAAAGTTTGGAATCTTCTACATGGTATAACAAGGAAAAAAAGGAAATTATCCACCAAATTCCGATCCATGAGGGCCCATAACACCTCAAGAACCAATGTTTGGCATTCATTACATCCAAAACCGTACACAAACAATACCCTATAAAAAAGTAGGCATTTTTATTGACCCATCTATCACAACAGCATGCATATTCTAAAAAACATCTATCACCAAAACATTCAATCGCTAATTCATCCTAGATTTCATGGCAAGAATACATGACATGTGATTTCTAGCAAGTGTCTATATGATACATGAGACGATATACCCTCATTTCATCAGGTTGCGATAGAAATAAAACCTCAATAACATCAATTGTAAAAACCTAAAACATGTGAATCACCCAACAGTGAAATCAAATCAATTGTAAAATTGAAAATAAGAAAAAAAAATTCAATAAACGAGGTAGATTGGCTTTTCCTTGTACACGGGTTAGCTACTCCCGGGAACAACTTATTACCAAGTACCTATTTTATCTTATACCTGACTATAGGCTCCAAATAGTAAGTTCAGAGGAAAATAATTCATCTAAAACCACTATGTAACATCCCAGTTCTGAAAGCCACCCAGAGGCACCCCATACCCAGTTGGTCACATTTCCTCAAGTGCATTTCCCCAAATTCCAGAGGCTGCTGACTAGCAGTGAGGGTCTTGGGTGTGATAGTTGTGAAACTATGCCCTAATTGGCAGCGTAACACAGTTGAAGGGAAACAAATACACAGTATAAGATTCAGTAAATATACCAACAAGAGTAATAATGGAAGACTATAATAACAAACAAGCGAAACACATATATAAATGATGGATGGTACATATGTCTAGGAAATTAGCCTAAAAAATCTCAATACTAGAATAAAAACAGTACTAAACCAAAGTAAAAAAGAAATAGATAAACAACTCCTTAGCATCGCAAACCTAAGATTGGTCCCATTCTCTCCAGCTCCACTGCAAGTCAAGTACCTGAAGTAGAAGGGCACTTTCCTTCGTAAATGTCTGCATCAATATAATCTGTTTGTGCTAAAAAGCATGGCCCAAACTTTGTGTGAGACTAAATCCCAGTAGTAAACCACCCAAAGATCTGTTCCTAATAGTCAGTGAATATATGGAAGGTAAAAGTATAGAAAGCAGTAAACACAAAAGTACTCTACAGTATAAAATCCACAGTTTCAATATCAACCAACAACTAAAAAAGCAGCTAAACCCAAATAGGTATCCCTCTGGGAAGTACTCACAGACCATCCACTCTTGTCCTACCTACCAAGTACAAACAACCCTATGGGTAGTACACTCAGTATAACCCCTTGGGTTCTGTCATAAGAATATATATAAAAAGTATCTCTGAGGATACACTCATAGCCAATACCCCTTATAGTCATAAGTACAAAAGACTCTCTAAGGAAGCTCACACAGTCAATTCCCCTTATAGTATAAGGTAGTCAAGGACTCTCTGAGGAAGCTCACATGGCCAATTCCCCTTATAGCCCCAAGGTCATGGAATCTCTGAGGAAGCTCACTCGGTCAATTCCCCTCATAAGCCAAAGTTGTTCATGTAATTAAAAGACTCTTTGAGGAACCTCACATGGTCAATTCCACTTATAGTCTAAATCAGTCAAGTAATCTCTGAGGAATCTCACTCGATAAATTCCCTTTATATCCCCAAGTGGTCCAAGGCTCTCCGAGGAAGCTCCCTCGGTCAATCCCCCTTATAGCCTAAAGTGCTCAAAGACTCTCTGAGGAAGCTCACTCAGTCAATTCCCCTAATAGTCTACTAAAATAGGTTCTCAAGACCCTATGTAGGTCAAAAAGCATAGAAATACAATATAACAAAAGTAAATCTATAGAACTACTTGGCTAACCAGTCTACATCATATCAAGCATCTCAAATAAAAACTCTCCACCCTACAACAAGAGGCATGAAAAACAGGGAAGGCAGCCAAAAGTCTAAGCAGGACCAAATGGTCGTAAACAGATCATGCATGTGTAAAACATCCAAATCATAGCAATTAACCATATTCATATCCAATTAACCTCTACACAAGAATACATTCATGGTTGGAAAAAATAGGGGTAAAATGGTAAACACGCAATACCTCATTCAAGGGTATTGGTCAAAATTGCACATAATACTCAAAGACTTTCAACGGAAAGGTAAAAACCACATACCTCGGCATAGTAGGAACAATATACATGAACCTAAAAGATTAAATCACCCTAGAACTATGAATATCTACAAAAAAAATATAAAACGTTCAACCCATGATATCTCATGAGAGAGGATAAATCAGAAGATGGGGCTGTAGATGAAAAGAGAACTCACCGATGTGATTCCAATGCAACTGACAGTGTTCGATTTAGATAATAGATTCTCACTTGGGGGTTTATCGAAGATCTGCGGTCGTACGACGCTCTCGACCAAATGAGACCTAGAAGAAGTTCTTTATGGAGATTATATGTGACCCTAGTGCATTTAATGAAAAAAATAAAGTACACGACGTATAGTTTGGAAGTACACGACGTGTACTCGCCGTTTCTGTACTCCGCATTAGGTGGACTCCAGGTCACCCCAAATAGCCATGTGCATGGCCACTACACAGCCCACACCTGGAAACCAGCGGTGACTGAGTACACAATGTGTACTCATAAAGTACACGACGTGTACTTCAAAAATTTCCATAATTTCCTCTTTTTCTCAAAAAATGAGAGGAAATGGAAAAATATACCTAACAAGAAGATCCATGTTTTTACAAATGTTTATAAAATATAATGAAATTCATTAAATAGTTTTTCTAGGTGTAAAATAAGAATAAATCCAATTTTATGTATAAAAGATGTATTTTTATAACTAGGAAATTTTGTTTCCTTTCGATAGAAGAATTATTTAAAAAATAAAATTTGTTACTTTTATAAATTTTATATTACAAAATTAAAATCAATTTTTAAAGCATAATATCATAATTTTCATTGGTTGAAAGGTTTTTATTTTCAGATAATTTTCATTTTTTATGAATAATGTAAAATGCTACATTTTAATTGAAAATATACTTTGCATCAAAATAATTTATAATCTTAAATTATATTTTAAATTTTTTTAAATGTTAAATTAGATAAATTGTACATATATTAATACAATTTAGGTTATTGTAATCATTTTCATACGGAATTTGAATATAAAACCATTTCATAGTTTTAAACATTTTTTACATTGAACACATGCTTTCTCACCTCATATTTGGGATTATTTTTAAATTAATTTTATCCAATTATGTGTTTTGAATTTTGAAAAAAGAATTTCATATTTGGAATTATAGGTTTCTAATTTAGTTAACTGGTTCCTTTTATTTTTTTTAAAACAGAAATAGTAAACTTAGTAATTTTTATTACCATGGTTAATGGTTGGGTAATTAAGGGTAAACATTATATTATTAATGCTCTATGATTACCCCAAAAGTTATCCTAATTTTATATTATGAGTGATTTTCTAAAAAAATAATCCTTAGAACACATATCTAACCATATGGATCCCCTTGCATACTTTAATACCCTTATAATGTATTATTTTAATAAAAGTCAAACTTTTCACACTAATGTTTTTAATAATTATAACATTTTAATATATATAAATTTAGAAAAAATATTCAACCGGAAATATTATTTTCAAATTTAAAATATTTATATTTATAATGAAAATTTATTTTGAATTTTTAGGGAATAAATAATTACCTTAAAGGATTTCTCAGTGATGATGAGATAATTGTTTAATTAATGAAAATATCAAATATATTAAACTAAATATAATTTGCTATAATTAATTTCATACACAATATTATGGATTAATTTTAAATTTTAATGATGTTTTATTATTTTTGGTTTTAATTTATCTTGTTGAATTTATTTTTTTATAATAAAAAAATTGAAATGTGGAAAAATTGACATTAATTATATTTTAAAATAAATAATATATTATTAAAGGATATAAAATTATTAATAATAATATATTAGGAAATATGATTGGGATAGGGTTTAAAAGGTCTTAAATGATCCATTTTTGGTCTTTCAGTTATTTTATATTAAATATATTAATATTCAAAGAGTAAAAATCCTTATTGTCAAAGTAAAAATTAAAGGGGGGGGGGGGTAAATAAGGGTCATAGCCAAAAGTTAAGGATTAAAAAATATTTAAATTCCATATAATATTTATTTTATGAATGTATTTTAACCCTTCATCATTATATATTCTAAATAAATCATTTTGGATCTATTTGGAATAGAAACATAATATATTTTAATTTAATATTTTGAGATATTTCAAGAGTTCCCCCTCTCTTATAAAAGGGTACCACTTCTTCTCTTTTCATCACACTTTAAAACCAATTTGACATGACCATTATCTACCAAATAAATTTCTAGAATCACTCAATACATTATATATCTCTTATTTTAGGTATAAAACCATCCATAATGATCTTAAGGTGTTAATCAATGAATGATTTTTTAAAGAAGATATATCCTTTTTAATCAATCATTTTCGTTTTACTTATTCGTCCAAATCCTTAAAAAATATTATTCAAACATGATAAAATAATAAATCCAATATCATAAATATATTTATATGTTATTTTGTTTGTTTAATTACCCATATTCATATCATTTTATATCTAATGGGAAATGAATTCATTATACATGCGTACGATGGACTACCACCTCGTGAACCAATGTAATCTATTTTCCATCAACATATCTAAAGACTGGTTATAATGATAGAATTAATGATTATATATTATATTCAGGACATATTTATCATAGATAAAAAAATAATATATCAATTATGTTCTTATAATTCAATTCACAAAAAAATGATAACGATGTTCGTGCATTCGTGTGAATTATCATCTCCATGAAGCGATTTGATACCTATTTCATCACCACATCACATTGATGATATATATAAATATATTTAAATTATTAATATGATAATAATTATATGATTATCATTATTTAATGTTAAAAGGTTACTTTCCTTATTTCCATAATTATCGTTGAAAATTGGAAATGTTACTCATGCGTACATATGACTTACCGTCTCCATGACTGTAACGTAGTTAATTTTTTTGTATCTGTATTAAATATATGGATTTAATATTATAATTAATGTATAAAAATGATAATTATTTTATTATTATTATTATTATTATTATTTAGATGATGGAATAATGGACACTTTGAATATAAACATCATAGTAATGTAATTTTGGACCCAAGTACCGAATATCATAAAAAACATATAATACATACTTAAATAATTAAGTAATTGTTATAACATGGTAATAAGTGAAATAAAAGTAATAATAATCTTGAAAAAGGTTATGAAGAAAATAAATAATTATCATAAGTTTATTTTTAATGAATATAAATTACATATGCGATTAATCAGATTCTTGGTAAAAGACTTCACCTCAATCTCCTTTTATTGAGGCATATCTAGATATTATACACATTTATTATCTTATAAGGTGTATATATTTGTATATTGAAATTTTGTATCATGAGTTTATCTATTATAATTATATTAACTTTATATGTTTTTATTTATATTTTTAATTATTCAAGGGTTTCACAAGTAATAAGGGACTCTTTAACAAAAACATCATTTTAAAGGTTTTAATGATTTATTCTTATAAATCATTATCTTTGATGTCCTTGTTTTTAAAATTATTTTATTAATGTTTTCATATAGATATAAATATTTATAAATAAAAAATTATTTCCCTATTCACTTTATTTTATAAGGGTTTTAAAAGGAATCTTTTTATGTTTTATATAAATAAAATTTTGACAAACAACAAAAGGAAAGTTCTATTATTAACATACACAATTATAATGAATTTTATGCCAATGTGGGAATTATTTTATTTACCAATTCCTTTCTAATATTAATTATTTTATAAAATGAGAAACCAGATTTATATTTTTAGGTATTTTTATATTTAAAATGGTTTTTAAAAGGAAATAATATTTTTTTACAAAAGGTGTTTTTTCACAAGAGTATAAAAAAGTTTTTCAAAGGTTTTTATAAAGAAAGTGTTTTATTCATGATATGGTACTTGATAATTATATGAAATTTTTGGGCCTGGTATAACTTATATAATGGTTTGATCCCCATTATATCTCCTGAGTTAGCTTGGTATAGGTTATATGGTGGGTTGAGCCCCATTATAGCTCATGAGAAATGGGTGAGCCTGATATACCTTATACCAAGGGTTAAACCCAATTGAAGCTCATAGATGAGAAATATATAGTTAATATAAAGGGTGTTACCCACTACATATCTTCAATTCATTGGGTAAAAATAATATTGGATGTCATCTATATGGTTTTTTGAATAGAATTTTTTTTGAAAGGGTTATATATAGTTGATGCTCTAAGCCACCTAAAGGAGTTTTAATTTCATGCTATGGGTTTTAATGACATTATTTAATCAAAATGTGTGTTTTACTTTCATGTGAAAATGATTTATTTCATATTCCCATTGAAATTTGGATATAAAGGTAAATTTTATATGATTCTTCATGTTTTTACTTAACTAATGGCTTCCTTTCTTTTTTTTATCCCTTACGGAGCTTTGGGGTCATCCTATGTTGTTTTTTTTTAAAATTTCATATGGATAACTGATGGTTATTCATTAGTGATTTATAATGTGGATCACCCTTTATATAAGATATTTCAAGATCTCCCTTGAGAAACAATGGGGATTAACCCATTATACAATCTATATCAGGCTCACCCATTTCTGATAAGCTATAATGGGGTCAACCATTCATAAAAGTTATATTGGGTTCACCCATGAGTTATAATGGGGATCAAACCATCATATAAGATGTATCAGGCACACCCATTTCATATAATTCCCAAGTTCTATATGATGGATAAAACACTTTCATCATAAAATCCTTTTGATAAAATATTTTAAACTGATATGAAAAAAAATTCAAAATTAAAATACAGATTTCTTTTAAAAACCCATTTTCAAGACCAAAACATAATTTTCATTGAAAACCAATTTTCTATACCAAAATACCCAAAAAAGGGAAAGACTGGTTTTCATTTAATAAAACATTTAGGATTGAAAAGGAAGATTGAAATCAAATAATAGTCATAGTAGTAGAAAATTCATGGTTGTTGTGTATGTTAAGATTAGAACAACCATTTTTTCAATTGTCAAAACATTATGTTTAAGAAACATTAAAAGATTCAATTTTTAAATCCTTTTAATGAATTTAAAAATAGACATAAAATTTCCATTTGAAAAATTTTATATCCATATAAATAAATATATAAAATAATACAATTAATATTTACACGGAGGAAATGATTTTGAAACTAAATAGTTCTATATGGTGTAAAAAATGGATACTGATCAGAAGTGTCCACTATGTATTATATGGTTTAATAATTTTTGAGTAATGGCCTAATTTTCTAAAACTCTAGACCTAAAAATATTCTAATGTAAAAGAAAATGAAACCATGACATAAAAATCAAGATCATGTAATGTTTATGTCTGTGTCCATATAGTTGGTATCAAAATATGGTTTAGACAACTTTAGAGGATAAGTTAGTGTTAATGACATGAAGTTAAAATATTTTACATTATGGTTAAGTTTATTTTTTTAGAATATTAATATTACCTTCTTTATTCATCTAAATTATGTATTTTAGAGTGGGTTTTAATAGAGTAAATAAGGAAGGTGTAGTGGGAAGGCACTGAGAGGAAGATATCCTTACCAATAAGTATCTCAATATGGTTGAAATTGAAAAAGAACATTTTTTTATAGTGACTGATTACTTGACACAAGATGTAAATGGTCGTGGTATCCATGAAAGAGAAGAAACCGATGTACTATAATTGAACATGTATAATGTGGGGAATTTCACAAGGAAACATCCCTAATCATTCAATGGATCATCTAACCTAGTGGTAGAAAAATTATGGATCAATGCCATGGAGAAGATGTTTGAGGTCATGTGATATTCCTAACATAAAAAGGTAACTCCTTCTATCTTTCATTTTGAAGTAGAAGTTGATCAATGGTGGTCTTTGATTAAGAGTCTAGAATAGAAATATGATCTTGATTTCATGGAATGGGACACATTTATGAATATTTCCCTTGATAAATATTTCCCTAATGTTGTTCGATTTAGGATGGATAGATATTTCATATGATTTATATAAAAAGATATAGATTCCATGGATGTATATGAACAAAACATCACAAGATTATCAAGGTATGTTCTAGAAATTTTTCAAGAAATTGGTAGTAAAATTAATAGATTTCATTTTGTCTTATAACCATGCTTATAAAGAGCATTGGATGTGTGATAATTTAAAAGTCGTGAGAAAGTGGTTCATTGTGCTAAGAAATATGGGATGAATATTGGTGACACTTATGTTCCCTGAGATAAAAAGATTTTGAAATGTTCAAGGAGATAGGAAATAGAGATAAAACCAAATAAAAAATCTATAGTTTAGCTTAAAATTTATTTTATATGTGGTTAAATAAATTTTGGGGAATGTATATCAAGACCTATAAATTGTTACTGGTGTGGTATGTTTGTTTAAATGGTTCATGACTACAAATAGAAGCGTCCTAAATAATTCTTGAATGATATTATGGAAATAAAGTAAAAAATTTGATGTTTCTGTTACAATGAGTTTGGGCAGTATGATAATGTGTGTTTGAAGATACTAACTATGGGTGAAAATCATTATCATCATAAAAAAAATGTGTAAAAAAATATTTTTCAACTACTGTTGTTGATGTTGATGAATTTGGTGAAGTGATGGAAGCTTCATGGAGATCATTACTTTTAAAATTTAACTATAAGTTAAAGGTTTTAAACACTCCTTTTGAGGTTTTAATTGATGATATCATAATGTAATTAAAGAATTTTTGGTAGATTTTTTGTTTGGTTTATGTTTATGTAATATAGTTTTTAATGATAATTAGGCCTTTAGTTTTGGAAATGAGTTTTAAGGTAGTGAAATCTTTACATTTTACATGATCATTGATGATTAAGGTTATTTTTAGGAATGTACATCATAATTCAGAGAATTTTTAAGGATGAAATTGTGCTTATAGAACATAAATATATCAAGTAAGTATATTTCATTATATTATTTGACAGTAAATTTTTTAATCAACTTTAGGAAAATTATTTTAAATGTAAAACATAATTAAATTAATTTTCTTACTAAGAATTCAATGGACATTTAACCCATCACAAATTTATGGTTTTGTGATGGCTAGCTTCATCATGAACATGTTATCTCTCACTCTCTATATAAACTTGATAGTTAGTTTTTTATTCCATTTCCATGTTTTTCAATATGGAACCCTTGAATGTGTTATCTCATGCGACCTTCATACTTTCTTTTTTAATGTGACAGTTATCACCTAGCTAATAAATTGGTGGGTTTGAATATGAGTAAATATATAATGTTTAAACATGTTTATAAAATGTTTTTACATTCATTTAATATATTTTTTATATATAAGATAAGAAAAACTCCAAATTAACACATAAATGATGTATTTTTCTAAAACAGAATTTTTATATCCTTTTAATGGAAACCTTGTTTTAAAACTAAGCTAGTACCCAACCTCTGCATTTTCACGATAAGATATTAATAAACATGCCCATAATTAAGAGTTACTAAAACTTTTATACAAATGGAATATAGGAAGAGAAAGAAATAGGAGTAAATAATATTTATTGCATAGAACAAAACAAAATCATATATTTAAATTGAAATCCTTAATTTTGAAGTCAAAATTTGAGCCTATCAATTGGAAGTAGTTTATACTATTCAAGATATGTGGTAAATCAATGTATTCATGTTTTCAAATATTCTTAAATGTTTAAGTGTCATGATTGAAAATACTTATGACTACTCTTTCAAGAAAGATTTAATCATCAAAATCCTGAGATAAATCTACGTATAAATAAAACAATTAATGACCAAAATGTGAGAGGGGATGAAAATAAACAAACAATTTCTTTGAATTGAAGTATATAATTAATAATAATTAGATTACATCATTCAATGTGGAACATAATTCAATAGGATATCGTCTTCATGTTTCTTTCACAATGCTAAAAACAGAATCATCATCCACCATCAGCCTATTTTTCCCCAAACACTACATCAACGTTAGTGTAATTCACTAGTACTCTTCTAACCTCATATGCAACTTCAAATTATGTCTGTCTATATAAAGTGAAAAACCTCTATCTACCTAATCAACATAATCTATTCAACTCTTGAGTAATAACATCATTAAAAAAATAATTGAAATTAAATATCTCTTTAGAAGGTTCACATAAAATAATATTAGAAAAGCATGGTTCAATAAATATTTGTTGATAAAATCAATGTCTAACTATTGCATATTAAATTATTTTTAGATTCCATGATAATGATATGGATACGTTTCAATAGGTTTCATCTATCCCTGTAAAAAAATATAAGAAAAACATCTCGGGACATGAACCAAGGTAAGCCACAAACATCCCTCTCTAATTGAATGAAAATATTTAGTTTATTAATATAAAATAAAATGTAAATTTATAAATACTACAAATATTTTATAATATTTAATCCATCAGTGATACACTCAATATAATGAGAAGTATCAATTTCCTATAACTATGTGGATATTAAAAAAAAGTAATTGAATGGATATTGAATATAAATTTCTGTTATCAAATACAATACAGAATTAAACGTTAGAGAAGGGATATTTTATTTTGGAAGGATAATTAGTCTAATTATTATTTGTGATATTAACTATTTTCAATTCAACTTCAATAATGTTATCACATTAGATTTTAACATGTAATTTTCATATAAACTATTGAGGAAATTTCATTTCCACATATTATCTATCAAAATGATTATTATGGGATCCAGAGTTTCATGTATAATCAATCCAGTTTTTTATATTCAATACACTATTATATAGGTTTTTAAGGCATTAAAAATATTTTGCATATTCAAAATTACTTATGTAACTATATATTACATTTTTGGGCATGTTAGTTCTACTTTTTATATGTTAATTTAGAATATCACATTTTTATTGATTGAATGATATTTAGTAGTTTTTATAAAATAATATAAAACACCACAAATCATAAAAAATATGTCCATGAAAAAGATCGAGCACAAATAGAAATACAAAATGAAGAACGTTTCTAAGACCTGGTTCCTTACCCTCAAATTCACTTCATGCTCTCCTCTTATGCCCCTATAATATTTTCTAAGAAATATTATCATAGAAAACCTATATTGTTTATAATATAGCAGTCATGGAAGGATTAACCTCCCACGATAGAAGGATATAGGTCGATATGGCATAGAAATGTGGGTTGAGGAGGCACAATTTGTGCCCAGAAACATGAATTAACATTTGGACAAGAGAGATAGAATTAGGATGTGAAAGATGGAACACAGATTTAAATTTACAAGATGGAAGAGTAGTGAAAAAATAACTACAAATACCAAAACTCAAATAGATTGATTTAAGTATCCCCTATATGGTTTTTCATAAATGAATTGATTAGAAACCATAAAAGTAACCAACCATTATCAACTAATGTTTTTTCAAAATTCATTTTTTAAAAACTATTCACAAAACCATGATTTTTATATACTAACCATAATTAAGGATGGTATAATCCATGTTTTGGTCAAAAAACACATGAATTTGATTAATAAGAACAAGTTATGATGGTTTTGGAATGTTGAAATAGAAATTAATCAACATTAGATTAATTTAATATGTAAAATACATGAATTGGATTGGGTTGAGAATGAGTTCCAGATGAACCTGGTACCTTACCCTCTGATCCACTTCATAATCTCCTCTTATGACCTTATCATTTATACTGAGAAATCCTATCATGACTAACCTATAGTGTTTAGAATATAGGGGTTAGGGAAGGAGTAACCTCCAAATATAGAAGAAGATAGGTCGATATGGCCTAGAAAAGTGAGATGGGGAGGTGAAAAAGGTGTTCAAAAACTAGAATTCACAGTGGGACAAGAGTTACAAAATCAATATGGTCAAGAAATATCATGGATTGAAATTTAGAAGATGGTGGAGTAGTGATAAAATAACTCCAAATCCCCAAACTCAAATTAATTTATTAAGCAGCACCTAAATGATTTTTTTTTTCTAAATGATCAATTTTTAAACTATACAACTAAGTAACCATTATCAATTAATGTGTTTTCTAAATACATTGTTTATAAACCATTCACAAAAACCATGATTATTTATGTAGTAAAAAAAATTTAGGATGATATATTTTTAAAAAAACCAGTTATGTTGGTTTTGGCATGTTGAAATGGAAATTAAACAACATTTGATTAATTTAATATGTAAAAGACATGAATTAGATTGGGTTGAGAATGAGTTCCAAATGAACATGTTGCCTTACCCTTGAATCCACTTCATGCTCTCCTCCTATTCCCCAGTAATTTCTACTGAGAAAACTTATCATGAATAACCTGATTTTTTTAGCATATCAGGGTTAGGGAAGGAGTAACCTCCAAATATAGAAAAATATAAGATGATATGGAAGAGGAAAGTGATATGAGAAGGTGAAAAATGTTCTCTGAAATAGGAATTCAAAGTGGGCTAAGAGAGATGGAATCAAGATGGGCAAGAAGGTGTACGAATTGAAATTTACATATTGGTGGAGTAGTGTGAAAATAACTACAAATACCCAAACTCAAATTGATTGATTTAGGTAGCTCCTAGATTGTTTTTTTCTAAATTAATGGCTTAGAAACCATAAAACTAACCAACCATTTTCAACTGATGTGTTTTAAAAATGAATATATTATAAACCATTAACCAAAACCTTGATTTTTCAATAGTAACCATAATTAAGGATGCTATAATCTATGGTTTGGTTGAAAAATGTTTTAATTTTATTAAAAAACACAAGTTATGTTTTTTTGGGAATGTTAAATTGAATATTAAACGACATTTTATTAATTTAATATATAAAATAAATGAATTATACTGGGTTTAGAATGAGTTCCAGATGAAACTGGTGCCTTACCCTCAGATCTACTTTATGCTCTCCTCATATACCCTTCTAATTTATGCAAAGAAGGCCCATCATAACCAACCTACAATGTTTAGAATATAGGGTTTAGGGAAGGATTAGCCTCCAAAAATTGGAGGAGATAGGTTGATATTGAATAGAAAAGTTATATGAGGACGTTTAAAAGGTGCTGAGAAATAGGAATTCCTAGTGGGCCAAGAGAGAGACAGAATCAGGATGGGAAAGAAAGAACAAGGATTGAAATTTACAATTTGGCGGAGCAGTGTGAACATAACTACAAGTCCACAAAATCAAATCGATTGATTTAGGTAACCCATAGATGGTTTTTTATAAATGAATGGTATAAAAATGATTTAAGTAACTAACCATGATCAACTGATATGTTTTCTAAATGCATGGTTTACAAACCATTCACAAAAACTGTGATTTTTATATAGTAACCATTTCAACAACCATTCCCCAAAAATTTGTAACATAATCCTCCTACCACCTCATAAAAATTTAATGAAACATATTTTTAGTATGTTCTCATCATCATGGTCCAATTAGGAAATTTTTTTACGATCTATTAACCTCCCTGCATCAGCATATGTTGAAATACCAATGATGAATGAAGAGGATGAGAGACCCTCTAATGGAAACCCTTATTTTTCTCTTCAATCAACCCTTCTATCCTTATCCATATGAATGAATGCATCGAGGTATTAAAGCCGTGCTTCTCAAGTATGGGATACTTTAGCACAAAGATGTTGCAGAACTCCCCACAAAGAATATATAAATAAATTTGTGAAGAAAGATTCAATATATAATAATAATTTTAGTTTAATGAATTATCAGAGTTTATACACATAAATATAAATTTATATAGTTAGATTATAAATAAAAAAATTAAATTTAAAATAGTCATAATATTGAATAAGGGGGTACATGAAAGTATAAAAACAAGTGGATTAAAATATATTTTAAGGGGAACATGTTTTTTAGTATAGTTTTTTCAAATGTTTTCAAAATAATTAAATTGAAAGGTTTGAAAAAATCATTAATAGTGTAACTAAAATGATAAAGAAATCACAAAAAATAGAATTTTCTAAAATAAATCATAGTTCACATGATTTTTTTTCAATTATATTCCAAAATATTTTCAACCAAAATTCATAATATCATGAACACAATGCTTAACATCTATAATAGGATAAAATTTCAATAAATTACAGATAGTTTTTAAGAAATACTAATCATATAACACATTGAATAAAAAACATTTATTGGAGAACGTTGAGTTTATAAAACATAACAATATTTACAGTTAAGGAAAATGGTTGAATATATCAGCTAATAGTTAGTCAGTCTTTTTAGCCATTATTTATATCTTTCATCGATCAACAGTGTTATATTTTTTTAATATCCTCTATTGTTGAATTGGATCCATTGAAATCAATTATTAATTATCTTTTAGTTAAACCTTATTGTTCAAAATAATTTACTATCACAATAAATAATATTTTATTAGTGAAAGGTCAGAGTAAAATAAGATAAATAGTATAGAAAGAAATACATATATATATAATCAGTGAAGACTCACTCATACTATAATCGAATTTCATTATTTTTAGTACATTGAGAGGGTATTACCTTTGGCTAATTAAGTGTCTTTATACCCTTATTGCCTCCACTAAAACATTGTTCAAACTCGAGATAAGAAGATACACGATATAGCATAAACTACATACATATGAACTCAGTGAAGTCTCTCCCATACAATAACTAGATTACATGTCTTGTAGTGTGTTTTAGGGGGAAATCCCTTATTATAATTTAGTTTCATTATAATATTTTTATAGCTACTTCAAACATCATTTAAACATCAAATATGAAGTTGGGGCATGCATCATGGGTTTGAGTCCTTGGGAATATTTCTTCCTTATGTGCATTGTAAAGAAAAAAGTATTAATAAACATATGCATATCATGTATACATAATAATACAATTTATGTAAAAAATAACTTACTAAGGTATAAGAACCGTCAGATGGAGTCTGTCACTGAAATAGATGTTTGCACATTTTCATGTAAATACTCAAACCCGCTTGCTGCATAAACAGTAATTCCCACCCACTGCATCAAGTCAAGAATAGGTCCAGACTCTGCACCATGAACCCCTTTCCTACCCTAGAGGATTTTATGCAATGGCCCCATGGATGAAAATACATAATCCAGACATTAAGGTTCCCCCTGTACACAAAACAATTGGTCTAAAAAAAGAATTTAGACCAACATAAATAAAGATAATTAAAAGGTAATACATAACTTTGAATAAACCAACCATACTATTATAACACGTTTGAAAATCCATAGGGATAGAGATTAATGTTCTTGTAGATGGATAACAGATTTTAATGTGCTCAGATTACTATACCACATCAATAAAGTGATATTACTAAGCATGAAACATATTTTTAAATGATGAATAAAATACATATATAGATGA
This sequence comes from Viscum album, assembly GCA_963277665.1. Taxonomy (NCBI): domain Eukaryota; kingdom Viridiplantae; phylum Streptophyta; class Magnoliopsida; order Santalales; family Viscaceae; genus Viscum; species Viscum album. Next base: position 526,195,964 of record OY728150.1, read on the forward strand.
ATCTAGAAAAAACCCATGAGGACTATCTCCTAAAATGTAATCATGAAAAATTTCAGAGATATTTCTCAAGGACTGGATGTATACACTGTTTTTTGAGGAAAACTACAACCTTTTCTCAAAAGCATTCTTGATAAATATTTTTTTATCTTTACAAAGAAACAATGTATCTTCATCATCCAAATTTGATACAGAACATCCCATATCTATCTCTCTCTCAAAAACACACACACCACACACACACACACACAATATTTCCCTCTGTCTCTAATTTTCTAAGAAATACTGACGCTTGAATTGAAATGGAACTTGAAAAGTGGCTGCTTCCTCATGCTAGGTAGAGTAAAAAGGAATACATTAATAGTTTATATAGAGATAGTTATCTAGCTGGTGGAATTAAACATACAGAATGAAAAATGAATTTATATTCTTCATTGATAATGTTAACATCAAATTGGATACCAAAAATAAAAGATTTCACAATAGGACGATTGCACCATCAAGCTCAAATGGATCCTGTATTAACTGGAAACCTCCAACAAACGAACTTAAACTCAATGTGGATGAGTCCCTACTACATGGAGTCATGCGTGGAGGAGGGCTGGTCCATGATGGGGAAGGTTCTGTGGTGCTAGCCTTCAGTAGCTACCACGAATTGGGGTGCTCACTTGATGTATATGTTCGAGCTCTGCTTATAGGGATTATGCTATGTAGCATATGTTTTCTGGATTGCACTAAAATTGAAACTGATTCGGAGGTGCTGGTTCGGGTGATCATGGCCAAGGGAAAGGTATTGTGGCCTTTTCTTATTTAATCCATAGCTGCATCTTAATGATACCTAGAGTCTGTGTGGTTCGGCATGTCCTAAGGGAAGGAAACTTTGCTGTGGATTCTCTTTCGAGAGGATGTAGACCGGAGGAACCTTTGTTGGTCTTTTCTCATTTGGCTCATTACCTCGGGAATGTAATTTGTCTGTTCAAGGAGATGCCTTAGGTCTTCATTACATCAGACCACCGTGACCTGATGGTTCCATGTAAGGTGTTTTCCTTTTTTTTATAATAATAAAAAATCATTTTCAATCAATATTTGCTTTTACAAAAGGGTACATTACTTAATTCTTAAGTTATAATGTGTACCGTGATTCATCAAAAACAAAATAAAAGGAGACAAACCCAATATTTATTCTATATTTTTCTATATTTTCGAAACTCAAAGGCTATAAAACCTATTTAGAAATCAATATAATAGAGTATATGGAATAAAAACTTTGACAAGGAATGGAGCATTGTGTGAAGATTTATTCACAAGAAACAACAAGTACAATTCCAAAAGGGGAACGTTAATAGTTTTCAAAACAACCATTTAGGGGTCTAAAGATCAGGAGAATAATTTTTTTTTAAATCCAAAAAATGACACCTATTATAAATAATGGTGTAACAACTAAGAAAAAAAATGAAAATTTGAAATAAAAGTCTAAGAAAAATAAATTATTATATACCGTTGAGTACAATTATTATATTGATATAGTGCTTGAGTATGCTATACAGGATCATGCATCAGAAATATTAGAACAAGAATTCATAATTAGGTGGCTAGTATGTTCATATAAAATATTAATGTTTATGCATATATGTCTCATAATATTCCTCACAATACATGTGATAAAATAAAATAAACTATCAGTATCCTTAAAATAAATAAATCCCCTTAATATAAAGGTCCTCAAAAAGGAGAAACATCCAAGGAGTTAAAGCCATAGAAACACTAAACAACTTCTCCTTCAAACACCTTTCAATAAAATTTCTTTAGAGATAAATTAAAAACATTACCACCACAAAAAACGAAACATTTTTAATAGAAATTAAACATTTAAAATCATAACATATTCTACCATTAGGTGAAGGATTAATTAAAAAGACATAATGATGTAGAAAAAGTTTCAATGTGGTAAAATAAAAATCAATACATGCCAACAAATAGATTAGTAACATAAAAACCATCATTTGATACTCTTCATGAATTTCACTGAGTATTCATTTATAAAACACTTTCTATAGATAAAGGGGTTAAACATATTCAAATTTTTACATGGATGAGTCAATACGATGGGGAAACTACTCGGAGGAAGCATTTGGATGAATTGTTCAGGTATCCTTAAAAAAATAAAACCCATGAAAAATATTTCAAGTGAGAAAAATAGGTTTTCAAAAGTGTTATAAAAAAAGCCTAATAATACATACCACTTGAGATCATGGCATGAACCAAGACTCTAATTATCATTCTGTGTATGGATCTTGGGTTGTCGTATAGAGAAAGGAAGAAAGAAAAGGCAGGTCCTTTAAAGTGGATTTGTTCCCTTTTATATCTAGGGATCTTCCCACCCTAAAAAGTAGAAGCATTCATCATTCATAATTGTAGATTATATAAACAAAAACTTTTAGTACACATTAGGATGAAAGGAACAGAATGGGAAAAATAATGGAAAAAGGAAATGATAAATAGACCATTACTATGTACTATACCAAATATGGATGTACAAATTGAGATGTTAACTCTCATATCTACACCCTTGATTTATATTGGTATTGTCTACCTAAAATGGGAGTTATGGATTCATTTAATTCCCAAGGAACTATTGTAGAATATTCAGAAGGCACAAGAACAAAAAGGATTTGGGAGGGTCATAACATAGCTTGTATATATAAAATAAACTTAGTTTTCACAAAATGTAACAAAAACTGAAATAATGATTAGAAAAACATATGAGGTCCCTAAATTTGATTTTGTAAGCACAACCTTAAAAGTGTAGTTTTCTTAAAAGTGGATAATATTCCCTCAAAACATCAGCTTGAGAATTATCCTCATAAATAGAATCTATTTATATTTGAAAAATGATATTGATTAGTTAAATTTAGAAATCGTCATACTGGGATAATTAGGAGAAAGGATTCTTAAAATGAGAATTTTAAAATAAAAAACATTGACTATGTTAAACATAATTCTAGATGTAGAGTGGTCAAAATGAAATTGATTTGAAAACTAAAATATAACCATTAAATAATGGAATAAATAATCACATAAATAAGCATAAATATGTAATTCTAATAAGAATTAAAATCTTTATAAAGGAGGAAATAGAGAAAAACGTACCCATGTTTGATTTTTTGACAACGAACAACAATAGTGGATGGGGGAAGCTCAAGTTCATGGGAGAAGGATTACAGGCCTTTTGGTTATCACAGATGATGTTTTATGAGTTTTAGGTAGCAACATAGATATAGAAGAAGGTGATGAATAGAAAGAATCATAACCAATTATGAGGAGTGCTCCAAACAGTTGAAATGTAGGGATTATAAAGAGAGGAAAAAAGAATTAGGGGACAAAATGGAATAACAGAATCAGATAAGGGGGAAAATATTTGAGACACATGTTTTCTCAGATACCTACCCGAATTGATGTTATAGATGAGATTGATAGAGGGGGAAATAGTGATGTCGGTAATGTAATTTAGCAGAGCCATAAAGGTAGTAATGTGGGGGGGGGAGAGAAGAGTCTTAGGATGAGGCTGAGGTAGATGAGTAGCCGAGGCGGAGGCTGAGGCAGATGAGGAGTTGAGGCAGAAGCCAATACAGAGGAAGAATACAAAGTGGAGGAGGAATCTAAAGTTAGTAATATGGGATTATATGAAGCTTGAGAAATGAAGAGGGAGATAAATGAAGAGGGAGTGTCATTTTTATAGAGGGGTTTACATGTTTTTATATTAGGAAGAAAATGAAGGATGGAGAGACACATAGAGTGGGAGGGGACAAGCTATCTTATAGATACTGGATATTGAAACATTTATAAATTTTATTTGAAAAAATAAAAGATATATTTTATAAATTTGAAAATAAAAATTTAATTTTGTTTACTTTAATTATTATCTTAATAAGTTCCATTTTTTGAGAAATAATGAAAAATACTACATTTTAATTCAAAACTGAATTTTTATCTAAATAATTTTTAATGACAAATTATATTTTAAATTTTATTTAAAGTAAAATTATATAAATTATATATCAGTTAATAAAATTTATTTCATTGGAATAAATTTAATATTTAAATTTGATATTAATTTTTTATGAACTTTTGAACAATTTCACTTTAGAAACCCCTCTTTCTTACCCTCTCATTGAGATTAATTTTAAATTTATTTGAGATAATTATTTGTTTTGATTTTTTAACCATATAATTCATATTTTGAGTCATAATTTTCAATTTTTTTAATAGTTAAATTTTTTTTTGGATAATATGAATTGTAAATTTAGTAATATTTATTACCATGGTTAAAGGTAAATCTAGCAATTAAGGGTAAACATAATTTTGATAAGGATTATAAAATTACTCCAAAACAGGTTCTGAGTTTATTGGATGAGTTATTGTTAACCAAAACCATTATTGGACTTAATTTATTACCAATTGGGGCCACTTGAATGACTTTAATCCTCGTATAGTATTTTATTTTAAGAAAAGTTAAACTTGTCACATTAATATTTTTAATAAGTATAACAATTTTAATATATTGTAACCTTGAATATATGCATGGATATAAGTATTTTTTTAAAATTTAATACATTTATCTTCATCATGGTATTTTATTATTATTTTTTAGGTAAAAATAATTATCTTAAATGCTTTCGCAATGATGTAGAAATATTTATTAAATTGATGGGAAAATCATATAAGTGAAATTAAAAATATTAAAATTAATATAATTTGAGATCATTAATGACATTTAAGAAGTTTTTATATTAATTTTGAATTTTAGTGATGTTTTAGAAGATTTTTATTGATGATATCTTATTGAATTGTTTTTTTTAAATTCAAAGTAAGAAATAAAGTTAAAATTGACATTAATGATATTTAAAATAAATAATATTTTATTATATGCTATAAAATTTATGTAAATATAAAATTGGGCCAAAATATTTTGATAAGCTTTAAATTTTCATCAATTATTAATTTATGGGTATTTTGGCATTTTATACAAACAATATTAACCCTAAAAGAGTTAATATCGGTGTTGTCACAATAATAATTAAATCTGTTAAATAAGGGTTAAAATCCAAAGATAAGGGAATAAATTTATTCAAAACTTATATAATTTATATTTTTTGAGATTATTACGACCTAATATCATCTTATATGCTAAATAAATTAATTTTTATACATTTTTAAAAGAAAATTAACTTATATTATTTTTATATTTTGAGAATTTCCCTGAGTGCCCCTCCCCTCTCTTATAAAAAGGAACCTCTTATTATCTTTTCATCACACATAAAACCTATTTTGTTCATTTTATCCCTATCAAAATAATTTTATATAACCCATACGGAAATTGTAGAGGTTTTTAGGAATAAAACCACCTTAGTGGTCTTAAGATGATAAGAAAAAGAGATTGTCTCAAGAAAATGTACCATTTTAATCTGGCATTTAAATTGAATTTCCTCTTCCAATTCCTTAAAATCTTTATAAAACATGCTCAAATAAGAAATCCACTATAATAAATATAATTATATGTTATTAGATCTGTATAATGACCTATATCATTCTCCACTTCTATTAAATGGGGAAAAATAAATCTTTCATGTGTACGACAGACTACCGCCTCATGAACCGATATAATTCATTTTCCATAACCATATCTCAGTAATGGTTATAATGATGGAATTAATGTATATATATTATATTAATAACATTTTTTTCATTATTAAAATATAATATATCACTTATGTTCTTACCTTTTCATGCCATAAAAATGATAACGTCGTTCGTGCGTACGTGCGAATTATCACCTCCATTTAACCATGTGATTCATTTTTCATCACCATATGAAATAGATGATACATATAAGTATATTTAAATTAATAATATTATATTACTTATATTATTATTATTATATAATGAAAAAATTATATTAACTTTTTTTTTCCGAAAAGATCATTAGAAAATAGAAAAGTTACTCTTACTTACATACAACCTATAGTCTCCTTGATTGTAACATAGTTAATTTTTCATATCCATATTTAATGGATGGATTTAAAAGTGTTTATGTATAAAAATTATAATTATTTAATTATTACTATTTGATCAATGATCTACTTATAACCACTTTGACTATATACATCATATAAATTCATTTTTTACTCATGTACCAAATATCATCAAAATGTATGATGTAAACTAAAATAATTCTAACTTTTTTATAAAATATTAATAAGTGATATAGAAGTAAAAATAAATATTAAATTTTTTAAATATTGTAAATAATTTACATAATTTTCTTACAAAGGATGATAAAGGACATGTGTAAGAAGTTGGACTTAAGGTAAGGGGCGTCGTCTCAATCTCTTTTCTTTGAGGCATATTTTGATTCTATACACCCAAAATATTTAATGAGGTATATATATATACCCATGAAAAATCATATAATTAATTTATTTATCATCATGTTATTTAATGCTTTTTTAATTTTATTCTTCCTTGGGGATTATGATTAAAATGTTTCGAAGTGGCATGTGACAATTTGAATGAGTAAATATTTAATTTCAAAATCCATTTCTCCATGTCAATATTCATGGTATTATATTACAAGTTTATTCATATGGATATATAACTATTATAAATTTATTTATTTCTATTTTTAATATAATTATATGTTTTTAAAAAATTAATCTTTTTACGTGCAATGCACAAAATGTTTTTTCTAACAACAAAAGGGATGTTCTATTCCTAATGTATACAGTGACAATGAATTTTCTTCCACTGTGAATTTTATTTTATTTCTAGATTACTTTGAAATCATACATTTTTTCTTAAATGAAAAAATATCTTTTAATTTTTTTTGTACTGAAAATGGGTTTTCAATGAAAATTGGGTTTTGGTATAGAAAATGACATTTTAAAAGAAAATGATATTTTCATTTCCAAAAGGGTTTTCATATGGGGTTAAAAGAGTTTTTAAAATGGTTTTATGATGAAAGTGTTTTATTCATAACATTTTATTTGAGAATTATATGAAAAGGGTAATCACAATATAGCTTATACTAAGGGTTGAGCCGCATTATAGATTACGTGTGAGACCGATATTTCGTATACTAAGGGTTGACCCCCATTGTAGCCCATTAGGAATGGGAGACCCGATATATCTTATGTGATGGGTTGAGACCCGTTATAGATCCTGAGTGAGACCAAAATAGATTAAAAGAAGGGAGATCCCCATTATAGATATCCAATTCATTGGGTAATAATAATGTTGTAAGTGAACCGTATGATTATTCCAATTGAAAGTGTTTTTAAATGGTATTATGTATATAGTTAACAAAGTCACAAAAAGAGATTTTTATTACATGATATGTATTTTAATGATTTTATTTGATAATAAAGTGTGTGTGTTTTTCATGTGAAAATAATTTATTTCATATGCTGAAATAACTTTGAAGATAAATGTAATATTTATATTAGTTTCATGTTTTGATAGAACTAACTGTTTTCCTTCTTTTTGTGTTCTTTATAGGGATTTTTGTGATCATACAACATTTATAAATGTTTTTTACCTGATGGGTAAGTAGAAGGTTGAATTAATGTTGACTTTAAAGAATATTTTTCATAAAAGTATTAATATTTTGAATAAAGAGTTTTATATGGTGGAATAAATAGATTCTAATAAGAAGTTTCCACTTTGTATTATATGGATTTGTAATGTTCTATAATGCCCCATCCTTAATAATTACATAAGCTTGAGTTTAATACAAAAAAAATACATTCTTTGAAATTTATTATATTTTTAGGTTTATAATTTTATAGAATTAGGCCATAACTCATACCTAACAGACTTAAAAATAAAAATTGGAAACTTCCGATCAGTATCAATTTTTCCCATAATATAAAAATTTTAATATATAGGTATAATTATTTTCATGGAAATAAAACGGGGAATTAAACTTGAATTATTCATTTCCCATACCAATCCTTAAACCATATGAAAACTTTTTAAGAACATGGGATGAGCACAAAATCTCTCTAAGAGATATAAAAATAATGGAAATAGTTAGTTTAGTAAAAACATAAAAACTCATATAACGTTTACCATTATCTTAAAATTTCATTGATAATATGAAATAAAAAAATTTCAAGTAAATAATATACACATTTTTTATAAAATAATATCATTAAAACCCATTTCATGCAATTACAACTCTTTTAGATGACTTAGGGAAACATATTTGTAAAACCCTTTCAAAACCCTTTCAATTGGAATAACCATATGACTGACCTCTAATATTATTATTACCTAATTCATTGGAGATTCATAATAGGGATCAAACTTTATATAAGATATATCGAGGTCACTCATAATCTAAAATTGGGATCAACCCCTCATATAAGCTATATTGGCCTCTCCCATTTCTCATGAGAAATAATGGGGATAAACCCTTTATATAATCTATATCGGGCTCACCCGTAATCTATAATGGGGCTCAAACATTCATATTAGTTGTACCCAGATCACCCATTTTATTAAATTCCTATGTATCATAACATGAATAATACACTTTCATTATAAATCCCATTGAAAATCTCTTTAAACCCATATAAAAAAACTTCCAGATAAAAATACCCTTTTTTTAAGAATCCATTTTCAATACCAAAATAAACTTTTCTTCAAAAAACTATTTTAAATTCCCAAATACCAACCAATATATAGAGTTTTCATATAAGTACACATGAAATCTAACAAATGATTCCAAAAAATAAATTAATTCCCATAGCGGCGGAATATTCATTGTCATCATGTATGTTAATAATAAATCATTTCTTTTGTCCTTTATCAAAACGTTTCGTGAAAGGCATGTAAAAATATTAATTTTAAAAAACCAATGAATGAAATAAAAAATATACACATAATATTATTTATAGCCCTTATATATATATATTTAAATAAACATATAAAATAATATCATGAATTTTTACATGGAGGAAAGGATCTTGGAATTAAATATTTAAACATTCAAAGTGCCTCAAAGAACTTTGAAACATTTGAATCATAAGCCCCATTAAAGAATAAAATTTACCAAATGATTAAATAACATTATAATAAATTAATTCATGTCATGACATTTCAAGGGTATGTATATAAACCTCATAAAAGAAGGTGGGTGTATAATATCAAAATATTCCTCAAAGAAAGGAGATTAAAATGATGTCTCTCACTTTGAGTCTGATTTATCACGCATGTCCTTTATCTTCCTAAATGATAAAATTATGTTAATTATTTACTTTATTTCAATCCTTTTTCATGTTTATTATTAATTTTATTTAACTTATTAAAAAGTTATAACAATTACTCAATTATGTAATTTTATGTCGGATGTTTTTGACGATAATCAGTACTTGAGACCAAAATTACTTTAGTATGATGTCTATAGTAAATATGGTCATTATTAAATCATATCAAAAAAAATAATAATTATATTAATAGTATTTTTATACATCAATTATATTTTTAAATTTATCAACTAAATATGGTTATGAAATATGAACTATTTTGCAATTAGGGAGATGACAAACCGTACATACGCAAGAGTAACATTTCCATTTTCCAATGATCATTTGGTAAAGAAGGTAAATATCATTTTATCTTTATATAATGATAATAATATTATTAATATCATATTAATTATATAAATATGATTATATATATGTCATCGATGTAATGTGGTGAAAAAAAATGAATCACACCGCTTCATGGAGGTGATAATTCACACGTACACAAGAATGATGTTATCATTTTTTGGTCATGGAAAGGTAATAAAATAAATTATATATTATCTTTTTTATAATGGATAATATTTAATTAATATAACATATAATAATTAATTCCATCATTATAACAAGTCTTTGGAAATGGTGATGAAAAATAAATTACATCGATTCAAAGGGTGGTAGTCTGCTGTACACAAGAATGATAACTTATTCTCCCATTTGAATGAAATGAAGATGAATATGGGTAATTAAAAAGATATAATAACATATAAGAGTATTTTTTATATTGGTGTTATTATTTTAATATGTTTGAATAAGGTTTTACAGAATTTGAAGAAGAAATAAAACAGAAATGATTGATTAAAAACGATACCTTTTCTTTAGACAATCTCCTCTTCTTAACACCTTAAAACCACTTAGGGTGGTTTTATAACTAATTAAATAAAAATATAATGTGGGGAAGGACTCTATGAATGTATTTGGATAGGGATTTAATTATTAAAAAGGATTTTAGGTGTGATAAAAGAGAATAATATGTTCCCTTTTACAAGAGAGGGGAGGGCCACTCTTGGAATTTATCAAAATATTAAATTAATATAAATTAAATTTTTGTTCAAAATAGATCATTTATAATTTATTTAGAAGTTATGATAATTATGGGTCCTAATAAATTAATCCAATGGAAAGTATATATATTTTTACAATTGTTTAATCCTCATCTTTTGGGTTTAACCCTTATATAACCCCTTTAATTCTTACCAAGACAACATGGATTATTACTATTTAAGGGTTAATATAATTACAATAAAATAACAAAGAAACCATAAATGGATAATTTATTAAATTTTTAAAATTATCAATATTATTTTATGAATTTTATATTTTAATAATTTAATAAAATATTATTTATTTCAATTATCATTAATGATAATTTTAACACTATTCATTACATTGAATTTTTCAAAAAATAATTACAATATGATATATTAAAACAAATATTTTAATGAATCCTCAATAGGACAAATTAATCTATAAAATTAATGTATGTTATTAATTATCTCAAATTATATTTTTTTAATAGTTTTAATATCATTTATTCTATATTTCTATTAATTTTATAATTACCGAATCACCGTGGTAATAAAAATCACTTTCACGCTTTCCAAAAATAAAAGGGAACTATTTAATAAATTTTGACCTTATAATTATAATTATTGAATCCATTTTTCAAAATTAAAAACAAAAAAGTGTCTAATAAAAATTTAAAATTTATCCCATTGATGGGGTGAGAAAGCAGGTCTTTAAAGTAAAGATGTTAAAATGTTTTAAATGATTTTATGTCCAAATTAAATATGAAAATGATTATAATGACCTAAATTGGATTAATATTTGTATAAATTATCTAATGATACTTTTAAAATAATATAAAATATAATTTAACATTAAATATTTTTATACGAAAGGTCAGTTTTCAATTAAAATGCAACAATTTTCAGTACTCACCAAAAATTGAAACTTATCAAAAAAATAACAAAAATTAAACGAAAGTAAATTTTGATATTATGAATTAAAAAATAAATTTTATTTTTTAATATAAAATTTATAAAAGTTTCCAAACGTAGTTTTAAAAAAAATCCACCATTAAAAGGAAAAATAACTACTTTTTTTAGAATTACATATTTTATGCGTGAAATTAGATTTATTATTATTTAATCCATATCAAATCAATTGAATTAATTTAAAAAAATTATAAACATGTGTTAAAATTATATAGTTATTCCAATTACAAACCACCAATATTATGACTAGGTGATAAATTCAATATTAAATAATAATATTTTTTAGATTAGTTAAGATCAATATGGTGTATTTTTTACGCTATCTAATATAGTGTTTCCTTTTAAAATATCAAGATGTTACATTATAACCCCATTTAATAACTTGAATCCTTATAATTTTAACTCAGACTTGGTAAACATAATTCTACTATTCAAAATACATTTATTGAAATACCACATCAGAACAAGGGTCAATAAACATATAATTGAAGAGTGGGAAAGGAAAGTGTAAAGGTTCCCTGAGGTAACAAATTATACAATTATATGTAAGAAAACATGGACATGGATGAAGAAAAATAACTATAATTTTTTGATAAAGATTCATAGAGAACACGATCATTATAAATTTAATACTCACAAATCCATAAATCTGTAATGGGACAAAAGTTCATTGATTTTCAAGTAAGAAAAGTACATAAGGAACACTTTTCTTTCTAAATAATTTTCTTATAGGTTATAAATTCCTTAATTTTATAAGATTTTAATGAAATATAATTTCTTAATATATTTATATTTTATAAGAATAACATCATCCTCATAAAATTCCATGAATTATGATGTAAATACCTAAAAATAACCATAATCATGAAAGATTTTATAAACCCTAAAGGTTAAAAATACATTAAAAATCATTTCTAAGAGTAAAAGAATAATTCTCATTAAATAAAAGTCTTACATAAACATAAAAAAATCACAAAAAAGTCCTTAATCACTTTAGGATATCATCAATTAAAACCTTATAAGGATTTCATAAAACCTTAATATTTTGGTTAACCATTAAAAAATACTAAGCACCCAAAATCATCCATAAATTCACAAAATGTCTCAACATCAATTAAAATAGTAGAAAAATATATTCACACACCTTTTTTTCTGATCTAGATTTTTTCCACTTTGAGTATGAAACCTCAAATACACAGTAGCTTAATTTTTCAACTAATTTCAACTAAAACATATCACTCTCAAATGGATATCTATCATCCTATTATTGGATTGTTCATGAGTATTTAATTTTTAGTCATAAACCTTGTGACAAAAAAACATACCATATCGGTAACAATTTCTAGATCCTAACATACATTACAGAAATGTAATTTACCACAATTTAAAAAAGTTTTAGGCTTACCTCAATAATTCCTTGTTGGTTGCTTCTCCATTTCCTACCACCTTGACTATTTCTTAATCTTGTCATCTCATGGCCTATAGTCGTCGACAAACACCATCTCAACTTCCACATAACATTTAAATTCTCATGCTTCCAATGATCTTCGTAATCCTGGTTTTAATTCAAAGTAAAATCTATTAATTTTACTATAGATGTATTGAATAATGTCCAACAAATAATTGGAAAATATTATGAATCTTGCATCATACGTATCCATAGAAACTTTATCTTTTTACCTCTATTATAGGAATTTTTTCTCCATTCAAATACGAAAAACATAGGGAAATATTAATAAAGGAAAATATTCTTAAAATTTTTCCATTCCATAGCATCAAGATCATTTTTCTCTTCTATATTTTTAACAAAAGACCACCATCGATCAGCTTCACCTTCAAAATGATAGATGGTGAAAGTTACCTTCTGTATTTTCGACATCCCATGACGTTAAATATCTTCTCCAAGGAATTGATTCATCCTTAGGCTACCAATGGGTTAGATGATCCATTGAATGATGAGGGATGTTTCCTCATAGAATGATCCATGATAGACATGTTCCATAAGGGTACATTAGGTTATTATCTCACATGAATGACACCACTATTTATATCTCGTGTGAACTAATACATAACTTCAAAACACTTTTATATTCCAATTCCAACCATTTCATGATGCATATTTGGAAAGATATTTTCCTCTTAGTGCCTTCCCACTGAATATTCCTTGTTTCTTATATGGAAAACCACTCTGAAAAAAGAAAATTTAGATGAATCAATATGGTAATATTGAAATTAGTCATCACTTCAACACAACCATGAATTAAAATATTCTATGGACATGCTATTGACAATACACTAACCTCTAAAGTTGTCTAAAGATTCATTTAATACCAACTGTAAAGCCACATCCTTAATCATTTCACAATCATGAGTTTAAGAATATAATTTTAATTTCTTTCATATTGAGTATATTTTAAATTATATAGTTTTATATAATTAGGCCATAACACATACATAACAAAACCATAAAAAAAACAAAGTGGACACTTTTGATCTATATCCATTTTAAGAATCCATTTTGAATACCAAAAAACAATTGTTTTTTAAAAAATAAATTATAAAATACCCAAAAATATAAATAGATTTTTTAATTTAATAAAACATGAAATATTTTAAAGGAATCCAAAAATAAAATAATGGCTACCATGCAGGGAAAGTCATTATCATCGTGTACATTAAGAATTGAACATTCCTTTTGTCGTTTTTCAAAATTTTTCATGCAAGACACATCAAAAAATTAATTTTTGAAAAATATTGAATGAAATTAAAAATATAAATAAAATAAAATTTATATTCCTTTTATATCCATATAAATAAACATATAAAATAATATCATGAATATTGACATGGATCAAAGGATTTTAAAGTTAATTCTTTAAAAACTCAAAGTGTCCCGTATTACTTTGAAAAATTTGAATCAGAAGCCCCATGAAGGAATAAAATTTAGCAAAGAATTAAATAACATTAGAATAAATAAATTCATTATATGATATTTCATGGGGTAGTATATACACCTCATAAAAGAAGTTGGGTGTATAATATCAAAATATGCCTCAATGAAAGGAGATTGAGGCGAAGTCTCTTAGCTTGAGTATGATTCGTAATGTATATTCATTATCTTACTAAATAATAAACGTATGTTAATTATGTAATAGATTTAGAACCTATTTTAAATTTATTATTACTTTTATTTCAATTATTTCTGTTTCATAAAATTTACTTATTTATTAATGTTTACGTTAGAGGTTTTTAATGATATTCGGAACTTGAGTCCAAAATTACTTTGGTATGATGACAATAGTCAAAGTGGTCATTAGTCCATCATATACAGAATAAAAATACGTAAATGATTATAATTTTTATACATAATTTATTCTTTTAATTCCATCCATTAAATATGGTTATGAAAAATGAACTACGTTACAATCGTGGAGATAGTAAGTTTTATACACACATGAGTAACATTTCCATTTTTAAATTATCATTATGGGAAAAAAATTATTATTTTATATTTATATAATAATAATATTATTATTATTAATACCATATAATTAATATATATATTTATATATATAATCCATGTGATTTAGTAATGAAAAACAAATCACATCGCTTCGTGGAGCTGCCAATTCACATTTACACACGAACAACGTTATCATTTTTCTATACATGGAAGGGTAATATTTTAAATGATATATTATATTTTAATAATGATAACTATGTCATGAATATAATATATAAACATTAATTCCATCATAATGACAATTCTTGAGAGACAATTTTGGAAAATGAATTACATCGGCTCGCGAAGCGGTATTCCATTGTACACACATATTATGAATTATTTTCCCATTTGATGGAAAAGAAGATGGATATGGGTAATTTTATAAATATAATAACATATATTTATTTTTATAATATATGATTTATTATTTTATATTGGTTTAATAAGGTTTTATGGATGCCTAATAAGAAATAAAATAGAAATGCTTGATTAAAAACGATACCTTTTCTTCAGACTATATTCTTTGAATAACACCTTGAGTCAAATAAGGGTGGTGTTATTCCGAAAATAAGACCTATAAAATTTCTGTAGGGATTCTAGGAAGATTGTTTGATAGGTTTTTTCGGAATAAAATAGATTTTTAAGTGTTATGAAAAGAGAAGGCATGGTTCCATTTTATAAGAGAGGGGAGGGACACTATTGGAATTTCTCAAAATATTAAATTAATATAAATTAAATTTTTATTCCAAATGGATCCAAAATGATTTATTTATCATATAAAATGATTATGGGTAAAAATAATGTCATACAATGAAAATTATATATATCTTTACTATGGTTTAATCCTTATATTTTGGTTTTAACCCTTATTTAAACCCTTTAATTATTATCATGAAAACATGTATTTTTTTTATTTGGGGATTAATATAGTTACTAAAAAATGGTAAAAAATCAAAAATGGAGAAATTATTAAAATTTATACCATATCCTAATTTTTTAGCAAAATTTTATATTTTTATAAATTTTATATTAATTAATAAAATATTATTTATTTTAAATATCATTAATGTCAATTTTGAGACTATTCTTAGTTTGATTTTAAAAAATCAATAAAACATGTTATCTTCAGAAAATAAACTTTTAATGCATCTCCAATATGTAAAGTTAGTCTATAATTTTTTTTATAACATTAATTATCTAAAATTATTTTTATTTGAATTATTTTAATATCATTTATGCAATTTTTCCATTAATATAATAATTACTAAATCATCATTTTTCATGACTTTAAGGTAATCATTTCTTCCATAAAAATTATGAATAAATTACCATGATGAAGATATAAATTTTAAACTAAAAAATAATATTTAGGGTCTAAAATAAATTTTGGGTGGCCATATATTAAAAATTTTATACCTATTATAAACATTAGTTCAAAAAGTTTGACTTTTTAAAAATAAAATACTATAAGTGGATTAAAGTAGAAAAAAATGACTCCAAGAAGTTATAAATTTAGAAAAAAAGTTTATTTTGGTCTAAAATAAATCATATAATAAAATTGTGGAAACTTTTAGGGTAATTTTATTATCCTTATCACATTATTTTTACCCTTTATTACCAGATTTACCCTTAAGAGTGGTAATAAATGTTATTAAGTTTACGGTTAATATTGTCCAAAAATAAAGTGTATCTATTTAATAAATTTGATACTTATGCTTCCAAATATGTAATCCTTTTTTTTTATAATTCAAAACAAACAAGTTGATAAAATTAATTTAAAATTAATCCTGTAGATAAGGTGAGAAAGATAGTTTTTAATGTGAAATAGTTCAAAATTTTGAAATGTTTTTATATATAAATTCAATATGAAAATGATTCCAATTAACTAAAATGGATTAATATATGTAAATTTTATATAAGTTTACTTTAAAATAAATATTAAATAAAATATATCATTATAAATTATTTAGATGAAAATTTTGTATTCAATTAAAATGTAGTATTTTTGACTATTCATCAAAAAAATGAATATTATCAGAAAAATATCAAAAATTATACCAAAGATAATTTTTATTTTATAATTTTAAAAATTATGTTTATTAATTCAAATTATGTTATTAAAATTTTCAAAATTTATATTCAAAATCAGTCTTCAATTAAAAGACTATAAAACTGCCTTTTTGGTAGAATATATCTTTTATACATAGAAGAGGATTTGTTCTTATCTTTTGAATATAAAATATATGGAATGAATATAATTTTTTTATTAACCTGTGTAAACATTAAATAGTTTTTCATATTCATACTCTCTGATATAGCATCTATTTGATAACTTCCATATTAAATAATAACATTTATTTGGTCATTTAAGCTTGATGTGGTGTATTGTTTATGCTATCTAATATAGGGTTTTTGTTTTGAACTGTCCTTTGATACCAAATATAATGGCCCAAACATAATCACTAAATTATCTTTAGTTTTTTTTAAATATTTAATTTAATTTTATTTGAGTATCTTTTTAGGTCTAGAGTTTTAGAGAATTGGGCTATAACCCAATCATCACAATACCATATAATACAAACTGTTCTCTTTCAATCCGTATCCATTTTTTTACAACATATAATACTTTTTAAATGAAAAAATTTCCCATTAATGACAATTATTCATGAAATTTAACATGAATTTTTCCATACCCTTACAATTTCTATGAAAATCAATTAATAATGTGGGATGAGCACAAAAATCTCAGTATGGGATACACAAATAAGGAAAACTGTTAGTCCTGTGAAAACATGAACAATAATATAATATTTAACTTTATCATAAAATTCATTTGATAATATTAATTAAAAAATTTTAACATAAAAAAACACACATTTTGATTAAATAAAATCATTCAAACCCACAATATGGAATAAAAACCTTTTTTGGCGACATAGAACATCATATATATAGAACCCTTTTCAAAACCCTTTAAATTGGAATAACCATACTTCCAAATTCCAAAATTACCATTACCCAATGTATTAGAGATAGATAATAGGTATAACCCATCATTTAATATCTATCAGCCTCTCTCATGAGCTACAATGTGGCTCAAAACTCCATATAACCTATATCAGGCTCACCCATTTCTCATGATTTATAATGGGGCTCAACCCTTTATATAAGTTACATAAGGATCACTTATAAGCTATAATGGGGATTAAAGCTTCATATAAGTTATATCAGGCTCATCCATTTCATGTAATTCTCAAGTACCATATCATGAATAAAACAATTTAATCATAAAACCCTTTGAAAAACTCTTTTAATCCCACTGAAAAACACTTTCAAAAAAGAAATTACCATTTTCTTTTAAATACCCATTTTCAATAGAAACACATGAGTTTCTTTTAAAACCCATTTAATTTTTTTGTTCCAAAGAGTATTTTTCATTTAATAAAATGTATAATCTTTCAAAGGAATATTGAAATAAACTAACAGTCACTATGGTAGAAAAGTCGTCATCGTCTTGTACGTTAATAATAGAACTTTCTTTTTGACGTTTGTCCAATCCTTCCGCGTAAGACACATAAAAAGATTTATTTTTAGAACCTTTGAGTGAAATAAAAACTGGAAATAAAATTTCATTTAGATTCCTTTTATATCCATATAAATAAATATTTAAAATAATATCATGAATATTAACACAAAAGATATTATTTTGAAATTAATTCATTAAACAGTCAAAGTGTCCCATACCCCATTGAAACATTTGAATCATATGACCCATGAAAGAATAAAATTTACTAATGAATTATATATCATTATAATAATTAAATTAATGATATGATATTTCAAGGGTCTGTATATACACCTCATTAAATTAGGTTGTTGTATAACATAAAAATTTTCCTCAATGAAAGGATATTGAGACGAAGTCCCTTACCTTGAGTTTGAATTATCACAGATGACCTTTATATTCATGAATAATAAACTTATGTTAGTTATTTACTTTATTAGGAATATTTTTTCATTTTTATTATTCCTTTTATATCACTTATTACTATTTTATAACAATTTTTAATTATTTATGTTCACATTAGATCTTTTGATGATATTCAGTACATGAGTCCAAAATGACTTGGTATGATGTGTATAGTCAAAGTGATCATTAATCCATCATATCAGGAATAATAATCATGAAATAATTATCATTTTTATAAAAAAATTATAATTTAAAATACATCTATTAATTATTGATATGAAAAATGAGCTATGTTACAACCGTGGAGACGGTATGACGTACTCCGCATAGGTAACGTTTCCATTTTTCAATGATCATTCAGTAATAAATTTAAGTAGAATTTTATATTTAAATAATTATAATAATATCATTAATATTATATTAATCATAGAAATATTCTTATATGTATCGTCTATGTGATTTGGTGATGAAAAATTAATCACATCGCTTCATTGAGGTGATAATTCACACGTACGCACGAACGACGTTATCATTTTTATGTGCATCGAAAGGTAAGAAAATAAATGATATATTATCATTTAATAACTATAAATATGTCATAATATCATATATAAATAGTAATTCCATCATTATAACCATTATTTAGAGATGGTTATGGAAAATCAATTATATCGGGTCATGAGGTGATAGTCCACCTTACACATGAACAATTGATTCTTTTCCCATTTGATGGATGTGTGGATTGATATAGGAAATTATAATAACATAATAACATCTAATTATATTTATTATAATTTACTTGTTATTTTTTCTTTGTTTTATAATAATTTATGGGTTAGAAGATATAAAAGAGAAACTCCTGATTAAAAATGATACCTTTTTTTCAGACAATCTCCATTTCATAACCCCTTAAGACCAATAAGGGACTTTTTCATCCTAAACTAGGACCTCTAGAGTATGGGGATGAATTCTAATATCGTATTTGGATAGTTATTGGATAAACCAAATAGTTTTGTAGGTGGCATGAAAGGAGAATAAAAGGTTCCCTTTTATAAGAGAGAGGAGAGGCACTCTTGGAGTTTCACAAAATATTTAATTAATATATATTAATTTTTTCTTTCAAATGGATCAAAAATTATTTATTTAAAATATAAGAATATCTTTTGTTGAAATCCTTTCATCCCAAAATATTTAGATATTTTTTACTAAATTTATACACTTATCATTTGGTTTTAAACCTTATTTAACCACTCTAACTCTTATTGTGACAACATGGAGTTTTACTATTTGATGGATAATTAAGTTATAATAAAAAGAAAAACGACCCAAAAATGAAAATTTTATGAATTTTTAAACCTTATCCCAATCATATTAAAAAAATTATATTTTTATAAAATCTATATCATTTAATAAAATATTATTTATTTTAAAAATTATCAATGTTAATTTTGTTACTATTCATGACATTGACTTTTACAATAATCTATACACAAAGATATCGTCAAGACAAATTTTCTAGAAAATAACTAACATGTAAAATAAATATATCAAAATTTTTGTACGAGATTAATTATATCAAATTATCTTTTTTAAATATTTTAAATAACATTTATTTTATTTTTCCTTTAATTTAATAAATACTACTTCATCATTGTGAAAAATGTAATGAAATTATTTATTCCCTAAATTTTTTTAAAAAATATATGATGAATATAAGTATTGTTTCTTTCAAATTTTTTTTGTTCAAACATATCTTCTAAATGACCATATATTAAAAATATTATACTTATTAAAATCACGAGTTTGAGAAGTTTTAATTTTCTTAAAATAAAATACTATAAGGTTATTAATGTAATAAAAGTGGATCTAAAAGATCATAAATACATCCAAAGAGTTATTTTATTCAACACTTACTCATATAGTAAAATTATTACAATTTTTAGGTTAATATTCTAATCATTATCATAATTATTTTTATCCTTAATTACACGATTTACCCTTAACCATGTTGATAAAAATTACTAAGTTTACTATTCATATTGTCCAAAAATAAGAGAGACCAATTTAGTAAAAATATATCTTATTATTTAAAACATGGAGTCCATTTTTTATAATTAAAATAATATAAGTGGATAAAATGAATTTAAAATTAATCCCATAGACAGGGTGAGAAAGTTGATTTTCAAAGTGAAAATGTTCTAATGTTCATAAAGTTTTTCTATCAAATTTCAATATGAATTTGATTAAAATAAAAAAATGTGATATAAATTTGTATAATTAATATAATTTTAGTTTAAATTTTTTAAATATAATTCAACATTATAAGTTATTTAGATGAAAAGTTACTTTTCAATTAAAATGCAGTATTTTCACTATTCCTTGAAAAATAAAAATTATCCAAAAAATACCAAAAATTCATCCAAATTAAAATTTGATTTTAAAATTTAATGTATATATTTTTTTAGATTAAATTTCTAATATTTACAAAATTAATTTGAAAACAAGTGTTCCATTAAAAGGGGTCAAAACATCGTTTTTTAGGAAAAAATAATCTTTTATATGTAAAATTGGAGTTGTTATTTCACTATGCCTATAAAATCTTTTAAATGAATATAATGTGTTTTAGAAAAAAATTTATTCATTAAATAATAGTTATTTTTATTAAAGAAATTTCCTTCTTCCAAATTAAAAATGTTTTCAATTTTTGAGTTTTGGAGAATTTGGCCATAACTCATCTATAAAAAATCATAAAATACAAAGTTTCCACTTTAAATCATTATAAATTTTCCCATAATAGAAAAGTTTTAAAATAAATAATGAATTATATTCATTTAAAAACTCCATTACTTTCATCTTGACATATTTATCTTCCATACCGATCCTTAAACACTGTTAGAACATTTTAAAAACATGCGATGAGCATAAAAACACAGTATGGGATATAAGAAGAAAAAAGCTGTTACTTTAGTAAATTCATGAAAAATCATATGATGTTTTTCATTATCTTCAATTTTTTTATGAATATGAAATAAAACGTTTTCACATGAAAAAACAGAGATTTTTCTTAAAAAATCATTAAAACCCATAGCAAGTAATTAAAACTATTTTAGGTGACTTTGAGAATCATAACATAAAACCTTTTCAAAGCCCTTTCAATTGGAATAACCCTATAGCTGACTTCAAATATTATTAATACATAATTAATTATAGATCTATAATGGAAATCACCCTTCGTATAAGTTATATTTGGATCTCCTGTGATCTACAATTGGGCATAACCCTTCATATAAGATATATTGGGCTCACCCATTTCTCATGAGCTATAATGGGAATCAAACCTTCATATAAGCTGTCACGACCCGTCCCAGTGGGGCCCGAGCCGCAAATCCCCAAGCCCACCTCCAATAGGCCAGGGGCTAGTGACTAGCACCATTTTGGCATGCCACTAACATGGGAGGCATTGCCTATAAACATGTACACACCCACACACATCTCCGAGTCCACAAATCTGAAATGTAAAAACTACTAAAAATTGAAATGAATGCATACACTAAAATTCCAACCAAAAGAGTACAACAGGAAAGTAATGTACAGTAATGTAAAACCCTGTGCCAAAAGTACAAGCCCACCCAAATAAAGCCTGCAACAATGTCACGACCCGCCTTCACCAAAAGGATGGAAGGGTCAGCAGATTGCCAGGCCCTTCCTTATTTTAGTTGAAGGAGAGATAATGACCCCCGAGAACCGCCTTCAATAGGCCCCGGAGTGGAAACTAGCACCAAGGGTATAGAAATTTCTCACAAATGGAATGCATTACCCCGTTGTGTTTTATAAGATCGAGAGATGAGATGATGAAACTCAACAACACCAAGGTAAAAGAAAAGTAAAGCCACAAGTACAAAAGACGACTACAAGGTAAGTACCAAAGAGGAAAAGCAACAACTGAAACTTCCCCAAAGGTCCGAGCTAGTAAGGTCATGCGTGATCCCCGAAGTCCTCCTGGAATCCTGAAATTAGTTTTATATACGTAGGGTGAGCATACAAGTACAATCAGTAGGGAAAACCAAAGACTCTCGTGCACAAGTGGGGGAACGTACTAAAGTCCCGTGAGAAAAAGAGTAAACCAAACACCTAACAAGGCAAACTATCCAACCCAGGCCTCACCAAGGAACACTCCCCAAATAACGCAAGTCAAGTAATATATATAATAAGATCACATCGATTTTTGGGTACCCCGCGCCACTTTCCCCCTGGTTATTGAGACATCCTACGCATCGGACCAATCCCGTCATTCTCACCGCAGTCCCACTGCCACACCTGCCCGCACACACTTGGGCCACAACCACACGCAGTCCCACTGCCGAAATCCCGCCCGCACACACCTAGGCCACAACTGTCACATATAACCACGCCTGCAAACACCTAGGCCAGAACAACCACCACCACGCCCAAAGACACCTGGGCTAAAGGATCCACTGCCATGCCCGAAGACACCTGGGCCTCATCCCGAAGACACATGGGAAAACCACCTGCCGCACACACCTGGCCAAACACCACACTACCCCGCCTGAAGGTTCTTGGGCTAATAATGGACCTCAGGCCATCACAGCCTGCCTGAAGATACTTGGGCTATCCGGGAAAGGGAGTAGAAAACGAGCTAATAACCAGCCACTAAGAATAGTGTTGGAAAAAACACCCTCCCCCATGAAATGGGGGTGTTCGGCACTAAGTGCTCAACTTGGGTGGGGCACGAATAAGAAACACAAATCTACAAGTATATATATATAGGTAACAAGCACTCACCCAAGCTAGGTTTTTCTTCAGACAGCCTACAGATCACAACAACACTCAAGTCCGAGTCACGACTCACGCTAACAACCCATTTGTCCCTATCTTATTTCACGTTCAGTAATAATGTTTACGTTTAAGCACTACTGGGCAACTAATAGGCATAGGCATAAGTCCAGGAAAGTAAACAGTCAAACATCAACCAAAATTCCCGCACCGGGTTCTCAACAACAGAGGATTCCACCCCAATTTGTGATATAAACAAGTATCCACCCAGTCTTAAAACTCACAACCACCAAATCCATACCAAAAGGAGATCACATCCCCCAAATTCCCACAACCACCCAGAGTATAAAAGAATAGGGGATCCCATCCCCTCCCACATCTCCAGCAATCGGCCCGAAAGGAAAACAACCAACTACCACCACCAACACAAGCGGGCCCTTGCCGGTATTTTCATATTTAAACGACTTAACACACTCCATGATTCAAATTCCATGTGTTCTAACCAGAAGTTATCATAGAAGGTTTGATCCTGGTGCTTTCAATTTATTCAGCCGGATATACGTGATTAACCAATTCACTTTTCACAGCATGAGTTTACAACCACAAACAAGACATTTAAAACATCATCAGGGTTCATTAGTGAACAAAAAACGACCACGAATGACCTCGATTTTCAGGAGGCATAAGCCAGAACAACTCAACAAGATGGTCATAGAAGAAAAAACATCAAAATATAAGACATCATCAACAATCACAGCCCCCCCTCTTTCTTTATAGAATTCGTTCATTATCTTTAATTAGGTATGGTTTATCCAATTCTACTAAATCAAAAGAACGCCCACCCCTCATGATACACAAAAGAGAGAGTCAAATTAGAAATTCCCTACTTGTTGATAGATGATTGACGATTAGGCCAGGGGCGCGGAACTTTACGGATAACGATGCACCCGATGCACCAGAAGCTGTTTGTGAAAAGCCACGATCGAGGAAAGAGAAACCACTACTAACCCTTAGTATATAAGAGCCAGGGACGGTTGAGGTGAAAACGTGAAACTGCGTAAGGCGTGGGGGTCGTGGGTTGACCACGCGGCTCCACTCATCACAAAAGGGGGTCGGGTGGTTGAAGACTACTCATGAATTGATTAAGTATTTAATTAAAACTCTTATGCGTGTTACAGGTCTTTAAAACATGCGCAAACAGGTCAAAATAGGGTTTAAAACCCTATTTGCGCAAAAGGGAGCGCTACTGGAAACAACTTGACAAGGCTGGGTGACACCGATCGGTCTCACCGATCGGTCGCACCGATCTGTCTCACCGATCGGTCTCACCGATCGGTCTCACAGATCGGTCGCGCCGATCGGTCTCGCCGATCGGTCTCGCCGATCGGTCTCCCCGATCGATCTCACCGATCGGTCGTGCCGATCGGTCTCACCGAGACGCCACTCCTTTAGGACTCGGATTTTGGCAAAGGGAAGGACCAAGAGAGTCTGGGTCATCACATCAGATACCTCTCAAACTATTCTCGTCCCTGAGAATTTAAACAACCGAGAAGGAAAGGGCGGGTCCGAAAAACCACCCCGAAAGATACCTCTCAAGAGTGAACCTCATCGTTAACTAAGAACACCTTCCTGTCACGAACTAAGAAACATACCATGCCAAACTGCCCGGGCATGTGGGTTGGGGAGTCTCCTCCCCCATGTCAAGATATTATTCGCTTTGGGCGGCACTGACTCGTCCGCACGAGTTTAATCGCATCCACCTTAATGCATCTTGATTAGTGGTTGGGTTCTCTCCTTCCCCATAGCCGAGGCTTTTCACACAGAAGCAGAGGAAGAAAACCAGTACATTTCATAGCCAAAAGACAAAACGTTCTACCCCAATAGGTACAACAAGGAACAAAACTCAAAACAACTTCGGGTACTGGGTACGCATCTATGCTTCCCTCTCCCACGTACTCTCCTCAAGCCCACCATGTCTCCACAACACACGAACCAAGGGGATGGTTCGCCCGTGAAGCACCTTCTCCTTGCGATCCTCAATCACCACTGGTCTCTCCACAAAGGTCACGTTGTCCTCGATGTACAGCTCACCCCAATCAAGGACGTGTGAATCGTCGTGTAGATACCGATGGAGCTGGGAGACATGAAAGACATCATGTATCCTTAGTAGCGGCGGTGGAAACGCTAGCTGGTAATCCACTTCACCGACCCGCCGCAACACTTGGAAGGGTCCGATGAATCTGGGAGAAAGCTTACTCCCTTTGCCGAACCTCCGCTGCCCATGTTGAGGGGAGACCTTCAAGAACACGTTGTCCCCAACCTCAAACTCCAAGGGCCTCCTCCTGGTATCAGCATACGACTTATGTCGGTCCTGGGCCGCCTTCATCCTTTCCCGTATGAGCTGAACCTTCTCTTTTGTGTTCTACACCACCTCCGGGCCAAGGATGCCTGCCTCTCCTACTTCGGCCCAACACATAGGTGAACGTCATGGCCTCCCATACAAGGCTTCAAACAGAGCCATGCCAATGGTAGAGTGATAGATATTACTGTAAGCGAACTCTAACAGGGGCAGGTTCACACCCATGATCCTCCTGAGTCCAGAACACATGCCCGTAGCATATCCTCCAAGGTCTGGATGGTGCGCTCTGTTTGTCCATCTGTCTGGGGATGGAAAGCAGTGCTAAGGCATAACTGGGTGCCAAACTCATGATGCAATCCTCTCTAGACTCACGAGGTAAACCGTGTATCCCTATCCGAGACTATAGTCCCCGGAACTCCATGAAACCGCACCACCTCATCCACGTACTTTTGTGCCAAAGCATCCAAAACACTCGACTCCCTGATCACCAGAAAGTGAGCCAATTTCGTCAACCTATCCACTACCACCCAGATGGCATTATACCCTCCTTAGACCTTGGGTAGTCCCGTGATGAAATACATAGAGATGTCATCCCACTTCCACTCGGGGGCATCTAGAGGCCGCAGTAGGCCGCTTGGAACTCGGTTTTCAGCCTTCACTTGCTGACACACTAAGCACTTGGCCACAAAATCGGCCACCACTCGCTTTACTCCGGGCCACCAAAACTGCCTCTTCAAACCCTGGTACATCTTGGAAACTCTTGGGTGTACCACTAGGGGTGAGTTGTGGAACTCACAGAGAACCTTGCCACGCATCGCCTCTGGGACAAACAACCTTTTCGAGAAAAGAATCCGGTTCTGACCATCCTTTGTCCATCCCTCCAGAGCATTGCCTTGGTCAACTTGGTCACGCATCACTTCGCACTCTAGGACTCCCCACTGAGACTCCTCCACATGATGAAATAGGGATGACTGCATTGTCATCTGATATAGGTAGCCTCTTCCTCTATCCATCTTCTCATCCAGGTGTAAGGCAGCCAACTCTTCCATTTCCCTCCAGGCATCTGCCGACTCTCAGACCACATCCTTCTGCGTCCTCCTGATCAAGGCATCATCCACTACATTGCCATTGCCTTTAGTATAAGAGATCTCGAAGTCGTAATCCTGGAGGAACTCCACCCATCTCCACTGTCGCAAGTTTAAGTCCCACTGGGATAAGATATACTTCATGCTTTTGTGATCCGTGAAGACCACAAAGCGTTCCCCGATGATGTAGTGCCGCCATAACTTTAACACAAAAACGACCGATGCAAGCTCCAGGTCGTGGGTGGCATAATTACGCTCATGTGGGCGTAGCTGCCTGGACCCATCAGAGATCACCCCTTGTCGCTGCATCAACATGCATCCCAGGCCCTATCCCGAAGCATCCACTACTGGAAAGATGATCTTTCCCAACACTTCTATACCAACGGTTTGTAAAAATTGTTGGTATAGCTACCATTTCCCAACGGTTCACCAAAACAGTTGGGAAAGCCATAGATTTCCCCACCTTTCCCAACGGTTTGGAAAACCGTTGGGAAAGGGCGTGTTTTGAGCCTCTTTACCAACGGTTCACCAAAACCGTTGGGAAAGAGTGACCCTTTGCCAACGGTTCACCAAAACCGTTGGGAAAGGGTGTGTTTTGAGCCTCTTTCCCAACGGTTCACCAAAACCGTTGGGAAAGAGTGACCCTTTCCCAACGGTTCACCAAAACCGTTGGGAAAGGGTGTGTTTTGAGCCCCTTTCCCAACGGTTCACCAAAACTGTTGGGAAAGGGTGTGTTTTGAGCCTCTTTCCCAAGGGTTCACCAAAACCGTTGGGATAGGTTCTTTAATTTTTATCCAGATCTACTAACCGGGAACATTATATAAATCAAAATTTTAAATAATTATGATAATACATATATATATTTATGAAATTATGTTTACAAAAGTGATGTTAGCTTAGTGGTTAAGTCGTTCGATTATAAACGAGGGGTCATGGGATCAAATCCCAGCGGATGTTTTATTTTTGGAATTTATATACCAACGGTTCCATTACCGTTGGTATAGATTTCATATTACCTATACCAACGGTTTTTGGAAAACCGTTGGTATAGACCTATCCCAACGGCTTACTTGGATACGGTTCTCCAAACCGTTGGTATAGGCTATACCAACGGTTTGGAGGCCTATACCAACGGTTCCAAACAGTTGGTAAAGGTTAGTTTTCCAGTAGTGATCACAGAATACCTCATAGGCCACCCCTTATTCTAGTAATCTCAGCACTGGGGCACTAACCAACTTCTCTTTCAGATAGCTGAAGGCGGACTCACACTGCTCACTCCACAAGAAACCCTGGTCCTTCTTGGTCAGAGCCGTCAAAGGGGCTGCTACTCGGGAGAAGTTGGGTACGAATCTCCGGTAGTAACCCGCCATCCCGAGGAAACTTCGGACTTCCGCCACATTCGTGGGTGCTTCCCAAGAAACAACTGCCTCAACCTTTGATGGGTCCACTGCTACCCCCTGCTCGGACACCACATGCCCGAGGAAGTACACTTCCCGTGTCTAGAACTTGCATTTTGACAACTTCCCATAGATCTGGTGCTGTCGGAGGACCTCCAAAACTGTCCTCAGGTGCTCTGCATGGTCCTCCTCTGATCTTGAGTAGACCAGGATGTCGTCGATGAACATAACCACGAACTGATCCAGGTACTCCTGGAAGATGGAGTTCATAAGCCCCATGAACACAGCCGAGGCGTTCGTAACACCGAAGGGCATGACTACGAACTCGAAGTGTTCATACCTACACCTGAACGCTGTCTTTGGGATGTCGTTCTCTTTCACCCTCAGCTGGTGGTACCCAGACCGTAGGTCGATCTTCGAGAACCATCCTGCCCCTTTCAGCTGGTCGAAAAGATCATCTATCCTTGGAAGAGGGTAGCGATTCTTGATCGTCACCTGATTCAGCCTCCTGTAGTCTATGCACAACCTAAGACCACCATCTGCCTTATTTGAAAACTAGACCGGAGCACCCCACGGTGACACACTCTGACGAACTTAACCTCTCTTCATCAGATCGTCAATCTGTATCCGCAACTCCCGTAGCTCCGAAGGATCCATCCGGTAAGGACCCATAGAGATTGGACGAGCGTCGGGCTGCAGGTCTATCCCGAACTCGATATCACGTCGAGGGGGTAGAGTCGTCACCTCCTCAGGAAAGATGTCCATAAACTCACAGACGATCTTTGGCATTTCCACCATTTCAGCATCTACTAATTCCACTGTCATCTCGGTCAACAAGAAGAGGAGAGTTTCCTCTCTCCTATTTCCCTTCGGACTGCTCCGCTCGCTGATGAAGGTAACATGCCGACTGTCCAAGTCTGAGAACACCACAATTCTTCGAAAACAGTCAATGACAGCGCACATAGAAAATAGCCATTCGATGCCTAGGATGACATCGTATGGATGAATCTGCAGTAGAAGAAGATCCCTAACCGACTGATGTCGCCCTATCATCAGTCTACATCCCCGACAAACAAACAACAAGTTGGTCCGACCTCCGACTGGTGTGCTCAAAACCAGGTGTACTGGAAGTCTCTCTGCATCTAAACCCAAGGCACGAGCTAGGCTGGGTGCAACAAAGGAGTGCGAAGTTTCGGTATCTAACAAGGCATAAGAAAGAGTGCTAAACAGACTGATCGTACCTCGAACAACCTCTGGCCCTGCTGGAACTGCTGCCTCTGCAGTGTTTAACTGTCCACGCCCAGCTCCTCTGCCCCTCGGCTACCAGCCACCTCCCCGACCACACCCTAGCCGAGGTCCCTGTGGAGCACCCTGAGGTCGGCCTCCTCCTCTCGATCAGCTCTCTGCCGATCGGCCAAATTAGTCTCCAGGGCCTCGATCGCCTGTACCTCACGTGGTCGCCTTCCAGGTGCCATACCTGCAAGGTAAACAAGGAATGCCTAAGCCCAAGTAGTGCAGAATATCGTTCTTAAAACTTCTTAAAATTTAATTTATTCTTAATTCCCAATACATCCCAGAAACACAAGAACACAAGTCATTATGATGCATGTACCTTTCCTAGGGTCTCTACCCTGCAATCAGTGTGGCCTCACTTGGTCGTTCGGTAGGTCTAGAGTCCTTGCATCGGATCACGGGGGGGCCCTAAAATCCCATGTCCTAGACGGTCTTCCCTGGCCTAATTCACGCACCAAGGTCACCGAACACTGTTTCCTTACCATCCCATGAAATCCTCACTGTGCCTAACTCTAGACTCCATCCTATCTCTCAACCATCACCTCTGATACCATTCTGTCATGACCCACCTTCACCAAAAGGAGGGAAGGGTCAGAAGATTGTCAGACCCTTCCTTCTTTAAGTTGAAGGAGAGATAATGACCCCCGAGACCCGCCTTCAATAGGTCTCGAAGTGGCGACTAGCACCAAGGGTATAGAAATTTCTCACAAATGGAAGGCATTACCCCTTTTTGTTTTATAAGACCGATAGATGAGATGATGAAACTCAACAACACCAAGGTAAAAGAAAAGTAAAGCCAAAAAGAAACCATTCCCACATGCATGTTCCAAAAGTAAAGCCACAAGTACAAAAGGTGACTACAAGGTAAGTACCAAAGAGGAAAAGCAAAAAATACAACTGCCCCAAAGGTCCGAGCTAGTAAGGTCCTGCGTGATCCCCGAAGTCCTCCTGGAATCCTGAAAGCAGTTTTATATACGTAGGGTGAGCATACAAGTACACTCAGTAGGGAAAACCAAAGACTCTCGTGCACAAGTGGGGGAACGTACTAAAGTCCCGTGAGAAAAAGAGTAATCCAAACACCTAACAAGGAAAACTATCCACCCAAGGCCTCACCAAGGCACACTCCCAAAATAATGCAAGTCAAGTAATATATATAATAAGAGCACATCGATGTTTGGGTACCCCGCGCCACTTTCCCACTGGTTATTGAGACATCCTACACATCAGACCAATCCTGCCATTCTCACTGCAGCCTCACTGCCACACCCGCCCGCACACACCTGGGCCACAACCACACGCAGTCCCACTGCTGAAATCCCACCCGCACACACCTGGGCCACAACTGTCACATGTAACCACGCCTGCAAACACCTATCACAGAACAACCACCACCACGCCTGAAGACACCTGGGCTAAAGGATCCACTGCCATGCCCGAAGACACATGGGCCTCATCCCAAAGACACTTGGGAAACCACCTGCCGCACACACCTTGGCAACCACCACACTACTCTGCCCAAAGGTTATTGGGCTAATAATGGACCTCAGGCCATCACAGCCTGCCCAAAGATACTTGGGCTATCCGGGAAAGGGAGCAGAAAAGGAGCTAATAACCAGCCACTAAGAATAGTGTTGGAAAAAACACCCTCCCCCATGAAATGGGGGTGTTCGGCACTAAGTGCTCATCTTGGGTGGGGCGCGAATAATAAACACAAAGCTACAAGTATATATATATATATATAGGTAACAAGCACTCACCCAAGCTAGGTTTTTCTTCAGACAGCCTACAGATCACAACAACACTCAAGTCCGAGTCACGACTCACACTAATAACCCATTTGTCCCCTTTCTTATTTAACGTTCAGTAATAATGTTTATGTTTAAGCACTACTGGGCAACTAGTAGGCATAGGCATATGTCCAAGAAATTAAACAGTCAAACATCAACCAAAACGCTCACACACGGTTCTCAACAACAGAGGATTCCACCCCAATTCATGATATAAACAAGTATCCACCCGGTCTTAAAACTCACAACCACCAAATCCATACCAACAGGAGATCCCATCCCCCAAATTCACACAACCACCGAGAGTATAAATGAACAGGGGATCCCATCCCCTCCCACATCTCCAGCAATCGGCCCGAAAGGAAAACAACCAACTACCACCACCAACACAAGCAGGGCCTTGCCAGTATTTTCATATTTAAACGACTTAACACACTCCATGATTCAAATTACGTGTGTTATAACTGGGAGTTATCACAGAAGGGTTGATCCTGGTGCTTTCAATTTATTCAGCCGGATATACATGATTAACTAATTCACTTTTCACAGCAAGATTTTAAAATCACAAACAAGCCATTTAAAACATCATCAGGGTTCATTAGTGCACAAACAACGACCACCAATGGTCTCGATTTTCAGGTGGCATAAGCCAGCACAAATCAACAAGATGGTCATAGAAGAAAAAACATAAAAATATAAGATAGCATCAACAATCATAGCCCCCCCTCTTTCTTTATAGAATTCGTTCATTATCTTTAATTAGGTCTGGTTTATCCAATTCTACGGAATCAAAAGCACACCCACCCCGTATGATACACAAAAGAGATAGGCAAAGCAGAAATTCCCTACTTGTTGATAGATGATCGACGTTTAGGCCGGGGGCGCGGAAATTTACGGATAACGATGCGCCCAATGCACCAGAAGCTATTTGTGAAAAGACACAATCGAGGAAAGAGAAACCACTGCTAACCCTTAGTTTATAAGAGCCGAGGACGGTTGAGGTGAAAACGCGAAACCGCGTAAGGCGCGGGGTTCATGGGTTGACCACGCGGCTCCACTCGTCACAAAAGGGGGTAAGGTGGTTTAAGCCTACTCATGAATTGATTAAGTATTTAATTAAAACTCTTATGCATGTTACTGGTCTTTAAAACACGCTCAAACAGGTCAAAATAGGGTAAGGACCAAGAGAGTCTGAGTCATCACAAACAAAGTCCAACCTGTAAAGAAAGGTACTAGGACTGAAATCCGTAGCTATAGGAACACACCCCAGCCTGTCTGATCTCACTAAGCACCGTCTGGTCGTAGTTTTTCTAGAATCTCATCAAAGGCTCGCTCTTCTGCACAAGACACGACACATGTGGGAAAATGCCATACAGTGGTGAGTATAACAATACCCAGTTGGACACCCCAAAACCACAAAGGGATAAAACAAGGGAAACCCCAAAAAAGAAATATACAATCATCTCAACACAATATATGTTTACAGAACATATAATAAGAATATTCATATATAATTATACACATTCGACCATCACGAAACCACCGCTAAGATCCAACTTGAAGATTCCACTAAGCACGTAACAAGGAGAACACACTAATAGGTCTGAAGAGAGAGATATGAAGTACTCATTCCAGGAGAACACACTCCAAAAGTACTTGAGAATACAATATTCAGATGAGGATCAAAACCAATAGCCATGGGTTGATTCCAACAACTCAGTCTGAACTAATCCGCTAAGAAGAGGATTGGCGCCCGGGTAATGTTGGTCACGTCGATACCAAGAACTCCACCTAGGGTTCCAGGAATGAAAAGAGGATCCGGCTCCAAGTATCATAGAGGGGATTCCAACAACTCTATTCAGGAAGTCCTGCTGAAGGGATCATACTCCTATACATAGTAAATGATACCAGAAACCTTCAGGGGAAAGACCAAGGGTACAAACCCTAAGAAATCCAGTCCAAGTAACATAAGACAAATGGCTCAAGCCATGTAAAACAGGTTACAAAGTGTGTAGTATGGTTACACGCCGTGTTCCTTGAGTCCAAGTACTGCCCGTGTAAACGACCTGTGTCATCTTTCCAAGCTGTTTAAAACTCAACTACACGATGTGTAGAAGATCACACGCCGTGTTCCTTGACTCCGGGTACTGCCCGTGTAAACGGCCCACGTCTAGAATCTAATTCATGTAGAAAAGGATATGCACAGTGTGTAAGTCAACGCACACACCATGCCCTATCAATTGGAAAACACCTATGTACCTTGGCCGTATGCCCATACACAGTGTCTGTCCGTGTTGCCTGCCCGTGTACCAGTACACAGGGTATCCCGTGTATCTGGCTGGGTCTGGCCGGGGAAAGGTATACATGCCTTGTCCTTGGCCGTGTACCCAAACCGTG
Source organism: Viscum album (assembly GCA_963277665.1). Classification (NCBI taxonomy): domain Eukaryota; kingdom Viridiplantae; phylum Streptophyta; class Magnoliopsida; order Santalales; family Viscaceae; genus Viscum; species Viscum album. The sequence continues at coordinate 526,229,910 of OY728150.1, forward strand.
TATGAGTACTCCCAGAGTACACGCCAGGTGGTCCGCCGAGGAACACACGCCATGTAGCCCATACTACACGCCATGTAGTCAGGAAATTTATAGAACCATGTTCTTCCTCTACGTGACTCAGAAGGATCTTTAGATCACGTTTCTCTTATCCGTTTTCCATGAAACTCAATATCATGGGTTTCTCCATCACATGAACACCGAATATGGTGTTTTCGGTCCTTTGATCAGTTTATAAACCTCCAACGATCCATCTGAAGTAAAAACACACAAGAACACATATCTCTCGATCCGCTCCGAATTTTCCGCTAAAACCGTCATCGTACCTCCGTGGGGTTGTTCCAATGTTATATCTTCAATTTGGGATCGTTGCATCTTACAATGGATGCGCAATGATCCATATTTCATACCTCTGTGAAGAACATGTAGAACGCACACGAAGAACGTGAGAAATCGGGGAAGGAAAGTACAAGAAATTGAGAGGGACGAACCTTGATCGATGTTCGTGTAGATCTTGGTTCTTCACCGTTAGAAGGTTGAACAAAACCAGATTAACTTCAAGAATCAAATCCCCAAAATCCCCGCAAAATCCCATCATGAAATACGATCACTCCTCGTGCTAATCTATTCGTGGATTAGTCCACATTCGTCGTAGAAATCAAGAATGAGGAAAGGAAACCAAAATCAAATGTCCTACCTAGATTCGCGGTGTTCGTTGGCGAAGATCCAGTTGTCGTGTCGTCATCACCATCGAAATTCATCAAGAATGTCATCACCTTGTTGGGGGGTTTCCTCTAGAGCTTTCCAGAGCCTCCAGGGGAAATTCAAGGTTATGAGGTCTATAAACCTGGACCCCTACGCAAATATCTATTTAAAAAGATAAGAAATATCCACTGCAACTAGATTTAATAAAATATTTTTATTAAATATTTTATTACTATTATATCCAAAAACTAGATTTCACCACCGACCTGTGCCGTCCAATTTTAGGTCTCACCTAGGGTAAAATCGCTACTCTGAACGCAACAGTTCCCTCAAATTTCTGATCTGAGTAACCATTCTAGAGTTATTCAACTTTTTCAGGAAAACCATACGCGTGTATTATTTAATTATTTAGTTAAATTCAAACATTTTTTCCGGGCTCACCGGGCCTCGGAACTACACGCCATCACATAACCTGGTCTCGAAATAATTACCATATAATACTAAAATAATACATGAAAAAATCCAGGACATTACATAAGCTATATCATGATCATCCCTTCATATAAGTTGTATCAGGCTGTCCCATTTCATATAATGATCATGTACCATATCCTGAATAAAAAAATTTAATCATAAAACCCATTGAAAAAAAAATTAAAATCATATGATAACACATTCGGATAAAAATAATATTTCATTTTAAAAAAATTTAAATAACATAATACCAAAAAAATAGAGAGTGTTGTTCATTTAATAAAACATGTAAGCTTAAAGAGGAATCTTGAAATAAAATAATGTTCATAGTGGCAGAAAAGACATTGTCTCTATGTACGTTAAAAATAGAACATTCCTTTTTCATTTTTTCAAAACATTCTTCATATAACATGAAAAAATATTACTTTTAAAATAATTTGATTATAAATTAAAAATTAACAAAATTTAATTTATAAATATTTTATGTTCATATGAAAACAATAATATAATAATTTTAAAAACATTGAAATGGGAGAGAAAAATATGGAAGGAAAACTAAAAAACATGATTCTTTTTGAAAATAAGTCTCTTATGACGTGAGGTACACTTGAATAATAAAACCCATTAAAAAATATTGTAAAAAACATTAAATATCATTATAATATTGAAATTAGTGATATAACATGTCAAAAGTATTTTAAATTGTTCCCACAAGAATGTGTGTTCAATTTTTGAATCACTACTTCTGATGGTTTCCATCAGATTTATTTATGGAACTAGAAACACCCAGTGGTTCTGTATCCAAAGGGACATACATTATAAAGGTAGATGTTCATTAGGTTTATTGACCTAATATACATATGAAATCTCATCGGTCGAGAGGATGGGAGGTCGGGATCATTTCATTCTTTTGGGGGGAATTATTGTCTACTCTATGACTCTCTTATATATTTAAGATATGTTCACGAATCCTTAATAATTTACCAGACATAATTTAGGAGTCCTTAGAAATTTGAAATCAATTATTATCATATATGAAAGTTAGAATCATCTTTATGTATTCAAGGTTCTTAATCAATGGATATATGTGTAATTAATTGATGTTCTCCATCAATGGTATCTTCTCATATACTACTTAGAGATTCTTTGGTCGTTATTATGACAATGCTGGTTTCTAAGCCACTTAGAGGGGTACTCTAGAATTTTTCATCACCCAGGGAGACATAATTTGTTTTGATGTTGGGATCATACACATAGATGGGATACCTACATATCATCATGAAAGGAATAAGAAAACTCATTGTTTGGTGTTTCTCAATGGGACACATCATACCTTTTATGTTCGTGTGATAAGGACCTAACCGTGCAGTTTAATTTCATGTGGTAAGGATATCTATGCAGAAGATGCCTTGTTAATTCTTGGTGTGGGGCTTATGACTTAGTGACCTAAGGATCCTAGAAAGGATATGAGTTTACAAGTAATATTAGACCCTTCTAGGAATGTGTCCCATTAAAAACATGGTTGATTGGGAGTGTTGTGTTTTATCCTCAGGGAGGATTCCTATGTATCCCACTTGCATGGGAATCAAATCCTATGTAGTTTGGTAAGTCTCAATGGGGAGTATATCTCTTTGAGAGAAATAGGTTGGGGCTTACTTCCAACAATATTCCATTGTTACAGGGTCCACAATATATGTCTTAACTCATAAATATTCATGGAGGACTTAATTCAAAGATTATTCCAAAGGAGGATTCCCAAACTAAGTAAACTAAGATTAGACTCCTAAGGATAATGTCTATTGAGTGTGGGCCCTAGGTGAAGGCTTCCTACATATCCCAATTATGGTGGGATTCAGAGTTCTTGTAGTTCAAGATATGAGGTGGTTTGTGAAGATGTTGTGACCATCCCAAATTTTTAATCCCTTATTATTCATGCTTAGTGTGAGAAAAAATAGGATGTGAAAGATTCAACAGACCAAACACTTTCTAAATTTCGGATAGAATAGGCGTGTCCTATGGTGAATGAAGATAGGGTGACAAGGGATGATGGCACATAGTATTTAACGCTTCAATGTGAAATGAATGTGAAGGTCATTGGGTGAGTCCCTCAAATCTAGGGGCCTACTCTAGGGGGGATTCCATAAAATGGATCTCATAGTGGGAGGAGTATATCATTACCTTTGGAAGGGAAAAGAATGTGTGATCTTCACTCATCCTATTGGGAACTAGAGGCTCTTTGTCTCAAAGATGAGGAGGGTAAGATAGGGTCTTATCCCTTGAATTTGACGAGACTGCGAACTCCCAAAACACTATCCTTAGGGTAAGGGTTTACGTGACCATGGACATCCAAATCCATAAAAACATAGAGGATCCCTCCCCTCTGGTAAGATGAGGGTGGGAAACCCCTGACCATGGATATCAAAATCCAAATGGGAGACATGCTGATGCGTCTTTCCTAACATTTTGAAAAATCAAAAGGTCTTGGTTGGGGTTTCAACTTACACCCTTTCAGATAAGGAATCCATGGAAGGAGAGGCCCTTCTAAGGGTGGATTATAAGAGGCCTTCAAGGATGGCTTGCATAGGCGGTCAGAGTAGGTCTACCACGTAGGTACACCATATAGGTGTACCACATAGGTCTTATGGGGAACTAGAATATTATTTACATAGGAAGGATAAGCCTATGAAAGCTTGATATTCCTTGTAGAATGGACTATAGGGGAAAATATTGGGTGAGGTTTTAACTTAAGCACCCTAGGTGTCCTTTGATGTCCTTTGAATCATCCCTTGTAGGTCTTTTCTTATGTAAAGGACCTTTTATAGATGAATTATCTTTTTATAAGGAGGGTCCTTATTGAAATGTTTTGTATTTAATAATTAGTAGGAACCTTGTTTTTTTTATCCCATCTAATTCTATTTTATAATGTGTTTTAGATATCTGCGTGAGAAACTTTGGGGGAACCTGGCCAAGGAGCTATACAGTGAGAGCTTTGAGAATTTTTTAATCATTTTAGTTATATAAATGGGGAGATGAAGGGTCCTATTTATAGGTGTGGAAGGGTCCAAGTCGAATGGATTTTGTCCTTGTAAGTCATCGGAGTAGCTCCAAAATGTAGATCTTCCACCCAGTGGTGCGTAACAGTATACTTCTGCATAGTCCAAAGGAGTAGGTCCTCAACATAGGTCCTCAATGTTGGGGGTTGCACATTGGATTTCACAGGAAGGACCTACATTGGGCGCTTGATGCCTAGGTGTTCCGCATAGGTACTTATGCTTTTATGGTAAAAAGGAAGGATATTTTATGGACTTCTAATTCACAGGTATGCTGCATAGATCCCTTGAAGTATATTTCTTTACTTCCTTTAAATTTATTTGATAATTTATTATAACAAATGTTCTTCTTCATAATCCATTTCCTTTCATTTTTTAAAAAATATAGTGTCAACAAATCCCCCCACCCCCACCTTAGGATTTGATCTAAATGGAAAGAGGGTCTAGTCCCGGGGTAGTAGTATGGGGAAAAGTAGATGACTAATTAATTCCAGACAATGCAGGTATGATGCATAGCTTTGTCACATAGGGCGGTGGCATAGGCCAACAGTTCCTATAAATTCCCCCATTCCTCTATCATTTTCTTCAACTGAATTCTCGGATTTATACTCTCATTACATAGCTTGTTAGTCCAAATTTACCACGTTTTCTCTTGTATAAGTCCCTTGAAAATTTCCTGAGGTATATCCATTTGAGAAATGGAGCTACATTGACTTACTTTATCAAAGGAGCTTCATAGAACGAATTTATCAGATGACCTATGCTGAGTACCTTGCCGAAGGACCTACGCAGGTTACCTCATCAAAAGAGTTGTGTAGAAATTTTCCTTTTCAAAATTATTGCGATACTTTGAGTTAGAATTTGAACATTCATAAGTCAATATTGAAATTTAATGAGGAAAATCGGTAATTCTCATATAATAAATGGATCACTTGATGAATTCAATTAAGGAATCAAGAGTTCACCAAACATAAATGATGAAAACCACTAGACAAGACTATTATGATGTTGTTTAGAGTACCCTTCATGAATTAGTGAAAGACTTGATTGCATACCACCATGAATATCCACGAAGTCACTATGTTCATCTATATAGGAATGGAATATTTCAATATTTCTACATTTTGACTTATAATAAATATTTTTTAAATACTTGGTTTGTTCAACACCTCAACTATCATTATAGGAATATTACTAAAAATGGTATGCCTTTTCATGAGGAAATAATCCCTATTGTATGCATCCAACATCACAGTTGATATACTCCTAATAAGAAGGATTGTGTTGTAGATCTAAGGCCAAATTTCTATTATTAGACATTTTTTGCTTCAATAAATATCAATCTAATAGCTGAAAGGAAGATTGGGACCTTCATTTTGGAGGAGGAGTCAAGCCTAAATGGATGTGGGTGTTTTGGGTACGCTAAAGTTGTGCAGAGTTCGGGAAAGAACCGATGGATGTTCACATTTTTGAATCCATCTAGATAGGGAAAAATTTTGTTTACAAAAATTAATCCATTCCAGAATTACTGATCCTATGGAGTCTGCAAACAAATTATTTCCACTTGATTCATGTTGAGGTTGGTATCAGTTTATGGGATATCTACCAAATATCTAGGACTCCTATTCTTAGGGAGATGTATGATGAATTCATTAAACCAATAAAAACATGTAGTTATTCTAAAAGGATACCACCATTATCTTATGAACATTTAAAAATAGAAAATAAATTTCTGAAAGAAAAGAAAGATTCTCTCACTTGGGGTGATATTCATTCAAGAATGTGTATGTAATATTTTTTAGAACTAGTCAAAGAGAATGGTCCTAGTTGTGGAAATCCTACCATTTTACCAACTATGGATAATCAGGGATCTTCAAGAAAATACTATCCCACATTGGAGAGAAGTGATTATGAGCATTAGGGTTACAAGGTTAATCCCAAGATTGATGCAATGGAATGCTTATCTAGCTTCCTTTCCATATGGATAAGTATTTATGTGCTTCCAGTTTGTGAGTCTGGTGGTGATGTAAGACCAGAGACTTTTATTATTGGGAGGAAGTTAGTATAGGGGAAATATATTTGGTGTTGAATTTGGTTAGAGTCCCTAATGACTGATTTAATCCATTTTTGATAAATGTTTCTAAGATTTAGACTTTGAACCTAAAGCTTGATGAAGTGTTGAGGGCACTGAATGCATCAGGAGAATTTAGATCATTTCCTTTTGGTAACCCACCATCTAGAACATTTGTCGATGATGGTAAGGATTAAAATTATGATCTGAGGGATGATATGATGACATTAAAGGATAGAATAATATGCACTAGGATTTATAGATAAATCATATATGAGGTTTATATCCCTTATAAGTTTTCACACTAGTTACAATGTCTTTAACAATAAATCACTTTTCCTCCTACATATGATAGGCATGAGAAGCAACCCATGGTATCCCAACAATTATGGATTTTGATGTATTTAGAGACATAAAAAATTTCAATTATTCTACCTCTATCAAATGAATCAATTGGATTAGAGGATGGATATGATAAATCTCGGGGTTCATCATAACCTCAGGGAGAATTAAAAAATGGCATACATCAGGTAGATGCCACAACAACTGTTGTTTTCATAAATCATATTAAAAGTTATAATGAAAAAGAAAATGCCAAGGATTTAGAAGATTCATAGCCTACCAAAGGTTCTCATAGAAAATCCACTAATAATTACAAGGATAGAGAGACAACACCTCTATAATAGAGGTGATCTTGTCACCATTATCAAAAAGAGGTTACTATTCAATATATGGATTCTTCTGACGAATAATGGAGGTTTGAAGAGGACTTCCAACTAGAGGGTGTTGAGTTTTCTCTGAATCAAACAGTATAAACTTTGAATTTTGTGTACCCTTTTAAAATTCCATTACTAATAAATAATTACTTGATAAATCAGCGATTTATGGTAGTTTCTCCAATATGTACTTCGAATACCAGATGCGAGTGATATTAGTGATCCTTCTGATTGTCATACGGATAGTAATCTGGATGATGTACAAGAGTGTATCACATAGCTAGAGACCTTTATATATTTAATAAATTACCACGTCCTATCTTCAAAATGAGTATCTGATATGATGGATCTAGGGATAGTGGAAGGGGTAATTGTTCACCTTGAAGAGGAATGAGACATTTATGTTAATACTAAGAATGTATTTCACTTTTCTTTTGTTTCAATTCTACTATGTCATCCACCATCATTAATCTTGTGTAATTTTATTTTGTAGCATGAAATTATAAAAGGAACATCAGGAAAGGTTCTTGAGTCACAAAAATATGGAACTAAGAGCACCTCCATTGACATACTTGATGAAACCCCCAAGTCTCCAAGACTATCTCTAAAATGGAAAACCATGATGGAAGTAATGTCGATAGAAAATCCTCAATTGTTACCTCTGGTATTTGATTCTAGGAGGAGTAATAAAATATCTCTACTATCTTATGAAAAGAAAAGAATAAAAGAATTCAGATTGATCCGACGTGTATGCTAAAAAAGTGATTATTTTCACTATCCTCTAATATTATGACTTTCTTGATACACCTTGGTGACCATGTTCATCTTTTTAGAGGACATGTATCCTTGTATTCTCTTAAGGGAATAAAAACTTGTATTTTAGGGACTGAGAAGGAAGCTCTAGGATAAGTACAAATTCTTACGGATGAATCTATTACATTAAAAGATAATGTGTTAAGGGATGCGTCTTCATCTACTCTTATTTATATAGAGAGAAAAGGGTCACAGTAATATCAAATTCATTTATTCTAGGTATAACATATTATTTCTAACATTATTTTCTCTATAATATTTCATATATTTTGCCTAAGCCTAAGGATCCTAAGATAATCAATGCTAATATTATTATTGCTCCAGAATGAAGGAGTGAATATCCTGGGAAATCTGAGGTAGGTACTAGCATCGATACTGATTTTTTAAGGCCTGATGAAATTACACTAGTTGAAGAGATGACAGATTAAAATGTCAATAATGCCAATTTTGGAATTGATCAAAAAAATTAGATACCTTAAATGGTAATGATGCTATAAAATACAAAGCCATATAACCTAAAGTGATGGATTCTCTTAATCTATACATTGAGATTCTAGGTTTCTTCAAGGAGTTTGGGGATTTCAATGAGGAAAAGAAAGGATATAAGTTCTCATTATTTCTTTTTCTATACATAATTGTTCATTTATCTAATATTTCATATCAAATCTCAATTTATGAATCCTTGAATGTAGAGATTTTTTTGAATACCCTTTAATAAAAAATAAACCCACTCTATCCTACTTTGAATGATGTTGAAGAAATACCAACTAAAAATCCAAAAATGGGAGATACTCTAGATACTATGGTTTTAGTGACTGGGAAAGCTTAGAAGAATTCCACTCCCAAAGAATTACTTACTAAAACTTTTGAAACATAGAATACCGGGGTTGAATTTGCTCAATTAACTAACTTATTAATGTGTAAAATGTAATTGACTCTCTTGATCATGGTTTGTTCTTGATACACTTTTTGAGCTAAATATCATTCTAATTCAATATTTAGGCCTATCTGTTCCCATGGTTTGGTCCAAAAGTGAGGACCCTATGTTGGATCAACCAATAGTTTAAGATGAAGCATCATCTACTTTGATAGGAGCAGATCTAAGAACCTCTTTGAGTCATCTGATTCAAGAATATGTTCCACCTAATGGTAGTGATTCTGATTCAGATGTAGAGATGTAGTTTTATCTCATTATCATCCCTAAAAATCCATGGTGAAATATTTGGGATCTAATATACGAGAAATCTTTGGAGGAGATGCCCTCAAATTTTGGTCAACATCTAGGTCTATTTAGTGTAATGGGATTTTGTGGATTTGATTATCACTTAGTGTACCATGTGGTGAAAGAGATTGTTCTCATATGGGAGAAAGAACATGAACTGTGAAAATATCTTGTAAATGAAAAAATTCTCACCAACATTGAGGGTTTTTAGTTACAGTATCCAAGGTAGAATCCAACCATAGAAAATTTTTGACATAATTCGATCATAAAATTAAGGAGACAATAAAGGAAATGGTGCATATTCAGCAACAAATCAATTCTATTCAAAAGTTTCTTGAGAAAATGAACCAATAATTGTGAGAAGACTAATTATAAGGGGTAAATACCATTTCAACTATAAAAGACATCCTTTGTGAGGCTGAAGAGGATGAAGCTACTCAAATGACTGAGATTCAAAAAGTGGTTGACACGGCCTAAGATGATGTTCAACAAATAAAGAGTCATACTAATTTTTTTTGTAATATTTGATAGAGAGACTTCATTATGTGGTTGTTCCTCTAATTTATCCATATAAATGAAAATTAATTTGTCTCAAATAATATATATTTCTATATCATGGATTTCTTTCTGTAATTGAAATATCAAAGATTATTTTCATAACATTTAATCTTAATGTCAGATAATGAAAATTACACTGACCGGGATAGGGGCTATTTAACTTTTACCGAATCAAAGGGGAATATTGAGCGTAGATTTACTTTTACTAGGGTCATATAGACAACCCTACAAACTTTTTTATTTTTTTTCATTACCCTGATTTTCACCTAAGCTTTATATGGAGAAGACATAGTGGGTAAGATTTCTCTTTTGGTTATGTAGTCCATTTTGGGTTTTCAAACTAACAAGATTTGTGGATTTTATCTTTTAATTTATCTGTATTTCTTAGACCATATAGATTATAGATCTAGAATGTTGAGACTCAAATTTTATCTAGAATTCCATTTCTGAGTTTTCAAACTCGTGAGTATGATGTCTCATTTTAAGGGTAGTTTAAAATCATGCATAACAGACTAATAATTATAATATTTAATGTCAAATAGCTTTGACCATGATTTTATTAAAATTAGAACCAAAACATGTCTTGATGGCTAGGGAAGGTCCCAACATTAATTAGATACTTCCAATGAGAATCTTGTGTCATTATTTTTACAGTTTCCAAATCTAAAAATTGATGTATGAGAATAGATGGGGTCTTCTCCAAGAAGTATGTTAAAACTATTTGAAAATCCCATTATGGGGGCTGTCTTATCCAGGGTCAGCTAGGGAATATGATACATAGCTAAATACTGACATCCTTAGGCTGACCAAATCATTATGTGGGAGAATTTTAAGCAAGGCCTATTGGGTAACATGTGAAGGAGATCTCAAGAATTCTGACATTCTATTATGGATAAATAAAGGGGTTTTAAATTTGGATGGATTAAGAAAAAAAATAGATGGATTTTCCAAGGAATGGTCTCTGTGAATAAAAGGTCCATTTGTTCTGATATAGGCCTATGAATGAGAAACCACTCCTATATGATTTTTATGTCTCGAGGAAGGTACATTTGTCAAAAATGGGATTTATGATATTCTTATATGCAATTTAAAGTCATTCAGTAAGGAAATTATTCTATATAGTTTTAAGTTATGAAGCAAGTACATTAAGGGATTTTTGATAATATGATTTGATGTTTCAAGTCATATAGTAACGACATTAGGGGGCTGTGTGGTTTCAGGTCATGTAGCAAAGACATTAGAGGGATTTAACTAAAGGTCATTAACTTGGAAAAAATGTTTATAAATATACAATTTCTTTGTATTTTTTTTGGAAACATACTACCATATTTAGGTATGGAAATAAATAATTGTAAACTAAGATTTGGGAATTTTTGAATCTGAATAATGACATGGTAAAAGAGCTAAAGTCATTAGAGGAATTAATTTTCAGGAACGATGTTCCCACTATTTTAATAACCCGTTATGGGTGCCATATTATGTACGACCAACTGGGGCTTCTGTTGCATATCCAAACAATGAAATATTTTGGTTGATAGGCCTGTTATGTGGGAGACATATGTATGGAAATCTAGGGGTATGTACTGCAAATTTTGGTGAAAGATATCTTAGCTATCATACATTCTATTGGTAAAATCCAAAGAATGTTTATGGAGATTCAGATTTTCCAAAGCATAAAGTTTGGTTTATGGGGAAAAATACCTGAACAAAGAAATAATATTTCTAGTGATGATTTCCAAAAAAAATGAGGAATAGACTTTCTAGGATGGTCTGATACGAACATAATAAATATGGTGTCTAAAATTTTTTAGGTCATACAACTTGAAACAAAATATTATGGAAATAATCGATGACATGTGGTCAAATGATAGAAGGTTATTTCAGTATTCTTCGAATATGTGAAGGGAAAAATCGTAAACCAAAGTAATGGCTACTTACGGGTCCAGAGAATGTATATGAGACAAATATGAAATGGACAGATTCTTTAAAATACACGTTCATGTATTGCATCGTCAAATATTTAAGGGGGCAGAAGAGGCTACTCCCAAGAAAGAAGCTACTATTGTTTAAAAAACCTATTATTGGGATTGTATTATGTGGGGGAAAACAGGGGAATATCCTATCAAAATAAAATAAAATAAATATTATGATGATCTGAAAGTATTCATGATTAGGAATATGAAATGCGAAAGGGGTCATGTCAAATGCACAAGAAAAATATTTGGATCAATATTGGCCAAGAGTTTGGCATCCCTTACATAGATCTTACTCATATCTATAATGATGTTATATTTTGTTTCCTTGATGGTTTATTTAATGATAGGACTCAAAATAAGGGCTCCAATATAGATTTTAAATTGTATGTGGGAGAAGGGGAATTTTATTTATGTCGTGGCAAGGATTAAAAACTAATTCCTAGTTTTTTACTATGTATCTAAATTCGATGGGAATCAAGCCACATGTAGGTACCATTTAGTTTAATGCCATACAATGAGGGCACTATGTTGTGTAGTTTAAAGTCATACAACAAGGACATTAGGTGCCTTGATGTGAAGAGAAATAAAATAGTGCAGCTTAACTAGGGAATAAATCCCATGTTTCACTACGTATCGTTTCGATGCAAGAATAAAACCACATGTAGTTTTATCATATACGAGTTCACATGTAAGGTGAGAACTCGTATGGAATATTCTTATGTATATCTGATTCATGAATTGTATAAAATAAGATTTTTTGCATGATTTTTTGGCTAGGTCTGAGATTGATAGTTTGTACATCACTACATATCTCATAATGGATGAGAATCAGGCCATACATAGTTCTTGAGAGGGTTTCCCACGTAGGTTTGATACATACACATGGAGTGGGGAATTTTTCTTAATTATTTCTAGACCTATGGTAGGAGATTCAGGTGTTACTATGTATCTCAATTGAATCATAATCAAGACATATATAGTTCTTTGTGATTCTAAACAATTTAATTTCATTCGATAAGGATGAAGATGAAGGGACATGGAAAGATAAATATATTTTGGCTAGCCCTAGGTTAAAACCAATGCATCACTACATATCTTGTTGAAGAAATAATCAAGCCACATGTATTTATTGAAACATTCCCTATGAAGGTTTGATTCATACACATAGGGAATGAATGATATATTTTTTTGTTTTGGCTTGACCCTAGATTAAAGATCTGGGTGTCACTATATATATCATTGAAATGATAATCAAGCCAAATGTAGTTCTTGAAAATATTGTTCCCCACACCAATTGACAGTGATGTGAGGGATGAGAGATTTTTATACATTACAGAAAAATGGTTAAGTTTAAGAAACATGATGGTATGAAAATAAAACCCTGTATTCTAGAAGATTAATATATATAGGTTTAGTTCATATATAAGAAAAATGGGAAATTAATTTCTTTATCGTTACGGTTGGGGCCATGATAGGAGATCTGGGTATCTCTATACACCCCATTGGAATAAGAATCAGGTCACACATAGTTCTTGAAAATGTTATTACCTATGGAGATCTGAATCAAAAACACAAATAATGAGGATGTTTTATTTTTATTTTTTGGCTGGGCCCAAAATTGGAGATATGGGAATCTCTATGTATCCTATTGGAATGATAATCAATCCATATGTAGTTCTGGTCAAGGGGTCCCTATGCAGATTTGATTCAAACATAGGGTTAAATGGGGATCATATGCCATTAGGGATTAGCAATTATGTGAGTAATTCTTACACATGGAAGATAAAAAATTTTAAAGAACCAAAATGAATGCCAATTTGTGGTATCTTCATGGACTTATTGACATCAAATGAAGGAGATGGTAAATATAGAGTTTAATGTCATGTATCGAGGAAAAATGATTTTGTTCAATTTAACTTCATGAGACAAGGACAAAGATGAAACACATTTTAACATCGTGCAATACAAACACATATGTTTACTATAAATTTTAATGTCTTGCAACTAAGAAAAATCATTTTGTGGTTAAAAAAGAAATTCTTTAAAAAATATTTCATTGGTTGGTGTTTTAATAAGTTCTTCATCCATTGATATTAGGGAATAAGCTCCATTAGATTGGACCTTAAGTATAGAATACGTTCCTTTACATTGTGGATCATGAATTGGATACTTCTTTCCCCGTATCATCAGAGTCATGATGACTAATACCAATTCTCCTTGATGAAATGAGTGGAGGAGAAATTTTGTGTTAAAATATTATGTTATTCTGTTCTGATATAATTCCAAGTGATGTAAGGTTTGAAATCTCTTTTTGTCTAATCTTTATTTATGATAAAATCTCTTCTAAGACTATTCAAATATAGATAATTGGGCATAGATGGAAATTCAGAGTGAAGGAAATTGAATTTCAACTGGAAGAACCACTTCTATCATGTACACCAACGAATATGGGGTTGACCGTGTTGTAGTATGAGTGGTAGTATGATAATACCACATAGAATTCAAAGGCTTATTAGTCCAAGAATCTCTATCTTTATCCACCATGTTTTAGTGTATATTTGATAGGGCCTTATTGAAAGACTCTATCTTTCCATTGGTTGCTTCATGACAGTGAGATGAATGGTTGGATTTGATATTGTTCTCTTGATATAGCTTCTATAACTCAATAGAATAGAAATTGGTTCCATTTTCAACTAATATAGTACAAGGGATACCAAATCTAGTAATTATATTATCTTTGAAAAAGATTACAATGATTTTGGCCCCGACATCCTTAAGATGTATTGTCTCATACCATTTGGATAAGAAATTAGTAACAATAATAATATTCTTCACCTACATTGCCATAAATAGAGGATATGGTCCAAGTACATCCATTCCCTATAAGAAATTTCTAGGGTTATTTAGATGTATTTAGAAACATTGGGGGTTGATGAATGAATTTGTAATGCATTTGGAAGAGAGGAAACTTCTTAGTGAAATCTTTGTAATCTTGCGTCATCAATGTCTAAAAGTATCCAAGTCTTTGGATTTGATCATAAAGCCTATGACCAGATTAGTGTGCACCACGGACTCCTGCACGTACTTCTTTCATGAAATCCATAGTTTCATCCCCATCAATTCATCTGAGAAGAATTCCATCAAATAATTATATATAAAGGATCTTATGTTGATCTAGTCCATCATAAAGAGTGAAATTAACTACTTGTCACTGAATCTATTCTCTTTTAATTATATCTGGTGGAAGTAACATATTTTTGAGATATTCTATGATGGGTTTCATCCATCATGTTCTATGTCTATATGTGTAAAAAATGAGACTAGTTTCATTGATTTACTCTATTCGGATTTGAAAAAAATGTGAAACCACTCGATGACGAGAAATGCTAATGATTATTTCAGCCTGATTTGAATCGGCCATGGCTGTGCCTGAATTTTCCAATGCATAAACTTGGGACTTTTCTGACCATGAGATATAAGAAAATGTTTTCTATATGTGAAATTATTCAATTAAACCTAAAACATAATCACATAAGGCTATTGGTTATTTTATAATGGATTAATCTCCATTGATTTGTTTGACTACCAATTCTAAATCCCCTTTCACCTCTAGGTAATCCATTGGTACTTGGAGTGCTAATTTCAGGTTTGCAATGAGAGCTTGATATTCTGCCGCATTATTGGTACTACCTTATGATAATAGAAAGGAATATGGCAATACTTTCTTCTTTGGGGAGATAAGCACAATTCCCAACATCACATTATTGAGTTTAGGGTCTTCCATTCTCTTCTCCATTGGACTTCTAGAAGCACCATCAAAGTAAATTTACCATATTCATGGACATTCCAGAATAGAGAAGATTTATTCATTAGGAAATTTAGTTTTAAATGATGTCTCTTATATAGGCGGGTTCTCATCAAGGAAGTATGCTAAAGCATGGAAATTTAGTGCTTTCTAAGGCACAAGCTGTATATCAAAATGTTATAGAATAACTCTCCAACATTCTAGATGTCATATAATCATAGCATGACTGAGGATAAATTTGACCTGGTTATTGAGAGATAACAAGTGGACCTGATGATGCTGCAAATAGTGTCTTAATTTTTAAACTACAATGACAAATTCTCGACAGCTTTTTTCAATATCAGAATATCAAGTCTCTATGTCGAGCATGGTTCGACGGAGATAGTAAATACCGTTTTCATTCCCAGTATCTTTGTTTTGTTCAAGGATGGTGGAAAGTGATCACTCCAAGTCTACCACATAAATAATGAGTGGTTTTCCATCAATTTTTGGCATCAATACCATTGGGATCAAGAGATATTTCTTTATAGTATCAAATGCTTCATGGAAGTCATTGGTCTATTGATATGTAACGCCCTTCTTTGTCAATATGGTGAAGGTAAAACACTTTCCATCCAAATTGGTTATGAAGCACCAGATATAGGCCAAGGATCCTTGAATTCTTCTTTAACTATTTCAATTTTGGAGGATATTACATTCAAAGGATAATCTTAGTCTTCTCGGGATCTACTTCGATGCTGCGATGGCATACAGAAAAATCAAGAAATTTTTCCGATTTTACCCCGAAAGAACATTTCAAGGGATTAATCTTCAAATTATTTTTCTAAAGCTCGATGAATATGGTCTCGAGATCATCAAAATAATTAGAACATTGTATTCTATTAACTACTATACCATCCACATAGCATTCAATGAATTTTCCCAGGAAAGGTTTGAAAATGTGTTGTATTGCAGGTTGATATGTTACACCAGCAATGTTCAAGCCAAAGGGAATTACAAGATAGAAAAATATACCTTCATGGGAAATGAAATAAATAGATATATCATATTATAAGGACATTAAAATTTGGTTATAGCTACAGTATCCATCCATAAAGGATAGATATTCGTAGACATCAGTTGCATCCATCCAAAGTTATGTTATTGGAATTAGAATGTTAATTTTTCGAAACTTCTGTTTGAGATCTCTAAAATAAATTCCAAATCAGATTTAACCATTATTTTTTTTCAATGGGACAATATTATCTAGATACTTGGGATATTTCACCTCTCTGATAAAGTCATATATGAAAATCTTGTCGACTTCAGCCTCAATTTGGGAAGCATGAGTTGGGTGCATTCTTCTTGCTACCAGATTTAATCCCCAATGAACTTATGGAAAACCCAAATGATGGGTGTCTACATCAGGTTCCAAGCTTTTATTTTATATTTATTTATAATAAAATCCATCTTGGTGTCACTTAATAAATTAAGTATACACCTCTTTGTCTTCAGAAGTTATAGCCACACTAATTAGAGTGTGCCATGGATCTTCCTCTATACCCAAATTTATTTCTTTGTGATCATCCATAGTGCTATAGATTCCTTCGTCTAATGAAGGAGGGGAATTATTGAGGTATTCCTATGATTCCTCTTGATCACGTGTCACATATTTTATCTCTACTTTAAGTTTAGGTGATGAATCGATTCTTTTAATGCTGGGGGAGGAGTTCGTATTTGGACATCCTAAAGAAGAGGAAACCATTTATGACACTACTGACGATGAATGGTCTTCTTATATAATTGATGGGAAAATGATTTGTTTGGAAATAGAAAACCATCCTTTCTCAATTAATGAAACACCTTATTAAAGTATGTCTAATGAAGAAAAGGCTTGATAATGTTCACTAGATGGAATGAAGACATCTCCATTTAGGCTTCCATTACTATTTGGTATATAAGTTATTTATCTTTTGCTATCAGGATTAATTTCCACAACTAAAAATTTGGAATCCACTGAAAAATTGCTAGGATTTGGGTCTACCATTTCAATTTGATTGATTGGAAGCACATAATCTACCCTGAGATGCTTAAATTGTTTAGTTGGGATATTTTCTAGACCATTTAGGGAATTTATTATTGTTGTATCTTTTACCACAGACTATGTTCCCTTTGTGGGATAGAACTCAGCCTTAATATAATGAGATTCACAAGTATTTAATGGGGCCTTATCACTATGAAATGTCCTAATTTTACCATTAAATCAATAATTGATACATTAGTGGTAACATGAAGGAATGTACATATATTTATATATCCAATTCCTTCCAAGTAGAATGTTGAAAACCTTTTCATGCCAGACAACCATGAAATCAGAATTAGATACAACATACCCAAATGGAGTTCTAGGTGTAATATCTCGTAGGGGTTCTTGTTAATTATTTTCATAACCATGAAACACCAGAGTGGAGGGAGATATGTCAGATTTAGTAAGACCTAATAAATGAAGTGTACAGATGGGAATGGGGTTGACTCTTGATGCATTATCAATGAAGGCTCGTCAAATGTATGTATCGTTAACCTTTACAGATAAATACAAGATCCTAATGCATCCATGTACAACATAATCTTCATATTGGACCATAAAAGCTATAACTGTATGAAATTCTATAGGATCATTCTCTATACATCAGACCTCAGTAGTAGAAACCTCAGTTTCAAACTCACTAGGACTTAACAAAGCCTCAATAAGTGCCCCCTAAAGATATTTTGATAGATTTAGAGTATCCATGATTGATAAATTTGATAATAAATAGTCTAGTTGCTTCAAAACATTATACTTCTAGTCTAACTGTTTTTGTTTTCCATCACAGAGATGCAGTTTTGTAGGTGCCTTAGAAGTTGATGCTCTGGATGTAGATGGACCGTGTGTCAGAGAAGAAGGTGGGCATACTTTTTCTCTTAGTGGATTAGGCTAACTACGTCTATCCGTATGTTGAGAAATTGGTGGTATAACAACTAATTGGTCTGCCACAATGATCATTTTTGGGGCCGACCTCGTCATGTGTGGGGGAATTACCTTGTTTTTAATAATCCCACTGAAGGGCTCTCCCACGAGTTTTTGTTACATAAATGGTTTGAGTAGGGATGTAATAAGAATATTGGCATCTAGAATACCCACATTCTACCCTATATACTCTAACTTGATGAATTCTTCCCCTAATTCCCCAATAAAATATATGGAATTCAGGTTTATAGTAAAAATCATCATTTTCATTGGGGTCTATTAAGTGGATAACGTTAATAGAACCAAATATCAACTCCCGTATGATGTATATTTTTCATGAAAGTCCGGTTCTTATTGTAACATTTTATGGGGGTGATGCCCATGATTTTGAGATAGATGGCCTGAAATATTCCAATATCAAGGAAAACATTGGCCTTAATATGATCTCATCTTCTTCTTAATGCTCTTTATCCTTCTAACCATGTTGTTTCCTTGAGGATTGGACTTTCTAGAACTGATCTTATGAGGAAGATAGATTGATTACAGTGAAAGTGGTAAGATGCATAGTTAGTTATTTCCATTTTGTTTGTAAAATTTCATGAGTTTGATTAATCTTTTTTTGACCATCCAATCATAAAACTTCTACTCATTCTGGATTTTGACTTTCTTCCAATTTCATTTTTCATCTAGATCGGTAATAGTAACACATGCTACCTGGGTTGGTGAACTTTTTAGGTTAACTTTTCCAAATTCAACCACCTTTTTCAAAAGATCTTTGAATATAAAACACTCCTGGATGGGGTTCCCCAACATTTATATAAGGGAAAATAGTTTGGGGGGTCTTCATATCTTTCTTTTTTATCTTTCTTCAGCCTTGGAAATCGAACTATTTTTTTCAATGTTTAGATGAAGTAGTTGTGGACTTAATTATTTCAAAATGAATAGACATTATTTTTAAACTCCTAGAACTATCTATGACTTTGATCTTTTTTATCATCTTAAAGAGGCATTCATTACTGTAGATCATAGAGAGGTGGAGCCCTAAGATATGATGAGGGATTTTAAGTAGAAGTAGGTACATGTTCTTCCTTGACTATAAATGTAACAGCCTATGCTTTACCTATTCTCCATTCAAGAGCTGATGGGATTACATGGGATTTGGATCTAGTATATATTACAGAGTTTTCTACCTATTTAGAAATAGGAACTATATCTCCAAACCCTTCAATGTATTTCATTGGGATTAATGGTGTGCGCAACTCATCACAGATATTTGCAACACAAATGGGCAGTAATTCTTATTGAGGGAGTGGTATATTCAATGAGTATGTTAATCCTTTCCACTGAGAAATGAAATATGAAACTCTTTTAGTATCCCTTTATTTACTATTCATAAGATCAAATATTTTAGTCTTTTTTAGTTTTGAGCAGAATAGGAAAAGGAATTTCTGAAAAAGCTCTTCCCATCCATTAATCGATCAAGACTACATAGTTGTTTACCAGACAAAGCTAGGCCATTTCAGTGATTTCACAAAAAAATAAGCTTTACTGCTTCTTTTTATTTAGGGGTCCGCATCATGGGATCACATCAAGAAACTAAATGCATCATGTTTTACTTTGGATCTCCTAAATTATTAAAGAATAGAAATGAGGTATTCACAAATTTTGATGGGGGATAAATCAGATCTACCCATTTTGGGTAAACCGTATTTTCTAGTTGTATTAGTTCACACCATCCTTCCTTAGCTCCCAATAAAGTCTTTAATGAATCAGGGGAATTCATAATCATTTGGGGAATATCTAGTTGAGATGGGACCTATACAGTTACAACAGCTAAAGCCTAAATTGGTGCGACACCTATTAGGACCACTAGTAGTGGTGCTGCAAGTATTTGTCTTGGATAACCCATGGGGATAAGTCTATAAATAAGCAGTTGAAGCTATTTTGGCTGGGTACCCAATTGAGGGAATTCATTATCTACACCCGTAGTTACAAAATCCCTCTTTGCTGGGGTGATCTTACTGGGAGGGAAAACTGAGGATCTTCATGTGGATCATGTCTGGTAGGAATATCGTTGCATAGTAAAACTACATTTAGTCTTTTCAACTCCTTTTTCTCCTAGTATTGTTGGTAAAATAATTTTTTAAGCAAAATATATTGACCTTATCTAGTTGAAAAGTGATAAATAATGTAACCATTATCTTTCCCTTTGTTAATTTCTTTTCGAATAGGTAGAATTTGGTTATTCGATGGAATAACAAGATTTTGGGTAAGTCTTTGATTTTGGGTATGTACACCTTCTTCAATTTCTTCGGTGTGTTCCATCTTTTGAATAAGACCTTCCTCCTATTACTCCTCAAAACTATACTCATTTTCTGGAGGATCTTCCATTATGGTATTAATAACATTTACCAATGTATAATGCATTGATGGAATTCTATAAGTATCATTATGAGACCACCTTCTTCTTCTTCCGCTGTGAATCTTTGTTCTATTATTTTTTGGTTCCCTAAGAATTGTTTGGATGATTGTAATTTGAAGGGAATCCTCAGATAGTTTATTTTTGTGGTTACATTATGGATTCTTCCTAAATCGAGAGAAAATTTCTTCCCTATAGGAGGGGATTGTGGATTTGAAAAAGTCCCCAGCCCTGTAGGATAGGGTTGTTACTATTCTTCTTCCTCAACCATTCATGTACTATTTGTTGACTTTGAAGGATGGGTTAAAAAATCCACCAGCTTTGCAGACTTAGGTGGTTCTTGAAATCGTATGGCTGATTTCAACATATATGTTATTATGATTATATGAATTCTTGTCCGAACATTGACTGGGCGCATTATCTAACGCCCACTAAAATTTCCAATTTTGGAAGACTGTAGTTCTAATATGAACATTTGTGTGATATGGTGTCTGACATCCTCTAAGGGAGAATTCTGCTAAATTTTTTTGGATTCCTGATGGAGAAGCATCTCAACAGATTTCTCTCCTTGGGCCTATCTTTTGGAAAAAATTGATCAAGGCATGTTCTTTATGAACATTTCTTCCGTCATGAATAGTATTGTTTTCTAGGTTTCCTGGGGGAATAAAATTTTATTAGACCACTTTCGACGGGCTTTGTAGATTTTGAACTGCTGTAAAATGCAATGATCCATGTGCACCCCATCATATTATATAAACTCCAAGTGGGGTTTATATGACCAGTTGTTGCAACCTCTTTAATTAATTGAGGAAGGAACATTGAAGGGGAACTTGTTACTTATCGATGTTTGGATTTCTGGAAACCTGGAGAGATTCCAGGTTTATTTTGCACTACAACCCTTCTATTACATTGAAATGACTTTTATATTTATCGTAAGGCAATACTTTGGATTTATGCTGATGAAGAGTCTTCCATATGCTGAGGTAGATATCATGAATATAATCTTCCGTCGATATATCTATAATGTTCAATTGAGAGGTTTCCAAAGGACAGAACATGACTAGATTTTCTCCCTTAGCTAGTTGATTTCTCATATTAAATATATAATCTTTAACTTTTATTAAAGGTTTATCAACTTGGTCCGACTAGAGTGGATGCTTCTTGATTTTTTTATCACAATAAATGAGATTAGTTGGTGTTTCCTCTACTTTCATAAAAGGAAAATGATATAATGGAGGTTCGGAGAATGATCATCACTTTGGTTTTTCTTCTAGATAATAAATTATTTAACCTACTAGTAACAGGGCATCACACATGACTGGAATTATGTTTGAATGTGCCTCAAAATAATTGGTCTTTATCATCACTATATTTTCACTTGGAGAATTTTTTGACAATGAGAAACAATAATACAGAGAGAATTTTAATAGGTAATGACATCATGCAAAGGGCCAACATATTGGATTACAGAAAGGGATAAATCCTCTAGATCATTGATCTTCATGCCACAAGTAGGGTTTCTTTTTCACCCATATATAGATAGGTTCTCGAGATTGATTAGATTTTCATGAAGCAATCATTCACGACGAAGTTTCCAATGAGGAACTTTAGAATTAGTAATTATACTCCCATAATTTGGTAATTATAGGGTAGTATATTGAGCTACAATAGATAAATGTCTAAGGGCTTCAAGAACTCCAACATTAAGAAGAGCCAGATCACAAATCAATTCTTAATTATCAAACTTTTCATGGTGAGACTTCTTCATAGACTCTCTATTACACGTATTTGGAGCCAATTCATAGGAAAAGTGGTTATCATGAGAAGGTGTATGTGTATACTTTGTTGTTATTGTCATAATAGACTAATTATATCCAATTGGAATGAGTATATGTGACAAATCTTATTGTTCGTATGATATGGGGGAGTATTCCACATTACCCCCTGGACTAGAGTATAGGTGTGTATATGCTCCGGGATGGTATATTGACGAGTCATCGAAAATATGGGGACAAAATTATGTGTTTTCCCTCGGTTACTACTAATGTTTTCGTTATGATATTCTAGAAATTATCAAAAATATAGACATGTATTTTCATCTTCCCTTTCACTATTTCCAAAATGTTCTTCGTGAATTCAGATTCCATAATAGTAATATACATCCATTCTATATCTAGAGTAGGTGTATGTACCTGCTCTTGTCCTCCCATTCTTTTTAGTGGATTCTGACAGTACTCGCACATGGGGGTAGAATGTTGAGTTTGCCCTAGGTTTGTTGTCGGAGATTTCCAATAAACTTCTCTGGGTGTTTTCAAATGAGACTATTGGTAGGATTTATGGATGATAGAAGGTGTATGTGCCTGCTAGATAATTTATTCTACATTTGTTTCGTGGGATTCCTTTAATGCTTCCAGATTATTCTGTTGGATGATAGAATTAAAGGGGGGTGAATGTATGTTCCCGTTCACTATTTTCCAAAAAGATAGGTTGATGGAATTCTTTAGAGGGGTTAAAGATAGAAACCTTCTCCCTATTTCCTAGATATTTTCCCTAGAGGTTAATATTGCATACTCAGTCCCGAGGGACCTGTGCGGGATAACCAAAAGTAATACCGTCATCATGTTGAGGGTTTGCTGTCATGCGGTGTTGGCGAAATTGATTGTTGGTAGGAGCCTTTGGGAAGGACCCCTTTTCCCTTATGAGGAGGCCATTAGTGGCCTCTTGATTAAAATATCTATAATATGTGAGGTATTGGTGATTGCATTTCAGGGATACACTCTAGAAATGGTTGAAGATGTTGGTTGGTACCGTCTGCTTCTAGACCACCTGTCATCATTGACCAGACAACCTGGTGTTACTCTAGATTTAGAGGGCCTGTTGAGTAGCTGACAAGGTTGGGGTAGTACTATGTTTATGATACTCTGGGACCAATGAATTTGAGACCTATCATTGAAGATGTTGACTTGGGGATGATGTCCTTTGAGCAGATGAGGATTCTCCTTTAGCAACAACCATGATATTCATAGGTGGAAATTTGAAGGAATCCATTTGGAATCAAGGGAGTTCCAAGAAAGAATGTTCTTTTATAAGAGAAAAATTAAAAAAAATGAACTCCATAAAATAATCACCCTTTAAATGAACACATGCGTGATTGATTACCTTGTATGTCCCTCTTTTATCAATTGATAGGTGACTACTTGATGGGTAACAAAAACATATTTGTTAAGGATTCATATCAGGTTCACCATTTTGTTGTTTCCCCCAAAATGAGTGTTATGTTTAGGAATCACTACTTCTGTATGGGTTCAATCAGATTTATTTATGGAATTGGAAACACCCAAAGGTTTTGTATTCAATGGGAACTCCTTTCCAAAGGTAGGGTTTCTTTATGTTTATTGACATATGATACTTAATAACTCGCATAGATCAAGAGGATGAGAGGTCAGGTTCATCACAACCTTTTAGGGGGAATTATTTCCCACTTCAAGACTCTCTTATAGATTTAATATATGTTCATGAGTCCTTATTAATTTTCCAAGAATTTTGTATGTTTCCTAAGGAATTTGCAATAAATTATTAGCATCTATGGAAATTAGAATCTTCTGTATGTATTTTAGGTTCTTCATCAATGGAAATATATATATATATATACGTATTCAAGGTTCCCCATAAATGGTATCCTCTCATAAACTAATTAGATATTCATTGGTTGTTATTATGACAATACTGGTTTTTAATCCACTCAGTGAGGCACTCTGGATTTTATAATTTCCCAATGATACATATGTTTTTTTGATGTTGGGATCATAACCATAGATTGTCTACCTATATACCCTCATGAACGACATCATAACACTCGTAGTTTGGTGCCACTCATTTGGAGACATCATACCTTTTAATGTCATGTGATAAAGACCTAACTGTATACTTTAAGGTAATGTGGTAAGGACATATAGGTATAAGGTTCATAGACAAAACTTGGGGTGGGAATTATGCCTAAGAAGACCAAGGAACCCAGAAAGGATATGAGTTTCCATTTTGGAATAGACCCTACTGGTAATGTGGTCCCGAAATATTAGGATTGATTTGGAGTGTTGAGTTTAAACCTTAGGGAAGCTTCTTATGCATCCCAATTTGATGGGAATCAAAGCCCAAGTAGTACGGTAGGGCACATAGGGGAGTATAGAACATTTAGAGAAATAGTCTGGGGCTTACTCCTAATGAGTATTCCCATGTAACAGGGTCTAAGAGAGATGTATTAACTCATGGAGATTGAAGGGGGACTTAATTCAGGCCATATTCCTAAGGATGATTCTTGAACATATGGAATTAGGATTGGAATCTTGAGGAGTATGTCTATTGAGCTCGGGCCCTGGGAAAAGTCTTCCTACATATTCCAATAATGGTGGGAATCAGATTTCTTGTAGTTCAAGATACGACAATGTTTGTATAGATTTTGTAATCAATACCAATCTATAAGCCCACATGAGTCATGATCGGTATGAGAAATAACAAGATGTGAAAGATTCAACAAATCACTCACTTTATCCTCCATAGATGGAAGAGGACATGCCTACGATGAACGATGATAGGGTGATGGTGGATGAGGGAGTGGAGAAATGAACCCTTATATGTGAAATAAATGTGAAGGTCATTGTGTCCTACTCGAAATGATATGGGGTTACACTAAGAGGGATGATCTAAAATGGGTCCTGTAGTGGGAGGAGGATATCATTCCCTATGGAAGGGTATTGAATGTGTGATCCTCACTCTTCCTATTGGGAACCAGAGGCTCTTAGTATCAAAGATAAGGAGGGGATGATAGAGTCTTATCTTGAGAATCCGAGACTGGGAACTCCCCAAAAGTGTAATTAGGGTAAGGATATTTGTGACCATGGATATCCAGATCCATAGACGCATCAAGGATCCCTATCTGCTTATAAGATGAGTGTGAGAATACCATGACCATAGATATCTAAATCCAAATTGGAGACACCATTATGTGTATTTCCCAAAGGTTTGATAAATCATGAGGTATTGGTGGGGGTTTAAACATAGACCCTTTTAGACAAGTAATCTAAGGAAGAATAGGCCCATCAATGGGTGTCTTAGAAGAGGCCTTCAATTTTGGCTTGCATAAGCAGCGTGTGTAGGTATTCCATGTAGTTACAACATGTAGGTGAACCGCATAGGTCCTAGGAGGAACTGAAAAGTTCTTAATATAAGAAGTATAAGCCTATGAATTCTTGATATTTTATGGGAAATGGACTATAGAGACAAAAAACATGGGTGAGGTTTTAACTTAAGCACCCTAGGTGTCCCTTGATGTCCTTGGAAATATACCATGTACGAATTTTCATAAGAAAATGACATTTCATAGATGACTTCTCCTTATATAAGGAGGGTCCTCAATTATATTTTTTGTATTTAAAACTTTGAAAGGGCCTTGTTTTTCTTATCCCATATAATTCTCTATTCACTTTTATATTAGAGAGATAACTGACAAAATTTGTGGACCTGGGAAAAGGTACTACCCAATGGGAGCTTCATAAGTTTTTCCTACTTTTTTATTTCTCTAAATGGAGAGCCCAAGGGTCTTATTTATAGGCATGAATGGGACTCTGTTGAATATATTTTTTCCATGTAGGTCTTCGGCGTAGCTCTACAACGTATCTCTTCCACGTGGGGGTGAGAGAAATTATACTACTGCATAGTCCTATAGCATAGTTCCTTGACATTGGGGGCTATGAATTGGGCTGCACTAGTAAGACCTGTACCTGCCACTTTATGAGTAGGTGTTCCACGTAGGTATCTTTTCTTTTATGCTGAAATGGTAGGAGTGACTATGGACTTTATATGCGTAGGTATACTGCGTAGATCCCTTGAACTATATTCCATTACTTCCTTTTAAATTTCATTGATACATTAAGATATTCAAAATGATTCTTCATAATAGTTTTCCTTTATTAAAAAAATGGAGTGTCAACATACACACACCGTATAAGATAATAATGGTGCATAACATCAAGATATGCCTCAATGAAAGGAGATTGAGACGAAGTCCATTACCATGAGTCAGATTCATTTTGTATGTACATTATACTCGTGAATAATAAACTCATATTTATTATTTAGTATCTTTAGAACCTTTTCATGTTTATTATTACTTTTATTGCACTTATTATCAGGTTATAACAATTGAATAATTATTTAAGTTTATATCGGGTGTTTTTGACGATATTCAGTACTTGAGTCCGAAATTAATTTTTATTATTTCTATAGTCAAATTGGTCATTATTAAATAATCTAAAAAATAGTGATCATTAAATAATTATATTTTTTATAGATCAATTATAATTTTAATTTCATCTGTTAAATTTGGTTATGAAAAAAAACTACATCACAATCATGGAGACGGTAAGCCGTATGCACGCATGTGTAACATTCAAATTTTTAAATGATCATTATGGAAAAGTGGTAAGTATAATTTTTTCGTTAAATAATGATCATAATATAACTAATATCATATAAATAATTTTAATATACTTATATATTCCATCCATGTTATTTGGTGATCTAAAACGAATCACATTGCTTCATAGAGGTGATAATTCAGACGTATTCATGAACAACATGTTCATTTTTTTGTGAATGGAATGGTAAGAAATAAAATGAAATATTATCTTTTAATATTAATAAATATTTAATTTAAATAATATATAAACTTTAATTATATATCTCTAACTAGTATTGAGAGAGGGTTATGGAAAATGAATTACATTGGTTCACGAGGCGGTAGTCCTACATACACATGAACGATGAATTACTTTCCCATTTGGTGGAAGAAGAGATAAAACATGTCATTCCACAAACATAATAACATATAATAACATTTATGATACTATATTTATTATTTTATCTTGTTTGAATATGATATTATAAATGTTTAAGAATAAATAAAACAAAAACACATGATCAAAAACAAAACTTTTTCTTCAGAAAATCTCATTTTCTTACCACATTTAGTCTAATAAGGTTGGCGTTATTCAAAAACTATGACCTATAGAATGTGTATAGGTATTATAGGAAAGTATTTTGATATTTATTTTTGGATAAAAAATGTTTGTATGTGTGATTAAAAGGGGAGAGGAGGCACCCTTTTATAATAGAGTGGTGGGGCGCTCTTGGAATTTCTTAAAATATTAAATTAATATATATTAATTTTCTATTCCAAAGGGATCCAAGCTGATTTATTTATAAGATATTAAGATTATGGTTCTATATACAATCATCCAATTAAAATTGGATATATTTTTATAGTTTTTTAATCCTTAATGTTTGGTTTTAACCCATATTTAACCCCTTTAATTAGTATCATGACAACATAGATTTTTACTCTTGGAGGATCAATATAGTTACTATAAAATACCAAAAGAACCATAAATGGATAATATATGAAATTTTAAACCTTATACCAATAATTTGGATTAATTTTATATTAGTAATAATTTTTTTATCATTTAATAAAATAATATTTATTTTAAATATTTGAATTGTCAATTTTTACACAATTTAGTACTTTAACTATTACCAAAATTCAACACAAAAAGATATAATTGAAAAAAATATTTTAAATAAATCCCAAATATGTTAATTTAATATATAAAATTAATTTATGGCATTATTCATCTCAATTATATTTATTTTATTTTTTTAATAATATTTATATGATTTTTCTATTAATTTGATAATTACTACACCATCGTTGTGCTAGACTTTAATGTAATAATTTTCATTAAAATTAAAAATAATTCACAATAATGAATATAAATATTTTACCTTTCATAATAACATTTATAGTCAAATATATCTTATTGATGAACACATATTAAAAATGTTATACTTATTAAAGACATTAGTGTTACAAGTTCGACTTAGAATCAAATACTATAAGTGGATTAATATCATCCAAGTGGCTCCAAGAGGTCATATATTTAGCTCAATGATGATTTTATTTGATAATAACTAATAAAATTAAACTCGGACGTGTTTTAGAGTAATTTTATTTTTCATATAATTTCATTTTTACACTTAATTGCCCGATTTACCCTTAACCATGGTAATAAAAATTAATAATTTTACTATTCATATTATAAAAAAATAAAATGGTTCCTTTTAATAAATTTGGAACTTATGATTACATATATTAAATCCATTTTTAAAAATTAAGAGCATATAATTTTCTAAAAATATTTTAAATTTAATCCCATAGGGAAGGCAACAAAGTGGGTT
Source organism: Viscum album (assembly GCA_963277665.1). Lineage (NCBI taxonomy): Eukaryota > Viridiplantae > Streptophyta > Magnoliopsida > Santalales > Viscaceae > Viscum > Viscum album. The sequence goes on from OY728150.1 coordinate 526,258,994, forward strand.
TTTAAAGCGAAAATGTGCAAAATTTCAAAAAGTTTTTATGTCCAATTTTATTATGAAATTGGTAAAAAAAATAAGTTGGATTAATAGATTTATAATTTAAATATGTTTACTTTAAAACAAATATAAAATATAATTAATCATTAAAAATTGTTTAGATGAAAATTCAGTTTTCAATTAAAATTATAACTATATGTAATCATTATATAGTTAGTTCTATTCATACCCTCCAATATAATGGCTAGGTGACAACTTCCATAATTAATAATAATATTTAGTCGGTCATTGAAGCTCAATATGGTGGGCTCACCCGTTCCTCATGAGCTATAATGGGACCCAACTATTCATATAATCTATATCAGGATCACCCATGAACTATAATGTGGATAAAACTTTTGTAAAATCTATATAGGGATCATCTATTTCACATAATTCTAAAGTACCATATCATTAATAAAACACTTTCATCATTCAAAAATTTTAAAAAATCTTTTAAACTCATGTGAAAAACACATTCAGATAAAAATAATAATTAACAATTTTTACCATAAAATAAAACTTTTAAATTAAGTAATTAATAACTTTCTGGTAAAAAATCCATGATAATAAACGTGAGTTCTTCGTTTCCCATACCCATCCTTAAACCCTAATAAAACATTTTAAAAACTTGGGTTGAGCACAAAAGCTCAGTAAGTGATATAAAAGGAAATGAAACCAATAGTTCAGTAAAAAATTAATGCTCGTATACCATTTTCCGTACCATCAATTTTAAATTGAAATATGAAATAAAATATTTTCACAAGAAAAAAACAAACATTTTTCTTAAGGAAAACCATTGAAACCCGTATAAAGCAATTAAACATGATTTTGGTGACTCAGATAATCATATACATAAAACCATTTCAAAAACGTTTAAATTGGAATAACAATATGTCTAACTTCTGATATTATTATTACCCAATTAATTAGAGGGATATAATGGGGATCACCCTTCATATAAGAAATATCGGGCTCACCTATGAGCTACATTGTGTCTCAACCCTTCGTATAATCTATATTGCTCTTACATATTTCTCATGATCAATAGTAGGGCTAAACCCTTCATATAAGCCATACCAGGCTCACTTGTGAGAAATAACGAGGCTCAAACCTTCATGAGAGCTCTATCAGGCTCAACCATTTCATATAATTCTCACGTACCATATTTTGAATAAAATACTTTCATCATAAAATTCTTTGAAAAACTTTTTTAAATGCATATAAAAAACACTTTCTGAAATGAAAATACCATTTTATTTTAAAAACCCATTTCAATACCAAAATATTTTTTTCTTTGAAAACCCATTTTCAAAATCAAAATTCCCAAAATTTTGAAATATAGTTTTTCATTTATGAAAACCTGTAATCTTTCAAAATAATCTATAAATAAAATAATACTCATAGTGGCAAGAAAAATCATTCTCACCATGTACATTAAGAATAGAACACCCCTTTTACTGTATATCAAAACAATCCATGCAAGACATGCAAAAAGATTCCTTTTTTATATTTTTTATGAAATTAAAAATATACATAATAATTAATTTATATTCCTTTTATATCCATATCAATAAAAATATAAAAATTATATCATGAATATTGATTTGGAGGAATAGATTATGAAATTTAATATTTAATCATTCATGGTGTACCATACCATATTGAAACATTTGAATCATAATCCCCATGGAAGAATAAAATTTACCAAATCATTAAATAAAATTATAATAAATAAATTCATTATAATATATTTCAAGGAGCTCTTTAAAGACCTTATAAAAAAGGTTAGTGTATATCATCAAAATATGCCTCAATAAAAAGAGATTGAGATAAAGACCCTCACCTTGAGTCTAATTTGTCATGTATTTCATTTATATTCATGATTAATAAACTTATATTAATTATTTATATTATTTAAAAAACATTAAAGTTTATTATTACTTTTAGTTCACTAATCATCATTTTATAACAATTAATTAATTATTTTAGTTTATGTCGGATGTTTTTAACGATATTTGGCACTCGAGTACAAAAGTACATTAGTATGATGTATATAGTAAAAGTGGTCATTATTAAATCACATAAATAATAATAATAATTAAATAATTATCATTTTTATACATAAATTATACTTTTAGATCTATCCATTAAATATTTATATGAGAAATGAACTATGTTACAATCATGGAGATGGTAAGTTGTACGTACGCATTAGTAACCTTTCCATTTTTAAATGATCAATATGTTAATAAGTTATGTATCATTTTATCTTCCTATAATTATTATAATATAATTAATATCATATTAAATATACTTATATATATCATCCATGTCATTTGGTTATGAAAAAAAATTAACATTGCTTCATTGAGGTGATAATTCAGCCGTATGAACGAACAACATTATCACTATTTAGTGCATGGAATGAAGATAAAATAAAATATATATTATATTTTTATAATGATAAATACTTCATGCATATAATATATAATCATTAATTCCATAATTTTAACAATTATAGAGAGATGGTTATGGAAAATGAATTACATTGCTTCACGAAGCGATAGTCCACCATACACACGAATGACAATTTTTTTTCCAATTTGGTGGAAGTGGAGATGGATTTAGGTGATAATATTAACATAAAAAATTATAATTATAAGGAGGATACTGGATTTATTATTTTTTCATGGTTTAATAGTATTTTAAGGAGGTGGATGAAGAAACAAAATAGAAACACTTAATTAAATACGACACCTCTTCTTTAGAAATCCTTTATTTCTTAACACCTTAAGTACACTAAGAATGGTGTTATGCCAAAAAAAGGATCCCTATAATATGGGAAGGTATTGTGTGAAGGTGTTCAGAAAATGTTTTGTGGAACCAAATATGTTTTTAAGTGTGATTAAATGAATAGAAAAAGTTCCATTTTATAAGAGAGGGGAGGGGCACTCTTGGAATTTCTCAAAATATTAAATTAATACTAATATATTTTACATTCCAAATAGACAAAAAATAATTTATTTACATTATATGATGATAATGGGTCTAAATAAATTCATATAATTAAAATTCTATATTATTTTACTATTTTTAATCCTTATCTCTTGGTTTTAACCCTTATTTATCCCCTTTAATTCTTACTGTGACAATATGGATTTTTTACTCTTCGAGTGTTAATATAGTTACTAAAAAATAACTAACGAAAAATAAATGGATCATTGATGAAATTTTAAAACATATACCTAAAATATGGTATAAATTTATATTTTTAAAAAAATTATATCATTTAATAAAATATTTATTATTTTAAATATAAATGATGTGAATTTTGACACTATTTATTATAATGACTTTAAAAAAATCATTAAAATAAGATATCCTAGAAAAAACTCTTTTAATGAGGCTAAAATATGAAAATTTCATCAAAAAATCAGTTATGAAATGAATTATATGAAATTATAATTATTTTAATAGTTTTAATATCATTTATTTATTTTTTATAGAAATTGAATAATTACTGCATCATCACTCTGTCATCATTTTATGGTTATTATTTTATCACAAAAAATTATAAATAAATTACCATGATTTAGACAAATTTATTATATTTAAAATTATTATTTTTAGTAAAATATACCTTTTTGAATAAAACAATATTAATAATGTTATATTTATTAAAATATAAGTATGACATATTTGAATTTTTCTTAACATAAAATACTATAAGGGGATTGAAGTAATACAAGTGGATCCAAGAGGCTATACATTTAACTCATGGATGATTGTTTTCAACAATAACTTATTGAATAAAATTTGCACAATTTTTAGGGTAATTTTATAATCCTTTTCACATTATTTTAACCCTTAATTATCCGATTTACCTTTACCCTGGTAATAAAAATTGTTAATTTTACGATTCATATTGACCAAAAAATAAAAGGGAACTATTTAATAATTTTGTAAATTATTATTACAAATATTTAATCAATTTTTAAAAATTAAAAATACATAATTTCCTTTTATTAATTTAAAATCAACCCCATAGACGGGAAGAAAACAGGTTTGTAAAGTGAAAATGTTAAAAAGTTAACAATGTTTTATATCAAATTTCAAAATGAAAATCGATTACACTGACATAAATTGGATTAGTAGATATATAGCTGGTTAATTTTTACTTGATAACTAATTTAAAATTTAAATTATATTTACAAATTGTATAGATGAAAATTCAGGTTTCAATTAAAATGCAGTATTTTTTACTATTCATCAAAAAACTAAACTTATCATAAAAATACCTAAAATTAATCCTAATTAAAATTTGATATTAAAATTTTGAAAATGAAGTTTATTTTGTCAAATAAAATTTATAAATGTTTCAAAAATTTAGGGTTAAAATAATTCTGGCATTTAAAGGAGGGAAAACTGCCTTCTTAGAAAAATACATCCTTTATGTGAAAAATTTGATTTATTATTATATGGATATAAAATCTATTTAATTAATGTAATTTTTTATAAACATGTGTAAAAACTATATAGTTATTTCTTTTAATACCCACCAATATAAAATCTATGCGATAACTATCATATTAAATAATAAAAGTTAATTGTTTGTTTAGGCTCGATGTGGTCTATTTTATACGCTATATAACATAGTGTTTATTTTTAAAATCTCAAGATGTTAAATAAATAAACAATAACTAACTAATTTATTTTAAACAAATATTTATAATTAAATATTATAAATTTTATATATGTGAATAAGTTTTTGAAATAAGTGATCATGATTGTTATGTTTATTATATTGTAGGTTGAATTTCATCCACGGATATTGATAGTAAACATTTGTGTTTAACTTATCATCTCAATTTGATATTTTTATTGTTTATGTATAAATTACATCTAGGAAATATTAGTTTCTTTATCACTATAACATGATTTATTTTATTCTATATTTATTTTTTGGATTTACATGTCTTCCCACCATATTCACTACCATTGGTTTATAATTACCGGATAACAATTCTTCTTAGAGTAACCAATCGTATCTGTTCATGTTAATTGTGATTCTATTTCTTTAAATTCCAATATTTTCAAATTCTTTTATATATTCCATTATAAAAAACTTCTATGATTTTATAACTTTATTTTCCTTTTCAACTTTTAATTTAATTTATAGATTCTTTAAATGAGTGATGCAAAATATATTCTTTAATGTTTTCTGTATGGTCACTTTCTCCCACTGTTTTTTTTATTTCGAATCATCCTTTAAATGTTTCCATGGTTAGCCAACGTAATTTTTATTTATATTTTATTTATTTTCTAAAACAATTATTTTACAAATTATTTTCCATGAATATATAATATACCAAATTGTAAAGGTTATTTCTTCTAATTATCTATAAAAATTGATAATATACTCAAAAGTGCATTTTCTCTATAGAAATATCAATTTAAGGATTATTTTATTTCACTAGAGATATTTTGTAATTAAATTATCTACTTTATCTTTCTGTATGATAAATTTATACCTTGTGGAAAAATTTATGAATATGATCTTATCATGACCCCTCTCTCCAATGATTTCTCTCCCAGGATGGAAATGAAGAAAGGGGGATAATCCCCCCCCCCAAGTCCTACCTCCAGTAGGCCCTGGGGTAGAAACCATCAACAAGGGTATAAAAATCACCTATAATGAAAGACATAACCCTTTTATAGTAATCAATACTGGGAGATAAGATGTATCAACCCCAAAAAAACTCCTAGACATATATAAAAGAAAACCAAAATCTATACCACATGTATGTTAAAAATTAAACCATTACAAATAAAATGAAAAGCTAAAAAGTAAATACCAAAAAGAAAATATATGAAGTTATAAAACAACTTCCCCCAATGTTTGGGATTTGAAATTCTAGAACGATCCTCGTATGCCTCCTAGAAGCATAAAAGTAGTTTTATAATGAGGATGAGCATACAAGTATACTCAGTAGGAAAATAATGATCTCTCATGCACAAATTAGGGAAGCATAGTAATTCTCCCTTGAGAAACAAATAGAACCGACATCACCTATCAAGGTATACTATCTGTCCCTACCTCAACAAGGAATTATCACATTTTTACGCAGGTCATGTAAAGTAATATAGAAATCACACTAATGATATAGTACCCCACACCACTTTCCTAGTGATTATACACTCGGAAACCCTAATGAAAAACGTCCTGGTGCTCCCACATCTTCCAAAATAACCACATCCAAACACACTCGTACACACATGGGGACCAAAAAATACATCTCTCCCATAGAAATCTAGGAAACATAACACATCACAACCCACCTTCACACACCTAGGCCTAAAAACTACATCTCACCTGTAGAAACTTGGGAAACATACCACATCAAATCCAGAAGACACTTGATAACACAACACATCTCATCCTGAATAAACCCGGGAAACACAACTCACACACACACTAATATAACACCTGAATCACAACCTTCCCGAAAAATATCGGGCTTCCACCACCTGGAAGAGCAAGCAGGGAAGAGTGGGTGGCCAACCATCCATCATCCCACTAGGATGTTTTGGAAAGACACCCTCCCCAATGACGATGGGGGTGTTCTAAACATGGTTCTCAACTAGGGTGGGGTGCACATAGAAATCAAAAGAACATACAATGTATATATATAGTATCAGGTAGTCAAGCCCAACCCATGGAAGTCATGACAACTGCTACCTATAGTTACATTTATCAACATCGGTAAGAGTCACTTCAGATGTTGATATATGAAATACACTTCACAAAAAGACCCAAACTCAATTCATACCACCAGAAAATTAAATTTCCCAATTATAATTCATTATTACACTATTGATTTATTCATTACATCTCTAATTGGGAAAATTATAATAACAACTAGAAAAAAGAAGTATAGGAAAACAATCAACACCAATATAATCAATTCAGAATATGAAGATATTGCTAGTTTAACACACTTCGTATTTCCGATCAGTTAACATCCATTCATGTTATAACAAATTATTGATCATGAGACGTGGGGTGAAGTTTTCTACAATCTAATCGTGGAGAAACATCAGAAAAATTACCCATACTGACCTCTAAAATCATCATTCTTAAAATTAATTCCTCCCATTCCATCATATAAACCACAAAACACCCCAACTCATAGACGAAACAAGAAAAAAACCACTCCAAAACCATACTCAGCAACCCTGCTATATAACCACCCCACACCCATCACATTTAAAAACCAAAATAAAGATCTTCCTGAACCTCAAGCCCCACTTCTCAAACATATGACACCTAGATTGCCCTAACCATATAACCAACCCCCTATGCACAATTGAAAAACCCACATACTAAAAAAACTTGCTTACAATAGAAGTACCCCAAAAACCAAAAAAAGAACAAACATATTCAAATTTAACAGGACATCCTTTCTTTAATTCCACATGTTAATTCAGGGGTTGTCAGAAAAATTAGGCTATCCTTGGAAATCCGTTTATTATCCATGTATATGTGGTTAACCGTTTCCATGTTGAAACATTCATCCAAGAACAAACATCATTCATTCCATAGATCATATCATGTGAAAACAAATACCCTTAATGACCATGATTTTAATAGGCATGTAGCCCATACAATTCACAATATCAACTTATAACAAAGTAGAACATAAATCACTTTTCCCATCCTAGAATGTTGATATCAAACTGATTTAATTATCACTATCTATTTCATATTATGATATCTTCATGAGGGAGACATTTATAAAACCACCCTGTATGATACAAAAAATGAAAGAGAGATGACGGAATCCCAGCCTCAAAGAATAGACGATCAACACTTCTTTATTTAACCAAAACATGGGGCACACATGTAGTAGGAAGAAAGTTCAAGAAAACACGACCCAATGTCCAGAACACAACACACGTCTCCTCAAGGAAGAAGGTTTTGGGGAGCACCAATAAAAAGGAAAAATCATAAGAGACATGAGATTTTGGATTCATAAAGGCCAGATCCTAATCCAATAGAAGGAATAGTTTTTGATGGCCATTAAAGGTGGATCTTTACCAAGACCACACAGTTATGAAGGTCAAATGAAGATTTAAGTTTTTATAATATAGATAAGATTCAAAACAGCTTCAAAACCCTTAAATATGATATTAAACTCATCTAGCATGAAGGGAAATTTCAAAAGGGTGAAATAAAAAATTCGGTAATTCTATAATATTGAAAATCTTTTGAAAATGACTCACCCTTAGGTGAGTCACCGATGGGAGTCACTAGTGAGAGTCATTAATTGATGAGTCACCGGTGCGAGCTACCATTGACGATATACTAGTGCGATTCACCTGTGGATGAGTCATCTTTAGAAAATTCACCGTCGGATGTCTCACCATAGGTGACCTATTTTTGGATGTCTCAACACTAGTGACCTACCTTAGTAACCTACTATCGCGACCTTCCAGCTAAAACTCACTATTAAAAGTCGCCAGTTCTAGTCACAGTTCTAACTCATTGGTACTGAATCATCGGTCTTGAATCACCATTCCGAACTCACTATTTTTAATCACCATCATGATCTACCATTTAAGGACTCATCGTTAGATGAAATACCATTCAGAAACTGGATTTTTGGAAAACTATTGAAATGAGTCACCGTGACCTCCCCAGAACTCAAAACACTAGATTTTAACAATGTAATGGACCAAAGATGTTTGGGACATTAGATCAGTTACCTCTAAAACTATTATCACCATCGAGATTTCAAAACCAAACCCGTAAGGAAAATAGGGGTCTGAACAAATTCCACACGAGATACCTCTCAAGGATCTCACTATACATGAAACACTACTACCGAAATCAAGGTTTAATGATAAACCCCCATGTGTTGTTCGAAATATGGATAGAAACCTCAAAATACAAGAACAAGTCCTCTTTCATCTCCTAACCAACCCGACCAGAAGGAAACACAAAAAAAGAACAACAACCACATGATCCATACACAAAAATAAGATAATCTCATCCTCTATGTCAAGATATTATCCTCTTTGAGCGGCACAGACTCACCCACAAGGGTTTAATCGCATCGAAATTAATGCATCTTGATTAGGAATCTATTATTCCCCTTTTCACATGTCATGACTTTATCACACATCATGGAACAAGGAAAAAACTCATCTCATAACAAACAAGGTTCAAACATCACATTACAAAGTAAAACAGAACAAGTTAAAACTCAAAAAACTCTGGGTATTGGGAAAAATTATGTGCTTCCCGCTCCCAGGTACTCTCTTCCAGACCACCATGCCTCCACAACACATGATCCAAATAAATGTTCCTCCCATGATACAACTTATCCTGACAACACTGGATCTCTACTAGCCACTCCACATATGTTGATTCATCTTTGATATCCAACTCTCCGCATTTTATGACTTGGGAGTAATTGTGAAGATACCTGTGAAGTTGAGAGATGTGAACGATGTTAGGGATCCTCTCCAACTGCGTTGAAAATGTCAACTGGTATGACACCACACCAACTCTCCTCAGAACCTCAAAGGGTCTGATGGACCTAGGAGAAATCTTAATCCCTCAAAGAAACCATCTCTTCCCATATCAAGGGGAAACCTTAAAGAACACATTGTCAACAAACTCAAACTCCAAGGGCCTCATCCTATAATCAAAATATGACTTTTTCTAGTCATGTACTGCCTTCACCCACTCACAAACAAGATGAACCTTATCTATCATGGTCTTCACTACCTGAGGTCCAAGAATAGCTGTCTCCCCAACATCTATCCCAAAAAAGGTTAATGAATCCTTTTTCCATAAAAAACATCAAATGGAGACATGCCAATAAAAGAGTGATAGAAATTATTTTATTAAAACTTAAAAAGGGAGATTTTGAAACCTAAGATCCTCCATGTTTCGAGAAGCATGCTCGCAACATATCCACCAGTGTCTAGATAGTCTATTCTATCTGCCCATCTCTCTGATGGTTGAAGGTAGTGTTGATGTGTAACTAAGTGCCAAAATAATGCTGAAATCTCCTCTAGACTCACAAGGTAAAACATGTATCCTAATCTAATACAATGTATCTCAGAAGCCTTTACAATCACACCACCTTATCCACATTAGTATTTTCCCTAACATCCACTATGCCAGACTCCTTAATCACTAACAAGTGAGGTGATTTCATCAGTAGATCCGCCACTACCCAGATAGCATTATAGCCTCCCTAATATCTAGGTAACCTTTTGAATAAATCCATTTATATATCATGGCACATCCTGTCGAGGAAATACAAGGGATGAAATAAACCACCAGGAACATGATGCTCTTCCTTCACTTGCTAGAACACTAGGAACTTTTCTACCAACTCCGCCACTACCTATTTCATCCTAGGCCACTAAAACTGCATCCTCAAGCCACAATACATATTCTAAATTTTTGGGTGTATCACTATGGGTGAGATATGAAACTCACAGAGAACCCCCTTGCACATTTCCACCAAAAAACAACATACCATGGAACATCGTCGGATTCTGACCATACTCCAACCATCCCTACGAAGTATCACCTTGGTCAACGCAATCATTCATAAACTCTGCCCCAGAGTATCCCCATATAGAATCCTAAAACCTTCTACGTTACATAATACTACACTATCATCCGGAACAAATATCCTCTACCTCCATTCATTCTGTTATCCATGTGCAGGGATGCCAGCTCCTCCATCGCATTCCAAGCATCCACAGATTCCCAAATTACCTCCTTACGAGACATCCTTCCCATGGAATCTACCAAAAAATTCTCTTTTCCTAAGGAATAGGAGATCAAAAAATCATATACCTAAAAATACCATCCACCTCCACTATCACATGTTCACATCTCAATGATAAAATATATACCTCATACCCTTGGGATTTGTGAAGACCAAAAATCGCTCCCTTAGGTGGTAATGTCATCACAACATCAGAGAAAACAGAACTTCTAATAGATGAAAATCATGAGAGGCATAAATATGTTCATGGAGATGTAACTTCCAAGACCCATAAGAGATAACACTCTACTACTACATCATCATGAAACCCAAGCTTAGATGGGACGAATCACAAAAAACCTTGAACATCACCCCTTCATATGGAAACCAGGGCACTGGAGCATTGACCAACATCCCTATCAGTCAGTTGAACACTGCCTAAAATTGCTAACTCCAGACAGAGGCCTAGTCTTCAATGGTTAGAGCCTTCAATAATTCTATAAATCTAGAGAAATCATGTACAAACCATCAGTAATATCTCTAAATACCAAGACAAATGTGAACATTTTCCACATTCTTGGGTGCTTCCCTAGAAACAACTGCTTTAACCTTATGACGGTAAATTACTATACAATGTTCAGACACCACATGCCCATGAAAATTCATCTCTTGTATCCAAAATATGAACTTGGATAACTTTCTATAGAGCTAGTGGTGATGTAGGACCTGCAAGATAGTCCTGATATTTTTGGTATTCTACCTCTCTGATTCTGATTAGATCAAGATTTCATCGATGAATATGATGAAAAACAGGTCCAGGAACTCAATAACGACGTAGTTCACAAGGCCCATGAACACAAATAGTCTATTTGTAAAACCAAAAAACATAACTACAAACTCAATGTGCCCATACCTGCATCTAAACGAAGTCTTTGGGATATCACCCACCTTCACCCTCAACATGTGATATCTAGACCACCGATTGATCTTAGAAAACCAACTGATAGTTATTAGTTGGTCAAAAGGATTTTCTATACATGAAAGAGGGTAACGGTTATTGACCATTACCAGCTAAAACCTATAGTAGTCTATGCACACCCTTAGACCACCATATACTTTCTTTGTGAACAACATTGAAGAACCCCACGATGAAATATTAGGTTGGATAAACCCACTTTTCACGAGATCATCTATCTGAATCCTAAACTCTCAAAACATAGAAGGTTCCATCAAATAAGGATCCATCAAAATTAGAGAATCACCAGGCTGCAGGTTAATCTTAAACTCAACATCACATCGAGGGGGTTGTAACAGCCCAAGATTTTATAAAAAAAATATTCCTTTTAATTTTATTAAAGTCTTGTGTTGTACGCTACACCAAAAGGAGCTTGCACAACACGCATCCTTGACTTGCCTTGCATTACACGCAATCGCGACCTTCCTCGATAGCGTGTGTAATACGCAATACCGAGTTTCACTAAACAACGATATGCTATTAAAATATTATTAAAACTAGCCGTTATGAATAGTAATAACCACTTTTTAAAACTCTGTAAATCTTATTTTTCAAAATGAACTTCATTTTTGGATTCGGAGTATCGAATTTATCCTAAGGTGAAATTTTGGTACTTTTCGGATAACTTTCATATTCTGATGAATAGTGAAAATTACTAAATTATAATTAAAAACAACTTTTTTAATCGAAATAATTAATAGTGATAAATTATTAATTTGAGTGGTTTTAAAGTATATTTAGAATATATTTTTACAATTTAATACAATGTTGGTCATTGGATGTAATTTCACATTTAAACCAGACATCATCAAGTGTCAATCTTTTGATAGATATTGTTTCTTAAAAACACGCTATTTATTTTAACAGCGGGATTTAATTATAAAATTAATTAATGAAACTTCTATGTTATGAATTTGGTAAAATAGATTTCATTTTTGAATTCGGAATATGAAATATATCTTAGGATGAAATTTTGGCATTGTTCTGAAAAACATCAATTTTTGATGAATAGTGAAACTACTAAGTGGTAGTTAAAAAAATTAATTTCTTCATAAATCTTAATTTTACCGCTTCTGTGAATGGAATTTCAAAAATCCGAGAGACACGGTTGATGTCAGTAAGTAAAATGTGGTTCAATGAGATGAAAATAATTTTTGGTGAATAGTAACTTTTTACTTTTTTTTACCACGGTTAATAGAAAATAGGGTAACTAAGGGTAAATATGATATTACTATTACCCTAACACATGTCATAATTCTATTGGATAAGTGTAATTCGACCAAAAACAACCTTATGAATATAATATGACCATTTAGGTCCACATGGATTAGATTATGACATTTAATATTATATTATTTAATGAATAGTTAAAATAGTTAAAATCAATGTTTAATAACTAAAACATTTTTAATATGGGGTTATACATAAGATAAATTCGACTATAAATATTCATTAGAAAGGTAAAAATATTTCCTACATAATGATTATTTATTTATAATTTTTAAACTTTAAATAAATTAATTTATGTATGACACAACGATGATGCAGTAATTACCCTTTTAAGGAAATATTAACATAATTGATGTTATAAATGCTCAAATGAATGTAATTTGAGACTTTTTATGACTTAAACTAATTTTCTAGGTTACTATGATATATTAGTGTTGATTTAATCAACTTGTTTCGAACATATAATTCTGTTATGACTTTCACAAAAATCATATATCAAATAGTGTCAAAATTGACCCAAAATAGTTTTTAAATAAAATATTATATTATTAATTGTTATTATATTCCTAAAAATCAAAGGTTCGGCCAAATGACTTAGATAAGGATATATTTATTAATAATATACAATTTGGGGTTCGTTTGGCATGTTATAGTAAGTGTATTAACCATATAGTGAAAGAAAACAAAAAGACACGGTAAAAGTTAAATTATTTAACTTAGAGTTAAATCTAATTGATAAGGTTAAAATAATAACCTAAACTTGTCTAAATCCTATTGGTTGATAGGATTTCGACCCATCCCCACTTTATCTTCGAAATAAGACCCTTTGGAACCATTATAAACCGATTTTGACTTTAATATAAAATAATATTTTGAGATATTCCTAAGGTGCCCCTCTCCTCCCTTATAAAAGGACACCTCCTTCCCCTCCTCCTCACACCAATTTGAGCACTCAAGCTCGGCCAACACCTGCCAAAATCTCTTCTCCACTTCCCTAGCAACATCCTAGAGGTTCTGGTCTTCCTCAAAGACCAATTTTAGTTCCCTAAGAGGAGGTCTCAAAGAGGCGCTTCAAAGAAGAGGTAATTACCGTTACCAATTCTTTCATCTTTATTTCTTCTTCAACTTATTCTTCTTAGGTTGTTTCATTATGAAGTAATAACATCAGTATCACTCATATACTGATATGTTATTATAAGGTTGAAACAAACCTATTTCACCATCTATCCATCCTACGGAAAAAGAAATCACCGCGCGTGCGTACGTACGGAATACCGTCTCCACGCCGTGGTGTATTCTATTTTCCACCACCACCTTACATGGATGGGTATAATGGTGTAAAGAATAACTATACATAGTTATTACAAAATCATATTGATTCTGATATATTATATAATCCACTCTAATTCAATTCAATATTTATGAAAATGATATCATCGCTCGTGCGTACGTACGGACTACCTTCTCCACGACGCGATGAGATTCATTCTCCATGTTAACCATTTAAGAATAATTATAAAGTATATATAAGAAATAATAATGAAATATATGACATTATAAAGCTACTGGATTTATGTATATATATATATATGTATGTCATCTACTTACTTCCATTTCAAGACAATAAGGAATGGAAAACAGCGTTCATGCGTACGTACGGACTACCGTCTCCATGAACGGTGTTTTTCATTTTATTTATATATCTATTATATATATATATATACTGAATATATATGATATATAAATCATATTTTATATTCTGGAAGTAAGTAAATCATGATATAAGTAATAATAATGTCAAGAACAACAAGTCAAAACACCTACGATAAATGAAACGATTTTTCCCAAAACGCTTCTTTAACATGGAATTTACAAAAGAACGGGTAATATAATGTCATAAGTGAACCATATATGATATCATAACAATGAATATGATTCTTTAATAAGTCAATGACATTATTTAAATCATTATACAGGAGGTTCGGACACATACGAAGCAAATCGGACCTAAGGTAAGGGAAATATCACAATCTCATTTTTATCCGAGATTGTTTATTCGTAAGTATTTACTGGGGTGTATTTTATCATCCACATCCATGTTTCAACAATATGTAATATTATTTACATCCACCTACAATTGTTTAAATCCACTTTTACCCTTCGGTGAGTTTTTAGTAATATGTATGAAAGGAATCTTTTGTCGTTTTTCGTACGAGGTACTTTTTGACTTTTCCGACAGAAGTACGAAGAATGTTTTTTTTAACTTATACGGCATGAATGGATTTCTAAAACATTATTTCCAAGAAGCTTCCTTTACAAGTATTCAAGTTTATTTTTAATCAACTTCTTTTAGTTTAAAATTGTATGACATGTTAAGAAAGGAAAAGTGTTTTTGAAGTAGAAAGGATATTTTCCTCAAGAATGAAGTTCAAGTATTTTATCAAAATTATTTTCCATCTAAGATAATAAAAGGGTTATGTTTTTATCCCTATTATTACATGGATTTGATTATGTTGTGATGGAAACATTTTTATGAATTCCTTTATCTTATATGAATTGTTTTATGATGTCATGTTGTTTAAAGAATCCCATTTTTATTACATGGGTTATGCGATGATGTATGATTTATGATTATGTGGCACACATAAGAAAGGATTCATTATAAGATGGGTGGGACCTATATCTCCCTCCAATGAATTGGGTAAAGATTTTATATCTCATGAGATAGACATGGCTGGAATGGTAGGTTATACCGGTTCTGTGAAACAGGACTGAAACGAGGGTTACTCGATTCAGAAAGGGACTTTGTCCACTAAGATAGTCTTGGAAATGAGTCTTGACTAACAAGAAATGATTCTCTATGATTATGTGTGAATTCCACAAAGTTTCATATTTTAAGTTATGATTATTGTGATTACATTTCACTGCCATGATTTATCCCATGTTATGAAATTATGCTCTCTCTTTTGCAGGTTATGATTTCCAAAATGTTATGTTCTTATGAATATGATGTGATTGATATTTATTTTGTTTACCCTTACTGAGCATTTGAGCTCACCCTTTTATGTTTTCTTTTCCCCAGGATATAAAGAAAGGTTTTAGGTAAAAAAAAAGAAGATCTTTATGGGAGATGTTGAAGATCTTTCACCACGATTAGAAGATTTTATTCCGAGTTTCCAAAGACACTAAACTATTACGATCCTTGTGTGTGTGTTTTTGTTATGTGCTAAGTATTCCGCAAAAGTAATGTAATGTTCATGTACGTCAATCTTCGGGTCTCTACAGTTGGTATCAGAGGAAAGGTTTAGTCAACCTTTGGAAACTAGGATGCGAAAACGTTTGTGAGATCCCTAGAGATATTTCTAATGTATGTCTAGGGATGTCTCTAAGGTTAAGTATACGTATAGGTTATAGTTCTAGAATTGCGCTAACGATCTTCAAATTTAACCTAAGATGTTAGATATTGAGGGTACTACCCCTTTATTATGTTGTTTTCCCTAGCATGATTTTTGCCTCTCATACTATTCTTTTGGGGTTTTAGACGATGGCTGGAACTCGAAGGAACCGTGTTAATGCAGAATGCGATGGGCAATGCAATGATTGTCCCCCTGAGCAACCAAACGATATGGGAGATGGAATGCAAAATCTTGTAGCCATGCTCACACAACTTTCTCAAGCTATGAATCATGCAGGACTTCCAAACGAGCAAAGGAAGGAGCAACATTCTGTTGAATCCTTCATGAGGCAGCGTCCACCTTCTTTCAGTGGGTCTATTGATCCATTAGTTGCTGAACAATGGATTAGTACTACTGAAAAGATATTTTCAGTTCTTCAATGTTCTGAACATGATAAAGTCATCCTAGCAGTGTATCGTTTGGAAGGAGATGCTGATCAATGGTGGAATCTTATTAAGAATATGAGGCAAAGGGATGAAATTGAGTCTATGGAATGGGACGAGTTCAAGAACTTATTTTTCAATAAGTACTTCCCTCGTATTCTCTGAACAAAGATGGGGAAAGAGTTTCTTGAACTGAAGCAAAGGGATGATGAATCTGTTGGTACCTATGAAGCAAATTTTACAAGACTTGCAAGGTACGCTTCTGGTATTATCATCCAACCTGAAAGTAAAGTTGATCGATTTTTCAGTGGCTTAAAACCAAGTCTTCGAAGGGCATTAGCTATAAGAGACTTCAGTAGCTATGAAGAAATTGTGCGTTGTGCTATCAAGGTAGAAATGGAAGTTGGTGTTACATATCCATCTCATGGGTTTGACAAGAAACGAAAGATGGAGTTCAAGGAGAAATCTCAGAATAATGGTGAAAAGAAGATGAATGTTTCCTTATGCACAAAGTGTGGAAAGAAGCATGGTGGAGATTGTCTTAAAGGGACTAGAAAATGTTTTAAGTGTGGAAAAGAAGGTCATCCAGCAGCTGAGTGTCGAAGTAATGGAAAAAGGGATTCTAATGAAGTGAATAAAGCAAACACTGCAGAGAACGTACAACCAACACTTCAATGCTTCAAGTGCAAGGAAATGGGGCATTATGCTAATAAATTCCCTAATCCAAGGGTTAGTGATGATTGACATGAGCAACCGCTTAAGGCAAAGGACAAAGGGAAGTCACATGCGATCACTATTGGCAATGTTGAATATGACAACGATGTGGTGGAATGATTAAGTGTTTATGTAATGGGATTCCAAAATAATGTTGTATCATGAAATATTGGAATATTTATGTATTAGTCTAATGTGGTATTCAAAGTGATTGAGATATTATGCGCATAATGAAGGGAAAACGAGAAAATGAAATGTTTAACAGTATTCATGAGCTCATGATTGATATAAGGACTAAGTTTGAGTATATAGAATTTTGAGGATTTTGGTATGTGAAAAGTGTTAACTTTTAACTGCATTCATGTTTTCACTAAGGTATTCAAGAGAATACACGATTAAGGACTTTGAATGTTTGGAATGTGACCAACAAAACATATCTTATGATATATGGGGATCGACGATGGTGTTAAATCTCTGGTAATCGTTTTCACTATGTTATGAGAGTCGACTGCAGTATTATGGATAAGCCTAAAGATTGGAATGGATTATGTTGGACATAAGTTAGAATTGTTTGTTTTTTCGATATTATTGATGGGATGTTATATAGTTTTGGAAAAAGGACAACCTGCAGAACGGGCGACAGCCCACCGCGTCGGACAAGGCTGTGGGAATCGAACCCACAACCGAAGTGCGACTGGCCTTTATCACCTACCACTGACCTACAGGAAGTCCCTGTTTAGTAGAAACTAGTTTTATTATATTAAACAGTATGATATATGAAGTATAAGTCCATTTTAGGAACCATATGTGATTAATCTCACTATAGATCGACTTATGTATATAATTTTTGCTAACCTTTTGTTTGAGACAGATGGAATGACCCGTCATTCTATCACATGATCTGCTAACACTTCATGAATAACAAATTCAACTTCATTTATTTAAGAGATGAAGTGGAAATTGTTCAAGGCATGAACAACAGTGAGATTGTACCAAAATAAAGTAAGTATTTATTCTAATTCAAATTTTCAACTTTAGGGAAATGATCTTGAAAACCAAAAATGTTTTCCTAGTGATCTTATACCTGATGAATCAGATGGAGCCTTATATCATCACAAATCTATAGATTTGTGATTACTGGCTTTTCCATAGCCATGTTCTCTACCACTCTCCATCAGAACATGATGGTTAGATTTCTCTTTCATATCCATATTTTCACCTATGTGGAAACCCAATGATTAGTTTATTTGGGTAACCGTTACATTTCATACTTTTGTTTTTAAAGATTGGTTTTGATATTCCTTTTTATGATGTGGGTTTCTATTAAAGAAACTTTCAAATAGTAAACCATTTATAACCCCGACGAATTTCGAGGGCGAAATTCATTTTAAGGGGGGTAGAATGTAACAGCCCAAGATTTTATAAAAAAATATTCTTTTTAATTTTATTAAAGTCTTGTGTTGTACGCTACACCAAAAGGAGCTTTCACAACACGCATCCTTGACTTGCCTTGCATTACACGCAATCGTGACCTTCCTCGATAGCGTGTGTAATACGCAATACCGAGTTTCACTAAACAACGATATCCTATTAAAATATTATTAAAACTAGCCGTTATGAATAGTAATAACCACTTTTTAAAACACTGTAAATCTTATTTTTCAAAATGAACTTCATTTTTGGATTCGGAGTATCGAATTTAGCCTAAGGTGAAATTTTGGTACTTTTCGGATAACTTTCATATTCTGATGAATAGTGAAAATTACTAAATTATAATTAAAAACAACTTTTTTAATCGAAATAATTAATAGTGATAAATTATTAATTTGAGTGGTTTTAAAGTATATTTAGAATATATTTTTACAATTTAATACAATGTTGGTCATTGGATGTAATTTCACATTTAAACCAGACATAATCAAGTGTCAATCTTTTGATAGATATTGTTTCTTAAAAACACGCTATTTATTTTAACAGCGGGATTTAATTATAAAATTAATTAATGCAACTTCTATGTTATGAATTTGGTAAAATAGATTTCATTTTTGAATTCGGAATATGAAATATATCTTAGGATGAAATTTTGGCATTGTTCTGAAAAACATCAATTTTTTATGAATAGTGAAACTACTAAGTGGTAGTTAAAAAAATTAATTTCTTCATAAATCTTAATTTTACCACTTCTGTGAATGGAATTTCAAAAATCCGAGAGACACGGTTGATGTCAGTAAGTAAAATGTGGTTCAATGAGATGAAAATAATTTTTGGTGAATACTAACTTTTTACTTTTTTTTACCACGGTTAATAGAAAATAGGGTAACTAAGGGTAAATATGATATTGCTATTACCCTAACACATGTCCTAATTCTATTGGATAAGTGTAATTCGACCAAAAACAACCTTATGAATATAATATGACCATTTAGGTCCACTTGGATTAGATTATGACATTTAATATTATATTATTTAATGAATAGTTAAAATAGTTAAAATCAATGTTTAATAACTAAAACATTTTTAATATGGGGTTATACATAAGATAAATTCGACTATAAATATTCATTAGAAATATAAAAAGATTTCCTACATAATGATATTTTATTTATAATTTTTAAACTTTAAATAAATTAATTTATTTATGACACAACGATGATGCAGTAATTACCCTTTTAAGGAAATATTAACATAATTGATGTTATAAATGCTCCAATGAATGTAATTTGAGACTTTTTATGACTTAAACTAATTTTATAGGTTACTATGATATATTAGTGTTGATTTAATCAACTTGGTTCGAACATATAATTCTGTTATGACTTTCACAAAAATCATATATCAAATAGTGTCAAAATTGACCCAAAATAGTTTTTAAATCAAATATTATATTATTAATTGTTATTTTATTCCTAAAAATCTAAGGTTCGGCCAAATGACTTAGATAAGGATATATGTATTAATAATATACAATTTGGGTTCGTTTGACATGTTATAGTAAGTGTATTAACCATATAGTGAATGAAAACAAAAAGACACGGTAAAAGTTAAATTATTTAACTTAGAGTTAAATCTAATTGATAAGGTTAAAATAATAACCTAAACTTGTATAAATCCTATTGGTTGATAGGATTTCGACCCATCCCCACTTTAGCTTCGAAATAAGACCCTTTGGAACCATTATAAACCGATTTTGACTTTAATATAAAATAATATTTTGAGATATTCCTAAGGTGCCCCTCTCCTCCCTTATAAAAGGACACCTCCTTCCCCTCCTCCTCACACCAATTTGAGCACTCAAGCTCGGCCAAACCCTGAAAAAATCTCTTCTCCACTTCCCTAGAAACATCCTAGAGGTTCTGGTATTCCTCAAAGACCAATTTTAGTGCCCTAAGAGGAGGTCTCAAAGAGGCGCTTCAAAGAAGAGGTAATTACCGTTACCAATTCTTTCATCTTTATTTCTTCTTCCACTTATTCTTCTTAGGTTGTTTCATTATGAAGTAATAACATCAGTATTACTCATATACTGATATGTTATTATAAGTATGAAACAACCCTATTTCACCATCTATCCATCCTACGGAAAAAGAAATCACCGCGCGTGCGTACGTACGGAATACCGTCTCCACGCCGTGGTGTAATCTATTTTCCACCACCACCTTACATGGATGGGTATAATGGTGTAAAGAATAACTATAAATAGTTATTACAACATCATATTGATTCTGATATATTGTATAATCCACTCCAATTCAATTCAATATTTATGAAAATGATATCATCGCTCGTGCGTACGTACGGACTACCGTCTCCACGACGCGATGAGATTCATTCTCCATGTTAACCATTTAAGAATAATTATAAAGTATATATAAGAAATAATAATGAAATATATGACATTATAAAGCTACTGGATTTATGTATATATATATATATATGTATGTCATCTACTTACTTCCATTTCAAGACAATAAGGAATGGAAAACAACGTTCATGCGTACGTACGGACTACCGTCTCCATGAACGGTGTTTTTCATTTTATTTATCTATCTATTATATATATATATATATATACTGAATATATATGATATATAAATCATATTTTATATTCTGGAAATAAGTAAATCATGATATAAGTAATAATAATGTCAAGAACAACAAGTCAAAACACCTACGATAAATGAAACGATTTTACCCAAAACGCTTCTTTAACATGGAATTTACAAAAGAACGGGTAATATAATGTCATAAGTGAACCATATATGATATCATAACAATGAATATGATTCTTTAATAAGTCAATGACATTATTTAAATCATTATACAGGAGGTTCGGACACATACGAAGCAAATTGGACCTAAGGTAAGGGAAATATCACAATCTCATTTTTATCCGAGATTGTTTATTCGTAAGTATTTACTGGGGTGTATTTTATCATCCACATCCATGTTTCAACAATATGTAATATTATTTACATCCACCTACAATTTTTTAAATCCATTTTTACCCTTCGGTGAGTTTTTAGTAATATGTATGAAAGGAATCTTTTGTCGTTTTTCGTACGAGGTACTTTTTGACTTTTCCGACAAAAGTACGAAGAATGTTTTTTTTAACTTATACGGCATGAATGGATTTCTAAAACATTATTTACAAGAATCTTCCTTTACAAGTATTCAAGTTTATTTTTAATCAACTTCTTTTAGTTTAAAATTGTATGACATGTTAAGAAAGGAAAAGTGTTTTTGAAGTAGAAAGGATATTTTCCTCAAGAATGAAGTTCAAGTATTTTATCAAAATTATTTTCCATCTAAGATAATAAAAGGGTTCTGTTTTTATCCCTATTATTACATGGATTTGATTATGTTGTGATGGAAACATTTTTATGAATTCCTTTATCTTATATGAATTGTTTTATGATGTCATGTTGTTTAAAGAATCCCATTTTTATTACATGGGTTATGCGATGATGTATGATTTATGATTATGTGGCACACATAAGAAAGGATTCATTATAAGATGGGTGGGACCTATATCTCCCTCCAATGCATTGGGTAAAGATTTTATATCTCATGAGATAGATATGGCTGGAATGGTAGGTTATACCGGTTCAGTGAAACAGGACTGAAACGAGGGTTACTCGATTCAGAAAGGGACTTTGTCCACTAAGATAGTCTTGGAAATGAGTCTTGACTAACAAGAAATGATTCTCTACGATTATGTGTGAATGCCACAAAGTTTCATGTTTTAAGTTATGATTATTGTGATTACATTTCACTGCCATGATTTATCCCATGTTATGAAATTATGCTCTCTCTTTTGCAGGTTATGATTTCCAAAATGTTATGTTCTTATGAATATGATGTGATTGATTTTTATTTTGTTTACCCTTACTGAGCATTTGAGATCACCCTTTTATGTTTTCTTTTCCCCAGGATATAAAGAATGGTTTTAGGTAAAAAAAAAAGAAGATCTTTATGGGAGATGTTGAAGATCTTTCACCACGATTAGAAGATTTTATTCCAAGTTTCCAAAGACACTAAACTATTACGATCCTTGTGTGTGTGTTTTTGTTATGTGCTAAGTATTCCGCAAAAGTAATGTAATGTTCATGTACGTCATGCTTCGGGTCTCTATAGGGGTAGAGTCACAACCTCCTTAGGAAAAAAATAAAAAAAATCCCCTACAATCCTAGTGACTTTATTGTCCACTAATTCCACTAACAACTCAACTACTAAGGAAATAAGAGGCTCCACACACAGACTTTCCACCAGATAGCTCTCCTCTCTCACGAAATCCCCATACTAACCATCAATATCGAAAAACAAGACCCTTCTCTGAAATCATAAAATAAAAACATGCATGGAATAAAACTAGTTTATGATGATAAAACATCATATGGATTCATATATAGAAAGAAAATATCCCCATAGGACTGATCTATCCCCATCATCAGTCTACAATGCCGACACACATCAATAAAGCTGGTCTGACCTTCAAATGAATTACTCAACACTAGGGGAACGTTAATATTATCTAGGTAGAGTTCCATAGAATGATATAGAATAGGTGAAACAAAGGATTGTAAATTTCTTGAATCAAACAAATCCTAATAAAGGGTAATAAACAAGCTGATCATACCACTAACAATCTCTGGATCCACTGGGACTACTACCTCTGCTGCATGAAAGTGACCACACCTAGATCCTCTACCCCTCTATTGATAAACACCCCCACGACCATGCCCGGGTTTAGGTCCATGAGGAATACCCTGAGGTCAACCTCTACTTCCTCTTTCTCCCCTCAGTGGAGCAAGAGCATGTTATACCTATTTCTGAAATGGACTAGCCGAAAACTATTGAGATGGTATGTGAGTATGATATACTCTATAATACCAAATATAGGATCAAAATAATAGAGATACTATATGAAGTATCTAATGATGCTCAAAATACAAGAGGGGGGGGGGGTGAATTGTACACTTTAAAAATTCTTATGGAACTTTTAAATATGGTTATGTTTAACAAGGTTAAACAAGGTAATTCACAAAACCTCTAGTTCTATACAATTGCTTGATTTAGGAAATATGATTCCAAGAAAGCAACTCCTGAAAAGTGATTCTAGAAATGAAACATAATCAAAGTTTACAACAACAAAGATTCTACCTTAAAGTGTATAGAATCTAACTAAATCAGAGTACATGTATAAGGAAGTATAAGTTAGATATACTTTCCTCAAAAATACAAATGCCTTATAAAACTTGTAACAAAACAAGTAACAAGTAGTAAATCTTTTAACCCAAAGAGAAGGGTATCCAACAACCTTGGATAAAGGTCCCTTGATTTATACTTTAAAGAAAGTCTGTCTTACCGACACTAGGGTAATCCCTCGATATGAAGATCAGAGTCTGTCTTGCTATCCCTACAGGCCCTCAACTTTCAGGTAGTTGGCACCTCTATCTTCCTCAGCAAGGAAGCCCTCAACATCAAGGTAGTCGGCACCTCTATCTTCCTATCCCTGGAAGGCCTCGATTGTACATAGAAACAATCGGAGTCACATAAAGAAAATCTAAACAAGTAGATCAGTACACACTAACCAATAAATCTTCTCTCTCTAGAAATCACTTCAGCAGCATGTAATCTCTAGATTGATCAACTTGTTCATCAAAGTTGTGAGCTCTTTCAAATGAGATCCTATTTATAGTAATGTCTTCAACGGTCGACTCCCTCTTCCAATGGTCATATTTTCCCTTGAATTTTAGAGGGACCTGTACACGTGTCACTCAAACTACGGTTTCTTAGTAACTAAAAGCACGACATCATTTTATAAAAAAACAAGTGAAAGTAGAAATATGGTTACATAACTAAAATACAGTATTTCAGAATATAAGAAAATGAATTTTCAGAGTCTAACCAAAAATGAATTCTATAATAAAAAGATATTCAGATTCTATTTTCTAGGAATTCAGAACCTAAAATCTATAGAATTCCAGAGTCGAAATTTCAAGGAAATTTGGAATCTGGATTTACAAAAATTTGGAACCAGAACTTACAAAGTTCAGAGTCAGAGTTCATGAGAATTTGGAGTCAGAACTCATAAGAGTTTGGAGTCTATATTTAGAGAAATCAGAGTCAAAACTCAGAAATGTTCGTAACCATAATTCGTATTCAGAATTCGGAGTTAGAACTTAGAGAATTTCCTAACCAGAATTCGTATTTGGAATTCAAAGTCAGAACTCAGAAGTGTTTGTATCTAGAATTTGTATTCAGTATTCTAAGAATTCATAATCAGAATTCAGATTCAGAACTCAGAAGAGTTTGTATCCAGAATTCGTAATCAGAATTCAGTGTTAGAACTTAGAAGAGTTCTTATCCAGAATTCATAATCAGAATTCCGAGAATTCGGATCCTAAAACAGAATGCTTCATATCAACGTATTTATAGGATTCTGAGGTTTTGGTTTCAAACCAAATGTTACACTTAGATAAATTATGATATGATTAATGAAATAATGATAACGATAAATTTCCTTGGGGAAGGAAATTTTTTCTTATAGAAGTAAAACATAGGGTAAGAAGAGTTTTTCCTTGAGATATGATGTTTGTGATTTTCAAAACAATAATAAATGGTAAAGTCATAAAGAAACCTTATTGACTTAACAGTATCCCCCAAGTATGAAGGAATGGGAAATTCATAAGGAAAATCTTATTGACTCAACAATATCCCCTTTTTTTGAAAGTACAAACATCCTTACGAAAAATAATAAAATGACTTAGTAAATTTTCTTCTAGACTTTGAAATAAAGCTTATCTTTATTTTTCACATTGGCAAAGATCAATAAGACTAACTCCCCCTTAGGATTTGGAACACTAAGGATCGTATTCTGGATTTCAAAAATGATATTTTTCATTTAGTTTGAATATGGAAATCTTCTTAATGAGAACTATCCCTTTGATAAACTCCCCCTTAGGGATATTTCTTCTTTACTTAGAATTATTTTTTCCTTCTCCCCCTTAATTATTTTCAAAAAGAGTTTGAGGGAATGGAAAAAAATATGGTACCTGAAATATTAGTACAAACATCCAAACAAAAACAAGCAAAAAAAATTTCATTAATATTGGAAGAATTTGTACATGGGAAAAAAATACTACAAAATATCGGGTTGATTTATTTTCCTTCATTCTCATTGGGTATTAAATTTTTTACTATGGTTTTCAGCTTCTTTAGCTCCTTGTAATCTTCCTTTGCCTACTTCTCTAAGGCTTTGATCCTATCATCCCGAGCCTTCTGAGCCTCTGACTTAGTTTTCAATAGGTCATCTTGCTTTACTAACTTCTCTTCAATCTTGATCTGGAGATCCTTTCTGTTTTCCAACTTTGGACAACATAATTCAACTTTCCATTCATATCTTTAACATCCAGAATATGAGTATTCTTCTCTAGAGTTATCTGTTTCTAAATGATATTTGTTAGATCCTTGATTTTTCTATCTTGAGTATCAAAAGTTTCCTTAACATCACCTTTGAATTCATCAAGCTCTCTCAAATATTCAACTATATTCTTTGACTAGGAGACCATTTTCTTGCATGATTTTTTGTGGGATTTATAGTTGATAAGGAAGTTCTTGTGATTATCCTTAATCCTTACACACCTATCCATCACCATGGATACATAATCGGAATTCGGATTCATACTATGTTGAAGCATCTGACATCTGGAGTAAATGGTTGGAAAGATTGGAATGGTGTTAACAAGATTCTTCAGAGATTGAATGACAAAATCATATCCTAGAGGTGATGATTCCGAATCTAAAAATTTGCTTGGAGATGTTTCTTTCTCTAGATCGACCAACTTCCTCTTAGAAGATACATCAGAATCCTTCTTTATTAAAATTTGTTTGGATGGGGTATCAACAACCACTTGTTTCCCCTTGTTGGTTTTTGGAACAACTTCTTCATCTGGAGACTCATGCTCACTTTCAGACAACGGAACAATCTTATCTTCATCAATTTTTTCTTTCTCAGCTCCTACCTCAATATCCTTAGGTTGTATGAAGTGATGATTATAACTCTCTTCCTCAGATAAGTTGTTCACATCCTCTTCATCCTTCTCATCAATTCTAGGGGTAGCATGTTTCGAAGATTCGGTCTGAGAAGTCCAGATTGAAAATTTTTCAGATGCACTTTCCTTATCATGAAAGTCATCAACTTGATTTATTAGATCAGTTGAATCATCACTGCTTTCAACTTATTGAACTTCTTCCATAGATTCCTTTTCTTTGACAACCTTTTCAAGTACTTTTTATGGAGTCATGAACTTCTTCCCCGGTGTCTCAGGTAATGGTTATACTAAGAAAGTTTTTGGTACCATAATGTTCTCGAATGCTATTTCAGTGTCCCTCAAAAGAGATTGGAAAATTTCGGCCTCAGAAATTTTCTTCTTAAGATTCTTATCTTTTTCTTTCATCTCAAGATCTTCAACAGTAATTTCTTTTAGAGCCTTGGCCTCAGCAGGATCTAGACCAAACTTTGGTTCTCCTTCCTTGTGTTTCTTTTTATCCTCCCTCCACTTTGCAACAACCTCATCCGGATAAGATTTCTGTTTCTTGGGCTTTGAGGAGCGGTTTGATCTTCCTTAGCTTTAGGGTTTTCACCTTCAACTTCTACTTCCTTCAATTTTCTTTTCATTTTAGCCTTCTTCGATGGTTCATACTCTTCTGCATTTTTTGGAACGACTTCTTCTTCTTCCATTGGTAGATCACAAAACTCTCCAGAATCAATAGAAAATCCAACATTCATTCTTTTCAAAGTGTCATCACTAACTAACATAACATTGAAATTCCTCAGATTAGAACTTCAAGGAATCTTGAAAGACTCAAGACACCGAACAATCAACTTGGAGAGTAGGGTAGGATACATGATTATCTGTGCTCTCAAATTCCCATTCTTGATATTCTCTATCGTAATGAGAATATTCTTCATTAGATTGATCTTCCATAGATTTAACAAAAAATCCAGGATATACATATCACTTTTCTTTAGTGTGTCCTTTTCACCCTTTCTCGGTAAGATAAAACCCTAAACCCATAACTCAAGGATCCGATTGTTGTTAGACAAGTGAGCAATCTTTGCGTTCTTGACATCTAAAAGTCCAAGACACCCCAAATCCTTTACCTTGATAAAACTTCTTTGTACATCTGATAATTTTTGAGAAAAAAATTATGATTCTCCTTCACAAGATAACCCTACCATGATAGCAACCTTGGTGTATGGAAGTGCATAAGTTTTTCCATAACTCTTGAAGGAAAAATTTTCTCTACCATCTTCCTTGAAAAAACAAACTGATTCATAAAATTATATCAGCAGATCCGGATATACTACATCCTGAGATCTTGGATTTGATATGGATACACTCTCTAATCCATTAACCTTGATATTCATTGAAATAATAGAATCATATTTTTTGAAGAAGTTGGGATGAACCAACCTCACCCTGTATATATACCACTCCACAATCGGATTGACAGTAGACATCTCTTGAGAAGGAACTTCACCAGATATTCAGACATGAGCACTTCTAAAAAGTTTGGAACATGCTTTTGATGTAGGGAAGAGCTTCAATACCCAAAATCTTGAAAACCGATGTGGGAAAACCATCGGGGGTTCCCTTTTATATGTTTTTAAGCGATAGTTCATATTACTATCTCAATCCAGTGGCTGAGAATTATTCTAATTAGATCTGACAGTTGAAAAGATATCCATAAGGAAAATTTCGTGGGATCTGATCTTTTGAGGTTTTTAAAAGAAAACATTCAGATTTACGGAAAATAGAATCTGAAAATTTTTAAAAACAAAATAAACTAACAGGAAGTAAAATGTGATTAAGAAAACTCAAGAAAGAATTATACCTTTCAGATTGTCAGGAGAATTATTAATAATAGGAAATGTTTTTTTGAAGGACTTTAGATTCCGAAAAAAAAATTTGAGTATGAAAAAAAATATGTACGCAGATCTTCATTAATAAAATCTCAATTACAAAAAACTTCATTACCAAAAATATGAAAAACTTTATTACAAAAAGTATGAAAAACTTCATTACAAAAAATATGAAAAACTTCATTACAAAAAATTTGAAAAACTTCATTACGAAAAATATGAAAAACTTCATTACAAAAAATATGAAAAGATTCGTTATGAAAAATATGAAATACCTCATTACAAAAAATTAGAAAAACTTCATTACGAAAAATATGAAAAACTTCATTTCAAAAAATATGAAAAACTTCATTACGACAAATATGAAAAGCTTCATTATCAAAAATAATAAAAACTTCATTACAAAAAATATGAAAATCTTCATTACAAAAAAAGATGAAAAACTTTATTAAAAAAAATATGAAAAAATTCATTATGAAAATTTCAAGTACAAAATTCTTCATTAAAAAAAATTTCAAGTATGACATTATTCATTATGAAAATTTGAAAAGATTTCTACACAAATTTTTCATTACGAGAAATTAGAAAAACTAACTATGAAAATTTTCATTACAAAAAGTTTTGAAAATTTTATACAAGAAAATGTACCCCCCTATGAAAAAAATTTTATTACTGTAAGGAGATTGGTTCAATAGGAAGTTAATGAAGAATATTACCATACGGTTATAATTCCTAACTTTTGTTTAATGTATTCAACTCTATCGGAGGGTAAAGATTTTGTGAAAATGTCAGCAAGTTGATATTGTGTTCTGATAAATTGAATAATGATATCTCCTTTTAGTGTGTGATCCATAAGAAAGTGATGCCTAATGTCTATTTTCTTTGCATGAGAGTGATGTACAAGATTTTTTCTAAGGGAAATGGCACTTGTATTATCACCCAAAATCTTTTTTTTTGGTAAAACTCATACCATAGTCTGTGAGTGTGTGTTGCATCCACAACACTTGAGCACAACAAATTCCAGCAGCTACATATTCAGCTTCAGCAGTGGAAAGTGGTACTGAGTATTTCTTCTTGCATGAATAAGAAACTAATGAATCTCCTAAGAAATGACAAGTTTTGGATGCACTATTTATATCCATTCTACATCCATCAAAGTCAGCATCCGAAAATCTTTTTAAAACAAAATCATTTCTAGAGGTATAAAAGAGTCCTAAATCCATGGTTCCCTTTAAGTAGAAAAAAAGTATTTGCACTGCCATTAAATGAGATTCCATAGGATTGGATTGATATCTTGCACATAAGCATACGAAAAACATTAAGTCTGGACGACTAGATGTCAAGTAATGTAAACTTCTTATCATACCTCTAAAAGATGTTTGATCTACTGGTTTCACAGATTCGCCAAGATCAAGTGTGTTTGAGGTACCGAGGGGAGTAATTATACTTTTAGTGTGGTCATACCCATACTTTTTAAGAAGGTATTTAATATACTTATGTTGGAATATATAGATTTCTTCTGGATTTTGAGAGATTTGAAAACCATGGAAAAATGTTAACTCACCCATCATACTCATTACAAACTTAGATTTCATTAGATCCACAAAGGAATCAGTTAAAGATTTCTGAGTTGAACCAAATATAATGTCATCAACATAAATTTGAACAATCAAAACATTTTTCTTATCATTCTTTATAAAAAGGGTTAGATATTGATTTTCCTTAACATAATTATTTTGAAGCAAAAATTGTATAAGTATATCATACCAAGCTCGAGGGGATTTTTTATGTTCATATGAAGCTTTGGTAAGTCAAAAAACATGATTAGGATGTTTTATATCTTCAAAACTAGGAGGTTGTTCAACAAATACGTCCTCTTGTACATAACCCATAAAGAAATCACATTTTACATCCATTTTAAAACGTTTGAAATTGTAGAATGCTACAAAGGCATGTAAAATAATAATAGATTGATGTCTAGCTACTGTAGCATAGGTTTCATCATAGTCTATTCCTTATTTTTGTTTATAACCTTTAGCAACTAATCTAGCTTTATTTCTTACAATGATTCCTTTTTCATGACACTTAATTCTTAAGACCCATTTTACTCTAATAACAGAAGTTTCCTTAGGTATTTCAACCAGGGTCAAGACTTTATTCCTTTTGAATTCATTCAGTTCATCTTACATAGCTTTAATCTAATAATCATCACCTAAAGATTCATCAGTGCCCTTTGGTTATAATTGGGGAAGGAAGGCTAGATGTTCTACTTCATTTCTTAAGGATCTTTTAGTCCTTACAGGTTGATTCACATAACCAATTATTCTATCACTAGGATGATTCTTTAAAAACAACTGATTTGGGTTTTTTAAAACCCGTTCATCAACATGGGGTAGAAAATATTCTGGGTTAAATGTTTCAAAAGTATCTTCTTGAACATTTTCTTTATCAGAAGGATCTTCTATTAAAGGTTGATAATCAGTTTTTGAAAACACATCAGAAGATGTAGGTTGGGGTTGTTTAAAAACAAAGGGATCAGTTTCATCAAATTTGACATGTACAGTCTCTTCAACAGTACAAGGTTTTTTTTGAAAACCCTATATTCCTTAGATGTTGTGGAGTATCCTATGAAAATTCCTTCATTATATTTTGGTGAAAATTCATAAAAATTGTCATTAGTATTCAGAATGAATACCTTGTAACCCAAAACCTTAATGTAGGAATGTTTATCTTTTCTACCATTCCATAACTCAAAAAGAGTTTTATTAATAAAAGGTCTAATCAAAACTCTCTTTATAGTTTAACAAATAGGACTTACAACTTCAGCCCAAAACTTCTTGGCTATAGAATACTCACTCAACATGGTTCTTTGTTATCTCTTGAATAATTCTATTTCTTCTTTCAACAACACCATTTTTTTGAGGTGTTCTGGGTACTGAGAAGTTATGATTAATTCCTTTTCTACTACAAAAAGTTTCAAAATCTAAATTTTGAAATTCTCCACCACTATCACTATGAATAGTTTTCAATGGAAGGTTTTTCTCATTTTTAACTTGGGATATAAAACTTTTTAAATAAGAAAAATCTTCATTCTTCTTTGCTTGAAAATAGACCCATGAAAATCTATTGTAATCATCATCCAAGACAAATACATAGTACATCCCACCAATACATCTAGTTTGTGTAGGACCAAAGAGATCCATATGCACTTACTATAATTCATTAGTATTTGTGACTTAAATGAAGTATTTAAAACTTGTTTATGTTTCTTGCCATATTGAAAAGGGTCACAAACTTTTGAAGAATTAAATCTAAGCTCTGGTATATCCTTAACTAATATTTTCTAAGAATGTTTTCATAAATTCTTAAGGTCGCAGTGTCTTAACATTCTACGCCACAACCAAGAATGATCTTCCGTTGCACTATGGCATGGTAGATCTTGGCTCATAAAGTCATATATGTTTAGTGTGTAAACATTCTCTTGCATATGGGTAGAAAGAATAAAATCTTCCTTGGAATTATGTAATAAGCACTTTTCATTCCAAAAATTCACAAGGTAACCTTCATCACATAATTGGATTATGCTAACGAGGTTGTTCTTAAGACCTTAAACAAATAAAACATTTGAAATCAATGTTTTTTCAAGAAGAATGATGTTACCTATACCAATAATATCTCCCTGAGAATTATCTCCAAAATTTACTTTTCCTCCTTTCGTCTTGATAATCTTTTAAAAATAGTTTTTGTTACTAGTCATATGCCGAGAACATCCACTATCCATGTACCAAGTATTTCTGTTTGTACCTTATTTATTTTCATGAAAATAAGAAAAAGTTAGGTTTTAAGAATCCAAACTTGCTTGGATCTGGATATCTCAGAAAGAAAAATTTTAGGCACCAACATCTTTTTAGAAAAATAGGCTTTATGAAATCCTAAATACTGAGTTTTGTTTAGGGAATTTTTTTTTTACCCAGTGTACACCACACTCACATTTAGTGCAAAATGGATCACTTTTAGGAACAAAGTAATTGTTACTAAATATCATTTTCGAACCAGTATTACCAAAATCGGAACTATTCCTTAGAGTTCAGATTTGAGAATATATTTTATCAAAATTTTCCTTGCCTAAGGAAAAGTTTGACAAACACTTACCCAAGGACAAAATTTCAGATTTGAGTTTTATAACCATGTTCTTGTCTTCTAAAACATTTTATTTTGAACTAGAGTTAGGCTCGAAAACATTTTTCTTCGAAATTATGTTTTCTAGATCATTACAATGTTTATTCTTCTCAGAATTCACTTCCTCGTGATTTTTTGAAATATTTTCAAAATCAAACTTTTTCTTATCAAGATCTTTAGAAAGATCTGATATTTCATTAGTAATAATATTATTCAAAGATTTTTTCTTTATCATGTTTTTTCATGAGTTTTTAATTCTAAATCTCAAGATGTTTGGAAAACCTAGAAACTACTTCATAGGAAGGTAAAGTATTATCTTCATCAGAAGAAGATTCTTCATCCTAAGAGTTATAATATTTACCATTACTATAATTTTCATTTAATGAATCATTGGTCAATGATTTAGCATTCTGTACCTTAGCCATTAAACAAATATTTTTAATAGGTAGTATGGCTATTAGACCAATATTCTTCTATCCAGAAGATTCATAATATGAAGATTCATCTAAAGAGTCACCACCATAGGAACTCTAGGTGTCATTAGCTTTCAAGACTTTCATAGCTTTATCCTTGTAGTATTTCTTCATGTTTCTCTCATAATGCTTTTCTTTTCTTTCTTTTCTATTAAGCATATGACAATCAGGTCTTATATGTCCATCTCTCTTGCATTCATAACATGTAACTTGTGAATCTTTTTATCTTTCCTTTCTTTATTCTTGTATCTAGATTGAATGTTCCCCTGTCCAGATATCTTGTTCATCCTTCGAGCAAGATTTTTTAACTCATTCTCTGAGGATTCACTTACACTAGATTCGGATTGGATAACAAACTTCTTAGACTTAGATCTGGTAACTCTCTGAAGAGTCTTAGATTTTATTTGATTTGAAGTTGTAGTAAAACAAACACTACCATTTCCATTCTTCTTCTTAACATTATCAACATCTCTCTTCATTCGGGTCTCATGTTTAAGAAGAGTTCCAAACAGCTCATCAAGAGTAATATGAGTAACCTTTATATTCTCACATATAGATGTCCTCTTCGATTCCCACTCATTCGGCATGATTTCTATGATCTAATAAACAAGAGATTCATAATCTAATCTTTTCTCACCCATGGTTTGTAAACTATTCACAATAGTCATGAATCTTTGTTTCACCTTACATATGGGTTCTTCATAAGGAATGTTAAAGCCATGATATTTAGCTCTGAGCATGAGTCTTCTAGTTTTAATAACTTTGGATGTTCCAAAGTGAGTAACTTCAAGTTTCTTCCATATACAATTTTCTACTTCACAAGATGAAATTTGGCTATATATATTTCTAGTCATGGAACAAATCAAAGTATTGAGTACCTTATAATTTAGTTGACATTCAAGCTTTTCTTAATTGGTAAAGGTACTAACTTCTTTGTCAAGTATTTTATATCCTCCAGTAAGAATAACAAAATTATAAAAACCAGTATTGATAATGAAATTCATCATGCGATATCTCCAATATTCATAATAATTTCCATCAAAGATAGGTGTTCCAGTTAGATTGAGATTGTCAATGGAACCAACATTGATTCCTTCCATCTTATAGAAAAAATCTTGCCCCACAAACTTGTTAATAGAAAACGTTTTGTAAACAATGTATATATTACTAAGCAAGGAATATATTGAATAAGAGTATCTCTATGAAAAAATGAATCTGAACTATATGAGTTCAGAAAATTGATTGCAAAAAATAATGAGATGAATTCTCCTCTGAATCAAATCGTGAGAAGGGTATCCAACAACCATAGATAAAGTTCCCTTGATTTATACTTTCATGAATGTCTGTCTTACCCACACTACGGTAATCCCTCGATATGAAGATCAGAGTCCATCTTACTATCCCCGCAAGCCCTCAACTTTCAGGTAGTCGGAACCTCTGTCTTCCTCAGCAAGTAATCCCTCAACTTCAAGGTAGTCAACAACTCTATATTTTTATCCCTGGAATCCCTCGATTGTACACTGAAGGACCCCAGGACACCCTGAGAGGGGAGGGGTGAATCAGGGTGACAACGTTTTCTTTTAATGTGATGGATCATGTTCCCACGTTGGTAGGAACTTGTTGAACCTGTATGATGAAAATGATCAGAAATCAAACATTCACATGCACATAGAAGACACATCAATTTTTACTTGGTTTTCCAACAAGGGATACGTCCAAGGAGCATACGCCGACAAGTTTTTAGTCATATATAATTCCACTAAATTTCACTAGATGAGAATTACAATGGTTCGGGAACAATCACTCTGTCCCAAACTCACTGCATTTACAATTGTTCAAGGATAGCTCACTACGTCCCTCGGGTCACTCCAGTTGACTCCCCCCTAGGCTCACAACCTTTGGTGAAGTCCCACTCAGTTTACAGGCGTGAAGGTCTCTTCATCATTGCAAAATAATGCATTTTCTGTTGAATGTAGATGCTCTGTTGAAGTCCAACATTCACTCATATACTAATCACAGTTTGCACCAAAGGTATCGAGAAATCTTTCAGTTGTCGTGCAACTCCAAAAAGGTCTGATGTACAACAACCTCACCCGGCGTGCTTCTCCAAGACCGAAATGCAAGTTTCATGAATAGCGCGCAAGTAACTTGCACGGTACAAAATTGGCACGTAGGTGACACCAACCCACTTGTGTGACACTGCCTCCTTCAACTCCAAACTTGCGCAACTCTGCACCTTTATCTACCAAACCCCCTTGGTCGCGCAGCCAACAACCGACGATCAGCCTCTACTTGCGCGACCCATCAACCACTTACACGACTCAACCACTTGCGCGATGAGAGCTCGAAAAATCTCTAAGTCTTAAACTTCGTTACAAATGAGGAGGGGTGGTCCTCTATTTATAGGAAAATTGGACCCCCTGTGTGGTGGCGCGCAAGTGTCCTCACGGAGCGCAAGTCCCGGCGCACAGCTCCAAATTCCCTAGCCTCTTTCGCGTAACTCAGTTGCATGACCAAAACATTACTTGTGCGAGCCTCTTCCCTTTGCCATATTTCAAAGTTCTGAACAGGAATAACAATAGGCGCGCAAGTTTCCAGACCTCCTAGGCACTGGCACGCAAGTCCCTTCTCGGTGCACAGGTCACTTGTGTGACCACACCAATACTTGCGCCACCCTCATCCCTTTACCATTTTCCATGTTCTGAACTTGAAAAACACATGGCGCACAAGTTTCCACTCCTTCAATTACACTCCACGCAAGTCTCTTTGCCAAAATAACTTTTCTCTCCATTTGTCGACTTTCAGGCCCCAAAAATTGGCAAACACTAGGAAACGGCGCCACCTTCAATACTGTTGTCTGCTTGAACTGTATGATCACTTTGCTAGTACACATTCTGAACTTCCACTAAAGATTGACAACAAACACAAACCATACTCCAATTCATGCATAGAAGACCATGGTTCCAACAATCTCCCCCTTTGGGTTTGTTGGCAATCAGAAAATAAATTCAATAGATCCCCATCCTTGTCTAAACCAAAAACACAAGAAACAACTCAGCCAACACTCTAAGTCTACGTGAGTAATGGTTGGTGTTGAAAACAAGAGAGGAAGCTTCAATTGGGTTCTAGTGTTTTGGATTTCTCAATGACACCCAAGAAGCATTACATGACCGACGTATTACTTCTCATCAATGACGTATTCCTTCTCATCCTTCTCATCCTGAACATGCCTGAATTTATTCCTTTCTCCCCCATTGACAATAAACCCAAAGACCGGTAATTGTTTCATTGTTCATCTCAAACTATACTCCCCCTAGATAGTATCTCTCCCACAAACCTGCATCACATCCATAAACAGATAAAAACAGTTATCATAATCGGGGAGAGGGGTATTGTGAAACCTCTTTATGCACTGGGAGGTTGCTGAACACCGAGGTTCAACCGATGCTTCTCAAACACAGCCGCTGACAGTGGCTTGGTTAGGATATCAGCCACTTGCTCATCAGTTCCAACATGATCCATTCTAATCATCCCATGCTGAACTTTTTCTTTGATAAAGTGATACCTAATTTCAATATGTTTTGTACCATAATGCTGAACAGGGCTCTTCGTGAGATCAATTGCGCTCTTGTTATCTCAGTAAATCACCATTCGTTGCTTTACTTCATCACCAATATCTGTTAATTGCTGCTTCATCCATAGCAATTGAGTTCATGCCTTTATGGCGGATATATACTCAGCTTCAACAGTACTAAGAGAAGTACCTTCTTGTTTCTTTCTCAACCCGCCAACACATTTCTACCAAATATAGAAGGCTCCACCACTGGTGGACTTTCTTTCTACTACATCACCAGCCTAGTCAGCATCAGAAAATGCTGATAATTCACTGTCCCTGCCTGCATCAAAATATAACCCAAAGTTAGGTGTACCTTGAATGTACCTCATGATTCTTTTGACTGCCGCCATGTGTTCCTCCTTTGGATTGCTCTAAAAGCGGGCCGCAAGACATGTAGAAAAGGCAATATCTGGTCATGTCACTGTTAGGTATAGTAGGCTCCCAACGATCCTCCTGTACATGGTGGGATCAACAGTGACCCATCCTCAGGCTTTCCAAGTTTAGTTCCAACTGCAATAGGAGTTGACATTGGTTTGGAGTCTTGCATATTAAAATTCTTAAACAGCTCTCTTGCATACTTTTCCTAATAAATGAAAGTGTAATCTTTCTTTTGAATCACATGTATCCCCAAGAAATATGTGAGCTAACCAATCATAGACATTTCAAATTCTGATTTCATGTGATTGGAAAATTCATCCACTGATTTCTGCCTGCTGCCACCAAATATGATTCATCAACGTAGACTAGAACCATGAATTGATCTTTTGGAGAATTTTTCACATAGAGATTGTGATCTACTCCTCCAATTTTGAATTCCAGCTTATTGAGATATGAATCCAGCCGTGAGTACCATGCCCGTGGTTCCAGCATCAAACCATATAGAGATTTTTTCAGTTTGCAGACCTTTGTTTCATCAGTACCTAAAACAAAGCCCACTGGTTGTTCAATGTAGACTTCTTCTTCGAGTACACCATTCAAGAATTCTGTATTAACATCCATTTGATATACTTTATATCCTCTTTGGAGTGCCATGGAAAGGAAAAGCCAAATTGACTCTAGTCTATCCACTTGAGCAAAGGTTTCTTCAACAACAATACCTTCAATCTAGGAGTATCCTTTACAAACCAGACATTCCTTGTTTCTGATGACACTTCCATGCTCATCAAGCTTATTTTTGATGATCCATTTGGTACCAATCACATTGTGACCATCGGGTCTCTGGACAATATCCCATGTATGATTCTTGTCAATCTGATCTAATTCTTCATTCATGGATTTCACCCAACATTTATCATTTTCAGCTTCTTCGAATGTGGATGGCTCCACAACTGACAGAAATACAGATTGTGTATTATTCCTCATCCATCCTGTTTGATTGGATGCACTCTTGTCCCCAATTATGTTGGATGGATCAATCTCAGCTCTTCGATTTATCCTGCGAGGTTCAGTTTCATTCTCTTCATCAACAGTTTCTTCTTCAGATTCTTCTTCTGAGTCAACATCATGATGTGACTGCTGAGTGTTTTATACAACTTCCTCTATTTCTATATTTGTATTTTATCCATGTTCACTTTCTTCTTAACTTTATATTACATCAGCATATGACGTCCTTGAAGCATTTTTGGTTTTCTCTTCAATTATCTTAACATCACTGCTTTCCACAATCCTTCTAAAACTCTTGTT
Source organism: Viscum album (assembly GCA_963277665.1). Taxonomy (NCBI): domain Eukaryota; kingdom Viridiplantae; phylum Streptophyta; class Magnoliopsida; order Santalales; family Viscaceae; genus Viscum; species Viscum album. The sequence continues at coordinate 526,297,996 of OY728150.1, forward strand.
GAAACATTTGTAGGCTTTGTTGTTCATTGAGTAACCGAGGAAAATTCGTTCATCTGCATTGTCTCCATACTTCCCTAGATATTCATCTTTGTTCCTGATGAAGCATTTACTTCCAAAGACATGAAAGTATTTTAAAGAGGGCTTCCTTCCATGCCATAATTCATATGGTGTCTTCATCTCACCCATATAAAGTCATGTTCGATTCTGAATATACACTATAGCTTGAACATCCTCTTTCCAATAATTCCGTGGAATACGACTCTCAATCAGCATAGTTCGTCCCATGTTGTTCACCTATCGATTCCTACGTTCATCAACTGCATTTTGTTGTGGAGTTCTCACAACAGCTAACTCATATTGTATCCCATGCTTCTCTAGATAATTTTCAAATTCAATGGATGTGTATTCTCCTCCATTGTCATATTGCAACACATTGATTGTTCATCCAGTATCAATCTCGGTGATTCACCGATATGTTTTCATGCAGTCACGGACTTGTCGTTTCATGTGAATGACTATCACACATGACATTCTACTGTAATCATCTATGAAAAGGAAAAAGTACCTTTCTCAATGAGTTCCAGCAACATTTATCGGGCCACATACACTTGTATGAATTAGATCAAGAAGGTGAGATGACCTTTTCTTCTTTGGCCGATATGAACTGCAGAACAACTTCCCACGAATGCAAGCATCACAAGTCTTTTCAAGCTCATGCTTCAGGTTGGGAATGTCCATGACAATTCTCAATTTTGATATTTTCTCCATGTCTTTTTGATTGATGTGTCCCAGTCCTCGATGCCACAAATTGTTTTCTTCTTCAATAGTCATGAAAAGGACATTTTCTTCACTATCAACCTGATACAAGTTGCCTTCTGTTCTGCATCCCTTCATAAGTGAATTGCCTGTCTTTCCCTTGATGGTGCAACCTTTCTGATTAAAAGTAACTATAAGTCCCGAGTCATAGAGTTGACTCACGCTGAGTAGATTATGACATGGGCCATCTACGTAAAGGACATCAGTCTTCTTTAATTCTCTATTAGATAATTCAATACTTCCACTCCCTTTGATTTTCAGAGCTCCATCATTACCAAATTTTATTGTACCATCAACCTTCCTTTTGATATCCATTAATAGGCCGACATTACCTGTCATATGAGATGAAAAACCGCTATCCAGAATCTAGGTACTGTTGTTCTTTGTAGCTTTTAGGGCCGCCTCTGCAAGGTTGGATTTCTCAATCTTCTTCCTTTCCTTCTATGAGACATTGGATTGAGTATAGAGTGTCGTTGGACTTTCAATTATTTCTTCTGCGTAGCCAGGTTCTTCATAGTCAAAATCTTCTTTGAGAGGAGAAAATCTGTTTTAAAGAGAAACATAGTCTTGCTGACGTGACTTGACTTGTCTTGGACTTCAATATGAGGGGTCCATGTCCCTTCTCTGCCAGCAATTATAAACCTTATGACCAAAGTTAGAACAAATAAAACAATATCCATAGAAATTGTTTCTTATATAAGAATTAGGATATGAATTTGTTCTCCTTTGTTGAACTCTTATATCTTCTCCATTCAGATAGCTTCATGCCTCTTCGTAATAAGACATGGTATGGCCTAGATATCCATAGAACTGACACTTCATTAGAAGAAAAGTCTTCTCACTAGAATTTATCCTCATACCTTCTTCCATGGGAGAATAGTTATACTTCCTGTCATTTCAGAATTTTTTAGGATAATTTTCAGTACTCCTTTTAGTTTGGATTAAGGGTTCCTTTTTCATCACTTTAGGCAACATTTAAACATGTTCAACTTTCATCTTATCTTTCTTTTGGATCCATTCACTTCTAGCAGTTGATGTCTCAGCTTCACAACCTATTCCACTCTTTCCCATTCAAGTAGGTCTTTGATCACTCAATATTTTTTCAACCCCATCTAAACCACACTTGGCTCTTGCCAGTAATTATGCATATGAGAATCACACAAACTATATTTTCTTCCTTGATTCTTTTGGAACTGATTCAGTCTCAAGCTTACTGTTAAGAGTAACAACTTCCTCCTCATGAACCTCAAGAGTCTTGGATTTTTCTTCTAGTATAGAGGTGATTTCATTGATAACCTTTGACTGTTCTTCAATTCTCAGCTTCAAATCCACTACATCATCATTTCTTTCAATTATTTTAGACTGTACCTTCACAAATTCTTCCAGTCATTCAATTTCATCTTCAAGTTGATCAACGTATTCAGTTTATTCTTCTATAATTGATTTCCACTTATTGAATCTCTTACATTTAGTATTAAGCTTAATAATAGTATCCCTAAGTTTTATCTCGAGATCTACACAAGTTTTCAACTGTTTTTCTCCCCCAGTATCTTCTGAATTTTCAATAGTGGTCATCATGGAAGCATGGTTCCCAGTTTTGAATTCTGGTTCTTCATCACAGAATTCATTATCATCATCATCTTCTTCACAGAAAAAACTCTTCCTTTGTATTTTATTTCCAGATTTGAAGTCTCCCTTTTTGAAAAACCTTCTCTGAGGCTTCTCGAAGCTTTCATCTTCACTGTCTTCATCATTGATCTTTCTTAGGCATTGAGAGGCAATGTGCCCAATTTTTCCGCAACGAAAACATGCGAGAGGTAACTTCCCTTTGAATTTCCCTTTTCCCTTCTGGAAATTCTTTTAAATAAGAGAAATAATTTATTTTTCGTCGTAATCTTCACCACTACTATCTTTTGAAATTTTTAGTTTATCCATGGCCTTAAATGCCATTTCCTTTCTCACACGAGTCATATAATCTTCTGGTTTGATTCTCATTTCATATGCTACCAAGAAACTTAGGAGGTCATCTAGAGAAAGTTTGGAAAGATCTCTTTCCTCAAAGGATGATACCTTTGCATTGTAAAGGGGTGGAAGTCTTCTCAGTATTTTCTTCACAATGTCAACATCTTTGATTTCTTCTCCTAGGCCCCGAATTGCTCCAACTACTTCAGGGATTCGATTAAAGAAGGAGTCTGCATTCTCATCAGGATACATCTTCAAATTGTCAAACCTGTTGTGAAAAGCTTGTATTTTCGCCTCCTTCACTTTACTATCTCCTTCATAGATATTCTCTAGTTTATCCCACATGGATTTTTCTGAGGTGCAATTTATAACCTTTAGGTAGATTTGATCAGAAAGGGCTGCGGTGTGTGCATTTTGTGCTTTAGCATCTACATCAAGAATTTTCCTGTCTGTGTCAATCATAGCCAGCCCTATGGGATCAGTGACTTGTATTCCTTGCATAGTAGAGAATAGAACATTCATTACAAGAGATCTTAGAAGAGATATCATTTTTTTCTTCCATATTTGAAAATTACTTCCATCGAAGTGAGGGACTCCCTTGACATTGACTGCATTCTCCATGACGACAAAGGACAGATTAAACACCGACAACATTTTCCCTATGATACCACTTGAAGGACCCCGGGACACCCTGATAGGGGAGGGGTGAATCAGGCTGAATTTTTTTCTTTTAATGTGATGGATCTTGTTCACACGTTGGTAGGAACTTGTTGAACCTGTATGATAAAAATGATCAGAAAGAAAACATTGACATGCACAGAGAAGACACAACACGTTTTACTTGGTTCACCACTAAGGGCTATATCCAAGGAGCATACGCCGACTGGTTTTCGGTCGTACCTAATTCCACTAAACTTCACTAAATGTGGATTACAATGGTTCTGGAACAGTCACTTTGTCCCAAGCTCACTGCCTTTACAATTGATCAGGGATAGCTCACTGCGTCCCTTGGGTCACTCCCGTTGACTCCCCCTGTCTCACAGCCTTTGGTGAGGTCCCACTCAATTTACTGACATGAAGGTCTCTTCATCATTGAAAAGTAATGCATCCTTTGTTTAATGTAGATGCTCTGTTGAAGTCCAACTTTCACTCGTATACTAATCCCACATTGCACCGAAGTTATCAGGCAATCTTCCAGTTGTCGTGCTGCTCCAAAAAGGTCCAGCGCACAACAACCTCATAGGGTGAGCTTCTCCAAGACTGGTTCTCAAGTTTCAAGAATGCCGTGCAAGTCACTTGCACAGTACAAAATTGGCACGCAGGTGACACCAACCCACTTGCGTGACACTTCCTCCTTCAACTCCAAACTTTCACAACTCTGCACCATTAACTCCCAAACCCCCTTGGTCACGCAACCAACAACCAGTGCACAACCTCTACTTGCGCGACCCAAAAAACACTTGCGTGACTCAACCACTTGCGTGACGAGAGCTCAAAAAATCTCTAAGTCTTAAACTTCGTTAAAAATGAGGAGGGGTGGTCCACTATTTATAGGCAAATGGGACCCCCTGCGTGGTGGCGCGCAAGTGTCCTCACGGTGCGCAAGTCCCAGCGCGCAGCTCCAACTTCCCTAGCCTCTGTCGCGTAACTCAGTTGCGATACCAAACCAATACTTGCGTGAGACTCTTCCCTTTTACATATTTCAATGTTTTAAATAGTAATAAAAATAGGCACTCAATTTTCAAGACCTCCTAGGCATCGACGTCCAAGTCCCTTCTTAGCACACAGGTCACTTGCACGACATCACCAATACTTGCGCGACCCTTATCCCTTTGCCATTTTCCATGTTCTGAACTTGAAAAACATATGGCGTGCAAGATTCCTCTCCTTCAAGTACACGGTGCACATGTCTCTTTGCCAAAAAAACTTTTCTCTCCATTTGTCGATTTTCAAGCCCCAAAAAATGGCAAACATTGGGAAACAACGCCACCTTCAATACTGTTGTCTACATGAACTGTATGATCACTTTGCTAGTACAAATTCTGAACTTTCACTGAGGATTGAAAACAAACACAAACCATACACCAATTCATGCATATAAGACCATGGTTCCAAAATACACTCCAACAATCGAAGTCTCACAAATAAAATCTAAACAAATAGTTCAGTACGCACTAAGCAATAAAGCCTCTCTCTCTAGAAGTCACTTCAGCAGCATGTAATATCTAGATTGATCAACTTGTTAATAAATGTTGTGAGCTCTTTCAAATGAGCTCTTATTTATAGGCACGGCTTCAACGGTCAGCTCCCTCTTCCAACGGTCATATATTCCCTTGAATTTCGGAGGGACCTGTACATGTGTCACTCAAACAACAGTTAGTTAGTAACTAAAATAATGACATTGTTTTATAACAAAACAAGTGAAACCAGAAATATGGTTACATTATTAAAATCCAATATTCAGAATGTAATCAAATTAATGTTTGGAGTCTAACCAAAAATGAATCACGAGTCTATAATACATGGATATTCGGATTCAATTTTCTAGGAATTCGGAACCTGAACTCTGTAGAATTCTGGAGTCTGAATTTCAAGGAAATTCGGAATCTCGATTCAAAATAATTCGAAAACAGAACTTAAAATGTTTGGAGTCAGAGTTAATGTGAATTCAGAGTCAGAACTCATAACAGTTCGGAGTCTGTATTCAACGAACTTGGAGTCAGAACTCAGAAAAGTTCGTAACCAGAATTCGTATTCAGAATCCGGAGTCAGAACTCAGAGAAGTTCATAACCAGAATTCATATTTGGAATTCAAAGTCATAACTAAAGAGAGTTAGTATCCAGAATTCATTTTCAATATTCTAAGAATTCGTAATCAGAATTCAGAGTCAGAACTCAGAATAGTTTGTATCCAGAATTTGTAATCAGAATTCAGAGTCAGAACTCAAAAGAGTTCGTATCCAGAATTCATAATTAAAATTCTGAGAATTTAGATCCTAAAATAGAACGCTTCATATCTAGGTATTTATAGGATTCCAAGGTTTTGGTTTCATACCAAGTTTTACACTTAGAAAAATTATGATATGATCAATGAAAACATAATAAGGATAAATTTGCTTGGGAAAGGAAATTTTTCCTTATAGAAGTAAAACATAGGGTAAGAAGAGTTTTTACTTGAGATAAGGTGTTTGTGATTTTCAAAATAAGAAGGAATGGTAAATTCATAAGGAAACCTTGTTGACTTAAAAATCACTCCCAAGTATGAATGAATGGAATAGTCATAAGGAAAACCTTATTGGCACAACAACAACTGCTACTGAGGATGGTGTAGAACCTATCCCCCTCCACCACACATAGCTTGAATGGATGTTGGGTAATAGTTTTGATTATTTCCATGAACTCTATAAAAGAAACACATTATCCTGAGGCCAACTAAAAAGGCTTTATGACCAGTTGGTCGAAATGGAAACTTCTGAGGTCGACTCCCCGCTAGTCGAAACATCAAATCCCAAGAGCCTGAGAACTATTACTGGTAACATTGCCTCTTGAAGAACCCTTTTGGACCCCCTCTCATAGTCGACCTCCTAGATAGTGCATCCTCCCAATCACTTAGACCTTCTTATGAACTTCCATGTAAGTCGAAAATGTAAATGGTGTGACCGCATACTGGATAAAGGGATGAAGTTCCTCTTATAGGTATCACATATATGACTCCTCTTCAAAAAATAGATCTAAGGAAAAAAGGAGATCCTTGAACTTAATCCTTGCCTCCTTCATTGACATAATCCCCAGTTGGAGGGACAATAACTCCTACCTCTTCTCATCCTTCATGGTCAATGAAAGGAATTATGCTTGAAATTCCTTCCCAAAATATACCCATAAAACATCTGCCTCCTTCCTCTCCCCTATCTATAATGTCCACCACTGACACACAGATCCCTGCATCTAGCTCACTACCAAAGTAACATAGTACTCCATTGGATCCCAAATCAAACTGAAGGTGATCTCAATCTCCTTGATCCATCTCTCCATCTCTATATTCAAAACACTACCCTCGTACTTTCCCAATGTATTCCACTAGAACAATCATAATGTTCTCTGCCACTGGTCTTCCTCCTCTACCATATCAACCCTCCGCCAATCACCCAAATTAGCCTATTGAGCATCAATTACCTGAGCCACAAGTCGATGATGGATGGGTTTTGTATCTGAAAAGATAACAAAGGAATTCCTAAGCCCAAGAAGTATGAAATTCTATTAAAGATTAATTTTAATTCATTTAACTCATTTTTTATTCATTTCAAATACCCCAAAACACCCCAATTCAGACAAGAACTCAAGTCATTATGATTCATGTACATTTCATATGGTCTCTACCCTAAAAATCATGTATCCTCACTTGGTTGTTATGAGGGATCATAGTCCTTGCATCAAATTAAGGGGGGCCCTAAAATACCTTGCCCTAGCTGGTATTCTTTAGCCTATATCACGTACCAATATCGCCTTACATAGTTACCCAACCAACCCTTGAAATACTCACTATTCCTAACTCTAAAATCCATCATATCTCTCATCCATCACCTCTGATACGATTCTGTCATGAACCCTACCTCCAAGGATGACCCTCCCGAGTAGGAAATAAAAAATGGAGATAAAGACCCATAAGTACCTCCTCTAGTAGGCCCAAGGGTGGTGACTCGCACCAAGGGTATTAAAATCGGATAAAATGGAAGGTATTAACCATTTATAGTAACCAAGATCGGGAGGTAAGATGTATCAACCCCAAAACAACTCCTAGACATATTTAAAGGAAAAAAAATCCATCCCACAAGCATGCTTAAAATAAAACTATTACAAATAAAAATAAAATATCAAAAGTAAATACCCAAATCCAAAGCTAAGATGTGACACAACGACTTTACCCAAATTTTGGGCTGGTAATTCCCAAAATGGTCCTCATAGTCCTCTTAGAAACCTAAAATAAGGTTTATCATGTAGGATGTGCATACATGTATACTCAGTAGAAAAACAATAGTCTCTCATGAACAAGTGATGGAATCGTAATAATGCTCCCGTGAGAATGTTTTAGAACTAAAAACACCTAACAAGATATACTAACCATCCTCACCTCACTAAGGAATTATCACCAAGTAACACATTTCATGTAATGTAATATAGTAATCACATTGATGATATGGTTCCCACACCACTTTCCAACTGATTAGCTGCTCTCACACCCTAGTAGAAAACATCATAATGCTCACACCTTTTCAGAAAAAATCACAACACAACCCACCCGCACACACATGGGACTCACAACCACATCTTTCTCACATACACTTGCACTACATACCACATCACATCCACCTCATACAATCCAGGGTCTCATAACTACTTCTCACCCATATAAACTAGGGCCACATACCACATCACATCACGTAGACACCAGAGAACACAAAACATCTCATACAAAAGACACCTGGGAAATAAAACTCACTCGTACACACCCAAGCATCATAAATCACAACATGCCTGAATAATATTATGCTATCACCGAATGTAAGAGGGAGAAGTGATGAGAATGTGGCCAACTATCCATCCTCCCATAGGGACATTTTGGAAAGACACCCTCCCCTGTGATGATGGGGGTGATTGACACATAGTGAACAACTAGGGTGGGTGGAACATAGAAATTAAAAGAACATATAGTGTATATATATAGTATCATGAACTCATGCACTATCTATGGGATTCATGAAAACTACTATGTATACATGCATTTATCCACATCAGCAACTGTCACATTAGATGTTGATAAATGAAATCAACTTCACAACAAGTGCAAAACACAATTCATACCCCCAATAAAATAAATTAACCAATTCTCATTCTTTATTAAACTATTCATATATTTATTTCATCTCTACCCAAGAAACTACAAAGACCAACTGATATCAAGAAACATGAAAAAACAGTCAACACTAAAATAGGAATTTTAGAATGTGAAGAGCCTTTTAGTTTTAAAAAACTTAATATTTATGCTCCATTAACACCCATTTATTCTATAACAAAGTATCGATCCCAAGATGCTGGGTGAAGCTTTCTTCATGATACTCATTGAGAAATGTTGAGAAATTTACCCATACCAAACACTGCCACCATTATTCTTCAATGTCATTCATCACATTCCATCATCTCAACCACAAAACCCCCCAACTCCCACCCACACCCATAATCATGCCTCACCAGAACCATACATGGTAGACCTATTACATAACCACACAACAATAATCACATCCAAAAATAAAAACATAGATCAATCAGAACCTATATCCCTATGGTTCAAACATAACACACCCAGATTACAATATCAATAGAAGTAACCCCCTGTGCACAACTGAGAAAACCACACACAACACACAACCATGCTTAAAATAGCAGCACCAAAAAAACCATATATATAATTAAAATATTCTAATTTAAAATGTCATTTGTTATTTTATTCCATTTGGTAATTCGTGTTTTATCATAAAAACAGAGTTATCCTAGGGAATCAGTTTATTATTCATGTATACATGGTTAACAATTTTCATGTTGAAAGATTCATCCAAGAACAAATATCATTCTTTCTATAGATCATCCCCTGCATGAACAAATAACCACAATGACCATGATTTTCATTAGGCATATAGATCATACAATTCACAATATCAATAGATGAAAATGTATAACATAAGTAACTTTTCGTAGCCTCACATGTTGATCTTAATCCAATTCAGTTATCTTAATTTATTTGGAATTATTCTATCCTTATAAGGGATACATCCATACACTCACCCCACATGATACACTAATGAATGTTATATTAAGGAATTCCTACCTCTAAGAAAAGGTGATCAATACTTCATTATTGTGCCAAAATAGGGGGCACATATGGAGTAGCAAGAAACTCCAGGGAAAACACGATCCAAAGTCTACAACAAAACTCATGGATCCTCATGGAATAAGGGTTTGGGTTACACCAAAAGAAATTGAAAACAAATATGGAACTGGAAGACACATATTTAGAAATTATATATCCTATATCAAGGGTTGGAATGATTTTTGAAGGCAATTAAAGTTGGATCTTGACCAAGAATATGAAGTTTGGAAGGTCAATGAAGAATTAAGGTTTTTAAAAGATAGATGTGAATCATAATGGCTCAAAAAACAATATAATGTTGTATTAAAATCATCTAGATTCATGGTACATGTCAAAGAGGAGAAACTAAAGAAACTGGTAAATTTTGGAATTTTGAAAAACTGTTCAAAATGAATCACAATTAGGTTTGTCACTACATGGAGTCACCGATGCGAGTCCCTAGTGGATGAGTCTGTGGTGTGAGATACCATTGATGATCTACCGGTACGATTTACTGGTGGATGAGTCACCATTAGGTGACTCGCCATTGGATGAGTCACCACATGACAACTCAATATTAGCGACCTACCATCAGACATCTCACCACTGTCAACCTACCATCAAGACCTACCATTATGACGTATTGTCAGCGAGTCACCGATGCAAGTCACTATTCTGACTCGCCGGTCCTTACTCACTATCCCTGACAGACCGTTGAGACTCATTGTCGTGAGATACTGGTGGAAGAATCATGCCAGATGAGATACAATTAGAAAACTAGATTTTTGGAAATCATTTAAAATGAGTCACTGTGGCCTCCCAGAACACTCCAAACACTGGATGTTCATAATGTAATGGACTGGAGAGGTATGAGACATTTCACATTTCATTCTAATGCTTAATTTATGAAATGGTTTGTTTTTTAATGTGATCATGTTTATGTGGACCATATATATATGGTTATTATTTATGTATTGTATTGGATAATAATTATTAGTCCTCCAATTCATTGGGGAAAGGTTTATATCACAGGAGATGAATTATATGAGAATAGGATGAAAACCCAATACATGGTTTTATTTTGAATAGGGATTGAACCAAATTCACTATATTATATGACATTAACTACTATGGTGGCGGGGCAAGTTTCATATATGGTGTAATTATAGATAAATTATAAGTATATTGTAGATGAATTTATTTATTCATATAATATAAAATGTCAATAGACTTATAGGTTATAGTGTTGTGATTTATTCATATATGTAATGAATATAAATATGTAATGATGGGTTATATATGTATGGAATAGTTGGGTCATCTCAGTTTTTATTAGAGTGAGGTTTAGTTAGTTTCGATGAGTACCTAATAAATAGCATGTGTATTAAACAAAAATCAAACTACATTGCACCAATAGTATTGTAGGATGAATCAAAAGTGATTTTAAAATTGAACCCAATGTAATATAGGTTGCAATAATTATTTCATATGTTATGGAAAAATAGGATTGATTCTAAATATCATTTTATTTATTTTTATGGTTATTATTATTTAATAACAACAATTACCAATTTAATTTTTATAAATAATGGGAACAAGAATCATATGGATACATGTATTCTTATTATCCATTCATCAATGTCAAGTATCTTATAGGGTTATTATTATTTTAACTAATCTATATGTCAATAGTTTTTAAAATATTTTACACCACCACCCTAGTGTTTAGATATGTAATTATTAGTTAAGACCCCATGTAGAGTGATGATTACATCATAATTCTATAACTTTTCACCGATTGTGGTTTGTTGGAATTGTATTCATGGATATATGATTATTCTCTCTTTTTTACAATTTGATGTTATTTTGGGAATGGAACTATAAAATTTTTTGGTATACAGAAATATCATTTAATTACCAAAATAAAACCCATGATCATATTTTAGTGGAATGATAACTATAAATTTCATTTTGATATTACTTACCTTATATAGATATTAATACCCCCTCATAAAGTGTATTTACCTCACCACATTGGTGATAAACTCAATACCGATGATACTTCGGTTGTGTTAGACTATGTTATGTATTTACAAAATAGTATCCTAGTCTTCCCCAAGATTATATGGTTAATCATTCAGTAAAAATCATAATTGTGTCTACGATAAAATCGAAGAGTCCTTTTTGGATAACATTTATTGAATTTTATGAATTGAATAATAAACTCTCATGTATTCTAGATAAGGGTTTTATACACTCATGTTCTTCACCATGGGGTGATTCAATCTACTTTATTGTGATTACAGATTGACCAATTTGTCTCTACATTTTTTATTGTGGAATTAACAAAATCACTCTTAGGAATAAGTATCATCCACCCCACATTGATGAAATTTTTTAATCATCTAATATGGGATCAATATTCCTAAAAGACAATCCTTAAGTTTGGATATCATTAGTTAAGTGTGAGAGTAGAGGATATAACAAATTTGGTCTCCTAAATATGCTATAGACAATATAAATTTATAGTGATTCCTTTTAGACATAGAAATTACCGTTCCAACTTTATATATACAATGAGTACAGTATTTAGAGATTATCTAGATCAATTTATGGATGTATTTATAGATGAAATTATAATAAATTCATGGAATAAGGAAGACTATATAGAATATTTAAGGGTTTTTATAATTTCATTAAGAATTGATAAAATTTATGATGAATTCAGAAACAGGTAATCCTAGATATAAAGATTATCTTTCCCAGGTCATTCCATTAAAATAAATGGTGTAACTATGCATCCATTAAAGAAAGAAGTGATACTAAAAATGGACCAAATAAACCATTATAATTTATATCTATATTTTTATTGGATTTGATAGATATTATCATTGATATTTATTAAATTTATCAAAACTTTAAAATAAAATATCCATTTTAACTTAAAAGAGACTCACGTTCCTCTAGTCGGATGAATGTGAAGGAAATTTAGAGGATTTTAAGGGATGTTCGTCCACATCAACTACACTCACACAACCTTATATTTTAAAGGTGTTTTTAAATAAATATATATTTTAATGGATGCATATAGATGTGTGGAAATAAAAAATAACAATGTGGAATCTTTTTCACCACATCAAATAACAATTTTTGAGAAAAATTACCCAATGAATCCTTTAGATATTTGAGAGGTGACATTTTTCTTAAATATATAGATCTATTATCACCATATTCAAATGTGTGATACATGTTCTAATAAAAATATAATGAATTTTAAATTAACATATAATGAGTTTTACAAACTATAATGGAGAAAATTAGAGTCGACAATGCACTCTGACTACTCAATACATTACAACCCAATGAAGGAGGACAAAGTGGATAATGCTTCGAGTAAGAAGGATCATACAATAATATAAATTTTAAGTATTTAAAGATACCCAATACTCATTTATTTTGAAAGTTTTTGATTATTAAATTAGAATGGATGGAACTAAATCATTTCTATTAGAAACTAATTCTTAAATTTCCATCCACATGAAGATCGAGGAGGTGAAGAAGGAGATTAGATTTATATAGATGAATGTAATGATTATTTCATTATTTATTGTTGAAAATAATGTAATTATAATATTAAAGAAATTAATATGTGTCCATTTAATACTAAAACCGAAGAAGGGTAATTTAGATGATATATAAAGCCTCTTATCCTCTATATATCATAGAAACTAAAAGATGTATAAAATTATCAATGATATCTTATATATAGATAAAGTGAAGATGGATATTGTTATATATATATATCAAGTTGAATTGTTTTCAATACATTTATGAAAAAATATAATAATTCTAAGAGGATGATTCAACCATTAACCATAGTAATATTGAATTGACATAATGTTGGTCGGAGTGGAATCTCAAGAGGGGTGAATTGAGTTCCTACATAAAATTTTTATTTAAAACTTTTCTTATAAAAATAGACCAAATTTTTAAATGGCCCAGTTAATTAATGTAGCAGAGATATAAATGTCTAATTGGTAAATAGGTTTCTCAAAGGGTGATTAGTCCTCAGTTGAATTAGTTTAAAACACTTCTGAAACTTTTGAAAAAAGTTTATTGAATAAAACACATACACACACTCACCAAAACTAACTATCAAAGTGAATGAAAAATAGATTTATGTTTTAGAAATTATAAGTAGTTGAAAATAGATAAAACAGAGTAAAAAAATACATAGCACAGTGGAGTTAAATAAGAGGTTCAGCCTCAAGACAAGAATAAATTCTCTCCACTTGGTGATCAACTGCAACCAAGTAGTTTATATTAATAATAAACTTGATACACAACCTATATAGGGCTTTACAATAGTTTTCTCAAACTGTCTAGGGTTCACAACATCTACCATAGTTCATCATGGAAATAAAAAACAATAAATACCACACATGGTCTCTTCCATAGTTATACATGGGAAACAAGATGTAAGTGAAGTTTGATGTGAGGATATTCCGTATCCTCCAGTTCAAGAATAAAATACAGTGTGTGTAACAGATAGACACACACTTCTTAGAAAAGTTAAGAGAAGAAACGCAATAAGGATAAGATTATAAACTTGAGTTTAGAAGGCTATATGTGTTTTCAATTTAGCTCTTGACACATAGGAGTGAAGAATTTTCTGTTCGAGTATTTATTTGGAAGATGTCTCCAAAATAGAGTGTCGCAGCTCCAGGTTCTAGCTTTCAGGAATTGAGTGTTCTTTTTCTTGTGTTGATCAAGAGTTGATGAGGCATAAAATTAATAAGTGAGTTTGTCTCAAATGATCTTCGTGATGCTTTTGAGTTCACAGTGTAAGTGTAGGATGGTTCTTCTTGGATCTATAAAGTAAGCTCCTTCATACGGTACTCCTCTGTTACCACTCTTCACTTTCTTAGCTTCTGGACTCGTCCACTAATACAACCTTCTTTTCTTCCTCAGTCTTCTCATTTATATATTTGAGGTTCGAAAACAGGAATATTTACATCACGTGCGAACTTTCTCATACTTTGTACTATCCCCATATAAAATCTCTTGATATGTCTACAATCAGCATTAATTAATGTTAAAATCATTTAATTTATAAAATATGACTGTTGGAATAATCTTAATAATTTGACAAAGTATGGAGTCGAAGAGTATGGTAGAATAGTAACGGTAGCCTTCACAATGGCAGGCTTCAACAGTAAGTGCCCATCAACATCATTCCTCAGTAACCTTTCCAATGGTAACCTTCCATCGATAACTCTCCATCGGTAACCTTCCATTGGTAGATTTTACCGGTAACATTACCAACAGTATCCTTGCATCAGTGACACTGCAACAATGACCTTGCATCAGTTACCTTACATCGATGACCTTGCAATGGTGACCTTGCATCGGTGACCTTGCATCAATGACTATGCATCGGTGACCTTGCATCGGTATCCTTGCACCGGTGACCATGCATCAGTTACCTTTGCATCGGGGACCATGCACTTAGAGAAATTTTGTGATGCGAGCTTAAACAAGAGAGAAGTGATATTAAAATTACATAGTTATTACTTTGATATAAACATGATTTTCTCATAAATTATTATCCTGTAATAGAAACAAGATTATTTACATAATTTAAACATGATTTGGGATTTTCAAAACAGGTGAGTCCAACAATGTCCGCCTTTTTGATAATCACACATTGTTTTAGTATTTTATGAATTAGGTTTATGCACATTTTATAATATCTTCATAGGTGTGTATTCATAAAATTGAACTAACTGTATTGGGGAAAATTAGATGGAGTATATAGGAAATCATTCCAGTTAACTTAAATATGTCTCCCCCTTTGGGTAACTTTGAGATTCAAGCTTAAATATTTCTCCCCCTTTGTGATTTATAAAAAGACAGGAGGACAAAAAAACAATAGAAGATTTTCCAGTAATGAAGAAAAATTATAATATACAAACATGTTTCAAAAATTCCTATCAAATAAGACATCCCACATTCAATCTACGTTAGATATGTCTAAGGGAGATTTGTCTTTGGGAGTTGAAGAGGTAGGTTTTAAAGATGGAGGGATAGGCCGAGGGATAATAGTAACCAGGGTATGAGGAGCTACAACCAAAGCATCAGTAGACTTGTAGTGAGAAGATCTCTGAGGAATCATATGGGTCAAGCTTCTGATGGCCTGGGAAGGAGTTATCATTGGTGCAACACTGGTATATCCTGAAGAATCCGAGGTAGAAGGGAAGGTTGGAGAAACAATGATGTGAGTTCAGTCCACATGGAAGAAGGGAAAAAGAAGATTTTGGAAATCCATAATAATAGTTCCTATTCTATCTATTGATGAGATAAAATCATCCTTATTCTCCATGAATCTCTCTAAGGTAGGAGTCAACTCTATGAGCCTACTTACCAGATCCTTAAACGATTGAGTGACATGGGGAATCGTCAAGTTCTCTAACAACCACTTGAAGTGACCATCAATATGATGCTTTGTATATACCCTTTTGTAGTAGAAATAATCTTGCTATTTGATGTCCTTCTGATCATGAGATTCTTCCCTTATATAATTTCCATCAATAATATGGATTTCTCTGGTAGTGGAAATAACCTGAGTCATAGACTAAGGATCTGAGGTACTGGTACTAGAGAACTTCTCAACTTCTTCTCTAACAACCGACCTGAAGGCTTCTAGATCAACATGAGGATAGGCTAAAGATGAAGTAGATGCACACAGTGGTGCCATAGTGAAATCCACTCTCTCCTTAAAATATTTAGTCAGCCCACTGATCAGTATCTTCACATCATCATCTTGGACACTCACATGTGTCTCCATGGACTTCTTAAAGTCCTCAAACACAGTGACCATTTGCTCAACCAACCTTTTTACAAATAGAAGATCTTTGTCCACCTGAACCCTTGAATCCATATAGGAGTATAATTTGGAAATAGACAGATTTATAGATTCCATAGAATTTTCCGAGGTTCAAATCTGATTCTGTCAGTCCTTTACTTCCCCTAGAAGGATGGAGTGATAGGTATAAACTAGAATTTCACTTATAGATGTTACAACTTCTTTATTTTGAGTCATATCCCTCTATAACCCAACAAATCTCTCATCAAAGTGGCTCTTAAGATCTCATTTCATTGATTCCAAATCATCCTTCTTCATATAGTCACAAGGCAAAATAACAATTGGCTATAAAATAGTAGTTTATGAAACAGTAGGAATTGGAGGACTTCAGATAGGCTGGTCATCATTAGTGTCTCCATAATATAAGCATAACACCAAAAATCCAGGTTCTTCTTACCAATCTAATATTCCATGAGAAACTGCAACTGAACATGTAGCAATAGGTTACTCCCCCTCACTTGGAGCATTATCATGATCAACAACATTCATCTCTGCCATACCTCTTTGAGCAACTCCATCAACAGAAGGGTCGACTACCACTTCCTCTACAGAATCGTCAACATCTTCCAAAACAATTCCAGCTTCAACTGAATCAGAATCCTCTTTATATACACTATCAACCATTTTTGTTTTCCCTATAAAGGACCGAGACTAAGACATTCTTCTTCACTCACATCAGTAGCAATCTCAAAGTCAGTATGACTAGATTCAGTGTCCTCATCCTCATCCGAGGTCTCTCTAGTATCTCTTAAGACATTTTTTGCCCCTTCTTCTTCCCTGGTCTCTTCATCAGCACTATTCCTTAAGACTATCTAACTTCTAGGAAATCTATTTGGTGGACTAAGTTCACCAAAGGATAAAATATTAGCACAAATATTGTAAGGAAGATCACAATCACTACTGTCATCTATAAGAGAATTCTCTATTTCTGGTACAAAAACTGCCTCTTCTTCTTCATCTGAATATAAAGGATCTACTTCACTAGACTTTAAACCAGGATATATCTTATCCTTAGGCCTGGTAGGATGAGTGACATGATTAAATTTCTCATAAATCTTAGCCTCATCATGCACCCATCTTCTTTTCCAAGGGTTCGAATTTATTTTCATCAACTTGAAAGTAACCTTTGTAATGCAGAAATTTTCCCTTAAAACATTGGTTTCATCCTTATATCTAAAAAATCCTTTCACCTTCAATATCAAGGATATCAATTTAGCATGAAATAAGGCATTGGATTTGGAACTGGGTTTTTTCATATCTTCTAATTGAATCATCATCAGCCTACACAAATTAATTTTATGTCCATGCTTTAACAGATATAAGAGAAATACATTCTGAAATTTCAATATAGCAAGGTCCCTCTATGAGGGCTCAAGACATGATGGACAAACTTAAACAATAGCTTGTCTTCTCCTTCTGTCTCACCAGTAATAACATTACTAGGGATCCCACTCCCTATCAGTTCAGCTAACACTTCTTCATAAGACAAGAACATAGTAGTGGGAGGAACCACTCCTAAGTAGTAATCATAAATCCATTCATGTGGTACTCTCAAACACTCATCCCATTCAATAGAGGAAAAACTTATACTTATTCCATTCACCCTTGAAGACATTCTGTTCTCATCATCAGTCTGTTCAAATTTCAAAAACTCATAAAATTACTTCACTATCTTCAAGTAATAGGGTTTATTTTTGTTTACAAAGCATTCAACCCAACCTTTAGCTTCAAGTACCTTCAAACCTAAAGATATTCCCATCAGAAACCATTCAAAACTGAGCTATTTTTCAACTACGATTTCCCACTTCAACAGTTGAGGGTTGATCGGTTTTGCCACAGCCTCACTTCCGCTGCTCGACTCAACTCGATGTTTCTCTGGATTTGGTGCATCCCCTTCATCACTGACCAGTGGTCTCTTCACTCTTTCCACGAGGACTAGAGTGGTTCGAGGGTTTTGGAATAGGTTTAGGTTATGAGGTTAAGGAGAAAGAGATTCTAGAGAGAGTTTTAGGTGGATCGAAATATAGTATGTGTAACATCCCAGGTAAGTAAAGAAATATGACATTTTCATATTTATTCATATTTGTGACTTAAATATTAATTTTACTTTAAATGGTATGATATGTTCAATGGCCTACTCAATATGAAACAACATATTTTTTTTGTAATCTTACATTTCACACTATTAATATAATATTATTCTTTTAAATGGTTGTTAATTCCTAGTCGTTGTATTGGAAGGAATGAATTGAACTAACTAAAATATCATTATACATGTTTGTTAAATGTTTTTACATTTATCCAATAAAATTTAGACACTTAAAATGTGAATGAATCCAATTTAAATCACAAATACTCTAGTATTCTTTAAAAGGTCGATTTTATGCCTTTTGATGGCAAACCCATCATAAATCTAGATTTTGTCACTTTTATTTGTTCAATTTGAAAAAAATATTATTTTTTAGAATCGAGACATCAAAATTCACTTTGGGTAAATTTTTTGTATATTTTTTATAAAATTCAAATTTTAATGAAAAGTGAAAAATACTGTATTTTATTACAAAACTGCCTTTTAATCTAATTTATTTATATGATTAGATTATTTTATTAATATTTTTTATAGTGTATTTAGATAATATTTTCAAGATTTAATACAATTTTTTCATTTTAATTAATTTCACTTTGAAATTGGACATAAACACGTGTCAATATTTTGATAGTTATTATTTCTTAAAAACACGCCTTTTTATTTGACAGCAGGATTTTTTTTAAATTAATTTCTTCCACTTCTGTGTTTTGAATTTAAAAAAATAGATTCTATATTTGGAATCAGGAGTTCCAAATTGTGTATATAGGTAACTTTTATATTTAGACATTATGAATATTTACTTCAATAAATATTTTATTTACCATGGTTAAAGGGTAAATCTGGTAAATAAGGGTAAATTTTTTTTACTATAATAATTTAAAATTACTAGAACATGTGTCCTAATCATATTAGTTGATACACGTCCGACCATGGGCATCCTTGGGTCGATTTTGGGACCTCTTTGAGCCACTTGGGAGTGATAATGACAATTTATTTAAATTACCTTAAAGTAAAGAAAGAAATGACAAAATGTAACGCCCTGACCCCAGTTACCCAGAGTCGGTGCATTATTACATAACATTGGCATGATCACAAGAAAGATCAAATCTCAAAAGACCGATTGGTTTAGTATCCTTGGAAACACTAGATATATTCATAAGTCTTACATTACATCATTAAATGAAAAACTACTACAAAAAAATGTTGTCTCCATAAACCACACTCATATCCCCACATAATATCCCTACAGGTCATTCATAATTTACTTCTTCACTTCCTGGGAAAAATAAAACATAGAAAAGGGGTGAGCTCAAATTCCCAGTACGGATAACAATATAGCGGAACCTTCAAAATAAGCATAAACATTTTAGGCAATGAATTACTAAAACAAAAGCCTTTTAAACTTGAACTTCAACATAGTATGGCAAAAGTAAAATGAAATAATTCCATTTACTTATTCACATGGATATTCTACTAATCGAATAATCACATGCAAAATCAATAACCACTTTCATAATGATGGAATGTATAATGCTAAACTTTAATTTCTTTTCAAGGCCTCATCCCAAGACCTTGGGGCTAACTGTAACAGGAACCCAACCCGGAGTGCCTCTAATAACCGGACACCAACCCGGAGTGCCTCTAATAACCGAACACCAACCCGGAGTGCCTCTAATAACCGGAGACCAAACCGGAGGGCTTACTTTTACCAGTCCCTAACCTAGAGGGCTTACTTTTACCAGTCCCCAACCTGGAGGGCTTACTTTAACCAGTCCCCAACCTGGAACATACTTTTCCAACACATTCATATGAAATAAAGGTTGAAATATAACATAAACATTCTTATTGGAACTAGCATACGAAATGTCAATACTTTACTCATAAACCATGAATGCTATATAAATGACACATCTACAGTCAAACATATCACAAAACTTCATTATAATATGGAAGTTTTAAATCATAATAAATCAACTTCAAATAATCTTAAAATCCATCAAAGGATGTTGACATAGATGAAAATGTTTTTTTAAAAAATTATTGAGAGAAATATCCCTTTTTCCTGAAAACATTTTAATGTTACACAATTTAGAAAGTAAGGAATTTAAATAAATTTTTGAATCAAAGTGTCCCATACCACTTTGAATCTTTTGAATGGAATTAACACTTTTAAAACATTCATTTTCATATAAATAAATCCTTACAAACCATTTTGAAAACGTGGACATAAATGAGGATGATTTAGAAGAATAAATATTTAAAACATTTAAAATGATGTTTTAGTAAAAGTTCTCTTAGAAATAATCCCTTTGAAAACTCTTTTATGAAATATGGACATGGATAGTAAATATGTCCCTGTAGATACTTACGTAAAGACAACCTCAGATATTAAAGAGATTGTGAAGTAAACCCTTATCAATTTGGTAACTTATGAAACATATAACCCATGAAAGAGGTATCATACAATGAAAATGTAAATACACATAAGGTAAAGTGTATTACACAAAGGATACAATTATGGGCAGTTCATACACCACACAAAAGATAATAGTAGAAATATGTCATCAGTCTCACGGAAATAAAGAGTGAGATGAAAACCCCTTACCACGTTAATCAACTGAGTCGT
This sequence comes from Viscum album, assembly GCA_963277665.1. Classification (NCBI taxonomy): domain Eukaryota; kingdom Viridiplantae; phylum Streptophyta; class Magnoliopsida; order Santalales; family Viscaceae; genus Viscum; species Viscum album. The sequence goes on from OY728150.1 coordinate 526,319,315, forward strand.
ATGGAAAAAAGTTAATAACCACCAAATGATTTATAGAATAACATGAATATAAAGAGAATCATGATAATATATATCAAATGGAAGTACACAATACACCACATTCAATAATTTAGTGGCGAACAATGGAAATCTCACGGAATTGAAAGTGAGATAAGAAAATCCCTTACCTTGTACTTTTACTTGGTTGGGGTAGGTTAACTTCCTGTATAATATTGAAATAATTGTTATTAAATTATACAAGAATCATATATATTAATATCATATCTTATATGATCTTTTAACTTTGCTTTGTTAATAATGTCTTAGTATTATCGTTGTTTCGGGTGTTAACTTACTCATTTTCTTTTATATGTTTTATTACGTAATCCATGTTTGTAATGGATAGGTTGTATATTATTCATATCCAGAATGATATCAAGTCCTTAAACATCATTTTTAAATCAGAAAATTATAATTATACTTGAATGGATATGATGGAGAATGAATCTCATCGCGTTCGTGGAGACGGTAGTCCGTACGTACGCACGAGCGACAATATCATTCTTTTGATATTAAAATAATATATAAATGAATGGTATATCATATATACAGAATCAATAACATGTTATATTTATTATTTACATGAGTTACACATCATTATTATACCCATCCAAATAATAATATATTGAATAACAATTACACTACGACGTGGAGACGGTAATCCGTACGTACGCACGTATGGTGACATGTTATTCAAAGGGTGGATAGAATACTGAATATGGTTGTACCATATTTATAATAACATCACAGTATATATATGATACTGGAGTTATTATTTTAAAATGGTAACAACAAAGTAAGAAGAAGTGGAAGAGGAAGGAACTTGGAAAAAGGGTGGTGAAATCATTACCTCTTCTTCGGTTCCTTCCTATTGATTTGATCAAAAGGGCTCCTTAGGTTGGCTTTATGATCAAACTAAGGCCTCTAGGTTGTAGTGAGGGATGTTGGGAGAGTATGTGGGCAGAGTTTGGCCGAACCAAAAGGCTTTTAAGGAGTGAAGAAATGGGAAGGAGGAGTGCCCTTTTATAAGAGGGGTGAGGGGCACCTTTGGAAAAGCTAGAAATATTAATTTATAATAAGCTCATATTCGGTTTCTAATGGCTCCAATGTTTATTATTCAAATTTTAAGGTGGGGATAGGTCGAACAACCCTCAACCAATAGAATTTAGACAGGTTTGGGTACTTATATTAACCTTATCTTTAAGTATTAACTCTAAGTTAATTAGTTTCACTTTTACCATGTCTCTTTGTATTTTTATATAATATGGTTAATAAAATTACTATATACATCCAAGAGACCCCCAAGTGGTCCATTAATGATGAAACTATCATGATATAAGTCTCTTGGCAGAACCATAGATTTTTAGGAATTTAATAACAATTAATATTATAATATTTGTTTTAAGAACTCTTTTATGTCAATTTTGACACTATTCAATAGTTGATTTTTGTGAAACTCATAACAGATTGATTACTTCGAACTAAGTCAATTAAATCAATCCTAATATATCATATTATCCTATAAAATTAGTTTAATTCATTAAAAGTTTCATATTATATTTATTTGGGTATTTATAATATCAATTATTTTAATTTTTCACTATTATAATAATTACTGCATCATCATTGTGTCATAAATAAAATAAATTATTTAATGTCTAAAAATTATAAATAAAATATCATTATGTAGTAAATCCTTTTATATTTCTAATGAATATTTATAATCTAAAATCCAACATATATAACCCTATTTAACAATTGTTTTTCTAAAATATATATGCTTGTGTCATTTTTGAATTCATTTTAACTTAATTAAAATAAAGTGTCATTATCACTTACAATTGGATCCATGGGGTCCCAAAACTACCCAAAGATGACCATGGTCGACCATGTATCAACCAATAGGGTTATGACACGTTTTAGGGTAATTTAGTATTATTATAATATTATTTTGTAACCCTTATTTACCGGATTTACCCTTAACCATGGTAAATAAAATATTTACCGCAATAATTATTCAAAATGTCTAAAAATAAAAGTTACCTATTTACACAATTTGAACATCCTGATTCCAAATATGGAATCCATTTTCCTAAATTCAAAACACAGAAGTGGCAGAAATTAATTTAAAATTAATTCCCGCTGTCAAAACAAAAAGCGTGTTTTTAGGAGATAATAACTATCAAAAGATTGACACTTGTTTATGTTCGGTTTAATTGTAAAATTATGTCCAATGACCAAAATTATATTAAATGGTAAAAATATATTCTAAATATACTTTAAAACCACTCAAATTCACAACTTATCACTATTAATTATTTTGATTAAAAAAGTTGTTTTTAATTAAAATTTAGTAATTTTCACTATTCATCAAAATATGAAAGTTATCCGAAAAGTACCAAAATTTCACCTTAGGCTAAATTCGATACTCCGAATCCAAAAATGAAGTCCATTTTGAGAGATAAAATTTCTAAAATTTTAAAAGGTGGGTATTTCTATTCATAATGGCTAGTTTGATTGGTTGTGGTGTGTTAGAACTCGAAGTTGCGTACAACACACACTACTATATTATTCAAAGGAAAGCGTACCGTGGAAGCTTGGGATGTTTCATTTTAAATTTTTTTGATGTCCCCATTTAGTCAAAAAGTTTAAAATATTGTATTTAAAAAGGTTTCACTATTAAAAGTTGATAAAATTGCAATACTGAAAATGAATCTGTTCTTGCATTATGTCTAAGAAACTCATAATATGGGTTCTAAAATTATAAGGATTATATAAAGTTTAAAATTTAGTTAATACTATTCATAACCTCTTTTGAATGGCTTTTTTTTTTGGTAAGTCATGGTGTGATTGAACTCGGTGTTACGTGTAGTGCAAGTTATTGAATTATTTTGAAGAAATAACACACTATGAAATCTTGGGGTGTTACATTCTATCATCCTTCAATAAATTGCGTCCTCGCAATTTGAAATTGTTCTTCAAAAATAAAAGGTTGAAAATAGAAAATATATTTGTGGAAAACCCACATCGGAAATTGGGTTACTAAAATTTATTCTTAATATGAGGAAAAGAGAAATGAAAGTGTCACCACCAAATTATGATCTCGATTAGGAGAACATTGGCGGAAATTAGAGACATATAATTGGAGGAAAAACGTAAATATTAATAGGTAGTGATTGAGGTCATCAATCACAAACAAGTATAAAATTGAGGTCCTTAAACTCATCAATCTATGATGATTTGAAATACCATCAGTTCAACAAAACATAGGGTATTAGGATAACACATTTTTGACGTTTCAAAATATCTTAGTTGAAATCCCTCATCAAAAAATGATTTAACGAGGCCTCTATTAAAAAAAAGAGTGGAAAGTATGAAGATTACCGAAAATAACACATACTAGGGTTCCGTGTAGGAAAATATGGATATCGAAGAGAAATCTAACCATCAATTATCTGATGGAGAGTGGTAGAGAACATGGATATGAAAAGGACAACAATCCCAAAGCCATAAATTAGTGATGATTTAAGGTACCGTCTAGGACAACATTTTTGTTCTATGTTCCTTTTCTTAATGTTAAGGAATTTATTTATGAGATTGGATAAGATCATAAAGAGATATACTTACATTATAATTAGAGTTTTATCCATTAATAAATTTCTACCACAAACTCATCTTTCACTCTAAAAGATAATAGAATGTAATTTTTTTTTCTATTTATACTATTCGCACAGGGTTCCAAAATAAATGAATTTATAAATCATCTACCAGATCTTTTAAAAAAAAACTACATTATTTTATCCAGGACATCTCGTGGGCCAGTGGTAGGTGATACACCCTTGTCGCCCTTCGGTTGTGGGTTCAAGTCTCACAGCGTTGCCGGACGCGACGGGTTGCCGCCCGACCTCCGGGTTGTCCTTTTATGGCAATCCAAAATAATCCAAACTAGAACTGTCCAAAATACGTCTGTCCAAACTCACAGTCCAACATTTATAAGGAAGGTAAACATAATGTAGATCCTTTTTACCCCGTAATATCATATAAATACCTTCATCATGTATTCTTTTAATACACTGAAACATCCTGATTTACCATAATATTTATTGATTACATTCATGCTCCCTTATTCCATATAGAATTCTAGATATACTTCATCAATCCAAAAATGTTTTAAACCCCAACATTTATGGAATAGACAAATCATTAATCAGCTTCAAGGTAGTCAAGAATATCCAATATAATTTATCCAAATCAATCATGTATTATTCTAAAATCACTACCTCGGTATCAGAACCATATTATGGTTTATCTTTCTCTCAACCATATATTTTCCAAACATTTAACCTTCTATTGAGTCACTTTTCTTTGTTCCACACAATCTCAAGTCCTTAATGAAATAGTACTGCAGTACAATCCTTATATACTCCATAATTATTATAACAAGTACATTGTTGATACAACACTCAAATGACATAATCAACATAAGAACTCTAATCATTCCTCTTCATCTGTGGTAGTATCATAACTTGATTATTATCTAATAGCATCATTTGCGGCATAGTCTGATGACTGGGACATAGGTTTGCGTAGTGTCCAAACTCCTTGCAAATGAATCATTGTACATTTGAAACCATTTTCTTACCCTTGCAGTCACGTACTTTGTGATCTTTTCCTCCACAATTATAACAAACTCCCATTCCTTTCAGGCAAGTTCCAGGGTGTTTCTTTCCACAGTTACCACATATGGGAAAATTCTTCTTTTCCCTCTTACCTTTATCCATCTTTCTCTATTCCATCCTTTTCTTCTCTTGCTTCCCTTCAAAGCCATAGGACTCAGTAAACTCTTTACTTATCTTATCAACACATGATATTATTTCTTCATATGATGATAATACATGCGAGACTATTTCTCTTGTAAATTCTAGCTTAAGAACATAAAATATATGATCCTTCTTTCTCTTTAGAACATGTGCATTGCTAGAGTTCTCATTCCTTCTACTGGGAGCCATTTCTAAACAATGGCATACATTAGATTAGTTTATGAATAACAGTACCTAATCCCAAACTTGTAAAACAATAACATAAATTAAATAGTTTATGGATATAATCCATAATCATAAAAATGTCTCCTTTGAGGAAGTATATACTCATAAACCCTTCATAATGATTTGTAAGGAAAATGAGAGTTATCCTAAGCATATCCCCCGGGAGTGTCGTAACCAAGAGTGCAGCAAGGCCCGTTGTCCTGCAGCAGTTCCCGTTCGAGTCTAGCTCAAAGCGGTGTTTTCGGGTTTTACCCCTAGGTGCATCTGTGCCAGAGCCGCCTCTACCTGCTCGTATCCAGACAGAGATGTATTGCTCGGAAAACTCACAAAATCTCTACAATACCAAAATTATAGGAAGTTCTTCTATACTAATCCTCAAAGTTTATCTTAGGTCTATGTGCTCTAATCAGAGTTTATCTAAATCTAGCTTCCAAGGTTTGTACTAAACTTCCTCTGATAACAACTGTAACGCCCTGACCCCAGTTACCCAGAGTCAGTGCATTATTACATAACATTGTCATGATCACAAGAAAGATCAAATCTCCAAAGACCGATTGGTTTAGTAGCCTTGGAAAAACTAGATATATTCATAAGTCTTACATTACATCATAAAATGAAAAACTACTACAAGAAAATATTGTCTCCATAAACCACACTCATATCCCCACATAATATCCCGGCAGGTCATTCATAATTTACTTCTTCACTTCCTGGGAAAAATAAAACATAGAAAAGGGGTGATCTCAAATGCCCAGTAAGGATAACAATATAGCGGAACATTCAAAATAAGCATAAACATTTAAGGCAATGCATTACTAAAACAAAAGCCTTTTAAACTTGAACTTCAACATAGTATGACAAAAGTAAAATGAAATAATTCCATTTAATTATTCACATGGATATTCTACTAATCGAATAATCACATGCAAAATCAATAACCAATTTCATAATGATGGAATGCATAATGCTAAACTTTAATTTCTTTTCAAGGCCTCGTCCCAAGACCATGGGGCTAACTGTAACCGGAACCCAACCCGGAGTGCCTCTAATAACCGGACACCAACCCGGAGTGCCTCTAATAACCGGACACCAACTCGGAGTGCCTCTAATAACCGGAGACCAAACCGGAGGGCTTACTTTTACCAGTCCCTAACCTGGAGGGCTTACTTTTATCAGTCCCCAACCTGGAGGGCTTACTTTAACCAGTCCCCAACCTGGAACATACTTGTCCAACACATTCATATGAAGTAAAGGTTGAAATATAACATAAACATTCTTATTGGAACTAGCATACGAAATGTCAATACTTTACTCATAAACCATGAATGCTATATAAATGACACATCTACAGTCAAACATATCACAAAACTTCATTACAATATGGAAGTTTTAAATCATAATAAATCAACTTCAAATAATCTTAAAATCCATCAAAGGATGTTGACATAGATGAAAATGTTTTTTTAAAAATTATTGAGAGAAATATCCCTTTTTCATGAAAACATTTTAATGTTACACAATTTAGAAAGTAAGGCATTTAAATACATTTTTGAATCAAAGTGTCCCATACCACTTTGAAACTTTTGAATGGAATTAACACTTTTAAAACATTCATTTTCATATAAATAAATCCTTACAAACCATTTTGAAAACGTGGACATAAATGAGGATGATTTAGAAGAATAAATATTTAAAACATTTAAAATGATGTTTTAGTAAAAGTTCCCTTAGAAATAATCCCTTTGAAAAATCTTTTATGAAATATGGAGGTGGATAGTAAATATGTCCCTATAGATACTTACATAAAGACAATCTCAGATATTAAAGAGATTGTGAAGTAAACCCTTATCAATTTGGTAACTTATGAAACATACAACCCATGAAAGAGGTATCATACAATGAAAATGTAAATACACATAAGGTAAAGTGTATTACACAAAGAATACAATTATGGACAGTTCATACACCACACAAAAGATAATAGTGGAAATATGGCATGAATCTCATGGAAATAAAGAGTGAGATGAAAACCCCTTACCACGTTAATCAACTGAGTCGTATGGAAAAAAGTTAATAACCACCAAATGATTTATAGAATAACATGAATATAAACAGAATCATGATAATATATATCAAGTGGCAGTACACAATACACCACTTTCAATAATTTAGTGGCGAACAATGGAAATCTCACGGAATTGAAAGTGAGATAAGAAAATCCCTTACCTTGTACTTTTACTTGGTTGGGGTAGGTTAACTTCCTGTATAATATTGAAATAATTGTTATTAAATTATACAAGAATCATATATTTTAATATCATATCATATATGATCTTTTAACTTTTCTTTGTTAATAATGTCTTAGTAATATCGTTGTTTCGGGTGTTAACTTACTCATTTTCTTTTATATGTTTTATTACGTAATCCATGTTTGTAATGGATAGGTTGTATATTATTCATATCCAGAATGATATAAAGTCCTTAAACATCATTTTTAAATCAGCAAATGATAATTATATTTGAATGGATATGATGGAGAATGAATCTCATCGCGTTCGTGGAGACGGTAGTCCGTACGTACGCACGAGCGACAATATCATTATTTTGATATTAAAATAATATATAAATGAATGGTATATCATATATAAAAAATCAATAACATGTTATATTTATTATTTACATGAGTTACACATCATTATTATACCCATCCAAATAATAATATATTGAATAACAATTACACCACGACGTGGAGACGGTAAGCCGTACGTACGCACGTATGGTGACATGTTATTCAAAGGGTGGATAGAATAATGAATATGGTTGTACCATATTTATAATAACATCACAGTATATATATGATACTGGAGTTATTATTTTAAAATTGTAATAACAAATTAAGAAGAAGTGGAAGAAGAAGGAACTTGGAAAAAGGGTGGTGAAATCATTACCTCTTCTTCGGTTCCTTCCTTTTGATTTGATCAAAAGGGCTCCATAGGTTGGATATCTTATCAAACTAAGGCCTCTAGGTTGTAGTGAGTTATGTTGGGAGAGTATTTGGGCAGAGTTTTTCCAAACCAAAAGGCTTTGAAGGTGTGAAGAAATGGGAAGGAGGAGTGCCCTTTTATAAGAGGGGTGAGGGGCACCTTTGGAAAAGCTAGAAATATTAATTTATAATAAATTCATATTCGGTTTCTAATGGTTCAAAAGTTGATTATCAAAATGTTAAGGTGTGGATAGGTCTAAAAACACTCAACCAATAGAATTTATACAGGTTTTGGTACTTATATTAACCTTATCTTTAAGTATTAACTCTAAGTTAATTAGTTTCCCTTTTACAATGTCTCTTTGTATTTTTATATAATATGGTTAATAAACATACTATATACATCCAAGTGACCCCCAAGTGGTCCATTAATGATGAACCTATCATGATATAAGTCTCTTGGCCGAACCTTAGATTTTGAGGAATTTAATATCAATTAATAATATAATATTTGTTTTAAGAACTCTTTTATGTCAATTTTGACACTATTCAATAGTTGATTTTTGTGAAACTCATAACAGATTGATTACTTCGAAATAAGTCTATTAAAGCAATCCTAATATATCATATTATCCTATAAAATTTGTTTAATTCATTAAAAGTTTCATATTATATTTATTTGGGTATTTATAATATCAATTGTTTTAATTTTTCACTATTATAGTAATTACTGCATCATCATTGTGTCATAAATAAAATAAATTATTTAATGTCTAAAAATTATAAATAAAATATAATTATGTAGGAAATCGTTGTATCTCTCTAATGAATATTTATAATCTAAAATCCAACATATATAACACTATGTAACAATTGTTTTACTAAAAGATATATGCTTGTGTCATTTTTGAATTCATTTTAACTTAATTAAAATAAAGTGTCATTATCACTTACAAGTGGATCCATGGGGTCCCAAAACGACCCAATGATGCCCATGGTCGACAATGTATCAACCAATAGGGTTAAGACACGTTTTAGGGTAATTTAGTATTATTATAATATTATTTTTTAACCCTTATTTACCGGATTTACCCTTAACCATGGTAAATAAAATATTTACCGCAGTAATTATTCAAAATGTCTAAAAATAAAAGTTACCTATTTACACAATTTGAACATCCTGATTCAAAATATGGAATCCATTTTCCTAAATTCAAAACACAGAAGTGGCAGAAATTAATTTAAAATTAATTCCCGCTGTCAAAACAAAAAGCGTGTTTTTAGGAGATAATAACTATCAAAAGATTGACACTTGTTTATGTTCGGTTTAATTGTAAAATTATGTACAATGACCAAAATTATATTAAATGGTAAAAATATATTCTAAATATACTTTAAAACCACTCAAATTCATAACTTATCACTATTAATTATTTTGATTAAAAAAGTTGTTTTTAAATAAAATTTAGTAATTTTCATTATTCATCAAAATATAAAAGTTATCCGAAAAGTACCAAAATTTCACCTTAGGCTAAATTCGATATTCCAAATCCAAAAATGGAGTCCATTTTGAGAGATAAAATTTCTAAAATTTTAAAAGGTAGGTATTTCTATTCATAATGGCTAGTTTGATTGGTTGTGGTGTGTTAGAACTCGAAGTTGCGTACAACACACGCTACTATATTATTTAAAGGAAAGCCTACCGTGGAAGCTTGGGATGTTTCATTTTAAATTTTTTTGATGTCCCCATTTTGTCAAAAAGTTTAAAATATTTTATTTAAAAAGTTTTCACTATTAAAAGTTGATAAAAGTGCAATACTGAAAATGAATCTGTTCTTGCATTATGTCTAAGAAACTCATAATATGAGTTCTAAAATTATAAGGATTATATAAAGTTTAAAATTTATTTAATACTATTCATAACCACTTTTGAATGGATTTTTTTTGGTAAGTCATGGTGTGATTGAACTCGGTGTTACATGTAGTGAAAGTTATTGAATTATTTTGAAGAAATAACACACTATGAAATCTTGGGGTGTTACACATAAACAAATATCTTTTAGTAAATTAATTTTTTAGAAAGGGTAATATAAGTTATATTTTAAACTATAAGTATTATTTTGAGATCTAAAACTATTTCCTATATCATGGTATTTTTTTTTAAAATTTTAGAACTAAAATAAATTAAATTATTTATGACACAATAATGATGCAGTGTTTACCTCATTAATAATGGATTTAAATAAATAAGATTATAAATATTAAAATAATATACAAAACCTATACAATTATAATTGGAATATTTTATTTCAAAAATGAGTAATCTTATATTTTACATGAATTTGTTTTGGACATTTAGAAACTGAAAATAATTACGTAATAAAATAATATCTATAAGCTTTCTTAAAGAGCCCCCCTCCTTATAAAAATCTCTCACCTCTAACCCATTCCTCACACCCCTTAAGAACCTTGGCTCATCCAAACTCTGCACAATTAAGCTCCATAAAACCCTCTTCTCACCCTATAATCCTTAACATAGGCATAAGGCACTTCAAAAAACCCTTTTGGTTCAAGCCAAAGGGAGGTACCCGATATAAAGGTAAGTTGTTTATTTAAGTTCTTTTATTTCATTTTACTTCTCCAACCCCCTAAAATCTTTTTATTCATTTTGTTTATAAGAAAATTTTTTTTCTCAATATACTAAGATGTTGTTATGGAATTTATTCTAACTACACTTACACATACCTACATCTAATGGGTAAGGAATATACTGTTTTCGTGGATGACAAACTAACGCCTCATGAAATGACGATTGTTTAAATATCTCCTATAACCTCTCATGGTGGACATTATGATGGAACTATATTTATATGTTAGATATATTATTTTTATGTTTTTTTTATGGTTCTCTATTTTCCTTTTATATCACGTCTTTATGGTTTCCATTATGGGTAAACACGATAGTTTCTTTTGAGGTAGTGCGGACTACCGCCCCCTCAAAGTGATATGACTCGTTAATGCCATATGTGGGATGTATAAAGGATAGAGTTAATGATATTATATATGATATTACACAGGAATTATAATATACCAATTTATCATTATTTTTTTCTTCCATTAAAATAATAAATTGAAATTAATGTTGCATTCATGCATATGTACGACTTACCATCTCAATGAACGGTGCATTTCATTTCTTATCTCGAAATGTTATGTACTATTATAAATACATACATATACTGGATATATATGATATATATGATATCTACATCATGAATATCATTCTTAAGATAATTTATATTTGACCACATGAACAACTCTTAATTATAAGAAGTTCATTTTTAAATGTAGTACCAAATATCGACAAAACGACCGTTATTAACTTAAATGATTACATAATATTTATAAGATAGTAATAAGTGATATAAAAGGATTAATAAACTTGAAAAAGGATATTAATAAAGTATAAATTAACTTTATTTTATTATTCAGGAGATTAAATAATGAACGGGTCAAATCGGACAAGAGGTAAGGGACTTCGTCTCAATCTCCTTTCATTAAGGCATATTTTGTTTTAATTCATGAATTTCTTTTTTATGCTGCATAAACACCTTTAAATTTTCATTTCATTTAAATAGAATTTTTCATTATGAAGAATTTTACTAATCGACAAAAAAATAATGTTTCTTTTTAACGTAAGTGGTTACAACAACCTTTTCGGCCGCCATGAGTATTATTTGATCTATGGCTTCCTTAACAATCCATAATGTTTTTAAAAGGAAAATAAATAACATATACTCTTTTACATACTTTGGTATCAAAAATGTTTTTGATAATGGTTTTTTATGTCAATATATTTAAATGATATATTGTGATTGTAATGTGGAAATGTTATCTTTCCTTTATGTTTGTTTTATGTTCTATGAATATGTTATGGTTCATGGGAATTGTTTACGTATACAGGTGTTTCTATGATAAACCTAGGGTGGGTAAGCTCGAGATAGATCTCCAATGCATTGGGTAACATGACGGAGGTAAACATGAATGTTTCTCCTCATAGATTTAAGGAATATACTGTGATGGTTATTCCAAATGTAACTCCCTACATGGTTGTGATAACTAAAATATATGTATGATATGGATGCCACAAGTTACCTTTAGGATTTATATTTTCAATACTTGATTCATAAATCTTATTATTTCATGAGGTATGTTAAATAGATTATGTTATGTATGTAATGATGAACTAATGTTTTCTTTATTTGTTTTATAACCCTTACTGTGATATTTATGCTCATACCATGTTTTGAAAAGTTTTTCATAAGACATAAAGATGAATAAGGTCAAGGATGGGATCAAGGGAAATTCATGCTATCTAAAACATGGAACTGGACATGAATCCTTTTTTCAAGAGTTTTTATTTTTGTGAAAGAAATGGAAACTGAGTAGAAGTGTCTAATTTTTAATACTTGGGATGTATTGTAATAGTTATGACCTAATTCTCTAAAATACTAAACATTAAAAGATCCCCAATGTTAATTATTCATTTAATTCAAGATTATTTAATGTTTAAGGCTAGGTCCTTATAGTTGGTATTATAGGTTAGTTTAGATAACTTCTAAAGTTATGATATTGTTAAATTAATGTTCACAAAATAATTTATGGTAATATTGAAGTGATATAGAATTTACAGATTACCATGTTGCTTCACCTAAGATATTTTTGTGTTCAGAATGGTTTTCCATAGAGAAAACATGGAAGCTATGTTGGGACAACATCAAGAGGAAGAAAAAATTCCAAATCTGCAATATGAGAAGGTCGGAATTGGAACTGAACAGTTTGTTGTAATGATGACACAGTTGACTCGGGCTATAAATGGTGGTGGTATCCAAGCATGAGATCATCCAGATCAACCACATAAAATCATGTCAGTAGTGGAGCACTTCATGAGGCAACATACCCCATCATTTAGAGGATCATCGGACCCTGTTCTAGTATAAGGGTGGATTAAATCACTAGAGAATATTTTTTGTGTTATGGGGTCTTCAGAACATCAAAAGGTTAGTCTCACTGTTTACCATTTTGAAGGTGAAGTTGATCAGTGGTGGTCGATAGTGAAAAATATCATGGATAGTGGGGAGATTGATGCTCTTGATTGGGATGAATTTAAAGGTTGGTTTCTTGAGAAATATTTTCTTAATGTGCTTCATATTAGGATGGAAAAGTAATTCCTTGAATTGAGGTAGGAGGATGATTCAGTGACTGTTTATGAAGTAGAATTCACTCGACTGGCAAGGTATGCTCCAAATTTCATACAAGATCATAATAGTAAAATCAATCATTTTTACTCAGGATTAAATCCAAAGTATTTAAGTGATTTTGCTTCTTGTGAGTTCAAATGATATGAAAAACTTGTTCTATGTGCGTAGAAGGTGTAAATGGTGTTTTCCGATGATTATGTGTTCTTTGACAAACAACAGAATAATAGGTCAAGGTGGAATGTGAAAGGGAATAACTCTTCAAAAAAGTCTGATGGTAAGAAACATAAGTTTACAATTTGTGAAAATTGTGGTAAAAAGAATGTTGGGGATGTCTTTTGAATTCTGGTAAGTATTACCGATGTGGTAAAATGGGACATAAGGCTCATCATTTCACTAAAAAAGAGCAGGGTAATGGTAAAAGAAAATCTGATTTACAGATAGTATAATGTTTTAAGTGCAATAAAATGGGTCATTATGAAAATTAGTGTCCAATGAAGAACTCAACTGAGGGAAATTAGCCAGACTACAAGCCAAAAGGGGTGGTGAAATCCTTTGCAACTACTTCAGCAGATGTTGGGCCATAAAATGAAGCAGTATCAGGTACACTGTTTATTTGTTTAGATTATTCCAATGTGTGGCTTGATTCAGGGTCTATAAATTCTTTCATTTCTAAGAATTTTTCTAGTAAATTGGGAATTTCATCTCAAGATATGAATCCTGAACTTCTGGTAAAAACACCGGGGGGGGGGGGATTCTGAGACAAAAAGAAATCATAAGATCCTTCCTGTCATTGTGTATGGAAAGAATCTACCTGAAAACCTTATATATTTTCCTCTAGTAGAGTTTGATGTTATTTTGTGTATGGATTGGCTTTCTGTTTATCATGCTAATATTGACTACAGATCTAAAGAGGTCTCTTTTCAGAATGAATTTCATTTTTTGTACAAGAATGAACTTTTACTTTGATAACATATCATGAAACTGAGAAAATAGTAAAATATGGAAATGAATGTTACCTTGAACAAATTGTTGAAAACAAAAAAAACTGTTCGGATTAATGATGTTCCAGTGGAAAATGAGTACCTTGATGTTATTTCTGATGAGTTTCCTAGTATTATACCCGATTGTGAAGTTGAATTTATTGTTCACCTAGTTCCTAATGCTATGCCAATTTTAAAACCCCCTTATCGAATTGCTAAAATTGAACTTTTTGAGTTAAAGAAGAAATTGGAAGAGTTATTAGATAAAGGTTTCATTTGAACTAGAACATCACCATAGGGTGATCCTATCTTGTTTGTTAAAAAGAAAGATGGTTCAATGAGACTTCACATTGATTATTCAGTATTGAATAACATCACTATTAAGAAAAAGTATCATTTGCCTCATATCAATGATTTTTTGGATCAGCTCCAGGGAGCTCAGTATTTTTCGAAGATTGATTTGAGTTTAGGGCACCATTAGATGAATGTAAAAGAAGAAGACATTCTGAAGAACGCGTTTCGTACTAGATATGACCATTATGAATTTTTAGTTATGCCTTTTGGTTTAACCAATGCACCTGCTCTATTCATGGATCTTATGAATAAAATTTTCGGTGAGTTCTTGGATAATTATGTGGTTGAGTTCATTGATGATATTTTGGTTTATTCTAAAAGTAATGAGGAGCATTAAAGTCATTTATTGGTTGTCTTGAAAACCTTAAAAGAAAAGAAACTATTTTGGAAATTCAGAATGTCTGAGTTTTGGTTAAAACAAATTTAATTCCTTGGTCACATTGTTTAAAAAAATTGAATAATTGTTGATTTTTTCTAAAATAAAAGTTGTTGAAGAAAGGCCAAGACCCACAATTATAACCAAGATCCATATTTTTCTAGGTTTGGTTGGTTATTTCCAGATGTTTGTTAAAAAAATTTCACAGTTATCTAGTCCAATGACTATGTTAACTCAAAAAGGTGTTAAGTTCGTTTGAAAAAAAGAATGTGATGATTGGTTTCAGGAATTAAAAAAACATTGGTGAGTGATGTAGTTTTGGCACTACCATCCGAAAATGGGGAGTTTTTTATCTACAATGATGCTTTATTGAATGTACATGGATGTGTCCTTATGCAGAATGATCAGGTAATTTCTTATGCTTCACGTCCATTGAAACCTCACAAGTTAAATTACCCTACACATGATTTGGAATTAGGTGCTGTTGTTTATTCTTTGAAAATCTGGAGGCATCATCTGTATGGAATGAAATGTGAAATATATACTAAAACAAAAGTTTAAAGTATTTATTCAGTTAGAAATAATTTAACATGAGATAGAAGAGATGGTTGGAATTAATCAAGGATTATGATTTCACGATCCCTTACCATCTGGGAAAAGAAAAAATTAAAGTGGCTGATGATTTGAGTTGAAAAAGTAATGCTTCATAAACCATGCTACATTTGGAATGAGATCCTTTGGTTTTTATTTCATGAACTTTGGCATTGAAGTTGTTGGTTTAGGAAATTCTTCTTTCTTGTTTCAGGTGTCAGTGAAATCATCTCTATCAGACAAAATAAAGAAATCAGAGTAGGAAGACAATGAGTTGTAGAAAAAGGTAGAGTTGGTTCAGACGGGTAAGTTTCATGAATTTAACATTGATAATGATTGTGTTTTGAGGTTTTAGAAAATATTATGTGTTCCTTGTGATTCAAAGTTGAAGAATTTGTTGTTATGTGAAGATCATAGTTCCCCGTTTTTAGTTCATCATGGAAGTACTAATATATACAGAGATCTTCGGGAGTATTACTAGTGGGATGGAATGAAAAGAGAAATTTCTGAATTTACTGTGATGTGTTTGACTTGCCAATAGGTTAAAGCAGAGCGGAAGTTACAGAAAGGGATGCTTCAGTCATTGCCGGTGCCAGAGTGGAAATGGGAAAATATATCCACATAATTCATTATGGGATTTCCAAAGACATCTTGAGGTAATAATGTAATCTGGGTTATTTTTTATCGATTGACTAAATATGCTCATTTACTTCGTATTCGAGATACTTTGTCTCTAGATCAACTTTATCGGTTATATGTTAAAGAGACTGTCAGGTTTCACGGTGTTTCCCTCTCCTTTGTATCTGATCGTGATACTAGGTTTACCTCTATCTTTTGGAAAGTCCTTCAGAAGTCATTGGGAACTGAATTAAATTTTAATACATCTTTTCATCCTCAATCAGATGGGAAGTCAGAACGAACAATTCAGAACTTGGAGGATATGTTACGTGCTTTCTCGATGGATTACCAAGGAAGTTAGGACAAACATCTTTCTTTGGTTGAATTTTATTATAATAACAGTTTTCATTCCATTATACAGATGGCTCCATTTGAGGCATTATATGGGAAGCGGTGTCGAACTCTAGATTTTTGGGATGAAGTAGGTGAAATGAAGCAGATGGGACTAGAATTTTTAGAAGAGATGGAAAAAAAGTTCATTTGATTCAGAAGCACATGAGAACTGCTTAGACTAGGCAGAAAAGTTATGCAGATAACTGGTGGAAGGGTCTTTCTTTTTGGGTAGGTGATCATATCTTTCTCAAAGTTTCTCTATGGAAATGTTTGATGTGTTTTGGTAATAAGGGAAAGTTGAGTATAAGGTTCACTGGACCTTATAAAATCTTGGATAAAGTTGGATTAGTTGTGTACATAGTATCTTTACCTCTATGTTTATCCTAGGTACACAATTGTTTTCATGTTTCAATGTTGAGAAAGAATATGCAGGATCTATCTCATGTTTTAAGTCCAAAGGTAGTTCGGTTGGAAGATAATCTCTCTTATGAGTAACAACCAGTCCAGATTCTTGACTAAAGAGAGCAAGTATTGCAGAATAAGGTAATTCACTAGGTAATTGTTTTTTGTAAAAACCATATGGTTGAAGAGGCGAAATGGGAATCTCAAAATTCTATGAGGGATAAATACCCCCATTTATTTGATAAGTGAATAAAATTGTGAGGATGCAATTTCCAAAAGGTGGATAGATGTAACATCCCAGGTAAATATTAAAATAAGACATTTTCATATTTATTATTATTTTTGAATTAAATATTAATTTTACTTTAAATGGGATGCTATGTTCAATGGCGTGATCGATATTCAACAAAGGGTTTCTTTGAAATCTTACGTTGCCCACTAAATATATATTATTATTATTTTAAATGGTAGTTAACGACTAGCCATTGTATTGGATGTAATTAATATAACTAACTAAAATATGATTATACATGTTTTTAAATGTTTTTACATTTATCCAATAAAATTTATTTGCTTAAAATGTGAATGAATCCAATTTTAAGCACAAATACTCCAATATTTTTTAAAAGGCCGATTTACCACCTTTTAATGGAGAACCCTTTTTAATTCTAGTTTTTATATAATTTATATGTTCTATTTGAAAAAATATATATTATTTTTTAGAATGGAGAAATCAAAATTCACTTTGGGTAAATTTTTTGGTATTTTTCTGTTAAAATTCAATTTTTAATGAAAAGTAAAAAATGTTGTATTTTAATTCAAAACTGCCATTTAGTATAATTTATTTATAAGGATAGAATATCTTTTGAATTTGTTTTAAAGTGTAATTAGAGTATATTTTTACCATTTGATATAATTTTGGTCATTGGAAGTAATTTAACATTGAAATTGGACATAGACAAGTACCAATATTTTAATAGTTATTATTTCTCAAAAACATGCATTTTGTTTTGACAATGAGAATTAATTTTGAATAAATATCAGCCACTTATTTGTTTTGAATTTAGAAAAATGGATTCCATATTTTGAATCATGAGGAAAAATTGTGTAAATATGCATCTTTTTATATTTACACATTATGAATATTTACTTCAGTAAATATTTTATTTACCACGGTTAATGGATAAATCTGGTAAATTAGGGTAATCAAATATAACTATAATAATATATAATTACACTAACATGTGTACTAATACTATTTGTTGATACACTTCCTTCCCTGGGCATCCATGGTTCGATTTTGGGACCTCATGGGGCCACTTGGGGGTGATAATGAAACTTTATTTTAATTAAATTAAAGTAAAGAAAAAAATGACCTAAACAAATACCTTTTAGTAAATTAATTTTTACATAGGGTTATATAAGATATATTTTCTACTATAAATTTTATTTGGAAAGAAAAAAAAATTCTTAAATTATGGTATTTTAAAAAAAATTAGACCTCAAATAAATTAAATTATTAATGACACAATAATGATGCAGTGTTTACCTCATTAATAAAAGAGATAAATAAATAAGCTTATTAAGATTAAAATAATATCCAAAACCTGTCCTATTATAATTGGATGATTTTATTTCAACCATGAGGCATCTTATATTATACTTTAATAAGTTTTTTACATTTAGAAACTGAAAATCATTATGTAATAAAATAATATTTTCACACTTTCCTATAGAGCCCCCCATAAAAGAACACATATCTAACCCATTCCTCACACCTCTAAAGCCCCTTAGATTGTCCAAAATCTACCCAATTAATCTCCCTAGATCTCTCTCCCCATCCTAGAATCCTTAACTTTGTCAGAAGGCACTTCAACAAACACTTTTGGTTCAAACCAATTGGAGTTACCTGATTTAAAGGTAACATCTTCTCTTAAGTTCGTTTGTTTTATTTTACTTCTCTAACCCCCAAAAATCTTTTTTATTCATTTATTTTATAACAAAACCAATATAATCAATAAACTATGATGTTTTTATGAGAAGGATTCGAACTACACTTACACACCCCTCCATCTAATGGGAAAATAACATACTGTTTCTTTGGATGGAAAACTAATGCCTCATGAAACGATGAATGTTCAATTATCTCCTACCACCTCCCATGGTGGACATTATGATGGATCTATATTTATACATGATATATATTGTGTTTATTTTTTATTTATTATTATGTATTTTTTTATGTCAAACCGTTATGGATTCCATTATGGGTAAACATCATAGTTTCATTTGACGAAGTGCAGACTACCACCCCCTCAAAGTAATATGGATCGTTAATGACATATGTGGGATGTATAAAGGATGAAGTTAATGATATTATATATGATATTATACTGGAATCATAATATAATTATGTATAATTATTTTTTAATTCCATTAAAATAATAAATAGAAATGAAAGTAGTGTTTATGCGTACCTATGGCTTACCGTCTCCATGAACGGTGCATTTCATTTCTTGTCTCCAAATGTTATGTATTATTATAAATACAGACATATACTTGATATATATGATATATGTGATATCGACATCATGAATATTATTCTAGATATAATTTATATTTGATCACATGAACATTTTTTAATAATAAGAAGTTCATTTTTGACTCAAATACCAAATATCGACAAAATGACAGTTATTAACTTAAATGATTACATAATGTTTATAACATTGTAATGAGTGATATAAAAGCAATAATAAAATTGAAAAAGGAACTTAAGTAAGTATAAATTATCTTTAGTTTATTATTCAAGAGATTAAATAATGATCATGTCAAATTGGACACGAGGTAAGGGACTTCATCTCAATCTACTTTCATTGAGGCATATTTTGTTTTAATAGATGACATTATTTTAAATGCTATATAAAAACCTTTGAATTTTCATTTCATTAAAAGGGAATATTTTTATATGAATAATTTTACTAAATGACAAAAAAATGATTATATTTATCATAAGTGGTGACAACGACCTTTTCCGCCGCCAACAGTATTATTTGATCTATAAGTTCCTTAAGAAGTCGTAATGTTTTTTATAGGAAAATAAATACCATATACTCTTTTAAGTATTTTGGTACTGATAATTGTTTTGATAATGGTTTTTTATGTCAATAAATTTAAATTATATATTGTGATTTCAATTTGGAAAATTTACCTTTCCGTTATGTTTATTTTATGTGCTAGGAATATGTTTTGGTTATTGGGAATTGTTTACGTATACCGGTGGTTCCGTGATAAACCTAGGGTAGGTGAGCCTGAGATAGATCTTCAATGCAATGGGTAACATGACAGAGATAAACATGATTGTTTCTCCCAAGCGATTTAGGGAATATACTGTGATGGGTATTCCAAATGTAACTCCCTACGTAGCTATGATAGCTACAATTTAAGTATGATATGGATTCCACAAGTTACATTTATGATTTATGTTTTTTATGTGTGATTCATAATTATTATGATTTCAAGAGGTATGTTAAAGAGCTTATGTTATGTATGTAATTATGAACTAATGTTTTATTTCTTTTTTTTATAACCCTTACTGATCTTTTTATGCCCATCCCAAGTTTAGAAATGTTTTTCACAGGACTTAAAGATGAATAGGGTCAAGGATGGGATCAAGGGAAAGTCATGCTGTCTAAAACATGGAACTCTACATGACTCTTTTTTTCAACAGTTTTTATTTTTGTTAAAGAAATGGAAACTGAGTATAAGTTTCTACTTTTTAATACTTGAGATGTAATGTAATAGTTATATCCTAATTCTCTAAAACTCTAAACTTGAAAATATCCCCAAGGTGAATTGTTCATTTCATTCAAGATTATGTAATGTTTAAGGCTGAGTTCTTACAGTATGTACATTAATTTTATCACTTTGGGATTGAAAAAAATAAGATAAAAGACATAAGTAATACATAAAATGTTTCAGATTCCAGAAGAGAAAATGAAAGTCCCGAAAACATCGACTATCATTAAGGTAACAACGGTGAGGTCTATCAGTGAGGTCCAATGGTGAGGTTTATCGATGAGGACCAATGGTGAGGTTCCTAACGGTGAGTTACAACAGTGAGGTTTCTAATGGTGAGGTCCAATGGCGAGGTTCTTAACGGTGAGGTCAATCTGTGTGGTCCAACAGTGAGGTTCCTAATGGTGAGGTCCAACGGTGAGGTTTCTAACAGTCAGGTTTATCGGTGAGGTCCAACAGTGAGGTTCTTAATGGTGAAGTCCAATGGTGTGGTTTCTAATGGTGAGGTCTATCGGTGAGGTCCAACGGTGAGGTTCCTAATAGTGAGATCCAACGGTGAGGTTTCTAACATGGAGGTTTCTAACTTTAACGGTTTATCATACCTAACACATGTTTGTTGTAATTTAACCTCTTATAATTCAAAGGATTTGTGAATATATTATCCAATTGGTGTTCATTAACAAAGAATTCTAGAGTGATATCACCTCTTTGATAATGATATCTCAAGGAGTGATGTATCACATCAATGTGATTTATCCTAGCATGAGATACTGGATTTTTAGAGATGTTGATAGCACTTGTTTTATCACACTTTATAGAGACATGTTTTAGTTGATATACATAGTCTAGTAATGTGTGTTTCATCTAAATAATTTGAGCACAACAACTACCAACAACTATATATTCAGTTTCAGAAGTAGATAATGCGACGAAACTCTGTTTCATACTACACCATGATACTAGTGACCTTCCTGAAAAGTGACATGTTCCAGAGGTGCCCTTTCTATATAACTTGAAACCAGCAAATTAAACATCTAAATAACATATTAAATCAAATGATTGTCCTCTAAGATAAAATATTCTTATGTTTGTAGTATACTTGAGATATTTTAATATCATTTAAAAAAAATGTAAATGTGACTCTTTAGGATTGGTTTGAAAATGAGCACACTTGCCTACACTGAACATAATATCTGGTTTGCTAGCAGTAAGATAGAGTAGACTCCCAATGATACCTTTGTAATTGGTTTGATCCACTAGTTTACCAGTTTTATTAGCATCCAACTTACAGGTGGTACTCATAGGAGTTTTACTACCTTTATTGGTGTCCAAACCAAAATTTTTCAAAAGATCATTGGTATATTTACTCTGATTTAAAAAAAATACCTTTTTTATTTTGAAAAATTTGAAGTCCATGGAAAAATATAAGTTCCCCCATTATAATCATTTCAAATTCATCTTCAATAATTTTTGAAAAAATAGTACATAAAGATTTTTAGAGGATCCAAAAATAATGTCATATGTATAAATCTGTACTATTAAAACATATTTGGAAATAATTTTAATAAAAATAGCAGGATCTACTATTCCATTAGTAAAATATATTGAAATAGTGAACGAATTAAGTCGGTCATACCATTATCATGGAGCTTGTTTCAAACCATATAGGGATTTTGAATGTTTGATGATCCAATTTGAAAAATGGGGATTTGTAATGCTAGGGGGTTGTTCAAAAAATGAATCCTTAACTATATACCCATTTAAAAATATGCTTTCGAAATCCATTTGATAAAGTTTGAAATTCAGATGAGCTGTATAGGAAAGTAGTATCCTAATGGATTATTGTCTAGCTACTAGTACAAAGGTTTACTCATTGTATATTCCATTTTCTTGACTATATCCTAGTGCAATTAGTTTATCCTTGTTTATAACTATGTTTCCAGATTCATCATCTTTATTTCTAAACACCCATTTAGTGCCTATGGTCAATGTGTCTTTATGTATTTTTAATAATTCTCAATCCTTGTTTCTTTTAAACTGTTTTAATTCTCCTTGCATAGCTACCACCAAAAATTCATTATTTATTATATCATTGATATTTTTAGGTTCCAGCTATGAAATAAATGCTTGATGATCAACCTGGTTTCTCAGAGAAGCTCTATTTTGTGTTACTCTATTTAAATCACCTACTATAGCATCTAATGGATGATTATTGAAAGTTATAATACCTATAGAAAGAGTTGAACTAGACTCCTCATGATTTTCTATAGGTTCAGATTCACCATGCATAGATTCTAGAAGATTTCCAGAACTGGTTGTTTTCACTATGGGATCACTTCCATATCATTAAGGTCCCGAATTGTCATATCTTCTTCAAGACGTTCAATATAGGTTTTGGGTTCATGTGGATCAATATCATCAAAATTGACATGATCTGAATCTTCCAGCCAATTGTTTCTCTTATTAAATTATCTTATAAGCTTTACTAGTGATTGAGTAACCCAGGAAAATTCCTTCATCACTTTTGGAAAAAAAGTTTTCAAGATTTTCCTTAATGTTAAGGATGAAGGCTTTGCAACCAAAAACTCAATAGTAATTTACCTTAGGGTTCCTATTATTCAAGAGCTCATAAGGGGTCTTCTTAAGAATATGCCTAATTAAGAATCTATTGACAATGTAACAAGCTGTATTAATAGATTCATCCCAAAAATAGATAGGTAGATTATAATCATTTAGCATAGTCTGAGAATCTCTTGAAGTGACCTATTTATTCTTTCTACAACCCCATTTTGTTTAGGTGTTCTAGGATTAGAGAAATTGTGAGTATAACCATTTTGTGAGAAAAAAGATTTAAATTCCCAATTTTCAAACTCACGTCCGTGATCACTTCTCATGGTTTTAATTTTGAGTCCACTAAAATTTTATATAGACATGGAATACTTAATGATGTTTGAACAAGATTCACTTTTGTGAGCTAGAAAGTATACCCATGTATATCTAGAAAAATCATCTACAAGAACATAAACATAGTTCTTCCCATTTAAACATGAAACTCTAGATGGTCCAAACAAATTCATGTGATCCGACTCAAGCAGTTGAGAAGTAGAAACTTCTTTCCTTGGTTTGAAAGAAACTTTGTGTTGTTTTAACTTTTGACAAAGATTGCAATCCTTGTTAAGAGGGAATTCCAATTTAGGTAAGTCTCTAACTAAACCTTTCTTAGTTAGTTTCTTAAGTGAGTGCACATTGTATTGTCCCAATATTTTGTTCCATAACCAGCATTGCTTATGAAACACATTTAAACATGAAACATTGTGCTTAGCTAAACAATTTTAATCAACAACATATACATTTTCATTTCTAAGAGAAGTAAATATTAAATAATTTTTAGAATTAAAAACATTACATGAATCATTTTTAAATTTAACATTAAAACCATCCTCAAATAAATGATAGATACTTATTAAATTATACTTTAACCCATCAAAAAAATGTACTTTTGAAATTAATAAGTATTAGGGTTTCCAATTTGGCCTAAGCCAACGATCTTCCCTTTTGCATTATCACCAAACATAACATGTACACCATCAAATTTAGTTAGGCTCTTGAAGATTGAGTAATCTCCTTTCACGTGTCATGAACATCCATTATCCAAGTTCTATAGAGTTTTACAGAAGCTCATTAAACAATTTTCGTGCAAAATAGATTAAGTGTAGGGTATCTTTGGTACACAGATTTTCATGGGTCTGGAGAGGTTAGAAAGTACAACATTGGTAACCCATACTTGTCTCATAGGTTTCCTATAATAAATATATATGTTTTGAGACATTAACACTTTGTTAGGTCATTTAAATAATTGGTTTTCAAAAGATGGTCCAGAACACGAACTAGTACTGAGCTATCCAGATTTTGGAACAAATTTAGTTTTAATAATCGTTCTCTATCCTGGTTGATATCCTATACTATTTGTGTATTTTGGAGAAATTTTTTTCCTAGAAACTGAGTCAAGGTATCTCAACCTGCAGTAATCTTCTCAAGATCTCTTTTTAATTTCTCATTGGATAATTTAAGTTCTGTATTTTCTTTTAAGAACTGAGCACATTTTTCTTTTTCAATATCTAGATCAGACTTATAATTGACATTTAAAGCATGTTGTCTATTCAATAATTTAAATTTATCCTCTAATCCATTAAAGGTGTCCTCAAGCATTCCAAATTATTCAAATAGTTCATCCTTAGTCATATTTTCTTCATTGTTTGGTTCACTTTCATTCCCAGAATAGTAAGAATTATGTAAAAGAGAATTGTGTGCTACCTCGGATGTTTCTATCATGAAACACAGGTTTGCATGTTTGTTCTTTTTTATATAATAAGTGGTAGATACACTTTATCTATCTTATGAAGCACTTAAAGTGGATTTCATATCCTTTTTATATCATTTTCCCTTGTCTTTATATTTATTATTAAATATCAGCTTGGGGATATCAACTTTCACATAAAATTTTCATTTACACTCATAACAAACTATCTCATTTTTGTTATCATTCAACTTTGTGTCCTTTTTCCACTGTCCTTTATTATCATACCTTCCATTATAGTTTGAATTTCTAAAGAACTTCTTCTTGCGGTAAAACTTCTAGAATCTCCAAGCAAGATGAGCCATCTCATCATCACTGTCATAATCTGAGTCTTCACTGGTGGAAGTGTCTATAAGTGATTGAGATTTTTCTTTATATTTGTTCTTTGATATATAAGTCTTTAATGCTACAAATTTCATTTTTGGATCTTCATCATCTTCTCGATTTACCTTAAGCTCTTATTTTTACATCATAAGTTTTCCAATTAGTTCCTTCCCTGGTAGCTTGCCTATGTCACAAGATTCTCAGATAGGAACAGATGTTCCTCTCCATCTGTTAGGAAGGAATCAAAGCAATCTTATAATCTGATCCTTGATTTCCACTGGTTTCCAAAGAATACTCATGGTATTTACTATTTCATTAAACTTGGTATACATTTTATAAATAAGTTCATCATGCTTCATTTTAAAATTATCATATTTAATAGTATAGATATTTAATCTCATTTCTTCAACATTGGTTGTTATGTCATGAGAAACAACTAAAGTATCCCAAATTTCATTTGTAGTTTTACAAGAAGATATTCTATTGAATTATTTTCCACCTAGAGAATAGTACAAAGCATTCATTTCTTTACAATTATTATTATAGGTGGATTTAGTCAACTAATACCATATGCCCCCAATAATAGGTGGAAATACATGTTTTTCTTTAATTATGTACCATATTTCAAGTCCCATGCTCTCTAGATACATTTACATTTTTAATTTCCAATGAGCATAGTTCTTACCATTAAATTAAGGTGGCATATTTGTAGAAGAACCCTCAACTCTATTATCTATAGTTTACTATAATTTTAAAGAACTGAAAATTTAGATATGATAGGAATTTTAAGATATTTTATGATACAACCAAAATCACAATTGAAAGGAATTTGAAAACTTGCAGAACAGTGTAGATAGTAGCAATAAAAATTAAAAATTAAAAATCCTCTTATACCAAATGTTGGTCTAAGTGGAATCTCAAGAGGGGGGGGGGTGAATTGGGTTCCTACATAAAATTTCTATTTAAAACATGTTTTTATAAAGATTCCCAAAATTTTGAAACGGACCAGTTAATTAAGGCAGTAGAGATATAAATGTATAATTAGTCAACAAGTTTCTCAAAGGGTGATTAGTCCTCAATTGAATTATTGTAAAACACTTCTTCAACTTTTGAGTCATGTTTACTAAATTAAACACATACACACACTCACCAAAACTAACTATCAAAGTGAATGAAAAAAATATATCTATTTTAGAAATTATAATCAGAAGAAAATAGATAAAACAGAGTACAAAAAAAATAGAGAGCACAATGGAGTTAAATAAGAGGTTCAGTCTCATGCCAAGACTTAATCCTCTCCACTTGGTGATCAAATTCCACCAAGAAGTTTTTATTATCAATAAAATTGATACAAAACCTGTTTCGGGCTTTATAATAGATTTCCAAAACTATCTAGGGTTCACACCCTCTACCATAGTTCTTTTTTTGGAAAAACAAACAATAGAGACCACACATGGTCTCTTACCCAGTTATACGTGGGAAACAAGACGTAAGTGAAGTTTGATGTCTGGATATTTAGTATCCTACAATTAAAGAACATGAGACAGTGTGTGTAACAGATAGACACAAACTTCTCAGAAATGTAAAGAGAAGAAACACAATAGAGCTAAGATTATAAGCTTGAATTTTGAAGGTTCTATGTGTTTACAAATCATCTCTTGACTCATTGGAGTGAATAATTTTGAAATGTGCCATAAATTCCATATATTGTTTTTAAATATATGGAATTATTTTGTGACTTCTAAATTTGAAGTGGCATAATTTTGAGGCCTGGAGTTCCCGGAATGATCCACCGAAGTTTGGTTATGTTTTAATTAGCACGTGTAAGTAGTTTTACTGAAAAAATGTTATAACACTTAAATGGTAACTCAGATCAGGAATCCGAGGGAACCATTACGTTCAAGATGGTGGGTTTACCATAGGCACGACTTAGATTTAGTAAGCGTGGGCCTCCTGTGAGAAAACACAAAAATGGCACAATTGTGAATAAAATAATTAAATAAATTATTTTAATTTTCAAATTCTTATTGCTCACAAATGGTAACTCGGATTAAAAATCCAAGACCACCACTAAACTCTTGAGGGTATTCTCTCTTTATGAAGATACTAACATTAGTCGGCATGGGCCACCAGTAAAAGTTAGTTATTGGCCGTCAATAAAATAATTAAGTGACAATTATTTCATTGTAAAATTCATAACATCTAAACGGTAACTAGGATTGAAAATCCGAGAGTACCATTGGGATTGTTGGGGCATTTTTCACTTTGATAGAGCCTAACCTTGACTGGCATGCGTCAAGGGTGACTTTTATAATTTTCGAAACTTTTTTTGGGTATATTCATTAAACGCACGAGTGGCATTATATAGATTTTGAACCAGTACATGGAATTGAAATCCATGGGCACCATTAAACTCACAACACCAAATAGAACATCACATTGACCATAGTATGTTCGGAGAAAAATTTAGTTCTTGGAACTTTTTTATAGAATAAATAAAATAACATTATTATTTTATTTTTATTTTATTCCTCCAACGGACGGCTGGTAAGGTGGGTGTAACACCTCGAGATTTTATGAAAGATATTCTTTTAATTTCATTAATGTCTTGCGTTGTATTCTACACCAAGATTACCTTGCGCTATACGCAACACCGTATTAGCTTGCAGTATACGCAACACTATTCTTGGATCGTGTTACACACAATTTTGATAATAGTTATTCTACACAACATTGAGTATATATATATATATATATTAAATGTATAAATGAAATATGGTTGGATTCTGTTATACGAAACAATGAAGGATTCTTTCACAACACGCAACCCTGACTTGGCTTGCATTACACGCAATCGCATAACGTGTGTTGTACGCAATACCGGGTTTTAATAAACAATGTTATATTATTATAATATTGTCATGAACTTGCCGTTATGAATAGTATTAACTAAATTTTGAATTTTATAACATTATTATTCATCTTAAACATTTATAGAACATGGTATAAGAACAAAATAAATTTTTCGGTTAAAATAAGTATTTTTCAAAAAATGCAGTTTTACCGCCTTTTGATGGCGCACCCACTTTAAATATAGTTTTTGACATGTTTATATGTTCAATTTGACAAAATAATATTCTCCTTTTGAATCAGGATGTAAAAATTTACATTAGATAATGTTTTGATATTTTTCGGACAACTTTCATATTTTAATGAATAGTAAAAACACGCTATATTTTAATTAAAAACAACTTTTTTCATCGTAATATATTATGTGGTTAAATTATAATATTGAATGGTTTTAAAGTATATTTAGAATATATTTTTACCACTTAATATAATTTTGGTCATTGGACACAATTTTACAATTAAACCGAACATAAACAAGTGTCAATCTTTTGATAGTTATTATCTCTTAAAAACACGCTTTTTGTTTTGACAGCGAGAATTAATTTTAAATTAATTTCTGCCACTTCTGTGTTTTGAATTTAGAAAAATGGATTCCATATTTGGAATCAGGATGTTCAAATTGTGTAAATAGATAACTTTTATTTTTAGACATTTTGAATAATTACTGCGGTAAATATTTTATTTACCATGGTTAAGGGTAAATCCGGTAAATAAGGGTTAAAAATAATATCATAATAATATTAAATTACCCTAAAACGTGTCTTAACCCCATTGGTTGATACATGGTCGACCATGGGCATCTTTGGGTCGATTTTGGGACTCCATTGATCCACTTGTAAGTGATAATGACACTTTATTTTAATTAAGTTAAAATGAATACAAAATTGACACAAGCCTATATCTTTTAGAAAAACAATTGTTACATAGGGTTATATATGTTGGCTTTTAGATTATAAATATTCATTAGAAAGATAAAAAGATTTCCTACATAATCGTATTTTATTTGTAATTTTTAGACTTTAAATAATTCAATTTATGTATGACACAATGATGATGCAGTAATTATCTTATTAATGAAATATTGACATAATTGGTGTTATAAACACCAAAATAAATGTAATTTGAGACTTTTTATGAATTCCACTAATTTTCTAGGTTACTATGATATATTAATGTTGATTTAATCAACTTGGTTCGAACATTTAATTCTGTTATGACTTTCACAAAAATCATATATCAAATAGTGTCAAAATTGACACAAAATAGTTTTTAAATCAAATATTATATTATTAATTGTTATTTTATTCCTAAAAATCTAAGGTTCGGCCAAATGACTTAGATAAGGATATATATATTAATAATAAACAATTTGGGGTTCGTTTGGCATGTTATAGTAAGTGTATTAACCATATAGTGAAAGAAAACAAAAAGACACTGTAAAAGTTAAATTATTTAACTTAGAGTTAAATCTAATTGATAAGGTTAAAATAATACCCTAAACATGTCTAAATCCTATTTGTTGATGGGATTCCGACCCCTACCCACCTTATCTTCGAAATAAGACCCTTTGGAACCATTATAAACCGATTTTGACTTTAATATAAAATAATATTTTGAGATATTCCTAAGGTGCCCCTCTCCTCCCTTATAAAAGGGCACCTCCTCCCCCTCCTCCTCACACCAATTTGAGCACTCAAGCTCGGCCAACCCCTGCCAAAATCTCTTCTCCACTTCCCTAGAAACATCCTAGAGGTTCTGGTCTTCCTCAAAGACCAATTTTAGTGCCCTAAGAGGAGGTCTCAAAGAGGCGCTTCAAAGAAGAGGTAATTACCGTTACCAATTTTTTCATCTTTATTTCTTCTTCCACTTCTTATTCTTAGGTTGTTTCATTATGAAGTAATAACATCAGTATCACTCATATACTGATATGTTATTATAAGTATGAAACAACCCTATTTCACCATCTATCCATCCTACGGAAAAAGAAATCACCGCGCGTGCGTACGTACGGAATACCGTCTCCACGCCGTGGTGTAATCTATTTTCCACCACCAACTTACATGGATGGGTATAATGGTGTAAAGAATAACTATACATAGTTATTACAACATCATATTGATTCTGATATATTTTATAATCCACTCAAATTCAATTCAATATTTATAAAAATGATATCATCGCTCGTGCGTACGTACGGACTACCGTCTCCACGACGCGATGAGATTCATTCTCCATGTTAACCATTTAAGAATGATTATAAAGTATATATAAGAAATAATAATGAAATATATGACATTATAAATCTACTGGATTTATGTATATATATACATATGTATGTCATCTACTTACTTCCATTTCAAGACAATAAGGAAAGGAAAACAGCGTTCATGCGTACGTACGGACTACCGTCTCCATGAACGGTGTTTTTCATTTTATTTATCTACCTATTATATATATATATATACTGAATATATATGATATATGAATCATATTTTATATTCTGGAAGTATGTAAATCATGATATAAGTAATAATGATGTCAAGAACAACAAGTCAAAACACCTACGATAAATGAAACGATTTTACCCAAAACGCTTCTTTAACATGGAATTTACAAAAGAACGGGTAATATAATGTCATAAGTGAACCATATATGATATCATAACAACGAATATGATTCTGTAATAAGTCAATAACATGATTTAAATCATTATACAGGAGGTTCGGACACTTACAAAGCAAGTCGGACCTAAGGTAAGGGAAAAATCACAATCTCATTTTTATCCGAGATTGTTTATTCGTAAGTATTTACTGGGGTGTATTTTATCATCCACATCCATGTTTCATCAATATGTAATATTATTTCCATCCACCTACAATTGTTTAAATCCATTTTTACCCTTCGGTGAGTTTTTAGTAATATGTATGAAAGGAATCTTTTGTCGTTTTTCGTACGAGGTACTTTTTGACTTTTCCGACAAAAGTACGAAGAATGTTTTTTTTGACTTATACGGCATGAATGGATTTTTAAAACATTATTTCCAAGAAGATTCCTTTACAAGTTTTCAAGTTAATTTTTAATCAACTTCTTTTATTTTAAAGTTGTATGACATGTTATGAAAGGAAAAATGTTTTTGAAGAAGAAAGGATATTTTCCTCAAGAATGGAGTTCAAGTGTTTTATCAAAATTATTTTCCATCTAAGATAATAAAGGGTTCTGTTTTTATCCCTATTATTAAATTGATTTGATCATGTTGTGATGGAAATATTTTTATGAATTCCTTTATCTTATATGAATTGTTTTATGATGTCATGTTGTTTAAGAATCCCATTTTTATTACATGGGTTATGTGATGATGTGAGATTTATGATTATGTGGCACACATAAGAAAGGATTCATTATAAGATGGGTGGGACCTATATCTCCCTCCAATGCATTGGGTAAAGATTTTATATCTCATGAGATAGACATGGCTGGAATGGTAGGTTATACCGGTTCAGTGAAACAGGACTGAAACGAGGGTTACTCGATTCAGAAAGGGACTTTGTCCACTAAGATAGTCTTGGAAATGAGTCATGACTAACAAGAAATGATTTTCCATGATTATGTGTGCATGCCACAAAGTTTCAAGTTTCATGTTATGATTATGGTGATCTCATTTTCACTTCTATGATTTGTTCCATGTTAAGATATTATGATCTCTTTTGCAGGTTATGATTTTCAAAAAGATATGATATGATTTTTATTTCTTTTGTATACCCTTACTGAGCATTTGAGCTCACCCTTTTATGTTTTCTTTTCCCCAGGATATAAAGAAAGGTTTTTAGGTAAAAAAAAATGGAAGATCTTTATGGGAGATATTGAAGATCTTTCACCAGGATTAGAAGATTACATTCCGAGTTTCCAAAGACACTAAACTATTACGATCCTTGTGTGTGTGTTTTTGTTATGTACTAAGTATTCCGCAAATGTAATGTAATGTCCATGTACGTCAGGATACGGGTCTCTACAGTTGGTATCAGAGGAAAGGTTTAGTCAACCTTTGGAAACTAGGATGTGAGAACGTTAGTGAGATCCCTAGAGATATTTATAAGGTATGTCTAGGGATGTCCCTAAGGATAAGTATACGTATAGGATATAGTCCTAGAACTATGGTAACGATATTAGATTAAACCTAAGATGTTAGATATTGAAGTTACTCCCCCTTTATTATGATTATTTTCCTCTAACACTATTCTTTTTGGGTTTTAGTAAATGGATGGAAACAAGGTGATTCACGATAATGGAGGATATGATGGACAATGGACTGATATTCTTCATGAGCAACCAAATGAAATGGGATTTGGAAGTCCAAAGATCATTATTATGCCGAATCAGTAATCTCATAATATGATCAATAAAGTAAAATTTGGTAAGTTTCCTGACTCGGCTAATAAGAGAAAGATGGAGTTTCATGATGATCATAGAGGAAAGAAAGTTCAATTTCCCCTATGTAAATCATGTGGGAAGAGGCATCAAGGAGAATGTTTCAAAGGAACTGGAAGATGCTTTGGGTGTGGAAAAGAAGGACACAAAGCAAGTAAGTGCAAAGGAAAAGGTTCAGTTAACACCATGGATGAGGATAATGGTATTGCTACGAAATCAACAATGGTTAAATGTTTTAAATGTGGAATGTATGGGCATTATGCAAACCAATGCCCTAAGGTAAAGTCTCATGAAGATAATCAGTATGGTCGTATGGGAAGTATTTATGTGGATGATGATGAAGAGACTACCAATGATATGTGAGATGAATGAATTGTTGAAGCTCGGTCAATGGTTTAAAAATGTAGTGGAATGATTACATGTTTATCATATGTAATGTTGTATAAGTAATCTCATGGTACTATGGAATAAAGAGACATGTAAGGATTGTTACATTGTTGTCTGATTAATGTTACCAGTATCCATGAAAGGTTATTCAGATATTTTTGGAATGTAGATGATATGCGCATAATGAAGGGAAAACAAGAAAATGAAATGTTTAACAGTATTCATGAGCTCATGATTGATATAAGGACTAAGTGATATCATGGTTTGAGTATATAGAATTTTGAGGATTTTGGTACGTGGAAAGTGTTAACTTTTAACTGCATTCATGTTTTCACTAAGGTATTCAAGAGAATACACGATTAAGGACTTTGAATGTTTGGAATGTGACCAACAAAACATATCTTATGATATATGGGGATCAACGATGGTATTAAATCTCTGGTAATCGTTTTCACTATGTTATGAGAATGGACTGCAGTATTATGGATAAGCCTAAAGATTGGAATGGATTATGTTGGACATAAGTTAGTATTGTTTAAGGATAGAATTTTTTTCGATATTATTGATGGGATGTTATAGTAATATAGTTTTAGAAAAAGGACAACCTGCAGGACGGGCGACAGCCCATCGCTTCGGACAAGGCTTTGGGAATCGAACCCACAACCGAAGTGCGACTGGCCTTTATCGCCTACCACTGGCCTACAGGAAGTCCCCGTTTAGTAGAAACTAGTTTTATTTTATTAAGCGGTATGATATATGAAGTATAATTTCATTTTTGGAACCATATACGATTAATCTCACTAAAATATGGACTTATAACTTTTGCTAACCCTTTGTTTGAAATAGATGGAATGACCCATCCTTCTATCACATGATCTGCTAATGCTTCACTAATAACAAATTCAACTTCATTTCTTTATGATATGAAGTGGAAATTGTTCAAATCACGAACAACAGTGAGATTGTAACAAAATCATGTAAGTATTTCTTTTAATTCATCAACTTTAGGGAAATGATCTTGAAAACCAAAAATGTTGTCCTAGTGCTCTTATATCTGATTAATCAGATGGTACCTTAGATCGTCACAAAATTATAGATTTGTGATTGTTGGCTTTTCCATAGCCATGTTCTCTACCACTCTCCATCAGAACATGATGGTTAGATTTCTCTTCCATATCCATATTTTCACCTATGTGGAAACCCAATGATTAGTTTATTTGGGTAACCGTTACGTTTCATACTTTTGTTTTTAAAGATAAGTTTTGGTATTCCTTTTTACGATGTGGGTTTCTATCAAAGAAACTTTCAAATAGTAAACCATTTATAACCCCGACGAATTTCGAGGGAGAAATTCATTTTAAGGGGGGTAGAAGGTAACACCTCGAGATTTTATGAAAGATATTCTTTTAATTTCATTAATGTCTTGCGTTGTATTCTACACCAAGATTACCTTGCGCTATACGCAACACCGTATTAGCTTGCAGTATACGCAACACTATTCTTGGATCGTGTTACACACAATTTTGATAATAGTTATTCTACGCAACATTGAGTATATATATATATATATATATTAAATGTATAAATGAAATATGGTTGGATTCTGTTATACGAAACAATGAAGGATTCTTTCACAACACGCAACCCTGACTTGGCTTGCATTACACGCAATCGCATAGCGTGTGTTGTACGCAATACCGGGTTTTAATAAACAATGTTATATTATTATAATATTGTCATGAACTTGCCGTTATGAATAGTATTAACTAAATTTTGAATTTTATAACATTATTATTCATCTTACACATTTCTAGAACATGGTATAAGAACAAAATAAATTTTTCGGGTAAAATAAGTATTTTTCAAAAAATGCAGTTTTACCGCCTTTTGATGGCGCACCCACTTTAAATATAGTTTTTGACATGTTTATATGTTCAATTTGACAAAATAATATTCTCCTTTTGAATCAGGATGTAAAAATTTACATTATATAATGTTTTGATATTTTTCGGACAACTTTCATATTTTAATGAATAGTAAAAACACGCTATATTTTAATTAAAAACAACATTTTTCATCGTAATATATTATGTGGTTAAATTATAATATTGAATGGTTTTAAATTATATTTAGAATATATTTTTACCACTTAATATAATTTTGGTCATTGGACACAATTTTACAATTAAACCGAACATAAACAAGTGTCAATCTTTTGATAGTTATTATCTCTTAAAAACACGCTTTTTGTTTTGACAGCGGGAATTAATTTTAAATTAATTTCTGCCACTTCTGTGTTTTGAATTTAGAAAAATGGATTCCATATTTGGAATCAGGATGTTCAAATTGTGTAAATAGATAACTTTTATTTTTAGACATTTTGAATAATTACTGCGGTAAATATTTTATTTACCATGGTTAAGGGTAAATCCGGTAAATAAGGGTTAACAAATAATATTATAATAATATTAAATTACCCTAAAACGTGTCTTAACCCCATTGGTTGATACATGGTCGACCATGGGCATCTTTGGGTCGATTTTGGGACCCCATTGATCCACTTGTAAGTGATAATGACATTTTATTTTAATTAAGTTAAAATGAATACAAAATTGACACAAGCATATATCTTTTAGAAAAACAATTATTACATAGGGTTATATATGTTGGATTTTAGATTATAAATATTCATTAGAAATATAAAAATATTTCCTACATAATGGTATTTTATTTGTAATTTTTAGACTTTAAATAATGAAATTTATTTATGACACAATGATGATGCAGTAATTATCTTATTAATGAAATATTGACATAATTGCTGTTATAAACACCAAAATAAATGTAATTTGAGACTTTTTATGAATTACACTAATTTTCTAGGTTACTATGATATATTAATGTTGATTTAATCAACTTGGTTCGAACATTTAATTCTGTTATGACTTTCACAAAAATCATATATCAAATAGTGTCAAAATTGACACAAAATAGTTTTTAAATAAAATATTATATTATTAATTGTTATTTTATTCCTAAAAATCTAAGGTTCGGACAAATGACTTAGATAAGGATATATATATTAATAATAAACAATTTGGGGTTCTTTTGGCATGTTATAGTAAGTGTATTAACCATATAGTGAAAGAAAACAAAAAGACACGGTAAAAGTTAAATTATTTAACTTAGAGTTAAATCTAATTGATAAGGTTAAAATAATACCCTAAACTTGTCTAAATCCTATTCGTTGATGGGATTGCGACCCCTCCCCACCTTAGCTTCGAAATAAGACCCTTTGGAACCATTATAAACCGATTTTGACTTTAATATAAAATAATATTTTGAGATATTCCTAAGGTGCCCCTCTCCTCCCTTATAAAAGGGCACCTCCTCCCCCTCCTCCTCACACAAATTTGAGCACTCAAGCTCGGCCAACCCCTTCCAAAATCTCTTCTCCACTTCCCTAGAAACATCCTAGAGGTTCTGGTCTTCCTCAAAGACCAATTTTAGTGCCCTAAGAGGAGGTCTCAAAGAGGCGCTTCAAAGAAGAGGTAATTACCGTTACCAATTCTTTCATCTTTATTTCTTCTTCCACTTCTTCTTCTTAGGTTGTTTCATCATGAAGTAATAACATTAGTATCACTCATATACTGATATGTTATTATAAGTATGAAACAAACCTATTTCACCATCTATCCATCCTACGGAAAAAGAAATCACCGCGCGTGCGTACGTACGGAATACCGTCTCCACGCCGTGGTGTAATCTATTTTCCACCACCAACTTACATGGATGGGTATAATGGTGTGAAGAATAACTATACATAGTTATTACAACATCATATTGATTCTGATATATTTTATAATCCACTCAAATTCAATTCAATATTTATAGAAATGATATCATCGCTCGTGCGTACGTACGGACTACCGTCTCCACGACGCGATGAGATTCATTCTCCATGTTAACCATTTAATAATGATTATAAAGTATATATAAGAAATAATAATGAAATATATGACATTATAAAGCTACTGGATTTATGTATATATATACATATGTATGTCATCTACTTACTTCCATTTCAAGACAATAAGGAAAGGAAAAAAGTGTTCATGCGTACGTACGGACTACCGTCTCCATGAACGGTGTTTTTCATTTTATTTATCTACCTATTATATATATATATATACTGAATATATATGATATATGAATCATATTTTATATTCTTAAAGTAAGTAAATCATGATATAAGTAATAATGATGTCAAGAACAACAAGTCAAAACACCTACGATAAATGAAAGGATTTTACCCAAAACGCTTCTTTAACATGGAATTTACAAAAGAACGGGTAATATAATGTCATAAGTGAACCATATATGATATCATAACAACGAATATGATTCTGTAATAAGTCAATAACATGATTTAAATCATTATACAGGAGGTTCGGACACTTACAAAGCAAGTCGGACCTAAGGTAAGGGAAAAATCACAATCTCATTTTTATCCGAGATTGTTTATTCGTAAGTATTTACTGGGGTGTATTTTATCATCCACATCCATGTTTCATCAATATGTAATATTATTTCCATCCACCTAAAATTGTTTAAATCCATTTTTACCCTTCGGTGAGTTTTTAGTAATATGTATGAAAGGAATCTTTTGTCGTTTTTCGTACGAGGTACTTTTTGACTTTTCCGACAAAAGTACGAAGAATGTTTTTTTAACTTATAAGGCATGAATGGATTTTTAAAACATTTTTTCCAAGAAGATTCCTTTACAAGTTTTCAAGTTTATTTTTAATCAACTTCTTTTATTTTAAAGTTGTATGACATGTTATGAAAGGAAAAATGTTTTTGAAGAAGAAAGGATATTTTCCTCAAGAATGGAGTTCAAGTGTTTTATCAAAATTATTTTCCATATAAGATAATAAAGGGTTCTGTTTTTATCCCTATTATTAAATTGATTTGATCATGTTGTGATGGAATTATTTTTATGAATTCCTTTATCTTATATGAATTGTTTTATGATGTCATGTTGTTTAAGAATCCCATTTTTATTACATGAGTTATGTGATGATGTGAGATTTATGATTATGTGGCACACATAAGAAAGGATTCATTATAAGATGGGTGGGACCTATATCTCCCTCCAATGCATTGGGTAAAGATTTTATATCTCATGAGATAGACATGGCTGGAATGGTAGGTTATACCGGTTCAGTGAAACAGGACTGAAACGAGGGTTACTCGATTCAGAAAGGGACTTTGTCCACTAAGATAGTCTTGGCAATGAGTCATGACTAACAAGAAATGATTTTCCATGATTATGTGTGCATGCCACAAAGTTTCAAGTTTCATGTTATGATTATGGTGATCTCATTTTCACTTCTATGATTTGTTCCATGTTAAGATATTATGATCTCTTTTGCAGGTTATGATTTTCAAAAAGATATGATATGATTTTTATTTCTTTTGTATACCCTTACTGAGCATTTGAGCTCACCCTTTTATGTTTTCTTTTCCCCAGGATATAAAGAAAGGTTTTTAGGTAAAAAAAAATGGAAGATCTTTATGGGAGATATTGAAGATCTTTCACCAGGATTAGAAGATTACGTTCCGAGTTTCCAAAGACACTAAACTATTACGATCCTTGTGTGTGTGTTTTTGTTATGTACTAAGTATTCCGCAAATGTAATGTAATGTCCATGTACGTCAGGATACGGGTCTCTACAGTGGGACCATTGATTTTTCAAGCCAATAAATTGCTTGGCCTTTCAATTATATGTAACCTCACTATTGGGTAATTAGGAAGGTTCCTAATTAATGGGCCTCCATTAATCCCACGAACGTTGCACACCCTTCCCCTCTCCTATTTATATGGAGTTTTGGAAGTGGTGTTGGCACTGCTTCACCAAGCAATGAAGTGATGACAAATTCAGTGATACCAAACCTTTAGAGGATAGAGCCAGTACCAACGATAGGTGATGAGTGACACCAAAACCCTGAATTGAGATCGACGAATG
The DNA here is from genome assembly GCA_963277665.1 of Viscum album. Taxonomy (NCBI): domain Eukaryota; kingdom Viridiplantae; phylum Streptophyta; class Magnoliopsida; order Santalales; family Viscaceae; genus Viscum; species Viscum album. The sequence goes on from OY728150.1 coordinate 526,358,587, forward strand.
AGTGATGTCGTTGTAGGCTAGTTGCGGGGGATGACGAATGCCGACACTCCCTCAAATGCAGACTCCCTCCAATGAACTTGATTTAGGGGTGTGTTTTTAATTTATCTTTGTTAATTTTCTTTTACGTTTAATCTCTCCCCATGAGCCTCTTGTTACCTCTATAATGCAAAGGGCGTGGGCCAAACGAATATGCCCTGACTTCTCTGCAAACCTTGTGGTTTATGATAAGACCTTCGTGATGGGGGAGGATGGAGACCAGTGCCTGCGATTGGCACCGGTGGGACTCGATAGCAGTGGCCATGACCGTCTGCGAAGACGACAGTGGCGCAACCACCCTTCCAGAGAAGGTCCGCGGCCCGTCGGCCATGGTGGAGCAAGGGCAGCGGTCGGTATCGGCCAGCCACGCGAAGGGGAGGCGGCTGTGCGCATCCGCTCCATTGGGCAAGTAGGAGCAGTGACCTTGTGCCGTGGCTGTGAAGGGAGGGCGGTATTTTGGGATACTTCTTCGTGGTACATCATGGTATTTTGAGAATTGACCTATGGCGTGAGAAGTAAATTCTCCCAGAACATGAGTGCATCGAGTTCGAGGAATCCAGTAGCTGGCTGTAATATGTAGAAAAACATTGATCCTAAGTAAGTCAGCAAATATTTATCCTATTTGGGTCACCAAATATTGATACTAAGTAGGTTATCATCTATTGATCCTGTGTGGTACAACACATTTCAGATCCTGTATTGGTCAACGCTCAGGAAATCCTATGTGGATCAGCACATATCGATCTTGTGTGGGTCAGATCATGTGTGGGTTAGCAGGGGTAATTTCATATCAATCTTATGTGGGTCAACAAAAGTTATACTTAACAAAATAAGACGATTTAGCTTAAAAATAATCATCTATAATTCTGTACTAAATTTATAACTGGTTTGAGATGAGTCCTTAACTTCGTGGTGATACCTTTGTGGTATTATTTTGTGTGGCATACCTGTGTGGTACTTTCCATCGTGGTGATACCTTTGTGTTATTGGTCTGTGTGGCATACATGTGTGGTACTTTCCTTCATGGTGATAACTTTGTGGTATTCTTTTGTGTGGAATACATGTGTGGTACGTACCTTCATGGTGATACCTTCGTGGTATTCTTCTATGTGGCGTACATGTGTGGTCCTTTCCTCTATGGTGATACCTTGGTGGTATTCTTCAGTGTGGCATACCTATTTGGTACCTTCCTTCGTGGTGATACCTTTGTGGTATTCCTCTGTGTGGCGTACCCAAGTGGTACTTACCTTCATTGTGATACCTTTTTGGTATTCTTCTGTTTGGTTTACCTGTGTGGTACTTACCTTCATGGTGATACCTTTGTGGTATTCTTCTATGTGGCGTACCTGTGTGGTACTTACCATCGTGGTGATACCTTTTTAGTATTTTTCTATGTGGCGTACCTGTGTGGTACTTTCCTTCGTGGTGATACCTTAGTGTCATTCTTCTTTGTGGTGTACCTATGTGGTACTTTCCTTTGTGTTGATACCTTTGTGGTATTCTTCTCTATGGTGTACATGTGTGGTACTTACCTTCATGGTGATACCTTTGTGGTGTTCTTTTGTGTGGTGTACATGTATGGTAATTTCCTTCGTGGTGATACCTTGGTCATATTCTTATGTGTGGAAAACCTGTGTGGTACTTTCCTTCATTTTGATATGTTTATAGTATTCTTCTTTGTGGCATTACCTTTGTGGTACTTACCTTTGTGGTGTTACCTTTGTGGTATTCTTTCCTTTGTGGAACAGTTGATCTTTGAGCTAATGAGTTGGGCCTTGTGTTTCCTCATGAATGAGATGGGTATACTTGATAACCTAGGTATATGTATGGTGTTATACCTAAGTAGGGTTGGTAGTTGTTTTCATGATTTGTGGTTTATCCTTTGTGTGTTTCGTGAGACCCTTGAGGGTCTCGGGGTACCTACTGAGTATTGTTATACTCACACCAGCAAGGGCTACACCCGCACCTTGTTGTGTTTGGTGCAGATGATAGACAACGCTGACTGAGGATGAGTGTATTAGGACTGGAGGTATCATGGAGGTGGACCTTAAACGAGGCATACCACATAGAAGACCGTTTGAGAGCTATACCTACCCTTCAGGTAGGATCCTTGGTGGGTGTTTATATGAGCTGTTTTAGTTTACTTGTAATTTCATGTAGGGCTTGAATTCTGGCCCCTTTACCTTACTTTACACCATCTTTTTACTATATAGTGTACTTGTGTTTGTATCTTACGGTGTGCTTTGTTGTCTTTTTTTAGAGGATATAAAGGAAATGTCTTCCCAGTTTTAGGGAATACGAATTTCTGTTCTAGTCGCCATCCCCTGTCCTATGGAAGGCGGGCTTGGGGTAGTCACGACATGGGCCCTGAGGGATGGGTCGTGACAATTTTTTTGTTTGAGTCTTTATCGGGAAGTTGTCTCCAAAACAGAGTTTCGCAACTCCAGGTTCTATACTTCTAGAATTGAGTGTTCTGCTTCTTGTGTTGATCGAGATTTGATGAGGCATAGAAGGGAGAAGTGAGTTTGTCTCAAATGATCTTCGTGATGCTTGTGAGTTCACAGTGTGATTGCAGGATGATTCTTCTTTGATCTAGAAACTAAGCTCCCTCATACGCTACTCCTCTTTTACTACTCTTCAATTTCTTAGCTTCTAGACTCGGGAACTCATGCAACCTCCTTTTCTTCCTCAGTCTTCTATGTTATATATTTGAGGTTAAACAATAGGAATAAGTACATCACATGTGATATTTCTCGTACCCCGTACTGTCCCCAGATACGGTCTCTTGATATGTCTACAATCAATATTAATTAATGTGAGAAGCATTTAATATATCAAATATGACCGTTGGAATAATCTTAATAATTTTACAAAGTATGGATTAGAAGAGTATGGTAGACTAGTAATGGTTGCCTTACCAATGGTAGGCTTCAAAAGTATGTGCACATCATCATCAATCATCAGTAACCTTTTCAATGGTAACCTTTCATAGATAACTCTCCATTGGTAACCTTCCATTGTTACCCTTCTGCGGTAACCTTCCCAATTGTAGCCTTGCATCGGTGACCTTAAAATAGTGACCTTTCATCGGTGACATTGCATCAGTGACCATACAATGGTGACCTTTCATCGGTAACCTTGCATCGATGACCATGCATTGGTGACCTTGCATCGTTTACCTTGCATTGGTGACCATGCATCGGTGACCTTTGCATCGGTGACCATGCACCTAGAGAAATTTTGCACTGTGAGTTTAAACAAGAGAGCAGTGAGATTAAAAGTACATAGTTGTTACTTTGATATAAACATGACTTTTTCATAAATGATTTTCCTATACGAGAAACAAGTTTCTTTACATAAATGAAACATGATTTGTGATTATCAAAATAGGTGAGTCCAACACATAACATCACCATAGATTGCATTATACAAAATACTATGAAAAAATGTATATAATACCATTTGGGTTGGGGTTGGTCAACATAAAAAGTTATTATATTTTATTTTTCTCTCACAATATTTATTATTTGATCAAAATTATATTATAAACATAGAATTATTTGTGACACCCCAAGATTACACAGTGTGTTATTTCTTCAAAATAATTCAATAACTTGCACTACACGCAACACCGAGTTCAAGCGCACCATGACTTACCAAACAAGCCGTTCAAAATAGGTTATGAATAGTATTAACTAAATTTTGAACTTTATAAAATACTTATAATTTTAGAATCCATATTATTAGTTTCTTAGACATAATTTAAGAAAAAATTCATTCTTCCAGACAAAAGAAGTAATTTTCAAAAATGCACTTTTACCAATTTTTAATAGTGAACCGTTTTAAATCCAATATTTTAAACTTTTATATATTCAATTTGACTAAATAAATTTATTCTTTAGAATGGGGACATCAAAAATTTAAAATGTAACACCCCAAGCTTCCATGATACGCTTCTCTTTGAATAATACAACAGCGTGTGTTGTACGCAACTTCGAGTTCTAACACACACTACAACCAATCAAACTAGCCGTTATGAATAGTAATACCTAATTTTTGAAATTTTATAAATTTTATCTCTCAAAATGGACTTCATATTTTGATTTGGAATATCGAATTTAGCCTAGGGTGAAATTTTGGTACTTTTCGGATAACTTTTATATTTTGATGAATAGTTAAAATTAATAAATTTTAATTAAAAACAACTTTTTGAATCAAAATAATTAATAGTGATAAATTATGATTTTTTGTGGTTTTGAAGTATATTTAGAATATATTTTTACCATTTAATACAATTTTGGGAATTGGACATAATTTAACAATTAAACCGGACATAAACGAGTATCAATCTTTTGATGGTTATTATATCTTAAAACCACGCTTTTTGTTTTGACAGTGGGAATTATTTTTAAATTAATTTCTGCCACTTTTGTGTTTTGAATTTGGAAAAATGGATTCCATATTTGGAATCAGGATGTCCAAATTGTGTAAATAGGTAACTTTTATTTTTAGACATTTTGAATAATTACTTCGGTAAATATTTTATTTACCATGGTTAAAGGGTAAATTTCGTAAATAAGGGTTAAAAAATAATATTATAATAATATTAAATTACCCTAAAACGTGTCCTAACCTTATTGGTGGATACATGTCCGACCATGGGGATCTTTAGGTCTCTTTTGGGACCCCATGAAGGCACTGGTAGGTGATAGGGACACTTTATATTAATTAAGTTAAAGTGAATACAAAAATGACATAAGATTATATCTTTTAGAAAAAAAATTTTACATAGGGTTATATATGTTACATTTCTGATTATAAATATTAATTAGAAAGATAAAAATCTTTCCTACATAATTGTATTTTATTTATTATTTTTATACATTTAAAAAGTAAAAATATATATGACACAATAATGATGGAGTATTTTCCTTATTAATGAAAGAATCAAATAATTGATATTATAAATGTTAAAATAAATATAATTTGAAAGTTTTGATGACATAATGAATTTTTTTGGTTAATATGACATTTTAGGATTTCTTAACTGAATTTGTTTCGAATTAATAAAGTTGTTAAGACTTTAACAAAAATCAATTATTGAGTAGTGTCAAAATTGACATAAATGAGTTTTTAAAACAAATATTATATTATTAATTTATATTATATTCCTAAAAATCTACGGTTCGGCCAAGAGACTTATATCATGATAGGTGTATCATTAATGGATCACTTGGGGGTCTCTTGGAGGTATATAGTTTGTTTATTAACTATATAATATAAAAATACAAAGTGACCTAGTAAGTGTCAAACTAATTAACTAAGAGTTAAAACTAAAAGATAATGTTAATATAATGACCCAAACCTGTCTAAATTATATTTGTTGAGTGTTTTTAGACCCCTCCCCACCATAAACTTTAAATAATCCACTTTATATCCATTATAAAAGGAATATAAATTTATTATAAAATAATATTTCTATATTTTCCTAAAGAGCCCTTCCTCCCCCTTATAAAAGGACACCACTTCTATCCAATTCCTCACACCTCTCAAGACTTTTGGTTCATCCAAACTCTGCCCAATTAATCTCCCTACATCTCTCTCCTCCTTTTAGAAGCCTTACCTTAGGCAGAAGGCACTTAAAGAGTCCTTTTTGGTTCAAACCAAAGGGAGTTACCCAAATTAAAGGTAACGATTTCTCTTAGTTTCTTTTCTTTTATTTTACATCTCCAACCCCTAAACTCTTCTTATTATTTTATTTCATAACAAAACCAGTATAATAAATATACTATGATATTTTTATTAGAATTATTATAACTACACTTACACACACATCCATCTAATGGGTGAAGAACATAATGTTTCTGTGGATGGAAACCAAACGCCTCATGAAGCGATGATTGTTCAATTATCTCCTACCACCTCCCATGGAGGAAATTATGATGGAACTATAATTAAATATGATATTAATGATATTAATTTTATATATAATCTTCTTTAATTCCATTTTATATCATACCATTATTCTTTTCATGTTTTATATATATACGATAATTTCATTTGAGGAAGTGCGGACTACCGCCCCCTCAAAGTGATATGACTCGTTCATATCATAAATGGAACGTATAAAGGATGGTTTTAATGATCATAAGTAACACATATAATATATTACATTATACTAGAATAATTATATACCTATATATCATTTGGTTTTTATTCCTTTTAAAATGAAAAATGAAATGGAAGTAGTGTTCGTGCGTATGTACGGATCACCGTCTGCACAAACACGATGGGATTCATTTCCCCATCATATCCATTAAAGAATAAATATCATTTGATGATTAAAAGTAATGTTTAAGGACATGATATAATTCTGGATATGAATAAGATACAACCTATCCATAACAAACACGGCTTACGTAACGATGCATATAAAAGAAAACAAATCAGTTAACACCCAAAACGACGATAATACTAAAATATTATTAAAAAGCAATATTAAAAGATAATATATGACATCATATTTATGTATATTATTCTTTTATAATTTAATAACAATTATTTAACTATTATACAGGATTTTAACCTACCCTCGACAAGGAAAAGTACAAGGTAAGGGGTTTTCTTGTCACTCTTTATTCCGGTGAGATTCATGTGATATTGCCACTATTACCTTTTGTACGATGTATGTACTGCCCATAATTGTATTATTTATGTAATACACTTTAATTTATGTGTATTAACATATTTATTGTATGATATCTCTTTCATGGGGTGTATGTTTCGTACGTTACCAAATTGGTAAGGGTTAATTCCTCAATCTCATTATTATCTGAGATTGTTTATGTGTAAGTATCTACTGGGACATTTTTATCATCCATGTCCATGTTTTATGAAAGTGTTTTCAAATGGAGTATTTTAAGAGAATTTTTACTAAAACAACATTTCAAATGTTCTAAATATTGATTCTTCTAAATCTTTATCTTTAATTTCCATGTCTTCAAAATGGTTTTTAAGGATTTATTTATATGGACATGAATGTTTTTAAAATGTTAATTCCGTTAAAAAGTTTCAAAGTGGTATGGGACACTTTTATTCAAAAATGTCTTTAAATGAATTATTTTCTAAATTGTGTGACTTTCAAATGTTTTCATGAAAAAGGGGTATTTCTCTCAAAGATTTTTACAAATCATTTTCATCTATGTCAAAATTCTTTAATGGATTTTAAACTTGTTTTGAAGTTGATTTATCATGATACAAATATTCCATATTGTGTTGAATGTTCTGTGAAATGTTTGACTGTGGATGTGTTATTTTTATACCATCCATGGTTTATGGAGAAAGTATTGACATTTCGTATACTAGTTTTAATACGAATTTTTATGTTATGTTTAAACCTGTTCATATGAGAAATGCATTGGACTTAGTAAGTGATGGGTGGAGCCCGCTATAGCTCCTCGATGCATCAGTAGGTCTCATGAGACAAACTAGTGTCTTGGCACGAGGCCTTGACAAAATCTTATTTTTAGTCTTGGAACGAGGCCTTGGCTATGTGGTGATGATAGTCTGGCATTATGCATTCTGTCATAATGAAAGTGGTTATTGATATTGCATGTGATTATTCGACTACTAGAATATACATGCGAGTAAGTAAACAGAATTATTTAATTTTTTATCTTTTCCATATTATGATGAAGTTCATGTTTAAAATGATTTTGTTCTAGTTATACATTTCCTTAAATGTTTATGTTTATTTATGAATGTTTTTTCCGTATTGCTTACCCTTACTGAGCATTTGAGCTCACCCCTTTCTATGTTTTATTTTTACCAGGATTCCAAGAAGTGTATTGTGATTGATATGCAGGGTTAATCCATGGGAATAATGGCATTCATAAAGATTAATTATGTTGTTTTTTATGTCTTAAAGTGAAATGTAACATTCATGTATGTAATCTATTTTCCAAGAATGCTAAACTGATCGGTCCTTCGGAAATTGATTCCTTGTAATCATGCCAATGTATTAAAATAATGCACCGACTCTGGGTAACTGGGGTCGGGGCGTTACAGTTGGTATCATAGTAAGTTTAGCAATAAACTTGGAATCTAGATTTAGAAAAAATCTGATTAGAGAACATAGCCCTAAGATAGACTTTGAGGATTAGTATAGAAGAACTTCCTATAATTTTGGTATTCTAGATATTTTGTGAGATTTCTGAGCAATATATCTATGTCTGGACAGGAGCAGGTAGAGGCGGCTCTGGTGCAGATGTACCTAGGTTTAAAACCCAAAAACACCGCTTTGAGCTAGACTCGAACGGGAACTGGTGCACCACAACAGGCCTTGATGCACTCTTGGTTACGACACTCCCAGGGGATATACTTAGGATAATTCTCATTTTCTTTACGAACCATTATGAAGAGTTTATGAGTATATAATTTCTCAAAGAATTTTTTTTTATGATTATAGATTATATCCATAAACTATTCAATTTATTTTGAGTGTTTTACAAGTATGAAATTATGTATTTTGATTCATAAACTGATCTAGTTTATGACATGGTATAAAAATGGCACCCAGTAGAAGGAATGAGAACTCCAGCAATACGCAGGATCCAAAGAGTAAGAAAGATCATATCTTTCATGGTCTTAAGCTAGAATTTAGAAGGGAAATAGTCTCCCACATATTATCATCATATGAAGAAATAGTATCATGTGTTGATATGAGAAGTAAAGAATTATCAGAGTCCTATGGCTTTGAAGGGAATCCATAGAAGGAAAGGATGGTAGAGAGAAGGAAAAATAAAGGGAATAAGGTAAAGAAGAATTTTCACATATGTGATAAGTGTGGGAAGAAACACTCTAGAACTTGCCTTAAAGGAATGGGAGTTTGTTATAAGTGTGGAGAAATAGGACACCATGTGCGTGACTGCAAGGATAAGAAAATGGTTTCAAATGTACAATGCTTCATCTGCAAGGAGTTGGGGCACTACGCGAACCAATGTCCAAATCATCTGAGTATGCCCCAAATGATGCTATTGGATAATAATCATGTTATGATACTACCACAGATGAGGAGGAATGACTAGAGTTCTTATGTTGTTATTAGAGAATTATGTCATTTGAGTGTTGTATCAACAATGTACTGATTATAATAATTACGGATTATATAAGGATTGTACTTCAGTACCATTTCCATAAGGACTTGAGATTGCGTGGAACCAAGAAAAGTGGCTCAATAACAGGTTAAATATTTGGATAATATATGGTTGAGAGAAAGATAAAACATAATATGATTCTGATGATGAGGTAGTGATTTTGGAATAAGAGATGGTTGATTTGAATAAATTATATTGGATATTCTTGACTACCTTGAAACTGATTAATGATTTCTATTCCCATCAGTGTTGGAGTTTACAACATTTTTGGATAGAAGGAGTATATCCATTATTCTATAAGGAATAAGGGATCATGAATGTAATCAATAAAGTATTATGGTAATTCCGGATGTTGCAGTGTTTTAAAAGAATACATGATGAAGGTGTTCACATGTTATTACGTGGAAAAAAGGCTCTTCATTGTGTTTACCTTCCTTATAAATTTTGGACTATGAGTTTGGACAGAAGTATTTTGGATAATTCTAGTTTGTGATTAATTTTGGATTGCCATAAAAGGACAACCTGGAGGTCGGGCGGCAACCCATCGCGACCGGCAAGGCCATGAGACTTGAACTCGCAACCGAACGGCGACAAGGGTGTATCACCTGCAACTGGCCCACAAGATGTCCTGGATTAAATAATGTAGTTTATTTTAAGAAGGTCTAGTAGATGAATTATAAACTCATTTTTTTACCCCAAAAGAATAGGATAAATAGAATATATTTTTTATGTTCAATTATCTTTTAGAGTGAAAGATGATTTTGTGGTAGAAATTAGTTATAGGATGGAACTCTACTTGTCAATTATATATTTTTCTTATCCTCTTATTCTATAAAGAAATTAATTATTATACTTTATTGAAGGAATCTTAAAACCAAAAATGTGTTATCCAAATACCTAATGTTTTATTGAACCGAGGGTATTTTAAGTAATTATAGATTGATGAATTTAAGGACCTCAATTTTAAAATTGTTTGTGATTGATGACCTCAATCACTACCTTTAAATATTTACATTTTCCTCCAATTATATGTCTTTAATTTTTACCAATGTTCTTCTGTTCGAGATCATAATTTTGTGGTGACCCTTTCATTTCTCTTTTCTGCTTATTAAGACTAAATTTTATTAACCAAATTTCCGATGTGGGTTTTCCCACAATGATATTTTATATTCTCGACCTTTATTTTCGAAGAACAATATCAAATTTAAAGGACGTAATTTATTGAAGGAGGGAAGAATGTGACACCCCAAGATTTCATATTGTGTTATTTCTTCGAAATAATTCAATAACTTGCACTACACGCAACACCGAGTTCAAGCGCACCATGACTTACCAAACAAGCCGTTCAAAAGAGGTTATGAAGAGTATTAACTAAATTTTTAACTTTATATAATCTTTATAATTTTAGAATCCATATTATTAGTTTCTTAGACATAATGTAAGAGCAAAATCATTTTTTCAGACAAAAGAAGTAATTTTCAAAAATGCACTTTTACCAACTTTTAATAGTGAACCCTTTTAAATCCCATATTTTCAACTTTTATATATTTAATATGAATAAATAAATTTATTCTTTAGAATGGGGACATCAAAAATTTACAATGTAACACCCCATGCCCCCATGGTACGCTTCTCTTTGAATAATACAGTAGCGTGTGTTGTACGCAACTTCGAGTTCTAACACACACTACAACCAATCAAACAAACCGTTATGAATAGTAACACCTATTTTTTGAAATTTTATAAATTTTATATCTCAAAATGGACTTCATTTTTGGATTCAGAATATCGAATTTATCCTAGAGAGAAAATTTGGAAATTTTCATATAACTTTTATATTTTGATGAATAGTGAAAATTAATAAATTTTAATTAAAAAAACATTTTTAACCAAAATAATTAATAGTGATAAATTATGAATTTGTGTGGTTTTAAAGTATATTTATAATATATTTTTACCATTTAATACAATTTTGGGAATTGGACATAATTTTACAATTATACCAGACATAAACAAGTATCAATATTTTGATAGTTATTATATCTTAAAAACACGCTTTTTGTTTTGACAACGGAAATTAATTTTAATTTAATTTCTGCCACTTCTATGTTTTGAATTTGGAAAAATGGATTCCATATGTGTAATTAGGATTTCCAAATTGTGTAAATAGGTAACTTTTATTTTTAGACATTTTTAATAATTATTTCGATAAATATTTTATTTACCATGGTTAAAGGGTAAATTCGGTAAATAAGGGTTAACAAATAATATTATAATAATAAAAAATTAACGTAAAACGTTTTCTAACCTTATTGGTGGATACATGTCTGACCATGGGTATCTTTGAGTCGATTTTGGGACCCCATGGAGCTATTTGTAGGTGATAGGGACACTATATAATAATTAAGATAAAGTGAATACAAAAATGACATAAGATTATATCTTTTAGAAAAACAATTTTTACATAGGGTTATATATGTTATATTTTTTATTATAAATATTCATTAGAAAGATAAAATGATTTCATAAATAATGGTATTTTATTTATAATTTTTAGATGTTGAAAAAGAAAAAATATTTATGACACAATAATGATGTAGTATTTTCCTTATTAATGAAAGAATCAAATAATTGATATTATAAATGTTAAAATAAATATAATTTGAAAGTTTTGATGACATAAACGAATTTTATTGGTTAATATGAAATGTTAGGATTTCTTAAATAATTTTTTTTTCGAATTAATAAAGTTGTTAATACTTTAACAAATGTCAATTTTTGAGTAGTCTCAAAATTGACATAAATGAGTTTTTAAAACAATTATTATATTATTAAATTATATTCTATTCCTAAAAATCTATGGTTCGGCCAAGATACTTATATAATTATATTTTTATCATTAATGGACCTCTTTGGGGTCTCTTGGAGGTATATAGTAAGTTTATTAACTATATAATATAAAAATACAAAGTGACATGGTAAGTGTCAAACTAATTAACTAAGCGTTAAAACTAAAAGGTAAGGTTAATATAATGACCCAAACCTGTCTAAATTCTATTGGTTGAGTTGTTTTTGACCCATCCACACCTTAACCTTTAAATAATCCACTTTTTATCAATTATAAACCGAATATGAATTTATTATAAAATTATATTTCTAGATTTTCCTAAAGAGCTCCTCCTCCCCCTTAAAAAAGACAACACTTCTAACCAATTCCTCACACCTATCAAGCCTTTTGGATCATCCAAACTCTGCCCAATTAATCTTACTACATTCCTCTACTCCTTTTAGAAGCCTTAACTTAGTCATAAGGCACTTCAAGAGTCCTTTTAGGTTCAAACGAAAGGGAGTTACCCAAATTAAAGGTAACGATTTCTCTTAGCTTCTTTTCTTTTATTTTACTTCTCCAACCACTAAACTCTTCTGATTATTTTATTTTGTAACAAAACCAGTATCCTAAATATACTAGGATATTTTTATTAGAAGTATTATAACTACAATTACACACACATCCATCTAATGGGTGAAGAACATAGTGTTTCTGTGGATGACAACTAAACGCCTCACGAAGCGATGATTGTTCAATTATCTCATACCACCTCCCATGGTGGCCATTATGATGTAACTATAATTAAATATGATATTAATGATATTTATTTTATATATAATCTTCTATAATTCTATTTTATATCATACCATTATTCTATTTATGTTGTATATATATAGGATAATTTCATTTGAGGATGTGCGGACTACCGCCCCCTCAAAGTGATATGACTCGTTCATACCATACATGGAACGTATATAGTATGGTTTTAATGAACTTAATTAACACATATAAGATATAATATTATACTAGAATAATTATATACCTATGTATCATTTTGTTTTTATTCCTTTTAAAATGAAAAGTGAAATGGAAGTAGCGTTCGTGCGTACGTACGGATTACCGTCTCCACGAACACGATGAGATTCAATTACCCATAATATCCATTCAAGAATAATTATCATTTGATGATTAAAATTAATGTTTAAGGACTTGATATCATTCTGGATATGAATAAGATACAACCTATCGATAACAAACACGGCATACGTAACGAATCATATAAATGAAAACGAATCAGTTAACACCCAAAACGATGATAATACTAAAATATTATTAACAAAGAAATATTAAAAGATCATATATGATATCATATTTATGTATATGATTCTTGTTTAATTTAATAATAATGATTTAACTAATATATAGGATGTTAACCTACCCTCGACCAAGGAAAATTACAAGGTAAGGGGTTTTTATCTCACTCTTTATTCCCGTGAGATTCATGTCATATTGCCACTATTACCTTTTTTGTGGTGTATGTACTTACCATAATTTTATTCTTCATGTAATACAATTTAATTTATGTGTATTTAAAAATTAATTGTATGATATCTCTTTCATGGGTTGTATGTTTTGTAAGTCATCAAATTGGTAAGGGTTAATTCCTCAATCTCATTATTATCTGAGATTGTTTATGTGTAAGTATCTACTGGGACATTTTTATCATCAATGTCCATGTTTTATGAAAGTGTTTTCAATTGGAGTATTTCAAGGGACTTTTTACTAAAACAAAATTTCAAATGTTTTAAATATTTATTATTCTAAATCTTTATCTTTAATGTCCATGTCTTCAAAATGTCTTTTAAGGATTTATTTCTATGGACATGAATGTTTTTAAAATGTTAATCCCTTTAAAAAGTTTCAAAGTGGTATGGGACACTTTGATTCAAAAATTTCTTTAAATGAATTATTTTTTAAATTGTTTTACTTTCAAATGTTTTCATGAAAAAGGGGTATTTCTCTCAAAGATTTTTACAAATCATTTTTATCTATGTCAAAATTCTTTAATGGATTTTAAACTTTTTTTGAAGTTTATTTATCATGATAAAAATCATCCATATTGTGTTGAAGGTTTTGTGATATGTTTGACTATGGATGTGTTATTTTTATACCATTCATGGTTTATGGAGAAAGTATTGACATTTCGTATACTAGTTTTAATACGAATGTTTATGTTATGTTTAAACCTGTTCATATAAGGAATGCATTGGACTTAGTAAGTGATGGGTGGAGCCCGATATAGCTCCTCGATGCATCGGTAGGTCTCAGGAGACAAACTAGTGTCTTGGCATGAGGCCTTGACAAAATATTATTTGTAGTCTTGGCACGAGGCCTTGGCTATGTGTTGATGATAGTCTGGCATTATACATTCCGTCATTATGAAATTGGTTATTGATATTGCATGTGATTATTCGACTAGTAGAATATACATTCTAGTAAGTAAATGGAATTATTTGAATTTTTTATCTTTTCCATATTATGATGAAGTTCATGTTTAAATGGATTTTGTTCTAGTTATACATTTCCTTAAATGTTTATGTTTATTTATGAATGTTTTCACTGTATTGCTTACCCATACTGAGCATTTGAGCTCACCCCTTTCTATGTTTTATTTTTACCAGGATTTCAAGAAGTGTATTGTGATTGATAAGCAGGGTTAAGCCAAGGGAATAATGAAGTTAATAAAGATCATTTATGTTGTTTTTTATGTCTTAATGTGAAATGTAACATTCACGTATGTAATCTATTTTCCAAGACTGGTAAACTGATCGGTCCTTTGGGACATGATTCCTTATAATCATGCCAATGTATTAAAATAATGCACTGACTCTGGGTAACTGGGGTCGGGTCATTACAGTTGGTATCAGAGTAAGTTTAGAAATAACCTTGGAAGCTAGATTTAGATAAACACTGATTTGAGCACATAGCCCTAAGATAGTCTTTGAGGATTATTATAGAAGAACTTCCTAGAATTTTGGTATTGTAGAGATTTTGTGAGATTTCTGAGAAATACATCCATATCTGGATACGAGCAAGTAGAGGCGGCCCTGGAACTGATGTACCAAGGGGTAAAACCCGAAAACACCGCTTTGAGCTAGACATGAACGAGAACTGGTGCATGACAACGAGCCTTGCTGCACTCTTGGTTACGACACTCCCAGGGGATATGATTAGGATAATTCTCATTTTCTTTACGAACCATTATGAAGGGTTTATGAGTATATACTTCTTCAAAGAAAACATTTTTTATGATTATGGGTTATATCCATAAACTATTCAATTTATATTAAGTGTTTTACAAGTATGGAATTATGTATTTTGATTCATAAACTGATCTAGTTTATGCCATGGTTTAGAAATGGCACCCAGTAGAATGAATGAGAACTCTAGCAATACACATGATCCAAAGAGTAATAAAGATCATATCTTTCATGGTCTTAAGCTAGAATTTAGAAAGGAAATATTCTCCCACGTATTATCATCATATGAAGAAATAGTATCATGTGTTGATATGATAAGTAAAGAATTCTCGGAGTCTAATGGCATTGAAGGGAAGTCATAGAAGGAAAGGATGGTAGAGAGAAGGACAAATAAAGGGAATACGGTAAAGAAGAATTTTCCCATATGTGATAACAGTGGGAAGAAACACTCTGGAACATGCCTGAAAAGAATTCGAGTTTGTTATAAGTGTGGACAAATAGGACACATTGTACGTGACTGCAAGGATAAGAAAAAGGTTTCAAATGTATAATGCTTCATCTGCAAGGAGTTGGGGCACTACGTGAACCAATGTCCAAATCATCAGAGTGTGCCCCAAATGATGCTATTGGATAATAATAATGTTATGATACTACAACAGATGAGGAGGAATAACTAGAGTTATGATGTTGTTATTAGATAATTATGTCATTTGAGTGTTGTATCAACAATGTACTGGTTATAATAATTACAGAGTATATAAGGATTGTACTGCAATACTATTTCATTAAGGACTTGAGATTGCGTGGAACCAATAAAAGTGGCTCAACAGCAGGTTAAAATTTTGGATAATATATGGTTGAGAGAAAGATAAAACATAATATGATTCTGATAATGAGGTAGTGATTTTGGAATAAGATATGGTTTATTTGAATAAATTATATTGGATATTCTTGACTACCTTGAAACTGATTAATGATTTCTATTCCCATCATTGTTGGAGTTTACAACATTTTTGGATAGAAGGAGTATATCCATTATTCTATAAGGAATAAGAGACCATGAATGTAATCAATAAAGTTTTATAGTAATTCCGGATGTTGCAGTGTTTTAAAAGAATACATAATGAAGGTGTTCACATGTTATTACGCGGAAAAAATGATGTTCATTGTGTTTACCTTCCTTATAAATTGTGGACTATGAGTCTGGACAGAAGTATTTTGGATAATTCTAGTTTGAGATTGATTTTTTATTTCCATAAAAGGACAACCTAGAGGTCGGGCGGCAACCCATCGTGACCGACAAGGCCGTGAGACTTCAACTCGCAACCGAAGGGCGTCAAGGGTGTATCACCTACCACTGGCCCATGAGATTTCCTCGATTAAATAATGTAGTTTATTTTAATAAGGTCTAGTAGATGAATTATAAATTAATTTTTTTAACCCCAAAAGAATAGGATAAATAAAATATATTTTTTATGTTCTATTATCTTTTAGAGTGAAAGATGAGTTTGTGGTAGAAATTAGTTAAAGGATGGAACTCTACTTTTCAAGTATAAATTTTTCTTTTCCTCTCATTCTATAAAGAAATTAATTTTTATACTTTATTGAAGGAATATTAAAACAAAAAATGTGTTATCCTAATACCTAATGTTTTGTTGAACCGATGGTATTTTAAGTCATCATAGATTGATGAATTTAAGGACCTCAATTTTAAACTTGTTTGTGATTGATGACCTCAATCACTACCTTTAAATATTTACATTTTTCCTCCAATTATATGTCTCTAATTTCAACCAATGTTCTTCTAATCGAGATCTTAATTTTGTGGTGACCCTTTCATTTCTCTTTTCCTTTTATTGAGACTAAATTTTATTAACCAAATTTCCGATGTGGGTTTTACCACAATGATATTTTCTATTCTTAACCTTTATTTTCGAACAACAAAATCAAATTGCAAGGAAGCAATTTATTGAAGGAGGGAAGAATGTGACACCCCAAGATTTCATAGTGTGTTACTTCTTCAAAATAATTCAATAACATGAACTACACGCAACACCAAGTTCAAGCGCACCATGACTTACCAAAAAAGCCGTTCAAAAGAAGTTATGAATAGTTTTAAGTAATTTTTTAACTTTATATAATCCTTATAGTTTTAGAATCCATATTATTAGTTTCTTAGAAATAATGTAAGAAAAAATTCAATTTTCCAGAAAAAAAGAAGTAATTTTCAAAAATGCACTTTTGCCAACTTTTAAGAGTGAACCCTTTTAAATCCAATATTTTCAAATTTTATATATTGAATTTGACTAAATAAATTTATTCTTCAGAATGGGGACATCAAAAATTTACAATGTAACACCCCATTATTCCACGGTACGCTTCTCTTTGAATAATACAGGAACGTGTGTTGTACGCAACTTCATGTTCTAACACACACTACAACCAATCAAACTAGCTGTTATGAATAGTAATACCTACTTTTTGAAATTTTATAAATATTATCAATCAAAATGGACATCATTTTTGGATTCGGAATATAGAATTTATCCTAGGGTGAAATTTTTGTAATTTTCGGATAACTTTTATATTTTGATGAATAGTTCAAATTAATTAATTTTAATTAAAAACAACTTTTTTAACCAAAATAATTAATATTGATAAATTATGAATTTGTGTGGTTTTAAAGTATTATTAGAATATATTTTTACCATTTAATACAATTTTTGGAATTGGACATAATTTAACAATTAAACCGGACAAAAACAAGTATCAATCTTTTGATAGTTATTATATATTAAAAACACGCGTTTTGTTTTGATAGCGAGAATTAATTTTAAATTAATTTCTGCCACTTCTGTGTTTTGAATTTGGAAAAATGGATTCCATATTTGGAATCAGGATGTCCAAATTGTGTAAATAGGTAACTTTTATTTTTAGACATTTTGAATAATTACTTCGGTAAATATTTTATTTACCATGGTTAAAGGGTAAATTCGGTAAATAAGGGTTAAAAAATAATATTATAATAATAATAAATTACCCTAAAACGTGTTCTAACCTTATTTGTGGATACATTTCTGACCATGGGCATCTTTGGGTCGATTTTGGGACCCCATGCATCCACTTGTAGGGGATAGGAACACTTTATATTAATTAAGTTAAAGTGAATACAAAAATGAAAAAAGATTATATCTTTTAGAAAAAAAATTTTTACATAGGGTTATATAGGTTATATGTTTTATTATAAATATTAATTAGAAATATAAAACGACTTCCTACATAATTGTTTTTTATTTATAATTTTTAGACATTGAAAAAGTAAAAATATATATGACACAATAATGATGCAGTATTTTCCTTATTAATGAAAGAATCAAATAATTGATATTATAAATGTTAAAATAAATATAATTTGAAAGTTTTGATGAAATAAACGAATTTTATTGGTTAATATGACATGTTAGGATTTCTTAAATGAATTTGGTTCGAATTAATAAAGTCTTTAATACTTTAACAAAAATCAATTATTGAGTAGTGTCAAAATTGACATAAATGAGTTTTTAAAACAAATATTATATTATTAATTTATATTCTATTCCTAAATATCTATGGTTTTTCCAAGAGACTTATATCATGATAATTTTATCATTAATTGTCCACTTGGGGGTCTCTTGGAGGTTTATAGTAAGTTTATTACCTATATAATATAAAAATACAAAGTGACATGGTAAGTGTCAAACAAATTAACTAAGAGTTAAAACTAAATGATAAGGTTAATATAATGACTCAAACCTTTATAAATTCTATTGGTTGAGTGATTTTAGACCCATAATCAACTTAAACATTAAATAATACACTTTTGATCCATTAGAAACCTAATATAAATTTATTATAAAATAATATTTCTAGATTTTCCTAAAGAGCCCCTCCTCCCCCTTATAAAAGGACACCCCTTCTAACCAATTTGTCACACCTCTAAAGCCTTTTGGATCGTCCAAAATCTGCCCAATTAAGCTCCCTACATCCCTATCCTCCTTTTAGAAGCCTTACCTTAGGCAAAAGGCACTTCAAGAGTCCTTTTTGGTTCAAACCAAAGGGAGTTACCCAAATTAAATGTAACAGTTTCTCTTAGCTTCTTATCATTTATTTTACTTCTCCAACCCCTAAAATCTTCTTATTATTTTCTTTTGTAACAAAACCAATATCCTAAATATACTAGGATATTTTTATTAGAAGTATTATAACTACACTTACACACAAATCCATCTAATGGGTGAAGAACATAATGTTTCTGTGGATTGAAACCAAACGCCTCACGAAGCAATGATTATTCCATTATCTCATACCACCTCCCATGGTGGCCATTATGATGGAACTACAATTAAATATGATATTTATGATATTTATTTTATATATAAGCTTCTGTAATTCCATTTTATATCATACCATTATTTGATTCATGTTGTATATATATACGATAATTTCATTTGAGGAAGTACGGACTACCGCCCCCTCAAAGTGATATGACTCGTTCATACCATACATGGAACATATAAAGGATGGTTTTAATGAAATTAAGTAACACATATAAGATATCATATTATACTAGAATAATTATATACATATGTATCATTTGGTTTTTATTCCTTTTAAAATGAAAAATTAAATGGAAGTAGCGTTCGTGCGTACGTATGGATTACCGTCTCCATGAACACGATAAGATCATTTCCCCATCATATACATTCAAGAATATTTATCATTTTATGATTAAAAGTAATGTTTAAGGACTTGATATCATTCTGTATATGAATGAGATACAACCTATCCATAACAAACACGACTTACGTAACGAAGCATATAAAGGAAAACGAATCAGTTAACACCCAAAACGACGATAATACTAAAATATTATTAACAAAGTAATATTAAAAGATCATATATGAAATAATATTTATGTATTTTAATCGTGTATAATTTAATAACAATGATTTGACTATTATGCAGGATGTTAAACTACCCTCGACCAAGGAAAAGTACAAGGTAAGGGGTTTTCATCTCACTCTTTATTCCCGTGAGATTCATGTCATATTTCCACTATTACCTTTTGTGTGGTGTATTTACTACCCCTAATTGTATTCTTTATGGAATAAACTTCAATTTATGTGTACTTACATATTCATTGTATGATATCTCTTTCATGTGGTGTATATTTCTTAAGTTACCAAATTGGTAAGGGTTAATCCCTCAATCTCATTATTATCCGAGATTGTTTATGTGTAAGTATATACCGGGACATTTTATTCGTCCATGTCCATGTTTTATGAAAGAGTTTTCAAATAGAGTATTTTAAGGGACTTTTTACTAAAACAACATTTCAAATGTTTTAAATATTTATTCTTATAAATCTTTCTCTTTAATGTCCATGTCTTCAAAATGGGTTTTAATGATTTATTTATATGGACATGAATGTTTTTAAAATGTTAATTCCTTTCAAAAGTTTCAAAGTGGTATGGGACACTTTGATTCAAAAATTTCTTTAAGTGACTTATTTTCTAAATTGTGTGACTTTCAAATGTTTTCATGAAAAAGGGGTATTTCTCTCAAAGATTTTTACAAATCATTTTCATCCATGTCAAAATTCTTTAAAGGATTTTAAACTTGTTTTGAAGTTGATTTATCATGATACAAATCTTCGATATTGTGTTGAAGGTTTTGAGATATGTTTGACTATGGATGTATTATTTTTATACCATTCATGGTTTATGGAGAAAGTATTGACATTTTGTATACTAGTTTTAATATGAATGTTTATGTTATGTTTTAACCTGTTCATATGAGGAATGCATTGGACTTAGTAAGTGACGGGTGGAGCCCGCTATAGCTCCTCGATGCATTGGTAGGTCTCACGAGACAAACTAGTGTCTTGGAACGATGCCTTGAAAAAATCTTATTTGTATTCTTGGCACGAGGCATTGGCTACATAGTGATGATAGTCTGACATTATGCATTCTGTCATTATGGAAGTTGTTATTGATATTGCATGTGATTATTCGACTAGTAGAATATACATGCGAGTATGTAAATGGAATTATTTGATTTTTTTATCTTTTCCATATTATGATGACGTTCATGTTTAAAAGGATATTTTTCTAGTTATACATTTTCTTAAATGTTTATGTTTATTTATGAATGTTTCCGCTATATTGCTTAACCTTACTGAGCGTTGAGCTCACCCCTTTCTATGTTTTGTTTTTCCCAGGATTCCAAGAAGTGTATTGTGATTGATATGCAGGGTTAAGCCAAGGGAATAATGGCATTCATAAAGAATATTTATGTTGTTTTGTATGTCTTAAAGTGAAATGTAACATTCATGTATGTAATATATTTTCCAAGACTGCTAAACTGATCGGTCCTTTAGGACTTGATTCCTTGTAATCATGCCAATGTATTAAAATAATGCACCGACTCTGGGTAACTATGGTCGGGGTGTTACATTATTTTTAAGGATACATGTAGTAGAAAATTTAATTATATCCAATCAAGATCTAGGGATTGCCATGATGTTTAGGATAGGTCTTCAATAAGGATTTAATACATTGTTGAGCTTTGGAACTTCTTACCATCCTTACATTTATGGTCAATATGAAATGACTATATAAATAATCAATGTTTTGTTGATATCATATTTTATAGATTTCAAAGTATATTGGGATCAAAAAGTTACACAAGGATATATTTTTTATACCACAAATGTTTCCATTATAACATTAAAATATAACTTGATATATAGATTTATTGGAGGAGGTATAGAAAATTGAATTATTAAGATTCTTTTTAAGAGTGAATTATATTTAGACTTGGTGAATATGAAATTTTAGAGAGGATTCAAACGCTTCAGTGATGTCTCTATGAGCGACAAGTTTGATAGAACAACTACACAGATAACCATGAATAAGATTTGAAGTTGATGTTAGAGATAATTAATTCCACTTATTAACCCCATATAAATCATCAATACTGTGGTGATGGTAGTTTTAGTATGCACTTTCACAAAAGTGCATGATGTGTTCCAAATATCAATTTTCAGGAAGTTCATAACAGATCTAAAACATGTAATAGGCCCATAGGTTATAAAACATTAAAATGATCCCTCTTATGTGGAATAAATGATATAGATCTTGAATAATTGAGATGATTTATTAAGAAACATGTACACTCACCAGTTTAATGATTGTTTAGGGGAATTATAAATTTCAAGAATCAAAAAGGTAACTCAAATATGTAGTGTGGTACAAGTACCCTATTTTAAGGATACATGTAGTAGAAAATTTAATTGTTTCCTTGTATACCATAAATATATTGATTATATTATAGTGAGAAGTGAATAATTAGTTAGACATAATATATTTGAAATGAATTTTAAGAAATTAAATTTGGAATAAAATAAAATTTCACTAATTAATTTATGAAAATATATATTATTTCAAACATATTATTTATATATATATTTTATTTTAAATAAACATTATCTCCTTAATAAAATTTATTAAAGATATGAATGGAATGGTTTTTAATATTACTACATAATATGAAACAACTATTTAAGGAGTTTTAAAGAATATGAATCTAAGGATTCATGGTCCATAAATTTTTTTTAATTAAACACATTGTTTGCATTATATATTCTGTGTATTAATTTAAAAGTTAGAATTCTCAAATTCAGAGGAAAATATTAAATGAAAATTTTAAATTATATATTTAAATAATGAATTAAAATTCATTTAATTATTTTTGAATTATAATGAATAATAATAAATTATAATCTATGGATAAAATATATTCCTCTAAATTAGTTTTGTATGTTTTTCATTTCTTATTTATAAAATTTTAATCAATTTGGAAAATTGTATTTTATAAAATAGAGTTCATTTTTTGAATATGAGAATAGAAATTACATTATAGGGTTAATTTTTTTCATGGTAAAGAAAATACTTGACAATTATAAATATTGAGTAAAAATAGTAAGGGTCAAATTGGGATAAAAAGGTTAAATTAAGGCATAAATTCTTAAAATATTTGAAAAAATAATAATAAATTATGATGATGAGGGAAAATATGAACCATATCAATTATATTTAATCTTTTTACCCACTTTACATGTATAAATATATTTCATACACATTATATATTTGGGTAATTATAGAAAGAACCCTCAAACACTCCTCCAAGGGGACCCCTCCTTATACAACATCAAGAAACACTTAAACATAAATTCTCACTTTAATACCAACCTAAAGAAACTCTCTTAAATTATTTTCACTCATTTTTAGGGTTCTATCCATAGTAATTATGCTTAAATCCTTCATCCCAAAGGAACCTACATGAGAAGTAAAGTATTCATCAAAGTAAGTCTCCTGATCTTCACCATATTTTTCAATAACCATATCATATTCACACTATATATTTTTAAATCCATATTGATGATCTATTAAAATCAGTATGATTATATAAAAATGATGTTACTAAATTATATCTCTAGAAACTAACACATTCCATAGTATAACATGATCTCATTTAGGTCGGTTCAACAATCAATATGAAGGATACTATAACATTTTCACTACATTCAACAAGAATGATAATGAAGACATTAATTCTAGTAATATATTATTTTAAGAGAAATATATATCATGAATATTTTTTATAGGTGATAAAAAATTAATGGTCATTATAAAGTAACATGATATTAATGAAAAAATAATTAAAATGTCTTGGTTGTGGATTCTAGTCTCATGAAACATACCCATAACATCTTTCAAATGAACAAGTGAGTAAATAAGTAATTAACAAAATATTACACTATATTGAATAATTGTTAAAGAAAATCTTGTTATCAAATACTGATGATTAAAATATCACTTACGAGACAAGTAAAAATTAAACAAACTAATAAACATTTGATGGTGAAAACAAAAAATATCTAACCAATATATGTGTACTACATTATTATAATTAAATATTAAAAATTAAATAGTTAGTATTACAGTTTATAAACATTTCATTAAGATTATATTTTATATTAGATAGTATGTTAAACTTCTATTTTGGATGTTAGGAGTAAAAGTGAGGATTACATTTACAATCTCAAGTTAAAGTTGATATTTTTTTATATGAAATTATATTAAAGGGATATTGAAACTTATTCCCTTTAAAAATCTATTTAGTTTATTTTTCTATTTTGATTATTATAGTGTACATTGTTTCTCCCCATTTTTCCCCCACTGGTTTATAATTCACATCGAATGATTCCACTAAGTGGAACAAAACATATCAATTATTTTTTTGGAAATATTTTTATTATAAGATATTTTTTATATTATTTTATAGAAATCCATATATATATATGTATATTATTAATAGGATTATTTTTCTATTGAATTTGTATTACATTTATAATAGTGTAAAAGGAATATTTTTAACTCTCTTTTTAACCTTTTCACAATTGTTAATTCTCCCATCAATATCTCCTCTTTTCATTACCAATATTCCTTTCAATGTTTTCGTTATTATAAAAAGTATTTTTTATATGATTTTCCATAAATTTTCAATTTTTCTTAAAAACATTTCCATTGAAAATATAACTTTGAAAAAATAATGGATATTTTTTCTTATTTAAAAAATAAATTATCTCTGTTTTTATAATAGTTTTTATCTATATAAATATTCATTTATTTATTTATTATATCTCATTTTGTATATATTTTTATGAAACCATAAATATTTTTTATTTGGGTGTTTTATTTATTCCTTCTTGAGAATTTCATGAAACTCATTTCTTTAACATTTTCAATTTTTTATAGCTTAGTTATCAATGTACTAATGTGTTTGTCAATCACATATGTATTTTTCATCTTATAATGGGCGGGGATAAAATTATATATCCATCTAATAAATTATGTTATTTTTTATATCTCATGAGATGAAATTTATGGGACTAGGGAGTAATTTAAATCCATCATGATTTTATATTTAATGATTAAAGTCAATCCACTATATATGGTACTCTATCAAATTTTTTATGAATGTCTTAGTAGTGATTATTGACCGAAAAATGATTTTTGATGTTTATGTTTGTTAAAAAAACTATTATATGTTTCATGTAACATGATTAGTTCCACATGTTTACATATATATATATATATATATACTTCATTTCATATGTTATGATACAATACTCATGTGATGATTAATTATTTATTATATATGTGTAATTTGGTATGTTTTTATAAGTTATGTTCACACAACTTAATTGTGTTATCATACCCACTTGTTCATTATAAACTCACTTGTGAAATTATATGAATATCAATTATGTTTACACATTATTGGGAATCTGAGATCACCCTTATTTTTTTATTCCCTATTCCATGAAAAAGAGTATTGTATATCATATGTGAAGGGTGGGTGAAGCATGGATAAATGAAATTTTAGAAAACTATATGTTGAGTTATAGAATACGATCATTTTTATCTAGAACCTAAGAAAACAAAACATATAGGTTTTAATGGTGTGATTTGTTTCATGTTTTACTAAATATTTATATTTAATGATGTATTATTTTTTTATTATGTAGTTGGTCTATCTCAGGACATGTTAAAACCAACCCAATTCAATACCCTAGTGGTGAACCCAAAACCATAAGGCCCTATATAACCTAAGATTCAACGTACTCATCCATTCTATATTCTCCTTATGTAAAAACATCATGGTCCCACTACTGAAGGACATTTCCATTATCGATACACCCAATACTCTTAATAAATCATTATTTTTACTTAGTATTTTTCATCCCACTACCCATGTTAAGTTTCGTTCACACACCTATCATAAAGAAAATCTCAAGATTTACTTTTGTAAGTAACTATCCTCATCCTCTCATAACAAGTACCAGATGACATATCCTAATAACCATATATATTAAGGCTCAAATTCTTCCAAAATATGGTTTTTATTATAACTGATGAGATGTATGATCATATCACTAGTCTCATGAAGTCCTTGACCGATCATAACATTTATTCTAGCCCTAGAAAACCAACCTAGGCTTTCTATATTTTTACTCAAGTGAAAATACCTATCCTCTACCTATCATATATGAAACTTGATTCATCTCCCCCTTAGATACATTGTCATCGGCACTTCCAACTCCTCTTCATATGATAAAGCACTTACATTAAGCCTAGGAGGATCCAAGCCATATCATTATTTTATTTAAGTCTCCCATAGTACCTATCAAACTCACTTGAGACTAATTGAAATGTTTTAATGCACAATAATTCATAGGAACTTATAAGGAGACATATTATAGGGTCCACATAGCCGATACATAATTTCCCCAAATTTATCCATGCTTCGCTCATCCTCATCCATGAATTCTTCAAGACACACTAATATAGAAAGCCTGAATATCATGGTATAACACATAAATAATTAATTATTAAGAGTTATAGTAAAATAAAAAATATAATCAAATTAACATAAATTCCAAAAAATCTATATGCCATCATGTGATAATTATACCTTGACATAAAACTCAAGGTGAGTCCATGCCACAATCCAGAAACCACTATCAGAAAAATTTCTACCAACAAATACCCAATAAATCAACAATTTTAACGAATTAAATTGAATATCCCATATAACTTCATCTAGTTCTGTAAAGTAAGATAAATGGTTAATACTGGAATATAATTCAACTTTTAAAATTTCCTCTACACACCTAACATAGAATACCATTCAAGGAGAATGATTTTTCTATAATCCGGTATAATATACATTCATGCCTTTTTCCAAGAGATAACACAAACATGTGACAACTAAAAATAATCATAAATGATGGTGGTGGTGGATTTAAATCCTATAAAACACTATAAATACCGGTTCCATACCACCACAGATTAATGTAACAAAGGGGTGAGGAAATGAGAGGTAATTTTGTAGAACGACATGTTAGTTTTTTCACAAGAGGAGGAATACCTGCATATAGGGGTTTAATATAAGAATTTATAAAATACCATTCACCCCACATTGAAAACCGCATACCAAAACCCACTGGTAACCCAGTTAGATTTCACTGGGTACTTGATATGGTACATTTAACATAATGTATTCTAATCATCTAGCTAATGTGAATCCAAGAAATACAATCCAACTTTCAGCACCACTAGATACACATTGAATATATTCTAGGATAGTCATGGTACCTTCAACATTGATGCAGTTCACTAACCATCATTAAATTCATATAATATCATGATTCACATCTCTGACCTCCTGAAAAATTTAAAATAGATAAAAAATATTCCTTATGGAGGTAAAATTATATCAATTTTCACTCTAAATAATATTTCCTCAGACCCCCTATCTTATGGGAGACATTTTTTAAATCCTAGAATATTAAATATCACATAAACTTGAAGTTTGAGACATTATTGAATCACTTTATACCTAGGGATAAAAGTAATTTTTTATTGTAATCATTTAAAATTTTCATCTCATAATGGTAGAAAACTCATATACCAATTTTTTATTATTTTCAATTATTTATATCATGCACTTGGATGAGTTTCCTTAATTTTCCTTCCTCTAATATCTTTATATAGTGGATGTGATTGATACCAACTATTTTTAATTATATATTCTTTATCTACCTATACAATAGATAAAACCATATTCATGAATCATTCATTAAATGATAATGATCCTTTTTGATATGAAACAATATTCTTTTATCTTAATCCATTTGAACTCAAACTTATTGTTCAACATACACAACTTCTGAAAGAACTCATTTTGGAATATCATTTTCGCATATATTTAATAGTTTCTAAATAACTACAGTTTTTTATGAAGATTAATTGGGTTAATAAAATTAATTATATTATTAAAAAATTATCATTAACACCAATCCATCATTAAAACCACATACATTGTGAACTATAATTAACTAATTATTAATAAAATTCTTTTGATCTTCATTATTATTTATATAAACCTTTTTTCCAATAAAATATAAATTTTTTATTTTTTTACTATCTCTAATATCTTTATTTAATATGACTAATATTATAATTCATATCAATCCCATAAGACTCATAATTTCAAATTTAATCAAATTTTGTTTTCTAAAATTGATATTGGAAACATATATGTTCAAAATTAAATATTTTTTTGGGGTTTATAATACCATTTTATTTTAACCAATGAACTTACATTAATGAGTTCAATCCTTTTTTATTTTCTCAGAGTTGGTTAATTTTCCTCATAACCACATCTTCACCTTTTAATAAAATATTAGAATCTACCTCAAGTGATATAAAATGAAGTTATATTAAAATCAATTCATTATCATACTATAGATCACATATTTTCTCCATATTTTGGCTAATTATTTTGTTTCAACCATTTTCATTGGGTTTCATTACATAGCTAATTTCAACAATATTGTTGATTATTTTTTCAATTAAATTCTAAAATATAATATCCATAAAATATCTAAGGAATATTTTCCAATCCAATGATTCAGTATATTTTCCTTGCGTCTTTTCATTTTTTTCAGGATATAATATATTATTTTGAATATTCATGAAATATTCAGAATTAGATTCATGCAACTACACATATCACATGGTGTCACATTATCTATATAAAGACACGAATCCATTTTATGAGTATAAACCACCACTTTCACCACAAACAGACAATAGTCTTTTGAAATAGAACTCTCATTGAAAAGTCCATTTGTCATATTACTAACCAAGAACTTCTTACGTTTGACCAATCCATTTAATTATGGAGTACTTAATGATGACAATAACTACATATTTCTAGGATTTTGAAGAATAACCAATATAACATTCATATATTATAAATAATTTACATAAATTAAAAACTACATCTCACAATACTCTTATAATCCTAAAACCTAAAGGATTTGTTATTTTCAAGATCAACTATTTAAAAATATTATTATAAATTATTTCTTCAATATATCCCACAATAAATCCTTCTAGTAATAATATAACTTATAATTTCCTATGCAATTGTAAAAAAGGATGATTTTAATCCCTTAGTAAGGTAAAACATATCAATGATTCATAAAAGGATAAATCATGAGAATGTGAAGAGACATGAATCAGGTGATAAATATCTAACTAAAATCTATATAATCCTAAGGTATTATCCTAATCCCTGATAAAATATAATATAACAAGGCATGAGATAATAGTATCATAAAATTTCCTTTATTAAATTATTAGACATACTTCATAGCTTGGATAAGTGTGAAAAAATAATATACTCTATAAGAATAACATTGGAATATGACATAACATGAAAATGTTTCTTAATAGTGTAGTATAAGCATAAGAATATGAAAAAATAACATAATAGTGTAGAAATCACTACATTATTCCTATAAAATAGTAAATCAGTCATCAGTACATGATTCCTTTACGAGATAAAGAATTAATAACCATTTACCAATATTATCTCTGGATTTATAAAACCATAACCAATAAAATAGTTTGTGATATAAGACCCCACTTTTCAACATCCATACATATGGGTTCAATTTGATTTAGAATATACAGAATATCATGAAAACCAATAAAATTAAAATTAATATCATAAAATTTCTAAATGGTATCACATAATATTACATCTAGAGTATATCAGTCAATAAAAAACTGAATCTCCCAAAAGAGATACGGGTAGAGGTTTTGGTCTCTCAAAAATGATAATCTTGGATGGCTTATAGAGGGTCCCATGGTGGATATAGAGGTAAGAGGTAATTATTTTTACCATGTTCATTAAAGTTCTTCCAACCGTATTTTGGGTTATTGTTAGGTCCACTAGGCTAGATACCATAAGAGGGGGGGGGGTGAATTAGGGTATGATAGATTAAAACAACTACCCCTTTTGATCTTGTTTTGGTGTTAGAAAAAAACATATTCTCTCTCCTTATCATTGTAGAGTATGAATAAACCTTAAAGCATGCACAAGAGACAAAATGTTTTACTTGGTTCACCCTCACTGGGCTACGTCCAAGGTGTATACACAGGCAGTGTGTCGATGTACCAATTCCACTATAAGTGCACTACTTTTTACAAGTTCAAAGTGGACTCAATGTCCCTCCTGGTTTACAACCACTAACAATTTGAGGACTCACTTCTCTCTTAACTGAAGTGATCTCACTGCTCCTTCAGAAGATTTACTCACAGTTTATAGACCTGTAGGTCTCTTCATTACCACTAATGAATGCGTCCACTACTCTATGTAGATGCTTAATTGAAGTCCAAATTTCATCCACTAATCAATACCCCTTTTCCCATGACCACTGGGCACTAACCATTTCAAAGTACCTTCACAAAGCACCCTACTTCGCGAAGCTCCCAATTTTGAAAAGCTCAAACAAGCCTTAGTAATGATCTTGCTTTTTCATGAAGCTCACACCTTGGTAGAGCTCATTCCATCACGGACCTCAAGTTGTCACAGTGTGACTTCCTTCTTGAAGTTCACTGAGCCAACATGAAGCACACAAATTTCGTAGAGCTAAATTAGCCACTGGGAAGCTCCTCTCTTTCTTGAATCACGCTGCATTCGTGAACAACCTTTGTGAACCACCATCGCAATTCGAGAGTTTCAAATTTTATCTTTGGAAAACTCTATTCTTCTCTCAAGGGGATTGAGACCTATTTATAGGTGATTCCACCAACCCTTGAACCATCCACGCAATGTCATCGCCATGTCATCTCAAATCGTAAAGCTCTAAAATATCCACTGAAATTATGTTAATATCACGAAGCACCAAGAAAATTTTCCGATCGTGGAGCTCGTCGAAATCACAGAGTGTTTTATCAATTACTTCGCGCCACCACCGCGATGCTCCCTCACATTACCCTTCAACTCTGCCATTCAGGAGGCTCATCATAATTGCGAAGAACATCATCAAAATTTTTCTTTTCTTCGCGAAATCCAATCCAT
Source organism: Viscum album (assembly GCA_963277665.1). Classification (NCBI taxonomy): domain Eukaryota; kingdom Viridiplantae; phylum Streptophyta; class Magnoliopsida; order Santalales; family Viscaceae; genus Viscum; species Viscum album. Next base: position 526,389,912 of record OY728150.1, read on the forward strand.
GAATCCTATCTTCGCAAAACTCATGTATTTTCCATATTCTGATGAGATCTTTAAGAAAATACCTATTTCATGATGCTCACCAAACTCTAAATTTTGGACCCCAAAATTTGGCAACACTGGAGAACGGTGCCACCTTATATCTGTTCTTTTGTACCATCTATATATCTTCCATTCCATTGTCATGGTTCTTTGTCAACATGGATTGTCAACAACATCTTTGGAACTCTAAAATTCTCCATGTAAATATACACTTTCAACAAAAACAAGCAACCCAAAAATCTGCAATGATACCTTGAGGGAGTTTTGACAAAAAATATCCCCCTTTGGGTTTGTTGAAAACTCTTCTCAAAAAGTTTCTCTACACTTTGATACCTCTCTAAATCTCCTTACATCATTACCCATCCTTTGCCTCTTGCAATTCAGATAGAGACCAAAGATTCACACACCACACACTCTAAGAACACATGAGCAATGCTCGGCATGAGAAACAAGAGTAGTATGAAAATTTCATCAATGAATCAGTTCATGTAAGACACCAATTGTTGAAACCAACCTGATACCAATTTTCAACCTGATTCCAATTATTGATTGGTGGAAACCTACAAACACAATTCCAACACCACTCTTCAACTTTTATCACAATCCTTAACCGCCGTGATATCTATGCTTTGATTGATCACATCTAGAATCGTCAGATTTAAAAACACTTCCCCAATTTTATTGCCCTCCCATATCTTGTTGCTCCACCTATCAACTTCTCCCCATATCTTTGAAAAAGAAATTTTCTCCCTTCATTAGCCATAGTTTATCCCCCTTGAAGAGTTACTATTTCTCACCCTTTTTCAATGAACCCAAAGGTCACTCCTCTGTGGTATGAGACATTGGAAAGAACACATATGAGCACATTAGAGAATAATAAACCATACCTCGAGGAGAGGGGGAGGTCCAACTGCCACACTTTTTCAAGTGCGGGGAGTCGACTGAACTCCCGGATCTAGTCGATGTCTCTCAAAAGCTTCATTGGGTAAGGCCTTTGTTAGGATGTCTGCAACATGAAGCTTTGTAGGCACATAATCTAACTTCACGATTCCCTGCTCAACTTTCTCCTTGATAAAGTGACACTTTATCTCAATGTTCTTTGTCTTGGAGTGATGGATGAGATTTTTGGTAAGATTTATAGAATATGAGTTATCATACTGGATTCTTATTAGAGACATCACATCAACACCCATATCAACAAGTTACTGATTCATCTTTAATAAATATGTGCATGCTTTAGTGGCACCGATATACTCAAATTCTATAGTGATAAATGAAAGGAAATATTATTTATTTCTTAGCAAAGCAATATACAATCCACCAAGATAAAAAGCACCTCCTGATGTTTATTTCCTATTATCCACTAAACCGGTCCAATCTGCATTTGTATATCCCAACAACTATTGCTGAGATTTGGCATTATACATCAAACCAAAATCCATAGTTCCATTTATATACCAAAGTATTCTTTTCTCTACAAGCATGTGGATTTCCTTGTGATTACATTGATATATCACTACTTTAAATATGGAAAAAACAATATCGGGTCTCATCGCTGTCAGGTACAGTAAACTCCCAATAATCTTCCAGTATTCTATGATATTAACTGCCTTTCCATTATCATCTTTTGATAACTTCATCTGGGTAGCAACCAGAGTCTTCATCTCCTAGGAATTTTCCATCACAGATTTTCTCAAAACCTCCTTTGTATATTTGGATTGGGAAATTACTGTGTCATTCCTTCCTTGTATGACCTGTAAACCAAGGAAAAATGCAAGCTCACTAATCATAGACATTTTGAACTCATGTTTCATGAATTCAGAAAACTGTCTGCACCATACTTCCTTTGATCCACCAAAGACAATTTCATCAACATAAACCAGCTCCATCATCCTTTTATTGTTGTTTTTGTGGAAATAGATATTTTAATCCACTCCATTACGCTGGAAACCATGTTTCTTCAAATACTGATCAAGCCTTGAGTACCATGCTCTTGGTGCTTTTTTCAGCCCATATAACACCATCTTCAGCCGACAAACATTGTTCTCATCCTCATGAATTAGAAAACCATTTGGATGATCGATATACACTTCTTCCTCCAGAATACCATTCAAGAATTCATATTTGACATCCATCTAGAATACTTTGAACTTCCGTTGCACTGTAATGGATATGAATATTCTAATTATCTCTTGCCTTGTAACCAATTAAAATGTCTCATCGACATCAATTCCATCTGTCTAAGAGTATCCTTTTCACACTAGTCTTACTTTATTTCGAATCACTATTCCATATTCATTCATCATGTTGCGAAAGTCCCATTTAGTCCTGATGACAATCTTATCAGCTGGCCTCAAAACAATCTCCTACATTTGATTCTTCTCAATCTGATCCAGCTCTTCATTCATGGCTAGAGCCTAGTTTTCATCTACAGTTGCATTAGAAAAGCATTTAGGCATTACCTGAGATAAGAAAGATGTTTGCTGCATTGACTTCATTCTTCTTGTCTGAATTGAAGCTGATTGATCACCAATGATATTTTACCTGTCAATTTCAGCTATAATCCTTGGCTTCTATGCAGATACAGATTTTTGTCTTCATTCTCATCATCAGTATATTCTTCTGAATCAGCATCATCCAGTTTTTCTCCTCCTGCGTTACTATCCTCCTCATCTCTTTCATATGGATATTGTTCACTACGCTATTGAACACTCTCATTATTCTCTACTATAGTGACATCATTTCTCTCACCTACTTTTTCCAGCCTTTTTTAAAGCATTTGTATTGTTTTCTTTTTCTTGAGTATCCAAGAAATATTCTCTCATCTCCGCGCAACTCAAATTTCCTATGTTTCTACTTGTTGAGGATAAAGCACTTACTTTCAAATATTCAAAAGTATTTCACTATTGGATTCATTCCATACCGAATCTCATACCGTCTCTTTCCTTCCTTCAGACACAATAGTGCACTGTTAGAAATGTAGACCAATTTCAATAAAACTTCCTTCCAAAATTTCTCTGGTAATTTTTTTTCGATGAGCGTCGTTCTTGCCATGTTGTTGATGATCTGATTTCTCCTTTTAACTACTCCATTCTTTTGGGGTGTTCTCATTGAGGAACCTTGATGCCTTATTCAATGTTTCTCGAGATATTATTTCACCTGACTATTTGTAAATTCCATACCATTATCAATATGAAAGTTCATAATTTTCAATCTAGGCATCCTTTCTCACTCTCTTTGGTACTGTTTTAAGCAGCTGAAAAAATCAAACTTCTGGGAAATAACAAATACCCATTCCATTCTACTATAGTCATAAATAAAATGAATATGGTACCTCTTTTCGTCAATTTCTCGTGGTGTGATGTTCCCACAAATATCATCATGCACCAATTCGAGCACTCTTTTTGACTTATTTTCGTTTTCCTTATACATCTTTTTGATGATCTTTCCGTGTTGGCATACATCACACATGTGAGTATGATCACATGATAGCATAGGGAGACCTCTTACTCCATCACACTTTACTAAATCTTATAGGAATGGTTGAAATTGATGAACAAGACATTTTTTCCACAACTAGTCTTCTTCTTCTCTCGATAGAAAGCAAATATCTTCTTCTCCAATTATCTGGTAGAGATTTCCCTTTGTTCTTTTTCCCTATAGAACCATTGCCCTATATCTTACATTGATGATACAAATATTCTAAGTAAACCTTATAGAATGTATTGAGTTACATAGTTGACTAACATTGAGAAAATTGTGACTGAGGCCTTCTACAACTAAGACATCAACAAGTCTTATCACTTTTCCCCAAAATTTGGCATTTCCTGAGCCAATAATCTTCAGACCTTCATCGTTTCCAAACATGATAACTCTTTATTTGTCATATTTTATGTCTGTAACAAGATCCTTATTACCTATCATGTGAGATGTGCAATGTCTTTCAAAGATCCACACATTATAGTGATCTGATGATTTAAGGAAAATTTATGCCACCACTTCCTTCTCATACTTTTTCTTCTTAGTCCATATTTTTTCCTTCACACTAAGCATGGATTGAGACTTCTGATCTTTCTCAGAGTATGATAGACCAACATCACCTTGAAAATATGCAAATATATTTTTAATTTTCATCTCACCTATTGGTTCATTGATTTTCTACCTACGAACATTTTAATATCCTTTGGCACATTACCATGTATAGTCAATGTACAATAACTAGCCATGTGGACAAATCCTCTGCACCAAAAATAGTGTCCTTAAAAATATATTCTGGTGAACCATTCTCTATTTGGATGCCACCTCTATTCTTGTTCCCTTTGATATCTCTTGGATATAAAACACACAAACTGTGAATGTCCCATCTTTCCACAAAAATAACACCTGATATAAGGTTAATTCCTTCATGTCAATTTTGAATTGCTAGTTTCCCTTTTGGATCTCTGAATATTCTGATTCTAATTTGTCCCGAAATAAACCTTCAATCTCAGAATGGGTGCTGGCGGCCTGACATCAATTTTCACAGCTTTTTGTTTTCGACCAATCCCTTCATCAGCCTTAGCATCTAAACACAATTGATTCTTCCTTTCTGCTGAACCACTATTATCCACTTTCAGCTTCTCGGTTTCTGAGTGATCTGCATCCCTGGTGTTCCAGTAGGAGTCAATAGTTTTTCTTGATCTGTAACTTGTTTTCGCAAAGAGACAAATTCATATTCAAGTTCTTAAATATGATTTATTTGAACTTTACTTGGGTTATTCAAGATATCAATCTCCCTTTTCTGTTCTTCAATTAATATTTTATACTCACTAACTGATTTTAAGTCTTCTAGTGTTGCTGACTTGATTTTCTCAATTTCTTCCATTAGTTCGGACTTCTCTTCTTCCACTGCTGCATATAGATTTTGGCGTCACAAAAAACTTTGTTGGATATCTTCTTTTAGCTCTCCAAATATCTATCTCCTCAAGAGAATCCTCTAACTCAGCTTGCATATCCACTCTTCTCTCACCTTTTTTTTCTTCTTCATCCGCTTCAGTTTTATTCTTCTTTTGAGAACCCCTGACAACTACCACCATATCATTTTCTCCATGATATCTGCAGTTCTCTATCTCTTTAACATGATCATCCTCAGACTTGTCCGAACTGTCACATTCTTCTAAATGAAGGTTCTTCTTCTTAAAAAAATTTCTATTGAACTATTTCGTTCCTTTCCCATAGCCTAGAGACTTCTTCTTGGGAATTTCAATTTCATCAACATCATAAACCTCTTGGAACTTTTTGGGGAACCTTGCTGCAAGATTTCCAACCTTTCCACAACTAAAACAAGCAAGTGGAAGCTTCCCTTTATACATTCCATTTCATCTATGAAGGTTGAGGAATGACATAACCTCATCTATCTCTTCTTTTTCATGAGAATCGTCAATGGCGAGGTTCTTCATGTCCTTGAATTCCAACTCTTTGGATTTCCCTTTTTCAATTACATCGTTTTCATCATTTCTCATTTCATACGCAACAAGGGTGTTGTACAGGTTATCCAATGTCATCTCTTTCGGGTCTTTATCTTCCAAAACTAAAACTTTCAGATTGAACGGAGGTGGAAGTTTCCTCAAGATGAGATTTACAATAATTATGTCTTCAATAACCTATCTAGGACCTCGAATGTCTTCCACTACAACATTTACCTTGTCAAAGAATGCATCAATAGACTCATTCAGGTTCATTCTCTAATATTCATATTAGCTCCACAACACTTGCAGCTTTACCCCTCTAACCTTTGCATCTCCTTTATATATATTCAATATCTTTTCCCACATGGAATGTGAGGTTTTTCATGACATCACCATCGTATAAATAGCATTGTATAGGGATCCCCCTAAAGCATTAATTCACTTGGAATCAGCATCCAATTCTCTACGCTCATCTTCAGATAATGCACCCCTATTAATATCGGCTATTATACCATACATTTCTATTTTGAACGCATCCATTCCCAAGGATAAAAAGTATTATTTCATCCAATTATTATATAACTAATAATGGTTCCCATCAAATATCGGAATCCCTTTGTAATTGGTGACCTCCATTTGAGAGATAAACACTGATATCAACCTTCCCCTCTGATACCAATTGTTAGGTCCAGAAGGCTAGATACCCTGAGGGGGGGGGGGGGGGGGGTGAATTATGGTATGATAGATTAAAACAACATCTACCTATGATAATGTTTCACTGTTAGAAAAAACCCTCTTCTCTGTCCATCCCGTTGCAGTGCATGAATAAACATTAAAGCATGCACAGGACACAACAACTTTTACTTGGTTCACCCTTACTGGGCTGCATCTAAGGAGCATACACTGACAATGTGCCGATATACCAATTCCACTATAAGTGCACTACTTTTTACAAAATCTAAGAGGACTCACTGTCCATCCTAGTTTAAGACAACTCACAATTTGAGAACTCACTTCTCTCTCAACTGCAGTGAGATCACAACTTCTTCAGAAGATTCACTCCTAGTTTATTGACCCGTAGGTCTCTTCATTAACACTAATGAATGAATCCTCCACTATATGTTGATGCTCTATTGAAGTCAAAATTTCATCCACTGGTGAATACCCCTTTACACCTTACCACTGGGCACCAAAATTTGGGAAGTACCTTTGCAAAGCACCATACATCGCGAAGCTCCCAATTTCATGAAGCTCAAACAAGCCTTAGCGAAGCTCCTTCTTTTTGGTGAAGCTCACACCTTTGCAGAGCTCAGGATGTCACAGAGCTCAAGTCATTGTAGAGAGACTTCCTTCGTGAAGTTCACTGAGCCAACGCAGAGCACACAACTTTCTTGGAGCTAAATTAGCTTTCGCGAAGCTCCTCTCTTTTGCGAAGCACACTGCCTTCACAAACTACCTTCGGTAACCTCCTTCGCAATTCAAGAGCTAAAAAATTTTCTTTGGAAATAACTATTCTTCTCTCAAGGGGGTCAAGGCCTATTTATAGGCAATTCCACTTACCCTCAAACCATCCACGTGACGTCAGTACCATGTCAACTCAAATCACGATGCTCCGAAATTTCCACCAAAATTCATTGAATATTGAAAAGCACCACGGCAATTTTTCGATCGTGGAGCTCATTGTAATCGCATAACATTCCATCAATTACATCGTTCCACTGCCACGAAGCTTCCTAGAGTTTCCCTTAAACTCTACCATTCATGAAGCTCGCCGTAATCGTGAAGAACACAGTCAAAATTATTCATGTCTTTGAGAAATCCAATCCATGAATCCAATCTTCGTGAAACTAATTCCATTGCCATATTTTGATGAGATCCTCAAGGAAATCCATATTTCGCGATGCTCCCCAAACACCAAATTTTAGACCTCAGAAATTTAGAAAACATTAGAAAATGGTGCCACCTTGTATCTATTCTTTTGTACCACATCCAGATATTCCATTCCTTTTTCATGGTTCTTTGTCAACACGGATTGGTAACAACATCTCTAGAACTCGACAGTTTTCCATGGAGATCTGTATTGTCAAAAAATACAACCAACCCAAAAATGATACAATGATACCTTTAGGGATTTTTCCAAACATATATTATATGTATCTTATGCTTTACAACAATTCAATTTTGTTCTCCTATGATTTTTTTCTATAATATCAAGTATTAGAAGTATTTTCATCCCTTTTAAACTTATACTGATCAAGAAGTGTTTTTAAAGAAAAGACAACCTTATTTCCTATTTGATCAAAATACATTTTCTTCAATGTCCATGATATTAAAAATTATTCAATGGAAGTTTTTAACTATGCATGAAATGTTTTAAGAAGGTCATTTTAAATACCTTTGACTATAGTAATAAATTGTTAAAAATATTATTTATTTTAAAAAAAACATTCTGAACAATTCTTTTTGTAATTTTAGAAAAGTATGGAATGAATGTTCTTTTTAATAATATATGGAATGGAATAGATTTTCCTACCATCTTGACCATTCTTTTCTTTGAATTACCCATTACAAGTTTCTATAGTTATTTTCAAAGAAAATAATTTTCTCAATATTTTGGGAATTTTATGTTAATATCTATCCAAAATAAAAAAATATTTTATCATGTTTTAAAATAAAGGATAAAATGGTATTTTAAAGGTATTTTTCATCTATTACAACTTAAATTAATTATTTTTATACTTAATTTGGAATATGTTTTCATGAGACCATAAAATAATTTTCTCTAGATTTGTTATGATGATAATTATTTAAGTCAAATTCTATGAAATAAATTTCTTTCCATGGGTGAATTACGTTTTGATGAAATATTTATGTAACACCCCAAGATTCTACGATACGCTTCTCTTTAAATAATACAGTAGCGTGTGTTGTATGCAACTTGGAGTTCTAACACACACTACGACCAATCAATGTAGTCGTTATGAATAGTAATACCCACTTTTTGAAATTTTAAAAATTTTATCTCTCAAAATGGAATTCATTTTTGGATTCGGAATATTTAAATTAGCCTAGGGTAAAATTTTGGTACTTTTCGGATAACTCTCATATTTTGATGAACAGTGAAAATTACTAAATTTTAATTAAAAACAACTTTTTAATCAAAATAATTAGCAGTGAAAAACTATTAATTTGAGTGGTTTTAAAGTATATTTAGGATATATTTTTACCATTTAATACAATTTTGTTCATTGGAAATAATTACACAATTAAACCAGACATAAACAAGTATCAATCTTTTGATAGTTATTATATCTTAAAACCACGCTTTTTGTTTTGACAATGGGAATTAATTTTAAATTAATTTATGCCACTTCTGTGTTTTGAATTTGGAAAAATGGATTCTATATTTGGAATCAGGATGTCCAAATTGTGTAAATAGGTACCTTATATTTTTAGACATTTTGAATAATTACTTCGGTAAATATTTTATTTACCATGGTTAAAGGGTAAATCCGGTAAGTATGGGTTAAAAAATAATATTATAATAATATTAAATTACCCTAAAACATCTCTTAACCTTATTGGTGGATACATGTCCGACCATGAGCATCTTTGGGTTGATTTTGGGACCTCATGGAGCCACTTGTAGGTGATAGGGACACTTTATTTTAATTAAGTTAAAATAAATACAAAAATGACATAAACATATATCTTTCAGAGGCACAATTTTTAAATAGGGTAATATATGTTGGATTTTCAACTATAAATATTCATTAAGAATATAATAATATTTAATACATAATGGTATTTTATTTATAATTTTTAGACATTATATGATTTAATTTATTGATGACACAATGGTGATGCAGTAATTAGATAATCAATGAAAAATAAGAATAATTGATATTATAAATACCCAAATAAACGTAATTTGAGACTTCATATAAATAAAAATAATTTTATAGGATAATATGACATGTCATTATTGATTTAATTTACTTTTTTTGAAGTAATAATTCTGTTATGATTTTTTAAAAAATCAATTATTGAATAGTGTCAAAATTGACATAAAAGAGTTTTTAAAACAAATATTATATTATTAATTGATATTAAATCCTCAAAAAGATACGGTTCGACCAAGAGACTTATATCAAGATTGGTGTATCATTAATGGACCACTTGGGGGGTCTCTTGGATGTATATAGTTACTTTAATAACCATATAATATAAAAATACAAAGAGACATTGTAAAAGTGAAACAAATTAACTAAGAGTTAATATTAAAAGATAAGGTTAATATAATGAACCAAAACCTATCCAAATTATATTGGTTGAGTGGTTTTAGACCCATCCCCACCTTAGTATTTGAATAATCCACTTTGGATCCATTATAAATCGAATATGAATTTATTATAAATTAATAATTTAAGTTATTCCTAAAGAGCCCCTCCTCTCCCTTATAAAAGGACAACACTTCTAACCAATTCCTCACACCTTTCAATCCTTTTGTCTCATCCAACCTCTTCCAAATTAAGCTCCCTACATCCCTATACTACTTTTGGAAGCATTACCTTAGGCAAAAGGCACTTCAAGAGTCTTTTTTGGTTCAAACCAAAGGGAGTTACTCAAATTAAAGGTAACGATTTCTCTTAGCTTCTTTTCTTTTATTTTAATTCTCCAACCCCAAAACTCTTTTTAATCTTTTATTTTGTAACAAAACCCATATCCTAAATATACTAGGATATTGTTATTAGAATTATTAGAACTACACTTACACACACATCCATCTAATGGGTGAAGAACATAATGTTTCTGTGGGTGGAAACCAAATGCCTCATGAAGCGATGATTGTTCAATTATCTTCTACCACCTCTCATGGCAGCCATTAGGATGACACTATAATTAAATATGATATTTATGATATTTATTTTATATATAAGATTATTTAATTCCATTTTATATCATACCATTATTCATTTCATGTTGTATATATATACGATAATTTCATCCGAGGAATTGCGGACTACCGCCCCCTCAAAGTGATATGACTCGTTTATACCATACATGGAACATATAAAGGTTGTTATTAATGAAATTAAGTAACAAATATAAGATATTATATTATACTGGAATAATAATATACCTATGTATTATTTGGTTTTGTTTCCTTTTAAAATTTAAAATGAAATGGAAGTTGTGTTTCTGCGTACGTACAGACTACAGTCTCCACGAACGCGATGAGATTCATTCCCCATCGTATCCATTCAAGACTAATTATAATTTGATGATTAAAATTAATGTTCAAGGACATGATATGATTCTGGATATGGATAAGATACAACCTATTCATAATAAACATGTCTTACATAAAGAATCATATAAAGGAAAACGCATCAGTTAACACCCTAAACGACGATAATACTAAAATATTATTAACAAAGCAATATTAATAGATCATATATGATATCATATTTATGTATATGATTATTTTATAATTTAATAACAATTATTTAACTATTATAAAGGATTTTAACCTACCCTCGACCAAGGAAATGTACAAGGTAAGGGGTTTTCAACTCACTCTTTATTCCCGTGAGATTCATGCAATATTGCCACTATTACTTTTTGTGTGGTGTATGTACTTCCCATAATTGTATTCTTTGTGTAATACACTTTAATATATGTTTATTTACATATTCATTGTATGATACCTCTTTCTAGGGGTGTATGTTTCGTAAGTTACCAATTTAGTAAATGTTAATTTTCCAATCTCTTTATTATCCGAGGTTGTTTTTACGTAAGTATATACTGGGACATATTTATTATCCATGTCGATGTTTTATGAAATATTTTTCAAAGGTATTTTTTTAAGTGACTTTTTACTAAAACATCTTTTCAAATGTTTTTAATATTTATTCTTCTAAATATTTCTCATTAATGTCCATGTCTTCAAAATGGTTTTTAAGGATTTATTTATATTTACATGAATGTTTTTAAAATGTTAATTCCTTTCAAAAGTTTCAAAGTGGTATGATACACCTTGATTCAAAAATTTATTTAAATGACTACTTTTCTAAATTGTGTGACTTTTAAATGTTTTCATGAAAAAGTGGTATTTCACTCAAAGAGTTTTACAAATCATTTTCATCTATGTCAAAATTCTTTAATGGATTTTATACTTGTTTTGAAGTTGATTTATCATGATACAAATCTTCCATATTGTGTTGAAGATTTTGTGATATGTTTGACTATGGATGTTTTATTTTTATACCATTCATAGTTTATGGTGAAAGTATTGACATTTCGTAAGCTAGTTTTAATACGAATGTTTATGTTATATTTCATCCTCTTCTAAAGATGAATGTGTTGGACTATTATGCCCCGGGTTGGGGTCCGATTACAGTAGACCCTCTAGGTTGGTGTCCGGTTATTAGAGGAAATCGGGGTTGGTGTCCGGTTATTAGAGGCACTCCGGGTTGGTGTCTGGTTATTAGAGGCACTCCGAGTTGGTGTCCGGTTATTAGAGGAACTTCGGGTTGGTGTCCAGTTATTAGAGGCACTCTGGGTTGGAGTCTAGTTACAGAGGCTCTCCGGGTTGGGTTCCGGTTACAGTTATCCCTTAGGTCTTGGCATGAGGCCTTGACACAAAAATTAATGCTCAGCATTATGCATTCCATCATTATGAATGTGGTTAGTGATATTGCATGTGCTTATTAGACTAGTAGAATATCCATGTGAATAAGTAAATGACATTAATTAATTTTTTTCCATATTATGCTGAAGTTATGTTTAAAAGGCTTTTTTTTAGTTATGAAATTCCTTAAATGTTTATGATTATTTGTGAAAGTTTTCGCTGTATTGTTATCTTTACTGAGCATCTGAGCTCACCCCTTTCTATGTTTTATTTTTCCCAGGATTCCAAGAAGTGTATAGTGATTGATATGCAGGGTTAATCCAAGGGAATAATGGCGTTCGTGAAGGATTATTTATGTTGTTTTGTATGTTATGAAGTGTAATGTAACATTAATTTATGTAATCTATTTTCCAAGACTGCTAAACCGATCGGTCCTTCGGTACATGATTCCTCGTAATCATGCCAATGTATTAAAATAATGCACCGACTCTGGGTAACTGGGGTCGGGGAATTACAGTTGGTATCAGAGGAAGTTTAGTAATAACCTTGGAAACTAGATTTAGATAAACTCTGATTATAGCACATATATTTAAGATAGACTTTGAGGATTAGTATATAAGAACTTCCTAGAATTTTGGTATTGTAGATATTTTTTGTGTTTTCCAAGCAATACATCTTTTCTGGATACGAGCACGTAGAGGTGGCTCTGGCACAGATGTACCTAGTGGTAAAACCCGAACACACGGCTTTGAGCTAGACTCGAACAGGAACTGGTGCACGAAAACGGGCCTTGCTGTACTCTTGGTTAAGACACTCCTGGGGGATATGCTTAGGATAATTCTCATTTTCATTACAAACCATTATGAAGGGATTATGATTATATACTTACTCAAAGAAAACAATTTTTTTTATTATGGATTATATCCATAAACTGTTTTATTTATGTTAAGTGTTTTACAAGTTCGGGATTAGGTATTGCTATTCATAAACTAATCTAGTGAATTCCATTGTTTAGAAATGGCACCCAGTAGAAGGAAGGAGAACTCTAGCAATACACATGATCCAAAGAGTAAGAAGGATCATATCTTTCATGGTCCTAATCCAGAATTTAGAAGGGAAATAGTCTTCCACGTATTATCATCATATGAAGAAATAGTATCATGTGTTTATAAGATAAGTAAAGAATTCTCGGAGTCCTATGGATTTGAAGGGAAGCAAGAGAAGGAAATGATGGTAGAGAGAAAAATAGATAAAGGGAATAAGGTAAAGAAGGATTTTCCCATATGTGATAACTGTAGAAAGAATCACCTTTGAAAATGCTTGAAGGGAATGAGAGTATGTTATAAGTGTGGAGAAAAAGGACATCAAGTACGTGACTGAAAGGGTAAGAAAAAGGTTTCAAATGTACAATTCTTCATCTGCAAGGAGTTTGGACACTACATGAACCAATGTCCCAGTCATCAGACTATGTCACAAATGATGCTATTGGATAATAATCAAGTTATGATACTACCACAAATGAAGAGGAATGACTAGTGTTATTATGTTGTTATTTTGGATTTATTTCATTTAAGTGTTGTATCAATGATGTTATGGAAATAAATAAGGATTGTACTATAGTAATATTTCATTGGGGATTTGAGATTTTATAGTACTAAGAAAAGTGACTCTACAGCGAGTTAAACTTTTTGGAAATTACAGGGAAAAAAGGATCTTCATTGTGTTTAAATTCTTTATATATTTTGGACTGTGAGTTTGGATAGTAATATTTTGGATAAGTCTATAGGATGGAATGGATTAAGTTTGAAAGTTTATTTTTGGATTTTTTTATAAAAGGACAACACGCAGACCGTGTGACAACCCGTCGCGTCGGACAAATCTGCGGGAATTGAACCCACAACTATAGTGCGATTGGGATTTATCGCCTACCACTAGACTACGTGAATTCCCTGGATTGTATAATGTAATTTCTTTTTTAATGGGTCTGATATGTGAATTATACATTCATTATATTAGGAACCCTATATGATTAGGATAAATAGAGTATTTTTGAGTTGTCTAATGTTTTGTAGTGAAAGATGAGTTTGTGGTAAAAATTTATTAATGGATAAAACTCTAATTATAAAGTATGTATATCTCCTTATGATCTTATCCAATCTCATAAATAAATTCCTCAACATTAATAAAAGGAACATAGAACAAAAATATTGTCCTAGATGGTACCTTAGATAATCACAAATTAATGGCTTTGGGATTGTTGGCCTTTTCATATCCATGTTCTCTACCAATCTCCATCAGATATTAATTGTTATATTTCTCTTCCATATCCATATTTTCCTACATGTAACCCTAGTATGTGTTATTTTCGGTAACCTTCATACTTACCACTCTTTATTTTCAATAGAGGCCTCGTTAATCCATTTTTTCGATGTGGGATTTCAACTATGATATATTGAAATGTCAACCCCAAGTTTCCAATACTGAGTATAAATTGTGAGAAAACAATTTATTGAAGTAGGGGAGAATGTAACACCCTAATATTCTACGATACGCTTCTCTTTGAATAATACAGTAGTGTGTGTTGTACGCAACTTCGAGTTCTAACACACACCATGACCAATCAAAGTAGCCGTTATGAATAGTAATACCCAATTTTAGAAATTTTATAAATTTTATCTCTCAAAATGGTCTTCATTTTTGGATTCGGAATATCTAAATTATCCTAGGGTGAAATTTTGGTACTTTTCAGATAACTCTCATATTTTGATGAATAGTGAAAATTATTAAATTTTAATTAAAAACAACTTTTTTAATCAAAATAATTATTAGTGATAAATTGTGAATTTGAATGTTTTTAAAGTATATTTATAATATATTTTTACCATTTAATAAAATTTTGGTCATTCGGCATAATTTCACAATTAAACCGGATATAAACAAGCATCAATCTTTTAATAGTTATTATATCTTAAAAACACGCTTTTTGTTTTGACAGCGGGAATTAATTTTAAATTAATTTCTCCCACTTTTGTGTTTTGAATTTGGAAAAATGGATTCCATATTTGTAATAAGTATTTCAAAATTGTGTAAATAGGTAACTTTAATTTTTAGACATTTTGAATAATTACTTTGGTATATATTTTATTTACTATGGTTCAAGGGTAAATCTGGTAAATAAGGGTTAAAAAATAATATTATAATAATACTAAATTACCCTAAAACGTGTCATAACCTTATTTGTGGATACATGTTCGACCATGGTCATCTTCGGGTCGATTTTGGGACCCCATGGAGCCACTTGTAGGTGATAGAGACACTTTATTTTAATTAAGTTAAAATAAATTCAAAAATGACATGAGCATAAATCGTTTAAAAAATAAATTTTTACATAGGGTAATATATGTTAGATTTTTGACTATAAATATTCATTAGAAAGATAAAAATATTTCCTACATAATGGTATTGTATTTATAATTTTTAGACATTATATAATTTAATTTATTGATGACACAATGGTGATGCAGTAATTAGCTAATTAATAAAAAATTAGAATAATTGATATTATAAATACCCAAATAAATGTAATTTGAGACTTTTTATAAATACAAATAATTTTATTGGATAATAAGATATCTTAGGATTTATTTAATTAACTTTTTTCTAAGTAATCATTCTGTTATGAGTTTCAAAAAAATCATTTATTGAATAGTGTCAAAATTGACATAAAAGTGTTTTTTAAACAAATATTATATTATTAATTGATATTAAATTCATAAAAATCTAAGGTTCGGCCATGAGACTTATATCATGATAGATGTATCATTAATGGACCACTTGGGGGTCCCTTGTATGTACATACTATGTTAATTAACCGTATAATATAAAAATACAAAGAAACATTGTAAAAGTGAAACTAATTAACTAAGAGTTAATACTAAATGCTAAGGTTAATATAATGACTCAAACCTATCTAAATTCTATTGGATGAGTGGTTTTAGACCAATCCCCACCTTATGCTATGAATAATCCATTTTGGAGCCATTAGAAATCAAATATGAATTTATTATAAAATAATACTTTAAGTTATTCCTAAAGAGCCCCTCCTCCCCCTTATAATAGGACACCAATTCTAACCAATTCCTCACACCTTTAAAGCCTTTTGGATCATCCAAACTCGGTCCAATTAAGCTCTCTACATCCCTCTCCTCCTCTTAGAATCCTTACCTTAGGAAGAAGGCACTTCAAGAGTCCGTTTTGGTTCAAACCCAAGGGAGTTACCCAAATTAAAGGTAACGATTTCTCTTAGCTTCTTTTCTTTTATTTTACTTCTCCAACCCCTAAACTCTTCTTATTATTTTATTTTCTAAAAAAACTGTATCAAAAATATACTAGGATATTTTTATTATAAGTATTAGAACTACACTTACACACACATCTATCTAATGGGTGAAGAACATAATGTTTCTGTGGATGACAACCAAATGCCTCACGAAGCGATGATTGTTCAATTATCTTCTACCACCTCTCATGGTGGCCATTATAATGGAACTATAATTAAATATGATATTTATTTTATATATAATCTTCTGTAATTCCATTTTATATCATACCATTATTCGTTTCATGTTGTATATATATACACAATAATTTCTTTTGAGGAAGTGCGGACTATCGCCCCCTCAAAGTGATATGACTCGTTTATACAATACATGGAACATAGAAAGGATGGTATTAATGAAATTAATTAACCAATATAAGACATTATAATATACTTTAATAATAATATACATATGTATCATTTGTTTTTGTTTCCTTTTAAAATGACTAATGAAATGGAAGTTGTGTTTCTGCGTATGTACGGACTACCGTCTCCACGAACACGATGAGATTCATTCCCCATCGTATCCATTCAAGACTAATTATCATTTGATGATTAAAATTAATTATTAATGGCTTTATATCATTCTGGATATGAATAAGATACAACCTATCCATAACAAACATGGCTTACGTAACGAAGCATATAAAGGAAAACAAATCAGTTAACACCCGAAACGACGATAATACTAAAATATTATTAACAAAGATATATTAAAAGATCATATATGATATCATATTTATGTATATGATTCTTTTATAATTTAATAACAATGATTTAACTATTATAAAGGATGTTAACCTACCCTCGACCAAGGAAAAGTACAAGGTAAGGGGTTTTCATCTCACTCCTTATACCCGTGAGTTTCATGCCATATTGCCACTATTACCTTTTGTGTGGTGTATGTACTTCCCATAATTGAATTATTTTTTTAATACAATTTAATTTATGTGTATTTATATATTAATTGTATGATACCTCTTTCATGGGGTGTATGTTTCGTAAGTTACCAAATTGGTAAGTGTTAATTTCACAATCTCTTTATTATCTGAGGTTGTTTTTACTTAAGTATATACTGGGACATATTTATTATCCATGTCCATATTTTATGAAAGAGTTTTCAAAGATATTATTTTAAGTGACTTTTTACTAAAACATCTTTTCAAATGTTTTAAATATTTTTTCTTCTAAATATTTCTCATTAGTTTCCATGTCTTCAAATTGGTTTTTAAGGATTGATTTATATTTACATGAATGTTTTTAAAATGTGAACTCCTTTCAAAAGTTTCAAAGTGGTATGAGACACTTTGATTAAAAAATGTCTTTAAATGACTTCTTTTATAAATTTTGTGACTTTTAAATGTTTTCATGAAAAGGGGTATTTCTCTCAAAGATTTTTTCAAATCATTTTCATCTATGTCAAAATTATTTAATGGATTTTAAACTTGTTTTGAAGTTGATTTATCATGATACTAATCTTCCATATTGTGTTGATGATTTTGTGATATGTTTGACTATGGATGTGTTACTTTTATACCATTAATAGTTTACGGATAAAGTATTGACATTCCGTATGCTAGTTTTAATACGAATGTTTATGTTATATTTTATCCTCTTCATAAGATGAATGTGTTGGGATAGTATGCTCCGGGTTGGGGTCCGGTTATAGCAGACCCTCCGGGTTGGTGTCTGGTTATTAGAGGCACTCCGGGTTGGTGTCCATTTATTAGAGGCACTCCAGGTTGGTGTCTGGTTATTAGAGGCACTCCGGGTTGGTGTCTGGTTATTGGAGGCACTCCGGGTTGGTGTCCTATTATTGGAGGCACTCCAGGTTGGTGTCCGGTTATTAGAGGCACTCCGGGTTGGAGTCTGGTTACAGAGGCTCTCCGGGTTGGGTTCCGGTTACAGTTATCCCTCAGGTCTTGGCACGAGGCCTTGAAAGAGAAATTAAAGTTCAGCATTATGCATTCCATCATTATAAAAGTGGTTAGTGATATTTCATTTGATTATTCGACTAGTAGAATATCCATGTGAATAAGTAAATAACATTACTTCATTTTATTTTTTCCAAATTATGCTGAAGTTCTAGTTTTAAAGGATTTTGTTTTAGTTATACATTTCCATAAATGTTTATGCTTATTTATGAAATTTTCCACTGTATTGTTATCATTAATGAACATCTGAGCTCACCCCTTTCTATGTTTTATTTTTCCCAGGATTCCAAGAAGTGTATAGTGATTGTTATGCAGGGATAAGCCAAGGGAATAATGGCATTAGTGAAGGATTATTTATGTTGTTTTATATGTTATGAAGTGTAACGTAACATTCATTTATGTAATCTATTTTGAAGACTGCTAAACCGATCTGTCCTTCAGGACTTGATTCCTTGTAATCATGCCAATGTATTAAAATATTGCACCGACTCTGGGTAACTAGGGCCGGGGCGTAACATTTATGAGAAATGTTTATTTTATATAGGTTATTCTAATATGAAATAGTGAAATGAATATGAAACCCATTTCTTTTTAATTGGTAATGCTTTGTTGAAATGATGAATGTTTCATGATCTTTTTACACACATAGGAATGGTTCTCATTAGGTGATGAGTGGCCCCCAAATTATATATCCCAATAAAATATTAGAAAATGAATGATATCTCATGAGATAATAAATTCTGGAATAGGGAGTGAATTTTTTATGTTATCTATCTATTATGATAGTCTTCGATATTAACCTTGACTAAGGAAATTATGGAATGGTTAGTGAAACCAATCTATTATGATATCCTTTGTTGTGAGCCTTGATGAACGAAATGATTTTCCATGTTTATGGGTATTCCAGAAACTTATTTCATATGATAAATATTTGTTCTCATGCATCATAATTATTATTGATGAATCCACACTCTTAGGAATAATGTATTCGGTTATGAAAAAAACTTATTACATGATTCATTATTAACAATATTTGACAAATTCGGTATTATTTTATTAAGTCATGATCATTTTATCATACCATTTTTCTAGGCACACTTATGATAATTGGTTAATATATCCAATGTTTTCCATTACTGATCATTTAAGCTCAGCTATTTTTAGGTTTTCATTTTTCCCAAGTTATGAAGGATGGTATTGAAGAATTTTTAATAATGGTACTATGAGAGAATAAATATTTGGTATATATAGAAGATATTTTTTTTAAATAAGTTGATAACACAAAAAGTATCAAAAGACATAAAAACATTTTGTTATTGATGTCACGACCCGTCCTCGGGGCCCATGCCGTGACTACCCCAAGCCCGACTTGCATAGGTCAGGGGCTGGCAACTAGCACCACGGTGTAAAATTCCCGATAAAAAGGGAAGGCATTGCCTTTGTAAAGTAAACAAACACCATAGAGCAAGAAAGTAGTAGTAAACACTAAGTAAAAGCTAGTACAAAAGTATGTGCGGAAAAGTAGTGGGCCAGTATACAAACCGAAACTGAAAGTAAAGTACAACTGGAAAGGAAAAACAACAACTGAAAAGTATAGCCGCAACGCCGAGCTGTCCACTGGAAATCCCACCAGAATGGTGGGTACAGATAGCCTCTACTACTCCTCGGGTCCAGCCAACCGCTCCGAGTACGTCCTGCCCATTGGTCCACCTCTAGGTACAGTCCTGCTCTGCAAGCCTCAACCACGATCAGCGTTGTCCTTCATCTACAACCAACACAACATAGTGCGAGAATAGCTCGTGCAGGGGTGAGTATAAGTTACTCAGTAGGGACCCCGAGACCCCCGAAGGTCTCCCAAAATCCACTAAGGATAATCCACAAAGGAAAGATGCAATCATGATGTAACATCTGACACTGCTTAGGTATATGCCCATACATATACCTAATTCATAAATTCTTGTTCGGCTCTAACATCCGAGCCCAAGTACAACCCAGTCCACACAGGAAAGAAAAATGTAAATCCACACAGGATAGCTCAACACAATCCACATAGGAAAGCAAAACAGGATTTCAGCTCACACATGTATACTTCTTCGTATGACGATAGAGATGACCAGATATTGCCATTGATTCATCTAAGCCATCAGACCCACAAAGGATCAATAGGTACTAACCCCTGCAATGACCCACAGAGGATCTGACCCACACAGGATCGATATGTAACTAACCCATGCAATGACCCACACAGGATCTGACCCACATAGGATCTGTAGGCGCTGGCTCAAACAGAACCGCTGAGCGCTGACCGACACAGGATCAGACCCACACAGGATCGGTAGCACTGACACACAAAGGATCGCTGAGTGTTGTAGCCGTCGTCGTCGAATCCACTGAGGATCTCTGTACAGTCGTCGCCGTTATAGTAGCAGTCGCAGCCATCTCTAGGGTTCCCACACACAGCAAGCTCGTTCGGGAGGGTCCGCTCCACGAGCCGAGAGGCTGATACATGAACTGACACATAGTCCAGAGTTGATGCATCCAAAAGTTCCGTATCCTCAACAGGAACTCAACGTCGCAGACGGCGCGTCAATCGGACCCTCGGTCTGAGAGTTATTGGATTTTTCGTCCCAGAGGCCCGGTTGGCTTTTACGGCAAAACCAACCCGACCGTACTACACCTGCGTCCAAACCTCGGTCGGAGTATGCCAAAAGATCCTTCTCACTTAGAGGAATCCAACAAAGTCAACGACACGTTAATCGTACGTCCTTAGCTCAAGATATGAGCGTTTCCGCTCCGAGGGCCCGGTTGATTTCGTGTACGAACCAACCCGACCAAACCAAAAGTATTTCGAAACCTTGAGTGCGATATACCGAAACGACCGTCTCGATCCAAGGATCGCATCACAACTGATGGTGCATTGATCGGAGGCCCGTAACACAAGTTATGGGCGTCCGACCGGAAAATATTCGGTATTAAGGGGTTCGGGCTCGGTCCGACCCGACCCGATACCCCCAGGGTCGGCCCGAATCGAGTCGACCTGAACCGGGTCCGGGTCCGGCCCGGCCTGGGCGCAACATGCCCAGCGCGCTGGCCATGCGCTCGACCAAACGGGCGAGCCGTTTGGAGTGGGGGGCGCCTGCCCCCCTGGTTGTAACTGCGGCCCCCATTAAGGGGGTCGTTGTGCTGGCCGGCCGGGAGTTTGAACCCTCGGCTGTTCACCTATCCGGCCAGCCCACCCCGGCCAGCCGGTTTCTGCCTCCACGAGACCGGCGACGGCCGGTCCCCCCTGCTCCGACGCCGGCGGCCTGGAACCAGTCGCCGGTCTCCTTCCTCCGCCGCGGCCCGGAACCGGCCACAACCTTGATTCGTCCGGTGCGGCGCGACGGTGCCGCACCTCTCCGCCGCGGCCCCGCTCCAGCCGCAGTGTTTTTGCTGTTCTCCGGCGCGGCGCGATGGCGCCGCGACTTGGTTCAATTTCACGGCGCGACGCGACGGCACCGCGCATTCCTTGCGGCACGATTCCGCGTGGTGCGACAGCACCATGCCATTTCGTTTCAATCCACAATAAAAACATCATCAATAATGGAGGAGGGTCGGCCGTGTTTGTGCGGTCCGGCCCCCTCTCGTTAGTCGATAGCAAGTGGCCGTATTTCACGAAGAACAACAAGGTAGGATTCATGAACAAAATAAATAAAATAAACAAACCCCTACCTCGTGCGAGCATGAACCGAGGTTCATCGAATGAGGATTCGTCGCGGGAAGAGTCTTCGTGAAAGAAGACGTCATTGGCGTCGCGATACAAGGCGTCGCGTAATCGGTTTCCGAGAACTCGGCGTTCTTCATTGTAGACCAATGTGTTCTTCGCGTTCTTCATCGAAGATGAAGAAGTTCCTCAAGTCCTTAGTCTTTTCTCCCAAAAACTCCACCACAAGGTTCCAATCCCAAATAAAATAAGCTCACCTCTTATTTTGTTAACATAACATAACTTTTGAATTTCAAGAGTTTGAAATTCAAACATCCACACTTAACTCACTTAATTAATAACATGAGTTATTAATGTTTAAGATATGAAAAGTTAATGGTGAGTTGAGGGGGTTTAATAATATGAAGGGGTGGGGTTCGTGTGGCCCCCACCACCCTCATAACCTATCTTGGGAAGTTGGGTGGTTACCCAACTTCCACCCAAAGCCTTAAACCACTTAAAGAAAATAAAAATTATAGTTAAATTATAAATTAAACTTCCACAATTTTTATATTTTTCTCTCGTGAAAATGAAACTTCGGAAATGGCGTTCCTAAACAATTACTGGCACTACAGTTCCATCGGTGCCCTCGGAATTTGATTTCGAGCACCGGTTCAAAAGATAGGAATTCCCGCTCGTTCATTCACTGAACGTACCCAAGCTAAACTTCGGATAGAAATTCCGGGAACACTGGGCCTCGGAATCAAGTGCCGTCAGAAACTGCGTTCTTGTAAAATTACAAAGAAAATTAAGAAAAAAATTTCCTTGAATTTTATGGGTATTTACATTACTCCCACCTCAAGGCTTTACGTCCCCGTAAAGATACATTGAAGACTAGGGAAACAAATGTGGGTACTGAGCACGCATCTGAGCCTCCTGCTCCCAAGTGCTCTCCTGGAGATTCCCGTGCTGCCATCTGATGCGCACTAGAGGAATCGACCATCCACGTAGGACCCGCACCTGTCGATCCTCGACCTCCACTTGGACCTCCGTAAAAGTCACCCCATCATCAACGTCTATCTCCCCATGGTCAATGGTATGCGTCGGGTCGTGCACGTATCTCCTCAGCTGAGATACGAGGAAGACGTCGTGCACCCGGTGGAACTGAGGTGGTAGAGCTGGGCGATAAGCCACCTCACCAATCCTACTGAGAACCTGGAATGGTCTGATGAAGCGTGGAGAAAACTTGCTGCCTCGGCCAAATCTCTGCAATCCACGTCGAGGTGAGACACGCAAGAAGACGTGGTCACCATCCTCTAACTCTAGTGGCCTCCGCCTCCTGTCAGCAAAAGACTTCTGGTGGCTCTGAGCTATCCCCATCCGCTCCTGGATGACCTAGACCTTCTCTGTCGTGGCCTGGACCATCTCCGGTCCCACAAGTGCTGACTCCCAAGGGTCTGTCCAGCATAAAGGAGATCTGCAAAGTCGGTCATACAATGCCTCATATGGTGCCATCCCGATGGTGGAGTGGTAGATGTTATTTTATGCCAACTCCACCAAGGGTAGGTGGACCTCCCAACTACGACCCAAGTCGAGGACACATGCGCGGAGCATGTCCTCGAGAGTATGAATGGTCCTCTCCATCTGACCATCCGTCTGAGGGTGAAAGGCAGTGCTGAGACATAGCTTTGTCCCGAAGGCCTCCTGCAACCCCTTCCAAAGCAGGGAAGTAAAGTGAGCATCTCGATTGGAGACGATAGATTTTGGCACACCGTGAAGCCGTACAATCTCTTGAACGTAAAGTCATCCCATTCTCTCCACTAAGCCCTACTCTCTGATGGGTAAGAAGTGTACCGACTTGGTGAGTCGGTCGACAATCACCCATATGTGGTCGTGACCTCTGGAAGTGCATGGAAGTCCAGTCACGAAGTCCATAGATATGCCGTCCCACTTCCACTCCGGGACCTCCAAAGGCTGTGCCAAGCCTGCTGGTACCTAGTGCTCTGCCTTCACCTGCTGGAAGGTGAGGCATCGTGAAACGAATTCCGCCCCAGCCTTCTTCATGCCCGGCCACTAGTGCTATCGTCTGAGGTCCTAGTACATCTTCTCCACTCCAGGATGTACCGCCAAATGAGAAGTGTGAAACTCTCTCAGCACCTCCTCTCGTTAAGCAACTGGTACCAAGGTATGTCCTCTTAAAAGGACTTTGTGCTCTGCTCCAAAGCAGAAACCATCTGGTGCCTGTCCTTAGGATATCTGTGCACGCCGCGTCTCACAGTCAGTGTCCCTACGCTGTGCCCCTCTGACCCGCTGCAGTAGTGGAAGGGTGACTGTAAGAGACTGAAGGAAGGATTCTCCATCCCTATCCACGAAGGATATCTGCAAAGATTCTAGCTGCTCTGTCACCTCCTCAAGTAGCTGAATGCACATCCTCATGCTGATAGAATCGGCTACTACATTCCCCTTCCCAGGAGTATAGACTATCTCAAAGTCATAGTCCTGGAGGAACTCGAGCCATCCCCGCTGTCTCGGGTTTAGGTCCTTCTGAGAGAAGATGTACCTGAGTCTCTGATGGTCAGAAAAGACTGTAAAGTGCTCACCCATCAGGTAGTGTCGCCATGTCTTCAGATAGAAGAACACCGCTGCTAACTCTAGGTCATGGGTAGCATAGTTCTACTCATGCGACCTCAACTGATGTGATCTATAGGCGATCACTGCCTGATCATGCATTAGAACACATCCGAGTCCGGTCCCTGATGCATCGCAGTAGACTACGTACCCTACTCCCTCCTCTGGAAGCCTCAAGATAGGGGCTCTGGTCAATCTTTGTCTCAGCTCCTGAAAGCTCTGCTAACATCTGTCTGACCACACAAAGGGTTTCCTCTTCCTCCTTAACGTTCTGCAAAGCTGCAAAGATTTCTCCTTTGCCAAAAAGGGAAATCTGGTCTCATCCCCTAGATGAACCACGTTCCATGCCTAATATAGTCAATCCCGCCATGATTAGTTAATTCATGGCACTGATGACGTCTTAAGGCCACGACGCTGAAACCAAGAGATCTAACCATTACTCTAGCCTCCAAGGGTTGAATCACACTGTCGGCATCAGTGTGTGGTCACTAGGTCTCCTCCAGTAAGAATCTCTCAAGTGAGGGTCAAGTCAACAGTTTTTAACCGGTACCTCTTAGTAATAACAAACAAAATACAAGAAAGCAAACGTCACCATTGCAAGTGTCTTTTATTACTTCAACTCAAAGTACAAGGACACAAGGAAACACAAACTATGAAGCTAGAGGCATTATGTGCAAAGGCCTATATGCCTGGAGCTAGTCCCGCACTAGTCCACCCGCTTCCGGAGCTCCATGATCGTATGCTTCAGCTGCCTGAAGCTATGCTCTCCCCTGAGGTCGGGGTGGACCTCTTGGTGGTGGTGGTGGTAGAGCCTCAAAACGTCGTCCACCACCTGTCGCTCGACCAGCTCCTCGGCCCCGTCCACCTGCTCCCTGCGGACCGCCATGGTCGAACCCCTACCTCTGCCTAGGTGGTTCCTCAACCGTCTGCTGCTCCTCTGCATGGTGGGTCGGGCAGTCACGAGCCATGTGACCCTGCCCGCCGCATGCATAGCACTGTCTTCTAATCGTAAGACTGGTTCTGCTGTGTGTGCCCCGCACCTCCGAGTCAGCATCATGTGGTCGTCCGCCTATTGGCCTGGCCCACTTGGACCTCTACGACATCTATCTACTGCCGACTGCATAAGACTCCGCCACGTGTAACCCTGTGGTAGGTCTCACCGCTGGTGTAGACTTAGCAAGAAAACTCTCGATGAGAAGAGCTCGCTCCAGTAATCCTGCCTGAGTCGGAATTCTGAGGGAGATCAGTGATGCCCAGATCTCATGCCTCAATCCCTACTCAAAGGTCCGAGCCCGGAAGAATGGGTCCCTTACCATATCGGCCGAGTAGCGCGAGAGATCGGTAAATCTCGCCGAGTACTGGGCGACTGACAAGATGCCCTGCAGCAGCTGAAGAAGCTCCTGGATGCGCACCACACGGAGGGTGGCTGGGATGAACTCCGAGCGGAAGAGGCTCTCAAAGTCCGTCCAGAGAATAGATGCCTCATCATGCACCAGGAGCATCAAGCTCCACCATCGGCCCGCTGCCGCGTACAGTAGGCTAGCTGCGAGGATCACCATGAGGTCTGCTGGCGTCCTCACTAACCAAAAAACTCATACCACTACCTCTAGCCAGTCCTCGGCTGCCTGGGGGTCCATCTCCCCACGAAACCTGGGCGGTCGCTGGCACTGGAACTCATGCAGTGCACTAAGGCGACGTGCATCGGCAGTGGCTGGGGCTGGAAGCATCGGTGGCTCAGCGGGTAGAGGTACCGCCGGTGCCTCAGCTGACAAAGGGCCCTGCACTGAGGCCTCATCGCTTGGTGGGCTGTCGTCACGCTCAACACTTGGAACCCTAGCTGGCTGTCGTCGTGGGGCCATCCTGAAAAGAAACAGGTGCTCCATGGTCAAAACAGTATACCTGGTGAGATGACACAAAGTAATCACATAGAAAACTTGAAACACACATGCAATCAATGTTTTCATGCATTAAGTTGGAAATCAAGAAGTCAGGGTCCTGGTGTACGGATACGTCAGCTGCCGCACCAACACTGGAATCCTTGGACTGATACCCACACCCAATACGCTTAACACTATTGCTTCAAATAGAAAAAAAAGATCAGAGTCCCATGTTTTGTGGTATAACCGAACTCCTCTGATACCAATTTGTCACGACCTGTCCTCGGGGCCCGTGCTGTGACTACCCCAAGCCCGCCTTCCATAGGCCAGGGGCTGGCGACTAGCACCAAGGCATAAAATTACCGATAAAAAGGGAAGGCATTGCCTTTGTAAAGTAAAAAAACACCACATAGCAAGCAAGCAGTAGTAAACACTAAGTAAACGCTTGTACAACAGTAAGTGTGGAAAAGTAGTGGGCCAGTATACAAACCCAAACTGAATGTAAAGTACAACTGGAAAGGAAAAGCAACAATAGAAAAGTATAGCCGCAACACTGAGCTATCCACTGGAAATCCCACCTGATGGGTGGGTACAGATAGCCTCCACTACTCCTCAGGTCCAGCCAACCGCTCCGAGTACGTCCCGCCCAGTGGTCCACCTCCAGGTACCATCCTGCACCACAAGCCTCAACCACGATCAGCGTTGTCTGTCGTCTACAACCAACACAACGTAGTGCTGGCATAGCCCGTGTAGGGGTGAGTATAAGCTACTCAGTAAAGACCTCGAGACCCCCAAAGGTCTCCCAAAATCCACAAAGGATAATCCAAAAAGGAAAGATGCAATCAGAAAGTAACATCTGACACTGCTTAGGTATATGCCCATACATATACCTAAGTCATAAATTCTTGTTCGTCTCCAACATCCGAGCCCAAGTACAACCCAGTCCACACAGGAAAGCAAAACGTAAATCCACACAGGATAGCTCAACAGAATCCACATAGTAAAGGAAAACAGGATTTCATCTCACACAGGTATACTTCTTCGTATGACGATAGATATGACCAGATATTTCCACTGATTCATCTAAGTCGTCGGATCCACAAAGGATCGATAGGTACTTACCCCTGCAATGACCCACAAAGGATCTGACCCACACAGGATCGATAGGTAACTAACCCCCGCAATGACCCACAAAGGATCTGACCCACACATGATCGATAGGTAACTAACCCCCGCAAAGACCCACAAAGGATCAGACCCACACAGGATCGGTAGCACTGACCCACAAAGGATCACTGAGTGCTGTAGTAATTTCCGTTGAATCCACTGAGGATCTATGTACAGTCTTCACCGTCATAGTAGCAGTCGCAGCCAGCTCTAGGGTTCCCGCACACAGCAAGCTCGTTCGGGAGGGTCCGCTCCACGAGCCGAGAGGCTGATACATCAACTGACACATATTCCAGATTTTATGTATCCAAAAGTTCCGTATCGTCAACCGGAACTCAACGTCGCAGACGGTGCGTCAATTGGACACCCGGTCTGAGAGTTATTGACCTTTTCGTCCCAGGGGACCTATTGGTTTTTACGGCAAAACCAACCCGACCGTTCTCCACATGCGTCCAAACATCAGGCGGAGTATTCCAAAAGATTTTTCTCACTTAGAGGAATCCAACAAAGTCAACGGCACGTCAATCGGACGTCCGTAGCTCAAGATATGAGTGTTTCCGCTCCGAGGGCCCGGTTGGTTTCGTGTACGAACCAACCAGGCCAAACCCAAAGTATTCCGAAACCTTGAGTGCGATATACCGAAACGACCGTCTCGATCCAAGGATCACATCTCAACTGACGGTGACTCGATCGGAGGCCCGTAGCACATGTTATGGGCGTCCGATCAGAAACGATTCGGTAAAAAGGGGTTTGGGCCCGGTCCGACCCGGCCCGATACCCCCAAGGTCGGCCCGAACCAGGTCCGGGTCCGGCCCGCTCGGGCACGGACAGGCCCGGTCGGCATGGCACGGCCCGGCCAGCTCGGTCGGCGTGGCCCGGCCCGGCCTGGGCGCAGCATGCCCAGCGCGATGGCCAGGCGCTCGGCCAAACGGCCGAGCCGTTTGGAGTGGGGGGCGCCTACCCCCTGGTTGTAACCGCGTCCCCCTATTAATGGGGCCGTTATGCTGTCCGACTGGGGGTTTGAACCCCCGACTGCTCACCTGTGCGGTCGGGCCGCCCCGGCTGGCCGGTTTCTGCCTCCACGGGACCGGCGACGGTCGGTCCCCCCTGCGCCGACGCCGGCGGCCCAGAACCGGCCGCCGGTCTCCTTGCTCCGCGTGGCCCGGAACAGGCCACGACCTTGATTCGTCCGGTGCGGCGCGACGGCGCCGCACCTTTCCTCCGCGGCCCCGCTCCGTCCGTGGTGTTTTTTCGGTTCACCGGCAAGGCGCGACAGCGCCGCGACTTAGTTCAGTTTCACGGTGCGGCGCGACGGCACCGCGCATTCCTTGCCGCACGATTCCGCGTGGTGTGACGGCACCACGCCATTTTGTTCCAATCCACAATTAAAACATCATCAATAATGGAGGAGGGTCGGCCGTGTTTGTGCGGTCCAACCCCCTCTCTTTAGTCGATAGCAAATAGTCGTATTTCACGAAGAACGACAAGGTAGGATTCACGAAAAAAATAAATAAAATAAACAAACCCCTACCTCGTGCGAGCTTGAACGAAGGTTCTTCAAACGAGGATTCTATGCGTGAAGAGGCGTCGTGAAATAAGACGTCGTTTGCGTCGCAATACATGGCGTCACATAATCGGTTTCCGAGAACTCGGCGTTCTTCAACGGAGACCAATGTGTTCTTCGCGTTCTTCATCGAAGATGAAGAAGTTACTCAAGTCCTTAGTCTTTTCTCCCAAAAACTCCACCACAAGGTTCCAACCCCAAATAAAATAAGCTCACCTCTTATTTTATTAACATAACATAACTTTTGAATTTCAAGAGTTTGAAATTCAAACATCCACACTTAACTCACTTAATTAATAACATATGTTATTAATGTTTAAGTTATCAAAAGTTAATGGTGAGTTGAGGGGTTTAAGAATATGAAGGGGTGGGGTTTGTTGTGGCCCCACCACCCTCATAAACTCTCTTGGGAAGGTGGGTAGTTACCCAAAATCCACCCAAAGCCTTAAACCACTTAAAGAAAATAAAAATTATAGTTAAATTATAAATTAAAATTCCACAATTTTTATCATCTTCTCTCGTGAAAAAGCAACTCCGGAAATTGCGTTCCTAAGCAATTACTGGTGCTATGGTTCCATCGGTGCCCTCAGAATTCGATTCCGAGCACCAGTTCAAAAGATAGGAATTCCCGCTCGTTCGTTCACTGAACGTACCCGAGCTAAACTTCGGATAGAAATTCCCGGCACACCGGGCCTCGGAATCAAGTTCCGTCAGAAACTACGTTCTTGTAAAATTCCAAAGAAATTTAAGAAAAAAATTTCCTTGAATTTTATGTGCCTTTAGAATTGAGGTCTATGTAATTGTGAAATATTTTAAATATTCATGTAAAATGATTCAATATTTCTGTATTTTATTCATGGGTCACCTCATATCATAGGAAAATTTATTTGTTTTTAGAGATTAGGATTTAAAACCTTTAGTGGGAACCCTTAGTATATGAAAAATATAAGGTAACACCGTATGTTATGTTAATTAATGGATTACGGTTTTCCAATTAAATACATACCTTTTTAGATATTCATAAGTGGTTATAGCTATTGAATACATACACCTAGGGATACTAACTATAAATGTAGAAAATGTGGTATTTACTCAATCATCATCAGTGCATGATGAGAGATACTAGGACTACAAAACTATATAGACACTTGTGAGGGATATTATTTAGTTAGTCTATAATCTCTTTATGATCCAATATGATAGATGAATGGATAAAACCTATAAAAAATGATGATAAGATATAGTGAAATGTGATGAACATAAAGAATCATGGGTTGAAATAATGATTAATAATTTACTAAATCATAGGAATGATTTTTATAATTATTTTTTTACAATGATGATTAATGTTTGATACTCACAATATGTTCTTATTGTTTTAGTGAATACCTAGAACTAGAAGGAATCACATGGAGAATGAATGTGATAGATAATCCAATGATAATCCTAATGAGAAACCAGATGAAATAAGAGTCGGGATGAAAAATAATATTGGTATTGTCACATAAATATATCTTGATAGGAAAAGTAACTTGAAACAATCTTAACTACTAGATTTACAAAGGAAAGAACAACTCACTATTAATCCTTTTATGTAGTAACATCAACCTTCCTTCAGTGGTTCCATTGATCCACTTATTACTAAGAAACTAATCAATGGTATTGAAAATTTATTATTTGTTCTTGAATCATAAAACCATAAGATATTTATTTTGGTTCTGTATCATTTGGATGGTGCATATGATCATGGTAATAATATTATTTAGAATACGAGGAATGAGGATGAAATTGACTATATGACACGAGAATAGTTTAAGAAGGATTTTTTCAAAAATTATTTTCTTTGAAAACATCACAAGAAAATGTTAAGGGATTTTATAGAACTAAATAAGAAGGATGATGAATCCATTAGAAACTATGAGGAAAATTTCACCAGAATTGCAAGGTACTCATTTGGTTTTATCATCCATCCGGAAATAAAAGTTGGCCAAATATTTACTGGATTGAGACCAAATCTCTTAAAGGAATTTGATATAAGAGACTTTGATAGCTATAAATAAATCATTTGATGTGCCTCAATCATGAAATGGATACTGTAGAATTTCATTTTTCTCATGTGTAACATCCCATGATTTTATAGTATGTCAATTTTTAAATTTATGTTATTTGATAGATAACGTTGCACGCAACACCGAGATAAAACAAAAAATGATATACTATTAATATTATTTATTAAAATGAAAATTATCTCATAGAAATTAAATAGGATTTTATATATAGTATTAACTAACTTATTAAAATATATTATTGAATTCACTAGTTACCAATTCTTTTGAAATAAATATAAAAATGAATTGAATATAGAGGAAATGTTTAAAAATTATTATTTTGAAACAAAGGTGTTTTATCCTAATAAATTAAATTAATTACCATTTGTGAATGAAATTAATGAAATTTATATGTAATAAATTCAATCTAATGTTTAACATTCATACTATGTATTTTTTGGACATTATAGAAAAAAAATCGATTTTTAAACATTAAGTTGCTATATTTTTCTAAAGGTACTTTTACTGCCATTTAATTATGCACTTTTTTTTGAATATTGTGTGTTAAAATTTAGTAAATTATATTTGAAAAATAAACTTTTTTATTAAACCATAATATAAAATTATTATTTGGTTTAATTTGTTGTGTTTTTCTGATAAGTTTCATGTTTTGATGAATTGTAAAAAATACAAAATTTTAATTGAAAATAGATTTTTCATCCAAAGAATTTATATCATTAAATTATATTTTTATTGGTTATATGGTATAATTAGATCAACATTTTATCATTTAATAATATTTAGGTTATTCAAATCAATTTCACATTAAATTTGGATATAAAAAAATTTCAATCTTTGGAACATTTTCACTTTAAAAACTCATTTTCTCATTCCATCAATGAGATTAATTTTTAAATAATTATTAAAACTTTTTTATTTTGAATTTGGAAAAATTTATTCTCTATTTGGAATCAGTGGGTCCAAATTATGTAAATACGCTTCTTCAAAAACTCATTATTTTGTTTTTTATTAACATGGTTAAAGGTAAATCAAGTAGTTAAGGGTAAACATAATAGTATAAATATTAGAAAATTAGCCATAAACTCTTCTAAATTTCATTGGATTAGTGTGTGTTGACTAGAAGAATCATTGGACTGAGATTATAAACATTTGAAGCAACTTGGATGGGAGTGTCACATTTATTATATTTTATTTAATGAAAAGTGAATGATGTCATAAAATAATTTTTAATAACTATATATTATTTCATATTGTGTTATACATAATATAGTAATACTATAATAGTAATTTCAAGTCTGAAAGTTTTATCTTAATCATCATAATTTAATTGTAATTTTTAAGAAATAAAATTAATTACCATAAAGTCATATACAATGATGATGCTATAATTATTTAATTAATTGGAATATAAAATATATGATTATAATAATATTAAAATAAATATAATTTCAAATAATTAATGTCATCCAAAAATTTTACACATAATGTTTACATGGTAGTGATATATTTTAAGTGTTTTTTTGAAGATATCTTGTTTTTTTGAAATTTGTAAAATTCAAAGCAATGAATAGTATCAAAATTGGCATTAATGTTATATTAAAATAATTAATAGTTTATTATATGATATAATATTCATAAAAATAAAAAATTACACCAAGTTATTTGGATTAAGTTTAATATGTCATCAATCACCCATTTATGGTTATTTTGTCATTTTAGAGTAACTATATTAATCCTTAAGAAAAAAATATGTTGTCATTGTAAGATTTAAAGAGATTAAATAAGGGATTAAGCCAAAATTTATGGGTAATAATATGACATAAACTTGTCTAAAAATTATTATTTGAAAGTTTTTTCACCCATATTCATCTTATATTTTAAATAACACACTTTGGATCTATTTTGAAATGAATATAAATTTATATTAAATTTATATTTTTTGGGTTTAAAAAAGTGTTTCTCACCTCAATTACAAAAGGGAACCTCCTCCCTCACTTTTTTGACACCACATTGAGGCTTATATGTCACGAACTAACCCAGGTCAAACATGAACAGGTCACCCACACTGGTATGTGACAAGGCCTAAAGGGCGTTCCCGATCCCCATGGGCTAGAAACTAGTGCTGGGCATGAAGATTAAACCATTGGGAATTATTTGGCCCATAAAAAGAAGATAAAAAATAGAAAATTGAACAAAAAAAATAAAAATAAACACTCATAGTGAAAATAAATTAACTCCTATATGTACCTCTATGTGAGCTCATAGGTCACCACAAAATAAAGATACATGTTCACTCCAAGAGCGATCCAAAACTCAGAGACCCTAGTACCAAAAGGATAGAGCATCTATGAGCACTGAAATGATCATTATTAATGCCCAAGATAAACCAAGACCAATGCCCAAACTCTAAAGTGAAATAATTTCTTTCTAGTTTGAAAATATGATATATTAAAAAAAATAAGGTTTTCTACTCTTTTATAAAAATGAGTATTAGGCTTCTATTTTTATGGAAAACACTTTCTTTCATTTCAATTTTCAAAATAATTACCCAAAACACATAAGTAATTTCAATTAATTATTTTAAAAAACAAATAGGGGTAGAATATTCATTTAAATATATAAAAAAAGGTATCATGGGATCAAATAACCAAAATTCCCATAATAAAAAATCAGAATATAAAAATATGTAATCATGGGTGTTTCATAAAACATCTCCATACTGATCCCTAGATGTACTCAATTCGGAACCACCTGCCAGACTATGGTGAAGCTCCTGAGTCAATGACAAACTTGCCTCACTATACTAGCCAATCTAGTGGAAAGACCCACCTAGAATCTTAGATAATCCAATGGGTATTGACCCATCTAATCATGTTTTATCAACAATCGTCATTAAACCCTCTAAAGGAAACCTAGGTAACCCATGGTAGTAATGTACTGTTTGTGTAGGTGGCCCTCCTACACATGACTCACCTTACATAACGTCACCACTCTTGCCGGCCCCAAACATGTACAACACCTATACGATAACCCATTTTGATAAATCCCCTATATAGGTTGTCCCACTATATATATATATATGTATATATGATGTTATAAAAGGTGAAAACCAAGACGTTATCTCACACAAGACTATAAAACATTTCTCAAAAACATTAAAAGATGCCAACTATGCATTTTAACATTCAAAACACATTTCTTTCTCAAAAAAACATGAGGTGCCACCTGGGCCACATACCTATTCCATTTCATGAACACTCACACATCATTTCCAAAACCATTTCCAAGAAGATATAAAACACCATATTTAAATTTGAAAAGCCAAACGAGCCTTCACCTTCTACCGTAAATTCCATATTAGAACCATGATGAAAGAATACGATATACATAGGGATGAAAACAGGATTTAATACATTATATTAAATATTTTATTTTTAGAAAAACAATATTTTATAATAACCTTAAGTTCCAAAACCATTTAAATTCAAAATTACACAACCAAGGCCCCATACATTTAAGAGAAAGTTTGAAAGACAGGCTTAATTCGAAGAAAAACATTAGAAATACTAATTTCACACTAAAAACCATTAATGGAACCAATTTTTAATATTTAAAATTTAAAACAAATTGAGCACTAGAATACATGACTACTTCCAAACAATGTCAAAGATATGTTTCAATGTTAAAAACTTGTGCAACAAGCTTGGATAAATTATGTAAAACAAATAAATAGCTATTTCTAACAACCACAACCAGATCACAAAGAATATAAATACTAAATAAATATAGAACATATTTTTTAAGAAATAAAGAAATTATGGATTTAAAATTAAATGTATGGGAATCGGGAACCTACCATAGGAAGAAGAAAAACAACTGATAATTGTCTTTGACAGATTTAACAACAGTATAAACGCTTCACCCTTGCAAACACATACATTCATATCTATATATATACCCTTTAAGCCCATGTAAACATTCCACCTACCAGGAGGGAAAATGTAATGGGGGGTGCATATATATACACTCCTATGCGTGTGTGCACTAGCCTTCCCGAAGTTATCAAACATACTACAAACACCACCGAAGATGAAAAAAACCACGACAAAGACAAACACACTCAAAATTAATTAATGAAAACTCAAACATCACACCCCTAAATTAAAATCAAACTGAAGCGAATGATTTAAAGACCATTATTGAAATCGAGGCGAAACTCGATGCCTTTGAAAACCATGGAATGAATAATCATCAATGAGACCAACAAACCCTATTCGTCAGGAATCAACCAATAAAAAAACCCAAAAATAAATTAGGGTTGGGACATGGCATGAGAACCACCTAGAAGTGACTCACATCAAAAAATTGTGGAAAAATAAGAGAGAGGAGACTCACCAGAGGAATTCTTACACAAAATCAGAAGGCGAAGCGGTTTCCTTAAGCAGGAAGTGGCGCACCAGAGCACTCATGGTCGGTTGGGTCATGTGAACAAGAGAGGGGGGAGGCTAGGTCACATGAGCATGAGAGGGAGAGGGTCAACCAAAATATGAGGATCCACCATCGGAGGAGGTATGACTACCGGTGGGGGAGTAGGAGTCACACATGAGAATTTCGGCTGGTAGAGGTCGTGCATGCATGGAGCAACATGGAGGAGGCATGTCACATGAGTGAGAGGGGACGAAAAGAGAGAAGGGAAAAATAAATACAATAAATTAAATAAAAGAACCTGAAAATTTAAATAAAATAATAACAATAAATTTAAAAGTAAAAATAATCATAAATAATACTATCGTTATTACTATTAAAACATTATTTTGATTTTAATTCATCTCTCATTTCATTTATAAATTTTATTCAAATTTTATATTATTTTAAAAACTATGAAACTACATGGTTTGCATGTGGTTTACCAAACTCTACGAGAATCGTTCACTAGACACTACCAAGTCTAGGAAACCCTTTCTTGGTTACCTATATCCAGATGCACGGTTGAGAAAACTATGCTCAAATTGTGTCACTCAGTGCTACCCACTTATAGAGCCAAGCCGAACGATTGTTTTATAGTTTTATAAACCATTCACAATTCATTCAACATAACTCACACTCACCTAGGCGCCCTCATGGGCACCGCATGGTTACCCCTAACCATGTGGGAAAACTCTGAAACTTTAAAAAAGATTCCAAAAATTTAAAATTCGACATACTATATACAAAAACTAAAAAAAAAGACTAAAAAGAGTTAAAATGATTAAAATAATAAATATTCATGGTTGGGGTGTGAAAATTCTCCCCAATATAAATACTTTTTCCCCCCAGAAACACACCCAGCCAAATGAGGAATCGAACTCAAGTTCGAGACTAAATGAGGCCAATGAAATCACAAACTTGGTGTCACATTTCACTCTACTGGTCACACATTACCAGACCTAAGGGAAAATTCATAGAGTAGAACCATGTGGAAAATAGGAGGTTTATCCCCACCCCAAGAAACTGATCAACCCTGACCACTCTAGAAGGAACCACAATAAGATCTGTGGTGGGTCTTCACACCATTTTGGAAATGACTGGTTTTGACCACCAAGTTTTGATAGATATGGTAAACCCAACAATAATGGTCCAAAAACACTTTTTATATACCAAACCCCTACCAAATGGGGTTCCCGATAAAAAAACCCCAAACCAAATAGTAAACTGGACCATTATTCATTGTTTCCCAAGACACATGAATCTCCAAAAATATCATAACCTAGAACTAAAACCAAAACTGGTCCACAGAGGTTAACCCCAAAAGGAAAGCCATTTAGAGACTCACATCAAAAAGGAGATGACAATCAAGTGTTCTCTTACATAAGAGACAACCTGAAATATAGAAGTTTACAAGGATAAAAGGTCATCATGCCTTATTAAAACTAAATAGGGACTTTCAAAAACAAAGGCTGCAATGGAGAGAAGATCCCTCAATGCCTTTTTAAACAAAAAAACTCTAAGGTAAGGAATTCATAATTGAGAAACATAAACTATCTCTATCCTATCACAATAGACAAAAATAGGTCCAAGGTCCTCCACACATAATGGTTCATGACTGTGTAAAAATATTCACTATGAGACCTATGGCTAGAGCTCTGATGTCTTTAACCATCTGCTTCCCCGCAGTCAGGATCTTTCTATTAATAACTTAAACATCATCATTCAGTAGTGAAACTTATTAATCCCCTTTTAAATGACCAAAGAAACCAGGCCAAAAAGAATATCTCTTAATAAGTCACTATAAAGAAGACATTCTCTTATTTTTCAGAAAACAACGGTTGGAGACAAACAAAGGATACTCAGGTGTGGTCCAAGTTTAGGAAAGGCTTCAGCTCTAACACTCAATTCACAGTCTGGGTAGATCCATCAATGGGAATAATAATAGAAACAATTATTCATAATTTACTAAAAAACCATAACCTTATAAACATTTACAAGGTCAAACCACTAAAAATGGAAAACAAAAATTCCCAAAACCAATATTCACCTAAACTTAGTGGGAGGTATCTTAGAGTCCACCCACCCACTCATCTCCAGGACCATTCTATGACACACTAAAAAATAATGGACACAATGCTGAATCAAAACTGATAAAAAACAAAAACCCCACACATCAATCAAAAACCAAAATCCAAAATCAAATAACCATTCTAACCTCATCTTTAGCATTTCAAAACCAAAAGACCATAAAAAGGGTTTCCAAACAAATAAGAAACACCAATAAATTTCTCACACAATTTTCAGAACATTTAAATTACCCTATATTAAATCCAATATTTAGAAAACAAAACAACTTAAATTCCCACCATTTTTATTCCATGAAGTCTCACATATATGTATCTCTTTACTATATGAAGCAACTATCCAAAAATACCTCCACTTTTCCACTTGCCACATGTGTACCACCGTATATGAGATCACTCTTAGAAAATACAAGGGTCATTTCAAAAAAATTTCTCATTTCTAAAAAAGATCATTTAATTTAAATAAAAAATAAGAAAGCAACTTTCATCTCACCTTAAAAATAGTATTTCCCAAACCCCAAAATGATTTCCAAAACACTTTCCATTTTCCCATTGGAATCCACACATTCTATTAAAATGAAACAATTTCCATTTCAAAAACCAGTTTTCCACTCCAAAAACCATTTCTCCCATTTAAACCCCCTTTTTTATAATCCATTTTCATTTTATTGAAATCTAATCAAGCCAGCCTAATCTAATACCCAACAAAACTCTCCTCAAAACTTCCAAAAATAAAGAACTAGTGGTTGTGCCAACCCGAAAACATGGATTAATAGACCATGCTCTGAGTGAGTATCAACCACATGATGTATCTTGAACCATGATATTAAGATGCACATGGGTTACTACTCCATGTTATCCCATTGTGTAACACCATATCACTCCTTTTGTCATCCCTTATCCACAAAGACCAAACAAAAGAAAAATTTAAATCTCAGACTTCTCCTAGAAATTTGAGGCTTGAGATAGGGAAGGGTTCATACGTCCTTCCTCCATATAACTCTTGTCCTAAAAGTCCTAATCTCCAAGGTACCTGACACACCTAATTACAAGGGCCTCCTCTAATACTATTTTGTCACAATCCAACCAAAGTGGACCCTAAATAGGTTAACCAAGCCAGTCTGCGATAAGGCCCGGAGGGCATTCCCAATCTCCTCGGGCTAGTAACTAGTTCCAGACATCAATATAACACAGTTGGGAAGTATTTTTCCC
Source organism: Viscum album (assembly GCA_963277665.1). Lineage (NCBI taxonomy): Eukaryota > Viridiplantae > Streptophyta > Magnoliopsida > Santalales > Viscaceae > Viscum > Viscum album. Next base: position 526,429,094 of record OY728150.1, read on the forward strand.
GTGAAAAAAAAAGATAAATAAATAAAAATTGAACAGAAAAATAAAAATAAACACTAATAGGGCAATGATCACTTAGAGAGCGATAAAAAAACTTGGAGAACCTAAAATTGAAAAGAGAGAGTAGGCGTGAGAACCAAAATGCTCAATTGGAATGTAAAAGATAAACCATGGCCAACAAACAACTTATAATGTATCAAAATACTTGATAGATTTAAAATTTGACATATAAAAAAATATAAAAGAACGAGTTTCTACTCTATTATCAAAATGAGTATTAGGCTGCTATTTTTATGAAAAACCATTTCAATCATTTCAATTTCCAAAAAAAATTACACAAAACAAATAGATCATTAAAATTAATTCTTTTAAAAAGAAAATAGGTCTAGAACATGAATTTTAATATAAAAAGAAAATCAATGGTGTCTTGAGATCAAATAACCAAATGTGAAACCAAAGAAAATAGGAACATTAAAATCTGTAATCGTGGGAATTTACTAAACATCCCTAGAGCAATCCTTAGAAATACTTGGTTTAGAACCACCTTCCAACGTATAGTGAAGCTCCCTATCAATAACCAAATAGACACCCAACACAGACTAATCAAGTGGAACATCCCACCTGGCCTCTTATCTAATACCGGTGGTACGAACCTGACTAATCGGGGTTGATCAGCAACTGTCACTTGACCCTCTAAAATAAACCTAGGAAACCCATGGTAGTAATATGATTTGTACGTAGGAGGCCCCTGTATGCCTGAATCACCTTTCCTACCATCACCAATATTTCCTAAAACAAACATAGAAAACACCTATATGATAATCCATAAAGGGAAACCCCCTATATGTGTTCCCACTATATATATATATTTATATAACATTATCAAAGGTACTAACTAGGACATCACGTCACACAAGCCTATAAAAAATTTCTAAAAAACATTTAAAGATTCAAACCAATAATTATCACTTTCAACCCAAATTTCATTATTAATACAACCTGAAGTGTGAACCAAGCCTCATACCAAGTCTATTTCAAGTACACTCACTAAACACTTCCAAAACCATTTGTAAGAATATTTAAAAAACTTTTTCACATATTCGATTCCAAATAGGCCTTCACCTTCTAAGGTCAATTCCATTTTAAAAAAATTATGAAAGTATATAATATACTTAGGCTTTACAAACATGATTTACCGAATTAAAAGAAATATTTAATTTTTAGAAAAACACTATTTCACAACCCCCATAAGTTCTAAATCCATTTAAAAGAACAATTAGACCCCTAAGGGACCACATATTTAAGGGAAAGGTTAAAAAAATTCTTAAATAGATGAAAACCATTTGAAATAATTATTACACACTTCAAACCATTAACAAAACCAATTTTTAATATTTAACATTTGAAACCAATTGAGCACTAGAAATACATCACTAATTCCAAACAAGGTTGAAGACGTGTTTCATACTCATATTTTTAATAACTATATAATTTTTAATATATGATTATATAGAATAAAAATTAGACTATAAATATTAATTTGAAATATTAAATATTTATATTCATCATGATATTTTATTAGTAATTTTTAATAAATAAATAATTATCTTAATTTCTTATGCGATGATCATGTTTTAATTATTTAATTAATTGTAATATCAAATAAATGATTATAAGAATATTAAAATAAATATTATTTTAAATAATTAATCACATTTGAAACATTAATAGATAAATTTGACATGTTAGTTATATATTACAAGTTTTTGTTGAAATATGTCTTGTTTTATTGATTTGTGAAACTCAAAGTAATGAATAGTATCAAAATTTTCATTAATGTTATATTAAAATAAATAATAGTTTATTACATGATATAAAATTCCTAAAAATATAAAATTCCAAAAATTTATTGGTACTAAGTTAAATATGTCATAAATGATCCATTTATGATTCATTTGTTATTTTAGAGTAACTATATTAACCAATAAGGAATAAAAACACATGTTTTCACAGTAAGAGTTAAAGAGATTTAATAAAGATTAACTCTAAAAAATAAGGGTAATAATCTGAGCTAAACTTGTATAAAAATTATTAGTTGAGAGTATTTATACCAATACCAATCTTATATTCTAAATAATTCACTTTGGATCCATTTAAAGATGAAAATTAATTTATATTAATTCAATAATTTTAAGTGTTGATATTGAGGTCTTATGATATCATCTACCAGATTTTATCAAACGGTTTTTGTTTAGTTTGATTGTGGATGTTATATTTTGATACCATTGATGGTTTATAGTTAATGTATTCACATTTCATAGACTAGTTTTTCAATACAAATTTTTATGTTTTTTATGTTTCACCCCTTTGAAATGAAGAATGTATTGGAATTTTTATGTGAAGATAACGGAACACTATATCCCATCAATGCATCGGTAGGTCTCACAAAAAACTAGTTTAGGTATTGGCTAAGGCCTTACCTATTTATGTATGGTGTCTTGGCCGATTCTGGGATAGTTTGTTTATAATATTTGGAATACAGCATTCCCTCATTATCAGATTAGTTATTGATATTACATGTGATTATTCTTTTAGTATAATATCAATGTGATTATTTATGTGATTATATTATTTTCATTTATTCTTACCATATCATACTTGATATTTTGTCTAAATGGCTTATGTTTTAGTTATACAACCTTCTGTAATTTTTATGCTTATTTATTCATAATATCTTCCATTGTAAGCTTACACTTATTGAGAATCTGGTCTCACATCCTTTTTGTTTTATTTTTCACAGGATTCCAAGATTTATATTATAATTGATATGCAGTGTTATGCTAGGATAATATTGGTGATCTCAATGGTTTTACTATGTTTTATTATTTAGTTTCAATTATAATGTATGTTTCAAGTATGTAATCCTATTTCCAAAACTGCTATATTGATTTCCCTTTTAGGATTTTAATCTTGTATCTTTATGAATGTAATAAAGTGAGGAACCAGTTTTGGGCTACTAGGTTCAGGGTATTTATATCATGATTTTGAGGGAAAAAGAGAATGCTAAAATTATGAAGAAATTATAATCATAAAAGGCATGGATGATAGAAAATTAATTATCCTTCATGTTAAATGTATGTAACAAATCATAGAGTAAATTTACTTATGGGGTGTCATAAATTCTTTATGTCTGGAAAATAAGGTCATAGATCATAAGAATTATGAAGAGGTGTGAAGAGGGAAGTCAATGATAGTGAGAAAGCTCAACCAAATTTTCCACCCACACTCTAATGATTTAACTACAAAGAGTACGGAAATTATTCCAATAAATGATGAAATATGAGGATTAATGATGAAAATTGGTTTGAGTAGTCTATCAATCCAAGAGGAAAAGGTAAATCTCATGTGATTAAAAATAATTATATGGGGCAAAGGAATGCAGTGTTGAAAGACACACTTATTATACACTATGTAATTGAAAAAATATTATTTCATTTAGGTTATAAATATTATTTTATATATGAAATTTTTCAAAGGGTATCACATCACCGCTAAAATGATTAGATTTTTTTAGCAGTAAAAACATCTAATGGTATAATGATCACATCTCAAGTCAATAGCTCCTCTTTAAAAGAAGTTTGTGGGAATAGTATTCTATTAAATGTTTTGAGTCTCCCACTTGTTGAATTTAATGTGAAATTTTAATTGGATTAAATCTCTTTATATTTAGAAAATATCAATTCTTAAGGAATATAAGTAAAATTCTATATTCCAAGACAACCTATTATCGTATTTTAGGGTGGGGGAAAAATCTGAACATCCAATGGAAATTTCTTCTACTTGACGAGTTTTATTTCCTATTCATAGGGGAAATTTTTCTCAAATGATGGGGGAAAATGTCTACACAGAATATATTCCTATTGATCAAGATTATGATGATTTATTTATAAAATTATTTCCTAATTTTACACTAAACCTGGAGTTGATTCTTCAATATAATTCATACTTGATGTACTCATTTTCAAACAATCCCTATAGAATGGACCTAATTGATTTGGAATAATTAAAGAAGAAACAATAGGATAATCTAGATAACAGATTCATATTACTAGGCACATCACCATTTGATGAACATGTTATTTTTGTTAAGAAGAATGATTGGTTATTGAATATTTTCAATGATTTTTTATAATATAAAAAGATCACTATCATAAAAAATATCTTATTTCATTTATTGACTTCTTATTTGATCAACTATATGAAGATAAATATTTATATAAGATTTATATTTATCGAAGATATAAAACATTCATGGAAAAGAAAAAGCATATACCCAAGAAAACTTTTCATATAAGGTATAATAATTATGAATTTATAGTGATTCCATTTTGACTTACGAATTCCCAAAATATATTCATAGAAATAATGAATAATTCTTTAGATTCTATATCAATTTGTTTGTGGTAGTCTTTATAGATGATATTAAAATTTATTACAAGACTAAGGAAGTGGGTGAAGATCATTTAAGGATTGCGTTGAAGTCCTAGTGGAAGGATAAATTATATACAAAATTTAGAATGTTTATATTTTTGACAAAAAAGGTTTTTTTTCAAGTAATATAATATCAAGAGAGGGTATATCAATAGATCATTGAAACATGGAAATTAATAAATATTTGCACAGACAAACCATGGTGATTGAGATTTGATGTTTTATTGTGTTTGATTGATACTGCCAATTTTTTGTGATGGATTTCCCACATCAATCTAATCCAATAACCATGTTGACTTACAAGGGAGTAATGTTCCTTTATACAGATGAATACAAGGAATATTTCATGAATTGAAGAGAAGGTTGGTCATTTTAAATATACTCACACATCTCTATAGTGGAGAGTGGTTTATGATCTATAGTGATGAATCAAATAATGGTTAATGATGCATCCCCATGTATAATTATATGGAGATAACATATGAAACATTCCAAATGAATATTCATAATTAAAATTACTCAATTCAGGATTTGGATTTTAAAGTAGTATCGTTTTCATTGAAAATATAGAGGCATTATATTTATAGTGAAATATGTGACATATATATTTTGATTATAATATATTGAAGTATATATTCACATAGAAAGAGTTGAATATGAACTGAAGGATACAATTAGAGTTAATTAAATGTTGTAACTGCTAAATACATTAGCACCCAACAAATGAGAATAATATGGTTGGTTATTTGAGTTTGAAATACCATCTTAGTTTTTCCATGATGAGGACTAAAAGATATCCAAATAAATATAGATTTATAGAAAATGGATCTTAAAATATTATGGAATGGGGGATAGATATTACCTTTATCATACAAATGATCAACCATACATCCAAATGAGGATTAAAGAGGTAAAAAAGTAAGATGTTGAACTAAAAACAAAGTTAGTATAATTCTAATGTTTAACTATGATTATGATAGGATGATAACCATCATGAACGAAGTATGTGTTATGTCAATGAATTTGTTTTAGTATAATATAGGTGAATCTCATTGTTAACCATTCTTTATTATTCCTTGATATATAAATATGTATTGGGTTCTAAAAGAGTACTTTGTGTACGAATATAGAAAAATGGATATTGCAGTTCATATATCTTGTTATTCGATATACTAAGAAGTTATAGTTGATAGATAAAATTCTATGAGAATATCACAACCATTACTCACCCCAAAATGGAAATGAGAAAACATTATATTAGATTTCATCTTCAGTCTCCTTAAAACATCTAAATTCCATAATATTATTTATTTTGTAGTCAATCTCCATAAAATTTAAGAATAATATATTGAAATTGGATAAATTTTTACTCTTGATTAACTTTATAGGGTATAGATTAAGTAAGTGATAAGGTTTCATGGAGTACCACATTCTATTGTATCTGATTGGGATTAGAGGTTTACCGCGATGTTTTAGATAAATCATCAAAAATATTTTAATATGAAGTAGAAATATATTACTAAATATCCTACACAAATAGATGGTCAGTCAAAGATGAAAATTGAAACCGTAGATGATATTTTTAGATTATGTTCTATGGATTTAAAAGGTGGTTAGAAGAAACACTTTTCTTTTTTGGAGTTTTCTTTTAAAAGTATATTTCATTAAAGAATTAAAATGGTTACTTATATAGCCCTAAATTGTCGGTTGTGAAAATCTCCAATGTGAGAGGATGGATATGGGGAGTGAAATCAATTGGAAATTTTTCTAGCTGAGTAAATGGAAGAAAAAGTTAGATCCATTTAAAAACAGATCAGGACATCTCAGAGTCAGTAGAAAAGTTCTGCTAATAATCATCCTCAAGATCTAGATTTCATATTTGGTGACAAGGTATTCTCTAAAATATCTCATTAGAATACAGTTATTATATTTTTAATGAAGGTAATGATGATCCTAAGTAATAATAGTCCTATTGAAATCATTGATCATATTTGGATGGTGATTATCATTTGGTGCTTCCACCAAATCTCTCTCCATTTCATGATTTGTTCTATGTATCTCACATGAGGAAGTACATAACTAATAATCCACATTTATTGAAATAATATTTCATACCAGTTTAGTATGATATATCATACAATGAATAAATAGTAGAGATTCTGGAGTGAATAATGAAAGTTTTTTGCAATAAGGCCACTCACATGGTTAATGTTTTTGGTTAGATGATAAATTTATGGAAGCTAAATGGGAACTTGAGTATGTGATGAGGTAGTAATATCCTTCATTATTTATATCAGAGTGAAAAAATTTCAATGGTGATATTATTATAAGGAGAGTATAATGTGAAACCATAAGAATTTATGATATATTTATCTTTAAATTAATTTAATTTTTTTGATAACATTCTTTACATTCAACATCATGTTTAAAAAAGGCCGTGATATTAAATTGAATTATTATTATTAAATGTGAGAGTTATCACCTTGATATTAGATTATATAGTAAGAATATGACCAAATAAATTATGAAGAATTATTTTTTACACATTTATATAAATAATTAATTGGTTATAAATTGGATTGAAATGAATATAAAACTACAAGAAAGTAAGAAAGATAAGTTTTTCCTGAGAAAATATTTTTAAACACACAATGTGTGATTTTAATAATAAATTAAAAATAGATATATTTTTCAAATTTTTAAATATATTTAAGATAATATATTAACTAAAATACTTTTTCAATCATATAACGTGTTTTTCCAATATATGGAATAACAATACATCTAGATTTAAGATTAAAAATGCGTTATTTAAAACGGGTTGTTATGTTTTTCATAATTGTTTCAGAATTAATTTTTGGCACATCTATTAATTGAATATTTTATAATGGATTAATTATTTTGAATATGAATAACTAATATAAATTAATTGAATAATTTCTTTTCAAAATTAATTTTAGAAACAATATACAAATTTTAACACAGTGAGGGTTAAAATGGTTTTACTAGGGGTTATACTAAGAGATAATGATAAAAATGAAACTTTATATATTATAAATCCTATTTTATCAAAATAAATAAACCTAAAATCATATTAAATTATATTTACTAGAAATTTTTGGCCACTTTCACTATAATTTGACTTTCATTTTATTTTAATATTTTAAGTAATTCCATGTGTGTCCCTCCCCTCACTTATAAATTTGCACATCTTGTACTCCCGCATTCACAAAATTTGAACCCTATATTTTAGCCAATACCTACCAAAAAAACTGTCTTATATTTATTGATATCTTTGTTGATCTTATAAAACTACCCAAATACCGTCTTTTGAAGTATTAATGTACATGCCAAAGGAAGAATCCCAAAGAAGAAGTAATATTCTTATGTCACACTTTTCAATGTGTATTTTTAATTATAATTAGTATAAATATATTGTATCCATTATAAAATAATGACTCAAATATTATCAATATACTGATATTTTATTATTATTTTAGGAGAATCATTTTCTATCTCCTTCCCATCCATTGGAAAATGATAACGACACTCATGCATGCATGTAAACTACCACCTCCACGTTGTGATACAATTTTTATTTCATTTAAATGTTAAATTTATAGTAATAAAGATATAGTTAAAGAATATAAATAATATTTAGGATATAATTATGATTCTGGATATTTGAATTTTTATATTCCTTTCTTATTTTGAATCCATCAAAAAGTGAAACATCACTTGAGCGTATATGTTGACTAATACCTCCACAAAGTGACGTAATAAATTTTCCATAACCAATTTATTAGAAACGTGATTGAATCATATATAATGAAAAATATTATACTTATTTCATGAAAAATATTTTGGATATAATGAATCAATGACCAAGGTGTTTGTACCGTAGCCATCGAACCAAAACATGCATTGAAAATAGATGAGTTTTCACCTAAATGTTCATTTTAATGTAGAAATTATTAATAAAAGGATAATTGTTAATTATATTGTAATTATATATAGTATAATATTTTTAATAATAGTTTTTAATTATATTAATAGTAGATGTACACTAATTATATAAGATGTTTTAATGAATATAGAGCAAGATAAGACTTTACGTAAGGGTTTTATTTTACAATGTCACGCCTTTTTGGGATTTCCTATGGTAAATTTTCATTGAAGGTAATATTATATGGATGTTATAAATTAAAAAAACTATATTTTATTCTTATATGGATATTACTATAATTTAATGTATAGTAATCTCTTTACTCTCTTTTGTACCAAAAAGTTTCAAGAAAAAGGTTTTTAAATAAAAGAAGAACTTATTTCCACTTTGGTTTAATTTTTTTTATTCCATGATCATGATCTTAAAAAATTATTATAGTTTTTACATACAACGGAAATTTTTTTAAAATTTATTTTTCAAAACCTTTACAATTATTATTTTTTTAATAAATAATATTTAAAAAAATTATGATTTAGCTGTTTTTTGAATTTTTATAAGTGTAAAAAGAATGTTTTCTTTTAATATAGGTGGTATTAAAATATTTTCTTTTCATTATGACTATACATTTATTTTTATGTTATTTTATATGTATTAATTTTTATTTTCCAAGAAAATAATATTTAAAATAATTTTACCAAAATAAAGGGATATTTTTTTTATTTTTTAGAAGAAAGGTTCAAATGATCACTAAAAGTTATTTGTCATATATTTTAATATAATTTATATATTATTATTAAATATTGGGGATATGATCTTCTGAAACCATCCAATTTATTTCTTATGATGGATAATGATGAAGATAATTTAAGGATGATTCAATAAAACCCATTTCATTCTATGAGTTAATTAAGTTATAAATAAAACATTAAGAAATCCATTTCATTTCCATGGTTTATACAATAATGAAATGATGAATTGTCTATGAAACGTATTTTTTGGATTATTATAATATGAAATGATGAATTTTTATGACCATATGGAATATATATGTATTCTTATCATTATGTGATGGTTGTGAATGAAATTCTATAACCCTCTAATGCATTGGGGAAAGAATGATATCTCACGTGATAATAATGACCCATTGGGGAGTGAACCATGTTTATTAATGGAATATTTCCAACATGATAAGCTTGGGAGTGATCCTTTATTAAGGAAATGATGGAATGTAGAGTGAACTCAATACACTATGATATCCTTGAAAGTGATACTTAACTAAGGAAATGATTTTCTGTGCTTATGTATATGCCACAAATTTATTTCTTAGGGTTAAGATATGTTCTCATGAATACTAATTTATTATTTACATTTCAAAATTATTATGATTATCTTGTGTTATGAACAAAAATTATTCCATGATTCATGAATATTGTTCATTTATTGATTCAGTATGACTCTCTAAGGTAATAATTATGTAATCATATCATTATATTTATAATCACCAATAATCAGTGATTAATATCTCATACGTTTACCCTTAATGAGCATTTGATCTCACCCATTCATATTTTTATTTTTTCCCTAGGTTATGAAGAGATATATAAAGTAATAAATGTTTAATAAGGATACTATAAGAGAAGAACATTGTTGGAGAAGTAGAATATCTTTTATGAAATAATTGGATCATGTATCTAGTCTCCAAATACAACAAACCTTTATTGTCCTAACATGTTTATAATTTTGAAATATATTGAATATTAATATAAAATGATGAAATATTTATATATATATATATTTTGGTTCACCTCAAGGTGTAAGGATAAGTGGGGTGGTTAATAATCCAATTAATAGATGAGTGGAGTGTCACTTTTGGAAATATTCATTAATTAATATAAAATAAATATCACACTCAAGAAAAGTTTCTCTAAAATATATAATTGATAAAATATGTGATGTTTAGATACTTATTATCCAATCAATTTAGATAATTTTTTTGATATTTATTTCCATATCTCTTAATTTAACTCCTTATTAACTATTTAATCATTTACCAATGTGATTAAAGTTTACCATGGTTATTAATTTTTTTCTAAAATGAAATGGAAAAAATTTCTTAACTTGAGCATGCTAATTCAAAATCATTAAACCATTTTACATGATTCAATTTTTAGTGGTATTAAATTTTATATTTTCTAAATTTAATCTAAATGAAATATTTTTTTTCAAAAATTATATATTAAGAATAAAAATGGATTTACACCAAAATCAGGTATAATATTGATTTACCTGATATTTATTGGTATATAATTAAAAAATAAAATTACTATTTCATTAAAAGAATTTAAAATTTAATGGACAACTTTGAATATTTAATAAATTGAAAAGGACAAAAAATTTTATTTCTAAAAAATATAACTTATGTTCTAGAAACACCGAAATTAATTTATAAATCCAACATATTAATTTTTAGTTAATTATTTAAATCACTAAATTCTTATTTGATGGATAAAGTGGGTCAATATATTTTTAATCCATTTTAATATTATAATAATTTCCTAAAATTTATCGTATATTTTAGAAATTATACTTTCACTTTTCAATTAATTTTTTAAAGAATCCCATGAATTCACCTTAAGTTAATTTTGACTAGATCTATAAAAAAATTAAGTTCATAATACCAAATAAAAAATACAAAATTTATAAACATTAATATAAATAAAAAACAAAAAAATGCTTAATTTTTGTAGATAAATTATTCATAAGAATAAAATAAATTTTTACAATAATTTTGTTGAAAAAACTCCTTATTAAATGAATAATTACATATTTATATTATCTTAACATATACATAAAACCACCTCATGAAATTCCCTTATGGTATAAGGGTATGATGTGAAATAGTTTCTATCACGGGTTGTGGTAAAACAAGTATAGATCTAATACTGATTTCCAAGGGCTTGAAATTCTTGAACAAGTGATATTTCTCAAGCCATACTTGTTGAAGTCAGTCTTAGGATTGTTTTAGCGAAAACCATAGTGACACCACCTCTATTCCAATGTCAGACATCTGAAACTCATAAGAAAGATGGATACTACTTAATTCCATTTCTTCTCCAAACTATATATATTTCAAAATAATTTTTATAGTATTTATACCAACCAATTACTTGTCCATGTCATAATGGTAACATTTAATAGTTTTATATTCTTAATATATTATGGGTCATTTTATATTGGTGTTTCATTTGATACATTCTAATAAAAAATATTTAATTAATGAGAAATATATAATAAATTCATGGATTATTATTTTCTACCCTAATTTAAAATAATTCCCTCTGTGAAATTAAATTACTATGATGAATGAAGTGTAGTTATTTTTATCACATTATATCTCTAGTTTCCCATAAAGTATCCTCATAAAATATCTTTCTCTAAAAAACATCATCTAGGTCGGAGATCTTATTCCTCAAGAATTTATCACTGTGACCCAAGATATCTACCAGTCTTTCCTTACAAGGGAGACCATTTTTCAATTTAAAAACATCCATTTTTAATAGTTTCTTGTGATATTGTATGTATAACATTACAAGTGATATATGGAATACATCATAGAATTTTTTAGAGATGTGTATGGATTTTTTAATAATAATATACAACCCAAAAATAATCAAGAATATCAATGGAATTGATGTAACTAGGACTGATCTTCCCCTTCATCCCAAAAATCAAAACCTTATTACATGGAGATATATAGAGGAATAATTTTCCGCTAACATTAAATTATAGTTTCTATGATGAATATGAAATTAATTATTTTAAAAACATTGTGAAACATTCACATGTTACTAGATTGTGTGAAATGTTTCTGTTATTTCAATGATATGTCAGGGTCCTAATAGTTTCATTTTCCCAACATCATCTCTACATGTCATAGTCTTAGACCTCTTTCTATAAATATCCTCATATGGTGCCTATCGAATTATAGAGTGGAATTTTTGTTATAAATATAGTTAGTAGAAGGATGATTTTTATCATAATATACATTAAATTCCATTGATCAAAATATTGAAATATATTCCAACATCTATATATTACTTTAAAATTGGCTTTTGGTTTTAGTGTGATCGGTTATTTTTTTTGAGCTCTGTATCGAGATATTGTTATAGACTACTCCAAAATTTGATGTGAACCTTTGATATCAGTAGCATATAATTGAAATTTGTATTTCATTAATCCTTACAATATCATTTATATATAACATTTCATGTTGATCGAGTGATGAATTTTCATGGATCACAATGAATTGTGATGACTTTGTGAGTTGAACCATAACTACCTGATGAAATTATTCCATTTAAGAGTCATATAGATGTCCTCAAAAAATACATGGTTATATTGTCTCACTTTTATATTGGTAATGAAAATATTGTATTTTGACCTTATATTTTTTATATTCATCCTTTAAATTTTGACCTACCAAGAATCCAGATATATAGTATTCAATCCAAATCTTCATATATTTCTACTATAATTATTTCTTAAGATCTATATACATCTTTTTTCATCCAAGTTAAATAGAGAAGGATGAGTTATATGTTGAATAAAAAAATATACTTATCCAATTATGACTTTTCCAAGATAAAAAATCATGTTTCAAAACATTTAATTCAATTTTTTTAATTTTTGAATTGCTAAATATTTTTTACCATCTTCAGTAGTGCCATATAAAAAATCTTGGCTTCCTTAATCCTTATATATGTGGATGATTAAGAAATCATGTGGGATAAGTTAGATTTAATCTCATATAATATGATTTCTATATCTATAATCTATATATCTATAAATATTTTGTCCCTTTAAATACTCATTAGGGATATGGTAATATGACCCTTTCATTGTAATCAATTTTATGGTTGAATTTGGTATAAAAAAACTTTATGTTAAAAAAGGCATTTATCTGAAAAACTATTTTACATTTTATTTTGTGTCTCTATCTTAAATTAATTTCATCAACCAATATAAATTGAATATTAAAAAATGGATTATATATTTGGAATCTGGAGGTCCTAATTTGGTAAATATGTCCCTTTTATTTTTTATCAATACAATTATTAACCATTGTAATTTTTTTTCTACCATGAAAAAGTAAATTTGAAAAATTAGGGTTAAAACTAATATGATAAGGATTAAAAATCATTAGAAAGCATTATTTTTCCTTAATTAATCATGTTAATTCTTCTATTTCAATAAAATTCATAAATATACGTCCACTAGGTGACATTTTTATTTGATTATGACCATTATATTAATTTAAGAAATGAATAAATACAAACTGTCACTCTCTTTACCAAAAAATTGCTAAATTATTTCTGAATGATAAAAAGAGGAGAGTTTATTTTTTAAATTTTTATTAAATAGAATAATTAATTTTTTATCATGGTGATTTATTTTTAATTTTATGGGACTGAATAATTACCTTTAATTCTTATCTTACACAAAGACAATATTTATTCAATTAATAGAAAAATAAAAAAAGATTTTGAAAAATTATAAAATTAATATTAGGATGAATTATGATATTCCATATATTTTTAGATACATATGAAATATTATTGATGTTGAAAAATTTTATATTCTAATTTCTATGCAATATTGTTCTATTCATGATCATATTCATGGAATAGTACCAAAGTTGACAATAATGATATATTATAGTAAATAATAAATTATTATATGATTTTATGATTTAAAAAATCCAATATTAATCCAAGTGAATGGGATATAGTTGAAAATATTTACTATGGTCCATTTATGAGCCAAATTTCATTTTATAGAAAATTATTAACCCATGAAATGCAGAAAACATTGACATTTCTATAATTTTCAAAAGGGTAAACAAGAGGTTAAAACTAAGAGGTAAGGGTAAACTCATAACAAAAAATTGTTCAAATTTTGTTGGATGAGGTTATTTATACTAGAAATCGTATAATATTATAATAATATCAATTTAGATCCATTTCAACAAGAAAATTAATTTATATTAATTTAATAAATTAGGTAATTCCATGAGTTTCCCTTTTATCACATATAAAAGTGAGCCTCCTCTCCTTCATTATTCACACTGTCTGATCCTTATATCTTAGAAACTACCAACCATAATATCATCCTATATTAATTAAATACACTCTAAATCATATTTTATTTTTAAAATAAATTAATTTCAAGCCTCGTAGTTGTATCCAAAAAGGTATCTCAATGAAGATGTTTAACTTTTAAACGAGTGTTTTCAATTTAATATCTCTTTATACCTACATTAAATATATAGTATCCACTATAAAATAAATACTTAATTAAGATAAATACTATTAATTTTTTTGTGATTTTGTAACAACCATACTCCCCCTTCTCCTCATCCATTGAAAAATGATAATGTCACTCATACATATGGGTGGACCATCACCTCCCCTAAGTAATGTGATTCATTTTTCTCTTCTATTTTCCGAGATGGTAATAATAATGAGCTTAATGAATATATATTTAATATATAATATAACTATTATTATACAAATTTTAATGATTCTCTACCTTACATTCATTTAATTCTTTAAGAATCTCAAACAACACTCATGTGTACGTATGACTTATCATCTCTATGAACATTGTAGTTCTTTTTTATATCTCATACTTTTATGTCTGAATATAAATATATATAATGAATATAAATTATATCTATATCATGATTAAACTGATGCATATTATGGAACCATGATCAATTTATAAGGACAATGATCGCCAAACCAAAATAAACCTGAAAACCGAAGCATTTATCACCAGAACTTGTGATTTTAATATAACATTATTAATAAACAGGTGTAAGATCTTATAAGTAAATAATATACGGTATGAAATTTATGATTATGGTTCTATAAATTTTTTTAATAAATCATTATTTATTACTCAACAGGTTCGAATGCATATGAAGAAGGATTGACGTGAGGTAATGAATTTACATCTCAATCCCATTTTTTCGGGATTGTTCATACTAGAAGTTCTATTGTATAAATTATATTAAAATTAACTAATAAATTCCTATAACCTTTATTCAATTCTATTTATTTTTGGGTAATACATGTTTTACATTAATTTTCTTCAATATAATTACTTAAATACATAAAAAAGGGTTTTAAGGAATCCCATCTATGTTTTACTATTCTATTTGGAACCCTTTTCTTCTATTTCCATGATATCATTAAAAAGATATAATAATAAAGTTTATTGTTCTAAAATTATTTTTAAAACTCTTTTTTATCCATTTTATATTTTTTTGAAAAATTTTCATAATAATTTTCTAGTTAGTTTCCAATCGAGGTACTTTTTGATGTTTTACCAAAAAAGTGAAAGGAATCATTGGTTTAACATAAATGATATGAATAAAATTTACCAATATCTTGAACTCTAAAAGAATTTAATCCTATTTTACTAATTTAAAAGGTTATTTTTAAATATTATATTTTCTATGATTTCTTATTATTTTTATATTTCACATAATTCCTTTAAAAATAAAAATTATATTTTCATCATGAAATATTGTAATATTATTTTATTTGAATTTTGATCTACGATAATATTTAGGGATTTTAATTATTCTTTAATGGGGTTATGATATATTAATACATCCCTTATTATTTCTCTATATTTTTAATTATTATGATGATGAGTTTTTTTAAGACTAGTTTATTTTCCATTTTGTTTTCTTTGATGAAATGATGAAATGTTTGTGAACCAATTAATATTCCCACTAGTTATATTATGTTGATATGATAAATATTTTAGGATCTTTTGAAATAAATATCTAACGGTTTCATTATGTGATGGTTTGGATGAAAATTATATATCACTAAAATTCTTTGGGTAATGTTTTATATCTCATAATATAATTATGGGAAATAAGATAATGTGCTTGATCTAATATTGAAAATAGGTAGGCATCCTTGATCGAGTATGGGAAACATGTGATGATTCCTGGTCTATTATTATTTGGGAAACATGTTTTGATTCCTGATCCACTATGTTTTTATGGTCTTGTTAATTGAAATAGACTTATGAAATGGTTTCTATTACTATTATTATAGAAAAACATTATAATATTTTTTGTTCACATGAAAATAACTTATGAGACATGATTGATTTATGATGATTCCTCATTCATATGATTCATATATTTGGAAATGATAATGTTTTATTCCAAGAATCATGTTTACGATCCCTGAAATATTGGGTATCATCTTTGTATGTTATGGACATGATCTTATACCCGTATACATATAGTATTCATTCATATGATCTTCAATTGATATCTCTCATGTTTAACCTTACTGAGCATCTGATCTCCCCATTTATTATTTTTTATTTCACCATGTTATGAAGAATGTTTTTATGTAGGGTATGTCAAGAATTGAACAATGTGAGATGAAAAATATGATAGATGTTGAAGAATGTATTTAAATAAAAAACATTTGTATCTAGAAGCAAAATAAAATAATCATGTATGGTTCTCACATGAATATTAATATTATCTATTGAATATTCATCTGAAAAATGTAAAATTTATGTATTAAAATATTAGGTCTCTATAGTTGGTATAATAGTGGGGTCTAGTTTATCATTTGATATTATGATGAGTAAAATTTTGTGGAATCCCTGGGGACAAGTCTATATATAGGATGACATTCAAATGTTTTGGTAATGACCATAGATAATAGTTTGGTCCATAAGGGTACTAGATATCTTGGGAGGGTGAATCAGGGTATGGATGTTCTTTTCAAAATTATTCCAACCCCATTGGATCTTTACATATTTATTATAAGGGTCACATTGTTTTTTCATTAGTGTTTATATTGATAACATCCTTTCCAATTTTATATTATGATAGTTCACTAAAAGTAATGAAATAATGAAAGCATAAGGACACATATATTTTTACTTGGTTCACCCTACCCGGGATACATCCCAGGAGTATACAATAGAAATGTTCCAATTATAAAAAAAATCATGAAGTCTCATTTTCAATAATGATGTTTGGGGTAGATCAATTCTCTGCCTAGGATCACTGCCTTTACAAGATTTTGGGTTACCTCACTACTTTTCTAATGGTGACTCCCTCTATCTCTTTCTCTAGATCACTTCTAGTGGAAAGGATCACCTTATTCCTCTTCCTTTTCTCACTTATCTATAAAGGAACCACCCATAGTTTATGGAATTATAGTACCCAAATAGTTTATATACATGAAGGTACATTAATTATTGCTAATGAATGCATGCTCAATTGAAGGTAGATAATCTGTTGAAGCTCTTTCTAGGTTGCTCCTTCACTTCCATGAAAACACCTGGATGCAACACTCATAGTTTCCAAAAATCTAGAACAGAATTATCTTTACTATAGAAACAATAATTACATCAACTTTAGGAAGATCGTCAAGTGATTCTAAGTCTTCCTCTCACTACATTGAATGCTACAACGAATAACCTCCTTCTATAAGTATTGTCGAATAGTAAAGATCCTGTATATTCATCTTCTCCTTCCAAATTCCGATGTGATAATGATATTATTCATAGGTGAATATAAGCGTTTATCTACATGTGAACTATTCTATTGTAATACCCCTATGCGAGACCCTGGTGCATAACTAATTGTGTTAGATCATGGCACGTACCCTTACACAAGATCATAACATGAAACCCGGGTGCATTATGTGATTCCCACCTTGTGCGAGTCCCCTATTGTGAACCCGAGGTGACTTTTGTGAATCTTACCTTGTTAGAGTCATCTACTTTGAATGCCTAGTGGCCTGTATGAATCTCACCATGCACGAGTCCACTAGCATGAACCCCTAGAGCCATGCGGTTGTCATCTTCAATTAGTCCCCTGGCGCGAACCCCTAACACATTTAAAGAATCTTATCTTACATGAGTCCCCTAGAGTAAACCCTTGGCATGGACCTTCTTCACTGTGAACCCCTGAAATTAACCTCCTTGGTCATGATCCCCAGGTGAAAACCCATGTTCTTTTTTTATGTGAGTCCCACTCTACACAAGTATTGTCCTCAGGGCTACTTTTGTGAGTCTACTTTCACTCTTTATAGAAGACCTTATTCAGATCATATGTAACAATTACACAATTTCAATTGTGTATTATCATTATCTATGGAATATTAGAATAATCCCATAATAACACTTTTTATGAGTACCACTCTACGCAATTCACATCTTCTTGTCTACTTTCGCAAGTCCTATTTTGTGAATCTTCTTTCTCTCTTTGTAAAAGATCATTTTCAGATCATGTGAAACACTTACGTGATATCAATTGTGCAATCCCTTTCTCCAAGTACCTTTTTTATGAGATATAATCCTGAGTCTCTTCTCTGGATGTGATTTAGATCAATATTTTTAAGAAAAACCTCATCAATATTTAAGGACCTCATCAATATTTAAGGACTAGTCTTGGGATAATTATAGGTCAGTGTCCACCACCTTAATTTCAAACGTCACAGACAACTGTCCACCTCATGGAAATCATAACCTCTGCAAGATCTGGGTGTCCTATCTAATCATAAATTTACTGAGATCTAGATATGAATCCTCTTTCTACATCTGTTCTTTGTGTGAGTCCTCGTTCAATATTCGTGCATATGCATTGCACGAGCCACTGGTCTACATTCAGGATTTTCATGAGTCCTCACTCACTATTCAAGAGTTGGTTGAGTCCATGGTCCAAAATTGTGCTAACAATTTCATGAGTCCCTGGTCCAAATTTTTACCTTGTGTGTGACCATAGAGAGGGTCTCAATAATAGTCATGTTCTTTTCAAGATCCTCAATGATCATGAGACCCTTCTATTATTTCCATATTTTCGATTATTTTCATGAGATTTTGTGAGTCCTATTCGTGCTTTATAAAAGATCTAGGTATGAGATCCATAAAAAATCACAAGTGTTGTGCAGAATCCCTCCATAAGATCCAAACACCATCATGAGTGCTGCACAAGATCCCTCTGTGAGATCCAAAGTCAATCATGTAGGTTATGTGAGATCTCACCAAGAGACTCAAATTCAATCATGCCGAATCTTACGATTTTCAATGTTGTTGACTTATAATGCTTTTAGTGACACATCAAAAGTTCCAAAGACAACCATGAGTGCCATGAAATATCTCTCTATTAGATCCAAGGACAATCATGTGCATTTTATTATATCTCATAGAGAGACTCAAAGTCAATCATGTGCAACCTTTTGATTTCCAGTGTTGTTGTCATCAAATGATTTTTGTGACACTTCGTGGGTTCTAAAGAAAACCATGGGTGGTGCATAAGATCCCTCATCATGATACAGAGAAATTAATATGTTATCTGTGATATCTCACTATGAGAATCAAATTAAATCATCTAAAATATTTCGATTTTAAATGTTGTTGTCTTATAATGCATTTCATGACCCACTGCGAGTTCCAAAGACAAATATGAGTGACATGCATGATCACATTGGGAGATTAGTTCAAAAATCGTTCTTCACAAGTTCAGTTGATCACTCGCGCTAAATCATTATGAATTCTTTGACTACCAGTCTTTTTCAACAGCCTCAATCCTTTTCTACAACACAATCAACCCAAAATCACCACCATGAAGGATTTTTGGTTAACAATAACATTTATTAAACATAAGGATCCATATATTGAGAAGTAAGTGTCGTGATTTATAAATCCAAAGAATCATATTTTATAAATATTTTATATCTCAATCTATTTATTATATATTAACACTTACACATCATGTGTTTGTTTTTAATCAATAGATAAAACCAGAAAACATCATGCTAACATTACATTCAATGGAAAATGCTATGATTTTCAACCTAAGAAAACTAATTCTATAGGAGATAGAATAAATAATATTATTTCAATGATCATTCAACAATTTTAGGCTATGAATCCTGATCATCAGCCAAATTATCAAATGAGGCAAACATTTTCTATTGAGTCTTTCATGAGGAAACACCTAACTTGCTTTAGGGGGTCTTCTGATGTAGAAATTTATGAGTGATGTATAATCACCATTGAGAACATATTATATATTCTATAGTACATGTAACATGAAAATATTTTCATAACCATTTATATTTTGGAAGGAGAAGAAGATCAATGGTGAGATCTTATATAGAATATAAGGAAAGGGGAATAAATTGACTCTATGGAATGGGATGAGTTTAAGATGAAATTATTCATCAAGGACTTACATCATATTCTGCATGAAAAAGTGGTTAATGAATTACTTGAGATTACGTGTAAGGATAATGAATCTATAGGTACTTATGAACAATATTTCATAGGACTTGGAAGGTATTCTGTTGTTTTAACCATCATCCCTGGATAAAAAATGAACAATTATTGGGAGTCTTAAAACTAAGTCTCCAAAAGGTGTTAACTATAAGAGTCTTTAGTGGTAATGAAAAAATTGTTTGATTTTCACCTTTTATAGAGATAAAAATTGAATATTACCACCATTACCATGGTTTTAATTAGAAAAGGAGTATATATACTAATGAAATCTCGAATAATCACATGGTGGAAATTTATTCCATTCACATACATGCCTAAAATATCTGAAGAAACATTAAGGAAATTTATTGAATGGAATTTGGTGGTGATTTAAATATGGAAATGGTTGTCATAATTCCATGAATGTTGAAAATAAATGATTTGGATGATAAATTCAATGAAGGGGAAAAATGATGCCAACCAATGCACCTCCTACATTCCAATTCGTCAAAATTAAGGATTATGGGAATAATGCCAACCAGTACATAAATAAAAAACATTATAGTGATGATCAGTGTCAAAAAAATCTTAATCCCAATGAAACATTAAAATCTCAAGTGATTATGACTACCAAAGTGAGTTATAATAATGATGAGGTGAAAGGTATATTTATCATCCATTCTTGAAAATCAAATATTGTATTTTATTCTATATCGACCACCTCTTTTACATCTAAAGAATTTTATAAGGGTATTAAATTACTGTCTTAATGATTTGATGTAATATCTTGACCCTTTTTTGATTTGGGTCATACTTTTTTACTAGTACCATTTTGTTTAAATTTTATTACATTTTTTTGTGGTACATTGGGCTATGTTAGGGATAATTGTTAGAAAAATTGAAGAAAAATGGAATGTGTACTATTGGCAGATGGTTAGAGAAAACCATTTACCCTATCCTAGAAAACAATGAAACCCTGGGTAGTGGGGGTTCAAATGGGTGGCACAAGATTTGTCAAACTGTGCATCCTAAATGGAGAAACCATGAACATCTAAAGGAATAGGAAAGTGGTAAGGGAAAACTCCACAAGCCTATGTAAGAGACCTTGGGAACTAATTAAGCCTAATTAATATTTTAAAAATTCATTAAACCCCCAGGGATCACCAACTTTGACCGCCATTTGACTTTAGGAGTTCATTCATGATGTTAGAGCTCTTTGGACTAATTCAAATACTCTACGATATCTTTTCTTTGCGATTCAAATCTCAAAATGATGATCTGAATCTCTCTCGGTATGTGGATATTGTCCCATTATTTTCCCATTCATCCTAATTTGTTCTATATCTTGTTTGGTTGTAGAAATTTTTATTTTTTATAGATATAGGTCTAGATTTTGTGAATCTAGATCTAGGATTTTGGTTCTATATCTATATCTTGTTGAAATTCATTTTTCTAATCTTGATTTGGGGTTATAGATCTGGATATGATTTACCTTAGTGTACTACTCAATTTTGGGGATTTATATTGGCTGATTAACCATTATAAAATTGAGGTAGGTGGTCTAAAATCTAAATCTCATAATCATGATATTGATTATATAAATATATGAGTGTTTTATAATTTTTATAGTTGATTGGAAATTGAAATCCAAAACTAAATGAATTAATTTGGTTTATTAATTAATTGAAATAATTGAGAAATTGCGAGATTTAGGAATTGTTAAACCAGATAATTAATTAGAGAATTATTTAGTAGATATTGGGATTTTTTCTTTGAAAATTAATTTTGGAAATTAATTATGATGGAATTGAGATGGTTGGAATGATAAATTAAATGTGGAATAAGGAAAATTAATTATTGAGTTAATTATCTAATTGGTGAATTGTAATAAAGAATAATTAATTGAAAATTTATTATTGGTTGCTGAAATTGTAAAATGGTACATTTATTATCAAATTGATTAGTGGAAGTTGATGTTTTTATTTAATTATTTAATTAATTAATAGGCATGGATTTTCTAATTTGTTAATTAATTAAGGGAATTAGTGGTGGTTAATTTTGATAAGATGATTAATTTTTTTTAATCTAGGTTAGGAAATGGGGTATTTGACTTGAAGATCTTGGACCAGTAAATAATTATATAAATACATAGTTGAGATTTGGGGTGTTATACAAGGAAATATACACCAATGATGCATATGTACAGTTGATAATAGTAGCATAGGACCTAGAATTATACACCAATGATAGATCACTATGTATTGATTAAGATCAGGGTGTTAAATATGAAAATATACACCAAATATATATGTAATGATTGATATTTTTGGTTTTAGACATGATTTTCTACACCAATTATGTATATGAATTATTGAGATTTGGGTTGCTAGACATGACATTATTCACCAATGATAAATATGTATGATTAAAAATTTGAATACTAGACATGGCGTTCTATACCCAAAACATTGTCATTGGAAAATGGTTGCAAGTGGTCATAGTAATGAAAGTAAATAAAATAAAATTTATAATGAATGGCCATTTTCTAAAATGAATATTAAATTGAAAAAGTGAAATAGTTTAGAATCCAACATGGGCCAAATCAGGTATTGTGGATCGGGTATCCACAAGACCCCAAAGGTTTATATAAGTAAATAAAGATCAATTAATAATGTGATAACTACTTACTTAATCATTTTAGTTATTTTTATACTACTTTATACACTTGTTATTGACTAGATTTGTTTTAAACAATATTAGTGGTGGACTAATGAGTTATACTCACACTATACTTGGTCCACCTGATTGGTACCTGAATCGAATTTATTGATGAAAATAGGTCAAGGGAAAATGCCACATATTAGATGGATAATTTTGGATTGGAATTTGGATGAGGGAACTAGACATGATTTGTGACCATCTTAGGAGTCATCTATGTCTTTATTTTTAGTATCCAATTTAGACACTTGTGGTGTACAATAGCATTGATTGTTTTCCGATTTAGTTGGATATTGTATTTCATGCATTGAATATAACGAGATACTGGTTTTATATGTTTATATTTCTTCTTATATTTTTTTCATTTGTTTATTACTCTGATAAAAGAGGGTATATTTTCCCACTAATCGACTTATCAATCCCTCACTAAAAGTCATCACAATCCGGTGTATGGGGATGCATTCCTAATCTTATGTGACCAACCAGATTAGGGCACCAGTATGTGGCACCTGGGTTGGATGTTACAAAGTGGTATTAGATCCTATATTTTTTCCATTCTTCTTATTTTTTATTACAATTTGAGAAAGGTATATAAGATTCTATGTAGAGTCAGGGCTTGGTAATATGATCATGCACGGTATTAGACATACTGATGGTATGTTATGGAAGTAATTCTTTGAGAGGTTCTTGGAGATATTTTATCTAGAGACGCTGAGATAGGAGAGAGTAGTAGAGTTAACGTGGTTTACTCAGGGAAGAATTCCCATAATGGACTATGGTGGATGGATTATAGACTTGTAGTACATTTCTCCAGTGTTGGTAGGAGATGAGGCCACTATGGAGATAAGCCTTTAGGATGGACCTAAGTGTGATATTAAGTCCCATGTTATCCTATTATTGTTAAAAAAGTTTGTTGAGGTTATGGATCAGGCTCTTATACTTGAAGGGAACCTGATAGGGGCTTCCTGTGTAGGACATGTGGTTGCAGCTAGACGACCAGTGGTCCGATTTCTAAGGTAAATAAGCATCATTATGAGAACATTATCCAAAGTAGTGGGAAGAAGAGTTCCCAATTAGGGGGGTTAGTTACTCCGAATATTACTCAAGTGGCTTTCCACCAGTTTGGAAGGATGAGACAATTTCATAAAAAAAATTTGTATCCCAATAGTAAAGTTTTGTGCCTACGACAGGATGGTACAACTACAGAGGTTCTATAAGAACCTGAGACTGATATTTAGTGGTAGAGGAGCTAGATAGAACAAGTGTTAAAGAATGGGATCTTCTAAACCATATTAGTATTGTAGTAGGAGTTATACTGGAAGAGGAGGTAGAGGCAGAATACATTGTGCTTTTGGGAAAGAGTGACCTTATCAGAAGAGTGGTGTAACTGAAGGGATTCATAATACATCATGGGAAAGAGGTATAAGGCATTTTCATTTGGTTCATCCCACACTTGTGGATAGTGAGACCATGTCATTGATAGTGATAGGTACTATTCTGGTATATTCAACTTCAGTAAGTGCCATATTTGATACTAGTTCCTCTCATTCCTTTATGTCTCCAAAAATTGTTAGTGGTTTGAGCATGGTAGTGGAATTTATCAGCAGGATGATGGTAATAGATACACCATTGGGAGTATGGTCTAGAGACAATTGTATGTGAAAAGGATGTTCTCTTAAAGTTATGGAGCATCATTTTCTATGGGATCTCTATATCCTTGATATGTAATTCATCAACCTAATTATAGATATGGACTGGATAGTCATGTAACGAGGCCACTTATATTATTACTGGAGGATAGTGAAATATATCTCTCATAAGGGTAAATTTTATATTCACTATGGGGAGTGGGATATACAGGAAGGGGGGCATGTCCAATTACTCAACAATGAAGAGATCTCACAGTCCAAGTTGCTATCCTTTTTATGGATGATGAAGTTGTAAAGAAATGCGTCTTTTTACGAGTAGTGGAACTATTTCAATATGTCTTTTCTAAATATTTTTTAGGTATTCCACCTGATAGGGATGTGTAATTTACTATTGTGAACATTTTGGTAGCTGATCCAGTATCTATTTCACCATATAGAATGACACTAGAAAAGATTCAAGAGATCAAGACATAGCTGGAGGAGTTGGAGGATAAGAAGATTATCCTATCGTGTATGTTGCCTTGGTGTTTACCTATATTCTTCACAAATAAAGATAAATGGAGTTTTCAATTGTATGTCTATTAGTAGAAGTTGAACAAGATGACAGTAAGGAACTATTATCCACTTCTATGTATCGATGTTCTATTTTAATATCCAAGGGGAGCTTGTGTGTTCTCAAAAATTTACTTGAGATCAGGGTATCATCAGTTGAGAGTTTAGAGTATTGATATACTGATGAATTGTTTCAGAAGATGGTATGGGCTACATGAGTTCTTCATAATTCCATTTAGGTTGATGAATGAACCAGTAGAATTTATTGACTTAATTAAATGAATCTTCCATCTATACTGTGATTAGTTTTTGGTGGTGTTAATGGATGACATCTTGGTGTACTCCAAGACTAACGAAAATCATGCCCAACACCTTGATATCATCCTAAGTAGAATCAGAGAGAATTGGATATACACCAAGATATCTAAGATCTAATTTTTGATTGATCGAGTATACCTATAGGAACACATCATCTTAGAGGAAGGTGTGTCAATAGATTCAGAGAAGGTTCATGCAGTGGATTCTTGGGTGGAACCCTAGAACTTGTTCGATATCTGAATCGTTTTAGGATTAGCTATATATTATCAAAGGTTTATCTAGAAATTTTACCATTTTGAAGAATTTATTTTGTTCTTGACCATGAAGGGGGTAATGTTCGAATGGACGAAAGGTTGTGGGAATGCCTTATAAAAGTTGAAGTGGCACTTTAGATCCTCACCGATATTGATCCTACATGAGTTGGGTTATGAGTTCATAATGTATTGTGACGATTTTGTGATTGGAATCAGAGATATGTTGATGCAAGGAGAATGAGTTGAGGAATACAGGTCTTAGAAGGCGAGTCAACATGAACTAGACTACCCTATTCACGACCTCCATCTAGAAACAATGGTTCCTGCTCTGATGTCTTGGTGATAATATCTCTTGGGAAAGATGTTTATGATGTTTACCGATCATAAGAGTTATGGTATATCTTCTCTCAATGAGATATAAGTCTTTATAAGTGGAGATGGATTGATTATATTCATTCAATTGATTTTGAGATAGCATATACACTTGGGAAAGGAAATGATGTGGATGATGATTTGAAAGGAATGCCTATAATAATATGATTCCTAAGATTAGGGAAAAGTATAAGTTAATGACTATACTAGCTAAAATGCATGTGGCCGTTCAAGGTTGTCAAAAAAATGATAGCTCTAGTATTTTTTAGTATATTCTATATGTTTGAGATGGATTTGAGATAAGAAGTTTTAGGATAAGAATTTTTGACCTTGATGGAAATCCATGATGGTGTGGAGTCACCATAGTATGGGAGAATATATAAGGATTATATCATTTACATTGGAAATCAGGTTATTGTGTCTATGATCTTAGGAGAGGATCTAATATTGGAATTTCAAATCTATAAGTGGGTGGTAAATTCATCTTTGAAAAAAATCTACCATGACATATGATGATAGTTTTGGTGGCTAGTAATGAAAAAGGAGATAACAGGGTTTGTAACATGATGCTAAAACTATCATCATGTGAAAGCAAAGAATCAATGACCTAGAGGTTGGCTACAACCATTTCCCATTATACTGAGGAAGTTGAATAATGTAACCATGGATTTTAGGGTTGGTATTATAAATTTGATTAAAAATAATGATGTTATATGGGTTATTGTGGATCCACTGAAAAAATTAGCACATTTCACATCAGTACATGAAACATTTCATAGTAGAGAAGTTGGGAGAACTATATGTCTGAGAGATAGTCTATCTATAAAGGGTGAAATGGAATATATTTTTAGATCATGACTCCCTCATCACTTCATGTTTTTACATGGATTATATAAGGAACTTTGTACATCAGTTTTATTGAGTACAACTTTCCACCCAAGGACAGATGGGCAGTTTGAGCCTTCAATACAGGTGCTTGGGGATATGCTACAGTATGTGTTCTTGACTTCGGTGAGTCTTGTGTGAAACACTTGGCTTTAATTTAATTTCCCATAATAATATTTATCATGAAACTATGCATATGGAACAATAAAATTATTTTTATGGTAATCCATAATGATAAACACTATACTGGAAAGAGGCAGGTGGGCTACAGTTGTTGGGACCGAGTCTCATACAGGTGACATGGTAGTAGGTTTAGCTGATTCAGAAACACGTGACTATAACTCAGATTAGCAAGAATTCATACGAAAATATGCGGAGATAAATCCAATTGTTTAAAGAGTTTTATTGTGTATTCCTTTTGGTATTGCATAGATTGGGTCACCACTAGATATAAAGGTAGGAAAATATAGTGCCCATGTGTGTTGGAACTTTTGAGGTTGTGGAGAGAATCGGTCTGGCGGCATACTGATTGGATCCTCCAAAAAAATATGGAACTAGGAATAAATTTTTCCACAACTATGATGGTATCACCCTGACCATTCTCATTTGATCTATATGAATTACATTGATCAATAGGTAAATGCATCTTTTAAGGAAAATATGATACATGTGTTTGATCATATTGAGAAAGTGTTATAGGGAAAGAATGTACCAATTTTTTTTGTGTATTATGGAAATATGGACGTGTGTAGGAGGAAATGGGAGAGGGATGAAGTAATGAGCGATCTGTGTCTTGAAGGTTTTGGCTCAGAATCTTAGAGAAGATTGAGTGTATAGCTCGAGGATTATTTTTTATATGGTGGGGAGATTATATGATAACAACCTTTTTTGTAGTTGTCCCAAACTTTTTTATAGGTACTATTTTGTTTAAACTTGAGTAAATTTTTTTTGGGTGGTAGTTGGGATGTGTTTTGGGAAATATTGAGAAAAATGGAAGAAAAAGGGACCCTGCACAGTTTTCCCATGGTTAGAGAAAACCGTGCACCCCAACCCAGCAAATCATGGAACCCTAGAAAGTGGGGGTTTGCACGGCTAGCACATGGTTTGTCAAAACGTACACCCTAAAAAGAGAAACCATGCACCCATAAAATTAATAGGTTCAATATTTTCCTAGGGTTAAGGAAAATTGTGCTTCCCTATGTATAATATGGTGTATGATAATTTATTAAGATATACAATTATTTTTAAAATTCCCCAAACCCCCAGGACTCACCTGTTTTTACCCCCATTCGACCCAAATAAGTATTTCTAGATTTTGGATCACTCCAGAAGAATTACAAACCCATCAAACTTCATTTCATCATGATTCAAATACTGAAATTAAGATCCATGTATCTCCAAAAAATGGATATTTTCCCATTGTTTTCCTATCCATACTCCTTTATTCTTTCTCTAATTTGGGGTATAAATATTCTATTATGGTAAGATCAATGTCTATATTTTCAGAATCTAGATATAGTCTTGTGGATACATATCTAGATATAATTGATCATGATTTTTTAATCATTATTTTCGTTTAGATATCTCGATCTGATTTACACCATTGTGCTGCTTAATTTTGGGGATTTCTATTAGACAATTAAGCATTGGAAAATCAAGGTAGGTGGTCTCAAATCTATATCCCATAGTCAAGATTTTGATTACATATATCAAATTTGTAGAATTTATAGAGTAGTTTGAAAAAAAACCGATATTGAATTAATTACTGCGGTAAATTATTTAATTGAGAAAATTTTGAAATTGTGATATTTAGGGATTTTTGAGAAAGATAATTAATTGGAGAATTAATTTTGAGGTCATGGGATTTTTTATTTGAGAATTATTTCTAGGAATTAATTATGATGAAATTGAGATAGTTGGATTGAGAAACTAAATGCAGAATAATGATAAATAATTGTTTAGTGAATGATAATTCTTTTTATTTGTAATTAATAATAATTAATTGGTGAATTAATTATTGGATATTTAAATTTTAAAATGGTTAATTGATTTTTGAATTGATTAACTGAAGTTGACGTTGTAAATTTATTGTCGAATTAATTAAGACTCATGGATTAATTAATTTGTGAATTAATTAATGAAAGTAGCGTTGGTTAACTTTTATAATAGAATTAATGTTTTTTAATCATGATTGTAAAATATTGTGGTATAAATGAAGATATAACCCAATATGTAATTATACAAATAAATGGTTTAGATTTAGGGTGTTATACATGGTGATCTACACCAATGATGCATATGCATAGTTGAGAAATGGGGTGTTAGATATGTCATTCCACACCAATGATAGATCTATCTATATTGATGAGAATTATGGTGTTATACATGATGATATAAACCATTAATATAAGTGCATGATTGATATTTGGGGTGTTATATGTGGACTTATACACCCGTGATGTATATGCATGATTCATATTTTGGGTGTTAGACATGACATTCTACACTAATGATAAATATGTTTGATTGAGAATTGGGGTACTATAGATTGTGTTATATACCCAAGACATTAGCATTATAATTGGGTTCTAAGTGGTCATAGTAATGAATGTAAAAAATAAAATGGATAATGAAAGCCCATTTTTTGAAATTAATTGTGAATTGAATAAGTAAAATGGTTCAGACATTAACACAGGCTGAAGAAGGTATTGTAAATTATGTATCCACAGGAGACCAAGGGATTAAATAGAAAAATAAATATTTATTAATAATGTGATAACTTATTAATTAATCATTTTAATCATTTCTTTATACAAATTCATACACTTGTTATTGACTCGATTTTTTTTAGAAACTATTGTCATTGGCATACTGAGTTGTACTCAAAACCTACATAGCCTGCTAGATCGGCACCTGAATATACTTGACTGATATAGGACAAGTGAAGGGAAATGGCCACATATTAGATTTTTTATTTAGGGGTGAATCATGGATAAGGTAACCCGAAATGGTTCTGGACCCGCTTGGTAATTATAGATGTATTTATTTTTAGTTTTCATTTTAGACACTTATCATGTACGTTAACATGGAATGTTTTCTACTTGAGTCGGATGTTGTATTTCCTATATTGAATATAATGAGAGATTGATTTTTTGTGGTTATATATGATTACATTGTTGTCTGTTTATTATCACTGTTGTATTACTCTGATAAAAGAGGGTATAGTCTCCCAATGGTCAACTTATCAGACCCTCACTAATAATCGTAAATATTTGTCATATGAAGAGGAATTCCTGAGGTCATGTGACTGACTGACTTAGGGAACTAGTATGGTGAACCTAGGTCAGGAAATTACATTAGATGTTGAGTTTGCTGTGAAAAATTCTAATGGTGTGATTGTCACATATCATGTATATAGTTACTCTCCAATAGATGTTTGTGGGAATTATATTCCTATAAATATTATCATTCATTCCTTAGTTGAATCTGATGTTATTCTTGGTACGGGTTGAAATTATTTATATGGAACTCATATAAATTTCTTTAGAAGGGAAGTAAAATTTATTTTTCTAAATGAACATATGGTAATTTAATGATGTGATGATGAATACAAACCATCAATTTAAATTAATTATATCACTTAAATCTTAATTCCTATCCATGAAGGTTATTTATATCAGAGATTAGTGGAGTAGATCAAAATTAAGGATACACAGTTTTTAGGAGAGTTTTTAGTTTATTTGTAAATGAATTTACAAGTCTTCCTCTAAGAAATGATTTTTCAATATCACTCATAAATAGTTCTATAACTATTTCAAACACTCCTTACAGAATGGTTGCAGTTGAGTTATTGGTTTTGAACAAGTAAGTATATGATAATATAAAAAGGTAATCAGGTGACCTAGTCTGTCTCAATGGTGTTCACCTATTATTTTTATTGTGAAGGAAAATTGGTCAATCCATATTTTCATTTATTATTGGGAACTTTACAAGCCCACTATTAATAAAAAGTTTCATGTGCCTAACATTGATGATATATTTGATCAATTATGAGCAGATTAATATTTTTCAAAGGTTTACCTTTATTTTTTATATAATTAACTGAGGTTAAAGAAGTGGGATATACCCAAAATAGATCTTCAAACAAAGTATATGTACTAAGAATTTTTAGCAATTCCATTTGGTGATACTAATTCCCCTACTATTTTCATGGATTTAATGATTAAAAACATCAGAGATTACCATGATCTATTTATGGTAGTATTTATAAATGATATTCTATTATATCCAGAGTAACGATGATCATGAGGATCATTTTGTAATTGTTCTGAGGTCCCTATTTAAGGTAAAAAATTATTCTAAATTTATAAAGAGTAAATTTTAGATTCATAAAGTTTCATTCATGGGTTATATAATCTGATGTGAGGGTATATCGATGGAACCTTTAAAGAAACAAATTATTGAGAAATATCCTAGACCAATCACGGTATCCAAAATACATAGTTTCCATGGGTTATATTGATATTAAAGAACATTTTATGTATTTCTTATGACTATTTAATCCTCTCACTAGGTATATTCAGAAGGGCTAAAGTTATTATTTACAAATCAATGTGAATATAATTTCAAGGAACTAAAGAGAAGGTTTCCCAGTGTACATGTGATCACACTACCCTATAGTGGAGAAGATTTTATGCAGTATAATGATGCATAAATAAAGGGACTATGATTTGTTCACATGTAAAAGATATAACTACATCATATGACTCATTCCCATTGAAAAAACATGAAAACAATTACTTAACTCGTGATTTTGAGATGAGATCAGTAATTTTTTCATTGATGATATGAATAAATTATAATTTTAGTGAAAAATGTTTTATATATAAAAATAATATAATTTTGAAGTATATTTTCATATATAATGAGTTTAATATGATTTAGAGAATGGATTTGAAATTGATTAAATATAATTACTTCTCAATACATTCCCACCTTTGTACGGTGAAGAGGGTGGCTGATGGTTTGAATCGGAAGGACCATACTAGTTCCCCATGAGGTGGACCGAAAGATATCTGATAATTATGTATTTGTAGAAGATAAAACATTAAATATTATGGAATGGGGAAAAATCCTATCTTTCTCAGACGAATATTAAACCATACATTCATGTGAATATTAGAGACACGTAGAGGGAAGATGCAAAGAATACTAAGATAGTAAGGCGTATTCCTGAGTTCAACTATGATAGTGATGGAATGATAAGTTTCAAGAATAGAGTATTTTTATTATCAATACTAGATGTTAAAAAAACTTTTATATGTTTCTCAAAGTTCAAAATTTCCTATACATCTTTTAAGTACAAAGATATATAGAGATCCAAACAAATTTTTCTAGTGGAAAAACTTGAAAATGGATATTGAAAAGTATGTATCTCAATGCCTAGTATGTTAGTAAGTTAAGGAAAATAGATTGAATTAAATGGGGTTGTTACTACCATTAGCAATACCTAAATATAAATGGGAAAACAATACAATGGATTTCATCATCAAACTCCCATAATATCTAAAGGGTATAATGTTATTCATATTTTGATCGATATCCTTAAAAAGTAACCACACTTAATTTTCAATATGGAATATTTCTATGTCGATTATATTTTCATGTCATATATTAAGGAAATGGTGATATTGAATGGAGTACCACATTTTATTATATCTTATTGGGGTTTTATGTTTACCTTTGAGTACTAGATAAGTCTTTAATCATCTTTGGAAATAGATTCGAGTTTCAATACTTATTATTTTCCTTAAAAAGATGGATGGTCTAAAAGAACCATTCAAAACATAGATGATATATAGAGAATTTTTTTTTCTATATTTCAAAGGTGTTAGGAATCAATACATTCGTCTAGTCTATATTTCCATAAAATAATATCTTTCACTCAATCATTTAGATGGCTCCGTATGAACCCTTAATGGAAGTAAGTATATAACTCTAAAGTTATAGAATATTGTTTGAGAAAGAACATTGGGACATGAGCTAGATGAGAAGATTATAGAAAATTTTAAATCCATTCATAATCATAAATGGGTAGTTCAGTGTCGATGGAAAATTTATACTTCCAATCATCAGTGATATATGGAGTTAGAAGTGGGTGAAAAGATAATTGTACCAATATCTATTTAGAAAAAGGTTTTGAGATGTTGAAATAAGGGACAATTAATAACTAGATATATCAACCTCCTTTAATGTTTTGATAATATTAGAATGTTAAATTATCATTTTGAATTTACAATAAATCTCTCTCAAGTTCACAATGTGTTCCATTTCTCTCTCTTTAGGAAGTACAATCCTAATCCATCAAATGTCTTAAACTCAAAGATCATACCACTTTAGTAAGAAATATATTATTAGGAACAAATGATGGAGATTGTAGATCATAGAGAGAATATTCTATGATACAAGACCACCATCCTGGTGAATGTTTTTCGGTGAAAGCTTAAATTAGCGGAATCCAGTTATAAACCTAAGGATGTAATCAAACAGTGATAACCTCAATTTGTTTGTATCAGAGTGAATATATTTTGAAGGAGAAATTCATTTTAAGGTGTAAATAATGTATCACCATGAGATGTTATGATAAATTTCTCTATAAATAAATTTATTTCTCTGATATCTCACTTTACACACAATATCAAGGTTAAAATATAATGCATTATACTATTGAAATATTATTATTTAATTTGAATGTCATAGACAACTCATTGAAGATATTGTATTTATAATATTAAACTCATTATGAAGTTTATATAAAGGTCTTATTCAATAAAAATTTATTAATTAATGCTTAAAAATTACTTACATAATATTTAGTAAAGTTTTTTTATTCTTTAAATATTAATTTTCTCCAAATATTTCTTTTATTACGTTTTTTGGGAGTGAATATCATTATTAATTTAAAAAAAATATAAAAAATTTAATTGATAAAATAAAATAATTTTAATTTTATATATAAAAATTAATTTATGGTTAATCTTATGGAATGTTTTTTAAAAAATTTATTTTCTAGTGAATAATGAAAAATATTGATTTTTATTAAATAATTTAATTTTATTTCACCCATTTACAAAGTTATGTCAAAAAATGGTTTTTAACATATCATTTGTTCTATTATATTATGAATAATCCTATTAAGTTCATTAGAGTAAATTTTCCGGTTTAATGTATTATAAAATTTTTTTATACCACAATGAAATTTTTTTTAAAAAATTATTTTTCATTGTGATTTTTTTATTTATATTAAAATAATTTATAAATTTTATAGAAATTCAATTTCAAAAAATTGATTACATATTTTGGATCATGATGTCCCAATTTTTTATTTTGGTGAATTTTATTTCTGGTGAATATTAATAGATAACAAAGTAAAAAAATTTACTATGGTAAAGGTAAAATGGATTTATTAGGGATATAACTAATATATTATGGCTTAAAATTCATTAAAGAATATAATTCCAGTTATGAATATTTATTTTAAAGATGAAATTATTATATTTCTCAAGGTAATTAATTTATAATTTTTAGTGACGGAATAGTGACCTTAAATTCTTATGCAAAGCCGACATAATATTTGTCCAATTAAAAGAAAAATAAAATAAATGTTTTAAAAAATATTAAAAGTAATAACATTCTAATTTATTAGTGTTTTCTAAGAATTTAATAGAAAAATAATTCATATTATAAATGTTTTAATGGTTTATAATTTAATTATTTTTTTAAGTTGTTTTAAATGTCAAATTAGATGAATAGTCCCAAAAAAAGATTTTAAAGTTATTTTATAATAAATAATATTTTTCTCAAAGATATATAATTCATAAAAATACTATATTATGAAAATTAAATAGGGAACATTTGAAAATATCAAAAAATTGTCCATTTATGAGTCACCTTTCCTTTAATGGTAACTTTCATTACTCATAAAGAGATAAAAACATTGATAATTCAGTATTTGTCCAAAGAGATAAATAGGGTTAAAACTAACCGGTAAATGAAAAAATTGAACAATTTTTTTAATCTTTTATTTAATGAGATTATATCATATAATCCTCATATTTTCTTGAATTACATATTTTTATCCATTTTTCATGAAAAATTATTTATATAAATTTAATACTTTAATTAATTCTAATAGTACCACTCCCATAACTTATAAAAGGGAACCTCCTCTTATTTAGTATTAACAATTTTTTAGACTTATATCATGGATAATACCTAACTTAATATTTTCCTGTATTCCTTTCCAACATTAGATATTCTGTTCTTTTCTAAAATACCATCATTTCAAGGATTTAGGTGTAAGATGAAAAATGTTTCTCAACAAGGTGGTATAATCCTTAACTGAGTATTTTTAATTTTTGTTATCATTATAGGTCTTATAAATATTTTAAATCCATTGTAAAATAATTTTATTAGTATCCTAAATATACATAATTTTTTATGATTATGATGATGGAACAAATGATCTCTATTTTACTCCCATCCGTTGGAAATAAATAACATCGCTCCTTTGAAAGTATAGACTACCACCTCCATGAAGCGATGTTATTATTTTTTCACTTGAATTTTAAATAGATTGAAATATAGATAAATAAAATGAATATGTATATATATATGATTTAATAATTTTTATATAAAGGTGAATTTTCATTTACATTTCTTTCGTTCTATCATATGAGATGTGAAAACAACATTCATGCATATATAAGGCCTACAATCTCCATGAACGGTGTAATTAATTTTTTTATCTCAAAATTTCATAGATGATTATAAAATTATATAATGAATATATATGATATAAATATCATGATTAATAATTTTGGGTTTATGAAACCATGATCAATGTTCAATTACTTGGACTACCGAACCAAAACATGAATGAAAAATGAAGTAGTTCTAACCTAGAACAGTGATTTTAATAATAAACTCTTAATAAATTGGTGATAAGATTTTGTAAGTAAATTATATACTGTATTACATATTTTATAATGGTTCTATAATAAATTTTTAATAAATTAATATCTATTATGAATGAGGATAAAGTGAGTATGAATAAATACGATACTCCAGGTAAGGGATTCATATATCGATCCTATTTTATTCAGGATTGTTTATGCTTAAATTTACATTGAGGAAATAATATAATTATTATCTTATAAATTCCATTCATATTATTATCCATTATTTATTTATAGGTAACACATTTTTCCATTCATTTTCCTCAATTTATGTACTCAATATATAAAAATATTGTTTTAATAAAAAACGACTATATTTTACTATTTGGTTTAGAATCATTTTCTTCCTTGTCAATATTTTCTTTAAAAGGTTTTAAGAATGTTTTTTATTATTATCGATACTTTTTTAAAAGTCATTATCACCATTTCTTTATTTTTAGGAATAATTTTAAATGGAATATTATTTTCATTTTGCAAATGAGATAATTTTTCTTTTTATAAAAAAATAACTGGAATCTTTGTTTTAATTCACATGTCAAGAACACAATTTCCAACCATAATATACAGTCAATTAGTTGGATATTACTTTTCAAGTTTCAAGGCTTCTTTTCCAATAAAATTTTATCCACAAGAAATATTCCATTTATCGTTTAAAGAAATTTTTATCTATGATAACATCATTTGAAGTTAAGTATGCTTCACTGGGGATATGATCCCATGATACCATCCTTGTTTTATCATTGGATAGTTTATGATTATGATGATGAGATTTTAATTAAATCCTTATAGTTTCCCTAGGTTATTCTATTTTTGAATAATGAAAATTTTATAAAACAAATCTACTTTCCACAGGTTATGTTATTATGATATGTGAAATGTTTTAGGATCTTTTGGAACACATATGTATGATTTTCATTGTGTGATGGGTGGTATCATACAAATATATCACTTCAGTTCATGTGTAATGTTTTATATATTGTGAGATAATTATTGTAATCTAGTCAATGTTCTTGATCCACTAAGGTAAATAGGTAGGAACTCATAATCCATTATTGGATGAAATTCATGATACATGATCCATCTTGATATTTGAAACATGGGTTGATTCATGGTGCACTATGACTTGATGATATTTGTAGTAAAACTTGACATGTTAAATGGTTTCTATACCTACAATAGAACAACACACATATAAAATGTTTTATGATTATTATATATACTTATGGTTAATGATTTATTCATGTTAATTACTACCTCTTAGGATTCATGAATTTTAAAATGATAATGTTTTATTCTATAACTAAGGTTTTTGGTCCATGAAATATTGGGTATAAACTTTTTATGTTGTGGTCATGATCTCAAAAATGTTTTCTTAACCTATTATTTTATATGATCACTGATTAATATCTCCCATGTTATCCATTACTTATCACATGTGCTCACCTTTTCTTATTTATCATTTCACCAGGATATGAATAAGGGTTTTAAGTAGGTTATGTTAATATGGGTACAAAGTGAGAATAACGATATGAGATATGATGTGTAATGCACTCAAATAAGTTTTTTATGTATCTGGTCCCCAAAGACATGAATCCTTTAATGTTCTAGAACATATCATAATGTTATGAATTTAATATTCTTCTAAAATATATAATATTTATGTATAAGAATATTGGATAACTATAGTTGGTATCAGATAAGGGTTTAGTCAGTCATTGGAGATTATGATTAGTAATCATTGGTGATAAACTTGGGGATAAGTATATGTATTGTATTGTATTATGATATTTTTGTAATGTCCATGGGTAACCTTGGATAATTATAAGGTTTCATAGACTGAGAAGAAGGTGTAATTATTTACACATTCTATGAATGATATTTTGTGATTATATGATATCTCACTCTAATTATTATAGCCTTCCACATAAAATATGAATTTTGGTTTTAGTCAATGGATGAAACTAGAATAAATAATTATAATAATGAATGTGATGGAAAATGAAATTATTTTCTAACTGAGAAACCAATTTCTATGGGAGTTTTAATAAATAATATTATTTTTATACTCACACAACATTCACGGGTCATGAATCATGTTATTCTTACAATTGGTCAAAGGATGGAACAACATATTATTGAGTCTCTTATGAGGAAACATATACCTTTTTTTGGGGGGTCTTATGGTCCTTTACTGTATGAGTGATGGATCAACACCATTGAGAAATTATTTTCTATTCTATAGTACTTATAACATGAAAAAAATTTCGTACCAATTTTTTTTATTGGGATGGAGACGTAGATCAATGGTGTAATCTTTTTAATAATATGATAAAATAGAAATAAATAGACTCAATGGAATGTAATGAGTTTAATAATATATTTTTCATTAAACAAATCCATCATATTATATGTAGAAAAATATGGAAGGAATTCCTTATGATTAAGTATAATGACGATTAATCCTTTAGGACTCATGAGGTACATTTTTTAAGACTTTCAAGGCATGAATCTTGTTTAATAATCATCCCTGAAATTAAAATTGATCAATTTTTTGGTGGCATAAAACCATGTTTTTTAAAAGTGTCAGATATAATAGATTTAGTAGCTGTGAATAAATAATTTTAGGTGCATTAAAGATAGAAATATAAATTTTGGATTCCCACCATTCCCATGGTTTTGATAAGAATTGTAAGAAGGAGTTAAATGAAAAAATGAAAAATTCACAAGGGGGAAATTAATTCTAGACATATACATGCTATAAATATGGGAAGTAAATTCATGGAAATTTATTGAATGGAACTATGAGGTGCTTGAAATGATTAAAATATAGTAAAAAATCCCGTGAAAGTCAAAATGTGATTAATAGGATAAATAATTCAATGGAGTAAAAGAATATTCTAAATAATGTACTGCCTACACTATAATTCTTCAAATGTAAAGAGTGCGAGAGTTACACAAACCATTTCATTCATATGAAATTTCATGATGACTATCTATATTAACAACCTCTTAATCCAAAATACAACGGGAAATCTACTGTGATAATGATTGCTGATGTTGGTTATGAGAATGATGTGGTTAAAGGTATACATATCATCCACTCTAGAATAACTTAATTTCTATTTGATTCTGGACCTACCCATTTATTTATATATAAGGAATTTTGTAAGGGTATTATATTTCCATCTCATTGATTAGATGATGAGTAAGTGGTGAAATCTCAAAATGGTTTAATTGTCGAATATCAAGTCTACCATACCTATCTAATAGAAGATTGTGGGAATGATCTTCTAGAAAATATTATGTTTATTTCACTAGTAGAATTTGATGTGATACAAGGCATTGATTAACATTTCTCTATATATAACATATTAATTACTGAGGAAGGGAATCCACATTTCTTATTCTAAATAAAACTATGATCAATTATCGATTTGAGTATGAATATGAACTTACAATAAAAATTAATCCTATCTTGTGGGTATTTATTCATATACAAAAATGATATTTATCTCATATGGATGGAGGTAAAATCTTAATTGAGGATAAAACTATTGTAGAATAGTTGTTTGATATCTTTCTAGAGTAATTTCATATTCCTCCATCAAATGATAATAATAAGTTTCCTATAGAACTTATACTTGGGGCTATACATATTTTAATGACTCAATATAGAATGGATCATATTGAGTCATCAGAATTGAAGTGTAACCTCTAAGAAATTCTTGATAATGGATTAATATGACCTAGTACATCACCATAAGTTTGAAATATTCTTGTTTGTTAAAAATAATTATGGTTCAATTTGTCAATGCATTTAGTATTGGAAATATAACATGATCACTATCAAGAGGATGTATCACCTACCTTATATCAATAAACTTTTGATCAATTATGAGGAGATTAATACATTTACATGATTGAAATTCATTAAAGATAACAAAAATTTCTGTTTATAGAGAGGTATATACCCAATAAATCATTTCGTATGAGGTATGTGAATAATTAATTTATTATAATGCGATTTAGACTTACTAATGACCATTTTTTTCATGGATTTATTGCATAGTCTTCCAAGATTACTTTTTTCTATTTATGGAAGTCAATATAGGTGAGATTATTATATATTTACATATTATTGAAGAGTGTGATGATAAATTGAGAATTATTATAAAAATTTAACATAAAGATAATTTTCAAAAAATATTTACCATGTGAGGATTTTGGTTTCAGAAAGATTCATTCTTGGGTCACATAATCTCAGGTTAGGGTATATGAGTGGATCCATCAAAGATGGAAGTTGTTGGAAAATTTACTAGAATAAATATGGTAATTTAATTCTATATTTTTCTTAGGTTGGAAGAATATTATTAATTTATTATGAAATATTTCTCATGACCATCTAATACACTCACCATGTTGAATCTGATGGTGGTTATGTTCTTGTGTACAAATGAACATGATGAGAATTCCGAGGAACATAAGTGAAGGTTGGTCAGTTAACATGTGCTCACACTACCCAATAGTGAATACATGTTTTTGGTGTATTGTGACTTATTTAATAAGGGAATTGGATTTTCCCTAAGAATAATTATATGGTGATAACATATGTCTCATGAAAATTGAAATTGAATGAGTAAAATTACCCAAATCAGGATTTAGAGAAGGTGGTGGTAATATTTTATGTCGTAGATATGAAGTAATTATCTTTATAATGAATGGTGTGACACATATATTAATTATAAAACTATTAATTATATATTCATTGAGATCTAGTAAAATATGTTCAAGATAATATGAATTTAATTGATTAAATATTAGGAATACTCAATACATTTCCACCTTGAGAAGGTCCCGAAGGTGGATGATGCTTTGAGTTGGAAGTAACATGCTAGTTTGGAAATTATAAGGATTTAATGAGATCTAATACTTGTGGATTTTCAGAATGTAGTACTTGAAATCTTAAGAAAATGGGAAAAATAATATCTTTCACATATGAATGTTCAAGAACTCATCATTGTGAAGATTATAGAGGTATAGAAGTATGATATAGAACTACCGAAGAAATTATGGAGTGTTCCTGTGTAAAAATATGATAGTGATGGAATACTAATATTTAATAATATAGTACTTATATCAAAAATAACGCAATTGAATAAGGAAATATTAGATGAAAATCATAGATAATTATTTTCGACACATCCTATAAGAACAAACATGAATAGATATGTGAAAGAATTTTTCTTATGGGACAGAATGAAAATGGATATTTTATTGTATGTATATCATTTGTTTGTATGTGACCAATTAAAGGTTGAGATACATATGACTAAGGTGATGTTTCCACAACATCACATAAATGAATAGAAATGGAAAAATAGTAACTTAGATTCTATCATTGGATTCCCCAAAACATCTAAAGGGAATAATGCAATTTTGGTTGTAATCGACCATCTCGTGAAGTCTACACATTTCATTTCATTTGTAGAATATTTCTATCATGAAAATACTTCCATGTAATATATTAAGGATGTGGTGAGATTACGTTTATTAACACATTCTATTGTATCTAATTTGTATATGAGGTTTTTGTCCATGTTCTGGAGATAACTTTGGTAAGCTCTAGATATGGAGTTGGGATTTAGTACTGCTTATCATCTTTAGATAGATGGTTTTTCTAAGAGAAGCATACAAAACCTAGAGGATATGTTGAGATATTTTAATCTTTTTTTAAAATGTGGTTGGGTTAAACAAATTCCCCTAGAAGATCTTTCTTACTCAAATATATTTCACTATATCATTTAGATAGATCCTTAAAAAGCCCTCAATGATAAAAGTTTCCAAACACCAATGTACAAGTATATAGTAAGATAAGAATGATGTTGGGACATGAGATATATAAGTAGATGTAAGTAAGCGTTAAATATATTTTGTAGAATATAATGGAACATTATATTCTTCAAAAAAGTTATTCTGATAACCATCAATATCATCTAGAGATTGAAGATGTTAAAAAATAATTACATCGAATTTATCCTTAGAAGAAGTTTTTGATATTTGGGAGGAATGAATAGAATATCCTAAGATATATAGTCCCCTTTGAAATTATTTATCATATTGGTATAGAATATTATAATTTGGAACCTCCTCCAAATCTTTATCTAGTTCATGATGAGACCCACTTATCTTTCATAATGAAGTAGAGAGAGAATCCATCACATGTAATAAACTAATAGGTTATACCATTTGATGAAGATTAATATTATAATTAAAAAATGATGGAGGTTTTTCGTCGAAGAGAGAAAGTCATATGTAATAAGACCAGTAATTCAGAATTTTTTTTTGTAATATAGTAAATTAAAGGAAGTTACTTTAGGAAATAATGATGTTATGAAACAAAAAAAATATTCCATTTTTTATATCATAGTTACATAATTTTGAGTGCTAAATTCATTTTAAGGGGATATAATGTTAAACCCCAAGATATTATAATATATTTCCCAATAAATAATTTTTTTATTTTATATCTTAATTTAAATGAAACCCCATGTTTAAACAAACCACATAATACAATTGAAATTTTATAATTTAATGTGAAATTTATATCCTAGCTATTGAATTGATGAGTATTAATATGATTAAAAAAATTATAAAATATATGTAATGTTTATACTAAATAAAAATTTATTAATTAATTATTATGAAATCATCACTCAATTTTTAGTAGAGTTGTTTTATTCTTCAAAAACACATTTTCTTAAAAAATGAGGTTTATTTATTTTTTGAGAAAATATTATAATAAGTTGCTAGAAAGTAAATAAAATTTATTTTATAAAATGGATATCATTTTTGAAATCAACATATCTAAATTATATTTAAGTGGTTTGTTGGGATTTTTGTAAAAATATTGATTTTTATTGAATAGTGAAAATACTAATTTTTATTGAAGAATATATTTTTTTAAACCATTTTAAAACATCCATTTTTTTTAAAATTGGTTGAACATAATATTATTTATAAATTTTTATTAAAAATCCAATTTATTTAATTTTAATCGATTTTATAGTAGAATTTGGTATCCAAATGTTTTTTTACATAAAAATGGATTTTTCAAAAAAACTATTTTTCATTAAATTTTTGTTTTTTATCTAAAATTATCTTCATCCACTTATATATATTGAATCTAAAAAAATGGATTCCAAATTTGAAATGATGAGGTCAAAATTTAGTAAATATTGTATTTTTGTTCTGGTCAATATGACTAGTAACCATAGTGAATTTTTATACAATGAAAAAGGTAAAATATGTTAATTTGGGTTATAAATAATATAAAAAGGCTTCAAATTCACCAAAAACATACATTTATCCCATTTTAGGAGTTTAGTGGTTCCATACTGATAAAATTATATAAAATATGGCCACTTAGTGACATTTTTCTATTACTATGAGTTTTAAGTGAATTTAAGAAAGGAATAAATACAAAATGAAACTCTATTGATTTAAATATCTCTAAAATTATATTGTAAGGATAAAATATGATATGTTTGGTTTTAAATTTTTATTTGAAAG
Source organism: Viscum album (assembly GCA_963277665.1). NCBI lineage: Eukaryota > Viridiplantae > Streptophyta > Magnoliopsida > Santalales > Viscaceae > Viscum > Viscum album. Next base: position 526,473,174 of record OY728150.1, read on the forward strand.
ATGAATACATTTTTTTTCATGGAAATCTATTTTTAATTTTTTAGGGAGAGAATAATTATCTTAAATGTTTATGCCACACTGACACAATATTTATTCAATTAATCTAAAAATAAAAAATAAACGTATTTAAAAATTATAAAATTATTACAATTTGGAAGAATTATTGAATTCTATGAATTTTATATTAGAATATAAAATTTTGGTGATGTGTGAAATGTTTATATTCAAATTATTTTTCTATCATGTTGTTTTCAATGGTCAAATTAAATTAATTTTTCTTAAAATGATTGAAATGATATATTATAATAGATAATATTTTATTATATAATTTAAAACTCATAAAAATACCATATTAAGACACATGAATGAAATATGGTATACTATAAAAACTATATCCCATTTATAAGATAATTTTCATTTTATGGTAACATTTTTATCCCTTAATGTGTATAAAACATTGATATTTTGTTAATTGTAAAAAGTGTTAAGAGGGTGATAAAAATTAGATATAAGAATAAAAGAACAATAATACTTTTTTGAAATTTTATTGGATGAGATTATTTAATATAATTATCATATTATATTATTATTATATCAATTTTGATTCATTTTTCAATAAAAACTAAATTATATGAAATAAATACTTAATTAATTCCAAGAGTGCCCCTCCCCCCACTTATATAAGGGGAACCCCTCGAATTCATTATTGAAAATGTTTGATCCTTAAATATAATAAAAAAATCCCCTAATATTATTCAGTCTTCCTTCTTCACATCCAAGTTCTTCTATTCTTTCTTAAATACCATGCCTTCAATGATTAAAGTTTAATCAAAAGATGGATTATCCTTGATGAGGGATAACTCTAAAATGAGAATTTGCAATTTTATTTCTCCATATACCTCCTGTAAATATTTGTTATCAATTTTAAAATAATTTATTTAGTGTTATAAATATATTTAATTGTTATTATGGTGAGGTAACAACCATTACCATCCTTCTTACCAACCATCAAAAAATGATAATGTCTCTCCTATGTAGGTGTGGACTACCACCTCCATGAAGAAATATGATTCATTTTTTCACTTATATTTTACATGGATGGTAAAAATATAAATAATATATAGGATATATGATATATAATAATGATTTAATTAAGGTGAATTATTATATAAATATTTTTCATTTATCAAGAATTGAAAACATTGTTCATTATTACATACAACCTACTATCTCCATGAACGGTGGATGAACTATCGGCTAACATAATAATGTTGTATAGTGAGGAATCATGAGGATAATTTTTTTAGTGTTATTTATTATAATTATCCAATAATGATTTCATTTATGTAAACTAGTTTTATTTTTGTATTGGTTATAGTTGAAAGGAACAAATTTCACAACCGATGTCATAGACAATGTAAAAATTGACCCTATGAAAATCCTTACGGAATAAGGTCTGGAGTAAGAAATTTTATGATTTTTCTAATTTAGCTATCCTGAATTATGATTAAACATATGAAAATATTTTGAATCCTAAAAAAATAAATAATATAAATATAAAATCTGATATATATTTGGGTGAATATATGGTGAAAAAAGAAGATTCAATTCCATAGATGTCAACAATTTGGGAAGAAGCGTGATGGAAATTGAAATAAATTAAGAATTAAATAATATGAATGGGAATTGTTAATATTTGAAAAATATATTTTCCTATAAAAACATGTTTGTATTATATATCACCTTTTTATTTAGAAGATTAATTATTTAAACCAATAATTTTAATTTTAAAAAATGTAAATTATTTTTGGATTAAAAATAGTTACATATTTTAAATATTATATTTTGTTATTTTTCTCGATAGAATGGGTTTTAATTGAAAAGGTAAATTATCATTTTTACAAATAACGTGGATTTTATGATATTTTTAGAATATAAGTATGAAATTAAAATTCATGAAACATTTTTCTGGTAAAAATCTATGTTTTTAAAGTTGATATATAACTTAAATAATAGTGGTTTTAATATATTTACATGTATTTGATATTTTTGAACATAAGTAATATTTTTTCAAAAAATATTTTTAATACATTATAATTTTATTTTTATTTTTTATCAACTTCATAAATCGAATAAATGAAATTAATTTTAATTTATAATCATTGGTTCCAAATTATAAAATAAGAATGTATTTACTTTTAGGTATAATTATTATGTTTCTTTTCTTATTAACGAGTTTGTATGGAAAAAACTAAAATTGAAAAGGAAATAAGTCAAGGGGTAATGTGGTTGGAAAATGATAAAAATATGTTTATAATTTATTTTATTATGTATGGATTAACCTAATCTATTCCCCAAATTAAATTTTTATCCAATTTGGAGCCACATTACATGTTTAACATGTGCTCATTTTATATTTAGTGAAAATATTTACAAAAATTCGATTCTCACCTCTTATATAAGGTGCCTCTCACCACCCCTTCAGAAAATTTGTAAATCATAGAGTTTATCCAAAAAAACAAGACTTTTTTACTATCCCTATAATACTACATCACTCTTCTGAGCTTCTGTTCATATGATATTTTCCCTTTCCATCCATTTCCCTGGGAAATTTTAATGAAATCTAAAAGCGATCAACGTGAGTTATCAATTTTTCTTAAATTAATTTTTTTATATTATTATTTTACAATTATATTTTTAAATTACCTGTGTAATAAATCTATATAGTTTATATAATTAATTTCCTTATTTTGTGGTATTAATCATGACAATCCTTCTCTTTTTCTATTATGGAAAATGAAAAAGTAATTCGGGAGTTGGGCGTACCACCACCTCCACGACACAATATGTATTGTTTTCTTAACCATATTAAAAAGATTTTATAAAATGGGAATTTATTAAATAATTATTATATTTAAATAATTTTTATGTTTTATAAAAAATAAACCATATTAATCATTCCTCTTATTCAATGAAAATGAAATCATCATCAATGCGTACATGCAGACTACCATGTCCATATAACAATTTATTTTTGTAATTATTTTCATAAAAAACATTCAAGTATTGTCAAAATGATGATATTAAATGAAATATATTATTTTCATGATATCATTGATGTTATGATATGAAAAAAGTTAGAAACTATTAAGGTTATTACTAATAAACTAATATCAATAACTCAATCCTACAAAATGATAAGACTGAGAAGAAAATGATCTATTCTTTCAGTGTAATGACATTATATAAAATATTATCTATTTTATATATTTAAAATTACTATATATCACAATATTAAGAACGGAATTATATCATTATTGTCCTGTTACAATTATACTATAACTAAACCACAACATAATCATCCATTAATCATGGTAGGTTCAGGTTTAGGTCAGTTAACCACTTAATTGAACAATCCTATGAATTAATACCACATATGAATATAAAAAGTTATTTACTGGTATAATTTGATGTAATTTTTAAAAAAATACTTTGTATTGTTTTGGTTCTACTAGTCTTATGTCATCATTTAAATTAGTAAATATGAAAACTCCTTTCACTCAATATGAATCACCGAAACCTGATCATTACTTACTTAATCTTCATGGTGTTAAACTGAAAAAACATTAAATGAATATATAACATTATAAATTTCATTTAAATTATATTAAATAACATTTAATATCAATTAAATGATGAAATTTTTAATAGTAATGAATACTAACAATATTATTACAAAACTAGTTCAATGTAATAAAGATTACTTTCACTCTGTGTTGAAAATCGGTTAAAACTAACTAAAATAAATGTTTTGGATTATTATGAATGAGGAATATAAAAGAATATAATTATGAATAAGGTTCTTGGGTATTTATTTAATGAACTTACATTAATTATTCTTAATTTTTGGTTTATGTTCAGAATGAATTAGGACCCATGAAGTGGTTTTCATCTCAAATTTCTCTCTTTGAGACAAGTTTGGTATTATGCACAGAGTTTACTTTATATAGTGTATATACTATCTATATTAAATATAATATCTTATATTATCTATAAATTATGGTATTTTATTTTTAATTAAGATACCTCTATTTCAGGGGGTTTTATTAAAGTGTTACTCAAGTCATAAGGGTTTTATTGGTCTCAATTTTTATTCAGTAAGCATGTTAGATGTTATACACCGTGTTTCCTCTGTATTTCTTTATATTTAATTACTATCCCATGAATTTTCTATTCATTATTTCCTAGTAATATATGAGATAAAATAATCCAAATCATTTTATTTTCTTCAAATATATTTTAACTCAATTATTACCCTGATCCTATGAGTTTTTGGTAACTCAATTTTCATTGATTGAGTTAAGATCCTTCACAGAGACATATTTCAAATTGGTTGGATACCTTACACCTTTAAGTTTTATTATGTTTTATTCTTTAATTGTATACATTTTTACCTCATAATCCATTATTAAAATGTTTCATGCTTCATGGAGTATGTTTCTTATAAGTGTTATTGATAACCCAAATATATTTTATTTGAGTTATATTGTTTCATCTTGAAATTTATTCTCCATGCCTGGGTTATCCCACATCAATATTTTATTATATTTCATTTTGTAATAATATTTGGGAAAATTAAGTTTTTAGACAAATTATTTTTTTTACTCTTCAAACAATGTGAGTTTTAATCAATGGTATTTTAGAAATAATAAAAATGGATTTTATATTAACATTAAAATATTTCTTCTTCAAATCCTCATTTCCCAAAGATAAATGTAATTTATTTTCAGGAAAAAATTCTTGGGTAGCCATCTTCAAATTGATAATTTTCAAAGGATTTCAGGAGATATTTTAAAAAATTAATATTTAAAGCGAAATGTAAATTTCTATTTTACAAAAATGATAAAAATGTTTTCTAAATGATATTTTATATTTATAATTCCATTTCTCTTATAATTTTTTCAAGTATTTACCCTAATAGAGTTTATGGTTCATGAGTTATTCTATTATATTTATATATAATAATGTATGGGATTTAACTCATAGTATAAAACAATAAAATTCTTAATCACTTCCTTTGTGATACTGTTCAAAGAATTCTTTTTTCTTGGGGGTTTTCATTTTTTTAACTCTTGACTCTGTTTCCTTAGATTAACTGGGGAAATGTTCTTTTGGAACCATCAAATTTCATTATCTAAAAACATTGTAATCATGTTATTCCTTCATTAACATATCATTATACGAATTATACTATACGATGTAAACATCTAATTTTTATAAAATTATGATTGGAGGATTCTAACATCGAAATATTATTAATTAATTAGCACTAAGATATGAGTTAAATTTTATGTTTTTTTTGTATTTAAACATAGATAATAATTTAGATGTTTACTATGTATTATTTTACAATCAATGTTTTTTATTTGTATGGGTTAAGATCTTGATATACCTTTTATTAACATGGGGAAAAGTACTGAAATTCTTGATCATTATTTATTACTAAAGTAGGATGATTATGTATTTACATTCCGTATTTCTCATTATACAAATAACCATATTTTTTCAGCTATGTGTTCAATAGTGAATTTCATTAAATGTACTATTGAAAATTATAGTTAATGCATTTGAGATAAGCAAGTTATAGGTGTGGTCTAGAATTATATATCCTCTCAATGCATTTAAAATCTCACGTGAAAAAAAATGTTGGGTTTTAGTGTATACCTTTTCCCATAAAAGGATAATGTCTTTCACAAAGTCCTTCAAAATATATTTTTGATGAACAAAATTATACATTCCATTAAAATGATATCCATAATTATTAATATCCATGTTTTTATTTTTTTCATAAATATGGAATGCTCCTAATTTCAGTTGACAATAGAAATATTCATAATTTTTATTCTCTTCATATTATGTATGCATTGGTTATGTTTTTGATAGATTTTGTTATATTTTTCACTTATTTTTCATTTGATCTCCCCACTTTCTTACTTTTTACATTCCCTAGGTTATGAAGAAATGTAGTTCAAATGACATTTTTAAAAGGGGAAAACATGTGAAATAATTTGTTGGAGATATTGAAGGTTCTTTATATATTAAATAGTTTCTTATATAGTGGAGAAAATATCCATTAGTTGAGAATGAAATGGGTTTTTTACTTTATTTTTTTAATTCTTAAAATCCCTATCCCAAATAGTTATTTTGAATTTATATAATTCAATATTTTATTTCATTTATTTAATTATGGGATTGGAATTTTCAATAATCTATAGTCGGTATCAAATATAGTATGTAATATATGTGTTTATAGATACATATCAAATAGTGTGGGTTAGGGTAATCACATAAATATCCATTGATACTAATTTTTCATGAACCAACATAGCATAAACAACAATTCAGAACATAAGTTGGTCCATAATACAACTGAAAGGGAATTCTCGATCCCCAATGACTAATGAAAACTTCTTGGGAAACTAGATCTGCCTTTTAGAGTTATTTTTTTTCAAAAATAAAATAAAATAGAATAACACGTGTAACTAAAATATTGATATTCTAATACAATTAAACACCATTAAACATACAATATTTAGGAAAATATAGGTTCCAAAACCCAAAAACGAAACCAATTAAAGAAGAACTATAAACACCCAAATCCATGTGAAATGTAGTAACATTTATAATCCCACACCTTGTTAATAAAAAAGATCACCACCTCCCAATATTTTCCTTCGTTTACTTGTTTTAGAAAAAACAAGATCTACAAAAAACCAATGATTATTTTATGGTCTAAGAAAAACATCCAAGTAGGATCCCACTAATTTTTTAATAAATATGAATTATAAAATTATCCCTTTATGGGGATGTAAATGAAGAAAAGTTATTATATACAACATTACATAGATTAAAATAAAACAATAAAATACATCTTTCCCTAGTATAAAAATATAATAATAAGATCTGTTTTCAAAGCATTTTCATTACATTCCAAATATATATTTAAATTTTTCAATACAGAAAACTATTATTTTTGGTAATGTTAGTTCAAAGTCAGTGATGATCATTGTACAGTTCCTATGATAAATATGACACATGGTTTTTATTCCCAAGATGATCATGCTTAAGGGACAAGGGTTCACCCTTGAGAGTGATTCCTTGCCACAAATTAGGATACCTAGTGCACACATTACCATTTTAGAACTTACCTTAGGTTTAAGAGTTCTTCCCTAAGGATGAATCCATGCCACATCGATGATCACATTTAGTGTTAGTATATCAAAAAATTCCAAGGTTATTTCCCATAAAGTTAGTATTTTTTTAAAATCAATATAAAACATTATTTAAACCCATTGTGATTAAAAACACAAAGCAATAAATCAAATTTCATAAACATTACCAAAATGACAATATTTCAAAAATAACGACTTTCAAACCATTATAAATCACCTTTTAAGGATTAACCCATAAACTATATTTTTCTTACTATTTTAGAAACTAATTACAAGGATCAAGTAAACAAGGTTTGTAGAATAAATCCAATTCAAGAAACCACCTAGCTGAAACAATAAGATTTCCAAAACTCGCACTAGACCTAGAGGCCAAGAAAAATTGAGGGTTTAATAATAAAAATAAGAAACCTATACCACGAATTAAATAATCATAATATTTTATTAATTAATTATAAAATAAAAAATATAGAGGAATTACTTACCATAATGACTCTTAAAGAACACAAAATGATCAATGAAGATTCAGCAAATAATTCTTAGTTACACAATGGATCTATAAGAATCCCTTTAAGTAAATTTCATAAAAACTATATCTATAAAATAAAACCTCTATCTAAGGTTAAATTAAAATATAAAAGAGCTGAACTACAATAATAATGAATAATGATAACGAAGAACCACTGACCTTAAAATACCTATGTCCCACACAATTATATCCAATCAAATCTCTCTACAAAATGAAATGAATCTTCAAAATCAGTAAGTGGATTCCCCTAGGGCCGAGAGGATAATTTACTAATAGTAAAATGAGACAAAAAAATTAGGAACCTTGAGTTTTAAAAATTAAATTATAATTAATTAATTAACATTTGAATGTTTTGTTGGATGGACAAGAAAACTGTGCACCCTATTCTAAACAACTGGAGGAGTTACATGGTATGGACACATTATGTTATAAACCCTTCACTAACCATGTGAAACACCTTGATACCACACCACATAGTTTGAGGATAATGATTTATGGTTTATCTTAACTTTTCAGCTAATCTTGCTCCAACCATTGGGAATCCAACACATGTTTCATGATATTTTAGTAAGAACCATATTATTTTCGCTTACCATCTTCCAACAAGGAAGAAGCCTAAAATACTATAAAAACATGAAAAATTCACCCAAAATGACCTAATAAAATCCCAAAATTAATGATGTTCAAAATAAAGTAAAAAAGTACCTAAAGGAAATCACATTATGTGACAAAAAGACTAAAGGATCAAAATGAATAACCATAAGAAATTATAAAATATCATAGAATATAGAATGAGATCCTAGGATCATAAAAGTAAAATCATGGAAGAAAGAAAAATATAATATGGTTTGAACACTTGATAAAATAATCCTAAACCATGGAAGCAATAACCATGGAATATTATGTTATTATGTGGCCTATATTTTATACATTTTTCCAATTCATAATTTTATTCTTTTAATGATTTATTATAAAAAATACACTTCAACCAATTACTAATTTATATTGGAAAATTTTATATTAAAAATACAATTATTTATATATTATTATGAAAATGAATATTTTTTGTGTGTTTAATAGATCAATATATCTTTTTTTAATTTCCATATATTTAATGATCAATAATTTGGAATGGTTATAATTGGTAGTATTTTATTTATTTATTATTCTGTGATGTTATTTTTAATATATAATTTTTTGAATATATTTCATGATTTCATGAACTTGGATTTGGTAATTTATTTTTCATTTTGAATTGAATATTTTCCCGTTGTGATGATTTTATGTGCTAATGGAACTTATGTAAATGTAAAATGCACTAATAAAACTAGTATAAAGGTAATTAGTGAGAATTCATTATGGTAGTGAATATCCCATGTAAGGGAATCCTACATTCTTCATTGTCATGACCTATAGTTAGAGAAGACTTGTGTAATGTTAGTAAAATACATTATTGTATGAGTTAAGGTATTGGGATAAATGTGGGTTTTCTATAATACATAAGGGTATCCATACACTATGTAAAGGTCTATTGAGGTTTTCAAATTCCATTTCAAGGTAGTTTAAGTGATTATTTTAGGTATACTAGGGTTTTCACCTATAAAAGTCCATTAATGTTTCCTCAAATATATTTAATGGTATAAAGATTTGTTGTACTATAGGGAGTCCTAACATTCTTTTCTAAAATAAAAAAATGTAAATCAAACCATCATTAAGGATGAGCTCATGAGGATAACGATGAAGCATGTAGAGGATGCTTGGTGAAGAATCAATAATCATGATTGCAGATAAATTTGAAGGAAATCACATTTTCGTAATAGGAATATATCATGTAACTCGGGGAAGGAGATAAAAAATAATTTCTATATTCATGTGTTGGAAAGGCTTAAAATATGTGGGTATCTTTCTTTCAACTTTGATGCTGGGAGATAGTACATGATTAATTTTAAATTAAATAGAGACATCATTATAATAGGAGACACACTCATCAGGGTGTATAATTTACTGGACCAGATGTAGTGGTTATGAATATGGTGCTAATGAAATAGAGCTAATGATTGGATCTCCTTGATAGAGAAGAATCCCCATTACACCCATCTCCTTAAAGTATTATATTTTTATTATGAATTTTATGCTAATTATTGAATAAAAATTTATTAGGTTCTAAACCATTATTATGATAAATTAATCATCCTATCATACATTATACACCTAGTTCTTAAAATGATTTTATACTAGATAACTTCTCAACCAATTATCTCTTTAAATAAATCGATTATTTTAACCATGAAGGTAAATGATAAATTTATTGATTGAAATTTTAATTCAATTAAGAAATATTATTCTTGAAAACCTTATGAAAATGAGTTTTTGGGACTGTGATATTAGGGTTCCAAAACTGTTGGATTGTTCTATTTTGGTTTCTAATAAAACTATTTTTATAATAATAAAGGAAAATAAATTCAATAATAGGAAATATAATTTCCCATAGTTCACCAATTTTATTCCATACTTGTTTCATTTCAATGTTTTTCTAGTTTCTATCACTCTATCAACACACCATTATTTCATTATTACACACACGCCATATCAATTTCATACCTCACCTGTGTCTGTTTCTTTCCTTATGTTCCTTAAATTTAATTTTTTGTTTCTTGAAATTGAACACAAATTATCAATGGGTTTGACCCCTTCATAAAAATAAAATAGTTTTAAACAGGAAAAATAAATAAATAGAAAGATTTTTCTCAAGGATACTCATAAAAGTTATATTCCATTTCTGGGGAAGGAGTTTAAAACCAATAAATATTGAAAAATAAAAATAAAGTCATTATTTTTTAAAATAAGTATTTTTTTTATCATATGTGTTATACTTATAATATTCTATAATATATATTTTTGATGAACACATGATCACTCTTCCAAAATATAGATCCATTAAAACCTAAAATTGAATAAAATAGTTCTATTATGAACTAAATTAATGAAATGGAAGAGTTGACATAGGGGTTTTATATTGTTAATGAATATAATTTTCAACCTAACATAATAAATCAGAAAAAATAAACACCCAGATTACGGGATTTTCAACTCCCTCATTTGTTATGAAATCCTTCATCATATATGTTTCACAACAGATCATGAAAATATGAAATAAAATAGTACCATATTTCATTGATTCCATAATTTAATGGGTTATATATAGGGGAATAATTACCCATTATTCGGGTTTTCTACAATGCGGTGTAATAGTTTCCACTACATGGTATCAGTGAGGATGGAATCATAATAAAAGGGTTTCCCTTATATCTAAATGGGATTTCTAGAAACTAATTTTTATATTTATATGAGAATATATTTAGAAATTGGGAACATGTTTATAATTATTTCATCATTGTTTTTTTACCCAACAAGATTAAATGAATAAATTAGTAATAAAATCAATAGCTTCTATCTTAATGATTAATATGATTTTTATGATTTGTTAGATTGATTCATGGACTAACTGAGCCAATTTCCTCACCACCATATCTCCCCCCATGTGCTCATGGAATTATAGTTTTAAGAGTTTCATTCTAACCAATAATTTTTAATATATCATTATATGATTTTTACCATTAATATCCAGTAATCATAACACAATGATTGATAAGTCTATTATCTTTGTAATAATAGGATAATAATTCATAAAAATTAAACTAAAATAAAACATATTTAAGTTATTATTTATAATTAGTTTTAAAATCCATTTTATCACCTAAAAAATCATAGCATAATCTAGGTAAGATATAAATTTCAGGGGTGAGGTATACACCCATGTAAGGGAATAAACATTATACAAATAAAAAAAATTGATCAGAAAGAATAATAAGATATAATAGTATAACACACTTATCAATATTCATAAAGAAGAATAATATAAATTAATGTAATCATAATTTCATGGAATCAATGGAATGTCACAAAAATATAAAACATGACATTAGAACTTGTAAAGGATAAAATCTGAAAAAACATCACTTGGTGGTTGTAGTCCAATCATGGATTTGGTTTACTCCCCAAACTCATAAATATAATTTCATGATATATAAATATTATCAAATTCATTTGATCTCTATCTCTGAACACCTATCAAAACAATTACATGTATATGTGTTCCATGTTAATAAATCATAAATAATTAATAATAAATAGAAAATCCATAGAAAGGAAATGGGTTACATAATTATGTCTTATAACATTGTTTAATGGAATATAAAAACAAATTTTATAAAGGAAGGTATTTATAATTCTTGTAAATTTATAGGTAAATATGTAAGGATAAAACTATTAAAGGAATTACCATTTAATTGAATATATAAAATGGAGTGGAATTTTGTTTTGAAACATTTATTTTAAGTTGGATAATTAGGAAAAGGGTGTATAATATTTAATGTGCTTAAGAGGATAACAAGTTCTAGAAAACCGAAAATTATTTAAAAATTATTTTATTTTTAAAATTATTGTTTTTTACAATTCATATAAGTTCAATAATATTTCATTGAGTGGTACTTGAAATGAGGTAAGAAGACACATAAGTTCCCTTTAATCTGCTCTGCTATACAAATGAAATTTAAAAGGTAACCATTAAAAATAATATATCACCATAAACTCTAGTTAAATTAAGCAATGTATATATATATTTGGGAGATATATATTTATTATAGTAGTATTATATAATAATGATAATAATATATATTTAGAGTGAGTTAAATAGAGATAAATAATAACCCTAAGAAAATGTGGTGGTTTGGAGAGATGGTTTACCTTAGGTTCTATAATCATTCTTCACATTCAAATCACATCCTGAATAATCAAATTATATTAATTAATAATCATTAGCATAATTATTTAATTCATTATAACAATATTATTTTTATTTTAAACAATTTCACTGATATTTAATTTTTAAATTTATTGTTGCAAGGGTGTTTTTCTCATGGTTTCATGTTCAGATCACATCAGGATTATTACTAAAGTTAGTATAAAATGTGACTAAAAATATAAATTTGAAATTAAATTATATTAATTTCAATAAAAAAATTTATGTTCCCAAATATCCACATGTTTTCTGATGTATGTATGATTCATTTATTAAAAATGATAATGCTATAATGGTAGTTCATTTAACTGGTTTAACAACCATCATGAAATAGATTCATTTTATTAAATTCAAAGGTCACTAGTTCATTCAAGAATCATGAAATAAGTTATAACATAATTATTATCATCATAATTAACAATAATAATATTTTTATTACTATTATTTAATGCGGTCGAGAAAATTGAAGTTCGTTGTTTTTGGAGGTGATGAACCAACCATATTGTGAACAAATTTTTTGTTTTACAAACAAATGGAGGGAGGATGGAATTTGTATATTCCACCGTAATAGTAAAACATATTTATATTTAGGATACTTTTGTTACTATTTCTTGGTTTGTGGAAAACATATTGGGATTATTGGAGAGGAATAAAATTAAAAGATGTTTAGTTTAGAATTTAGCTCTCCTTCTAACAACAACCTCTTAGTATTATATTTTTGGAACCTTGGATTGGTATTTAGAAAATAAAAAAGATTCTAGGGACATGGTTGGATATTAGGGGTGATTTTGGAAGAGTTTGTGTAATCAATAGTTCTTAGAAGATGTGAGGAGAAGGGGTGGTGAGAGTGTTATTTATACGGTGTAGATGAAGATGTATTTTGAATATCATATTTATCAGTTTATTATTTAACCAAAATTAAACCAATTGTGATGAATTTTCGGAGTGTATATATTAATTAGTGTATCTAAGGCCGATCCAATGGCAAGTTATATTAACCATGAATCGCTTCTACATGTTTTTTCATAGTGAAAATTATCGTTTTTTGTTGTATTTTACTGTAGAAAAAGTTCAACAATTTCATGAAAATAAAAAAATTCATCTTGACTATATTTTTATTTTTTGATTAAAAAAATGAAATCCATTTAATTAATATTATTCTATAAATATAATAAAATTAATTTTTATATAAAATTTTGATTTATATAGAAAATACCAGTTTTAATATTATGATCAATTTTAAAACCCTTTTAAAAAATTAGATGATGTGTTATAAAATATTTATTATAATTATAATGAAAAAATTATCAACTTATAAATCTATGTTTTTAAAATATGTTTTATTTTAAATTCATATATTTATCACAAGAAGGAAAATTAAATATTTATGTTTTCTAAAATATGAAAACACTTATTATATCATTTTGAAAACTAGAATTTACTTGTATCATGATATAGTTGTTTAACATTTTCATTTCATAAGATAAATAATATTATTTTATATTTACAAATGTGAGGTTCCTTTTCTAGCAGCAAGTTTACTATTCCTATTGGTCATGTTATGATTCCAATGGTCTAATTACTGTTCCCATAGTCAGATTTTCTATAGATATATATATACCCTAGTTTATAAAAGTACCTCATATTTCATTCTTTCGTAATTCACTTATATTTTCTCTTAAGGTTATTTTCTTTATTAGTTTCAATATAAATATTGAATTATTGATATATTTTTTTTAATTTCTACATTGTTGTTCATGAGTGCGATTATTATGGTGGATCTAGAAGATCCAAATTTTCAAATTTTAGAAATATTCTTTTCTATTTTTATCCTATTGTAATAAATTCAATTCTTATACATATAATTATTTTCAAAATATAATTTTCAAATTATAATTATAATTTTTTTCATGTTGTTCATTTGTAAATTACTAAATATGCTATAATCATATAAGAATGGAATTTCATTGATATGAATTATGGTTCATCACATTATTCCCCACTTTTGAAATTTCATCCTTGAAATTCAATTTTACATACTAAGGTGAAAATATGTTAGGGTTCTTATACTATATTGATTCCTCCAGTTATCATTTCACCTCCTCATACTTATTTTTTCCACAACACTTTAACTAAGTGAGTTTATTAATGGTTTTGACCTATTTCTCTACAATCCAATATAATTATTGATTTATCCTCATAAGGCATAAAATATTCCACCCATACCACCCCCGAATTAAATACATTTGAGGAATTTGGTATATAATTCCCCAAGAGGGATACATGGAACACATCACATACTTGAGGCAAGGTTGGTGGGTGTGCTTCTCGATAATCTACAACTCTGATGTGACCAAGATTCTCATATGGGTGAATACACCATGGACTTCATTTCCCCTTATTCGAAAATCGTAGGACTCTCTTCCATGAAGATATCTTGAGGAATTCATTATCTCTAACCTCAAAAGCCATGTCTCTTCAAGGGTTATCATCATAGTTTTTTTCTCAAATATGAGATTCCGGGATATATTTAAGAATGGATTTGATTATTTATACCATTTGATCAACCATTTATTTTCCCAAAATCCTGTGTTCACCAACTTCATCCCAGAACAATAATGTTTTAAATTTCATTCAATAAAGAGATTCATATAGATCTATTTGGATGCTTGATTGGAAACTATTATTTTACGATAACTCAAACATAGGAAGTTGTTGATATAATCTTCCACTATAGTATATCAAGAATGGTCTTAATAATTCCTCAATTATCTGGATATTTTATTTAGATTGTCTGTCACATTGAGGGTGATAATCTATACTAAAGTTCATATCAATTATTAGAGGATATTAGATCGTTTTCTTTAATATTTAGGCAATCCTTGGATCTTGATCAAAGAAAATAAATAATACTATTTCATATAGCTTCACTAGTTCTTTTATGTATACTCTTTCAAGTTGATTAATTGAAAATTTCTCACAAATTGAAAAAAAAGTAAGTAGTATTTGAAAGGAGATCCATTGTAACCCATATAGAATTATTTTATTTGGATTTATTTATATGTTCATGAATAAAATCCATAGTGATGTTCTTACAATTATAACTGTGTATTTGTAATGGTTGCATCATCCCCTTGGACTTTTTCCTTTAATCCTTCACTTAATGAAATACCTAACATGTTGATAGATATTATGTGATATCATTATTTATATTTCCACACACATTGTGTTTTCATAGATCACAACACATATTTATTCTCCCTTGGTAGATATAAAAGGTCAATCAATGTGAATCATTCAAATAATCTAGTATCTCTTCATTTTATAGTACACATAGTCAGGAAAAAAATATTATAAAACCTTCTTCATAAGTTTTGAACTCCTAGGATTTCCCTTTTCTTATATATTTATCCTTTTTCTATATCCTCACATCATATCAGTGAGCATCATTTATCTTCACCATAAGTGATGGTTGATAATTCATAGAATAATGGACTGATGATGTTATTTCATTTATGATTCCCATGTCTCTCCATTTAAAGAATAATAATATTGGATCCTAAAAAATTCTCATCCTTTATAAGGAAACACAATCATTTTTTCATTGAAAATTTTCTTTTTTATTCTCCATATTAAGATGGTAGTGGATTAAAAAATTATCAATTTGATCATTTCCTAGTGCATATTGGATCCATTTTATTCTCCCTTTTTGGAGGATTTAAATATACCATGAAATTTTCTCCACGTTAAGGATGTATGATGATTAGTGTAGTGATAACCCTCATTCCATCTCCTTGATAATTCCTTCATATTTATCATCTGATAAAAAAACATTACCCCCTTCAGAGTTAGCAGGGTTATAAGGATTGAAAATCCAAAGAAGTATATAAAAAATCTTTTGTAATACATAGATAATCCAAGGAATCTATAGATATTTGTAAAAGAACTATTCTTGGACACTCCTCAATTAGATTTGTCTTATAAGGGTCTATAAATATTAATTTTGTAGAGATAAAATTCCCTTGGAATGGTACTTCCTCCATAAAGAACTCAAATTTATTTTACTTTGAATCTAAATTTTCCTTTCATAATGTCCTTAGCACAATATTCAAAATATTTTCACACTCAACCTTCATTTTAGAGTATATCTAAATATCATCTATAAGACTAATTTTTTTCAATATAATATCTAAAGTCTCCATTAATTATGTACATGAATATTTATGTATTAGTAATGAGTGTGAAAGGTGTCACTATGAACTTGTGGTGTCCATATATTATTCTAAAGGTAGTATTAGTAATATCATGCTTTAGCCCCATTATTTAATGACACATGGAAAAAATATCCACATTTGATAAATAATGGACTACATATAGTATATTGAAAATATAATCATTTTTTGGTATGGGATAATTGGTCTTTACAGTGATTTTGTTAAGCTAATGATTAACAATGTAGATGCATACTGACAAATCCTTCTTGTAAAAGAGGAAATATAAACCCTATGGTGAAGTAATTGGTAATATAAAACCAGTTTCTAGATTCATTTATAACCACTTTTTCAGTTAGTCCAACTTAGTGGTAGAAATTTTTTAGGGAGTCCAAGATATGGGCATCAATCATGGTATAAGTTCAATTAAGAACTCAACATATCAACAATGAGTCATTATGAGAAATTCTTTAGGGAATATATTAGCATATTACTTAACAATGAATATGTTTCTAGTAATGATTTAGTCATTTTAATTAATCATTTGATCTAGATATTATCACTCATAAGAAAATAATATCAACTTTTGAGAATAATATTACAAACGTGATTTATCCTCTTCCTTATAAATTTACAAAATTAGAGGATGAGTTGGGATGTGAAGAGTAATATCCCTTTCATGATAGTTGATGCTATCTTTATATCAGGAGAACCAATCCATTACCAAAATAGCATCAAATTACTCTAACAGAAGTATGCATCAATTTTTTGGGAGGTTTATCCAACAAACATTTAATGTGTTTGAGTTATATACTTGAGATTCTATAATTTCATTATTTTCTATTCCCAAAAATAACTCAACATATATTTTTGGAGGGGTTTTTTGAAAAGTTATACTAATATTTCACAAAATGCCATACTTTGTAGAATAAGAATCAAATAATATGTTCTCTATTCGTTATTTAATAACCACCATACCTATCACAACATCATTTTCGAGATCCACCTCAGTAGAAATGATAACATATACCCCTTCTTACTCTCTTGGAATGAGAGGTTTTTATCATTGATTTACAATGATAACTATTCGCATAGTCCAATGGATTTTACAATTATTGTGTTCTTTGTAATTGAAACACTAGATTGTGGCTGTGTATTAATAAAACCTTCTTTTATCATTATGTATTTTTGGGATTCTTTATTTCTCTTCCACACTAATTATCCCGATTCCCCTATTTTTCTTCCATGGAGAATATATCAATTCCCTTGAGATTACTTACAGGAAGATTTTTTCCACATTTTGACAAGTGGGCAATTTTGTTTTGTTTTCTCCATGGGATTTATATATTGGTCCACCTATATAATAATTTATTTTTAGTTTTTTATGTATCCCCATAAGAGAAATGAGAGTGACCAATATTCATATTATCCATAATGGAACAACATGAAATCCCATTATAGAATTCAGAGTATCAAAGTTTCAAAGATTTTTAAAGACTCAACATTAATCCAAAAAAGATGTATCCCACCTTACCTTTAGTATCAATGACATATTTAGAGGCATATCATGAAATCCTTATGATGTTTACATCATACGCCCTAATTATATCATCTTTTTTTTAATTATCCCATAAAACCCCATATTCAATTTAATATAGAGAGTTTTAGCAAAATATTTATTGAATGATATTTTCATGAATCCTTCCCCTTCCGTGGAAGTGATTCTCTCAATGTGCACTGTGTTATTGATTAGTGTTCTCCACTAATTGACTTCTCATTCAATATGAATTAAATCCAGTATGACTATTTCTTATTATGAGTGTTAGAGGATGGATAATATATTCTCAATGTGGTTAATTCATTATTTCATGATTAGGGGATCAAAAGATCCACTAAAGTTAGGTGAAAATTGCTGCATAAACAACTATATCAAAAATATCTATTTTTTAATAGAAAAAGGGTGTTCCACAAGATTCAAGTTATTATTCAGAACATGATATAATTGAACAAATACTTCTAGGAAGCTCTCATCACCCACTACTATAAACCAAGGATTCTGATTTGGGTAATACTCACATTTCCAATGAAATTGGTTGATTTCAGGGTTCCTCATATTTCCTTTGATTAAAAAAAATTATAAAAATAAAATTATGGATGAGAATAATCGAACATAAAATTAAAGAAAAGTAAAAATATAAATATATAATAAATTAATTATAAATGAAATATAAATCCTAACCTATGAGTCTCTATTATTCAATCTACATTATCCATGGAAATTTTCCCATAATTATTTCTAAAATAAAAATATAATCAATTCCTTCATAATGGTTCACAAAGAGTTTTTAAATTTAGCAAAGTATATCCCTTGAGATTTTCAAATAAGGTGTTAAAAAAGTCCTATTTTACATGAACCATGTAATGATTAGGTTAGTACTGAAAAAGATCAATCAAGGTTATTAATTCTAGGAATATTTATTTTAGAGAAAGATCCACCAATAGTATCTAAATAGTCATTTAATTCATCAAAATATATCAATTTATACTTCAACAAAATTTCAAGATATTTTTCCATACTTATACATATAATTAGATATTTTATGAATATATTCATTTAATAATCCCAAAAAAAACTATAACATTATCTAATACTTAATATAATATCCATAAACTTTTAAACTTATCATTACATGTTTTTAACATAATCATTCAATAAAGACACACACAAAGATCGAGTTTCCTAGGGTATTTTAAATGCATGGTTCATAATTCATTGAACTGAAACTATAAAAATGGTTTTATTCTATTATCGATAATGATATCTTGAATTCCATTTAGATCCTTAAAATGAACAAGATTACATGTGGAAAACATAAATTAAAGGTATGAGCTGGAAATACTAGTAAGGTTGATGGTAGAGAAAAGGGGAAAACTAAGAGACTTTGAACTTTTTGAGAAATAAGAATGATTGCTGGTGGAAAATACTAATTTTATCAATCTGAACCCTATTTATCTAGACCATACTAGTCATAAATATATCTTCTAGTGGTGTACGATAAGAAATCATAATTTGAAGAACTGTCCCCAACCTGATATGGATAGAACCTTCACAGAAATTGTCAAATGGGCTATGAATATCTATTTAACTGATTTTGATGTCCCTTACCTAGGAAATTTCATCAAGAAAGGGAAAACTACTCATGCTTCATCCAACCAAGCTATTGTGGATGATATAATCAACATTTGTAGGTTTTAATCTATTACAAGAGTAATAACTCTAAAAGGTAAGAGGATGAATAAGGTCAATGAGATTCTCAATATAATTATACAGATTTTGGGTTTCAAGGAATAGAGGATGAAATCGATGGGGAAGGGTTTTTATTACATTGTATTCCCCTCATATGATTGAAAATGGAGGGCATGGATTTTTGGTTCTATTGTACTAAAAATATCAATTCTCAAAATACTAGAGAGAGATAGCTACATTGATTCGAACACTGTTAGGAATACCCTAAAACAAGTTTTGATTCACATATTCAAGATAAAATGGATCTATTTAAATTCTTTAATTCTATTGGACATTGAATCCTTAGTTAGAAATCAGATCTGTTTGGATAGAAAAATTGAAAATCAATTCTTTGGGAATTATTCTATGGTGTTTGTGGAAGTGTACATAACCAATATCTTAGTAAAAGATGTTTTGTTGACAACAAGAGATGATAACATTAACCTAGAAATTCATTATTATTGGAATCAAAAATTCTATATGAATTACATATTTTATGGTCATGAATATGTTTATTACAATAGATAAAATATTTTCAATTTCTATAAAGTACAATTTCATGAAGAAGTGTAATGTTTGAGGGAAAAAGGGAAAAGAATAGTCATGGTACCCAATCAAATAAAACAACACCACATGACCCTTATTCCATGGTAATCATGTGTAAGGATTTGGTTCCCTATATCCTACCTCAAGACCTTAGTTCCCAAGGTGTTTCAAAACCCCCAATATTTGAGGATTTGGAAGTGGGTCCAAAAATTAATGATGTATCATTTAATTAGAGAGTAGAGGGAAAGATGCTTTTAAATCTATAAAATATAAAATCATTGATAAGCCCTAAAAAAATCATTCTCTTTGATTATTTTATGTAGGTATGGAATGAATATAAAATTCATTATATTAAGGATTTAAGACTCCTAACATCAAAAGTTATTCCTAGGATAAAGGTACAAGAATGAAAATATGTTAATCCTTCCATTTCTAAATAGGATTACTCAACCAAAGATAAGGTTGGAAAATATGATATCACTCTTATTCCTATAGTGGGTTTTGCTACATAGAATTACATACAAATTGAATACCCATTTTAGAAGCAACCTGATCACTGTCATATTTGATATAGTCTTATAAAATTAAATACAACAATAAAAAGGGTGAAGAAACTATGAATTATGATGTGAGTAATGTGACATAGGTTTGCTTGCAGCTTGAGACCACATATTCTGAGTAAGATTATAGTATATATATTTTGTTTGGATACATGTCCTTTCAATATTACATATAAGAACCCTTTATATATGAGACCAATAATAAATCAACCAATAGAATAGAAAATGAAAAAATCCCTCTAAAACTGTCCATTCAACAACAAGTTCAACACTCTTTATTGACTACTTTGGAAAATTAATAATGAGGAAAGACAAATTAATGAATCTAACAAAGGTGAATTCATAATTATTAAATATAATTATAACCTAGTAAGAAATAATTAACATAATCGAATTAGAAGGAAAGTAAAAGGAAATGGTAAGAAATCTGTTATGTAGATGCCTTAATAGGTAGGCCCTCTAACAAAGAGAAAACTCCCTTATTAAATTATGTTTATAATGAAATTATCATGGGATTGGAAATTATTCCACGATCACATACCCTAGATATTTCCAAGTTACCCATAAAACTCATTTTAATGGAATTTATAATCACATGATTTTATTCAATGACTGGAAAACCTTCAAACAGACCTATTTTGGATAGAACTGTGTTTCTCAGAGTGCACATAGAATAAACAAGGATCGTCTATGGGTACTTAAGTAGGATAGTATTTATATTATTGAATGTTTGAAAAGTCAAAACACATTTAAATATCATTTTTATACAATTTCATTTCATTTCCATCTCTTTTATATTCTTCCAACTTTTATATCAAAATAAGGGAGATTTGGAGTGAGATGGAAATTTAAATTGATATTGTAAGACCCAAATGAATTACTATACGAGACATCAATTCAATATTGACAAATTATTGGAATATGGGAAAAAATTTAAACATAATTGGATCCCATGAATTTTTTTCTTTCATTTCTCACATTAACTTATCTGAGGTTCCAATTATTAAGGAAGATTACACATGGAGTAGATTTTCTGTACATGGTACTAAGTACAGTAAGTTGGACAATTGTTTTATAAAAACTGATTATAGGATTGTGGCCCTTAGAGTATATTGTTTCACCTTACCTATACCTAACTTAGACCACAATCCTATTATTGTTGATCTTAGCATTCCAGTCACAAGGGAAACCCCTATTCCATTTAAATTTAATAATGGATGTATTGCAATTATTTTGTGAACAGAAATTATATTAGAGGTTTCGATGCTCAAATACCTTGGTATAACTTTTCAAATAGATGGTTTAAGTCTTGAAAAAATTAATCTTATTAAAAATAGTTTGGATCAAGAAAACTTTTTCGAAACATGAGGAAGACATCAAGGCTTCTAAAGATAGTATTTATTTCTTCCAAATTAGAAATATGAACTAGGAATCTCTCTCTATATATGAAACTCAATCCCACTCTAGGTTTGAAAAAATTATAACACTTAATGAAATGTTAAACCAAAATATTCTGAATGTAAAATTGTGATATTAGGGTGACATGAATTCCAAATTTATAAATGAGTTTCACAAGGAGAAAAGATTTAGGAGAGGAGATAATTCTATAAAAATAAATGGATGCAATCTCACTAATGAAAATAACTTCTCAAATGATATGATTAATCATTTCCAATCCATATAATATAATTATGAATCTGATAAAACCAATATAACGATTTAAATGATTCATATATTCATTTAGGAGCATCAAAATAGTAGCCTCACAATGGAACCCTCTAAAGAAGAAGTTAAAAAACCTTTCTATCTGAATATTCAAAGTACTACCATGACATTTAGGTTCGCCAATATATTCATTATGTTATAATGAGATATTTTTTGGAATTAGGTGACAAATTTTATCAAATAAAATTTTAATCATTCTTATAAAAATTAAAAAATCAACTCCAACTTCACTGAAATGTTACCCAAGAAAGAAGGTGACATTGAAATTAAACACTTGAGGCCAGTTTTAATTGGAAAACCAATACCTAAAAAAGTTATCAAAGTTATTGTGACTAGTATTGGGGATATAATGAAGGAAATTATCACTCCAAATCAGTTTGTATTTTCCCAAGAACGAGTTTTCTAAATTGTTTGTTTAATTCCTTTGAAATTATCAAACTAATGAGGAAGAAAGTGAAAGATGATAAATTTTCCCTAAAAATTGACATCTCAAAAGTGATTGAAACTATGAAGTAGGGTTTAATTTTATATATTCTCTATAATTATGGTTTCTAAAATACCTTTATTAGAATCATCAATACCATTAATATCACAGTGAGGATCTCCATTCTCATAAATGGATCGCCAAAAGGATTTTTTAAATACATAAGGGGTGTAAGGCAAGGTAAACCACTATTAGGTATAATATTTCATATTTCTGAAGATTATAATGGAATGTTAATTATTTATTGGACTCATATTATTCTTTATAAATTCATAAAAGAGGGTAAGGATTTTCACAGTCATTCTAATGTTCTCTAAACTGATGACACCATTCTTTTTGGGTAGGCCTCCAAAAGTACATATACCATCAAATAATATTCAATAAAAATAATGAGGAAGTAGGAAATTCCATAAGTTTTAATAATTTTTTAATTATCTTTGGATATGAAATTTTAGCTACCAGGATAAATACAATATCCATAGATCATGGGGTGAAAAGTGGAACAATTCCTTTCATCAATAACGGTGTTTCCCGATTTTGGGGAAAAAAATAAAAACAAAATATCTCAAAAAATACTTCTTAGAACATCATTAATCAATTATCTAGATGGAAATAATAATCTATGTTCCAAACTGGGAGAATATTCTTGGTCAAATTTATGATCATATCCTATTTTTTATATACATTATCTTTATACAAATGGTCAAGGGGTCTTATCAATAATCTGTAAAGCATGATCAGAAATTTCATAGGGACTGGTTCTATCAATGAAAATAAGACTATAAAAATTCCTAAAAAGAGTTCATAACGTTCATTTACATGGGGAATAAGGTATCATGGGTCTTAATATTTTTATTAATGAACATCATGAAAAAATTGTTATATTGTTACTACTTCTTGTGGTTCTTCTCATTATTTCATATTTACAATGTTTATTTTAAATATAATGGGAGGATACTCTAAATACCTTACCTAATCTATAGGGATCACCCAAATATGATATATAAATTATATTATGAAAAATTCCACATGGATGGTATGAAAAAAAATCCAATTTGAACTACTAGAGTACACCCTGGCTTGATAAGCCACTTGATGAAATAATGGATGTGCCACCAACCCTATAGAAGATTTCAATTATTGAACAACTTCATAGAATAAATAACATGATTATATTAACTTTATCTCAGGCCTCCTATGATTTCAAATTAAATTTATATCATGATAGGAATTTTCTTCTCTGTAAACGAAATGTGCTCGGATTCTTCAACAATAGGGAGCATGACAGACTCAACTATGAAGGTAGTATTGCCACCCCTCATGACTACTGAAGCTTAAAATTCCCTTCATCAAAAAATAAAAATGGATTCTTATATAGAGAATATATAGATACTGTGTACCTACTGCTGAAAGGCTAGAATTGGAAGGAAACCAACTAGCATCATTGTGTTATATGTGTTTGTAGACTATTGAAAACATTCAACATATTTTCATCACCTACATGTTTTGAACTAGATTCTAGGAACACCTTTAGGATTTATTTATTGTTATTATTTCCAAAAACAAATTGGCGAATAATCTCCTCCAATCTATTAGTTCTTCACCCATGAGTGAATAGGAAAATAACCCATTTTTGGAAACTATTGTCTCTACTATCTGTTACATCACGAAATATAGGACTAAGCTGGTTTGTTATTTTTATATTCCTTCCATTAATTTGGTAATGATTGACATATATGCAGATGTCTTCACATACTCCATGATTAAAATAGGTGTAATGTAAAATTTCATTTATTTTCTAATTATTACAGGGCTATTGGGTGTCAATTCCATGTCAAAAAAACTACTGGTGTATAAATACTTATGGTTATTTCAACTAATTAACTCGTGGGTAATGGTGAATGTCAATGGATCAGCCTTAGGCTTGTTGATACCCTTTGGTCTTGGTTGTGTATTTGTGAAAAATCATGCATTTGTTAGTGGGAAATTATACCATTACATTGGGATTAGATAAATATATGATGTAAAATTATTACCCCTGGTAAATTCTATCAAGCATGATTTTAATCACGAATGAAATTGTATTTAGATTTAATTAGAGTCGAAGATAGATATTGAATCCATGAATTATTGATCTTGGAATTTAAATTTAGGTGTTCTTCAGTAACAGAATGATTTTCTTCATGCCACTAATCATCTCAACTTGTTTGTGTCACATTTATATATGGAATCCAGTCAAGTTTCAGATGCCCCATTGAAAGAGAAATCATGTAAATGATCACAATGTGGTAATTTAGGATACCATATTTTCATATAACCCATATGGAAGTAGCTATATTGTCTGAGATTAACTATCAATTTTTTATCACCCCTTTTAACGTTTGGAATTTTATATTTTTTATTTTCACTGATAAATTTTAGAACTTGGCTTTCCTGGATCCAGAACTATGACATCTCATCCTTTTATTACATTAAAACTTTATTATATGGTATAAAATAAAGTATCTTTTAAACTTTAGTTTCATGAAAAAGGTACATAATATATGAAAAATTAAAACATTTTTTAAATTAAATTGAAATGTTTCTTCAATGGTTCATCCTAATTACATTTAATACATCACCTAACCTGTGGGCATACATCAATGGAAAGGGTGAACATAAGGCTAAGTAAGTAAAATAGTTCACTTGTGATCTTGAATAATATCAATAAGATCATGAGTCATAAAGATAATAAATGATAGATAATAATAATATAATAATAATATTAAAATTAAACACAACATGAATATTTGGATACAAAATTTTAATGAGACATTCACAAGAATATAACCATGGGTTTTCACCAAGGTTCCATAAACATTACCATGGTTTTTCACCATGGTATCATAAAACATGTCATATATAAAGATTAAATTATTTACCCAAATAATTAGAGATCTATTGGGGATCAACTTTCATATTAATTAATTAATATGAGCCACATAGACAATAAAAAAATTCCTAAATAACCTATGGAGAACAAAATAAACAGGTTTTGTATCAAAATCATGACATTATAAAAAGTGCTTAAAGACGAATTTATTATGTCATTTTTAACCCATCGAATGCGAATAAGGGTTTTTTGTATGATAAATCTTACGAATAAAATAAATAATATTTACATCTTGGAGAATACCCATAGAAAATCAATAGGTTTAGGAATTCACAAAAATAAAATTAAAGGGAATTTCTTGAGGAAATGAGAGAAATTTTGAGACAACAAATCTACAACATAACTAGTATAAAAATAGGTTTTATAAAATTGTAAAAATATAGGGGAAATGGTTCAAACATTTAAAAAACATAATTTTTCAGTATGTTATTGAAGAAAATTAAACTAATTTATATTTATCCTATCCTTAAAATGAAATATTCAAAAACAGGTTCTTGAAACAAAGGGAAACGAAGGATATTTAACTTACCCTAAAAAGTAACTCTTGAAACCTATGGATTGGGACCTTGGGGGATTGAGGACACATTTAGAGGACTATTTGGAAGGTAAAAATATAATATATTTCTGTATGAGTAATTTGTAGTCAAATAAAATGGATTAATGGGAGGGTATTTATAACAAAAGTGGGGGATTTGTTTAATAATTTCAAAATATAAGCCCTAGATACATTGGTTATGGAAAATGAAAAATAATTGGATTTCCATTTTTTTTTTAAATTTGGTAATATATAATGTTTTTATTATAAAAACAGTCTGGTATAAATTTATATTACTTATTTTGTGATGGAAAAGTAATGTTTTCTCAAAATTGAATTTTTAAAGTTAATGTTTCCATTTTAGACTTTGGAAAGTAATTTGTAGATTTTATAATTGATTTAAATCTATTAAAATACATGATATTAATAAAATAAAAAATTTTAGGTCGTTTATTTTGGTTAATTAGTTATTAAAACATCATGACATGATTATGAAGTCATTAAGCATATCGAAAACCTCAAAATGAATTTTTAATATTCAAGAAATATCAAATTATTTTAGAAAATTATATTAAATTCACCATAACCGCATTTCAAAATTATGATTTAAAAATGATATTATTTTTATCATAATAATTCTCTAAATTTTAGATTTCTAACTTTTAAATTTAAAAATCCTTATTTATTAAAAAAAACAACAAATTAAAAATACATAGTATAATTTCATAAACATGGATTTTTTTTATCATTTATATTTAAAATAAATGTTTTTTACCATACAATTTTATTGAAATAATTATAATTCATAATATATTAGTTTATTATAAATATTTTTATCTTTTCCCAAAAGTATAATTTTTTTCTGAAAAATCAATTTAACAAATTCTATCTCAATTTTATTATGAAAGAATATTCTTAAAATTAAATCAATGGAAGGAAAATATTATTTATAGAATTGAATTACACTTTATGTAATTAGGGCATCGAAACCTAACCCCTTATAACACATGCATACACCTTATGAGTAAGGTGTGTGATGGTCGTAGTTTTTTTGTGTGCCTCAGCTAACATCGATCGATAAATAATCTCCACTAACATAAATTTATCCTATATTAACTTTTTTTCATGCTTTACTTGCTGAATTTCAGCTTGGGATTGGTCAAGGGTGAATCCCAACAATGATACCTCCCATCCAAGCTTTGATGCTTGGAATTCAAACAACATGACTCTACTAGATGAGGGCATTAACTCTTCTTTCTGTATCAATTATCCTTTTTCATTATTACTTATAAAAACTAAATATAACATTAAAATTATTAAAAATATTATAGTTTCAAATAGTCATATTGACCAATGGTCATAATTGAACAATGTTCATATACCAGTTGAAACCAAATGATCACATTTTTCTTTTATATTAACTTAATTATTAAAGAGATATATTTTATTATGTAAGATAATAATGTAACACAGATTTTCTGGAAATAATTATTATTCAAAAGTGTGGGTCATTGCATTATTCCCCCTTAAGAAACTTAATCCCTAATATTTAAAATAATTTTCTCAGTTGAGATACTTTTTGGGTACTTTTGTCCCACTGTTTCTTCTAGTTCCCACATAGCTTCTTCATATTTATGGTTAATCCAAAAAACATTTATTAGGTGTGTGGTCTTATGAAATAGAAACTTTTTTTTACTGTATAAGATTTCAATTATTTTCGCCTCATAAGAGAGGTCATGTTCCTGTTTTACCACCCCCAGATTTAGTAGATGTGAAGGGTCAGGTATGTACTTCCTTAGGAGAGATATGTGGAATAAATCTTGATCTTGAGCTATATTTGGAGGAAGTTAAAGATGATAGGTCACTTCTCCTATGCGATCAATGATTTAATAGGGACCAATGTACATGGTTCTAAGCATAAATTTCTTACTAAACCGAATACCTCTCTTATAAGGTGAAATTTGAATGAAGAATTCGTCACCATCATCAAACTCTAAGTCCCTTTGATGGTTGTCAACATAACTCTTCTCCCGATTCAGAGCAAAATTTATAGGTTTCAGGATTTTATGAACCATTTTTTCATCTCATGCACAAGACCAAGCCCAAGAGGATTTATCTAACCAACTTCATCATGAAAATTAGGAGTTCTACATCGCATCCCATATAGAGCTTCATAGGGCACCATTTGATTACTCGAATGGAAGCTTTTATTTTATGATAACTCAATTGATGTGATATGTTAATCCAATCCACCTTTAAATTCCATTGAGCATGTTATCATCATATCTTTATGTTTTTGAATAGTCCTTTCATATTGAACATCAGTTTGGGGGTGATAAGCCGTATTGAAATTCAATTCAGTACTTTGAGAAAGCTGAAGATTTCTCTTGGATTTTGATATAAAACTAGGATAGTGATCATAAATGATAGAAATTGGAAATCCATGAAATATCAAAAATTCCTTTACATATATCTGGGCATGTTGGTTAGGAGAGAAACATTCCCCAATAGTGATAAAATTGCTAGTCTTTGTGAGACGATCCACTATAACCCATATTGTACTATTTCTTTTGTATGTTATTCGTATACTAGTGAAAAAGTCCATAGTGATATTGTCCCACTTCCATATTGGTTTGGTTAGTGGTTGTAATACCCCTTTAGGAATATTTTTATCTTCCTTCACTTGTTGACACACCAACAACCATGTAGTGTAGTCAGCAATATTCTTTTTCATGTTATCCTAACGATAATGACCATGAAGGTCCCTATACATTTTACTGCTTCTAGGATGTATCGAGAATATAGATTTATAAACTTTATACATCATATCCTTCTTTATTTAGGGAATTTATAGAACCATAGACTTGTACAGAATTTTATTACATATTCTGGATCAATATTTCTATCTAGAAACATACCATTATCCATAGTTTCTTTACTCATTTATAATAAGGGAACTTATCTTTTTAGATTTCTTGATCTTGACATGTAATGATGGTCGAGATATAATTTGGGATTGGGTTGATGATGTACCTTCCCTTATGATTTCTATATCCAACCTCACTAAGTCCTTAATAAATGGATCTCTTTTAATCCTCATTAGTTACAAAATAATAATGTCAGTCAAACTTAATGCATCAATAACTTTATTTGCAATTACGAGGTGATTAGTAATTGAACAATCATAGTCTTTAAGAATTTCATACAATATCCTCTGTATCACATTCAATTCCTTTTTTGGGGGAATATACATAAAACCTTTTTGGCCTATGTTTATATCACATTTATACCCATAAATATAGTTCTTCCATATATTTGGAGTAAAAAAACCACAAACTACTCCATGTTATGTTTCAGAAAATTATTCTCATGAGGCTTCGACTATAGAGATTCATAATAAATCACCTTATCATTTTTCATGAGGATGCACCTAATATATTTTAGATAAAATCACTAAATTAATGAATCCTTCTCTGATAGATGTTTGAGTTATCACATGTGAATTATCTAATATATTATTCAGCTCTGGGAATCTTTCTTCACAATCCTTTTTCTATATGAACATTTCCATTTCATTAGTTAGCTGTGTTTATGGATTAGTAATTCATTAAATGTTTTTCAAAAACCATTTTTAATATTATGCAAAAATAAGGAAATTATTTATCTTAGTTTCTATTGTATGACTAAGACACTCCTCCACAACCCTTGTCTTGGTAGGGTAAACTCATATTCCTTCATTGGTTATAATGTTCCTCAAGAATTCAAGTTTTCGTAACCAAAGCTCACATTTTATGAATATTCATTCTAGCCTCTACTAACTTAGAGTTTGTAACTTAACCCTTAGATGATACTCATGCTCCTTAAATCATTGGAAATATATCATAATATCATCAATAAAAACTACTATAAATTTATCTAGGTAGTCCTTAAAGACACTATTTTTCCAATAAAAAATATAGCATGTCAATTATTTAAGATGAAGAGAATAATAAAAAAATCACAATGCCCATATATTGATCAGAAGGAATTCTATGGAATATCTTATTTCATTACCCTCAATTGATGAAAACAAGATCAATGATCAATATTGATGAAGAATTGATCCCCATGAAGTGGGTCAAATAAATCATCAATCCTTGGAACATGGTACTTGTTCTTAACTATGATCATATTATGTTCCCTATAATAAATATATTACATCATTGATTCATCCTTCCTTCTTATAATGAGGAAATGTGCTCCCCAAGGATAGAAACTTGTTTGGGTAAACCCTTTCTCTAAAATATCTAGGAGTTGATTCATTAACTCCAATAGCTCCACATTTTCTATTCTATATGAGTTATTTAATATCAACATATATCTAGGATTTAGTTCAATAAATAAATCATCCTATATTTTGGGGGGGAGGTCCAGGTAATTCTTTAGGAAATGCATCCATTTTTTCAAAAACTATTCGAAAATTTTGTCCATATATATGTTCAATTACTTATTTATTTACACTAGTAATTTACATAAATAAAGATATGGGAGGTGCTTCTAGACAAATATTAGGTCATGATACCTCTCTTTTGAAAAGAACTATTGGTTGTCCATTCCAGACTACTGATATTTCCTTGTTTATGTTTTTAATCTTAGTATTCTACTTTGAGAGCCAGTATATCACCAGAATAGTGTCAAACTAAAGAATGATAATGACTACAAGATTTGAAAAATATTGTTCTCCCCGAAGTGAATACTATATTTTCTATACACTATTGATTCCTGGATAATCCCTCTAAAAGTCTTGACTAATAACTCTACTTCTCGTAGTTCAGGGATTAATATTATTTCTTTGTAAACATGGACGAAAAAAATGAATTTCACATCCATGAATTATTTTAAAGGTAAATTTCATTTAATTTCCATTTAATTTCCTTTAATGCATTGTTTGGGGGGGGGGGTTTCCCAAGCTTTTTTAGAGTAAAGGGTGAGTTATCATGATTTGGGCCAAACCATGAGCCCATTTAAAAATTTTAATTTTTTTTTCTTTTATAACTGTTTAATTTTTTAATATTTTTCAATCATTGAAATTCCTAAATGGCCTACCCTGACCTATTAACACCAATAATTTAATTTGGACCATTTGGAAATTTACAATAATGGTGGATTTGATTTTTTTAATGAATTGGGCCACACCGAAATCTCATTTCTGGTTTAAAAAAAATTATTTATTTAATATCTCATTAAATTTTAACTATTTTTTTTGGTGATTCTACCTCTTACCAGTGCCCAATAATTCTAGGCCCTCCCCCATCCTATTCTCCCCTTTTTGGAGATCATTTGCATCACGGATTAAGTCGAAATTTATTAATCTTCATCAATTCGAGTATATTTATAAAGGTTATTTGTTCCCTTCATAACTCCTTAATTACTCTCACTTTTCCCCTATTCAAATTCTTACATTATCTAATTATCCTTGTTGGAACATCCATTGAATGTTTGTCTAGTTTAAAATTTAGATACTTGTGTATTTGGGATGATTTATTCAAGATCCCTCAGGTAAGTGGGTCTCCTTCATTATTCATTAAATTGTCTTAGGGTGTCATTCAATATACTTAGGGTTTATACCATTATAAATGAGGTTATTAATGTTTAGAAAGTAGGGTTTTGTAATTATGGTTGACCTTGTGTTTCATGGTCTAAAATTTTGGGTTTAGGTCTGTTTTACCTTTCTTCAGGTGCGGCGGCGGTGCGTTTGAGTTTTTGCACAAATGATTCAAGGGTTTTCATTACTTTGGTAGGTGATTCCATGTTTATGTAATATTTGTGACTTAGAATACTATTTTTATCATATTTTCATGTTTATATCATTTTATTATTGCTGAAAAAATTAGTATTAGAGGTGTTTGTATTGCAACTGTATTTTAAATGCCAATTTTATGTGAAATTGGGGGGTTTTTTCATAGAAATGTTTTATAATTTTATTTAGAAATTCCCTATAACTACTTTTTAAATTTTATTAAAATGTATTAGGGAAAAAAATTTGTTTTGAATGTTTGTATCCCTTGTTTTCTATCGTGAAATATGATTTTGGTGACATTTGATATGTGAAGGTTTTTTGGACACCTTTTTGGTGCTAAATTGGTTGTTTTACATGGATAATTGATGTTATGCATAATGAGGTTGTTTTACAACACATGTAATAGGTTTATAGAAATGTTGTGATAACTGTGAATTTTGTTTTGGTAAATGTGATATTGCACATAGTGTGCAATGTGGGGGTTTCAAGGAGTTTTGGGTGCCAAATAATGCATGTATTTGAGAAATTGTTTTATGAAAATCCAAAGTGTTTTATTGTATATTTTAAGTGGTATAATGTGTGTGTAGCTACTGTAACATCTTAATGTAACTAATAGTGTTGTTTTATATTAAAATGGATTTATTTTACATGCTGAAATTGTTTGAGCATATAGGGAGAAGCCCAGGTACCTAGGTGGGGAAGATGTAAACTAGTACGGCTAGTGGACTAAATGATATTTGGACACATTTGAACTAGAATTTGGATAATGAAAACTCTTACTAAACTATATGTATGATTATTTGGGACCACTAGGTTATAGTGGCTCGTTCGTGATAACTGATTTTACAATGTTTACTTTATACCGTGGTACGAGGTATATGGGGCCCGAGAAAATTTTGTGCCTAGGGGTATTCCTGATTTTGTTGATAATTGGATTTTTTTGTATTTTACCTTGTATTTGGGTGTGTATGGAAGTATATTACATTAGTTAACATGCCTATTTAAATTTTTTAACAATCATAAATTTTTATATTGAAAACTATTTTCAATTTAAAGTTGCATTTCTTGGAATTTAACACCACTTCTCTTTGCATATCAAAACCACTTTCTTTTTCACCTTATATTGAATGAAATATAGAATCATTGGGTAATATCCAATTGAGATTATGATCACACCCTACTTATACCCCTTGGGTGTAAGTATAATTTATCATTCTTGACTCAGGTAAAGGGAAGGCTTTGGGTGATTGCGGTTCATGGTGTTAGATCCCATCCTTGTTTCCGAGTTGTGGAGATGGGTTTTGGGTAATGACCCCTTGTAATGCGGAATAATTGGGGATATTTTGATGCTATATAATTGTGTGTTTGAACCTTCTTTATTTCATTTGAACTTATGTATTCAGTTCTATATTATTGTATAAACCTTGTTGGTATTAATTTTTTTAGATTCAGTTTACCTAATGTTTTTGATGTTTTACGTATACATATTCGGGTAAATTGTTCCCAAACCAAGATAAATGATACTCGAGCACTTGTAACATCCCATGGGGATAGGGAATTCCCTTCAGGCTTTTCCGTGGGATGGGTTTGGTTCTGGTATTGGTTGAAAACATATTACGTTCGTGACAAAATGGTATCAGAGGAGGCCCGTGTTTTTGGGTTATATATCTATTTTTGGGATGAGTTGGGATAGATAGGTGCTAGGAATGTTGGGGTCAAGGTTTTGGTCATGAGTAAGGTGTCCAGGGCACACCACTTGTGGAAAACTATGAGTCACCAGGGGGCTTTGTGTTTTGTCAATAAGGTTTTCCTTATGACTTTTCCATTCCTTCATACTTGGGGGAGATTGTTTAGTCAATAAGGTTTCCTTATGACTTTACAATTACTTGTTTTTTTGAAAATCACAAACACCTTATCTCAAGGAAAATATCTTTTTACCCTGTGTTTTACTTCTATAAGGAAAAATTTCCTTCCCCAAGGAAATTTATCCTTACCATGTTTTTATTGTTCATATCATAATTTTTCCAAGTGTAAAATTTGGTTTGTAACCAAAACCTTAGAATCCTATAAATACCTAGATATGAAGCATTCTATCTTAGGATCTGAATTATCAGAATTATGGTTACGAACTCTTCTGAGTTCTAACTCCGAATTCAGAATAAGAATTCTGGTTATGAACGCTTCAGAGTTCTGACTTTGAATTTTGAATACCAATTCTGGTTAGGAACTCTTCTGAGTTCTGACTCTGAATTCCGAATACGAATTCTGGTTACAAAATCTTCTAAGTTCTGACTCTGAGTTCTCTGAATACAGACTCGAAACTCTTATGAGTTCTGACTCCGAATTCTCATGAACTCTAACTTCTAACATTGTATGTTTTTTATCTTAATTCTTGTCAATCCAAATACCGAATTTCCTTGAAATTTAGACTCTAGAATTCTATAGATTTCAGGTTCCGAATTCCTAGAAAATAGAATCTGAATATCCTTGTATTATAGGCTCCGAATTAATTTTTGGTTAGACTCCAAACTTTCATTTGATTACATTCCGAATATTGGATCTTAGTTATGTAACCATATTTTTTCTTACACTTGTTTCTGTTATAAAACGATGTTGTGCATTCAGTTATAAACTAACCATTATTTGAGTGACACATGTGCAGGTCCCTCTAAAATTCAAGGGAAAATATGAC
This sequence comes from Viscum album, assembly GCA_963277665.1. Taxonomy (NCBI): domain Eukaryota; kingdom Viridiplantae; phylum Streptophyta; class Magnoliopsida; order Santalales; family Viscaceae; genus Viscum; species Viscum album. Next base: position 526,508,543 of record OY728150.1, read on the forward strand.
CATTGGAATAGGGAGATGATCGTTGAAGTTGTTCCTATATATAGGAGCTCATTTGAATGAGATTTACAATTGTTTCATGACTCTAGAAATTACATTCTATTGAAGTGATTTCTAGAGAGATACTTTCATTGCTTTGTGCATACTGAACTTCTTGTTCAGATTTTCTTTGTGCGACTCTGATTGTTGCTGTATACAATTGAGGGATTCTAGGGATAAGAAGACAGAGGTGCTGACTACCTGGAAGTTGAGGGCTTGTGGGGATAGCAAGACAGAATCCGATATTCATATCGAGGGATTACCCTAGTTTGGGCAAGACATACTTTTTTGAAAGTATAAATCAAGGGACGTTTATCCAAGGTTATTGGATAACATTCTCTTTGGGTTAAAAAAGTTTACTATTTTTCACTTGTTTTGTTACAAATTTTCCGCTACATTTGTATTGATGAGGAAGGTATAACTATCACATACTTCCTTATACCTGTACTCTGATCTCGTTAGATTTTATATGTTTCAAGGTGGAATCTTCATCATTTAAACATTCATTAAGTTTCATTTCCGGAACCATCTTTTCCGAAATCACTTTTACGGAATCATATTTCTGGAATCAAGCAAGTGTGTAGAACTAGAGGTTTTTTTAATCACTTTTTTTAACCTTGTTAAACATAACCATCTTTAAAAGTTACAAAATAATTTTTTAAAGTGTACAATTCACCCCCTCTTGTATATTGAGCATCATTAGATACTCCATACAGTATCACTTTTATTTCGATCCTACATTTGGTATTATAGAGTATATCATACTAACATACTATCTCAACAATTGGTATCAGAGGGTTCGTTCATTCTGAATTAATCTCACGATTAGATTCAGAAGAGAATTCATCTAAATCTTTTCCAAAATCAATTTTTCAGACTCGTATAATTCATATTCATTTTTTCTTAGAGATACTCTTTTTCTATATTTTCCATGCTTAGGAATATTTTCCTTGTTTAAAAATTTTTATTACTAAAAAGTTTGTGTGAAATTTTTTTTTCTATAAGATGGCAGGAATCAATGTTGGTTCCATAGAAAAAATCAATCCATGTAGACCACCTATTTCTTGATGGAAATGATAATGAGTATTGGAGATATCCCATTAAGACATTCATTATCAATACTGGTGTTGATAAATTTTTTATGCTTACTGGAGGATATAAAATCCCTTACAAGGAAGTTAATACCTTCACCAATCAAGATAAGCATGAATATCAACTAAATTATAAGGTACACAATAATTTTCATTGCTTCATGACTAGAAATATATATAGCCAAATTTCATCTTGTGAAGCAGCAAATTATATTTGGAAGAAACTTGATGTAACTCAATTTAGTACTTCCAATGTTATTGAAACAAGAAGAGCCATGCTCAGAGATGAATATCATTGTTTTTTCTTTCCTTATGGAGAACCCATATGTAAGGTGCAACAAAGATTCATGACTATTGTGAATAGTGTACAATCCATAGGTGAGAAAGGATTAGATGATGTAGCTCTTGTTGACAAGATCATAGTCATCATACCCAATGAATGGAAATCCAAGAGGACTGCTATTGATGAAAACAAAAAGGCTAATCATATTTCTCTTGACTAGATGTTTGGAACTCTTCTTCAACATGAGACTAGAATGAAGAGAGATGTGGATAATGTAATGAAGAAGAATGGGAATGGTAGTGTTTCCTTAACTACAACATCAAATCAAATAAAATCTAAGACTCCTGAGAGAATTAACAGATCTAGTTCTAAGAATGTTGTTACACAATCTGAATCTAGTGTAAGTGAATCCTCAGAGAATGAACTATAAAATCTTGCTTGAAGGATGAACATGATTGTTGAAAAAATGAACATTAATTCCATATATAATAAGAAATAATGGAAAGACAATAAAGATTTAGAAGTCACATGTTATGAATGCAAGAGATCTGGACACATAAGACCAGATTTTCCTATGCTTAATAGAAAATAAAGAAAGGAAAAGCATTTTGAGAGAAAAAGAAAGTAGTATTACAAGGCTTAATCTAAGAAAGTATTGAAATCTAATGACACCTGGAGTGCTAGTGGTGGTGACTCTTCAGATGAATCTTTAGATTATTAATCTTCTGGACAAAAGAATCTTTGTCTAATAGCTAGACTACCTATTGAAAATAATTATTTAATGGATAAGGTGCACATTACTGAATCAATGACCCATGTTTCTTTAAATGAAAATTATAGTAATGATAAATGTTATAATTCTTCTGATGAATAATCTTCTTCTGATAAAGATAATATTTTACATACCTATGAAGAAGATTCTAGGTTTTCCAAACTCCATGAGATTGAGAACTCAAAACTCATGAAGAAACTTGATAAGGAAAAATCTAGTAATACTATTCTTACTAAGGAAATATCTGATCTTTCTAAAGATCTTGATAAAAAAAATGTTGATTTTTAAAATATTTCAAAAATCATGAAGATGTAAATTCTTAGAAGAATAAACTTAATAAAGATCTAGAAAATTTAATTTCCAAGAAAAATGTTTTCGAGCCTTACTCTAGTTCATAATCAAATGTTTTAGAAGACAAGAACTTGGTTATCAAACTGAAATCTGAAATTTTTTCCTTGAGGAAGTGTTTGTCAATCTTTACCTTTGGTAAGGAAAATTTTGATAAAATGTATTCCCAAATCTGACCACTAAGAAATAGTTCTGGTTTTGGTTATACTAGTTCTAAACCGAGTTTTTGTAACAATTATTTTATTCCTCAAAGTGCTTTATTTTGTACTAAGTGTCAGTGTGGTGGACACTAGGAAAAAAATTGTTCCTTAAACAAAACCCAGTCTTTAGGATTTCATAAAGCCTATTTTTCTAAAAAGATTTGGGGGCCTAAAATTTTGCTTTCTGAGATTTCCAAATCCATGAAAGTTTGGATTCTGAAAACCTAAATTTTTCTTATTTTCAGAAAAATAGAGAAAGGTCCAACCACAATACATTCTACATGAATAGTGGATGTTCCTGGCATATGACTGGTAACAAAAACAATTTTTAATAGTTTATCAAGATGAAAGGATGTAAAGTAACTTTCAGAGATAATGCTCAGGGAGAAATTATTTGTATAGTTAACATAATTATTCTTGGAAAAACTTTGATTTCAAATGTTTTATTTGTGAAAGGTCTTAAGAAAAACATCATTAGTATAATACAAATATGTGGTGAAGGTTACCATGTGAATTTTGGGAATAACAAGTTCTTAGAACACAATTACAAGGAAGAATTTATTCTTTCTGCCGATAGGCATGAGAATGTATACACACTAAACTTAGAAGACATTAGGAGCCAAGATCTACTTTTCCTTAGTGAAATGGAAGATCATTCTTGGTTATGGAATAGAAGTTTAAGACACTATAAACTTAGGAGCTTATGCAAACATTCTAAGAAAAGATTACTTAAGGAAATACTAGAGCTTAGATTTGATTCTTCAAAAGTTTGTGACCCCTGTCAATATGGAAAGAAACATAAATCAAGTTATAAATCAATCACTGATTTCACAACTACAGATGCATTACAGTTAGTGCATATGGATCTTTTTGGACCTATAAAAACTAGAAGTAATGGAGTCAAGTATTATGTATTTGTCTTGGTTGATTATTGCACTAGATTTACGTGGTTCTATTTTCTAGAAAGGAAGTTTGAAGTTTTTTCTTATTTCAAATGTTTTATAGACCAAGATAAGAGTGAGAAAAGTCTTCCATTGAAAACTATTCATAGTGATCATGGTAGATAATTTCAAAATTCTGACTTTGAAAATTTTTGTAGTAGAAAAGGAATTACTCATAACTTCTCAGCACCCAAAACACCTCAAAAAATGGTGTTATTGAAAGAATAAATAGAATTATTCAAGAGATAACAAGAACCATGTTGAGTGAATATTATGTATCCAAAAAAATTTGGGCTGAAGCTGTAAGTACTACTTGTTATACTATAAATCGAGTTTTGATTAGATCTTTTCTTAATAAAACTTCTTATGAGTTATGGAATGGTAGAAAACCTAGACTTTCCTACTTTAAGGTTTTCTGTTGCAAGGTATTAATTCTAAATACTAAAGATAATCTAAATAAATTCTCACTGAAATCTGATGAAGGAATTTTATTAGGCTACTCCACAACTTCTAAGGCTTATAGAGTTTTCAATAAAAACACTTGTACTATTGAAGAGACAGTACATGTGAAATTTGATGAAACTGATCCTTTAGTTTTTAAACAACCCCAACCAACATCCATGGATGTGTTTTTGAAAACTGATTATCAACCTTTGATAGAAGATCCTTCTGATAAGGAAAATGTCCAAGAAGATACTTCTGAAACATTTACCCCAGAATATTTCTTACCCTATGTTGATGAATAGTTTTTTCAAAATCCAAATCAGATGTTTCTAAAGAATCATCCAAGTGATAGTATCATTGGACATGTGAGTCAACATTTAAGGACTAGAAGTTCTTTGTGAAATGAAGTAGAACATATATAATTCCTTTCCCAATTATAACCAAAAAGAACTGATGAAGCTTTAGGTGACGATGATTGGATTAAATCCATGCAAGATGAACTAAATGAATTAGAAATAAATAAATTCTGGACCTTGGTTGAAAGACCTAAGAAAACTTCTGTTATTGGAGTAAAATGGGTCTTCAAAAATAAGTGTGATGAAATTGGAATCATTGTAAGAAATAAATCTAGATTAGTTGCTAACATATATAATCAACAGGAAGGAATAGACTATGAAGAAACTTGTGCTCTAGTAGCTAGACTTGAATCTATTCTTATCTTACATGCCTTTTCAGCATTCTTCAATTTCAAACTTCTTCAAATGGATGTGAAATGTGATTTCCTTAATGGTTATGTTCAAGAGGAAGTTTTTGTTGAACAACCTTCTGGTTTTGAAGATACAAAACATCCTGATCATGTTTTTAGACTTACCAAAGATTTGTATGGAATTAAGCAAGCCTCTCAAGCCTGGTATGATAAACATACATGATTTTTGCTTAAAAATAATTCTATTATGGGAAATGCAGATCCAACCCTTTTTATAGATAAAGATAAGAAAAATATTCTTATTGTTCAAATTTATGTTGATGACATTATATTTTGTTCAACTTAGTAATCTTTAACTGATTCCTTTATGGATCTAATGAAATTTGAGTTTCAAATGAGTATGATGGATGAGTTAACATTTTTCCTTGGTTTTCAAATCTCTCAAAAACCAGAAGGAATCTATATATACCAACATAAGTATATTAAATATCTTCTTAAAAGTTATGGATATGAAAACACTAAGAGTATAAGTACTCCCATTGGTACCTCAAACACACATGATCTTGATGAAGCTGGGAAACCAGTAGATCAATCATCTTTTAGAGGTATGATAGGAATTTTACATTACTTGACAGCTAGTCATCCAGACTTAATGTTTTCATTATGCTTATGTGAAAGATATCAATCCAATCCTAAGGAATCTCATTTAAAGGTAGTGAAAAAAAAAATTCACTACTTAAAGGTAACCACGGATTAAGGACTCTTATATACTTCTGGAAATGATTTTGTTTTAAAAAGTTTTTCAAATTCTGGATTTGGTGGATGTAGAATGGATAGAAAAAGAACATCTGGAAATTTTCATTTCTTAGGAGATTCATTAGTTTCTTGGTCATGCAAGAAGCAACACTTAGTATCACTTTCTACATATGAAGCTGAATATGTAGCAGCTAGAAGTTGTTGTGCTCAAGAGTTGTTGATGCAACACACATTCACAGACTATGGTATGATTTCTACCAAAACACAAATTTTGTGTGATAATACAGGTGCCATTGACCCTAGTAAAAACCCTTCACATCACTCTCGTGCAAAGAACATAGATATTAGGCATCACTTTTTTAGGGATCACAAAAAAAAAAGTAGATATCATTCTTCAATTTTTCGGAACTCAAGATCAACTTGTTGATATATTTACAAAATATTTACCCTCTGATAGATTTGGATACATTAATTAGAAGTTAAGAATGATAACTGTAAGGTAATATTCCTCATTAACATCATGACGAACCAATCTCCTTATAGTAATTAACTCTTTTCCATAGGGATAGTAAATTTGTTTGATAGTTTTTCAAATTTCTTGTAATGATTAATTTCAAAGTTAGTTTTTCAAATTTTTTGTAATGATTATTTTCGTACATTAAATTTTCTTAATGAATATTTTTGTACATGAAATTTTCTTAGTGAAGTTTTTCATAATTGAAATTTTTGTAATGAAGATTTTAGTACTTGAAAATTTTCATAATGAATTTTTTCGTACATGAAATTTTTGTAATAAAGTTTTTCGTACTTGAAATTTTCATAATAAAGATTTGCATACTCAAATTGTTTTTTGTAATGGTTGTTTTCGTAGTATTTTTAATCTAATGTTCATCAAGAAGAATATTACCTATTACAAATAATTTTCCTAGAAATTCGAAAGGTGTGATTCTTTCTTGAGTTTTCATAATCACCTTTTACTTGCAGGTATTTTCTTTTGTGTTTATAAAATTTCTCAGATTCTAGTTTCTTTAAATCTGAATGTTTTCTTGTAAAAACCTCAAAAGATCGGAACCTACCAAATTTTTTCTTGCGGCTGTCATTTCAACCATTAGATCTGATCAGATGAATTATCAGCCATTAGATTGAGTTTGGAAGTCGAATCGTCACATCAAATGCCTATATAAAAGACCAATGAAGTGTTGTTCCACATCATTTTCAAGACTTTGCGTGTCGAATATCTTCCTCTCTTTTAAAAGACTGTTATGAACCTCTCAAGTCTTGCTCTAATCTGAATTTCTGGTGAAGTTCCTTCTCAAGAGATGTATTCTGTCAAGCTGATTGTGAAGTGGAAAGTATACAGAGAATGGCTGGTGCATCTTAATTTATTCAACAAGTATGAATTCATTATCTTCAAGAACATCAAGATTAATGGATGGGAATGTGTTTCCATTTTGAAGCCAGGGGATCAAGACTTGGTGTATCAGGATCTACTTATTTATTTCTATGAGTCGATCAGTTTATTTAAGGTAGAAGGGAGAGATAATTTTTCATTCAAGATTTATGTAAAAACATATTCCCTTTCATACAACAAGGCTGCTAGCTTGGTGGGGTTGTCTTATCAAGGGGAAGCCGATTTCTGTTCCCACAAGTTTCTAGATGTCCAAGGAAGTTTTATAAAGGTGAAGGATATAGAGTGTCTTGGAATTTTAGATTACAAGACTACAAATATTTCTCATTTGTCTACAAATAATCGGATCCTTGAGTTTTGGTTTCAAGGGTTTATCATTCCGAGGAATGGTGACAAAGGCACGCTGAAGAAGAGAGATATGTATATCTTGGATTTTTTTGGTAAATCTAAGGAAGATCAATCTAATAAATCATATTCTCATTACAATATATAATATCAATAATGGGAACTTGAATGCTCAGACTCTTATGTACCCGACCATTCTTTCTAAGCTTATTGTTTGGTGCTTGGAGTCCTTTAAAATCCATTGTAGTTCAAAGTTGAGGAGTTGAAAAGTTATGCTAGTCAGTGATTATACTCTCAAGAGGATGAAAGTTGGTTTCTTAATGGAGACAGAAGAATTCTATGACTTACCATAGGAAGATACTGAAGCTTCTCTGAAGGAACAAGATGTTCCTGAACCATCAAAAAAAGGATGAAAGAAGAGTTAGTTGAAGGAAGTGGTAGAAGAAGTAAAAATATCAGAAGATAAAAAAGCTCAATCCACACCTATAAAGCCCAAGAAGTGGAAAGCCTGTCTAGATGAGGTTGTATCCAAGTTGAAGGAAGAGAAAACGAATTGGATGGAAGGAGAGCCACAGTTTGGCTTGGATCCTGCAGAGGCCAAAGCATTGAAGGAGAAGACAGCTGATGAGCTTGAGAAGCAAGCTAAGGAAAAGAAGAAAAAGATGAAAATGTCTGAGGATTAAATTTTTCAATCCCTTCTGAGGGTTATTGAAATATAATCTGAGAATAAACATGTACCGAAATCTTTCTTGGTAGAACCCTTACCTGAGACTCCGGGGAAGAAGTTTATGACTCTGAAAAAATACCAAGATAAGGTTGTCGATGAAAAGGAAGTTTTCGAAGAAGTAGATAAAGGATAATGTAGTGGTGGAACTAAAGATCTTATTAAACAAGTTGAATATTATCATGAAAAGGAAACCCCCTCCAAGAATCTATCAATCATGAAATTCTAAATCAGAGTCTTCAAAGATACCAACTCTTAAGAATGATGAGGAAGGTGAAGATGAGAATGGTGAAGTAGAAGTTAATAAATTGTCTGAGGAAGAAATCTATAATCATCACTTTATTCACCCAGAGGATGCCAAGGATAGAGCTGAGAAGGATAAAGTTGATAAAGATATAATTTTCTTCTTTATAAAAATGAACATGAGTCTCTAGATGAAGAAGCTGTTTTGAGAACCAATAAGTCCAAACAGGTGGTTGTTGATACAACTACCAAAGTTGCTTTAAGGAAGAAGGAATCAGATGGATCTTCTAAAAAGATACTTGTCGAGCTTGAGGAAGAACCATCACCAAGAAAAGTGTCATATTCAGAATCATCAGCTCTGGGACATGATTTTGTCATTCAATCACTGAAGAATTTTGTTGACACCATTCTGATCTTTCTAACCATTGACTCCATATGTCAGATGCTCCAACATATCTTGAATCAAAAATTGGATTCCTTATCCATGGTGATGGATAGGTGCATAAATATTGAGGAGGATTACAAGAACTTCCTTATCAACAATGATGCCCATAGAAAATTTTGTAAGAAAGTGGTCAGCTAGTCAAAGAATACAATTGAATATTTGAGAGAACTTGATAAGTTTCAAGATGATGTTAAGGAAGCTTTTGATTCTAAAGATAGTAAAATCAAGGATATCACAACTAGATTTGAGGGAAATCTAACTCTTGATAAGAATACTTGGATTCCTGAGGTTAATGATCTGAATGGGAATTTGTACTCTGTTGCTCAAAGCTGGAAGAGAGAAAGGGTTCTCTGGATCGAGATTTAAGAGAATCTAGTAAAGAAAGATGGCTTGTTGATGTCTCAGGAAGAGGCTCTAAAGGCTCACTATGATAGGATCAAATCCTTAGAGAATAAAGTAGAGGAATATCACAAGGAGTTCAAGAAGCTGAATACCATTGTGAAGAAATTCATACCCAAGGAAAATGAAGGAAAATAAATACGATCTTTTGTTTTTTTCCTTGTAAAAATTCTTCCAATCTGAATGAAATTTTGGTTTCTCATTTCTGTTTGCATGCTTTGTACTAATACTTCATGTAATATGATCTCATTTCCATTCCCTATAGTTATTTTTGTACATCACAAAGGGGTAGAAAGTAAAATGAATGCTAAGTAGAGAATAAATATCCCTAAGTAAGGGGGATTTTATCTAAGGGGGAGTTTTCATTATAGAGATTTCCATTCTCATGATAATTAGAAATATAACTCTAGAAATCTAGAATATGATCCTTAGTGTTCCGAAGCCTAAGGGGGAGTTAGTCATATTCATCTTTTCCAATGTGAAATGGGAGATATGTTTTATTTCAAAATTTAGGAAAAAATTATAAGTCCTTATATGATTTTTTGTATGGATGTTTGTGCTTTCCAAAAAGGGGGAGATTATTGAGTCAATAAGGTTTTCGTTATGAATTTTCCATCCCTTCATACTTGGGGAGATTGTTTAGTTAATAAGGTTTCTTTATGAATTTACAATTCCTTTTTGTTTTGAGAATCACAAACACCTTATCTCAAGGAAAATCTCTTTTTACCCTCTGTTTTACTTCTATAAGGAAAAATTTCCATCCCCAAGGAAATTTATCCTTACCATGTTTTTATTTTTCATATCATAATTTTTCCAAGTGTAAAATTCTGTTTGTAACCTAACCCTCAGAATCCTATAAATACTTAGATATGAAGCATTTTATCTTAGGATTTGAATTCTCAAAATTCACGTAATGAAATCATCTGAGTTCTAACTCCGAATTGTTAATATGAATTATGGTTACGAAATCTTCTGAGTTCTGACTCCGAATTCTGAATGCAAATTCGGGTTATGAACTCTTCTGAGTTCCAACTCTAAATTCTGAGTACGAATTCTGGTTACGAACTCTTCTGAGTTCTGACTCCGAGTTATCTAAATACATACTCTGAAATCTTATGAGTTCTGACTTCAAATTCTCATGAACTTGGACTCCAAACATTGTATGTTCTAGTTCCTAATTCTTGTGAATCCAGATTATGAATTTCCTTGAAATTCATACTCTATAATTCTATAGATTTCATGTTTCGAATTCTTAGAAAAAAGAATCTGAATATCCTTTTATTATAGACTCGAAATTCATTTTTTGTTAGACTCAAAACTTTAATTTTCTTAAATTCTGAATATTGGATCTTAGTTATGTAACCATATTTTTTCTTACACTTGTTTCAGTTATAAAATGATGCCGTGCATTCAGTTACTAACTAACCATTGTTTGAGTGACACGTGTACCGATCCCTCTAAAAATCAATGTAAAATACTACCATTGGATGAGGGAGTCGACCATTGAAGTTGTGCCTATAAATAGGAGATCACTTGAAAGATCTTAACAACTTTTCTATGACTAGAGATTAAATGTTGTTGAAGTGATTTCTAGAGAGAGACTTTCATTTCTTTTTGTGTACTGAACTTCTTGTTCAGATTTTCTTTGTGCGACTCCAATTGTTGTAGTGTTAAATCGAGGGCTTCTAGGGATAAGAAGATAGAGGTGCTGACTACCTTGATGTTGAGGGATTCCTTGCTGACGAAGACAAAGGTTCCAACTACCTTGAAGTTGAGGGCTTGCGGGGATAACAAGAGAGACTCTGATCTTCATATCGAGGTTTTACCCTTGCATGGGTAAGAAAAACATTAATGAAAGTATAAATCAAGGGACCTTTATCCAATGTTGTTGGATACCCTTCTCTTTGGGTTAAAAGATTTACAATTTGTTACTTGTTTTGTTATAAGTTTTCCGCTGCATTTGTATTGTTGAGTAAAGTATAACTATCTCATTCTTCCTTATACTTATACTCGGATCTAGTTAGATTCTTTACGCTTTAAGGTATAATCTTCATCATTGTAGACTTTCATTATGTTTCATTTCCAGAACCATATTTTCCGGAATCACTTTCTGGGAATCATATTTCAGGAATCAAGAAACTCTGTAAAACTAGAGGTTTTGTGAATTACCTTGTTTAACCTTGTTAAAGATAACCATATTTAAAAGTTCCAAAATAATTTTTTTTTGTACAATTCACCCCCCTCTTGTATATTGAGAATCATTAGATACTCCATATAGTATCTCTATTATTTTGAGCCTACATTTGGTATTAAAGAGTATATCATACTCACATATCATCTCAACACTTTGGAAATGTCTGATTGACTTCACTTCCAGGTGAGACGTGTGGGCTGCAGACCACAAGTGGACATTAGGCATGGGTGGAGTAGTTGTTTATTTTATTTCCGATATGTGTTTATATTATTTATATTTAATGTATTTGATTAAAAGTTTCTGAATTTTGGTATTGACTATTGCTTTGTGACTGTTGCATTTTGTAGCAACATGCCTCCTCAGAAGGTCCCTTACGCCCACGGGAGGAAACCAGAGAGAGTTCTCTCACACCGATCGATCAGAGGATAGTCAAGGATGTGGTCCTGGTTGTCCACGCACTAGCATAGTGACTAGATTCTGCTAATATTCCTACTAGGGCCAATGAGACTGTTCTAGAAATGATAAAGCATAAGGGATTCTATAAAACAAGACTCTGACCTTCCGAGGTAGCTCAGAACCCCAGGAAGCAGAGGAATGGATTGGGAAGATCAAGCGTAAGTTTGATTTTTTGGAAACAACTGAGGAGATTAGGGTAAAGTGTGCCTCTTTCAGTTGGAGGATACTAGCCTTATGTGGTGGGAGTCAGTGCTTTAGACTGGGAATAATGAGCAGATGCACTGGGGAGATTTCAAGGCCGTCTTCAATGAACAGTACTACCCTGAGGACTTGGAATATGCCAGGTCCTAAGAGTTCATAAAACTTGTCCAGGGGAATCTTTTGTGATAGATTATGCCAACCGTTTCACTGAGTTGGTTTAGTATGGCCTTGAAATCCTCTCGAATGAACAATTGAACGCCCAAAGTATCGAGAAAGGATGGAGACCAGAGATATACTCCTAGGTTTTCTTGTTCAAGATGTGGACATATGCTGAGGTTATTGACCAGGCATGTATGGTGGAGATTGAATGTAATGGAAGGGATGGTTTTTCTAGGACAATGTCTGTAGTGGGTAGTGGTAGCTCTTCAAAGAAGAAGAGGAAGCTGGAGGATCATGTGAAGAAGGGAGGTGGCAGTTCAGGCCACTCCTACAAGAAGGTTTCATCCATGAATTTTGAAACAAGATCAGTTATGTGCCACAATTGTGGGAAACTGGGGCACATCCGACCAACATGACCACTTCCTTCAAAGCCTTGTTACCAATGTGGAGGTCTAGGTCATTTGCAACGCTTTTTCAGGGTGGCCTATCCACTTCCGAGTTGGGTAGGGTTAGAAGCATCAAGAGGAGTTCCAGCATGGTCTGGGCTATAGAAGATCACGGGATCTCGATTTAGTGGTCATGGTGCTAGGTATATTTCATCATCTAGGCAGAGCCAGTTTAGGGAACAACCTCAGACAAGTGTTCATCCTCAATAAGATATCATACATCTTCATGTAGTGGATCAAGCACCAGTTGGATCAGAGGCGGTACCGTTAATAGTGTGAGGTACCATTTTTTATCACATCTTCTATAGATTTTTCTCTTTTTGATATTGGTGCCTCTCTTTTATTCATTTATGCCCATTTTGTGGACACACGGAATTTTTCTACTGAATTTTTGTCTTTAATGATGGATTTGGTGATGCTGTTGGGAAAGAAGAAGGAGTAGGGTCTCTGGTGCCTGTCGTGTGTGCTTTCCGTGTTAGGGGTCGAGATAGAGTGGGACCACTTGGTATTTGATATGGACATTTTTTACTTCATACTTGGGATGGATTGGCCAGTACACTTACATTCACACATCGATTACTACAGGAAGCGAGTGAGTTTCACGACATGTAATGGGAGTCATTAGGTTTTTGTGTAGAATTGGATCCTCGGTCGGGTCACGTTTGACATCCACTCCCAAATTTGGGTTGTCATATCTTCTGGATATCATTGCTCACTCTAGAGGAAGATGGTCTTTCCCTTGAGGGTGTATTACCTCATGTGGTGAATGTATTTCCATAGGTATTCCTAGATTATTTTTCATGTTTTCTCCTAGAGAGGGATGTGTATTTTTTGATTGATCTGGCACCAGGAACGCAACCAATATCTCTTCCCTCTTTTTTCATGGACCCCACCGAGCTGAGGGAATTAAAGATAGAACTGGATGATATATAATTCAAAGGATTAATTCTCCCAAGCATCTCTCCTTAGGCTGCTCATGTGTTGTTCTCAAAAAAGGATGACAGATCCCTCTGATGCTACATTGACTAGCAGAAGTTGAATAAGGTAAAAATTAAGAACAAATATCCGTTGTCCCAAAATAGACGATTTAAACAATCACTTGAAGGGGGAAAAGTGGTTCTCAAAAAAATTCCGGTGTTCGATCTATCATCAACTTAGGGTGAAGGAGTTAGATCTCTCATTGATAGCCTTCTGAAGCAGGTATGACCTTTTTTAGTATTTGGTCACGCCCTTCAGATTGACCAATGTTCCAGCGGCCTTTATGGGACTCATGAATAGTGTTTTCCAATAGTATCTCAATTAAATCATTTTGGTGTCTATGGATGACATTCTAGTATACTCTATCTCTGAAGAGGAACACAAACATCACTTGAGGGTCATTTGGGGCACTTTGCAGGATGGTCGTGTCTATAAAATGTTGTCGAAGTTCACTTTCTAGATAAGGGAAGTGAGATTTCTAAGGCATGTGATCTCTGAGAAGGGGGTTTTAGTGGACCCCGAGAATATTAATGCAGTTATGTCATGGGATAATCCGATGAATTTGTTCGAGATCATGAGTTTCCTTGATGTGGCTGGTTATTACAATTGACTATTTGAGGGTTTCTCTCAGCTTTCTTTTCCAATAATCATGCTCACTCGGAAACGGGTAAAGTTTGTATGGTTCCCAAATTGTAATGCATCATTCGAGGAGCTGAAGAGGTGGTTGAATACCTCCCCCAACCTGATTTTTCTAGATTCTAGAAAGGGGAATGTAGTATACTGTGATTCTTCAGTTATGGGTCTTGGGTGCGTTCTTATGCTGGATGATCATGTGGTGGTGTATGGATCTCGCCAACTCCGACCACACAAAAAAAATCTACCTGAACCATGACTTTGAGTTGGCAGCATTGATTCATGCTTTGAAGACTTGGAATCACTACCTATTTGGCGATAATTTTGTGGTCATCTCTGATCAAAAAAGCTTGTCCTATATCTTTTCGAAGAAGGACCTCAACTTGAGGTAGCGTCGTTGCATTGAGTAGTTACAAGGGTTCAAATTTGACATTTTCTATACCCCAAGAGTGTGTAATGTGGTGGCTGATGATTTGAGTAAGAGAGTTCTAGTAAAGGATTCGAGGAATTATAGTGATGAGTGGAATATTATGGGGCTCTTTTCTCAAATGCATGTGGAGACCTGGGAGCACAGTGGAAGTGTGTTCTCGGTGAGTGTCCAGTTGACTCATTCTTTGTTGGAGTTGAGTTTTCAAGAGCAGCAAAGTGATTATCTTTTTCAATGGTCGAAGTAGTTTCGTAATGTGGGGAGACATACTCTAATTGGTCTTCATCTCCTGAGGGCATCTTTTGATTCAATGGTGGTTCAGTAGTGTAGTTATCTCTACGGAAGGTGGTGATGGATGATAGCCACCGGTCTCAGTGGGCTGTCCATTCGGGTGCCACCATGATGTATTATGATGTCTGTCGGAGGTTCTGGTGGCCTGGTATGAGACGAGACATAGCGGAATTTGTGTAGAGATGCTACCCATGTCAGCAAGTGAAAGAAGAGCATCAAAGGACCTCTGGCTTGCTCCAGCCATTTCCCATTCCTACCTAGAAGTGGGATGAGGTCACCATGGAATTTATTGTTGGCTTACCATATACCCCTCAGGGTAAAAATTCCATTTCAGAGGTGATTGATCATATGACCAAATCAGACTACTTAATTCCGATTAGAGATACTGTTAAAGTAGATGAGTTGGTCCATTTGTATTGTCAGGAGGTGGTGAGAATACATGGAATTCCGTCAACAGTTGTCTCAGATAGAGATCCAAGTTTCTATTATCGGTTCTGGGAAGGCCTTCAGAAGGCCTTAGGGACTCAGATTAAGATGAGCATGACATACCATCCTCAGGCGGATGGTCGAACAGAACGGGTGAATCATATTTTTGAGGACATGCTCCGTGCATATGTCCTGGACATTAGAGGTTCCTGGGATATCCATTTGTGGTTGGATGGGTTTTCTTATAATAATAGTAACCAATCTTTGATTAGAATGGATCTTTTTGAAGCACCATATGGTCAGCCTTTTCAGTCCCCCCTGTTTTGGGATGATGTAGGTGAGACCTCACTACGGGGGCCAAGTCTAGTTCCAGGGATGTATGATAATGTCAACTTGGTCAGACTGTGTTTACTGAAATCTCATACTCTCTATATATCATATACTGACAAGAGGCATTGAGACCTAGAGTTTTCTGTGGGTGATAGGGTATTCTTGAAAGTGGCCCCTCATCTGGGTCTTCGTCGATAGGGGAGCAAGGGAAGTTGATGTTGTGGTATTCCAAGATCTTTGTGATCACCGAGTGTACTAGAAATTTGGAATACATGTTGGCTTTACCTTCTTAGTTAACATCAATCCATGATGTCTTCCATGTCTCCCAGTTGAAGAAATACAACCTGGATCTGTCCCTTGTTCTAATTTGGGAAGAACTATAGATAGATCCGGACTTGTTTGTTGTTGAGCAGCTTGTGAAAATAGTGGACTACCCAAAGAAGGTGCTCTGAGGGAATTCCATTATGTTTTTTTGGTTCTTTGGTAGCAATAGAATGATACACATGATACATGTGAGCAGAAGTCATGGGTCATGGAAGACTACCCATTCTAGTTTTCCAATCAAGCTTCTTGTTGACTTTTCGGGGCGAAAAGTATTTCATGGTGGGGATAATTGTCGCATAAATAACTTATATTAAAGGTAAATTTAATTTAATTTCCATTCATGCTTTGTTTTCTGGTTTTCCTAAGCTTTTTTGAAGGAATGGGTGAGTTTTCATGATTTGGGCAAAACCCTGAGCCCATTTCCAGATTGAAAAACCAATTATGTTTCTTTTACAAATATTTCATTTTTTAATATTTTTCTCCCATTCCAATTCCTAAATGGACTCATTTGAACTATTAAAACCACTAATTTAATTTCGACCCTATATGAATTCATAATAATGGTGGATTTGTGTTTTTATTTAAAGAATCGGGCCAGCCCGAAAGCCCATCTCCAATTTTAAAACAAAAATTTGTTTATATAATATATTATTCTATTGTAACTATTTTTTGGTGATCTCGGCTAAAAAAACCTCAATAAACCTAGGCGTATCCCCATTCTCTTATGGCCCTCTTTGGAGCTCATTTTCTTTTTGGATTAGGTCAAAACCTCTTAATCTTCCTCAATTCAAGTAGATTTATAATCGTAATTTGTTTTCTACATAACTCCTTCATTTCTTACTCTCTGTCCCCCTATTAAAATCCCTACATGATATAAATATCCTTGTTAAAACATGAATTTAATGTTTGGCTGATTGAAAATTTATCTACTTGTGTATTTGGGGTGATTTCTTCCAGATCACTCTAGTAAGTGGATCTCCTTCATTTTCATTCAATTTGCATAGGGTTACCTTCAATTTGACTAGTGTTTCTTATATTATATTTGAGGTTTATAATGTCCAGAAATTAGGGATTCTAAATTAGGGTTTGTTCTTGTGTTTCATGGTCTGAAGTTCTGGTTTTAGGTCTGTTTTACCTTTCTTGAGGTGCGGCGGTTGTGCATTTGATATTTTGCACAAAAGATACAAGGGTTTTCATTAATTTGGTAGATGATTCCATGTTTATGCAATATTTTTTTATTATAATGCTATATGTATCATATTTTAATTATTATCTAATTTTATTATTTCTGAAAAAATTAGTTTTAGAGGTTTTTGTATTGCAAATAAATTTTAAATGACAATTTTATGTGAAATTGGGGGGGGGGGGTTTCATAGAAATGTTTTATAAGTTAATTTGGAAATTCCCTATTACTTATTGGTTGGTTTTATTGAAATTTATTAAGGATTAAAATTATTTTTTGAGTGTTTATCTCCCTTGTTTGAGGCTAAAAATCGGATTTTGGTGACGATTGATAAGTGAGTGATTTTTGGGCACCATTTTGGTGCTAAATTTGATGTTTTACATGGCTAGTTGATGTTATGCCTAATGGGGTTGTTTTATAAAATATGTAATAGGTTTATAGAAACTTTTTTTCGCATGGTGAATTCTGTTTTGATTAATGTTAGTGTGAACATAGTGTGAAAAGTGTGGTTTTCAAGGAGTTTTGGGTGCAAAATAATGCAGGTTTTTGAGATTGTTTTATGGAATGTCAAAATGTTTTGTTGTGTGTTTTAAGTGGTATAATGTTTGTGTAGATACTCTACTATTTGAATGTGACAAGTATTTGTGTTTATATTAAAATGGATTTATGTAGCTTTCTGAAATTGTTTGAGCACAATGGGGGAAGCCCGGGTACCTAGGTGGGGAACATGTGTACTAGTACAGCTAGTGGACCGAATGAGTATTGTCCCTATTTAACTTAGAATTTGGATAAATACAACCCTAAATAAACTATATGGATGATTATTTGGGGCCAATAGGTTATTGATATGTTTCGTTCTAGTGGATCATGCATGAGAACAAATTTTACTATGGTTACTTTACACCAAGGTATGAGGTACACGGTGCCCAAGACTATCTAGTGCCTAGAGGTGTTCACGGTTTTTTTCTCATTGTATTTTTGGTATTTGCCCTTGTATTTGGGTGTGATTGGATCTATATTATATTATTTAACAATCCTATTTTAATGTGTTATCATTCCGAAAGTTTTATCTTGATAACTGTTCAAAATTTAAAGTTTCATTTATTGGAATTTAACACCACATTTATTTGCATATCTAAACTACTTTCTTTTTCAACTTGTATTGCATGAACATTAGAATCATTAGGTGTATCCTATTAGGATTAGGATTACACACAACTTAAACCCCTTGGGTGTAAGTATAATTTATCATTATTCACTCTAGTAAAGGGAAACCTTTGGGTGATAGCAGTTCAGGGTGTTAGTTCCCATCCCTGGTGCAGAGTTGTGGTGACAGATTATGGGTGATAACCCCTTGTCTTGTGGAGTTCGTGGGGCTGTTTTTATGCCATTTATTTGTGTATTTGGAACTTTTTTTATTTCATTTGAACTTATTTATTTAGTTATGGATTTTTTTATAAACCTTGTTGTTATGAATTTTCCAGATTCAGTTTTCCAAATATTTTTTATGTTTTATGTGTACATATTCAGGTAAATCATTCCCAAACAAACATAAATGATACTAGAGAACTTGTGACAGCCTGTGGGAATAGGGAATGCTCTTTGGGCCCTACCACATGCTAGGTTTGGTGCCAGTATTGGTGGCGAACATATTCAATTAGTGACACAGAATGTGTAGAACCTAAATCAAATAATGTACTTTCTAGATTTTAGTGAACAAATAGAGTACCTTCCACCACATAATTTGGAGAACCTACACCATCCATCATGATAGAAAATGACCAACCTTTCTCTTTTTTCCTATGATGAGGTTCATGGTGATTCCCTTCCATAATCTTCTAATTTGGAAAAATGGTTGGAAAAGTTTCCAAGTTATCTACACATATAGAATTGGACTTAGGGATGGGTATGGACCATCTTCCCTTTTTTCATTAGTGTTGTGATGTGGAGGCTTCACCTCATTACAATAGTTCCATGAAATATAGATATCTCTTCCACAATTGTAACATTTCCCACTGTTGAGAAAGATGTTTCCCGAATGATTTTAAAATTGTGGAATGAGGCCTCTTATCATACAATAGTTCCCATTTGTGTCTAGATTAATTCAGGGTTTTCGGGTGTTAACTCTAGATACATATGTGCCAGAGACACATCCACTTGTTCGTATCACAACATAGATTCCTTTGATCGAAAACAACTTAGATAAAACATCACAAAAATACAGGGATGTTTTCATATATTTAAAATTTTATATAGTGTTATTCCCCTGGTTTTAAAATCCTAATTTTCACAATTATCTAAACATTCATTTGATACCAACTATGACATAACTCCTTTTTATTACACAATGTTTTCATTACACCATAAAAAATAGTGGATTTTTTAAAATTTAATTTCATAGAAAAAATTTACATAATAAAATAAAACATAAAACATTCTTCTAATACACATGAAAGGATTCTTAAAAGTTCCTTACTAAGTAAATTTACGACATCACATAAACTTGGGACATACATCAAAGGAAAGGGTGATAATAAGGCCTCTCAAAGAAAAAAAGGGACATAATTTAATTATGATCTTGAGGAATATCATTAAGAAAATTAGTCATATAGACAAGTAAAGAGAAAAATACATATCATAATAACTATATAATGAAACCGAACATTTAATTAAGATATAACATTGAAATGAGACATTCATAATCATATTTTCAATGTTTTTTATTGAGCTTTCATAAAAATTACCAAGTTTATCCACCAAAATATCGTAAAACATGTCATCTCTTAAGATTAAATTCTGAACCTAATAAATTAGAGAGATATTAGGGATAAAAATCTATATATATTAATTAATGTGATCCATATATATCATAATCAAACATTTCATAAATGACCAATATAGAATAAAATAAATAGGTTTCTTATTAATGCCTTGGTGTTATAAAAAGTGCATAAAGATAAGCTTATTTTTTTATTTTTAACCCATGGAGAGGAAATTCAGGTTCTATATATATTAAACAAAAAAAATAAAAAAAAAATAATTTTCATATATTTTTGAATACCCCTGAAAAATAAAGAGGTTTGGGTCTTCATAAAAATATAATAAAATGAAATTTCTTAAGGAGAGGAGAAAAAACTTTTGACGAAAAAATTGGAATCATAAGAAGTATAAAATGTGGTATTAGAAAAAGGTAAAAAGAGAGGTGAAATGGGTTTCCCATTTATCATGTTATTAAGGTATTGAATAAAAAGAACACAAGATATGGTTATTATAACATTCATAAGACATATTCCAAAATATGTTCTTGAAAAGAAGTGAAAAGAACAATATTTCTATTTTATTGAAAAGTAACTCCAAATAATTTAGGAATGGGACCTTGGGGAATTTTTGAAACATTTGGGGGACTCTTTGGGTGGTAAAACAATCAAATATTCATGGAATATTAATTGGGAGTTAATGGAAATTGATAAATGGGTGGGTATTTATAGAAATATTGGTTGATTCTTTTAATTATTTCCAAATATAGACATTGAAAACCTAGGTTTTTGGAAAATGAAAAACCATGGGCCTTCCCCTGGAATTTTCCATGGTTTTGAATAATTTGGTAATATTTAATGTTATTTTAATCTACATGTGTCTAAAATCAGTTTACATTACTTATTTTGGAATGTAATAGTAATTTTTTCTCAATATACCATTTTTAAAGTTAATGTTTTCATTTTTGATTTGAGAAATTAAATTAAAGAGTATGGATTTGATTTAAATATAATAGAATGCATGATATTAATAATATAACATATGTTAGGTCATGAATTGTGGTAAATTAGTTGTAACATTATTATTAAATTATTATGAAGTCAATAAAAAAACCAAAAACTTTGAACTCTATTTTTACATTTCACAAAAAAACAAAATACTTCATACAATTATCATAAACTCACCCTAACCTAATTTCAATGTGATGATTTCAAAAATGGTATTTGATATTATAATAAATCTATAAATATGATAATTCTAAATTTTAATTATGAAAATAATTATTTTTTGAAAATAATACAGGATTGTAAATATATAGTAAAACTTTTCGAACTGAAAAAATAAAATAATTTTATAATTTTTATTTAAATAAGTGTGTTTATATAATAATATTTAATTAAAATAATTAATATCCCTAATAGCCTAGTTTATTTTAAATATTTATATCTATTATTTCAAAAAGTACAATTTGTTTCCAAAAATTCAATTTATCAAATTCCATCTCAATTTTATATAGAAAAACAATTCTTAAAAAGAAATTGATGGAATAAATCTTTTTTATAAAATGGAATTACACATTACGTAACTAGGGCCTTGAAAAATATCCCATCATAACACCCATATAATCCATAAGAGTAATGTTTACGATAATGGTAGTTTCATGGGGTTCTTCATTTAACATCGAACGAGTGGTAATCTCTACAAACTTGAACTTCTCCAGTAGTCAATTTCATTCAAGATTCACTTGTTAAAGCTCATATTATTCTTTGTCAATAAAGAACACCAAATTTGATACCTTCCTCACATGCTTCGAAAGATATTCTTAAAAATTCTTGACTATACTAGTTAACTCCAATGACTATTCTTTCTATATCAATTATCTCGTGTCATTATTACTTATAAAAACTAATTATAAAGTTAATATTATTGACATGAGTATAGATACCAATGGTCATATTCACCAATGGCCAAAATTGACCAAGGTTCATATAATGGTTGAAATGATATGGCTACATTTACCATTATATTCAAATCATTGTTAAAGCGATTTGGTTTGGTTTTGTAAAATAAAAATGTGACACATATTTTTAGGAATGAATTATTATTAAAAAAGTATTGGTCGTTACATGATCCTTTTGAAGTATAAATCTCAGTAAGGGAATAAGCATGATACGCAAAATATCATACGAGTCAAAATTTATAACTTCATATCATAAAAAATAAGGATCACGTATAATCATGAAGGATAATTCCATAAATAACACGGAATCATAATATCACTACAACATAAGAATGTGGAAAAAACATAAAATGATACTTAAGGATAATTCAAGGCTAACCATCAAATCAACATCACATGGTAGACATAGTCTCATAATGGATTAAGATTCCTCCCTAATCCCAAACATATTATCTATTAAGACATAAACATTACCAAATGTATTAGATCACTATCTTGGTGCACCCATCATAACATGGACATGCGTATGTGTTCCAGACAAGAAAGTAATACATAATGAACAAGTATCAAAAAAATGAAACAATGGGTTATATAATCATGTCTCATAACATATCCAAATGCCATATCATAATAAATTCCATGAAATAAGGTGTTAATTCATTCATGGAATCTTATAGATAAATAAATAAGTATTATACAATAAAAAGAATTCCAATTGAATTTAATTTATAAAAAGGTTTACAGAAATACTTTTAGAAATATTCTATATTAGTGGGGTTTAAGGGGAAAAGGGTAAAATATCATTAAATTGGGTAAGGGAATAATAATTTCTATAAAACCATAAATTAACAAAAAAATTCTATAAAAATTTATTTTTTTAGAATCCATGGAATGTTAAAAACATTTCCTTATGTGGTTCATTATATTACGTATGAAGACAAAGAATTTCCCTTTAATAAGCTCTTCTAAACAAAATAAATTGACAAGGGAGCCTTTAAATAATTTATAAACAAATTAAATAATAGTAAATTAAACTATTTATATATATATACATATTTTTTGATATATATAAATTATTTAGAATTATTATATTAGAATAATTTTTAGATAAAGAGAGGTAATGAGAGGTAAATCATAACCTAAAGTAAATGGGGTTGTTTAGAGAGATCTCATGCATTAGGTTATTGAAACATTCTACACTTGAATTTATCATATAGAATAATTAAATTATATTATTTAATTACATAATTTATAACATTTTACATCTATATTTAATTTAATTTAATTATAATATGATCATTTACAACTATTGCAATGAGATATTGACTATAATTTTGTTGTTTTGGGGGCATTAATTTCATAATTCCAAGGGAAGATCACTTGTGGATAATTATTAACGTTCTTTTTGACTGGTACAGTAACTTCTAAATTAAAATGAAATGATATTTATGTCCTTATAGATGTTTATATAGTCCCAAATTGAAATAACTCAGTTACTCTTTGGAAGTACAAATCTTTCCTTTTCAGTTGATACATAAGAAATTGGTGGAAAAGAGGTCGAGTGTTGAGTTGTAGGCTTGTTACACAATATGACTGGGAAATAAACATTGTGTAATTATAGGTATACCCCATGTATGGATGGATACATGCCATGTAATCCTAGTACATGACCACGTAAAAGTCAGTCCAGAAAATTTTACAGGCACAGAGTGTAATCTCAAGTACCTACCATGTACTTTTTTTAACAGTTAAATCTGGTTGTAACATAGTTTTTCATCATACAGAGAGAATTCTTGTCCAGGGACATGAAAATCAGCACAAAGAGACATTTTGATTCCTCATTGATCATTCAAACCCTGATTCCTTCACTATGAGATGTGTTCAAAACTGATTAGTGAGCTCTCAATTCCTCTTAAGAATTTCATCCTAATTTTGTCTCTCATCCTAGTTATTTAAGGTTGAGAATTTATACTAGTTTTGTAGACCTACTCTGTTCTTGGGAAAATCAAATCTAATACTGGATGAGGAGAGTCATACTATGATGAGGTATGTGGTTTGGTGCCTCTCGCTCAATGTTGAGTTGTTTATTGGTTCTGTATTTCTATTCTACCATGTTAGGGTGTAACAATGAGTGGATATTAACCATTTTTGTTCCCTAATGATTATTAGGTCATGAATTTTATTAATTTAAGAATGTTTCAGACTCTTGGTTTGATTTAGGTCCATCCCATGGGTGCATTCCCTCGAATGATCATTTATGACTGTTTGGATGAGGTTGCCTATGAGGCTTGCATTGATTTCCCTTATTGGGTTGTTAAGTACGAATTACATTCATACTAGAATTGAAATTGTGGTAAATTGTGATATATTTTATTAAAGGGATAGGAAATAGTTATTTCCCCTTTTCTCCATGAAATTTCAGTTACTGTTTAGGCCTTGTGATTGTTTAATTCATTTGTTTTTTGATATATATGATTTCCACATGAGTTTTTACATTTTAGAAATGTAATAATGTAAAATACATGAGTTTTTTATCATGATAAAATTCTGATATATCGAGCTTGTCCCTAATTTATTAGTTAAGCTTGTGGGCGAGAATGTTTTAGGCCTGTGGGAATGAATTTGTTTTGCATATGGGTGAGGATTTGTTATGCCTGTGGGAGAGTAATTGTTATACCTAAGGGTGAGTATTTGGTTATTATTGTGGGTATGGTTTTTTCTATGCCTGCAGAAAAGATGTTGAATAAATTATTGAAATAGAATGTCATATGATTCATCTTCCAATACTAAGCACAATCTTATATTTGGTCTTCAAATTATTTGTTTAGATAGCCTAATGAGGTATATATATAGTTCTATTTATATTGGGGGGTTGAAGGGATTATTAAAGATCTTGAGAATTATATAATTCAATGCAATTGAATGGTTGAAGTGAATATAATGAATGAAAATGGAAAACAAGACTTTAGGATTGCTTAATTTTGTGTACTACATAGTTTAATTATTTTCTTTTCTGTACACTACTTATTGGATATAATCCCTGATAGATAGGAATAGATTTTTGGTGCCAATATTGGTTCATTGTTTTAGTCCCAAATAGATTATATTGTTATAGGTGTAAATAAGGGAATGTGCCCTTCTACAGGTATTTGAGATGCTGTTTTTGAGAAAGAGAGAATGGGATCGAGCCAAGGCTTGATATGCTTCTTAGTTTCCATAGTTTAATTTGATTTCGGAATATATATTGTGAATATTTTTAGTGTATCTGTTTTGACTATTTTCATGGAACATAACATACTGCATCATCTTTTGTATTAAATAACGTTTGTATATTTTTATTATTAGACTTATATTGTATATTTCAGTTATGTGATGTTTAGTACTTCCACAATTGAATGTTCTTATTCAACTATGTCACAGTCTTCCAATGATGGTATAGTCTCCCAACTATCACACCCAAGTCACTCAATAAAAGTAGGCATCCTCTGGGGTTAGGGAAAATGCACTTGAGTCCATGTCTCCAACTGGGTACGGGGAACCAGTTGAGGGGAATCTGGATCTGGGACGTTACAAAGTGGTATCAGAGGATTTTTCATTCCCAGTTTTCATTACTATTTGGTGATGATATAATGGAAATGAAGTTTGGTAATTAGTTGCATTAGGTTTAGCTACCCTGTGTATAGTGAAAATCCAATTTACCTCGAATTGAATTGCAATTTATGGATTTTGAGCTGTTATAGTTGATTCAATTTCACCATTGGGTGACACACTTGTTTTTTATTGTTATTATCGATATCGTTGTTGTTTTATTTTGTTAAAACTTGATGAGATGAGGGTATTCCATCTCATTCATCATATAAGAACATTTTAAAAATCACATTCCATGCATTCTTCCCATGCCATTAAGAGAGAATTACTACTTGCTTGCTATTTTTATAGATATCATGCTCGATAATAATGTTATTAGGGTTGATACCGTAATAGATATTCCTACTATTGTGATATGTGTATTGTTATATGTCATGGTTGAATTTTATGGATGCCTAACTTTTATCACTAAGGAGTATGGGACCTCTTGGATCAGAATTTGGTGGATCACATTTCTCCAATGGGATATAAATCGTGTTGTTATATGTTATATATCGATTCCATGTGAAGTGCACTGTGTTGAATTTGTTGTCAATGAGACATGTTGTTGTCTTGGAATGAATGGATGTCAAGGAGTCCAGATGTGAATGTCAAAGGATGTGATGGTGATGGTGATGAAGGAGAATGGCCATGGTACTAAGATGCATGTCACTTAGGAGATTCACTAAGTGGTATTGGAAATTGTGGTTGAAACATTCTCCATGAAAATCTGACGATTGTTGAGCTGATCTTTAAGTTCATAGAACTTGTATCATGATGATACAAAGTCACAACATTGATTGAAGACCATGCATTGTCTTCACAATGCATGAGGAGTTGAAAGGAGTTCCATCCACAACTACTAAGTGGATGATGTGCATTAATGAAGTCCATGCACTATCACTTAGGGCATGTGAACATGAAGATGATCCAATTGATCTCTGATTAGATCAATGAAGCACTTTGAATAATTTAAGTGATTCAAGAGTTCGGTTGAAGATGAAGAACCTTCGGGAATTCCATTCCTAAGTGATAAATAAGTGTTGAAGAATTGGAGGAATTATTAAGAAGAAGAAGAATAGAGATGGGAAGAAGAATGGCTTGGAGTGGCATTTGGCTTATACTCATATGGAGGAGAACTTTGTTTTTAACAAAGTCTTTACATTTCCTTTGCCAAAAAATATGGCCAGACCGTGGACACCTTGAGGGTTCAACCCCAAGGCTCATGTGGGCCTAAGGCGCCACGCCCAAGGGGGAACCCGTGGGGCGAGTCCAGGGCGGCAGGGCGCACCCGCAGACACCGCATGGGCGCCTGGGGCACGCCCGGAGGAGCGCGGCAGGGACGCATGAGCGCACCCGCGAGTGTCAGGAGATGCATAGTGGGTGCTAGGAGCGCGCCCGCAGGAGCAGAGTGGGCGCAGAGCACGCCCGCAGGGATAACACGGTGCGGGGCGGCACCGTGGAGGAGGAAGTTCAATTGTGGGGTTGAGGGAGCGGCATATTGATAAACCGCGGCAAAATCCCGCAGCGTTTCGATGTGGGACGCGTATTTTTCACCGGGAGCAAATCTCGGCCCCACGATTGATCGCGCGCCAGATCTCCGCCGCTCATCGCATCCCGCGCGAGATCTCCAGATCGCGGTCGTCCGATGTATTACAAATGCCGCATCCAACGACCGTGGCTCGTCTTCCACCTCGAGCTCGAGTCGAAGCCTCCCGCGAGCCGCCGCTGAACCAGAGGCCATCCGACCACCCGTTTTCGAGTTCCCGGCCACCTCTGAAGGATCTAAGACCTCCATTGAGCTCGTCTCTCCACACCGAACACGGCCATGCCTAAAAATGACCATGTATGCAATGTTTGGAGGATTTCGATGAAGGCCGAAGCAAACCGAAGGTGCGAGGCCATTCGGTGTTGATGCTCTGCATGGATTGAATCGAAGGAAGGTCGTGCATGCGTTCTAAGTCGCATGCACGTGAAGAAGATCGAAGGAAAATAAAAATGCAACCCGCGTGAAATAAAAAGAAAAACAAGATTCATAGAATCTTGAAAACCCGAATAACTCAGGGATTTGAGTTGTATCTCTCCGCGGATGACTGAGCCGCCTCTGCCTATAAAAGGATCACCCGAGGCGATGGTTTTGCTTGCTGATCCTTTCTCGAAAATCAGAAGACCCGTGAGTGCCTCTGCCTCGCGAAGAAGAAGCCGCCGCGCAAAGTACTTGCGCGGCTGAAGATCTCGGTGCCACCCGAGGCCCGAAAGAGTTCCCTGCGCGCCTATCTTGCGCGACAGGAAGATCCCGGGCCGCTTGAATTTGCGCGCTCAAGGATTGGCACCCTCACCGCCCGCATACTTGTGCGGCAGGAGGAAGTGCCCGCGGGTGCAGCACTTGCGCGCCCCGCGGCAGGAGGAGCTTGCGCGCTCAAAGGCTTGTGCACCTGTGGAGCCTTGCACCGAGACACCTTGCGCGCCTCCTTTGAAGGACAAAGGAATTCGGGTGTGTGCAAGAAGAAGCCAAGAAAGGCCGTAGCCTTGTGTGTGTGCAAGAAGAGAAGGAAGGTCGTGGCCGTGTGTGTGCATAAGGAGGAAGACCACACTATTTGTGTGTGTGAAATTCAAGTGAAGGCCGAGACTTGCATGCCTTGTGTGCATAGTGAAGATAAGACCCTATGGTTTTGGTGTTTGCAAGGAGAACCCAAGGCTTGAGCACTTGTGTGTGAAAAGTGAAGAACACTTAGTGTGTGCAAAGAAGCAAAGGAGGCCGAGGCCTTGCCTCATGTGTGTGCCAAGTGGAGAAGAAGAACCCGAGGCCATGTGTGTGCACAAAGGACAACACCAAGTGGTGTGTGCCAAGTGAAGTGGAAGACCACACTTTGTGTGTGTGTAAGCATTGAATAATCCATAGTCTTGCTTGTGCATTTGAACAAAGAAGAACACACTTTAAGTGTGTGCATTTGAAGAGGCCGAGGGTTGTGACCTTGTGTGTGCACAATTCGAAGAAAAAACTAAAAGAACACTAAAGTGTGTGTGTGCAACAAGAAGAGGAGAATAGGCCAAGCTTCAAGTGTGTGCAAAATGAAACAAGTGTGTGTAAAGAGACAAGTTGGCCGAACCTAAGTGTGTGCACTAAGAAGTGTGAATACACTTAGAAGAAATAAGGAGTGACCCACACTAAAGTAGAACACACTCTAAGTGTGTAAACAAATTGGATAAAGTGTGTGAAGGAGGAAGAAGGTGTGTGATTAAAGAGACTACACCCGTTGTGGGTTTATTGCACCAAGAGAAGTAAGAGGGAAGTGCATGCATGCATGCATGCACGTGCACACGTGAACAGTGCTAAATCAGGTGTGTGCATTTGAATTGTCCAAGACCAGGAGGTTCTTGAAGAATTTGAGAAGGCCATGCTATCAGTGCATGAGGATGAAGAGCTGCCATGCACTCAGTGCATGAAGTTGTTTTGAAGTGAGACTGGACCAGACTGAAGTTAAAGATATCAGTTGTCTGAGTATTCAGTAATTGAGAAGACCTGATCAACTCAAGAGATCAGAGGTACAGAGCAAGGCCAGCAGCCTTTATCCCAGGCTGCTGAGGATACTTGAAGAACTTAAAGTGAAGAAGAGCTACTCGTGTGACTCGAGGAGCCAGGAGAAGACCCTGTGGGACTCAGGGAGAAGAAGTCTTCAGTGGGATTCTGGAGCAGGCCAGTGGGACTCTGGTAACACTGTGGGACGCAGTATAAAGACCCTCCTGTGGGACTCAGGAGAGATACAGTGGGACTCTGTATCGACCATTGTAATTCTAACAAGTTATAATGGGAGAATCCATGCTGGGAAAGCATGGCAAGGATGTAGGCCTTTGGTGCCGAACCTTGTAAATCCTTGTGTCCTGTGCCTTTTCATTACTGCATAATCCGGGAAAGGTGAGAGATACAAGAAGAGTGGATCGAGGCTTTAACCAGCCATAGAGGTTTAATTGATTAAGGAATCAATTAGTAAAAAGTTTTAAGGGATCACTGATTCACCCCCTCCCCCTCTCAGTGATTCACACTGATCTGGGCACTTCAATTGGTATCAGAGGGAGGTTCCCTCTAAAAGATCCAAGAGAGTCTATATGGAGTGCAGATTTGAGGAAATGAGCAACCAGCCTCAAATGGAGATATCTGCCAAGACTCAGAAAAACAGAATGAAGAAACAGGCAAAGAAGATGAAGAAGAAGGCTGGTGCAATCAGAGAAACTCTTTCTATGGAAAGAAATGTGAAAGTCACATCAGATGACAATTCCTTTTATCATTCTTCTGATAAAGCCTGTCCTAGCTGTGATGAAGTTGAAACAATGAATGATCTTCAGAGTGCACTCAAATATCTTCAGAAGACAGTTCCCATGGAAGTGGCAAAGTGTATAGCGACAGGCATCCATGATCTTCAAGAAGAAAAATCACAGTTAGAAGAAGAAGCCAATGCTATGGAAGATCAGCTGGCTAGAAGGGTTGGCATAACCAACACTCTCAGAAAGCTGGTAAATGCCAAAGATGAAACAGTATCTCTTTGCAATGAAAGATATGAAGACACTACTGAAGAATTTCAAAGAAGCCTTTCTGAGAAAGAAATCTTTAAAGTAATAATCAAAGATGTGTACCATGCACTGGAGAAGAGGCATAGAGTATCAATGGTTGTTAAAGATGCTCAACTTGAAGACAAAGTAAAAAGGGTGAAGGAGCTGGACAACTCATTGCTTGAAATGAAGTAGGTGAATGATGACCAGATGAATCAGCTGAAAGAAAGTTGGGAAGGAAAGCTAAGAGCTGTTGAGGATGAGAAGAACTCCCTCAACATGAAATACTTAGAACTAGAGGTGATATTGAAAAATCTGCAATCACCCAAAGCCCAAGCCTCCCAGACAGCTGGAAGAAGAAATGTTGCCACTCAAGTGAGCTTTGAGAAGGATGATTCTAAGAGAAAGACATCCTCTAAGAAAAGTGCAACATCTTCTAAAAAGAAGGTACCATCCATACCATCTTGTACTGATGCTTCTATTTGTGTTTCCACAAAAAGTGCAGGATGGAAGAATAATTCCAAACAAATATGGATGAAGACAGTAAAGAAGCAGAGCTCTCCTGAAACAGCACAACAGGTCAAGAAAAGTACCCTACAATCAGAAGAACTGAAGAAGTCAAGATTTGTGGGTCAATGTTGGTGTTGTAACAAGTATGGACATTATGCAAAGGATTGTTGGTACAATCCACTGAATGCCAAAGCACAGAGGAAGCCCATGCCTAGGGGGAGCAAGCCAGAAGGAAATAAGCAACATCCACAGGTCCAGAGACATCTGTTTACTGCAAATAGATTTGGATTACTTGACAACATCTGGGATGATTGCAAAAGTGGTCAAAAAGATACATGTCAATCTCCAACTGTATCCAGAGCTCAAAAGAAGAAAAGATCACTGAACCTGGCTAAGATAGATTCCTTGGGAAGAAAGCATAAGAAAGTGGAATATGCTCCCAAGAAGATTATGAAAAAGGAAGAGAAGACCTTGGAGTCTAAGTCCAAGAAGGGTGATGCATCCAGTAGGACCACCAAGAAAACATGCTTCTACTGTGGAAAGAAAGGACACATCATGGACCTTTGTAAAGAAGCCATGAAACTAAATAGAAGCAGACTGAACTCCAAAAGACAATCAATCCAGAACAAGAAGGGATTGATTGAAAATAAGTTGCCTAAGAGAGGTAGCTTAGCAGCATCCAAAGAACCATGTGGAACTTCCAAAACTGAGGCCACTCTTCCAAATGATTTACTTGTTATATGGCCACATCAGTTGCAACTTTCCAGTGAACTACAAAGAGTTGAAGATGAAGCTCTGGAAATTGCTAAAGCAAAAGGGAAGAAGAAGGTTTCACATGAAGATGTTTTGAGAACCACACCAGCACAATCATCAATGAAGATCAAATGTGCAAGTGTGAAGAATGGTGAAAAGGGGACATCTCGGTTGAGAGAATCTTCTCAACCTTGTTGTTCACATTGATGAACCAAGGAGGTTCCATCTTATTCCCTTATACTATTGGTATTTACATGTGCTAACATAGCAGGGAATTGAAGATGATGATCATTCTCATCTGGAGGATGGTTTGGACAGAATGGAGTGCACCCCTTGAGGGGGAGCCAATCTGAAGAAGATGGGATTCTGAGATTAATACCATCTTGAGAAAAGTGAAGGTATTCCAATCATACTTTCATCCCTTGTTTCTTAATTGAGTTTATCTTGTCAATTAAGGGGGAGTATGAATTGAAGACAAATGGATGAAAGGGGGAGCTTTATCTTTGCACCTGAACATTCTAATGTGTTTTGTGAAGTATGTGCAGGATTTAGCAAATTCATTGTTATATCTGAAAAATTTCAAACCCCTAAAGCATGATCTTACATGTTATAGTGAATATGGACAGCTTTGAATTCCTTGGTTACATCACTCTTGTTTTCTACACCGGGTTAGCCCAAGTAGACTTAGAGTTGATTTACTAAAGGTTCTTTGCTAAAGAAGAACATGTGGCATCATCCCTCTCTTAGTGATTTTCAAGAAGATGATATTCAAAGGGAGGAAGATATTTTTGAAAGAGAACCACACCACACCTTTGCATTTGATTGCCAATAAGGGGGAGAAATTATTGGCACACATATTGACCCATTCATATGTGCTGAAGGAGTGTATTGACAACAAATGCAAAGGGGGAGATTGAAGTGCACTGTGTTGCATTTGTTGTCAATGAGACATGTTGTTGTCTTGGAATGAATGGATGTCAAGGAGTCCAGATGTGAATGTCAAAGGATGTGATGGTGACGGTGATGAAGGAGAATGGCCATGGTACTAAGATGCATGTCACTTAGGAGATTCACTAAGTGGTATTGGAAATTGTGGTTGAAACATTCTCCATGAAAATCTGACGATTGTTGAGCTGATCTTTAAGTTCATAGAACTTGTATCATGATGATACAAAGTCACAACATTGATTGAATACCATTCATTGTCTTCACAATGCATGAGGAGTTGAAAGGAGTTCCATCCACAACTACTAAGTGGATGATGTGCATTAATGAAGTCCATGCACTATCACTTAGTGCATGTGAACATGAAGATGATCCAATTGATCTCTGATTAGATCAATGAAGCACATTGAATAATTTAAGTGATTCAAGAGTTCGGTTGAAGATGAAGAACCTTCGGGAATTCCATTCCTAAGTGATAAATAAGTGTTGAAGAATTGGAGGAATTCTTAAGAAGAAGAAGAATAGAGATGGGAAGAAGAATGGCTTGGAGTGGCATTTGGCTTATACTCATATGGAGGAGAACTTTGTTTTTAACAAAGTCTTTACATTTCCTTTGCCAAAAAATATGGCCAGCCCGTGGACACCTTGAGGGTTCAACCCCAAGGCTCATGTGGGCCTAAGGCGCCACGCCCAAGGGGGAACCCGTGGGGCGAGTCCAGGGCGGCAGGGCGCACCCGCAGACACCGCATGGGCGCATGGGGCACGCCCGGAGGAGCGCGGCAGGGACGCATGAGCGCACCCGCGAGTGTCAGGAGATGCATAGTGGGCGCTAGGAGCGCGCCCGCAGGAGCAGAGTGGGCGCAGAGCGCGCCCGCAGGGAGAACACGGTGCGGGGCGGCACCGTGGAGGAGGAAGTTCAATTGTGGGGTTGAGGGAGCGGCATATTGATAAATCGCGGCAAAATCCCGCGGCATTTCGATGTGGGACGCGTATTTTTCACCGGGAGCAAATCTCGGCCGCACGATTGATCGCGCGCCAGATCTCCGCCGCTCATCGCATCCCGCGCGAGATCTCCAGATCGCGGCCGTCCGATGTATTACAAATGCCGCATCCAACGACCGTGGCTCGTCTTCCACCTCGAGCTCGAGTCGAAGCCTCCCGCGAGCCGCCGCTGAACCAGAGGCCATCCGACCACCCGTTTTCGAGTTCCCGGCCACCTCTGAAGGATCTAAGACCTCCATTGAGCTCGTCTCTCCACAACGAACACGGCCATGCCTAAAAATGACCATGTATGCAATGTTTGGAGGATTTCGATGAAGGCCGAAGCAAACCGAAGGTGCGAGGCCATTCGGTGTTGATGCTCTGCATGGATTGAATCGAAGGAAGGCCGTGCATGCGTTCTAAGTCGCATGCACGTGAAGAAGATCGAAGGAAAATAAAAATGCAACCCGCGTGAAATAAAAAGAAAAACAAGATTCACAGAATCTTGAAAACCCAAATAACTCTGGGATTTGAGTTGTATCTCTCCGCGGATGACTGAGCCGCCTCTGCCTATAAAAGGATCACCCGAGGCGATGGTTTTGCTTGCTGATCCATTCTCGAAAATCAGAAGACCCGTGAGTGCCTCTGCCTCGCGAAGAAGAAGCCGCCGCGCAAAGTACTTGCGCGGCTGAAGATCTCGGTGCCACCCGAGGCCCGAAAGAGTTCCCCGCACGCCTATCTTGCGCGACAGGAAGATCCCGAGCCGCTTGAATTTGCGCGCTCAAGGATTGTCACCCTCACTGCCCGCATACTTGTGCGGCAGGAGGAAGTTGTAACGCCCCGACCCTAGTTACCCAGAGTCGGTGCATTATTACATAACATTGGCATGATCACAAGAAAGATCAAATCTCGAAAGACCGATTGGTTTAGTAGCCTTGGAAACATTAGATATATTCATAAGTTTTACATTACATCATAAAATGAAAAACTAATACAACAACATAATGTTTCCACAATCCACACTATTAACCCCTCATAAAATCCCTGTAGGTCATTCATAACTTACTTCTTCACATCCTGGGAAAAATAAAACATAGAAAAGGGGTGAGCTCAAATGCCCAGTAAGGATAACAATATAGCGGAAACTTTCATAAATAAGAATAAACATTTAAGGAAATGCATTACTAAAACAAAAGCCTTTTAAACTTGAACTTCAACATAGTATGGCAAAAGTAAAAATGAAATAATGCCATTTACTTATTCACATGGATATTCTACTAATCGAATAATCACATGCAAAAATCAATAACCACTTTCATAATGTTGGAATGCATAATGCTAAACGTTAATTTCTTTGTCTAGGCCTCATCCCAAGACCTAGGGGTTACTTCTAACCGGAACCCAACCCGGAGTGCCTCTAATAACCGGACACCAACCCGGAGTGCCTCTAATAACCGGACACCAACCCGGAGGGCATACTTTTACCAGTCCCTAACCTGGAGGGCTTACTTTAACCAGTCCCCAACCTGGAGGGCTTACTTTTACCGGTCCCCAACCCGGAACATACTTGTTTAGCACATTCATCTGAAGAAAAGTTTGAAATATAACATAAACATTCGGATTAAAACTAGCATACGAAATGTCAATAGTTTCACCATAAACTATGAATGGTATAAAATAGCACATACACAGTCAAACATATCACAAAACCTTCAATACAATATAGAAGTTTTGTATTATAATAAATCAACTTCAAATAAGCGTAAAATCCATTAAAGGATGTTGACATAGATGAAATCAAAACACTTTTCAGAGAAATATCTCTTTCTATTTTTGAAATCATTTAAGAGCCATATAAAATAAAACATTTTCTTGAAAATATTCTTGTAAGCTTGTAAGGAAAGCTTTGACGATTTTATAACGGTGGAAAATAACCGCACCCGCCATATAAGTAGAAAAAAAAAACATTCTTATCTTAATTCTGTCGAAAAGGTTAAAAAGGACCTTGTTTTGAAAACGACGGAAAGATTCCTTTATAAACCTCTTACAAAAAGTCAAACAAGGGTATAAATGAATTTAACCCATATTCTTGTAAATAATAAATATGTTTTGAAATAAATTTCGAAGAAACATGGATGTGGATGATAAAGAGATCCCAGTAGATTATTACATATAAACAACCTCGGATAATGAAGAGATTGTGAAATAACCCTTACCTTGTACTTTTCCTTGGTTGTGGTAGGTTAACCTCCTCTTCTTCGGGTTCTTCCTTTTGATTTGATCAAAAGGGCTCCTTAGGTTTGCTTTCTGATCAAACTAAGGCCCCTAGGTTGTAGTGAGGGATGTTGGGAGAGTATTTGGGCAGAGTTTGGCCGAACCAAAAGGCTTTAGAGGTGTGAAGAAAAGAGAAGGAGGAGTGCCCTTTTATAAGAGGGGTGAGGGGCACCTTTGGAAAAGCTAGAAATATTAATTTATAATAAATTCATATTCGGTTTCTAATGGCTCCAAAGTTGACTATTCAAAGGTTGAGGTGGGGATGGGTCGAAAACAACTCATCCAATAGAATTTAGATAGGTTTGGGTACTTATATTAACCTTATCTTTAAGTATTAACTCTAAGTTAATTAGTTTCACTTTTACAATGTCTCTTTGTATTTTTATATTATATGGTTAATAAACTTACCATATACATCCAAGCGACCCCCAAGTGGTCCATTAATGATTAACATATCATGATATAAGTCTCTTGGACGAAACTTAGATTTTTAGGAATTTAATATCAATTAATAATATAATATTTGTTTTAAGAACTCTTTTATGTCAATTTTGAGACTATTCATTAGTTGATTTTTGTGAAACTCATAACAGATTGATTACTTCTAACAAAGTCAATTAAATCAATCCTAATATATCATATTATCCTAGAAAATTAGTTTAATTCATTAAAAGGTTCATATTATATTTATTTGGGTATTTATAATATCACTTATTTTAATTTTTCACTATTATAGTAATTACTACATCATCATTGTGTCATAAATAAAATAAATTCTTTAATGTCTAAAAATTATAAATAAAATATCCTTATGTAGGAAATCTTTTTAGCTTTCTAATGAATATTTATAATCTAAAATCCAACATGTATAACCTTATGTAAAAATTCTTCTTCTAAAAGATGTAAGCTTATGCCATTTTTGTATTCATTTTAACTTAATTAAAATAAAGTGTCATTATCACTCACAGGTGGATCCATGGGGTCCCAAAATAGACCCAAAGATGCCCATGGTCGACCATGTATCAACCAATAGGGTTAAGACACGTTTTAGGGTAATTTAGTATTATTATAATATTATTTTTTTTACCCTTATTTACCGGATTTACCCTTAACCATGGTAAATAAAATATTTACCGCAGTAATTATTCAAAATGTCTAAAAATAAAAGTTACCTATTTACACAATTTGAACATCCTGATTCCAAATATGGAATCCATTTTTCTAAATTCAAAACACAGAAGTGGCAGAAATTAATTTAAAATTAATTCCCGCTGTCAAAACAAAAAGCGTGTTTTTAAGAGATAATAACTATCAAAAGATTGACACTTGTTTATGTTCGGTTTAATTGTAAAATTATGTCCAATGACCAACATTATATTAAGTGGTAAAAATATATTCCAAATATACTTTAAAACCACTCAAATTAATAATTTATCACTATTAATTATTTTGATTAAAAAAGTTGTTTTTAATTAAAATTTAGTAATTTTCACTATTCATCAAAATATAAAAGTTTTCCGAAAAGTACCAAAATTTCACCCTAGGTTAATTTCGATATTCCGAATCCAAAAATGAAGTCCATTTTGAAATATAGAATATATATGATTTCAAAAAGTAGGTATTACTATTCATAACAGCTAGTTTGATTGGTTACGGTGTGTGTTAAAACTCGAAGTTGCGTATAACACACGCTACTGTATTATTCAAAGGAAAGCGTACCGTGGAAGCTTGGGATGTTTCATTTTAAATTTTTTTTGATGTCCCCATTTAGTCAAAATGTTTAAAATATTGTATTTAAAAAGGGTTCAATATTAAAAGTTGATAAAAGTGCAATACTGAAAATGAAT
Organism: Viscum album; assembly: GCA_963277665.1. Lineage (NCBI taxonomy): Eukaryota > Viridiplantae > Streptophyta > Magnoliopsida > Santalales > Viscaceae > Viscum > Viscum album. Next base: position 526,545,934 of record OY728150.1, read on the forward strand.
TTGTTCTTGCATTATATCAAGGAAACTCATAATATGGATTCTAAAATTATAAGGATTATATAAAGTTTAAAATTTAGATAATACTATTCATAACCGCTTTTGAATGGATTATTTTTGTAAGTCATGGTGTGATTGAACTCGGTGTTGCGTGTAGTGCAAGTTATTGAATTATTTTGAAGAAATAACACACTATGAAATCTTGGGGTGTTACATTCTCCCCTCCTTCAATAAATTGCGTCCTCGCAATTTGAAATTGTTCTTCGAAAATAAAAGGTTGAAAATAGATAATATATTTGTGGGAAAACCCACATCGGAAATTGGTTTACTAAAATTTAGTCTTAATATGAGGAAAAGAGAAATGAAAGGGTCACCACCAAATTATGATCTCGATTAGGAGAACATTGGTGGAAATTTGAGACATATAATTGGAGGAAAAACGTAAATATTTATAGGTAGTGATTGAGGTCATCAATCACAAATAAGTATAAAATTGAGGTCCTTAAATTCATCAATCTATGATGATTTGAAATACCTTCGGTTCAACAAAACATAGGGTATTAGGATAACACATTTTTGACGTTTCAAAATATCTTAGTTGAAATCCCACATCGAAAAATGAATTAATGAGGCCTCTATTTAAAATAAAGAGTCGAAAGTATGAAGATTACCGAAAATAACTCATACTAGGGTTCCATGTAGGAAAATATGGATATGGAAGAAAAATCTAACCATCAATTATCTGATGGAGAGTGGTAGAGAACATGGCTATGAAAAGGCCAACAATCCCAAATCCATAAATTAGTGATGATTTAAGGTACCATCTAGGAAAACATTTTTGTTCTAATTTGATTTTCTTAATATTGAGGAATTTTTTTATGAGATTGGCTAAGATCATATAGAGATATACTTACTTTATAATTAGAGTTTTATCCATTAATAAATTTCTACCACAAACTCATCTTTCACTCTAAAAGATAATTGAATGTAAAAAAATTCTATTTACACTATTCTTATAGGGTTCCAAAATAAACGAATTTATAATTCATCTACATGATCTTTTAATAAAAACTAAATTATTTAATCTCGGACATCTTATAGTCCAGTGGTAGGTGATACACCCTTGTCGCCCTTCGGTTGCGGGTTCAAATCTCGCAGCCTTGCCGGACGCGACGGGTTGCCGCCCGACCTCCGGGTTGTCCTTTTATGGCAATCCAAAATAATCCAAACAAGAACTATCCAAAATAATTCTATCCAAACTCACAGTCCAACTTTTATAAGGAGGGTAAACATAATGTAGATCCTTTTTAACCCGTAATAGCATATGAATACCTTCATCGTGTATTCTTTTAATACACTAAAACATCCTGAATTACCATATTTTTTATTGATTACATTCATGCTCCCTTATTCCATATTGAATGCTGGATATACTTCATCAATCCAAAAATGTTTTAAACCCCAAAAATGATGGAATATACAAATCATTAATCAGTTCCAAGGTAGTCAAGAATATCCAATATAATTTTTCCAAAATAATCATGTATTATTCGAAAATCACTACCTCGGTATCAGAACTATATTATGGTTTATCTTTCTCTCAACCATATATTTTCCAAACATTTAACCTGCTACTGAGTCACTTTTCATTGTTCCACACCATCTCAAGTCCTTAATGAAATAGTACTGCAGTACAATCCTTATATACTCCATGATTATTGTAACAAGTACATTGTTGATACAACACTCAATTGACATAATCAACATAAGAACTCTAATCATTCCTCTTCATCTGTGGTAGTATCATAACTTGATTATTATCCAATAGCATCATTTGCGTCATAGTCTGATGACTGGGACATAGGTTCGCGTAGTGTCCAAACTCCTTGCAAATGAAGCATTGTACATTTGAAACCATTTTCTTACCCTTGCAGTCACGTACTTTGTGCCCTTTTCCTCCACACTTATAACAAACTCCCATTCCTTTCAGGCAAGTTCCAGGGTGTTTCTTTCCACAGTTACCACATATGGGAAAATTCTTCTTTTCCCTCTTCCCTTTATCCATCTTTCTCTCTTCTATCCTTTTCTTCTCTTGCTTCCCTTCAAAGCCATATGACTCAGTAATCTCTTTACTTATCTTATCAATACATGATATTATTTCTTCATATGATGATAATACATGGGAGACTATTTCTCTTATAAATTCTAGCGTAAGACCATGAAAGATATGATCCTTCCTTCTCTTTGGATCATGTGCATTTCCGGAGTTCTCATTCCTTCTACTGGGCGCCATTTCTAAACAATGGCATAAACTAGATCAGTTTATGGATCAAAATACATAATCCCATACTTATAAAACACTTAACATAAATTGAACTATTTATGGATATAATCCATAATCATAAGAATGTTTTCTTTGAGGAAGTATATACTCATAATCCCTTCAAAATGATTTGTAAAGAAAATGAGAGTTATCCTAAGCATATCCCCCGGGAGTGTCGTAACCAAGAGTGCAGCAAGGCCCGTTGTCGTGCACCAGTTCCCGTTCGAGTCTAGCTCAAAGCGGTGTTTTCGGGTTTTACCCCTAGGTACATCTGTGCCAGAGCCGCCTCTACCTGCTCGTATCCAGACAGGGACGTATTGCTCGGAAAACTCACAAAATCTCTACAATACCAAAATTCTAGGAAGTTCTTCTATACTAATCCTCAAAGTTCATCTTAGGTCTACGTGCTCTAATCAGAGTTTATCTAAATATAGTTTCCAAGGTTTGTACTAAACTTCCTCTGATACCAACTGTAACGCCCCGACCCTAGTTACCCAGAGTCGGTGCATTATTACATAACATTGGCATGATCACAAGAAAGATCAAATCTCGAAAGACCGATTGGTTTAGTAGCCTTGGAAACATTAGATATATTCATAAGTTTTACATTACATCATAAAATGAAAAACTAATACAACAACATAATGTTTCCACAATCCACACTATTAACCCCTCATAAAATCCCTGTAGGTCATTCATAACTTACTTCTTCACATCCTGGGAAAAATAAAACATAGAAAAGGGGTGAGCTCAAATGCCCAGTAAGGATAACAATATAGCGGAAACTTTCATAAATAAGAATAATCATTTAAGGCAATGCATTACTAAAACAAAAGCCTTTTAAACTTGAACTTCAACATAGTATGGCAAAAGTAAAAATGAAATAATGCCATTTACTTATTCACATGGATATTCTACTAATCGAATAATCACATGCAAAAATCAATAACCACTTTCATAATGTTGGAATGCATAATGCTAAACGTTAATTTCTTTGTCTAGGCCTCATCCCAAGACCTAGGGGTTACTTCTAACCGGAACCCAACCCGGAGTGCCTCTAATAACCGGACACCATCCCGGAGTGCCTCTAATAACCGGACACCAACCCGGAGTGCCTCTAATAACCGGACACCAACCCGGAGTGCCTCTAATAACCGGACACCAACCCGGAGTGCCTCTAATAACCGGACACCAACCCGGAGGGCATACTTTTACCAGTCCCTAACCTGGAGGGCTTACTTTAACCAGTCCCCAACCTGGAGGGCTTACTTTTACCGGTCCCCAACCCGGAACATACTTGTTTAGCACATTCATCTGAAGAAAAGTTTGAAATATAACATAAACATTCGGATTAAAACTAGCATACGAAATGTCAATAGTTTCACCATAAACTATGAATGGTATAAAATAGCACATACACAGTCAAACATATCACAAAACCTTCAATACAATATAGAAGTTTTGTATTATAATAAATCAACTTCAAATAAGCGTAAAATCCATTAAAGGATGTTGACATAGATGAAATCAAAACACTTTTCAGAGAAATATCTCTTTCTATTTTTGAAATCATTTAAGAGCCATATAAAATAAAACATTTTCTTGAAAATATTCTTGTAAGCTTGTAAGGAAAGCTTTGACGATTTTATAACGGTGGAAAATAACCGCACCCGCCATATAAGTAGAAAAAAAAACATTCTTATCTTAATTCTGTCGAAAAGGTTAAAAAGGACCTTGTTTTGAAAACGACGGAAAGATTCCTTTATAAACCTCTTACAAAAAGTCAAACAAGGGTATAAATGAATTTAACCCATATTCTTGTAAATAATAAATATGTTTTGAAATAAATTTCGAAGAAACATGGATGTGGATGATAAAGAGATCCCAGTAGATTATTACATATAAACAACCTCGGATAATGAAGAGATTGTGAAATAACCCTTACCTTGTACTTTTCCTTGGTTGTGGTAGGTTAACCTCCTCTTCTTCGGGTTCTTCCTTTTGATTTGATCAAAAGGGCTCCTTAGGTTTGCTTTCTGATCAAACTAAGGCCCCTAGGTTGTAGTGAGGGATGTTGGGAGAGTATTTGGGCAGAGTTTGGCCGAACCAAAAGGCTTTAGAGGTGTGAAGAAAAGAGAAGGAGGAGTGCCCTTTTATAAGAGGGGTGAGGGGCACCTTTGGAAAAGCTAGAAATATTAATTTATAATAAATTCATATTCGGTTTCTAATGGCTCCAAAGTTGACTATTCAAAGGTTGAGGTGGGGATGGGTCGAAAACAACTCATCCAATAGAATTTAGACAGGTTTGGGTACTTATATTAACCTTATCGTTAAGTATTAACTCTAAGTTAATTAGTTTCACTTTTACAATGTCTCTTTGTATTTTTATATTATATGGTTAATAAACTTACCATATACATCCAAGCGACCCCCAAGTGGTCCATTAATGATTAACATATCATGATATAAGTCTCTTGGACGAAACTTAGATTTTTAGGAATTTAATATCAATTAATAATATAATATTTGTTTTAAGAACTCTTTTATGTCAATTTTGACACTATTCATTAGTTGATTTTTGTGAAACTCATAACAGATTGATTACTTCTAACAAAGTCAATTAAATCAATACTAATATATCATATTATCCTAGAAAATTAGTTTAATTCATTAAAAGTTTCATATTATATTTATTTGGGTATTTATAATATCACTTATTTTAATTTTTCACTATTATAGTAATTACTGCATCATCATTGTGTCATAAATAAAATAAATTCTTTAATGTATAAAAATTATAAATAAAATATCATTATGTAGGAAATCTTTTTAGCTTTCTAATGAATATTTATAATCTAAAATCCAACATGTATAACCTTATGTAAAAATTCTTCTTCTAAAAGATGTAAGCTTATGCCATTTTTGTATTCATTTTAACTTAATTAAAATAAAGTGTCATTATCACTCACAAGTGGATCCATGGGGTCCGAAAATAGACCCAAAGATGCCCATGGTCGACCATGTATCAACCAATAGGGTTAAGACACGTTTTAGGGTAATTTAGTATTATTATAATATTATTTTTTTTACCCTTATTTACCGGATTTACCCTTAACCATGGTAAATAAAATATTTACCGCAGTAATTATTCAAAATGTCTAAAAATAAAAGTTACCTATTTACACAATTTGAACATCCTGATTCCAAATATGGAATCCATTTTTCTAAATTCAAAACACAGAAGTGGCAGAAATTAATTTAAAATTAATTCCCGCTGTCAAAACAAAAAGCGTGTTTTTAAGAGATAATAACTATCAAAAGATTGACACTTGTTTATGTTCGGTTTAATTGTAAAATTATGTCCAATGACCAACATTATATTAAGTGGTAAAAATATATTCTAAATATACTTTAAAACCACTCAAATTAATAATTTATCACTATTAATTATTTTGATTAAAAAAGTTGTTTTTAATTAAAATTTAGTAATTTTCACTATTCATCAAAATATAAAAGTTTTCCGAAAAGTACCAAAATTTCACCCTAGGTTAATTTCGATATTCCGAATCCAAAAATGAAGTCCATTTTGAAATATAGAATATATATGATTTCAAAAAGTAGGTATTACTATTCATAACAGCTAGTTTGATTGGTTACGGTGTGTGTTAAAACTCGAAGTTGCGTATAACACACGCTACTGTATTATTCAAAGGAAAGCGTACCGTGGAAGCTTGGGATGTTTCATTTTAAATTTTTTTTGATGTCCCCATTTAGTCAAAATGTTTAAAATATTGTATTTAAAAAGGGTTCACTATTAAAAGTTGATAAAAGTGCAATACTGAAAATGAATTTGTTCTTGCATTATATCAAGGAAACTCATAATATGGATTCTAAAATTATAAGGATTATATAAAGTTTAAAATTTAGATAATACTATTCATAACCGCTTTTGAATGGATTATTTTTGCAAGTCATGGTGTGATTGAACTCGGTGTTGCGTGTAGTGCAAGTTATTGAATTATTTTGAAGAAATAACACACTATGAAATCTTGGGGTGTTACAGAAGTGCCCGCGGGTGCAGCACTTGCGCGCCCCGCAGCAGGAGGAGCTTGCGCGCTCAAAGGCTTGTGCACCTGTGGAGCCTTGCACCGAGACACCTTGCGCGCCTCCTTTGAAGGACAAAGGAATTCGGGTGTGTGCAAGAAGAAGCCAAGAAAGGCCGTAGCCTTGTGTGTGTGCAAGAAGAAAAGGAAGGTCGTGGCCGTGTGTGTGCATAAGGAGGAAGACCACACTATTTGTGTGTGTGCAATTCAAGTGAAGGCCGAGACTTGCATGCCTTGTGTGCATAGTGAAGATAAGACCCTATGGTTTTGGTGTTTGCAAGGAGAACCCAAGGCTTGAGCACTTGTGTGTGAAAAGTGAAGAACACTTAGTGTGTGCAAAGAAGAAAAGGAGGCCGAGGCCTTGCCTCATGTGTGTTCCAAGTGGAGAAGAAGAACCCGAGGCCATGTGTGTGCACAAAGGACAACACCAAGTGGTGTGTGCCAAGTGAAGTAGAAGACCACACTTTGTGTGTGTGTAAGCATTGAATAATCCATAGTCTTGCTTGTGCATTTGAACAAAGAAGAACACACTTTAAGTGTGTGCATTTGAAGAGGCCGAGGGTTGTGACCTTGTGTGTGCACACTTCGAAGAACAAACTAAAAGAACACTAAAGTGTGTGTGTGCAACAAGAAGAGGAGAATAGGCCAAGCTTCAAGTGTGTGCAAAATGAAACAAGTGTGTGTAAAGAGACAAGTTGGCCGAACCTAAGTGTGTGCACTAAGAAGTGTGAATACACTTAGAAGAAATAAGGAGTGACCCACACTAAAGTAGAACACACTCTAAGTGTGTAAACAAATTGGATAAAGTGTGTGAAGGAGGAAGAAGGTGTGTGCTTAAAGTGACTACACCCGTTGTGGGTTTATTGCACCAAGAGAAGTAAGAGGGACGTGCATGCATGCATGCATGCATGTGCACACGTGAACAGTGCTAAATCAGGTGTGTGCATTTGAATTTTCCAAGACCAGGAGGTTCTTGAAGAATTTGAGAAGTCCATGCTATCAGTGCATGAGGATGAAGAGCTGCCATGCACTCAGTGCATGAAGTTGTTTTGAAGTGAGACTGGACCAGACTGAAGTTAAAGATATCAGTTGTCTGAGTATTCAGTAATTGAGAAGACCTGATCAACTCAAGTGATCAGAGGTACAGAGCAAGGCCAGCAGCCTTTATCCCAGGCTGCTGAGGATACTTGAAGAACTTAAAGTGAAGAAGAGCTACTCGTGTGACTCGAGGAGCCAGGAGAAGACCCTGTGGGACTCAGGGAGAAGAAGTCTTCAGTGGGATTCTGGAGCAGGCCAGTGGGACTCTGGTAACACTGTGGGACGCAGTATAAAGACCCTCCTGTGGGACTCAGGAGAGATACAGTGGGACTCTGTATCGACCATTGTAATTCTAACAAGTTATAATGGGAGAATCCATGCTGGGAAAGCATGGCAAGGATGTAGGCCTTTGGTGCCGAACCTTGTAAATCCTTGTGTCCTGTGCCTTTCCATTACTGCATAATCCGGGAAAGGTGAGAGATACAAGAAGAGTGGATCGAGGATTTAACCAGCCATAGAGGTTTAATTGATTAAGGAATCAATTAGTAAAAAGTTTTAAGGGATCACTGATTCACCCCCTCCCCCTCTCAGTGATTCACACTGATCTGGGCACTTCACCATGATTTGATTCATAGGGATTTTGGTCCCCTAGGGATCAAAATTTAGCACACTGTTGTGAAACAATAGGGGTTTCAGGGAAGATTCAGAGGCTTACTGTTCAGAAACCTAGACAACACAGCATGGGGTCCTGTAAACATATGTTATGTGTTCTTCTCTTGGATAAGAGAAGATCTTTCCATGTACATGGTGTGTACTCTAAGTACACGACGTGGATTGATGACAATGCCCCCAACCATGTGGTAGAAAACACAAGTTGTTGAGTTTTGATTAGAACACCCCATGTACCTTATGTACACCCCATCAAGTTTATCATATGTAGACCCATGTAGCTCTAGCCTTGTATAAGTACATTTATAGGATAGAATACTTGAGTACAAATTGTGTTTCAGCCCAACATTCCATGTATCTAAGACGATTACTTGGCTCTGGCTGGTGAAGTTACACACCCATGTAAGAGTTTAATACAGCACATTGTGTATAGTCCCTACATGCCATATACCTGGGGTGTTAAGATGACCATGCCAATGGGAGTATAGGACCACACCAGGGTTTAATTGCACACACTATGTATGATTCCTACACGTCGTGTACTCGTCTTTTGTAAACTAATAATGTTTTTTCTTCTCTTATTTATTTGTTTCATTCTTGAATTGCATACCTTGATGTACAATCCTATGATTAGGTGTATGTGCTAGAATTTACAGAGAAATTCCACCATGAATACCTCTAGTTGACACCAGGAGAGTTGAAATGAGCATACCCAGAGGTGGTAGGACATGTGATACCAATGGATCTTCCAAATGTGCTAGTCATAGCACCAAATGTTATAATGGACATTGGTGCAGATCCACAGTTCCATGAAGGCATCATGAGGTTGTTACATACCATCCAGGGAGTACCTCAGCTTGCCACCTATATGGCAGAGCTAACAAGAGTATTCTAGTAGTATCATCCACATATGTTTTCAAAGTATGGTGGAACATAGGCTACAAATTCATTGATGGAGTGCATTCTTACAAACTTTGAGAATCTAGAGACGCCTCCTGGGAGGACGGTCAATCTCATAACATATATGCTATGTGATTCACTCAAGTGGTGGTGGGATGTTATCATATAGACAGAGTGTTATTAGAACATGGTATGTGGATATTTTCAAATAGACTTGTATTACTAGAATTTTCCTGAGATGATGAGGGCCGATAGAGCCTAAGAGTTCATGTATCTAGAGTAAGGTTCTATGTCAATGATGGAATACTCTGCCCATTTCACTATGATTCATAGATTTTGACCTATTCAGATGGGTGACAATACATTGAGTGCTAAAATATTCTTTGATGGTATTAGGTATGAAATCTGATCATAGGTGAATGTTTTCAGGTTTCCATATGTATATTCCATTGTGAAATAGGTGCTGATTATTGAGCTTAACCTGTGAGAAGCTAAAAGTGTGAACCAGGGTACTTTGACACTAAGATTTGGTAGTGTCTTGACTGGGAGAAAGAAGCATCATATGGATATTTCTTACAGTGATACGAGAAGGAAGAATGTTTCTTCAGTTTCCAGGGGAGGTTATATCATCTTATAAGAGATGGGTATATGTGACTTTAGTTCTCGATAAACATAGTCATGTGACGATATTACAGCGGGATAAGACATCTATAATGATACTATAGGGAATTTCTACCATAATCTAGTGAGAGAGGTTATGCACTAACTCCACATTTAAGATCAGGGTCAGTGGATTCTCACCAGTAGGGGAATTGGGGTACTTTACGCCACTAAGGTTGAGGTGGTGGTCATAGAAAAGGTCTCTATACACCAGGTTTTTCGGGACAATAGAGTGGATCGTCTCATGACAACCATGGAGTGTCACAGGGCCATGGTACATTCTAGACGTTTTCTGTGCAGCAGACCCAGCAGGCGTAGGATCCATGGACTTATACTGTTAGAGAAATTACTCTAGTTGCCTCCGTTTTATCATTTGAACTCTTTGATATAGGGTATTCATGTAGTTTTGTATCTATGCCCATTTTAGGGAGCCTTGGGCTCTATATCTTATCTTTTAATGATGTTATGACACTAGGCACTCAGTTAGGGACAAGGATGGAAGGTGGGAATCAGTGTTAGGAGTTCCCCCTTGAGGATGGTCAGTGCCACTTATTTTGGGATTTCTATGTCTTAAATATGAAAAGATCTTATTTCAAAATCAGAATGGACTGGTTAGTCTCCTATCAAGATGTTTTCAAATGCTATCCATGTAGGGTGAGTATTACGTCACTAGGAGGTAGGTTGTTTCTCTATAAGGGAGAGTGGGATGTCTAGGAAATCCAAGCTATACCCGAGAAACAAGGTTTGAGTGGGATGATAATGTAGATTTCCAGTTTATATCTAGATTTCAAGGTAACACTTTAGATTGATTTATCTCTAGTTGTTGATCATTTCTGGGATGTTTTCCTATATGACTATTCAGGCTTACCTCCTTCAATATAAGTGGAGTTCTCTATCGGGTTAGTTCCAGAAGTTACACCAGAATCCATTCCTATTTATAGGATGGCTATGTCAGAGCTACAAAAGCTCAAGAGGCAGCTAGAGGATTTGAAGGGTAAGCATTTCATCCAACCTAGTACTTCACTGGGGAGTTTCTAGTGCTTTTTGAGAAGAAGGTGGATGATACCCTCTGGCTATGCGTGGAGTATCAAAAACTAAACCAAATGATGGTTTAAACCTGATATCCCTTTCCATGGATAGATGACTTATTTTATCACCTTTTAGGAGCCTAGTTGTTCTTGAATATTGACTTAAGGTTAGGATATCACCAGGAATGTATTCAATCTTCTGACATACCTTCTATTGTGTTTCATATCAGGTGTGGTTTGTATGAGAATGTGGTTATACCATTCGATTTTAGGAACGCGCTAGCGGTCCTTATGGAACTGATGAACCGAGTGTTCTATACTTCCTTTGATTATTTTATGTTGGTTTTTGTGGATGATATCTTGGTATATTCTCCCAATAGACATGGCCAATCTGACAATGTTGATAACTTTTTGGATTCACTAATAGAGCATCAGTTATCTTCTATGCTCTCAAAATGACACTTTTGAGGGATTAGATTCACTTTATGGGTCACATCATCCTGGAGACAAGAGTATTACTAGACCCCGAGATTGTGATAGTAGTAGTTACCTGGGACTAACCAAAGAATGTCTTTGAGGTGCAGAGTTTTATTGGGATGATTGGTTACTAGATGAATTTCATTCAGGACTTATCATGCTTAGCAGTGATTGTTGGGTCGGAAAAAGACGGAAATGATGGCAAGACGGGGGTGAATGGCCTTTTTAAAAAAGATTAACAAATTAAAAATCAAAGTTAAGATGCAGCGGAAATAAAAGAGGCAAGACACACAAAATTGATAACGGAGTTCGGCCAAAACCCGGCCTACGTCTCCGCTCCCAACTCAACCGTTGAGAGATTCCTACCGCTTGCTTTTCAATGGTTTTAGCAAGAAACCCACTAGGATTTGAGGTAGCACTAGGACCTATTACAGCTTTCTTTTTGTGGTTTAGCAAGAACCCACTTGTTTTTGATGGTTTAGCAAGAACCCACTAGCCTTTTTAACGGGTGAAGGCTAGCTCACCGAAAACTCAAGCCTTTTAAATGAAAAGGCTTGAAGAAACCTTTTCACACCTTAGTGGTGGTGTGAAACCCAAAAGAAAGAGGGGATGAGAAAAGTTTGGGGTTTGTAGGCACAAACCCAATTTTAAGATCAAAAAAAAATAAACAAGAAAAACCGTATTTGGAGAAGCCTTGGGCGCCTTGGATTGATAGGAGAGTTTGAAGGCCGCTTCCAAGCTTCTATGGTGGTGCTCCTTGGATGTGGAATTGGATTGGAGCAGTTGTGGTTCCCTTGGAGCAATCCGCCGGAGGTTTGCCAAATGAGGAGAATTGTGTTCGTTGGCTTCACAATGCTTAATTATGGTCCGGAAATTTTTCTGGGGCTTCAAGGTCCTTTATTTATAGAGGGGGAACCCTCATATGGCCGTTGGAGGCCTTTGGAGCCGTTGGAAAGGCTTTCGGAGCCGTTGGGAGGCAAGTGGAGCAGCCTGGTCAAAGCTCCAACGGCTAGTTTGACTGGATCCACCGGCTGGCCGGTACAGTCCCACCGGCTGGCCGGTGTGTGCAAAAAGGCATAGGATTCTTTTCCAGGGGCCACCGGCTGACCGGTGCCAGAGCCACCGGCTGGCCGGTGGCAAGACAGTAGCTGGCACTGTTTGGAGAGGGTACCACCGGCTGGCCGGTGCTGAGGCCACCGATTGGCCGGTGGGGAGGCAGTAGCTTCCCTTTGAGTGCAGGTGCCACCGGCTGGCCGCTGGTGTGCCACCGGTTGGCCGGTGGTCTGGACAGAAGGATGCCTTCTGTCCAGGCTCCAGCGGATGACCGGTGGTGAAGCCACCGGCTGGCCGGTGGACTGAATTTCAGTCCACTTGAGATGCTTTCTTGGGCCATTCCTTTGGCAATCTCTTGCCTATCATCCACAACACTTAAAACACAATATTAGATAAATAATAAGGTGATTGTGATCATGAAAATCAAAAAACGAGGGGAACGAGATGTACAACAATCTCCCCCTATTTTTATGATCACAATCACCAAAACAATTAAAATAAAATACTGAAATTGAAAGGAAATGCTAAGCATGATGAAAAGGATTCTCCCCCAATCAATCAAGAAATTTCTCCCCCTTTGTGATTATCAAAATAGAATGGGGCATAAAACTTGATTGAGGGAATGGTTTGAAAAACTTGATATGAGAATTGAAAAATCAATTGAGATTTTTGAAATTGAAATGAAAATTTGAATAACAGTTTGAATTGAAAGTTTTGAATCAAAAACCAATTGAAATATGAAATTTGAATTGAAAGTTTTTAATCAAAAGTTGATTTGAAAGATTTGAATCAAAAATTTGAAACCAAGAGTTGAAATTAAAAGTTTGAATCGAAAAATTGAAATTGAAAAAAGCTTAAACAATCCTAACTCCCCCTAAATAAAAACAATAAATCACCGGGGAGAGGAAATAAATTTTGGCCCGGAGAGACTCGCAAGAAGGGATTTCTCAATCCAAACTTGTCTCATAGCGGGTCTTCTCCTATAAAATTCGTCCGAAAAGTAAAAAGATTTGGGTTGACCGTACCGGGAATTTTTACAATTACATTCATAAATAAGGTGCCCGGTCTTCTTGCAATAATTACAAAATTTGTAAGCGGAGCTCCCCCTTACAAAAACAGTGGGTGCTTGGGAGGAGGAGGCTTGGTTGGTATAGCCAAGTCCTTGAGTGGTCCTAGAAATTCGTTGGGAACCTAGGAGATTGTTCAAATTTTGTTCCCCTTGGGTGAACTTAGCTAGGGTCTCCCTTAAGTCTTTGATGGTTGATTCCAAAGAATCAACATTTGGAAAATTTTGGATTTTTAGGGACATCTCCTCCTTCTCTTTGAGAAGTTGTTCTTTTTCGGAAGAGAGTTTTTTGAAAGACTTATTTAAAGCAACAAATTTTGACGATAAAGCATGAAAACCTTTTTCTATTTGGTCTCTAGCGTGTGAGAGTTCTTCATAAGAAAGATGATTTAAAGAATTTGAATTTGAAGAACAAGAGGAGGAGGAGTCGGAAGATGTTACCTCATGAAATGCCATTAGGCATTTTGTACCTTGGTCGCTCGAGGAGGAGGAGGAGGAGGATGATGAGGTGTCACTCCATGTCGCCTTGAGGACCTTTTTCTTTCCTTTTTCCTTTGGCGTGGCCCGTTTCTTGTTGAGTGGGCAATCGGGCTTGTAATGGCCCTTTTTTCCGCACCCGTAGCATTTTACCTTGGGCTCGGATTTTTCGGTGGGTTCTTGCTTTCGCGCCTTGCGAGATTTCTTATTCTTCTTGTGCTTCTTCATAAACTTGTGCATTTGGCGGGAGAGATTCTCCATTTCCGAGTCACCGCTTGATGATGAGGAAGATGAGGAAGGAGATGAGGAAGAAGATGAGGAGGAGCTTACTTCCTTTTGTACCTTGAGGGCAATGTTCTTTGGTGTCTTGATTGGTGTGCCCTCCTTTTGAGCTTGCCTCCTCATCGTGATCTCATAAGTCATGAGAGATCCGATGAGCTCCTCTACCGGCATATTTTTGACGTCCTTAGCTTCTTGGATCGCCGTCACCTTTGGTGCCCATGAGCTCGGAAGGACCCATAAGATCTTCTTGACCATCGTCTCGGCTGAAACATCATCACCAAGAGATTTCCTTCCATTGCACACGTCAGTAAAGCGAGTAAACATATCGGAAATAGACTCATTTGGATGCATTGAAAATGAATCAAAATCTTGCCTATACATATCCAATCTAGTGTCTTTGACTTTGTTAGTGCCCTCATGAGTTACTTCTAAAAGTATCCAAATTTCATGTGAGGAGGTGCAAGTAGACACTCGATTAAATTCATTTCGGTCTAGGCCGCAATGGAGAGCATTCATGGCTTTGCCATCAAGCTCAAAATTTCTAATGTCGGCTTGGGTCCATTTGGATTCTTCGGGGGTAGACAAAGTGTAACCTTGCATGACAATTTTATAAATGGGATATCCTATGCTTCTAAGAAAGGTAGTCATGCGGGTTTTCCAATAATTATAGTCGGTCCCATAAAAAAATGGAGCCCGACCCAATGAGAGGCCCTCGGGGGCGAAAGAGGTTGATGCCATCTTAATGGATCTTGAATTTGAAACCGGGTTAGGGTATTACTCAAAGGTCCCTTTGATACCAATTGTTGGATCGGAACAAACGAGAAATGATGGCAAGAGGGGGGTGAATTGCCTTTTTAAAAAAGATTAACAAATTAAAAATCAAAGTTAAGATGCAGCGGAAATAAAAGAGGCAAGACACACAAAATTGATAACAGAGTTCGGCCAAAACCCGGCCTACGTCTCCGCTCCCAACTCAACCGTTGAGAGATTCCTACCGCTTTCTTTTCAATGGTTTTAGCAAGAAACCCACTAGGCTTTGAGGTAGCACTAGGACCTATTACAGCTTGCTTTTTGTGGTTTAGCAAGAACCCACTTGCTTTTGATGGTTTAGCAAGAACCCACTAGCCTTTTTAATGGGTGAAGGCTAGCTCACCGAAAACTCAAGCCTTATAAAAGGAAAGGCTTGAAGAAACCTTTTCACACCTTAGTGGTGGTGTGAAACCCAAAAGAAAGAGGGGATGAGAAAAGTTTGGGGTTTGTAGGCACAAACCCAATTTTAAGCTCAAAAAAAAAATAAACAAGAAAAACCGTATTTGGAGAAGCCTTGGGCGCCTCTGATTGATAGGAGAGTTTGAAGGCCGCTTCCAAGCTTCTATGGTGGTGCTCTTTGGATGTGGAATTGGATTGGAGCAGTTGTGGTTCCCTTGGAGCAATCCGCCGGAGGTTTGCCAAATGAGGAGAATTGTGTTCGTTGGCTTCACAATGCTTAATTATGGTCCGGCAATTGTTCCGGGGATTCAAGGTCCTTTATTTATAGAGGGGGAACCCTCATATGTCCGTTGGAGGCCTTTGGAGCCGTTGGAAAGGCTTTTGGAGCCGTTGGGAGGCAAGTGGAGCAGCCTGGTCAAAGCTCCAACGGCTAGTTTGACTGGATCCACCGGCTGGCCGGTACAGTCCCACCGGCTGGCTGGTGTGTGCAAAAAGGCATAGGATTCTTGTCCAGGGGCCACCGGCTGACCGGTGCCAGAGCCACCGGCTGTCCGGTGGCAAGACAGTAGCTGGCACTGTTTGGAGAGTGTACCACCGGCTGGCCGGTGCTGAGGCCACCGGTTGGCCGGTGGGGAGGCAGTAGCTTCCCTTTGAGTGCAGGTGCCACCGGCTGGCCGCTGGTGTGCCACCGGTTGGCCGGTGGTCTGGACAGAAGGATGCCTTCTGTCCAGGCTCCATCGGCTGACCGGTGGTGAAGCCACCGGCTGGCCGGTGGACTGAATTTCAGTCCACTTGAGATGCTTTCTTGGGCCATTCCTTTGGAAATCTCTTGCCTATCATCCACAACACTTAAAACAAAATATTAGATAAATAATAAGGTGATTGTGATCATGAAAATCAAACAATGAGGGGAACGAGATGTACAACAGTGATGATTATGGGCTTGAAAAAAAAGGGTGTGAAGTACATATTTTTATATTCTTGTGAGACAAACTTTTAGAATCATAAATGGAGATTAATGGATGCACTGTTAGTAATTTTTTCAGAGATAGATAGGAGTTATACTGTGTAATGTGATGCATCAGGTATTGGGTTGGGAGAAGCGCTTATGTTGGGGGATCGAGTCATTGCGTATAGGTATCGGCAGTTGAGGCCACATGAGAGGAACTATCCGACGCATGATCTCGAGTTAGATATAGTTGTTCAAGCCTTATGTTCTTGGATAAATTAATTTTTGGGAGATCATTTTGTGGTGTACAATGACCACCAAAGTCTCATTTTTATATTTACTCAGCATGATCTAAATTTGAGGTAGAAAGTTTTGGTGGAGTACCTTAAGTATTTCGACATCATGATTTGTTACATGTCTGGGAAAGAAAATATAGTAGGTGATGCATTGAGCAGGAGGACTGATATGTAGTCAGTGAAGGAGGCCAGTAACGAGTGGAAACTTATGTCGTTGTTTTTTTAGATGCACTTAGTGGTGCAAGACAGTCAGGGACCGACATACCATTAATCTTTATATATGATTTCTACCCTCCTAGATAGAGTGTGGATGATATAGCTATTATATTCTGAGGGTTTAGTCATGAGGGAGAGTGTAGGAGGTGAGGATCCACCTTCTGGTTGGACGATAGGTGATGATGAGATCTTGCGCATCCACTGACATTTCTAGGTTTCAGTTGACACATGTGAGGAGTTGATGCGGGAGTTTCATGATTCATCTTGGGAAATGCATACTGAAGTTACCGTAATTTATCATGACTTGTGCCATTAGTACTAGTCTCTAGGTATGAAGGTAGAGGTGACTAGTTTTTTTATGAGTTGTTCCACTTGTCAATTGGTGAAGGCGGAACATCAGTGGCCTACAGAGATTTTATAGAAGTTACCTATTCCAGAGTGGTAATGGGTTGATGTCATGATGAACTTTATGAGAGTTTTATCTTGGTATCTATCCGGTAATGATGTAGTGTGGGTAGTGGTTGACACACTTATAAAGGTCACTAATATATTTATGATCATGGAGAACTTCGGTGTTGTTGTGATTGGGAAGCTGTATATTCATGAGGTGGTATGACTTCATGGGGTCCCTTATTATATCATTCTATATAGGAATACCTACATCACTTCTCATTTCTATAATAGTTTTCTGATATCACTAGGTACACAGGTGCTTCTGAGAGCAATATACCACCCTTAGACTGATGGCCAATTAGAGCATATGATATAGGTGTTAGAGGACATGTTTTGAAATTGAGTCCTAGACATTGGGGGATCTTGGGGGAAGCATATTACCCTGGTTGAATATTTCTACATTAAAAATTTTCAGGTGACTATTGAGATGACACCTTATTAGGCTTTTTACGGTAGGCCATGTCGATCAACCTTGTATTGGCAGTAGTCGGGTGATCCAGCTTTAGTAGGACAACGTCTCGTGAAGGAAACTTCTGAGCATGTACAGTTGATTCAGAAGTGGATGGATACCATATAGTCTAATGAAAAATAATAATCTAGTCGCCATAGATGACTTCTAGCGTTCGAGGTTGGGGATCAAGTTTTGTTTTTTGTTGCACTGAGGTTGGGACAAAAGAAAATTCAGTGATAGGGTTTGATTTCGTCGAGATACGACGGTCTGTTTGAGATTCTAGAGAGGGTCAGTCTGCTTGCCTTTCGATTGCATTTAACTCATAGGTATGGGGCTATGCATGAATTCTTACACATTTCACAACTGTAACATTGATTTTTAGTCTTATCTCACACCTTTCATCCTGAGGAATGGGAGTTGTAGGAAGATGTGTCCTTTGAGGATCTTCCCTTTCATATTATAGATTGTAGCATGAAGGTTCTCTATAGCTGGTGTAATGCCCTACCCCCAGTTACCTAGATGTGGTGCATTACTACATAACTTTGGTATGATAAAAAGAATCAAGCTCCAAAGGACCTATGAGTTTAGAAGTATTGTAAAATAGATTACATACATGAACTTTACATTACAATTTTTAACATAAATTACAACATAGATAATACTTTGGTAATTCTATTATTCTTCTAGCATAAACCAATAAATAAATCATAATAAACTTCTTGGAATACTGGGACAATGAAACATCAGAAAGGTTTGAGCTCAAATGATCAATAAGAGTAATAAATATAGCGGAAGATAACATAAACATCAGGCAAGGTGAATAATTGAAAACACATGCCTTTACAAATAATAAACATGAACACTTTATGGAAGGAATATGAACTGAGTAAATAATCCCATGATAAAAAATATCCATGGGTATTATACTAGTCGAATAACCACATGAACCATAAATATTAATTTCATAATGAGGGAATGTATAATGCGGGAAATTCTGAAACATTTTGTCAAGACCCCTTCCAAAATGTCTAAAAATGATTAAGGACACTGCAAAAACCATATATCAAATTGGGAAAGGCTTCGGCGAATTCCATGTCTAATTTTATCAAGATACCTACCTATGCATCAATGATATATAGGGGGCTCTACCCGTCACTTACTAAGTCTAATACATTTCTCATATGAGAAGGTTGAAACATAACATAAACATTCATATTAAAACTAGCATAGGAAATTTCAATACATTAACCATAAACCATGAATGGTATAAAAATAACACATCCATATTCAAACATATCAAAAAAACTTATATACGGTATGGAATATTTGTATCATAATAAATCAACTTCAAACAAGTGTAAAATTTAATAAAGGATGTTGACATAGATAAAATCAAAACTATTTGAGAGAATCATCTCTTTCTATTTTCAAATCATTTATGAGTCACATAACTATAAAAGAAAACATTTATTTTTAAAATATTATTATGACTTTGCAAGGGAAGCTTCGACGATGTTATAACGGTGGAAAATAACCACACTCACCGTATAAGTAAAAATACATTCTTACATTAATTTTGTCGAAAAGTTCATAAAGTACATTGTTTGGAAAATGATGGAAAGATTCCATAAAAAACATATGAGGTAAAATAAGGGTATAAATGACTTTAAACAATATTCTAGTAAATAGTAAAAATATTTTGCAATACATTTTTAAGAAAACATGGATGTGGATGATAAAGAGGTCCTTGTAGATACTCACATATAAATAACCTTGGATAATGAAGAGATTGTAGAATTAACCCTGACCTTGTACTTTTTCTTAGTTGAGGGTATTTTAACATCTTTTATAATAGTTACAATATTGTTATTAAATTATACAAGAACTATATACATAAATATGAAATCATATATGATCCTCTAGTGTTTATTTGTTAATAATATTTTTGTAGTATCATCATTTCGGATGTTAACTGGTTCATTTTCCTTTATATGATTGGTTACATAAGTCATGGTTGTTATGGATAGGATGTATTTGATTCATATATAGAATGATATTATGTTCTTGAACATTATTTTTAATCATAAAATGAAAATTATTCTTTAATGATTATTATGGGTAATGAATCTCATCACGTTCGTGGAGAAGGTAATCCGTACTTACGGACAAGCGACAATATCATTACATTGATGGGGAAATAATATGTAATTGGATGGTATATTATATATACCCAAACATTAACATGTTATATTTCTTATTTACATCAGTTATAACCATTATTATACCCATCCAAATAATTATGTGTTTGAATAACAAACAATACCACGATGTGGAGACGGTAAGCGGTACGTATGCACATATGGTGACTTTGTCATTCATATTATGGATTGAATAACAAATATGATTGTACAATATTTAAAATAAAAACAGAGTATGTATAAGGTACTGGAGTTATTATTTTGGTATGGGAACAACAAATAAATAGGATGTGGAAGAAGAAAAGAACTTGAAAGAGGGTGGTGGAATTATTACCTCTTCATCGGGTGTTTCCTTTTGAGTTGATCCAAAGGGCCCCATAAGATGGATTTTTGATCAAAGTAAGGAATCTAGGATGAATTGAGGGTTTTTGGGAGGTTATTGGATCAGGGTTTTTCTGAATCAAATTGATTTGGAGGTTTTATTATGAGAGAAGGGGAAGTACCCTTTTATAAGAGAGGTGAGGGCCACTATAGGAAAAGTTCGAAATATTATTTTATTATAAAATAATTTTGTGTTTATAATGGCTTAAAATGAATTTATTTTGAACCTTATGTGGTTTTGGGTCAAAATAAGCTAAACCAATACGTTTCAAAAAAATTTAGGTTACCATTTTAACCTTATCTGATAGATTTAACGCTTAGTTAAATAGTTTAACTTTTACAATGTCTTCTTGTATTTTTACATTATATGGTTAATAAAATTACTATAAAATGCAAAGATAACCCAAGTGGTTCATTAATGATATATATATATATATATCAATATAAGGGTCCTTTGTATGGACCTTAGATTTTTATGAATTTAATATAATAAAATAATATAGTATTCTTTTTAAAAACTCATTTATGTGAATTTTGACACAATTTGATATTTTGTTTTTTTAAAAGACATAACAACATGATTTTTTTGAAACAAATACACTGAATCAACCCTAAAATTTCATATTAAACTATACAATTTGTGGATTTAATCAAAACATTGAATTTATATTTATTTTAATATTTATAATACCATTTATTTGATTCGTTCATTAAAAAGGTAATTACCGGATCATCATTGTGTCATAAAAAAATTTAATATTTTAATGTCTTAAAATTAAAAATAAAATACCATAATGTAGGAAATATTTTTATATTTATAATGAATATTTATAGTCGAATTTATATTATGTATAACCCTATATTCAAAAAAAATTAGTTATTAAAATTTGAATTATACATTTTTAACTATTCTTTATATAAAATAATAATAAATGTCCTAATATAATCCAAGTGGATCAAAATGATCATATTTTATTCCTAAGGTTATTTTTAGCCGAAATAAATTTATCCAATAGAATTATGACATGTGTTAGAGTAATTATAATATACTTTTTACCTTTAATTACCCTATTTACTTTTAACCGTGGTAAATAAAAGTCAAAAGTTATTATTCACAAAAATATATTTTTATCTTATTGAACCAAGTTTTACTTACTAATGTCAACCATGTCTCTTGGATTTTTTAAATTAAATTCACAGAAGAGGTAAAATTACGTTTTATGTAAATTTGCAAATGTGCCTAGAAGGTGGGTAAAAGACGTTAAAAAGTTGAATAAAATCGTATAAATCAAGTTTTATTATAAATTTACGTCAATTAATTACATTGAACTTATATAGGTGTTATATATCTATTTTTACATAAAATAAATTTAAATAAAATAAAAAACTATTTAACTAAAAATTCAGTATTAAACAATATCACATTGATTTTCACTATTCCTCAAAAATTGAATGTTTTCTGAAAAATCCCAAAAATTCACCCTAACATAATTTTGATATTCCAAATTCAAAAATGAATTCTGTTTTACCAAATTCAAAACATAAAAGTAATATTAAATAATTTAAAATGAATTTCCATTGTCAAAACCAAAAAGTGGGTTTTTAAAAAGTAAATCTATCAAAAGATTCACATGTGTTTATGTCGAATTTAAATTTGGAATTACTTATAATGACCTAAATTGTATTTAATGATAAAAATATAATATTATTATACCTCCAAACCATTCAAATGGAAAATTTAACACTATAAATTATTTTGATTATAAAATTTGATTTTAATTAAAATTTATAATTTTCTATATCCACCAAAATATAAAAGTTATCGGAAAATCACAAAAAATTTATTAAAACTAAATTTTTATGTCCCGATTATAGAGAATAAGTTTATTTTGTCAAATTTAATATATAAAAGTGTCAAATATTGGATTTAAAGAGAGTTCTCCATTAAATTATGGTTAAATTGCATTTCATAAAAAACATTTCCTTTATCAGAAAAATTGAATTCGTTATAATATTATGTTTAAGAAACACATAATATGGATGTTAAAATTATATGGAGTATATTAAATTCAAAATGTACTTAATACTTTTCAAAACCATTTTTTGAACGGCTAGTTTGGTAATTTTTGGTGCGCTCGAACTCAGTGTTTCCTGTACCGCAAGTTATTGAATTATTTTAAAGAGATAACATACTATGAAATCTTGGGGTGTTACATTATCACCTCCTTCAATAAATTTAATCCTTACAATTTGAAATTGTTCATCCAAAATAAATGGTTAAAAATAGAAAAATACCGTTGTGGAAAACCAACATCATAAATTGGGTTAATAAAATTTAGTCTTAATTAGACAAAATGGAAATGAAAAATCACCACCAAAATATGATATCAATTAGGAGAAAATTGGTTGAAATTACAGACACATAATTGGAGGGAAAACATTAATATTTATAAGGGTGATTGTGGTTATCAATCACAAACAAGTATAAAATTGAGGGCCTCAAATCCATCAATCGGTGATTATTTAAAATATAATTGGTTCAACAAAACTTAATGTATTAGGATAACACATTTTTGGTTTTAAGATCCATTCCCTAAAGTTTAAGAATTAATTTATTAATATAATATGAAGAAAAAAATATACTTGACAAGTAGAGTTTCATCCTTTGACTAATTCCTTCCACAAACTCTTCTTTCACTCCAAATGATAATAGAATTCAAAAATATTCTACTTATCCTAATCATATAGGGTTCCAAAAATAATTAATTTATAATTCATTTTTCAGAATATTAGAAAAAATCTACATTATTCAAACCAAGACATAAAATATGCTAGTGGTAGGTGATGCACCCTTGTCGCCCTTCGATTGTGGGTTCAAGTCTCACGACCTTTCTGGACGTGATGGGTTATCGCCCAACCTCCAAGTAATCCTTTTTATAACAATCCCAAAATAATCTTAATAAATGATTTAACCTTGAAAATAGTATCCAATGTCAAAATAAATCCATTATAAACTTTAGACTTATCCAAAATACTTCTGTCCAAACTCACAGACCAAAATTTATAAGGAAATTAAACATAATGAAGATCTTTTTTTCCACATAATAACTTGTGAATACCTTCATCATGTATTCTTTTAAAACATGGTAACAACATGAATTACTATAAACCGTGTTGATTACATTCATTCTCCCTCATACCTTATAGAATAGAAGATATATTCCTTATATCCAATAATTTTGAATACTCTAACAATGATGGCAAAAACAAACTATTTATTTTTTCCAAGGTAGTCAAGAATGTCCAATATAATTTATCCAAATCAACCATCTCTTATTCCAAAATCACTACCTCCATATCAGAAAAATATTTAAGTTTACCATTCCATCAACCATATATTTTCCAAAATGTTTAACTTGTTGTTGAGTCACTTTTCATAGTACCATATAATCTCAAATCCTCAATTAAATGGTAATACAGTACAATCCTTATTTATTTCCATAATTAATATAAGCAGTAAATCATTGATACAACACCCAAATGAAATGATTCTGTAATAACAACATAAGAACACTAGTCAATCCTCTTCATCTTTGGTAGTATCATAACTTTATTATTATCCAATAGCATAATTTGTGGAATACTTTGATGATTTGGACATTCATTCGCATAGTGACCCAAATCCTTGAAGATGAATCATTATATATTTGAAATCTTTTTCTTACCCTTGAAATCATTTACATGGTTTCCTTTTTGTCCACACATATAACAAACATGTATTCCCTTCAATAATTTACTAAGTTTATTCTTTCCACAGTTATCACATATGGGAAAATCCTTCTTTCCCCACTTCCCCTTATCTATCTTTCTCTCTACCATCCTTTTCTTCTCTTGCTTCCCTTTAAATCCATAAGACTCAATGAATTATTTACTTAACTTACTAACATATGATACTATTTCTTCATATGAAGAGAATACAAGGGGGACTATTTCCTTTCTAAATGTTGATTTAATACCATGAAATATATGATCATTCTTACCCTTTGGATAATGCGTATTACTGAAGTTCTCATTCCTTCTACTTAGAACCATTTCTAAACAATGACATACACTAGGTTAGTTTATGAATCTCAATGCATAATTCAAAACTTCTTAAATACCTATCATAAATTAAAAAGATTATGCATATAATCAATAATCATAAAAAATGTTTTCTTTGATAATTATTTACTCTTAAAATCCTTTATAATGGTTTGTAAAGAAAATGTGAATTATCCTAAGCATATCCCTTGGGTGTATCGTCACCAAGAGTGCAGCAAGACTCATTGTCATGTACTAGGATACCTCAGTTCAAGCCTGAAACTCCTTGTTAGAGTTTTCACTCCAAGGTACATCTGTGCCAGAGCCACCTCTACCTGATCGTATACAGACATGAATGTTTTTCTTGGAAAATTCACAAAATCTCTACAAAAACCAAATTTTAGGAAGTTCTTCTATACTAATAATAAAATTCTATCTTAGGGTAATGTTCTCTAATCAGAGTTTATCTAAATCTTGTTTCTAAGGATGTTGATAAAATTATTCTGATAACAACTGTAATGCCCTGACCCTAATTATCTAGAGTCAGTGAATTATTAAATTACATTGGAATGATACAAGGAATCATGTCCCAATGGACCGATCAATTTAGCAGTCCTGAAAAATAGATTACTTACATGAACATTACATTAAAATTTCTAAAATAAAATACAAAATATATAATCCTTTATGAATTTTATTATTCTTCTAGCTTAAACTTTCATATAAATCATAATACACTTCTTGGAATCCTTGGAAAATGAAACATAAGAAATGGGTGATCTCAAATTCTCAGTAAGAGTAAGCAATACAACGGAAGATAACATAAACATTAGGAATCGTGAATAATTGAAAACTGACGCATTTACAAATAATAAACATGAACACTTTATCGCAGGAATATGAGCTAAGTAAATAATTCTATAATAAAACATAGTCATGGGTATTCTACTGGTAGAATAATCACATGAACCATAAATATTATTTTCATAATGAGGGAATGTATAATGTGGGACATTCTGAAACATTTGGTCAAGGCCTCGGCCAAGACATCTAAAATTGATTAAGGCCTCAGCCGAAACCGTTTATCAAATTGGGAAAGGCCTGTTCCAATTCCACGTCTAATTTTCTCATGAGACCTACCGATGCATCGAGGAGTTATAGTGGGCTCCACCCATCACTTACTAAGTCCAATAAATTCCTAATTTGAAAAGGTTGAAACATAACATAGGCATGCATATTTAAATTACCATACAAAATGTCAATACTTTTACCATAAACATTGATTGTATAAAAATAACACATCCATAGTCAAACATATAAAAAAACCTTAAATATTGTATGTAAGATATGTATCATAATAAATCAACTCAAACAAGTGTAAAATTTATCAAAGGATGTTGGCGTAGATGAAATCCAAACTATTTGAGAGAAATATATCATTATATTTTGAAATCATTTAAGAGTCACTTAATTATAAAAGAAAACATTTATTTTCAAAATACTTTTATAAGATTTTAAGGGAATCTTTGATGATGTTATAACGATGGAAAATAGTCGCACTCACCGTATATGGTAAAAATACATTCTTACATTAATTTTGTCGAAAAGGTTATAAAGAAACATTTTTGGAAAATGATGGAAAGATTACTTGAAAAACATATAAGTCCAAATAAGGGTATAAATGAATTTATCCCATAGTCTAGTAAATAGTAAAAATGTTTTGAAATACATTTTTAAGAAAACATGGATGTGGATTATAAAGAGGTCCCAGTAGATACTCACGTATAAACAACCTCAGATAATGAAGAGATTGTAGAATTAACACTTAAATTGTACTTTTCCTTAGTTGAGGGTATGATAACCTCATGTATAATAATGTATAAATTGTTATAAAATTATATAGGAACTATATACATAAATATGATATCATATATGATCCTCTAATATTGCTTTGTTTATAATATTTCATTGGTATCATTGTTTCAGGTGTTACCTGATTCAATTCCCTTTATATGATTGGTTATGGAAGCCATGTTTATTATGGCTAGAATGTTTTTTATTCATATACAGATTTATATTAATTTCTTAAACATTTTTCAATCATAAAATTAAAATTATTCTTGAAGGATTATGATGGGGAATGAATCTCATATCGTTCAAGGAGACGGTAATCCGTACGTATGCACGAGTGACAATATCATTATATTGATGGTGAAATATTTTTTTATTGGATGGTATATCATATCTAAAGAATCATTAACATGTTATATTTATTATTTACATCAGTTATACTCGTTATTATACCCATCCAAATAATGAAGTGTTTTAATAACTAATTACCCAACGACGTGGACACGGTAAGCCGTACGTACACACGTATGATGACTTTGTCATTTACAGTGTGGATCGATTAACGAATATGGTTGTACCACATTTATAATATAATCAGGGTATGTTGAAGGTAATTGAGATATTATTTTGGTATGGAAACAACAAATAAAGAAGAAGTGGAAGAGGAAAAGAACATGAAAGATGGTTGAGAAATTATAACCTCTTCTTCGGGTGTTTCCTTTTGAGTTGATCAAAATGGCGCAATAGGATGGATTTATGATCAAGGTAAAGAATATAGGTAGATGTGAGGGTTTTTTGAGAAGATATTTGAGCAGGGTTTGGCCGAGCCAAATGGATTTGGAGGAGTAATTATGAGAGAATGGGAATTACCCTTTTATAAGAGAGGTGATAGTCACTTTAGGAAAATCTTGAAATATTATTTAACTATAAAACACTTTTGGGTTTATAATGGATCAAAATGAATTTATTTAGAGCCTTATGTAGTTATGGATATAAATACTCTCAACCAATAGGTTTTAGACAAATTTATGTCATTATTTTAACCTTATCAATTAGATTTAACACTTAGTTATATAGTTTAACTTTTACCATGTCTTCTTGTATTTTTACATTACATGCTTAATAAACATACTATAAAATGTCAAGAGAACCAAAAGTGGTTCAATAAGGAAATATATATCCTTATAACAGTCCTTTGGATAAACCATATATTTTTTGGACAATTATATAATATAATAATGTTGTATTTTTTTTAAACTCATTTATGTCAATTTTGAATCTATTTGGTATTTTGTTTTTGTGAAAGTCATAACAGATTGATTTATTCAAAAAACAAATCCATTTAATTAACCCTGACATGTCATATTCAACTATAAAATTCGTGTATTTCATCAAAACATTGAAATTATATTTATTTTAAAATTTATAATACCACTTATTTGATTCTTTCATTAATAAGGTAATTACTGCATCGTCGTTGTGTCATAAATAAATTTAATTTATTAGTATCTAAAAAACATAAATAATAAAACATGATGTAGGAAATCCTTTTATATTTATAATTAATATTTATAGTAGAGTTTATCTTATGTCTACCCCTATATTAAAAATTTTTTAGTTATTAAAATATGAATTTTACACTTTTAACTCTTCTTTAAATAAAATAATCATAAATGTCATAATCAAATAAAAGTGGATAAAAAGGATCATATTTTATTCCTAAGGCTATTTTTGGTCTAAATACACTTCTCCAATAGAATTAGGACATGTTTTTGGGTAATTATAATATCTTTTTTACCTTTTAATTCCATATTTATTTTAATTGTGGCAAATAAAAGTCAAAAGGTACTATTCACCAAACAATATGTTTATCTTATTGAACCAAATTTTACTTACTAATGTCAACTACATCTCTTGGATTTTGGAAATTTAATTCACAAAAGCAGAAAAATTATTTTTTATGCAAATTTGCAAATGTTCCTAGAAGGTGGGTAAAAGATGTTTAAAAGTTCATTAAATTTTATAAATCTAGTTTTATTATAAAATGAATACAATTAATTAAATTGAACTTATATATTTATTATATATCTATTTTTACTTAAAATTAATTTAAATAAAATAAATAATTATTTAAATAAAAGGTCAATTTTAAACAATAACATAGTGTTTTTCAATAATCATCAAAAATTGAAAATTTTCAGAAAAATACCAAAAATTCACCCTAAGATAATTTTGATATTCCAAATTAAAAAATTAATTATATTTTACCAAATTCAAAAATTAGAAAATTTATTTTTTAATTTTAAATTAATTCCTGTTGTCCAAACCAAAAAGTGGGTTTTCAAAAAGTAAAATCTATCAAAAGATTGACACGTGTTTATGTCTAATTTAAATGTGAAATTACTTATAATGAACTACATTATATTAAATGAAAAAATATAATTTGATTCTACTTTAAAACCATTCAAATTTATAATTTAATACTATAAATTAATTTTATTAAAAAAGTTGTTTACAATTAAAATTTAGAATTTTTCACTATTCACAAATATATGAATGTTATCAGAAAAACACCAAGAATTTATCGAAACTAGATTTTTATGTCCTGGTTTAAAAGAATAATTTTTTTTTGTAAAATTGAATATATAAAAAGTTTCAAATATTATATTTAAAATGGGTTATCCATTAAATGGTGGTTAAATTGCATTTTTTAAAAAATAATTCATTTTTCCGAAAAATTGAATTTGTTCTTTTATTATGTCTAAGAAAAACCTAATATGGAGTATATAAATTTCAAAATGAAATTAATACTATTCATAACCATTTTTTTAATGGCTATTTTCGTAACTAGGGGTGCGCTGGAACTCGGTGTTGCATGTAGCGCAAGTTATTGAATTACTTTGAAGAGATAACATACTATGACATCTTGGGGTGTTATAGCCAGTCAGTTCTTTTAGTATGAGTGATATGGAAGCATAGTCGAGTAAAAGATGATTCTTGGGATAGGGAGGCTGATGTATGATAACAATTTTGGGATTTTTATTATATTTTTCTTCACCACCCTTAGAATGGAACTTTTGGAAAAAATTACATTAAGGGGAAGTTTTGTAAGAACATGGTTCTTAATTTTAGGTATAAATCCTTCATTTTTAGTTGATACATAAGAAATTGGGTAAAAATTTGTCAAGTGGCTGGTTCTAGGCATGTTACATGATGTGACTAGGAACTACATGTCGTGTACATATAAGTACACACTTTGTATGGAAGGCTACACACCATGTAATCCAAGTACACAACCACATTAAGGTCAAGCCAGAAAAATATACGGAAACAAAATATAATCTCAAGTACACACTATGTACTTTTATTAGTGATTAAATTGTTTACTAGTGTCATTTTTCATTAGATGGACATAAGGCTCATCTGGGGTCGCGAACAACAACAACAAGATACGTTTTACCTCCTCATTGATCATCCAAACACCAATTCCTTCGTGGTCAGTTGTGTTCGAACCCGATTGGTGAGCTCTAAATTCTTCTTGAGCCTATCTTCCTAATTTTATATATCGATCTAGTTATTTAAGGTTTATAATTTATAGCTATTTTGAAGATCTTATTCGTTCATGGGAGAATGAATTCCCGATACTAGATGAGGAGAGTTGTACTATGACGGGGTAGGTGGTCTTGTTCCTATGTCTCCACATTGAGTTGTTTATATTTGACATATTTCCATTCAACCGTGTTAGGATGAAACCATGAATGGAAATTGACCCTTGTTGTTTCTTAATGATGATTAGGCCATTAATTTTATTTATTTAAGCATGTTTGAGCATGCTGGTGTGATTAAGGGCCACCCATTCAGTGCATTCCATCGAATGATTGTTTATGGCCCTTTGGTCGAGGTTTCCTATGAGGCCTCCCTTGATTTCCCTTATTGTGTTGTTAAGTACCAATTACATTCATATTGGAATTGAAATTTTGGTAAATTGGGATTGATTTGATAATTTTTTTGGATTAGCTATTTCCCTTTTTCCCCATGATATTCCAATTATTCTTTAAGACTTGTGGTAGTTTAACTTAATTGTTTCTTGATATGTATGATTCCCATGTGAGTTATTATATGTTAACTATGTAACTGTGTAAATTACATGAGTTGTTTATATTAATGAAATTCTAATATATCAGGCTTGGACTGACTAATTGGTTAGACCAGTGGGTGAGAATTTGTTTGGCATGTGGGTAAGGATTTTTTATGCATGTGGGAGAGGATTTGTTATTCCTCCGAGTGAGGAATTGTTAGACCTGAGTGAAAATATTTCTTTATTCTTATGGGAATGGTTTTTGATATACCTACAAGAATGATTTTGAACTGATTATTGAAATATATGGAAATATAGCGCATCTTCTAAGACAAAGAACACAATGGGATTAAGTATTTACATTGTTTTTTTAAATAGTGTTTTGAGGTATCTGTTGAGTGTTATTTATATTGGGGTTGAAGGGATTTATCTAGATCATGAGACTTATATAATTGAATGTAATTTAATGGTTGGACTGAACATAAGGAATTAAAATGGAAAACATGACTTTTAGGATTGTTTACTTTTGTATACTTATTAGTTTGTTGCTTTTCTTTTTTGTACAATACATGTTGGTTATACTCAATGATATATAGGCACAGATCTTTGGTGTTTACCTACTGGGATTTATTTCTCAAACACTATTTTTGTCATGCTTTGGGACCCAAAGAAATTATATTGTTTCTAGTTTCGATAAGGGAAATCTCCCTTCAACAAGTATATGAGATACTATTTAGGAGTAGGAGATTATGGGACTGAGTCAAGGATTGAGATGCTTCTTAATTCCAGTTGATTCTTTTTCTTTTGGAAAAAATATTGTGGATTCTATAACTGTACCTATTTTGGCTGATTTCATAGAACATAACATGCTGCACCATCTTTTGAATTGAATGATGTTTGGTTATTTATCTTGTTAATATTCCACTGTTTATTTTAGTTATATACTATTTAATACTTCCGATATTGTATATTATTATTCCACTGTGTTATACTCTGCCAATGAGGGCATATTATTCCCACTATCACTCACTAGGCCATCATTGCTTGTCAGCAACCTATATTGTTTAGGGAAATGTGTTTCAGTCCATGTGGATAACCAAGTATGGGGAACCAGTGGTGTGGCATCTGGATCTAGGATGTTACAAAAATGTCCATATTTTTTCCCATATTGGTAAGAAGAATTTTGTAAAATTATACTGTTACATGGTTAGTTCATTTAAACAATTTACCGACCATCAAGAACTAGATTTGTTTTATATGATTATTTTGTTATTAATACATTATATAATCATTAAATAAGTAAATTATTATCTTTATTATCATATTTAATAATAAAAATATTTATTTAACTATTCATTAATGTTTTGGAGAAAAATAAAGTATTTTGTTATTGTAACAGTGAACCAACCATATTCTGAACAATGTTTTCATTTGAGAGACAAAATATTGGAGGGTAGAAGTTGAATATTCCAAAATAATAATAAATTATTAGTATATTTAGGATAATTATGTTAATATATCTTGGTAGAAGAAACAAATATGGGTTTGTAGGAGAAGAATAAAATTAAATGATGTTTTACTAAGAATTTACTGCTTCTTTGGGTTGTCTACTCTTAGACATCCCTTTAAGTTGACATTGATCATATTTTTGATATGAAAAAATATTACATGGAAGTGGGAGAGACATTATGGGTGATTTGGAAAGTATTTGGGTATGTTACAAGTCTTAGAAGATGTGCGGAGATGGGGTGGTGATGGGTGGATTTTATAAGGGAATGAAATGTGCTTTTTTGAATATTCTATTTATTAGTTAATTCTTTTTTAATAAAAATACCGATAGTGAGGAACCATTTGAATAAATAAAGTAATTATTTGATGTGAGAATGAGCCATCGAACATTAACATCATCCATGAATCATTTAATATTATAGATTTTCTTATAATACAAATTATAATATTTGGTCATATTATACTATTAAAAAAATTCAACTACTTTTTTTAAAAATAAAACAAATTCACCCAATCCATTTTTGGATGTAAAGATTCTTGAAACGTAATCCATTTTTTGAAAATAATTCCCTGAACATGAGAAAATTTATATTCAAATAAAATATTATTTATTTTTTAAAATACTAATTTAAATATTATAATCAATTTTTCGACCATTTGAAAAATTACTTGAGTTATCATAAAATTGTATGATAATCATCACAAAAAATTAATATTAATTCCTAAAAAAATTAGGAAATAAATTTATCTTATATTCAAATATTTCTCTCAAGAAGAAAAATAAAACTTATATGTTTTTTAAAATATACAAACACTTATTTTATCATTGATATATAATTTGTTTAATTATCTCATGATAAAAATATTTAATTCTTTCATTTTATAAGATAAATAAATATTATTTACATTGAAATATTTTAGTTTTCTATTATAATGGCTAGTTTATTATTCCCATTTGTTAATTATTTTCCAATGAAAATATTACTATTTCAATGGTAAAATATTTATCAGTTTAATGTGTTCCCAACTTTCTTTAAATACCTTATATTTTATTCATTTATCATTCAGATATATTACAAATATAGGTCACATATATTTTAATTTTTATGATAAATTATTTACTTCTAATATTTTGTTTCATTTATATAGTGTTGATTGTGAGTGTAGTTATTTTGGTGGATCAAATATATCCAAATATTCATATTTGAGTTGTCTTATATTATATTCCTTATCCCATTATAACATTTGTAATTTTTATGTATATATTTATTCTCCAATATTAATGTTAAAATAAATATACTGATTTTTATGGTTTTATAATTTTGTTCTTGTGATAAATGACTAAATATGACACAAATATATAATATGGTAAACTTTATTAATAAAATTATTGGTTCGTTATAGGCTATCACCTTTAGAGTAAGATTTTATTGACCAAACTACTAGTGCGTGTTTTAATGTTTACGAATATGAGGAACTTGAGAAATTTTATAACACACTCACTCTAAATTCATAATACAATGATTCTATGAGAATGAGATTAAATAAAGATGATAATAACACTAAGTAATGGATTAAATTTTATTCCCAAAATACTGAATTTAATGAAAAACTTCAGTCCTTAGTGAAATAATGTTATAGAGAAAATGTAAACCAAATTGGAGTTTACAATTACAACTCATTACATAGAGAAAAATATTTCCAATATAGCATGTTTACACACTATTATAACCATAGAATAAACTTTTACATGCCTACCCACCCACATAAAAATTAATTTTCTTGTTACATACCTTGGATTTTTTCTTATTATGACCCCTTCTCTAGTAACTATTAAACATCTAATATAAAGTATCTCAACATTTCAAGGAGAGATGAAATTGTGATGTGAAATCCAACCCAATATTCCCACAATAACCGAAATCATAATTCTAAAACCAAAATATGGCTGACACCTCTAATTCTATAGAGGATTTAAGGGGTATGTTAAAAATTATTGTTGGATGGTTTGATTAAAAAGGGATTATTTTTATTTAGAAAATATAAACATGGTTTAGATATGACTCTTATTGATTTAATAATTCAGAAATTGGAGGTGCATGTGGGGAATCTATCTAGAAACATGATCACTAAAGATAAGGGTAAGATCTCCAGTAAAAAATAAGTTAACCCTAGGGAATATTCAATGGATTTTTCCAAAACAAAGTGGACTAAGAAAACATAAGGATATTGGAAAATAATCCAAGATTTTTTAAAAAGTATTTTTAATTGAATATATAAATCCATATATAGAAATATATAAATTAATAAAGATGAATAGAAATAATTAAAATACATTAATTCCTATAATTAGTTCATAAAATCAATGAAACAAGTCACAGAGAGAATGCATAATATGGAAAAAAGATGATGGTGATATAGAGGGGATGAACACTATTATTGAATAATTAATCCTCTAAAATATATTTTCCTCAATGGTTTAATAAAAAAAATGATAGACATGATTATTTGAAATTATTTATGTTTTTAAAAACAGAAATATATAAATTTCCTTTGTGGAAGATTAAGAAAATTCTTTCCTATATTATATTTATAAAAAAAATTCAATAAAATGTTCTTAGATGAATTTATCGGTATAGGTTTAACTGAATACTATAGTGTTGTTCTTGAATGGAAATTACCTCAAAACCTAAAACACCCTAGATAACTTCTTATAAAATACAAAATAGATTAATTTGAGGGAATGAATTTCTTGTGTGACTGAGGTGCTAATTTCAAAAATACTTTTTACTCATTCCAGTAGCTTAGTCTTGGTGAGTTGATATAAATGCATATTTATCTTCCACCTACTAAAAGGTTAATTGCTTGACCTAGAGGATGTGTGGTTGACCTATTTCTAAATATAGGGAATCTAGAATTTCCCACTTAATTATAATTTATCGATATGGAGTTTGAAAATGGGTACCTAAAATATTGGGTATTCCATTATTAGTTAAATTTGGGTTAGTAGTTGATGCATTGAAAAGAAAAATGAACATTCATACTGGTGATGACTGAGAAGATTTTTAGGTGTTTTTTAAATTAATAGTATAGGTTAACTATATGTTGAATAATATTGAGCAATATGAATTTAGGTTATTTATTAGGAATTATACCAATGCCACTTTTAGAGATATAATTCCATGATCAAGTAATAAACATGTGAAGGATAATTGTATTGAATCTTAGTTCACAGATGAAATTGAAATTCAAAAGAGATTTTAGAGAAGTATTAAGGAATATTTCATTAAGGATTATTAATTGGTCTTTAAAGAATAAATCTATTTTGTTATAAATTCAATTTTAGGATGTTAATTAAAACTCATAACCCTATATAAGTTATATAAACTACTATTATATTTCAAACCTAGATTTTGTCCCCTATACCATTTATCATCAGATCTCAATATCAATTTTAGTAGCCTTTTTTTGTCAAAAAGGATTATTTCAAGGTTGTGGAAAATATTGATATTAGTGGTTTCCATATTTTATATTGAAATTTTTTTTTAACTAGTTTAATATTGTTAATGTTAAAATTATGCATTTTTTTCTAGAGAATGAATGTAGTTCTATTTATTAAAATATCGGTGTTTAGTGGATAACTTTTTTTCTCTAAACATAAGGAATCATAGTTAGAGTTTGATGATACATCTCCTTCTTATAATATTGTAGAGCATTGTGAGAGTGGATATTTAGGTGGTTTTATGTATGATTAAATAGTTTGTGTATATTTTTATGTGCCTTTATATTAATTAAGTGTGTAAGAACCATTAAATATGTTGTTGGATGAATTGATATTTTTTTTGTGATATTGTACACCATTTTTTTGTACTATTAATGATATTTTGGTATTGTAAAAAAATTGTGTGGACATATAAACCATAAGAACATTTAAGGATTCAATGATATTCTTATAGATGATTATGTTCTAGAATTTTTGGATAACATGATAACGTTTACAAAAAAAATAGCATATTAAAAATAATTTAAAAAAACAGACTTCCTAAGGGATCATGGATAACATTCATAGAGGGTATTGTCATATAGAATACTCTAAAAATGAATTCATGTGAGGTAACTGCTAGTTTTTTAATTTGATTAAATATTTCGTTCAAAATAAAGTACATCTCCCTATTTTGGGTATCCTTAATTTTTTATCCCCCCCTGAAACTATTTTTCTACTAAACTTATTTCATTAATATCTTAGAACTTTTATTTTCACATTCACTCTATATTACAAGGGTTTCTATGTTCATTTTCAATTATTCAATATATGTATAGATATTTCTAGTAATGTTTTTATATTAATGGAGACTACAAGAGGATCATGGATTTTTCATGGAGAAAATATTTCCCTTGGGTACAAATAACAACACCACTATTAGTGTAGTTTTATCATTCATTTTCTATTGAAATTATAAAAACAAAATATGAATCAATGATCCATTATTAGTGTATGTAATGGAAATTGATAGTTTTTAGTTATTTTAAAATCAGTCCATGTTTGAAAATTATGTTTCGGTTTATATGGGATAATTACAACCTAAAATTAAATTTTAATGAATGCATTCTAAATCTGTGTTTTCATTAAATGGTGCTATAAATTATCAGGAACTAACATCAAACCACCCTTAAACCATAAAACATAATATATCCTTGGAAATTTATGAATTGAAAACATGATCCCCATTTTCTATAGAAAAGGACCCAAGTAATATGATAAGAACAAGTGTGAAAAGTTTCACCCAATGTATTAATTGAGGAAAATTATTCCACTTGAAATCCCCACATGGCCATCCCTTTGAATAGATTTCCATGAAAAAAAGGAAGAGAAGATAAAAAAAATAAGAAACATATAAAAAAGAATCAAAATAACCAAATAGTAAAACTAAAACCATAAAATAGGTCAAATACAACAAAAAATTAAATAAAAAATAAGGATAGATCCAAAGTCATATTGACTAACCATTAAATACTGTTGAGAGAAAAATATGACATGACTGATCCAGCAATGATATGAAAATAAAAAAATCAAACTATCCAAATCCATGTTAATGTAGATTATCTCCAATTTCCATAATCGTTAACCCAAGCTATGAAATATAGAACATAAACCATATCAATGAGGACCTATAAAACATGTAATATGATAAGAATGATAATGAAGCACAGAAGGTGTGTTAATGGAAACCCAAATATACATATAATTTTTTGAAAAATGTAAAACCATTTTAAATTGTTTTAAATACAATCAAAAGGGGTTTTTGTTAGTTGAACACTTGAAAATAAAATATTAAATCAAAGTTAAATTGTTAAAAATTTAATTAAATTATTAAATTAAAACAATTATATTTCAAATTATTCCAAGAGTAACATCATATGTATAAAAAGAATTAGAAACTTACATTCAAAACAATTTTAATGAAGTGAAGAAATATAAATTGAAACAAAATATTTAAATAAAAACACACCTCAAAATGAATTATAATAATAATAATCATCATGGGAACATAGTTTCATAGTGGAAACACATGGACATGACTATTCAACTACTATGATAAGAGACTTGTGGTGGATTTCAAAAAATATACACTAACAATTTATAGTTACCCTATTTTTCTATCTAAGTGGTATAGTCCCCTAAGTTATACAAAATATATCTTAAGTCCACTAGAAAGATCATGATGCTAAACTAATGTTGGGTGTGTACCAAGATTCATTTTTAAAAGAGATTTAGATTCCAATGAAATAAAAAACGTGGTGAGAACATAAATTAACATTGAAGGTTTTAAAAAATAATAATATCACACTTAAATCTTATCACCCTTCACCAAAACAACCCCCTCTCATTTAGTGAGAATAAAAATAAATATAAAACCCCCTTTATGAGGCATACACCAACCAACCAATCATAAAAAAATAAAATGAAATAAGTGGAAAATTTTTTGGGTAACATTTAATTTTTTTAATAATTTTTTTTACCATGACTATAAATACAATTTTAGAAAACATTTTACTAAAACTCCTTTAAAATATGAAATTCTAATTCATTATTAAATCACCACCTTCAAAACAACTGAATATCATTCTCTAAATGGTAATAACACTCTTATAATTCAGTGGTTTTATTTCAAAATGATATTGGTGATCAAATAGCCTTTTATTAAATTGAAATTACATAATAATATCCATTACGGAAATTTCCTAAATTTTCAGAGTGCATTGAAGTTGAAAAAATAATTAAAACACACGATTTGATATTAAAATCCTTCCCACTCCATGGAATCTAACTGTAGAATAATTTTAATTATTAAAAGGTTGATAGATATGTATAATAATATCATTTTTCATTAAATATATGGATTTAATGTGAAATTAATCATGTTACAATAATTAAATAATCATTTGATGGAGAAAACATGTGTTAATATTATCACTTAGAAAAAAGTGTTTATCCACCTTAAGTAACTGATAGAACCCATAGAGGTCAAAGGGAAACCCTTGAACAATCAATACCCCTATGATAATTTGAGTGAAACCTAACTAGAGCTCTCAATGACCTATCAATAGATATAAAAAGGGAGAAAAATCATGAAATAATGGATAAGAGAAAGTTTATAAATATTTTATTTAATAAATTGTCATCAAAAGGGAATAAATCCTTATTATGGGGTCTTAGAAGGAGGAGAATCATTACGGGAAAAAATTAGGATGCATCAGTTGAGTGGGAGTGGAATAGAAGGAATATTATTAAAATTAGAAGTGGTGTTATTTATGTATTTTAATATTTGAAAAGGATATATAGTCTACAGGGTTTGGTATCATGGCTTACCAAACATTATGAAAATCATCTAACACTATTGGGTTTACCTATAGAGTTTCACAGCTATGTCACATGATAATGAAAACCATATGATATTCATATAAAATAGGTCTTTTTAAAAACCATTGGTTATCCACATGGCTTCCACATGAATAGTAATAACTATGTGTGATAACTATGTTCCCAAGACCAATACCGCATATAATGAACTTTTCAATCAATAATGACTCTAGACTCAAATACATTGCCAAATATCAATAAATAAAAGATATAGAGTGGAAAAAAGGTTGTGATGTAAAAACTATACGAATAATTTCACTTT
This sequence comes from Viscum album, assembly GCA_963277665.1. NCBI lineage: Eukaryota > Viridiplantae > Streptophyta > Magnoliopsida > Santalales > Viscaceae > Viscum > Viscum album. The sequence goes on from OY728150.1 coordinate 526,584,862, forward strand.
ATGTCCCTATAAATCTATGAGAGAGGAGGTTGATTGTAGATTGAGTAAAACATCCAAATTAGAGACATGATTTAACAAACACATGGTTTGACTAAATATTCTAAAAATAATTAGATATATAGTCTTTAATATTGAAATGGAATAGATAAAAAATGCAATGCCCCTCATCATAGATAACTATCAAAGAAACCTATAGAGATCAGTAAAGACATTAAACAAGGGAGATGCACCTTAATTAAAGAAAAGGTTGATTCCATAAAAAAACATATAAGCCAACAAAAAACCTCAATAAAAAGGTTTAAGTTGGAATAAACCATAAATACACAATCACTAATCGTAAGGAGACATCCAAAGAACACCCATTACTCAATTTTCAATACTCCCCCACTCTGAGTCGGAGTGGGTGGAAAAATTATATAATTTTTCCCCACCAAAATGATAAAGTATCACATTCCTGGCCAACAAGGTGGAAATAATCCAAAATAAGAGTCATTGAAGGTGATCTGTACAACATATTATAATTTTAATAACACATAAAAAACATTTCAAATATCAACTCACTCCTAGAGAATAATAAGATCAATATCACCTCAAGATGATTAAACCCAATAAAAAGAGAATAATCACATTAGTTAGCTTAATTATTTTGAAGAACTATGATAGGATAACATCTCTAAGAGATCAAAAATTTTATTATATTCATTATAGAAATTGATGATGAGGAGGATTGTAAAATAATATTTGATGGTTGGAAATACCACATACAAGACATGTCTAAAGAGGAAAATATATGATATCTTTAAAACGTAGGTGGAAGAGGGAGAAACCTAGTACATCACACTCAAAACCAGGAATCCCTAACAAATTCATTTGAATAAATAAAGTAAATGTTTGGATATAACATACACTAGTGGGAACACCCATCCATGTTACCCATTAATGCACCCAAGGCTTAAAATTCACTACCCCTCATAAGGAATTCAAAAAAATGATAGAATCCCAATGGAATCAAAAGGTATATTTGGATACAAAGATAGATAATATCCAATAAAATCAATATTCAATAAATAATCATCGAAAAAACAAATACTCACATTAATGAAAAACCAATGATGAAACTTAATCTACCCTAGGATCTATATTAACTGTAACTCAATAGTGTTAACCAGCACCATTTTATAACCAACTATACCCAGAAACTGAAACAAAATACCTTATAGGTCAATCCTAATTAAAGACTTTCCCCATATCATCGGTATCTTATTAGAAGGATGAATTAAAATAATAGAATGCATAATTTTAGACATGTCTCACTCCATTATAAATATTGAAAAAAATTAAGGAACATTCCTAGAAACACGAGTTTCAATGTTTAAAATACCTCTAAAAAAACTCACATTTCTCTTCAAATAGTACAAACATAAAATCATGGATTCAAAATATGATTCAAAAAATAAATACACGTTGATAATGATTCCGCTTTTGTAAAATAAGAAACCAAACCTAATGATTCCTTGTATCATTTTGAAAAAAACAAAAAAATATTTCTAAAAGAATATAACAATTTTATGACAAAAACCAAATCACATCATCATAATCATCCTTTATAATTTTGAATTAATTTCAAAATAGTTAAAATAAAAAAAAAATTTGATTACAACCATTTAGAAACTCATTAATATATAACAAAAAACCATATTTAAATTTGATATCAACTATTTAAATATATTAAATTTTGAAAATAATTAAAAAAACCACATGTTATTCATTTAAAAAAATTTGAAAAATATTTTCAAAACATTTGACATAATGTAATTTTTAATGTTTAAAGTAATTTGAAATAAAAATCAATGGTTCTCTAAAACATAATCTAATTTTTATGCACGACATTGAAAAACATTCCTTGATTTTAAAAAATTCCACCACATTTTTAAACACCATCCAAAATATCAATGGTAATTCTAAAATAAATTAATGTTGAAAATAATTAATAAATAGGATAAAATACATAAAACATTTCTAAAAAAATAATGTAAATAATTAATCAAAACAATATTATTAAAGAATAAAAACATAAAAAATATAAAACATTTGACAATATTAAAATATTTTCCACACTTTCTAGAAAAACCTGATATACCCATGCAATCCACCACTATTGTCCTTAAATATGGGTCAAAATGGTTTTTTCATGGTTATAGAAACCATGCATGATAACTTTTTATCCTTTAATTGTCTCCCAAATTCATTCTATAATCAAAAATTTCTTAAAATCCCATGAAATATCATTAGATGGAATAAGGAAACAAATAATAAAATATAATATCAACAATTTCTGAAAACAATGATAGAATTCGATATGTACACATCCTAGACAACCATAGAAACATGAGATCCCAATGAGAAATTATTTAGACATACCCCCAATATCTCCCAAATAAATAGTTTTGATGATCCTTGAACCAATTTATCCCAACTCCCAATAATAAAGAAGAACCTAGAACACTGGATATGATATTATTTTATAATGATCCAACAATGGACCATCCCTAGAATGAGTACCTGGACTAGTATATGGAATGTCTGAAAGGTAATTCTTGATCCCCATAGGTTAATGAAATGTTCTAATATAATCATAAGAAAAAAAGTTAAAATGATTTCTCCAAAATACTTAAATAAGGCACATGATTCATCCTAGAATTCCAACATGACCACCCCATTTTTAATTGTACCATGCATATAAAAATAAAGAGTTATATAATAAAATTTAAACCAAACATATCACATGAGAATAAACATATTAGAATAATAAAACTAATCCAATGAGATACCACAAATTCAACACAATAGTAACTGAAAACAAAGGAAATATCCAATATAATATTAAATAACCAAAAAAAATTATAATTTATGACGACATGTTTAATACAAATATGATATAAAAAAATAAGACAATAATTATCCATCTTCAAGTGAAGGTATAATATCTTCACATTCCACCGTCATCAACATGAACCAAGAAACTGAGAACATTCACTATATTCAAAAAATTATTAAGACCGTAATATAATTTGTATGAAAATAAAGATAATTAGGTATACAGGAGGAAACCACCCTCCATGAATAATTATTTTAAAAGGTTAAATAGTTCATGTTAGTTTGAAATAAATTTTGAATTTACTTTTTATTAGTTGAGAACATAAAAATAAAATATCACATTAGTGTAATAACATACCAATTTCTGTTCATTTCATAAATGGAAATAGTCATATTTAAATATTTTCCTCATACTATTCCATAACTATCAAAACATCCATTTTTAAATCATAATTCTACAAAATTTTAAATAATAACACAATATAATGCAAAAAAATTGTTAAATAAAAACCCATTCAAATAATTACTTGAATTTTCAAAATCTGCATGGTAACCTTGATACTCAAGGTATAATCCATGACACTAATACAGAACTAATATGATTAGAGACCAATGAAGGATATAATACAATATACCCTAATAATTTTAATTTCAATAAATAGCCAAATCCAGGAAAAAAATACCCTAAGAATAATTTAGTCAATTTCAGGGCCACTAGTTAGCGTGTGATACTACATGAGTTCAGCATGTATACTAATATTTCACACCTAACTACCCATGCTATCCCATGATATAAAAATGTAGGTGAGTAAATATATTAGTAGAAAAATATATAATTAAAAATAATACCACCCTTATCAATGACCACCCTTCATAAAAAATATAACTATCATTCAATAAGAATAATAATCAATAAAAAACTACCTCTTTCTAGTCATTAATTATCCAAAACATATTTAATAACTAAATTACAACAATGTTAATTCTTCAAGGATATCCAGTAAAATAATTTAGTCAAAGTAAACATTTGGTTTATAATTTATTTAGAGAAAACAATTTATAAAATATCCCTTGAAAAGTCAAATGCGTAGTCATTATAAAATCATCATATTCAAAAAAGATGACACATATTTTTTAAATAATCTATCACAAAATTATTATTTATGAGTTTTATTTGAAAATAATTTTGATGTTCAAAATGAATTTTATGATTTTTCAATTTCATAATAATAAAAAACCATCATTTTCCCAAAATATTTGGTGTGTTTGGAATTTAAAAAATAAATTTAAAATAAAAGTTTTGATAGAAAAAACATTTTTATTTAATAGAAACCAAGTGACACTTGGTTTATATTTTTTATAAATGTTTGGGATCAATTCCATTTAAGTAAAAAGGTCAAAATATGGAAAAACTATAATGGAATTGGGTATAAATGAACATAATATTTCCTCATTCATCAAGATAATTTCATTTGAGACCATAATAAAAACCATTATAGTTTTCGTACTCCCTCTACCAGTCCGAATCATCTTTTAAATTGATGAATTAGATTCCCTTAATCTTCCTCCCACTAGAAAGAGGTGTCATCCTATTTTCCATTGTGGGATTCAAATGAGAGTAATATATAATTGGCATTGAATTATTTATAGGAATTTATGAAAATCCATCATCGTCATTCATATTTTTCTTAACAATAATATTTTGTTAAGAGGAATTTGGTGATAGAGCTCCATCCATTTTATTTTCCCATGTTTATCCAATATTATTTAGAATCCATATCTAGTTTAAAATCTCTATGATTTTAGTACCTGCATGAGTTAAGGTACAATATGACATTACAAGTTGAGTATCAATACTCATAGGTACATGTGTCCATTTAAAAAAGGGTTTATTCTACTTCCCCTTGAATTTATTTCTCCATCTCACACCGTACTCTGTCTTTATCCATGTTATCAATAGAAACTGATATGATACCCTTTCTATTTCCACTTTCTGATCTTAGGGGAGAAACACACTCATAAGACAAAGTTGTAACTCCTGCATACTGGATATCTAGTTCCCAAAATTTCTCTTTTTAACGGGTTTTTAGATATGTTTAATAATATAATTAGTCTTTTAATATATGGAATTTTTACAGATGAAATCTTGGTTCAATAATTAAAAAATCATTTGTTATAGAAAATATACCTTAATCATATCGATTTGATTAAAGTCAGAGATCATGCATATTAGGTAGCTGAGAGAATAATTAGAGATCCAAGAGAAATCCTAAAATGAAAAGTACCACCAATAGTATTCAATAAAACCTTAAAGTGACCTATACATAAACAATCTAGGTCCAAATTAATAGAGAATAATAAAAAAAGGGATAAGATATTTTTTTAATGAAGTATACCTCAAGAAATTGCCAAGAACAGTGAAAATAGACTATGAGAAGGGGTATTGAAAGGAGGAGAATTGTGAGGGAGGTCCACCTAAAGGTTTATGGGTTGAGTGGGAGAGGAATAGGTGGAATGCATGTGAAATTGTTTACGGTGTAGTTTAATAATTTTAGGATATTTGGAAGCAGGAAAACAAACATTTTTTTAGCACACATTTTTCCAAACCATGATCCCCCACTAGGTCCATATGGGGAGTCACATGGATGGGTCCCACAGATTGGAAAAATATATTCCAATCATATAGAATGGATCTATTAAAAATTTTAGGGCATCCACATTTTTAGTTTATAATTAGTATTAGTTATTCAGGTAACCTTTCTCTCTCTACTAAGACCCCAAAAATGAAAAATTTTGACAAAACAATTCGCCAATAAAGAATGAAAAGGATCACTATTAATAAGTAATGAAAATAAAGAGGGAAAACATTTCTAGTGAGTTACATTTAATATTTATATGATTTTTTTTCAATTATTTTTATATTCTATTATTATCACCCTTAAAACTTATCAACCACTATTGGTGTGCTAAAAAATTAGTCACAAGTTCTGTTTTCTGTGTAAATTATTGATAATATTTTTTATTAAAAGGGTTTAATTGACAATATTTTTTAATCCACTATGAATATTCATAAAAATTATAAAATGAATGTTATAAAACTGAAATTTTGTGGAATCATGTTGTTTGAATAATATTGTGTATGTTTTACATTATTTTGGAACTACTTAATTTCATTCATATTCTAGTAAAAAATATTTTATTATTTTTCATACATTAAATATCAACATCGAGGAAAGTTTTGAGTAAGGTGATTTTGGGATGACTACAATTTTATATTCCAAACATTACATTATTGAATCCACATCAACCATTAAATTTATTAAAAATTAATTGTATTTCATGATTTGATTCTAACCTTTAGTAGCTTCAAATTATTATTAAACAGATGGAGTGTTTTTCTACATTATATGACTAATATTTTACATTATACCATGGATTCAAATAAGAATAATTTTTTCTATTTCCTATTTAAAGCCTTAGTTTTCATAAAATTATTGGGAAATTTTTTTAATTATAATTTAATTTAAAATTCATATTTGGTTATAAATAAATTTTCTCTACATTCAACTTGGAAGTAAATTTACTCTTAATAATTGGTAAATATTGTATTATTTAAGATTAAAAAATAGGATGAGTTCATTATTCATCCTTGTTAATTATTAATCTCACTCATCTAGTTTTTTGGTTTATTATTGTATTATAATTATAGGTGTCCTTTACCAATGCATAATAACAGAATTTTGATGGAAAAACCGAATGAAAACTTATGATGGATTAAATCCGTAATTTTTAAGAAAATAAATCATATTTATAAACTTGTTACTTAAATTTTCACTTAAGGTTTTATTTTCAGTTGATAAATTAACACTAATTACATGAAATAGTCTATAGGGGGAATAGTTTAGAAAATAAACTATTAATTGGGTTTAAAACTGTTTAATATTTAAGATAAATTAGCCTCCACAGAAATTCATTAATTGAATTATTGGTTATAAGAAATGGATTATGTGTTGATAAATTTTACGTGGTTTTATTTTTTAAAACATTCCCATATAATTTCAAGTAATTGTAATATATATCATGATTTTATAATCAGTAATGTGGTTATGAAATATTTAATTTAAATTTTCATATTTACATTTTTTGAATTTTTATGTTGAAATACATATTAATGGTAAGATACAGCTATTGGAGTTGAGTAATGATTGAGGTTGAGGCAACATAAAGATAACTAAGATTTTACAAAATGGTATCGATGTAAATATAAATCAACTATAGTATAATGCTAAATCAAGGATTTTGAAGGTTTTGTATGGGTTACTGACGATATAATATAAGGATAGACATTTTACATTAGTGAGTTATATAATGTTCATAGAATACATGTGTAAATGTATTCAAATGCTTCAGTGTATGTACTAGGGCATAAAATTACTTATGTCACTGTCAAATATCGATTTCATAGTCTATATATGTGTATCTATAATCAATGTAATTGTTTACCAAAATTTTCAATTGTTGTGTCATGGTGGTTGGACCTTATGTATCAAGATATAAAAAGGTCCTTAGGTTGTGTAATGGTTATCAATATGGCCTAAATTGAACATAATAGTGATGCGTTTAATTCAATAGTGGGATTCCCTAACTAATAATTCTGAAATTATATCACTGGGATATTGAATTGATATTGATGAAGAGTTATTCAGGAGAAGTTTAAATCTAATTGAGGATACATAGATATGAATAAAAAATCACATCAGTGGAGACATTCATAAGAAAACGAATTTTTGAAAAGGGATTATTTCAGTTAACTTCAGGTAGGATATGATGAATAGTAAAAGTGTGAAACCCTCTGTGTGAATGTATATTTTATTTTTATCCTTAATTTTGTTAAATATAGATTTTTAAGTGCTGGAGATAAAATTTGGATTGAAAATGGGTTGTTTTCATTTCCTTATGCAACACGAGCTGGACTACACCATTCTCCAAGCCATGTTTTTCCTTGAAATAGCCTTTATAAAAGGAGTAAAGCCAACACGTCCATTGTGGGAATGGTCTCAGGTGTGGATTTTTGGTGTCCATCTATGGACCATGGTTAGAGTGGACACTAGAAAACTATAGTTGAAGCCATGGTGTGTCGAAAATGGACATGGTTAATAGACCATGGGACAGAGGGATGTTGTATTCTAATTTTTTGTATTATGGTGATCAGGGAACCATATCATGTAGGGGATCACCCAACTATAGTGGTGGTTGATTCAAAATTTAAAACATCAGATTCTGCCAATGATCTTCTGGGGAAAATTACCGACACCCTTAGTAAATTCACTTTATACCATTAAGAGGTGATTCTTAATGCATGTTAAACTCAATATTTACCCTATTATGTTGTTCTCATGACTCCCCTTACTTGGGTTCTATTACGGTCGATTCCATGAAGGTTCTTAGGCTTTCAGTTGTCATCAAGTAACAACTTAGTGAGATTACTTCCTTCTTGGGATTGTTCTTATTGATATAGGATCATGGGATATCAATCAATTCAAATCTAAAAAAAATTAAAGGTAAATATGATTCATCTATTTGGGAGGTTGGTTTCTTTATACAGTGGTTCTTTATCATGGATTTCTTTATTCTTCTAATATTTTCTTTTGGTTTTACTTATGGAATTAATTTATTTGATATCTACGAGGGTTATATTGTGTAAATTCATATTTTATGGCATATAAAATGGTATTTTAAGATATTTTATTTAATTATAGTTTTATGAACATCATGTGTTTGATAAAATGCTTCAAATATGGATTTGGACTCTAAAATGGGTTTTCAATAATGTTATATTTAATAAATTTCCTATTAAAATGTTTAATAGAATGGTGAGAATGATTTAAATTAATGTTTTGAGAAAAAATAACACATTCGGATCCTTGGGTGAGTTTAATTATGGATATATTCAGTCCTTAGTGAGAATTTCTCCACTATGGGTTTTAAATGAGATACTGATAAACTATGGAATTACACGATATTGTTATGTTTCAAATCATTTCAGATTAATTTTCCATAAATGCAATAGTTACATATTTTTGGATTCTATAAAACATTTCATCCATATTCTTGGTTTTTCCCTTGTTAAAAATTTTATTCTTTGATTTCTCACATGTTTTTCTTTTGAGATATGGATTCATATTCACGAATTCGATCTATGTCATCATACATGTTTGTTTCCTTATTATTTTGGATTATAAAATGAAATGTTTTATAGGAATCCAAAGGATATTTTATGAGAAGTGTTTTCAAATGAAATACATTATAAAAAAATTATTTTTTAAATTTATAACTATTTTTAGAATGGTGATAGACATTGTATAGACTTATTATGGTATCCTACTTGGTGGTTCCCTCATATCCTATATATTTTATTGGGTTTATGAACACTTGTGTTTTTATGATATAGTTAATGTGTAGGGTGTTATGTATCTTGGTGGACTATGTTTGTTTATGTTTCTTTATAGTGGTTTAAGAAGGTGTTGAATGGAGGTCACATGATGAATTTGGTATTATCATAGAATTGTTTTGTTTTTAGGTTTTTTTGTCTTGTATTTCTATACCTCTACATATATGAAATAATATGATTTTTTGTCATTATATTGTTGTACATGATACATGTTCTCTTGTGTTTCAGCTTCAAATATTTCCCAAGGTTTTGTATATTGATACCAATATTCATTTCACCAACCCATATATATTGGGAATGCACTTTAGGCTTATAGTAGACTATCATGGGTGACATGTCAGGTTGACCTATGTAGGTTCGACAAAAAATGGTATCATAGAAATTTCTTATTTACAAGTATGGTTTCTAGATATGAGTGAGAACCATTAGAACTGAGGTAGTAAGTGCAGAAGATCTCTTAGAAAGTTCACTTATATAACTGAACTTATGTTACCATGGGTAGTGAGGTATCTTTCATTATGATTTTAATATTGATGTAGGGTTTGATTTAGGGAAACTATTCATGTATCTCTATTGGTTTTTGTTTTTAGATTAAATCCTTATCATATATGCTCTCTCATTTGAGTTCTTGGATATCATGTTTGGATTGAGAGATGTATTCATAAGATAATCATTGTTATATTTTTTTAATATATAATGACTTATATAATGATCACTATGAATATAAAGGAGTTAATTTTGGGGATAATCGCATATGAAAAATATCTAGTTGACCTGACAATAATTGATATGGTAATCTAGACTATTCAATCATTAGTCAAGAGAGTGGTGAAACCCATGACTGGATAATGTATCATGATTTAGATTTTACTAAATAAAACCCACTAATGTTCTATATTAATAACGGAATTATTGAACCGGATGAATGTGTTGAGATAATGAGGAGTATTTTAAAATTCTTGAAGACTCCCGGGGTCTCTAATGTGGTATTTTCCACTTATATGCTCAAACTACCTTAAAGGAAATGGTACGATTCAATAGAGGAAGATTACTTACATGAGGAACTCACTTAGAAAACTTTTAAGAAGGAAATCAATCAAAATTTATATCATGAGATATTGTGTGTGATGAATACTAAAGACTTTGTGACCTTGGATCAAGGAGATCATTATCTGATTGAGTATACTACAATTTTTTATGAGTTTTCTTATATATGACTAGAATTTATAATTAATTAATGCCTCATGTGTAGATGATTTGAGACGGTTATAAATCCAGATATTATATCCATGATTTGTCCCATGTGCTTAATGATTTTTTATAATGAAAATGATAAAGATGATGTTTATGATATAGACATATATATGAAGATCAGATGTAACTAATTTTCAATTGTTGTAGGGGGTATCCAAATTATTTATTTTGAAAGATTTTTTTGGGTAACCAGTGTATTCGTTTTACATTAGGACTAGTTAGAGGGGATTCCTCAAGAAAACACCAGGTGGTTTTCTTTATGTGTGGAAATCCTTGACATAATCTTCCTTTCTATCCCATAACACATAGGTTTTTCCATCGTTTTGAATAGTCTGGTCACCTTAATAATTTTTACAGAACATTACCCTAGGGTAGTAAAACTAGATCAACCCTCACTGAAGACTCTGATGGACAATATTATGAAAAAATATTTTTTTGATCACATTATTATAGAAAATTTGACAATCATGTCATAATGAAATATACGAGAGGTTCTAAAACCAAATGTCTTTATACTGTGGAGTATGAACCAAAGGAATCTAAAGTGGTACCAACTAATGTAAAAGGTATGATGTTGATTATATCCTTTATAACCCTATATTTTTTTAAAACAAATGAATATAATTTTTTTATATTGTCATTGTTGACTGAAACATTGGACATAAGCTTAGAGATTATGACATTACATATAGATATTTCTACTACCTTGGGAAATAGGATGGAAAAGGGATTTAAATGTTCCATTTCAGTGGTTATGATATTCAACCATGAGGTTGTGTGGGATTTACTAATTCTTGATAATGATATCTTTGAACTCACCATTGACATTGTCTAAATTATTTTTTTAAAATTATATAAATCTTAATTATCATCGAGTGCAGTTTTTACCTTCAAGTGGGGTTACTCATGTATTACAAGGTGATTTGGATCCTAGATCTTGGAGATTGAGGACTATAACTCATGAGGCTATAATAAACTCATGTAAATTTTTAAATATTTTCCTTTATAACATCAACTAGTGTTTAGGTGGTCCACTTCCCACTATTATGAATGGGTATCATGAGGTATTTACTGATGTTTTTTTGGGATACATACTTTAGGAGAGGATGATATAACTATTGACCTAAATCTAAGGATGGGTCTGACATCTTTTCAATCATATCATATGACACCCCCTAAGTTGAAAGAAATTAATTTTAGATTGATGATTTTTAAGATAAATGAACAGTTTTTCTGAGTGTTAAACCTTTAGATTCACCTATTCTCTTTAAAAACAATGTTTTTGGAAGCCTTTAAATTTATATTTAATACTAAAGTCATAATCTGATGTCTATTACGAACATGTATTCCTTTATTAGCTTTGATGATCTATTTGATCAAATCAAGGGATCCCAATAGTTTTCTATTGATGATATGAGATCGGGCTACCAATAGTTATGAGTCTTAGTGGAAGATATTCCAATGAAAACATTATAGATACGGAAAAAACATTATGATTATTTGTTTATTCGATGATATTTTTATATATTTTATTAATCTTTTCTTGTATTAGTTCTTGGACTCTTTCAAGTTTATTTTTAGTGACATTTTTGTGTTTTACAAGAAAAAGTAAGAACAAATGAATCATACATACCATCTTATCAAATCTATTAATGAACATATCTTATATTGAAATATTTCTAGATATTCTCTTGGGTTCTAAGAATATAATTTTATGATCTAGGTTATATATAATAAGGGAATATTCGTACATTCCAAATTGATTTAGGTGATGATGCCTTGGGAGTAACTGAAGAATGTGATAAATATTTAGAGTTTCATGGGTTTGGAGAGTTACTATAGATTTTATAGTATTTTAAACAGTATTGAATATCAAATGATAAATATTTCCCATATCAGGGTTTTGATTTAAATGAATGTTAAGAGTACAATATCATTTGAGGAACTGATGGTGAGGTTGACTATTTCTCAGGTTCCAATTTTTATGGAATTAGGTTTGGGTAAAAAAATTTCTACGATGCCTTTTTTATGGGATTAAGATGTGTTTTGATGTAGGTGAAATAGGGGGTGGCCAATTTCTATCACTAACTATGTAAATATGAAAATAACTGTACTAACCATGATATTTAGTTATCTATAACAATGCATCATCTCAAAACATAGCACCACTATCTCTTTAGAGAGTCATATACTATATATCCCAATAAAAAAATCAAGAAGTATATTTTTATATAGGGATATATAAACCTATGAAAGAGATCATGGGGTGAGTATATTTTGGCCTTTTAATTTGATTTGTTAGACACATCAAGAGAGTTGAATGTGGTAACCATTGTGCTTAGATGAAATATACAAATTCAAGGACTCAAAGAGTTAGTAAAGGAATAGTATTTGATTATTATCTTCACCCATATGTTCTTTGATGTTAATGAATATTATGTGAAAGTGTTATAAGTTTTTGTGGAAGTATATTCTTTATTTGATTATCCTATTCATATTCAAAATAAACAGACACCGATTTCCAGTGATTACTAAAATTATTTATGGTGGCAAGACCTAGAGTGAAAATTGTTGTTCTCTTGATGGTGTATTATAGTTACAAGGTAGATTTCACATTCTGATAACTCTGAGGAAAAAGTTGATGGATACTGGACATCAATCTAGTAGGTCCACACACCATGGGACAACCAAAATGTATTAAGATTTTAGATGTGGGTATTTGGGGATTGGGTTGAGGTAGTCTATTGTAGACTTATAATCATGATGTCTAACCTTCTAGAAGATTAATGTAGGATCTTGATGTATATTTTAATAATTTTGGTTTATAATTGTGATGATATATCTATAGAAATAATTATTTCTTAACCACATAATCTGAGTGGAATAAATTTTATTTTGGTGACAATTGATCTAATAAATAAATAAAATCTTATATTTTATTTTAAGGGTACAAAAAAGGTGGAAGATGTAGGGAACTAGTATGTTTAAAAGAACATGATGTCCAATTGATTACATTGTGTTATTTTTTTAAAAAGAGATGTAATATTTACATATTAGTTTTGGAAAGTCTTATAAAAGGAAATGGATATCCATTTTATGTTACTCATAGTTTATCAACATTAGAAGGATGGATGGTGAAATTTTTACGAGATGAGCCAATAAGGGGTGCTAGAACCCTAGGTCGCTCTCTCTGTCGCCACCGCCCCGGCCTCAGATCAGCTCATCTCATCACCTCGGCGTTGATCGGCGGGCTTGTGGAGGCTCTCTCTCTCTCTCTCTCTCTCTCTCTCGCGGTAATGACGTGTGACCTCGTGGAACTGTTTCGCTTGACCTTTCCTCATAGATGTTGGCCCCTCCCAACTCACTCCACGTACGCTGGACAAGGTTTATTTCAGTAGCATGATGATGGTCTAGTGGTTGGTTTCCAGTTTCCACACTTTAGGGTTGCATCTTCGTCACCGGTGTCGGTGCTGGTTGGTCCACTGTAGTCTCCGAGTTTTGGGAAGGCGACGATGGGATCTACATTCTGGTCTGCGGGGTTTTCAGATTTCTTCAACACTTGGGTAGGATTTGGCATGGTGATGGGTTCTTAATCTTGGATCTTTTACCTTTTCTTTATTTCGAGTTTGGATTTGTTTATTACTACTCATGTGTTGGTTTGTTTTCAGGATTTTGTGTTGGAGTGCTATGGATAGATCTACTCCGGGGATCTCCTTGCCTTACGTCGTGCGACAAGACGTTATGTCTGCATTGGGCATGGTTCATTGTTGGAGGCAGTTTGGTTTTCATCCTTGATGATGTCAATGTTATTGAAAGATTTTATGCGGTCTATATTTCGATTTAAAGGTGAAATTTTGTTCTATAGTTGGTGATGGTTTGATGTCTCAGTGGGATGTTTTACAGTTTCTAAGGGCTTTGGAATTCCAGTGATGTGATGTTGTTGAGGATTGGATTGCGATTCCGAGAGTGTGCCTTAAGGAGGATCACAGACGATGGCGATGCCGTGTATGGTTTCTGAAGGTTGGATCCTGTTTTTTGAATTTGAAATCTGAATTTGTGTTTTAATGTTTTGGGGTGGATTTTGGAACCTGTTTGTGATGTTTGAAATTTGGTTTCTTGGTGTTTGAAATTTGGCATATTGTGAGGTTCCCACTCACCCTTAAATTGTATTACTAATAAAATGAAAAAAGGATTTGAGGACCATTAAAAGGATGGACATACTAAGTGATTAATTCATTTTTTTGGGATATTCTCTAGGAATTCATGTTTAATTTCATTATTTCATTAGAGATTCATTTTACCTTGACTAATTTTTCCTCTAATAATAGTTACTAGGTTTAATTTAAATTGGTTTGATTAGAAGCACTATATGGGAATCCATAGATCTCCGTTATTAGGAGGATGATTTGGGAGAATGATCTTCGGTTGGACCAAGCCATTTTCAAGAGATGGTGGAAAAATTTTATTTGATATAAAAGGGATTAGAAATAGTGTATAATCACTATAAATCCTACGTGAGAAATTATTAACACTCATTTGAGTTTGAGGATGGAAATATGGATTGTCTTATGGATTTTCCAAATATAGGTTATCATCGGTTGGGAATGTCATGTAAGTTAGAGTCTAGGTTTATTGGACCCTTAGAGATCAGAAATTTTTTTAGAAAGGTGGTATATTAGTTGAACATACCCTATCATTTGAAATCAATTCATAACATGATTCATGTACCATAAATGAGTAAGTATCAACAAGACCATTCCCATGTGATGGAGTGGGAAGATATTGATCTTGAGCCTGATACCCTAGTGGATGAGAATCCAGTCTATATTATTGATTTTCAGAATAATGTATTGCACCAAAAACTTAATTCCTTGGTCTGTGAACTATAGAGGTGTTTATGGGGAATCAACATGACATATAGAATGAAGCAATGATGATTTAGTAGTGACGTTATCTCATTTTAATTTCATAATCCTAGATACATTCTAGGGGAAGTATGTATCATAGTAGGGTGAATTGTGATTCTCACATGGTAAAATGTGTGTTTTATTTGGATTATAAAGTTTATTAAATTCATATTTAAAAGTATTAGAGGTTACTGATGTCTTGAAAATTTGTTTCCCCCCCCCCATTGTGCAACACATGCTAGAATAAAATAGGTTCTCTGACATATTGATCCTAGAAACATAATTTGTAAAATAGGAAGGGACTACATGCCCATGATAGACGATGTATCGGGTTTGGGATACTAAGACTATTAATATGAATCAATGCCAAAGTTTCCACCACCCCCCCATGGTGGAAGGCATGGAGTATAAAAAAATGATTTTTAACACCATGCCATAGAGGGGCACTATTTCAGGATGCTTAGGATTAGTGTGGTTAGGGACACCACACCTTATTGGGAAGAACTAAAGAAATGGAGTGTTTTTTTAGAATTTGAAATGATTTATTAAACTAATTATATTCTAGGGAAACTTTAATGCTCTGAGCCCACTCTTCCAGACCCAGTGCTTAAAAATGTTGTGTAAATTTTTTTATAAATAAAATGAACAATTACACAAAACTATATATAAATGAGGACCCTTTACTGGTCTAGGTTCTGGATGATTAGACAACGCCTTACATTTACCAGAGTTCAAATAATAAAACAACTATCCACTATGCTTCCACACATGATTCCATCGAAATCATATAGGTCTGATTTAGATCTTCAATGATTGCTATAAAAATAATTGAAAAACAAAGGGGTGAGCATTAGATTTCCCATTATGATGTTTTGAAAACCATTGATAAATTCCATTTAAAATATCACTTTGATAATACATTTGAAAATATAAATTAGAAATAAAATTTGAAACCTACTATTCCAAAATACTATAATTACTTGAAAAATAATTACACATCAAAATCACTTTCAAACAAATCTAGTTATTATATTGAAAATATTAATTTATCCCTTAAACAAATAAGTCCACTTGAAATATTGAAGGATATCTTGGGCCTACCCACTTGAGGGATGTATTCAATCTCCAATTCCCTATCATATTTACAATGTTCGAGTACCAGTTTTTATAAAACATTTTATCTTATCTTTCATTATATATATAATTTTCACTATAGTTTCAGCTTTGAAAATATATTTATAATCACGCTCAGAACAAACCTGTTAAATTTTATGTATCTATTAATATATAAATTATAGTATTCTATGAAATTTATATATTCGACTTGGTATGATCAAATCTCATGATACATGATGTTGCATAATCACATGAATGATTAATCAACATCCACACACTTAAAATTTCATCCTTATTTCCGTAAAAATCCATTTTTGTAAATATTATTTAATTTCTCATGCATATATGTATATGTTAACGTATAAATTAAAAAACAAATCATCGATGTGTGGCCATATTCTTGATTTCATTATGTAATACACATGATAAAATTATAAAATTATTAATTTATAAATTCATGTGTGAATTAATACTAGGTTATTAATTTATTTAAAACAATTATATACTTTAACATCAAGATAGAATATATATATATATATTCTTTACATGATTGCATATGAGATGGCCCTTCAAAAAAAATTTGAATTATAAAAAAATCCTTAATTTAAAATAAATAATCTGTTTTAAAAATTTATGAACTATTTACTAAAATATATCAAAATGATTCAAATATGCTAACATTTTACTTTTTATTTAATGAAAATAATAAAAAATAGTGGATCGGAAAAAAATTTCCTTACTAAAAAAATTAAGGTTTGACATAAACATTAAATATCATTATACCCCATACACAAAACTAGATTTAAACAGAGTTTTGATAAATTAAACATAATCTTGAAATATTTAATTGAAGAAATATGATACTAAAATAAAAAATAGAAATTTCATGTCACGTATTTGAAAAATAGTAATCCCATAGCAAAAAAAGAAAAATTGAAATTATAACTTTTAGATAAATAAATTAAGATCCTTTCAGAAAATTATAAAGGACTAAAGAGCCAAAATAAATGATAAATAGTCCCTTATAATATATTAAATAGATTATAAAGAATAAAAACGCCTTCAAAATCAACTTTGAACATAAAATGCATTCATAAAACAAAATATATGAAAACGAAATATTTTACCTTACCTTATATACTCTGAAAACTAAATTCATGTATTTTTATAAACATCTTAAAAAAAATATAATTTATCTAGAAAATTAGCCCTTAGAATCTGAATAGTAAAACATAATTTAAATAAATGAAAAACCAAAATAAAAATGAAAATCCATTTAAATCATATTTTTTTCTTGTTTCTTGTACTCTAAGAATGAAAAACAACCCAACACAATAAACATAGAATAATTCCCTCTCACTTTCTTCTCTGCTCCATTTATACACACTCAGATAGCTAAAAATATATATTTTATTTCAAATAGTGAACAGGCTTCAACACAAGTGAGTTCTAAGATAAGAGATATATTTTACTGCAACTTATTTTTATATTCCATAAAAAAAGATGATTCACATTTAATTGAGATGTTTTTAGATTGGAAAAAAACAAAAAACAAGATAAATCAATGGATCGTAGGATAGAAAATCAAGACCAAAAATCATTCAATAATTAGATAAGATTTTGGGTATAATATTTTTGGATACACCCAAATGTTAAGGTGACGACATGATCACATTATACCAGATTAGATTTCGGTTATAAAATAATCCCAAATGAAAATATTTGAATTGGAGCATGTTTATTTCCGGAAGAAAATCAAATAGATTTTCTATATATGTAGCTATTGACTCGATGTTTTTGAAGATTCAATCATTAATCATGGATATTTGGACATTAGAAAAAAGATTGATCCAGCCTTATGTAGATCAAAACCCTAATTGCGATAAATCGGTGTTTTCCTTCGGTCTTTGAATCCTCGAACGACTATACCCTCAGATGAACTAGAGTTTGATCTACTCTATTCCCACTAATTACTTCGATGTAGACACTAACTCATGCTTGGCTTTACTAAAGTCTGATGAAAATACCCTCATGACTAGACTCGATCTCATTGTCTAGTGATCGAAGTTTCTCTGCGTGAAAGGCCTGCGTCGAAACCCTAAGCCAACCCCCTATCATGATCATAACCTTCAAATGAAACTTTAACATATTTTTTTATCATTTCTTTCAATTTTTTAAAATAAACCATTTATATCATTTTATTTGTCTTGTATCGCTTTATTTGATGATAATATTAATATAAGAAATTAATAATTTTCAAATATTATACTATACTCCCTTAATTTTTTAATTTAAATATAATACTCTTATATATATAATTCTCATATTAATATCTGAATTTTAATAAAATATTTTATAATTGTAATATTTAAATAAATTCCAAATATATTTCTTTTAAATCTTAATATATTTTTTATTCTTATAACAATTTATTGAATATATT
The DNA here is from genome assembly GCA_963277665.1 of Viscum album. Lineage (NCBI taxonomy): Eukaryota > Viridiplantae > Streptophyta > Magnoliopsida > Santalales > Viscaceae > Viscum > Viscum album. The sequence continues at coordinate 526,603,910 of OY728150.1, forward strand.
TAAAATTTATTAATTTCATACTAATATTAAAATAAATATTGTTTCTATTAACTTAATTTACTTATATATAAATGGTTATAATATGTTTTTTTCAACTTTCATTTAATATTTTCAATGGAAAGTTTTTATAACAGTCGGATAAAACATTATAAATATTAATATCTAAGGGAATTTAAACACACAGAAAAATACCTCCACTCTCACACCACAGCTTTTGGAAGTGGTTTTATATGTTCCTCTTATTATTATTTTTGTTGTTATAGTTCTTACTATATCCTTTTTAATTATATCATATCCAAAATATGTTAACTACTCAGTCAACATCATTGTGTTTCTATAAATAATTCCAATTGTTTTATTATTGATATTAGTTGGTTAAATGGGTTAGTTCTTGTCTATAAAATATGTATTTGTGTATTTGTATAAATAAAACTCTTACTAATTATATCTATTCATTCATGAATTTATGTATTTTATTGCAATTTTATAACATTGACAAAAGATAAAACTTACTTTTAATCCTGGGGTGTTACATAAAGTTATCCCCCTTAGTAAACACACATGAGAACATTTTTAGAAGATGTTTAATGTGTATTTAACTAAATTTACACCACATTAAGTTTTTTCCTCCTCATCTTACTAGGGATCCAATATATACTATTCTATGCTGGGTTTTTGGTGTTTTTCATTCATTAAGCATTGTCTTTGCGTGAATCTCCCATTATTTGGATTTTCCTTGTTGGTATAGTATCAGGGTATCAGAATTCCTTTTTTCAAATAATTGTTTTTTAAAGTGATTATATTTCAAATTATGGAAAGGTAGATGTCTCTATAAAATTAATATTTCCTATGGAATACATTATTTTAATTTTATTTTCCTTTGGTATGGCCTGTCAAAATGATATATTTGAAATTCATGAGGGATTTCTTGGGTAAATAAAAATTTTATAGCATAGAAAATGGTTTTTAAAGTGGGTTTTCTTTTAAAAAATTTTTATTCACTTCTTGTGTTCTAAAAAATTATTAAAATATGGGGTTTAACACTATAATGTTTTCACAATCATAAAATTAGTAATGATTTACTAATGAAACTATTTAAAACAATGTTGAGAATTATTTAATTAATATTTTCAGAAAACATAGTACAAAGGGATACTTGTGTCTGTTGGATTATAGACATATGAAAAATTTACAATGTGTAGAACTATCAGGAGATCTGTTTGTGATGTAAATAAACTATGGAAGGACTCAGTATCGTTATCACTATCATTATTCCAAATTAGTGCTCCTTTCACATCCTAGTAAAGAATTCCCATAGGCTAGATCCCATTTTTTCATTGTTCATGGATTCAATATTGATTGAAATGATCATGATTTTATTTCTCACATGTTTATATTTTAGGATATATATACTTATTGAATACATACCATTATATTAGTACACATTTTCAATTACATATTCTTATGGTTTTAAAATTTAAAATTTTTAATGGAAACCAAAGGATGTTTTATGAAAAGTTTTTTAAAAATAAATATATAATAAAAAATGTTCAATTTTAGTTCTATAACTAACAGTTTACTAGTGATTTTTTTATAGAATCATGGTGGTATTCTAATAGGTGTTTTCCTCACATCCCACATATTCTACTATGGATATTAAGACATGGTTTCATAGGATACATGTAAAGGTAATGGTATCATGTAACTTACATACTTCTCTTAGTCCATTTTAATTTGTAATGGCTTGGAATGGTGGGACATATGAAAAAATTAAGACATGGTTTTGGTCATGTACTTTTTAGTTTTAAAACATAGATTTATAGCTTGATTTTTTTCTCAATCTCATGTCTGTGTACCTATACGTCTATGAGAAAATATAATTATTTATCATTATCTTGAAATACATGAGATGTGTTATTTTTTTCTGCTACAGGGTGAAATATTTTCTATATTTTTTATCTGGATAACTAGGTTCTTGTCCCCAGCCCATGGTGATCGAGATCATGCTTCAGGGCTCATGGTAGACCAACTTGTGTGATGTGTCAGGTTTCCATGGGTTGGTTCATTAAACAAATTCTCTTTTTTGGGTACCAAAGAATAATGATTTGGGTTGCTTGAAATTAGTTTTGAGGTCAGGGGTTTGAAAATAAATCATTTCAAACAGATAATAATGTTCATTTTATTTTAGAAAAAAACAATTTAGGGATTATATAAGACTAAACTGGAAGTAGTTGGAAAAAAATTCAGTATTTCTGAACTGTATCTAAATATAGTATCTTTTCAACCAAGAAGATTACATTATTAAAAATTATCCATATTTTACAATTATAAAATTACAAATTTCTCATTATTTTCTGATTAAAATATTACTCAACAGTAAATAAATCATGGGGAAAATAGATTATCTTATTCTACATTATATAACTTATTTTTAAATTGATTTTTTGATGTATCACTTCTTATTACATTATCACATGAAATATATTAACTCTTTTAACCCTAAAGGTGAAGGGAAATATTTATGTTGGAAAAAGATATGTTTTTCTCAAATATTTTTCTTGAAAAACTATTGAAAATGAGTTTTTTACACTGTGAGAGTAAATTGAATAAACTAAATTATGGTTCAGATCATGTTTCCTAGAGTATTGTTTTTATAAAAAAAATTAAAAACATTTTTAATAGGATGAAATATAATTTTTCCTTATTGAATAATTTCCCAAAATCCCTATTTTAATTCAGTGTTTCTTTGATATCTATAACATTCATCAAATCACCATTGTTTAATCAATTTTCACACACTATATCACTTTCATGCCTCTCTTTTATTTGTTTCACTCCTTGTGTAACTTTACATGGTTTTTTGTGTAATGGCCTCAAATTCTAGATATTGTAAAACTAATGATATGTTCCATAAATTGTGTTACACATTACATCAAACATAAATTAACCTCAAAATATTATAAAAACATTATTAAAAATGGTATAATAAAAACTAGGAAGGTCTACGAATTAAAATTTATTACCTTTAGAAGATAAATAATTAATATGAGTTACTATTAAAAAATTTTATCTTTAATTAAATCTATATTATTTATACTATATATGTATTTACACATAATTTAAAAATTTAAAAATTTAAAAATTTATTTTTTAATTCCTAACATCCAATATTAATTATTATATATTTTTTATGAAGTAATTTATTTTTTTAAAGAAAATACAGGCTTTAAAAACATATAATTTTTAATGATTTTATAATTATGTAAGAATAAAATGTAACTTAACAAAACGTTTATGTAATAAAATATGTATATAAGGTTTACCATTATTTATTTTAATATGTTTTCCTATATGATAAATCCTATTTGAAATATTTTTAGAACTAAATTAATGTGTTAATTTAATTAACACTATTTATGGACTTTTGTTTAATTTATGTATTTTAAAGGTGAGATTATATTTTTTTCTTACATCGAAAGCCTCAGGATATTTACTTATTTTATAAAAAAAAGTTACGGAAAGGTAATTGATAATTTTAAAAGTTATGACATACATAATAATTTTACGCTTAAAAAACTTTTCTAAAAACTTTTGTTACACATTATGTGCCCCATTAATAAAATTATATTTTCAAATTTACAGAAATTTTATTTGATAGAATTATTTACCAATTTAAAATCATCATATTAATGTTTGGTAAATTTTCCAATAGTAATTTTTTCATAAAAATTAATTACTTATATTAAAAATTAATTACCAAGGTAAAAGTAAGTTTGAGTAAAAGTTATCAAGTTAAAATCAACAGCGCCAAAATAGTAATGGATGTCTCTAAAATTAGAGGATCTGGTTAATTTAGTCACACAATCACTTTTACATCCTCTAGTTTCCATTTTTATTTAATTTTCCCTTGAAAAAAAATAACTTTATTGAAAATGTAATGGTGCCCTGCAAAACCACCCTTCTCTTCACATATAAAAAGGTAACACTATCACCACTTCAAGACTAAACTATACTTAAATTTATTGTCAAAACTAAAAAAAATTTATCCTATTATAACTTTATCCATTTTTTTGATGTTTTTGGTCACCTTTTTTTGATTAATTCCCTCATTTTGAAGTAGTTTTCTATGAGAAAACTCAAGATTCTAACATGAGTATTACTTTCAGATACTATTTTCTTTTACTATAATCCATACCAAATAATCTATTAATTTTTTAATATAATTAAATAGGTAATATTATATTAATTAAAACATTATTATATTAATATAAATACAATTATTTATTAATTTCTATCCACAAAGAGATACCAAAACTTCAATTGCGCATACGTATGAACTACCGCCTCCATGATGTGATGTTGTTCGTTTTTCATCACCACCTTTAAAGGATGGTATCAAGGATGAACTGTATGAATTAATATGTATTAGATGTTACATATAAAATTCTTAAATTAGTATTTTTTGTATACCATCATTTATTCAATTAATTGAGAAATGGGATCATCAATTGCGTGTAAGTGCTGAATACCTGCTCAATAAATAATGAATTTCATTTTTCATCACCACCCATCAATTTTTATTTTGTAATTGGACTTAATGAGGACATATTATTTTTATTAAACATTGATAATTATTTTTATATGACACAATCATTATCTAAATACATCCCTTTACTCATCAAATCATTGGAACATGTTATCATTTGGGTCGATTTAACCTCCTATGTAAATGATGTTATAACGATTATATCAAAAATGATTATGTGATTTCATATTATTATAATATAATTTAATAATTATATATTTAATTTTTTTAGTGTCCCGATAATGGTGTTGTTAATATTTAATTTTTTTATTAATATATCACCTTTCAATTATTAAAAACGTCAAAAACTAGTTCATTGTGATTTTCATTTTGACAAGTCATATTCATTTGTTTTACAGGATGAAAAAAGTAAATTAGTAATAATTATAAAAAAAATATTTATATATATAATTATCTGGGAATTATTAAAATAAAACCACTTAGGGACAATTTTTCCCATTTTTTGATGTTTGTATGAAACAAAACATCGAATGTTCTAAGACCCAATAAAGAAAATAAACTACAATCGATTAATATATTAATAATATATATGTATACAATAAGTTAAAATGGTTTTATTTTTATATTTAGATTATTTTAAAAAAATTATTACATTTATGTTCATTAAATATGAGGTTAATGTTTGGTCGAGTAAGATATAATACAATTTAATGGTTTCCATCTCAAATTCCTCTTTTTTAGAGTTGTTCGGTATTATGCACCTAATTTCATTTATATATTTTATATAAAACTGATTTGAGATTATATATATTTAAATACCTAATATTCATGTTATTTTAGGATCAATTTGTATGCCTCTCTCTAAAGTGGTTTTGATTCAATTACAACCCAAGCCACAAGTGTCTTTTTTTACCTCAATTTTTATTCTTTAGCACTAATGAAATATTCACCACTGATTTACATTTTTGTGCAGAATAAATTGTTGTTGAATATATTTTAATATATTCCTCATGAATTTAAATAAATTTATAGGTCATATATTTTTATCCTCCTCATATTATTTTTATTTTTCGATTTATAATTTCTATAAGTGTGTTTTCATATCAAGTTTTGTTCCTTGAGATATGATTCATATTCACACATCTTCAGTCTCATGGTGTATATATTGTTCATAAATTACCTTTTAAATCACCTCATACTATTTTCTAATATTAATTAATATTTTAGGAAGATCATTATTTATTTTTTTTCTTATTACCATACCCTATGTCTAGGCATTACTTTTCCTACACTGCCCATAATTTTTTAAATTCCATATTTTTTATTCCTTTGACTGAAGGGTGTTCACCAAGATTCTATACATTGAATTATGGGGGAATTTATTTTGCTCAATCATATACACATACCACTATACAATGTCAGTTTGATATATTATTACATATAAATATATTTTATTTATTGACTGGGGAACTATGGAATGTTTATATATTTTTTATTCCAAGATGGAAGTTTATTAAGAACCGAGGAATGTCAAAAAAATTATTTTTTAACCATCCAACATCTTAATATGGATTAGTTTAGATAATTTTATCCCTATTATTAACATGGGGAAAATTATTAGAATTCTATATATTGGTATTCCAATATATAATATTATTGAAAAAGTTGGTTATGAATTGTTTACTCTTTATACCATAAGATGAATACACTAAACTTAATGATGGGATGGGAGGGGCTCGGTATTATGTACCCCCTTAATGCATCGAAAGGTATAATTGGAAAAACTAGCTTGTATATTATATCATATACAATCCCAAGAAAATAAATTTTATTGATGGTAACATCAAGATGTCTACGATCATGATGTCTTGGCTTCTGGTATAGAATTAGCTATATGATAGTATGAATTTCATCCCAAAATAACTTATTCTCATTATCCATTTGATCTATTTATGTTCATTTTTATCAATGGTTTTTATGCTCTTATTATTAGTTTATTACAAAAATATGAAGATCACTTATTCTTTCTATAATATTTATGTCATGTTTAGTCCATGATTTCCTCAGTTGTATATTTTCCCTTACTGGGAATTTGAGTTCTTCCGTTCATATAATTCAATTTACCCAGGTTGTAAAAAAAATTAGGAGATGTAATTTTTTTAGAAGGATATAATTTCTAGGAGATTTTTTTGGGGATGTTAAATACAATATATTTTTTAATATCTCATATAATAGGAAAATTAACAATTTATACAAAGAAAATTTAATTTTTTTATTGGTCCATGTTATCTAAATATTTAAAACTAAAATTTCATTAGAATGTATTTAATTTAATTTAACCATAATTCATGTAATTATAGGATATTTATTTATAAGAATCCATAGTCTAAAATAAATCTTGTATATAATGTATTTGATTATGGAATCAAATTTCGGAGTGTGGGTCTATGTTGTCACAGTTGGTATCAGATTACGTCCTAGATAAATTTAGATATAAGGATGTCTATTATAAATAAATTAAGGGTTTATAGTTTAGGGCTGATAAAAATTAATATTTTTACAAAACCCTTTTGAATAATATATTGATTAACATTAATTTTACATGTAACTTTTTATTTGGGGATTATGATAGAAGAACACTTGTCAAATCCTTAGAGATAAGTGTTATAAAGAATTCAATATATAGGATAACACGTATAAGTTCTATTTACGTATAGATTTTGTTTTTTTCATTGAAATGACATCCCTATTTGGATATTACATGTGGGTGAAAGATCTATAATATATTAACCTATTGGTAAGGACCATTAAAAAACAATATTGTGTATTATTTTAATTATCCCCTAAAACATGAAAAGAGGCATAATTGTATACCTGGTTTGAAACTCATGAGGGATTTTAATTGTTTCCTTCTGTACTCTTTTAGAATCATTATTAATGATTCATTGTTAAGTTACATTGATGGATTAGGTTGAGAAGTATAAGATAACCACTCTTAATATATCCTTGGTTAAACTAAGATTGATATAGGTTGAACTAAAGGAATTATAGTCTAAAACGATTATAAGGGTGAAAGGTCCAATAACTGATTCCCTTTTATGTTATTGATTATGATATTTCCACAATATTATTAATGTTTTTTAAATTAATTTAAACTATTTTTTCTAGTAATTTATGTATCTAAAAATAACCATGGGTGTGAGTGATAATGTAAAGATAACCTCAATGAAAAAACCATCATAATGAGAGCTGGAGAAAGAAAAATAGTGATTATCACAAACCTAGTGTCATGAAATATCCATGACAATATGAATATTGTAAAAGTAGCAAACACAACAAATAAGGGAAATACATAGTCTCAATAAACATCAACTGAAAAATAAATAAAATAAAATGTTCATTTTCCTATATGTCAGAAATATGGTAATAATGACCAAATATTTTTCATTATTGGGATTTTATAATTAATTAATTTTTTAATATAGGGTTATAAATTATCAATCTACCATAGTAAAATGAATATTTTGGTTATATGATTAAAAAATAGAGTCCTTCCTAGGAAACCATCAATAATTCAACATCATATACATGGGGAACATGAGAATTATCCAATTAGATTTTTTAATATATTAAATTATGATGACAACAAGAATAACCAAACTATAAGGAAAGATTATAATAGAATTATGATGAAAGAAATTTTTTTATAGTGGATCATAATATTTAAGATAAACTTACCCTATATTAAAGAGTTTTAGAAGAATTGTTGGAATGTTATTCTTTGAAATATATTATATCAATGAATTTTCCTAATATTATTTAATACCCACCCCAGAGATTTAGTTGATGAATAAATATTTTATTATTATGATTTTTTTCCAAGTTTAATTTTATATGATTTCTAATTATGAATATTTTATTATCCTTACATCAGTTAAATTTAATGATATTTTAGTTATTTATTAGTTCCCTCCTCATAGAGTAAAAATTAATTATATTTAGGAAATATAATTTCATATTAACTTCTAATAATCTATCAATAAATGGATAGAAATAAAAAACCCTTAAAAAATTATAAAATACTCCCCTTGATAGTGAATAATGATAGACTCTTGGCCAAATATATTTAGAGAAAAACTTAATATTATGGATAATACTATTCTAAATAAAGAGATATGTTTCCAATGATTATATGGTTCAACCCTTTATAAAAACTATATCATATGTCTTATCTGTTATTTTTATGCCCTTATATTTTTCTTTTGGTATGTGATAATTTTAATCGAGAGGATGCAATTTATTCGGGGGGATGTAACGAACAAAAATTCTAGACTGTGTAAAACTGATGTTATGTTTGATTCCTTACATTACACTATACACCGAATATAAAATGAAAAAAAAATATTATAATACCACTATTATTAATTTAATAATAAAATCCAAGATAGTAAACAACTAACATTATTTAACTTTAGATGATAAATAATTAATATTAGTTAATATTGGAAAAGATTATTTTCAATAAAAGTCGTTTTATTTATATTATGTAATTCAATTTCAATTTATTTTTTAAATATTAGAATTTTTAATTAATAAAATAAGATTAATTTTTTAATTCATCACAAAATAATATAATTATTATGAATTTTTGAGTTTTATCTGAAAGGTTTGATTTTTTGTTGAAAAATATGGTTGTTGAAAAAAATATGCTTTTTATGAATTTATAATTATGTAGGAAAATAATACATGTTTTAAAAAACATTTAAGTAATTGAATATGTATTTAAGGAATAAAAGTATGCATTTTAATATATTATTTTAGCTTATAAATCCTATTTCAAACATATTTTTCAATGAATTTAAATGTTAGTTTAATTGAAATAGTTTTTGGTCTTTTAAATGAATCAAGTATTTTAAATGTGGGAAACAATTTTTGATATACATGAAAGACTCATACATTTTTTTATAATAAAAAATCAATATATTAAGAACTTATAATTTTAATAACTATGGATTACAGATATATTTTCAGATCAAAAACAAATGTTTTTGAAAAACTTATTCCACGCGTCATTTGTGATAATCCTAAAAAATTAAATTTTGAAAACCTTTATAATTTTATTTATTTTTTTAAAAAATTTAAATCAAATTTTTTTAACATCGTAATAGTTTAAATGATAATTTCTCCACTAAAATTTATTACTATGGTTTAAAATTATTTTCCATGGAATAGGTAAAATATGGTAAAAGTAAAAAAAAATTAAAAACTAATTTCTAAAACACTAAATTTTCCCTCTAGAATGATTGGATATGGTGTGTTTCAGCACCCAGTATCTTTATCCTCCTTCTTTTTCAATTTTTTTGGTCATTTACTCTTGAATAGTGACTTTACATTATTGAAAATTTAATGGTTACATCCAAAACTACCATTATCTTCACTTAAAAAATGTAACACTTACACAAATTCAAGAACCCTAATGAATTAAATTTGTTACTAAAAATATGAAACCATTACCCTCATATTATACTATATGACTTCCATAATATTCCATCCACCTTTAGTTTTCTTATTCCCTTCATTTTAATGATTTTATTTGAGAAAAATAATGCTTCCAACATGAGTTATACTTTTACATACTATTTGACATTAATGTACTCCTTACTAAATCATTTATAACCATATTAGTATGTTGAATATAATTTCATTAGTATATTGAAATTTTAATTATAAAAATTCAACAAATTTTATTCATTACATTCTATCCACTAAGAGAGACCAAAACATAGATTGTGCATACGTGAAGACTATAACATCCACAATGTGATGTGTTTTTTAAAAAACGACTCTAAAAAATGGTATAAAGGATTGATTTTTTGAATAGATATGTATTATTTTTCATTAATACAATTTATAAACGATCATATTTTATATAACATCATCTCATCAGTTGATTCAGAAATGAAGCCATTAATCAAGTTTAAGTGCAGACTACAGCCTCTATGAATCAAAACATTAATTTATCATCCCCATTAATAATTTATGGTTATTATATTGTAATAAATTTGAGTATATGGTTTTTATGAAGTGCTTATAATTCTATTTTTGTGTAACACTCTGAAATTTTAATATATGATCATCTTTAAATAAGTTAATGTGTTTGATGGATTTCTCAATATACAACATCGAACTAAAATGAAATTTTGATTTGTTTATACCCTTAAAACATGACCATTGAATGATTAGGAATGATTTATTGTATCATGATAATGGATTTATTATAAATAAAATAAAAGACATTAATATGAATGATACTCAGTTGGTATACTTGAAATAGAAAACAATACCATTAATTATTTTTAAAAGCAATTTTATTTATATTTCCTTTCTATGAAATTATAATATATATTTCAAGAAAATTATGATTATTATAAAATTTATTTTATTTAAATAATTGGTTAAGTTCAAAAGGCATGGAAGACTAGATTGTCATTACGATGGGGCGATGTATCCAAGATTACGTGGAAGCCTGCAGTTGCAGTATGATGGGGTGTTGGATCCCGGAAGGCTTGGAATCTGGGATCGTCAGTATGATGGGGTGATGGAGCTAGGAAGGCGTAGAAGCATAGAGCGTCAGTATGACCAGGCGATGGATCCTAGATGGCACGGAATCATGGATTGTCGGTACGATGGGGCGATGGAGCCTGGAAGGCACGGCAGCCTGGATCAGCGGTATGACAGGGTAATGTTGCCCTATTGGAATGGATGCCTGGAGCGTCGGTACAATAGTATTATGGAGCCAGAAGGCATGGATTCTTGGATTATTGGTACGATAGGGTGATGTGTCCTTGAAGGCATTCAATCCTAGATCCTCGGTATGATAGGGTGATGGATCCCAGAAGGTGTAGAAGCATAGAGCATCGGTATGATAGAGCAGTGGAGCTCGGAAGGCATGGGATCATGGATCATTGATACAATGGGGTTATGGAGCCTAGAAAGCATGGAATCCTCAACCATTATCTCACAATGTAGAGTAGACGGTGCAGGAATGTGATCAACCTCCACAGTATTTGATGATGGTGATAGGGAGGCCCTCCATGGCAGTGATGATTGTTGTGTAGGGAGGACTTCTATGATATATGATGGCAGTGCTTGGGTGGGGAGGAAATCTACATTGGAATCTGGTTCTGTTAGAGAGAAACCGATGGAGTAGGGGCAGATGTCCCCTATGCAGCATATGAAGGATGGAGAGTCGGCGAGGAGTCGACGGATTCAGGGGGTGGATGTTCCCTGCATGGCCTATAAAGGATTCTAAGTCAGCGATGAGAATATAGAGTCCAAGGGAAGATGAAACCTATATGGACTATGAAGATATAGAATTTGGTGGTGTGTCGATGGTGTCAGGGGAGGATTCCCCTTACATGGCCAATGAAGGTGGAAGAGTCAGCGAGGAACTGATGGAGTCGAGGGCGGATTCCCCCAGTGTGGCCTATGAAGGTAGGGTAGTTGGTGAGGAGTCGATAGAGTCGAATATGTATTCCCCTAGCATGGCCTATAAAGGAAGAAGGGTTAGAGAGGAGTCGATGGAGTCAGGGGTGGATTCCCCCAGCGTAGCCTATGAATGTGGTGAAGTCAACAATGAGTTGATGGTGTTTGGGGGAAGATGCCACCTGTGCGACCTCGAAAGGTGCCGATATTGGCAACGAGTCTATGGAGTTAGGGGATGGATTCCCCCTCTACATCCTATGAAGACATCAAAATTGGCGAGGAACCAATGGAGTCGGGGGGATTCCCCCTCTGCAGCCTATGAAAGCAGTGTTGTCGATGAGGAGGTGATGGTGTCTAGGGTTGGATTCCCCCTACAAGGCCTATGATGGTGGGATCGTTGGTGAGGATCCAATAGAGTTAGGGGGAGAATTCCCCCTTCACAGCCTTTGATGGTGGGAGATTCAGTGAGGAGATGATGGAGTCGGGGGCTAATTACCCCTATGTGGCCTATGAATGGGGCAGAGTCGGTGAAGAGCATATGAAATATAGTCGTCATGAACCTGATTGTACTCATCCTCTCACATACGATGGAGAGGGAGTTCAAATGGGTGATGCCTCAATTTTCCCATCCTATTTTTTTATTCACTGTTGAAGGAGAAGAGATTCACGTCATGTTCACAATTTCTGTTTCCGAAACATTTGCTGGGGCACACACATCCATCTATCGAGGAAGACTTGTTGGTTATTTCCCCGTATTCATGCTTTCTAAAGGTGGGAGACATCCATGTTTTATTCAGTGATGTTTAATCCTTGATCGAAATAGGATTATGGGATGTCAGTTCCTCTTTCCATGGATTCCTCCTCAGAACTCATTGCCTAGTATAGGTCTCGCTCTAATATTTGATTCATTGTTTGTGAATCTCATTCCTAGTTCCATATCTTTGTGGACACTAGTTAATTATGCTACTTCTATATAGACTTTACAAGGGGTCTTGATAGGTAAAAACCTTCGGTTGGAGTAAATTGTATCATTAGGTCAGTCGAGGCATATCCAGATACGTGTACATTGGTAAACTATATTCTTCCTCATAAGAGGAAATCTCAAGGGCGCAAAACCCAAGGAACCCCACATTGATCATGGGGTATCATATGCCAGAGGAAGATCTCTAAGGTTTTCCTCAGCTTCCCATGTTTAACATGGGGCATTCTAGGAGTTTAACGTCGGGAAAAGATGCTACGCCAAAGGCATGTCTTCAAAGTTTTTCCTCAATAATATCAAGATTAACATGAGGTTGGTCACTAGTTTAACATATTTTGGAGAAATATAAGATTGATATAAAAATAATCAAGGGTGGATCATGATAGTTTACACCCAGGTGGAGGGACCTGGGATATTTAAAATGCTGATGGATCAGAACACCCCAAAAGAGTGGACATAGGGTGGTGTGTCCCAAACAAGGATGATATCACATCATCAAGGCTGATCTAGACACTAATGATGATAGATCAGAACGATTGAACCCCAGAGAGGGGTATACTAGATTGATATATCAATAAAACCAATGAGAGTAGTCACAAGGTGGTGTTTCCCATAAAGGTAAAATTTCACATCGTGAAGGCTGATCTGGACACCAATGAGGGAAGATTAGGTAGAGTGCAACACCGAAATGGGGAACACCGGATTGATAGGTCAGAATTCCAAATGATAGTTGACCTATGATTGTGTGTCCCATGAAGGGAATATGTAACACCATGAAGTATGATCTGGACACCACTGAGGGTGGATCGGGAAGCTGCACCCCTTGGATGGGGAACACCATATGGATAGGTCAGAATGCTCAATGAGAGCATAAAAAGGATGGTGTGTCCCATAAATGGAAGATGTCAAACCGTGAAGGTAGATCTAGACACCACTGAGGGTGGATTAGGTAGGTATCTCCCTAGAATGGGGAACACTGGATGGATAGGTGAGAACGCCCAATGAGAGAAGATTCAGGATGGTGTGTCCCATATAAGGAATATATCAAACTGTGAAGGCATATCTAGACACCACTAAGGGAGGGTTAGGAATGTTCATCCCTATAATGGGGAATACTATAGGGATAGGTTAGAACACCCAATGATAACAGACCTTGGATGGTGCGTCCCATAAAGAGAAGATGTCACACCATGAAGGCAGATCTAGAAAAAAAAGAAAGAGGATTAGGAAGGTGAACCTATTTAATGGGGACACCATGATTTACCATGGTGAGGATTTAACCACAGGGAGGATTTCTATACCCACTACATAGAAGGTAGGGGTTAAAGCCCTTATAGTTTGAAGTGTGAGACATGGAATTAGGGAGTACACAAATAACAACAATCCGAAGATAATCCATGTCTTACTCATGGTTAATGACCAATTTTAATATGTACACTCTTGGATGGATGGCTATGGATGATATGGGGCTTGAGAATGGTTATCTACCCAAGGAAATGTTGTGACCCCACTGGGATGTGGCATCTCAGGTAGGAGTCAGGATGGAAGATGAAGGGTTGAGTGAAGTGGATGGTATGGAATCTACATTAAGATGACTTTGATGTTGAATTTTAATGTTAGAGAGGGTTTCTATTTATCCCCATAGTGGGGGATCAATATCCATGTAGTTTGGTGGGGCGATGGGACACCTGAAGAGGCATCCCATGAGAATGGATGCAAGGATGGTACCAAAAGGAAATAGAACATCTTGGCAAGGGCATGATCTTACTGAAAAAAAGGCTTGAAGGAAAGACCCAGATGAGGCATTGATGATGGGATTGAACCTAAAGGTATATTTCTACATATCTTCATGGAAGGGAATGAAAGTCCAAATAGTTTAGGATGGTGCATTGAATCAGGGTGTACAAAAAGGACAATGGACCAGATACATGTTGGGGCTTACATGTGGTTAGCAACCCATCACAAGAGGGAAACTTTTGTTTGGAGGATTATGGATTGGGGGAAGGTCCTATACATTGTTAGATTCCTGGGAATCGGTGGGACACCACTACGTGGTGGAGCAAGGATGTGGGTCCCAACATAGGGGATGCCAAAGTTTAACAGTGTTTGGGGTTGAATCCCAGGGAGGCTTCCTACATACACTATTAAGGAGACAGGGATCAAAAACCAAGTATTTTGATATAGTATTGTTTAATTTCATGCAGGATGAGGCTAAACCAATGTGAAATGGTCAGGATGATGGGTATTGGTCTTGAACCTCGGGAGGCTTCCTACGTAACTCAATCAAAAAATGGCAAGGATCAAATTCCACATAGTTCAAAAAAAGGCATGGGGATTACACACTAAGGCATCCCAAAGAGGATTTCATGGTCATTGTTTACTCTAACCTCACATGACACATGCTAGGCGTGAAAAAAATAGACAAAAAAACGAAACTCACAATCGTCGTGAAGTGGTGAGACTAAGAAGGGTAGTGAATTGGGCTTACAAATGGATGGTTCCTAGGTGTCGCTAAGGAGAGGCAATTGTGGATGGGGATTATGCATGGAAGTAGCTTGGGTTCCGCTAATGAGTGGAAACAGTTAATGGAGATTATTCATGGAATCTAGCTAGGTTCCACTAAGGGGTGGAAATCGTGAATGGGGCTTACGCATGGAAGTATCTTGCATTCCGCTAAGGAGTGGAAATGGGGGATGGGGATTACACACGAAAGATTCCCAGGAGACAATAAGGAGTGATAATGGTGGATGGGTATTACCTAAGGAAGTTTCTCAAGATCCAATAAGAAGAGGTTGCGGTGGATGGGGATTACACATGGAATCATCCTGGGTGTTACTAAGGAGCGGGAACAGTGGATGGGGATTATGCATGGAAGCGTCGTGGGTGCGCCAAAGGAGTGACAATTGTGGATGTGGAATATGCATGGAAGCTACCTATGTGCTTCTAAATAGGGGAAATAGAGTTTGGAGATTATGACTAGAAGTATCCTAGGGGCGAATAAAGAGAACCAAGGTGGATGGGGCTTATGAATAGAAGCATCCTGGGTGTAGCCAAGGAGCGGAAAATGTGGATGGGGCTTATGCATGGAAGCTTCTCAGATTCCTCTAAGAAGTGGAAACAGTGGATGGTGTATACATATGGAAGCTCCCTTGGTGAAACTAAGGAGCGAAAATGGTGGATGGGGCTTATGCATGGAAGCTACTTGGATGCCACTAAAGAGTGGTAAAGGTGAAAGCGGATTATGCAGGGACGGTGCATGGGTGCCTCTAAGGAGAGGCAACATCCAAAGGGGATTATGCATGGACGCTGCCTCGGTTCCACATAGGAGAGACAAAATTGAAGGGGCTAATGCATTGAATTTGCCTAGATTTCTTCCCCATGTATGGCCTTGAAGAAATCCCAACTCACTGGTGGGTTGTGGAATATAAATGGGGCCTACACCTACATGCTAATGAATAAGTGGGATAACACCAAGGGTGTTGGAATTAATCCAAAGAAAGGGAGATGAAAAGTGTCAATCAAATGCCCTACATTTGGAACATGATGGGGGTGGCATGATTAAGATAGATAAATGCTAACCATATTTTACTGACAACATCCACATCGAGTAAGTCTGAGATAGAAACAAACAAACGAGGGACAACTGCCGACCGTATTTGAAACCCAGGGTCAAACTCAATGTGTTGTACAAATTCATCCAGTGGATTGGCCCTGAACTGTAGGTGATTTGAATCAATATGGGACTGGGCCATTAGGGGGTCCCTTCATACATGAAATAGGATAAAGATCCAAATTAAGGACAGGAAAATCATCAAGTGCAGTGATGGAATGTTCGAACAGATTCCAATGCTCTTGAAATTATCCCACTATAATAATAACATGATGTATCTTATGATTCCCACATAATACATCTATTATTTGGAACAATAGGAAGAATATTATTGAATGATAAGGAATGATACAGTTTAAAGTCAAGTAGTGATGACTATTGATATATTTTGATTGGTGCATAAGGGATCTCTTATTTGGCGCAAGTGGAATCCTATATTTGTAATATATAGTATACTATAGTTTATAGTCATGTAGAGAAAAATATTAGGCATAAGGCACCTAGAAATGTGTGGTGTGAGAAATATACTAGAGCGGCCCTTTATTCTTCAACCTAGAATAGGAGTCAAGTGATTGGGTTTGGAGGAGTTTTTTTAGGAATGAATTTTCTCACAGTACTCATGGAATTAAAATTAGAATATCAACTCACGATATGTGAAAGTGACCAATAGGAATATATTAACTGAAGGTATTTAATTGAGTGTGGAGGAATATTTGGAATCATGGTATTCTATATGTGGAAGGTAGGTGTACACAAGGGAACGATTGAAAAAGTTGACATCCCAACCCGAAAAGTTCAGAGTGAGAGTCTCCATTTTTCATGGGGGTTAGTGATAGAAGTGAAGGGACCACCCCAGAGGGGTGGGACCATAGATGAGAACTGTTCCTGAGTGGGGTTTTCAGGGAAAAACACTAGTGGTATTGACCAACAGGCACAACCCTGTGCACTGTTGCACATAGGATAGGCTACGCACAGGATGAGATACGCAAAAGACTAGGCTATGCAGGACAAGTGCACAGAATATGTGAACATTGGCATCGTTTCATGAAATATTTAAGTATTATACGCAATATTTGACATTTTTTACATAGGAATGGAAACCCTCATGCATGATTTAATATTGTGTACACATGATTTTGGTAGAAATGAAGTCGTGCAAGGGTAAAACCACTATGGGACCATTCTAAGGAGGACCCATATAAGGCATGTCATGAAATATATCATATGGAGGGTTCCACTCTTCTGCACAAGCATGTAATAGGTGTTCTTACATGCAGGAGAGCAGTGACCGACCTACAGAGACTTACCCAGAGGGGAAGGGGGGAAGTTGAATATTTAGGCGACACTCTGAGCAGTGGTGCATAAGATTACAGGCTTGAAATAGATCTTCCACGCATCTTGTAGTGGGATTGGGAACAAAGGTGTGTTTGGCATCACATTAGGTGAATATGAATATTCCAGGAAAATGTTGATCTTGCGCGTGCATCTCAAAACTTGTGCTCACCTTACGTGGACATTTTTTGGTGGCCGAGGTGGAAGATGACATCGCATTGGGAATGTGAATGGTTTGTGTGATAGTTTTCAGACAAGATTTTTTTATTACTCATAAGATTCCATTATTGGGTGAAAAAAATCCATTCTTACGGGAAAAATTGCCACTCTTGAATGCAAAACCATATATTTCCCCAAACTCGTCTTGGATGGCCATTTTCAGCAGTCTGACTTTGAACGACCATAACTTCTGAACCATAACTTAATTCAGGCTCTACGACCAGTCAAATTGAATCATGTAAAACAAAATACACTATGAGATCCTGTATCTAAGAATTATGTGAACAATTTGGAAGATTTTTTTGGTTCCAAAAATAGTCTTTATAACTGTATCAAACTTATATGTAATTTTTAACCAAAAATTTCAAAGGATGTGTCATGGGAGTTGGACCTAATGTATCAAGTTATAAAATATCTCTTCAGTTTTGTAAAGGTTATAAATATGGACTAAATTAAATATAATATCTGTGATTTTAATTCAAGAATGGGGTTCCATAACTAATAATTATCAAATTATAACCATGGGAGATTGCATTGAAATTGATAAAGAGTTCTTTAGGAGATGTTTAAATACAACAGAAGAATCATAGATAAGAATTAAAAATCACATTAGTGGAGACATTCACAGGAAAGTGAATTATTTAAAATGAATTACCTCATGTAACTTGGGGTAGGATATAATGAATAGTAAATGTTTGAAACCCTCAAGGTTACATGTATATTTTATTTTGAGCCTCAAGTTGGTTATGTATAGATTTGGAAGTGTTGGAGATACATTTTTCATTGATAATGTGTTTTTTAATTTTTCTATGCAACACGTCCTTGACCATACCATGGTCCACAACATGTTTATCCTAGAAATAGCCTCTGTGAAATGAGTAGGGCCAATAAATCCATTGTGGTCATGGTCTCAGGTGTGGATGTTGGGGGTCATCCTATGGACCATGGATAGAGTGGCCCCTAAATCACTATAATTGTTCCATGGTGTGTTTATAATGGACATTGTTCATACACCATGTGACGAGGGATGCTATATCAGAATTCTTGGTCTTTGTGTGATCGAGGACCCATAATCGTGGTGAGAAGCACCCAAAAATAGTTGGGGTTGATTAATAATTTGAATCAATAGATTCATCCAGTGATATTATAGAGAAAATTACCCACACCCTTAGTAAATGACCATTTGACCATTTAAAGGTTATTCTTAATGCATGTTAAACTCAAATTTTCTTCTATCATGTTGTTCTCTCATCACCCATTGCTAGGGTTAGATTATAGTCAATTCTAGGAAGGGTTTTGGGCATTCATCTATAATTAACTAAAAACTTATTGATATTTACTCTTTCTTGGGATTGTTCTTATTTTCCTAGGATAATGGGATATCAATCAATTAATTTTTAAAAACATTTTTAAGAAGGTAATTATGTTTCATCTATTGGGGGGTTGGTTTCTTAATAAAATGGGTTTTTATCATGTATTTCATTATTATTCTTGTATTTCCCTTTGTTTTTCCCTATGAAAAGGATTTATTTGATATATATGAAGGATATATTGTGTAAATGCATCTTTCATGACATAGAAAATGGTATTGGGAGGTGTTTTTTTAATATAATTTTTTGGACCTCAAGTGTTTGATGAAATGACTCATATATGAATTTAGACTCTAAAATGGTATTTTTAGTATGGATTATTTGATAAATTGCCTGTGTAAATGTTTCATAAAATTTTTACCATGATTTAAATGGATGTTTTGAAAAACCATATCACATTGGTAACCTTGGGTGTGTTTGGTTATGGACATATTCAATCATTAGTGAGCGTTTCTCGACTATGGGTTATATATGTGGTACATATAAACTATGAAAGGAAATAATATTGTTATGTTTCAAATAATAATATATTTTTATTCCCTAAATGTTCTAATAATATATTTTTATATTCTATAGCACAATTATGAAATATTCGGGGGTTTTCTCTTGGTATAAATTTTCATTTTTCTGATTCCTCACATGAATTTATTTTAAGATATTGATTTATATTCACTAATAACATATATTTTATAAAACATGTTTATTTTATTATTCTTTTGGATTTGAATAAGAAATGTTTTATAAGAAACCAAAGGATATTTTATTGGAATTGTTTTCAAATGAAATTCATAATAAAAAGTTTATTTTTATAAATCTACAAAAAAAATTGGAATGGGGATAAACATTGTTTAGATTTTTTATTGTATCATACATTGAGTTTCCATCATATCCTATATATTTTATTAGGGTTATGAAAAATTGGTCTTTTAGGATAGAGTTAAAGTGAAGTTTGTTATATATCATGGTGGATTATCTTTTTTTTATGTTTCATTATTGTTTTTTGGGAAGGTGGTGAATGGTGGTCACAAGAATAATTTTGTATTATCATAGAATTGATTTGTTTCTGGGTTATTTTTCATTGTATAATGTTTTTGTACCTCTACACACATGAAATAACATGTTTTTTATCATTATATTTTTATACATGAGACATTTCCTCTTGTGTTTCAGCATAAAATATTTCTTATGGTTTTGTATATTGATACCAATATTATTGTCACCATCCCATAGAGATTGGAAATTCTATTCTGGCCTTATAGTGGACTCTCATGGGTGACATGTCAAGTTGACCTAGGTAGGTTCATTAGAAAAATTCAATCATCAAAATTATTTTTTTCAAGTATGGTTGGAAGATAAGAGTTTTTTTAAGAGGAATGTAAGATTTAGAACCATTAGAGCATGGGTTCTAAGTGTAGAATAGTTCCTTGATAGTCCCCTTATATACCTAACCTTATTTTACCATGAGTAGTGAGGTATTTTAAATAAGATTTTGAGCATGATGTTGGGTTTAATTTGGAGAACATTCGCATGTATCTCTATTTGTTTTTGTTTTTGTTTTTGTACTTAATCCTTATTTATTTTTATCTCTACTATGAATTATTAAAGGTATTTTTTATATTAAGAGATTTGTTAATAAGATAATTAGATGTTATCTCATTTTAATAGATACTGATTTATATAATGATATCTATGAATATGAAGGAATAAATTTTGGGGAAAGTCCCACATAAAAAATCTATAGTTGACCCAACATTATTTGATATAGTAATATGTACTATTCAATCCCTAGGACAAGAGAGTGGTGAAACCCATGACTGGATAGTGTATCATGATTTAGAGTTTAAAAAATAAAACCCACTAATAATTTTTAATATTAAGGGAATGAGTGAACATGGAGAATGTATTGAGAGAATATAAAGTATTTTCTACCTTTTGAAGACTCTATAGGTCTCTAATGTGGGGGTTTCCTCTTATATTCTTAAAATACTTTGAAGTAAATGGTACGATTCAATTGGGAAAGATAACTTACATAAGGACCTCACATAGACAAATTTCAATAAGTAAAAAACAATAAAATGTTCTATCATAAGATGTTGTATGCGATGAACACTAAAGAGTTTGTGACCTTGGATCAAGGAGATCATTATATGATGGAGTATACTACACTTTTAAGAGTTTTTTAATCTATCACTATGAATTTATAATTAATGACTACCACAAGGGTAGATGAGTTGATATAGTTCTAAATCCATATATTAAATCTGTTATTATTCTCACAAGCTTAGTGAATTTTTACGAGGCATCTTGTAAAGATGCTATGGTTGATCTAGACATATAAAAAGATCAGAACTAACTAATATTTAGTAACAGTAGGTGGTATCCAATATATTTATTCTAGATAAAAAAATTTGGGCAACAACTATGATCATTTTACATCAGGACCAGTTAGAGGGGCTTCTTCAAGAAAACACCAGGTGGTTGTTTTATGTGTATAAATACTAGACACAGTCTACCATTCTATCCCATAACACATATATTTTTATATCATTTTGGATAGTATGTTCACCTTAATAATTTTTATAGAACATTACTCTAGATAAGTAAATCTATATCAACCCTCTATTAAGGCTACCATGAAAAATATGATGCAAAAAAATTGTTAGATCTCATTCTCAGATAAAATTGGACACTCATGTAGTAATGAATGATACATGAGGGTATAAGACCAAATGTCTTTGTGAAATGATGTATGAAAAAAGGAATATAAATTGGTTCCAACTAATGTGAGATGTATGCTGCTGATTTAATAATTATATTCCAATATTTGTTCTTAAAAAAATCGAATCTAATTATTTTACACCATCTTAGTTGACTGAAAGATTGTACTGACACATAGAGAATATGAAATTTTTTATAGATATTTCTACTACCATGGGAAAGAGGACAGAGAAAGTATTTTAATGTCTAATTTCTATGGTTATGATATTCAACTATGTGGTTGTGTGGGATTTCTTAGTTCTTTATCTTAATATATTTGAACTCATCATTGACATAGTCTCAATGTTTTTATAAATTTTATATAAATTTTATTTATTATCCAGTCTGAGGTTTACCCCCTAATGGGGTTACTCATGTCCTCCAAGGTGAGTTGGATCCTAGATCTTGGAGATTGAGTCCTGTAATTATTGAGGTTATAATAAACTCATGTCAATTATCATATATTTCTCTTTATGTCTTAAAATAGTGTTTATATGGTCCACTTCTAACTCTTATAAATGTGTATCTTGAGGCATTTCCTGATGATGTTTTTGGGCAACATAACTTAAGATACGATGATATTACTGTTGACCAACATATAAGGATGATTTCCATATCCATTACATTATATAATATTGAACTTGGTGAGTTGAAGGAATTTAATTTTATATTGGGGATCATAAGGATAAATGATTTTTTTCTGATTATGTATCCTTTAGATTCAACTATTATCTTCAAAAAAAAATTTCAGAAGCCTCAAGATTTTTTTTCAGAATACTAAACTCTATATTCGATGTCTATTAAGAACATGTATCTCTTTCCTTGAATTCATGATTTGTTTGATCATATCAAGGGATCCCAATAGTTTTCTATGATTAATTTGAGATCGGGGAACATCAGCAAAGCATCTAAGTGTTAGATATTCTAAAGAAAAAATTCTAGATAATGAAAAACACTATGAGTATTTGGTTATTCCAGGATATGTTTATAGATTTTATGAATCTTTTATTTTATTAGTTCCTTTACTCTTTCAGGATTATTTTTTAAATTTTAGTTTTAATGAAATTTTGGTATTTTACAAGACAAACGAAGAAAAAATGAATCATATGGGTCATCATATAAAATCTATGAGTGACCATATCCTATATGGAAATATTACTAAATGAAATTTTAGGATCTAAGAATTTAATTTTATAATCCAGGTTATATATAATAAGGGAATCCTAGTTCATCCCAAAAGGATTTAGGTGATGATGCCTTAGGAGTAACCAAGGAATGTGTTTTAGATTTAGAGATTCGTTGTTTTGAAAAGTTACTATAGATTTTTTTTATTTTACTTAATATTTATTATCCAATGATAATGTTTTCCCATAAGGTTTTTTATGTTTCAATGCAATGTTAAGTGTCAAATATCATTTGAGGAACTAATGGTGAGGTTGACTTATTCTCATGTTCCATTTTTTAGGGAATTAGGTTTGTGTAAAAACATTTTATATGATGCCTTTATTATGGGGGTAAGATGAGTTTGATGTAGGGGAAGTAGGTGGTGGCCAATGTCTCTCACCAACTATTTCCCTTTGAAAAGAATTGTATTAACCATGATATTTAGTTATCTATAGTGATTCATCCTATCAATATATATAACCACTATCTCTTTATAGAGTGGTATACTATATATCCAAATAATAAAATCATGAAGTATATTTTTTATATAGATATATCTAAACAGATGAAATAGATGATGGGTTTAATATATTTAAACATTTTAATTTGCTGTTTTAAACCCATCCAAAGAAAGTAAAATGGTAACCAAAATTTTTAGAAGATGGTTATGGTTTCACGGCTTGAATGAGTTAGTAAAGGAATGGTCTTTGATGATATTTCCACCCATATGTTATTTGATATTGAATAAGTTTATGGGAAAGTGTTATTATTTTTTTTGATATTATATTCTTCATTTTATTACAAAATTCAGATTGAAAATAAAAAGACACTTGTTATTAGCGATTAATAAAATTCTTTATGGTGATGAGACCTCGAGTGACCCTTGTCGATATCTTCATAGTGACTTACAATTAGAAGGTAAATTTCACATTATGATAATTCTTAGGAAGGAGGTAATGGATACTAGACATTAGCATTGTTAGTCCATACACCATGGGGAAAATAAGATGTATCATGATTTCGGATGTTGGTATTTAGGGCATGGGTTGAGGTAGAGTATTGTGAACATAAAATTACGTTATCAAACCATTCAGAAGATTAAGGTGAGGAAATTGTTGTATATTTTACTCATTCTGGTTTAGAAGTGTGATAATATATCTATATAATTAATTATTTCTTAACCACATAATCCTAGTGGAAATAATTTTATTTGGGTGATCATTGATCGAATCAATAAATACAATCATTTATTTTATTTGAAGGGGTCATCAAAGTTAGAAGAGATAGGGAAAATGTATGTCATATAGATCATGATTATCAATGGATTAAATTATGTTATTGTTTCAAATAGAGTTATAATATTTACATATTAGTTTTCTAAATGCTTATAAAATGAAATGAATATACATTTTTTTAATCATACATTATCACCATTAGAAGTATGAAATACTAAGAGATTCATTCAAATTATTAAGGATATTCTCTAGGGATTCATGCTTAATTTATTTAGTTCATGGGAGAATCATTTTAACATGTTTTAATTTTTTATTATAATACTTATAAGGGTTATTTTTAATTGGTTACCTTGATAGAAATATATAGTAATCCAGAAAGATCTCCCTTATTATTAGGATGATTTGGGAGAATGATCTTTTGTTGGACACAACCTTTTTCAATAGATTATGGAAAATTGTAATTGTTATGAAATGGATTATAAATAGAGTTGAATAAATATAAATCCTATGTGAACAATTCTTATCACTCATTTGAGTTATGGAAATATGGTTTTTCTTAGGGATATTCAACATCTGGGGTATCTTCGGTTGGGAATGTTAGGTAAGTTATCATCAAGGTTCATTGGACCCTTAAAGAACATGACAATTTTTGGAAAAGAGGAATATTATATGAGCTTACCCTCTCATTTAAAATAAATTCATAACATGATTCATGTACCATAAATGAGGAAGTATCAACACGACCTTCTCATTTGATAGAGTGGGAAGGCATTGATCATAATCATAATACTTTAGTGGATGAAAATCCAATCCAAATTATTAATTTTCAGAATATTTTTTTGTAACGAAAAATTATTCTCCTGGTCTGTGAACTATAGA
The DNA here is from genome assembly GCA_963277665.1 of Viscum album. NCBI lineage: Eukaryota > Viridiplantae > Streptophyta > Magnoliopsida > Santalales > Viscaceae > Viscum > Viscum album. The sequence continues at coordinate 526,629,486 of OY728150.1, forward strand.
GGCACCAATAGGACATCCACATGACATGAAGCATGAACCAATGATGATCTACTAGTGACATTATCTCTTTTTTATTTCAGAATCATGGATACATTCTATGGGAATAAAGTATCATTATAGGGTGAATTGTGACACCCTCAAATTCACATATATGTTTTATTTAGAGTATAAAGATTTATAAATTCACATTAAAAATTGTTAGAGGTGCCTTTTTCCTTGAAAATGGATTGTTTCATTTTTTTGTAACATAGGTTAGAATTGACTAGGGTCTAAGACGTGTTGAGCCTAGAAACTGAATTTGTGAAATAGGAAGGGACAACATGCCCTTGGTTGCTATATTATCATATTTGGCATACTAAGGGTCTTAATATAGACCTATATCAGATCTTCCACCACCACACCATTGTGGAATGCATGGTGTGTAAAAAAAAATATGGGTTATAAAATGATTCCATAGAGGGACACTATTTCGAAATGCCTAGGATTAGTGTGGTTGGGGACACCACACCATATTAGGAAGCACTAGGAGATTGTGGTGTTTGATTGAAACATTTTAATATATGATTAAACTAATTATATTTTAGGTAAACTCATCCGCCTTAGTAAACAATGATGTGACCATTTTGAGGAGATGTTTAAAGTGTATTTAACTCAATATCCTCTATATTATGTTTTTACTCCTCCTCTTACTAGGGATCTGATATATCCTATTCTATGTGGGGTTTTGGTGTTCATAATTCATTAATCATTGTCATTGGGTGACTCTATCATTATTTATATTTTCCTCATTGGAATAGGATTAGGGTATCACATTCCCTTTACTTCAAATCACTGTTTTTAAGGTGATTATATTTACAATGTTTGGTTGGTAGGTATCTCTATAAAATGATTATTTCTCATGGAATACAATATTTTTATTTTATTTTCGTTTGGTTTGGCATATTAAAATGATATATTAGAAATTCATGATTGATATTTTGTGTAAATAAATATTTTATAACATTGAAAATGGTTTTTAAGGGGTTTTTTCATTTAAAATGGTTTTATACACATCATGTGGTCAAAGCATTCCTCAAATATGGGTTATCAAATAATAATGGTAACACAATCTTGATGTTAGTAAGAACATAGTTAAGGAAATGTCTAAAAAACTATTGTGGATTATATAATTTTTGTTTTTAGAAAGCATAGTGTATTTGGATCCTTGGGTGTGTTGGATTATATACATATTAAAAACTAACCAAATGTGTAAATATCAAGGGATATCATTGTGATATCAATATCAAGGTAAGGACATAGTATCATTATCACTATAATTGGGAAAAATTAGTTATCCTTCCATGTCATAGTAATGTATTCCCATATGATAGTTCCCATTTTTTCATTATTCTTGGATTCAATCTTGATGGAAATTAACATGCATTGATTACTCACATGTATTTTTTTTAATATATAGATTCTTAGTGAATACATCCATTTATATTTGTACACATGTTTAATTACATATTCTTGTAGATTTTAATATTAAATGTTTTAAAGTAATCCAACTCATGTTTTATGAGAACTTTTTTCAAATTAAATATATTAGAAAAAAATTTCTATTTTAATTATATAACTGACATTTGATTAGTGAAAAAAATTGTGTAGAATCATGGTGGTATTCTATTAGTTGTTTTCCTAAAATCCCACAAGTTCTATTATACATATTAATAATTGGTTATATAGGATACCTCAAAAGGTAATGGTATTATGTAACTTAAAGACTTCTCTTGGTCTATTTAAATTTGTAGTGGATTGGAATGGTGGTGACAAATGAAAAAATGGAGACTTGGTTTTGGTCAAGTACTTTTTGTTTTCAAAACATAGTATTATAGCTCTGTTTTTTTCTTGATCTCATGTTTTTGTATTTGTACTTATATGTAATACTTTAATTATTTATCTTTATCTTTTTATACATGATATTTTTTGTGTGTTTCAGGGTGAAATATTTACCACGTTTGTTATGTTGATAAGTAGGTTATTATCTCCAGCTCATGGTTATCGAGAACATGCTTCAGGGATTGTGGTAGGCCATCTTGGGTGATGTTTTTAGGATTACACAATATTGATAATTAAAAAATTCTCTTTATGGAGGCCATAGATTAATGATTTGGGTAACTAGATATTATTTTTGAGGTTGGGAGTTTGAAAATTAATCCTTTTAAAAGATAAATAAATGTTATTATAGGATGGAAAACACTTTTTAGGGAGTATATAGGACTTGAGTTGGAGTGGTCCGAAAAAATTTGACATTTGTGTAGTGGATCTAAATATAGTATCTTTTCAACCATGAAGAATACATTCTTAAAAATTCCCCATATTTTATTTTTATAAAATTGTAAATTTCTCATTATTTTTTGATTAAAATATTATTCAATAGAAAATAAATCATGGGGAAAACAGATTATCTTATTATACATTTGTTATCTTATTATTAGTATGAGTTTTTTGATGGATCACTGCTTATCTCATTATCACTTGAAATAGATTAACTCTTTTAACCCTGATGGTTAATGTAAATAGTCTTGATTGAAAAAGTTATTTTCTTCTAAAATATTCTTCATGAAAGCTTATTGAAAAGGTGTTTTTGACATGGTGAGAGTAATATGAGAAAACTGAATGACAGTTCAGTTCATGTTTCCTATAGTATTATTTTTACACGAAAAAAAATAATTTCAATTATAAGAAATATAATTTTGTTGTAGACTAATTACCCAAAATACTTGTTTCAGTTAAGTTTTTCTTTTATTTTTATAAATTTCATCAACTCACAATTTTTTAATCATTTTTTCCAAATATTTCACTTTTATACCTCACTTATTTTTGTTGTATTCGTTGTGTGACATTACATGTTTTTTTGTGTAATGGCGAAATATTTTAAACCTCGTAAAATGAGTGTTATGTTTGAAAAATTGTTAACAAACTATATGAAGCATAAATGAACCCCAAAATATTATAATAATAGTATTAAATATGGTATAATAAAAACTTGGAAGGTGAACCATTAAAATTAATTACATTTAAAAGATAAATAATTAATATGAGTTACCATTGATAAATGATAACTTCAATTAAATATATTTTTATTATAAGATATATTTCATTAAACAAAATTTATATATTTATAAATTTATTTTTTAATTCATCACATTCAAATTTAATTATTATATATATTATATGTTTTTTATGAATCAAATTTTATAATGTAAAACAAATACAAGGTTTAAGAAAATTATAATTTTTTTTTATTTTATAATTATGTAAGAACGACATAAAAGATTACAAAAAGTTTCTGTAATAAAATAAGTATCTAAGATTTACCATTATTATTTTTAATATATATTTCTATTTTATAAATCTAATGTTAATTATTTTTAGAACTAAATTAAAGTTTTGGTTTAATAAACACTATTTATTGTCTTTTTTTAACTCAATTATTCTAAAGGTGAGATAATATTTTGGCATACCATGAAAGCCAATTTATATATATTTATTTTATAATAAACCATTTTTTGTAAAGGTAATTAATAATTTAAATAACTATGACATACATAAAAAATTTAAGATTAAAAACTCATTTTCTAAAAAAAATTATGCATTCTCTACCCTAATCATAAAATTATATTTTCAAATCCTTATAAATATTATTTGATAAAATTCTTTCCCAATTTAAAATCATAATTTCAAAGTTCATTAAAGTGTTCAATATTAATTATTTCATAAAAATTAATTACTATGGATAGAAATCAATTACAAACGTAAAATTAATTTTTGGTAAAAGTTATCAAGTTTAAATAAAAGGTCCCAAAATAGTAAATAATATCTCTAAAATGAAGGTATCATGATTCTTTAGTCAAAAAATCACATTTCACTCCTCTAGTTTCCATTTTTTCCATTTACCCATCAATAGAAACATTACATTATTGAAAATGTAATTGTTCCCTCCAAAACTACCCTTCTCTTCACATATAAAAAGGTAACACTTTCACCACATCAGGACTAACCTATATTTAAAATTTATTTTCAAATATATACAAATTTTATATTCCTATAAACTTCTCCATTTTTTGGATTTTTTGGTCACCATTAGTTTGATTATGGACTTCATTTCAAAGTACTTTTATAAAATAAAACTCAAGCTTCCAATGTGAGTATTACGTAGAATTTTCTTTTACTATAATCCAACCCAAATAATCTATTAAATTATTAATATATTGTAATATGTGATATTATAGTACATAAAATTTCATTATATTAATATAAAAAAATACACATTACTTTCTATCCACTATGAGAGACCAAAACGTCAATCGAGAATACGTGCGGACTACCGCCTCCACAATGTGAGGTTGTCTGTTTTTCATCACCAACTCTAATGGTTGGTATCAATGGTTAATTTTATGAATAAATATGTATTATATTTTACATATAAATTTCAAAAATTATTATTTTTCATATACTATCATTTATTCAATTGATTGGGAAATGGGATAATCAATCGCATGTAAATGCAGACTACCTCTTCTATAAACAGTGAATTTCATTTTTCATCACCACCCATCTATTATGATTATAAAATTAGATATAATGAGTATATATGATGTCTATTAAATGTTTTAAATAAATTAAATATAACATTATCCGTACCTAAATAGATCCCTTTTCTCGTCAAATCATTTTAACATGTTACCATTTGGGTCGATTTAACCTCATATGTAAATGTTGTTAGAATGATTATATCATAAATTATTATCTGATTTTAATTAATTATAATTTAATTTAATAATTACTTATTTAAAATTTTAGTTACCCTATAATATTGTTGTTAATATTTAAAGTAGTAATTAATATATCACATTTCAATAGGTAAAAACATCAAAAACTAGTTTGTTGTGATTTACATGTTCACAAGTCATATTCATGTATTTTACCGAATGAAAATGGTACATATGTAATGACATAAAAATTGTCTCTGGTATGTTTAATTATCTAAGAATGACTAAAATATAACCACTTAGTAGTTATTTTTCCCATTTTTTGATGTTTGTATGAAACAAACAACTGAATGTTCTGAGACGAAATAAATAAAATAAACTATAATCGATTAATATATTTAAATATATAACTATATAATAATTGTAAAATTGTATTATATTTATATTAAATTTATTTTATAATAAATTATTATATTTATTTTCATTATATATGATGTTAGAGTTTGGTCGAGTAAGATATAAAAAAATTTAATGGTTTTCCATCCCGAATTCCTCTCTTTTAGAGTTGTTTTGTATTATGAACCTAATTTCATTTATATAGTGTATAAAATACATATTTTCGTTGTTATATATTTAAATCACTCTTATTAATTTATTTAAGATCAAAATTTATCCCTCTACCTCATGTGGTATTAATTAAATTGATACACATGCCATATGTGGCTTTTTCAGCCTCAATTTTTATTCTTCGGGACTCTTGAACTCTTCACAAATTATTTACTTTTTTGTGGTGCATAAATTATTGTGGAATAATTTTTAATATTTTCATAATGAATTTATATGGATTTATTGTTAAATATTTTTATCCCCCACATATTTTTTTATTTTTAATTTATAATTTATATAAATGTGTTTTCATATCAATTTTGGTTCATTGAGATCTGATTCGTATTCCCAAATTTTTTGTTTCGTAGTGTATAGTTTGGTTATAAATTAGATTTTAAATCATCTCAAACTAATTTTCAATGGGAATTAATATTTTAGGAAATATTTACTTTATTTTTTCTTTATTACCAAACCCAATGTGTAGGCATTACTTTTATTCAAATGCCCTTAATTTTTCAATTCCCTATTATTTAGTTCTTTGAATGAAGTTTGTTCACCAATATTCCATACATTGAAATTTTTAGGAAATGATTGAATTAATAAAATACCTATTCCACTATACAGTGTTAGTATGAGAGATTATTACAGTGAAATATATTTCATTTATTAATTGGGGAACAATGGAATATATATATATATATATATTATTCCAAGATGGATGTTTATTGATTACCCATGCATGCCAAATTTTTATTTTCTAACCATCCACATTGTTTATATGGTTTGTTTATGATCATGTTGTCCCTATTATTGACATGAAAAATATTATTAGCATTATATATATTGTTAATACAATATATATTATTATTGTAAAAGTTGGTTATGCATTGTTTAATCTTTATATTATAAGATGAATTCACTGGACATAATCAAGTGATGGGAGGGGATCAATATTATATCTCCCCTCGATGTATCGAAAGGACTAATGAAAAAAACTAGCTTGGATATTCAGGCGTATTCTATCCCATGAAAATAGATTTCAATGATTGTAACATCAATATGTCTATGATAATGATTTATTCGATTATGGTATAGAATTAACTATATCACATTATGAATTTCATCCCCAAAAAACATGATCATTTACCACTATTGACCAATTTATGTTCATTTATATCAATAGTTTTTTATAATATGATTTTTATTTTATTACAAAAATATGATGATCACTATTTCTTTCCATAATATATATGTCATGTTTATGTCTTGATTTCCTCAGTTTTATATTTTACCTTACTGGGAATTTGATATCATCAAATCATAGATTTCAATTTCACTAGGTTACAAAGAAAATTAATAGCCGTAATATTTTTAGAAGGATATAATTTCTAGAATATTATTTTAGAGATGTTAAATACTTATTTTGTATTATTTAGTATCTCATATAGTTGAAGAATTTGAAATTGATACAAAGAACATGGTCTTTATTTGTTTTTATTTGTCATAATTATCAATAGATTTAAACCTAAAAGTTCATGGAAATGTATTTAATATAATTTTTACATTAATTCATATAATTATGAGATATTTATGTCTAATAATCCATATCTGGAATCAAAGTTTGTATATATAGTATGTGATTATGGAATCAAATTCGGGAGTGTGGTTCAAGGTTGTCACAGTTGGTATCAGAGTAGGTTTTAGTTAACATTATAGATTAGGATGTTTGATATGGATAATTTAGGGATTAATCGGTTAGGGTTGATGAAATTTAAAATGTTTAAATAACCTATTTGTATAATATATTAATTATCATTATGTTTACATTATACTTTTTATTTGGGGATTTGGATAGAAGAACTTTTGTGAAATCCTTTGGGATAAGTCTAATAAATAATTAAATATATAGGATAACACTCATTATTTCTTTTGATGTATAAATTTTCTGTTTTATATTAAATAAAATCAATATTTGGATATTACATGTAACAACCCAAAGTTTCATTAATGGAAAATCCTTCTTGATCCAGTTAATTGTCTCTTTATAAAAAAAATGTTTTTATAAGATGTCAACTTCTTTGGTTTTATGATAAGAGTTATGACCGTTACTTTTATAGCCGCTGAATAGTGATCACATGATTAGTATAAATATATGGCTTTAACAAACCCAATTTTTACTCCAACAAAGGAAGCGATGGCCTCATCCAGTAGAATTGCCCCATACGAAGCCCATTTGTTGGAGCTCGGAAAATAAGTGGCATCCTTGGGCTTCTCCCTTGACCAAGACCAAGCTGAGCTTCATTATTTCAAGTTCGAACGTGACCGTCTATGGGAAAAGTAGAAGTTGATTGAAATTACCACTCGAGCGATGTTATCTAAGCCACCCCAAGAGTCTGTCACCATCGCAGACCTTACCCTTAGGTCTTATGTGGCTATTTTAAGGGGTTATGTAACAAATAATTAGTACTATGTTCATGTACATAGTTTTTGTATATAATAAGGAATATAATTTCCAGTCATTTTTGATACATTGTAAATAGTTTTTAAAGTAAAATGGTGTTTTCAGTTATTATTTAATTAAGAAATCTATTTTATTAAATTAAGGGATTTTTGAATTAAATAATATTTTAATAAAATAATAATATTTTTTTTAAATTAATTAAATATAAATGATCTTATAAATTTATGGATGCAATTAAAATGTTATATTAAGGTTTGAAAGCCATTTCTATCAAAACCCGTGAATTTTCGATAAATGTTGGTTTTTTTTAAAAGTAAAAATTAACATATTTAGAAAAAAAAAATTAGATAAAATAAATGTCATTTCTGGAATCAGGACGTCAAAATTATCCAACGGTGAATTTTTCATAATTTTCTGAGACAGTCAAATTTTTGGGTAAAAATTAAATACCGTTTAAATATATAATGTGTTTTATGACATCATAATGACCCAATGGTGATGTAATAAAATACTATAATCCTTATGTTTGGCCAATATATGTTTTACCATTAAAATAAAGTGATTTTGGGTTTGTTTGACTTACTTTTCAAAGCATTAATGAACCCCTCAAGACTTATTCAACACTTTGCCTTTTTAAATTAATTTCCATGGGAGTGTGACTCACCTCCACATAAGAAACCTTATTATTTTAATAAGTTCGGACCTTGGCCTTATAAAATATTTTTTTCCTCTTTCCTTTTCCTGAAACCATGGTCAAAAACCATGGGACGGTTTGTGGTTTGGATTAGTTTAATATAAGGGGTCCCAAACCTAAATAATAAAGAATTCTCTCACCTTCCCTATATAAACCCACCCAAGCTCCCACATCCTCCTCACTAAAATCCTTTGTAGTTAGTCCAACCTCTTTCATACTCTCTATAAAATCCCCCCAAGGTTCCCCAATCTCCCAATAAGACTCTCACAAGCCTCTCTCTAGCCTTTGGAAGAACACTTCCATGTAAGGGTTTTTTCTTCCTTTCTCCTTTTTGTCAATTTTCTTTATGTTGTATTGCCCTTTTAATTTCAATTATTAATGTTGGGGTATGGTTTTTCACCTCCCCCATACATCCCTATTATTGTTTTAATGATGGGATACCCCTTTCTCTCTCATTAAATGCCTCCCATGTACACCCGTTACTATGCCGAAATTCCGAAAGGAACTTCTCTCTCTTCTTTTACATTCAAGCAATACTTTTGTATCATGAATCTAAATTCCTTTTAAATTGTTGCTAAATGTATCTATATGACCTCATTACTTTCAATTACATGTAAATATTATGAGGAACCCCTTTCTCTCTCATCAACCATTTTTATGAATTCTTATGTCACGTCGTTAAGCTGCCGAAATCGCACCGATTTTCTAAGCCAATGTCATTGTGTAGTGAATACCATGCCCATTTCTCCATCAAGGGTATTCACCTTTATGCACATTTACATATTGATTATAAAGTTTCATGTATTAATTCCACATTCCTTTATCGTGGAATAAATGATTATGTTTTATGAAACCATGTTTTATGATCCATGTGGCACACTTATGCGTGAAATAAAATGTTTAAGAAGGGTGTGCCCTTATAGCGCTCTAATGCATTGGGTAAAGTATAGTATCATGATACGTCATGTACAATGAGTGTTGACTCATGCTAATTCAAGTGCAACAAGGGTTTACTCGTGATTCATGTGCAATGAGGGTTTACTCATGCTCCATGTGCAATGAGCCTTGGCTCATGCTAATTCAATGTTAAGTGTTGTTGCCACATTTCCAGGTTATGATTATCATGCTTTATCATGCCTTTATGTTCATATTTCTTTTATGATCTATTGATATGCCTATTGTCTAACATGTATTGTACTCCTCATTTTATTCCATGTGTACTCTCTTAATGGGCTTTATAGCGCACCCCTTTCTTATGCATGTCCTCAGGTTATCCCATGCAATGCTAAGTACGAGGGAATGTAGTGGTCATGTAAAGAAATTTTTCAATAAAGATGTTGTATTTAATGTTTTAAGTTTTTATGTAATGATCCTAAGCCCAAAAGACATTAAACCTCTCATTCTTATTTGTTGTATCAAATGAAGCTTTATGTAATAAATCATGTTTAAGTTGTAATAAAAAGCAGGGTTGTCATAGTTGGTATCAGAGGATAGGTTTAGTTATTTTTGGGATTAGGAAACCCTAATAAAGCCTTAGATACAAGACTAAGTATAATAAAAACATCCCTATGTTTTGGTAAATACTATGTAAGTGGTTTGTCAAACAAATACATCCCTGTCTGGAAACGGGTAGGTAGAGGTGGCTCTGGTACAGATGTATCCTAGGGGTAAAAACCCGAAAACACCGCTTTGAGCTAGACTCGAACAGGAACTGGTGCACGACAACGGGCCTTGCTGAACTCTAGTTATGACACTCCTGGGGGATATGTTTTGATAAATTCACAATCTTGGTATGAACCCTTATTAAGGGAAAAATGCCCCTAAGAATATATGTTAGAAAGTAGATCATGAAAATCCAAGATTGAATCCTATAGACTCGTGAGTTAAATAGATTAAAGTTTATTGATAATTCATCAACTTTTGTCTTTGTATTACCCTTTATGTGTTACCCCTAACTTTCCTTTTATTCCAGCCAATGGCTGGTAATAGGAGGACTCGGGCTAACAACTGTTGTGAAGATCAGTGTGATGATTGTACTAATGAGATGCCCAATCCAATGGGAGCGGGAATCGCGAACTTTGTCACGCTTCTCTCTCAGCTAAATCAAGTTTTGAATAGAAACATGGGTCAAGAGGAACGTTCAACCCCCCCCCCCTAAGAAAGAACAAGTCGCTATCGAGAGATTCATGAGGCAAATGCCTCCCTCTTTTAGTGGATCATCTGATCCCACGATCGCTGAACAATGGATCAACTCCATTGAAAAGATATTCTCCATCCTCCAATGTTCTGATCAAGGGAAGGTTCTCTTGGTGGCTTATCGTATGGAGGGTGAAGCTGATCAATGGTGGACATTGATCAAAAATACGAAGCCTGAGGAGGAGATCGAGGCTTTGGAATGGAAGGAATTCCGGAAGATTTTTTTCAATAAATATTTTCCGCACACCCTCCGTCTTAAGATGGAAAGGGACTTCCATTCCCTCAAGAAAAAAGATGATGAAACTGTGGGAGAGTACGAGGAAAACTTCACAAGACTTGCACGATACGCTTCCGGCTTTGTCGTTACCCCCAAATGCAAGGTTGACCGCTTCTTTGGTGGGGTGAAGCCTAGCTTGCAGAAAGCATTAGCGATCTGTGACTTCGAAAACTATGAGGAAATTGTCCAATGTGCCCTCAAGGTAGAAATAGAGATCGGAGAATCACATGGGTATCATGGGGACAAGAAGCATAAGGTGGACTTCAATGCTGGTGGTCCGATGGATAAATCCAATGGCGCTAAGAAGTTCCAGCACCCCACTTGCCAAAAGTGCGGAAAGAATCACCTTGGAAATTGCCTTAAGTGGATGAGAAAATGCTTCATGTGTGGAAGAGAATGGCACCTAGCTATTAACTATCGGCAAGAAGGACCCGCAGCTGTGACAGAGGAGAGGAACGCTCCATTCGAACCTCAACACGTTGTTCAATGCTACAAATGAAAAGAACCGGGTCATTTTTCAAATCAGTGCCCTAATCCAAGGGTTATTGGAGGCAACCAACAACCTCCAAGACAGCAAGGAAGAGCTTTTTCCATCACTTATGCCGAAGTGAAACCCGACAACAAAGTGGTGATAGGTACGCTAGTTATTCATTCAAAAAAACCGAACATACTTTTTCATTCAGGTTCTACGCATTCTTTTATATCTCGAAAGTTTAGTAGAACAATCCCAGCACCACCATAAATCATGGAAGTAGAGATGCTGGTGAGTATGGTAAATGGGGAAATAATTGCATCCCATGAATATAAGTCCTCCCCTGTTATAATCTGTGGATTGAATTTACTAGTGAACCTCGTCATACTCCCTTTGGTGGAATTTGATGCAATTCTTGGCATGGATCAGCTTTCCTTATATAGAGCCAACATAAATTGTCGGGAGAGGGAAATCACACTCCATATGGAGAATCGACCCCCGATTCTTTACAAGTGTCAGGAGGAAGATGAATCTCCTTTAGCTACATCATCTCAAGCATGGATATTACTGCCCTATGAGTATGCATATCTGACTCAGATGATTGAGTCCAAAGAAGAAACCATCCTTGAAGAAATGCCTATTGTGAGGGAATTCGCTGAAGTGTTTCTCGAGGAACTGCCTGGTCTTCCTCCAAGAAGAGATGTTGAGTTCTCAATTGAACTTATACCTGGGGCGCTACCAATATCCAAGATTCCATATATAATGGCTATTTTTGAGCTTGAAGAGCTAAAGAAACAACTACAGGAGAATCTGGATAAAGGGTTTATATGCCCAAGTGCTTCACCATGGGGTGCACCAGTCCTCTTCGTCAAGAAGAAGGATGGGTCAATACAGATTTACATCGATTATCGTGAACTTAACAAAATCACGATAAAGAACAAGTATCCACTCCCACGAATTGATGACTTGTTCGATCAATTGCGTGGAGCACAATACTTTTCCAAGGTGGACTTGCGGTCGGGATATTATCAAGTAAGGGTGAAGAAGGAAGATATCCCCAAGACTGCTTTTTGTACAAGGTACGGGCACTATGAATTCATAGTAATGCCTTTCGGACTCACCAATGCTCCAGAAATATTCATGGAATTGATGAATAGAGTCTTTAGAGATTACCTTGACCAATTTGTGGTAGTCTTTATAGATGATATTCTAATATACTCCAAAACCAAGGAGGACCATGAGGAGCATTTAAGAATTGTACTGGAGACTTTGCATAAGAAGAAGCTCTATGCAAAGTATAGCAAGTGTGAGTTCTGGTTGAAGGAGGTCTCATTATTGGGCCATATCATCACAAGCAATGGGATATCTTTGGATCCCTCCAAAACAGATGCAATTGAGGGATGGCCGAGGCCAACATCGGTAACCGATATCCGTAGCTTCTTGGGGTTACCTGGATATTATCGATGATTTGTGATAAATTTCTCACGATTGTCCAACCCTCTTACCAAGCTAACTCGAAAGGGAGTAAAGTTTTCTTGGAGTGATGAATGCGAAGAAAGCTTCAAGGAGTTGAAAAGGAGGCTTATCGCTGCACCCATGCTCACTTTACCCACAAGTGGGGAGCTTTTTGTGGTATTTAGTGATGCTTCGAAGAAGGGCTTTGGATGTGTGCTAATGCAGAATGATAAAGTGATATCCTATGCCTCAAGGCAGTTGAAAATCCATGAGTGAAACTATCCAATGCATGATCTAGAGTTGGCGGCTGTGATCTTTGCCTTGAAAATCTGGCGGCATTATATCTATGGAGAGAAATGTGAGATATATACTTACCACAAGAGTCTTAAATATATATTCACACAGAAAGAGCTTAATATGCACCAGAGAAGATGGATAGAGCTCATCAAGGATTATGACTATTCAATACATTGCCACCCTGGGAAAGCGAATAAGGTGGCAGATGCCATAAGTAGAAAGGATCCAGCGATTCTGTTAATGATGATAATTGAGAAGGCTCCAATATTCTTAGACTTGATGAAGATGGATTTGAGAATCATAAAGAGGGGAACATCCTCAATACTTTCACAAATGATTTCTCAACCATCTATTTTGGAAAGGTTAAAGGATGCTCAAAAGGATGATGTGGGAATTCAAGAAAAAGTGGAATCTATCAAAAAGGTGAAATACTCGGAGTTTAATGTTAATGAAGACTTAATTGTGCGGTTAGGGAAAAAACTATGTGTTCCATCAATTCCGGAGCTGAAGAAGGAACTTTGGGATGATGCACATAGTTCAAATTTCTCTATTCGCCCAGGGAGCACAAAGATGTGTTGAGATCTCCGAGAAAAATTCAGGTGGGATAATATGAAGAAGGAGATCGTTGAGTATACATCAAAGTTCCTGGTGTGTCAGCAAGTGAAGGCAGAGTGGAAGAAGTCTAAGGGGATGAGGCAACCATTTCCCATACTAGAATGGAAATGGGAGAACATCACCACATACATTGTCACCGGATATCCAAGGACATCCAAAGGCAACAATGCAATCTGAGTTGTTGTGGATCATCTTACAAAGACTGCACACTTCATTGCTATTCAGGAGGATTTCTCATTGAATCAACTAGCACAGATATATATTAGGGAAGTGGTAAGGTTGCATGTAGTACAACTATCTATTGTGTCTGAACGAGATCCAAGATTCACCTCTTTGTTTTGGAAGAGTCTTCAACATTCTCTGAATAATGAACTGAACTTCAGTATGGCCTATCATCCTCAAACTGATGGCCAATCTGAGCGGACTATCCAAACACTTGAGGATATGTTGAGAGCGTTCTCAATGGACATTAAAGGAGGATGCAATCAACATCTTCCTCTGGTTGAGTTCTCTTATAATAACAGTTTGCACTCGAGCATCCAAATGGCACCATATGAAGCCATTTATGGGAAAAGTTGTAGAACACCGGAATGTTGGGATGAGGTCGGTGAATGTAAGCTTCTTGGACCAGAAATGGTCGAGGAAATGGTGGAGAATGTGAAAACCATTCCGCATCTTATCAAGGCAGCCCAGAGTCGACAGAAGAGTTATGCAGATAATCTTCGATGATACCTTGAGTTTAAAGTTGGAGACATGGATTTTTTACACATATCTCTGTGGAAGAAGGACATGAGGTTTCGAAAGAAAGGGAAGTTAAGTCCAAGGTACATCGGCCCCTTCGAGATTCTTGATCGTGTTGGGGTTGTGGCCTATCGACTAGCACTTCCTCCTATTATGGACAAGGTGCATGATGTCTTTCATGTATCCCTCTTAAGGAAGTACATACTAGACCCTTCAAATTTACTCTCTTCCGAGGTGGTACAATTGGAAGATGATCTTTCTTATGAGGAGCAACCAGTGAAGATCTTAGATCGTAGATAAAAAGTTCTACGAAATAAGACAATGCCCCTCGTCAAGGTGTTGTGGAGAAACCACAAGCTTGAAGAAGCGACTTGGGAGTCAGAGGATATGATGAAGCTGAGTTACCCACATTTGTTTTAGTGTGGGAAAAGGAAAATTTTGAGGGTAAAATTTCTTAAGGGGGGAATATTGTAACGACCCAAAGTTTCATTAATGGAAAATCCCTCTTGATCCAGTTAATTGTCTCTTTATAAAAAAAATGTTTCTATAAGATTTCAACTTCTTTGGTTTTATGATAATAGTTGTGACCATTACTTTTATATACATTGAAGAGTGATCACATGATTAGTATAAATATAAGGCTTTAACGAACCCAATTTTTACTCAGACAAAGGAAGCGATTGCCTCATCCAATAGAATTGCCCCATACGAAGCCCATTTGTCGGAGCTCAGAAAACAGGTGGCATACTTGGGCTTCACCCTTGACCAAGCCCAAGATGAGTTTCATTATGTCAAGCTCTAACGTGACCGGCTATGGGAAAAGTGGAAGTTGATTGAAATTACCACTCGAGCGATGTTATCCGAGCCACCCCAAGAGTCTGTCACCATCGCACACCTTACCCTTAGGTATTATGTGCCTATTTTAAGGGGTTATGTAACAAATAATTAGTACTATGTTCATGTATATTATTTTTGTATATAATAATGAATATAATTTCTAGTCATTTTTTATACATTGTAAATAGTTTTTAAAGTACAAATGGTATTTTTAGTTATTATTTAATTAAGAAATCTATTTTATTAAATTAAGGGATTTTGGAATTAAATAATATTTTAATAAAATAATAATATTTTTATTAAATTAATTAAATATAAATGATCTTATAAATTTAAGAATGCAATTAAAATGTTATATTATGGTTTGAAAGCCATTTCTATCAAAACCCATGAATTTTTGATAAATGTTTTTTTTATTTTAAAAGTAAAAATTAACATATATATAAATTTTTTAGATAAAATAAATGTCATTTCTGTAATCAGGACGTCGAAATTATCCAACGGTGAATTTTTCATAATTTTCTGAGACAGTCAAATTTTTGGGAAAAAATTAAATACCGTTTAAAAATATAATGTGTTTTATGACATCATAATGACCCAATAGTGATATAATAAAATACTATAATCCTTATTTTCGGCCAACATATGTTTTACCATTAAAATAAAGTGATTTTGGGTTTGTTTGACTTACTTTTCAAAGCATTAATGAACCCCTCAAGACTTATTCAACACTTTGCATTTTTAAATTAATTTCCATGGGAGTGTGACTCACCTCACATCATCAACCTTATTATTTTAATAAGTTCGGACCTTGGCCTTATAAAATATTGTTTTCCTCTTTCCTTTTCCAGAAACCATGGGCAAAAACCATGGGATGGTTTGTGGTTTGGATTAGTTTAATATAAGGGGTCTCAAACCTAAATAACAAATAATTCTCTCACCATTCCTATATAAACCCACCCAAGATCCCACTTCCTCCTCACTAAAATCCTTTAGAGTTCGTCCAACCTATGACATACTCTCTCTATAATCCTCCCAAGGTTCCCCAAGCTCCCAATAAGCCTCTCACAAGCCTCTCTCTAGCCTTTGGAAGCACACTTCCAAGGAAGGGTTTTTTTCTTCCTTTCTAATTTTTGTCAATTTCTTTAAGTTGTATTGCCCTTTTAATTTAAATTATGAATGTTTGGGTATGTTTTCTCACCTCCCCCATACTTCCCTCTTATTGTGTGAATGATGGGAGACCCATTTCTCTCTCATTAAATGCCTCTAATGTACACTTGTTACTATGCCGAAATTCCAAAAGGAACTTCTCTATCTTCTTTTACATTCAAGCAATACTTCTGTATCATGAATATAAATTCATTTTCAATTGTTGGTACATGTATCTATATGAATTACTTACTGTCTATTACATGTAAATATGATGAGGAACCCCTTTCTCTCTCATCAACCATTTTTATGAATTCTTATGTCACGCCATTACGCTGACGAAATCGCATCGATTTTCTAAGCCAATGTCATTGTGTAGTGAATACCATGCCCATTTCTCCATCAAGGGTATTAACCTTTATGAACATTTAATTATTGATTATAAAGTTTCATGTATTAATTCCACATTCCTTTATCGTGTAATAAATGATTATGTTTTATGAATCCATGTTTTATGATCCATGTGGAACACTTATGCATGAAATGAAATGCTTAAGAAGGGTGTGCCCTTATAGCGTTCCAATGCATTGGATAAAGTATAGTATCATGATACGTCATGTGCAATGAGTGTTGACCCATTCTAATTCAAGTACAATGAGGGTTTACTCGTGCTTCATGTGCAGTGAGGGTTTACTCATGCTCCATGTGCAATGAGCCTTAGCTCATGCTAATTCAATGTTAAGTGTTGTTGCCACATTTCCATGTTATGATTATCATGATTTATCATGCCTTTATGTTAATGTTTCTTTTATGTTCTATTGATATGCCTATTGTCTAACCTGTATTGTACCTCTCATGTTATTCCATGTGTACTCCCTTACTAGGCTTTATAGATCACCCTTTTCTTATTCATGTCCTCAGGTTATCCCATGCAACGCTAATTACGAGAGAATGTAGTGGTCATGTAAAGGAAGTTTTCAATAAAGATGTTGTATTTCATGTTTTAAGTGTTTATGTAATGATCCTAAACCCCAAAGACACTAATCCTATCAATCTTCTTTGTTGTATCAAGTGAATCTTTATGTAACAAATCATGTTTAAGTTGTAATAAAAAGCAGGGTTGTCATATTACATGTTTGTGTAGGATCTATAATAGATGTACCTTTTGGTAATAATCCGGAAAATCGAATATTTGGTATTCACTTATTATCACTTGGTGCATGAAAGGAGGAATAACTGTATACCTGGTTCGAAATTCATGAGGGATTTTAATTGTTTTATTATATACCATTTTTGAATCACTATGAGTAATTGATTTTTAATTTACATTGAGGGATTGGGTTGATAAGTATAATATAACCCCTTATAATGTAACCTTGGTTAAACTAAGATTTATATATGTAAAACTAAATGAATTACATGCTAACATGATGATAAGGGTAAAAGGTTTAATAGTTGAATCACTTTCAGGTTGTTGATTTTGATATTTCTCAATTATAATTAATGGTTTTTCAATCATGTCATTCATTTTATTTCTTATAATTGATGTAACAAAAAGGAACCATGAGGGTAAAGGATAATGTGGAGATTACCTCAATGATAAAATCATTAAAATGAGAGTTGGAGAAAAAAACTACTGAATATCCCAAACTAGGGATCATGAAATATGATTAATAATGTGAATATTTTCAAATTCCCAAACACATCAAAGTAGATAATGGCATAGTCTCATTAAAGATAAACTGACTAATACAATAAAAAAATTGATTAATTTCCTATATATCAAAAATATGGTAAGAATCACCAAGGATTTTTTATCATTGGGATTTTATGATTCTTTAATTATGGAATAGAGGGTTACAAATTATCAAACTAACATAGTAAAATGAAGAGTTTTGTTACGCGATTAAAAAAATATATTTTATCCTAGGACACCATTAATAACTTAATTTCGTATGTTTGGGTAACTTGGTAATTGTCTATGTAAATTACCATGTCCACAAAATTTAAATGAAAACAAGAATCACAAAAAAACATGGGAAGGAGTATAATGGAATTACTATGAATGACTGAAACTTATATTTTTTATTAAGAAAACACTTTTTTGGGAAAACTGAGAAACCGAAAGGTTCAGCATACAACAAAAACACCCAAGCAGAAAACCAGAAACAGACCCGACCAAGCAAAGATAACACTGCCAACCCCAATGCAGGACCACTCGGTGATCCCATGCAAGCATGGTCCCTCCCAAAGGCAAAGCCCTCCCTCAAATTCAACCAAGTCCCAAATGGCCTGCAAAGTGGACAGAGGTGTGCTCCAGCCCATCGGAACCAGTCTGGCCCTCATACTTTCCCACACACATCAACCGAGATTTCAGAATCATTGATAAACAATTTGATTCTGCCAGAGCCCGTATCCCTAAAAAGCTTCCACGATAAGAAGAATACCTGATAGTGTGGTTCCTCCCTCAGCAGATCTTCATGTGCAGAAGTCATCTTGTTCCAAACCTGGATATACTCATCAAGTTTGATCACCCCCTTGTTGAAGCCGCCAACCAGAATCATATCTTGTTTGTCAACCCATTTATATTGCTCCTCATTGAGATTCACGTCAAAGGTCCGACCCATAATCCTAGCTACATCCTCCTCCGAAGCATTGAGATATAGAACCTGCTCTTCCACCTTCTCATCTGAGGACAATATCAAGTCCAAGGATGGGTCAGACTTACCAGACGAAGTTGAATGACATCCAACCCCTCTGCCCATCTCCTCAGCCACTACCCTTTTAGCTGACCGAGTCTTCATAGGAGGTGGCAGGGAGGAGTAGTTCTTCTTACCCCTCCTCCTCTTGTCACTCCTATTGCTCTTCAGACCTTGTTCTCCTTCAGAGTAGACTTTACTGACCTCCAGGGGTTCTTCATGGGGATCCTCTTGATGCTCTACCACAGCAAGACTGGCAAATATGTTGCTCAGATTGACCGGAGTTCGAGTTGGAGAAACTGCTCCCCCTGCCTGAGATCCCGAGTCTGGTCCCCCTATTTCCTCAACACTGGTTAAGAGAGGAATTTCCAAGACCTCCTCCTGCATAACACCAGGTTCGTCCTCCCCCATCCCCTCCTGAGAAGCCTGTTCTGCCCTGCCAGCATTGAGCATACCTTCCTCCGACCACTTGTTCCCCGCACCAGCCTCCATGGAGCAGCTGGCCAACCGTCCTTCTCTGTTAACCACACTATCCAACATGTTGATTTCCGTGTTCAGAGTTTGGCTCACCGACTCACCGGGGTTGTGTGCTGTCTTGAGACCCCTTCCCATAAACTGGAAAGTAGTATCCAGGTTCACCACCTTGGAGTGTCCAGTTTCCCTCCTGCACTTCCCAACAGAATCCGAAGGTAAATCTGCAGCATCCTCAGGTAAAGGAGCCTTCCCTTTGGTCTTATCTAATCCTACCTCCTCCCGAGACGCCCCCAGCCCCATTGAGACCTTGACCTCACTTGACTTAAGAGGGTCTAAGTCAGCATGAGGCCGGCCTGCAAGGGTGTCCTGGGCACTGCTGTGTCCAGCATTAGTGGTACTCTTACCTTATATAATAGAGTTTTAGATGAATTGTAAGTATTTTATTCTTAGAAATATATTATATCAATTAAATTTTCTAATATTATTAAATCCCCACACTAGGGATTTTATTATTGAATAAATATTTTATTGGTATTTTTATATTATTCATATTTTAATTTTATAGGAATTTTCATTTTGGGAATCTGATTATACTTACTTCAGATAAATTTAATGCAATTTTAGTGATGTATTGGCTCTCTCCACTTAGAGGGAAAATTATTTTGATTTAGAAAACATAATTTCATATTAACTTCTAATAATATATCAATTAAAGGATGGAAATAAAAAAAACCTCAAAAAAATTATATAGTAATGGTCTTAAAAATAAATAATAGTAGACTCTTGGCCCATATAGTCGGAGAAAAACTAAATATTATCGATAATCATATTCCATGGAAAGAAAAATGTTTCCTATGTTTATATGGTTGATACCTTTCTCGAAACTATATCATATTTGTTATCCACTATTTATATACCCATATCTATTTCCTTTGGTATGTGATATTTATAATTGAGAGGATGCAATTTATTTGAAGGGGGGATGCAATGACCCAAAAGTCTAGACCCTGTAAAATAGATTTTATGTTTGATTCCATACATTACATTCTACACCCAACATAAATGGAAAAACATATTATAATAACACTATTAATACATCAATAATAAATAAAAATACACTAAACCACTAAAATTTATTACCTTTATATGATAAATAATTAATATGAGTTAATATTGGAAAATGTTATTTTCAATAAAATTCCTTTTGATTATATTATTTATTTTATTTTCAAAAAATATTTTTGAAATGAGAGAATATAAATTCTATTAAAATAAATTAATTTTTTATTTATCATATCAAAATATACTTATTACATTTTTTTTGATTTTTTTCTGAATGATTTGATTTTTAGATGAAACATATTGTTATTGAAAAAATTATTATTTTTATGAATTTATAATTATGAAATAAAATAATAAAAGTATTAAAAACCTATGGAATTAAATATGTTTTTAATGATTAAAATTACAAATTTTAATATATTATTTTGTCTTATAAATGCTATGTTCGACATATTTTTCATTGAATTAAAATTTTATATTAATTGAAGTAGTTTTCGGTCTTTTCTATGAATCAAGTTTTTGAAAGGTTACAATCAGTTTTTGATATAAATGAAAGAACCATACCTTAATTTTTTTATAATAAAAAAATCAATATTTTAGAAATTGATAATTTTAATAACTATCGATTACTCAAATATTTTCAGCTCAAAAACACTTGTTTTAAAAAAAATTGATTGTATAGTTTATGTGTGCTTTTTATAAAATTAAAATTTTAAAACCATAGTTTTTTTTAAAAAAATTTAAAATTTTAATTCAGTGGTAATGATTTTTTAATAGGTTAAATAATAATTACATTCATTAAAATTCAGTACTGAGGTTAAAAATTATTATTCAAGGAAAAAGTAAATTAGGGTAAAAGTAAAAAATTTTAAAGAAAATTAATAAAACTATAAAAATTGACTCTGTAATTATAAGGAAACAAACTTAAACATTACTTAATCTTGATTTATTTCATGAATACACATTGAGGATCTTTTCAGGTTTAGAGTTTTAGAGAATTAGATCATAAATCATGCATTACATTCCACATTTCAACAAGGTGGTTACATAAAAGACAGTATTCTTTTTTCCCATCAAAGGAGACATATTTAAAATAAAACATTGATTCTTTCTTGACACTTCCTCGACACTATCATCACATCATGTACCTTTCCTTTGACCAGTGAAAAACATTTCAAAAACATGGGATGAGAATAAAAAGCTTAGTAAGGGATATAAAAGTACAGAATGAAAACATTAGTCCATGTACACATAAGAATTAATGAAAATATACTTTACTCAAAAAACATAATCATTTTATCATACCTCATGAAATCATACGATTTATGAATAACTCATAGAAAACATAATTCATAAAGGTAACTTGAGGCATTAATAACATTGTTACACAGGGAGTGACCCTCATGGCTACGTTTGGAATACCCATCACAGTATATTCCCTAAATCTCATCAGAGAAACCTTAGAGTTTAACTCCTTCGCATTACCCATTTCATTGGAGAGATATATCGGCCTCACCATCCCTTATTTTATCACGGAACCACCCGTCTTCATAAACAATGCCCAAGAACCATAACAGAATCATATCACATAAAACATGCATAAAGGAAACATAACATTTCAACATTTCAATCACAAGATATCAATACAACACATTGATATAATCAAAAATAATATCCAAACCATTTTCAATAACAAAATAAAAGAAAATTAAAATGTGGTATTTATTTATTATTTAAAAAAAGTTATGGCATGTAGAGGAAGCCGAAACTCAAATAATGGTCACGGTGGCGGAGAAGACGTTGTCGCCGCATATGTATGAAAAAAATATTCCCTTTTGTCATTTAGTAAAATGCTTCGTATGAAAAATATTCCTTTTGAATAAAATTAAAATTAAAAGGGGTTTATAAACTGTAATAAAGAAATTTGTGCATAAAACAAAATATGCCTCAATGAAAGGATATTGAGACGAAGTCACATACCTCATGTCCAACTTGACTCGCTCATTCATTAATCTCCTGAATAATAAACTATAGTTAATTTATACTTGATTAAGAACCTTTTTCAAGTTCATTATTCCTTTTCTATCACTTATTACCATGTTATTAACATTATGTAATTATTTAAGTTAATAATGGTCGTTTTGTCGACCCTTGGTACTTGAGTCAAAAATAAACTTCTTATAATTACAAGTTGTTCATGTGGTAAAATATCCATTTTATCCAGAATTATATTCATGATGTAGATATCATATATATCATATATATTCGGTATATACATTCATTTATAATATTACATAACATTTAGAGGTAAGAAATGAAATGCACCGTTCATGGAGACAGTAAGCAGTACGTACGCATGAACGCTACTTTCATTTCTATTTCATATTTAATGGAATGAAATCATAATGATATAAAGTTATATTATAATTACAGTGTGATATCATATGTAATACCATTATCTCCTTCCGTTATATGTCCCACATATGGCATTAACGAATCAAATCACTTTGAGGGGGCGGTAGTCTGCACTTCCTAAAATGAAGATATCGTGTTTACCCATAATGGAAACCATAAGGTATGCCATAAATGAAAAATAAAGAATCATAAGGTAAACATCGAAATAATATATATCATATATAAATAGAGTGACATCTTAATGTCCACCATGAAAGGTGTTAAAAGAAGATTGAACAATCATCGTTTCGTGAGGCAGAAATTCACCAACCAGAAAAAATAGTATATTCTTTAACCATTAGACGGAGGTGTGTGAAAGTGTAGCTCGAATACTTCTCATAAAAACATCCTATTATATTGAATATATAGGTGTTGTTACAAAATAAAGGAATAAAAAGATTTTAGGGGGTAGTAGAATCAAAATAAAACAAAAGAATACAGGTGAAGACATTACCCTTAAATCGGGTAACTCCTCTTGGTTTGAACGAAAAATGTTTATTCAAGAAATTTATCCCTAATCAAAGGATTCTAGGATTAATAGAGGAATTTTTAGAGATAAAAGGATCAGATCTTGGCCGAACCAATGGCTTGAGAGGTGTGGGTAAGGTGGTAGAGTTGGGGGCCTTTTATAAGAGGGAGGAGGGGAACTCTTGGAATGTCAAGAAATGTTACATTATTATATAATGAGTTTCAGATTTTAAAGGTCCCACAATTATATATTTCTAGGATAAGTTGATAAGGGTTCAAAATCCACCCATCCAATAGGGCTTTGACAAGTGTAAGTCTTATATTTTACATTATCTTTTCATTTTATTTAAATCGTTCATTAATGAGGTAATCGATGCATCATCATGGTGTCATAAAAAAGTTAATTTATTTAAATTCAAAAAATTATAAAAAAATACTATGTTGTAGGAAATCTTTTTATATTTATAATGACTATTTATAGTCTAAGATATCATTTATGTAGACAAAACTAAATTTTTTTACTTGGGTGATACATACTTTTGTTATACTTTCCTTTTAAAAACACAAAATTATAAAGCGTCACTATAACCCAAATGTGATTCCATGAGGTCCCAAAGTTTGGAACAAGGCATACCATGGTAGGCCATGACACAACCAGTAGCACTAGGACACATGTTGGGGTCATTTATTATTATTATGATATTATTTTATTACCCTTAACTACCCGATTACTAATTAATCATGATAATTAAAGATAATTATCGTCATTACTATTCATAATGTCCAAAAACAAAAGATGTCTTAATTAAATAATTTGGACCTTTTGATTCCAAATATGTAATCCATTTTAACAAATTCCAATCACAGAAATTGTAGTAATTAATTTGAAAACAATTCCTGTTGTCAAAAGAAATAGCAGGTTTTTTAGAAACAATATCTATCAATAGTTTGACAATTGTTTAGGTCCAATTTCAATGAGAAATTAATTCCAATGACCAAAATTGGATTAAATGGTAAAAACCTATTCTATTTACAATTTAAAATCAATTAAAAAGATAATCTATCCATATAATTAAATTAGATAAAAAACAGTTTTGAAGTAAAATGCAGTATTTTTAACTATTCATTAAAAAATGAACATTTTCAGAAAAATACCAAAAATTTGTCCAGAGTAAATTTAAATGTCCCAATACTAAATAATAAGTTTATTTTGACAAATAGAGCTTATAAAATTGTCAAAAGAAATATTTAAAAATGGTTCACCATCAAAAGGAGGTAAAACAATCTAATAAAAATATTAGAGAATTCAATGCTTAAGATTGGATTTATTATCATTTTAAGCCTCTAAAAAATATCTAATTCATAAATAGTCATAGATATGAAAATCCATAATTATTTACTTACTTGGGATGTTACATCCTTCCCCCATTTAGAAAATTGTGTCCTCGCAATTTATTTACTTATCGAATAAGTTGGGGTATTTATCCCTCATTGAATTTTCAGATTCCCATGATGCCTCTTCAATCAGGTGGTTTTTCCCCAAAATATTTACTTGATGGATCACATTATTCCGCAATACTTACTCCCTGTGGTCAAGAATCTGGACTGATTGTTCCTCATAAGATAGATTCTCTTCCATCTGAACTACCTCTGGACTCAAAACATGAGATGGATCTGGCATGTGCTTTCCTGACATTGAAACATGAAAAACATTGTGTACCTGAGTTAAACTTGGAGGTAAAGCCACTCGGTATAAAAATGATCCAACTCTCTCTTTAATTTCATATGGTACAATGAACCTTGGACTTAGCTTTCCTTTCTTACCAAATCACATCACACTTTTCCATGGAGATACTTTGAGAAAAACATGATCACCTACCTCAAAAGAGATATCCTTCCTCCTGTTGTCCGCAAAACTTTTCTACCTGCTCGGAGCTATTATCATGTTCTTCATAATCAACTAATCTTTTTCTACCAACTCTTCTACAAATTCTGGTCCCATAAACATCCTTTCACCCACTTCATCCCAAAAATCAGAAGTTTGACACCACTTCCCATATAAGGCCTCAAATGGTTCCATTTGTATACTGGAATGAAAACTGTTATTATAAGAAAAATCAACCAAAGAAAGTTGTTGGTCGCAATTTCCATGATAATCCATCAAACAAGAATGTAGCATATCCTCCAGAGTCTGAATTGTTCGTTCTGACTACCCATCTGACTGAGGATGAAAAGCTATACTAAAATTTAATTCAGTACCCAACGACTTCTGAAGGCCTTTCCAAAAGTTAGAAGTAAACCTGGGATCACTATCAGATATAATGGAGAGGGGAACTCCATGTAACCTGAATATCCCTTTAATATACAAATGAGAAAGTTGATCTAGGGAAATTTTATCTCGTATAGCATGGAAATGAGACGATTTAGTCAAGCGATCAACAATAACCCATATTGCATTATTACCTCGAGGTGTCTTCAGCAACCCCACAATGAAGTCCATGGATATATTCTCCCATTTCCACTCTGGCACTGGTAAAGGCTAAAGAATCCCTTTCTATAACTGTCGCTCTGCTTTAACCTGTTGACAAGTCAAATACTTCATAGTAAAATCAGCAATATCTCTTTTCATTCCACCCCACCAGTAATACTCTCGAAGATCTCTATACATCTTAGTACTGCCTGGATGAACTAAAAACGGAGAACTATGAGCTTCACATACCAACTCTCTCTCCAACTGTGAATCACACAGCACACACAATCTCTTCCCAAATCTCAAAACACAATCATTATAAATGTTGAATTCATGTAACTTACCATTCTAAACCATTTCTACCTTTTATTTCAACTCACTTTCTTGCTTCTGAGCTTGATTAATTCTGTCTGATAGAGAATATTTCACTGATACCTAAAACAAAACGGAAGAACATCCTGCACAAACAACTTCTATGCCAAAGTTCATCAAATAATTAACCAAAGCATCACGTTCCAAACGTATCATGGTTAATGAAGCATTACTTTTTCGACTCAAAGCATCAGCCACTTTATTTTTTTTTCCCGGATGGTAATGAATTGTACAATCATAATCCTTGATTAATTCTAGCCATCTCCTATGTCTCATGTTCAATTCTTTCTGAGTGAATATATACTTTAAACATTTGTGATCGGTATGTATTTCACATTTTACACCATACAAATAATGCCTCCAAATTTTTAAAGTGAAAACAACGACAGCTAATTCCAAGTCATGTGTAGGGTAATTTACCTCATGAGTTTTCAACTAACGTGAAGCATAAGAAATTACCTGATGATTCTGTATTAAGACGCAACCAAGTCCTTTCAATGAAGCATCACTATAGATAACAAACTCACCATTCCTGGAAGGTAGTGCCAAAACTGGAGCATTCACCAATCTTCTTTTCAACTCCTGAAAACAATCATCACATTCTTTTGTCCATATAAACTTAACACCCTTCTGAGTTAGCTTAGTCATTGGACTAGATAACCGTGAAATGATTTTAACAAACCTTCGGTAATAGCATTCCAAACCACAAAAACTACAAATCTCAGTTACATCTGTGGGTCTTGGACATTCTTCAACAACCTTTTTTTGGAAAGATCAAAAGTTATTCCATCTTTATAAACAATGTGACTAAGGAAATAAATTTGTTGCAAACAAAACTCATACTTGCTGAATTTCCCAAACAATTTCTTTTCTTTTAAGGTTTGAAAAATAACCCTTAAATGACATTCATGCTCCTCTTTACTTTTAGAAAACACCAAAATATCATCAATGAAAACAACCATAAACTTATCCATGAACTCATGGAAAATTCTATTGATAAGGTCCATGAATACAGTAGGTGGATTTTTCAACCCAAAAGGCATTACTAAAAATTCATAATGACCATATCTTGTATGAAACACAGTCTTTGGAACATCTTCTTCCTTTACCTTCAACTGATGGTACCCTAATCTCAGGACAATTATTGAAAAATACTCAGCTCTCTGGAGCTGATCAAACAAATCATTGATATGAGGAAAATGATATTTTTTCTTAACAGTGATGTTATTAAATGCTCTATAATCAATGAAAAGTCTCATTGAACCATATTTATTTCTAACAAATAAGATAGGAGCACCCCATGGTGATGTGCTAGGTCGAATTAAACCTTTATCTAGTAAGTCTTGTAATTTCTCCTTCAACTCTAAAAGTTCAATTTGAGCCATTCGATAAGGGGGTTTTGAAATTGGCTTAGAATCAGGAACTAAGTCAACAGTAAATTCAACTTCCTGATATGGTATTATTCCAGGAAACTCATCAAGAAAAATATCAGGATACTCAATTACCACTGGCACATCATTAATCTTAATGGTTTCTTTGTTTTCAACAATATGTGAAAGGTAAAATTCCTTTCTATCTTTTACAAGTTTCTTAGCCTCTTGGTAAGTTATCAATAGTAAGGATTCATTATTGTACACAAACTGAAATACTTTCTGAAAAGAAACTTCTTTAGCTATACAATCAATCTTATCCTGGTAAACAGAGATCCAATCCATACCCAAGATAACATCAAACTCTACTAGTGGTAAAACAATAAGGTTTTCAAGTAGGTTCTTTCCACGGATAAGGATAGGTAGATTCTTATAAATTCTTTTTTCCTCAACATTTCCCCCATGTGTTTTTACCACAAGCTCAGGAGTCCTTTCTTGAGATGGAATTCACAATTTAATTGAAAAAATTTTAGAGATGAAAGAATGTGTAGACCTCAAATGAAACAACACATTGGAATGATCTGAAAAAACAAACAAAGTACCTGATACCACTTCATTTGATGGCCCAAAATCAGCTAAAGTAGTTGCAAGGAATTTCACCACACCTTTCTGCTTGTAGTCTGACTGCTTCCCATCATTTGAGCTCTTTGTCGAACACTCGTATGCATAATGACTCATCTCATTGCACTTGAAACATTTCACTAACTGTAAATAAAATTTGGTCTTACCATCACCCTAATCTTTTTCAGTGCAATCACGAGCCTTAGGTCCCATCTTACCACATCAGTAGCACTTTCCAGAATTCAAAAGACATTCCCCAGCATGCTTTTTACCACATTTATCACAAACTGAAAACTTAGTTTTCTTAACATCATACCTTTTTTAAGGATTCTTCCCTTTCTCCTGCCACCTCTGTCACTTATTCTATTAGTTTTTATAGAACACTTGATCATCTTCAAACTCCATTCCCACATTCTCAACAAATCGAACAAGCTTTTCATAACTTTTTAACTCACAAGAAGCTAATGCCCCTCTATTATTTGGATTTAATCCTGGGTAAAAATGATTGATTTTACTATCAAGGGCTCAGATAAAATTTGGATCATACCTTGCCAATCTAGTGAAGTTTTCTTCATAATAAGCCACTAAATCATCCTCTTGCCCCAATTCCAAGAATTGTTTTCCATCCTAAGTCAAACAGCCTTAGGAAAATATTTCTCAAGAAACATACCTTTGAATTCATCCCAGTAAAGAGCATCAATCTCATCAGTGTCCCTGATATTTTTAACCATAGACCACCACTGATCTGCTTTACCCTCCAAATGGTAAATAGTAAGACTAACCTTTGGATTTTCTAAGCACCCCATGACATCGAAAATCTTCTCCAGTGCATTAATCCACCCTTTAGCTAGAACAGGGTCAGATGATCCTCTGAATGATGGGGGATGTTGCCTCATGAAATGTTCCACCACTAACATGTTCCTCCATGGTTGATCTGGCTGATCTCGTGCATGGATACCACCACCATTTATTTCTTGAGTCAACTGCACCATTACTGCAACAAACTATTGAGTTCCAATTCTGACCATCTCAGGATGCTGATTCGGAAGGTAATTTCCTTTTGTATGCCTTCCTAGCACTATTTCCCTATTTCCTCTATGTAAAAACATTCTGAACAAACATTTCTTAGATGAAGCAACATGGTAATCTTCAAATGCTATATCATTTCATTTAGACCATAAAAAATATTTTTGGATAATCATTTAATAGAATTCTAACTCCTAAAGTTATCTAAACCAACCTTTGATACCAACTATAAGGCCCCAGTCTTAAACATTACTTAATATTGAGTTATTTCAAGAATACACATTGAGTATCTTTTCAGGTTTAGAGTTTTAGAGAATTAGATCATAAATCATGCATTAAATTACACATTTCGACAAGGTGGTTACATAAAAGACAGTATTCTTTTTCCCATCAAAGGATACATATTTAAAATAAAACATGGATTCTTTCTTGACACTTCCTCGACACTATCAACAAATCATGTAACTTTCCCTTGACCTGTGAAAAACATTTCAAAAACTTGGGATGAGCATAAAAAGCTTAGTAAGAGATATAAAAGTACGAAATGAAAACATTAGTCCACGTATACATAAGAATTAATGAAAACTTACTTTACTCATAAAACATAATCTTTTTATCATACCTCATGAAATCATAAGATTTATGAATAACTCATAGAAAACATAATACATAAAGGTAACATGAATCATTCATAACATCCTTACATAGGGAATAAACCTCATAGTTACGTTTGGAATACCCATCATAGTATATTCCCTAAATCTATTCGGAGAAACCTTAGCATTTAACTCATTCACGTTACCCAATTCATTGAAGAGCTATATCAGTCTCACCTGCCCTTATTTTATCACGGAACCAACCATCTTCATAAACAATTCCCAAGAACCATAACATAATCGTATCACATAAAACATGCATAAAGGAAACACAATATTTCCACATTTCAATCACAAGATATCAATATAACACATTTATATAATCAAAAAATTATCAAAACCATTTTCAATACCAAAATAAAATAAAATTAAAACATGTTATTTATTTTTTATTTTAAAAAATTTATGGCTTGTAGAGGAAGCAAAACTCAAATAATGGTCATGATGGCGGAGAAGTCGTTGTCGCCGCATACGTACGGCAAAAACATTCCTTTTTGTCGTTTAGTAAAACTATTCATATAAAAAAGATTCATTTTGAATAAAAGTAAAATACAAAAGGGTTTTATACACCGTATAAAATAAAGTTGTGTATAAAACAAAATATGCCTCAATGAAAGGAGATTGAGACGAAGTCCAATACCTCGTGTCCGACTTGACTCGATTGTTCTTCAATCTCTTGAATAATATAATAGAGTTAATTTATACATTCTTAAGAACCTTTTGCAAGTTAATTATTCTTTTTATACCACTTATTACCATGTTATGAACATTATGTAATTATTTAAGTTAATAATGGTCATTTTGTCGACCCTAGGTACTAGAGTCAAAAATAAACTTCTTATAATTACAAGTTGTTCATGTGGTGAAATATCCATTATATCCAGAATTATATTCATGGTGTAGATATCATATATATCATATATTTCCAGTATATACATTCATTTATAATATTACATAACATTTAGAGGTAATAAATGAAATGCACCGTTCATGGAGACGGTAAGTCGTACGTACGCATAAACGCTACTTTCATTTCTATTTCGTATATAATTGAGGGAAATCATAATGATATAAAGGTTGATTAGAATTCCAGTATGATATAATATGTAATACCATTATCTCCATCCTTTATACATCCCATATATGGCATTAATGAATCAAATCACTTTGAGGGGGCGGTAGTCCGCACTTCCTAAAATGAAGATATCGCTTTTACCCATAATGGAAACCATAAGTTATGACATAAATGAAAAATACAGAATCATAAGGAAAACATAGACATAATATATATCATATATAAATAAAGTTACATCCTAATGGCCACCATTAAATGTGTTAAAAGAAGATTGAACAATCATCGTTTCGTGAGGCAGACATTCGTCAACCACAAAAATAGTATTTTCATTAACCATTAGATGGGCGTGTGTGTAAGTGTAGCTTGAATCCTTATCATAAAGACATCATAGTATATTTAATATACTGTTTTTGTTACAAAATAAAGTAATAAAAAGTGTTTAGGGGGTAGGAGAAGCAAAATAAAACAAAAGAACACATGTGAAGACGTTATCTTTAAATCGGGTAACTCCTCTTGGTTTGAACCAAAAGGGTTTCTTGAAGAGCTTTCTGCCTAAGGTAAGGATTCTAGGATGATGAGAGGGATGTGGAGAGATAAAATGATCAGATCTTGGCCGAACCAATGGCTTGAGAGGTGTGGGTAAGGTGGTATATGTGAGGTCCTTTTATAAGAGGGAGGAGGGGCACTCTTGGAACGTCAAGAAATGTTACATTATTATATAATGAGTTTCGGATTTTAAAGGTCCCAAAATTATATATTTGAGTATAAGGTGATAAGGATTCGAAACCAACCCATCAAATTGGTCTTTGAAAAGTTTAAATCTTAGATTTTACATTATCTTTTCATATTATTTAAATTGTTCATTAATGAGGTAATCGCTGCATCATCATGGTGTCATAAAAAATTTAATTTATTTAATGTCTAAAAATTATAAAACAAATACTATGAAGTATGAAATATTTTTGTATTTAAAATAACTATTTATAGTCTAAGATATCATTTATTGAGAAAAAAAATTGTTTAACTTGGGTGATATATACTTTGGTTATACTTCCCATTTAAAAACATAAAATGATAAAGTGTCACTATCACCCAAAAGTGATTCCATGGGGTCCCAAAGTTTGGCACACGGCATCACATAGTCGGCCATGACACAACCAATATCATTAGGACACATTTCGGGGTCATTTGTTATGATTATGATATTATTTTATTACCCTTAACTACCTGATTACTAATTAATCACGATAATTAAAGATAATTAC
The DNA here is from genome assembly GCA_963277665.1 of Viscum album. Taxonomy (NCBI): domain Eukaryota; kingdom Viridiplantae; phylum Streptophyta; class Magnoliopsida; order Santalales; family Viscaceae; genus Viscum; species Viscum album. Next base: position 526,662,052 of record OY728150.1, read on the forward strand.
CGTCGTTACTATTCATAATGTCCAAAAACAAAAGAGTCTTAATTACATAATTTGAACCTTATGATTCCAAATATGGAATCCATTTTATGAAATTTCAAACATAGAAATTTTTGTAATTAATTTAAAAATAATTCTCGTTGTCAAAACAAATAGCGGGTTTTTTAGAAAAAATATCTATCAAAAGATTGACAATTGTTTATGTCCAGTTTCAAAGTGAAATTAATTACAATGACCACCACTGGATTAAATGGTAAAAATATATTCTATTTATACTTTAAAAAAAATTAAAAAGATAATATATCCATATAATTAAATTAGATGAAAGAGCGGTTTTGAAGTAAAATGCAGTATTTTTCACTATTCATTAAAAATGAACATTGTTAGAAAAATACCAAACATTTATCCAAAGTTTATTTCAATGTACTAATACTAAAGTATAAGTTTATTTTGAAAAATAGAGCTTCTAAAATTTCCAAAAGATATATTTAAAAATGGTTCGCCATTAAAAGGTTGTAAAACAATCTTTTAAAAATATTAGAGAATTCAATGCTTAAGATTGGATTTATTCTCATTTTAAGCCTCTAAAACACTATCTAATTCATAAATAGACATAGATATGAAAATAATTAATTCTCTAATTAATTTTGATGTTACAGTAATGAGTGGATAAGGGGAGTTTCAACCCACACCAACTTTACCCTCTTAATTGTTTCACATTTTTTGTTCAGTTACTCTTGAATAGTAACTTTACATTGTTCAAAATTTAATTATTACATCCAATATTCCCATTGTCATCACTTAAAAAAATGAAATAATTACAAAAATTCAAGACCCCCCAATTATTTAAATTTATTACCAAGAATATGACACCTTTACCCTCATATTATCGTATCTCGCTTCCATAAGATTCCATCCACCTTTAGTTTTCTTATTCCCATCATTTTAAAGGCTTTTCTATGAAAATAATAATGCTTCAAAAATGAGTTATACTTTTTCTTACTCTTTTATCTTAATGTACTCTTTAATAAATATTATATAACCATATTAGTATGATGAAAATAATTTCATTAGTATATTGAAAGTGTTATTATAATAATTCAACAGAACTTATTCAGTACTTTCTATCCACTAAGAGAGACAAAAATATTGACTGTGTATACGTGCGGACTACAACATCCACCATGCGATGTGTGTTTTTCATAAACGACTATAAAGGATAGATTTTATGAATAAATATGTAATCTATGAAATTAATAAAATTTATAAATGATCATATTTTATATAAAATCATTTTATTTAATTATTGAGAAATGAGGTCATTAATCATGCGTATGTGCAGACTACAACCTCCATGAATCATGATATCAATTTATCATCCCCACTAATAATTGATGGTTCTTATAATGGAATATATCTGAGTATCTGGGTTTTATGACATTCTTATGATTCTGTATGTGTGTAACACTCTGAAGTTTAAATATATAATTATCATTAAATAATTTTATATGTTTGATGGATGTCACCACACACAACCCCAAACAAGAAAAAAAATGTGATATTATTATACCATTAAAACATGATCATTGAATGATAAAGAATGATTTGAGGGAACAACAAAATGAATTATTTATAAATAAAATAAAATACACTTTTAATATGAATGATACTCAATCAATATACCTGGAATGGAAAACAAGATCATTAATTATTTAGAAAAGTATTTTTATTTAAAATTACATTCTATGAAATTTAAATTTATATTTCAAGTAACATGTGATTATTAATAAACAATATTTTTTGTAAATACCTGGTTAATATTAATTTATTATAAAATAATAGGAAATATGAATGATAATGGTTAACATTATAAAAAAGCTGCATTTCAATAAAAATATTTTTTAAATATATCTCTCCATTTTATTTAAAATTTATTTTTATAAAAAAATAGAACCTAAACATAAAAATTGTAAATATTTTATTTATTTTTCATAAAAATATTTTATTAAGATTATGTTTTTATTTTTTAGATGAATTATTTTTAGGATAATAGTGAAAATGATCATTTTTAAAAATAAAATTTATTTTTTTGAAATTAGTTGTATATAAGGTTGAATTAAAGATTCATGAAACATTTTTATAAGATCAAATATTTATTTTATATGTTACATTATAATTTTCAATTTTTTTTAATACACAAACCTATTTTTGATATTTTAAATCATAAGTAATATTTTCTCAGACATTTTAATACATTATATATTTTTATTTTAAAATTAATTTTTATCACCTTTCAAAATAGAATCAAATTAAATGGATATAAAACATATCATAATTGGTTCAAAATTTTATAGTGAGGACAATTTTACATCTTGTAATTATGATTAATTTACATAATCTAAATCTAATTACAATGGTAAAATATAGAATTAGAAAATTAATAATTTAATGTGTAAAGTGATTCAAACATGATGAAAACATTTATGAGGTAGAGATTATGAGGGTTATTTTGAAATTATCCCTTTATTTATCAATTATATTTCAATTTTTGATCTACTAGACATGTTTATATTTCCCCCCCTTTATATTAAGTTGAAATATTTATCAAAATGCTATACCCAACTCTTAAAAAAGGTATATCTCATCACCCATTCAAGGAACTCATAAAATTTTAGTGTCCTCCTAAATATATAAGAATTTTACATCCCCTATAACATTATTTCACTATCATGTGATTCGGGTCAATTGGTATTAGCCTATGGTATCTATGTTAGAAGGATTTTCTATAGAAATCACATAGTTCTCTTCGTGGGTATTCATTTTTACATAGATTTTTGCATTTCTATTTTTTTTCCAAAATCTAATTTTTTAATATATATGTAACGAAATAATATTTGTTTTGATAATTAATGTTATTTATATATAGTAATAATTACAAACATCATTTTATATTTTCTATTATGAATAACTTAGCCATAATTGGGGCATTGTTTGGACTACCGCCTCCATGACGCAACTGGTTTTTTTCCGTTCACCTCCTAAAAATACTTATATAAAAAGGTAATTTCATAAATAAAATTTATAGTTGTATCATGATTATGATAATAATATAATAAATTTTTCTATGACTTCCTCTTGTTCTATGAAAATTAAATCATCACACATGAGTACTTGTGGACTACCACCTCTATGGAATGATTGATTTTAGTTTTACTTTTCATCATCCCTTGAAATGGATGGTTAGTAGTATGTGATCAAATGATAATTATATTTTATATGATATCATTAAGGTTTTGGAAATAAATGACCAAGGAAAATTTATCATTTGTTCAGTCATTTAAAACAAGTGAACTTAGAACCAAATGTCCTCTTATTTAAATGTAATGACTTTATATAAATTATATTATAATTATAATTATGTAAAATTATGATATATAACAGTAATTAAAACAAAATTATGTCATTATTCATTGGTTATAATGATATTTTAACTAAACCACAACATAATCATCCATTAATCATGGTAGCTTTATGTTTTTGTCGATTAAACCACCCAATTGGACAATCCTATTATTTATGTCATGGATGAATATGAGAAATTTTTTGTGGTATAATGTGATATAATTATGAAAATAATTTCTTTCTTTTATATCTTTTAATATCGTATATACAATTTAAATAATTAATTAAAAACAACTTTTGTTCATTAAGAATGATTAAAACAAGACCATCTTAGAATTCATCTAAATTATTGGAAGCCAAAACTACCATGAAATGATATTATATAATTATTATATCATGTAACATATATTATATTACCTTTATTTATATATTAATTATTTAATTTGTAACAATAATGAATACCCACACAATTTTTATAAAAATACTTGAAAGTGATAAATACTACTTACACATGAGGTTAAAAGTAGGTAAAAGCTAACTAATATATATGTGTATGTATATATTAACAATATAGGAGGATTATAAATGGTATTAGTTATTATTATGGTTATTATGAATGTATATAAATATTATACTTTTATTATTGATTTTTTGGTTCAAGTTCAGAAGTAATCATTTAGAGGTTAAACTATTTCATCTCAAATTAATCTCTTGGAGACATGTTTGGTTTTATGAACCTAATTTCATTTGTATAGTGTCTATAATTCTTATTGAATATATAATATCATTAATTATATATCAATCAAGATATTTAATGTTCAATCACATGACCTCTCTTTCAATACGTTTTTATTTGAATGTTTCTAATTTTTTAAGGGTTTCATGGTCTCAAATATAGTTCATTAATACATAATAAATTATTCGAACCAATGTTTTCTTGGTGTGGTTTATTAAAAACCCATGTATATATTTATTTAATAATACTTTATCTTAATTTTATGTAGAAGAAAAATATTACTCCTTTATTCAAGTGGTTATTTATTTATTTGTTTCCCCAATAGTTATGATTTTTGATAACTCATCTTTTGTTCATTGAGTTATGATCATCCTCTTAATGTTATTTCAAATAAGTTTTGTAAACTATGCAATATTATGGTATTATATGGTAATATCTTTTTTTTAATTTTCTACTACATAAAATCATTTTCAAATGTTTCATTCTTTATGTAGTATGTTCCCTGTAAAATATATTAATTATTCAAATATTATTTCATTGAGTTCTATTGTTTCATCTTGAAAATTATTTACCATGATTGGGTTATCCATAAATTATATTTTATTATATTTGATTTTATATTTTTTTTGATAAATAATTTTTTAATAAAAACAAATTTGTACTCTTCTCAGATTTTGAGTTTTAAACAACTATATTTTGAAAAGAATAAAATGATTTTCCCTTAATATTTAATATTTTTCTACATTTCTCTACATTTCTCAAAGATAAACATTATTTGTTCAAGGTTCTATTATGGCTGATTGTTTTTAAAAATAAATTATTTCAAATTCCTTAACATCACATGTTTAAAATTCAACTTGGAATATGACATGAAAATTTTTATTTTAGGTCATTGATAAAAATGTTTTTTAAAATATAATTCATGTTTTCACATACATTTACCTAATCATTTTCAAAATGAATTGACCTAAAGAGGCTTATGTTTCATAATTTGTCCTCTAATATATATATATATATATATAAATTTATATATTTATAATAATTTGGGGGATTGAACTCATGATATCAAACACTTCGATTATTGATCCCTTCTTTTTGGATAATAATCAATGTATTTTCTACGAGGGTTTTTTTCATGTCAATATCCACATATGATTCCATTATTGAATTTGAGATATTTTTATTTATAGCTATACAATTTATCTCTTAGTATGGATTGTGATAATTTAATTCCCACATAGAAATTACTATATACACATTACCCTATAATTTTTTAACATTTCATTTTTGAAAAATTCAAATTGGTGGATGTTCACCTAGTGGGAAATTTTATTAATTGAAATAGTGAAAAGTATTGGTGTTTTGTATATTTTTATTCCAATATGGATAATTTTTGGAAAGTTTAATATGTATTGATTGACTAAAAATGTTATTTCTCTTGATGGGTTATGATCATATTATCTATTTTGTTAACATGGGTAGAAATTTTGACATTATTGATGATTATAGAAAAATAACACAGTTTGATTATATATTTCCATTTTATGTTTTTCATTGTAAAAATATCCATATATTTCAACTAGTGGTTCCTTGGGGATCGGTACAAATGTATTTTTGACTCTTATATAGAATTAATTGTACTTAAATAGGTTATAAGTGTGGCATAAAATTATATATCCACTCAATTCATCGACAGGTCTCATGAGAGGAAACTGATTGAGTTTTAGTGAATACATCTTCCATAGAATGATTGTTTTATGAAACAGGGCCTTGGAAATATGTTTTCGATGTCCAAAAGTATTCATTCCATCAGTATGGGATCAAAAATTATTTATATCCAATTTTTTTTTATTTTCATGGATAAACATTATATTAGTTTTTTTTAAGATGAAATTATTCATATTAACAATTCACACCATACTATGTATTCAATTACTCTGTTTTTGGATGTTTTAGTTATTTTTTCACCTCTCTTAGAATTTTAGGTCACTAATTTAATATGTTTCTATTACCATTGTAATGAATAGAATTAGAACACCTGAAATCTTTGGAAGGATAGATCATATGAAATAATTTTTAGAATATGTTAATACTCTTTATAAATTAAGTACCTTCTTATATAGTTGAAAATGTATCCATTAGTTACGAAATACATATTTTTTGTTCGTTTATGTAAGTTTCTACTTCTCTAAAACATTAAACATAAAATATATTGGGATTTTTTGTAATGAAATATTTCCATTATGTAATTTCATTCTGTTATATTTATATTAAATAATATACAATTTGTATCAAATCCAATATGTTTTTTGTCTACGAAACTATATCATAGAGTGTGGGTATGAAGAATAATAGTGGGTATCAAAGAAGGGTTTAGATAACAATAGATATTTGTATGTTTTTTTAGTATAATTTAATGTTTGATAAGTTATGGTTGATAATAATTTCAATCGTATAAATAACCCTTTTGGATAGTCTATGATTTAACATTATGTTATTAGTAATAAATTAATATTGATATTAGGATGAGATGACTTTAGTGATAACCCTAGGTAAAAGTATATGATTGAATTTTAATATTATGATAACTTATTATAGTTTTAGTTAAGTATCTACTGTGTGGTTTTCCAAAACAAATACATCCTAGAATAGATACTACAGGTGGGTACAATATCTGAAACAGATATATCTCATGGTGATATCCCTAAAAAAGGAAGGATTGGATGTTAAAACAATTTTAACCTGGTGCATGACAAAGAGACCCAACTATAAGAATGTTTTGATAAACCCATACTAAATGATTTGGTTTACTCACAATCTCTTTATGAACCACTATGAGGGATATGAGAATGATTATATCATATTACTCAATTGTAAAGAGATATTAGATAACATAGATCTAAATTTATTGATTTATAAATTATGGTATATGTTAATAGATATATTCGTTCCTGAATAATGGATAAAGTGTATTTTAATAGTATAAATATCATTGTTTTTTGAGTTTAAAATATTTCAATAATGTTCATGGTAATTTTGTATTTCTATTTTGATGATTAGGAAAACAATAATGGGATAAGTCAACACAATGTAACATAGGATGAACTAAGAATGATATAGGTTAAACTAAGAGCGATATAGGTTGAATAAATTTTGATACAAGTTGAGTTGTAAGAACAATAGGATAGAAAAAATACATTATATAGTTATACATATTGAGGTTAAATTTATGAGAGGTTATTTGTGACAATTATCTTATAGCAATCTCAATTATTTTAACTTATTTTGTTTTAGTAATCGATGATGAATAAAGGAACCTTTTTTACAATAGATGCCATAGACAATAGATAAACTACATCGACGAACAACCAAATAGAATTAGGGATGGAGTGGAAAATCATATGATTGTTCCAAAATGGCTATCAAGAATTTTGTTTAACCACCTGAATATATTTGAAATCTCAAAAACACTAAGGAAGATAAATATTTAATATTAAAGGTATTCTGATGACAATAGTGATGAATGCAAGAAGATTGAATTTCATACATATAAAAAATGTGGGAATAATAATAGGGAGAAATTTCATTAAATTTATGTGTAAATTATATATTTTTTCATATTAAGGCCATAATAATCATATTTTTAAAGGTTGTGTAGAATCTAATAAAATTAATAACATAATTTCTATGATAATTGGGAATTATGCAGCACAATGTCCTAATCCTAGGGACAATGAGAGAAATAGTTCATGATTTTTTTTTGAACAAGGAATGTTTTATAAAAAATATAATAAGGTAGAAAAATTGATTTTTCACTCTTGATTCTTTAGTTTCCTATGTCTCATATGTTTTCACAAACTACTCAATATAGATTTATAAATAAAATCATTGTTTTACAATTAAAAAATAAATTATTTTCATGGTTTATGGGAAGATATTCTTTATGTATCGTGATGTTCATCCCATAGTAGAAATATATATGAAATTAAGAATGAGTTACCTATCTTTATAAATAATATATAACTTTTTTCATATTAATAAATCTCATTCCACATATTTAATAAACCCATGAACATCTTGTAGTGAACAGTTAATTATGATTTCCATATAGAAATTAATATGATAATATGAGTTAAATTGGGAGGGAACAATTTATTTATAGGTATGGGGGTGAAAATTACTTCCTAGAATATTAATATTTGATTATCTTTAAATAAGGTAACGTGTTTTAAAGATTTATCAACAAGAAACACTGAACAAAACCAAAATATATATATTTTATGACCATTAAAACATAGCCATTGAATTAGTGGGAATGAATATATCACTAAATGAATCTATTTTCCATCAAAACCAACGTCATACCAATCCCGTGACAAGGACCTGTGGACATTTCTGATCCCCATGGGATGGCATAAGTTCTTGGGTAACAAAAACTGAAAATTGGGAATAATTTACCTGAGATTACAAACATAAAATAACCAAAAAATCCAAAAATACGAATCTGGTTTTTTCAAACATAATCATCTTTTATAAAATTTCAGAACTGAACCAAACAATTTAAAACAATGAAAAAATACCATTAAAAAGTTAAAAAAACAAAAAATAGATATCCACGAACCACCACATGTCAACAGGAACCACCCTCAAGAAATCCCAAAAACACTGCTCCAAGAAGAACCACAAAAATCTCGAACAACTGGCACAAATTGTTTTACCAAAACCAATGAAAAAAAAACCAAATATACTTAAACCCAAAGGTGTAAGTAGGGTGTGAGCCAACAGCCAGTAGGATTCCACCACCAGAGGATTCCATGTGATAAACAATCAATAATGAAAAGATTACATGTTTTTGTAGACAAGAAATTCTAGTGAAAATTTCTAAAAGATGAATCTTTTAATAAAAAACAGTTTCTATGTGGGCTAATTTAAAGAATCAACACTTTTAAAATAAATTCCAATGAATATAAATTTTCAGAAAAATATTCAATATGCCGAAGGTAACTGTAAAGGATCTAATGAGAATAAAAAATGTGAAATAACCCCTAGGCACTAGCTCACTGTGGGTACTAGGTGCCTCATATCTCGGTGAAAGTAACCATCACAATATATATATGTTCTCATGCATGATCCACTAGTATGGAACATACCAATAACCTTGTGGTCCCCCTTCATCATCATCATTACAGTTTAGTTATTGTTGTAAGCATCTATCTTGCTAGGGGAAACTTAGGCCAAACCCCACAGGATCACTAGCATACTAGTACACTTCCACCCACCTAGATAGTTGGGTTTCCCTCCTGTTCTAAAACATGTTCAACTATCCATAAAATATAATTTGCATAGGAAAATACATCATTCCACATCACATATTATCCAAATAAACCCCATGTATAAAACCCAATCCACAAAATTCCCTTTTTCATTCAAATGATTTTTGAAATATAACTCACACCAAAATAGCCCACACTTTTTTTCATATGTTTCACAATTCCAAAAATCCTTTAACAATTTTATAAAATCATTCCCATGATTCAAAACATCAAATAAGAGACCAATCACATGATTCATAATACCCTTTTCATTAACAAAATCTATTTTACGCATCACACTCACACAGAACACCTGACAAACATGTTTTACACCCAAATCACAATTTCATTATTCACCTCAACAAATTAAAAAACATTATTAAAATGTTTGACATCACAAGTGACCACATTGTCTTTCAAACAATATTTTAGGTGAACAGACTCACCAAAACAGTACATATACAATATTTCACCCCTTTGTTTAACCAAATAAAACATTTACAGTTTTTATAAAACAAACCTAAGAGGTATAACCATGGTTTGCATACAAAACCCATTTCAAAACCCTTATTCAATACCAAAACCAAACCAATACCAATCCAAAACAGAATTAGAAGCCCTAGAAACATTTATTAAACCACCCCCAAGTGTTATAAAAGTACCTTAAACAATATAACAAAGGTACACATGAAAAACACATGTTTTCACAAATCACATTCAGGACGTAAAACCTAATTTCACACATTAAACCCAATCAAAAACCCCCTTCCAATGACCACATGACATTATGGAATTAAAAAAATATAATTGGAATCCCATTTCAATAATAATAAATCACTTTCATATGTTATAAAATACACCCAAACATTTCCCCAAGATCCACACATGAAAATCACTTAATTCCAAGAAAAAATGCAACTACAAAATTAAACGCATAACCAAATCCAAAAAAATGTTTTTGTACGAAAAAATAGATTAATAACATGTTAAATTAACAAATCAATCAAGATAACTCATCATAAAATGGTTATAAATAGAATGACCGACCTTTTGAATCAAAACCTTTGAATCTTGGTGTGAAATGTCAACCACAAAAACTCCACACCACAAGGAAGTGAAAACAAACCCTAAACCATAATATTTCACCAGAAATACCCAAAATAAGACCCTTGGTATGAAGCCTAACTTCTAGACACTACAGAAATTAATGAAATAGGGAGGAAACCCTAAGGAGAAGGAAGGAAAGGAAGAGTGAAACACTTATTGAATAAATCTTGAAGACAACGACCAAAATACACTATTATATTAATTAAAAAACATCCATAAATGGAAATGAGATTCGAATAAGGACGAGGAGGTCATGTAAGAACTAGAATGGGAGAAAAAGAGTAAAAATAGAAAGAGTTATGAAAGAATCAATTTACCTCTTCAAATCTGGGTGATTTGTGAAAACCAGAGATGTCTCACTGGAATTTGCGATGAAAATAAACTCCAAAGAGGGGGAAGAGAGCTTTGGGATGCACCTTGGGTAAGTGTTCTCGAATGAGAGTTAGAGTCATAGAAAAAACTAACAATTTAATGTGATATTAAATAAGGAAGTAATATTTTATTTTAGAAAATGGGATCTCATACTGGCCCAAGACCTCAATAAAAAACTCAAATCCATCATTATTATGGATTCCAATGGGGTCCAAATTTATATGGTGGATTTAATATACCAAGGGATCTCCATTGGAAATTTGAATGGGTGTAAATTGTTTAAAAATCAAGGATTTATGAATGAATCATTTTTTTATATCTAAAAATGGGCTCACACTTTGGACCAAATTTTGAAAACACCTCATTTCCACAAAAATTAATGGGAAACCCCAAAACAAAGAAAGAATGGAAATTAAATGAAAAATTTCTTTAAAAGTATTCATGGATGTGACAATGCTCCCCACCAAAAAAATTTCAGGCCCTGAAAAGCCACAGAAAGGCCAAAAGAAAAAACTCAACCCAACCGAAATGCCAAAATGGACTCCTCTGCCAAGTTTCACCCACCCCCAAAAGGAAAAAACACCTTAAAATGATCAATTAAATAAGGAATAATTTCACCAACTAAAACATAAAACACATCTAGAAATGATCAAGTATATTCAGATTTTTTCCCAAAAGAAAACTCCTCAAAAACTATCCAAACCAGATTCCAACAATTTACCCAAACGAACAACAACAACGAACAAGGTTACACATACCATGCTTTAACCTGACCATTGGGAATTCTCTACTTCCAACGTTTTCCCAAGGAATTAGTAGGTAGTTAGATAGCTCTGAACAAGACTACATACCACGATGATAAGACCAAAAACCAATCTGAGTTACTAGTATGGGGTGACACAAATTGGCTCACCACTAAAAGAGACAACTCAAAATTTCCCGAGACCGAATCGAGACACTAACAGGGGGAGGCCTGAATGGACTCCCAGTACATGGGGTAGACTCCCATTAGACATTTACAAAATAAAACTCATGACACTCATAGTGGGTCTCCCCACCATAATGAACCAACCATCTTAACAACCATCATGGGCCGACACATAAAGAACCCAAAATTTAAAAAGTTGGGTAAGTCTCACGGTTAGTCCGCATGGTTTGGGATGTCGTGCACTAACTATGGGGATAATTATTTATACATGTATTTCTAGCACATAGTCACTACTAATTGTGAACAAACTGCGTGCTCAACCATGATGACACAAGATCTTTAAACTATTCCCATCTCTCATACTAGGGATAAGACATTATACAAGGTTTTAAACGACCCTGGGATTTCCCCAGACAATGTGCTAGATTCTCTCTAGGACCTATGGATGGGGATCAAACGATTGAATCATTTTTTGTATCATTGTTTTGCTTTGGAAACCCCTAAATAGAACTACTTATTCTGGTGATACAAACATCCATGCCACTAACCTGTATGGGTTTACCAAGACAACACACAATCCAAAAATCACTTTACCCTAACCCAATATTTCACTTAAACAAGGTATTAGAGGATGCACACACATCACACCTTATATCTTTGAGAGAGAAACAATATAAGAAAAGGGAACATAGAAACACCATCCCTTAAAATGGAGTATTTTGAAGTTTTTCCTTTAGATTCATACTCCCAACATGGCAGAGACTCTTAGAGGATTGAACACCTTTTCTTTATAATCAAATGATCATGCGGCATCAAAATTTCTCACCAGACATAACCAAAGGAACTGATAAAAACAATACATGGAGAGGGTCCTTATATAATATCCCCTAACATCACAAAATTCCAGAAAGTGGCCATAAAATCCTCTCATGACCAGATTTCCCACGCTAGTTGTTTGATGATAAATCTTGCTACAAACAGACTATGAAGGACCCAGAGGCCCTCTTAGAGACCATCTAGACACTCATCCACACTAACAACCCCAGACCACTTCCACCTTCAACAAAACAGTAAACATAAGAAACTAAGGCCTATTTCAAAATTCCATGAGAACTATCCCGCTATAAGAGGATCCAAAAAACCAAGAATGGAAATGTTGTAGAATGAGTCTCTAAATCTCAGGAAATCAGTTCATTATATTGATCAACTGGAGGATTTTACAATGGAAAAACAATCAAGGTTTCACTTTAGTCGTGCACTAACACTTAACGAGGGAAGACCTTATACAATGATAAAACCCAAGGACCCAACCAAGCTGGTTAGTTGGCCAAAACATGCCAAAAGAATATCCAAACACATGAATGAAACCACCTTAAACGCATCCAAATCCTTTAATAGAAGAGACTACTAATCGGTCCTTCTACCCATCTTACCGACCAAACACAAACACCAAAAATACGGTTCAATAGGAGGGGTTCTAGGAATCAAAACATCCCACGACATCACAATTTTCCCAAAAAACTGAATACAAACCATCCCAATCCAGTCATCAAGACATCATGATTTCTTTTAAAAACATTTATTTGATAACAGATAGTCCAGCGATTAGTGAATCCACCAATAGTACCCCATGGGCCTCAAACATGCATTTTTCCATGCCACACCAGGAACCCTCCTCATATCCATCTCATCACTCCTCCATCCACGACATAAAACATCTATATCCCAGATAACCTCGTGCAAGTGTTCTCTCATGGAAATACCAAATGTTGAAAAAAAAAAAATTTTACTTTTCAAAACCAAAATGATCAACCAATATACAGTTTTCCTCAAGACTGTAAACTGAGAAATAAAAATCTCAATCATTCAAATGAATACACAAATTCAAGTCATATAAGCCAATTTCAAAACATCTCATCCCATTAAAACACCCTTCAATTGTTTAGAAATATCAATTGGGAACAATTTTTCAAAACCAACATTAACATAATTTACTGCTTTCAAAATAGTTATAAACACACCATCTTCCATTTAAAAACAATTCTAAAAATTCAGTTCCACCATTTCAAAAATCAAACCATTCCATCTTTATTAGAAAATAATTTCAAAAAAACTTTACACTTTTTAAAACCAATTCATTTTCCTTTAATACCATAGTTCCATGATTCCAAAACTAAAGAACACAAGACAATGCAAGGGGAAACTAGCTTCAGTGGGTGACTTGGAAATATGGTTGGCAACCATATTCCAATCACATCACTATCATAGAGAGTGTTCTAAGGAATATCCCTAGATCCACATGGCTTTCCAGGCCTTGAAATCTCACTGAGAACATTAACCCAACTCTCTTTTCATTTCCCCTAATCATCATCAAACCAAGAAAACCAATGTAATTAGATATGTCCCAACTTCCCCTGGCGACTTGAATCCCTTCGTGCGGTGTAGTGATCAGGAACACTACCCATAACCAAATTTCCATGTCCCAACAATCCTAACTCCAGACTATCCCAACTTTTTATCAAATAATATGACCCAAAGAGTTAACCTGAACCTCTTTTAGTGTTATTTTGGCACAAACCAAATCTAGTTTAAATCTAAATGGGCACCATACGTAGCTAGTGACCCGGTCCTAAGGGCGTTCCCAATCCCCAAAGGTTGGAATAAGTGCTCACGTATTAAAAACTAGAAATTGGGAATGATTTACTCGAGTTTACGAACTAAAAACAACCAACGAATCCAAAAATATGAATCTAGATTTTTCAAACACAAGCATCTTTTACAAAATTTCATAAAAGAACTACACAGTTTAAAAATATGTCAAAAATTACATTACAAAGGCACAAAAACAAAAATGGAGACAAAAGAACCTCCACATGGTAAGAGGAACCGCCCAAAATCCACCCTCAAAACACTTCACCAAGAAGAACCGCTAAAATCTCAAACTGGGGGCACTAAAATGTTTACCCAAACCTACAAGAAAAGTGACCAAATATACTTACACCCAAAGGTGTAAGTAGTATGTGATACAACACCCAGCAGGATTCTACCTCTAGAGGATTCCATGTGATAAACATTCAAAGACAAAATGCTTTGTAGTTTTGGTAATCAAGAAATGCAAATGAAAATTTCTTAAATATGCAAATTTAAATAAAAAAATAGTTTCTAAGTGGGATAATCAAAAGAATCAACACATTTAAAATAAATTCCCAGTCTTCTGAATTTTCAGCCAAATATTCCATATGCCAACAATAAGTGTAAGGGATCTAATGAGCACATACAATGGTAAATAACCCATAGGCACTAGCTCATTGTGGGCCCCAGGTACCTCGTATCTCGGTGAACGTAACCATCACAATATATATCGGTTCCCATGCACAAGACACTATTACGAAACATACCCATAACCTATTGTTCCCCATTCATCATCATCATATATTATCTAGTGTTGTAAGAATCAACCTTCCTATCTGAAATTGAGGACAAACCCTACGGGATCACTAGCATACTACTACATATCCACACACCTAGATACCCAAGTTTCCCTCGTGTTCTCAAACTAGTTCAAAACGCAATCAAATATAATTTTCACTTGAAAATAAAACATTCCACATCACATATTAACCCAACATCCCCCATGATTAACACACAAGCAATAAAATTTTGTTTTTCATTAAAATTCATTTTGAAATACAACTCAGAGAAAAATAGCCCACAAAACATTTTTCATATCATGCACAATTCAACATATCCTTAAAAAAACTTATGAAATCATTCCCAAGATTCTAAATATAAAATAACAGCCCAATAACATTCTACATAATAACCTTTTCATAAACAAAATCCATTTTTCACATCACACTCACACAAAACATCTCGCAACCCTTTTTCTTACCCACACCACAATTTCATAATTCACCTCGAGAAATTACAAAAAATTATCAAAAAATTTTACATCACAAATATCCCAATTGTATTTCATAAACACATTTTAGCTGAACACACTAACCAAAACAGGGCTTATACATTCTTTTCCCCCTTTGTTTAACAAAATAAAACATTTACAATTTTCATAAACATACCCAAGAGCTATAACCATTGTTTGCATACAAAACCCATTTCAAAACCCTCATTCAAGACCAAAACCATACCAATACCAATGTAAAACAGAATTGGAAGCCCTAAAAACATCTATTAAACCACCCCCAAGTGTTATAGAAATACCTCAAACAATACAACAAAAGGTACACATAAAAAACACATGCTTTCACAAATAACATTCAAGAAGTAAAACAAGGTTTCACACATTAAACCCATTCAAAAACCCCCTACAAGGCCCAAATGACATTAATTAATTAAAAACATAATTTTCAACCTCTTTAAAAACTAATAAATCACTTTCATATTTTATAAAATACACCCAAACTTTTTCCAAACAGCCACACATGAAAAGCACCCAATTCCAAGAAAAAATCAACCTAGAAAATTAAATGCTTGAACAAATACATCAAAAAAAATTCTCACCATAAAAAATAGATTAGAAACATTTTAAATTAATAAACCAATAAATCTAACTCATCATAAAATAGTAAAACATGGAATCACCTACCTTTTTTTGTCAAAACCCTTGAATCTTGGTGTGAAACATCAACCACACCTCTGCCACACCACAGGGATGTGAAAATGAACCCTAAACCATAATATTTTACCAAAAAAACCACAAATAAAACCCTAGGTATGAACCCTCTGTTCTAGACACTCTATAAATTCATGAAATAGGGAGGAAACCCTAAGGAGAAGGAAAGAAATGACTAGATAGACACTTACCCAAATAAATAATAAAGAAAATGATAAAAATACACCAGTAGCTAAATTTCAAAACATCAATAAATGAAATTGAGGTTCGAATAAGGTCTAAGACTTCATTTAGGAACTGGAATGGGAGAAAACGAGTAAGAATAGGACTTATGAAAGAATCAATTTACCACTTCAAATCTGGGCGATTTGTGAAATATGGAGAAGTCTTGCCGAAATTCATGATGAAAATGATCTCCAAAGTGGGGGTGGATGGCTTGGGGGTGAATCTAGGTAAAGTGTACTTGGGTGAAAGTTGTAATCCCCCAAAAAAAATAAAAAATTTATTGAGATATTAAAAAATGAACAAAACGTTTTAATTTCAAAAATTGGCTTTTGGGCTTTCCCAACACCTAAATGAAAAACTAAAATCCATCAATATTATGGATTCATATGGGGTCAAAATTGATATGGTTGTTGTAATATACTAGGGGATTCCAATTGGGAATAGTAATTGGTGTGAAATGATGAAAAATTAAGCAGTTATGAATGAATCAAAATTTATTTTTATATCTAGAAATGGTCTCATGGTTTGGCCCATATTTTGAAAACCCGCCATTTCCACCAAAATGAATGGGAAACCCCCAAAAAAAATAATGGTAATTAAGTAAAAAATATCTTAAAACAAAGTCATGGATGTGATAGAAGAGGAATAACTAATTTATTAAATATTTATAAAGTATGTAAAGGATAATTTTAATATGAACGAAATTGAATTGGAATACCTAAAATAAAAAAGAAGACAAATTATTGTTTAGAAATGTATTTCGTGAAATCATTACTCTCCATGGGATATGAATTTATATTTCAATAATATTTTTATTAATGATAAAATATATTTTATAGAAATAGTTGGTTAAATTTAATTTAATTAGTGAATAATATTAAATATGAAAGAGAGTGGTCAATATTCAAAAAAAACTATTTACATAAAAAATAGTTACTCATTGTATATAACCATTGTATTAAAATCTAAAATTATTAAAAGATAAAATTTATATTAGAAAACATGAATAATATTTTTAAATTCATTATAGTAGTATTTTATAAATATGAATATTTTTTAAAAAATGATTTTTAGTTTAATAGTGAAAAATATCATATTTATATATGAAATATATTTTATGAAATTATTAGTGTAAAAGTATGAATTATGAATTCATTAAAAAAATTAAGACAAAATATTTATTTTATAAGTGAATTTAATATTTTAAATATGTTTTTGTAATTTAAAAACCTATATTTGATATTTATGAAAATAATTAATATATTCAAATTTTTTTAAAACAACATACAATTTTTTAAATTAATCTTATCACTTTTATAAATTGAATCAAATGAGATAGATTTAAAATTTAGAATCTTTTGGTCCAAATTATCAAATAATGTCCACATATTTTTTGGTATAATGATTAAGATGACATTGGTAAAGAATAATTTCTATGGAAAAATATAAAATAGAAAATGTAATAATTCAAGGGGTAATGGTATTGAAACATTACAAAAACATTTTTAGATTATAGGTCACAGTCACAATGAATGTTCTTCTAGGTGATGTTCCTGAATCATAAATTTTTGGATTCATCTTATATTCTATGATGTACTTGAAAGAGAGCCATGTGAAATGAAAAGTTTCTGATGAAACAAGATAGAAATGCCAGAACCAAGAAGATTGTTCATCTTAAATTTATAACTATTATATTGGATAAGAAGATCTGTTACCTGGGTAATAAGATATATATTCAATGAATATATTGATATTATGGAACCCTTTAGGTCTACTATAAATTTACTTTTAAGATCCATTTCTGGAATCATTCTAGTAGTGATCTAAACATGGTCATTTTATCTCTAAAAAATTCTGACAGATTCTAGGGAGATATCACAATGAAGAAAATATATTGTGTTTTTCCTTGGTTGATACATATATTAATTTGGGATTGATGCATCTTCCTTGAACACACAATCAAGAGAAGATATAAGTTTTAGGAAAATCACTACCAGGATTGAAAGGACTCATGATATTTTTTCATTCTTGAGAGATAGATTTGGTTTTCATTATGTATAAAAATTCTCACATAATAATCTACTCCTACTATAATTGACATAAAAAACCATTTCTAATGTTACAGGTTAGGTTTAAATATTATTTAATTTAATATAATACCTTAATATATTAAACCATTATATAACCCTAGGCCATGTAATAATAATAATAATAATAATACTAATACTAATAATTTCTCATTGTGTGTACAGACTGGGGAAACGAAAAATATTATCTTTCTATCATGAAAATTATTTTATATCATCAAACATCATTTTGGACCATTCATCCTCCTCAACATTTATTTAATAATCATATAAAATTTTACTAAATTATTTATTCATTACATAATGAAAAATAAATATTATATGTCCTTGTAATTACATAATTTCAATGGAAATAAATATTTATTTAATTTATGTTATCAATAAAGCCTAAATAAATTTATTCTTCTCACATGTGAATAACTTTTTTTAAAATAATTAAATTCATATTGAAATGAATTTAGAATAATATAAACACTTAGTCTGTAACCCTATTATAATATTCCTCATTGATATTTGGAAGGATTTCCTAATGTCTGTGATTAATTTCTAGAAACTAGTCAACATACCCAAAAGAAGATGTTAATGTCGAAAGGTCGACAACCAAACACGAGAACATTCTGTGTAATATATTACTTTTGTCTCGATATCCCATCAAGAAGGTTTCATAATTGTTTCATCAACCTTAATGGTTGATATATCATTATTTTATTTTCTAGAATAAACATATCTACATCACCATGTAAAGGGAAATTATTTTTATGGCTCCATTCGAATCAAAGTGATGAATTATTAACTTCTATAAATGGAATGAAAATTAATTCCTAGAATTATTCATTAATAAAATACTGACAGTGACATACAATGTATCTCACTAATAATGAATATATTTTATCATAGGTTTCATATATAAATATATTTATACAATAAATGATATATATTAATAGTAAGTATTATGTGTGAGGAACGTTACACAGGGTCAAAAATTGAAATATACAAATAAATGCAAAAAAAGTAAAATTATTATTGGTCAGGCTATCATTATAATACTCCATAATGGATATCACTAGGTTCAAATTTCATGACCTCAATCCTTGTCCTATTATGATCACTATCTCATTAAAATTGATAAAATCTATTCCTCATCACTATTAGTCATACTGTTCAAAGGAAAAATATTTAAGTGATATCCTAAAAGAATATCTTGGTTCTTATTATAGTGAGGAACTTTGATAACATATCTTGTTGTGATAGATACACTATTACATTATCAGATTAAATTAATATTGAATAATGATAAATAAGTTATAAGATATATTTAATATTAAATTATTCGAATATAAATGTATATCCAAAGTAATAACTAGTTGGTTCTAGGACACAAATTCCAATAATATCTCATTATAATTGAGCAAACAACTAATATATTTAAGTCTTCTAGGTCTCACATGAACATCATGTATATTATGAGATAGGTGTTTTTCTATGATTTCTACAACATTTTATTCCATAAACCTACCACCCATGACAAAATTACTTATTTAAGAGAAATACATCATCAGATGATACTATTAGAGTATGTGATGCCTCTAATAATGTGACCATGATTTTTTCGGAGATCAACCATTGTAATATTATCACAGTAAATTATGATAAGGAATTTACTTATTAGTACCACATATTGATTCTAAATAAAATTATATATCCATATTATTTCTTGAACAATATTGGAATCTGCAATATAATCAAACTTTATTGTAGAATCAACAACCACTACTTGCATTGATCCCTTTCATATCACAATTCCATTCTTTATAGTGAAGATGTAAGAACACAATTTTTAAGTAAGTTATATATCCATAAATTTTTGGAATCAATCGTTACATTGAACTTTATATAGAATCCTGATGAGTAAGAAAAGGTCACAGAGGTGTTCAAGGCATGTACGGAGCCTAGAAACCATCTTTTTTTGGGGAAACTAGCCATGCTGCACAGTTAGGGAAAAGTTGGCACACAGTTTGGCTAACCATGTAGATGGAAATTTCCAGATAAAACCAAATCACATGGTAAGAACATGATCATGTTGCCTAACCAAGGAATTTCCCCTTCTTCCTAGGTAATCGTGCACAGTTTTCACATAGTTTTTCAAACCGTACAGACAAACTGTAAACAATCTATTTTTATGGGTAAATTGCCCCATTTTCTCTTAATGATATATTAAGTCCCTTATTATTCCCTAATATGTTTTACATTAGTATTTACCTCTATGAATCTAATTGTAGATATTTTTAAGGCCAAATATATGGATTTAAAGATCTTCTTCATTTGAGATTTTATAGAGCTTTTATTTGTCATGTTGAATGCACAAAGTACTCGATTACATTTAAACAATTATCCTTTTCTTTTTCTCTCAACCTATTTATCATGGTGTGAGTGTTTTCCCTCTTTTCTTAGATTTACTACATTCTAAGAAAAATAAAGGGATGATATCTAAAGAGGAGATTCATAAAAGTCTAATGTGGGTGGTTTATAACTCATCACATATGATCATTGTTTTTGGAATTATCATTTGGGACCAACAAATTTCATCGAGTGACATTTATTGAATTTATATTCCATTCCCATAAAAATTAGAACCCTATGGTTATGCTATTTCAATATATATGATTAATTTTTGGCGGTTATGTCCACAACTCCATCCCTCCCATGTAGGATGTTATTCCATAATAGGCTTTTTAATATTGGGCACATTTGAGCCACTGTTCAGGTGTCACTTACCTTAAACTTTATAAGGGCATGATTTTCTATATTAAATGGCTCGATATATATTTTTAATTTCATAATGGGATGTACAATTTATTCTCACTACTTTTATTACATAAGTTGTGTGCTTTAATTGATAATTATAAAGTCAAACTGAAATTTGATAGTATACTAAGTATATGACATGATCGGATTGAATGTGAATAAATAATAGGTTACTAGTCCATAGAACCCCTTTCCCCATTAAGGGATGGTTGAAGAATTAACCTTAATTATTCAATATTCTTTTAATGGAATTAATAAAGGTTCCATGCTACATGGCCTTATCACACTAATGAAAGACAAGGCTTGGACCAAATTCACATATTAATAAATTATGAATTCATTAAAAGGATGCATGATATATGACCTTATTACATTAATGAAAGGAAAGGCTTTTACAAAATGGAATTTTTTATTAATAATGATGTGATTAAAAGGATGCATGATACACGACCTTATCACACTAATTAAAGGAAAGTATTAAACCAAATAAAATATTACATGACGTCAATATCAAATAAGAGTGGCCTACCTCGAGCTCACCATCGATTATTATCGGGGAATGCCTTGAGGACTTGGGAACCCCATTTCGATTGAAGGATATAACTTTCTTAGGTTTAGACCCATATAGATCCCAATACATTTATATTCATTGGATTCCTGGCATGACACCATAAGATCCCTTAAATATTATCATAAGATGCATCAGATACACTCCTTTGATCTTGTATTGACAAGTAGGTGACATGGTTAATGACCATCAAGACCAGTCATTGCATAACCCCATTTTAAAATGTATGAAAACCTTGGACTCAGTAATCGACTCATTGTGGAATTATTTGGAATATGATCTGTGTTTTACACTCTTACCCTTAGCCAGACTATAGTAATAAGTGAGTTGGCGACCCTTGAGGTCTATGTTTCCTTGGTTATTACCATGGAACTTCACTATAAAATATCATTATAGGTTTAAATGACATAACATGGAACCTTCAATATTATTAACATGTAACTTGTTTATAAACTGGTAATAATCAATTAATAGACTAGTTTTGTTCAGACATCATTCAAGGACTGAATAAGGCACTAGTGTATTTAGTTGTATTACACTACTTAAATTTACATATGTATTATTGAACACTATAACATTTAAATTACACATGACAGATGTTATAGAAACCATTGGTGGTGGACAACATAGATTTATCTCACACCCTATCTAGGTTCCATTTGGTACTATAAATAGATTGCATGGTTTCATGTGTTGTAAATGGGAAGTATACAACTTCAAAAACTTGATTGATTGTAATTTAGTATGGATATTGGTAGAAAATTATGGAGAAAGATATCGGGATTCCTAGGATAGTATTTTATTTGCTTTATAATTATTTGGAATATGTTATGTTTATTTTATTTGATCCATGTTTTCCAGTTTTCTAGTTGCATGACATATGCCCAGTCGTTGAATGATTTTCTAGTTATTTCAGTTATTGTTACTATTTTATCTATTTTATGCTATGAATTCTGTTTACAAATATTACTTCCACTATTTATCTATGTTTATACTCATCCACTCTGCTTAAAATTGGTAATAATAGCATTTCCACCCCATAGACACACCCTAGGTCCTCCCTTCTAGTCAGTTGCCTATGGTGTTCGGGGAGATGCATTTGATGAAATGTGGCCCACCGGGCTCAGAGCACCTGTTAAGTGACATATGGTTCTAGGACATCACAAAGTGGTATCAAAGTGGTTTTCTTTCTTTCTATACTATTTAGAGACAATAGAATGGAGATTAAGAATTCTTGGGACATGGTCATAAGTTATGCTTGGGTGTCACGAACCCATGTTTCTGGTAAAATCCAAGTAGCCAAAATTAAAATTACCACTATGATTTTAGCTGTTATAGTATATATTATTTCACCCTTGGGTAGTTCACATGTTGTATGGAGTTTTTAATCATTAATATGAGTGATGATTTTATTTTTTCCATGGCCCAATGATTGTATGGAGTTTTTAATTATTACTATGACTGACAATTTTCTTTCATCCTTGGCCCAATGATATAAGGGAATGAAGCATTGTTACATGTATCATATTGGGCACCTAGAATTCTCTTTTATGCATATTATCATGACATATATGATCATTTTACTATTTTTAATTGCTTGATTTTCCTATGATTCTTAAGTGATGTTGTGATAGTTAAATTATGCATGTATTACTCTTAGATGTGATTGGGTGATTTTCTGCCTCAATTTATAAGGTGTATGGGCCCTTGTGAACTGTGATGTGTAAATTATTCAGTCAATAAATTATTCTATAAATAAATGGATGTCATTTCAAGTGATATGTTGTATGGGAATGAATTCACTAAAGTTCACTATTAATTATAAAGTGAATCATCGCATCTAGATTGAATTGGTGTCACATCATTATCCCTCTTAGTGAGGTTTATGAAAGGTAAAAGAGTGAACCTGGTAATTAAATGTAAAATGAAATGGAACTTATACTTTATAAATTACCTATACCTGGACATCTAAGCGGTTAGTTGGGGTAGTATGCCTTCGTTAATGAGTTTTCATATGTTCATATTTCACTAGTGAGGATATCATTCTGCTTAAGAGTATTCTAAGTCATATGCTTCACATTTGTGGACCAATTCAACCATCATGTCCTCATATCATATGGCAGGAGGGTGGTGATGACCATGCTTCATACGTGGTGGTACCTCAGCCTCCATTCGTACCTCTGGGGGTGCCACTCGAGGCACCGTCTCTTGTACCTAATCTGGGTACCTGTAGAGACCCAAAGCTTGACGTACATGGACATTACATTACTTTAGCGGAATACTTAATACATAACAAAAACTGACACACAAGGACCGTAATAGTTTAGTGTCTTTGGAAACATGGAACGTAATCTTCTAATCATGGTGAAATATCTTCAACAACTCCCATAAAGATCTTCCCCCATTTTTTTATTACCTAAAACCTTTATTTATATCCTGGGGAAAAGAAAACATAAAAAGGGTGAGCTCAAATTCTCAGTAAGGGTAAGCATGGATAAAATAAAACATACCATATACATTTGAACTTAAAAACATGAACATAATGTTTAAACATCAAAATCTTGAGCAACGACATAAAACATGGAAGTACGTAAGGCATAGATCATAATGAAACCTAAACCATGATAAAATAGAATGGGAATAAAACATGTAATTGTGGCATCCATTAAGCACATGTAATGATTTCCATATTAGCCAAGGCATTGCTGCCAAGACCATCTTAGTGGACAAAGTCCCATTCTGAATCGAGTTCACTTCTCGTTTCAGTCCAGTAACACTGAACCGGATTAACATACCGTTCCAGCCATGTCTATCTCATCAGATATAAAATCTTTACCCAATGCATTGGAGGGAGATATAGGTCCCACCCATCCCATAATTAAATCATTCTTACTTGTGCCACAAAATAAACATACATTATTCATAATAACCCAATAAATAAAATGGGTTTCATAAACATCATCACATCATCAAATAATCCATATAAAATAAATGGATATCATTTCATAATAAGAAAAGTGAAACCATGTAAATCATAGATACATTATACTTGAAACATACACATATGAAATAATTTCATTTTATATGGAAAATGGTTTTGATAAAACACTTGAAATGAATTCTTGAGGAAAATATCTTTTCTTCTTTAAAATAATTTTCTTTTCACAAAATGTCATGAATTTTTAAAAGAAAATTATTTTCTTGAAAATATTCATGAAATCTATTTGAGGAAGCTTCATGAAAATCAAGCTTTATAAAACCGTAAAAATCCGTTCGTGCCGTATAAGTTAAAAAAACATTTTTCTCGTACTTTTGACGGAAAAGTCAAAAAGAACCTCGTAACAAAAGAAAGATTCCTTATATACCATGTAGTAAAAGTAAAGAATGGGTAAAAAGGACTTTAAACATTCATGAAAATACTTTTATAAAACATGGACATGGATGATTGAAATAACCCCAGTAAATACTTACGAATAAGCAATCTCGGATAAAATTGAGATTTGCAAAATTATCTCTTACCATAGGTCTGATATGCTTCGTACGTATCCGAACCTCATGTATAATGATTTAAATAATGTCATTGCCTTATTATAGAATCATATTCATTGTTATGATATCACATATGGTTCACTTATGACTTTATATAACCCGTTCTTCTGTAAATTCCATGTTAAAGAGCGTTTTGGGTAAAATCGTTTCATTTTTCGTCCGTGTTTTGACTTGTAATTATTAATATTATTACTTAGATCATGATTTCTTAATTAAAGAATATAAAACATGATTTATATATATAATATATATTCAGAATATATATATATATATATAATATCGATAAATGGAAAGAAATACACTGTTCATGGAGACGGTAGGCCGTACGTACGCATGAACGTTGTTTTCGTTTCCTCATTGAATTGAATGGAATTAATTGGATGACATAAATATATATATATATACATAAATATAGTATCATTATTATGTCATATATTTCATGACTACTTATTATATATACTTTATAATCATTTATGAATGGTTAATCATTGAATGAATCTCATCGCGTCGTGGAGACGGTATTCCGTACGTACGCATGAGCGATGATATCGTTCCCATGATCGTGGAATTTTATTGGAGTGTATGTATACTATTACAGAATCAATATCACTTTACAATAATCATATATAGTTATTATTTACACCATTATACCCATCCAAGTAAGGTGGTGGTGGAAAATAGATTACACCACGGTGTGGAGACGGTATTCTGTACGTACGCACGCGCGGTGATTTCGTTTTCCGTAAGATGGATAGATGGTGAAATAGGGTTGTTTCATACTTATAATAACATATCAGTATATGAGTTATACTTATGTTATTACTTCATAATGAAACAACCAATTAATAATATGTGGAAGAATAAATAAAGGTGAAAGAATCGGTAACAGACATTACTTCTTCTTTGAAGCCCCTCTTTGAGACCTCCTCTTAAAGCACTAAAATTAGTCCTTGAAGAATACCAGTAACTCTAGGATGTTTCTAGGGATGTTTAGAAGAGAATTTGGCAGGGTTTGGCCGAGCTTGAAGGCTCAATGTGGTGTGAGGAAGAGAGGGAGGAGGTGCCCTTTTATAAGGGAGGAGAGGGGAACCTTTGGAATTCTTAAAAATATTAATTTATAATAAATCTAACCCCACCTAAAAACCGCCAAAAATGACTTATATTCTAAGATTATATGAGATAGGGTTGTAATCTCATCATCCAATCAAATTTATAAATGTTTGGATCTTATTTTAAACCTTATCATTTTGATTTATCCTTATTTAATCTATTTAAGTTTATTTGTGGTAATAAAATTAAAAATTTTAAATTATAAAAAATAATTACTTATTTGTTTTGAATTTTCAATAATTGCTTAATTTCTAAAATTATAGACAATATAAATTTAAATTTATAATTTTTAAATATTTTTTGATTTTTAAACAATTTTATAATATGTTATTTTTATAAAATAACAATAGTGTCAATTTTGACACTATTCATTTATTTGAATTTAAATAAAATATATACAAAAGATATTTTCGAACTAAAAGCTTTAATAGATTCATAAAATGTCATATGTATCTATAAAATTAGTGTATCACATTAAATAGTTCATATAATATTTATTTTATTATTTTTAAACCCATTTATTTGGTTTATCTCTTAATAAAATAATTACTACAACATTTTTGTATAATTATTTAATATACTGATTTGTTGCATTAAAATTAAAAATAAAATCCTATGATGAAGATAAATCTATTAACTTTCACAATAATACTTTTACTCGAATTTATCATCTTAAAATCACAATATTTAAATTTTTATATTTATTAAATTATGAAGGTGACATCTTTGGGATCATTTAAAATAAAATAATATAAGTGTCATAATCACTTTTATAAGGCTCCAAACGGTTATATATTAAGTAATTGGATGATTAATGTGTATATATACACTACCAAAAAGTTTTGGTCAGGTTTGTGGGCCTTTTAATGGGTATTATTATTTCAATAAAAACTATATTACTTATTTTCCACTTAATAAATAATTTCTATATCATTAATGTATCACCATTAATGACAATTATTTAATCCCTAAAAATTCAAAATATATTATAATGATGTATATAATTTTATTATCTTTCTGGATACAATTCATTTTCTAGGTTTTATGATGTTTATCACTAAATTAAAATTATTATACTTATAAGATTTAAGAGAGTGACATGTTGTCACTTTCTTTGGTTTTAATAATAATTAAATTATTTTCATGGTCAAGTGTCCATAAAATGAATCTAATCCGACCCTTAGGTTATATGGGTCTACTTTTAGCCATCCAAAATAATTTTGGCATGTGTTAGGGTAATTTTATAATATTATATTTACCCTTAATTACCCGATTTACCTTCAACTAAGGTAAATAAAATTTACCGTAGTTACTATTCATAATTCCCAAAAATATAAAGTAGATTATTAACATAATTTGGACCCACTGATTCCAAATATGGAATCCATTTTTCCAAATTCAATACATAAAATTTGCAAAAATTAAATTAAAATTAATCCCGTTGTCGAAAGAAAACAGTGTTTTCTTTAAAATATTGCAAAAGATTGAATTGATTTAACCTACGAATTTAATGTAAAATCAATGCTAATGACATTAATTATATTAAATGGTAAAAATATATTCTATTTATACTTTAAAACCATTCAATATTATAATTTAACCATATAAATTATTGCGATGAAAAAAGTTGTTTTTAATTAAAATATACCGTGTTTTTACTATTCATCAAAATATGAAAGTTACCATAATAATATGAAAAATTTATCCAAAGTAAATTTTTATTTCATGATTACAAAGAAGAATTTTATTTTTTTCAAATTTAACTTATAAACATGTCAAAAACTATATTTAAAGTGGTTGCGCAATCAAAAGGCGGCAAAACTGCATTTTTTGAAAAATGCTTATTTTACCCGAAATATTTATTTTGTTCTTATACCATGTTCTAGAAAATGTTTAAGATGAATAATAATGTTCTAAAATTCAAAATTTAGTTAATACTATTCATATGGCTAGTTCATAATAATATTATACTAATATATTGTTGTTTAGTAAACCCCGGTATTGCGTACAACACACGCTATCGAGGAAGGTCACGATTGCGTGTAATGCAAGCCAAGTCAGGGTTTCATGTTGTGCAAGAATCCTTCGTTGTTTTGTATAATAGAATCCAACCATATTTCATTTATATATTGAATATATATATATATATATACTCAATGTTGCGTAGAATAACAATTATCAAAATTGTGTGTAACACGATTCAAGAATAGTGTTGCGTATACTACAAGCTAATACGGTGTTGCATATAGTGCAAGGTAATCTTGGTGTAGAATACAACACAAGACATTAATGAAATTAAAAGAATATTTTTCATAAAATCTCTGGGTGTTACAGTACTGATGCCCATGTTTGTGATATTTACCTTTGTCTGATGCAGTCTATTCATGGTGCTCCATGACTTGTACCTACGATGGATGAACTGGCTCGTGAGTTACAAAAACAAAATCCTATTACTTTCTTAGGGGATGGTGGTCTACAGACTACTGATTCATGGCTTGGATCCACCCTATCCATCTTTGAGAATCTATATACGCCTCTTTAATGGAGCGTCAATATTTACACAAACATGCTTTGAGATTCATCCAAGAACTGGTAGGTTGTTATTACCCATGATGGTCATCATCAGGGAATGTTAAGGGTTGATTTACAGACTTCCTTCTTTGACCAGTTATTTCCTCAGACACTGAGTACTGATAGAGCCAAATATTTCCTGCATCTTAATCATGGTTCAAAGTCAGTTATGGAATATTCAATTCATTTCACAGAGTTTTATCATTTTGCACCACTTCTAACAAGTGATGAGATTTCAAAATCTAGACGCTTCAAGGATGGGCCCCAGTACACCATCCTTGCATAGGTGAATGTCTTTCTTCTGATTTAATCTCTAAAATAGTAAATTAGGCTCTTATCAATGAGCATAACCTGAAGGAAGACAATAGTACTAGCCATAGAGGATCATTATCGTGATAGGCCATTAGTTATTTCGGAGATAGGAAACATCCCCTTGTGGTTTCTAATTAGGGAATTGACAACCAAAGTGACCATTTAGAATGCTCTAAATTATGTCATCTATGTGTAAGATAGGGGAGCCTGAATTCTCATTGTGATAAAGACCTAATGGAACGTCGATCATGCTTCCATCTAGGGCATCACTAGCGTATTTTCTAGACCATTCCACTAGCATTGATTACAAAAAGGATCCGCACTAGCTCTACCTTCAGAAGTGGGTTATTTTACACCGCATAATGTGAGGAGTTTTAATATCCCAGATAGGCCTAGATAAAGAAGAAGTCGTAGCCATGGAATCAAGACACTAAACCGCTAGTAGCACCAGCAGATTGGTTATGATCATGGTAGTTTATCTGTTGCACATGGTCATGGATCAAGATAATTTCATGCACTACAACTAATACCTGAGGATCAGGCTGTAGGACCATCTACATTATGTGGTACTATTCTTATGGAGTCTAGTATAGTATCTTCTTTATTTGATATAGGTTCTTCAAACTCTTTTATCTATGTATCTATTTTGGAATGTCTAGAACTAGGGATACAAGAATACAATGGTTTAATGACCCTTGATACACCGTTAGGGGTATGAACATAGGGCATATTCCAATGTATGGATTTTCCACTTGAGGTAAGTAGTTACCCTTTTTATTGTAGTATCTTTGTTTTTAAGATGACATGAATCTATGTCATTCTCAGGATTGATTGGTTGGTTCAGTATAAATCTTTTTTTATTGCTATCTTCGTAGGGTATCGTTTACATCACTAGAGGGGTGGAGTTATCTACATAAGGTTGAGTTGGATGTCCAAGTTGGTAGAGTGGGACCAAAGCCTCATGTTCTTAGTGGATTGACCTCCAATATTGAAAATGTCTTCATAGAGGATTAGTGTTTCCACCAAACTGATTTATCTCCCGTTGTAGATTTTTTTACAGATGTCTTTCCAAATGAATTTTCTATATTACCACATGAGAGAGAGGTAGAGTTTAATAATTATCTATTTTTAGGAGTATCCATAGTTTCCATTCCTCCATATAGGATTGAACCAATATATCTTCAAGATATCAAGAGATAGTTAGAGAATTTAGAGGCCAAATGATTTATACGGCCCAATACATCCTCTTGGGATATGCCCATGATTTTCACCATGAATGTGGAAGGAACCTAACATATTTATCAGGATTAAATATGGTTGAACCATATTATGATCAAGAACTGATATCCTCCGCCTCGAATCGATGGTCACTTTGACCAGATCTGATGATAAAAGAACATATCCAAGATCGAACTATGATCGGTTTATCATTAGGTATGAGTCAATTAGTCAAACATGCCTCATACTTCATTCCACAGTGGGTATGGAATATATGAGTACCCTGTTATGCCATTTTGACTTATGAACACACCGGTCATTTTCATGGATAAGATGAATAGGATTTTCCACCCTTATTTGGACTCTTTTTCCAGGGTCTTTCTTGAGGACATCATAGTGAATTCTCACACTCATAGAGACCATTCAAAACATCCTGAGATCATTTTTAGAACACCGAGAGAGAATCATATTTACACCAATATTTCTAAGTTCATATTCTTGATTGAATGTTTTCCCCACTTTGGTCATTTAATATCAGAATAAGAGTATATATTAACCCAAAAAATGATATTTCTATTGTTTCATGGGAGAAGCCCATGAAAATGTCTGAAAAATATATTTCCTTTGGGCTGGATAGATATTACATGCATTTCATACATGTCTTATCACTCCTTTATTCACCTCTTACTTTTCTTACATATAAGGGTGTCAATTTTATATGGTCTAAAGCACATGAGAAATCCTTTCAAGAACTAAAAGGTAGGATTGTATTAGAACATATTCTAACTCTTTCGGAGCTAGGAATAGGTTATACCATCTTTTATGATGTACTAGGCACTGAACCAGTAGTAGTGATGATGCAGGAGGACAAAATTGTTGCATAAGGATCTCAGCTATTAAGGTATCATGAGATGAATTACTCAATGCACAAACTTTATCTATCCACAATTTTCAATTCATTACATTACTATAGGCATTATATATTTGGTGAGAACTTTTTGGGGTACATGGGCCATAATAGCCTCAAATATATCTGTTAATACTTTGAATTGAACCTCATATAGTGGAGATGGTTTGAATATCTACAATCGGTTGATTTGAGCATGCCTATATTCATTGGAAGGGAAATGTGGTTGAAGATTCACTAGGTCAGAAAACTGAGGCACATACTATATGGAAAGCTAGTGAGGAATAGATGTTAATGCCCCTATATTCTAAGATAAAACTAGAGTTTCATTATAGCCACAATCGGTCTTATCTCTCACCCTAGATAGTTACCTCTTCACTCCTTGAGAAGGTCATCGGTAGATAGTTTCTAGATCCTAAAGGATTGGTTCTCCACGAGAGTATATCAAGAGATAACATGCCTCCGGATTAGTCAATGGACAGAGATGACGTCTTGCGTCTACATGGATGTATCTGTGTTTCTATAGATATGAGTAATGAGTTCATGTGTGAGCCCCACGCTTCTCAGTGGGAACATCATACTTGCATCTACAAGATATATTGATCCATGGGACACTTGAATTAGTGGTATTTTTAGGAAACATCTGATAGAAGGCTTTTTCACTAGGTCTTCCACCTTTCAGTAGGTGAAGGTGGAGCACTAGATATCTGTAGGCTTTTTATATCTAATTATAATCCCAGAATGTAAATGTAATGATGTTTCCATGGATTTTTTAGTCATCTTACCTAGTTAAATGAGGGGAAACAATGATAAATGGGTAGTCATTGACCTACTAATGAAATCATCCCACTTTATTACTATTCTATAGAATTTTTCAATTAATTGTATGGGAACATTGTATATCTGTGAGATCATATGACTACACGAGGTTCCCCATACAATTTCTACATATCCAAGTTCTCGTTTCACATAACGGCTCTGCCAGGGATTGTAGATGTCTATGGGAACACATGTTCTTATAAGAACAGCTTTTTACCCTCACACTGATGGACAATTAGAACGTATAGTATAGGTTCTAGATGATATGCTCTGACTATGTGTCCATGATTTCAGGGGTTCTTCAGAAAATCATATAAATCTCATTGAGTATTCATATAATAACATATTTTATGTGACAATTCATATGGATCATTTTGAAGATGTATATGGTAGACCATTATATTCACCCATGTGCTGGCAAGAGGTAGGTGAGGCAGCCCTACTAAGTCCTCATCTCATTCAGAAGACTTCAGAGCAGGTTAAGATGATCCGAAAGTATATGACTAATGCTCATCCTAGAAAAAATTATTATGCTAATAACTGTTGATAACCTATTGAGTTCATGTTCAGGGATCATGTATTTCTTCGGGTATCCCCTAGGATAGATCATAGACAGTTATGAATGTGGGGGAAATGTTTTCCTTGTTATGTAGGGACTTTTGAAATTTTGGAGAGATTCGGGCCAGTAGCATATCATTTGATACTACCTCAGAGGTATCAGGCCATCCATGATGTATTCCACATCTCATTTCTTCACCAGTATCATGCTGATCCTTCTCATACTTTTGATCTTGAGGAACTTGAGTTAGATACTGATGCAACCTTTAATGAGTATCTCGTATGCATCATTGACTGGAGCACAAAGGCTCTCTAAGGCAAGTTTGTCTCTCTAATATGGGTTCTATGGAAACACGGGTATGTTTAAGATGAGAGTTAAGAGTGGGAGTTCGACCTACAAGCCCAATTGCTACAGTTGTTCTCAGAGAGTGTTTCTCCACCCTTAATAGGTGAACTCATGGATGAGTTCTTTTAAGGTTGGAAGACTATAAGAACCCAGATTTTTTACTCAGTTTGGATCCTTTAAATTTTGGTTTAAATATCTAAATTCGACCTAATATATATTCCTAATGAGTTAGAAAAGGTATTAGGAGTGTCAGAGGAATGTTTGGAGCTTAGAACCAATATTTTTTGGGAAAACTGGTCATGTCGCACGATTAGCGCACAATTGATGAATGGTTTGTCTAACTATGTAAATGGAAATTTTTGGACCAAACCTAATCACATGGTTCATGCAAAACTATATAGCCTAACCATTATAGTTCAACCTCTTTAAAAGTAATTTTGCGTGATTTGCGCATGATTTTTCAAACTGTGCGGACAAACCCTGTACATTCTATTTTTCTGGGTATATTCTCCCTTTTGTCTTAATGATATATTTAGTCCCATCTTCATCCCTAATGTGATTTAAAGTAGGATTTACCATGATGGATATCATTTTGGATATCTTTTAATGGAAAAGACAGGGACTAAAATATATCATTCCTCTGAAAATATTTTGAGCTTCTGTTTGTCATGTTGGATACACAATAGTAAGTACTCGAGTTCATTTAAGCCTTTCTCCTTCTCCTTTTCTCTCAATGTAGTTATCTTTGTGGAAGATTTTTTTGTCAACTTTAATAGATTTACTCTGGTATAAGATAAATAATATTCCCATACAATAAGATGAGAGTTTTAAAATTATAATGTGGGTGGACTATAACTAATCCCTCAAGTTTGTTAATTTTGGAATTGTCATGTGTTACCCGCCGATTTCATTAGATACTATTTATTGAATTTATATTCCATTATTAAAATAATTATAATTTATGGTTATGATCTTTCTATATATGTGATTAATTTTTGGTGGTTATTCCTGGAACCCCATCAATCCCATGTAGGATGTTATTCCATAATTGGGTTTTTAGTATTTGACATCTTTGGGCAACTATTCGGGTTTGACTTGGATTGACCCTTTTAAGGGTATGCTTTTCTATATTAAATGGCTTGATTAATATTTTGAATTTAATAATGGAAAGTACCATGTATTCTCACCACGTGTCCCACTAAAGGTAAGTGCTTCAATTGATAATTAAATGTGAAATAGAAATTAGAAAGTATACTAAGTATATGACTTGACCAGATTAAATATGAATGAATAATAGGTTGCATGTCCATAGCACCCCTTTCCAAATTAATCGAAGGTGGGGGAATTAACCTTAATTATATAATATTACTTTAATGGAATTAATAAAGTTTTCATGCCACTTTTCCTTGTCACACTGATGAAAGGAATTTCTTGGACAAAATTGACTTATTGATTAATTTTGACTTGATTGAAAGTTTGCTTGCTACTTGACCTTATCATACTAATGAAAGGAAAGGATTGGAAAAAATGGAATTATTGATTTATTATTACATGATTAAAAGTTTTCATGTTGCCTAACCATATCACACTATCTAATGTCAAGGCATGAACTAAATGAAATTTTACATCACTTCAATATCAAAAAAGTGGGGCCTGACTCAAGATCATATTGGATTCTTATCGAGGATTTCCTTGAGCACTCGATAACCAATTATGGTTAAAGAATTTGAGTTTCTTAGGTTATGTCCCACCTAGATATTGATCCTTGTATATTATTTGGATTTCGGGTATGAAACTATATGATCCCTTACATATTATCATGGGATGCCTCATATACAATCCTTGGATCCAACATTGACTAGTATGTGTCATGGTTAAAGCGCATCATGCCCAGTCATTTCTTAGACATGTTTTACCTTAGATGAACTCCTTGGACTTGATACGAATGTCAGTGGGGAAATCCATGGACTCTGCTGCTTGGATTACACTCTTACCCATATCCATGCTAATATTATTACTAAATTGGTGAACCTAGTGGTCTATGTTTCCTTGGTCATTACATTAGAAATTCACTATTATAAACATATCACTTATCAATAAACTAGTAATAATCAATTAATGGAAAAGTTATGTTCAAACTCTAGTTGTGGGCTGATGAAGGTACTTGGGTATTTAGTTACATTATACTGCTTTACTATATATATGCATTCTTGCAAATAGTAATATTTCTATTAAATATGCCTAATTATATAGAAACCATTCTTAGTGGACCCATATGATTTATCTCATACCCTCTCTGGGATCTGTTTTGTACCTAGAGTAGATTACATGGCTGCAGGTATTGAAAAATGGAAGCATAAAGCTTCAAACACATGATTTCTTGTTGTTTAGTGTGGATCTTGATAGATGATGATAGAGATAGAGATCAGGAAGCTTGGGATAGCCATTTATTTATGTTGTACTTATGTGGATCATGTTATGCATACTATATCATATCCACGTTTACCAGTTTTCTAGTGACATGACATATCATCAGTTGTTGAATGTTATTCCAATTACTTCAGTAATTACAACATTTGTCTTTGTTTTCCATTGTTCCTTATATGTAATTATATTTCATCCAATATTTATCTATTTTTATACTCATCCAATGTGATACAATTTATTAATGAGGACATAGTATCCCCTTGAACACTCCCTAGGCCCTCGATGCTAGTCTTCACCCTCTCATGTTTGGGGAGATGTGCTTGAGGTCATGTGGACTTCGGGGCTCGGGGTACCTGCTAAGTAGAATCCGGGTCTAAGACGTCACATAAGACATATCCCAACATTGAAATCAAATCAAATTGATCTTTTTCGAAACTAGCATCTAAATATACCATGATGTGTGTATCCTAATATCTTCTATATACAAAAAATGTATTCATATTTCTCCTTAGATACGTAAGTATAGCATTGACAGCCATCCAATCGTTGTGTCCTTGTTTTTCTTGATATCTACCAACCACAGTTAAGGTACAATTAACTTATAGACTATACACAACATTGAATACATGAATGTCCCAATTTATGATACATAAAGAATTTTATACATTTTTTCCTCCGCTCATGTGTAGGAGGATATATTTTCTTGGGAATATAAATACCATGTGATATAGGAAACATTCCCCTTATAAATTGGTCTATAAAAAATCTTCTCAGTATCATGTCAACACATGTAACTAGACATAAACCATGCAATCTGTTATATACCCTCGATGCTAGTTAGCAGCCTCTTGTATTCGGGGAGATGTTCTTGAGGCTATGTGGCCCTCTGGGCTCGTGGCACCTGTTATGTAAGATTCGGGTCTGGGATGTCACATAAGACATATCCCAACATTGATATCAAATAATATTGATTTGTTTCAAAACAATCATCTACATATACCATTATGATTATATCCTAATATATTATATATAGTGGGAATGCATCCATAGTTTTCCTTAGATACTTAATTATATCCTTAGAAGCCTTCCAATTGTTGTGTCATTTTTATTCTTATATCTACCAACTACACTTAAGGTAC
Organism: Viscum album; assembly: GCA_963277665.1. Taxonomy (NCBI): domain Eukaryota; kingdom Viridiplantae; phylum Streptophyta; class Magnoliopsida; order Santalales; family Viscaceae; genus Viscum; species Viscum album. The sequence goes on from OY728150.1 coordinate 526,699,180, forward strand.
AATCAACATATATACTATACACAAAATTGAATACATGAATGACCCAATTTATGATACATAAGGAATACTTTCCAGTTTTTCCTCCTCTTGTGTGTATGAGGATATATTTTCATGGAAATATGAATACCATGTGACAACGGAAACAATCCCCTCTTAGATAGTTCAATACTAAATCTTCTCAGTATCATGCCAACATATGTACCTTGACGTAAACCATGAAATCTATTATATCTATTGTGATGGATCATGTTCTCTACAACATTTTATATTTACATATGTCTTTTATATAGAATCATACATTTAACCATATCTTAATGGTGTTTAAAAAATTTATCTCTATTCAAATAATTTAAATTTCCTTGATATATACTATTTAAAAAATGTCTACTCTCCCAAGAAACCATTTATAGAAAAATAATCTCACAATTATTTCTTATGAATTATAATTTTTTTATAGATTCATCAAAATGAAGGATCCATGACAAGGATTATATCTTATTTATTATATGTGTCACCGTTACTTTAAAAATTTATTATCATTACCTGGATTCACATTACTTTTTGGTTATGTACTACAGACCCCATTTTTAAGGTTCACATTAATGAATGTTGTCTCAAAATCCATATACCAAATATCATATTCATGGTATGCTGCTATGAAAAGTAAAATTCAGATGGATCACAAAATGTTATTTGGTGAAAAAGATTCATTGTAATCAATAAATTGTTATTATTTTAACACTTTTTCAACCAATCATTCAATATAGGTACTATTGTGACTATCCATGTCATATTACTTCTTGAATACCCATTTTAAATAAATGGTCATTACATCAAATATAATATCCCAAACATCTACCCTTGGGTTTGGAACATGGAATCTATTTTAGAATTCATTTCTTATTTTTATTTGGTATTATTTGTTCCACTAAATGATTCCATTTAGGTCAGGGGACCATTATTGTTGACTAATAATGAGTCACTATCCAGTGTGAATTAAAAACAATGTATTCTAGGTTCTATAACCTATTTTGTACTTCTATACAATAACTGTGTCTATGGAACAATTTTTCCATGGGAATTTTTCAGATCATATTTCTTTAACAACTCTTATGTATACATAACTTTGAATTTATTAAAGTCCTTCCAACACCCACCATCACTTTTAGTGTTGTTTTACCTCTCAAAGAACATGTATTTTCTAACCACTATTATTTTTTTATATGAGGGGTTGTATAGGTAGTATAACATTGTTTCCAAGGATTATCCAATGAAAATACACTTTGTACCTCTCAGTAAAAGTGTGTTTCTTAAATAGACCATATGTAACGACTCGACCCAATGTGGATCTAGCCATGAATAACCCAAGACCACCTCCAATAGGACACGGGTTGGTGTCTAGGGTTGAGTGAGAATATCACACAATGGGATGATTTAGCCTACGATACCTATATAATTGTAGCCTCAAAATTCACCATATAATAGGGAATCGATAAAGAAATCTGAAAAAATGCATGCATACATCTATCCAACAACTAGAGTACATAGAATTACTAAAAGAGAATAAGGGGAAAATACCAGCAAATCAAAAACTCTATAAGTGTCCAACCTACTCAGAGTGATGTTCTAATTTCTGAATGAAACTGCTAGAAATATCCTTTACCATGCTTCGATAAACACATATGTCAGTCTGGTCCACTAAACCCCACCTAATCGGGGTCCTCCTAGGACTCCATCAAAACGCTTATCTCCTGCACCAGACTCCACATGTTTGGGAAATTTTTATGTAGGGAAGAGTATAATAATACTCAGTAGGTTCCCCAATACAAAAAATAAACAAAATCAACAAAAAGTAAAACATTTTCTTGACCCATCCAATGGAAACCAAAATGAGAGAGAAATTTCATCTCAAACCCATCATCATTTATACATGATTAATCAGCCCAGTTTTCATTGGATGTCAATGAAGACCCATGAAAAAACTGCAAGGACTCCTTGAAACAACCATATATACTTATCTTAGACTCCATGCCTCATGAGGTTCTGAAATCATATCCAGTTATATGATTAAACATGAGGCTCAAAGGTAACACATTCCTAGGAGAATAAAATCCATTAGCTTCACCAAACAATATTTCACTCTTCTTAAAGATGCATTACCTCAATAAAAAATCAATAGTCCCTGATGGTTGGTCTAAGAGAATGATCTCCATCAAGAACAACTTGTTATGTCAAAATCTTGTTCCCAACACCAAAGGTCCTTTCACCGATTTTTTTCAAACTTAAAAAGCTCATAAGAACCCAAGTCTAATGTCCCTCCCCTCACCACAACATACCGTTGAGGGAGAAATACTCTATAAAATCAAACTTGTGCATCCACTATAATGAGAGAGAGATAAGGGAACAACACCTCATCACTACTGCATAACCAAGTGAGTACAAGATATTAACCACAAAATGAAACCAATGAATTACCCATAGGATGAGGCCTTCACCTTACCGCGTCGATAGAGAACTAACTCCTAACAAGGTATCATAAACAACAAGGGGACCACTCCTTGTAACTATAATCCTCATCTGAGGTATCTCATACTCATGTTGAGTACCCACGCCTTGTTGGTACTCGATAATGGCAGAGTAAAACTCTGTAGATAAGGGAACCCATCCCTAAAAAGGTAGGGGAGTAGTACTCCATATATGAGGACCCACACAATAGTACGATAAGGTAGAACCACTGAATAGATAGAAAACTAAGACCTTAAAATGATAGGGTAGCACCAATATATGGATAGAGTACCCACACCCATGTAAAATAGGGGATTACCACTCTACTAGTACAATTACTAGAGGGGACTTTCACCCTGATATGATAGGGGAGTACCAACCTCAGGCTTGAGGACCCGCAGACAAGGGAGTACCACTCTTCCAGAACATCACGTATGAAGGAACCACACCCAGGAATGATAGGAGTGTTATAACTCAAAGTTTAAAAAACCTACACCCCATCATGATAGTGAGTTCTTACTATATATATCTGTCAAATATAGAGTAACCAGTAACTGAAATAGCAGGGATGAATAGAATCTATAGATAGAGGAACAACACCCCAGTAAAATAGGGGTGTACAAACTCTATATGTCCATAGAGTATGGAGGGTCCACACCATATTATGATAGGGTAGCTCTATCTATATACATGAATTATATGGGGATCCCACACATTGTTCCTACAGGGGTGTTATAACCCTAGAAGAACTAATCCATGAGTATAGTACCCACTCCCTTTGAAAAGGTGAGTTCCATCGTTATGGAATCAAGAGGTAAGGGAAACTGAGACCCTTGCATGATAAGGGAGAACTACTCCCAAATTATCTATAGTAAACCTAACCAATCCCCTAAATTGGTTATGTGCCACTCAAAGTTGTATCCCACTATTAATGCCTCACATCACAACCCAACCAGCATAAGTGAACACACGCCTTATTATGATAGGGGGGAGCCTCTCTACAATCCTGATGAGTTTAGGGGACCAATATCCTGAGATGATAGGGAAGGGTATTGATCCCAACATCACCACAATTATCCACCCTAATCAATACTGAAGGTCCAAATCCACAACTATTACTTCATGCTTGAATAATGCTAAATCATATAACACATTCCACTATAGAGACCACTATTTCATTCTATGTGGAGAACAGAACAGGATAGGTTGATCGAGATCTTGAATATGATCATCGAAGAAAGAGATATTGTAGATGGAAAATTCTTAAAAAGGATTACATAGTGTGTAAGGGGGTCAACATGGGGTGTGACCCCACCTTAAAACTTGTATGTGTCCTTTATTTCATTACATAGCAGATTGTGTGGTCTTACATGATGTGTACCAACTGAACATGGTGTGACTCATCTCAACAGACCCTTCATCCATTCTCTTCCCCACATGGATCGGCCAAACATGTCTCCCACATAGTGTTTACCCCTTCGGTACATGGAGTCTTCTAACCACCTATCCTCCTATCCATATCTCTTTCTGATTCCCATCTTCAAAAAATTGTTTCCATGTGCTATGGCAGGGTACTTCCACAAGACCATGTACCATCACAAAGCTTCCATAGCCATGTCCTTTGACCACATACCCTGGGGTCACTACATGGCATGAAACCCTAGTACATGGGATGTATTCCTCCAATGAAATATTCTCTAAATTGGAAGAAGAATAGGGTGTTACTCTACACTACACGCCCCGTGATAAGGAATTATAATGGGAATTTCTCTATGAGCCGCTTGAATCATTCTAGTTTTCCCAAATACCTATAGATTAATCCTAAAGGGATTTATAGTAGTAATATAAGGGATCTAAAATCTTAAAAATGTATAATAAAGGTTCTTGGAAGTTAAAAACCATATATTCCTACCACTTGGTGAAACAACGAAACACTAGGTTCATATCCACGGTATGAATTCGGCACACTACAATCCGCAAGTGATAACCATCAAGATCGGTGATCGACACAGCCTCTCATACTTGGATGCATATCAATTCATACATCACACAAAGGTGGGAGGATAGGTATTCTCCTCTATTAAATCATGTGCACCAAATTGGGGGGGATTGGGTTAATTGATTTCATTTTTATAAAATCATTTAAAAACACTTTTATCACATCCCAATTCACCTCTGACCCATCATCCAGAACAGAAATATTGTGTGTCACACCTAGGGTAAAGAAGACATTCGAACATAATATCTATCTTAGTTTTCTTATCAATGACTCTTCATAAACTTTAATCCATGTTTTAAATAATATAGTGTGCATCTATTATAATATTTTTTGTATTTTCAATATCACCATACTGAGGATATCAAGGACCCAAAATCCTATGTCGACTCAGTTCCTGACATAAAAAATATATTTAGAAATATTCAAAAGCCTTGTTGAAAAAAACCAAGTCACTATATCCCCCCCACCATAAGTCCTTTTTCTTTGAACAGAAATATCCTAGGTAGAAAGAAATAACCACAGGTCTCCAATAGGACTCCCACGCCAGCAAGCTCACCAAGAGGTTCCCATACTACTTACAAGAACACATTCAGGGAAACCACAATGACCAAACCACAACAATATCTAGCTCAAATAATGTTTACCTCATGAACAAGGAGAAAAAAACCTCGTCATTTGAGACAGGTTTAAAACACCATAAAACACAATCCATCTGCACTCATTCGGTCTAGTGGAACAACACCCTACTAACATGATGTGAAAACCGATGAACTAGGTATTTCTCATCCACTTATGGATGAAATTCACCATGAATTTACCATGTGACTCACAAAAAAATAATATCCTAAACACACAAGGGTAAAAATGATCAATAAGAAGGGATTCCCAAGTGTAAATAGTAGGTCATACCAGGACCTCTGCCTGTGAACCACCAACTTCCACACCCACGAGTTGTAGAACAACTGAGCATGGATGGGGAGAAACCAACAAAAAATGAGGAAACTTCATAGGTTCTTAATCAACATCTATGGAATGGTTATATGTAAGTATCTCCCACCACTAGGGATTCCAAGAATAATGGTTGAGAAAAACGTCTCCACTGGAAATCCTAGGACATACTCGAACACTCAGCACGCATCCCTACCTCAATCACACAAGTGAATGGTACTCATCCACCACACCACAACACTATCCAAGTTGGGTGGAACTGACTCAATAACATGTTTTTAATAACATAAAAAATTAATCTCATTGAGGAAATAATCCCTGTTCCATGAGAGATCAATTATATATCAAAAAACACCTAAATAAGGTTCTACCGATGCCCCACATCACCATTGTGGAAACTCGAGCAAGAATTGAAAAGAAAATAGTACAAAATAATAGGGTCTATCAATAAAACATTATAATGTTGAAAGGAAACAGAGTGTTAATCTATTCATCCTTTGATACATTGGGTCAAAGACCTCTATATCCTAGAGTGTTCCTCACTCCCATCCTCCAACTCCTTTAGCCTAGCGTACACCACCAAGGGGTGGTGGTGGAAACACCTCAAACCATCTACCACCTCCTACTACAATCCCCACTCCTCTATCTTGTTATCCTTCATGTGTATCTACCAACTCCAAATGGTATCTATATCAGGGTAGTCTATTGACTTTCTCCCACTCAATATCTTTACAGGTCAAGAAAATCTCTTGCAATATGTCTCATGATATCATATGTGTAACACTACCTCTCATGCGGCTGAACAGGTTCCTAGTGCATCTCACGCACTATAGGGCCAAGTGTTTAGGTCTAGGCATTGGTATTCCTCTTTCACGATGATCATTTGGAATTCCATATTCCATATGTTGTAGGTTCCTAAGAGACATGATCGACACTACTATCTACCTATGCCCGTCCCTCTTCTAGGAATCTCTCCACCCGCAGAAATCAATATAGTACCCCCACATAAGAGGGATTTCACAAGGAGTCCACACCTACCCAGACATAATTGTGGAGTCCCTGCATGAAGGTCCATGATTGAAAAAATGGATCTCAAACCATATCCAAGGAGTATCACGATAGTTCTATGAACCTTATTGAGTACTCTTCCACAAATAATCTACCCTAGAGATGCTACCAAAGCTCCTAGATTCACACTAATATATAAATGGATGGATAGGAATATTATATAAAGTTCCACTAAAACTCTACCTAAGTGAGTGACACCTCTTCATGGGTCTGTGTCACCATAATCCACCATCACTCGTCCAAAACCTATAAAAAACTCATTTCTAGGACCACTATCTGACCAGGATGTGTCCTAACAAGAAAGAAAGCACATATGACTACCTCAAGAAAGTCATCAGCTAACTATGGGTTTGGTTCACCCTGATACCTAAGAGTTCATTTCCTTTGGAACACATACAGTGCACTCAATCTACATACATCCTCATCTGGAACTATTAGCACACCCCACTTCTCAAACGGTTGTGGCTCAACAGGCGAACCACCCGAAGGTACATCCTCAAAACTAGTGCCCTGAACTAAAGCCACACATAGAGGTATAATTTGATCACAATCCCATCATGGTACCCAATCTACTATCATTTTTTTCATAATAAAGTTAAATCAAGAAGCATAAGGATGAAAGAGTATATCTAAGTATATTACTGAAGAATGATTGGAAAAACCACAACACAATCCTATATGATGAAAGTACCAAAATTTCCCTACAACCAATGCCCAATGTACCTAGTAAATAGGTATGTTATTAGAGTCCTAGTGAATGTATATGTTATCTGATGCACAAACAATGTAGTCTCTAGACAAAAATCCAACCTCAGAACCGCCCAACATTTCTGCTTTGCCTCATAAACCAAGGTAAAGACACTACATCCCATAAGTGGAATCTGCTCTGATACCACTCTTTCATGACCCAACCCAATTGGTCTCCAGCCATAACCAACCCATGGTTTCCTATATTAGGCACGGGGATAGCATATAACACTGAGTATACATTCCACACAATGGTAGGCCTTAGCATAAGGTACATGTAAGAACGCACCCACAAACATATAAATCCAACAATATAGAGATAAATTAAAAGAAAAAGAAATCCATGGAGAAATTTATCCAAAAACTGGAGTTTATAGAAATACTAAAAGAGAAAAAGAAAGAAACACAAGCCCATAAAAAATTGTAAAATCATCAAACCTATTCAGACGAAGTGGATCATTGTCAAATTCAGCCACTAGAAAGATTATTATCCAATCTCCGATAAAAACTTTCAGAAAATATAGTATAATAAGATTAACCTACTAGAGGTCCTAATTGGAATCCATTTAAAGGAATATTGTATACACAAGACATAATAGCTAAGGGAAATCCTATGATGGGTTGATTATAACAAAACCTAGTAGGCTCCCCAAAATTAAAAATAATAGGGGGAAACTGAAAGGAAAAAAGTCCACCTGACCCAGCCATATGGAACCCAATTGAGAGAGAAACATCATCTCAAACCCATACATGGACATACAAGACTAGTCAAATAAATATATATTCGATGTTAATGAATACCAGTTAAAAGACTGCAAGGACTCTCAAAAAAACTCTGTTATACTCGCCCCATACTCCAAGTCTCATGACGTTCAGAACTTATATCCCACTACAGGATACAACTCGAGGATCTAGGGTACTATATTCCTAGGAGAACACACTCCATTAGATTCCCCATCCCATATTTAACTAATCGAAGAGATTAAATCTATCAGGAACAACTCTGCTATCCTTGATTTTATATTCAAGAGAAAATTATACATAAATAACAACTCGCTAGGTCCAACTATAATTCCCAATACTAGAATCCATTAAACGGTGGGTTTTCACCCTGCTCAATCACTTAAGAAAAAAAGTGGAGAGGCTAACCCCTCACCACTATATACATTTTAGGGAACACTACTCTAGAACCTGAACCATGTGCATCCTCTCTAAATACAGAGAGAGAAGGGACCATCACCTCACCACTACCCCATGACCAAGGGAGCACTAGCTCCTAACCACACCAAAAAACCAGTGATGTACCTATAGTATGAGGCCCACACCTCACTGCATAGAAGGAGTACTAACTCTTAACTAGGTATCATACATAACAATTAGAGGGGATTAATTTTCATAACTATTCTCATCAGCCTAGGGAGTTCCTACTTCAATGAAATACTCACTCCATGTCGCTACTCGATAAAAAGGTAGTGAAACTCTGTAGATTTAGAAAAACACCTTGACATGGTAGTGGAGCACAACTAAAGATATGAGGAATTTCACTATAGTACAATAGGTGAATACCAGTCAATGGACAAATGACCCATACCATGGAACGATAGGAATGTACATTTTTATGGAAGGAGGACTAGCACCCCGGTATGATAGTGATGCACCACTCTAATAGAATGATCACAAAAGAGGACCCAAAAACTAACATGACATTTGAGTACTATCCCCATGATAGAGGACTCACACCCTGGTATGATATGGGTGTACAACTCAACCTGAATATCATATATAGAGTACCTGCACCCTATAATGATATGGGAGTTTAAAATTCATGGATAGAGCACCCACACCATGGAACTATAGGGGAGTTCCCAATCTAGATATATATCACATATGGAGGACCCACACCCTCACACAATATGGGAGTACTGACTCCTTTTATAGAGGAGCCACACCCTTGTATAACTGTGGAGTACCAACTCTATCTTTCCAATGAGTATGGAGGTCCCACACTCTGTTATGATTGGGGGGATCTATAAATATACATGAATGATACGAGGAACACACACCCTAATCCAACAGAGGTTTTCTAACCCCAAAATAAGTACTCCATGAGTAGAGGACCCCCTCACTTTTAAAATGTGGGATTCATGTATACTAAACTGAGAGGAAAGGGGAACCCACACCCTAACATGATAGAGTAATAGTATTCTATGAAAATGTCTAAAAAACCAAATGGAACTCCAAAATTAGTTGATTTTCACTCAAAGGAGAGTCACACTTATTATGCATCACATTGCAACATAGCCACTGGCAGGGACTCACGCATTTCCATAATAGGGGAGAACCACCCTACTAGCCAAAAGAGTCTTGGGGGCCCTCATCAATAGATGATATGTATGGATACAAACCTTGACATCACCCTAGTGATACACCGTCATTACTACCCAAGTTATAGACCTAAAAATGAAACATCATGCTTGAATCATACCACAACATATCTCATATTACACAATATTGTCCACCATAACATTCTACATGGAAAACTACACCAAATAAGCTACTCGCAAGATGGAATCGAGGATCCAAAGAACGACTTATGTTAGGAGAAAATATCCAAAAAATAGTACATGAAGTGTAAGGGGGTATACAGGACATATGGACCCACTTGAACACCTGGTTGTTTCATCAATTTCACTTCTTGGCAAGCCATGTGGTCCTAAATGGTGTGAATAGGTTTTACACGGCGTGTCATCCGTCACTTAGACCATCGACTATTCTCTTGACCACATAACTTGGCCAGCCAAGTCTCCCAAATGGTATATAACCCCTTGTAAAAGGAATATCCCAACTACATAGACACTTGGCAATATCCCTTTCCCATGAATGTGTTTGGTACCCCTTTCATATGTACTTTGGATTTGTACTTCCATAGGACCATGTACCATTATAAGGCTTCCCTAGCCATGTCCTTTGGACACACGACCTGGGGTCACTACACTGTGTGTATCCAAGTTACATTGAATGTAGTCCCAAAAAGTCATTTACACCTAATGGGAATAACACACATCATGTAACCATGCACTACATACCATATGATTGGAAATTCTGATAGGAATTTCCCTATTAGACGGCCAAGTCACCCCTATTTCCGTTAAAACCGATAGATTTCCCATCAAGGGATCTCAACAGTCATAAAATGGCTCTAAAACCTTAAAATAGCACATAAAAAGTGTACCAAGACTTAAAATCAAAATATACCAACCTCATGGTTAAATGATGAAGCTTTGGGTAAGATTCATAGTCCGAAGCAACTACACTATGATTTAGGATAAATCACCATCAAGATCAGAGATCGACTGTACCACTTCTCCTAGGTTTCTCCTAGGTTAATCATTCAATCCTAAGAGAGAGGGAGGGGGTCCTCCTACATTATTACATGTGAACCAAAGGCAGTATATGGGCTAGGGTTAATTGATTTAATATTTATTAAGTCAATAAAAATATATTTTAATAACCCACCAACTCTCCTCCGACACGGAAATCGGCGCTGACAAATATTTTTCCACACATAGGGTAAAAACAATGTTATAATCTCAACCAAAATCTCTAATTTCGAATCTGAGACTCCACATGCGAGTTATTCCAAATTTCTAAAGAAACTTAATTCTCATGATAAAATATTTTTAATATTTTTATCTTCATTGCACTCGCCTCTTCGGGCCCTTGAATAATATACGACTCAACACTTGGATTTTAAAATATTCTTTGAAATATTCCAAATTACTAAATGTCAAAACATGAGTCAATACACTTTAAAAAATTCCCTAAATCTCCATAGATGTATGATCTACAAAAAAAATTATTTCTACTACATATTGGAATGAAATAATTTTTTCCACATTAATTATTACTTGGTTTGGTATGCACACCACTGTCTATATTGCACATCCCACAAATGATGGTTCATGGTTTGAATAACTCATCATTGACATCACCATGTCCAATGAGGCATGGTTTCTCATTTAACTGAGACCATTATATTATAGTGAATAAGGATGAGTGAGTTGGTATTAAAACCCAGACACCTATAAATTGTTAATTATTTATTGATTATGATATTTTATACTACAGTTTATGTGATGTTAATTAATATTATTATAAATGTGGGTCTAATTAGATCATTGAATTCTATGAACTTCATAAATTATTCTAATTTTTATCTCATTATATTGATAAGTACATACCTACTACATTCATTAGTAATTGTTATAAAAAATGAGTACCCACCCCATTCTTCAATAAAGAATAATCCACACACATCACTTCCAAACAACTCTAGAATCTATATGTCCATTTTAGTTTTTCCACTAAATGGAGATTTATTCATTTTAGATTATAAAAACCCTAGAAAAATAAAATGGTGTTTTATACCGAATGAAAATAAATAAAAATATTGATTTAGCATGTAACACCCTGACCCCTCTAAATCGGAGTCGGTGCATTACTAATTACATTGGAATGATTAGAATAAAATAAATCCCTAAGGGATTATGAGTTCATTATTCTTGATGAAACTAGATACATAGATGTAACTCAAATTACATTGGGAAGGGTAACAATTTACAATACATAACATTAACTAATAAACTGCATCCACAAAAACTCAATAAGTGATCTCTTCTTCGCAACCTGTTCAAGGAAAAAAAAGAAAGGGGTGAGCTCAGATGATCAGTAAGGATTAAAAATATTAGAATCAGGATTCAGTAATAACAGAATAATAAACGACTTGGAATAGTCAATATGAGATGGCGAATGAATGAAAAACTTACACCATTAATAAACTGAGAATGAATCTTTATCCATATATTTTGTCGTAGTGAAAACCTCCTGGAAAATAATAACTGATAATTAATAAAGATAAGGATTATAGGTTGGATGTCATGTATCTAGCTCATGATATCATATTACCATTAAGATGGTTTAGTTCTGTGGGAATAATCCCTCTTGATTGTTTGAAACAAACTCGAAGGGTTTGTCACCAATTGATTTGTCTCATGAGACATATCGATGCATCGAGGGGATATCGAGAACCCACCCACTACTGAAAGTCCAGAAAATTTTTCATACATTTATTTAATACAAGATCAATATTCTTTTTTAATATCCATATATAGTTGAGGATACAAATTTATCAATATTTCCACAATTAAAACAACATTCCAAATAAACATCATATGTAAAATAGTATATGGTTTAGACAATAAGCATATCCATGATATGAGAATACAGATCCTTAATAGAAGTATAATTTTAATTGAAAAGTGACCACAAATGGGAATTATGTACACCACATAAGGATTATTAGGTTCTTAATACAATGTTAGTCACAACAGAATGGTAGTTGAGACAAAGTCCCTTACCACAATGTAATCCATCGAATCATATGAACAAAACTTAATTACCATAAAATGAGTCACTGAATACCTTGAAAATAAATAAAATCATGTAATTATATGGTAAATGATATTACACACCCACCACATATAGGAAATAAGTGGCGAACAATTGAAATCCCACAGAAATAAAAGTTAGATGAGAAAACCCCTTACAAACATTTTGGCATGGTAACAAGTGTTCTTATGAGGGCTTAAAGAGAGGTAAAGGGGCATACCAATATTTATATATCATAAGGTATGTATGGGGGAGGTTTATAAAACATTTCACATCATTTTGAATTGAAAATTAAAGGACACAACATAGGTGGAATCCTTGAATAAAAGTTAGATAGATGATCCCTTGCCAAGAATGTATAATTAGATTAAGGATAAATCAATGAGATAATTATGTGTGAAAAAAATAAACCCACACAATAAAATTTGATATAAAAAATAAATTAATCATATATCATTTACACATAATCTGGGAAATTACAAAACCAATGACATTGATGTTTAACTCAACGAATGGAAATTGAGTTATGATATCCCTTACCTTAAGATCGAATGTGTTCTTGATTGTTCTTAACAACCTGAATAATCAAATTTATCTTAATTATTTAATAATTCCATGACCACAAAAACATTTAATTGATATGGTGTAATCTTATTAGGTTCATTCATGTCCTTTTTAATGGGTTTTAAGAGGTTCAATTTTATTGGTTTGGAATCATTTTCTTCCTCGGTTTTCATGAACCGTTTAGTTGTATTCATGAATAGAAGGTCATTTGAAATGTGGTTAAACATTAAAAATTTTAAATACATATTATTTGTGACATTATAAAGGATATTATAATAATTTTGGGTTTTATACTTTTGGATAATTCAATAGTTAAAAGTTATTCATCAAAGCTTGGATTAACTTTTCTTATTCTGTGCATAATGTACTTGTTTTGTATTATTATTTTGTATTATGAGTGTTTAAGGAATCTAGAACATTATAAAATATAAAATACCCATATTATGATATTTTTAAACCATTTAAAAGTTTCATTACCAATATAGAACATATCAATGAAAATTTAAAACCTGTCTTTCTTTGAGTGTTATAAATTAACACATCTCGGACGGTGGTTCCATTTATTGTATTAAAGGATGGGAAAAGAGATATTATGATAAAAAATAACATTATCATAATGAAAATACAGTACATTTAAGGTAATAAAATTATCATGAAATTTTTATGAGTGTAGGTGATGAGAGAGCATCAAAATAAATGAACATGTAAAATAAATTGAAAGAAAAGAGAAGAGAGGTTCACCTCTTGAGTACTCCCCCATGAGAATCTCCTTAAGGCCTCTGTTTTAGGCCTTTTGGTGAAATCAGAAGACATTAGACGTGGGGATAAGGCTTGGAAAGACTATTTGGTAGAAGTTAGGAAAGTATTGAAGCTTGAGTGGTGTGGGAGGAAGACGGGGTGAGGGGCGGTTTATATAGTGGAGGGGGGAAGAAGTTTCTTAATATTATAATCATTAATTTTTTATTTCTTATCAATGCAAGAAATAGTGAGTATTCAATGAACTAGAATATTAATATATGCATGTGAGTTCTAGATTTGGGTTCTTACATCACTCATGAAGCTATAAATAGTTAATTTAAATTATAATGTATTTATACGATAAATTAACAAATTTTACTATTCACCAAAAATTCATGTATTTCAAAAAATACCAAAAATTCACCCTAACCATTTTGACGGGTAGAATCCAAAAATGAACTCTATTTTTCTCAAAAAAAAATCTATATTTGATAAATTTAATTTCTAATTAAAATCATTATTTAATCGTAAAGTAAAACCACTTAAAATATTCATCTTCATTTTTAAGGTGCCTTAATTTATTTATACATTCAAGGGTATGAGTTCCATTTATAAGAGTCATAAAAATTTTCATAAGGGAGGGTTACTATTCAAAAGCGTAGGTTACTATTCATAAGGGTGAGTTACTATTCAACAAAAATTAAGTTAATTCTACCAGACTCTAAATATCATTCTGAACACAACCGTGTATGTCAGATATTCAAATTCGAATCACAGACCTGGAAAATTTATGTTTAATGGATCAGTTCTGACTATATCCTTTAAATAACCATGTTTTGTTCCATAGAGGCTTAGTGATTCCTAAAATATAGGCTATATAAATAATACACTTTATTTTAGAGAAACATACCATAAAATGTTTGGGGTGCTAAATTATTCCCACCTTTAGAAATTTCGTCATCAAAAATTTTCATTTATAATCCCTTCAAAAATATATGAGTGGTTCTTCTTCATAACATCCTTAGGATCCCACATTGCTTCCTACATATTATGGTTTTTTCAAAGAACCTTTTCAAGAAAATTTTTATGATTTCTCAATACCTGCTCCCATGTGTCAATAATCTTGATAGGCTATTCACAGTATGAAAAATCAGGTTCCAGATCTATTTCTTCATAGGTGAGTATATGCATTGGGTCTGGCGTGTATTTATTTAACAATGAATTGTGGAACACATCACGATATTTAGAGAGACTTGGTGGCATCACAAAATTGTAAGCCACATCTCTGATTCGTTCCATAATTTCAAATGGTCTGATGTACCTAGGGCTTAGTTTCACTTTCTTTCTCAACCTTAATACACCCTTCCATGGAGATAATTTCTGAAATACATGATCTCACACATGGAATTCCAAATCCTTTCTACGTTTGTCAGCATAACTCTTCTTCCTGTTTGGGATTCTTTAATATGGGATTTAATTGTCTTTACCTTTGATGTGGTCATTTCAATATGTTTTAGTCCTATAAGTTTCTTCTCACCAACTTCGTCCCAACATGTTGGAGTTGACAAATCTTTCCAATTAATGCTTCATGTGGGGCCATTTTAATACTAGAATGGAAACTATTATTGTAGGGAAATTACACCAAAGTAAAGTATTGATCCCACTTACCATGAAAGTCAAGAGAGCATCGTCTCAACATGTCTTCTAGTTTTTAAATATTCATTTTAGACTTTCCATCAGTTTGGGGGTGATAGGCAGTACTCATATGAAGGTAAATATCCAAAGCCTTCTGGATTCTTTTCTCGAATTGTGATGTAAACTTAGGGTCTTGATCAGACAAAATCGATAGAGGTGCACCCTGAAGTCTTATAGATTCATTAATATAATGTATTTATAGGATCTCAAGTGGTAAATAATCCCTTATTATAATGAAATGTGCATAATTTTTGAGGCAATCAACAAATGACCATAATGAATCACTCCTTTTAGGTGTCCTCAGTAATCTAGTGACAAAATCCATTGAAATTTCAGCCCAATTACACATAAGAATAGGTAAAGGTTTCATCACCCCTCTAGAATGTTGTCTCTCTACCTTCAATTATTGAAATACTAGGCACCTTGACACATAGTCAACAATCTCTCACTTCGTATTATCCCACTGAAAATATTCCTTCACGTCTCTATACATCTTGGTGTTACCCAGCTATATAGAGAAATTTGATCTATGATCATCATCTAATAGTTCCATTTTTAGATCATATATTGATGGAACACATAACCTCCTCCCAAGATTCAGAACTCCTTCTTCATACACGATGCCTTCCTATATCATATCCTTGAAAACATTAATTTTCTTGTGCAGATTTTCATCATCAGATTGAGAGATTTTTATCTCCTCTAATAAACATATTTTAGAAATCATTTGATTGTGGAAAGATGATTCCCATTAAAAATTCTCATATCCATCTTCCGTAGAACTATAAATATAGGATCTATTTCAATACTCATTGGGTCAGTTGTCTGTGATCTTTCTTGCTTAATTCTTTTTCCACCTTATTTTTCTTTCCTGGGTGGTAGTGTATTGAACATCATAATGTTTTATTAACTTGAGCCATCTCCTTTTCCTCATTTTGAGTTATTTTTGTGTGAAAAGGTTTTTTAAACTCTTGGGATCTATGTGTATCAAACATTTTTCACCATAAAGATATTACCTCCATATTTTCAGAGAAAATATTTTAACTGCTAACTCCAGATTGTGAGTTTGATAACTTTTCTCATGAGTCTTCAACTGCCTTGATGCATAAGCAATAACTTTATCAGTTTTCATAATGATTTAACCTAGCCCATTCTTTGATGCATCGTTGTATATTTCAATTACATCACTTCCAGAAGAAAGAGTCAAAATTAGAGAATTGACCAATATTTTTTTTCAATTTTTCAAATAATTATTTAAATTCTTTCATCCACACAAACTTAGCATATTTACAAGTGAGTTTGGTAAGCGAGTTAGCCAGTCAGGTGAAATTATGAATGAAATGTAGATAGTAACCTACTAATCTAATAGAACTGCATATATCAGTTATATTCGTTAACTTGGGATATTCTTGGATTTCCTTTGTCTTTGTAGGATTAACTTGGATTCCATCCTGAGAGACAATATAGCCTAGAAAAGAAACTGATTGAAGCCAGAATTCACACTTGCTAAACTTACCATATAATTCATTCCTTCTAAGGGTTTTCAGAAAAATCCACAAGTGATTCTCATAGTCTTCATATATTTTGGAGTATAATAGGATGTCATTAATGAATACCATAATAAACTTATCCTGATATTACTTGAAAACTATATTCATTAAATCCATGAAAATAGATGGTGCATTAGTTAGTCCAAAAGGCATCACTGTAAACTTGTAATGCCTATACCTAGTTCAAAACATTTTCTACAGAGTATCTTCCTTCCTCACACGTAGCTGATGATATCTAGATCGAGGGTCAATCAATTAAAATTATTGTGCTCCATGAAGTTGATCAAATAATTCATCAATTGGTGGAAGTGGATACTTATTATTTATTTTAATAGCATTGATTTCCCTATAATCAATGAAAAGGCTCAGGTATCCATCTTTATTCTTGACAAAGAGGATAGGGGATACCCATGGAGAAACACTAGGTCAAATAAATCCTGTGTCACTCAATTTCTCTAGTAGTTACTTTACCTTCACTAACACCATAATGTCTATTCTATAGAAAGTATTTGATATAGGTCTTGCTCCAGAAATTAAATCTATAGAGAACTCAACTTCCCGCTCTGGAGGATTTCCAGCTAAATCCTCTATAAATACATCAATGTACTCTTTCCCTATATGTACATCATCAATTTGAAAAATTATTTCCACGCCCATAGATATTGGTTTCTCTTCATCTAAACGAATTCCGTTCAATAGATCTACTGGGGGTGGATCTATATAAGAATCAGATGGTGAGGTTTCTGGTCTAAAAATAAGGGATTCTAAACCATTCTCAAAGATTGTAACTTCCTTATTCTTACATTAAATCTTCTCATCATAATTTTACATCCATGTCATACCAAGAATTATATCAAAGTCAGTCATTGGTATGATGATAAGGTTAGTAACTAAAGCACATTTGTTAGTAATAAAGGGAACTAATCAACATACCTTTGTTGCAAGGATACATCCCCTATGAGTTTTTATTGACAACTCCTTTATTAAATCAAATTTGACATGTATAATTTTCTTGGAAAACTGGATAGATATTAATGAATGTAATGATCCAGAATCAAATAAAGTGTTGTCTAGGTTTGAGGAAACAATTAAAGTATCTTCAACCACGTCATTTGGAACTTCAACCTCCACGGTTGTAATTGCATAGGCATTCCCTTTCTCTAATGTACTATTCTTAGTCAAGTTTCCAGGGTGCATAGGAAACTCATTTGCATAGTGTCCAAATTCTCTACAATTTTAGCATTGAATATCATTGGCGTGTTTCCTCCCCTTGCATTCATTAGATCGATAACCCTTTTCTCCCCACTTTTAGCATACTCCCATTCCTTTCAATCATTTCAAGAGATGATTCTTTCCACAGATCTTTCATAATGGAAATTTCTTCGTTTCCTTGTTCTTCTTTGGTGTTTCGCCTTTTCCTTAGTTATTAGAGTATCACTTCTAATCTTGATTTCACTTTAAGAAATTTGATCTTGAAAATTCCTTCTCATTTTTGATTTCACTGTATACAATTTCCTCATATGATGAAAATGTATGAGAGTCAATAACCTTCTAAGACATGGATTAAGACCTTAAAATAAATGATTGATCTTGTCTTTTGAGTCACATATGTAATCTATGGAATACCTGGTAAGCCTTGTGATGGTAGCCTCATAATATACAACACCGTCTTCTTCCCATTGTCTTAATCCAAGGAATTTCCTCTTCATTTTAGTTCAATTCTCATGAGGGAAATATGTTTTGAAAAATATTTCTTTAAAAGTTCTCCATTACATATCTTCTATTTTTTCTTCCTTTATGGTATTCTATATCAAAGACCACTATTGATCTATGTCACCCTTGAGACAATATACTACCAGCACTACTTTCTCATTTTCATTGCATCTTAATGCCTTGAATATCTTTTCAAGGGACTTGATCCACTTCTCAACTACCATCAGATTTTTAATCCCGCTAAAATATGGTGTCTTCTGCCTCATGAAATAATCCATCATAGGTGTAACATGGTTATTCATCACTATCTCAGTAATTTTCCCCAATATGGTCATAATCGGATTTGCTTCAACATTGACTGTGTCTAATTTCTAAGTGGGGAAATCCCTATATTTCCACGAGTATTTATTACCCTTATTCCATTAGGAACCAATTTTAAATGATGGAATTCACTAGATTAGTTTTTGAATCTAAAATAGAAATGAACATAACATAGATTGAAATTCTATGCATAGGTAATATCATAAACATGGTTTCTATATGGAAAAAGTTACATTAAAATCCTTAATAATGGCTTTTAAAAAAATGGGAATTATCCTAAACATATCCCCCTGGATTATCAATACCTACAGTGTAGCAGGGCTCATTTTTGTGTACCAAGATACCTCGGGTCAAGCCCGAAACTCCTTGTCGGAGCTTACAGTCCTATGTACATCTCTACTGGAGCCACCTCTACCTATTTATATCTAGATAGGAATGTATTTTATAAAAAGATACACATAATATATTCCGTACCAAAATACCAGGACATTATTGTATGTTTTTTCTCTAATGCTACATTAGGGCTTTATTCCATAATATACATTTTATAATATGCTTTCGGTGTTTTCTACTAAACATCCTCGAATACGAACTGTAAAACCCCAACCCCTCTATACAAGAGGTGATGAATTAATAATTACATTGACATGGTCAGAAGGAATGAAATCCCAACAGAACAATCAGTTTAGTTGTCTTAAATATACTAGATACATATATGTAAATTTATTTATATTTGGGAAATGTAACAAGGTATAATACATAACAAAAACAAATAAACTGCATACACAGAAACTCAATAAGTGATCTCCTCCTCACAACCTATTGAAGGTAAAAAAAGAATGGGGTGAACTCAAATGCTCAATAGAGGGTGAAAATAGTGGAATACTGAATCAATAATAACTAAATCATAAAAAACTTGGTATAGTCAATATGGCATGGTGAATAAATGAAAAACTCGCACCATTAATAAACTGAGAATGAAACTGCTTATGTAGATTCATTTATATTGAAATCCTCATGGATAATAATAACAGATAATTAATGAATAGAATTTTTATTAGTTTGACATCATGTATCTAGAACATGATACTATAATACCATTAAAATAGTTTAGTTCTGTGTGTAGAAACACGTCTGATTTTTTGGAAACAAACTCGAAGGGTTTGTCACCAAGTGATTTGTTTCATGAGACTTTTTGATGCATCGAGGGGCTATAGCAAGCCTCACCCACCACTTAAAGTCGAAAGAATTATTTATTCATTGATTTAATTCAAGAGAAATATTCCTTTTTAATATTTGTATAGAGTAGAGGATATAGATTTATCAATATTTCAATAGTTAAAATAACATTCCAAATAAACACCGTATGTAAATTGGTATACAAGTTAGACAATAAACATATCCATGATATAATAATATGGATATTTTATAGAAATATAATTTCAAATGAAAAGTGACCTCAACTGGGCAGTAGGTACACCATATAAGGATTATTAGGTGCACAATACAAAGTTAGTCACAATGAAATGGCAGTTGAGACAAAGTCCCTTACCACAATGTAATCAATCGAATCATATAACCAGTACTTAATAACCAAAAAATGAATCATTTAATACCATGAATATAAATTTAATAATGTTATTATATGAAAAATGGTAGTACACATACACCACATACAAGAAATAAGTGGCGAACAATTGAAATCTCACTAAAATGAAAGTGAGATGAGAAAACCCCTTACAATCATTTCGGCGTGGTAATCGGTGTTCTTGTGAGGGATTAATGAGGGGTAACGGGGTATCCCATTATTTGTATATCATAAGGGTAGTGTGGGGGAGGTTTAAAAACATGACCTATCATTAGGAATTATAAATAAAATGACACAACATAGGGGGAATTCTTGAATAAAAGTGAGAGAGATAATCCCTTACCAAGACCATATCATTAGATTGAGGACAAATCAATGGCATAATTATGAATGAAAAAAATAAACCAACACAATAAAAGTGGATTTATCAAATAAAAAATCATAGTTAATTCACATATATTCTGGGAAATGACAAAACCAATGACATTGATTTTTAACTCAACAAATGGAAATTGAGTTATGATATCCCTTACCTTAAGATCGAAGGTGTTCTTGATTGTTCTAAACTACCTGTATAATCAAATTTTTCTTCATTAATTAATAATTTAAAAACCTCGTAAACTTGTAATTGATATGTTATTACATTATTAGTTTCATTCAAGACATTTTTAATGGGGTTTTAGAGATTCAATTTTATTGTTTTGGAAGCATTTTCTTCTTTAGTTTTCATGATTCGTTTACCAGTATTCATGAATGGATGCTCAATTGAAAAGTGTTTAAACATCCATAATTGTAAATATATATTATTAGTGACATTATAAATGGTCTTATATTTATTTTTGATTATATACATGAGTATGATTCATTATTTAAAAGTTATTGATCGATGCATGGATTTACTTTTCCCATTTTGTGCATAATGAATTTGTTTTGTATTATAAATTTGTATTATGAGTGTGTAATAATTTTAGAACATTAAAAAGGATAGAATACATATATTATAGTCTCGTTTAACCATTGAAACCGTTTCATGGCCATTCTTGAATGTATTAATGCAAATTGAAAACATGTCTTCCTTGAGTGTGATAAATTAACACTTCTCAAACGATGCAAGCATTTATAGTATAAGAGGAAGGTAAAAAGAGAGATTATAATGAAATATTCCATTAGAATTTGAAAATACAGTATTATTAAGGTATTTGAATTATAGAGTCATTTTTATTAGGGGAGGTGAGGAGAGAGCATCAAAAGAATGGAACTTGTAAAAGAAATTGAAAGACAAGATAAGAGAGGTTCACCTCTTGAGTACTCCTCCTTGAGAATCTATTTAATGCCTTTTTTTGTCCTTTTGGTGAGAACAGAAGGCCTTGGACATGGGGAGAGGTCTTGGGAAGAGTATTTGGCAGAATTTAGGAAAGGCTGTAAGCTTGTGTGGTGTGGGAGGAGGAGGGTGAGGGGAGATTTATATAGTGGAGGGGAGAAGAGTTTCATTAATATTATAATCATAAATTTTTTATTTCTTCCCAAGACAGTAAATATTGAGTATTCCATGACCTAGAACAGTAATTTATGCATTGGGGTTTGAGAGTTATGTGCTAACATCACTCATCATTCTAGGAATAGTTAATTTAAATTATAATGTATTTATATAGTAAATTAATATATTTTACCATTCACAAAAAATTCAAGTATTTCAGAATAATACCAAATATTCACCCTAACCATTTTTCAAATTTTATAATCCAAAAATGAACTCCATTTTTAAAAAAATATTTTTCTAAATATGATAAATTTAATTTTTAATTAAAATCATTATTTAATCTAAAAGTACAACCACTTAAAATTTTCATCTTCATTTTTAAGGTGCCGAAATTTATTTATACATTCAAGGGTATGAATACCTTTTATAAGAGTCATATTACTATTCATAATGGTAAGTTACTACTCTTAAGGGTAGGTTACTATTCATAAGGGTCGGTTACTATTCACCAAAAATTTAGTTAATTTTATCAGACTCTAAATATCATCCTAAACACAACTCTGTATTTCATATTTTCAAAATTCAAATCACAGAGCTGCAAAATTTATGTTTAATGTATATGTTGTGACTATCTCCTATAAGTAACAAAGATTTATTCCATATAGGCTCAATGATTCATAAAATATATGCTATATAATGAATACATTATATTTAAGAGAAACAAACCATAAAATGTTTGGGGTGCTACATAACATAGTCAATCGTTTTTCATCTACATAACCTAAGTGGTGATTGAATATATTTTTGTGGTATGAGTCATGTGTTACAAATTTTTTATCTATTTCCAACACTTTTTACATATAATCTAATAGATAAAAACCGTTATGTAAATTTTTCTAGTCATAACAAATGATTTGTTTTAAAAAGAAGAAAAATTCATTTCAAAAATAGAAATTAAATTTTCCATTTCTAATTTATGTATATACATAATGTTTTTGGTAATACTCATCATATACAATCATGAAGAACTAAGATAATTCTCATTGGAAAAGTGAGATGGTAGACACCAATAACTAGTGATACTAACAATTCTTCATTTATAGCCCATGAATCCACATCACCCCAGGAAACATTTCGACATATACTAGGGTCTTATATTTTTAAAATCATGTGACAACCACTTCATTATTCAACACCCAAGTAATATAAATTTATAGGATAAAATTGATAAGAAAAACAAAATCATGTTGTTTTTCTTCCAATATAACTTCTTTCAACATAAAAAATAAACAACGTCCTCTGTTTTCACTTCCCATTTGATGTTCCTCTTCTTGGAAGGGTGGGGCATAGAAGACATAGAATTAGATTTAGTCTTATTCTTATTTTGCACTCCTTTCCTCTTATCCACAATAAATGAAAAATAATTTTCAATATTTAGTTCCTAAACAGTCTATAGAATTAAAGTGAAAAGATATTGGAGTGACTTATCAATAATATTCATGTAAAAATTCAGAATTATTTTATAGATGCTCTTATGATGTAAGATGATAATGACAGAATTACACAATTTATCAGGTATTTTTAACCCAAGAATATATATATTCAGGATATATCAAATCATTTTGACTATGTGTGGTGTAGTTGTTGTGCCTTATCAAAAATTAAATGTCAAGAGTGCCTTGGAGGGGACAAACCATTATTGTATTTCACTATCATGATAAATATCATTGAGATGAATTATCATTGCCTATATATCCAATATCTCTTATAATTTTTTTATTTTACTAGTCATAGAATATAGCCATTAATAGTTTACATCAACTAAATCATCTAAGTGTTTCTCATTGATATGTACTTCTTCTTCACTTTCCTTCAGAGGAGGAGAATTGGGAACTTGGGCTCTAGTGCATATAACATCTACTCTTAGCATAGTACTATGCACAAGTACACAAACCATTCCTAGAAGTTTATGAAAGTAAGGATATTGTATTTATCCAAGATAGTTTGTAGGGATAATGAAATGGTTTTTCAAGTTGTATTTTGATTTCAGAGTAACATAGATCATATTATTATCACATAATCATATTACTGAAAGAGTAAGGAAATAAATTGTATTATATATCTCCTACTATTTTATTGGGTCCTGATGTCCCTCACCATTCGACATAAAATATATAGTTACATAGACATTCTAGTGGAAAGGATTAATATTCCCCTTCTCATAAACCAAGTAATGTCCAAGGTAATTACATGAGGTTATTTAGGTATGAAATTATTTTCCAACTCTGAGCATTGAACTCCCTTATCTACTGAGTTGACTCCCCATTCTTGAAACCCTTACTCGAGTTTCATCAATAATTTCCACAAATTTATATTATGTCTATCAAGGGAATCTCTTCCTAATATAAAATTGGATGTCAACCCAAAAAAATCACAAGAACTACCTGATAAAAGTATATTTCCCAACATGTTTTGGACCGATAGATTGTTCTAGGGTTTCATTCATAATCATTTTATTATATTCTTAGTCTAAAATTATATTTTTTTGATATACTTTATTCATTAGGATTTGTTTCATATTTTAACATTTACATTTACTATTAATTTTATGTGTACTTTACATAAGTTATTATCCATAATATAATAATAATATATGTATGATCAATTTATTTTAATTCCATCATTGCATATTTGAAAATTTATTTATGCAATAGAGGTGTTGATTCCATAAAATATATTATAAAATAGATATGAATGAAATAAATAAATAAATGACATGATCAAGATACTTATATAATGGTTGATATATTATGTGGATAATAAATGATCATATTTCCATAGGTACAAGTTCATTTTACTGGTCTTAAAATGATTTAATGTTTCCCACCTATCCACAAACGTATTAATTAGGCTGGTTTCTCCTCAATTTCGTCTTAAACAACCTCTAACTTAGCTCCACCTCAAACCTAAGCATTACGACCTCAAATAATCCTTTTTAATATATAGGTTTTATAACTAACACCTAGGTGAGGGGAAACAAAGGATCAGTTTAGAGGAATTACATTAAAAATCATTGGACATGAAGATTTAACACAATAAAGGAGGAGGGGATGACACACAATCCATCATATTTAATTTAATAATAAATAATTATAAACCCATTATATAAAATTTAATTTAATTAAACAAACACATACATAGAATTTTTCAATGTTGATGAGTGATCATATAACTGCAATGAATACACATTTTAAACAATCATCTAACATTCATTTCAATTCATTATTTCATAATAAAATTATGCCTCGATTAATCTAATTAAATGGATTTTTAAGAAATTTATTAATTTTATCTTATTCCAACCAATAATTATGTTGACTGCTACATACAGTGATTTCAAATGAAATAAATTATGTTATTTAAATAAGTGTATAACAAAATAGTAAAAAAATATACACTTGGAAGAATCTTGGAGATTATTGATCCAAACTACACTGTATGGTCCTTATTTTAAACAATGCACTCCGAAAAAATTGCATACATGGAATGTTTCATACTTTTAAGGAATGTATTTTTAAATTAATGACACATGTGACACATGAGAATTAGATTTCCTGTACGATTTAATGCATGATGAGTATTTATTTTGAAATGACCATAAATGAGTTAAATTTATGAATATTATGTGGAATTAATTAATAATTAAAATAATATAAAACCTAAAAAATGTTCTATACTATCAATTTAATGAATCACATAACTCAATCCAATGAGGTTTAATATAGTAATTAATTAAATTAAATATTTTTTCATAAATAGTTAAAGTGTGTGGCATGTGATGGATGACCGCACAACATGTAAATTACTTCTACAGATGTTCATACTAAATTAATAAACACTTGGTGTATACATCCCACTAAAATTTATGAGGTACAATATGAGTAATATTGATAAAAAATTTTAATTAAACTTCCAATATATTCAGTCTATAATAATAATACATTATATACTTGTGATTTATTAATTTCATGAAAAATCATGACCCCATATTTTCCACCATGAAAACAAGGGGACAAAACAACACATATGCAATATAAAATGTGTAAAATCTAGAATAATCATGTGAAAACCTAGATAGTGAACATGTGGTGCATTTAATACATGGGTAATTTATAGCATCCCACCTCTTTATCATATAAACATTCATTACATTATACAAAACCGAGGATATTTAAGGTTTAGTGTCTTGGAAACCAGGAACTAAAAACATGAAAACATAAAACATTCTTTTTAAACACTTGAAAGGCTTCTCCTTATGTTCATCCTAGGTTCATTACTGCATCTCACAACCTGGGGACATACATCAAAATAAAGGGTGAGAAGAAGGCTCGGTAAGGGAAACAAGGGAAACATTTAACATGTGAACTTTAGATACATCAATAAAGTCATGACAAATAACTTTAAGGCATGAGAAAGAAATCATGATTCATATCATAATAAAAATAATGTATTTCATAACTTGAAGATGTGGCTGCAACATTTAACTTAGACAATCATGAACATATCACCAAGGTAAGCCCCAAGGTTTCATTTGACATTACCCAGGTAAACCCCAAGGTATTGTTAAAATTTTAATCTCTAATGGTTACATCATTACCCAATGAATTGGAGCGCTATCAGGGCACACCCTTAAATTTGTAATCTCTAGTGGTTACATGATTACCCAATGCATTGGAGCACTATCAGGTTGCACCCTTAAATTTTTCTTTATTATCATGTGAGCAACATATATCATCATCAAAAACTTCATAAATAACCCATATAGCATAAAATAAATGGGTTTCCTTTCATAATCATAACATTTTAAAAATTGCTTAAAAGACATGATCTTTTTGTTAATTTAAACCCATGGAAAAGGAAAGCGAGTCTCATGTATGTAAATCCCAGAATTTAAAATATAAAATTTTGATATATTTTTGAATACCCATATAGAAGAAATATCTTTGAGTATTCACTAAATAAAACAATAGAATTTGAGAAAAAGAGAGAGACATTTTGAGACTAAAATTCGGCAGCATAACGGCTATGTTGTAGGGTTTTAGAAAACACCGAAAAGAGAGATTACATGGGTCACCAACCCATAAATGATCCACAAAACAGTAGGGGGGCACTATATAAAGGATTTAAGAACATGGTAATAAAATTTGAATGATATAATATATGAAATGAAGAGCATGAAAGGAAGACAAAAATAAGATTTATCTTATGAAAAATTGGCAGCCTAACGACGTCACTTAAACTTCAAAAAAAAAATGAATTGACGAGATCCAATAGGGTCTCTCATAATATGAAAATAAAAGATCGGTATGATAGATATAGAGATCATACCCCAACATAATAAAAAGAAACATGAAATACTTGACAAGAAAATAGAACTTGAGAATGAGAAGTGTGAAAGAATCCCTTAAAATTTTGGCAGCCTAACGGCGTCACTTGAACATCAAAAAAATGAATTGACGAGATTAAATAGGGTCTCTAATAATATTAAAATAAAGGATAAGTATGATAGATATATAGATAATACCCCAACATAATAAAAAGGAACTTTAAAGACTTGACAGGAAAATAGAACTTGAAAATATTAAGGGTGAAAGAATCTGTTGCAAAAGTTTTAGCAGCCTAACGGCTCCACTTAAACATTCATAAAACGAAATGATGAGAGTAAGTGGGGATCTCTAATCATATGAAAATGAGAAGAGAATTAAGAGGAATATAAAATAACATCCTCCAACATAAGAACGCGGATCATAAAATAAATGACATAAAAGAGAGTATTTGAAAAGAAAGAGAGAGGTTGGATCCCTTACCTTAAAATGTATCTCTTAAAACTCAAAGGTTGGGACCTTGAGGGATTGGGGGAACCTTGGGATGACTTTTGGGAGGTAATGAGACCATATTTTCTTTGGGGAGAGTTGGGAGTGAAAACTAAAAGAGGGAAGGGTGGGTATTTATATGGAAAGTGAGGGGATAAGGCATTAATGGCCAAGGGACACCTCATTGGTGGTATTGGCAAAACCATGGGCTTTCCCGTGGTATTTGCCTGTGGTTTTGGCCACATGGGACCCCTCATACAATAATTCATCTCCTTTAGTCTATCATCCCTTAAAATATCTCATGAAATCATCATGATGCAGTCATGATGTCATTAAACATAACAGAACCCTAAAACTGTATTTTTACTATTCACTGAAAATTCAACTTTTTCAAAAACTCCATAAATTTAACCTTAACCAAATATCAATGATCTGATTTCAAAAATGAACTCTATTTTATAAAAATAACTTTCTAAATATTTTTAATTTAATTTTTAAATAAATACACTATTCACCGAAAATTCATTTTTTTCAGAAAAATCCCCAAAAATTCCCTTAACATAATATCGATGCTCTGAGTACAAAAATGAAATCCATTTTACAAAAATAATTTTCTAAAAAAAATTAACTTAATTTTTAATTAAAAAACAATATTCTCCTGAAAAAACTAATATTTGACTAATAATTTCAGAAACAGTTATTTACCTATTTTATTGAATCACATTACTTAATCGAGGTGCCTGTATTATATTAATACTTTCTTTAAGTGAGATTACTAATCCATTTGGTCACATTACTAATCCTAATCATAAAATCACTATTCATAATTTAATATTCAACAAAAATTATTTTGATCTTAATAGACTCTAAATTTCGTACTGAACCTAATTGTAGAATATCATTTTTTGAAAATCATTACACATCATTAATTATTTAATGTTTACATAAATATTTTAAAATATCCTTTTTTCAAAATACATCAATAAAATACATCCTATATTCATTTGAACATTTGAAAACTCCCAAACTTCACCATAAGAAGAAAAAACAATTTTAGTTATAACAAAGGATTATGGTCTCCTTACATAGACCCTTATAACCCCAGCATAGGACCTAGGTGTAAGGTGTGCTAAGGTGAGAGAATATGAGGGCGGCTTGGCCAACATCGCATGAGTAGTAATTTCTATCAGTTTGAACTTCTCATGAAGGAGATTCCATTATAGCTTCACACGATAAAGTTCAGCTTAGGTTTGGTCCAGAGAAAAGCCCAGTGGTGCTACCTCCTTCCCAAGTTCTGTTAGATGGGCTTTGATCAGTCCAAGACTACTGGATGAGGCCATCAAATCATCTTTCTATATTAATTACCAAGATCACTTTTATTTAGAGACAATATTCGCAATATTCAGTTTCCAACGGTCATACTGACTAATGGTCATATAATAGTCAAAACCCAACAGTCTCATTTTAATTATACCCATTTTATCAAATGAAACAGTTTTGTTGAGTATGAAAAATAAAATAACACATAAAATTTCGATACAAGATTTATTCAAAATCTTGGGTCGTTACATTCTTCTCCCCTCAAGAAATTGCATCCTCGCAATTTTTAAAATTGGGCTTGGAAATTTAATTGAAAGACCCACATCGGAAAAAGAGTCAGTAACACTATTACTTTAAAAGAAATAAAAGGAAGTATAAAGGCCACCTGATTTAACCCATACTAGGATTCCATGTAGGAAAACATGGACATGGAAGAGAAAACAAAGGGTCAAGTTTTGAGGGAGAGTGATAGAAAACATGATTAGGAGAAAGTTAACAACAATAAAATAACAAACTTTTGATGGGTTAAATGTTATTTGATTTCCCAGTAAGAAACGTTAATAGACAATGTTTTTGTTTTATGTTCCTTTTCATAGTTTTGATGGATTCATTTACTACATTGAATAAAAACACAAGGAAATATATTTACCTTCAAGTATAGTTTCATCCCTTAATAAGTTTCTAACAAAACTAATTGTTTCTCCAAATAATGAGAATTAAAAAAACACTTGGTCTCATCAAAAGCACAAGAATCATCTTCTAGAGAATCACATAATCCACCAAAAATTAACAATCTATTTCTTCTATCTTTAAAAATTATCCCAAAATAGAAAGGGTAAGATAAAACAACTCTTCTAAAATAAATAACCCCATAGGAAGGGAATCTACTTTTAAAACTTCAAAATTCCACGGTACTACCAAAAGTTCATCATAGACCATTCCAGAAATAACTTTCATTAAAATTCCTCAAAATAAACCAAACTAACATTGAAACCCAAATACAAGAAGGATTTGATAACATGGTCTTCCAAAGTAAACTTCATCATTCATCTCCAAACAACATCAACCACTCCTAACATCTTATAACAAAAGTATCTATCCAAATCACATTTTCCCCAAGATAGGTTAATCATTTTCATAAGTAACCTAAATTACCATAAATTCACCTTAAATTCATCAATTCTTCAAAATATAAGTCAACCTTTATTCCTCAAATAAAATACCGTAGTAATGTATTCACCTCGATCATATAGGGTTCCCAAAATAGTGAACGTCTTCCAAAATAATAATCATCTTTTAATCCCCTAATCATCCCTTTTTTTTAAGAACAACATGACAACATCAACATGTGGTACATAACAATATATGCTTTCCTTATGATATAAAACCATCTTAGGTAGTGACTCGATGTTCTTAGAAAACATTAAAGATATGCTCATAGGGTATGAACTAAAAAAGACAACATGACATAGAAAATTATTGCGAATAAGTTACATGTAATTTAGTCATCATGATCCATCCCAGCATAGGACATGAATTATTCCCTTATCCTTGAAGATTGTTGATTCTCATCATTCTTCTCATCCCTTCCAAGAGAGCATTACCTTGGATAATGTCTCCCTTCTCCACATTTATGACATTGAAAAGTATAAGGTACATTAGATCGAACCTTATCTCTATTTATCACATTATCCATTTTTTTAAATCAATTAGCTACTTTATGCCCTATCGCCTCACACTTAAAACATCTGTCGGTTTCTTTGTGACATTCCCCTTGGTGCCTATTTACACACCTTTTTCACAAAGGAAATTGGGTCTTCTTTCCCTTATCTACTTTAGCAGATGAATATCTTTGAGACTTCATCTTCTTCTTCCTTGATGAACTTGGGCATTCAACTAGGTACCAATTATTAATTGTGATTTTTGATAGCTGGTTCGGTATAATCACAATATGTTAAACTTTATCTCTCATCATCTCTATCACATTAACAGAGCAATCTTCACATTTCCTATCACATTGATTGTTTAGACATGTTCTTCTATTTCCTACCATTAACTAAGAAAAGAAAGTATAATTAGGGGGCTTAAATACTTATCTAATAATCATGAAAAGGAAACTTAAAGCATAGAAGGATAAACTTGTAGAAGAAAAGTATAAACTAACTTGTGATCCCCTAGGTTCTAATCTAGGTTATCCATGATCATATATTCGTATGTGAATCTTTGTTCCTTTAATAATGGTTCATACAAATCTTATGAATTTACCAAAGCATATCCCTTGGGAGTGTTGTAACCAAGAGGGAAGCAAGGCTCGTTGTCATGTACCAGTTCCCGTTCGAGTCTTGCTCAAAGCGGTGTTTTCGTGGTTTACCCCTTTGTACATCTGTGCCAAAGCCACCTCTAACTGGTCGTATCCAAACAGGGATGTATTTTCTTGATAGAACACATACTCAATACTCACCAAAATACTAGGAAGATTTCCTATATTTAAATTTTCTATAGGCTTTTTCCTAAAGTTTTCATATCCTAATTTCCACAAATAACTAAACCATCGTTTGATACCAACTATAGCATCCTGCCTTTTTATCATATAAAATTTCATTACATTATACAAAACTGAGGATCTTTAAGGTTTAGTATCTAGGAAACCAGGAACTGAAAACATGAAAACATAAAACATTCTTCTTAAACACTTGAAAGGCTTATCCTTATGTTCATCCTAGGTTCATTACTGCATATCATAACCTAGGGACAAACATCAAAAGAAAGAGTGAGCATAAGGCCCAGTAAGGTAATCAAGGGAAACATTTAACATGCTAACTTGAGATACATCAATAAAGTCATTAAAAATAACTTTAAGGCATGAGAAAGAAATCATGAGGCATACCATAATAAAAATAACGTATTTCATAACATGAAGATGTGGCTGCAACATTTAACTTAGACAATCATGAACATGACACCAAGGTAAACCCCAAGGTGTCATTTGAAATTACCAAGGTAAACCCCAAAGTATCGTTAAAATTGTAATCTCTATTGGTAACATCATTACCCAATGCATTGGAGCGCTATCAGGGCACACCCTTAAATTTGTAATCTCTAGTGGTTACAGCATTACCCAGTGCATTGGAGCGCTATCAGGGTGGACCCCTAAATATGTATTTTTATCATGTGATCCACATATATAATCATCAAACACTTCATAAATAACCCATATATCATAAAATAAATGGGTTTCCTTTCATAATCATAACCTTTTAAAAACTGCTTTAAAGACACAATCTTTATGTGACTTTAAACCCAAGGAAAAGGAAAGAGAGTCTCACGTATGTAAATACCAGAATTGAAAATAGAAAATTTTTATATATATGTGAATACCCTTATAGAAGAAATATCTTTGAGTATTCACTATATAAAAGAAAAGAATTTGAGAAAAAGAGAGAGACATTTTGAGACTGAAATTCGGCAGCATAACGGCTATGTTGTAGGGTTTTAGAAAACATTGAAAAGAGAGGGAAAATGGGTCACCCACTCATAAATGATCCATAAAAAAGTAGGGGGACAGTATATAAAGGATTTAAGAACATGGTAATGTAATATTAAAGATATACTATATTAAATGAAGAACATGAAAGGAAGACAAAAATAAGATTTATCTTATGAAAATTCGGCATCCTAACGACGTCACTTAAACTTCAAAAAAATGAATTGACGATATAAAATAGGGCCTCTCATTATATGAAAATAAAATATCAGTGTGATATATATAGATATCATTCCCCAACATAATAAAAATGAACTTGAAAGACTTGACAAGAAAATAGAACTTGAAAATGAGAAGGGTGAAAGAATCCCTTAAAAATTCAGCACCCTAACGACGTCACTTAAACATCTAAAAAATGAATTGATGAGATAAAATTGGGTCTCTAAACTTATCAACATAAAATATCAGTATGATAGATATAGAGATAATACCCCAACATAATAAAAAGAAACATGAAAGACTTGACAAGAAAATAGAAGTTGAAAATGAGAAGGGTGAAAGAATCTGTTACACAAATTTTGGCAACCTAACGGCACCACTTAAACATTCATAAAATGAAATGATGAGAGTAAGAGGGGATATCTCATCATATGAACTTGAAAAGGAAAGTAAGATTAATATAAAATAACATCATCCAACATAAGAACATGGATAATAAAATAAATGACTTAAAATAGTGTATTTGAAAACAAAGAGAGAGGTTGGATCCCTTACCTTAAAACATATCTCTTAAAACTAAAAGGTTGGGACCTTGAGGGCCTGGGGGCACCTTGGGAGGACTATTTTGGAGGTAATGAGACCATAGATTAGTTGTGGGAGAGTTGGGAGTGAAAACTAAATGAGGGAATGTTGGTTATTTATAAGGAAAGTGAGGGGACAAGGCATTAATGGCCAAGGGACACCTCATTGGTGGTATTGAAAAAACAATCAGATTACCCATGGAATGTGCCCATGGTTTTGGCCACATGGGACCCCTCATACATTAATTCATCCTCAATAGTCAACCATCCCTTAAAATATGTCATGAAAGCATCATGATGCAGTCATGATGTCATTAAACATACAAAAACCCTAAAACTATATTTTTACTATTCACTGAAAATTCAACTTTTTCCAAAAACTCACAAAATTTCACCTTTACCAAACATCAATGATTTTATTTCAAAAATGAACTCTATTTTTTAAAAATAATTTTCTAAATATTTTTAATTTAATTTTTAAATAAATTCACTATTCACCAAAAATTTATTTTTTTCAGAAAAATTCCGAAAAATTACCTTAACATAATATTGATGCTCTGAGTTCAAGATTGAAATCCATTTTATTAAAATAATTTTCTTAAAAAATTTATCTTAATTTTTAATTAAAAAACACTATTCACCTGAAAAAACTAATACATGACTAATAATTTCTGAAACAATTATTTACCTATTTTATTGCATCACATTACTTAATCAAGGTGCCTATATTATATTAATACTTTCTTTAAGTGAGATTACTAATCCATTTGGTAACATTACTAATCCTAAGCATAAAATCACTATTCATAATTTACTATTCATCAAAAAATTAATTTGATCTTATGAGACTCTAAATTTCATACTGAACATAATTGTATAATACCATTTTTTGAAAATCATGACACATCATTAATTATTTAAGGTTTTCATAAATATTTTAAAATATCCTTTTTTTCAAAATACATCAATAAAATAAATCCTATATTCATTTGAACACTTGAAAACTCCCAAACTTCACCATAAGAAAAAAACACAATTTTATTTATAACAAAGGATTATGGTCTCCATACACAGCCCCTTATAACCCCAACATAGGACCTATGTGTAAGGT
Source organism: Viscum album (assembly GCA_963277665.1). Lineage (NCBI taxonomy): Eukaryota > Viridiplantae > Streptophyta > Magnoliopsida > Santalales > Viscaceae > Viscum > Viscum album. The sequence continues at coordinate 526,734,132 of OY728150.1, forward strand.
GTGCTAAGGTGAGAGAATCTGAGGGCGACTTGGCTAACATCTCACGAGTAGTAATTTCTATCAGTTTGAACTTCTCGCAACGGCGATTCCATTATAGGTTCACACGATGAAGTTCGGCTTGGGTTTGGTCCAGAGTAAAGCCGAGTAGTGCTACCTCCTTCCCATGTTCTGTTAGATGGGCTTCAATCGGTCCAAGACTACTGGATGAGGCCATCAAATCTTTTTTCTATATTAATTACCAAGATCACTTGTATTTAGAGACAATAGCTGTAATATTTAGTTTCCAATGGTCATTCTGACTAACGGTCATATAATAGTCAAAACCCAATAGTCTCATTTTAATTATACTCATGTTATAAAATGAAATAGTTTTGTTGAGTATGAAAAATTAAATAACACATAAAATTAAGAAACAAGATTTATTCAAAATTTCCAGTCGTTACATAATTAATTCATTACATGATCCTAAATCTCATACGGGAGTCTTGGTATAATGAACAGTGATAAACAGAATTTTATAATGGACTACACATCCTGTAATCCTATTTTATCTGACACGATTTCTTGGAAAATATTGATGGATTTTTTGATGTGTTTTCATTAATTATTCATTGATCTTGTTTATGTGAGTAAGAAATAAATTGGAGGAAGAAGATATCTCATTTATGGATACTAAATGAAGTAAAAGATTAAGATAAATTTTACTACTAATTACATTTTTATCAATAATAAATTAAATAATTACAAATTTGAAAATGAACACTCATGTAACACATGGTGGTTCCAAGTGAATTTTAAGAACTTATTATGGATAGGCTTGACTAAAAAACTATTTGATTCAAAATATTTTCCATGATGATCATGACATTAGAGACATAAAAAATAATTTTTTTGATGAATCTTGAAAGATATGCTAAGATATGGAGGATATATCACATTATATTTATAATTAATTTTTTGGAAAATAAGATTGCTAATATTTTTCTTGGTATCTTTCATTGATGAAGATATTGATCATCCAAAACCATTTTGATCTACCATATTTTATCTTATATTATCCATTTCTATAATACCTATGGAGATAATTAACATATTGTAGAGACCCAAAAAATGACGTTCATGGACATTATATTACTTTTTTTGGAATAATTAATACATAACAAAAACAAACACACAAGGACAGTAATAGTTTAGTGTCTTTGGAAACTCGGAACATAATCTTCTAATCATGGTGAAAGATCTTCAACATCTACCATAAAGATCTTCCCCTTTTGTTTTCTTACATAAATCCTTTGTTTATATCCTAGGAAAAAGAAAACATATAAAGGGTGAGCTCAAATTCTCAGCAAGGGTAAGCATGGAGAAAATAAAACAAACCATATAAATTTTAACATAAAAACATGAACATACTGTTTAAACATCGAAATCTTGAGAAATGACATAAAACATGGCAGTACGTAAGGAATAGATCATAATTGAACATCAATAATGTTAAAATAGCTTGGAAATAAAACTTTTAATTGTGTAAAAACATTAAGCACATGATATGATTTCTATAGTAGCCAAGGCATTGCTTCCAAGACCATCTTAGTGGACAAAGTCCCTTACTGAACCGAGTTCACTCCTCGTTCCAGTCCTGTATCACTGAACAGGATTAACTTGTCATTCTAGCCATGTATATCTCATGAGATATAAATCTTTACCCAATTCATTAGAGAGAGATATAGGTCCCACCCATCTCATAATGAAATCATTCTTACTTGTGCCACAACATGAACATAAATCATTTATCATTACCCAAAGTATAAAATGGGATTTATAAACATCATCCCATCATAACATAATCCATACAAAAAAATGGATATCATTTCATCATCAGAAAATTAAAACCATGTAAATCATAGAGAAATTATACTTGAAACATACACATATGAAATAATTCCATCTTATATGGAAAATGGTTTTGATAAAACACTTGAAATTAATTCTTGAGTAAAATATCCTTTCTTCTTCAAAATAATTTGCTTTTCACAAAATTCCATGTAATTCTAAAAGAAAATGATTTTGTTGAAAATAGTCATTAAATATTGTAGAGTATGATTCATGAAAATTAGGTGTTATGAAACCGTAAAAATCTATTCATACCGTATAAGATAAAAAAACATTCTTCTCGTACTTTCGTTGGAAAAGTCAAAAAGTACCTCGTATGGTAAACAAAAGAAAGATTCCTTCCATACAATGTGGTAAAGTTAAAAAGGCTAAAAATGACTTTAAACAAACATGGAATAAAAGAAAACATTTTATGAAAACATTTTGAGAACATATGGACATGATTAATAAACATAACCCCAGTATATACTTACGAATAAACAATCTCATATAAGAATGATATTGGAGTAATTATCCCTTACCATATGTCCAATTTCTTTTGTATGTGTCCAAGACTCCTGTATAGTGGGTTTAAACATATTATTAACTTGTAACAGAACCATAATAATATTTAAGATATCATATATGATTCACTTACGACTTTATATTATCCGTTCATTTGTCAATTCCATGTTAAAGCAGTGTTTTGGGTAAAATTGTTTCATTTATCGTCTGTGTTTTGATTTCTAATTATTAATATGATTACTTATATCATGATTACTTAATTATATAATATAAAACATTATTTATATATAATATATATTCGGAATATACATATCTATAATAGATCGATAAATGGAATTAAATACACCGTTCATGGAGACGGTATGTCGTACGTACGCATGAACGTTGTTTTTAGTTTCCTTATTGAATTGAATGGAATTAAGTATATGACATACATATATATATATATATAAATAAATACAGTAGCATTATTATGTCATATATTTCATGATTACTTATTATATATACTTTATAATCATTTTGAATTGTTAACAGTGAAAATGAATCTCATCGCGTCGTGGAGACGGTAATCCGTACGTACGCACGAGTGATGATATCATTACCATTTTTATTGAATAGAATTGGATTGGATGATATAATATCTTAGAATCAGTATGATGTTATAATAATCATAAATAGTTGTTCTTTACACCATTATACCTTTCCAAGTAAGGTGGTGGTGGAAAAACTGATTACATCGCGACGTGGAAATGGTACTCCGTACGTACGCACGCGCGGTGATTTCATTTTTCGTAGGATAGATAGAAGGTGAAATAGAGTTGTTTCATATTTATAATAACATATCAGTATATAAATAATACTTATGTTATTAATTTATAATTAAAAAACTAAAGAAGAGTAAGTAGAAGAAGAAAGAAACTTGAAAGAGTCGGTAGAAGAGATTACCTCTTCCTTGACACACCTCCTTTAAACTTCTTCTTAGGGAACTAGAGTTGGTATTTTGAGAAGACTAGAACCTATATGATATAACTAGAGAGGTTGAGAAGATGAATTGGTAGGTTTGTCTGAGCTTCAAGGCCCAAAAGGGTGTGAAGAGAAGAGAGAAGGGGTGCCCTTTTTATTAGGGAGGAGAGGAGAACCTTTGGAAAAACTTAAAATATTATTTTATAATAAAGTCATATTCGGTTTATAATAGCTCCAAATTGATTTATTTCAAAGATAATGTTTGGATGGGTCGAAAGCCTATCAACCAATAGGTTTTAGAAAAGTTTACGTCACTATTTTAACCTTATCATTTAGATTTATCTCTAAGTTAAATAATTTAACTTTCACCATGTCTTCTTGTTTTCTAACACTATATGGTTAATAAACTTACTATAACAAAACAAACAAGCTCCAATTAAATTTATTTGGGTATTTATAACATCAATTATGTTAACATTTCATTAATAATATAATTACTCCATCATCATTGTGTCATAAATAAATTAAACAATTTAATGTCTAAAAATTATAAATAAAATACAATTTTGTAGGAAATCATTTTATATTTATAATGAATATTTATAGTTAAATTTATCTTATGTATAACCCTATATTAAAAATCTTTTAGTTATTAAACTTTGATTTTAACTATTTTAACTCCTCTTTAAATAAAATAATAATAACTGTCCTAATCTAATCCAAGTGGACCTAAAGGGTAATATTTTATTACTAAGGTTGTTTTTGGCTGAATTACACTTATCCAATAGAATTAGGACATGTGTTAGGGTAATAATAATATCATTTTTACCCTTAATTACTCTATTTACTTTTAACTATGGCAAATAAAAGTAAAAAAGTTACTATTCATCAAAAATTATTTTTATCTTATTGAACCACATTTAACTCCTTGATATTAACGGTGTCTCTCGGATTTTCGAAATTCCACTCAGAGAAGAGGTAAAATTAAGTTTTATGTAAATTTTCAAATTCTTTTAGGAGATGGGTAAAAGACGATGAAAAGTTCAATAAAATTTCTATATATCTAAAATTATTATAAAATGACTCAAATGAATTAAATTGAACTTATATAGGTATTATGTATCAATTTTTACCTAAAATAAATTTAAATAAAATAAATAATTATTTAAATAAAAAGTCGGTTTTTAAATAGTAACCCAGTGTTTTCACTATTCATCAAAAATTGAAAGTTTTCAGAAAAATACCAAAAATTCAGCCTAGGCTAATTTTGACATTCCAAATCAAAAAATGAAGTCCATTTTGAAAGATAAAATTTATAAAATTTCAAAGATTTGGTATTACTATTCATAACGGCTAGTTCATAATAATATTATAATAGTATCTCATTTAGTGAAACTTGGTATTGCGTACTACACACGCTATCGAAGAAGGTATTGATTGTGTGTAATGCAAGCCAGGTCAGGGATGCGTGTAGTGAAATATCTATTTCTTGTTGCGTATAACATAATAAAAACTTATTTCATTTATACATTAAACAAAATCTATACATAATGTTGCGTAAAATAATTTCCACAAAACGAACTTGAAATTGTGTGTAACACGAGCCAAGAATATTGTTGCGTATACTTCAAGCTAATATGGTGTTGCGTATAGTACAAGCTAATTTCGGTGTAGCGTATAACACAAGAAATCAATGAAATTAAAAATAATAATTCTTATAAAATATCGGGTTGTTACATTCTACCCCTCTTAAAATGAATTTCGCCCTCGAAATTCATTGGGGTTATAAATGGTTTACTACTTGAAAGTTTCTTTCATAGAAGCCCACATCGTAAAAAGGAATACTAAAACTTAATTTAAAAAAGTGAAGTATGAAACATTACAGTTACCCAAATTAACTCATCACTGGGTTTCCACATTGGAGAACATAGGTGAAAATATGGATATGAAAGAGAAATCTAACCATAATGTTTTGATGGAGAGTGGTAGAGAACATGGCTATGAAAAATCCAACAATCACAAAGCCATAAATTTGTGATGTTCTAAGGTACCATCTGATTCATCAGATATAAGAGCACTAGGATGACATTTTTGGTTTTCAATATCTTTTCGCTAAAGTTGAAAATTTTGAATTTGAATAAATACTTACTTGATTTTGGTACAATCTCGCTATTGTTTGTGCCTTGAACAATTTCCTCTTCATCTCTTAAAGAAATGAAGTTGAATTTGTCTTCCGTGAAGTGTTAGCAGATCATGCGATAGAATGATAGGTCATTCCATCCGTCTCAAACAGAAGGTTAACAAAATTTATATACATAAGTGAATCTAGGGTGAGATTAGTCGTATATGGTTCTTAAAATGGACTTATACATCATCTATCATACCACTTAATAAAATAAAACTACTTTCTACTAACCAAGGACTTTCTGTTGTCTAGTGGTAGGTGATAAAGGCTAGTCGTACTTCAGTTGTGGGTTCGATTCCCGCAACCTTGTCCAACGTGACGGGTTGTCGCCCGTCCTGCAGGTTATCCTTTTTCTAAAACTATACTATTATAACATTCCGGAAATAATATCAAAAAAGGTTCTATCCTTAAACAATACTATCTATTGTCCAACTTAATCCATTCCAACCTTTAGGCTTATCAAAAATACTTCTATCTGATCTCATGGTTTAAAGAAAATGACTACTCGAAAGGTCATTTGACAAGAATTGAATACCATCATTTATCCCCCATATATCCTAAGATATATCTTGTTGGTCACATACCAAATATTTCAATTCCTTAATCATGTATTCTCTTGAAACATTAATTACCAAATAATCTTTGTGAAAACAAGAATGCTATTAAAAGTGAACTATTTCCACATACCAAAAGCCCAAAATTTCTATATAATCAATCCATGATATCACTTTGTCCTTATATCAGTCATGATCTCATTAATACCATCAGACATATCATTATCTCTTTATCCCTTCATTATGCGCATATCATCTACTTTGCAAAAATATCTGAATAACTTTCATGGTTACTGGTACCATTCTTTCAAATGCTTTAGAAAAAACAATAGTGTAACAATCCTTATATGTTTATTTATTCCATAATACCATTACATTACCCAAACAACATAACTCTTTATAAACATACAATCATTCCACTACCTTCTTAAACCATTGACTGATCTTGAACAATTCTTTCATCTCACATATCATTGGTAGTCTTTTCATCATCATCAACATAAATATTACCCATACGACCATGCTGATTCTCTTCATAAGACTTTTCCTTAGGGATTTTTTTTGAATAATGCCCATACATTCCACATTTAAAACATTTAACCATTGTTGATGTCTTAGAAATACCATTATCCTTGTCAATGGTGTTAAATTATCCTTTTCCTTTGCAATTACAGGCTTTTTGTCCATCTTTTACACACCCAAAGCATCTTCCAGTTCCTTTGAAACATTCTCCCCGATTCCTATTTCCACAGGATTTACATGAGGAAAATTGAACTTTCTTTCATCTATGATCATCATGAAACTCCATCTTTATCTTATTAGCTGAGTCAAGAAACATACCAAAGTTGAGATTATTGATCATATTATGAGATTTCTGATTAGGCATAATAATGATATATGGACCTCTAGATCCAATTTCATTTGGTTACTCACAAAGAATATCATTCCACTATCCATCATATCCTCCATTATTGTGAATCTTCCCGTTTCCAGTCATTTTCTAAAACCCAAAAAGAATAGTACTGAGAGGGAAAAATCATACTAGGAAAACAACAAAATAAAGGGGGAATACCTTCAATATCTAGCATCATAGGTTTAATTCTAAGATCGTTTCCATAATTCTAGGTCTATAACCTATACTTATAATTAACCTTAGAGACGTCCCTAGACATACCTTAGAAATATCTCTTGGGATCTCACTAAAGTCTCTGCATCCTAGTTTCTAAAGTTTAACTAAACCTTTCCTCTGATACCAACTGTAGAGACCCCAAACTTGATGTAAATGGACATTAAATTACTTTTGCGGAATACTGGACCATAGTAGTTTAGTGTCTTTGGAAACTCAGAACATAATCTTCTAATCGTGGTGGAAGATCTTCAACATCTCCCATAAAGATCTTCCCCATTTGTTTTCTTACCTAAAACCTTTCTTTATATCCAAGGGAAAAGAAAACATATAAAGGGTGAGATCAAATGCTCATTAAGGGTAAACATGGAGAAAATAAAACAAACCATATACATTTGAACATAAAAACATGAACATAATGTTTAAACATCGAAATCTTGAGCAATGACATAAAACATGGAAGTACGTAAGGCATAGATCATAATGGAACATCAATAATGATAAAATATATTGAAAATAAAACTTGTAATTGTGGAAAAATATTAATCACATGATATGATTTCCATAGTAGCCAAGGCATTGCTGCCATGACCATCTTAGTGGGCAAAGTCCCTTACTGAACTGATTTCACTCCTCGTTCCAGTCCTGTATCACTGAACTAGATTAACTTGTCTTTCTATCCATGTCTATCTCATGAGATATAAATATTTAACCAATGCATTGGAGGGAGATATAGGTCCCACCCATCTCACAATTAAATCATTCTTACTTGTGCCACAACATGAACATAAATCATTCATCATTACCCAAAGTATAAAATGAATTTCATAAACATCATCCCATCATAACATAATCCATACAAAAAAATGGATATCATTTCATCATAATAAAAGTGAAACCGTGTAAATCATAGAGAAATTATACTTGAAACATACACATATGAAATAATTCCATCTTATATGGAAAATGGTTTTGATAAAACCCTTGAAATGAATTCTTGAGGAAAATATCCTTTCTTCTTCAAAATCATTTTCTTTTCACAAAATTCCATGCAATTTTAAAAAGATTTTGTTGAAAATAGTCATTAAATATTGTAGAGTAAGATTCATGAAAATAATTTGTTATGAAACTGTAATAATCTATTCATTCCGTACAAGTTAAAAAAACAACCTTCTCATACTTTTTCCAGAAAAGTCAAAAAGTACCTCGTATGGTAAACAAAAGAAAGATTTCTTCCATACGATGTGGTAAAAGTAAAAAGTGTAAAAATGACATTAAAAATACATGGAAGAAAAGTAAACATATTATGAAAACATTTTTAGAACATATTGACTTGTATAATAAACATAACCCCAGTAAATACTTACGAATAAACAATCTCGGATAAGAATGAGATTGGAATAATTATCCCTTACCTTATGTCCAATTTCTTCCGTATGTGTCCAAGACTCCTATATAGTGGGATTAAACATATTATTAACTTGTAACAGAACCATAATAATATTTATGATATCATATATGATTCACTAACAACTTTATATTATCCGTTCATTTGTCAATTCCATGTTAAAGCAGTGTTTTGGGTAAAATCGTTTCATTTATCGTCCGTGTTTTGACTTGTAATTATTAATATGACTACTTAGATCTTAATTACTTAATTACAGAATATAAAACATTATTTATATATAATATGTATTCAGAATGTACATATATACAATAGATCAATAAATGGAAATAAATACACCGTTCATGGAGATGGTAGGTCGTACGTACGCATGAACGTTGTTTTTCGTTTCCTTATTGAATTGAATGGAATTAAGTAGATGACATACATATATATATATACATAAATCCAGTATCATTATTATGTCATATATTTCATGATTACTTATTATATATTCTTTATAATCATTCTTGAATTGTTAACATGGAAAATGAATCTCATCGCGTCGTGGAAACGGCAATCCGTACGTACGCATGAGTGATGATATCATTCCCATTTTTATTGAATGGAATTGTATTGGATGATATAATATCTTAGAATCATTATGATGTTATAATAATCATATATAGTTATTCTTTACACAATTATACCCATCCAAGTAAGGTGGTGGTGGAAAAACTGATGACACCACGGCGTGGAGATGGTATTTCATACGTACGCACGCGCGGTGATTTCGTTTTCCATAGGATGGATAGAAGGTGAAATAGGGGGTTTTTTATTTATAATAACATATAAGTATATAAATAATACTGATGTTATTACTTTATAATGAAACAACTAAAGAAGAGGAATTAGAAGAAGAAAGAAACTTGAAAGAGTCGGTGGAAGAGATTACCTCTTCCTCGACGCACCTCCTTTAAAGTTCTTCTTAGGGCACTAGAGTTGGTATTTTGAGAAGACCAGAACCTCTATGATATAACTAGAGTGGTTGAGAAGATTAATTTTCAGCAGTTTTCTGAGCTTCAAGGCTCAAAAGGGTGTGAAGAGAATAAGGAAGTGGTGACCTTCTTATAAGGGAGGAGAGGGGCACCTTTGGAAAAACTTAAAATATTATTTTATAATAAAGTCATATTTAATTTATAATAGCTCCAAATTGATTTATTTAGAAGATAAAGTTTGGTTGGGTCGAAATACTCTCAAAAAATAGGTTTTGGAAAAGTTTATGTTACTATTTTAACCTTATCATTTAGATTTAACTCTATGTTAAATAATTTAACTTTCACTGTGTCTTGTAGTTTTCTTACACTATATGGTTAACAAACGTACTATAAGAAGCCAAAAGAGCCCCAAGTGGATCATTATTAATATATATAACCTTATCTAAGTCATTTTTCTGAACCTTATATTTTTAGGAATATAATAACAATTAATAATATAATATTTGTTTTAAAAACTATTTTATGTCAATTTTGACACAATTTGGTAATAGATTTTTGTGAAAATAAAAACATGATTAGTTTGAACAAAGTTAATTTAATCAATACTAACATGTCATATTAACCTATAAAATTAGTGGAATTCATAAAAAGTCTCAAATGACATTTATTTGGGAATTTATTACATCAATTATGTTAATATTTCATTAATAAGATAATTACTACATCATCATTGTGTCATAAATAAATTAAACTATTTAATGTCTATAAATTATAAAAAAATACCATTATGTAGGAACAATTTTTATATTTCTAATGAATATTTACAGTCGAATTTATCTTATGTATAACAGTATATTAAAAATGTTTTAGTTATTAAACTTTGATTTTAACTATTTTAACTCTTCATTAAATAAAATAATAATAAATGTCCTAATCTAATCCAAGTGGACCTAAAGGGTAATATTTTATTCCTAAGGTTTTTTTGGCTGAATTACACTTATCCAATAGAATTAGGACATGTGTTAGGGTAATAATAATAACATTTTTATTCTTAATTACTCTATTTACTTTTAACCGTGGTAAATAAAAGTAAAAAGTTACTATTCAACAAAAATTATTTTTATCTTATTGAACCACATTTTACTTCTTGATATTAACCATGTCTCTTGGATTTTCAAAATTCCACATACAGAAGCGGTAAAATTAAGTTTTATATAAATTTTCAAATTCTCCTAGGAGGTGGGTAAAAGACGGTGAAAAGTTCAATAAAATTTATATATGTATAAAATTGTTATAAAATGACTCAAATGAATTACATTGAACTTATATAATTATTATGTATCAATTTTGACATAAAATAAATATAACAAAATAAATAATTATTTAAATAAAAATTCGGTTTTTAAATAGTAACCCAGTGTTTTTACTATTCATCAAAAATTGAAAGTTTTTAGAAAAATACCAAAAATTCAGCTTAGGCTAATTTCGACATTCCAAATCCAAAAATGAAGTCCATTTTTAAAGATAAAATTTATAAAATTTCAAAATTTAGGTATTACTATCCATAATAGCTAGTTCATAATAATATTATAATAATATCTCATTTAGGAAAACTTGGTATTGCGTACTACACATGCTATCGAATAAGGTCTTGATTGCATGTAATGCAAGCCAAGTCAGGGCTACGTGTAGTGAAAGCTCTGTTTGGTGTTGTGTATAAAATAATCAAAACTTATTTCATTTATACATTAAACAAAATATATACTTAATGTTGCGTAAAATAAATTCCACAAAACGAACTTGAAATTGTGTGTAACACGATCCAAGAATAGTGTTGCGTATACTGCAAGCTAATACGGTGTTGCGAATAGTACAAGCTAATTTTGTTGTAGCGTATAACAGAAGACATCAATGAAATTAAAAAGAATAATTCTCATAAAATCTCAGGTTGTTACACATATGTTCATTTGATTTATGAACAACGTTGATGGATTCTCAAGTGCGGGAGAGGCTGATCGATCCTACTGCAGTGTTCACCCAGATCAATGAAATAATTTCATTAGGTTTGAAGAATTAAAAATGCACTCTGGTTATTGAAAATATGGATGAGGGAGGTGAATATCTCTTGAGATTCATATAATAAAACATAACGATTACTTTGATATTATGAGAGAGCTATAGATTTCATTATGTACAAACATTATTTAATAATTGATTAACCCTAGCATAATAGTCATAATATATTATTTATAGTGTTGTGGGTAGGGTTAAATATTATTTAATTTCACATAATAAATTAATAATATATTAAAACCTTAAATGACCCCATTCCATTTAAAAATAATATTTTTATTATTTTCTCATGGTGTACACTAACTGGTGCAATAGTAAAAATTATTTTTCCATCATTCCAATTAATATTTATCAAAAGACATCATCATGGTCCATTAATCCTACCCAACATTTTTTTAATAATGAAATAAATATTTAATTAAATTTTTATTCAATAAATATATAATTTTTATATATTCTTATAATTAAATAATTCCTTTGTGAATAAATATTTATTTAATATAAATAATTATTAAAACAATTACAATTTTTTCATAACTATAGAAAATATTATTTATTAAAATAATTAAATTCAAATAGAATTAAATTGATATATAAAAAAACAATTATTGTGTGACCCTATAGTATTATTAATTATTAGAACTATGAGGGTATTCCTAATGTCCAATATTAAAGTCTATGAATGGGGAAGGGAACCCAATAAGAGAAGTTAATGTCATAACATCGACAACCACATATGAGCAGAATATGTGTAATATAATCACTTTGCCTCAATATCTCACCATTAATGTTACATATTGTTCTAATAAACCATAATACATGAAATATATTACTTAGATTCTCCCGAATGAACATTTATGCATCAACATGGCCGTAATATTTAATATTATGATTCCATTCCTATCAAACAGATGAAACAATAACTTCTATATATATAAGGAAAAAAACATTTATCAATTTATTAATTAATAACATATTCATAATGATATACCCAACATATCATATATTTTTTTATCATAGTAAATCATTATTTTTATCAATACATTTATCTACACGAGTCATGATATGTATTAATTATAGTTTTCAACAATAAGGACCATTGTAGATGCTAACAGATATGAATAACCAATGACACCAAAACATGTACAATTTCTATTGGTGGGTGAAACATCCCATTATCAAAATTCATGTATTTATATTGCTTATCATTGATCACCTTTTGTTTGGAAGTTCATCTGGGTAATTTATAATGATTTTTGTAAATTCTAGAGTTTTATATGGGACTATGAGATGGATGAGATGAGTCGTGGGTTGGAAAGGCTAGTTGTGGTGCACATGGGTTGGCTACTATGCATATCCTCATTTTTAATATTCTTTTATAGGTAAAATTATAGCATGGATGACCTGGTTTTAAGGTAGGGAGGTTTCATTCATCTAATAATTATTGCATAGAAACAACATGTAGGAGAGTTGTAGCATGGCAGTAGTTGTTGTGTCTCTACCATTATGGGAGTGGTTTTGGAAAATTGTGTGGTCCAAAATATTCACTTAACCTTGTTAAAAAGGATTTTCATGAGGTCTACACAATATATTTTGGAGGATAGTGGGGATGGGGTGACTGGGATGTGGTTTCATGCACCATATTGTGGTCTAAATCATTTTTAGTAATTCTGTGCTTTGGATTTGTGGGATGAACTCTGGTAAATTTTTTTCCAGAGTTTAAAATCATGAACCAATATTTTATATTCCAAAATACTCCCATTCCACCCTAATAAGACCCTTTTGATTTTGGAGTCTATCAAGAGGCGATTTATCTCCTCCAGCATCTCTTCTTCTCATATAAAAGTGTCGATGGGTGTGATTAATCTCTCTCCAACATGTGTGTATATCCTTGTTTTGGTTTTCCTATTTTCATCATGTATTATTATTTAACAGTGATTGATCCCCAGGGTGTTGATGGATCTAAATCTTGATTTAATGGATTTTGATTCTAGGGATTTGTCATGAACCAACCCGGGTCGGCCTTGAACCCGTCACTCGAGAAGATCCACGACATGGATCGAAGGGCATTCTTGATCCCCACAGGATGGAAACTTGTGTTGGGCATCAAAACATACAATTGGGAATGATTTAATCCCAAAAACAAATAAAAAGGATCCAAAAATAAAGACTAAACCACAAAAAATAACCCTCAACTAAATCATAAATAAATAAACAAATGATTCAGTTACAAAATATAACTAAGTATACTAAAACAAAAAAAAAGATGAGGGAAAAAATGAATCTAGAAAATGCTACCACAATCTCCATGTGACCACACGATCACCTCCAACAAAAATACCAACTCTTCTCCAACAATGAGTACAAGGGTGAGGTGAACTTGAGAAAAATAGAACCTATAACTAAAAAGATAAAGTATGTGTGAGCATTGAAATGATCAATAATAATTCCAAACAACAACAATGGAATATATGAATTTTCCTTTCTCAAAACAATCAATTATCATTGGTTGGAAAATAATGATATAGAAATTTGTTTTCAAACATTAATAAACAATATAGATTTTATTTTAAAACAACCAATTCCATATTATCATTTTTAAATTAAAATTTTACCATTTTAAAGACCAAAACCACAAACAAGGATATACTAGTTAAAAAAGAATCAAATTAATAGGTCAAGTTGAAAATAAACAGAAATATGATAAAAAGAGACAATCAATGTTACCATAAAGCTAAAAGTAGAGAGATAAAAACAACCAAATAAAAAAGTAACAATAGGTGATGTTAAGTATCCCTAGAAGATCCCTAGACATACAATGTTCAGAACGACTTGTTAGAATATAATGAATCCCCTAAGTCTATAACCATCTGTCTTCTCTAAACTAGACTCACCTATGGCATAGCCCACCTGGCTAAACAACAAAACCAAGGGGTACCAACCCGTCTAATCGAGGCTGATCAACAACCATCACTCAATAACCTAAAACATTCCATGGAAGCCGTGGTATTGGTAAAAAATGTATATGGGAGGCCCTCAGATGTGAGACCAACCTTACATTCCACCATCTCACTTTCCTTCCCCAATAATAGACATATCCTATACGATAATCCATAAAAATAGAAATCATAGATATTCATGCCCACTAGACACACACACAGATATATATATATATATATATATATATCAAACCATAAAAGGTTCTAATTGGTCTTTTACATCACATTTTATCTAAAACATACCTCAAAATGTTTAAAGATTCCAACTGGGTTATTTCACTTTTAAAACCATGTCATTTTTTTGAAAATACTGCCAAAAACTCATTTCTATGTACACAATACCAAAAATGCAAGAACATTACAAGACCAAAAACTTTTACCCAAAAACAAATTTGCAAACTCTTTCCGAAAAAACCTCAAACACTAACATTGTATTCACAAGGAAAAACAAGCATTTAAGTTCCAATAATTCACCAAAACATGATCTGAGGCAAAGGAGGCCAAATCATAAGGAGCACGTTTTATGTTACATTTTCACACATCTTGAACCGACACTTTACCATTTGAAAACATAGGACCACTTTAGGAAAAAGGGTGGAAAATGAAAAATGAGAAACATTTTGGGGAGGGAAAAGTGTTTTAATGTTAATTACTCATTTAATTGCAGATCCATGTGTGCACCTTCTGCACCTATGGTTGTTCCACATCCTATAGCACACTAGAGGTACTAGGAAAACATTTAAAACCCATTTTTAGGAATTACATTAGCCATCAAACCAACACAATAATTCACACAAAAATCATGGTGACTAAAAATGTTTTAAAAATCAAACGAACCTTACCAAAACTGGTTACCACATTATCTCAAGTCCTAATGCGGAATCAAAACCACCCAACTCAAACATTTACAAATCATGATCATGTTATAAAATATTTCCAAGTCCAAACATCATCACAAGTGCACAATTCCATCTTATAAAACAATAATAATTTTATCAAATACTATGAGTGCATATACACATTGTTTTGATTAAATATTAACCTTAAAAGTTATTTAATATAAATTCTATTACCATAAAAACACCATAATATTGTATCACTAAGAATTATCAATGTTTAAATCATATATAAAATTTTATTGAAACAAAATATATCATTAATCAAACACCTTTAGCATTAACTTAGATAAGAATATTCAAATAATTGCAATAAAAATATTTTTAACAAATTCTAATAATTTAAGAACACTATAGAAGAGAAATTAAGGGTATAATAAATATGTGAATCAAGTAAAAACCTTCGGAAGGATTAAAGATTCAAGTGAGTGTATCGGAACGAAAAAATATGTATTCACCTACCTTGACGTTGTGAAAAAACCCTGAAACTTCAATGGAATGGAGTGAGATACCGTATAGACCTACCGAACACCCAAATACACATAGAAAACCAGAAAAAAATTTACCCAAAACATTTGAGTTCCTCTATGGGGTGAAACCCTTAAACAAAATTATTGAAGCTAACTAGATGGTGGGGGTCATGTGTCGAGATAAAATATAGCTGGAGGAGGCGCGACAGACGATGGTAACACAACTAAAAGATGTGAGGCCAACAAGGAGACCGGTCGGAGCTCCAACGAGGGAGGAGGTGTGTAGAAGAGAAGCAATGAGGAAGGCCTCTGGTGTGGGGGAATGTTAGGCCATTTGTGGAGGGGAATTCACCGGCACATGAAGGGGGCTGGTGTCTGTGTGAGGGGGAGAAGACCAACAGGTTGGGTTACTGCACAGAGGAGAGAACAAAGAAGGGGGGTACCCCTTAGGGTTTCTCAAAAAATAATAACGAAAAAATTAAAATTATACCAATAATAATAATAATAAATTATTAAAACATTCTTATTAAAATAAAACATTCATTATTTATAAAACATTCATTATTAATAAAACATTATTATTAATAAAACATTATTTAAAAATTATTATTATTATTATAATCACAATAATATTAATTTAATATTTCATAATATTATTATAATTATTAAAAATTCCTTTATATTTTATTATTAATAAAATTTTATTTATTTTAAATACTGGGTAACTACATGGTCACTTGGGCCGACCACACGATTACCTATAACAGGTCGATGTTCGTGCACTGGCTTAAAACACACCAAAGTTTTTAAAAATTAGTAATTTTAAACCACAACTCCACCCAAACCACAATGAGAGTGACAAATGTCATGAAATATTAAAATAAAAATAATTTTAAAGGTTGGTTTGTGACAATTATCCCCACCATAAAATTTTCTACCCCTAAAATGTCACTAAACCAATAGTTATTCATAAATTGATTCCATATCTAATAAGAACCAGAAGAAAAAATGAATTTTTAGTGTTACTATTTTTCCACAAGTCACACTTGACCGATCTAGGGGAAACCACAACCTTGAACAAGGGGAGAACACGTGGTGATTTTTCACATCATAAGGATTCTAGTAAAACGAAAATCAAATCCCAAACATACCACTCAGGGAAGTTAGCCTAATACAAGAACTCCCAAAAGATCCATACATTCGTCTATAGAAAAACTGAAAAAAAAATCCACCGTTAGAACTAGAATATTTTCTAATACCAATTAAACCCCTGATATTATTAGAAAACCCACGGAAAGAAAATCCAACTCTAAAATGGACCTGATACACCATTCACCTATCTCAAAAAGACCCAATCATCCCCAAATGAGTTCCACTAATCAGAAACCATCCCATACATGGTCCAAACAAACATTAAGAAAAAAACATGATTTAAAAAACCAAATACATATAAATAAGACTATTTTTATTACAAAAGAAAAGTTCATCAGAATATCCAAAGGAAATGATGGAATTGCAATAGAGGAAAAACATCAACAATATAAATCAAGTAAGAAAAGTATTTAAATTTTCTAATCCCAACATGGAATGAAAAACCTGAATAAAAGAATCACACCCTTAGTAACTTCTGACTTCACGTGTGCTTCACCCCAAGACCTTTGGTTGGGCATCTGATTGCTGAAACCTCTCTTACATCATAGTCAAGTACTATAATACTATAGTAATTATGTCTTATTCAGGTGAAAATTCCTATAATGTTTCACCAAATAAAAAAAACATCCCCAACGATGACACCTCTTTATAGGGATGCGAGATAACGAATTCAAGTGCCTGATGTGGCCACACTAGTGGCCCACATGAAAATTATTTAACGAACCAAAAACCAAAAAAATGAAGTGTAATATAGGGAACTAGGTTCCTACAGTATGCACTTTTTTCAGATATGAAATCTTCATAAGATCCAATAACCACCATCTTTGCACCAAGAACTAGCTCATCCAAAAATTCCTCATCCACCAGCTTCTCAAAACAATGGTCCATAAAAGAGAGGCCATGCACCATGATCAGTGGAAATAAAACCCTAAGGAAAAGAGAATTCTTCATCAGATCTTACAATTTTACTTATGGAGGAAAGGAAACCATTTCTTTCAAATGGTCAACATATTCATTCATCATCTATATAGACTTAATGAATAATCATGAACTCTTCCCATTTAGTTGTCTTCACCTATCTAGGTGTAAACATCAAATGAAGATAGATTTAAATAAATCCCACGTCATCCTAACTTTCATTGAAATTAGGCTGAACAACTCCAATTCATCCAAATATCAACCTTCTAGAAGACCCAATACAACACACAATCTGACAGCTTCATGAGTTCCCAATACCCTCAAGACATGCTCAAGCTTCTCAAGCCCCTACACTACCTCTAACAGACCTCAATCAGCATGATGAATAATCAATTTATGAGAATGACCAAAACCTAGGAATGACTCGTTAGCAACATTGGATACCCTTCTTGGGAAAACATTTCTAAAAAATATATAAAACACAAAGAAAAAACCGATATCAAGATGAAGCAACATCAATAAAATAACCTTTATAAAAAACAAGCTCAAAAACAAAACAAATATAAATACATCTAAAAAAATCCCTTTCAAAAACCACAATTAGAAAACAAGGTCAAGATATTAATGTAAAATATACACCCAATAAATCCCATGAATCATTGCACATGTGTTCATACACTTCCATTCTTAAGTTCTAACAGGAACATTCCATTCACATACACCCACATGTACAAATGTTAAGGAACTGCATAGGCCGCACCAATCCGTTTACATAATAATTCCAAACAAGCACCAAATTTTGAAATCTATGTGATTTCAATTTTATAACCAACTTTACATGTTAAATCCATATAGAAGAAAGTATTTCTGTTTCAAAAACCATTTTCAACTTCAAAAGTGCACTTACACCAACCAATACTAAGAAAATCACATCCCACACCAGTATTGGAAGGAGGGACTAGTGCTTATGGATAACTCTACAACATGGTAGTGGTTCATGCCCCAAGTAGGCCATAAGTATAAGAGATACTTAAACCATGCACTTGGACTCCACATGGGTCACTACTCTATTTGGGATCACAACGTGACATCATCCAACCTTTTTTGTATTCCCTCAATCCAAAACAAAGACAAAAGACTCAAATCTGAAACTAACCCGGATTACTTGAGGGTCAATGCGACAAAACGTTCGTGAAGCTCTTCCCAAAACTACCACCCGAGTCACAATATTCAAAATATCTATCTACTAGACACCCAAAATATAAATTCCCCCTCTGATACATTTTATTCACAATCCAACCAAGGTCGACCATAGACCAGTCACCTGACCCGGTTTGTGGCATGGCCTGAAGGGAGTTCCCGATCCCCACGAGCTAACAACTAGTGTCGGGAATCAAAACATACAAGTGGGAACAATTAAATCCATAAATAAATAACAAGGATCCAAAAGATATAGAATGAAAAGGAAGAAAAAATACGGAGATTAATCTTAAATAAATAAACACAAGATTCAGTTTCAAAATAAAACAAAGTCGACAGAAACTAAAAAACAATGACGAGGAAAAAAACTAAAAATGGGTCATGCTACATAAATCTTCATGTTACCACTTGGTCACCTTCGACCACATTACCAGATTTTATCCAACAATGTAAAAAGTGACTATGAGAACTTGAGGAAAATGAAACCTACAAAAAAAATATAAAGTAGGTGTGAGAACCAAAATAATCAGTAAGAATGGGAATTATGTAGAATAAAATCCATGTATTTTCATTCCCCAAAATATCCAATAACTCTAGTTTGAAAATAGATACATAAAAATAAGTTTTCACACATTAATAAATAATAAATCTTTTCTTTTTTAAACAAACTATTCCATACTTTCATGTTAAAATCACGAGTTTACCATTTTAGAAACCAAAAACATAAATAAGAAAGTACTTTCTATGCAAGAAAAAAATAAATAAGGGGAGATGAAAATAAACTAACTGATGTTGAAAATAGATTAGTAGTGCGACTAGAAAACCAAAAAAAGATAGATACAAACTAGTAAAAAAATATAGTAACTATGGTTGATCCTAATCAGGCCTAGAAGACACAAGCATGTACTCAGTTTCAAACCACCTACGAGCATATGGTGAAGTTCCTAAGTCTATTACCAACTAAATACTCTAAAAAAGCCTCACTAATGGCATAACAGACATGGCCTAATAAAAATCCAGAGGGTACAATCCCGTCTAATAGGGATGGATCAATAACTATCAATCGAGCCCCTAAAAGGCACCTCGGAACACAAGGTAGTATAAAGTAGTGTATGTGGGAGGCTCTTTCTTATGTGAATCATCTTACCAACCACCACCTCACTTACATACCCCAAACAAAAATATTTCCTATATGATAATCCCTAAAAGGGAAATACTAGATAGAAATGCACACTATATTAATATATATATTTAAATATATATCAAATCGTCAAATGTAAAAAATTGGGTCATTGTGTCACATTTCTTATAAAACATACATTAAATCGTTCAAAGATTCCAAATGTGCTTTATCACTTTTCAGTCAACGTTATTTTTTCAAAAAATACACAAAAACATCATTTCATAGTACACAACACCAAACGAATGTTTACATTATGAGACCAAAATATTTTAACAATTTTGTTCAAAATCTTTCCAAAATAACTAGAAACACTGGCTTTGTATTCACAATTCCAAATGGGACTATAAGTTCCAATCATTCACCAAAACATGATTTGAGGCCAAGCGGCCAAATAATATGGAATATGTTTGAATTTAAATTTTCAAACCACTTGAACCATCACTTTACCATTCAAAACATTGGAATACTTTAGGAAAACGGGGTAAAAGGAAAAATGTGAAACATTTAGGGGAGAGAAAAGTGTTTTAAAGTGCCATCCTCATTTTAATGCACATCCATATGTGATCCTTGTGCACCCATGGATTTTTCACATCTTATGGAACACTAGATTTTTCAAGAAAAAAATTAGAAGACATTTATAGGAACTTCACTAGACATCAAACTAATAAAATGATCTTTGCAATTTCATGTTCACTTACAGTGTTTGAAAAACCAAAAAAAAACTTCCTGAAACATTTTATGAAATTCTCCCAAGTTTTAAAGTTGAATTAAAACCACAAAAATCACCCAAATATAAATCATTATCATGTTGTAAAATGTGTCCAAGGCCAAAAATCATCACAAGTACTCAATATCATGCATATAAAACAATAGGTAATTTATCAAACACATTGAGTGCATATACTCATAGGCTTGATTAAAGATTCACCTTAAATGTTATTTTGGTAAAATTATTTTACCATAAAAACACCACAATAGAGTATTCTTAAGCATTATAAAAGTGAAAATCACATATAAAAATTATTAACACACAGTTGGGAATTAATCATACATCTTTAACATTGGCATAGATAATCATATTCAAATAATCACATGAAAACAATTTTTAAAATATCCTAAAAATTTATGAACTCAATAGAATACCAATTAAGGTAATAATAATGATATTAATGGAGTAAAAATATAATAAAAAAGATGCATGTGTCAATGGAATGTGTAGGAAATGAAAAATATGGATTCACATACTTCGACATTGTGTGAACACCACGAAACTTCAAAGGAAGGTTGAGTGAGACCTCACAGACTAACCACACACCCTAATACCAAATGAAAATCAGACCAACATAACCACAAAAAATTGATTTCTTCCATGGGGAGAAAACCATAATGAAAATTATTGAATCTAACCCGATGGTGGGGGGTTCATGAACTAGGAAGGAAGTCAGCTGGAGGATGTTGTGCTAGCAAGGGGGGAACAACCAAAGGAGGTGCGACCGATGAGGAGTTCGGTATGAGTGCCGGTGATGGAGGTGGTTTCTGGATAGGGGCACATGCATAGGGGAAACAAGGTGGAATGCCATCAGCATAGGGGAATGTCCAGCCACCGATACAGGGGAAGTCACTAATACATGGAGGGGTTCAATGGATGTGTGAGAGGGAGAAGGCCAGAGGGGTGGGTCGTTACATAGAAGAGAGAATAAGGTAGGGGGACCCTCATAGGGTTTCTAAGAAGATTATAATAAAAAAATGAAATTATACCAATAGTAATAATACATTATTAAAACAATTCTTATTATAATAAAACATTCATTATTAATAAAACAATATTATTAATAAAACACTAATTAAATATTACAATTATTATTATTGTCACATTAATATTCATTTAATTTATAATAATAATAATATTATCTTTATTAAAACATTATTTGAAATTACTTTTTCATAAAATTATATGTATTTTAAATATTTGGAAACTACACAGTCACAATGGCTAACCACAAAGTTTCTAATAACTATGTGTTGTCCTCCCACCGGCATGAAACACACCAAAATTATTAAACATCAGAAATTTTAGACCAGAACTCAACCCAAACCACGAAGAGAGTGAAAAAAGAAAATAAATAATAAAATGAAAATATTTTTAAAGGTTAGGGTGTGATAGATTTCATCTTTAATATTCTTTACTAAGGAATCTCTATAATCAGTTCCTGATTTAGGTGATTGATTGATCGCATGATAAAAGCTATGTGGTTTGAGAATTTTCTTGAAATTTAATACTTTATTTTATATTTTATTATGAAATGAAATTTATATTTCATTCTTTGATCTGAGAAGATTTGGAAATTTATTTTAAAAGGCATGGATTATAATTATATAATACCATTTTCAATGGATTTGATTAATTGAGTGGATTTTGAGAAAATGTGGGTAAAAAAAGAAATAATTTAAAGAAATGTTGTGACATTATTTATAAAGATTAATTTATCTAAATGATAGTTTATTTTAAAAGGTATAATCTTAATGAAAAACTATTATTTGGATTTGAAATTTAAATGGAATGTTCAAACATAAAATTTGAAATTTGAAATTTGAATGATGATTTTAGTAGGAATGATTTGTCTTGATTGATAAATTTATTGATAGCATGTGTGAGAATGAGTAGTTAGTCTATGATTGGTATAAGAAACTTATGTATCTCACTCCCAAGAAATGTTTTGATGATTGAAAATCCGACAAAACAATTTCAGTATGATTTACCCAATAAGGTGTTGACTGATTCTATTCTGTTTTCCTATGCCTTAGGGGTGTGCACACACACAATTAACAATGATGAAATACTGATTAGTGAGAGGATCTTTTCATTAAGAACTAACTAATCTTATGAACTATACCCATTTTAATTTTATTTTTTTATTATTATATGATATTTATTATAAAACTATTTTTATTTTATCCAGACTATTTTACTTAAATTATAACAAAATATTATATTGATATACATTCAATATGACTTTATTCGAATCGTATTTTTATTGAAAATGATAGAATGTTCTTCCAAGAATGGTTTTTATTTAAATTGAATAATAAATGGGTTAACTATTATTGAATTTCTTATGGAATTTTTTTGGAATCCTACTATACTATTTTTTCTCACAAGATACAATCGCCTTCATGAATTTATAGATCATATTATGCTAGGTCTGGGAAAATGGATATATCCACTTTTAGGTGGTGGGTGTGATAGGTTAAAGAGACCTTAAGAGATATGGGTGTCTAGTAGAACTATGATCCACTCATTGCATGAATATTTTAGGATATTTTCATAAGGGATGTTGTGTCCCATTTGGTTGTTATATTTCATTATAATATTTATCATTATTCTTTTGGTACTTTTCTCCATGAGTAGTGATTGGCATATCAAAAGTCCACCCATTTAGGTTATGATTTGGTGAATTTATTTGTGGATCTTGGTTTGAAATTATTCCCACTAAATTTGATTGATTCCTAGGTGAATGTTTCTACCCTTAGGGGATCAAGAACACCTTTTTTGTTAGATCATATATTTCTTGGTACCAATTTAAAATGGTATTTGGGTTGGTTTATGAAAAAATGGTATCATATTATGGTTCTACTTCTTTCGATGATATATTTATGTAGTCTCAGAAGTCCGGATCGGAAGGTGTACGGATTATCAAGACATAGATGGGTATTTTATAGAAAGGGCTTATCCAAAACTCAATTTAGGGATCCTTAAGTCACTATGGATGTTTAAGAAAAGTTCCCTTGATGAATAAATTGATTCAATTATAGTATTTGTCCAAGAATGATATTTGGGTTTTGAATTCCATGAATAATGAATTTCATTTAATGGAATGTATATTCCAATATCTATTATATGTGTAGATTATATTAGAAATTTTTTGATGTTATTGTGATTCTTGTCGATGTTGTGTTTTACCATTCCCCCAAGAATAAGGTTTGACATAACTCAGGAGGGAGTTATCGATGAACCATGGAAAATAAACCCTCTAGATTTTCAAAACATTATTGAGAGAGAGGTGTGTGTTTTATAAGATTTGGTGAAGGTGATGAAATATTTTACTATTCATGCCCAATTTAAAGATCCTCTAGGGATGAGTATGTAAATCATGGATATGAGTTTATTTTAAATAAATCAACATATTTCCATGTCAAAAATTATCATCAGGAGGCAGAAGATCAGTTGAAAATGATGGACCTTATTTTTGAGTTTTTAGAATTTCTATAAGGTATAAAGGATAAGATTGATACATTTTATATTAAAGGAACTAATAAGAGGTGGTGGGATTCAATGGATATGTTAAATAAATTTGTGTAATTAGATAAGAAATACATTAGAGATATTTTCGTAGAATAATTCTATCTTGAGAAAGTGTCTTCGTTTAAGTATATATAACTTATTAAACTTTAATAATGTTATAATACATTAAATCAATATGGATATTGATATTATAAACCTTCCCTATTTTTACTGATGTATTGAAAATGTTAAGATGAAGGTAAAAATATTTGAGATAAGTATTCAATCTAACATTTGATCTCTAGTTTTCATATTGAATCTCATGTGTTATACAGATGTTCTAGAAATATAATAAATGGATGAGATTTACAGGGCTATAAATTCATTGTTTATGGTAGTTACTCGTACTCTCTATGGATGTTATGTCATTTCCTTAATTGGAAATAATAATTGTGATGAGTCTCATGATAGATATTTATGGAAGTAATCATATAAAATATCTATGTTGTCTTGATGAGGCCCATTAAATTTCATTCAATTTGGAAGGGACATACATTTTAAGAGATTTTTGACTGATTTACCAAATATCTATGGTTCATGTAGTCACCTAGGACACCTAAAGAAGTTATAAGATGTCTCTTCTACCCTAAATAATGGTATGAGATTAAAAACTCCAATATTTAATTCATTGTAATCAGATGCCACATGAGGTAAGGGTTTCTAGTTATTGGCATTCAGAATGAATCTTCTTGAAACTGTGGAACAATATCAAGGGGAATTTTATGTTCTTATTGTGATAATGATATGTTCCATCAATATAGATTCACCTTTAGTGACAAATTTATTTGATGTTGGGGCATATCATTATTTGACGTTGACTAATGTTATAAATTTTCTAAACCTTCCAATAGATAATATGTATTATGTGATGAATATTATTACACCCCTAGTAATGAAAAAATAGTAGGGTCTTTGATGACCTTATTGTTCTTTATCTTTATCAAAGATTGATCTTGTTTTATATTTTATATTTCTCTATATGAAAACATTTTATGTTGTTATCGGGTCTAACAGTTTTATTTCCCACAAAGATAAAGTTGATTTTTATCTTCGTTGGGACTCCATTACTTCCCAAGAAGGGGTGTTCTATGTTTTTGATGGATAATGGGACCCACGATCAAGTCGGACATGACCTCTACTTATATAGTTGGGAAGGATGATATTGATATTTTTTTATCCGGAGAAAGAATCTATGATTTTTTCCTTCCTTACATGGTTTTCGAGTTTCATAACATGTTCCAATTTGAATTTTAAATCATACTACTACTAATGAATCTAGATTTCTCTATTAACATGGTGTCGAGTACTCAATATATCTATATTCCTTCTTAATATATGGATCCATCAGGGTTGAAAGTGTTGAAGACCAAGTTGGCTGATTTATTGGACAATGTCTTTACATGCATGAGCATGTCACCTTGGGTACCCCTAATCATTTTGTAGAAAAAAATGATGGTACACATTTCCTTTGGCATTATTTCCAGAAAATAAATCAAGATACAATGAAGGAAAAGTATATGTTTCCACAAATTGAAGATATTTTTGACCAGTTTCTAGGGGAAGAGTTGTTCTGAAACATTGATCTTTGATAAAGACACTACCAATAGAATGTCAAAGAATCAAATATTATGAAATCCACCTTCTTGTTTAGGTATGTACATTATGATTCCCTTGTTATACCTTTTCATTTAACCAATTTACATAATGTTTTTAGGGAATTAATGAATAAGATATTCCTGGAGTATCTTGATTTGTTAATGCGCCTTTTGTAGATGAAATACTAGATTACTCTAAAAACAAGGAGTACTAGTGTGTCATCCTAGGGTGGTTCTATAAATTTTAAGAGATCCCCAATTTTATTCCAATAATATTTAAATTTAGTTCATAGTTTTAGGAAGTGATGTTCTTGGGTCATGTGGTCTTAAAATATAAAAGTTTATTAAATATTGAAAATGGGAAATCTATTATATCATGGGAGAATCCATGAAATGTATTTGATATTTAGAGTTTCTTAGGAATAATAGGGTATTACCATTGGATTTTTATAAATTATTTTTCTGTCATAATCTCCAATAAACCTTCTCATCCATAAGAGAGCATATTTCATGTGGGTTTTGAAATGTTAGAATTCTTTTCATGAGTTGATATTTCTTTTGACCTCTTTTATATTATTGAATCTTCTAAAGTCTAGGCATTGATATGTGATCTCTTGTAACACACTAGACATTTGTTTAGGTTGTGTTCATTAATAGTGTGATCATGTGGGGGCCCACAGTTCCCAATAGATTTATCCACCTGAGAATAAATATCCCACTCAACACCTAGAACTAAAAGTAGTGATGAATGACCTCAATAGTTAAAAACATTACCTTTTGAAAAGAAATGATTACCATTTATTCCAATAAATAATTTCTAGTTTATATATTTTCTAAAAAAGAGATGAATCGTTGTCATTGATGATGGGTGGGGAACCTCTAATACATTTATTTCGATCATACCTACACCCATATCATGGAGAATGTCTTTGTTGATTTGTTGAGTAGTAAACTTCCATCATAATACATTAAAGAATCATTAGAGGAGTGGAACATAATGGATCCTTTTGTTTATATTAATTTGGGAGTTCAGAATGATGAGATCTAGATTATTTGCATAGGGTTTCAGTTTACCTCTACTTATATTTGGATGATTATTCAAATAAGTATCTTGATAGTGAGTTTCATGGAAATAAGAGATATCTTTATAGATTGAAAACCATCAATGTTTAGTTGATCTATTCTAAGTGTATTATATGGTATAAAATGTAGTATGTCATACCATTTTCAGTGTGAAAGGATGTGATGGGGGGTATCCATAATTCCTAGTGGGAAGTGCACCTGGGAACCAGGATGATGTTCTATGACATGCAGTATTGTTTTTTATATCCAGGTACGAGTTGGAATATTACTTTTTTTATAATTTTGATACAAATCATCATGACATGGTTGAGAACCATACAACATTAGGATTTCTATATCCCATTATTATACCCACATGATAGTGGGATAACATTTGATGGATTTTTTAGATGGGTTTCCTCATACCCCTCGAGGGAATAATGTGATATGAGCAGTGATCGATTAGCTAACCAAATCATGCCCAATTATCTATGGTTTGTTTGAGAGGCCTCATGGATGCAATGGGATCTTAGGTGAGTTTGAGAATGAAATATCATCCATAGATAGATTACCAGACTGAAATATCTATACATATTATGGAAGACATTCATCATGCTTTCTTTCTCAATCTTGGTAGAGATTGGGATAACCATATTGAAATGATTGAGTTTTTGTATAACAATAGTTAGCATACATCCATATAGATGGAACACATTGATGACTTGTATTTTCTTCCATTAAAAAATATATTTTTTAGTCATTGATTGGTGAAACTTCCATGTTTAGACCAACTATATTCATGGAGTCTAATACCAAGATTTAGTTTATTCATTTGATATTTGTGATGGCATAGAGCCGTTATAGATCCTCTATTGATAGTTATCATCACCCTGTAGAATTTTTAGTTGTTGACATGGATTTTTTGATGAATTATCTATGTTCGGTCACTAACATATTATAAAACAAGGAAAACATGCATCGAGATACATGATAATAATTAATGTAATTAAACATACTAGAAAGGTGGCTCACCATTTACCCTTTCCACATCAGTTGATGATGATTCCCAAAATTTATCTCATGTACTAGATTAGAAATTATTTCCCTATCCTGTATAATTTCATGAGATAAGAGGGACTTTATATTGTACATGATTTACCTCTGACTGATTGGCCAGATCAATGTGTTGTTTTTGAGATTATGGTTATTTTCGGAGAGTCCATTCACATGGTTTGTGTATTATGGAAACATGTTTTTGATTTCCATGATACATGGGAGTGTGTTCCAATAATGAGAGAGAAATTAACTCATCTCTTTGACATGGAGTCCTCGTTAATGGAATTATAGGTGTATGAGGATTTTTTTAGGGTGATTATAACATCTTGTTTTTATATTTCATGTATTTTATCAACTATCTTTGATATTTTTTCCCATGGGTGTTGTTTTAGGTTATTTATAGAGATTATTATAAATTAAGAATTTTACAGGGGACTTCACTATATATGAGAAGGGTTGTGACATGGAAATTCATGCTATGATTCATAAGATATAATTGTGGCATAGAGCCTTAGGGTAGTTCTACCTTTTTTGGAACAAATGCCACATAAACAATTGGACTACATTGTATGGAGTATTGATACCTCTTCCAATTCTAGTATGTATGTGGCATAGAGAAGTGTTGTGACATGGATTCAGTTGTTCCATCTCTATAATTTTTGGGTGGTAGATACAATGTCTTGTGTGAGTTTTATGGTATCCTTACCTTGGGTAAATAGGATATGAATGAGTTTTGTTCCATTGATCAAGGAGGCCAGTTGGGATATGTATGACTACAACTTGGTCTCTTCCTCTACATCATGGTCTAGCACTGTTTTAGTAATACTAAACTATGGTGATGTGGGTTATTCCCTGTTATATTGTTATCAAAATATTAATATCATAAAACACCATTTTATATTCCAAACTCCAGCCATTCAAGCTTAACCCATCCCTATATATTATATAGGGTCTAAAGAGTTTATTTAGATCCTCCAAAATCGCATCTTCTAAGATCAATGTTCCACTATATGTGATTGATCTCTCTCAAGAAATTTTATATCTCATCTATTTGAAGTTACTATTATTCTCATATCACCTTATTTGAGATTAATGGATCCTCATGTTAATTAAATATCTAAAACATTATTTGGTATATTTTAATTTTAGGTATTCCCCTATGATATTCATTTCCATCAACTCTCTATTGGTGGATCCCAATTCAGGTGATTGATTGATCGTGTCATAAAAGGTGGGTGATTATATGAGGATTTTCCTATAATTGAATCATGGATTTATTGATATATTTGAAATGAAATTTAAATTAATCTGCATGATTTCATATTATTTGGAATTTGATTTGAAAAGTAATTTATTTGTTAAAGAGAACCATTTTTCTATAGTTTTGATAAATTGGGTAGATTTTGATAGAATATGTATTGGAAAGGGAAATGACTTGATGAAAAATTTGATGATTATTATTTAGAAAAATATATTTAAATGAAATATGATCTAAAAAAGAATTCACATGATGAAAACCTATGATTTTGTATTGGAATTAAAATCGAATGATGAAACTATAAATTAGGAAATTTGATTTTTAATGATGATTTGAGTTAGAATGATTAACCTCAATTGATTTATTGACTAAAAAAATATGATTATCATTATTCAGTGGGTGATTTGTACAAGTATGAGAAGACTATGAATCTCTAGAAAAGGGATATCAATGAAAACAATAACTAGACCAAGTTTGACATGATTTCCCTATTGGGGTGTTGATTGATTATACCCTGATGGTCTGAGACTTAGGGACATGCATGGACATAATGATCCATGATGATTGATAGAGTTTTGTTAGGATCCTATATTGAGGAAATAATTGATATCAATGACTATGATCATGGTTCTTGTTTGATTTGATTATTATTATAAAACTATTTTTATTCATACCAATCTAATTTATTGAAATGTTTAATTAAGAATTTTTTTATATAATTTCCCTCTACCTATATTGAAAGAATGTTTTTTTAATGTGAAAAATATTTTACATGCATTTTTTTAATATTATGAATAAATGGTTTTACTGTTTTGTAATTTCTTATTGAATATTTTATAGAATCCAATTAAGGATTTTTCTTCTAACACTCTAATTCTGCCTTCATGAATATGTCGATCTTGTTCTTATAGCTCTACGAAATGGGAATTCACCACTAGGAGGTGGTAGTTGTTTCTTGTTTCATGGTACCATGGATGATGTCTTTGACCTACATATATATGATCCAATCATTTCATGTATATTTTTGAATCATGTATTAATGGATGTAGTGTCACCTTTGAATGTTATATTTCTTTGGGATATTTACATTTCTTCTCATGGAACTTTTCCCCTTGAGGAGTGTTTGGAAAACTGACTATTCACTATTTTAGGTTCTACTTTTTTGTATTTATTTGTGGATTTATGGGAGAAATCATTCCCTCTATCATTAATTAATCACAAATATCCAATCGTCATCCCATGGTGATCAGGAATTCCCTTTGAGTCATGTTAGTGTCTACTCTGGTACTATTGTACCAATGTATTTGGGTAGGTTTGTGACATTGGTAATTTTTTCATAGTCTACCTTATCAGGTATCACCATGTTTTTAATCCATTAGATAGATACTCATCCCATTATGAAAACTCTCACTTGATATTTGACAAACTACATGCTCTATAAATGGTTCTACATTATGACCACAAGACAAAATATTAACATTATATCATTATTATCTCTCAAGGATATCATTACAGATGGTAACATATATGACCAATTTTGACGTGATGGATACTCTATGAGGTTATTACATTAATTCCACGAATAATAATGATGAATGTTTCAAAATATATATTTTATAGTAATTTATTTGAATATAAGTGGTAACCTAAATTTAAGAAAATTGGTTGTAGAACCAAAATTCCAAAATGGAATTGAGTGGTAGAGGTTTGGATAAACCTTATCTCTTCCACACTCATTTATTTCTCAATTTATGATCCACTTGTATTGTTCAACATGTGATACATTTATATTATGTTTAAATTTTAACAACCAAAAATCAATTCACATTACTTATAAAAGGGGCCTCTCACCACCCATTTAAGGGACTACTAAAAATTCAATTTCATTCAGAAATAATGTTCCTTTTGTTTTTAATATAATAATATTTCACTCTCTTTAGCTTCTATTTATAATATATTATCCAATTCTATGTATTTTAATGAGATATTCCAAACAAATCAAACATTGCTCAATGAGATTAATAATTTTTACTTAAATTCATAATTAATAAATCTTCATTTCCATTTATAATTTTAAAATCCATATATACTGATATCAGTACTATTTTTATACTTAATTTTATTATTCTTTGGTAAAAATAATTCATCAATTTTTTTCATTTTTATTGAGAAAACCAAAACAATAATTAATGCATTGTGCATACTACCGCCTCCACAACGCAATGTGTTTGGATTCCATTTTCCACATAACTGAATGTTCTAAAATTGGAATTTAATAAACAATTATTATATTTATATCATTATTATTATTCTGAAATAATAAACCATATTACTCTTTCACATTCCATGAACGTGAAATCATCATTCGTGTATATATGTGTACTACAACCTCCATGGTATGATTGATTTTCGTTTTTTTATCACCGCCTTTCATGTCTAGTCAGAAGGATGGGATTAAAGGTTAAATATTTCGGTTAGTATTTCATTATGGTTTTGTTATGGAAAATTTTAGAAAATAATAATGTTATTATTAGTAAATGATTATCGTTAAGTCATTTTAAAAAAGAAAACTAAGAGGAAAATGATATTTTCTTTATATTTAATTTCTTTATATAAATTTTATTCCTTTTATAAATATTTAAAATCATGATATTTTAAACTAAATAATTTTTAATGATATATTTATGGTTCTTTGTATTTATATAATAACTAAACCACCTCATAATCATAAATGAATCAGTGCAGGTTCATGTATGGGTCGGTTTTTCAATGTATGAGAATAATCCAATACATTAGTATCATGGATGAATATGAGAACTTATTTACAATTATAAAATGATATAAATAGGTAAATAATGTTATTTTTTATGGTAAGTTTATGTCAATATTTAACTCATTAATTAATAAAACACATTTCATTTTTCACGAATCATGGAAATATGATCGTCACCAACTTTATTCTCATGGTTTGAAACCAAAATTAACATAAAATTAAATTATACCCTTGTAAATATCATGGAACTTATTTTATATAACCATTAAATGTATTCTAATGTGTAACTTTGTAATAATAATTAATAGTGTTGCTATTTTTATGAAACTAGTTCAATGTGATAATGATTACTTACAATCATTGTTGAAAATAAATAAAAATGAAATAATACATACATATATATATATTGATTAATAAATATAATTATAAATAGTTATTGTTTTGGATGAGGTTATTACTGATGAATTTAATTAACATAAATTAATTATTCATGAAGTTTAGTTCAAGTGAAGAAGGATTTTGTACCACTGTAAGGGTTTTCATCTAATATTTCTCTCTTTGAGACATGATTGATATTATGAAAATACTATCATTTATGTTGTGTATGTACATCATATTTTAGATATAATATCAAGAATTATTTTTTAATCATATTATTTTAATTTCAATTACAAAACATTTCTTTTCAGGTGTTTTAATTCAAAATATTCTAAACCCTTAAGGGTTTTTTGGTCTCGATTCTAATTATTTGAGTTACAATAAATTATGTTCACCATGAATTAATTATATGGTTTATTAAAATCCCATGGATATATATTTATCATAATATTTTAATTTTATGTGATTTAATATCTAAATCATGTTCCCTTATCTATGTGGCTATTAATTTTGTTATTTCCCCAATATTAAGGATTTTTGGTAACTCAAATTTCGTTAATTGAGTTATGATCAACAACTTGAGAATATTTCATATAATATAGGTACATTATACCCTTTTATTTTAATTTTTGGTAATATCCCATTGTTATCATTTTTACCAAAAGAAAACATTTTTAAAGTTTTATGGATTCATGGATTATTTAACTCAAATATATTTTCACTAAGTTATAATGGTTCATCTTGAGGTTATATTTTTCTTTCCTAAGATCTCCCAACATAATATTTTTTATATGGTATTTTATAAATCTATTTTACGAAATATGTTTTTTAATGACAATTATTTTTTTTAATCTTGATATATTATGAGTTTTAAACAAAGGTATTTTGAAAACAAAAAAAAAAGAGTTTTTCATTTCACTAACTTGTTTTCCCTTCCTCGTATGATTTCAACACAATAATCATTATGTATTTTCAAGGACATATTATTATAGATCATTTTTAAGATTAATGTTTTATAGTTTATTTCATTTCACCTTTTCAAAAGATTCCATTATAAGTGACATGAAAAGTTTTATTTTACATTAATATTTAAAATGTTTTCTAAATATCATTTTAGTGTTTGCTTCTATTTTCCTTACGAGTTTCAAAATAATTTACCCTAATGAGTTTAATTATTCATGATTTATCCACTAATATATATATATATAATCACTTAGAGGATTAAACTAATGGTATCAACCAATTAAATTGTCGATCCCTATTTTCTATACCATTCAAAGCATTCTTTTAATGTGGATATTTTTTATTTATGACTAAACACTCCTATGATTCCTTTGTTTCAATGGGGACATGTTCTTTTGAAAATATATAATTACATTAAATTTATAGATTATAATAATTTTACTCTATCATTGACTTAGAAATATGCTCATAACCCTAAATGTAATGAACATCTAATTTTTAAAAAATTCAGATTAAAAAATAATCACTTAGAATGAATGATTATATATTGAAATGAGAAAATTTATTTTCCTTCTTTATATTTATATTCAAATAAAAATAATTATTGACGTGTTGATGATGTATTATTTGACCATCCACCTTCTTTATTTGTAAGACATATTACCATGTCATCCCTTTTATTCACATTGGAAATAATATTGACATTCTTGTGGATTATTGACTAGTAACATACATTGATTATATATTGACCGTCTATTTATTTTATTATATTGATAACCATATATTTTCATCTAGAGGTTCCATAGGGAATTGTATGGAATGTATTATTGAATATTATGTTGAATATATTATACATAAAAAAATTAATAGTTGGGGACTAAAATTATATTTCCCCTTAACGCATTAATAGATCTCATGATAAAAAATAGGTTGGGTTTTGGCGTACACCTCTTACCATAAAAGGATAGTGTCTGTAGACAACACATTAAAAACTTGTTTATGATTTCTAGAATTATGATTATAGATACCCGAAGCTTGACATACATGGACATTACATTACTTTTGCGGAATACTTAATATATAACAAAAATAGACACACAAGGACCGTAATAGTTTAGTGTCTTTGGAAATTCGGAATATAAACTTCTAATCATGTTGAAATATCTTAAACAACTCCCATAACGATCTTCCCCTTTTTGTTTCCTTACCTAAAACCATTCTTTATTTCCTGGTGAAAATAAAACATAAAAAGGGTGAGCTCAAATGCTCAGTAAGGGCAAAAATATAGAACATAAAACAATCCATAAACATTTGAAATCAAAAACTTGAACATGAAAATTAAACATCAAAATCTTGAGCAAAAAAATAAATTTTGGAAGTACGTAAGGAATATATCATAATGTAATATCAACCATTATAAAATATAATGGGAATAAAACATTTAATTGTGGAATCCATTCAGCACATGTTATTATTTCCATAGTAGCCAAGGCATTGCTGCCAAGACCTTCTTAGTGGACAAAGTCCCTTTCTTAGTCGATTTCACTCCTCGTTTTAGTCCTGTAACACTGAACTGGATTAACTTACCATTCTAGCCATGTATATCTCATGAGATATAAATCTTTAACCAATGCATTGGAGGGAGATACAGGTCCCACCAATCTCATAATGAAATCATTCTTACTTGTGCCACAAAATAAACATACATCATTCATAATAACCCAACGAATAAAATGGGTTTCAGAAACATCATCCCATCATCATATAATCCATATAAAATAAATGGATATCATTTCATAATAAGAAAAGTGAAACCATGTAAATCATAGAGACATTATACTTGAAACATACACATATGAAATAATTTCATCTTAGATGTAAAATGGTTTTGATAAAACACTTGAAATGAATTCTTGAGGAAAATATCCTTTCTTCTTCAAAATTATTTTCTTTTCACAAAATGCCATGAAATTTTAAAATAAAAGAGATTTTTTTGAAAATATTCATGAATTTTTTTGGAGGAATCTTCATGAAAATAAGACTTTATAAAACTGTAAAAATCCTTTCATGCCATATAAGTTAAAAAAACATTCTCCTCGTACTTTTGTCTGAAAAGTTAAAAAGTACCTCGTATGGAACAAAATGAAAGATTACTTACATACATTGTAGTAAAAGTAAAAAATGGGTAAAAAAGACATTAAACATACATAAGGACACTTTTAGAAAAACATGGACATGGATGATAACAATAACCCCAGTAAATACTTACGGATAAGATATCCCGGATAAAAAATGAGATTTGCAAAATTATCCCTTACCTTAGGTCCGATAGGCTTTGTATGGATCCGAAACTCCTGTATAATGATTTAAATAATGTCATTGACTTATTAAATAATCATATTCATTGTTATGATATCATATATGTTTTACTTATGATTTATATAACCCGTTCTTTTGTAAATTCTATGTTAAAGAATCTTTTTGGGTGAAATCATTTTATTTATCGTATGTGTTTCAACATGTTGTTCTTGATATTATTACCTATATCCTGATTTACATAATTCCAGAATGTAAAACATTATTTATATGTAATTTATATTCATCATATACATATATATTATAGATTGATAAAAGGAATGAAGTACACCGCTCATGGAGATGGTAGGCCGTACGTACACGTGAAGGCTATTTTTGTTTCATTATTGAATTGAATGAAACTAAATAGATGAAATAAATATATATATACATAAATATAGTAGCATTATTATTTCATATATTTCATTATTATTAATTATATAAACTTTATGACCATTCATGTATGGTTAACATGGAGAATGAATCTCATCGCGTCGTGGAGACGGTAGTCCGTACGTACGCATGAGCGATGATATCGTTCCCATAATTATTGAATAGAATTGGAGTGGATGGAATAATATATAAGAATCAGTATGATGTTATAATAACCATATATAGTTATTCTTTACACCATTATACCCATCCATGTAAGTTGTTGGTGGAAAAACAGATTACACCACGACGTGGAGACGGTATTCCGTACGTACGCACGCGCGATGATTTTTTTTCCGTAGGATGGATAGAAGGTGAAATGACTTACTTAAAATCAAAATATTTGGAAAATATTAAATAAATATTTTTATATTAAATGAACCTTGAAAAATTATAAAATCAACTTCAAATACTTGAGCATCCATGAAGGAGGGAAATTGTTTTTCATTCTTTATAAGTTAAAAGAAATCATTCCTTTTAGAATTTTGTAAAACCTAAAAAAGATCCTTTTTTGGAAATGAAATTGAGATTCCTTTTACTTTTTTCAAAATAACTCAATAATTAGTATAAATTTCTCTAAATATTCATATTATAATATTATAACCATTTTTGAAACCATTTTTAGAAAACCTGTATATGGAAGAAAATTGAACTTCACTGAATGAGATAAATAAATTCAGTGTTTCCTTAAAAATATTATTTTGGTATCTTGAGTGCATAGAGATAGTAAAATGGAAGGAAACAATTTATTCTAATTAAATTACTAGAGGATAAAATAAATCATGATTTTATTTAAAGGTATATCAAAATATTTCATTATCAGAAACTTGATTATAAAATATCTCGGTAAAAAGTGATATATTTACATATAACAATTACCGCTTTGTAAACATTTAAATCACCATAACCATATAAGAAAGAAACTTATATAGATATTTATATAGCATAATTTTCATAATAATCATAATATAATACATTAATGGGACCTATATATAGAAAATAAAAGAGATAAGTAGTGGATATAACATGTGTATCATAGAAGAAAAAGTGATTTGAAAAACCTGTACCTCATGTTCAACTAGCTTAAAATGCACTCTAACTTACTATATAATAAATTAAATATTACAATGATTATTTACTATAATAATTTATTTTTTTATTATATCATAACTTATTCTCTTATAATAATTAAATTTTCATTTATTAATAATTCCTTATTACATTTTTTGTCTTTGAGTGTTAGCTGTTTTTTTCACAGGAGTTTTACTTTAGTAATTTTAGTCATTGATATTTGATATGGGTTAAATAAAATATATAATTTTAAATAATTGTATAAATATCATATATATTTATTATAATTATTTTTATATTCATCTAAAAACGTTTTATATTGAAAAATGAATTACACTATTCATGGAAACAGTAAGTCGTACATACACATGAAAAATGGTTTCACTTTTCGATGGATTTAACCAAAGAATGGTAAATAATAATTAATAACCAAATAATAATAATTATATAATATATATCATATATATTCATTATATCTATCATTATAACTATCCATGTAAATGAAAAAATCAAATCACATTGCTTCAGGGAGGTGGTAGTACACACATACGCACAAGTGATGTGATATTTTTTCCATTAGATTCAAAGATAAGAAGTTAGATATGATATTGTAATTAAAATTTATAATTATTTCATAAATATAATATTTATACATTAAATACATAAATATAGTCAGCCGTGAGTTTTGGTGATGGAAAATGAATCACATCGATTGTTGAGGTGGTTTTCTATCGTACACACGATCGACAACTTCATTTATCATTTGATGGAAATGGAGATGGATATAGGTTATTACATGAACATAAAATATAAATATATTATATAAAATATTGTTTCTATATATTAATAAATAAATAATAATTTATGGTGGTAAAATAATATGTAAAAAAGAAAGATATTGGTGAAGTAAATTACCTTATATTAGAAAATCCTCATTTGGATCTCTTATTAAGGACAATATGATTGGTATTTTGAAACAAAAGAAGTTCTATAACATGTATAATTATAATGGGGAGATATTGTTTCATCTTTCTGTTGATATAAATTGTTGTATAGGTTTGAAGATTCTAGGGGAGCAGGCACCCTTTTATAATTTAGGTGAGAGGCGCATTTGTAATTTTTCAATATTTGAAAATAATATCTAGTAACTTTCAAGAAAAAATTGCCCCAAAAGATCATATTTTACGTTTATAAGGGTAAGGGTTAAATAAAATGATAAAATGGGGTTTAAAATAGTATATAGTTTATTTTAACCCTTATCATTATTGATTAATCCCCGTTAAACAAATTTTTACTTCTACCATGAATACTGATTTATACTATTTATACTATTAATTATGGAAGAAAATTAATTTGAATATATTTAATAATATAAATTATGTTGTTTCCAACTATGGGATACATTCTTCCAAATTCAAATCACATAAGTGGGTGAATTTAATTTAAAAATAAACCAACAAAGATACTATTAAGTTGTAACGCCCCGACCCCAGTTACCCAGAGTCGGTGCATTAATTACATAACATTGGCATGATCACAAGAAAGATCAAATCTCAAAAGACCGATTGGTTTAGTATCCTTGGAAACACTAGATATATTCATAAGTTTTACATTACATCATCAAAATAAAAAGAACTACTACAACAACATATTGTCTCCATAGTCCACACAATTAACCCCTCATAATATCCCTGCAAGTCATTCATAATTTACTTCTTCACATCCTGGGAAAATAAAACATAGAAAAGGGGTGAGCTCAAATGCCCAGTAAGGATAACAATATAGCAGAAACTTTCATAAATAAGAATAAACATTTAAGGCAATGTATAACTAAAACAAAATCCTTTTAAACTTTAACTTCAACATAGTATGGCATAAATAAAATGAAATGATTCCATTTACTTATTCACATGGATATTCTACTAATCGAATAATTACATACAATATCAATAACCACTTTCATAATGATGGAATGCATAATGCCAGACTATCATAACCACATAGCCAAGGCCTCGTGCCAAGACTAAAAATAAGATTTTGCCAAGGCCTTGTGCCAAGACACTAGTTTGTCTCATGAGATCTACTGATGCATCGAGGAGCTATAGTGGGCTCCACCCATCACATATTAAGTCCAATGCATTCCCATATGAAAAGGCTTAAACATAACATAAACATTCGTATTAAAACTAGCATACGAAATGTCAATACTTTCATCATAAACCATGAATGGTATATAAAAAATAGCACATCCATAGTCAAACATATCACAAAACCTTCAATATAATATAGAAGTTTTGTATCATAACAAATCAACTTTAAATAAGTTTAAAATCCATCAAAGGATGTTGACATAGATGAAATCAAAATTCATTTTAAAGAAATATCTCTTTTTATTTTGAAATCATTTAAGATCCATATAAAATAAAAAATTTTATTTGAAAATACTCTTATAATCTTGTAAGGGAAGCTTTGACGATTTTATAACGGCGAAAAATAACCGCACCCTCCGTATAAGTTAAAAAAAATGTTCTTATCTTAATTTGATCGAAAAGGTTAAAAAGCACCTTGTTTGGAAAACGATGGAAAGATTCCCTTATAAACCTCTTATAAAAAGTCAAACAAGGGTATAAATGACTTTAACCCATATTCTTTTAAATATTAAAAATGTTTTGAAATACATTTTGAAGAAACATGGATGTGGATGATAACGAGATCCCAGTAAATTATTACGTATAAACAACCTCGGATAATGAAGAGATTGTGAAATAACCCTTACCTTGTACTTTTCCATGGTTGGGGTAGGTTAACCTCCTGTATAATGGTGAAATAATTTTTATTAAATTATAAAAGAATCATATACATTAATTTGATATCATATATGATCTTTTAATATTGATTTGATAATAATATCTTAGTATTATCGTTGTTTTGGGTGTTAACTTACTTGTTTTATTTTATATGTTTTGTTACGTAAGCCATGTTTTTAATGGATAGGTTGTATATTATTCATATCCAGAATGATATCAAGTCCCTAAACATCATTTTTAAATCATCAAATGATAATTATACTTGAATGGATATGATGGAGAATGAATCTTATCGCGTTTGTGGAGACGGTAGTCCGTACGTACGCACGAGCGACAATATCATTCTTTTGATATAAAAATAATATATAAATGGATGGTATATCATATAAAGAATCATTAACATGTTATATTTATTATTTACATGAGTTACACATCATTATTATTCCCATCCAAATAATAATATATTGAATAACAATTACACCACGACGTGGAGACGGTAAGCCGTACGTACGCACGTATGGTGACATGTTATTCAAAGGGTGGATAGAATACTGAATATGGTTATACCATATTTATAATAACATCACAGTATATGTGAGATACTGGAGTTATTATTTTAGAATGGTAAGAACAAAGAAAGAAGAAGTGGAAGAAGAAAGGAACTTGAAAAGGGGTGGTGAAAACATTACCTCTTCTTCGGGTTCTTCCTTTTGATTTGATCAAAAGGGATCCTTAGGATGGCTTTCTGATCAAACTAAGGCCTCTAGGTTGTATTGAGGGAAGTTGGGAGAGTATTTGGGAATGTTTTGGAAGATCCAAGTGGCTTGAGAGGTGTGAGGAATGAGTAGAAGTGGTCTCCTTTTATAAGGGAGAGGAGGGGCTCTTTAGGAAAGAGTGAAAGTATTACTTTATAATATATTTATATTCGGTTTATAATGGTCCAAAAATCATTGAGGTCGAAGATTAGATGACGTATTTTCTAAATAACATCAACCAATAAGAATTGGACAGGTTTTAGATAATATTCTAATCATTATAATCTTATTTATTTAAATGATTTATTAATGAGGTAAACATTGCATCATTATTGTGTCATTAATAATTTAAATTATTTGATGCCTAAAAATTATAAATAAAATATCATTATGTAGGAAATATTTTTAGCTTTCTAATGAATATTTATAATCGAAAATCCAACATGTATAACCCTATTTAAAAAATGTTCTTCTAAAAGATGTAAGCTTATGCCATTTTTATTTTTATTTTAACTTTATTAATATAATGTGTCCCTACCACATAAAAGTGGCTCTAAGGGGTCCCCAAATTGACCCAAGGATTCCCATGGTCGGGTATGTGTCCACCAATAAGGTTAGGACACGTTTTAGGGTAATTTTGTATTATTATAATATTATTTTTTAATCCTTATTTACCGGATTTACCCTTTAACCATGGTAAATAAAATATTTACCACAGTAATTATTCAAAATGTCTAAAAATAAAGGTTACCTATTTACACAATTTGGAAATCCTGATTCCAAATATTGAATCCATTTTTCTAAATTCAAAACACAGAAGTGGCAGAAATTAATTTAAAATTAATTCCCGCTGTCAAAACAAAAAGCGTGTTTTTAAGAGGTAATAACTATCAAAAGATTGACACTTATTTATGTTCGGTTTAATTGTAAAATTATGTCCAATGACCAAAATTATATTAAATGGTAAAAATATATTCTAAATATACTTTAAAACTACTAAAATTCATAATTTATCACTATTAATTATTTTGATTAAAAAAGTTGTTTTTAATTAAAATTTAGTAATATTCACTATTCATCAAAATATGAAAGTTATCCGAAAAGTACCAAAATTTCACCTTAGGCTAAATTAGATATTCCGAATCCAAAAATGAAGTCTATTTTGAAATATAAAATATATATAATTTTAAAAAGTAGGTATTACTATTCATAACGGCTAGTTTGATTGGTTGTTAGAACTCGGTGTTGCGTACAACACATGCTATCGCATTATTCGAAGGGAAACGTACCGTGGAAGCTTGGGGTGTTACATTCTCCCCTCCTTCAAATAATTGCATCCTCGCAATTTCTAGGGTATTACTGCATAAATATACTCGGGTGGTTCTTCATCATAAGTTCCTCGGGTTCCCACGTTGCCTCTTCCATCTTATGGTTTCTCCACAAAACTTTTACCAGACGCGTCGTCCTGTTTCTCAGTACTTGTTCTCTCGTGTCAAGAATCCTGACAGGCTCTTCACAATAAGACAGATCGGGTTCCAGTTCTAATTATTCATAGGTGATTACATGCGTTGGGTCAGGCCTGTATTTTCTCAACAGAGATACGTGGAACACATCGTGAACTTTGGAGAGACTTGGCGGCATTGCCAATCGGTAAGCTACAGCCCCAATTCGTTCTAGAATTTCGAAAGGTCCGATGTACCTGGGACTCAATTTACCTTTCTTACCAAAACGTATGACTCCCTTCCACAGAGATACCTTCAGGAAAACATGATCACTGACTTGAAATTCCAAATCCTTCCTTCGATTATCGGTATAGCTCTTCTGCCTACTTTGAGCTGCTTTGATGTGATTTTGGATTACCTTCACCTTTTCAACCGTTTCCTCCACCAGTTCTGGGCCTACAAGTTTTCTTTCACCAACCTCATCCCAAGAGGTTGGTGTACGACATCTCTTTCCATATAACGCTTCATATGGTGCCATCTGAATACTCGAATGGAAGCTATTGTTATAGGAAAATTCTACAAGTCTTAAATATTGATCCCACATACCCTGAAAGTCAAGTGAGCAAGATCTCAACATGTCTTCTAGGGTTTGAATAGTCCGTTCTGATTGTCCATCTGTCTGAGGGTGGTAAGCAGTGCTCAAATGAAGTTCAGTATCCAGGGATTTCTGAAGACTTTTCCAAAATCTTAAAGTAAAACGGGTATCACGATCAGAAACAATCGATAGGGGTACTCCATGAAGTCTCACAACTTCATTAATGTATAGTCTTGCTAGACGTTCCATGGGTAGATCTTCTCTTATAGCAAGAAAATGTGCTGACTTGGTAAGATGATCAACAATAACCCATATTGCATCGTTCCTTCTAGGAGTCTTTGGTAGCCCCATGACAAAGTCCATCGTAATATTGTCCCATTTCCACTACGGTATGGGAAGAGGTTGCATGACTCCTCCAGGCTGTTGCCTTCCAGCTTTCACTTGTTGACAAACCATACATCTTGACACAAAATCAGCAATCTCCCTCTTCATGTTGTCCCACCAAAAATGTTCCTTCAAATATCTATACATTTTGGTGCTCCCAGGGTGTATAGAGAAATTGGAACTATGAGCATCATCCAGAAATTCCCTTTTCAGATCAGGTAAATCGGGAACACAAAGTCTCTTCCCGAATTTCAAAATTCCATCTTCATACACAAAGTCTCTCAATCTCCCATCATTCACAGCTTTAATCTTCTTCTGAAATTCTTCATCATTGGTCTGAGAACTCTTAATCCTTTCTAGTAAAGATGGTTTGGAAACCATTTGAAAAAGCATTGATGTTTCACCTTTCCTGGTTATTCCCATGTCCATCTTCACTAGATCCATGAAAATTGGATCCCTTTCAATTCTCATCATGTTCAAAACTCCATGGTCTTTTCTGCTCAAAGCATCTGCCACCTTGTTTGCTTTCCCCGAGTGGTAGTGTATCGTGCAATCATAATCCTTGAGTAATTCAAGCCATCTCCTTAGCCTCATGTTAAGTTCTTTTTGTGAGAAAATATACTTCAAACTCTTGTGATCAGTATAAATCTCACATTTTTCACCATAGAGGTAGTGTCTCCATATCTTCAAAGCAAAGATCATAGCTGCTAACTCAAGATCATGAGTAGGATAGTTTTGTTCATGAATTTTCAACTGTCGTGATGCATAGGAAATAACTCTATCATTCTGCATAAGGACACAACCAA
The DNA here is from genome assembly GCA_963277665.1 of Viscum album. Taxonomy (NCBI): domain Eukaryota; kingdom Viridiplantae; phylum Streptophyta; class Magnoliopsida; order Santalales; family Viscaceae; genus Viscum; species Viscum album. Next base: position 526,778,701 of record OY728150.1, read on the forward strand.
GTCCTTTCTTTGATGCATCACTATAAATAACGAACCCATCATTCCCCGATGGTAGAGTCAATATAGGAGCATTGACTAATCTTCTCTTCAGTTCTTCGAAACATTCTTCACACTGTTTTTTCCAAACAAATTTAACCCCTTTACGTGTGAGCTTCGTTAATGGGTTAGCCAATCGGGCAAAATTCTGGAAGAAACGTCGATAATAACCTGCCAAACCAATAAAACAACGTACCTCAGTTATACTCGTAGGTGCTGGCCATTCTTGGATTGCCTTGGTCTTAGAAGGATCAACAGAGATTCCATCTTTAGAGACAATATGGCCAAGAAAAGAAATATCCTGAAGCCAGAATTCACACTTGCTAAACTTTTCATATAATTCATGCCTCCTCAGAGTCTTCAAGATAATGCGCAAGTGATTTTCATGATCTTCGTAGGTTTTGGAGTATACCAAGATATCATTAATAAATACCACCACAAATTCATCGAGATACTCCTTGAAAACTCTATTCATCAAATCCATGAATACAGAGGGTGCATTAGTCAATCCAAACGGCATTACGGTAAACTTTTAATGCCCGTACCTGGTTCAAAATGCTGTCTTCAGAATGTCTTCCTTCTTCACACACAACTGATGGTATCCAGATCGAAGGTCAATCTTTGAAAAGTATTGAGCTCCATGTAGTTGGTCAAATAAATCATCAATACGAGGTAGGGGATACTTCTTCTTTATCGTTATAGAATTGATCTCCCTGTAGTCGATACATAACCTCATAGATCCATCTTTCTTTTTAACAAAATGAACAGGGGCTCCCCATGGAGAAACACTAGGGTGAATAAATCCCTTATTACTCAATTCCTCTAGTTGTTTCTTTAGTTCGACTAATTCTACAGTGGCCATTCTATAAGGGGTCTTTGATATAGGCCTTGATTCAGGAATCAAATCAATGGAAAACTCAACTTCTCGTTCTGGAGGATGTCCAGGTAAATCTTCCGGAAATACATCTACAAATTCTTTCACAACAGGTACAGCCTCTATTTGAACATTCCTTTACTCACCAACAGTTATTTCATTCTCTTCCTCCCCAATAATTGAATTAAGTTGAGCTACTGGGGGTGGATCTAAATAAGAATTTATTGGTGACGATTCTGCTCTAAAGATAAGGTGTTCCTTATCATTATCATCAAGAATCGTAACCTCTTTCTTCTTACAATAAATATTCGCATCATAGTCTGAAAGCCAGTCCATACCAAGGATTATATCAAACTCAATCATAGGTATGACGATGAGATCAGCAGATAAAGAAAATTTATGTGCTCTAATGGGGACTGATTCACAAAACTTTGTTGCAATGATACTTCCCTTAGGAGTTTTAACTGACAAATCCCTTATTAAATCAAATTGAAAATATCTAATTTTCTTAGCAAACTGGGAAGATATGAAACAATGCGATGATCCAGAATCAAATAATGCATTTTCTAAACTTGAGGAAACCATTAAATTACCTGCCACCACGTCTTTCGGAGCTTCTACCTCAGCAGTAGTGATAGCATAAGCCTGGCCTTGATCCCTTGGCCTTTTCTGAGGTAAGTTCTCCTGAATCTTAGGACATTCATTTGCATAATGCCCCATCTCCCTGCAATTATAGCACTGAACATTGGTAGCTTCCTTCTTCCCCTTGCAATCACGAGCTTGGTGGCCTTTTTCACCACACTTGTAACAGACTCTCATTCCCTTCAAGCAAGTACCAGGGTGTTTCTTCCCGCATTTACCACAGGATGGATTTTCAACCTTTCCCTTCTTCCCCTTATGTCCATTCCCAGATTGATCAGCAGGTCTATTCTTCTCTTGCTTTTCTTTAAAGTCATAAGACTTAGAGAATTCCTTTTCGGTCTTGATAGCACATGAGACAATGTCTTCGTATGATGAAAAGGATTGTGAGACTATTGCTCGACAGAGAAATGGTTTTAACCCATCAAAGAAACGATCAATCTTAATTCTTTGGTTACGTATATAATCACCAGCGTACCTTGCTAACCTTGTAAAGTTAGCCTCATACTTTGCGACATTCTCATCCTCCTTCTGTCTCAGACTTAGAAATTGCCTTTCCATATCTGCTCGATGGCCGCGAGGGAAGTATTTTTCTAAAAATAGATCTTTGAACTCCCTCCATTCCATATTTGATACTTCATCATATTCCTTCATATTTTGAATCAATGACCACCATTGATCAGCATCTCCAGTGAGGCGGTAAACTGACATGATAACTTTTTCCCTTTCACTGCTCCCCAAAGCCTGAAATATTTTCTCTAGGGAATTTATCCATTGCTCAGCTACTAAGGGATTTGTACTCCAATTGAACGTTGTTGGTTGTTGCCTCATGAATCGATCTAACATTTATCCTCCATGCTGCGGATCAGGGTGCTCCATACGGGTAAGGTTATTATTCATAACCTGAGTAAGTTTTCCCAGTATGGTGATTAGCTGATCGGTACCAGTTGCATCACCAGCCCCACTATAATTATCTTGAGCAGGAGGGCAATCCCTACATGGAGTGTGTGCATTGATACGGTTTCCATTTCTTCCACTAGGCGCCATTTCTAATGGCATAAACTAGATCAGTTTATGAATCAAAATACATAATCCCGTACTTATAAAACACTCAACATAAATTGAACTATTTATGGATATAATCCATAATCATAAAAATGTTTTCTTTGAGGAATTATATACTCATAAACACTTCATAATGATTTGTAAAGAAAATGAGAGTTATCCTAATCATATCCCCCGGGAGTGTCGTAAAAAAGAGTGCAGCAAGGCCCGTTGTCGTGCACCAGTTCCCGTTCGAGTCTAGCTCAAAGCGGTGTTTTCGGGTTTTACCCCTAGGTACATCTGTGCCAGAGCCGCCTCTACCTGCTCGTATCCAGACAGGGATGTATTGCTCCGAAAACTCACAAAATCTCTACAATACCAAAATTCTAGGAAGTTCTTCTATATTAATCCTCAAAGTTCATCTTAGGTCTATGTGCTCTAATCAGAGTTTATCTAAATCTAGCTTCCAAGGTTTGTACTAAACTTCCTCTGATACCAACTGTAACGCCCTGACCCCAGTTACCCAGAGTCGGTGCATTAATTACATAACATTGGCATGATCACAAGAAAGATCAAATCTCGAAAGACTGATTGGTTTAGTAGCCTTGGAAACACTAGATATATTCATAAGTTTTACATTACATCATAAAAATAAAAATAACTACTACAACAACATATTGTCTCCATAGTCCACACTATTAACCCCTCATAATATCTCTGCAAGTCATTCATAATTTACTTCTTCACATCCTGGGAAAAGAAAACATAGAAAAGGGGTGAGCTCAAATGCCCATTAATGATAACAATATAGCGGATACTTTCATCAATAAGAATAAACATTTAAGGAAATGTATAACTAAAACAAAAGCATTTTAAACTTTAACTTCAACATAGTATGGCATAAATAAAATGAAATGATGTCATTTACTTATTCACATGGATATTCTACTAATCGAATAATCACATGCAATATCAATAACCACTTTCATAATGATGGAATGCATAATGCCAGACTATCATAACCACATAGCCAAGGCATCGTGCCAAGACTACAAATAAGATTTTGCCAAGGCCTTGTGCCAAGACACTAGTTTGTCTCATGAGACCTACCGATTCATCGAGGAGCTATAGCGGGCTCCACCCGTCACATATTAAGTCCAATGTATTCCCATATGAAAAGGTTTAAACATAACATAAACATTCGTATTAAAACTAGCATACGAAATGTCAATAATTTCATCATAAAACATGAATGGTATATAAAAAATAGCACATCCACAGTCAAACATATCACAAAACCTTCAATATAATATAGAAGTTTTGTATCATAACAAATCAACTTTAAATAAGTGTAAAATCCATCAAAGGATGTTGACATAGATGAAATCAAAATTCATTTTAAAGAAATATCGCTTTTTATTTTGAAATCATTTAAGATCCATATAAAATAAAACATTTTATTTGAAAATACTCTTATAATCCTGTAAGGGAAGCTTTGACGATTTTATAACGGCGGAAAATAACCGCACCCGCCGTATAAGTTAAAAAAACGTTCTTATCTTAATTTTGTCGAAAAGGTTAAAAAGCACCTTGTTTGGAAAACGACGGAAAGATTTCCGTATAAACCTCTTATAAAAAGTCAAACAAGGGTATAAATGACTTTAACCCATATTCTTTTAAATATTAAAAATGTTTTGAAATACATTTTGAAGAAACATGGATGTGGATGATAACGAGATCCCAGTAAATTATTACGTATAAACAACCTCGGATAATGAAGTGATTGTGAAATAACCCTTACCTTGTACTTTTCCTTGGTTGGGGTAGGTTAAACTCTTGTATAATGGTTAAATAATTGTTATTAAATTATAAAAGAATCATATACATTAATTTGATATCATATATGATCTTTTAATATTGATTTGATAATAATATCTTAGTATTATCGTTGTTTCGGGTCTTAACTTACTTGTTTTATTTTATATGTTTTGTTACGTAAGACATGTTTGTAATGGATAGGTTTTATATTATTCATATCCAGAATGATATCAAGTCCTTAAACATCATTTTTAAATCATCAAATGATAATTATACTTGAATGGATACGATGGAGAATGAATCTTATCGCGTTTGTGGAGACGGTAGTCCGTACGTACGCACGAGCGACAATATCATTATTTTGATATTAAAATAATATATAAATGGATGGTATATCATATACAGAATCATTAACATGTTATATTTATTATTTACATGAGTTACACATCATTATTATACCCATACAAATAATAATATATTGAATAATAATTACACCACGACGTGGAGACGGTAAGCCGTACGTACGCACGTATGGTGACATGTTATTCAAAGGGTGGATAGAATACTGAATATGGTTGTACCATATTTATAATAACATCACAGTATATGTGAGATACTGGAGTTATTATTTTAGAATGATAAGAACAAAGAAAGAAGAAGTGGAAGAAGAAAGGAACTTGAAAAGGGATGGTGAAAACATTACCTCTTCTTCGGGTTCTTCCTTTTGATTTGATCAAAATTGCTCCTTAGGTTGGCTTTCTGATCAAACTAAGGCCTCTAGGTTGTATTGAGGGAATTTGGGAGAGTATTAGGGCAGGGTTTGGACGAGCCAAGTTGCTTGAGAGGTGTGAGGAATTAGTAGAAGTGGTCTCCTTTTATAAGGGAGAGGAGGGGCTATTTAGGAAAGAGTGAAAGTATTACTTTATAATATATTTATATTCGGTTTATAATGGACCAAAAATCATTGAGGTCGAAGATAAGATGACTCATTTTCTAAATAACATCAACCAATAAGAATTGGACAGGTTTTAGATAATATTTTAATCATTATAATCTTATTTATTTAAATGATTTATTAATGAGGTAAACATTGCATCATTATTGTGTCATTAATAATTTAAATTATTTGATGTCTAAAAATTATAAATAAAATATCATTATTTAGGAAATCTTTTTATCTTTCTAATTAATATTTATAATCGAAAATCCAACATGTATAACCCTATGTAAAAATTGTTCTTCTAAAAGATGTAAGCTTATGCCATATTTATTTTTATTTTAACTTTATTAATATAATGTGTCCCTACCACATACAAGTGGCTCTATGGGGTCCCCAAATCGACCCAAGGATGCCCATGGTCGGGTATGTGTCCACCAATAAGGTTAGGACACGTTTTAGGGTAATTTTGTATTATTATAAAATTATTTTTTAATCCTTATTTACCGGATTTACCCTTTAACCATGGTAAATAAAATATTTACCACAGTAATTATTCAAAATGTCTAAAAATAAAGTTTACCTATTTACACAATTTGGACATCCTGATTCCAAATATTGAATCCATTTTTCTAAATTCAAAACACAGAAGTGGCAGAAATTAATTTAAAATCAATTCCCGCTGTCAAAACAAAAAGCGTGTTTTTAAGAGGTAATAACTATCAAAAGATTGCCACTTGCTTATGTTCGGTTTAATTGTAAAATTATGTCCAATGACCAACATTATATTAAATGGTAAAAATATATTCTAAATATACTTTAAAACTACTAAAATTCATAATTTATCACTATTAATTATTTTGATTAAAAAAGTTGTTTTTAATTAAAATTTAGTAATATTCATTATTCATCAAAATATGAAAGTTATCCGAAAAGTACCAAAATTTCACCTTTGGCTAAATTAGATATTCCGAATCCAAAAATGAAGTCTATTTTGAAATATAAAATATATATAATTTTAAAAAGTAGGTATTACTATTCATAACGGCTAGTTTGATTGGTTGTTAGAACTCGGTGTTGCGTACAACACACGCTATCGCATTATTCGAAGGGAAACGTACCGGGAAAGCTTGGGGTGTTACATAAGTAGTTTTCCAAAGAAAGGGTTTTCATAAGTATTAAAATACATTATATAAAAAATAAAAATAAAATTGATTCCAATGAGATAAATAATATTAATAATAATATAATTTAAGTAATATTACTTTTAAAAAATGTAACATTATAAATTATATAAATGAAAAATAATTTTTTTAATAAAAATCCTTATTTATCATATTAATCAAAAAATTTATATTCATAGAAAATTATCATAAATTAGCTGTAATAATATTTAACATGTTTATTTTATAAATTAAATTTATTTTTCAATACAATTTATCAAATTGGGAAAAAATAATTCTAAAATAGATGAGTTAAACATAATGAAATCACTTTTTAGAGAAAATACAGTTTTAAGGGTTAACAGAATTTATTCATATCCAATGCAAAGAAAACAAATATTATATGAATGATTAATAATTTGATAAATTATATTATATACATTTTTCACTAAAATAGTTCAATAATAGTGATTAATTTAATTTATTAATATAAAAACACATTATGCATATAATTTTTTTTTCAAAAAGACATTTCTTTTACGTTTAAATGAATATTATTTTATAATGAATTGATAACCAATGAATTTAATGTATAAAAGTTTAAGTCAACTATTTTAATATTTTAGTTAGTCTTATTAGTAACATCTATTTTAACTTCTAGTTTATAATGGTATACAATATTACAGTTCATATAGACAAGAAGTTTCATAGATCGCAAGTTATTAAAATGATTAAATTAATTTAAAAAGAAATATATCATAAAATCTTAGGGTGTTATGATATATCTAATCATAGATAAAAACAATAAAAAATAACTTTATAAGTAAAAAACAATTAAATTAAAGGACCATATAATTATTCAGGGACTAATAAAATATCATATATTTTATAAAACAACTAAACAACAATGGGAAGTTAAAATGGATCAAAACATAAAATTCAAACATAATGATAATCTCATGATTAATAAAATATGAAATAAAGAATTAGAACAAACTATATAAAATAAAAATCACATCCTAATAATATTTTCCCATGACACTATATCATTCCTTTCATGTTCTATCTACATGGTTACCAATTGAGTTCCTCCATCTCTATCCCATCTATCAAAAATCCATTAAATATACTATAACTATATACATTATGATATAAAATTATTTCTAAAATATAATCCATTGGATCAGAAATCCATGAATTAATATCAAAATGTTGAATTTATGGAAATAATTATACTATAGTGAATCCTAGAAATAGATAAACCTCTTTTATTTATTTTTTTGAATTCCATTATAATTACCACCCTTCCCACATAGAGAATAATGGGCCACTAAGCTATATCTATTAACCCATATGGAAGATCAACACCATTAAAGGCACTATCATTAATAATTAATATATCTATCACTATTTGGGACCTAAACAAATATATCACTCTACTCTTGATTGATAACAATCACTAATTTCATCTATAATATTTCATCCACATCTGGGTCATATCATTGTTAGTGATTCCATCTTTGATATAATAACTATAAATAATTCAAAATGTATAAATATATATTCCTCACGGGATACATTTATATTTACTATATCTCACACTTTCCTATGTGTGATATCAAAAATTTATAAATTTTATTCTTTGTGCTCATGTTTGGGAAATATCATTAGTGTATATAGTAAAACAAAATCAAGTGGATGTGTGGTATTCACATCCCTTAAAAGGGACTATAATCTACTATTAAAATCTATTATTAATTTTAAAATAGGTTTAAAAAATCTATCTATGTAAAATTAATAATTTGATATATATTAATTTTTGACATAGTAGGTAGAGCACCAATTCTGAATGGGGTTATATGATTGAAATAGTAAAAGGATTCAACAATTGAGGTAAATAGTGACATTATAATTACATAGGGGGTCTTATTCTTGGTAGACATTGATGTGAAGATTTTTAAGTTTACTCTATAGTGTAATGCCTTATAGGTAAGAACATAATGATTTAAAACTATCTTATCAGATGTGATTCTTTTGGTGGTCACCATTTCCAAAGGTGGAAATAACATCTGATTTAAGAGTTCATCAGTAGAATATTTAAAAATTCACTCACTTATCTCATGTTGTATTGTAAGATTCAATTAATTATCAGCAACAATATTCAATGATGCATTATCCTATCGCATCCTATATTCATGGATACATTAGCTTATCTCTTGTGAGATTTATGCATTTACTATAATTTTACTAGAGGGTTCCTGAATTCACTAGAATATTGACATGGTGACAGAAGGATTAATTTTCTAATTAGTAATTCAACATACGGATTACCCAATTGGTGACCCATGGGATTAAAATACTCAATGAATTATTAGATTTATTTGAGTATTACTGGTTCATTACCGGTGGGATTACAGGATTAATTATCTCATCACTAGTGATGTCATTTGTTTTTGAAATAAACTAATTCATGAATATACTAACTGATAAAAATTATTTTTGAGTTTACGCCATCTAGGAATGATAGAATATTTAATAAATATTTTTTATTTCATCATCGTAGATGGATATTGAGAAGAGGGATTCCATTTAAGGGGATAAATAGTGGAAAACTAGTGTTTTGTATTGTGAAGTGAGCCATAAGGGTTTAGAAGATAATAGGTTTTCTCATAATAGTTGATAGGTGAGATGTTACAAGGATTAAGACTATGAAACGATATTCCATTATCTCACTATAAAGGGAATAAAAAACCACCCAATTTTAGGTCAACGTTTTATAGACATATGATATGACATGATAAAAAATTCATAATATTATTATATGGTCATATGGTGTTCCATTTAATTTCATGCTATCTAAATCCTTATGTCTTGAAATTTAAGGTTCTAATCATAAGACCCAAGGTTCCTTATATTTTATGGTTACATAATGAAGAAAATTATATGGATGATTCCTGTATAAGGTATCATGTTGGACATACGAATGACTATAAAATTTATAGTTTCCTTTGATAAATGAGTTAGGTGAAACCATGGATCTTATATCCAGTCAAGGGCCCTTATAGTTTGAGCCTTATATAAAATTTAGTGAAGTTGTTTTGGCATTACTTTAGAACGTTGGACAATTTTTAGTCACTTCACATCTATCAATGAAAATATATAGAGATGTTTGACATGAAAAAAAAGAATACTAGAACTAGTTAGAGAATATATGGGGATATATTTGATTGGTATCTATTTATAGGGGTTACCATGATATACATTACTGGGGATATCATGTGTTGATTCTCCATGAATGGTTAAAATATTATAAATCTATAGGATTGAATGAGAGTTAATATTATATTTTTGAATAATCACCTTTTAACATTGATTGAAATAGATTATAGATAGTTTAACCAAGGTAGTAATGGTCACAAATCCCCAATAACATTGTGGGGTTTTATGTATTGAAGGTCGTATATTAATTGAATCTTAAATTTAATAGGTCGTTGTTAACCATCCATCTATATGGTGAGTATTATGTGAGTTAGGATTACTTAAAAGAAACACGGTGTTTGGGGTATTTAGATGAACTTGAGGATATGTAGCTAACCTCATCATGGAAATGTTTAAAATCTATAAGACCATATAAAGTAGACATGTTTGATATTTGTCATAGAGATGTATTATATCCCTATGGTAAAGGGGAAAGAATATTTGTGTATGTTTTTATCTATTCTAATAAAAAATTAGGTCTTAGGATCAAGTATAACATTTCATATTCTACCCTTTAAAACATGATCTTTAAAGATAAAATATGTTTTTTATGATATATAATCTTAATGATTTGTAACTTCATCATGGTTTATGATGATCATTTCCGGTTTAGTATAAGTACATATTCAGAAGTAGCCAACTTTAATTTTTTTTATAATCAATGGATAATACATTATGTACATGAAAAATAATGTATTGGAAAATTTAATTAAATTGATGATTAATTTAAATGAATACAAGAACCAAGAATTTTGTATCATCATATATAATTTATAACTAATTTATTTTTATAATGAATTAAAATATATTTAATTTCATTATTTTCTAATGAATTTCTTAACCACTCCTTGGTCTACTATTAGTGTAGTGATATGATTCAATGTTTAAGTCCATCTAGTGGAAATAAACATGTTATTTACAATCCACTAGATGTCATTAAAGAAATCGTGGACTGCCAAAATGGATGATCCTAATTATTTTATTATTCATTGTTTATTTCATGAAAATCCCTTGAGGTGCAAATGAAATTCTCTAGTTTTCATTAGACATGAGAGGGTGGAGAAAGAAGACAATGATATGTTCTTAAGAACATTCTTGGAGATATTCTATCTAGTGAATGGGAAAATTATCTCTAGAATTTAGTTTTTCACAACTACTAATAAATATAATAATGACATAATCAGTTTTAAATTGATATAGGGAATGAAAAATAATTAGTTCATTTGGGACCTTATTATTTTAATAATCCTCAATCAACCCCATTTTTTAAATAATTTCATTAATATTAATTACATGACATATGAAAAACAAATAGATAAAATCAATACTATTTACATGAATAAATAAATAAATATTTTTTAAAATAATATATAATACAACCTTCTTATTTAGACCATTGAAATTGACACATCAACCCTTTTCATTTTTTATTTGTCCTTGAATAATGAATGTTTATTTAAAAAGTAATTATGATTGTGTTATTTAAAAATAAAAATAATTATGTTATTATCTAAAATAGTGAATATGTATTCATTAAATATTTGCATACACAAATAAATAAATATTTTACCTTTAAGAAAAATGAATAAATAAATTTTATATTTATGTAATTAAATTAATAATTTTATGAAAATTTAGTATTTATTTAATATTCAAATCATATAATATTCTCTTATATAAATAGTGATTGAAACATTCTGATCGACTTAATATGAATAATTATTAAACCATGTATGAGAATTATATTTTTTTGTCATTTTATATTCATATAGAGTTTAGATAAGGTTCAAAATATACTTAGTGTGTAACCATTTATGAACCTTTCTCATTGGCATTATAATTTTATACAATAAGTCCCTATTTATCATCTATGAATATTCCAAGACACAGATAAATTAATAATTTTAATTATAAAATAAATATAACTACACACAAGAGAACATTGTGTAACATAATAGTTTTTTGTCGATATCTCATATCAAGAACGTTTCATTCCAGTGTCATCAACCTATGTGTAGGATGTATCTTTCCTTAACATCCAATAAACTAAATTTCCATAATAATCAGATATCTATGAGATTAATTTTATAATTCTATTCATTTTAAAGGGCCAAAGAGAACACTTTCACTGTATTGATGGGGGAGAAATTATTTCTAATATTATTTATTTCAGTAACGTAACATGTGAGGCACCCAACATGGCATACCTCACTATGAGCATAAGTCATCATGATTTTCATTATTGAATCAATGTACAAGACTCATAAGATGTATTAGGTCTAGTATTAAATTATACGGATCATTACCCCCATTCATAGATTCAAATGTCCAATGACACATATAAAATTTTAATTTTATACTGGTGAGTCATGTTCTCAAAATATTCTGATCTAATGATTATAAAGGGAATACACCATGTGAATGTGTCTCAAAGTTAAATAAGATTCCATCCCCAAGACCTAGTATAATTTTAATCCCTTAATATTATAAATTCATTCTATAGAATAAGTATTTAATAAAACATACATATCACTTTAGTGTTCTCATCCATTAGGGAATTACTATGTCATTTCAGTGCGACATGTACTACACGGACACTATCAAATTCATTATCATGTGGATGAAGAGTCAAAATATTATTTCATTTTGATTAATATGCAACAACATGAGTATTTTATTAATTTAATTTCTATTGTAGTCGGTTTTAATTCATCAACACAAAAAGGATCCCATTTGAAATAGCTTTTTAGCCCAAAAACATTACGTTGATGTATTATTAGTTTTGAGAGTATATATTTTAGAAAATCAATCAAGATAAGATATAAATGAGAAAATATTTTTTTTATTTTACCACCCCATAAATCCCATAAAATACAATAGTTAAAATTTCATTATAATATTATTGAAATTTACTACCAAGGAAAAACTCTAAAATTGTGAACAATTGTTGCTAAAATTTCATCTTTAACTACTTTCGATGTCGTAACATACTATATGTAATGTGGGTATGGAAATTGATGTCTATAATCTGATTAACCTATGAATATTACATAATAATTAATCTGATAATAGATCAAACATATGTAAGAATAATATTGTAATACATCTTAAAAAACTAGTATTCTAATTTCTCTAATTTCTATGAAATCATCCTATTTTTCTACCCCATGAATTGTATGATTATTTTGACTGCAATACTATATTATTCCTTATTTGAAATGGTCCATTTGTGATGAGGGAAAATTAAAATGGTCTATTGGTCGAAAACGAATCATGAATACACTTTTTTGCGACGGGCGTTTCCCCATTATAAAAATATTGAATATATATATACATATATGTGTAATGGGATTCATCCCCCATCATAAATAATATTTTCTACCAGCCAATAATCACATCAAAAATAATTAAAAAATAAGTAAAATAAATAATAAATAATACAATATTAAAAATAAAATTAAAAAATAATAATAAATAAAAAACCACCACAACATAATAATAATAATAAATAATAAAAAAAATAAAGTATATAAAATTTAAAATTCCATAATTAATAAAAATATTTTTAAAAAATCATCATTATAATGTTTAACATAATAAATATATCTAATACATTCATAAATCAATGTGGAGGGGGTGGTGGTAGAGGGAACTCAATGCATATACCCTACTCCAAACACCGTATGTACTCCGTTCTCTACTACTACTCATTCACATGTGCTCTACCCAGATCCTCCTGTTGTTTCCCCTACTACCGAAGAAACCCTTCCAGCCCTCTATGTAGGGGATCTATAACATCATCCTAGGATCAAAAATTATCCTCATAATGTTCAAATGATGACGAAGACTCTCCATGAGATCCCCTAGAGTTGAACTATGACATTATAATAGTTCCATTACAACTCCCAGGAATGAAGTTAGTGAGGATACTGACTACCTAGCCTTCCTCAAGGCTTACAGAGTCTCTTATATCCATGTTACATCATTAAATCCCTCTTCATTGGTAGCATGAACGTCAATCATGTCTTGAATCTAATCATGTGTGAGAGAAGTTATGACCTCATATGATTCCTTTAAATTTAACATGATATTAAAATAGTTAACATATTATTTTTTGTTAATTTTTAATCTAAAAAAACTGACCAAAATATGATGCTATAGACTACTAGTAATATCCCCAATGATAGGTTCTGTGTATATCCTCTTATATACATAAAACTCTGTAATATTTGGCTACCCAACTACCTATATGAATAACTAAACAAATAACTTACATTTAAAGTTATATAAATATTTAATAAATGTACTTAATATATGTCATTTATAAATACTGATTGTATGGCAATGAACTCTATGGGTGACCTCCTATCTCCCCCAGTTCTCCCTATCTAATTAACATCTCCTATAAAAACAATTTTTCAACCAATATGAGCACAATACATCCCACACCTGAGAGAATATGTAATCAGTTCAATGGATTGAACAAGGCCGATCAAAAACTACATCTCCGTCTTTATTCATGGATCTCTTCCTCAGATTGAGAATAAACTGATGACATAAGTAATGAATGAAGGAATTATAGGTCCCTGAAATAGATTTCTTCATGTTATCATTGATGTGATACCATAAAACACACAAATAATTTATAAAATATAGTTAATAATTAAATAAATTTCAAAATAACTGCTTTATATTTACATAACATCCATTGACCAAACATTATCTGCCTAACATTAATGGGAACATAATCCCTTGTCACCCATACTCTGGAAAAATAATTCCATAGAATTACACTCCCTTACCCAATAGATAAATGAGAAAAAATATAGGAAGAGACAAATAATAACACAATTATTACATATATACATTAATGAAATTAAATGATAATGAAAATTAACTAAATGAAACTACTGAACAAATATTCACTTGTGTGGATAAAAATCTATATGTGGATGTCACTCGGGATAGGATTGGGATTAATTAATATAACATGGCCAAAACCCCTCAAATTTGATGAATTTCCTATAACTTGAGGGTATATTGATATATCATCAGGCTCATCACTAAGTAGTACAATCTAATGGAGGTCATAGAAGATGTCATCATAAGTCTCATAAGCTATTTGAAACAGAAAAAGAAAGGTATAAAAAATAATTAAATATTGGGAACATATATTTATTTATTTTTAGTATAAATAAAAAGTAATTGTGTCATTATTTATCTTCCTCAAAATTGTCATATATGAAAGTCTCAATATTTTCATTTTCCACTATATCATCAACAATTTATATAGGAATTTTAGCACCATCATTTGTTATTTTAAATTCATTTGTTACACAATCAACATCATCATCACCATTGAACCATAACTATGGGTTTTCATCAAAAATATTTGTGTCTCTTTATTGAAAATATGTATTTGGAGCTGTCTCTGGAACAATTTCAATTCCTTTTATTTCAATGGCACCACATTCACTTTCTATAAACTAATTTTCATAGGATGTTGTCTTTATGATGCCCCACCAATAAATAAACTCTCTCAAAATATAAAAATAATTATGAAAATTTATTTTGTGTGCTAGATGATCCAATATAGATGGTATATTTAATAATAGAAGGATTTTATATTCAATGTTGATGATTCCATGGTGTGTATGAAAACAAAATCCCCTATTAGTATCAAACCAATAAAATTTAAACACCATTACATAATTTTGTCGCATATAACATAGATCAATTATTTCATTCATCATTCCATAAACTTCAACTTCACTTTCTCTACAATGATATCCCCTTAAGAAAACACCACTAGTCAATGGTTTTTGATTCACCAAGTCCATTTTCATAAAATCAAAGAAAATTCACCACATATACATTATAAGATTTAACCATTTTGGATTTTGGGTTACCCAATACATAGAAGCGAATATCTATTTTATCTACATTGTGTGATACCAAATAAATTGAAAAAAATTAATAATATAACAAATAATAAATTGATTTTATATATTAAATAATAAAAAATTTACTTGACCAGACATTGATACCAGTAGAACAAATTATTTTGTCGACGTTCTTCATGAGAATATGGTGTAATTTTTGGAAACTGATTCTTGATATAATCATCATATAATCTAAAATTAAAATTATATTAGTATATTTTAAAAAAATAATTTAATATTAAATGGTAGTAGAAATTACTGTAAAAATCATGTTAATTTTTCACAATTAAGAAACATTTATGTATGAGCCCTGTGATGTTCACCATATGAACTCCATTGTCCCTGAACCCCACAAAATCCGAATTCTGGATGATTAAAAACTCATAATTTATTATATAGTACATCATCATAATTTCCCTCATTATGTTCCATTCAGTTATGTTTTGAAGTATATTCCAGATAGAAATAATGGGAGCATAAAAAAATTAAGCATTTCTTCTGTAAAGAAGATTTTACAATTTACCCTTCAATTGATGATTTGTTACATCCCTTTTAATCAGTTTTAACATGAATCTCTCATATGGGTACATCCATCAGAACTATACTAGACAACTAAAATTTTCATCATGAGTAAAGTGTAATACCAAATGTTGCATTGAATTAAAGAGAACAGAATGATTTTTTCTGAACATATATAAAATTTAAAAAAATCTACATATGGTCTACTAAAGCTAACATAGTCTGTTTTCATTGAACAATTGTCTCAAAAAATATATGATATTTCTGTTTGAGTATACCAAATTAAAGAATTTAACAATCATCTAACTCCCACTGGTATAAATGTTTACTATATTACATTAAAATATTTTATTTTTAATTTGGTAATAGGATTATTTTTGAAACATCTTTTCCAATTAGAAACATAATCATCTGATAGTCTAAAATCTATAATCCACTGACAAAATAATAAAAAAATTATTTTTGAAGTATATAATCCAATTTTGAAAACATTAACATTTATGACCTATCATTTTCAAACAACTCATGTTTGGATTTCATGGAAATTTGGTCTAGATATAATCATGCCTTTAAATTATCATTGGTCATATGAGGTATGTCCAAAAATATATAAAATATATAATCAAAATAGTTCTTCTTAATATGTAATACATACAACATGTGATGAAAAAATAAATTAGAACAATATGGAAGATCCCAAAAAAACTTATTTTATTCCAATTACGATGTTTATCAAAGCCATCAATTTTTTTGGTTTATAGTCGATTCAAAGGTAATAAGAGGTAATAAAGAGATAATTGATTTGAAACCAATACATGAGATCATTTCAATAGGTAAACCTCTTAAAATTTTACCTGTTTTGAAATGATTTATCTTCCATTAGAAAGTCTGATCAATAGGAAGAAATATGCAATAATAGTAAAAAACATTTCTCTCATTGACCAGCATAAATGCTTTATTTGTCACTCATACAGCACATAAAATATTTTGGACAATATGTACTCCAACCAGATAAAATTCCATATTCTAAAAATTCACTAATTTTCCACATTAAAAAATATTTTATTATGATATTTTATTTCTTAAAAAAATCATATGTACTAAAATCATTACTCCATAATAATATTAACTCATCAACATCAAATAAACATTGATATTATTTTTTGGATTTCTTGGAATTAATAATGTCACAACAAAATATGGATCATTCATTAACATACATGTAGGTATATTGTACAGAGTTAAAAGAATGGGCTAATAAGAATTTTGACTACCATAAGAACCAGATGGACTAAAACCATCTGCAGAATGACCTAATCACACATTATGGGATTTTAAAGTAAAAGGTAGATACGAATAGTCAAATTTTCTCCACAAACCACCATCACAAATATGATTTTAGATTTTACCAATGAAATATTGGTTTTTTTCATGATATCAGTGAAGCATTGTTTGGTGACATAAATAATCTTATCAATTTGGGTGTAAGTGGTAAATACTAGAACTATTTAATGGTAATCAATCCAAAATTATGTAGTTGAGGCTCTTTGTACATTGATTGTATGCATATTGGTTAACTAACTAATGACTCATTTTTACGATAATATAAGATACCATCATTATAATATACAATAATATTCTAATAATTGTCCCCCAAATTATGAACCAGTCTCTTACACTAATGGAAATTTTCATGAAACACATTTTCTTTAGGTTGGAATGATTTAAATAAATAGAATATCAGATTAAAATAATAATTTGACATTACATTATTTTATTTAATAGACATAAAATTATTAACCACTTCATATTTTTTTATCTTAAAACCAAGATATATAGCATCCTCAGTAGACTTCAGCAACTCATCAAATCAATATATTTCTAACTCACATGTCAAATTAATATCATCTTTATTTCCATCTTGTTGAAAATATGTGTAACAACCCAATGTTTTGAAATGGAAATTACCTTCCTATAAATAATCCATAAAATCACATGAAAAAACAACATAATAAACTACTAAGTGATAAGTGACCTTTAAACATAAATATTATCACTTATGTGTTTGGAATTTCAAAATTCTGACAGACATGGTTATAATCAGTAAGCTATTTTGAGTCCAATAAGGAAAACATAATTTTGATGAATAGTAACATAACCAAATGAATAGTAAAATACCCATATGAATAGTGATATACCATAATGAATAGTAACCTTACCTATGATAATATATAAATAATATTCAAGTGAAAGTATGATGTAATATTTTAGAATAAGTAAATGAATGTTTTAAAACTAGTTTTTAATAATAAATTAAGATTTTAATTTAATGTTAAAGTTATATAATTTGGAATATTAATTCTGAAAAATGGACTTCATTTTTGGATTCTAAATGTCAGAAATGGTTGGGGTTATTTTTTGGTATTTTTCTAAAATATTTTAATTTTTGGTGAATAATAAAATACATCAATTTACCGTATAAATAAATTATAATTTAAACCCACTATTACTAGCATCACAAGTGATGTAAGCACCCAAATCTAGAACCCACATGCCATATTTATTATTATTGGTCATGGAATCATCACTATTTCTTGTCTTAGTTGAAATTAACAAACCAATGATTTAAATATTAAGATAACCCCTATCCCCTCCACTACAAATACCACCCATCACACCCTCATTTCCTCACACCACTCTAGCCTCAAGCCTTGTCCAAAATCTACCCAAACATCTTCCCTAGACACCCCCCATGTCCAAGAACTTCTGGTCACATCAAAATACCAATAATATCTTCCTTATGGTGGATCTCAGGAGGAGGATTCAAGAGGTAATTCCTCTCTCTGTCTCTCTCTTTACTTTAAATTCCTTTCAATTTCTAGTTCTTTTCTTATTCTATCACCACATATCTTCATCAACATGGTATAGTAACTCTATTATCAAACATATACTGGAATATTATGATACTAATGGGATATTATAACATCCCACCCCCTTTTAATCTTCATTTTATTTTATAAAAGAAAACATTGTTCTTGAGGTGTTATTCTATCACCTTCAAGAACGACATGTTTTCATTTTCTATTTTTGCTTTCAGATCTAGTAATGAAACCATTTTTATGGTTGAACCAAAATAATTTATATGTATTTTTTCCTATTTAACGTTTTAGAGTTATCTTAGGTACATATTACTAAATGCTTAATCAAAACAATTTCGTTGTGGTCGAAAAACACCCAAATTAACCCAAACTACCATCATTTAATTCTTATCTAATGATTCATCGACATGGTATATAATATAATTAATTATAATATCATTTAAACTTATAGAATATAATTAATAACATGAAATATAATTTCTTTATTTTTATCCATGTTCTACATGAGCATTCATTTAAAAATACAAGTAAACGACTCGAGAAAATCATAAAAACAAACATTCCCGAACAAAAATTTTAAAACCTATAACTCATCAAGAGGACCATAAAGTGACATAATGAATACAAAATTAACTCTATTTTTTTTATAAAAGTTTCTTTAATTTCTAATTAATTAATATAATGTCATTATACAGGACATTAAAGAGAATGAAGTGTTCAGATACAATGTAAGGGGAAATTCTCAAATCCAACTTTCATCCTTCGGGTTCTCCATATTTCAATACAATTTTGATATTTTTAATCCTTAAAAATCATTTTTCCATCATTTTATTTTCTTTTCTTTGATATATATGTTTACCAATGGTTTTTATGTCAAAAAAATGTTTTCAAAAACAACTCTTCTCTTAAGAACTCTCCTTTTACTTCTCACTCAAGGTGGACGGTTCTTGTAACATGTTTGTTATTCCCTCTTTCTTATGGGAATAAAAAGTTTACGAATATTTTCTTATGAGTTTTAACCCATTATCTTACATGTTTATGATTGATATATGTTATATGTTGCAAGAATTATTATGAAAATGTTATGATGTGACGGGTGTGCAGGGAATTATATAGCGTAATATGAATGTTTCAATGTGATGGGTGCACCTGGAATTATGCAGTGATCCAATGTTTTGGGTAAAGTGATGAATCTCATGTGTTAATATGAAATGATGTGTGAACAAGATTATATATTTTTTCACAATTATGTGTGGTATTTAACTACTAAGACATTATGTTTCATTTTTTTATGCATTTCCACATTTCATGTCTTTTATTTATGCTTCCTCTCATGTTCATGATTATTGCCTATGATATGATTATGCTCACCCCATTTTATATTTTTCTTATCTATCATCGTACTGGGATTTTAGCTCACCAATTTTTTTGTATATACTTAGGTGGATACATGTACTACGGAGAGGTCAAGTTCCAACAAGAAGCTAGAGAATAATAAATTAAGTTAATGTTTATGCTTGATGTAGTAATTGTTATGTATGGTCCTAGTTTTCCCAAGACAATAAAAATTTGGATCCTCTATGTGTAATACTATTATTTTTTTATATTTAAAATTATTTAATAGTACTGTAAGAAAATTTTGGGTCTCTATTTTTGGTATCAGAGGTAGGGATTATTTAATTTAGGAATTACGATTAGTGAACCCTAGATAAAACCTCTTGCATGAGACTAAGTACAAATATGCACACATGAATCTTTACATATGAATCCCATGTGTTATTATTTTCGTACAAATATTAAAAATGAATAATTTATTCATGAATTTTTGACTTACGTTTTGTTCTAACATTTTCCATTTTCGAAAATGGTGGGAACTAGTAGAAACCAGGCCATCAACTCCTATGAGGTCCAATGCAACGATTACCCGAATGGAATCCCCAATGTTTTTGGAGATGGAGTTTACAACATCATGGCGATGATTACACAACTATCTTAGGTTATGAACAATAACCATAATAATTAAGAACATCCTCATTCCCTAAATAGTGAGCAACTGGCTATAGAATGTTTTATGTAGCAACGACCACCGACGTTTAGGGAATATTATGATCCACTAGTTGTGGAATAGTCGGTCAACTCCATGGAGAAGATCCTTTATGTGATTCACTATTATAAGATGTAGAAGGTGAAAATATCTTTTTATCATCTAGATGGATAAGATGATCAATGGTGGGATTTGATTAAGAACACCAAGGCAAGGGAGGAAATTGAAGAGATGGAATGGGAAGACTTCAAGATAATGTTTCTTAACAAGTATTTCCCAATAACTCTTCACACAAAGATGGAGAGAGAATTAATAAAGATCAATAAAAAATAGGGAGAATTTTTCAAAACCTACAAAGATAAATTTAGTAGGATTTCAAGGTATGCTTAATGTTTTGTTATCAACAATGATAGCAAAATTGATAGATTCTTTAGTGGATTAAAACCACACCTTCAAAAGCCTCTTGAAATTCGAGACATTTGGAGTTATGAAGAAGTTGTTCAATGTGCTCTCAATGGGGAGATGGAGTTTGGAGAATGGTACCATGGCTATGGTGATTTGAAACAAAAGATGGAGTTTCAAGCCAGTGGATCTAATGTAAAAGGTGGGAAGAAAACTCAACTACCCACATGCCAAAAATGTGGGATGTTGCACCATGGAAACTACCTCAAAGGGGCAGGAAAGTGCTTCAAGTGTGGGAATGAAGGACACTATGCTCAATAGTGTCGAAAATACATGAAAGGTAAGGATAATGTGGTGGATTAAAGGATAGAACCACCCATGGTTCAATGCTAAAATAGTAGGAAGCTAGGATACTATGCAATCCAGTGCACTAAACATTGAGTTCTAAAAGGGTAATCAACATCTGCATCCACCAAATCCAAAGGAACAAGGGAAGTCTTATTCCATCACTACTACGTAAGTGGATCAAGATATTGATGTCGTACAATGTACACTTCCTATTCAATCAAAAATTTACAAATAATTATTTGATTCTTGTTATATGCATTCATTTATATCATGAAATTTTTCTAGAACTATAGAATCGAAGCCCCAAAACCTTGAAGTAGAGATATCTATAACAACACCAAGTGGTGCAATCATTGAAACCCAAGTTTTTGACTCTTCTCCTATTGGCGTATGTGGGAATATTATTCAAAATAATATCGTAATACTTTTCTTAGGGTAATTTGATACTATAATAGGAATTTGTTAGATCTCGTTATATAGAGAACACATCAAATTTCTGGAAAATAAAATATCATTTCAAATTCTGAACCATCCAATGCTCCTCTACAAATTAAAGGATGATCATAAATCTCCTTTGAAAAATACTTCAATGGTATGGGTGTTGATTCCCTATGAAGAAGCATACCTCACCTAAATGGTTGAGTAAAAAAAAAGTTCCAACCATGCTGAAATGCTCATCGTGAGGGAATACGATGATGTATTTCCCAAAGAGTTGCCCAGAATTACCCCAGATCATGAGGTAGAGTTTTCAATAGAACTCATACCTGGAGCTACTCCTATCTCAAAGTCTCCCTAGAGGATGTCTCCTATCGAACTGGAAGAGTTAAAGAAGCATCTACTAGAGCATCTGGACAAAGGTTTCATATTCCCTTATGCATCACCTTGGGGTGCGCCAGTTCTCTTTGTGAAGAAGAAGGATGGAAAAATGAGGCTATGTATCGATTATCAGGAACTCAACAAGATCACCATAATGAACATGTATCCTCTTACAATGATTGATGAATTTTTCATTCAATTAAGAGGAGATCAATACTTCTCAAAGGTGGATCTTCATTCTGGATATCATCAGCTAATGGTGAAGAAGGAAGATATTCAAAAGACTACCTTCATTACAAGGTATGGGCACTATGAGTTTCTGGTGATGCCCTTCGGACTTTGTAATGCCCCTGAAATCTTCATGTATTTGATGAATAAAGTCTTTAGAAATTACCTTGAAAAATTTGGGGTAGTGTTTATTGATGATATTATCATATAATCCAAGGGAATGGAGGAACATGAAGAACATTTATGACTTGTGTTGGTGACATTGAGAAAAGAGAAGTAGTATACCAAGTTCAAAAAGTGTGACTTTTGGATGAAGCAAGTCACTTTTTTGGGACTTTTGATCAAAAGTGAGGGAATTTCTATGGACCCTTCATAAAAAAGGTGATTGAGGAATGGACTAGGCCCTCTGGTGTCACAAAAATCCATAGTTTTATTAGTTTAGCTGGGTACTATCGAAGTTTTGTGAGACATTTATCACAAATGTCAAGACTGATAACTAAGTTTACAAGGAAAGGGGTAAATTATGTCTGGATGGAAGATGGTGAGGGAGGCTTCAAGGAGCTAAATATAAGGCTTATCACACCACCTGTACTCAAAATACCAAAAAGTGGATAATGTTTTGTGATATACAGTGATGCTTTAAAGAAATTCTTGGGTTGTTTAATCATGTAAAATGATAATGTGATATACTACACATCACGGAAGTTGAAGATCCTTGAGAAGAACTACCTGATGCATGATCTAGTGCTGGCAGATGTGATTTTTTCCTTGAAAATCTGGCGGCACTACCTTTATGGAGAGAAGTGTGACATATACACCAAACACAAGACCATAAAGTATATATTCACACAAAAGGAGCTCAACATGTGTCAAAAGAGATTGTTATAGGTAATCAAGTATTATGATTACTCTATTCACTATCATCCTGGAATAGAGAACAAGGTAGCTGATGCTCTAATCCAAAAAGAACATGCAACTCAATCCATGTTATAGATTAAGAAAGACCTTATCTTCTTGGATATGAAAAAGGATGGATTTAGAAATCATAAGGGTAGAGGATATATTCTACATTTCCCAAATAATTGTGCATCCATATATCTAAGAGAATATTAAGAATGCATAAAGGATGATCTGGAGTTACAAAAAGAGGATGTATGCAGTAATGGAAGGGATGCTGCAAGAGTTATATATCAATGATAATGGTGTGATTTGGTTTTGAACATGGATTTGTGTGCCTTTATCACATAGATAGTTCACATAGCTAAACATTATCTATCCATCATAGGAGTACCAAGATGTACCGTGATCTCTGAGAACACTTCTGGTGGGATTAAATGAAGAAAGATATTACAGAATATATATCAAGGAGTCTGGTATGTAAACATGTTAAAGAAGAGTGACAAAAGTCCAAAGGGTTGATTCAGCCATTTCTTATACCCCATGAAGAAATGGGAGAATGATACTTGAGACTTTGTCACGGGTCTCCAGAAGACATCAAAAGGAAATAATGTGATATAGGTTATGGTTGACCAACTCACCAAGACTACCAATTTTATCACTATTTGGGAAGACCTCTCTCTCTAAAAACTTGCAAAAATATATGTCAATGAAGTTGTGAAATCGCATGGAATTCCACTCTCAATTGGTTCTAATAATGATCCAAGGATCGCATCTAAATTTTGTAGGAGTCTTTAACATTCTTTGAGTACTGAATTAAATTTCATCACGGCCTATAACCCCCAAACTGATTGCCAATATGAAAGGACTATTAAGACGCTTGAAGATATGCTAAGATCATGATCTATAAAATTCCAAGGTGGATGGGATTAGCATCTCCTATTGGTTGAGTAATCATTAAACAATAGCTTCCACTCTAGTATTCAAATGGAAAGGTATGAAGCTCTGTATGGAAAGCATTGTTGATATCCAACATGTTGGAATGAAGTTGGTGAAATAGAGCTATTTGGACCTGATTTTGTGCAAGATATGACAAAGAATCTTCAAGTCATTCAGAAACACATCAAAGCAGCTTAGAGTCTCCAAAAGATCTATGCTGACAACTGTCGAAGAGACTTGGAGTTTGACATCGGTGATAAAGTCTTCATTCAAATATCACCAAGGAAGATAGTCATGCAGTTTAGAATAAAAGGAAAGATAATCCCAAGGTACATTGTCCCCTTTGGGATCCTTGAAAACATAGGAGTTTTGGCCTATCGGCATGCACATCCACCGAATATGGCTCAAGTTCATGATGTGTTTCATATATCACTCCTAAGTAAGTACATACTGGACCCCTGACATATACTATACTCATAGATGGTACAGCTGGAAGAAGATCTGTAATTACCTAACCCTAGTTACCCAGAGTCGGTGCTTCATTACATAACATTGGAAAGATACAAGGAATCATGTCATGAAAGACCAATCAGTTTATTATTATTGGAAAAAATAAACATATATAATTTCAACATTAAAACTTATAAAGAAATAAAACACTAATTTATTCCATTAGAAACGACCAAGCCTCCTAGATTATGCCTGCAAGTCACTCATAACTAACTTCTTCATATCCTGGGAAAATGAAACATATGAAAGGGTTGAGCTCAAACGAACAATAAGGCTAAGAAATACAGTGGAAGATAACATAAACATTAGGAATGGTGAATAATTAAAAACCCATCCCTTTACAAATAATAAACATGAACACTTTATGGCTGGAATATGAGAAAAGTAAATAATATCATAATACAACATAGTCAAGGGTATTCTACTAGTCGAATAACCACATGAACCATCAATAACATTTTTATAATGGTGGAATGTATAATGCGGGACATTTTGAAACATTTTTTCAAGGCCTCGGCCAAGACGTCTAAAAATAATTTAGGCCTCGGCCAAAACCATAAATCAAAATTGGGAAAGGCTTCATCCAAATCCACATTTAATTGTCTCATGAGACCTGCAGATGTGTCGAGGATCTATAGTGGGCTCCACCCGTCACTTACTAAGTCCAATACATTCCTCATAGGAAAATGTTGAAACATAACATAAACATTCGTATTAAAACTAGCATACAAAATGTAAATAATTTAACCCTAAACCATGAATGGTATAAAAATAACACATCCACAGTCAAATATATAACAAAACCTTCCATAAAATATCGAATATTTGTATCATAATAAATCAACTTCAATCAAGTTTAAAATCAATCAAAGGATGTTTATATAGATGAAATCAAAACATTTTGAGGGAGATATCTCATTTTATTTTGAAATCATTTCAATGTCATGTAATAATAAAAGAAAACTTTTATATTCTTATAATATTATAAGGGAACCTTCGAAGGTGTTATAATGGTGGAATATAGCCACACCCGCCGTATTAGTTAAAAAACATTCTTTTCTTAATTTTGTTGAAAAGGTCGTAAAGGTCCTTGTTTGGAAAACAATGGAATGATTCCTTTATAAAAATTTTATAAAAAGTCAAAAAAGGGTATAAATGACTTTAACCCATAGTCTAGGAAATATTAATTTTTTTAAAATATATTTTTAAGAATCACGAATTTGGATGATAAATAGGTCCTAGTAGATACTCACCTATAAATAACCTCGAATAATGAAAAGATCGTGGAATTAACCCTCAGCTTGTACTTTTCCTTAGTCGATGGTATGTTAAACTCATGTATAATTGTTAAAACATTGTTATCAAATCATACATGATCTATATACATAAATATGATATCATATATGATCCTCTAATATTTCTTTGTTAATAATATTTCAGCAGTATCATCGTTTCAGGTGTTAACTGATTCATTTTCATTTATATGCTTGGTTATTTAATCCATGTTTGTTATGGATATGATGTATTTGATTCAAATACATAATTATATTATGTTAATAAACATTATTTTTAATAATAAAATGAAAATTGTTCTTGAATAATTACGATGGGGAATGAATCTCATTGTGTTCGTGGAGACAGTAATCTGTACGTACGCATGAGCGACAATATAATTATATTGATGATGAAATCGTATCTAATTGGATGGTATATCATATATAAATAATCAATAAAATGTTATATTTATTATTTAAATTAGTTTTACTCAGTATTATACCCATCCAAATAACGATGTGTTTGAATAACAAACTACACCAAGACGTGGAGACGGTAAGCCGTATATACGCACGTATGGTGACTTTTTCATTTATAGAATAGATAAAATAATGAATATGAATGTACTATATTTATAATAACATCGCGGTTTGTAGAAGGTTCTAGATTTATTATTTTGGTATGGAAAAACAAAGAAATATAAAGTATAAGAAGAAAAGAACTTGAAAGCGGGTGTTGAAATTATTACCTCATCTTCAAGTGTTTCCTTTTGAGTTGATCAAAAGGGCTCCATAGGTTTTCTTTATGATCAAAGTAAGGCCTCTATGTTTAAGGGAGAATAGTTGAGAGGATATTTGGGTAGTTTTTGTCCAAGCCAAATGTCTGTGGAGGTGTAAACATAAGTGAAGGGTAAGTACCCTTTTATAAGAGAGGTGAGGGTCACCTTAGGAAAATCGTGAAATATTATTTTATAATAAAATAATTTTTGGATTTTAATGAGTCCAAAATGATATATTTCTAGGATAAGATTCGTATGGGTCAAAAACTCTCAACCAATAGGTTTTAGACTGGTTTAGGTCACCATATAAACCTTATCTTTTAGATTTAACTCTTAGTTAAATAGTTTGACATTTATCATGTCTCTTTGTATTTTTATATTATATGGTTAATAAACATACTATAACAAGCCAAGAGAAACCAAAGTGGTTCATTATTAGTATATATAACCTTATCTAAGTCTTTTTGAAGATCCTTTTATTTTTAATAATATTATATCAACTAATAATATTGTATTTGTTTTAAAAACACAATAATGTAAATTTTGACACTATTTAGTATTTGATTTTTTCTGAAAGCCAAAAAAACATTATCACTTAAAATAAAATTTATTCAATAAATCCAAACATGTAATATTAATCTAGAAAATTTGTTTAATTTATCAGAAGTCTCAATTTACATTTATTTAGATATTTATAATATCAATTATTTTAATCATTCATTAAAAAGGTAATTACAGCATCATCATTGTGTCATAAATAAATTTAATTTTATAATGTCAAAATATTATAAATAAAATACCATTAAGTAGGAAATAGTTTTATCTTTATAATTAAAATTTATAGTTGAATTTATCTTATGTATAACCCTATATTGAAAATGGTTTAGTTATTAAACATTGAATTTATGACTCTTCACGTTTCTTTAAAAAAAAATAATAAATGTCCTAATCTAATATAAGTGGACCAAAGGGGATCATATTTTATTCCTAAGGTTTTTCTGGTTTAATTACACTTATATAACATAATTAGGACATGTGTTAGGTTAATTATGATATCATTTTTACCCTTAATCACCCTATTTACTTTCAACCGTGGTAAATAAAACTCAAAAGTTACTATTAACCAAAATTAAATTTCATCTTATTAAACCAAATTTTACTTACTAATGTCAACTGTGTCTCTCATATTTTTGAAATTCAACTCATAGAAATGGTAAAATTATGTTTTATGAAAATTTACAAATTCATCTAGAAGGTGGGTAAAAGACGGTAAAGAGTTCCATCAAATTTTATATATCTAAACTTATTATAAAATTACTCCAATGAATTAAATTGAACCTATATATGTATTATATATCTATTTTGACCAAATATAAATTAAAATAAATTAAATAAAAAGTATGTTTTAAACAATAACGCAGTGTTTTTCACAATTCATCAAAAATTGAACGTTTTCAGAAAAATACCAAATTTTTACCCTAAGCTAATTTTGATATTCCGAATCCAAAAATGAAGTACGTTTTGAAAAATAAAATTTATAAAATTTCAAAAAGTGGTTTTTACTATTCATAGTGGGTAGTTTGATTGGTCTTAGTTTTTTAAAACTCCATGTTGCATACAATGCAAGCTACAACATTATTCAATGGGAAACGTATCGTTGAAGCTTGGGGTGTTACATTCTCCCCTCCATAAAATAATTTCATCCTCAAAATTTCTAGAATATTACTGCATAAAAATATTCAAGTGGTTCTTCATCATTAGTTCCTCGGGTTCCCACATTGCCTCTTCCATATTACGGTTTCTCTATTGAACTTTTACCAGACGAGTCGTCTAGTTTCTCAACACTTGTTCTCTGGTTTCAAGAATCTTGACAGGCTCTGCACAATAAAATAGATCAGGTTCTAGTTCAATTTCCTCACAGGTGAGTACATGTGTTGGGTCATACATGTATTTTCTTAACAATGATATGTGGAACACATCATGATCTTTGGAGAGACTTGGAGGCATTTCCAAATAATAATCCACAACTACATTTATTTCTAGAATTTCGAAAGGTCCGATGTACCTGGGACTGAATTAACCCTTCTTACTGAAATATATAACACCCTTCCATGGAGATACCGTTAAGAAAACAATTTCCCCTACTTGAAATTCAAAATCCTTTCTTCGGTTATCAACATAGCTCTTTTTCCTACTTTTGGATTCCTTGATGTGGTTTTGGTTAACATTCACCTTTTCCATTGATTCCTCAAAATGTTCTGGGCCTACGGGTTTTCTTTCACAAACATCATCCAAACAAGTTGGTGTGAGACATCTCTTTCCATATAACACTTCATATGGTGCCATCTAAAAACTGGAATGGATGCTATTTTTATAGGAAAATTCTACCATAGGTAAATATTGGTTCCACATACCTTGAAAGTCAAGTGAGCAATATCTCAACATGTATTCTAAGGTTTTAATATTCCATTCTGATTGTCCATTGGTTTGAGGTTTGTAGATTGTTCTCAAATGAATTTCAGTATCCAAGTCCTTCAGAAGACTTTTCCAGAATCTTGACGTAAAACGAGGATCGCGATTAGAAACAAACGATAGGGGTACACCATGGAGTCTTACTAATTCATTAATATACTTACTTGATAGACATTGAAGTGGTAAATCTTCTCTTATAGCAAGAAAATGTGTTGACTTGGTAAGAAAATCAAGAATGACCCATATTTCATCATTTTTTCCAGGTGTCTATGGTAGTCCCATGACGATGACCATCATAATATCATCCCATTTCTACTCAGGTATGGGAAGAGGTTGTATGACTTCTCTTGGATGTTGTCTTCCAGATTTCACTTGTTGACAAAAAATACATCTTGACACATAATCAGCAATCTCTCTCTTCATGTTTTCCCACAGAAAATGTTCCTTTAAATCTCTATACATCATGGTGGTCCCAGGGTGTATAGGGAAATTGGATCTATGAGCATCATCCAAAAATTCCCTTTTTAGATCAGGTATATCTGGAAAACAAATCCTCTTCCCAAATTTCAATATTCCATATTCACATACGATGTTACTCAATCTCTCATCATTCATAGCTTTAATCTTCTTTTGAAACTCCTCATCATCAGTCTGAGAACTTTTTATCCTTTCTAGTAAAAATGGTTTAGAAACCATTTGAAACAGTATTGATGTATCACATTCCATGGTTATTCCCATATCAATCGTTACTATATCCATGAAAATAGGACCCCTTTCAACTATATTTTGTTCAAAACTCCATGATCCTTTCTACTCAAATCATCTGCCACCTTATTTTCCCTCCTTGGGTGGTAGTGTATAGTGAAATCATAATCCTTGAGTAGTTCAAGTCAATGTATTTGCCACAGGTTAAGTTCTTTCTGTGAAAAAATATACTTCAAACACTTATTATCATGATAGATCTACATTTCTCACCATAGAGGAAGTGTCTACATATTTACAAAGGAAATATTATAGCTTCTAACTCAAGATCATTATTGGGATATTTTTTCCCATGAATTTTTAGTTTCTGTGATGCATAGGCAATAACTCTATCATTCTGCATAAGGAATCAACCATGTCCTTTCTTAGATGAATCACTTTATGTAACAAACCCATAATTCCATGATTCATGAGTCAATATAGGAGAATTGACAAATCTACTCTTCAGTTCTTAAAAACATTCTTCACACTCTTTTGTATAAACATATTTCACCCCTTTAGGTGTGGGCATGTTTAATGGGTTAGCGAACCGATCAAAATTCTGGATGAAACGTCAGTAATAACCTGATAAACCAATAAAAATGTGTACCTCATTTATAATCATTGGTGCTGGCCAATTATGGATTACCTTGGTCTTTGAATAATTAATAAAGATTCCACCCTAAGAGATAATGTGGCCAAGAAAAGAAGTCTCTTGAATCCAGAATTCACACTTGTTAAACTTCCCATATAATTCATTTCTTCTAGGGTTTTCAGAATAGTTCGCAAGTGATTTTCATGATCTTCATCAGTTTTTGAGTAAACCATGATATCATCAATAAATAACACTACAAATTCATCAAGATATTCCATGAAAACTATATTCATTAGATCCATGAATATAGAGGGTGCATTAGTCAGTCCAAAAGGCACTACTACAAACTCGTAATGCTCGTACCTGGTTCAAAATGTGGTTTTCATAATGTTTTCCTTCTTCAAAAACAACTTATGATATCCAGATCGAAGTTCAATATTTGAAAAATATTATGCTCCATGAATTTGATCAAATAAATCATCAATGTGAGGCAAAGTATACTTGTTCTTTATTGTTATGGCATTGATCTCCCTATAGTTAATGCACAACCACATAGATCCATATTTCTTCTTAACAAAAAGGACATGAGATCCCCATAGAGAACAACTAAGTCAAATAAATCCCTTATTAATAAATTATTCTAGTTGTTTTTTTAGTTCCACTAATTCCACAGTGTCCATTCTATAAGGGGTCTTCGATATGGGCCTTGAACCATGAATTAAGTCAATGGAAAACTCAATTTCTTGTTCTGGATGATGTCCAGGTAAATCCTCTAGAAACACATCAACATATTCTTGAACAATAGGTACATCCTCTATTTTAATATTCATTTCCTCAACCACAGTTATTTCATTCTCTTCCTCCCCAATAATTGAATTTATTAGAGCTACTGGGGGTGGATCTAGATAAGAATTAGATGGTGATGTTTCTGCTCTAACGATAAGGTACTCCCTATCATTATCAAAAATTGTGACCTCCTTCTTCTTACAATAAATTTGGGCATCATGGTCTAAAATCTATTCCATACCAAGGATTATATCAAATTTAATCATGGGTATGACAATGAGTGTAACACCCGAGACTTTTACGTTATATAAATCATCAAAGGAATCTTTTTCTACACAACACTTTCTTGGCTTGCTTTGCACGCAATCGCGACCTTCCTCGATAGCTTGTGTCGTACGCAATACCGAGTTTCACTAAACAACAATATGCTATTAAAACTAGCCGTTATGAATAGTAATAACCACTTTTTAAAATTTTATAAATTTTATTTTTCAAAATGGACTTCATTTTTGGACTCAGAATATTGAAATTAGCCTAGGGTGAAATTTTGGTATTTTTCTGAAAACTTTCAATTTTTGATGAATAGTGAAACCACTAAGTGGTAGGTTAAAAACTGAATTTTGCATAAAACATAATTTTACCGCTTCTGTGAATGGAATTTCGAAAATCCGACAGACACGGTTGATATCAGTAAGTAAAATGTGGTTCAATGAGATAAAAATAATTTTTGGTGAATAGTAACTTTTTACTTTTTTTTACCGCGGTTAATAGTAAATAGGGTAACTAAGGGTAAATATGATATTAATATTACCCTAACACATGTCCTAATTCTATTGGACAAGTGTAATTCGACCAAAAACAAACTTAGGAATAAAATATGATGATTTAGGCCCACTTGGATTAGATTAGGACATTTATTATTAATTTATTTAAAGAAGGGTTAAAATAGTTAAAATCAAAGTTTAATAAGTAAATCATTTTTAATATGGGGTTATACATAAGATAAATTCAATTGTAAATATTCATTAGAAATATAAAAAGATTTCCTACATGATTATATTTTATTTGTAATTTTTAAACATCAAGTAATTTAATTTATTTATAACACAAAGATGATGCAGTAATTATATTATTAATGAAATATTGACATAATTGATAATATAAATACCAAAATAAATGTAATTTAAGACTTTTTATGAATTCCACTAATTTTCTAGGTTACTATGATATATTAATGTTGATTTAATCAACTTGGTTCGAACATATAATTCTGTTATGACTTTCACAAAAATCATATATCAAATAGTGTCAAAATTGACACAAAATAGTTTTTAAATCAAATATTATATTATTAATTGTTATTGTATTCCTAAAAATCTAAGTTTCGGCCAAATGACTTAGATAAGGATATATATATTAATAATAAATAATTTGGGGTTCGTTTGGCTTGTTATAGTAAGTGTATTAACCATATAGTGAAAGAAAACAAAAAGACACGGTAAAAGTTAAATTAATTAACTTAGAGTTAAATCTAATTGATAAGGTTAAAATAATACCCTAAACTTGTCTAAATCATATTGGTTGATAGGATTTCGACCCGTCCCCACTTTATCTTCGAAATAAGACCCTTTGGAACCATTATAAACCGATTTTGACTTTAATATAAAATAATATTTTGAGATATTCCTAAGGTGCCCCTCTCCTCCCTTATAAAAGGGCACCTCCTCCCCCTCCTCCTCACACCAATTTGAGCACTCAAGCTCGGCCAACCCCTGCCTTTTTCTCCTCTACACTTCCCTAGAATAATCCTAGAGGTCCTGGTCTTCTCCAAAGACCAATCTTAGTTCCTTAAGTGGAGGATTCAAAGAGGCGTTCCAAAGAAGAGGTAATATCCATTACCGATCTTTTCAATTTCTTTCTTCTTCAACTTCTTCTTCTTTAGTTGTTTCATGATAAAGTAATAACATCAGTATTACTTACATACTGATATGTTATTATAAATATGAAACAACCCTAATTCACCTTCTATCCATCCTACGGAAAAATGAAATCACCGCGCGTGCGTACGTACGGAATACCGTCTCCACGCCGTGGTGTAATCTATTTTCCACCATCACCTTACAAGGATGGGTATAATGGTGTAATGAGTAACTATATATGATTATTATGAAGTAATATTGATACTTAAATAATATATATATACTCCAATACAATTCCACGATCATAGGAACGATATCATCACTCGTGCGTACGTACGGAATACCGTCTCCACGATGTGATGCGACTCGTTCTACATGATCTTCATTTCATAATGATTATATAAATGAATTGAATGAATTAATATGGTATATACTACACTAATACCATTCTTTAAATGAATTATCTATAACCTAAAGATAAGAATAAAAATTTATTCGACAAAACACGCATAAGAACAAAAAGTTATAAAGACCCGAGTAACAAGTAACAATGAAATATTACTAACAAGAAGCTAATAATATGACCATATATGATATCATATCAATATGTATGATTCTGGAATAAGTAAATAACATTATTTAAACCATTATACAGGAGCTTCGGACACGAACAAAGCAAATCGGACCTAAGGTAAGGGAAATATCACAATCTCATTTTTATCCGAGATTGTTTATTCGTAAGTATTTACTGGGGTGTATTTTATCATCCACATCCATGTTTCATCAAAATTTAATAATATTTCCATCCACCTACAATTGTTTAAATCCATTTTTACCCTTCGGTGAGTTTTTAGTAATATGTATGAAAGGAATCTTTTGTCGTACGAGGTACTTTTTGACTTTTCCGACAAAAGTACGAAGAACGTTTTTTTTAACTTATACGGCATGAATAGATTTTTAAAACATTATTTCCAAGAAGCTTCCTTTACAAGTTCTCAAGTTTATTTTTAATCAACTTCTTTTATTTTAAAGTTATATGACATGTTATGAAAGGAAAAATGTTTTTGAAGAAGAAAGGATATTTTCCTCAAGAATGGAGTTCAAGTGTTTTATCAAAATTATTTTCCATCTAAGATAATAAAGGGTTCTGTTTTATCCCTATTATTACATTGATTTGATCATGTTGTGATGGAATTATTTTTTATGAATTCCTTTATCTTATATGAATTGATTTATGATGTCATGATGTTTCAAGAATCCCATTTTTGTTACATGTGTTATGCGATGATGTATGTTTTATGATTATGTGGCACAGATAAGAAAGGATTCATTATAAGATGGGTGGGACCTATATCTCCCTCCAATGCATTGGGTAAAGATTTTATATCTCATGAGATAGACATGGCTAGAACGGAAGGTTATTTCGGTTCAGTGATACAGGATTGAAACGAGGAGTGAACTCGGTTCAGAAAGGGACTTTGTCCACTAAGATAGTCTTGGAAATGAGTCATGACTAACAAGAAATGATTTCCATGATTATGTGTGCATGCCACAAAGTTTCAAGTTTTATGTTATGATTATGGGGATCTCATTTTCACTTCTATGAATTATTCCATGATAAGATATTATGATCTCTTTTGCAGGTTTTGATTTTAAAAAAGATATGATATGATTTTTATTTCCTTTATTTGCCCTTGCTGTGCATTTGAGCACACCCTTTTATGTTTTCTTTTCCCCAGGTTAGGAAGATGGATATTAAGTAGAATATGCTAAAAGGGGCCCTAGATATGATGAAATAAATGGGAGACACTGTAGAAGTTTTATGAACCAGTTGTTTATGTTTCCCAGTTTCTAAAGACACTATACCTATACGGTCCTTTGTGGTTTTGTCATATGTTGTAATAAGTGTGCTTCAATTTTGAAGTATTAACAATGTATGTAAAGTATGGGTCGTTATAGTTGGTATCAGAGGAAAGGTATAGTCAACCTTTGGAAACTAGGATGTGAAAGCCTTAGTAAGGAGCCTAAGGATAAGTCTAAGCAAAAAACACAATCTTATTGTTTTAAAAATGGCCATGAATACCCTAGGATAAGACCTTAAGTGTAAAATTTTATTCTTGAATTACGTGGTTTCCTATTATAATTAGTGTTGCTCACACTATTCTTCTTGGTTTTAGTCAATGGATGGAACCCGAAGGAACCGTGTTAATGCGGAATGCGATGGGCAATGCAATGATTGTCCCCCTGAGCAACCAAACGATATGGGAGCTGGAATGCAAAATCTTGTAGCCATGCTCACACAACTTTCTCAAGCTATGAATCATGCAGGATTTCCAAATGAGCAAAGGAGGGAGAAACATTCTGTTGAATCCTTCATGAGGCAGCGTCCACCTTCTTTCAGTGGGTCTACTGATCCATTAGTTGCTGAACAATGGATTAGTACTACTGAAAAGATATTTTCAGTTCTTCAATGTTCTGAGCATGATAAAGTCATCCTAGTAGTGTATCGTTTGGAAGGAGATGCAGATCAATGGTGGAATCTTGTTAAGAATACGAGGAAAAGGAATGAAATTGAGTCTATGGAATGGGACGAGTTCAAGAACTTATTTTTCAATAAGTACTTCCCTCGTATTCTCCGAACAAAGATGGAGAAAGAGTTTCTTGAACTGACGCAAAGGGATGATGAATCTGTTGGTACTTATGAAGCAAATTTTACAAGACTTGCAAGGTACGCTTCTGGTATTATTATCCAACCTGAGAGTAAGATCGATCGATTCTTTAGTGGCTTAAAACCAAGTCTTCGAAGGGCGTTAGCCATAAGGGACTTCAATAGCTACGAGGAAATAGTTCGATGTGCTCTCAAAGTCGAGATGGAGATTGGAGTAACCCATCAGTCACATGGGTTTGATAAGAAGAGGAAGATGGAATTCAAAGAAAAATCTAAAGAGCACACGGAAAAAAAGATGAACTTTCCCTTATTCTCAAAGTGTGGAAAGAAACATGGAGGGAGTTTTCTTAAAGGGACAAGTAAATGTTTTAAATGTGGAAAGGAAGGTCATCGGGCATTTGAATGCCGTGATAATGGGAAGAAGATGTCTAATGATGCAAACAAAGGAAGGGATACACAGAATGAACCTACTACACTTCAATGTTTCAAGTGCAAGGAGATGGGGCATTATGCCAATCAATGCCCAAATCCAAGGGTTGATGATGATGGTCGACGTCAACAAACTCTTAATGCTAAAGACAAAGGAAAGGCACATGCAATTTCTATCAGCGATGTGGAGTACGATAACGATGTGGTGAAAGGTACACTTACCATCCACTCTAAAGTAGCAAATGTTTTATTTGATTCTGGATCCACCCACAATTTTATTTCTGAAGACTTTTCTAAGGGTATCACCGTATTACCTCAACAATTAGATGTTGAGTTAGCTGTGACAACACCTAATGGCACATCAATCGCATCAAAAGTTTATAATTCTTCTCCGATCGATGTTTGTGGGAAAGTGCTTCCTGCAAATCTTGTGATCCTTCCTTTAGTGGAATTTGATGTGATTCTTGGCATGGATTGGCTTTCTCTACATGGAGCTCATATCGATTGCCAAAGAAGGGAAGTCACATTTCATATTCCAGATCAATCTACGATCGTCTATCAATGCAAGGATGAACATAACCTTCCAGTGGAAATTTCTTCCATCTTATGGGTATTGATTCCACTAAATGAAGGTTATTTATCTCAAATGGTTGGTGAGAAACTCACGATTAAGAATATGCCCATTGTACGGGAGTTTGATGATGTCTTTCCGGAGGAATTGCCGGGTCTTCCACCAAATCGTGAAGTTTAGTTTTCAATAGAACTCGTACCGGGTGCTTTGCCTATTTCAAAGACACCTTATAGAATGGCCCCAATTGAGTTGCAGGAATTGAAGAAGCAACTCCAAGAGAATCTTGATAAGGGATTCATACGCCCTAGTGCGTCACCTTGGGGAGCACCTGTTCTATTTGTTAAGAAGAAAGATGGATCAATGAGACTCTGCATTGATTATCGAGAACTTAACAAGATCACTATCAAGAACAAATATCCTCTCCCACGCATTGATGAATTATTTGACCAACTACGCGGAGCTCAATACTTTTCCAAGATTGATCTTCGTTCAGGGTATCATCAATTAAGGGTCAAAAGGGAGGATATACCAAAGACGGCTTTCCGTACAAGGTATGGACACTATGAATTTATAGTGATGCCATTTGGTCTTACTAATGCCCCTGCTATCTTCATGGATCTATTGAATAGAGTCTTTAGAGACTATCTTGATCAATTTGTGGTAGTCTTTATAGACGATATTCTTGTCTATTAAAAGAGCAAGGAAGAGCATGAAGATCACTTGAGAATTATATTGAAGACCCTGAGAAAGGAGAACCTTTATGCCAAATTTACCAAGTGTGAATTCTGGCTTCAAAAAGTTGCATTTTTGGGTCACATAATCTCAAAAGAGGGGATATCTGTGGATCCAGCAAAAACAAAGGTTATCGAAAGATGGTCAAGACCAACAACAGTAACTGAGATCCGAAGTTTTCTTGGTTTGGATGGATATTATCGACGTTTTGTAAAAGATTTTTCACGATTATCTAATCCAATCACCAAGTTGACCCGGAAAGGAGTTAAGTTTGTCTGGACGGAAGAATGTGAAGAGAATTTCAAGGAGTTGAAAAGAAGGTTATCCAGTGCACCTGTGCTCACACTGCCTTGTAGTGGAGAAAGGTTTGTGATCTACAGTGATGCATCCAAGAAGGGATTGGGGTGTGTTCTTATGCAAAATGATATGGTGATAGCTTATGCCTCACGAAAGTTGAAAATCCATGAGCAAAATTACCCAACACATGATTTGGAGTTGGCTGCGGTAATCTTTGCATTAAATATTTGGAGGCATTACCTTTATGGTGAAAGGTGTGATATTTATACTGATCATAAAAGTTTAAAGTATATTTTCACACAAAAGGAGTTGAATATGCGTCAAAGAAGATGGTTGGAGCTGATTAAGGATTATGACTGCTCAATCCATTACCACCCTGGGAAAGCAAACAAGGTGGTAGATGCATTAAGTCGACAAGACCATGCTAGTTTATCCATGATGAGGATCACAAAAGATCCAATATTTATGGATTTACAAAGGATGGATCTTGGAATAATAATGGAAAGGGAAAAATCTTATCTTTCTCAAATGAATGTTCAACCATCTATACATGTGAAGATTAAAGAGGCACAGAAAGAAGATGTCGAGTTACAAAAGAAGGTGAGAAATGTTCCTGAATTCAACCTTGATTGTGATGGGATAATAATGTTCAGGAATCGGGTTTGCATTCCTCCCATCCCCGAATTAAAGAATGAGCTGCTGGATGAGGCTCATAGTTCTTCATTCTCTATTCATCCTGGAAGCACGAAGATGTATAGGGACCTGAAAGAGTACTTATGGTGGGATGGCATGAAAAGAGATGTTGCTGAATATGTCTCTCGATGCATGGTTTGTCAACAAGTTAAAGATAAGAGACAGAAGTCTAAGGGGATGTTACAACCATTACCCATACCCGAATGGAAATGGGAAAACATCACTATGGACTTTGTCACAGGACTTCCTAAAACATCCAAAGGCAATAATGCTATCTGGGTCATAGTTGATCGTCTTACAAAGTCTGCACACTTCATTCCTTTAGAGAGGATTTCTCTCTAGATCAGCTTGCCAGGATATATGTAAAGGAAGTGGTAAGATTGCATGGAGTACCACTTTCTATTATATCTGATCGAGATTCGAGATTTACCTCGAAGTTCTGGCGAAGTCTTCAGCATACTCTGGATACAGAGTTGAGTTTCAGCACTGCTTATCATCCCCAGACAGACGGTCAGTCTGATAGAACAATTCAAACCCTAGAAGATATGTTGAGAGCTTGCTCTATGGATTTTAAAGGAGGTTGGGATCAACACCTACCTTTGGTAGAATTTTCTTATAATAATAGCTTTCACTCCAGTATTCAGATGGCTCCTTATGAAGCTCTCTATGGAAAGAAATGCAGGACTCCAACTTGCTGGGATGAAGTTGGGGAAAGAAAGCTATTAGGACCTGATCTCGTTGATGAAATGGCAGAAAAGGTCAGATCTATTCAACAACACATAAGAGCAGCTCAGAGTCGACAGAAAAGTTATGCCGACAACCGACGAAAAGACCTAGAGTTTGAAGTGGGTGATAAAGTGTTCTTACGAATATCTCCCTGGAAGAGGGTTATGAGATTTGGAAAGAAGGGGAAGTTGAGCCCTAGATATATCGGTCCTTTTGAAATACTGGATCGTGTTGGGAAGGTAGCTTACCGATTCGCGCTTCCACCGAATCTCTCTCAAGTTCACGATGT
This sequence comes from Viscum album, assembly GCA_963277665.1. Taxonomy (NCBI): domain Eukaryota; kingdom Viridiplantae; phylum Streptophyta; class Magnoliopsida; order Santalales; family Viscaceae; genus Viscum; species Viscum album. The sequence continues at coordinate 526,818,965 of OY728150.1, forward strand.
GTTCCATGTATCTCTCCTGAGAAAGTACATACCAGATCCTTCACATGTACTCAGCTCAGAAGTTGTACCGCTGGAGCAAGATCTTTCTTATGAAGAACAGCCTATAGAGATTATGGATCGTAGCGAAAAAGTCCTACGAAACAAGACCACTCGCTTGGTGAAAGTTTTATGGAGAAACCACCAATTTGAAGAAGCTACATGGGAGCTTGAGGATATGATGAGGGAGAAGTATCCTCATCTGTATGTTGTAAAGTGACGAATTTCGAGGGCGAAATTCTTTTTAAGGGGGGTAGAATGTAACACCCGAGACTTTTACGTTATATAAATCATCAAAGGAATCTTTTTCTACACAACACTTGCTTGGCTTGCTTTGCACGCAATCGCGACCTTCCTCGATAGCTTGCGTCGTACGCAATACCGTGTTTCACTAAACAACAATATGCTATTAAAACTAGCCGTTATGAATAGTAATAACCACTTTTTAAAATTTTATAAATTTTATTTTTCAAAATGGACTTCATTTTTGGACTCAGAATATCGAAATTAGCCTAGGGTGAAATTTTGGTATTTTTCTGAAAACTTTCAATTTTTGATGAATAGTGAAACCACTAAGTGGTAGGTTAAAAACTGAATTTTGCATAAAACATAATTTTACCACTTCTATGAATGGAATTTCAAAAATCCGACAGACACAGTTGATATCAGTAAGTAAAATGTGGTTCAATGAGATAAAAATAACTTTTGGTGAATAGTAACTTTTTACTTTTTTTACCACGGTTAATAGTAAATAGGGTAACTAAGGGTAAATATGATATTAATATTACCCTAACACATGTCCTAATTCTATTGGACAAGTGTAATTCGACCAAAAACAAACTTAGGAATAAAATATGACCATTTAGGCCCACTTGGATTAGATTAGGACATTTATTATTAATTTATTTAAAGAAGGGTTAAAATAGTTAAAATCAAAGTTTAATAAGTAAATCATTTTTAATATGGGGTTATACATAAGATAAATTCAATTGTAAATATTCATTAGAAAGCTAAAAAGATTTCCTAAATGATGATATTTTATTTGTAATTTTTAGACATCAAGTAAGTTAATTTATTTTTGACACAAAGATGATGCAGTAATTATCTTATTAATGAAATATTGAAATAATTGATAATATAAATACCAAAATAAATGTAATTGAAGACTTTTTATGAATTACACTAATTTTCTAGGTTACTATGATATATTAATGTTGATTTAATCAACTTGGTTCGAACATATAATTCTGTTATGACTTTCACAAAAATCATATATCAAATAGTGTCAAAATTGACACAAAATTGTTTTTAAATCAAATATTATATTATTAATTGTTATTGTATTCCTAAAAATCTATGTTTCGGCCAAATGACTTAGATAAGGATATATATATTAATAATAAACAATTTGGGGTTCTTTTGGCATGTTATAGTAAGTGTATTAACCATATAGTGAAAGAAAACAAAAAGACACGGTAAAAGTTAAATTAATTAACTTAGAGTTAAATCTAATTGATAAGGTTAAAATAATACCCTAAACTTGTCTAAATACTATTGGTTGATAGGATTTCGACCCATCACCACATTAGCTTCGAAATAAGTCCCTTTGGAACCATTATAAACCGATTTTGACTTTAATATAAAATAATATTTTGAGATATTCCTAAGGTGCCCCTCTCCTCCCTTATAAAAGGGCACCTCCTCCCCCTCCTCCTCACACCAATTTGAGCTCTCAAGCTCGGCCAAACCCTGCCATTTTCTCCTCTCCACTTCACTAGAATAATCCTAGAGGTCCTGGTCTTCTCCAAAGACCAATCTTAGTTCCTTAAGTGGAGGATTCAAAGAGGCGTTCCAAAGAAGAGGTAATATCCATTACCGATCTTTTCAATTTCTTTCTTCTTCAACTTCTTCTTCTTTAGTTGGTTAATGATAAAGTAATAACATCAGTATTACTTACATACTGATATGTTATTATAAATATGAAACAACCCTAATTCACCTTCTATCCATCCTACGAAAAAATGAAATCACCGCGCGTGCGTACGTACGGAATACCGTCTCCACGCCGTGGTGTAATCTATTTTCCACCATCACCTTACAAGGATGGGTATAATGGTGTAATGAGTAACTATATATGATTTTTATGAAGTAATATTGATACTGAAATAATATATATATACTCCAATACAATTCCACGATCATAGGACGATATCATCACTCGTGCGTACGTACGGAATACCGTCTCCACGATGTGATGCGACTCGTTCTACATGATCTTCATTTCATAATGATTATATAAATGAATTGAATGAATTAATATGGTATATACTACACTAATACCATTCTGTAAATGAATTATCTATAACCTAAAGATAAGAATAAAAATTTATTCGACAAAACACGCATAAGAACAAAAAGTTATAAAGACTCGAGTAACAAGTAACAATGAAATATTACTAACAAGAAGCTAACAATATGACCATATATGATATCATATCAATATGTATGATTCTGGAATAAGTCAATAACATTATTTAAACCATTATACAGGAGCTTCGGACATGAACAAAGCAAATCGGACCTAAGGTAAGGGAAATATCACAATCTCATTTTTATCCGAGATTGTTTATTCGTAAGTATTTACTAGGGTGTATTTTATCATCCACATCCATGTTTCATCAAAATGTAATAATATTTCCATCCACCTACAATTGTTTAAATCCATTTTTACCCTTCGGTGAGTTTTTAGTAATATGTATGAAAGGAATCTTTTGTCGTACGAGGTACTTTTTGACTTTTCCGACAAAAGTACGAAGAACGTTTTTTTTAACTTATACGGCATGAATAGATTTTTAAAACATTATTTCCAAGAAGCTTCCTTTACAAGTTCTCAAGTTTATTTTTAATAAACTTATTTTATTTTAAAGTTATATGACATGTTATGAAAGGAAAAATGTTTTTGAAGAAGAAAGGATATTTTCCTCAAGAATGGAGTTCAAGTGTTTTATCAAAATTATTTTCCATCTAAGATAATAAAGGGTTATGTTTTATCCCTATTATTACATTGATTTGATCATGTTGTGATGGAATTATTTTTTATGAATTCCTTTATCTTATATGAATTGATTTATGATGTCATGATGTTTCAAGAATCCCATTTTTGTTACATGTGTTATGCGATGATGTATGTTTTATGATTATGTGGCACACATAAGAAAGGATTCATTATAAGATGGGTGGGACCTATATCTCCCTCAAATTAATTGGGTAAAGATTTTATATCTCATGAGATAGACATGGCTGGAACGGAAGGTTATTTCGGTTCAGTGATACAGGACTGAAACGAGGAGTGAACTCGGTTCAGAAAGGGACTTTGTCCACTAAGATAGTCTTGGCAATGAGTCATGACTAACAAGAAATGATTTCCATGATTATGTGTGCATGCCACAAAGTTTCATGTTTTATGTTATGATTATGGGGATCTCATTTTCACTTCTATGAATTATTCCATGATAAGATATTATGATCTCTTTTGCAGGTTTTGATTTTCAAAAAGATATGATATGATTTTTATTTCCTTTATTTGCCCTTGCTGAGCATTTGAGCTCACCCTTTTATGTTTTCTTTTCCCCAGGTTAGGAAGATGGATATTAAGTAGAATATGCTAAAAGGGACCCTAGATATGATGAAATAAATGGGAGACACTGTAGAATATTTATGAACCAGTTGTTTATGTTTCCCAGTTTCTAAAGACACTATACCTATACGGTCCTTTGTGGTTTTTTCATATGTTGTAATAAGTGTGCATCAATTTTGAATTATTAACAATGTATGTAAAGTATGGGTCATTATAATGAGATCAGCGGATAAAGAACATTTATTTTCTATAATGGGAACTGATTCACAAAACTTTGTTGAAATGATACTTCCCTTAGAGTTTTGACATACAACTCCTTTGTTAAATCAAATTAGAAATATATAATTTTCGTAGAAAACTAGGAAGATATGAAATAATGAGATGTTTTAGAATCAAATAATGCATTGGCAAAACATTAGGAAACCATTAAATTACCTTCCACCACATCTTTAGGAGCTTCAACCTCAGCAGTAGTGATCGCATAAGCTTAGTTGTTCTACCTTGGCCTTTTATGAGGTAAGATTAATTGGCGCTTAGTAAATTCATGTGAATAATGTCCCATCTCCCTGAAATTGTATCATTGAACATTGGTAGTTTCTATCTTCGCTTTTCAATCACCACTAAGATGGCCTTTCGGGCCATATTTGTAGTATACTCATTTTTCTTTTAGAGAGGCACCATGGTTCTTCCTTCAAAAATTAACACAAAGTGGAAATTCAACTCTTCCCTTCTTCTCTATTTCCTTATTTCCATTCCCAGAGATTTCAACATGTCTATTATTCTCTTGCTTTGCTTTAAAGTCGCAATACTTAGAGAATTCCTTTTCTGTCTTCATGGCACATGAGATAATATATTCATACGATGAGAAGGATTGTGAGACTAATGCTCGACAGAGAAATGGTTTTAACCCGTAAAATAATCTATCAATATTACTCCTGGGGTTTTGTATATAATCTGCCGCATGCCTTTCTAACCTTGTATTTTTAGCCTCATACTTTGTGACATTCTCATTCTCCATTTTCCTTAGACTCATAAATTATGTTTCCATATCCACTTGATGGTTATAAGGAAAGTATTTTTCTATGATAATCTCTTTAACCTCCCTCCATTCCATACATGATACATCTTCATCATTTTTTGTGTTTTGGATCAATAACCACAATTGATCTGCATCCCCAGTGAGGCGATAAACTACAATGACAACTTTTTCCCTTTCGCTACTCACCAAAGCAAGAAATATTTTCTCTAAGGAACATATCCACTGCTCGGATACAAATGAATATGTAGTCCCATTGAATGTTGGTGGTTGTTACCTCATAAATCAGTGTAACATTGATCCTCCACATTTTGGATCAGAGTGCTCTATATAGGTAAGGTTATTATTCATAAACTGAGTGAGTTGCCCCAGTACGTTGATAAGCTGATCAGCACCAGTTTCATCACTATCTCCACTATAATTATCTTGAGTAAGAGGGAATACCCTACATGGATTACGAGCATTGATATGATTCCTATTCCTTCCACTATGATCCATTTCTAAACAATGGAACACACTAGATTAGTTTATGAATCACAATACGTAATTCCAAACTTGTACAACACATTACATAAATTGAACAGTTTATGGATATAGCCCTTAATCATAAAAAATGGTTTCTTTGAGGAAGTATATACTCATAATTCCTTCATAATGGTTTTTTAAGAAAATGTGAATTATCCTAAGAATATCCCCTGGGAGTGTCATAACCAATAGTGAAGCAAGGCCCGTTGTCGTGTACTAGGATACCTCAGGTCAAGCTCGAAACTCCTTGTCCGAGTTTTCACTTCTATGCACATTTGTGCTAGAGCCACCTCTACCTACTCATATCTAGACAGGGATTTATTTCTTGGAAAATACAAAAAATCTCTACATTTCCATAATTCTAGAAGTTATTCTATACTAATCCTCAAAGTCTATCTTATGGTAATGTGCTTTGATCAGATTTTATCTAAATCTAGTTTCCAAATATTATACTAAACTTCCTCTAATACCAACTGTAAATCCTTGACTGTAGTTACCCAGAGTCAGTGATTTATTACATAACATTATCATGATACAAAGAATCTTATCCTGAAAGACCGATCAGTTTAGTTTTACTAGAAATAATATAAATACATAAGTTCAACATTATAACTTGAAAAGAAATAAAACGCTAATTTATTCCATTATAAACTTCCAAGCCTCCTAGATTATGCCTAAAGTCACTCATAACTAACTTCTTCATATCCTAAGAAAATGAAAAATAAGAAAGGGGTGAGGTCAAACGCTCAGTAAGGGTAAGAAGTATAGTGGATGATAACATAAAAATTAGGCATGGTGAATAATTGAAAGCACATGCATTTAAAAATAATAAACATGAACACTTTATGGCAGGAATATGAGTTGTGTAAATATTTCCATAAAAAACCTAGTCATGGGTATTCTACTAGTCGAATAACCACATTAACCATCAATAATATCTTCATAATGAGGGAATGTATAATGCAGGACATTCTGAAACATTTTGTCAGGGCCTCATCCAAGATGTCTAAAAAAGATTAAGGCCTTGGCCAAAACCATATATCAAAATTGGTAAATTCCTTGTCCAATTCCATGTCTAATTGTCTCATGAGACCTACTGAATCACTAAGGAGTTATATCAAGCTCCACTCGTCACTTACTAAGTCCAATACATTCCTCATTTAAAAAGGATGAAACATAACATTAACATTCGTATTAATACTAGCAGACAAAATGTCAATAATTTAACCCTAGACCATGAATTGTATAAAAATAACACATCCATAGTCAAATATATCACACAACCTTCAAAATAATATGGAAAATTTGTATCATAATAAATCAACATCAAATAAGTTTAAAATCCATCAAAGTATGTCGACAATGATGAAATAAAAACATTTTGAGAGAGATATCTCTTTCTATTTTGAAATAATTTAGAAGTCCGGTAATTATAAAAGAAAACATTAATTTTTTTATAATCTTTTAAGGGAAACTTCTAAGGTTTTATAATGGAAAAAAATTACTAAACCCGCCATATAAGTTAAAAAAACATTCTTTCCTTAATTTTGTCGAAAAGGTCATAAAGGTCCTTGTTTGGAAAAAGACTATAAGACTCCTTTATAAACATTTTATAAAAATTGAAACATGGGTATAAATAATTTTAAACCATACATTAGTAAATATTTAAAATGTCTGGAATATATTTTTAAGAAACACGTATGTGGATGATAAATAGGTCCCAGTAGATACTCACTTATATACATCCTCATATAATGAAGAGTTTGTGGAATTAACACTTAACTTGTACTTTTCCTTAGAAGATTGTATGTTAACCTCTTTTATAATAGTTAAAATAATGTTATTATATTATAAAATAACTATATACATAAATATTATATCATATATGATCCTCTAATATTTCTTTGTTAATAATATTTCAGTAGTATCATCGTTTCAGGTGTTAACTGATTCATTTTCCTTTACATGCTTGGTTATGTAAGCCATTTTTTTATGGATAGGATTCTTTGATTCATATAAAAAATGATATTATATTCATAAAAATTATTTTTAATCATAAAATTAATATTATTATTGATTGATTGTGATTGAGAATGAAGCTCACCGCGTTCGTCGAGACGGTAATCCATACGTACACACGAGTAACGATATCATTATATTGATTGTGAAATCATATTTAATTGGATGGTATATCATACATACATAATAATTAACATGTTATATTTATTATTTACATTGTTTGTACTCATTATTATACCCTTCCAAATAATGAAGTGTTTGAATAATAAACTACACCATGACGTGGAGACAGTAAGTCGTACGTACGCATGTATGGTGACTTAGTCATTTATAGGATGGATATAATAATGAATATTATTGTACCATATTTATAATAACATCACAGTATGTATAAGGTAATGGATTTATTATTTTTTTATGGAAAAAACAAATAAATATGAAGTGGAAGAATAAAAGAACTTGAAAGAGGGTAGTGAAATTATTACCTCTTCTTTGAGTGTTTCATTTTGAGTTGATCAAAAGGGATCCTTAGGCTAGATTTATGATCAATGTAATGACTATATTTTGAATGGAGGATATTTTAGAGTATATTTGGGAAGGTTTTAGCCAATTAAAATGGCTGTGGAGGTGTAAAATTAAGATAAAGGGAAGTACCATTTTATAAGAGAGGTGAGGGTCACTTTAGGAAAATCTAGAAATATTATTTTATAATAAAATAATTCTCAGTTTCTAATGGCTCAAAAATGATTTATTTCTAGGATAAGGTGGTGATAGGTGGAAAACCTCTCATCTCATAGAATTTAGACAGTTTTAGGTTACCATATTAACCTTATCTTTTAGATTTAACTCTTTGTAAAATAGTTTCATATTTACAATGCCTCTTTTTATTTTTATATTATATAATTAATGAACATACAATAACCTGCCAAGAGAACCCCAATTGGTTCATTATTCATATATATAACCGTATCTATGTCTTTTGTCATAGCCTTAGATTTTTAAGAATATTATATCAATTAATAATATTGTATTTGTTTTAAAAACTAAATAATGTCAATTTTGACACTATGCAGTATTTGATTTCATTGAAAGCCATATAAAATTTATCACTTATTATAAAATATATTTAATCAACCATAAAATACCATTTTAACCTATTAAATTATTTAAATTCATCAGAAGTCTAATTTACATTTATTTGGATATTTATAATATCAATTATTTTAATCTTTCATTAATATGGTAATTACTATATCATCATTGTGTCATAAATAAATTTAATTTTTTAATGTATAAAAATTACAAATAAAATACCATTATTTATTAAATATTTTTAAATTTATAATTAATATTTATAGTCGAATTTATCTTATGTATAAACCTATATTAGAAATTGTTTAGTTATTAAACATTGAATTGTACACTTTTAAGTCTTCTTTAAATAAAATAATAATAAATGTCCTAATCTTATCCAATTGGACCAAAGGGGGTCATAATTTATTCCTAAGGTTTTTTATGGTCTTATGACACCTATCCAATAGAATTAGGACATGTTTTAGGGTAATTATGATATCATTTTACCCTTAATTACCCTATTTACTTTTAACCATGGTAAATAATAGTCAAAAGTTAATATTCACCAAATATTCTTTTCATCTCATTAAACAACATTTTACTCACTGATGTCAATTGTCTCTCTCATATTTTTTAAATTCAACTTAAATAATCGGTAAAATTAAGTTTTATGGAAATTTTCAAATGCTCGTAGATGGTGGGTAAAAGACGGTAAAAAGTTCGATAAAATTTTATATATCTAAACTTATTATAAAATGACTTCAAGGAATTATGTTGAACATAAATAGGTTTTATGTATCTATTTTGACCATAAATAAATTAAAATAAATGAACTAATTATTTAAATAAAAAGTTGGATTTAAACAATAACACAGTGTTTTTCACTTTTCATCAAAAATTGAACGTTTTTAGAAAAATACCAAAAGTTCACCCTAAGTTAATTTTGATATTCCGAATCCAAAAATGAAGTCCATTTTGAAAAATATAATTTATAAAATTTATAAAAGTGTGTATTACTATTCATAATGGAAAGTTTTATTGGTCACAGTGTGTTAAAACTCTAAGTTGTGTACAACACAATCTACTACATTATTTGAAGGGAAACGTACTGTGGAAACTTGGGGTGTCACATGATCTATCCTATGAAGAATAACCAGAAGATATTATGGACTAGAGAGATAAGGTTCTACACAAATAGATAACCCACCCTATCAATGTTTTGTGGAGGAACCTTATGATTGAAGAAGCTACTTGGGAAGTAGAAGAGGAGGCGTTGAAGGAGAAGTACCCTCACCTATTTGTGTAAATTTAAATTACCTAGGGTGAATTTTTGTAAGGGGGATAGAATTTAATGACCCAATTTTTTTCAATGGAAATTTCCTTACTATAAATTTTTCATAAAATTACATTACAAAACACCATTATGAACTACTAAGTTCTAAGTGTCCTTTAAACATAAGTTTGTCACTTCTGTGTTAGGAATGTCGAAAATCTGACATACATGGTAGCAATCAGTAAGCTATTCAGAGTCCAATAAGAAAAACACAATTTTTTGTGAATAGTGATATACCCTTATGAATAATAACATACCCTTATGTATAGTGATATACCCTAATTAATATTAACCTTACCTATGATAATATATAAATAATATAAAAGTTAAAGTATGATATACCTATATTTTAGAATAAGTAAATGAATGTTTTAAAACTGCTTTTTGATAATAAATTATGATTTTAATTAAATATTAAAATAATGATAAATAGAAAATTATTTTTGAAAAATGGACTTCATTTTTTGGATTCTACACATAGAAAAATGGTTGGGGTGAATTTCTGGGATTTTTCTGAAATACTTTAATTTTTGGTGAACAATAAAATACATTAATTTTCCATATAAATACATTATAATTAAAACCCACTATTCCTGACATCACAAGTGATGTAAGAACCAAAATCTAGAACTCACATTCCCCATTTACTATTCCTGGTCCTGGAATCATCACTATTTCTTATCCTAGGGGAAATTAATAATCTAATGAATTAAATAATAAGATAACCCCTCTCCCCTCCACTATAAATACCACCCTTCACACCCTCATTTCCTCACACCCCTCAAGCTTCATTACTTGTCTAAACTCTTCCCAACCATCTTATCTAGCCCCTTCCCCGCATTAGGGAGATTATGGTCTCATCAGAACACCATGCCTAGCTTCGTTAAGGATGATCTCAAGAAGAAGATTCAAGATGTAATTCCTCTCTCTCTCTCTATCCTTTAAATTCTTCTTTATTTTAAGATCTTTTTTTATTCTCTTCCCACGTATCTTCTTCCACAGGGTATGGTAAATCTGGTATCATACATATACTGTAATTTTATGATACTAATGGGATATTATACCATCCAACCCCCTTCTCCTCTTCCTTTTATTTTGTAAAATAAAATGTTGTTCATGAGGTGTTAATCTATCACCTTCAAGAACGAAGTGTTTTCTTTTTCCATTTTTGCTTTTAGATCTGGTCATGAAATGATATTAATGGTTGAACCAGAATATTTAATATTTATTATGTCCTATTTAAAGTTATGTAACTATCTTATGTACATATTACTAAATAATTAATCAAAACAATTTCATTGTGGTCGAAAAATTGCCCAAATTAACCCAAACAATCATCATTTAATTCTTATCTAATGATTCATACACATGGTATATAATATAATTAATTATAAGATCATATAATATTATGGAATATTTTTCATAACATGAAATATCATTTCTGGTTGTTTATCTTTGTTCTACATGATCTTTCATTTAAGAATACAAGTTAACCACTCAAGAAAATCATGAAAATGAACATTCCTAAAAAATATTTTTAAACCCTATAACTCATCAAAAGGCCCATAAAATAACATAATGAAACCAAAATTAAACCATATTCTTGTATAAAAGGGTCTAGAATTTATAATTAATGAATATACAGTCATTACATAGGACATTAAATAGAATAAATCGTTCGAATACAAGGTATGGAAAAATTTTCAAACCCAACATTCATCCTTCAAGTTCTCTATCTTTCACTCCATTTTGGATATGTTTACTCCTTAAAAATAATTTTTTCATCATAGTTATTAATTTTTTAGTATATACTTGATTACCACTAGTGTTTATGTCAAACAAAAAGTTTTCCAAAAGAACTCTTCCTTTAAGAACTCGCCTTTTACTTCTAACAAAATGTAGACGTTTCTTGTAACATGTATGTTATTCAATCTTTCTTATGGGAATTCATTATTTATGAATGTTTTCTTATGAGTTGTAACCCATTACTTTCTATGGGTATGATTGATATATGTTCTATGGGTCAAGCATGATAATGATAATGTTAGGATGTGACGGGTGCACCCAGAATTATATAGCGTAATATGAATGCTTCAATGTGACGAGTGCGCTTGGAATTATACAGTGCTCCAATGCATTGGGTAAAGTGATATATATTAGGAGTTAATTTGAAATTATGTTTGAACAAGATTCTAGATTTTTTCACAAGTATTTGTGTTCATTAAACACTAAGACGTTATGTTTCATTTTTTTATGTGTTACCACATTTCAAGTATTTTATTCATGCTTCCTTTCATGTTCACGATTCTTGTCTATTATATAATTATGTTCACCCCATTCTATATTTTTATTTTATATCCTCTTAATAGGATTTTATCTCACCCCTCTTGATGTATATCCTCTGGTGGCTACATGTACGAAGGGGAGTTCAAGTGCCAATATAAAGCAAGAGAGGATGAAATTAAATAAATGTTTATGATTAATGTAGTAATTGTTATGTATGGTCCAAGTTTTCCAAAGACACTAAAACTTTGGATCCTATATGTATCATAATATTATGTTATTTATCTTTAGAATGTTGTAATATTAATGTAAGAAAAGGTTGTGTTGCTATAATATGGACCACAAATATCATGTACAAATGATTATAACCATGTTGATTATAGACCCAAATTATTAATATTTTCTCTTTAATTACATTCAATTTGTTTATACCAAAAAACATAATCCTTTAGAAAACCAAAATGATATATATGACTAACAAAATTTTCAAATGTTTCAAACATCCTTATATCACATTTCTTACAAGGACAATTAATTTTCCCTTCTAATAAAATAATATTTTTGATGAAAAAAAAGATTCATCTCCATTAATATATACAATATTTATACCAGAACCATTTGGATTCTTATGATGATTTATCCAATCACAATCATATAATAAATATTATTCTCAACTTCCTTCTTCTATATTTTAATGAAAAATAGAAAATAAATTTTTATGACTAATTTGATATAACAAAAATAGGATTAAAAAAATAGTAGAAAATTAAAAAAAAAATTATTTATAAATATTATCATTTTTTCTATTTACCACTAATTTTTACTAATTAGTACTTATTTTTACAAACTATGATGAACTTTTAATCAGTGACTCATATTTTTTCTATGTAACAGTTTTTTTTGTAATTACAACTAATATTTGGTAATCCCCACTATTCATTTTTAATTACTGTTAATTATTGAAAATTATTACTAATTAACAGTAATGAAAACTAATTGTTACTAATAACCACTAATTATTACCCATTACAGGTATTTTATTTGTAATTAGTGCTAATTATTACTAATTATTACTATTGTTTATTAATTACCTCTTATTATTACCAATTACTACTAATTCATATAAATTACCTCTAATTTTTACAAAGTGCCACTTATATTTATTAGTACCACAAATTATTGATAATTTTTACTAAGTGGCATTAATTTTTACTAGGTGAGACTAATTTTTACTAAGGACCACTAACTACTACTAATTTTTACTAAGTACTGCTAATTTCAGGTAGTTTTTACTAACTACCTCTAATTATAACTATTTTTTTAAATAAATTTAGTTTTTTAATAATTTCCTATATATTTACTAGTCACCACTAATTTTTAGTAATCAACACTAATTTATGTTAAGTGACACTTATTTTTACTAAGTATTGAAAATTATTTCTATTTCTTACTACGTATCTCTAATTACCACTAATGTTTTTCAATTACAACTAATTTTAGTAATTACTGCTATTTTACTAATTATATATGATTATTACTAATTATTATTATTATTTTTGTAATTATTACCAATTTTTACTAACTTCTCCTTATTTTTAATAAATTCTCCTAATTCTTAGAAATTACTACTAATTTTTAGTTGTTAACGCTCATATTTAAAAAATGTTGCTAATTTTTACTAATTATTGCTAATTTGTACTAATTACACATATTTTTTAGTAATTTGAGCTATTATTTTCTAATTATCTCAAATTTTTACTAAGTACCACTAATTACATTATTGTTTTTACTAAGTACAACTATTACTACTAATTTTTACTAAGTACCTCTAATTTTTACTATGTATTGTTAATTTTTATTATGTACCACTAATTACTACAATTTTTTACTAAATATTGACATTTTTTTGATATTTTCTACTAATTGTAAGGAATTACCTACAATTTTTAGTAATTATAAATAATTTTAACTAGGTTTTTATAATTTTTATTAATTACTACTAGTTTTTACTAAGTACTTCTAATTACTACTAATTTCTAAGATGTACTACTACTTAATGTTATTTTTTACTAAGTGTCGCTAATAACTGTTATTTTATTAATTATCACTACTTTTTACAAATTACCACTAATTTTTAGTAGTTGGCTCTAATTATTGCTAATTTATTCTAATTAGTACTAATTATTTCTAATTACCTCTAATTATTATAATTTACTGCTAGTTTTTAATATTTATCTCTAGTTTTTAGTAATTAATGGAAATTTCTAAAAATTACCATCCATTTAGAATACTTATAACTAATTTATAATAATTAATGCTCATTGTTAATAATTACTGTTCTTTTCTAATAATTATTGTTCATTTCTAACAATTACAATACGTTTCTAATAATTATGTGCTGGTTTTTACTGATTATCACTAATTTTTACTCAATACCTCTAACTTTTACTAATTGTTTTAAAAATATTAATATTAAAATTAATTATTAAAAATTAGTAATAATTACTAAAAATTATAAATTACTAGTTACTATTAATTAATAAAAATACATTAATATATTATGTTTTATTACTAAGATATATAAACTATTATTATTTTTTGTCTATTCCTACTCATTTGTGTAAATTTTTACTAATTTCTGTTTGTTAACAATAATTCTTACTAATTAAAAAAAATTATACAAGTCATCGCTAATTTATAATAATTAATTATAATTTCTAATAATTTCGACTAATATCTAATAATTAGAGTAAATTACTAAAAATAAAACTATATAATAATAAATAAAACAAATTTATACTAATTAAAGCATAATACTCCTAATTAGAAATAATTATTAATAATTAAAAAAATATTTCTAATTAAAAATATTTACTATTACCTAAAACTAATAACTGAATAATATAACTAAGTAATTTTATTAAAAAAATTAAAAAAATTAATAATAATTATCACTAATTTAAAAAAAATTAATTAAAAATTAAAAACAGTAAAATAAATACCTGAAAACTGAATCTTTTAGTAGATGCAAAGAAGAAAATTGGATTCCCTATAAAATTTAATAATTTTAAACTTTTATTCCAGGGGGGTGAAGATGAGGGGAGCTTTGTTGAGAGAAGAGAGTGAAAAACATTCAGGTGATGGTATATATAGGGAAGATAATTTTTTATGGTAATAATTGCGAGGAGTCGCATCATAATTAGTACCTACCATTAATAATTGTGTCGGTAGTAAAAAAAGGTACTTACGATAGGTTCAATCGTAATGACTATTATACACATAGTTAATTTTCAATTAGAAGTAATTCCCATTGAAAATAACAATATGGTTGGATGGTGTTTACGATAGGGATATGTTCTTATCACAAATACCTTTCCCAGGGCTTGTCGTGCATCCCTCACCAAAGGTTTCTGTTATAGGAATTTTTTTATTGAAAATAATTTCTTATTTAGGAATATTTGTGATAGGATGAAATTTACATCTCAAATAGTCCTTATCGAGGGACGATTTGTGAAAAATGATGGGCCCATCACAAAAGACAATTTTTCCCATAGTTCTAGGTGAATTTGATGTTCTATTGGTCTTTTTGAAATTTGAATTCTATCCATTATGCATAAACAAGATCAAAATGGTGTATATATCATGGGATACGAGATATATTTCAAAAGTACTCATTTGCATATATAGTCTATACATCACAAAAATACCACGCGACACTGCGGAAATTCAGTTGTATTGTTCTATATTGGAATTTCCAATCCCTTGTTAACTATTTATAATAACCTGGATTAAGTAACCCCTCGATCTATACTAGTAAATCATTTTCCCTAGAACTTGGGTTTCATCTTATATCATATTGGATGATTTAACATTATTCATAATTCACCATAACACAACTCACTTCTTTTCTATATGTTGTAAAATATATTTTCATTAAAAACTATAACGGTCTAAAAATCATGTTATTGACACAAAGAAAATATTTATTTAAAATTAATTTTTGATTATTTTTATGCTTATTTCAATCCATAAATGGATCATCAAAACATATATATCATTTTGGTATTTCTTGATGTGATAAACCTTACTAGTTGTTTCAAAAATACATCTACCTTAATGTTTCTTTATGATTAATTACCTGGAAAACAAATTCATAATAAAATGATCATAGAAAAGAAATGATAAGTAATTTTTGAATATATTTTTTTTAATTAATGAGAAGGTATTATCACACACCATAAGGAATATATAACTAATATTGATGTTTAAATCCTTTCATTAATCATCCATGCTTTATTAGAATGAATAGGACCATCCATGTATAGTTTCACTAGAATACCTAAAAATAGATTTAAATCAAATAGGGAAACTAAAAAAATACAAAACTATATTTTTATAAATGTAATCCATATTTAATTTCAAATTAACATTTTAATCATACATATATTTCCATTTACTATTTCTTATATGAATCATTTATTCTAATTAAAAAGGATATCACCCCTCATGATGAACACAAAACCATAAATATGGTTTTATCTTTCCTATAATGTATGTGTATTTGTAGGAATTGATCCCACATAATCTTATGAAGTTATTTGTTTTTATAAAACCTAGGGGTATGAGATAAAATATTCCACTGAATCCTTAATTTCATCCACTATATCAAAAGGGATTTCCTTTAATTAATGAAATATTTTATTTTGGACTAATACCTTTCTATCTTTGGTATGATAATATATTTATTAGATATTGGAAAATTATTTGAGATTCACTTTTTATTTATGTAGATGTTCATTTGAAGCTATGGACATATTAACAATTTTTTTATCAAGACACTATATTCCCTAACATAATGGATTCATTTCAAATCATAAATTCTAGTATCCAATAGTCAATATAATTTTCATATGGTTAGTTATTATATTTTTATATTGTAAAACATTTCTAGAATGGAATCAAGGAAGAATTTCACTATTTATATGACTCTAGATTGACCTAATTTGTACTATCATCAAATTTATGACTTGAATAATGTAATTTGAATTTAGGGAACATTTACACTATATTTATTATCAATTAATGCTTAGTTTGGATATAATCCATCGTACAAAAACATCAGAACCTATATCTTTTACCTAGTTAATTCATTACATTCGTCTATCATTTTGTAAATTTATAAAAGGTATAAAATGAAGTATATTAATTTACCTTTGGATTCACCATAGAGTAGTTCATGATATATAGCTAAATTAAAATTAGAATATCTTTGGAATATCTTTAAATATAAAGGATTCTTTATCTAAATCTCAATAAGTAATTTTATCAACAATACCAAGATTTTTTTTGATTAAATGAGATTAAATACTATTTTTTCTATATTCAACATAAAACTTTTTATTCAGTTGAGAAACAATAATCTTTCCATAAATAGGTATAAGTTTTATAAATTAAATTCTTTATTTATTGCCACTAATTGATATTTTATATTAAACAATTATTAAACGATTAGTTAAATATGAAATCCATAATTACATTTATTCGATAAATAAAATATGGTATCATTGTTGTAAACATAACACTAATATAAATGTATAGGTCATAGATAATGTAAAATAATATTTTAGCTTCAATGAATCATCTTAAACATATGATGTTGTAAAATTATCATGGTTGACCAATTAATCAAGACTTTCCAACAACTTGGAGAATTGAACATTTCTTCTTGAAGATATTTGTTTCTCACAAATAATAAAGGAATATACATTTCTCATCAGAGGGCATAAAAAACCTTATATATTTTAATGTTTCCTTCTTGTATTTATAATTTTATTACATGTTTTAATTTAATGCCCTAGAAGTGAAATAAAAAAATTACAATATATTTTAAATATATATAATATAGGTTCAACTGATTTTATTTACTTCAATATATTATATTTTTAAAATTTGATTAACATTAACATGTGATAAAAATTGTCATGTATTCAATGTAATAACTCTAATTAATTTTTCTGTCAAAAATATGGTCAAAAGGAACCATTTACCATAAAATATTCATGGACCTTGAAAAATTGCCTTACATGTTTCTCATAGTAAGGGTTGTGAAATAAGGGTTCCCATAACCCTAATATCCCAATTAATTATTAGTCAAAATAATATTTAGTCATTCTACAATACCATTTACATCAAAAATTAGATAAATAAGGTAAAAATGGAAGGTATGGATGATAATATGAGATTAATGGATGATTTATTATCTGTATAGATGTGAAACCAGCATGGATAAATCAATATACTTTAGAATATGGAACACAAGATAAATATGTATGCTCCATATTCTATTTTACCCTAGTAGAGTGTAATTACATTCTCATCAATAAAAATCC
Source organism: Viscum album (assembly GCA_963277665.1). NCBI lineage: Eukaryota > Viridiplantae > Streptophyta > Magnoliopsida > Santalales > Viscaceae > Viscum > Viscum album. Next base: position 526,837,297 of record OY728150.1, read on the forward strand.
AATATTTCTCATTATAAAAAATCTGGAAAAGATACATCATGGTATAAAAATATATATCCTTATATTTAATTAACATTTCAGTAGATATAAATTATATCTTCCACAATATAAGGTAGGATCAAACCCATATAACTCATATACGATTCCTTCTTACCTTCACTTTCTAGGTGTAGCGACTAAACAGTTTTACGGAATTCCAGCTTACAGTAAAAAAAATTCAATTATATTTTTGTATATAAACAACTACACTAGCTAAAAATATATATATTGGATATGATATGTTATTTATGCAAATTATTAAAACATTATGTTGATTTCACATAAAATATCATCCATTAATAAAAAATAATTTTTGTATATTTTTTCTCGATTACTAGATGATAAGATGTATGAAATTTTATTTGTTAGACTCTAATTATTTAATCAAAATCAAATAACCATCACATGGGTTTTAGAATGTCCTCTCACATGGATATTCTAGTGGTAAGGATACCTATTCCACTTCTCATAATTCATACATTATATTGAAAATCTATTTGTAGGGTTTTAGGTTGGTATAACATTCTGACAACCTTAACTATTAATTTATTGATTCTTTAAGTTGACTACCACATCATGAAATCCAGAATATGAATTTCATCCAGACCTTCCAACCAGTTAAAACAGTTCATATTCTTAGAAGTAAACCCTTTAAATGAACTATGTTTAGGAAACACAAAACTCAAGCTACAATTCCTTATGAATTGAAACAGCCCTTACATAGAAAAATCAATCACATTGAACTATTTTTCAATAATAAATTTTGTAGTGAAAGTCTTTATAAACAGAATATTTTATCCTTAGGGTTTGTATCATTATACAAAAAATTTTCATTTTATCTATTATATGATTATTATGATTAAATGGATTTTACATAAGTAATTAACCATGTATATATAAAACTTAAGAAATATCCTATTTTATTTTAATTACTTCTTTCATTCATGTTAATTTATTTATTTTAATGGAAAAATAATAAAAATGTTTATACCCCTAATAAATAGAAATAAATTAAACAAATCATCTTGATTAGAAGATCTTCCAATGGTTATATTATGTATATAATAAATATTCAACCATCAACCCATGGGAATAAAACCATGACTCATAACATGATTCATTCCATGGAATTACAAATGCCCACTTATGTATCATCTTGCTATTTTTTCATAGCTGTGAACTTTAAGAGGATCTAATAATCTAGGATATTCATAGATTACAAAATATCTACTTGAAAGAAGGTGAGCGAAACCAAAATATTGGATAAGGGGTTGAAAAATGTAACTATGGGAACTCAATCCCTTATGTAATGAAAAGGAGGGAGGACATTCATTTCATTAATTTAATTTTTCAATTTATTACTAAAAAATTTTAATAATAAAAAATTAAAAGAATGGAATCACATAGAATAGTAATTCGTTACTAATGATCATCTATATACATGTGACAAATATATATTTTCACATTATCTAGAAATCACTTCAATTTTTTCATTAATTACGATAAAATCACCTCAAATTAGTCTAATTAATTATCTCATTAATTAATTAATTAATTAATTTTATATTATCCAAATAACCCTTGAAATTCTAACATTCCTAATTTAAAATAAACAAAATAATTTAATTTAATTTAATTTAGATATTTACATAGTGTGCACTTATTGGCAACAAAAAGATTATTTATAAAATTAACACAAAATTAATTCGCAATTTAGTATTCTATATACCAATTATAGAAATCATGTATTCTTATTTAATGTCGTAATTAATTTTATTTCCACATAAATTAATTTATGGATGTAAATTCGAGAAATACATGTAAATCACTTAATAAAATTAATTAAAATGGATGTACGAAACACCCCATGTGTGCATTAATAATACATTGTGTATGTATTAGTTATATCGCATATGAATTAATTACCCCATGTGAGAATTTAATAACAAAAAATAATGTGAATTAAATAAACCAAATATTAATTAATTAATGACATTCAAGTGAATTAATTAGACATATCTTGTGAATTAATTACACACCATGTGTGAATTAATTACACATTATCTGTTATTTAATTATACACCATGACATTAGATAACATATAAATTTATTAAATGACCACCACATCATTTATATCAAATACACTATGTTTGTATTAATTATATTACCATATAATTATGTGAATTTAATAATTTTTTTCTGGGATATTAGTCACATGAGTTATGAATCAGAAACATGACATGTATTTGACAATGAATTTTCCATTAGATAAACCTATCAACTACATGTCATGTAAAATAGTTATATGATGTGTTTTAAAAAAACTACCTATAAACCTATCCTAATAAACATGAATACTAATTAATTTAAAATAAATTCATTTACTACCCAATGACATGGATTTTGTGTGGCTTATCTATGTGTATTTTACATGAGTATAAAGCATATACCAGTGGGCTACACACTATGTAGTATAGAGATGTCTAGCCAAAACTCTTGGCACCTAATTCTAGGATATTAAATAATTTTCATCTACATTAATTATGCTATTCGTTATAGGATAAATAATAAATAAGGATAAGAGGATATTTCAACATTTAAATTTGACAAATATATAATACAGATATGAAAATAATAGAAAAAAATATTATAATTCAATTATTAATAAATATTTAATAATTAATATGTGACTGTACTAATAAAAATTAAGGGATCCAAGTATAGTGGAAGTTCATATTTGATAGTAACCAACTATTATTTTTATAATAATCAATAAATAATTCATGTGACATGATGGATGAAACACCCCATTATTTTATATTCATTTCCACTGAAATAAAATTGAGGCATTTGATAGCTTTCTTTACATACAACCCCAGGTCTAAATAAATCATGAAATATTTACCTTTTTAAAAACAAGACCATAAATTAATCTTTAGTAATAGTGAAAATCACCTTAAAAAATGTATAATGGTTCTATGTAACTGAAATATAATGATTAATACATGATATATAAGAAGGAAAATTTTATTAAAGTCAATTTATGCTTCAATAATATGTTTTCTCCAAAAATGTTTTTTTTGTGAATTTAGCCTTTGGATATTATAATTTGATTCGGAAATTTTTAGGAATTTTATTTAAGTAAAATAATACCATTTTTAAAATTATCATGCACAAATTTTCTTTTGGTGAATTTTTAGGATTTTTAAATAAGATGTAGTTTTAGTGAATAGTTAAATACCATTTTTTCCAAAAGTGTCATTTAATTTCATTAAATAAAGAATTTCCAAAATTACTGATTTTTAAATTTGATCTTTAAATAACATATGTATCATTTTTTATAAATAATTAAATTATGTAAATATAAACCGGTTTTACTTTTGAATTTGGTATAAGTTCATTTTGGGTTAAAAATAATTTTTTTTGAAAACTATTGTTTGCATAAAATTTTTTATGTTAATATATTAAATTATTATCTATTAATTAATGTTTATAATGATATATATATATATATATATATTTATCATATATTAAATAAAATATTTTAACATTTATTTTGGGTTTTTAACACTATAAATAATTGAAGTAAATACAATTATATGGTAAAAAAGTTTTTTTTCTAAAATGGGTTTTCATTGAGTTATATGTGCTTAGTTAAAATTAAATTATTCCACATAAGTAAATCAAATCTGTTGGAATGTATTTAATATTTGGAATGATCATAATTAATATAATATAATAGGTTCAACATAATATTGTTTCATAATGAATAGCACAAAATGAAAAATATTCTTTCCATGGTTAAGGTTATGAAGAGTTGACTAGGATGGTTAAACTAAGAGATAAGGGTAGGAATTCAACCAAAAATTTTCTTCTTCTTATTGGATGATGTAATGCCAATATTAATATATCATACATTCAAATTCATGTATAACTGGAGACACTTTCTCTATAATTTGATCTTATATTACTAGAATCAAATTAAAATTTAAATGTGCATATGTCCCCTAAATTATAAAAGGGAACCTCTTCTCATCACTTATTCACATAAATTTATCCCTCTATATCAACAAAGATGTACTAAAAAACTTTCTATATTATTTCCCTTCATCATAGATGTTTTTTTCTTTTCAAAAGGATAATATTTCAAGGCATAATGTGTAATCCAATGTAATTATATCAAACAAGAGGAGGATAGAGCACTTATCTATCTAGATCAAAATAAGGCATGTGTTTTATGTTACAATATCATTTTTTAATTATGTTATTTATACATAAATTTATAATCATGAAATTATATTATTTATCTTTTCCCATTAATATATTATTTATTCCCCTATAGTACTTTCTACAGATTACATGTTTCCCTTCATTTTTCTCTTATTAAGCGCCCAAGTGACTGAGAAAATATTTTTAAGTAAAATTGTCTTTATTTATCTCTTTCTTCGTGTAACATTTTATCCCATGCCAATATTTTTTTTAATTTTTTCATGAATTCTCTAATATTATCCATTTATTTTTAAAGTCTTTTTCACCCATGTTTTTTTATAAAATTGTTTTGAAGGAAAATTCTTTTCATATTTGCATTTGTTACTTTTGAGATTTTACCTAATATTTAAAAGTAATTATTATTTTAATAAACATAGGATCAAAACCATTTCCCTATTTTATGAATTATATTTTCATTGAATCTTACTTTAAACGTTAATATGATTATTTTCAAAGAAAATGTTTTCTATAATATTTTAATTTTTTTATTTTAAATAATTTATTTAAAAAAGAAACATATATATTCCTAGAGAAACATTTAACTCATATTGTAATGGTATTATCATATATAAAAACATCATTCTTATTTTTTTTAGGATTTTAAGGGGATATGAGCAAAATCTACCATCTTTATTCATGCTCGATGTTGTTTACAGTTGTGATTTTTAAATTTTAATGAAACCCATTTTCTTTTCTATAGGTTAATCATTGATGAAATGATAAATGTTTTCATAATCATGTGGCTTATATATTAATGGGTTATGATTATGTGGTTGTTTGGTCTATTATATACCACTAATAAATTTGTTAAAGATTAAATTTTTATGAACATAAAGGGTATACATGAGGTTAAAAAAAGACAAAAAATTGGATACACTAGAGTTTATCCAAAGCCTATGTAGGTACACAATATGTTATCCAAATCCCAAGAGAGGGTGAATGGGAGATTAAAAAGCATGAAATAGGTATACAAGTGGTTAAACCAAGCCTAACTTGTAGTGAATATTTTATTGGTTATCCTTGAAATAATATATCTATGATCATGATTATTACATAATTTATTCCACACATTCATGACATGATATTATTCTAATTTTATTATCTTTTGGATAATGTTCTTTGATTCCATTATCATTTAGTTTATATGAACTGTGAAGATTCGTGTTAAGACTCATGATTATATGGATTATTGGTTTAAAATTAAAAGTGATAAGATCATGTTCTCATAACCTTATTAACATTGATTATTTACATATTATCATTAGCTCATATCTCCCTTATTAACCATTACTAATTATTTGATCTAACTCTTTCATATGTTTTCTTTTCCATAGGATATAAAGAAAGGTTTTCAATATTATGTTTATAATAAGGGAATTAGTTTTGAAGAACTACATGGGAGATGATATAGATCATTCATATACAAGTTGTTTATGGATCCATTCTTCTAAAAGAAATTAATTTTTATAATTATAATAATCATCATAATGATATGTTAGTAAATTCATCTAATAAGATTTAATAATTATATATGTAAATTTTATGTCCCTATTATTGATATCCAAGAAATATTTAGTTACATTTTTAATATAGGTTGAGAAAAAATTATTTTTTTTAAGAAGGTTTTTCCTTGGTCAAAGACCAAATAAAAAATATTATTAAAAAAAGGAATTACATGTGTCAAAATGATGGGATTATTTTACAATCACTATTATAAATGGGTAGTAAATCTACAGAGAGGTCATCCAACCAGGTGGTGACATGGTTGACTCTCATATTTTCAAGACCATTTGTCACCATGTTTTCTTCACAAAAGGCATGAATAATAATATTATTGATGTTTATGAGAGAATGATTATAGTCCATTGAACGTGTTGTAAGATGCTATAATAGGTGCATCACACCATTCCTAATAGCTTAAACGATGGTAGTTGAGTCACTTTCAATCCAAATATTGATCCAACCATGTTTCTTGGGTAAGAAGATATCATAGATCACGATCATTATTTCATCATTCATAGTTGAGGAGATGACACAGGTTCCATAGAAACATCCAAGAATCCGCCAGGAGTAATTTCTGAAAATAACACCAACACCTGAAGTGCCCAGTTATCATTTAGAAGCACCATCAACATTAACATTGATCCATCCTAGGAGCAGATCATTGCATAACACATAAAAGTGAGTCTAGGTAGAGGATAAATACCATTAATCCCATACCAATGCAGAATCCCAATTCCATTAATTATGTTGTTGCGAAATCCCTTTTGAATTGAAGAAACTTCCTGAATGGAAATGCGGATCCATATCTGACCTTAATTTTATCTATGTGAGTATTTTTTATGAATAATATCATTCATATCATACTATATTACATGAATAACTTCAACAATAGAAGTTAATAAAATGATGTTGAATATATGAGATGCTCCAAGATCCGCACAACATCGAAGTCGAGAGTTGATTGAGTTATTAAGTAACCATGTCCACTTAAAAAGATCAAGCACATAATTACATAGAGAAGTAGTAGTAAAACAAGAAAGAAAAATATGTTTAATTTATTCGTGATGTTTTGGTACAAAGAAAACATTTTGAGCAATGATGGATCCCAAAAGACTGAAGACAATTGTTAGTGGGAATCCTCTTGTGAACAATACGCCAAATCAGAATGAATCATGAAGGTTTTAACAATAATTTATCAAAAATATTAATCCAATTTAATATTTTATCAGAGATAATAAAACCATGGTTGTAAAAAAAATTATTTGGTAATGAAATTATGATAAGGTTCCCAAATTAAAAAATCATTAGTGTTGGAATAAGGTTAGTTATCAATGACATAATTGATGTTATCTGTAAAATTAAGGTTGTGAGAGATAACAACATCGTTGATATTATAGTCAGTGTAATTATGAAGTTTATTAGGGGAAATCATAGATATGTGAGGTGAACCGGCCCATTTTTCATGCCATAAATTCATGGAAGATTCTCTAGTGACCATACATCTAGAGTTTGAAATGATGTTGGAAAAAGAATTCTTAGTGGAAGTACAAGTGGAAGAAATCATAAATTCAAATTTATCTTTTTCAGTTTGTCAAGAAATCTATTTTTATCGAAAAAATGGAGTCATAATTGCTATGAAAAAGGTTCTATGTGAGTCGGGTTTATAAGGAATCAGTAAAGAGTTTTATATTTTTTATACTAAGACCACCCTTCTCCAAAGGTTCGCAAAAACTAGACCAAGGACCAGTCACAAGTCTCCTTTCAAGTTTTCTTCCACTCCAAACATAGTTTTTTATGGCTAAATTAATTATTTTAAGAATACCAACATGCCCTTTATAAATCATCAGAGAGTATATCTTTTAATATACAATCATATATTTGACAATAAAAATCATTCCTTCCATATAGAGGAATTTGCCTTTCCAAAATGAATATTGGTGGAGGATTTGGTCAACAATTTTAGAGAAGTAACAAGATTTTGGTCTACCCTAGAAAAAGGGGACACAATTATTGGTGAGGGGAAGGGATCCTTCTTTATTACCTAAATCAATAATATTATTGGATTTTCTATTAACAGGAAAAAAATTTCCAAAAAAATGTAAAGGATTTGTTTCAACTAATTATTTGACCATAAATATCTTAATAGTGTGATAGGGAACATTTGAGATTTTGGAGATATTACATTTATCCCCTTCTAAAAAAGGATGATATCATACTCATATAAAAATTCTGTAGGAACATTAAAATTTCTAGAAGCCTTAATTGGATTAATCTTGTTTTAAATAATAAAGTGAGTGTTCAATCTGCTTAATAAATCATCTGCAATAGAAAAAATAATGGCAAAAAGAGGGTAACCTTGTATGATACCTTTTGTGCATTTAAAATAACCCTTTGGAGATCTATTAACAAGGATATATATACTGGCCAATTTCAAAAGAGTTTTAATTGTACTGATAAAGGAATCACTGAACCCAATGTTCAGAAGGACAATGAAAATAAAACTCCAATACATGGATTCAAAGGCCTTATAGACATCAATATTAATGAAAATATTACCACCCCTATTAGTTCTATTTATCATGTTAGTAAATTCAGAGGAACGAAAAATACTATCTTGAATTGACCTACATTTAACGAAGCCAAATTGGTTCCAGGAAACAATTTTATTGATAATAGAAGAATGTCTATTGGAACAAAGTTTGGTGATAATTTTATAAATGGTATTAATTAAAGAAATAGGTTTGAATTGGTGAGTTTCAGTGGAATTATCCACTTTGGGGATCAAGGAGAGAAACTGGGTGTTTAACCCATGAGGGAGAATACCTTTAGAAATGAAATCATTAACTTGCCTACAAACATCAATTTGAATGACTTCCTAAAAATATGAACAGAATCCATTATTGAAACCATTTGGTCCTAGATAACTATTTGGATTTAAACAAAAGACTGTGTCTCTAATATCATTATTAGAGGGATTTATTTTCTCATGTTATCTTTAAAGTTGAGCAAGGCGACAAGTTTCAATGTAACATTGATTTCATGTTGTGGATCAGTGAAAAAATTATTTCCAGTAGTGGTGTTTTGATGTTTGGTAAGTTCTTCTTAAAAATGAAGAATGTAATTATCAATTTGTTTGGATTTGGTAGTACACCATCCTTTAAGGATTTGTTTAAGATTTCTTAATTTAGTGGTACAAGAAAAATCATCCTTGCAATGATTCATGTAAGACAATGAATATTTAATAATGATAACACAATTATGGTTAGAATACCAAGTGTTTTAAAATATAAAGGGAAGAAAAGGCTTCTGGGGTTTTATAGAGAGATTGAACATGATAGGATTGTGATCAGAATTATGTTTATGGAGGGTTTTTCTAGAAATGGTGTCCCACATGTCCAGTGCTATAACATTTTTGAATTCTCTGTCAAATGTTCTAGCCACCTACCTATTATATTTTCATTTATACCATGTATACTTGGAACTGGAAAGGTTATTTCCAATAAGGTTATTAGCCGCAATATAATATTTAAACTCCCTTGAAGATATAGTGGAGTGATTTGGTCCCATTTTCTCACTTGGGGAGAGGATAGCATTAAATTCACCAACCACAAACCAAGGGTTCGAAAAACTATTTCCAATGTATGAAAGGTCAATCTAAATATGTCTCATGTCTTTGTATTTATTATTATCATAGATAAAAGAACAAAAAATATGAGAGTTTTCAATAGTACAGTCACAAGTGAACTCTTGCTTTGATGAGAAAAATGAGAGGAGAAACTGATCTTTGGTTTAGAAATTAAAAAAACATTAGAATGATGAGTATTAATAAATATTTATAAAATAATAAGAGTGTTAGGGTTCACAATGCCTTGAAAATTAAAAACAAAATAGTCATTATAACACATTTTTGGGGTTGGAACTCCTTTTATCTTATTGTATGAACCCTTCGCCTAGGAAGATCTTCTATGGAATTTTGTTAAGCTTGGATATGACTTCTTTCCCTTTATACTCCTATTATCCATTGAAGAAATGTTATTTGTATCTATATTAGCATCATCATTTAAATAGTCCTAAAAATAACTCTTATTGGAGAATTCAATTTTTTGTTATTTAAAATAGTCAAAGAACACTCAATCTAAACTCTTGGAAAGTCCTTACAAGGTAGAGAATTGTGTGAGATTGAAGTGCAGTGGGTGACTTCGTCGTAATCAGCGGTATGGGTATCACTACCTGCACCTGAAATCAAATTAATGGTGTTGCACTTGACCATAGGATAAGCATGAATAGAATTATATTTAGTATGAATAGTGGGATAAATCTACAAATTTTATAGTATCTATAGTGATTTCATCCTTAACATGCAAGGATGAATGGTCTATATGGACATAAAAAAGAGCATTCTCGCTAAGGCCTCTTACCCCATTAGATGTGTGCAGTGGGAGACCATCACAATAGTCACCCAAACCACTAGAAAGGAGAACAGTTTCCTTGGTTTTGTCATTACTATGGTTAGAAGGTGTGTATGAAGAGCTAGGGGACTACTTGGAGGAGTTATTAGCCTTCATGTGTGTCTCAGCCAACACATGTTTTGGATCATGTTAAGACTGTTTAATGATATCCATAATAAAAAAATCTAATTCCACAACAAAATAGTGTTCTTCAACTACATGATCATCCTTTTTGACTAATTTTTCCTTTGATTTCCACATATCATCCCCATTGAGATTCAAAGTCTTTGAATATTTAACCCAATTTTCTTTTTTCTTCATGGAGGGATCTAGTTTATCAAGGGAATTTCATTTTTCCTTTTTGTTATTTTCTGAATTCAGTCCATTCATATTCATTTGATTGAGTGACTTTTTTATTCACCACTCTACAGTTTAAAAAGAATTCCCTATGATATTAAAAATATCTCCAATGGGGGTATTACCCTCATATTCAATTATATTTCTTGTTCTATATTAATTCTCATTGAATGTGATACTCTGTGGGAGATTAGATTATAAATTCACTTCTATCATCAATATATCAAAGAGGAATAGCTCACCATTCAAGGCTCGTTGATCAATCTTATGGGACATGAATATGCAAGAGGATATGTAATTTACAATATTCGAGTGCCAAAAGTACCAATTAAGGCCATTATATCTAACCCATATCTTGGATTTAGTGTTTCTATGGGTGTGTGTGTTGAATAAATAAACCCAATTAGAAATACTATGTAGACCAGTTTTGAGTTGAGTATTTCATATGTTCCATACTCAATTTAATTAATCCAGGTAGGTAACAAATATATGAAAATATCCCTTCCCTTTAGGCACAAGCTTTACATTTAAAAAACCCCAACAATGTGCAATGTTGTTTTTTAGATTAGAGTATGACCCTGGTTTATCACATTTTTTGAAGAAGATGCACCCCATAACCGAGAACTTACACATTTGGGCTCTTTGTAGAAGCACTTTAGGATCAACCTCGAATGAAAATCCTCTATCATTGAGCATTTTTTAAAAAGGAGGTTTCGAAGATGATATCTTGAGATGATCTGAGCCTTTGAGAGCCTAGAGGAAAGAAATTACTTTGTATTTGTTGATCATATCATGAGTTGGATTAGCTTCCTTGGGGGGTGTTTCCTCCTTCGTTTCCAGAGGCTTAGAATCAAAACAATGCTCTCATTCAGGGACAAAGATTCCATAAATCACCCAATCTAGTGACTAGAGGAAAAACTAAAACTGATAACATGATGTTGAATAAATAATTTCATGGCAATGTAAAATATATTATTCTTAAGGCATTACAATCTAGTAAAGCCTGATTTGAATTTTCCACCACTGTTGATTTTCTCCCATGACTAGTTCAGAAAAAATTATTAATAATACATTGGATAAGGAAATTTATTGGATAACATCTTATTTTATAGTAAATAAAGGGGTGATATTTTATTAGAAAATACTTCCCTATCTATGACTAGAAAGTTTATATATTTTTAGAACAGATGCATCATGGGGGACCAACTCTATATGTGGTTGATTGGGTTTTGAGTCCCTCACCACGATTACACATTGATTGGGTCTTGGACTGCATGCCTGGCTAGACACCCATGGGGGATATTATTGAGTTAATTTATAATTTCTTAATAAAATATTATTAATGAATTGAATAGATAATTACTATGGAAAACTAGGTTAAACTAAAGGTATCATATATTGAAAATAATGTGCTAATAATTACACAATATAAAAATTATGTTCATGGTTATAGGATTCCCCGCTATGATTATTATTTAAAATATTGTGTTTCATTGTTTTTATAAATTTTTTAGAACAAAAAACAACTCTATTATGTCTATTAATTGGCCTCTTAGGAAGCTAAATGTCATAGAAGATGGACTAAATATTATTGTTATTATGATTATAAATATTTATCCATACATGAGTCACACCTATCATCAACATAGAGAATGGGGGATCAATATACAATTGTTTCCTTTATAAGGGTCATATGGCTTCTATTTGTGGGTCCATTGATCCACTATCTTCTAACTAATGGATCAGTACAACCGATAAATTATTTTATATTATCCAGTGTTCAAAACATGAAAAATATATTTTAAATGACCATTATTAATAAAGTGAAGTGGGTCAATCGAGGAATCCTATCAATAATATAATTCAATGAGAATAAATTTCTTCCATGGTATGGGATGTGTTTCTGAGATTATTTTAGAAAAATAAAAACCAAACAAGAATGAAGATGAATCATCCATTTTTCGATATGTGTATAACAAAACATAAAAGAAAATTTTCATAAGAGGATTAGTGATTGATTTAAGTGTGGAAAGAAAGGTAATCATGCTCAAGTTCAAGGGTTGATAAAGATGATATGAAACACCCAAAAATTATAGAATATAAAAATTATATTTTATAGAGTATAAAAAATGAACAACCAAGCTTAAACAACCCACAAATCATATTTCTTTAAATTTAATATCTTTAATAGCTTATAGAACATGATTCCCTGAGTTAGAATGACCTATAATATAGTATAAAGTTATAATCCTCCCATTAAATTACTGTGTATGAATAATATTAACTAAATAATAAAATCAATGGTTATTTATTGGTTTGAAAAAAAATAATAAACAATTAAAGTAAAAGAGAAATGTTTTATGAAAAAAATATTTTTTTAGAAGATGGTTGAGTCATGATTTTCACACTTAATTTCAAAATTTTTTACCACTTTTTGAAAATTAAATTAATAAAATTAAAATAATTTCTGAAACAATCATTTAAAAGAAATTTGTATATTATTTTAATGTTTTCATAAATGTTTCATTATTCGATGACTAGTGAAAACTAGTAAATTTTAATTGAAATTTTTCATTACTATTAAATTATTTAAAAAGTTTAATTACAAATTATATATTTTTTAAAGAAAAAATCATTTCAAAAATTTTCAATTAATCATATTTTTTTTGTTTTAATCATTTTAATACTATATTTGTTATAGAAACATTGTAAACCATTGAAATATTTCACTTTAAAAACTTGTTTTATCATCCTATCTATAGGATTAATTTTAAATTAAAATTTTATATTTCTAGGAATGGAATTTGGAAAAATGCATTAAATATTTGGAATAGGAATAATTTCTAATATCTAAAAATTTTATATCATATTTTTTCCCATAATTAATAGTGAAAATAGTAAAAATTGATTACCATGATTGAGGAAAAAATGGATTTACCAAGGATAAACTGTAATGATAAGAATTTGAATTACATAATTTTTTTTCTAAAATATGTTTTATAACTATATTTATTTCCAATAATATATATTTATTTATAATACTCTATTTTAAACCATTATTATATTAAAAATGTATGTGCAGTATTGTTTTCTAAAAAAATTCATGTGTGACACTCACCTCACTTATAAAAGTTCACCCCTCCCCTATCATCATTATACATTAAAATATTTTTGGTTCAGACATTACCTATCCAAATAACATTAAAAAATACACAATATAATCCTATAATCCATATTTTAGTCATCAATACATCCTAAATATTTTTATGTGCTATCATATATATGATACCTTAAGAGGAGGTAATTTCCCTCAATGAGTTTTTTTATTTTATTTCTTCAGCCACATACTTAAATTATTTTTAAACCATGATATTAAAATAACCTTGTTTATCTTCCATATAATGAGATTTATTTCTGTAAATAAATGGTCCATAGCCTTCCCCAATTCTATCAAATGAGTTATGAAATCACCATCAATGTGTACGGAAGATTACTGCCTCAGGAACCAATGCCATTTTTTTCCATTACCACCTATGACTATTGGGTATGATGATGGATATAAAGTATATATATTATATTTTTAACATATTTATTCATATTTATTAATTATATCATTTATTAATTATTTACTTTCCATTATGTGGGTCATATATTATCATCGCTCTTCTGTATGTCGAACCACCGCCTCACGAAGTGATGTGATTCTTTTTTCACTAACGCTTTTCATGGAAGGTTATAAGGATAGTTTTGACAACTTTATGTGATATAAATTAGTAAATTTTATATTAATGACATATTTATCAATATAAAAATATAATTTATCATTTTAGTTCTTAATTATTCCCTCACTGAAATATGAAATCATTGTTCATGTACATGTGGACAATAACATTCACCAAGTGATGTGACACTAATTTTATCACCACATAACATTGATGATATATGTAATTATATTCAAATAAATAGTTTTTTATTTATGAAATTGTTATAATTATTTAATTATAAAATATTACTTTAACTCATTTCTATAATGACCTTTGAAAAATGGAAATGTTACTCATGTGTATGTTCGACCGACTGTCTCCATGATCATAACATACATCATTTCTCAAAACCATATTTTATTATTGGACCTGAAAGTATAATTTATTTATAAATATGATAATTATTTCATTATTATTATTCTGGATATTACAGAACTATATAGTATGTGAAAGAATCAGATATTTCATGACAAAACATGCGTGGGAAAACAAGGCAATTAACACCCAAAACAATGAAAATAAGGAATGATTATTAATGAAGTGTTGATTATAATTTATAAAATAATAATATATGATATTATAAATATCCATATAGTTCTATTATAATTTTATACGATGTTTAAAACCACAATAAAGGTGTTTAAATAATGTCAAAAAAATGCATGTATAAGGTAATGGACTTCGTCTCAATTTCCCTTCTCTGAGGAATATCATAATGTTATGAAACTAATTTCATTTATGTGTTTTTGTATAGAAATATGACATGTAATATATTATTTAATTCTTAATTAATTGTATTTAAGGTTTTAATTTGAATTATTTAATCTAATTAGATTTTACTTGAACATTAATAAGTGTTAAATAATTTTATAACTCAATTTCTTTTCATCGGGTTATATTACTTCTTCATTATCATTGACATTATAAGATTATATGTATAAATAATTTTTAGTATATTATAATGTATTTAAACTTGTTTTGTATGAATTTACATAATATTCACATAAACAATTAGTTTATTAATTATCACTTTAGCATTAAGATCATTGCAAGGGATTTCATCTCAATTTCCATTTCCTTAAGACATATTTGTTAATATAAAGCAATTTACTTTGATGTATGTTATATATTACCTATTTTATTTATTTAACATGAATAAATATTTATTTTTATGTTGGAACATATATTCTCAATGAATATATGGTCAACTTATATTCTTTAATTTTGTGATTTTATCTTTCTCTTGGGGAAATCGATTTCTTGGATCATTATTCATTCTTCATTAAATTTATATTGAATATCCATATTCTTTATATCATTTATATGATTATTTCCTAGACCATATACCACTCCTACATATATTTTTTTCCTCTAAATTTTTTGGATTATCTTGGGATATGTTGTTAAATTCATATTCATTACTCTATATGGATATTTGATGATAATGAAACTTATTATTGAATTAAATAACTTATTGGATAAATTTGGAATGCTTTGGACATGAACATATAGTTTGGTTTGATTATATATAGACCCTAGATTTATAGTTATTCCAATGATATGAATCATTTGTCTAGACATAATTAAATGGATTTCTACCCATCAGATATAGTCTATCTTGAGGAACGATCATGAGAATAATGGTTTTTATGATGCCAAAGATCATAAAATCCATAAATAATCAATTTTCCTCATTATGAATTATGTTAACATTATCCATGTTATTTTCAAAATTATATTATCTCAAGATTCATTTCATTATCATCTTGTTAGTTAAATGACATGAGATTTTAGTTATTTACAATTCTATATATAATATGACATATATTATTATCCATGATATTTTCACAATTATATCATATTGGGATTCATTACATCCTATGTTTATTGATTAAATTGTATGTGTTATTTAACTTTCCAAATTTATTTTTTTACTAATCTATTTAAATGGAATTTTTTTCTCATTATTTACCTTGAAATGTTGATTATTCTTATTGATTTATAATATCATACATTATATTTAACCGTTAATGATCGTTTAGAATCCCCTATATTTTTTCCTTTCTTAGAAATCCATGAAATGTTCTATGACTGATATTAAGGGATATTCTGGAAGTAATAATGTAAAAAAAATTGTACATTTTCGTTTTTCTAATTTAATAGGAGAGTCAAATATGTATCTGATTTACAAATACTACTAAACCATCATATCCTTTGAGATGTGATGGATTGTATCTATTACCAATGTAATAAAGGAGAAAAAACTCTGGGATACTGAAGTTCAATCATAACAATTGTCATTATAAGAAATTTATTAGAATCCTTTGTAACTAGATCTAGTAAAATACGGATTATGTATCATAACCATATAATGTACTTTGAGGATAAGTATATAAGAACATATTAAAGTGTTGATATGGTTTTTATTATGTGGTTTTTTATAGGAATAAATACTTTTATTAATAATAAAACTAGATGAGGTTATAGAAAAGTTTTTAATAGGTGTAATTACTATAAAAATGTTACATTATACTTGACCCTATTATATCCTAGTACATGATAATGGGCCTTAATCCACACCTAGAATGACACTCATGGGGGATATGCTTATCATAGTTAAAATTTTATTTCCAAACCATTGTGATGATTTTGAATAGATAATGACAATGAATGACCAAGATTGAACCTAAGGTGTATTATATTGATGAAAATAGTGTCATTATTTATTCAACCATAAATGATTATATAATTTTCCCACTAATTTAATTGTTTATCACACTATTATTTTTTATATCTCTTAATTGGTCAATGTTAATGGAATTGTGTTATCCTTGAAATTGAATTCTAGTGTTGTGACTATGACCAACCAAATGAGATGATTATAAGAGTTAAAGATAACATCATTATGAATAATTATTTATCACAAAATATGATTACCAACTTATAAATTAAAAAAACATTAGACCCAACAAAAAATATAAGGAAATAGTTTTCAATGAACTCGAGTGGTGGAGAACCTAGATGAAAGAAGGCTTGATTTCTATCATGTCAGAAATGTGGAATGTGATACATAAGGAATTGTCTTAATGGAAAGATAAAATTATGTATGCATATGAGAAAGAGAATATATCTTGTAATTTCAAATAATAAATGAATAGTATGATAGAATGAAATAAATACCATTCAATGGATCCATTTATATTTCATTTTATTAAATATTGTGAACCAATGAAATATCCCAATAAATTCCCTCTTCGAAAGGTTAACCCTTTTACTATTGAATGAACAATGTTGACATAAAATGGATGATATATTTTTGTATTTTGATTGAAGAATTAAATTATAGAATAATATTACCAATTGTATTCTGGTTAAAAGAATCATTAAGAATCTTTGGATTTTATTAAATTTTAGGTGAATATATGCAATCATTAAATTACTAGTTTTGGATACCATCATGGGTTTATGAGTTAATGATTTATCAAAAGTTCAAATCCTTAAACACTTATTTTTAAATTTTATGTGTTTTTAGTCTACCAATGTTAAGGATATTTTGTTATAAATTTATTAAAATAAAACCTATTAATATAGTATATATTTTCATGAAAAATATGTTATTTAAGGAAGAGTTCCTTTATATTTTATAGAAGTATATTTAAATGTATTGATAACCTTTAGGGTTAATATTATCATTAATTAAACTATAATAATAATAAAATCATTTTATAATAATTTTTGGAAAAAAATAAGTTATATTGTAAACCATAGTAGAGGGGTTACTTACTGATTAATTTTATTTGAAGGATGTATAACATAATTTTTTGGGAACTATATAAGAATTATATTAATATTTTTTTTTTAAAATTACAACCAACATACATGGTAAAAACCCATCATATCTGGAAAGGTCATGGGGATTAAATCAACAACTAAAGGATGATAAGGTTTTAGCTCATACCACTAGCATACATGATTTACTAGTTAAAATTATATTTTTTTTGTTAAATGATTGGATAAATGATTATTAATTATGAACTAGTGGTGTCACTATTTAGGATTATAGATTAATGTATTATATTGGATAACTTTTTCTATCTATATTAGTTTTGGAAAATAGGTAGAGATAAACACACAAAAAAATCACTATTTTAAGGATCTTATGATCTGTTAAAATTGAATTTTTGTGCTTCAGGGTTAAAAAATTCATTCTTGGATATTCATTTCATGAAGTAAGTGATGCCTTGGAAATTTATTGAATTGAAAATAAAGGATGAAGTTGTTCTTATGAAATATAAATATATTGGGTAGGTTTATTTACTTATATTTTTATATAGTAAAAAATTTCCTCAATATTAGGAAAAGAATATTTAAAAACACTAATCAATTAATTTAATATTCAATGAATCAAATGGACTTTGAAATCATCATATATTTTTTGGTTTTGTGGTCCTTAAATTTCAATTTATTATTATATTTATTTTGATCAATGGTCTATTTCAGCTTCTATAAATATTTATTCTTTAATTCAATGTCCATATCTTAACATTTCACCAATATTCTCATACTTAGAAACTTAGTTATATGTTATACCATATTACCTTTTAAATTTCCTTTATATCATGTTAAGATAATGTTTTACTAATTCTTTTTACAATGTGGGTTTTCAATAAAATATTTTTCAGATATCAATAAATTGATTACAAAGATCAAGAATAAATTATGGGGACACAATATATTTAAGTTGGAGATAATGTAACACCCAGAAATTATAAAATACTAATATTTTATTCGATTGAATATTTGACTCTCAACATAAAGCTTAAAAACCAATAGAATATATTTCTTTAAATTTAATATCTACGATAGGTTATGGACCATGATACCATGACTAGAAATGAATCAAAAAATTACATAACATTATAACATATCGATTAAATTGGTGGGTATGAACTGTAATAATTAAATTACGTAAATTAAGAATATCAGTTGATCAAAATTAAAATAATAATCATTAAAAATTAAAGGAAATGTTTAGAAAACTATATATTTTAAAGAAGGTTTTCCATGATTTTAGCCAATAATTAAAAATTACTTTATACCAATTTTGAGAAAATTTATTTTATAAAATGAATTTATTTAAATATAATATCAAAATTATATTGAGTTTATTTATTTGGTTTTTTTAAAATTATTTATTTTTCAAATAATAGTGAAGGATACATAATTTTATTTGAAAACTTCCTTTTCTTTTAAATTATTTGTAAAGATAATTTATATTTAAAAATTTATGTAAAGTGAAATTAGATTAATTATATGTCAATTAACCCAATTTAGGAAATTTTAGTCATTTTAATATAAAATTATTATGTAAATTCTTTTTAATTTGTTTTAAATGTTTCTCTTTAAAACCACTCTTTCTTATCTCTTATATAGGATTAATTTTAATTTAAAATTTTACAATTATATAAATGGAATTAAAAAAATGGATTCTATATTTGGAATCAGAATAATTTATAATATCTAGTAATATCACCATAATTTTTTACCAAAACGAATAGTAAAAATAGTAAAAATTAATTACCTCGATTAAGGTAAAAATGAATTTGCCAAACTAAAAGGATAAAGATAAAAATGAACATAAAACATTTCTCAAATACAATTTATTGAAATAGATTGAACCTATAATGTATAGAGATATATTATACTCCATTTTCCCCTTTTTAATGGAAAAAACATGGCCACATCTTTTTCTTCTCAAAATGCATAGGTGCGCCACTCACCTCACTTATAAACAACCACAAAGTATCCCCTTCTCATAACTCCTTCAAACCCTTATGTTTCAAAAACAAACATCCCAAATAATTTTAAAAATTTACACAAATAATCCTATCATCCTTATTTTGGAAATAAATCAATCATAGGAAGGCATTTGTGGAAAACCTAAGGAGGATACCTGATGAAGAGTGAATGTTATTCAATGAGAATATTTATTTGATTTCTTCCTACAACTAGTCCAATTATTATTTAAACTATGTTTTATAATAAAAATTATTATAATTCATGCAGTTAAATGTTTTTATTTTAAGGTAAATAACCAAAAAAATCCACATTTTGGTCAAATGGTTTATGAAATCATCATTAATGTGCACGACGGACTACCACCTTGCAGACCAATGTCATTCATTTTTCCATTACATTCTCTCACAATTGGGTATGATGATGGATGATATATATATATATATATGATATTCATGACATAATTATACACATTGAGTAGTAATATCATGTAAAATATTTTAATTTCCATTTTATTGGGGATATATAACTTCACTCATGTGTAGAGTGGAATAACACCTCATAGAGCGATGTCATTCGTTTTTTACTATATCTTTACATGGGAGGAATGAAGAACAATGTTATTAATATATGTGGTATAAATGACATAATTATTATATTACTGAAATATTTATAATTTATAAAACATAATATATCATTTTCTCTCTTATCCTTTCACCTACCCAAAAGATGATAGCATCGTTCGTGTATGTGTGGACTATAAACATCACTAAGTGACGAGACTCTCTTTTCATTAAAAAACACATGGATGATATATGTAAATGTATTAAAGAAATTATATTTTATAAATGATATTATTATATTTTGTATATATAAAATATTAATTACCTCCATTCTGAAATGATCATTGAAAAATGGAAATGTTACTCAAGCATACGTATGACCTACTCTCTGAATGATTGCAACATAGTTAATTTTTCAAAAACAATTATACAAGATTGGTATTAAAAATTATAATTGATGTATAATTCATATAATTGTTTCATTATTATAATTCTGTAGTTTATGGGACTATAAAATATGTTCATGAACCAGATCATTCATGACAAAAGACACTTTAGAAAACAAGGGAAATAACACATGAAAAAATTAAAATAAG
Source organism: Viscum album (assembly GCA_963277665.1). Lineage (NCBI taxonomy): Eukaryota > Viridiplantae > Streptophyta > Magnoliopsida > Santalales > Viscaceae > Viscum > Viscum album. The sequence continues at coordinate 526,858,632 of OY728150.1, forward strand.
GAATGATTAATAATTAACTATTGATAACAAGTTATAAAAGGATCATATATAATATTATTAAAATTATAATTATTTTATTTTAAGTGAATAACATTTTTGAAAACACTATAATGGATGTTATACCACGTTTAACCAAAAGGAAGCATAAGGTATGGGACTTCATCTCAGTTACCCTTCATTGTGGAATATTGTAATTTTATACACATAATTTATTTTATATGGGGTATATACATCCCATTTTACATGTAATATCAAGATTCATTCATACTTTAAGGTATTTGATACTCTAATTTATGTTATTTCATCAAAGGTGATTTGTCATGTAGTGGTATTGAATTTTATAAATAAATTTCTTTTCATTTGGTTATATTACTTATTCATTGTCTTTGAGATCATAACATTGTGTGTGAAAGTAATTTCTAAAATATTATTATGTATTTATAATTGTTTTAAATGAATTTAAATTTGATATATATAATATATTAGTTAATTAATTCTCACATTAACGTAATGATCATTGCAAAGGATTTATTCTCAATTTCCATTTCTTTGAGTCATATTTTTTGCTATGCACTTATTCACCTTCATGTGGTGTATATACCGCCACATTGATGTACTTTACATTAATACCTATTTATTAATGATTTTATGTTAACAAAATAAATTCTTGATGAATAGGGCCACCTATCATTTTTTGTTTAATTTTTTATTATTTTCTTTATCTTGTGGCAATCACATTATTATAAGCAATTTTAATTGAAATTGAAATTTATATAAAGTATCTATATTCATTATATCATAGATATTATTAAATCCTAAATCATATCCCATTCGTACATACATTTCTTACTTTGAAATGTATTTGGTTATCTTTGTAAATATTCATAAATGTCTATTATTCTCTCCATATATATATATATATATATTTTATGATGAGACTCATTATTCTTGAATTAAATTGATTATTTGATATATGAAGAATTATTTGGAGATTCAGATAAAGGTGTGGATTAGTTATAGATAGCCCCTCAATTTATTGGTAGTATCGTGCAAAAAAAAGTTGGATTTACTTAGTTAAATTGGTCTCCAACCAATTGTTTTAAATTATATTTTAGAAAGATATTGATAATAGAAGTTCTCATGATTTCTCAAATCAGGAAATCTAATAATGAAACATTTATTTTATAAAAAAATCAATTATTATTATTGTTTATACTTTCAAAATATTATTTTCTCTAAATGTATTTCATTCTAAGTTTAGTAATTAAATTTAATGGGTTTCTATTTGTTTGCCTAGCCCTATTGATTATTACTTAACTTATTATCCATGAGTTTTAACAATGATATTATCTCTAGATTCATTACATATATAGTTAACTAATTAAATGGAATATTTTATTTACATTTCTATATGGATTATTCTAGTCAAATTATTTAAAGTATATGTGTGTTTATCTATTTATATTCCATGTTGTTAATGATTATTTATTCCTGATACTTTCCACTACACTTAACACTTCTTAAGAATTTGAGACCTCTATTATTTGTTTTATTTCCAAAGAATCCATGAAGTGTAATATGATTCATATTCAAGAATTTTCTATAGGGAATAATGTCATTTTATAAAAAATGTGTTTCAATTTATGGTTCCAAATATTATATGGGGATCATGCATGTATGTTGTTTACCAAGGATACCAAATTATTAAATCCTTAGGGATGATATTCCCTATGTATTATTCCAATTTAATAAAGTAGACACTAGGTTTTTGTTATTAGAGTCGTCTAACTAGATGATCCATTTTAGAAACCACTTAATCCCAAAGTCATTGGGAAATCTCATAGGATCAGAATTATGATGTGGGGTACGATAAAAAATTGGTGAAAATTACACTTATTTTTCACTATAGAACACATAATATATTATTCTATTATAGTCCTACCCACTCTTATATATCTAAATAATTTTATAATGGAATCATTTTTTCACTACAATGATTAGATATATAATTAGTAGTAAAAAATTATAACAGTAGGATGATTGAATCTTATGTATATGATTCTTCTATGATTTATGTTTTTTTGAATGTGATTCCTAATTTTTTTTATTCACCTTCTAGTTAAATATATTTTTATTTCATGAATGGCTTTTATTTATTTATATAAATCCCATATTAATTTTTATGGAAGGGAATTAACATTTTTTATTCTAAATAAAATAATGTGTTTATTTCAATGTAATGATATATATAAAATTCCAATGGAAATTACATCAATTGTTTTGGGAGTGGTTAATATTCAAATAAGTTATTTATCTTTTATATTTGAGGATAAACTCAATATTAAAGATATTCCTATTATATGGGAGTTTGTTGAAGTATTTATAAAAGGGATTCCTAGTCGGCCACTAAATTTGGATGTTGAGTTTTCAAATGAAATCATACGTGATACTATAGTAGTTTCTATGATACCATGTATAATGGAACCAATTGAGCTTCAATAATTGAATAATAAATATCTAGTAGAATGTTGATAAGGTTTTCAATTGACCTTGTGTGTCACCTTGTGTAGCATCAGTTCTTTTATTTAATGAGAGAAATGGATCAGTGCAACTCCAAATTGATTATTATGAACATAACATGATCACAATCACGAATAAGTATCCTCTTCCCTGTATTGATGATTTTTTTTCAAATCAATTACACAGAGATAAATATTATCCATGATTGATCTTTTATATGTATAATCTAAGCAGATGGTAAAAAGTGATTACAATACCAAGATATCATTCTATATGAGGTATGGATACTCTGTATTTCAAATGATACATGTTGATCTAACTAATTCCGCCACTATAAAATTTTATTTAATGAGAAGTTAATTTAAAGATTATCGTGATTGGTTTTTCGTAGTAATTATAAATAATTTTATTATACATTACAAGAGAATGAAATATCTTGAGGAGCACTTGATAATTGTACCAGAGACACAAAGGAAGGAAGAGTTGTATGAAAAAAATTACCAAGTGTGAATTTTATATAAAAAATATACATTTTTGTGTCAAATAATCTCTTATGAGGGTATATCAGTGGATCCATCAGAGAATAAATATTTATTAAGAACAGTCCCTGACTAACCATTACAACTCAGATATGATGTTATATTTATATCATCTAGCTATTATCTATAGTTTATAAAGAACATGACGTGTATATCAAATTAGCTCACTATGTTAACCCATAAATGAATCGATTTTCTTATAGTGTGATTAATTTAAAGAAAAATTAAAGGAACTAAAGAGAAGGTTAGTTGGTGAGCCTATGATCGCAATGACCTACAATTGAGAATGTTTTTGGATTTTTAGTTATGCATCGATGAAGGGGAAATTATTTTGTCTTATGTAGAATAATATGGTTTTAGCTTATGCCCCACACCAATTGATTTTTCTCAAGTAAAAATAGCATACTCATGAATTGGAGTTAAAAATATTAATTTTTTAATTAATTAAATGGTTAAATTATCTTTAAAAAAGATGGTGTGAAATATATAAGGATCATTTAATTTTAAGGGTACATTTCAACCATTTCCCATACAAAATGGAAATATGAAAACATCACTATGGATTTTGTCATAAGACTCAGCGAAACATCTAAATACATAATGTTATATGGGTTATATTCGACCTCATCAAGATGTTAACACACATCATTTCTATTATATAAGATTACAAACTTGACCAAATTTATAGGATATATATTATATAGGTAGTAAGGACACATGGAGTACCACATTATATTATATCTGAATGACATTTGTTGTTTACCTTGACGTTTACGTGATGTCTTCCATAATATCTCGATACATAGTTGTGTTTCAGTGATTCCTATCATGCATTGAAATAATTTTATATTAATAGTAAAATTAAAACCCTAGAGGATATACTGAGATCCCATTCTCTAAATTTAAATTTTTTTTAGATAAACATTTTTTAGTAAATTTTTCTTATAACAATAGCTTGCACTTGAGAATTCAGAGGAATCTTTATAAAGACCTCAATATAATGTAGTATAGAACAATGAAATGATAGCATAGAGTTGGATAAATAAAGTTATTGGGAGATGAGTGACATGAATAAATGGTATATAAGTTTAAATCCATTTAGAAGAACATCATGAAAATTAAGAGTTGATAAAAGACTAATGATGATAATCATTAGTGAGAAATGGAATTCAAAGTCGGTGAGAATTTATTCCTAAAACTTTTTCCATGGAATAATTCTATGATATTTGGAAATAATGTAATGTTGAGAACTATGTATATTACTCCCTTTGAGATTCTTGATCGATTGTGGATTGTAGCTTGTTGCTTTGTCATACCACTAATCCCCTCTCAAGTACATGATGTATTCCTTGCATCTATTTTGAAGAAGTGAATACATGATCATTAAAATATACTAATATCAAAGGATAAAGATTTGGATAATAATATTTATTATGAATAAAAACATTTATAGGTATTTGATAGTATAGATAAAATGTTATTGACCAAGGTTAATCACTAGGTTTAAGTTATTTGGAGGAATCGGAAATTCAGGGAAGCCACAAGGGAATCCTAAGATACAATGAAGTTGAGAAATCAAAATATTTATTATCATGGTTATGGAATTTATATGAAAATAATAAATTTATTGGGGGAATAGTTTAATACCTTATTACTCTATATAAATTTATTTATAAATAACACTGTTGTTTTTGATAACTTACTTTACACAAAACTCTGAGTCTAAATGAACCATTATAAAGTATTCCATTATAATCGCACAATTAATTTTATATTTATGAATTATAATAACCATGTTAGTAAAATGATTATAATTTGTATAAATAGTTTATATTTTTTGATTAATAAATAATATATCAGTAGTCAATTTTTAGTAAAGTCGTATAAGCTCTAAAAATATATTTTTTTCAAAAAAAGGATTCTAAAGAATTATTTATGATAACATTTAATTAAATTTTACTATTTTGATAAATATTATATGATTAAATGATTATTTTTTAAATTATTATTTTAAAAATATTTTTGGGGGTAATTATTAGGTTTTTTAAAAAAATATTTGTTTTTCAGTGAATAGTGAAATACAAATTTTTTTAAAAAAATTAAATAATTTTCATTAAATCGAGTAATTTTAAAACTACCATGATAATTTGAGTTTCATATTCGAATAAAATATATATCATCTAAATATAAATAATATAATTAATTTCATATGAGATATAATTATACCTGATTTTGGTAAAAAATAAATTTTGGCCATAAAAATGAAATTTTCTAAAAACTTTTTTTATGTACGCAATATTTTTTATATTAATAAATTTAATTAATTTATTTTTATTATTTTATTTAAGGGAATTTAAATATTATATTATCAATATAATATTTATACATTCATTTAATGGTTTTTACAAGTCATTAAATTGAAGTAAATTCAGTTTTATGCTTAAAAATGCTTATATATAAAATGAGATTTTGTTTTGTTTTGTGCTGTTTTTCGAAATGAAATTAATTAAGCTACATAAATTTAATCTGTTGAAAATTATTTCATATTGTTCAAAAGAAAATAATATAATCTAATATGGGTGAATTAATTTTTTTCATAATGAATAGTAAAAGAGTAAAATTTTGTTAATATGGTTAAGATTTATAAAAGTTTACTATCGGGTAAAACTAAAAAATATGGGTAGAAATGAAACCTAAATGTGTCTAAATATAATTGGTTGAATATATTTCAATCTTATATTATCCTATATTTTAATTCATTCTAATTTGGATCCAATTTCACATGAATGTGACCATATATTTTTTAAATCGTTTATGAACATCCATGTGTGTGTGTCTTCTAAATTATAAAAGGTAACTTCTTCTCCTCTTTTATTAAATCAATTATATTCTTCTAAATTATCCATTTTGTACTCCAAAACCATCTTTGATTCCTTTAAATCAACCTATCACTTTTGGTCTTCTCATAAGATGAATATTTCAGGGCTTAAAGTGCAAGATAAGTGATATCTATCAAATAGGACAATGTTAGAAAGTATAATCATAAGAAATACTTGGGAGAGGATTTTTATGTTACAATATCCTTTTTTCCTATATATCTTTTTAATAAATTCATGATGATGAAATTTTATGATATATCTCTCCAAAATATAGATTATTTTATTTTAATTTAATTATTTATATAGAGTAAAATTTTCCCTTTCATTTTCCTCTCTTAATGTACTCAAGATACTAAAATATTTTTTTTAAGGAAAACAAACTTTATTAATATATACGGTTAGAAATCATTTCAGACATGCCCATATTTCCATTAAAATATGTTCGAAATTTTTTGTACTATTATCTGAAGATTTATTAATGTCATTTTTAAAATGTCTTAAATTCTATAAAAATATTTCAGGGAATGTTCATATTATTTTTTTAATGAGGTATTTTTGACTTTCAATAAATAATGTGAAAGGAAAAAATTTTATAATGAAAACCATAAGAATAGTTTTTTTTCATTTCATTACTTCTCTTTTCATTGTAGAATACTGTAGGACTGTCCATGTTTCTTTTCAAATAAAATATTTTATATAATATTGGGTCATTTTTTATATATTATATAAGTTATTTCAAAATGCTATGTGTATTTTCCAGAAGGAATATTTTAGTGATATTTAAATGTATTTTCATATATGAATATATTCTTCTATGTTTTTTATACTTCATTGGGGAATGATAAAATTCTACCATCATTATTCATTATTAGGATGGTTTATTATTATGATGATGAAATATCGAGGAAACATATTTTATTTTCCATGGGATATGATTTAATGAAATTATAACTATTTTCATCATATTTTGGCATAAATATAAATGCATTATTCTTATGTGAAATGGTTTTTTGTAATATCCCTTTGATTCATTTGGTAAAGATTAATGTTTAATAAGATAAAAGCGTACATAGGACGTAAGAGAAAGCCCAAAAGATAGTACATAGGTGGTTATCCCAATCCTAAAAGATGCTACATAAGAAGTTTTCTAAAGCCCAAGAGAGGGTACATGGGAGGGTATCCCATGCCTGAGCTATGAATAAGGTTGGTTAGCCTAATACTAATGTGTGATGAATTTCATTACAGGTATACTTTCTATAAGATTTTTATGATTATGATTATGAAACACTATCATTCACTCCTTTATAAAATATTCTTATTCTCATTTTATCCTCTCATGTATCATGTTATTTGTTTTTATCATGAGTAATATCCTATGAAATACCAAGAATTTTTCATGCTCGTGCTAATATTAATTTTTGGATATGAATTTTAAATTTTCTGATCATGTTCTCATAGAATTATGCTCATAATATTTTTACATAGGATCCTTTATTTTTATCTCAATTGATTTTTATTACTGAGAATATGTGATCACCCTTTCTTACATTTTACTTTCCTCTGGATTTGAGGAAAAAAAATTATATATGATTTTGATTTTTAAAAGGACCGAATAACAACTGAGAAGGGGGGGTGGGGTTAATTCATCTATTCACTTTTATAGGATTCAATAATTTTTAATAACATAACCCTTGGAACTTATTAAGATATATTTCAATATTATCTTTTCATAAAGGCCAATTAATGCAAATTATGAATAAAAATAAAGCACAAAAGGTTTACAAGGTTTCACCTAATTGTGAGAACATACATCATTGCCAAAGGCACTCCCTTGGGTCTATTTAAATTAAATATTAAAAAGATGTTAATAAAACTTGTACCAAATCCCATTAGACACTTTCTATCTCCTGATAAGGATGATTATACTAACTACCGAAATATTAAAATGTTTTTATATAAAACAATTGTTCCAAAAAATAATAAAAACATTATTGAAACATCTCCACAATTACTCAATATGAATCCTCAGGCCGATCTAGAAGGATCTGATTTTCATAATATGATAAAGTCAATATGATTATCCCTTACTTGGACTAATATTCTCAAAATATTCTTGGAAACTCAGTCTAATCATCCTCAGTCTATTTGACTCAATACAATTAAATCAATAATATGAACCCATTCTCATTTTTCCAAACACAAACTACTTTCAAATTCTCAATATAATATTCTTCAGTCTGATTTACTCAATTAGATGGACTCAATATGATGTTTCTTAATATGATTCTTCTGTCTCATAAACAAAACATTTAGGTGTCTGATATTTATCTTTGATCTTATTTTTGAATGAAATTTCACTCGAATTCAACAGTTCTATGCCATTTATGCTCACATAAAACAATACAATGAACGAATGATTTAATAATCTTTCTATACGCAACATGGAAAAGAGATAGTTGGAAAATTCAAAAACATTACCCACATCCTCAGATATCAAAAAATTCAAAATATCTCAAATTTAAACATAAAATTTTAATTTTTTAATCATCCTCACATTTCTCTGAGATTTATGAAAAACTAAATTCCACAATTGACCTCTTCAACTATTCATAATAGTTTTCTAATCTCCTTTTTGAGTATAATTCATAATCAACCTTCTCGAAATTTTTAAAATTTATTTAGTCTACTGTAACTTCCTCATCGTCAATATGATGTATCTTCCTCAACTTTAATATGATGTATCTCCCTCAAATTCAAAACTATCTTTCTTTATTTATTATATCATTATGATGGTCCTTTGTTTTTATCTAATTATCAACTAACTTTCTTTTATAGATCATTATGATACGACTTTGTTTCTTTGAACATTACAACCTACCTTTCCGTGTCATATCATTGCAGTATTCTTTTATTTATCACCTCATTACATATGGAATTACTTTCTTATCTCATTACGATATAGCTTTCTTTATCAACTCATTACGATATTCTTATATTTTTCAACTCATTACATTGATCTTCCTCAGCTTCAGCCTAATGGAATCCTCATAATAAATGAATTAAAATTACCATGGAATTATTATTATGAAATATTTTACCATTATGATGGATATCCCATTATGATGTTTTTTATATGTGGATGGAATGTAGTCTATTATTAATCCACATAGGAACGCGGATCTTCTTAAAAAATCAGTTGTTTCACACATTTTGACATCTGGATCCAATATTCTATGTTTTTTACTTATAGATATGATGAAAACATTATATTTATCCCTAGAAATAATTCATTCATAACGATTCCACCATTTCATCAGAATATTTTATCATGATTATATTTCATTATTTATAAGAACTCTATGATCAACAAATCTTCAACAAAATTTTATTCGAAAGTTTTAAGAAATTTGAACTCATTACATTACACTCCTCAAAAAACCTCTTCAGCATCAATAGGACTTATTCACTAATATAGTTCTATATTTCCTACTCATCGAGATTCTTTCATTTTTTGATTATGAGAAAATACAAAATACTGAAAAAAAATTTCCACATCTGATTATTTTTAATCCAATGATCTAAATTTGATGTTGTTGTATCTTATACTCTGAGTCAGGTGATTATCTATCTGTTCCTCTGTATTTGGAAAGAATATTTCTTAAAAAAAGTATCCCCTTTTATGTTTGGGTTCAATCTTCCAATAACTTGTAATGTTTTTAAAGAACTCATTATGGTGGTCTGAGTCTAATTTTTGAGAAACATAAACATTATTTTGCAAAAAGGATAGTTAAACAAAATACAAAACATTTGTTAAAACAGTTTACATAAATTTTCTTCAATATCCCCAATAGTATTTGATTAAAACCCTCATTAAAAACTTTTCCAACTCTTGTAAATCTTTAACAACTAAACTTTTGTATACAAATTATTTTTTTTTTACTTTTGTCATAACATATAATTCCTCAAAATAGATTGTCCTGAAACCACACTACTTGATAAATTGATATTTTTGATTGAATTATATCCCTCAGTGAAAAGAAAATATTATGTCCATGTTATGATTAACTCTCCACCACATTTCCTTTTCACTCTACTGTTTCATTATAACAAAAAAATCAGATTCATTTAAGAGAGATAAGTAAAATAATTACAACGTAAAAAAGTTGTTACTTTCTCTCCCCATTTGTCAATAAATTCATAATCATGATGTGTCTACATATTTATGAGGTTTTTTAATTCATGGGATGAGGATTAATATTAATTTTCAACCTAAATTAAAAAAAATCCTTCTTTCGGCTTATATATTTTTAAAATATAAAAAAAATACTTTATTGCGATTTATTCCAACATAACATTTGAAGTATCAGATTTTTATTTTAAAAGTAAAACTTTATATCATTGTGTTTTGATCTTGAATTTTTTATATTATTTTTTTGAAAGATCAATTTCACTCTAATTATCACAATGTATCTTCAATGGTTTAGAAACTATTACATTCATGTGTTCTAGCTGAAATTTCATAAACAAAATTTGAGCACAATCCGGAGTACATTCAACAAATACAGATTCATCTCTGCTCCAAGTTACTAATATTTTTTTCTTAATATTCCAACTAATGCAACAATAACCAAATAAAAATTATTTTCCTAATATTGATTTTATATCATTATAGTATCTAGCCCAATCAGCAATAGTATAACCCTGACACTTCATCTCATAATTTCTTTTGTATAACAACCCATATTAAGTTGTTCCCTTATCATATCTCAGAATCATATCATTTGACAACATATGTGACTTTTTTGGAATATATTGATACATGGAACATAAATTCAAAACATAAACAATATCATTTCTTGAGGCTATAAGGTAATGTAAATTTTTTTCATCTTTCAAAAATATTTATAAACAACAATTTTTTTGTACTCATCTTTACAAAACATTTTGCTAATAGATATAGGATTATAAGGTTCAATATTTTATGCCATCCCAATCATCATTATCAATTATCAGGAATAAATTTCATGAGATAAGCAAATGCATTTTTCTTTTTTTAAAATGGTAATCCAAGGAGGGATGTTAATTCTTCTAACATATAAATTTCAAAATATTTCTTCATTTCCTTATATTTTTTCAAAAAATTTATTCATCCACATAAAAAATTAAATCATCCACACAAAAATTACAATTAGGGTTTCATAGACAACATATTTTAAATATATGTTGATATGAACTTTTCCTTTAGAAAGTTTTTATTTTCTCAAACAATTTTCATGTTTAGAATACCCTGCACGTGGAGATGTTTTCAATTCATACAATGACTTCTTCTGTTTATAAACTTTTCACATCAAAATCATGTAGAAATAAACAACGTTTTTCAATAAAATGTTCTTCCCCAATATCACCTTTTATGAATACTGACATTAAATCCATATAATATACATTGAAAAACTGATGTGCAACTAATGAATGAAACATTCTAATAGTTTCTAATAATGAAACAGGGGAAAAATTTTCTTCAAAATCCACTCCTTGAAGCTGTGAATATCCTTTAAAAATAAGACTGAATTTTGTTCTTGAATCATATGTAGGATCATACAAATTGTTTATATAAACCCACTCAGTTTTGAAAAAAAAAATTTACTGGCCATGAAACAAGATCCCATTGTTTATTATTCTCAATCCAACCCAACTCTTAATTCATCACATCCACTCATTAATTATGTTCAATAGCTTCTGAAACTGATACTAGTTCATCTTTTTTTGTAAGTGAAGTTTGATTTTATAATAAAAAATTTATTCTTCTCTGAACAGGAGCCTTTTATTTCCCCGATTCAGCTCGGGATGCCCCATCGCAATGATGGGAAGCGACAGTTTCCTCGTCAAAAAGGTTCTGTCTGAGAATTGGGGTGATTCAGGGCCAGATTAGTGCATCCGCCTAATACGCTTTCCCCACGGTGGCACAATTTTGAGAGCGTTGGATTCTGTCCGAACAAATCATCACTTCGCCCCACGCTTCGCATGCCCTGTTGATCTGGATTTCCACCCTCATGCCTGAAAGAACCCCAAAGCGGCATTGATGATGACATGTGATCCGCCTCCTGCAATATGAATGATGACCTTCGGTCCGTCTATTGCGGTAGTATGGTTGATTGATCCATTGTCCGCTTGCCGTCTTGGGCATTTCCTGGAAGGCCGACCGTTGTGGATTTCTGAATTCGGGACACGCGATTCACCCTTTCTCATTTCCCTATGTTCGGGCAAAATCTCAACGCCCCTAGCGTTGTCCCGCTCGTCTGTCGGAACAAGTTGGGGGGATGATACATTGATTAGCCTTGAGGTCTCCTTTCCTAGGAATGACCTCCCTCTTTTCTTTAAGAATCCAGGCCCAATTGTGGATGCCTGAAGCTTGGTTAACGCTCCCGCGAGACAATGGATTGTGGTTGAACATGTGCATGTTAAGCCAAAAGATGCAGATAAATATGGTGATTCATACAAATGGATCGAAATATTGAGTAGCGGAAGCAAATGTTTTGGGAATGGCAAAACAAAGCCCCTAGGGATTAGCGTGCTGGATAAGTCTTTCTAATGCCGCTACCCTTTGGCTGGCGGCCTCCAGAGCTGCTTCTCGCTCTCTGCGTGCCCTCTCCTCGTCGGCGGTCGCAGCACGCAGTTCGTCGATTCTTGCCTGTGCATGCTCCCGCTCGACTTGAATTGTGACCATCTGTTGGCCCGCCTCCGTCATCTGTACCTGGGCGTCGATCAGCTGGGCCGTTAGTTGCTCCACAAGCTCAGTGCACGCTGCGACGAAGGCCTCCTTCTCTGCCGCCTGCCTTTCGAGACGCCGGACTTCCTGCTCCGCCGCGAGGAGCGCCCGCGTGTTCTCCGACATGTCCCGACATTGTGCGACGTCGGCACGCCGGCGGCTCTCGCGCATCTTTTCGGCCATGAAATCACGGACCGTCAGATGGAGGCGTTGAGCATCAGCTCCCCCGGCACACAGGAAGCGCAGCCAGGTTTGGAGTGACCCCATGCGCCCCAGCCACTCCGATGGGTCTCGCTTGAGGAAGCGCTGGATGCACTTCCACCCCCTTCGGCGCGTTATCCGGCTCTCCTCGACCGCCTCTGCGTCCGAGTCATCCATCTCCTCGGGGTCGGCAGGCCGGTAGGCAGGGAAGGCAGCCAGCAGGTCTACTGCAGGGTCCGCCCCTGGGATGTCCTCACGGGGGATAGGTTCCCCAACATCTGGGCGACCTTCTTCTCTCGCCCCAGCGGCGTTGACACCCTCGTTAGCCCCCGACCTCTCTCCGACGGCAGCACCACCGACTTCCGTAGCCCCCTGATCAGCAGTTGGTGGGGCCGGCTCGGTTTGGGAAGTCTGTTCCGGAACAGGCGGCATGTCTGCCACTGGTCCACTCGTAGATGGCCCGGGTTCGGTAGCCCGACGGGCCTCCAGTCCTGAGATCACTGCGCAGGGCATGCTGTGGTTAGTCACGGATCGTTAACGGCAAGCACCAGCAGTAAAGTAAGGAGACTTACGGGAGTTCAGAGCGTCATCTTCCGCTATCCCGGCCGCCACAGGAACAATTGCAGCAGGGGACCCTTCCGTGCTTGTCAATTCGATAATGGGTGCCTGGCCCCTGCCTTGTCCTGCTGGCGCCTCTCCTACTCCCGCTGAGGACGCCTGACCAACATCCGTGTGCTCCTGAGAAAGGTGGAGAAATGGGTTAGAAGCTGCATAAGAGAATGGATGAAGCAGGTTGAGTAGGGATAGAAGCGGGCCTCAAGGAGCTCAGTGACATCAACATTGTCAGAGCCGGCCACCTCGCCGCTCTCCCGCGGGCTCCCCCGATGGGACCTTCCCTCGGAGCCTTCATCCTCCCCCGTCTCCTCCTCTTCCTCGGAGTCGTTACTGTCATCTTCTCCCGGCGGCATCTGTTCTGGAGCGGGTTCTAGACCGAGAATCACCTTCACCAGAAGGGATGGCTCCGCACGCTGAACACGTTGGCGCGCGTACTCGTCCATGGCCGTCAGATACGCATACTGCCGGTTGAAGTCCACCCTGTCGGCGATCTGGAGGCGCCCGACCTCTGGCAGATAGATTCCTTCTCTGAGTATCTTTCGCCAGATGACGTCGGTCCCCAGTGATTGCCGCATGGTCATCCAGGCCGACCACAGCGCCGGGAAGACTGCATCGTGGGAGGGTTCGAGCAGACGCCTTACCTGCTTCCCGGGCCGCTCTTCGACCACCGCATGCGCCCCCTCTCTGGGCGTCGAGGTCGTAGCGGCAGCCTGCGATGTACCCGCCGCCGAAGTCCCTGCTCGCGCCGGCTCCGCTACTTGGCGCGCCTCCGTTCTCCCCCGTGTGGCGGCGCCTCGCCTCCTTCCTTGACGCCCGGTCTCCGCACGGGTGACCTCGAGCCGCCGGACTGGCTTCCGTAGAAGCCCCTCGGGGTACGCGATGGCCCAGTGTTCAGCGTACTCGGTTGCCAAGCCTGCGTCAACCCCGGTAGGAGGGAGAGTGATGACGTCACCAGAGCCAAAGGCGGCGAACATCAGCCACATCTGGCGAAGGACGCCAGGGTTCGTCTCCTCCCGGACAGCAGTGAATACCCTCTTCGGCATCCGTTGAAGGCACCCGAACTGCCTGGCGAACCGGGTTGGCACGTAAGGCTCGCAGATCACCTTCCCGTCAATCCGAGCCACGAGCACCCCGCCCCGCATGTTCAGGAAGTACTCGTGCTGCTCCAGCGGACCCTGCCCGTTGTCGATCATTTGGCCAACGGGAGTGGGGAACGGGTTGAAGTTTAAATTGGCATGATTGCCAATCAGAATCCTCACGCCCTCCTCACTTAGGGTCATCGGAGCGACCCCCGCAATGTTCAGCAGGGAGGGTCGCAGGCCGTTGCTCGGAGGAATGATGGCATTCGGAAACGTGTACCCACCAAGGTGAGCAGCCACCCAGCTGTGGAAGAATTGGAAGGGTCCACAGATCCTTCGTGGTGACCCCCCTCGCGAGATGTGTCCCAGGATGGCATACAGCTTCGCCAGTACTGGGACCCCGAGGTTGTATCTTTTGTTGGCGGCCATAGCGCCCGCCATCGCCAGTGTCGCCGGGCGAACGCCCATTCTCGCGTCCCGCACTGGCAGGAGCCACCCACTCAGAAAGGCGTCCAGGAACGCCGCGTACCGGACATTTGGGTCCCGGGCCTCGATGACGCGGTACCCCCATGAGCGGTAGTCGCCCGTCTCCAGGACCCGCCAGTAAGACCCGTTCCGGCTCCTCTGAGCCGCGGTCGGGCACCGCTTCCCCCTGCCTGGCATCTTGACCGCCGGGTCATGCTCCAAGAATTGGCCGAACCACTCCTTGTAGGCTATGTCCTTCTGGAAGTCCTTGATCCCGAGCCGCTGCGTAGCCATGTCAAGCAGATGCCAGGTCAGAATGGGAGTCAGTGACCTGTCTTCCCAGGTGTTCTTCGGTGGCAGGAACTCATCGTATTGGTAACCCTCCAGCGGGATACCTCCGATGCAGTGGATGTCCCAGAGACCGATGCCGACCTCCCCATGGTGAAGATGGAAGGTGTTGGTATCCAGGGACCAGCGGGTGAACAGCTCCGGCCCGAGCTCGGACTGCTGGTAAAAGTGGAACTGCGACGTCCACACTGCCTCAAACAGGCCGATGTACCGCAGCTCCTCCGCAAAGTGATCGCAAGTGTGGCGTACCCAGAACGCCCAGGCCCACTCACTGGTGAAATTGCCCCCAGACCGCAAGTCCCAGTCCTTCAGCCAGCCCTTGGTGTCGTCGGTGACACTCTGGCGATATATGCTCAAGTAGAGGGCTGGAGAGTTCTCCGCAGTAGGCTCACTTCCGACGATGGTTCACGTCCTCGGGTTCAGGACATAGACATCCAAGTGTCTGGTCTCCCTGGCAGGATGCCCATTGTTGGTGATGTTATAGCGGGGAAGCTCGTCCTCCCGAGTCACCCAGGTCCGTGGCGCATCAACCTCGAACCCTGGCACCGGAACCTCATCTAGGATGCCGAAGTTCCAGAGCGGCAGGTTTTCCGACAGTGGATATGTCTTCTGGGCCGGCGTCAGCAAGTCGAACAAGGATTGATTGTTGGAAACAATCTCCTTGGCTCAGTAGACCTCCTCGTTCGTCGCCATCTTAGCTCTGCGAGTGGCGGCATCCCCCTCATTTCCTTGATTCGCGGCCATCTCAGAAACTCCGGGAGTCGTGCGGGTAAAGGGATGAAGCGTGCGGGATTGGACGAGGCTGGTAGAGAAGTTTGAGAGTTGGCGCGCAATCCTAGTGGACGGCGCGCAATCGGGAAGTCCGTCGCGTAAAACCCCGAGTGTTCGCGCAAAAGCAGGCTGAATTCCGGACAGGTTTGCGCGACGAGCGGGCGAATTCCGCGCCGGAAAAGGCAATTTCGCGCACGAGAGCTTAGAGGCTTATCGCGCGGAAGGCCAGTGTACGGTGCGGGGGACCCAGGGCCCCTATTTATAGGTGAGGCCGGGGGTCCGCGCCGCACGGAAAGCGCTTTGCGCGACCGCGACAGCAAATTTCGCGCCCGACGCCCTTTTTTGCGCGCCACAGTCCCGCGCCACCCAGGACTTCGGCATTCCGGCGTCTCCCTCAGAACCCGATCGTTGCGACCTCTCGCCGATCAGATTCCGAGGGGGGGCTTTTGTAGACGCCGGAAAAGTCCGTTGTTGCCAAACAAAGCTCCGGATGCGGAAAGCGAGGTCATATTTGGAGTCGGAAGCGTGTTACGGAGGGCCCGGAGGCCTTGCGCGGAATTTTGGAGTCCCGCGTGCAAAGTTGATGAGCCGCGCGCAAACCTCCTGGGATGCGCGCAATACGCTGAGCCGGCGCGCAATTTTGCGCGCCGGTGGCCCGTGTGACTCCCTTGCGCGCCGGGCCCGATTCCGCGCCCGCGACGAGAATTCCGCGCCCGCGGACTGGATTCCGCGCCCAGGGTTGCCTATAAATATAAGGCGACCCCCGACGTTTTGGAGGTTTCCAGAATTCGAAAGGTCTGTCGTGCGCGCAATCCAACCCCTTCCGCGCGCAATGCCGATCTTCAGGTAACCTCTTTTCTTTCGCGCAAGAAAGCCTCAGGGTTCGCCTTCGCGCGCAATCCCTTGGGCTCCTTTCCATTGAATAATTCTTCACCCTAAGGCCTTCGCGCGCAAAAGAAGCCTCTTGCGCGCAATTGCCCTCGGGGTGCGCGCAATCCGGTCCGATTGCGCGCACCCCCCCCCCTTTTCAAAGTGGCCATTCGATTAAAGAATGAGTCGTTGCCCCCGCGCGCTATCCGAAGCCCGGTGCACACAATATCTACCTTCCGCGCGCAAAGCGCTGGCCCAATTGTGCGCCAGCCCGCCCATTTTGCACGCCGACCCGCGGTATTGCGCGCAAAGCTCCTCTTTTGCGCGCAAACCGCCAGGGTCGCCCCCTTTGACCCCCTCTGGGTACCCGCCTGCGTGGCGCCCGGTGACCCTCATCTTGGGTGCCCGCACCGTGCGTTGTCTTCCCGTGCAGCCCTCCAGGCTCGCGCGAAGTGACACGGACCTATCGGCGGCTTCAATGTCCTGCACGACGTTAAACTGCATACGTCCAACATGACGTTAAACTGTGCCACGTCCTGCACGACGTTAAACTGCATACGTCCAACATGACGTTAAACTGTGCCACGTCCTGCACGACGTTAAACTGCATACGTCCAACATGACGTTAAACTATGCCACGTCCTGCACGACGTTAAACTGCATACGTCCAACATGACGTTAAACTGTGCCACGTCCTGCACGACGTTAAACTGCATACGTCCAACATGACGTTAAACTGTGCCACGACCTGCACGACGTTAAACTGCATACGTCCAACATGACGTTAAACTGTGCCACGTCCTGCACGACGTTAAACTGCATACGTCCAACATGACGTTAAACTGTGCCACGTCCTGTAGGACGTTAAACTGCATACGTCCAACATGACGTTAAACTGTGCCACGTCCTGCACGATGTTAAACTGCATGCGTCCAACATGACGTTAAACTGTGCCACATCCTGCACGACGTTAAACTGCATACGTCCAAGTTGCATGACGTTAAACTGCCTAGTCCCCATCGTCCGCGCTGCAAGACGTTAAACTGCCAAGCATCTTCGTCCTCAACACACGACGTTAAACTGTACTTCGTCCGGCAAGACGTTAAACCGTCCGCTTCGTCCTCAACACACAACGTTAAACTGTACTTCGTCCGGCAAGACGTTAAACCGTCCGCATCACCCGATCTCGTGCCCTGCACGCAGGGTCCTTCCAGTTTGGATGTGGCCCCCACCCGCTCGTCTCTGCAGGGATGTCGGGATTGGAATGGCCTTCACCCACGGGGGTAGAGTGTCGCAAACAGAACGAACTACGTGGACTTTGATCCCTGTCTTATAAACAGGGTACGTAGGAAGCCTCTCCGAGGTTCAAGCCTGCCACCTGGTCGTCCCGGTCGTATTTACGTCGGTTCGTCCATCAGTGGACCCCTCCCGGGTTCACACTTGCGTTGATTCATCTATGAATCCGCCTCTGTGGGGGACTGCACGTGTGTATCTCCATTGTGCTTCCCCACCGCCTCGATCTCTTCGTGAGTCGGCTTGCCAACGTCCAGCATGACGTAAAACTGTGATCCACCCGGCCGTTCCATCCCCCTCTGTGCGAGGTGGTTCGGTTCAATCCTCCGCCCGGCGGCCTCGATCTCTTCGTGAGTCGGCTTGCCGACGTCCAGCATGACGTTAAACTGCATATCCGAACTACGCTGACTTTGATCCGCGCTACCGCGCGGTACGTAGGAAGCCCCTACGGGGTCCAAGATCTTCACTCCATCATCCACCATGATCCTTACCCAGGCCGCCACATCCCGGTGGGGTCATGCCCTTTCATTCCACTCCACTTCGCTCGGGAAGCCGCCCATGTGCTGGCCCCAGCGTCGGAGGTTCCCCGCAAGGGGTTCTGTCATCTGATCCACTTCTCGTGTTGATCAGTCCGATGCCGTCCCCGCTGGACGTTAAACGCGCGGCATACCCCGTGTTAAACATGGGAAGCTGAGGAAAACCTCAGGTAACACAGTTCCCCACACCCAGTGCGGGATGCCTCAGGCCATCACGCCTTCGAGAAGCCCTATTAGGGACGGAAGGCAGACATGCAGAGTCGCAGTGCTAAGACACGCCCCCAACACCCGGAGCCACCCGGTCTCCTCACCGCAGGTTGCTGCCCCGACCAGACTCCTTGGAGCGTCCGGGCAGAAGCAGCGTAATTAACCGGTGTCCATGCAGATATGGCGCTGGGAACGAGATTCACGAACATTCTTAAATCTATGAGGGAGACCCGGATTAGGCGACGAGTTCCGAGGAGACGTCCACAGAAGGAGGAGCCGACATCCCATCATCCCGGTTTTGATCAAGGAGCAGACGCCCCTGAACAAGGGACGAATGCCGCCCGCCCTTGGAAAGCGGGACTGCGGGGCCACAAGTCGCGCGCCCATCCCCTCGGGTCGACGGGTGCACGCGCGAACGCGTCATGGCGGAACAGCGTAACCCGACGCACATCCGCACCGAAACAGTTGGTTTAGAAAATTTCACCTGGTAGGCATCGTCGGAACCAGCCCGAAGAAGCTGCAGAGAATGTGGTTACACCTAAACCACATGTGAACCAAGAGCTGGTTCAGAGTATTATCCAAGATTTTCAAGCTGTGGATATGGGGAACCGGAGGAATGAACCAAGGCATGTGGATCATACCATCCAGTTCATGAAGCAGAATCCATCGAACTTTCGGGGTGATGCTGAACACAAAAAGGCGGAGGTGTGGCTAAGTAGGATGAAATGTATCTTAGATTTCATCAGCACACCATCAGAGCTCAAAGTAAAGTTGGCGACCTATATGCTAGAGGATCTTGCACGTCAGTGGTAGGATTTAGTGGTGCATGCTAAATTGGATGAAGGCCTAACATGGAAGGATTTTGAAGAATTGTTCAATAAAAAATTCTATCCTCACACGTTCAAGATCCAGAAAATGACGGACTTATTTAGCTTGAAGCAGGAGAGTCTCTCTGTCATAGATTATGTGGCTAAATTCATGAACTTAGTCAGTTTTGCACTAGAGGTTGCGGCAAGTGCGTCGTTGAAAGAACGCATCTTTGAATTGGGGCTAAGGCAAGAGATTCGATCGAATATTGTGGTGCTCTGTATTATGGATTATACAGAGATGGTGAATAGAGCGACTGTTTCTTAACATGATATCTCGGGATAGATAGGAGGAGGAATGTTCATACCTACAAGAAATGGTGGGAACTCAACCTCTGGGAATAAGAGGAAAAGGGACACATGTTTCCATGGTGCAAGTAAAAATCAGAACCAGACGGCGAGATCAGTGAACCTTCCTCCATGACCTCAGAGAAAATTAGGTTGTTTTCAATTTGTTTCTCTTGACCACAAAAGGTGATATTGTATGGCGCAACCTAGATCATGTCACAATTGAAAGCATATGGGGCATCTAGGGCGCTATTGTAGGAATGCTCTGAGATTGGGTGCGCGTTACACTTCCCAGACGTCGCAAGCATCGTATTCTTCGACAGGAGGAGAACAGTAGAGTCAGTATCATCATCATAACAAATCTAGGCATGGTGATTCTCTAAATACCATGAATCCTCAACCAGGGCAATATCAGCATGGCAACAAGGGGAACAGTGCAGCGACAAAGCAATTGTATGGAGCTGAGAAGATGATGGTCAATGATCAGGATGGACCATCTACGGTGAGAGGAATGATTCTTTTGAATTCTACCCTTGTGAAAGTGATCTTCGATAATACTGCATCGCATTCCTTCATTTATTCTCATGTTGTTGACTTTCAATTTTTAAAATTGGAAATGATGCCTTCTGTTTTGAAACTCAAAACTCCTCTTGGTGAAAGAGAATGTCAAGAATTTTTGTTTAGAGAATGTGCTATAAATGTTAATGGAGCTGAGTTAAATTGGGACTTATCGATGTTGGTCATGGACGTCTATGACATAATCCTGAGAATGGATTGGTTGACAATGTTTAAGGCTCATATTGACTGTTATAAGAGAACAGTTACTTTCAATACTGAGGACGGCATCGACCATCTCTTCAGAGGAGAGTGGATAGTAAAGAATGGTTCAAAGACATTGTTGGCACCAATGGTGGGAACGATATCTTACCAACTGGCAGTGTTGACTTTGGCATCAATGGAAGAGATTGAGTAAAATAGTTTTCTAGTTTTTGTGGATCAATTTCCAGATGTCTTTCCCAAAAACTTCTCAGGGTTACCACCTCTAAAAAAAAGTGGAGTTTACGATTGATCTCCTTCCGGGGACCAGTCCTATTTCCCTTCCGTCTTATAGGATGGAACCAACAGAGTTACGGGAATTTAAATCGTAGTTAGCGGAACTGGAAAGCAGGGGTTTCATTCAACCAAGTAAATCTATGTGGGAAGCACCAGTTTTGTTTGTGAAAAAGGCAGATGGAACTCTTCATCTGTGTGTTTATTATCGTAAGCTTAAGAAAGTTACGATAAAAAATATATATCCACTTCCACGCATTGATGATCTGTTCGATCAATTAAGGGGAGATAAGTGGTTCTCCAAGATTGAATTGTGATCATGATATCACCAATTGCGAGTTTGGAATGAGGATATCCCAAAGACAGCTTTCAGAAGTAGATATGGCCACTACGAATATGTAGTAATGCCTTTCAGTATAACTAATTCACCAGAAGTATTCATAGCTTTGATGAATATGATATTTCAGCGATATCTGGATTCTTTTATTGTGGTGTTTTTGGATGATATCTCGGTGTATTCATAGACAAGGGTGGATCATAAGGTGCACCTGGAAACAGTGTTACAAATCTTGAGAGATCATCATTTGTATGCCAAATTATCAATGTGTGATTTTTGGATACGGTAAGTTAGTTTCCTAGACCATGTTATTTCTGAGAAAGGAATTTCTTCTGATCTTGAAAATATAGAAGTCGTTATCTCTTGGAAACCACCAAAGAATGTGTTCGAGATACATAGTTTTTTGGTCTAGCTAGTTACTACCGACGCTTTGTGAGTGATTTATCATGACTAGAGTCACCAATGACAGCTCTGACAAAGAGAAATGCTCCATTCTAATGGACAGAATAATGTCAGAAATCCATTCAGGAACTGAATGTTCATCTTACATCGGCACCTATATTGCTCTTTCTAGAATCTAGACAGGGTATGTGGTGTATTTTGATGCTTCGGGATCAGGGCTGGGTTGTGTTCTCATGTAAAGAGATCATGTGGTTGCTTATGGTTCAAGGCAGTTGAAAGTGAATGAGAAAAATTACCCAACACATATTTTGGAGTTGGCTACATTCGTCTATGCTTTGAAAAATGGATACATTATCTCTTTGGTGAGAAATTTATTGTGTTTACGGATCACAAAATCTTGAAATACATTTTCTCATAGCGAGATTTAAATCTCAGGAAAAGAAGATGGATGGTGTATCTCCAAATGTTTGTCTTTGACATAATGTACACACCCCGAAAAGGAAATTTGGTGGTGGATGCATTGAGTAGAAACTTATATTCTCAGTTGGCAAAAGAAGATTCAGACAAATGGCAGTTGATGTCGGTCTTAGATGACATGCATGTGGAATGTGAAGATCGAGGTGATGTTGCTGTTTTCTTTTCTGCTACACCTGTTCTTGATTTAGGAAAAATGATCAAAGAAGTGCAAACATCAGATGCAGAATCTCTGGTGGTAGGTTCAAAACTCAATGGTGGGGAGACTATTGATGGATGGAAACTTGATGGGGGTTTAGTTTTGTGGTTCAGAGATCATATGGTTGTACCTATGGTTTCTCAGGAACAACTCCTTCATCTTATCACCATTCATGATGGGTTTTACACCCAGGTACACTGAAGATGTATAAGGCGTTGAAGTCGCTGTTTTGGTGGAGCGGCATGAAAAGGAAGGTGGTCGAGTTCATCTCACGGTGCTTAACTTGTCAGCAAGTTAAAGCAGAGCATCAGAGACCAGCTGTTATGTTACAATCTTTACCTATCCCAGTGTAGAAATGGGATTAGATAGTAGTGGATTTTGTTACAGGTCTTCCAAGAACGGTCTGGAAACACGATTCCATTTGGGTGATAGTGGATCATTTAACCAAGTCGGCCCATTTCATTCCTATTTTTGAAACTCATATGGTGGAAGATCATTCAAAAATATATTTCTGAGAAGTGGTAAAGAGGAATGTTGTACTAGTGTCTATCATCTCAGATAGAGACTTGAGGTTCACATCTCATTTCTGGAAATCATTACAGCAAGCGCTTGGGACTCAGTTGACTCTGAGAATAGCGTATCATCCTTAGACGGATGGGAAATCCGAGAAGATGATAAAAAATTTAGAAGATATGTTGTAGGATTATGTAATGGATTTTGGTGGCTCATGGGAGGAGAGAATACCCTTAGTGGAGTTCTCATACAATAATAGCTATCAAGCCTCGATACACATGGTTCTGTTTGAATCATTGTATGGGCGTCCTTGTCATTCTCCACTATGCTAGGTGGAAACTGGTGAAACTACAGTAGTTGGGCCGAGCCTTGTCCAAGAAACAATATAGAAGATTCAGTTGATTAGAAAGAGGATGGAGACGGCTAAGAGTCGTCAAAAATATTATGCAGATCACTGTCGAAGACCGTTTTCGTTCGTTGTGGGTGATCATATCTTCTTGAGGATCTCTCCAAGGCTTGTACATCGTCATTTAATGAAGCAGGGCAAGTTATCACCTAGATACAATGGCCCTTTTGAGATACTAGAACGGGTTGGAGAGGTGGTATATCGGTTGGAATTACCACCATGGCTTAGTTCGGTGCATAATGTGTCCCATGTATCTCAATTGAAAAAGTATCAGCCTGATCTTGACCATGTGATCAAATGGGATCACATTGACCTAGAGCTGGATGCTTCGTTGATACATATCCCGGTACAGATTGTGGATAGGAAAGAGAAAGGCTTGCGTGTAAAAATCATCGGTATAGTGTGGGTTTTATGGAAGTATGGTCAGATTCAGGAAGAGAATTGGGAATGTGAAAAGGAAATGAAAGAGAAATGGCCAGAACGCATTCAGTTGAGTGAAGGTTTTCTACTTTCCGATGACGGAAAGACCAATGGTGGGGATAATGTAATACCCCCAGTTTCTGTTATGTAACCCTTACTAGATGATTTTCCTGGTTTTAAAGTTAAGAGTGTTGAATGGGAGAGTTGGGAGAACATGGAATGATGTTTTGAGGCAAAGGGGAAGTCGCATGGGAGGCGCACGGTTTGTCTAAACCATGCAGCCAAACCGTGTGCAGTGGGTCTTGGAGGTAGTAGATTCTGCACGGTCAGCACACAGTTTGTCTAACCATGCAGCCAAACCATGTGACAAGCGTGGTTGAGGCAGTAGCTAATGCACGGTTAGCGCACGGTTTTTCAAACCGTGCAAACAAACTGTGCGACCACTTAAACGAGATCCTATAAAGGTGGATGTCATGCATTTTTGCCTCTATGTAGCTCATTTTTCCTCATAGGCGGCCCTAACTTGGGATTTTGGTTCTCCTAAGGTCAAGTAGGGTTCTC
Source organism: Viscum album (assembly GCA_963277665.1). NCBI lineage: Eukaryota > Viridiplantae > Streptophyta > Magnoliopsida > Santalales > Viscaceae > Viscum > Viscum album. The sequence continues at coordinate 526,883,237 of OY728150.1, forward strand.
CCATCATTCCAAAGGCGATCCTAAGGCTTCTCTTGGAGAATCGAAGCCGGATTCATGAGGTATGTGATCGTTCTTTTTTGGTTTCTTAGATCTACTTAGATCTAATTCTTGTCTTCTCTCGGTTTCTTAAATCTATACCCATTATGGGTAGATATAGGTGTGTGGATGACAAATATGACAATTTTTTGTCTTGGTTGTGTTAGGAGAAGAGATCTAAGGAGGATTCTTGGAGAATCGACCTGGTCTACTTGTGCATTCTCCGTTTGTTAGGGTTTTCATAAAAACCTTTGAGGTAGGAGGCTTCACTCTAAACTCCTCTTATTAGAATTGATTGGATTAGTTTTAAATTGGGTTATTTGAATGAAATTTATTTTTCAATGCATGGAGTAAATCTTCTTTAGTGATGATTTATGATTTTGATGAAATTTTGAAATCTTGGGGGATTGTTGTGAAAAGTGATTTGGCTTCTTGAATTTTAAATGTTGATTTTAAATTAGGGGTTTGCTGAAATGTTAAATGGTTTGATGAAATATGTATTTTCAATAAAAAGGGATGTTTTATTGAAATGGTTCGGTATTGAAATGGTGTGATGAAATTGGTTCATTCTTTGGTTTTCAATAAAATTACGGTTTTATTGAAATGGTTTGAATTGGTGGAACACACTTGGTTTTGATGGAAATGGTTTTCAATAAAAGGTGTTTTATTGAAAGGATGGGTTCGGAATGATTTTTGTGAATGTTTGGTGTGTTTTCATATTGCATTTGGGACGGATAAGGGTTAAGAGTCTCCCCCATCAGTGTTGGGATGGATAAGGGTTAGGGCTCTCCCTCTTCAAACATTCATATTGCATTCGGGACGAATAAGGGTTAGGGGTCTCCCCTATCTGAGTTGGGATGGATAAGGGTTAGGGATCTTCCCCATCAAGTATTCATGTGAATTTTCATTGGATAAGGGTAATAAGTCTCCCCCATCATGGTTGGGATGGATAATGGTTAGGGATTCTCCCCTCTTCCAGGTAGCTTGTATGGTTGGTTGCATGGGATTGTGAAATGGTTGGGTGTACCAAAAAGGGATTTAATGAAATGTTTCTAAAGCTAGATTGGTTACTTTTCTGGAAAAATATCTTGTTGAAAAATTGGTTTCAATTTCTCTTGGATGCATTTGGTAATGAATGGTTTTGAAAACATGTCTCTATTTAGTTATAAACTGCTGTTGATAAAATGTTTTATATAAACTATTTTTATATAATTGTTGCTAACTCTTCTATCATAGGGGCGTGAGTAAGGAATTAATTAAGGAAAACCTATTGAGTTTTATACTCACCCCTACTTTGGAACTTTGGTGCTTTTGCAGATGTTGTATTCCAAAACACAGGTAAAGGTAAGGATTATCATTACTAGTGGTTTGTGGTGATGCTTGGGAGATGTGGTAGTGCTTGGTGCATGGAGCTCGGTGTGGAGCTGTGGAGTGTGTCTTGGCTTGTTTTGGGTCTTTTGTTTATTCTTCTACTTGGTACTCTGATATTGTGTTGGTTATGTAATGGTTTGTGGAACTGTGTAGTTCTCTTTTGGTAATGCATGAGTTGGTCTTTCATTTGTTCATGCATCATATAGAGAATGTTTGGTTGCGCTTGGTTAGTTTACGGGTTATTTATCAAAGGTTAAATTGTCCCCCACTTTCATTGAGACCCTTCGGCATTTAATTCCAGCCTTTGACCCACTGGGGAAGTCTCTTAAGGCATAGTAATGACTCGTTGATCTCTCAAGACAATGGCAATTGGCGGGTCATTACAAATGGTATCAGCTTGTTCGGTCCTTTCCTAACAAGTAGTCATTGATGTTCTTGGTCTTGGAGTCGAAATTCATTCTTGTCTATTCCTTGGGTCGATATCTTAGATAGGAGTAGGATTGTCGGAATATGAAATGTATAGCATAAAAGGACGTAGCTAAACCGTTTATGCTGAACTTCAATTTACCAGGGTGTTGGGTACATAAGTGTTTTGGATACACTTCTAAAATGTTGGAAATCTAATTGTAGTGGGTTCAGCTAATGAGATGTGCATGACATGCATTATAGAGAAATGACTTCCCACTAGGATTTCATATCTCAGTGTGAAGAATGATTTATGATTTTGGCCAAGGTGAAATTTTTTTTAAAATGCAGAAATTGTTTTCAAGTAAAAGATTTTGAAAACAGGGTAATTGGTGTATTTTGAAAATGGTTTGATTTTCAAAAGGCATGAGGAATGTTTTAAAAAATGTTTGAACATGGGAAAATGGCTGTTTTGGAAAAACAATGGTGTGATAGATGATGTGATAGAATTTTAATGCAAAGCCATCAGTTGCTAGAGAGTGAGATTGATAGATTTTGTTGTTGGTTTAGAAAATGCCACCTGGTAGGCATCATCGAAACCAACCCGAAGAAGCTGCGGAGAATGTGGTTGCACCTGAATCATGTGTGAACCAAGAGCTGGTTCAGAGTATTGTCCAAGCTTCTCAAGCTGTGGATTCGGGGAACCAGAGGAATGAACCAAGGAATGTGGATCATACCATCCAGTTCATGAATCAGAATCCACCGAACTTTCTAGGTGATGCTGAAACTAAAAAGGAAGAGGTGTGGCTAAGTCAGATGAATCGTATCTTCAATTTCATCGGCAAACCATCAGATCTCAAAGTAAATTTGTCAATGTATATGATCTATGATCTTTCATGTCAGTGGTGGGATTTAGCAGTGCATGCTAAATTGGATTAAGGCCTAACATGAGAGGATTTTAAAGAAATGTTCAACAAAAAATTCGATCCTCACATGTTCAAGATCCAGAAAATGATGGACTTATTTAGCTTGAAGCAGGAGAGTCTCTCTATCACAGAGTATGCAGCTAAATTCATGAATTTAGTTTGTTTTGCACCAGAGGTTTTGGAAATTGCGTCATTGAAAGAATGCATCTTCAAATCAGGGCTAAGGCAAGAGATTTTATCGAAGATTTTTGTGCTCTGTATTACAGACTATACAGAGATGGTGAGAAGAGAGACTGTTTCTAAACGTGATATCTCAAGATAGATAGGAGGAGGAATGTTCATACCTTCAAGAAATGGTGGGAACTCAACAACTGGGAACAAGAGGAAAAGGGACACCTATTTCCACAGTGCAAGTGGAAATATGAACTAGACGGCAGGATCATTGAACCTTCCTCCACCACCCCAGAGAAAAGCAGGTTGTTTTCAATGTGGTTCGTTTGACCACAAAAGGCGAGATTGTACGGCGCAACCTAGGGCATGTCACAATGTCAAGAAGATGGGGCATCTACTGCACTATTGTAGAAATGCTCCGAGTTCGTGTCCGTGTGACACTTCCCAGAAGTCGTAAGCATCGTATGCTTCAACAGGACGAGGATAGCAGAGTCAGTCTCATCAGCATAACAAAGCTATCCATGGTGATTCTCGAAATACAATGAATCCTCAATGAGGGAAATATCAATAAGGAAACAAGGATAATAGTGCAGCGACGTAGAAATTGTATGGAGCTGAGAAGATGATGGTCGGTGATTAGGCCGGACCATCTACGGTGAGAGGTATGATTATTTTGAATTCTACCCTTGTGAAAGTGCTCTTCGATACTGGTGCATCACATTCCTTTATTGCTTCTCGTGTAGTTGACTTTCTATGTTTAAAATTGGAAATGATGCCTTCTATTTTGAAACTGAAAACTCCATTTGGTGAAAGAGAATGTCAAGACTTTGTGTGTAAAGATTGTCCTATAAATGTTGATGGAGCTGAGTTAAATTGGGACTTCTCGATGTTGTACATGGATGTATATGATGTAATCCTAGGTATGGATTGATTGACAATGTTTAAGGCTCACATCGACTGTTATAAGAGAATATTTAGTTTCAACACTATAGACAGCATCGACCATATCTTCATAGGAGAGAGGATAGTAAAGAAATGTGTGAAGACCTTGTTGGCACTAATGGTGGGAATGATCTCTTACAAACTGGAAACGTTTACATTGGTACCAATGAAAGAGATTGAGGAACATAGTTTTACAGCTGTTGTGGATCAATTTCTTGATGTTATTACCAATAACTTCTCAGGGTTACCACCTCTAAGGGATGTTGAGTTTACGATTGATCTCCTTCTGATGATCATTCATATTTCCCTTCTGTCTTATAGGATGGCACCAACAGGGTTACGGGAATTGAAATCGCAGTTAGAGGAGCTTTAAAGTAAGGGTTTCATTCGACCAAGTATATCTCCGTGGGAAGCACCAGTTTTGTTTGGGAAAAAGTAAGATGTAACTCTTCAGTTGTGTTTTGATTGTCGTAAGATTAACCAAGTTACGATAAATAATATATATTCACTTCCACACATTGATGATTTGTTCGATCAATTAAGGGGAACTCAATGGTTCTCCAAGATTGACTTGCGATCAGGATATCACCAATTGCGAGTTCAGAAGGAGGATATTCCAAAGGTAGCTTTCAGTAGTAAATATGGCCACTACGAATATGTAGTCATGACTTTTGGTCTAACGAATTCACCAACAAACTTCATGTCTTTGATGAATCGGATATTTTAGTGATATCCGGATTATTTTGTTGTGGTGTTTGTGGATGATATCTTGGTGTATTCAATGGCAAGGGCAGATCATGAGGTGCACCGGGAAACAGTGTTACAAATCTTGGGAAATCATAATTTTTATGAAAAATTATCAAAGTGTAATTTTTTTATAGATGAAGTAAATTTCTTTGGCCATGTCATTTCTGAGAAACGCCTTTCTGTTGATCCTAAAAAGATAGAAGTCGTTATCTCTTGGAAACCACCGAAGAATGTGTTCAAGATACGCAGTTTTCTTAGTCTATCTGGTTACTACTGATGCTTTATGTGTGATTTATCATGACTAGATTCACCAATGAAATCTATGACTAAGAAGAATGCTCTCTTCCAATGGATGGAAGAATGTCAGAAATCCCTTTAGGAACTATATGTTTGGCTTACATCAGCACCTATCATGATCTTTCTAGAATCAGGACAGGGGTATGTGGTGTATTGTGATGCTTCAGGATTAGGGTTAGGTTGTGTTCTCATGAAACGAGATCATGTGGTTGCTTATGGTTCAAGGTAGTTGTGAGTTCTTGAGAAAAATTACCCAACACATGATTTGGAGTTGGTTGCAGTCTTCTATTCTTTGAAAACATGGATTCATTATCTCTTTGGTGATAAATTTACTGTGTTTACAGATCACAAAATCATGAAACACATTTTCTCACAGCGAGATTTAAATCTCAGGCAAAGGAGATGGATGGAGTATCTCTAAATGTTTGAATTTGACTTTATGTACACATCCATAAAAGGAAATTAGATGGTGGATGCATTGAGTAGAAGTTCATATGCGCAGTTGGTGAAAGAATCTTCAAACGAATGGCAGTTGATGTCGGTCTTAGCTGACATGCATGTGGAATGTGAAGATCAAGGTGATGTTGTTGTTTTCTTTTCAGCTACACTTGTTCTTGATTTAGGAAAAATGATCAAACAAGCAAAAACAGCTGATGCGGAATGTCTGGTGGTATGTTCAAAATTCAATGGTGGGGAGACTATTTATGGCTGGAAACTTGATGGGGATTTAGTTTTGTGTTTTAGAGATTGGATGGTTGTACCTATGGTTTTTTAGGAACAACTTCTTCATACTTATCACCATTCAAGATGGGTTGTACACCCAGGTACACAGAAGATGTATAAGGCATTGAAGGGTCAGTTTTGGTGGAGTAGCATGAAAAGGAAGGTGGTCAAGTTCATCTCATGGTGCTTAACTTGTCAACAGGTTAAAGCAGAGCATCAGAGACCAGTTGGTATGTTACAATATTTACATATCCTATTGTGTAAATGGGATCAGATGGAAATGGATTTTGTTATAGGTCTTCCAAGAACGGTCCAGAAACATGATGCCATTTGGGTGATAGTGGATCATTTAACCAAGTTGTCCCATTTCATCCCTATTCGTGAAACTCATACGGTGGAAGATATTTCAAAAATCTATATTAGAGAAGTGGTAAAGAGGCATGGTGTACCAGTGTTTATCGTCTCAGTTAGAGATCTGAGGTTCACATCTCGTTTCTGGAAATCATTATAGCAAGCCCTTGGGACTCAGTTGACTATAAGCACATCGTATCATCCTCAGATGGATGGGAAATCTGAGCGGACGATACAAACTTTGGAAGATATGTGGCAGGCTTGTGTAATGGATTTTGGTGGCTCATGGGAGGAGCATATACCCTTAGTGGAGTTCTCATACAATAACAGCTATCAAGCCTCAATACGCATGGCTCCGTTTCAAGCATTTTATGGGCATCCTTTTCATTCTCCACTATTCTGGGAGGAAACTGGTGAAACCTCAGTAGTTGGGCTGATCCTTGTCCAAGAAACAATGAAAGAGATTCATCTGATTAGAAAGAGGATGGAGACGTCTCAGAGTCATCTAAAATCTTATGCAAATCACCGTCGAAGACTATTGTAGTTCATTATGGGTGATCATATCTTCTTGAGAATCTCTCCAAGGCTTGGACATCTTCATTTTGGAAAGCAGGGAAAGTTATCTCCTAGATACATTGGCCCTTTTGAGATACTGTAACAGGCTGGAGAGGTGGAATTTCGGTAGGCATTACCACCATGGTTTAGTTCAGTGCATAATGTGTTCCATGTATCACAATTGAAAAAGTATCATCCTGATCCAGACCATGTGATTAGATGAAATCACAATGACCTAGAGCCGGATGCTTCGTTGATACATATCCCGGTACAGATTTTGGATAGACAAGAGAAAGTCTTTCCTAGAAGAATCATCGGTCTAGTGTGGGTTTTATGGCAGCATGGTCAGATTCGGGAAGGTACTTGGGAACGTGAAAAAGAAATGAAAGAGCAATGGCCGAAACTCATTCAGTTGGGTGAAGGTTTTCTACTTTCCGAGGACGGAAAGACCAATGGTGGGGAAAATTTAGTACCCTTGGATTCTATTATGTAACCCTTACTTGATTATTTTCATGGTTTTAAAGTTAAGAGTGTTGAATATGAGAGTTGGGAGAACTTGTAATGATGTTTTTAGGCAAAGGGGAAGTTGTACTGGAGGCGCACGGTTTTTCAAAATTGTGCGGAAAAACCATGTGCAGTGGCTCTTGGAGGCAGTGGCTTCCACACAAGCGGTGCACGGTTTGTTAAACCATGTGGCCAAACCGTGCGAGAAGGGTGGTCGAGGCAGTAGCTAGCGCACGGTTAGCGTAGGGTTTGTCAACCCGTGGGAACTAACCGTGCGGCCACTTAAACGAGATCTTATAAAGGTGTATCCCACATTATTTTGCCTCTAGTAGCTCGTTTTTTCTCCTAAGTGGCCCTAACTCGGGATTTTGGTTCTCCTAAGGTCAAGGAGGGTTCTCCCATTGTTTTGGAGGCGATCCAAAGGCTTCTCTTGACGAATCGAAGCCGGATTCTTGAGGTATGTGATCATTCTTGTTTGGTTTCTTAGATCTACTTCTCGTCTTATCTCGGTTTCTTAGATCTACGCTCATTATGGGTAGATCGAAGTGTGTGGATGCCAAATATGATGATATTTGGTCTTGGTTGTGTTAGGAGAGGAGATATAAGGAGGATTCTCGGAGAATCGACCTGGTCTTCTTGTGCGTTCTCTGTTTGTTAGGGTTTTCATCAAAACCTTTGAGGTATGAGGCTTCACTCTCAACTCCTCTTACTATAATTGATTTTCATAGATTCAAATTGGTTTATTTGAATGGATTTGATTTTGAAAATAATAGAATAAATCTTCTTTAGTGATGATTTATGGTTTTGTTGAGATTATGAAATCTTGGTGAATTGTTGTGAAAAGTGATTTGGCTTGTTGATTTTAAAATGTTCATTTTAAATTATGGATTTTCTGAAATTGTTGATGGTTTGATGAAAATGGGTTTTTAATAAAAAAGGTGTTTTATTGAAATGGTTTAAGATTGAAATGACGTGGATGGATTTGGTTTTCAATAAAAATGGAGTTTTATTTAATTTTTTTTGAAATGAAATGGTTAAGAATTGGAATGGTTTGAATTGGTTGAACACACTTGGGTTTTGACATGATGGTTGTGTGTGTTCACAGGCATGTGGGACAGATAAGGGTTAGGATTCTCCCCTATCAGTGTTGGGATGGATAAGGGTTAGGGCTCTCCCCCTTCAAACATTCATATTTAATTCAGGACAGATAAGGGTTAGGGGTCTCCCCCATTAGTGTTGGGATGGATAAGGGTTAGGTCTCTCACCCATCAAGCATTTATGTGCATTTGGGTTGGATAAGGGTAAGAAGTATCCCCCATCATGATTGGGATAGATAAGGGTTAGGTCTTCTCCCCTCTTCTAGGAAGCATGCATGGTTGGTTTCATGGGTTTGTGGAATGGTTTGGGTATGCTAAAAAGGAATGTTTTTGAAATGGTTCTAATGTTTCTTGGTTCTTTTTCGGGAAAAACAACTTGCTGGAAAATTGGTTTCAATTTCTTTTGGAATGCCTTTGGTAACGAATGGTTTTGGAAACTTGTTTATATTTAGTTATAAACTTCTTTCGAGAAAATGTATTATATAAACTATTTTTATATAAATGTGGCTAACTCTTCTATCCTAGTGGCATGAGTTGGGAAGTCATTGGGGAAAACCTACTAAATTTTATACTGACCCCTACTTTGGCATGTTCGTGCTTTTGCAGATGTTGTATTCTAGGACACAGGTAAAGGTAAAGAATCTTATTTCTATTGGCTCGTGGTGATGCTTGGGAGATATTTAGGAGCATGGAGCTTGTAGATCACAGAGTCTTAGTGTCTTTGAGAGTCTTGAGTTGTTTATCTATTGTGCACTTTGATTCTTATTTTGGTATTCCACTATTTTGTACTCTGATGTAGTTTTCTATGAATGAAGTGTTTATTGCCTTTCATTTGTTCATGCATCATATAGTGAATGTTTGGTTATGGTTGGTTTATGAGTTTATTTCTTAAAGGGTAAATCGCCCTCCACTTGTATTCGAAACCCTTCGACATTTATTGCCAACCTTTTGTGTCTTGGGGATGTCGCTTAAGGCTTAGTAATGACTTGTTGAGCTCTCAAGCCAATGGGAGTTGGTGGGTCATTACAATATATAACATAGGATAAAACTACAGTGTATTAAATTGTATATAAATTTTATGAATGTAATGGTAAAATGTTTTAAATGTGGAAAATAAGGGAATGTAGTAATAAATTACTAATGGAAAACAAAGATTATGATGGAAGGAGATAAATCTAATATCAGGGATCCATTTATAGTTTGTTATCATAAATCTGGAGAACCTATGAATTATTCATGTTTAATCCTCGATTTGAAGGTTAAATCCCCGATTTGAAGGTTAAACCCTATACTAAATAAGGACCAATATTGAAATATAATTGTGAAACTATTCATTGGGATTCCATAATTATGATTACCAAATGTGTTTTGGTATAAGAATTATTTTAAATTTTAGAACAATATTTTTCTTCATTATGTTAAGAGTTATGGATAATATCTTGGGTTATTGAGTTTAAAATTAATAATAATTTCAATGTCTTAAACCCCTATTTTTAGTTTTATTAGATTTGAGTAAAGTAGTAGTAATGAAATTTTGGAGAAATTTATTAAAAGTATATGTTTTAGTGGAATATTTATTTCAGGAACAATGCTTTAACATTTTATAGAAATAATTTTAAATTTTTTGATAATATTTATGGTTAATACGATCATTAATTAAATTGTAAATAAAAGTAAAATAAGATTATTAGGATTTTTAGAAAGAATATTCACAGAAAACATTAATAAAAAGTCTATTTAATGATTTATTTTATTTTAAGGATGTTCATCATAATTTCATGGGAATATTATGGGGATTTTTTTATATAGTTTTGAAAAAGGAAAACCCCATGTTGAGTGAAAACCCATTGTTTTTGGAAAATTCATAGGTATTCATCCCACACCTAAAGTCTATAAGGGTTTATCACTAAGCACTTACCTACATGTAGAAGTATTCAATATGTCATCATTTTTAGTTAAACAATTTGATGATTAAATATTAATGATGAAATGATGGTGTAACTATTCTGGGTTATAGATTACTATATTATGTTGGACATCTTTTTCTAACAATACTGAGATTTCAAAATTATAGAAATAAGAAGGAATGACTTGTCACACTTCTATTCAATATAATATCCATTAAAATGAATTTTTGGGCTTCAAGCATAAAAAATTATTTTTTGGATATTCATTTCAATGAGTAATAAATTAATTGGAAATTGATCAACTAAAAAAAGATGTTTTTTTAAATAAAATATAAAAATATCAAAAAATTATGTTTCCTTATATTGTAGGATAGTAAAATAATCCCTCAACACTGGAAAAATATGTTAAATAAAAATTAAATGCTAATAAATTCATTTATGTTGAATAGATGGTCCCTTAAATCATCAAAAATTTATGTCTATTTTGTCTTAACAAACCATTTATTATTCACTTTCTTATAATCAATTATCTCAATCACTCTCTATAATTATTTTCACTTTTATTCCATGTTAATATCTTCACTTGCCAATAATGTTCTCCTATCTAAAAGCATAGTTAAAAAAATTCCCAAATAAACTTTTTTACATCCCCCACTTTATCTCTCTTATTAAGAGGATATTTTGTTAACCAGTTTTATGATGTCGTTTTTTACATCTCCCACTTTATTCCATGTTTAGATCTTCACTTCCATTTCATTTTTTGATAAATAATGAAAACAGTGAATTTTAATTGAAAACTGCCTTATCATTTGAATACTTTTTATGATAAATTTAATTCATAACTGGTTTTATATTAACATAAATTAAATTTTATATAATTTAATCCAATTTATTTCATTGGAGTCATTTTTATATTGAATTTTCATATAAAGACATAGTACACTTTTAAATATTTTATCTTTGAAGACATGAATTATGGTCGCGTCATTAGGAATAGTATTAAATTAAAATTTTCCATTTATTTATATATATTTATAAAATATTTATTCCATGTTTGGAATGATAATAATTTATGATATCTAATAAATAAAAATTAATTTTATTATTAAAATGAATAGTAAAAATAGTAAAAATGTTTTACCATAGTTAAGGTAGACACTGATTTAATATGGGTTAAACTAAGAAGAAAATGGTTAAAAATCACCTACCAACTTGTAAAAACCCCATTGGATGGCCATATTGAGACATTATATCTTCTTGTTTTGATAATGGACCGTGTTGGAAGCTTACCTAATAAAAATGGGGTTGGATTGAATGTTTTCTAATGACTACATGTGTGTCGGTCACCTAACTTATTCAAGGACACCCCCTATTCAATCTTATTCACATTTTCAAACCTCTTTTTCGTAGCCAAGAACAACTCAAATAACTTCCCAAATTCCCTACCCTCATTCTATAAGCCTTATTTTGGGAATAAATACAACCTAAGAATCCTTTTATGACAAACCCAAGGAGCATAACCAAAGAACAGATAATTTTCTTAAGTGATGTAAGTTCCTGAACATTTATAGACATATCTCAGGTGAATATTCTGGTAGGTTTTTTTATTTACGTACCTTTGGTTGATGATATGACTTAGGGTGTGTTTGGGTGGATTTTGAAGACACTTTTTGAGAGAAGGGGACTATGCATGATTGGCAGAAATTTAGTGTAAACCATGAGCACAGCCCAGCTAACCATGCAGACCTAGGAAGAGGGTATTGGAATAGTTGGAACATGGGTTTACAAACCATACACCAAAACCAAGCTAACCGTGCAACCCCGAACAATGATGGTCCGCACTGTTTGATAAACCATGCGCAACTCCTTAGAAAACCATGTGGTCAGTTTTATTTCTCCCAAAAATCATTTTTAAATCCCCAAAACCGCCAAAACACACTAATTTTGGCCTTAGTTCAGGACATAACATTTTTGGGTGATTCTATATATTTTTTGAGGGGTTCCTAGGCTGTTGGACCAATGTTCTTCAAGATTCAATGCCCAAATCAAATATCTGCTATTCTCCCAGTAACTTGATCTCATCCCAATCCTTATTCTATATATTCTTCCTTCTTCTCATGATCTTTTGGTAGAGTTTATTATTTTTTTAATTAGATCGAAACCTAATTGGTTAAATCTGGATATAGGATTTTAGATCCAAATCTAGATTTATTAGATCATGATATATTTGATTTAGGATTAGGTATTAGATTCAGATCTTATAACTACATTTTTATATTTCTCGTATTTTGGGGATTTTTGATGACCAGACGTACATCAACTAATCGAGTTAAGTGGTATTAAATCTAAATCCCATAGTTTGGATTTGATTATGTATATGGAATTTATTGATTTTCTAGGGTTTTATAGAAATTATAATCCCTAATTTAATTAATTAATGTCGTAAATTAATTAATTGAGATGATTATGAAATTTTACGATTTTGGGATCATTGAATGAGATAATTAATTTGTTAATTAATTGATGAATTAATTATAATATCTGGAGTTCGAAAAGTGAGTTAATTAATTTATGAATTAATTATGATTAAGTGATTAATTGATGTTTGGGATAATTAAATATATTTATTTGACCAACTAATTAGGGAATTAATTTAGGGGTTTTTATGTGAACAATAATTGTTGATTTAGAAACGTAGATGCGATGATTAATTAATTGGTAAATAAATTAATGTGATATTAGGGTAATAGGTTTAATTTCAATTAATCCTTCTTAATGTGATGATATTCTATATGTGTGATAATGTTGTTAATATTTATTAATCGTGGAAAATAAGATCCAAGAGATCTCTATGCAATGATGAATGGTAACGTGTTCATTGATCAAACTATTATGAATGGTAACATAGTCATAAATATTGTGTGACTAAATTAATGGTAACATGATCATTCATTTGTGAAATATGATTGGTATCATGGTTATTCAAATTTTGTGATTAAATGAATGGTAACATGGTCCTTCATCTGTGAAATAAGAATGGTAACATGTTCATTCAATTGGTGTGATTTAAATGATTGGTAACACGGTCTTTCATTTGTGAAATAAGAAGGGTAACATGGTCACTCAAACACATGGTTAACCTTGGGGAATGATTAGTTTCTGACATGGACTGAAGCAGGTATTGAGGTACATGTATCTATAGGAACCTGATGTTTTTATATGATTAAATAATGAATATTTAAAATGTGATGAACTATTTATTTGTGAATTATACTTATTTTTATGAAAATTTCATACACTTTTGTTTTCTGGATTTGTTTTATGCATAATTGGTGGTGGCCTACTATGTTGTACTCACAACATATTCAGGCTTTCTGATTGGTACCCGAATTAACTTTATTTTTGCAGGATAATTTAAGGACAAAGGGCCATGGTCAGATTGCTAATTGTGGTTGGAGCTTGGATCATGGACCAAACTTGGTATAGGACCCACTCAAGAGTAGTTTGTGAATTTAATTTTAGTCACATTTTAGACACTTTGACAATAACTTTTTCATGTAATGTTTTCCCTTCCAGTTGAATATTATATTTTATGTTTTGGTTTTTTTTACATTGGTGTTTTTCAAGTTATATATGCTTCTACATTTTATTTATTTATTTCTGACGGTGTTTTACTCTAGTAAAAGAGGGTATAGTATCTCTATCATTGCTTACCATACCCTCACTACTTGTTGTCATCCCCTAGTGTACATTGAGGTGTGCTTGAGGTTATGAGACCGACTGGGTTGGGACATTGTTTCATGGAAGTTGGGTTAGGACGTCACAAAGTGGTATTAAAGGGGTTTTATTTATTCTTTTATTGTCTAATTGTTTGGGGAAAGGAAGATGGGAGACTAATAAGAGTCGGGGCATGATAATGATCTCGTTTATGAAGGTTACAAACCCATGTATGAGGGAAACCATGAGTATGCAGGTTGGGATTTTTGTCATTGTCATTTTTTATTGTAGTTGAATTTTATTTCAACATGGGTGGTGAATTTGTGGTGTGATGTGTTTATTGATTCTGTGAATTGTTGAGTATTTATTTATTTCCCAAAATGGAATTAGTTTTGAGTCTGTGTGCATCATTCTAGGCACATAGGATTAGTGTGACATGCATCATTTTAGGCACATATAAAAAAATGGGTTGTGGGTAATTCGTTGATCTTAAATGATTTTCTTCACTTGTGATATTTAAATAAAAATATTGCCTAACATGATGAACATTAATATGGTTAAAAAATTAGGATAATAGGTTTTCTAAATGAGGAACTTGAATATGATAAACTGGTTACGCTTGTTAACTGAACCTTGGTGTAGAATGGTCTGAGGTAGTGATAACAACATGGTTTTCACCATGTGGTGAGATTTTGGAAAAAGACTTTTTGTTACATGTTTTTATATTCCATATAATGTAAAATTTTATAGGATGTGTCATGAATCCCATTTTTAAGAAATGTATTTTTCTCATAGAGATATTCATCCATGAAAGTGCTTGTTATGATGACGACACGGGGACAGGGTTTTGGATGATCGTGTTATGGAGGAACCCGATGAACCAATAGTATTGGGTGGAGGTAGCAGGAGAGAAGTTTCTAGATAACTTCACTCATTTCATGAAATTGATGGAAAGTGACCCAGGGAATTTTGTGAAAAGAATGTCATATCTGACTAGGGGGTTTTATAGCAAAATCCAAATTTTACTAGAGAGGGTGGACCTGAGAAATGTGAGTTTTGGGTTGATTCCATAGAGATTATACTTGAACATATGGAGACTTCTAATGAGAAGAGGTTAAAGCTATTCAACTACATACAATGGGGATCAGTGAATTGATGGTGGGATATTCATGTGAAGACTGGACTGGTTGATGGCATGATATGAATGGACTTTTTTGAGATGTTCTTGGATAAATTCTATCCAGAGACACTGGGGTAGGATAAATTAAAAGAGTTCATTCAGATGAATCATGGGAGAATGTACTTTATGGATTATGTTTGACACTTCACAGATCTACAGTGCTTTTTTCCAGCGTTAGTAGAAGATTAGTTAGCTATAAATAAAAACTTTGAGGATGGACATAAGATCCCGATTAAGTCCCAAGTCAATATATTTCCATTAAAGAAGTATGTTGAGGTGGTGGGTCATGCTCTCATATATAAAGGGAACCTCATAGAGGCTTCTAGTGAAGTACAATTTGATACAACTAGATGATCAAGAGGTGTGACTTCCAACAGTAGGAACCACCATTTTGAAAATGATTGCCCAGGCAGTGGGAAGAATATTACACAAACAAAAGGGTTGTTTGCACAAGACCATAATAGAGTGATCTTTAATCAATGTAGTGGTACAGGAAATTATTGTGGGAACTATTTCCTACCCCTAGGTGAGATCTGAACTTATAGTATGATGCGATATCTAGAGAGGTTATACTAGAAATCAAGGCAGTCAGGTAATAATGGAGGAGCTAGACAGAACCAGTGTGCTGAAGAGGGATCTTCTGCACCACATGAGTCTTGTAGCTAGATATCTATTGGTAGAGGAGGTAGAGGCAGTTTCATGGTTATTTTGGACAAGAGTGACCACATTAGCAGAGTGGTACAAATCATGTAAGTCATACAATATCACAAGGATGAGGTAATGGATAGTCACATGAGGTCCAACCCAAACATGTAGATAGTGAGGCTAGAGCATTAATAGTGAGAGGTTCTACTCCTTTAGCTTCTACATCATCTAAGGACATATTTGAAACTAGTTCCTCTAATTCCTTTATATATGATAAACTTTTTAATTGTTTGGGCATATTCATGGAGTTTTTGAGTTGGTTTATAACAATAGATTCAACTTTTGGTGTACGGTCTAGGGACATCTATTTGAGCAAGGGATGTTCTGTTGAGATCAGGGAGTACAATATTATGTGGGATATCTATATTGTTGATATGAATGGCTTTGACCTAATTATGGGTATGTACTAGAAAGTTGTATAATAACCCCACAATAATATTTACCGTTGGAGAGTTATGTTTTAATCTCATATGGGGGACCTCTATATTCACCAGGGATACTGGGATATCTAGGTGAGCTGAGAAGGGACAATTATTCACCAGCTGGGAGATCTCATAAAAAAATATTCTAGTCTATTTTTGGATAATGGGATTCTTAGGAAAGATGTCCATACACCAGTAGTGGACCTATTTTAGGATGTCTTTTCGGAATACTTCTCAGGGGTTCCACCTGAGAGAGATGTGGATTTCACTATTCAGATCTTGTTAGAGGATTAGCCAATATCTATTATTCTATACTGAATGACACTGAAATAGATTCAAGGGATAAAGACTCATATGGATGAGTTTCATTATAGAGGGTTTATCCTTCCATGTATGTCACATTGGGTGTCACCTATATTTTTCACAAAGAAGATTGACGGGAGTTTACATTTGAGTTTTGATTAGAAGAAGTTGAACAAGAAGACTATTAAGAAATTATATCCAATTTATTTTATTGAAGATATATTTTACTAGTTGAGAGGGGGTCGTACATTCTTAGAGATCTATGTTGGATCAGGGAATCATCAGTTGAGAGTTCGAACAACTGATATACTAAGGAAAACATTCAGGGGTTGGTATAGCCTTTATAATTTTTTTTAATGCCATTTGGGAAAAAAAATGCACCATATGTGTTTATGGACTTGATGAACATGATCTTTCATCCATATATGTATCCATTTTCTGTGGTCTTTGTGGATTAAATATGAATGTACTCCAAGACTCTCGACGATCATTCCAAACATCTTGAAATCATCCTTAGTACACTAAGAGAACAACAGATATATGCCATGATATCTAAGTTTATGTTTTGGATTGGCCAGGTTCACTTCCTAGGGACCATAATCTTAGAGGAAGGTGTGTTAGTGGACCTAGGGAATGTTTAGGCAGTGGTTTCTTGGAAGCCTCCAATGAATGTTTCCGACATCCAAAGATTTTTGGGATTATCTTGATATGATAGTAGGTTCATCCAGTTCTTTTCCCAATTGGAAGCTCCACCTTTTGGCAAAAATAAGAAGGGGATAATGTTTGAGTGGATGGAAGCATGAAAGAATGCTTTCCAAGAGCTGAATAAGTGTTTGACATTAGAAACAATTTTGATCCTGTCTGAGTTTGGTGAGGAGAACACAGTGTATTTTAATGCTTCTCGGATCAGACTCAGAGCTATGATAGTATAAGGAAATTGAGTTGTGGCTTATGGGAATCTTTATTTGGGGACTCATGAATGAAATTTCCCTATGCATGACCATGAGTTTTAAGTAGTGGTATATGTTTGGATGTGTTGGGGAAACTATCTCATGGGTGAAAAGTTTCATGTTTACACTGACCACAAGAGTCTAAAGTATATCTTCACGTTGAGATATCTAAATCTATGGAAGTAGAGATCGGTTGAATATATTTATTCCTTAAACTTATAACTAGTATATACACCTAGGAAGGTAAATAGTGTGGATGATGTATTGAGAAATAAAACTCAGACTCAGATGGTTTATGTGTTGAGTTTTTAGTGGAAGATTATGATTTTGCTGGATGAAATTCATGTGGTGGTGTGGGAGAGTCAGGATCAGGTAAATATAGTTTTATTTATAGTGGATTATACACTTTTGATTTGGATTTGGTAAAGATAATATGACAATCCCTAGTTCCTCTCCTAGAGGGAAACCGTTGATGGTGGGGAGACACCTTCAAATTAGTTGATAGATGAAGATGAGATCATCTATGTGAAGGATCGAGTTGTTTTACCTACGAGCATACAGGAGGTGCTTATGTTGGAATTCCCTTACTTGAAGTGAACAGTATATCCAGGTGTGACCAAAATGTATTGTGACCTACAAAGTCAGTTTTGGTGTCCATGCATGTGAAAGGAGATAGTAGGGTTCATGACAAAATACTTCACATGTCAGTAGGTGAAGGCAGAGCATCAAGGACCTGGTGGTTTGCTATATCCATTATCCATTCTTGATTGCAAATGGGATGATGTGACTATTAATTTTCTGTGGGTCTTCTGAAGATGATTAGGAGTAATGATTCTATCTAGGTTTTTATGGATAGTTCGTTTTCATGGGGTTCCATGGACAATAGTTTTATATCATGATTCACGCTTTACGTCCCGCTTATAGCAGGTCTTGAAGAAAGTGATGGTACACATGTATAATTGATTACAGATTTTAACCCACAGACAGATGAGCAGTTGAAGCGTATTATACATGTGATTGAGGATATGTTGCGGGCATGTGTGCTTGACATTGGTGGGACTTGGGAGAAGAACTTGGATTCAGTGGATTTTTCCTATGAAAATAGTTATTAGGAAACAGTACATATGGAACCATATGAGTCTCTTTATAATAGGCCATGTAGATCACCAATAATCTTGATGGAGGCTTGAAATTCAGATATATTGGGGCCGAGTCTCATGAAGGAGATGTTAGGGTAAAGGATTTGATTCAAAAACATATTGTTATAGCTCATAGTAATTAGAATTCGAATTCTAATAGAAATAGACAACCATTATTGTTTATAAGGGTGATTTTATATTCCTATAATTGTCTCCGAGGTTGGATTACCACATGATATAGAGACATGGTTTGTTGGTTCCAAGGTTTTTTGGACCTTTTGAGATCATGGAAAGAATTAGGCTAGTGGCATACCGATTAACTCTTTCATAGAAATAAAGTGCAATGTATGATGTCCTCAACGTGTCACAATTATGTAGGTATCACCCCAACCCTTTACATGTGGTCTATGTGGATTAGGTTGACCATGAAATAGATGTTTCCTTTGAGGATAATCTGATATGTGTGATGGATCGCACTAAGAAGGTATTGTGTTGGAAGACTATGCTAATAGTTCATGTGATATGGAAATAAATATGTTTACAAGAGGAAACATTGGAATAAGAAGTAGATATGAGGGCTTAATGGAATAATCATTTTGGAAAATAATATTAGAAAATCATGGATTTATATCCTAAAGAAGAGCTATTATATGGTGGGGGATCATAAGATCCCAAAATTTTTTGGATCTATCTCATAGGAAAATGTTGGAAATTATTGTTTTATATAAGTAACTTTGGTTAGAGTTATGACTTGGGGTGAGTCTAGATATGGTTTATAGAAAAATTTTGAGAAAAGGAGACTACGAACAATTCACATACAGTTAGATTAAACCATGCACCTAGCCCAACTAATTGGGTGAACCCACACAGTGGGGATCTACAAGGGTGGTTCATGGTTTTTCAAATAGTGTACTAAAACCCAATTAACTATTAAACTACAAACTTTGAGGGGCCTCACGGTTGGAGTATGGTTTGTGAAATCATGCACCTCTGCCTAGAAAACCATGCATGAGTTTTATTTTTCCCAAATCATTATTTTAAATTCAACCAAACCCACAAAAAACCTTCATTTATACCTTGGCTTGGGACCTAATAACTTTTGGTGATTAAAGAGATTTCTGGAGGGGTTCCAATTCAATCTGACCTCCGTTCTCAAAGATTCAAAGCCAAAATCAAAGATCCTCTCTTATCTTGGTATGTGGATATCATCTCGATCGTTATTACATATATTATTCATTATTATGCTGATATTTTGGTGTAGTTTATTATATATTTCATTAGATATACACTTTATTTATGAGATTTATATATAGGATTATAGATCTAAATATTGATTGATTAGATATTGATATCATTTCTCTTTGTTTATATATTAGATCTAGATCTCAGATATATGTCATTGTGTTGATCAGATCTTTGATATTTCTATTGAGTGAATGTCTGTCAATTAATCAGGGTAGGTTGTAAAAAATCTAAATCACGTAGTAGTGATTTCATTATTTTAATGAAAGTTATATAATTTCTAGAGTTATTTAGAAATTATAATCTTAAATTGAATTAATTAATGTGTTAAATTAATTAATTGAGGTGATTGTGCAATTTTTAAATTTAGGTATTATTGAATGTTTTAATTATTGGATGAATTAATTATGAGATGTTCAATTTTGAAATTGAGATAATTAATCAATGCATTAATTATGAGTAAGTGATGAATTAACTATTGAGTTAATTAAAGATATTGATATTCTCAATTGATTGGGGAATTAATTAAGGTATATTATAGGAAGACTAATTGTTGAATTATCATTAATTATGAGGTGATTAATTAATTGATAAATTAATTAATTTGATATTGGGGTAAGTGTTTTAATGTTTATTAATCATGCTTAATGTGATGATGTGATATATGTGTGATAATGTGGTTTCTATTGATTAACCTTGAAAAAGGATATCCATGAGATATTTGTGGAACTATGAATGGAAACATTCTAATTTGGCCAACTATTATGAATGTAAAAATGGTCATTAGTTTGTGAAAAATGAATAGTGACATAGGCATTCAAATTGTGTGATAAAATGAATGGTAACAAAGTCATTCATATGTGAAATAAGAATCATAACATGGTCATTAAAAATGTGTGGTTTAAATGAATGCTAACATGTTCATTAATTTGTGAAATAATAAAGTTAACATGGGAATTCAAACACATGGTAAACCTTGGGGAATGATCCAGATCCTATAAATTCCAAAGAAGGTATTGAGGTAAGGGTATTTAAGAGAACCCAGGGTTTTTATTTGATGAACTAGAGAATATTTATTAATGTGACAAATAGTTTATTTTTTTCTTTATATGTATTCTTATTACAATTTCATAATCTATTTTTGTATGGATTTGTTTTACACACCCTTAGTGTTGGCCTACTGAGTCATACTAAGACTCAATTTAGGTTTCCTGATTATTACCAGAATAAACAATATTATTGTATGATAGGTTATGGGGAAAGGACCTGGGATTGATTTCTAATGGGGGTTAGATCTTGCATGAGGTAACTAAAAATGGTTTGGGAACCTACCAGGAGTAGTTCAGGTCTTTACTTTCATTTTCATTTTAGAGACTTTTATACATACATTGGAATGGAATTATTTCCATTTCAGTTGAATATTTCATTTTTTTTGTTATCATGTGACATTAGTATTGTTCTGGTAATATATGCTTTTGCATTTGTTTATTTAATTATGATGGTGTTTTACTCTAACAAAATAAGGTACAGTCTCCCTATCAGGTCTTATCAGACCGTCACTGCTAGTTGGTGAGAGGACCAGGTTGGGATATATCTAACACTGAGAGGGGGGGTGAATCAGTGTTGGGGAATTTTTCTTTAAACCCAATTAAAACTTTTATCCTTGTACCTCTTGACCTGTTGGGATCTTGATTCTCTTATTCTCTTTTCCCAGTTGCATACAATAATAGAAAGAAGTAAAAATATGCACACGATATTTTTACAAGGTTCACCACTCAATAAGAGTAGCTGCGTCCTTTCTATGCATGGGTATGACCAGTGCATGGATTCTCCATTATAGTTTGATGTGATTTTACAATGGAGTGTCTAGGAAACCAATTCTCTAGCCAGTGTGAGTCCCTACACTTTGGAGGGGGGTGGGAAACAATCCTCTTCCCTAGACTGGTGATGACCTAGCCCAACTTGCAGCGTCTAGCTGGTTCTTTATACTGCCTATGGAGACAGTCTTCTTCCTTCTTTCAAAGTTCAGTTCTGCTCTTGGTCTTCTTTAGTGTTGTTCACTTGATTACATGCAAAACATTATTCAAGCAATTATTCCTTCTTTCCTTCTCTTCTTTTCTAGTGCAACACCAACTGAACTAAACTTCTTCTTTCTTCTTCTTAGTGCAACAACCAACTGCACTAAAACTTCTTCTCTCTTCTTGGTCTGTTCTTCTTATTATTATTATTCTCTTATCTTTATGGAGCAAACATGTAAGCTGCACACTCTTCTTCTTCTTCGGCTTCTTCAATGCAAAACCAACTTCACTGAAACCTTCTCTTCTTCATAAGTTCTCACTCAGTGCAAAACCATATTCACCGAGATCTTCTTCTTCTTCTTCTTGCTATAATCACAATTTCTCTTTGTGATTGTAAAAACAATGAAGTCTAGATCAACTTAGCATCATCATAGTTGAACAGAAGTT
Organism: Viscum album; assembly: GCA_963277665.1. NCBI lineage: Eukaryota > Viridiplantae > Streptophyta > Magnoliopsida > Santalales > Viscaceae > Viscum > Viscum album. The sequence goes on from OY728150.1 coordinate 526,905,392, forward strand.
AGTAAGAACCTCTAGAACAACTCATCTTGGGCACCAATCCTTACTTGCACGCCACCCTGCTTGCGCGCCTCCCTACTTGCGCACCACCAAATACTTGCGTGCCACAATTGTTCTCAACTCAAAACGCACACGCCACATTTGGCTTAAACACACTCTTCGCTTGTGAACCTCTAACAACTTGCGCACCAAAACGTGTGTGACAATACATGCGCGGAAATACTTGTGCGACAATACTTGCGCGGCAATACTTGCGCGGAAATACTTGCGTAGAAATACTGGTGCGCCAATATTTGCACGGAAATACTTGCACGGAAGACTTATGCGGCAAAACTTGCATGGAAGACTTTTGCGGAACCCTACTTGGATGCATTATAAATAACCCTCATCTTGCGCGCCACTTCAGCTTGTGTGCCACTTTCTACACTTGCGCGTTCAGAGCTCAAATTTTTCTCTTAAGTGTTGAGCATTCAGAAATGAGGAGGCAAGTCATCTGTTTATAGGCGTTTTGGTGATTTGTGTGCCGCATACACTTGCACGCCAATACTTGCATGTCGCTGCATCACTTGCGCGCCACTTCATCACTTGAACGTTGTTCCATAACTTGCGCGCCTCTTTCTTTCCTTTGTCATATTTTGATATGATGTGTTGAAATATGACGTGCACGCAACATGCACTTGCAATACTTTCATGCCACCTTTATACTTGTGTGCCTCTTTGTGGACAGCACAACACTTGCGCGCCACCTAAAAATGAGGCTCAACTTGCGCGCCTCAACCACTTGTGCACCACACCTCTTTGACTTGCGTGCTCAGAGCTCAAAATATTTCTCTAAGTATCGACCCTACTCAACTAAGGAGGGTAGTTTCCTTTTTATAGGCATTTTGGAAACCTGCGCATCACATTCACTTGCGCGCCTCCTTGGTACTTGCGTGCCTTCTTGGAACTTGCGCGACTCCCTGGCACTTGCATGCCTCCTTGGGACTTGCGCGCCTTCTTGGTACTTGAACACCTTCTTGCACTTTCACGCCTTCTTTCCTTTTCCATATTTTTGAAATAATGCAATTTGAAATATGACTTGTGCGCCTCTGCATACTTGCGCGCCTACTGCATACTTGCGCGCCTACTGCATACTTGCGCACCTACTTCATTCTCTCTCCCTTTCCTTCATAAGGCTTGCATCACAAGTTCTCCAAAATTATGATATTTGTGAAATACAAATCAGCAAAGCATCGTCTAGTTTTTTCCATTCTTTTTGGAATATGAATTCCAAAGTACTTCTTTCATCCTCACTTCAAATAATCAATTCTTCTTCAACCATCCTTAGATAGATGGTAATTCACTATTCTGCTCCAATCATCCTCAAATGGATGATACTTCTCTGTTCTTCATTGTTTTAAACAATGTGTCACCTTTGACACAAGTTCTTTGAACTTAGGATCAGTTCAACAATCGTCTGAATTGCATCATAGAGAATTTCCAAAGTATGACAATTAATGCAATGATTTCTTAACAATTCTCCAGGTATCCTCACTTCATACAATCTCCATTAACTTTGGAGGCCTTCATCGTATCCTTATTCATTTTGACAGATATTAAAACTATTGACAAAAAATACAATCTTCATACACAAAGTGGTCCCAACAATCTCCCCGTTTTTATTTTGTTTTCAATACCTTAAAGTATCGTTAGATGAATGTGTCAATGTCAAACTGAGAATCTTATCTCTCCCCTTTACTTGTTTCTCTCCCCCTTTCATTTAAAACATTCATTTCACTTTCACTCCCCCTTATTGAAAATAAATACAAAGTTCATTGTAGAGAGGGTATCAGTCCTTACTTGAGCCATGTGCCATCAATCATTTCACTCTAAGTCTACTTGAGCAATGCTTGGTGTAAAGAACAAGAGGATTTGAGTTAGACAACAAAGTTGTCCATTATCCACTGATCTTGATACCTCGTGAGATGAGATATCCTACACTTTACTAAAAGGGTTTTCCACTTTCATTCCAAAACAAAGATATTGAATGTGGTAGGAAATAATCAATCCTGAAATTCCTGCACTCACTTCAACAAACAGATCAAAAACATTCAAGTGAAATTGGCAGGATAAGTTGCAAAGACCCATAAATTTCAAGGAAATTTTTTTCTTAATTTTCTTTGAAATTTTACAAGAACGCAGTTTCTGACGGCACCTGATTCCGAGGCCCAGTGTGCCCAGAATCATTTTCCAAAGTTTGGCTCGGGTACGTTCAGTGAACGAACGAGCGGGTTTTTCTAACTTTTGAACCGGTGCTCGGAATCAAATTCTGAGGGCACCGATGGAATCGCAGCGCCGGTATTTACTTAGAAACGCCTCTTCTGGAGTTGCGTTTTCTCGGGTGTAGTTTTTAATTTTTGGGCTTAAAGTTAAGAAATAGAATAAAGTGGTGCGACAACTTTATTTTTATTTCACTTAAGCCACTTAAAGCCACTTAAGCTGAGTTGAAGCGGATAGGGTGGAATTCAAAATATCCTACCCTCTTGGTAGGATATTTGTGAGGTTGGGCCCACACGAGCCCCACCGTTTCTTTTCCGCTAAGTAATGCACCCGCGAAAACCCGTCATTATGAAAGTCAACTGACGCGTTTTCTTAAATTCTTAACGCACCGATTAATTGGGTGGTTTTATTCGTTGAATTAATTCTATGAATTAATTTAATCGTTTCTTAGCCTGTTTACAATCCATTGGCGTAATAATAAAATAAGACCAACGCATGACTTCTGGATAATTTCCCGTTGAGTGGTTTTGACAAATCTTGTGCCTTCATCCTCCTTTGCGAAGAACGTGAAGAACACGAAGAACGCGAAGAACGTGAAGAATGCTGTTACCCTCGGAGATTGACGACGCTTCTTCCGAGACGTTCTTCCCCGCAACAATCTCCGATCACCAACTGCTTGAGTTCGTCGACGCGACGCCCTTCTGCGACGACGCGACACCCTTCCGCGACGCGACGATCGCCTCCTTCCGCGGCGATCCATTCTGCGAAGAACGCGTGTGCGACGAATTGACGAGGTAGGGAATTTTATTTGAGAACAATCTTTAATTACCTTGATTGTTTCTTTTAATTAAAAGAACCCCGGTCAAGTTCAATTTTAATTCTATTAAAGTTGTGCCTTTCTTGTTATTCATGCGTTGAATATTTTATTCCCGATTGTTATCACCTAACGCGGAGGGTGCGGTCCAAACAAACATGGCCCGACAACCCTCTGCAGTTCTTCGTTGATGTGCAGATTGGCGGGCGATGACAAAACATGCCGCAGAGGTGATTCGTTGATTCCGCAGTGAAGAACGGGACCCGGGAGGAGCTACGGCGCAGACGGGAGCGAAATCGGACCACCGGAGAAACTCCTGTGGCCCGCGGAAACCATCGGCGGCGCGGGTCGCCGGTGCGGCGGCGCCGGCAGTGGCCAGCCGACCTGCGGTCGCGCGGGTCTGGCACACATGGGACGCGGCAAGGCCGCATCCACTGATTCCAGCGCGGCCCCTCATGGGCCGCGGCTTCTCATCCCGCGGGGGCAGCGCCACCCCGCGGCTCCCTCGCTCGGCCGCTCGGCCGAGCTGAGCCGGGCCGGCCCGACCGGCCGGGTAGCACCCTGGCCGGACCGGGCCACGCCGAACCGGTTCTGAACCGGACCCGGGTCGGGTCGACCCGGTTCGGGCCAACCCAGGGTGGGTCGGGGCGGGTTGGTACGGGCCCAGACCCCCCGTCTTCGACCGTTTTCGGTCTTTTACCCGTATCTTGAGCTACGGGCCTCCGAAAAACGCGCCGTTAGCGGCGATGCGATCCTTGGATCGAGTCGGTCGTTTCGGTACATCGTACTCAAGGTTTCGGAATACTTTGTGTTCGTCTAGGTTGGTTCGTACACGAAACCAACCGGGCCCTCGGAGCGGAAACACTCATATCTTGAGGTCCGGATGTCCGATTGACATGCCGTCGACTTTGGTGGATTTTTCTAAGTGAGAAGGATATTTTGGCATACTCCTCCCGAGGTTTGGATGCAGGTGGAGTACGGTCAGGTTGGTTTTCCCTTAAAAACCAACTGGGCCCCTGGGACGAAAAGGCCAATAACTCTCAGACCGGGCGTCCGATTGACGCGCCGTCTGCGACGTTGAGTTCCTGTTGACGATACGGATCTTTTGGATACATCAAATCTAGACTAGGTGTCAGTTTATGTATCAGCCTCTCGGCTCATGGAGCGGACCCTCCCGAGTGAGCTTGCTGTGTGCGGGAACCCTAGAGCTGGCTGTGACTGCTACATCGACGACGATGAAGACAATCATATTGGAATCCTATGTAGGTTCGACGATGAAGACAATCGTACTGGAATCCTATGTGGGTTCGACGATGAAGACAATCGTACTGGAATCCTATGTGGGTTTGACGATGAAGACAATCGTACTGGAATCCTATGTGGGTTCGACGATGAAGACAATCGTACTGGAATCCTATGTGGGTTCGACGATAAAGACAATCGTACGGAAATCCTCTGTGGGTTCAATGATGAAGACAATCGTACTGGAATCCTATGTGGGTTCAACGATGAAGACTATCATACTGGAATCCTATGTGGGTTCGACGATGAAGAAAATTGTATCGGAATCCTATGCGGGTTCGACGACGATGTCAACAGTGCTTGTATCCTACGTGGGTCCAAGTAAGATGAATCAGTGACTACATATGATCCTCTCTCTTGCTTTGCAAATGATGTGTACCTGTATGAGCTGAAACCCTGTTTTATTTTTCCTTTGTGGATTGTGTTGAGCTATCCTGTGTGGATTTATGTTTTACTTTCCTTTGTGGACTGTGTTGAGCTATCCTGTGTGGATTTACGTTTTACTTTCCTTTGTGGACTGGGTTGAGCTATCCTGTGTGGATTTACGTTTTAAATTCCTTTGTGGATTGCGTTGAGCTATCCTATGTGGATTTTACGTTTTTCTTTCCTGTGTGGTCTGGGTTGTACTTGAGCTCGGATGTTGGAGCTGAGCGAGAATTGATGACTTAGGTATATGTATGGGCATATACCTAAGCAGTGTCGGATGTTACTTCGTGATTGCATCTTTCCTTTTTGGATTATCCTTAGTGGATTCTGGGAGACCTTCGGGGGTCTCGGGGTCCCTACTAAGTAGCTTATACTCACCCCTTCACGGGCTATGCCCGCACTACGTTGCGTTGGTTGCAGACGACGGACAGCGCTGATTGTGGAGGAGGGTTGCAGAGCAGGACGTTACCTGGAGGTGGACCACTAGGTGGGACGTACTCGGAGCAGTCGGATGGACCCGTGGAGCAGTGGAGTCTATCTGTACCCACCCTTCAGGTGGGACTTCCAGTGGTCGGCTCGACGTTGCTGCTTTACTTTTCAGTTGCTGTTTTTTCCCCCTTTCAGTTGTACTTTACAGTTGGGCTTGTATTTCCGACCCCCTTTACTTCTCCTCAATTACTGTTGTACCAGCTTTTACTTAGTGTTTACTTTTTCTGGTTGCTTACTCTGTAGTGCTTGTTTACTTTACAAAGGCAATGCCTTCCCTTTTTACCGGGATTTTACGCCTTGGTGCTAGTCACGAGCCCCTGGCCTATGGAAGGCAGGCTTGGGGTAGTCACGGCACGGGCCCCGAGGACGGGTCGTGACAAATTGGTATCAGAGATAGTCTGTTCTACTGCAGACTCTGATCTTTCTTCTTGTAAAGAAACAGTTTTTAGCATATTGAGTGTGGTTATCAGTCCAGGGAGCCCAGTGTTGGTGCGGCGGCCGAAATATCCGTACACCAGGACCCTGACTTCTGATTTCCGACTTAATGAACGAAAACATTGATTGCATGTGTGTTTCAAGTTTTTCTTGTGATTACTTGTATCAGCTCACCAGGTATACTGTTCTGACCGTGGCGCTCCTGTTTCTTTTCAGGATGGCCCAACGATGGCAGCCAGCTAGGGTTCCGAGCGTTGTGCGTGGCGAGAGCCCACCGAGCGACGAGGACTCGGTACAGGGCCCTTTGACAGCTAAGGCACCGGCGGTACCTATACCCGCCGAGCCACCGATGCTACCAGCCCCAGCCGCTGACGATGCACGTCACCTTAGTGCGCTGCATGAGTTCCAGCACCAGCGACCACCCAGGTTCCACGGGGAGATGGACCCTCAGGCCGCCAAGGACTGGCTGGAGGCAGTTGTATGGGTTTTCAGATTAGTCAGGACACCAGCAGACCTCATGGTAATCCTCGCAGCGAGCCTCCTGCACGCGGTGGCAGACAGATGGTGGAGCTTGATGCTCCAGGTGCACGATGAGGTATCTCTCCTCTAGACGGACTTTGAGAGCATCTTCTGCTCAAAGTTCGTCCCAGCCACCCTCCGTGCGGTGCGCATCTAGGAGCTACTATAGCTGCGGCAGGGCAGCATGACGGTTGCCCAGTACTCGGCGAGATTTACCGATCTCTCGCGCTACTCCACTGATATGGTACGGGATCCATTCTTCTGGGCACGGACCTTCGAGCAGGGACTGAGACTTGAGATCAGGGCCTTGATGATCTCCCTAAACATTCCGACGCAGGCAGAGGTGTTGGAGAGAGCCCTTTTAGTAGAGAGTTTCCTCGCCGAGCAGGCACCAGCGGTAGGACCCTCCCCAGGACGACCCGTAGCGGAGTCTTCTGCAGCTGGCAGTCGACAGGTGACGCAGAGGTCCAAGCGGGCTAGACCTTCAGATGGGAAATCTCAGGGTGATGATTCGGATGTGCGGGGCACACGAACGAGAGCCATCTACTCGAGGAGCATGCAATGCTACGCATGCGGCGGGCAAGGTCACATGGCTCGAGACTACCCGACTCATCCTGCTGATGAACAATAGGCAGTAGAGGGACCTCCCATGCAGAGGTTCGACCATGCCGGTCCACAGGGAGCAGGCGGGCGAGGCAGAGGAGCTGGCCGTGCAGCTAGAGGTGGACGACGCTTCGGGGTGTTGCCACTACCACCACCAGGAGGTCCACCCCGATGTAGGGGACATGAGGACATGGGAGAGCTCATCTTCAGGCAGCTGAGGCCTACGATCATGGAGCTCCAGGAGCAGGTGGACAGGAGCGGGACTAGCTCCAGACATGGAGAATCTTGTTCATATTGCTTTTAGTTTTGTTGTTGTATGTTTGTAGATACTTTGTGTCTTTGTACTTGATCTGCAGTAATAAAATACACCTTTTTGTGCCATTTACTTTCCTGTCCTCTCTTAAGTTGTTACTAAGAGGTTCCAGTTTAGACTGTTGACTTGACCCTCACTTGAGAGATACCTACTGGAGAAGACCCAGTTACCACACACTGATGCCGACAGTGTGACTCAACCCTTGGAGGCGAGAGTAATGGTTGGATCTCTTGGTAGTAGCGTCGAGGCCTTACGACGTCATCCTTGCTATGGGTTTGTATCATCCATGATGGGATTGACTGTATTAGGTGAAGAACGTGGTTCATCCAAGGGATGAGACCAGATTTCTCTTATCGGAAAAGAAGAAATCACAGTAGCTCTTATAGGACCAGAGAAGGTCCAGATCATCCCGGAGAGGATGAGGACAGCTCAGAGCCGGCAAAAGTATTATGCTGACAGGAGGCGGAGGCCACTAGAGTTTGAGGATGGCGACCACGTCTTCTTGCGTGTCTCACCTCGATATGGTTTACAGAGATTTGGACGAGGCGGAAAGTTGTCTCCATGCTTCATCGGACCATTCCAGGTCCTCAGCAGGTTTAGAGAGGTGGCTTATCGCCTGGCTCTACCACCTCAGTTGCACCGGGTGCACGATGTCTTCCACGTATCTTAGTTGAGAAGATACGTGCACGACCCGACACACATCATTGACCATGGTGAGCTGGACGTTGATGATGGGGAGACTTTTTGCGGAGGTCCCGGTGGAGATCGAGGATCGACAGGAGCAGGTCCTTCGTGGACGATCGATTCCTCTAGTGAGCATCAGATGGCAGCACGGGAACCTCCAGGAGAGCACTTGGGAGCGGGAGGCTCAGATGCGGGCTCAGTACCGCCTTTGTATCCCTACGTTTGTAGTGAAGCTTTACGCGGACGTAAAGCCCTGTGGTGGGAGTAATGTAAAGACCCGTAAATTTCAATGAAATTTTTTTCTTAATTTTCTTTGTAATTTTACAAGAACGCAGTTTCTAACGGCACCTGATTCCGAGGCCCGGTGTGCCCGGAATCATTTTCCGAAGTTTGGCTCAGGTACGTTCAGTAAACGAACGAGCGGGTTTTTCTAACTTTTGAACCGGTGCGCGGAATCAAATTCTGAGGGCACCAATGGAATCGCAGTGCCAGTATTTTCTTAGAAACGCCTTTTCTGGAGTTGTGTTTGCTCGGGTGTGGTTTTTAATTTTTGGGCTTAAAGTTAAGAAATAAAATAAAGTGGTGCGACAACTTTATTTTTATTTCACTTAGGCCGCTTAAAAGCCACTTAAAGCCACTTAAGCTGAGTTGAAGCGGATAGGGTGGAATTCAAAATATCCTACCCTCTTGGTAGGAAATTTGTGAGTTGGGGCCCACACGATCCCTGCCGTTTCTTTTCCGCTAAGTAACGCACCCGCGAAAACTCGTCATTATGAAAGTCAACTGACGCGTTTTCTTAAATTCTTAATGCACCAATTAATTGAGAGGTTTTATTCATGGAATTAATTCTATGAATTAATTTAATCGTTTCTTAACCTGTTTACAATTCGCTGGCGTAATAATAAAATAAGACCAACGCACGACTTCTGGAGAATTGCTCGTTGAGAGGTTTTCACAAATCCTGTGCCCTCATCCTCCTTCGTGAAGAACGTGAAGAACGAGAAGAATGCGAAGAACGCGAAGAACGCGAAGAACGCCGTCACCCTCGGAGATTGACAATGCTTCTTCCGCGAAGTTCTTCCCCGCAACGATCTCTGATCACCAACTGCTTGAGTTTATCGACGCGACGCCCTTCCACGATGACGCGACGCCCTTCCGCAACGCAACGATCGCCTCCTTCCGTGGCGATCAATTCCGCGAAGAACGCGCGTGCGACGACTTGACGTGGTAGGGATTTTTATTTGAGAACAATCTTTACTTCCCGTGATTGTTTCTTTTAAAACAAAGAACCCGGGTCAAGTTCAATTTTAATTCTATTAAAGTTGTGCCTTGCTTGTTATTCATGCGTTGAATATTTTATTCCCGATTGTTATCACCTAACACAGAGGGTGCGGGCCAAACAAACACGGCCCGACAACCCTCCGCAGTTCTTCGTTGATGTGCAGATTGGAGGGCGATGACAAAACATGCCGCAAAGGTTATTCGTTGATTCTGCAGTGAAGAACGGGACCCAGGAGGAGCTACGGCGCAGACGAGAGAGAAATCGGACCACCGGAGAAACTCCAGTGGCCCGCGGAAACCACCGGCGGCGCGGGTCGCCGGCGTGGCGGCGGTGACGGCCAGAAAACCCGCGGCCGCGCGGGTCCAGCATGCATGGGACGCGGCAAAGCCGCGTCCACTGATTCCAGCGCGGCCCCTCGTAGGTCGTGGCTTCCCATCCTGCGGGGGCAGTGCCACCCCGCGGCTCCCTCACTCGGCCGCTCGGCCGAGCCGGGCCGGGCCGGCCCGACCGTCCGGGTCGCGCCCTGGCCGGACTGGGCCGCGCCGAACCATGTCCGACCCGGACCCAGGTCGGGTCGACCCGGTTCGGGCCGACCCAGGGGGGGTCGGGCCGGGTTGGTCCGGGCCCAGACCCCCGTCTTCGGACCATTTTTGGTCTTTTACCCGTATCTTGAGCTACGGGCCTCCGAACGACGCGCCGTCAGTGGCGATGCGATCCTTGGAGCGAGTCAGTCGTTTCGGTATATCTCACTCAAGGTTTCAGAATACTTTGGGTTCGGCCGGGTTGGTTCGTACACGAAACCAATAGGGCCCTCGGAGCGGAAACACTCATATTTTGAGGTCCGGACGTCCGATTGATGTGCCATTGACTTTGGTGGATTCCTCTAAGTGAGACGGATCATTTGGCATACGCCGCCCGAGGTTTGGAAGCAGGTGGAGTACGGTCGGGTTGGTTTTGCCTTAAAAACCAACCAGGCCCCGGGGACGAAAAAGCCAATAACTCTCAGACCAGACGTCTGATTGACGCGCCGCCTGCGACGTTAGGTTCCTGTTGAAAATACAGAACTTTTGGATAAATCAACTCTAGACTAGGAGTCATTTGATATATCAGCCTCTCGGCTCGTGGAGCGGACCCTCCCGAGCGAGCTTGCTGTGTGCGGGAACCCTAGAGCTGGCTGCGACTGCTACATCGACGATGATGAAGACAATCGTACTGGAATCCTATGTGGGTTCGACGATGAAGACAATCGTACTGGATTCCTATGTGGGTTCGATGATGACAACAATCATACTGGAATCCTATGTGGGTTCGACGATGAAGACAATCGTACTGGAATCCTATGTGGGTTCGACGATGAAGACAATCGTACTGGAATCCTTTGTGGGTTCGACGATGAAGACAATCGTACTGGAATCCTATGTGGGTTCGACGATGAATAAAATCGTACTGAAATCCTATGTGGGTTCGACGATGAAGAAAATCGTACTGGAATCCTATATGGGTTCGACGATGAAGACTATCGTACTGGAATCCTATGTGGGTTCGACGATGAAGAAAATTGTATTGGAATCCTCTGTGGGTTCGATGACGATGTCAACAACGCTTGTATCCTACGTGGGTCCCAGTAAGATGAATCAGTGACGACATATGATCCTCTCTCTTGCTTTGAAAATGATGTGTACCTGTGTGAGCTGAAACCATATTTTATTTTTCCTTTGTGGATTGTGTTGAGCTATCCTGTGTGCATTTATGTTTTACTTTCCTTTGTGGATTGTGTTGAGCTATCCTGTGGGGATTTACGTTTTACTTTCCTTTGTGGACTGTGTTGAGCTATCCTGTGTGGATTTACGTTTTACTTTCATTTGTGGATTGCGTTGAGCTATCCTGTGTGGATTTTACGTTTTGCTTTCTTGTGTGGTCTGGGTTGTACTTGAGCTCGGATGTTGGAGCCGAGCGAGAATTGATGACTTAGGTATATGTATGGGCATATACCTAAGCAGTGTCGGATGTTACTTCGTGATTGCATCTTTCCTTTGTGGATTATCCTTAGTGGATTCTGGGAGACCTTCGGGGGTCTCGGGGTCCCTACTGAGTAGCTTATACTCACCCCTGCACGGGCTATGCCCGCACTACGTTGTGTTGGTTGCAGACGACAGACAGCGCTGATCGTGGAGGAGGCTTGCGGAGTAGGACGATACCTGGAGGTGGACCACTGGGTGGGACGTACTCGGAGCGGTCGGCTGGACCCGAGGAGAAGTGGAGGCTATCTGTACCCACCCTTCAGTTGGGACTTTCAGTGGTCGGCTCGACGTTGCGGCTTTACTTTTCAGTTGCGGTTTTTCCCCTTTCAGTTGTAATTTACAGTTGGGCTTGTATTTTCGGCCCCCTTTACTTTTCTGCACTTACTGTTGTACCGGCTTTTACTTAGTGTTTACCTTTTCTGCTTGCTTACTCTGTAGTGCTTGTTTAATTTACAAAGGCAATGCCTTCCCTTTTTACCGGGATTTTATGCCATGGTGCTAGTCGCCAGCCCATGGCCAATGGAAGGCGGGCTTGGGGTAGTCACAGCACGGGCCCCGAGGACGGTTCGTGACATAAGTGGCCTTGGGGAACTTTCACTTTTATTAGGTCATTGATTATCTTTGTTACTCGCCCTTTATAGAATGATATTTATTTTGAGTAACCAAGTATGATAGATTAATAAATAACATACCATTTCCAATGACACGATCTTCAGACAATCTTCAGAGTAATTGAATTTAGTACCAAATGAAGTTGATACTTATTGAGATAATGACTCTGGAAACTTATTCACCTGTCTCCCCCTCAAGGGAACACTTCTCATCACTGAATATCAGGTTCTCCCCCTGAGATCTTGCTTCACCTTCAATTCCCTGTATTATCAGAACAAATACAACACACAAAGATTTAAGGGAATAAGGTGGATCCTCCATGCTTCTTCAATGTGAGCAGGAAGGTTGAGATGATTTTCTCAACCAAGATGCTCCATTTTCTCCACTCCTCACACTTTCACATTTGATATTTAATTTTTAATGTGGCTGTGTGGATATCAATAATTTTTCTATATCTTTGTGTGTGAATATCCTTTCTTCAAGAGATTTCCAAGCACTGGAATCTCATGGTGTTACTTTCATCCTCTTCATGAATTCTTGTTGTGCTGGAATAAATTCAAAGCACTTTCTCACAGTATGACCAGCCTTGTTGCACCTCACACACAGAACTTCATTGCCTTCACGTAGAATCTTCTTTTTGCATTTAGCGTTATCCTTAGCTTGTGTATCTTCCATTTTCCTTATTCTGTTCAAATCTTCTGGCCAAACCACCAATATATAATTAAGGATTGAGGCTTTAAGATTGGATCTTCTACATGGATTCCTCTGAGTGGGTTATTTCTTAGTAGTTCTTTTGGATGAACCACCCTTTAACTTTTTGTATTTAGAATCCAAGGACATCTCATCTTTCCTTATTGAAAACTTCTTGGGAGAATTTGTTTTCACATTATTCATTTGGTTTCTTCCCAAGGATGCTTCTTCATTCTTTCCCAGCTTCTGTGGTCTTCTTTTATTATATGAACATGCACTATTCATATGACCACTCTTATTGCATACACCACAGATGTTATCTAACATTCCAAATCTGTTTGCAGTATACAGATGATTCTGGATCTGTGGATGTTGCTTATTCTTTTCTGGATTTCTCCCCCTCGATATGGGCTTTCTCTATACTTTTACATTTAAGGGATTGTACCAACAATCCAGTGCACAATACCCAAACCTATTGCAGCACCAGCATTGACCAAAAAACCTTGACTTCTTTTCATCTCCTTGATAAGGTTGCTGAGACTTCTTCTTGGTATGTTTTTCTTTCTGTGGGGATCTATCTTCCACACTCTTTCCCCTATCCACCCTATCCATGGTGATAGGTTTCATCTCACTTTTCTTCATCCAAACTTGTTTAGAATTTTTCTTCTAACCTTCACTTTTTGTAGAAGAAATTTTAGAAACATTAATACAAGTTGGTATGGATGATACCTTTACTTTCTCTACTGCTTGTGATGGATCAATGAGTGAAGTCATGATCTTATTATCACATTTTTGAGGGATTTCGATAGTAGAATCCTCCAGTGAACATTGGATACTAGCAGAAACTGTTTCCTTCTTTTGTGAAGTCTCAATATGTGTCTTATCATGATTGGTCAACTGATCTTCCAACTCTAGACATATCATATTGAGGATGAACTTTTGGTCTTCAATCATAGTCATATTATCATCACAAGGCTTCTTCAATCTTTCAACTTCATATTCATGCATCTTTACTTTGTTTTGTAACAAAGAGTCAAGTTCATTGATCTTCTGGGATATTTCTTCCAAATATAGCTTCTTGACATCAATTCCCCTTTTCAACTCTTCTTCAAGTGCATGGATCTTCACTTCCATAGTCTTTTTGACTCCTTCCTTTTCTTCAACATCTTTGATCCACTTTGAAGAACTTTGTTCAAATTCCCTCTTTGTTGCTTCAAAGGTTCCAACCTGTCTGGAGAGCTTTAGACATTCATCATGTTTTTCTTGTAAGCCTTTCTCCAAAACATCAGTTTCTTCTTCCAGCTGAGTGATATTTTCATGCATGCACTGAAATACTCCACAAACTAGGGATGTAATTTCTTTAGGAATATCATGCAGAATCATTCTTAATCTATCAACTAATATTTCTTGATATGTTGTAGATTGATCATCACCACTTTTGGTAGGATTTTCATCATGAGGATAATTTCCAAATGTACTAACACATACCTCTTGATCAGTTGAGGTAGGAAGGTTATCCATATTCTTAGTGGAAACTCGAACCACCTTATCATAACTTTCCAAGTCTTGTGTGTCTTCAATGTCTTCGAGATATGGAGGACCACATACATCCTCTCCGTTAGATAAAAGGGGCTTCTTCTTCAACCATCTCTTCTCCTTATTTTTCCTATTCATCATGGTCTTGATAGATATAGCCTTATGTTCACAGCTAACTGAATCTTCACTGAAAGTTCACTTCATTGATAATTCAGTAAAGAAACTCAAATCATAAAAATAGAATAACTTCACTGTAGAGAATCCAATAGAGGTGAACCTCCGTCTGATACCAATTGAGAGGACCCGTTTGGGATATACCTAACACTGAGAGGGGGTGAATCAGTGTTGGGGACTTTTTTTAAACCAATTAAATCTTTTACCCCTGTACCTCTTGACCTATTAGGATCTTGATTCACTTATTCTCTTTTCCCTGCCACATGCAATAATAGAAAGCTGTAAAAATATGCACACGATATTTTTACAATGTTCACCACTCAATAAGAGTATCTACGTCCTTGCCATGCATGGGTATGACCAGTTCATGGATTCTCCATTATAGTGTGATAAGATTTTACAATAGAGTGGCTAGGAAAACAATCCTCTAGCCAGTGTGAGTCCCTACACTTTAGAGGGGGTTGGGAAATAATCATCTTCCCTGGACTGGTGATGACCTAGCCCAACTTGTAGTGTCTAGTTGGTTCTTTATACTGCCTATGGAGACAGTCTTCTTTCTTCTTCAAAAGGTCGGTTCTGCTCTTAGTCTTCTTTAGTGATCTTCATTTGATTACATGCAAATTAGTAGGTAAGCAATTATTCCTTATTTCCTTCTATTCTTTTCTAGTGCAACACCAACTACACTAAACTTCTTCTTTCTTCTTCTTAGTGCAACAACCAACTGCACTACAACTTCTTCTCTATTCTTGGTCTGTTCTTCTTCTTCTTATTATTCTCTTCTCTTTATGCAGCAAACTTGTATGCTGCACACTCTTCTTCTTCTTTGGCTTCTTCAATGAAAAACCAACTGCACTGAAACCTACTCTTCTTCACACATTCTCACTCAGTGCAAACCCATATGCACCAAGCTCTTATTCTTCTTCTTCTTGCTAAAATCACAAGTTATCTTTGTGATTGTAAAAACAATGAAGTATAGATCTACTTAGCATCATCATAGTTGAACAGAAGCTGGTAAGAACCTCTAGAACAACTCAGCTTTGGCGCCAATCCTTACTTGCGCGTCACCCTGCTTGCGTGCCTCCCTACTTGCGCGCCACCAAATACTTGCACGCCATAATTTTTCTCAACTCAAAACTTGTGTTCCACCTTTGGCTTAAACACACTCTTCGCTTTCGCACCTCTAACAACTTGTGCCCCAAAACTTGCGCGACAATACTTGAGCGTAAATACTTGCACGACAATACTTGCAGGACAATACTTGCGAGGAAATACTTGCACAGCAATACTTGCACGCTAATACTTGCGCGGCTGTACTTGCATGGAAGACTTGCACGGCAACACTTGCGTGGAAGACTTGCACGGAACCCTACTTGCACGCCTTATAAATAACCCTCAGCTTGCGCGCCACTTTAGCTTGCGCGCCACTCTCAACACTTGCGCATTCAGAGCTCAAATTTTTCTCTTAAGTGTTGAGCATTCAGAAATGAGGCGGAAATTCATCTATTTATAGGAATTTTGGTGACTTGCGCACCGCATACACTTGTGTGCCAATACTTGCGCGCCGCTGAATAACTTGCACACCACTTCATCACTTGCACGCCATTCCATCACTTGCTCGCCGCTCCATCACTTGCGCGCCGCTTTCTTTCCTTTTTCATATTTTGATATGATGATGTTGAAATATCACTTGCGCACAACATGAACTTGCAATACTTGTGTGCCACCTTTATACTTGCGTGCCTCTTTGTGGACAGCACAACTCTTGCGCGCCACCTAAAAATGAGGCTCAACTTGCGCGCCTCAACCACTTGCGCGCCACACTTCTTCGACTTGCATGTTCAGAGCTCAAAATATTTCTCTAAGTCTCGAGCCTACTCAAATGAGGAGGGTATTTGCCTTTTTATAGGAATTTTGGCAACCTCCGCGTCACATTCACTTGCGTGCCTCCTTGGTACTTGCGCGCCTTCTTGGCACTTGCGCGACTCCCTGACACTTGTGTGCCTCCTTGGGACTTGCGCGCCTTCTTGGTACATGCGCGCCTTCTTGGCACTTGCGCGCCTTCTTTCCTTTGCCATATTTTTGAAAAAATTCAATTTGAAATATGACTTGTGTGCCTCTACATACTTGCGCTCCTCTACATACTTGCACGCCTACTACATACTTGCACACCTATTGCATACTTGCACGCCTACTTATTTCTCTCTCCCTTTCCTTCATAAGGCTTGCATCACAAGTTCTCCAAACATATGATATTTGTGAAATACAAATCAGCAAAGCATCATCTAGTTTTGTCCATTCTTTTTGGAATATGAATTCCAAAGTACTTCTTTCATCCTCACTTCAAATCCTCAATTCTTCTTCAACCATCCTTAGATAGATAGTACTTCACCATTCTGCTCCAATCATAATCAAATGGATGATACTTCTCCATTCTTCATTGTTGTAAACAATGTTTCACCTTTGACACAAGTTCTTTAAACTTAGGATCAGTTCAACAATCGTCTGAATTGCTTCATAGATAATTTCACAAGTATGACATTCAATGCTATGATTTCATAACAATTTTCCAGGTATCCTCACTTCATACAATCTCCATTAACTTTGGAGGCCTTCATCATATCCTTATTCATTTTGACTGATATTGAAAATTATTGACAACAAATACAATCTTCATACACAAAGTGGTCCCAACAGTTTGAAGGCTCTACCATACTGGGAGACATGCATGAGGTCATGTGATTGATCATCTCTGGGTACCATTGTGTGGAACTCAGATTGAGATGTCACAAACAAGAATCTTTATTTTATTTCATCCTCTAGAGCCTTTAGTTCTTATTAAAACATAATTATATAATAATATAAGTATCTTATATATTATTATACCTTTTTTCATTTTAATGGAACGAACTATAAACATTTGTAAAAACATTAAATGGTTTAAGAAATCAATGTTCATGTGTACGGTGGACTACTACCACATGATCCTATTTCATTCATTTTTCCATTACCACCTCTCATTGTTTATTATTATTTATGATGTTTTCATCAGGGTTCCACCAATGCATCTTGCACACTGGATACTATTTCTAATCCATCCAAATTTCTAAAGGTAGATGAATTTCATCAATTTAATCTACGATGTCTACTCGTTGATCAAAATGGGATGATGTGATATCTGCTCCTCCCTCTGTGGATTCATCCTTAGAACTCATTGCATTGTTCAGATCTACCTTGATGATTAATTCATATTTGTGAAACTCATTCCATGTTCCATCTCTTTGTGGATTCTAGTTAATTACACTACTTATATCTTAATAGGGAAACTATATTCAGTTAGGATAGTAGATAAGTTGGATGTGTCTAGGCATTTTTGGATATTACCTACATATTTCACCAAATCGTATTCTTATTTTTTTTAAAAGGTTGGGTCTGAAGCCTCATTTTTATTATTAAATCAAAGAAAAGACCTCTTTAACTGGGTAGAGGGAGACCCATTACATAGCTCGTAGGCCCAGTGGGAATTTATCCCATTACATAGCCCGTAGGCCCAAATTTTAGGCCCAAGACCCATTCTGTGAATAGTATTGCAATAGTACCCACGCTGCTACAGTACCGCACAGTACCTGCCGCCGCTACAGTTACCCTTCCACCCCTCCAGTTCCCCTACCACCACTACAGTTCCGCCATTGCAATAGTATCTCGGCTGCTACCGTAGCGCTATAGTGCTGCTATAGTAATCTGCACCCCATGGGTTTTGAACCCCCATTTTAGAGGGAATCGTGTATGTGGAATCTTATATGGGGAAAAAAGTCATCCCAATTCAATAACGAGGTAATTTACTCCATGGGCATAAGTCTTCCATGTATTTTACCTCATTCATCAAATATTTATTAAGTGGTGTATGTATTTTAGTTCATATCACGAGTACTATGTCCCATATAGATTAATCTGAATATCCTATTGATATGAATAGGGGAACAAATTTAACTTTTTTGGATATGGGAAAAAAATTAATGTCTTATCGGGATATGATGATAGATCAAAATTCCCTACTGAAGAGGACTAATGAGGTGTGTCCCTATGAGGGACGATGTAACTATTGGTGTGTCCCTAGGAGGGAAGATGCCCACCATGGGTTTATTGATGGATCAAAAAGCCCCACGAAGATGATTCTATATAGGATTGATCAAATATCTCCTTATAATAGATATGTAATTTGTGTCTCCAGGAGGGAATATTTTACATCTAGATTTACCAATTTTGGGATTGAATCTCTAGGAGGCATCCTACATACCCTATTTAGAGACAGGGATCAAAACCCAAATAATTTTGCACCTCAGTTTAAGGTCATATGACATGAGAAATCAATGTATTTTAACTTCATTCAGTAAGGATTCATATGTCATAGTAGGAGAGTCAATGAGGTATGGATTCAGGGTTATGTTTGGAAGATTACATTCACCATTGGATCAATCATGGGGGTGGTGTGGGGATTATGCGTGGAATCTTCCTAGGATTGGTGTCACATCCTATCATCGGGAAAGGAAATGTAAGGATTACTTGTGGAAGTTACCCAATGTGTAAGTTGATTCCATGGATGGGGGTAAGGTGACAACCCATCCTAATTGTACATTGGGCTTCGTGTGTTCTCCACATAGGATAAGGATACATTTTTATGTCATGTGATGAGGAAATTGTCATGAAGTTTAACATTTTATGATAAGGACGTGATGCTAGTATGTTTTAAATCTTACAAATCACATGTTTTCATACATTTTAACATCATATTATCAATACAAGGATGAGGTTACTCTTCTAGGGGGACCATGAAAAGGGGAGAGGAAGATACAACATAAGGACCGTCAATCGAGACAGGTTCGCATTTTCCCTCAGAGATGCCACTTCTAAGGATTACGTTACCACTACTCATGCACATATACATAGGTCAT
Source organism: Viscum album (assembly GCA_963277665.1). Classification (NCBI taxonomy): domain Eukaryota; kingdom Viridiplantae; phylum Streptophyta; class Magnoliopsida; order Santalales; family Viscaceae; genus Viscum; species Viscum album. Next base: position 526,924,497 of record OY728150.1, read on the forward strand.
TAAATTGGAACTATTATGGAGGAGTGGTCAATCCGGGTTTCAATGTTAGGTTCTATATGTATAGAATAAATAGGCATTATGGTACGTATTCTTAGAAGCGACATGTAGGGAAATGTTTGCACTAGAGGCCCAAGAAACATCTGTTATGGGACAAAGAATTTGTTGTGTTAAAATTTATGGTGTTTCATGAAAAAAAATTTCTATCAAGGCTATCTATCATAAGGGACACATATGTATCCAAGAGGCATAGCTACACACTCATTTTGGTTTTGCACATAGATCAAGGTTATGTGTATGAAACTTCTCATATCGCCCACATGACTATCCTTTATATTAGTTGCACAAGGATACCTCTACCATTGGCCATGACATATTTGGGTCCACATGAGGTCTATAGAAAAATTTATCTGCCTTAGAGAAATTATAATCATCGATGTTGCAGGCTTTTATGGAAGAACGAGAGTTGTTCATAACAAATCATCACTTCATCTTCCAGAGAATCAATCCCATGGTGGTAAAAATATTTTATTTCTAACAAAATTACTCAAATTATGGAACTCAACTCCATTGGAAAGGAAATTGGGTTTCTCCTTTCTTCATCATTTTTCTATAGGGAAAAACCTCATAATTGGTACTACTTGACGTTGCCTTTGGCATGCACTTGGATTGTTACGTTCCAGAGTTTTATACACCACTTCATTATTATGTGAAAAAATCCATTCTTGTATGCATGGGATTGGTTCTAAAATTTTCACTAAGGGGCCTATATAGAACTTACCATCACCTTTTTCATGAAATCCATTTGTGTGTAAAATTATATCATTGTATGCACTGGATAAATCTTGCAAGAAACTAGTTAATTCACCCAAAAATGGTCCTTCAGTTTGGGTTGAGAGTTTGGTTCACACAAAACTGATTGTTTGTTGTATGAGAAGATATTTGTGTGCCAAAAAACCACCCCCTTATAATCTGAGATTTATGGGATCATAAGGTTGGTTTATAAGGGACGCACTAAATAGAGGGGCTTATTTCTATGTGGCAGTACAACCCTTAACTCCATTCACATAACACTATCATGAACAATGCACAAACCAATGGTCAAAGCCTATAAATTTGTGTGGGTGCCCCTTTTATAGTACTATGACTTATCTCTTGATAATCCATAGCTCTGATCTGAGCACCGCTCCTTTGTGTGAAAGATCATGTTTCAGTTGTATTTTTCATGCTTCATGAAACTCTCTCTTTCACTCAATTACTTCTGTGACCAAGACACTATTTTTTACACTTACATACATTGTTTCTTCCATATCAAAATTTCCTCACCAAAAACATTAATTTTCACAATCCATCCTTAGAGATTTAAGAAGAATCTAAAATTGATAATCAACTAAAGCAATCTAAGGTCAAAGATGCTAATGTTGACCAAAGGGATGAAATGGGGGGAACACTAAGATCCAATAAAAAGGAGGGTTTTCTCCAACAACTAGGAGCATTTGGGGATGCTAAATGAATCCTAGAGGAATTTACCATTGAGAAACCACCTATAATTATATAGTTTTGAGCAAATGGATGATGTGAACATTCCATACATTGAAGTCAACACACTTCACACTTGGTTCACACATTAGGATGATCCCAACCATTGGAACATCACCTTTCATGGTTACCATTCTTGTTTTTATGGGGATAAAACTATCTACACATCGAGTGGATGAATGAGAATAGTTTTTTTGTGGGAGTAACCTAAGTTTGATGAGTTCCTACTCCATGACACTATCATTTTTCTGAGTATCATGCATGAAAATAGCATGGACTAGCAAAAATACTAGGATCTTCAATCTGGAGAAAATTTCACTAATATATGGGCCTTGGGGTGTTGGCTATACTTCATCTGATTAGAGTATATGGATGAGTTGTGCCATATCAGATTAGACACGGTAGTGTGGAAATCCCAATTTCATATGTATCGCCATCAAGATTTATTTCTAAAATTCCAATGACATTGGTCTCTAGAAATGAATACTTTCCACCTCCACCATAAAGAGGTGGAAATAAACCTTGAAGGAACTTGTATTACTCTTATAGGGGAGAGGTGAATCATCATGTCAAATATATATTTTAAAATGATGGATCTCTTTTCCACATTGTTAGAAAACTGTTAAAATTATTTGATGAGAAAGTGTAGAAAAAAAATCACGTGTAGAGTAAAGACACCCCAATTTTACATTGTTCACCACTATGGGTTACTTCCAAAGATCATACACCGATAGGGTATCAGTTGTCATGACCCGACCCAACGGGGCTCGAGCCGCGACTCCCCAAGCCCGCCTTCAGTAGCCCAGGGGCTGGCGACCAGCACCGAGTAGGTTATCACACACATGGGAGGCATTACCCTAAGGTACCTGTACACACGCACCCACAAACACCACCATGAAACAGTGCAGAGATATAGAAACAGAAAAGTAAATGCATGCATACAATCTATCCCGAACCAGAGTGCAACAGCAAAAGTACAAAGGGAAAAACAAGGCCCACCAAAAGAAAACTACAAAGCGTGTCCAACCTGCCCTGAAGAAGGGGAACGCTGCCACAAACACCCACTGGAAAGCTCCCTCAGCACAGCTCCAGTAAACACCCCGGTCAACTCCCTCACTAAGCTCTGCCTACTCCGGGTCCTCCTGGGACTCCGTCAAAAGGCCTGTGGTCTGCACAAGAAATGAACATGTGCGGGCAAAGCCCGTGCAGGGGTGAGTATAAACATACTCAGTAGGCACCCCAAAACCCGAAACAAAAGAGAGAAACTGAAAGGCATCAGTCCTCTCATCCCAGCCAGAGGGAACCCAGACGAGAGGGAAACTCCATCTCGTGACCATCCTTGGCTAAACACAACTAGTTGGCTCAGCTCAGGTGTATGCCCATACATACACCTTGAACAATCCAGATATACACATCTCACGCCACAAATCCACAAGAGGTACCGACCTCATCACCAGCAACTGCCCTCAACCAGGAGAGTACACCACACGAACACTGTCATACTAGATGACACTCATCCAAGAGATACACTTCATCGGGTTTCTCTCAATCCTCTCAGACGCTCACCCGAGAGATCATGCTCGTTGGATAGCATCACTGAGGAAACCTCACTAAAACAACATAACCACCAAACTCTTCAGATAGGGGATCGCTCCTAGGGACCGCTAGGGGATAGCAGAACCCACTCCGGTATACGAAGCTCACAGATAGGGGATCACTCCCAGGGTCCGCTGGGGGATACCACAACCCGATCTGGCATACGTAGTTCTCAATGATAGGGGATCACACTCAGGATCCGCTGGGGGATACCACAACTCGATCTAGCGCTCGACAGAAGCAAATCACTCAGATAGAGGATCGTCTCCCATATAAAGGTGTTCACGACGATACCAGAACCATATCTGGTATAACTCGCGATGTAGGGGATCGAACCGATGCTACCACAACCCTACCGAAACCATGCGCTAAGTAGGGGATCATATAACCAATGATACTGCAACCCTACTATACACCTCATGCTAAGTAGGGGATCGTAAACCCAACGATTCCACAACCCTACTGTGCACGACCCACCGCGTAGGGGATCATATTCCCGATGATGCCACAAACCCTACGGGGTTAACCTGCTAGATAGGGGATCGCCGCCCATGAATAAACGGTCACAGTGATACCAAGAACCTGATCTAGGGTAAAGATGCTAGAGGATCCCGCTCCAGGCCCACCAGAGGGATGCCACAACTCTAACAGTTTAAACATCCCATCGAGAGGATCACAAACCTATACGTAGGTTGTGATGCCACACGAACCCTCGTGGGAACGAACCAAGGGAGTACCCTCAACCACTGCTGGTCCAAAACGTTGCTAACCCAAGCGACCTGCAACAACGCCACACTGTGCATCTCCAAGGCCAAAACCGAGGCCACCATCGCGTTCTATGCGGAAAAACACGCAGGATAGGTTGTTTACTCGCCCGAAACGGAGCACCGGTGAAAAAGGCACTATTCACCGTAGCTAGCTCGTGCGGGGCCCACACAACGATCCCGAAACCCATCGAGCAGACCATACCATGGCGATCCCCTTGGAAAAACAAGCAGAATCGACTACTCGCTCGTCCGAAACGGACACCCGGTGAAAAATGTACTATTCACTGAAGCCAGCTCAGGTGGGGCCCACTCCTGGATCCCGAAACACATCGAATGGATCACACCATTTCGATCCTCTCGAAAAAACACATAGGATTGACTAATCATCAGCCAAAATCGGACTCCTGGTGCAAAAGTTGTGTTTCTCCGCAAACGCCAAAACCCGGCCTCGTGGGGCCCGCACCCCGTTCTCAGTCCCAACACCCGGAAACCAACTCAAAAAGTCCGTCGTACCATCAGGGTCTCAATGCCACTGATGGCACATCATTTAGATGCTCCGGGTAGAAGTTACAACTGCCCGAAGTCGAAAAATAATAAAACAATATTATTTTATACGACATTTCTAGCTCCCAAGCCATGATCTCAAACCTTTATACCCTCGAACCTACACCGGAGGGTTCGCCTCGTCGTCAGGGTAGCGTCGCCGCAAACGGCGTGCGAATCCGGCTCTCGGATTGCAAGATACGGGGGTCTAATGACCCCCGTATGACAAAAAGAGGCCGGACCGGCTGGCCCGCCCTGGCCTCGCGGCGCCCGGCGCCGCCGCGCTCCGGCGAACCTTCCGAGGTCCGCCGGAGGCACCTCGGGGGTCCAAATGCAGATCCGGAAGCATCTGCGCGCCCCCTGGGACCCGATCTACCCATATGCAGGTTCAAAACAGAGAAAAATGTAGAAATTTGGGATCCGGGAGTTAAAACTCAAATCCGCCTACCTCGCGGGCGAAATTCCGACGTTCTGCCTTAGATCCGCGCTTCAGAGCTTCCGCTGAGCGCTCCTGGAACGCCCGCCGTTGAATTTAGAACTCGTGGGCATTTCGTTTGCTCGATTCGGTGGAGCGCTGGCAAAAAACGGCGAAAAACGTAGAGAAGAACGATAAAAGGCGGGGGGGGCGCTGATATTTATATCAGCCGCCCGCCAAACCCGCCTTAGACCCGACGCCCGATGCGAACAAAAGTAAGGTCACCCTTAGGGTAAACGTGTCGTTCTGAACGCAACGGCGGTATCTGATTTTCTATCCGAGACTCCGTTCAGAAGTTATTCGAGCCGACGCTCGAACACTAACTTTGCTACTTATTTACAAAAACGCCCCTGGTGGCGTTTCTCACCGCAGGCCCGCGCCCGCAAAGTTTACACCTCGCCTAGGGTAAACGGCACGTTCCGGACGCAACCGTGCCATCAGATTTCCGTTCTGAGCTACTTTTTAGGAGATATCGCACCCCACCACGTGCATAGTATAAAAATACTTAATATTTTTATAAAATTAATTCCGGGCACACCGGGCCTCAGAATCGCACGCCGTCTTCGATCCTAGCTCTGGAATTATTCGTAGAAATATTACAAAGTTTGACAGGTCCAAAACCCGGGTCGCTACATCCTTCCCCCCTTAGAAATTTTCGTCCACAAAAAGCCCTAAGCATAAGGAAAGCGACTTGACTCTCAACTGTGTCTCACACACCAGCGAGCTCACCAACAAACAATCAAGCACGAACGCATAACTTAGAGGGACTCATCCACCACACATCAATACTATCCGCTTTGGGTGGCACTGACTCGCCCACACGGTTTTAATCGCTTCACAAAAACGTGTCTCGGTGGGGGAAGGATCCCTCTTCCTCACGCATTCGAAGCATGCGGAACAACTCCCACACAGGGTCTTACCAATGCCCTGAACAAAACTCGAGCAAGAAACAAAAGGGAGGGTACCACTAAACAGTGTCTATCGAACTACTACATGAAGTAGAGAAGACACAAGGCATACCTCTATCCATCCGCGGTGCCTCTGGGTCGACTGCCTCCAGGGCATGCAGCTTTCCTCGCCCTCGACCACCATCTCCCTGAGCTTGGTGTGGACCACCTGGGGGTGGGGGTGGTGGCAACTGGTACTGCCTACCACCGCCTCCTGATGCACCAGCTCCGCTGCCACGTCCACCGCCCTACGGACCTCCTTGCTCGAGACGCTGCCTCTGCCAAGGTGGCCCATTGACCGGCTCCCTCTCGGCAGCACATCGGGTCGGCTAATCTCTAGCAAGATATCCCTGACCGTCGCAAGTGTAACACCGCCTCTCCTGTGGCTGACCAAAACTGGCTTGTGAGCCCTGAGCCGTAGATCCTCCATCCTGGGGTCGCCTCCTGAAACGCCGACCACGTCCTGACCCCTGAGTCTATCGTCGGCTACCAGATGTCGATCTGACTAACGAAGTCTCTGCTCTCGAGTGCCCAGCACTAACAGTGGGAATCTTCTCAGCCAGAAACCTATCCATCACCAATGCTCGCTCCAGCACTCCAGTATAGGTGGGCATGCACAAGGAAACCACACCTGCTCGGATGTCCCTGCGTAAGCCCTGCTCGAAGGTCTAAGCCCTAAAGAACGGGTCTTGAACCATATCCAGGGAGTAGCGTGACAGGTCTGTAAACCTCGCTGAGTACTCCGACACAGTCATGCTATCCTGTCGAAGCTGCAGAAGCTCCTGGATCCGCACTGACCTCAGCGTCACCGGATAGAACTCTTCCCTGAAGAGCCGCTCAAACTCTGCCCATGTGAGCGTCTCCTCGTCATGAGACTGCGTCACCAAACTCCACCATTGCCCAGCCGAACCAGGCAGAAGGCTCGCCGCTAGGACCACCATCTAATGAGGAGGTGTTCTCACTAGGCGGAAAACTCGGGTGACTGCCTCAAGCCAGTAATCAACTGCCTGGGGGTCTGGATCACCCCGGAACCTCAAAGGTCGCTGCCTCTGGAACTCGTGGAGCGCACTCAGCCTGCGCGCAACCTCGTCCTGCACCGCCGGCACAACCAGCTGCTCCACAGGTGGCGGCTGAACTGGCAGACCACCTAGAGGTGCACCCTCAGAACCTACGCCCTACTCCACAGCCTCTACACGGGGCGGGTCGTCAGTACAATCCTGCTGCGGAACCCTCGCTGGCTGTCGTCGTGGAGGCATCCTGAAAAACATTGAAGACGCACCACAGTCAAAGAGTATATATGGAGAGATGACTCAAGAAGGACAAGGAAAACCCAAAAATCAGTCCTATATGATGCATGTACCATTATGTCCCCGTGACCAATGTACGAATGTCCCGAGTCGAAAGGCAGGTTATCAGAGTCATGGTGTATGGATACATCGGTCGCCGCACCAACACTGGAGTCCCTGGCCTGAAAGCCGAACTCGAAACATCATAACACTGCCGTTATGCAACCCAAACCAAACTCACAGCTAGACAAACTACGCTCTAAGATCCCAAAGGTGGAACCTCCTCTGATACCACTCTGTCACGACCCGACCCAACGGGGCTCGAGCCGTGACTCCCCAAGCCCACCTACAATAGGCCAGGGGCTGGCGACCAGTGCTGAGTAGGCTATCACACACATGGAAGGCATTAGCCTAAGGTACCTGTACACACGCACCCACAAACACCTCCATGCAACAGTGTAGAGATATAGAAACTGAAAAGTAAATGCATGAATATAATCTATCCTGAACCAGAGTGCAACAACAAAAGTACAAAGGGCAAAATAGGGCCCACTAAAAGAAAACTACAATGTGTTTCCAACCTACTCTGAAGAAGGGGAATGCTGCCACAAACACCCGCTAGAAAGCTCCCTCAGCAAAGCTCTGGTAAACACCCCGGTCAACTCGCTCACTAAGCTCCGCCTGCTCCGGGTCCTCCTGGGACTCCGTCAAAAGGCATGTGGTCTGCACAAGACATGAACATGTGCGGGAAATCCCGTGCATGGGTGAGTATAAACATACTCAATAGGCACCCCAAAACCCGAAACCAAAGAGAGAAACTGAAAGGCATCAGTCCGCTCATCCCAGCCAGAGGGAACCCAGATGAGAGAGAAACTCCATCTCGTGACCATCCTCGGCTAAACACAACTAGTTTGCTCAGCTCAGGTGTATTCCCATACATACACCTTGAACAATCCAGATATACACAGCTCACGCCACAAATCCACAAGAGGTACCGACCTCATCACTAGCAACTACCCCCAACCAAGAGAGTACACCACACGAACATTGTCATACCAGATGACACTCATCAGAGAGATATACTCCATCAGGTTTCTCTCAAACCTCTCAGACGCTCACCCGAGAGATCATGCTCGTCGGATAGCATCACTGAGGAAACCTCGCTAAAACAACATAACCACCAAACTCCTCGAATAGGGGATCACTCCTAGGGTCCACTAGGGGATACCAGAACCCACTCTGGTATACGAAGCTCATAGATAGGGGATCACTCCCAGGGTCCGCTGGGGGATACCACGACCCGATCTGGCATACGTAGTTCTCAAAGATAGTGGATCACACCCAGGCTCCGCTGGGAGATACCACAACCCGATCTGGCGCTCGACAAAAGCACATCACTCAGATAGAGGATCGTCGCCCATATAAAGGTGGTCACGACGATACCAGAACCCATTATGGTATAACTCGCGATGTAGGGGATCTAACAGACGATGCCACAACCCTACTGAAACCACGCGCTAAGTAGGGGATCGTATAACCAATGATACCGCAACCCTACTATACACCTCATGCTGAGCAGGGGATTGTAAACCCAACGATGCCACAACCCTACTGTGCACGATCCACTGCATAGGGTATCATATTCCTGATGATGCCACAAACCCTACGGGGTTAACCTACTAGATAGGGGATCTCCACCCGTGAATAAACGATCACAGTGATACCAAGAACCCGATCTAGGGTAAAGATGCTAGAGGATCCCGCTCCGGGCCCACCGGAGGGATGCCACAACTCTAACAGTTTAAACATCCCATCGAGAGGATCACAAACCTATACGAAGGTTGTGATGCCGCACGAACCCTCATGGGAACTAACCAAGGGAGTACCCTCAAACACTACAGGTCCAAAACGTCGCTAACCCAAGCGACCCGCAACAACGCCACATTGCGCATATCCAAGTCCAAAACCGAGGCCACCATCGCGTTCCAGGCGGAAAAACACACAGGATAGGCTATTTACTCACCCGAAATGGAGCACCAGTGAAAAAGGCACTATTCATCATAGCTAGCTCGTGTGGGGCCCACACAATGATCCTGAAAACCATCGAGCAGACCATACCACGACGATCCCCTCGGAAAAACAAGCGAAATCGACTACTCGCTCGTCCGAAACGGACACCCGATTAAAAAGGTACTATTCATCGAAGCCAGCTCGGGTGGGGCCCACGCCTGGATCCCGAAACACATCGAACGGATCACACCATTGCGATCCTCTCGAAAAAAACACACAGGATCGACTAATCATCTGCCAAAATCAGACTCCTGGTGCAAAAGCTGCGTTTCTCCGCAAACGCCAAAACCCGGCCTCGTGGGGCCCGCACCCCGTTCTCAGTCCCAACACCCGGAAACCAACTCAAAAAGTCCGTTGTACCATCAGGGTCTCAACGCCACTGACGGCACGTCATTTGGATGCTCCGGGTAGAAGTTACAATGGCCCGAAGTCGTAAAATAATAAAACAATATTATTTTATATGACGTTTCTAGCTCCCGGGTCATGATCCCGAACCTTTACACCCTTGAACCTACACCGCAGGGTTCTCCTCGTCGTCAGGGTCGCGTCGCCGCAAACGGCGCGCCAATCCGGCTATCGGATTGCAAGATACGGGGGTTTAAAGACCCTCGTATGAAAAAAAAGAAGTCGGACCGGCCTCGACCGGCCGGCCCGCCCTGGCCGGTGGCTCTCCGTCGCGCGCCGCCGCGCCGACGAACCTTCCGAGGACCTCCGGAGGCACCTCGGGGGTCCAAACGCAGATCCGAAAGCATTTGCGCGCCCCCCGGGATCCGATCTACCCATCTGCAGGTTCAAAACAGAGAAAAACGCAGAAATTTGGGATCCGGGAGTTAAAACTCAAATCTGCCTACCTCGCGGGTGAAAACGCCGACATTCTGCCTTAGATCCGCACTCCAGAGCTTCCGTTGCCCTCTCCTGGAACGTCCTCCGTCGAATTCCGAGCTCGTGGGCGCTTCGTTTGCTCGATTCGGTGGAGCGGCGGCGAAGAACGTCGAGAAGAACGATAAAGGGGGGGGGGGGGGGGGGCGCTGATATTTATATCAGCCACCCACCGGCGCCAAACCCGCCTCGGACCCGACGCCCGATGCGAACAAAAGTAAGGTCACCCCTAGGGTAAACGCACCATTCTGAACGCAACAACGGTCTCAAATTTTCCATCCGAGACTCCGTTCAGAAGTTATTCGAGCCGACGCTCGAACACTAACTTCGCTACTTATTTACGAAAACGCCCCTGGTGGCGTTTCTCACCGCAGGCCCGCGCCTGCAATGTTTACACCCCACCTAGGGTAAACGGCACGTTCCAGACGCAACTGTGCCATCAGATTTCCGTTTTGAGCTACCGTTTAGGAGATATGACACCCCCACCACGTGCATAGTATAAAAATACTTAATATTTTTATAAAATTAATTCCGGGCTCACCGGGCCTCGGAATCGCACGCTATCTTCGCACCTAGATCTGGAATTATTCGTAGAAATATTCCAAAGTATTACAGGGCCTTTTTTGCATATTTTTCATTCGCGAACTTGTTATTCACAAACTGGTATTCTTTCTCTATGTACTATAGTGATCCTTATACCAGCTCTTCATATATCCCCTATAAATTGTGACCATGTACTACCTTCACAAACCATTTTCATATACTTCCTTCACAAACCGTGTTCACGGAATACTTCTTCTATATGGAACAAATCATCGTACATACCAAATCCTCCTATGTGAACTGTCTTTTCCATACCATCTTCCACAAACCATCTTACATGAAACATCTTCTATTGTCTATCTTCTTTGAACTGTCTTTCTTGAACCGTTCAAGACTTCACCGAATTCCTTTTGGATTTCTAATCAATGTCTTCTTTGCAGGGTTGTCTTCTCATGATAAAATTTTAGACTACACCGAATTTTGGTCAGATTTTTAATCTTAGCGCCTCTCTCTAATTAATGTATTATTCTCCTTATATAGGAAAACTAATTGTCTTATTCCACTAAACTAAGATTTACCAAATATTTATCATGACACCACCTTTACCACGTACTGTTCATCCCCCACGACCATTTTTTACTATGTGGTCCGTTTACTTCCTTTTCCATTAGGGTGGATAAACTCTTCCATGACCTAATATACACCTCATTTCTTCTAATGATATTCCTTCCAGTGAACCATATCTTCTATAGAGATCTCTACTTTGTTTTCACAAATGACACGCTAACCTGTGTACCTATTGCCTTCTGTGAACTGTCGTCCTTCCCTTTAAACTTCTTCACTCCATGAATTGTTCCCACTATAAAGTTTGCATACCGTTTTCTTGTAGTTAACCATTCCTTCATACCTTATTTTCACTCTATGAACCATGATTCATGGTCCACATACAATCCACTCCTACACAGAAAATATTCCTTTTCCAAAAAACAATCTCCCAATTTTTAGGCTCAAAAAATTGGCAAAAACTGGTAAACAACCCAACCATCAATACTGCTTTCAACCTTAATTTTAAGACCACATTCTTTGAATACACTATGATCAACCCAATATCGATTAATAATAAACACAATCCACACTCCATTGTCCGAAATGAACAACCTTGGTTCCAAAAATCTCCCCCTTTGGGATTGTTGGAAAACTACTAATAAATTAAATATGGTACCTACAAAAAATCAAATCTCAATTTTAAAGAAAAAAACATGACTAACACTCTAAGTCTTATTGAGAAATGATTCATGTAGAAAAAAATAGGGTAAGTATGAATTGAGTAATCATGTCTCGAAAATCATAAAGATATCCAATCAATTTGTTAAAAACCAGCAAATGGAAAACCATGTTTTCTATTCTCACTCTTTGTTTCTCAACTCTCCTCCAACCTCAAACAATTGAATTTATCTATTTATCTACCCCTTTAAAAATAAACCAAAATAACTTATTATTGAACTAGTTGAACTCAAATCACATCCCCCTGGATTGTATCTCAAACATAAACCTACATTACTTCCATAAAAAGATTAATACAATTAAAATATTTGGGGAGAGGGGACCAATCAGAACCCTCTCATGCACTGGGAGGTGGTTGTACACTGAGGTTCAACCAATGTTTCTCAAACACATGTTATGAAAATGGATTGGTTAGTATGTTAGGCACTTGATCATTAGTTAAAAAATGATCCATTTTAATCATGACTTGTTCCACCTTTTCCATGATGAAGTTATATATATTTTCAATGTGTTTCGTACAAAAATGTTGACCATGATTCTTTGTAAGATAAATTGAATAATTTTTGTCATAGTGAATCACCATTGGTTGATTCAGTACATAAAAAATATCATCCAGTTGTTGCTTCATCCAACGTTGTTGATTGAAATCCTTTGTAGTAGAGATATACTCAGCTTCAGTAGTACTGATAGAAGTTAATTCCTATTTCTTACTCAACCAAACCACACATTTCATTCCAATGATGAATTATCCACCACTTGTGTATTTTCTATCAACAACATCTCCATCCTAGTCATAATCATAAACTGATGATAGTTCATTATCTTCTCATGAGGCAAAGTATAATCCATACTTGTGAGTACATCGAATGTAACTCATGATTTTTTGACACCTGATATATATTTGTCATTTGGATTGTTTGAAAGTGGGCCTCTAATCATGTTGAAAAGAAAATATATGTCCATGTTATAGTTAAGTAAAGTAGTCTTCCCATTGTTCTCTTTTACATGATGGGATCTACAGAAGTCACATCCTCATTCATTCCAATTTTAATTTCAACCATAATCAGAGTCAAAGATTATTTAGATTCATCGATATTGAATTTATTTAGAAACGGTCTTGCATAATTTTCTTAAGAAATTAATTTTTATTCTTTCCTATGAATTACTTACATCCCCAAGAATTATATGACTTTACCAATCATAGATATTGAAAATTATGATTTCATGTGATTGACAAAATCATCCACCGATCCCGGCCTTTTTCCTCCAAATATAATATCATCAATATACAGTAGAACTATGAACTCATCTTTCTAAAAATTGTTCACATAAAGATTGTGATCCAGTCCTCTTCTTTCAAATTTGATCTTCTTCAAAGAGGAATCCATCCGAGTGAACCATGCTCATGGTGGATTCTACAGACCATATTGATCCTTCTTTAATCTAAAAACCTTCATTTCATCATTACCAAGAAAAAATCCCATTAGTTATTCAATATAGACTTCTTCTTCAATAACACCATTTAAGAAATCTATATTGACATCCATTTGAAATAATTAATATCATCTTGGAATTTATATGGAATGAAGTAGTCTGATTGAATCCATTCTAGCCACTGGAGAAATTTTTTTTTATTCAACATTAAAACCTTCAATATGGGAAAAGCCTTTACAAAACATCTATGCATAATTTTGAATCACATTTCCATTCTCTTAAAATTTAGTTTTGAAAATTCACTTCGTACCAATCACATTATGTTTTTCGGGTATCTTAACTAGATCCCATGTTTGATTCTTTTTAATCTGATTATACTCCCCATTCAAGGATTTAACCCATGGTTCATCTTTTGTAGATTCTTCAAATTAGGATAGTTACACAAACTGATTGGAATGTATATTGTGAATTATTCCACATTCTCCTTGCCTGTGTGGGAGCTATCCAATCCCCCATGATGTTGTATTGATCAATTTATTATCTTCACATTCTCCTATGAAGTTCATATGAATATTTTTTCACCATCGTTTCCTCTTTTAAAAAATCTTTTAATTAAAAATCATGATGTGATTGTTGAGTGTTTTTCATTCCTTATTATACTTTGGTATTTAGATACACTCCAAGTCCAAATTCTTCATCATATTTTATCACATCAATAGATGAATTACTTGAGGCATTTTTGGTATTATCTTTAATGATATTTTCATAATTTCTTTCCAAAATTTTATCAAGATGTTTGTTGAATCATTTTTAGGATATTTTCTTTATTGAATATCCATGAAATATTCTTTCATCTATGGCATCACCAACCATTCCCTGCATTAATTCATTCTATTGGATGAAGAATTTACATCCCAAAACACATAAATACATCAAATAGGGATTAATCCCATTCCATAACACATATAGTGTCTCTGTTTCCCCTAGATCAATCTCTATTTATTTTTTAACATAAAATTCAGCATGAACATCCCATTTCCAGTAATGGAGAGAGATACCACTAGAAATCAGAATAGTTCTATCCATATTATTCACCTATTGATTCTGGCACTCAACAAATCCATTTTTCTATGGTATTATCACATAATCCTCCCCATAGTGTGTCCCAAATTTCTCTAGGTAGTTTTCAAATACAATGGATTTATATTATCCACAATTTTTAGACCATAGATCTTTCATTGTTCGTCCTATATCATTCACAACTATTTAGAGATAAGTTTTCATGAAATCAATCACTTTAAAATTCCTATGTATAACCATAACATAATAAATTCTACTAAAATCATCAATAAAAATAAAGAATTATCTTTCTCCATGAGTTACAACAACATTTATTGGACCACATACGTCATTATTAATGAGGTTAAGAAAATTTTATTATGTTTTCTTCTTTGGCAGATATGAACTGCATAACAACTTCCCTCGAATACAATAATCACATGTATTTTCCTAGTCACACTTAATATTGGGGATATCCATGACTATATTCACCTTAGATATATTTTCCATGTCTTTTTTATTTATGTGACCCAACCTCCTTTTCCACACATTGTTTTCCTATTCAACAGTCAGGTAATAAATGTTCTCATTACTATCAAAATTATATTGTTTTCCATCTATTCTACAAGATTTCATGATATATTAGCATGTTAATATTTTTATAGTGCATCAATATTGATTTAATTTAACTATAAGTTCTATGTCATAGAGTTGACTGACAGTCAAGATACTATGAACCAACTCGTCCACATAAAGAACATTAGTCTTCTTTAGTGTGCCATTGGCTAGTTCAGTAATTCCACTACCTATGATCTTTGAAGCACCATCATTACTGAATATCACTGTTCCATTGAACGGTTTGTTAACATTATTCAATAGTTCTTCATTTCCAACCATATGGTATGAGCATGCACTATCAAGAATTGAAGTGTTGTTTTTCTTGGTAGCTTTGAGAACACCCTCTACAAGGTTGTATTTTTCAATTTTCTTCTTTCCTTCAATGAAATATTTGTTTGAGTGAAGGATAAATATGTATTTTCAAATCCATTTTCCATGTTATTAGTTTCATCATACTCACACACTTCTTACAGGGGAGAGAAGCCCTTTGTAAGAACCAAATCGTCTGGTTGGCGAGTGTTGACATGTCCCTGTGTTCTGTATGAATTTTGCATGCCATTTCTCTAGCTGTAATCAAAATATTTATGGCCAATGTTAGAAAAAAAAGAAAAATATCCATATAAAATGTTTCTTCTATAGGAATTAGGTTATGAATTCATTATACTTTGTTTACTTCCTAGATCTTCCCCCATCAAAATGCTTCATGCCTCTTCACAGTGTGACATGGTATAGCCCATATATCAATAGAATTGATATTTCATAAGTGGATATTTTTTTTCACCTATATTCCTCCTCATGTAAACTAACATAGAATGTTATTATGACTATATATCATCTCAGGAATCTCAAAAATAGTTTTTAGTATTCCTTTTTGTCTGATTTTAGACTTTATTTGTTGGGAATTTGGTGTATTTGTTATATGCATGACTTTCATAAAGCCTTTATTTTGGACCATTTTACTTACAGAATTTTATGTTTCAGCATCATAACTGATTCTTATAATTCCCATGCATGAGAGTATTTTATCATTCAGAACCCTTCCAAATCCATCAAAACCACGCTTATCTCTCTATAGTATATTAGCATATGAGAATTTTCCAAACCAAATTTTCATCATTGTTTCTTTTGGACTTTATTCTCTTTAAAGTTTACTCATAATATTAACAAATTATTCGTTATGTAACTCAATTGAAATTTAATTTTATTCTAGTCTAGATTTAAGGTCATTAATGGCCTTTTATTAATCTTCTAATTTGATGATTAGTTCAACAATATATTTTGATATTTCAAATGTTGTTTATTGTTCCTTTACTACTTCCTAAAGTAAATAAATTTAAGCTTCTATTATATCAACATATTTTAATGACTCCTCCACAATTAATTTCCACCTTTTGTCTCTTACATTTATTCTCAAGCTTACCTATGTCATCTTTAATTTGCAACATGAGATCGACATCGGTGGTCAACTTATTATCTCAAACTTATTCTCCCAATGGTTCTTATTTTTCAATGGTATCCATATTTGATAGATGGGTTCCCGATTTAATTTTTGGTTCCTCTTCCTCAAATAATTCACTATCAACATCTTATTTTTACAAAAAAACGTTCTCTATAATTTCATACAAGAATTGAAATGTCCCTTTTTGAAAAAACTTCTCTGAGGCTTCTCTACATCTCCAACTTCACTTTCCTCATCATCAAACTTTCTTGTGCATGAAGAGATAATGTTCCCAACTCAACCAAACAAAATTGAAGAATGAGGTAACTTTACTCGAAATATACCTTTTCACTTCTTTAATTTCTTGGAAATAAGTGAAAGAAGTTCTTTTTTTTAATTATCTTCATCAATAATATCTCTTAAAATTTCATGTTTTTATATGGATTTGAATTTCATTTCCTTTATTATATAATTCGTTGCATCTTCTGGTTTGACTCTCACCTCATATGCAACCAGTTTTCTCAACATATCATCTAAATAAAGTTGTGAAAGGTCCATTTCCTCATGGTCTAACACCATTGAATTATAAAGAGATATAATTCTTATCAATATTTTCTTTACAATATCAAATACTTTTAATTCATCCCCAAGTCCTTATATTTCCCTAAAATCAATAGTTATTTTATTGAAAAATGTATCTATATTTTTGTGAAGATTCATATTCATATCATTAAACCTATTGTAAAAAACTTTTAGTTATTCCCCCTTAACATTATTGTAACATTCACAAATAATATTTAGTTTTTACCACAAAAACGTTTCAGATGTAAAAGTCATACCCTTTAGATGAAATTGATCAGAAAGAGTTGTAGTGAGGTAATTGTATTATTTAGAATAGGAATCAATCATTTTTCTATCTATATCACTCATATACATCCCAGTTGGATTGGAAATATATATTCTTTGAGAAGTGGAAAATAGTACATTCATTCAAGGAGATATTATATGATATCATATACTATTCTTCTAGATCTGATTGTTTCTTCAATCAAAGATGGGGAATCCCATAACATTCAATTTATTATTCATGAATTAAATTAAGGGAATATTTTACACCATCATCCATTACCCTATAAGACCACTTAAAGGACCCTGGAACACCGTTAGAGGGGAGGTGTGAAATATGGGGTCAATAGTTTTTTCAAAACTGTTAGAAATGGTTCCCATGTCAGTAAGAACCTATTTAAACTATTTGACAAGAAAGTGCATAAAATAAACAATCACATGCAAAGCGAAGTCATAAAAATTTTACTTGTTTTTACACTAAGGTAAACCTATAAAGAGAATTTACCGATAGGCTTTCAGTTATACCAAATTACACTAATATTAATTACTTGTAGAGTAAAAAAGTTTAGAATAGTCACTCTATTTAAAGTGCACTTCCTTTAAATGGTTTTAGAGATATCACACTGCATCCCTTGGATCGCATCCATTGAATTCCCTTTGCACACTATGTTGGGAAGAATCTAAACTTAGTTTATCAGCTTTAATGTAACTTCAATGGGTTCGAATAAAATAATACATCCCCAAACATGGATATATTTTCTATTGAAGTCATGTTTTCCACAATAGATGTAATATACATTTCTATATATTGTTAATTGATGAACATGGTTCTCTATAAATTTTCATTCTTCCTCCATGTACCACCTTCGCATACTGCCACTACAAACCATGACAATATACTACCGTCCCAATCTACTTCCATGCACTACCTTCAAAAACAACATCCACATACTACTTATTCTATGTAGACCAATCCTCTTGTAGACCAAATCCTCCTACAAGAACTATCATTCACAAACCATCTTCTTTGAATCATATTTCTCGAACCATCTTCTGTTATCCATCTTTCGTGAATTGTCTTCCATGAACCGTATTCCACGTACCATTCTGGACTTCCCCGAATTCCTTTTGGGTTTCAAGTAAAAGTATCTTTTACGAGGTTGTCTTATCACAAACCACTTCTAGACTTCACTGAATTCCCATAGATTTTCAATCATAGTACCACTCTCTAATCAAGGAATTAATGCTCCTTATATATTAAAAATTATCTGTATAAAGCGAAAAAAATTGATATTTACAAAATATTCAACATGGAACCACCTTTACCACATACCATGAATCCCCCGTGAACCTTTTTTTCATTACATGGTCTATGTACAATATTTTTCTTTACGCTGACCAAACTCTTTTGTGAACCGATAACCACCTCATCTCTGCTAACGACAAGACATCTCATGAACATTTACTTCATGGAACCTATCTACCTCATTTTCGTGAAAACACATCATCTCTCAAACTGATTTCCTTTCATGGATGGTTGACCTTCCCATGAACATCCTTCACTCCATCAATCGTTCCTTCTATATGGTCCACGTATAGGTTTCCTACAAAAAACCATTCCAACATACCTCATTTTTAATTTTAAATTATGCCTCATGGTCCTCATAATATCCACTTATACAAATAAAATGAATCTTTTTTAAAAACCAAACTCCCAATTTTGAGCCCCAAAAAATTTTCAATCATTATGAAAAAAATCTACCTTCAATACTGCTTTCAACCTCAATTGTAATACCACATTCATTGAAAGCTCCATGATGAAAAAATCCAAACTGACAAAAAGAAAAAAAAATGTGTTACATTTCCAAAAAACAACAGCCTTGGTTCCAACAAGCCTGTGGGATGTGAACTTAATTGGTGAAATCCCATTAAATGGGTTCCAATATACTATGTTTCTTCCATTTCTGAGCATCTACAGTGATAAAATATATCCCCCTAGAGAAACAACTTATGGAGGTAATTACAGTAAATCTGGATCATGATTCCCCTTCAAATAAAAAATTCTTTCAATAAATGGAACAACATGTCCTTGAATAATGATCTAATTGTGGAGA
Organism: Viscum album; assembly: GCA_963277665.1. Lineage (NCBI taxonomy): Eukaryota > Viridiplantae > Streptophyta > Magnoliopsida > Santalales > Viscaceae > Viscum > Viscum album. Next base: position 526,943,932 of record OY728150.1, read on the forward strand.
TGTCGGGGTGGCTGAAACAATGTCCTATAATGCAACAATAGAGAAGGATAGGATCATATTTTCTGGTTCGGGCAGTAGAAAATTACAAGAAACAAGGAAACAATAAGGTAGAATATTGGAATTTGTTAGTAAATTAGGTCTAATTCCTTGTTATCCTTCTCAGTTGATTGGTGCTTCCATTCAAAGAAACTTGTAACAGCTTTTGCATAGGGACAATGGTGATGGAATCTATCATGAAATCCAACAACAATGTGAACTTGGGGGTACCAGTACTTCCCAACTCTATATACTTATTGGATATATGGAGAGGTTGGATAGAAATAGTAGTAAATTAGGACAATTGAAGTTTCTTCATTTCTAGATTATGGCATAATTTTTCAGCAATGAGTTTCCAAACACCATTATCCCACCAAACTCTGGTATGTGTCCCTCCATGCACAATACCACTGGGGTCCAACCAATTATGATCAATGAGACCGATTTCAATGTCAACATTGAAAACTACACAAAATTTAACTTAAACTCTTTCTCAACCCCAGTCGATGTGATAGTGGACAACTTAAAAGAGACATTGAATAAGAAGGAATAGTTGTAGTCCTTATTGGGTAGAGTATTTCTGGATATAATCAATTGAAATACATACTACAATCCTTACATTCTTTATTGGTTCACAAATAATTTCATATATTTCCACTACCTAATGAGGAGTCTCTACATGGGGTTCTACAAAGAGGAATATCCTTGTGTCCATAATCATCTATGATGGATGGTAATAGGAGAGTGGTCAAGGGTAACTATCATACTGACATCAACCAATTTTCATGATGGAATATCTCACTATTATTCTAACAAATGTGTGAAGGATTATTATGTTGTGATCATTCATCATTGAATAGGTGTGAACCCACTAGTGAGAAAGGTTCTGGAGTAGCAATGAGTTAGGTGAGCTTCCCTCTGAGGGGAAAGCCAAGCATCGAGACTGGATCATGGAGGGGCAGTAATGGGGGTAGGGAAAGGCGTTGTTGTACCCCCTCCGTCTGGTGGGTAGGACCTTCTCTAGAAGTGATAATGGGATCATGAAAGGGTATCCAAATATAGAATTAGAAAATATTTGGAGCCCTTAGGAAAGAAGCTATAATATATCCTGGAGTCAACCATTGATGTCAATTCCCCCACGCATTGTGTGGATTGCAGGATGATGAGGATGAATATGATGGAGAAGCAGCTATGGAAGGTGATAATTCATGAATTGATTGGGATTCTAGAGGTGAGGCACACCCAAATAATGGAAAAGTTTTCATTCTACAAGATGTTTGAATACTTGGAGTCCAAGGATACCTTTTCCAACTTATGTGAGGTGATTGAGATTCCTCTTAGACCGATGTGAGTGATGATCGTTGGTGATTGAGAATATGGGGAGGCACCACCTATATATGAATCAACTGGGGTGGTATATGATGTTTGTGAAACACAAGGATCTTGTTACGGGGAATCCCATAGATTTTTCTCTAATAAGGGTAGTCCCTGATAGAGCGGCGTGATCACTGCTCTAGATGATTTTGACTTGGTTGACCTCCTCAAGGTGATCTTGTTGACCTAACAGTATCTATCCGTTATTCCAATCTTTTTTAGAATTTCTGACTCAAATAAATATTGTACTTGAGAAAGATGAAAATGGATATGAGGTCGTCGTCTTAGGGGATGTGGTTGCTCCATCATTTTCTCCACTAGTTGATGGATAACACTCACTAGAGACAATGCCCAGGCCTATAGATAATTTAGGGGATGTCAAAAATGTTGGAGGTCTCATCGAGGAGGTTTTAGTGGAATCCCTGAAGCCTCACGTCCTCTTAATCATATATGGGGGGAACACCCTAGCATCCCAATGAATATGTATTCTACTAATGAAGAAAGTCAAATGGGGAAGCTCATTATTAAGATCCCCCTACCTCACATTATGAATGAATCAAAATATACTAGGAAATTTTCAAACTTTTAATAATTATTTTCATCAAAATGTTTTTCTCATCCCATTCATCTCCTGTATGAAAAATGATGGGGGGTTTGGTTCATACTGTTGTGGCTCTAATTGGAGTAGAGCAGTCTCTCATGGTGTAACTTCATATCTTGTCTTAGATACCATGACATTAGTTTCTTGGTATCTATAAGTATTACACTCCCATATGATCCATTTTCCCTAAATTTTCATTATATACCAAATTTACTAGAATTGTTTTGTCTTAATGAATACTCAAAAGGGTTTGTTCCCAATAATTTTCTCTGACTAGAGTATCTAAGGATCCTTACCTAATGACTGTGCCAACCCTTGAGGATTCGATCATTCAAAATAACCTGATCTTGGTCCTAAGAGAGTAGCTTACTATATTGTGAGTGATGCCAATAGTGGGACAAAGCTCAAGGATAGAAAAATTGATACTACTGAGGAAGGGTTATATGAATTTGAATTTCCTCCTGAAATGGATCCTGACTCGACCAAGAAGATCCTAGAGGTGGACCCTTCTAATACTCTCACTATGTCATTCCCCAAATAAGAACCCAAAACGCTTGATGAGCTAGAACGGTATGGCTCTGACATTACTGAAGAAAACTACATTTCCCATCACTTGTCTTGGATGAGAACATATCATTCCAGGACCAAGACCCTGGAGTCATACCTGGTGATCCAAATGGGGTCACTTCACCACTAGATGTGGAACAAATAACCTTTTAGGGTGAATTATCACTCCCTCCATGCACTGGTCCATGAATACCTAGTTGATTGGCTGTGCATGTGAAAAAAAATGGATATCACCCAGCACACAGAAAAGTTTGATAGAATCCAGAATCTCAAGGAGGTTAATCAATAAATCCAACATCTGGGGTGTAGTTGTATGAGTGTGTAACCTTACTCAATGGTCAAGAAGACGACATATTCTAATTGAAATATCATTTGGTAGTGGATGAAGATCAATCGAAGGTAGTTGTATCTCAAATAGATGAGTGACGTGTGTAGTAGTATTGGTTGAATATATGGGCCAATGAGCATCATATTATTGAGGAGGTGGAGGAATTAGTTATTTGGAGGTTATAAATTACCCTTGAGACCACACACCAGATGATGGGTAGGTTGGAGCACTCAATTGTTGGGGTGGTGCTATAAAGGCAGTTTATGTAGGACTTAAGAGTTTCTCCGGTATGTTTATTAACTCCAAAACTACAAAATTTTACTTGTTTGAAACATTATTTGATTTTTGACATATTTTTTTATCATATATTATTAATGATTTCAATTTTATTCATTAAAAAATAAATGAACAATCACTAATCTCCTGTGTTTCATGCTTAGTGTGAGAAATAAGGGATGGCCATGTGATCTTTCATTTATATGATATGGTCAGAAAGTCATCAAACACTGAAGGTCAACTACTGTTGACTAAACACTTTAAGTGTTTAGGTTGAGTGAGTCTGTCGATGAAGAATAGGTCTCTCTAGATAGCCAATTTTCTTTTCCAGTGTGCAATATTGCATGAATGGGTTAACACCAGGGGTGTGAAATTCTAAGCAAACCATGAGGAATGATGAGTGTGAGTCATGATTCCTAAAATTTGGAACATAATGGGAGTCGAATGGAAATATAGGTTAACTTCTGAACTTGCTAAAAACAATGGTTCTATATCATTTAGCTGAATATAGTAATAAAATTGAGTTTTGACCACTAAACATGTTTGAAACAAGAAACTCATCTCATAATGTCAACCAAATTCTTCTAGTGTGATGGCCTAGGATGGAATCTAAGTCATTTTTTCTAGGAACCATTGATGTTAGAAGGGACATTCAGACATGAGGGTGATAGGTTCCAAATAAAGGGACACACTATGTTTGGAGATGAAGTGATATAATGTTAAAATGGATTCCCACCCTATCAGAATGGAACCACCATTACTTTGAGAACATTTTGTAGGTCTATTGGTCTGGAAAGAGGTCAACCACATTTTATAGGGGAAGAATCATATCAAATTATGATCCATGGTCAAATAACATGAATGATGTAGTAGGTAACCATAACTGATGGTAATGTATTTTTGGGAAAGAGGATAACATGCTCTGCCATTTTTTGTCATCCAATAAAGATGATGGACATGCAGTTTAACATCGTATGATGAGGATGTTATAAACATAGTTTAACAACAAATAGTGAGGATGTTGGAAATTCATTTTAACATCACATGATGAGAATGATGTATCACATAGTTTAATATTTTGTAATTGGGATGTGAATTTGGGTATTTTTATGTCATGCCACTCAGATGTTAGAGACATAGTTCAACATCATATGGTAAGAATAATTGAAATGCAGTTTACCATTATACTTTGAGAACATCGGACAAGTTGATTAAAATTATACGGTGAGGCTGACAGAAAATATATTAATAATACCCACCTAACCATTGGGTCTTAGTTCATTGAAGGGTATCACAATGTGGGTACATTTTGTAAATTACCATAATATAATTAAAAATAATAAGGCCCTATGATGATAGAAATAATTTTGGGGTGAGTCACGTTGATTTCAAGGTCGTGATTCATGGTCTATGAGAAGGAAAAGAGTTTAATCTCATAATGATCAGACCATTTATATACCTCAAAGATGATATGTAACGCCCCGACCCCAGCTACCCAGAGTCGGTGCATTACTTCGTAACATTGGAATGATCACAAAAGATCAAGTCTCGAAAGACCGATTAGTTTAGTAGCCTTGGAAACACTAGATACATTCATAAGTCTTACATACATCATAAAGTGAAAAACTACCATAACCAAGTCTCTATAGACCACACTCATATCCTCTTCTGACAATCCCTGCAGGTCATTCATAAAATACTTCTTCACATCCTGGAAAATATTAAAACATTGAAAGGGGTGAGCTCAGATGCTCAGAAAGGATAACAAAAATGCGGAAGCTTTCATAAATAAACATTAACATTTAAGGCAATGTATAACTAAAACAAAATCCTTTTAAACATAAACTTCAACATAATATGGAAAAAGTAAAATGAGATAATGCCATTTACTTATTCACATGGATATTCTACTGGTCGAATAATCACATGCAATATCAATAACCACTTTCATAATGATGGAATACATAATTCCAGACTATCATAACCACGTAGCCAAGGCTTCGTGCCAAGACCACAAATTAGATTTTGTCAAGGCCTCGTGCCAAGACACTAGTTTGTCTCATGAGACCTGCCGATGCATCGAGGAGCTATAGCGGGCTCCACCCGTCACATATTAAGTCCAATTCATTCCCATATGAAAAAGGTTTAAACATAATATAAACATTTGTATTAAAACTAGCATACGAAATGTCAATAATTTCACCATAAACTATGAATGGTATAAAATAGCACATCCACAGTCAAACATATCACAAAACCTTCAATACAATAAAGAAGTTTTGTATTATAATAAATAAACTTCAAATAAGCGTAAAGTCTATCAAAAGATGTTAACATAGATGAAATCAAAACACTTTTTAGAGAAATATCTCTTTCTATTTTTGAAATAATTTAAGAGCCACATAAAACAAAACATTTTCTTGAAAATATTCTTATAAGCTTGTAAGGAAAGCTTTGAAGATTTTATAATGGCGGAAAATAACCGCACCCACAGTATAAGTTTAAAAAAACATTCTTACCTCAATTCTGTCGAAAAGGTTAAAAAGGACCTGGTTTTGAAAACGACGGAAAGATTCCTCTTATAAAAAGTCAAAAAGGGCATAAATGACTTTAACCCATATTCTTGTAAATAATAAAAATGTTTTGAAATACATTTTGAAGAAACATGGATGTGGATGATAAAGAGGTCCCAGTAGATAATTATGTGTAAACAACCTTGGATAATGAAGAGGTTGTGAAGTAAACCCTTACCTTGCGTTCTGTCCTGACTCGACCGTTCTTTAACCTCCTGAATAATAAACTAGAGTTAATTTCTATTTACATAAGAAACTTTTTCATGTTCATTATTCCATTTATATCACTTATTACCATGTTATGAACATTATTTAATTATTTAAGTTAATAACGGTCGTTTTGTCGATCTTTGGTACTTGAGTCAAAAATAAAATTCTTATAATTACAAGTAGTTCATGTGGTGAAATATCCATTATATCCAGAATTATATTCATGATGTAGATATCATATATATTATATATATACAGTATATACATTCATTCATAATGTCACGTAACATTTAGAGGTATGAAATGAAATGCACCTTTCATGGAGACGGTAAGCCGTACGTACGCATAAATGCTACTTTCATTTCTATTTCATATTTAATGGAATGAAATCATAATGATATAAATTTATAATATAATTACAGTATAATATAGTGTATAATACCATTTAATCCATCCTTTATACATCCCACATATGGCATTAACGATTCAAATCACTTTGAGGGGGCGGTAGTCCGCACTTCCTAAAATGAAATTATCGCGTTTTACCCATAATGGAAATCATAAAGTATGCCATAAATGAGAAATACAGAAGCATAAGTAAAACATAAACATATTTTATATCATATATAAAAATAGTGACATCTTAATGGCCACCTTTGAAGGTGTTATATGAGTGTTGAACAATCATCGTTTCGTGAGGTAGAAATTCGCCATCCACAGAAACCGTATGTTCTTTAACCATTAGATGTAGGTGTGTGTAAGTGTAGCTCGAATCCTTCTTATAAAAGAATCCTAGTATATTTAGGATACTTTTTTTGTTACAAAAGAAATGAATAAAAAGAGTTTAGGGGGTTGGAGAAGAAAAATAAAACAAAACAACATTAGAGAAGACATTACCTCAAAATCGGGTAACTCTTTTTGATTTGAGCCAAAGGATTCCTTGAGAAGATTTCTTCCCAAATTGAGGCTTCTAGGAGTAATAGGGGGAAGTTTTGAGAGTATTTGGGCAGAGTTTGGCTGAGACAAATGGATTGAAGGTGTGAATAAGGTGGGAGAGGTGGGGGCCTTTTATAAGAGGAGAGGAGGGGCTCTTTTGGAAAGATTGAAATGTTACATTATTATACAATGATTTTCCGATTATAAAGGTCCCACACCGAAATAATTAGTGTATAAGGTGATAAAGGTTCGAAATATCTTCATCCAATAGGCTTTGGACAAGTGTAAGCCTTGGATTTTTCATTATCTTCTCATTTTATTTAAATCGTTAAATAATGAGGTCATCACTGCATCATAATGATGTCATAAATAATTTAATTTATTTAATGTGTAAAAATTATAAAACAAATACTATGATGTATGAAATCTTTTTATCTTTATAATGAATATTTATAGTCAAAATTTAGACTTGTGTAACCCCACTTAAAAACTGTTTTAGTAAAACAACTCATGTTTGTGTCAATTTAATTTTAACATTAAATAAATATATATTAATGTCATTTTCCAACCAAAGGGGATCCATGGGGTCCCCAAGTTGACCCATGGGTTGTCTTGGTCGGCCATGACTCATCCAATAGGAGTAGGACAAGTGTCAAGCTCATATCATATTATTAAAACATTGTTTTTACCTTAAACTACACTAATTACCACTATTCGCGATTAAGAACTTAAAAGTTTCTATTCACCAAAAAATTATTTTAATCTCATTGAACCAAATTTTACTTCTTAATGACAACCATGTATGTCGGATTTTTGAAAATCAAATCACAGAAGTGGTAATATTTCATTTAAACGAAAAATCAGTTATTTAACTACCACTTAGTGGTTTCACTATTCATCAAAAATTGAATTTTTTCAGAATAATGCCAAAATTTCACCCTAAGCTATAATTGATATTCCGAATTCAAAAATGATGTCTATTTTAAAAAATTCCAAACATATAAGTTGCATTAATTAATTTTATAATCAATTCCCGCTGTCACAACAAATAGCGTGTTTTTAAGAAACAATTTATATCAAAAGATTGCCAATTGTTTATGTCCAATTTCAACGTTAAATTAATTCTAATGAACACCATTGGATAAAATGGTAAAAATATATTCTAATTATACTTTAAAACCACTAAATAGTATAATTTATCACAATAAATTATTTTGATTAAAAAAGTTGTTTTAAGTATTTATCACTATTCATAAAAAATTGGAAGTTCTCAGAAAATTACAAAAAATTCAACTTAGGATAATTTCGATATTACAAATACAAAAATGAAGTCCATTTAGAAATATAAAATTTCTATAATTTTAAAAAGATGTTATTACTATTCATAACATCTACTTTGATTAGTCGCGGTGTTTTAGAACTCGAAGTTGCGTACAATGCAAGCTATTGCATTATTGAATGAGAAGCGTATTGTGGAAGCTCGGGGTGTTACATTCTCCCCTCCTTCAATAAATTGCATCCTCACAATTTGAAATTTTTCTTGGAAAATAAAAGGTTGAAAATAGAAAATACCTTTGTGGAAAGCCCACATCGGAAATAAGGTTAATAAAAATTAGCCTTAATAAGAGGAAAATGGAAATAAGAAAGTCACCACCAAATTATGATCTCGATAAGGAGAACATTGGTGGCAATTAGAGACATATAATTGGAGGAAAAATGTAAATATTTGTAGGGAGTGATTGAGGTCATAAATCACAATCAACTGTCAAATTGAGGGCCTCAAAGCCTTCAATCTATGTTGATTTAAAATATCATCAGTTCAACAAGACATAAGGTATTAGGGTAACACATTTTGTTTGTTTTAATATCCCTTTACTAAAGTTTAAGAATTAATTTATTCATTGAATAACAGATAGGTATATATATATTTATGCTTGACAATTAGAGTTTCAACCTTCAACTAACCTTTCACTCAAAAAGATAATAGAACCCAAAAATATTATACTTAACCTAATTGTATAAGGTTACAAATGTTAACACATACCATTTAGATTAGTAAAATTATTTTTTTAATAACCAGGGACTTCCTGTAGGCTAGTGGTAGGAAATAAAGGCCCGTCGCACTATGGTTGTGGGTTCGATTCCTGCAGCTTTGCCCGACGCGTCAGGTTATGCCCCACCCTGCAGGTTGTCCTTTTCCTAAAACTATAGTATCATATTATTCGAAAAATAATCTTCATAAATGCTTTAACCTTAAACAATACTATCCATGGTTCAACTTAGTCCATTCCAACCTTAATAGTTATCCAAAATACCTCCATCCAGACTTTCTCTAAAAGGTCTCTAAATTCCAAAATCAATTGTAACATCAGATTCCCCAAACAAAGAAAAGATTCTCTTATTGTCACATACTAAAAATATGACTACCTTAATCATATTACCTTAATCAAAAAGTACTATAGTACAATCTTTATATATATCACATTACTCTTATAACCAGAATATAATCCTTGAGTCCAAAAGCACCAATACATTAATTATTCCGCTTCAACAGTAGTCACAGCATAATATTGGCCTTGATCCCTTGGCCTTTTCTGAGGTAAGTTTCCTTGACGCTTAGGACATTCATTTGCATAATGCCCCATTTCCCTACAATTGTAGCATTCAACTTTGACAACCTCTTTCTTTCCCTTGCAATCACGAGCCTGGTGACCCTTTTCTCCACATTTATAACAAACTCCCATTCCTTTTAGGCACGTACCAGGGTGATTCTTCCCACAATTATCACATAATGGAATATCCTTCTTTCCCTTTTTCCCTTTATCTGTCTCTTGTTCCCCTGTTCTCTTCTTCTCTTGCTTTACCTTGTTGTCATAAGACTTAGAGAATTCCTTTTCTGTCTTGATAGCACATGAGACAATATCTTCGTATGATGATAAGGATTGTGATACTAAAGATCGACGGAGAAATGGTTTTAACCCATCAAAGAAACGATCAATCTTACTCCTTGGGTTACGTATATAATCGGCAGAATGCCTTTCTAACCTTGTAAAGTTAGCCTCATACATTGCGACATTCTCATCTTCCTTCTGCCTCAGACTCAGAAATTGCCTTTCCATATCCGCTCGATGGTCTCGAGGAAAGTATTTTTCTAAGAACAGCTCTTTGAACTCCTGCCATTCCATGTTTGTTAATTCATCATCTTCCTTTGTGTTTTGAATTAGTGACCACCATTGATCGGCATCTCCAGTGAGGAGGTAAACTTCCATGACAACTTTCTCCCTTTCACTACTCCCCAAGGCTTGGAATATTTTCTCTAAGGAATTTATAAATTGCTCAGCTACTATAGGATTTGTACTCCCATTGAAGGTTGGTGGTTGTTGCCTCATGAAACGGTCTAACATTGATCCTCCATGTTGCGGATCAGGGTGCTCCATACGAGTAAGGTTATTATTCATAACCGGAGTGAGTTTTCCCCGTATGGTAATAAGTTGATCAGCACCAGTTGTATCTCCAGATCCACAATAATTATCTTGAGCAGGAGGGCAATCCCTACACGGAGTTCGTGCATTGATACAATTTCCATTCCTTCCACTAGGCGCCATTTCTATACAATGGCATAAACTAGATTAGTTTATGAATCAAAATACATAATTCCAAACTTATAAAATACTTAACATAAATTGATCTATTTATGGATATAATCCATAATCATAAAAATGTTTTCTTTGAGGAAGTATATACTCATAAACCCTTCATAATGATTTGTAACGAAAATGAGAATTATCCAAAGCATATCCCCCGGGAGTGTCGTAACCAAGAGTGCAGCAAGGCCTGTTGTCGTGCACCAGTTCCCGTTCGAGTCTAGCTCAAAGCGGTGTTTTCGGGTTTTACCCCTAGGTACATCTGTGCCAGAGCCGCCTCTACTTGCTCGTATCCAGATAGGGATGTATTGCTCGGAAAACTCACAAAATCTATATAATAAAAAAATTATAGGAAGTTCTTCTATACTAATCCTCAAAGTCTATCTTTGGGCTATGTGCTCTAATCACAGTTTATCTAAATCTAGCTTCCAAGGTTAGTACTAAACTGCCTCTGATACCAACTGTAACGCCCCGACCCCAGCTACCCAGAGTCGGTGCATTACTTCGTAACATTGGCATGATCACAAAAGATCAATTCTCGATAGACCGATTAGTTTAGTAGCCTTGGAAACACTAGATACATTCATAAGTCTTACATACATCATAAAGTGAAAAAATACAATAACCAAGTCTCCATATACCACACTCATATCCTCTTCTGACAATCCCTGCAGGTCATTCATAAAATACTTCTTCACATCCTGGAAAATATTAAAACATTGAAAGGGGTGAGCTCAGATGATCATTAAGGATAACAAAAATGTGGAAGCTTTCATAAATAAACATTAACATTTAAGGCAATGTATAACTAAAACAAAATCCTTTTAAACATGAACTTCAACATAATATGGCAAAAGTAAAATGAGATAATGCCATTTACTTATTCACATGGATATTCTACTGGTCGAATAATCACATGCAATATTAATAAACACTTTCATAATGATGGAATGCATAATGCCAGACTATCATAACCACGTAGCCAAGGCCTCGTGCCAAGACCACAAATTAGATTTTGTCAAGGCCTCGTGCCAAGACACTAGTTTGTCTCATGAGACCTTCCGATGCACCGAGGAGCTACAGCGGGCTCCACCCGTCACATATTAAGTCCAATGCATTCCCATATGAAAAAGGTTTAAACATAACATAAACATTCGTATTAAAACTCGCATACAAAATGTCAATAATTTCACCATAAACTATGAATAGTATAAAATAGCACATCCAAAGTCAAACATATCACAAAACCTTCAATACAATAAAGAAGTTTTTTATTATAATAAATCAACTTAAAATAAGCGTAAAATCCATCAAAGGATGTTGACATAGATGAAATCAAAACACTTTTTAGAGAAATATCTCTTTCTATTTTTGAAATCATTTAAGAGCCATATAAAACAAAACATTTTCTTGAAAATATTCTTATAAGCTTGTAAGGAAAGCTTTGAAGATTTTATTACGGCAGAAAATAACCGCACCCTCCGTATAAGTTAAAAAAAACATTCTTACCTCAATTCTGTCGAAAAGGTTAAAAAGGACCTTGTTTTGAAAACGACGGAAAGATTCCTCTTATAAAAAGTCAAAAAGGGTATAAATGACTTTATCCCATATTCTTGTAAATAATAAAAATGTTTTGAAATAAATTTTGAAGAAACATGGATGTGGATGATAATGAGGTCCCAGTAGATAATTATGTATAAACAACCTTGGATAATGAAGAGGTTGTGAAGTAAACCTTTACCTTGCGTTCTGTCCTGACTCGACCGTTCTTTAACCTCCTGAATAATAAACTAGAGTTAATTTCTATTTACTTAAGAACCTTTTTCATGTTCATTATTCCATTTATATCACTTATTACCATGTTATTAACATTATTTAATTATTTAAGTTAATAACGGTCGTTTTGTCGATCTTTGGTACTTGAGTCAAAAATAAACTTCTTATAATTACAAGTTGTTCATGTGGTGAAATATCCATTATATCCAGAATTATATTCATGATGTAGATATCATATATATCATATATATACAGTATATACATTCATTCATAATGTCACGTAACATTTAGAGGTAAGAAATGAAATGCACCGTTCATGGAGACGGTAAGCCGTACGTACGGATGAACGCTACTTTCATTTCTATTTCGTATTTAATGGAATTAAATCATAATGATATAAATTTATAATATAATTAAAGTATAATATAGTGTATAATACCATTTAATCCATCCTTTATACATCCCACATATGGCATTAACGATTCAAATCACTTTGAGGGGGCGGTAGTCCGCACTTCCTAAAATGAAATTATCGCGTTTTACCAATAATGGAAATCATAACGTATGCCATAAATGAGAAATACAGATGCATAAGTAAAACATAAACATATTATATATCATATATAAAAATAGTGACATCTTAATGGCCACCTTTGAAGGTGTTATATGAGTGTTGAACAATCATAATTTCGTGAGGCAGAAATTCGCCATCCACAGAAACCGTATGTTCTTTAACCATTAGATGTAGGTGTGTGTAAGTGTAGCTCAAATAATTCTTATAACCACGTCCTAGTATATTGATGATACTGGTTTTGTTACAAAATAAATTAATAAAATGAGTTTAGGGGGTTGGAGAAGAAAAATAAAACAAAACAACATTAGAGAAGACATTACCTCAAAATCGGGTAACTCTTTTTGATTTGAGGAAAAGGCTTCCTTGAGAAGAGTTCTTCCCAAAGTGAGGCTTCTAGGAGTAATAGGGGGAAGTTGGGAGAGTATTTTGGCAGAGTTTGGCCGAGCCAAATGGCTTGAAGGTGTGAATAAGGTGGGAGAGGTGGGGGCCTTTTATAAGAGGAGAGGAGGGGCTCTTTTGGAAAGATTGAAATGTTACATTATTATACTATGATTTTCGGATTATAAAGGTCCCACACTTATATAATTCGTGGCTAGGTGATAAGGGTTCGAAATCTCCTCATCCAATAGGCTTTGGACAAGTGTAAGCCTTGGATTTTGCATTATCTTCTCATTTTATTTAAATCGTTAAATAATGAGGTCATCGCTGCATCATAATGATGTCATAAATAATTTAATTTAATTAATTTATAAAAATTATAAAAAAAATACTATGATGTAGGAAATCTTTTTATCTTTCTAATGAATATTTATTGTCAAAATGTTGACTTGTGTAACCCCACTTAAAAACTGTTTTAGTAAAACAACTCATGTTTGTGTCAATTTAATTTTAACATTAAATAAATATATATTAATGTCATTTTCCAACCAAAGTGGCTCCATGGGGTCCCCAAGTTTACCCATGGGTTTTCTTGGTCGGACATGACTCATATAATAGGAGTAAGACAAGTGTCAAGCTCATATCATATTATTAAAACATTGTTTTTACCTTAAACTACACTAATTACCACTAATCGCGATTAAGAACTTAAAAGTTACTATTCACCAATAAATTATTTTAATCTCATTGAACCACATTCTACTTCTTAATGACAACCATGTATGTCGGATTTTTGAAAATCAAATCACAGAAGTGGTAATATTTCATTTAAACGAAAAATCAGTTATTTAACTACCACTTAGTGGTTTCACTATTCATCAAAAATTGAAGTTTTTCAGAACAATGCCAAAATTTCACCCTAAGCTATAATTGATATTCCGAATTCAAAAATGATGCCTATTTTAAAAAATTCCAAACATATAAGTTGAATTAATTAATTTTATAATCAATTCCCGCTGTCACAACTAATAGCTTGTTTTTAAGAAACAATTTATATCAAAAGATTGGCAATTGTTTATGTCCAATTTCAACGTTAAATTAATTATAATGAACACCATTGGATAAAATGGTAAAAATATATTCTAATTATACTTTAAAACCACTAAATAGTATAATTTATCACAATAAATTATTTTGATTAAAAACGTTTTTTTAAGTATTTATCACTATTCATAAAAAATTGGAAGTTCTCAGAAAATTACAAATAATTCAACTTAGGATAATTTCGATATTACGAATACAAAAATGAAGTCCATTTCGAAATATAAAATTTCTATAATTTTAAAAAGTGGTTATTACTATTCATAACGGCTACTTTGATTAGTCGCGGTGTTTTAGAACTCGAAGTTGCGTACAATGCAAGCTATTGCATTATTGAATGAGAAGCGTATTGTGGAAGCTCGGGGTGTTACATGATATGTGTGGCACATAAAAAAGGTAACCTGAGGTGAAGAGGGGACAAAATACACATCCACACAGAATTTGTGTGAGACATATTTCACATAGTTTAAGGTCATGGTTCATTGACTATAGGGTGAATGCCTGAAAAGAATATGTATATTTTGGTTGAGTGATAAATACGACAAGAATTTATGGCGAAGGACACCCAACGCCCTATAAAACATTTCCATTTGTATTCAAATTCAATTTAAATTCATGATTATTGTACTCATGATCTTAGTTTTTAGTCGTAGAGTTTGGATTGTGGAAACCCTAAACATTATTTCATGACATGAAGTAGTTGAAACTTGATGTGAATTGGGATCCAAAAATTTCATGTCATAATCCCAAATCTTGAGGGCATAGAAAAAATTTTATGATCATTATTGTTAGACAATGGGGGGATGTCATAAACAGGTATGTGCAGTGTGGAGGAGTGAAAAAAGAAACCTAAATTGATCAAAAAGGAGGCCAAACGCCACACAAAAAATCAAGAGGAGACTTAAACATAGTTCAGAGTATTGATGTATGGACTTAGACTCCTTGTATATGTCCATAGAGCACATGCCATGAGGTTCTCATGTGTCTCAACCCTACTTGTAAAAATTCCCTCCTGACACCTATGCCCATGTGAGCCATTATCGGTGGGAGAAACAAGGATCTATATGGAGTTCCCATTTCATGTAGGGAGAATACAACGAGTAGTAGAATTGGATGGAAAACCCTATGATGGTGATTTTGACTTTCAAGACAAGAATATTGAAAGGGAAATAGACTACGAATGAGGTACAATTATTTACCACATTCGAATCATAGGTTATGTACCTACATTAGTTATGGTTGGGGTGAAAAAAATAGGGATCAACCATTGGATGAGTTCTAAACATGGTATCCTCTATCAGCTACCAAAGATGCATCAAGTCATGATCCTTAGATGGTAGGTGAGCTAGTGTGGAATGAGACCATTCCATTATAGAGCATGTTCTAATAGGGAAGATGATAATTATAAAAATTGGATAAACTGTGAAGCGTTGTATACACAACATTGTAGGAGACCTCCGCTAGTATGATGACATCCTCTCAGATGAGGATATTAGATTATCTCACATTAGAAGTCATCTTAGTTTAATACAGGGTAATTTTTGGATCATCCCATACATTTTATACATAAAATTACCTTTAAATATGGGTTTATTTATTGAATTCGCATCTCATCATATGAGGAATCCCAATTTTAAATGAGATATGATTATAGTTTAACATAGTGCAATGAAAACATTGGAATTGGGTGTTTAATGTCATGCAACTTGTATATGGATACTACTAAATTAATGTCATAGAGCTCAAACATTAGATAATGTTGATGGTTTAAGGTCATGTAGCTTTGACCAGAGGGTATTTGTGTCCCAGGGATGTTTGTGTGATAGTAAAGAGCGAAAATATAATGTAAATGGTGCCATAGAGGCCCTCTTACTAAAAAAACATGTAAAAATAGTACCCCATTTAATCATAATTAAACTAGGGATGGAAAAGACCTATAGTGAATGGATGAGGGGTGTTGGGCCTAAGATTATATATTCATGCATTACTATGTATCCCATGAGGATTGGAATCAATTTGTACATACTTCTAGAACATAGAATGATAAGAGATCAACTCTGTAAGAGGATAACATTTAGAATAGGGATATTAAATGATCTCATATAAGGATAGTTGAAACAACCAATGGTGATTTACTGTGATAACAAGAGTGCATTTGATCTTATGAAGAATCATGTTCAGCATTCTCGTACAAAACATATTGAAATAAGGTATCACTTTATCAAAGAGAAGGTTGAGCAAGGCGCGATTAGAATGGAACATGTGGGAACGGATGAGAAAGTGGCTAATATTCTGACCAAGCCACTATCAGCAGCTGTGTTTGAGAAGCATTGGTTGAACCTCAGTGTTCGGCCGCTTCCCAATGCATAAAGAGGATAAGAAATACACCTCTCCTCGGTTATGATAACCGTTTTTATCTGTTTATGGATGTGATGCAGGTTTTTGGGGGAGATAATATCCAGGGGGAGTATGGTTTGAGCTGAACAATAAACTAATTACTGGTCATTGTGTTTATAGTCAATGGGGGAGAAAGAAATAAATTCAAGCATATTCAGGCATGTTATGCTTCTGTGACACGATGTGAATTCAGTGTCAGTGATAGGATGAGAAGGATGAGAAAGAATTCCTTGGTCATGTAATGCTTGGGAGTCATTGAGAATTCCAAAACACGGGAACCCAATTAACGCTTTCTCTCTTGTTTTCTACACCGAGCATTGCTCACGTAGACTTAGAGTGTTGGCTGAGTTGATTCTTGAATTTTTGGTCTACATGTTGATGGGGATCTATTGAATTTATTTTATGATTTCCAACAAACCCAAAGGGGGATATTGTTGGAACCATGGTCATATTTGAATGATTTGGAGTATGGTTTGTGTTTGTTGTCAATCCTCAGAGGATGTTCAGAAGGTGTGCCAGCAAAGTGCTCATACAGGTCAAGCAGATTACAGTTTTGAATGTGGCACCATTTTCCAGTGTTTGTCAAATTGTTGGGCCTGAAAAATCGACAAATGGAGAAAAGTGTTTTTGGCAAAGAGACTTGCGCTCCATGTACTTGAAGGAGAGAAAACTTGTGCGCCATATTTTTTCCAAAATCAGAACATGGAAAAATGGAAAAGGGATAATTGCCGTGAAGGTTTTGGGTTGGTCGTGCAAGTGACTTGCACTATGAGAAAGGACTTGCGTGCCGATTCCTAGGAGGTTATAAAGTTGCGCACATGTTGTTATTCGAGATCAAAGCTTCAAAATATGGAAAAGGAAATAGGTTCGCGCAAGTATTAGTGCGGTCGCGCAGGTGAGTTGTGCGGCAGAGGCTAGGGTGGTTGGAGCTGCACACCGGGACTTGTGCGCCATGAGGTCACTTGCGTGCCTCCGATCAGGGGGTCCAGTTTTCCTATAAATAGAGGACCACCCCTCCAAATTTGTAACAATGTTCAGACTTAGATAATTTTTAGAGCTCTCATCACACAGTTGTAGAAGTCGCACAAGTGGTGGTGTGTCACACAAGTTTGGAGCTGGGGAAGGCATAGTCGTGCAGGTTGTTTGGTGACACTTGCACGCCAGGCTTGGAGTTGCACGATAGGTGACCATTGGGCTCCAAAATTGGTTTGGGTGGAAAAGGAGTAGGGTCACGTAATTTTGGTGTTGAGGAAGGTGGAGTCGCACACGTGTTGGAGGTGGACTTGCATGACAGTTATAACTTGGACGTCGTCCCTGAAACTTGTGCACTGGGCTTGGACTTGCGTGCCAGTTATTGTTGAAGCTTTCCGGTCATCTTGGAGCTACACAGAAGCTATAATATTTCCTGATACCTTCGGTGCAAAGTGAGATCAGTTTACAGGTGAGATTTGGACTTCAATAGAGCATCTACATACAACAGAGGATGCATTCATTTAGTAACGATGTGGAGACCTTCACGTATATAAACTGATTGGGACTTCATCAATAGAAGTGATCCAGGGGGAGTCAACGGGAGTGATCTGAGGGACGTAGTTAGCTATCCCTGAATAGTTGTAAAGGTAGCGTGCCTGGGACAGAGTGACTGCTCTTGAACCTTTGTAATCCATAACTAGTGCAGAATAGTGGATTTTGGTATGACCGACAACTAGTGTGCGTATGCTCCTTGGATGTAGCCCTTAGCGGTGAACCAACTAAAATTTGTTGTGTCGTCTCTTTGCATGTGAATGTTTCATTGCATATCATATCCATCATACAAGTTTAACTATTTACTACCAACATGGGAACAAGATCCTTGGTTTTAAAAGAAAAAGTTGTCACCCTGATTCACCCCTCCCCTCTCACGGTGCCCCGGGGTCCTACATTATCATCTAGATAGACGTTCTTCGAAAAATTTTTATTGATAAAGATGTTCTTGTTGAGGCTTCACCTGATATGGATACACTCGGTGAGGCTCCTCTGGAAAAGGAGCTAAAAAATTTACCATCTCAGAAACCATGATATGCTTATGGGCGTTAGTCTCGAATTTTACAAGGCTCCCCACGAGAGATGGAAGAGGAAAGGGTTGTTACACTCTAATCTGGTGTAGGGATTCATCCAAATGAAGATCCTTATCAGAAATCTCATGGAGTCCTCTTGAGAAGTTCTGAGTGATGAATGTAGGGAAAAGATTACATTTTACGTTCCACATACATATCATTATAATATGTTCTTGAGACAATGAAATATTGAATGAATATTTACGACCTTTCCATTGAGTGAAAAATTCCACAACTCACTCGTTAGTCCTTTTTAACATGAATAGGCCTTTAATAATTTTTGTCTTCATGTAGCTTAAATGATAGAGGAACAATCCAGGAAGGTCCTCCTAGCCAATAATGGACTATATGGGAAACATACTATACCGGGTAAGCCCAGGTCCCTATAGTGTCTGAACAAAACACCGAAGCTTGGTAGCCTCCCGCTATTATTTGGTTCTTAACATGTTCCCACACCATGATATAGATTGGTCAAATTGATATAGTTGGCCACCCATCCTGGTGAATGAGGGGGAAGTTGGTATTTCCAAACTCCTGGTGTGCTCTCATGTTTTCAACCCTTTCTAGGTATGATGTTCTATCAGACATAATTTCCTCTTGTTCTTTCTCCAACGCCTATAGTACAGTGGTGAGAATTGATATTAAGTAATATTAGAGAGCATCCCCTTATTATTGAGGCTCTTTGGGCCCTAATACATTGATAGAACCATCAAATATAGTAGTGGGCTCATCATCTCAGAGAGCAGCATAACCTGGATCTCGAGGTGGGTAGTCACCCAGCTTTGGTGAATTCAGTGACTCATACCTCAATCGATTTCCATAACCCCTAGATTTTACTTTTACTAGATAAACATGGCCACTAATATCGATTAGAGGTGCATGGATAAGGATGACTGGGTTCCCTTTGGTGGTTAGATAGGGACCTGTAGGGTATTTCCATAATTTGGGCACTACTCAACAATGATGTTGGTGATAAAAAATTTGTACTATATGACTTGTTGGAGTAAGATAGCCACTATGGGTGTCAACAAAACATTTGTTGTAACATATAATAGATTATGGTATTTGATATGTCCCTTTCCATTTTCAAGGTACCGATAGGGATGAGAAGTCTCACTAGTGGTGCTATGGCCAAGCACATGACTTTTCTTACATTTGAGCACACCTGTCGGATGGTCTGTCTGATCTTGTTCCGTACAATAATGTGGATATTCTCTATGATTACCAACATTAGTGCCCCTATTTCTATGATCCTTAAAAAACTCATTCAAAACCATATTAACCTCTGATTATTCCATAGTGTATCCTTCAACATCAGTGGATACATTGGAATACCACGAGACATGAATGAAATGGAGAGTTACATACTACACCTGAACTCTAATCCACACTTAGGGATGATTCTTACATGACTTGACATATCATGGTGATGATTTTGATATATCATTGTTAAAGGTTGTGTTTTTAATCATATGGATCATGGTGATGATATACTAGGAGTGATGCAATATCAACCCTTGGGACCTACTGGTTGATGTTCTAAAGCTGATCCTGACTTCCTTCGTAGGTCAAGTGAAGATCGGATAGGAGGTGAAATGTTTCCTTGATAATCTGGAGAAAACACATGGCATATCCCTTGGTAGGGGAATAAAAATTTTCAATTCTTGAAGCTATAGGTGGTTATAACACCACATACATATGGTTAGAGGATATAGCCTCCCAGAAGACCTCCCTCTCAGAGGAAGGGCCACACTCTTGGTCGACCTAATAACCAATTGGTGTTGGGTGAGATATGGGTAGTGGAAACAATGTAGACTACTTCTACTTATGGTTTACAGAGATTGGAGTCAAACTATGAGTCATATTTTTACTGCATGTTGATACATCTCTTTGGGGTCGTACCAACCACCTTCATCACATCCATGTATGATGGGGTCTTCATCATCTCCTCTGGTGTAAGGGAAATGACGTCCATATGGAGTTCAAAAGAGTGTTCACCATCCAAAGGAACCAAACCTGACCCTGAGATCTCTCAAAATTATTGGGTGGAGATACAGAGGAGGGAAGAAGTTGTAATTGATGGTGGTTATATTGTTATCCCCAGTAAGGGGGCTAGAACATCCTCAATTTTCATGTACCTATGAAGTTATCTAGGGATCTCATAGACCACATCTTTTTGGATTGTGAATTATAACAACAATTACCTTTACCATACTCTATATTTTGGGGTTAAGGATCCATCACTGAGTCACCCAGTCCGTTTGAATCTAAGAGATCAACAAGATCAATGATTACTTGGAACTTCCTAGGGTTCCACCTCTAACAGTGGGTGTTCACCCACCAACCTAAGTATGGTTCTTCAATCAATGTATGTTTTATATGTGGAGAGGAAATATGTAATAATTTTTTATAAAATATAGTGGTCCTTCTCTTTGGATGACGAGAACATGGGGGGGACCACCATTCTAATTTGTAGAGACAAGAGTAAGACCTCTATATTAAGAAACATGAGTATAGGGAGGGCCTCCATACTAATGATCGATAAAGGTGGGAGGACCTCTTCATAGGTTTTTCATGGCTTTATGGGAACTCTATGTTTATTGGTTAAGGATATGGTATGCACTCTTCTCTTATTGGTAGGATCAGGGGGAGGACCTCCATACAGACTGGTGTCAGAGTGGCGATGAAATCCACTTTGATTGTCAACGACATAGGTGGGACCTCCATGTTTACTTTTAATATACCGTGGATGAACTATGATTGGATTAAAAGTGACATGGGGTGGAACTTAGTTTTGAATGATAAAGGAGTGGGGGGACCTTGACTTTGATTGGATGTGACATAAAGATGACCTATTTGTATAATTTTTAAGGAGAATGAATGACCTCATCTCAAGTTATTGATAGAATGAAGAGGAAAACCATGATTACTGGTGATGGTGTGGGGAGGACATCCAATATGGTTCTTCTCATAATGGGGTGGCCCGTAAGGGATATAAGTGGTGTCAACTATTAAGAGAATCAATTTTACATACTTGTGAGGGGGATGGGTAATCGATCCTATCTGGGAAATGATATATCCTTTTTCACCTATTATAGGGTTTTGGAAGGATACATCAATGGTGGTAGGAGACATAACATACATGGATGATTCCCCTTGTCAAACATTTTCCAGAGGTATCCCCCAACATTTGTATTATGTGCTTCAGAATGGAGTTGGGGGAGTAGGGGTGAAGTCCACCTACTTGTTGGCATATGGGACTGGTCAATGCTGGCATTGGTGAGGCCTAGTTGGAGCCCTTCTAGGTGGGTCTCGGGTAGTGGTTACACCTGATGTGACTTGAAAGTCTCCTACCTCCTTGGTTTAGGGGATTGAGTCATCAGATTTCTCCATCTTGGGACTCTAAAAGGCGTTCGTCATCGGAACAGGTGGTGGTTCACCTTACACAGCCTTTGGGGGTGGAAGTGTCGACGATGCACTAATTCCTAAAGGACCTTGAGGGACATACCCCTAATGGGAATTAACCCACCTTCTTTTACTAGAATATTAGGGTGGTGATCACCATATTCTAAATGATCTTAGAGGGTGAGATAGTGTGGGGGCATCTGATAGCTGATGTCATGGAAGAAGTAGTGGTGGAGGTCAGGTTGTGTTGGATTACAACATCAATGTTTCTCATTCCCCATCACCTAGGGTAACTGGGTTAATGGTATCCCATAGCATGATTCCTGTAAGCTGTGTAGATTTATCCATTAGTAAATGTATAAGAAAATCAATTCCCAATGCTCCAATGTCATCAAATCTTATAAAACAGAGAAGAATATACATTGAAGATATCACAGACTGATGATACCCAACCCAAACTGCCCCAATGCATAGGTTTGTTTTGTGAAAGTCCAACCATATGATTGGTGGTAATAGGTGTCATATGATTGAATTTGGAGACATTAAAATCCTCCATTTCCTTTTATTCCACTAGTCTTAGGGGTAAAGAGAAGAGTTTCACATCAGGTTCACTATTTTCATTGTGAATCCTGACACCATCAACATCTAGTTCTAATCCCTAAATCTAGTGTCCATTATTTCTAGTCCATAGTGATTTAAAAGAATAAATTCATTCTAGGTTAACCATTTATGTTTCTGAATCTTCAAATAGGGTGGTTCATGTGCATGATGCATATTGGAATCTATTTGGTAACATTACCACTTTCCAAAGGTGGGCCACTTTCATCAATTTCATCGATGATATCTTCCCATTGATCAACATGAGATTATGGGATTATGGTTCCTCATTCCATGGATTCCTCATAGGAACTCATTTATGAGTTTGGGTCTCCCTAAAATATTGATACATGTTCAGGGAACTGATTCCAGCTACCATATCTTTATTGATGCTAGTTAATTACACAGATTTTTTCTTGATAGTGTGGAAACCTTCAGTCAGGTGACTAGTCATAATATATAAATCTAGGAATGTCTGAACATTGGTTACATTAGTCACATTTAATTCATACTCTTTAGATAAAATCTTGTATGAGTAATCTTACGCACAAAACCCAAGGAATCTCGTATCGGTCATGAGGTAATTGAGGCCATGTGAATAAGTATTCTAATAAATTTTATCTCAGGCATCCCACATTTATGTGATGGGGTAGGTATTATAGTTCATGTTACATATTCTATGTCCTATATATATGAATCTACATTCCCAATTGAGATGTATAGGGATTAAAGTTTAATATCGTATGTTTATGATCATAGAGTAAATGTATTTTTGGGAACAATCTAGTAGATCAAATTTCTCTAGTGAGGTTGATCAAGGAGGTGTGTCCCTCATATGGAAGTTATAAAACATTGGTTTACTAATATAATGGATCAGAAAAAACCTTGAGGTGGATTTGGGAGGTTCATCCCTATAATGAAATATATCGCACTTGGATTTATTGATGGATCATAATGTCCCATAGAGACAGATCAAGAGTGGATGGATTATAACTTAGCTTAGAAAAAATATTGAAGGTGTGTCCCTAGGGGGGAAGAAATCACACCTAGATTTACTGATGTCATTTTTGAACCTCAGGGAGGTCACCCACATACCTTATAAAGGACATGTATCAAAACCCATGTAGTTCAATGCCATTGTTAATAGTTATGTGACAGGATCGATTCATGCATTTTAGCATCATGCAAAAAGGATGTTCATTTTGTGTAAGGATAATCAATAAGGGGTGTTTTAGGGATTATCCATGGAATATTCCCTTTTCAAGATGATAAAATTGGGTGGTATGTTGTGGGGAATACATGTGGAAGCTTCCTCGAATCGGGGTCACATCCGGTGGTTGGGAAAGACAGTGTTTGGATTACATATAGATGATGTCGGATGTGGATGTTCATCCCATGTATGGTGGAAGGTTACATCCCAAGATGATGATAAATAGGGAATCATGTGTTAATTAAATAGGGCACGCTTTCAGTTTTACAGCATGTGATGGAAACCCTGTCGTGCAGTTTAATGTCATACAAATATGATGTAGAGCTAGCCAGTTTTATGCCATGAAAATCTGACATTTTCATGAAGTTTAAAAATGTACAAATAAGAAAAGTATTGTATTAATACTCAAGGGGTATAGTTTCAGGTAAATTATAAAATTAAATATAAGGACCCCCAGTTGAAAAAGGTTCACAGTTTCCCTTGAAGATGACGTATATAGGGATTATTTAACCACTGATCATGTTCTATTAGGTGGTAAATGGCATTGATACTTCCATGGAGGAGTGGTAAATTAAGAGACCAATGTTAGGGTCCCTATGATCTGGAGAAATGGGAAGTATGGTACATATTTTTAGGAGTAACAGGTAAGGTAATGGTTTCACTATAGGCAGAGGGAACTACCACAAAGGACAAGAAAGTATATTCATTCAACTCCATGGACTTGTATAAATAATGTTCTTGAGAAGGATGTTCAAGAATAGTGGAAACTGATGGATCCTAGAAGAATAGTTCTATATAGGTTTTAGTGTTTTGTACATATGATGGTATCACGTATGTAGATTCTCTTTCCATGCACCTGACTAGCCTTAGTAGTAATCGTGTAAGGCTCCCTCTATGAAATACCAAGTGATGTCTGGGTCTATAAAAGGACATTCATGTAACTACTCTACCTCTGGTAGTCCATAATCACTGGTTTTGTACAATTTCATGGAAGAAAATAAGTTTCATGAAATAGATAATTGCTTCATCTTCTAGAGATCATCTCCTAGGGTGGGGAAAGATTCAATTTATAGTTAGTATCCTTGGCTATTGGAGTAAAACCCTTTATGAATGGAACATGAGTTCCACACTTCACAAAACCTTTCCATTGGGTTATATCCATGAAATAATTACTTTTTTAAATCTCATTTGGAACAAAACTGGATGGTTTCACACAAGAGTTGTGTGCGTAGCTTCTTTGTTGCACACAACACACATTTCTTGTGTGCATGGGATTGGGGTGCACTTCAGCATAGAGGGGCCTCTCCATAAATTTTCAACACCATTTGTTCACAATATATTTTTGAATGAAATTATATATTTTCACTCACTCACTAAATTTTATGAAAAACTAGTTCATCTATCGTAGAATGGCCCTTCGGGGTTGGTTGCATCCAGTTCACCCAAAACTAGCTGTTTGTGGTCTGAGATTAGATTTTAGCACCAAAAGATTTGATGAAGGATGTAAGTATATATATGATATTTATAAAATAATTATAAATTTTTATTCATTATAAGATATATAAATTATTACTTTCAATTC
This sequence comes from Viscum album, assembly GCA_963277665.1. NCBI lineage: Eukaryota > Viridiplantae > Streptophyta > Magnoliopsida > Santalales > Viscaceae > Viscum > Viscum album. The sequence continues at coordinate 526,969,593 of OY728150.1, forward strand.
CATAGGGTATACGATAACATCATACATGTGTACGGTGGACTACCACCTCACGAAGCGATGTAATTAATCATTCACTAACATTTTACATGTATGGTAAGAAGGATAAATTTAACAATTACATGTAATAAAAATGACATAAAAATGATATTCATGAACTATTTAGCATTTTAGAAAGATAATTTATATCATTTTTAATTACCTTTTCTATCAATGAATGTTGATAACGTCGTTAATGTTTGTGTGGACTACCGCCTTCATGAAATGATGTAACCCAAATTTCATCACCACACCACATGGATGAAAAATATATTTATATTTAAATAAATAATATTTTATTTATGATATTATGAATAGTTAGTTAAGATAATTATTATTTAACTCCTTTCCATAATAACAATTGAAAAATGGAAATGTCACTCATGCGTACGTACGACTACTATCTCCATGATTATGATATTGATCATTTTTCATAACCATATTTCCAACTTTATTTTAAAATCATAATTTATGTATTAATATGATAATTATTTCATCATTATTATTATGGAGATGATGGAAATATGTAATATGTGCAACAATCAGATCTTTCACAACAAAATACACATGATAAGTTAACACAACTAACTCTCAAAATAGTGAAAATAATGATTGATTATTAATGAATGGGTGATACGATGGTATAAAATGATCATATATGAAATTATAAATATTCATATGGTTTTCTAATAAGTTAATAACATGTTTAAAATTTCTATACCATAGGTAAAAGTATATTCGACCAAAAGGAAGAATAAGGTAGGGGATTTCATCTCAACTTCATTTCGTTGAGGCATATTATAATATTATGATCCGAATTTTTTTTATTGTGTATACCCAAAAAATTTCACATGTAATATTATTAATAGTTCACACTTCATATTATTTTACCATTCAACTTGAATTATTTCATCCTAGGGGGTTTAGATTGAAAATTACTAAGTGGAAAAGAAATTTATAACTCTATTTCCTTTAATTGGGTTATATTACTTATATATTAGAATTGATATTCTATTATGAAATTTATAATGAATTATGATAATATTGTATTGTATTTAAAATTGTTTTATGTGGATTTGTAGTTTATATTAAATATCTATTGACTGAATAATTCTCAATTTTATATTATGATAATTGTAAGGATTTATTTCAGAGTCTCATTTTGTCAAAGATTATTTATTATTGAATTTTAGTTGAATGAAATTATATTATAATTTTATAATATACCAATATAATTTTATTATTCTCTATATATTTGTCGATTTTTCAAGTAATAGTACAATTTTCCACTCGTTGGTAATTAATTTAATCAAGGAAATGTTTTTAAGAAAATCCAAATTTATTTCTCTCTTCGGTTAGAAATCCTTTTTGAAACAAACCCGTGTATTATTAAAAAGCATTCCAAAATGTTTTATACATTTAAAAATTATTTATTCAATAAATTGTTACCTTTGTTTTACTTTATATAAATTATTTTGAAAGAAATATTCCTAACTTTTTTTCAAACAACACACTTTTCTATCATTTTTACAACGCAAAAGGAATGTTATTTTTAACTTGTATACAATTTGTACACATTGTTTCATTGAATCCCCATTTCCATGTTTACAAGGTTTTTTAAGGAATTTTTTTAATGATATTATAGAAATTATTATTTTTAAAATTTGTTTTCAGAGAAAAGGACCATAAAAATGTTTTATGTTAAAAAATAGAAATTTCCAAAAATGAAAATGATATTTTCCTTAAGAATGTTTCAGAGTTACTTGTAAGGTACTTCTATTTCTCAATGACAAAAAATACATTATTTTAACTATACACCACTTAGAATATGTTTTATTATTACCATCATTATTCATTATCTGAATGTTTTATGATTATTTGACCAACTATAGTATTAACATTCACTTCCTTCTTTATTTATTATAGTCGTTAACCTCAACATGAATTATTCACTTTCTTGTGTTCATTAGAAATTAAATTTTCTATATATATCTATATTATTTATCATAGATATGTTTATTTACTAAACTCTCTATCATTTCTACATATGGTGTTCTATATTGAAAGTTATTTTTTAATCTAGGGATATATTGGTAAATATTTAGTCTTTATCCAGTGTAGATATTTATTGAAAAGTCATAATGATTAAAGATTTAAATAGATAATATTATATGTGATGAATAATTTTCACCTGAAGTGACTAGTGGGGACCAAAGTTATTTAGACCCTCAATTCATGGATAGTTTCACAGGGTGAATCAATAACCTAGAATTAAATGGGATTATAACTAGAGTTTAAGACTCCCTATGAAAGGTCTTGATGGTGGAGTTATACTGTTACTCAAACAAGATATCTGATAATTAAAAATTCTATAATTTAGAATCTTTTTATTATTATCCTTGATATTTCCACAATGATATTATATCTAGATTCATTTCATTCAAATTTCATGATTAATTGACATGTGTTTTCAGTTATTTACCCTTCTATATTGATTATTCCTTATATTATTATCCATGAGATTTTTAATGATAATATCAATGGATGCATTAAATTATTTTTCATTTATTTAATGGAACTAGTTTTCAGGTTTTTACAATTCCATATTGAATATCATAGCCAAATTAATTAAATTAAATGGGTCTTTAGTTATTTACCTTGTCTTATTGATTATTCTTACAAATTCATTGTAGCTTCCATTATACATAATTCTTATTGATCATTTTAGCTCACCCTTTTATTAATTCCTTTACCAGGAATATAGGACGTGAATTATGAATAATATTCAATGGTATTCTATTGGGAATAATGATATTTAAAAAAAACATGTTTTATTTTTTATTTTCAAATGTAATACAAGACTCCAGTATGTATCTTATTTAAAAATACTAGTAGACTATCATGTCTTTAATGATGTCATTCCTTGTATCTCATGCCAGCGTAATGAATCAGACTGCAGCTTTGGGATACTAGGACTGGGTTCGCTACCATGTCAACTACTTCTTCTATATTTTGATGTTTAGTAAGGACCAATTTTATGATCACTATTATATTTACATGTAAAATCTTAATTGTTCATCTTAAAATTACATAGAAAATTATCTTACAAGGTTATAGAGATAAAATACATAACAACATCCCACCGGTTAATTGTTTCGGGATGAAATATTTATAAAATCCTTTAATGATCTATGAGATGAATTGTGGTGAAATATTATAAAACACTTTTCCATTCAAAAGGATATGTGGTAATGAATTGTTGAATATTTTTATGATCATTTTCAACACATATGTTTGTATTCCATTATGTGATTGGTGGGATCCAAATTATATATCCCTACAATTCATTGGGTAATGATTGATATCTCATGAGATAATATGGACTGTAATGGGGAGTAAACCTAGTTCAACAAGACACACTATCTATTATGATAGTCATGGGAGTGAATCTTGAGTAAGGGAATTATAAAATAAGGTGTGAACTAAATCCACTATGATAGAAAAATAAATGATGAATGACTAAGGTAATGTATTTCTATGATTTTAAGAATTCCACCAACATATGTTTTATTATTATGATATTTTCTTTAGGATCATTAATGATTATTGATGATTTATCACTTTTAAAAATAATTTAACTAATTATTAAAATACATTTTCCCGAATTCATGATTGATGACAATTGACTTGTTATTTATAAATTTATTGGGTTATAATAATGGTATAATACACTTATGGTTTTCTCATGATCACATATGATAACTAGTTGATATATCATATGTTTACCCTTACTAAACAACTGAGATTAGCTTTTATTATGTTTACTTTTCTTAGGTAATGATGAATTATTTAAATAGTGTGTTTCTAAGAAGTTTTCTTAGTGAGAATAAATTTATGGGAGAAGTTGAATATCATTAATGAAATAAGATGATTATATTTGTAGTATCCAATGTAAATAATCATTTATAGTTCTATAGAGTGTATTATTATATGATTTATTGAATATTAATCTAAAATGACATCATATATATATAATATTATTGTGTACCCTCCTTTATTATTAGATCTTGTCTTGTTATTTTTAAATATTATGATTATTAAACATCAGCAAAAAACCCATGTCTAAGTCTAAGCGTAAGATAACATTAGGATATTTTTGCAAGTTTGATATTATATGGTTCCTAGAAATTAAATAATCTTCTAGATAGTGGAATGTATATGTGTCTATAACAAAGAAGAAACTATGGGTAAATACCCTAAATGGATGATTGAGTATCAACTGAATATTCACTCAATGCATGATTAGTGGGACTAACACTGTAAAACCTTGATATAAACTCAAGGAGGATATACTTTGCTTAATTTAAATTAACATTGTGACCCATTATTTTGAATTAAAGGACATAGTCTATGATAACTCATGATAATCCATAGTGATATTTGGTTAAATTAATGTGACATGGATTGAAAGAATGTGTCATAATTCAAGACACAATATAAAATAATTTCCAAATAATATGATTGTTTACTTGAATATTTAGTATTTAATACTCCCACTATGTTTTTTTTGATTTTAGAAAATATATAGAACTAGGATAAATCGTGTGAACAATTAACATGATAAATAATTAAAGGACCATCATTATGTGAAAAAAATTTAAATGGGAGATAAAATGAAAAACCTTATGATTATGCCTAATCATCTATCTCATATTATTATTAACATATTGAACATAGGTGAGTTTATGAATGATCATAATAATAGAAAAATCTGATCTCATGATAGTTAAAATTATAGTGACCATATAAGAAATATGATTCAACTTTCTAGATGTAATAAATATTGGATGAAACACTCTAAAAAAGGACTTAATATAACCAAAAGTCATTTTATGTGTGAGAGTTAAGGGAAAAAAGAAACTAATATCCAAGGAATATTGAATATCTCAATGTATGGAAGTTTAATTAATCATAAGGTACCCTAATAGTTCACTATCTTTTGTGACGAGATCATTCAAATTATCAAAGTTAATTCCCTAATCAGTGGCATAAATACTAAACTATGGAATAGTATATGATATTTCAATCACTGAAGTAGATCATAATGGTTAAAAACATATATTCTCTACTCCATAGTTGGATATTTTCTATTTAAGTTTATAAAAGTGTTATCTATGAAAATCATAGTATTATTTATTTAATGGATTTTGATGTGATTTAGAGAGATGATAAAATATTTATATAGGTATACCATATAAATTTATGAATAAGTAAATCCCATTTTACATATTGATTCAAAATATCATCATCATTAAGTGTACCGATGAATATGAAATTCAAATAGAAATTACTTACTTTGTATTGGTATTAATACATATTCATGAGGTATATTTATCCCAAATAGTTATGGAGAAACATTATCTTTAAGATATGAGTATTTTTTGGGAATTTATCGATGTATTTTCCTATGAAATTCCATTTCATCACTTGAATCTTTGAGTTTAGTCTTCAATAGAACTCTTTCCTAGTGTTACACCTATTTTATAGACTCTATATATAATGGCCCAGATTGAGTTACATGAAAGGAAGAAGAAACTACAGGAGATTATTTTTAAGGGATTAATATTCCCAAGTGAATCACCATATGTTGCACCTTCTCTCATTGTAAATATAAAATATGGGTCAATGTTTCTTTACATTGACTATAAGGAACATAAAAAGAAAATTATCATGAATAAGTATCAAATTATTCATACTGATAACTTGTTTAATCAACTATGTTGAGTTTAAAATTTTCAAAAGATTAACATCTTTCTATATATCATCTATTGAGGGTCAAGAAAGTTGATATACCGAAGATATCCTTCAGTATGAGGTATGATAATTATTTAATTATAGTAATTTAATTTGGACTTAAAGTTCCCTTGATTTATTTAATGATTTAATGAATAATTTCATTATATATTACCTTAAAAAATTCTTGGTAGTATTTTAGATGACATACTTATATTTTACTAGACAAATGAATAGCATATAGGTCATCTGAGGATTGTTTTGAAAATCTTGAAAAAGGAGATCAAGTATGCCAAATTTTGGAAGTGTGAATTATGGAAATATAAAGATTAATTTTGGGGTCATATATTCTCAAGAATGGGTATATCAGTGGATATAGTAAATATTTATGTTATTAAACAATGGACCATACCATCCATGATGATCATGGTTCATATTTTTCATAGGTTGGTAAGATACTATTTGAGATTTTGAGAGTTTTCTCAAGACAATAAAATATGATATCATTTTTGACATGGAAAGGAGTTACGTTACATAGGATTGAAGAATGCAAATAAAAAATAAGGTAAGTGAATATATGGTTGGTCAGTGCACACATGATCTCATTACCAGAAAGTGAAGATGGGTATTTTATATATAATGATGCATTAAAAAAGGACTATGATGCATACTCCTTACAAATGATATGGTGACAGATTATTCCTCATGCCAATTCAAAAACTAATTAGTATAATTATTCAAATCATGAGTTATAGTTGGAAATTGTTATTTTTTAATTAAAATTACATACGCAATATTAATATGGTAAAATTTGTGATACATATACATTGATAATAACATTTTTAAGTATTTATTAAAATGAAAATATTTGAATATGTGCCAAAGGAGATGGTTGGAGTTTATTACATATTATGGCTCCTCAATACATCACAAACCTGTTAAGGATAACAAAGTGGAAGATGATCTGAGTTAGAAATAATTTTCTAGTTTATATATAATGGGGATTGAAATATATTAAATACTTATGGATTTTTAGAAGATGATTTTCAAATCATAAAGAAATAGGGAAAATCATTTCATTCTCAAATGAATGTTCAACCATTCAAAATTGTGAGTATTAAGGATACATAGAAATAATATTTGGAACTTTAAAAGGTGGTGGTGATTGTTCTTGAATTCAATTATAATTGTGAAAAAATGATAAGGTTTAAGAACAATTGTTTTGGTTGGGAATCATGAATAAGGAGGGTTTATAGTATGTATATCGATGTTTGGTATGTCGTAATGTTAAATGTTAGATATTTAAGTATAATGGGTGGTTAAAACTATTAAAAATATAATAATGGAAATTGGAAAACATCACCATGGTTTTTCCTTAGAATCCCTAAAACTTCAATTTTCCATAATAATTTTTGGGTTGTAGATGATAACCTTATAAATTTAACATATTTAATTGTAATTAGAGAATATCATTATATCGATCATAATTATAGGATATACCTTTAGGAAGGGTAATGTTTAACTGTGTACCACATTGGGTTGTATCAAATTAAGGTTTGAGGTTTACATCATTGCTTTAGTGAAGCCTTTATCAAGATTTGAATACGTAGTTGAAATTTAGAATTATATATCATCCTGAAATTGGGTTTTTGTTTAATAGGTATACTAGATCCCTAAAATATATGTTAATAGATTATTCTATTGATTTCAAAAGTTTCTAGGATCGACATGTTTCTCTAGTTATGTTTTTTTACTACAATATATTTCACTCAATAATTTTGATTGATCTATATGAATCCCTCTATGGAAGAAACTTCATAACTCAAATGTGTTATGATGAAGCTGGGGAAATAAAGATATGGGGACCTGATATAGAAAAGGTAATGATATAGTTGGAATGATCTATTCAGAAACACTTCAAGTAAGCTCACAATCGATAGAAAGTTTACGATAACATTTATCGGTGATATATATAGTTCAAATATGGTGAAAAAAATTTCCTATAAATATTTCATTGGAGTATGTTATTGATATTTGTAAAGAAGTAAAATTTTATCCATAATTATATTATTCCCTTATTAATTATTTATCATATCTGGATTATTTCTTGTCACTCGATGATTCCACCTAATCACTGTAAATTTCATAAAGTGTTTCATGTATCTCTCTTGATGAAGTACATTCCCGATCCTTCACATATGTTGAAAATATATGTCATACTACAATAACATGATATATCATATAATGAATGGCTAGGGTATATTATATATCAAATAATGAAATGTTCTCTAGAAAAAGACCACTCACCTAGTCAACATTTTTTTTCAAAGCCATAAATTTGAGGAATCTTTGTGGGTACCCAGTGATGTTATAAAGTAGAAGTATCATCTGATATTCATATAAGAATAACAAAATTTCAATTAAGAAATTAATATATTAGGAAAGGGGGGATTCTGTAAAAACCTAACATATTATGATATATATTCCTATAAATAGATCTTTTTTCATTGACAGATTTCATCACGTGTAATGCCAAGTATAAATGACTCATGATTTTCTATTAAATTAATATTATTAATTATGAAAATTATATCATTAATGTTGGATTAGTTGATATGAATAAGAATAAAATAATACTGATTTTTTTTGAAACATTTATAAAATTAATTCATTGTCTATAAGGTGTTTATAAATGAAAAAAGGTCATTTGAAAGAAAAAAGATATGTTTTACTAAAAACTATATTTGTTAGTTAATTATAATTTTTTTCTTAATAAATTAAATAAATAAATATTTATGAATAATTTTAATTTAATATGTAGATAATAAATTCAATAATATATTTTAACATTAATATAATGGTTATTACTATGCAAGGACTAAGAATACATTTTGTTTCATGCTTAAAAATTCATTTCTTCTAAAAATAGGGTTTCCTTTAATTTGGAACTCTTTATTAAAAATTAATTTCTTCCACATATAGTAATTGAATATGATATAATGGTTTTTCTGTTTCTAATCCTCATTTAAATATTAGGTAATGAAGTCAATTTCAGTTGTTGTTCATTGTGAATAGTAACTGAGGTAAACTATTCATTACTATGATTTAGGTTAAAAGGGTTAACAAGGATAAACAAAAGTGACATGGGTTAAAGAACAAAGAAACATATCTATATCATACATTTTATATGGATTAGAAAAACATATATCATGTTCTAATTTATTCTCTTTTGATTCCACTATTACTTGAAAATGATTTTATAATAATTTAATTTTTAAGTATTTACAAGATAGACACTCAACTCACTTATAAAAGTTAACATCTTTTCCTATATTCTCCACACCAATTGAGACCTTAAACTTAACCTATTTATTCTTGAACACAATTCAAGAATAATTATGTTAAATATTTAGGTTTTTCTATTCCCAAAAGACCCATCCCTAAATCCTTAATGTAATTTTCAAAGGAAGATAGTCGAAGAAGATGTATATGTTACAACTAATCTTTTTCACATTTCTTTCTTATTAAACCCTGTGAAAAAGTTTTATAACCATATTTAAAATATGGAATATTTATATTCCCTATATTAAGGCATTTTTCATTTAATGGTTTATTCATTTTATATATCTTTTTCATCCTTTTTAAAATGGTAATGTTTCTCTTGTATACGTATGGATTGCCTCATCCACTAAGAAATATGATTCATTTATTATTTATTCATTAAATTTTCAATAATAAATATATATTTTCTTAATATATATTATATTTATGAAATAATTATGATTATTTAATTATTAATTATTATTTTTCGTCTATTTTTGTCCCATCCACTAAAATTTGAAGACATCACCCACACATACGTACACACTACCATCACCAATAAGTGATTTAATTAATTTTTCATCTTCACTTTTTATGGATGTTTATGAAATTTTATATAATAAATAAATATTTCACATATGATAGATTAAAATTTTGGAGATGATGAAACAAGGACAATAGATAAAGGAACATAACCATATAACCAAATAATGCATAAAAAAGGAACCAATATTCATTCGAATGCTCAATTTAACAAAGAATTGTTAGTAAAAAGATAATTGGAAATTATAAGATAATTTTTTATAGTAATATTTATATTAATATATTTTTGGAATATAATAATAAAAAAAATTTATTTATTATATAGTATTAATGATCATTAATAAAGAAAAATATTCCTTGATGTAAGGTTTTATGTTGTAATCTGGTTTTCAATCAAGTCATTTTATGCTTGAATATACACTAGGGAAATATATTTTCATTATCTATTTAAACCGATGTATATTATTCAATTTTATTGTTTTTGTGATTTTTATATTTTTGTTTCATTTTCCACCAAATGGAACTTTAAACAATTGAGAAAATATTTTTATGAAAAGTTGAACTTATTTCATCTCTAGTCAATGGCCTTTTCATCCCATGTAAATATTATTTAAAATTTTTTAAAGTGTTTTAGTTTCTATTATAAAATGATTGTTTAATGTAATTTTAATCCATATTTGAATTTATTTATAATGTTTCAAAATATATTATTCACTATTTTTTTTAAAAAAAGTTACTTATGACATTTAACATAAAATATGAAAGGAATCAATGTTTCAACATTTACCATAAGACTGATATTTCCACCTACACAGACGATTCATTTCATTAATTCATAATGTAAATGTATTATTGGTTATGTTTTGAGAAACTATTATTATAAATATTGAAGTTATTTTTTCTTTTTAATGATGTTGAATGAAAATTTTATTTATATATTTATCTACAAAATTTTTAAATGATCTTCTAAAGGTACTTTTCTACAACAAAAACCCTTTAAATATTATTATGCATCATAGGGGTTATAATACTACGATAACATCCAATTTATATCTCTAAATGACTTATGATGATGTTTATTTATGGATGATTCTATGAAACCCATTTATTTTCCCCACATTAACTACTATTTTATGGAATCGATATTATATATATTTATTTTTTATGATTTATGATACGATGGAATGATGATATATTTTTTAAACTTGTTTCTATTCCATTTTTTTCTATAAATAAATGATTATTTTTATTATCTTATGGTGTAGATATGTATGATTTTAATTACATTATGGATGTTCCCATAAATATATACACCTCCAATGTGTGGGGTAAATATTTATATCTCATGAGATATTATTAAATATATTGCGAGTGATCATAGTTTAGTGAGGGAATTTGTCCATTATGATTGTCCTTGGAGTGACTCTTGACTAAGGAAATTGTATAATGGGGAGTGAACCAAACAAATGTGATATTAGTGGATGTGAGTCTTGAATAAGGAAACTAGTTTCTATGGTTATGTGTATGAAACAAACTTATGTCTTACTATTAAGATAAGTTGTCAGGGTCTATTCTTTATTATTTAGGATTCCAAACTTTTAGAGCCCGTATTAGTTAATACCAAAGATCCATATTCCAGGATTTATGATTATTGATCCTGGACATATTGGGTATATAATCTTAATATATGATCATGTTATCATAACCTTATTCTTATATCATGATCACTTATGATCACATATTGATATAGACTATATTTTACATTATTGAGCACTAAATCCCACCCTTAGGGAATTCCCAAGAAGTGTTCTATGTGAGGAGAACATTGTGGGACATGTTGATGATATTCCATGAAATAAAATGATTATGCATATAGTCTTTAAATAAACATAACATTTATGGTTAGAGGGTGTATATTATTAAGGTATGAAATGAATATTAATCTAAAAATGATTTAACATATACGTATGAAATTCTTATGTTGCATCATTTTCATAGTCATAAAATATTGACCAAAATAGTGTGGATGGATTTTGGTTGTATAGCTATGAATAAGTTTTTGATTGATATTTAATGTTTATATTATATTCAGCAAAATGATGCTAGAATTTTATGATTGTGCTACTTTGATCAAAAGGGTATATCTTAGTTTGAGGTTATGAAGATAGTCCCAAATTAGGACAATGGTATACGCATCTAGATAAATGTGTACCAAATCAATGTAAATTATGTGTGAAGATACAATACAACACGATAAGATATTTTTTTTGAAATTATGGATCCTAATTAAATTCATATTGATTTTAATAGAATGAAAAATAATATATTTCTCATGAAATGTGACTACCATAAACCATACATTAATGATTAATTTAATGATTGTAAAGTGATATTAATTTTGTAATTTCACTTAATTTATGTAAATACACTGATATATGGGTTCATGAAATGTTGGGATGACTATCTAATATGGAATTTTAAGTAGAACATTGACTCATTTAAATAAAGATGATGATGGATGATATCAAAATATCTATAATAATTTCAGATCCTATAATACAATAATATCTGATGGGGTATAAAAAATCTTGTGATAAATTAATCATATATAGTGATGTGATAATGGATAAGTAATTAAATTAATTAACCATATTTGAATGAAAACCCATTTTTTACTATTGAATTGATATTATAAGAATTGCCATTAAAAATGTTCAATAAGTTTCTTCCAATGAAATTTAATCAAAGGTGTATGTGATTCGAAAAATATTAATATCCATATGGGTATATACCATTTTATGTGTATATATATCTTATATATGTTGCCTATATTCCAACACCATTGCAAAGGGGGTATTTTAAATCAAATATTCTCATAATAAATATTCATGGGATGTTTATTTTTATTGAAATAATCTTGATATAGAGTTTATTATATGGATGAAATGTATTAAAATGTGTTTTTCATTTAGAACAAGAAGTTTTGAATTTCTATTAGAATAGTGATGATGCTGGTGAATATGATGTGGGATTTTTAGGGTATTCTCTTTGGGTTTTAACACATAAATCAATTTATTTTCTAGATGATATGAGTTCCATTTGATTTGACTTTGAGTTCTTCTAGTTGAATATCACTCAATTTTATTGTGATAAACATATTTAGAGATTTCTTCTATTGAATGAGAATATGAAAATTTAGATTATAGGGAACAAGTATTTATAAGATATGATTCCATGAGTTTTAGTGATTCTATGAGAATCATAAATTATTTTTGGGGACTTTTAGTGCTTCCATGAGATTAATCATTAATTATCCATTATATTTAGTGCTTTTGTGAGAATCATCACATATATTATATGAGTTTTAGTGCTTCAGTGATAATAATACTAGAATTTTTAAGATTATTAATTATAGATTCATTTATGCAAAAACATTTAATGGAGATTCTATGGGCCTAAATTATCTATGAGAAGATTATAATGAAATTCCATGAGTAAAACATTACTTATTTTAGTGTCACCTATTCTTATAAAAATTAATTGAGAACTAAATATGGAAATTAATTTTATGGTGATATAATATAGTTTTAATATCATGATAATTTGTATTGTGATTCTTAAAAATAGTATTTTGGATGTAGATAGATGGAAAAATAGAAAATGTAGATCCTTTGTAACTTTTCAAGTGCACTCTGAAAAAGATAAAGTGATTTTTTTTAATATCCATTTTCACATGAATAGGATGAATGATGTACTGAGTTAGGCATGATGTGAACAATCAAGAAGAGGTGTTCGATACTATTTAAAGAAAAATTAGAAAAAGACATCAAAGAAAACTATGCTATGTGAATGAAGTAAAACATGATAGATATCATGCATTAATATAAGCATGTTAATTTCATTAGGTATATTTTTATATTATTTCAGAGTGATAGAGGTATGATTTTTTATATTTATGAGGAATAATTCCAATATTGATGTTTCTAGTATCATTTACATTATTTTCTAAATTTTCATACATTTTTTGGTAATTAAATATTTAAAAAATTTTATATTAAAGGAGGCTAAATGGGAAAAGATATTTCAAATGTTTGCATGTTTTTATAATAAGTTTTGAAGTTGGATTCCTATACATGTTATTGTGATGACTATATCCTATAATTATGAATATATGAAATTAAATATATTTATAAGGATTAAAAAATTTCTGAATAAATAATAAATAGAAGAAGTAATTGATGCTAAAATAAATATACATATATATATATATATTATAATTTATGTAGATCAGACAATATTTCATAGGATGTGGAAGATAAATAGAGAGATTAGAGGAAGAAAAAGATATTATTTGTAAATATTATACTAGAAATCAAAGAGGAAGAAGATCTAAATTGAAGAAGTACAAGTGAGAAAAATTTATGAATCATAGTGATTAATTTTTTAATACTTTTTGTGGAGGTTTATTATATTATTTTAAAACTTGTATTATTATATAAAATATTTCAAGGAACATGGAATGTAAATTTAATTTAGTGAAACAAAAGTGATGTGTTACCCAAGTTCATGAAAACCAAAAATTATTTTTTTTCTAATGGATATTGTGATTCTAAATTACTTCATGATTATACCATGGACTAGATACTCCTATTGAGTAGTGAACATAATAAAATATTGTGTTCTTTTGGGTTAGATTGTGTGTTATGGTCTAGTATATTCAATTATCTATAACCAGAGGTTAATGTTGTTTTAAAAATGGAAAAAAAAGTTGGCCATCAATCCACCCCAACTAATGGCCACAGAGATCCTAATGGTCCTTAAAAATAGTAGTATACCCAAGGCCCCTTCATTGAATCTATAATATTTTAATATTTAAGAACAAGTAAATGTACATGGTTATTTAGAACTTAGTTTATAATTATGAGATTCATTTCTTTGGTGGGAAGAACTATCATATTAAGATAAGAAAAATTAAATAGTATATTTTATCAATTGGATGTGAAGTTATGAATGTATCAACTACAAATATAAAGAAGAGGAAACTAAGAAGGAGTTCATATTGAAAATTTAAATGATGGAATGTATCTCAAAAATATTAAAGTTGGATATTGAGAATAAGAAGTAAAATAAATATGATCAACCTATTAACAATTATGAAACCCTAAATTAAGTGTAAAAAATATATTTTGAAATATAATTTACCTCGTAATGAAGATAATTGATTAATATAAACATATAATCATCATTCTTGAAGAAAATATAATAGATAATGAGAATGAATTTGAACATGTACTAAAGAAATTAATTTAAGCTGAACACAGAAGTTATAATATCAAAAATTTAATGTTGGATGTTTTTGAAATAACTAAGTAGTGTAAATCATAGAAATATCATAAAATATCATCCTTAAATGCTATCAAAATTGATTATGATGTTGTAAAAGTTTTTTAGAATAATAATAATTTTAATAGGATCATATTTTTAGCTAAAACAAAAGATTTAGAAATTCTATAATTTGTGAGAAAAAATTAAAGGAAAAAATAATATAACTAGAGAATATAGTATGGATAAGATTATGTGTAATAGGATGTAAAATATGTAATAAGTGTACCAAAATTTGGTTTCCAAAAATTGATCCAAGATTTATGGTTTTAACGATATTGAAAAATAGATACAATGTTCTTGATAGTATGTAGGTTTCAAAGGAAAATTTGATGTTTACGGATATCACTACTTCTATAGGGAATTTTTTCATACTACAAAGAAGTTATATATTAATAATAAACACTAAAATAGATCCAAGATTTATTAGAGGATGATTTTGAGTGTGATTCATCCCACCCAAATAAGGAAAATTGAATAAAAAATCAAAAAAATACAATTCAAGGATTGATAAAAGATTCTAACTTCGTATAAATATATTTGAGATGTGTAAACATCTTGGAATCCTTGAAAAAGGTTTCCTGGTGAAGTTACCATCCCACAAAAAGTTTAATAACAATTGTTAAAAGAATCAAGATATGGAAAAAAATTTTAAATTGAAGGATCATTTAAATGAATCTACACTAAAGGATACAAAAGGAGAATGAAAATGGATCATTGAAATTGAGTGTTTTTCAAAAGAAAAAGGGATTATTTGAATCTATTGAAGAAAGTGAATGTAAAAAAAATGAATTATAGTGGATTTTTGGAATTATGAGTCTCTGTTAATCCAAATTATTAAATGTTATGTTATTAAAAATGAAATCTTTAAATCTAGAAGTTATTTATTTTTTGATAAACTAAAAAAATATGTTAAGTGATTTATAGATTTTTTTTGAACTAAATGAATTTTTCTTCCGAAGAAATGGATTTATTATGTAAAGGATTGAAAATGGGGAATATTTGACAAATTAAATTGAACCAAGGGAATCCTATTTTTGGATAGAGATGAAAAAAATCATGATATCTAAGTATGATGTAAAAATCTAAATTATGGAATATATTTCTTGGATATATGTTCTAGAGAAATATTAAAAAGTTAACACATAGTGGTGTTGAATACACCAATAAAGTTTTAAATGTTATCTTTAGGAGTATGGTTTTCAGCAAGATCTTAGTGCACTATACACACCCCTAAAAATGTTTTAGATGATATAAAGAATATAAAAAAGGTTGAGATGGGTCTAACAATATTGATTTAATATGACACATTTTAGTTCTTTTGGGAACAGACTATTAGGGTAGTATTCCACATTCAAAATCACTACTTATATAGGATAAAGTTAGACATATATTCATATGAAATTTCATATAAAAAGAACCATTGTTTGATGTACTTAAAGGTTTTTAGAAACCCCTACATTGTATATATCAAAGGTGAAAATAATGGGAAGTTGATAAGAGAGGTGTTGATGGTATTTTAGATGGATATTTTCCAAATAATAGAGGACACATATTATATAAAATGTAAGTTGGAAGAATTTTTTATTACACTAATGATAAATCATTGAAACATTATTATTGAAAGGTGTAAATGTTATCTTCATATATAAGAAGAAGTAAGGATGAATCTATTTATATTAAACAAAATTTTGGAGTCTCTAATAGACATGATATTGTATAAGCTATAAATAAAAAATATATTGACTCATTTATTTTATGTGGAAAGGGTGAATCACATTTATCTTATCCATGAAATGGAAAGTTTGTTTATGTTCAATATATTAAAGGAGTTCAATGAAAATTCATTCATACTAGAATAAAATTGAGAATATCTTCACATACCTATTTTTTCAGTAGTTTACCAATGTTAAGTTAAAGAATAATTAATTAATTAAGATTTGATAGATTCCCCAAATGAATAATTGGATTATATTGGGAAAATTGAGACTTTTTAGCCAGTAGTGAAACCAAAAAAAATTAATTTGAACAAAGATGTTTTTCATGAAAAAGTGAAATGAAAAAGGTGAGGGGATAATAAAAAATTCTTGTCTAGTTTGTAAGGGATACTCATTGGTTAATGGAATTTTTTTAAAGCCTTTGAACCTATTTTAAGACTTAAGACCACAAAATATTTCTCTATATTTTCTCATAAAGGAAATATATTATTTTTAAAATGGATCTCAAGTATAAATTTACTAATAAATTATAAGAGGATGATGTATATATTATGAAGTGTTGTGGTTTATTTCTCGAAAAAAAGAGAACTATGTGTGTGAGTAAGATAAGGATTTTTATAGGTTAAATAAATCCATTTGATTTTGGTATTCCAAGACAGATTCTTGTTTAATGAAGCATCAATTTAAGAATTTAGGAATGGAAAACATCCTCTATATAAAATAATATCAATAGGTTTCACACATTATGATTTTTTATGATGAAGATATCATTTTTTTTGAAACAAATAATAATAATTTGAATGATTTTCCAAATATATAGTGGTATTGTTTGAAATTTATATGATGGATAACATGATGTTCTTTGTTGGTTTCCAAATATATCAATATATGTATCATATTTACCATAACAAAAAAAATATTCCAATAATCTTCTTAAAATAATCTTCAAGGAAGATAGAAAACCTATTTATGCACCTATCTTAGTAGTAATAATGTTGTTTAAGGATGATGTTAGAAGGAATATTTATCCTAAATGATTTATAAAATTTATTGGAATCCAATTATTTTTATTAGGATCTCAACTGGAAAGAGTTTCTATTTGTACCCTCTATGCCAGATTTCATAGTGCAAAAAAATGATTTTTTTGCAGGAAATAGAATTATTAAATACAACACGGGGTCTACATATTATGGGATAAAGTATGATAACATATTAAATTTAGATTCATTTATATATAAAAATGACAAGTGAGGAGGCTATGTAGATAAAAGAAGATCTACATTTGGTGGAATAATTTATTATAAAAAGGATGTTTGAGTCAGTATACAATGAATTAATGTTCAGTAACTCTCATACATGCAGAAAATAAGTACATAACTTCCACTAAATATATAATAATTTTTTTGGATAATGATATATTTAAATATTTTTTTTTGTTTATGTGATGCTTCGCATTATCTTGGGTTGTGACAATCAATGTACTATTAGTCATATAAAAAATCTGGAGTAACATCAAAGGAAAAATCACAATGATATTAAATATCACATCAAAAAAGATCATTGATAATTAAACTCACTAAAATAATATTTTTCCCTACAGAGGAACATGATTTCAATATTTTCACTAAACTACTAACAAAGGAAACATTTGAGAAGCTAAGGTTGATAATGGCTATTCAACCTCACCCTCATCAAGGATATATTATTTGATTTTAATCCCCTCTATATTATTTTATTCGGGTATTTTATCAAGGGGGGTAAAATCTAATAACAAGAATTTATAAATTTATATGTTATTTACTTATTTAAGGAGATAATATATTTTGGGGGACTTTTAAAAGGGATATGTTGTGATGTAGGCATGTGTGAACTATTTGAACAAATTTTTTGATATGGCTGTAAGAAGTATTTTATATAGGTTAAAGATAGTTTCTGTTGAGAATATATGTTGATCAAAGATATTTGGAATGACCGATGATCACTACTTAAGAGATAATGTTATTATTGTTCACTGACTCTTATTTTATACACCTATCTAGGTCACATAGGTTTTGAATTATTTTATAGTGATCCATTGCTTGAAGTTACAAGATTCATCATTTTATGTTACTTAGTTGAAAAAGAATCCATATTAAGGATATTTAGGCAAATATGTTTAAATTTTTTGTTATATTGGTGAATAATGTGGTGATGAAAAAGTAGGATTGTTTAGGGTGTCGTCTTTTGTTATAAATATATAAATAATACATTCATCTACACACGAGGAGGTGTTTAGGAAGTGTCTATAATTATTTTCACATTAATATCACTAATCTTGTGTGGGTTGAGAATTTGTTTATAGCATTTCCATGTAATGATAATCAGTGAAGGGAGATTCTATGGAATAAGCATCCGTGCAATGAGCTTCTGGGAGTTTTAGATATTCTATGAGAAGTGTAATGGATGAGTTTAAAATATTCAAATAGAAGTATTTTATATATTATATGAGTTTCATTTCTTCCATGAGAGCTTCCCAAATCATCGATGAATATGAATACTTCATGCATTTGAATATAAATATTCCATGGAACATCTATGGGTATAGTTTCTCTATGTGAATTTTGGATAAATTTTCCTTGAGAATGCCATATCCAAATACAATGTTACATGTGTTCAGGATAATTTATTGAGATGAATATCTTATGATAAACTATTAGTTGATATATGGAATTTTAATCATCATGATAATTATTATAATAAATATTTAAATTGATATTTTGGATAACGATATATGGTATATGGGAAATGAAAGATTCATTTCAACTAGTCTAGTACACTCAATAAAATAATGATAAAAAAATGTGTTGTACATGTAACACCCCGAACCGTATAGACCAGATCCAGTTCACTACTTGTCATATTTTCATTGCTAAAAGAAATTAAAATCCCAAAGGAACAATCCATTTTTTAGTCTTGAAGAAACTAGATACATAAACTTAACTCAAATTACATTTGAGAATGTTACAAAATATAATACAAAATAAAAACTAAAAACTGCGTTCACAGGAACTCAATAAATGATCTCCTCTTCATCACCTTTTGAAGGTAGAAAATTAAAGGGGTGAACTCAAATTCTCAGTAAGGTTTACAAATAATGGAATAATGAATCAATATTAACTGAATTTTAAACAATTTTACATAATCAATATGACCTCGTGAATAAATGAAAAACTCATGCCATTAATAATATGAGAATGAAACTGCATCCATAGATTTTGTCATAATGAGAACCCCATGGATAGTAATAGCTGATAATGAAAAAAGATAATACTTATTAATTTTACATCATGTATCTGGAACATGATACCATAATACCGTAAAAATGGTTTAGTTTTGTGGGTAGAAAGTCATCTGATTTTTTGGAAACAAACTCGAAGGGTTTGTCGCCAAACTGATATGTCTAATGAGACCTACTGATGCATCAAGGAGATATAGCAGAACCTACCCACCACTGAATTTCTAAATAATTCTTTATACATTGATTAAATACAAGATAAATATTCCTTCTCAATATCCATATAGAGTAGAGTATACAGATTCTTTAATATTTCCATAATTAAAATAACATTCCAAATAAACACCGTATGTAAAATGATATACAGTTTAGAATATAAACATATCCATGATATGAGATTATTTATATTTAATATAAATATAATTTCATATGAAAATTGATCACAAATGGGAATTAGGTATACCACATAAGGATTATTAGGTGCACCACACAAAGTTAGTCACAACAAAAGAGTAGTTGAGACAAAGTCTCTTACCACAATGTAATCGGTGGAATCATATGACCAGAACATAATAAAACTAAAATAAAACATAGAATAACATGAATATAAAGAGAATAATGTTATTATATATCAAATGTATGTACAAAAATACCACATACAAGAAATAAGTGGAGAACAATGAGAATATCACAGAAATGAAAGTGAGATGAGAAACCCCTTACCTTTTGCTTGAGTGTGTTCTTCATTTGTTTTAATGACCGGAATAATAAAATTTAGATTAATTAATTAAAAATTATATAACCTCATAAACATTTAATTGATTTATTATAACCTTATTAGGTTCATTCATGGCCCTTTTAATTGGTTTAAGAGGTTCAATTTTATTTGTTTGGAAGCATTTTCTTCCTTGGTTTCCATGATTCGTTTACTTTCTTTCATGAATGGAAGTTCGTTTGAAATGTGGATAAACATATAGAATTGTTAATATATATTATTAATGAAATTTATGATATATAAATGATCTTATAATTATTTTGGGTTTATATACCATGATGATGATTCATTAGTTAAAAGTTTATTATAAATATTCAGATTAACTTGGCTATTTTGTTCATAATGAACTTGTTTTGTATTATTATTATATATTATGAGTTTATAAGGATTACAGAACATTAATGATATGAAATAAATATATTTTTATCCTTTTCAAACATTAAAATGGTTTCAAGACCTGCAATGAAGGAGAAAGTGAAGAACGAATCTCCATCGTCCACAAAGGTTATAAATTGGAACCTCATAGACGTTGATTTCGTTTATCAAAATAAAAATGGAGGGAGTAAGAATATAGATGATGATTCTTACATTCACAGGATATAATTCTAGTATTAATATGATACTGGAGTTTATCATGTTAATTTGGACATAATATTTTAGGAGAGAAAAAGAAAAGAGACGAACTTGAAAATAAAAGAAACGGTGAGAGATCCTTTATGAAAATTCGGCAGCCTAACGGCGTCACTTAAAATTTCATAAAATGAAACGATGAGAGAAAAATGGTATATAATCATATTAGAATCAAAATTACATTAAAAATATCACATAAAATAAAACCCTAACATATGATAATAGAAAATCAAATAGATAACATAAAGGAAGTGGCGACTAAAAGAAGAGAATGAAGGATTTCATTAACTTGAAGAGTAACTCCTAGACCTTGATGGATGGGAACTTGGGGGATTAAGGACACCTTGGAAGGACTTCTAGGGAGGTAATACCACTAGATATTAGAGGATATTTGGTTTGGAATGAAATAAAATTAAGGGGGTTGAGTGGGTATTTATAGTACTTAAGAGATAGTTTTTTATTAATTAAAAGGGACACCTCGTTTGTGGTTTTCGCAAAAACATAGGCTTGACCATGGTATTTTCCCATGGTTTAATCCAATTGGGACACCTCATGACATAATATACATTACAAAAGTATACCAGCCTTTTATATTAATTATTACATCATTATGATGTCATTAAAGTACCGAAAGCTCAAATCTGTATTTTTACTATTCTTGAAAAATTCATGTATTTTAGAAAAATCATAAAAATAACCCTAACCATTTTTCAAAGTTTAGAATTCAAAAATTAACTCCATTTTTTGAAAATAAATTTCTATGTATTTTTAATTAAATTTTTAAATAAAATTAAATTTAATTCAAAAAAATAACAATTTAAAGGTATAATTAGTTTTGTATTACATTGAGAAATTAATTAACTTCTCATTATCTTATTACCTTATGAAAATAAAATATTATAAATATTTACTATTTATAAGGGTCATATTACTATTCATATTACTATTCATAAGGGTTTGTTACTATTCATCAAAAAATCAAGTTGGTTCTATCAGACTCCAAACGACTTACTGTTCACAACTCTAGATGACTGTTTTTCGAAATACAAAACATAAAAGTGGGAAATTTGTGTTTAATGGATAGCATATAACTTTCTCCTATAATGTTTTGTTTCAAAAAATACATAATCTTTCTTTCAATATGGGCTATCTATTGAATAGAAGGTATTTAAGATCAACATACCATAAAATGTTTGGGGTGTTATATTATTCCCTCCTTCGGAAATTTCATCCTCGAAATTTTATGTACAAATTACACCAAAAAGATGTGGGCGGTTCTTCTTCCTAAAGTCCTCTGGTTCCCATATTTCTTCCTCCATATTTTGGTTTCTCCAAAGAACATTTACTAGATGAGTTGTCCGATTTTTCAATACCTTCTCCCTTGTGTCAAGAATGTCGATAGGCTTTTCACTGTATGACAAATCAGGTTCGAGTTCTATTTCATCGTATGTGAGTACATGAATTTGTTCTGGCATGTATTTCTTTAACAATGACACGTGGAACACATCATGAACTCTAAAGAGATTTGGTGGCATCACTAAACGGTAAGCTACAGCTCCGATTCTTTCAAGAATTTCAAATGGTCTGATATACTTGGGGCTCAGTTTCCCTTTCTTGCCATACCTTAAGACACCCTTCCATGGAGATACTTTCAGAAATACATGATCTCCCACTTGGAATTCCACGCCCTTTCTCTGGTTGTCAGCATAACTATTCTTCCTACTTTGTGCTGCTTTAATATTGGCTTTTATTTTCTTCTCCTTTGTCGTGGTCTCTTCAATAAGTTCTGGGCCTATAAGTTTACTCTCACCAACTTCTTCCCAACAAGTTGGAGTTCAACATCTCTTTCCATATAATGCTTCATACGAAGCTATTTGAATACTATAGTGGAAACTATTTTTGTATGAAAATTCCACCAAAGGCAAGTATTGATCCCACATACCTTGGAAGTCAAGAGAGCATGACCTCAACATATCTTCTAGAGTTTGAATAGTCCTTTCAGACTGTCTGTCAGTTTGGAGGTGATAAGCATTACTCATACAAAGCTCAGTATTCAAAGCCTTCTGGAGACTTTTCCAGAATTTTGATATAAAAGGGGGATCTCGATCGGACACAATCGATAGAGGTGCACCATGAAGTCTTACAAACTCATTAATATAAAGTCTTTCTAGTCACTCAGGCGGTAAATCCTCTCTTATAGGAAGGAAATGTGTTGATTTTGTGAGACAATAAAAAATTACCCATATTGCATCATTCCTTCTAGATGTCCTTGGTAGTCCGGTGAAAAAAATCATCGGAATGTTATCCCACTTCTACATATGAATAGTTAAAGTTTTCATCACTCCTTTAGGATGTTGTATCCCTGCCTTCACTTGTTGACAAACTAGACACCTTAACACATAGTGAGAAATTTTCCACTTCATATTATCCCACCTAAAATATTCCTTCAGATCTCTATACATCTTGGTGCTACCCGAGGGTATAGTGAAATTTGAGCTATGGGCATCTTCTAATAGTTCCCTTTTTAGCTCAGGTACTAATGGAACACATAACCTTTTCCCAAATTTTAGAACTCCTCTTTATACACGAAGTTTTCCAATCTCCCATCCTTAACAACAATAATTTTCTTGTGTAGATTTTCATCATCAGATTGAGAGATTTTTATCTTCTCTAATAAATATGGATTAACAATCATTGAAAGAGAAAAGATGTTTCCCCTTACTTAACAATTCCCATATCCATATTTAGTAGATCCAAAAAATATATAATCTCTCTCAATCCTCATTTTAGTCAGAATTATGTGATCCTTCCTACTTAAAGCATCTTCCACCTTATTCGCCTTTCTTGGGTGATAGTATATTGAACAATCATAATCTTTGAGTAACTCGAGCCATCTTATTTGCATCATGTTGAGTTATTTTTGAGTTAAAATGTATTTCAAACTCTTCTGATATGTGTATATTTCACATTTTGCACCGTAATGATAATGTCTCCATATTTTCAAATCAAATATTATGGTTACCAACTCAAGATCATTAGTTGGATAATTTTGCTCATGGGTCTTAAACTGTCTTGATGCATAATTAATAACTTTATCGTTTTTCATAAGGACGCAACCCATACCATTTTTTGATGCATAACTATATATTACAAATCCATCACTTCCAGAAGAAATAGTCAAAATTGGAGAATTGACCAATATTATTTTCAATTATTCGAAGCATTCAGTACATTATTTTGTCCAAACTAACATAAAAACATTACATGTGAGCTTGGTTAGCAGGTTATCTAGTCGGTGAAATTCTGAATGAAATGCCGATAGTAACCTTCTAAGCTAATAAAACAACGTTCCTTGGTTATATTTGTTATCATGGGCCAATCTTGGATTGCTTTTGTCTTTGTAGGATCGACTAGGATTTAATCCTTAGAGACAATATGGCCTAGAAAAGAAACTGATCGAAGCCAGAATACACACCTTTTAAACTTCCCATATAATTTATTGCTTCTAAGAGTTATCAGAATAATCTGAAACTGATTATCATGATCTTCATAGCTTTTTGAGTATACCAGGATATCCTCAATTAATACCACAATAATGATATCAAGATATTCCTTGAAAACTCTATTATTAAATCCATGAAAACAGAGGGTGCATTTGTTAGTACAAAGGGAATCACTATAAACTCGTAATGCCCATACCTGGTTCGAAATGCTGTCTTTGGAACATCTTCCTTCCTAACACACAGCTGATGATATCCGGATTGAAGGTCAATCATTGAAAAGAATAGAGATCCATGAATTTGATCAAATAAATCATCAATCCGGGGTAGGGGGTACTTATTTTTTATTGTAATAGCATTGATTTCCCTACAATCAATGCATATCCTTATGGATCAAGCTTTCTTTTTGACAAACAAGATCAGGGCTCCCTAAGGGGAAACACAAGGTCGAATAAATCTTTTGTCATTCAACTCCTCTAGTTGTTTCTTTAGATCCACTAACTCCACAGTGGCTATTTCATATGGAGTATTTGATATAGGTCTTGCATCAGGAATTAAATCAATAGAGAACTCAACTTACCGCTCTGGAGGATGTCGAGGTAAATCCTTTGAAAATACATTAATGTACTCTTGCACTATATGCACATCTTTGATTTTAATAATTCTTTCCTCTCCCATAGATATTGGTTTATCTTCCTCTCCAAGTATTCCATTTAGTAGAGATACTGGGGTAGTTCTAGATAAGAATCAGGTGGCGAAGTCTCTACTCTAAAGATATGAGATTCTACACCATTTTGAAAATTTGTAACATCCTTTTTCTTGCAATAAATCTTTGCATCATAATTTGACAGCCAATCCATACCAAGAATTATATCAAATTCAATCATTGGTATGATGATAAGGTTATCAACTAAAGCACATTTATGTGTCACAAGGGGGACTATACGACATTCCCTTGTTACAATGAAGCATCCCCTAGGAGTTTTGACTAATAACTCCTTTAATAAATCAAATTGGACATGTCTAATGTTCTTGGAAAACTGGGAAGATATAAATGAACGCGATGATCCAGAATCAAATAAATTGTTGGCTAAGTTTGTGCAAACAATTAAAGTACCTACCACTACACCATTAGGAACTTCAACTTCCACAGTTGTAATCACATAAGATTTCCCTTGTTCTCTTGGATTTTTCTAAGGAATGTTTCTTTGGAACATAGGACACTCATTTGAATAATGTCCCATCTCTCTAAAATTTTAGCATTGAACATCATCAAATTGTTTCTTCCCCATGCATTCATGAGATAAATGACCCTTTTCTCCACAGTTATAGCAGATTCCCTTTCCTTTTATGCATTTTCCAAGATGATTCTTTCCACGGTTTTCACATAATAGAAATTTCATCATCTCTTTATTCTTCTTTGGTTCTTCTCCTTTCCCTTTGTTATCATAGTACCTCTTCTTATCTTGGTTTCCCTTGAACAAATTTGATCTAGAAAATTTCTTCTCTATTTTGATGTAACTTGATACAATTTCATCATATGATGAAAATGTTTGAGAAGCTAGTGCCCTTAGGAGAATTAGCTTAAGACGTTCAAAGAAATAATCAATCTTGTCTCTTGAGTCATGTATGTAATCTACAGCATACACGGCTAGCCTTGTGAAGGTAGCCTCATACTCTACAATACTGTCTTCTTCCCTTTGCATTAAGCCAAGGAATTTCAACTTCATTTCCGTTCGTTTCTCACGAGGGAAATACTTTTTGATGAATATTTCCATCAAAGTCCTCCATTATATATCTTCTATTTCTTCTTTCTCCATGGTATTCTGAATCAAGGACCACCATTGATCAACGATGACCTTGAGACAATATACTTCTAGTACTAACTTTTCACTTTCATTTCATCTTAATACCATGAATATATTTTCAAGGGACTTGATCCATTGCTTAAAAACCACTGGGTTAGTAGTCCCACTGAAATATGGGGGCTTCTGCCGTATGAAACAATCCTACACAATTGTGGAATGGTTATTGGTTACAACCTAAGTATGTTGTCCCAATATGGTCATGATCTGGTCTGCTCCAACATTGACAGTGTTGACTTGCTCAGTGGGGATATCCCTATATTGACCATGAGTATTTATTCCCCTTCATCCATTTGATTCCATTTCTAAATAATCCCAAATAGTATGGTATGATCATAATGTATAATCTTAACTTAACTAAATACTTAGCATAAATTGAGATCCTACGCATGGCTAATCCCATAATCAAAAAAATGGATTCTTTAAGGAATAATTTACATTTCAGTTCTTCATAATGGCTTGTAAAGAAAATATGAATTATCCTAAGCATATCCCTCGGGAGTGTCATAACCAAGAGTGTAGCAAGGCCTATTGTCGTGTACCATGACACCCTGGGTCAAGCCTGAAACTCCTTGTCAGAGCTTTCACTCCTAGGTACCTCTGTGTCAGAGCCACTTCTACCTTCTCGTATCTAGACAGGGATTCATTTTATAGAAGGATTCACATAATATATTCCTTAACAAAATACCAAGATATTCTTGTACATTTATCCTCAAATACTACCTTAGGGATTTTTCCATACTATAAATTTCCTACTCTAGTTTCCAAGTTTTCTACTAAACTTCCTATAATACCTACTATAACACCCCAACCCCTCTAGACTAGAGCTGGTGAAATACTTGTTATATTAGCATGGTTAGAAGGAATGATAATCCTGAAGGAACAATCAGTTTAGTATTCTTTAAGAAACTAGATTAATAAACGTAACTCAAATTACATTGGAGAAGGTTACAAAATACAATACATAATAAAAACTAAAAACTGCATCCATAGGAACTCAATAAATGATCTCCTATTCATCACCTATTGAAGGTGGACAATGAAAGGAGCGAGTTCAAATGATTAGTAAGGGTTACAAATAGATGAATCAGGAATAAATAATAACTAAATTGTAAACAAATTTACATAATCAATATGGCATGGTGAATAAATGAAAAACTCACGCCATTAATAAACTTTGAATGAAACTGAATCCATAGATTTTGTCATAATGAAAACCACATGGATAGTAATAACTGATAATGAATAAAGAGTGATTATTAATTGGACTTTATGTATCTGGAACATGATACCATAATACCGTAAAAAACCGATTTAGTTCTGTGGGTAGAAACCTGTCTGATTTTTTGGAAACAAAGACGAAGGGTTTTTCACCAAACTGATTTGTCTCATGAGACCTAATGATGCATAGAGGGGCTATAGTAGGCCCCACCCACCACTTAATGTCCAAATAATTCTTTATACATTGATTCTATACAATAGAAATATTTCTTCTCAATACCTGTATAGAATAGAGTATACAGATTCTTCAATATTTCCATAATTAAAATAACTTTCCAAATAAACATTGTATGTAAAATGGTATACAGTTTAGAAAAAAAACATATCCATGGTATGAGATTATGAATATTTAATATAAATATAGTTTCAAATGAAAATTGATCTCAAATGGGATGTAGGTACACCACATAAGGATTATTAGGTGCACCACACAAATTTAGTCACAACAAAATAGTAGTTGAGACAAAGTCTCTTACAACAATGCAATCGGTCGAATCATCTGACCCGAACTTAGTAACTCTCAAATAAAAAATTGAATAACATGAATATAAAGAGAATAATTTTATTATATATCAAATGGAAGTACACATATACCCCATACAAGAAATAAGTGGCAAACAAAGAAAATATCACAGAAATGAAAGTGAGATGAGAAACCCCTTACCTTTTGCTCGAGTGTGTTCTTCGTTTGTTTTAATGACCTGGGTAATCAAATTTAGATTCATTAATTAATAATTTCACAACCTCATATACATTTAATTTATTTAGTATAACCTTATTATTTTCCTTCATGTCCCTTTTAATTGGTTTAATTGGTTTTGAAGCATTTTCTTCCTTTGTTTCCATGATACGTTTACTTGCTTTCATGAATGGAAGTACATTTGAAATGTAGTTAAACATCCCGAATTATTAAGATATATTATTAATGAAATTAAGGAGATATAAATTATCTTATAATTATTTTGGTTTTATATACAATGATGATGATTCATTAGTTAAATTTTTTTTACAAATATTTGGATTAACATGGTTGTTTTGTTCATAATGAACTTGTTTTGTATTATTATTTTATATTATGCATGTCTGAGGATTACAGAACATTAATGAGATGAAATAAATATATTTTTATCTGGTTTAACCATTAAAATTGTTTCATTACCAGTAATTAAGTAGAAAGTGAAGAACAAAACTCCGTCATCCACAATGGTTATAAATTAGAACCTCATAGACGTTTATTTAGTTTATAAAAATAAAAAGAGAGGGAGTATGAATATAGATGATGATTCTTACATTAACATGATATAATTCCAGTATATAGATGATAATGTAGTTTATCATGGTCATTTGGGCAGATTAGGTGAGAAGAGAAAAAGAAAAGAGATGAACTTGAAAATAAATGAAACGGTGACAGATCCCTTATGAAAATTCAGCAGCCTAACGACGGTGCTTAAAATTTCATATAATTAAATGATGAGAGAATAAGGGTATCTCATCATATTTAAATAACAAGGACAGTAATAAAAACACATAAAATAAAACTCCAACAAATGAGAATAGAAAATCAAATAGATAACAAAATGGAAGTGTCGACAAAAATAAGAGAATGAAGGATTCCCTTACCTTGTAAAGTAACTCCTAGATCTTGACGGATGGGACCTTGGGGGATTAAGGACACCATCGGAGTACTTATAGGGAGGTAATAACACTAGATATTTTAGGATATTGAGTATGGAATGAAAGAAAACGAAGGGGGTTAGTGGGTATTTATAGTAATTAAGAGAGAGTTTTTTATTTATTAAAAGGGACACCTTGTTTGTGGTTTTCGCAAAAACATGGGCTTTCCCATGGTATTTTCCCATGGTTTAAGCCACTTGGGACACCTCATCTCATAATATACTATAAAAAAGTATGCCACCCCTATATTAATTATTACATTATTATGATGTCATTAAACTACCAAATGCTCAAATCTCTATTTTAACTATTCATAAAAAATTCGAGTATTTTAGAAAAATATCAAAAAATTACCCTAACCATTTTTCGACGTGTAGAATTAGAAAATGATCTCCATTTTTTGAAAATAATTTTATAACTAATTTTAATTAACTCTTTAAATAAAATCAACTTTAAATCAAAAAATTAACAATTTAAAAGTATAATTAGTTTTGTATTACATTGAAAAACTAATTAACTTCTCATTATATTATTACCTTCAGAAAATAAAATATTATAATTATTTAATATTTATAAGGGTCATATTAATATTAATATTACTATTCATAATAGTATGTTACTATTCTTCAAAAAAATAATGTTGGTTCTATCAGACTCCAAGCGACTTACTCGTCACAACTCTAGATGACTGTTTTTCGAAATTCAATACATAGAAGTGGAAAATTAATGTTTAATGGATAACATATAACTTTCTCCTTTTATGTTTTGTTTCACAAAAGACATAGTACTTCATGCAATATGGTCTATATAATGAATATAAATTATTTAAGAGTAACATACAATATAATTTTTGGGGTGTTATAGTACGTATCTATTTTCACAAAGTGAAGAAGCATTATTGAGATATTTGGTTGGGATATTGACATTTAAGAAGAGATGTATAATTTTGTTTGAAGGGAATGTTTATGAATGTATCAAAATAAACATTATTAAATTAAATAAGGTTTCTACATCAAAGTACATGCAAGAATATATGCATGTTAATTATATATAGTGTAATTTTCAATTTTGGAGAGTGAAGGAGGTACGATTTCAGTGGTATTTATGTGGAAGAAGGAAAATATTGATGTTTATATGAATCTTTAAGCATTTTTTTAATTGTAAATATGATTTTATCGTATTTAATGAGGAAGAAATACTGGTTTAAAGGAGGATGATGAGTTTGAGATATTTATACCTGATTACATGCATTTATAAATAATTATGGATATAGTTTCTTGTATAAGATACGATGATAACTGGGTCTAAGAATTATGGAGATTTGAATTTGAAATTAATTATATAGTTTCATTAATTTAAAAAAACAAGAATGATATGAGGTGACCAACATTTCATGACATAATTTTTATTGCTATTGTTGATTAAAAAAATTTTGTGTGGTGTGGGATAATAATATTGAGAGAAAATGAAGAGGAATAGGTTCATGTTAGATATTTTGAAAGAAATAGATGAGGAAAAAGATCTGACTTTCCAAAGTGAAAATGTGAATAATTCAATCCACACAATGACAAGTGAAGGTTTATTTCATTATTAAAAAAATCTATATTATCATATAAACTATGTGGATATCACATTCACTATCAATTCAAAATAGTGAAATTCTATAAAAGGATATAGTATTATTTTTGTAATCCCAAAGGATTTTTTTCTAGTAAATTGTGTTATTTCATATTGTTTTTAGATAATTTTAGGGACTAACTACGCTTTTTTGTATGAAATCAGGTATATTATTAGGATATTTTGGGTATGAATATTTTTTTGGATTAGTAGATTCATTTATCAATAACCAGAGGAGATGGTTGTTTTGTTAATGGGATAACATTAAAAAGACATGACTATTGATTCAGCAACCTCTCAGTGGTCACATTGGTGCATAATGGTCCTAAAATTTGTAATACATTATTCTCAAGATGATCGCATATAATTATAGTGAGATTATAGGAAGTAGGAGTTTAATTTTGTATGAAACTATTTATGGGTCCTTGGTGACTGAATTTAGTAATTTCATATCTAATGCTTTCAAGAATAATTCAACATAGATATTAAGAGGTGATAAAAAAGGAATGGAAATAAGGATAAATCATGACACATGATGTCAAATAGTTAGATACTCATCACTATGTTGAGATTTCAAGTAAAATTAATGCAGGTTTTATAGCTAATAATAAAATCAAATATCTATGTAATTATATATACCCTATTGTAATAAGATTCACACCACATATAGTTTTGAAATGAGAAATTAAATCTCTGTTCAAATTTTTTAGATGAAATATGATGTGAGTTAGTAACCTCAGACATATTTTGATTGATTGTAGGGTATAAATTTAGTGTAAAAAGATATTTAGAAGAACCTCAATGTAATTATACCACATATAGATGTATGGAATCAAATTAATTATACTAAGAATAATAATATATTATTTTATATCCTATAGTATTGATGATACATTGTAGAATAAGGCCACGTGACAAGAAAATTAACTTTTTTTAGTTCAAATTATTGAGACAAGTATTTTATGTTTTTGGTTATTTTATGTGATTTATCTATTTAATAACTATTCATGGTTAAGAAGTGTAAAATACTGTCCATATATTGTGATCACTGAATATTCTATATTATTGTAGACTGTGTGAATGGCATCCAACCCCTTTAACAAAGGATATAATTTACTAGGTTTCTTACAACGAATAATAGACATAGTCATGAAAGAAACCAACTCTCCTTGAAAAAATTTAATGATTTTCACTATTGATTAATGAGGATTAAATTATATTTTTTTGGACCAATATATTGTAGTGATAAAACAATCTTGTTCTATTAATATTTTATAACTAATTGAATTTAATTTTTATCTACTCACATTTAAAAAATTTAGCATAATTAATTTCATTAGCACTATTATAAGAACATAAATAAAAAATAGACAATCTAACCTACACCCTAGGATGTATAGGTTTGAAAATGTAATGATGAATGAAAAAAAATAAGAAAATCCCATAATACATTGATGATTTTATCTTGACATTAATTTTAATGATTCTCCACCATCATATATATAGTATTTGATAGTGAGATATTGAGAACCCCTAATTTTCCATTGTAATCTATATGATTATGGGAGTAGTGTTTTAATAAGATGTTTTACACTATATAAAATCATTTCAACTATCAAAGAATTTCTCAGTGCATCTTATGCCATGACACTTCATGTCCACCTCAAATAGGCTAGGGCTTGCAACTAGCGTCGAGTGAGAATATCACTAACATGGGAGGCCTATGAATATGTAACTATATACACATAAATCTCCAATCCTATAAAATGTTTAAATATAAAATAAAGAACTAATATTCATGCAAAAAAACTAAATTCATCAACTAGAGTACAATAGGAATCAATGGAATGTAAACCGGGATAATTAAAAGCCCACCAAAAAGTGTCTGAAAAAAGTCTAACATGAATGTAAAATGGGGTTTGTATCAAGATAGCACAGTTACACACCATGGTTTATCTATTATCACTATAAACCACCTCATTATGGTCCCTTAAGGGCTTTGTCAAAATGTCAATCATTAGTAAAGACATGACACTTGTGGAAAAATCCCGTGAAGGGGTGGGTATAACAATACTTAATAGGTCACCCTAAAAAAATCATACAATAAAAGAATAAAAATATACTATACAATGGTATATATCTACATGACATATAAAAATAATGTCTAGATATAATAAAAAAGACATATAGTCTAAAGGATAGCCACAACCATTATTCCTGCTTTGGAATCCAACTCGAAGATTCTACATAGCACTCATTTTGGAGAACACACTCCATGAGTCGGATTACACTAATGATGTTTGTAAATGAGGTATTTTTCATCAGGTCTCTCTATAAGAAGTACATGAAAAATTTCTGAAGAGATATGATTCAAATATGTAGAACACTCCCAAATACATTGTGTATACCAATAAAATAATATGGATTTACCTCTCAAGTGGAGGATCTATGGACACATTATGTTGGTTACGATGATACTAGGAACATCACCCTGGACATGAAGATGAATAGAGGATCTCACTCTGGTCCTCATAGAAGGATTCCACTAACTATATCCAAGTTATAATAATGAACAGATCTATTTCCTATGTGTAGGAGGCTATTCCATACAAACCCTTAGAGAATGGAAATAATTAAACCATACTAATAAAACATATTAATGATATAGTGAACAATTTATTCAGGCTAACATTAAGGGATTAAACGATGTGTACTAGGGTTACACACCATGTCCCTTCGACCCTAGGTCATTTCCATGTAAAATGACCCATTACATTGACATGATGTGATTTTCCCAATGTACCTCATCTAGTGTACAATTACACAGCTCAGCCTGGATACATTTTTTCATGCCCATGTATCTGTTGGATTATATGACATTCACATTACCACCTAATCCATCCCATGTATGTTTACCCTTATATGTACCTGAAGATCCATTGGGGAGATATTATCTTCCATGTGATAGGGTTATATGCCATGTGATTGGGTCAAAATCCATGTGATCCTTAACATTCTTCTAAAACCCTAGTCACCGCTAGGAGGGTCCCAAAAACCATGTAATAAAAAATTACATGCAGTGTGGATCAGGTTTTTAAAATAAAATGCTAGTTATTCCTTCCACATGAATCTATGTCATTTCCACCTCATAGTTTCACTCCAATAATACTAGAATTTGAGGAACTACCCTAGCTGAACCTCTCTGTATAAATTCTCTAGATTCCACCCTTTTGATTTGATTGGAAAATGGCCTCATTTTTCATTATTCATTACACACATAAGAACATGAAATCAAGAATCCAAAACAATCCAACCCACCATGAAATTCATCCTTCGCCACATTCATGTCGTTCCAATACAAGATCTATAATGTTGAAACATTTTAATGAAAAATAGATACACAAAAAACGATTTCTCTGTAGACGTCGATCCACAGGTCAATGAATAACACCCGTGATAAAAGAATAAATATAAAGAAATGCACAACCACAAACATGAGGAACAAAACTCTTCCATTGTTCATGTTGGACTTGATCCATCTCTATTAGAAAGGTATTTTATGAATCAATAATAATCAATTGAAACTCCCAAAATAATCCCAAAAATAAACCAGTCCCATAAGAAGACTGAACTATAGATCAATATTTTCGTTGATGGATTCACATTCATCATAATAATTATTAATAGGGACTAAAAACAAAAAAAATGTCATTCCTCAAACTGGATCGATCGTCGATGCAGAACAAAGATTTGTCATGATTGTTGCATAGAACCTCTGGTTTTGTCTCACAGTAGTCATCGATCATTGATCTAGGCATTGTCTGCTAAAAGAACCCCATTTAATGCCTCTCCAATGATCATATAGATCACTATGTTTTAGTTAATGACCATATCAATTCACCACAACTATTTATTTATATAATAATCTAGGTATTAGTGTCATTGAAAAAAAATAACTTAATAATTTATATTATTTATTTTATTCATTTTACTCCTATGATAACATTTCTATAAACTCCATACACATAAAAAGGTTATTTGGAACCTAGGGTAAAACCTATATTAGAAACTCAATGGTTCCCCTGTATTTCTGATCCATTACCTCATTTATAATTTATTCTAACTTTTTAGTAAAAATGTGTGTATATTATATTTAATATATTTAATATAATTAAAATATTTATTCCAGACCCACTAGATATCAGAATCTCACTACGTCAAAGTGTATGGTCTTCAAAATAATATATATAATATCTCAAAAATAATACATGGAAAATATGATTTATTACATTCTCTCCACCATGTGTCTTTGTGTCCTTAAAAATAATAAACAAGTGGCTACACAATGATATATTGGTACTGGGGACAAATCGGAGCCTCCCACTCACATGTTCTCTCCTAATGATTCTTATGATGCCACCAAACATGCACTAAAGTAATCGATCGCCTATAAAGGATACTTCCCCACTAATCCTAAATATATATTAGGTACTCATTAAAGGTAGATACATCCTTGATGTTCATATCACCCTAGTCGATAACATATAATGGGTCATGCACGTACATCCTCAGTTAGGACATACTTAAGACATTGTATACCAAGTCTAATTGTGGGGGTAGAGGTAAGTAGTATGCCACCTCCCCAACACTAAATATTATTTGGAAAGGGCCAATGAATATTGAATATAACATTCCTCCCCAACCAAATCATCATAATCCCCATCAAGGTGAAACCCTTAGGAATGCATTGTCTCTCTCCTTTAATTCCAAGGCCTCCATCATCTATTTTCAGAAGACTTCTGGCAGCTTTGCATAATCTTCATCTACTCCTAGAAGATTTGATCCTTCTCAGTATGTTCTCACACCTAATCAAGGACCCTAAGTGTTGACTCTTCAAGTCCAGTTCAACAAAGTGGCGTCCTCCAAGGTCACCTATAAAAATCCTTGAATGGTGCCATACCGATAGTATAGTGGTATATGTTTTTGGGAAAAAATACATTAGTGGTCTTTTTCCCTCCCAATTATGACCAAATTCATAAATGAAAGTTCAAAAAATTTTCTCTAAAACTCGAGTGGTTTTCTCAATCATTCCATCAGTCTTGGGGAGAAATGTTATGCTCAAGAATAACTGAGTCCCAAAAGCCTACAAAATCCATTTTATAGCTGACATGTGAAGAGGGAATCATAATCCGAAATGACTATCAAGGGATCTACATGGAGTTAGAATAACTCCATCCCATATAGTTTTCACAAGCTCTATACTAAACTATGCTCTGGAATAGCTTGGATGTGGTCTTACATGGTGGTCTAGTCTGTGATCACTCATATGGCATCAGGTTCCTTGGACATACATGGTAATCCTATCATGATGTCCATGGATATATCTCATCCCACTTCCATTCTGGAACCACAGTGGATTTATCTAAACCCACTGGAACATGATTCCCATCCATCACTTGTGGAAGATTATGTCATTGAGAGGCAAAGTCTACAACTCCCTTCTTCATCCCTGGCCACCAAAACTGACATTAGATATCCTGATACGTCTTTTGTACACCTTGATGTACTGAAAAAGGAGATTTATGAAACTCTCTCAAAACATCCTCCCATAATGTAACTGATACCATTATTCATCCCCTGAAAAGAATGACATGCTCCCCACCTTCATAAAATCCATAAGAAGTGTGTTCATGTGATATTTGACTATGTAGGGTCTCACAATCAACATTCCAAATATATTCCTCCCTAACTCACTAAAAGAGATGATAAGTAACAAAAAAAATGGTGGTAAGCTACTCTATCTCTATTTATATGGGATAATTGAAATGAGGCCAACTACTTTGATATCATATTCAACAAATGGGAATAATATCGCATACTGAGAGAATCTATTACCACCTTCCCCGTCCCATGGGTATAGAAAATATCAAAATCATAGTATTGGAGGAACTCAAGCCATCACCTCTATCTCATGTTATATTAATTATAAGATATGATATACATGAGACTATTGTGATTATTGTACATGATAAACCACTCACCCATAAGGTAGTGTTTCGACATCTTTAGTGAAAAGACTACCAATACTGACTCAAGATCAGGGGTCATATAGTTTTTCTGGTGTGATCTCAACTAACATAAAACATAGGCAAACACTGACTGCCACTTCATCAGAACACAATCAAGAACAGTTCTTAATTCCTCACAAAACATTATGTACTCGACACTCTCCTTTTGGAAATATCCTGATGGGAGCGCTCTTCATTCTAGGCCTCAATTCCATAAAATCCTGATGGAACCTTTCTATCCACATGAAGGGATTCCCCTTTTGGTTCAAATCTATCATAGAATATGATATCTAAGATATGTAAAGTATGAATTTTTGGTAATATATTTCCAACCCAAGGAGGATTTGTACCTCTGTCACTCCCTTGGGTGGCTCCCAAGCTGACACTGCCACCACCTTGGATGGGTATACCACCAATTCATCTACTGATATAACATATCCAATAAAGTTGAATTATTGTATATAGAACTAGATATTTTAGGGATTCCCTCAATATTGTTTCTCTCATAGTACATATTGAACCATCCTCAAGTGTCTCATATTCTCCACCTTGGACACCGAGTACACAGGGATATCGCTAGTGAATACTACCACAAACCGGTTTATGAAGGGATGCTAGATCTAGTTCATGAGTCCCATGAACTCTCCTGGGGTGTTTTCCATGATAGAATCCATCACAAAGTACTCATAGTGAACATATATACATATGAATTCCATCTTCAATATATCTTCATCCCATACTCAAAACTGGTGATATCTTGACCTGAGGTTAACCTTCGCGTACTATCACACTACTCTCAACAGATCAAATAGGACATAGATCCATGGTAGTGGATACTTTTTCTTCATGGTCACCTTGTTTAGGTGATGATAGTCTACAAATAACCTCAATACTCTATCCACCTTCTTGGAAAATAAATCTAGGGCTACCTAGAGTAAA
This sequence comes from Viscum album, assembly GCA_963277665.1. Classification (NCBI taxonomy): domain Eukaryota; kingdom Viridiplantae; phylum Streptophyta; class Magnoliopsida; order Santalales; family Viscaceae; genus Viscum; species Viscum album. Next base: position 527,008,009 of record OY728150.1, read on the forward strand.
ATAATTACTCTAACAAACCACTTCCTCTATATGTTTTCTAAATTCACCCCAGCTTTTGAACCACTAAGGGAGCCATCCAAAATGATGGCATAGATATCAGTTCCTTCTCGGGGTGTAGATCAATGCATAAGTCTATATCTTAGTTGGAGGTAAACCTATAACATTCTTAAGAAAGACTTATTCATGCCATGGACCACTACAAGAAACTGGGAACTCAAAACATCCAATTCGTTGAGGTGCATGCTAGAAAACAGGTGAGTAAGTGGCTACACCCACTTATCCATGTATCCATCCTACACTTCATTAGTTTCATTTTCACTAAAAAGGAGAACAAAGTTCCGTCACAATAGACACGTTTCTTCGTCCACCTAAAGATGTCAATCTGGGCATAAATTATGGATAAGCATTCCATACGCAAGATGATGTCATAAAACATTGGTTTCGAGGACCACAACGGAAGATGATGGGACAAAAATTTTAACTTTTTACATCAATGGGATAACTAAGCTTGTCTTTTCTGAAGACACTCACACCGATATGGTCTGAGGATCTCATGTAAATTATAATTTGAAAAACATTTAAAATGAAAAGATACATGTTTCAAATATGATGCTACGGTCAATTGAAACTAGTATATGGTGATCATCCCTTGAAGGATCAATATAATTATCCCTCTATATCATCCACACATTCTTCTAAAATCCATTGGAATTTCGATCGTCGAATTTCGGGTGCTAGCGCTGCGATCCAACGATGTCGTCGATGTCCCGATGATCACCGCATATAGATCCTTTCTATGCTTGAGGAAGATTTTAATCCATGCTCATCGATCAAATACTTCACTCTCTAGGTATTTGGAGGATAGAGAGGATCTTATTTTCATTCCATGAAATTAATGAATAGTTACATGGAGAGAGAGCCTCACCTCTATTTATAGTGGTGTTGCAAAATACCTGGCAGGGTTCCCTGACCTCTATTTATTTTAACATCCAGTAAATAAATAATAATGATGAACTAAACTGCATCAATATTATTTATTATTTTATCATATACTTGAAATATATATAAAATATATTATTTTATAAAAACCTATCCATTTAACTCAACTCCCTATCACCCTTAATATTAAACGAACCTTGATTATTAAAATAATATTCATTCGATTAATATTTTCTCATATTTAATTAAATTTTAAAGACCATAAATAAATTTGATCCTAATTATTAATAACTTTAATAATAATGAATTTATTTAATTATTGATGATCAATAACATGGACAACACTTGGACACCATGTTGGGGCCCACCATGTCCATAAACATATTCTACTAAATATGGCGGATTCTTGAATACGCTATTGCGTGTGACCCTCTAGGCCCTTATCTCCATAGAAATAAATAAAATCAAAAGAACAAGAATAGATTATAGCATCCCATCATGGGCCCTAAATAGATAAGGATTGTCATAGCAATGAAAAACAACCTACAAACACTAACTCTGTACTAAAATCTATTTTTCATTATATTACTCATAAAGCCGGATGCACACTTGTGTCATCGTCCTTTTTCATTATTTTTTATTTGTTGATATAACATGATGGATTTTTTTTTCTACTGCTTTGGCCAAAGACAAATGAAGGCATCACCATCCTGATCAACCAGGCCTGAGATATACAACTTCATAAACTTGGAAGTGACAAATCCTTTCTGGACCATTCAACCAATGTCATACCACCAAAAATGCACCCAACAAAAGCTACCTCTCCACAATTTCAATACCATGGTTTTTTATTTTCATCAATGTACACAATCAAATGGTATAAACTGGTAATGATATCAAGTCATAAGACCAATACACATTCTCATAGATAGGAATAACTAATGACACCAATAACATGTGGTGTTCCTGTTGGCGGGTCTATCCTAATGATATCACAACTAGATATCACCAAGTGAAAACTTCATGGGAAGAAGTCTCAATGCTTTTGAGCCCCCGGAACCTGATAGTCAAACCTATATTGTGTCTAGTCATTAAGATGTATCTAGACCCTAGAACATATATTTAAGATTAATGTCATAATATCTCAACATTCTCATTATAGATTGGGATATATTATAACCTCTCGAGATGAAAATTAATCTATGGACATTACCATTTCAATAGTGGACTCAAGAAATTTTGACACTGTAATGGTAAGATGACATTATGTATAACTAACTATATACATGATATGGTAATCAAAGATACGACATAATTGGGTCTATGGAACCCACTATTTCAACACTCCCACTTACACTAGAGCTAACTTTCTAACCAAACCTTTTTTCAACTCACATGATAAAGATCATGCTTTTGCTGAGTAATGTTTTCAACTACTATGTCTCTCACATTTTTGTTGTGTGACATATCTGCTGAATGTGACCTCATATCCTTGAGTAAAACTTCTCAAAGAGATGGTATCCCTGAGTAAATCCCTTTTTTCCATTGTCATAACTTGACATCTTGGATAATGAGAATATCATTATAATACTTTTCTCACTATTTGTGATTCCAAGAACTGGAACAAAGTGTTGTGATTTCTAAAAACATATTAGCTTCCTTACTAGATGCAATGTACTCGGTATTTGTAGGTATGGCTGCCACTGGATTTTATGAGCTTGATTCGTTCATCACCTTTTCATAACTATGACGCTATATCAAATCGATCTAAGGATTACTAGTTTCTATCCCAACATAACAGGTATAACTTATTCTCAATATACTAGGAATATATCATTTGTACTTTCTAGAGTACAAAATGATAGCTCTAACCGCTTCAATTGTTGTGCTCCTGGAAACAATTGATATATGCATACCATAAAGTATATCATGGAAGTATCAATTCTTGTACATATTATGGAATACGTGATTGATCCATCAATGGAGTGTATGGAACTCAAATCACAACTTTAATCTCCTCGCATCTTCTGAACATGTCAACCTGGAGAAATTAAGCCATGTGAAATTGTCAGCAATTCTGTACATGAATTTTTCCAAATTTTATTTTTCAATACAATGTCACTTTTTGTATGATTGACTAAGTCCAAGAAACCGTTAGATCTAATTCGATAGATCTAGTTCTCTAGAACACAACTTTCTACTTTAAGTCAATCACTGTAGAATTACTTCTTATCCTTATTTTTATCTATAACTATAAGATCAATATATGTTTTGAATATATTGATGAACATATTTCTATTTAAAACATTGGTGCTTCAACTAACCTTTGGTAGACACAAGGAAAATATTCATTCAAAATGAATGCTCTAACATCTTATTGCTTAAATTAATCCAGAACAAGATTTCAGTAATTTGCAACCCTCATTGGCATTTGATGGTGACGTCATCCCTTTCTGGTAGCATCATATAGACACATTCCACGAAATATGATCATGACACCCAATGACCAATTTAATGATCTTAGAGGTTATCTATGACAAGTAAAGTTCTAGTGGATTTAGGCATACAAATTTGGTATAACCAATCAAGACTCATTGGTACCAGGCATATACCATCCATGTATCATCTCATTTGAATACCCACCACATTATTCAATTTATAAACCCCTTTTGAATTTTATAAATGGTATCCATTATTGAATTTTAATGTATCTTGTTAATCTTAGATAATTTTCATATACTGCTTACTTGTAGGATTTATTATTATCAATAAATAATTTATCACCAGTAATGGTGAATATAAAACCATCACCATGGTTTCACCATTCCTACATAGTATGTGTCTCTAGAACATTCCTTTTCCACATGCACTTGTCGAACTTGTTCCTATGAAAACCAGTTGTGCATCTCAAACATTGATTATGTCCGATTTTCAACTCCTACTATTTCTAATAGAGATGTGTACCCTTATACAGTAATGTAGTTTAATACATGACTATAGCTTTTATATCTTACGGATTTATGTAATATCCTATAAAACATTTAGGTTATTTACTTAGATGCACCATGTGTTTAGCTTGATACATGTTTGTTTACATCCTAACAATCTCTTTGCATCCTAACACATGACCTATATCATAAAGGATTTTCATAATACTATGACTCATATGATATCCAATTTCCATTTTAGTTGGTATATTGGTTATGAGTTTTTTCGTTATTTACAAAGCATGTCATGAAATATAATGATTTTTTTTGAAAGTTGTAACATTGATACTACTTACATCATAACTTGGATGTATAAAAATTGAATTTAGGAATTTCTCCATGATACATTTTGTTGATCTATGCTAACATGTAAGACTTTATCATCGATCCCCCTTATGAACATTAATATCATGATGTAGATAAGGTAATCTGTGTTTAGAAATAACTCCATGCTACATTATCAAGATCGATGATTTCATAGTCAAGATATTCTTCGGCATGCTAGCTCTTAGAACTCATTTATTTTGACCATGCATTCACTTCACTATTACATTCGTTAATAACTTAAATGAATATTATGATGTATCTTTAATGCTAGATTTATTTTGGAATAGTTCACACTCTCTTGTAGAAATATCCCCAGATGCTTTGTTGCATAACTTTATTTCTAAAGGTTTCATTATCTAAACTAAAGATGTCAATAATTCCAAAGGTGTTTAGCTGTGCTGAGCTTAAATACCATACTGGGTATATTCTGGACATCCAATTTTAATTTTTACTTGAAAAAGAATTATATTTCCAAAAATGGGTTAGTCTTACATTTTATATTCACAATGTATTGCTTTTGATTCAAGTATATTGGTACTATTTGTTGAGTATGTTATACCACAAACAACATTAATTTCCTTGGAAATAAGATGTTATGTGTTTCTCGCTGCTGACATAGGAATCACCCTTTCTCAGATACTTAGAGAAGAAACTCTACTTCTTATAATGTTCATATACATACATGGTTACTGTATTTTAATACAAATATGTTATTGGCATATTCTATTCATTGCCCGAGAAGTATGTTAGAACCATTATTTTTTATTGATGAATTTACCTGAACGAGAAGTGGGTACTTGCTTCTTGTATTTTATTTCATTGGGTTTTAAACTTCTATAAATTTATTTCAATATTAGAAGAAGATAACCCCCTATTAAAAAATGAGCCACTTTTCTTTAAAGGACATGGAAAAGGATCTTTTGTCATAACTTTTCATAGGCCTTTTCACCTTGGCTTTCAATATATTGTCTATAATAACAAAAAGGCGGTGATATCTTTAATATTCATTTTACTTGGATAATGTTACCTTAAAGGTAATGAAGAGCTTACACTATACAGTTTGTTTTTATCCTTAAACAAAACTAGATTCATTATGCGTAAAAGGTATAATAATGGGATGGCATGAAAGATTGTGAACTGTCTTTCAGTTTTCAAAAACCGAGTGAAATCCTCATATTAAAATCATGCATAGCTTTATCCTTGGAAACATCTTAGAGATGAGAGTACATGTAATATCATCAATGTCATGATATAGAAACCACAACTAACATTTGGACGTTGATGATAACATTATGATAGAACCATCATATGCTTGATTCATGAGTCCCCTGTAAGAAACTTTACACTCTCGTTTCCTAAGGTGGCTTAATAGGTTGGGACACAAAAACCTTGAATTTATGATAGAGTAAAATTATGTGCAAGCATATATACTATATTTGAAATTCATGCTAGTTTGGACATGAACTTTAATCAATTTCTATCACAGTTTTATTATGGTATAACTTTCCATTCTCTACAAATAAAATCTTGCAGATTAGTAATTTTTATGTTGATTACTGAATGTGACATTACCAATTAGTTAAATGTATCCCACTAAATTATCAAATTTTAGGAACCCTCTATACTAGAATCAGAAAACACTATCATTTCATTATTCTAGTGGCAAGGATCCCAGAAACTTACTCATAGTATACAAGTTATAGATAAGCCACTACTTAGAGGGTTCAAGGTAGGATTTTCGATGGACAACTGCATTAACTAACGGTTCCTTGATCTATTGAGTGATGTCTCATCTTCTAAAATTATATCATGATTTACTCAACAATTGCCTCTAAAATTACAGCAAGAAAGCTATGGCTATTTCATTATAACAATTTTAGTTATGTCAGGCTACCACCCTAATAAGAACTCCACGACAGTAAATGGCACCCTCAACGTTGGAATGATCGGCACCGCGAACACCTGATTTTGTTCAAACATTAATGATAGAAGGCCGCAATGACTTAATATTTCATTGAGGGTTTTTTTGTTTTTCTCCAGAAAAATGTAATCCATTTCTATTTTTATTGTTCATCTATGTTTTCATGCTCAAAACTAAACATTAATAGAAAAACATACGCCAATTATTTATTCATTTTACTACCTATTATTTTATGTATTTATCTCGCTGTTCTAAAAATGAATAAAATAATAAATAAATATAGAAATGTAATCTACTACCAAACTCGACTTGAGCATCTAAACGACCTAAGAGAATCATACATGAGTCGAAGCTTCAATCAAAATGAATCTTTCCCCCATCTTGTATGTTAGTTTCTCTTCTAAAGCATTGCCTTGTCTAGGTAGGGTCCACGTCACGTCTTGGCACTACTGGAAATTTGATCTTTCCCAACACTTCTATACCAACGGTTTGTAAAAACCGTTGGTATTGCTACCATTTCCCAACGGTTCACCAAAACTGTTGGGAAAGCCATAGATTTCCCCACCTTTCCCAACGGTTTGGCAAACCATTGGGAAAGGGTGTGTTTTGAGCCTCTTTCCCAACGGTTCACTAAAAACGCTGGGAAAGAGAGCCCCTTTCCCAACAGTTCACCAAAACCATTGGGAAAGAGTGACCCTTTCCCAACGGTTCACCAAAACCGTTGGGAAAGGGTGTGTTTTGAGGCCCTTTCCCAACGGTTCACCAAAACCGTTGGGAAAAACCACCCAAAATTTCAACCTCTGACCTAAATAAACTAAACCCACCCTAACCTATCCTAACGGTTGGAAAACCATTGGGAAAGGGCTATCCCAACAGTTTTGAAAACCGTTGGAATAGGTTCTTTACTTTTTTTCCAGCTCTACTAACCGAGAACATTATATAAATCAAAATTTTAAATAATTATGATAATACATATATATATTTATGAAATTATGTTTACAAAAGTGATGTTATCTTAGTGGTTAAGTCGTTCGATTATAAATGAGGGGTCCTCGGATCAAATCCCAGCGGATGTTTTATTTTTGGAATTTATATACCAACAGTTCCATTACCGTTGGTATAGATTTCATATTACCTATACCAACGGTTTCCAAAACCGTTGGTATAGGTCTATACCAATGGTTTTTGGAAAACCGTTGGTATAGACCTATCCCAACGGCTTACTTGGCTACGGTTCTCCAAACCGTTGGTATAGGCTATACCAACGATTTGGAGGCCTATACCAACGGTTCCAAACCATTGGTAAAGGTTAGTTTTCCAGTAGTGTGGAGTACCACCTCATATTAGTGAGATCCACACGTCGTCTTGCACCGTCTTGATCAACGTACACTATCTTGTCTTGGATGCTTCCACGTCATTCACCATCTTCATCTTAGGTACAAAAATACTCATGCATAGGTTATGGGGACTGGGGATATAAATTTACATTAGTTAAAATTTGGTGTGTATACCCTTATACATTTTAAATGAAAATAACAACGACGCACATACCATATACTTAATTAATTACAATCATCACACACATTTAAATATTTAATAAAATAAATGAAAAATACACGGGTCAATGATCAGGACCATTAGGCTGGTATAATAATTTAGAAAACTAAATTTCATTAAATAAATACGAGTGTAATATAATTAAAATAAATGAATTAATAAATTCAAATAATTTAATTATTCATCGGTCTACTAAGTAATTTAATTTAATTGCATAATTAAATTAATTTATATCCCTATATATTAAAATAATTAACCAAAAATAATTTTTATTAATATAATTTTGATACTAAAATCAAATTAATCAAATTAATTATTTTTAATTAATTTAAATTGTACAATCCCCAAAACACCATTGTAGGGTCTACACGGGTCAAGCCAAACTGATCTATACCGATTCATCCAGACTTGTTTTGGGTTGGGAAGATCGGGCTCAACAGCCACAAGTGGGCCGTTGATCCCACTTGTGGGCCATTCTAGGGCCATTGTAGGGTCTACACGGGTCTACACGGGTCATTGTAGGGTCTACAAGTGGGCCATTGTAGGGTCTACACGGGTCGAGCCAAACTGATCTATACCTTAAGAATTTTGACCGAAGGCGAAAATGTCGAAGTCACGGCCACAAGTGGGCCTCGGGAAAGCCAGAGGTGGGTTAGCCGACTGCCAGACAAGGCTGGGAAGGGTGCGACGCCGGCGCGACATGCAGATCTCATGAGAAAAGTCTATCCGGTGGTGCGAGGAGGCGTGGCTGGATCCGAGCGTGGTGGAACGTTGCTGTAGCAGGGAGGTCGACTTTGGTAGGAGGTGGGTTGCAGTCGCAGACAGTGGAACTGTTGGTCCACCACAGATCTAGGGCGTCAGCGGCGGTTTTCCAGAGGTTACGGGGTCTGCAGCAAGGAGGGTTGGGCAGCACTAGGTGAGGCCAGAGAGATGGTTGCCGGGTCGACCGGGATGGGGTGGCGCGGTGCCATGACCTGCAACATAGGTGGGAGGTTGGAGGGTAGCTGGCTTCCTGGGGAATCCTGGGAGGAGGAGTCTGGCTCCTTGTTCCTTATTCCGAAGGCAGACAGCAGAAGGGAAACACCCTTCTTTGTTATGGTGAGGAAGCCGAGCTAGGGGTCTGCACGGATGCCCTTTAGTTTTTTTTAGTTTTTTGGATTTCCCTATGCACCGCCCTCTTTAGTTCTTTTATTTCCTTTAATTTTTTTTAAATTTATTCTCCTCTTACATTAATGTCTCCTTTAAAAAAAAATTCATGTCCCCCTTTTCCCATTTTTTCTTTTGTGTGTTTTCCACACACAATTTACCTAATGTCTTAATAGGCTTTATATATAATAATACTAAAATTATTATAATATAATAATAATTTATTATATTTTTATAATAATAAAATAAATATTATGATAATAATAAAATTATTATGAAAATTAAAAAAAAATTAAAATTATTAATTTTCATATAATTTTAATAATATCCGATGAACCGGTCTAAACATGATCGGTCCATCGGAATTAATGAAACATAATACCCAAAATCAAATCGCAAATTCGATCCAATCTAAAATTTTAAAATGACCACAGCTTGGCCATTTGAAATTGGATTGATGCGCGGTTTGAACCAGTGTGACTTTCGTTGAACCCTCAACTTAATTTTAATTCATATATAATTTTTTAGGCTTGGATAATCTATGTGACCCCCCAGATACCAATTTTTTTTCCAGAGCCTGCAACGGAAGCTGGTGGGCTGGGGATTTTAAATTTTTTCATTGACAAGTTGAAAAAATAGGTCATCACCGGCGATCTAAGTTCCAATAAGGTCCATGCATCTCCCATAAATTATAATGACAACAAAAATTAAAATGAAAACATACCTGTTTCAAATTTGATAGTGCTGTCGATTACAACTATTCTATAGTGATCATATCTTGAATGATATATATCAGGGTCCATCTTTATCGCCCACACATGTGGATCACATGATAATAAAGTCAAATTTAAGGGTGCGCCCTGATAGCGCTCCATTGCATTGGGTAATGATGTAACCACTAGAGATTACAATTTTCACGATATCTTGGTGAATATCCTTGGTAATTTTTAAATGACACCTTGGGGATGGATCTTGGTGACATGTTCATGATTGTCTATGTTAAATGATGTAACCACATCTTGAAGTTATAAAAAATGTTATTTTTATTATGATATGCCTCATGATTTCTTTCGCATGCCTTAAAGTTATTTTCATGACCTTGTTAAAGTATCTCAAGTTCACATGTAAAATGTTTCTCTTGTTTCCCTTACTGGGCCTTCTGCTCACCCTTTCTTTTGATATATGTCCCCAAGTTATGAGATGCAGTAATGAACCTAGGATGAACATGAGGAGAAGCCTTTCAAGTGTTTAAGAAGAATGTTTTATGTTTTCATGTTTTAAGTTCCTGGTTTCCAAGACACTAAACCATAAAGATCCTCAATTTTGTAAAATGTAATGAAAGTTTATGTGATAAAAAGGCAGGATGCTATAGTTGGTTTCAAATGATTGTTTAGTTATTTGTGGAAATTGGGATATGAAAACTCTAGGAAGAACCCTATAAAAAAGTTTAAATATAGGAAATATTCATGGTATTTTGGTGAGTATTGAGTAAGGGGTTGCCAAGAAAATACATCCCTGTCTGGATACGAGCATGTAGAGGTGGATCTGGCACAGATGTACATAGGGGTAAAACCCGAAAACACCGTTTTGAGCTAGACACGAACGGGAACTGGTACACGACAACGGGCCTTGCTGCACTCTTGGTTACGACACTCCCGGGGGATATGCTTTGGTAAATTCATAAGCTTATTATGAACCATTATTAAAGGAACAACGAAAAAATAAAATAAAGATTCACATAAGAATATATGATCATGGATAACCAAGTTTGAAACCTAGAGGATCACATGTTAGGGTATACTTTTCTTCTACAAGTTAACCTTATATGATTTAAGTTCCTTTTTAGGATTATTGGCTATGTATTTAAGACCCTAATTATACTTTCTCCTCTTAGTTAATGGTGGGAAATGGAAGAAAATTTCCCAACAACCAATGTGATAGGAAATGTGACGATTGTCGTATTAATATGAAATAGGTGATTAGGGTATTGAAAGATGATGATTATTTTGGAAGACGTTCACTATTTTGGGGACCCTATATGATCGGGGTAAATAGATTACTACGGTATTTTCATTGAGGAGTAAGGTTGACTTATATTTTGAAGAATCGATGAATTTAAGGTAGACTTTTAGTAATTTAGGTTACTTATGGGAATGATTAACCTATCATGGGTAAAATATTTTTAGGATAGCTACTTTTTCTTTAAGATGTTAGGAGTGGTTGATGTTGTTTGGAGATGAACAATGAAGTTTATTTTTTAAGACTATGTTATCAAGTCCTTCTTGTATTTGGGTTTCAATATTAGTTTGGTTTATTTTGAGGAATTTTAAGGACCGTTATTTATGGAATGGTCTATGATGAACTTTGAGTAGTACCATGGAACTTTGAAGGTTTAAAAGTAGTTTCCATTCCTATGGGATTCTTTCTTTCTGAAGAGTTGTTTTACCTTAACCTTTCTATTTTTTGGATAATGTTTAAAGATAGAAGAAATTGATAGTTAATCTTTTGTGGATTATGTGATTCTCTAGAAGATGATTCTTGTGTTTTGATGAGACCAAGTAGTTTTGAATGATCATCGTTTGGAGAAAAGATTAGTTTTGGTAGAGACTTATTAAAGTATGAAACTCTACTTGAAGGTAGGTATATTTCCTTATGTTATTGTTCTATGTAGTAAATGAATTCCTCAAAATTATTAATAGGAACGTAAAACAAAAACGTTGTTGGTTTACTTTTCCTACTAGGTAATCAAAGACCATTTACACACATCATAAGTTTGGGATTTTCTCACTGTTAACTTTCTTCTAATCATGTTTTTTATCACTCTCCCTAGAACTTGACCCTTTGTTTTCTCCTCCATGTCCATGTTTTCCTACATGGAATCCTAGTGTGGGTTAACTCGGGTGACCTTTGTACTCCCCTTTCATTCTTTTAAAGTAATAGTTTTACTGACTCCTTTTCCAATGTGGGACTTTCAATGAAATTTCAAAACCCAGTTTTAAAAAATTGCGAGGACGCAATTTCCTAAGGGGGGAAGATTCTAACGACCTGAAATTTTGAATAAGTCTTGTTTCTGAATTTTGTGTGCTATTTTATTTTATTTTTTATACTCAAAAAAACTGTTTCATTGGATAACATGAGTATAATAAAAATGAGACTGGTGGGTTTTTGACTGTTATATGACCATTGGTCAATATGACCGCTGTGAACCAAACATTTCGATTTTTATCTCTAAATACAATTGATCTTGGTTAATTAATATAGAAAAAAGACTCGATGACCTCACCTAGTAGTCTTGGACCGATCGAAGCCCATCTAACAGAACTTTGGAAGGAGGTAGCACCACTGGGCTTTCCTCTGGACCAAACCCAAGCCGAACTTCATCGTGTGAAGCTAGAATGGAATCACCTTTGCAAGAAGTTCAAACTGATAGAAATTACTACTCGTGCGATGTTGGTCGAGCCTCCCTCAGATTCTCTCACCTTAGCACACCTTACAATTAGGTCCTATGCTGGTGTGATAAGGGGCTATGTAAGGAGACCGTAACTGCCTTGTGTAATCCTTTTTTTTAAATAAAAATTGGGATTTCTTCTTATGATGATGTTTATGACTTTTTAAATGTCTGGATAAATATAGTATGCATATTTTTTGTGAATTTTAGAGAAATGATATTTAAAAAAATGTTTATGTAAACCTTAAATAATTAAAAATGTGTAATGATTTTCAAAAAATGGTCTTCTACAATTATGTTTAGTACGAAATTTGGAGTCTAATAAGATCAACTTAAATTTTGATGAATTGTAAATTATGAATAGTGATTTTATGTTTAGGATTAGTAATGTGACCAAATGGATTAGTAATTTCGCTCAAATAAAGTTTTAATATAATTTAGACACCTAGATTAAGTAATGTGATTCAATAAAACGGGTAAATAATGGTTTCATAAATTATTATTCAAGTATTAGTTTTTTTAGTGAATAGTGTTTTTTGATTAAAAATTAAATTAAAATTATTTAGAAAATTATTTTTATAAAATGGATTTCATTTTTGAACTCAGAGCATGGATATTATGTTAAGGAAATTTTTGGCGTTTTTTCTGAAAAAAATGAATTTTCGGTAAATAGTGTATTTATTTAAAAATTAAATTTAATATATTTAGAAAATTATTTTTATAAAATGAAGTTCATTTTTGAAATCAGTGCATTGATATTTGGTTAATGTGAAATTTTGGGATTTTTCTGAGAAAATTGAATTTTCAGTGAATAGTAAAAATATAGTTTTAGGGTTTTAGTATGTTTAATTAGATCATAACTGTGTCATGATGATGTGATCGGATATTTTATGGGTTGGCCGACCAAAGGTGATGAATTATTGTATTGGGGGGCCCAAGTGGCCTAACATCATGGGAAATATCTTGGGAGAGCACATGGTTTTGAGAAACCCACTTATGAGGTGTCCCTTGGCCATTAATGCATTGTCCCCTCACTTTTCCTATAAATACCAAGCCATTCTCTCATCCTTTGGACACCAAAATCATTATCAACGAAGTTCTGGTCTCCTTACCTCCCAAGGAGTCCTCCCAAGGTGCCCCAAGCCCTCAAGGTCCAAACCTTTGAGTTTTAAGAGTTGCATTTTAACGTAAGGGATCCGACCCCCTCTCTTTCTTTTCAAGTGATCTCTTTTATGTCATTTCTTTTATGCTCCATGTTCTTAGGTTGGAGGATGTTATTTTATATTCATTATACTGTCCTTTTTTATGTTCACATGATGAGAGACCCCATCTTACTCCCATCATTTCATTTTATGAAACATTAAGTGGCGCCGTTAGGCTGCCAAAATTTTTGTAATGGATTCTTTCACCCTTCTCATTTTCATATTCCTTTTTACTTTGTTGGGGTATGATCTCTATATCTATCATACTAAACATTTATGTTCATATTATGAGAGACCCTATTTGATCTCATCAATTCATTTTTGTTTAAGTTTAAGTGACGCCATTAGGCTGCCGAATTTTTAAGGGATTCTTTCACCCTTCTCATTCTTTTCAAAGTTCTACTTTCACATCAAGTCTTTCAAGTTCCTTTTTACCATGTTGGGGTATGATATCTGCATCTATCATACTGAACTTTTATGTTCATATGATGAGAGACCCTATTTGATATCGTCAATTTATTTTTGTTGAAGTTTAAGTGACGTCGTTAGGCTGCCGAATTTTGAAGGGATTCTTTCACCCTTCTTATTCTATTCAATGTTCTACTTTCATGTCAAGTCTTTCAAGTTCCTTTTAATTATGTTGGGGTATGACCTCTATATCTATCATACTGAACTCTTATTTTCACATGATGAGAGACCCTATTTGATCTTTTCAAATCATTTTTGTTGATGTTTAAGTAATGTTGTTAGGCTGCTGAACTTTCATAAGAGAAATCTAATTTTTGTCTTCATTCCATGTTTTTCATTTCAAATGGTATGTCCTTCAAATTTCATTTCCATGTTCATATATCCTTCTTATTATTTACCTCTACTGTTTTATGGGTCATTTATGAGTATTTGACCCATGTCCCCTCTCTTTTCAATGTTTTCTAAAACCCTGAAACATAGCCGTTATGCTGCTGAATTTCCGTCTCAAAATGTCTCTCTCTTTTTCTAAATTAATTTTATTTTATTAAGTGAATACTCAAAGATCATTCTTCAAAAGGGGAATTCACATATATACAAAAATGTTTTATTTTAAATTCTGGGATTTACATACATGAGACCCGCTATCCCCTTCCGTGGGTTTAAAGTGACGTAAAGATCATGTCTTTAAAGCAGTTTAAAAAACGTTATGACTATGAAATGAAACCCATTTCTTTTTTGCTATATGGGTTGTTTATGAAATTATTTATGATGATATATGTGGCTCAAATGATAATAAAGGAAAATTTAAGGGTGCTCCCTGATAGAGCTCCAATGCATTGGGTAATGTGTAACCACTAGAGATTACAATTTTCACGATATCTTGGTGAATAACCTTGGGAATTTTTAAATGACACCTTGGGGATGGACCATGGTGATATGTTCATTATTTTCTATGTTAAATTATGTAGCCGCATCTTGAAGTTATGAAAAATTTTATTTTTATTATGATATGCCTCATGATTTCTTTCTCATGCCTTAAAGTTCTTTTCATGACCTTATTGAAGTATCTCAAGTTCACATGTAAAATGTTTCTCTTGTTTCCCTTACTGGGCCTTATGCTCACCCTTTCATTTGATGTATGTCCTCAGGTTATGAGATGCAGTAATGAACCTAGTATGAACATGAGGAGAATCCTTTCAAGTGTTTAAGAAGAATGTTTTATGTTTTCATGTTTTAAGTTCCTGGTTTCCAAGATACTAAACCTTAAAGATCCCCAGTTTTGTAAAATGTAATGAATGTTTATGTGATAAAAAGGAGGGATGCTATAGTTGGTATCAAAGGATTGTTTAGTTATTTGTGGAAATTAGGATATGAAAACTGTCGGAAGAACCCTATAAAAAAGTTTAAATATAGGAAATATTCTTGGTATTTTGGTGAGTATTGAGTAAGGGGTTGCCAAGCAAATACATCCCTGTCTGGATACGAGCATGTAGAGGTGGATCTGGCAAAGATGTACATAGGGGTAAAACCCGAAAACACCACTTTGAGCTATACTCGAACGGGAACTGGTACACGACAACGGGCCCTGCTGCACTCTTGGTTACGACACTCCCGGGGGATATGCTATGGTAAATTCTTAAGCTTATTATGAACAATTATTAAAGGAACAAAGATAAAATAAAATAAAGATTCACATAAGAATATATGATCATGGATAACCTAGTTTGAAACCTAGGTGATCACAAGTTAGGGTATACTTTTCTTCTATAAGTTATCCTTATATGATTTAAGTTCCTTTTCAGGATTATTGGCTATGTATTTAAGCCCCTAATTATACTTTCTCTTCTTAGTTAATGGTGGGAAATGGAAGAACATTTCCCAACAACCAATGTGATAGGAAATGCGACGATTGTCGTATTAATATGACAGGGATGGTTAGGGTATTAAAAGATGATTATTATTTTGGAAGACGTTCACTATTTTGGGGACCCTATATGATCGAGGTAAATAGATTACTACGGTATTTTCATTGAGGAGTAAGGTTGACTTATATTTTGAAGAATTGATGAATTTAAGGTGGACTTATAGTAATTTAGGTTACTTATGGGAATGATTAACCTATCTTGGGTAAAATATGTTTAGGTTAGCTACTTTTTCTTTAAGATGTTAGGAGTGGTTGATGTTGTTTGGAGATGAACAATGAAGTATATTTTGTAAGACTATGTTATCAAGTCCTTCTTGTATTTGGGTTTCAATATTAGTTTGGTTTATTTTGAGGAATTTAAAGGACCGTTATTTATGGAATGGTCTATGATGAACTTTGAGTAGTACCATGGAACATTTAAGGTTTAAAGGCAGTTTCCATTCCTATGGGATTCTTTCTTTTTGAAGAGTTGCTTTACCTTAACCTTTCTATTTTTTGGATAATGTTTAAAGATAGAAGAAATAGATAGTTAATCTTCTGTGGATTATGTGATTCTCTAGAAGATGATTCTTGTGTTTTGATGAGACCAAGTAGTTTTGAATGATCATCGTTTGGAGAAAAGATTAGTTTTGGTAGAGACTTATTAAAGTATGAAACTCTACTTGAAGGTAGGTATATTTCCTTATGTTTTTGTTCTATGTAGTAAATGAATTCATCAAAATTATGAAAAGGAACGTAAAACAAAAACGTTGTTGGTTTACGTTTCCTACTTGGTAATCAAAGACCGTTTACACACATCATAAGTTTGGGATTTTCTCGTGGTTAGCTTTCTCCTAATCATGTTTTCTATCACTCTCCCTAGAACTTGACCCTTTGGTTTCTCCTCCATATCCATGTTTTCCTACATGGAATCCTAGTGTGGGTTAAATCGGGTGACCTTTGTACTCCCCATTCATTCTTTTAAAGTAATAGTTTTACTGACTCCTTTTCCAATGTGGGACTTTCAATGAAATTTCAAAACCCAGTTTTAAAAAATTGCGAGGACACAATTTCTTAACGGGGGAAGATTGTAACAACCCGAAATTTTGAATAAATCTTGTTTCGGAATTTTGTGTCCTATTTTATTTTATTTTTTATACACAACAAAACTGTTTCATTGGATAACATGAGTATAATTAAAATGAGACTGTTGGGTTTTTGACTCTTATATGACCATTTGTCAATATGGCCGCTGTGAACTAATCGTTTCGATTTTTGTCTCTAAATACAAGTTATCTTGGTTAATTAATATAGAAAGAAGATTCAATGACCTCACCTAGTAGTCTTGGACCAATCAAAGCCCATCTAACAGAACTTTGGAAGGAGGTAGCACCACTGGGCTTTCCTCTAGACCAAACCCAAGCCGAACTTCACCATGTGTAGCTAGAATGCAATCGCCTTTGCGAGAAGTTCAAACTGATAGAAATTACTACTCGTGCGATGTTGGCCGAGCCTCCCTCGGATTCTCTCACCTAAGCACACCTTACACTTAGGTCCTATGCTAGTGTGACAGGGGGCTATGTAAGGAGACCGTAACTGCCTTGTGTAATCCTTTGTTTTACATAAAAATTCGGATTTCTTCTTAAGATGATGTTTATGACTTTTTAAATGTTCAGATAAATATAGTATGCATATTTTTGGTGAATTTTAGAGAAAGGATATTTTAAAAAATGTTTATGTAAACCTTAAATAATTAAAAATGTGTAATGATTTTCAAAAAATGGTCTTCTACCATTATGTTCAGTACGAAATTTGGAGTCTAATAAGGTCAACCTAAATTTTGATGAATAGAAAATTATGAATAGTGATTTTATGCTTAGGATTAGTAATGTGACCAAATGGATTAGTAATTTCGCACAAATAAAGTTTTAATATAATTAGACACCTAAATTAAGTAATGTGATTCAATAAAACGGGTAAATAACGGTTTCATAAATTATTATTCAAGTATTAGTTTTTTCAAGTGAATAGTGTTTTTTGATTAAAAATTAAATTAAAAATATTTAGAAAATACTTTTTATAAAATGGATTTCATTTTTGAACTCAGAGCATCGATATTATGTTAAGGAAATTTTTGGGGTTTTTTCTGAAAAAAATGAATTTTCTGTGAATAGTGTATTTATTTAAAAATTAAATTAAATATATTTAGAAAATTATTTTTATAAAATGGAGTTCATTTTTGAAATCAGAGCTTTGATATTTGGTTAATGTGAAATTTTGGGATTTTTCTGACAAAGTTGAATTTGCAGTAAATAGTAAAATTACAGTTTTAGGGTTTCGGTATGTTTAATGAGATCATAACTGTGTCATGACGATGTCATGAGATATTTTATGGGTTAGCCGACCAAAGCTGATGAAATATTGTATTGGGGGCCCCATGTGGCCTAACATCATGGGAAATATCTTGGGAGAGCACATGGTTTTGAGAAACCCACTTATGAGGTGTCCCATGGCCATTAATGCCTTGTCCCCTCACATTCCCTATAAAAACCAAGTCATTCTCTCATCCTTTGGACTCCAAAATCATTCTAAACAAAGTTCTGGTCTCCTTACCTCCCAAGGAGTCCTCCCAAGGTGCCCCCAAGCCCTCAAGGTCCAAACCTTTGAGTTTTAAGAGCTGCGTTTTAAGGTAAGGGATCTGACCCCCTCTCTTTCTTTTCAAGTGATCTCTTTTATGTCACTTCTTTTATGCTCCATGTTCTTATGTTGGAGGATGTTATTTTATATTCATTATACTTTCCTTTTTATGTTCACATGATGATAGACCCCCTCTTACTCACATCATTTCATTTTATGAAACTGTAAGTGGCGTCGTTAGGCTGCCGAAATTTTTGTAACAGATTCTTTCACCCTTCTCATTTTCAAGTTCTTTTTTACTATGTTGTGGTATGATCTCTATATCTATCATACTGAACTTTTATGTTCATATTATGAGAGACCCTATTTGATCTCGTCAATAAATTTTTGTTTAAGTTTATGTGACGCCGTTAGGCTGCCGAATTTTAAAGGGATTCTTTCACCCTTCTCATTCTTTTCAATGTTCTACTTTCATGTCAAGTCTTTCAAGTTCCTTTTTACTATGTTGGGGTATGATCTCTATATCTATCATACTGAACTTTTATGTTCATAAGATGAGATACCCTATTTGATATCATCAATTAATTTTTTTTTTGAAGTTTAAGTGACGCCGTTAGGCTGCCGAATTTTTAAGGGATTCTTTCACCCTTCTCATTCTTTTCATAGTTCTACTTTCATGTCAAGTCTTTCAAGTTTCATTTAATTATGTTGGGGTATGATCTCTATATCTATCATACTGAACTCTTATTTTCACATGATGAGAGACCCTATTTGATCTTTACAAATAACTTTTGTTGATGTTTAAGTAACGTTGTTAGGCTGCCGAACTTTCATAAGAGAAATCTAATTTTTGTCGTCCTTCCATGTTTTCCATTTCAAAGGGAATGTCCTTAAAATTTCATTACCATGTTCATATATCCTTCTTATTATTTCCCTATACTGTTTTATGGGTCATTTATGAGTGTTTGAACCATGTCCCCTCTCTTTTCAATGTTTTCTAAAACCCTGAAACATAGCCGTTATGCTGCTGAATTTCCGTCTCAAAATATCTCTCGCTTTTTCTAAAGTACTTTTTTTATTAAGTGAATACTCAAAGATATTTCTTCAAAAGAGGTATTCACATATATACCAAAATGTTTTATTTTAAATTCTGGGATTTACATACATGAGACCCGCTCTCCCCTTCCGTGGGTTTAAAGTGACGTAAAGATCATGTCTTTAAAGCAGTTTTTAAAAAGTTATGACTATGAAATGAAACAAATTTCTTTTATGCTATATGGGTTGTTTATGAAATGATTTATGATGATATATGTGGCTCACATGATAATAAAGGCAAATTTAAGGGTGCACCCTGATTGCGCTCCAATGCATTGGGTAATGATGTAACCACTAGAGATTACAATTTTCACGATATCTTGGTGAATAACCTTGGTAATTTTCAAATGACACCTTCGGGATGGACCTTGGTGATATGTTCATGATTTTCTTATCTTAAATGATGTAGACACATCTTGATGTTATGAAAAATTTTATTTTTATTATGATATTCCTCATGATTTCTTTCTCATGCCTTAAAGTTATTTTCATGACCTTATTGAGTATCTCAAGTTCACATGTAACATGTTTCTGTTGTTTCCCTTACTGGGCCTTCTGCTCACCCTTTCTTTTGATGTATGTCCCTAGGTTATGAGATGCATTAATGAACCAAGGATGAACATGAGGAGAATCCTTTCAAGTGTTTAAGAATAATGTTTTATGTTTTCATGTTTTATGTTCCTGGTTTCCAAGACACTAAACCTGAAAGATCCTCGGTTTTGTAAAATGTAATGAAAGTTTATGTTATAAAAAGGCGGGATTCTATAGTCTGTGTCCACGTAAAAGTTCATGACATACTACATCCCATGTACTATTTCTAGGGTACCAGTAAATGACTTCGCCCATGTACATTTTCTCTAATCCATCTCCATGTGGGAGTACATTACATGCCCATGCCCATGTACTCTAGCTTGTTTCCATGTACCAATAGAGGCACATGTTGAGAAAACTGGGAGAGGTCACATTCTGTGTGATCCTAAAATTCCTCTCTAAACCCTAGACACTTCTATGAGAACACATATTCCATGTAATCTCAGATTATATACCATCTGAATTATGTTTTTCCAAAAACCCCAGTTCTTCCTTCTATGTGACTCCTTGCCCCCTCCACCTCGTATTTCCGCTCCCATCATGAAGAAAATTAAGATATACCCTACCCAAATATCACCATGGCCACTATCTAGGTTTTATCCCTTTGATTAATTCATAAAACAATCTCATTCATCATTCCTCATTGTTTTCATAATAAAATGAAATTTGGAATCCAAAGATTATCTGATCTATCACCGCTTCCATTGTCTCCCTACATTCATGTCTTACCAATTCCAAATATATAACATCATATTGTTGCACCATGAAATAGGTGCACAAGGATTGTTTTATTAGTGAATTTTGAATTAGGGGTGAATGAATATCACCCATGAGGAATAAATAAATATGGGAGAAACTCCCAACCGTAAACATGAGAAACAAATGTTTGCTGATGATGGCGTTGGCCTCTTTCCATTTCTATTATAATGAAAAGTGAAGAATCAATATAAATAAATCGAAACACCCAATATGACTTGTCAAATAAAACCACCAATCAAGGCTACCATACTGTAGATAAATATGTTGGTTTATTTATTCATGTTAATTATAGGAATTAATAACAGGGGAAAACAAATAAAAAAACCATTACCTCAATTTTGATGGATCAAAAATGATGAATGGAGATATATTATAATTTTTGGAATGATCATACAATGTCATGTCACACTGGTTGTCCGTCTTCAGTCTAGTCAATATCCATAAACACTATCTCATTTTTCATCTCTCCGATGTTCCTCTAGATCTATAGTTTTTAGCATCTAAGCCTAAGAATTCCCCATAAATTTTTACATATAAAATTGGATAAGTTGATGTGTCGATGAAATAATATATAATATTTTAAAAAATTATTTTATTTATTTTATTCCCATTATTACTTTTCAACAAACATTATGTTCTAAAAATTCTATTTCATGCATAGGTTAAAAACATGCTCTGAACTTAACAGTTCCCTCATATTTCTGATCTGATCCCCATTTAGATGTTATTCCACTATATTAGAAAATATATATAATTATTCTATTTAAAATATTTAATATATTTTAAAAAACCATTCCAAGGAAAATGGACCTTAGAATCACACACCATCTCATCGCATGACCTCAAAAATAATATATATAATATTAAAAAAATAATACATGGAAAATATTAGTCACAACATCAACATCATAATAAAAAAGTTGGCTTCATCATCAATGATGATGGTATGAGGGACTCAAAATCTCATTATTATATAGTGTTTTATGAAATTAATCATGGTCATTGACTTCAATTCCACATTGGGTACTTTTTAGGACCACTTTGAATTTAATTTAGCACTGTTGAGGATGGATTTTCATTATCAGTCCACTACTTGATGAAATGGGATTGTGGAACCAAATACCTAAATTACAAATGGAAACGATTACATTGAGACATAAAATAACTTCAATGGTTGTGAAATTAATATTTTCAATTTCAAAATTTCATATTGAAATTCCAAAAAACATATATCAAGGATTATTATAAGTATCTATATATTTGAAAATGGTGAGAGATCTTGGATACAATTTGATATATGACACATATTCCCACATGAACAACAAAATTTTCATTTTGGATCACTTATTATTTGATTTATATAATTACAACCCCAAGAAAACAAATTTTATAAGATATTTTTGGAGAATGTTTGGAAATTATATGGGATAATATTTTTATTATCAATTAATATTCTACCATCATCTGAATCATACGGAACAAAACCTCAATGGATATAGTCCAAAAATATGGAGTTTTAATTTTTTATTTCAGTATCATGATTGGATAAAACATGTTTTTATAGTTTAATTGAAATGATATTATCCACTTCCTATAAATATATTGAAAGTAATGGAGACACTTCTATTTGATTCACCGCATATTTCATCATTTCATATTTATTTGGGTTTCCTATGTCCATAAATAAGTTGGTTGGTCAATATTACTTGGAACTATGTTTCAAAAATAATTAATAAATAGATATCTCCTTATGAAATTTTACCATTTACTTTAAACTATAGTAAAAAAATGGAATAACCATTATTTTATAATGTAATATCTTCTATTTATTTACTTTATGAACAAATTAAAAACCACCATTGATATTGAGATGGGTGATCAAGATCTATTACGAAAGAAATAAACATCTGAATAAACCATCTTATATATCCCCATTTTCCTTTCATCCCTCTAAGTGGAGAAATAAATAGAAAGATTGATTTTATAGTTGATGTAAGAAAATCCATAGGTCAACATTAGGAATTTGAGGTCTTCTGTTATTCCATAAATTAGTCTCTTAAAGCACCATCGAGATACTTCTCCCATATATATGAAGTTTCTTATATATAGAAAACATCCTCATTATGAATTCAGGTATCTAGAGGAAATATTTCTTTTGTAGGGTGCTTGATTATGAAATATACAAGTTATTTCGATTTTTTTCTATATGGGAGAAAAACTCGATATAAAACTGATATAGTATGATGGATTGAAAATCTAAACGCCCCTCATGATTTAGAACCAGTTAACATGGATTAATTTTGACCTAAAAGATTACATAGGGCTGTATATAATGAAAAAAATCTAGTAATGAATGATCAAATAGAGGAAACTATTCAAAGAATTTTTATATTTACTCTTACATTATAGTGTGATTCACGTATTTAATATGGACTATTTTTATTCCATTTTTATTAGAATAATGGAAACAGAGTTGACTATATAGAAGTTTCCACTAAAATAATGATAAGATTTTATTTTATTTGTATCCTTAAAATAAGATTATTTAAGAGAAATTCCTATATAATTTAAATAAACTTAAAAAAATCCCCATTATTTTTTTTAATTTTCAGCATTCACAATTAAATATAGGAAGGGGATTCATTTACAAGTTATTTTTACAATGAAAATTTTAATAAAGGGGAGTTACCAGTAGGGGTCTCTTAGCCACTATTAGGTTCTTAAGGGGGATTAAGTCAATGAATACCTTATTATTTTATAGTTTATATTCAATACCATCAATTTAGACAACATAAACAAAAATTTATCTTATGTCACCACAGAAAAATCAACTTAGATGGTTTATCTTTATTTGTAGGGATTGCTATTTTTCCAGAAAAACATAAAGTTCATCAATATGTTTAAAATTAAAGGTAGTTATCACCACTATGTTATCAATATTCCATTACAATATATTTCTAATAAGGTTTAATGTGATGCATTTCCCGTATATGAACGTATCCAATATTCATCATGCTCGTGTGAGTCACATTATAATAGTGTTACCCATAATATTCTTTAAAATATATGTTATATTTATCTTTACGATCCATCAATATTTAATTATATCTAGAGTACCCATCTATTAATTGGAGCTCTTTAATGACCATAATTTCATTAAATAAAAATTCTACGATTGAAATTTTGAAACAATCCTTGAGACACTAGCAATTATTTCCTTGCAAGTATATATTTGTGTTAATTTAAATATAATTATTCTTATGGATATTTATGATATCCAATCATTATTGTTGATGAAAATATTATAAATATGTTCCTTGATTAAATTCAACTCAACCTAATCTTTGGATATTTTTGATATATACATTATTGTTATGGCCTATTCTTTCTAGAAATCTATATCATGGAGGCCTATGAAGTGGATGGACTCCTAGGGGTTGTGACCAACTACCTTTATGTTAATCCATGAATAGAAATTATAGTTTTCCATGAATAACTAGAATTATTTCCATCATTTTATAATATTTTAAGACATGATAATCATCATATGTCCTGGGTCTTCAATAATGCAATGATTTATCTGTATGAGATATTTGATTGTTCTTATAAAAAACATTAAAATTTTAATATATTGTATCCACATTATTCTTTTATGATATATTGGGAATTAGAGGATTGATATTCTTATTGGGTCTATTATTAATGAGTTTATCATATCTTTTCATTAGAGGAACTATAATTGGGGATATTTATATTTGATGTTAATGATAGGTCTTCTAATTCCATGAAGATGATATAATGTGTGACTTAGGTTCCTATGATAAACATTATATTTCTATGACACTATCATATACCATCAAATAGTCTAAGATATATTTATTAGGTAACAGTCAAGGAATAATTTCTAGAAAAATTTCTCCATATATTGTAATACTCTTATAAGGTCAATGTAAAAATATTCACTTATGGTAGTGGAGTTCAGTTCATTAACATCACCCAGTTATCCCTTATAGGAAAATATTTTATTCTAATATCCTTTACCCTTATCTAGGGGTACACATTTTTTCCCAATTCTGAAATTTTCATTATAATGTGATGAATGGGTAATACGAATATTCCATTTATAAAATCCCATATGTTAGAAGGTATGATATATAATTCATTTTAATCTATCCAAAATTATGTTTTTTTATTTGGGGTTTATTTCCTTCCCTTTTATAATAGTCATTCTCAATATAACTAATCTCTTTTTTATCAAAAGGATATTTATCATTCCAAATAAATAAAATTTTATTACTAGATGTGTATTTTAATAATTATTTATTTAATGATATCACATAAATAGGAAAAAAAATGTTTTCTAAGAAAGGTGTTGAATGTTGTATCCTAAATATTAAACATTAATTCAATTTCACAAACAATATCCTCGAATTGGTTTCTCTCTATAGTTTTTGTAAAGATATTTCCCTTTATCTTATTATAAAAATTTATTGTTAAACAATGTTTGATTAAATAATAATCCTTTAATCAAATACATCAATTTATTTGATACAATATGTGATTGATCCCTAAAGTTTTATCTAAGAAAATAAAATGTAATTACACTACATTGAGGATAAAAAATAAGTATATGGGCATGATGTGAAATTTTATCGTTGATTATTATTATTTATATATAGGTTACATGGTTTTAGTATAGTTACCAGGTTTATTATCATCATTACAAGTGATAGGCCTAGATTGTGTCATTAAATACCTATGGATCTATGAAAAAACCAAAATTTTCATTTGACAGGACCATAGGGAAACGTTAATTCCCTATGGGTTTATGTGATTTTTTTTTATAAAATCAAAACTTTGATACATGATAAATTAAAACTTAGTATTGGGAAAGTTCAAGATCGATTCATATATATAAGGTATTAGTTGGATTAGGTTCTCAAAATACATAATTTTATTAATTTAATGGTAGAGGAGATAATATATTATTTGAATTGAATTTGAGAAAGAAAAAATGAAAACAATCAAGATTGATTAGTTTATATTTAAACAGATTTGAATGTACGCTAGGGTTTTTTAACTATAAGATTTTTTTAATTGTATTTTAGAAAATAGTTTGATTATTTCATGAGTGGTGTCAAAGTCATGATAATGAACATACTATGGTTGTGGTGTCACTTATTTAATGTGTAAATACCCTATTTTATTTGGTCTGATAATTTAGGGTTTCCCCAAGTTGAGTTTGTCTTGATAGAATATGTAATATTGATTTCCCATAAATATGATAATCGATGTTACTTCTTTACTGATATTAGTTGTGAAATTTTAATATTTATTTTCAATTATATTATCAAAATTCATTATAGAAGAAAAGGAATGGGATTCAAAGATGAATATTAAATTAGAAAAACCAAATACATGAATAATTAAAATAAATCCATCAATCATACCTTCCCCTTATATTGCATTACCCTTTAATAAGGTGGTCTTACCCCTTATCCTAGTGATGATAAAATATTAGGTACATAGAAAATATAATAATATCTTAAATAAAATTGAGATGAACTCAAGGAGGACATTTCACAACACAACTTCTCGCTCCAATATTTCCACTTCATCGATATGGATATTCAATAGAAATAAGACAACTCTAAATTTATAGGCTCTATATGGGATCTGTTATTAATTAGTATCATTAATAACTAATCCAAAGGAGGTTCGGTGTGGGTCCCATATCACTGATTTTGTCCAAAATTGAAGATATACATAATCTCATCACTTAGATAACATCCCATGAATTTACATGAAGTGTAATGTGTTTACAAGATATGTAATATGTTAACATCTAAGCATCATGAGTCTTAGAAAAACACGTCTATAGGATCATCCGGAAAACACACACTACATGTAAATAGAAATCAAGATGTGTAAATGGTTCTACATCAATTTACATCTCTATTACATCCTCCTAAATATATTATCTATCAATGCGCGAAGCTTCTTTAGGCACCAAAAATTTCATTTTCTCTCTTTTTTAAATTATTGGTTATATCCCTCCATAAAACACAAAACAAGTGAATCCATTCCAAAATTGGAATTAATAAACATTTAAATATAGAAATTTCTACTTTTAGTCACCCCAAAATGTATACATGAAATATAGATATCAGTAAACATCAATAATATCCACCTTAAAAACAAAATCAGAGGGTGTTATTTGGGAAATAAAGAGTGCCTTTATGAGTTGATAATAAAATAAATGAGATTACAAAAATCCATATTCACTAAGAATCTATAGAAATTTGATTTAATAGATCATATTTTTTTCTAATTATAGTGGTTTTATATTCTAGATCTATTTATGGGAATTATCTAATATAAGTATTGGGAATTATTTGGATGAATCCATTTTGATAATAAAGAATAGATATTTCTTATAATTAGTGCTATAATATCCAGTTCCCATGAATCTATGAGACTGAAAAAGTGATAGTGTTATATTTAAATGATTTAGTAACCAAATGGCAGTTACAAGAGTGACTTATAGCCTCGAGATAACGTGTTTCTCTTGAAAATCCTAATATATTTCCTTTCTCCTAGTTTTTTTATCATGAATAGAATGATATTGAATTATATCTTGAATCTTGAGTGGGCCATATTTGTTTTTAACATATCCTCAATGGACCCTCCAAATAATTTAGTAGGAAAATCATCTTCTAAAATATCATATTCACTTTTGAAAAAAATCCATTATTGGGATAAAATTGACAAAAGCATACCACTATTATTCATCAAAAGATTGTTCCATTTTTTCATTTGTTCCCATCACATAATATAATTTATTTTAAATCCATAAGGGATTGAACCTATTTAGAGACCCATAAGGGTTCTTATTCTTGATCTATAGAATGTCATCCTTTATTTTATTTACATTCAGAGGAAATCAGTAAGAAATATATTTTTAATATCACTAAATAGTGAATGTTGGTTAGGACTGACTATTTTATTCCAAAACTTGGGGTATTTTATATATAATTAAATTATTTGAGTCCAATTACATTATCATATTTTTAAATGTATCTTTTATCCTACATTTCACTCTCTATCTTTGATTATATGGGTTGAAAAAATGAAGGTCATGCACACCCTTGGAATATTCAATGTTACAACGATATTATACTTTAATTTTATGGAGTATATCTCTAATGAAGAAGTAATATTGAATGGGTTTCCTAAAAATATGTTAAAGAGACACAATTCAGGTGTTCATTGATATATTTTTCATTGGGATTCCTAATTAGGTGCAGTATGATCATATTTTTCTCCATGGAAAATATGAAATATATAAGAACATTATAAGGTATTGTGAAATAAATTTTATTCTTATATTCTTTGATATCATGATTCCTCTTATCCTGACTAGTATCTTTTATAACGGGGTTGCAAAATTTTACTTTTTAATTGAGGGTAAGTCCAAGTTGGTAGCGCTACCTAAATCTTAATTGGGTTATGAGATACAGATGACCTCATTGTTTTATTTATAAAATTATTGATGTATATTTATTTTGAGATATTTTTTCATAACATGGTAGTTATGAAAATGGATTTTCTAGGAATCAACTGTTCCCATTCTCTAGTAATATTGTTATATTAATAAATTCAAAAAATACACCCAAGATTTTTTAAGGGATTTACATTGTAGCTAACTCATTCAATTTATTCTTCACGTAGATAAAAAATATTTAATCTGAGAAAATTATTATCACTAAGGTATATTTTAAATAGATCAATTGGGTTTTGAAATTGAAAACCCACTTATACAATCTTTGCATGAAATTAGAGAGGTAATAAATACTTGTACTTTTATTTATCATCATATTGTTTTACCAATATATGAAATATTGGAACATGACTTCCAATATAGAGATTGAAACTATTGATATATTATTATAACAGGTAAATAGTTATAATTCCAATATTTTTCAAAAACTAAATTGCGATTTCTCTATATATCATTTTTTTGAGTATCGAGTCACAATGAGAATAAAAATTAGTAATATTTTCCTCTAAGTCCTATATAAAATTAATTATTTAAAAGGTGGGATTTTTAAAATTTGGTATAATGGCATTAGATTAGACTATCCACAATATGTATTCTTTATGAGTATTATCCATTAACCATTAACCATTTACTATATCACATTCATATAGGCATTAATAATATCAAATAGTATAACATATGATATTAGTCATTCGACTAAAGCATTTTCTTGTTTAGTTTGATGAATCAATAACTTGATGGAACTTAGATAGAGGTAAATAATCTTTATACACAAGGTATAGAGTTGTCTGAAAATGTTTTAAAGTACTATAATCTATTTGAATGAAGGGTTATATCCATGTTGGGTGTGTAGTACATTCCTAGAGAGGTGTATCACATTTGGTTTGATATTATTATATATCCCACTAATCAATAATACTTGATACATTCAATGATAGATAGATATATTATTTTAAAAACTATTTCTTATCCATTACATACATTTATCAAGATTATAGTTCAATTGGAATATATATAATCATAGATGGACGGTTCAACGAGGTATCACCAATTCCTTTTACCTACATCATTATTAATTTATGTTATGTTAATAATAATGGGACAAACTGTGTAGAGATTAAATCTTATGTCAATAATTAGTTCTTATTTTCATTAAAATCTCTTACTGTTTTTTTTGGAATATGTATCTTTAATTTGGAAAACCTCATTACATGGATTATTTCGAATGTTACATCTATAGATATTGAAAATATTAGAAATATTTAATCCCATTAATTTTTAATATAATGGTATTATCTCATCAGTATAATCCATGATGTATGGGGTTTCATCCAAAGAAAAATAAAAATAATATATGTTCCCTAGGATTGAAATAATGAATGATCCATTGGAATGGATCAAAGCCCTATGTACTATGAGGTGTTTTCCTATTTACTAGTGGTGACAATTTCATAATTCATCGAATTATTTTTCATTACATGATACATAGAAAGATACCCATATTAATTCATCTAAGTAGAAACTATTAATTGGTTAAGGTAACTAATTGTCTTATAGGGGAACTCTTATTTTTTTAAATGGCGAGCTTATTTAGGAAGTTCAAGTGCCCATTAACTCTACCGTTAAATTTACAGAGGATAAGGGTGGTGTTATAAATTTTAATAAGAATTCTATAAGATCAAGGGAATACAGAATTACATAAGATGTTGTGTATATAGTTGTGTTAGTTACTATATTATAGGTATTACGGTCTAAAGTGGTATTCCAATGGGAGGTTTCCTATTCATAACAACTTTTCTCTTCTTAAATTCATTAACATAAAAACATAGATTGATTAATGAGTGATATAATTGATTGATAAATGCTTCCAATATCATCACTTTCGAGACATGGATGAAGGGTGGAGTGTAAGGGAATATTGGATGGTATCTTACCACATGTTAAATATAACAACATGCATGAAAACATTATCATTTTCCACAATTAGTTATCCTAAATTTAATGTTTAAAATAGTTTGTTGGTTCCTCTCATTATTTTATAATAAAGGATAATTGATGAGATTTATCCCACCCTCTAATTCATATATAGATTACTAGATAAATTATTGAATTTTTATAAGGAAATCAATGAAATCACAATAAGGGATTGTGGGTTTCATTCATGATATATGGAATCCCACAATTGAAAGTATTGTCAAATCAATCTTGTAGAATCATTCATTGAGTTAAATTAGTTTATTTTATTATCCCATATATGGTATAAATGATATGTCAAGGAAATATATCATCTCTTATATATTATGTAAGTGGTATTATATTTCACCTTTACATATTTTTTGGGCACCACATATTTGTTACTGGTTATAGGCCATTAGATGAAAAATATATATTCCTTTAATAATTCCATTGACATGTAATGTAATGATGATTAACATTCTATGGATGATTATTTTCATAGATCCACCATAATTCAGAGTATCCCTAGTTATTTAACAAGCATGATTTTATTTCCAATGATTTTTTTAGAACATCAAGTGTTTTAATATCCAATAAATGTATTAATGAATAATGGATAAAAATTTTATCTAAAATCAATAAGAAAATATTTTCAAAAAAATTATTGGATATCTGTAATAGGTTTATTTATTTTCAGGATAATCTCTTAGTATGAGTGTGAAATTATATTTTCTGGAATGTTTGTTTCTTGACTAGTAGTTAGTGACATCGAATCAAACACGAATTCTTCAACTATTAAAACCATAGGTTATGTATAGGTTTTTATTATTGATATAAATGTACATATAATATATCTATAGTAAATTATGAACATATTAATTTAGAGTAATGTATCCATTGAAATAGGATGTTGGTCAAAAAATTAATTGAATCTCTTAATGTTGGGAATCCTAATTATGAACATGTAGAGGAACTCCTTGTCTATTGATATAATCTCGAGGAGGAAAACCATAGAGCGTATCTTAGTTTCCATATATTTTCCTTATATACCACAAATTAATGTTTTAAATGGAATAAGTTTCTTGGTATTAGGTGTCCCCTATGAGGATAAGGTCAAATATTGGTCTTGTGAAATCAAACATTTGGGGCTACATGGACTCAAGACGATGTAATATTAACTTATCATGGGATTCCATTTCAATATTAGGTAATAAATCCCAAGTTTTTATAAATATAACGGGATTAATTTCTATATGATGTCTAAATTAAGTATTTATGTAGAATTTCCTCTTTGTTGTACCCAATCATATTGTATTACATATCTACTATCAATCATGATGTCTATAGAAAATGTGGTCATTTAGTTTTGATGAGAACCATGATGAATGGGATCCCTCATGATATAGTCCCAAGGATTAAAATAAATTTTAATTCCCTTATTATATTCCTATATGTATGTGAGTCAGTGTTTTCCCATTCAATGGCGAGTCTCTAAATTCTTTATGAAATAATGATAGGGGTCACATATCCCTTTATATTAATAGAGCATCAAATCATCCTATGTGGCCTCATATACACTATGTTAACAAATAATAGAAATCATGTTTAGATAAATCCATCAATAATTTTATCATGAACAAGTGCATATACTATCTACCTAATTATATTCTAAGAAAGAGAGAATGTGTAATAATGCGATGGATTTTTGGAGGAGGAAGTCACAATAAAAAAGAATCACGGAATATCATATGAGTAGTTGTAAGTCAAATTTCTTATACAAACAACCAAATTTCATCCAAATCCATTAAATAATGCACTATATTAATTTTTCATTAATATAATTTATATCATGAGAGAGATCAATAAAAAAATACTCATCATTATAGATACCAAGATAATTCTAAAAGACAAAAAAATACATTAATAGATAATGGATTTCAAGTCAGGTTCATATGTTATTTATTTCTAATGTTTTACATTTTTCCGCATATGGGTTATTTAATTATGGAATGTTTTGTGAAAATTGTGAGGTAGGTAGGTTAAATTACCACATAGAATATTGTATTGTCGAATATAAAACTAAATTATTGATTTATTATTATATTCATATAGTCTCCTTGATAAAAATAATATTTTTCTTTATATCATTTACCAACTTAGTGATATGAGAACTATATATAGAAGGAATTGATGGATCAATTTGTTGATTGGATGATGTAATTGAGGAGGATAATCTAGTTTTTCTAGAATTAGGAATCCTAATCTCAGTACACAAGGACAAGTAGATGTCAACTATTATACTACAAGTTAGATAAGTATATGAGGAAAATATAGAATGTAATTACATATGTAGAGGAATGAGAGATTTTATTTTCAAATTTTTCAGGCATAGATAAGATTAAATTAACTATCTCATCACTAGGAAATATAAGGATTCACTGGATCCTCACTAGAATGATTTGAGAATTCACTAGATTTTCAAAAACATGGTTTAAGGATTTTTTATACTCATCACTCATGAGATTAAAAAATTCTCCATATCAAAAACATCAATATTGAAGGATTCACTATCTCATTAATAGTGGGATTTCAGGGTCACATGATTATAACTAGAGGGATTAGAATATTAAATTTCACATTAATGGTTTGATTTAAAGATATATAAGATTATACCTAATAGTATTTATGCATTTTATACCTATTAATATATTTTATTAATTTATTCCCATTCTCTTCACCAAGAGTGATATAGTATTATTAATTTTATCCATTCATCAAGATCCCATGTGTTAAAAGGTTCAATGAAATTAACTTCTATAACTAATTGATTAAAAAATTAAAGGGTTTGTTGAATTATCACAAGATAATATAGCTGAGTTGTGGTTATCCATGTTTGATGATACCAAAAGATAAAATTTAATTTCATACCATTAAAAAATAAATTTTCTATGATAGAATTTTTATTCTCATGATCAGATAGAGCTGGAGTATTTTTTATATTACATATATAAAAAATAAATCCTATATATTACTACTTTGGGAATAAATACCATCATATTTTGATTTCACAGTTTAATGGATGAGATAAAAGTCTTGTAAAAACATTAATATCATTTCAAATTCACCTTTTATATTCCTTTAATGGTTATATATCCAAGAAAATTGTTTGTTTCATATTAAAGTCATATAACTGGGTCCCTTGGTTCCTTTAAGTTTAATGTCATGAAATATGTACCATTAACTGACTGAGGTGTATCAGTTTTATTGTTTTGGGATAATGAATGATCAGTCCCTCATTATTATTTATTGATAGATGTTTAAAGTCATGGCCTATGTCTTCAACTTTGTTGTAGGACCTTGTGTCTCATTCTCTTTAGTGAACTTAGTAAAGGTATAATGTTACTAAATTAAAATGGAATATAGTAACCCCTTATCCATTATTAAAAAGATGGAAACTAGTGGGATAAAATTTTAGCATACATAGTTTTTTTTCAAGGTTGATGGTGGTACATGAGATCCAGTACAATGGATATTATTGAAAGGGAATCAAATAATGTTCCCAGAAACTAAAGACTTGGAATCGTAAGATAGGTGTATGGATTATTCCAGATCACCAAGCTATATAATGGTTATGAATGGAGATACAATAGTTGAAAAAATATAGGCAGATTCAAAAATCCCAAATAATGTGATTGGTTGATATATACGAATTTCCTAATAGGTATTTCAAAAAAAGTTTAGTGATATAGATACTGACTTATTATATAAGGAGAGTTCACAATATGAGATGTGTTATATTAATAAAATTGTTGTGCCCAAGTGAAGTAATTGCATTTGTTGTCAATAACTTGTCATGGTGTGCCATCTGATGAAGTACATCTTGAAGATTGATGATTTCAGAAGCATTAAATCTGACGATTGCTGAACTGATCTTTAAGTTCAAAGAACTTGTATCCTGATGATACAATGTCACAACATTGATTGAAGACCATGCATTGTCTTCACAATGCATGAGGAGTTGAAGAATCAAGATGTTCCATCCACAACTACTAAGTGGATGATGTGCACTAATGAAGTCCATGTGAATTGGAAGTGATCCAATTTGATCTCTGATTAGATCAATGAAGATTATTGAAGAATTTATGTGATTAAGGAGCTCGGTTGAAGATGAAGACCCTTCGGGAATTCCACCTCCTAAGTCTAGAATATATGTTAAGGAGGGTTTGTGGATTCTAATGAAGAAGATGGAGAATATGTGTTAGAAGAGAAGAAATAAGAAGAATAGAGGAGGAGGCATTTGGCATTTGGCATTTGGCATGTTTTATATGGAGAAGAACTTTGTATTTCACAAAGTCCTATTCTGTCCCTTTGCCAAAAAATTGGCCAGCCAAGGCACCTTGGGGGGTTCAACCCCAAGGCATGGGCACTAGGGCACCACGCCCGGGGGAACCCCGTGGGGCGAGCCAGGGCGGCAGGGCGCACCCAAGGACACCCCTGCATGAGCGCCTGGGGCACGCCCGGAGGAGCGCAGGGAGCATAGTGGGCGCTTGAAGCGCGCCCGCGAGGACCATAGTGGGCGCAGAGCGCGCCCGCAGAGAGAACCCGGTGCGGGGCGGCACCGGGAGGGGAGAGGATTCAACTGGCGAGTTGAAGGGAGCGGCTGAGTAATAAGCCGCGTGAAAACTGCTGGAGGATTCGATGTGGGACGCGCAAAAAATCTCGGGAGCAAATCTCCGCCGTCCGTCTCATCGCGCGCTTGATCTGCGCCGCACATCTGATCCGCGGCGTCGCGATCTAATCCACGCCGTTGAAGATCTGATCCGACGGCCCCGGCTTCGTCCTCAACCTCGAGCTCGGCCGAGGCATCTCCCGCGACGCCACTGAACCAGAGGCCTCCCGAGCACCCGTTTTCGAGCATCCGGCCACCATTTTCGAAACCGAGACGTCCATTGGAATCGTCTGGACCTACTGAACACATTCATGCCTAAAAATGACCATGCATGCGATGAGAAGAAGAATTGGAGATTCGGCCGAGGCAAACAACGTTGCCGAGGCCATGAGGATTATGCTTTGCATGTGTTTGGATTAAACAGAGGCTTGCATGCGTTTTAAAATGCATGCACGTGGATAAAGGAGAAGGAGAAGAAGTCCGCGTTGTGCAGAGAGAAAGAACGAGATTCTCGGCCCGCGTTTGAAGTTTTCAAAGAACCGGAAATCTCGGTGGATCGATATTTATATCCCGCGGATGTTTTGAGGATTCCTCTTCCTATATAAAGAGAGGCCGAGACCTCTGGATTTGCTGCTGATCCTTTGGATATTTGCTGTCCCGTGAGTGCATCTCTCTGCCTCACGAAGTTTTGAAGCCTCCGCGCAAATACCTCTTGCGTGGCTGAAGTTCTCGGGACCACCCGAGGTCCCGAAGGAGTCCCTTGCGCGCAACTCATCTGCGTGACAAGAAGAAGATTTGCGCGCCCGCGGTTGAGGTGCTTTGCACCAAGGCTTACGCGGCTGCCCCTTTCAAAGACCTTGCGCGCCACTTTGTATTTCATTGGACTTGCGCGGCTTGCACCTAGCGCGCCTCTTTTGTGGGCAGTGGGTGTGCACCAAAGAAGACCCGAGGCCATACCATATCCTGTGTGTGTGAGATGTGAAGAAAAGGCCAAGGCTTATCCCTTGTGTGTGCACAAGTGAAGAAGAACACACCTTGAGTGTGTGTGAAGTGAAGAGCCCGAGGCTTGTGACTGTGCAAAGAAAGGAAGAGGCCGAGGTTCGGCTTGTACCCATTTGAGTATATTCAAAATGAGTTGTGCATGTGTGCACAAGTGAAAAAGAGTGACAACACATAAGAAGAAGAGGAGTACACACCTAAGTGTGTGAATGCAAAAGAACTGATCATTCTAAATGATTGGTTTTTGGTGAGCAAGACCAACGAGATCTTTTGAAGACTGTTGAAGCTACTTGAAGTTTTGATCAACACCTTTGAAGAAGTGAAGTGGAGCCATGATGAAGATGATGTTGTGGAGTTGGGGGGTTTAACCAACTTGTAATTGGGGGGTATAACCAATTACTGTGTAATCATCTTTTGGCATAGTGAAGAATCCGTGTTGGGGGGTGTAACCAACACGGCAAGGAGTAGGTCTTTGTACCGAACCTTGTAAATCTCTGTGTTCGGTGCTCTCATTATTACTGCACCACTAAAAGAGTAGATCTAGGCTTTAACCAGCTGCAGAGGTTGAATTGATAAATCAAAAGGGAACAATTCATAAAAAGAAAAAGTTATCACTGATTCACCCCTCCCCTCTCAGTGATCACAACAGATCCAGGCATTTCAAAAATCAAATGATTAAACTTTATTGATTGACATAGAAAAATGTAGTTAACCACCTAAAATAAAACTCTATAATTCCGCTCATCTATAAGTGATCATAAAGGTTGATAGATATCACATAGATAGGGTTTCATCCATTTTTTATAGGGATATGTATGAGTGTGTGAAGTTAGTCCACAATATTTGAAAATTTTAACTTATGGTCATTGTTAATACATCTTATTCAACCTATAAGAACACAACAATTGTTGGTAATTCCTGTTTTTTGATTATGTTATAGTTTAATTAATTCATAAACATTTATATAGTGAATATAATGTATACTCAGGAATTCATATGATAGATGGATCATGAATGTGTATACGTTATATATGTCCCATGATAATTAGATCCTTTGGGTGGATAAATAATTTTTTTCTTAATTCATGTAAGAAATATCCTCATGTATGGAAACATATAAGGTACTCATTTGAATAATTATTTTCATCTATTTATTTTAATTTAAGATCCATTATATACTAGAGGGATATTATATTAATTTTTAATATTATCTCAATACTACGTGTAGAGATCCTAACATGTAAATGGAGTTCGAAACATTTGTATAAATTTTCCTTAATTTATTTACTAGTCCCCCTAACCATTGGAATTGATGGGATACATAAATTAAATAATAAAAATATAATGGATTCCATGAATATAAGTGTAATATTATTGCATAATCGTGAATATAAGGGCACCAATATGGGATTTGTTTTCATAAAAAAGATAATTAATCAACCTAAATTCCATATTTTCAAAGGAAACAATAATAGATGAACTCTTATGGAAGTGACTATCCATTATTAATCAAATTATACCAATGTTAGATGACTTATGTAGTGCCTTGAGAAGTTAAAATGGAAGTACAATCAAAAAATTCAATGACACAATTTTTAACAAGGTAACTTTTACGGAACATGAAAGAATTTTCATGGAGTCAATTTCATGAAGAATGATTTCAATAATTTATTATAATATAGGAAATAAAGTTATTTTCATTTGAATATATTAAAATTTATACATGTTTCATATTCCTTTCCAATAATGGATGATTTTCACAATGATTTTCATATTTATTTTCAGGAAACTTTCTTAGTTCCAACAACCATGCATTGGGAAATCCTGCTACTATTAATCCTAAATCTCATTATTATTCATGGACCATCTCAAAGAAATTTTAATATTCATAATACTTACCATATATAGTAAATAATCTAACTCCTGGACTAACCCATGAGTTATTCATCACTATCATTATAATAAAATTTAAAATTGATTACTGTCACATAGTATATAAAATGTTTTTCATAACATTCAATGTTCATCCCATTCCTTGATTATAACTCAATTATTATTTCTCATTAATTTTATTATGATTACTCCACTTACCTCAATGAATTTGGTTATTCCACATGCAATGAACTCTATAAAAATATAGCAGGTACCTTATAAGGTCTAACAGGTTAATGGAGTATGAAAAATCACTAGACATTTATGAGCTATTTTTTCATTCCGTCACACAATGTAGGGTTTTTCTATTTACCATATATAATTATGAATCAAATAATATAATAAAAAAACATCCAATAAATGATAGACAACACAATATCTAACACCTCTAAAATATGAAAACATCCAACATGAGGTAAATTTGGAAAAAAAACCCCTTTAAAATATTAATAAACTCTCCAATTTACATTTAAAAATAAAATAAATAATTTCAAACTATAAAACACAGAATCTCCTACCATCATTATTCATATAAGGTTTAGGGAAAAATCATGTGAATATAATAATTGATATTTTCTTTTTCCCCCCTTGAAATCACATTTCTTGATACAAAATTAATATTATATGCTTTTAAATTTCATTTTTGAAAATAATAATGTTTTATAGTTTCATTGGAAAACATTAGAAAACATTTTGTTCTTGTTAATTGAGACATTTATTAACCTGAACCATGATGAAATCCTCAGGATGTGCCACTATATCTCAATCAATTTGTGTATAACTATACAATTTTTTATCCATGTCTAGATGACTTTTGTGAGTATTATTCTATTACAATTCTATCCAATTTAATTGGCGTAATAAAATCTCACATAATGATTTTTATAATAATAATTTTCAATAAAAATAAATAATTTAGAAGAAAAATTTCACATGGAATAGTTTAATATAAATTATACTCCAAACCAAAAAAACTAACTTTTTTCCAAGATCAATAGAAATATAGTGGAAAAATATGAATTCTTCAGTTTTTTTACATTTTTTTATGACAAACACAAAATCACTATTGACTGAAGTGATTTAAAAGTGACCAAAATAATTCATATAACCATATCCAAAAACAAAACAACATAAATATTTTAAGGATAAATAAAAATATGAAGAAAAATGGAAGTATAATATTCAAACTCATATAGATAAAAAATAATATTTATACCACTATAGATTGATGATAAAGCGAGGATAGTTGAGAAGAACAATGAATGGACATACACAATCAGTTCAAAAAAATTTAGATTTAAAATCCTAACATGCATTAAACAATACCCCCCAAATTATCACCCTTAAATCGATTAATGTGGATATCATGTAATACCCCATGATACTATTAGACCCTTACCAATTTTCTACTGTGATGCATGTATCCTAATGAATTTCCAAAATCTTCTCAGTGGATGGTCAATATAGTTATCCCACAAACCAACAGTCTATACTCTTAGTGGGAAACTGCTAGGGTGATGCCATACCTTTTGTATTTCAAATTGTTCATGGTTCTACTAGGACACCCTAAAACATATTCTCTACTCTTTTTTAAAGTCTTCTCATGTCTAATGCTACGATTTTATCTCTAGAATGATCTAAAAATAACTTATTACTTAATCATATTATAGAAAAAAAATTCACTAAAGGGATTTAACCATTATAATGAAACAATACTCCCATTTATCCAATATGTAATGGTATATTTCATAAAAAATACCCATTATATTTATTTCTAATGATGAAAATACTCATCCAATATTCTACAAAACAATTAATTGATCATTGTAATTAAATAAATATATTTTTATCATGTTCTATTCTAGAATTCACATCACACTTCTACTGAAA
The DNA here is from genome assembly GCA_963277665.1 of Viscum album. Lineage (NCBI taxonomy): Eukaryota > Viridiplantae > Streptophyta > Magnoliopsida > Santalales > Viscaceae > Viscum > Viscum album. The sequence goes on from OY728150.1 coordinate 527,047,996, forward strand.
ACCACCAACCAATAGGAATACAATTCTCAAAAACTAGGTCACCCAAACACTAATATTATCACTTTATACTTTATGATAAATGGAATCATTGGTGTTATTTTACATCACCCTATATTTTTTTCACTTATATGATGATATTTTAACCACCCAATACCCTTGTTGAAACCTGACATCATAAAAATGAGATGGGAAATCAACACAACTGCTTAAACAATATTACCATTGATAAATAAATAACATATATTTTAGTCCTTTCCGCAATAAGGAATAAATATTAAATATAATTTTAATTAATAGTTCTTTCTATTATTGGATAAACCTATATCAATTCTCACGACATAGTGAAAATATTGAATCTAATAACTCTACTACCAGATATATGTGTCATACTCTAACAAAAAATTAATAAAGGTATTCATAATAAATATATGAAATCATGAAATAAAATATACTTAGTTCATTCATCATCAAAAAATTTAATAATACCTTCCTATCGCATATCCTATGGTATTGTTTGTTTATAAAATGAAAACACTTTAACAACCCAAATCTCACTATAGAAATTATATGAATCCTTATGAAACAAGAGGGTTATTTTAAAAAATTAATTTTTAAAACATCTTTTACATCAAAACTTTCCTATAAAATCATATATTTTTTCTACAATTGAATTTGAAATAAAAGTTTACAAAATGTGATCATAAAATTTACTAAATATATAAAATCATGATTCCCTTGGATATGTGTTTTATTTTTATAAAATATCTTCTACAACTAATTTAAAAACATTTTGAAATCCTATAAAAACATTTTCAAATAATTTATTTTTCTCAAAAACATGAAATTAACACTTCATTCCCAAATTATGGTTGAAAATCCCAATCAAATAATCATATAAACATCTAAACCATGTGGTAAAAATTAATAAACTCTCCCCTAAAAAATCTATTTGATAAAATATCATGTTTATAATTAGTTAATTTTCATTAGAAAAGATTTCTATCTTGGAAGAAATTTTATCATCACCTCCCTTAGGTTCATGTTTAATTCCCTTATCATTAAACTATCATGATGCATAGCTAATAAAATGTATTAATATTTATTGATCCTAATGATTCATTGGAAAACTATGAATCCTATAACGCGATTTTCTTATAAAAACCACATTAATACATAGAGTACCCACTACCATAATGGAATCACCCCTACTAACTTGGATTAGAGTCATGTTGTTGTTTTCCAAGAACACACATAGCCTACCATATAATTATAACAAACTATTTCCAAAAAATACACCTATGTAATACCATTTTCAAATGACCATGGTCATTTTGAATAAAATAATTCCAATTATGGTGGGTGATATGACATTTGGTATTCCACCTCTTATACCAGAGGTTTCTTACTTGTGTTTAGAGTGTAAAATAAGACTGGGTATACAATTACTATATAAATTGAGTTAAAGTATAACAACAAAATATAAAAAAATACACAAGACCTATATATACAACATATATGCCCAAATCCTACATAGATAAAATTTTAATCTAGAAGTATAACATCACAGTCATGTCAATAAAATAAAATATGAAAAATTTAATGAAACAACACTATAGTGAACAAATAAAATACTATCGATCAACGGGTTTCTTGTATATGTATTTGGTGTGATTTATACCACCCACCAAAAAACAAAACCCATTTATTTTCATGTAATCCCATAATTCCTATATAAAATAAAATTTTAATAAATAAATCCATTCTAAAGACTCATAAAAAAACATCACAACCAATATTGGTCAAACATTCATAAAATCAATGACACATATATTCATATATCTGAATGAGTTATAAAAAACAGTAACTTGAATATCATCATATATAATAAATAAGTGGTGTATTGGGCATGGTATGCCTTTGGGCCTTTCGGTCATGTATTATAGGTCATGTCGGGCCCTGTGCCTTGTGCCTACGGGTCATGTACGGGTTCCCCTTAAACCCTTAAAAGGGGGATTATCTATAATAAAATAAAATAAAAGTCCATCGGGCGATTCGGGCATAATAATGAGGTTAATAGGGTTATGATGTTGTTGATAACATTAAATGAAATTGAAAACATAATGGGATGCCATGGCTTCCATAAATTAAAAAATTCAAATGATCAAATTTAAAATGGAAAAATATATGGGAAAAATTTAATAGTTCCTAACCACATGAAATATTAATCCCATTTATTGTAAATTCCCTATACAACATCAAATATCCCCATTTCAACTATCTATACTGTACTTATAGAGGACCTAATTATCTATCCCATCTATCATACATCATAATATGGGTCGTGTTAAGCTTCATTATTACATGGAGAATTGACTATAAAGTAATACCTTGTATTGATCATCAATGAGTCAGTATCAATATATCATGATCCATGGCCATGTACAAACCATTTTAAATTATAGTGAATGATAAAACACCTCTAATGAGGGTATGTTAACTTCCTTCAAAATAGTCACTAGTTACTCATTGAGAAAAAAAAATCATTCTATAGTGTATCATCACCAAACAAGAAGATATCAAATTGGTGTGGTATGGTAATAAACTAGGCATATGGGTATCCCTTTGTGTTACCAAATAAGAAAAACATTCACCATAGTCGATTGATCATTATCCATAAGGTTTTCAAAAATTGCTCTATTTAATTTATGTTATATTTTAATAAATTATGTCATAAAATGTGTTACCTCCAAATATATGTGTGACCATGTAGACCTATATAAATTATTTCTAAGATACCCACACACTCTATTTCAAACTAAAAAAATCAAGACACAAAATGTAGGGTAATGACCATGAAAAAAATACATAATACATATATTTGATTCTGAACATTGAAACGAAATTAATTACCTCCCAATTATATCATTAAGTTAAATATAATTAATGTTAGGTTTATCCCACAAACATATTAATCAATATAATCTTGGTAAATATTTATCTACATTATTATACCTCATTAGGAATAAGGTCACACACACAATCACTAGGTTATCACATGATCTAACAATAACACATGTTTCAAGGCATACAAGTATAACATGGATCCATCAATTTTTTTTAATGTAGTAACACAGAAGAAAAGATTAATCATTTAACCATATTACTCTTGTATTTAGTAGAGTTGTTACATAGATATATTTTTTTAATTAATCCCCTTGAACTTAAAGAACATCAATTCTCCATTTTTTATTTTTGTAATATAATCCCATCTGAGTGAGTAATATGCAATGAATAATATATCTAAAACGGATATTCAAATATAAAAATTATTATGATAGTTTTTACTGTGACTATGGTTTTATGATAATAATGGTATATTATGAATTTTAGTTTCTATCCCAAGAGAAGGAACATTATTAAAATTCAAGCATTTTTCCCTTATGAATTTATATATTGAGGCAGTCCATATAACTAGGTGATTATCCTAAGAATTTGATGAAATTAATATTTTTAGATGAGATCATTGAGTGATGATTTATTCCCACTGAGGTAGGACTACATTAAAATTTCTTATATATGTATTCAGGTACCTTAAAATAATTAGTTTCATAACATCAAATATCATTATATAATTATTTAATGATTATTATTATTTTTATAAGGTATTTTTGATAATTTCTTGAAAAAGGATATTATGAAAAGAGTAAAATGTGGGTAATGCATTTTTCATACCCCACTACTACCCTCTACTCCAGGGACATGTAATGTAAAAGGGGTGAGATTATAGTGGCACAACCCTTCAGTTATTCAACTATACAATCAAATTACCATGATATATTCAATTCTAGGTGATTCCAACCTTCTTAAGATGTCTCAGTATCTCATCCTAAGTCTCTTTTTTTCAACAGGATTATGACCATTTCTACCAATTCTTGTGGTTGGATAATTATTAAATGTGGTGTGATAAGATCCATAATGGAGAGGTGGATGGAATGATGGTCATCTAGGACATAGTGGTACAAGCATGGAATGGTTGAGTGAGAGTGTGGTGACATAATTTTGATGACTATGGTTTGATGTGATGTGACATTAGTTTACTCATGGAATAAGATATTTGGATGAGTGGTCTTCTGGTGGATAATGATGGATCAAGGGTCAGTGAAAACTATTGGGATTTTAGAAGAGAGGGATAAAATTTTTGGGAAATGTTGAGGCTAAATCTTAAATTTTACATCAACTATAAGAAAGTAAAATATTATAACAATCTGTATCAAAAAAATAATTTTTAATCTGTTTAATGGAATGAATTAGTCATGTTAGTATAATTGAGATACATCTCTGGTACACACAATGTGTTATTGATAACCACAATATAAGTCTATTAAATAACATGTCTTAGGATATAAGAGTATATTCACAATGCTATATGGTTAAACATATTTTTTTAATGAATAATAATACATAGTTTCCTTGAAAATACATAATTTTCATATGGTTTACACACAAAACTTCTTAATGAGATACACACTCAGTGTTTCTTCCTAAAATCATTATATAAACTATCATCTCTATTGTATTCAAAACACTTTCACCTGGGTATTAGAATAAAAAAATTTGTAGTATATTTAAACAATTTTTTAAAATATATCACAATTGATGGGTCTTTATCATTTTATTATAATCCGTTAATTAATTTTTTAGATAGTTTGATTAATTTAGATCAGTATGGGTGATTAATGATTCAATGTAAAACATTTTGTTAAGAAGATGTTTTAATAACTCCACTTGGGATATACAAGTGAAAATGATTGGGTCACATTGAAAGACTATATTGTTTGGTAGTCCCTCCATAGTCTCCTATTATTGGTCCATTGTTAAAAAATGTGGTTTAGGAACTCCCTTTATCACTTATCGCATGATAATGCATAAGTCCTCTATGTAACTAATATAGTAGGGAAATCCCCAATGGGATAATTTAATAGAACATGTTTCATTAATTTGGTACATACATGATTGAAATAATATAAATCATGAGATGTAGGGCCTACATAGGGGTTTTTATTCCCCTGAGTGACGTTCTTACCTTAGTAAGGGAAAGGTCCCCAATTTGTTAGACCCAGAAATTATTGGTTTATTCAGATGACGTAAGATATGACCCAGTTAACCATATTCCATTTTACCTTTTATAGTTTCTTGGGAAATCAACCTATATAAATTGATAGAGTGAGGGATCTCACTATCTGACTCACACAACAATAGGATAAAGAACAAACTAGGAAACCTTTTGTACAAGGTTAAATACTCAAAATTATCAGCTAATAATTGGAATGATCCAAATTCACATGAGATGTTATAATCCACAAGAATCTCCCTTATAGATTATAACTAGTAGATAATTTATAATGCATATAATAAAATAATATTAGAAACGATATATTCAAAAATTCTATTTATAAATACAAAATTGTCTAATATTTTACCCAGGTATGGATTACAATTCATCTACTAATGAATTCATATTGAGAACACTATAGTGATTACATAATATACTATTCCTATATATAATATTCTTAATTTCTATTTTCCTCACTACTTGACATAAATGTGATGATTATAGAAAAACCAATGTATTTTATCTCACTGTCTCTCTCTAGTATTCTTCTTCTATTCAAACTACTATATATAATCTACTATTTTTTAATATAATTCAACTATATATAGTTTCACTTTTCTATATATTTTCAAAATAACTCCCTTTTATATTATTCTATACACTACATCACCCAACATGTATATAATACCATATTTGGATTTTCTTACATAGATATTTTACTTTTCCACATAATCAAATTAGAATTTTAAATTAATATTTTAACTACTAAATAGTTAAAAAAAATTCTAAACATCTTTTTTTTAATCTATTATCTTCATTATTTATTAAAATATATTTATTCTATCCTCATTTAAATTTTTACCACATTGATTGATAAACTAGATACAACAAATTGTTTAATAATTCAATGTTTAAATAAATTTGTCACATTCAGAGAACTTATTTAATTACAATACTAGTCTATTAAAGTATATATTGACACCAGACATTGGAAAATATATATTAATCCACCCTAAAATAACCCAAATAATAATTTAAGACACTTCACATCATGAAATGGATAATTTTAAATCACAGACCTAAGAATTATATCACAACATGAAAGTCATCTCAATGGAATAACCTACATTCTAAAACTCTTTATTAGTATTTATATATAAGCTTTTTAATACATTTGAAAATTGACAATAGAATCACCATATTTATTTTACCAAAATTATCCTAATCTTCTATGTTATTCTTTTGAAATTACCTATTAAATTCTGAAAAATATTTCATATTAAATTCTAGAAATCCCATATGAGTATAATTCCATAACTAATATGTATTTATAGGACTAACCCTCACATATCAAAAAATTAACCTTATATATAATGAATAATTTCTGGTGACCAATAAATTTCCTAGAAAAACCCTTATATATTTCTTTATAATAAAAGATAACTTTATGTATTGGAATATTATTTTTATTCAATCCCTATATATCTAAATACACATTTTCATATCAGTAGAGAGATATTTATAAAGTTGTATTATTTAATTTTAATCATTATCTTATGATTGAGGTTAAATATTACATATGAATAAAATACTATTACACCTCATTGTGTATCTTTGGACTTTAACAAATTCTATATCTACTCAAAAATTTCTTTTACACATATAGGGAATATTATTCTTAGACATTCCAAATATTCCTTGTTATCCTGTAATTTTTAACATAACTATTCTTTTATATATAGTGAAAAAATATTCTCATTGATTATTTTTTGGACATCATCATACAAATGCCTTTATGTATTCAATGTTCTTGGAGATCCTGTTAATATTTTAGTTCCTAGAATTTAGATAATTTTTTATGATGGACTAATCCAGATTCAAAAAACCAATTATGCTCAATTCAAAATAAATACCTCTAAATAATTCCATGATTCTCTAAAATACATCCAAATACACTAAAAAATATAGAACCTTTTAGGAACATAGAACTAAATTATAATAATTATTAAATTTTTCTTTAAATTTGATTTCTATATTAACCATAAAAAAATAGAAGAACCAAATTATATTATTTACTTCACTTAACAGTCATTCCTAGACAGACACCACAATTCTACGGGATAATTTTGAAAGTCTATATATTAGATTACGAACATAGTTTTAATTTTTTTAAATATATTCAAAATCACATATTTCACTCATCATATTCTTTATAGACTCAATAATATCCCCCAAATATATATTTAAATTAACCATTACAGAAAATTCTCTATCAAATCCAGAACATTTAGAAATGAATCTTTAATTAATAGGTCTAAATATATCTTTGAAAAATTGATATAATATACAAAAATGTTGAAAGAAACATAATTCATTCCATAAAATACCATACATTAATTTATTCTTAGCTTTAGATACCTATTGACACCAATTAAAGATATCTCTTCATTCATTTATTAAAATTTCTAGTTAAAACTATGAGTAACATGTTCAAGAATAAATGTTCTCAAAACTTGTTAGAATAATTCCCATGAAAACTCAATATCTTTCCCCTCATCAATATACACTCTGAGTGAACCTACACTCCCATTACATAATAAACATATATATAATTTTTCCAAAACATAAGTTCTCCCAATTTGTAAACGCATTTTTAAATAATACATAATGATATTTATGTTTTAATTCACCATGTTTCATAACAATAATTAGATTTGTTTATTAGAGATTGTATAAATAATCATACCATTATCCTTGATGAGTAAAGGATGGAATTTATTTTGTAAAATCTTAAGGAATAGTATGTAACACTCATTGACTAAAAATCACATTGATTACACTACTTTTTCATCAACTACCATTTAAAATAGAGAGAAACCATTTTATTTATTACATAATAAATATGGAATTAGAATAATACTTTATTCTTATAAATATTCACATTAAAATCATTTCTAGAAATCTACTACAATTTTCTTAAAATGGAATAACCTCCTTTGGTATTAATTTAATGATATATTCTAGTTTAGATAACTTATTTAGTATTCATTTTGTGTAAACCTTAATTTTCATCCATTTCTAATATAATAATATCTTATGGATTATTAGGAAACTATTTTATTATTATTAAAAATAATGGTATTGTTTATAGTTTTATTAATATGGAAAATGCTGACACTTTTTTTCAATTCTATAATAAGAACAAGCCTTAGTTATTTCATAAAAAATTCATTCTTCCAAAATTTAACTTTTATAACATCTTTAGATATTTGAGAAACACCTACTAAACTATATATAAACTCACAAACAAATATTTTGAAACTTAATTTTTTATCACGCCTTCTTAAATAACTGTTGAACCAACTCCTCTATTTTTAACTGACCCAATATTTCTTAAATTCATTAAGACTTTTTTAAACATCTCAACATCCTTCATGGATATTAAATATCCTATCATATGTGAAAGTTTCCCATTGTAATTTTCCTTTGAGAATATTATTTTAATTATTTATGTGCAACATAAATATTTAATGTCTTCTTATTTATATTGTCATAATTCATTTTTAACAATTGATTATTAAATCAAATACTCAATTAGGCATGTTGAATAGTGATACAATCACCAGTTATGTGACCAAGTTAATGAACTTTTTTATAAACCACATTCAATAGTTGAAACATGTTCCCAAACTAGATTATATATATTTTACATTTCATTTGAATATTTTTCTTTTGAGTGTGTTAAATTACCTAATTTTTTTATTTGATAAGTTTTGGCTAAAATTAATATTTTTAATTAATATAATATATAGTTTCTCTATCCTAAAATCCCCTACCATGTAATCAATATCTATAAAAATAAAATGTCACTTTTAAAATATTTCTCTCTCCTTGTGTTGATAGATAAAATTACATTAAATTTTGGTATTCAATTATAAATCCATTTTATAATGGGGAATTTTATTAAACTCTATAAATATTCTTCACCAATATAGATGTATTTTTAACAAATCTATATAATTTTTTTTATTGTTTTTAATTTTAAATCATTATTCAAATAACTTGTTTATTATTTTGGAATCATCTTAGTGGACCATAAATATTTATCTCTTCAATTATAGTTTTAAATAAAACATTTCTAGAAAATATCCATGTTATTTTTCAATATTTTAATTTTATATTTGTAGCATCCAAAGATATTAAGTTATATTTTTATTTAAATAAAATTTAATATCTTCTATAAGTTGTGATATACACAACCATAAGTATAAATAAACTATAATGTAGTATGAAGTTATACTCTAGAGATTAAATTGGACAATTAAATAGGAAAAAAAAATTTAAAAAATTTATGTAACTTTTTTAGGTCAAGAAAATATAATTTTAGTAAAGTATTTATATTCTTCAAAAAATAATTTTCTTATAAAATGTTTTTTTTATTTTTTGATAAAATAATATAATTAATCCTTACTTTGTTTGAATATTTATTTTCAAAATGAACATCATTTTGAAAATAAACATGTAAAAAATATCTAAATGTGAATTTGGTTTTGAAAATATTATATTTTTTATTAATTGTTAAAACAATGAATATTGTTAAAAAAAGTAATTTGTTTAAATAATTTAAAATATAAATTTTGTACTAAAATGAGATTAAAATAAAAATTAGATTAATAATATTATTATCAATCTAAATTATATCATATGAATCAATTTTCTATAAAATTTTGATATAATGTTTTTTTATAATAATGAAAACAAAATTCATTGGAAGACCTCTTTTCATCGTGATTTCAAGATTAATTTTATATAAATTTGTTATAAGTCTATGAATTGATTTTGGTAAAATTTATTTTATATTTGTAATTAGAATAATTAATTTATTGTAACAATATTAAATTATTTTTTTCATAATGTATAATAAAAATAGTATAGATATGCCACCATGGTTAATGTTAAAATGGGTTTACTAGGTGTTAAAAATAAATATAAGGGTTAAAAAGACTTAAAAACTTCTCTAAACTATATTTTCTAGAAATATTTCTACCATATACCATATTTTTTTTTAACAAATATTCCATTTTGGGTATTTTTGTTTTTGAATATTACATTAATATAATTTATTCTTTAACATAATTATCAGTGCGTCATCTCCCATACTTATAAAAGGACACCCCATCTATTCTTCTCTAAAATGAAAATAGTCTTTTATTTCTGAAATTAACTATCCTAATCCTTTCATTACATCTCAAACCATAACCTTGAGTCCTTTTTTTATTATAAAACAATCATATAAATAGTTTAGGTGTAATCTTTAAGAGGTTCTCTGAAGAGGAGGTATAATTCATAACCACGTGTTTCCATATTATTTATTCATCTACTTCTATAATATATTTTTCAAATATAATGAAATAAAGAAACCAATATCATATAATAATTATATTTTATAATTTCAATTTCCTAACCGATTTCCATGCCCTCTTTAATGAAATGGTAAATAAAACCATTGATCATGGGTACGACAAACTATTTCCTCCCAAACTGATGTAAGTTGTTTTCTTGCATCAACATTCATTAATGGATATAAAAATTGTTTTAAATGATATATATATATGATATAATTGAAATAATTATAATTTTTTTAATTATAATATCTCATATACAATCATACATTCCAATCTATTGGAAAATGTTAACGTCTCTTGTGTGTATGTGTGGACTACCACCTCCATTGCGCATTGTTATTAATTTTTCATTTAGTTTTACATGGATGGTAATAAAGAAGTATTTTTTCATATATATGATTTATATGATATAATAATTATTTTTAAAGAATAATTATTATTTATCATCTTTTTATCTATCCATCAATGAATAAAAATAGTGTTGATGGGTATGTACAGCCTTCTAGCTCCATGAAAGGTATAATTCATTTTTCTATCTAAAACATTAATGGAATGCTAACAAAATTAATAAAACTGATATATAAATATATGATATTTTTATCATGATTAATATTATGGAGATTATGGAACCATTATCCGTTTACAATGACCAAAACTAATGAATGAAAACATACATGAAAAACAGATCGGTTATCACCCATAATAGTGATTCTAATAAATAATCATTAATAATCAGGCATTGAAATGATATATGTAAATAATATATGGTTATATATAAATGTTTATGGCTCTTTAATTGATAAATAATAAACATATATTTATTTTATAGGGGGTTTTAATATGTATAATGGATATCAAACATATGTAAAGGGTAATATTTTACAATATTATTGTTAATTAGGATTTTTTTGACTAAGTTTCTGATGAAGAAATTTCATGATATTACACTCATTAAACTTATGAATTTTATTCACTTCTTGTTATTTATATTGAATATCTATATTTTAATTTCATTTTTTTCTCTTTAATAATTGAAGAGATGAAAATAATGATTTTCAGAATGACCAACATTATTTTTCACATTGGTTAAATTTACCTTTTCTTTCTATTCCATGTTTTATAAAAATGATTTCATGTGTGATTTTAATATTTTAGTATAATTATTTTAATCCACTTTTACCCATATTTTACTTGTTTTATGAATTGGTTAAAGGTAATATTCTTGTTGTTTTCCAAATGAGATAGTTTTTTACCATTTCTTACAAATGTGTGGAAGGAATATTCACTTTTAATATTAACAACATGAGTATATTTTTCCATTTTTACAATGATTAAATTATTTTAAGATTCTATGACATGTTTTCAAGGTTTGATTAAAACAATTCCTAGTAATATATGGGATATTATTATATTTTAATGAAGTGAATTGAAATTTTAAATATTATTTTCATCAAGAAATATTATAGATAAATTTAAATAGTATTTATTATGTTAGATGAAAAAATTTGATATTAATTATTCTTTAATAGGGATATAATCCAACTATATCATCCATTTTCATTCTTTGGATGGATTATAATGATTATTCGTTAAGGTTGGTTCTATAAATCCAATTTCTTTTTAATAGGTTAATCATGTTACGAAACCCATTTCTTTTTAATAAGTTATGATTTGATGAAATGATGAAATATTTATAAAAAATATTTCATTTTAATGTGTTATGATATGATGACTGATTTATGATCTTGAAGCATGCATATTTATGATTTTCATTATGTGATGGGTGGTCCTAGATTTATATAGACCCGTAATGAATTTTGTAAAGATATATATCTAATTGGATAAAAATGACTAGAATAGGTCATGAATACAATTCATAAAGGGACTCATTCCACTAAGATAGACTAGAGAGTGAATGTAAAAAACTAAGATGGTTAAGATGAAAACAAAATCTACTATGATAGTTATGGTAGTTATCTCTGACTACTATGTAAATTATTTTTTATGATTATGTGTATTCCACAAATGTATGAATTATAAAAATGTTATTATATTATGGTGAAAGTTAATTTATTCCTTTATGAATGATGTCTTATGAAATTCCATGATTTATGATATAAATCAATGTTATTATTAATGATATAGAATGAATAATTTTCTAATGTTATGATCTTGTTATCATACAATTATGATCTTGTTGGGTAATAGGATTTAATGAAATCTCCTTATTTAGCATTACAGAGCTTCTGATATCACTCATTCTAATGTTATATTTTCCCTAGGTTATGAAGATATACATAATGAATGATATGACTAAAAAGGGTTCTACTTATGAAGAATATACTGGGAGATGATGTAGCTCACTTATGAATAAGTTGTTTATATTCCCATGTTTTTGAAGATACTATACCTGTAAAATTATAGCATGTATTGTTATGATATGTAACAATTATTCATCTAAAAATTTGAAATTTTTACATATGAAAATAAGTGGTCATTATAGTTTTCATCTTATTATGGATTAATTAACTTTTAAAAACTATAATGAGAAAATATTACTGAGAAGCCTTAGGAAAAGTCAATGTACAGAATTTTTCCTTATGTTATGGTAATTAAAGGAGTGTGGTTTTCTTATAAAAACATTTATTTAGGGATATTACACGTGGATGTGGTTTTTTCATGTATTTTTCAATCGATAATAACCCCAAAAATGTCAGTTGAGTATATATTATCCATTATTCTAGTGCATGGTGTTAATTCTCTTATTGTGCACCTCATTTGAATGTCCCATGTGATATTCTTAGGTTAATCAACACTTTAATTATAAAACATAATTAATGATTTGAATATATAATGAGAATGAATTAACTATTTTAATCCTATGGTTTCATGTATTAAATAAAATATGTCATCATTTAGACATCATATAAAGGATTTTTCATGATAATGTAGATTGTCACTGTGATGATTGTTTCTCATATTAAGTTCTTTGGTTGCAGTCAATGAATGAAACTTTAAGGGACCATGTAAATGATTAATGTGATGTAAATTATAATTATTTTACACTAAGGAACCAAATTTTATGGGTGATAGAATGAAAAATATCATTCTCTTGATTACAAAACGTTGTAAATATATAAATCATAGTGATCTTCATAATGAGAAATGGAGGGAACAAAATTTTATTGAGTCCCTCATGGGGAAATTCCATTCTTGTATTAATTTTTTCACTGATCCAATTGTAATTTACAGATGGTTAAGAACCACTGAAGGATATTTTACATTCACCAATGTTTGGGAAATAAAAAATTCATTTTTTCAGTCTTCTATATGGACGATGAAGCAGATCAATGGTGGACTCTTATTAATAATTTGAGGTAATGGGAATTAAATTTATCTATTTATTTTAATTAGATTAAATGTTTATTTTACAATAATCAATTTTATTGTATTATTTATAAAAATATTTTGAAGGAATCCATTGTGAAAATGAAAAATAACAATGATTTCATTGGTATATATAAGGTAAATTTTATATGCCCTATGATGTATGATTCTACTATTATCATCATACTTAAAATCAAGGTTGAATGATTCATCAGTGGCTTAAAAAAGTTTCACTAAAGGTAGTTAGGAATATGAGACTTTAGCATCTTTGATTAAATTGTTAAATGTACTATCATGGTGGAAATGGGGTTTAGAGTTATCCAAAAATCTCATGGTTTTGATAAGAAACGAAATATAGAATACGAAAGAAATTCTGAAAACCCCAGATATAAGATGATAATCCTTCCATTACACTTGTCTTTTGGATGTAAACATGGATGAAATTTTCATAAGGTAACTAGTAAATGGTTGATGTTTGAAAAGTGTTTTCATTGGAAAAAATGATTATGTGAGGGGATAATGTTAGATAATTATTCATTTAGGGGGAAATATCCACATAATACACCACCCACACTCCATGGTTTCAAATACCATGAGTAGAGGAATTATACTAACATGTGATCAAATCCAAAGGATAATGATTAAGATTTTTTTGAGCAACATATTTATCCTAGAGAAAAAAGGATATCTCATGATATCAATATTTTTGATGAGGGGTATGATAACGATGTGGTGAAAGTTATACCTATCATATACTCTTGAATTTTCAATATATTTTTTGTCTAGAGATCAACCCATAATTTAAAAAATATATATAATTTTATAAGATAATATAAATTCTTCTCCAAAAATTAGATGTTGAATTTGTATTAGAATACCCTAACGGTACGATAACTACATCTCAAATCTATAATTATTTTTTATTAGAATTTTATGGGAATGTGCTTCATTATAGTATTATTATTCTTTCTATTATTGAATTTTTTGTTATATTATGAATTTTTTAGATCTCTTTACATGAATAACACATAAATATCCTATTAAGGTAGTTCATGTTTGACATTGATAACCAACATATGATCATCTATAAGAATAATGATAAATATGAACATCTAATGGAAATAACATCCATTATAGGGATATTTATGCGTATTGAAAATGGAGTTTTATCTCTACTGGTTTGGGATAAAATAAACATAATTAAAATGTATAGTGTGTGGGATTATTTTGATGCCTTTTCAAAATAGATTCATACTCTTACACCAAATAATGAAGTTGAGTTCTCAATACAATTCATACCAGCTGTTACACCTATTTCCAATAATCCATATATATTGGCCTTGATTGATTTTGTTGGAATAAATTTAGAAACTCAATGAGAATTTTGACAAGGGATTCAGTTTTCCATGTGCATCACCTAGTGGAGGTCTTGTTCAATTTTTTAAAAGTAAATGTGTTTCGATGTGACTCAGCACTGATTATTAGGAACAAAACATGTTCCAAATCAAGAAAAATTATCCTCTACACCATATTGATGAATTATTTGATCTATGATTGAGAACTAAATTATTTTATATTATTTATATTCATTTAATATATTGTCAATTGATGTAAAATAAGGAGGTTATACCCAAGAAAACATTCCATACATGGTATATACACAATGAATATATAGTTATGTCATTTTTTCTAACTAATTCCATCACTATATATACTGATTTAATGAATATATTCTTTTGAGATTACTTAGATCAATTTTTGGTAGTATTTATAGTCAATATTGTTGTAAATTCACATAGCAAGGAAGATCATGAAGTGAATTAAAGAATTTTATAAAGACCCAAATGAAAGAGAAGTTATATAAAAAATTTAAAAAACTGTTAATCATGGCTGAAAAAGTTTCATTTTCGTGTCATGTAATATCATGTAAGGGTATATTAGTGAATCCATAAAAGACTAATTTTATTTAATTTTTTCCTAGACCGCCAACTATGATAAAGATTAACTGTTTAATTGGTTTGTATGGATATTATAAACACATTATGGATAATTATTAACTATTATACAATCCACTCATAAAGATAATTATGAAGGGATCAATGTTCCTTTTGGTATAAGAACAAAATTAATGCTTTAAGGAACTAAAAAGAAGTTCAGTTAGTGAACCTATGCCGAAATTACCTTATTGAATAGAAGGCATTTAAATTTATTATAATTCATCAAGGAACTAGAAATGATGGATTCTCATGATTAATAATTTGGGGATAGCATATGACTCATGGTAATTGAATGTTTATGATAAAAAATAACCAACTCATGATTCGAAGTTAGCTTTAGAAATTATTAGAATTATGATATAGAGGAATTATATTTATAGAGAATTATGTGACATATATATACTCATCATAAAATATTAAAATATATTTTCACATAAAATGAGTTGAATATGCCCCATAGAAGGTGTTCGAAGGTGATTAATGATTAACACTCCCTAATACAATACCACCCTAG
This sequence comes from Viscum album, assembly GCA_963277665.1. Classification (NCBI taxonomy): domain Eukaryota; kingdom Viridiplantae; phylum Streptophyta; class Magnoliopsida; order Santalales; family Viscaceae; genus Viscum; species Viscum album. The sequence goes on from OY728150.1 coordinate 527,064,412, forward strand.
GATAAATAACAAGTTTTTAATGGTTTGGTCGAAAAGTATTATGCGAACATATCCATGATGAGTACATAAATGATTCAATATTTATGTATTTAAAATGTATTTATCAATAAATATTTATGGAAAGGTAGAAATCAAATATTTATTAAATTATTGTCTATACATATATCCACATGATGGTTAAAGTAGACTAGTGGGATGTTTTAGAGATATATAAGACGGTTAGAAATGTTCCTATCCTTAACCATGATTATGAGGGAAGTATAAGGTTTAGGAATATTATATGTATTCTATCTATATCAAATTTAATAATGAGTTGTTGGATGAGTCTCATAATTCATCATGGAAGTATAAAGATGTATAGAGATATTAAAGATCATTTTTGGTGGGATAACATGAAGAGAGACATTAATGAGTATGTATCTAGGTATTTTTTATGTCATCAAGGTAAGAATTAAAGACATTTGTCTATGGGGATATTATTAAAATTACCAATAAAAAATAGAAATTGTAAAAACCACAATGTATTTTGTACTAAGACTTTGAAAAACGTATATGGGCCATAATTCCATTTGGGGTGTATTCTATCAACATAAAAACTCAGAAAATGTCATGTAAAATAGACAATATTTCTATCATATTCATCATTACATAATTTATATTTAGAATGTGTTAATGTTTCTTGGAGTTACACGTAATATTGAAATCGATCAAGATCATGGTTTTCCCCCGATGTTCTAGAGAATTCTATAGAAATCTCTTTACATAGAGTTGAATTTTAGTAATTATTATCATCCCCATTCAAATAAATAGTTTGAGGGAGCAATTAAAACCCATGAGGATATCTAGAGATATTGTTATATGGATTTCAAATGGTTATGTTGTCAACACCTTCATCAAATTGAGTTTTCTTAAAATGATTTAGGTCACTCAAGCATTAAAATGGATCCTTATAAATCAGTATAAAAATGATTATTTTATAAATCCAACACACTAGTAGAGCATTTTAAAAATAAATCTACTGGTATAATATCTCACTGACAAAATGTTAGGGAAATCCAGATCCATTCAAAATCATATTAAGAAACTCTGAGAGAATATAAAGATTAATATAATAATGAGCTGTGATATCTAGAGTTTGAACATGTTGAAATAATAATTCAATTAATTTTTCCAAGGAATAAGGTTATGTGATTTAAAAATATATTAAACCTAAGACCTAGTTATATTGAAACCGTCAAGATTAATGATCGAGTAGGGGTGAAAGCTTGTACCTTGGATCTTCTACCCAATATCTCTCAATATCATGATGTGTTCAATGTATCTCTAATGAGGAGGTATATAATAAATCATTCACATGTATAGGAATCAGGCATCATGGCTCTATAGAATTATCTTTACCATAATGAACAATTGGTATAAATATTGAATCATAGACATAATGTTCTATTGGATATGAATACTCTAATGGTAAACGTTCTATAGAAGAATTATAAATTATAATAAGATATATGGGAACATTAAGATGTGATGAAACATATATGTCCACTTTTTGTATCATGATAATAAAATTTCAAGTTTGAAACTCATTTTTGGAAGGGTATAATGTAATAATCCATGATTTTAGGATATAAATTTTTTAAAATAAATTTAATCTCTCCAATAGCTTCGGATACACATAACCCTGAGTATGAATAAACCATAATATATTATATTATAAAAACATAGTAGTTATATTTTTAGAATGACTAGAAATATCAAAATTTTAGAAATATGTTTAATGGGTTTATATAAAGAAAATATATTTGTAGAAACATTTGTATATTATGAAAAACATTTTCCTCAAATGGGGTTTCATTTATTATTGTAAGATAATAATAAATTTAATTTTTCCCACATTTTGAATGTTTATTTGAATAAAATTTCATCAGATTTTATCATAAACATGATAAAAAATTTTAGAGTTATTTGTTTTGATAATTTTATGAATAGATTAATTTTTCAATGAATAGTGAAAATTTCTAATAATTATTAAAAAACTTCATTTCATTTAAAACTTCTCAATTTTTCTTCTTTTAAAAAATTGTTTTAAAATTATAATTAGTTAAATTAAATTATTGTTAATATAATTTAGATTATTAGAATAATTTTTATGGTAAAATTTTATGTAAAAGCATTATTTACTTTAGAGAACTATTTCATTGGAAACTGTTTTTCATCATGTTTACATGATTTACTAAATATTAAATTATACCCAATCCTTGAATTGAAATTGATAAAATGGATTAATAATTTTTAACAACAATAATTAATATTAGAAAATAATTCCAAAATAATTTTTGTTCAAAATTAATATTACAAAAATTAAAAACCTATAACCATAGTTAAGGTTGAAACATGTTTACGTGGGGTTAAACTACGATAAGGGTAAAAATGACATAAAATCTAGTATGAAGTGTCTTATATAGATATATTTAAACAATAACTCATATAATTTATCTTAATGGTGAATTTTGGAGAAATTACTTGTGAATTAATAATTAATAAATTTGATTCTTTTTAAAAAAATCCATGTGTGTCATCTCCCCCACTTACAACAGGACACCCCTTCTCCAATCCAATCTATAATTAACTTTGAAATTTTATTTTATTTATGAATTTAAATACATAAAATATTCTTAAACCATGTTGAAATATAAAAACCAATATATTCCCTATATGGTTATTTTTTATGTTAATTTCATATCATATATCCATCCCATTATCAATCAAATTGTATAAGAAATCATCGATCTTGTGTGTGACGAACTACTACCTTGTGAACCGATGTAATTCATTTCCCATAAAACCTCTAATAAATCGATATGATGATGGATTTAATGTATATATATATATATAAGATATTTATGACATAATTATACTTATGTAATCATAATATGAAATCTACCTCCTTACCTCCCAATATGGTGGAAAATGACAATATCGCTCGCCCGTACATGTGGACCACCACCTCCACGAAGCGATGTGATTCGTTTTTCATTTACATTTTAAATGGATGGTAATAATCTTGTATTTTATAAATAAATGAAAATTATTATATATAATAGTTATTTTTTAATGTATAAATTTTATTTACCGCTCTTCCATTCTGTCAATCGATAAATAAAAATAGCATTCTCATATATGTACGACCTACCATCTCAATGAATATTATAATCCATTTGTAAAGCTATAAAATTTATTGATGATGATAAATATGTCTATAATTAATATATATATATAATTTACATCATGATTAAATTTTTTCATATTATTGAACCAATCAATTTAAAAGTAACAATACTACAGAACATAAATATATATTAAAGACAATGTAGTTATCACCCCAAATAGTGATTTTAATAATGAATTGGTAAAAAATAGATGATGAAATTTTATAAGTAAATCATATATGATATTATCTATTTGATTATGTTCTTGGAATAGATTTATAAAAACTTATATTTATTATATAGGATATTTGAACATTTATAAAGGAAGTCTTATTTATGTTATGGGTTTTATATTGTAATCATCTAGTTTAAGGAGATTGTTTAGGAATATTTTTCTAATGATAAACATTATTAATATAAAACTCATTAAACTCATCATTTTTATTATCCTATACTTATTTCTAGATACTACATTTTTTCCATTCATTTTACCCTCAATAATAATTTAAGAGGCAGAAAATGTTATTATGAATACGCAAATTATTTCCCTCTTCAGTCAAAAATCCATTTTCTTCCATGTCTATTTTTTATAAAAACATTTTCAAGAGTGTTTTTGAAATTTTAATATTATTTCATAAATTAATTTTTACAGTTTATTTAATTTTTATTAAATTAATTAAAGGTAATATTCTTTCTATTTTATGAATGATGTACTTTTTGACCATTTTACAAAATTGTGAAAGAAGATTTCATTATTTAACTCATTTTAAATGAGATGAATTTTCCACCATCATAATGATTCAATTATATTAAGATTAATTTACATGTTTTGATGGTTAATTTGAAAAAAATCTTATTTTTTTGGGATATTATTAGGTTTTGGAGACTTGATTTAAAAATAAAAAGGTTATTTTCCACAATAAATATTTCAGATATATGTTAATGGTATTTTAATATAATATAACATCATTAATGTTACTTGAGATTTAATTATGATATATTCCAATGAAATAATACAAATTCTTTATTTTGATTCCTTATAATGATGATAATTTAAGGATGATTCTAGGAAACCCCTTTCTTTTGTATGAGTTAATTAATTTATGAATCCCATTAATTTTACATAGGTTATAATATGATGAAATGTTTTTGAAACCCATTTTCTTTTCCTGGGTTATGATTTGAATAATGATTTATGATCTTATGGAAAACATTTTTACAATTTTCATCATGTGATGCGTGGGTCTGGAATTATACATCCCACTAATGAATCTGGTAATGTGGAATATCTCAGAATATATTTAGGACTATAATGGGGAGTGCACCTGTTAGAGCAAGGGAATATATCAAATAATATGTTATTGGGAGTGAACCTTAACTACTATGATGGTTTGGGGAGTGAAACCAATCCACTACGATTGTCTTGTTAGAGGGAATTCACTATTGAGATAATGATTTTAAAGGTTTATGTGTATGCCACCAAATTATGTATAATGCTAATCTTGTGCTCTCAAGGATCAGGTAATTTTATTTATTAATGATTAATGTATGATGACCTGCCAATATTTTTTCCATAACTCAATATTATGATATATGATAAGAATGGTATGGTTTCAAAATGTTTTATAACTTCCATATACACTTATTCTCATCTTATGATTAAGTGATCATTAATATCTCTCATTGTTTCCCTTATTGAGAATCTAAGCTCACCCTTTCCTATATTTCCATTTCCCATAGTTATAACAAATTTACTATGTATGATATGAATAATAAGGATTATATTTATGAATCACATAGTATGAGATGATGTAGTTCACTTATAAACTAATTGTTTATGTAAAAATCCAATGATACTAGAAAAATATGATTCAAGCATGGATATTTATGTTTTATAATGGATATTCCTCAAATGATATGTAATATCAATGTATGAAAAGTATAGGTTACTATAATAATTTTTCATGCACTCAAATGTCATCATTTAATGAGACTTTAACTCCATTCATATCATCGTATATTAGATTTATAAAATATATTTAATATAATTATAAAATTGTCATTATAGTGTCCAATTTCATCACTAATTTAATCAATTTCATTTGGATAATATCATTCTTTATATCCTTTTCATTAATATGATTATCAAAGTCAGTATTTTTCTTTTTAATTTTTCATGAAACATCCATAATATGTTAAAATCATTTTACAACTTTTAGTCTTAATAATTATGGTAGTTTCCTTCACTAATAGATAATCTATATTCCATTTTAAATTCTTATTCTCCTTTTCATGTTGATAAATTGTTAATAGACATCTTTCAGTTCTTAATTAAACTTTAACTCAATTAAATTAGATTTATCTCTTCTATCATATCTTCTATCATCGATTGTGAATTATTTTTTATTCCCTATTTTAATTAGTTTCCTTCTAAAAACCACAATGTAACATTATAAATCATTATCACCAAAACTAAAATCATTTTAATTATGCTTATAAAATATGTTTATCTTTTATAATTTAATGAAATTATTAACATTCCATTATAATAACAAATTATTAAATTATTTTTAATATAGTACTTTTTTATATCAATATCTACACAAACATCATTATCATATTAATTTAAATTTGTTAAATTGGCATCAAAATATCCATCAGATAAAAAATAAAAACATTTTTTCAAATATTTCTCTCAAAATACTGATATACCATATATTACACTTCACGAAATAAACAAAATATATTTTTTTAATATTTTATTTCAATATATTCATCATCAAATTATTCATCTTCATCTCTATAAACTAATTTCTGTACACATATAATTCAACAATAATTTTATAGAAATTTCCTTATCATCATTGGTTATATTATTGAAGACGCATCCCACCAAAATTTTATATACAATAAGAAATATTTATAAATCATCGACTATTAATATGAGAACAATATTCATGAACTAAGACCATTACATCAGACATGTCTTTATAAAATTAGTAACATCATGTTGAAAATAATATCATCCTATAAATTATCACTAAAAACACATATTATTCTCTTAAATTTATTTACTCTAATGAATAATTCATCCATTATTTCATCACCAGTAATTTTTTTATCTTCATATCACAATTTAAAAACTAGTAATCCAGATTTAATTAATTTCCAAATCCTTTTATAAATGTTTTTTAAATTATCCCCAGTTATTTTTTCTATCATGATCCATTCTACCATGAGATATAAGTCTCTGAAATTGTTTAAAAGGTGTAATTTTTAACATAAACATCAGAATAAAAATTCATCATATCCACTACCATCATAAAAAATAATTTTTCATTGTGAATTAGACAATTAGTGTCAATTTATAATACAATTTTACTGAAATAAAAATATCTATAAATATATGGTGTTTAATTATATAATAATACCTCAAAAAATTATATAATACCAATTTTAATTGCAAAAATATTGTTCTAAATGTTCCCAATAAAAATCCAGAGACTATGTTTTCAAAAATTAATGAAAACTACTGTGATACATTGAGAATGAAAAATTAGAATAATATACTATGTTTAAAAAAATCAAATATTAATTTAAAAAATGATATTCAGATGAAATATGGACTACACTAATACTAATTATAATGACCCTAGGAATTTTAGGTTTAATATAATTAATTTTTCCTATTTATTATTTCTTATGAAATATAACTTCATCAATTATTAGAGTGAGAGATCTCACTTCACGACTCACACTTAATAAAGAAACCAAACAAAAAAATCTCATATGCTAGGTTCACTACTCAAAATTAATGTTTATTCGGGTATATGATTTTATCAAATCTAAGAATTTATGATCCACTATAATCACTAATTATAATTTCATAAGGCAAGGAATATCTATTAAACATAATTAATGAATATAAATACAGTTATCTCCTACAAAATATTTTGTTAATATGTGGAGATGTCTTTTAGTTTGAAATGTAAATTATTTTCCTTCTTTCAATGAATATCATTTCTTAATAATATCAATATTATGCCACCAAAACAGAATATATATAGTAATTTTTACTTCCAATTTCCATAAAAAATATATAGGTACGATGATTACACCCAAACAAGTATGAAAACTTTCTTTTCTTCATCATTTATTTAAACTGTTGTATGTACTCTTCATGTGTGAAAACACTTCACAAAAACATTCTTCCATTACAATATTTATATCTAAAATAATCCATTAGGTTAATATTCTATATACTATATTTCCTTACATTCCTAAAATACCCTATTAAATTATCTTTCTTTATAGTAACACATTTTCCATTTTCAAAGTAGAATTTCAAATTAAAATTCTATCATCTAATCGATCCTTATGTTTTTTTATCAACTTACAATTCTTTTAATCATACATATTCTTTAGATACTAGAATATTTTAATGAATCTCATTGTGACTTTATACCTCATATCTATTTTAACTTGTTCCACCAACTACTTCAACATGTATTCATATGAAAAATTACTTTGTAGAGATATAATATAGTTTTTTATTATCTTGGTCCTAACAAACGTGACTTAACACCATTCATTAAGGTATGATATTTCTACCCAACACAAAATAGTCAAGATAAAAATTATCATTATTGTATATAATATTAATAAAAATTCTAAATATGAAAACCATGTATCTTATCATGATATTACAGTCATCATCACGGTATGACCAGAACTCTTCTACTACTTGTAGTATAATTTTCCATTTGGATAATTAGTGCACCAATTTAATATCATTATCATAATTATTATTTTTCAATAATTTCGTCTTATATTAATAAAATTATTATTATATAATTCTGTATTAAAATCTGAAAAATATTCCATACTAAATACTAATGATTAAATATTTTTTCTAGTTTTGGATCACTTACGTATTTAGAGGAGTGGTCATTACTTATCCTAGAATGAGAAATTAATATATAGTTAAATCCTCATATTGGTATTACATATGTCAAAAATAAGAATTATTTATTATTATTTAGTATGAGATACATTCATTTCTTGGAAGTATTCTCTTAATCAATCCATATATATTTTAATAAACATTTATAATTAGGTAGGCTAGACTTTACCCATGAGAAATATGATAAACCATATCTTTAATACACAATAATTCATGATTTATTGAATAAATATATTATTAATACAATCCCAATTGATTTAAAGGAATATTGTCTTTGGGTAATTAGATACATATTATAATCACTGAAAATAGGGATACAATGATATTATTTCAAAAACACTATAATATACAATTAAATCAAATGATCGTAAAATACTTCATGGGATAACCTAGGGATGTACATAAAAATGGGGTGAGCTATAAATCCCAGTAAGGTGATAATCATAGCAGAACAGAGTGTGTAAATAAAAAACATGAACACCGAAGCATGATATAATATGATAATGTCAAGGCAACACATGAATGTTAAAACAAAATAAAATTTAACATCATAATCATATGTAAAGGCTAAAAACCATGGAATCATAACATATATTTCATTAGGTAACCTCTAATTTACTATACATAGTATATCATGATATAAAAACATTACCCAATGCAATGGAGGGCTATATAATTTTTGTCACACTAGTCATATTCATATCATGTACATACATTTTTCTTCAACATAGATTATTCAAGATATAATTGTATTTCATAAATTTTAATTCTATGATTATGAAGTGTGGGTTACATAAATGGAAGCCCCAAATCATTTTTGGATAGTTACATCGAGGTGGAAAACCTTTTTATAAAATGGGAATTGGTATACATATTAATTTTTTTGCTGGGAAAAACAGCTTGATAATTTTGACTGCATAACGGGTGTATATAATGGTTCATGTAAGGGTTTAATGAGATATTAATGTTTTATATAATTAATTTAAAATCATAATTATTGTAAATTGTTGTATAAAAAATATTATTGAATGAAAATTTTGAAATCAAAAGGAAAAAATATAATGAAATTTATTGGAAAAAGTAGAGTAAGGGAGGATCCCCTTACCTTGAGAGGGTGCTTTTAATAGATTTATAGAATCTTATTTAGAGTTTTGTAAAATTGTTGGTGGTATTTTAAGAGAGAAATTTAGTGTAAATTGACGTTCAATGGGTTTTTAGTGAACACGAATTGTATATTGGGTGGAAATTTATGTCATAAGATATTGGTATTCTTCATTAATATCTAAACATAGGTTTGGAGCTCTATATGATAAAATAATCAAAACCACAATCCTTATGATCCTTTTAGACTACATATTCTTTTAAATAAGAGTGTATCTTAGATTTTTATGCAACCATTAACTGAAAATATAAAAATAATTACATTATCAATGTGGAAGTAAGCCAAGTTCATAAAAAATGATTTTAAGATAATAAAATATAATAAATGTTTTGGAGGATTCATTAAAGCTGTAAAAAATTAATCAAATTGCATTAAAAAATTATTGTGCGGGAGAAAAATATATTTATCAATCCATAAATTTTTTTGATTTTCTTTACATCACTACGGGGGTATTATGATGTCATAATATAGAAAGTATATATTTTTGGTAATTAATTTTTACCTAAAATTACGACTCTCAAACCTTATGAAAAATCCTAATTGGATAATTTAAACTATTATATTTCAATAATAATATTTATCATACAATAATAATTTTCTAAATATGATAATTTTCACATTAAATTAAAAAACCATATTTATCAATAAATATATGTTTTTAAAACAGTAACAACATTTGAAACATTATAAAAAATATATTGGACATCATTAAGTTAAATTATAATATATATATAAATAAATAAATTTTAATGATAATATTTTATAAAAATTACATTTATTTCAAAAATTATTGAATTCATGATATGTTTTTTAAGTGAAATAATATATTTTCTAAATATACACTTTTTTCATTAAAAAATCAATTTTTCTAGAAAACTCATTATATAATCATTTATAAAGTAATAATAAAAATAGCTAAATATAATACATATTTTATTTAGAAAAAAATGTAACAATTCATACTACTATGGTTAATATAAATAACCCCTAATTACCCTAGTATATGCCTTAATAGTATGTTGTGAGATGGTGGAACTTTTATGGGGTGATTTGACGAACATGGTTTGGGTCATGAACTTGATAAGCTCAAAATTTTCCCATAAATAGTTTTATGTTTTTTTTATTTGTTGAATTTTTTGTGGAGATTGGTTAAGGAAAATTCCCAATGACCCATTCTCCCTCTAATGCTTTCATAATTGGAATTCATAGGATATAATCATATTTGTCAAGGTCATCACTTCTTCCCATATATATCCATTAGACATTATCATAACTGTTAATATATAAAAATATTAATGATATATATTAAATGAATATACTATAAATTTAGATGAGGTTTCAAGGTCTTTTAAATCATACCATCATTATATTTAAATGGTACATAAATAAAAAGGCGTTTCATATGTTTTCAATTACTACATTATTTAATAATGTACTTATTCATTCATTTAATTTATAAAATAAAAGTTGGATATGTTCATACCACTTAACAAATGTCATCCTTCAAATTTCATTTCATACAACAATATTTATAAGGGTGCATTCATGTGGTCATCCCTATTTATCTCGATTCTTCTTCATTAAACTTATTGTTCTGCCCCAACACTTTGACTAGGTAAATTATGTTACTTTTTAGATATTTTAATCATTGATAAAATATCTTCACCAGCTTCCTACATAATAAACATAATTATCTAGGGGAAGAAAATCTAGATTCATCATATATGAGAGATATGATATGTACTTCTTCAAAAGGGATACATGGAACACATCATGAACTTGAGATATGTTAGGTTTGAGTGCTATAAATTATTAAAAAACTATAATGAAATAAAAGATTCCAATGGGTATGATGTATCTAGGATTTATCTTCCCATTCTTCCCAAACCTCATGGATTTAATCAATGGAGATATAAAAATGAATACTTTATCTTCTACCTCAAACTCTATCTATTGTTGATGGTTTTTTGAATATATTTTCCTTCAACATGATGTGGATCTCATATGATATTGAATAAATTTATGATTATCTATTATCTATTAGATAATATTATGTCCCCTAAGTATCTTCTCACAAACATCATCCCAATATACTGAAGTATGAATCCCTTTCCCATAAAAATCACCATAATGTTCCATTTGAATTCTAGAATTGAAACTATTGTTATATGATAACTCCAATAGGGGAAATTTTCTTATCCCAAAATCCATTTAATCCTATTAAACATGATATCAACATATCCTAAATTGTTTTAATGGTTATTTTTAATGGTCATCTTTTTAAGGGTGATATGTATTACTAAAACACATCTCTGAACATAATGCTAGCTGAAGGATTCTCTATAATCTTGGTTTTAAATTCAAATCTTGATCAGATTAAATGGAGGGTGGAACTAGATATAGTATTATAACATCCCATATATAAATATTGGTGAGTTGGTGAAGAGGAAAATTACCCACGATTGTAATGAAACAGAATAAAATTATATCCAAATTTACTACCACCAAAATGCTGTTATTGAATTTAGATGTCCTGGGGAGTCTTATGATGAAATCCTATGTTATTTTTCTCATTTCCCAAATGGTATGGGTAATGGTTGCATGATACCCTTATATTGGGTTCTTTAATCCTTGAATTATTTTCGTAGAAATAATAAAGATTCAAATTATATAATCTACCTCAATATTTTATCCCCCAAGAAGGTTTTTTAGACCTATATTCATCTATGTGCTTCTTGGATGAATAAAGAAGGATAATCTTTTCACATCATCTAGAAGATCCTTATCCTTATTTTTATGATGGGATACATTATTGGTTCGAAACCATATAACATAATAATTAATAATTTTCAACTCCATAATATTTTCTACCATTAATTGTACTTCTTTTTCATATTTTTTGGCCTCCTTATTACCCGAAAGAATGGATAGTTTGAAAGTTATTTTATAACAGTATGATAATGATCCTTAATTATTACCAACTATATCCTTTTCATGTAGATGAACATGAATCACTTTAAATACTCATTATGGATAGGGTTACATGATCCTTTCTTCTCAAAGCGTCATCCAAATTACTCTCAATCATAGTAATTTATTGAAAAATACTAACCCTTCATTAACTCAACTAACTTTAGATGGTGTATACTATGCTCCTTTTGTGTAAATTTAAACTTAATTGTTTTATAGTCTATATAGTTGTCTCAATTTTTCCTATAGAAATCATTTCACCAAATATTCGAAATGATGATCACCTCAAAAAATTATTTAAAATGCATTAGATATTTCTTCTCAAGAATATTTAATTGGATAGAGGTATAAGATATCACTTTTTCATCTTTCATGAGTACAAAAATTAAATAATTTCTATACACATCATTATAGATCACAAATACATTCCTAATGGTGGGTAATGCAATCATTGGTGCAGCAGTGATCCTCTTCATTAACTCTTTAAATCCCTCATCCCATTCATAATTCTAGAAAAACATTATTCCAGTATGACTTAACGTGGTTGTTGGTTTGATAATCACTAAAACATTCTCACAAACTCATGATATAACCAAGAAATTCCAAGGTAAATATGGATATCCATTAAATATGGTAGTATGGTCTATAATTGAATTAAATTTTTATAAAATTATCCATTCATATTCCATTAATAGGGATAACATTAACCAGGGAATGTTACACACTCCTTTAAAAACTCGCATTTTTTTTATATTTCAAACAACATTTCTTTTTACAAGGCCTTCAGTACATCATTCAATTCATCATGTTCATTGTTACTTTTGGAGTAGATAAAAAAATCATCAATAAAGACTATGAATAAATCTTCAAGGTAATCCCTAAGGACATTATTCAATAATCCCATATAGATGGATAGAGAATTAGTGAGTCCAAATTGAATCACTGTGGACTTTTAGCACCCATACATTCTATTAAAATTATTATTGGATATATCCAACTTCATTACTTTTAATTTATAATATTTTGATTGAAAATACACCATAAATAACTACTAGGAACCACAAATTGGATCAAACACAACATCAATATATAGTAGTGGATACTTTTTCTTTATCATGATCTTATTGATCTCACAATAATAAATGAAGAGCTTCACTAAACCACCTTATTCTTATAGAAAATTACTGATGCCCCAAATAGTAGAGCCCTTGGGTATATAACCAATTTATATAGATTCAATAACAATTACTTCTTCATCTATTCAAGTTCAATATTTTCCATTCTATATAGATTTCTGGATATTTTTAAAGCTCCGAGTATATGATCAATTGTGAACTCAACATCAGAACCTAGAGGAATACAAGGAAAATATTTCAAAAAAATCATCATATTCATATATAATTGGAATTTCATAAAGGATGTTGTTTCCCATGGTATCAATAATTCGATTCATATTAACTTGCTAATAAGGAAATAATATCTGTTCTTGAGATGATTATTTAAATGGATATTCCTCAGCCTCCTTGCACTTGTGTAGAATCTGAGGGTTATTCATGATACATAGGGTGATGTAATTCTCTTAGAAACTTATTTTTGATTTATTGATGGAAATACTATCCAGACCAAATATTCAATGAAAATGTGATAAATAGAATATCATCTAGTTTTTTTAGAATTTTAGCATTACAATAAGACGTGGGTGGGGTTATATACTCTGGATGCAATAATTTCTCCATTTATCATTTTCAACAATAAATCCACTTCCATATTTTGTAGTGGTGTTTGAATAGTTATACTAAACTTGTTTGGTATGAAATATTTAATATAAATAGAATCAAATAAAACATTCTATACTCTTACTTTAATAACTAGCATAACTATCACCACATCATTGTTAATTCCACCTTAGTAGTGGTGATGTACAAAGAACACCCTTACCCTCTATTTAATGTAGGTTTTTATCATTAGATAACATTTAATACTCTTCTATTAATGAATTGATTCACATAGTGTCCTTATTAAATGTAGCTAAAACATTGGAATATAGTCTGATGGTTGACTAAAGCAATCCATTCTTCCATAATATTACTGGGTTTCTCCCATTGGTATTATCCAATTGGGGGACCTTATATCCCACACCTTAATAATTTTCTTATCATGTTCAATAATTATATGAATTGTTTTTCTTTTACTTATGGAATGTTGAATGTTAGAATTTTTGGTGACAAAGAGATTTATCCATCGCTCAAAAAAAACTCCATGATCTAATTCCTATATCCAGACCCATGAGACCCTTGAGATTCATTGATCCCCATTTTTTACTTTAAAGGAACATAAAAAAATTTAACTACATATATCATATTGTAAAATTGAAAATTCTCTTAAATGATTTGGTATTGTCCCATAAAATAAGTGTTTAACTTTACTATTGTGGTTAATGAAATAGTTAGTGGTGTGTCACAAATGTATTTTGATGTTTTCCTCATATTTCATTATGGTTTCTCTATATTTTTTCTTGATATTTAAAAAATACCTTTCTATTATTAGTCAAAGAGTCCATGAAACGTATTTATCAATATTTTATTATATAATTATTCATCACCATGTATTTTCCCCTATTCGGGCTTTATACTGTTAATAAACATCCACAATTGATTGTCTTCTTCCTCTATACGTTAAATAGAAAACCCTACATTCAAAATATCATGGCATTGAAAGAAAATGGAGATATTTTCAATATATTATAATAATTGTTCCTTGATTAAAGGATCAAAATATCCACTAAATGGTAAAGGACTTTTTTGTCTAAAGCTCTCATTTTCATATTTCTCATTCTGAAGGGTATGTGGTTTTTCCCCATGACTCATGTATCTATTTATAACATGATTTAATTGAGTATGTATTATCATTTAGTTCTTTAATCATACTCACATTAAGTTGAGAAAATCATTTGGGATGTCTCTATCTTTCTTGTCACATTGGTTTTTGACTCATATCATCTTATTTCCATCCATTGACCAAAATGTCGTAAACTTTACTGATGAAAATTTTTAGACAATTAATAACATGAAAGGGTAAACCATGAACATTGAAGGGTTAACTAAAAAACAATATATATTTAATATCATTGGAATTTGTTGGTTTCAACCTATGTTTTATATTTTCTATTTCCTAACTCAAATGTTCATTGTACATTTTCTTGTCCTTATAATGGTTCATAAATACCTTGGGAATCTACTATTTTATAACCCCTAGGTGAGTCAAGCCAAAGGTATATAAGAGCCTCTTTTTCATGCACTAGGTGATGACTGTATTAATGCCTAATGCACACTTCAAGCATGTAAAGTAGTGTTTTAGAGTTTATGTAGTGGTTCTTCACCTTCCAACGGTTGAATCTAGAACAACATCTTCCTACCAAATAGGGTAATACTATAACAGGTTTTCCGTGAATATGGGATAGAATATTAATATATTGCATTCCATTAAATAAATATATAGTGAATGATCACAATATTGTTTGGGTGATCCTCAACAAACTGAATTTTTATCACATTTCCTCCCTATTCAAGTGAAATGTTGGATGTAATTATTGTTATGTTTATATATATATATGATATTGTATAGTTTTTAGACTCCCCTAGATAGAGTCTTCTGTGATTGATTCTTGATTAATCTCATAGCTATAAAATGAAATATAGGATTCTTTCCTAACTAAGATATTATTATGTAAATCATTTATCCTTATGAAGACCATAGGACTGAGAGGAACATTTATGTTCATGAAATCAGGAGGTGGTTTATGTTGACAATTTCTATAGAATCATATGTGATATCCTACCTTATTAGGTGTTTGAGAAAAACAGAATCTACCACCCCACTATCAGTGTGTGACCACTGAAATCCTAAATATATAGAACATATATTACACTCATTTGTTGATAAGTACATGGGAGTAAATTCTAATGGGACCATAGAAGGTGTTACTAGTGAATGTAAAGCTGTAGGTAATCCATAAGTTGATGATGATTTCATTGAGATTTCATATTTCATTTTAATAGAGATGAAGTTGTCTTATATATTTTAAATACATATATTATGTATCCTAAAATATATCTCTATGATATGGTATGAAGGGGCTTAATCATGGAATAATTTCTACTTCAATGATCATTGGGATGTCGATATATTTCATTGGGTAGTAAATTTTCCTTATAATCAGTCAATAAACTTGTAATGGATAGTTGTAAAATGTATTCATAAATTTATAGTAGAAGAGGGATATTCATGAATGAATGAGGAATATAATCTAGGGTGATATAAATGTTTAGCAAAACACAACCATTTTAGATTACATACAATAGATAGAGTATAATTATGATTGGACCATTCATGTTTGGGTGATACAATTCGTGTGTATATTATTTCAAATTATATTCATTAGGATAATTTTTTATTGTGCAAGATTAATTTGGGAGATTAATTTGATCACAATTTTTTAGTGATTCATGATCTTCTAGATAAATGGTCGTGAATTTGGGTAGGATGTAATGAATGTAATTTCTCCATGAACCAATTGAATATTCTCATCAATTATAATATATTTTTCATAGATTTACATTATTTTATATTCATCTATGGGAATCATAATATTATTTTTATAATATTATTTATTTTAAAAATGTTATCCCAGACATGTGAGTAATAATAAATTTTTGATATGTCTTATATGGAGAGAAAATATAAAATCATTTATTGTAGTTTGGATCAAGAGGTAACGTTTCATCTAAAATTTTAAATATCTTTATTTGGGTCATGGTCCCTGTACTGGGTCCATTTTAGGAAATTAAGATATCCTATTATCCTTGGGTATTTATATACCATAGTAATACGTCTAATCATGTAATTTTTTAATAAATATATAAACCCTATGGAGAGTTAGGTGTTTTCATTCATTGTGTATGGGCTATTGGAATTCAGGATGCGAGGTCAGATCAAAGAGGGATAATGTTTCTCCACCCAATTAGGACCTTCACTAAATTTCCAAATCTCTTAATCATGTATATTAAAATCCATAATCTGTTATATGAATCAAATCTTATGATAAATTTAATTTATTATTTTTATTATTTTATTATTATAATATTCTTATAATTATATCTATATATACTAATTCCTATAAAAAGATGATTTGGCGGCCATATATTTTTTAGACACCTCACCTCTCCTCATATTGGAAATCATATAATTTTTTGGTGATGTGATTGTGGTGGAATAGAAATCAAGAAATACAAGTTTTATATATGGTGGCAAGTATACCTAGTCAATTAGATTATTATTTCCCACTAAATGATATTTCTCGTGTACCCTCTCTCTCTCTCATATACCTCATAATGAGATAAACCATTATCATCCACCGTAGTGTCTAGTTGTTCGATGGAGGTGGTACACTGATCTTAAGTAAGTCCCAAAATGTTTTTAAGAGGTATATATTCATTAATAGAGTAATATAGTATGAGAAAGATGAAAATGATAGGTGTCTTGGGTGGTGAATGGAGTTAACACATAATAATAGTGGCATTGGTGCAAGGGTGTGATTATGTAATGACATTTTGAGGTTTCTATATTATCAATGTTGGCTTCAATGTAAGTGAAAAATAGGGATTCATATAGGGGAGGTAAGTACAAATCCATGAAATTTAAAATTAAATAAAACCCTATTTTGATAGAAAGAATGTATTTTTCTCGTGAGTACATTATTTGATTTATCTCGAGTACCCATGACATATAATTTAAAAGAAAACCACTATCCTACAAAAATGAATATCCTTGGATGAATATTATATTCCCATATACCACATGATTTATAATATACTCCTACCCCATTCACTCCATTATAGCGAGACCAAGGTTTTACATGACCTCATACATGACCCCCTATTTTCTAGAGGATGATAACTAGTGATCAGGGTCTGTGGAAATACCATGGGGAGACTATAAATCCCCCACAGAGTAATAGTTTTACTGAAACAAATGATAATGACATATAACCAACCCAATACACATCATATATAGAGGTAGTCATGAATACGGTAACACTAATATCACATACTATAAAAATGGTGGTTAATATAAGGATCAAGTATGTCATACATACAACTAGTCCTTAATAGGTGGATCACAGACAATAAAAACCCAAATGAACAAAATAAGAAAACTGGAAGAATACAAAAAATGGTCATGAGTACTAGCTATGTCCAAATTTCTAATTCCCCATTATTGATTTTGAAATCAGAAAATAGATATAGGGGTTTTGGAATAGTATTGTCCTGCATCAGGGTGACTGATCATGAACCCAATGTTGGCTGGAGTATTGTGTGAGTACAACTAAATAGGCCACCACTTATAGTGTTAATTATCACACCAATATATAATATACAATAATATATGTTCCATGTATATATATATATATTTGATAGATGTTGAAATGATAAATAAATGAAATAAAAAATGTTCCTCGGGTTCCATCGATAGTCCCTGAAAAGAACCTACATACTTCAGCCAGTTCGAAATGTCTCTAAACAATATTAATATCCTGGGAAAATATATCAATCCTTGAACATGAAAATCCCACACAAATACATATCCATCCTAGATCGTGAGAGACCACTAGGAGGGAATACTATCTCCAAAACCCTAAAAGAAATATATCTGGTAAATAGTATCCCCAGAACCGTAGAAGTGATACTTGAATGAAAAAAACATATAATAGTAGAAGGTATTATCTCAAGTAGCCACATCATTTTATAAAACATAATTATCCATCAATCTAATTCAATCCCAATTACATTTCATACCATTATCGTTTTTTACTTTTCTACATGGGTCACACATTTACAATTCATTGTCCATTGTCTGGCATTCAACAAAAATACAGTTACTACTTCCATTATCAATTATAAATAAAATTTACAAAGGTAATCATTATACCCTCACTATTTCCTATTAATAATTTCAAAGAAACATTGTTGACTTATCACTTAGATTATTACATTTTTTAACTGAACCCAATTCAAAGGAATCTTATTAGTTATTTAAGAGTTATTATCATCTCAAGGAAACACATACCAAATAAAAGTACAAGTTTTATGATATATTGTCAAATTATAAGTTGAATTAGTTATATGTCATTGTGAATATAAAATAAATACTTATATAAAATGAATACATGCTTGAGGGATATTTTAGAGACAACCTAACAATAATCATAGAAGTGTACTTATTCAATACCCACCTCAGAATCATGATCAAATGGTGGTGACAAAAAAATATGATTAACACCTGGAATGAGGAAAAAGATATAGATAAAAAAAATGTGGTTTATAGTCAATAAAATGAGATGAGAAGGGCTAGAAAATGAAATATCTCATTTCCTATAGTACACAATTTCATAAATTAGTGATTGGTTCTTCTAACAATCATATAGAAAATCATTAATTATTATAGAGGAAGGGGAGAGTTATGTGATGGAGGGTTTTTGTTGAATAAGAGGAGAAATATATACCCTGAATCCTCTTAATTGATAATGGATAGTAGATGAAAATAAAACTTTTTATAAAGGTTGGGATGGTTTCACAAAAACGTTTTATTTGATGCCACGATATGGTCGCCCCATCCTAAATGGGTTGTAGAAGAGCAAAAAAACATAATTCCCCATCCCATAAATTTCCATTTTATAATGATAACCACACCCCTTAACTAAAAAAGCACCATTACATAGAGAAAACTATTTTATAGAAGAAAAGTTTCATTGCTTGTTATACTGAGCACCATAGCATGACGCTCACTGGGAGTTTCTTAGAGGTTAAATTTTCTTTGAACCATGTGATGCTCTATTAAATGAATCATTTTATGGCCATCTAAAATGGCCACTATTTTGATACATGGACATAACAGATTCCTTAAGGAGCCTCTTGTATCTTTTTAATTCCCTTATACAATCTCAAAATAATTTTTACCCCTGCACTGTGGTGTCATTTCCTTATAATGGATCCATTATCTAAAGGAACCAATCAAGGCTTCTAAACCCACTCATAGGCTAAACATGATCCTGTAATAGATCTAGAACCACTCCAACTCCTCATAAAAAATTCTACAATGAAAGAACCAAAGAAAAACACATGGATTGACATTTATTAAATGGGTATATAAATCATGATAATTCTAATATTTTTTCTACCCCATAAATTATATTACTGTTAACCCTTATGGATCACTTAATATCATCTATGAGAATAATTAATGAATAAATATGTAAACCAATCATAAATATCAGACTCTTGGACCCATTAATCTATATTAATACATTTATACTACCACTATATAAGAACTAAAATAATTGTCCTCACCCACAAAGTCTTCTAAATCTAGTCCACTATAAAATCAAATCCCTCCTTAATGAACCCATTAGCTTTAAACCCGACATATTCTGTGTTAATAAAAATTGATAGATCTTGATATTATTATTTATGAATTGATACATGTAATAGATAATTCATTAAACTGAATTTTTAAATTATATCCAACAATTATACATCTTTAATGATCCTAAAGAATATCTAAAACGGCCCCATAAAACTGGGTTCAAACATTCCCTGCCTCTAAACGTGATGGCGGCCCAATATTGGACGTACGAGCATCAATCTAAATATTTATACCTCAAACTCAATATGATAGCACCATTAGTCAGAATATGACTTCTACCTACCCAAGGATGTCTACATTGTATCATAAATCAACATAATATACTTTGGAATCTCCAATAACAAACACGGTGTGATCATAAATGACTCATCAACCTCTATAGAACATAGGTTCAAATGACATAGTTTACCATATAGATCCTCAAAAGGTTCCATATATATAGACTATTAATTATTTTAATTATATGAAAATGTAATTAGGGAAAAATGGGTCTTCTAACAACCACTAAAATTTAAGACACATACGTGAACATATACTACAAGAAAGTAATAATATGCTCTTATTATACACCTTTTTGGGGATGATTAAAATTTATCAAATGAACCTATATACTAATAAGATTATACAATATATAGACTACTTTGTTTTGTGAATATTATATGTAGGTAAATCCCAAACCATTACAATAAATTTTAGGGGAACAATAATTCATCCTTGAATAAATTATGAATAATTCCTTGTTATAAATGGGATTCCTCTTCAATATTGTTATTCCATTACAAAGTATCATCTTACTTCATTAGTTTGTTTTCACTTCACTAAAAACAACCTCCAACTCTTCTCCAATGAATAAAAAGAAAAATAAATAACTTATTCATTCTCATATTTATTGTGAAAACTAAAAAAATAACACTTCAATTATCTTCTCATATTCTTCAGATAATGGTTATATAGATCTATTCTTCATCTTATAAAATTCGTGAACAACCACACCTATTCCCCTTATTTATCCTCCCTATTATTTTACTCTTACTTAGTGAAATCTAAATAGAAATATATATTTATACTCTTAATAACTATGAAATACCATGATTCTTTAGAATAAAAACCATGTTGAGTCTTCTCAAACATTTACATAGCAAAGTGAAATTCATTTCTCTTAAACCATAATTCCCAAATTCTATTTTTTTTCAATAGACAATAAAAACATGTAGATGGATAATAATAAATGTTGTAACAGTTCCCTCATGTATGGATTCTTTGTATACCAAGGGAATATTTGAATTCTAATAACCAATATTGTCGACTATAAAATACCCTGTAATAATTTTTTGGAAATCCATATAAATATATGGAAATAATAATTTTATTGTCATTCTCTCATATAAACCACTCCTCAGTCTGTTACTATGTGAATCATGATTTAAAAAACTTTACATCCCTATTCATTCCATAATCATGTAATTCGTTCTCATTAATCCTTCGATTTAATTTATTTTTTCCATTGGAATTTTCATGAATTAACAATGAAAATATAATCTTGCACTTGTTACAATTGAGAATATTCTTTCTTATTTAATGGAATGAAACATCCCATGAGTTATTCTATGTTCTGTCCATAATAATAAATATCCATTTTAATCTAAATATAAAATATGCATGAAAACAATTGAGAATGTGGCTTTCCCATTCAATGTTTAAAACAAACAATGAATTTTGACTCTCTCTTAATCATTAAACAAAAAAATATAATGGTTAACTGGTTAGGAAATATATACTTATACATCAATGATGAATAGTGTATCTAGGAACGTCCACATATTTTTATAACCATTATGTGAATATGGAGATTTCTAAACTACATATACACACATGTTAGGATTCATCATGTTAGTAAACAATATAGGATGAATAAAAAATGTCATTTTTTGGGACAAGTGGTGTGCCAATGATAAATAATCATATATAACTATAGAGGAACAATATACAAATACACTGAATTAAACATTGAATCCTCCATCATCTTATCACTCCATAATATTACATTCTGCATCATCATTTAGGCAGAACATGTCTAGAAGTATGTCAGTGATTTTTTATTGACCGCCATTACCACCAAACATGTGAGAGGATAAGAACCTTCTCTACTCATGTGAACTAACCTTTACATTGGATCATACACATGTTCTTCCTCTATCTATAATCATTCCAAGATAGTTGGATCCCCTTTGATCATTATTGATAATTCTATTTGGGAAATCCTTGCTGCTTAGGTGTCTGGATGGACTTTAGTTGACATGTGTTTTTTCTAAATCCTTCATCACTCCTTTTAAAAAATTAAAGTACATATTCCATACATGCACTACCAAAATCCTTATCCCATTTTCTTCAAAGTTCAAAAAAATCATCCATATATATTTTTAATTCTAACCACTAATAAAAAAATATGTATTTCAATGTCATAATTGGTAAGAATCTTCTCAAAAACATTCAATACCAATCATCTAAGAAACATTAATATACATATCACATATTATTGGTAAAATTTCCCCTTGTTTAATCAATATTTAATTACTCCTTGTTCATCATCAGGAAAAAATCTTCACTATATTCCTTAAACATGAATTATCAATGTTCAACATATTAATATTCATTAACTACAAAAGAAACATAATCAAAGAATGCTAAAAAAACTACCCCATTATTTTTTTTTTCAATACCAACATAAAACGAATTATTTCAGTATATTCATTCAATTAACACATCAAATTGTTTCCCTTATCCCCCCTCCATTATCATCAAACATATCATTTTACCTTTTCTACATCATATTGAAATGGAATACAAAGTAAACGTGAAATTTGTATAAATTCATACATATGAAAATTTCCATGAACTATTCCATAATAAGTCTACTTGAACCATATTTATGGTAGAAAACAAAAGGGTTTGATCTAGACAGAAAATCTATAGCATTAACAAAATTGAGGCCAGATGAAATTATAAATCAAGAAAAAAGTAATCAAGGGATATACACATATTTTCAAGTCATTATATGTGATAAATAAAAATTATGTTTCAAATTTAAATGAACTTATATCATCCAGAAACTTTTGCACCTACTTGAATATAAATATTTGAACATTTCAACATAGAATGTTTAAAAAACCATAGATCCTCTTCAAACTTCTCCTAATATCTCATTGGTTAATTTTAATTTCTCCCCAATATTATTAGAATATTATGTTATTATTATAGTTTGTTATAATTGTAAAGAATACATTATTAATATAATTATTTTTATAACATTATTTAATAATAATATTTGAACAAAAAATAATTATACCAACTTATCCAACATTATTCACTTCTCTCCCCTAAAAAAGATACTCCAATAAAATTATTTTTTCTTTACACACATTACAAATTTAACATATTAATAAAGGTTGATTCATTTATAGTATTTGTTTTAGAATACCAATTGAGAATTCATTTCATGATGAATGTTCCCTTATTTATGCTGTCTACAGTTGAGAGCCAACTCATTTTCTACTTTCCACCTGATATGATTATTCACAAATAATTCCCTCTTATTTTAAATAAAAATAATAGACACAATGATTAAGGTAATAAGGTAGATCTTTTTAATCCTAAAATAAGAAAAAAGGTTTGGTACATTATATTTACCAAGTTGTTCAACAATACATGCTTCCACGTGTGATCTTAAGAACTGATATAACTTTTGGAGGCAAGGATTTTTTTTCATTTTCTTAAAAATTTCATTAATAATTTTTATTAATAATAGCCTTAATTTTAAAATAATCTCTAATCCACATTAATTCTTATTCTTATTCATGAAATATTGATAAAAACATTTTACATTATACATAGTAATTTTTATTTCCCACACAAGAAATATTCAACTCTATAGATTTCACCTGTTTATAAAAATTCCGGAAATTGTACTTATTCATGTAGGAAATATTCTTTCCATTTTATACTTTATTTTAAATGTGTTTTATCAAATTTTGTAGATATGTGAAAATCATATAGAGAAATCACTAATAAATACAAGTCATAGTGGAAGCCTTTTTGGGTTCCAAAAAAAGAAAACACAATTGTGTTTTTATTTATATTATACTTTCAATATGTTTGACTCTTCATGAACATAAATTATCTTCTTTTATATTTAATTTTTCAATTATTTTAATCAAATTAAAACTCACACCTCTTCTCAAACATCATTGGATTAATCTGATTTGGAACTATGTTTATATTTCACCTCAAGGACAACTCTTCTATCTCGATTTTTTTTTGTAGATTTATTTTACCATTTGATTTTGACACATGATTATATGTGAGTTCACTATTTTTGTAACCAAAAAAATTTTAAACTTCATAGATACCTACATGAATTACAAATATTCTTGAGGTGAATAGATTTTTCTTATTTGTGGATTTTTATTCTTTTCCATATTTATCCAATAGAAATGGGATTCCATTAAGAACTTTAATGTAATAGATTGTACAAAAAATCTAGAGATAGTTACCAAACTCATTATAGAACATAAAAATCCCCAAAACCATTTATATATTTTATTCATTGCTTGTTACCTAGAATTTCTAGAAAAACAAGCATGTTAGTTGTGTCTTCATCACCAATTGTTGGTATAATCATGAAGAACCAACTTCTAAATTCCTTCTCTTATTCACTATATACAAGGTGTAATATTTCTATAAAATTTTCTTCACCGATACTTTGACACATTATTTTTTAAACCTAAATTAAACATAAAAATAATTTTAGGATAATCATTAAATTTACACATGGATGGTACCACTTCCTTCATATCATCTTGAGAAATATAATATGATTATATAATAATCTCATTTTCACATAATGAGATTATTTAAACTTATGAGTCCTAATTATAATACTCTATGAAAATATCCCTTCTTCTAAATTCTTCTTACAATATTATAACTTGATTTATATAAAAATATTCCACTTAATTCTAAGATCAAGGAACTTCATGTTGAGCATGTGTTTTTCATTTTAAAAAACCATCAATGTTTAGTCACACACCTTTTTAATTCAATAAACATCGCTATTAGTCATGTTGATAAATTCATGGAACAATGTTGGAAGCTCCCTAAGCTTCTAATATCTAATATCCTATTGTTCATTATTAAAACAAATGATAATTTAAAAATTATATATAATTCATGGATATTATATTTAAATTATTTAGCAGCCTCTTCCTTTTCATGAGTTGGGTTTCTTAGGTCTACATGAAATTTAGATAACCCCCCAGAAGATCAAAATTGATAACTTATTTTAAATTATATGGTTTGAAATTCATTATACATGTTTGTGGACTTTACCTTTATTATCTCTCCAAGTAATCTACGCCACATTCAAGAGTGAGTATGTTTTTCTACTATCTCTCTAAAATAAAATAAATAAAATAAACAATTTCATGTGTAAATTAGTAAAGAATATCATACAATTTTTTGAAAGATAAATCTTTTGAATTATAAAATGTATGATCACTCCACTAATGGTTATATCTTATTTAGGATATTTGGATCATGAATTTTCACATATCTCAAAATCACTTGAACACGATGATCCATTTGATGTGTAAAGGATAACCAAAACCATTTCTTCATTATTAAATGAAGATCTATCTTTATTAATGAAATTTATCAGGGGTACTAAAATATATTCCATTATAGAAAAGAGGTATATATTTCTCATCTCCTTCTTATATAGTTTTTCTTATTCATAAATGTATAGGTAGAAATTTATTTTTTATTTTAAATAGATAATTAATAATGAAAATTTTACATAATAATAAATTAGGAAAGATAAGTTAAATCATAAAAAGAGAATACCATAAAATTTAGTAATCCAATCAATAGGGAATCTTTTCTTAACAACAATTGAGACTAAAAATTATCTATTTATTCCAAACATAGAGGGGGTTAATCATTGTAGGATCTGTTAATTCCAATTTATACATTTTAAATATTTTCCTTTTACTTCTCTCACTTTTAGGTGAATAGTTCTCTTGTTGACTTCTCTTTATTTTTTCTTGTTATAAACACACTCGAACACACTGACACATGGAATATTGGTTTACAAGGTTAACCACTGAATGTGATATGACAAGTCCTTATTATGATTTAGATTCCTCCATGATCACACAACCAACTAGTATTAACTTGTGAATTTTACACTATAGTCTCCCAATAGTGTATGAGTACGAAACCCACACTATTAAATTTAGTTAATCTCATATATATAAGAACATATTATACCTTTAGAGTAAATTATAAAGGTAATAATAATGTATTATGACACTAACTAAGAATATATATGTGTTGTTGATGAGTTTTCTCTTCTTTCTTATTCTCAACTTGCATAGTAGTTGGTTTCTTATTATATTTATTTGAAAATATCTCCACATAACCTATTAGTCATTTTTATTGTTTAATAATAATGTAATAAATATTATTAATCCACTTCATTTGTTTGAAAACATAAATGTCTAAAACTATTACTATATTATTTTATTCAATGAAAACCAAGTTGTATATATCTCTTTGACTTATGATGAAAATAATTGCTAAATAAAACAATTATTTTTCATCCTATATCCACATAATTTTTATACTCCTCAATAAATTTTGTGGAGTTCCAGAAATTAAACATCCTATAAATAACAAAGAAAATTATTTCCTACAAATAAAAACTAGGATGGGTGTTCTCACTCTTTTACATGGTGCACCAAAATTATTATCTCTTGAGTAATAGTGTTGAACACCATCACATTTATTAAAATAAATAAATAATATATATATATATATTTATAATAACATCTAAGATGTCAGTATATAATTTTATGGATTTAAAAAATTCCATTAGAATATTTTAATCCAAATCTCTAATATTATCATCTATAAACTGCTATTTATTCTCATATCGAAATCCTTTTAACTTTTATGAAAATTAAGAATTATAATGATATTTAATATCATAAATAACACCTTGATATTTAATTATATGGATCATATAGTAACTGGCATGACTTATTTTTAAAATCTATAATATTATAATTGATACTTCAAAAAATTTTGTTCTCCCCATGATAATTTTATCATATTCACGCAATATATGTATGTATGATCCAGTTTCTATCATGAAAACTAATCCTTATTTCGTAGCATGAAATGTTTCATGAGGTACTTTTTTTCTCCAATACACAGAAATAAATTTTAATTTAAATCATCATATTTAATATGCATACATATAGTTTTGAATGTGGTTTCATTATTCCTAGTTTGAAATAAGAAAATTTTGTTATATACCTTCATCGTTAAAAATTATCATATCATGATGAACATATGATGATATATATTTTTCATTTAAGAATAGTTCACCTAGAAACTTATGGATTTTTAAAGAAAAATTATGTGAATATGGATATATTGAAGATACACCTATGCACTTGAATTATACCTTTACATGGAAAAATAAACCACCTTTACATATGTAATTCATTTAAGTCTCTATCCTTTTATATAACACTTACATTGTGCACCACCCTTATATAGGTATTGAATTCTTTGAGTAAACATAACACAATATGTAATTTACCCTAATTGAACTTCCCATAAAACAATGATTCTTTGATGTAATAAAATTCCATCAATATTTACCCAAACCATAGAGCTTAATCATACCATTATATAGGTACTAACTTTAATCATAAACATTACATGGGTTTGGATTTTTTCATACGATCATTATATAGCACTGTATAAATAACTAAACCAAATATTTATTGAGTTATATTAATTTTTTTTTCATATTATCTATTCCAAATCACTATAATTTATTTTCCTTAAGAAGAAATTACCTCAAAACATCAAATATTTTCCCCTTATTTTACTCTTAATCGACATACCCTGTGATTTTCCATTCAATTGGGCGGTTGAACATCAATTGTATGAGTATACTGTCATGTATTTTATCAACATTATGTGTGGTTAATAAATAGTTATTCTAACCAAATGTGAAGTTCACAATTAGTCAACCTACCATGAGAACCACAATCACTCTACCTACCATGGGATATCCCTGGAAAAATATCTTTATCTTTATATAAGATTTTATGTTTTGTTTTGTGTTTCAGTTAATTTCATATTTTTTATCTTTGTATATTATCTAGGTAATCTTAATTATGAATTATTCAACAATGGATTCAGAAGAAATTCCATATGAGAAACATTCACATCTAACTGTCTAGTGTTCCACAAGGATGAATGTGACATAGTATAAATGAGATATTCTTTGTGGAATATGGTGTGCCCATGTACAGTACACATAAATATTTGGATATGAATAATGTATAAATATATTACATCCCTTATTAGAACCTCATTGAAAATGATACTCCTTAATATTAAAAGGCACCACATAATTTTTATGAACAAGACAGATAGTGTGTCAGTAATCACTCTATGGCCTTCCATCCCTCCACAAACATGATAGTAAAAGAATAGTTTATGATCCTAAGATCCAACACTTACTGAATATTAATTTTTTTAAAGATTGAAATAAGTTTTAAAAAAAACATAGTGAGAAAGACTCACTCTATATTCACCCCAAGATGGCTAGTAAATATTTGAACATTTTTTGGCATCCCCTTTTTTATAGACTAGCTACTCTAGTTTTTGGAAATCCCTGACTAGGAAAATGATTTATTTAACTCCTTTATCAATCCTATGGAAAATATCAGTCCATATTTCATTTATTAACTTCCATAAAACTTTATCTCATTTCTTTAATCAATAGAAACATTATCCATTTTTATTAATAATTATAAAAGTTAATAGTAAATAGATCTATATCAATAATAATTAAAGTATATACTCAAAAATAGGAGGATGGCGGCTCAAGGGGTTTCAGGGTTACTACGTAAACCTAGAGATGCCGATAAATCCTCAGATAAAACTCCGGGAGATGATGCGCCTGATCCTGCAAGTTCTAGTGCAAAGGATGAGTATGTTGGCCATGCAGAATTGCTTGCACTTTCCAGGAAGGAAATCCCATCACTCTGGTCTGGAGGATGAGCGTAAAAAAATTGCGGATGTTGTAAAGAATGCATCTGGAGTAACATTTCCAGACCTTGGAGATCCTCCACCTGGATGTGTGATTAAGAAAGGAAGGGTTGCTCATGTCTCGGCCAACCAGGAAGCTATTGAAGAATGAGTAAACCTGTGCCGAAATTCGATTATTTCCCGAGTTCTTACCCCTAAGGGGGAGAGATTTTGGAAATTTTACAAATTAACGAGGAAGATTATTGATTTCTGTGGATTTGATGATTGGAGGATGACTGCAATGGGGAAGGGCTACTACTATTTTTTCTTTACCATTGATGAGAGAAAGAGGAGGGCATGGAGCAATGGTAATTTATTCTTGAATCCTGGATTCTTAAGAATCCAAGAATAGGATCAGAATTTTGACCCTATGAATGTTCGATGCACGCATACCCAATTGTGTATTAGGATTCATAATCTTAATTGGCTCTAATGGAATCTGCGGATTCTATGGGACATTGACTCGGCTGTGGGTAATCCAATCTAAATGGATAGGAAAACAGACAATCCCAGGTATGGTCATTATGCCCGTGTCCTGGTTGAAGATAACCTATCTAGAACATTGATGGAAGATGTAATCCTCACAAGGAGGGATGATAGAATCAAATTGGAAATCCTGTATGAAAGGAATCCCAAATTTTTCATGAACTGCCTAACCTTTGGTCATTTGACCCCTGAGTGTAGGAGGGATATGAATTGTTCGATCTGTAAAGCAAAGGGGCATGATGATACCACCTGTAATAGAAGTAATAGTAGGGGAATGAACTTCCCTTCCCAAGGGGATGGTGGTTCTGAATTTCTTACTGGAAGGAACAAGGGGGAGCCTCATGTCGATGCACAAGATCTTCTAGATGAATAGGTGGATTCTCAGGCATTACCCAATGTAATTGTCACCTCTCGAAAGATGGTTTCCTCATCTTCTACAGTGCATACTGAAGTGGAATGGGCTGAGATGAATGACATTGGGATTAATTATAAGGCCCCGGCCTTAAACATTACCTAATCTTGAGTTACTTCAAGAATACAAATTGAGGATCTTTTCAGGTTTAGAGTTTTAGAGAATTAGATCATAAATCATGCATTACATTCCACATTTAAAAAAAGTGGTTACATAAAAGATATTAGCCATTTTTCCCATCAACGGAAACATATTTAAAATAAAACATGGATTCTTTCTTGACACTTCCTTAACACTATCATCACATCGCGTACCTTTCCTTTGACCTGTGAAAAACATTTCAAAAACATAGGATGAGCATAAAAAGCTCAGTAAGGGATATAAATGTATGAAATGAAAAAATTAGTCCATGTATGAAATCATACTTTACTCATAAAACATAAGCATGTTAACATACCTCATCAAATCATGAATAAATCATAGAAATCATAATATATAAAGGTAACTTGAGGCATTCATAACATTCTTACACAGGGAGTAACCCTCTTGGTTACATTTGGAATACCCATAACAATATATTCCCTAAATCTCTTCGGAGAAACCTTAACGTTTAACCCCTTCATGTTACCCAATGAATTAGAAAGGCTATAACGGGCTCACCCTCCCTTAGTTTATCACAGAACCACCTGTCCTCATAATAATGCCCAAGAACCATAACATAATCATATCACATAAAACATGCATAAATGAAACATAACATTTCCACTTTTTCAATCACAATATATCAATACAACACATTGATATAAAAACATTATGAAAACCATTTTCAATACCAAAATAAAATAAAAGTAAAAAATGGTAATTATTTTTCATTTTAAAGAAAAGTTATCGCTTGTAGAGGAAGCCGAAACTCAAATAATGGTCACGGTGGCAGAGAAGTCGTTGTCGCCGCATACGTACGACAAAAAACATTCCTTTTGTCACTTCGTAAAACGCTTCGTATAAAAAATATTCCTTTTGAATAGACATAAAATTCAACGGGGTTTATACACCGTATAAAATAATGTTGTGTATAAAACAAAATATGCCTCAATGAAAGGATATTGAGACGAAGTCCCATACCTCGGGTCCGACTTGACTCGATCATTCTTTAACGTCCTGAATAATAAACTTGAGTTAATTTAAACTTGCTTCAGAACCTTTTTCAAGTTCATTAATCCTTTTATATCACTTATTACAATGTTATGAACATTATGTAATCATTTAAGTTAATAACAGTCGTTTTGTCGATATTTGGTACTTGAGGTAAAAGTGAACTTATTATATTTACGCGTTGTCCATGTGGTCAAATATCGATTATCTCAAGTATGATATTCATGATGTAGATGTCATATATATCATATATATCCAGTATATACATGAATTTATAATATTACATAATCTTTAGAGGTAAGAAATGAAATGCACAGTTCATGGAGACGGTAAGCCGTACGTACGCATGAACACTACTTTCATTTCTCTGCCATATTAATGGAATTAAAACTAAATGAGAGATATGTATATTTTAATTACAGAATTATATTAGTTATTTAGATGTAACATACATCATATATGTCCATTATATATATGTACTTATAATAGTACATTACATTTGGGGATAAGAAATGAAATGCACCGTTCATGGAGACGGTAAGCCGTACGTACGCATGAACGCTACTTCCATTTCTATTTCATATTTAATGGAATTAAAACATAATTATACATAATAGTATTATAATTCCAGTATGGTATCATATATAATATCATTAAATCCTCCGTTTATATGTACCACATATGTTATTAACAAATCAAATCACTTTGAGGGGGCCGTAGTCCGCACTTCCTAAAATGAAATCATCATGTTTAACCATAATGGAAACCATAAAGGTATGCCACAAATGAAAAATACAGAAGCATAAGGAAAACATAAAATAAAATATATCATATATAAATATAGTGACATCTTAATGGCCACCATTAAAGGTGTTAAAATAAGATTGAACAATCATCGTTTCACGAGGCAGAAATTCACCAACCACAGAAACAGTATGTTTTTTAACCATTAGACGGAGGTGTGTGTAAGTATAGATCGAATAATTCTCATAACAACATCCTAGTATATTTAAGATACTATTTCTGTTACAAAATAAAGGAATAAAAAGAGTTTAGAGGGTTGGAGAAGCAAAATAAAACATAAGAACACAATAGAAAACACTACCTTTAAAACAGGTAACTCTTTTTGATTTGAGCTCAAAAGATTCCATGGGAAGACTTCTACACAAACTGAGGATTCTAGGAGTAAGAGAGGGATGTGGAGAGACAAAATGCGTAGGGGTTGGCCGAGCCAAAGGCTTGAGAGGTGTGGGTAAGGTGGTAGAGGTGGGTGCCTTTTATAAGAGGAGAGGAGGGGCACTCTTGGAAATTTATAAAAGGTTACTTTATTATAAAATGAATTTCAATTTTTAAAGGTCCAAAAATTATATATTTCGAGGATAAGGTGATAAGAGTTCGAAATACACCCATAAAATAGGTTTTTGACAAGTGTAGGTCTTATATTTTACATTATCTTTTTATTTTATTTAAATCGTTAAGTAATGAGGTAATCGCTGCATCATCATGGTGTCGTAAATAATTTATTTTATTTAACGTCTAAAAATTATATAAAAAATATCATGATGTAGGAAATATTTTTAGATTTATAATTAATATTTATAGTCAAAATTATGACTTGTATAACCCCATTTAAAAATTGTTTTGAAAAAACAATACATGTTTGTGACATTTTTATTTTAACTTTAAATAAAAAGTTTTTAATGTCATTTTCCTTCCAAAGTGGCTCCATGGGGTCCCCAAGTTGACCCATGCATTTTCTTGGACGTCCATGACACATCCAATAAGGGTAGTACATGTGTCTAGGTCATTTCATATTATTAAATCATTATTTTTACCTTAAATTACACTAATTACCTCTAATCGAAATTAAAAACATAAAAGTTACTATTCACCAAAAATTATTTTAATCTCATTGAACCACATTTTACTTATTAATGAGAACCATGTATGTCGGATATTTGAAATTCAAAACACAGAGGTGGTAAAATTTCATTTAAACGAAAAATCAGTTTTTTTAAGTACCATTTAGTGGTTTCACTATTCATCAAAAATTGATGTTTTTCAGAAAAATACCAAAACTTCACCCTAAGCTATATTTGATATTCCAGATTCAAAATTGATGTCTATTTTACAAAATTCAAAACATATAAGTTACATGAATTTATTTAATAATTAATACCCGCTGTCAGAGCAAATAGCGTGTTTTTATGAAACAATAAGTATCAAAAGATTGACACTAGTTTAAGTCCAATTTCAAAGTGAAATTAATTTCAATGACCACCATTGGATTAAACGGTAAAAATATATTCTAATTTCACTTCAAAACCAATTCGAAAGATAATATAATCATATAAACAAATTAGTCTAAAAAGTGGTTTTGAATTAAAATACAACATTTTTCACTATTCATTAAAAAACTGAACTTTATCGGAAAAATACCAAAAATTTACACGAAGTAAATTTTGATGTCCCGATTCTAAAGAAGAATTTTATTTGGTCCAATAGAATGTATAAGAGTGACCAAAACTATATTTATAGACGATTCTCCATCAAAAGGTGATAAGTCAACCTTTAGTGAATGTTAGAGTATATATGCCTAAAATTGAATTATTTTCTAATTTTATGCCTTTATATTTTATTGGATAAATATAAAAACATTTCACAAACATATATATTCATATTTTAGTTATTTCTATTCATTCCCTCCAATACAACAACTACGTGTTAACTACCATTTAAAATAATATTATTTTATTACTAGTGTGCAACATAAGATTTCAAAGAAACTCTTTGTTGCGTATCGGGTACGCTATCGAACATAAAACCTATTTAAAGTAAAATAAAATTTAATTGGAAAATATTAATAAATATGAAAATGTTTTATTCTTTATTTACCTAGGATGTTACATCCTTCCCCCATTTTGGGAATTGCATCTTTTCAATTTTATTCACTTATCAAAATAAGTGGGGGTATTTATCCCTCATAGCATTTTCAGATTCCCATGTTGCCTCTTCAACCATATGGTTTTTCCACAAAACCTTTCCCTAGTGAATTACATTATTCCGCAACACTTTCTCTCTATAGTCAAGAATCTGGACTGGTTGTTCTTCATAAGAGATATTCTCTTCCAACTGAACTACCTCTCGGCTTAAAACATGAGATAGATCTAGCATGTACTTCCTTAATATTGATAATGAAAAACATTGTGTACCTGAGATAAACTCGAAGGTAATTCCACTCTGTATGCAACTGATCCAACTTTCTCCAGAATCTCATATGGTCCAATGAACCTTGGACTCAGCTTTCCTTTCTTACCAAATCGCATCACACTTTTCCATGGTGAAACTTTGAGAAAGACATGATCACCTACCTCGAATGTTAGATCATTCCCCCAGTTATCCGCATAACTTTTCTGTCTGCTCTGAGTTGTTCTCATGTGTTTCTGAATCAGCTGAACTTTTTCAACCATCTCTTCTAACAATTCTGGTCCCATCAGCTTCCTTTCACCTACTTCATCCCAGAAAGCTGGAGTTCGACATCGCTTCCCATATAATACTTCAAATGGTTCCATCTGTATACTGGAATGAAAACTGTTATTATAAGAAAACTCAACCAAAGAAAGATGTTGGTCCCAACTTCCCTGATAATCCATCAAACAAGCACCTAACATATCCTCCAAAGTCTGAATTGTTCATTCTGACTGCCCATCTGATTGAGGATGAAAAGCTGTACTAAAATTTAATTCAGTACCCAACGACTTCTGAAGGCCTTTAAAAAAGTTAGAAGTGAACCTGGGATCACGGTCAAATACAATGGAGAGAGGAACTCCATGTAACCTGACTATCTCTTTAAGATACAAATGGGAAAGTTGATCTAGGGAAAAATTATCTCGTATAGAAAGGAAATAAGCAGATTTAGTCAAGCAATCAACAATAACCCAGATTGCATTATTACCTCGAGGTGTTTTCGGCAATCCCACAACGAAGTCAATGGATATATTCTCCCATTTCCACTCTGGCACTGGTAAAGGCTGAAGCATCCCTTTCGGTAACTACCACTCTGATTTAACCTGTTGACAAGTCAAACACTTCACAGTAAAATCAGAAACATACCTTTTCATTTCATCCCACCAGTAATACTCCTGAAGATCTCTATACATCTTATTATTGCCAGGATGAACTGAAAACGGAGAACTATGAGATTCACATAACAACTCTCTCTTCAAATGTGAATCACAAGGCACACACAATCTCTTCCCAAATATCAAAAAAAATCATTATCAATGTTGAATTCAGGAAACTTACCCTTCTGAACCAGCTCTACCTTTTTCTCCAAATCGCTGTCTTGTTTCTGTGCTTGCTTAATTCTGTCTGATAGAGAAGATTTCACTGATACCAGAAATAAAACAGAAGGACATCCTGCATCAAAAACTTCTATAACAAAGTTCATCAAATCTTTAACTGAAGGATCACATTCCAAACACAACATTGTTAATGAAGCATTAATTTTTTCGACTCAAAGCGTCAACCACTTTATTTTCTTTTCCCGGATGGTAATGAATTGTACAATCATAGTCCTTGATTAATTCTTGCCATCTCCTCTGTCTCATGTTCAATTCTTTCTGAGTGAATATATACTTTAAACTTTTATGATCGGTATATATTTCACACTTTACTCCATAAAAATGATGCCTCCAAATTTTTAAAGCGAAAACAATAGTAGCTAATTCCAAATTATGTGTAGGGTAATTTACCTCATGAGTTTTCAACTGTTGTGAAGTATAAGAAATTAACTGATCATTCTGCATTAGGACGCAACTAAGTCCTTTAAATGAAGCATCACTGTAGATAAAAAACTCCCCATTCCTGGAAGGTAGTGCCAAAACTGGAGAATTCAGCAATCTTCTTTTCAGTTCCTGAAAACAATCATCACATTCTTTTGTCCAGATAAACTTAACACCCGTCCGAGTTAGCTTAGTCATTGGACTAGATAAACGTGAAAAATTTCTAACAAACCTTCAGTAATAGTCTTCCAAACCAAGGAAGCTACGAATCTTAGTTATATTTGTGGGTCTTGTCCATTCTTCAACAACCTTTGTTTTTGCAGGATCCACAGTTATCCCATCTTTAGAAACAATGTGACCAAGGAAAGAAATTTGTTGCAACCAAAACTCACACTTGCTGAATTTCACATAAAATTAATTTTCTTTTAATGGTTTCAAAATAACTCTTAAATGTATTTCATGCTCCTTTTTACTTTTAGAAAACACCAAAATATCATCAATGAAAATAACCAACATTTTTCACCTGAGTCAACTGAGCCATCACTGCAACAAACTGTTTAGTTCTGATTCTGAAAATCTCAGGATACGGATTTGAAAGGTCATTTCCCTCTGTATGCCTTCCCAGAAAAGCTGTCCTATGAAAAATCATTCTTAACACAGAAATATCTTAGGCGAAGCAACATGGTAATCTTTAAATGCTATATCATTTCAATCATACCATAAATTAATTTATAATTTAACAATTTTCTAACTCCTAAAGTTGTCTAAACCGACCTCTGATACCAACTATAAGGCCCCAACATTAAACATTACTTAATATTGAGTTACTTCAAGAATACGCATTGAGGATCTTTTCAAGTTTAGAGTTTTAGAGAATTAGATCATAAATCATGCATTACATTCCACATTTAAACAAAGTGGTTACATAAAAGATAGTACTCATTTTTCCCATCAACAGAAAAATATTTAAAATAAAACATGGATTCTTTCTTGACACTTCCTTGACACTATCATCACATCATGTACCTTTCCCTTGACCTGTGAAAAACATTTCAAAAACTTGGGATGAGAATAAAAAGCTCAGTAAGGGATATAAAAGTATGAAATGAAAACATTAGTCCATGTATGAAATCATACTTTACTTATAAAACATAAGCATGTTAACATACCTCATCAAATCATGAATAAATCATAGAAATCATAAGACATAAAGGTAACTTGAAGCATTCATAACATTCTTACGTAGGGAGTAACCCTCTTGGTTACGTTTGGAATACCCATAATAGTATATTCCCTAAATCTCTTCAGAGAAACCTTAACGTTTAACCCCTTCGCATTACCCAATGCATTCGAGATCTATAATGGGCTCACTCGACCTTAGTTTATCACGAAACCACCCGTCTTCATTATAATTCCCAAGAACCATAACATAATCGTATCACATAAAACATGCATAAAGGAAACATAACATTTCCACTTTTCAATCATAATATATCAATACAAAACATTGATATAAAAACATTATGAAAACCATTTTCAATACCAAAATAAAAGAAAAGTAAAACATGGTATTCATTTTTTCATTTTAATGAAAATTTATGGCTTGTAGAGGAAGCCGAAACTCAAATAATGGTCACGACGGCGGAGAAGTCGTTGTCGCCACATACGTACGACAAAATAACATTCCTTTTGTCATTTAGTAAAATTATTCATATAAAAAAAGATTCCTTTTGAATAGACATAAATGTCAATGGGGTTTATACACTGTATAAAAGAATGTTTTGTATAAAAAAAATATGCCTCAATGAAAGAAGATTGAGACGAAGTCCCTTACCTCGGGTCCGACTTGACTTGATCGTTCTTTAACATCCTGAATAATAAACTTGAGTTAATTTATACTTGATTAAGAACCTTTTTCATGTTCATTATTCCTTTTATATCACTTATTACCATGTTATAAACATTATGTAATCATTTAAGTTAATAACGGTCGTTTTGTCGATATTTGGTACTTGAGGTAAAAGTGAACTTCTTATATTTACAAGTTGTTCACGTAGTCCAATATCCATTATCTCAAGAATGATATTCATGATGTAGATTTCATACATATCATATATATCCAGTATATACATACATTTATAATATTACATAATCTTTAGAGGTATGAAATGAAATGCACCGTTCATGGAGACGATAAGCT
This sequence comes from Viscum album, assembly GCA_963277665.1. Taxonomy (NCBI): domain Eukaryota; kingdom Viridiplantae; phylum Streptophyta; class Magnoliopsida; order Santalales; family Viscaceae; genus Viscum; species Viscum album. The sequence goes on from OY728150.1 coordinate 527,103,399, forward strand.
GTACGTACGCATGAACGCTACATTCATTTCTATGCCATATTAATGGAATTAAAACTAAATGAGAGATATGTATATTTTAATTCCAGAATTATAATCATCATTTAGATGTAACATACATCACATATATCGATTATATATATGTACTTATAATAGTACATTACATTTGGGGATAAGAAATGAAATGCACCGTTCATGGAGACGGTAATCCGTACGTACGCATGAACACTACTTCCATTTATAATTCATATTTAATGGAATTAAAACATAATGATACAAAATAGTATTATAATTACAGTATGGTATCATATATAATATCATTAAATCAATCCTTTATACATACTAAATATGATATTAACGAATCAAATCACTTTGAGGGGGCGGTAGTCCGCACTTCCTAAAATGAAATTATCATGTTTACCCATAATGAAAACCATAAAGGTATGACAAAAATGAAAAATAAAGAAGGATAAGTAAAACATAAACATAAAATATATCATATATAAATAGAGTTACATCTTAATGGCCACCATTAACGGTGTTAAAATAATATTGAACAATCATCGTTTCGTGAGGCAGAAATTCGCCAGCCACATAAACAGTATGTTCTTTAACCATTAGACAGAGTTGTGTGTAAGTGTAGCTAGAATCCTTCTCATAAAAACATCCTAGCATATTTAAGATACTGGTTTTGTTACAAAATAAAAGAATAAAAAGAGTTTAGAGGGTTGGAGAAGCAAAATAAAACATAAGAACACAAGAGAAAACACTACCTTTAAAACGGGTAAGTCTTTTTGATTGGAGCTCAAAGGATTACTTGGGAAGACTTATGCCAAAAGTGAGGCTTCTAGGAGTAATATAGGGATGTTTAGAGACAAAATGGGTAGGGGTTGGCCGATCCAAAGGCTTGAGTGGTGTGGGTAAGGTGGTAGAGGTGGGGGCCTTTTATAAGAGGAGAGGAGGGGCACTCTTGGAAAGTTTTAAAAGGTTACTTTATTATAAAATGAGTTTCGGTTTTTAAAGGTCCCAAAATTATATATTTCAAGGATAATGTGATAGGAGTTCGAAATACACCCATACAATAGGTTTTTGACAAGTGTAGGTCTTAGATTTTACATTATCATTTTTATTTTATTTAAATCGTTAAGTAATGAGGTAATCGCTGCATCATCATGGTGTCGTAAATAATTTACTTTATTTAATGTCTAAAAATTATATAAAAAATATCATGATGTATGAAATATTTTTATCTTTCTAATTAATATTTATAGTCAAAATTATGACTTGTATAACCCCATTTAAAAATTGTTTTGGCAAAAAATACATGATTGTGACATTTTTATTTTAACTTTAAATAAAATATTTTTAATGTCATTTTCCTACCAAAGTGGCTCTATGGGGTCCCCAAGTTGACCCATGGATTGTATTGTTCTTCCATGACACATACAATAAGGTTAGTACATGTGTCAAGGTCATTTCATATTATTAAAACATTATTTTTACCTTACATTACACTAATTACCTCTAATCGCGATTAAAAACGTAAAAGTTACTATTCACCAAAAATTATTTTAATATCATTGAACCGCATTTTACTTATTAATGACAACCACGTATGTTGGATTTTTTAAATTCAAAACACAGAGGTGTTAAAATTTCATTGAAATGAAAAATCAGTTTTTTTATGTACCACTTAGTGGTTTCACTATTCATCAAAAATTGATGTTTTTCAGAAAAATACCAAATATTAACCCTAAGCTATATTTGATATTCCGGACTAAAAAATGATGTCTGTTTTAAAAAATTCAAAACATATAAGTTACATTATTTAATTTAATAATTAATTCCCGCTGTCAGAGATAATAGCGTATTTTTATGAAACAATAAGTATCAAAAGATTGACACTAGTTTAAGTTTAATTTCAAAGTGAAATTAATTCCAATGACCACCATTGGATTAAATGGTAAAAATATATTCTAATTTTACTTCAAAAAAAATTCAAAAGATAATCTAATCATATAAATAAATTACACTAAAAAGAGGTTTAAAATACAACATTTTTCACTATTCATTAAAAAATGAACTTTATCGGAAAAATAACAAAAATTTACTCAAAGTAAATTTTGATGTCCCGATTTTAAAGAATAATTTTATCTGGTCTAATAGAATGTATAAGAGTGACCAAAACTATATTTATAGATGGTTCTCCATCAAAAGGCGATAAGTCGACCTTTAGTGAATGTTAGAGTATATATGCTCAAAATTGAATTCTTTTCTTATTTTAAGCCTTTATCTTTTATTGGATAAATATAAAAACATTTAACAAACATATATAATCATATTTTAGTTATTTATATTCATTCCCGCCAATACAATGGCTGCATGTTAACTACCATTTAAAATAATATTATTTTATTACTAGTGTGCAACGTAAGATTTCAAAGAAACTCTTTGTTGCGTATTGGGTACGCTATCTAACATAGAAACCCCTTTAAAGTAAAATTAATATTTAATTCACAAATATTAATAAATATGAAAATGTTTTATTCTTTATTTACCTGGGATGTTACATTAATGGTGGTAGACAAGGATTAGGCTCTGATCAATGTGGTTCAAGGTAAGAGATTTCACTGGGGACAGTTGCTGATATGATGCAGAAGGACAATATACAGGCCCCCACTAATGCAACTGAGAGTGGGGAGAGCAGTGGGGCACAGGATGATACCTGAATGACCCCTAGCCGTGAGAAAATTGTCACTGGAGGAACACTATGGTCTGGACAGGTTGAAATTTCTATTAATAGCAGTGGTGAGTGTGGTCAAGGTACTGCCCAAGATACTGCTTCTGACCCAGGAGGTGACCTGAGGCCTTAACAGTCTGAAATTCCTATTAATAGCAGTTGTGGGTGTGGTCTAGGCACCACCCATGTTGCTACTTCTGATCTAGCTGGAGCTTTTTTATAGGTTCCTCCTTCCAAATTGACTAAGAAGAAAAAGGAGATATGCTCTGAGCCTTCTCATCTGAAAGGAAATAATATGTTTTCTCCCTTGAGTGGGGGGTTTTGGTCTGATGAAATGGAGGAGGTTGCTGCTAAAGGGATTTCTGGTCCTGAGGTTGCTTCTGGGGAAGATAATATTGCTCTGAAAGAGGAGGCTGGTGTGCGTGATGTTCACAAATACAAAGAGAGTAGTGAGGTTGATAAGACTTCCAAATATGCCTCTAAAGGAAAAAAGAAAGGTAAAGGTAAGCAGGTTAAAGGGAAAAGTACTTATGAGAAAACAAAGGGCCCCCTGACAAGGGGCAGGGCCCAGCGTCAATGATGATATTATATTGGAATTTTCAAGGACTGGGAAATTCCTGTACGGTCAGGGCCCTTAGACATTACATTATGACCTATAAGTCGATGCTTGTTGGTATCGCAGAGCCAATGCTTCTTTTTGGAAACTGTAAAGGCTTCAAATGGAGTTCTCTGGGATTTAATCTTATATCCAGCAATCATCGTAGCTCGAGCATGGATCACTTGTGGGTTCTGAGACATGATAGAATTCAGATTAATTCATTTGTTAGCAGACCCCAGAATATTCTAATTAGCTTCAACAATGCTGGACAGAATATCTCTGTCTCATTTTTCTAGGCCTCAACGTCTTATTTAAGGAGTAGGGAGATATGGGAGGACCTTAAAGCTACTGATCCAAGGATGGACCTGAGGTGGATGCTTTTTGGTGACTTTAACACTATCTTGATGCCTGGGGAAAAAATTGGGACTAATTTTCATGGGACAAAAGCTCATGAATTTTCTGAGTACATTGATTCCTGTAATCTGATTCAGATCTCTCTTGCTGGAGCTGAATTCGCATGGTGTAGATACACATGGGAAGGGAAGCAGGCCAGAAAACTTGATAGATGCCTTATGAAAATTGATGACCAGAATATTGTCCAGGGGGTATTTGGTTTCACTCTCCCCAAGTATCACTCTGATCATAATCCAATCATTGTGGATGTCAACTTTCAGAGGATGTAGCCAGCCCCCAAACCCTTCTGGTTTAATAATTCTTGGCTTGAGATCCCAGGATGCAAGGAAATTGTCTTGGAGGCATAGAGGATTGAGCCCATTGGGATCCCTCTTCATAGAATTTCTGTCAAATTAAAGCACCTGAAAGGGTTTTTAAAGGAATGGAGCATGAAATCGTTCTATAAAATTGATGATGACATTAAGATTGCAGAGGAGGAACTCAGAAGAATTCAAATTGATCATGAACATCATATCATCTTATCCAGGGATGAAATCATGGCACAGAATAGGCTGGACGATCTTCTCATGGTGAAGGATAGACTGGTCTAGAATCCTCTTGATGTGAAATGGATTAAGGATGGTGATAGAAATTCTAAGCTCTTCAATAGGATACATACGGAGAGGAGGGTGTGTGCCTGCAACACGGTGATTAGAATTGGAAACCACATTTACTCTGATGATAATGATATTTCTTCAGCTGTTGTTGACCATTTTAAAGGAATATACTCTAATAATGGATAACCCTACACCTCTAACCTAGTAGACCACATTAGCCCCTGTATTGATGAACATATGAATCAGTTTATTACAACCCCACCTTCCAAGGGGGAAATCAGATCTGCTCTCCACTCTCTTAATCTTGAGAGTGCGTTGGGCCCAGATGGATTCACTAAAAAATTCTTTATGTTCTTCTGGGATATTGTGCAGGATGATATTGAGTGTGCCATAATAGATTTCTTCTTTCATTCATATATTCCCCATGTGATGAATTCATGCTTCATTTCCCTAATTCCAAAGAGGGAGAATGCCCTTGACATTAAATACTTCAGACCTATTTCCCTTGGGAATAAAATACCCAAGCTCATCAGCAAGATCATCATGTGTAGGTTAGGTGGGCTTGTGGATGGTCTGATTACATCAAAACAATTTGGTTTTGTCCCTGGAAGGAATATACAACCATGCCTTTTCATGGCCTCAAAGAGTGTTAATCTCATGAAACAGAAGACAATGGAGGGGGGATTTTCTATTAATATTGACATCCCTAATGCCTTTGACACCCTTAAATGGAGTTTTCTCACTGAGATCCTTCACAGGCATGGGTTTTCGGACAGATTTCTGAATCCGATTAACACTATTTTTGGATCCTCACGGATGTCAATTCTTGTTAATGGCGTGCCGAGGGGGTTCATTCCTTGATCAAGGGGTGTACGACAAGGTGACCCCTTATTGGGTATTTTGTTTTCTATTGCGTAGGATTCCCTAAGTCGATGCTTCAATGAACTTGCTCATATGGGTATTTATAAGAGGATTAAAGCTGGTATTAATAATCATGATCCATCCCATCTACTCTTTGCTGATGACATTTTATTGCTGTGGAAGGCTTCAAATAAAACCAATATCTTACATTAAGGCACTTTTTGATCATTATGAGGCTATGGATGGACATGCCATAAGCTGGGATAAATCCTCAGTTGTCGTTGGCAATGGAATTTCTACTGGAAATAAGAACAGGGTCATCCGATATCTTGGGGTGAAGAGGGGATCCTTGCCTTTCAATATCTTCGGGTGCCTCTTTTCTGGGGAAGGGTGAAATGACAATATCTGGAAGGCATTTATGCTGGTATTACTAATCATCTTTCCAGCTCTAAAGGGGAATCTATGTCCATGGCTAGAAGGGTTTATCTCGTGAACTCAGTTATTACATCTAAATTTGTTTACTCTTTCTCGCTTTACAAATGGCTGTGAGGGATTATTACGGAGCTTCAAAGCCTGGTAAGAAACTTTATTTGGACATGATCAATGTTTGAAAGGAAATTGGTCACGATGAAGTGGAAAGATTGCATAAAACCTGTGGAAATGGGAGGATTAGGGGTTAAAGATCTTCACACCTTTAACGATGGTCTGATTGGAAAATTCACTTGGAGGCTGATATCAAATGAGATTGATGATGAGTTTCTTTCGACCAGGTTCACAAAACGTCTCATGAATGGATATAAATACTACTTCCAATCCTTGGTATGAGCTTCCCTCAAGCAGGCTTATGCAATGATTATGCAGGATTCTAAATGGCTGGTCAGTAAAGATTCCACTCTTAGTTGCTGGAACACCTTGTGGCTGGATCAGCCCTTGCACTCTATGAATGTTCCAGCCGAAGCTGCTTCATTGTCCATCTCAAACTTTTTATCACATCATAATTTGAAGGAGATGAATATCTCTGACTATGTGTTGTCTCAAATTGATAATTATGATTTTATGGATTGTGACAAACTGATCTGGATTCCTAGAAGGACTGGAATTTTTTACCCCAAGGAGTTCTACGGGCTTGCTTGTGGAGGTATCGATCATTCCCTAACATGGATCATGAAATTTAGGGCCCCATTCATTCGGCCAGCCAAGTTTCTCCTGCTTTGGAGGATATGGAAGAACAATCTTACCACATCTGAACATTTGAAGCAAGATGGTTTTCAGATGGCCTCCAGGTGTGCTTTATGCAGGTCTAGGGAGGACACCACACAGAATATATTTATGGAGTGTAGGCAGGCCTGACAACTCTAGATTTACCATTGCTTCCTTGTGGGAATCGCGGAACATGACCGTGTTTGATGGTGCGCATGATTCTGTTCAGAAGGGAATGATCTCTATTCACAGGTATGTGTACGCTGTGTCAATGATCTAGGATGGTGCGAAGGCTAACATAATTTTTGACCTTCAAACTCTGAGATTACTTGGAGTTTCTGGCCGACCCCACAAACCTTTAATGCTAAAATATATCAGAAGGATACCACTGATTTCACCGTGCCTCAATGTGAATATTGATGGAGCTGTGTCAGGTGCGCCAGGTCCATCGTGATACAGAGGTGTTTTCCGCACTTTTCGTGGGTTCATCAAGGGACGATTTTATCATTACATTGGCCTTGGCACCGATTATGAAGCTGAGATATGGGAAATGAGTCATGCTATAAGGTATGCTATCAAATATAATTGGATATGGCTTTGGATTGAATCTGACTCTATGACTGTACTTCATGCATTGAATACTAGAACGCGTAATGTGCCTTGGCGTGTGCTTCCTCAGTGGGTTGAGTGCCTCCACCAATATAATCAAATACACATGGTTGTTTCTCATGTGTATCGGGAGGCCAATAATGTTGTTGGTACATTGGAAGGAAAGGCTCTAATTGATTCTGATATGATGTGGTCCTTCACGGCCCCTGCTTATTGTGCTCCAATTGTGGAGGCGGATAGATGTGGTGTGTTGTATACTCATCTACGTAAAAACACCTTGTATGCCTGACTCTTTATTTTTATCTATTTTTTTGAGGACCTGCCCACACCGGATCCTGATCTTCTTTCTATATACTCAAAAATATAAAATACCATTCATCCATGATACTTTAATTATTAAGAATCTTATTCTTAGCAATTTTTCTTAGATTTTCAACACTTTTGGATTCCTCTTTATTTATAATAAATAATTTATAATAACCACATTCCTTCGACATACAATTTACATCTATATCATATAGAAGTTGTTGAAAACAAATAAAATTAAAAATATGGGATAAAAAACTACCCACATTAAGTCATTTGAATCTCTCATCAACTCTTCATGTAGGTAATTTAGACCAAATTCATGATTATGGACATGGATAATCTCGTCATCATCAATGGTCTAGTCTGTTGGAGGCCAACTAACAAATATTATTTCCCTCAGGGATAAAAATTATAGATCTTATTAATTTTCCCTCAAAATCCTGATTATCAGTGAAAAATAAATGGATAAGTATGTAAGGATCTCTTTACAATGGTATTCTATAGTACAAAAATGAATCTATTCAAATAGGGAAGTCAATTACAACTTATTGTTGGACTCCTGGACTGGCTAAGTATGTGGGTTCGTGCTTAATGATTTTGAACCACATTTCACTTCCCAATCATTTATTCCAGATCAGAATAGATCGAATACATATATAAGACAAACCATTTATCATAATAATTCAGGTAATTTTTTTATAAGGCATCTCTCAAGGTCAATATGTACCAAATTCGTTCCCCTAACATGTAATGCCTCTAACACCTCAAGTAATATACTATTACTTCAAACTCTAGGTCGTCTGTATGGTAGTTCTTATCATGATTCATTAGATACATAGGATAATACAAAACCACACAACAACCCTTCACTAGGACTACAGCTAGACAAAACCATTACACAAAATAATATAGGGGGTACTCCCTACATAGCTTTTGTAATGCCAGGATCAGTTCTGTATTCAATCTCACATAAAACTCCTAAAATATACTCTAGCAATAATGAGACTAGATAAAAATATCTCCATACATGTTATGTATATTCAACAAATCCCAAGACGTGTAATCATTAGACAATCATTTATTATTAGTGTGACATATCTAAATAGCCATGGATCACAAAAACATTCTCCAGTCACCCCAAAGAAAAAACTATTATAACCTTCTCAAAGTCTACAGACACTATAAACACCGATATGATAATACCCAATAAGTAAAATTAATCAATATATAAGTGAAACATGAAGATCATGAAATATAAATACCCAAGAATCTCAATTAAAAATATTATATCATAATAGATTAATAATCATTACATTACATAAAAATTGACACCAGATATATTTAGGTCTATTACCTTTGAAAACCTAGACACATAAACAACTAGTCCATAAATGAGCTAATTCATATCCCACTAAGTTATTCATAACTAGAAATAGTCATAGAAATTCCATACATAATATCTTTTTTCAATTTTTTTTGAAAAATTAATAAATTGTGAGATCACATACTCAGAAAGGGTAAACAATGGATATTTCAACACAACATGCACATAATTGTTTGAGAACATGAGAATAACATTTGAAAACCATAACCTATATATCAAAAAATCATAATCATGATTAATGGAATAAATATATGTAGTTCATAAGATTTGAATAATAATAGAATAAATGACATGATCCAGGAGATTATAACATTGTCATAAGGCATATATTTATGTCATGCACATACCGATAAAAAATATTATGTCAAGGAATGATAAAAAGACTTCCATAACCTGTTAGGATTTTTTTAAACCAACAATGTTCCAAAATTGGGATTGGGATATCCTCAAGGATACCCTCTTTCAGGCATGGGACAACCTTCCATGTACCATCTTTCAGGATTGGGAGAACCATCCATGTATCCTTTTTAGGATTGGGATATCCTCACTTGTACCCATTTATCTCATAGAATATTAATAATTAAACAATGCATTTATGGGATATATAGGCCCCATAAATAAAATAATCCTTAAATTTTTGTGCCATATGGTCATAAAACATTTATCATAACCTAGACCATAGAAAGGAAATGGTTTTCATTAACATGTCATCATAACATAACCCACAAAATGAAAATGGATTGCATAATCAACTCATCGATAATCATAGAATAACTTATGGAAAAATAATGGGTTTTATAAAAATCACTTCATTATAATCCTAAATTAAATGATTAATGAATAATGATTATTTCATTTGATCAAGTACCTTGTAAAATATAGCTAACATCAAAGGATTCCATCTTAGATCCATAATTACTTTCAAAGATCACCTAGAAAATTTCTTGAGAAAAAGAACCATTTTACTTTGAAAACACATATTTAAAATCCATAAATTCGTCAAATATTAATGAATTTTTTTATTTCATATATTCTTGGAAACATGTAAAGGAATTGTTAAACCATTGAAAGGAAATGATAGTGAAAATTATTGTTAATGTCGTACATGTAAAATTAAATATTCCTCTCAGATTTTTTTAAAAGTTAAAAGTTAGTCATTCATAAGAAAAAATAAATATTCATTGAATTTGTTTTAAAAAATTAAAGAATGGGTAAAAATGAAATTAATTTTCTTAATAGTAAAATAAAATTTTATACATTTTTTTAGAAAACATGGACATAGAACAATTTGTGTTTCGATCAAAGAGAGAAATAAATTCATTTTTCCTTAAAAATATTCTTTTGGAATCATGCGTACAAAAAAATATTAAAATTAAATGGAAAAATTTAATTTCAATAAATAACTATAGTAGATTCAAATTCAAGTGTTTCATGAGTGGCAGATCCTGTGATCTCATCATTTGAAACATAATCAAAGAGTCCTGATAAAGAATGAGATTTTAATATTAAACTCTTAAAACATTGAAATCTTCTGATTAATAATACACATAAAATAAATAACCCAATTAGAAAATGTAAATGACCACAAAATACAAAATAATAGTCATAAAATTAATTCATGGGATGTATATACACAATACAAAAAAACAAGTGGGGAATACGGTATGTATCTCAATGAAATAAAAGTTATACAAAAATACCTTACCTAAAATATATAAATTATTCATAAAAATTTAAAAATGATTTATAATAAATATAGGTTTATTAAAAATATATTCAATAACATGAACTATATATATATCATACCATATATTATTTAATTTTTAATATTTAGTACCTCTTTATTAAAAATTCCTCATTAAAATAATACTTCAGGAAATAACTGCTTCATTGTTCATGTGGGTTTTGGTTTAGTATTTTTAGTGCTTTTATAATAGTCATGATTAAATAAAATATATATTTTAAACCATCATATAAATATAATATATATTCATTATATAGGTATTTATAGCAATCCATTAATATTAGAGACAAAAAGTGAATTTCATTGTCCACTGAGATGGCAGGTCATACGCACTCATGAATGTTGTTTCAATTTTATCGGCGGATGGAGAAAAAGAAAGATAGATATTAATTTTACATCATAAAATAATTTTTATGTCATATATATCATATTTTAATCTAAATTATCATTATTTATATCTATGTGAAAGTAAAATTAAATCATATCACATCCCTTCACGGAGGAGGTACTACACACACACACTCACGAGCGATGTAATCAATTTCCAATTGATTTTAATATATGAAGGTATATGAGATATTAGAATTATATATGTATAATTTGATAATATATATCATATATAAACATTAAATCTATCATTATTTTTGTCCATGATAGGTAGTTATGGGAAAAAATTACATTGGTTCAGGAGGTGGTTGTTCGTTATATAGATGATCCACGGTTTGGTTTCCCATTTGATGGATGAGGAGATGGATGTTGTATAAGGAATTAAAATAATATCATATATGTATATGGTAGATAAATATGGTATTATATAATCATATTTTATGTTGTTTGGAAGTATTCGAGAGAAGAATTAAGACAAAAAATGAATGTTTAATAATGTTACCTCTTCTTCGGTGAACCTATTCTGGTTTATAACTATTGATTTAATAAGAGTGTTTAAAAATCAAAATAAGGCATGTAAGAAAATATTTTGGATCTAAGGAAGTTATTTTGATAAGTATTATCAGAATAACTGTTTCTTTAGATGTGTTAAAAGGATTGGAGAGCAAGTTCCCTTTTATAAGTGGGCGAGATAACTCACATAGATTTTTTAAAGCAAAACGTGTACCCATGTTTTAAATATGCCAAAAGGCTCAAAATGGGGCAAGAACAAACCTTATATTTGATACGTTACTAATATTACTAGAAAATGGTATTTCTAAATTTTTTTAATTAATATTAATGGTCATAAATTTAGTTTAATCCCTCAGTAAACCCATATTACCTTTAACTGTGGTAATTAATTTTTTATATTATCATTATTAATTTTCAAAAAAAGATAAATTGACATTAATATATATTATAAATTATTTTGATTCCAAATATGGGATAAATTTTTAAAAAATAAATTCATATAAATTATATAATTTAATCTAAAATTAAACATGCAGATTGTACCATAAAACGGTTTCAAAAATAATTGATCTTTTTCAAAAAAATTTAATATTTAAAAAATTAATTTATAATAAATTCAAAAAATTAAATAAAACTTATTTATTTGCAATAAAATTATTTCCATGAATATAAATATATTACAAACTAAATTAAGTTCATTTTTATAAATATATTTTATTTAACTAAAACCTGTATAGTTTTTTTAATATTTTGTTATTACTATTAATACTGTCAAATTTAATTACTAGATTATAACAAACAATTTAAAATAAGAGTATTAATTTTATATCATGGTATGTTAAAACATGGATTTGAGTGGAAGGTAAGCTATCTAAGAAATTATATTTATTTTAAAAAATTATTTTATAGAAACATAGAGTATTAAATTATACACCCTTAAAATGAATTTCACTATCTAAATTCGACATTCTAATACAAATAAATGAGGTAACCTATGCCTCATCAAATCCTCAGGTTCCCATGTATCTTAATGAAATATGTGGCTTCACCACAAAAAACATACATTATGAGTGGTCTTATTTCATAGAACATTCTTTCTACAGTTCAAATCACCACTGGATATTCCTCACAAGAAAGAATATTCTCAAGAGTTATGGCCTGTAATTTTTGTACATGTGAAGGATTAGGTATGTACTTATTTAAATGAAATGCATGGAGCACATCGTGATCTTGAAAGAGATCTGGAAGAAGTGTTAGGTGATAAAAAATAGTCCCTAGCCAATCAAGAATATTGAAAGGTATAATATACATTGGGATCATATTTTATTTATTACCAAATCTCATAACCATATCCCATGTATAAATTCATAGAAATTTCTTCTATTTGACATGAAATTATTGTTCATACTGATGATTTTTAGCATATTATATCTATCATCTATGAGTTAACTTAATGTGTTGTGGAATGGATCTACCTTTCACTACTATTTCCTCAGGTAAATCCATTCCCAATAGCATTATATCCCCAACCTAATCCATGTAGTTGTATATTCTACCCTAATTTCTATTTAGGGATTCATGAGGATTAATCATAATGTTTTGTGGAAATCTATTATTGTAAGAAAACCCTACTAGAGGAAGGTTTTTATAACAATAACATTTGAAATTTATAGAAAAATATATAAGAATAGCCTCTATGGTTATAATTTTTCTATCTGACTGAACATCTATCTGAGGATGATTTGAAGTTATGAAACATAGCTCTATATCTAGGGCTTACTGAAGAATTATTGAGAAAATCTTTGTAAACATCATATCCTAATCATACACAATTGAATTTTCTACTCCACACAACCCTACCATGTCATTAATGTATATAGTAGAAAGTTGATCTAGAGAGACATTTTCTATGACAGTGGTATAGTGTTAGTACATTGTAATGCGGTCAAATACAACCCATATATCATCATGTCATTTAGATGTTTTGGGGAGTCTCATGACAAAATCCATGTTGATGTTTTCTAATTTCTATTCTAGTATGGGTATTTATTGTGACAACACATTATAATTTTTCCCCATCCTTATATTTATAACACAACAATCACCGAGAAAAAATCTCTATAATAACTCTATTATGTCTCACTAGAAATACTATATTAGATCTCTATAAATCTTCATACTTCCATAATGAATAGAGAATACAAAACTATCATCTTCCTCTAAAATGCATTTCTTAAAATCTAGTATCGAGGGAACACAAACATGTTCCTTGTACCTCTCCATTCAATCATGATCATGGAAAACATAGGAATATTTCTAAAATTATTTCTTATCTCTACATCTTTCTTATGTTCCAATTTATTATTCACTTGGATAAATGGGTGAACACTCATTTGAGAAAGGTAATATATCTCCCATTCCATCAAGATTTACCAAACCATCCTATATAATTACATAAATATCAGATAATTTTTTATTCTCATCATGGATAAGATACAATGATCCTTTCAACTCAAAGAATTTTCAGCATTGTTTGCATTCCAAAAGTGGTAAAGTATTGATTAGTCTTAATATTCAATCAGATCCATCCATCTCCTAGGGTTCATGTTCAGCCCTTTATAAATTAATACCTACTTTAAAATATTTTTCTCAATACATATATCTAACATTTATCCATAAATATAATCCTTCAATATGTATATATATATATATATTGTAAATATTAACTCCTCTAACACCAAATCTTGGGTTGGGTAATTTTTCTAATGATACTTCAATTTTTATGTGGAATAGACTATCACGATTTCATTATTCATGATTACTCATCTCAATCCCCACTTTAATGAATCACTATAGATGAAAAAACTTTATCCAATTTATGGTAATTTAGAACCACTGTGCAGACTATCATTCTCTTAAGTTCCTTGAAATTTTCATCACACTCATTTGTCAAAAGATACTTGTCTCCCTTACAAGTTAGCACATATAGTGGATCAGACAATCATGATAAATTCTACTCAAATCCTAATAATATAAAACCAAATAAAGAAATATCCGGATCTCTGTTAGTTTGGTTGGTCTTGGACAAAGATTAATTTCATTCATCTTTGATGGATCCCGTGATATACCATCCTTTGTGATTATATGACTAAAAAATTATTCCTTTTTACATAAAACAATTTACACATTGTAGAATTTTCATAAATTTTATCCTTACATGGGGTATTCTTCAACATCTCCAAATGATATTCATTCTCTTATTTACTATTTGAATTTATATGAATATAATCTAAAATGACTACCAAAAGTTAATCCTGGTGATCTCTAAAGACATTATTCATTAAATACAGGTACACAATATGGAATTACTAAGAGTAAATGACATTAATATACACTCATAGTGTCCATCTATTTTATAAAATGGTATCTTGGTTATATCCACCTTCTCAAACCTTAATTTAAGATTTTCAAAATGAAGTTAAATCTTGGAAAAGCATATATCTTTGCATAGTTGATCAAGAAAGTATTCTTTATAGGGTAGACTATACTTATTATTGATTATGACTATTTATTAGTTCTTAATAATTAATTTAATGTTTCATGGATCCATATTTCTTTTAAAAAATCTTGTTCACCCCATAGTGACACACTTGGCCAAATAAAACCATTTTCAATGTACTCCTAGTGTTTCTTCTTAAATTCCTGCAACACAATCAAGGCCATTAAATTGAATTTTTTTTGAAATAGGTGAGACACTAGGTTTGTGTTAGACTAATAACTCCAATTAAATATTTAGTTAAATATATATAAATTGTTATAAAAGGAATAAACAAACTACCACATGATAAAAATACCATCAATGTTGAGTTTTCCCCAAAACATCTTTGGTAAATGCCCATTTTGAAGAGGAATCAAGACCTATACAATGGATGTGATTTCTATCAGATATTTATATCTACAATTGAAATAATAAGATTTCATATGCTGTTTTGCTATATCAAACATGACATCCCTTCTTCATTAATTAATGATGAATATATTTATAGAAATCCGACCCATTCTCAAGATGACATAAAATTCAACTCTTGGGAGAATAATAAGATTTTCAAGAAGCACATTGCCACAAACATCAACTAGAGAAGAATCATAAACATGAAACATGATCACCATACCATTAGGGTCCTTAAATGTTAATTTAATGTCTAATCATTTGGGTTCAATATTGATACCCTTATAATGTTATTCATATATAATAGAATGGGTAGATCCAAAATCAAATAAGACATTAGAAGTTCAAGAGTGGATAATAAGTGTTCCTATTACCATTTTTTCATCATACCACTCGTAAGAAATAATTTTCACAAGAGATTTTTCATTATATCTCATATTATGAGGTTTCTACCATTGACAATAATCATTAACCTTCAAATTTGATACCTTGTAAGCATAATTACCATACTTCTTCCACTTGAAACAATGGTTTGTGGGAGGTGAATTTTTGGAATTTGTTACTATATATATATCATTAGCTAAATAATATCCATCACATCTTCATTCATCCACTAGATGAACTTTTATTCCAGGAATAAAATATTTAGTAGTCCCCTTTATAAATTGTACTCTATTTTTCCGTCCACACTTTAAGAATAATGGAACGTTTATCTTTTTTCATCACAACTTTTAGAGCTTCCCTTTAATTCTATATTTCTTTTCATATCAATCCCATGTGATGGATGTGTAACTAAAATATCCTTTCCACTATGATATCACCAAAAAAAGATTCATTAAAAGGTAAAAAATTTCCTTATGTATAATTCCCTTCTGATTCTAGGTCTTATAACAATAAATAATCGACCAACCTTAATTGCATGTTGTTTGATAATACCAAAATCACACCTCACTAGTCTTATAAAATTTTCGTCATTAATTTTAACTGATTCATCGTCATTCTATTTTTTCTCACGGAAGTCCTTATCCATTTCCATTTAAATAATATGAGAAAAAGTTTGTTGTAAAGAAATACACTTGTAAACTAATCCAACTCCAGGGAGATGATTTTGTCCTATTACCTATTATTTTTGACAAGAGTACAATATTGATCTAATTCACCATACAAATAACAGAAATCCAAAAAATATTTTCATGCTCCAGATAGTGGAGAATGGAAAATATCTTTTCAATGTGGTGGATCCATTTATTAGAAACTAGTGGATAAATAGAACCACATAAATAATGTTGAAGTTTTTTCTTGAAGGAATCAATAGAACATTCTTTCCCATATTTTTTATTTTAATTTCAGCGTGATTCATATCTTGAGAAATTTTAATGAGCACTAAAATTATAATTTTCATTCAATCTCCCATAATTTTTGGTTTTATAGGATGAAAATCATTTCATTTTCTATCACACTCGTCATTAAAATGGTTCATTCTAGTTATATATATTGAAAAATGTAAAAAATCAGAGTGTAGGAAATAATAATCTGAGTGGAGAAATACATAATCCTAAAAAATCACATATATGATGTCTAAATCATGACAAATTATTTTCAATATATGATACCTTAGGATTAACATAGGTCAGTCAAGGTCATTATTAAAATACTTCATGATGGTTCATAAAGAATATATTAATTTTCAAAAATATATCGCCCAAATGTGTCAAACTAGGTGTGAAACAAGTCCTATTATCATGCACTAGGTGACAATTGAGTCCAGCTTGATGTGCCCTTCTCAGAGTTATTAACATTAGGTATAATTGTTTTAAACCCTTAACCAGTTATATTTTGTTGATAGGGGTTTAATATCTCATAAATAAAATTCCATAGCTTTCACCAATATTTCAATACATTTTTCAATACTTATACTTTTCCTAATGGTTCCACTTAATGTTTCTCATCCATATTTCCAAAGGTTTAACTAAACATTTCTCTAATACAAACTATAAATACTCTATTTTCTCATACATATATATTTCATATTATGTTATGAATATTCATTAACTAACATAATGATCCACATTATAATAATTTGGGTCTAGAGACTTTAGAAATATGAAAACATAAAAAATTGGTCCATATGTGAGCTATGTCATCTTCCACTAAGTTCTACATAACTAAAACACTTCTTAGGCATACCATACATTATACCACACTTTATAACATGGGAAAAATCATAAAAGTAGTTAGATTAGATTCTCAGTAATGATAAACAATGGACATGTCAATATAACATGGTTATAAGGTTATGAAAAATGATAATAAAGTTTGTAATGCATAGATTGAACATTATAGATATTCAGCATTATTCATAGAATAAATCTTAGCATAAATATTGGAATGTAATATGACATGAATCATAATGGAATAAATAACATGAGCCATGAGATCATAATATTAGTAAATAATATATATTTTTTCCATACAAATAATCATAGAAATTATTATATTAAGGATACCCTATAATACACTCATAACATGTTAGTCATGGGATAACCACCCATGTATCAACATTAGGCTCCAAATAACCTCCCATATAACCTATTTTGATATTGGGATAACCTCCTGTGCACTCTCTTTCTATCTTGGGATAACCTCCTATGAACCCTATGATCTCCTAAAAAATTAATCATTACCCAATGCATTGGAGGGAAATATACATACCACCCTTCACACAATCCATAATGTACTCGAACAAGATCATAAAATACTTATCATTTCATAACCCATTTAAAGGAAATTATATTCATAAAAAATTCAACATAGCATTTCCCATTGAATGGAAATGGGTTTTATAATCATATAATCAGTTTTTCATTTCATATCCCAAGGCAAAAGAATTGGTTTTAGAATCTTCTCTTCATAATAGTCTAAACCATTTAGTCAAATAATAAATATGGTATAATTGGATCATATACCAAGTAAATCTTATATAACATCAAAATATTTCATCATAGATGAAAATTTGTTTTGAATGATCACATGGAACGTTTCTTGACAAAAATAAATTTTCAACTTTGAAAACAATTATATAAGAAAAAATTCATCAACTATAAATATATTTCCTTATTACATTACATAATTAAGAATTTTAGTCAGGAAATCACTTCCTTTCATAATGAGGATATTTTCTAGTATAGAGTTTTATATAATTGGGAGATAATAAATACCTAAAATTATACATATTTATAGAAAAGATACCATACAAAAAATATCCATTTCTTCCAAAATATAAATCCTTTAAAAAACATGATTTCCTTGAAAATCATCAAAACATTAAAAATGGCTTCATTATTTATCTTACATAACCTTATAACCATTGAAAATCATTTAATAACATCAGATAAGAACAAAATTTTTATTAAGGGATATAAAATGAAGGAAAAAAACATTAGTCTATGAATACTTGTAAAGATATGAAATCATTTCCAAAAAGACATAATTATCACTCATATATACACACTTTGTGAAACATGATATTTCCATGAGAATTTCAAAAAAATTAACGAAAAAACAAGTCCATAAAGGTATATTGGGGAATTAATTTTTTAGTTTTGTAACAATCATAGATACCTTATGATTTTCAACCCTCACAACCACCTTAAAATATAACCCTCATGGCTACCATATGGTGTAACCATCGCAGTTACAAATGGAGTAACCATACGAATAACCTCCATATTACACATACCCAATGAATTTGTGGGAGTTATAGGTCTCACCCTAAATCATAAAAAATTCCTATAAACTAGAGCATATTCATACAACATTAATAATGGCATAAGACTATTTATTTTGAATTTTGTAAAACATAATTTTAAAAGAGGATTTTAAAAGAAAAGACCCTTAAAATATCATATCATTGAAGTGAGTCTTAATAGAGTCGATGGAATATGAATATAAACTATAAATTAATATAATTAAACATAATATAAACATAATTCACCACAAAAACAATTTTAGTACCATATAATCAATGAAGTAGAAGGTTAACATAAGGAATGACAATTGGGTTAAGATTCCCCTTACCTTAGGGTTTTTATTATGTAAAACATGTTTAAAACTCCAGTAAATGAATTTAAGAGTGTTATTAGTATTTTAAAAAACATTTTCATGTTTAAAACATAATATGATATCATTTTATAACATTATTTCACCCTTTAGTTATTAGTATTTTATTCCGTCCATTATTTCGGGTACGTTCTTTACAAAATTTTCATGGTCAGTTTGTTTTTTATTATCTTATCATATAACAATGAAATTACAAAAGTGAAATGAAATCGTATTGATATGATTCTAGAATATATAATAATACAATAAATCATTTTTTATCATATATGATGATGATTTATTAGATAAAATATTAATGATATTTTTTTAGATCTTTATTGTTGGTTCCTCAATAATCAAGAACTTGTTTCATTATTTAAATTTATGTTTTGAATAGAAGTTCATTCCTGAATATTAAATTGGTTACATAATACACTTTATGTTTTTTTGAACTATTAAATGAGTTTTATGATTAGCTTTGAAGGAGATAATTGAAATTTCCAACACAGTCCATGATTTTTGTAAACAACACATCACGAATAGTGTTTCTTTAGAATAAGAGGAATAAGAGGGGAAGAAATATGTTGATTATTTTAAATGAATGTGATAACATACATAATATATTTGATTATATAAATTTTACATCTCTGGGAAAATAGAATGGGAATAGAGTTTAAGAAAAGATATGGATTGAAAAGAAAACACATTAAAATGAAAAAGGACTCTTACATCATGATATCTTCTCCTTGAGATCCTCCATAAGGACTTTGGTTTTGGCCTTTTTGTTATACCATAAGGTATTTGATGTGGGGATGAGACTTGAGGAGGAGATTTGGTAGAACATAGACAATTATCAAGGCTTGAGAGGTGTGAGAGGTAGAGGGTAATTAGGGTGGTATTTATAGTGGAGGAGAGGAAGGATTTTACATTATTTTAAATATTATTTTAATATTTTTCCAAGACTATTAATTTTCATTATTAATTTGATAAAAATACTAAAGAGATCACGTGAGTTTGAAAAAATGGGGCTTACATCAGCCTTGCATCACCTGTGATGCAGTGAAACAAGTATTTCGCATTTATCACAATTTATCATATTTTACTATTCATAAAAATCAGGAATTTCAAAAAAATCTCAAAATCTCAGCCTAACCATTTTTCAAAATATAAAATTCAAAAATGAAATCTATTTCTTAAAAATATGTTTCAAAGTATTATTAAGTTAATTTTCAATAAAATCAAAATTTATTCAAAAATTATAAAATTTACAACTATAACTCATTTAATATCACCTTGAAAAATTAATTAAGATTTCATTATCATAAAGACTTAAGAAAATAAAATAATAATTATAGAATTTACTATTCATTATGGTCATATAAATATTCATAAGGGTATGTTAATATTCACCAAAAAATTTTGGTCCCATCAAACTCTAAATGACTTACTGATCACAATTGTAGATGACTGTTTTACAAAATTCAAAACGTAGAAGTTAAAAAATGAAGTTTTAAGAGATAATTTATAACTATATACATAAAATAAATTTTTATTTCATAGAGTCTTAGTATTTCATGAATTTCATTTATTTGTAAAACATTGTGGTATTTCATTATTCCTACCTTCTAGAAATTTCGTCCTTGAAAAAAAAATTATTTATTTACTTATTAAACAAGGGTACCTTTCCCACATAAAATTTTCTGACTCCCTTGTTGCTTCATCAACCATTTCATTTATCCACAAACCATTACCTAGTGTATTACCTAATTCGACAGAACTTATTTACTTAGGTCAAGAATCTGAACAGGTTTCTCTTCATATGAAAGGTTCTCTTCCAGTTGAACTACTTCGTGGCTCAAAATATGAGTTGTATCTGGAACATAGTTTCTAAACATCGAAACATGAAAAACACTGTGTATGTGATACAAACACAAGGTCAAAGATACTCTTTAGGAAAATGGTCCAACATCTCCATTATTTCATAAGCTCTAACAAACTGTGGGATTAATAGTCATTTATTACCAAAATGCATAACACATTTACATAAGGAGAATCTATGAAAAACATGATCACCTACCACAAATGAAAAGTCTTTCCTTCAATTTCTGCATATCTTTTCCTCATGCTCATAGTTTTCCTCATGTTTTGTTGGATCATCTTCACTTTCTTAGCAACTTCCTATACTAATTTTGGTCCAATCAATATCATTTCCCTGACTTTATCCAAAAAAATTAGTGTTCGATGTATCTTCCCATAAAATTCATCAAATGGTTCCATATATATATCAGAATGAAAAGTGTTATTCTAAAAATTCCAAACTAAAGGAATATTATGATCTATACTACCCCCTTGAATTCTTTTGAATCAGATCAAATCATATCCTCTGAAGTCTGAATCGTTCATTTTGACTGCTCATCTTAATAATTATGAAAAGATGTATTGAAATTTTATTATATGACCAATGATTTCTAAGGGCCCTTCCAAAAGTCAAAAGTGAACCTAGGATCTAGGTCAGAAACAATGGAATGATGAACACTATATTACCTCATAATCTACTTGAGGTATAATCGATAAATATTATCCAAAGACACAACATCTTGAATAGGAAGGAAATGTGTAGATTTTGTCAGCAGATCAAGAATCACTCAAAGAACATTGTTACCTCTACAAGTATTTGGAAGTCACACCATGAAGTCAACCGATAATGTTTTACATTTCCAATCTGGCACTGGAAATGGATGAAGAATCTCTTTTGGTAACTGCCTCTCTGATTTAACATGTTGACATTTCAAAGATTTCACAAAAAAATATGAAATATCGCTTTTCATTCCATCCCACCAGAAATACTCTTGAAGGTATCTGAACATATTATCACATCAAGGATGAACTGATAATGAAGAAATATGAGCTCTAAACAATAATTGTTTCTTCCATTGAGAATAATGAGGAACACATAACCTTTTTCCAATTCATAAAACACAATCTTTATCAAGGTTAAATTCTAGAAACTTAACCATTTAACCAATTATACATTTTTATATAGCTTAAGGACTTCCTTATGGTCTATCTTAATTATTTTAGATAATGATGAATACACTAAAACCTGATACAAAACAAATTTACTTCCTGCAACAAAAACTTTTAATCAAACATTTATCAAATCATTAATCAAGGGATCATGTCCCAAACGTAACATGGTTAATTATGCAACATGTTTTTGACTAAAGGCATATTCTAATTTATTTTCTTCTCCTGGATGGTAATTGATAATGCAGTAATTATATTTTATCATTTCAATCCATATTTTAGGCATCATGTTTAATTCATTATGAGTGAATTTATACTTCAGAAATTTATGGTCAATATATATGTGAAATTTGGATCTACATAAATGATACATCCAAATTTTCAAAGAAAAAACCAATGCTTCCTATTCCAAATCAAATTTAGGATAATTTAACTAATGATTTTTTAGTTATCTTCAAGCATATGCAATTATAGGCTCATTCTTCATCAAAATAAAACCAAATCCCTTCAGTAAACCAACACTATTGATGAAAAACTCACCATTTTCGGAAGGCAGTGCCAAAACTAGAGCATTCAACAATCTCTTATTCAGTTTCTAAAAAAAGATATCAAATTATTTTTTCTCAAAAAATTTAACACCTTTTCATGTTATATTAGTTAGCGGGCTAGATTACCCTGAATAATTTTTAAGAAATTGTTGGTAATAACCTTCTAATCCAAGAAAACTATGAATTTATACTATTTTTAGGACTTTTTTATTCATAAACAAAATTTGTTTTGGAAGGATCAATTGTTATTCCTTCATTATTTACAATGTTCCCAAGAAAATAAATATGTTACAACCAAAAATCATACTTTCTGAATTTTCTATATAGTTTGTTTTCCTTTTTGTTTTTCAAAACAACCCTTTGATTGTTTTTTATTCTCCTTTTTACTCTTAGAAAATAACAGAATGACATCAATAAAGATAACCACAAACATATCCAAGAACTCATGAAATACTATAATCATAATATCCAAAAATACAAAAAGTGAATTAGTTACCCCAAATGACATACCAACAAATTTATTATTCCAATGTCTGATAAAAAAAGATTTTTTTATGATTTCTTCCTCTATCACATACAGCTGATGTTATCCATATCTCTAGTAAATCTTGGAAAAGTACTGATCTCCTTGGTGCTAATAAAAAAAGTCATCGATATGAGGTAGTAGATAGATTTTTTAACAATGATGTTATTCATGACTGTATAATCAATGAAAAGTCTCATGGAACCATATTTTATTAAAAAAACAAAATATGAGCAACCAATGGTGAAGTGATAGGAAAAATGAATCATTTATCTAGAAAATCATATAAATGATTTTTCAACTCTAAAAGTTCCATTTGATCCATTCGGTAAGGGGTTTTTGAAATTGTCTTAGCATCAGGAACTAAGTCAATGGTTATTTCAACTTCCCGATTAGGTATAACACAAGGTAACTCAACAGAAAACACATCAAGATATTCATTTACCACTAGAAAATCATTAATCTAAACTGTTCCCATATTCTAAACAATATGAGAAAGATAACCGTCATATCCATATTTTAATCATTTCTATGCTTCCTGATATTTTATCAATTATATGGGTTTGATTTTGTATACGATTCGAAACTCTATATGAAAAGGAACTTCTTTATCTCTACAATCAATCTTAGTATGATGAACAGAAAGGCAATCCATCCCAATAATTATATAAAAAACTTCTAAGGTAAAATAAACAAGATTTTTATGTAATATATTTCCACAAATAACAGTAGGATGATTCTTAAAATTCCTATTTTCTATAACATTCCCCGTGGTGTTTTAATAATAAGTTCTTGTATCATTTTTTATGTGATATTTTCAATTTACCCGAAAATTTATTAGAAAAAAGGAATATGTGCACCTCATATCAAACAGAAATTTATAAAAATGTGAGTAAACAAACAAGGTACCTGATATAACATCATTGGATGGACCGAAATCTACTGACATAGTTGCAAAGGATATCACTACACCATTCTACTTATAGTCTAGCTTCTTTGCATCATTTAGTTATTTCTTTGGGTATGAATTTTTATAATGACCCATCTCACCACATTTAAACACATAATAGTTTCATATCATGATTAGTGTTAGAGTCATTTTAATTACAATCTTGGGCCATATTTCAAAACTTACCACATTGAAAACACTTCCCGGTTTTGGTAATTAATTCTCTAGGATTCGTTTTTACACACATTTCACAAACTAGAATATAGACTTTCTTACCATAAGATTTCTTTTCTGGATTCTTTCCCATCTATTTCCATATATACATATTCTTATCATTATATTCATAGTGCACATGATATTAAAAAAAACTCCATCTCTACCCTCTCATCACATCAGAAAAGTTACTCATATCTTTTTTAAATTCATGGGAGGCCAATTCCCTTGGATACCATGGATTCAATCATGAGTTAAAGTGGTTGATTTTTCAATCAAGTTGCAGAATAATATTTGAAGCATAACTCGTTAGTACGGAGAATTTTTCTTCATACATATCCATTGAATATTTATCCAATTCAGTAAATTGAAGGAATTTATTCTCCATCTACTATCACATAACATTAGGAAAATATTTTTCAAGTAATAGAAAATTAAATTCATTACACTCTGAGCCTTTAATCATCTATCTATCCTGGGTATTTTTTTTACCATTGACCTCCACTGAACAGCTTCACCTTAAAAATTTAAAATGGAAAGACTTACCTTTTAATTATATGAACATCCCACCACATAGAATATACTTTCAAGGGCTTTAATCCATCCTTATTCCGCAACTGGATCAGAAGATCCACTGAATGTTGAAGGGTGTTGCCTCAGGAAATATTCCACTATCATCATGTTCTTTTATGGTAACTCTGGTTATTCTCTTGAATGTATGACACCAACATTTATTTCCAACATCAATAGAGAACATTACTATCAAAAACTTCTCAGTTCAAATCCCAACCATTCCAAGCTCTAGATTCCGAAGGATATTGTTTTGTCAATACCTTTCCACTTCAGTTTCCATTTTTCATCTGTGGAAAACCATTGTGAACAAAAATATATTAGTTGAAGAAACATTTTAATATTTAAATTATATATCATTTCAAATTATCCATAGAGTAAAAAACATTTATGTTATTTTATTAAAATCAATCTAACCCCTAATGCTATCTAAACCATCCTCTGATACAAACTATAAGGACCCTACCTTATTACCATAATTAATCTTAAATTTTATTCAAGAACTCAATTCCTTTCATATAGTTGATCTTTTCAAGTTTATAGTTTTATAGAATTGGGATCATATAATAAGACACATTTATATAAAGAATATACAACAAAAATAGAATCCATTTCTTGAAAAATATAAAACTTTTAAAATAAAACATGATTTCATTGAAAAATAACTATAACATTTAACTTTGATTATTTATTTGAATTACACATCTTTATCTCCTATAAAAATCAGTTAAAACCTTGGGATGAGAATATAAATATCAGTATAGGAAAAAATATGGAAAAAGAAAACATTATTCCATTAATACTTGTAAACGTATGAAATCATTTTCACAAAGACATACTTATGACATATATATACTTACTTGGAATAACAAGACACTTTGATGAGATTTCCACAAAACACATAGAACATAAATAGAACCATAATGGTATTTTGGGAATTACTTTTTTTTCTTAACTATAAGGACTCAGCCATAAAATACTACATTATCTTGGATTAAATGAATTATTCACATTAAGGATCTATTCACATTTATAGTTTAAGCGAATTAGGCCATAAATATTACATTACATATCAATAATTACCAAGTAGAAACATCTACTCAGTTTACATTTTTTCACTATATAAAAACTCTTGAAAAAAGAGTCATATCTAGTTCCATATTTTAGACAACATGTCTTTTCCTTGTTCCCATCCTAGACCCTATTCATCTTTAAGTCCTGTGAAAAACATTTTGAAACATGGGATGAGAATAAAAATCTCAGTAAGGGTTTTAAAATAAAGAAATAAAACATGACTTTATCAATACAAACATAACATAAGATCTTTAACATACCCCATGAAATCATAAGATTTATGAATAACACATAGTAATCACAAATCATAATGGTTACTTGTGGAATCCATATCATACCTACATTATAGTTATCACAGCTACATAGGGAGTTGCGTTGGGAATATCCATCACAGTATATTACCTAAATCTCTTAGGAGAAACATTCAATTTTACCTCTGTCACATTACCCAATGCATTGGAGAGCTATCTCAGGCTCACCTGCCCTAGTTTTATCATGGAACCACCCATATATGTAAACAATTCCCAAGAACCATAACATATTCATAACACATTAAATAAACACAAAGGAAAGATAACATTTCCACATTTCAATTGAAATATACCATTTAAATATATTGACATAAAAAATCCATTATCAAAACCATTTTCAATACCAAAATACATAAAAGGATATATGGTATTTATTTTACTTTTAAAAACATTACTACTTTTTAAGGAATCCAAAGATCAAATAATTCCCATGGTGGCGGAAAGATCATTGTCACCACTCCCATAAAAAAACATTCTTTCTTGGTTGTTTAGTAAAAAAACCATGTCGAAAAATATTCCCTTTGAATGAAATGAAAATCCTATGGTGCTTATATAGCGTATAAAATAATTTCATGTAATAAAACAAAATATGCCTCAAGGAAAAGAGATTGAGACGAAGTCCCTTACCTCGTGTCTAATTTGATCCATTCGTTCCTTAATCTTTGGAATAATAAAATAATGTTAATTTCTACATGAATAAGATCCCTTTTCAAGTTTGTTATTCCTTATATATCACTTATTACAAAGTTATAAATATTATGTAATAATTTAGTTTAATAAAAGTCATTTTGTTTATATTTGGTACTTGAGTCAAAAATGAACTTCTTATAATTACAATTTGATCATGTGGTCAAAAGTTCATTATATACCGAATGATATTCAGGATTTAGATATCATATATATCATATATATCAAGTATATACATGTATTTGTAATAGTACATAACATTTGGAGGTAAGATATGAAATGCACCATTCATGGAGACGGTAAGCCGTACGTACGCTTGAATGCTACTTTAATTTATATTTCATATTTAATGGAATGAAAACATAATTATAAATAGGTATATCGTAATTCCAGTATTATATCATATATAATTTCATTAATTTTACCCTTTATATGTTCCATGTATGGCATGAATGAGTCATATCACTTTGAGGAGGCAGTAGTCTGCACTTTCTGAAATGAAATTATCACGTTTTAACCATAATAGAAACCATAAAGGTATGCTATAAATGGAAAATACAAAATCATAAAGAAAACATAAACATAATATATATCATATATAAATATAGTTCCATCTTAATGGCCACCATGAGCGGTGGTAGGAGATAATATTATAATCATCGTTTCGTGAGGCGTTAGTTTTCCATCCACAGAAAAAGTATGTTTTTTAACCATTAGATGGAGTTGTGTCTCAGTGTAGTTCAAATCATTCTCATAAAAAATTATAGTATATTGAGGATTATTTTTTTGTAATAAAGGAATGGAATAAAAAGAAATTTGGGGGTTTCATAAGTAAAATAAAATAAAAATAACTTAAGAGAAGATGTTACCTCTAAATCAGGTAACTCCCTTTGGATTGAACCAGAAGGGTTAATTGAACTGCATTCTACCTATGTTAAGGCTTTTTGGAGGAGGAGAGAATTGTAGGAACATCAATTGGGTAGAGGTTTGATGATACAAAGGGCTTGAGAGGTGTGAGGAATGGGTTAGAGGTGAGGGTTTTTATAAGGTGGAGGAGGGGCCTTTCAGGAAAGGCTGAAAATATTATTTTATAACTTAATTATTTTTGGTTTCTAAATGTCAAAAACTAATTAAGGTTGAAGATAAGATGAATCATGGTCGAAATAAAGCAATCCAATTATAATTTTACAGGTTTTGGATATTATTTTAATCTTTATAATTTTATTTATTTAAATCATTTTTTAATGAGGTAAACACTACATCATTATTGTGTCATAAATAATTTAATTTATTTGATATCTAAAAATTATAAAAAAAATCCATGATGTAGGAAACCTTTTTAAATTTCCAAATAATATTTATATATTAAAATATAACCTATATATCCCTATTTAAAAAATAATTTACTAAAAGATATTTGTTTATGTAATTTTTTGTCTTTACTTTATGTTAATTAAACAAAGTGTCATTATAACTCCCATGTGGCCTCATGGGGTCCCAAAATCGACCCAAATATGATCATGGTTGGATGTGTATCAAAAAATAGGATTAGGACACAAGTTAGGGTAATTTTATATTATTATAATAATATTTTCTTACCCTTATTTACCATATTTACCCTTTAACCATGGTAAATAAAATATTTACTTAAGTAAATATACATAATGTATTAAAATATAAGTTACCTATGTATAAAGTTTGAATCTCTTGATTCCAAATATCGAATCCATTTTTTCAAAATTCAAAACAAAAAAGTGGAAGAAATTAATTTAAAAATAATTCCCACTGTTAAAAAAAAGTGTGTTTTTAAGAAATAACTACCAAAACATTGACACTTTTTTATGTCCAATTTCAATGTGAAATTACTTAAAATGAACAAAATTGGATTAAATGGTAAGAATATATTATCATTACGCTTTTAAACCAATAAAAAATATAATCATACAATATAAATAAATTATATTAAAAGATAGTTTTGAATTAAAAAAATATTATTTATCACTATTTACAAAAAATGAATTTTTATCAAAAAAATACCAAAATTTTACCCAAACTAAATTTTTATGTCCCTATTCTAAAGAATAATATTTGTTACTAAAATAGAACATATTAAAGTGAAAAAAACTACATTTAAAAAGGGGTTTCCAGTAAAAGGTGGTAGATCGACCTTTGAAATAATATTAGTGTGTTTGTGCTTAAAATTGGATTCATTTATATTTTAAGCCTCTAACGTTTATTAGATAAATGTAAAAACATTTAACAAATATGAATAACAATATTGTAGTTAGTTATATGTATTCTCATTTTTACAATGGTTAGGAATCAACTACCATTAAAAATAATAATATTATATTTTTAGTGTGCAACATAAGATTTCAAAGAAACCCATTGTTGCATATCGGGTACGCCATCAAACATAGAAACCCCTTTAAGGTAAAATTAATATTTAATTCTAAAAATATTAATTAAAAATAAAATATATTATTTCTTTATTTACCTATGATGTTACATCCTTACGCCCTTTTGAAAATTATGTCCTTACAATTTTATTCACTTATCAAATAAATGGGGGTATTTATCCTTCATAGAATTTTCAGATTCTCACATTTCCTCTTCAAACATATGGTTTTTCCACAAAACCTTAACCTGGTTAATTTTCTTATACTGTAATACTTGCTCTCTTCCGTGAAGAATCTGGACTGGATGTTCCTCATTGGAGAGATTCTCTTCCAACTGAACTATGTTTGGAATTAATTCATGAGATGGATGTGACATATACTTTCTCAACATTGAAACATGAAAAACATTTTGTACCTAGGATAAACATGGAGGTAAGGCCACATTGTACTCAACTGATCCAAATTTCTCTAGGATTTCATAAGGCCTAATGAACCTCAGAATCAACATTCCATTATTACTAAAACACATCACACTTTTCCATAGAGAAACATTGAGAAATACATAATCACCTACCTCAAAATAAATATCTTTCCTTGGAGTATCCACACAACTTTTCTTTATTCTCTATGCTATTATCATATGCTTCTGAATCATCTGATTTTTTTTCCATCTCTTCTACCAATTCTGGTCCCATCAGCTTCCTTTCACCTACTTCATCCCAAAAAGCTGGAGTTCGACACTGCTTCCCATATAATACCTCAAATGGAGACATCTGTATACTAGAATGAAAAAGGTTCTTATAAAAAAATTCATCCAAAGAAAAATGTTGGTCCCAACTTCCCTGGTAATCCATCGAGCAAGCAAGTATCATATCCTCTAATGTCTTAATTGTTCATTCTAACTGCCCATCTGATTGAGGATGAAAATATCTACTAAAATATAATTCAATACCCAATGACTTTTGAAGTCCTTTCCAAAAGTGGATGTAATCTTGGGATCATGATCAGATATAATGGAGAGGGTAACACCATGAAACCTGAATATCACTTTAATGTACAACCGATAAAGTTGATCTAAAGAAAACGTATCTCGAATAGGAAGGAAATGAGCATATTTTGTCAATCGATCAACAATAACCTAGATTGAATTATTACCTCAAGATGTATTTGATAATCCCACAATGAAGTCCATGGATATATTTTCCCATTTCCATTCTCACACTGGTAAATACTGAATCATCCCTTTTGGTAACTGTCTCTCTGCATTAACCTATTGACAAGTCAAACACTTCAAAGTAAAGTCAGCAATACCTTTTTTTCATTCTATCCCACCAGTAATACTACTGAAGATCTTTGTACATCTTAGTACTGCTAGGATGAACTAAAAACGGGGAACTATGAGCTTCACATAACAAAATATTCTTCAACTGTGAATTACAAGGCACACATAATCTATTTCCAAATCTCTAAACACAATCATTATCAATGTTAAATTCAGAAAACTTACCCTTCTAAACCAACCCTACCTTTTTCTGTAACTCAATGTATTCCTTCTGCGCTTGCTTTATTCTGTCTGATGGAGATGATTTCATAGACACCTAAAACAAAATAGAAGAATTTCCTGCACCAACAACTTTTATGCCAAAGTTCATCAAATCAAAAACCAAAGGATCTCATTCCAAACATATCATGGTTCATGAAGCATTACATTTTCGACTCAAAGCATCATCCCCATTATTTTCATTTCTCATATGGTAAAGGATTGTGAAATCATAATCCTTGATTAATTCCAAGCATCTCCTCGGTATCATGTCCAATTCGTTCTGAGTGAATATGTAATTTAAACATTTATGATCAGTATATATTTCATATTTTACTCCAAACAAATTATGACTCCAAATTTTTAAATCAAAAACAAAAACATCTAATTCCAAATCACGTGTTGGGTAATTTAACTCATGAGGATTCAACTGACGTGAAGCATAAGAAATTACCTACTCATTCTTCATAAGGACACAACCAAGTACTTTCAACGATGCATCACTGTAATAACTAACTCACCAATTCTAGATGGTATTTCAAAAATTAGAGCATTCACCAATCTTATTTTCAATTCATGAAAACAATCATCACATTATTTTTCCAAACGAACATTACACCTTTTCCAGTTAATTTAGTCATTGTACTAGATAACTTTGAAAACTTTTCAACAAACCTCCAGTAATAACCTTCCAAACCATGAAAACTATGGATATAGGTTATATGTGTGGGTCTTGGCAATTCTTCAACAACTTTTGTTTTTGCATGATCAACAGTTATGACATTTTTTGAAACAATGTGACCAAGGAATGAAATTTGTTTTAACCAAAACTCACACTTGATGAATTCCGCAAATAGTTTCTTTTCATTTAATGATTGATAGGAAACAATTAAATGACTTTCATGATCTTATTTACTTTTATAATAAACCAAAATATCATCAATTAACACAACCACAAACTTATCCCAGAACTCATGGAAAATTCTATTCATAAGATTCATGAATACAACAGGTGCATTGGTTAAACCAAAAGGCCAAACTAAAAATTTATAATGGCCATATATTTTACAAAACATGGTCTTTGGAATATCTTCTTCATTTAATTTCAACTAATTTTACTCCGAACTGAAATCAATCTTTGAAAAATACTAGGCTCCCTAGAGTTAATCAAACAAATCATCGATATGAGGCAATGGATACTTGTGATTAACAGTGATGTTATTTAATGCTCTATAATCAATGTAAAATCTCATTGAACCATATTTATTTTTAACAAATAAGGCAGTAGAACCCCATAGTGATGTGCTAGGTTGAATTAAACCATTATCTAATAACTCATGTAATTGATTATTTAACTCTAAATGTTCAATTTGAGCCATTGGATAAGGGGGTTTTGAAATTGGCTTAGCATCAAGAACTAATTCAAAAGTAAATTCAACTTCTCGATCAGGTATAATACCAAGAAAATCATCAATAAAAACATCAAGGTACTCATTTACCACTGCCACATCATTAATATAAACAATTCCTTTGTTTTCAATAATATGTGCAAGGTAACATTCATTTCAATTTTTTACTAGTTTCTTAGCTTCCTGATATGTTATCAAAAGTAAGGGTTCATTCTTATAAACTAATTGAAAATCTTACTGAAAAGAAACCTCTATAGAACTGCAGTCAATCGTATCATGATAAAGAGAAAGCCAATCCATACTCAACATAACATCAAACTCTACTAGAGTCAAAACAATAAGGTTTGTAGGTAGATTATTTCCGCACACAAGGAAATGAAGGTTCTTATAATTTCATTTTGTTTCAACATTTCCTCCAGGAGTTTTTACCATAAGTTCAGGATTTATATCATGATATGGAATTCCCAATTTACTATAAAACATCAATGAAATTAATGAATGTTTAGACCCCGAATCAAAAAACACATTGGCATATTCTGGACAATCAAATTGTGTACCTGATACTACTTTATTTTATGGGCCAACATCTACTGAAGTAGTTGCAAATTATTTCACCACCCCTTTAGTATTGTAGTCTGGATTCTTTCCCTCAGTTGAGTTCTTCATTGTACACTCATTTTCATAATGATCCATTTCATTCAACTTAAAACATTTTACTGATTGTAAATTAAATTTTGTCTGACCATTACCCTAAACCTTTTCAGCGCAATTGCGAGCTTCATGTCCTATTTTACTACATCCATAGCACTTACCATAATTCAAAATACATTCCCTAGCATTATTTTTACCATAATTTTCATGAACTATAAACTTATGTTTCATACCATCATACTTTTTTCAGTAGTTTTTCTCTTTCGCCTACAACCATGACCTCTTATTCTATTGTTTGTCAAAGAACAACTGATCATCGACGAACTCCATTTCCACATTCTCCACACATCAAACAAGTTTTTCATAAATTTTGAACTCATGAGAAGCTAAATATCTTTGATACTTTGAATTTAATCTTGAGTAAAAATGGAAGATTTTACTATCAAGATCTCGTATGAAATTTGGAGCATACCTTTCTAATCGAGTGAATTTTGCTTCATAGGAAGCCACTGATTCATCCCCCTACCTCAATTCTAGGAATTGTCTTTCCATCCTAAGATAAACCACCTTAGGAAGATATTTCTCAAGAAACATATCTTTGAATTCATCCCAATCAAGAGTAAAAATCTCCTCAATATCCATGATATTTTTCACTGTCGACCACCACTGATCAGCTTCACCTTAAAAATGGTAAATAGCTAGACTATCCTTTTAATTATAGGAACACCCCATGACATAAAAAATCATTTCTATTGATTTAATCCATCCTTCTTCTAGCACAGGGTCAGATGATCCTCACACCGATGGGGGATATTTCCTCATGAAATGATCCACTACTGATATGTTCCTCTGTGGTTGATCTAGATGATCTCGTGCATGGATACCACCACCATTTATAACCTGAGTCAACTATTCCATCACTACAAAAAAATTGTTCAGTTCCTATTCCAATCATCTCAGTTTGTTGATTTAGAAGGTTTCCTTCCTCCTGATGTCATCCTAACATATCTTCCTTGTTTCCTATATAGAAAACCATTCTGAACATAAAATTATCTTAGGCAAAGAAACATGGTAATATGTAAATTCTATATCACTTCAATCTTACTATAAATTTATTTATAGACATTAATTTAACAATATCATAACTTCTATAGTTATCTAAACCGACCTATGATACCAACAATAAGATCCCAACCATAAAACATTACATAATTTTTAATTAAATGAAAAATTCACATTGAGGATCTTTTCAGGTTTAGAGTTTTAGAGAATTAGGCCACAACTATTACATTACATCTCAGTAATTACAATGTAGACAATTTTACTCAGTATCCATTTTTTCACAATATAAAAACTCTTAAAAAAATGAATCATGTATAGTTCTAGGTTTTATATCGCATGACTTTTCCTTGATCCCATCCTTGACCCTATTCATCTTTATATCATGTGAAAAACATTTCAAAACTTAGGATGAGCATGAAAATATCAGTAAGGGTTATAAAATAGAAAAAGAAAATATTAGTTCATCAATACATACATAACATAAGCTATTTAACAGACCCCATGATGTCGTAATATTTATGAATAACACATAGTAATAACAAATCATAAAGGTAACTTGTGGCATCCATATCATACTTACATTGTAGTTATCACATCTACATAGGGAGTTGCGTTTGGAATACCCATCATAGTATATTCCCTAATTATCTTAGGAGAAACATTCATGTTTACCTCCATCATGATACCCAATGCATTGGAGATCTATATCATGATCACTCGCCCTAGGGTTATCATGGAACCAACCGTATACTTAAACAATGCCCAAGAACAATAAAATATTCACAACACATAAAATAAACACTAAGTAAAGATAAATTTTCCACATTTCAATCACAACTTATCATTTATATATATTGACATAAAAAATACTTTATCGAAACCATTTTCAATACAAAAAAATGTAAATGAGTATATGGTTTTTATTTTCCTTTTAAAAACATTACGGCTTGTTAAGGAAGCCAAAGATCAATTAATACTCGCGATAGAGGAAAGGTCATTGTCACCGCTCACGTAAAAAACATTATTTTTGACATTTAGTAAAAAAACTTGTAGCAAAATATTCACTTTGAATGAAATGAAAATTCAAAGGTGTTTATACTATGTATAAAATAAATTCATGTATTAAAACGAAATATGCCACAATGAAAAGTGATTGAGACGAAGTCACTTACCTCATGTCCAATTTGACTCGTTCGTTCTTTAATCTCCTGAATAATAAACTAAAGATAATTTATACTTTCTTAAGATCCTTTTTAATGTTTATTATTCATTTAATATCACTTATTACAATGTTATAAACATTATGTAATCATTTATGATAATAACAATGATTTTGTCGATATTTGGTACTTGAGTCAAAAATGAACATCTTATAATTACAATTTGATCATGTGGTACAAAGTTCATTATATATAGAATTACATTCATGATTTATATATCATATATATCATATATATCCAGTATATACTTTTATTTATAATAGTACATAATTTTTGGAGGTAATAAATGAAATGAACTATTCGTGGAGATGGTAAGCCGTATGTACGCATGAACGCTACATTCATTTCTATTTCATATTTAAGGGAATAAAAACATAATGATACATAATTATATCATAATTAAAGTATAATATCTTATATTATTTCATTAAATCTATTCTTTATTAGTTCTACATAAGGCATGAACGAGTCATATCACATTTAGGGGTGGTAGTCCGCACTTCCTCAAATGAAATTATCGTGTTTCACCCATAATGGAAACCGTAATGGTATGCTATAAATTTTAAATACAAAAGAATAAATAAAACATAAACATAATATAAATCATATAAAAATATATTGCAATCATATTGGACACCATGAGTGGCGGTAGAAGATAATTGAACAATCATCATTTCGTGAAGCCTTAGTTTTCCATCCACAGAAAAAATATGTTCATTACCCATTAGATGGAGGTTTGTGTAAGTTTAGTATGAATAAATATCATATAAATATCATAGTATATTTAGGATAATGGTTTTATTATAAAAGAAATGAATAAAAATAGTTTAGGCGTTTGAGAAGTAAAATAAAACAGAAGAACTTAAAAGAAGACGTTACCTTTAAATCGGGTAACTCCCTTTGGTTTGAAACAAAAGGGTGTGTTGAAGTTACTAATTCCTAATTTAATGCTTCTATTTAGAGTATAGGGATGTAGGTATCTTAATTAGGCATAGGTTGGATGATCCAAGTGGCTATATATGTGGGAGGAATGGGTTAGAGGTGAGGGCTTTTTATAAGGTGGAGGAGGGGCTCTTTAGGAAAGCGTGAAAATATTATTTTATTACAAAATGATTATCGGTTTATAAATGTTCAAAGATTATTAAAATTGAAGATAAGATGACTAACGGTCGAAAGAAAATCATAAAATTATAATTTTACAAGTTTTAGGTTTTATTTTAATCATTATAATCTTATTTATTTAAATCATTTATTAATGAGGTAAAGGATGCACCATTACTGTGTCGTAAATAATTTAATTTATATGACGTCTAAAAATTATAAAACAAATACAATTATGTAGGAAATATTTTTGTCTTTCCAGAAAATATTTATAGTCGAAATGAAAACTTATATAAACCAATGAAAAAATTAATTTACTAAAAGGTATTTTTTATGTCATTTTTGTCTTTACTTCAAGTTAATTAAAATAATGTGTCATTATCACTCCCAAGTGGACCCATGAGGTCCCCAAATAGACCCAAGGATTCTCATGGTCGGAATTTTATCAAAAAATAAAAATATGACGCATTTTTGGTTATTTTTATATTAATATAGTAATATTTGTTTACCCTTATTTACCAGATTTACATTTTAACCATGGTAAATAAAATATTTACTAAAGTGAATATTCATAATGTCTAAAAATAAAAGTTACCTACTTAAAAAATTTGGACCTAATTATTAAAAATATGGAATACATTTTTCCAAATTCAAAACACAGAAGTGGTAGAAATTAAATTAAAATTTATTTCCTATGTTAAAATAAAAAGTGTGTTTTTTAGAAAAACTGTCAAAAGATTTACACTTTTTTATGTCCAATTTCAAAGTGAAATTACTTCTAATGATCAATCTTGGATTAAATGGTAAAAATATATTCTAATTAAACATTAAAACAAATTAAAAAGATAATCAAACCATATAAATAAATTATATTATAAGGCAATTTTGAATTAAAATACATTATTTTTCTCTATTCATCAAAAAATTAATTTTTATCAAAAAAATACCAAGATTTTACCCAAAGTGAATATTGATATCCTGATTCTAAATAATAATATTTTTTGTCAAATTGAACATATAAAATTGAAAAAAACTATATTTAAAAGGGGTTCGACATCAAAAGGTTGTAAATCATTCTTTTAAAGAATATTAGACTATTTGTGCTTAAAATTGGACTCATTCACATTTTATGCCTATAAATTTAATTAGATAAATGTAAAAAAAATTTAACAAACAAGTATAATCATATTTTTGTTAGTTATATTTTTTCCCACAGTTACAAAAACTAGGCGTTAACTCCCATTTAAAATAATAATATTATATTGTTAGTGTGCAATGTAAAATTTCAATGAAACCCGTTATTGCATATCGGGAATGCCATCGAACATAGAAACCCCTTTAAGGTAAAATTAATATATAATTCAAAAAATATTAATTAATAAAATGGATTATTTTTTTGTTTACCTGGGATGTTACATTAACCATCATTTATACCTTATTATTTGTAACCGTCACATCTACCTTACAATGTATCCCTCATGGAAACCTTATGGTGTAACCATCACAGTTATACATGGAGGAACCATATAGTCGGCCACAAACGTAATCATAACCCATGCATTATAGGGATATATAGGACCCAAAATTTATCATAAAAAATTCCCAATAACCAAAATACAATCATATAACATGAATAATTTCATAAAGCATTTCTTTTGGGTTTTGTAAAACTGAATTTTAAAGCAGGATTCTAAATGAAAACCCTCTTACAAATATCATATAATTGAAGTGAGACATAATAGAGTGGATGGAATAGGTATATAGACTATAAATAAAATTAATTCCACACAATATAATCCAAATTAACAAAAAAAACAATTTTAATACCACATAATTAATGAATTATAAGGTTAACTTAAGGAATAAAAATTTGGTTAAGAATTCACTTACCCCAGTTTTTCTTCCGTAAAACATGTTTAAAGCACATGTATAATGATTAAAATCATGTTATTACTATTTAATGGAAACATGTTCATGTTTATATCACCTTATATGATTATCTAATAACATCATTTTACCCTTTAGTTATTATTATTTTGTTCATTCCATTGTTTTTGGTGCATTCATTACATGATTGTCATGCACGGTGTGTATTTGAATTTCTTGTCGTATGGAAATAAAATTCCAGAAGTGGAATGAAATGGTATTAATATGTTCCCATAATATATAATGATACTATAAATCATTTTGTTATTATATATTATGATTATAAATTAGATAAAACATTAAAGATATTTGTTTAGATCATTTTTGGTGGTTTATCGATAATCATGAAATTGTTTTATTATATAAATTAATCCTATGAATAAAAGATCTTTATAGAATATAAAATAGGTTACATAATAAAAGTTTTATTCTATTTCAACCATTAAAATGCTTTTATGATTATCTTTTAAGGATTTAATAGAAACTGAAAACAAATCATCCACGGTTTGGGTAAATGACACATCAAAAATAGTGTTTTTATTTTTTTAGAAAAAGAGAAAGAGGGGAGGAAGAAGGAAGATGAATTTTTTACTTTAACATGATAACATATAGAATATATAAGATAATGGCGATTTTATACTTCCTATATAATTGGAGGGGAAGAGAGAATAATAAAACAATTTAATTGAAAAGAAAACACATGAAATAGAAAGAGTATTCTTACCTCTTGATCTCCTCTCTCAGAGATCCTCCTTAAGACCATTGGTTTTGGACTTTTGGTGATAACATCTGGTCTTAGATATGGGGAAGTTCATTGGATTGGGGAGTTTGTAGAATATATTAAATTATCAAGGCTTGAGAGCTGTGAGATGAAGACGGGAATGAGGGTGGCATTTATAGTGGAGGAAAAGAGAGACTTTATTTTAATTATTATTTTAATATATTTTTACAATAATTTGAATAGTCTTCAATCTAGTGATCAAAATAGTTAATAGATCATGTGAGTTCTAAACAAACGGGCTTAAATCATCCTTGAGTCATCGTTAATGTAGTAAAACATGTAATTAGCATTTAACGCAATTAATAATATGTTACTATTAAAAAAATGAATTTCAGAAAAATCTCAAAAATTCAACCTAACCATTTGTTGATGTGTATAATTTAAAAAGTAACTCCATTTTATTGAAAATAATTTTCAAAATATGAAAATTTTATTTTTTTAATAAAATAATACATTATTAAAAAATTCAAAATTTTAAAACCTTAACTCATTTTATATCTCCTTGAAAAATTAATCAAGATGTAATTATCTTAAATCCTTACGAAAATAAAATAATAACAAAATTTTCTATTATTTATGGTCATATTACTATTAATATGGGTATGTTACTATTCCCTAAATATCAAGTATGTTCTATCAAACTAAAAATAACAAACTGATCACAATTGGAGATGACTATTTTTTAAAATTAAAAACATATAAGCCGAAAAATTATGTTTTAACAGATAATTTATACCTACATACATAAAATAATGTTTCGTTTCATAGAGTCTTTTTATTTCATGCATTTAATTTATTTCTAAAACCTTTGGGTGTTATATAAACTATTAAAGAAAACATATTATTTGAAATTTTCCTTGGATAATTATGAAGGAAGCTTTAAACTATTGAGTGGTCATGAAGGTAGAAAATTATTTTCATTCCATAGATGTTAAAAAAACATTCCGATTATATTTTTAATAAAATTTACATGTACAATGTCTGAAAATTTATAGGAATATTTATTAAATCGAATTATTAACAAT
Source organism: Viscum album (assembly GCA_963277665.1). Taxonomy (NCBI): domain Eukaryota; kingdom Viridiplantae; phylum Streptophyta; class Magnoliopsida; order Santalales; family Viscaceae; genus Viscum; species Viscum album. The sequence continues at coordinate 527,143,814 of OY728150.1, forward strand.
AAAAAGATTTAAAAATTTAATTAATTTTTTTAGAATAATGAGAAAATTATTAAAAAAATTATAATACATGGACATGGAAGAAAAAGTGTTTTTTATAGAAGGGAAAAATAAAATCCATTTTCATTGAAAATATTCTTATAAACTAAAGTGTAAATAAAGAGAGGAAAATGAAAAAAAAAGTTATTTACCTGAAATTACTAGAAGATAAAAAATTTAAGTGTTTATTAATATTTACCTCGTAAGAATTCAACCTTAGAAGAGAAATCAAAATCATTTCTGAAAAATAATGAGATTGTAACATTAAACACATACAAATTTTGTATCTATTTAATCATAACAACAATAAAGTAAATATCCCAATATGGACAATTAAACCACTTAAAAATCATCATAATAGGCATTAATGGGTATTATATAAACTATATTAAAGAAACTAGTGGGGAATATAGTAGTTTCCTCACATAAATAAAAGTGAGACAGAAATCCCATAACAGAAACCTCAAATTTCATTTAACACATTTCAAACGACTTTTTAATGACTTTATTTTTATTAATAATATATTATATGACCATAATCATACATATCATACCATATGTCATTTACTTATGACCTTTTATTAAATTTTTATTAACAATTCCTACTTAAAATCACATATCAATTAATAAATGCTTTGTTTTTGTTATATGTGTTAGTTTGGTATTTTGGTCATTTCAAAATGAATAGGGTTCCATAATATAAATAAATTTAAACATGATATAAATATCATATAAACTCAATAGATATGTTATTTGAGTAATCTAATTAATTTAATGATAGAAAATGAATTACACTATTCATTAAGATGGTATGTCATACATACACATGAACATTATTTATATTTTATTGAAATGGAAAGAATAAAATGTAAATATTAATTCAAATATATAGAATAATTTTTATATAATAAATATCATAATTATTCATTTATCTTATACTTATAAACAACCACGCCAACATAACAGGAGATAACATATTACACTGCCTCATAGAGGTTGTAGTCCACAAGTATGCATGAGCGATGTTATAATTTTACAAAAGATTGGAATGAAAGAAAGAATTTGTGATATATTAATTAAATGAGTATACATATCTCATAAAATCATATATAAACACAAAATCCATCATTATCATTTGATGTGTTTGGAAAATCTTGATGATGAATTAAATCAGTTCTTGAGACGGTAGGCCTCCATAATAAGGTAGCTGGATTTATTTCCCATATGGTTATAGATTATATGGATGTAGGTTATTATATGAACATAATAAAATATAATATTATGGTTTATATATATATATATATATCTTATTATATCATAATATTTAATAATATTTTAAGGAGGTGGAAGAAGAAATAAAATAAAAACATACGTTTAAGATTTTTACCTCTTCTTCAGAGAACCTATTTAGTTTTATACCAAATGAATCATACAGATAAATTCTTAATTAAAAAAATTCATCTAGGATTTGGTGATGGAATTACTGAAATTATTTTTATAGGGATTGGATTAACCAAATGTGGTTAGAATTGTGAATAGGTAAGGGTAGTGGATTCCCTTTGATAAGTGGATGAGAGGACACACTTCCAATTTTTGAAAGGAAATAGGTGTTCCTACATTTTGATATAGTGAAATGGTTCCGAAATGAGTAGTTATATAACCTTAAAAGATATAAGTTCCAAATATGTCTATATAATGGGATTTGGGAATGTTTTTAGGTTATTTTAACCCTTATCCATTTAGTTTTACAACCATTAAAATCATTTTACCCCTAACCCCAAATTTTAATTTTTTACATTCTTTATGATTCCCAAAGACAAAAAATTATGATTAATACATTATACAATATAAATTAATCTCATTCCAAATATGATTTGTTTTTCATTTTTAGTTTACTAAAGTTTACAAATTTAATTTATCATTAATCTCACAAATGTGATGATTTTTTTTCGAAATGAATCTTTTCCAAATTATGAAAGGTTTTAAAAACAAATATAATTTTAAAATTCCTTTAAATTAACTAAATTTGTTTTTTAATAAAATTATTAAAATACCTTTTCTTTTTAAAAATTTTAAATAGTATTTATCTTTTTAAATTCTTTAAATGAAAATGAGGCTTTTAATAATTTTTTTTTCAATTTAACATGAAATTATTTATTTCCAAAAATTCTCATAATATGATCCTAAGATAGATTTGAAATTTTTATTTCAGAAATTATATTAATTTTTGAAAATAACATTCTAAAATATTCAAAAATTATTTACTATTATTTTTTCAAAAAAAGAAACCAGAATCATTTTTAAGAGAAATCCAATTTTCTAAGAATATATACACTTTAAAAACATTATGTATTTATATATATATATATAACTAAAACCATTATAATTAATTTTTGAAATACGGTTAATCCTATTCCTACCACCATATTTACTAGCTTTGTTATAATAATCATGTTTATTTTACCATATTAATAGTATATCATAGATTGTTAAAACTCAGTTTTTCATGTAACGCAAGGTATCTTAGAAATAAAGATTATTTGAAATACAATTTCATAAAAACTTATGGTATTACATACAATTAAAAAATCTTCCTTTGTTTAATCAAAATAGCCTCTAAGTGTTTCTCATGTTCCTCCACATAATATATCATATGATATTATTACCAACAAAAAAACATTGATGGAGTACATATATAAGTAAAAAAACTAGATTTATAAAATCCATGAAAATTATTGGTGAACTTGATAGTTAAAATGGAATAAAAAAAATACTCAGTCAAACCATACCTACTCTTGAAGCTAGTGAGAGAAATGTATAATTTACTCACTCTCACCTATTGATAACCATGCACCATATCGATCTTAAAGAACACTGATTCACTTATATGATGGTCAAATAGTGTGCCAATACATTTATGTGGGAATTGTTTTAAACAACAACGAGGTTTATCTTCCAGTAGTCAACAAATTACCTTAATGAACCATATTCTATCTTGATGAAGTGGTCTGGAGAACCCCAAGAAGATATACTCGACAATTATAATCCCATGGAATGAAATTCTGTTAACTAATCCTCTAGATCATAATGTGGCATAACATAATTTTTTTAAATAAAATCTAAAAATGGATCTCTGTCTATAATATTCTCAATAACAAACTCAATTTATTTACTGAGTGGTAACATAGAAAACTCAAGATGGATAATATCTTTAAACTGATCTTCTATGAGAGAAAAATATTTCATGGTACCTCCCAATCATCCCCAAAGAGACTTAACACTAAGGATATAGCCCTACCTAACTATCAATGGTCTGGCCCAACATGACCTACCATCATGTTAGTACCTCTCCCATACACAGAGACACCACCATGAGAATATTTTAAAGTCATATGTATGTCACGACCTGTCCTTGGGGCCTGTGCCGTGACTACCCCAAGCCCACCTTTGATAGTCCAGGGGATGGCGACTCGCACCAAAGGCGTAAATCCTGATAAAAAGGGAAGAAATTGCCTTTATGATAGTAAAAAAACACAATAGAGTACGCAAGATGAAGTAAACACAAAGTAAAACTGAATACAGAGTAAGTGCTGAAAGGTAAATGGTACAGAATACAAACCCAACTGAAAAGTACATTACAAATGAAAGTCTAGTAGAACAACAGAAAATTAAAATAGCAACCACTAAGTCATCCTCATAGAATCCCACCTGAAGGGTGGGTACAGATGGTCTCCTCGGTACCTCGGGTCCGTCCGTCCGCTCCATGTACGTCCCGCCAAGTGGTCCACCTCCGGGTACCGTCCAGCTCCACAAGTGTCTACCATGATCAGTGTTGTCCATCGTCTGCATCCAACACAATGTAGTGCGGGCATAGCCTGTGTAGGGGTGAGTATAACAATACTCAGTAAGGATCCCGAGACCCTCGAAGGTCTCGCAGAATCCACAAAGGTTAAATCACATAGAAAAAATACAATCATGAAGTATTAACCAACTCTACTTAGGTATATTCCCATATATATAACTAAGTTATCAATCACAGTTCGGCTCCAACTCTCGAGCCCAAGAACAACCCAGTCCACACAGGAAAGAAGTCAATCACATCGATGATATTGATTGAATGTGAAGACTCATCTCACACATGTATACATATTTCTTAATGTGATAAGAAGATCATATGTAGTCACTGATTCATCTAAGATGTCGGACCCACGTAGGATACTAGACCAGGTATGTTGTCGGACCCATGTAGGATACTATACCAGCTACTCTGTCGGACCCATGTAGGATACTAGAATAGAAGACAAAATGTCGGACCCACGTAGGATACAAGAACAGTAATCATCGTCATCGAACCCACAGAGGATTCATGTATGGTATTCATCATCGCCGAACCTATAGAGGAATCCATTACGGTAGTTGTCGTTGCCGAACCCATGGAGGATTCTTGTACGATAGTCGTCGTAGTTGCAGCCAACTCTAGGGTTCCCGCACACAGCATGCTCGATTCCGGGAAGTTCCGCTCCTCGATCCAAGGGGGTCGATACAAAAAATGTCACGAAGTCAGGATTTGATGTATCCCGAAGTTCCGTCTCGTCAAAAAAAACCCGACGCGACGGACGATGCGTCAATTGGACGCCCGATCTAAAAGGTATTGGCTTTTCAGTTCCAGGGGCCCAATTGAAAATATGCTCATTCTTAACCTGACTATTTTCCAAAGTTGTCTAAAACTCACTTAGAATATTGATAAAGGACCGCCTCATCGCAAGGGGCCCAGTGCCACAGATAGCATGTCGATCAGATGCGTTGTCTTAAAGATATTCACGTTTAAGTGATAACGGGCCCGACCTGTTAAGCCCAGTGGGCTGGCGGGGCGGGTCGACCCGGTTTTGGCGGGTCTGACCCAGCTGATGGTCGGACCAGCCCGTTGTATCACAAGGTCCAACCCAAGGGGCCCGGCCCGACCCCAAGGGGCACGACCTGGCCCGAGGGGGCGTGGCCCTGTTAGGCAGGGCGCGGCGCGGCGCGGCCTGGCGCGGCACTACCGAACCCCGAATGGCGCGACACGACCCGAAGGGCCGAACGGTTGGGGGGGGGGCACTTTCCCAAACCGGCGATGCCAAGAGGTGCTGCCCTCCTAATCGGCCGGCCATTCTGGCGCAAGTGGCCCGCTCAGGTAGGCCACATTACAGCTGCGTGACACCTTCAGGTGCTGCGACTTCTTCACCCTGCCGGCCGACGAGCCGGCCAGTTCACCGCTGAAGCGGCCCACGGATTGTGGGCCGCAATCCTCCATAGCGCGACACCCCTTGTGGCGCTGCGGTCTCCCTTTGGGTCGGCGGGCTTCGGCCGAGCGGCCCGCGATTGCGGGCCATGGTTCTTCCGCACAAGGCCAGTGCACGGCCGCCACTTCTCCCGTCTCCACCTCTTCTAACGCGCCTCAATCGCAAACATAGAGACTACGGAGGGTCGTCGGGTCGTGTGCGTTCGGCCCACGCCCTCTGTGTTAGGAGGTAGTAATTGGCCAAAGTCAAACCATGTTTCTCACCAAATAACAAGATCAATTTTAATCAATTAAAATTGATCATAATTCCCCTACTTAGAAATTGGCATCTCACATCGTCGAGTCGTGGAAGACAAGCACCGCAGAGGTCGGGCATCACAGATGAAGAACATCGATTCTGTTGACGTCAGAGTGCACCCGAAGAAGAAGCATCGTGGGTAACTTCGCGTTCTTCAAATCATAGAGTGTTCTTCATCGAGGGAAAAATTCGTTCTTCATCGGAGGATTTCTTCGTCGAAGAGAGGAACACGTTTCTCAAGAGCTCTGCCAAAAATATCTCAACACAAAAATTACCCAAAATAAAATAACAACAAAGGCTATTAATTATTAACACATCTAATTCAAATATTCAAAAGACTTTAATTAATTAAGTGAATCACCTAATTAATTTACCATGGGCTGGAAAAATTAATTAGAGAGAGAAGAAGGTGAAGGGTTATTTTAAAGTTCAAAAGTGAGGGGTTGTTCAATTAAATGAAGAGGAGTTAATGGGGAGGTTTAAGGGGAGGTGAAGGGATTAAGCTCATGTGGGCCCCACCTCACAAATATCCTCTCATGAGAGGTTATGTGGGTGTGGGCCCCACCTCTAACTCCCCTTGGAAGGAAATAACCAACCTCCCTAAATAACATTTGTACACAACAAATTTTATTTATTTTATTCTAAATCCCTAAATATTAACTCTCAACCCGCATAAAACAAAACATCGGTAAAGGTCCCATTTGGTGAATATCGGCGCCGTGAGTTCATCGGTACCCTCATATTTCAATTCCGAGCACCATTTCAAAATACAGAAAAACCCACACATACATTTACTGAACATATCCGAACAAAACATCAGAAATTTATTCCGGGCACACTAGGCCTCAGAATCAAGTGCCATGAGAAACCGTAGACTCGTAAAATTCCAAATTATTTAAGAAAAAAATTCCCTTTAAATTTTCTGGGTCTTTACATTAATCTCACCTCTAGGATTTACGTCCTCGTAAAACTATAACACACACTAGGAAAACAAATGGGGGTACTGAGCTCGCATCTGAGCCTCCCGCTCCCAAGTGCTCTCCTGGAGGTTCCTGTGATGCCAGCGAATGCGAACCAGAGGAATCGACTGTCCACGTAGGACCCACTCCTATCGATCCTCGATCTCCACCGAGACCTCCAAAATTGTCACCCCATAATCGATGTCTAGCTCCCCGTGATCGATTATGTGGGCTGGGAAGTGCACGTATCTCCTCAGCTATGATACGTGGAAGACGTCATGCACCCGGTGCAACTGAGGTGGAAGGGCCATGTGGAAAGCCACCTCACCTACTTTGCTGAGGACCTGGAATGGTCTGATGAAATGCCGAGATAACTTTCCACCACAACCAAATCTCTGTAGACCCCGTCGAGGTGAGACCTGTAAGAAGACATGGTCCCCATACTCAAACTCTGGTGTTCTCTGCCTCCTAGCAGTATAGGAATTCTTTCTGCTTTGTGAAGTCTTCATCCGCTCCTGGATTATCTGCACCTTCTCCGTCGTATCCTGAACCATCTCTGGTCCTACGAGTGATGACTCTCCAGGGTCAGTCCAGCACAGAGGTGATCTGCAAGGTCGGCGATACAGTACCTCGTATGGTGCCATCCCGATGGTGGAGTGGCAGATGTTGTTGTATGCAAAATCCACCAAGGGTAGGTGATCCTCCCAGCTGCGACCAACATCAATGACACATGCACAGAGCATGTCCTCGGGAGTCTGAATGGTTCTCTCAGTATGACCATCCGTCTGAGGGTGGAAGGCGGTGCTCAGACGTAGCTGGGTCCCAAAAGCCTCCTATAAACCCTTCAATAGCAGGAAAGTGAATTGAGAATCTCGATCAAAAATGATAGATGATGGCATACCATGAATCCGTACAATCTCTTGAATATAGAGGAATCCAAATCCCTCTACTGAGCCCTTCTCTCTTATCGGTAAGAAGTGGTCCAACTTGGTGAGTCGGTCTACGATCACCCAGATAGAGTTTTGTCCTTTGGATGTACATGGAATCCCCATCACGAAATCCATAGATATCCCATCCCACTTCCAGTCTCGGACCGCTAAGGGCTGTACCAAGCCATCTGGTACCTATTGCTCCGCATTTACTTACTCGGAAGTGAGGCATCGTGAAACGATCTCTGCTATAACCTTCTTCATACCCGGCCACCAGTGCTATCGTCTGAGGTCCTGGTATATCTTATCCACTCCTGGATATACCGCTAGAGGTAATGTGTGAAACCCCTTCAGCACTTCCTCCTATAGTGCAACTGGTACCATGGTACATCCCCTGAAGAGGATGTCATGCTCTCCTCCTTTAGAAAATCCATCAGGCATCTGCCCTGTGGATATCTGAGCATGTTGTGTCTCATAGTCAATGTACCCACGTTGTGCCTCTCTGAATCTCTGAATGAATGGAGGAGTGAATGTGAGTGACTGTAGAAAGGATGATCCATCTCTATCCACAACGGATATTTGCAACGTGGCTAGCTGCTCTGCCGCCTCTCCTAGAAGCTGAATGCCCGATCTTCTGATGAGAGCATCAGATGAAAAATTCCCCTTCCCATGAGTATAGACTGTCTCAAAGTCATAGTCCTAGAGGAACTTGAGCCATCACTGCTGTCTCAGGTTCAGGTCCTTCTGCAAAAATATGTACATGAGACTCTGGTGGTCAGAGTATACTGTAAAGCAATCACCCATCAGATAGTACTGCCACATCTTCAAGGCGAAGACCACTACTGCTAACTCCAGGTCATGGGTATCTTAGTTCTTCTATTGCTGTCTCAAATTCCATGAACCATGCTTGATCACTGCTTGCTCTTGCATCAGGACACACCAGAGTCCGGTCCCTGATGCGTCACTGTATACAATGTACCCAACACCCGTATCTGGTAGCCTCAAGATGGATGCACTGGTCAACCTCTGTCTTAGCTTCTGAAAGCTCTGCTGACATCTCTCTTACCACATGAATGGTTTTACCTTATTCTTCAAAGATTAAAGTGGTGTTGTAACTCTAGAGAAGTTTGGAACAAATCTCTGATAGTATCCAGCCAGAACCAGGAAACTTCGCACCTCCATCACGCTCCTGGATGGCTCCCAAGCAAGCACTGCCTCGATCTTCGCTGGATCCACTACAACTCCTGCCTCTGAGATGACATGTACTAAGAAGTGTACCTCTGAAATCCAGAACTGACACTTAGAGAGCTTACCATAAAGCTGGTGTACTCAGAGTGTATCCAGTATAACCCGTAAGTGGTAGGCATGCTCCTCCTCAGCACTCGAGTAAATCAGTATGTTTTCAATGAAGACCATGACAAAACAACCGTGGTAAGGCTGGAAGATTCTGTTCATGAGACTCATGAACACTGCTAGAGCATTGGATACGCTGGAAAGCATAACCAAGAACTTGTAGTGGCCATACCAACATGTGAAGGCCATCTTCTGCACATCCTCGTCTCAAACTCTGAGCTAGTGATAGCTTGAACATAGGTCTATCTTCGAGAACCATAAGGCTCCCTTAAGATGATCAAAGAGGTCATCAATCCTCGAGAGTGTGTACTTGTTCTTTACGGTCACCTGATTTAGGTGACGGTAGTCGACACATATTCATAAGATCTCATCCACCTTCTTGGCAAACAAAATCGGAGATGCCCAGGGTGAAACACTGGGTTAGATAAATCTCTTCCCCTGCAAGTCCTCCAGCTGTACCCATAGCTCATGAAGCTCGGCGGGAGCCATATGATATGATGGAGTAGATATCTGTGCTATCTCAGGGTATAGGTCTATGTTTAAGTCTACCTCTCTGTGAGGAGGTAGTCCTGGAACATCGTCTGGAGAAACGTCTGCATACTGATCCACCATAATAGGAAAACTCGGACTCCGCACATCAACTGCTCCAAGGATGAACTAGCCAACTGATGTGTGATCAGCTATCCTCTCCTCTACGTAAGTCCATTCTATGCTGAAAAGTCTCCCTTATCGCCGGTGAAGGTGAATCTACTCCCATTCATGCAAAAAAACCACACTTTGCACCTAATACAGTCAATCTGAGGATGGACGGTAGATAACCATTCCATACCCAAGATGACGTTGTAAGGCCTCAACGTCGCTACAAGAAGATCCCAGCCGAAGCTCTCGCCTCCTAGAGTAATCATACACTGTTGGCACCAGTGAGTAATCATCGAGTCTACGCACGTAGGAGTCTCTAACTATATGGATAGAGCCAACGACTCCGTCTAAATCTTCGAGCTCCGAACAAGGGTAGCGGCAATGAAAAAATGACTCGCACCTGTGTCTATAAGTACTGCAGCAAGGGTGGAGTAGACACAGATAGTACCTCAAATCATCTCAGGTGCTATGTGGTCATAAGCCTCCACTGCCTGGAGCCGAGCCTACATCTGCCCGCCAGCTCCCTGTGGTCGGGGTGGACCTCTTGGTGGTGGTGGTGGTAGAGCCTCAAAACGTCGTCCACCACCCGCTGCTCGGCCAGCTCCTCTGTCTTGTCTGCCTTCTCCCTGCGGACCACCATGGTCGAACCTCTACCTATTCCTAGGAGGTCCCTCCACTGTCTGCTACTCATCTACATGGAGGGTCAGGTAGTCTCGAGCCATGTGACCTTGCCCGCCACATGCATAGCACTGCCTGCTCCTCGTATAGATGGATCTATTTCGGGTGCCCCGCATAACCGAAAATGTATCCTGTGGTCGCTCTCCTGATGGTCGGGTCCGCTTGGACCTCTGCGACATCTGTCTACTGCCAGCTGTAGAAGACTCTACTATGTATCTCCCTGAGGTGGGTCTCACTGCTTGTGTCGGCTCAGTGAGAAAGCTCTCTACAAGAAGGGCTCGCTCGAGCACTCCCGCCTACGTCGGAATGCTGAGGGAGATCATCGAAGCCCTGATCTCGTGCCTCAGTCCCTGCTCAAAGGTCTGGGCCCTGAAAAATGGGTTCCGTACCATGTATAAGGAGAATTTCAAGAGGACATTAAATCTCGCCGAGTACTGAGCTACTGTCATGCTGCCCTGCCATAGGTGAAGTAACTCCTGAATCTGCACTGCACGAAGGGTGGCTGGAACAAACTCTGAGCGAAAGAGACTCTCAAAGTCTGTCCAAAGTAGAGATGCCTCGTTGTGCACCTAGAGAATCAAGATCCACCATCAACCTGCTGCTGTGTGTAGGAGACTCATGACAAGGATCACCATAAGGTCGATTGGTGTCCCTACCAATATGAAGACTCTAATGACAGCCTCCAGCTAATCCTCGGCTGCCCGAGGGTCCGTCTCCCCGCAGAACCTATGCGGCCTCTGTTGCTGAAACTCGTGCAATGCACTCAGGGGACATGCACTCTCTACTGCTGGGGATGATAGTATCGGTGGTTCAGCAGGTAGTGGTACCACTGGTGCCTCCGCTGTGATGGGGCCCTGCACCGAGGCCTCGTCGCTCGGTGGGCTACAATCTCGCAAGTGACTCGGAACCCTAGCTAGCTGCCTTCATGGGGACATACTGAAAAGAAATAGGTATGCCACAGTCAAACAATATACCCGGTGAGTTGACATAAAGTAATCACAAATAAAACTTTTGAAACACACATGAAATCAGTGTTTTCGTGCACTGAGTCAGAAATCAGAGGTCAGGGTCCTGGTGTATGGATACGTCGGCCGCCACACCAACACTGGACTCCCTGGACTGAAAACCACACTCAATACTCTTAACATTATTGCTTCACATAAAGGAATGATCATATTCTTGAGTTATGTAGTAGAACCAACTCCTATGATACCAATTTGTCACGACCCGTCATCGGGGCCCGTGCCATGACTACCTAAAGTCCACCTTCTATAGGCAAGGGGCTGGTGACTAGAACCAATAGCGCAAATCCTAATAAAAAGGGAAGGCATTGCCTTTATGATAGTAAAAAAACACAATAGAGTACGCAATTTGAAGTAAACTCAATGTAACACTTAATACAGAGTAAGTGTTGTAAGGTAAATGGGCCAGAATACAAACCCAATGGAAAAGTATAGTACAACTAAAAGTCTAGTAGAGTAGAAGAAAAGTAAAACAACAACCATTAAGTCTTCCTCCTGGAATCCCACCTAAAGGGTGGGTATATATGGTCTCCTCAGTACCTCGGGTCCGTCCATCCGCTCGATGTACGTCCCTCCAAGAGGTCCACCTCCGGGTACCATCCAGCTCCACAAGTCTCTACCACGATCAGTGTTATCTATCGTCTATATCCAACACAATGTAGTGCGGGCATAGCCCATGTAGGGGTGAATATAATAATACTCAGTAGGGACCCCGAGACCCCCGAAGGTCTCCCAGAATCCATAAAGGCTAAATCACAAATAAAATATAAAATCATGAAGTATCAACCAACTATACTTAGGTATATGCCCATACATATACCTAATTTATCAATCCCAGTTTGTCTCCAACTCTCGAGCCCAAGCCCAAACCAGTCCACACATGAAAAAAGTCAATCACATCGACGATATTTATTGAAAGTCAATACTCAGCTCACACAGGTATACATCTTTTTTAAAGTGATAAGATGATCAGATGTAGTCACTGATTCATCTATGATGTGGGACCCACGTAGGATACTAGACCAGCTAAGCTGTCATACCCACGTAGGATACTAGACCAGCTACTTTGTCGGACCCACGTAAGATACCAGAATAGAAGTCAAACTGTCGGCCCCACTTAGGATACAAGAACAATAATCATCGCTGTCTAACCCACTGATAATTCTAGTACGGTATTCATCATTTCTTAACCCATGAAGGATTCCATTATAGTAGTTGTCGTCACCGAACCCACGGAGGATTCTAGTATGGTAGTCGCCGTAGTCGCATCAAGCTCTAGGGTTACCACACATAGCACGCTCAATTCCGGGAGGGTCCGCTCCTTGAGGCAAGGGGGTCGATACATCAACTGTCACGAAGTCGAGAGTTGATGTATCCCAAAGTTCCGTCTTGTTAAAAGGAACCTGACACGACAGACGTCGTGTCAATCAGATGCCCGATCTGAAAGATATTAGCTTTTCCGTTCTAGGGGCCCAGTTGAAAATATGCTCGTTCCAAACTCGGCCATTTTCCAAAGTCGTACAAAATTCACTTAGATTATCACAAAAGGATAGCCTCGTCGCAGGGGTCCCAGTGCCACAGACGGCGCGCCGATCAGATGCGCGGTCTAAATGATATTCACGTTTAAGTGATAACGGGCCCGACCCGTTAAGCCCAGTGGGCTGGTGGGTTGGGTCAACCCGGTTTTGGCGGGTCCGGCCCGACAGAGGGTCGGGCCGGCCAAATGTATCACGCGGTCTGGCCCAAGGGGTTTGGCCCATCTCGAAGGGGCGTTGCGCAGCCTGAGGGGGCACGGCCCAGATTGTGGGTCACGGTCCTCCACAACGCGGTGACCCTTGTGGCGCCGCGGTCTCCCTTTGGCCCGGCTGGTTCTCCTTCAGCCAAGTGGCCCGCGGTTGTGGGCCATAGTTCTTCCGCACACAGTCAGTGCATGGATGCCACTTCTCCCATCACTGCCTCTTCCAACGTGCCTCAATCGCAAACAAAGAGACTACGAAGGGTTGTCGGGCCGTGTGCGTTCAGCCCGCGCCCTCCGCGTTATGTGGTAGAAATTGGCCAAAGTCAAACCATGTTTCTCAAAAAACAACAAAGAAAAAATTTAATCAATTAAAATTGAACACATTTCCCCTACCTTGAAATTGACGTCGCACGTCGTCGAGTCGCGGAAGACAAGCGCCGCAGAGGTCGGGTGTTGCGGATAAAGAACGTCGAGTCTGTCGACATCAGAGTGCACCCGAAGAAGAAGCGTCATTGGAAACTTCGCGTTCTTCGAATCGTAGAGCATTCTTAATCAAGTGAGAAAGTCGTTCTTCATCAGAGGCATTATTCGTCGAATAGAGGAACACTTATCTCAAGATCTCTCCCAAAAATCTCTCAACACAACAAGTGCCCGAAATAAAATAATAGCTAAGGATATTATTTTATTGACACATGTAATTCGAAAATTCAAACCACTTTAATTAATTAAGTGAATCACCAAATTAATGTACCATGGGTTCGCAAAATTAATTAGAGAGAGAAGAAGGTGAAGTGTTATTTTAAAATTAAAAAGTGAGGGGTTGTTCAATTAAATGAAGAGGAGTTAATGGGGAGGTTTAAGGGGATGTGAAGAGATTAGGCTCGTGTGGGCCCCACATCACAAATATCCTCTCATGGGAGGTTATGTGGGTGTGGGCCCCACCTCTAACTCCCCTTGGGAGGAAATAACCAACCTCCCTAAATAAAATTTGTACACAACAAATTTTATTTATTTTATTCTAAATCCCAAAATATTAACTCTCAACCCGCATAGAAGACAACTACGGTAAAGTTCCCGTTAGGCGAATACCGGCACCGCGAGTTCATCGGTGCCCTCAGATTTCAATTATGTGCACCGGTTCAAAAGATAGAAATACCCACATGTACGTTTACTGAACGTACCTAAACAAAACTTCAGAAATTGATTCCGGGCACACCGGGCCTCGGAATCAAGTGCCGTCAGAAACCACAGACTCGTAAATTTCCAAAGTATTTAAGAAAAAATTTTACTTGAAATTTTCCAGGTCTTTACAATGTAGGTGGTAAAATTTGATATGGTCTCAATATAGTTCTATCCAATCTATCTTGTGAAGTAAATCATGGATGGTAAACTCTAATACAAAATTGATCCAAAAAAATGAAAACTATAAATCTTAATAAATTATTCCTTAAAGGGTTTAATTCCCACGAATCTCACACCAAAGTGTGTGGTGATGGAAATCACCCAATATAAATACTCAATAGCTAAACCCAATCCAACCATTAATAGAGTGGATATGAATGAATATGATTCCCTATTATAAAACAAGGATCATGATAAAGTAGAATTCATTAGTATAATACTTCTAATTATAAAAGGTCTTGAATACAGACTAGTGGGATATGTTTTAATAACATGTACATATTATACTCCTCAAGCCTGGGTCTTTTCCTACGTGACCTATGAAGTAAAAAACTACTTTCACTACATGTTCTACCGTGGGGTACCTCATCCTACTTCTGAACATATATATCAAGTAGATATATGACTACCATCATGCATATATGTGGCTAAACTATGACATGATACTTTTAAATTGAATGATAATCCCCCACTCACTAATACCTAAGATCTAATAAAAACACCTATTATTGTCTCATGTATCTCGACACTTAATATGTGGTAGGGTGGATTTGGGATACATTTGACCTCATCTTTAACATTGATTTATCTCTGTAGAATGGTCTCCCAATGAAAAATAAGTTTTCCAACATCTATGATTTCTCTAACCAAAACTATCCCAATACTACTGCCCAAAATTGTGCATCCCTTTTCAAGATGATTCACTACCAATCCTTATCTAAAATCCATTTTTCCAAATCCACTTCCCTTACCCAAATGCTTCTCTAAAATCATGGATGCATTTTCGACCTCCTAATGTGATGAACGGTTACACATATTCATCTAGACCCATTTCAAAAACCTCATGAAATAATGAAAATATACTTCCCTAACAATATCATCCAAACTTGCATCAAGTAAAAAGTATACAGATCAATAAAATAGGTATAATATTTAAATTCTGAATTCCATATCTGTATTATATGTATAAACACAGTCCTTGTCTATCCTTGGTGTTATTGAAAAAATGTGATCTTAGAACCTTGTATATAATTCCTTATATAGAAGCCACTCATACCCATATTCTAAGACAAATATGCCCCCAGTGCTTCTCGGGACCTCGAAGAATATATACTGAAAATGTCACCCTCTTATATGAGGGTGTCTTCAATGAATTTAAATTCACTTGAATTGACTAAAAATATAGACCAACTTCTTTGGGAAAACCTTCCCTATTAAAAAATTCTGGGTTCTAGATATGAAACTCCATAGTTAATTCATACATCATAGGTGATGGTCTTGGATATTCTATCCTCATCTATTAAAATATAAGTAATAAACTAACTCATAGATGATCTTCCACTACTTACCCTAACATCAAAGGAGGATCTGGTTTAATTTCATATGATGTGTGCAACCCTCACCCTCTTAGAACCCCAGAGGTGGTATCAACGGTAGTGTAGTTCAGTAATCAATAGTATGTATATCAATAATTTCTCATCACTAGACACATCATCACAAATTAAGTAAAAAATAGGCATGCATCCCCCTACCCATATCTCCATATAACATATGGATATCACAATTCGAGAACTCAATTTATCCTAGCTCAACACATTCATATAGTCAATACACATGCATATGGGAAAAGAAATTTATATTTCCCATAATATAATAGTGGTTAAATGATATTTCAATTACATGTTATTGAGGAATATGTCTTAGAAGTTGTAATTAACATTTATTTTACCAAATGTTGAAAAATATTCCAAAAATATGACCACATATTTTACTTTTAATACATTAAGTATTATCTAGATAATATTACACCCTTATTTATGTGGAAAAGAAAGTATAAATTGATATTAACACATCCAATATGTAACTTTTTTCTTGGAATCTAGTCTGAAATCATAAAAATGAATTTAAACAACATATGAATCCTATGTGACTCATATTATGCATGGAAAAATTTTCTGTAGCAATACAAGCCCAAGTATCAAAATAAAATAAATTATAATAAAAAGGCATGTTCATAACATGACATGAAAAAAACATATCAAGAGTGAAAAATTAAATAAAACTTTCTCCACCGTGTAAATCTTTTATTCTCATACAAGTGATAGCTAGTGCATAGAAAATTATTTATACCATGTCCAAGTAAAATATCATCCCAATTACACCATTCCCAAAAAATAGTAAAACTATATAAATAGATTCTTTAATAAAACATTGCAACAAAATATTCATTGTTTCAATCCGTAACAACTAAATTAGGGATATACATGTTCTCAATAAGACCTCCATATATGCTAATGGATTCTTACTCATGGTGAGGGTCTTTGAAAATAACTTGGGGAGAATATGACCTCTCATCAAAGTATAAATAATTGGAAAAAGTGACATTGTAATATATCTAATTTTTTCAAAATTATATAGGAAGAAGAGTGAAACATGTAACAGCAGTATCAGTTTTACATCTAAACAAGGTAATATAAAATCCATGAATTTCATCCATATAATTAAACCCTTATTAGAATATCTTATATATAAGTAACCCAAAACAATAAAATAAATAAATAGTGTAAATATAGAAATCAAATATATGAGTACTATCCCAATCTATGTCACTAATACCCTATCCTAGTTAAAAAAACTATGCACTGGCCAAAGGTGGTTTTCCTTTATCATATCTTACAGCCATCAGATCTTCTTAGGTACCCAATGGTGGCCTGATCTAGAAAATAATATGACTCAGTAGACTTCCATAAACAACATTAATAATCCTATGTAGCTTGAATAACTCCATACAAAAGTTCCAAATATTCATATATAACTGAAGTAGAAATAATAAATAAATAGTAGTAATGTTGGTCCATGGGTTCCATAGTGACACATATGATTGACCCTACTTACTTCAGCCAATATCAAATGCCTCAGAATAATAGTAATTTCCCACAGATATACTTCCATCTTAGAGAACGAAAATAACCCTTTTAAATATACCCTTCCTGAAACATGAGACCCCAACAAGAGAAAACACCATTTATGATATATTAGGGGGTCCACCCTATGGAATATCTATCCGAGGAACAGTAGATGTACCCACCTAAAAAATACAATTTTTTTGAACCATATAAGATATAATTACAGTTAGTCTTATCATTTCATTAATCATCATTAGACATATTTCTTATCTAATTCCTCTTTGAGACAATCCATTCTCAGTTTTAATTTATAACAAGGTTCACACAATACAAATTCATTATCTTTAATTTTTCATTCCTAAAAAATAATGATTATAATTATTTTATCAACTATCACCACCATTTAAAAATGGTATTATTAGTCCCAGATTTTTTATCATGATTAATTCTATTTGTACATTTACATCATATCAATTTCCCAATTTCATTTATGAACACAAACCATTTCCAATGAATCCTATAAGGTTTCCCTTCATTTGGGAGTCATTATAATATGAAGGAATATTAGTTAAATAAAAAATACAGTAATGAGAAAATATAATTATTTTTTAGGTGGATTTTATTATAGATAATCATGAAAGTAAAAACAAAAACATAATATATATATATATATATGAGGGGTCATTTAGAGTCCACCAACCTATGTTCCTATTTGTTTACTCATCCTATAATAGTATCTGATTCATTATAAAAAATAAAATATAAATAATTATATGAATACTGAGAACTATTTATGAGTATATATATAATTTAAATGAAAATTTTAGGTCTAAAAATAAATATTGAATGGATTTATAAATAAATATAACATTATGTATAAGTCATAATTGCAATGAATAATGATATTTTCCAAAAAAATGAAGAGATAAACAACTAATGATTGAAGATGAAATAATTGGGTATGAGATAGTGTTTTTTAGATGAACCATATGAGAAATAGGGGCCCCAAACTTATTAACAGATCAGTTTAATAATTTTTTAAATCACACTTTTTTGATTGGCTAACCAAGTTTCATCACATAATGGAAAATATGGAACGTGAGGTTGTGTCCCACAATCATATTCAACTGAAATGGAGACTAGGGGATAACCATGGATGGTTTCCACTACCATCAATTGTTTTTTACACTCAAAATCTCACCCCTTCAATATGAACACGTCAAGTGTTTTAATCTCATCATGTTATTGAACAAAAAGACCATAATTTGATCATGTGAGAAGCAAAAAATAGTGCACACGGAGAGTTTCACAGTGTTTACACCACCATGCAATAAATAAAATTCAATCACATGGATGTCACTATGTCTTGAAAATCAAATTCAGTACCATGAAATTGTGGATGGTAGGGTGAGCCTCTAGGAACACCAGGCTACCCTAAAACCATTACCACAAAGAGGTGACTACAAGAACACAATTTAGTGAATTAAAAATTTGACCACTCTGGTGTAGGATCGTCCCAATAATTATAAACCCACTTCCTTTATTCTTCTATTACCAAACAACCCTATGAACCATTTAAAATCACTATAACCAATGAAATAAATAATAAAACAAACAAAAATAAAATGTTAAATATAATATAAACTTTCATGTACCTCATCAAAAATACTGGGATTTTGCATGAGTACACAGCCTATAGTTGATAATAATAAACAACTTATCTTAAATGGAATGACTTGTAAATGATTTACATGCACAAACACTCTCAAGGTATTGTTGATGTTGAAATATGCATTTCACGAGAGTGGTTAAGGAAGGAATGACTAGGTATAATCCAATCTGATCCAAAATGGCATAAAAATCCATCTATGATTCATTTCTAAGATACTCCCCTACTTCACAATTGAATAAAGTTATTAATGGTTTAAGCTAGATGCAGACTAGATTGTAACCTCCACGCACCATCAATCCCGAGTTGTAGATATCTTCACTACCATATAAAGGGTAGACAATAACCTTTTTTAAAAATGATTTAGATTTTTAGAGCATTAACCCATTTAGAAGCTCATAAATCTCCATGAAATTCCCCTATATTCATAAAACCGACACTCCTCTAAATAACCCATCAATTTAAAAATTTAAGGGGACATGTGACTTTCCAATATTTGATAAACTATTCGAGTACATGATACTTCTGATCTCTGTATGTGAAAGAGGAAATGGATCCCCCAATGTTTCCTTGCTTCAAAAAACCCCTAGGATTCACAAGAGCCTCCACCCAACATGGATATTTCATTAAGGAAATATCGTTCCCTTCATGGAAGAATAATTAAAATTTACGACCTTCAAGATTTGAGAGGAACCTACCCTTAATAAACCCCACAATATGAGAATTTGGAATTTACCCCAATATTGGGTCCCTCTATTTTGGGAATTATATGTTTTCACAAAACACTTGACTTAGATATGGCTCCTAAGCCTCATGATACACCTATATGAAAGGCCCCAACTTTGATAAAGATCTATCCAGATTATCTCCCTACATCCTCTCTTGATTTGATACCATTTCATGAAGGTTGAGTGTCCGAGTCCACTATACCAATTCATTGCTAGTTCAGCTGCACACTGAGTCCATATGCATCTAGTTCCACCAATTCTTGTGTTTCCAAGATTCACTCCAAGTTCCGCATGATCCACCATCCTACCTTTTACTTATATTAGGTACCATAATTCGAATAACTTCTAAGAATATTTTCACTGACATCGACCCCAATGATGTCCACTTCACTTTGGATGTGCCAATGCCATGTATCGGTAAGGGGTGCATGATAGGTGGTCATATAAGCCCTATGGTCAGAGTATTTGAGGGAAATCAGACACTTGTATCATTAGGGATTTTTTATGATGAATATTTTCCCACCTTATCTTCCCCCCATGTGGTAATTTCCCTATCCACGTCCGAGCTACCTGATGTAAAACTTCCTTCCTCCATGTCCTAATTGTATGACCTTAAACTTCATGGTAATTTCCCCAAAACATCACTTAATACTATGACAATACCTTGTGTGATGAACACATGATACCAAGTCAATTATTGAAATGGGATTTCCACACACTTCAACCCTATGTAACAAAAATTGGATTCCCCATGTAGGATTCAAATAGAATGACATATCCTCGCCCCTTATGGTATGAACATCCCCAATGGGATTATTCGATTCATAATCCTTACACCATTCCCCCAATGGTGATCCTCTATTAATGGTATTATTCTTGTAACACCCCGACCCCAGCTACCCAGAGTCGGTGCATTACTCCGTAACATTGGCATGATCACAAAAGATCAAGTCTCAAAAGACCGATTAGTTTTGTAGCCTTGGAAACACTAGATACATTTGTAAATGATACATTACATCATAAAGTGAAAAACTACAATAACAAAGTCTCCATAGACCACACTCATATCCTCTTCTGACAATCCCTGCAGGTCATTGATAAAATACTTCTTCACATCCTGGAGAATATTAAAACATTGAAAGGGGTGAGCTCAGACGCTCAGTAAGGATAACAATATTGCGGAAGCTTTCATAAATAAACATAAAAATTTAAGGCAATGTATAACTAAAAAAATCCTTTTAAACTTGAACATCAACATAATATGGCAAAAGTAAAATGAGATAATGCCATTCACTTCCTCACATGGATATTCTACTGGTCGAAAAATCACATGCAATATCAATAACCACATTCATAATGAGGGAATGCATAATGCCAGACTATCATAACCACGTAGCCAAGGCCTCGTGCCAAGACCACAAATAAGATTTTGTCAAGGCCTCGTGCCAAGACACTAGTTTGTCTCATGAGACCTGCCGATGCATCGAAGAGCTATAGCGGGCTCCACCCGTCACTCATTAAGTCCAATGCATTCCTTATATGAATAGGTTTAAACATATCATAAACCATAACAAAATCGTATCACATAAAACATGCATAAAGGAAACATTACATTTCCACATTTCAATCACAAGATATAAATACAACACATTGATATAATAAAAATGCTTTCAAAACCATTTTCAATACCAAAATAAAAGAAAGTTAAAACTTTGTATTTATTTTTCATTAAAAAAATGATGGCTTGTAGAGGAAGTCGAATCTCAAATAATGGTCACGGCGGCGGAGAAGACGTTGTCACCGCATAAGTACGGAAAGAAAACATTCCCTTTTGTCGTTTAGTAAAACGCTTCGTATAAAAAAGATTCCTTTTGAATAAACGTAAATGTCAAAGGGGTTTATACACCATATAAATGAAAGATGTGTATAAAACCAAATATGCCTCAATGAAAGGAGATTGAGACGAAGTCCTTACAAAGATAATTTTTAAAATAAAATAGATATATTATGTGTATTCACTATAGGTACACATAAAGAAAGTAAAAATACAAAATAATACATAATAATATCATGACATAATTTGAAAGTAGGAGATTAACCCAAAGAAGGGAAATTGGGTTAAGAAGTTCCCTTACCTTGCGTCCTGCCCTGACTCGACCGTTCTTTAACCTCCTGAATAATAAAATAGAGTTAATTCATATTTACTAAAGAACCTTTTTCATGTTCATTATTCCTTTTATATCCCTTATTACCATGTTATGAACATTATGTAATTATTTAAGTTAATAACGGTCGTTTTGTCGATCTTTGGTACTTGAGTCAACAATAAACTTCTTATAATTACAAGTTGTTTATGTGGTAGAATATCCATTACCTCCAGAATTATATTCATGATTTACATTTCATATATATCATATATATCCAGTATATACATTCATTCATAATATTACGTAACATTTAGAGGTAAGAAATGAAACGCACCGTTCATGGAGACGGTAAGCCGTACGTACGCATGAACGCTACTTTCATTTCTATTTCATATTTAATGGAACGAAAACATATTGATATAAATTTATAATATAATTCCAGTATAATATAGTGTATAATACCATTTACTCCATCCTTTATACATCCCACATATGGCATTAATGATTCAAATCACTTTGAGGGGGCGGTAGTCCGCACTTCCAAAAATGAAATTATCGCGTTTTACCCATAATGGAAATCATAAAGTATGCCATAAATGAGAAATACAAAAGAATAATTAAAACCTAAACATAATATATATATCATATATGAAAATAGTGTCATCAAAATGGCCACCATTATAGGTTTTAAAAGAATTTGAACAATCATCGTTTCGTGAGGCAGAAATTCGCCATCCACAGAAACAGTATGTTCTTTAACCATTAGACGAAGGTGTGTGTAAGTGTAAACCAAATCCTTATCATAACAACATCCTAGTGTATTTTTGATACTGGTTTGGTTACAAAAGAAATGAATGAAAAGAGTTTAGGGGGTTGGAGAAGAAAAATAAAACAAAACAACATTAGAGAAGACATTACCTCAAAATCGGGTAACTCTTTTTGATTTGATCCAAAGGCTTCCTTGGGAAGACTTCTGCCCAAAATGAGTCTTCTAGGAGTAAGGTAGGGATGTTGGGAGAGTATTGGGGCCGAGGTTGGCCGAGCAAAATGGCTTGATGGTGTGAATAAGGTGGGAGTGGTGGGGGCCTTTTATAAGTGGAGAGGAGGGGCACTTTTGGAAATTAATGAAATGTTACATTATTATACAATGATTTTCGGATTCTAAAGGTCCCACACTTATATAATTCGTGGCTATGGTGATAAGGGTTCTAAATCTACCCATCCAATAAGCTTTGGACAAGTTTATGCCTTGGATTTTACATTATCGTCTCATTTTATTTAAATCGTTAAATAATGAGGTCATCGCTGCATCATCATGATGTCATAAATAATTTAATTTATTTAATGTCTAAAAATTATAAAAAAAATACAATGATGTAGGCAATCTTTTTATATTTCCAATTAATATTTATAGTCAAAAATATGACTTGTATAACCCCATGTAAAAATTGTTTTTGTTAAACATTTTAGGTTTGTGTCATTTTTTACTTTAACATTAAATAAAAGGTATTTATGTCATTTTCTAACTAAAGTGGCTCCATGGGGTCCCAAAGTTGACCCATGGGTTGTCCTGGTCGTCCATGACTCATCCAATAGAAGTAGTAAAAGTTTCAAGCTCATATCATATTATTAAAACATTGTTTTTACCTTAAACTACACTAATTACCTCTAATCGCGATTAAGAACTTAAAAGTTAATATTCACCAAAAAATTATTTTAATCTCATTGAACCACATTTTACATCTTAATGAAAACCATGTATGTCGGATTTTTGAAAATAAAATCACAGAAGTGGTAATATTTCATTTTAACGAAAAATCAGTTTTTAACAACCACTTAGTGGTTTCACTATTCATCAAAAATTGAAGTTTTTCAAAATGAGGCCAAAATTTCACCCTAAGCTATAATTGATATTCCGAATTAAAAAATGATGTTTATTTTACAAAATTCCAACCATATAAGTTGCATTAATGAATTTTATAATTAATTCCCGTTGTTACAACAAATAGCGTGTTTTTAAGAAACAATTTATATCAAAAGATTGGCAATTGTTTATGTCCAATTTCAATGTTAAATTAATTATAATGACCACCACTGGATAAAATGGTAAAAATATATTCTAATTATACTTTAAAACCACTAAACAGTATAATTTATCACTATAAATTATTTTGATAAAAAAAGTTGTTTTTAAGTATTTTTCACTATTCATAAAAAATTAGAAGTTCTCAGAAAGTTACAAAAAATTCAACTTAGGATAATTTCGATATTACGAATACAAAAATGAAGTCCATTTTGAAATATAAAATTTCTATTATTTTAAAAAGTGGTTATTACTATTCATAACGGCTACTTTGATTAGTCACGGTGTTTTAGAACTCGAAGTTGCGTACAATGCAAGTTATTGCATTATTGAATGAGAAGCGTATCGTGGAAGCTCGGGGTGTTACATTCTCCCCTACTTCAATAAATTGCGTCCTCGCAATTTGAAATTTTTCTTTGAAAATAAAAGTTTGAAAAGGGAAAATACCTTTGAGGAAAACCCACATCAGAAATAAGGTTAATAAAATTTAGACTTAATAAGAGGGAAATGGAAATAAGAAAGTCACCACCAAATTATGATCTCGATAAGGAGAACATTGGTGGCAATTAGAGACATATAATTGGAGGAAAAACGTAAATATTTGTAGAGAGTGATTGAGGTCATCAATCACAATCAACTCTCAAATTGAGGGCCTCAAAGCCTTCAATCTATGTTGATTTAAAATATCATCAGTTCAACAGGACATAAGGTATTAGGGTAACACATTTTTTTGTTTTAATATCCCTTTACTAAAGTTTAAGAATTAATTTATTCATTGAATAACAGATAGGTATATATATATTTATGCTTGACAATTAGAGTTTCAACCTTCAACTCACATTTCACTCAAAAAGATAATAGAACCCAAAAATATTATACTTATCCTAATTGTATAAGGTTCCAAATGTTAACACATACCATTTAGATTAGCAAAATTATTTTGTAATAACCAGGGACTTCCTATAGGCTAGTGGTAGGAAATAAAGGCCTGTCGCACTATGGTTGTGGGTTCGATTCCTGCAGCTTTGTCCGACGCGTCAGGTTATGCCCCACCCTGCAGGTTGTCCTTTTCCTAAAACTATAGTATTATAATATTCCAAAAATAATCTTCATAAATTTTTTAACCTTAAACAATACTATCCAAAGATTAACTTAATCCATTCCAACCTTTATAGTTATCCAAAATACTTCTGTCCAACTCACAGTCCAAATTTTATAAGGAAGGTAAACATAATGAAGATCCTTTTTTTCATGTAACAACATGTGAACACCTTCATCATGTATTCTTTTTAAACATACTGAATTACCATGATCCCTTATTCCTTATAGAATACTAGATATACTCCTTATATCCAAAAATGTATACAAATCATCAATCAGTTTCAAGGAAGTTAAGAATATCCAATATAATTTATCCAAATCAATCACGTCTTATTCCAAAATCACTATCTCGGTATCAGAACCACATTATGATTTATCTTTCCCTCAACCATATATTTTCTAAAAATTTAACCTAATGTGGAGTCACTTTTCTTGGTTCCACACAATCTCAAGTCCTTGATGAAATAGTACTGCAGTACAATCCTTATATACTCCATAATTATTATAACCAGTACATCATTGATACAACACTCAAATTACAAAATTCTTTAATAACAACATAAGAACTCTAATAATTACTCCTCATCTGTGGTAGTATCATAACTTGATTATTATCCAATAACATCATTTGGGGCATTCTCTGATGATTTGGATATTGGTTTGCGTAGTGTCCCCAATCCTTGCAGAAGAAGCATTGTACATTTGAAACCATTTTCTTACCCTTGCAGTCACGCACTTTGTGTCCTTTTTCTCTACAATTATAACAAACTCCCATTCCCTTTAGGCAAGTTCCATGATGTTTCTTCCCACAATTACCACATATTGGAAAATTCTTCATTCCCCTCATCCCTTTATCCATCATTCTCTCTTCCATACCTTTCGTCTCTTGCTTCGCTTCAAAGCCATAGGACTCCGAGAATTCATTACTTATCTTATTAACTCATGATACTATTTCTGCATATCTTGAGAACACATGGGAGACTATTTCCCTTCGAAATGTTGGCTTAATACCGTGAAAGATACGATCCTTCTTACTCTTTGGATCATACGTATTGCTGGAGTTCAAATTCCTTCTACTGGGCGCCATTTCTATACAATGATATAAACTAGGTTAGTTAATGAATTATAATGAATAATTCCAAACTTTTTTAAAATAATTAATGTAAATTGAACGGCTTATGGATATAATCCATAATCATAAGAATGTTTTCTTTGAAGAACCCTACATAATGGTTTGTAAAGAAAATGACAATTATCCTAAGCAAATCCCCCGGGAGTGTCGTAACCAAGAGTGGAGCAAGGCCTGTTGTCGTGCACCAGTTCCCGTTTGAGTCTAGCTCAAAGCAGTGTTTTCGGGTTTTACCCCTAGGTACATCTGTGCCAGAGCCGCCTCTACCTGCTCGTATCCAGACAGGGATGTATTTCTCGGAAAACTCACAACATCTCTACAATAACAAAATTCTAGGAAGTTCTTCTATACTAATCCTCAAAGTCTATCTTTGGGCTATGTGCTCTAATCAGAGTTTATCTAAATCTAGCTTCCAAGGTTAGTACTAAACTGCCTCTGATACCAACTGTAACGCCCCGACCCCAGCTACCCAGAGTCGGTGCATTACTTCGTAACATTGGCATGATCACAAAAGATCAAGTCTCGAAAGATCGATTAGTTTAGTAGCCTTGGAAACACTAGATACATTCGTAAACGTTACATTACATCATAAAGTGAAAAACTACAATAACAAAGTCTCCATAGACCACACTCATATCCTCTTCTGACAATCCCTGCAGGTCATTCATAAAATACTTCTTCACATCCTGGAGAATATTAAAACATTGAAAGGGGTGAGCTCAGATGCTCAGTTAGGATAACAATATTGCGGAAGCTTTCATAAATAAACATAAAAATTTAAGGCAATGTATAACTAAAACAAAAGCCTTTTAAACTTGAACATCAACATAATATGGCAAAAGTAAAATGAGATAATTCCATTCACTTCCTCACATGGATATTCTACTGGTCGAAAAATCACATGCAATATCAATAACAACTTTCATAATGAGGGAATGCATAATGCCAGACTATCATAACCACGTAGCCAAGTCCTCGTGCCAAGACCACAAATAAGATTTTGTCAAGGCATCGTGCCAAGACACTAGTTTGTCTCATGAGACCTGCCGATGCATCGAGGAGCTATAGCGGGCTCCACCCGTCACTCATTAAGTCCAATGCATTCCTCATATGAATAGGTTTAAACATATCATAAACCATAACATAATCGTATCACATAAAACATGCATAAAGGAAACATAACATTTCCAAATTTCAATCACAAGATATAAATACAACACATTGATATAATAAAAATGCTTTCAAAACCATTTTCAATACCAAAATAAAAGAACGTTAAAACTTTGTATTTATTTTTCATTAAAAAAAATGATGGCTTATAGAGGAAGCTGAATCTCAAATAATGGTCACGGCGGCAGAGAAGTCGTTGTCGCCGTATAAGTACGGAAATAAAACATTCCCTTTTGTCGTTTAGTAAAACGCTTCGTATAAAAAAGATTCCTTTTGAATAAACGTAAAAGTCAAAGGGGTTTATACACCATATAAATGAAAGATGTGTATAAAACCAAATATGCCTCAATGAAAGGAGATTGAGACGAAGTCCTTACAAAGATCATTTTTAAAATAAAATAAATATATTATGTGTATTCACTATAGGTACACATAAAGAAAGTAAAAATACAAAATAAGACATAATAATATCATGACATAATTTGAAAGTAGGAGATTAACCCAAAGAATGGAAATTAGGTTAAGAAGTTCCCTTACCTTGCGTCATGCCCTGACCCGACCGTTCTTTAACCTCCTGAATAATAAAATAGAGTTAATTCATATTTAACTAAGAACCTTTTTCATGTTCATTATTCCTTTTATATCCCTTATTACCATGTTATGAACATTATGTAATTATTTAAGTTAATAACGGTCGTTTTGTCGATCTTTGGTACTTGAGTCAACAATAAACTTCTTATAATTACAAGTTGTTTATGTGGTAGAATATTCATTATCTCCAGAATTATATTCATGATTTAGATGTCATATATATCATATATATCCAGTATATACATTCATTCATAATATTACATAACATTTAGAGGTAAGAAATGAAATGCACCGTTCATGGAGATGGTAAGCCGTACGTACGCATGAACGCTACTTTCATTTCTATTTCGTATTTAATGGAACGAAAACATAATTATATAAATGTATAATATAATTCCAGTATAATATAGTGTATAATACCATTTACTCCTTCCTTTATACATCCCACATATGGCATTAACGATTCAAATCACTTTGAGGGGGCGGTAGTCCGCACTTCCTAAAATGAAATTATCGCGTTTTACCCATAATGGAAATCATAAAGTATGCCATAAATGAGAAATACAGAAGCATAAGTAAAACATAAACATAATATATATATCATATATTAAAATAGTGTCATCAAAATGGCCACCATTATAGGTGTTAAAAGAATTTGAACAATCATCGTTTCGTGAGGCAGAAATTCGCCATCCACAGAAATAATATGTTCTTTAACCATTAGACGAAGGTGTGTGTAAGTGTAAACCAAATACTTATCATAAAAACATCCTAGTATATTTTAGATACTGGTGTTGTTACAAAATAAAGGAATGAAAAGAGTTTAGGGGGTTGGAGAAGAAAAATAAAACAAAACAACATTAGAGAAGACATTACCTCAAAATCGGGTAACTCTTTTTGATTTGAGCCAAAGGCTTCCTTGGGAAGAATTCTTCCCAAAGTGAGTCTTCTAGGAGTAAGGGATAGATGTTGGGAGAGTATTTGGGCAGATTTTGGCCGAGCCAAATGGCTTGAAGGTGTGAATAACGTGGGAGTGGTGGGGGCCTTTTATAAGTGGAGAGGAGGGGCACTTTTGGAAAGTAATGAAATGTTACATTATTATACAATGATTTTCGGATTCTAAAGGTCCCACACTTATATAATTCGTGGCTAAGGTGATAAGGGTTCGAAATCTACCCATAAAATGTGCTTTGGACAAGTTTAAACCTTGGAGTTTACATTATCTTCTCATTTTATTTAAATCGTTAAATAATGAGGTCATCGCTGCATCATCATGATGTCATAAATACTTTAATTTATTTAATGTCTAAAAATTATAAAAAAAATACTATGATGTAGGAAATCCTTTTATCTTTCCAATTAATATTTATAGTCAAAAATATGACTTGTATAACCCCATGTAAAAATTGTTTTAGTTAAACATTTTATGTTTGTGTCATTTTTTACTTTAACATTAAATAAAGCGTATTTATGTCATTTTCTAACTAAAGTGGCTCCATGGGGTCCCCAAGTTGACCCATGGGTTGTCTTGGTTGGCCATGACTCATACAATAGGAGTAGGAAAAGTGTCAATCTCATATCATATTATTAAAACATTGTTTTTACCTTAAACTACACTAATTACCTCTAATCGCGATTAAGAACTTAAAAGTTACTATTCACCAAAAAATTATTTTAATCTCATTGAACCACATTTTACTTCTTAATGACAACCATGTATGTCGGATTTTTGAAAATCAAATCACAGAAGTGGTAATATTTCATTTTAACGAAAAATCAGTTTTTAACAACCACTTAGTGGTTTCACTATTCATCAAAAATTGAAGTTTTTCAGAATAAGGCCAAAATTTCACCCTAAGCTATAATTGATATTCCAAATTCAAAAATGATGTTTATTTTACAAAATTACAAACATATAAGTTGCATTAATTAATTTTATAATTAATTCCCGCTGTTACAACAAATAGCATGTTTTTAAGAAACAATTTATATCAAAAGATTGGCAATTATTTATGTCCAATTTCAATGTTAAATTAATTATAATGACCACCATTGGATAAAATGGTAAAAAATATATTCTAATTATACTTTAAAACCACTAAACAGTATAATTTATCACTATAAATTATTTTGATTAAAAAAGTTGTTTTTAAGTATTTTTCACTATTCATAAAAAAATTAGAAGTTCTCAGAAAGTTACAAAAAATTCAACTTAGGATAATTTCGACATTACGAATACAAAAATGAAGTCCATTTTGAAATATAAAATTTATATTATTTTAAAAAGTGGTTATTACTATTCATAACGGCTACTTTGATTAGTCGCGGTGTTTTAGAACTCGAAGTTGCGTACAATGCAAGTTATTGCATTATTGAATGAGAAGCGTATCGTGGAAGCTCGGGGTGTTACATTTCTACATGTAATCCCCACACCATCCATCACAAAAAAATCTTTCCTGACAGATGCACCATTACCACATGAAGTAAAAATGAATGGATCAGTCCAATCAGACAAACTTAAATAGTGGTACCATACAATGTGGGTTTTGATCCTTATTTCTTAAACATGGTATATAGGACACCTCCCTAAGGGTAAATCTAAAACATGGTAATCCCATGTGCAACATATTCTAACATAAGGAAACACCACTATTTCATCCTTAATAGGATTTTTTGATTCATCTACCCATGACTGACATCTTCCCTCCTAGGGATGAACCTTCATATCATCCTAAACTGGGAATTCTAATCCACTGATTCAGGTGTGACATCTGCGCACCAAGGGGGACACATAATTGATTTTCCTTAATAGGTCCATATATCCCATCCCCTTGAGACATTAATCTATGGGACATACCCATCCATACTACCCCCTATAGACATCAGCCCTATGTCTATCTTTGCATCACGTCAAACACAGACCATTTCCTAGAAAACATTACTCATTCTTTAAAAATGTGGATCCTGAGGTAAAAACCCTTGGAATACATACACCCCAAGCATCAATGACTATGGGATTGACACTGGATGCCTTGGTTTCCACACATATGATGACTCAAAATTGAGATTCCATCCATTGAGGAAGATTAATAGGTGAAAAATATATCCAATTTCCAGATATACCTAGAGATTCCCAATGTGACTAAACTTTTGACAAAAAGCTTTTGCCCTATTGGGATAGAAGCTATGTAATTAAATGATGTACACATGAGGATGTCACCAGGAGAGACTTCCCTGATTATGACATAATCAATGAGGGATACCTGGACTAGGAAACAAAATTCAAGGAGGAATACATGAAAATAAAAACTGACATCACATCATCCCATTTCAGTAAAGGAGTGTGAATCACTGATGAGGGTGATGAAAATCACCTGCCATTGTAAAACGGGAATGCCCATCAAGAAACACACATCATTATGATGATGCAATCCCCAAAAAATTGTTATAAATATAAATGATGAACCCAATGAGAAACTATAATCCTCAAACATGGTTACCATTAATATTACTCAACGTCATATTTCAGGCATCATTAGACTCATCCATTTCATACATCAAGAATTACAAATAATAGTGGTGAACCCTATGTGAAGCTTTTCTCCAAAAAAATTAGGACTAGTAAAATTCATGATATCAACCAATTTTTATGTCACTGTATTCAAAAATTAAATTCTCCAAACCACCATGAAAAATGTGGCCACAATATGAAAATCATCAGTGAATTGGTGAAATTTGTGTTGGTAGTACTTGGTCTACGACTTCGTTAGTGAAGACCCTTTTTTAGTTAAATTAATTGAAAACATTTTGAGCATTAGGAATATCTTTTCCCATAACTATTTGAATATATAAATCTACATTCCATAAAGAACTCAACTATGGGAAAATAGTAACCTAATTTTTATAGGGGATGGGGTAGGATAAATGTTTATGAAAAATTACCACATAAATACTCCTTGAAAAGGACTTCTGCATCACCTTCGATTGTTGGGTGACCATGTCCCATGACACACTATGAAATCACATAGAGGAGGTTTATTCAAACACTAATTTTCCAATAGAAGTTGTAGGGGGTTATCCTTACAATGGACATGGACCTCTAGGAATTGGAGGCATCAACACCTCATTGACAAAGGTTCACTTGAGGGTTGTTGTAGGGGGAAACCACCCCCGATTCTGGTGATGAACCACTTTAACAGCCTCTCCCCAAAGTGATCAGACGAATCACTCCCATAGGACGATGTGATTAGGGACGTTCGTTTCATGCAAACCATGATTACTTATTAGGAGCCACCATGGAAGGCTCCCATCATTCCATGTAAATGATAGCAATGACCTATCCTATAGGATGAAGTAGAGGTGGAATTCACCCCGACTCCACTAGACCTAGTCTGAAGCGCCTAACGCACACATTTGGAGAAGAACTAGGAGAATTACCTAAAAGTACATCTTCTATGTCTCTGAGGTCCCCTTCCACTTTCGTTGTAACTTGATAGATCCTTGTAACTGGTGAACATTGATACATATTTTCCCTAATGGGATCAAGACCCCAACTGCTTCCTTGGAAATCCTGGTTTACCATATCAATTTCTGGAATCAATAACATCCATTACAAGCCACCCCATTTAGAGGAGAATAATTGTTGAGGCTATCACTACACCACCACCACCCAGATTGATGGTCATCCCTACTCAATTAATAGCCAGTATGGTGGTCCTCCCCATGCCAATATCAACCTATGTAGAGGTCCAACCTACACCATTGAAAACTAGAGTAGAAGTACTCCCCATTCTATAATTATTAATCGTGGAAGTCCCCCCCCCCCATTTTATCAAAAACAAGAGTGGTGGTCCTCCATGGTCAATAGACATGCAATTCGTAGGACCTCCATATACTCCCATTTCTCAACATTGAGTTCCATCCTATGTCCCTACAAATCAGAATATAGGTCATCCGGGTTCTCCCGTATAACAAAGTAGAGTTCCTACCCATGTTATAATATACTATAATAGAGGTCCTCTTCGTATACAAGAAATAGCCTTCCTAGAATAATCATTCTGAGGTTGAATGGAAAACACCTACCATGGGAGGTGAAACCCTAGAAAGCATCACATTACCATTTTCCTCATTGAGATCATAGATTCTGAGGTGATGGGAGGAACAATAACGATCCTTCACCCCAGCTATTGGATTTTAGGGTAGGATCTTAGCAGTTGATATTATCAATCATGGAATACGAGGTATATAGGGTCCCCATATACTTACACGATTACATGAAAGTGGAAGACACTATTCCAAATACTAGGGACACACAGTGTAGCCAACTTCACCTCCATCAGTTCCCATCCTCTCCACCTCCACCCAAGAAGTTGGAGAGATGCACTAGTTTATGATGAAGCCTTCATATGGTGATAACTCCACCAAGACAAATATTGGGACCACCACCCATTCAGAAGAGGCACTGGTGAACGCCCTTTCATATAAGGATGTGATGATGAGGTTGACACATCCCCAGAGATATGTGATAGCATAAATTGATGTTTGACTTTTGTACTGTCTCTTCTCTTGGTAAACTAGTCGAAACATTGACCTAATCTAGTATTTCCACACATATCTCTATCTACAACAATCAAGGATTTAGCTGACCTAGAGTAGGGTTGTTCATTTGAGAATGAGGGCTCATGGGAGGCTCCAGCCACAAACCAAATGTCTATGGTTTTATTTCCACTTTTTACTTTTGAAATTGAAATCATGAAGTCCCTGATAGAGTACTAGGTTGTGTGTTGCCTCTAGATTATCCAAGAAAATTGTTGAGTGGAACTTGGATTATGGATATTCCCAATGGAACCCTATATATCCCCAAATTGTGATCCCAGTACTCCTTAGTCAAGGAACTAAACTAGACATATGTAGCCCCACACATCCCGTTAAGCATAATCTCCTATGACATAAAAATAAACCAAGTTACTAGTTAGTAAAACTAACTGATCAGCATGATTATCCTCCTATGGATCAAGGTTGTTCCACTCTCCATGTTGATGGTCTCTCTCCCCAAGTTTATGATCCTTTAAATGCATTGGTTAAAAGAGATCTTCTGTAAGATAATTCGATAACAGTTATCATGGATAACCAAGAATACCTTGAAACATTATAGGTAGAAATACCACCTGATGGAAAGTTATACACGACATGGGTGGACAACATCTAAGAACACCTTAACATTTGAAATCATTTATTTCTGTATTTAATTGGTTTTTTGACCCACTAGTGCTATTGGTAAACATTTTTTAACGGTGTGGACCTATGTTGGTGTCCCTATAATAATAGATGGAAAACAAGATTTAGTGTTTAGTTTTGATATAGGAATGACCTATGTTTTTATGGAACAACCAACTTCCCATCATGTGCATTATTGGTTGGGAAGACCTTCATGGATAATTACTCTACTAGTTTGGATCCATCATTTTCAAGACAAGTATTTTTGAAATCTTTAAGTGAAAAAAATGGTCTGATAAGAATGTTTTATACATTATCACGTGGTGGAAAGGCCTCACACATAACTCTACGTGTCACTTTTCTATGAACAACTATTAATGGTGTGAATGTGAAATGTTAAGAGTGTTATTTTCCCCACCCTCATCACTGAAAATGTACCAGGTGGATTCTAGGGTTTCTCTAAGAAGGATCAGTGCCTTGAGGAGCCTCTATAGATGACTCGATAATAGTCCTGCTCATTTCCTTTTCTAGATCATCTGAGAGTACCAATGAAAGAAAAGTCTTTCCCCACTATTCTTGTCAAGGATCACTATTTGATACTCATATTGAAGACTTTTCTAGAAAAACCTCACATGTAGAGCCATCTCAAGTGTAACCATACCTAGAAAAGAACTACCAGGCGCCGTTTCACCAAGCATAACTATGTAAATGAGAAAATTTGGCTCCAACACCCATCAAGGAAGGGCCTCCAGAGATGCGTTTCTAGAGAGAAAGAAATGAAACTATCCCTTTAGGGATTAATTTTTTCTACTCTATAAGGTATTTTCACTAGATAAGAGAATCATAATGTTTTTAGAGTGTTTGAGGGACCTTTAAGGTGGTATAATTGGTCATACTTGTCATTTTATATACAATAAGATCTTTGGACACATCATCAAGTAATTATACATGTTCAATTATTTTATCATGAAAATAGTGTTTTTTAGTTTGGTTAATTCTGGTGTTGTTCTGGTATAGGTGACACTTGTATCAACCAACCCTAACAGCGACACTAAAGGCTCTGGTGAATGGAAGTAGGATTCTTATCATGAGACATATAAATATGAAGACTAGATGGATTTGAATGTAGTCTCTCATCCTCTTAGATATATTCATGACTATTAGAAAAAGATGGTATCTCCTATGGTTATCATTCAACCTTTATCCACTGCTTCCACATCCACATTACAGTCTTCTATATCCTAGAAGAATAGGAAATGAAAAGGTATGGGAAATCCGAGTCCCCTACAGATGTTGAAACTATCTTTAAATCTTGACACAATCATGCCCTTGAATTGGGAGATGTTACTAGGGTCCATACAATCCTATACTATTCGATATAAGATGATAAAAAGTATGACTCTGTGAACTCTTTCATGATGGAAGACCACACACTACACCTGATTGTTTAGAATTCCATGACCCACCCCCCCACATATTCCACTTTCTGACACTGTTGATGGAAAGACTGAGGAAATTGGAACCACTAAAATGATCATACTACCCACACAAGGATTTTTATTCATGGTAACGAGGCTAGAAAACTAATTTTATTTTGAGATCAATGAGAACTACACTCCTAGACTGCTCTGTTATGTATGCCTCTACAACCGACCCTGTTAGTTAGCTGAGAAGTCTATTCATGATTGTGTCTTAATAATCATTTTTAATCTAGGTCACGATATCATTGAATAGATAATAATCTAACAGAATAAAATAAAAATCTTTTTTTCAAGCATGTTTTGTAGTCAACAACAGAATATTTATAGATCTAACCAGACAACATTGGTTTTTACAGCAACATCCATTACATCCCCTTCCAGGGGGAGACCCTCCGTAGGAAATAATATACCATTTTAGTAGGAGAAAGAGGTGTTTAAGAACATTTTAGAAAAAATAATGAGGCTTTTGATCCTAAAGGAACACTTCTTATTGAAATTAATTTGTGATAACCTTAAAGAATCTTTCAAAATCCCTCTCTAATTCGAAGTAAACATAGCTACCACAAATACCCACTATGTAGAGGAGTCTAATCTAGAGTAATATCAAGAAATTATATCATTATATAAGGAAAACGTTTCATCCTCATGAAAGGGATCATATGATCATTGTAAATTACAATCTAGTTCAATGGAATAGATATGCACTTCAGCCTGGTGGAGACTTGTTCAAGGATCAATCTCATCTCAAACTGGTTATCCCATAAGATGCTTCTATATGAAATAGATCAGACTCCCACAAAACACCAAATTCATTATTGTGATAAGAGAATATAGAAAAACTGTCATATGGTATGGATGAATACCATGTTTGGTGGCTTGATATCAATTACCAAATTTACATTAGTTTCATAAAAAACCTCATAAAACATGATTCTAGGTAGGTCTGTGCTTCATTATCATGAAACAATCATCTCCTCATGTCACTAGTGCCTCAAGTTTTCCTTGAATGGTTCGGTAGGTGTTCTCCATCGTGATGCTTCCCCCATTGACTCCCATAAAGAATGCTATGTAGATATTGACTACTACAGGAGAGAGGGAAGTGAGTTTAGATCAATGGGGTTGGGTGCATCAATTCTCTCAATGATCTAATTTCCACCACATACAATCAATGAGAAGACTTGGATGACAAATTTATCATCCCAATTTACTAGGTAGAGGACACAACACTTGGCTACGGTGGGTTCTTATTTGTCTCCATGAAAAAGGGTTTCATCATATTTTAGAAAAATGATCACCCAAATATTACCTTGTAAACCTTTACTAAACTAGACCAGGTGATACGAAAATAATATACTCTTACAAATTACTGATAGGTTCTCCCTATATCTAATAATTCATGTCATTTTTGCTTGTTTTGAAAGTCAAGGGTGGATTTTTGAATAGTGACTCATATCCATTTATTTGACATCACGAATGGACCCCATGGTTGAAGGATGGATGGAATCAACTTGACATGTTCTATCATCAAATCTTAGTGAGGAGTTAATCCCTCAATAATGATTACATGTCTGGAAAATTAGACACTAGTTATTTTTATAAGTCAGTTAGGCTTGAATAACCACCTAATCCCACTAATTATCCTACCTCAGATTAAAATTATGTTTTGTAAGACACCATACCACATTTGAAGATGTGGTCTATACCACTGTTGAAGACTTAAATCAGGTAACCCTTGGTATCTTGGAATATCTGAGACTAGTACCAATCGGGTATCCATGTTCCAATAGAAGAAGGGATAGTATGTTTCCTTCTCAAAAAAACACCATAGAGTATTCACTTAGTGCTATGAAAAGATAATAGGGCTAGAACATAATGTAATAGTTCACAGTCTATTCTTCCTAGTGACACAATGTGGTTTAAAGAAGGTTCCCTGAAATATGAACCCATCTCATGGTGATAGTGTTGATGCAGAGGTAGAAAAGACTATCAAAATTAAAAAACTTCTAGTATGTTTTATACCCCATAAGTCTAGCCAACATTTTACTAGTAAGTAAGAATAATGGGATATTATAGTTTTTATTGACATCTAGTTCCTAAAAAAAATAACTGAATAATGATTTTACTATTCCATGATAGAGCTATTGATCGATGCGAACATAACGTTCCAGTCCCTACCCTTTATGAATGCATACTCTTGGTAGAATTAGATCCATATAGACCATGTAGATGAATATTCAACCACATTTAGGGTTACATAAGTGAAATTATACTCTCAAATGATTCATTTGGTCCTATATAATAAAGGGTTCACTTAAAAGTGATCCGCCCACCATATCTTCAAGACAATCCATGGGACATTAGTGGAATGCTATGTGGATGTTTTGGTTGTTAAATACCACCAATGTAGGGACCATGTCTAGGATATTGAGAAAGTTTATGACTTCCTCCACTCCAAACATTTGATGATAAACCATTTGATGTATGTATTCGGGGTTACCATCAAGATGTTTTTCAGATTCATCGTAATATATTGGGTCATCAAGATTGACCTAGATAAGATGAAATATATCAACCAATTCCCTCCCATGAGAAACCTCTATGAGTTTTGGGGCCTCCAATTCCACCTAGCCTACATATTCATATTATTGTAAATATGATTGAAATGTGTAATCCTTCTCGATGCTAATAATGAGAGTAACTGTTTAGAAGTAGGATGAGGAGTTATTGATGTTATTCAAGGATATAAAGCTGTATATTCTCCATCTATTCATTCTAATGCCACCTATTTTAGCAAAAGACTCTGGTCCATTATTTGGTCACCATAGAATGGTCCATCGGTTCAATTATAACCCCAAAAAACAATAAGATTAGGGAAAATATTTTATACTATATAAGTCTCCTTCTCTTCAATACAGAGTCGAGATACACCCCCATCGAGAACTATGTCCTCATACTAGTTTTCACAGTGGAGAATTTATGGAAATTTATTTAAAATCATAATATATATCTAGTGTTGGTTTATTAGAAATAGATCCTATATCTATCCCAAGATGAACAACCCCAGGAATTTGATTTCATATATCAATCTATACTCTAAGGGGATCATGGTATGCCATATTGGTGGATGATTTTAAATGGTTGCTATAAAGGCCCACTCGGTGGAAGGATCAACAATCTGAAGATTAATAGTGTAGGACTGGGGATCATCTTCATCACTCAATAATAGTCTGTCCAACCATACTCATTCATATTTTCATATTGTTGCACCAATAATTAATAGGAATATCATTCTCCCATTACTAGTGTCGAGTTGTGCATCTGGATTGTTTTCACCCTATTACACGTAATGGGAGACTCTGAGTTAGTCATCAAATAGATCAATAGTGACTATATCATCATAAATAAAGTGCGTGTGCCCTTGCTAGAGCATAGTCATAAGATGATGACCCAGTTATCTTTGTAGCAGGAAGTGAATCATGTCCCTTAGTCACATAATGACCAAGATAACACCTTGGTAAGTTTATCTAGTTCTCTTGTAGAACCTAACAAGTGTAACCTATTCAGCCAACCGAAAAACCAGAGGTTCATCACACCAATTAGTTTTGATGATGATGAAAAAGAAGGAAAATCAACTAGTGTTTAGTGATTCTACACCAATCCCCCTAGATTCTCATATAGTAGATGAAATCCATGATTTTAAAACTCTATTCATTGAGTATCTCAAGAAAGGAACTATCATGCTAGAATGAGTTAAATGTGTGTGAATATGTTAGTGGGAATCATATTTTACCCTCTAGAGAGGTTCAAACCTTAAATATACCATTTTTATGCAATATTTTGATGGAATTATCCTATGCAGCATATGAAGAGATGAAATCCACTAGACTCTGCATGATTTTTTTTCCAGGTCTTGTGGTGCCCATGATTTTGTTTTGAAGCTCTCCCACAAGATTGATAGGTTGAGATACTTCTTCCACAACATTTTCTATGACTACACTGATTTCAATAAAAGGTTTCATATGTTCCAGATCCATGCCAACATTGTGAATTGACTGTATAATCAACTTATCACCACCAAATATTCTTGGTACTTTATAGCATGGGGACTCAATGTTTTCTAGCAATACCTTACAGTGATAGTTCACTTTTTCAGGTTCATCCTGACCATAAAAGGTTTCTTCTCCATGTTGGAAGGATAGACTCCCATAATGGAATTCAAATCCCGGTATGTGATTAAGTACATGATCAACCAAATAATATATTTATTTGGAGTTCCTCACAATATTCACAATGAAAATGACACCAAATTCTAGGATTTCGAGTTGAAGAAATTATACTCCAAGTTGAACATCCTATCTAACCATAGATGTCACTACCATGTATAAAAATATGTAAATATTGAGGCATTCAAAAAGACCGTCTCTAAAATTATATTGAAAATTTTAGGCCGCAAAAAAAAGGAGTTGGTCAGAAAAGCTCCCCAAATCCCAATGGGACTATCAGACGATGACTTGAAAATACCCCCATTTTACCCCATATTCCATTATGTATGGAATAGAAGATATTTTACCCATCGAGGTTTAGTTTTAGTCACTTTGAATAGTTTTCTATGAAAAAAAATTCTAGAAATAACGATATATGTCTATTTAGATGAGTTGGAATCCCTTGAAGTGAATTACCACCATGATATGCACAAACTAGGGAGGCACAAAAATAGGATAGTTGGAGTCTTCATCCAGACGTATCACCTTTGTTATGTCCTCCATGGTGACATGGTATTTTCCCTAATAAAACGATGATTCCTGGTTTAAATCCTTTAAAGCTGGAGACCAAGTGTGAAGGATATTACTTCATTTATAATGCAATTTATAGTGGAATGAACTCTTTGATCACCATGGATGTAGAGTGTATCACACATACCATGAAAACCAAGTTTCCCAAGTAGTAAATCAAATGGGGATCCCACTTTCATATGTGACATGACCATTAACGGTTTAAAAATGTCTAATAATTATGAACATAAACTACATTAATCCCATAATTTCCAAGCTCTAGGACTTTAAACTAGTAGCATACCTACCTTGATTTGTATGTATTTAAATTACATTGGCTAGAATCCTCATTAAATAACACTAAACTATGAACTAACCTTGAATAAAATCGATATTTTTCTTAATTATAGATGAAATCACCTCATATAAAATTGGGAAGAATTTTAGAATAAGTATGATATGATCCAAAATGGTCTACCCTATATATAACTAGGATTTCTTGTACCATAAGTATGAGTTGGAAAAAAACTATACCCCATGTCTTGAACATGGGATTTCCTGCGAAAACCTTTTTATGTTTCAATTATCTCATCAGAGAGTATTTCCCATAGTTCTAGTACTGGTCTTATTCCACACGGTGTTTTTAGAACTATGTGTGGGTTTATTCCCATCCTCCGAGGATATATAGTGATTCCTAAACATCTGGTCTTCGGGCCCAGAAAAAATTTCTGCCAAAATTTCAACCCATTTTCTCATATATGTTCTAATAATTAGGGACTTAAAATATATGTAGTTCTTCTTATGGTGTGTAAGTCGTACATGAGCCCACATTCCATCCTTTCACACCGGGTTTCTTCTGAGCCACACAAAGATACTTGAGAAATTTTCATCTCAACCCAAAATTCATTACATTAAATTGTTTTCGACATTCATTTTGGTCAAAGAATTATGACATAAAACTATGTGCTTTAATTACTTGGGACATGTACGGTATATGGCCCAGAATGAACTCCTTTCACATTGAGTTTTACCTCTTTAACACCATGAAAATACCCACAAAATTAAAAAAAAAATTTATCCAAGAATCATGATTTTGAACTATTTTTTGATAATCCATGCATCATGAATTTAAACTGTTTTATATGGTCCAGGATATATGACATTAAACAGTGTGAAATTGGATTCAATATCACTTTTGGTGTTGATGTTTCTTCATATCTAATTTCATGGTAGGTTTTAATAATTTATTAGCAAATGAACATCCATGATGACCCCTCCCCATGCTCCAAAAACTATGACAAGAAACTATTATCAATAGTGGTGAGATATATTAACTGAATCTATGATCCCTGGTCTAATAATTATGACCCCAAATTGTGTTCATTCATCGCTTATCCACATTATTAGCTTCATACCTAGTGTTTCTGTAAGAATATGATTGAACTCTCTTTATAAAACTATTTATGGATTTAGTTCCATCCCTGTGGAAAAGGTAGTGTTTCCTTGACTTTCAATCTCCTGTATCAAACATTGATTCATAAAAACCCATCTATGTCATGTGTTACTATCACCCTATGATACCCTCATGGCCCCTCTTTTTTTAGGTATAAGGCACGTTCATTTTCATTGAACCCCCATTGTGATTATGTTCCCTCATAGTCCAATATGAGGAATAAATTAATAGTTGGATCTATGAATATGTCTCGTACACTATGTTTTCAGTGCACAATGTTAATCTATATTCTTACTCCTTATAAATTCAAAATTCCTCTTAATGAGATATAATTTATCTCATCTCAAACTGTGATTCCCCATATGACCCACATGGGATAAAAAAGCACCAATTTACTCGTAAAAAGAAGCTAAAATATATCCTTACTCCATATAAATTTGGGATGCCTCATATATGATTACGATAATATTCAATATCCACATTTGAGAGGGTACACCCCTTCTAATATCAATCTCTTACCAAATCATCTTCTAATAATATGTGTGGATTGATTCCCATACTCATGTGATATGTAGTGATGCCTGAATGTTTCATTCTAGGTCCATACTCCTTCATTGAATTAGTGTGGGGAATTTCTATACCCATTGTAGTGATTGTGACCCGAGGTTTAGTTTATCTAGTTTTGTACAGAAATGGGTCATTTTGACCATCCTTTCACATCATGTTATTACTCTTTCATGTCACACAAACATCCTTCAGACCCTTGTGCCACTTGGTCAAAGATATTTGATCTTAAAATAGTAACAGTCCCCACATTGCGTACTCAATGACTTTAAAATAGTATCACCCCTTCTTTATGTTGTATAACAGTAAACTACCAGGTCCAATATCCTTTGTGCACAATGT
The DNA here is from genome assembly GCA_963277665.1 of Viscum album. Lineage (NCBI taxonomy): Eukaryota > Viridiplantae > Streptophyta > Magnoliopsida > Santalales > Viscaceae > Viscum > Viscum album. The sequence continues at coordinate 527,186,500 of OY728150.1, forward strand.
TAAAATATATAAATACCATATCTGAAATCAGGATGCATCATATCATAAGAATTAGATTCTAATAGAAAATTTAAACTTTTAGAAATAGAAATGCCTCATATGATGAGTATGGGATGTCCAAAAATACATTTAATGCAACTCAGATTCCTCACATGATAAGTATGAGACGACCCACACGTTATCTCATATTAAACCAGGATTTCTCATAATCTGAGATGATTTGATATCTTCTATAGATAGATTGTCACCTTACTAGCATCAATATTCTACCATGTCATTTCTCAAGACTATGCATGGCTTGATTCCCTTATTTATGGTATATGTAGTGACACCTTGATATATCATCTCAAACCTATTCCTTATATCAACCCACATCTTGGCATTTCCCATATATACCAGGCTCAATTACCGTATACCCACAAAAATTTCAACTTGCTTGATTGCATGATGTAATAGATCCACATAGAAACTAATATTCCTCCCTAGACATTCCATACATATAATTAATCTCTTCACAGTTCCCCTAATTTAGATATGCATCGTCCTCGTGATCTGAGCAGACTCCCTAACATAATGCACTCATGATACACAATATCACCAAACTTCCTAAGCTCACACTACAATGGATCATCATAAGAAATAATAGGTTCAATATTTTAAAATTTTTTAATGGTAGATCCTACTATTGTTTTCATTATCTCCATCAGATACTAGTATATAACCTATTTTTTTGAATAACATGAACCATTGTTCTCCATCCATCAGTCAATACACTATTTACCTATCAAGTCTTGAAAGTCATGATTGCCCATGTAGGATTTTCAGCCACCTCTTCCGCTCATTGTGTTAACCCCTACAAGTAGTGGGAACTCCACACCACTCCATTTTTCTTTCACTAGGCATGGATCATGCGGGCTTATGAGTCGGGAGGGGTTTTTGCTCAATAAAATATGAGACACTTGAGTGACCCATTGTATGAAGTATATGACCTTAGTCTATGAGTCCATGTTCAATCATCCTAACACTAAACAATGTAGAAGACTATATAAGAATGTGTTGTGTAGTGAGGGGCCTCTGTACCCATCAAATATTGTTGGGTTTGTAAATCATTCACACTATATATAAACATTTTGGATTCTCAACCCTTTAGTCCAAACATTATAACCTTAAACTATTTTAAGTTGGTACATGATCCTTGACCTTATACTATTATCCACAATCCATGATTCATTCCCTTAAAATATGTAATGTTTGTATCAATGAAATTCTATGTGATGTTATAAAACCTTCTAGGCCCCTCCATTCATGTCATGTTACCTTACATTGATGTTGCACGCACTCCATTGAGACACAGTACCCCTTGGTCCATAAATTATGACCATACAATATTTTCCAATCATCCAAACTCAATGACCACAAACCAGGTTCCCAAGTCCCATCATAATAATCTTAAACAGTTCATAATCTTCCCTTTATTTTTCATATTGCACAGGCCTATATTCACCCTCCATTCACATCGGGTTACTAATTCCACTTTCCATGCCAAACACTTCAAGGTGCCCACAGTCGAAACTCCGTGATATTGAACATAGATTCCAAGTCCAAGAATCATCAATTTAAAAAAATTAGTAGTCCTATTGGAAATGTTCCATTTGGAGTTGGATCCTTAGTCCTTAAATTCATATCATGTAACTACCTTAACACACTACACATATTATTTTTTGTACACTCACCCAACGGTCCAACGACTATGAATATAAAATAAGAATCATGGTCCTTATATCAAAAACTTACAATGTGTGGAAAAAATGTATCTGGATATCTGGTATACCCAGTTATCACCTAGGCCCCTCCATTCTTATCGAGTTACCACTACCCTATGCCACACATATCCCTGATGAGGAAGCCTTTTGGTCTAAGAATCAAGAACTTTAACTATATACAAAATTCCATAGATTCCTTTTCCTTGGTTGGGACTTATATTTTTTCCATGCCATATAGGACTCTCCAAGGAGTATAGTAGTTGGGATAACCTCCTATTCCTCCTACCAATTAAATTTGGTCAGTAACATTAATGGAAGTTCACATGTTTGAGAGGAATTAAATAAAACCTCCCTACTTCATGTCCCAATCATATGACGTCAAATTTCGTTGTATATCATCTTCACCATACAATGTCAAAATGTGTATATAAAGTACGTACCATATGATGTTATACTTATTGTCTATCATCCCAATTTCATGATTTAAAACTATGATGCATCATAGTACCTTTCTCAAAAATCATGTTCCATCGACGTTGGTCACCTATGGCATCATTCATGTTCCTCAATAGTTTTTTAACATACGAAACGTTACTCCCTATGGAAGAAACATTTATCTTTTTTTTAAATTAATAAGACCTCTCCAAGGTTCTAAAATCCATTATGGTGTAATTACAAGCGTTTTGGAATATATTTTAACATTATATAACCTAATATCTACTCTTTTTATGTCTCTACATTTGTATCCTCACCCTCCTCCAAGTCTAAACAGTCCCCCTTAATAGAAATGGTTCCAATAATAATTTTCTCTCCTACTATCATTAGAACCAACCATAAAATTCTTTGAAGGACATTGTGATATAGGTACCATGTTTCAAATATGGATAACCATTTAAACTCATTTTTCCCCATACTCGGAAGAATGGTAAGGGATGTTGTGTTTCATACATGGTCAAAAGTTATTCTCAATTTTTTGCCACCTTGTGTTATAGATTTCGGGCATCATTATTCGCACTCTACATTCCCATTTATATAGATACAAATCAATTTTCATTTTATTACCCCATTTGTGAACTACTAAACACTGTAAAAGAAAGTTGTTTATTCAAAGAGCTATGTCCTCCATCTATGGCCTCTCTCGAACATGACACTTTTGGTGGTCATTCAATAAATGTAGACCCTGAGTGATTGTTGGTTTCCTGAGGCTCTCATATAAATGAGAAAACTTATGTTTATCTGTTGTTTTTTAAACGAAGCATGGATTATGTGGGATTATGGATTTTTTATTTGTTATCTCAAGAATATAATTGAATCTAGATAATAAAACAAAACACTATAAATATGATAGATCATGCGGTAATCTAAAATAAACCAGCTAGAATTTTGGTGGTTAATCCAAAAATTGGATCCTCTACTTTAAAAATTCATATAACGATCAACCCCTTTGATCAATAATTTGTTCTCGACTACCCTATACAAAGAGTCCTCTAGAGTCTATTTTCACTCCACCTAGTCTGTTGCTTATTCCTTGGCATTTAGATGGAATGTCTTTTACCAGATTCATATATAGTTCTATTAATCCCTGAATTTATCCACTAGGGATTTATCCTCCACCAACTTATCAATGAATACTGAAAAATAGTCTTTACAAAGGCCAATGAGCTTAGCTTGAGAAGTTTCCATTCCTGCATTCTCTGGTAGCAACCCTTTCAAGAGGGAGATCTCCCCTTCAACTAACTGAATTTTCGGAGGAAACTCAAGTTTTACATTCTTATGGGTGATGCCAAACACCTTCCATTAAGCACACACATTGTCAATAAGGAAGTCTCAAGATAGTATGTAAAGGCTTCAAGAGTCTACCACACTAGTCCCCAGGTTGACTAGCCAATGGCATAGACATCCCACACAGTTTGTTATATTAGCCCAAAGAGTGTGGGTAATGATGTTATGCACGTACCTCTACATATTTTGATTTACAATTAAGTTCTCTTCAATTATATCCTATCTATAATCCTTGAAGTATTCTACTGTTGTAAGATAATATGGAGGCATGAACGCCAAAAATTCAGTGTCATGACTGCTAATGGGTAAGTCGTCAGGTACAAACGGAATGCAATCTATCTCCATGTGGAATAGATCCCGGTCGACCACTTAACCAATATAAAATGTATATGATTATTTCTATGGAAACATTGAGTTAGATGCGACCATCCCAACCTATTTAGATTCACATAATAGTGGTAATTTATTGGTCTCATCTCCTATATCGACCACCGTTGGTAGTTCTCATTAAGACATTTCGAATATATCCTCCAATGTTTCTCAATATTTGAAAATAATTGTTTATGTAACACCCAAATATTTCATTGTATGTTAGTTTTCAAAGTAATCCAATAACTTACACTACACGCAACATCAAGTTCAAGAGCACCACGACTTACCAAACTAGCCGTTCAAAAGCTGTTATGAATATTATTAAGAAAATTTTAAACTTTATATAACCCCTAAAATTTTAGAATCCATATTATGAGTTTCTTATACATAATTTAAGGACAAATTAATTTTTTTTCAGATAAAAGAAGTATTTTTTCAAAAATGAAATTTTACAGCCTTTTAATGGAGAACCCTTTTTAAATCCAATATTTGAAACTTTTAAATATTTAATTTGAAAAAATAAACTTCTTCTTTGGGATCAGGACATAAGAATTTAGTTTCAATAAATTTTTGGTGTTTTTCTATTAACTTTAATATTTGGGTGAATTGTGAAAAATAATATATTTTAATTAAAAACAACTTTTTTAATAAAAATAATTTATAGTGTTCAACAACACATATGAATGGTTTGGATGTATAATTTGATTATATTTTTACCATTTAATCAAATTTTGGTCATTAGAAGTAATTTTACTTTGAAATTAGACATAAAAAATGTCAATCTTTTGGTAGTTATTATTTCATAAAAATACACTTTTTGGTTTTGACAACGGGAATTAATTTTAAAATAATAAATTCAACTTCTATGTTTTGAATTTGGTAAAATATAATTCATTTTAGAATTCAGAATATCAAAATTAGCTTAGGGTGATATTTTGGTATGTTTCTGAAAACATTTGATTTTTGATGAATAGTGAAAAACACTGAGTTATAGTTTAAAAGTAAATTTTTATGTAAATAATTATTTATTTTATTTAAATTTATTTTAGGTCAAAATATATACATAATACCCATATAATTTCAATGTAATTCATTGGAGTCATTTATGTAATAATATTTGATATATAAAATTTTATTGAACTTTTCACTGTCTTTTACCCACCTCCTAGGAGAATTTTTAAATTCACATAAAACATAATTTTACCACATTTGTGAGTTGAAGTTAAAAATTAAGATAGACACTGTTAATATCAAGGAGTAAAATGTGGTTCAATAAGATAAATGTTTTTTGGTGAATAGTAACTTTTTACTTTTATTTACCACGGTTAAAAGTAAATAGGGTAATTAAGGGTAAAAATGATATTATTATTACCCTAACACATGACCTAATTCTATTGGATAAGCATAATTCGACCAAAAAAAACCTTAGTAATAAAATATGAACCTTTTTGGTCCATGTGGATTAGATTTGGACATTTCTTATTATTTAATTCAAAGAAGAGTTAAAAGAGTTAAAATCAATGTTTAACAACTAAGACATTTTCAATATATGGTTACACATAAGATAAATTAAACTATAAATATTCATTATAAAGATAAAAATATTTCCTACATAATGGTATTTTATTTATATTTTTTAGACATTAAATAATTTAATTTATTAATGACCCAACGATGATGTAGTAATTACCTAATTAATGAGATATTAAAATAATTGATATTATAAATATACAAATAAATGTAATTTGAGACTTTTTAGGAATTAAACTAATTTTCTAGGTTAATATGACATATTATGGTTGGCTAGATGAATTTTTTTCTAATTAATAATGCTGTTATGAATTTAGAAAAAACAAAATACCAAATTGTGTCAAAATTGTCATAAAAGAGTTTTTAAATCAAATATTATATTATTAATTCATATTCTATTCCTAAAAATATAAAGTTTGGCCAAAGGACTTATATAATGATAGGTGTATCATTAATGAACCACTTTTTATTCTCTTAGAAGTATATAGTAATTTTATTAACCATATAATATAAAAATACAAACAAACATGGTAAATGTCAAACTATTTAACTAAGAGTTAAATCTAAAGTTTAAGGTTATTATAATAACCCAAACCTATATAACTATTGGTTGGGTTATTTTAGACCCATAACCACCTTATCCTTTAAATAATTCACTTTTGAGCCATTAGAAACCGAATATTACTTTATTATAAAATAATATTTTATGTTTTTCCTAAGGTTCCCCTCACCCCTCTTATAAAAGGGCACTTCCCCTTCTCTCAAATTATCACCTTCAAAGCCTTTTGGATCGGCCAACCCTGCCCAAATATCATCTAAAATTACCTCAATTAATTCTAGATCCCCTTTTTTGGTCAGAAATCCAACTTAAAGTGTCCTTTTGATCAAATGAAAAGGAATAACCCGAAGAAGAGGTAATAATATCACCACCCTCTTTCAAGTTCATTTCTTCTTCCACTTATTCTTTATTTGTTATTTCCATTATAAAATAATTACTTAAGTATATTCTATATAATTTTATGTTATTATAAATATTTTTCAGCCATATTCATTATTTTATCCAGCCTTTGAATGAAATGTCACCATACGTGCGTATGTACGGATTACCGTCTCCACATCGTGGTGTAATTGTTATTCAATACATTATTATTTGGATGGGTATAATAATGATGTGTAATTAATGTGAATAATAAAATATAACATGATAATTATTTTGTATATATGATATACCATACAATTATATATTATTTTAATATCAAAAGAATGATATCATCCCTTGTGCGTACGTACAGATTACCGTCTCCACGAACATAATGATATTCATTCCCCATCGTATCCATTCAAGACTAAATTTAATTTTATGATTGAAAAAAATGTTTAGGGACATTATATAATTATGTATATGAATAATATACATCCCATCCATAACAAATATGGCTCACATAACAAAGAATATAATGGAAAACGAATCTGTTAACACCCGAAACGATGATAATACTAAGATATTATTAACAAATCAATGTTAAAAGATAAAATATGATATCATATTAATGTATATTATTATCTTATTATTAAATAACAATTACTTCATCATTATACATGAGGTTAACCTACCCCCTACCAAGTAAAAAGTACAAAGTAAGGGGTTTCTTATCTCACTTTTAATTCCGTGAGATTTCCATTGTTCACCACTTATTTATTGCATGTGGTTTGTGTACTACCCATGATTGTATTAATTGTGTAATATAATTTAATTTATAGATGTTTAAATCATCATTGTATTATCCTTATTTCATGGGTGTATTTTTCCTACGTTACTAAATCGATAAGGGAATTTGAAATTTCAATTTCCACTCATTCGGCTTTACGCATACCTCATTGATTATTTTACTCCACGATTATGTGTAAAATCACTATTCATTTGCTTATGTCATAATTTACAAACCCGTTTCTGTGTATATACTTTTGATACAGATAATAACTCCATTTATAAATTCTCAAGTCATCGATATTAACTTGATAAGAGTAATTTTAACTCAATATCTATTTATTGAGTTAAATATCCAATTCATTGGTGTTGATTTTACAAGAATATATGTGAATGAACTATGATTTATTTACACTGAATATCCAATCATATTGACTATATTTAAATTTTTTCACACATAATTAAGTCATTGATTTATCCTTAACCTAAGGATACGATTTTTGTAAGAGATTTCATCTCAATTTACATTCTATTGAGACTTCTTTGTTGTTATTCCCCAAATCACTTTTATATGGTGTATTTAATGTACTTGGACATAATATACCATGAATCGCTTTATTCTCATGATATTATAAGGTTTTGATTACCTCAATTATTATTATTCAAGTTTCTCTCTTTTGGTTAGGAACTATAACTAAAATATCATTTTAAATATTTTAATGATTTATTATTCTAAATCATTATCATTAATGTCCTTGTTTTAAAAATGTTTTTAAGAATTTATTTATATAGAAATTAATGTTTTAAAATGAAAATAACTTTTAAATTTTTCAATTTGGTATGGGACACTTTGATTAAAAAATATATTTTTAAATGGCTTCTTGAAAAATAGTGTGACTCTTAAATGTTTTCAAGAAAAAGGGGGATATTTCTATCAAATAGTTTTGATGATTATTTTCATCTATGTAAATATCCTTCATTATTCTCTATTGTGGTTAATCTGTTACAATAAAATCTTCTATATTGTATTGAATGAGTTATGTTTGACTATGGATGTGCTATTTTTATACCATTCATGGTTTGTGGATAAAGTATTAACATTTCTTATGCTAGTTTTAATAAGGATGTTTATGTTATATTTTAAACATTTCATATGAGGAATGCATTGGAATTAGTAAGTGATGGGTGGAGCCCTCTATTGCTCCTAGATTCATCGGTAGGTCTCATGAGACAAACTAGTGTCTTGGAAGAAGGCATTGACAAAATCTTATTTGTAGTCTTGGCACAAGGCCTTGACTATGTGGTTATGATAGTCTGGAATTATGCATTCCATCATTATGAACGTGGTTATTGATATTGCATTTGATTATTAAACTATTAGAATATCCATGTGAATAAGTAAATAACATTATTTCATTTTATTTTTTTCCATATTATGCGGAAGTTCAAGTTTAAAAGGATTTTGTTTTAGTTATACATTGCCATAAATGTTTATACTTATTTATGAAAGTTTCCGCTATATTGTAATCCTTACTGAGAATTTGAGCTCACCCCTTTCTATGTTTTATTTCTCCCAGGATGTGAAGAAGTATTTTATGACTGACTTTCAGGGATAGTCTGAGGGGATATGAGTGTGGTCTATGGAAACAAAGTTGTTGTAGTTTTTCATTTTATGATGTAATGTAAACCTTATGAATGTATCTAGTACAACCAAGGCTACTAAACTAATCGGTCTTTTGAGACTTGATATTTTGTGATCATTAAAATGTTATGTAATAATGCACCGACTCTGGGTAACTAGGGTTGGGGAGTTACATTTTGTAATAGAGAATGTTTAGTACAAAACTTGGAAACTAGATTTAGATAAACTCTGATTAGATTACATAGACCTAAGATAGACTTTGAGGATTAGTATAGAGGAACTTTCTAAAATTTTGTTATTGTAGTTATTTTGTGAGTTTCCCAATAAATACATCCCTATCTGGATATGAGCAGGTAGAGGAGGCTCTGGCACAGATGTACCTAGGTGTAAAACCCAAAAACACCGCTTTGAGCTAGACTCGAATGATAACTAGTGCATGAAAATGATCCTTGCTGCACTCTTGGTTACAAAACTCCTGGGGGATATGCTTAGGATAATTTAAATTTTATTTACAAACAGATTTGAAGTATTTTTGTAACACCCCAAGCTTCCACGGTACGTTTCCCTTCGAATAATGCGATAGCGTGTGTTGTACGCAACACCGAGTTCTAACAACCAATCAAACTAGCCGTTATGAATAGTAATACCTACTTTTTAAAATTTTATATATTTTATATTTCAAAATAGACTTCATTTTTGGATTTGGAATATCTAATTTAGCCTAAGGTGAAATTTCGGTACTTTTCGGATAACTTTCATATTTTGATGAATAGTGAATATTACTAAATTTTAATTAAAAACGACCTTTTTAATAAAAATAATTAATAGTGATAAATTATGAATTTTAGTAGTTTTAAAGTATATTTAGAATATATTTTTACCATTTAATATAATTTTGGTCATTGGACATAATTTTACAATTAAAACGAACATAAACAAGTGTCAATCTTTTGATAGTTATTACCTCTTAAAAACACGCTTTTTGTTTTGACAGCGGGAATTAATTTTAAATTAATTTCTGTCACTTCTGTGTTTTGAATTTAGAAAAATGGATTCAATATTTGGAATCAGGATGACAAAATTGTGTAAATAGGTAACCTTTATTTTTAGACATTTTGAATAATTACTGTGGTAAATATTTTATTTACCATGGTTAAAGGGTAAATCCGGTAAATAAGGATTAAAAAATAATCTTATAATAATACAAAATTACCCTAAAACGTGTCCTAACCTTATTGGTGGACACATACCCGACAATGGGCATCCTTGGGTCGATTTGGGGACCCCTTAGAGCCACTTGTATGTGGTAGGGACACATTATATTAATAAAGTTAAAATAAAAATAAAAATGGCATAAGCTTACATCTTTTAGAAGAACAATTTTTACATAGGGTTATACATGTTGTATTTTCGATTATAATTATTCATTAGAACGCTAAAACGATTTCCTACATAATGATATTTTATTTATAATTTTTAGACATCAAATAATTTAAATTATTAATGACACAATAATGATGCAATGTTTACCTCATTAATAAATCATTTAAATAAATAAGATTATAATGATTAAAATATTATCTAAAACCTGTCCAATTCTTATTGGTTGATGTTATTTAGAAAATGAGTCATCGTATCTTCGACCTCAATGATTTTTGGACCATTATAAATCGAATATAAATATATTATAAAGTAATACTTTCACTCTTTCCTAAAGAGCCCCTCCTCTCCCTTATAAAAGGAGACCACTTCTACTCATTCCTCACACCTCTCAAGCCACTTGGCACGTCCAAAACCTGCCCAAATACTCTCCCAACTTCCCTCACTAAAACCTAGAGGCCTTAGTTTGATCCGAAAGCCACCCTAAGGATCCCTTTTGATCAAATCAAAAGGAAGAACCCGAAGAAGAGGTAATGTTTTCACCACCCCTTTTCAAGTTCCTTTCTTCTTCCACTTCTTCTTTCTTTGTTCTTACCATTCTAAAATAATAACTCAAGTATCTCACATAAACTGTGATGTTATTATAAATATGGTACAACCATATTCAGTATTCTATCCACCCTTTGAATAACATGTCACCATACGTGCGTACGTACGGCTTACCGTCTCCACGTCGTGGTGTAATTGTTATTCAATATATTATTATTTGGATGGGTATAATAATGATGTGTAACTCATGTAAATAATAAATATAACATGTTAATGATTCTGTATATGATATACCATCCATTTTTATATTATTTTAATATCAAAAGAATGATATTGTCGCTCGTGCGTACGTACGGACTACCGTCTCCACAAACGCGATAAGATTCATTCTCCATCGTATCCATTCAAGTATAATTATCATTTGATGATTTAAAAATGATGTTTAAGGATGTGATATCATTCTGGATATGAAAAATATACAACATATCCATTACAAACATGGCTTACGTAACAAAACATATAAAATAAAACAAGTAAGTTAACACCCGAAACAACGATAATACTAAGATATTATTATCAAATCAATATTAAAAGATCATATATGATATCAAATTAATGTATATGATTATTTTATAATTTAATAATAATTATTTCACCATTATACAGGAGGTTAACCTACCCCAACCAAGGAAAAGTACAAGGTAAGGGTTATTTCACAATCTCTTCATTATCCGAGGTTGTTTATACGTAATAATTTACTAGGATCTCGTTATCATCCACATCCATGTTTCTTCAAAATGTATTTCAAAACATTTTTAATATTTAAAAGAATATGGGTTAAAGTCATTTATACCCTTGTTTGACTTTTTATAAGAGGTTTATAAGGGAATCTTCCCATCGTTTTCCAAACAAGGTGCTTTTTATCCTTTTCGACAAAATTAAGATAAGAACGTTTTTTTTAAACTTATACGGCGGGTGCGGTTATTTTCCGCCATTATAAAATCGTCAAAGCTTCCCTTACAAGCTTATAAGAGTATTTTCAAATAAAATGTTTTATTTTATATGGATCTTAAATTATTTCAAAATAAAAAGAGATATTTCTTTAAAAAGAATTTTGATTTCATCTATGTCAACATCCTTTGATGGATTTTACACTTATTTAAAGTTGATTTGTTATGATACAAAACTTCTATATTATATTGAAGGTTTTGTGATATGTTTGACTGTGGATGTGCTATTTTTTATATACCATTCATGGTTTATGATGAAAGTATTGACATTTCGTATGCTAGTTTTAATACGAATGTTTATGTTATGTTTAAACCTTTTCATATGGGAATGCATTGGACTTAATATGTGACGGGTGGAGCCCGCTATAGCTCCTCGATGCATCGGTAGGTCTCATGAGACAAACTAGTGTCTTGGCACAAGGCCTTGGCAAAATCTTATTTGTAGTCTTGGCACGAGGCCTTGGCTATGTGGTTATGATAGTCTGGCATTATGCATTCCATCATTATGAAAGTGGTTATTGATATTGCATGTGATTATTCGATTAGTAGAATATCCATGTGAATAAGTAAATGGCATCATTTCATTTTATTTATCACATACTATGTTGAAGTTAAAGTTTAAAAGGCTTTTGTTTTAGTTATACATTGCCTTAAATGTTTATTCTTATTTATGAAAGTTTCCGCTATATTGTTATCCTTACTCGGCATTTGAGCTCACCCCTTTTCTATGTTTTATTTTCCCAGGATGTGAAGAAGTAAATTATGAATGACTTGCAGGGATATTATGAGGGGTTAATAGTGTGGACTATGGAGACAATATGTTGTTGTAGTAGTTCTTTTTATTTTGATGATGTAATGTAAAACTTATGAATATATCTAGTGTTTCCAAGGCTACTAAACAAATCGGTCTTTCGAGATTTGATCTTTCTTGTGATCATGCCAATGTTATGTAATTAATGCACCGACTCTGGGTAACTGGGGTCGGGGCGTTACAGTTGGTATCAGAGGAAGTTTAGTACAAACCCTGGAAGCTAGATTTAGATAAACTCTGATTAGAGCACGTAGACCTAAGATGAACTTTGAGGATTAATATAGAAGAACTTCCTAGAATTTTGGTATTGTAGAGATTTTGTGAGTTTTCCGAGAAATACATCCCTGTCTGGATACGAGCAGGTAGAGGCGGATCTGGCACAGATGTACCTAGGGGTAAAACCTGAAAACACCGCTTTGAGCTAGACTCGAACGGGAACTGGTGCACGACAACGGGCCTTGCTGCACTATTGGTTACGACACTCCCGGGGGATATGTTTAGGATAACTCTCATTTTCTTTACAGATCATTATGAAGGGTTTATGAGTATATAATTCCTCAAAGAAAACATTTTTATGATTATGGATTATATCCATAAATAGTTCAATTTATGTTGAGTGTTTTATAAGTATGGGATTATTTATTTTGATTCATAAACTGATCTAGTTTATGCCATTAGAAATGGCGCCTAGTGGAAGAAATGGAAACCGTATCAATCCACACACCCCATGTAGGGATTGCCCTCCTGCTCAAGATAATTATAGTGGGGCTGGTGATGAAACTGGTGCCGATCAGCTAATCACCATACTGGGACAACTTACTCAGGTTATGAATAATAACCTTACCCGTATGGAGCACCCGGATCCGCAGCGTGGAGGATCAATGTTAGATCGATTCATGAGGAAACAACCACCAACGTTCAATGGGAGTACAAATCCCTTAGTAGCTGAGAAATGGATAAATTCCCTAGAGAAAATATTTCAGGCTTTGGGGAGCAGTGAAAGGGAAAAAGTTATCATGGCAGTTTACCGCCTCACTGGAGATGCTGATCAATGGTGGTCATTTATTCAAAACATGAAGGAAGATGATGAAGTATCAAATATGGAATGGAGCGTGTTCAAAGATCTGTTTTTAGAAAAATACTTCCCTCGCGACCATCGAGCAGATATGGAAAGGCAATTTCTAAGTCTGAGACAGAAGGAGGATGAGAATGTCGCAAAGTATGAGGTTAACATTACAAGGTTAGAAAGGTACGCTGGTGATTATATACGTAACCAAAGAAGTAAGATTGATCGTTTCTTTGATGGGTTAAAACCATTTCTCCGTCGAGCATTAGTCTCACAATCCTTTTCATCGTACGAAGACATTGTCTCATGAGCTATCACGACCGAAAAGGAATTCTCTAAGTCTTATGACTTTAAAGCAAAGTAAGAGAAGAAGAGACCTGCTGATCAATCTGGGAATAGAAATAAGGGGAAGAAGGGAAAGGTTGAATATCCATCCTGTGGTAAATGCGGGAAGAAACACCCTGGTACTTTCTTGAAGGGAATGGGAGTCTGTTACAAGTGTGGTGTAAAAGGCCACCAAGCTCGTGATTGCAAGGGGAAGAAGGAAGCTACCAACATTCAGTGCTACAATTGTAGGGAGATGGGGCATTATGAAAATTAATGTCCTAAGCGTCAGGAGAACTTACCTCAGAAAAGGCCAAGGGATCAAGGCCAGGCTTATGCTATCACTACTGCTGAGGTAGAAGCTCCGAAAGATGTGGTGGCAGGTAATTTAATGGTTTCCTCAAGTTTAGAAAATGAATTATTTGATTCTGGATCATCGCATTGTTTCATATCTTCCCAGTTTTCTAAGAAAATTAGATATTTCCAATTTGATTTAATAAGGGATTTGTCAGTTAAAACACCTAAGGGAAGTATCATTGCAACAAAGTTTTGTGAATCAGTCCCCATTAGAGCACATAAATTTTCTTTATCTGCTGATCTCATCGTCATACCTATGATTGAGTTTGATATAATCCTTGGTATGGACTGGCTTTCGGACTATGATGCGAAGATTTATTGTAAGAATAAAGAGGTTACGATTCTTGGTGATAATGATAAGGAACACCTTATCTTTAGAGCAGAATCGTCACCACCTAATTCTTATTTAGATCCACCCCCAGTAGCTCAAATTAATTCAATTATTGGGGAGGAAGAGAATGAAATAACTGTCGGTGAGGAATGGAATGTTCAAATAGAGGATGTACCTGTTGTGAAAGAATTTGTAGATGTATTTCCGAAAGATTTACCTGGACATCCTCCAGAACGAGAAGTTGAGTTTTCCATTGATTTGATTCCTGAATCAAGGCCTATATCGAAGACCCCTTATAGAATGGCCACTGTAGAATTAGTCGAACTAAAGAAACAACTAGAGGAATTGAGTAATAAGGGATTTATTCGCCCTAGTGTTTCTCCATGGGGAGCCCCTGTTCTTTTTGTTAAAAAGAAAGATGGATCTATGAGGTTATGTATCGACTACAGGGAGATCAATGCTATAACGATAAAGAACAAGTATCCCATACCTCGTATTGATGATTTATTTGACCAACTGCATGGAGATCAATACTTTTCAAAGATTGACCTTCGATCTGGATACCATCAGTTGTGTGTGAAGAAGGAAGACATTCCGAAGACAGCATTTTGAACCAGGTACGGGCATTACGAGTTTACTGTAATGCCGTTTGGATTGACTAATGCACCCTCTGTATTCATGGATCTGATGAATAGATTTTTCAAGGAGTATCTCGATGAATTTGTGGTGGTATTTATTGATGATATCTTGGTATACTCCAAAACCTACGAAGATCATGAAAATCACTTGCGCATTATCTTGAAGACTCTGAGGAGGCATGAATTATATGTGAAGTTTAGCAAGTGTGAATTCTGGCTTCAGGATATTTCTTTTCTTGTCCATATTGTCTCTAAAGATGGAATCTCTGTTGATCCTTCTAAGACCAAGGCAATCCAAGAATGGCCAGCACCTACGAGTATAACTGAGGTACGTAGTTTTATTGGTTTGGCAGGTTATTATCAACGTTTCGTCCAGAATTTTGCCCGATTGGCTAACCCATTAACGAAGCTCACCCGTAAAGGGGTTAAATTTGTTTGGACAAAGGAGTGTGAAGAATGTTTCAAAGAACTGAAGAGAAGATTAGTCAATGCTCCTATATTGACTCTACCATCGGGGAATGATGGGTTCGTTATTTATAGTGATGCATCAAAGAAAGGACTTGGTTGTGTCCTTATGCAGAATGATAGAGTTATTGCCTATGCATCACGACAGTTGAAAATTCATGAACAAAACTATCCTACTCATGATCTTGAGTTAGCAGCTGTGATCTTTTCTTTGAAGATATGGAGACACTACCTCTATGGTGAAAAATGTGAGATTTATACTGATCACAAGAGTTTGAAGTATATTTTCTCACAAAAAGAACTCAACATGAGGCAAAGGAGATGGCTTGAATTATTCAAGGATTATGATTGCACGATACACTACCACCTGGAGAAAGCAAACAAGGTGGCAGATGCTTTGAGCAGAAAAGACCATGGAGTTTTGAACATGATGAGAATTGAAAGGGATCCAATTTTCATGGATCTAGTGAAGATGGACATGGGAATAACCAGGAAAGGTGAAACATCAATGATTTTTCAAATGGTTGCCAAACCATATTTACTAGAAAGGATTAAGAGTTCTCATAACAATGATGATGAATTTCAGAAGAAGATTAAAGCTATGAATGATGGGAGATTGAGAGACTTTGTGTATGAAGATGGAATTTTGAAATTCGGGAAGAAACTTTGTGTTCCCGATTTACCTAATCTGAAAAGGGAATTGCTGGATGATGCTCATAGTTCCAATTTCTCTATACACCATGGGAGCACCAAAATGTATAGAGATTTGAAGGAACATTTTTGGTGGGACAACATGAAGAGGGATATTGCTGATTTTGTGTCAAGATGTATGGTTTGTCAACAAGTGAAAGCTGGAAGGCAACAGCCTGGAGGAGTCATGAAACCTCTTCCCATACCGGAGTGGAAATGGGACAATATTACGATGGACTTTGTCATGGGGCTACCAAAGACTCCAAGAAGGAACGATGCAATATGGGTTATTGTTGATCGTCTTACCAAGTCAGCACATTTTCTTGCTATAAGAGAAGATCTACCCCTGGAACGTCTAGAAAGACTATACATTAATGAAGTTGTGAGACTTCATGGAGTACCTCTATCGATTGTTTCTGATCGTGATCCCCATTTTACTTCAAGATTTTGGAAAAGTCTTCAGAAATCCCTGGATACTGAACTTCATTTGAGCACTGCTTACCACCCTCAGAAAGATGGACAATCAGAACGGACTATTCAAACCCTAGAAGACATGTTGAGATCTTGCTCACTTGACTTTCAGGGTATGTGGGATCAATATTTACCACTGGTAGAATCTTCCTATAACAATAGCTTCCATTCGAGTATTCAGATGGCACCATATGAAGCGTTATACGGAAAGAGATGTCGTACACCAACCTGTTGGGATGAGGTTGGTGAAAGAAAACTTGTAGGCCCAGAACTGGTGGAGGAAACGGTGGAAAAGGTGAAGGTAATCCAAAATCACATCAAAGCAGCTCAAAGTAGGCAGAAGAGCTATGCCGATAATCAAATGAAGGATTTGGAATTTCAAGTCGGTGATCATGTTTTCCTGAAGGTATCTCCGTGGAATGAGTCATACGTTTTGGTAAGAAAGGTAAATTGAGTCCCAGGTACATCAGACCTTTCGAAATTCTAGAACGAATTGGGGCTGTAGCTTACTGATTGGCAATGCCGCCAAGTCTCTCCAAAGTTCACGATGTGTTCCACGTATCTCTGTTGAGAAAATACATGCCTGACCCAACGCATGTACTCACCTATGAAGAATTAGAACTAGAACCCGATCTGTCTTATTGTGAAGAGCCTGTCAGGATTCTTGATACGAGAGAACAAGTACTAAGAAACCGGACGACGCGTCTGGTAAAAGTTTTGTGGAGAAACCATAAGATGGAAGAGGCAACGTGGGAACCCGAGGAACTTATGATGAAGAACCACCCGAGTCTTTTTATGCAGTAATACCCTAGAAATTTCGAGGACGCAATTATTTGAAGGAGGGGAGAATGTAACACCCCAAGCTTCCACGGTACGTTTCCCTTCGAATAATGCGATAGCGTGTGTTGTACGCAACACCGAGTTCTAACAACCAATCAAACTAGCCGTTATGAATAGTAATACCTACATTTTAAAATTATATATATTTTATATTTCAAAATAGACTTCATTTTTGGATTCGGAATATCTAATTTAGCCTAAGGTGAAATTTTGGTACTTTTCGGATAACTTTCATATTTTGATGAATAGTGAATATTACTAAATTTTAATTAAAAACAACTTTTTTAATCAAAATAATTAATAGTGATAAATTATGAATTTTAGTAGTTTTAAAGTATATTTAGAATATATTTTTACCATTTAATATAATGTTGGTCATTGGACATAATTTTACAATTAAACCGAACATAAACAAGTGTCAATCTTTTGATAGTTATTACCTCTTAAAAACACGCTTTTTGTTCTGACAGCGGGAATTAATTTTAAATTAATTTCTGCCACTTCTGTGTTTTGAATTTAGAAAAATGGATTCAATATTTGGAATCAGGATGTCCAAATTGTGTAAATAGGTAACCTTTATTTTTAGACATTTTGAATAATTACTGTGGTAAATATTTTATTTACCATGGTTAAAGGGTAAATCCGGTAAATAAGAATTAAAAAAATAATATAATAATAATACAAAATTACCCTAAAACGTGTCCTAACCTTATTGGTGGACACATACCCGACCATGGGTATCCTTGGGTCGATTTGGGGACCCCTTAGAGACACTTGTATGTGGTAGGGACACATTATATTAATAAAGTTAAAATAAAAATAAAAATGGCATAAGCTTACATCTTTTAGAAGAACAATTTTTACATAGGGATATACATGTTGGAGTTTCGATTATAAATATTCATTAGAAAGCTTGAAATATTTACTACATAATGATATTTTATTTATAATTTTTAGACATCAAATAATTTAAATTATTAATGACACAATAATGATGCAATGTCTACCTCATTAATAAATCATTTAAATAAATAAGATTATAATGATTAAAATATTATCTAAAACCTGTCCAATTCTTATTGGTTGATGTTATTTAGAAAATTAGTCATCTTATCTTCGACCTCAATGATTTTTGGACCATTATAAACCGAATATAAATATATTATAAAGTAATACTTTCACTCTTTCCTAAAGAGCCCCTCCTCTCCCTTATAAAAGGAGACCACTTCTACTCATTCCTCACACCTCTCAAGCCACTTGGCTCGTCCAAACCCTGCCCAAATACTCTCCAAACTTCCCTCACTACAACCTAGATGCCTTTGTTTGATCAGAAAGCCAACCTAAGGAGCCCTTTTGATCAAATCAAAAGGAAGAACCCGAAGAAGAGGCAATGTTTTCACCACCCCTTTTCAACTTCCTTTCTTCTTCCACTTCTTCTTTCTTTGTTCTTACCATTCTAAAATAATAACTCCAGTATCTCACATATACTGTGATGTTATTATAAATATGGTACAACCATATTCAGTATTCCATCCACCCTTTGAATAACATGTTACCATACGTGCGTACGTACGACTTACCGTCTCCATGTCGTGGTGTAATTGTTATTCAATATATTATTATTTGGATGGGTATAATAATGATGTGTAACTCATGTAAATAATAAATATAACATGTTAATGATTCTGTATATGATATACCATCCATTTATATATTATTTTAATATCAAAAGAATGATATTGTCGCTCGTGCGTACGTACGGACTACCGTCTCCACAAACACGATAAGATTCATTCTCCATCGTATCCATTCAAGTATAATTATCATTTGATGATTTAAAAATGATGTTTAAGGACTTGATATCATTCTGGATATGAGTAATATACAACCTATCCATTAAAAATATGGCTTACGTAACAAAACATATAAAATAAAACAAGTAAGTTAACACCCGAAACAACGATAATACTAAGATATTATTATCAAATCAATATTAAAAGATCATATATGATATCAAATTAATGTATATGATTATTTTATAATTTAATAAAATTTATTTCACCATTATACAGGAGGTTAACCTACCCCAACCAAGGAAAAGTACAAGGTAAGGGTTATTTCACAATCTCTTCATTATCCGAGGTTGTTTATACGTAATAATTTACTGGGATCTCGTTATCATCCACATCCATGTTTCTTCAAAATGTATTTCAAAACATTTTTAATATTTAAAAGAATATGGGTTAAATTCATTAATACCCTTGTTTGACTTTTTATAAGAGGTTTATAAGGGAATCTTTCCGTCTTTTTCCAAACAAGGTGCTTTTTAACCTTTTCGACAAAATTAAGATAAGAACGTTTTTTTTAACTTATACGGCGGGTGCAGTTATTTTCCGCCATTATAAAATCGTCAAAGCTTCCCTTACAAGCTTATAAGAGTATTTTCAAATAAAATGTTTTATTTTATATGGATCTTAAATGATTTCAAAATAAAAAGAGATATTTCTTTAAAATGAATTTTGATTTAATCTATGTCAACATCCTTTGATGGATTTTACACTTATTTAAAGTTGATTTGTTATGATACAAAACTTCTATATTATATTGAAGGTTTTGTGATATGTTTGACTGTGGATGTGCTATTTTTTATATACCATTCATGGTTTATGATGAAAGTATTGACATTTCGTATGCTAGTTTTAATACGAATGTTTATGTTATGTTTAATCCTTTTCATATGGGAATGCATTGGACTTAATATGTGACGGGTGGAGCCCGCTATAGCTCCTCGATGCATCGGTAGGTATCATGAGACAAACTAGTGTCTTGGCACAAGGCCTTGGCAAAATCATATTTGTAGTCTTGGCACGAGGCCTTGGCTATGTGGTTATGATAGTCTGGCATTATGCATTCCATCATTATGAAAGTGGTTATTGATATTGCATGTGATTATTCGATTAGTAGAATATCCATGTGAATAAATAAATGGCATCATTTCATTTTATTTATGCCATACTATGTTGAAGTTAAAGTTTAAAAGGCTTTTGTTTTAGTTATACATTGCCTTAAATGTTTATTCTTATTTATGAAAGTTTCCACTATATTGTTATCCTCGCTGGGAATTTGAGCTCACCCCTTTTCTATGTTTTATTTTCCCAGGATGTGAAGAAGTAAATTAATAATGACTTGCAGGGATATTATGAGGGGTTAATAGTGTGGACTATGGAGACAATATGTTGTTGTAGTAGTTCTTTTTATTTTGATGATGTAATGTAAAACTTATGAATATATCTAGTGTTTCCAAGGCTACTAAACCAATCGGTCTTTCGAGATTTGATCTTTCTTGTGATCATGCCAATGTTATGTAATTAATGCACCGAGTCTGGGTAACTGGGGTCAGGGCGTTACAATTTTAATATAAGATGATAATAAATTACCTTGGTTAATCCTCAGGTGTTTCAAATTGAAAATATGGGGTAATGATATTCTCTAAATGATTTTATGACTACTATTACTCACACAATGCTTTCTTGTTTTATTCAATGGCTAGATTCCAAGGAAGTCATATTAACTTTGAGAATGATGTACAAGCTGGGAACGGTGGTGGAAATGAGCAAAAAAATGGATTGCTGATAGGAGTAAAAGATATCGTGTTCAGGCCATATCAGTTTTCCAAAAATATAATCAACAAAATATATATTAACCAACTCCCAGACTCAACAAAGAAGTGAAAGGTGATGAATGATAAGAGCTCTAGTAGTGGAGACCATGGAGAAAAGAATCCTCAATTTCCATCATGCAGGAAATGTGGAAGGAGACACCCAGGAAAGCGTCTCAATGGAACAAAGAAATGCTTTACGTGTTGGAAAAATTGACATTAAGTGAAGAATTGCCGAGAAAAAATGAAGTGTACTATGGAAGAAAATAAAAATGTTCCCAAGAATCCATTTACAGTCATTTTTCATAAATGTAGGAGACCTATCCATTACCCGAGTGAATTATCTATTCTATAGGATATTTTCTTGGTCAAAGAATAAGCTATGTCAAAATAAATTGATGGAGAAATGTTTAAAAGTATTAGTGATCCTCGTTGATGGGATTACTTTGGAATAATTTTCTCTTGTATTTTTAACCCTGTAGTTTGTCATGTGAAAATGATATTTAAGGAATAATTATCTTTTCTCTTGTGGATATAGTTATAAATTACCATTTAGTTTTATATGACCTTTGGTTTTGAGGAAATTACAAGTTATTATATGATGGGATGAAAATGCAAGGTATGAGATAAAATTTGTAGTAAAATTATGTTATGGTTATTTTGAGGAATTTATCTCATTTTGGTATTGTTATAAAATATAGTTTTTGAAAAAGGACAACACGTAGACCGTGTGACAAATCGTCATGTCAGACAAAGCTGTGGGAATCGAACCCACAACCAGAGTGCGATTGAGATTTATCGCCGACCACTGGACTACGTTAAGTCCCTTGTTAGTGTGACTAATTTTTTTTAGTTTTATTGATCAATAATAAGTTAATTTGGGATCGTATATCTTATCAAATGAATACCATTAGTATAAGAAAATGATTTTTTAATTAAGTGATAAATGTTATTTTGGAACACGTTCGCTTTGTTGGGAACACTATGTGCCCAAGGAAAATAGAATACTATTGGAATTCATTTGAGGAGTAATGGTGAATTTTTATCTTTGTTTTTATTGTGGATTTATAGTGATTCAGGTTATTTATGGAAATGATTAACCTATAATATGGAATATGTGATTAGGTTAATTACATTTAAGTATGTGACTTTAATAGTAGTTGATGTCATTTGTAGATACAATTTAACGTGGGAGACTACATAACCAAATTATTCTATGTTTTGGGTTTCCATATTAGTTTGGATTATATTGAAGTATTTTAAGGACAATTGTTTATTGAATGGTTTTTATTTAAATTTGGGGTATTGTTGGTTTAATTTTAGAAATTAAGATTACTGTTTCTTTCTCAAAAAGAATATCCTTTTGGGGGATCATCAGATCTTGTACTAACCATTTTGGTTTTGATTAATCTCTAAAGAGAAGGTAAATATATAGTTTATCCTTTGTGGATTATGTGATTCTCTAGAAGTTTATACTAGCTCTTCATGTGTGACCAAGTATTCTTGAATACTCATCGTTTAAAAAAAATGAGTTAGTGGTAGAAATTTATTGATGAATGAAACTCTACTTGAAAAGTAATTATATCTCTTTATGTTCTTAGTCAATCTCATAAATAAATTCATCATATTTATGTAATGTAACATAAAAAAAAATGTTGTCCATTTACTTTTCCTACTGGGAAACTAATGATCATTTTTCCCATCGCAGGTTTGTGGTTTTCTTATTGTTAACTTTCTCCTGATCATGTTTTTTATCCCTCTCTATCAGAACATGACACTTAGTTTATCTTTTATATCCATGTTTTTCTTCATGGAATCCTAGTATGAGTTATCTTGGGTGACCTTTTTACTTCTCTTTCTTTCTTTTAAAGTGATAGTTTTATTGACTCTTTTTCTGATGTGGGAAATTCCATTATATTCCCAGGCCCAATTTTAAAAATTGCGAGGACACAATTTATTGAAGGGGTGAAGAATGTAACACCCAAAGATTTCATAGCACGTTAGTTCTTCAAAGTAATTCAATAACTTACACTACACGCATCATCGAGTTCAAGCACACCACAACTTACCAAACTAGCCGTTCAAAAGCAGTTATGAATAGTATTAACAAAATTTTGAACTCTATATAACCATTATAATTTTAGAATCCATATTATGAGTCCCTTTGACATAATGTAAGGACAAATTAATTTTTTCAGATAAAAGAAGTATTTTAAAAAAATGCAATTTTACCTCCTTTTAATGGAGAACCCTTTTTAAATGAAATATTTGAAATTTTTATATATTCAATTGGACAAAATAAAATTCTTATTTGGGATCGGGACATAAGAATTTAGGTTCAATAAATTTTTTGGTGTCTTTCTGATAACATTCATATTAGGGTGAATAGTAACAAATAATATATTTTAACTGAAAACAACTTTTTTAATAAAAATATTTTACAATGTTCTACTATAATTATGAATGTTTTGGATGTATAATAAGATTATATTTTTACCATTTAATCCAATGTTGGTCATTGGAAGTAATTTCACTATGAAATTGGACATAAACAAATGTAAATCATTTGGTAGTTATTATTTCATAAAAATACGTTTTTTAGTTTTAACAAAGGGAATTAATTTTAAACTAATAAATGAAATTCCTATGTTTTTAATTTGGTAAAATAGACTAAATATTTGAATTCAAAGTATCAAATTTAACTGAGGGTGTATTTTTGGTACGTTTATGAAAACATTTAATTTTTGATGAATTGTGAAAAGCACTGAGTTATAGTTTAAAACTGATTTTTTTTATAAATAATTATTTATTTTATTTAAATTTATTTTAGGTCAAAATAGATAAAAAATACCCATATATGTTCAATGTAATTCATTGGAGTCATTTTTTAATAATATTAGATATATAAATTTTTTTTGAACTTTTCACCGTCTTTTACCCACTACTAGGAGAATTTGTAAAGTCACATAAAACTTAATTTTACCGCTTCTGTGAGTTGAATTTTGAAAATCGGAGAGACACAATAAATATCAAGGAGTAAAATGTGGTTTAATAAGATAAAAATAATTTTTTTGGTTAATATTAACTTTTTACTTTTATTTACCACAGTTAAAAGTAAATAGGGTAATTAAGGATAAAAGTGATATTATTATTATCCAAACACATGTCCTAATTCTATTTGATAAGTATAATTAGACCAAAATAACCTTATTAATAAAATATGAACCTTTTTAGTCCACTTGGATTAGATTAAGACATTTTTTATTATTTAATTCAAAGAACAGTTAAAAGAGCTAAAATCAAAGGTTAATAACTAAAACATTTTTAATATAGGGTTACACTTAAGATAAATTAGACTATAAATATTCATTATAAATATAAAAATATTTCTTACCTAATGGTATTTTATTTATATTTTTTAAACATTAAATAGTTTAATTTATTAATGACACAATGATGATAAATTAATTACCTAATTAATGAAATATTAAAATAATTGATATTATAAATATCCAAATAAATGTAATTTGAGACTTTTTATGAATTAAAATAATTTTCTAGGTTAATATGACATATTAGTGTTGGTTAGATGAATTTATTTTTAAGTAATAATGATGGTATGAATTTAGTAAAAACAAAATACAAAATATTGTCAAATTTGACATAAAAGAGTTTTTAAATAAAATAAAATATTATTAATTGATATTCTATTCCTAAAAATATAAGGTTCGGAAAAAGGACTTATATAATGATAGGTGTATCATTAATGAACCACTTGTGGTTCTCTTGGAAGTATATAGTATGTTTATTAACCATATAATATAAAAATACAAAGAGACAGGGTAAATGTCAAACTATTTAAGTAAGAGTTAAATATAAATTTAAGGTTAATATAGTGATCCAAACCTATCTAAAACCTATTGGTTTAGTGGTTTTAGACCTATAACCACATTATTCTTTAAATAATCCACTTTGGAGCCATTAGAAACTGAAAATGATTTTATTATAAATAATGTTTTAAGTTTTTCCTAAGGTGCCCCTCACCCCTCTTATAAAAGGCACATCCCCTTCTCTCAAATTCACACCATCAAAGCCTTTAGGCTCGGCCAAAACCTACCAAAATATCATCTAAACTTCCCTAAATTCATTTTAGAGGCCCTCCTTTGGTCATAAATCCATCTTAAGGAGCCCTTTTGATCAAATAAAAATAATGAACCCGAAGAAGAGATAATAATTTCACCACCCTCTTTCAGGTTCTTTTCCTCTTCCACTTCTTTCTTGGTTATTTCCATTATAAAATAATAATTCTATTATATTATATATAATGTGATGTTATTGTAAATATGGTACAACCATATTCATTATTCTATCCATCCTTTGAATGATATTTCACCATACGTGCGTACGTATGGATTACCGTCTCCACGTCGTGATTTAATTGTTATTCAATACATTATTTTTTGGATGGGTATAATAATGATGTGTAATTCATGTAAATAATAAAATATAACATGATAATGATTCTGTATATATGATATACTATCCAATTATATGTTATTTTAATATCAAAAGAATCATATTGTCGCTCGTGCGTACGTACAGATTACCGTCTCCATAAACGCGATGAGATTCTTTCCCCATAAATTCCATTCAAAAATAAATATAATTTGATGATTAAAAATAATGTTTAAAGACATGATATAATTTTGGATATGAATAATATACATCCCATGCATAACAAATATGGCTCACATAATAATGAATATGAAGGAAAACGAATTCGTTAATACCCAAAACGACGATAATACTAAGATATTATTAACAAATCAATGTTAAATGATCATATATGATATAATAGTAATGTATATGATTATTTTATAATTCAATAAAAATTATTTCACCATTATACAAGAGGTTAACCTACCCTAAACCATGGAAAAAATACAAAGTAATGGGTTTCTTATCTCACTTTTAATTTCGTGAGATTTCTATTGTTCACCACTTATTTATTGCATGCGGTGTGTGTACTTACCATGATCGTATTCATTGTGTAATATACATTAATTTATGGATATTTAAATCATCATTGTATGATCCTTATTTCAGGGGTTTATGTCTCATAAGTTTCCAAATCGATAAGGGAATTTGAAATTTCAATTTCCACTCATTCGTATTTATGCATATTTTATTGATTATTTTACTCCAATATTATGTGTGGAATCACTATTCATTTGATTATGTCATAAATTGCACTCCCCTTTCTATGGATATACTTTTGATACACATAATCATTCCATTGATAAATTCTCAAGTCATCGATATGAACTTGATAAGAGTAATTTTAACTCAATGTCCATTTATTGAGTTAATCATCCAATTCATTGGAGTTGTTTTTACAAGAATATGTGTGAATGTCCTCTGATTGATTTACACTTAATATCCAATAATAGTGAGTGTATTTATATTTTTCACACATAATTTCATCGTTGATTTGTCCCTAACCTAGGGATACTGTCTTTGTAAGATATTTAATCTCAATTTACATTCCATTGAGACTTATTTATTGTTATACACCAAATCACTTTTATATGGTGTAGTTAATGTATATTTACATAGTATATCATGAATCCCTTTATTCTCATGATATTATAATGTTTTAATTACCTCAATTATTAGTATTCAAGTGTCTCTCTTTTTTTTAGGAACTCAAACTAAAATATCATATTAAATGTTTTAAAGATTTATTATTCTAAATCTTTCTCATTAATGTCCATGTTTTAAAAATGTTTTTATAAATTTATTTATATGAACATTAATGTTTTAAAATTAAAATTACTTTTAAAAGTCCCAAAGCGGTATGGGACACTTTGATTGAAAAATCTATTTTTAAATGGCTTCTTGACAAATCCTGTGACTTTTAAATGTTTTCAAGTAAAAGGGGGATATTTCTCTCCAATAGTTTTGATGATTATTTTCATCTATGTCAATATCCTTCATTATTCTTGATTGAGGTTAATCTGTTACAATACAATCTTTCATATTGTATTTAATGAGTTATGTTTGACTGTGGATGTGCTATTTTTATACCATTCATGGTTAGTGGATAAAGTATTGACATTTCGTACGCTAGTTTTAAGAAGAATGATTATGTTAGGTTTCAAACTTTTCATATGAAGAATGCATTGGACATAGTAAGTGATGGGTGGAGCCCGTTATAGCTCCTCGATGCATCAGTAGGTCTCATTAGACAAACTAGTGTCTTGGAAAAAGGAATTGACAAAATATTATTTTGTAGTATTGGCACAAGGCCATGACTATGTGGTTATGATAGTCTGGAATTATGCATTCCATCATTATGAAAGTGGTTATTTATATTTCATGTGTTTATTCAAATAGTAGAATATCCATGTGAATATGTAAATGGAATTATTTTGATTTTATTGTTTTTTCATATTATGCTGAAGTTCATGTTTAAAAGGATTTTGTTTTAGTTATACATTGCCTTAAATGTTTATTGTTATTTATGAAATTTTCCGCTATTTTGTTATCCTTACTGAGCTTCTGAGGTCACCCCTTTCTATGTTTTATTTTTCCTAGGATGTGAAAAGTATTTTATGACTGACCTGCAGGGATAGTCTAAGGGGGTATGAGTGTGGTCTATGGAAACAATGTTGTTGTATTTTTTCTTTTTATAATGTAATGTAAACCTTATGAATGTATCCAGTACTTCCAAAGCAACTAAACTAATCGGTCTTTCAAGACTTGATCTTTTGGGATCATTCCAATGTTATGTAATAAAGCACAGACTCTGGGTAACTAGGGTCGGGGCGTTACAGATCACTCCACCATTGAGGCTTCATTCTTGACATTTTCCTCCAGTGGCACCTATAAAATAGGTTCAAACACCATGGATCCTTCATCCAACCCTATTATGGTCACATTTTGACACCATCCATCGAGGGGTATGGTCCCATAATCCCCCACTAGTGGTACCTATATGGTTGGACCAACTACTACTGTCTCATTGGACATTTCCATTGGGAGAAAATATCTTACTCGTGTTTCTATATCCTTTGGCACTATCAACTCCGATGTTGATGATGAAAACTAAGATTTGAACATAGTTTGAACTACCATTTACATATGAGTTATTCAAAATGAAAAATGAAAAATGAAAATTAAGGGGAAGAAAAAAAAATTATAAAGGACATATATGTGTAATATTTTTCGGTGTGGAGATCTAAAAGATTCATAGAAAATACTGATAGAATTGTAATTATCGAAGGGTCTATTACATTATATCATGTGCATCTTCAGTTCAAGATTTTCCCCCTTGACCATGACGTTAGAGAGGGACCCCAAACTCACCCCCGTTAATATTTTAGTCTCCATCTCCCGCCACCTGAGGTTCATCATAAAACTCTCCCTCCTCCTTGACTATCAATCCCAGAACAAGTATAAGAAGATTGTGACATTACTCTTGGGGGTTTGGTAGCTTCGAACAAAAACTAGACTTGAGTATTTACCTTGTCTATGGGTGGGATATATTCCATTGGAGATTACCAGTATGTGTTTATCTCCATGACTCATCTAATTCACCCAAAAAAGGTGTGTGAGTAGCTAACTCACTGACCAAAAGATCCAAAGAGGATTTAATCCCATGTAGAACGTTTTCATATATAGTTAGTGAGAACATCATGACTTGAGAGTTGACCAAATCCTCTAAATATAATATATATTTCATCATATCATCTCAGGGCACATCGAAGATGTCTCGTCAATGACCCATACGAGTGTTGAAAATACCATATCTATTTTGATGCCAACACATTTCCTGATGTTTGTAGATCTTCTGGAAGATCCCCAAGATCTCCAAGAATATAGAATAAATGAGTCTCTTGGTCTTTTAGGATGGTGCAGTTGATTCCCACTGACATGGAAAAACACCATCAGGATCACCCCAAATGGTTCAACTTCTTCCCATGAACACATTAATAGGATAGTCGATCTTGTTTCTGGTAATATCTGTAAGAACTCCGCCTATTTTTGGATAGGGGATGCCGGCTACCTAGCACATGATTAACCCAGTTGGCTGACCCTGACTCCAAGATTCACTCTAATCACTAATTCCTCTCATCGCTATGATTGTGGGGCGTCTCCATCAATGGACCAGTTGGGTTGGTGCCTCATCATCTCCCCAGTATATCTGGTCTCAAAAATTAGCACATATTCACTGATGATCCCATAGGGAGTGGTAGGATGTGAAAGCTCATACCACCATTTTTCATCTTCACACATGAACATGCAACTAAATTTACTTAATGATCATAGGATGGAAATCATGATTCACCTCTTTGTATACGTTGGTTGTTTTCAACTGTAGGTATCTGAACATACTTTGGAACGGATGAGGGTTGTATGACTTGCATATCAACCAGCAGTCTAGCCTCACCGCCATTGTCATTCCTCTAAAATACATGGGTAATATTGACTCTAGATGGTCTATATATAGTAATTAGTCATTTTACCCATCAAGAGAGGGAAAATGTGAAATATAAATATCCCCACCCACTGAAACCTTTCCATCATGTCTAAAGGCCCAAAATGGAGCATGTGACTCACAACACAGTTTAGAATGGTTGGATAGAAGTTATTACTAAGAAGGTAGATGGTATTTGGCTATTCATATCCCGCCATGTGTGAAGATACATAACATTAAATGAAATGGTGGGGCTAACACACTCAGATCAGAGTCTTCCATTAGCTGATATGCTAGATCACCTTGTACAACATCAATAATAACATGACCTTTAGATTTATTTGCTTCCCAATTTCATGCATCAATACAATGATGAAGGTTCGAGACCACACCATCATATGTGAATCCATCACTTGGATAATCTATCAAAAAATGAGCACTATGATAAACCCCTAATGTATGACTATAAGAGCTTCATGATTTATATTGTAGCCCCACATAAGCCACTATCTTTATACCATGATCCACCAGTATGAGTTCTATTTTTCCCATTGGAATTACCTAGGGAATCTATGTGAAATTTTAGATTGCCTGTCCACTATCTCATTCACTATATATCTAAACCACTTCTTGAATAGGATGTAAATCATCTCTATCTTCTGCTCATTGGTCCATTCACAAAATTTAAGAATTCCCTCTAAGGATCTTACAGCTGCTCTTGGTACACCCACATGTTCTCTGTGGGGAGGAACTATAGATACCTGATCCTTCAATTGGGATTTGAGTGATAAGGATATGATCCCAAAATATAACATTGGCCTACCAAAAATATATATTAGAAGCATTGGTCATAGGAAATAACCTACTTAGTATCTCTAGTTTAATGTCCAGATGGTGGTAGACATGAATCTATGAGGCCCATGTCACCTCATGAAGCCCTAGTTCCTTCATCCCAGTCTAGAATTAATGGCCTAATTTCAATTCCCAAAAATCCTAGTTTTATTCATTGTTACAATGTTTTTCGAGGAATAGATCCTCACCATTTTTCCATCCCGTAACATGGTCCCCCAAACCCACCTTGAGATTCTTCTCATACTACAGAGGCGATGCATCATCCTCCGACTTCTCCCATTTTATGTTTTTGATGTGGTTACATAGAGTGTGAACCTTGAGATATTCATGTGTTTTCATGATGATTCCCCTAGTAGCCATGTTCAACTAGTATAATCTACTTTAGCTGCTAAACGAGAAGGAGAGTTCATTATCCTCACCTAGGGGATGACTACGTAACCATATTGCCCAAATCCATATAGTGGAAGACTTTTAAAATGAGGGAATTCATGTTGGGACTCTATCATCAGAACATATAATGATTTATGTTATGGGTCATTCAATATTAATTCCACTATCATTATGTGTGTATTCAATTATTCTTGATGGGCATTAGAAGCATGAGAACCTTCAGTGGCCATTTAGTTCAAGAAACATGATTTTTTCTATGTTTTTTTAATGAGTATTTTATCAAGGAGGATGGTTCAGGAATTTAATTTTCAAAGAAATCAATATGACAATGTGGGATTCATTAAATTAATTTGGTGAAACACTATTCACATAGGTATGTTTTTGGAGATTCTGGGCATCGTGAGCCATGGGGACCAGAATCACAAAGCTCTCAGAAAGAGGATGAGCTTCACGAATAGAGGGAGTTGAATATTATTTTTGAGGAAATTTCATGGTCCCTATATGGGGGACACTCCATTATTTATAGGTGATAATCCACCCATGGATCATGAGAGTGATTCATGAGCAGGTTTGAAGAATGAGATATACTAAGGGGCATCATGAACATGAATCAAAATTCTAAATTTCAATGGTTTTCCATCAAAACCTGACACCCCTTATCTCCATCAGCACCAATTCTAGGGGAGAGGGAATTTTTTGATGTGAAAATATTCATTTCATATGAATTTTCATGTAATGAATTGTAGTGTTGAAGTGAATCTCAACCAAAATGACACAAAAATTCCATCGAATGGTCCATTTGGAAATGATCCCACATATGTGATTGACCAAAGCTTCTAAAGGTTTGGGGAACATGGAGGCCATGTATTAACCTCCTTGATACACAAATCCCATTTCATGGGGCTCATCATCGCCATGTGGAGGGTTTACACTAACCTCCACACAACACCATTCGGATTTTCAGAGTGTCGACCCTCATAATGATTATATAGAAATGTAAAGGGTCCATGCTTTCATGAAACATACATCCATATAAATACTCCCTTGTGACCAATATTTTAGTTGAAGAAAGACCTTTAAACTTACTATAAACTCTTAAATATCATAAGCCTCTTGTTATCTAAGAGTTAATGGGAAAATAGATTTCATAATGTATCCATGCTTCACGAAACCTCCCCATTGCATTCATGAGAGCCTCCACCCAATGTAAAAATCCCCTCAATGAAGTCCTATGTTATTTATAAATGAAGGGTAACCCTTGAAGAACTTGGGAGTTTGTGTGGAACCAACCCTTCACAAATCCCACTCTATGAGAATCAGGACTTTTTCCAAAGCTAAGGTATGTCTGTTTCACAAATCATACCCCTTCGAGAAACACCTACCCTATGTGAGAATCATGAGCTTCATGAGAATCCTCTTCACAAGGACCCATGATTCTTGAAACACATATCCGGGGTATCTTCATGGTGTCTCCCTTTAATCAACTCCATATCATGGAGGTCATGTTCATGGGCCCCCTTACCAATCCATGACTAATTTAGATACAGCCTAAGTCTCCTTGTGACTAGTTCCACCCATTCCAGTGTCTGTCCACATTTCTCAAAGTATAGGCTGGCCCCCCATCCTAACATTTTCTCCTAAGAATAATGACCAAATTCCATATTGTTTCTAGTAATATTCACCTTAATGATGGACCCTCACGATGGAATCTACTCCACCACACTACCAATTCTAGCTCACAACAAGGGGTTCATGAGTGGTGGTAACATAAACCCTAGGAGGGGAATCATCAAGGGAAACTATGCACTTTTTTTATTGGATTAAATATGAAAATTTATTCCTACCTTATAACACCCCCTGAGGTGGGATCCCTATAAATGATCGATCAGCATAACATAAGACTTACTGGCTACATGTCCTAGTTGTATGATGTTAAATTGCATGATAGTTTCCTTAGAAAATGACGCAAAACAGTGGTCTTACCCCCTTGGAAAAGCATAGGATTCCGCATGTATGATTTACATGAGATGAACCCACACCTCATATCCTATGTAACAGACATATGATACCCTATTTATGAATAACAATAGATTCCATGTCTTCTCCCATCAGGGGACGAGCTCGCACCGAGCTAAGCTGCCACAAATATAAGGACCATACCTTAAAACATTATATAATCTTGAATTAAAATAATAATTCACATTTAAAATCATTTCAGGTTTATAGTTTTATAGAATTAGGGAATAACTATTATATATCAACATGAAAATAACATGTAGACACAACTACTCAGTATCCAGTTTTTTAATAAAATAAAATCCCGTTAAAAGAAACATGTCTAGTTCATTGTTTTAGACATCATGACTTTTCCATGATCCCATCCCTGACCATATTCATCTTTTAGTCATATGGAAAACATTTCAAAAACATGGTATGATCATAAAAATATCTGTAAGGGTTATAAAATAATGAAAGGAAACATTAACCCATAAATAAATACAAACAATGAAACCATACTTTCCGATCGTAACATAACTTTGGAAATCATAAGATTTATGAATAACACATAGAAAAAATAAATCATAAAGGTAAATGTGAAATCAATATCATACTTAATTTTTATATATCACAACTACATTGGGAGTTACGTTGGAATACTCAACACTGTATATTCTTTAAATATTTTAAGAGAAAATTAACGTTTACCTCCGTCACTTTACCCAATGCATTGGAGAGCTATCTCGGGCTCACCCGCCTTAAGTTTATCACAGAACCACCCTTATACGTAACAGTGCCAAAGAACCAGAACATATTCATAACACTTAAAACAATCATAATTGATAGATAACATTTCAACATTTCAATCACAACATATCATTTCAAGATATATACACAATCAATGCTTTATCAGACCATTTTAAAAACCATTTAAAACATTTAATAAAAAGATTTTTGAATCAAAGTGTGTCATACCACTTTGAATCTTTTAAAAGAATTAAAATTTTAAAACATTAATGTTCATATAAATAAATCCTTAAAACCATATTTAAAACATGGAAATTAATGAGAATGATTATGAATAATAAATCATTAAAACATTTTAACTTATATTTTAGTTAAAGAGTTTTTAACAAAATGAGAGACGATCGAATTAAAATAATTGAGGAATAAAATTTAATCAGAACTTTTAATATCATGAGAATAATGGGATTCATGATATAATATTCCAAAGGAATGTATATACACCATATAAGAGTAAATTGGTGCATAACAACAATGAAGTCTCAATGGAATGTAAATTTAGAAGAAATCCCATATAAAAACTGTATCCTTATATTAAGGATAAATAAATTACATAGTGATGTGTGAAAAATATAAACATACTCAATATTATTGGATATTCAGTGTAAATCGATCAGATGACATTCACACATATTTTTGTAAAAACAACACCAATGACTTGAATGCTTAAATCAATGAATGGAAATTGAGTTAAAATTACTCTAACTAAATTCATATCGATGACTTGAAAATTTATCAATGGAGTGATTATCTGTTACAAAGGTATATCCACCCAATGGGGAGTGTAAATGACAACATAAATAAATAAACACTAATTTAAAAAATGATATATGTTAAAGTCATTTTTTTGTTACTTTAAATTAAATAATATAAGGTGTCATTATCACTCCAAAGTGGCTCCATGGAGTCCCAAAATCAACCCAAGGATGCCCATGGTCAGAAATTTATCAACCAATAGGATTAGGACACATGTTTGGGTAATTTTATATTGTTATAATATTATTTTATTACCCTTATTTATCAGATTTACCCTTTAACCATGATACATAAAATTTTTACTGAATTAAATATTCATATTGTCTAAAAATAAAAGTTACCTATTTATAAAATTTGGACCTCCTGGTTAAAAATATGGTATCCTTTTTAAAAAATTTAAAATACAAAAGAGGAAGAAATTAGTCTAAAATTAATTCCCATTGTCAAAACAAAATGTGTGTTTTAAGAAATAGTAACTATAAAAAATTATCACTTATTGACGTCTAATTTCAAAGTGAAATTACAACCAATGAACAAAATTTGATTCAATGGTAAAAATATATTATATTTATAAATTAAAACCATTTATAAATATAACCTAACCATATAAATTAATTATATTAAAATGTAGTTTTGAAATAAAATACAGTATTCTTCACTATTCATTAAAAAATGAATTTTATCAGAAAAATACCAAAAATTTACCCAAAGTAAATTTTGATGTCTCGATTATAAAGAATAATTTTATTTTGTCAAATGGAAAATATAAAAGTGTACAAAACCAAATTTAATGAGGGTTCTCCATCAAAAGGTGGTAAATCAACTTTTTAATGAATATTAGTGTATTTATGCTTAAAATTAGATTCATTCACATTTTAAGCCTATAACCTTTATTGGATAAATGTAAAAACATTTAACAAACATATATAATAATATATTAGTTAATTTTATTTATAATATCCAATACATTGACTATGTGTTAATTACCATTTAAAATAATATTATATTATTATTTTTCAGTATGACTCAGCATTGTGTGCAGTATAATATTTCAAAGAAACCTATTGTTGTGTATCGGGTATGATATTGAACATAACATCCCCTTTAAAGTAAAATTAATATTTAATTCAAAAATATTAATAAATATGAAAATGTTATATTCATTATTTACCTTGGATGTTACATCCATCCCCCCTTTTCGGAATTACATCCTCACAATTTTAAAATTGGGCTTGGAAATATCATCGAAAGTCCCTCATTAGAAAAAGACTCCATAAAAATATCACTTTTAAATAAAGGAAGAGAATTTAAAAGGTCACTCGAGACAACAAATACTATTATTCCATGAATACATGGATATGGAAGAGAAACAATCTCTCATTGATTAATATAGTGTAATAGAGAACTTGATAACGGATAGTTGACCACCACAATACCATAAATTTGTGGTTGCGTAAAATTCTAATGATAAAAGATAGATTATAATATTTTTTCTTCAAGATCCACTTCATAGAGTTGAATAAATTTATTAATAACTTCACTAAGATCAAAAGGAAATATACTTACTTGTCATGTAGAGTGTCATCCTTTTATAAAATTCTACCACAAACTCATCATTTCTCCCAACAGTAAGTATTCAAGATGACTTGGTCACACATGTTGTTCTTGAATAAACTTACAGAGTTTCAGATAATCTAAAAAAATTGAACTATATATTTCCCCTATAATTAAAAAACAACCAATACCAAAATTGGTTTGTACAATATTAGATAATCCCAAAAAGGATAATCCTTTATAAAAATAAATACTAATCTTAATCTGCAAATTTTATTAAATAATACTGTAGACGCCGGAAAAGTCCGTTGTTCCCAAACAAAGCTCCAGATGCGGAAAGCGAGGTCATATTTGGAGTCAGAAGCACGTTTCGGAGGGCCCGGAGGCCTCGCGCGGAATTTTGGAGGCCCGCGCGCAAAGTTGAAGACCGGCGCGCAGCCCTCCCTGGATGCGCGCAATGCGCCGAACCGGCGCGCAGTTTTGCGCGCCGGCTGCCCGCGCGACTCCCTTGCGCGCCGGGGCCCCGATTCCACGCCAGTGAAGGAAATCACGCGCCCGCGCCATGAATTGCACGCTGGCGGCGAGATTCCGTGCCCGGGGTTGCCTATAAATATGAGGCCACCCCCAACATTTTGAAGGTTTCCAGAATTCGAAGGGTCGCTCGTTCGCACAATCCAGCCCCTCCGCGCGCAATGCCGATCTTCAGGTAACCTACTTTCTTTCGCGCAAGAAAGCCTCAGGGTTCGCCTTCACGCGCAATCCCTCTGGCTCCTTTCCTTCGAACAATTCTTCACCCAAAAGGTCTTCGCGCGCAAAAGACGCTTTTTGCGCGCAATTGCCCCCGGGTAAGCGCAATCCTGCCTGATTGCACGCACCCCTCCCTTTTCAAAGTGGTCATTCGTTAAAAGAATGGGCCGTTACCCCCGCGCGCTATCCGAAGCCCGTTGCGCGCAATCTCAATCATCCGCGCGCAAAGCGCTGGCCCAATTGCGCGCCAGCCCCGCTCAATTGCGCGCCGACCCGCGGTATTGTGTGCCAAGGTCCTCTTTTGCGTGCAAACCGCCAGGGTCGCCCCCTTTGACCCCCCTGAGGATACCCGCCTGCGTGGCGCCCGATGATCCTCATCCCGGGTGCCCGCACCGTGCGTTTTCTTCCCGTGCGGCCCTCCAGGCTTGCGCGAAGTGAAACAGACCTATCAGCGGCTTCTACGTCCCGCACGACGTTAAACTGTATTCGTCCAAGCTACAAGACGTTAAACTGTTCAGCATTCGTCCAACATGACGTTAAACTGTACCATGTCCACGCTGCAAGACGTTAAACTGCAAAGTGTTTCGTCCAACATGACGTTAAACTGCATTCGTCCTCAACACATGACGTTAAACTGTACTTTGTCCGGCAGGACGTTAAACCGTCTGCTTCATCCGATCCCGTGCCTCGCACGCAGGGTCCCCCTCCCGGTTCGGATGTGGCCCCCACCCGCTCGTCTCTGCAGGGATGTCGGGATTGGAATGGCCTTCGCCCACGGGGGTAGGGTATTACAAACCCCTAGTTCCTTGTGGGGGACTGCGCATGTGTATCTCCATCGTGCTTCCCCACTGCCGAAGCCAGTAGAGGGCATGACAGGGATCGAGGTCTCTCACCTTCGGCCCAAGTCCCTCTCCAACTGAGCTTTGCCGCATCCGGGCTGCCTCAGTGCGTAAGTCCTGACAGAATGAACTACGTGGACTTTGATCCCTGTCTCCTAAACAGGGTACGTAGGAAGCCTCTCCGAGGTCCAAGCCCACCACTTGGTCGTCCCAGTCGTATTCACGTCGGTTTGTCCATCAGTGGACCCCTCCCGGGTTCACCCTCGCGTCGATTCACCTATGAATCCGCCCTCGTGGGAGACTGCACATGTGTATCTCCATTGTGCTTCCCCACTGCCTTTTTCTCCTTTCAGCATCCAGCATGACGTGAAACTGTGATCCACCCGGCCGTTCCATCCCCCTCTGTGCGAGGTGGTTCGGTTCAATCCTCCGCCTGGCAGCCTCGACCTCCTCGTGAGTCGGCTTGCCAACGTCCATCATGACGTTAAACTGTATATCCAAACTATGTTGACTTTGATCCGTGCTAACACGCGGTACGTTGGAAGCCCCTACGGGGTCCAAGCTCTTCACTCCATCATCCATCCTGACCCTGACCCGGGCCGCCACATCCTGGTGGGGTCATTCCATTTCATTCCACTCCACTTCACTCGGGAAGCCGCCCATGTGTTGACCCCAGCGTCGGAGGTTCCCCGCAAGGGGTTCTGTCATCTGATCCACTTCTCGTGTTGATCAGTCCGATGCCGTCCCCGCTGGACGTTAAACTCGCGGCATATCCCGTGTTAAACATGGGAAGCTGAGGAAAACCTCAGGTAATGCAGTTCCCTACACCCAGTGCGGGATGCCTCAGGCCATCACGCGTTCGAGAAGCCCTATTAGGGATGGAAGGCAGACATGCAGAGCCGCAGTGTTAAGACACGCCCCCAACACCCAGAGCTACCCGGTCTCCTCACCGCAGGTTGCTGCCCCGACCAGACTCCTTGGAGCGTCCGGGTGGAAGCAGTGTAATTAACCGGTCTCCATGGAGACATGGCGCCGGGAATGAGATTCACGAGCACGTCTTAAATCTATGAGGGAGACCCGGATTAGGCGACGAGTTCCGAGGAGACATCCACGGAAGGAGGAGCCGACATCCCATCATCCTGGTTTAGATCAAGGAGCAGACGCCCCTGGATAAGGGATGGCTGCCGCCCGCCTTTGGAAAGTGGGACTGCGGGGCCACAAGCCGCGCGCCCATCCCCTCGGGTCGACGGGCGCACGTGCGAACTTGTCCTGGCGGAACAGCGTCGGAACGGAAACCCGACGCACATCCGCACCGAAACAGAAAAATGGTGAACCCGACGTGAATCTCTTCTCCTCAATACGAAGACCGATGGCTTTCAGAGGTGTTGGAAGACCGGCATATTGCCCGGCCGAGCATTCAGTGTTTACCCGCCTGGGGCTGGGGAAGGGAAATCGGGCACTCCGTCTCACGACGTCGATGGCCTGGGTTCCGCCCATGGAAGGCGTCGTGGCACTAATGGTTGGTTGTCGATTCCTTTTCCTGTCAGTGTTAATGGGTTTTTCTCCCTGCTTTCAGGAATCAAGTCACCCAATCCAGCGCCCGATCGCCACCCGCCCACTGGCGCAGAGGTAGGGGAAACACCGACGCGGCTACTCCGCGCGGTCCCGCCTGTTCCACAGCCGTCCCAGCAGCCGCAACTGCGGGACAACTACGCCCTCTCTCCCCCTCAGAGGTCATCCAGAGAAGGGTGATCAACAACTTGGTGCGGAGATATGAGGAAGAGGGAGTCATCCCCACCAGGGACATGGCTCTCCTAGACCTCGAGGAAGCTACGCCTCGCCACCAACGCCGCCCCCGAGGGCCGTGCAAGGAGGCACCGCTGCCTACCTCGACGTCCAATCGCTTCGGGAGGTTATCCCCGGAACGCTCCGACAACTCCCTCCCCTATGCGGATGAGGTGGAGGATGTCTAGGACTACCCTATCCGAGATCCGCTCCAGGGATCCACGATAAGGGCTCCCGCCAGGCCACGTCAACGCCGCCGCTAGACTTCTCAAATCGAAGAGCGGGCTCTCCACGTGCCTGCACCGCTGATCCCGACTCATCTGTCCCGACGCCAAAGTCGGGCGCGAGCGGAAGAGGATGCCCACCTTGGGGCCCTAGCAACAGCGGCCGTGTTGGCCCAAGCCACTGTTGGCTCCAGTCACCAGACCCCTGCGCATCCTGAGCAGGGGCACTTCTATGCCCGACCTGGATCGAGGCCTCGACCGCCCCAAAGGCAGGTTGGGTTGACTCTCCCGGTTGCTGGCACAGGCAATAGCCACCGCGGAACACCTCGCGGTAGCGCTATTCACCAGCAGGGTCTACTCCGTGTGGCCAATCCAAGAGGCATGGGTCATCCCACCTCCCGATCCTGGCCCGGAGGCCTGCCCGGAAGCATCTCTCCCCGCGTCCCCTTTGATATCTGTCCCAGTGCTCCTCGCACCTTGGTTTCTAGTCCTCTTGGCCCCAACACCGGTGCGGCCAGAGGACTCCAGGACAGAGATCAGCCATGCCCCTAAGAACCACCCAGGGGCAGGAGGGCGAGGCGTCGACATCGAGGGAAGAATGTTAGGGAATTCCGGACAGAGATCCGACCGGTTCGTTTCTCTGATACAGAGGCAGAGTATGATTCGGCGACCGAGCCCCCCTGGTCCCGCCAGTCAAGGGCAGGGGTAGGAATGTGGCACGTCAGCCTCGTACTCCCCGAGAGCGAGATCGATATGATCCCTGCTTCGCTCCGAAGGTATATCCGGAGTAGCGAGGGCCTGGTAGACCCCCAAGGATCAAGCTTTAGGTTGGTACCGGCCCCTCTGGAAGCGCCTTCTGCCTCGATCGGAGAAGCCGGAGACTTTTTCTGGGGACCAACGGTCGAACCACGATCTAGTGCACCCTCGGTGAGCACCGACGCTACGGCAGGATGTTCGCTCGCCGGCCCGTCCTGTCGTGATGTGGTAGCCAGGGCACCGCCACCCTCAGAGGGCGGCCCGGGATATGGGGGCCAATCGGCCTGGTCGCCGTATTCACCGCCGGCCAGCCCGTCGGCCCGGCGGCCCGCCTCGGCACCACTGCCGGTTCCCCGTCCGTTCCCAGTCGTTGAAGAGGACCAAGGATACCTGGGTCCCGAGTTTGAGTCGTGGAGCTTCTGGACCGTCCTTGCAGAGGGCCACTTCCCTGAGAAGTTTTGGCCAGTCGCAGGACCAGACTTTGATGCACCCGAATCACTCACCCCGGATGAGTTCGAATGCTTCCGCCGAACCCTCCGGGAGACTCACTCCCGTCTTCACTACCTACAAATGCCATATCCCGGGAGTCAAGTGCACCTGGAGGATATTGGTGAGCAGTGTCGTCAGATTGACTTAGCCCCGCTCCCCGCGGTTCAGCACCCCGGGTCATTTGGGCACCACGAGGCCCTCCAACAACGATGCGTTGAGTGTTTTCAAGTACTCCGCAAGGTTATCGAGGAAGCCACCCCCCACGTGTATATCCGTGGATGGGGGCAGTATGTTGCCCTATGCTTCAGTGCGATTCACCGACAGCCCGATTCACTGGGTGGCCCTGAGGGTACATCCCCAGGGATGGAAACGGTCAATATGGCTGACCTGTCAGGAGAGGGGAACGGCTTGGAACTTCTCGACGGGGGCTCTCCCCCTGAAGACAAGCCGTTTTTGGATCCATTGGTGAGAGTTACTCGTCACCAGAGGAACCTCCTGGGTCTCCCCACACCCACTGAAGCACTGACGTTGAGCCGGAACGTCAGCAAAGGTAAAGAGCATGGCAGGGCTGTAAAGCCCGCCGACCCATCTGCCTCCATGAAGAGGGCGGATGAGGATCCCGAGAAGGCTATGCTACGTCAACAGCTCGCCGAGCAGAAGAAGCTAGTTGACCAGCTCCTCGCCGAGCGCGCTGCAGAACAGCGGCCTGACTACGGTGATCCTAGGCCAGGACAGCAGGGACAGGAACAACCACTCCTCGACGAGACTCTCCCGGGCAACCGTGATTATGCCGGGTTTGCCGACAGGGGAGAGGCCATTGCCTATGGCAAGAGGGCGCGGTATGTTTCACCACACCCTCCCGAGCGGCGTGACTACCTGAGAGACCCCGCTCGGGTTCCTCCCGCTGCCCCAAGGGCCGCACCGCCCGCCATCCCACGAGCTGCCGAGTTCGACGACCCGGTCGACGACCCGATTGAAGGGCCATGCAATGCGCTCGTGGTTAGATATCCTCGCCAGGACTGGAACCCATGTCCGGACGATCCGATGGCGGCACTCATCGCCCGCTTGGAAGCCCTGGAGACTAGGCAAGTGGCGATCCCACCAGACGGCAAGCCATACCCAGCATGGGTGGATGACATGCCGGCACCTCCGGTATTCGGGAACCCCACTTTCTCCCCCTTCAACGGGACAGGATATCCGCCACAGCATTTGGCCCATTTCAACTCGAGGTGCGGGCCTATGTTGGGAACTCCGGCGCAGCAGGAGGCCGCTAAGCTTCGCTGCATTGTCCAGACGCTGGAAGGGCCAGCATTTGTCTGGTACAGCCAGCTCCCCGTCGGGTCGATAACTAGCTGGGAGGATCTTCGTAGACAGTTCCTCTATCAGTTCAGTTCCACGACCCGGAAGACGAGTATCACAGACCTCTTCAAGTGCAAGCAGAGGCCTGATGAGCGAGTCGCGGATTTCGTCGCCCGATGGAAGGGTCTCACGTATTCCCTCG
Organism: Viscum album; assembly: GCA_963277665.1. Classification (NCBI taxonomy): domain Eukaryota; kingdom Viridiplantae; phylum Streptophyta; class Magnoliopsida; order Santalales; family Viscaceae; genus Viscum; species Viscum album. The sequence continues at coordinate 527,229,061 of OY728150.1, forward strand.
ACATGCCATTTACTCAGGAGCAGTTGCTGACAATGTGCGTCGGGAACTTTAAGACCGAGCTGGTCCCTTACTTGATCACTCAGAATTGCCCCGGAGGGTTCAGGGACTTCTCAGACAAAGCCCAACGTCTTGAGGAAGCCCTGCAACAGGCCAGCCAGGCACACCCGCTGCCTCCTATGATCCCTGCAAGGAGAGTCAGCAGGGCTGAGCCCGCTGCTGTTGCCCAGATAGAGGCCCCCAGGCAGTTGGAGCTGCTGCCGGCGAGGCCAGCTCCACAGCCTCACAGGAATCCGCCTCCACGGGCTCAGTTCCCGGCCCAGCAGCGACAGCCTCAGAACCGGCCGACCCCTCCGCGTAATGTACCGCCACAACCCAGGCGAGATAACCAGGGTCCAACTCCTCAGCAGGCCCCTCCAGCCCCTCGTCAAGACCACGCTCCCAGGGGCCCGTGATACCTGACTTACTCATTTTACGAGGATCAGGTCCCCGGTTATTTCCGGAGCGCCCTGGAGCAGAGGATTGTGCGACTGCCTGAGTGTTGGAGACCAGAGGAGGCACATCTCACGGATAACCCCCGCTACTGCCCTTACCATCGGGCCCTGGGGCACACTATCCGGCGGTGCTACGTGTTTAAGGACTGGCTCCAAGACCAGATTAACAACAATGTAATCAGGTTGTGCCCAGCTCCAGCACAAGTGGCGGGCGTGTTCGTGGGATCAGATGACGATAGTGGCAATGAGGACGAATGGCAGCTGGTCTCCGACCGCGGATCCCAGAAGTATAATAGCTGGATGGCCTGCAAGACGATCATTCGCGCCCATGGAATCATCCGTGCGCGCTTGAATCAGCCTGAGCCCCCAGAATCTGCGGGTTCTACTTCGGCATCGTCATCCCAGCCTGCCTCTTCCGAGAAAAGAAAACGGCGGTGGCGCAAGAAGGAAGAGCGCGCCCCGCCAGTTCCACCACTATCCCGCACTCTCGACGATTTCATGCCCCCGGAGATGGGGGTCCCTCCTCGGATCCTCCCGGTGATGGATGATTCGTCCGATGACAGTGTTTGGTACGCTTCGGTTAATACCGTCGAGCTGGTAAATCCCTTTTCGGTTCCCGACGTTGAAGAACACCAGGTGGACCTCCCTAGTGTCCCCGGTCGTCGCCACCGTCGGAGGAATCGCAACAACAGGAGTCGCCGGGGCACAGCAGTTGGTACCTCCAGCCAGGCCGTGCACGCCACTGAGACTAGTCAGCAGGCTCAAAACCGAGCTCAACGTACGCAGCCCCCCCATCCGAGGATGACGGATTCGCCTCCGCCACTGTTTGCGGTGTGGGACCAGGCAGAACCGCCTCAGCCGCGTCGCGATCAGCTCCGCCCTGCCGCGAGTCCGTCCCGGCCTCCTGACCCCAATACGGTGACTACTTCCCGGGCTTCAACCGATGAGCAGCGAGATGCGCCAAGCGCCAGTCGGCCGCCGGTCCAACCGGCAAGGCCCGTCATGCCTCCAACCGCAGAGCAACCTCCTGCAACCAGGGGCTCGCGCTTGGAAAAAAAGTATGATGTCCTGAAGCACTTGGCCGACATCCCAGCGTGACTCTCCATCATTGAGGCTCTGCGCATGTCACCTGAGATGAGCGAGGCGCTCGCTGAAGCCCTGAAAGGCCCCCTCCAGTTTGAGACAGAGGTTGCGGCTGCAGAGGCCTTTCACGCCGAAACGATTGAGGACGCCAAATGTTAGGCAGTTATCTCGTTCTCTGGTAAGGATGAAGACCCTCCTATACAGGGGCACATTCGTCCGCTGTATGTCACTGGCCAGTTCAATGGCCTTGAAGTCCGGCGCCGTCTTGTCGACACGGGGTCCGGGATTAACCTGATTCCAACTCGGATGCTCCGGAGATTGGGGTTGTCTGAGGATGACTTGATTCCCTCCGACCTCAGAATCCAGGGGTACGACCGCACCGAGCAAACTCCGGTCAGCAAGATACGCTTGAAGACCCAGTTCGGTGACTTGGTTGCCAACACCGAATTCATGGTAGTCTCTCAGGACACTGTGTATAACGCATTGATGGGCAGGCCATGGCTCCACCTTCATGCGGCGGTTCCCTCATCATACCACCAATGCCTCAAATACTCCCTTAACGGTCGAGTAGGCGTGATTCAAGGAGATGCCTCTCCCTTTCCCTCATGTGAAGCCTGCTATCTGGACGCGGACTATTACAAGAGCAAGGATAAGCAGATCCTGGCAGGTGAGGTTGAGCCTGTCGCTGTTGTGAGTGATCCCTGGGAAAGTTTGGATGACGCTTACGTCCTCCCGATTCATCGGTTGGACGTAGCCATGGTCTCGACGGCCTGTGAGTCTCCTGATGAGATGACCGCGACCGCCCGTGCCAGCACCAGCGGCCCAGCAGGATCTGGTAGCCTCAATGCAGTTTCCAACGCAGTCTCTCCCGTGGACGATTCCCCCCCGAGTGGAGAGGACGTGGAAGACGCACCCCCAGCCTTTGAGGAGGGCGTCTCCGCCACGGTCGATGAGTTAGTACAGGTGAACCTTGGAACCGAGGCAGATCCAAGACCCACATTGGTCAGTGCCTCCATGCCCTCTGAGGAGCGCCAGCAGTACGTGGACTTTCTCTGGCAGCACCGTGATGTGTTCGCTTGGGGCTATGACGAGATGTCGGGGCTAGATCCTCAGGTAGCCGTCCACCGCCTTGGTCTCCCGGCGAACCATCGCAGATTCAAGCAGCCTCCCAGGAAGATGCACCCATTCCACGGTGCCATGGTTGAGGCCGAAGTTGACAAGATTATCAAAGCCAACTTCGTGAGGGAAGTTCAGTACCCCAAATGGCTGGCCAACATTGTGCCGGTCCGGAAGAAGAACGGATAGATGAGAGTCTGCATCGACTTCCGCGATCTCAACCGCCACTATCCGAAGGATGATTTTCCCCTTCCAGTGACAGAGCTGTTGATTGACGCCACGACATGGTTCCAAGCCCTCTCCTTCATGGATGGATACTCCGGATACAACCAAATCCGGATGGTCCCTGAGGATGAGGAGTTCACTGCCTTCAGGGCCCCCCAAGGTATCTTTTGTTACCAGGTCATGCCCTTCGGCCTGAAGAATGCAGGTGCCACCTATCAACGGGCGATGCACCGCATATTCAATCCAATCCTTGGCACACTGGTGGAATGCTACGTCGACGACTTGGTGGTCAAATCGCGCCAGCGTCAGGACCATCTCAAAGATCTTGAGAAAGTGTTCGGCTTCCTCCGGTCTCGCTGCCTGAAAATGAACCCGTTGAAGTGTGCCTTCGGGGTCACCTCCGGAAAGTTCCTTGGATTTGTGGTAAGATACCGGGGTATTGAGATCGACCCAGAGAAGATCAGGGCGATTAGCCAGATGCCTCCCCCAGGTAACATCCGGGAACTGCAAGGGTTCCAAGGCCACTTAGCCTATATACGCCGATTCATCGCGAATCTGGCCGGCAAGTGTAAGCCCTTTTCTCGGCTCATGAAGAAAGGTGCCACCTATGTATGGGATAAAGAGTGTCAGACCGCTTTCGAGGAAATCAAGGAGTACCTCCTTCAACCTCCGGTCCTGATGCCGCCTGTATCCGGGAAGCCGCTGGTCCTTTATGTGACCGCCCTGGAATGGTCCCTTGGTGCCCTTCTCGCCCAGAAGAACAACGAGGGAATGGAGAATAGCCTCTATTACCTCAGTCGCATGCTCCTCGATGCGGAAGTTAGGTATTCCCCCATCGAGAAGAGCTGCCTGGCGCTCGTATTTTCCGTACAGAAATTACGGCACTACTTGCAGCACCACGAGGTACAGTTGGTTTCTCACGCACGAGAGCTCGAATGCTTATCGCGCGGAAGGCCGGTGTACGGTACGGGGGGACCCAGGGCCCCTATTTATAGGCGAGGCCGGGTGTCCGCGCTGTGCGAAAAGCACTTTGCGCGACCGCGACAGCGAATTTCGCGCCCAACACCCTTTTTTGCGCGCCACAGTCCCGCGCCACCCAGGGCTTCGGCATTCCGGCGTCTCCCTCGAAACCCGATCGTTGCGACCTCTCGCCGATCAGATTCCGAGGGGGGGCTTTTGTAGATGCCGGAAAAGTCCGTTGTTCCCAAACGAAGCTCCGTATGCGGAAAGCGAGGTCATATTTGGAGTCAGAAGCACGTTTCGGAGGGCCCGGAGGCCTTGCGTGGAATTTTGGAGGCCCGCGCACAAAGTTGAAGACCGGCGCGCAACCCTCCCAGGATGCGCGCAATGCGCCGAACCGGCGCGCAGTTTTGCGCGCCGGCTGCCCGCGCGACTCCCTTGCGCGCCGGGGCCCCGATTCCGCGCCCGTGAAAGAAATCCCGCGCCCGCGCCATGAATTGTGCGCCGGCGGCGAGATTCCGCGCCCGGGGTTGCCTATAAATATGAGGCGACCCCCAACGTTTTGAAGGTTTCCAGAATTCGAAGGGTCGCTCGTTCGCACAATCTAGCCCCTCCGCGCGCAATACCGATCTTCAGGTAACCTCCTTTCTTTCGCGCAAGAAAGCCTCGGGGTTCGCCTTCGCGCGCAATCCCTCTGGCTCCTTTCCTTCGAACATTTCTTCACCCAAAAGGTCTTCGCGTGCAAAAGAAGCTTCTTGCGCGCAATTGCCCCCGGGTGCACGCAATCCTGCCCGATTGCGCGCACCCCTCCCTTTTCAAAGTGTCCATTCGTTTAAAGAATGGGCCGTTGCCCCCACGTTCTATCCGAAGCCCGGTGCGCGCAATCTCAATCATCTGCACGCAAAGCGCTGGCCCAATTGCGCGCCAGCCCCGTTCAATTGCGCGCCGACCCGCGGTATTGCGTGCCAAGGTCCTATTTTGCACGCAAACCGCCAGGGTCGCCCCCTTTGACCCCCCTGAGGGTACCCGCCTGCGTGGCGCCCGATGATCCTCATCCCGGGTGCCCACACCGTGCGTTGTCTTCCCGTGCGGCCCTCCAGGCTTGCACGAAGTGACACGGACCTATTGGCGGCTTGTACGTCCCACACGACGTTAAACTGCATTCGTCCAAGCTACAAGACGTTAAACTGTTCAGCATTCGTCCAACATGACGTTAAACTGTACCATGTCCGCGCTGCAAGACGTTAAACTGCCAAGTGTTTCGTCCAACATGACGTTAAAATGCATACGTCCTCAACACATGACGTTAAACTGTACTTCGTCCGTCTGGACGTTAAACCGTCCGCTTCATCCGATCTCGTGCCTCGCACGCAGGGTCCCCCTCCCGGTTCGGATGTGGCCCCCACCCGCTCGTCTCTGCAGGGATGTCGGGATTGGAATGGCCTTCGCCCACGGGGGTAGGGTATTACAAACCCCTAGTTCCTTGTGGGGGACTGCGCATGTGTATCTCCATCGTGCTTCCCCACTGCCGAAGCCAGTAGAGGGCATGACAGGGATCGAGGTCTCTCACCTTCGGCCCAAGTCCCTCTCCAACTGAGCTTTGCCGCATCCGGGCTGCCTCAGTGCGTAAGTCCTGACAGAATGAACTACGTGGACTTTGATCCCTGTCTCCTAAACAGGGTACGTAGGAAGCCTCTCCGAGGTCCAAGCCCACCACCTGGTCATCCCGGTCGTATTCACGTCAGTTCGTCCATCAGTGGACCCCTCCCGGGTTCACCCTCGCGTCGATTCACCTTTGAATCCGCCCTCGTGGGAGACTGCACATGTGTATCTCCATTGTGCTTCCCCACTGCCTTTTTCTCCTTTCAGCGTCCAGCATGACGTGAAACTCTGATCCACCCGGCCGTTCCATCCCCCTCTGTGCGAGGTGGTTCGGTTCAATCCTCCACCTGGCAGCCTCGACCTCCTCGTGAGTCGGCTTGCCAACGTCCATCATGACGTTAAACTGTATATCCGAACTACGTTGAATTTGATCCGTGCTAACGCGCGGTACGTAGGAAGCCCCTACGGGGTCCAAGCTCTTCACTCCATCATCCATCCTTACCCTTACCCGGGCCGCCACATCCCGGTGGGGTCATGCCATTTCATTCCACTCCACTTCACTCGGGAAGCCGCCCATGTGCTGGCCCCAGCGTCGGAGGTTCCCCGCAAGGGGTTCTGTCATCTGATCCACTTCTCGTGTTGATCATTCTGATGCCGTCCCCGCTGGATGTTAAACTCGCGGCATACCCCGTGTTAAACATGGGAAGCTGAGGAAAACCTCCGGTAACGCAGTTCCCTTCACCTAGCGCGAGATGCCTCAGGTCATCACGCCTTCGAGAAGCCCTATTAGGGACGGAAGGCAGACATCTAGAGCCGCAGTGTTAAGACACGCCCCCAACACCCAGAGCTACCCGGTCTCCTCACCGCAGGTTGCTGCCCCGACCAGACTCCTTGGAGCATCCGGGCGGAAGCAGTGTAATTAACTGGTCTCCATGGAGACATGGCGCCGGGAACGAGATTCACGAGCACGTCTTAAATCTATGAGGGAGACCCGGATTAGGCGACGAGTTCCGAGGAGATGTCCACGGAAGGAGGAGCCGACATCCCATCATCCCGGTTTCGATCAAGGAGCAGACACCCCTGGATAAGGGACGACTGCCGCCCGCCTTTGGAAAGCGGGACTGTGGGGCCACAAGCCGCGCGCCCATCCCCTCGGGTCGACGGGCGCACGTGCGAACGCGTCCTGGCGGAACAGCGTCAGAACGGAAACCCGACGCACATCCGCACCGAAACAAATACCCAAAGTTCATCAAATACCATTAAATAAAAAATTGTACATAAACTTATTCAAAGTAATCCAAACTACAATTGAAACCAAAATCTCAGAATGATTTAATCACATTGTCTACCAACATAAATCACAAAATTTATCTCCAAAAACATTGACTACTCTTAAAGTCTCATACTGAAGTATAATTATACTAAACACATATTTTCTATGATAGATTACTCATTTCCATAAATAACAAAAATCGCATTAGGTACACATTAACAACATAGATTATTCAAAAATAATATTTCAACCATTACACCAAAAATTAAATCCCATTTTATTTTCTTTAAGCATATAGTGTTCCTAAAAGAGAGAATGTCTTCCAGAATAACCATTATTACTTAATCACCAAATCATTTTCCTATAATAAGAAAGTCCATTTTATAAATCAAAAGATCCCAATTAAAATAAATCTTAATCTACAAAATCATTTAACTAAAAAGAATTAGTCATAATAACCATGGACTTCATGTAGTCCAGTGGTAGGAAATAAATCTCAATCACACTTTCGTTGTGGGTTTGATTCATGTAGCTTTGTTTGACATGAAGGGTTGTCACATTGTCTTTGTGTTTCACATTTTCCAAAACTATGTAATTTCATAACATTCAAAAAAAGAGGCAAATTCCTCAATAATAACCATAACATATTTTATCCTCAAAGGTTTTCTAATACCTTTCATTTTGCACCCCAAAATGTAATAACCATTTATCACCACGAAATAACTATGACACTTTCTTATATTCAACCCATTATAGTTAAGTCACTAATGCTTAAATAACACCCTAAACTCTAAATTTATCTAAACCGGCCTCACATACCAACTATAATGACTCGGCCTCAAAAAATTACATAATCTTGAATTAAATGAATAATTCACATTAAGGATCTCTTCAGGTTTAGAGTTTTAGAGAGTTAGGACATTAATATTACATATATACTTGAAAATTACATGTATAAAATACTACTTAGTATCCATTTTTTCATAAAATAGAGACTCTTAAAAATAATCATGTCTAGTTCCATGTTTGAGACAACATAAAATTTCATTGATCCCATCCTCAACCCTATTCATGTTTAAGTCTTGTAGAAAACATTTAAAAAATATGGGATTAGCATAAAAATCTCTATAAGAGTTATAAAATAAGGAAAGGAAACATTAACCCATCAAAAAATACAAATCAATGAAACTATATATTTCAATCATAACATACCTCATGAAATCATAAGATTAATGAATAACACTTAGAAATCATAAATCATTAAGGTAACTTGTGGAATGTATATCATACTTAAATTTTAGCTATCACAGCTATGTAGGGAGTTATGTCGGAATACCCATCACAATATATTCCCTAAATCTCTTAGGAGAAACAATAACGTTTACCTCCACCTTGTTACTCAATGCATTGGAGAGCTATCTCGGGCTCACCCACCCTAGGTTTATCACGGAACAACTCGTATACGTAACTATGACCAAGAACCTAACATATTCATAACACTTAAAAAATCATAAAGTAAAGATAACCTTTTATCATTGATATCACAACATATCATTTCCTAATATATACATAATCAATGCTTTATCAAACCATTTTTAAAATCATTTAAAACATTTAATAAATAGATTTTTGAATCAGAGATTCCCATACCAATTTAAATATTTTAAATGAATTAACATTTTAAAACATTAATGTTAATAGAAATAAATCTTTAAAACCATTTTATAATCATGGGAATTGATTAAGAAAATTTAAAAGAATAAATATTTAAAACATTTTAGCCGATATTTTAGTTGAAGAGTTTTTAACAAAAGGAGAGATGCTTGAATACAAATAATAGAGGAATAAAATTTAATTAGAAAAATTAAAATATCATGTGAATAAAGGTATTCAAGATATAATATTCCAAATGATATGATATAGACCATATAATAGTGAATTGGTGCATAAAAACAATGAAGTTTCAATGGAATGAAAATTTAGACGAAATCCCTTATAAAAACTGTATCCCTAGATCAAGGATAAATCAATTACATAATAATGTGTGAAAAATATAAATACACTCAATATAATTGGATATTCAGTGTAAATAAATCATAGAATATTCACACATATATTTTTTAAAAACAACAGTAATGACTTGTATGTTTAACGTGATTAATGGAAATTGAGTTGAAATTACTCTTATCAAGTTGACATCGATGATTTGAGAATTTATCAATGGAATTATTATGTATATCAAAAGTATATCCACTCGAAGGGGAGTAGAAATTACAACATAAATAAATAAACAGTTAATCCACACATATTTATAGAATAACATAATTAAGAATTATAAGATTAATCCCAAGGAATGGAAATTGGGTAAAAAAGTTCTCTTAATGATTTGGTAACTTACGAAACATACAACCTATGAATGAAGAATCATACAATGAAGATGTAAATACCCATAAATTGAAGTATATTACACAAATAATGAAATTATGTATAGTAAATACACCACAGAAAAGGAAATAGTGTCAAATATAGCAAGAATCTCATGGGAATAAAGAGGGAGATTAAAACCACTTACCACATTTTAATTAATCGAGTCCATGAATATAAATAGAATCATAACCAACAAATGAATCATAAAATCATGATAATGTGTATCAAATGGTAGTGAAAAATACACAACATGAATGAAATAAGTGGAAAACAATGTAAATATTACATAAATAAAAGTGAGATAAAAAACCCCTTTCCTTATGTCCGACTTGACCTGTTTGTTCTTTAATCATCTTTAAATCAGGTATCTCTTTTTGGTTTGAACCAAAAGGTTTACTTGAATTTCCTTATTCATAGGTTAATGCTTCTAGGATGAGGATAAAGATGTAGGGAGATTAATTGGTTAGAATTTTGATGAGCCAAGGGACTTGAGAAGTGTGAGGAATAGGTTATAAGTGAGGGATTGTTTTAACGGGGAGGAGTGACTCCTTAAGAAAGCTTGAAAATATTATTTTATTATATAATTTTTTCGTTTTATAAAGGTCCAAAACTCATTAATGTATAAGATAAGAGGACTTATGTTCGAAATAAAATCATCCAATACGAATTGGAGAGGTTTTAAATACTATTATAATCTTTTTAATCTTATTTACTTAAATCAAACATTAATGAGGTAAACACTGAAACATTATTTTTCATAAATATTTTAATTTATTTGATGTCTAAAACCAATAAAACCAAATATAATGATGTAGGAGATATTTTTATCTTTTAAATTAATATTTATAGTTCAAGAGATAACTTATATAACCCCATGTAATAATTTTTTTACTAAAAGATATTTGTTTAAGTATTTTTTGCCTTTAATTTAAATTAATTAATATAAAGTGTCCTTATCATTACCAAGTGGCTCCATGGGGTCCCAAAATCGACCCCCCGAAAGCCCATGGTCTGAAATTTATCAACCAATAGGATTATGACACATGTTATGATAATTTTATATTATTATAATAATATTTGTTTACAGTTATTTACCAGATATGCCCTTTTACCATGGTAAATAAATTTTTTACTAAAGTAAATATTCTTATTATCTAAAAATAAAACAATCCTATTAACACAATTTTAACCTATTGATTAAAAATATGGAATTCATTTTTATAAATATAAAATAGAGAAGTGGCAGAAATTAATTTAAAATTAATTCCCACTGTTAAAAAACCTTATTTTTAAGAAATAATAACTATGCAATGATTTAGACTTCTTTATGTCCAATTTCAAAATGAAATTACTTCTAATGACCAATATTGGAGTAAATAGTAAAAATATAATCTAATTAAACTTTAAACCCATTTATTAAGATAATATAACCATATAAATAAATAATATTAAAAGGATTTTTTGAATTAAAAAACAGTATTCTTCACTATTCATTAAAAAAATTAATTTTATCCTAAAAATACAAAAAATTTACCCAAAGTAAATTTTGATGTCCCAATTCTAAAGAAAATAATTTTACTTTTTCAAATAGAAAATATAAAAGTGAACTATACTATATTTAAATAGGGTTCTCCATAAAAAGCTGATAAATCGACCTTTTAATGAATATTAGAGTATTTATGCTTAAAATTTGATTCATTCGAATTTTAAGCCTCTATCTTTTATTTTATAAATGTGAAAACATTTAACAAACATATATAATCATATTTTAGTTAGTTCTATTCATTCTCGCCAATACAACAGCTATGTGTTAATGACCATTTAAAATAATATTATGTTATTATTTTTCAGTATGACTCAATATTGTGTGCAACATATGATTTCAAAGAAACCCGTTGTTGTGTATTGGTTATTCCATCGAACATAGCATCCCATTTAATGTAAAATTAATATTTAATTCACAAATATTAATAAATATGAAACTGTTATATTCTTTATTTACCTGAGATTTTTCAACACATAATCCCTGCAATATTTCCCCAAAAGGGATACCGTTTCAAATGGAATATTCCACATGTAATCCCCACACCATCCATTATACATAATACATTCATGCCATGAAATTCATTATCACATGAGGTGCTACTAAATGAATAGGTCCTATCACATAAACAAACACTTTCACATCTATCTACATTGGTTCTTACCCCTATTTATTAAACATGGTAAGTAGGAAACCTCCCTCATGTTCAATATGGACAATGGTAAAACCAGGTGTGACATCTTCCCTATGTGGGACACAAATTCTAGATCTGCCTCAATTGGGAATCTTGATTAATCATTTGAGTTGTGAAATCTACACTTCTAAGGATAAAATTTCATATCCATATCAATAAATCATTTTAGTTCATCTATATAGGTGATACATCACCCCCTAGAGACACACCCCCTTAATCTACCTTAATAGGGAATTTTTATCCATTACTGTGAGATTTTAAGCTACAGGACACACCCTTAAATAATATCCTCACAACTTATTACCCCTTGTTCCATCTTCAAGAGACATTAAAATCTTTTTAAAACGTATAAAATATACCCCATTCTGTAAACATGTAGTGCTTGATGAAAAGTTTCTTGAAAGAATTATGCCACTAGCGTGAATGACCTCATGATCAACATGATCTAATTAATTGGTGTCTACATAGAGATGGCCCAAGGAATGAGTTCCATAAACATAAAATAATCTAAGAGGGATACTCATAATAGGAAATTCGATCCAATGAAAAATCCATAAAATGAGGAACCAACATTCCATCATCTGTTTTCGATCATTGATTGAACATCTCTGATGAACGTGATAAAAGAACCCGCCTTTTGAAAGTAGAGATGTGGGTCAAAAAACATGCATCATTACGATGATGCGTACCCCAATGAAAGTGTCAAATAGGTATAAAGGTTGTGTTAGTGATGATCACGCTTTATACACTCTCTAGATATATTTTTAAAAATATTTTTCAGATGAACATAAAACAATTACCAGTCCATTATGATTTTTTCTACATTAATCACAATTTTATGTTCCTATTTATATCTAGAGTCCATTGGTGGGTCATTTTTATGGTTTTACTATTTTATCATCATAGAGATGTTGAACACGTTCAATGGAGATTCTCTTAGTGGAAATTTGGATTATTACTCTCTTGAAAATGAACTAATGGCATGTCATGGTTTTTAAATATCTTCTATATTGGATTTTACACACTCAATGACCATAGAAAATGTACTCAATTCATGGAAGGGGTTCATGTTCTCTAAATATTTGTAATCATTTATTAAATCACAGGTCCCCCACCCAACTAATTTTTTTACAACCTACCAAATATAAATGGTGCATGATCTGGATCCATTGTTATTATATTATTCTAACTGGTACAATTAGCTTTATAATGGAGGGATCGACCATAATATATCCATATAGGTTACCAAGTTTTCTTTAAGATTATAACTATATAAATTATGGGTCTAGTGAATTTCTTGGAATACCTATTTTCCAAAATGATTCAATTTTGATGGATTTGGTCTTCGAATTTTGATACATTCCTAAGTTCTAGGATTATTCCTTTAAATAACATGTATATCCATTATATTTATTTATAGTGTTGGGATAATATACTATTCAATTATTTCTATTTTCTCTTGGGTGTCCTACAATGTATTTTATACTCACCCTAAAATGTTAATTTATGTAGACTGGTATTGTGTTTTTTAAATGAATAGTTGTTATAAGAAGCCCAAGAATCTATGTGGTTATCATAGATTTTGATTTTTATATTTTATTTTGTTAACAACTGTCATTGTTTTTGTGGGGAGTTTATATGATGTAGAGAAGATTATACACCCATTTTTTCATAGTCTTAAGATTAGGATTTTTGTACCTAGTACATACAGTTCTCATAATGCATTATATTATAATAAAAATGTGGTTAATTGGAGTTTTTTTAAATTTTTTATACTTTAGATAAAATACTACTCTGATGGTTATTAGAATATTCATGGATTGAGGTAAACATATTTTTATTATGGATATTTTATTCTATGATATTTTATTAGTAATAACCCTATTAAATTTTTTTTATAACCTCTGGCCTTTAAGTGGTTGTCTAATGGTGGGAGTAATATCCTAGTAACAAGCCTAGAATATGTTATAGCGGGTCAGTTTTTATCAGGATAGGGATTTTATTAGTCTTAGACAATATCAAAACATGATGTTTACCTCACATGATCACACAATAAAAAGGTCACACTAATATTAACAATAATTTAAAATAATACATTATATAATCAAAATTAGTTTTCATATTATAACATAATGATATTTAAATCCAAAAATAGACACTAATAACCAGGAGAGAAAATAATTTTCATAAGTTCTTTAAAAAAATTGGCATCACCCTATTGAATTTAACCAAAAATATTTTTTTAATAACATTGTCATTATCTTAAGAAAAAATAACTAATTTGAGGAAATTGAGAAATAAATTCCATGATAAATTGATACTTTTAAATTCCATGAACATATATAATGAAAATACCCTTTTCAATTTCAATATTTTCTCCATCGAAATCTGTTTTAAAATTTTAAAATTTCAAAAGCCTTTTTTTAAAATACATGTAAGAAATATTAAAATTTGATATATCTTTTTAATTGTATAAGTATTATTATTTGAAAAAATATTTCATCTCTCGATCCCTATGACCATAAAATCAATAAGATGGGGAACTGGATGTTGATAAAATATAGAAACACCAAATAATCTCTTTTATCTAATGCCACATTATCCTTTTGAGTATATTATGCTGACAGAATTTTGTAACATTCAAAGGGAGTGATAAAGTGTCATATTAAATATCTCAATATCATAATAATACTTAACTCAGTAAAAAATATCAAGTAATTAAGATGATGTGATACAAATTGATCAATATACTCAATAGTTAAAGTCCCCCCAATCCCATAACATTATCTAACTATTACTCCCAATGCTTACTAGATTTCATTAGCAGTAACCGAACCAATCAGTTTAATTTATCCTAATGTATCATATATAAAATTATTTCATATAAAATATAATAATTAGCCTAATGTAAATTAATACACCATCTAGATCCAAGATGTATAATTCTAGTGAAACAAAAGGAATATAATCAATATTATCATTCTAGTCCATATTCATGAATAATCCATAACTCAACACCTAAAAAAGGCCATCTAGATAATTATATGAAGAAAAAAAAATAACTAATTACTTATCTGATGGCCCTATTCTAGTAAAATCCTAATAAATTATGGGTTATATTCACTTTTAGAGCATTTTTATTATCATTCACAAAACTCCCATCAATCAATGAGATTATAATATTCTCGAGTGATATAAAAATAACAATATCCATAGATAAAACCATCCAAATTAACAGATTTAAGAGAATCATATTATGATATAAAAATGGGGATGATTCTAATATTTATAGATGAAAAAACCTTATCACGGTATGATGGGAAAATAGTACTAGTAGAAAAGTAGAATTAGGAGTAAAACCAAAAAGATATAGTAGATCATGGATAGAAGATTGACTAGGGTTTAATATAAATCCCCTTAGAAAGGGATCACCCAAGTTAACATTAAAGTGATGGTTTGGTAATATAAAAAAACTCTTAATGGACCTTATATTGGCTGTTCGGAGGGATACTAGGATCCTTGTGAGATACCATAACACTACACATAGATAATTATTATAGAACACCATGCTTCATGCCCAAATAAAACTATAAAATATCTGAATTTAGTTTATATTCATTATTTTCCATGATTAATAATATAATTTTATAACATAAATTTTTGGTTTTCTACCATAGAAAACACTATAATGATATAGTTTTAATTATAGTACTATATATATTCAATTTCATATATACATGATTTTTCATATTATAAATGGATTTCTCAGTTAAGTGATTTATATAATGACATAATTAAAATATCATTAACATTAATAATTTATAGTTATTCTATTTATAAGAATAAATTAATAATCCCATTACCATATCTTAATGTTTTGACATTTAGTTTCAATACATCATTCAAATAAAAAAACCAATGGCTAAGTTTTATGTGTTGGGTCCCCATAATCCTTGAGTAATATTTTCATGATATTCTAAAATTATGACATCCTAGATAAGGAGTCTTGATTGTGTAGAAATGAGTTCGAATTGCACATGTTTTATTTCATTTAAAATACCTATTTGGGAACATGTATTATAATAATTATACATAATATCATTTTAATTTTATAAAATAAACCAGATACATATATACGTGATGAAAACCATTACATATAATATCTTGGGGATGTTTCTTTCATCCAGTACATCATAAGATATATTAAATTAATTGAAGTATTAAGAAATGATATAACCCTTTTAGGTTTTTGAATAAGATATATTTATCCCATTGATTGAGAAAATAGTTTTTGACCTTATTCTATGGTTATGATGATCATAAGAAATATCAATATCAATAAAAAAAGGCAGATAAAGCAAGAATAAATTAACGATGAAACATGTTCCTTCTTGATGAAATAATAGATTCCGAAGGGAGTATATTAAACAATTAATATTTTTTGGGAAGGTATAATTTATGTTTCTTATCTACTCATATATGAGGTATCTAATGTTTTTCTAGATATCCTGATTGGACTATATAGATGATGAAATAAAAATTAAAAGGTGAACAAATAGGCTTCATAATCAAAATATCAAAAATCTCCCAATATTTAGTATAATTTATGTTATAAGAGTCGAATGAATTTCAATTAGAGTATTGATATTTATTTATTTCATGTAAATAATATTTAAATAAAATTTTATCCATGTTTATATATATGTGTATTAATATTTATTATTTCAAATATATACTCAAAATTTGTTTAAATTAGTAAACAAGGGAATATTCATTTATTTGGAGACTAGTGAGACTAAAAAAATTCTCCAAGTCCATGTAATTATATATTGGATTAATTTTTACAATGAAATTATTAAATAAGTCACTAATATTATTATTTTTATATGATTATAAAAAATAAACACTAAATGACACTGGAGTTATTTAGTTATATTTTAAATTGTATATATATTTATCAAGGAAAAAATAAATGAATGAAAATTAAATGAAGTTTACTATAAATTATGGAAAACAAAGAGTTAAATTTTTACACTTTACTAAATATAACATTCTAATGTTTTTTTATTATTTAGTTGGGTTAAATAGATTTAGAAACCACATATCAATTATTTGTTTAAAGATATTAGAGATCTATCTCCTACTTCTTCTAGAGATCTAGAGAAAAAAAATTAGAGAATGATTAGTGATTAATATTAGGATAATTTAATAATAACAATACTTCTCTATAATACTTGATTGATCACAACCAACATCATATGATTCTTTTAACACTATTATATTTAACTATAGACATTCAATTTTAAATATTTAAGATATAACATCTATGAAATTGAGTAAAACCCCAATATTATATTAATTACATCATGTAATTTTTTTTTCTCAATAAAAAAAATTATACATATACATTTTTAAGCCATTTATTAAAATAAACATTATTTTCTAAATAAGGATCCATCTACACCTTTTTATGTTATTCCAAGATGAAATAAGACATAATATATTGGTATTGTTTTATTTTTTATTAATTTTTTGATTAGTTTTCCAAAATTTTAATCTACTATAAATATTTCACATAAAATCAGTAAATATATAAATAAAAACTATAATAATACAGACTAAAAACCAAGAACATAATATGGTCAGCTAAATGTTCAATTCTAAAAGATTTGAATGGATATCTATAAAATATCTTGCAAATCATGAAATTGATAAACCACAATGGAATTTCTATATGGGCCATAAAATGTATTGATGTTCGTGTATCTTCTTATAGATCTAAATTATTTCTTTTCAATTCTTGAGGGCTCAAACATAACACCCACCAACACTCAAGGACATAGGTAGCTTTTCCAGACTTGGGTTGAAAACAAATCATTCGATAATACACCTTAATAACATGAAAACAACAAAAAATTGGACCCCCTGCATATTATATTTTTTTCATTGAATATGTCCATATATATATGGTAAAAAAAAATTAAAATGACTTGATTTTGTTTAATAGAATAATGAAATTAAGATTATTTAAAAAAATTAATAAATATTACGGAATTAATAATTATTTTATAAATTTATTATAGTTTTAAAAAAAAAATTTTGATTAGTTATATTTGTTTGAAACTAATTATTTAATATTAAATAAAGTATTGAGAAATTTAGATACATCTTTAGTATAAATATTAATTGATTCAAAGTTGATGATAATCAATTAATACAGAACTTAGTTTTTATTTCATTATTAATTTATTGATTTGTTAATTATTGGAATATAAAATATTTATAATAATTATTAATTTAGATAATGATCATATATGAATGATCTTTCACTTGAAAATGATTATTGGACGTCGTTTTAAATATTATTTTGTATGAAATCCATTTTTTCAGAACCCCTCAACTATATGTGGGTATTATTATTATTATAATTATTATTATTATTATTATTATAATAATTATTATTATTATTGGTATTCCATTGAAGAGGTAGTACAAATTCAATATAAATGGATTACCAAACAATGATGCATCAAAATAGAGTATATTATAATTTTTTTGACTAGACATACTATATGATTAATACATTGATGGAGTAATGTATACAACATATTTTTCTCTAAGAGTAACTGAACCGAGTTTCTACTCAACCTCAATGACACTTTATATTATACCATATTTTGATGACTGGTGGTGAGTATGTATTGGTAACATGGGGAGTCTATACCCTTTATAATAAATCACCAAAACAAATTGAAAAATTGAAAAAAAATCATTCAAATGAAATAAAAAATAAGGTTATGTTACCTATAAGAAGAACATTAATAATAATATAACATGAAATATGAAATTATAAACTGATAATAATGTAAAAAAAAGATAAACATACATAAATAGTATCATGAAAAGGGTTGATCAAGTAAAGCATCATCCAATGGAAAAAATTAATGGAAATGAGTAAACAACTAGGTCGATTCAATGCCCAGTACCATCTCACACTCCAACTAGACATCTCACCCACCAATTTACCAAAGTTAATATTGCATTACATGATTTCTTGGATACAAAGTATGTAATCTAAGCAATGTTTATGTACATGGATTTAGTAAAACTCAATATTCAATGACCAACGATGTCCCAAAATACATTTTTGATATATATGTACTTGTATAAGTGATATATCAATTAGAAATAATGATAATAAAAAACCATCACATTGATATGTGTTATAAGACACACTCAATAAGAATCCATACCAACATATTCTTATGATGGTTAGGCTATAAACATATCACATTGTGAAAGATATTTTATAATATAATGTTAAAATATTCTATAAAAAATTGATATAAATATAATAGTGGGAAAAAATAATGATCGATACAATCTAATATATTTAACCACCTATATGAAATTCCATCCAAAAAGGTTTTGTGGGACACCTATATATATATATATAAGAACTATAATACAACAAAAAAACCAACCCAATATTGACAAGGAGAGGAATAAAATAAGATGTTAAAGCCCTAAAATTTGAAAGAGAAATTGTCTCTGTATTTTATTGTTATTAGAAGACATTTTTATCAACAATCAAAAGAATCAAATAGAAAGTTTTTCCATTGATGTTATTCCCCATTCATTAGAATAACCTAGTTGATTAGTATAATCACTTATGTGAAAATGTTTTTGGGAACCTCCTTTATGGAAAATGGTATGATGTGAATTATTGATAATTTTTTATAAAACATAATGAACTCAAATGTTTTTAATGAGGCCCAAAATTCCTAATTTTAAATTCCTATATCATTTAATGAAGGATCCTCAAGGGGTTATAATGTCTCAAACATAACAAAATAGAAAAGAAAATTGGATTATACCTCATTGATTAATCTAGTTATTGAAATCATTACCAATTGAAAATTTATATAGAAATCATTATATGATATGTCCACCAGCTTAAAAATTCATGAGAATTAACAATAAATTTAACTGAATGATACTATATATAATTCAACATGATAACCTTGACTAAAATCTAACAAAATCAGGGAAAATGGTTTAGTGCATAAAATTCAAAAATCTCTTAGTTAAACTAATTACTGATAGGATTTATACTAAACTTTTCAATTCATTTAAAATCAATCAAAACCATTTTTTAGATAAAAATCATAATATCTATTGAATTTTTTACAATAAAATTGAATAAAATTCACAATTAATTATAGTTATTATGTGTGATTATATAAGAAATTATTGGAATGAAATAAATTATGAACTAAATTATCTATAATTATAAGAATATATTTTCCTCTAACCAAATGCCTTTTATACATAAAGCAAATTTCACAAGAGTGTTTCTGATGAGGCACACTAAAATATTTATATAAAAATTCCAACTTGAAGATATATCTTATGGAATTAATTCATGTATAAATAATCCATTTTTAAAATAAATTATTTTTATAGTGAGTATAAATCCTTAGAATCTAGTGTTGTATATCTTATACAATCATGAATTTATAGAATTGATTGAAAAATTGGAATGAAAATGTCACATGTTTTTCATTCTTCCTAGTAAGAGCATCACATTTCACTCAACTAATCTGGGTGTCAATTTAATGAGCCTTATTTAATCACATGAAAAGGTGATTTAATCTTACTATAAGAGGAAAAATCAAATCATGGTTATATTCAAATTATAAGAAGATTATCAACAAACCTAACAACCCCACATTAGCTAAACCATAAAGGAATAGTTAGAATGGTATTAAAGTATTATGGTCATCATTAATTGTATTACTTCACCCAAAATTAATTTTTATTTATATTAAAAAAAGCCCAAAATATATCAATGGCTATACGAAATTCCATGTTATATAATTTCACAGGCATATCCATATAATAAGTGTTCACAAATAGTTGTTTGAGACTACTGTATATTGAATAAAAGATATTATTCCTAATGATATTAATATATTATCAATAAATATAATTCTCAAGGATTATCATTTATATTGTAGGTATCAAAGCCATACATTGTAGTGATTTTAATATTTGACTATTCTTTAAAAACATGTATAAAAAAATGAATGACTGATAAACAAATATCTTCGTTATTATAATACTATGATACAATAATTTGGAAAATAATTATTACATTTAGTCACTCATGTATATAATTACTAGTGACTCCAAATAACCCGAATACATTTATCCTCTTAATTATTTCGATAATAGAGCAAATGAATTATCCCTTATAACAACACAAAAGAGATTTACATTACAAATTTAAACAATCCCATTAACGGGATTGGATTTTTAGAATATTTTTTTAGCCTATTTGGTTAAACAATATAACCTTTACTGATGTTATATCTGAATTAATGTTACATAAAGTCACAGTTACTCCATCAATTCTTCAAACCACCCCTGATAGGAAGTGGACATCATTATCAAAACCACTTATTATATAGTTTCAAAAACTACAATGTATTTTAAATATTTTTTCACATCGTATAAAGAGTATTTTTTTAAAATCATTAAATTCATATATAAAATATTTAGGTAAAATTGAAAATAACAATACATTCTAAAATTAGCCTTTCCAGTTTGGAAACTAGTTTTAATATATCCCCCTAACAATGATCTTGTACTCAACTCGATATACAAAGAACATATGTTAAATTCTTCTGATGTAAATAAAGATATTCCTAACTACAATATAGATACTCTCACTAGGTTATTATTGGTATCTAATAATTATAACCAACAAATAAGTGACTTCATATCACATATATTGTAGGTCATACATGATAGATCCTACCAAATACATGTTTGGAATTGTATCCAACCATTTTGATTATTTACATGATTCTTTAATAATTCTAATATTAATACCTTGAAATAATGTTATAAGTTCTTCCTTTGGGTTTTTCATGGAAAATATCTACAATCATTTATCAATATTTATGTTTTAAAACATTCTATATTCATTCCCAAAATGCAATATGAATCTTCCATTCTTTCCAGAATAAGAATTTTCATAATATTATTTTTATCATATTTAAAGTAAATACAACATTATTATGAGTTTCTTACCATCCACATATTATAATAGAGGAGTTAAAACCATCAACTTACTACATATATACACAAGAATCATCTATATTCTCAATAAAATGAAATTATTTGATTTTGTGTTCTAACTCTGAGAAGCATGGCTCGATCTATTAATTTAATGTTGATATATTCAACTATAGCATGGTCAATTGTAAATTAATTAACATTGGTTTATAAAATATTAATATTCTTGAATAAATTACAATTAAAATATTTTATTCTATATCTACTTTTAAAATCTCATAATTACAGTGTATTTTATTGGAATGTAATAAATAAATCTACTCTATCACGAAAAATAGTGAAAATATTTATGTTTAATAAATACAATGAATTATTTTTGAAACTATTAGCTACTTTATGTTATTTATAGGTATAAAATCTATTCTCTATATAATTTTTCCATAGAAAAACCAACATGCATTCTATGGGTCTAGACTATTTAGGTATATCCATCATGTTTTAAACATTGTTAGTGAAAATGTAAAACATATTAAATTTCATGGACTCTAACTATATTTGAATCAAAACACCAAAGTAAATTTCTATTGGTAATATGTTTGTTTTATTTTTTTATAAATTCATTGATGTTTTTTATATGAAATCTATATCTTTTAGGATATTTATGAATCTTAGAAAACATTTATGTTCTTATATAACATGAGTTTATTCTTTTTTTACATCCAACTATTCAACAAGATCACATTACATATTAGAATAATAATCTGTTTTATGGTTTTGAATTTATTTATGATCAATATCCCTATATATATTTCCTTGATATTTATATTTCTATTTATTAGAAATATTATGGTACGTGAAACAAAAATCAAAATCCTTAATAGAACTATGTAAATAATATTTACTATATTCATTATAATAACTAAAAAATAAGAATTTATATGTATTATTTTTACTTTTATCATATAAAAATATTTATATAAATTCTTCACAAAATATTATCTTGAAAAATGAAAATTTTAATTCATCACAAGTCATATCTCATATGATGTCTTTATGATTAATTTTTATGGAAAATAGTAAAGTTGGAATACAACAATTTCCAAAAAATATAATTTGAAAGGTACTAAAATGTCATACATACTTCTCATCTATCATAAAATCTCCAATAATGTATGATCTATCAATTAAGATAAACCATTCACCTATTGAAGTATATCAAGGATGAGATTTAAAATAATAAAAAAACTTTTATATGATCAATGATTTCATTTCTCAAGTATTCGCCAAAAAATTTTGATTGGAGGATCATAATACCTTTTCCTAGATAATTATGTACATAATTATTTAATAAACTAAAACTTTAAAAAGATTCAATACTGTGCTAGTTTTTGCTTCTAGAATGGTGGGACATTCAATTTTCCATATAATCCATGAATCAATCATTACATTGAAAAAAGATATCAAGTGTTAGTAGAGAAGAAATACCTTCCTAAAATGGCATGAAAATTATATGTTTATCCACCTCATTAATAACCACATAGTTAAGCATATATTTTTATTAAAAAAAACTTCTTATATTAGGGATGCATTGTTAAGAACATTTATTTATAAATATTATTTTTTATTTTTAAATTGATAATAATGGGATTTAGGAAAAAAACTTTTTTCAAATGCCTTATCTAAAATTTTTCACATTGTAAAACCGACATATATGTTGTAAACCATAATTTTTATGTGAATATTTTTCATTTTAGGCATTGATTTGACTAGTTAGGGAGGAAAAATGAGAATACAGATTTAAAGATATGACAATCTAAACCAGACTTCCATTTTTATAGGAAGACTCCAAACACCTTCCCTATTGAACCACATGGAAGGTAACCACACCATGTTTATGGTTGACTTATGAGACAACCATGTGGTGACACCATGTAAAATAGGTGATCTTGTACAAGAATTCACAATAGTGATAGAGCCCATGAGGTTATTTCCAATGGACTACAGGATCGCTTACCCCTTAAATTATGAGGTTATCTAATAAGTTAAATAGTGTTATCACAAAGAAAACCATGTGATTGGATCTATTTATAAAAAATGTTCATGGATTCAACAATGTGATTACAATAAACTAGGTGATTACAACCAACTAGGTGATTACCAATGGACCTTGAGATGCCGAATAGATCCAGTGATCCCATACTCTATCAAATTGTGGGTTTTCTTCTAAATCCACAACTGATCTCACATTTTCAACCATGTTTTCAGATCAATGTTTGTGCAATAGTGGTAGGATCTACTATTTTATCACTAATGAACCTTATCACCACCAATTTTCCTGGGTACCCTAGAATGATCTTACAATCATGTACTCTATTATCTACAGGGTTATTCAATAAGTCCTTACACGGTCTCTCATAGATAACCTTGTTATCATATCACCAAATTTATTTTGTTGTTGGATCCTCCATGCATTGGATCTAAATCCAAATTTATTAGGTGAAGGGACTAAGAGATCCTGCCTTTATAACATTATATTATTACTAATAAAAGGTTTCACACATATAGATTACCTAATTTTTCATTTATTAGTGGAGAATCAATCAACTGTAGGGTCTAAATACCCCCACTCTTGTGTATAATTACTAAGACTACTACCATGGAAAGACCCACATAGAGGAATAGGTGAAAGGAGAATAATAGTGAAAAGTAGTTTATTTGACCCCTTATGAGAAATTTAGAGGTATTCCCCAATCCCATAATGGAGTGTGGGGATAAAACTAGATAACCACACAGGGTGAGCCTCTAGAGGAAGATGATATTAGATGAATGATACTGGGAAAAAATAAGTGGGATGGTGATACTAGGAGAACGTCACTAGATGAATATAAAAATATATAAGATTCATCAGAAGTTCACAACACCCATAATTCTCCACACATTACAGTTCACCATTATTCACCATGATAATTACACTAATTGGGATATATGAGATGTACTATATGAAATTATTGTGGATAAGCCCAAAATTAATGCGCTATCCATATAGCGTACCACTATTGAACAAAATAAACATTGTAAATCCTATGAAAACAAAATTTGTTTCATTGACCACACCTAAAATTAAAAGGATAACATCCTTCATTCCACCACCTTAATCCAAAAAATATTTTAAGATGAAGTAATTAAAATAGTTTATTACCATTTCCTTTAAAAAATGTCAAATTCATGAAAAGGAAAACATAAAGAACCCTACAAAACCATCCTACCCATTTCAACTAGGGAACTAAAACCTCTGTGAACCAATTCAATTGTAAATTAACTTGATAAAATTAATATTAAAATCCATACAATAATAGATGTAGAAACATTGATAAACTCACAATAATGGATTTGATTGAAAATGGTGGTCCTCATTTGGAGGATGTCAGAGTGGGAACTCCCTAATCAATGATTGATTTCTTATCTGAACAATGATTGATTCTCCAAATAGTCCTCCCATAATGCATATGTCCTAAATATATATGTCTTCACATAAGATTGTTATTTGTAATTTGGAATTTCAGGGTATCTACCATATATTTTTTATCCACACTCAATACTCTATTGTTTCATGTTTAATGAAACTAACATCCATATAACATGAATTTTAAATGTGTGGCCATCATCCTTGTCATGTGATAAAAAATACATGAATATTTCATTACCACTTATTGTCAACAAAATATGGTATAATCATTTCCTAGGACTTAAAATATTGCACCTTGAACTATGTGGGAAATGATTCTTGTCAAACCTGATACATCATATACCTCTCAAAGGTCTAGCACCATCATCACAAATTCTTCATCATCATCCTCATTCTTTTATATTCCATTTGAGACTCATTTTCCTCTCTAATTTGTCCGAATTCCCTAAGAATCTATCCTCATTAGGATATATTAATGATATGCCCAATTATTCCTTATGGACCATATACCCACTAGCTAAAACAATATTTCTCATAGGTCCATTTTCCATATCAAACCAACCCATGAAAATTTATAAATATTTCCTTTGAGGAAAATTGGAATGTGCCACTTAGGCTTAGTTAAACTCTAAAATTTTCAGGGGACTTATCACATAGAATGTATATTTGGTTTTACGTTAAAAATCTTGGAATTAGTCTTTATCACACTAAATTAAATGGCAGGGTGTGTCCTATTAACATCCATGAAACTACTTGGGTTCTAATTCCTATTACAAGGATATATATGAAGCCCTTATTATGCGACCATTCCTGACACCATCTATACTCACTCTCATCCTAATTATTGATAATATTATGAGTGTATAGCTATGTGGATCGAAAACATAGTACCAGAAATTGGGAATAAAAAATATGTAAACTATATTTCGAGAACATTTAATACAAATATATTTTCATGTTGTTGGGTTACATTAGATGTGTGATAACTTCTAATATCGATACATGTTGAAAACGTAATTATTATCATAGTGATAACCAGTACTACAATGGTACTTGTAATCTATTTTCTATGTATTCTTAAATCAATAATAAAACCCATTTGTATTAATGAATGTCTTACAAGGTATGATGATCCTAAATTTCAACCCTATCAACCAAAAATAATTCTATGGTGTCTCTGGTAACGTATCAGTGACTTATTTCCTTTGGAATATAGGACCACAATGAAATAAAATAAAAATTACCTAGAAGCGTGAGTCACACATAATATTTTCTCTCTGGAAACAAAAATGGTGAACCCAACATGATTCCTTTTACTTTTTAAGAATTTTATTGAACATTATTTTTATTTTTGACTCTATATAGATGGTTTTTATTGGTCATGTTTGTTAATATTTTCAGAATTGTCAAATTCCCGTCCAACTAAAATTTTTGGAATCACACTGAAAAGTGTTTTATGACTCAATTGTCAGAAAATATTGATCCCTATTTAACTAAAATAAATTATCACCAATGTATCATCTCTAGTAATAATTTAAAATTTTCATTATTCATGAGTACCATTTGAATTTTTTTATCCTAACAATGGAGGTTTCATACAAGGCCATTTTAGATAGGAATCCCCACCAACCACCCATTCAAAAATGGGAATTTAAGAATAATGTTAAAACTATGCCCACAACAAATCACTTTTGGACCCTATCTCCTGATCATAAATACAAGAACCTCCCATATCATTTGGTGTGAGATCATAGAATCAACTATGAAATTACTATGGTTCAGAATTCGCCCAAGGGGACTCCTATTAACAAAAACCATTATCATACCAATTAATTATCATCCTCAAAAAACATACCAAGAACTCTTCCAGGTAGGTTCCGACTCTAGTCACTCAAAAATGTGTATCCAATAGGTCTCTCACAGGGAAGTGAGAGGTCATTCATAGAGATAAAGATCATATCCATTCCTTAAACAAAGAGGTCAACTGTTAGAATTTAGTGGTATCTTGAGACTATAAAAATATACTTCTTCCACATAACATACATTCCCATAGATCTAGACAACAACCAAGGGGAGTCACATATTCCTACTCCTACATACGAAGCTTGTTATCATCTCATGAAGATTATTGGAGGATAGTTCTAGGGTAATATAATAACACCAAAGGATTAATAATAGTATATTATCATTCCCAACATGGAATCAAATAATTATATCATATTATGATAACTCGTATATATTCTCATGCTTTGTAAGTCTTCTATTATATTCTAGTACCAGTAATGGGCATCTATATAGGGAATTTCATGATTCTAAACATGGGATAATAATAGATTAATATCCGCACAACCATGGTATTTTATCAGTATAAATTAAGAGCCACTAATGAGAATTATCATATAACTTCTACAATTTTCGATGATTGTCAACACATACCATTTAATAATTAAAAAGAATACCACGATTATATCTCATATCCAACTAGATGTCCTCAAACAATTTCAAATTCCACTCTAGAGTAGGCTCATATTCCTGGAATGATTACAAAATTTTATTGGTATATTATTCTGAATAATTTTTAATCTCTGATGGGGGCACCCATATTTTATGTTCATTGTAAAAAATATATAATTGTAACATACCAATAGATAAAATCTAAAAGAAATCCTCCCTAGGGGACGCCCAAAGTACAAGATTTGGATTATATATATCACTTTCAAAAAACTTGTTTTATTTAACCCTAAAAAATAGTTCAGAATAATCCTATGGATTTATTGAATCATTATTATACATTGGATGCAGTTCTATTTTCAGATGTCCTACCCATGATGTTTTTCTAGTAGTTGTGGAGGTATTCTCTAGAGTGATTTCTAGATAGTTTCTCCCCAAGGAAACATCATGATTGATCAATGAAACTCATTTAATTATGAAATTTACGAAAATTTGCTTTTCTAGTAGGAGAGAAAAAAAATAATAAGTTAGTCTCCTTTCCAAACCATGGAATGTCCACACCAAATCCCCCCCAAGTATATGTTTCTAGAATAATCCATATAGTCAGACATCAAGTCGAGATACTAGTCCTCCATATTGTGAAATTCACTATAATGGTCCTCCTCATAGTTTCATAATTATTATACACGATATCACACCCATTAATGAAGAAATTATGATAAGGAAATCATGTTTAGAGACACTCAAATGAATGAATCCAGTTACTCTAGGAACTTCATCTCTGAGAATTGATGTTTATTCAAATGGGGAAGATAGCGAGAAGCGATGAAAAACATATGTGTAACTATTAGTTTTTAATATAATTAATATAAAGGAATCATTTTCAATGAATCCCACAACTCTTATTAATGATATAGAGAAAAAACTACTCGATTTAGATATTTTAGAGGAATCTATCACCAAGGATTAATGGAATGTCATTATTATGATTAATTGACTAGTTAATAGTAATATACCACTCATTTTCAGGCCCATATATTCTTATTAGTGTAATTTTGTGAATAATTTGATAGAATAATCAATACACTCTCTTTATATACCTATGTTGATCATTAATCATTACCAGAAGTAGGAACATTTACCAAACATTAAATATGATACCACGATCTGGTAATAGGGGAGCTCTTTTTCTATACTAACTTTACCAAACATTATGTTATGAAGAACACAATACTGGGGAAGCATTATGGATACCTCAAAAATGTATTCCATGATTATATAAGGACCTTACATAACTCAATCATCGACACTCCATTAGATGTCAATATTAGAGGTTTGGGAGAACATGGAGTGTTGAATTTTATGCTACTCTATAGTTAACAGTTTATACTGAGATTAAAATTATAAAATGTCACTACCTTATAATTTCTCATAGTCCCTAGCAATTCTAATACTAGTAATTGTGACACCCCAAGATTTCATAGTGTGTTACTTCTTCAAAATAATTCAATAACTTGCACTACACGCAACACCGAGTTCAAGCGCACCATAACTTACCAAACAAGCCGTTCAAAAAAGGTTATGAATAGTATTAACTAAATTTTGAACTTTATATAATCCTTATAATTTTAGAATCCATATTATTAGTTTCTTAGACATAATGTAAGAACAAATTCATTTTTCCAGTCAAAAGAAGTGATTTTCAAAAATTCACTTTTAGCAACTTTTAATAGTGAAACCTTTTAAATCCAATATTTTAAACTTTTATATATTCAATTTGACTAAATAAATTTATTCTTTAGAATGGGGAAATCCAAAATTTACAATTTAACACCTCAAGCTTCCACGGTACTCTTCTCTTTGAATAATACAACAACGTGTGTAGTACGCAACTTCGAGTTCTAACACACACTACAACCAATCAAACTAGCCATTATGAATAGTAATACATGATTTATGAAATTTTAAAAATTTTATCTCTAAAAATGTAATTCATTTTTGGTTTCTGAATATCGAATTTAGCCTAGGGTAAAATTTTGGTACTTTTCGGATAACTTTTATATTTTGATGAATAGTGAATATTAATAAATTTTAATTAAAAACAACTTTTTTAATCAAAATAATTAATAGTGATAAATTATGCATTTGTTTGGTTTTAAAGTATAGTTATAATATATTTTTACCATTTAATACAATGTTGATCATTGGACATAATTTCACAATTAAACCGGACATAAACAAATATCAATCTTTTGATAGTTATTATATATTAAAAACACGGTTTTTGTTTTGACAGCGAGAATTAATTTTAAATTAATTTCTGCCACTTATGTCTTTTGAATTTGAAAAAATGGATTCCATATTTGAAATTAGGATGTCCAAATTGTGTAAATAGGTAACTTATATTTTTAGACATTTTGAATAATTACTTCGGTAAATATTTTATTTACCATGGTTAAAGGGTAAATTCGGTAAATAAGGGTTAAATAATAATATTATAATAATAATAAATTACCCTAAAACGTGTCCTAACCTTATTGGTGGATACATTTCCGACCATGGGCATCTTTGGGTCGATTTTGGGACCCCATGGAGCCACTTGTAGGTGATATGGACACTTTATATTAATTAAGTAAAAGTGAATACAAAAATGACAGAAGATTATATCTTTTAGAAAAAAAAAATTACATATGGTTATATATGTTATATTTTCGATTATAAATATTAATTAGAAAGATAAAAAATATTTCCTACATAATGGTATTTTATTTATAATTTTAAGACATTGAAAAAGTAAAAATATATATGACACAATAATGATCCAGTATTTTCCTTATTAATGGAAGAATCAAATAATTGATATTATAAATGTTAAAATAAAAATAATTTGAAAGTTTTGATGACATAAAAGAATTTTATTGGTTAATATGACATGTTATAATTTCTTAAATGAATTTTCTTCTAATTAATAAATTTTTAAAGACTTTAACAAAAATCAATTTTTGAGTAGTGTCAAAATTGACATAAATGAGTTTTTAAAACAAATATTATATTATTAATTTATATTCTATTCCTAAAAATCTAAAGTTCGGCCAAGAGACTTATATAATGATATGTGTATCATTAATGGACCACTTGGGGGTAACTTGGAGGTATATAGTAAGTTTATTAACTATATAATATAAAAATACAAAGTGACATGGTAAGTGTCAAACTAATTAACTAAGAGTTAAAACTAAAATATAAGGTTAATATAATGACCCAAACCTGTCTAAATTCTATTGGTTGAGTGGTTTTTGACCCATACACACCTTAACCTCTAAATAATACACTTTTTATCCATTAGAAAACGAATATGAATTTATTAAAAAATATTATTTCTATATTTTCCTAAAGAGCCCCTCCTCCCCCTTATAAAATGACACCACTTCTAACCAATAACTCACACCTCTCAAGCCTTTTGGCTCGTCCAACCTCTACCCAATTAAGTTCCCTACATCACTCTCCTACTTCTAGAAGCCTTACCTTAGGCAGAAGTCACTTCAAGAGTCCTTTTTGGTTCAAACCAAAGGGAGTTACCCAAATTAAAGGTAACGATTTCTCTTAGCCTCTTTTCTTTTATTTTACTTCTCCAACCCCTAAAATCTTCTTATTATTTTCTTTTGTAACAAAAACAGTATCATAAATATAATAGGATATTTTTATTAGAATTATTATAACTACACTTACACACACATCCATCTAATGGGTGAAGAACATAATGTTTCTGTGGATGACAACCAAACGCCTCACGAAGCGATGATTGTTCAATTATCTCCTACGACCTCCCATAGTGGCCATTATGATGACACTATAATTAAATATGATATTAATGATATTTATTTTATATATAATCTTCTTTAATTCCATTTTATATCATACCATTATTCGTTTCATGTTGTATATATATACGATAATTTCATTTGAGGAAGTGCGGACTACCGCCCCCTAAAAGTGATATGACTCGTTCATACCATACATGGAACGTATAAAGGATGGTGTTAATGAACTTAAGTAACACATATAAGATATTATATTATACTGGAATAATTATATACCTATGTATCATTTGGTTTTTACTTCTTTTAAAATGAAAAATGAAATGGAAGTAGCGTTCGTGCGTACGTACGGATTACCATCTCCACGAACACGATGCTATTCATTTCCCCATCATATCCATTAAAGCATAATTATCATTTTATGATTAAAATTAATGTTTAAGGACTTGATATCATTCTAGATATGAATAAGATACAACCTATCCATAACAAACATGTCTTACGTAACAAAGCATATAAAGGAAAACGAATCTGTTAACACCCAAAACGATGATAATACTAAAATATATTTAACAAAGAAATATTAAAAGATCATATATGAAAACATATTTAAGTATATGATTCTTTTATAATTTAATAACAATGATTTTACTATTATACATGATGTTAACCTACCCTCGACCAAGGAAAAGTACAAGGTAATGGGTTTTCATCTAACTCTTTATTCCCGTGAGATTCATGTCATATTTCCACTATTACCTTTTGTGTGGTGTATGTACTACCCGTAATTGTATTCTTTATGTAATACACTTTAATTTATGTGTATTTACATATTCATTGTATGATATCTCTTTCATGGGGTGTATGTTTCGTAAGTTACCAAATTGGTAAGGGTTAATTCTCCAATCTCATTATTATCCGAGATTGTTTATGTGTAAGTATCTACTTGGACATTTTTATCATCCATGTCCATGTTTTTTTGAAAGAGTTTTCAAATGGAGTATTTTAGGGGAATTTTTACTAAAACAACATTTCAAATGTTTTAAATATTTATTCTTCTAAATCTTTCTCTTTAATGTCCATGTCTTCAAAACGGTTTTTAAGGATTTATTTATATGGACATGAATGTTTTTAAAATGTTAATTCCTTTCAAAAGTTTCAATGTGGTATGGGAAATGTCTTTAAATGACTTATTTTATAAATTGTGTGACTTTAAAATGTTTTCATTAAAAAGGGGTATTTCTCTCAAATATTTTTACAAATCATTTCCATCTATGTCAAAATTCTTTAATGGATTTTAAACTTGTTTTGAAGTTGATTTATCATGATACAAATCTTCCATATTGTGTTGAAGGTTTTGTGATATGTTTGACTGTGGATGTGTTATTTTTATACCATTCATGGTTTATGGAGAAAGTATTGAAATTTCATATACTGGTTTTAATATGAATGTTTATGTTATGTTTAAACCTGTTCATATGAGGAATGCATTGGACTTAGTAAGTGACGGGTGGAGCCCGATATAGCTCCTCGATGCATCGGTAGGTCTCATGAGACAAACTAGTGTCTTGGCATGAGGCCTTGAAAAAATCTTATTTGTTGTCTTGGCACGAGGCCTTGGCGACATTGTGATGATAGTCTGGCATTATGAATTCCGTCCTTATGAAAGTGGTTATTGATATTGCATGTGATTATTCGACTAGTAGAATATACATGCGAGTAAGTAAATGGAATTATTTGATTTTTTTATCCTTTCCATATTATGATGAAGTTCATGTTTAAAAGGCTTTTGTTCTAGTTATACATTTCCTTAAATGTTTATGTTTATTTATGAATGTTTCTACTGTATTGCTTACCCTTACTGAGCGTTTGAGCTCAACCCTTTCTATGTTTTATTTTTTCCAGGATTCCAAGAAGTGTATTGTGATTGATATGCAGGGTTAAGCCAAGGGAATAATGGCGTTAATAAAGATTATGTATGTTGTTTTGTATGTCTTAAAGTGCAATGTAACATTCATGTATGTAATCTATTTTCCAAGACTGCTAAACTGATCTGTCCTTCAGGACTTGATTCCTTGTAATCATGCCAATGTATTAAAATAATGCACCGACTCTAGGTAACTGGGGTCAGGGTGTTACAGTTGGTATCAGAGAGAGTTTTATCAATAACCTTGGAAGAAAGATTTAGATAAACTATGATTAGAGAACATAGCCCTAAGATAGACTTTGAGGATTAATATAGAAGAACTTCCTAGAATTTTGGTATTGTAGAGATTTTGTGAGTTTTCTGTGCAATACAACCTTGTCTGGATACGAGCAGGTATAGGCAGCTCTGGCACAGATGTACCTAGGGGTAAAACCCAAAAACACCACTTTGAGCTAGAATCAAACGGGAACTGGTGCACGACAACAGGCCTTACCGCACTCTTGTTTACAACACTCCCGGGGGATATGCTTAGCATAATTCTCATTTTCTTTACGAACCATTATGAAGGGTTTATGAGTATATACATTCTCAAAGAAAACATTTTTTATGATTATGGATTATATCCATAAAATGTTCAATTTATTTTAAGTGTTTTACAAGTATGGTATTATGTATTTTGATTCATAAACTAATCTAGTTTATGCCATGGTTTAGAAATGGCGCCCAGTAGAAGGAATGAGAACTCCAGCAATACGCATGATCCAAAGAGTAAGAAAGATCATATCTTTCATGGTATTAAGCTAGAATTTAGAAGGGAAATAGTCTCCCATGTATTATCACACTACAAGAAAATTTTTGTTTAGCGGCGGTTTTAAAAACCGCCGCTAAACGCGTTTTGGGCCGCCGTTTCGCGGCGGTTTTTAAACCGCCACAAAATGCCATAAATTTTTTTATTATTTTTATTTTTTTTAAAATTTTTTTCGAGGATTAGCAGCAGTATTTTAAAAAACCGCCACGAAATAGCGGCGGTTTCGGTAAAACCGCCGTGAAATGAAATGAAAAAATAAAAAAACACGAGAAACCCAAGAATCACTAAAACAACCATAACTTTTGATCTGAGCGTCCGTTGGAGCACCACGACCAGTCAAATCGAAGATAATGAAGAGATCTATAGGAAAATATAATCAAACCCATGAGAAGGTCTAAGGTGTAGAAGATATTAGAGTTATAAGAATGTTTAGAAAAGTTCTCCAACTTCAAACGGCCATAACTTTCGTTCAAGGTGTCCGTTTGGGCTCTACCACATATCAAATCAAAGCCAGTGAAAAGAGCTACGTACCAAATCAATAGAAGAAAGCTTCTATTGTGTTTTTCGACCCCATAACCCCCTCCGAAGGCCTCCAAAACCCCGTTTCCGTCACCAGTATCCCGTCGAACTTTTCTTCAAACGGACCTAACTTTCGATCCGCGTGTCAGTTCGGACACCTCCTCCTGCCAGATCATAGCTCGTTCCATAAGCATCGGTTTGACTGGTTGCGGTGCCCACATGCACTCTTAGATCATATGTTATGGCCTTTTTAGTTGGTATCGAGTTTGTTATGTTTTTCGATGCCTCGTTTCTAGCACACGTTCCCCGTCAACTTTTTTTAAAATGGTCATAACGTCCGATCCGTTTGTCCATTCGAACTCTTTCACCTATCAGGTCGAATATCATTTCAGGATCATTGAATTGACAGGTTGCAGATCTAAAACAGTCTCTCAGATCATAAGTTATCTCTGTTAATGTGAGTCCAATGTTTTTGTCTCTTTATGGCCGTTTTGACGGGTTTTAACGATTGCTCCATTTATTATTGTTTATTTGGGTTTCCATGACTTCTCCATCCGTTTTCATGCGTTTTCATGATTTTTCATCCCTTACCACGTCTTTTCATACTTTTTCATGTGTTACCTTTATTATTTATTTATTATTTATATTTACTTAATACTTATTATTTATTTTTAATTATTTATTCGTACTAATAATAAAATGTTATTATTAATAATAATATTTATTACCGGTTATTTATTATTTATTATTTATTATTTATTATTTATTATTTATATATATTATTGATATATATTTATTATTTATTGTTTTAATTTATTTATTATTTATTATTTATATTTATTTATTATTTATATTTATTTATTATTTATATTTATTTATTATTTATTATTTATATTTACTTATTATTTATGAATTATATATTTATTTATTATTTATTATTTACATTTATTTTTTATTTTTTATTATTTATTTATATTTATTAATTATTAATTATTTATTATTTATATTTATTTGTTATTTATTATTTATTATTTATTATTTATATTTATTTGTTATTTATTATTTATATTTACTATTTATATTTATTATTTATTATTTATATTTATTATTTATTATTTATATTTATTAATTATTTATATTTAATAATTATTTATATTTATTAATTATTTATATTTATTTATTATTTATTATTTATATTTATTTATTATTTATATTTATTTATTATT
Source organism: Viscum album (assembly GCA_963277665.1). Taxonomy (NCBI): domain Eukaryota; kingdom Viridiplantae; phylum Streptophyta; class Magnoliopsida; order Santalales; family Viscaceae; genus Viscum; species Viscum album. Next base: position 527,264,773 of record OY728150.1, read on the forward strand.
TATTATTTATTATTTATTATTTATTATTTATTATTTGTTATTTATATTTACTTATTATTTATTAATTATATATTTATTTATTATTTATATTTATATTTATTTATTATTTATTATTTATTATTTATATTTACTACTTATTAATTATTAATTATTTATATTCATTTATTATTTATTATTTATTATTTATTATTTATTATTTACTATTTATTATTTACTATTTATTATTTATATTTATTTATTATTTATTATTTATATTTAATTATTATTTATTATTTATATTTATTATTTATTATTATTATTTATTTATTATTAATATTTATTTATTATTTATATTTATTTATTATTTACTATTTATTATTTATATTTATTTATTATTTATATTTATTTATTATTTATTATTTATTATTTATTGTTTAATATTTAATATTTAATATTTAATATTTATATTTATTTATTATTTATTATTTATTATTTATTATTTATTATTTATATTTATTTATTATTTATTATTTATTATTTATTATTTATTATGTATTATGTATTATGTATTATGTATTATGTATTATGTATTATTTATTATTTATTATTTATTATTTATTATTTATTTATTGTTATTTATTATTTATTATTTATATTTATTAATTATTTATATTTATTTATTATTTATTATTTATATTTATTTATTATTTATATTTATATTTATTTATTATTTATTATTTATTATTTATTATTTATATTTATTTATTATTTATTATTTATTATTTACAATTTATTAGTTAATATTTAATATTTATATTTATTTATTATTTATTATTTATTATTTATTATTTATTATTCATTATTCCTTATTCATTATTTATTGTTATTGAGTTTATATCTATTATTTATGTATTATTTGTTTTTTCAATTAATATATATAGGTATATTAAATTCTGTTTATTAACCACTTGACGAGCTTGCTGGAGTGGTAAAGTCTTTGGAAAACATGCAAGAGGTTAGGGGTTCAAATCTCACCAAACGTAGTATTTCTTTATATTGCATGGGCATGTGCATGGGCATGTTCATGGGCATGGGCATGGGCATGGGCATGGGCATGTGCATGAGATTTGCATGCATGGATAAATAAAGTAAATAAAGTAATACGCAATAAATAAAATAAATAAAATAAATACGAAATAAATAAAATAAATACAAAATAAATAAGAAAAATAAAATAAATACAAAATAAATAAGAAAAAGAAAATAAGTACGAAATAAATAAAATAAATAAAATAAAATAAATAAATAAATAAAATAAAATAAATAAAAGGAATAAAAGGAATAAAATGAATAAAAGGAATAAAAGGAATAAAAGGAATAAAAGGAATAAAAGGAATAAAAGGAATAAAAGGAATAAAAGGAATAAAAGGAATAAAAGGAATAAAAGGAATAAAAGGAATAAAAGGAATAAAAGGAATAAAAGGAATAAAAGGAATAAAAGGAATAAAAGGAATAAAAGGAATAAAAGGAATAAAAGGAATAAAAGGAATAAAAGGAATAAAAGGAATAAAAGGAATAAAAGGAATAAAAGGAATAAAAGGAATAAAAGGAATAAAAGGAATAAAAGGAATAAAAGGAATAAAAGGAATAAAAGGAATAAAAGGAATAAAAGGAATAAAAGGAATAAAAGGAATAAAAGGAATAAAAGGAATAAAAGGAATAAAAGGAATAAAAGGAATAAAAGGAATAAAAGGAATAAAAGGAATAAAAGGAATAAAAGGAATAAAAGGAATAAAAGGAATAAAAGGAATAAAAGGAATAAAAGGAATAAAAGGAATAAAAGGAATAAAAGGAATAAAAGGAATAAAAGGAATAAAAGGAATAAAAGGAATAAAAGGAATAAAAGGAATAAAAGGAATAAAAGGAATAAAAGGAATAAAAGGAATAAAAGGAATAAAAGGAATAAAAGGAATAAAAGGAATAAAAGGAATAAAAGGAATAAAAGAAATAAAAATCAAATAAATACGAAATAAATAAAATAAATACAAAATAAAGAAAATAAATACAAAATAAATAAAATAAAAAAATAAAAAAAAAAATAAAAAAAAAATAAAAGAAAATAAAAAATAAATAAATAAAAGAAAATAAATAAATAAATAAATAAAAGAATATAAAAGAAAATAAATAAAAAAAAAATTTAAAAAAATTTAAAAAAATTAAAAAACTGCAGCTAAAAAACCACCTCGAAACATTCTACGACGGTTTTAAAAACCGCCGCGAAACGTTCTAGGACGGTTTTAAAACCCGCCGCGAAACGTTCTAGGACGATTTTAAAAACCGCCGCGAATAGTTTTCTGACGCACGATTTCGCGGCGGTTTTTCAAAACTGCCGCCAATCTATTTAGCGGCGGTTTAAACCACCGCGAAACAAAAAAAAACTACCACTAAATCCTGATTTTGCCATAGTGTCATCATATGAAGAAAAAATATCATGTGCTGATATGATAAGTAAAGAAATCTTGGAGTCCTATGGCTTTGAAGGGAAGCCAGAGAAGGAAAGGATGGTAGAGAGAAGGAAAAATAAAGGGAATAAGGTAAAGAAGAATTTTCCCATATGTGGTAACTGTGGGAAGAAACACTCTGGAACTTGCCTGAAAGGAATGCAAGTTTGTTATAAGTGTGGAGAAATAGGACACCATGTACATGACTGTAAGGATAAGAAAAAGGTTTCAAATGTACAATGCTTTATCTGTAAGGAGTTGGGGCACTACGCGAACCAATGTCCAAATCATCATAGTATGCCCCAAATGATGCTATTGGATAATAATCAAGTTATGATACTACCATAGATGAGGAAGAATGACTATAGTTCTTATGTTGTTATTAGAGAATTATGTCATTTGAGTGTTGTATCAACAATGTACTGGTTATAATAATTACGGAGTATATAAGGATAGTACTGCAGTACTATTTCATTAAGGACTTGAGATTGCATGGAACCAAGAAAAGTGGATCAATAGCAGGTTAAATTTTTGGATAATATATGGTTGAGAGAAAGATAAAACATAATATCATTATGATAATGATGTAGTGATTTTGGAATAAGAGATGGTTGATTTGAATAAATTGTATTGGATATTCTTGACTACCTTGAAACTGATTAATGATTTCTATTTCCATCATTGTTGGAGTTTACAACATTTTTGGATAGAAGGAGTATATCCATTATTCTATAAGGAATAAGGGATCATGAATGTAATCAATAAAGATTTATGGTAATTCCAGATGTTGCAGTGTTTTAAAAGAATACATGATGAAGGTGTTCACATGTTATTACGCGGCACAAGGAATCTTCATTGTGTTTACCTTCCTTATAAATTTTGGACTCTGAGTTTGGACAAAAGTATTTTAGATAATTCTAGTTTGAGATTAATTTTGGATTGGGCGGCAACCCATCGCGATCGGCAAGGCCGTGAGACTTGAACTCGCAACCGAAGGGCGACAAGGGTGTATCACCTACCACTGGCCCACGAGATGTCCTGGATTAAATAATGTAGTTTATTTTAAGGTCTAGTAGATGAGTTATAAATTCATTTTTTAACCCTAAAATAACAGGATAAATATAATATACTTTTTATGTTCTATTATCTTTTAGAGTGAAAGATGAGTTTGTGGAAGAAATTAGTTAAAGGATTTAACTCTACTTGTCAAGTATATATTTTTCTTCTCCACTTATTCTATAAAGAAATTAATTCTTATACTTTATTGAAGGAATCATTAAACCATAAATGTGTTATCCTAATACCTAATGTTTTGTTGAACCGATGGTATTTTAAGTCGTCATAGATTGATGAATTTAAGGACCTCAATTTTAAACTTGTTTGTGATTGATGACCTCAATCACTAGCTTTAAATATTTACGTTTTCCTCGAATTATATGTCTCTAATTTCAACCAATGTTCTTCTAATTGAGATCATAATTTGGTGGTGACCCTTTCATTTCTCTTTTCCTCTTATTAAGACTAAATTTTATTAACCAAATTTCCGATGTGGGTTTTCCCACAAAGATATTTTCTATTCTCAACCTTTATTTTCAAAGAACAATATCAAATTGTGTGGATGAAATTTATTGAAGGAGGGAATAATGTGACACCCCAAGATTTCATAGGGTGTTACTTCTTCAAAATAATTCAATAATTTGCACTACATGCAACACCGAGTTCAAGTGCACCATGAGTTACCAAACAAGCCGTTCAAAAGAGGTTATGAATGGTATTAACTAAAATTTGAACTTTATACAATCCTTATAATTTTAGAATCCATATTATTAGTTTCATAGACATAATGTAAGAACAAATTCATTTTTTCAGACAAAAGAAGTAATTTTCAAAAATGCACTTTTACCAAATTTTAATAGTGAACCCTTTTAAATCCAATATTTTAATCTTTTATATATTCAATTTGACTAAATAAATTTATTCTTTATAATGGGGACATCAAAAAATTACAATGTAACACCCCGAGCTTCCATGATACGCTTCTCTTTGAATAATACAATAGTGTGTGTTGTACGCAACTTCGAGTTCTAACACACACTACACCAATCAAACTAGCTGTTATGAATAGTAATATCTAATTTTTGAAATTTTATAAATTTTATCTATCAAAATGGACTTCATTTTTGGATTCGGAATATCAAATTTAGCCTAGGGTGAAATTTTGGTACTTTTTGGATAACTTTTATATTTTGATGAATAGTGAAAATTAATACATTTTAATTAAAACAACTTTTTTAAACAAAATAATTAATAGTGATTAATTATGAATTTGTGTGGTTTTAAAGTATATTTAGAATATATTTTTACCATTTAATACAATGTTGGGCATTGGACATAATTTCACAATTCAACCAGACATAAACAAGTATCAATCTGTTGATAGTTATTATATCTTAAAAACATGCTTTTTGTTTTGATAGCGGGAATTAATTTAAATTAATTTCCACCACTACTGTGTTTTGAATTTGGAAAAATGGATTCCATATTTTTAATCAGGATGTACAAATTTTTTAACTAGTTAACTTTTTTTTTTAGACATTTTGAATAATTACTTCGGTAAATATTTTATTTACCATGGTTAAAGGGTAAATTCGGTAAATAAGGGTTAAAAAATAATATTATAATAATAATAAATTACCCTCAAACGTGTCCTAACATTATTGGTGGATACATGTCAAACCATGGGCATCTTTGGGTCGATTTTGGGTCCCCATGGAGCCACTTGTAGTGATAGGTACACTTTATATTAAATAAGTTAAAGTGAATACAAAAATGACATAAGATTATATCTTTTAGAAAAACAATATTTACATTGGGTTATATATATTATATATTCAATTATAAATATTCAATATAAATATAATAAGATTTCATACATAATGGTATTTTATTTATAATTTTTAGACATTGAAAAAGTAAAAATATATATGACACAATAATGATGCAATATTTTCCTTATTAATGAAAGAATCAAATAATTGATATTATAAATGTTAAAATAAATATAATTTGAAAGTTTTGATGAAATAAACGAATTTTATTGATTAATATGACATGTTAGGATTTCTTAAATGAATTTGGTTTGAATTAATAAAGTTGTTCAGACTTTAACAAAAATAAATTATTGAGTAGTGTCAAAATTGACAAAAATAAGTTTTTAAAACAAATATTATATTATTAATTTATATTCTATTCCTAAAAATCTCAGGTTCGGCCAAGAGACTTATATAATGATAGGTGTATCATTAATGGACCACTTGGGAGTCTCTTGGAGGTATATAGTAAGTTTATTAACTATATAATATAAAAATACAAAGTGACATGGTAAGTGTCAAACTAATTAACTAAGCGTTAAAACTAAAAGGTAAGGTTAATATAATGACCCAAACCTATCTAAATTCTATTGGTTGAGTGGTTTTTGACCCATCCCCACCTTACCCTTTAAATAATCCACTTTTTATAAATTATAAACCGAATATGAATTTATTATAAAATTATATTTATAGATTTTCCTAAAGAGCTCCTCCTCCCCCTTAAAAAAGACAACACTTCTAACCAATTCCTCACACATATCAAGCCTTTTGGATCATCCAAACTCTGCCCAATTAATCTAACTACATCCCTCTCCTCATTTTAGAAGCCTTACCTTAGGTAGAAGGAACTTCAAGAGTCCTTTTTGGTTCAAACCAAAGGGAGTTACCCCAATTAAAGGTAACGATTTCTCTTAGCTTATTTTATTTTATTTTACTTCTCCAACCCCTAAACTCTTCTTATTATTTTCTTTTGTAAAAAAAAAATATCAAAAATATACTAGGATATTTTTATTATAAGTATTATAACTACACTTACACACACATGCATCTAATGGGTGAAGAACATAATGTTTTCATGGATGGAAACCAAACGCTTCACGAAGTGATGATTGTTCAATTATCTCCTACCACCTCCCATGGTGGCCATTATTATGGAACTATAATTAAATATGATATTAATGATATTTATCTTATATATAAGCTTCTGTAATTCCATTTTATATCATACCATTATTCGTTTCATGTTGTATATATATACGATAATTTCATTTGAGGAAGTGCGGACTACCACCCCCTCAAAGTGATATTACTCGTTCATATCATACATGGAACATATAAAGGATGGTGTTAATGAACATAAGTAACACATATAAAATATTTTATTATACTAGAATAATTATATACCTATGTATCATTTGGTTTTTATTCCTTTTAAAATGAAAAATGAAATGGAAGTAGCGTTCGTGCGTACGTACGGATTACCGTCTCCACGAACTCGATGAGATTCATTTCCCCATCATATCCATTCAAGAATAATTATTATTTGATGATTAAAAGTAATGTTTAAGGACTTGATATCATTGTAGATATGAATAAGATACAACCTATCCATAACAAACACGACTTATGTAACGAATCATATAAAGGAAAACGAATCAGTTAACACCCAAAACGACGATAATACTAAAATATTATTAATAAAGAAATATTAAAAGATCGTATATGATATCATATTTAAGTATATGATTCTTTTATAATTTAATAACAATGATTTAACAATTATATAGGATGTTAACCTACCCTCGACAAAGGAAAAGTACGAGGTAAGGGGTTTTCATCTCACTCTTTATTCCCTTGAGATTCATGTCATATTGCCACTATTACCTTTTGTGTGGTGTATAAACTGCCCATAATTGTATTCTTTATGTAATACACTTTAATTTATATGCATTTACATATTAATTGTATGATATCTCTTTCATGGGTTGTATGTTTTGTAAGTTACCAAATTTTTAAGGGTTAATTCCTCAATCTCATTATTATCCGAGATTGTTTATGTGTAAGTATCTACTAGGACATTTTTATCATCCATGTCCATGTTTTATGAAAGAGTTTTCAAATGGATTATTTTAAGGGAATTTTTACTAAAAAAACATTTCAAATGTTTTAAATATTTATTCTTCAAAATCTTTATCTTTAATTTCCATGTCTTCAAAATGGTTTTTAAAGATTTATTTATATGGACATGAATGTTTTTAAACTGTTAATTCCTTTCAAAATATTCAATGTGGTATGGGACACTTTGATTCAAAAATTTCTTTAAATGAAATATTTTCTAAATTGTGTGACTTTAAAATGTTTTCATGAAAAAGGGGAATTTCTCAAAAAGATTTTTACAAATCATTTTCATCTATGTCAAAATTCTTTAATGGATTTTAAACTTGTTTTGAACTTGATTTATCATGATACAAATCTTCCATATTGTGTTGAAGGTTTTGTGATATGTTTGACTGTGGATGTGTTATTTTTATACCATTCATGGGTTGTGGAGAAAGTATTGACAATTCTTATACTAGTTTTAATATGAATTTTTATGTTATGTTTAAACCTATTCATATGAGGAATGCATTGGACTTAGTAAGTGACGGGTGGAGCCCACTATAGCTCCTCGATGCATCGGTAGGTCTCATGAGACAAACTAGTGTCTTGTCACAAGGCCTTGGCTACATGGTGATGATAGTCTGGCATTATGCATTCTGTCATTATGAATGTGGTTATTGATATTGCATGTGATTATTCGACTAGTAGAATATACATGAGAGTAAGTAAATGGAATTATTTTATTTTTTTTATCTTTTCCATTTTATGATAAACTTCATGTTTAAAAGGTTTTTTTATCTAGTTATACATTTCCTTAAATGTTTAGGTTTATTTATGAATATTTCTGCTGTATTTCTTACCATTACTGAGCATTTGAGTTCACCCCTTTCTATGTTTTATTTTTCCCATGATTCCAAGAAGTGTATTGTGATTGATATGCGGGGTTAAGCCAAGGGAATAATGGCGTTCATAAATATTATTTATGTTGTTTTGTATGTCTTAAAGTGTAATGTAACATTCATGTATGTAATCTATTTTCCAAGACTGCTAAACTGATCGGTCCTTAGGGACTTGATTCCTTGTAGTCATGCCAATGTATTAAAATAATGCACCGATATTGGGTAACTGGGGTCGGGGAGTTACAGTAATTATATCTAAAAAATCCATACAATATATAAATTAAATAAATAAACAACCCAATCTAGAATAAGGTGTTTCCAATATCATATGTTAAGATTTCAAAATTTTTGAACATGCTACTCATATTAGAAATACATAACTTTTAGTGAAGTATTATGTTTAGTGAAAGGTATATCATGGTCATAACATGGAGTGTATCCAGGTATATATTCAGAGGAAAGACCAAAAAATTAATGGGAAAACAATGATACAAAAATAATTCCATCCCTTATGACTGGAGGAATTTTTACCAACACTTTAACCCCTATTATCATCAACCCCCGAAAGGTATAAGATATCATGGGGTGAGGAAAAATTCACCCCCATCCTGTAATTATTGGGGAATTTATACCCGAACCACTTCCTTTTATAAAGGAATTAGTCTTCTATAAGTTGGTAAAATTTATGGAGACCCAATCCATACATACATAAATAATACAGACTCTATGGTTTAATAAATACATCTCAGAAAAAGTCACATAACCCCATGAACTAAATGTAAACTATCATGGATTCAAACTATATAAACATATTATTTTACATTAATAGTGAATATTTCTCCATAAATGTGGTCCACTATACCAACCTCAATATAAATTATATGATATAATGATCATCATTACAAGGGTAATATAAATATAAGAAAAGGGTCAGATTGAATGCTCAATATGGGAAATATATCAACTGGTCATAATATTGAGATTATAAACATGTGAAAAAACATGATATAGGGGGGATCTTTAAATTAAACGAACACAATATTATAAGTAAAAACAATTAAATTTAATTAAGAAGTAAGGATAATAGAATAAAACCAAATACCAAATAAATTTCTCTGAAAAACTACTTAGATACAGAAAAATAAAATAATACAAAATGTGAAATAATTGTGTAAGAGAAAACATTATTATAAAATAGAATATAATAAAAAATTGGTATTTATTGGAATCACGAACCATTTTAGTGAATAAAAATAGCGATAAAAATATGAAGTTGACATAAAAAATCCATTTCTTTATTCATTATAAAATTTATTGAACAAATCCATGTTTTATAATTGTTTATGTTTTGAAAAATTCTAATTATTTTCACCCATTAGATTGCGATAAAAATATAATTTTGTATATATTTCAATATTTCATGACACATAAAACAATATCCAATTCATTGGAGAGAGATATTGAACCCCAATTATCATCATCTATACATATGAGTTCCACATAAAATCAAATCATTAGTCTTATAAAAAATAAACCACTGAATGAAAATGGGTTCAATAATTTTCAAATTAGTATTATATATAAATTATAATAATTTGATACAAAAAAATAATTTTGAAAATGGATTAGTTAATAAGATAATATGAATGGTCATTTATGAACCATTATCTCATCAGAGAAGAATCCTTTCCCAATATAAGAGAACTAAAGAAAATTAATTTTCTTAAAAACATTTCTTAATAATATCATAAAAAGAAGTTATTTTTAAACCCCATTCCGTAATCCATTTTTTGATAATGAGGATAAAAAATCAAAAAATTTACTTCTATAAAAATACAATTAAGAGTCCTTGATTTGAAATAAAACATATGTCAAAAGGTTAAGTATAAGCCAACAATATAAGATCATAGTACGGAAAATCCTTTTCATTATTTTAAAATTAATTTAGTGAAATCCCACATCATTAAAAGGATAAAAAACATTATTTTGAAATGAATAAAGGTTAATAAAATGATATTTAATGATAATTTCAATTTTATTTTCCAATAAAGAATAAAGATTATTTAGGGGTGGTCAAAACATTGATATGGAAGAAAAAAGAATTAGATGAATTTGGAATTACTCTTACAAAATATTCATTAAATAATAGAATAATATATGAAGATTACATAAGTGTGAAATATGATTTCCGAAAAAAGAAGATATAAATAAAATATAACAACATCAGATGTTATAATTGATCAATATTGAATGATAATAGTTAAGTTTTAGTGATTGCGAACCAAGTAAAATATATGATTCCTAAAAGCATATTATATTTACTCTTACATAATCGGATACAATCAAACACCCTCTATTAAAAACACATATATATTAATATACTATTTATGATCAAAATTCAAAACCAAAAATATTATTAATTTTCATGTATATTCATTATCTATGTGTATATTAATTATTTGTTTCTATTTTACAACATATGATATTTATAGTTATGATCATTTATACATGTTTCATAGGAGTGGTATCAGTATTTTTTATTATTTTAAATTTCATCATTATAAGTTCATTTATTTTAATTTAAGGTATTTCTTATAAAAATTTATTATTTATTCAGTTTCCCGTTATTAGTATTTTAGTTTTTATCGTTGAATATGAAATTGATAAAAAGCATACTTTGATGGTTTTTTAACCAGAAAAATACTTTCTCATAATTACTGGGTTAAATATTGATGTATCATATCTTAAAACAATTATATATTTAAATATATATATTATATTATATCACTAATAATGATTCATACTCATTTAGGATATAAATTCACAAAAATGCTTAGGTAGGTCGTCAAACTGACATTATCAAGAACATACCATGACTATTGATGACGGTTAGGTGATTCAGTTACAATACCATTACTCTCATAGCTTAATTTTATCATTTAGTTTTTATTAAAGGGATATATATTAATCATAAATAAATTAAATAAGAATTAATTTATATCAAAAAATTATATAATTTTAATAACATATTTCCCTTTTAGTACATCTGTTTTAAATGATTGAATTATTGATGATCTATTGAAAATCATATCTTGAATAGGTTCTAAAAATTTTCATATTAGAAACATAACTATATCTAAAATATCATTTTTATCCATTAAAAAATTTCCATTTAAAATTTAAATATTTCTTTTATGAAAGGAAAAATGGAAATCAATCGTTCCATAGAGGGGGTAGTACACACATATGGATGGATAGTGATTTTATTTTACATAGAAAAAGAGAAATTTATTACACTTTTACCATTTCAGAATCTAAAATATTTGAAAATATAATACTAATGTGATAAATTCATTATTAGTAATATCCTTGTGGAGTTGTAATGAAAAGGCACACATAACGCTTTGTGGAAGCTGTAGTCCACACACACACACACACACACCTGAATGCAATTTTTTGTCTTTTCTTTAAGGAAAATGAAAAGAGTGATTAATGATTTCACCAACATTATAGTTACATATCAGTGTTATAGTGAATATTTTCTAACAATTTAATATGTTTCAATGTAATTTTTTGAATAAAATATATAGATAAATAAATATAAAATAGAGAGAGAGGGGTGAATTACTTACACCGCACTTCTTATATTATATCCTTTCCAAAGGGTTTAATACATTGGGTGATGATATTTTGATAACAAAAAAACTATTCTACGTATATGTAATTGTTTAGGTGAGGTTTGTGACAATGTTATGGTATTTAATGTTTGGGTATGTGGTGAGAGGAGAGCCCCTTATATGAGAAAATATAATGGAAGTTTATTTTAACACGCATAACTTTTCAATAATGTGAAGTCTCTCTCACATAAAGTGGCACCAATTTTTTTGAAATTATCAAGTAGTGAAAAGATAAGATCTAGAAAGAATCAATAATGATTTCAATACATTTTTAAAAAATAGTTTATCCCATTTTCTCCATGATTTTTTTTCTCCTTTTTATATTTTATAGTGGTAATTAGTTCTTACCTAAGGTAACGCCACATTTAAGAATAAAAATAAATTTATCATTATAAGAAAGTTTGGAACTAATGATTATAATTTTAAATTATATTTCATCTGATTCAATTTCTAAAAGTGCTAAAAAATAAATTTATTATAATAAATTTATAATGTATAAAAAGTTTGTGAAATATATTACTTTATTTTTAAAATATCATTTATTGATTTAAAAACAATAATAACTATTTTTAAAATTATTATGTAAATTTTAATATATATATATATATATGGTCTTAAAAATTGTATTATCCTTATTAGATATTAATAATTGAATAAAATTAACAGTACTTTTAAAAACATTATATTCCAAAATCCACGTAAAAAATAATTTTTTTAGAAAAATATCTAACATTTCACTATATGCTAATTTTGAAATTCTTTTTAAAAAAATGATGTTCATCTAATATAATTATTATTATAAAAATTATATATATAACTTCTTATTAAAAATAAAAAATATATGAACTGACAAATTTCATTGAAAACTAGTGTTCTTAAACATTTTGTGTTATTATTATAATTTCATATCAATTTATAATTGTATTTATTTAAATATATTAGTTAATAAATAATAATATTATAAAATAGTTCAATTAATTCTATTTGAATAAAATATAGGATCTCAAATAATTCATTATCCATTTTTGGTATTCTATATTATTATCGATTTTATATACTAATGAATATTATTAATAGAAATGATGGTTCATGGTAAATGATTGATATGATGATATTATTCTTTTTTTTTTGTTTTCCCCTTTATGGTTTTTTTCTACTTGATTACATGTAATCTTCTGTGATGTCTAATACATAGTTACATGTTATTTTGTTTTAATTTTTTAATATCAAATAATAAATTAGTTATAGTTTAATATCAACCAGGTATGTATTGTTACATAGTCTATTTAAATTCCATTGAATATATATAATATATTTTTTATAATTATAAACATATTGTTTATTGAAATAATTTGATTCTAAAAAAACTAAGGCTTTATAACAATGTTGCAATAAATTTATTTATAATTTATCCCATAGTGGGATCTATATATTACTATAGATATGTGATCAACAATAATTTATGGAGACTACCTTAGGATTTCACTCCACAAATCAATATATGGAGAGCAATATAATGAAAATTTAATCCTTTACAGGGAATAAAATAAAAATATTCTGATATTAATGGAAAGACTAAAGATAATTTTGATAATCACCCTTATACATATGATAATCAATATAATTATCCTTAGAATGAGGATATGAATTTGAAAACACATTATGCCCCAATTATTATCATCAAAATTTTCTCCATTAAGGATAAAGAACATGCATTTGATAAAGAAGAGAATAATGAGGGATTCTTTGTCAAAAACAAATTCCACACTAAGACCATTGAATAATTTATGTGTACATGGAAATATATATTAGTTTAAAACTAAATATTACCAAAGAATAGTAAAAAATGTCCCCTTTTGTGACCCTTAAAAAATGAGAATGGGAAGAGTGTGGTTGTAACCCACCCATCACCTGAAAATGTCGATCTTCTAAATATAGTAGAAAAACTGTCCTGATATAAAGATGAACAGGAAAACTAGAATCTATAATAAACTAAATATGGTGAAATATAGATAATAGGTATAACGTCAAAGAATATTTTACCATTTCTATTTTGGAAAATCTCCGTCAATAGGGAGAAGAAACTCTACCAACAATAATATAATTGGAAATCTGACCAGTCCAATATATTGGAAACCAATTTATGTAGAAAGAATAGATAAGGGATATCAGGTATTATCTCTATTGGGGTGGTATCCAGATGTATGTCTTTAAATAAACTATATTTCAACCTATATCAACTATTAGTATTAGTAATGGGAAATCTGACCATAACACACTCGACTCATTTCTTTGGGTAGTGTTTATAAACTGTCATTGTTTCCCCCAGAATCCATTTAATCCATCAAGTCCCTAGATGATTTATTAAAAAGAATGAAAAAATAAATAATATGATAAATAAGAGAGAAATATATATCCAATGTATGTGTATAAAACAACACCATTTACCAACGTCAAAAATATGACATTACTTATCATCAAGGGAACTATGGATCTAAAGTAACATATGATTCATTGTGTTTCTCGATATGGACCCATGATGGGATCTTTTGAGTAGAAAGAGTAAGAAAAACTCAAATTTTTTGTAGTCTCTAGAAGGAAAACTATTCATCTATTATATCATTATACAGGATAGGTCCATCACTAATTGGAAAGACCTTCATCAGTAGTTTTATTACCAATTCATATCATTGACATGAAAATCAATTGTCTATAACTTCTCAACACCAAATAGAAAAGTAATGAGAGTTTCTAAGACATTTTTTCTAGATATAAGGTTATGACCTATAAATTAGCATGATAATTCTATAATTTAATCTTATGGAAGACTTTATATATATTTTTTATAATGGGTTTCAAGGGACATTCATTCCAACAACGTACCCTAGATGATTTTGTGAGCATTCTTTAATGGAAAAAACTATTGAAGATGTTGTTTAGTTAAACAATTTCCAACTATTATTCAATGAAAAAAACCAAATTAAAGAGAACTAAAAATAATTAAAAAGTGAATATGATTAATAAAAATACTCCATAATAAGATTTGGCACTTAAAATCATGCAATATCTTGTGATACCGTATCCTAGGAATCCAACAAATAGTGGAACTATTTTCTCCAAACTGTAAATGAATAAAGGAACATTCCTTTATAATATCAAGGGAAAAAATTTTATTTTTTATAACCTGAGAATGTTCCTTGATATTTAATTTCATCAATCGATAATGACTTTTTAAAGATTCCAAATCCACATAATCCCAAACAATTAGGCCTCCATTACAACCTAAATGATTTTCCCTTCCACCGCATTTTGTGACATACCAAATATGGGTTACATTTCTTCAATGAAATATTAAAAAATATGGTGGACCCTTGGAAAATAAAATAAATAAAAATTATAACATAATTAGATTGTGTTTCCAATATTCTAGAGAAATAGGAAAGAGTATGGTAGGTGGTTCCAATAAATGAACCTTGATCCTTGATGATTTGATGACTAGAAAGTTTTACAACATAGTCCATTATACCCTCAATTCACAAATATGACAATTATTTATAGACATAAATCTATTTTAGGAGATGTATCCTACTAATTTTTCACCATAGTCCTCTAAGTGATGGACTTTTATAAATGGGGGAAATCCCAATAATAAGAGTAATATCCAAGATGCAGAACCAATGTTATGTCTAACTCTATTCAGATTCATAAATATTTATTTCCATTGTCACTTGGATGATGGGAACTACAATACCAAAGGGTTCAGTGGAAAAAATATCATTAAATGATACTCTCTTTGAATAAATAACATCACTACGACATAGTCAATTTCCTCTAATTATTGGATCCATTATTTGATGAAGAACCTCTATATAAACAAGAATGCTTAAAGAAATATTTTTTATGTAGAGAAATATAATGTAGAGGCCATGTTAGTAAGATAATAAATAGTTGACATTAATATTTACCAAAAATGAAACAACCGGGAAATTATTCTTAAAAAATATTATAATCTATAGAAACCCATATACTGGTACTCTAGTGGATTCAATAGGATTACCAATAAATACATAAGTCATATGGGGCCTGTTCAAGCAAAATTTTACTATATTACAAATCCGAAAATAATCATTTGTGTAGTCAAAGTCAAAATTTGGGAAGGTTTTATAAGTCCAACCCAAAGATAAAAATTATTCCCTCTAGTTATGATTAAGAAATGTTACCAGTAATACAAACAACCTTCACTTCCGAGCCTGAAAAAAGGAAATATCTCAGACAAGCAATAAAAATCACATGGTTTAAAGGTAAGAAATCATAGATTATATTTTAATCTTTCATAAAATATTTCAACTATCAATTTCATCAATATCTCAAAGTAACACTGTGAAGCATTTGTTGGGGTTATTCGAATACCACAAGAATTTGTAGATGTGGGTTTTATCATAGAGGTATATCACATAGAGACCAGCCCAATTGAGTGAAATGTATGAAATACCCTTCATAGAAATGGGTAAGGAAACTACCAAACAAGGAAATATCATACCCTTAAACATTTCATGGAATTATGTAAAATTATAAATTTTTTCAATCCCTCATTGATAAAGACTTTAGAATCAAAATATTTTAATTCTAAAACCTCTAAAATTGGCATATAATGAAGTTGAATTTTATCCTTCTAGTATGACAATCATAGGGTATGACCAGAGAGAGGAAAAGACATTGTTTTGTATAGTTATTAAATCCCAAACATTGTACCTTTTCTCTGATTAGGAAATTAGGTTTTTTCATCCAGACCTGGATATTAATGCTCTATTAAAAAGGCCATGCATGCATTCCGACCCAATGTGTCATTCATCACACTATAAATGTTTCATGTACTCCATAAATGGATAGGGAAGAGTACTACATGATTATTTAGCCCATGTGAATCCCATTAATTTCAATAAATTTAAGCAGGATTGTATTAGATAGAGAGAGAGTAAAAATAGCCAGTGAGAGGTGATCTTATTTGAATCACTTCCCCAAATCATCAATAAATGGTTTCCATAAACCCATACCATGAACTGAATATGGAATATTTACTTCCCATCAATCAAATTGAAAACATTACACCATATTTGTGGATTTAACCATCCTTACAAAACCCATATGAGAGTATGAATCATTTAATTTCATTCTTATTATATAAAGTCCCAGATAATGTTCCCCTGAAATAGATACATATGATAGAGAGAAGGACTGAAATATAATCAATATAGGTTAATAATTTTTCTTATTATCTCTATGAGAATTACATCCAAACTAATTCCCACTTATAGTCATCATGACTCATACTCATCAAAAAAATGAATTTTAATCTCTTGAGTGGAAATAAATCCAATGATTTGTGAAAATATTCCTCTATTTTCATGATATTAGTCGCATCTAACGAGCCGGGTTATATAGATTAATAGTGATATCCTTTCTAGAATAACAATCCCCTTGATCCTAATCCTCTCATTTTTTATCTAAAATCCACTAATATCCTCTCATCATCATATATATTGGTATATTAACCTATGAAATTGGATGAAATTAAAAATATCCCTTTATAATCACATTAATCACAAGATATTGGAAATCATTTTTTTTTCATTTTCTGAAAACTGGTTTATGGGTTATCGGTAACCATACAAAAACAGATCCAAATCACAAAAAAACACCCCAATAACATATTCAACCATCCAAATTCAAAATTCAAAAACCATGTCATCATTTCAAATGCGAGTACTGAGGCGTGTCGGGCAGAACGTCACCTCGAGCCACACCCCTGCAGCATTAGCCGTACCGCCGGCAACAACCACCATCACCTCCGTAGCCTAATACATCGGTGAAAACCCTTCAACCAGCGCCGTAAAACATTCAACAACACAACAAAACCTATCACCAATTTCAATGGGGGAGGAACCCTCAACACAACTCATTGTCATTACCGGCATATCACCAAAAAACAGCAGGACTGTAGAAATAACAAGAAAAAAAACCACAGAACCACAAATTCATCTCGCACAGCAAACAAAAGCATCCATGCCTCGTCGGAAAACCCCATCAATGGAATTAATCAAGTGCATTCAGCACATCCTCAACCAGCAGTAGCGCTGCAAAAGCTTCGAACCAAAACAAACAACATTCAAGAATATACCCAAGATACCCGAAAGAAGAGCAAAGAACCTTCCCCCCTCCGTTCACTCACCGGGACAGAGCTTCGCTTCGCCTTGGTAGTCTCTCATAGAACACGCCGGCCAACAAACTGGAAGAAACCGCATGACATATCCTCATACAAGGCTAGATCCACACCAATGTTGGGCCAACACACCGACCAGATCCACGCCCGAGCATTTAGGAGGAGATGATGCCAGAACTACCAGCACCGAGCCGACTTGCCAAGATATCGAACCAAATCTTCTCATGAGTAATCTACGAGAAGACGCGCCAAGGAGATCGTCACCGGTACACGAAGACAACAAGACAAAGACGCCGACCCCAAGCCACATCGGGATGCACCAGAGGAGGGAAGGGAAGATGGACCGAAGGGAAACCCTAGCTCAAGAAG
The DNA here is from genome assembly GCA_963277665.1 of Viscum album. Taxonomy (NCBI): domain Eukaryota; kingdom Viridiplantae; phylum Streptophyta; class Magnoliopsida; order Santalales; family Viscaceae; genus Viscum; species Viscum album. The sequence goes on from OY728150.1 coordinate 527,283,388, forward strand.
GAGAGATCCACCGACGCCGCTCAGAGGCTATTAAGGAGTCATCACAAGATATTGACACCACTTCTTCCCTAGATGATAGTGGATAATAAGGAGACCACATTTAGAGTGATAAAGATAATGGTTACTAGGAATTGAAACATTGATATATGAGATACAAATCCATATTATTGATATAAGGTATGAGTTTCACTCATATTTTCTTCATTCCAAAAATATATACACTTTTCACCCACTTCCCCTAATGTAACAATAGAATATGATGAAGAGGAAAATATCATATATTCCCCTATAACATTTGAATAGGGTTTATCTATAATAATTTATGTTCTCAGATAAGTTAACTTGGGTATATAGTAAGTCTCATGGCCCAAACCAATCAATCATTCCAAAAATAGAAGGATAAATAGATATATATTTATTTACAAAGGAATAAACACAATTTCTACGAATATAATTATATATAAATAATAAGGATTTATAGTAAAAATAATTATTCAGTGAATGAATGTAGTATCTACTATATCAGAAAACCATACTAGTCAACAAGATTTGATATTCTTACATAAAGAATAATTTTCACATAATGATCATCCTAGTGTAGAATTTGAGACACTAGTTACATCATTTTGGGTTCCATGTTTTCTTTCTTTCCAACCAACGAAACTATTTCCTATTTCATCAATTTTAACATAATTTTTTTCATGGTTGGTTGTCATTCAACGATAGTTTTATATCCAATTATACATAAAATGTTTGTAAAAAAAATTGATGAAAACGTTTATTATAGAACACCCCCTCCAAAATAAAAATAATTTATACATAATTACTCGATAAATTTTTATTATCAACTTCTGACACTCTTCAAAAATAGGTGGTGTAATTTGATAGAGTTTCTAAAATTCAAATAGTGAAAAGATGGGAAACCCAAAACTCAAGAGAGTCAGATTTTGAATTTACACATCTCTCCAGAAATGATTGTTTTACCCTTTTCATTACTATTGTAAAAGTGTCCCACAAAAAATGATGTAGAACACAAATATCTCATTGATGTATTATAATTGGACCTTTATATACAAGTTCATTGGCGGAGAATGAAGGGAGTTTAAAAGTTAGTGATGAAACAAATAAATGAAGAATATACCACTATAAAAGATGAAATTATCTACATAATTGATTATATATAAGGGTTTATGGTAGAATTCCACTCCAATACAACATTGTTTCACGTACCACCTTCACAATACACTCATGCAGATGTATTGGATAATGACACCATAACTTTGGAGGATCTAGACTCGGATGATACAATCATCAATATCACACAACATAGGGTTCACTCTCTAATTTTGGAAAATAACATCAGCGAAACCAATGATTTCAATACTTCTATAGAGAAATATATGTTGATTCACCAACTAAAATAAGAAACTATTGGATTGATTTCCCATATATTGTATTACCTAAATTGTAGAATTTTTATGGCTGACCTAGAAAAAGAAAGAATAGTTTTGATGGTGGGATATTAACATCAACCATTAATAAACCCATGTTCAATGAAATCCCTCTATAAATGAGGATTTTTTGGAGTCCTTATCAAATATATGGAATGAGGTGACAACCACACTGTTACGAGGGATGTAAATATAAGATCATACAATAATAATTAATTATGAACCTATATCTCTTCCAGATTATAAGGGTCAGATAATTTTGAATAGAAATTACATAGGATTATGTATACTTCACCGGAAATCATTATCCGTTACAAATTAATTCCAATTTCATACATAACTCACAAATTTTATTATTATAATGCTAAATATTATTAGTTGTTTTCAATATAGGGATTATATTTCATTGGGATATATCCCACAACTATAGTTATACAGTACAACTACATCATTACTACAAATGAATAATTTTGCAAATCTAATACGGATATATTTCTCAAATAATTAAGGATAATGGTTATAATCTACTTCAATATGAAAAAAAAATCATTAAAATATTTGGTTCCCCTTATACAATATTAATTTGTAATGCCAAAGAATTAAACTCTTTTTTATTAAAAAGTATGCATTAGTAATAAGGTATTTAGTCCAAACCTCATCACATTACCAGGTAGTCGAAATGAAAATAATGAGTTTTCAAATATAATATGTCTAATATACCACTAAAGATATTAGATAGATAGAGGATGTAATATCTATAAAAACCCCTAAATTATTTATCATATTATCTGTAATTCCCCAACCCTAGGTACCCAGAGTCGGTGCATTATTACATAACATTGACATGATCACAAAGGATCAAGTCTTGAAAGACCGTTTAGTTTAGTAGTCTTGGGAACACTAGATATATTCATAAGTCTTACATTACATCATAAGTTAAAAAAACTACAACAACATCTTGTCTTCATATCCCCTCATACTATCCTTGTAGGTCATTCATAAATTACTTCTTCACATCCTGGGAAAAACAAAACATTGAAAGGGGTGAGCTTAGATGCTCAGTAAGGATAACAATATAGCAGATGCTTTCATAAATAAGCATAAACACTTAAAGAAATTTATAACTAAAACAAAAGCCTTTTAAACTTGAACTTCAGCATAATATGGAAAAGATAAAATGAAATAATTCCATTTACATATTCACATGGATATTATAGTAGTCGAACAATCACATGAAATATCAATAACCACTTTCATAATGATGGAATGCATAATTCCAGACTATCATAACCACATAGCCAAGGCCTCGTGCCAGGACTACAAATAAGATTTTTCCAAGGCCTTTTGCCAAGACACTAGTTTGTCTCATGAGACCTACCAATGAATCGAGGAGATATAGTGGGCTCCACCCATCACTTACTAAGTCCAATGCATTCCTCATATGAACAGGTTTAAACATAACATAAACATACATATTAAAACTAGCATATGAAATGTCAATAATTTAACAACAAACCATGAATGGTATAAAAATAGCACATCCACAGTCAAACATAACTCATTCGATACAATATGGAAGATTGTATTGTATTATATTAACCTCAATCGATAATAATGAATGATATTGACATAGATGAAAATAACCATCAAAACTATTTGAGAGAAATATCCCCCTTTTCTTGAAAACATTTATAAGCCACACTATTTGTCAAGAAACCGTTTAAAAATAGATTTTTGAATCAAAGTGTGCCATACCAATTTGAAACTTTTAAAAGGAGCTTTAATTTTAAAACATTAATTTCCATATAAATAAATCCTTAAAACCATTTTTTAAAACATGGACATTAATGAGAATGATTTAGAAGAAGAAGTCCTTAAAACATTTAAAAATGGTATTTTAGTTAGAGTTTCTAACCAAAAGAGAGACACTTGAATACAAATAATTGAGGCAATCAAAACTTAGTAATCTCATGAGAATAAAAGGATTCATGATATACAATGTCAAAGTATATTATATACACCACATAAAAGTGATTTGGTGTATAACAATAAAGAAGTATCAATGGAATGTAAATTGAGATGAAATCTCTCATAAAGGTCGTATCCTTAAGTTAAGGATAAATCAACGACATAGTTATGTGTGAAAAATATAAATACACTAAATATTATTGGATATTCAGTGTAAAACAATCAAAAGACATTCACACATAATCTTGTAAAAACAACACCAATGAATTGGATGTTTAACTCAACAAATGGAGAATGAGTTAAAATTACTCTTATCAAATTCATATCGATGACTTGAGAAATTTTCAATGGAGTGATTATGTGTATCAAATGTATATCCAAAGAAAAGGGGAGTGGAAATTATGAAATAAGAAAATGAATAGTTATTCCACATATAATCTCGAAGTAAAATAATCAATGAAGTTTGCGTAAAGCCGAATGAGTGGAAATTGAAATTTCAAATTCCCTTATTGATTTGGTAACATACAAAGCATACACCCATGAAAGAAGGATCATACGATGATGATGTAAATATACATGAATAAAATTATATTACACAATGAATGCAAACATGGGCAGTCCACACACCACATATAATAAATAAGTGGTGAACAATGAAATTCTCACGGAATTAAAAGTGAGATAAGAAACCCCTTACTTTGTACTTTTTCCTTGGTCGATGGTAGGTTAACCTCCTGTATAATGGTGAAATAATTTTTATTGAATTATAAAAGAATCCTTTTCATTAATATGATATCATATATGATCTTTTAACATTGATTTGTTAATAAGATCTTAGTATTATCGTCATTTTGGGTGTTAACTTACTCGTTTTCCTTTATATTGTTTGTTACGTAAGCCATGTTTGTTATGAATAGGTTGTATCTTATTCATATCCATAATTATATCAATTCCTTAAACATTATTTTTAAATTATCAAATGATAATTATACTTTAATGGATACGATGGAGAATGGATCTCATCGCTTTCGGGGAGACGGTAGTCCGTACGTACGCACGAGAGAAAATATCATTCTTTTGATGTTAAAATAATATATAATTGGATGGTATATAATATAGACAGAATAATTATCATGTTATATTTATTATTTACATGAATTACTCATCATTATTATACCCATCCAAATAATAATTTATTGAATGACAATTACACCACGACGTGGAGACAGTAAGCCACACGTATGCACGTATGTTGACATGACATTCAAAAGATGGGTAGAATACTGAATATGGTTGTACCATATTTATAATAATATTACAATATAAAGCAGATACTGTATTCATTAATTTAGAATGGGAATAACAGAGAAATAAGAAGTTGAAGAAGAAAAGAATTTGAAAAAGGGTGGTAAAAACATTACCTCTTCGTCGGGTTCCTCCTTTTGATTTGATCAAAAGGGCTACTTAGGTTGGCTTTCTGATCAAAATAATGCCTCTAGGTTGTAGTGAGGGATGTTTAGAGAGTATTTGGGTAGGTTTTGGCCGAACCAAAAGGCTTTGAAGTTGTGAAGTAATGAGAAGGGGGAGTGCCCTTTTATAAGAGGGGTGAGGGGCACCTTTGGAAAAGCTAAAAATATTATTTTATAATACATTCATATTCTGTTTATAATGGATTCAAAGTAAATTATTTAAAGGTTAAGGTGGGGATAGGTCTAAAACCACTCAACCAATATAATTTAGACAGGTTTTGGTCATTATATTAACCTTATCTTTAAGTATTAACTCTTAGTTAATTAGTTTCACTTTTACAATGTCTCTTTGTATTTTTATATTATATGGTTAATAAACATACTATATACATCCAAGATACCTCCAAGTTGTCCATTAATGATACAACTATAATTATATAACTCTCTTGGCCGACCCTTAGATTTTTAGGAATTTAATATCAATTAATAATATAATATTTGTTTTAAAAACTCTTTTATGTCAATTTTGACACTATTCAATAATTGATTTTTTTGATACTCATAATAGAATGATTAATTCGAGAAAAGTCAATTAAATCAATCCTAATATGCCATATTAACCTATAAAATTACTTTAATTCAATAAAAGTCTCCAATTATATTGATTTGGGTATTTATAATATCCATTATTTTAATTTTTCACTATTATGGTAATTACTGCATCATCAATGTGTCATAAATAAATTAAATTATTTAATGTCTAAACATTATAAATAAAATACCATTATGTAGAAAATCATTTTAGATTTCTAATTAATATTTAAAATCGAAATTATCTTATTTATAACCTTATATTAAAAATGTTTTAGTAAATAAACATTGATTTTAACTCTTTTAACTCTTCTTTGAATTAAATAATAATAAATATCCTAATTTAATCCAAGTGTGCCTAAATGATAATATTTTACTCCTAAGGTTGTTTTTGGTCGAGATACCCTTGTCCAATAGAATTAGGACATGTGTTAGGGTAATATTAATATCATTGTTACCCTAAATTACCCTATTTACTTTTAACCATGGTAAATAAAAGTAACAAGTTACTATTCACCAAAAATTATTTTTATCTCATTGAACCATATTTTACTCCTTGATATTAACCGTGTCTCTTGGATTTTTGAAATTACACTCATAGAAGCGTTAAAATTAAGTTTTATGAAAAATTCAGTTTTTTTAACTACCACTTAGTGGTTTCACTATTCATCAAAAAATGAAAGTTTCCAGAAAAATACCAAAAATTAGGCCTAAGATATATTTGATATTATGAATTCAAAAATGATGTCTATTTTACCAAATTCAAAACATATTAGTTGCATTAATTAATTTAAAAATTAATTCCCGTCGTCAAAACAAATAGCGTGTTTTTAAGAGAGAATAACTATCAATAGATTGACACTTGTTTATGTCTAGTTTAAATGTGAAATTACATCAAATGACTAACATTGTATTAAATGGTAAAAATATATTCTAAATATACTTTAAAACCACCCAAATTAATAATTTATCACTACTAATTATTTTGATTAAAAAAGTTTTTTTAATTAAAATTTAGTAATTTTCACTATTCATCAAAATATGAATGTTATCCAAAAAGTACCAAAATTTCGCCGTAAGATAATTTCAATACTAAAAATCCGAAAATGAAGTCCATTTAGAAAGATAAAATGTATAAAATTTTAAAAAGTAGGTATTACTATTCATAACAGCTGGTTTGATTGGATGTGGTGTGTTAGAACTTGAAGTTGCGTACAACACACGCTACTGTATTATTCAGGGAGAAGTGTACCATGGAAGCTTGGGGTGTTACATTCTCCCCTCCTTCAATAAATTGCGTCCTCGCAATTTTTAAAATTGGTTTTGGGAATATAATGGAAAGTCCCACATCAGAAAAAGAGTCAATAAAACTATCACTTTAAAAGAAACAATGATAAGTACAATGGTCACCCGAGATAACCTATACTAGGATTACATGTAGAAAAACATGGATATGGATGATAAACTATGTTTCAAGTTATGATGGATAGGTATAGAGAACATGATCATGAGAAAGTTAACAATAAGAAAACCACAATCTTGGGATGGGACAAACTGTCATTAGTTTCCCAGTTGGAAAATTAAATGAACAACATTTTTTGTTTTAAGTTACATTACATAAGGACAAGGAATTAATTTATGATATTGACTATGAACATAAAGAGATATACTTAATTTTTAAGTAGAGTTTCATTCTTTAATAAATTGTTACCACTAACTCATTTTTTTGAACAATGAGTATTCAAGAAGACTTGGTCACAATGGAAGAGCTAGAATAAACTTCTATAGAAATACATGATCCACGTAGAGATTAATCAAAACCAAAATGGTTAGTATAATATCTGATGATCCCCCAAATGGATATTCCATTAGAGAGAAAAAAACACTAATATTAATTTCTAAAATTAAACCATCAATACAGCAAAGTTAAATAAATACCATTCAATAATAAATTGTCCTTAAAATCCTTCAATATAATCCAAACTAATATTGAAACCCAAAAGTTATTAAGAATGTAGTCTTCCACGTTAAATTGTATCTTCAAATGACATTAATTACTCTTAAAGTCACATACTTAAAAGTAATTAACCTAGTCATTTCCATAAATAACCCAAATCAATATAAATCCCAAATAAAAACATAGATAAAAATCCACCATTACTCCTCAATTGAAATCCCATACTATTATATTTTCCTTGGGCATATAGGGTTCCCAACAAAGCGAACAACTTCCAAAATAACATTTATCACTTAATCACCAAATCATTTTCCTATACTAAGGGTATTCATTTGATAAGACATAAGATCCCAAATCAAATTATTATTGATCAATAAAATCATTTAACTAAAAATAATATCCACACTAACTAGAGACTTCACGTAGTCCAGTGTTAGGTGATAAATCCCAATCACACTTTGGTTGTGGGTTCGATTCCCACAGCTTTGTCCGACGCGACGGGTTGTGACACGGTCTGCGTGTTGTCCTTTTTCAAAAACTATATTTTATAACATTACCAAAATGAGATAAATTCCTCAAAATAACAATAACATAATTTAACCACAAATCTTATCTCATTCCTTGCATTTTCATTATAATAACTTTTAATTGCCTCAAACCCAATGATCATATAAGACCAAATGGTTATTTATAACTATATCCGCAACAGAAAAGATAATTCTTCCTCAAATATCATTTTCACATGATAAATTGCAGATTTACACCTACAGGAGAAATTTATTCCAATGTAATCCCATCAATAAAGAGCACTAAAACTTTTAAAAATTTCACCATCCATTTATTTCCACATAGATTCTTCATCATATGTTCCTCGGGTTCCCACATTGCCTCTTCCATCTTATGATTTCTCTATATAAATTTTACCAGACGAGTCATCCGGTTTCTCAACACTTGATATTTGGTATGAAGAATTCTGATAGGCTCTCCACAATAAGATAGATTGGGTTCCAGTTCTAATTCTTCATAGGTGAGTACATGCATTGGGTCAGGCATGTATTTTTTCACTAGAGATATGTGGATCACAACATGAACTCTGGAGAGACTTGGCGGATTTTCCTTTTGGTAGAATGTGTTCATGTGTCACAATGGTACCTCAGGAATTTTTCAAAATCATCTACTTCCTTTACCCAAGAACTCCTCATCCATCTTGGATTATATCGATGGAAGCATCGATGCATCATAAAAAAATAGGTATTTCTTATATATAATTTTGAGACATCATCTTTAACATGTTTTTTTAGAAAAATTCTCACTGATTCATCTTCAAATATTTCAAAATAAGGTTTTGGTAAATCAGTTTTTGTATATCCCAAAAGACATAAATATATAATTTGATACATATAGGGTTCTCGAAGGTCTCCCTCTTCTACAGCATCTAGAAAATCATTTAGTGCATCGTAATTTTGAGATAAAGTGAATAATTTGAAAAGACCCTGATGGTACTTCCCACGCTTAGCATGGTAAGAAAGTTGAGAGCGCAACATTATCCCATAGTCGGTACTTGATCCTTGAAAGAATCGTGTAATGATAGAGGTATTGGGTGTCTCATAAAGTTGTTTGCATGTAACTTGGACATTTGAAAAAGTTTCAACATCATCTGCGCATGACTTCTGGATAATAATTGTAAGTAGGTCTTTAGGAAGAGATAGAAGTGTTTTTCATGATCATGCTCCCTCCATGTTTCAACTAACAAAAAGAAAACACAATTAGGGTTTTTTAATACTTATCTAATAAGAATGTAAAAAAAATAGACATAATAGGATAATCTTGTAATTGAACAATATATCCTAACTTGGGGTACCCTATGTTAAAATCTAGGTTATCCACTATCTATTTGCCGACATATATTCTTAGGGGCATTTTTTGTATTCCCTTAATAATGGTTCATACTAATATTGTGAATTTACCAAAGCATATCCCCCGGGAGTGTCGTAACCAAGAGTAAAGCAAGGCCCGTTGTCGTGCACCAGTTCCCATTCGAGTCTAGCTCAAAGTGGTGTTTTTGGGTTTTACCCCTAGGTACATTTGTGCTAGAGCCGCCTCTACCTGCTCATATCCAAACAGGTATGTATTGCTCGGAAAACTCACAAAATATCTACAATACCAAAATTCTAGTATGTTCTTCTATACTAGTCCTCAAATTCTCTCTTAGGGCTATGTGATCTAATCAGAGTTTATCTAAATCTAGTTTCCAAGGTTTGTACTAAACTTCCTCTGATACCAACTGTAACTCCCCGACCCTAGATACCCAGAGTCGGTGCATTATTAAATAACATTGGCATGATCACAAAGGATCAAGTCTTGAAAGACCGATTAGTTTAGTAGTCTTGGAAACACTAGATATATTCATAAGTATTACATTACATCATATGTAAAAAAAACTACAACAACATCTTGTCTTTATATCCCCTCATACTATCCCTGAAGGTCATTCAGAAATTACTTCTTCACATCCTAGGAAAATTAAACATTGAAAGAGGTGAGCTCAGATGCTCAGCAAGGATAACAATATAGCAGAAGTTTTTATAGATAATCATAAACACTTTAAGCAATTTATAACTAAAACAAAATCCTTTTAAAATTGAACTTCAGTATAACATGGAAAAGATAAAATGAAATAATTCCATTTACTTATTCACATGGATATTCTACTAATCAAACAATCACATGCAATATCAATAACCACTTTCATAATGATGGAATGCATAATGCCAGACTATCATAACCACATAGCCAAGGCCTCGTGCCAAGACTACAAATAAGATTTTGCCAAGGCCTTGTTCCAAGACACTAGTTTTTATCATGAGACCTACCGATGCATCGAGGAGCTATAGCGGGCTCCACCAGTCACTTACTAAGTCCAATGCATTCCTCATATGAACATCTTTAAACATAACATAAACATTCGTATTAAAACTAGCATTCGAAATGTCAATACATTAACCACAAACCATGAATGGTATAAAAATAGCACATCCACAATCGAACATAACTCATTCGATACAATATGGAAGATTGTATTGTATCAGATTAACCTCAATCTATAATAATGAATGATATTGACATAGATGAAAATAACCGTCACAACTATTTGAGAGAAATATCCCCCTTTTTTTGAAAACATTTATACGTCACACTGTTTGTCAAGAAGCCGTTTAAAAATAGATTTTTGAAACAAAGTGTCCCATACCACTTTGAAACTTTTAAAAGGAATTTTAATTTTAAAACTTTAATGTCCATATAAATAAATCCTTAAAAGCATTTTTTAAAACATGGACATTAATGAGAAAGATTTAGATGAATAAGTCTTTAAAACATTTAAAAATGGTATTTTAGTTAGTGTTTATAACCAAAAGAGAGAAACTTGAATACAAATAATTGAGGTAATCAAAACTTAGTAATATAATGAGAATAAATGGATTCATGATATACAATGTCAAAGTACATTATATACACCACATAAAAGTGATTTGGTGTATAACAACAAAGAAGTCTCAATGGAATGTAAATTGAGATAAAATCTCTCATAAAGGTCGTATCCTTAAGTAAAGGATAAATCAATGACATAGTTATGTGTGAAAAATATAAATACACTAAATATGATTGGATATTCAGTGTAAAACAATCAAAGTAAATTCACACAAAATCTTGTAAAAACAACACCAATGAATTGGATGTTTAACTCAACAAATGGAGAATGAGTTAAAATTACTCTTATCAAATTCATATCGATGCCTTGAGAAATTATCAAGGGAGTGATTATGTGTATCAAAAGTATATCCAAAGGAAAGGGGAGTGGAAATTATGACATAAGCAAATTAATAGTGATTCCACACATAATCTCGAAGTAAAATAATCAATGAAGTTTGCGTAAAGCCGAATGAGTGGAAATTGAAATTTCAAATTCCCTTATTGATTTGGAAACATACAAAGCATACACACATGAAAGAAGGATCATACAATGATGATGTAAATATAGATGAATAAAAGTATATTACACAATTAATACAAACATGGGCAGTACACACACCACATGTAATAAATAAGTGGTGAAAAATGGAATTCTCACGGAATTAAAAGTGAGATAAGAAACCCCTTACTTTGTACATTTTCCTTGGTCGAAGGTAGGTTAACCTCCTGTATAATGGTGGAATAATTGTTATTGAATTATACAAGAATCATTTACATTAATATGATATCATATATGATCTTTTAACATTGATTTGTTAATAATATCTTAGTATTATCGTCATTTCGGGTGTTAACTTACTCATTTTCCTTTATATTATTTGTTATGTAAGCTGTGTTTGTTATGGATAGGTTGTATATTATTCATATCCAGAATTATATAAAGTCCTTAAACATTATTTTAAATCATCAAATGATAATTATACTTTAATGGATACGATGGAGAATGAATCTCATCGCTTTCGTGGAGACGATAGTCCGTACGTACGCACGAGCGACAATATCATTTTTTGATGTTAAAATAATATGTAATTGGATGGTATATCATAAAGACAGAATAATTATCTTGTTATATTTATTATTTACATGAATTTAACATCATTATTATACCCATCCAAATAATAATTTATTGAATGACAATTACACCACGACGTGGAGACGGTAAGCCGTACGTACGCATGTATGGTGACATGACATTCAAAGGATGGATAGAATACTGAATATGGTTGTACCATATTTATAATAATATTACAGTATATAATATATACTGGATTAATTAATTTATAATGGGAATAACAAAGAAAGTAGAAGTTGAAGAAGAAAAGAATTTGAAAAAGGGTGGTAAAAACATTACCTCTTCTTCGGGTTCTTCCTTTTGATTTGATCAAAAGGGCTCCTTAGGTTGGCTTACTGATAAAAATAATGCCTCTAGGTTGTAGTGAGGGAAGTTGAGAGAGTATTCACGCAGGGGTTGGCCGAACCAAAAGGCTTTGAAGGTGTGAAGTAATGAGAAGGTGGAGTGCCCTTTTATAAGAGGGGCGAGGGGCACCTTTGGAAATGCGAAAACTATTATTTTATAATAAATTCATATTCGGTTTATAATGGCTCAAAAGTGGATTATTTAAAGTTTAAGGTGGGTATAGGTCGCAAACCACTCATCCAATAGAATTTAGACAGGTTTGGGTCATTATATTAACCTTATCTTTAAGAATTAACTCTTAGTTAATTAGTTTCACTTTTACAATGTCTCATTTTATTTTTATATTATATGGTTAATAAACTTACTATATACATCCAAGATACCCCCATGTGGTACACTAATGATACACATATAATTATATAAGTCTCTTGGCCGAACCTTAGATTTTTTGGAATTTAATATCAATTAATAGTATAATATTTTTTTAAAAAACTCTTTTATGTCAATTTGAAACTATTAAATAATTGATTTTTGTGAAACTTATAACAGAATGATTACTTCGAAAAAAGTATATTAAATAAATCCTAATATGTCATATTAACCTATAAAATTATTTTAATTCAATAAAAGTCTCCAATTATATTTATCTAGGTATTTATAATATCAATTATTTTAATTTTTCACTATTATTGTAATGACTGCCTCATCATTGTGTCATAAATAAATTAAATTATTTAATGTCTAAAAATTATAAATAAAATACCATTATGTAGGAAATATTTTTATCTTTCTAATTAATATTTACAATCTACATTATCTTATGTATTACCCTATATTAAAAATGATTTAGTAAATAAACATTTATTTAACTCTTTTAACTCTTCTTTGAATTAAATAATAATAAATGTCCTAATCTAATCTAAGTGGGCCTAAATTATAATATTTTACTCCTAAGGTTTTTTGTTTGTAGAGATAAACTTGTACAATAACTTATTACATGTGTTAGGGTAATATTATTATCACTGTTACCCTTAATTACCCTATTTACTTTTAACCGTGCTAAATAAAAGTAAAAAGTTACTATTCACCAATAATTATTTTCATCTCATTGAACCAAATTTTACTCATTGATATTAACTGTGTCTCTTTTATTATCTAAATTCCACTCACATAAGTGGTAAAATTATGTTTTATGAAAAATTCAGTTTTTTTAACTACCACTTAGTGGTTTTACTATTCATCAAAAAATGAAAGTTTCCAGAAAAATACCAAAAATTAGGCCTAGGCTATATTTGATATTATGAATTCAAAAATTATGTCTATTTTACCAAATTAAAAACATATTAGTTTCATTAATTATTTTAAAAATTAATTCCCGTCGTCAAAACAAATAGCGTGTTTTTAAGAGACAATAACTATCAAGAGATTGACACTTGTTTATGTCTGGTTTAAATGTGAAATTACATCCAATGACTAACATTGTATTAAATGGTAAAAATATATTCTAAATATACTTTAAAACCACTCAAATTAATAATTTATCACTATTAATTATTTCGATTAAAAAAGTTGTTTTTAATTAAAATTTAGTAATTTTCACTATACATCAAAATATGAAAGTTCTCTAAAAAGTACCAAAATTTCACCCAAAGCTAATTTCGATATTACGAATCCAAAAATGAAGTCAATTTAGAAAAATAAAATGTATAAAATTTCATAATGTAGGTATTGCTATTCATAAGGGCTAGTTTGATTGGTTGTGGTGTGTTAGAACTTGAAGTTGCGTACAACACATGCTACTGTATTATTCAGAGAGAAGAGTACCGTGGACGCTTGGGGTGTTACATTATCACTCCAAGAACCATAATCTTACACAGGAGACCCCATATTTGTTTGTATATGGTTCAAAGGTAGTATTTCCCAACAAATTCCAATTTCCTTTACTTTTAATCACTATTTGTAATGAAATTTATAAACATTAGTAGTAATAGAAGAAGATGGATGAGTTGTAATGGCTCGATATGAAGAGGTCATTCATATGTTACAACCTATAAATATCTCAAAACTAGGTTTCTTTAGATTTCAATTAGAATGGTTAGCTCAAAATGGTGTTCTTTGGAGATATGGTATTATTTAATTAATCTCTATTATTAAAAGTAAACAAACCTCCAAATCTTTAACAAATGTGGGAAGTAATATGTGTCATAAAAAAATTCTATCTCAAAAATGCTTATTGATTAGTCATAATGGATGTAGAATGAATCACGTGATCTATAAATCCATGTTTTCTCAAGATGTATAGTTTATAATTTCACATCAATTCACACTTACTCACACTATAAAATTGAAAAATATGGTTATCCGCCTTGTCACATGATATATTAATCATTGAAAAAGGACTAATTATAAATAATTAAACTACATAGCAGTACATCCTTACTATATGAATAAAAATATCATTACATACACATCCTTGTCACATTATGAGAAACAGGATAAAAATATCCCCGAAAAAAAAAGATGAATTATGTGGTGTGTTTTAAAAAATTATTTAACAATATCTCTATTATTATATGACTAATATTTCAATATCACATTATTTCTAAAACTAAACATGACTCAAATGATAATATAGATCATATATGATTTCTCATTTTTATGGAAAAGATGCACCATGTCTATATACTAAAGATGATATCATTCAATCCTACAGGACATTAAAATTATAATAACTGCATACTAATGAACTATGTGCATCTTGATTATTATCCTTACAAGGTTTATAGTGATTTAGGGATATCTTACCCTTGGATTAGGTGAAAAAAAAATCTCCCATTCCAAACACATGTGTTTTTATTTATATGTGATTTCCCATTAGGAAGAACCTATAGATTAATTAATTGTCCATTATGATATTTAATAATTCATGAATCCCTATTTCGGGTTTGACCCATGATTTCAATCTAAGAGAACTCCCCCCTTAGGGAACGGAATTTCCCCAAAGTGTATCATGATTATCAAATACTACAAATTAATATGATATTTGTAAAATAATCCTTACATTAAATATTTATGGCTTGATAAAAATTCTTCATCCTATGAATAAGTTAGAATTATATAGGGATTCTAATGTAGGACGATCTTTGAAATTTATTACTAAAACTATCTGTACTCAAACATAAAATTCGTGTCTACATAGGGGCCTGCAAAATGTAGTTTTTCATTGGTGAACTTATCCATGAAAAATGGTCCACCCTATGAAATATTTCATTATATATTGGGAACATTATCTAATAATTATGTGTGGTATAAATCCTATTTTTAAGGTTCTATAATGAATGTTGGATCTCCCATCTTAGGCCTAACTAAAAAATTATGATCAAGCCTCCACATCACCCTAGTTTTAAGACCCTCCATTTTTCAGATTAGGATCCCTAAATTAATTTATCTCATATATTAAATATCATTTTTATAATAATGAAATATATCTACAAAAAGATACCACATAATGGTTATTATCAAATATCCTTAATCATTTTGGAACATGAGCCCTTCTTGAATGTCATTATACAGTGAAACACTTGATTGACTCAATATGACTATAAATTATATAAATTTTCATATTTATATGGACATTTTTCCCAAATTGAGAGACAAATATATGTTAGTGTGTCCGTAGTAGTGTATTTTATAAAAAATAATTAGTTAAAATCTCATTTCCACACTTTTACATCAAAATGCCAAAAAAATTTCTCTAAAATATAAGACTATTTGTAGATTTGTTCCATATTCCAAATGATATAAGGAGAAATTCATATAACATATTCTAGATAAAAAATTACAGGTCATCCAACTCTATTCCTTTTAATGGAATCATAACATACTAATCATTGCTTGATCATGTCTCAAATGCCTTTATCACTCTTCTAGAACATCATTTTCCACAAATCATCCATTGCAACATCTGTTTCCCATATAGAAATAAACCTTATACATCTATTTATAGTGATCATTTTCAACCATAAATGATGATTATGATTAATAATGGGAAAATGACCCTAGCATTGTTCTGTAAAAGTGCCTCTAATATAGCATATTAAACCATGGTTTCTACGTCATAGGGGTTAGATCCTATAATCATTTCTTTCACCCACATCCACATCATGGAATATATCCTCAGAACATGGTTAGCAGAAAACCCATTACTACCTAATCCAAATAAATATATTTGATCTATAAACATTGAGTTGTAATTTATAATGTCACCACTCTTGGTTTGAATTGTGTTGGTATATTCTTCAACTTTATCCTATTTTGGGTTGTAATTTTGACCCATTTGGTCTAAACATAATTGTAATAATATATTTGTACCACATATAATCAATTTATGTCTAGGATTACCTTTTAATTTCCCATCAGGTTTTTCTTCCCTAATCGAGGTAAAATGTGTCCCCCTACATTCAAAGCATCATGAACTTACATAGTATAAACCATTTTCGGAGACAATATATTATTTCAAAGAGACTAATTTACATTGGATATTAACAAATTTTTTATCTATAAGATTTATTTCATAGATTTCAATGTTTTATTACCATAAATTATATCTCCCATTGCAGTTGGCTTCTTGAAAATAAACTATTGTTGAAAAAAGATAAAAAACATTTCATATTGAAAACCCTTAAATGGAAGTCTGACCAATAGTAATATTGTTACATGTTAAGACTCACTATTTCAAGGGTTTGGAAAATGTTACAGCATGAATATAAGAGGCACAATGAATGTAGGACACAACATATGGGTTTAGTAAAATATAATACATTCTCATTAAACTCTTTGGCCTATGTAATAGTTACATTTGTGACATATTCTAACTGTTCTCAATGATTTGGAGTTCCACACACAATGTAATTACCAATAGGGTATTAGAAACAACCATACATATTACTTCTATATATAAAAACACTTAATTTTTGTTTTCTTTACTCATTAAATATCTATGTCTATATAGGCAATGACTATATTCGACTTCATCAAACCCGTCAGTTTAAATATTCATATATCACCCTAATATGCCTTTGTGTATACATCCTTGCTATTTCCAATCAATAAAAAGAATCTAAATCCTATAGAGTGGGTCCTATTACCTCCATATAACATTTCTACAATATAATGGGACCCATCATTCAATATTATTCGGTGGTCATCCCCAACAAAGGTGTACCATCTGAATACCCCTGATTCAAATTTCTTGATTTTTGAAATACTCTACCCATAATCCCTCAATTAAAGTGCATTCAATACCATAAATGTTACACCCCATTAATAGTTCTCACCTTCAAAGCAGGGATAAAATATCTATTCCATGAACCTTTTTAATAGTCCTTTTCACATGACAATAAATCATAAGACATAATGGTTTGAGAATTTTGACCCCAAACTACATGCACTATTCCATGAAGTTGTCTACAATTTTTACATTAGGAACTCCTTTAATTCTAGATTAAATAACCCATATCTCTATACAGTCTACCTCACCATATGGTCATAGTTGTATAACAATATGTTTTGATGTAAATAGTTATATACTATCTCAACATATACATTAGCTTTAATTTATAAACATTTCACAACAAAAATGGAGTAAGGAAAGAGACATAAAACTCAATAGTTTGAAAACCTACAAAAGGTGACCTAGATAAAATTAGAGTTTATTCTAACAAAATGTTCACCAAGAATGTTTTATAAAAAACTTTTCATTGGATTTAATAATGGCACAAAAAAAGGTATGTTGAAAACTATTAATGGCACACCAAAGTTAAATCCAATTTCCTTCCCCCTTTGTTTACCTTATATGAAGCTTAGGCAAGAAGCTTTTGTTAAAAAATAAAATATGATACACTTGGGGGAACTATATTTCCCCAAATAAGATCAATGCATAATACTGAGTTTTTCTAAATAATTTTAATTTCATTCAAATGAATTATCTTTTCAGTATTAGAGTTTTAGAGAATTATGGCATAGATAATTAATAATAAAACCATTGAACTTTATAGTGGATAAATCCTATAATTTCTCATTTTACCCATAATATGGAAATTTTAAAATAAATCATGATTTCTTTTCATGGAAAATCTCCATGAAATTAAACATGAATTTTTCCTTTTCATTACCATCATTAAATCTGGATAAAATTAATTAAAAATGCGGGATGAGTAGAAAAATAAATGTATGGAATACAAAACAAGTAAAATAGTTAGTCCAATGAACAAATTAAACTCATATAAAAATTACTATTAACATCAATGTTCTTTGAGTATCTGAAATTAAATGTTTTCAAAAGAAATATCAAACATTTTTCTCAAATAAAAATCCTTAAAACGAATAGCAAGTAATTAAAAGTCATTTAGATTAATTATATATTAATATACATAAAAAAATATCAAATAGAGATTTATTAGAATAAACAAAATTCTTACTTCCAAAATTATCATTACCCTATGAATTTGTGATCCATAATGGGTGTTACCTTTCATATAATCTATATTTACCCCACCACTAAGCCGTTATTGGGCCCATCCCTTCATATAATCTGTATTAGGCTCACCCATTTCTCATGAATTATAATGGGGATCATTCCTTCATATAAACTATATCAGGATCATCTGTGAGCTATATTGGGGGATCAAACATTAGTAGAAGCTATTTTGGGATAACCTATTTCATATAATTCATAATTTACTTATCAAGAGTAAAATACTATTTTCATACAACTATATGGACAATGTTGGCTTGATAAAGTCTTTTTGATGTTAGAAGATATTTTTTTGGATGTATTTTTTGGTTAAGAAGAAAAATAAATTGTCACGACCCGTCCCGGTGGGGCCCGAGCCGCAACTCCCCGAGCCCGCCTCCAATAGGCCAGGGGCTGGTGACTAGCACCGAGTAGGCATGATGCTAACATGGGAGGCATTTCCTATAAACCTGTACACATGCACACACATCTCCAAGTCCACAAAGATGAAAAGTAAATACTACTAAAGATGGAAAAAGAATGCATACACAGAAAAAACCAACCAACAGAGTATGACAGGGGAGTGAAGTACAGTAAAGTAAAACCCTAGGCCAAAAGTACAAGCCCACCAAAAGAAAGTCTGTAACAAAGTCCAACCTGTAGAAAAAGGTACTGGGACTGCAACCCGTCACTGAAGGAACACACCTCGGCCTGTCTGATATCACTGAACACCGTCCGGTCCTGGTACGCCTATAATCCTGTCAAAGGCTCCCTCGTCTGCACAAGACATGACATGTTCGGGCAAAGCCCGTGCATGGGTGAGTATAACATTACCCAGTAGGACACCACAAAAACCAAAAAGGAAATACAACAAAAGAAAATACCACAAAGAAAGGTACAATAAGATCTACACAGTATATTTCTATGGAACATATAACAAGAATATCCAGATATACTTATTAGAAAAACGACCTTCGTGATACCGCCACTGGGATCCAGCTCGAAGATTCCACTAAGCATACCATTGGGAGAACACACTCCTAGTTCTGAAGATAGAGACACGAAGTACTCGTTCCGGGAGAACAAACTCCAAAAGTACCTAGGGAACATGATGCTCAGGTGAGGATCACAACCAAGTCATGGGGTGATTCTGACAACTCAGTCTGAGCTAATCCACTAAGAAGAGGATCGACGCCCGGGTAAAGTTGGTCACGTCGATACCAAGAACTCTACCTAGGGTTCCAGGAATGAATAGAGGATCCGGCTCTAAGTCTCACAGAGGGGATTCCAACAACTCTCTTCCGGAAGTTCTGCTGAAGGGATCATACTCCTGTGTAAAGAAAATGATACCAAAACCTTCAAGGAAAAAGACCAAGAGTACGAACCCTAAGAAGGCTAGTCCAAGTCACATAAGACAAGTGGCTCAAGTCATGAAGAAAAGGATACACGACGTGTAGTATGGTTACATGTTGTGTTCTTTGACCCTAGGTACTACCCGTGTAAACAGACCGTGTCCTTCGTTCAAGCCATGGAAAACCAAACTACACGGCGTGTAGTAAAGTACACACCATGTTCCTTGACACTGGGTACTGCCCGTGTAAATATCATGTGTCCCTCGACTAGTTGGATAGAAAGAAACTACACGGCATGCAGAAGAAAATCACACGCCATGTTCGAGCACCTAGGCTCGCTCCGTGTATGCTGGCCATGTGCCCGTACACGGTCTCTGCCCGAGTCCGTGTCACCTGCCCGTGTACCAGTACACGGGGTATCCCGTGTATCTGGCCGGGTCAGGCCGGAGAGGGGTATACACGGCGTGTCCCTAGTCGTGTACCCTTCCCGTGCCCGTGTACTCTCAGAGTACACGCCGGGTAACCCTACCGACGAACACACGCCGTGTAGCCTACACTACACGGGGTGTAGTCGGGATTTTTCTAGAAACGTCATCTTCTTCCTCGCACTTCGGCCGATCCTCTGGATCTACATTTTCTCTTTCGTTCATCCTGATACTCTAGGGTTTGTTTGCTGTATCATACGAACACAGAAACAGGTGTTTTCGGCCTTCCAATCAGATCATAAACCTCAAACGACTCGTCCGAAGATAAATTCCCAAAAACCTGAATCTCACAAACTGCTCCGAATCGCTTGCCGAAACCATCGTCGCACCTCCGTGGCATTGCTTCGGGGTCAGATCTTGAACCTTGGATCGTTGCGCCAACAAATGAATGCACAACGATCGATTTCTTCCAAGAACGCGTAGAACGCAACGAAGAACGCGAGGGAGAAAAGAAACAATAATTAAACAAGGGGGACGAACCTCGATCTTTGTTCGTGACGATCTGGGTTCGTTGCCATTAGATCAAAACCACAACAATCAATGGATTATAAATCTCAAGAATTTGATTTCTCGATAAAACCCCAAATCGCACCCGCTCGCAAAACGATCGATCCGCGGGATAATATGTTCGTGGATTAGTCCGCGTTCATCACAGAAATGGAAAACGGTGGAAGGAGAAATCAATAACAATTATCCTACCTGGATTCACTGTGTTTGTTAGCGAAGATTCACTCGCCGCGTTGTCTTCGCCGCGTTGGGAGGTTTTCTCCAGAGCCTCCAGAGCTGCCAAGGGTTTCAGGGTTTTTGGTTTGTAACCCTGGAACCGCTATGGAGGACTTTATTTAAAAAGAACAAATGATACAAGATTTAAATGATCTCGGCGTAGAAACAAGATTAAAATAAAATATTTTAATAAAATATTTTATTACTGTTGCGTCCAAAAACCTGATTTCCCCACCGACCTGCGCCGGTCGATGTTAGGCCTCGCCATAGGCAAAATTGATGTTCTGAACGCAATGGTGCCCTCATATTTCTGATCCGAGCACCCATTCAGGAGTTATTCCACTTTTTCCTGAAAACCAAACGCGCGTGTAATTAAATCATTAAATTCAATTCAATCATTTGTTCAGGCTCACTGGGCCTCGGAACTGCATGTCGTCTTAGAGCCTGGTCTCGAATTAATTCCCATATAATATTAAAATAATACATGGAAAAATCTGGGACATTACATCACACCCACCTTAGGGATTTTACGTCCCCGAAAAGCCAAAACAAGGGCTACTCAAAAAGATGTGGGTACTGCATGCGAATCTGAGCCTCCCGCTCCCACGTTCTCTCCTAGAGATTCCCGTGCTGCCACCAGACACACACTACGGGAATATCTCATCCACGAAGGATATTCTCCTACCGATCCTTGATCTCCACTGTGTACTTAGCAAAGGTCGCTCCATCGCTAATTTCCAGCTCGCCCCAGTCGATGACGTGCGATGGATCATGCACGTACCTCCGTAGCTGCGACACATGGAAGACATTGTGCACCCGGTCCATCTGAGGTGGTAGAGCCAAGTGATATGCCACCTCGCCACTCTACTCAGAATCTGAAAAGGGCCAATGAACCTTGGAGATAGCTTGCCGCCACGGTCAAATCTCTGCAATCCCCATCGAGGTGAGACCTGAAGGAACACATGGTCTCCTTCCTTGAACTCCAAGGGCCTCCGTCTCCGATCGACATAAGACTTCTGCCGACTCTGTGCAGTTTTCATCCACTACTGGATGACCTGCACCTTCTCTGCATTAGCTCTCACCATCTCTGGGCCCATGAGTGCTGACTCTCCCGGGTCAGTCCAGCAATGTGGCGACCTGCAATGTCGCCCATATAAAGCCTCTAATGGTTCCATACCAATAGTGGAATGATAACTGTTGTAATAAGAAAATTCCACCAGTGGTAGGTGATCCTCACAGCTATGATCGAAGTCAAGTATGCAAGCTCGTAGCATATCCTCTAGGACCTGGATGGTCTGCTCTGTCTGACCATCGGTCTAGGGATGAAATGCTATGCTCAAGCATAACTGAGTCCCAAAAGCTTCCTGCAATCCATTCCAAAACCAGGATGTGAAATGAGAATCACGATCTGAGACGATCATGGATGGTACTCTATGAAGTCGAACTATTTTATGTACGTAGAGGCGTCCCAAGATCTCTACTTAAGTCTGCTCCCATATGGCTAGGAAGTGGGCCGACTTGGTGAGTCTATCAACGATCACCCAGATGGCATCATGCCCCCTAGACGTGCATGGTAAACCCATCACGAAGTCCATAGATATCCCGTCTTGCTTCCACTTTGGCACCTCAAGGGGCTGAGTCAAACCTGCTAGAACCTGGTGCTCAGCCTTTACTTGCTGACAATTAAGGCACCGAGAAACAAACTCTACCGCACTCTTCTTCATTCCTGGCCACCATAACTGACGTCGGAGGTCCTGGTACATCTTTTCCATGCCTGGATGCACCTCCAAAGGGGATGTATGGAACTCCCTCAGATCCTCCTCCTGCAACGTCACTGGTACTACCGTGTGCCCTCTGAAAAGGAAAACATGCTCTCCACCTTCTGAATATCCATCAGTAGCATCACCTGTGGATATTTGAGCATGTAGAGTCTCACAGCTAGCATCCCCGCACTGTGATTCCCTAACTCACTGTAAGAGTGGAGGGATAACAACCATCGACTGAAGGTAATCTCCCTCATCTCAATCCACGAAGGAAAACTGCAAAAAGGCCAACTGCCTTGTCGCCTCATCCAGCAACTTCGAACTGGATTTCCTACTGAGAGCATCTGCCACCGTGTTCCCCTTCCCAGGAGTATAAAATATCTCCATGTCATAATCCTGGAGGAACTCAAGACATCACCTCTGTCTCAAATTTAGATCCTTATGAGAAATCATATATTTGAGACTCTTGTGATCATAGTAGACGGTAAACCTCTCACCCATCAGGTAGTGCTACCACATATTCAATGCGAAGACTACCACTGCCAACTCAAGATCATGGGCCGCGTAGTTCTACTAGTGTGGTCTCAACTGACACGAGCCATAGGAAATCACCACATGCCTCTGCATCAGGACACAACCAAGCCCGGTTCCTAATGCATTGTAGAACACTACGTACTCGACACCCTCCTCTGGTAATCTCAAGATCGGGGTGCTAGTTAGACTCTATCTCAACTGTTGGAAAGCCTGCTGGCATCTCTTGGTCGTCACGAAAGGCTGTCCCTTTTGGGTCAAAGCTGTCTTGGGTTCTGCAATCCTGGAGAAATCATGGATGAATCTCTGATAGTAGCCTGCCAACCCAAAGAAACTCAGTACCTCTGTCATGCTCTAGGGTGGCTCCCATGCTAGCACTGCCTCCACCTTTTCTGGGTCCACTACTACACCATTCACTGAGATAATGTGCCCCAGAAAGTGGACCTCCTGTAACCATAACTGACACTTAGAGAGTTTCCCATACAACTGGTGCTCTCAGATTGTGTCCAGAACCATCCTTATGTGTCTCACGTTCTACTCCTCGGACACAAAGTATACAAGGATATCATCGATGAAGATCACTACAAAATGGTCTAGATAGGGCTGAAAGATCTGGTTCATGAGACCCATGAACACTGCCGGGGCGTTCGTCACGCCAAAGGGCATCACCAAGTACTCATAGTGACTGTAGTGACATCTGAAATCCATATTCGGTATGTTCTCATCCCGTACTCACAACAACCATCATGCCCCTCTGAAATGGTCGAAGAGGTCATCGATCCTCGGTAGTGGATACCGGTTCTTCACGGTCACCTAATTTAAGCACCGGTAATCCACACACAGCCTCAAGCTCCCATCCACCTTCTTAGAAAACAACACTGGGGCTGCCCAGGGTGAAACAATGGGTCTCACAAATCCCTTCTTCTGCAAGTTTTCCAGCTGCATCCTCATCTCACAAAGCTCTGCATGAACCATCCAATAAGATGATGCTGATATCGGGGACGTCCCGGGTTGCAACTCAATGCAGAAATCTATCTCCCGACATGGAGGTAGCCTGGGGACATCCTCCGGAAAGACGTCCTCGTACTCAGCCACCACTACTGGAAACTGGAAGCTCATAACATTTACCGTGCTAAGGGATAGGCTATCTAACTGATGTGAAATCGGTTGTTCCCTCCTATGCACGAGTCCATCCTGCGGTGCCTGGGTCTCTCTTTCACTGACAAAAGAGAACCTCATACCATCACTGCGGACACACCGCACCCTTCGCCTAAAACAATAAATCTGGGCATGAACTGTGGATAGCCAATCCATACCAAGAATGACATCGTAAGGCCTCGATGCTACCATCAAGAGGTTCCAACCAAAACTCTCACCTCCAAGGGTCAGGTCACACTGCCTGCAAAGGTGTGTGATCTCTGAATCTTCTCTAGTTGGTTTTTCTAAGTGTAAGGGTCGATTCAACGGCTCAACTAGAATCTCAAAGTCTCAAACAAGATAAGAATCTAGAAAGGAATGACTAGAACCTATGTATATCAATAAGGAAACCAAAGTAGAAAAGACACAGATAGTACCTCTAATCATTCCGAGAGTACCCGGGTCATAAGCCTCTACCGCCTACAGCTGCCCCTGCCTCTATCCACCAGCTCCCTGAGCCTGGGGTGGACCACCTGGGGGTGGTGGTGGTAAAGGGTCGAAACGCCGACCACCTCCAGTTGCTCTCCCAGCTCCTCTGCCACGTCCGCCACCTCGCGGATCTGCCTGCTCCACACGTTGCCTCTGCCTCGGTGGTCCATCCACTGCTCTCGTGTCAGTAGTACGACAGGTCGGACAATCTCGAGCGAGATGTCCCCTACCGTCACATGAGTAACATCGCCTCTCTCGAGGCTGACTGGATGCACCCTGTGAAACCTGTACGACTGATCCCCTGTCCTGGGATCTCCTCTAGAAACATCTCCCATTCCTGGTTCCCTGACGTCGACTCCCTGCCACCGAGGTCTCTGCTCCATTTCACCCACTACTGACAATTGTCAGCTATCCTTGCTTCTCCAGGAAGATCTCGACCACCAAAGCCCACTCGAGCACCCCCAACATAAGTTGGAATGCTCATATGGATGATGATAGCTCAGATATCTCTGACCAAGCCCCGCTCAAAAGTCCGAGCTCTGAAGTATTGATCTTTGACCATATCCATCAAGTACCACGAGAGGTCGGTAAACCTCGATGAATAGTCGGCCACCAACATGGTTCCCTAGTGGAGCTGAAGAAGCTCCTGTAGAAGTACTTCTCTCAGGGTAACCTGTGAAAAATCCTCTATAAAGAGATGCTCAAACTCGGACCATACAAGAGTCGCTTCGTCGTGAGTCTGGATGACCAAACTCCACCATCGCGCTGCCGAGCCCTGCAGAAGGCTTGCTGCCATGATCACCATCTGCTCTGTTGGTGTCCTGACCAAATGGAAGACTCTGGACACCGCCTCAAGCCAGTCCTCTACTGCCTGAGGGCCAGGCTCACCTTGAAACCTGAGGGGTCTCTGTCTATGAAACTCGTGGATTGCACTCAGCCTGTGATCCTCTTCCACTGGTACAATGGGCACTAAATAGTACCCCACAGGTGGTGTAATAACTGGCACGCCACCTGGTGGTAGAAATGGGGGATATGGTCCCTATATCGAAGCTTCATCACTGAGGGGGTCATCATTGTGATCGAGCTGCTGGATCCTAGAGGGTGCACATCGTGGAGGCATCCTGTTTAAGAAACAAGATTTGTTACAGTCAGTGAGTATATCTAGAGAGCTAACTCAAGAAGGACATGGAATCCACAACCCATTCCTATATGATGAATGTACCATTATTTTTTTTCCTATGCAACTAGTGCTTTCATGTTCTGAGTCTAAAAACAAGTCATCAGAGTCTTGGTGTATGGATACGTCGGCCGCCGCACCAACACTGGGGTCCCTGTCCTGAGAGCCGAACTCGAAACACTTAACACTGTTTCACCAAACCAACTCACAGACTCTCGGTCCAAAGGTAGAACCGACCTCCTATGGTACCACTCTATCATGACCCATCCCGGTGGGGCTCGAGCCGCGACTCCCCAAGCCCGCCTCCAATAGGCCAGGGGCTGGTGACTAGCACCAAGTAGGCATGCTGCTAACATGGGAGGCATTGCCTATAAACCTATACACATGTACACACATTTCCAAGCCCACAAAGCTGAAAAGTAAAAACTACTAATGATTGAAAAATCATACATTCACAAAAAAACCCAACCAATAGAGTACGACAGGGGAGTGAAGTACCGTAAGGTAAAACCCTGTGCAGAAAGTACAAGCCCGCCAAAATAAATTCTACAACAAAGTCCAACCTGTAGAGAAAGGTACTGGGACTGCAACCCATCACCGAAGGAACACACTTCGGCCTGTCTGATCTAACTGAACACCGTCCGGTCCTGGCCTGCCTAGAAACCTGTCAAAGGCCCGCTTGTCTGCACAAGACACAACATGTGTGGGAAAAGCCCGTGCAGGGGTGAGTATAACAATACCCAGTAGGACACCCCGAAAACCGCAAAGGAAATAAAACAAAGGAAAATACCACAAATAAAGGTACAGTCATCTCTACACAGTATATGTCTACGGAACATATAACAAGAGTTTCCAGATATACTTATTACAAAAATGACCATCACGATACCGCCACTACGATCCGACTCGAAGATTCCACTAAGCATACCATCAGGAGAACACACTCCTAGGTCTGAAGAGAGAGACACGAAGTACTCATTCTGGGAGAACACACTCCACAAGTTCCTTGGGAACATGATGATTAGGTGAGGATCACAACCAAGTCATGGGGTGATTCCAACAACTCAGTCTGAGCTAATCCGCTAAGCAGAGGATCGGCGCCTGGGTAAAGTTGGTCACGCCGATACTAAGAAATCTACCTAGGGTTCCAGGAATGAATAGAGGATCCAACTCTAAGTCTCACAGAGGGGATTCCAAAAACTCTATTCTGGGAGTTCTGCTAAAGGGATCATACTCCTGTGTAAAGGAAATGATACCAGAACCTTCAGGGGAAAAGACCAAGGGTACGAACCCTAAGAAGGCTAGTCCACATCACAGAAGACAAGTGGCTCAAGTCATGAAGAAAAGGTTACACGGCGTGTAGTATGGTTACACGTCGTGTTACTTGACCCTAGGTATTGCCCGTGTAAACGGACCATGTCCTTCGTTCAAGCCATGCAAAACCAAACTACACGGCGTGTAGTAAAGTACACGTCGTGTTCCTTGACACTGGGTACTGCCCGTGTAAACAGCCTGTGTCCCTCGACTAGTCGGATAGAAATAAACTACACGGCGTGCAGAAGAAAATCACACACCGTGTTCGAGCACCTGGGCTCACTCCGTGTATACTGGCCATGTGCACGTACACGGTCTCTGCCCGAGTCCGTGTCACCTGCCCGTGTACCAGTACATGGGGTATCCTGTGTATCTGGCTGAGTCTGGCTGGGGAGGGGTATACACGGCGTGTCCCTGGCCGTGTACCCTTCCTGTGCCCGTGTACTCTCAGAGTACACGCTGGGTAACACTACTGACGGACACACGCTGTGTAGCCCATACTACACGGCGTGTAGTCGGGATTTTTCCAGAAACGTCGTCTTCTTCCTCGCACCTCGACCGATCCTCCGGATCTTCATTTTCTAGTCCATTCATCACGATACTCCAGGGTTTGGTTCTCCTTATCATACAAACACCGAAATAGGTGTTTTCAGTCTTCCAATCGGATCATAAACCTCAAACGATCCGTACGAAGAAAAACGCCAAAAAACCGGAATCTCCCAAACCACTCCGAATCACTTTCCGAAACCATCGTCGCACCTCAGTGGCATTACTTCGGGGTTGGATCTTGAACCTTAGATCATTGCACCAACAAACGAATGCGCAACGATCGATTTCCTCCAAGAACACGTAGAACGCAACAAGGAATGCGAGGGAGAAAAGAAACAAGAATTAAACAAGGGGGACGAACCTTGATCGTTGTTCATGACGATCTGGGTTCATCGCCGTTAGATCAAAACCACAACAATCAGTGGATTATAAATCTCAATTATTTGATTTCCCGATAAAACCCCAAATCGCACCCACCCGCAAAATGATCGATCTGCGGGCTAATCCATTCGTGGATTAGTCCACGTTCATCGTAGAAATAAAAAAATGGGGAATGAGAAATCAATAACAATTATCCTACCTGGATTCACGGCGTTTGTTGGCGAAGATTTGCTCACTGCGTCTTCATCACCGTGTTGGGAGGTTTTCTCTAGAGCCTCTAGAGTCGCCAAGTGTTTCAGGGTTTTAGGTTTGTAACCCTGGACCCCCTGCACTGGCCTTTATTTAAAAAGAACAAAATATACAAGATTTAGAAGATCTCATCACAGAAACAAGATTTAAATAATATATTTTCATTAAATATTTTATTACTGTTGCGTCCAAAACCTGATTTCACCACCGACCTACGCCGGCTGATGTTAGGCCTCGCCTTAGGTAAAATCGCTATTCTGAATGCAACAGTGCCCTCAGATTTCTGATCTAAGCACCCTTTTGGGAGTTATTCCACTTTTTCAAGAAAATTGCACACATTCATAATTTAATCATTAAATTAAATTCAAACATTTGTTCCGGGATCACTGGGCCTCAGAACTACACGCCATCTCCGAGCCAAATCTCAAATTAATTCCCATATAATACTAAAATAATACATGGAAAAATTCGGGACATTACATAAATTAACTTTAGAAAGGCTGAAAATCGAACTAATCCTAATATTAAATAAATCAAACTAAAAAATATGTAGAAATTCTATCATATTGGGAAGATGTGTTCTTGAAGAAAAAGGTCATCAGAATCACCGTGAGTCCAGAATGAAATGAGGATCATATAAAATTACTTCATAAGAGTCTACCTAAGTTCAATAAAAATATAATAATTTATTACAATTCTGTATTTCTCAAAATTCATATGTTTTCTAAGAAAATTTCATGATATACTTATGAAACTAAGGTGGGAGAAAAGGTGTTACCAATATTATTTAGGATAATTGTATTAAGGATCAGTTTGGAAAGACAAATGTTTAGGGAAGGATGGGATGTTAAAATAATTTCCATTGAAAGGTATATTATTCTAAAGCTAATCTTCAACATATTAAAAGTCATGCATTAAGTCATTATTACAAGAAGATATTTGAGAATTAAAAAACTTGCTAATGTCAAATATATTTGAACTGGTCCATCAAAATCAGTGTACCACTAATAATCATAATTACTCTAACACTGATTACTGAATATAATTTTTTGATATCCTTAGGTCATAGAATGACGATTTGTAAGAAATTTTTGTTTAAGCGTAAATATTTTTATGAATAATTATCTTGTAAGATTGTAACGACTTGAAATATTATGAATAAAATTAACCTTTTTGATCTAACAAAATAGAAAACACATGTACATATTTTTATTATTATATAAAATTGTATTCAAATTACCGTTATGTATCTTTAACATTGATAATATTGATTTTTAATAGTGATCACATGACTAGTATAAAATTAGGCTTTAAACAAATCCTTTTGGAATAGATAAAGGAATTGATGAAACCAACAAGTAGGATCGTACGCTATGAATCCCATTTATTGGAGATTTTGAGGGAGATATAATTTTTAGGCTTTTCTATAGACCAATCCCAAGTCGAATCTCATAACTTAGGAATGAGAAAAACTGTTTAAGGGGTAATTTTATGCTCATCGAGATAACGATCGAAACCATGTTCATCGAATGACTGCATGAAAAGTCCAGCGTCAAACAACTTACACTTAGGGAATGTGATGGATTAATAATTGTTTATGTATCAATACAATATAAATTGGAATATGTAAATTATTTTTTATATAATAATTAATATATTTTCATCCTATTATTGTTAGTTTGTAAATGATTTTGAAAGAATATATATAATTTTTTGTAAGTATACAAATTCATCGAAGAAATATATTTTAATGAATTAATCTATTATTGAATAAAATAATATGTTAAAAATATATTATTATTATTTAACATTTTTTGAATATAAATATTTATATAATTTTTATGAGGTCATATGTGATTTTTATTAGGGTTTGAAAACTGTTAGTCTCAAAACATGTTATTTTTCCATAAATTTTGGTTTTTATTTTTAAAAGTGAAAATTCACATATTTAAAAAATTATTTAGATAAAATTAAAATTATTTTTGTAATACAAATGTAAAAATATTCTAATAGTGAATATTTCATAATTTTTTGAGAATGTTAAAAGTTTGAGTCAAAACTAAATACAGTATAAGTATACAGTGTGTTTATGACATCATAAAGGCCCAATAGTGATGTAATAAATAATATAAAGTGTATCCTAGGAAACATATATGTTTTTTCTTATAAAAATGTGATTATATGTTTATCTTATTTATTTTATAAATCCTTAGTGAATCCTCTAAGTGTTATAAAATAATTTCAGATTTTAAAATCATTTCATTGAAAGTGGGACTCAACTCCACATAATATTGGTAAATATTTTATTATATTTGAACCATTTCCTTATAAAATAATTTATTCCAATCCCCTTTTTCAGATACAATTTGATGAAACCATTTAATGTTTTGTGGTTTTGAATATTTAATTACGTAGTGTCCAAAACCTAAATAATAAAGAAAAAACCATCCATTAAAATATTAACCCACAAAATCTCTAATTTAACTTCACTAAAAAACTTTTTAGAACGAGAAAAAACTTCCCTCTATTCCATATAGTCCTCCTAAGGTTCCCAAAAACTTTTACCTGGCCCCTCCCAAGCCTATGGAGTCACACATTAATGTATGGGATTCACTCTCTCCTCATTATATCAAGCATTTCCTTATTGATATCCCGTTTAAATTTCCATTCAATTATGTTTCGATAAATTATAACCTTTCCTTATTATTATCCATTTGATTCTTAATTTATGGGATCCCTTTTCAGCCCCAATTATCCATATTATAAACCATTATGAACTCCTATTACTATGCTAAAATTCAGTAATAGAATTTCCACCCTCCTCTTTTATCAAGAACTCATTTTATGTTATGTCCTTGAATTTCATTTTTTATTCTATTGGGACTTGTTCTTAAATATCCCCCATATTTTCCAATTGTTTTGTAAATTATTATATTCCCTTTCACTCTCATTTACCCTTCCCAATATCCTTTTTCTACACCCGTTACCATGCCAGAACATTGTAAGGGTTATATCCTTTCTAATATTTCTTCACATTTCATTTTATATTACACCTTAAATTTCCAATTACATATTTGGTGGAATGTATTTACATGTATTTATAAATATCCATATCATTTATAATTATTATATACCTATTTCACTCTCATAAACAAATTTAATGTATTCTTAAATGATGTCTTTATACTGCCGAAATTGAACCACGATTTTCAATGCCAAATAAAAGTGTAGTGAATATCATAACCATTTATCTATCAAGGATATTCACCATTACAAAAATATATTTTATTATTGGTGGATTATATTTATTGATTCCATTCCCCTTTATTGTGGATGAAGTTATAATGTTTAATGGATCCATGTTTTATGATTTATGTGGCACACTTAAGCGTGAGAATGAAATGATTATGAATATTTTCCCCTGATAGTGATCCAATGCATTGGGTAATATATTGTATCATTATACATCTTGTTGGGATATGGGTTTACATTATTCCTTTATGATATTTTTTCCACCATGATTTCTTAGAAGATTTATCCATGAATTATGTTTATGATGAAGTGTTTTAAGTATTTTCCACATTTACCATGTTATGATTTTCATTCTATATCATGCCTTATTATTAATAGTGACTTTATTCTCTATTGATATGATTATTGTCTAAAACATATATTATTCCTCATTTTATACCTTGTTTTTTCATACCAGTCTTTATAGATTACCCCTTTCTTATGTATGTCCTCAGGTTATCCCATGAAGTGCTATGTACGAAGGAACATTTTGGTCATCTTAAAGATGTTTTTAATAATTATGTTTCCTTTCATGTTTAATTTGATATGTAATATACCTAATTTCACCAAGACACTAGACCAATGAATCTTTTGTGTTGTATTAAGTGTAATTTTATGTAATAAAACATGTATTAGTGTGTAATAAATATAAGTTCTATTATATCTGGTATAAAAATATTAGTTTCTTTATTTTTTGGAACATGATTACAATACCCTTGTAAAATACCTTAAGGTTATGACTATGTGTAAGAAAACATCCCTAAATTTAGGAATGGATTAATTAATTGTTTTATCAAAAAATAAATCCCAATAAGGATACTACAAGTGGATTTGGTTCTAGAAAAGATGTACCTAGGGGTAATAACTCCGGAAAGATGATCTAGGACCAACACAAGGTAATTTGGTACATGATAACGGGGCCTACTGTACACCTGGTTGGACACTATTGGGGGATAATCTTTGACAAATTTATAAGCTCATTATGAACCATAATTATGGGAAAATATCCATAAGAATTTATGTTAAGAGATAGGTCATGAATAACATTGTTTGAATCCTATAAATTCTTAAGTTAAGGAGATAAATATAATCTCTACGTTATCCCTTTAATTTCATTAGATTACACCAGTATGTGTTAAATAGTGTAAAATTACTCATCCTGTAGTCTATATTTGATAATATAGAACCTGAATCAAAAAGTGCAAGGTTGGGTTATTTTCCATAGTTCCACACATTCTTTTATGTCTGGAAATTTTACTCGAACAATTCAAACATAACCACAAATCATAGTAGTAGAGTTCTCAGTGAAAACGAAAAATGGGGTAATTATTGCATAACATGTATATAACTCCTCCCCTGTCCAAAAATTGTGGGATGAAATTCTCATAGAATCTCTTCATACTCTATTTGATGTAATTTTTTTCAATTCTTGGCATGTATTGGATTTCCATATATTGTGCCAACATAAATTTTCATAAGAGGGAAACCATTCACCATACTGTAGATCGAGCCTAATTCTATATAAGTCCAAGGAGGATGACGAATATTCTTTAGATCCATCATATCATGCATATATATTATTTCCCTATGAGAAAGAATATCTAGATAAAATCATTGAGTCTACGGAAGGGATCATCCTCGAAGACAAGCCTCTATTTAGAGAATTCGTTTATGTATTTCTAAGGAACATCCTATTCTTCCTCCTAGATGGGAGGTTGAATTTTCAGTGAAGCTTATACCTAGGGAATTTATAACATACAAGAATCCATATATGACTGCTGTTGTGGATCTTGATGATCTAATGTTACAACTATAAGATAATCTAGAAAATGGGATTATATTCCAATGCAATTCAACGTGGGGTGCAGTAGTCCACTTCATCAAGAATAAGGATCATTCAATACACCATTGTATTGATTATCCTAAGCTCTATAAGACCATGATAATGAAAAACTATCTTTTCCAAGAATTGATTAATTGTTCGATAAGATACATAGAGAACAATACATCTCCATGGTGGATCTATGGTTGGGATATTTCCATGTTAGGGTAAAGAAAGTGGATATTCCAAAGACTGCATTTTGTACAAGGTATTAGCACTATGAGTACATAACGATTCCTTTAATACTCACTAATGCTCTAAAAATTTTCCTAGACCTAATAAATAGAGTCTTTATAGTTTACCTAGATAATTGTTTGGTACTATTTATAGATTATAATCTAATATACTCCAAAATCAAGGAGGAGAAGGTGGAGCATTTGAGCACTATTCTAATGTCCTTGTTAATGGATAAGCTCTATGAAAACTACAATAAGTGTGAGTTCTAGATGAATGAATTATCTGTTTTGTGGAATATCAAATCAAGAAATGATATATACATATATATATATATATATGGACCCTTAAAGGAAATAACATTTAAGGGATGGTTGAGGCCAACATAAATGATTGATATCTATAGCTTCCCTAGGTGGGCAGGATATTATCTCCAATTTGTGAAAAATTTCTCACTACTGTCGAACCCTCTTACCAAGATAACTCTAAATGGATTCAAGTTTCCATGGAATGATAAATGAGAAGAAAGATTAATGGAGTTGAAAATGAAGATTATCACTACCCCTGTACTCACACTACTCACTAGTGGGGATCTTTTTTTATTACTGGTGATGCTTTGAAGAAGGGAATGGGCTATGTGTTAATGGAAAATGATAATTCATATCCTATGATTCAAGGTAGTTTAAAATTCAGGAGAAAAAAAATCCCACACATGATATGGAGTTGGCATTAGTGATCTTCGCTTTGAAAATTTAGTGATATTATCTCTTTGGGGAGAAATGTGAAATATATATAGATAAAAAAAGTCAAAAATATATATATTCATACAAAGAGAGGTGAATATGCACCAATGTATATAGATACAACACATAATGTATTAGGACTTCTCTAACCAATACCATCTTAGTAATGAGAACAATGTGGATGATGTTCTAAATATAAAGGATCAATCTATTCTCTTATTAATGAGAATTAAGATGGATACGATCATATTACATTTGAAGAGGATGGACATGGGAATCATAATGAAATAAACATCAGCAATCCTTTCATAAATTATTTCTGAACCATATCTTGTTGAAAGGTTAAAGGATTCTCTAAAGGATGATATGTGAATTAAGAAGAATATTTAAACTATAATAAAATGGAAATCATCATAGTTTATTGTTAATGAAGATGTAATTGTTATATTTGGGATAAGAGAATGTCTTCCATCAAATCCATAGTTAAAGAGGGAACTATTGGATGATTCAAATAATTCGGCATTCTCCATTCTCCCAGGAAACACAAAGATGTATCGAGAACAATAAGAGATCTATTGGTGGTAAAACATGAAAAATGAGATTTATTAAAATATATAAAAGTTCATGGTATGTTAGAAAGCTAAGGTTGAATGGAAAAAGTCTAAGGTGATAAAGTAACCATTACCCATACCAACATGGAAATGGTAAAAATCACCAAAGAATTTGTCACAAAACTATCAAATACATACAAGGGAAACAATTATATCGACGTTATTATATATTATCATATAATGATTGAACACTTCACTATGATTTGAGTGGAATATCTCACTGGACCAGATGGTAAGTCTTCATGGAGTACCACTATAGATTATGTCCAATCAAGATACAAGATTTACCTCTATGTTTTGGAAAAGTTTCCATCATCCTCTAATCATATAGATAAAATTTTGTATGGCTTGTCACCATCATAACGATAGCCAATATGATCAAACTATCCAACCACTTTAGGAAATGTTGGGATATTTCTCAATGGAATTCAAAGGCAGATGGGGCCTAAATTTTAAATTCATTGAGTTCTCTTACAAACAATGCTTCCACTCAAGAATCCAAATGGTTCCCAATGATGCCCTTTTATGGGAAGATGTGAAAAAACTAACATGTTGGGATGAAGTTGGGGAATGAAAACTTCTAGGTCCTAAAATAGTCCATGAAGTGGTTGATAATGTTAAGGTCATTCAACAACACATCAACTCTTATCAGAGTCAAAAGAAGAGCTATGCTGACAATGGTCGACAAGAACTAGAGTTTGATGTTGGAGACATGGTATTCCACCACATATATCCCTGGAATAATGTGATGCAATTTTGGAATAAGGGAAAGCTTATTTAATGTTACATTGACACTTTTTAGATCCTTTGTTGAATCAAAGAAATTGAATATCAACTAACACTCCAACTGAACCTATTTCAAGTACATGATATATTCCATGTATCCCACTTAATAATAATCAATCTGGACCCATAAAATCCTCTAAATCCATTGGTGTTACCATTATAGAAAGACATTTCTTATGTCTATCATCGAGTAAAGATCCTAGGTCGCAGAGAATATGTTATATGAAATAAGACATTTCCCCTCATAAAAGTGTTGTGGAGTGACCACATGATTGAAGAAGCAAGGTGGGAACTAGAGGAGGTGATGAATATGAGTTACCCTAATCTGTTTTACTGCGGAAAAACAAAATTTTTACTTTCAAATTTCTAATGGGGGAATATAGTAATAACCCAACCTATTATGAATAAAATTCACCTTTTATATTTAATCAAATAGAAAATAAATGTACTTATTTTGTTTTATTATATCTGACTAGATTTAAATGAGAACTAGGTATCTTTGTCATTGATATAGTTGTTGAACAGTGATCACATGAATAGTAAAAAATAGTGTTATAATATATCCTTTTGGCAGAGACAAAGGAAGTGATGGCCTCAACATGTTGGACCATACCTTATGAAACCCATTTATCCAAAATTTTGAGGGAGAGAGTATTTTTTTGGATTTTACCTACACCAATCCTAGGTCAATATCTAATAAACTATATATATGGGAAAACATTTAAGGGATAATTTCATGCTCATTGAGATCACGACGTAAACCATGTTCACTGAACAGCCCCACGAAATCCCTATCATCGTGCACTATAAACTTAGGGTGTTTTATATTGCAATAAAGGCATATTTTTCAAATCCCTAACAATAAAAATATGTACAATATGTTTTATATTATAATGAATATATTTTCATCCTATTATTATTACTTTATATATTATTTTTAAAGCATAAATTGTATTTTTTGTTAATATTAATATTCGACTAAGAGATATATATTGAGTAATTAATATATTTTTTAAATAGAAAATATTTTAATAAAATATTATTATTAAATACTTTTATTTATTAAAAATAATTTTAAAATTTTTATGATGTCAAATGTAATATTTATTAGGTTTCTATAATCGTTATTTTCAAAACCCCTCAATTTTCAATAACTGTCAGTTTTTATTTTAAAAAGTGAAAATTAAATTATTTAGAAAATTATTTAGATAAAATGAATATTATTTTTTCAATCAAGATATCGAAGTTACCTAGTGCTGAATGTTTTAGATTTTTATTAGATAATCGAATTGTTTTGTAAAAATTAAATACAATATAAGTATATGGTCTGTTTTATGACATTATAGCACCCCAATATTGATACAATAAAAAAATAAATGTTTCCACTAAAACATATATGTTTTACCCAAAATATATTTTGATATTATGTTTTTTATTTAGTTTATAAATCCTTATTTAAATGTGTGACTCACATCCACATAGGCAAGGGAGATATTTTATTATCTTCCACCCTTGGAATTATAAAATAATGTATTAAAATCCCATTTTGTAGAAACTTTGGGAAAAAACCATGGTATTTTTTCTGGTTTTTAATATTTTATAATGTAGTGTCCAAAACCAAAATAATAAATAAATCTCCCATTTCCTCTATAAACCCATCCAAGTTTCCATTTCACTTCACTCATGCTCTTTTTAGCACTAAAAATCTTCACCCTAAACC
This sequence comes from Viscum album, assembly GCA_963277665.1. Classification (NCBI taxonomy): domain Eukaryota; kingdom Viridiplantae; phylum Streptophyta; class Magnoliopsida; order Santalales; family Viscaceae; genus Viscum; species Viscum album. The sequence continues at coordinate 527,321,643 of OY728150.1, forward strand.
CTAGAGTCCACTTAATACACCTTAATATTTAATGAAGCCACATGAAAGACTTTGGAGTTACACATTCAAGTAATAGATTCTATCTTACCTATTTATAACAAGCATTTCATTTATGATATGCCTTTTTAATTTCCATTTCCCTAAGTTGGGATACATTCTCACTTATCACCCTTACTTTCCATTTGATGCATAAATTATGGGACCCCATTTATCCCTCAATTATCGTTCTTACTAACCCTTATTTACACTCGTTACTATGCCAAAATTCTGTATGGGATTTCCCTCCCTCTTCTTTTATCTAGAACACCATTTATGTTATATCTTTTAATTTATATTTATCTGATGTTGGGATATGTTTTTAATTATATCCCTTAATTCCCATTTGATTTATAAATTATGAGATTCACTTTTCAATATCCTTAAAACCTCCTATGAATGTTTATGTACAATGTTTACCATGTAAAATCAATATAAGTGTTCTTTAATTTCTCCTCTTTTGTCAAGTTTAATTATAATGTTACACCTTCTATTTCCAATTCCTAATGTTAGGTAATTTATTCACAAGTCCCAATTATATTAAATTTATTTAATATTTGATGATAGATCCATTTCACTCTCATAAATCCAAATTATTAATTTCCATATGACACTATTATGTTTCCAAAATTGCACTGTGACTTTACATTACAAAATAACATTATAGTGAATACTATATCAACTTCTATATCAAGGGTGTAAAATTTTATGAAAATATAACACTTTTTTAGGGAAATTTATTTATTTATTCCTCACTCCTTTATCATGGAATAAATTATGATGTTGAATGATTCTATGTTATATGATCTATGTGGCACACTTTAGCATGGGAATGAAATGATTGTGAAGAGTTCACCCGGATAGTGTTCCAATGCATTGGGTAATGTTAAGTATCATGAAATTTTATATTTGGGTAATGGTTTATGTGATTATTTTATGGTTCTTTTCCCACGATGATGTCTTATAAGATTAAGCATTGATATATGTTTATGATGTAGTGTTTAAGTTGTTGCCACATTTCCCATGGTATGATTATCATGTTATATCATGAATTATTCTTCATGATCCCTTTATTATTAATTAATATTCTTTTTGATTAAAATTTATTTTACCCATAATTTTATACATTTTTTATTCCCTTACTGGGATTTATAGGTCAACCCTGTCTTATGTATGTCCCCATGTTATCACACACAATGTTAAGTATGGATGAACACATTGCTCTTGTTAAATAATTGTTCAATAAATATGTTTCCTTTAAAGTTTATGATTTTAGGAAATGTAACTAATTCAAAAATGAATCTAGACCTATAGATCTTTTTGTTTTAATTAAGTGTAATATTATGTAATAAAATTTGTATTAATTTGTAATAATGATAAGGGTTGTTATAGAGATGTTGGGACAATTGAATAAGAACTATTTATTGAAAACCAAGATCAATAAACAATATAGTCATCCAAAGCTAATCAAAATGATTTTTATAATGAGTAAAGTGATAAATAGATTTTTAAATATCTCTTAAAAGTGCTTCAATAGAAAATAATATGAATAATATTCTTGTTTGATTACTTCTTTAAAGTGTTGTCGAAGTGGGATTGGAAGCTGTCTTGAAGTTCCCAGAATTCATTTGTCGTTGCTTTTATAGTTTGGTAGAGAGCATTATAAAGGGAAATCATGTGTTTTAAATTTTTCACAATTGATTAAGAGAAACTTATTAAAGAATATTCTTTCCATATTTTATTGACGAATTCAGATTAGGAAGGTTAGTTCTTTTAATTGGTGTAGAGAACCATTATGAGATGTCTTTAGTTATGATTTGATTTCACGAAGTTCAACATAATAAGAGTGAACAAATGAATTTATCATAATGAAAAAAATTCTATTATGAAATCATAATTATGAATCGGATTTAGACTGAGGATTTTTTAAAAAATTTATAGCGTTAAAGCAGTCAAATATATATCCAAAATTGAAGGGAAATTAATGGTGTTGAACCAGTAAAAGAAATATCAAATATTTAAGGATTATTGATGATTTAGATAACATAGTAATGTGGTAAGAACATTTCATATTCATTTTAAATCAATTTTATTATGTCTAAAAAATTAAGAGAATAATTTTTGTATTCTATGATTTTCATCAATCTTGAATGAAGAGTGATATGATCTGTAATTCTAGAAAGTATAAATTTATAGATCGTGTTTTATTGAAGAATATTTACAAATAGAAGAAGATAGAGGAAGATACAAGATCGTATTCATATGATTATCATATTGTAATATATTATGAGACCGTGAAAATCATATTTATATTTCTGGACTGAGGGAAAACAAATTTATAAGTTTTTTCATTGGTATTTTAAAAGAGTATTATTTTTTATTATGAAATCATACATTGGAGTCCAACTAGGAAATTGGACAGGATATCATCACAAAGTCCTTAATAATTTCATTCCTAATTTAGGGTATGAATTTTAATAACTGTTTTAAGAACAAATTTTTGAATGTTTATCATGAAGAAACGTAACATGTTTGTTCTATGAACTTTTTATTCGATATTTATTTTAATTAATGAACATTCATTATTGTGTACATCATAGTGCTACATGAGTGTAACGGAATACCCTACTCATTTTATTCCACATAATAGGATCTTTTTCTAGTGGACTGTGTTGTATTGGATTGTTTACGAACCACACCAAGGATATAACTACTCTTGCTGAGTAGTGAACCTTATAAATTATTTTATTCCTTTAGATATCTGTTCAACATGTTTTTAGTAGAGAAATTCATAGTTTATAAGAGAAAAGGGTTATTCCAAAATCAAGGAAACATAAAAATAAAAAGACATCATTAATGAACCACATCCACCTCTTTGTGATACAAGAATATTGACTATGTAATAACAAGTGGTATTAAATAAAAGGTTCCCTTAATTTACTCTTTATCAATGTTTTGAAGATAATTTTTGATGGAGAATCTGAATTGTGTGATCAATAGTTGGATTCCAATATTCTATAGAATGAAAAATAATATCTGTAAAGATAGATTGATGCATTTTCTTATGTATATTGGGAGGATGTTCTGGAATCTAAAATATATGTGTTTCCTTTTATTGATGAGAAGCTTCCTCTAACACTTGTTGAAAGAAATAATCTTGATAATGATGGAAGATCCAATAATACTTAAATCTCATCATTTCCATAAAGGAAGTTTTTAAGAGTGATGGGTGTTTCTAATAAAAAATGGATTTGGTATATATTGAAAATATATATAAAGGAGATAAAATAGTGAAGAATGAAAAATTAAAAATCTGGGACATAAAGTATGAATTTTGGAAAATGGGTGTGTATGAATATATTGGGGACTTCTTTACAAGAGTAAAAAATATTTTTATGACTATCATATGTTCTGGTCCAATGTTGAAAGATTCTATATTTGTCAAAATATATTAATAATTATTCCTCAAATGGTTGATGTTAATGTCTCCTCATTGAAATATATATATGTTAAAAAACCTCTGGATGATCATCATAGTACTCTTATTACATGTGAAATGAGAAGGGTAAATGTTGTGAAGGTAAATAAAATATGATATATAAATTCTATTCAAGGTAGAAAAGAAATAAATGTATAAAAATCTTATCGAGGAAGATGATGTTGAAAACTCTAACATTTAAAAGGAGGAATGTAGAAAACCTGATGAAATTCTACCCTTATTTTCTCAAAAAAAGGAAGAGATAATTATAAATAAAAATAACAAGTTACCTAGAAGTGTTTTCAATGTGGATTCATTGGAAACTTTGTGGCTAATTATCATTCTGTAATAAAAGAATAGGATAGGTTTGAAGAATAAAGAAGGAAAAAAGAGTCATTGAAGAATTAGGGTGACAAAGATAAGTCATTATCAAGAGGGAAAGATAAAAAATTTCTATGCCTAAATAGAAATTTATCTTATATAAAAATGATGAATAAGAATATAGTGATTCTATATCCAAAAAATCATTTTTTAAAGATGGAGACAATAATTTCATTACAACAATGAACAATGAATAGTTCAAAAGAAGCATTTCTAAAAAATACGATACCAATTTATAATTATATCTTAAAGAAGAACTAAAAGAATGTTTGTGGAAGATTGGGAGGATTGAAAAAAGAAATCAAAAAGCTGAAAAATTAAAAGACTTCAAACAGTCAAGAATTAATTCCTTATTAACAGTCAATATAATGAAGTAGATTGATTATTTTAAAAAAATTCATTATAAATAAAATTATAATAACACATAAATGGATGTAAAGTGGAAGGAAAAAAGAAGAATAATTTGATCATTTCTAACCAAAACATTCAAATGTTGAATTGATGGTTAAAATTATTGAACATTTCTTAAGGAATTTTTTAGATAGGATAAATCTAAGAATGATTAGTAATTACTCTAAATGGTTTAAAACAATGCTTATGTAATTTCAGACTTGAAGAAATAATGGAAAGTTATGTATGTGTTGAAAAACAATAGACTAAGGAAGTCATATGTTTCTAAGAATTATGAGTATGAAAAAGTTTCTAAAAATTTTGTTTTCTATAAGGATAAAAATAAATTTATGATGAAAAAGAATAATATAGTCGATGAATTTTTTTTTGTTATCAACAAAGTTCAGATATGAAAGATAAAAAGGTTATTGAGAAAAAAAAATTCAAAACTCCATTCAAAATGGATGTTTAATAGGAAAATATTCATTCTATGGATATAGTTGGTATTATGGTGTATTCAAACCCATGGGAAATATGTGTTGGTTTAATAAAAAATATTACCTCTCTTCCACAAATTATAGAGGGAATGTTTTTTGGGGAATTCAATCCCCACAAAGTAAGAAACATGAGAAATATGCTCTAATGAAGTTTGAGAAGGTTGTTTAAAAAAACCTGAGATGGTTAGAGTATGCTTTCAAAATAGATTTCATCCTATATAAATTATACGTTAAAAATCTGATATACCTAGAAAACTTAAAAAAAGATGTTTTTTTGTATCATTCACAACAAAAGTTTCATAATTCCTAGAAGATAGAGATGAAGAATGATATGGGGAAAGAAAATTCTATTGTTATAGAAACCATTTTGAATGATACAGACAGAGAATGAACTAGGATTCTTGATTATGGTTATTCTTCACATATGATATGATATTTAGTGATTTTGGATTTTGTGAATTACTTTATAAAAGGAATAGTAACATTTGGAAATGATGAATCTCTATGAAAAATAGGTGTTGGATTGGCCATCATAGTGAATAAAAAGTTGAGATCCCCAAAATCTTTGTCTATTGATGGTAAGAAACACAACATTTTATTCATTTCAAATCATTGTGATTATGGAAACAAAGTCATGTTTATAAAATATGGATTTTTTGTGAACTTTGGGGAATATAGAAAGATTGTTATAAGAGGAAAATGTATAAATGGACTCTTAATTCATGTTGGAGGAATAGAAAACTCTTGTAACATAAGTTGAAGTAAATAATTTGTGGTATAAAAGGCTATGATACATGTTCCATAGAAACAAGAGATGTTTTTCAAAGTGAGAAAATATCCATGATTACTAATATGTTAAGAATAAGAGATTGGAGTTTCACTATTTTTCAGAAAATATGAATTACTAATTTAGTGCAAAATAAGTTTGTGACTTATTCAAAACAACCATAGGAACTTATCTATTCCAATATATGTGGTCCAATTAGAAAATATCCAACTAATGGAGATATGTACTTTATCAAATTAATTGTTCACTTTACTCAAATAACTTATTTTATGTATGTGATACATAACTAATTTTCTCTAAATTTGTTTGAATTTTTTCAAATTAATGATGATATGATATGTGATTATTCATTAAAGAAGTTTAGAATTTATACTAGTGGGGAATAATGAAATAAATAATGTTAATTTTATCTTGAGAAGCATGGAATCCAACATCTGTTCAGTTCACCATACACTCAAAAAAATTGGGTTGCTGAATTGAATAATATAGGTCTTGTTGAAGTAGTTATAACTATGTTACGTGAACATGATCTTTCTCATTATTTTTTGAGGAAAGCCATGAGAACTATTATGTATATTAAAAATTGATATCTCTATACTCCATGTTTATATATAACTCAATATCATATGTTTTAGTAAAAAACACCATGTTCTAAATACTTAATAGTTTTTTGGAGTCCATGCATCATAACAAAAAAAGATGGAAACGTTGGTAAATTTTAGATCAAAGGCGATGTTGTAATTTTTCTTCGACATACTTCAGAAGGTAGAGGATATCTATGATTCAACAATGAAATAGTAATTGTTGTATATTCAATTGATTTAAAAGTTATTGAAAATGATGAGGAAGATAAATAGATTTGGGAAGACAATTATACTGAGAAGGAGAAGAAATTTTTTGTTAACAATTATGATATGGATATTGATAGATATAATGCTACTTAAGAATAAGGATTAGATTCAGTTATTTCAAGTGATGATAAACAAACTCAAAAATCTCATTCGGGGATGATGAATCAAGTGGAGGCTTAGAATATTATTGGTGATCAATATCATAAGGTTCAAACATGAATAACATCTAATGTCTTTACAAAAACATCATACTTTTCAAAATTCAATCCAAATAATGCGAATGAAACCATATGGAATGGGTTCAATCCATGAATAAAAAGCCGGATCAGATTGAAGGGAATGATACATGGGAACTCATACATAATCTAGATAATAAAAAATTTGTTCGTAAAAGGTGAGTTTTTTGAATAAAACTAAATGAGAATGGTAAAGTGAGAAGGAAAAAAGACAGAATAGTTTGAAAAGGTTACTCATATACAGAATTCATTTTTTTCATTAAAATAATTATCCTATTGAAAGGATAGAATCAATAAAAATATTTTATTATATTTCTTCCCTACAAAGTTACACATTTTTCAAATTAGTGTGTAGTCATAATTTTATAATGGTGTTCTTGATAAGGAATTGTTTATTGAAAAACCATACAACTTTGTGGTTGGGAAATATGTAAATTAGGTGTGCATGTTAAATAAAGAGTTTTATTGGATAAAATAATCTCTACGGTAATGTTATACCAAATTCAATAAATTCTTAAAGAAGATTAGTTTTATGAAAAGAATATTTGATAGTAATATGTACCCCAAGGAATGTCATGAGTTTTATGTAATCTTAATTGTCTATATTAATGGCATTATCATTGCTGGGAATGATGAATGTTATTGTGAATGATTTTATAAATAGATGAACATGTTGTTTGAGATTTCCTTATTGGAAGAAATGAAAAAAATTATTGGGTTACAAATCATAGAAAATAATACAAATTTTTTTATTTCTCTGGAAATGTAATTTGATGAACATTAAAAGAAGTTCGACCTAGAAAATGAAAAATTATATTCCACACCAATTTCAGTGGGAAAAATGTTTTCTAAAGATGGAGAAGGTAAGAAGATTGATCATAAAGAGTTTTAGAATCATATTCTATGTTTTTTGTATTTGTCTATATCAAAAACTAACATTTTTTTTGAAGGTACCTTATCTGAAACATTTGAGAGTGGTTCAATAGAATCACAACAATTGACTAGAAAAATTATACATATATATATTAAAATATTTTTTTTGATATTAGGTGTGATCGTTCAGAAATCATTTATTTTTATGGGTATTCATATGTTGATTGGGTAGGAAGATGTTTATGATAGAAGATTTACATATGGGGGATTGTTCTTTCTAGGAAAGATTTTTCTTAATTGGCATTCAATGAAATATAATTTAGTAACTCATAGTACATTTGAAGATGAGTATGTTGCTACCAATCAAGACACTTTACATCTTATGTGGATGATGACTTAGTTAGAAGACTTACCTTTTGATGTGAAGTTACCATTTATCTTGTGTTGTGAAAATCAATGTGCAATAAACCTTACCAGGAATCCAATACAACATTCCAATTTAAAATATGTTAATGTCAAATAGCATTAAATCAAATATAATGTTGATATGAATGTACTAAAGCTTTATTGTGTTCTTAAATTGGAATATATTTCGAAAATTTACACAAAATCTTTACCAAATGAACCTTTCCACAAATTAATGTTGAACATGGGTATCCAACATCATTATTTTCAAGTTTGAGTTTTGTTTTTGTTTCTTCTATATAATTTTTCTATTTGTAGTGTTGTCAAGTGGGAGAATGAAATAAAAATATATCCATGGTTATGTTCTAAACCATTTAAGGAATCCTTTAAAAAGGTGGATTTATGGGTAACCTATGAATCTAGCATGTATGTGTGTGAATTATTCTAGCTGTATGATGCAGTGGTTATAGTAAAAGAAAACATTTTTTAATAAGAATGTTGAATAGACAAAAAAGAAAAGATTTGTTTATAGAAAATTCAATCATGAAAAGAAATAAGTGAGGAAAGTCTGATCATGTTGATGTTTTTTCATGATTCACTACTTATTCATGGTAGGTGTTTTCTATTTATAAATCTTCTTACCTAAAATGAGTTATCTATAGTATGATTATGATTATTGATGAGTAATCCATAGCTTGAAATTATAAATATTAGTGATTTATAAATCAGGGTATACATCAAAATATAATGGGGGAGACTGTTATTTCTAATTTGGATTGAGATGGTTTTTAGCAGTCTGAAGATGTTGGTTTTATAAGTGTGCTCTCTGTTTTTTGTAAAATAAGATAAATCATTTTAATTTTCAAAATATGATAGTCTTACTGACCATCATTTTAAGAAAAGAGACTCACAATGCTTATTAAATTCCATCATATTGAGAAGATGTTTTCTAGAAGAAAAATTTCATCAGACCCACCATGGGTCTAGAATGAAAGGAATATCATGGAGAGGTTCTACTTCGGTGTCTAACTAGCATTGATGAAAATATGGCAATGGTATGAAAATTTTTTATTTCATAAAATACATATGTTTTCTAATAACATCCGATTCAATACTTATGAATGAAATGGGAGAAAATGTGCTTCCAATCTTATTTCAGGTAATTGTATTTAGGACCTGTTTGTAATGAAATAATTTTCTAGATGTAGGGAAAGACTCAAAATATTACATTGAAATTCATATAATGTTAAATTATTTCTTCAACATATTCAATGTCCTGAAAGAAGTCATGTGTACCAGAATTTTGTGAATGAAGGAAATTAATGAAGTCATTTTTTCTAGAACCATTCAATTAGAATGGATGTTCCAATAATATTTAGAGTTATTATTCCACTGATTAGTAATTAAAATTATTTTATATTCTTATGAAATCATTGGTATATTTAGCATTAAATTTTGTTGTAACAGAAATATTTTTACGAAGATTTTTCTTGGGAGATGTTGGAAGAATTGAATAAGACAAGTTTTTTAATGATCAAGATCAATCAATAATATTGTCATCCATTTCTCATAAAGATTATTTTTTTATTGATTCTGGTGATAAATAAATTTTTAATATCTTTAACATGTTGTTTTAGAGAGAATAAGAAGAAGAAGAGTCTTTTTGGAAGATATTCTTGAATTTGTTGTGAAAGGGGGAAATGGAGCATGTTGGAAGTTCCAAGAATTGATTTGTCATTTTTTTTTCAATTAGTGTCACAAATTATAATGAAAAGAAATATTTTTTACATTTTTCACGATTAATATAGATAAACATATTGTATAATCTGTTATTTTCATTATATTTAGGAAATCTAAATTGGAAGATTAGTTTTTCAATAGGTGTAGAGAAACTCTATGAGATGTATATAGTTCATATTTTTTTACAAGTGGGTCATTATAATCTAAGTAAAAAAATTCCTTTATCATAATGAATAAATCATATTGGGAAATTGGAATCTAGAATCAAAATCAGTCTGTATATTGGTTATGAAGTTTCAGGAAATAAAGAATTCAAAGAGATATTAGAAATTAACAGGAAATTTAATGTGATGAACAAGTAGAAAAAAGTTCTCATATTTAAAGAATAATAAAGAATCAAGAAATTTTAAAAATGGAAAAATATTTGTGGAATACCACTTAAACCATTATCAAATGACTATAAAAGGAGGAGAATACTTCTTATATTCTATGACTTCAATTTCTTTTGAAATAAGATAGAGAAGGTCTGTAATTATAATAAGAAGATGTTTCTGGATTTTTTTCTTGATGATTTTTTCCAAACAGAAGAAGAATGCATAAGAGAAAGATCATATTCATCTAATTTTCATACTGTGTGGGATTATGAGACAAATAAAATGATATTGATATTTACAAATTGAGGAAGTAGATGTTCAGAATTGTTTTTATGGCATTCTGACATAGTATTATTTATGTATTGAGCAATCAATGTTTGGAATCACACTGGGAAATTTGATTGATTATCATTATGAAGTCGATAATATTTTCTTTCCAAATATAGGGTTAAAATATAAAGAATTGTTTTGAAGAGAATATTTTAGAAATTTGATCAAGCACCACTGTAACATAATTTTTACACAAAAATATTATTACATCTTTGTGCTACTTGAATGACATGAACTATTTTATTGATCATAGTGCTATATAAATGTAAATCAATATCAAAATCATTTTATTCCAAACAAAACTGAATATTTATAGTGCATTTAGTGGTATTGGGTTGGTTAAAAATTATACTAAGGATGTAGCTACTCTTAATAAGTAGTGACCTTTGTGAATTCTTATGTTCATATGGATATGTGTTTGATTTGTTGTCTACAGAGAAAGAAATCATTGAATGGAGGATAATGTTGTTTCAAAAGTAAGGAGACATAAAAAGAAATGATATGAATATTTCAACCCCTCCCCTATACGTCAAAAATAATACCGATTGTGTAATTACAAAAACCCTTTTAAAAACCTTTTTTAAACCCAAATGAAATACGCATTTTGATAAAAATAACATTTTTTCCAAGAACCCATTTTCAATACCAAAATAACCTTTTCCTTTGATGACCCATTTTTAATACCAAAATACCAAAAAATGAAAAACATGGTTTTTCATTTAGGAAATTAAGAAATCATTCAAATTTAGTAAATAATACATTAAATTCAATGATGGAATAAAATTCATTGTCACCATGTAATTTGTAATTGGAGTATTTCTTTTTTATTTGTCAAAAAATTCCATATAAACCACATAAAAAGACTCATTTTAAAAAAATGAATAAATTTTAAATATATATAAAAGATCCATTATAATAAATTTATATAAATAAACATATTGAATAATATCAACAATATTAAATGGAGTAAAATATTTGATAATTTAATCATAAAATTTTAAAAAGGGATTTTTAAAACAAAACATCCTATTAAACATTGAAACATTTGATTCATAAAACTAATCAAAAAACTACATTACAAAACATTAAATATATTTATAATCGATAAAATTATTGATATAACATGTAACCATGGTTTTAGTTACACCTTACAAAATAATAAATAACCATAACATGAAGATATATTTCAAGGAAATGAGATTGAAACAAAGTCCCTTTAATTGAGTATGATCCTTCAAATGTGTATTTATATCCATGAAAAATAATTTTTTTAAAACATTTACCTTCATGAGAACCTTTTTCTTGTTATTGTTACATGTATTTCACTTATTAGCATGGTATATTGAATTACAAAATCAATTAATATAATGTCTGTTGTTTTGACCATATTTGGATTATGTGTCAAAATGATTAAGGTTCATTTACTATGGCCAAGGGGGTCATTATATAAAATATTGTGAAGAATGATCATTAAAAAATTACCATAATTATTCATGAATTATACTATTAAAACTAATCATTAAATTTGGATATGAAAAATGAACTAACGTAACAATTATAGCGACGATAAGATATACATACGTAGGAGTGACATTTTAATTTTTAAATGAACATTATAAAAATAGGGAAAGTAACATTTATATTTCCAAAATTACAAACATAAATTAAATACCATATTATTTAATTTTATATAATTATATATATAATTATTTTTTAGTAAAATTAATTGAATCTCTTTAAGGATGCAGTAGTACACACATCTATAAACAACATTATCAATTTTTCAATGTTTCAAAAGATAATAAATAAAATGATACTTTATATTTAAACAATATTAACTATATTATTAATATCATATATATTTCATGTATATAAAATATTTTTATTAATCCCATAGTTAATACATTCCATGTATAATGTTAATGAATTACATGTCCTTGAGGAGGCATTAGTGCACACATCAAAAACGATGTTCTAATATTTCAGAAAAATAGAATGAATTTAGATATGACTAATATAATTATTATGTAAGTATAAAGGCATAAAAATAATATATGTTATATAATAACATTATTAACATCATAATTATAGTCCATGATTTGATTTAATGGAAAAACGAATGACATTGTTTTGCAAGGCCGTAGTCCACCATATGCACGAACTGTGAGTTCATACCCCATTTAATGGAAGTGTGTGTAGGTGTAGGTAAAAAACATAAAAAATAATAAAATAATAATATATATAATTCTTATTTTATTATATATTAATTGATTAATAATACATTAGGTGGAGGATAAATAAATAATATAAAAGTGCTTGTTGTAGAACGTTACCTCTTCATTGGGTAAATCCTTTTGGTTTCCACCTATGTACTCCAATGGATTTCTTTTTTCTCAATTTGATGATTATATAATGAGATAAGGCATTTTTTAATATTATTTTTGATTACTATGGATCATACAATGGGCCTTATATGTCTGAAGAACTGAGAGCAATGGGTTTCCTATTATAATGGGGGGAGGATTGAGATTCTTATAAATACCCAATGGTATACACTACTACGAGGTCTCCCATAAATAATGTGCCAAAAAATTAGAAAAATAATGGTTTATATGGAATTTCTCGTTGATCATAATTTACACACCACAAAAATAAAATAATTCTTATAATTTTTCTTATGCCTTTATGTTTAATCAATTTTATATTTATAGTTTTTACTAAGGTAACATATATATTTGGGTAATTTTTCGTTAATGAACATCATAAAAATATATTTATTAGTTAATTTATAAAAAAATATTGTATTTATGAATTAAAATTCACTAAATATGTGGGTTTAAGACTAATGTTTAAAAAAATGCATGTGATGAATCAAACCCCATTTTAACATTATTCACATTAATTAACATTGAAAATTTCACTCATTGTTATGGTAAAAAAATATAGTTAAACTTATTAGAATATAAATATAATACTAATCCAAATATTTATACCCATTTTTCAAAATTCAATTCACTATAGTGGAAAAATTAAATTTAATGCAAATCCCACATAAGTGGTGAGAAAAACGGCCTTTGAAGATAAAATGTAAAAAACTTCACTTTGATTTATATCAAAATTCATTATAAAAATGATTAAAATGGACTAAATTGGATTACTATATTTATAATTTATCTAATAAAACATTAAATCAAATACACAAAATTAATTAACTTTATATATTTTCTAATGAAAAATAAATATTTCAATTAAAAATAAATATTTTTCTCTATTCATCAAAAAACAAATCTTCTCAGAAAAATTCCAAAAATTCTCCCAAATATAATTTTGAAATTACTATTTAATAAATGAAGTTAATTATACAAACTAAAATTACAAAAATTTTATAAATTTATTTTTAAACTATGTCCACAATTATAAGGTTGTAAATCAGCCTTTTTTGAAAAAATATAGATGTGTGTGATTAAAAATAAATGTATTCTAATCACATACCTACAAAATCTATTGTATTAATGTAAAAAAATTAGGAACATATTTATATACAATATATTTTTCCTTATTCATACACACAAATATAATGGATATGCGATAACCACCATATTAAATAATAATAATAATAATAATAATTTATAATTCGGTGAAACTATACAGTATTTGTAACTCTTGTTATAATGGAATTTAAATAAACATGGAAGAAAATATATTTCAAATAATCACATAATGTTACATCCTACCCTCATAAAAATGAATTAATCCCTTGATATTTATCTTTGTTATGAATTGTTCTATATATTTATATTTCATTAATTGAAACCCATATCGAAAAAATTAAATAAACAAAACATTCTTTGATAAGGGAATGTGGGAAACATAAAGGTCAACTGAAGATAAAAATAAACTCTATTCCTTATAGGTATAACACTAATATGAAATTAAATGGTTCATTTGGAAGTAACAAAATAATTCTCATCGAATAATAGAGAGTGATAGAGAATATGGTCAAGGGGAAGTTAATGATGAAAAATACAAGACAAACAGATCTAGAAACGATCACTGATTTCATAAAAAATGATTGTAATTGGAAAAAAATTTATATGAAAATCATATTCCTATATTTTAATTATTCCTTTACCATATTTACTAATATCATAAGGTAATATTATTTCTTGATGATTAGAGATTCATTCTCAAATCAATTTCTACTATAAACTCATCTCCTTCTCCAAACAATGAGTATCCAAGATGAGTTTTCATGTCTGAAGCACTATAATCAACTTCTAATTGATCAAATATTCCTCAAAAGGATAAAAAATATATTCTTTATATCTTTATATATTAATCAATTAAATGGTAAACCCATAGTAAGATATTTCCCAATATTATCAATCATTAATGTGTTGAGATAATACATTAATATTTAATGTTAAAGAGTAGAGGAATACATCTCTTTAAATGAATCCCTTATATAAAAATAATCCACAATAAACATATCCCAAATATTTTATAATCACTTTATGATGACATCAACTGAAACATTATAAGGAGTGTCTAAAATGATGAACATAGGGTTAACCTTCAAAAACTATTGTGTTCCCTGGTGCTTCTATGACTTCACCTGATTGCCCAACATAAATTCCAGTAGAAGAAAATGATTTTCCCAAAACTTTTTTAAGATGGTAATTACATAAAAATTGAGTAATTATCTTTGGTCAAATGTTAGAATAATTTATCAACTCATTAAAACAAAAACATATCACCCTTTACATGATATCTGTTATCTCATTTTCGATGGTTCATGATTCTTTTCATTACAATCACAAACCTTGTGACCAAACATATCACACATGCAATACAATATATGTAACACCCCAAGCTTCCATGGTACGTTTCCCTTCGAATAATGCGATAGCGTGTGTTGTACGCTACCTCGAGTTCTAACACACACCACAACTAATTAAACTAGCCGTTGTGGATAGTAATACCTACTTTTTGAAATCATATATATTTTATATTTCAAAATGGACTTCATTTTTGTATTCGGAATATTGAAATTAGCCTAGGCTGAAATTTTGGTACTTTTCGGATAACTTTTATATTTTGATGAATAGTGAAAATTACTAAATTTTAATTAAAAACAACTTTTTTAATCAAAATAATTAATAGTGATAAATTATGAATTTGAGTGGTTTTAAAGTATATTTAGAATATATTTTTACCATTTAATATAATGTTGGTCATTGGACATAATTTTACAATTAAACCGAACATAAACAAGTGTCAATCTTTTGATAGTTATTACCTCTTAAAAACACGCTTTTTGTTTTGACAGCGGGAATTAATTTTAAATTAATTTCTGCCACTTCTGTGTTTTGAATTTAGGAAAATGGATTCCATATTTGGAATCAGGATGTTCAAATTGTGTAAATAGGTAACTTTTATTTTTAGACATTTTGAATAGTTACTGTGGTAAATATTTTATTTACCATGGTTAAAGGGTAAATCCGGTAAATAAGGGTTAAAAAATAATATTATAATAATACGAAATTACCCTAAAACGTGTCCTAACCTTATTGGTGGACATATACCCGACCATGGGCATCCTTGGGTCAATTTGGGGACCCCTTGGAGCCACTTGTATGTGGTAGGGACACATTATATTAATAAAGTTAAAATAAAAATAAAAATGGCATAAGCTTACATCTTTTAGAAGAACAATTTTTACATAGGGTTATACATGTTGGATTTTCGATTATAAATATTCATTAGAAAGGTAAAAAGATTTCCTACATGATGATATTTTATTTATAATTTTTAGACATCAAATAAGTTAAATTATTAATGACACAATAATGATGCAATGTTTACCTCATTAATAAATCATTGAAATAAATAATATTATAATGATTAAAATATTATCTAAAACCTGTCCAATTATTATTGGTTGATGTTATTTATAATATGCGTCATCTTATCTTCGACCTCAATGATTTTTGGACCATTATGAACCGAATATAATTATATTATAAAGTAATACTTTCACTCTTTCCTAAAGAGCCCCTCCTCTCCCTTATAAAAGGAGACCACTTCTACTCATTCCTCACACCTCTCAAGCCACTTGGCTCGTCCAAACTCTGCCCAACTAAGCTCCCCACATCCCTCTCCTCCTCCTTGAAGCTTCCCCTTAGGCAGAAAGCATTTCAACAAGTCCTTTGGTTCTAACCAAAGTGAGTTACCTAAATTAAAGGTAACGATTTCTCTTAAATTATTTTCATTTATTTTGCTTCTCCAACCCCCAAACTCTTTTTATTTCCTTTCTTTTGTAACAACACCAGTATCCTCAATATACTAGGATGTTGTTATAATATGGATTCAAACTACACATACACACAACTCCATCTAATGGATGATGAACATAATGTTTCTGTGGATGGCAAACTAACGCCTCACGAAACGATGATTGTTCAAATACATCTTACCGCCTCTCATGGTGGCCATTATGATGGCACTGTAATTAAATATGATATTAATGATATATATTTTTTATATAAGCTTCTGTAATTACATTTTATTTCATATCCTTATTCGATTCATGTTGTATATACATACGATAATTTCATTTGAGGAAGTGCGGACTACCGCCCCCTTAAAATGATATGACTCGTTCATACCACACATGGAACGTATAAAGGATGGTGTTAATGAACTTAAGTAACATATATAAAATATTATATTATACTGGAATAATAATATACCTATGTATCATTTTGATTCAATTCTTTTAAAATGAAAAATTAAATGGAAGTAGCGTTCGTGCGTACGTGCGGACTACCGTCTCCACGAACGCGATGAGATTCATTGTCCATCATATCCATTCAAGTATAATTATAATTTGATGATTTAAAAATAGTATCTAAGGACTTTATATCATTCTGGATATGAATAATATACATCCCATTAATAACGAATATGGCTCACATAACAAAGAATATAAAGTAAAATGAACCCGTTAACACCCGAAATGACGATAATTCTAAGATATTATTAACAAATCAATGTTAAAGATCATATATGATATCATATTAAAGTAAATGATTCTTGTATTATTCAATAACAATTATTTCACCATTATACAGGAGGTAAACCTACCATCGACCAAGGAAAAATTACAAAGTAAGGGATTCTCTCATCTCACTTTCAATTCCGTGAGATTTCCATTGTTCGCTACTAAATTATTGAAAGTGGTGTATTGTGTACTTCCATTTGATATATATTATCATGATTCACTTTATATTCATGTTATTCTGTAAATCATTTGGTGGTTATTAACTTTTGGCCATGCGACTCAGTTGATTAACGTGGTAAGGGATTTTCTTATCTCACTTTTAATTCCGTGAGAATTCCATTGATCACCACTTAATTATTGCATGTGGTGTATGTGTACTGCCCATGATTGTATTCATTGTGTAATATACTTTAATTTATGGGTATTTACATCATCATGTTATGATACTTCTTTCATGGGTGTATGTTTCGTAAGTTACCTAATCGATAAGGGAATTTGAGATTTCAATTTCCACTCATTTGGCTTTACACATATTTCATTGATTATATTACTCCAAGATTATGTGTGGAATCGCTATTCATTTGATTATGCCTTAATTTCCACTCCCCTTTCTGTGGATATACTTTTGATACACATAATCACTCCATTGATAAATTCTCAAGTGATCGGTATGAACTTGATAAGAGTAATTTTAACTCAATCTCCATTTGTTGAGTTAAATATCCAATTCGTTGGTGTTGTTTCTACAAGAATATGTGTGAATATCATTTGATTGTTTTACACTGAATATTCAATCATATTTAGTGTATTTATATTTTTCACACATAATTATGTCGTTGATTTATCCTTAACCTAAGGATGCGGCCTTTATGAGAGATTTTATCTCAATTTACATTGAACTGAGACTTCTTTGTTGATATACACCAAATCACTTTTATGCGGTGTATATAATGTACTTGACATAGTATATCATGAATCCATTTATTCTCATGATATTACAAAGTTTTTATTACCTCAATTATTTGTATTCAAGTGTCTCTCTTTTGGTTAGAACCTCTAACCAAAATACCATTTTAAAATGTTTTAAAGACTTATTCTTCTATATCTTGCTCATTAATGTCCATGTTTTAAAAATGGTTTTAAGGATTTATTTATATGGACATTAAAGTTTTAAAATTAATACTCATTTTAAAAGTTTCAAAGTGGTATGGGACACTTTGATTCAAAAATCTATTTTTAAATGGCTTCTTGACAAATAGTGTGACTTTTAAATGATTTCAAGAAAAGGGGGATATTTCTCTCAAATAGTTTTGATGATTATTTTCATCTATGTAAACATCCTTCATTATTCATGATTGAGGTTAATGTGATACAATACAATCTTCCATATTGTATCAAATGAGTTATATTTGACTGTGGATGTTCTATTTTTATACCATTCATGGTTTGTGGTTAAAGTATTGACATTTCGTATGCTAGTTTTAATACGAATGTTTATTTTATGCTTAAACCTATTCATATGAGGAATGCATTGGACTTAATAAGTGACGGGTGGAGCCCGCTATAGCTCCTCGATGCATCGGTAGGTCTCATGAGACAAACTAGTGTCTTGGCACAAGGCCTTGGCAAAATCTTATTTGTAGTCTTGGCACGAGGCCTTGGCTATGTGGTTATGATAGTCTGGCATTATGCATTCCATCATTATGAAAGTGGTTATTGATAGTGCATGTGATCATTCGACTAGTAGAATATCCATGTGAGTAAGTAAATGGCATTATTTCATTTTATTTATGCCATACCATGTTTAAAGTTCAAGTTTCAAAGGCTTTTGTTTTAGTTATAAATTTCCTTAAGTGTTTATGATTATTTATGAAAGGTTCTGCTATAATGTTATCCTTACTGAGCATCCGAGCTCACCCCTTTCAATGTTTTATTTTTTTTCCAGGATTATGAAGAAGTAATTTATGAATGACCAGCAGGGATAGTATGAGGGGATATGAAGACAAAATGTTTTTTTATGATGTAATGTAAAAATTTATGGATATATCTAGTTATTCCAAGGCTACTAAACTAATCGGTCTTTCGAGACTTGATCTTTCTCATGATCATGCCAATGTTATGTAATAATGCACCGACTCTGGGTAACTAGGGTCGGGGCGTTACAGTTGGTATCAGAGGAAGTTTAGTACAAACCTTGGAAGCTAGATTTAGATAAACTCTGATTAGAGCACGTAAACCTAAAATGAACTTTGAGGATTAGTATAGAAGAACTTCCTAGAATTTTGGTATTGTAGATATTTTGTGAGTTTTCCGAGCAATACATCCCTGTCTGGATACGAGCAGGTAGAGGCGGCTCTGGCACAGATGTACCTAGGGGTAAAACCCGAAAACACCGCTTTGAGCTAGACTCGAACGGGAACTGGTGCACGACAACGGGCCTTGCTGCACTCTTGGTTACGACACTCCCGGGGGATATGCTTTGGTAAATTCACAAGATTAGTATAAACCATTATTAAGGGAATAAAAAAAATGCCCCTAAGAATATATGTCGGCAAATAGATAGTGGATAACCTAGATTTTAACATAGGGTACCCCAAGTTAGGATATATTGTTCAATTACAAGATTATCCTATTATGTCTATTTTTTTTACATTTTTATTAGATAAGTATTCAAAAAACCCTAATTGTATTTTCTTTTGTTAGTTGAAACATGGAGGGAGCAAGATCACGAACAACTCTTCTCTCTCTTCCTGAAGAACTACTTACAATTATTATCCAGAAGTCATGCGCAGACGATGTTGAAACTTTTTCAAATGTCCAAGTTACATGCAAACAACTTTATGAGACATCCAATACCTCTAGCATTGCACGATTCTTTCAAGGATCAAGTACCGACTATGGGATAATATTGCGCTCTCAACTTTCTTACCACGCTAAGCGTGGGAAGTACCATCAGGGTCTTTTCAAATTATTCACTTTATCTCAAAATTACGATGCACTAAATGATTTTCTAGATGCTGCAGAAGAGGGAGACCTTCGAGCAGCCTATATGTATCAAATTATATATTTATGTCTTTTGGGATATACGATAACTGATTTACCAAAACCTTATTTTGAAATATTTGAAGATGAATCAGTGAGAATTTTTCTAAAAAAACATGTTAAAGACGATGTCTCAAAATTATATATAAGAAATACCTATTTTTTTATGATGCATCGATGCTTCCATCGATATAATCCAAAATGGATGATGAGTTTTTGGGTAAAGGAAGTAGATGATTTTGAAAAATTCCTGAGGTACCATTGTGACACATGAACGCATTCTACCAAAAGTCAAATCCGCCTAGTCTCTCCAGAGTTCATGTTGTGATCCACATACCTCTAGTGACAAAATACATGCCTGACCCAATGCATGTACTCACCTATGAAGAATTATAACTGGAACTCGATCTATCTTATTGTGAAGAGCCTATCAGAATTCTTCATACCAAAGATCAAGTGTTAAGAAACCAGATGACTTGTCTGGTAAAAGATCTATGGAGAAATCATAAGATGGAAGAGGCAATGTGGGAACCCGAGGAACATATGATGAAGAACCTATGTGGAAATAAATGGATGGTGAAATGTTTAAAAGTGTTAGTGCTCTTTATTGATGGGATTACTTTGGAATAATTTTCTCTTGTATTTGTAACCCCTCAGTTTGCCATGTGAGAATGATATTTGAGGAATAATTGTCTCTTCTCTTGTGGATATAGGTATAAATAACCATTTGGTTTTATATGATCATTGGGGTTTGAGAAAATGATAAGTTATTATAATTTGGGATGAAAATGCAAAGTATGATATAACATTTGTGGTTAAATTATGTTATTTTGAAAAATTTATCTCATTTTGGTAATATTATAGAATATAGTTTTTGAAAAAGGACAACACGTAGACCGTGTGACAACCCGTCGCGTCGGACAAAGCTGTGGGAATCGAACCCACAACCAAAGTGCGATTGGGATTTATCGCCTACCACTGGACTACGTTAAGTCCCTGGTTAGTATGACTATTTTTTTTGTTAAATGATTTTATTGATCAATAATAAGATGATTTGGGTTCTTATGTCTTATCAAATGAATACCCTTGGTATAGGAAAATGATTTGGTGATTAAGTGATAAATGTTATTTTGGAAGATGTTCGTTATGTTAGGAACACTATATGCCCAAGGAAAATAGAATACAATGAGGTTTCATTTGTAGAGTAATGGTGGATTTTTATCTACATTTTTATTGTTGATTTATAGTGATTTGGGTTATTTATGGAAATGATTAACCTATAACAGAGAATATGTGATGATGTTAATTACTTTTAAGTATGTGACTTTAAGAGTATTTGATGTCATTTGGAGATACAATGTAACATGGGAGACTACATAATCAAATTCTTCTATGTTTTGGGTTTCAATATTAGTTTGGATTATATTAAAGGATTTTAAGGACAATTGGTTATTGAATGGTATCTATTTAACTTTGGGGTATTGTTGGTTTAATTTTAGAAATTAAGATTAGTGCATATTTATCTCAATGAATATCCTTTTGGGGGATCATTAGATCATTCACTTACCATTTTGGTTTTGATTAATCTTCAAAGACAATGTAAATATATGGTTTATCCTGCATGGATCATGTGATTCTAAAGAAGTTTATTCTAGCTCTTCCAGTGTGACCAAGTCTTCTTGAATACTCATCGTTTAAAAAAAAATTGAGTTAGTGGTGGAAATTTATTAAAGAGTGAAAATTTACTTAAAATGTAAGTATATATCATAATGTTCTTAGTCAATATCATAAATGAATTCCTCTTCCTTATGTAATGTAACTTTAAAAAAAAATGTTGTCCGTTTACTTTCCTACTAGGAGACTAATGGTCGTTTGTCCCAACACAAGTTTGTGGTTTTCTCATTGTTAACTTTCTCCTGATCATGATTTCTATCGCTCTCCATCAGAACTTGACACTTAGTTTATCATCCATATCCATTATTTCTTACATGGAATCCTAGTATGGGTTATCTTGGATGACCCTTATACCTCTCTTTCTTTCTTTTAAAGTGATAGTTTTATTGACTCTTTTTCCGATGTGGGACTTTCCATTATAATCCCAAGAAAAAATTTAAAAATTGCGAGGACGCAATTTATTGAAGGAGGGGAGAATGTAACACCCCAAGCTTCCACGGTACGTTTCCCTTCGAATAATGCGATAGCGTGTGTTGTACGCAACCTCGAGTTCTAACACACACCACAACTAATTAAACTAGCCGTTGTGGATAGTAATACCTACTTTTTGAAATCATATATATTTTATATTTCAAAATGGACTTCATTTTTGTATTCGGAATATTGAAATTAGCCTAGGCTGAAATTTTGGTACTTTTCGGATAACTTTTATATTTTGATGAATAGTGAAAATTACTAAATTTTAATTAAAAACAACTTTTTTAATCAAAATAATTAATAGTGATAAATTATGAATTTGAGTGGTTTTAAAGTATATTTAGAATATATTTTTACCATTTAATATAATGTTGGTCATTGGACATAATTTTACAATTAAACCGAACATAAACAAGTGTCAATCTTTTGATAGTTATTACCTCTTAAAAACACGCTTTTTGTTTTGACAGCGGGAATTAATTTTAAATTAATTTCTGCCACTTCTGTGTTTTAAATTTAGGAAAATGGATTCCATATTTGTAATCAGGATGTTCAAATTGTGTAAATAGGTATCTTTTATTTTTAGACATTTTGAATAGTTACTGTGGTAAATATTTTATTTACCATGGTTAAAGGGTAAATCCGGTAAATAAAGGTTAAAAAATAATATTATAATAATACCAAATTACCCTAAAACGTGTCCTAACCTTATTGGTGGACATATACCCGACCATGGGCATCCTTGGGTCAATTTGGGGACCCCTTGGAGCCACTTGTATGTGGTAGGGACACATTATATTAATAAAGTTAAAATAAAAATAAAAATGGCATAAGCTTACATCTTTTAGAAGAACAATTTTTACATAGGGTTATACATGTTGGATTTTCGATTATAAATATTCATTAGAAAGGTAAAAAGATTTCCTACATGATGATATTTTATTTATAATTTTTAGACATCAAATAAGTTAAATTATTAATGACACAATAATGATGCAATGTTTACCTCATTAATAAATCATTGAAATAAATAATATTATAATGATTAAAATATTATCTAAAACCTGTCCAATTATTATTGGTTGATGTTATTTATAATATGAGTCATCTTATCTTCGACCTCAATGATTTTTGGACCATTATAAACCGAATATAATTATATTATAAAGTAATACTTTCACTCTTTCCTAAAGAGCCCCTCCTCTCCCTTATAAAAGGAGACCACTTCTACTCATTCCTCACACCTCTCAAGCCACTTGGCTCGTCCAAACTCTGCCCAACTAAGCTCCCCACATCCCTCTCCTCCTCCTTGAAGCTTCCCCTTAGGCAGAAAGCATTTCAACAAGTCCTTTGGTTCTAACCAAAGTGAGTTACCTAAATTAAAGGTAACGATTTCTCTTAAATTATTTTCATTTATTTTGCTTCTCCAACCCCCAAACTCTTTTTATTTCCTTTCTTTTGTAACAACACCAGTATCCTAAATATACTAGGATGTTGTTATAATATGGATTCAAACTACACATACACACAACTCCATCTAATGGATGATGAACATAATGTTTCTGTGGATGGCAAACTAACGCCTCACGAAACGATGATTGTTCAAATACATCTTACCGCCTCTCATGGTGGCCATTATGATGGAACTGTAATTAAATATGATATTAATGATATATATTTTATATATAAGCTTCTGTAATTCCATTTTATTTCATATCCTTATTCGATTCATGTTGTATATACATACGATAATTTCATTTGAGGAAGTGCGGACTACCGCCCCCTTAAAATGATATGACTCGTTCATACCACACATGGAACGTATAAAGGATGGTGTTAATGAACTTAAGTAACATATATAAAATATTATATTATACTGGAATAATAATATACCTATGTATCATTTTGATTCAATTCTTTTAAAATGAAAAATTAAATGGAAGTAGCGTTCGTGCGTACGTGCGGACTACCGTCTCCACGAACGCGATGAGATTCATTGTCCATCATATCCATTCAAGTATAATTATAATTTGATGATTTAAAAATAGTATCTAAGGACTTTATATCATTCTGGATATGAATAATATACATCCCATTAATAACGAATATGGCTCACATAACAAAGAATATAAAGTAAAATGAACCCGTTAACACCCGAAATGACGATAATTCTAAGATATTATTAACAAATCAATGTTAAAGATCATATATGATATCATATTAAAGTAAATGATTCTTGTATTATTCAATAACAATTATTTCACCATTATACAGGAGGTAAACCTACCATCGACCAAGGAAAAATTACAAAGTAAGGGATTCTCTCATCTCACTTTCAATTCCGTGAGATTTCCATTGTTCGCTACTAAATTATTGAAAGTGGTGTATTGTGTACTTCCATTTGATATATATTATCATGATTCACTTTATATTCATGTTATTCTGTAAATCATTTGGTGGTTATTAACTTTTGGCCATGCGACTCAGTTGATTAACGTGGTAAGGGATTTTCTTATCTCACTTTTAATTCCGTGAGAATTCCATTGATCACCACTTAATTATTGCATGTGGTGTATGTGTACTGCCCATGATTGTATTCATTGTGTAATATACTTTAATTTATGGGTATTTACATCATCATGTTATGATACTTCTTTCATGGGTGTATGTTTCGTAAGTTACCTAATCGATAAGGGAATTTGAGATTTCAATTTCCACTCATTTGGCTTTACACATATTTCATTGATTATATTACTCCAAGATTATGTGTGGAATCGCTATTCATTTGATTATGCCTTAATTTCCACTCCCCTTTCTGTGGATATACTTTTGATACACATAATCACTCCATTGATAAATTCTCAAGTGATCGGTATGAACTTGATAAGAGTAATTTTAACTCAATCTCCATTTGTTGAGTTAAATATCCAATTCGTTGGTGTTGTTTCTACAAGAATATGTGTGAATATCCTTTGATTGTTTTACACTGAATATTCAATCATATTTAGTGTATTTATATTTTTCACACATAATTATGTCGTTGATTTATCCTTAACCTAAGGATGCGGCCTTTATGAGAGATTTTATCTCAATTTACATTGAACTGAGACTTCTTTGTTGATATACACCAAATCACTTTTATGCGGTGTATATAATGTACTTGACATAGTATATCATGAATCCATTTATTCTCATGATATTACAAAGTTTTTATTACCTCAATTATTTGTATTCAAGTGTCTCTCTTTTGGTTAGAACCTCTAACCAAAATACCATTTTAAAATGTTTTAAAGACTTATTCTTCTATATCTTGATCATTAATGTCCATGTTTTAAAAATGGTTTTAAGGATTTATTTATATGGACATTAAAGTTTTAAAATTAAAACTCATTTTAAAAGTTTCAAAGTGGTATGGGACACTTTGATTCAAAAATCTATTTTTAAATGGCTTCTTGACAAATAGTGTGACTTTTAAATGATTTCAAGAAAAGGGGGATATTTCTCTCAAATAGTTTTGATGATTATTTTCATCTATGTAAACATCCTTCATTATTCATGATTGAGGTTAATGTGATACAATACAATCTTCCATATTGTATCAAATGAGTTATATTTGACTGTGGATGTTCTATTTTTATACCATTCATGGTTTGTGGTTAAAGTATTGACATTTCGTATGCTAGTTTTAATACGAATGTTTATTTTATGCTTAAACCTATTCATATGAGGAATGCATTGGACTTAATAAGTGACGGGTGGAGCCCGCTATAGCTCCTCGATGCATCGGTAGGTCTCATGAGACAAACTAGTGTCTTGGCACAAGGCCTTGGCAAAATCTTATTTGTAGTCTTGGCACGAGGCCTTGGCTATGTGGTTATGATAGTCTGGCATTATGCATTCCATCATTATGAAAGTGGTTATTGATAGTGCATGTGATCATTCGACTAGTAGAATATCCATGTGAGTAAGTAAATGGCATTATTTCATTTTATTTATGCCATACCATGTTGAAAGTTCAAGTTTC
Organism: Viscum album; assembly: GCA_963277665.1. Lineage (NCBI taxonomy): Eukaryota > Viridiplantae > Streptophyta > Magnoliopsida > Santalales > Viscaceae > Viscum > Viscum album. The sequence continues at coordinate 527,348,301 of OY728150.1, forward strand.
AAAGGCTTTTGTTTTAGTTATAAATTTCCTTAAGTGTTTATGATTATTTATGAAATCTTCTGCTATAATGTTATCCTTACTGAGCATCCGAGCTCACCCCTTTCAATGTTTTATTTTTTTTCCAGGATTATGAAGAAGTAATTTATGAATGACCAGCAGGGATAGTATGAGGGGATATGAAGACAAAATGTTTTTTTTATGATGTAATGTAAAAATTTATGGATATATCTAGTTATTCCAAGGCTACTAAACTAATTGGTCTTTCGAGACTTGATCTTTCTCATGATCATGCCAATGTTATGTAATAATGCACCGACTCTGGGTAACTAGGGTCGGGGCGTTACAATATATATCTTGAGATAAATTCCAGAAAATGTATTTTACCACATTTGGGAAAAAATTGTAATAAATATATTATTATTATTATATAGTTTTTTATCCATTCCTAGCCACCATGAATGTTTCTTACTCTTTTCATCACGTGACACATAAGTGTCAAAAGACTCCATCTCAACCTTCTCTCCACAATGAAAATATTTCTCATAAATTTTATATTCTCAATAGGAAAATTATATTTATAGACACTGTTTAAATCTGGAATAAAATATTTTAATATCTTTATCAATGTATTGAATAAATTCACACAAGTCTTGCTAGAATTTTGATGTTTTCTTCATGTGTTTCCACATAAGATTTACCTTTTTATTAAATTATAGGAATTGATTCTCCACCTTAAGATGAAAAAACATATGATATATTTTCCAGGGAAAATATCCTTGAATGTTTTCTATTCCATGGAATCAATTTTATCTTTCTTTATATTATTCTAAACCAAATACAACCATCAATTTGATTTAAATTCAAAATGTTTGATAAAGTAGTTTACCATTTTTCATTCAGAACATCCCATGACTTCAAATATCTTCTCTAAGGAATTTATCCATGGTTAGGATATAGGTATATTAGATGATCGATTAAATTATTTGTGATGTTTCCTCCTTAGATTCTCCACTATATGCAAGTTCCTTCATGGTAAAAGGGGTTACTCTATATCATGAAAACCCCCACAATTTATATCTTATGTCAAATAATACCTCACAGTAATAAAATATTCTGTTCCAATACTAACCATATCGAGATGCTGATTTGGAAGAATGTTTTCCCATCGCTTCCTTGCCATTACATCATTCCTGTTTTCTTTATGGAAAACCGATCTTAAACAAACATACATCCGATGAAGAAAAATTTAATGCTCAACATTATATAGTATTTCAACTCAACTATAAAGTAATATCTTTTAACGTCATCTTATTAACACTATATTAACCTTTAATGTTGTATAATCATTTTTGTTGATACAAATTACAATGTAATGACCTTAATCCTTACATTATCATTATTTTTAGTCAATAATTTTACAATATTTTTCATGCAGGGACATTTTCAGTTTAGTGTTTTATATATTTTGGTAATAAGTCATAGTTAAGAAAAACAATGCAATGTAGAGTGGAAACTTCTTTTTTGAATCCATTTTTTCTATAATAAAAACATTAAAATTAAGAATGTTTTTTTTCATTGAAAATCAACATCACTTTCAATATCAATTATTCTATTTCACATAACCATCCTTAAATCCAAATAAAAACAATTATAAATTTGGGATGATCACAAAAATTTTAGTATGTGATACGAAATAAATTGAACTTTTAGCCTAGTGAACACATAAAAACTCATATATTATTTACCATTATCTTTAATGTTCTTTGAGAATAAGAAATAAAATAGTTTCACATGAAATAACATACATTTTCGCAAATAAAAATCATTAAACCCCATAAAAATAAATTAAAACTAGTTTAGGTGACATAGAGAATCATATACATAAAACCCTTTAAAATCCAATTTAATTTGTATAATAAAAAGGATAACATCCAACATTATCAGTACCCAACAAATTCAAGATCTATAAATTGGATTATTTTCAAGTAAGCTATATTTGTCTCACCATTGAGCTATAATGGGGCTCAACTCTTCTTATAATCTATATCTAGCTCACCCTCTTCTCATTAGCTCCAATGGGACTCAACCATTCAAATTAGCTATATTGAACTCACTCGTCAGCCATACTAGGGCCCAACCCATCATATAAGCTATATCGAGTTCACCCATTTCATATAATTCATAATTGAAATATCAAGAGTAAAACAGTCACATCATAAAACCCTTTTAAAAACTCTTTTTAATCACATATGAAAATCCCTTTCTCATAAAAATACCTAGTTTAATTAAAAACCGATTTTCAATACAAAAACTACATTTTCTTTGAAAAAACGTTTTCAATACCAAAATACCAAAAATGAAAAAAGGTTTTTTATTTAAGGATACATGAAAACATAAAATGTAAAATAAAAATAAAATAATATCCACCATGGTAGAAAAGTAATTTTCCTCATATATGTTTTTTTGGACCATTCATTTGTTCATTTTCCAAAATGATTCATACAAAACATGAAAACAGGATTAAAATCCCAAAATCATTGACTAAAATAAAAAATAAAAAATAAATAATATTTCTAATCCATTTATTTAAATAATCACATAAAATAATATCAAAAATAATTACATGGAAGAAAATATTCTGATATTAAATCATAAAACATTAAAATAGAGGTTTTTAAATCTAAGTGTACCATACTACTTTGAGAAATTACATTCATAAAATTCATTACATAATTACATTAAAAAACTATAAATATCATGATAATATAGAATCATCAAGAAATAACATGTAAAAGGTCTTTTATATACATATTTTTAAAGAATAAATATTTATAACATCAAGATATTCCACAATGAATGGAGATTGAGACAAAGTCTGTTAACTCGAGTCCAAATTTTCACATGTTCCTTCATCATCCTTAATAATAATAATATGCTTACTATTTAATTACATTAGATAATTCTTCATGATTATTATTGATTTTATTTCACTTATTATCATTTTAAATTATAGTACATAATCTATTAAGATTAAGTTAGATGTTTGATCATACTCAGGTTTTGTGTAAAAACAACTAAGGTTTGTCAAATATGGTCAATGTGTTCATTATATGAAAATATAAATAATAATAATATTATAATATATATCATTTTTATACATAAATTATAATTTTAAACATTGTCATGAGATATAGTTATGACAAATAAATCAATGTTACAATCATGGAGATTGTATGTAGTATGTACTCATGGATAATACTTCCATTTTTCAATGATCATCATGGAAATAAGGTAAGTAACATTTCTCCTTATAGAATGAACATTATATCAAAAAATATAAATCATTAAATTATATATACTTATATATAAAATTCTTGGGTTGTAAAAGAAATCACATCACTTCAAGGAGACGGTAGTCCACACATCCATAAATGAGGTTATCACTTGTTTAGTGTGTGGAAAGGTAATAATGAAACTAAAATATTATAGTAAAAAAAGGTAATTATGCCAATAATATATTTTTAATGTAATTTATATCAAAAAAAAATTACTAAACCGATCCTTCATATATTTAATGTATGGTGTGAATTAATCACATCAAATTGAGGAGGAAGTAGTCCATACATCCACAAACGATGGTATCATATTCCCAAAAAAATGAAATAATGAATGTATGTGTTATATAATAATTTAAGAAGAATATGTAAATAATAAATATTATATATATATTGTTAAAAATTAATTTCCAACATAATTCCCAACCATGAGTTGTGGTAAAGGAACAACAAATGACATCATTTCATGAAGCGATAGTCCACCATACACGCGAACAATGATTTATTTAACCATATGATGGATGTATGTGTATACGTACATAGAAAACATAACATTAATGAATATAATTATATTTAATATTATTAATTTATTATATAATCAGGTCATTCGAATAATTTATGGGGTGAACAAATATATAAAACAAAAGTGGTTATTGAATAATGTTATCTCTTATTCAGGTAACTCGTTTTGGTTTACACCTATGTACCTCCATGTAATACATTCTTTAGAATTTTAGGAATATTGTTTGATAGGGGGATTTTTATATATTATTTTAGTATGTTGTTTTTGAGGAATAGGTCTTTATTGTTTTGAATATGTGTGGGGTTTTGTTTCATTTTATAGTAGAGGAGGGGTGGAATTACTGTAAATACCAAATGGTAAACACCATTGGTAGGTCCCCTTTACCTCAGGTGCTTCCTAAATTTACAAATTATGTATTTTATGAAACTTATTGTAGACACAAACTTACCCCACAAAAAAAGAAAATCATATTTACCATTTTCTTCCATAGTATTTATGTTTAATTGATTTTATCTTAAATGATTTTATTAAGGTAACTTGTATATTTTTATTTACCATGGTAATTTATCTATGAAGACTATAATTAAAAATAGATTTATTAGTTAATTTATAACTACCTATTTAAAATGTGAATCAAAATTAATTAAATAAATATCATTTTTGTGTGTATGATTAATTTTAATACAAATGTATATCATTCAAAAAACAATGTTTTATCCTTAACTATGTTGATTAATTTTAAATATTTCAACAAATTATTACTATAAAAATTATGTTGAACATAGTATAATATAAATATTATAATCAATAAAAATATGTATACACTTTCTTTGAAATTAAATTCACAATATTTGGAAATATTAAATGTAAATCTAATCCTCCTAACATGGCATGAAAGTGTGTTTTTAATGTGAAAATGTTTGAAATTTTTATATGTTTTTATATATAAATTCATTTTGAAAATAATTTCAATTAAATATTTATAATTAATAAATTTATAATTTAATAAATTTTATTTTAAAATCCATTCAATATATAATTTAACTATATAAATTATTTCGATGAAAAAGTAGTTTTCAAATAAAATCTATCATTTTAAACTATTCATACAAAATGGAACTTCTACGAAAAATACCAAAAAACCTCACTAATATAATTTTTAAATTATGAGTTTAAAATTTAAATATATTTTTAATATAATATTTATAATAATATGAAAATATTGTTTTAAAAAAAGCTTTCAATTAAAATTTCATAAAACTTCCTTTTATAAAAATATTGGTTTTAGGCGTAAAACTTGATTTATTTTTATATTGGAGATATTAAACTATTTAATTAATTTAAAAACAATTTTAAAAATATGTTAACGTAATACAGTTATTCATATTCATAGCCTCCAGTATAACAACTAGGTGATAACTTCCATATTAAATAACTATATTAATTGTATATTATTGTTCAGCTAAACATGAAATTACCTTTAACTTAGGTTAGCAGTAAATTTAAATTAATTTGGAAGAAAAAATATTTCCTAAAATATCGGGATGTTTCAAGAATATAATATAACCCTGGAAGATGTCATGTTTTTCTCACTAGACCCATTGACATCTGAGAGTTTTTGAGAGATAATTGTTTTTTCCATCAGTGACATATAAACCCATAACATTAATAAAAAATTCATAAATACATCACTCTAGGGTACTCATAACCTTTTAAACATTATAATACTTATTTTAAATTCCACATTTGTGATCCTCAAAATATTGATTCCACGGAATCATCATCATCTATATAGAGACACTCCAGTGTTAGTGTGATGGTATATAAACCAAAAATTATACATGATCCATGGCAACGAGGATATTATCATTCAAACTAGAAAACACTAGTGATGTGGTGATGGTTTTGGTGCCCATACCCATCCATGGGTCACAATTAGGATTATATCATCAAAATATTCCACATATAGTGTATATTGATAGTCTTTCATCATATATCCATTCGTGGGCTAAACCTGGGAGGAAATATATTTGAGTTAATTATTTGGGAATCATTATTATCCCAATTCAACCCAACTCAATGATCACATTGTTTCAGTAATACTTGATATTAATATATGTAATTTTTTAATATTACCATTAATTAATAGGTTATGGAAACACATAAACCTGTAGGTGAGATCTTTATCTTGGGAAACAACCTCTCATCGGTGATTCTTCTATCAAAGACAACCAAACAATCAGAAATATGACACAGTAACCTATTTTTACCATGGAATCAATAAAAATTATTTTAAACGAATCCAATTGTGTGGGTGATATTTATTCCACATGGAATGGTGTTCCATGAATTTTCAACTAAATCCATGATTGAATCTTCCTTTAGACAATAAAATATAGTCTCGTGTATAAAATAATCACATATAACAAAGTGAAAGAAAAGTATATTTCCATCTACATCATTAATTCTCACACAATTAGAGATAAATATTCCTCAATAATATATCACAGGCTGATGATGTTGTGGTGAGAACCTCCTTCTGGGAGAAAGATGTGGATTATTTTTTAATTTTTCATAAAAGGGTATCAAGAAAAAATCATTTTAAGGGCCATGTGGAAACTTTTTATACACTGAAAAGTTATTAATGTTAATAAAAATATTTATAGTGGTGTAGTTTTCTTCACAATATTTTATTTAACTACTCATACATCCAAAATAGACATATGGATCATTATATGTGTCCATTTTAATTTCACCTTTATTTTTGAATAAATAAACCACATAGGATCACAAAGGAACCATGTGGAGGAAAACTACAGCATGTTTCTGGTCAGCTTATACTAGCACCACGTGGTCTCACCTAGGATAGTGGGTAGTCAAGTCTAGGTATTTGTATCATGGATGAATTACACCCCATGATCACTAACAGACCATGTGATAAGATACCTCATTGAATTCATGGTCATTCTCTAATTCCCTAGTGATTCCTATAGGCCATACACATGAAAGGATCTATGCATATATAATTGTGATAGTGTGAAATAGTTGATCATTAATCTAGCATGCAATATCCAATGGACCAGGATGACCACTACATGTAATGGATTTGTTGTAGGTTCTAGGCGCAATGGAAGCGCGTTGGTGGGTTAGCCCAACTTTAATTTTAATGTTAAACAATGTTCAATCCGAGATCCGTTACGATGTAAAACACCGAATCTTCATAATAAAATGAGGAAGGAAAAACTTAAGAGGGAATCTTGGAACCATAGAGATAGGATCATCAAATGTTGGTTATAATTAATTTAATGAATTCTCAAGAATTACCTTTGTGGAATTCTTTATTCATTGATGTCTCCGGTCATGATCTTGTGATCCCTCATTGGGTTGTAGAATCCAAGTGTAGGATTCCTCTAGTCGTGATCCACACATGTGCCACGTATCTCCAGATGTCACCGAAGGGATCTCCGGGTACTAGCGCGGAAGAACCTTCTATTGTGATGTCTGCCTTAGATCGCCTTGGACTCTTGATCTTGAGAGAATTCTTGGTGGAAGGAGATCTTTCGTCCATGAAAGAATTCTCTAGAATTGTTGTGCACAATGATTTTTCTTGTGGAAAAGCGGTGGGGTTGTGAGGATATTTATAATCGGGTTGGAGGTTATAGAGATATGACAATAAATAGATGTGTTACATGTTTTATTTATTTCATTAACTCTTATTGAAAACCCACCATATCGAATGATTAATTCTTTTACATGCACCAACACTGATTATAATAAATATAACAATAATGATATTATTTCTTCAAAATCCCGACTTAAAAAACTACATGCCATGTAATCATTAATACACAACATGTACTTGTGTTCCATTAAACTACACAGCGTGTATATTAAATATACACGACGTGTACTTTTATTTTCCACTTTTCTTTATTTTCTCCACCATATTTATTAGACCTTGATTAATGGCTATTTATTTCTTAAATAAATATAACTCCATCACTTGCTAATAAATATTATTTCATCCACAATATATTCTCTCAAATAACTAGTGTCGAAGTAAATCCAATCAGGAATCCTTCAATAATGATTAATCCCCAGTCAGGAATAATATTTATTTAACTTATTAAATTAATATTTAACTAAGATACATGGACACACTTAGTGTGTGACCCTCTAGGCCTCTTTCTCAGTAACATTAGGCGGAGCCTGCCTAAAGTCCAAGGTTTGCGTCTAGTAACAAGCCAAGGCACCCATAGGGAAATAAGTTAACGCCACAATGACGTGTCACCTCATACGAATGCTTACCGTGTAATATAATCCCTTTTCCTTGATATCTGTAATCAAGTGGGTTGCATGCTAGTGCCATCAACCCATGTGCTTGATTATTCTTTCTTTGACTTTCTAGAATTGAACTCGCACATAAATTACCATGGAAATGGATTTATTTAGGCTATATCAATTCCATAAAAGGTCCAGAGATATCTACATCCATTATGGAACAAAAGGGAAAAATCCTTTCTCGTATTATCTTTTAATGCATTATTAATCGTGACACACCCAACGTATCCTACCTCGCTGCGAATAGTGCGTCATCACACTTTTCATTTATACATCTAAGTGGGTGAGTTGTGATACCCATTAATAATAATCTTAATGTCTAAGTATCAATACACACATCCACAGATAGGAACATCCGATGACACTATGAAATGTGGATTTCTTATTGGCGGGTCTCATTCTCATAATATCCTCTGGGATATTACCAAGGGTCCACACCATGAGATGGTGCCTAAAATTTTTATGAGTCCTCACCCCTAATGGCCTATATTATTTGTGTCCCTCAAATAATATCATTCAGCCATAGAACATATATTCAAGAACAGTGTTATGGCACTTCTGGGTTCTCATCATAGCAGGGATCCGCTATGACCCTTTAATGCAACAGCTATACTTAGGACATTATCACATGAATTTTCATGCAGAAGAACAATCAAGATGTGATAAGGCTTTTATTAATGAATAAAGTACAAAGTAGTTGGTTCTAGGCCACCAACTCCAATAGACTCCCACTTGGACTAGAGCCAACTTCTAAAAACCTTTAACCCCTTAGCTCTCACATGATATTCATGCTTCTACTGAGATAATCCTTTAGTCATGGGGTCCGCCACATTCTCTTCGGTGGACACTCTGCTCACTGCAACATCACCCCTTTGATAGAAATCCCTCAAGAGGTGATACTTCTGGAGTATGTGCTTTGTCTGCTGATGTGACCTTGGTTCTTTTGCAAGAGCCACCAGTGTAGTATTATCAGAATACAATGTAATGGGATCTTTACTGCTAGGCACCACATCAAGCTCCTGGACAAAGTTCCTAATCCAGATAGCTTCCTTGGCTACATCAGAAGCCGCTATATATTTGGAATCCACTGTAGAATCAGCGACAACTGGTTGCTTTGAATTCTTCTAGCTCACATCTCCTCCATTGGGACAAAAAACATATCCAGATTGCAACTTCAGATCATTCAAATCTGTCCAAAAACCAGCATCAGCATACCCTCTGATGACAAGCTCCTTGTCTCCTCCACAGACCAGGAACATATCATTAGTTCTTCTTAGATAATTAAGGATAGTCTTAACAGCAGTCCAATGTTGTTCTCCTAGATCTTCTTGATATCTTCCTACCATGCTCAATGCATAGGCAACATCAAGGCTGCTATATAACATGGCATACATGATGGATCCTATAGCCAAAGCGTATGGGATCTTACTCATTCAATCTTTCTCTTGTTGTGTCTGAGGACACATTTTCTTAGAATGATGTAGGCCATGTGAAACTAGAACCAATAACCTCTTGGATTGTTCCATACTAGATCTCTTTAGTATCTGGTCAATGTATGTACTCTGACTTAGTCCAAGAAGCCTCTTGGATCTATCACGAAAGATATTGATCCCTAGAATGTAGGCTGCTTCACCCAAGTCCTTCATGGAGAAACACTTTTTCGACTAGTCCTTAACTAACTACAAGACTCGTACAACGTTTCCAATAAGAAATATTCCATTAACATATACTACTAGGATAACGATCGCATTCCCATTAAACCACTTATAAACACATGTGTCACATTCATTTTTAATGAACCCAAATTCCTTTATGGCTTAATCAAATGTAATGTTCCCTGACCTGGATGCTTTCTTTAATTCAAAAATGGATTTATCCAACTTGAAAACCCGTTTGGCTTCACCTGGTGTCACAAAACCTTTTGGTTGTTTCATATAGACATCTTCCTGAAGGTTCCCGTTAAGGAATGCTATTCTGACATCCATCTGCCAAACCTCATAGTCATGGTAAGATGCTATAGAAAGTATGATTCTTATTGATTTAAACATGGAAACTGGTGAAAAGGATTCATCATATTCAATTCCTTGATGCTTTCTGAACCCTTAACCACTATCCATTCTTTATAGGTGCTAACTTGACCTTCCATGTTCAGCTTTCTCTTGAATACCCATTTGCATCCAACAGGCTTTACAAAAACTGGCTCATTGACCAACACCCAGACTTAGTTCTGATACATAGAATCCATCTTCGAATTCATAGCTTATAGCCAGCTTGAAGCTTCTGAGATTTCTACTGCTTCCTTGTAGGAGAGAGGTTCATCATTGTCCAACAATAATTATTCACCATCCTCAGTGACTAGGAAACCAAATCTCTCTGGTTCCCTTACCTCTCTTGAGATCATACGCAATACTTGGGTTTCTAGAACCACTTCCACAGGGACCTGTGGAACTTGTTCCTATACAAAATCCTATGTATCTTGAGCATCAACTTCAACAAACTCAATCTTGCTCCCACTATCCTTCTTGAGGATGTGCTCCCTCTCATGAAAGACAGCTTGTCTGGCAACAATCACTTTCTTGTCTGAAGGGTTATAGAGGTAATATCCTTTCGTTTCCTTGGGATATCGTACAAAGATACACCTCATGCCCCGGGGTGCTAGTTTGTTGCTTGAAGAGGCCTTAACAAACACCTCGCATCCCCATACACGTGTGTGCGACAAAATGGGTTTCTTTCCATTCCATAGCTCGGAGGGAATTTCATTTGCCGCCTTAGTTGGTACTCGGTTTAATGTGTATGCTACAGTTTGTAATGCATATCCCCAAAAGGATAATGGAAGATCTGCATGACACATCATTGGCCTCACCATGTCCAACAGGGTGCGGTTCCTCCTTTCACTAACACTGTTTCACTGTGGTGTATAAGGATGAGTGAGCTGAGATAAAATCCCAGACTCCCGTAGAATATTAATGAACTCTTGGTTCAAATATTCTCCACTTTGATCCGATCGAAGCTTCTTTATCTTCTTACAAAGATGATTCTCTACTTCATTCCTGAATTCCATAAATTTCTCTAAGGCCTCTGACTTATACCTTATTAAGTAGACCTAACCATATCTACTCAAATCTTCAGTAAAAGTAATGATGTAAGAATATCCACCTCTAGCTTCTACTGGAAATGGTTCACACACATCTGTGTGTACCAATCGTAGAAGCTCTATGGCCCTTTCACCCTGTCCACCAAAAGGCGGTTTTTTCATTTTTCCTTGTAAACAAGCGTGAAATATATCAAGTGGTTTTAGCTCAGTAGAGTCTAAATATCCATCCTGGCAGAGCTTTTTCAAGCGCTTCTTGTTCACATGACTGAGACGGCGATGCCACAACTGGGTGATGTATGAGTCATGTGAGTTTGTTTCATTGTCGATTTCCAACACTTGGTTTTCGTAATTTAATACATACAAACCATTATTTAAATGTTCCATACCATAACATACACTGTTCTTATAAGAGAGACAACCCTAATTTCCAAATTTGAAAACAAATCCATCCATATCCAAAAAAGATACATAAATTATGTGCTTGGTAACACTAGGAACATAATAACAGTTATGTAAAACCAAAATCATCCCAGTTGGTAGAGAGAGGTGGTAATCGCCAATAGCCAACACAGCCAGCCTTTCTCCATTGGCAGTTCAAAGATCCACCTATCCTCTGGAAATATTTCTAAATCTACTTGGTTCCTGCATTTGAATACAGATATGAGCCCCACAAGCTGTATCTAATACCCAATGTGTAGAAATAGAAAGATTACACTCAATAACAAATACACCTTTAGCATCTCCATGCTTCTGGGTGCAGTTTCTCTTCCAGTGGCCTTGCTTGCCCCATGAAAAACACACCGCCTCCCATTCTTTACCCTACCATTGGATCTTCCTCTTCTTGGAGGGACAATGCTCAGGGGATTTAGACTGTTTATAAGTCTTTGGCCCCTTTTCCTTGTCCTTCATTTTCTTATTAACCATAAGGACTGTGGGTTTTTCACTCCCAATGTACTTGTCTACATAGAGAATCAAGGTCAGAAGCTTTGATAGACTCTTCTCATTGCCGCTCATGTTATAATTGATAATGAAGCTAGAGAAGGTCTTGGGTAGTGATTATAGGATGAGATCTGTATGCAACTCATCCAAGAATTTAATCCCTAAGATGTCCAGGCGTTCAATGTAGATAATAAGCATGACTACATGAGGCCCATCTGGTGTATACTCTCCAAGTTTATTTGTAAACAAAGCATTGGAGGTCTCATACCTCTCCCGTATTTCCATCTCTTTGTAGAGATCCTTAAGGTGAGACATCATGCTATATGTGTCCATGTTTTCATGTTGCTTAAAGAGCTCATTAGACATGGCCGATAGAATGAAACACTGGAAATCTGTGGCATCATTCATGTGTTTCATATAGAGAAATAATTCCTCATCACTGGCCTCTTTCCTAGGAGAAACTAAAATAGGCTCTTCCAGCACCTACTATTTCCTTTCATGGAGAAGGATGACGTGTAAGCTCCTCTGCCACTCATGGAAATTGGTGCCGGTGAGAAGGTTTTACTTCTCTAGTATGGTTCAAAATGATATTTTTTAAGTCATTTTCTTGTTGTTTTTTAAAATTAAGATGACCAATGGTTTAGTACATTATTACAAAACTCAGACAAATAAATAAATTAATACTTATTAGTCTCCCACTATTTTATGAAAATATAATAGCCCTCACCATTGACTTCGAAATATTCTAGTGGCAAGGATCCATATTTCCCTTCACATTACCCCACATAGGTTTGGTCAAGCAACTTGAAGGGTTTTAGGTAGGCATTCAAAATGCCAACTGCCTTAACTCACAGTTCCTTGATCTGCTGAGTGGAGTCCCCAATCCTGAAATCCATTTATTTTGGATTTCCTCAACCTTTGCCTCTTGGTCACACCAAGTCTTGTTGTGGCAGTCAACCCTTGATGCAAACCAAGTCAAGTCAACCCAAAACCTTGCATTATAATTCCCTGATAATTGAAAGCGCCCCAACTAGGGTTGGTCAAGTATTTTGAACTATGGTTCGATTCTATCCAAGATTATGGAAGGCTTTACCGATTTAATATTTCTTTTGGGTGATTTTTTCCTTATACGTAAATTTCCATTTTATTAACTTTAATTACATGCTTGTTAATATTAATTGGGATATACTTAAGTGATTAACCATGTCTAGGATAATATTTATGCATAAGCCGTATTTTATTTTTGTTCCATCTTGCATGCTTGTTTAATTCATTAATTGTGTAATTGTGAAAACACATCCACAATAAATAAAAAATGCAATTGGTAGAAATAAAATAAATGGTATGACCATTATCTTTTTTATTGGTTAGTTTATCTAGCGGTTGATAAACTAAGCCAAGACCTATGGGAGAAACACCTTGAATCTTTCAGGTATGTGTTTACAGCTTTCCACCTGTCCACCTTTGTATCTCCTTGGATTGGTTTCACCTTGGCTCCTGAATTGAGCCTTCTCTACTAGCTTGGGAGCTCCATCCATTACATATGAATTTATCTCACACACTTGTGAGGGGTAAAAAGGGGTTTTTACATAAAAGAATCTTTGGGCGTGCAGGACCAACATATTAATGAAGAGATGGCTCACAGGCCAACAAATTTAATTTAATTTAATAAACTAAAAGAAACCAATCACATAAAAAGGTCTTAGTCTAGCTCATGATCATCCATTAATGCAACGATATTTACGCATAAATAAAACTAGCATTCAATTATTTAATCGTTCTTATTTTAGATAAATCACTCTTGAATAAATTAATTATCTTTAATTAATCAATCCTTTTTATATTTAACCATTTGATAAACTTCCTTGATATTCTCATCCATCATAATTTTAAACAAATAAATTCATTTAAAATTAACCTTGTACGCAACTTTTTCCTTGGAGGCAACCTGGTGAATTCCTGTTCATTATGAAAATGTTAAATTAAACACATATATATAAAACACCTATCATGTGTTGTGCCTCAGCGTTATGGCTACACCATGGTACATGTCTCAAGGGTTTGTATAATATAATAATAAATTATAATAAATCTGCGTAATTTGGGTGAGTACACGGCGTGTAGTTCCGACTACACAGAGTGTACTTTTCTTCATCGTCTATCCAATGTAAATGCCCTAGGACATGGCGTGTAAATGTACTTCGGAAATTTTCAGAGTACACAACGTGTTCAGTGGGACACACGCCGTGTAGTCTCTGCATTACACGGTTTCCATCAGGGAAATCCATGTACAAGGTACACGGTCCAACCCGAACCCGAAGGGACTACACGCCGTGTTCAATTGGACCACACGGTGTGTAATCTGGAAACCGTGTGCCACCTATTCCTGGTCAACACATTGTGTCATAAATGACTTAGGTATACACCAATACACAACCTGATTTGGCAGATCAGCCAATGCATTGAACCTAAACTATATGACATGTACTTCCGAATACACGCCGTGTATTCTGGTGTTATATGGCTAGAAACGTTTGGCTCATCCAGACGTGTTCCTCTATTTTATTTTAATAAAAATTAATATAAAAAATTCATTTCTGTGAGGTTAATGAGAAATGAGGGAGGAGGAACAGATCTCGAGATTCATATTTCTAGAACGATTTAACATGAATTGAAACAACTAAATTATTTAATGCGTAGATGACCAATGAAAAACTAAATAATTATAATCAAAAATATGACCTCCCTATGATACCACTTGTAGGTTCCGAGCGTAGTGGAAGCGCATTTTATTTATCCCAAATTTAATTTTAATGTTAAACAACATTTAATCCGAGATCCATCACGATGTAAAACACTGAATCTTCAGAATAGAACGAGGAATAAAAAACTTAAGAGGGAATCCCGAAACCATAGTGATAGGATCATCATATTTTGGTTATAATTAATTTAATTAATTCACAAGAATTACCTTGGTGTAATTCTTTCTTTGTTGATGTCTTCGGTCATGATCCTGTGATCCGTCGTTGCGTCGTATAATCCAAGTTTATAATTCCGCTAGCAGTGATCCACACATGTTCCATGTATCTCCGGACTTCCCCGAAGGGATCTCCATTTGCTAGAATGGAATAACCTTCGCTTGCAATGATTGCCTTCGATCGTCTTGTTCTCTCGGTCTTGAGAGCATTCTTGGAAGAAGGAGTTCTTTCGGCCTTGAAAGAATTCTCTAGAGTTGTTGTGCACAACGATTTTTCTGGTGGAAAAGTGTTGGGGTTGGGAGGATATTTATTATCGGGTTTGAGGTTATAGAGTTATCACAATAAATAAACGTGTTACACATTTTATTTATTTCATTATCTCTTATTGAAAACCCCCCATGTTGAATGATTCATTCCTTGACATGTTCCAACTTTGATTATAATAAATATCACAATAATGATATTATTTCCTCAAAATCCCAACATGAAAAACTACACACCGTGTAATCATTAATACATGACGTGTACTTGTTTTCCATAAAACTAAACGGCATGTATATTAAATATACACGGTGTGTACTTTTACTTTACACTTTTATTTATTTCCTCCACCACATTTATTAGACCTTGAGCAATGGATATTTATTTTTTAAATAAATATTACTACATCACTCGCTAATAAATATTATTTCATCCACAACATATTCTCTTGAATAACTAGTGTCGAAATAAATGCAATCATGCATCCTTAAATAATTTTTATACCACTATCGATAATAATATTTATTTAACTTCCTAAATTAATATTTAACTCAGATACATGGACACAATTAGTGTATGACCCTCTATGCCTCTTTCTCAGTGGCATTAAGTGGAGCCTACCTAAAGTCCAAGGTTAGCATCTAGCAACATGCCAAGGAACCCATAGAGAAAAAAGTTAACACCGCAATAATGTGTCACCTCATACGAACTCTTACTGTTTAATATAATCTCTTTCCCTCGATAACTCGAATCAAGAGGGTTGCATGCTAGTGCCATCAACCCATGTGCTCGATTATTCTTTCTTTGACTTTCTGGAATCGAACTCACCCATACCTTACCATGGCCATGAATTTATTTAGGGTATATAAATTACATCAAAGGGCCTGAGATATCTAATTCCATTATGGAATAGAAGGGACAAATCTTTTCTCGCATTATCTATTAATGATATATTACTCATGACGCACCCAACATATCCTACCTCACGGCGAACAGTGTGTTGTCACAGTTTTCTCAAATACATCTAAGTTCTAGAGTTTTAATACCCATTAATAATAATCTTAATGTCTAAGGATCAATACACACGTCCGCGGATAGGAACAATAAATGACACTATGAAATGTGGATTTACTACTGGCTGGTCCCGTTCTCATAATATCCTCCTGGATATTACCAAGGGCGCACACCATGAGATGGTGCCTCAAAGTTTTATGAGTCCTCACCCATAATGGCCTTTATTATCTGTGTCCCTCAAATAATATCATCCGACCATAGAACATATATTCAAGAACATTGTTATGGCACTTCCGGGTTCTAATCATAGCAGTGATCCGCTATGACCCTCTAATGCAGAAGCTATCCTTAGAACATTATCACATTCATTATCACGCAGAAGAACACTCAAGATGTGATAAGACTTTTATTAATGAATAAAGTACGAAGTAGTTGGTTATAGGCCACCAACTCCAACATTTATGTACTCCACAAAAATTGGGGTCATCCTCTAAGCCCTTATGTGATCCTTCTTATCCAACCAAATCTTCTGAACTATATATGACTTATGATGATGGAATCCAACTAATGATGACTACAAAACTAGCCGATCACTAATGGTACGTAAAGACATTGAAAAATCATGTTATTGAATACTTCATTGAATTTGTGGTCATCTGTTATGTTCGTACAAAATCACTCATGTGTAACCAAATATAGGATCTATATACAGTATGACGTGATACTCAATAGATGATATATAGATCTACATACTCATCATATGAAATGGGAATAAGAGGTGATAACAGTCAAACAACATAGGATTCCTACTAACCAATATCACAAAGAATCCATACACATATTCTCTTTAATGATTGGGCAATTTTTGAAATATGGGGTAAATATACAGAACCCTTTCCTATATATACATTTACTAATCCATTGAGAGGTCCCACATAATAGATGTAGTGAAAGGGAAATAAGAAAAGGTGAATAATATTTTTTTATTCCTCGGGATATATTTAGTGGAAATCCCCATACTCGAGACTGTGTGATGGAAATAATGATAGGGAATTCTACTAGGTGAAACTCAATTGGTGATCCTAACTAGGAAAATGAAACATGGTGAATGATACCATGTGATCATCATTAGATGAACTTCACCAAATGAATGATTAATTATGTGGTCACCACACCAATAACACTTTCCCCATACTAGTTTTCCATCCATCAATACAAAAACATCATTGATAGGAAAACATGAGAGGTTCTACCTAATATTTTTAAATAAAATCCCTATAAAATAAGAAACAAGTGAAGCATACTACTCATGAACCACAAATATTTAGTAAAGTATATGTGAACCATGTTAATGATGGAAACCAAACCCAATATAGAATGGAATAATTCCCACAAGTTACAAACGTTTTCCAAAAAATATAATCAAATTAATGGAATCCAGAAATAATTTTTTTAATTAATTTTTCCATAGGAAAACCCCAAAATAAAAATCCTAAAATCTCCTACAAACCCACCCATACCACCTGGATCAATGATTTTACATAATCGTTCACCCCTTTCACCGTAAATTCCCTTCATAAAAGTAATATGAGGAAATATCATACTAGATAAGTAAAACCCATCAGGGAAATAATAATATTGGATTCCCTTGATAATGTGGATTCCAATTGGGAAGATTCTAGAGTGGTATCTCCAATAACAATTATTGATTACTTCTTTACCTAATGACCCATTATCTCGATGGTTCATTGACAAGGTTTATGCCCCAAATATTCATGACTTCACCTAATAAAATTCTTCTTTTATGAATTTAAAATTAAAACCCATATGATTAATCCCCAATTAACCCTTTGTTTTTACAGCTTTTATGACACTAAAATATTCAATATGTGGAAATAAATAGATTAGCCAATGTCCATGTCACATGATATAATAATAAATGATAGCTACCATAAAGTATAATGTTAAAATTGTATGGTAACAAGAACATAAACAATACACAACAAACAAAATTTAATTTAAGCCGTGTTAGAGAGGTTATATAGGTTTCATCTTGAAGGATCAAATACAATATCCTCCAAGATTTCTTATTTACCACCATTGGTTCCATTTCCCTTGTGAATCCTTCCACCTGGTTCTATATTCATAATAGGATTATATTTTTCCCTATGGGTAGTATCCACACTATAAAATTTTATATATATCATGGGGATATATTTCCTGTTGCGTCCCTCCTTGAATTACACTGAGTAGTTCCCTGAGATGGCTGGTCACATGACCATAAGCATGCATCCCTATACAACAGAGGCTACCAACTATCCGAGAAAGCCTAGGGTGTCTACATGGGGAGATTATTTACTCATAGATCTAACTATATCACTAATATAGATAATATAAGGAAGAAATAAGAAGTAAAAATTAATATTCTGATTCTAAAATAGTAAATAAACATCTAATATAAATTAGATAGCTAAAGGTGAATCATAAATTGATATATATATATGATGATGATCATAACATTAATCTATACAGAATGGAATCTGATGGGATATATGGGAAACATGCATATAACAAATAAAAAAAGACCAAAATCATTCGCTATTAGAAACACGAGCATAGGATCAATCCTATGCTCCTGTAATCCAACCTCATATGAGATATCAAGCATTAGAAGTCATAAGCCTCCCTCTATCAACACCTACAAGAATGAAAATTTCATAGGTATAAGGGTGGCCCAAGAAAGGTGTGATATATACTCATTAGGCCACCACCAATGACATCTTGACTAATCTACTTAGTTCATATAAATTGAGAAGTGAGCCAATAATAATAAATTAAAGGAAATAAAGAAATAAAAACATCATAATAGGTTCTTAGTAGGATAGATGATGGACAATACCTGGTTCCAGCTAATATGAATGTCTCTAACCCATGTTGAACCATTTTTTTATTTTTAGTAATAATGGGTTGTCATAAAATAAAAAACATAATTGTACCATGCCAAAGAATGTGATTTGGTTTTTTGTTTGTGTGCTTAATTTAATAAAGTGACATATTAAGAATTTAAATTGTAAGGAATCTATTTAATTTAAATAAGAGACATATTGGGCCCATCCTAGGAAAACTATATCAGGGAACCCATGAACCCACCCGAAGTGTAATAAAAACACAACTCTGTTAGAGTATGTCCTAAAAAATCTCTAAATGCTACCCCAATTGTCACTCCTAGCATGGTGTGAAGATAATAAAAAACCTATGAGTCAGTACCTGGTATCTATCATAGGGTACCATGTGTCACTCATAAAATAGTATAAGAATATTTCAACCAAGAATATCCACGATGAATCCCCCAGGGAACCAATATAACTCATATAGAGGTAGTGAACCTTATTGGTGAGCACGTCCTTGGAATTCTAAGTATTTCTCCCAGAATATTTATAGTTCATAAAAAAATATACTTATAAAGCAAAATGAGCCCATCCTTGGATATTCTTTAATGGAATCTGAAGTATTTATCTTAGCATTACAAGAAGGTTTATCTATCAACATCTCGTATTATTTAATTAACATACAAATCAGAACAGTTTATCCATGTTGGTCAATTAATTTTAATTCATGTACTTCCACTTTGGAAATAATAATATGGCCTAACCCAAGGAAAATAATTCCATTATATAATTTCACATTCCAAATTATTTATTATATGTGGACAAAAATTGAAAATTTTTGTTTTTGAAAAATAAGGAAAAGGGGAAGTTAGGGTTTTATAAAATCTCTCACCCATGGGGTGGCTCCAACTGAGGTTTTCAACCAATAGTGTAGATATTCAATTAGATAAGACCATAATAGGCATGTGAAACTATTTAAATTAATTTATCAAATATTTTATAGGCATATCTGGAGAATTATAGTATGTTTCATTTAGTTGAATAATAAATACCACTATGATTTAAGGGAAAATAACTAGACCACCTACCTTAATCCCTTAGCACTCTCCTTGTCCAGTGCTGGCCCTTGATCACTCTATAATGGGGGAAATATGAATAATGAAAAAACACCCCAGAAATAGGTTATGCCAACTTGCACAAAAAATTCACAAATTATGGGATGATAAGTAATGGAAATAAGGTATAATAATAGGGAGATTAATATTGTGGATTCAATGTGATGAGCAGAAATGGAATCATAACTCAGGAAGAGGAGATATAGAATAACCTAGGCTAGGAAGAGAGGGGTTCTTTCATGTGGTTCATACTATATTGAGGGAATAAGAAAGTATCTATTAAAGGTGCCTCTACCCCATTTAAATAAACTGACAAGATCATTTACATGAAATGTCTTGTTTACAAGCCATCTAAATATCGGCTTTCTTAATCCCAGGGAATAACCAGTTCACTACATGTAGGGGGAATATCCAATGCATTAAAAATCAAGTATCTAGTACACAACATGTATTTATATTAAAACCCATTTATCAACTATAATCATTGTATTCAGCCTATAGCCAGTACTCATCCCATATTCTACCTATTTCCATAAAATGAACCAACTAGACCACGATATTTTTCAATATGGTCTAAGATGAAAATAGAATTAATTGATGGGTTTTCAAAAAAAAAAGAGAAACACAGCTCCCAAAAAATATGTGACATTACAACCACCCCACATTAAAAAAATCATCCTTGAGTTGTCTGTTTGAGGGTGGTAGGTCATCGTCTAAGAAATGATCCTGACACTGAGAATGTAAATCTACCACTTGATCATAGATCCCATACCATATACAACCATTCTTCCATAGGTCCTGGAATAATGGAACTATCCTTCCTCAAATATCCATTATGATCTGGTCAACAATATGTATCATATTCTATTCAAAGGATACATCTATCTCCATATTAATATCCTTGAGATCAAATAAATGAGATGAGTTAAAATAGAAATGGTGAACCAGAAATTTGTGGAAGACATCATGAATGGTATGATACATATGAGGTTATAATAATTGATAACCTACCGACCCAACTCTCTCGATGATCTTGAAATTCTTGGAAAAATTAGGTGATATCATTCCCAATATCTGTATCCATCTATGGATGAATCTAGGTGAAACTAAAAGAATGAACCAATGTCCCACATCAAACTCTAGAGGTCATAAACCACAATCAGAATAAGACTTATGCCTAGATTGAGCTGTATTCATGTATTTCTAAATCAACTATATATGCTCTAGAGTCTCTTGATTGAGTTTAGGACACTATATTCCAACCGATCCTACATCTAACATAATAATGTTGAATGAGAAGACTAACCATAAAGGGACTCATATGGAGTCATAAGAATTTTTTGTGAATGTTTTTATTTTTGGAGATCTCAAGGAGAGGCCTTTGTTTTTTCCATTAAACTCAAAAATTAAGGACACTTGCCCAGATCATGTGTTATAAAACCTATATATTCTACTCAAACTATCCATTGGTCAGACAGTAATATTATGTTCTCATGAGAACCTGTAAACCAATTTTTTTCTAAAACCCCTACTACAACTATGACATAAACAATGAATCTCATTCTGTTTCTATATAATTAGTAAATCTATGATGTCACAGAACCTCATAGATATAAATCATCATATTATCATCAATTGAAAGGGTATATTTTATAGGTAAAAAGTGTGTGACCCTGTTCAACTTATCGACGAACACCCATACTATATCATGTATTCAATGGTATAACAGTAACCCTATCAAAAATTCAATAGTGACATCATTAAATATCTACTCCGAAATGGATCATGTCACTAAAAGTCTAGAATTTATTTTGTGATCCAACTTCACCTAATGATATGTGGAGCACCTTATGATGAAACTGACTGTCTGTCACTTCATAGTACGCCAACAATTTTGATGACATATTTCTTAGCACATCCAAGTAATCCCTGGGATAAATACCCAAATATAGGCATAATATTTCTATATCTACTCTTCCCATATTTAATCTAAAATCCAAACATTATCATAGACGTTTCATTGATCATTCACATAAGAATCCAAACCAAGTGGTGGTTTCTTACCTGCGACGCTCTCCCCTAGGATGAGGCCCTTAGAATCAAAAATATGTCTCAACTGAACCCATTCCGTAATGGTGGGTGTAACATATAGAGATACCAAAATTGGATTCCTATGTTATTCTTAGACATCCAAGACCATATTATAAAACATATCCTTAAACATACACTCACTATTGTACAGTTGGATGGTGTTTGTCCCATACTTTTAGCATTATGTGTCAGCCAAAACATTACCCTTTTAGTGTGTCTAAGTAACCATGAAGTTGAACGAATGTAGGTATTCTAACCTCTTAGACTACCTGAGTATCATTTAACACTATAAAAAAATATGAGACATTTTCAAATTCTATGTAAATGATGAACCACAACACAAATAAAACATGTCACTAACAACTTAATCATGAACCACAACTACTATCTTGAGGTCATGCACTGGTTAATTATAATCATATGGTCTTAACTGGTAGGACATGAGTTCTATAACTTGATATCCTGACATTATAATAGCTACCTACATAATTCTTGAAAAATCATAGTGAAAATATTTTCTTCTTCCCACCTATAAAAAAAAGCAAGATTGACACTGAAGCTAGTCTCCCTTTCAGTTCCTTAATGATTATTTCATAAAAACTAACCCAGAATATTTTCAAACCTTTTTTAGTCAGGCATAAAAGATGTGTGTCTATGTGTGAAAAAACAGGTATGAATTACATTAAATATCTTACAGGGCCCAAGAAACTATGAATAATAAAGGAAATTTTGGGATTCTCCAAGGATTCCATGACGCCGACCCTCTTTGGTTCATCAAATGTAGCTACCTCTGAAATTATATAACCAAAAAAGTAGACCTTTTCAATAAAAAAGTTTCATTTTCTGAACATCACATATATTTTGACATCTCTTAGTTTATTGATAAAAATCTAAATATTGTTATAATGTTCATGTCAAGCGTGATAATAAACCAATATGACATTTATGAAGACTATGAAAAATGAATCCAGGTGGAGGTGTAAAAATATATTCATCAAGGCCATGAGAACTGATGACATGTTTGTATGGTCTAATAGAATACCCATCTACTTTTAAAAGATGTATATACTATAGTATATCATACATGGTCTATTATACGTTCACATACACACCTTATAGTAGCCGAAAATCAAATTGATCTTGAAAAATGTTATCGCTCCTCAGGTATAGTCGAAGAGGTTATCTATAGAAGTTTGGGGATACCAATTCATCATAATAAAATATTTTAACTGATAGTAATCCTTGAACAACCTAGTGGTACCATATTATTTCTGTAAAAAAATTATAGGTGAACCCCTAATGTGATGTACTGGGTCATATAATGTCCAGTACTTCCATGTCATCCAACAGCTTCTTGAGTTCCAAGATCTCTATAGTTTTCATCCTATAGGGAAGAGAGGACATTGGTGCCAATCTTGGCTTGAGGTAAAAGGGGGAATCAATATCTCTCATATGAGGAAAACTAGAGAATACATTAAGGATTACATCCCTAAAATGATCCACCATAAGGGGGAATTCCACAAGCTATATTAACTGACCCTTCATGAAGAGACAAGTTGTATGAGTTGTCACTATACCCATCCCATTATGCTAGGGTTTAGAAAGAATCTCTATGATACCCCATGTATCCTTATGAATATTAATACTACCCTCGGTTAATGTAAAGGACACCCTCTAGTGATAAATATCAACATTGGTAGATTAATGGAAATGTAAATCCATTGTAATAATGACATAAAAACTAGTCATATTGATGAAAAATAAATTCCAAAAGAAATGATACCCTCAAATTTCAAGTGGGAATCCTTACAGTGGCATTTACTCTCTGATCGAACCCCTTGTGGTGTGTCCAGAGTCATCTCGCTACATAATTTCTCCATTTCAAGTCCCAGAATTTCCATAACTCTAAATCATATAAAGGAGTGTGATGCAATTGTATCAATGATAGTAGATAATAATGTAAAGGATACTATAATAGTTCCTAATACTATATATGGTCCTAGAATCTTCTCCATATGTGTAGGATTCACTACATTGATATGTCCAGATCTAAAGCCTTTGTATACATCCATATTAACCTAGGTAGGTCCGCTTTCCTAGCACTGAAACTACATGGTCTTACTACCACTACCATGACCACCTCCTCTACCTGATTGGATGGTAGTAGATCTACTCCCAAGTTGATGTGGATATACTGGTACTTCACCTGAAGGTGGTGTCAACATAGATCCCTTCTTGTTAGATACAAGATAAAATGTTCAAAAAAAATGCTATAATGACCCATCCAGCTGCATGTTCAGCACTCAATCAGGTTCCTCATACATTGGGTCTTCTTATGACATGTCATACCATACTATTGGAACACCACATATCTCTCAGTATGTTTCATATGAATGGATCTTTCCCTATTTTCAACCTCAAAATTAAATTTTTGGCTTCTAGAATAACTGTGTCCCTACTAGAAACAATAATACCTAGGCTTACATTACCGTCTTTCATCAGGTTCTGCTCTTTGATGAGGGGTTGGTATACTATCCTAAAAATAATGGTCATTTGGAAAATATTCACCAGTGATTGGAAGGCCTATGAATGTGAATCCTCCAAATGTATCACAATCATCAGATCATCACCATTCAATGATAGTGAGAAATGTAGATGCTCCGAAAAATGGGACAATACACAATAACTAACATAAAACCATATTTTAGGTGAATAAACACTATAAAATGGACTTCCCTCAATTTTTTGGGGGGAATTGGTAATTCTAAAAGGTTGTTTTAATTCACTCTTCGACCATAACTTGACTGTATACAACCTATGTGATCACATACCACCAATGTTTAGTATAATCATGATGTATATCAGTTGAGATCCTGAAAATCCGCCCTAGGTGAGTCTTCCATTGATCAATGTTCAAAAAAATGGTTTCTAGAAAAGATTATTTAAAATGAGGACTACTATCCCCAAAATTTTGGGAGGATACTGATACTATAATTGATGTGTCAACTCTTCTATTGATGGGGTAGGTTACAAATCTCTATACAGGCTTTCTGAATAAGAGGAAACTATCATGAAACTGAGAAACAATACATAGTGAATGATCAACATGATGTCTCTAAGTTGGAACTATTATAGGAAATACTATTATATTAGTGCCCTCCACCTCTAGATAATAGTCATCTCCACATTCATAGAGTTCCACTTGAGGAATTTGATGTGTCCTAGCTTTATAATATCCAAAAACATGCCTCGGATAATATTACATAGTAGAAGACAAGAAATTTTTAAACTATGAAAGGATAGAGACATTTCCTTCTTATAATTAGCCATGTCACGAAATAATCACCTAAAGGCAGGTCTATGTGATATGAAATTTCATAATGGATCCCAATAGACATTTTCTACTACCCACTACTATATTCGGGTTAGGGTCACGACCTCGCATATAGCTGGGGTTCCTATATATGGAGTTTTAACTACATTGAATAAAGGAAAATGCCCTTTACTTTGAAATATTAATCTCTATTTACTGGTTAAAATTCCTTCAAAAAATATTAAATTATTTCTAATAATTTTTTTATTTTTATTAAGATATCATAGTCCAATAAGATGAATCACCATTCCATGTTTCTAAAGGCCCATAATTTTTATAAATTGCAATTGGAGTGTCATGATACTACTTCATAACTTTATTTTCTGTATGATTATATAACTGGCCATGTATAATTATTTTATTAGATAAAGTTCCATTCCCAATTTATATAATTAAATGATTCATTAATTAAAATTGAAATTCAATAATCAAATTAATTGTTATATTATCCCAAAGAACAAGTGGTTCATGGCTCCAATGTGGCATAATTGGTTAATTAAAGTTCCATCGTCAGTGTATGTGGGGAAAACCCAATTATATTTATATAGGATCGTAAAATAATCCAATTATATTATCTATACATTAAAAATTAACATATTCAAGATATGATAACCTATACACTATCAATATACAGAACGGAATTCATGTAGAATGAAAATATGGCATGGAAAATGTGTGGCATATCAATCCTAAAATGCCCATATAATGCATGAAATGATACCAAATTTCCAAACAAGGATATGTAAACAAACACATAAAAAAAATAATATGAACAATAATAATTTCCAAAATCACATGTGTCAACCAATGGTAAAATCAGTAAAACTGTAACATGCACAAACGAGAACAACAATAACTCATCCCAGGTAATCTGGATTTCCCCTTTTTGTGGGTCAGCCACTACCTAGAATAATCTCATTAATAAATTCCCACACTTCCTAGTATCCAATATAATACCTAAAGATTAATAAAAAAGGAAAATTCAATTTGAACACACATTGTAGCATCCCTCACTATGAAACCACTGAGCGGTTCCCTGAGGCAGTAGGCCACATGGCCTCATGCGCACATACATGTAAGCTAGATGGTGATGACTAGAAGTTATTTACAAGTTTTTCCCATGTTGATACTATTATATCAAATATTAGACTACATAATAATGCTCTATAATAGAATGAAGAAAATGAAACATAAATAAACACGAAATAGTAGAATGAATAAATAAACAAGAAATATAAATAAAATGGAAGAAGATGAATCATGAATGGATAAAAAATGGCGATGATAATTTTATGTATCTATATAAAATTTAAGCACCTGTTATATATTGGAAACAAACAATTATATCATGATGTAATAATATAAAAAAACCAAAATCCGCCTTTACTAGCATCACAAGTGTAGTATAGATACTCTTGTCATGTACTCCAACCTATGGAAATAAAGCATTAAAAGATAGAAACATAAATTTATTTAAAAACACAATCATTAAGTCCACTTGTGTGATAAGTTTATCCCATGTAGGGTGTTATCTATACACACTATACCACAACCAACATTGTATTGATAAATCATATCCGTGCATATAAATTGGGCATTATGCCAATAATTATAAACGTAACACAACAATTAAATAAACACATAAAATCTATTTACTCAAGGGATACCAGACTGAAAATACCTAATTCATCCTAATATAGATGTATATAAACCAGGGGGAGCATGTACAAGTATTATATGGATTAATAATGTGTTGTAATAAATAATATTTCACAATTATACTGAGTTTAAATATAACGCCTCTACTGAAGAAACTTGGAGCCAGTGCATTATTTTATTACATTAGAATGATTACAAGGAATAAAATACCGAATGATTGATCAGTATAGTAGTTTTGAAGAAACCAGATACATAAATGGAACCCATTTTATATAGGGAAAAGAAAATAGAATATAATACATAACAAGCTAATTAAATTCATCCTTCAGAAATCCATAACTGTTCTCTTCTTTATAACATGGGGAAGTAAAAAAAATGAAAGGGGTGAACCCAAACGGTTAATAAGGGTAAAATATAGTGTTATATTCAAACAATAACAATTTAATCATAATCAATCATACATAATCAATATGGCATGGTGAATAATTGAAAAACGCACACTATAATTAATTTGAGAATGAAAGTGCATCCATAGATTTTATCATAGGGAAAATATCATGGATAATAATAAATGAATAATGAATAAATTGAATATATATTATTTATAAATTATGTATCAAGAACATAAACCATCATACCATCAATGCAGTTTAATTCTATGGGTAGAAATCCATCTAACTATGTTTTGGAAACAAACATGATGGGTTTGCCACCAACTATTTTGTCTTGTGGAAGCTATCAATGCATCAAGGTAAAATATAGGGCCCCACCCATCATCACAAGTAAAAATGATTTAAAAAAATGTTTAATTTTATAACAATAAGCCTTTTAAATTTTATTATGGACTAGAGGATACGTATTCGTTAATATTTCTACAATTAAAACAATATTCAAAATAAAAACTGTATGCAAAAGGGTATATGGATAAAACACTAATAATATCCATTATAAAAGAATATTTAAATTTAATAGGAATGTAATTTCAAGGGAAAAATGATCTCAATGGGGCAGTAGATAGAGCAAAAAAATTATTAGGTTCACAATACCAAGTAAGTCCCAATGAAACAGAAATTTAGATGATGTCCATTACAACATTGTAACCAATTGAATCACATGACCAACAATTACTAATCACAAAATGAATCATTAAATACTATGATTATAAATATAATCATGATATTATATAAAAAATGAATGAATGCATACACCACATACAATAAATAAGTGGTGAACAGTGTAATTCTCGGAAAAATAAAAGTGAGATGATAAAACCCTTAGATTATGCCCGATTGTGTTCTTCATATGATCATAATTAACTGAATAATAAGATTAAATACATTAATTAATTTATTTAGAACCTTGTAAACATATATCTAATTAATTATGGTTATATTATGTTAATTCATGGCCTTCTTTCCATGTTATATAATTGAATCTCGTCGTTCTGGAATGTTCATTTACTTGAATTTCATGTTCGGTTTGCTTGACTATGAGTAATGGAGTTCATGTGGAATGGATATAATTATGCATTATTGGAATTACATGTTATTAATGAAAATAAATACGTTTAAATGGTTATACATATCATTTGGTTATATGGTTTGAGGATGAATCATTAGATAACAGGTAAATGATAATCCCTAACCCTTATTTTAGCAGTTTTGGATCATAATGAACTGGTTTTGTTCTATTATTTAATATAATGTTTATAAAATTGTTCCAAAACATTAAATATGTTATAATACATATTTTATAATCTGTTTCAACTCTAAAAATGGTTTATTAACTAGATTTTAAGGATAAATTGAAGAACTAAACTTCGTCGTTCACAAAGGTTGTAAATCAGCACCTCACAAATGATGATTTTTTTAAATAAAAGTGAAATAGTAAGTATATTGATGATTTATATTCCATCAAAATGATATAATTAAATTATCTATATGATACTCTAGTTATCATTGTAATTTGGATAGAGTGGGTGAGGAGAGAATAATTATAAAAGAAGGAACTTGAAAATAAAAGAAATGAAAAGAAGGAGGATGTTTACCTCTTGAATTTGTCTCCTTGAGATCCTCCATAAGTACATTGGTTTTGGCCTTCTGGTGAGACTAGTAGGTTTTGGATTTGGGGGAGGTCTTGGGAATACTATTTTGGATAACATGGGCATCGCGCAAATCTTGAGATGTGTGAGAGGAAGTGGGGGTGATGGTGGGTTTTATAGTGGAGGAGAGGAGTGATTTCTCAATATTTAATTCATTATTTTCTTATTTTTATCATGAAAAGAAATAGTACTGATTTTTGTGACCAACAAATATAATTCGTTAAAGTGGGGTCAATCTAATTTCCATTTACATCATCCATGACTTAAGAAAGATTCATAAATTCATTTATTTATCATATTTTGTAAATTATCGAATTTCCCTATTCACAAAAAATTCAAGTATTTTCAAAAAATCCCAAAATATCTCTTTCACCATCTTATGAAATTTAGAATTAAAAAATAAACACCATTTTATCAAAATAATATTCTATATATGTGAAATTTAATTTTTAAATAAATAATTATTTACATGTAAATACATATTTTAAATTTAAAACTTATTAAATAATACTTTAAAAAATTAATTAAGGTCTTATAAATTTTTCCTCAAATAATAGTATAAAAAATAAATTTTAAGAACACATTTATTAAAATTTATCTTATTTTAAATAAATTTATTAATGATAAAATTTTAATTAAATATTTCTTAGTTACAAAAATACCAACACTTATTATTATTTTGTAATATTCAAATTCATTTATATGGTACCAAAATTTTATTTATACTTTCATCAGTGAGGTTACTATTCATTAGGGTAATATTACTATTAATAAGGGTAAATTACTGTTCATAAGAGTAATAATACTGATAATAAGGGTAAGTTACAATTCCCTAAAAATTAAACATGGTCCCATCAGACTCTATATATCTTACTGAACGCAACTGTGTATGTCCGTTTTTCAAAATTCAAGTCAATAAGTGAAAAAAATAAATGTAATGGATAGGTTATAACTATATCCTATAACAATTTGCTTTTCATAAAGACTCATTTTTTCATGTATAATATGATATCAAATTAATTGAAAACTATTTATGAAGAAACATACCATAAAATCACGCGGTGTTAGACCAAAAAAGTACTTTATCATGGATATCATGTCCTTAATTTAATAATGTGATATAATAAGAATTTCAAATGTAAGGCATCTCTTGAATTTTGTAAATTGGAATCATGATCCTGTTAATGGAAAACCATATCAAGGAACCCATGTATCACACCAGTAGTGTAATAAATAATCCACACCACAAGATTCCATCAGAGGAGATCCATAAATAGAATCTAAAGTTTCAAAAACAAAATAGTGTGAAGATAATAGAAAAATGTGATTTCATCCCTAATTTCTCACATATGGGATAGAATGTTTCTTTTGGTGTGTTATAACCATATTTCCACTAAGTCCTTCCATTGAAGCTCCCCTATGGAATTAGTATCACACATAAGGTGGTAAATAATCCATATGGTGAGTCTATTTACGGCATACCAAGTATCTATCCTGTTTATTTACTCCTGATCAAAAATTTCAAAATATAAATAATGGTGATCCCATCCTATTAAATCCATAAATGGAATCCAATGTATTACTATCTTGAAGGATATAAAGGTTTGGTTATCAATATATCATATCATTTACTAAGAATGTAGTTTATAACAAATTATCCAAGTTGGCCGATTCAAATTAATACATGTAATTCAATTGTAGATATAATAACATTTTCTAACAAATTTCCAATCATTCCCTTTTATCATGTAACATTCAAAAATTTTTATCATAAGGGGAATCATTCACCACAAGTTGTGTTTTATAAAAACAATCTAATGGAAAATATAGGCCTTATGGAAGGGCACACCCATAGGGTGGCTCCTTTCGAAGAGATATACCAATTCTACTGATTAACCATTGTCTAGGACCATAATAGGGATGGGAAAACATTTAATTTAGTTTATTAATCATTTTAGGGGCTTCATTGGAGATATCTAGTGTTTAAAACTATTGTTCTTAAATAATAACACTATAAATGTTGGGAAAAGAACCAGACCACCTAAATTAAGATAGTAAAACTCTCATCATATAGTGTATACCATTGAATCAAGCTATAATGGGATAAAAAATAAAAATAGATAAAAAAATTGAAATCGGGAATATCATATTCCACTAAAATAGAACAAAATACAACAAGGTAAAAAATGGAAGGAATGTGGGGAATAAAGAGATCACTATTATGGATCCAACATGATTGATGGTAAAGGAAATAAAGACAATATGGAGGAGATATAGAATAAAATGGTATAGGTGAGGAGTGGTTATCTCATGTTTTTCCCACTCCTATAATGGAATAGAGTCAAGGCTCTATTAAAAATTTCTACTTTCCCATTTTAAAAATTAATATTGGTATTTACATGGCATATAAAGTAGATAGTTATTCCTCTAAGAGTAAACACAATTAAAAATGTGATGGGTGCCTATAAAATCCATTACACCCCATGTATCTTATACACCCCATGTATTTCCATGACACACTATGTATTAATTACACATCATGTATTTGGCTTATAACCAGTTTACATAAAATCAATTATCTCATTGATAGAAATAAAGAAACTAGTCAAAGGGCCTGGTCAGCGGGTTCTAAATTGAAAAGAAAACTCAAAAAGTTTTTTTTCTAAAAAAAGAAATGTAACTCACTAAAAATCTAGGATGTTACATTCCCTATAGAATAATCCAATCCTAACTGGTTCATATCCCATTTGATTTCAATTATAAAATTCCATTCATACATAAGTTCCACATCAAATATTATTGGGTAACTTTATCCAAGAATGTTCATTCCTAAAGACGTTAACATATATGAAATAGGTCCTTCTCAGACAATGTTAAATAGTAAAATGTTTTCCACTAAGAGGAATTGAACTACATGGGTTATGATATATTTTATAAAGATATAATGGAATCCCTTCATTCAGGTTTGATCCTGACCCCATCAATTCACACTCCCTTATTGGATGAAAATTGGCTCTAGAGTACAGTAATGTGTGACTTTAAACCAAAGTAACAAAAATGGAGAATTAATAATAACTAAATTAAAAATCTATAACCTTTAATTTATATATATTCGTAAATTGATAAAGTGACTCTACTATCAAATGAAGTCTCACATAGATACATTTGAATGATTAAATTATTAGCATAGGGGTAACCTATTCTGTGTTAGGACTTGGGAAGGATTCAGATACATGACATTAATACTTAAGAGTATCCACGATGTGGAACGACCCCACCCCACCCACCCCCACCCTAAAAATTTGTAATGATCATAAACTCTCCTCCACTTAAGTGGAGATCATTATAAGGTGTCTCTGGTAAAGTACCACTGACCACCTACCATTAGAAATCATGTTCTCCCTGACATAAATCCCTAATTACCCCATGATTTGAATCACTTATCAGAGTTCCCCATCACAAACAATCTCATAAGAAAACATTAAACGTGATAAATGAAATAATCATGAAGGATTACAAAGTACCCATAAACATTACTTTATTTAGTATTAATTGGTCTATTCATATAATAATTTATAATATAAATTTTTTTATTATCCCAATAACCTTTAAATAAATAATATTATAAAAATATTTATCAATAAGAAGAATATGAAAACCATTCCACACATTTCAAAAAGGATTAAATATTCCATCAAATATGTTGAATAATTATTTTACTAAATAATAAATAGGAATTTAGTCTTAAAAAATAGGAATTTGGAAATATATTGTTATTCATTTAGAAAAAATTAATTGTATTATATTTCCTAATTTTTTTTTCCAAACATATATTACAAGTACCAACCTCAAATAGAAAAACTCTTAGAATATTTCAATACAAAAACCTATTTCAAATTTCATTAACTCTATAATATTTTTTAGTATGTGTTTATCACCTAAAATGTCATATGTGCTCCAATTATCAAATAACTATATTTAATAATTGAACAAAATATACTTATATTACATTCACAACCAAATTCTCTAATGTCAAATAGTTGGAAAAATTATCAACCATATGTAAAAATGTGTTATTATAATATTGTTCATACCTACGACAGATCACCAAATGATATTTATAATGCATGTGAAAATTGAATGCAAATACATATATTGGGAAGAAGGATATGATTTATATCTTTTCATCATATAATTTATAATAATTTGCTAAAAATAATTTAGTGACTCTAAATATCAATTTAATTAGTGAGAAAGGATTAATATTAAACTATATATTCGTTCAGAGTGATGTTTCCCCCAATATTTAGCTTCTTTTTTCCCATCATAAAAATACAATCAAATATGACTCTTGTATAATTATTATGTAAACTATTTTCCTAATAAATCATATTAATTAACTCTTGGAAACAAACCCTATTTGGGTCACCAGGATAAGTGGAACCGAAATCATAAAATTGAAAATTTGGCACACATTCCTCTTAGTTCCTCCCATACCTGACAAAACTTAAACATTTTAAACCATGGTAATATATAATAGACAAGACCTACATAGTTTCATGATTGATATCTAGTTATCTATTATTTTTCAAAGGAATAACACATGTTCTAATTGAAGGAATTTCTTAGTATTTATTTTTTATATAGGCATTAATACATATAATTTATATCCCTGGAATCCATGAAATAATTACATATCATGTTATCCCTATATGTATATATTCTTCTAGTGATTAATTTAGGAATATCTATTCCTCACACCAAATAAATATCTTCATGAATAATAATATTTATCTATTTACACAATGTATATTTTTTCATTTACCCACAAATAGAATATATATATATATATAATTTCATCGCATGCATAAGATATATAAAAAACATTAATATAAAGTATTATAATTATATTAAAATAAAACTCCCCAAAAGTATATATATGGAGTTCTAGGTTTATAACTTATATGTTTATAGACATGACATAATCTTCCATGATACTGATAAATTAATCTGAATGTATATATATAAAGCATATATTCCATGATTATATGAAGTGAATATTTTATCATAATTTAAATATAAAAAATTACATTTTAAGATTTTATGAAAAAAAACATTCCAATTTGTTTGGATGAATTTTTTTTCAAACATACTATGTCAAAATAATCCTAGAATGGTTTTCATAAATTTCTCCTTGGAAATACAATTTTTTGAAAAATCAAAATTGTAGTATTAATCTATCAATTTTTTAATTCATAGAAACATATGATAATATTTATAATTTTTAATGTATTTATAATCAACTAGATAGAAATAATGTAATGTTAATTGGGATGTGAATATATATATTTTTAGAAAAATGTTTTCTGTACATTATTTTATCCCATTTTAATTAATTTTGAATAAACCGTTATGATACATGATATAAATGAAATTTATAGAATATATATATAGCTATATGAACTAAAATGTATATAATTATGATTACTAGCCGTGGAGTTAATGTATGAGAAACATATACTTCAAAGTAAATTTTTCTAAAAACCATTTGTGATACCACTATGAGAGTTTTTTATATTATTTTATTCCAATTATAGAAACTGATTTTGATAAAATATATTCCACATTTTCAATCTAGTGAATAAAATTTGTTAAATATTACACTTTTATTTTTTTCCTTAAGAATATTTACCAAGGATAGATTTATCACCTCAGTAAATGGTGAAATAAAATTAATAAGGTTAAAACTATTGAATAAACCTTCAAAATCATTCATAAACTTATTTATATTTATTAGGAGCTTAAATTTTCCACCCAAGTCATATATTTTAATATATGGAATCTTGGTTCCATTTTTATTTAAAAAATTACTTTATATAATTTCATGTTAAAGAAAATTCCAACATGTCACTTTCTTTCTTAAATGATTTATCATATGATTTAATAGGGGTTATAAGATGTTTTGACATTGTATAATAAATTATTAAAAACAAAAATAATTTATTTTTGGGATGTTAATTTATTTTTATTTTTAATTTCTTGTAATACTACCTAAATGCTCAAAAAATGTCGATATGTTGCCTTTATAATGGGTTAATAAATTAATGTAAATTTATTCTAAATAATTAAAAGTATATTTTTTCTGAATAATTATGGTGTCACATGATTTTTATGGTCAATAATAATGTATAATTAACTAAGAAATAGTTGATATTTTAATTAAATTCATGTATTTATGTCATGAATGTCATAAAATGTTATTATATCTCAAAACAACTTTCATTGTATTTATAGTAAATAATTTTCTATTAAATTATTTAAAAATAATAAAAAAAATATAATAGAACAATAGGTATAGGATATGAACTAAAATACCATCCTTTGACTATTTTGAGCCTGATTTTGTATTATAATAAAATTATTAATTCTTAAACCCTGAAAATGATGTCAGCATGGTTGAGGTTAAAATGGAGTAACGAAAGGCTAAAACAAATATACAAGGATTAAAATTAATCCTAAAACAACAACAAAAAATTAAAGGATTTAAAAATTAAAATATACTAGATTCAAAAGACTACCCACCTAGTTCTCCTTTCATAGGAAAAATAATTTATTGTATTTAAATCATTTAGTCAGTTCCAAGCATGTCCCTTCCATAACTATAAAAGGACCCCACTTTTCATATATTTTTCCTGAAAAATTGAAAAATATTTCACAACCAAAACCTAGAAAAATACTTCCACAAAAAATATCAATGTTTAAGAGTTTCTATAATTAAAAAAATACCCACACTATGATTTTTAAGTAAAGATATAAAGTAAATTCAAAAAAAATGAGAGGTATTTATCTTACCCAAATTTCTTAAAGATCTATTATCATTCCACCTCATATAAATACTATTTATCATAATACTATAATTAAAAAATAATTATCCTTATATAATTTTATTTTGTTCATGGTATTACCCTTTATCATATACACATCCATCTAATGGAATGTGGAAACAACAATCGTTTATACGTGCAGACTACCAACTCGTGAGTCAATGTATTTAATTTTTCATAAAAACATCAAATGGAAAGTATATATAGGTTTATTTTGATGAATTAAAATAATATATATAATATTATTTTCTTCTTAAATGATATAATAATAATTTCATATTTTCTCACATATCTGCTAAAAAATAATAACTTCACTCATGTGTATGTGTGGACTACAATCTCTATTATTTGATATGATTAATTTTTTATTACAACCATAGATAGATAGATTTTAAAATTAATTTATGGACTAAAAATTATATTTAAAACATGATTATAATTATATATATGATGAATTTATGACCTTTGAAAATGAACTGGAACATCCATGATATAACATGTATGAGAAAACAAAACATTTGATATTTGAGGATTTATTTTATAAGGAATTGTTAGTGAATAGTTAATGAGAATATTTATCAACTAATATATATATATATTAATATGGTTATGTTATAAATTAATAACAGTTTATAAACATGTATACATGTGTCTAAATAAAATTTAACTTAGTGGAAGTGTTGTCAATGGAGTTATCATATCAATTTCAACTTCATTGATACATTTTTTTTATTATGAAACAATTATTTTTTGTTGATGTATATACTACCATTTTTTTATATTTAACATGAATCTATATTTTTTCATGTTATTTAATGGTTTGGTTCAATTTTACTATTTCAAGGGATTTGAATAGATATTTAACCAAATATGTATCAATTTATATTTATAATATCATTTTTAGGATTTCTTATATTTTACTTAATTAATATTTTAATATATACTTCACAAAACCCATAAATATTATTCTCAATAGAAACTTTTATGTTTTATACATATATTTTCCAAATTTTCCTCCATATATAACTTAAATAAAAAAATATAAAAAATAAAATTTGTTCTTATTTACCTTATTAATATAAAATATTTTCATCCATATCGATATATATTAATATTTTTTTTACAAAATCCATTTCTAGTTAGTAAAAGAAATTTTTAATGAAATAATATTTCATCTTTGGATTCCTAATCCTTTTTTTGAATGGAATCTTTCCATTTTATAAGAAAGGGTAGATTTCGACTTTATTTTAATAAATTCAAGTAGAATGTTACTATTTTAAAATATATAACATTAATAGATTCTCCTAGAACATTAACTATTTTACATTGTTTAACATCTTTTACTAGAATCACATGGATTTAAAAATAAAAATATTTAAGGAAAATATATCGTTAATTTTTTTTCAATGTTCTTCTATTTTATAAGACACACAGTTTCAATAAAGAACAATAAATATTTTAAATTGAAGGTAAAATTTTATCACTTTCTAATTTTTTCATTATTATGTTTCTCATGAAACATTGAATATCTTGGGGTCATCCTTCACTGGACATTAAATTTCTCTTACATATCAATATTCATTTAATCATGGGTTTGATTATTTCATAAACCTTATACTATTTCTTTATATGTTGTTTTACTTTGAAATTTTATTGATTGAGTAGGTAAATATTGATATTTATTGATCTGTACTCAATATAGATGTGGATTGTAAGGAAGATAGATTATTATTTATATTTATCCTTATATATATGAGGAACAAATTGGATATATAGTTATGGTTATGCCCTAGTTATAGATAGCATGTTTATGCAACAACCAGTCTCTAAAGAGAAACCATTTTTATAGCCTTGATAAATGAGTTTTTTTGTATACCTACCCATATTTGATAATATCATGGAACACGTCCTTGATATTGATGCCCCACATTATGAATTCCCTTCACTATAAATTCTGTTATTATTATCCATCATATTACTCAATTGATATTATCCATGGATAAATTTTTAGCTTGTGAAAATGATTAAATGAAATATGTCTTCAATTTTCAAGTTTTTTTGTTGATTAATCTTTATTTACTCAGGATATAATTTTCTATACAAAACCCTTAATCAGAATTTTATTTCACTCCATTTTTTTACTCTCACTAGGATATGAAGATGGAATATTTTAATTATTATAAATGATGATTATTATTTACTTTTACTATGTTTTATATTTCATTTCCAATGTAAAATGAGAATCATGAATATAAATGGTTCCTAGAGACTAATGAATTGATCAATCCTTGTTGATTTTATCCTTTGTATCTTATTACAATGTTAAAAAAGTACAGTAGCTTTTATTTTCTAGATTTTGGGTTGATATCATTTGTATTAGAGAATGTTAAGAAGAAACCCTGTGATAAAGATATAGGAGAAAATAGATTATAGAATATTACCCTATGATATACTCTTTTTATAAATCTATATACAAGATAATATCTAATGTGTCTTAAAAGTAGAGTGTGTACTATTTTCCTATAAAATAAATTGCTTCCTAAATTCTATAAACATTTTGCGATTTTGGAATAGATGAATCATGGGGTAACAACTCTAAATTAGGTTGAATTGGGTATTAAAACAATAATCACAAGTTCATTATGACTATGCCGAAGACTACACACCAGACTATACTTTCCAGTGGGTTATCATTGGTTGATTAACATTATCTATATGAATAATTACGAATGATTTGAAAATATTTTTATAATTTGAGGATGTTCCCATGGAAACCTTTTTTATGATCTTGAGACTACCCACCTATATATTTTGATTTTATGTTAAGTATTACCAAGTATTTATAATTAAATAATAAGACTAAAAATTAATTTTTGTATGGGATCATCTATAATAAACCTTTTTTAAAATATTTTTTGAACAATTGTGGTCAATGATCTAGAATATTATAGAGGAAAAATTAATAGAACAAATTGAATTGAGGTATTTAAATGTAACATTATTCAAAAAATATTTCCCTCAAACTGAAATATTGATAAATTTACAAGTATAAATCAAAAGGAATAAGAAAATGTTGCTAATTTGGAGGTTAAATTTAAAATTCTATCCATGTATTTTTTATAATACATTTTTAATTCAGAAAAAATAATTGATTATTTATTAGGACATGTTAATCTAAAAATAGTGACAAAATTTTCTAAATCCTATATCTTTAACAAACATTAAGAGAATTAGAATCTAGTTGATCACCATGATTATGGGAATGAATGAAATAAGAATAAAAGAATAATGAAATTTCTATCATGTGAAAATAGTAGAAAGAGTAATCCTATAACATTATTGAAGTGAATGATAATTTGTTTACATGATGATAATGGGTTCATATGGCCAATGAATGCAAGGTAAAGAAGGAAACTATAATCATTTATTGACATAACTGTATGTAAATGAGGAACTATTCAAACTAATGTCCCACATGCCAAGGGATCCTACCACATAAGATCTTAACGGAATAAGGTACATCCTATATGATCACTACAACAATGGTTGAAAGTCCTATTGATTTGGTGGTAGGTACTTTAATTATATCCTCAAATCTAGATAATTATCTATTTTATTTTTGATCTTCACACTCTTTAGTATCCTCAACATTTTTCAAGAAAATTAGATATTTTTTATCCACTTAATAAGGTTGTTATTACCTAAGACCCCTAGTGGGTATATTATAGCAATAAGGACGTGTCCTTTAGTTCCCATTATGACACAAAAACATAAGATACATTCCTGACTTATTAGTGTACATATTATTTAGTTATATACAATCTTTGGCATGGATATGGTTTCAAATTTTGATTTAAAAACCTATTTACAAGAGAAAGAGATTATTAATCATGATCGATATATGGAATCCCATATTTTAATATGGGATACTTCATCACTTGGTCATGTCATGATCCACCTCCAGTAGCTCTTCAGAATGAAATTATTAATGAATTAATAGAGGAATAAATTTCTTCTTATGAGAATGTTAATCTTCATATTTATGTTATAACAATTGTACAAGAAACATTGATGTGTTTATTTATAATTTACGCGAACATACAATAGATCTTTAAGTACAATTTTCATTTGATTAAATAAGAAATGTAGATCTATGAGCCTATGAATATATTATAGGGAAAAATATTTTATTAATCTTATGAATAAGTATCCTCTACCTCACATTAGTGATTTATTTGATCAAGATCCATGAAATAAACATTTTACAAAAATTACCATTCATTCTAGGTATCATGAATTGTGAGTAACAGAAGAATATATTCTAAAGAAAGTATTTCATATGAGGAAGGGGAATTATGAGTTTATAGTAATTCCATTTGGAGTACCTAAAGAACCTTATATATTTATGGATATAATTAATAGAGTAATCAAGGAATATCTCAATAATTTAGTTCTGGTATATAATGATAATATCTTGGAGTAATATAAAATATATGAGGACCATGAGAACCACCTGTGGATCATTGTATATATGATTAAAATTAAAAGTGTGTAATGGTAAATTAATAAATTTTGGAATTCGTCATTCAGAATCTTATTTTTCTTACCATATTATCAGTATGGATTGAAATTATATTGATCGCATGAAGAAAAATGTATTCAATGAATTTTATAAACAGACAAAAATAAATATGGTATATATTTTCCTTGGTTTTATTGGTTACTATCCGCAATTGTTTCCAAATATTCACTGATTGGATAACTTTTTAACCAAGTTAACACATAAATGGGTTATGTTTTTATTGAAAAAGGAATGTGATGAAAGATTTGATGACGTAAAATGAATATTTATCAATGTTATGATATTGAACCTATCCTCAGGAAGGTATGTATTTATGATATATATTTATCCCTCAGTGAAAGGACTTGTATGTGTAATTATGGTGAATGGTAATGTTATTTCCAATGCATTAAGGTATTTAAAGACTCATGAATAAAATAATGAAACCCATGATATTTATTTAGATATAATAATATTTCATTGATAGTATGGAGGAATTATATATATATTTAAACATGTGAGATATATAAATATCATAAGAGTATGAAATAAATATTTACATAGAAATATCTTAATAGGATAAATGAAAATGGCTTGAGAAGATCAGTGATTATTATTTCTCAATACACTTCCACCAAGGGATGTAACATATTGTAATTGATTCACTAGGTTGGAAAGGTAATGGATTCAAAATTAAAACGAGTATTAAAATTTACCCTATGTTTATTGACATAATCCATAAAGATATGATAATTATTAGGGAAAAGTAAACATCACTCCTTTACTGAATGATTTTAAACCAATATATACTATATAGGATCAAATGTTCTCATTGTTATGATAGAAATTTTTATAATAAAATTAAAAATTTTGAATAATTAAACATTATGTGATTTTATATATAAAGATGGTGTTGTGAAGTGTGTAAATACTCTATGTGTTACATCAATTCCAATGCTAAAAATTAAATTATTAGATAATGATCATATCTTTATTTTATCTAAACACCCCTGTGGCACGATGATGTTTGAGGGAAGAATGGAATATTTTAGGTTGGATAATAATTTGTGGTAAAATGATGATTATGTATTATGTTTGATACTTTTTATAAAGATAAACTCTTATAGATAAAATTTTAAGGGAGTATAAAACATCTACCTATTCCATCATGAAAATAGAATGATATAACTATGGTGTTTGTGACCAGATTACCAGAGACTCGTTAAATGAAAAAAAATCATTTGGGTATTTATTGATCACCTTAACCAATCCA
This sequence comes from Viscum album, assembly GCA_963277665.1. Classification (NCBI taxonomy): domain Eukaryota; kingdom Viridiplantae; phylum Streptophyta; class Magnoliopsida; order Santalales; family Viscaceae; genus Viscum; species Viscum album. The sequence goes on from OY728150.1 coordinate 527,390,731, forward strand.
CATATTTCCAATGATAAGATAATATTTACCACTTAAGTGTCTTTAATGACTCTATATTAAGGAATATCTAAAAACATTTGGTGAACCAATTTCTATCTTCTCAGGTCATGACCATATAATTTCATTGAAATTATTCAAAATAATCCTAAGATATCTTAACATGGAGACTCATTTGAGCACCGCTTATCATCTTCAAACTGATGGACAACTTGAATAAACTATTCAAACATGAGAATACATGTTTAGACATCACAAACATGAAATTCAGGATATGCGGGGTAATAAAATAATTTTTTGTTTTTTCCTTTAATAATAAATTCAATCTAAGTATTCAAATGGTGCTGTATGAACTATTATATTTCAATTTATTTCATGCTCGTATATTTTGGGATGAAGTTGGTTAATTGAAGTGTGTATGCCCAAAACCTATTGAGGAGAAAATGATTAACGTAAAAACTATTTGGACCCCTAATAATTAATCATACTATAAGAAATTTATTTATTCTGATAACTGAATAAATGATTTGTAATTATATGTGGGAGATAAAATGTTTAGGAAAGTACATATATATAATAATGCATGAAAATCATCCATACACCTTACAATATTTTATTTTATGAGTATAACATTAACCCTCAATTCATATATTAAATCAAATGGCATCTTTGTGGAATTTTATTAAATAAAAAAATTCTTATTATTTAATGTAATTAATATTTCAAAAAATATGCACATTGAGTAATACCAGTCACATCATGCATCAGATTGATATTCGGTTGATTCCTACACATCTTAAATGAAATATAGATAGTTTTCCAAAAGTATCAAAATAAATTGAATGTTTTCTCTCACATTTGATCTTTTCACTTGTATTTTTTACTAAAATTTCATTTTGAACACGAAACACACACTTTGACACGTATTTATCACATTGTGTATCAATTCTACAAGAAACTAATTCCTATATGTCAAAAATTAATTATTAATATTTTTCATTAATTATCAAGAAAATCCAAGCATGTTTGATGGATTTTAGTGAGTGATATCTTTTGAACTCGAATTTCAATTTCAAACTGATAATGAACAACATGAGTCATATTAAGAGCACCATGCATCATATTGACGTGCGAGTGATTATAAATGTAAAAAATGACATGTGGATCATATTTGTAATGTATCAAAACAATATGAATGTTTTGACATTGTTTTTTTGTAGGTTTGTTTTCCATTTTACTAAAAGTTTTGTCAATTTTAAATAAAAAAAGCACATTGAGTCATATCGGTCACATGATCCATTGGATTTAGGTAAGGAGGATTCATAAACACCTCAAATTACTTATGGTTCATCTTACTAAAGTATAACAATACTTTGAATGCATTTTCAATGTTCTGAGTATGTCATTTGTATTTCTTTTACAAAAATGGCATTTTAAATTGGAAACAAGCACACTGACTCGTTCAGTTAACATCATATATCCATTTTTAGTGAAACCAATTCATACAAATCAAAAATTAATTATTTTTATTTTTCATAATTTATGGAGAAAATATGACGGCATTTGACTAGTATTCATCGAGTCACATTTTTGAATGAAATTGATGATTTTAAACTGATAACAGGCACATTGAGTCTTACTGGGAACATATTTTATTGTATTGAAAGAGAATATGATTCCTACACATAAAAAATAAATATTCATAATTTTAAAAAAGTATTAACAAAATTTGATTGTGTTTTATCAGTTTTTAGTAAGTCAATTTTTCGTTTTACTTAAATTGATGTCAATTTTAATTAAAAATATGCACATTGAGCCATATCAGTCACAATGTGAATTGGATCTTGATGTGGATGATTATTTTATTTATCAAATAAAAAATTTATTAACTAAAGTATAAAACAATCTAAATTCATTTCCCTTGTTTTGGGTATGTCATTTGTATGTTTTATGAAAATGTGATTTTAAACTAGGAACAAAAACATTGACTCAATCTGATCACATTGTGAATCGGTTTGACATGAAACTGATTCTTACACATCATAACAGAATTTTCAACAATTTTCCTATATTATTTTTAAAATTTGAGCATATTTGATTGGTTTTCAATGAATGACAATTTTAAAACTAAAATGATGATTTTAAAAAGATAATGGAAACTTTGATTCATATTAGGTACATCATATATTAGATTGATGTGTGACTAATTCTTATACCTCAAATTGGACTCATGGATCATGTTTTTAATTATAAATACAGTTTTAATTAATATTCATTATTTTAAGTAGGATAATTTCCCCTTTTACTAAAATTCATGTCAATTTTAAATAAAAAGATGCACATTGAATCATATCAGTCACACCGTGCACCAGATTGGGGTTTAGATGATTCTTATATCATTGAATTGACATATGGATCATTTTCCAAAATTGAAAAAATAATAAAAAATTATTTTTCATAGTTTTGGTTATGTTACTTATATTTTTTACTAAAATGTCATTTTAAATAGGAAACACACACTTTGAACCATTCTAATCACATTTTGTATCAGTTTTACATGAAATAGACTTATACACTTAAAAAATGAAATATGAATCGTTTTTGTAAATTATCAATAATATCTGGGTGTGTTCGATCTTTTTTTAGTGAGAGACAATTTTTGAACTAAAATGTCAATTTTTAAATTACAATGGACATTTTTGGGTCATATTAGGCACATTTTGTTTTAGATTGATGTGTGGCTTATTACTACATGTTACAAATGAATTGTGGAATATTTTCATAATGTATTGAAATAATATGAATATTATTTAATTTTTTGAGTATGTATAATTTATTTTTTCTAAAACTAATGTCAATTTTAAATAACAATAATCTTGTGGAGTCATACTAGTAACACCGTGGGATATATTGGTGTGTGGTTGATTAGAAAAAAACCAAATTCTTAAAAAAAATCAAAATTTCCAATGTTACAATGATTTTAAATTTCATTTCTTTATTGAACTGTAATCCCTATATATTTATTTGACGTTCTTAGATTAAAAACCATTCTTGTTGTTGAAATATAGGAGATTTGAGGAAGGTCATGTCCCATTATATCATGATAATTCACCACTATGACCACATGAGCTTCAAGTACACTTTTGGCTTCCAATGAGCATGGTTTTTTAAAAATGAACATCAAATTAATATGATTTACCAAAATATTTTTGAAAAACAGAAATATTATATGATAAAAATGATAATTAAATTAAGTTACTAATAATAGATAAAAAATATTAATTAAATAAGTAGTTGGGATTCATATTTTTATGATTATTGTATAAATTCTTGATGAAATTCCTTGTTTTCATTATCTTAGTTCCATTTTGGAAGACCAATATCTCATGAGCATGAGCATCTTCAAACAAACCACCCAAACATGATCAAAATAATTCACCTATATATGAAGAAAATTATTATATGATTAATACTAAAAATAAATAATTAGATCAACAATGAGAAATAATAAATTAATTCTATAGAAAATGAATTTACTTTTCAAACATGAAGATTGCCTCTATGATTGAAAAGTGGATGAAACTTGAAAAAAAGTGTTATATTTCAATAGTGTAGGGGTGAAAAGGTTTTGAGGGAGAATTATATGAATATTTTGGTGCCGAAAGGCATAAAATATAGATAGAACTCCCCAAATCGAATAAAAGAGTGCACCTATATAAAAAAATTATTATGTGAGTAATATTAAAATAAATAAATGAAACATAAATATGAAACAATACATTTATTCTATGAATAAATATTTCACTATGAAAACATCAAGATCACCTTTTTGATTGAGCATTGGAGGGAACATGAAGGAATGTGATAAATGGCAATACTGTAGGGGTGAAAATATTTTTAAAGAGAAGTATTTTTTGGATGTTTTGGGAAACAATGTCATGAATGATCGACATTACATCACAAATTTAAAAAAAATAATTCACTTGTACAGAAAAAAAATATAATGTGAGTTATACTAAAAATATAAAAATTAATCACACAAATGAAATAATACATTATTTCTATGAATAGTGATTTTACTGTGAAAACATCCAGATTACCTCTATAGTTGAGTAGAGATAACATCATTTCAATTCCTTCAAAGGCATGAAATCTGGATTTAAATATTCTAAATAAATGAACTTTATAATGAATAATGAAAATTAATTTAAAGTTCTGTTATATATGTTTTTTGTAAAGTAGATAAACTATATAGTAACATTACCATTACATATTCCCAAAGTGCTTCCTTCGTTATAGTTTTTCTTTTGAGGAATTGAAAAAAATCATCAAGTGAAAAATATATTGTTTATATTGTATTCAAAAAATTAATTTAGATTATGTTAATGTATTAGAGAAAATTTAATATTAAGAGGAAAATATAGTATTTTAAAAAAAAACACATTCACTTTGACAATGAACTCACTTTATTTTTTAATGGTTTTAGTTATTTGGTACCTCTATCAAGAATTTATATACCCTCCTTTTGGACCCCTCTAATGTACAAGAAATTGTCTACATTAGAACCAACGTGAACTTATTGTGATATCCCAATTAAAGGTTCACCGTCGATTGAATTTTCATCTAACTCGACATTTTTTTTAATTGTCGGTAAGAAAATAGACCAATAGTTGTTTGTTGGATTTGCAATATAAAATACATGCACTCCTTGTGACTCCATTATAGAAAGATAATATTTTTCTCCTTCCACCCCGAAATTTGACTTCAAGAAACCCATTTCATCACGTTGCACTATACATAAATTTTAAATCTATTTGCAATGGTGTATCGAAAATTGTAATTTTGTATAATACAACACGTATATCTATTCAATAATGAAAAAATTTGACATATTTTCCTTAATTGTATTTCTATCCTTGGAATCAGATATGTTCATCACTTCAACCAAAAATGTTATTCAATTAGTTTGGATCATACTATAGTCATCATGTTCTTTTGTATATAACATTTAAACATTGATTCCAAAACTAGTGTAAGATATGAAATTTTCATTCAGTCCCCTAGATAGTCGTTGAAGTCATTTAGAAACTTAATTTGGACTATCTGATAATTCCTTATAACTTTGATCTCGGATCATCATATAAACTATTGATTATGTGTATTTGATATGCATCCTTCTTCACTTAATGGCTTCAAATCTGTAAGAATTTATTTTTGGGATTCAATGTATGGATCAACATATTCACTATTATGTAAAATGTAAAGGTGTTCCTACTAAAAATATGTGAAAGTAATTATAACAACATATCCAATAGAAATCTATTTGCCCATAATACGTTTGATGTGATAAGACTTTGGGAGACCGATAAAATCAATATCTGATATGTAATCAGTACAGAATTCAATAGCACCATCAAAAATATTCCCCTTTGAAATAAAATATTCTAGTCGATTTTGATTATTGACTTACCCTCTCAAAATATTCAAATACCATTCAATGGGTTCCTACTTTTTATAATAGACTGTGCCACATAGTTAAACCACATAAACCAAGTGACCCCAGTGGTGGAACATTATTTTAAAGAATGATGGTGGGAAAAACATCTCTAATTGTCATAATATGACTACAACTTCCATATTCATGATTATAAACTTCATTATTTCTATAAATTTACTTCATATATATTTGAAAATGAATCAGATTTTAGTTAATGTATGCAGTAAATTTAGAGGTAGAATACAACAAAATGAAAAATGTATCCAATCTAGCATCAAAACATGATTGTCGTGTGATTTAAGTACTTGTTGAATCAAATTACTCATTGACATGAAATTATTGATATTTCATGAAAACTACAATGAAACATTTACATAATTAAGGAAAAGAAAAAAATTCAATTTTTTCGGGATAGGGTGTAAGAGACTAGATGAAAAAAAGTCTACCTTTTACCCTTTACTTGTTCAAAATCCTCCCATACACCCCTTTCAATCAAGTCCTACCTATCCTTCAGTCCATATGTATTTGTTTAGGTAGATTTATGAATATTCCAATGATACGATAAAATATAATTTCTTATACATGCATAAAATCATAAATTTTTTGACATATAAACAATTCCAATATGGTAATTCAATGAAAATTGATCTCTTCTTCCAACCTGATTTCATAATGTTTTTTGAAAGTGGTTTACCAAAAATATTTTCAATATCTTGTACATTATGAAATAGTTTATTACACATTATTGGATATGGTTTTGTTCCTAAATAGATATTCTCATCCAATACTAATATCTAGAATCAGTATTTATTTCCTCAAGGTAAAAACTTTTTATGTCTTAAAAACACAGTCTTTGAGTAATGTTTCAACTGAATTGAGTATGTAAATTTTTCACAAATGGGACACCCCAATATTCCATTAATGCTATTACTTGATAAATTTCAATAGGTAGGAAAGTCATTTTTCCTCCCATATAACACGGACCACTATGTGAATTCTTTACTTCTATGTGAATCATAAATTGTAACACCTATATCCCACATCAATTTTAGATCATTGATCAATGGATCCAAAACGACATCAATATCATTACTGGATTGCTTGGGTCCAGTTATTAAAAGATATAAAAAAATATTTACGCTTCATGGATAAATGTGGAGGAAAGTTATAATTTACCAACATGATTGGTCAGGTACTTTGAGTACTAGTCTGTACATAAAAAGTATTTATTCAATATGTAGATTAAGAAATATGAATGTCTTTGGTGTAAGGAAGGTGGTCTCATGATTTTCCTTCAATGTTCTTCTAGTTTATAAAATAACTCATTGTATCATGCTTCATATATTCCATGTGTCACCTAATAAAAGTAGAAGTTTATATATAGAACCTAAATCCTTAAATTAATTTTTTTCTGTGATATATTAAACCATTAGAGGTTAGTTACCTCAATGTGAATAAACCATTTGGTTGCGTCATTTATATTTCTATAGCCTATGTTTTTCTTAGGCAATAAAATCACCTGTATAGATGTTTCCTTAAATGGAAAATTTATAATAACATGAATTTATCACTTTTTATTATATGTTTACATGTGACAAATTACTCATTTTATAAGTATTATGGAATATTTATTTTGTGAAATTCTGATGATGTCCTCACATTTTTTATGTTTAATCCACCTTTAAGGTGAATTTTCTTCTAAAATGAAATTTGGTAATCAGATGTAGTTAATTAAATAATTAATGGAATGTTTTTGAACCTATAATAACTATTATTTATAATTAAATGACGAATGAGATGCTTATGGTCATAGAAATATCTTATTTATAAGCGATTTTTATTAATATTTGGGATGAACACATGAATATATCTAATGTTAACAATATATATATAAATATATATGACCTAATGCACCTTCTATGATGATGGTTATTTCTTTACGAAACGTCGGGATAAGGGCTCATAGGGAAAAATATTACATTATTTTACATAATTCCTAAAGATACCTTGAGGGATTTTGATGGAATGAAGTTTCCCACCCCCATGGTAAAGGGTATTCACATTTCCAACACATCACTTAGGTTACATGGCATGATGCTACATGCCCTCTTGATTTGGATGGTGGTTATGACCTTCATCATTATCATTCATGATTCTCATAATAGCATCCTATATTGATTCTAATACATGGAAAGTATTATTGTATTGATTGTGATCCAAAATCCTTATAACCCTTATTTACTGTTTGGAGTATCATATTATTATAATGAGTACTATTATGCATGGATTCTTGAGTTGTGCCATGGGTCCTGTCTAAATATATATATATATATCTATAAATGTTATTGTGTTCATAGACCATATACATATACATACATCACTTGTATATATATATATACATATTATGGAACATCTTTCTAGGTATTCCATCTTAGGCCAAAGAAGATATTGTCGACTAAGATTCCTTTTAGAACTAAGGTCTGACTAGTTTTCATTTTTTATTTACTATATAATTATTATACCTACAAAGGTTTGTCTTTTATATTCATGGTCTGGATATAATTTGACACCATGGATTGGCCTACTGAGTGTATTCCCAAACCCTTTTCTGACCCCTTTTAACAGAAGCTCCTGAATTGTCCTCACATTTACATGTTTAGGTTTTTGGGTTAGGCTTGTAATGTTCATGTGTACATGAGATATTAGGAGGCCATGACCGATACAAATTCTCAGCATTCTCATCATGTATCCCCTCGATATTTTGTCTTTTCACTATGTACTTTATTTTATTACATTAAAATTGATTACAATTTTCATTATGTTAGCTTCAAAGAGACCTGAATTCATGGTTATATATTTTGTATTTTCCATTTTACTTATTTAATGACTATGTTATTGTAATCCAACACTTAATTATTAACACTTCTTCTCAAATTATCAAATGATTTACTTTTGACATATCACTGTACTACACTCGTTCTAATGGTATAGTCTTCTTATCATACCATAATTAGACCATCACGGCTAGTCTATATCCTCTAGCATATGATTTGGCATTCTTAACGCCACGTGACCAACCATCTCGGGATATGATTCATTGTCTCCCAAGTTATATCATTAGACCAGATTTCATAGGAAAAATATGAGACAACTTCTATGTTCAATCCCACTATCAAAACACTAACTAACTACCTACATGGAAATAAACTCCAAAGATCCAAAATCATTGGATTTAAACAAAATCATCATTAATTTTTAATATAAACCTGTGTAATGTCTAAAATATATAGATTTTTAAACCAAATACATGGTATCAATTATATGATGATCATATGGGAACCCAATCCATCAATGGGATTTCCAAAATATTCACACATCTATCTTAAAACTACAAGATAGTTAAGGAGTATACATCCACCTCAAATGGGTTTGGTAAAGATGAACTACCATCCCATCAACTAATGAATTATTTTGATGTCACTGGGAATTTGGAATGAAGGTATAAATTAACTAAAATCTAGTGTGGGTGTGAAATCCATTAGAGTTTCTTTTAGAAATTGTCTTAAACCCATAGAGTATCCTATGTTTATATTTCACACACACTAACCCATATGTCTCCAAATGCACAACTATGATTAAGGATTTAGTGACGCTCAATATCTATTTTCCATTCAAGAACCTTGATCTTAGTTTCATATTCATTCTTCAATAAAAACACTATGAAAATAATTGCATCTAATCATATTCCCCTTATAGCTAAATAGTTTCATGGACTCATCGTCATCAAGAGGTGTACAAGTTTAGGTATTAGTCCGTTTATGATTTGGCATAGATAAGACTATTTTGTTTCCAAATTTTCGGAAGATCCATTAGTTTTCTAAGATCATTGAGGAATATCCCTAAACACATTATGTGGACTACTAACCAAAATCTCAGTTATTGCATTCATGAATGGAATGATCCCATCACTATCTGAATTTTTACCTATATTAGGAACACAGACCAACAAAAAACACATACTCATATTTAAAAAAGTTCAAATAATCTATTTTGAAATCCTTATTCTTATGTCACCTCTTTTGATCTTATTCTTCAAACACATCTATAAATCTAGATCCCCAATTATCATTATCTGATCCTTCTTATGTTAATCTTCTATATAGTACGAATTATTTCTCCAGGTTTATATAACATAGGATCACTCATCCAAGTTTATTTTCATTTTATCTATCAAACCCAATGTTATTTCATATATATTATCAAAATCATGTTCATTTTCGAGGATAAATCAACCTTAAATTAATTCTATTTCATCAATAAAGCATGTCTCATTGGTTCTATAGAGTTTTATGTTTCATACTTATTGAATTAAATATTTGATGATGTTTTATTCAAATTGAGATCCGTCTTTATTTGATATTTTTCAATATTTGTTCATCAATAACACACTCACATTCAGTTTGGGTGTCACCATGCATAGTCTATCCCCATTACAATATGTAGTCGATTTAATCTTTCATCGGGTGGTAGATAAAATCATAGTAAGATGGAAACCCCCTCATTATGATAGATTATATGAGCTCACAGAATGTTGTATTTCATTCTGATGCTTTTTTCAGGGCGTGCATCCGTCTGTTTCGGAGGATAGGTAGTTGTTTCCCTGCATTCACACTTTCCAAAGGCTGGAATCATCTATAACCTATTCAAGGATGTTTTCACCATGCTCAAAATGTGATGATGGAATGTCAGTTCATTATTCTGTTGATTCCTCTTTGGAACTCGCTACCTTGTCCGGGTCTCCCTCATAGGCTTAAGATGTTGTTCATGAAACTCTTACCACTAACATATCTTCATTGGCACAGATTAATTACATTTCTTGTGTCAAGACATTCCAAGAGGTCTAGTCATAAAAGAATCCTTCAGTTTGAAAAATATTCACATTGGACATCGCTGGCATGTTTGGACACTTGAACACTAACACATCTCAGGGTTTCCCTTTATGATAGGGACTCTTGAGGGCGTGGAATCCTGAGGCATCCCATGTCGAATGTGCGTAATTATATTCCCTAAGAATTTCTCTAATGTTTTCTTCAGCTTACTATGTTTAACACAGGGTATGATATGAGTTTAACATCTAGCAGAGATAGATCAGACTAGTCAGAACATTGATGGGAGTGGATCAGATGGGTGTGACCCCTAGAGGGATCATTGATGTAGAGGGAAATACATGTTTAGATACCCGATTACTACTAGAAGCAGTATAAAAGTGGGTGACATGATCTCACCAGGATGTGGCGTCCCAGGTATGAATTGTGATGGATATGGATTGATGAGTGGGTGGGTAATGGGATAGAGCTAACACGAGGGAGATAGTGATGTTGGGTTGAGCCTCAAAAGGGACTTCCTACATATCCCTATGACATGGAATCTATGTCTACGTAGTTCATGATGGGGTTATCAAATCGGGGTGTGCGCAGAGGACAATGACCCGACGATATACTAGGGATTACATGCAGTGAGATTCCTGGGTTGGTCTGATGCCACGGGGGATGACCAGAGATGTGAGTCCAAACAAAGGGGACTACAACATCTTACCGTCGATTCCATACAATAAGGTCTTACCGCTGTTTGGGTGCTATGGCTTACCACTGAATGGAGTTGACAACAGCTTAGAGTTGAATGGGGTTTAAAACAGCTTACCACTGAATGTCATTGACAATGTCTTACCATTGAATGGGGTTTACAATGGCTTACCAATGAATGTGTTTGACAACATCTTACCACTTAATGGGGTTGACAATGTCTTACCGCTTAATTGGGTTAACAATATCTTACCATTGAATTGGGTTGACAACAGCTTACCACTAAATGGGGTTTAATATTAGGGATTCTTACTATGTACCCTATCTAGGGGACAAGGATCAATGCCAACATAGTATCAATGGGTACGGTTTAATGTCATGTGGGATAAAAAAAGGGGGTGAACTGACATGAAGGGGTCAGGAAAAGTGGGTGTTGGGCTTGTACCCCAGGGAGGCTTCTTACGTACCTTGCCTAGGAAAGAATCAAGGTACACATTGTTCGGGATGGTGGATACAGTTTAACATCATGAGGGATGATGATGAACCAACTTGAATGGGTCAGGAATAGTAGGTGTTGGGAATGAACCTCAGAGAGGATTCCTACGTACGTTTCCTTGGCAACGATAAAAGTCCACATAGTTTGGGATAGTGGATACTGTTTAACGTCATGTAGCACAAAAAAGGGGATGGTTTGGGTCTTACACATTGAGGCGGCCCAGAGAGGATTTCATGGTCGATACATACTCTAAGCGTACATGAGTCATGATCAGTGTATGAAACAATATGCATCAAGGACATGATGATCACATCACAAAAGGTGCATCCATGGGAAGTGTAGTGGGGATTACACGTGGTTAGAGGGCCAAAGAAGAAATAAGAGCTTACGTGTGGTCAGAGGACCAATGAGATGGATATTGGGACTTACTCGAGGATGGATGCTCGATGGAGACAAAGCTCACAGGTAGTGGGATGAGAGAAAATTGGTCCATGTTCCCATATCTCCTCTGGCCTTTGGCCTCTAAGAAGAGAGGAGGAGTATGGGTGATGCCTCCTCCCAGAAAGGAAAGGGGATTACACCATGATGGTTACCCTTCCCTATAGATAGATGCTACTCCAGAAAAAGGATCTCTTTCTATGTGAGAAAGATCTCACTCCCATAGTGATGGGTGGGCATAGAGAATGTTCGAGACGAGGCACGCTGGGTATGACACATAGGATGAGGCCACAATTTAACATCATGTGTTGGGGATGATGGGGCTTTACATTTTAACATCTTGTATCTTGGACAATGAGAGTTCACCTCGAACTCCTAGTACTTACATGACCGGAACTCTTTAAACCTTGGTGAAGGGAAGGCACTGGCAATGCCATAGGGAAGGGGTGTGGTAGGGTGATCCACTAATGGGCCCAAGTTATCATGGCTATTCGAAGAAGCAATAGCCATTAGCGTGTCTATGAGAATAAGCATAATTCTAAGCAACGCAATGTAAGGCACCACCCAAGGGACCATGAAATCACTTCGTATGAACCTGGAGAGTTGTATGGGAAAAGGGGTTGTTGAGAAAATGGGTTCAAAGGAAGGGGACATGGGAAGCTATGGTGCTCTATGAATTAGAGGGGCTTCATGAAGGGGTATGCTTCACGAAGTGGGGTGGACTAGCCTAGGCACAGGAAATAGGTGCATACGGAGGGAGCTTCGTGAAGTGGAAAGTATTTCATGAAGTATGGATCTATGAAGAAAGCTTACCCTACAATGCATAACACTGAGAATAAATATGCTTCACGAAACATAGCGACCATGCCTTAGCATTGGATTTATATGTGCATCGAGGGTACTTCGCGAAGCATGAGTGCTTGGAGAATACCTGAGTCCCCTTGAGGATCACCTTCCTTCACGATGGCTTGTGGGCTCTGCGAAGGGTATCCATTCCTGAGGAGGGGTCATATTTGAGCTAAGGGAAGGGTACTTCGCAATGCTCAAGTACCTATAAGAGTAATTTTTTTACAAGGCTTCGTAGAACAAAAGTGGATCTTCTATTTGAGAGAAGAAGAGGTGAAAGGTTGAGGTATTTGTTCTTTGGGCTCAAGGGGAGCCTGATATTAATAGGAAAGGGGTGGCTCAAAGAAGAGACGGATCCATGCAATTCCCCATGGTGCTTTGAGATCATCCTCAGAATGTATCAAGTTCATCATAACTGTGGAGCCAACTGTCATGCCCTCCTCAGCGCGGATCTCCCTTCACAGCTCCCGAAGAGGCTTTAGTCATGTTCCCCGGTTTCACGGAGGTCTATTTGTCTCCCTCTATGGCACGATCATTCTATTCAAGTGCATCATTACTGCAGAGCCTCCCACATATTTTCTCCATAGAGACCGTGGTGCAGGTCTCTCGCTTTACATCGGCCTCAGAACAAGTCTGCACAAATGGTCTTTGCAAGGCTACCCCCTAGAGTTGGTTTTATCTTTTGTGTGACATTTCCTCTACCTATATTTTGGCGTAAAAAATACCCATTCCCCCACAAACATAGAGCGGAGGAGAAAACTAAGGTCTATGTCTGAGGTTCAATCTCCAAAAAATTTCTAACACTCACAAAGAAAGGTCTTAAAAAAGGATCACACTGCATAGTGGCGGCACGCAGGTTGAGAGCGCCACGAAGCTTCACTGTGGCTGGGCATGCCACGAAGCACAATGGGGTTGTGGCCTATAAGTAGGGAAGGTTTACCTCCCTTTTTTGCTTTCTCATCTCAGTGTTTTTGATGATTTTTCTCCCAATTTTTGTGTCTCTTCTCACTCTATGATTTCCCTATAAAAATCAGTCCATTCTGCTTCTCGGCACACAACGATTCCTCTGACTCTATGAGTGCGCACTCTACGGATTGTATATTCAAGGCCTATAGTAGGGCTCTGCGACCTGGATTTGTGAACTACCTCTGTGATTGAGTTTTGCGATCGAGCTCCACAAACCCGAAAAAAAAAATTGGAAACATTGAAGACTGAATGGCTATCCAAGAATATTCTTGGGGGTCCTTGAAGGTGCTGTACAAATGGAAGAAGTGTAAACTAACATGGCTACGAGGAACAAGTATGAAGCCATTCAAACCATGAGTCACTAGTTGAGCTTTTGTGAGAGATCTAGAAGAGATACCCACTCTATAAAATGATTCCTTTATACGGCTTTGGCCTGGGGGATGACATCTGCGTTCTGTATGTGAGAAGAGATGAGCCGAATTCCTAGTACAGAAGCATGTTTTGCAAGAGCCTATGGTTTAGGGCGGCTGACATCCATATTCAAGAATATTCCATACCCTTCAACACTAATTTTCTATACGAACATGTGAATAATGTTGACAGGAAGGCACTACAACCAGATACATCCCCTCCACTATACCACACCATCCTGAAGGCGGCCTTGTGGAATACATAAAAGTGGTGGACTGATGAGTGGGATTTATGCCAGGGTGGAAACCTTACAGATGACTGGGCATTGGCCTACTGGGTAGGCGCCTCGTGTGGGGAATTCATGGTAGAGTTAAGGTGAGTGGGCCTTAATTGGGAAGCCTGGGCTTCCCAATTTCACATCTATTAGCCTATGTATCTAATTCCAGAGCTGTTGAGTAGGTGTTCATTGAGGACCAATACATTCCATCTCCATCATGGGGAGGTTAGTATCAGCCTCTCTGACATGCACCGGCTACCGAAGTCGCGAAACTGGGGGCAACGTAGGAAGAGTTCCTCCCTGCCGAGAATACAAGGGAAGACCCAGAGAAGATGATGCCACTGGAAAAGGAATTGAAAGACCTAGTGCCAGGGGAGGACACGAATTCGGTGAGGGACTCCCACTTTATGCAGTGGTTCAAGTAGTTCATTAATTTTCTCGAAGAAAGACACTTCCCCGCGAGGCCTCTGACCTTCCCAAAAGGGGTTCAGCGAGGTAAGGTGCACTCGTATTGGTGACTCATGGAGGAAAGTCAGTGGAAGATATGGGGGTTCAGTGTCAATACTGAGAAAAATTTAGTATTTAGGTTGGTTGTGTTCATCTCGGCACTTATATGCGACTAGATTCTTCCGTAGAGGGACACAGACATGGGCGTGCGATTGAGTACGTTCATCATGGTGTCCATGTTGGTGATCTGGGGATGGGTCAACCTCAAGATCCCGATGATCACTATGCTGTATAAGGTGATGTGTCACATTAGTTAGAGGAAGAATCCATAAAGAGTATGCGGGTCATTCCACATTCTGTATGGGTGGATAGCAGCACATATTAGGGGCATCTATGAATATCTGAATCTGATCTCCCCTCTAAGATCATATTTCTACCAGGCCATTTTGAATGTGTGTGTGTGTGGGGGGGGGGTATCCTGACCCATATGAACTTCTAGTTAGTGCTAAACTAGATCTAGGAGGCATATGAGTTCAACATTCTCCCATTCCAAATTCTAAAAGGCATGTTCACTAATGAAGGCTATTGAATAGAGCATAATCAGTCCTACCTCTTTTATTTTCGGGGGGGTGGACTACGAGTGGGGCGGGTTCACCATGAGTCTCTGTATGAGCTATACACCCTACTCTGTTTCATGAGATCATTCTGGTGATAGTAGAGGATGACCCTACGGGTCTATTTGGGCATGTGCCATGAGGATTACCTATGTGTGATGAGGAATATGTAGATCATGTTCACATAAGAGGATGGAAAGATGTGGAAAGATATCTTTCCTCCTACAACTTTCTATGGGTAGGGGAAGGAGTACACCATGATCTGGAAGACGACCTACCCTGGGGAGTTACTGAAGCAGCTGATAGTTAGTGCTAGTGATGGGGTTCCTTCCCAACCCCGAGGCTAGGGCTGAAAGGCGTCCTGGACATCTCATGGTGGAAGGGATGTAATGGGGAGAGACCTACACTAGTTGAGAGGCCGGTGGTGGTAGCAGACCCAATGGTCCCAGATGAGAAGATTCATCAGGAGGGGTGGCCACCAAGTAGATTCCACAAGATCTCCACCTGGGATCCAGGGAAATGGTTGTGCCACATAGATATGCCAAATAATGTTGTCTTCCTGGTGACAAGGGACATCTAGGATGTCAAAAGACAATTCTTAGACCCATCTAGGATGTGGCATCACTTAAACCATATCAGGATAGATTTTACAAGGATCGGTCCCGTTAGCATTGACTTTGCAGTATCCCATGCGATGGGGGAGAATTACCTTGCTAGGATGGAGGATTTCGTGCATTCTTGGGGTGTACCTCATCCAATAACGGATCAAGTAACGGTGTCGCTTTATCGGATGGCCCCTCCACAGTTTTCAACCGCCGAACTGAAAGAGCGCTTCCCTCTACTAGAGGAGTTAGATGAGTCCTCCTGGGGGGAAGTGACCGGTGGAGGTACCCATCTGGAGGAGGGTGAGGTCGGCAACATACACCCAAAGTTGGAAGAGATTGCTGAGGACCTTGAGGTAAACCCTAAACCACTTTCCCAAATGTCTTCAACTGGGTTTTTTAGAACTTCTGAACTAACATCTGACCTATATAAGAGGGCCTCCTATGCAAAACTCAATCTCGATCGATGATAGATGCAGCTACGGGAACTTTGGGTTACTGTGACACCCCAATAATTCATAGTGTGTTACTTCTTCAAAATAATTCAATAACTTACACTACACGCAACACCGAGTTCAAGTGCACCATGACTTACCAAACAAGCCGTTCAAAAGAGGTTATGAATAATATTAACTAAATTTTGAACTTTATATAATCCTTATAACTTTAGAATCCATATTATTAGTTTCTTAGACATAATTTAAGAACAAATTCATTTTTCCAGACAAAAGAAGTAATTTTCAAAAATGCACTTTTACAAACTTTTAATAGTGAACCCTTTTAAATCCAATATTTTAAACTTTTATATATTTAATTTGACTAAATAGATTTATTATTTAGAATGGGGACATCAAAAATTTACAATGTAACACCCCAAGCTTCCACGGTACGTTTCTCTTTGAATAATACATCAGCATGTGTTGTACGCAACTTCGAGTTCTAACACACACTACAACCAATCAAACTAGCCGTTATGAATAGTAATACCTAATTTTTGAAATTTTATAAATTTTATCTCTTAAAATGGACTTCATTTTTGGATTCTTAATATCTAATTTATCCTAGGGTGAAATTTTGGTACTTTTCAAATACCTTTTATATTTTGATGAATAGTGAAAATTAATAAATTTTAACTAAAAACATCTTTTTTAATCAAAATAATTAATAGTGATAAATTATGAATTTGTGTTGTTTTAAAGTATATTAAAATATATTTTTACCATTTAATACAATTTTGGGAATTGGACATAATTTCACAATTAAACCGAACATAAACAAGTATCAATCATTTGATAGCAATTATATCTTAAAAACTCGCTTTTTGTTTTGACAACGGGAATTAATTTTAAATTAATTTCTACCACATCTATGTTTTGAATTTGGAAAAATGGATTCCATATTTTTAATCAGGATTTCCAAATTTTTTAAATATGTAACTTTTCTTTTAAGACATTTTGAATAATTATTTCGGTAAATATTTTATTTACCATGGTTAAAGGGTAAATTCGTTAAATAATGGTTAAAAATTAATATTATAATAATGATAAATTACCGTAAAATGTGTCTTAACATTATTTTTGGATAAATGTTCGACCATGAGAATGTTTGGGTTAATTTTGGGACCCCATGGATCCACTTGTAGGTGATAAGGACACTTTATATTAATAAAGATAAAGTTAATACAAAAATGACATAAGATTATATCTTTTAGAAAAACTATTTTTACCTAGGGTTATATATGTTATATTTTCTATTATAAATATTAATTAGAAAGCTAAAAAGATTCCCTACATAATGGTATTTTATTTATAATTTCTAGACATTGAAAAAGTAAAAATATATATGACACAATAATGATGCATTATTTTCCTTATTAATGATAGAATCAAATAATTGATATTATAAATGTTAAAATAAATATAATTTGAAAGTTTTAATGACATAAAAGAATTTTATTGGTTAATATCACATGTTATGATTGCTTAAATTAATTTGGTTAGAATTAATAAAGTTTTTAATACTTTAACAAAAATCATTTATTGAGTAGTGTCAAAATTGACATAAATGAGTTTTTTTAAAAAATATTATTTATTTATTTATATTCTATTCCTAAAAATCTAAGGTTCGGAAAAGAGACTTATATCATGATAGGTGTATCATTAATGGACCACTTGGTTGTCTCTTGTAGGTATATAGTAAGTTTATTAACTATATAATATAAAAATACAAAGTGACATGGTAAGTGTCAAACTAATTAACTAAGAGTTAAAACTAAAAGATAAGGATAATATAATGACCCAAACCTATATAAATTCTATTGGTTGAGTGATTTTCGACCCATAACCACCATAAACATTAAATAATCCACTTTGGATCCATTAGAAACCGAATATTAATTTATTATAAAATAATATGTCTAGATTTTCCTAAAGAGCCCCTCCTCCCCCTTATAAAAGGGCACCACTTCTATCCAATTCCTCACACCTATCAAGCCTTTTGGCTCGTCCAAAATGTGCCCTATTAAGCTCCATACATAACTATACTCCTTTTATAAGCCTTAACTTAGGCATAAGTCACTTCAAGAGTCCTTTTTGGTTCAAACCAAAGCGAGTTACCCAAATTAAAGGTAACGATTTCTCTTAGCTTCTTTTCTTTTATTTTACTTCTCCAACCCCTAAACTCTTCTTATTATTTTCTTTTGTAACAAAACCAGTATAATAAAAATACTAGGATATTGTTATTAGAATTATTATAACTACAATTACACACACATCCATCTAATGGGTGAATAACATAATGTTTCTGTGGAAGGAAACCAAACGCCTCACGAAGCGATGATTGTTCAATTATCTCCTACCACCTCCCATGGTGGCGATTTTGATGGAACTATAATTAAATATGACATTAATGATATTTATTTTATATATAATCTTCTGTAATTCAATTTTATATCATACCATTATTCGTTTCATGTTGTATATATATAGACGATAATTTCATTTGAGGAAGTGCGGACTACCGCCCCCTCAAAGTGATATGACTCGTTCATACCATACATGGAACGTATAAAGGATGGTGTTAATGAACATAAGTAACACATATAAGATATTATATTATAATGGAATAATTATATACCTATGTATCATTTGGTTTTTATTCCTTTTAAAATGAAAAATGAAATGGAAGTAGCGTTCGTGCGTACGTACGGATTACCGTCTCCACGAACACGATGAGATTCATTTCCCCGTCATATCCATTCAAAAATAATTATAGTTTGATGATTAAAAGTAATGTTTAAGGACTTGATATCATTATGGATATTAATAAGATACAACCTATCCATAACAAACACATATCACGTATCATAGCATATAAAGAAAAATGAATCAGTTAACACCCAAAACGACAATAATACTTAAATATTATTAACAATGCAATATTAAAAGATCATATATGATATTATATTTATGAATATTATTATTGTATAATTTAATAACAATGATTTAACTATTATACAGGATGTTAACCTACCCTCGACCAAGGAAAAGTACAAGGTAAGGGGTTTTCATCTCACTCTTTACTCTCGTGAGATTCATGTCATATTGCCACTATTACCTTTTGTGTGGTGTATGTACTGCCCATAATTGTATTATTTATGTAATACACTTTAATTTATGTGTATTTACATATTAATTGTATGATATATCTTTCATGGGGTGTATGTTTCGTATGTTACCAAATTGGTAAGGGTTAATTCCTCAATCTCATAATTACCGAGATTGTTTATGTGTAAGTATCTGCTGGGACATTTTTATCATCCATGTCCATGTTCTATGAAAGATTTTTCAAATGGAGTATTTTATGGGACTTTTTACTGAATGAAAATTTCAAAATTTTTAAATATTTATTCTTCTAAATATTTCTCTTTAATGTCCATCTCTTCAAAATGGGTTTTAAGGATTTATTTATATGGACATGAATGTTTTTAAAATGTTAATTCCTTTCAAAAGTTTTAAAGTGGTATAGGGAACATTGATTCAAAAATGTCTTTAAATGAATTATTTTCTAAATTTTGTGACTTTCACATGTTTTCATGAAAAAGGGGTATTTCTCTCAAAGATTTTTACAAATCATTTTCATCTATGTCAAAATTCTTTAATGGATTTTAAACTTGTTTTGAAGTTGATTTATCATGATACAAATCTTCTATATTGTGTTGAAGATTTTGTGATATGTTTGACTATGGATGTGTTATTTTTATATCATTAATGGTTTATGGATAAAGTATTGAAATTTCGTATACTAGTTTTAATACGAATGTTTATGTTATGTTTAAACCTGTTCATATGAGGAATGTATTGGACTTAGTAAGTGAAAGTTGGAGCCCGATATAGCTCCTCGATGCATCGGCAGGTCTCATGAGACAAAATAGTGTCTTGGAACGAGTCCTTGAAAAAATATTATATGTATTCTTGGCATGAGTCCTTGGCTACGTGGTGATGATAGTCTGGCATTATGTATTCCTTCATTATGAAAGTGTTTATTGATATTTCATGTGATTATTCGACTAGTAGAATATACATACGAGTAAGTACATGGCATTATTTGATTTTTATATCTTTTCCATATTATGATGAAGTTCATGTTTAAAAGGCTTTTGTTCTAGTTATAAATTTCTTTAAAAGTTTATGTTTGTTTATGAATGTTTCCGCTGTATTGCTTACCCTTACTGAGCGTTTGAGCTCCCCCCTTTCTGTGTTTTATTTTTCCCAGAATTCCAAGAAGTGTATTGTGATTGATATGCAGGGTTAAGCCAAGGGAATAATGGCGTTCTTAAAGATTATTTATGTTGTTTTGTATGTCTTAAAGTGCAATGTAAAATTCATTTATGTAATCTATTTTCCAAGACAGCTGAACTGATTGGTCCTTCAGGACATGATTCCCTGTAATCATGCCAATGTATTAAAATAATGCACCGACTCTGGGTAACTTGGGTCATAGCGTTAAAGTTGGTATCAGAGGAAGTTTAGTAATGACCATGTAAGCTAGATTTAGAAAAACTCTGATTAGAGCACATAACCCTAAGATAGACTTTGAGGATTAGTATATAAGAACTTTCTAGAATTTTGGTATTGTAGAGATTTTGTGAGTTTTTCGAGCAATACATCCCTATCTGGATACGAGCAGGTAGAGGCGGCTCTGAAACAGATGTACCTAGGGGTAAAACCCAAAAACACCGCTTGGAGCTAGACTTGAACGGGAACTGGTGCACGACAACGGGCCTTGCTGCATTGTTGGTTACGACACTCCTGGGGGATATGATTAGGATAATTCTCATTTTTTTACGAACCATTATGAAGGGTTTATGAGTATATACTTCCTCAAAGAAAACATTTTTTTATGATTATGGATTATATCCATATTTTTTTCAATTTATTTTATGTGTTTTACAAGTATGGAATTATGTATTTTGATTCATAAACTGATCTAGTTTGTGCCATGGTTTAGAAATGGCGCCCAGTAGAAGGAATGAGAACTCCAGCAATACACATGATCCAAAGAGTAAGAAAGATCATATATTTCATGGTCTTAAGCTAGAATTTATAAGGGAAATAGTCTCCCATGTATTATCATCATATGAAGAAATAGTATCATGTGTTGATATGATAAGTAAAGAATTCTCAGAGTCCTATGGCTTTGAAGGGAAGCCAGAGAAGGAAAGGATGGTAGAGGGAAGGACAAATAAAGGGAATAAGGTAAAGAAGAATTTTCCCATATGTGATAACTGTGGGAAGAAACACTTTGGAACTTTCCTGAAAGGAATGAGAGTTTGTTATAAGTGTGGAGAAATAGGACACCATGTACGTGACTGCAAGGATAAGAAAAAGGTTTTAAATGTACACTGCTTCATCTTCAAGGAGTTGGGGTACTACACAAACCAATGTCCAAATCATCAGAGTATGCCCCAAATGATGCTATTGGATAATAATCAAGTTATGATACAACCACAGATGAGGAGGAATGACAAGAGTTCTTATGTTGTTATTAGAGAATTCTTTCATTTGAGTGTTGTATCAACAATGTACTGATTATAATAATTACGGAGTATATAAGGATTGTACTGTAGTACTATTTCATTAAGGACTTGAGATTGCATGGAACCAAGAAAAGTGGCTCAATATCAGGTTAAATTTTTGGATAATATATGGTTGAGAGAAAGATAAAACATAATATGATTCTGATAATGAGGTATTGATTTTGGAATAAGTGATGGTTGATTTTAATAAATTCTATTGGATATTCTTGACTACCTTGAAACTGATTAATGATTTCTATTCCCATAATTATTGGAGTTTACAACATTTTTGGATAGAAAGAGTATATCCATTATTCTATAAGGAATAAGGGATCGTGAATGTAATCAATAAAGTTTTATGGTAATTCTGGATGTTGTAGTGTTTTAAAATAATACATGATGAAGGTGTTCACATGTAATCACATGGCAAAAAGGATCTTCATTGTGTTTACCTTATAAATTTTGGACTGTGAGTTTGGACAGAAGTATTTTGGATAATTCAATTTTGAGATTAATTTTGGATTGCCATAAAAGGACAAACTGTAGGTCAGGCGGCAACCCATCGTGACCGGCAAGGACATGAGACTTGAACTCACAACAGAAGTGCGACAAGGGTGTATCACCTACCACTGGCCCCCGAGATGTCCTGGATTAAATAATGTAGTTTATTTTAAGAAGGTCTAGTAGATGAATTATAAATTCTATTTTTAACCCCAAAAGAATAGGATAAATAGAATATATTTTTTATGTTCTATTATCTTTTAGAGTGAAAGATGAGTTTGTGGTAGAAATTAGTTAAAGGATGGAAATTTACTTGTCAAGTATAATTTTTTTTTCTCCTCTTATTCTATACAGAAATTAATTCTTATACTTTATTGAAGGAATCTTAAAAAACAAAATGTGTTATCCTAATACCTAATGTTTTGTTGAACTGATGGTATTTTAAGTAATCATAGATTGATGAATTTAAGGACCTCAATTTTAAACTTGTTTTTGATTGATGACCTCAATCACTACCTTTAAATATTTACGTTTTCCTCAAATTATATGTCTCTAATTTCCACCAATGTTCTTCTATTCGAGATCATAATTTGGTGGTGGCCCTTTCATTTCTCTTTTCCTCTTATTAAGACTAAGTTTTATTAACAAAATTTCTCATATAGGTTTTCGCACAAAGATATTTTCTATTCTCAACCGTTATTTTTGAAGAACAATATCAAATTGCGAGGACTCAATTTATTGAAGGAGGGAAGAATGTGACACCCCAAGATTTCATAGTGTGTTACTTCTTCAAAATAATTCAATAACTTGCACTACACGCAACACTGAGTTTAAGCGCACCATTACTTACCAAACAAGCCGTTCAAAAGAGGTTATGAATAGTATTAACTAAATTTTGAACTTTACATAATCCTTATAATTTTAGAATCCATATTATTAGTTTCTTAGATATTATGTAAGAACAAATTCATTTTTCTAGACAAAAGAAGTAATGTTAAAAATGCACTTTTACCAACTTCTAATAGTAAACCTGTTTAAATCCAATATTTTAAACTTTTATATATTCAATTTGAATAAATAAATTTATTCTTTAGAATGGGGAAATCAAAAATTTACAATGTAACACCCAAATCTTCCAAGGTACGCTTCTCTTTGAATAATACAGCAGCGTGTGTTGTACTCAACTTCGAGTTCTAACACACACTACAACCAATCAAACTAGCCGTTATGAATAGTAATATCTACTTTTTGAAATTTTATAAATTTTATCTCTCAAAATGGACTTCATTTTTGGATTCATAATATTGAATTTATCCTAGGGTGAAATTTTGGTACTTTTCGGATAACTTTTATATTTTGATGAATAGTGAAAATTAATAAATTTTAATTAAAAACAACTTTTTTAATCAAAATAATTAATAGTGATAAATTATGGATTTTTGTGGTTTTAAAGTATATTTAGAATATATTTTTACCATTTAATAAAATTTTGGGAATTGGGCATAATTTCACAATTAAACCGGATATAAACAAGTATCAATCTTTTGATAGTTATTATATCTTAAAAACACGCTTTTTGTTTTGATAGCGGGAAATAATTTTAAATTAATTTCTGCCACTTCTGTGTTTTGAATTTGGAAAAAGAAATTCAATATTTGGAATCAGGATGTCCAAATTGTGTAAATAGGTAACTTTTATTTTTAGACATTTTGAATAATTACTTCGGTAAATATTTTATTTACCATGGTTAAAGGGTAAATTCGGTAAATAAGGGTTAAAAATAATATTATAATAATAATAAATCACCCAAAAACGTGTCCTAACCTTATTGGTGGATACAGGTATGACCATGGGCATCTTGGGGTCGATTTTGGGACCCCATGGAGCCACTTGTAGGTGATAGGGACACTTTATATTAATTAAGTTAATGTGAATACAAAAATGACATAAGATTATATCTTTCAGTAAAACACTTTTTACATAGGGTAATATATGTTATATTTTCAATTATAAATATTCATTGGAAAGATAAAACGATTTCCTACATAATGGTATTTTATTTATAATTTTTAGACATTGAAAAAGTAAAAATATATATGACACAATAATGATGCAGTATTTTCCTTATTAATGAAAGAATCAAATAATTGATATTATAAATGTTAAAATAAATATAATTTGGAAGTTTTGAGGACATAAACGAATTTTATTGGTTAATATGACATGTTATTATTGATTAAATGAATTTTATCAGAATTAATAAAGTTGTTAAGACTTTAAAAAAAAGCAATTATTGAGTAGTGTCAAAAGTTACATAAATGAGTTTTTAAAACAAATATTATATTATTAATTTATATTATATTCCTAAAAATCCAAGGCTTGGCCAAGAGACATATATCATGATAGGTGTATCATTAATGGAACACTTGGGGGTCACTTGTAGGTATATATTAAATTTATTAACTATACAATATAAAAATACAAAGTGACATGGTAAGTGTCAAACTAATTAACTAAGAGTTAAAACTAAAAGATAAGGTTAATAGAATGACCCAAACCTGTCGAAATTCTATTTTTTGAGTGTTTTTAGACCCATAACCACCATAAACTTTAAATAATACACTTTGGATCCATTAGAAACTGAATATAAATTTATTATAAAATAATATTTCTAGATTTTCCTAAAGAGCCCCTCCCCCCCCTTATAAAAGGACACCACTTCTAAACAATTCCTCACACCTCTCAAGCCTTTTGGATCATCAAAACTCTGCCCAATTAATCTACATACATCCCTCTTCTCATTTTAGAAGCCTTACCTTAGGCAGAAGGCACTTCAAAAGTCCTTTTTTGGTTCCAACCAAAGGGAGTTACCAAAATTAAAGGTAACGATTTCTCTTAGCTTCTTTTCTTTTATTTTACTTCTCCAACCCCTAAACTCTTCTTCTTATTTTTTTTGTAACAAAACCAGTATAATAAATATACTAGGATATTTTTATTAGAATTATTATAACTACACTTACACACACATCCATCTAATGGGTGAAGAATATAATGTTTCTGTGGATGACAACCAAATGCCTCATGAAGCGATGATTGTTCAATTATCTCCTACCACCTCCCATGGTGGCCATTAAGATGGAAATATAATTAAATATGATATGAAATATATTTATTTTATATATAATCTTTTGTAATTACATTTTATATCATACCATTATTCATTTCATGTTGTATATATATACGATAATTTCATTTGTGGAAGTGCGGACTACCGCCCCATCAAAGTGACATGACTCCTTCATACCATACATGGAACGTATAAAGGATGGTGTTAATGAACATAAGTAACACATATAAGATATTATATTATACTGTAATAATTATATACCTATGTATCATTTGTTTTTTATTCCTTTTAAAATGAAAAATGAAATGGAAGTAGCGTTCGTGCGTACGTACGGATTACCATCTCCACGAACACGATGACATTTATTTCCCCATCATATTCATTCAAGAATAATTATCGTTTGATGATTAAAAGTAATGTTTAAGGACTTGATATCATTCTGGATATGAATAAGATACAAACTATCCATAACAAACACGACTTACATAACAAAGCATATAAAGGAAAATGAATCAGTTAACACCCAAAATGACAATAATACTAAAATATTATTAACAAAGAAATATTAAAAGATCATATATGATATCATATTTATGTATATGATTCTTCTATAATTTATTAACAATGATTCGACTATTATACAGGATTTTAACCTACCCTCGACCAAGGAAAAGTACAAGGTAAGGGGTTTTCATATCACTCTTTATTCCCGTGATATTCATGTCATATTTCCAATATTACCTTTTGTGTGGTGTATATACTGACCATAATTGTATACTTTTTGTAATAAACTTTAATTTATGTGTATTTACATATTCATAGTATGATATCTCTTTCATGGGGTGTATGTTTTGTAAGTTACCAAATTGGTAAGGGTTAATTCCTCAATCTCATTATTATCCGAGATTGTTTATGTGTAAGTATCTACTGGGACATTTTTATCATCCATGTCCATGTTTTATGAAAGAGTTTTCAAATGGAGTATATTAAGGGACATTTTACTAAAAAACTTTTAATTTTTTTAAATATTTATTCTTCTAAATATTTCTCTTTAATGTCCAGGTCTTCAAAATGGTTTTAAGGATTTATTTATATGGACATGAATGTTTTTAAAATGTTAATTCCTTTCAAAAGTTTCAAAGTGGTATGGGGAACATTGATTCAAAAATGTCTTTAAATGAATTATTTTCTAAATTTTGTGACTTTCAATTGTTTTCATGAAAAAGGGGTATTTCTCTCAAAGATTTCTATAAATCATTTTCATCTATGTCAAAATTCATTAATGGATTTTAAACTTTTTTTGAAGTTGATTTATCATGATACAAATATTCCATATTGTGTTGAAGGTTTTGTGATATGTTTGACTGTGGATGTATTATTTTAATTCCATTCATGGTTTATAGAGAAAGTATTGACATTTTATATACTAGTTTTAATACGAATGTTTATGTTTTGTTTAAACCCGTTCATATGAGGAATGAATTGGACTTAGTAAGTGACGGGCGGAGCCCGCTATATCTACTCGATGCATCAGTAGGTCTCATGGGATAAACTAGTGTCTAGGAATGAGGCCTTGAAATAATCTTATTTGTAGTCTTGGCATGAGGACTTGGCTACGTGGTGATGATAGTCTGGCATTATGCATTCCGTCATTATGAAAGTGGTTATTGATATTTCATGTGATTATTCGACTAGTAGAATATACATGTGACTAAGTAAATGGCATTATTTTATTTTTTTATCTTTTCTATATTATGATGAAGTTCGTGTTCAAAAGGCTTTTGTTCTAGTTATACATTTCCTTAAATTTTTATGTTTATTTATGAATGTTTCCTCTATATTGCTTACCATTACTGAGCATTTGAGCTCACCCCTTTCTATGTTTTATTTTTTCCAGGATACCAAGAAGTGTATTGTGATTGATATGCAGGGTTAATCCAAGGGAATAATGGCGTTCATAAAGATTATTTATGTTGTTTTGTATGTCTTAAAGTGCAATGTAACATTCATGTATGTAATCTATTTTCTAAGACTGCTAAACTGATCTGTCCTTCAGGACATTATTCCTTGTAATCATACCAATGTATTAAAATAATGCACCGACTATGGGTAACTTGGGTCCGGGCGTTACAGTTGGTATCAGAGAAAGTTTAGAAATAACCTTGGAAGATAGATTTAGATAAACTTTGATTAGATCACATAAACCTAAGATAGACTTTGAGGATTGGTATAGAAGAACTTCCTAGAATTTTGGTATTGTAGAGATTTTGTGAGTTTTCCAAGCAATACATACCTGTATGGATACGAGCAGGTAGAGGAGGCTCTAAAACAGATGTACCTAGGGGTAAAACCTGAAAACACTGCTTTGAGCTAGACTCGAACGGGAACTGGTGCACAACAACGGGCCTTACTGCACTCTTGGTTACGACACTCCCGGGGGATATGCTTAGGATAATTCTCATTTTCTTTACAAACCATTATGAAGGGTTTATGAGTATATACTTCCTCAAATGAAACACTTTTTTATGATTGTGGATTATATCCATAAACTATTCAATTTATTTTAAGTGTTTTAAAAGTATGGAATTATGTATTCTGATTCATAATCTGATCTAGTTTATGCCATGGTTTATAAATAGCGCCCAGTAGAAGGAATGAGAACTCCAGCAATACGCATGATCTAAAGAGTAAGAAAGATCATATCTTTCATGGTCTTAATCTAGAATTTACGAGGGAAATAGTCTCCCACGTATTATCATCATATGAAGAAATAGTATCATGTGTTGATATGATAAGTAAAGAATTCTCAGAGTCCTGTGGCTTTGAAGGGAATCCAGAGAAGGAAAGGATGGTAGAGAGAAGGACAAATAAAAGGAATAAGGTAAAGAAGAATTTTCCCATATGTGATAACTGTGGGAAGAAACACTCTGGACTTGCCTGAAAGGAATGAGAGTTTGTTATAAGTGTGGATAAATAGGACACCATGTACGTGACTGCAAGGATAAGAAAAAGTTTTCAAATGTACAATGCTTCATTTGCAAGGAGTTGGGGAACTATGCAAACCAATGTCCAAATCATCAGAGTATGCCCCAAATGATGCTATTGGATAATATTCAAGTTATGATACTCCCACAGATGAGGAGGAATGACTAGAGTTCTTATGTTGTTATTAGAGAATTATGTCATTTGAGTATTGTATCAACAATGTACTAGTTATAATAATTAAAGAGTATATAAGGATTGTACTGCAGTACTACTTCATTAAGGGCTTGAGATTGCATGGAACCAAGAAAAGTGGCTCTATAGCAGGTTAAATTTTTGGATAATATATGGTTGAGATAAAGATAAAACATAATATGATTCTGATAATGAGGTAGTGATTTTGGATTAAGAGATGGTTTATTTGAATAAATTTTATTAGCTATTCTTGACTACCTTGAAACTGATTAATAATTTGTATTCCCATCATTGTTGGAGTTTACAAAAATTTTTGATAGAAAAAGTATATCCATTATTCTATAAAGAATAAGGGATCATGAATGTAATCAATAATGTTTTATGGTAATTCTGGATGTTGTAGTGTTTTAAAAGAATGCCCAATAAAGGTGTTCACATGTTATTATGCGACAAAAAGGATCTTAATTGTTTTTACCTTCCTTATAAATTTTGGACTCTGAGTTTGGACAGAAGTATTTTGTATAATTCTAGTTTGACATTAATTTTGGATTGACATAAAAGGACAACCTGGAGGTCAGGTGGCAACCCATTGCGACCGGCAAGGCCGTGAGACTTGAACTCGCAACCGAAGGGAGACAAGGGTGTATCACCTACCACTGGCCCACGAGATGTCTTTGATTAAATAATGTAGTTTATTTTAAGAAGGTCTAGTAGATGAAATATAAATTCATTTTTTAACCCCTAAATAATAGGATAAATAGAATATATTTTTTATGTTCTATTATCTTTTAGAGTGAAAGATGAGTTTGTGGTAGAAATTAGTTAAAGGATGGAACTCTACTTGTCAAGTATAAATTTTTCTTATCCTCTTATTCTATAAAGAAATTAATTATTATACTTTATTGAAGTAATCTTAAAACCAAAAATGTGTTATCCTAATACCTAATGTTTTGTTGAACCGATGATATTTTAAGTCATCATAGATTGATGAATTTAAGGACCTCAATTTTAAACTTGTTTGTGATTCATGACCTCAATCACTACCTTTAAATATTTACTTTTTCCTCTAATTATATGTCTCTAATTGCCACCAATGTTCTTCTAATCGAGATCATAATTTGGTGGTGACCCTTTCATTTCTCTTTTCCTCTTATTAAGACTAAATTTTATTAACCAAATTTCCGATGTGGGTTTTCCCACAAAGATATATTCTATTCTCAACCTTTATTTTCGAAGAACAATATCAAATTATGAGGAAAAAATTTATTGAAGGAGGGAAGAATGTGACACCCCAAGATTTCATAGTGTGTTACTTCATCAAAATAATTCAATAACTTGCACTACACGCAACACCGAGTTTAAGCGCACCATGACTTACCAAACAAGTCGTTCAAAAGAGGTTATGAATAGTATTAACTAAATTTTGAACTTTATATAATCCTTATAATTTTAGAATCCATATTATTAGTTTCTTAGACATAATGTAAGAACAAATTCATTTTTCGAGACAAAAGAAGTAATTTTCAAAAATGCTCTTTTACCAACTTTTAATAGTAAACCCTTTTAAATCCAATATTATAAAATTTTATATATTCAATTTGTCTAAATAAATTTATTCTTTAGAATGGGGACATAACAAATTTACAATGTAACACCCCAAGCTTCCACGGTACACTTCTCTTTGAATAATACTGTAGCGTGTGTTGTACTCAACTTCGAGTTCTAATACACACTACAACCAATCAAACTAGCCGTTATGAATAATAATACCTAATTTTTGAAATTTTATAAATTTTATCTCTCAAAATGGACTTCATTTTTGGATTTGGAATATCGAATTTAGCCTAGGGTAAAATTTTGGTACTTTTCGGATAACTTTTATATTTTGATGAATAGTGAAAATTAATAAATTTTAATTAAAAACAACTTTTTTAATCAAAATAATTAATAGTGATAAATTATGAATTTGTGTGGTTTTAAAGTTTATTTAGAATATATTTTTACCATTTAATACAATATTGGGCATTTAACATAATTTCAAAATTAAACTGGAAATAAAAAAGTATCAATCTTTTGATAGTTATTATATCTTAAAAACAGGCTTTTTGTTTTGACAGTGGGAATTAATTTTAAATTAATTTCTGCCACTTCTGTGTTTTGAATTTGGAAAAATGGATTCTATATTTTTAATCAGGATGTCTAAATTGTGTAAATATGTAACTTTTATTTTTAGACATTTTGAATAATTACTTTGGTAAATATTTTATTTACCATGGTTAAAGGGTAAATTCGGTAAATAAGGGTTAAAAAATAATATTATAATAATAATAAATTACCCAAAAACGTGTCCTAACTTTATTGGTGGATAAATGTCCAACCATGGTCTTCTTTGGGTCTACTTTGGGACCCCATGGAGCCACTTGTAGGTGATAGGGACGCTTTATATTAATTAAGTTAAAGTGAATACAAAAATGACATAAGATTATATCTTTTAGAAAACTTTTTTCACATAGGGGTATATATGTTATATATTAGATTATAAACAATTCATTGGAAATATAAAAAGATTTCCTACATAACGGTATTTTATTTATAATTTTTAGACATTGAAAAAGTAAAAATATATATGACATAATAATGATGCAGTATTTTCCTTATTAATGAAAGAATCAAATAATTGATATTATAAATGTTAAAATAAATATAATTTGAAAGTTTTGATGACATAAACTAATTTTATTGGTTAATAGGACATTTTATTATTTCTTAAATGAACTTTATTAGAATTGATATAGTTGTTAAGACTTTAACAAAAATCAATTATTGAGTAGTGTCAAAATTGATATAAATGAGTTTTAAAACAAATATCATATTATTAATTTATATTCTATTACAAAAATATAAGGTTCGGAAAAGAGACTTATATCATGATATTTGTATCATTAATGGACCACTTGGGGGTATTTTTTTGGTATATAGTATGTTTATTAACTATATAATATAAAAATACAAAGTGACATGGTAAGTGTCAAACTAATTAACTAAGAGTTAAAACTAAACGATAAGGTTAATATAATGACCAAAACCCGTTTAAATTCTATTGGTTGAGTGGTTTTCTACCCATAACCACCTTAACCTTAAAATAATACACTTTTGATCCATTATAAACTGAATATGAATTTATTATAAAATAATATTTCTAGATTTTCCTAAAGAGCCCCTCCTCCCCCTTATAAAAGGACACCACTTCTAACCAATTCCTCACACCTATCAAGCCTTTTGGATCATCCAACCTCTACCCAATTAAGCTCCCTACATTACTCCCCTCCTTTTAGAAGCCTTACCTTAGGCATAAGGCACTTCAAGAGTCCTTTTTGGTTCAAATCAAAGGGAGTTACCCAAATTAAAGGTAACGATTTCTCTTAGCTTCTTTTCTTTTATTTTACTTCTCCAACCACTAAAATATTCTTATTATTTTATTTTGTAGCAAAACCAGTATCCTAAATATAATAGGATATTTTTATTAGAATTTTTATAACTACACTTACACACACATCCATCTAATGGGTGAAGAACATAATGTTTTTGTGGATTGAAACCAAACGCCTCACGAAGCAATGGTTGTTCAATTATCTCCTACCACCTCCCATGGTGGCCATTATGATGGAACTATAATTAAAAATGATATTTATGATATTTATTTTATATATAAGCTTCTTTAATTCCATTTTATATCATACCATTATTCGTTTCATGTTGTATATATATACGATAATTTCATTTGAGGAAGTGCGGACTACCGCCCCCTCAAAGTGATATGACTCGTTCATACCATACATGGAACATATAAAGGATGATGTTAATAAAAATAAGTAACACATATAAGATATTATATTATACTGGAATAATTATATACCTATGTATAATTTGTTTTTTATTCCTTTTAAAATGAAAAATGAAATGGTAGTAGCGTTCGTGCGTACGTACGGATTACCGTCTCCACGAACACGATGAGATTCCTTTACCCATCATATCCATTCAAGAATAATTATCATTTGATGATTAAAAGTAATGTTTAAGGACTTGATATCATTATGTATATGAATAAGATACAACCTATCCATAAGAAACACGGCTTACGTAACGAAGCATATAAAGGAAAACGAATCAGTTAACACCCAAACTAACGATAATACTAAAATATTATTAACAAAGCAATATTAAAAGATAATATATGATATCATATTTATGTATATGATTCTTTTATAATTTAATAAAAATTATTTACCTATTATACACGATGTTAACCTACCCTCGACCAAGGAAAAGTACAAGTTAAGGGGTTTTCATCTCACTCTTTATTCCCGTGATATTCATGTCATATTGCCACTATTACCTTTTGTGTGGTGTATGTACTTCCCATAATTGGATTCTTTATGTAATAAATTTTATTTTATGTGTATTTACATATTCATTGTATGATATCTCTTTCATGGGGTGTATGTTTCGTAAGTTACCAAATTGGTAAGGGTTAATTCCTCAATCTCATTATTATCCGAGATTGTTTATCTGTAAGTATCTACTGGGACATTTTTATCATTCATGTCCATGTTTTACGAAAGAGTTTTCAAATGGAGTATTTTAAGGGACTTTTTACTAAAACAACATTTCAAATGTTTTAAATATTTATTCTTCTAAATCATTCTCTTTAATGTCCATGTCTTTAAAATGGTTTTTAAGGATTTATTTATATGGACATTAATGTTTTTAAAATGTTAATTCCTTTAAAAAGTTTCAAAGTGGTATGGGACACTTTGATTCAGAAATGTCTTTAAATGACTTATTTTCTAAATTGTGTGACTTTCAAATGTTTTCATGAAAAAGGGGTATTTCTCTCAAATATTTTTACGAATAATTTTGATCTATGTCAAAACTCTTTAATATATTTTAAACTTGTTTTGAAGTTGATTTATCATGATCCAATCTTCAATGTTGTGTTGAAGGTTTTGTGATATGTTCGACTGTGGATGTGTTATTTTTATACCATTCATGGTTTATGGAGAAAGTATTGAAATTTCGTATACTAGTTTTAATACGAATGTTTATGTTATGTTTAAACCTGTTCATATGAGGAATGCATTGGACTTAGTAAGTGACGGGTGGAGCCCGCTATAGCTCCTCGATGCATCGGTAGGTCTCATGAGACAAACTAGTGTCTTGGCACGAGGCCTTGAAAAAATCTTATTTGTAGTCTTGGCATGAGGCCTTGGCTACGTGGTGATGATAGTCTGTCATTATGCGTTCTGTCATTATGAATGTGGTTATTGATATTGCATGTGATTATTCGACTAGTAGAATATACATGAGAGTAAGTAAATGGAATTATTTGATTTTTTTATCTTTGCCATATTATGATGAAGTTCATGTTTAAAAGGATTTTTTCTAGTTAAAAATTTACTTAAATGTTTATGTTTATTTATGAATGTATCTGCTGTATTGCTTACCCTTACTGAGCGTTTGAGCTCACCCCTTTCTATGTCTTATTTTTACCAGGATTCCAAGAAGTGTATTGTGATTGATATAAAGGGTTAAGACAAGGTAATAATGGAATTCATAAAGATTATTTTTTTTGTTTTGTATGTCTTAATGTGAAATGTAACATTCATGCATGTAATCTATTTTCCAAGACTGCTAAACTGATCAGTCCTTCAGGACTTGATTCCTTGTAATCATGCCAATGTATTAAAATAATGCACCGACTTTGGGTAACTGGGGTTGGGGCATTATAGTTACACACCCAAGGCTACGATGATCATCATGTTAGGCAGTGTGGAAACACCCAGGGTGGTCCTCCCAATGCCTTTAGACTACCCAAAAATATATGGAGGGTTGTGCATCGGGGTTCTAATGGAAACAACTCAAGATAGAGAACAACTGTTTGAACCCATTAAATATTCTTCAATGAATACCTAAATTTCATCCATTTATTAAGTTAAATAATGTTTAGGTGACTCTTATATTCACAGTTCATTAAATAGAATGGGCTTCCATGAAGAGGTTGGTCATTGCTCCAGGGGATACCTTTACTAGGGGAATGTCAGTGGTCATGGAAGCGGATGTTCGAACTGACCAAGATGTAGTACTTCTGATCACCTGTGGGACCATTAGTAGAATTGATCCTGAGATAATTTTGGAGGGATATGAAAATTAGAATAAATTGGGAAACTCTAGTCCAAAAACACATAGTCTAACTCCAGATACGGACCCTGCTGACCAGTTCTTGGAAGAGTTTCCCACAAAAGAAAATTTTGAATGAAAGACTAGGATGAGATAGCCTCTGATGAAGAGTAGGGCAAGATAATACCTTGTCGATCATGGAAACTGATGAAGAGCTTCATCTAGAATTCTCCTCAAATTCAATGGATTGACCAGATGCAGAGGCTTTATTCCTGGCTGTTCGAGCTGTGCACTGGGGGAGTGCATGCCGAACATCCTCATATGATCATTAGAGACCTCATAGTGGAAACGATTTGGGAGCATGATCATTGCCTCAGTGTAAGAAGGCAATGAAGGAAATCAGTAAACATCAAGAGGCTTTAGGAGGCTGAATGTGAGACTCATCAGTTGAGGGAATAACTGGACGATCATTCGTATTTCCTCAACGCACAATTAGAGCTTGTGTCGCACCTGAAGGCCCAGCTAGAAGAGGCTGAAGAACGGATGGAGAGATCCTCCTAGGAGATGGACCTCATTTTAAATAAAAATGAGTGGGCCCAGATCGTGGCTGAAAAACTACACACATCATTGTCGAGGAAGATCAGGAGCAATAGAGGAGACAACAAATCCTGGATGCCACATGCCAGATAGTGGCAGAGCTAGAACTCTCTATCAAAGTGGTAAACCCATCCATGGGAGGGGACGATCCTCAAGGGTTGTAATGTGTGTAATCTTTTTAAATGTACATTGATGATTTTATTGTTTATGTTTGATGGACTCATGGGTTTTGTTATTTGTTTTGGTCTACTATATGTGTGTTAAATTCCTGAAATACCCAGCGATCAATCCATAAGCTCATGTGGGTCGGGCCCAATCTGAGAAAGAAGAGATGAACACCTCATTGTTCCATCTTAATATGAGAGTGTAGACCAATATTTAGACCTCAAGATTTTGAATAAGCAATCTGGATATTCGGGAATAAATCAAGAGGCCTAGCTAGAGGACGGAGTTCTTAGAACAGTCATAGAGTAATTTTACCAATATTCTCCTTTGCACGAATAAGATAATTCTAGGGGAGTTGGAATTAATCAGAACATAGGGGAGTGGAAAGTGTGAATCACGATACCTAGAATTCAGAATATTGTGGAGTTGGACTGAAAATTAATGATAAATATTGACCGTGTTTGAAGCACCACATCCATATTGTGTTATCCTTGTATAAGGAAAAAAATTAAGGACTGATTGTTGACCATAATCACAACATGAGGCCTTAATCAAAAATGTAATCAACAAGTCTTTCAGAACATTGGCCTAGAATAGAAGGTGAGCCATAGGCCAAGAATCCATACTACTAGGGGGTTATTTTAGACTTGAAATTGGAGTAGGGTCCAAATAAAGGGCATACAAATCTTGGAGGTTGGAGTGATAGGTTGTTCAAATGGATTCCAACACTCTTGAAATTATGCCACCGTGGGGAAGAAACATTAGGAGATCACATAGGTCGGATAAGGGATCATACCTACTTCTGAAAAGGACCTCTTTGGGAAGGACCTGGAATTACTTGGGGTTTTATGTCATACCATGGAGGATAATATATAGGTTGATTAATATCATACAGTGTGGATGGTGCACATAGTTTCAAGGTCATAATTCCTGGACCATAATCCTGGATGAGGGGCTACAAGGGTTAATGAAAATGAGCCTAGGCCTGAGTTAAAATGCATGGGCATCACTAACAATCTCATAAGGGTTAGAATCAAGAAAAATATAGTTCTTAAACACAATGTGGTTAAAAACAAATTATGGCATGGACAATCCCCTTTGTTGAGGAAGCCAACACATCCCATAATTATCACGGGGCATCCTGAACTTATTCAGGGTAGAATTTCAGTTTAAAGTCTTATGTTGAGGACATGTGGACTCATTTATTTTTAAATTATATGGTTGGACAGAGAGTAAAAGGGTAGATCCAAGAAAAGGAGAATGTGATGAGTTACATCTCCACCAGTACACACCCCACCAAAACTACTAAGCCCACGTGAGTCGTGATCGATGTGGGAAAAAATTAGTACTTGTAGGATTTCATGGCACATGAAGGCACACATTAGGCAAAATGGAATTCTATTTGAGTGACATCCCATAATTATTGACCATCATGATTAACGCACATAGATGCATGGAGTTGTAAAACCATGCGCTGGAATTTCACTTGAAATAAGGAAGTGGATTGATGTGAATCATGGCACCTAAGATATGGATTGCAATGAGGGTGGAATAATGATATAGGATAACATCTGACCATGTTTTAAACATAGTATCCTCTTCGCATTATCCATGAATGGGGATAGAAAAATTAGGGTTGACCGATTACCATGTTTGAAAAATGGGAGCTGTCGCAGATGTTTTCTGAGGCCCTCAAGGGTGTTGGCCCAAGAATGATGGTGAGCCAATGTAGCATGTGACTAGTGCATAAATGGGGTTCCATTAAGTTGTGTAAGAGGATGGGGATCCATATAAAGGTCTCATGAAGCATTTAAATGGAATGAAAAAATGTCCACATGAAAATTCAACACTTTTGGCTCTTTGTCGCGACGCATTTGAATGGGACAATAAGACGAATCTGGTATGATTAGTCAAATCCTATTCCAAGGACAAGGGTCCTGAGGTCACATTCTCATAGAATATGGTCATATAGTGGAAAATTAATAGGTATCCTTGTTTAATGACATGATTGTAGGGTATCGAAGTAGTTGAACCCGATGCGTAGTTCCTAGAGGGAGATCTTAGTTTAGGGTTATAGAACTCAAACCAGGCTGGGAAGAGGCAATGGAGGAACATGGTGTGGTTGTTGAAAAACCTAATTCAAATGATATCCCAAGTGATACTCTCCACAACACAAACTTCCAAAGGATTTTGGGCCAAGGGTCCAAAAGAAAAAAAATAGGGGGCATGATTAAAGATTCTTGTGGCTGGGCCTATAGAAGAAATGTATGGGCATTCCTACGTATCCCATAAGGATGGGAATAAATTCACATGTAGTTGGTGTCCTACAACAAGGGAAGTTAGATCATTGTTTACAGGTATTAAAGCTTGGACCGTAGATAGAATGGAGGGAGGGATACACATGGTGCTATGTATGAAAAACCTTACGTGAATGAGGGAAAAATCTTGCACCATAGCATATGCTCCCAAGGGAGTTTTAGGTTGAAGGACCAAAAATGAATGTTGGGCTTGGCCAGAGGAAATGTGCCTAGCCATTCCTATGTATCCCATAAGGATGGTAATAAATCCACATGTAGTTCTAGATTTGATGTTTTTGGGTACCATTTACATGGACAATACTCTCGTGTGGATCTAACCCACACACCAAAAGAAGTGGAAACTGAGAGATCTTTATTTTTCTTTAGGATGGATGGGTTTTTTGTTGTGAAGTAATAAACCTAGGATGTGGAATTTAGGGGTCTCTATAGGAATCAATTCATATGTAGGCATTGTCAAATGGTATAGGGGATGACCAATACCCAACCTGATGTCCCCTCGAGTGAGGATATCACAATGTGGTGCCGTTTTTCATCGTGTGGCCAGGACGATAATTTCATAGTTTAGGGTCGTATGGTAGCAAAAAATAATTCATTTTAACTTTAAGAAATAAATAAAAATCCATTTAAAGTCATGTGAGACCAGGAATTATAGTTTAAGTTCATATGGCTTGGACACATATAGAACAAATGAGGTTTTAAAAGTAATGTGCATGCTATGATGAAACAAACCCGACATGAATGAGTACATAAGCTCGTACCACACCATGAGTTATACAATTAAAGAAAAATTAGAATGAGGGTCTAGAGAAGGTCATTGAATGTGTGGCTGGACTTGAAGATGAAATGTCTTGGTTTTCCTATGTATCCCTTGAGTATGGGAATGAAGCCGTACATAGTTCTAGAATCACAGTTTAACATCATGAAGGAAGAGAGGTGGGAGAGAATAACTCCTAGAAAATGAGTACATGGTATGACTATTGAAAACCTGATGTAAGTGAGGACATAATCACTGACATGCCACACCTCAAAATCATGTTAAAGTCAGGGATAAAAGGCCAACAAAAGAGGTAAATAATAGAAAAAGAGCAAGACCGATGAAAAAATTCACAGGCATTCCTACGTAGTCCATAAGAATGGAAATCAAGTTGTAAATAGTTCTAGGAATTTCATGCAGTTTTATTTCTTGCAGAAAGGATGTAGATATATCTCACTTTAAAGTCTTAGAGCTCATACCATAAACAAACGAGAATCCTCCAAACGGGATCAATCCTCGATCGAATCCCTAATCCCACATGAGCTATGATCATTGTGGGAAACAAGGTTGGAGAAGGTCTCTATAGTGCATGGAATCTATGAAATGTAGAAATCTATGTGGATCCCCAAAAGACGCATCACCATGGATTTATTCTCCTAATGTGTAGACATGCACTAAGGGATAGCACCAAGAGTGTCAAAATTCCACGTGGACATGATGGAGTGGAAAATGATGTGAATCATGCAACCAATATTTAGGGCTTGATGGTGGTGGTGTTATGATAGAGGATTACTATTGACTGTGTTTGAAATAATGTATCCATATCATGTTACCTGTAATGGGAACAATGAGTTACTGTTGATTGTGGACCATATACGCAACACGAGACTTGTATCAATTTGTCGTTAAAGATCCTCAAGGTTGTTGGCCTAAAATGATAGGAGGGACCTTAGGCTGATCATTTGTACCATTCAGGGGTCCTTTTGTATGTCAAAGATGATTAAATACTAAATGGAGAGAAACAAGTAGCATGAAAATGGGAGGTAACATGTTTATGTAGAATTCAAAAATCTATGCCTTAAACCAGAGTGCTCCTGGAAACATTGATGAATCTCCAAAGAGGGTCGATGGGCCCAACTGAAATGAATCCGACTAAAAAATATGAGTGTGGAACAAGGGAAAGGAATATCTCTTAGAAGAAAAAGGTATGTGGTGTGGTTGTTACAAACCTGACGTGAATGAGGACATAAGACCTTCTTACATTGCATGCGACTCTCTTCGAAGAACTCAGGCCTCAGGGCAAAGATGATATAGAGGTTTCTAAGAAATAGGGCTCGACCCCAAGAAAAAATGTCCGGGCGTTCCAAAATATCACATAAGGATTGAAATCAATCCATACATAGTTCTTTAAGAATCAATGCAGTTTTTTCATCAAGTGAAATATAAGAAATAGATCTTAGTTTATGGTCATATATATCATACCATAGTTTTCCAGTTTAATGTCTTGTGCTAGGGACAAATGGGTGGAAAGGGAGAATCATCTCACCTGCTATGTGCGAGACTACAGAACTACAATGATGGTCGAGGATAACTGCGGACTGATTTGCAACCCAGTATCTATATTGGGGGACTGGGGATGGGGAAAGACAATTGAGAATCAACTGCTGACCATATTCGCAACATGTGACTTGTATCAAATTATCATAAAAAATCCTTTAGGGCATTGGCCCAAAACACTGGGAGAGCCCTAGGGCCTAGAATCCCTAACATTCGAGGGTCCATTCATATTTTAATGATGATGGAAACTAAATTGAAGGGATGCATGATGCATGGTGGGACCTGTGTAGTGTATTGTATTTTGGGAAGGACAATTGATGGATGGTTGTCTCAAGGGGATGTATGTGGCATGTGCAATATAGCCTGACATGATTGAGAAAAAAGAACCCACACCACACCGCACAATCCTAGGTGAGAAACTGGGATGGGGGCTCGGGAAGACCGTGGGACCTGAGATGGTAATTCCCGACTAGTTTACAATTTAAATTCATGCAATGAGGATGATTATGATATTATTTTAAGGTTATAGAGTTCGGACCATGGACACATGAACCTTTATGTATGTACTGCCTTACCAAAACAACTAATCCCAAATGAGCAATGCTTGGTGTTAGAAACAATGAATGAGATCTGGCTCTCCTCAACATATATGGGTACGAAGTCCGAACTAACACTCCTACTTAAGGCAGACTAATTTTTGAAGGGATAAAAGGAAAAAATGAATAATTGAATCCAATACATGGGACATATGGGGTGGTAGCAATGATGAAGTATGATTTTTGACTGAGTTCGAAACCTATCATCCATATCATGTAACCTGGAATGGGAGAAAAAATGAGTGTTGACCACTGAACATGTTCCCAACTTGGGATTAGTATCCATTTATTTATCAATATCCTTGAGGACGTTGTCCTGAAATGGTAGGATTTCCCTTAGGCCAAACATCTATGCTGTTCGGGAGTCCATTTGGATGTGGAAGATGATGAAGGCCCATATAAAGGGAGTGTGTGAAACATGAATGTGCCTGTGAAGTTTAACGTCACACGGGATGAAGAAAGAGGTGGAGATATTCAAGGAGAGGGATACATGGTGTGGTCATGAAAATAGATGTGATTGAGGAAAAAATCCTACACCACCCAATGTGTTATGCCCTGAGGTGAGATCCTGAATTTTGGGGTTGGGTTGATGGATGAAATTTCTGGGTTTTCCTACATATCCCACGATGATTGGAAT
Organism: Viscum album; assembly: GCA_963277665.1. NCBI lineage: Eukaryota > Viridiplantae > Streptophyta > Magnoliopsida > Santalales > Viscaceae > Viscum > Viscum album. Next base: position 527,432,586 of record OY728150.1, read on the forward strand.
CAAGCCATACATAGTTCTAAAAGAGCCATTCATTTTTACATCTTGTGGGGAGTAAGTGGGAGGATATATGAACAAAGGGAATATGGTGAGATTATCATGATCCCGCTATGAGTGGGGCTAGAGAAGCATACACTAAACCATGTGGGATAATCTCAGGAAACGATACCCTGGGGAAATAGTCAAAGAGAAGATTCTGGGGGCTAGACTCAAGATGAGGTGTCTGAGCAGTCCAACATATCCCAAAAGGATGGCAATTAAGCCATATATAGTTATTGAAGGCACCATGTAGTTTAACATCATGAGATTAGGAAGAATGCAGTGTAGTTTTACGTCATTCATTCCAGAAGAACCACACATTTCAGCATCATGTGTCCAAGACGGAACATTTTAAGTTCATCTAGGGCCATACATATCATAGTTTATGGTCATATAGATTAGATTGTTTTAAATTTTATCATCATTTGTTATGGAAAATTAGTTTAATTTCATGTAGAACATAACTGTTTAAGGTCATGTAAGACCTAGAAAAAAGGGTCAGACAAAGTATTTCTTGAGGAATTTAGCACTGGTGGGAGGATTTATATGCTTTCCATCCATGGTAACTAGGGAGTACGTGCCATTGGGGTAGACCCTATGAATGATGTGAGGTCCGTCCCATTTGGTCTCCTTCTTGGGTAGTTTTCTACCAGGTATCATTAATGTTCTCAGGGCCAACACTAGGTCACCGTACAAGAAAGAGCGGAGGGCACCTTATTGTTGAAAGCTTTGGTTTTCTTGTTTTGATTCCTTTCTATATTGTGAAGGGTGTGAAGCTTGTTCTCATCAAGCTCTTCAACTTCCACATTCACATACCTTTTTAGTGCTTGCTAATCGTAGATAGATATGCATTATAAAGTCAATTGAATTTAGATGGTCCGGACGACCTCCATTACATACAACAGGGAATATGGGGTCACCTGTGGCGAATTGCGAGTCGTTGTCTGATAGTCCTAGAAGGCGTTGGGGAGTTTTTCTAGATAACTCTTCCTATTCTGACCTACCATTTTCTACAGGGTTCTATAAAGGATATTTTTAATGCCTCAATATGCCAATTTGTTTCTCGTGATAGAGGGTGGTATGGCTAGAATAGATGTTATACTTGGCGTAAAATTCCTTCAACTCGGCTACCTGAAAGATGGGGTCATTACCGGTGAGGATTGAGTGAGGGAATATGAAATGATATATGATGTCGGAGCTCACAAATTCAACGATATAGCTTCCCTTGACCTCCTTGAGTGTAAGTTTCTCAGCCCACATGGAAATGAAATCTGTAGTGGTTAGGATGAACCTGTATTGGGGAGCTCTCTCCTGTGGAAATGGCCCCATGAAATCGAGTCCCTAGAAAGAAAAGGTCTAAGAGTTCTTGGTAGTGTAGAGAGGCTCTAGCAGCTGATGCACAAAGTTGTTATGAATTTGGCACGCATCAAACCTCTTGGAAAACTCAATGCTGTCAAATATCATGGAGGTCCAAAAATACCAAAACCTCCAAATCTGGTGAGATCATTTCGGCCCGGCCTGATGAGCTCCACAAGAATCAACAATAACCTCTTACACTAATTGATAAATCTCAACTCATTAAATGCAACAGAGGATAATCCCATAAAACCTATGCTTATAGAGGATCTTCTTGAGACCGAGACCACTCTGGAGGATAAATTACAATGCACGACCTCAGATTCGCTTGTACTTAGCTCAATCTATCAATATATTTCGGCGATGGAGGTACTCAAAAAAGGGGGTCCTCTAGTCTCGAGTCTCTACTAGAACTACATCAGGGGGACCTAGGGTTCATTACATGGAGGCATTGGCAGTAAGGTGTCTTACCTATGGGCTATTTTCATCATCTGGAGTGATGGGGGAAATGACTCTTTGGTGTGCCACATAAATTATCAAATCCTCCTGATTAGGATCTACAAGAGATATGTCTAGGCTGGACAAGGAATCAGATCAACCATTCTAGGATTGAGGAATATGAGCATCCTCTCTATGAGATGTGAATTGGGCTATCTTCTATAGGGTGTGTTCCAACAGTGGTACGAGTTCTGGATTTCGGACGACATTGTCATAGTTGATCTTCTTGATGACTAGTTTCGAGTCCCCTTTCACATGCAAGTGGATAATATCAATCTCAAGGGCCCGATCAATGCCAGTGATGAGAGCCTGGTACTCCACCATATTGTTTGTACAACCTTCTGACAACATGAAAGAATATGGAAAAATTACCCGTGTTGGCATAATGAAGACGATACCCTGGCGTACTCTATTAAGTTTTTGGTCATTAAGCCTTCTGCCACTATGGATCTGGTAAGCACCATCAAAGATCATTTTGCAACATGTAATGGCATGGACCACCATGAAGATTGCATCGTCAGGAAAATCACGGTCCGAAGACGAGTCTGCAGGAGTTGGATGGGTGGAAAGGAAGTCTGCCAATGGTTTCCCCATGATAGCCTTCTGAGGGACAAACCTAATGTCAAACTACTATAGTATCACTACCCATCGAGCTAGATGGACTTTCCACATGGGGCGGTTCAATATGTACTTCAGTAGATGCACTTGAGACACCATCTGTACCTCATGGTGCTATATGCAATGTTATAACTTTTGTGTTGTGAATAGGAGCCTGAGGTAGCTCTTCAAGATAGGGGGGGTATCTAGTCTCCGTATAGAGGATCATGAAATTGAGATAATAGAGACTGTTCTATGTTCCCTCACTGTTCTTCTAGGAGATAAGGGTGCCAAGGGATCATTCTAGGGTAGTCACATAAAGGAAAAGTAGCTTTCTGGAAATAAGTGGCAACAATACTAGATGTTGGAGCAAATATTTCTTGATTTCCTTGAAATCAGTATAAAATTATTTATCCCATGGATAGACAATGTCTTTATTCATGAGGTGATAAAAAGGATTACACTTGCCAAAAAACATTGCAATGAATCAGCGTATGTATTCCATGTGGCCTTGAGAGCCCCAAATCTCCAAAATATTGCTCTAGGGAGACATCTGGATAATGGACTTGTTCTTTTATGGGACAATCATGACGCCCTTGTATCTAACAACGAAGCCACAAAAAATTCCATAGGTGACACCAAAGGCACAATTCAATGTGTTCATCTTTAAATGGAGAGAATGGAAGAATCCAGCCACACTGTCAAGGTAATTGATATGGTCCTAATGCTGGAACGATTGGACCACCGGATTATCCATGTGACATTCCACCAATTTCTAGATGATCGGCTAAAATATGCGATACATGACATGTTGAAAGGTGGAACCTACATTATTTAAGATGAAGGGAATTACATAGTATCATAAAGTACCATCTAGTTCCCTAATGTCTATAGAATCCTCATCCTCTAGAGTCATCTGGATCTGGATATACCTGAAATACCCTTCCTGAAAAGAGTGGGCCTGGATCCCAGCGGTGTCTTCAATCAACAACATCATCCCGGGATGGGGAAAATCATCTTTTAAACAGTGAAAGTTGAGATTCTGGAAGTTGAAGAAAACATTGTTTGGACCATTGTTCTTATCGATAGGAACAATGTTGGCTATCCATATGGGGTGCTGAACCTCCTTGATGAAGTTGGATTTGATGGTCTTATCAATTTCAGCCTCTATCGTTGCACCGTGAGAGGGGTGCATCTTTCTTGGGGGCTGTTTGAACCCACAGTGATTTTCCAGAAGATCGAGGTGGTGTACAATGTCCTGAGGGACTATTTGTTACATTTCATCATAACTTCAGGAAAATATGTCATAGGGATGCTTCAAGAAGTCCTTGTACTATTGTTTCTATTCGACAGGCATAGCGGCAAAGATCATTGGGGGTTTTGGATCTCTCTCGCTACCGAGCTTCACTTGTACCAATTCATCGGCCGTGGTAGAGACATCCACATCAAAAGGAGGAGCATCCTATAAATCCTCTCCTTCTTTTATAGAGGAGGGGTCTGTGGCGGGAGGAGTATCCTACAAGTTAAAAGATCCTGATGGGAGACTGGTGCCGACATGAGTGGTAGTAGACACTACATTGGGGGACTCCTGAGCAGTCGAGACCATAACAATGAAAGCTTTCGACCCGATCTCATATGGTCTTCATCCCATGGGGACACACTTGATTATTTCGAAGCAATAGTGGTGCATCCTCTTGAGCTGGATTATCCCAGCCCCAAGGAACATGAAAGTATGGTGTACATCCATTTCCATAAGTCATACATCCCGATACCTTATTGGGGTAGGGGCTTTGGGATCACCCGAGCATGATTTGTGTAGGAGTACAAGGTGATATCACGACATTGCTTAGAACTAGAAATGAACTTCCCCCTTATTCAAGAAAAGACAAAGAATTTTCCCATATCCATGGTCGTAGCCTGCAATCGGTCAATCATAAAAATGTAGGCATCATCAAGGTTTGTCCATGGGTCAGTGTCTTCCCTAGCGTGTTCGAACTTGTTAGCCTGAATCTGCTTGTCCTTTCTCTTGTAATAGTCGACATCCAGATAGCGGTCTTCACAAGATGCAAAGGGAGACACATCACCTTAAATTATTCCCACTCAACCATTAATGGAGTACTTAAGGAATTGGCGATGCGATGAAAGGACTTCCGCATGCATGTGAGGCCATGTCCTACCCATCAAAACATTGTAGGTGGTGTACTGGGAGACAACCCTGAACTCCGTGTTGGAAACTAGGACATCGAACTGGGTCTTCAGGAAGATCTTGCTGACAAGTGTTTGTTACTTCCTATCATAACCTTATATTTTCATGACAGAGGGAATCTGATCATACTCAGACAACCCTAGTTATCGAAGTGTCACGGTTAGGATTAAGTTGATCCCAGAGCCTTTGTCAACAAGTCAGCAGTGAACCTCTATGCCATTGAAATGTTCGGTGATGTACAATGGGTGTATGTACCCCTGTATGAGAGATCCTTCATATTCCCCAGAGAAAAATATAATGTCCTGGAATTTAGATTTCTTGACATTGTTAGAATGCAAGGCTTATGTAGCTTCTACCTATATCTCAAACTGGAGGGTGCTTCAAAAATCCTCAACAAGGGATTCACGCATATCGACTAATAAGAGAATGGAATCAAGGATAGAGAGACTTTCTAGAATATTGAAATGATTATTAATGACATCATACTTCCATTCCAAGCATGAAATGTTTCTTACATGAGGTCGTTCTACAACAGAGGGCATGACAGACCCTTCTAGCTAAACCGGCGGCTGACTGGTGCTGGAAATTTTCTGCTTCTCTCTAATAGAAACTGATGGTGCGACTATCGGATGTGGCTCAGATGATTGAAGCCAGTCCCTATCAGAGTGTGTCTAATCACAGCATGGTCGAGGTGGCCCCACCTGATCAAGTAAAAAAAACGGCGGTGAAGGTGGACCTGATGACACCCGATGAGAAGGCTGCCCATGTGAAGTTCTACACCGGGCCTACATTCTGGTTTTGGTTTCATGTAGAGCCTAGCTCAAAGTACTTACTGAGGCGCTCCAATGACCCATATAGCCATGGCTGTATGGATGCTGGTGATGGATAGGGACTTTGGGAGAATCCGTCTGGTGTTCTTCGTCGTTATAAATCATTTAGAAGTTTACCAGCTCTACGGTGTTAATAGAGGTTTACACATTATCGTCACCTGAAGAATCCACCACTACTAGATGGATCTAGGGGGAATTTCCATCTACGGGGTCATGAAGTACTTGAGATTATGGGATGACGACGACATTAGCGGGGGACTTTATTTTACCCTACATCATTGATGCCTTCTCTTCTGGGAAGAGGAAGGTTGTGCCGTTGACGCAGAGGTACTAGTTGTGGGTGACATGGCATCTTCTGAAGTAATTAGTCAATTTCGACATGCACAGATAATACCATGGTCATGTGTGATTGATTTATGAGCAATCCAATCATCTAATTTCAAAGACCACCAGTTAGAAACCTGATGCCACTCACTTTCATTGTCACTACAACTTTCTAGGTTCACGATGAAACAAGTCACCTATGCCAGAGCTAGGCCTAACCTGACTATGTTTTTATAAACCTGTTCATGAATCTAGTCTATAGACACATAGAACTGTTTGAGGGTGTTCCCCATGATATGGTTATAGGGGTAGTAATTGGGGCGATCAGTGAGATCTGCCTATTTAGGCCTCATGTATTTTGTAAAATAGAGAAGTTACTATTCCAAGGCTCTCTATAAATAACAGCGGCTTGAGCATCATCGAATGATTAGGTCTGGTTTATCTTGTTTGGGATGGGTTCTCGGGGAGTTTGGCCCTGACGAGGGGTAGGAGGATCTAGTTGAGGAGGTGGGACCTGGTTATCTTGCATGGGTGGTGGTGGCACATTACTTGGTGGTGCCTGGTGATTTTGAGGTGGGCACTGCTGGGACATAGGTTTTTCCTAAGATGGATGGACCCTACAAGGCTATGGATGTGTCTCTAATGGTAATAAATAATGTTTCTTGGGGCCTCTATTAGTGCCACCATGGTGGGCTTAGACTCAGCGTCCCTTCTTGCGAGAATTGCAGGAGGCAACGATCATGCTTGGTTGGCCAGCTGCAAGGCTTCCTCTAGACATTGGGCCTTGTCAGAGAAGTCTCAGAATCCCTTGGGGTAATTCTAGGTAATAAGATAAGGGAAAATTTCAGTCTTGACACTCCCAACACACATTATCAGTAACTGTTCATGAGTCAGTAGCAAATCCAAGGAGTAGGTGAGGCATTTCCACTAGGCGATGAAGTCTAAGACACATTCATTTGGAATCTTCTTACACTTGGAGAGGGTTGTCGTAACCATCTTCCGAGAGGAAGAGGTGAACTGGTAGAGAAACTATCTACAGAGGTATTCCTAGCCGGTGACTTACCCAATGGGTAGCTGGATGTACCAGACAAACACATGCCCTTCCAATGTCTATATGAAACATTGGAGTTTGGAGGACTCCTATTGCACGGGAGTTCCTACCATGGGTCCATACAATGAGTTTAAGTGGGCCATATGTGGTAGTGGATTGCACATCCTGTTAAAGGGTGATAAGGTGGGGTTTCCAAAACCCAGGGGTGTTGGAATATCCTCCATCGATGTCGGATATGGCTTTCCATCAGGAGGTATTTCCTCCTATCATTTTCTAATTCCTCAAGGAGAGCAATGAGAAACACAATCGGATCATCGGGGCGGGGATTCCTGCCTTGATGAGGATCTCTAACCACCAGTGCGTTGGAAATTTCTTCTACATAATAAGCATGCATAGTGGCTCGTGGAGCGGCTGGTAGGACGGCCTGCATAGCAGCTGGGGGAACCTGAGCTGGGTCCTAGGGATTATCACACTGCTCGGGTGGGTTTGGAAACACATACCGCTCCCTCTTTCCATATGTTACAATCTCTACCCAGTCTATGTGGGTATGATGGTCAGGGTTACCAGGAGACAATTCGTTGTTGGATTATTGTACCCACCCCTACTGCCCGGGCTGAAGATCGCTATAATCCGATCATCGGTATTCATCAACCATATTCTTGTTCTTTGTAAGCTATTGACACAATGAGGCTTTTTTAGGATAATCCTCCATCTTCTGCACTGAGGCAGATGGGTAGGAGGGTTTGGAGGCACCGAGGTGTTCATTTCCCTTATTGGGATTCTGAATAAGGATTATTGCCTCAGTGTGCATGAGAAGTCCAAATAGATTTCTCTACTGGAAAGTAACACTTCCTGACAGATCCAATAGTTATGTAATCCCACCAGTGGTTATGTTTTCTCCCAGGAGCTCTGTCTCTTTCTCCTCCTTTAAAAAATTAACTATGTCAACTGTGACTCTTACTAGAGGTATATCCTCAATATCGCCTGGAAATTCTGGAAGGTGCCGGATAGAACTGAAATGGAGGGCCGCGTACTACCCCCAACCATAGATCTTAGTGTGGGGGATGCATCCATGATATTCTTGTAGAGCACTTTAAATATCTGGATTCATCATTGTTGGAGGGTCCGCTGGAGACCGGGTGACTTAGGGCATTGGGACACGGGGAGTGTGTCCAAATGAACCAAATGACAATGTTGACCATTGTCTTTGAAGTGTGCCTAACTCTTGGGGTTATCCACTCGCTGATAGAAAAGACAAAAGTGCATCGCCCAGAGGGTATAGATAAAGCATCCAAATTCCTCTTGTGTGAGAAATTCCAGTGCTCTGAAATTTGGTGTTGTGACTAGCCAAAACATCTCTAGGAAATGGTCTGCCACATGAATGTCCCATAATGTCCTCATCTCGAACTCGGGGTCTAGACCTTGGTTTCACCACTCATCGACTAAAGGTGTCTATGGAATCAGTAGCGGTACTGAAGCAGACTGTTGGGACAGTAGGCTGACTAATGGAGAATAAGACAATCGGGAAGACAAGCTACTGCATCTTGTGTTATCCTCTGAAGACTGAAGTGACTTATCCACCACATCACGATAAGAAGGGCTTGTAACCACAGTTTCTGGTGATGGGACTATGGCTACGGGTGATGGAACAAGTTTTTTCTCATCCTCCATCGATCCCTAGAATATCTTTATGTGATCCCCTATTGAGGTTAAGAGTGATCCTGGCGATGATGGTGGTGATTTCATGACCAAACCTTTGAGAGAAACCAAATATTTTTTGACTTTGATATATATATATGAGGAAGGAATCTAATGGAATTCACATTTTGGAAGTATGAGGCCGATAAGCCTCATTCCTTCCCCGACCCTTGACATAGAGGATCGAGGTGAGGGTTCTATTGCAGAGTCACATTCTGCCTCAGAATCAAAGAAGTAGATAGGGTTAATTGTAGTCTGAATCTTCTCATTACACCTTTTACGGAGTCAACAACCCACCATAATACCCTAGAATGGATCTTCGGGATATGTTAGAATTTTGGATCAGGGAGGACCTTCGTCCGAACACGTGCTGCGGCAGAGAGGACTTCCTCCTGGTTGAGTTGGGGTGTGAGGAGCACCTGGATAGATGCCGAAGGGAATACGGGGAGGACCTCTATGTACACTGGCTAACACACAGACGAAATCTCCGCAAGAAGTGCTAGAGAGGGTAGGACCTCGGATGGTACTGATTAGATCATGGGTGGGCCTCCATGCTTATTTCCTTTGGAAATGACGGTTCAAGGAGGGTCCTCATACTAGACGAGCAGAACACTAGTGGGTTCTCCGTGCTGGGTTCTTATGAATTGAAGAAATCCTCTGCTTCTCCAATTTCTATGATGATGAGGATCTTTTTTGGCCACTGTAAAGTCATGGGGAAGGACCCATGCTGATGACGGACCAGAAGCATAATATCATCACACTAGAGACCTTTGACATGAGGAACAGCTCCATACCTGAGGTTTTGGGCATGGAAAAGGATTCCATATTTAGCGTCACTAGAGTAGGGAATATGATTTTCTAGATTAAAGATGTCATGGGGAGAACCTCCAAAATAAGTTGGGATCAGGATAGACTTGCGCTCTTATTGGTGATGGTATGGGGAGGACCTCCATGCTGGTTGTCATTACCACAAGTTGCCCCGTGGAGGGTGCTACCTACGTCAGTGACCAGGAGAGTTGACCCAGCCTGCCCGGGGGGTGATATGGGCCTCAATCCGAACCAGGAATATGAGTTCTCTTGATCATCATAGACATGGGACCGTTGGTACATATCAGCAATAGAACTGGCCACTGTAGTGGTAGACGCTAACGCCCCTCGGTGGGCGTCCTCCTCAACCAGTGCATGACACTGGAGTTCAGTTAACCGGACGAGGGGTGATGGTACAAGCACATAGCTTACCTGCTCCTCAACCCATGGGCCCAGGTGGTGGTGTCGATGTGACCTAGTGGGATCCCTCCTTTAGATCCCCTAGAATGGGATCCCAGCTGGGCTGGCCCATACATCTCTCTCCTCATCAGCATTGGGGAGGGATTAATCGAATCATTTTGAGGAGAGGATCCCAAAAAGGTTATGAATTAGAGCAGGGAGCAGTGGATCCTTATGTGGCCCATGGGGATGGTAGTGGCGGCAAGGCATAGAAGCCTCTATGTCTTGTCAATCCATATCCCGGGTTGGGATAATCCCCTCTTCCTCTTATTGTCGAACATGGTCATTTATCACCTTTCTATAAATGATCTTAGAAGGGGACATGAGGCATGGGTGACCAAAATCCATGGACATAGAGGCTTCCATGAGAGGTATGAGGTCATGCGGTGTTGACATGTTGACATTTCCCCTGCCCCTACGTCGGTGGGTGGTCGGTGATCGATTTCCTGTCAGAGAAACTTAGGTCCAGAGAAGCAGGGAGATTTAGCCATTTGTGGTGAAAGGACGAAAGATACGTATGGTGCACTAGTCCCATTCCATCTTCTACGGTTGGTAATAAGGATCCACAGTGATAAATTCGCAGACCATGATTTCAACATTCAAAGTTACCTATTTCTGGTGAGTGCCATGCCAAACCCACATCTTTCTTGGTGGGACCTGGTGTCAGATTCATGGATCAGATGAAACACTAATCCAATGTTGTCTTGAGCACTACTAATCTCCACATTTAGGAGGATAAATTAATTATGGGTTCACCATTTCTATTTCTGATTCTTTTGATGGGGTGTGAATCCTTCTATTTTGGAGGATGCACAGTTTTTTTCTCGCATTCACACTTTCCAAAGGCAGCCATTATCTATCTCTTATTTAGGGACATTTTCTCCTTGATCAAAATTAGATGATGGGTTGTCGGTTTCTTCTTCTGTGTATTACTCCTCAGAACTCGCTACCTAGTCCTGGTATCCCTCATAGAATTAGTAGGTTGTTCGTGAAACTATTCTTAGTGCCATATCTTCATGGACACTGGTTAATTACGCTACATATGTCAAGGCAATCCAAAGGCTAAAATACAAGTAGAAACCTTCTGTCGGGGGAGTAGTCATGTTGGACATCGTTGGCATGTCTGGATGCTGGAAACTAATGTATCTGGGTTTCTTCCCATTATAACAGGCCTTCTAGAAGGAGCAGCCGCCCAAGGCATCCCACGTCAAATGCGGGGAATTATATTCCATAGGCATGTCTTTAAGGTTTTCCTCAGCATCCCATGTTTAACATAGGGTATGCCACATGTTTAATTTCTAGAGAATATAGATTAGATTGATCAAAACACTGACGGGAGTGGATCAGATGGGTGCGACCCCTAGAGGGATCACTAATGCTGGTGGGGGGTAATGCATGGTTAGCTACCCGATTTCTTCTAGGAGTAGTGAGAATGTGGGTGACATGATCTTATTGGGATGTGGCATACCAGGTAAGAATCGGGATGGATATAGATTGATGAGTGGGTGGAGAATGGGATTGAGCCCACATGAGGGTGACAATGATGTTGGGTACGATACTCAAATAGACTTTTTACATATCCCTGTGGCATGAATCAACATCCATGTAGTTAAGGATTTATTATATAATTAAGGTATGCATAGAAGACCACAACCTAACAAAATATTGGGGCTTATGCGCAATGAGCAGCATGTATTTTTCTGACGCCACGAGGGAGGACCAGATATGTGGGTCCCAGCAAATTGGACTACAACAATTTACTATCAATTGCGAACTACAATGGCTTTCTGTTGGTGGGGTGTGACAACTTACCACTGAATGTGGTTGAAAATGGCTTACCACTGAATGGGTTGACAATGGATTACCACTACCATGTCTAGGGGACAAGATCAAATCACATGTAGTTCGAATGGGTTCATTTTAATGTCTCGCGGGACAAAAAAAGGGGTCAACCGACGTGAAGGGGTCAGGATAAGATGGTGTGGGGCCTAAACCTCAAGGAGGATTCCTACATGCCTTGCCTTGGAAGTGATCAAATCCTTCATAGTCTGGGATGATGGATATTGTTTAACATCAATCGGGAAAAAGATGAACCAACGTGAAGGGGTCGAGATAAGTAAATGTTGGTCTTGAACCTCAAAGAGGCTTCTTACATACCATGCCTTGGAAAGGATAAATTTACACATAGTTTAGGAAGGTGGATATAGTTTAAAATCTTTTGGGACAAAAAAAGGGGATGGTTTGGGGCTTACACGCTAAGCAGCCCCAGAGTGGATGACATTCTCTATACTTACTCTAAGGCCACTGAGTCATGCTCGGTGTGAGAAACAAGAGGTAGAAAAGACTCGAAGATCACGTTGTTAAAGGTGAATCCATGGGAAGTTGAGTTGTTATTACACATGATTAGCAACCCAAAGAGAAAACATGGGCTTTCACATGGCTAGAAGCCCAAGGAGATGGATTTTGACACTTACTCAATGATGGAGTCCCGATGGAGACAAAGAACATAGGGAGAGGGATAGGAGAACGAAGGCCCTCGTTACTATATCTCTTTTGGTCTTTGGCATAGAAGAAGAGAAGAGGAGAGGGGTTGATGCCTCTTTCATGAAAGTATAGGGGCTTACACCAAGATGGTTTCCCTTCCCCGTGGACAGCCACTGATCAAACAAAGAGGGACATATTCTATGTGAGGAAGATATCAATTCCATGGAGATGAGTGTGTGTAGAGAATGTTTGAGATGGGGAACCCCGCTTATGATGCACTGGGTGTGACCACAGTTTAACATCATTTTATGGGGATGATGGTTCTTGGATGTTTAAATTCTTGCATCTTGGACGATGCGAGTTCCACTCACACCCACAAGAATTACATAACTGGAATGCTTTAAACCATGGTGAAGGGAAGGCACCAACAATTCCATAGTAAGGGGATGCTGTGGAGTGATACACTAAGGATCCCACATTCACATGGCCATGTGAAGAAGAAATATCCATTAGCATGCCTATGCGAAGAAGTATGAGGCTAAGTAATGCAATGTGCATCACCACCCAAGGAACCATGAAATCACTTCGTATGAACCTAGAGTGTCGTATGGGAAACGGGGTTGCGGAGAAAAGGGGTTCACTGGAAGAGGACTTGGGATGATTTGGAACTCCATGTAGTATAGGGTCTTTGCGAAGGGGTATTCTTCGCAATGTGGGGTGGCCAAGCCTATTCATAGGGAATATGTTCATATGGAGGGAGCTTCGTGAAATGTAAAGGCTTTCACAGAGTAGGGCTTCATGAAGCAAGGGTACCCTGCAAAACATAGCACTACGAATTAATGTGGTTTCTGATGAATAGTGAACTTGTCATAGCATAGGGTGTACTTGTGCATGGAGGGTACTTCGCGAAGGATGAGTGCTTGGAGAAGACCTAAGTCTCCATGATGATCTCATTCTTTCAATATGTCCAGTGGGATCTGGGAAGATCATCCCTGCATAAAGAGGGGTTTCATTTGAGATAAGGGAAAAGTACTTTGGAATGATAAAGTCCCTATAAGAGCTCATTTTTCACAATGCTTCACAGATCAGACGACACTTCACAATTTGAGATCAGAGAAGGTGAAAGGTTGGGGTATCCATCCTTTGGGCTAGAGGGGATCTCAATATTTATAGATGAGGGGCGGTGTGAAGCAGAGATGGCTCTGTGCAATTCCACGTGGCACTCTACAATTGGCCGAGGACTGCATTGAGCTCATCCTAACTGCGTAGCTGATTGAAATCCCCTCCTCGGCACAAATCTCTCTTTACAGTGCCCGCAGAGGCTTCAGTCAAGTTCCCTGGGCTCGTAGAGGTTGATTCAGATCCCGCTACGCCGTGAGGCTTTTGGTCCACTATATCATAACCACAGAGCCTCCCGACTCTTTGCTCCGTGTCTACTGTGTTGTAGCGCTCCGGATTTGCGCCAGCCTCGGCATAGGGCTCCATGAATTTTTATTGTGAGGCAGCACCCCCCCCCCCCCGAAGTTGGTTTTCTCTCCACGATGTGTTTCCTATGCACATATTTTGGAGTCAACAACATTTTAAATATTTATTTCACTTTAGGTTTCTCATATGGCCATTCATGCCATTTGTAAAATCTTTAGGCATGGTAGGGTGAGTGTTCCTCATATAATTACTACACCCCTTTATTTGTTTGATGGATACTGAATTATCCACTGTATCTTGTAATTTTTAATGAATTTCCAAACATAGTCATGACTTGTTGGATTTGTTATTATAACACCCTTATAAATTAATTTTAAAGAATTATAAGCCTGATGTCTTTCTTAACACGCAACATAATGCTTTATGGAAATTATGATATAATATTATAAAATTATTATTGAAATATGTTCATTCTAACCAATTTGTTTAATTGGAAGTATGAATATGAATTATCACATAATTAAAAATAATTTTAAATGTCTTATATAATGAAAATTTATTTATTAATTTATTATAAATAAGAACTCAATTGTCAAAAAAGTCATTTAATGCTACAAACATATGTTTTTTATAATATATTTTTATTTAATTTTTGGAATGTGAATTATAATTAATATATCATATATTTAGAAATTATATTTTGGGAAGAAAATATTATTTTTGAAATGATCATGTGAATATTAGATTATGGTGATTTTTTTTATCTTTCTAAAAAGATTTAATTTTTAGTAAATAGTGTACTATACTGATTTTTGTAAAATATTCATTTCATATAATTAAATAATGTAATATAAAAGTATCATTATGTTTTAAATTTTATCATAAAGAAATAATATTATTCTTTAATTATATAAAATCTAATTAATTTCATTTAAATTGTAATGACATTTTATTTTTGAATATGTTCATTTTTATGCATAAATACGTATTTTTTAAAAAAATATTTTCCTTTTATTTTATGAATTTATAATAAAAGAATTTTTTTTAAAATTATAGATATTTAATTTGATAAAATTTATTCTATATTTTGAATTATCATTCATATATTTGGTAAATAGTTCGACATTATTTTTCTTCATTATGGATAGTAACCCTGATATATATTCGTCACCGTGATTAGGGTAAAATGGGTATAACATGGTTAAAACTGTGATAAAAGGCATACAAATAATTTATACACTAGACGATATAATATTGGATGAGTTTAATTTCAGCAAAACTATATATTTAAAAAATATAGAATTTTTTATCCATTAGACTTTTTATAGTCCATTGTTATATTTTTAGTAAAGTAAAAAATCCAAATGTAACTCTCTTAGTTTTAATTTTTATTATATGATAAAATATGCATATTTCGATATTATGAATGAATATAAATTTTTATTTCTAAAATTATTAATTAATTTTTTTGATGGAAATTATTTTATATGATGGTATAATTAAAATAAATGCTTGCAAAACTCTAACACAAGCCTTGTATAAGCTATAGAAAAATCAATGTAAATGATTTAAAAAATAAAAATTGATATTTTTAGTATATTACATGAGTTTTATATTAAATAATAATTTATAATTTATGGTGAAATATTTCAAATTCAAATTATATACCAATCTTGATGCCTTTAAAGTCAAAATATATGAATAGTTAATTAAGTGACTATAATGGTATTTAATGTTCAGTGACATGTTATTTAGTGATTTAAAATTAATAAAAATACTGAAAGATAAAATTTTGTTTTATATATGTTTATAACATTCATCCCAAGATCTTTTATGATCCAATTTTTTCATTAGAAGAATATTTATTTCCATTTAGTATTAAAAACATTGTTACTATTGTTTATATAAGAATTGGTTAAAGAAGTGGTTAAATAAAATGATAAGGTTTAAAATGAGACTTAAACCTATATTTTTTTTGGAAAATATTTAATAAAAAAATATATTATATTCTTGTTTTTTTATAATTAGTTCCACATTCACATGAAAATGTTGTTATTATATTTCAATCCCTTACATAATTTCACGTGTATTCTTTCCTTCACTATAAAAGTGCACCGCCTATCCACTATTCCTCACACTACATTACGAAAATTATAATAAAAAATAACTAACAAAAATAATCTGAAATTTTGTATAAAAATTATATAGGATTTTTTATTCTTAAAAGAAAACTCTAGGGTCCTCAAGGAGTGATATATAGGAGGGTCTTCAAGGTGGAGGTGATCATCTTAACCTATCATTTTCAGTTTGGAATCTTCTTTTACTTCTATAAATATTCTCCCCAAACAAATAAAATATATTGAAACAAGTATATTCCATAGAATTATATTTTATTATGTTAATTAAAAAACCCTAATCATTTCTTTTTTCCACCATATGGGAACTGAAAGTATCACTCATGAGCACATGTGCACTTCAACCCCCGCGAAGTGATTCGAGTAATTTCACATCACATCTTCACATAGATACTTATAATGATGTATTAAATATATATATATATATTAATTATTTTACTATGTTTTTATAAATATGAAAGATTTTTTACATTTATTTTATTCAATTACTCAAACAATAGAAACATCACTGACGAGTACACATAGACTATTGTATTCACGAATTGATGTAATTCATTTTTCCCTCACTACTTTATATAGATAGTTATAAAGATGTATGTAATGATTATTTGTTATAATTATTATTTTATTAAAATTATATATATTATGAAACCATCATCAACCTTTATGGAGTAGAACATCTAAATCCAAACATTCATGAAAATTGAAAATTATAACTCCATGAAACAATGATTTTAATATATAATTATTAATAAATGGTTGTTTAAATTTAATAAGTATATAATATATGATATTATATGTATGATAAATGATTCATAATATAAATATAATAAATTAAAATTTATTATATAAGAGGTTAGATCACTTATAATCAAATTCAAACATTACGTAATGGATTTATGTAACAATTTAATTATGTACACAGATTGTTTATGAGTACTTTCTTTTCATGAAATAATTTTATGATCCATATAAAAAATATCATCAATTTTTTTATTCAATTATTATTGCTAGAGATTAATTGTCTTCCTTTCATTTCAACTCTCTATGTGCTCTAGATAATGATACATTGTTTATAAGGAAAACTAATTTTTATTTATTATTCGGTCAGGAAAAATTTTAATCTATGTGCATATTTTTTCTTTAAGAACACTAAATATTTTTAAAATATTGTCATATGATTTTTTAAATTCATATTTACCAATGTTTAAATTTTATTAAAAATTATAAAGGATTCTTCTTTTCATTTTTCGAATGATGTACTTTTGACTTTATTCAAAAAATGTGATGGGAATCGTTATTTTTTAAGTGAATGGTATTAAAGTATTTTATTACTTGCATGACCAATCTACGATTTGAAGCTCTATTTTCATATTTACATGTATTAAATCATTGAAATTTGTTTCCTTAAAATTGGAAAAAAAATAGATTTTATATTAGTGGTTCGAAAATGAAAAATGTATTTTCGTAAAGAAATATTAAAATAACCATTAAAAGAATTTTTTTTCATATATAATAACATTATTTGATTTAAATTATTCTTTTTTAGGGATATTATTTGGTGAAACCATCCAAATTATTTTTTAAATGGTTTATTATTATAAAAAGTAAATATAGATAAAGCCCATTTTCATGTATACATATTTGGATATTATGGTACAGTATAATTTTCCATGATCATGTGGCATACATATGAATGGGTTATTAATATGAAATAATTAAACATGAGATTATATATTAATATAATTAATTTTTTAAATATTAATTTTTGATGAACTCAAATTATACCCAAGAGGATATAAGAATCCCAAAAGTGGACATACAGGTGGTTATCCCAATCCAGAATGAGGGTACATTAGAGGTTATACCAATCCCAATGTAGGTAAATTTGTGGTTACCCGAAACTACCCATATGAACATTGACTTAGAGGGAATCCATGACAAATGATTTAAATTATTTTGATTATTGCACACTTTAGACCATTTTTTTATGATATTAAATTATGTACATGTTATTCCCTCTTAGATCATGTAAATTAATTACATTATGCTTCATGTTTTATGTATATTCATTTTTATGAAATCACATATAATTATGATCTATGAAATTTTTCTTATATTTATAAAATGTTATGATCATGTTTTTTTATCCTTATTCTCATGTAATTCTTAAATTATCTTTGTTATCTCCATTTTTTCATTGTTGATAATTCTTAATCACCTTTTTTTATGTTTATTATTCCATATGATATGAATAATTTTTTAAGATTGATTTTTCTAAGAAGGATTCTAGTTATGAATAAACCAATGTGCAATTATATAAATCTTTTATGAAGCATTTGTTTATGTATCCATGTTTATAAAGACAATAAATATTTATGGTTCAAGAACTGATCATAATGATATGTAATGTATATTATTATAATAAAATTTAATATTTATATATGAAATGTTTGGGTTCCAAAAGATGGTATCAGAGAAAGATTTAGTTATTTTTAGAGAATGTGATTAGAAAACACTGGTGAAAAAACTAAAAATATTTAAGAATAAGAAAACATCCCAATGTGTTGTTAATATAGATACTATAGTTTTCCTATCATATATATCAATATATGTATAGTAGAAAGTGGAGAAATCTTTAGTATATATTAACCAAGGGGTACAACACATAATGGTTAAAACTCAATATTACCTGAATCATTACTTGTGCATTATGATTTGGAAAAAGAATTTGCACCTAGATAGACACTTAATGGGGGGATATTCTTAGTTTAATTCCCATTTTATTTATAAATCATTATTATTAATTTGAATAGATAAGGATTATGTATTAATAAGGTTAAACATGTGGTGCCAAATAGTGAAAAGAGGGTGTCATGCTTTAGAAAAACTATGAATTATTTATTTCATGATTATATGATTTGTCACTTGGATTATTATTTCCATGCGGTGATTTGTTGTTTTGGTCAATGATTTAACCTAGGAAGAATCATTTAATCACTGAATGTTATGGAAAAATGAATAATTTTTCTCCTGAGAAACCAAAATAAATGAGAGTTAGAATGTGAATCTTTTTTATTACACCTAATCAGTTATCTCATTATATGATAAACAATGCCTACTATGTTGAGTTTCCATACACTACTATCATGAGAAAATTTTATTTTAATCAGATTTCAATTGATTAAAATGATAGAGGAAATAATATTGATCTTCTTATATGTCAAGAAATAGGGAAGAAAAATTCAAGGAAAGAATTCAAAGTAATTAATTTTATTTTGAGTATGTGGAAATTATGGGCATAAACAAACTAATTATGGGGGAAAATGAATGTTTTTATTAAGTAAAATAAATTTAATCTTTATGTACAATTTATAGGATAATATCATAAGTAGGAGGAATATAGGAATTTCGTTACCGAATCCCGTACAGCAAGGGTTAACTCCTAAACGAAATAAGGGAATATGTTATTCCTTTCAATTAATATTAGTTATTGAAGTGTTTATGTATTGGGATTTGAATATTATATTATAGAAGTGTCTTATCAATGATTTTATGGTTATAAGTTACAAGAAACATTTAAGGACTGTTATATAAATATTTTTTTTAGTATTTTTCAATAATTAGTTTAATATTATTAATATACTAAAATATTCATTTAGTGATAAGTGGATATTAATAAAAAACACATGACTGAGTTATATATCAGTGTTATAATATTTTTGATATTGGGATAACAATATTTATTGTGAATAAAGAGTTTATTTCTCTTGATTAAATACATTGGATATTATATGTGACCATGAAGTTTACTAATGACTTGAAGATAATTTTATTTATGAAGAATCTTATAAATTTATGGAATATATTTAGTAATATATGATTGGATTTTATAATCTAAATGGGGTAATTTTTTGGAAACAAATATTTTTTTCATTGAGGTCTTATAGTGATTCGAGTGATTTTTGGAATTGGATTTACATGTTTTATGAAAATATATGATCAAGGTATTCATGTGTTTCATGCATTCCATTATGAGTTATATTAGGTTTTCTAGGTATTAATCTATTATTTCCTCAAATTGTGATTTAACCATATTGGGTAACATGTCCCAAATATTTTGGTGAATACCTAGTGACATAATGAATGAATTGTCAATATTTTAGGGATGATATGATCTATTAAAAGTTCATTATAGAGCTTCACACTTAGAAAATATAATTTTCATTCATCATTGGAATATGGGATTAAAATAGAAGGAATGTAATTAAAATACATAACCAATGTATATAATTAAATTTATTGATTTGAATAGATCTTTTAAGTATATTTGATCATATTTCATGTTAAAATAATTCCTTAAATCAAGAAAAAAGGATATTGAATATGAAAATTTAATCCTTTTACAATTATTTGTAATGAATTTATGTTATTTTAACACTTCACTTATTTATGGTTTAGGGGTCATTAACACTACCATGAAAACAATATCTAACACTTTAATTATTTCATAACCATTAAATTTCACTTATATGTCCCCATTAATATTATTTCTGATGTTATAATTATCTTACAACATGATTATGTGTTATTTTAGGTATCCGTTATGTTTGTAACAATCCATTGTCAATAGATGTTTTATTATCCTTTTGTGAAATGTTCATTTTCAAGAATGGTATTTTCAACTATTGGTCCATTAAAAACCAGGATAAACTTTAGATGTCATAAGTTATTTATGTTTTGTAGAATGAAACACCCCCAAAATTTAACTTAAAATAATAATAATATCAAAAACTTTATTAACAAGCAACATTAATAATTATAGAAATTGTGATATGATAGTTCTAATCAAGTATTTTAAATATAAGCTTGAATAAGAGTAACCAAATTGTTGAGAATATTTATAAAGGATATATATAATGAAATATTATTTATTAATTTATAACAAATCAGTAGTCAATATTCCGAAAAGTCAATTTATGCTTTAAAAATAAATTCTCTTCAAAAAAGAGTTTCTTATTAAATCATGGAAGGGGAATTATAATTATTTGATACATTATTTAAAAATGGTTTTAGAGAAAATTGATATCATTTTTAAATTATCAGGTCTAAATTATCTTAGGGAGTAAGTGGAAGAAATTTGTTTTAATTGAAATTCATAAAACATAATTATTTTTTTTTTGAAAAAAAATGTGATTTTAAGCGTAAATAGTCAAACACAATTTTTTGTTATTATGAATTGATAGGGTAGTACATATTTGCCACTATGACCAGGTAAGATGGTTAGAACAAGGTTAAAACTATGAGATAATAAATAAAAATAATCTATATGCCTTTTAATATATCATTTAATGAGTGTAATTTTCCACCACATCAAAACAGTAAAAAATATTTCATTTTGGCACAATTAGTGTTTAATAAATATCTTTGTTATATTGTAAGTAATGTAAATTTCCAAGATGTCAATATATTTCATATAATTTATCTAATATGTTCACATCAAGATAAGAATTGGTTATGAATGAATATAAAAATAAAATATTTAACATAATAAATTTATATTTATGCTATTTTATTTTTTATTTTTACTAATGCTACAATTATTTTAAATTATTACACAATAGTGGCATAGTGCTTTTTCATGTGGTAAAAATAGTATTAAATTATTATAAAACATAAAAAATGATATTATTTTTATTATTTATGGGGTAACATGAATATTTTGGTTAATAATAATATATAATTTATTGTTTAAGAGTTTATATTCAAATTCTATACCTTTCTTGATGTCTCTAAAGTCAAAATATGTGCATCATTATAAAATTTACTTAATGTTATTTTATGTTAAATAATATATTATTAAATAATTTAAAAATTACCAAAAACATGAAAGATGACAAGGGGTATGTGATATGTTTTAAAATCCCATATATTTACGATTTTCATTCTATTTTAACCTTATAAGTAATATCATGACCATGTAGTGTTGATAAAGTTGTTACAACAGTTAAGGTTAACTTTTGTTAAAAAAGGGGTTAAATATAAGATATGGATTAAAATTCTATATAAACTTGTCCAAATTCTATTTTTTTGAAGGTATTTAAACCTTACCCTATCTTAACATTGAAAATATGGCTAGTTGGTTGATCCTAAAAAATAATTTATTATATAAAAAAAATTAAATCATTTCCAAGTATATCATTTATTTCAATATAAATATACATCTCTTCTCCTCAATTATTAACTCCTAATTGAGAATCAATTAATTATAAAACATGAAAAAATTATTACAATCTTTATATACAATATATAGGTTCTTGTTATTCTTAAAAGACAATCCTTATAATCATTAAAGTGAGATCCAAAGGGGTTATTCAAAGAGTTTGTAATTTTTTAAATCAACCATTTTCATTTTTCTTTTCTTTTACACAATTTAGTTTTATAATAAACATTAAAATATAATTATATAAACATATTACATATGTTGAAATTTTATTATGCTAATTTCATAATATTTTTCATCTCCCTTTTCGATGAAATTAGAAATAAAATTATCTCCTGTATGCACATGTGGAGTAATACCTCTATGAAGAGATATGATTGATTTTCCATCATGACATAAAATATATATTTAAAATGATGTATTTAATTTGTATCAATGATTATTATGATATTATAATGGGTTTTATGGTAAATCATTATTTAACATTCTTTTGTTATGTCCATAAAATAATAGAAACATCAGTTGTGTACATTTAAAGACTATTGCCTCCACAGAGTGATGCAATTAATTATTTCCACCATGATTTTTATATAATGTAATAAATAATAATATAAGGTTTAATTTTGGTAATAAATATACTAATAATATTATGGATATTTTGGTAATTTAATAAATTTTCAAGGACTATAGCTGAAAAAAAACATTCATGAAAATGAAATATTTAACACACAAAAACTATGATTTTAATTAATATTTATAAATAAATGTGTATTGAAATTATATAGGTGGATATTAATTATTTAATAAGAATGTGTATCATTTTTAATATAACTATAATAAATTAAAATTTACTCTATAGTATTTCAGAGTGATTAGGAAGAATTTTGAAATGAGGTTTGGGTTTTTTAAAATCAGATTGTTTATCAGGATTGTTTATCCTGATGTTTTTATAGTGAAATTTTATGATCCATATCTTAGAAAATATGGATTATTATTCTCCCCTTTATATTTATATATATTACTTTTTTAGACTTCATTTTACTCTCTTTAAGTACTCAAGATAAAAAATATTATTTTTAAGGGAAACATAATTTCAATTACTATTTAGATGGGAATATTTTTCATCTATTTCCATATTTTCCTTAAAATATAGTAAGAATGTCTGTAAAATTTCTATATGATTGTGTAATGTAATATTTATAATTTTTACATTTTACAAATATGTTTTTAATGATATATTCTTATCATTTTTCTAATGAGAAACTTTTTATTTTTTTTACCAAAAAAGTGAATGAAATCATTATATTAATGTAAAAAATAGGAAGTACTTTTATTATAATCATTGAACATAAATTATTTTAAGATTAATTTTTTACTTTACATGGATTAAAATAGTATATATATTTTTGAAAGTTTTATATTTTTAATATATAATTTCAAAAGGATAATATTTTCTCTTCATAAAATCTTCCAATGACATTTTAAAGGGACTTCTCATCAATGATAACATACTTTGATATTACATATGATTTATTAGGTATATGAATTTAGGATATGATTATTATTATATATTAATATGTTTTATGGTTATAATGATTCAATATTAATGAAACACATTTTATTTTCCCTCAGATAAGTTAGGATGGAATAATAATTGTTTTTCAAATTACTGTGTAATATATATGAATGTGTTATGAATATGTGATAAGTAGGCCTGAATTAATTTAACTCATAAATTAATTGTATAAATATTCATTTTATATGATCTCAATGGTTATATTGGAGGATATCCCAATCCCAAAAGCGGGTATGCATGAGGTTATCCCTATCCCGACATTGGGTACACTAGGGGTTCTATCGAGCTTGAAGAAGGTACCCTGGGGGTTAGACGAAGCCTAACATGTGTTGAATATGGTTTGTATCCATAAAATTATAATTTTATGATTATTATTGATCCGTTCTATATGATATTATTTGATGATATGAACTTTTAACAATTTTATGTTCTCATGGGTCATTTTATTCAATTACTTCTAGATTCATATCATTTACACTATCCGGTTTTCTCCATTACTCAACATTATGAAGTGTGATTTGTTTTTTATAGCTTCCATATTTTAATCATGTGTTATTATACGCAAATTAGTGTGTGATTCTTAAAGTACCATTTATATCTTCCTTGATTACCCTTACTGAGTGTTTGAGCTCACCCTTTATTATGATAATTTTTTTCCATTGGATATGATGAAAAATTTCAATTATGACATTTCTAAGAAGGGTTATAGTTATGAATAACTAGGAATATTAAATATATATATATGATAAACTAGTTTTTTAAGTATCCATGTTTTGAATGACACTAAACATTTATGATTTTAACTAGAATTATATTGATTTTTTCTAAATTCTGATCAAACAATTTGCAATATATTTATATATTGGGTCACTATAGATATTATTTGAGGAAGGAAATTACTTTAGAGAAAATAAATATATTTACCAATTTTTACATTATATTATCTTCACTAACAATTCAACCATTTTTTTGAATATGTGGTCAATTTTCATAGCATCTTGGATTCCCAACTTTTTGAAGATTGATCGACCACATGAACAATTTATTTTATGTTTCTTCCATTTTCATCATGTGTTCACTTCATGACATTATCAATTTCCATAATTTTGGTTGATCAAATTTTGAACATTCATTATCCTAAGTAACCACAAACTAAGTTAGTGATATTAATTTCTGAAAAAACAATGAAAAAAAATCATTTTGTTTTAATAATAAATTCAATACATAAAAACTCAATGAAAAAAAATATTAACCACTATATTATATAACCTAATCAATAAATTAACATAAATTATTTTAATAATAATGATTAAATTAAATTTATCAAATTTAAAAAAATTATTTCACATAACAGAAATCCAAAAAAGACCCATCCCGAAAATTATTTCAAAAAAATCTCCAAGAAAATTAAAATAATTGATCTAAAAATAATAAAATTTGACTCAAATAACCTTAAATAATTTCACATCAAATCTAACATTTTAAAAAACATTTTTTTATAAATTCACATTAAATATATAATTGAAAAAATTAAATAAATATCTAATTTAAACACATTTTCAATAGTAAAAACTCTATTCATTCATGAAATTTTATTGAAAAACATACCATATAAAATTACAAATAATATTCTCTAAAAAAATTCTAAATTAATTGAATCAAAAATAAATGGATGAATATAATTTAATGTTTATGGAAATTATACCAAAATAAAAAATATATTTGAATTTCAAATAAAACAAAATGTATCCTCCCCTATTTTCATTATGAAATCCACCTAGTACATCTTTCATAAAGCTTACACAAGGTAAATATACCTAAATTAGTAAAAACTAGATAATTTTATTGAAAAATTGAAACTATGGTTTGATTTATATGGGTATTTATCCAAATAGCTTAAGCATATAACTGCTCTCACTTGTCAAGAGGTAAAACTGAAGAACATGTTGTAGAAATTGTTTGGTGAACCCCAATCTTCTTGAGGTTTTGGATTATTCCTTGAGAACCACCATAATTTTCTCTTTTATGATTCATTTCATTATATCATTTATATAAACACTTGATCTACATAAAACCAGTCCCACTTATCAGCAATGTACTTCTGGTGGAGTGATAGAGTGGGAAATATAATTTAATTGTACTCCCTTTGTTCATCAACTTAAGGGTTAGAGAGCACAATTCATTGGAATTAAGATCATGGTTGTTAATTTTAATAAAGTTTTGTGAAAACTATTATATCCAATTTTACCAGGAATTATGTTTCGCTATTCTCTTTGATAGACATTTAAAGTTCTAACACATCCTCTTGAACTTCAACTACATCCGAACATGAATTTAGAATAGAAACAGGTGTAGCAAAGGTACCTCAATAGGTGAAACAAAAAACTTCTAAATAATATCCCTAAATTCATGTATTTTATATGAATCAATAGAACAACCACAAGGGGAAGTAACAATAAATTTAGTTACAATAAATTCAGAATCAAATAAAATAAAATCTCTCTAAATTTTTTCAACAAGTCCTAAAATTTGGAAGATTTTCTATTCAACTTGGTTAAATGGTGATAATAAAAGTATATCTAGAGTATGTGTGTGTGTGTAATTCAGCATCATTATACCACAATTCAAAATAGATCTCCTCATTTTAACTATCCTTCATGGAGATATATAGGGATACTTCAGATGTTTTGATATTTTTATCCATTCAAAAATGATTAAATAATTTAGAACATAAACAATAATTAATTAAATTAAAAATCAATTAATCTTCAAGAATAGATCTATATTGTTTAATTTCAATAGATACCAAGTCATGGAATCCCAAAAAATATACTTAGTATGATGACTTTGTTGTCTAAACTTGTTAGTTATGGAATCTTCATGTTCAAATGTTATCATATTCAGATCTCCTTTTCCAACATACTTATAAGTTTCAAAAAAACTTACACAGTACCTACCCTATTCTTATAGTACACTTATAATTAATAGACAACAAAAATTATGTCCATCAGTCATTTAATTGAATATATATATTTTTATAAATGTTAAATGGACCATTTTACCCTATTTCAATTTCACTAAATCATCCATTTCATGATTGTGTTTTTTTCTTGTTATTTTAATAATAGGGACCGAGATTCATGATTTTGTAAGTCCATATCAATTTATAATATAAAAAATTAAAGAAATTATACAAAAATACCTAAAGCATGTTTTTCTTCCTTAATAACAATTCCAAAGAATGACTGAGATGTCACAAACATTTTAATAATTAACTATTTAAAAATCATGTTGTTAACTATTTAGTGGTGTACAGATGTCAATCCATATGGAAGGAATTCTAGATTGTGTGTGTGACCAAGTTAAAAAATAAATAACTCAATAAAAATAAGCACACAAAAAACAATAGGTATTGGATGTGATGATTATGGTGAAGTTGAAAAAATACTAACTCGGTTAGTGAACAAATTATGTTAGTGAATTAAAATTATATAGTACTCATAGAATAGTCAAGATATGATATATTGGAATTTTATTGGTGTATTTCAAATAGATTTAACATCACTCTTGAAGTAAAATAAATACACTAGAGCCGACATAAAAGGTGGTGGCCTATTCTTTTCAACTATAAAAATATAAATTAATGAATCATTTATTTCCTCAATTTCATTGTCCACTCATCCACACAAGAATGAAATCAACCCTCCATCATGACACAATTATCAGATGATCATGATGTGTTACACCCAAATATCAGATAACTTTTCAAAACAATTCTTACATTACAATGTAGTTAAAAAATAAATTAATCCAAGATTAGTTTTCATTACATACCTATGAAAATTGAATAAATTACTAGAAATGAATATGACGGGGAGGGTAGATTATAATATGAAACATCATATTTTTAATGTAAAATATTTACCATCACATTATTATTCCAATAATATATTTTCTAATTTTAATTATTGTATCATAAAAATATTTCAATAATACCATTAAAAATATCACGTTAGAGTGATGAATAAGTAGGGAGATATTGAATTTATCTTTCAAGGGATCCAAAACTCTTACCGAGCTACATGGATGCCTGGATTCTTAATACTTATAATCTATTTAATTGACCATTCATGCTCCTATACCCTTAGATATATATCATTTTTTCCTCTCCCCAAATTTTATTCCCATGTTATCTAATAAATATAAACATTCACCCCATGAAACACCTCAATCTTGCACTCACATATATATGAATTTCTCATTTTCCATAACATGGTGCTTTCACTGTACTTCTACCTCATCACTGATGACAATAGTCAATCTACCATAACCAAATATGATTCACATTAAATTTCAAAACATATAATTGACTGTGATCCCAATTCCAGATGGTGTCCTCATGGATGTTCATGGGTCATGACTGAGGAAGGGAGTATCACTAGAATCTTCTATCTATTCCAATGATCTCATTATCCACCACATGCAAAAAAAATCTTGATTTAGTGATACATATAAGATATGATGTGATGATAACTATGAGATTAGGTACATCGATTAAGAGATAATCATTAATTTTTGGTTCATATTCATTGATATGAATTTCTATAAATTTTAATTTAAGTTACTCAATGTATTTGGAATAATTCTTTTGTCCATTATATAGCTCTAACCTATATGAAATTCCCCTCAGTGGACCAATATTTTAAGATATAACATCATATATATCCTATTGTGGTGTATGTCATTTAGTAATCACTTTAGAATTATATCATACAATTAAGTAGAACGTGTGACAATCATCTTAAGGCCTCAGTCAAAGCTTCCTTATTCTCATAGAAAATGCTATTTTCTAATGACTAATATATACATAGCCTTCAAATACATTTCAAATTTCCAAAAACACACCATTAATTTTTCATTCACATATTAATAAATCATTATTAATCCATTTTCCAGTATTTAGGAAACCCTTTGATAACTGGCCAAATCTAGCTTGAAATCCTAAGGTAATAATCGCAGGTCCCCAGTCCTATATAAAATTTTCACTACTCCTATTTAGTTTACTCAATCATGTTTATTTTTTGTTTATATCAAATTTATATAGTCTTCATTATAGAAACCTAATATTTTAACACATATCATTACAAGATTTTAAACAGAATTTACTGTCAAATTTCAAGGAAATGATCATAAATTATGGGGTCATAGAATACAATGTACATAAAACTAAAAACATGTGAAAAAATAAAACATATAATTATTTTTCATCTATTATGATATAATAACTTCCCTTGAGACATTATATATATATAGGATAACCTGGGGATTACAGGAACAATGGGATGAGCTAAAATTCCAGTACGAGAATAAACATAAAAATAATGATTTGCACATGGGTTAGAAGGAATAAAAAAATGATATTAAAAGTAATAGAACGTGATTAAATTAAAGGAATCCAAATATGGGATCATATAATCATGGAATCATAGTAATATTGAGGAAACAAAAAAATTATTTAGCATGATTCAAGGCTCATTTCACAAAGTGAAGCACGAGTCAAGGAAAACCACCAAGACCGTTGGACATAGAGCATGATTCAAGGATAACTATACAAACCATTTCACATAATGTATAATGTACAATGAATTTGATACATATTTGGACACACCCATAATATTTTGTTGATTATTTTTTTCTATATAAATAATCATATATATGAAATCAATCAAAAACATAAGGGTTACCCATGGTAGGAAATTTGTATCATAATTTTTTTAAAAATGATAATCCTAAGAGAATATCACACAAGTGTCCATAAAAGAAATGATTTAATTCATAAATGGGAATTCAAAAGGGAATATAATAATAGATCATTATATGTGATCTTAAACTGAATCTAATAAATATAGAAATAAAATTTCATAATTTTTATAAACAATCCTTTTTAGTGCGGTTTAAGGAAAATATTAAAAAGTGATTTTAAGAAAAAACATGAATAATATTTTATATAAAAGCATAATTTAAACAAGAAAAAATTCAAATTAAAATGAGTGATTTTATAAAAACAATGGTCGATAAAAATATATTATAGAGTGTACTTGAAAATGGGGAAGGATTTGGAAGGTTCCCTTGAATCGGGCTTGCTTATCAAGAAAAATTGAGCAGGGACCCACTTAAAAACATGTATATCTCTAAAAGATAAAGATGAATGGATCTTGATAAATGATTTTGTAAAATATAAAATTAATTTATAAGAGTTACACCAAAATTAAAAATAATTTCATTTGGGTAAAAATAGTCAATGAGTAACCTGAAGGAATAATGGTGTTTTTGGTTGATTCTCTCACCTTATGTCTGCAGTTGTTCATTACTTGATATTAGTGTCCTGGATAATCAAATTATATTAATTAATTATTATTTATATAACCATTTCTACTTGTATTTTGATTATTATAATTTTTTATGTTTATTTATGTATTTTGTTTATGGGTTATGATATTAAATTTCCTCATTTTGGAGCATTGGTTTCCTTGGTTATCATGAATATTTCACTTGTTGAAATGTACAAAAGTCTATATAAAGTGAGTGGAATTATCCAATATAGAGATTATATGTTATTAAAGATATTATAGAGTTTAAAATGGTCTTATATATCATTTTTATATAATGAGTTTGAATTATTTGATAAATAGTTAGTGATGATCATTTGGGATTATTTTGGAACTTTTTATGACAACATACTCATTTGGTTTAATAATTTAATATAGTCGATACAAAATTATTAAATAACATAAAATAAGATATAAATAATATATTATAATCTGGTTCAAGGATAAAAATGGTTTCATGACCAGACATAAAGGTGGAGTAAAATGATAAAGTAACATCCTCTAAAAAGGCGATAGATCGACATCTCAAAAATGATATTTTCATTCATAAAATAAAAGAGAGAGGATAAGTGATTTGATGAAGAATTATTTCATCGAGATTATAAAATTATATTATATGTATGATAATTTATTTTTCATTCCACAAGGATAACGGGAAGGCGAGGAGATAAAATGAAAAGAAATGATCATGAAAAATAAATTAAAAGAAAACAGAGAGGGTTGTACATATTGATTCCTTCTTCTTGAGAACCTCATTAGGGGATTGGTTTTGGACTTTCAATAAGACATAAATCTCATGGACCTAGTGAAGGGTCTTAAGAGGATATTTGAGTGTAATTTCTATATGGTTCAAGTCTTGAGAGGTGTGAGGGCATGTGGTGGTGAGGGGTATTATTTATAGTGTAAGAGAGGGGTGTTTTCTCATTATTTAATTCATTAGTTTAATATTTTGTTCAAGAAAAGAAAAAGAGTTCTTATTGAGACTAAATATTGAAATTCGATCATGTGAGTGTGAACCAATTGTTCTTAATTCTATCACAAATCAATTAATAATGTATATAACATACAATTCATATATACAGTAAATTACTGTTTTTTTTCTATTCACAAAAAATTCCATCATTTCTGAAAAATCCCAAAAATTCAACATCAGCATTTTTCAAAATGCATAACTAAAAAATAAACACCATTTTATGATTTTTTTTTAAATATGAACCTTTTAAATTTTATTTAAAAAAATAATTTAATCAAAAAATATAGATATTAAAATTATATCAGATTTTATATCACTTTTAAAAATTAACTATGGTCTCATAAAATTCTATTAAAAATGAAGATATCAAAATACATATATATGAATACATTTTATGAATATAAATTTCATTTTAAATTATGAAATAATCATTAAATTTTAATTTAATATTTATGAATTTCAAAAATACCATCACTTAATTAATAATTTTAAAAATATTTATTTAATTATACTATGAAATAATCATATCCTATTGTCACTTATAAGAACGATAAATATTATTTATACTTTAATTAGTGAGTTTAATATTGAATCGTCTGTTTTACTATTCATACCGGTCATGATACTATTCCAAAGATAAAGTTATTATTTCATTGGTATATACTACTTAAATTCTAGAAACACTTATCATTTCATTAATTCATCATTTATAAAGATCGTATTATTTTATCTATGTGTTCATAATTATAAGATGGTAATTTTTATTGAAAAAAATTGGGTCATTACATTTATTATCGAGATCAATAAAGTAACATTGTGCTTCATTAATTATATAATCATTAGCAGGCTTCATCTTTAGTCTCGTCCAACAACATGTTCTTCTTAAAATGACATAAGGCTATATTAGATGTTGGGTTTCATGTGAACAAAAATTCTATTAAGAATTAATCAAAATTCAACATACTAAACACTAATATATTATTCCCTCAACCTACACACATCCTATACTCTGATAGATGATCTTGGTCTGTGGAGATTTGTAGTGATGTTAACCATATATAGTTGTGGAATTTAATCAAACACCTATAGTGAACTGAATTCAAAGAATCATATTGCAACATTTTGTATATGTAAGTCCATCTATCATATTCTTAACATATAAAAATCTGTTTATATATCATTTAACTATTTTCTTCTTCAGCTCTATATACAAAATGTGAAATCATATTTCTACATCCTGATTAAAACTAACATTGTCGATTGAGAAATTACTCAATAATATAGTGCACATTACACACATTCAATCCTAAATCAATCATGAAATGGTCTTACACCTTGATATCTATGTGAAATTATTTTTCTCCAATATAACACATGTTAATATAATTCCAATAGATGAATTGATGTTTTATTTCAGCATCAATGGCCATATTTGTGTCTTACAATAATTAATCATGGATTCACCCAATAAATAATACCCCCATGTGTTTCTTTCAAAATTTTCTCCATGCTCCTCCTTCAACTCTTGAAAAATAATCTATAGTGGGAGATCACTAAATTTTAGAAGCATGATCAAAATCATTTCTAGGGTTTCGTATTCACACAATATTGTTCAATGTTCTTAAAATTATTTATCGAATTTTTTAAATTCATAGTTTATTACATCATTAAATTTTTTCTATCTCAATGTCCCTTAAAATTCAACTAATATATTTTCTTAGACAGGGGAAGAGTGTTTATGGTTGTTTGTAATTTGTCCATATAGTGGACTTGGGTACTATTTCATGGTATTTTGGGAAATTGATCTTACAATGACTTGTGCCCTTGGTCAGTTTGTAACTTATCTGGGGTATCATTGGATGAAACACACATGGATGGATGACTAACCAGTGTGCATTGTATATTTGTAGATGTTTATTTTCAGAGGCCTAAATAGTTTTAATTTCATTATTATAGAATCTTGGAATATCATTTTATGTTAGGGAATTTGAATTTTTTTCTCATTGTATATTGGATTTCAATTAACAATAGATTGAACACTTTATCATTTTATAATGTTAGAAATATTGGTATGCCTTTATGATAGCTATGATCAATTGAAACATTCACTTTATGTATGTTCAGAAGTTTTAATAATTTATTAATATGATTAATAGACTAAACACACATCCATTTCTTCCCTACATTTTATTGATTTATTATATCACTTTCCATCATCCTCATAGTCAGTGAAGTCACTATGGACTCTCTTATAGCTATCGATGAGGAAAACAGACATTTAATAATTCTCAGAGTAACATCACACACACTATTCTATTATTCCTAATAAAGTCCAAATAGTGAAAATAATTAGCCAGAAATGTAAATCAACTAATCTAAAATATTGTTTCCAATAATTTTTTTTATATAAAAAATATTTTGGAAAATCATAATTTGAAATAGAAAATATGTAATTAATAAAATATTTAGTTTCTATAAATTCATAAATTCAATCCAAATCACTTAAAAATTGTATAACCAAAATAATTATTCTTAAATTAAAATAAAAATTAATTAATGCAATTTTAATCAATTAATAATGAAAGTGAAGTAATGTTATTAAATTTTTCAATGAAATGTATTTTCATCACATTTTATGAAATGGTTACTAATTAGTCTATAAAATCACATTTTAACATCAAAATATTAGTTATTACTCAAAATATGAATGCGTTGAAGTGAATAAAAATTGGGCCATATTAATTCTTATCATTGGAATATGTCTCCATTTGTTGGATGGTTTCACGAGTTATTTAGGATTTCCTCTAACACATCTAGTTTTCACTCATGATTATGAACTATTCTTATATTCAATTACTAGTCAGGGAAATTGAAACAGTTTATTTTTTTATTACCACTTTTCTATAAATAAAACCGTTATCATATGAGGTTAATGTTTTATATTAATTTAATATTGAATTTTATTGAAATGAAACCTATTTAAAAAGTTGTTCCAATAATTTAAATTGATTTATTAATAAATGATCCATATTTCATTATAATATCATTCTCTTATTTTTTCTAATAAATTTTTTTTATTAAGGTAATAAATTATCCTAATCATATCATATATTATTATTTAATATTTGAGTGGATAACTCTTTACCCAACCGGTCATATGGGAAAATCCATCTCTATTCTATTAGTAAACAAATTCTATTAGGGTATCCCAGGTGAGTGTAACCAAAATAAACAATATAAATTAGTAAATAATTCAATTACGATCACTATATGCATTAATGTATGCAAAAAGATAGTATAAGGGTAAAAATATATAGCATGACCAACCATATAGGATAACTAAGGTTTTTTCAGAATTAAAACACTGGAAGGAATATGCCAAAAACATATTTAATTATTTTTAATTTAAAATCTCACCGAATAAACATGTTTCCTTATAATATTATATTCCTAACTATTTTAACATATTTAATATATATTATCTCACATTTCCCCATTATATATGAAATATTATAATTTTTTTGGAATCCCTAATCCTTACTATAAATTAATATTTTCCCCCTATATTAATATGAAACATTACACACAACTCAAAATTTTTTACTCACCTAAAACTATAAGTTAACCAAATTCACACGTATCCGAATTCATCTTATACATAAGTAACATGAACAATCCAAGTAAATTATTAGAATTTTATGAAATTGTGAATCTTTAGACATTTAATCTAGGAGCCATAGATTTAAAACCTCATATTTATATAATAATGTTTAATCCTCCAATATTATTTGATGTCCATCCTGAATTCTATATTTCCAAGAATATATGTAAAACCAAAAAAAAATGATGTATATTTCTATCTATGTTTTAATCTATCACATATATTTTTACATTTTTTATGAATCTTTTAGGTATAGGTAATTGCATGTGAGTTGATTCAAGGAAATCAAGGAAGGTCAATAGCAAACATATTTCAGTAGGAAAGGTTCACAGTATGAACCTTTGGATCACTTCATGAACCTGGTTTAGGAAATCTTAGGTGTACATACCTCGAAAAATTCATGGTTTTAACCAATATTAACACTATGAACCTTGCATTAGGCAGTTTGTTAAGTGTTTTAAAATTTGGATATCACTTGGAACCCCAAAACCTCATTCTCATTAAATAAATATCACGTTTTTGTGATATTTAACTATTAAAAACTCTTTAACATCATTTTTTAGATGATAAAATTATTTTTTATTTCGATTGACTGATCTTAGTAGGTATAAACCACTCTGTTCCCATGGTAGGTCTATTTCACCAAATGTTTTTTCATATTTCTTATCTAGAACACTAAAATGTTTTTATTGGGGGTCATTTTTAGGGATTTTGAATTTTGAGTGGTAGTTATTGATGGTTGAACACTATTATGTTATAGGTAAGTTATTTTTATGTTATCCCATATAGGTATAACCATTTACCATTATAACTATTTCTTTTAATGGTTGGGGCTGAAGCCTCATTTTATTATTTAATGCAAATACCTCTTTAGACTGGGTAGAGGGAGACCCATTACATAGCCCGATGGCCCCAGGCCATGTGGCCCAAATACAAGGTTTGAAAGCCCATTTTTATGGCCAAGAGAGCCCCTCAGTGAATAGTACTGCTACAGTACCGGGCTGCTACAGTGCCACCACCGATATGGTCCCTGCTACAGTACCTCCGCCACTATAGTGTCGTCGTTGCTACAGTCGCCGCTGCTACAGCACTGCTACAGTACTGCTATAGTACCCGAAAATAAGTCTCTACCTGGATTTGATCCTGGATCTTTTGGATGCCAAGCCGGAGCCTGTACCACTTGGGTACAGGCTCATTGGCATTTACCATTATACCTATGATTTTTTGTCTCACCGACATACTTTCCACTTTACATAGACAAATAATTAAATATTGTGTGGTTTTAAAACATGAAATCAATCCCATATATAATCCATGAACAATCATTTACAGAGTAAATCAGGACTATATCTTCCAAATAATGTTTTATTAATTTTGAATAGAGTATATAATTCA
This sequence comes from Viscum album, assembly GCA_963277665.1. Lineage (NCBI taxonomy): Eukaryota > Viridiplantae > Streptophyta > Magnoliopsida > Santalales > Viscaceae > Viscum > Viscum album. The sequence continues at coordinate 527,468,709 of OY728150.1, forward strand.
TAATGAAACACTATGGGTTCCTTATTCATTAAATATAATCATGATTGTCTGATAAGTGATTCTTAAGATGTGACATGGGATCCTATATACTTTTTTAATTTTGGAGGCCTACTGAAATTTACAAAAAAAAATTATGATGAATTTTAATTATAATTTCTTTAACTCCGTGGGACTGAGACCCCTTGTATTCCGTTATGTTTCTTTCTACCTTCAAACAACTTGGTCTTGTGTACCCATTGGATCAATTAGGACACACAATAATTTATAACTCATTTGGATTTAGTCCTCAAGGGTTTATTGAATTTTTATTATTTTTTAATGCCTCAATCTTGAGTCCCCTTCTGTTCGAAGATAACACATGTTACTTCATTATGGCATGGAATTGAGTCCCCTTAGGTTTGAAAACATTATATTATTCATTGAAATACCATAGGCAAGTCCCCTTTAGTTTAATGATGAATCCTTTTACATTGTAACTCATTGATCTTGAGTTTCCGTGGGTTCAGTGATCAAACCATTGACCTCAGATCACATAGTATCATCCTCCTAGGGACTGAGAACGATGATTTATCTCTTTTGGTATCATGGGATTAACTCATAGGGATCTATATGTGTTCCTAATGAAATTATGAAAAATATATCTGAAAATAGAATAAATAGGAAAGAATGATCATAGGGGTCTCCTTAAACCCAACGATTAATGATATATTTATTTACTCATCTCATATCCTTTTTTTGTTATGAACATCAACATTCATCTTTTCTTAGACTGAATACTATGATAAAATTCATTATTGGTGGCTTAATGGGTCCTAATCAAACAATTTTTTTTGTTATAATTTGGTACCTAAGATTATTTCATAACTACTGGGAAGGATATGCTCCCTATGACCAATCTTTGAGCGGAACTACAAGGATGAATTATAAGAGTATGTAACCAATTTATGAATCAAGGTAATTTTGATGGATCCCATCAATATTGTATTATTTTTCTTCATGGTTTATTTATATATATGTTATAATTATGAGTTAATTCATGTTCTGTATCTGGATAATTTTGTTATATAATGTGTTATAATTATTTTCCAGTACATTCATGGATATCTTTTTACCCATTCTTCTAGATATTGAATTGTAGTTTTATTATTTTCACTTTTATTTCAAAATCATTGAAGGGTATAATAAAACCATTTTTTCATTTTTTACCCATGATACATGTTGAAATAATTTGTGTTATTCTGTGGGGAACCACATGTCCAGTGCCTTCACCATTATACTTACTATTTAGAGTGAACTCAGATAAGGAAATCACACAATGGTATTTTATCCACTATTTTTGTCATAGTATTTCTGCATTGTATTTAAGAGATCAAGAATTGTAGGATCATAGTATAGAAATAATTCTTGGGAGTAGATGAACTTTTTATGGGGAAAATTATACGATTCTAAGGATTGGGTAGATGTTCTTTCATTCCACTTTTATAGTTAACCTATTTCACCTTGAGTTGTGGATATGATTTTGGAATTTACTCAGTTATGGGGTTATTTATCTTGTCCAAAATGAGAAGATGATGTGAATACATTCTTCCCATCAAGAATGTAGGATATACATGATTTTTTTGAATATTTATTTATATATATATTTTTATTATAGGGGTCTTTTATTTAAATATTAGGTATCTATTTGTAAGTTGTTTTCATAGATCCATATATGGTGGAATCATACTTGAATAGTTACCAAAAGTGTATGAGGAATATTAACACACCTCTTATCATTAATGTCATCTATATTAAGATAAATGAAATTTCAAAAAAAAACTAATAATATTTTTACTATACAACTTATAAATAAACATTTATTTATCTAAAACTCGTTTAAAAAAAATCTATTTACAGTAAATGGATGGTATGATGACATGTATCTTATATGTATACAGTGTACTTTAAATTCACGTGATGTGGAACGTATATATGGGTAAATGGGTCGACTATAATTTCATTTGTTTTTTTATTCCAATGTAGTGAGATGTAGGGATTTGTAGGGTGGTATGAATATTATCCATTTCCCTAAAAGAAGAATATATTTTATAATGATGTATTCAATGATTTGTTCTTGTAATTATAGATTAATTTCCCTATGATACCCTTTGTAAGATCACAAAGAAGGTAGTGGTGAGATTAGCATAGTGCTTTCTTGAAAAAAAACATTCTACGATATCATGGATTGTGATTGATTATTATCTCTAAGTGATCTTGTTATTAGTAGTTCTGGTGATGGAAAGGGGGGCTACATTACCCGAATCTATAATTTTCAAATGGTCTATGGTATTTTCACATTATCATCCACCATTATTTTTCATCGACTTCTTACCATAGGTAGGTGAGTTCTATATTGACTCCACTATGATGTTTTTTGATAATCCTGAGACACCTCAACATAAAGAGGTTCATTTTCATATTTTAAATGATTCATTGGATAGAGAAGAGATGGTGTGATTTTCTAGTCTTAGAAGATCATCAAGTGGAGTTTTACTTGAAGGATATTGGGAAATATTTCTATGATTAAATTTTCTATGACACCCTAAGAGAAGATTGGGGTGGGGATCATATTCACCTCATATATGGAATATGTTGATGTTGGAAACTTATCATTTCACAAGCTTGTAGTGATTTCCCATTAGACTAGAATGAGAGGAGGTAGTGCGAAACATCCTGAGATTTTATGAAATATATTAATAATAATAAATTTAAATTTATTAATATATTATGTTACACATAATACATATTTTATCTTGCATCACCCATAATAGCATTTTCAACTTTTATTACATGCAACATCAAGTTACATTGATGGTTAATGTTACCCACAAGACCGAGTTTTATGGAACAATAAAGGAATATAAGTTTTCAATATGATAGTCATCACTATGATGTTGGAATTGTATAATCAAAGATGATTAACTTTGTTATAAATATATCATATAAACATGTTTATATAATTTTTTATTTTTTAACTATTTAATGTGAAATGAAAATAAAAATAAATTGAATTTAATGGTTGGGTTTTATGAAAATAGATTTTTAAGACCAGAATAGTGTTTTATATTAATAAGTTAAATTAATTAGTATTATTTCAAGATCATAATGAAATATATATGTTATATTTTCAACCAAATATTTTTCAATTCATTTAATACATTTGATAGTCTTAATATTAGAATAAATCCAATTTTAAGCATAAAAGGATTTAAATATTCAAAAGGTTGTTTTACCTCCTTAGAATGGAAAATTTATTTTAAAAATAGATTTTTACCATTTTAAAATCTTTATATAAAAAAATAAAACATCAATTTTTAAATCATAATATCAAAACGTACTTGGGGTTAATTTTCGGTATTTATCTAAAAAGTTTAATGTTTTTATGAATAGTTAAAAATATGATTTTAATGGAAAAATTGATTTTGGTCTAAATAATTTATAAGGATAAGTTATAATTATAGTTTTCATAATTTATAATTAGATCAATTTTATTTAAATTAATATATTTTAGTTAATTTGAATCATTTTCATAGTGATTTTAGAAATCAAAACATAGTTAATGTTTGAAAATTTTATCTTTAAAAATTCTCCTTGTATTTCCATATGTATGATTAATTTTATATTAAATTTTCCCACTTCTGGTATTAAAATTTCGAAAATTGAATTCAATTTTGAAAATAGAATAATTTATGACATCTAATAATTTCAACATAGTTTTTACCAAATATATTTGCAAATGTAAGTAAAATTAATTACAACGATTACGGAAGAAATGAGTTTACATATCAGTTTGTCTATAATATTACGAGGCCAAATAACCTAGAAACATGTTTAGAGACTTTTTTCAGCTCATGATTCAACAATATCCCATCTTATATTGAATATAGATCATTATTGGAGGCATATGATTTATGGGATTCCACCTAGTAAATTTTTTCTTTTTATATTTACAAGAATGACACTCCCCCTCCAATATACAATAGAACTCACCTTATCCACTTAATGAGACCACTCAAGACATTTGGTTTAATTATATGGGTTATTATCCAGATAAATAATCTGAAGGAATTTGAACTTCTTTGTTTATAGGACAGTTTGTTTTTAAACCATTTTTCGAAATGAAAATCCGAGAGTTGGAGCACATAAATGAATTTTTCTAACTTGGGTAAATCCCCCAAGAGGTTTTCCAGATGTCTAATTAAGTTTCAATAGTGTTAGAACTAGTATTACCTTGTTTGGAGGGTCTATATAGGGTCAACATTTTTTTTTAATATGGTCATCCTCGAGAAGTAAACAGTGTATCCTATGGATGGGTGAATATGTAAAACGCCAAGGTTATGCATGATTTGTCAAAACTGTTCTCTAAGCACACGTTGATAGTGTTTAATAGGCGGAACCTATACCCTATTCACTAAATGGTATGTTCACTACATGTATAACCATGTAGAGAAAACCATGCTAGTTGGACTCCCAAGAAGACTGAGTCGCACTGTTGGTGCATAGTTTTTCTAATAATGTAACCCAAACCATGAAGTGTGTTTTTTAATAAATTAAATTAAATTTACTTATTTTCAATAATATTAAATTAAATGATATTAATTATGAAATTAAAAAAATTAATAAATGTATTAATAATAAAAACAATAATAATAATAATAATAATATATGTTTTCAAAACCCCCCAAAGGGGTCTCCCATGCTTCGCATGAGAGCCCCATAGCTGAAAAGCCCAAGGCACATGACCTACCTCCTCTTAGATCCCTCTTCATGTGGCCCTCCCAACTAGTTTTCATCATATTCTTGTCATATCTTTGATATAATAATCATGTATCCTTTCTCATACTCCATTTAGGTTTTTTTCTCTTCCCATGTCATCCCTCTTATGCTACCAAGCCTAGGGATAATCACAATTTTTTTTCTTATGATGTTAGGGAATGTGATGCATCTATATGGAACCCTTTATTTTTGATTTAGGATCCACTCCGAAAGGGGATTCAGCTTGAATCATTTTGTTCCATTTATCATCAATTTCAGTTAGGTTTTTTTTATCATTTTCTTTTATTTATTAATTTCTATTTAGGGATTTTTTAGTTTTTGAGTTCCTGTAATTTTCATTAATATCATTGGACCTTGTTGTGGTGTTTTAGAGTCTCCATAGTCGAAATAAACATAATGATTATAAATATGAAGGTATATATATATATATCTGTGTGTGTGTGTGTTCCCTCGTTATATGTATATTCTTCTGGGGAAGTGGATATATATATGGGGATCAGTGTGCTTGTGTATATATATGAAAATGTGTACGAGCATATGTGGAAACGCGTATATTCATATATAATAATATACAAAAGGATCCCCATGTATATATTAATGGCCATGAGAATATTTACATAATGTCTAGGTGTCCTTATTTATATGTAAAGGTGCATATTATTGGAGGTTGTAAGAAGAAGTTTCGATTGTTCACTAATGAAAGCGTCAAGTTCCAAAGTGTTCAGCTTAATAAAATTCCCATTGAGGTAGGATTCCTTTCTTATGAACTTTTGATTATTCTGTTTTAAAAATATTCTTTATATCATGTTCCATCTATCTTTTTCAACTTCTTAAGTTACTAAGCATGTTTTGCCATGCTTTCGGTCTTTCCTTTCTTTAGAATGTACCATAGGTTATATTACTTATGCATTGGCATGAATTAAACTCTTAAAATTTAATGAGAATAATTTGTGAATTACAATGTAATTTTTTCTAATAAAACCCCACAATAAGGTGCACAATCTTCAAATAGAAAATTCCATATATGGTTTCATGATTCATAGAACTTTTTATTATGCTAGTTTTAAGTGGCTTGAATTATATGCTATTACAATTCCATGTTCATATAATTGAATTCCATATTCCTTAAATTTATCTTTATGTGTTCATGTTGTAAGAATACCATGGTTCATGTCAAATTCATTGGTTACACTTATATTTTTTCATTTTCATTTAGCACTTTGCCTTGTAAAATGCTTATGTCCTGACCCATTTTTTGGGTTTGATTGAATGGTAAGTATGACCAAGCTTTATAAATTGGGTCATTGTATTGTCTTGGTGACATGTGATTAGATTCATGACAATTCCATGTGCCTATGATTGTATTATATTATTTATTCTTAACGGATCCTACACAGTTATCATATCTTGTAGCCTAGCTATTATGCATGTGAATAACACCTTATGAATTCATAATATGAATTGTGATACATGAATTCCTTGCAAGATTTTTTCCCTGTGAAGAATGTTTAATTTCTTGTAATTATGAATTCCATGCCTTAATATATACCTTGATTTTTATAGATCAATTTATATGGTATTGGAGATAACATGGGTTTAAAAATATGGACTCATGGATAGAATCACCATGCTTGGCTAGTTACGACATGATACACTGGGAGTTATTCTTTGGCTTTCTAGGAAATTCATGACTGAGCGGGTTATTATACTCTTTAGTGATCCTCATTCCCTAGGGGTGAAATAATGGATAGATCCATTGGAAAGATGGTTATGCCATGTCATGGGTGACACTTGATCCCCTCTATGAGATATTTGGGAAGGAGGCAGAGTCACAATACCTCGAGTGATAGAAGGGACACTGTATGGGTCACCTTGGACATACACGGTGGTATTGAGTTATACTGGATGTTCCTGTAGAGGCACTTGTGATTATTTTAGATCTCCATTGATGGGATTGGGACTCCATAACTAGTTTTTATGGAATGATTTATTATTGTTCATATGATATGTTTACCTTGTAATTATTATGATCTTACATATGCACACATTATATTCCTCCATTCCTTTGTTTCATACCATGACAATGGCAATGCAATGTGACATCCACAATAAAGAAAACCCTTAGGGTATTCGTCTCTTAACCTAATTTATTATTTTGTGAAATCCATGGTATACATAAAATGACATTACCAGGTATCACTTTTTAGATATCTAGATTAGGTCAAATAAGGTAGTGTGGGATGGGTGTCCGTTTAGGTACCCAAACCAAGTTGTGATTAATTAATTTGATATCACTCTATGTTTAGATTATCTAGAACATTGTCATTTATTTATTTATTCGAGAAGTTGATTGGGCGATACACTATGGGTGTTGGCCTAGTAATATTTATACCCCACCCTACATGGGAACAATTTGGTGCCCAAGTAGTCTTTTTTATTATAGGTATATCAGTTCATTTCTTATGTTTTGTTGTGTGCAAGAGATCTAGGGAGCATAGGACTGAGCTGGTGATTTGGATGCTCATAGAGCTAGTCATTGGGAAGTTATTCTTTTATTAAACTGTATTTATGTTGGAAATTTTCAGTTATTTTACATGTATAATTATCATTTATACATGGATTATTGTAAATTGGAGTCGTCAACTTTTATTCAGTTATTATATTATTCTTCCTCTTTTATATATTTTTTTATTATTTACATTTTTGATGTTATCGATTTACATTGGTTGTGCTGTTGCAATATTCAGAACACGAGGGTATAGTCTCCCCGCTATAACCTCCTTATACCATCACTTCTAGTCAGTATTCTATGGCGTATGGGGAAATATTCTTGAGTGCATGTGGTGAACGGTCCGGCTTCTAGTTTTGTGGTCAGTTGGGTCAGGTCTTTACAATGTGGTATCATATATTTTTTTAACATTATCTTACTATTTTAGGTGGGTATATAGGAGACTAGTAATGTAATAGTGTTTTTTAATTATCCATGTAAGGGATTTATCACCCCCCCCCATGGGGAAACATTTAGGTGGACCGACATGGGAATTTTGTATATGTTATTTTATTTTATTGTTGATATGATTTCAACTTGAGTGAAAAGTGTACATTTCACTACTTATTGATTAATATAATTAGGGATGATTTCTGTTTACATGGTTTGTAAATTTTGAAAAATTTCATTCTTCATTTTAGGCACATCGAAATTGACATGTCATTCAATGGCCATTCCATGTAATTTAATTTGAGGGATTCTTTCGAGTTTTGATTTTGTGCCTTGAGTGTCATTCCATGAATAGTTTGTACCGTGTATAAGTATTTACTAGAATTCATTTATTGATTATATGACATGCATGGGTACTAATTCTGTACTTAATCATATTCTTCAATTTTTTCATTTTCTATTATATCATTCTTAATTATCAAGTTATAAAATTGGTGTGTTGGGTGAATGAATTGTTTGTGCTGACAATGGAAGAAGTTTTTTTTTTGTAATGTGTATGGGTGCCTTTTAACTAGGATAATGTATCTCTTGTAATTTAACAACCCATTATCTTTATATATGTTTAGAAACTATGGTTAAAAACATGTAAAGGATATAAAAATTTAAACGCTAAAATGAATTGGTTTTGATAAATGTGATCCAAACGCCAAATTGTAAAGTGTATGGACACTTTATAGGTTGGTAGATAGAGACCCACGTGATTGAAACAATATGTAAATTCATGGTATATATTTAATGAAATGGTTAAAATTCAAAAGTTATCCATTTTTCATCGAAAATGGATCGGTTAATTACTTTAATGCACAACAATACATTAGTAGGTCAATTGTGGCATGTTTCATATGACATGACCCATTTGGGAGTTTATAATTTAATAACTATGAATATTATATTAGGTTTATTTCTAAAGAAACTAGGTAATCATATTGGGACCCTCATAGGTTTCCTTGTCTATTAAAAATGGATTTATGTGATAAATTTCAGAAATATGATGGAATGTTAACAAACATTTAATGTTTAAAATGGATGATTGATAAGACCTTGTCATCACACATAGTGTTTTCTTCGAATGATATAAATGTTAATGATTAATTTTGAAATAATTAAATGACATAAATTGGAACCTTAGGTTGTATCCCTTATTTTAATCCTCATGTAAGGGTTGGTGGATCTTTTATTTTAGTTTCATAGGTCCAGAACAGTTGGAATTTTTATAGGCTTCCTCTCTTTTGGAAATGGATTAAATGATGATCTCTTGATCCAAGTTACATTTTATTTGATGTGACCTATTTAGGTTCAATATTTGTTCTTATGTAATGGGATAAAATGTTCTTGGTGGAACACTTAGAACATAAATGCATTTCTTAGTCCTATGAGCTTTCTGATGCTCTGTGTCATTCATGTGTTGGTGTCTCTAGTTGGTCTATTTGTTTCTAAATGACGCCCTTTTTTGGATGGGTGGTCTTGTTTTCATGTCCTTTTTATGGGTGTGAGTATTGATTGACTCTTTGTTTTCATAATTTAATACATGTTAAGAGAATGGTCAGTCATTTCGTATATCTCATGACACTTTCTAATTTCATTGAGAAACTCATGAGATCGTTAGTCGATTTTATGGACATATGTGATAATGTGCTATTAAGCCTATTTCTATGAAAGCCACCTAATACATGAATTCATTGTGCTAAAAAGCATATGGGTTGTATTCAAGGTGTGTCATTTTCTTCTTAACCATAGGGTAGTATGAATTCCCATACAAATTACTTGTCGTGTGCTATCTGTTATAAATAACTAGTTAAGATCATTGAAATCAGTTAACCTTGTGTTGTTTTGTTCATTTGTGTGTCATCTCTATGATTGTGTGACCTTGGGAGTTAAAGGAATCATGTTTGTCCCAATTCTTAGAATGACATCCTTTAGACTCTGTTGTTTTGACATGCAGGTCAGGTCAAGTTGGTTTTTCTTTTAGTTTTCATGTTAGATACTTTGGTGTGGTGATGATGACATGGAGGAGTGATTCACATACATTTATGATGGGTTTGATCTTTCACGCTTGTGAGTGGGTACTATGAAAATCTTCTTTCATTGACAAAGTCACTCTTAAGGTGGGGCTGTCATTTCTTGTTTTGTGAAATGTGTCCTTCCAGGTAAAAGGAGAACAACCAAAGAGGGCCCTTGGGAAATGGTCAAGATTTATTGAATATTTAGAAGACTTGAGTGTTTTAAATTATGTTGGTTCTTTCTCATAAGAATGATTTTTTTGGTTTGTTTTGTATAAATCCCATTTGAAACTCTACTGGTCTTGGAGTACATCTGTGTTTAATCACGAACAGTTTTGGAATGCCGTGGGTTGTAAAGGCTTATAATTAGTTTGTGGTTGTGCAGCGGTGGGTGAAGACAAGATTATTTCAAAAAGAAAACCATTAGTGGTTTTATTGTCCATCTTCATTATTTTCAAATACTCTATGTGTATTATGCGAAGAGAATAGAATTCCCCCATTTCTGACATCGTCCTTTGATTCACTAATAGAGTGTCGGTATTACACTATTTTAATATTTAAAAGTTGTTTATTTTTTATGGTTTTCATAGAGTTGAATTCGGGATTTGGGGTTCTTATTGAAGATTAGTTTTCCATGATTAATATTAGTTCCCACGTACGAATTCCCTAGATAGGCTCTTGGACACTGACCATTTCCTTATGACTGGACAAACAAGAGGATACTACACTGGGTTCAGTCAATGATGAGATATGAAAATATTTTCTTTTACCAACACCTCAACAATAACTATAATGTGTGGACTAACATTATTAGTTCCATGGACTGCAGAGAAATGAATCCATGGTTACTCTATACCTTTCATCAGGCTCAAAGTTTTTGTTTAAATGGGTGATGATTCCAGTGGGGTGGATCTGGTTTACGATCTTGTTCATGCTGAGGCATGAAGAATTTAATGGTCATGTTATGGTTTGACTAAGGCATGCCATTATAAGTTGGGTATGGACTTTGTAATGACCCGAAGTTTCATTAATGGAAATACCTCTTGATCTAATTAAATGTCTCCTTATGTTTATATAAAATGTCAACTTCTTTGGTTTTATGTTATGAATTTTGACCATTGCTAATATAGCCGTTGAACAGTGATCACATGATTAGTATAAATATAGGGCTTTAACAAATCCAATTTACTCAGACAAATGAAGCGATGGCCTCATCTAGTAGACTTGCTCTATACGAATCCCATTTGTCGGAGCTCAGAAAAGAGGTGAAGTCCTTGGGCTTTGCTCTTGACCAAGCCCAAGTTGAGCTTCATCATGTCAAGCTCGACAGGACCGTCTACGGGAAAAGTGTAAGTTGATAGAGATTACCACTCGAGCAATGTTATCCAAGCCACCCCAAGAGTTTGTCACCATCGCAAAACTTACCATTAAGTCTTATGAGACTATTTTAAGGGGTTATGTAACAAATCTCTACTACTATGTTCTTGTATATTATTTTTGTATAAAATAATAAATATACCTTCTTGTCATTATCGATACATTGTAAATAGTTTTTAAAGTACAAATAGTGTTTTTAGTTATTATTTAATTAAGAATTCTATTTTATTAAATTAAGGGATTTTTGAATTAAATTATATTCTAATAAAATATTATTATTAATAATAAATTAATTTTTATTATATATAAATTATCTTATAATTTTATGAATGCAATTATAATTTATATTATGGTTTGAAAGCCATTTCTGTCAAAACCCGTGAATTTTTGATAAATGTCATTTTTTATTTTAAAAGTGAAAATTAACATATTTAAAAAATTATTTAGATAAAATAAATGTTATTTCTGGAATCAGGACATTGAAATTATCCAATGGTGAATTTTTCATAATTTTCTGAGACAGTCAAATTTTTGGGTAAAACTTAAATACCGTTTAAATATATAATGTGTTTTATGACATCATAATGACCCAATAGTGATGTAATAAAATACTATAATCTTTATGTTCGGCCAATATATATTTTAATATTAAGATAATGTGAATTTGGGTTTTTTTTGACTTACTTTTCAAAGCATCAATGGACCCCTCAAGACTTATTAAACACTTTGTCTTTTTAAATTGTTTTTTATGGGACTGTGACACACCACCACATAAGCAACCCTATTATTTTAAGAAGTTAGGAATTTGTCCTTATAAAATATTTTTTCCTCTTCCCTTTTCAAAAAACCATGGGCAAAAACCGTGGGATGGTTTGTGGTTTGGATTAATTTAATATAAGGGGTCCCAAACCAAAATAATGAACAATTCCCTCACCTTTCCTATATAAACCCACCAAAGCTGCCACATCCTCTTCACTCAAAGCCTTTGGAGTTTTTCCAACCTCTGCCCTACACTCTCTAGAATCCTCCCATGATTCCCGAAGCTCTCAAGAAGCCTCTCACAAGCCTCTCTCTAGCCTTTGGAAGCACACTTCCAAGTAAGGGTTTTTTTCTTCCTTTCTCATTTTTGTCAAATTTTTCTTCAAGTTGTTTTTCCATTTTAATTTCAATTATGAATGATGGGGTATGTTTTTTCACCTACCTCATACTGCCCTATTTATTTTTGAATGATGGGAGACCCCTATATCTCTCATTAAATTCCTCCCATGTACACCCGTAACTATGCCACAATTCCGAAAGGAACTTCTCTATCCTCATTTACATTCAAGCAATACTATTGTATCATGAATATTAATTTGATTAAAATTGTTGATACATGTATCTATATGACCACATTACTGTCCATTACATGTAAATATGATGAGGAACCCATTTTTCTCTCATCAACAATTTTTATGAATTCTTATGTCACGTCGTTACGCTGCCGAAATCGCACCGATTTTCAAAGCCAATGCCATTGTGTAGTGAATACCGTTCCCATTTATCCATAAAGGGTATTCAACTTTATGAACATTTACTTATTGATTATAAAGTTCCATGTATGAATTCCACATTCCTTTATCATGGAATAAATGATATTTTTTATGAATCAATGTTTTATGATCCATGTGGCACACTTATGCATGAAATGAAATGTTTAAGAAGGGTGCGCCCTTATAGTGCTCCAATGCATTGGGTAAAGTATTGTATCATGATACATCATGTGAAATGAGTGTTGAATCATGCTAATTCACGTGAAACTAGGGTTTACTCATGCTTCATGTTCTATGAGTATTTACTCATGCTCTATGTGTAATGAGCCTTAGCTCATGCTAATTTCATGTTAAGTTTTGTTGCCACATTTCCATGTTATGATTATCATGATTTATCATGCCTTTATGTTCATGTTTCTCTTGTTCTCTATAGATATGCCTAATGTCTAACATGTATTGTACTCCTCATGTTATTACATGTGTATTCCCTTACTGGGCTTTATAGCTCACCCCTTTCTTATGCATTTGCTCAGGTTATCCCTTGCAATGCTAAGTACGAGGGAATGTAGTGGTCATGTAAATGAAGTTTTCAATAAAGATATTGTATTTCATGTTTTATGTTTATATATAATGATCTTAAGACCCAAATAAACTAAACCTATATATCTTCTTTTTTGTATCAAGTGAAGTTTTATGTAATAAATCATGATTAAGTTGTAATAAAAAGCAGGGTTGTCATAGTTGGTATCAGAGGATAGGTTTAGTTATTTTTTGGATTAGGATTAGAAAACCCTAGTAAAGCCTTAGAGACAAGACTAAGTATAATAAAAACATCCCTAATTTTTGGTAATTACTATGTAAGTGGTTTATTAAGCAAATAAATCCATGTCTGGATATGACCAGGTAGAGGCGGCTCTGACACAGATGTATTCTAGGGGTAAAACCCGAAAACACCACTTTGATCTAGACTCAAACGAGAACTGGTGCACGAAAAAGGGCCTTGCTGCACTCTTGGTTACGACACTCCCAGAGGATATTTTTTGATAAATTCACAATCTTAGTATGAACACTTATTAAGGGAATTAAAAAAAATGCTCCTAAGAATATATTTTAGAAATTAGATCATGAAAAGCCTTGATTGAAGCCTATAGACTCATGAGTTAAGGAAACAAAAGCTAATTTATAAGTCATCAAATTTTGTCTTTAGGTTACCATTCATGTGTTACCCATAAATTTCCTTTTATTCCAGACAATGGCCGATAATAGGAGGACTCGGGCTGACAACTATTGTGAAGATCAATGTGATGACTATACTAATGAGATGCCCAATCTAATGGGAGCGGGAATCATGAACTTTTTCAAGCTTCTCTCTCAACTAACTCAAGTTTTGAATAGAAACATGGGTCAAGAGTAATGTTCAACCCCCTATAAGAAAGAACAAGTTGCTATTGAGAGCTTCATTAGACAAAGGCCTCCTACTTTTAGTGGATCATCCGATCCCACGAGCGCTGAACAATGGATCAAATCCATTGAAAAGATCTTCTCCGTCCTTCAATGTTATGAACAAGAGAAGGTTCTCATGTAGGCTTATCATATGGAGGGTGAATCTGATCAATGGTGGATGTTGATAAAAAATACGAATCCTGAGGAGGATATCAAGGCATTGGAATGAAAGGATTTCCAGAAGATGTTTTTCAATAAATATTTTCCGCGCACCCTCCGGCTAAAGATGGAAAGGGACTTCCTTTCCCTTAAGAAAAAAGACGAAGAATCTGTTGGAGCATACAAGGAAAACTTCACAAGGCTTTCACGATATGCTTTCAGCTTTGTCGTTACCCCACAATGCAAAGTTGACCGCCTATTTGGTGGGCTAAAGCCTAGCCCGCGGAAAGCAATGGCGATCCGTGACTTCGACAGCTATAAGGAAATTGTCCGATGTTCCCTCAAGGTCTAAATTGAGATCATAGAATCACAGGGGTATCATTGGGATAAGAAGCGTAAGGTGGACTTAAATTCTGGTGGTCCGATGGATAAATCCAATGGTTCTAAGAAGATCCAACACCCCACTTTCCAAAATTGTGGAAAGAAGCACCCAGAAAATTGCCTTAAGGGGATGAGGAAATGCTTCAGGTGTGGAAGAGAAGGGCACCTAGCAACTAACTGTCGGCAAGAAAGACATGTGGCTACGACAGAGGAGAGGAACACTCCATACGAACCTCAACGCGTTGTTCAATGCTACAAATTCAAAGAACCGGGGCATTTTGCAAATCAGTGCCCTAATCCAAGGGTTTTCGGATGCAACCAACAACCTCCAAGGCAGCAAGGAAGAGATTTTTCCATCCCTTTTACTGAAGTGAACCCCAACAACGAAGTGATGACAGGTATGCTAGTTATTCATTCAATAATAGAGAACATAATTTTTGATTCAGGTTCTACGCATTCTTTTATATCTCGAAAGTTTAGTAGAACAATCCCAGCACCACCACAAATCATGGAAGTGAAGATGTCGGTGAGTACGGAAAATGGTGAAATCATTGCATCCCATGAATATAAATCCTCCCCTATTTTAATCTATGGATTGAATTTCTCGGAAAACCTCGTCATACTCCCTCTGGTGGAATTTGATGCAATTCTCGTCATGGATTGGCTTTCCTTATATATAGCCTACATAAATTGTCGGGAGAGGGAAATCACACTCCATATGGAGAATCGACACCCGATTCTTTACAAGTGTAAGGAGGAAGATGAATCTCCTTTAGCTCTATCATCTCAAGCATGGATATTAATGCCCTATGAGAACACGTATCTGGCTCAGATTATTGAGTCCACGGAAGAAACCATCCTTGAAGAAATGCATATTGTGAGGGAAATCTCTGAAGTGTTTCCCGAAGAACTGCCTAGTATTCCTCTCAGAAGAGATGTGGAATTCTCAATTGAACTTATACCCGGGGCTTTACCAATATTCAAGACACCATATAGAATGGCTATTAGAGAGCTTGTAGAGCTAAATAAACAATTGCAAGAGAATATGGATAAAGGGTTTATACACCCAAGTGCTTCACCATGGGGTGCACCAGTCCTCTTCATCAAGAAGAAGGATGGGTCAATGCGGCATTTCATCGATTATCTTGAACATAACCAAATCACGATAAAGAACAAGTATCCTCTCCCATGAATTTATGAATTGTTCGATTAGCTGCGTGGAGCACAATACTTCTCCAAGATGGACTTGCGGTCGGGATATTATCAAGTAAGGGTGAAGAAGGAAGATATCCCCAAGACTGATTTTCGCACCAGATGTGAGCACTATGAATTCATAGTAATGCATTTCAGACTCACGAATTCTCCATCAATCTTCATGGACTTGATGAATAGAGTCTTTAGAGATTACCTCGACAAATTTGTTGTAGTATTTATAGATGATATTTTAATAAACTCCAAAACCAAGGAGGATCATGAGGAGCATTTAAGAACTGTACTAGAGACTTTGCGCAAGGAGAAGCTCTATGAAAAGTATAGAAAGTTTGAGTTCTGGTTGATGGAGGTCTCATTCTTAGGTCATATCATCACAAGCAATGTGATATCTATGGATCCCTCTAAAACAGATGCAATTGAGGGATGGCCGAGGCCAACATCGGTAATATATATCTGTAGCTTCTTGGGGATAGCTGGATATTATCGACGATTAGGGAGAAATTTCTCACAATTGTCCAACCCTCTTACCAAGCTAACTTGAAAGGGAGTAAAGTTTTCTTGGAGTGATGAATGCAAAGAAAGCTTCAAGGAGTTGAAAAGGAGGCTTAATACTGCGCCCATTCTCACTTTACCCACAAGTGGGGAACTTTTTGTGGTATTCAGTGATGCTTCAAAGAAGGGCTTAGGTTGTGTGCTAATGCAGAATGATAAAGTGATATCCTATGCCTCAAGGCAGTTGAAAATCCATGAGAGAAACTATCCAATGCATGATCTGGAGTTAGCGGTTGTGATCTTTGCCTTGAAACTCCGACAACATTATCTCTATGGGGAGAAATGTGAGATATATACTGACCACAAGAGTCTTAAATATATATTCACACAGAAAGAGCTTAATATGCTCCAGAGAAGATGGATAGAGCTAATCAAGGATTATGACTGTTCAATACATTACCACACAGGGAAAGTGAACAAGGTGGCAGATTCCATAAGTAGAAAGGACCCAACGATTCTATCAATGATGAGTTTTGAGAAGGACCCAATCTTCTTAAACTTGATGAAGATGGACATGGGAATCATAAAGAAGGGAACATCATCAATCCTTTCACAAATTATTGCTCAACTGTCTCTTTTGGAAAGGTTAAAGGATGCTCAAAAGGATGATGTGGGAATTCATAAAAAAGTGGAAGCTATCAAAAAGGGGAAGTCCTCTGAGTTTAATGTTAATGAAGAAGGAATTGTTTGGTTTGGGAAAATACTATGTGTTCCATCAAGTTCGGAGTTGAAGAAGGAACTTTTGGATGATGCACATAGTTCAAATTTCTCTATTCACCTAGGGAGCACAAAGATGTATTGAGATCTCCAAGAAAACTTTTGGTGGGATAATATGAAGAAGGGGATCACTGAATATACATCAACGTGCCTGGTGTGTGAGCAAGTGAAGGCAGAGAGGCAGAAGTCTAATGGGATGATGCAACCATTGCCCATACCAGAATGGAAATGGGAGAACATCACCATGGACTTTGTCACCGGACTTCCAAGGACATCCAAAGGAAAAAATGCAATCTGGGATGTTGTGGATCGTCTTACAAAGACTGCACACTTCATTGCTATTCGGGAGGATTTCTCATTGGATCAACTGGCATGGATATATATATCAGGGAAGTGGTAAGGTTGCACGGAGTACCACTATCTATTATTCCTGACCGATATCCAAGATTCACCTCTATGTTTTGGAAGAGTCTTCAATTTTCCTTGAATACTGAACTAAACATCAGTACGACCTATCATCCTCAAACTGATGGCCAATCCAAGCGGACTATCCAAACACTTGAGGACATTTTGAGAGCATGCTCAATGGACATTAAAGGAGGATGATATCAACATCTTCCTCTGGTTGAGTTCTGTTATAATAACAGTTTCCACTCGAGCATCCAAATGGCACCATATGAAGCCTTGTATGGGAAAAGGTGCAGAACACCGGCATAATGGGATGAGGTCAGTGAACGTAAGCTATGTGGACCAGAAATTGTTGAAGAAATGGTGGAGAAGGTGAAAACCATTCAGCAGAATATCAAGGCAGCCTAGAGTCGATAGAAGAGTTATGCAGATGACCATCGATGAGACCTTGAGTTTAAAGTTGGAGACATGGTGTTTCTACGCATATCTCCGTGGAATAAGGTCATGAGGTTTGGAAAGAAAGGGAAGTTAAGTCCAAGGTACATCAGCCCCTTCGATATTATTGATCATGTTGGGGATGTGGCCTATCGACAAGCACTTCCACCTACCATGACCAAAGTGAATGATGTGTTTCATGTATCCCTCTTAAGGAAGTACATACTGAACCCTTCACATGTACTCTCTTCATAGGTAGTATAATTGGAAGATGATATTTCTTATGAGGAGAAACCAGTGAAGATCATAGATCATAGAGAAAAAGTTCTACGAAATAAGACAATGCCCCTCGTCAAGGTGTTGTGGAGAAACCACAAGTTTGAAGAAGCAACTTGGGAATCAGAGGAAGTGATGAAGCTGAGTTACCCACATCTGTTTTGGTGTGGGAAAATGGAAATTTTGAGGGAGAAATTTCTTAAGGGGGGAATATTGTAACGATCCAAAGTTTCATTAATGGAAATCCCTCTTGATCTAATTTAATGTCTCTTTATGTTTATATAAAATGTCAACTTCTTTGGTTTTATGTTAAGAATTATGACCATTGCTAATATAACCGTCGAACAGTGATCCCATGATTATTATAAATATAGGGCTTTAACAAATCCAATTTACTTAGACAAAAGAAGCAATGGCCTCATCCAGTAGAATTGCTCCATAAGAAGCTGATTTGTCGGAGCTCAAAAAAGAGGTGTCGTCCTTGGGCTTCGCTCTTGACCATGCCCAAAATGAGATTCATCATGTCAAGCTCGAACGGGACCATCTACGAGAAAAGTGTAAGTTGATAAAGATTACCACTCGAGCAATGTTATCCGAGCCACCCCAAGAGTTTGTCAACATCGCACACCTTACCCTCAGGCCTTATGCGGCTATTTTAAGGGGTTATGTAACAAATCGCTAGTACTATTTTCATGTATAGTATTTTTGTATATAATAATAAAAATATCTTCTTGCCATTATTGATACATTGTAAATAGTTTTTAAAGTACAAATAGTGTTTTTAGTTATTATTTAATTAAAAATTATATATTATTAAATTAAGGGATTTTTGAATAAAATAATATTCTAATAAAATATTATTATTATTATTAAATTAATTTTTATTAAATATAAATGATCTTATAATTTTATGAATGCAATTATAATTTTTATTAATGTTTGAAAGCCATTTCTGTCAAAACCCGTGAATTTTCGATAAATGTCGGTTTTTATTTTAAAAGTGAAAATTAACATATTTAGAAAATTATTTAGATAAAATAAATGTTATTTCTGGAATCAGGATGTTGAAATTATCCAACGGTGAATTTTTCTTAATTTTCTGAGATAGTCAAATTTTTGGGTAAAAATTAAATACCGTTTAAATATATAATGTATTTTATGATATCATAATGACACAATAGTGATTTAATAAAATACTATAATCATTATGTTCGGACAATATATGTTTTAACATTAAAATAATATGATTTTGGGTTTGTTTGACTTACTTTTCAAAGCATTAATGGACCCCAAAAGACTTATTAAACACCTTGTCTTTTTAAATTGTTTTTCATGAGAGTGTGACTCACCTCCACATAAGCAACCCTATTATTTTAAAAAGTTCAGACTTTTTCCTTATAAAATATTTTTTTCCTATTCCCTTTTCAAAAAACCATGGGCAAAAACTATGTGATGGTTTGTGGTTTGGATTAATTTAATATAAGGGGTCCCAAACCTAAATAATAAAGAATTCCCTCACCTTTCCTATATAAACCCAACCAAGATCCCACTTCCTCCTCACTCAAATCCTGTGGAGTTCTTCAAACCTCTTCCTTACTCTCTCTAGAATCCTCCCAAGGTTCCCCAAGCTCTCAAGAAGCCTCTCACAATCCTCTCTCCAGCCTTTGGAAGCACACTTCCAAGTAAGGGTATTTTCTTCCTTTCTCATTTTGTCCAATTTTTCTTTAAGTTGTTTTTCCATTTTAATTTCAATTATGAATGTTGGGGTATGGTTTAACACATCCCTAATACTTCCCTATTTATGTTTCAATGATGGGAGACCCCATTCTCTCTCATTAAATGCCTCCCATGTACACCCGTATCTATGCCGAAATTCCGAAAGGAACTTCTCTCTACTCATTTACATTCAAGAAATACTTTTGTATCATGAATCTAAATTCCATTACAATTGTTGGTAAATGTATCTATATGACCTCCTTACTGTCAATTACATGTAAATATGATGAGGAACCCATTTATCTCTCATCCCCCATTTTTTAATAATTCTTATGTCATGCTGTTACGCTGCCGAAATCGCACTGATTTTCTAAGCCAATGCCATTGTGTAGTGAATATCATGCCCATTTCTCCAGAAAGGGTATTCACCTTTAGGAACATTTAATTATTGATTATAAATTTCCATGTATTAATTCCATATTCCTTTATCATGGAATAAAATATTATGTTTTATGAATCCATGTTTTATGATCCATGTGGCACACTTATGCATGAAATGAAATGTTTAAGAAGGGTGCGCCCTTATAGCACTCCAATGCATTGGGTAAAGTATAGTATCATGATACTTAATGTGCAATGAGTGTTGACTCATGATAATTCATGTGCAATGAGGGTTTACTCGTGCTTCATGTGTAATGAGGATTTAATCATGCTCTATGTGCAATGAGCCTTGGCTCATGCTAATTCCATGTTAAGTGTTGTTTCCACATTTTCATGTTATGATTATCATGCTTTGTCATGCCTTTATGTTCATGTTTCTCTTGTTATCTATGGATATTCCTAATGTCTAACATGTATTTTACTCCTCATGTTATTCCATGTGTATTCCCTTATGGGCTTTATAGCTCACCCCTTTCTTATGCATGTCCTAAGGTTATCCCTTACAATACTATGTACGAGGGAATGTAGTGGTCATTTAAAGGAAGTTTTCAATAAAGATGTTGTATTTCATGTTTTAAGTTTTTATGTAATGATCCTAATCCCCAAAGACACTAAACCTCTCGATCTTCTTTGTTGTATCATGTGATGCTTTATGTAATAAATCATGTTTAAGTTGTAATAAAAAGCAGGGTTGTTATAGACTTTGGTTAATATTCTTATTATAAATGTACAATACCTTGGAGTAAAGAATTATGTTTTAATTTTTATACACACCAGCTAATGATGCCACGTGTTTTTGATAAAAAGGTATCCAGAGGTTTCTCATCTATTTTTCCTTCTTGTTCTTTAGTATAGTCATAAAGAATGCATTTAAACATATATCTATGTGAATGAATATGTGGTTTTATGGTTGGATGTTTCTTTACCATAAATAATATGCAGCTAATGTTTGTTTTCTTGATCAATATTCGACCATTTCATTCCAATTAGGTCCTTGTTATGACCATGAATGTAATAATGTTTTCCTAATTATAGGAAGCATGTTAAAAGTTTCATAATTCTTGAGGAACTATTCCTATGGAAATTATGATAGTAGAGGTTCCATGGTTCCGAATTGGATCTTTCTGATGATAAATCCTAAGGTGGGGAGAAGATTTGGAATAATGTTTAATAAAATGAAGACATTCTCATGTATCTAACCTAACAGTCTCATCTTTTAATTGCTTGAGTGATGGGATCTTAAGTGAACGCTTGAATGTTTTTTTTGGAATTTCAAAACACAATTCTACCATTTAAATGAAACCTCAGGACCCAGGTAGGTTTGTATATTTTTTTCTTTGTTCCTGAAGGATTATTGGGGATGATAAGTTCTAAGGTGGGGAGTTTGTAATGACTAGTGTTTTGAATCAGAAAAAAATGCATATGTAATTTTAACGTTCTCATTTACTGCATGGGATTTTTTTAAACCATGCTTTAGAACATAAATATGAGAATTGGAAAAATTAAATGTTCTATTTTTAGAATTTGGTAAAATCCTAAGAGGATTATAATATGTTTTTTTGAGTTTCACAAGTGCGGGTGTTGAAAATTCAATGTATGGAGGGTCAAAAGGGTTCAAATATTTTCTAAAACCATGCCACCCCTAGTACCAAACTGTGTAGCCTATTGAGAGTTTCATGTATGAAGTGAATGGGTTGTGCATGATTAGTCCAAACTAAGTGCATTTCCTACATATTAAGTGCCAAATTAGTATTAAATATGCATAATTCACTAACCAGTTTGCGTAAGGTTAGCCTAACCATGTGAGAAAACCAATGAGATCTAGATTACTAAGAAGATAGAACCATATGGTTGGCACAAAATTTGGCTAATCTTGTGTCCTAAACATTTATGTGTATTTTTTTATTGATTTTTTTTATTAAATTGAAATTTAAATGAAAATATATTAAAAAAGATTCAATGGGAAATAATAATAATAAGATTAATAATAATATTATTATTACTATTATTATCAATAATATAATTAGTCTAGGTTTTGTGATGCCCCTAGGGGTCCTCCCCTACTTCTAATGACAACCCCTCGGTCGAACCCCCTAGGGCATGTGACCTGCCACTTATTTGGTCCCTCTTCGTGTATTTATCCTTACTAGGATTCTTTAGATTCATGTTTGACCCTTCGAGGTAAGAATCATTGCTCTATCCCCCAACTTAATGTATGCATTTTTTCCTTTTCATGTCACCCCTCTTAGGAGGTTGAACCCTAGGGTTTGGGATAATCCTAATTTTTGGTTTTTCTTTTGATTTTGGGGTATGTAGTGAGTCTATCAAACCCACATGGTGTGTGTTTCAGAATCCACCACTAATGGAAA
Source organism: Viscum album (assembly GCA_963277665.1). Taxonomy (NCBI): domain Eukaryota; kingdom Viridiplantae; phylum Streptophyta; class Magnoliopsida; order Santalales; family Viscaceae; genus Viscum; species Viscum album. Next base: position 527,491,540 of record OY728150.1, read on the forward strand.
GTAATTTCAGTCTACTCATCAATAACATCACGTAGGTTTTTTGTCTTTCTCTTTTTTTTTCACAATTTCTATTTGGGGATTTCAAAATTTTTAGGTCCTGTTAATTTTTGAAGTGTGGTAGACCATGTTGTTGGATTTTTGTGGCGGTAGAGTCAATGATGACTTACCACATATATATAGTTATGTAAATTTATATTTAATTTTCTCAATAATATGAATGTTCACCCTTTTAAGTGGATATATGTTTATATACAGGGATAGGTGTGGCTATGTATATATACGAAAAATACAAATTGGTGTAAGTGGAAATGGGTATATGCATGTATAAGAAAATATATAAGGATCCCCCAATACAGATCCATGGTCCTGTGAATATGTAAATAGGGGATATGTGTCCTTATGTATATGAAAATATGCATATGCTCGTACATGGGAAGAAGCAACTATGAGTGGTCGCTTATGAAACCATTAAGTGTCTAAGTGTTCAGCTTTTTACTTATCCCTTTAAGGTAGTATTCCATGATTATTCTCATTTGTTTATGACCTTTTAAAAATATTTATTATATCTTGTGGAATCCATATTTTGAAATTTCTTAAATTATTAATCATTTTCTTCCTTTCTTTGTTCTTTTACATGCACACTTTCCCTTTTTCATATGGTATATCCTTTATGACTTTAGATTAATTGAAATCATAAAATTTAATTAAATGAAATTCTGAAATACAATGCCATGTTTTCTAATAAAACCCCTAAATGAGGTGTAATACCTTAAAATTAAAAAGTTCATATGTTCTTTCCTAATGGTTAGTGATTTTTTTATTCCTATTTAAGTGGCTAGAATTATAATCTATTCTAATGCCTTATGCATAACCTTGAATTCCAAATACCTTACATTTAAATTTATATGTTCAAGTTAGGTGAGTAACTTGATTCATGTGGAAGGCCTTATTTACATTTATTCAAATCCATTTTTCAGGTAAATTTTCTATTGCTTGATCCATTAGTTTGGGGTGGATTGAATGGTAGGTATGGCCATGCCTGATATATTGGTCCATTATAATGTCTTGGTGACAAGTGATTCTAGGCATGTCAATGCAACATGCCTATGTTTTTATTCCATTGTTTATGCTTATGGAATTCTTCCTACTGGTCATATCATTAATCCTAGATATTATGAAGGTGCTTAATGTCTTATGCCTATATAGTTTGAATTTGGATACTTGAATATCTTTCTAGGTTTTTGAATGAGATGAAAATTAAGTGGATTGCAATTATAAATTCATTTTATTGGTCTATGCCTTTCTTGTTATGTATTAATTGATATGGACCTTGAGAGAACATGGGATCCGTATTACAGATTAATGGATGGACTCACTATTCTCCATTGGTTGCGACTCAATGCACAATGAGTGATGTTTTGGATTGTCATGTATGGGCTGCCTAGGTGGTTTATAATAATTTTGAGTGATACAAGTTTCTAAGGGGAGAATCCATGGATGAACCCTTTTCCAAGATTGTTTTTCCATGCCATGGGTTATACTCAGTCCCCTATATGAGATACAAGGGATTAGCATAGAGTCACCATTCCTCTAGTGATATAAGGTGTGCAATATGGGTCACCATGGATGGAATCAGTGGTATTATGTTATATTGGATGTTCCTGTAGTGATACATGTGATTATGTTAGATCACCTTAGATGGGTTCAGGACTCCATCACTGGGTTTGGTGGATGGATTTATTATTTTTAATATGATATTCATCCCTTGTTATTATTATGATATTTCTTGTGCACATGTGATTTTCCTCTTTGACTTGGTTGAATACTGTTATAATGACATTATAATGTGACCTACGTAATAATGGAAAATATTACGGTCTTCTAATCTTAACATGGATTATTATATTGTTAAGGACCTTGTATCCATAATATTTCTAACACTAGTACCTCCTTTCAGATATTTTTCTTATTCTGAATTAGGTGTTATGAGATTAGTGTCTGTTTAAGAACCCGGATAAGTTTCCATTATTTAAATTTTTTCACACTAAATTTAAATTATAAGGAACATTTTTATTTATAAAATTATTGATTGAAATGTAATGGGTTAGGAATTGTGTGTCCCATTCTAATGATATTTATATCTCACACAATCCTTGGTCATCGTTTGGTTTCTGATTAGACTTCTTGTTTAGAGGTCTATGGATTCATTGCTTGTGATGTGATATGTACTTAGTAGCATGGGATCACATGCCAGAGATAGTTCTTGAGATGCTCTTGGAGATACTATTTGGGAAGATATTCTTTTATTACACTGTATTTATATTTTTAATTTTCACTTCTTCTATATATATCATCATATATCATACATACATTGTTGTAAATTGGTTTTAGCCACTTTTATTGAGTTATTGTATTAATCTTATGTTATTTTGTCTTTTATTATTATTTACTTTTATATTTTTATTTAGTTACATCATTATTACCACTACAGTAATATGAACATGGGGATATAGTCTCCCCACTATCACCTCCTTACACACTCGCTTCTAGTCTCCAGGCTCTGGTGTACAGGGAGGTATGCTTTAGGCCATGTGGTGATCGGTCCGACTACATATATAGTGGTCAGTCAGGAAGGGATGTTTCATTTGGATCATCCAAAAGCTATAAAAATAATATTCCAAATTCCCTCCTCTCATCCTTGAATCGTCACTCTGGGAAAAAACAAATCCATGGATGTTCGTTGGTTCAAACAAAAAGGAGTTAACTAGATAAAAGGTAACATTCTTCAACGAGCTATTTTATTTTATTTATTTATCTAACCATTTAATTATTCATATTAAATGCTTATATAATATCCTTAGTACCCCCAATAATCTAATATTTTGTCATGTTATGATTTGTACCTTTAAATTTAAACATGCTTGTCAAATGGTATACATAATCATATTTCATGTGTATGAAAGGCTACCACCTTACGAACTGATGTCATTCGTTATTCTATTACCACCTTTAATGGTTAATAATAATTATATAATTACTGATTTTATATGATATATAATATTTTTATAATGTCTTAATACTTTTTAATTTAATATATAACACAAATCTTAATTCTTTCCATATTGTGGGAATATGATTACATCGTTCCAGATGTGTGGACTACTACCTCCTCAAAGTGATGTGATTCATTAATACATTACATTTAATGTCTTACTAAAGGAATGAAAAAAAAAATATGATATAAATTAAATCATTATTATATTCATGAAGTGATTTTCTCTCTTGTAATATAACATATATTTTTTCTTTCTATTTCGCACACGGAAAAATTGATCAGTCACGGACGTGTGAACTGCCACCTCCTTGAAGTGATGTGATTCATTATTATTCATCCCCACCTCACAAGAATGATATATAAAAATATATACAATTAAAACATGTTTTATTTATGATATAATTTTAATTATTTGAAGTTAAATGTTACTTAATTTATTTTAACAACGATCATTGAAAAATGGGAATGTTACTAAAGCATATGTACGACTAACTGTCTCTATGATCGTTACACTGGTTCATTTTTCATATCAAATATTGAATTATTACTTTAAAAAGTATAATTTATGTAAAAATATGATAATTAAATCATATTATTATTCAATAGTTTATTAAATTATGAACTCATTGACCATAGTTGACCTATCAATTTCATTTTTAACACGTATGTCGAATATGGTAAAAACATCCAATATAAAAATTATTGATTAATTAAATTTATGTAACGTGTTTATAAGTAAAATAATAGTAAAAATAGAAATTTAAATAGTTTTTAAGAAAGTAAATAATTAACATAAATTTATTATTCATGAAGATATAGGATAATCATGATAAATTAAACTCATGTTACGGAATTTTGTCTCAATTTTATTTCATTGAGATATATTGTATCATTAAGCAGCTAATTTTTTATATATGGTGTATATACTTCACTATGACATTTTATTTAATTAAAATTAATTATTTCATGGTATTATATTCATTTATTTATGTTATTATTTCATTAGGATAATGATTTAAAAGCTACTCAAATTGTAAAGGATTTTATAACACCATTTCCATTCATTCGGCTAACTACATTTTTCATTGGTTATGTTATGCCAAGAATAGGTCTAAAATGACATATATTTATATTATTAATTATTTACACATTTATTTATTAGATGAAAATTTCAAACACAAAATTGTTTCATTTATTTATTCACACTCCAATTATACAATCTCTATAAGGGTTTTTTATCATCTCGCTTTTATTTCTATGAGATTCATTCTATATTCAACACTAATTTTTGTTTTGTATTTTATATACTTCCCATGAATGTATTTGATGTTTCTTATCCTTAAATTTATGAGGTTTTACATATCCTTTATATGATATGTATTTCATGGGCTTTACAGTTACATAGTTACTAAATCAGTAATGGCTTTTTGACACAATTTCCCTTCTTTGAGATGTTTGTTATGTAATATACATATCTTATTTTTTAAGGTGTGTATACATATACTTTGATTTGACATGTCAAGAATATATTTATTAACATGATATTATATTTTTCATAAAACATTATCCCTTAATGGGTATTGTGACTAAAATGATTCAAGGTGGTATGGGACAATTTATAATGTTTAATGTAATTTTCATCATTAATGTTCTAAATGATAATTTAATGGTGTTTTAATTTATCAATGTTAACAATACTTGTTGTTACTTATCCTCCACTAGGGATATTTTTTATCAGTATCCTCCTAATTATTTTATGGATGGATTATGATTGTTTCAAATCTATTTTTTGAACATCTTTTATCTTCCATAAGATAACAATGTTATGAATAGATTGTTATGTAACCATTTTATTTTTCATGGGTTTATAATTTGACAATGAAATTATTATTGAAACTAGTTTTTTCCATCAGTAAATAATTTTCTAAAGAGTTATTTATTGTTCCCAATTTTTTCCCAGGTTAATCATGTTCCTAAGAGATTTTTATAGAACTTTTTTACATGGGTTAATTATGTTTCAAGGATATTGTTATAAAACTCTTTTATTTTACATGGGTTAGTCAAGTTTGTAATATAATTTTTTAGAACCTATTTATTTTCCTTGAATTTTTAATTTCATATAAGGTATAATGGTTGTTACTATGAGTATATGATGAAAATAATGATTTTATGAACTTAGACATTTGACATGTGGTTATGTGATAAGCCAATGATAAGTGATTCTATGACAATCCAACGATTGTTGGTTCCACGACAAACCAATAGTATGTGGTTACATGATAAACCAATGATGGATTTTTATGTGATAAACCAAAGATGTATGTTTCCATGATAACCCTCCATCTCATTGGGTATGGAAGTTAAGCTTATGGTTATTCAATTTATAAGAGTGATTTAAAGTGTGGAGTGAAAACGATTTCCCAAGTAAGTGCATGTTTTCTATATGATTTAAGTGGATTTATAATGTTTCTAATTATCAAGAATGATATCACAGGGATTTTGATTTTTAATTTTGATGAATCTTTCATTTTCCATGATTTCATAAATGATGATCTATGTATTGATGGGAATGAGTTATTTTAAGACTCGCTCATGCAATTTTATTATGCCATTATACCCTTATGAGATCTTATGCTCTATGATGACATTCAATTATTGATTATTATGTTTACCATTAATAAGAATATGATCTCCCCATGATTATGTTTTTCCCTAGGTTTTAAAAATTAATAGTGAACATGTAATTTCTAATAGTTATTTCATATGCTTGATGATGATGTAGTAATCCAAAAAAGAAAAGTATAGTTAACTGAGAGAAATGGTCATTATAAGTCACGTGAATTATTTATATTGATGTTTTTCCTAAATATATAAAACCTTAAACATAAATTCTCTACTAGTATGTAGGTTATTCACATTTTCTTTTTCATGTTGTAAATTTTAGATGAATAATTTGGGTTAAAATTACCGACATCAAAGCTAGGAATTTAAAGTTTTTTATGTTATCATTGGATCTGGGGGTGGAGTTTATGGGTTAGAATATTTGGTATAAATGGATTGTTTAATTATCTTTTAAGATTATAAATTACTCAAATGAATTTATCTTAAGAGTTATGGATACATTCACAGGTATATAATATTAATAATAATAATATGTTCATATTATTAAACAGCCTTTATGTGATGATATTGAAAAGTAATTTTTAGAGAAATTCATTTTATGGGGGCGGGATGTAACATACATAGGGATTATAAAATATATTCTTTCAAATTAATTTTAATTTTTTAGTATATTATTTTACATGAAATATAGATTTTATATTTCCTAACATGAAACACAATTTTTATCTTTAATTTCATGAAACATCATGTTACTTTATGATTTATGTTACACGTAAGACTGAGTTTTATAGAATAATAATATAATATAAATATTTAATATGATAGTTATCATAGTGGAATTGGAATAACCTGATTAAATATGTATAAATATAAAAAAAAATATGATTTACGCATGATTACATAATTAATTTATTGGTGATAAATTTATTATATATAAAAATAAAAATAAATGAAATAAAATGGATGTCCTTCTGGGAAAAAGTTTCATATGAACCGATTAGAATATTATATTAGTAAATTGAATTAATCAATATTATTGAAATAAAATAATTATATTTGTATGTTATATATTCAGTAAAATATTTTCTAATTCATTCAATTATTTTCACAGGTGTATGATAGAAATAAATAAAATTTTAAGTATAAATACTTATGTATTTTCAAAAGTTCGTCTCACTACCATTTAATAGAAGACTTGTTTTAAAAACAAAATTTGAAAATATTATAATTATTAATTGAAAAAATAAAATAGATTTTTTAATTGAAAAAATAAAATAAATGTTTTAATTATTAATATTAAAACTTACATTGGGTGATTTTTTTGAATTTTTCTATGAAGATTTATGTTTTGATTGATATTGAAAAATATAGCTTTTTAATTGAAAACTGCTTTTTCACCTAAGTAATTTCTCATTTTAAATTTTAATTTTAATTTTTTAAGAATAATTATATCAACTTTGTGTCATTTAATATATTTTATGATATTCGATCCATTTTGAAAGTGATTTTATATATAATAACTTATCAAACCTTTAACCATTTTCACATTAAACCCCTCTTTTCATTCCATTTATGGTATTACTTTTATATTACATTTTACCACATCTATGATTGGAATTTAAAAAATTTAATCCATATGTTTTGTAAGAAGTATTTATTATTTATTACAATTTCAACCAATTTTTTGGAAAAAAAATTAGTAAAAATAATCAAAATTAATTACAGTGATTAAGGTACAAATTTGTTTTCTGAGTGGTAATTATTTAATCTTAAGGTTTCAAATGACCTAGAAACGTGTCCAATAGAACTTTTATGGACATTATTGGACCATATAACATATTTTATATAATTTAGAGCATTATTGGAATCACATTATGTAAGTGAGACCTCCCAATATTTATTAACATTTATATTTATAAGAATGCCACTGCCCCTCCACTATAAAAATACACTCAACCTACCCACTTCCTCAAGAATATAATGGAAATTGGATAATAAAAAACCTACCCAAATAATCTCCAAAAATCTCTAATATTTTTATAAAATCTTCCCTTTTTTCGAAAATAAATTCAATGAAGTCTTTCGGTTAAAACCAAAAGGAGTTACCTGATGAAGAGGTAACATTCCTCAATGAGCTCTTTCATTTTATTTCTTTCTCCACTCCTTCAATTGTTATTATTTCATGTTTATATAGTAACCATATCATAATAAATATTATAATATGTTGTTATTTTATTGATTCTACCTACACCATCACAAAATTCCATAAAATGGGATATGAAATCATTATTCACGTGTACACAGATTACCGCCCCGCGAACCAATGTCATTCGTTCTTCCATTAACACATTCCACTGTTATTAATAATGATTTAATTACTAATTTTATTTGATAATATAGGATATTTATAATTTCTTCATTCTTTTGGATTTATTATATAATACATACCGTAATGTTTTCCATTTAGTGGGAATGTGATTACATCATTGGTGGACTTGTGGACAACTGCCTCCTCAAATAAAGGTGATTCATTCACACATTACCCGAAATATTTTAAGGAAGTTTTTATAAAAAATATATTATATATATGGAATATATATTATATTAATGAAATTACTTATTAACTGGTCATATAACATATCATTTTTTCTTTCCATTTCACACACCACAAAAGTGATGATGTTATTCATAGACGTGTGGAATGCCACCTCCTTGAAGAGATGTGATTCTTCTTTTTTCATCACCACATCAAAAGAATGATATATATAGGTGTATATAATTAAATAATTTTTTTATTATATAATGTTTATTCTGAAAATATAATGTTTACTTAACTGCTTTCCATAATGGTGATTGGAAAATGGGATGTTTACTCAAGTGTAAGTATAGCTTACCATCTTAATGATCATGATCTTGGTTCATTTTTTAACCATCATTCCATTATTATTTTAAATGTTTAATTGATGAAAAATTTATAATTATATAATTTTAAGTATTCTTTATAGGTTTTTATAATGACCTTATTGTCCATATTTGACCTATCAAAGTTATTTTTGACACATAAAGTGAATATAGTCAAGACGTTCGACTTAAATATTATTGATTGGGTAATTGTATATAATTTATTTACATGTGAAAAAAATTAATAATAAAATTTTATAATCTTGTGAATAAACTATATAATTATCATCAGTTTATTATTTAAGAATTTAGAGGAAAATTATAACAAATCAAACTCAAGGTAATATATTTCTTCTAAATTTCATTAGGTGGAGGCATATGGTATTGTTATGAAACTAGTTTATTTTATACGGTGTACATAAATCCATATGAAAAGTTATATCATGAATTAAATTTATTAAATTAAATGAAAATATTTAATTTATGGTATTCTTTCATGGGGATCACAATTCAAATGTAAGTCAAATAATATGGGATTTCGTAACTCAATTTTAATTCGTTGGGTTAATATTATATATTATTGGTTATGATATGCCCAGAATACATGTGAAATGATATATGACCATGTTATAAAGTATTTATACTTTTATTTTGTGGATATAAATTTTTAAAAAATAATTATTTCATTTACTTATTATCCCTCCAATGATACAATATTTGTAAGGGTTTTTATCATCTCAGTTTTATTTTTCAGATATATATTCCATATCCACTAATTTTTAATTTTTTTTGTGTATATAATACAAATGATTTTTTTTAAATCTTACCATTAAATCTATGGTTTTTTACATATACTTTTGATGACCTCACTTTGTTGGGGTTTGAAGTTTCAATGTTACCAATGCAATAATGGATTTCTATCAAACTTTTCCTTCACTGATACATTTTTTACATTATAAACCTATATTATTCTATGATTTGTGAATAATTCCCCTTTGAAAATACATATCTTTAATATCCTTATTCTTATGATATTATATGATTCATATAACATTATTCCTTCATGGAGATTATAATTAAAATGTTTCAATATGGTATGGCACACTTTGGAATGTTTATTATTTATTTTATGCATGAATGTTTTTAGTAAATATTTAATGGTATTTACATTCATCAAAATCAGAATAAATTATTGTTACTTATCCTACACTATGGATTTTTTTTATAACATCCTCATTATCTTATGGATGTAATAATATTGTTTCAAAGAGATTGTTATGAATGCCAATTCCTTTCGACGAGCTAACTATGTTTCAAAGATATTGTTTTGGAAACAAAATTTCCCTAATTGTAAATCATGTTTAAATGAGATTTTATTTAACCAAATTATTTTAGATGGGTTAAAAATTCATTAAAGAGATTTTTATGAACCTATTTATTCTTCTTGGGAAAATCATGTTCTGAAGTTATTGTTATGGAACTCATTTCATTTACAGAGGTTAATCATATTTCATAGAGAATGTCATTTAACCACTTTAATTTACATTAGTTAATCATGATTGAATGATATTTTTATAAAACATGTTAATTTTCCATTTGTTTTAAATTTTTTAAAAGCGATAATGATTTCTACTATGAGTTTATAATGAAATGAACGCTTTTATGTACTTGGACATTTGTATGGTGGTGACCTAATAAGACATTGATGGGTGGTTCCATGATAATCCAAAGATGGGTTATTCCAAGATAAACTAGTGAAGAATGGTTACATGGTAAACCATAGATGGGTGTATAATTGTTAAACTAATTATAGGAGAGTTCATGATAATTATCCAATATAAAGGTTACGTAAGCAAACTACAATGTTATTCCATATGTACAAGTGAATATAAGGGTGAAGTGAAAATGAATTCCCAAGTACATATATGCTTTTCATATAATTTATATGGGTTTATAATGTTTCTATTTTTAGATATTGTTATCCCATGTATTTTGATTTTTGACTCTGATGACTCTTGTAATTTCCTTATTTACATATTTGAGTATCTTGGTATTGATGGGTATGATTTTTTAATGGCTCGCTGATGCACGTTGATTATATAGTCATTCCCTTGTTCACTCTTATTCTCATTGATTACAATCAATTGTAAATGATTATCTATACCCTTCTTGGGAATATGAGATCACCCTTCTTATGTTTTGTTTCCCCCGGTTTAAAATAATGTTGTAAAGAAATTTATATCTATAACGGATTTCATAAGGATGATAATGATGTATTAATTTTAACAAGATAATATAGGTTAAGTGGCAGAAGTTATCATTTCAATTCTTGTGAATTATTTATGTAGGAGATTGTCCTAATTCATTAAAAATATAAACCGAAATTTTCTTATAGTATATAAGTGATCCATGTTTTACATATGATTTTGTCAAGGATAGATGTAAAATTTAGGTCACAATTATCAGTATTGAATACGAGAATGTAATGTATTTGATTTCATCATAAGATCATGTTGTGCAAGTTCTAGCCTATTATACCATGCATGTGACATATTTTGATGATGGTTTGTAGTTTGAGATTTCAGTTATAGGTAGCGTCATTCAACTGTAAGCTTTTTTGAGGTGGTATGGTAGGTGATTATCTCAAATAGGATCCTATGTGAAGGTAGGGGATTTGGGTTGGTTTTTTCTTACATGGACCTAAATAAGTAGAATGAATTCTTGTAGAAGACTAATCAAGAGATTTTACATGATGATTAGCCAAGGTGACAAATCGTACATCCTCCCACATGCAGCTATTATAGGGTTATGTCACCAGTGTGGTACGTTTGGCCACAATTAGCCTCATTATGAAAGAACTACTTTTGAGTGTTCTGTGTGTGAAAAAATGGGCCACATTAAGAGGGGTTTTAGGATTTATTAGCAGTTACCTAGTGATCAGGAACCTTGATATGCTTATTTTTTTCGGATGGATCAGTTATTCCATTATAGTATTGTAGTTAAAGTTTTACTGGTCATTCTAGTTAGAAAAGAGGAAAAAATGGTTCGGAGTGGGGAAAATTAAACTACTGTCGAAGTTCATCTTGAGGAGCTTATACAAGATCCCAATGCTACAGTTCTAGAAGGATACATGTTTTTCATAATACTACTACATTCCTAGTTATAAAGCCCGATCTGGTATGAGTTACTATATTGGTAGCCTTTATTTTCTTTTATAAATGTTTTATGGTTGGGTGAAAGTGTTATGAAGGGCCTGGGTAGTCCTTACACATTCTAGAGGGTCTGTGAGATGATTCCACTATAGATTATGTGATGGGGTTTCCAAGAAATCCATGGGTATATGACATAGTTTGATTGATTTATTATTGGATGGTGAACGTAGTTCACTTTATACAGATCAAGGATACATTTTCAATAGATGGGATATTATCATTTGGACCATCCATTATTTTCAATCCACTAAACTAAATTCTTATTTGGAATTGGGTTCACACATACCACTCTGAAAGTGATTATTTTGAAAATCAAAACATCATATTGGAACAAAGGGATGAGCTATGATGCATCAATGTAGAGGATATCATACACTTATATGGGGTACCCATGATTATTGTCTCAAATATAGAAGCTCATTTCACATCATGATTTTAAAAAGGGTTGTCTAAGGTCCTCAGTATAAAATTTAATCTTATAACTTCTAACCACCCAATGATGGATAAAAAATCCAAGATGACTATTCAGGTTTTGGAGGGCATGTAGAGAGCACCCATCCTAGATTTTGGTAGTTCCATGGAGAGAAAATTGGTTTAGTAATCTTCTCCTATAATACTAGCTACCGAGATACTATAAATGGAAAACAACAAAAATTAGTTTCAAATAATAATAATCTCTAAATCATTGTTGACATGAAATATTAAAAATTAACCATATTATAATTCACTATAAATTTATTATTATTTAAATGGGATTTAAATAACCAGTTTATTAAATTGGTAGTTTTAATAGGAATAACCACCTAATAAAAAATTATCAATATTTTATTTCATTAATATTCATGGGTTAATGCATAATAAATATGTACTTAATTTTTAGGAAATTCATTTTATTATTTTAAAATATGTTCTCTTCGAATATGGATTATATTTCATTTTATGTACAAATATTATAATTAACTTGTACCATTTTTAGAATTTTTATTTAATGAAATTAGTTTCTACTTTTAAATCATAATATCAATATTATTTTGGGAATATTTTTTTATAAATCTGAAAATAAATTTTATGTGAATAGTAAAAAATATAGATTTCTATCAAAATTTTATTTTATATTTAGAAAGTTATATCATTTATAAGTAAAATTATATTCAAAGTTTGATACTAATGTTAGAAACATCAAAATTTATTATAAATAATATAATTAATCACATATAAATGAAAATTATACATTATTTGAGTTTAATTATTTTTGGGATTAAGAATGTCATTTTTAGAAAACATTTTTTATATAAAAAAAGTGATTTTATATTAAAATAATAACTAATTAATTAATTATTAATGATTTTATGGAAATAAAAAATTTATATATTAAATAAAATATGTTAGAATTCACAAGTACTTTTTACAAGGAATTGAATGCACGTATATTCAGAATGAATTTTCATTATGTTTTAATTTCTTATGTTAAAATTAATTACTGAACCTTATATAAAAGAAATTTGAGAAAATGGATTTCCAATTTTGTATCAGAATTACTAAATTTGGTAATGATTATACTTTTGTTACATAATGAATTGTAAAACAGTAATAACATTTTACCATGGTTATGGTTAAAACAGGTTTACTGGGGGTTAAACTAAGATATAAGGGTAAGAATGCCATATAAAATTTTCAAATTAAATTTTTTTATGAGACCCATTATTATCATTCCATAAAATCCATGGAAATTTGGTGATACTTTAACATAAATATTCCCTTATATTATTTAAATAATTTAGGTGATTTCTTATATGTCATTTCCTTCACATATAAAGGGGAACCTCTTCTCCCCCATTATTCATGAATTTGTTGCCTTCTAACTCAGAAAATCCCTAATCTATTACCTTTATAGATTCATTATCTTCATCCAATATCCACCTGTCCTCTCTATATGATTTCTGATTGTCATAATTAAATATGTTTGAAAAGATCTTTTTTTACAACTTAATCTATGATGAAATGATAAATGCTTTAATGATCATTTGGAATATATATGAATTGATTATGATTAAGTAATGGGTGGGTATGTTATATCCCACTAACTCATTGGGTAATTATTAGTGTTTTATAATGTCAAATAGTACACATGTTGCTATCCCAATATCAATAAGTGTTCATGGTAGGTTTTCCAAAACCCAAAATAGGTACACATGTTGTTATCCCAAGTTTGACAGGCAATGAATATCCTGGTGTGTAACTTCGAAAAAAGATTTAAATAATTATTATTATCTCTCGATCGATTCCAATCTTTTATTAAAATATATTATAAAAATGTGATTCTACCATAGTGCATACACTTTTCATTATGTATGATTTATTCTTATTGAAAAATAAAGACTAATAGCATGACACATGGTAATATACTATTAATAACTGAGTATAATATTAAAATGTTAATATTTGGTTATTTTTCCCTTATGCTCATGTTATGATTAAAAATTATTAATGATAGGTATATTCCATGTTTCCCTTAGTGGACATATATTCTCTACTATTATTTTGATCCCATTTCTCTAGGATATGAAGAAAGGTTTTATCTATGATAAGTCTGAGAAGGGTCCTAGTTGTGAAAAACATAGTGGGATCTTATATACAACGTTTATGTACAATATTTTTATGTATTCATATTTTCAAAGACGCTAAAAATTTATGGTTATGGAAATGAAAAAATATTATCTGCAAATTTTCATGTAATAATATATACTGGTTTTTTTAATGAAATTTCGGTATCACCTCAGTTCGTATCAGAAAAAAGTTTACTTTATTTTTTAAATTATAATTAGGATAATATAGTGAGAACCCTTTGTATAATACAATGTATTGGACAATTTCTAATGATTTGGTAATGAATGAAGTGTGATTTCCCAACCAAATAAATATCTATCTAGATACTACTAATTGGATATAGCTATATGAAAAATGAACCTAGGGTTCACAACTCTGAAAGGGTTGGTTTGGTATTAAATTTATCACCATATGTGTATGATTAGTAGACACAGCACTGCACTACATGATTTACACTCATGGGGGATATTCTTTTGATAATTCATATTTTCATTATAAATAATTTTGATGTATGTGAATAGATAATGGCCAGGGATGACCTTACAATTAATCTAATGTATTGTAGATTAAAATGAAGGTTCCATGATTTAGATATCATATAAATGATTTTCATGGTTGTATAATCTCTCAATATGATTATTTTTTTATCACATTACAATTTTAATTTTATGAAATGGAATAAAAAATGTAGAATAATGTCAATAATGAATTTAATGTATGATATAATAACACTTCTCATGAGAAACCAAAGGAAATGGGAGATTGAATGTGAAATATTGTGATATTCCACCCTATATATCTCTATATGTGATTAACAACCAAAACATAGGTGATTTTTCAAATAAAAAAATAAGGTGAACTTGAGTTTCTTGAGTTCCATGGATGAAATAAGATTCAGATTCTTACATGTTATTAATATGTGAATAAGTACTAAGTGAATTTACTCATGGGTAAAAAATAATATGTTTTCTGAATGGAATAGAAGAACATAAAGTTGTTTATTTATGAATACAAACTAGGATTTTTATAAAGGGAAATAAATTACATCCTAACATACCATTTATAGTTAAACATATTATGTACGGGGAACCAGGTCATTATGTGAATCAATTCCCTAATCCTTTGAAAAACTCTTAGAAATTTAATGTGGTTGTGCTATGCTAATATTTCATGCAGAATTATTTTATTATTTTATGTATTATTATTGATGTTTTTTTGTATAAATCTTGAATCAATGATACTATAGTTATAAGAATCATGAAACATTAATGGATTATAAGGAAGTATTTTATCTTTGATTATTTTCATGTTTATGTTGGATGGTACTGATAATATAGAAATGTCATTTATTGGTATGGTAATATTACTTGAAAACATGTTATTGAGTGATTAATAACACAAATTATATGGCTAATTTTTATATAAATTTTTTATTAATATAAATATAGGATTGGTATTGATAAAGAAAATTAGATAGTGTTGGAGACCATGAATTTAAATTGTGACATGATGAAAAAATTATTTATTCTATATTTGATTAATTTAATTTTATGTATGGAATTATGAAATCTATTGGGTAGCCTATCATTTTATTTATGTAAAATGGATAATGATAATTTTTGGAAGGACATATATTTCTATTTAGGTCTTATAGTGATTCAAGTTATTAATTTGTTTTAGTAGATTATATGATCAAGGTATTCAAGGGTTTGGTATGTGGCATTATGAGCTTGAATCTAAGCAGATTGTTACCAATCAACAATTCAAAATTTTCAGGCTATGATATATTATTTATATCAGAACCCTTTTCTAATCTATGATGGTGGTAAAATATTTTAGAGCCATTTATTTTTGTTTGTTCATTTTGAAATGTGGTGGGGGTTGTTTGAAGAGTTGAGTTAAAAGGATTCATTGATGAATTTAATATAAAAATTTATTAAATATTGAGGTTATTTCATTATTAGGTAAGTAATATTATTATATCCTTGATCATTCCATTATATATCCTTAAATTACACCCATACCACATTATGATTTTCATCATAATTCCCAAATATTGGGGCTTTAATCCAAGCCTATGATATGGTACTGATATCAATCAATACTTGCTTATGGAATTTTATTTATAGTTAAAATGATCTATGTAATCCACCTTTTAATCCAATAGTGAAATTAATCTATTAAATTTTATATGTTCTCATACAAAATTTTAACCTAAACAATATTTAATGGAAAAAAGATACCAGTCACTTGACATCCATAAATTAGGAATCTCACAAATTTACTATTTAATAACGGATTAATATGATTAGTTTTATAGTTTATAATTTTTATAAAGATGAATTTAATTAAGATTAAAATTAAAGAGTCATGAAAATAATTATGTGCTGACAGACACATGAATGACAATGGGAGTTAAACACACAAATTGGATTGAATGTGAAACTGAAAATAGAAGGATTTTTAACTTAATTTAATCTATTTTCCCATGATTATTACAAAACATAATTTGGACGATAGTAAAATAATATGAAGGTGAGACATTCATTAGAAAAAAATATAAATAAAAATCCTAAATACACAATTAGAATATAAAACACATGAAGTACGTGAAAATCAATATTAGAGGAAAGGTCAACCAAGTACAAACCCGAGATTATATAGTCCTCCTTAGAATTTGGAAGGGCTATTACCATGCCAATATATATACCAATGTGACTAAGTTCTAATAAATTTCAAGGATAATAGGGTAATGTATTAATACCAAAGGTGGTGGACTGTTTTCCTTCAAAAAAGTCTTTTCATGTTGGCTCGACAATTTGACCATCTGAACAAACAATTCTAGAGGAATATTATTATTGAAAATTTTACAAATATATTTTGAAATTTCACCATTCAAATTGGAGTCCATTGGAATAATGGAACCAATTTGTTGAATATTTTTTTAAATAGTGTGCTATTGGTCATTAATGTCTCAAATTTTTCCATGGTCAAAATTAAAATGAATTTATCGCTTGGAACATTCCATAATCATGAATAAAAATATTATTAAAATAAGACCTCCAAAATCTCCATATTATAACATAAAAATTCACACTCAATTTTATGAGGATATTAGGATAAATGTCAATAATTTTTGGATATTTTAAAATCCATGATAGTAATATCTCATCCTACCTTTTTATTACATAATTTTATTATTTCATTTTACAAGCAGAGGATCATTAATGTCTTGGGTCCTAGAAATTAGATACATAATACCTGAAAACATAAATGTTATTTTAGTCATATTGCAATTATTATTGATATGTTAATTCTAATTTAAAGTACTGTATCTCAAACCCAGTGACATATATCAATGGAAAAGTAGAGCATAAGGCCGAGGAACAATATAATTTATTGCGAAAAAGAGAGAGATTTTAAAAAAAAGTGCTTAAAAACAATCATTATGTCATGTATAATCCATTGAGAAGTAATGAGGGTTTTAGGTATATCAAAACCAGAAAAAGTTTATCATTTTTATATATTCATGAATTTCATTGGATATAGAATAGGTTTTGGTATTCACATAATGAAAATAGTTTAATTTATTGTGAAAAAAGAGATAGATTTTTAGATGTAATGTCTTCATCATAATGGCTATGCAACATGGTTTAAGAAAACATAAAAGAGAGAGGGGAAATGTGTCTAACATTAATAAATGGATCATAATATAGTATAGAGATATAATAAAATGTAAATAAGAACAAGATATATATATTTACAATACACACCACATAAAATAGTACTTGAAAGGAAAAGAGAAGAGGAGAATTCTCTTACCTTGAAGAACAAGTTTGATAATAATTGGATCGGGAAATTGAGGTCTTGATGAATCCTTTGGAGGACTCTATGGGACATAATACTATCATATATTCTAGGGATTTGATATTGGAATGAAATAAAATGAGGCAATGTATTGGTATTGTCAGTAAAATAAAGAATGTTTTTATTATTTTCTGAGGACACCTCATCCGTGATATTTTCAAAACCATGGGCTTTCCCATGATATATTCCCATATTTTTGGAAACATGAAAAACATCATATAATATTTTATTCTGCAATGGTAAACCATAATTTATATGATATATTAAATCATTCTATTTTCATAAAATACACTAAAAACACAAAAACTTTATTTTTACTATTCAGAAAAAGACAAAAAAATTATAAAAATAAATTAAATTCACCCTAATCAAATATAGATGTTCTAAAATAAAAAATAATCTCCATTTTAATAAATATTTTTCTAAATATGAGAAATTTAATTTTTAAGTAAAATCACTATTTACTTGAAAATATTCTAATACATAACTAATAATTTCAAAAACTGATTTCTATATATTCTATTATATCACATTACCATTCAAGATTCATAAATTATATTTATACTTTATTAGGTGATGCTATTATTCCATTTTTCATATTACTATTCAAAAGTTGTTATTCACCAATAATTAATTTTATCTTAATAAAATATAAATTTCTTAATGATCACAAACATATAAGTCCACTTTTAATAATAATTTGAAAGGTTCAAAGTATAAAAATATTTATAAAAAACTCTTATTTAATATTCATCAATAATATGAAGCTTCTAGGAAAAATACTAAAAATTTATCCTAGGTTAAATTGGACTTTTCAATTTCTTTAAGTGATGGTTATTTTACCATAATAAGAAATAACAATTTTGTTTATATATATGGATTACACAAATTAAATAAGTCATCATTACAAAGACACTTATTAATGTTGCATATGACCTAAGAGTAAGGTGTGAAACGGTGATAGAATCTTTGTACGGCTCAAAAAACATTTCCAGAATGATTATTTCTATCAGCATGAACTTCTCCCATAAGATATTTTGTTCAAGATTAACAAGATGAAGCTCAGATTTTGCAGGATCCAGAGCGAATCCCAGTGATCTACCTCCTTCACAAGATCCGATAAAAGGGCTTCGTATGGAATGATTCTACTAGCAGTGGCCATCGACTCTTCATTCTTCATTAATTATCCATTATCATTTATATTTATGAACAATAATTATAACTTTAAAATCATTTATTTTTCAGATAGTCATATTAACCAATAGTCATATAATGATCACAACTCGAATTTTACATTTCAATTATTTTTATATAGTTTCATTGACTATGATATAGTAAACCCGACTATTTCAGGAAATAAAATATTATTCAAACGTTTGGGTGATTATAAGGACTCTATGAAGGAATTTAAGGCATGTATTAGTCCCAATATAAGTGATTTGGGAATTCATGTTCTTGTAAATTTTTTTCTTTTATATCCCAGGACATATTTTGCAGTTTCCTAAAAATATAACTTCTCGATTGAGGCCAGAAATTTAATCTTTTTTTTGGTCCAGTTTTCTCTAAAGACTCGGTGGGCCTTCTTGTGTGGTATGTATAAACCTGTAGATGAAATTATTGGCCAAATACCCAGATGAATGGCTTGTTGTACTTTGAATCAAAAACACTAGAAAATAATATCCATGTCATTTATATTACAATATTGAAATATATGATTATATTAATAAACTATATTGTTTATGTATTAATTCATACAATTCACATAAATTATATTTAATATTTTAACATTGGAATTTCAGGCCAATTGGGAAACATTCCTTAAATATAAGTTAATGGTGTATATAAAAAATTAATGAATACATTAATAACATCAAAACATCTACTAATAGTCTTGTTTTTATTCTTATGTGAAAAAAATAAAATAATATAAATATATTCTTTCACTCACCAAAAAATTTTAAAATTTTGATTTCACATATCAAGGGTAGCCTAGGGAATTTCAGTCATCAATAATAAATTATACAAAAAATATTATTTAAATAATGAATCAAAACTATTATTTTTCCATGATCAAAACTTGAATTGGAAAATGTGGGCACTCAAAACTCATTCCACAAAAGATGATGTAAATTTTTCAATGGGGTTCACTTATTTAGAAAAAAACTGAAAATAATAAATATTATAAGAGATATCATCTTACATTCCCTACTCTGAAGTGAAAATAAATTGATGTGTACCTTATGGGGTTTTATTGTATATGGTATGGCTGTAATATAGTGTCCAAAAGAGAGGGAAATTAGGGAAAATACCAACTTTTTATATAACAATTCACAATTTTTAAAATGAATAATGGGAGGAGATTGAAAAATATATTTACAAGGGTGAGAATGTGTCAATAATGTTAATGCAGAGAGAAATTTGGATGTGGATGATTGTCAAAATTATATAAAAAACATAAAACATCTCCTAATGACTCAAGAAAAAATTATGCAAGCGTTATTCTTTCCATTTTTCTATTTTTTCCATTTTTAGAAGGTTCACTCGGAATTAATCTCACAATAATCTATCCAAACATATTTTATCTCCAAAATATAAAATTTATAATAGTTATAAAAAGATCAAAATTCATGGAAGAGTGTAATACCCCACCCTAAAACATTACATATTATTTAATTAAGTTAATAATTCATATTGAGGATATTTTTAGGTATAGACCTTTAGAGAATTTTTTCATAACTTATTTATAACAACTTGAATATTATAGATAGACACTTCGACTCTGTATCCATTTTTTCATAAAATAAAAACTCTTAAAAAAGAAACATGTTTAGTTCCAAGTTTTAAATAGCATGGATTTACCTTGATCACATCCTTGACCCTATTCGACAATAAGTCCTATGAAAAACATTTCAAAAACATGGGATGATCCAAAAAATCTCATTAAAGGATACATAATGAATGAAAACTATTTCTTTATCAAAACAAAAAGTAAACCATGAATATACTATCATAATGTAATAATTTTCACCTTTAAGAATTATCAAAAATAATTCACTAAAATATAATCTCATTGTTTACTATTTTTGTAACCACGGTATTACCACAAAACCCATAGTAATCACACAAAACATATAAAATGTAAACTTGGGACATAATCAGACATAAATGGAATTACCATACAATTGAATTTTACAAATCATTCTTACAAAAGGTATAGCCATACAACTGACTTCCATACCCAATGTATTCGAGTTTATAATGTAACCACCCATCCTTTGTGTATCACAGAACAACCCTTCATTTTTATATCACATAACCTCCTTTCAAATGTCCAAGTATCATTATATAATCATCACACATAAAAAATTTCAAATATCAAAATTTCAATCAAAAAATTTCAATTTCAATCGTAAAATATCATTTTCAATCACAGAAAATAATTTCTTGATGTTAAATTGTTAGGTTTCTAGGGCCCGCAGCGGAAGACGGTGGGCTGGGAAATTTAAAATTTTCATCAGCGGATCGACGGTACTTGTCAACGCTGATGATCCGAGCACCGGAGAGGTCTGAGGATATCAGGTAAATTGTAAAGAGAAAAAACTAAAATGAAAACGTACCCATTTCAAATATGATGGCGCGGTCGAATACAACTAGTTAATGGTGATCATCTCTTGAAGGATCCAAAGCAGTATCCCTCTAGATCATCCACACACACTCTAAAAACTAGCTAGAACATCGATTGTCAAATTCTGGGTGCTAGCGTGGCAATCCAACAAATATTTCGATGTCCGGTTGATCACCACATCACGATCTCTTCGATGCTTGAGGAAGAACATGATCCGAACTATTGGATCGAGAGTTTATCTCTCTAGTAAGAGGGATGAGAGAGAGAGGCTCTCAGTTTTCATTCCATGAAAAGGAATGAATAGTGATTTTCACACCAAAGAGAGATAACCCCCTCTCTTATTTATAGAGACATTGATAAATACATGGTAGGGTTCCCCGACCCCCATTTATTTTAACGTCCACTAAATAAATAATTTTGACGAACATAACTGCACCAATATTATTTATTATTTTTTCAGATTTTTTTAATATACATGAAATATATTATGTGAAAAAATCAAAGCCATTTAACTTGACTCATTGTACCAATTAATATTAAGCGTACCTTGAATATTAAAATAATATTTTCTAGATTAATATTTTCTCGTATTTACTGAACTCGTAAATACATTAAATAAATTCAATCCCAAATATTCGTAACTTGAATACTATTGAATTTATTTAATTTATCAGTGATCGATAACTTGGACAATGCTCGGACCTCGTGGTGGGGCCCACTATGTCCATATTCCTATTCAATTAAATAGGGAAGATTTTTGAATACGCTATTTTGTGTGACCCTCTAGGACCTCATCTCGATAGCAGTGAATAAAATCCACAGACCAAGAGCGGAGTCTAGAAACTCATCATGGCCCCTAAAGAGATAAGGATAGTCATAACAATGACTACCATCCTACGAACACTGACTATGTACTATTATCTCTTTGTTATTAAATATCTCATAAAGAAGGACGCACTCTTGTGTCATAGTCCTTATCTTGCTTTATTATTTGTTGATATATCCATATGGATTTTACTTTCTACTAATGTGGCCAAAGACTTATGAATGCAGCACCATCCTGATCAACTAGGCCTAAGATATACAACTTCATAGACTTGGAAGTGATAAATCCTTTCTTGACCATTCAGCCAACGTCATACCACCAATGACGCTCCCAACAAAAACTACCTCGCCACTACATCACGGGCATGGTTTTTGTCTTGCATCAATGTACGTAATAAAATTATATACATTTGTCATGGTCTCAATTCATGAGACCAATACACATGTACGTAGATAATAACAACCAATGACACCCAATACATGTGGTGTTCCTATTGGTGCGTCTATCCTCATGATCTCACTACTAGAGATCACTAAGTACAAACTTCATGAGAAGAAGTCTCAATACTTAAGAGCCCATAGAACGTAATTGTCAGGAATTTATTGTGTCCAGTCAGTAAGAAGAATCTAGACTATAGAACATATATTTATGATCAATGTCATTGTATCTTGAGGTTCTCATTATATCCTGGGATCTACTCTAACCTCTCAACATGACAATTAACCTTTGGACATTACCATTATTATAGTGGATGTAGAAAAGTCTACACTATAATGGTAAGTTAACATCACTCATAGCTAACTGTACACATGATATGGTAATCAAAAGGTACTGCATAGTTGGGTCTAAGGAACGCACTATTTCAAGACTACCACGTGCACTAGTGACAAATTACTAACTAAACTTGTTAGCTACTCACATGATAAATACCATGTTTCTACTGAGTAATGGCTTTAACTATTGGTCCATCCATGTTTTCACCGCATGGAATAACTGTTATATGCGACATCATCAGCTTGAGTAAAACTTCTCAAGATAGGCGATCCCCGAGTTTATTACTTTTTACATTGTCATAACTTGATAACTTAGCTATTAAGAATATCCTAATTTACATTATGATAATAATTTTCTCAGTAGGTGAAAATCCAATAACTGGAACAATTCATTATGATTTATAACTGCTTCTTAGTTTCCTTGGAAGCTTCAATGTACTCGGTATTTGTAGGTATGGCTACAACTAGATTTTATGAGCTTGACTTGCTTATCTCCTTTCCCTAACTACGATACAATATCAAATTGATCTAAGGATCACTAGTTTGTATCCCAAAAAAACTAGTATACCTTCCTTTTATATTCCAGGTACATATCATTTGTACTTGCTGAAGTACAAGGTGATAGTTTTGACTGCTGCACTTGCAGTGCTTTTGAAAATAATTGATATCTGCCTATAAAATTTATATATTGGCAGTATCAATTATTTTACATATTATGGAATATGTGATTGATCCATCGCTATAGAATATGGTATCAATTCACAACTTTAATCTCTTATTATGTTCCAAATATGTTAAATTGAAAAGATTAAGCCATGTGACATTGGCATCGATTCTGAACTTGAATTGTTCCAACTTGTATATTTGAAATACAATGTCACTTTATGTATAATTAAATAAGTCCAAGAAACCATTAGATCCAACTCAGAAGATCTTGTTCCCTAGAACATAGGTTGCTACTTTAAGTTTATCATTGGATAATTTCTTTTAACCCGAACTTATCTAACTGTAAGATCAAAATATTATTTCCATATGTTTCTGAACATATTTCGCTTGGAAAAAATTGGCGCTCCCACTAACCTTTAGTAGAAACAAGACAAGGATTCATTTATAATGAATGATATATGAATTGTTGCTTACTTTAATCCAAAATTGGATTTCAGAAACTTTCAACCCTTATTGACATCATTTGATGTCATCTTCTCTTTCTAGTTGCGTCGTACAAACACCATCCATGAAAGATGATCTTGACATCCAATGACCAATAATATGATCATAGTTGTTCAGCTATGACAAGTAAAATTGTAATAGATTTAGGCGTACCAACTTTGTATAACCAATCGAGCCTTGTTGATACCATACTTGTACCATCCATGTATCTTTTCATTTGAATAGCCACCGCAATATTCAATTTATAAGACCCTTTTCAATTTGATACATGGAATCCATTTTTGAATTTTAGTTGATGTTTTCAATCTTATCTTGTTTCCATATACTGCATACTTGTAGGATTTATTATTCTTAATGAATAATTTATCACCAGGCGCAGTGAATATTAAACCACCACCATGGTTTCATTCATCTTACATAGTATGTGTCTCTGGAACATGCATATTCCACATGTACTAGGGGAACTTGTTCCCTATGACAACCAATTTTGCATCTTGAGCATTGACTTAGTCAACTTCAATTCATCTCCGACTATCTCTAATAGAGATGTACACCCTTGTATAGAAATGTAGTCAAATATTTGACTACATCTTTTCTATCTTAGGGATTTTGGTAATATCTTAAGAAACTGTTTGGATAATTTCCTCAAATGCACAACATGTTTAACTTGATGAATGTTTTTTTAAATCTTAACAAATTGTTTTCATCTAAACATGTCTTATGACATAATGGATTTTCCATCATACTATGAATCGAATGATATTTATTTTTCATTTTAGTTGGCATTTTTGTTATGGGTTTAAGACGTTATTTGCAAAGAACATCATGAAATATAATGGAAGTTTCTTTAGGTTGTAACATTGACATAACTTACATCATAACTTTGATGTATAAAATGTGAGTTTAAGAGTTTCTCCATGCCACATTTTGTTGATCAATTTTAATATGTAAGACTCATCATCGATCCTCCTTATGACAAAAAATATGGTGATGTATATAAGGTAACATGCGTTTAGGAATTACTCTACGCTATATTATCATGATCGATGATTGTTTGGTCAGGATATTATTCAGCATGCTGATCCGAAGAAACTCATATCTTCTTACCAAACTTATACTTTGCTATTCCTGAATGACTTAAAGGAATCTTATGAAGTATCTTTACCTCTTTCTTTCTTTGGAATAGTTCACACATTATTGTTGAACTAACCTCGGAAAGATTTGTTCCATACCTTTATTTCTAAAGGGTTCTTTGTCTAAACTAAGTATGTCAATAATAGCAAAGGTGTTTAGCTATTCCAGGCCAAAATACCATACTGGTTATGTAGTTAACATCCACATTAAATCTTACTTGACAAATAATCGCATTACCACAACTGTGTAGGTCTTGCATTTTATATTCATCATGTATTTCCATTGATTCAAGTTGCAATGAACTATTTTTTGAGTATGTTACCACAAAAAACATTCATTCCCAAACATGGAATAATGTCTCATCATGTATAAATGGGCACATGAGATAAATGTTTTTGGTTATACTCAAAAATTGTTCAGTTTGAGTCAATCAATTGGTAATCAGAAGTTATGTGTTTCCCACCGCTGACTTAGGAATCACACTTTCTCAGCTGTTAGGAGAATAAATTTTACTTCTTGCAATGTGTTTCTATATACTTGGTTATTTTATTTCAATACATATATGTAAAAAGAATATTGAATTTTAATACACAAGAAGTGTTTGAGATAACAATACTTTTTATTTTATGAATATTAACTGAACGAGAAGTAGGTAATTCCTTCTTGTATTTCAGTTTGCAAACATCCAGGAATTTATATGCGATGAAAATAACCTCATGTAAAATAACCAACCACTTTTCATTGAAGGACATGATGAAAGTTCCTTTGGCGTAACTTCCCATAATCCTTTTCTCCTTTTCATTCAATGTATTCACCATAAGAATAAAAGATAGTGTTATCTCTAATATTCTTATTACATGGAGAATGTTACTATAAAGGTAATGAAGTTCTTACTCTTAACCATTCGTTTGTTCCTTTAAAATAAACTAGAGTAATTGGGTGAAAAGGGTATAATAATGGGATGAAATGAAAAATTGTGAACTGTCTTTCACTTTACAAAATCTGAGTGCAATCATCACATTTAAATTTTGATTCACTTTCTCCATAAAAGGATCTTGGAGATGAGACTATATGTGATCATCATCCAAGTCTGGAGGTAGCAACCAAAACTAACATCAGAATTTGATGATATCATTATGAAAGAAATATCATATGATTGATTCATGAGTCTCTTGTAAGCAGTTTTACACCCTCGCTTCCTGAGGTGGCTTAACAGGTTGGGACACAAGCAGTTTGAATTTCTATTACAGTAGTAATGTGCGCAAGTGCCTATAATACACTTGGAATTTCGTGCTTCGTTGGACATTAAATTTGCATAATATTTATCGTAGTTTTATTGTTGTATTTCTTTCAATTATTTACAAATATACATTAGTAGATTGTACTTTTATGTGATTACCTAATGTGACATTACTGATTATTTAATCATTAAATGACTCCCACTAATTTTTTGGAATTCTAGGATCCCTCTGTACTAAAATTAGAATACTCTTGAGTATTCTAGTGGCAAGGATATCTAAACCTCCATCATAGTCTACAATCTATGACTTCTCCACTACTTAGAGGGTTCAAGGTAGACTTTTGGCTGGCCAACCGCATTAACTCGTTGTTCCTTGATCTGTTGAGTGAAGTCCCATCTTCAAAAATCATTTACTGACTTACTCAATGCTTGCCTCTAAAATTAAAATCAAGCTAGATAAGGCTATTACATTGATGAAATTTTAGTTAAGTTGACGCACCACATGAATAAGCACTCCCCGGTAGTAAGAGGCACCCTGAGCTAAGGCATGACCGACACCTCGAACAGCCGGTTTCCTTCAAACATGAATGATGGATGGCTGTTTGTGAATTAATATTTTCTTTGAGGATTTTATTGTTTTACCTCGATGAATGTGATCCATTTCTATTAAACTTGTTCATCTATGTTGTCGGGCTCACAACTGAACATTAATTGAAAAACATACTCGGCTTCATTATGCATTTTATTATGTATTATTTTATGTTTTTTCCCACTGTTCTAAAATGAAAAAAATAATAAATAAATTCATAAAGATAAACTACTACCCAACTGGTCTTGAGCGTCTAAATGACCTAAGGGCATCGTACCAGAGTCAAATCTTGACTCAAAATGCAGCTTACCCCTTGTCTTGTATGTCTGCATCACTTCTTGAACATCGCCACGTGTTGGCAGGGTCGACGTCACGTCTTGGAGTACCGCCTCATCTTGGTGGAATCCATGTGTCTTCTTTCACCATCGTGCATCGCCTCATCTTGGTGGGGTCCACATCATTTTTTGTCCTCGTCCAAAGTACAAAATTACTCACGTGCATGCAAGTGGGACTCGGGTATAAATGTACATCAGTTAAATTGGACACGTAGGTCCTTATACATTTTAAACGAAAAAATAAAGATGATGCGCAGACCATCTATTTAATTAATTACAATCATCGCACGCATTTAAAAAAAGTAATTAAATAAATAACTAAATATAGACATATAAGGGTCGATGCTCAAGACATGACGACGGGTAAAATGATGCGCGATAAAAATTAAAATGCAATAATTAAGTATGAGGGTTTATTTAATTAAATTAATTGAATTAATAATTTTAAATAAATTAATTTATTATCGGTCCTCTAATTAATTTAATTTTAATACGAAAATAAAATTAATTTAACTTAATTCAATTTAATAATTAAATTGAATTAATTTTATCCGGGTATTATACTAATTAATCAAAAATAATTTTAATTATTTAAATTTATAAAGTAAAATTAAATTAATTAAATTAATTAATCTTGATTAATTTAATTTGTCTGATCCCTGAATCTCGACTGCAGGGCCTGTGTGGGTCGGTCCAAAACTTGGGCATGGCACTACGAGACCGTCCAAGGCCAAGTTGGGTCTGGACGATCCGCCGAGACCGTTTCGTGGCCTGTTTTGCCATGCGGGAAAAATAACTTACAAGGAAAAATTTAAAATTACCTCATGGATGTAGATGGAGGCGGGTCATTGGTATGGCGACACCAATGGGGTGGCCAGGATATCGGCACGTGGGGAAGCCCAGGATGTGGTGCCACGACTAGGTGGGTGGGCGGTAACCAACCAGGGCGGCGGTGTCGTTCCGGTGATTCGAGGTGTCCCAGAGGGCTAGGCTAGCGCCCTGCCGCTGTGGAAGGCTGGGGTTGACCAGCCGTGGGTCTCCAGTTTGGAGCCAGGTCAGCTTTCGGGAGAAAGAAGGCCTAGTCGGTGCTGCGCGGTCGGGCAACAAGTGCTTCGGGAGGTCTGTCCAACAGGACAGGGTGCAGCTAGGGTTTTCTTGGGTGCGGGTCACCCGAGAGGAGGCTCCAGGGAAGGTGGTCGGAATGCCTATTACTCCATCGAGGAGGGAAGAGGGAGAACGAAGACATGGCCTTCTGGAGGCCAGGCTCTACATGGAGGCTCTGATCTGAAGGAGGAGCCCAGCAGTGAAGGTTGAGTGCCATCTGGGGAAGGGGATTCCAACGACGTCTAGTTCCTGGAAGCTTGCTCCACGACATGGTCTGCAGGGAGGTCTAGCGGGATCTGCATGGGGGGAGGACTCCTGTGCGGAATCCCGAGGGAGACCGGCCAAGGGTCCACCGACCCCTGGTTTCCCTTTTTTTTGTAAAATGAGACTTCTTTATTATGTCTATTCTACCCCACCCCCTTTTGAGTCTTCTTCCTCCCATTTTGAGTCAAGTCACCATCTCCAAATTTCTAAAGGCTAATAAATAGCCTTTGGATTTAAAAATAATAAATTTATTATAATAAAATAAAAATTTATAATTATTTTATTATTATAATAATAAAATAATTATCATAAATAATATTTTATTATTATTATTATAAAATAATAAAATTATTATGAAAATCATAAAATAAAATTATAATTTGCACAAAATTTTATTTTTTCTAGGATGAACTAAATCAATTATCAAAAATTGATTTGTTCTTTGGGATGAGAAAAAAATACCTGAGATCAAACCATGAATTAGATCCAATCCAAAATTTTAAAATTCCCATAACATGGTCATTTTTCATCAGATCACTGCGCGGTTTGAACCGTTGGGACCATCTTTGAACCCTCTACTTAGTTTTATGAAAATTAATTTTATTTGGCTCAGAAAATTTATCAGATTTCTCTGATACCACTCTTAGGTTTCTAGGGCCCACCGTGGAGTCTCATGGGGTGGGGATTTTAAAAGTTTCATCAACGAATCGATAGTACTTATTGACGCCGATGATCCAAGCCCCGTAGAGGTCCAAGTATCTCGCATAAATTGTAATCAGCACTAAATTAAAATGAAAATGTACCCGTTTCAAATACGAAGGCACGATCGACTGCAACTAGTCTATGGTGATCGTCACATGAAGGATCCAAAGAATCAACCATGTAGATCATCCACACACACTCCAAAAATATACTGGAACGTCGATCGCTGAATTACGGGTGCTAGCACGGTGATCCGATGAGGATTTTCACGTCCCAATGATCACTACATCGAGATCTCTTAGATGCTTGAAGAAGGACTTGATCCGAACACTCAGATCAAGAGCATCTCTCTCTAGGAAGTGGGAGGAGAGTGAGACTCTCAATTTTCATTCAATGCAATGAAATGAATAGTGATTTTCACAAAAAAGAGAGAGAGACTCCTATCTTATTTATAGAGACGTTGATAAATACCTGGTAGGGTTCCCCGACCCCCGTTTATTTCAACGTCCACTAAATAAATAATTTTGTCGAACCAAATTGCACCAATATTATTTATTATTTTATCACATACTTGTAATATATATGAAATATATTATCTGATAAAATATGAGCCATTTAATGTGACTAGCTATTTCAATTAATATTAAACGAACCTGGAATATTAATATAATATTCATTCAATTAATATTTTCTCATATTTACTGAACTCATAAATACAGTAAATAAAATCAATCCCAAATATTCATAACTTGAATATTAATTATTTTATTTAATTTGTCAGTGATCGATAACTTGTACAATGCTTGACCATGTGGTGGGTCCCACTAGGTCCATATACCTATTCAACTAAATAAGGCAGATTCTTGAATACGCTGTTGTGGGTGGCCCTCTTGGCCCTCATCTCGATAGGAGTGAATAGAAACCATAGACTAAGAGCGGATTCTAGCAACTCATCATGGCCCCTAAAGAGATAAGGATAATCATAGCAATGACTACCATCCTACAAACACTGACTGTGTACTGTAATCTCCTTGTCATTCAATATATCATAAAACAGGACACACTCTTGTGTCGTCATCCTTATCTTGCTTTATTATTTTTTCATCTATTCGGATGAATTTTCCTTTCTACTGGTTTTGCTAAAGACTTATGAAGGCAACACCATCCTGATCAACCAGGCCTGAGATATACAACTTCCTTAACTTGGAATTGACAAATCCTTTGTCAACCATTAATCTAATTTCATACCACTAACGACGCACCCAGCACAAACTACCTCGCCACTACATCACTGCCATGGTTTTCGTCCTGCATGAAAGTACATAATCAAATGATATACATTGGTAATGGTCTCAAGTCAGGAGACCAATACACATGTATGTAGATATGAACAACCAATGACACCGAAAACAAGTGGTGTTCCTATTGGCGGGTCCATCCTCATGATCTCACTAATAGAGATCACCAAGTGTAAACTTCATGTGAAGAAATCTTAATGCTTATGAGCCCCTAGCACATGATAGTCAGACATATACTGTGTCCAGAAAGTAAGATGTATCTAGACTATAGAACATATATTTAAGATCAATGTCATTGTATCTCGAGATTCTCATTATAACATGGGATCTTCTATAACCTCTCGACATGACAATTAACCTTTGATCATTACCACTATTAATGTGGACGCAGAAAATTCTTCACTATAATGGTAAGATAACACAATGCATAGCTAATTATACACATGATATGGTAATCAAAAGGTATTTCATAGTTGGGTCTAGGGAACCCAATATTTCAAAAGAAATAGTAAATCCATATTCAAAACCATTTTCAATAAAAAAAATATGTAAACAGGGTATATGTTATTTATTTTCCATTAAAAAATATCTGAGCTTGTTAATGAAGAAAAATAATGACCACATCGGTGGAAAGGTCGTTGTCGCCACGTTTGTTAAAAACGTTCATTTTTTAGTTTAGTAAAATGATTTGTAGAAAAAATTATCCCTTTGAATAAAATTAAAATTCATCAGGGTTTATTATTCACCATGTAAAATAACGATGTGTATATTATAAAAACACTCCCTAATGAAAGAATATTGATACAAATTCTCTTACCTCGAGTCCAACTTGTATCATATTTTCCTTTTTATTCCTGAATAATAAACACAAGTTGATTTCTACTTGATTTAGAAAATTTTTCAATTTATTATTCCTTTTATATCACTTATTACCTTGCTATAACAATTAGTTATTAATTTGGGTTTATATTTAGATATTTGGCCGATTATCGGAACTTGAGTTAAAAATGAGCTTGTTATAATTACAAATTATCCATGTGGTCAAAATTACATTATCTACAGAATGATATTCATTGTTTAGATATCATATATATCATATATATCTATTATATATGTATTTATAAAAGTCCATAGAATTTTGATATATGAAATGAAATGCACTGTTCATGGAGACGGTAAGCCATACATACGCATGAACGCTACATTCATTTCTTTTTCAAGTCTAAAAGAATGAAAGCTAAATGATACATAGGTATATTATAATGAAATTATAATATATAAGTTATATATGTTACATAAGTTCATTAATACAGTCTTTTATATGTTCTATGTATAGCATGAACGAGTCATAACACCTTGAGGGGGCTGTAGTTCACACTTCCTCAAATGAAATTATCATATTTATACAACATCGAAAGCATAATGTTATGTTATAAATAAGAATTAAAGAATTATGTAGTAAAATGAAAATAATAAATATCATATATAATTAATTTTCCATCATAATGGCCACCGTAAGAGGTGGTATGAAGAAGATTGAACAATCATCGTTTTTTATGGCAGTAGTTCACGGTCCACAAAAACAGTCTGTTCTATACACATTAGACGGAGGTATGTGTAAGTGTCCTTAAAATACTTCTAAAAAAACTACATTGTATATTTAGGATACTGAAATTGTTTTTTAAATAATCAATTAAAAGAGCAAATGGATTGGAGAAGGAAAAATAATGGATATGAACTTGAGTGAAGACATTACCTCAAATCAGGTAACCCATTTTGATTTAAACTAAAAGGCCTTTTCAAATTGCCTTATTCCCAAAGTAAGAATTATAGTAGGAATATAGAGATGATGAAAGATTACATGGTCATTGTTCGGATGAACCAAGGGTCTTGAGAGGTGTGGGTAATGGGCTGAAGGTTGTTTCCTTTTATAAGAGGGAGGAGGGGACACTTAAGAATGTTTGAAAGTATTTTTTTATTATTAATTTA
This sequence comes from Viscum album, assembly GCA_963277665.1. Taxonomy (NCBI): domain Eukaryota; kingdom Viridiplantae; phylum Streptophyta; class Magnoliopsida; order Santalales; family Viscaceae; genus Viscum; species Viscum album. Next base: position 527,524,853 of record OY728150.1, read on the forward strand.
TTTTAAAATCATAAAAACACCAAAGTGAAATATTTATATTCCCAGATTAGTATGGGTCTAAATCATCTAATTAAATGTGTTTTAGACAAGTTTAGGTCAAAAATTTAACCTTATCATTTAGAACTAACCCTTAGTTAATTAATTTACCTTTTACCATATATTCTTGTATATTAAAAATATATGGCTATATTAGTTACTATAAAATTCCAATAGACCCATAAATGGATACTTAATGACATTATTAACATCATATATGTCATTTGGACGAATCTTAGATTTGTAGTACTATAATATCATTTAATAAAATATTAATTAATTTAATAACTCATTTATGTTAATTTTTATATTATTTAAATCATGAATTTTGAAAAACCTATAACAACTTGATTAATTCAAAATAACTTCATTATTTATAATATAACGCATCATACTCATCCATAAAATTTGTGGATGGTATAAAAATATTTTTTAAAAAAATATTTTAATATTTATAATGTCATTGTTTTTAAATATGTCATTAATAAGGTAATCACTATGTCACCATTATGTCAGAACTAAATTTATTTATATGATTTATAATAATTAAAAATAAAATAATATGATGTTGGAAATCATTTCATCTTTCTAATGACTATTTATAGTCGAATATATCACTTATATAGCCTCATATTTATATTTTACTATTGAACGATACATGGTTTGGTTATATTTTCATTAACTTTAAATTAAAAGTAATTAAATGTCATTTTCAAACACAAGTGGCTCCATGGGGTCCTAAAATCTACCCAAGGTTTTCCATGGTTAGACATATCTCAACCAATAGCATAAGGACACTTTTTGTGTAATTTCATATTGTTATAATATTATTTTTTACCGTTACTATCTGGATTTTCCTTTAAACAATTGTAAATATAATATTTATTGAAGTTATTAATCAAAATGTCTAAAAATAAAAGTTACATATTTACCCAATTTTTACCCCCTGATTCCAAATATTGGATCCATTTTTCCTAATTCAAAATAGACAATTAGTAGTAATTAGTTTAAATTTAATTCAGGTGGTCAAAACCAAAAAAGTGTGTTTTTAAGAAGTAAAAACTACCATAATATTGACATGAATTTATGTCTAATTTCAATGTGAAATTATATAAAATTACCAAAATTAGATTAAATGATAATAATATAATCCTATTACACATTAAAACCAATTAAATTTAAAATATATCTATATAAATAAATTTTATTAAAATACAGTTTGGAATTAAAATGCAATATTTCACACTATTCATTAAAAATTAACATTAGCTGAAAAATACTAAAATTTCATCCAAAGTAACATTTGATGTCCCAAATATAAATATGGATTTTATTTTCTCAAATAAAACATATAAATGTGAAAAAAACTAGTTTTAAAAGGGTTTCCACTAAAATGCGGTAAAACAACCTTTTAAAAAAATAGAGTTTTTCATGCTTAAAATTAGATTCATTATTATTTAACGCTACTAAAATTTATTGCATAAACATAAAAACATTTAACATAAATTTTAATCATAATTTATTTAGTTATGTTCATTCCGACATATACAACAACTATGTGTTAAGTACCATTTAAAATCATAATAATATGATTGTATTATTTTTCAGTATAACTCAGTGTTACATTCAATGTAAGATTTTAGAGAAGCCCATCATTACGTGTCTAGTAAAATATCAGAAAAAGTGTCCCTTTTAACATAAAATTAATATCCTACCCATATGTATTAATAGAAATAAAAAGTATTATTTTATAAATATCTGGTTCATTACATCCTTCCCCCTTTTTGGAAATTGTGTGCTCACGATATTAAAATTAGTCTCGGAAACATCATTGAAAGTCCCATATCAGAAAACGAGTCAACCAAAATAACATTTTAAAATAAAAAAGGAGTAGTATAAAGGTAACCCAATATAAAAAATACTATGATTCCATGAAAACGTGGATATTGAAGAGAAAACTAAAGATCATGTTCTGATGAATAATTATAGAAAACATGATCTAGAGAATGTTAACAACTTGAAAACCACAAACTTTTGATAGGTTGAATAGTTTTTTATTCCTCATTTAGAAACATAAACGGACCAATTTTTTTTATTATGTTACCGTACATAAATTTAGAGAATTTATTTATGATATGGACTAAGAACATAAGAAGATATACTTACATTGCAAGTAGAGTTTCATCCTTTAATAAGTTTTTACCAAACACTCTTCTTTTCTCCAAACAATGAGTATTCTAGATGACTTGGTCACAACTGATGCAATAGAATCAACTTCTATATAATAACATAATCCAAAAAAGTTTAACTATATATTTCATTTGTCATTAGACATTAACCAAAACCAAAATGGTTTGTACAAGATAAGATAATCCCATAAATGGATAATCTTTAAAAAAAATAAATACTACTCTTAATCTCCAAAATTGAGAAAAAAATACCCAAATATCATCACATACCATTCAATACACAATATAATTTAAAATTATTCAAAATAATCCAAACTATGTTTTCCCCAAATTCAGAAGGATTTTATCACATAGTCTTCAAAAAAATCTTATCCTTTTCACCAAATAACAACAGATACTCATAATGTCTCATACTTAAAAGTAATAAACCTAATCACATATTCTCTATGATTGGTTAATAATTTCCAAAAATAACCTAAATTTCTATATGAATACCATAAAACATAAATTCTTTCAAAATAAAATTCCACCATTATTCCTCCAATGAATTCCCATTGTATTCTATTTTCTATAGGCATATAGTGTTCCCAAAAGAGTGAACTTCTTCCAAAATAACAGTTATCACTTAATCCAACAATCATTTACTTATACTAAGGATATCCATTTGATAAATCAAAAGTTCCCAATATCAACATATTCTTGATCCAAAAAATCATTTAACTAAAAGTAATTAGTCATACTGACTAGGGACTTTACGTAAGCCAGTGGTAGGTGATGCAACCTTGTCGCCCTTTAGTTGTGGTATTGATTCCCATGTCCTTTCCGGACATGAAGGGTTGTCACCCATCCAGCGGGTTGCCATTTTTCTAAAATGATATCATTCTTATAACATTACCATAAACAAAATAATTCCTTAAAAAATAACCATAACATTTTTTATCCTTAAAATATATCTAATACCCTTCAATTTGCATCCAAACAATTTAATAAACATTTATCACCTAAAAAAAGATCATATGAAACCCATTGGTTATCCATTATGTCCATACAATAAAGGATAATTCTATCTTAAATAACATTTTCACATTTCAATCTTCAGGTATACACATACACTAATTTTATTTCAATGTAATACCATTATCAAAAGAGCCTTAATACTTTTAAGCATTTATCATCCTAATATCTACCATAACCCTTGAATCACTTATATGTATACATGTTACTCATTAATAATTCTTAATTATCCATTATCCATTATTTTCTAAAATATTCCATAATTATTCTTTTCTAAAAACAAAATCTTGAATCATATCCTATGTTTCAATAATGTCAAAAAATTAGTAAATAAATAATCCATGTCTTTATTAGGTCATTTTCAGTTTCCTCATCTAAAATTGGAATTACATTAGGAATTGGTAAACTTATATTTTTATGATACTACTGATCTCATTCCCAATCCTTCTTTTTAGGACATCAATTAGTATAATGACCAAGTACACAACACTTAAAACATTCAATATATCCCTCGTAAAGAACTTCTTTTCCTTTCTTGGAATCAACTAGACACTTCCTTTTACCATGGAAGGTTCTAGATTTCTGAACTTCATTACCACATCTATAGAATCATCCCATACCAGTCAATCATTTTACTAGGTGATTCTTTCCACATCTTTGACACATATATTTTTTAATATACTTACCTTTATGATTATTACCTAAACATCCGTAGGGATTTGTTTCTCGCATATATGAAGCCTTATAAAAATAACCATGGTTCAGGTGGTCAATCATGACTCTAGATAGTTGGTTGATAATAAAAAAATATTTCTCATTGCAGCTCCCATTTCATTCGGTTTTTTATTCAGAAAACTACACAGTTTTCGTAATATCCATTTTTACTTTTGGGCCTGCTAGATAAGGGCATTTACTAAAACCAAAAAGGTTACTGTGAGTATATCAGTAAGATCATTATATAATATCATATGATGGGGATAAATACTAATATATACTTATTCATGTTATCTTAAACTCATTAAATTTATCTAAAATACCTATAAATCTTTCTAATATGCTAACCATTATAGTTATGTTACTTATGCTTAAATGACTCCCTAACCTCTAAAAGTATCTAAACAGACCTATGATAAAAACATTAAGGTCCCAGCCTTAAACATTACATATTCATAAATTATGTTAATATTTCACATTGAGGATCATTTCAGGTATAGAGATTTAGAGAATTAATTCATGACTTATATATAAAAACATTAATATTACATGAAGACACTTCAAATCAGTATCCATTTTTTATAAAAAAAACTATTAAAAATGAAACATGTTTTGTTCTAGGTTTTAAACCACATGACTTTTCCCTGATCCCATCCTTGACCATATTCCACTTTAATTCCTGTGATTTTTTTTAAAAAAATGTGGGATGAGCACAAAAATATTATTGAGGGATACATAAAGAAGAAAAACACTTATTGTTTCAAAACAATAAGTAAACCATGAATACTTTTTCATAATTTAATGCTTTTCACCATTAAGAAGTAGAAAAAACAATTCACAGAAATATAATTGTATTACTTACCCTTTTTGTAATGAAACGATTACAAAAAAATTGATATAAAGAACACATAAAATATTAAAGATAAACTTGGGACATATTCATACTAAAATGTAATAACCATAAAGTCGACATCCACAAATCATTCTTTCAATTAGAATACCCAAACAACTGAATTCTATACCAAATGAATTAGAGGTTATAACGTAACCACATGTCCTTGACTTATCACAGAACCACCCATCATATGTTTATCATGTAACCACCTATCAAATTTCCAAGTACCATTATATAATCATCCCACATAAAACATTTCAAATATCAACATTTCAATCATAAAATTTCATGTGAAATAATAAGAAATAATTTCATGATATAGAAATAGTAAATCTACTTTCATAACCATTTTCAATACCACAATATTTAAAAGGGTATATGGTATTTATATTCCCTTTAAAAACATCACATCTTGTTTTGGGGGAAAAATAATGCTCGTGGCGTTGGAAAGGTCATTGTCACCACCTACGTTAAAAAAATTCCTTTTGTCATTTAGTGAAAATCATCTTAGAAAAAAGAATCCATTTGAATAAAAGTAAAAGTAAAAGGGTTCTATTATACCCCATATAAAATAATGAGGCGTATATTATCAAAACATTCCCCAATGAAAGGTGATTGAGACAATGTCTCTTACCTTGAGTATAACTTGTCTTGTATTATCCGTGTTCTTCCAAAATAATAAACTTAAGTTAATTTATACTTTATTTAAAAAAAATTTCATGTTTATTATTCCTTAAATATCACTTATTACCTTTCTATAACAATTATTTAACTATTTGGGTTCATATTAGACATTTTGTCGAGGTTCAGAACTTGACTCAAAAATGAACATTTTTTAATAAAAAATTGTCTGCATGGTAAAAAGTACATTATCTCCAGAATCATATTAAGGATTTAGATATCATATATTTTTAATATATAAATTATATATTTATTAATAATAGTCCATAAAATTTGTATATAATAAATTAAATTCACCGTTCATGGAGACGGTAAGCCTTACGTACGCATGAATGCTACATTCATTTCATTTTCATGTTTAAAGAATGAAAAATAAGTGATATATAAGTATATTATAATTATAGTATAATATCTATGTTATATAGGTTACATAATTTCATTAATTCAATCCTTTATAAATTCTATGTATAGCAAGAATGAGTCATATCACTTTGAGTGGGCGGTAGTCCGCACATCCTCAAATGAAATTTTCGTATTATATAACCTGAAATGCATAATGATATGTTCTAAATTAGAATTAAAGAAGCCTAATGATAAAATAAATATCATAAATATCATATATAGTAAAATTTCCAACATAATTTCCACCATAAAGGGGGTATGAGAGGACTAAACAATCATCGTTTCGTGAGGCAGTAGTTCGCTGTCTACAGAAACAATATTTTCTATACACATTAGACGGAGATGTGTGTAAGTGTAGTAAAAAAAATTCTACTAAAAACAACCTATTATGTATATGATACTTGTTTTGTTATTTAAACAATGAATAATAGGATCATTGGGAGTGGATAAGTAAAAATACTGGAAAGAAACTTGAGAGAAGACATTACCTGAAATCTGGTGACTCCTTTTGATTTAAGCTAAAATGATTTCATTAAATTTCCTTATGCCAAATTTAAGGCTATGAGGTGTAATACAGAGTTTTTGCAAGCTTATTTGGTCTTATTATCAATGAGCCAAGGGACTTCATATGTGTGGGTAATGGATTATAGGTGGTGTCCTTTTATAAGTGGGAGGAGCGGCATCTTATGAATTTTTGAAAGGTTTATTTTATTATTAATTGATTTCCGAATTATAATATCAAAAAAGTGATATATTTCAATGATAATATTATTATGGGTCTAAACCATATCATATAATTTGTTTTAGACATGTTTTGGTCACTAAAGTAACCTTATTGTTTCACTTTAACTCTTAGTTAACTTTTTTATCTTTTACCATGTCTTCTTGTATATTCATAATATATGGTTACCATAATTATTATAAAATTCCAAGAGGACAAAAAATGGATCATTAATTCAATTTTTAACAATATATTTGTTATTTTGACCAATATTATATTTTTAGGACTATTAAAACATTTAATAAAATATCAATTTATTTAAAAACTCATTTATGTCAATTTTTATACCCTTCATATCATGACTTTTTTAAAAATTCATAACAACATGATTCATTAGAAAGATTATAATTAATGAAAGTATAACAATTCATATGCATCAATAAAATTATTTCATGACTTAAAAAGTTTCAAAAAAATTATTTTAATATTTGTAATCTCATTTATTTAAATCCTTCATTAATAAGGTAATTACTACATCACCATTGTGTCATAAATAAATTTATTTATTTGATGTCTAAAAATTATAAATAAAATACCATGATGTTGGAAATATTTTTAGATTTATAATTATTATTTATAGTCAAAGATATCACTTATATATCCCCATATAAAAATTGTTTTAAAAAAATATACATGATTAGGTTATATTTTCCTTAACTTTAAATTGAAAGTAATTAAATTTCATTTTTCTACACAAGTGGCTCCATGGGGTCCTAAAATCAGCCCAAGGATGCCCATGGTTGGAAGTTTCTCAACCCATAGGGTTACTAGATGTGTTAGGGTAATTTTATATTATAATAATAATATTTTTTACCCATATTAACAGGATTTTCCCATTAACAATGGTAAATATAATATTTACTAAAGTCATTATTCAGAATGTCTAAAAATAAAAATTACCTATTTAATCAAATTGGAGATCATAATTATATATATGGAATCTATTTTTCCAAATTCAAAACAAAGAATTTATAGTAATTATTTCCCATTATCAAAACAAAAAAGTGTGTTTTTAAGAAGTAAAAACTACCAAAAGATGAACATGCATTTATGTCCAATTTAAATATAAAATTACTTCCAATGAAAAAAATTGGATTAAATGATAAAAATATAATCCAATTACACTTTAAAACAAATTAAATTTACAATCTAACTATATCAATAAATTATATTAAAAGGAAGTTTTTAATTACAGTTCAATATATTTTACAATTCATTAAAAAATGAACTTTAGCAGGAAAATACCAAAATTTCATCCAAAGTAAATTTTGATGTCCCTATTCTAAATAAGTATTTAATTTTGTAAAATTGAACATATTAATGTAACCATAACTATATTTAAAAAAGTTTTTTCACAAAAAGGTGGTAAAATAACCTATAAAACGTATAATCTTTCACGCTAAAAATCAGATTCGTTCTTATTTTAAGCCTCTAAAATTTATTGGAAAAAAGTAAAAAAAAAATTAACAAAAACATGTAATCATAATTTAGTTTGTTATTTTAATTACTATAGATACAACTAATTTGTGTTAACTATAGTTTAAAATAATAATAACTTTATTGTATTATTTTTCAGTATAACTCAATGTTGTGTGCAACGTAAGATTTCAGAGAAGCCTATTGTTATGTGTTGAGTTCGATATCAGAAAAAGAGTCACCTTTAACATAAAATTAATATCTTATTTATAATTATTAATATAAATTAAAAATTATTAATCTATAAATACCTAGTTAGTTACATACTTCCCCCATTTTGGAAATTGCAACCTCGCAATTTTAAAATTGGGCTCAGAAACGTCATTGAAAGTCCCATATCGGAAAAAGGGTCAATATAACTAATATTTTAAAATAAAAAAAGAAAGTATAAAGGTAAAATATCATAAAACATACTAGGATTCCATGAAAACATGGATATGGAAGAGTAAACTAACCATCAATTTCTGATGGATAGTGATAGAAAACATGATCAGGAGAAAGTTAACCACCAGAAAACCACAAACTTGTGATATGTTAAATGGTTTTTGATTCCCCAGTAGAAAAAGTAAATTTACAACATTTTTATAAGTTATATTTCTTAAATTTATTGAATTTATTTATGATATTAACTAAGAAAATAAGAATATATACTTAATTTTCATGTATAGTTTCATCTTTTAATAAGCTTCTACCACACACTCATGTTTTCTCTAAATAATGAGTATTAAAGATGACTTGGTCACACTTGAAGCGCAGTAATAATTTTTTTGATAATCATATAATCCAAAAAATATTAACATATACATCACCTGTCTTTGGACATTAAACAAAACCAAAATGGTTAGTACAAGATTAGATAATCCACAAAAAGGATAACCTTTAATAAAAAGAAATACTACTTTTAATCTCCAAAATTGAGAAAACAATACCAAAATCTCTTCAATGACCATTCAAGACACAATTGGCATCTAAATTATTCAAAATAATCCAAAAAATTCTTGAAACCCAATATTCAAAAGGATTTGATCAAATAGACTTCCAAAAAATGTTAACATTTCTCCCCAAATAACATCAGCTACACTTAAAGTCACATACTTAAAAGTAATTAACCTATTAAAATATTATCTATGATAGGTTAATCATTTCCATAAATAACCCAAATCAATATAAGTATACAATTAAAACATATATTCTTCAAATTAAATCCACCATTACTACTCAAATGAAAACCCATAGTATTTTATTTTCCTTAGGCATATATTGTTCGCAAATGGGTAAATGTATTCCAAAACAACAACTATCTCTTTGTCCCGTAATCATTATCTTATAATAAGGATATCTATTTGATAAATTATAAGTTTCAAAAATATACTTATTCTTGATCCAGAAAATCATTTAACTAAAAATAATTAGTCATACTAACCAGGGACTTTACGTAGGCCAGTGGTAGGTGAAGCACCCTTGTCGCTCTTATTTTGTGCGTTCGATTCCCATGGCCTTACCAGATGTGACCGGTTTTCACCCATCTTTTGGGTTTTACTTTTTCTAAAACCATATCATTTTTATAAAATTCTCATAAATAAGATAATTTCCACAAAAATTACAATTACCTTTTTTATCTTCAAGTGTTATCTAATACCTTTCATCTTTCATCCCAAAATGTAATAACCGTTTATCACCTAAAAAACAAAATATCATATGAAACCCTAAGGCTATCCATTATTTCCACAAAAGAAAAGTTAATACTTTCTTAAAAAACATTTTCACATATCAATATTCATGGTTACTTATACTAGAAAAATTATAACAAAGTAATCCCATCCTCAAAAGAGCCTTAATACTTTTAAGCATTTCATCATCCTAATATCTACAAAAACTCTTGAATCTCTTATATGTATACTTCTTACTCATTAAAAATTCTTCATGATCCATTATCTATTCTTTTACAACATATTATATAATACTTATTTCATAAAAACAAATTCATGAATCATATCCTTAGATTCAATAATGTCAAAAAATTAGAAAAGGAATATTCCATACCTTTCATAAGTAATTTTCAGTTTCCTCATCTTCAATTGGAATGACATTAGGAATTGTTAAAAATATATTTGCATGATTCTTTTGACCCATTTCTAAACCTTCATTGTTTGAAATCTATTTGTATAATGACCATGAACACCATATTTGAAACATTCGATTGATCCCTCAGAAAGAACATCTTTCCCTTTCCTAGAGTCAACATGATGCTTCCTTTTTCCATGGTAAGTTCTTGTTTTTTGACCTTCATTACCACGTCAATAGAATCTTCCCATCTCTTTGAAGAATTTTCCTAGGTTTTTCTTTACACAACTTTGAAACACAGGTTTTTTAATATAAATAACATTATTATAATTACCTGAACTTCCAGAGGGATTTTTTTCTCGCATATATGACACCTTATAAAAATTAATAAGTTTCATGTAGTCAATAATGACTCCAAATTGTTCATTGAGAATAACCACATGGGTACTCAATGCAGCTCCCATTACATTCAGTAGGTTATTTAGAAAACTGTGACAGTTTTCTATACATATATTGTTATATGGGTTCCTATTAGATCCAACAATTTACTAAAACAAAAAAATTATGTGCGGGTATATCAGTAGAATCATCATATAATATCTTATGAGGATGGTAAATAATAAGATATAAATATTCATGTTATCTTAAAATCATTAAATTTATCTAAAATAACTATAACTCTTTCTAATATGCTAACCATTATGGTTATGTCACATTTATATAAACAACACCTTGACATCTAAAGGTATCTAAACCGACCTCTGAAACCAACTTTAAGGAACTAGACATAAACATTACATAATCTTGAATTGTTTTAATAATTCACTTTGAGGATATTTATAGGTATAGAGATTTAGAGAATTAGGTAAAAAATTATATAAAATAAATTGAAAATTAATTGTAGACACTTCTACTTAGTGTCTATTTTTTCATAAAAGAAAAAATCTTTAGAAAAACATGTCTAGTACCATGTTTTAAATAGCATGACTTTTACTTGATCCCATCCTTGACCATATTCCACTTTATGTTATTTGAAAAAAAATTCAAAAACATGGGAAGAGCATAAAAATTTTAGTAAGGGATACCTAAAGAGGAAAACTTATATTTTTTCAAAATAAAAAGTAAACCACGAATAATTTATCAATGTAATACTTTCCACATTTATGAAGTAGAAAAAACACTTCACTGAAATATAATCTCATTGATTCCCCTTTTGTAACCAAAAGATTAACACAAAACCCATATAAAACACAGATGGCATATAAAAGGTAAACATGGGGCATAGTCATACAAAAATGTAATAACCATACAGTCGACTTCCACAAATCATTCTTACAAATGGAAAAACCATACAACTGACTTTCATACCCAATGAATTGGAGGTTATAACATAACAAATAGACCTCAGATGATCACAGAACCACCCATAAATTTTTTATAGCATCACCACCCTTCAAATTTCCGAGTACTATTATATAATCATCACAGATATAATATTTAAAATATCCACATTTCATTCATAAAATTTCATTTGCAATCACAAGAGATAATTTAATGATATTGAAATAATAAATCCGCTTTCTAATCCTTTTTCAATACCAAAATATGTAAAAATTGGTATATTGTATTTATTTTCCATTTAAAAATATCACATATTGTTAAGGAAGCCAAATAACTCTCAGGGCGGCAAAAAGGTTGTTTTCGCCGCATACATTAAAAACATTCCATTTGTCATTTAGCAAAACTCTTTTTAGAAATTTTTTTTCCTTTGAATGAATGTAAAAGTAAAAGGGGTTTATTATACATTGTGTTAAATAAGAAGGTGTATATTATCAAAACATTCCCCAATGAGAGGAGATTGAGACAAAGTCCCTTACCTCGAGTCTGACATGTCTCGTATGTTCCTTGTTATTCCTGAATAATAAACATAAGTTAATTTCTACTTGATATAGAACCTTTTTAAAGTTTATTATTCCTTTTATATTACTTAATACCTTTCTATAAAAATTAGTTAATTATTTGGGTTTATATTGGGTATTTTTTCGATGTTCAAAACTTGACTAAAAAATGAACTTGTTTTAATTACCAATTGTCCATGTGGTCAAAAGAACATTATCTCCAGAATGATATTCATGATTTAGATATCACATATTTAATTTATATTCAAGATATATGTATTTATAATAGTCCATTACATTTGGATATATGAAATGAAATGCACTGTTCCTAGAGAATCTTCATTAATAAAAATTTAACATGTTATTATCATCCATAAGATTAATGGATGACATAAAAATAATCAAAATAAATTTATTTTAATATTTATAATCACATTTATTTAAATCATTCATTAATAAGGTAATAATTACATATCCATTGTGTCATAAAAAGTTTATTTATTTGATATTTAAAATTTATAAATAAAATACCAAGATATAGGAAATATTTTTAGATTTATAATTAATATTTATTTTCGAAGATATCACTATATAGCCCCATAAAAAGTTTTTTTAGTAAATGATGCATGTTTAGGTAATATTTTACTTAATCTTAAATTAAAAGTAATTAAATTTCATTTTTACACAAAAGTGGCTCTCTGGGTTCCTAAAATCGACCCCAGGATGTCCATGGTCGGAAATATCTCATAAAATAAGGTTTGGACATGTGTTATGGTTATTTAATCTTATTATTTTATTACTTTTTACCCTTATATACCGGATTTACCCTTTTTCCAAGGTAAATGAAATATTTACTAAAGATACTATTCATTGTGTCTGAAAATAAAATGTAACTTTTTAAAAAAAATTGAATTCATTATTGTAAATATGGATTCCATTTTTTCATATCCAAAACACAGAATTTTTAATTATTAATTCTCAATATCAAAACCAAAAAACTTGTTTTTAAGAAGTAAAAACTACCAAAAGATGGACATTCGTTTATATCCAATTTCTACGTGAAATTACTTCAATGACCACCAATAGATTAAATGGTAAAAATATAATACAATAACACATTAAAAGCAATTAAATTTATAATCTATCTATTTAAATAAATTAGGTTAAAATACATTTTTGAATTAAAATGCAATATTTTTCACTACTCATTAAAAAAATTGAATTTAGCAAAAAAATACCAAAATTTCATCCAAAGTAAATTTTGATGGCTCACCTCTAAAGAGGGATTTTATTTTTGAAAAAAGAACATATAAATGTTACAAAAATGAGATTTAAAAATGGTTCTACATCAAATGGAGGTAAAACAATATTTTAAAAAAAATTGAGTTTTTCATGCTCAAAATCAGATTCATTCTTAATATAAGACTCTAAAATTTATTTGATAAATGTAAAAACATATAACAAAAAAATTTAATCATAATTTAGTAAGTTATGTTCATTCACAGAAATACAACAATATTGTTTTAACTATAATTTGAAACAAAAATAATAATATTGTATTATTTTTCAGTATAACTCAACATTGTGTGCAATGTAAGATTTCAGAGGAGCTCGTTGTTACATATCGAATATGCTATCAGAAAAAGATTACCCTTAAAATTAAAATTAATAACTAATTCATAAGTATTAATATAAATCATAAATTATTATTCTATAAATAGATATGTTTTTATAAAAAGTTATTTTAGAATTGTCCAAGATGCAACCTATTCATTTCATTTTCTTGTTTTTTCACATTTTTCATTCATTTTTTATACATTAAAGCAAAATTATCAAATAGAACACAAAAATACCACTCCCAAACCTCAATGAATGATAACTTCTATCATACGCTATTTAATTGTCTTCTGCTATGCTATAATGTGTTTATTGTCATTCTGGTCGAATCCCCATCAATGCTACTATGTGAAGGAAGCGATTGATGTTTTGTATTTTTGAAACTAGGTTGGGTTGATCATAGATATTTGGTGAAAAAATATTTAATAGATTTAATTTATAATTTTAATAATTATATTAGTTATTTAGTTATTAGTTTTTTAGGATTATGATATACTTCATATTTCATATATATTGCATTAAAGAAACACTATATTCACTAGATGATTTGGGTCGGGATTCCAAAATATTTATAATTAAATCTAATACTCAAATTAGGTATTGATATAAATTAATAATTTTTAGTTTAATAGTTTTTATGATTCCAAAAATTGTAGAATCCATGTGATAATCCAATCGTGTTACAAATCTAAGGTATTTTAATTTCCAATACACACAATGTTATCCTAAAGAATAATTAATGACAAAAATCCTTCCATAAAATGACATCACAAAATAATAAATCACCCAAATGAATGATTAATCATATATTAATATGGGTTTTAATCTAGTTTATGATAATTATAATTTATAGTTAAAATAAAAATAAATTTAATGAGGTTATAAAGGAGCTGTGAATTAAACATAAAAACAAACGATTAAGGAAGTTAACTACGAACCATTGATTTACTGAGAAAGTGAAAAGGGGAAGGGTTTTCAAAATATTCCAAAATATTTTAAGATCTACTAAAATTTGAAAAACGATTTTGATGAAAATAAAATTATATTATGATTGTATATTCATTAAATATCAACAAAATTTAAAATCTCAATTAAACAATTAAAAATGAAATCACATGAAGTAAATTTAAATAAAGGGTGGAGGAAAGGCCTATAATGTATAAAATCGAGTTTGTAAGGTCCCACTACACCTTTTGGAGGGATATTTTTATTCAAATATATCATCCCCATTTCTTATGATCCTCTACATTTCAAGGATAATGGGGATTTACTTTTATAGCCTATGGTGGGGGACGATTTGAATTCCAAAAATACGCCTTAATTATTCTAAACCATTTTACATTTAATATATATAAATATTGTTTTATATTATTAATTGTTTTTTTGTGTGTATGTGCATAGTTTTCCCTCCTAATTTAGGGTCCATTGTACTATTGGAGCCACAATAATGGATATTTTGTTAAATTGTGTACTGCAGTCAAGAAATATCTTTAATTTTTGTATTCCTACTATTTTAATGAATTTATGTCTATGGATATGACACAATATTGTGTCACAATATTATAAAATGCTTGTAACCTAAGTATGGGCATATTATTCATGAAATTTCATGTCATTTATGTATGTGGATTAGGAGAAATTCCAACAAATGCGGGATATCATAAAATACGGGATACAATTGTGGATAATACTACCATTCATGGATTTGGACCCATTTAGCATTATTTGGTCCTTAATTGTTTTAAAAAAATTAAATTTTTTGATCATATTAGAACATATTAAAGAGTTTAATCAAATGTTTTATTCTCTATTGGGCACAAAAACTAAATCTTTATCGATGATCTATTTTTCTCCGTATATTTGGTGGGAAATATTGTGAGTTCCATTTGGACCTCTAGAAGGATGAATTATAAAAATCAAAAGATTAGTGAATTGTTAAAATTTGAATATGAAACATCAAAAAATTAAAACCACATAATTTATATTAGTATAATAAAACAAATAATAATGATACTAAGCTAATCAGAATCAAATTAATTTTAAAAATGCACATAAATTATATTTAATATTAAAACATCAGAATTTCATATGAGTATGATGTTTTAATTAACAAAATAAATGGATTTGATATAAAATTTATTAACAATTCAGTAACATTATCTCCCCCATTAATATGCTTCTGTGTCTCCTCCTTTCAAAAAAACATAGCAAAATCATTTTCACTCACTAATAAATATTATAATTTAGGTTTCACCAATTAGGTTAGGTCTAGAAAACTCATACATAAATAATTTCATAAATATTATTTACTTAAATAACATGTCATAAAAATCATTATTCATTTTTAGAATTTGACTAGGAAAATTTTAAAACTCAGAAATCACTCCTCTCAAGATGATTTAATTGTATTGTGGGGTTCACTTACTCACCCACCAAAAGGGAAAATCATAAAGTCTATAAGATATCACGACATCTATTTCCTATTCTAAATTAAAAACAATAATCAAGAGGATTATTATGGGGGTTTTAAATGTCTCAGTGATAGCATGAATATATTTTCTAAAAGAGAGAAAAAGATGAGGAAATAGAAATAGGAAGAAAGAAATGAAAATTTTTTCTTTAAAATGAGACATGGAAGGAAATATTAGCACATAGTTAAAAGGTTATGAATGTTTCATGAAATAAAATTGCATGAAAAAAAAATTGGAATTGGATGGAAAGATGAAATATATATGGAATATAAAACCTCTCCCAATGACTCAAGAAAATATGATGTGAGAGATCCTTTTTATATTTCTCAATATTATCTTTTTTAGGAAGTTGGACATTGAAAAAATCTCACAGTAATATATAGACACTTTTTCTAACCCATCATGAAACTAATTATCATAGTTATAAAAAGATCAAAAGTTAATGAATAGTGGGTTTTGACAAGTCCAATTCATAACTCATTCTTTTCATTTTCTTTTTTTCACATTTTTAAAATTTTTTGAACACTTTTCTATAAAAATGTTTAAGTATAACATAATCATAAATCGATTTCCAAACCTCAATTAATGAATACCGCTAATGATCATCATTTAATTGTCTAATACCATGCTATAATATGTATAGTGGAACCAGGGTCAAATCCTTAGTTAGAGTACTATATTTTAGAGTAAATTGTTGTTACTTTTTCTTTTTGAAATGTGGGGGGGGGGGGTGTAGAGATTAGGTTATATGATTTATTGTTTACTATTATTTACAATTTTATTAATGAACAGGTTTTTTTCATTATTTTGCGTGAATTATTATAATATGATTGATCTTTTCGAAATATTACATTAAATTAACACCCACTTAACCACATGATTTTGATCAGAACTCCCAAATAATGAGGCATTAATAAAAACCTCAACTAGGGTACTGATCTTAATTGATAAATATTTATATAATTTTGTTTAAAGTTCCAATTTTCCATTAAATCATCATATTAATCCAATAATTTCATTAATCTATGACATTTTATGTTTTAACATACCCAACGTTAACTTAAGAAATATTTAATGAACAAAAGATCCCATCACATGACATACTCAAATTATGACTCACCCTAATGGATGATTCACTCAACCATTTATATATTTGGTATTAATAATTATGTTTTTTATGATTATGTGTTAATAGACAATAAAAATGAACTAGGAAACAAAATTTTATGTTCCTAACACACACATGAACAACAAATAGGATATAAACATGAATTTTGTATTAAATGATAATGTGAAATATGGATGGATTTTCAACATAATTTAAACTATCTTAAGAAAATTAATATTACACAATATAAGGTGGATAATTAAACCATGATATGATGGTGATACATAAATTAAATAAGAATTAAAATTACAATCACACATACACAATTAAATTTGAAAACAAATGATTTATTTGAGATTAAAGAGTGAGTTAATGGTATCTCCAAAAGAAAAACGTGATTGGGAGGTCCTCCCAATCCTTTTACAAGTGTATGTACATTCCCATATATCATCCTATGTATGGAAGTGATAACCCCCTGTAATGAGGATAATGTGATGTATATATAGACCATGGTTGTAGACTATTTTCAACCAAATAATACCTTTCATGTTTTATAAACCATTTCACCTATAATATAGTTCTATCTAGAAATAATATTATTAAAAAATTTAACATGTTTTTTTACAATCCACCATCCGTGTTTTATGTCCATTGGATTTATGGATCCTATGTTATAGTAGTTTTGTTATGCCATGTGCTGCTGGATATAAATATCTTGAATTTTTTTAAGGCCCAAATGTGAATGAATATATTAATTTTAATATAACAATCTATTGAATACAATTTTACTAAAATTTTTGGATACTAACTCATGAATTCATATAAAACAATTACAGCTCAATTGGTGGACCTCCTTGTATGGTCTATCTGACCCTTTATATTGATGAATTATACAGATTTTAGTTTGAATGATTTTTTATAATTTTTATTAGGGAGACTAGAAAAATAAAAATCACATAATTTAGTTAATAAAAATTAATGATATGAGAAAAATACTAAATTGACCTAAATCTGGATTAATTCAAGAAATGAAAAAAATAAATTTCATATGAAAATAAGGGAACATCACACTAATTATTAAGTGTATCATTATAATAAATAAATGTTTTTGATATAAAAGTTTTGAATAATTGGATTGAATCAACTGCACCACTTGTTTTGTTGTGCATGACCTCATTTACAACAAATATAAAAACATAAAAATTATTTTCAATCCAAAAAAATATTAATATTTGTTTTTCACTAATCATGGGAGGTCTATACCAGATCACTAATCCATAGATAATTACAACACATTTATTTACAACAATCTTGTGTCAAAATCATTCATTTTCATGTTCAAAATTTGAACTAGGAAATTTGGTCAATCAGAAATCACTCCTCTCAATATAATTTCAATTTATCATTGGGGATCACTTACTCACCAACCTAAAGTTATAATTATAATGTTTTCGGAGCTCCGACCATCTAATTTAAAACTTAATCAACATTTATTTTATGTGGATTTCAATGGATATGGGATTGTAGAAATATAATAAAAACAATGGAATAAATATGGGGAAAACCAGCAACATGGATGAATAAAATCACATTATTTTAAATGAAACATAAAAGGATATAAATCCCTATATTTAAAGTGGTATTAATTTTTATTAAATGAAAGAGATATATAAAAAAAACGAGTATTAAAATATGGAATATTTAAAAAAGATATAACTTCTCCCAATGACTCATGAAAACATTATGCAAGTGTTCTTTTCCCTTTTTTCTTTTTGATTTTTCTGGAAATTGCACATGGAATAAACCTCTGAATCATCTCTCAACCCTTATTTAATATCCTCATGAAACTAATTGAGTTTTTGTATGAATGTAAAAATTTTATGAAGAGTGGGTATTGATGTTCCTTAGATACAACATATTCTTCAATTTTTCTGGTTATTTTATTGTGTTTTCACATCATTCCAATTTTCATGAGATGGTTTTCAATAAAATTTGCATCAAATTAAAAAACAGACATCCATTCCCAAACCACATGGAATGATAACCTCTACCCCAAAAATAAATAGTTGATTCTCCCTAATAATATAATAAAACATCTAAAATCATGGAAAGGATACCCAAAAGGAAATCCATTACCCGGCATAAAAATTTCAAAAAAACATGCAATGAAAATCCATATATCTACTTGGTGGGAAAATGTTTTTGGCTTGTAATATGGCTATAATGAATTTTTCATGGGTTCAAAGAGGATTTCAGGGGGAGGATCAATATAAGGGTAATTGGATGATATTTGGATATTTTAAAACTCATGTGGTTCATAAAATTATTTGTCTTATTAATGTAATCAAAAGAAACAAATTTTTCTTGAAGGTCCACAAACACCAAACTCACAATCAGGTTAAAAATAAATAATATAAAAATATTTTGGTAGCTGACCATGGAATGAATATTGATTTCGTTCTTTATGGTAGATAGAAAATAATTTTGAAAATAAAAAATTTATCCATCAAAACATTTTCTTATATACACAAAATTGTCTATCCCACATTATGATGAAAATATATAACATTTGAGATGAAATCATGTCTTTGGAATCCCCATAATGGATGGACAATAATTAAAAATACCTTAGTGTTTAATGATATATTTATTTTTTATTTTTTTGTTTTGTTTTTTATTTTTTTATTTTTTATTTTATGAAAATTATACCTACACAAAATAAAGAACAAAATTAAATTGATGTGATGAAAATGTTTAAAATTATTATGAGATAAGGTGAGAGTTTAAGATGAAGAAAAATAGAGATAGGGAAAAGGAGAGAATGAGGGAGAGAGGATGAAGATATTGAGAGGGATTTGAAGGGAAATAGGCTCCCCTAGTTTGGATTTGGTGGGTCACTATCTCTATCCAATTGTTGGTTGACATCAGTGGTTAGGGATTTTTTGAACGTTGATGTGGTTATAGGGGTGTGTGTCCTCTCATGAATATCATTTAATTGATTTCCATTAACCATCAATGCATTTTTAATAGATGGGTCTATGAATTTCACTGACCCAAATGGGAAAAAATAGTAATAATAAAAATACCTTCCCAAATAGATTTATTCATAACTAGGTGAGGATTAAAAATGAGTTGTAAAGAATTTACTTTTCATTTCCCTAAAATAACTTTCACAAGAAGTTTTTTCCTTTTAGTGACTTATCTTTGTCATTATAGATATTTTAATTATAATGAGAATCAATTTAATTCTCATTTTTTATTAAACAATAAAAATATATATTCCTTAGATCATTCATAATCTAAATTCCATGTTTTATCATCCCAAATTGATTTTTTTTGTAACTCAATTGATAATTTACATGCTTTAATAAAAACAATCATAAAAGGAGACATCACAATTAGTGTCTTACAGAAAGTTTGATAAGTCCCAATCACTTCGTGTAATGACCACCTACCTATGAAGATACCCCTTATGGGATGGCATTGAAGAAAAGGAGATAATGAACCCCTAAGTCCGACGTCTATTAGGTCCTAGGTTAGCAACTATCACTATGGGTATTTAGATCACACAATTTGAATGACATTACCCCTTTTTTAAACAAGATTTAGAGATATGATGGATCCTACATAACATACATCAAAGTCATATATATAAAAAAAAAGACAAAACCATTCCAAGTATGCATAAAATAAAAATAGTAGAATTACAGTAAAAATAAAAAAGAAAAGTATCAAAAAAGAATGATAATGTAGTGACTCAGTAGCTGTCCCAATCCCTAACCATGTAACACTCATCTTGGTCCATGTAATCCTCATGGAAACCTTCAAGCATTTTTAAAAACATACGGTGAGAATATAAGTATACTCATTGGGAAAACCCAAGACACTCATGCACACATGAAAGGAAGCATACTAAAGCCCCTGTGAGAAAACACTAAAACCAAACAACCCTTAACAAGATATAATATCCATCCCATCCTCACCAAGGAATGATCACCACTTAACACATGTCATGTAAAGTAAATATAGTAAGAACATCAACGATATAATACCCCACACAACTTCCCCACTAGTTTATCAATTATTACCTAAGGAAAAACATCCTTTCACTTCTACCTTTTCTGAAAGAAAAATTTCACAACCACCCACACACTCCTAGGCCTCCCGAACCCCACCAAATCCCATCTGCACAAACCTGGGCCACAAACCACATCACATTCTACCAATAGACACATGGTCCACAAACCAAATCACATCCTTCTCATAGACACTTGTACCATAAACCACAACCCATCAGGCCCATAGAATCCTAGGCCACAAACCACACCACATCTCACCCATAGACACATGAGCCTCATAATCCATATCTCATTTTGAAGACATCTAGTAATGAATAACACATCTTATCCTAAAAGCAACTCAAAAAGCATAAACGATCACATCCAAAAAACACCTGGTAAAACAAAAACATCGCACCAAAACCTGGGCCTCACATACTAATAAGTACCTGAATAAACTTGGAATCACCACCTGGAAGAGGAAGTATGGAAGATATGGTGGTGATCCATCTATCCTCCCACTAGGATGTTTGGTAAAGACAACATCCCCCATGATTATGTGGGTGTTCAGGACGTAGTTATCACCTAAGGTGGTGTTTTCATTGAAATCATAATGAAAATACCATTTTATACATATATGATACCGAACACTCATGCCCGAAATATGGGTTCTCATTAAAAAATCAGCTCAAAACACTTCCATATTTTTTGCTACCTCTAAATGCACAACACCACACATCAATCCACAACCTACTTTTAATTTCTAACCAATAAATTTAACTTTTACCCATCTTTATTCACATCCCACTTATTCATTCCATTAACCGATCAAAACCAATCTAGTTCAAACCATTATTAACCAAACATTTATTCAATTATCCAATCATTATCCATGAAATAACCAAGAACACCACATAATAAGAAACATAACAAAAGTCAAAAATAATGAAATTTGAGGAAAATTATCCATACCAACCACCACAATCTTTCCTTAAGGTCAGTCCTCTAAAAACCCATCCACACCCGACTACATCCAAAAACACATCACAAAACAACCCTGTTTTTTCCCTACTATGAAACACTTCTCATCCATTCTACAATAAATCAATCAATCCACTTGATATTCCATTACATGGTTAGGTTGATGTATCATATAAAAGTTTATACACAACACCGCCCAAACTAACCCACATCCCACACCTATGATTTATAGAAATACCATAACACATTCCATATCTTACCCAACCATCAACACCCTAGCATTTGATATCACGTTAGTCCCACACACACACCCACAACTATATCACACATCATATCACACCAAATACCAAACCATAACTAAATTTTGGATTTAGTATGGCATAAATATTTAATTTCACTTTTTAATTCTGGGGTTCAAAAAAATGGTAATCCTAGGGAATCCTTTTATTATCCAAGTGTACATGATTTAACAATTTCCATATAAAAATGTTCAATAGGAACCTAGAATCATGAAAATTGTATAGTGTGCAAACAAAGATGACCAATGACCATAATTTTCATCAGGGAATTTATCCCATATAATTTACAACATAATAATAATATCCATACATAAGTCTTATGATTCAAATCACTATAACCATTAAAATTTAATTTACATATTTATTATCTTTGATTAGTGTGGCACAACTATGATCTGTAGGAAAAAAAGAGTAGATCCTCCCACATGATTCACAATTTTGGAGATATGAAGGAAAAATACCTACCTCAAAGGGTTGTCAACGTTCCTTTCACAAAAATGGATCACAAAATGGTCCTTCTATTTCCTCTCTTATGGGATTTACATCAAGCAAGGGATACAGCGACGCCACCACACCAATCATAGATAGAATAAGAACATGTTAGAAGATATGAAGAATATTTTCAATCACATTCCAAGGAGTTCATGAGGAAAAGAGACACCAACCCATGAGAAATAATTGAAATGGATGAAGAACACACCTCAGATTAATGATTTATTTCTACTTTTTGATAACGGATGATTGGTTATCGATTCTCATCAAAGGGATCTCCAAAATTCCTATGAGGGGACTACTGAGTCACCTTGGACAAGAGAGAGCACTATAGTAGTAGGTTTTATGAAAACCTGAGTGGATGGAATGTTTTAAAACATTAGAACATTGGGGTAATACATTACGTGTATTCGATATTCACACCATGTAATACCAAGGGGTCCACATTCTTTAAAAAATACATCGCCTCCCAATTTATTTTTATTTTTATGACACTGAAGAATTTTATGCCATGATCTAACTAGGAAAATAATTGAAACAGATATTTATTCCATGATACCTACTTACATTGCATATTATCCCAGAAGCATCTTTGATGTACCCCTAACATCTAAAAAAATCTTGGAAACTCCCCCAAAACTACCCAACACCCAAAATTAGAAAAGTAACAGACCCAAGGGAAACACATATTGTTACATCATATACCTAAAAAATGATTCTCACCCATAAAAATCCAAAACCATACCCAAATGGAAAAAGGGGCCTGAAAAACCACCCTATGTGACACCACTAAGGACTCTTGCCAGTCCTCAATCAATAAAACTAATTTGAAATGCCAACCAAATAACAAAAACCTCAACCGTTAAAAAATTTTACTATCTAACCACAAGAATCAATGAATTACATCCTCCATGTCAAGATAGTGTCTAATCTCTGCGGCTATGACTTGCCTGCACAGATTCAATCACATTGTAGGTAATGCACCAGGATTAGGAGTTATGACTTCCTCTTTTCACACATTAGTACTTTATCACACATCTCACCACTCGTAACACTACCAACAAAAAATAATTCATCCCATATAAAACAAGGTTCGGTAATTACACCATAAAACAAAACAAAATGAGGAAAAATTGAAACAAAATTTGGGTATTGGGAATGTATATGCGCTTCTCTCTCTCTTGTACCCTCCTCTAGTATACCATACCAGAATAACATGCAAACCAATTGAATGGTCCATCAACATAGAACCTTATCTTCATGATCTAGGATATAGAAGGGACACACAACACAGGTCTTATCATCCTCAATATCCAACAATCCCTAGTCAAGGTTTTAGAAGTCATCGTGAAGATACCGTAGAAGTTAAGAGACGTGGAATACATCATGGATCCTCTCCAACCATGGTGGTAATGAAAACAAATATTCCACTTTTCCAACTCATCCCTACACCTTGAAGGGTCCAATAAACCTGGGAGAAAGTTTCCTCCCCCTGCCGGACATCCTCTACCCACATCAAGGGGAAACCTCAAGAACACATGGTCTCCAACCTGAAACATTAAGGGACCCCTCCTGCGATCATCATATGATTTATTGAGGTCCTCCCCTACCTCTATCCTCTCATGATAAAGATGAAACTTTTTTTCATGTGCAAAACTACCTCCCTTCCAAGAACAACTGGCTCTCCAATGTCCATCTAGCACAATGGATAATGACACTGTCTTCTATGAGACTCCTAAAACATATCCATACTAATGGAAGAGTGAAAACTATTATTATAATAGAACTAAACCAAAGGTAGGTGTCACACCCAATATCTTCCAAGGACCAAGATACATGATCGTAACATATCACCCAATGTCTGGATAATATATCTAGTCTGCCTATTGGTCTGAGGGTGGAAGGTCATGATGAGGCGTAACTGGGTGAAAAATGAATTTTGAAATACCCTCCAGACCCATGAAGTAAAATTCATGTCTTGATTTGAGACGATTGATCTTCGCACTCCATGGAACCACACCACCTCATCCAAACAATACATTTCCCAGGAATCCACCACATTCAACTCCGTGCTCACTAATAAGTGGGCTCATTTCTTTAGCTGATCCCCTACAACCCAGATAACATCAGAGGATCCCTGAGCTATGGGTAACCCTGTGAAAAAATTAATTGAAATATCATCCCACTTAAACTCAATAACATACAACAGTTCAAATAAACCACAAAGAATATGGTGTTTTCCCTTCATCTACTGGGAAACAAATCATATTGTAACAAACTCCGCAACTACCCACTTCATCCCAGAATACCAAAACTACATCCCCAAGACATTATACATCTAAGAAATTTATGGTGTACCACTAAAGGTGAGTTCTGTAACTCCCAATGGGATCCCTCATGCATCTTCATTAGAACAACAAACCATCCATGGAACAACATATAGTTTTTACTGTCCTCCGACCATCCCTCAGATGCATAACCATGGACAACACAATCATGAAACACATCTTCATTTGAGTCTAGCCACTAAGAATCATCCACTTAATGTCTCAAAGAAGTCTACAATTTCATCGAAAACAAATAGCCTCCATCACCTTCCAGTCTTGTATCTATGTACAAGGCTACTAACTCCTCCATAACTTTCTGGTCATTCATAGATTCCCAAATAACCTCCTTCTACAACATACTTCTTAAAGAATCAGCTATGAAATTTCCCCTTCCTGTGGTGTTTGAGATCTCAAAATTATAATTTTGAAGAAACTCTATCTACCATTATAGTCTCATGTTCAAATCACATTGGGAAAATATATAAATCAAACTCTTGTTATCTATATAGAGCATAAAGAACTCCCCAATGAGGTAATACTACCACTAATTCTATGAAAACAAAACTATTAGTAGCTCCAAATCATGGTTGGAATATTTTTTTCCCCAGCGTCATAACTTTCTAAAATCATAAGAGGTAACTTATCACCACTCTGTCAATATGCATCCCAACCATAGGCAGTAAGCATCACAAAACACCACAAACCACACCCTTTATTTAGGACACTAAAGCACACAATAATTAAGAAACTTTCCCATAAGATTGTTGAACACTACTTGGAACCTCTGACTGCACAAAAAATATTTTCCTTTCGTATTAAAATATATCAATGGAGCAGAAATTAGAGGGAAATTGAGTATAAAACAATGATAATATCCAAAAAACCATAAAAACCAATAAAAATGGGAACTTATACCACATTATTCGGAGATTCCAAAGAATGAATTTCTTAAACCAATGAAATATTGACATTTATACCATTCTATGACACCACATTCTAGGGGAAATGAACCTATAGTGTACTTATCTTACAGTTGAACAACATTCCATTGACTTGGTTTCACCGAAGAACCTATAACAAAGCCCTACGATGCTCGACATGTTCTTCCTCGGACTTCATATATATCAAGATATAATATATTAATACAGTGAAGAACCTGTCAAGTAACTCATAAAATATAGAGTTCATAATCCCCATAAACATGGATGTTGCATTTGTAACACCGAAAAACTTGACTATGAACTTGAACTGTCGATACATGCACCTGAAAGCAGTCTTCAGGACATCGACCTACTTCACCCTGAACTGGAGATATCCAAACCGTAGATCAATCTTAGAAAACCAAAATTCCCCTCTCATATTTTCTAAAATATCACCTATCCTTGGGAGAGGGTAACAGTTCTTGACCACCACCTAATTAAACCTCTGGAAGTCTATGAAAAACTAAGACCACCATCCGCCTTATTTGCAAACAACACTTGAGCACCCCATGGGGATGCACTAGGTCACATAAATCCCTTATTCATCAGATCATCTATCTGAATCCTCAACTAACATAACCCAAGAATGTTCTATTTAATTACGAGCCATTAAAATCATAGAAACAACAAGTTACAAGTCTATCCCAAATGCAACATCACTTTAAGGGGGTAACATCACGAACTCCTTGGGTAAAACATCTAGGATATTCCAAATGACTATACGAACTTATAACATTTTTCCATCCATGGATTATTCTGATATCTTAACCAACAAAGAGAGAAGGGGATCAACATGCCAAATACCAACATTACAACCCCGCTCTCCAAAGAAAACCACACACCGACCATCCACATCTAAAAACACAAATATCCTCCAGAACCATTAAATAAAAGCATGAATAGATTTAAACCATTCAATGTAAATAATGAAATCCTATGTTTGAATCTATAGAATGTTGAGACCCCCATGGGACAAATGTGGTCCCATCATTAGGCTACACCACCATCGCATATCAAACAAGCTTGTCTGGAATTTGACTTGAATAATCAAAGTTGGGGGAACATGAAACCTCATTACGTCTAGTCCTATAGAATGATATAGAGTTGGTGAAAAAAATGAGTGTGCATATTCTGAATAAAATAAGTCCCAAACTAGAGTACTAAACAAAACGATCACACTTATGATGATCTCAAGCCCTAATGGAACCGTTGTCTTCACTGTGTGTAACTGACCTTAGCTAACACCTCTAAAACTCTATAGAAGACCGTCTCCATGACGACAACTTGTTCAAGGTACATGATAGATCTTGAGGCTGGCCCCTACGTTCTCTATCTCCCCAATGTGTACCATGAGCCTATTGTCCCTACTACTGAAACGACCAAGATGGAAAATGCTGTTGAGGCTTGTGATGAACCTGTCCACCTCCACCGTACTGAGTTCATATGACTTCTAGTCACTGATTATGAATATTTCTAAGGAATCCACAAATAAGACAACTTGGTCCCAATTACATATGATAATAATAGCTAATGCTAGCACTAGAAGGTCAGAATGTATACTGATGAGGTAAACACCATGTTGGTCAAACCATTAAGTATCTAGCACATGAGACCTACCAAAAGTAACCTATCCTCTCGAAGAACCCTTCCGGATCCCCTTTCATGGTTTACCTCCTCATGAGTGCATCTTCTGAACCACTCTTACCTTCTTCTAAACCTCAAATTATGTTTCTAATTTAATGTTAATAATCGCATACTAGCTATAAGGGTAAAGCACCTCCTCTAGATGTACCACACAAAACTCCTTATCCGGATAGAGACCAAACAAACAAAGGAGATACTTGATCTTAATCTCAATAACACGTAACGACATTCTTACCTACTGGAGGGATAGTTGAACCTACTTCTTCATATCATTCATGGTTAGGGAAAGTAATTCTTTTACGAATTATTTCTCAAAATCGACCCGCAGAATGATAGCTTCCTTTCACTCACCCAAGTACATCATCCACCATTGACGCACAACTCCTCACATTTGACTCACTTCCATTTGAACACAGTACTCTTTCCGGGCCTGAATCAAACTAATTCTGATCTCAAGCTCCTTAATCCATCTCTCCATCTCTATGCCTGGAACAATTCCCTCGTACATTCCTAAAGCATGCCATTGGAAAGCACGTAAAGTTCTATGCCACTGGTCATCCACCTATACTAAATCAAACAACTGCTGATCAACTCGATTATCATGTTATACCTCCACTTCTAGAGCCACACATGGACGACGACTACGATCCCTATCTAAAAAGGAAATAAATGATATTCTAATCCTAGGTACTATAGAATATAATATTCATTTTAACTTATTTAATTCGTTTATTTCGGTTTTTACCTATTTTAACCTTCATAATGCATCCCAAATCGAATAAGAACCCAAGCCATTATGATGCGTGTATCTTTATTATGGTCTCTATGTTACAAATGGTGTATCCTCACTTGGTCATTTGGTAGTATTAGAGTCCTTGTATCATATCACAAGACGACCTAAATTTCATGTCCTATCCTGTAATCCATGGCATGTGTCACACCTTAATATCACATAACACTATTTCCCTAGCAACCCAGGGAATCATAACTATGCATAACCCCAAACTCCATCCTATATTTCAAACATCACATCTAATACCATTCTATAATGACCCCTCAGTCCAAATATACCCCTCTTGGGATAGAAATGAAAAAAGGGGGATAATGATCCTTGAGTTCTGCTTCTAGTAGGCCCTAGGTTTGGAACTAGAAACAAGGTTATACAGGTCACACAATATTGAAGGCATTAACCATTTTTTGAAATAAGATTAGAAGATATGATGGATCATCCACAAAATAATTTCATAGATATATTTATATAAAATAATTTTATAACCATCTCATATGTATGTATAAAATAAAACTAGTTTAAGTATAGTGAAACTCCAAAGGAATGTACCAAAAATAAAGCTAATGTAGTGACTCTGCAGCAATCTGAAGGCCCAAGCTAGTAGTACCCATCACTATCCACGTAATCCTCATAGGATCCTGAAGATAGTTTTATAAATGAAGGGTGTGAATACAAGTATACTCATAATGAGACACTAAATTCACTCATGGACAGGTGAAAGGAAGACTACTGATTCCCCAGTGGTAAAATAAGAGAACTAAAGAACACCTAACATGGTATACTATACATCCCATCCTCACCAAGGAACAATAACAATGTAATGAAAGTAAAGTAATATGGTAAGCACATCGATTATAGGGTGCCCTACACTACTTCCCACTGGTTTAAATGCTCCTCCATAATGGAAAACATCCTCACACTTACACCTCTACTAAAAGAGCAACATCACAACCCTCCCTCACACACTTGTTCCCTATAAACCACATCACTTCCTACCCATATATATGTAGGACACAAACCACATACAAAACATACCCTCAAGACGCATGGTCTTTAAGCCAAATAACATCACCTTTTCCTCGTCGCCAACAACATCCCAAACCACATCACATCCCTACCCCAAAATCTTAGGCCACAAATCGTACCACATCCCACCAGAAGACACCAGGGCCTCACAGCACATATCTCATCTTGATGAAACCTGGAAAAGAACAACACATCTCATTTAGAAAACACATGGGAGAAACCACACATATAATCCCAAAAACACCAGGGAAAACACAACGTACACCCATACACTTGGGACATCCATACCACAACCATCTCAAAGAATCATAGACTATTGTCCTAGAAGATGGCGTATGAAATATAGGGTTTCTATCCATCCATCGTCCCACCAGGATGTTTGGGAATCACACACTCCCCCATGATGATTGGGGTGTTTGAAACACAGTGATCAACTAGTGTGGTGTGTATATAGAAATCACAAGGGAAATACAAGTATATATATATAATTCCAAACACTCAATTCCAACCATTGGGTTCTCAACAAACAACCATCTCACATCACTTCCAAATTTGTTTCTACCATTAAATGAACAACAAAACACACCAAGCCACAACCTCGTTTTAATTTATAACCAATTTAATAAATCATTACAATTCTTTATTCAAATAACATTTATTCATTACATTAACCAAATAGACCCTAGCAAGTTCAAATATTTATTAACCAATAATGTAATCAATTATTCAACTACTAAAAAGGATATTACCAAGAAGAGCACACAAAATGTAACACAATATAATTCACTCAGATAAATTTTGGGTGAATTTCACAAACTGATTTTCAACATCCATCCTCATGTAAATTCCTCTAAAATCCCATCCAAGAACAACTACATCCTTCCACACAATACATCAAAACTCGATCACAACTCTTCTATGAAACATTTCTCATCCATTCAAAAATTAATTAATCTCTGATCCTTAGATACCATTTTATATTTTTGTTGATGTGTTATCTATAAGTTTATCCACCACACCATTCAAACCAACCAACAACACACACCCATGCTTCACATATGTACCACAACATAAACCATGATTACCCACACATCACAACAACACCACTTATTTTCTTGAATTTTCATAAAATAAAGCCACATCTATCTTACACAACACATCACCCCACATAGCCAATAATAACACAATTCTATATTTAAAAAGGAATCCTTTTTTAATTTCACTTTTTAATAAATCAGTTATCATAGAAACTTGGTATTCCATGGTCATCCATTTATTATCCAATTGTACATGATATTCTAATTTCCATATACAAATGTAAAATAAGAACCAACCATCATGAAAAAATATTAGTGTGAACAAATGGACAACCAATTACTACAATTTTCATTGGGGGTGTTTAGCTAGTATAATGAAGAAAAAAACATAATAATATCAATCTATAAAACATTAGATTTAAATCCCTCTACCCATTTCTATTTAATTTACATAATTATTATCACCGATTAGTGTGGTGAATCTATTATTCATAGGGAAAAAATAGTAGACCCCTCCCACATGATACAATCAAATAAAATTAAAGGGAAAATCCATACCTCTATGGGGTGTCAATGATCTTCATATGAAAATGAATCAAACAACAGTAATTCAATTTCTTATCCCATGAGATATTCATCCACTTGGGGATGCAGCAGCACCACTACACTAATCAATGACCAAAGAACAAAATGTTAGAAGAGAGGGAGAACATTATCCCTCACATTACAAGGAGAGAGGGATGGAAAGAGATACCAAACTAGATAAAATCATTAAAATA
Organism: Viscum album; assembly: GCA_963277665.1. Lineage (NCBI taxonomy): Eukaryota > Viridiplantae > Streptophyta > Magnoliopsida > Santalales > Viscaceae > Viscum > Viscum album. The sequence continues at coordinate 527,556,612 of OY728150.1, forward strand.
GAAGAAGGATGCATCTCGGATAAAGAAAAGTATTGATACATATCGAAGATATATGCTCTGTGATCAATTCCCATCAAAGGGATCTCCAAAATACCAATGAGGTGACTACTAGGTCACATAAGAAAATTGATAGCACTATAGTCATAGGGTTTATGAAAACCCGAGTTGAAGAAATGTTTTAAAACATTAAATCATTAGGGGATTTCATGAAGTGAAATACCCATTAACAACATTTAATACATCGAGGCCCACTTTTGATGAAAAACCTATCGCCAATTAATTTTTTTTATATTTACCCCAAATAATTTCACACCATTAAATAACTAGTACAATCTATGAAAATGAGATTCACACTGTGAAACCAACTTTCAAGGTGTGTAATCACTACTACCTCTTTTCAGCACGTTTAACTTCTACAGATACTCTCCAAACCTCCCCTTAGCATCCCCCAAACCCATAACTAGAAATGTAATAGACTAGGTGGAAGCAAGGGCCACTAAATTTAACAATGTATTTTAAATTAGTATTTTCTTATGGGCATAACAATTCTCTAAGGAATCCTTTTTAGTACTTTGGTGGAAAGTTCATTTATTCCATTGGTTTGGGAGTGATGTTTAGTTGATTATTCATTTAAAACCTCATTTATTCCCTAATTATATTCCAAGGTATAATTATTGAAATAGGTACCATAATTAACTTACCAAGGAAAGTAGAGTTCATAATTGATGTAATATAAGGGTTTTGAGGAACTTACTAATAGTACGTGTGTCATCCTTTCTAGTGGTTTTGGACTCTCCCCTTATAGAAACATATTGAACCATAATAATAATATGGGATAATTCATTAGAATGTTTTTAAGGTACCATTAAATCAATTCCATAAACATCAATGATCATAAAAATTATTTAGGGATTTTGGGGCATTTCATTCCCTTTAGAAATTATCCCAAAAATTTTAGAAAGTGGGACATGAATGAAAAAATTCACGTGATCCCATTAAGAGTTTTATAAAGAAGAATGTAGATACAAGGAACTTTTGGGAGGTCCTTTATAGTCTATATTTTCCTCCTCTTTAAATTGAGTAGTTGAATTATAATATGGTGGAATGTTCATCTATATCAACACATCTCATGGTCAATATGTCAAACCCAATTTTCCAGGGTTTATTATCTTTAAAAAATAGTTTTTTGAATCATTTTTATTATTTTATTTTTGTTATTTTGAATATTTTTAATAAAAAAATAACTTATAAGTAATTTAATATTATAGGAAACCATGGTAACATTAATATGTGAGATGACAGATGATCAGTGGGAAATTCATGATTAATTAATGATTTTAGAATGATAAGAATTAGAAAATATACTCAAGTTATAAACCACATAATTTGATTTTAGAGTCCTATATTTTGTATCATGGTTAAATTCATCAAGTATTAGTATCTATTATATTATCCCTAGTTTAGAATCACTCTTCTTGAGTAAGAACATTAAATCAGAATGGATTATATATATGATGATTTTGGAACCTAAAAGAGAAGTCCATAATTTATTCGTGGAAATATATTTTAATAAAATTTATTTTTTATTAGTGGTGTTGTGATGTTGATTATTATATAGTGTTTTTGCGTAATAATAGAGGACATGAGAAATTTATCCTTTTCATTAACCATGAATAGCCACAAAATCTCAATAGGATGCACCAAATATCAATTGTAATGATAATGGCTAATATTGGGATTGGATTATCAGGAAAAATATAAGCATGACTTGGAGTTAAGTGTAGGAACTCTGAAAATACTTATTGAAATTGAATGTTACAATATTCGGGAGTTTTGAGTGATAATATGGGAAATAATACCAATTTTCTAAATTAATTTCCCATTGAACCTTTCGTGTACAAGGAATAATTTAATGTATCAAACTGATGTAAATTTAAGAAGTGACTAGATCACATCAATATTAACTATATTAACTTGAATATAATCTTGAGAAATTATTTTTCCCATTAAATTCCCATTAATAACTACGTATTGAAATTTTTAAAAATTCAATATAAGATTACATTTTACAATAGTTTTTAAGAATTGAGAGAGTGGATGTGAGTGGGATTCAAATGACTATCTCTAAATGGTAAAGTCATTCATGAAGTCCTCTATAAAATTTTAAATGAATTCAAAAAATATACTCAACATACACCTACAAAATATTTAATTATCATTAAAAATTCCAAAAGTATTTGTCTTATATGGGTATGTTCCAAGGTGGTAGGAGAATATTGCATTTTCCAAGTCTTAATGTGTGATTGGGATTTGGAAATATCTGCTGTATCGATCATGAAATCAATAACAAGACATTATGGATAATAATTTTGTCATTTTATCATGGAGAGGAAGTGGGTAGTGAACATTTCATGTTTCATCATTAAATTTATGATATATGATTCAAAAATTCCATTTTTTCACTCGAGTTGTGACCACTTCTCCATGTAAATTTGTGACAATAGTTATCCGATAATTCTTAGGAAAAAAATGAATAAATATAACATGTTCACTTTATGAAAATTAATATATATTATCATCTTGAAGGGCTTCAAAATATATTGCCTAACTACTTAGTTTATGAGTGGATTATGTTTTCGTTGATGTTATCTATTTCGTTTGTATGATTATTAATGATGTATGTGATCCATATAGTGGATATAGTGGAATCCAAGAAGTAATATAAGGTCCAAAATAAGGGCTTATAGTTTTCGAATAACTACATAAAACGTTTTTATTACATAGTTTAATTATGTAAATTATAGATATTTAATTGGAATGTGTGATCATGGAAATTGAATTCATACTTTAGGTGTGTTGGAAGAGGGTTCATATCAGTTTCATCAGTAATTTTTGAGATAGACAACTTAGGAACTTAAGTAGGGATTCTAGTTGTATTTTATTCAATTTTCCCAATCTAGTCCATGTTGGATTATTAGATATCAATGATAATATAGGATTCCATATATTTTTCAAGATCCTTTAGAACGATGGTGTTTTTAAATGAATGATCAACATCATCTTCTATAATTATGACTTGAAAGTCGTGGTAATGATTTCCAAAAATCCACTCACATTAGAACATGATGAATAAGATGTAACATAGTTTAATCCACCTTTTTTTATTTTCCTCAGACTCCTAGATAGATAATAGAAATTTATCATCTAAGAGGTATCACATGGCTTGGAAAATATTGAACTTGACCAATTGTTCACAAAATTCCTTGTATAAGATGAGTTCATGGATATAATGTTTTGTTTTATCTATCATAAGGAATGGACTTCCTAGAATCATGGTAGATCAAGAAATATATTTATTAACAACCATGGAAAGGATATATAAAGTGGATTGGAAGATAATATCATTGACATAGAAAAGTACATACTTGATCATTCCATCATGAATGGAAGAGCATTGATTGGATAACTAAATAAATGCACTCATTGGGTACAAGAGACCAAGAAACATTTTAGAGAAGATGAATTTGGTAATGACCATGATCAAGGATCCTAGGAATATGAGTTAATCATCACTGTTGAAACTCCCTATATGGAATTGAATATTTAAGGTCCCAGGATTATTTCACTTCATGGGAGTAGATTGTTAGGTTGAAACTTTTTTAATTTTCTTACACTATATCTTATAGGTGCACATATCCATACGAAACATGTAATGCCTAGGGATTTACATTGATGGAATACAATATGGTAATGTTTATTTCAAAATATCTAAATATATTTATTATTTTACAATATGGGTTATAGTGCTTATTTGGATTACATATTTCTTATGAAAAATAAATTAGGTTCTATAGTGGGAAATATGGAGTTTATCTAATCAATTTAGGTTTTTTTGGAGTTTTTTTTGTTTTTCATATTCAACATTTAAATATTTTTTAGTGTATTAATAATGAGACATAACAATTTTTATTATAGATTAGAGACCTGTTTCATTTACATTCCCTAATAGACTAGGTATCAGTTAGCTAGTAGTCAAGATGATTTGTATCGTGTTATTGGCTTATGTGGGATGGAAGTTGTTTAATTTAATATTCAATATTTTTTTTATTATAGAATGTGTGATGGAGGAAATATCCTCCACATAACAATCTCATTTCTTCTTAGAAGAAAAGGATTTCCCCACATTTTTATTTCAATGACTTGGGTTTTAGAGAAATTTATTTTATTGGGTTGCGAATTTAGAAGACTTTCTAGTATATTGGAAATTGGGAGGAATACAATTTCTCTTTATATTTTTATGAATAAAACAATAAGGTTTTTGGAGGATACTCAAAACGTGAACATATTGGAATTGGTATGTATCTTGAGGAGTGAATTTATGGGATTAGAAGATGGTATAACCATATATCAAGATTATATGACCTTTATATCCTAGGAAATATGTTTGAGAGAAGGGATCATAGTGGAGTTGGTTGGAGATTCTAAAAAATGTACTTGGATATTTAGGGTCTGTTTTCCTAGAGGAAAATGTTTTGGTGAGATCCATAGGACTAGTAGAATCTAAGGGATAATCATTTAGTTATGTATAGAAGTTAGTTAGATGAGCTGGTGGCTATATATTCCATTGTTTTTGACATGTCCTAAGAACATAGACTATAGTAACAATGATTTTGGGGATTTTAGTGACATTTCTAGTTATTGTACAATACTTTTACGCTAAATCATCCACTAAATCAACTTTTTGGGCTCTATGGATTGATTATCAGGGACTATTTTGACATGATCATCTTCTTGATATATAAATGTTACAGGTTTGTAACCATGTTTCTCTTGATATATCTTACCACTATATGTTTTTTTTCTAATAACAGTACTTCCACTTGAAACATTAATGAGATTTTGATCCACATCCAATAACCCCTAATAAACATTTTTTATTAGTTTTTGGTTATGTATTTAGTGTTATGGGTAAGTTTTCATTTCCCTTTTGAACCTCTACCAGTACTCATGGATTGGTTTATTAGAAAACTAAGAATACAACTAATTTCCTTTTAGATATAAGTAGTCTAAGTAGTAGGAAATAGATTTTTATAAAATGAGATACTTCCTAAAATTCAATTATTTTATAGAACCAAGTGGGATGTAGTAGTTACATGATAAGGTAGGGTCATCTTCGGAGAATATGAGTTCTCAAATATAGATTTGTTCCTTCTAAACCCTATTAGGCTTCATGGAAAATCAAAATATTCGAAACTATTTGAGGTGAAGATGAGTATCCTCGCCAGATAGACATTGGAAATTAGGTAAAAGATGAAACATTGACTATTTGAGTTCGAAATAAATGTTTTTTGTATATTTAATATTATGGGGTGGTAATTCATATTAGGGGTAGTGATTTCTATTAGGGTTCTTTCCTTATGGTTTTCTATATTTAGATCAATTGGATGGAAACTTTTTTTTATCATTCCAAATGTTCCCTCTAATTCATATATGTGTTTGACCAATTTAAGGGTTAAACCGATATAAGTTATTTTTTGGGAGGATATAAGTAATTCTGATTAAATCAATGTTTTATTTTATGGAAAAATGTGGTGAAGATTGGGAATTCGAGTTTTTCTCAATGGGTTTCATAAGTTTTTTTTTGTTTTGTGATTATTATATTTTTTTTATTTTTTTACAAAAATAATAAAAACCAAACTGCTAATTACATCATCCTCGATACTATTTAATACACAATATTTCTTATGATCTTCTATAATGTCCATATTGGAACTTGGGTTGAATCCTTAGCAATATTACTGTATTTTGGAGTCAACTATTTTTTCCTTTTAGAAATTGTGGGTTTTTTACAGAGTGAAGGTGAAAATATTAATTGGTGACTTTAATTAAATAATTTAAGAAATATTGTGGTATTTTATTTATTTGGGATTTAATATTATTATTTCCATGGGATTTATGATATATTGAATTAAATTAATACCTGAAATAAATTACAATATTGATCGGAATTCCCAAATATTTGGGCTTTAATCCTAGACTAAAATAGGGTACTAATATCAATCAATAATTATTTATATAATTGTATTTATTATTCCAATAATCCATAAAATCCAATTTTTTATCCAATAATTTCAGTAATCTAAGTCATTTTATGTTTTATCTTACACAATTTTAATGTGTGTAATATTTTACAACCAAAAGATCTCAATCCCTTGATATCCCCAAATTATGAATCTTTCCAATAGATAATTTAGTCATCCATTTAGATGGTCACTAATCTGGTTCTTTATTTTTATTATGAAGAGTTAAAATATGAGAAATATGAACAAGTAAAAAAATAGTTTTGTGTTGAACAAACACATAAATGATGAAGGGATTTAAACACACGCGTTGGATAGAATTACAATGTGAAAAATGGGAGGGTTTTCCACAAAAGATTATCTATTTTAATACCATTAGAATTGAAAAATATATGGTGGATGATAATAATATATTATGATAATGATAAATACATTAAACATCAATTGAAATTATGATCACATATACAAAATTACACTTGAAAACAGTTAAAGTACACATAATGAAATAGTATAGGAATGGTCTATCAAGTAGAAACATTAGTTTAAGTGTTCCTAATAGAAACATTAAAATTCTATGGTCATACCAATATATCCTCCTAAGTGATTATGTGACAATCCCTTGTATAGATAATAGGGGAATGTATTTATTACACAAGGTGGTGGTATGTATTCCTTCGAAAACAACTCTACAAGTTGGATCATCCATTTGATCATTAGTAAATATGAATCATGTTATATATTATTATGAAAAGTGTTATATTGAAATGTTTAAAGATCAGCCTTAAAATTTGGAATTTGTGAGACTTTTGGAGCTATATTTATCTTTTTTTATAAACCATGTCTTGTTGTCAATAAATATTCAGAATTTTCAATAGACTAAATATAAATGAATTTATGGCTATGAATATTCTATAATATCTAACCATAATCATCCAAAGAAATTACGAACATAAATCCCTAATTTCTACCTATAAATGTTTAGCTCAACTTGGCAAGCATATTGGGAGTAATGTCAATAAGTGTGGTTTTTTTTAAATCTTAAACAAAATATTGTGATGGATATTTAAGCATTGATTGAGAACCATTAAATATGATTTGGACCATGGAATATTTATCAAATATGTTTTTTCATATCCTATAAAATATTATATATTTGTAAAAAAATTGTACTTCTGGATTGAATCCATAAATATAGTCACCATGGCTAATCGAGTTCTCTCCGCAGATTCAGCGGGCCTTTTATTGTGGTCTATAGAGCCCTTCAGATGGCCGAATTATCTAGATCACCAAAATATGGATTTTTATGAATTAAAATAACTGATATAATAGAATAATAATAAAATAATTTATAAAATAATATGGAATTATATGTTCAAAATACCAATTTTTTAAAAAATTGTATTAATTCAATCAATGCTCACAAATTTTATTTAATATTAAAACATGGGGATTTCATGTTAATTATGAAAATATCTATACAAATAATTTAGGGGAGTGGAAATTGTTTTAATTAAATTAATAACATCAACACCCACACACTTAGTCTTATTCATTTCATCATGTAAAATAAATACAAAACCCCAAAAAATCAATTTCAGTCAAAATTAAATATTATGTTTTTTAACTATCAAACTAAGGTATAAACTACTTCACATATCCAAAAGTAATTCCTCCACATTTTATATTGTAATATTATGTCAAAAAGTTCATTTTTATTTTCCAAAACAAGAATTGAAAAATGTTTTCAATGAAAAACTGACCCCCCTCATGATGATGTATATGTTCTGATGAGGGTATACTCATTCACATAAAATTTTGAAAATGAAATTTTTTGAAATGGATAATATCTTCCATTAATTTTAAAAAATTGATAAATAATCAAGAGGTATTTTTATGTGGGTTTTATGGCTGCTGGATTTTTGAAATATAACTTCTAATGGAGGGGAAAATAGGGGAGAACAACATCATAGAGAAAGAAATACACAATTTTTGATATTATACAAATAATGAAATGGAAGCACATATTTATAATGGTGAAAATATGTAAATATAGAAAATATAAATGGAAAATTAGAAATAAATAGATGGATTATATACAAATCTTAAAACATATCCTAATTACGTGAGAAAACACCCTTTAAAGGGTTTTTTTGTCTTTTTTTAGTTTTTCTATATTTACATTTGGAAAAATATCACAATCATCTCCCAAACCTTGTTTGATCTCATAATTACATTAATTATAATAATTATAAAAAGATTAAATGTTGAGGAAGATCAGTTTTCATCCTACCCAAGTCACAACCAATTATTTTCAATTTCTAGTTTTTTTCACATTATTTTTTATTTTTTCATGAATAATTTTGATTACAATTTCTTAAAAATGATATAAAAAAATCCATTCCCAAAACACACTAAATCAAAACCACTATCATCCCAAATAGAAATCTATAATGCTTTTATATAATGTGTATTGTGGCATTGAGGATTAATTCTCATTGATCATACAATATTTTGCAGCCATTTGTATTTGTTTTGTATTTTTGAAAAGGGGTGGTGTGCTTGTAGAGCATATGTGAAATTATTGATTAATAAATTTAATTTAATATTTAAAAATATATTTATGTGTGTTCATTATTATCAATGTAGGATTATGATATTCATAATATTTATGTTATATTACATTATATTAGCAACCACATCACAAGATATTTTTTATTGAAATTCCAAGATATTGAGGAATTAATCCAAGCCCCAAATAACATACTAATCTAAATAAATAATAGTTTATGGAATTTTATTTATGGTTCCATTCATACATGGCATTAATATTTTATTCCAAAAATTTCATTAATTTATGGAATTTTATGATTCAATATGCACAATGTTAACATAATGAATATTTAATGACTAAAACCTCTCAATCACATGACACCTTGAAATTATGACTCACCCTAATGTTTGATTTACTCATGCATTGAGATGGTTTGTAATATAATTTATGATGTTTATGATGATAATCTAAATGAAGAAGAAAATGAACTAGGTAATAAAAGAGGTATATGATGAACAACCACATGAATGATGAAGGTTGTTGAACCTACACTTGGGAATGAGTGAGAATGTGAAAATGTGATGGGTTTTAAAATCAATTTAAACTATTTTAAGACCATTAATATAAAAAAATTCATTTTGGATGAGAATAATAGAATATGAAGATTGGATTTTCATTAAACATAAATTTAAATTACAATCACATATATACAATCACAATTGAGAACCCATGATGTACATGAAAATAAAGAGTGAATGAATTTCCATTCAAGTATAAAATTATGTTTTTATGGTCCTACCAATAAATTTAAAAGGAAATGTTAATTACAATATATCCATATATTTGAAGAAAAGATAACACATTATAAGGAGAATAGGGGAATGTAGCCATATCTTGAGGTGGTGACATGTTTGCATTCCAAAACAACCCTTCACATTTGATCGATTATTTGACAATTTAGACCATTGAATCATAAAAAATCCTCTATATAAAAGGTATAGAAACTTATTTTGGAAGTCCCCTCTAAAAATAATGTATCCATTGATCTTTTGGAGATAATTTTATAGTTACATTATTTAACCACATGTTGTTATAGATAAATACCTTCAATTGTTCAACAAAATAAATAAAAATTAATATATATCTAGTAAGATTCCACCATATCCAACTAAAATATTCTATAATGTTTGGTACCTATTTCTTGAATTGCAACCCAAAAAATTATAGCTCATTTTGTAAAGTGTGTTAAGTGAAAATTTATGAATTGTGATATATTTTAAAATCCATGAAATACTTTTGGTATGGATATTCATTCATGGATTGGGAGCCATTAACAATGATTTAGGCCTTAAATTAGCTTCCCCTTATTTTTTAAATATCATAGAAAGTAGTTTAAAGATTCATAAAATTTCATCTTCATGATTGAGCACATAAATTTAATCTTAAGAAATGGTTCAGTTTTCTTCATAGATTCTGTAGGGCTTCTTATGTTGTCTATCTGGCCATTTGAATATCTGAATTGGCAAAATATTTTGTTGAATTATTTGTTTTAGTTTTCATTAGTAACATTAAAAAACATGAATCAAACCATTCATGTTATTATATTTAATTATATGATAAAAATATTAAACTCACAAGAATCTTGAATAAATCAATCAATGCCAAAAAATTATAATAAATATTTTAACATGGGAATTTCCTAGTAATTATGAATTTTTAGTTCAAAATAATTAAAGGGGTAAATAATAATGTTATTAATAAATGAATAAAACAAACACCCCAGAATCATTAATTATATAGTCCTCATGTACAAAAAATAGAAAAAATATAATTTTTTCAACCACTAAATATTATTAAAAATATCACCAATCATGGGAGGTCTAAACAAGTTATCATATTCATAAATAATTCCACTAAAAAGTTTCACTAGATACTTGTTTTAAAACAATTCCTTTTATATTAAAAAATTTTCTAATGGAAAATGAGGGAACTTAAAACTCACTTTTCTCAAGATAATGTAAATTAATTGATTGGGTTCAGTCATTTACTAACCAAAAGTGAATATAATAATGTTTTTAGATATCTTATATTTAATTCACTAGAATAAAGTGAAATTGAATCATTATTTAATTTTTGAGGCTTTTCATTGGCTCTTGGATGATAGGAATATAATGGCCAATATAGAAGAAAAGATGGCGGGGCCTTCAATATAGGAAAATAAATGCATAAATTTTGAAATGAGTGATTAAAGGAAATGGAAATACATATTTAAAATGACATGAATGTTTCTCGAAAGGCAAAGGATATATAAAATTGAATGTTTTTTAAAAATGGAATATCTAGAAAATATTTAACTAACCCAAACGACTCAAGAATGAATGTTACAAGTTTTTATTTTCCTCTTTTTTCAATATATTTCTTATTTGGAAGCTTCACATGGAATATATATCACATTAATATCAAATTCCTCACTTGATCTCCTCATGATTGTTATTATAATTTTTATAATAAGTTCAAATGTATTTGAATATTAGTTTTTGACCTACCCATGTGATATCTTTTTTTTCTTTTTTCACATTTTTTCATTTTATTTTTACCAATGTTAAAAAAATTCTAAAAAATAAATAAATAGAAATAATTTCCCATACCTCACTTAATATAAAACTTCCCCAGACATAAATAGATTCTTTCTATAAGCAGTATGATGACACATTTAAAATCAATGAAAGGGAAACCAAATTGAAATCCAATCTATGACACATAAATTTATAGAAATAATTCAATGAAAATACTTGTATATTTTGGGTTGGTAAAGTTTATTTCATGTAATGTGGATAGAAAAAGTTTCTCATAAGTTCAATGGGGTTTTAAAATAAGGATTAAAATAAGGATAATGGAATTTGTTTTTAGATATTTTAATTCTCATGCTATTCTACAAATTCATATATTATATTAATGCACAAAAAGTAATTATTCAACTAAAAGTTAAAAAATAATAGGACTCAAAATTAGAGGTGAAAAACAAAAAGTATTAAATTATTTTTATTGGTGACCATGGAATGAATGTTGATGGTGTTTTTGATGTTAGGGGAAAATCAATTTCCAAATCATAAATTGTGTATTCAAATATTATTGGTCCAGACAAAAAATGGTTTATAAAATTGTATGATTTGAATAGGAAATTTTTAGATGAAAATAATTCAAAATACCCCCATAATGGTTGGAAAAAAATAAAAATTGTAAGGTGAGTTTTAATGAAAAAAATTTTCTTTAGGTTTTATTTTTTTATTTGTGAAAAAACACCCATAAAAATATTGAAATAAAATGAAATTGTGGATGAATAAATTGGTAACAAAATATAGAGAGAATATGAGAATGAATTTGCAAGAGGAAGAAATTGGGGAAAAGATAGAGAGTGAGAGAGAGAAATGGAGAGTTGGAGAGTGTGAGGAGGATGATATGGAGAGGTATTTAAAGGGAAATATGTTCCCCTATATTGGAATTAAAGGGTCTATGTTTCTGTCCAATAGTCGGTCGAATCCAGTGGTTGGGTATTTAGTGTAAGTCGATGTTGTTCCTATGGTTTATATCCTCCCATGTTGACGTTTTAACCGATATCCATAAACATTGAATATACTTTTAGAAGAGTGGTCTTGGAAATGCTTTTCACCAAATTGGTAAACATTTTAAAAAATCAAACACCCTTCCAAATGATAATATAACATACTTATGTGAATAAAGATAAATAATTAATGATAATTTACTTTTGAGCTTCATGAAATACCATTCACATGATGTTTTTGTCATAGAGTGCCTTATATTTTGCTTTATAGACATTGGAATTCTCAAAGGAATCTAGTTGAATCTCCCCCAGTTCATTTAAATAAAAAAATTATAACATCTCTAGACTTTTCACTATCAAAATTTAAAGATTACACATCACAAAATAATTTATGTTGTATTTGAAATAGTAAATGAATAACATTACCAAAAACTAAATTTAAAGGATATATCCTAATAGTTGTTTTATAGGTATTTTATTAATCCAAAATCCCTTCATCAGTTCTTTTATAAAAACCTTTTTTACGGGATTAGTTATTCTCCCAATAACTCTTTTCACTTCTCTACCAAGAATCTCATCCATGTCTTTAGTTTGGGGCTGACATGTAATTGACTTTTTTAGTATGAATCCATTATTTTTAAAAATATATTTCACGGTTTGATCATAGAAATTGATTTTTAAGTAAATTACAAGTCTTAAAGAGTCCAAATTGATTGAAGAAATAGGTTTTGAGTAAATCACTAAATGTATGTATAGTGACCTAGGTTTAACATATATTTATATTACATCATTTTATTTGAATATTTCATATCTTTTGAAAATATATGCCTGAGGACCATAATAGATTAGTTACATTGGAAACATGGAAAAAAAATCATCTATACAGGAGAAATATCTTCATAATCTCCGATAAATATCTTCCACTTTAGTACATCTACCTAAAATCATTATTCGTATCTTGGAGAAAGGAAATATAAGAAAAGGGTAATTTTAGATCCTTAGTAAGGGTATATAAAAAAACATGTAATTATAAGATGAAAAAAGGGAATGAAACTTGAGATTAATTTTTTGAGAACATACCATGCATATCATAGATCATAATAATGATTTTGTATTCATAAGACATGAAGCATAAAAAAATTACAAACATTAGCCGTGAAAGAATAACATATGAATAAAACATGTAATTATGGAAAACACATAAAAACCCATATGTAAGGTGGCCAACCAAGTCCTTTGTAACATGTTAGGCTAGGTTTAATCAGCCATGTACCTGCTTTGGGATTAATACTCTTTCCAATGTACCCAGTTGATTCAGGCATGGGATATCCTCTCGTGTACCATCTTGTTTCAGGCTTGGGATGTCCTCCCATTTACCCTATTGTTTTAGGGTTAGTATTTTCTTCTGTTTATCCTCTTCTTTCATGATTGGGATTAACTCCCTTTACCCTCACATTTTGTTCTTGGTATTTCAACCCATTTACCCTTTTTTTGGGCATTGAATTCCCTTATATGTACCATTTGTGATCATGAAACACATTTCACTACCCTAGGAATTAGGGGAGATATAGTTTCCACCCGTCACATAATGAAATCACAGGATCATGTGCCAAAAAACATTTATCATATCATTACATGTGAAAATTAAGGGTTATATAAACATCAAATCATAGCCCACAATGTAAAATGAATATCATTAATATCTTATCAAATCATAACCTTTTGGAAACAGATAGGTTTCATAACAATTTCTCCAAAGCATACCTGGTGAAAATAAGTGGGTTCCAAAAGCATACAAATAGTGGAAGAGAAAAAAATTTCAACAAAAATTTAACCAAGTTTGATAAATGGGTCTCATAATGACCACAAAATTAGCGATAACACATTCAGGTAAATTTGATTAATGGAACCTTTAGATCATTTCCTAAGAATTAATGAGTGACATGAACAAGTGTAATCATATATGGAAATAATTTTTAAATACCTTTCAAAAACTATTTCTTGGGGAAAATATACTTTCTTCTTTTAAAATTAGTATTTAGTACATATAACCATTCATAATAATATATATAGAAAATAAATGTATAACATATAAAGAAGACATGAAATCATATGAAAAGATTTTCCCTTGAAAACATATCAAATAAGCATCAAAACATGTTTCTTAAAAAACATATTCAAAACATATAATGAAAGATAAATTTTGTTAGAAAATCATTTCTTTGAAAATACATTGTAAACCTATATATAAAGAATTAAATTTCTGGAAAACCATTTTTCTTAAAAATTTATAAAATTAGTTTGAAATTTTCTTAAAAAACATTTATTTCACTAAAACATATAAATGAAGGTTGAAATACTTTGAAAACCATTCTTCTTGAAAACATATAAATGAATGTTGAAAATTTTTGGTAACCCATATTCATTGAAAACATATAAAATAATCTTTAAAACGTTTTAAACCCATTTTATTTTAAAATATAATTTAAAACAAATTCTACAAAATAACCATTAAGCATGAAAATAATTATTCAAATCATTGATGGAGGAAAAATCTATACATTTCATATGACGTAAATTGAATATTCCTTTTTCATGGTAAAAAGGATTGAATGTTACCTCAAATGAAAAGTAAATAAAAAAATTTCTTTGAAAAAATTGTTAATATAAATAAAGTGTAAAAATTTATTTTAATTATTTTAAGAGATTATTATAAAACTCTTGGAAGCCCATTTTAGAAATGTTTAATTTTTGAAGAACAAACCTTTCTTACCAAAGTGAAGGTAAATTTGGTCATTATTAAAAATAGTTTCTTAACGATATTATATTCCAAATAGTATAAAATGGTAAAACTAAAAAATATATGATGAATATTTTTATTAAATTAAAATTCATGAATTTATTGAGATATGGAACATCATAATTCTACAAATGAATCACAACCATAAACAATCTTTAAAAGTAATGGGATAGTTTAAATAAACTCTTATCACATGGTAACTTGGGATCATACACTATATGTAAAAAAAATTAAATAAAGCATAAAGTATCATGAAAATAAGAAGGTTTATGATATAACATGTGAAATTTAATTATATAAGAATTTTGGTTCATAAAAAAACATGAGTCTCAAAGAAGGAAAATTGATACAAAATTATTTCACAGATTTGGAAGCATTTGAAACTTAATCCCAATGAAAGATATATCATAAAATGTATATGTGAATACCAATAAATATAAGTATCATATACATAGAATACATTCATGGGAAGTACATACAACATACAAAATGGAAGAGTGGATAACAAAGCATCTATCACATAGAAATAAAAAGTGAGATAAAATCACCTAACCTTGTGACTTGACTCTCACCGTACACATCAAAACTCCTATATAAGAAGTATAAATTTATTGTAAATATTTTATAGAACCATATTATTATATATAAGATACCATATATGGTTTTATTATGACCTTATATTACTACTTGGTAGCAAACCAATGATAAGGTTTCACTTCTGACAATATTCTATTAATTATTCAGATATGACTTAAATTGATTTATATATTGAATTTATAGGTTATATCATAATTTACATAATTTAAACTGTGATATAAATATAATTTATATGAAGTATATTTTTATTATAATAATCTATATAATATATAATTATGAAATATAATAAATCGTTTTTGGAGATGGTAGGTTTTACGTACACATGAACTCTGATTCTGTTTAATTGTCATGGTGAGTGTAAAAAACAAAAAGAAATATGAATATATATATATAATTAATACATTATATTGATTATATAATTGATATATCATATATATTCTATAAATTTAAACATAATATATCAATGTAGTGTATGAAATAATCACATCTCATTAATGGGGAAGTAGTACACACTTCCTCAAATGAAATTAATGCATTAACACAAAATGGAACGTAAAAAATATAAGTGTTGGGAAAAGGGATAAATTATATTAAATACATAATAAATTTTTTATATCAAATATAAAAAACTTGTTTTAACCATAATTGCCACCATAGTATGATGTAATGGAAATATGGAAAATCATCATTTGATGAGGCGATAGTTCGACCTAAACAGAAATTATAAGTTCCTTACACATTAGATGGTGGTTTCTATAAGTTTAGGTTAAATAATATTCATAAAAACATATTAGTATATTTAGGATACTTTTGTTGTAATATAATCATATAATAAAGAGAGTTGGAGGGCATTGATAAGGAAAATAAAAAGAAAGGAATTGAGAGAAGATGTTACTGCTTAATGAGGTATCTCTTTTTGGTTTGTGCCAAAAGGCTTATTTGGATTTACTTTAACCCAAGACAAGGCATAAATAAGGAATATAGGGTTTTTGGGAACTGAATTGGGTAAATATTTTATGAACATAATAGTTTTGAGAGGTTTGAAGAAGTGGGAGAGTTGGTTACCCTTTATTGGGAAGGAAAAGGGATCAGAGGGAATTTTTGAAAACAAGTTAGTTGTAAACATATTCATAAGAAAGTCCTAAAATCCAACATAATTAAATTATATATGGTTTATGGAAAAATAATATCCATAAAATGGGTTTTGGAGAAGTGGATAGGACATTTGGGCCCAAAATATTGGTGTTTAATCCCTAATAAAACTTCTTTTAACTTCAATTGTTGCGATTGATTTTAATCATTATTATTAATATTTTTGGTAAAATATTTTATTGATATTATTAGACTCTAAATATTTTACTTATTAAAATTGTTTTTTTATGAATTTTAATTCATAGAAGCAGAAATATTAAGATTATTTCTAATCTCTCCGATGAGTGGAAATAATGTGGTTTTAAAGTAGATAAATGTTCAAAAGTTTGTTATGTTTTTATATTCAAATTCAAAGTGAAATTGATTATAATTTCCAAAATGGTACTAATAAATTTATAATTGATCTAATCTGACCTTAAATGAAATTTAAATTATAATTTACCTTTAATAATTATTTAAAAAAAATATAAATTTATTAACTAAAATGTAGTATTATTTACTACTCATTAAAAAATGAAGTATCTCAAAAAAATCACATAAATTCACCCTAATCTAATTTTGACATTCTAAATAAAAAAATATATTTATTTTACCAGTTTAAATTTAAAAATGCATCTATAATTAATTTTATTATTATGAAGCAGTTTCATCAAAAAATATAATTTTTAAACATTAAAGGACTACCAAAAGTCATATCATTCATTAAAAATATGTTTTATCTGTATAAAAAATTATAAATAATATAATAAAATTAGTTATTTATAGTAATATAACTATGTTTTGAGGCTAGTTTATTATTATATCTATTAAATAATTATAAAAAAGTGTTTTTTTATAGAAACATCACTGTTGTGTGTAACATAGGCCAAGTTGATGTTGTGAGTAGTGCAAGAAAATTCTATATTTATTGTAGAGAAAGCAAAGTTAGTAATTCATGTAGTTCAAGACAATTTGATATTGCATGAAATGAATATTGGAAATTGTTTTAATATATATATATATATATTTATATTTTACCAGTGTAACTTGAAATGAAAAATATAAATAAGATAAATTAATTTGACAAAGAATATTTCAGAAAATCGCAGCGTGTTACATTCTACTCCCCTCAAAATTAATTTTACCCATGAAATTCATCTAGGTTATCAAAGGATTAGTACTAAAAAGATTCATTAATAGAAACTCATATCCTAAAAATGAATACTAAAACATCCCTTAAAAAGGAATGTTTGGACAACAACCGTTACCCATAGTAACATATAACTATGTTTTCACATAGGAGAACATAGGTTAGAAGTGAAAACATAGAAATGGAAGAGAAAGATAAATATCATGTTCTGGTTGGGAGTGAGAGAGAACAAGGTCAGGATAAACGTATCAATCAGAAATCCATATATCATAGACGACCTAATGTGCCTTCTGATTTATAAGAAAATTTAATAGGGTAAAAATTTTTGTTTCAGATTATTTTTCTTATTGATGAAGAATTTTTTTGAAAATATATACTTTCATGCTTTCAAGAAAACCTGAACCTTTGTTTGTCCTTGTTAAAATTCACCAATTTATCTAAAAATGAAGTAGAATTTTTCATTTTTTATTTACTAACAGATAATTATACCCATGGTATGACATCCCATTTTTCATTAGTTTTCGTCAACACATATTAGTTTGAACATGCTTTCGAATATGCATAAATCCTCATAAGAAGAGATAACACATTAATATTACTAACGTCATATGAAGGTTAAATTAAACATTCCTTAATCTTTTAACCTTGTAACCCCTGTTTAAGACAAAAATAAAAATCATTATACATAATGTTATGAAATTTCATTTACATTGACCCCAAATATATCATAAAGTACAACTTTTTTCACATTCTAAGATTGTGAATCCCCTTATGGTATATTTTCTTAAAACATGATATAACCTTAATTACCATAAATCTATTTGGAAAAAATGAATGCTTCCTTATTATAATGAATAAAGATAAATTAATTAAATCCAAATTTTTTTAAACTTCATCCTTGATGACATATACCACTTTATAAACCAATCCGTAATCATATCCGGGGTAGTCAGTACCTTCTAATTCACTTATTTATATCCAACATTTCTCATATCATAAAGATAACTGTCTAAACATTAGGAAGAAATTAAGGGTTATCTTTCACTTAATCTTGTTCTTCACATAAATATCAACTTTTCATTAAGTAAATTTTCTTATCCATGATAAATATTTTACATATTCTTGAAAATCCATAGCAACAAACAAAAACTTAATAATCCTTATATAATTCATGATTATGAATTCTTAGATCCAAATACATAAATAAATCAATCCTTCACCTTTAAGAGTTGAGATGGAATATTTCATTCATTGGTTTAGAAGTATATTCTAATGTATGGACATTTAATTGGGTAATTCCCATGTTCTCTATAGATGAGACATTAAAATCCATGATAATTCATCACCACATGACCCTTTTTCCAACTTTGATAAAATCTTACGCTTTATTTGAGGTATTCCTCAATGTTCTTACAACCTTCTTATTGACATGGAGTAATATGAATATTCTTTCATCTAAGCTCTTTATAATATAAATATTTAAAAATTTCCATCATTTTCTTATTCAATGTGTTAGAAATATTTCCAATGTTCACATTATTAATCATATACTGTGATAGCTGATTCAGCAGAATTGAAATCTCTTTCCCTCCAATCATTATCTAGTTTCTTTTCACATAATCACTGGATTCCTCATAAGACTTATTGTTTACCTAGTTACTTTAAGTATCCTCAATTAACTAAAACAATGAATAAAGTTTTGATCATTACTTATCAAAACATAAATCTATATAGCCATGAAATTATTTACTTATTGGGTTATTAAATCATGAAACCTTCTTTATTATAAAACAACATTGATTTATAAATCAACGTGTAAAGTAAGTCATGTTGTTATGTACCAGATTACCTCAAGTTGAGACTGAAACATCTTGTCTAAGTTGAAACCCCTAGGCACATTTGTACCAAATCTACATCCACTTTTATTTATAGACATGGATGTATTACTTGAAAACTACTCACTCTATCCTTTACCAAGTTTTCATGAATGTTTCTAAAACATTGACTCATCCTTATACATATCATAAGATACATACCTAGATATATCCATATAGATTTTCCTAAGGATCTATTTTTTTCTCATCTTAGTTCCCATATATTTACTAATCCTTTTAATTAATACCAAATATAGATACCCAGGATTAACATACATGGATATAAGATCATTTTTTATAAATATTTAGTACATTGCAAAAATATATGCCCAAGGACAGTGATTGTTTAGTGAATTTGAAAACACTGAAACAAAAAAATTTATCGTTGTGAAAGATCTTCAACATCTCCCATAAATATATAACCCATTAATAATTCTACATAAAACCTTTATTCACAACCAAGATAAAGGAAAGAAAAGAAATGTTTTATATTACATGCATAGTAAGGGTAAATAAAGAAAATTTATAATCATAACACGGACACATGGTATGTAACTTGAGAATAACATTTGAATAACATATTCAGTATATTAGAGATCTTAATAATTACTATAAATTCATAATACATGAATCATAAGGAAATAATGAAAATAATCCATAAATTTATAACATAGGAATAAATAATGGAATTGTGGAAAACAGATATAAAAACCCTATGTCAATGTGGCCTTCCAAGGCCTTCGTAACATGTTATTATTTGGTTAATAACCCATGTACCTGCTTTGAGATTAGAATGCCTTTCTATATACCCTCTATTTTTTTGATATTGGGATTTCCTCTCATGTACCCTCTTGTTTCAGGATTCGTATATAAACTCATTTACCCTCTTGTTTCAGGATTGTGATTTCATCCCATTTACCCTCTGGTTTCCGGTTTGTGATTTGAACCTGTCTACCCTGTTGTTTCGGATTTGGGATTTCCTCTCATTTACCTTCTTATTTTTTGATTACGATGACCTCTCATGTAACAATTGAGCTCATAAAACATTTATCAATACCTAATTCATTGGAGGGAGATATAGGTCCCACCAATCATATAATGAAATCATGGATTCATGTTCCATAAATCATTCAACATATAATGACCCATTAAAAATGATAGTTCAATAATCAAAAAATCATAAACCATGAAATTAATTGGGAATAATTAAAATCTTATCAGAAAATTTCATATTTAAAATGTATTGGATTACTAGTCATTTTATCAAATCATAACCCATTTAAAGATGCATGTTCTAAAAGAATTTAACCTCTAAAAAACAAATGTATTTTCATAAACATATAACCCATGAGAGAGAAGCAAGTCTCATAAAGACCATAACAATAATCACGAACAATTTAAAGAAATAATATGAATGGAACATTTAGATCATTTCCTAGGAAGGCATGAGTAACATCAACAAATGTTATCATAGATAAAAAATAATTTTGAAATGTATTTCCAAAAAATTACTTGATGAAAATATTCATTCTTCTTTGAAAATTAATTTTTAATATATAAACCCATTTGATTATAATTTTCATAAAATATACAATGTAAATATATAAAGATTATATTCGATAATTTCAAAACCTATTTCCTTAAAAACATCTAAAATAATATTAACAGTAATTTATTAACATTGTTCTTCAAAATCACTTTGAAAACATAGAATGAATCTTGAAAATTTTTTGAAAAAAAATTCGAATAATTAGAAAACTAATAGATAAATCATCGAATGGTTTTGAAAATCATTTTCCTTGAAAAAATTAAAATATGTTTGAAAACATATTGAAACCCATTTTTCCTGAATACATATAAATGAATCCTATAAACGTTTAAGAAACCATTTTTCATGAAAACTTATAAAAGATGTTTTAAAACATTTTGAAAACCATTTTTCTCGAAAACTATTAAAAGAAACATGAAAATTTTTTCAAGACCATTTTCCTTTAGAACATATAAAATACTTTTGAAAACTTTTGGAAAACATCTTCTTTGAAAATATCTTTCCAAAAAAATTTCTAAATACAAACTTTAATCCTGAAAATAATGCTTCAATAGATTGATGGTGGATAAATCTGTACATGTCATCCTAGGTAAAAAGAACATTCCTTTTACATGGTAAGAAGGATGAAAAATTTCCTCATATAAAAAGATACATGGATATTTCTTTGAAAAAATTGATAAAAGATAAAAAGGGTAAAAATAAAATTTAATGATAATAGGAAATTTGTATAATATTCATGGAAATACTTTTTAGAAAACATGGTTTTGAAAGAACCTATAATTCCGACTGAATAGAAGATACATTTAGGCTTCCATAAAAGTAATTTCTTATCTATCTTATATACCAAATAGTAAAAATGGTACCACTACATGAATATAGCATGAATAAATAGATGAGATGAAATTTCAATAATTTCATGAGATATGGAACCAAATAGTTCTTCAAAAAAGCATCAACATAAATAATCTTGAAAAGTGATGATATTGTTTCAATAAATACATATCACTTGGAAACATGTGATCGTAATATCTATGTAAGAAACAAAAACTAAATAAAGATTACAATATCATGAAAATAAAGTGGTTCATGATATAACATGTGTAATGTATGTATATACATCTTGAGAGAGGATTTAGGTGCCTAAAAAACATGATTCTCAAAGTAAGAAAATTGATACAAAAATAGTTTACTAATATGGTAACTTTTCAAACATAATACCCATGAAATAATGATCATAAAATTTATATGTTAATAACCAAAAAATATATTTTTAAAATACTATTAATAAAATCATGTGTAGTAAATATATCACAAAAAATGATAGAGTGTCTATCATAGAATATGTCTCATAGAAATAAAAAGTGGGATGAAATCCCTTTACCATGTGTCTTGACTCTCGTCGTATGCATTCAAACTACCTATATAATAAATAAAAAATTTATCATAATTATTTCATGGAATAATATTATTATATATACAACCATATATGGTTTCATTATGACCTTATATTACCCACTTATTAACAATCCTAAGTGAAGGTTTCACTTCAACTAATATTTGCTTAATTATTTAAATGTCTTAATTTGTTATATCATTGGTATTTATACGTAATATGATGATTTCCTAAATTTAAACCCTGATATAAATACAATTTATATACATTAAATTTTTATTATAATAATATATATAATAAATATGTATGAAATATAATACATTTTTAATGGATATGGTAGTTCATACGTACGCATGAACACTATATCAATTTAATTATCGTGTTGAAAGAAAACATGTAAAATGCTTATATGTATATATATATTTATATATAATTATATATAATTATTACGTTATATTGATTATATCATATATATATTATAAATTCTCTAAAATCATACTAAATACATCCATGTAGTGTATGAATGAATCATATAGCTTTGTGGGGGCAGTGGTACACACTTCCTCAAACAAAATTACGGTATTAAAACAAAATGGAAAGTAAAGATATATCTGTTATAAATATGAATAAATATTCATAAAGAAAAAAAAAATTTATAATGTGAAATATATAAATAGATTTTACATAATAATTTCTTCCATGGTATTATCTAATGGAAACATAAATAATCATCGTTTCATGAGGAAATTTTTCACCATACCCAGAAATAATATGTTACTTACCCATTAGATGAAGGTTTTTGTATTTTTAGGTTAAAACATTTAAATAAAAAATCTTGTCATATATAATATACTAATTTTTTATATAATCATTGAATAAAGAAATTTTTAGGTGGTGGAGAAGGAAAACAAAAAGAATGTATTTGAGAGAAGATGTTGCCTCTTAATTGGGTAACTCCTTTTGGTTTGTGCCAAAAGGATTACATAGATTTTTTATGACCAAATTAAAGATTATTGGAGGAAGGGAGGAATGTTAGGTATGTATATTCAGCATATAGTGGCCGAATAGAAGGGGTTTGGGAGGTGTGAAAAAGAGGTACAGTTTGTGGCCTTTTATAGGGAAGGAAAATGTCTCACATGGAATTTTTGAAAACCAGTTAGATGTACACATGTTATTATAAAGAAAAAGTCATAAAAAACAATCATAAATAAATAATGGAATTTTTATGTACTAATAATGGACATATAATGGGTTATGGACACATGGATAGGTCATTTTGGCCCCTAATATTGACGTTTAGTCCCAAATTAATCATATTTTTACCTTAATCATAATGATAATTTTCAATCATTTTTAGAATTCTTTTTCATAAAAAAATAATTTAACTTGTTAGATATTAAATATTATACAAATCAAAAAAAAATTATATTTGTTTTCAGAACTTTAATTCATAGAAATGGTAAACTTTTGATTATTTCTAATACCACGGATGGGATGAAATAACAGGTATTTAAAGAAGAAAAATGTTCAAAATATTGATATGATACATTATTAAAATTCTAAGTGAAACTGATAATAATTTCCAAAATAGTATTAATAGATGTATAATTAATCTAATTTTAACATAAAATTTTAATTTTAATTTATGAATAATAATTTTATAAACAAAAAACATGTTATTAACTAAAATGTAGTATTTTTTCACTCTTCAACAAAAAATGATGTCGCTTAGAAAAATCCTGAAAATTAACCCAAAGATAATTTTGAAATTATAAATTCAAAAATAAATTTTATTTTATATAATTAAATATATAAAAGTATCAATAATTAATTTTATTATTCAATGAGGTTCATTCAAGGAAAATATATTTTCAATATAAAATGGATTTACCAATAACCATATCTTTCATTACCAATAATATTCATAGATATAAAACAAGTATAATTAATATTAGAAAATTATTTGTGAATATTTTTATAACTATGTTTTATGGAAATTTTATAATTATCTCATTTCAATAAATACAAAAAAATAATGATGATTCGTATAATCATCGGTGTTTTTTGTAGTGAAAGTCATGTTAGGGTTCTATTAAAGGAATATTTGACATAGTGTATTAAAATGGAAATAAAACCATTGATTTCAATGAAGGATCTCTTTAAATCCTTTTCAAAATTTAATGTAACATCATTTTGTAGTAGTCAAGTGAGTGAGTGTAAAATAAAACAGATGCTCTATATGCATTTTCAATAAAATCAAGAATGAACAATTCATAATTAAATTTATCGAACTATTTTGGGATTAAGAAGTGATTGGATCACCTCTGTCTTAGTTGGATGAATACTAATACCTTCTTGAAAAATTGTGAGTCCAATAACAATCCCATTAGTAATCATGAAGGGAAATTTACAAAAATTCAACATAAGGTTTATTTTTCCAATATTTTTTCAAGAATAGAGAATGTAAATTCTAAAAATATTCATATCAATCACCATATTTGGTAATTTATTCCATGAAGACCTCTATTAAGTGCTAAATTAATTCATGAAATATACTCAACATGCACCTCGAGAATTTTTATGGGTCATTTAAAGTGAAAAAAATACATTATACAATACATGTATTTTCCAAATGGGAAAGTTAATATCATCTTTTCATTTTCCTAAGGTGTGATTGGTATTTATAAATATCTAATATATCCATTAATAATGAAATAATGTGACTTTATAGCTAATATTTATAACATTTGATTAATGAAAGTATGTGGGTATTTATATTTGGATGCTTCAACATTCTATTTCCTATAATCAATGCACACACACCATTGTTTTTTCACTATAGTTGTTACCACTTATTCATGATCGTTTTTGAGAAAATTTATCCCAAACGTTTAGGCATAACGTGAATTGGGATGACAAATTCACTATCAGAAATGGGTTACATAATACTAGCTTTAACAAACATTCTAATCTCTTCCCTAAGTACCCAAAGTATGAGTTGCTTGAGTGTGCATTAAGGTTTCCTAATTGGTTTTCTTCATTCTTTAATATGTATTTGATGCTTAAAAAGGAATGTTTTTATTCTTATCATTTCATATTATGTCCAACAAAAGGGATTTTTTCACCTAACACACGAATAGGTTCCAACTCCAAAGTTTTAGTAAGTTTATTAGAGATAAAGAACATGTAAGAGTGATCATGGAAAAGGAATGCATACCTATGGTGTGTATGAATATGTTTTAGGTCATTTTCATCCTTAATTAGTGGTTTATAAATCATAGGAAGAGAAGATAGGATTCTAATTTTTTTTGATTCATTTTTTACAAAAAAACATATAAGGTGGTGTAGTGGAGAACAGAGGTGATATGGGATTATAGGGTGTTTTCAGGATCTTATTGATGAGATTTGTTTATAAAGGAAAGGCCAATATAAACTTGTCCATTAATGACTTGGTTAATCTTGGGGAAAATTAAACAAACTCTTATCTCATTAAAACAAGATAAACATGTTGAAATATGTTCAATCCATATGATTTGATTCTTTACACTAATTGATAGAGGATTCAAAGTGATTATCTGATCGGTATTTCATAGCTTGAAAAATATTCAACATGACAAGATGGTCACAAAAACACATGGATAAGAATCATGAATATACATAAATTTTAGTTTTTTCTCTCATGAAGAGTGGTATTTCTAGAACCTTGTGAAATCGAGAAAAAATATATCTCACCCTCCATGTTAAGGATATATAAATTGGATGAGAAGATTAGTTTATTAAACCACATAAGGATAACCATTATTATTCCCATAGGAAAAAACAATGATTCAATTGGATAATTGGATAACTACACACATTAGATGTAAGTTATTTAGACCACTGTTGGAGAACATTACTTTTGGAATGACAGTTGTCAATGCTTCTAAGTTTATGAGTGCTTCATCAGAGATGGAAGTCCCTATTTTACATGGAAAAGTAAAGGTTCTTAGATTATTCTAATTCAGTAGAATTGAATCTTGGGTTTAAATATTTTAAATTATTCAAATATATCTACTATATGTTCTCTTTCCCTTAAAAATATTTCTTATTTGGTATTTTTTATGGAATCATTGATGATAATCATGAATTATTGATATCTAAACTTAATGATCATTTTAGAATACGGTTCAATCGGAATTTCCGGCTTAGAGATGGATTCAAGAAAAGTAATTGGGTTCGTTATAGGGATAGAAGGAGGCAAAGGAGTGGGTTAAAATAAATTTTATATAATTTTTTCCCTTTCCAATTAAACATTTAAATGGATTTTAGAGGATTCATCATGAGGCATGTCAATTTTATTTCTTGATCAAAGTGAAATTGCACTTAAATAACCCTTGGTGTAGGGATATGTAACCATTTTAAGCACGATTTCTTGTCACCTATTGACCATCTACAGTTCTAACATGATACAATATTGTTAATAGAGTCACTCATGTCATATCGTTTGTGATCATACTACATTTTGAAGTCAAATGTTTTTTATTCATCTTTTTAAAATTGGGGGTGAGGTGTTTTCATATCATAGAACAAATGATTTAATGTTGAATTTAATTTATAATTTAATAAATTGTGGTTTGAGTTAATTAGTTGGGATGTAATATTATGAAATCCCATAACTTTTTTATATATTTAATTATACTGACACCCACTTCACTGAAAGATTTTAAAAACAATACCTAATATTGAGGCATTAATCCAAGCCTCAATTTGGGTACTGATATGAATCCATACATGTTAATGGAATTTTATTTATGGTTATTATAATCACTATAATTGATATTTTAATCCAATAAGTTCATTAATCTATGATTTATTTTGTGGTTAAAGACACAATGTTTACATACATATTATTTAACTAAGAAATAATATTAATCACTTGACATACCAAAATTATGACTCACAGCAATGGATGATCTAATCATACATTGAGATGGTTAGTTATTTGGTTTATTTTTTTTATGATGATGATTTAAAAGAAGAAAAAAATTAACAAGTCAAGAAAATATCTATGTGCTTAATACACACACGAACAATTAAGGGAGTTAAAAGCCCCCATTGGATAGAATGGTAAAGCTAAAAAGTTATGGGTTTTCAACATTGTTTAACATATTTTAAGATGATCGATATTTCACTGAAAATGTGGATTGAAATAATATAATAGTATTAGGAGCCATTAATTAATAATTTATTGAAGTTATAATGACACTTACAAAATCTCAAATGAGAAAACATGATGAATATGAAAAGAAAGAGTGTAGGAATTGTATCTCATGTAGAATGTTTAGTTTGGAATGTCCTCACATGCCATGATAATGTATTTAGTTCTCAAAAAATATGCCCTTATGTCTTTATGTTTCAACCCATATATAGGATAATTGTGAAATGTATTTATAGGCCAATGTGGTGGACCATTTTCATTTCAAAACATAATTTCATGTTGGATAAACTATTTGAATATATAGAGGGATTAATCTTAATAAATATTCTATTTTAAATATTTATATATGTATGTGTAAAGTTCACCCTCTAAATTTAGTTTCCATTGTACTTCTGAGATTCAAGATTTGGTTATTTTGTTAAACCATGTGATGTTATCCCCAAATATCTCAAATTCGTCCAAGGAATATATGGTAAAGGATTTATGGATATGAATAGTATTTTATATAAAATAAAAATATTATAAAAAGTTTATATACTGACGCTTCTCTTTCTACTCAAAAAATTCCAATTCATGTGGGTGACTGGATATGGATAAAACTCAAGAATTGGGTTTAAATTTAAAATCCCAGATATAATTTTGTGTTTGAATTTGGTGAATGGATTTTTCCCCAATAAGTATTATTTGGGAAACTAAATATTTATCCATTAATTCTTATATACCCATGAAAATATTTAAAATTTTTAAAAAAATTTGGATTTTTGATTGTGCCCAAAAATTTAATCATTGTGTTTGGTTCATTTTTCTCCACATATTTGGTGTGACTTTTTTTTGGTTCATATGGACATTGAAATTACCAAATTAACCAATGATACCGTTGAATGAATATTTGGAATTTAAATAAGGAACACAAAAAAACAAATAATACAACATCTATATTAGAATATTTAAATGTATGATCACAATTATAAACTAACTCCAATCTATATTAATTCAAAAAATGCTCACAAATTAAATTAAATATTAAAAGATGATCATTACACACAAATTGTGAGACTTCCCTTGAAAATAACATAAGATATTATTCAAAAAATTTAATAAATAAATAAAAGTAGAGGTAATTTATGATATTTTATTAATAAAGAAAAAATTATTTTAAAATTTTAGTGTCCTAATTTATTTCAAAATAATTTTTATTATTATTGAAATCATTGAGATTAATAATTCAACATATTTTTTATTCATATTAGTTATCCAACCATGTATAATATATTATTGCTTTCAATAACATAACAGATACAGGAGTAATATATTATCATTGTTTTATTAATATTATGATCTATATGAATTTTATTTTAGTGATTCAAGAATGAACATTTCATATTGTTCAATCTTCATAGAAATATCGATTGAAAAGTTGTAGAATCTAATTAAATCATAAAACCAAAGGATGAAATTAATTTTACAGATTTGAAAAAACAATGTAACTATATTTTATCATATATTATGACAAATTAATTCATTTTATGAATGAAATGGTACTTTGGAAATTAATTTTATTCCTTTTTTATTCTTATTTCTATTGAATTGATTATCCTTTTCACCCCTTACAGATATATTGTTTTGTAGTCATTAATTCTT
Organism: Viscum album; assembly: GCA_963277665.1. Taxonomy (NCBI): domain Eukaryota; kingdom Viridiplantae; phylum Streptophyta; class Magnoliopsida; order Santalales; family Viscaceae; genus Viscum; species Viscum album. The sequence goes on from OY728150.1 coordinate 527,586,137, forward strand.
TCATGACCATGTTTTATATTACACTCTATCTTTATTTGGAAATTATTTTTCTTCTCTAAGTCAATATATTAACTTATAATTAATTTTATAGTTATCTGGTAAACCAATTAGTTTTTATTTAAGGTAACATTTATGTTTTCTACATACCTTTTTCAAGGGATTTTTTTTCTAATTTACAATGTGGGTTCAAAAAAATCTAATTTTTAGAAATTTATTCATTCAGTGTTGAGATAAAAAAATTATAAGTACAGAAATTATTTAATGGGTGAATTTAACAACATAAAATTATTTTTCAAACGCAAAAATAAATATTTATCTTAACATACAACATACAACATTAATTTAACAACTTTATGCTATAAAAATATTATTATTTAAATGTGACCATTATAAACTTGCAGTTAAATTACTGGTATAATTATAAAAAAAACCTTAAGAAGAGAAATTATAATGTTTTTATATATTTCAAATGAGTTTATTAATTCATTATAAATCAATACTCAATTTTCAATAATGTCATTTCATGCTTCCAAAATATGTTTTCTACGAAATTTGTTTCTATTGTGTTTCAGGCATAGATAATATAATAAATTTCAAACATTTATATAATTTTTTATTTGAGGACAAAAATATCATCTTTTAAATGGGAATGTTATTATTATTTTAAGTATATTGTTTTGGATTTTTTTGGAAATTAATCATTTTTATGTAAATGGTGAAAATGGGGATTTTTGTAAAACATTCATTTGTTTTCTATAAATCATGTAATTTAAATATTAAATTTTGATCTGAAATTTGTAATAAATTTACATATTTATCCTTTAATTAAAATAAATATAATTGATTATATATGAATCATTATTATTCTTTATTTTGGTAAAAGATCATTTTTTTGAATAAAAATAAATATTCACCAAAACAATTTTATATATGAAAAGTGTTTGTATCTTAATAAGTTGAAAATATAATTATTTATTATTGTTTTTCGTGAAATTAAAATATAATATATTCATTAAAATATGTTAACATTTATTTTATAGTTTTTTACTATGAACTGAATGAAATTAAATTTTGTTTTATGATTTGAAATCCATTTTCAAAAAATAAGTTTTCTTTACACTTTGGATAAATAATTTAAAAGAATTGTTACCCATTATAAAGATTTAATTTAAAAAAAATAAATTATTTACTTGGAATAATTATTCCAAATTTTTTAAAAGATTCCTCATTCATTTCATCATCGTTTTGAATTTCAAATCTAGAGAAAATGTGTAAACACGGTTGGGGTTAAAACGGGATTACATGGTTCTAAAATAAGTGTTAAAGGAATGCAAACCTCATAAACAAACCTAATTTCAATTAAACAAATATATTTAGACCATATATTTTCACCAATTTATATCATTTTCCTTTTGGTTTCACTTTCACATTAAGGTGAACTTATATTATCTATAACTATTAATTAAATGCATTTGTGTCATCACTCTCACATAGAAAATGAAAACTTCTCTCCTTTATTATTCATATATTTTGAGACTAATCTATCATACACTACCTTTTTAACTTATTTAGCTTCATTCTAATTTCATTGTTCTTCTCCTTACACGAATCTGTCAAGGATTAATGTGTATTCCAATGGAGGTCTCTCAATGATGGTTATAAAACTTATTTGAGCTCATTCAATTTTATTACTTATTTAACCCACTATAAATATGAAATCCCTCATTTTTATTACATATCTTTTCATTTCATTTTCGGAACATATGATATTTAAAGTCTAATATCATGTAAATAATGTACATAATACTTGAAAAAAATATAACAATACTATAATCCTCTTGAACATATTCTTGAAATTTTCATCCAGTGTTCAATTACTGTATCTCATAACCTAGGGACATACATCAATGGAAAGGGTGAGCATAAGGCCCAGTAAGGGAAAATAGGGAAAACAATTTACATGTGAACTTTAGAGAATAAAATAAAAACATGAGAATATATATTAAATTCATGAGAAAGAGGCATATCATGATAATAATAATTTGAATAATCTCTTGGAAATATGGATACAACATTTAATTTAGACATTCATAATGATGTTATCAAGGTCCATCCCTAAGGTTTCATAAATATTATCATGGTTATTCACCAAGGTATCATAAAACAGGCCATCTCTAGAGATTTATTTCATCACCCAATGAAATGGAGGAAAATCAAGTTGCACCCTTAATATGTCTTTATTTTCATGTTATTTACATATATCATAATCAATCATTTCATAAATAACCCAAAGAGAATAAAATTAATCGGTTTCAAAAAAAATCATGATGTTTTAAAGGGTTCCTAAAAACTAGATCACTATGTCATTTATAACCAATGAAAGAGGAATGAAGGTTTATGTATTTAAATACTAGAATAAAATATATAATTTTTTCTATCTTGATTAATTCCCATATAAATGAAATAGTTATAGAAATTGACATAATGAAAATAAAAAAAATTCTTGAGAAAAAGAGTCAGATTTTGAGAGAAAACTTATACTGCTTAACGACTATGCAACATGGTTTCAGAAAACTGTTAAAATAGAGTTGACTGGGGTCTCCCATTCCTAAATTAATTAGAATATAGTATTGGGAAAAAATTTAAATAAGAACATGGAATTGAAATTTGATATGCATAACACATAAAAGTGAACCAGAAAGAAAATGAAAGGTAGAGAATTACTTTACCGTGAAAAGTAACTTCTAAAACTCTAGGATCAGGACCTAAAGGGTTTAGAGACACCTTGGTAGAAATCCTGGGAGTTAATAATATCATAGATTCTAGGGGATGATTTTTGAATGAAATAAAATGAAATAATGGCATGGTATTTATAGTAAAATAGAGGGATTTTTTTATTAATTTTCAAGGACACCTTATAGGGTGGTATTTTCTAAACCATGTGTGTTCCCATGGTATTTTCCAATGGTTTTTACCACATGGGACACACAATATTATATTTGAATCCATATGAGTCTACCATCATTTTTAATTACGTATTACATCATTATGATGTCATAAAACACACAGAAAACTCCAAAATTGTATTTTTACTATTCACTGGAAAACAAAACATTTTATAAGAATCTCAAAAATTAAACCTAAACTAATATAGATGTTCTGTATTCAAAAATGAGAACTATTTTATGAAAATAATTATGTAAATATTAGAAATTTAATTTTTAAGTAAAATAAATATTTACATGGAAAATACTAATATTTAACTAATAATTTTAAAATAGTTATTTATTTGTACATTTATATCACATTACCATTCACGATACTTAAATTACATTTATAATTACCTAGGTGAGGTAACTATCCCATTGGTCATATTACTATTAAAAATGGTAAGATTACTATTTATAAGTTACTGTTCAATAAAATATAAGTTGATCTTATCAGACTCTAAGTTTATTACTAATCACAACCGTATATATCAGTTTTTTCAAAAATCATTTCACATTATCAATTATTCTATGTATAAATTTTTTTAAACACTCTTATTATTAATATTCATAAATAATATGAATCTTCCTATAAAAATACTAAAAATTCATCTGAGTGGTGATTTATATCAGATTGAACTTCTCCCATAGGTGATTTCATTCAAGTATAACATATTGAAGATCATCTTGTGATAGGACTAGAAAAAATAACACTAATGCAACCTCCTTCCCATGCTCTGAAAAATGGGCTTCGTATATCCCGAGTCTACAGGATAAGGCCATCAACTATTCATTCGGTATTAATTAACCATAATCATTATTATTTATAAATAATAATCATAACATTAAGAGTATAGCTTCCAATGGTCATATAGAAAATTTTTATTAATTTACCAATTGTTATATAATGGTAGAAACCCAAAAGTCTTATTTCAATTATACAGACTTCGTTAATAAAATTATATAGTTTTGTTGAGTATAGAGTAAAATAAATCTCATATTCTAGAAAAAAAATTATTCAAAATTCCAGGGCATTAGAATGAACCTAATATTTATATAATAAGACTATTAAACTAGTATAATAAATATATATAATATTATTATGATTATTACAAAACAGTTTCCTCATATTTTTGAACAAATGGAAAATGATAGTATCACTTGTTCATTATTTTGGACTAGCACCTCCACAAGGCCTTATGTTTATTTTTCTTCATCGCCTCAGGTTTATAGATATAATGACATAATTAATAAATTTATATATTATATTTATGATAAAATTATTTTTATTTTATGATAAAATATTATTAATCATTCATTATATCTTTTCATTATAAAATGAAAAAAATTCATGCATATTTATGGACTACTGTTTTCATAAATGGTGGAATTCATTATTCTATCTCTACTATTTATGTATGGTTATAAATATGTATATAATTAATATATATGAAATTAATATCTTTAATATAATTCTATTTATTTTTATATCTTCATCAATATTCAAGGATCATAGTTGTTGAATCAAAACATACATGAAAATTTAAGTAGTTATCACCCGGAATAATTATTTTATTAATTAATTTTTAACGAATGTGTGATAATATGTAATATGTAGACCAATTATTGTATTACATTTATTAATAATCTTTTTTATAGATGTATAAGAAATTTATATTTATTATACAGGAGTATAGAGTGATTACAAATCATGTTGTACATAATGTATGGTTTATTTTCTCTATATTGTTTCATCAAGACATTTGTGATGATATGAACCCATTACTGCTTATGAGGTGTATATAATAACCCATTTATAAGTTATATCATGAATAAATATTAATTAATTTTAATAAAAGTAAAAATTGAACATATTTTATCCAAGGGGTTTTGATTTTAATGTTACCAAAGTGGTAATGGATTTTCATTTCTACTTTTCCTTTTTGGTAAATACGTCATATTATATATGTATATAATTTTATGAGGTGTATCTACTACCAATTTGATTTTTTTAACATGAACTTCCTTTTTTAATCGTACTAAAAATTTCATTTTATTTTATCTGTTTCTTGAGACTTATGACTCCAAATTTATCAAAGAAGTAATGGTTTTATTTGAGAATCTCACTTTTTATCAGGGTTTTTATTCTTAAATTTATGATTATCAAATTATATGATGTACATCTAAAATATATTAAATCATTTCTTCTCTTATGGTTATTTATATATATTATAGTTATTTCTTTAATTTTCCTATCTCTAAGGGCTCAATATTATTGAAGAATGTTTTTTAGGAAAGGCAACATTGTTTTTTATTTGCATTAGCATAATTTGATTACATTTCCATATTTTATTTTAAATATTTCATGGAATGTTTTTAATATTTAAAAATTATTATTTAAATTAATTTTTAATAATTTTTAACTATGTATATATTATTTTAAAAGTAATCTTTTTTTAATTTGTTCAATGATATTATTTTTACCAAATGTGTGAAAGAAATATTTATTTCAACACAAACAATTGGAATTAAATTTACAACTATCATGAATAATGTTTAAATTAAAAAATACCATACATGTTTCCATGGTTATTTTCAAAGAAATTTATTTCAATCATATTCTAGATATTTTTTTATTTTAAATAAGTTATTTCAATATTAAAGGTGTATGTTTCAATAGAAATATTCTACTGATATTTTAAAATTATTTTATTTATATTATAATCCTTCGATTTTAATTATTCATAACTGTGGATGTAATCCTATGATATCATTATTTTTCTTACATTGTATATTTTATGATTTTTTCGATGTAATATCTATGAAAACTAGTTATTTTCCCTTAGTTAATCTATAATTATATGGTAAAATTTTTCATTATCTTTCTGTATACATATTAATATATTATGATAATGTATTGGATGGGTTTTGTATGTCCCTCCTATTAATTCGGAAAGGATTAATGTTTTATAAGCTCAAACAGTGCATATAAGGTTATCCAAATCCAAAAAATGGTTCATGGGTGGTTATCCCAATCCCCAAGTAGGTTCATAGGTGTTTAGAAAAACTTTAATATGTGATGAATTTTTTAGTGGGTATCATTTTCATAAGATTTCTATTACCATGAATACTCCACACTTCATTCCAGTCTTTTATAACAAGATATTGTGCCAATGTTATGCTCACATGGTTTATATTCTTTAATTCATTTTTGGTTCATATCTTTTAAAAATCATGGTTTATGCCATGAATCATTATTATAATAGAAAATTTTAAATTTTAGATGTCCAAATGTTAATCTCATGTTTTCTTACCCATATGCTCATATATGCATAATAAGTATTATTGATTGATATCTCCCTTGTTTTCCTTTATTGAGTAAATCATTTAACACTTTATTATGTATCAATTACCAAAGGATATGATGAATGGTTTTATATAGGATATATATAAGAATTATTATAGTCATGAAGAAATTATTTGGAGATGATATAGATCTTTTATATATCATATGATTATGTATTCATGTTTCTAATGACACTAAATCGATATGGTTCGGGCATGGAATATATTAATATTTTTTTTTTCTTCTAAAAATATGTTATATTTATATATAAAATTAATATGTCATCTAAATAAAAATAATTCCTCATGATTATTTATATGATAGCTCATGTTGTTCACCAAGGTGTTGGTAAGAGGTTGGTGAGGCTATGATGGTTGGGTCACACATCAAGAATTAAACATCATAGAATAATAAAATGATTTGGAAATAAATGGATACTATCCATATCAGGTTGAGTTATTATGTAGACTAGAAAGTTTGACCACTCTAGTCCCGGTTTTCTGACCATGTAATCATTTTAACTTCACTAAGATTGGGGAACTCTTGTTTATAGAGAGAGGGGAAGTTAGCACCTATGAATGTGGGTCTATTGAGATTGGGGATAGAATATGTCAAATGTTATTCCATTTATCTCTCTAATAACATTTTATTACCATGGATTATTCATTCCATATATCACAACTTATGTGGTACTATCCAGATCCATCTCACATGATCGACATCATTGATATTAACTTTGAAGATGACATGCCCTTTGAGGAGTGATCGGTTCATATTGTTTATAAAAGTGTAAAATTCACTTCATGGAATGATTATTTCTTTAGTTTATATACAATGTCTACATCGATGTTTTCTATAAAAGATATGGGTACATGTGTTGGATATGTAGGATCAATCTGCAGATTGATTCATGTTGACATTAGTGATTTCTTGGGGATTAGCTCAAGGATGAGCTAGTTTATAGCGTGGAATATATAAAATCTAAATCCATTTAAGGTAATTTACTATTAAAAATTAAAATATAACTATATTTATACATGTTTATATGATATATAATGATATATAAACATTCAATATTCCAATTTCTATTTTGTAAACATTTTACATAATCTAAATATAATTTATTTATATTATTTAAATCATTTATTAAATTATTCATCAATAAATTTTTCAAGTGGTTTATATATTTTCCAAATAAGACTATTTTGTATTGAATAGTTCAGATTAAACATTATGAACTATTGATACTTATCGATATAATCCATTTTTATTTTTTATTATTTTTTAATTTCTAAATATTTCCTAAATTACACATTTTTTTACTTACAATCTCTTTATATCTAAATTAAAAGTTTTGAAATTTTATTTTGAAAATGTATTTTTAATACTCACATGTAATATAATAAAATATTTATTATTTAATGCTTTATGAATATTTAATTACATAAATATAACGTATATAATAAACTAATTTATAATTAAATTATAATTTTTTTCAACCCATGAATAACTATAATTATAATTTATAAACAATTTACAAATAATATAATTAAATTAATAATTAAAAAATTAAAATATATTTTGGAATGAGTTATATTTAATGATATTTTTTTATTTATTGAATAATACAAGAAGGGATTCATGATTATAATGTTTTAGTGTCATCAATTTTATTTTATGGCTTATACTTTTATAATCACATATAATAAGCATACTGTATTTAATGATTCACACTAATTTTGAAATTGTGATGCAATGACCTATTTTTTGAAACCAGTGGAAGTCCTATCGTATAATACTATATAACAATATCATATTTTTTGAAATATCTTAAATATTGAATTTTTTACTAATTCAAATGTTATGATATATCATCTTCATGAGTTCTGATTCAATCAAGAAAAATAATTATGAAATATATGTTATGATACGTAATATGACAGCATTTTGATTTATAAAAATATCATTTCACAAATGCTTTGATTCATCAAAACTCATTGAAATGATTTTATACCCCTGATAGGTTTCTAATTATTGATTTATAATAAATTAAAGCATTAGAATAACCATGAAACAATGAATCTCAGGAGCATGAAGTCATTAAAATTGGAATCATATATAATATGGGAATTAAGAACATGTTTGTTTTACCATATAATATACATTTTCACAACCTTAAATAAGTGATCAATAAATAACACTTAGGAAAATTTATATGGTTCTTCTCTATGAGGTTTATCAATATGTTTCACCAAATTACAAGCACACTTTCAGTGGGATTCTTTAACCTTCAAGAAATTCTTGTATCTCAAATGAAAAAAGTGTTAGTAGGATAGATCATTCAGGATAGATTTTTTTCTAGAGTATTTTCAATATAGTCATAAAAACATTGACCATGGTTTAGAATTCTTTAAATAGTCTATGTGGATTATATATAATCCATTTATTTATTCTTTTTTTGTTTTAATATAAGTAATTATTAAACTATCCTATCATGAAACATTCATCTATAAACTCACCGGATTATTTATTCATCAATGATGTGTTTGGTGAGATTAGAAGATTAACCTAATAACCATTAGATGGTAGATTTAGTCCTAGAATATCTAAAATTATTGGACAATTTTATAATTATAACAAAAACTCAACCATATCATACCATATGATATGCACAATTAGGATAGTTAAAATAACATTATATCGTAAAATACGATATAATAATATAATAAAATATAAGCATTCATCCCATATTCATATCGTACATTTCTACTGACCAAATCATAAAAAATGATATATATTTCTTTCAGAAATTTTACATTACCAATATAAGTCAATCAAAACATGGTGGGCCCCCATGTCAGTTCGAACAATGCAGTAATGGTCTTCTAACCTTGTAGTGGTGATGTTTAGAACAAAGTGTTATTTTATATTTATAAAAAAAATAATGATTTCTCTTATGAAATAATGTTTTCACTTATATTTTGATTGACTATCGCATTGTGATTTGATAATAGTTTCATTTTTAGGAAAAACATTATAGTTATCAATGTTTTTCAATAACCACGAGTTTGGATCTAAAAGAACACCAGAACAAATGTTTATATTTTATTTTCATTTTATTCATTCATCATTTAGTTGTTTTATTATAACAGAAATGGGTTTCATAGGAAATAACTATGCCTATATATAGTATAAGAAATAAACCAATGGCATGACCGAGAAAATGAGGAATTAACAAGATCAAATACGGAAACCATAAAATTAGGATAAATATCTATTCATGTTTTCAACATTAAATGATAGTGAAAAGGATCTTATCACCTTATGAAAAAAAATTCTCCCACCAATGGTTTCCACCATCTATAAAAATTATATAACAATTTGGCCATACATCTTAACAAATCAATGGTATCAAAGAAAATACTCCTCGAAAGAGTATAGAAACAATATAATCAAAGATATGTTTATCCAATATAAAATACACACCAATGATAAAAATGTAATCAAGTAAACCCCATTATATAAAATCTTTTATTTAATGATAATTTGGGTTAGGTGAACATGAAATTTATAAATATTAATTCATTTTAGATGAAATTCAATTCATAATAAAATTATACACACCTGAAACCATAATGGTTTTTTACAATTGGAGACTATATGAATAATAATCTTCTTTTATGAAGGATATTAAATATAACAGAGAAATGAATTCTATAATAGTACTCTTATTTTAAATACACTACATAAAACCTTGAATAATACCTTGGGAAAAATTGAATAATAAGAAAGGGTGAGATTGGATGCTTAGTAATTGTAATCATTGGATATAAAAATCAATGATCATAAATTAGAATTCGAATATGCGAGCATGATCCTAATATAATATGTCCATACATAATCAATTATATATCATTAATCAAAATATATTAAATAATCATTTTTCATAACCAAAATTAATGGTCTTAACAGTATAAAATCATCAATAATCTATCACGGGATATGAGAGAATATCATTACCATAGTTATTTACAACAAGACAAATCTTATAAAACTATTAATGTGTATAAATAATAAATGGATCCCTCATTTTATTGAGGACATAAAATTAAGTCCCCACATAAACTTATGCACATGAAACCAGTTCTATTCATAAAATTATAGACATGAAACCAAGCCCATGAATAATTATTTGGATATAATACAATTGTTATGCATAATATTATTAAAATGAAACAAATTAATGTATAATATAATTAAAAATGAGTTATCCAAATTTACCTAATGAATTACCAAGAAATAAATGACCCACCAATCATATAACCATAAAATAAATTTTTTCCCCCTAATTATAAAAACCTTAATTGTTTCGTCAAAGGATAACTCATGAAAAGAAGGCTTCTGAGAGATTTCAACTTAACATATTTAACGAATATGTATGTGATGATTTTAATAGAATAATTTATAAAAATTCATCACAATAAACCATACAGGGAAAATAAATGTATGGTTCTTTTGATCAACTCCATTGTGATGCATATAAAGAATCAAATAATGTTATCATTGAATAAAAATTCCTTAAAAAATCAGTATAATATTTCAAGAGCAAAATTCTCATTCCATTTTCAAATATCTTATTAAAAATTTAAAAGTCCTTAGAATATTGTAGATTTTTTTTCAATGAATCATGGAAACCATTCAAGATTAATAAAAATAACTTTTTCCTTAATGGTTGATAATTTCATTAATCGAGTAACATTTAAAACAAAATTTTGTTTACACCTTTAGTAGAAATTACATTATTCATAAAATGAAAAGATTATTATTATGAAAAAAATTTATATAATGTTAATCATGGTTTAAAATGACATTAAAATGTCATTATATATATCTAATAACATTATTGAAATCATTTTAAAAAAAATGATATTGATCGAAAAAAATATCTCACTAAAGAAGGAAATTAATTTGACTTTTCTTAAAAAAAATCCCAAAACATTTTTAGAAATGAAGTACGGAAAACAATAATAAAACATTAAAAATATGGAAATAATAAAATAAGATGAAAGTATATGGGGATTAATAAATATGGATAACACAATTCACCTCAATTGAAATTCAAGCAATTCTAATACTGATTAAATGGGATTAAAACATAAAACCCTTACAACATTAGTAAATTTTTTATCATAACCCTTTAAATAAAATAAAATTAATTTTAAATTTATACATCCTAGAATGATAAATTTTAAACATATAACTTATAAAATGGAAAATATATACATCTCATATCAGAAGATATGTGCATAACATAGAATATTTCTTAGAGAATATAATTTTTGATGGTAAACCCTTATAGCTTTGGTAATCATTAAATAAAAATCTACAAAAATAGATACCCTTAAATGCCTTTTTAAATTCCAATAATTCCCCAAAATAATAATAATAAAATACATTCATGGGTAGTATATACACAACAGACATTAAATAAGTGGAGAATATATCATAAGTTTCCCAAAAATAAAAATGAGACAAGATACCCTTACCAAAAGTCCCATATTTCCTCCCACACATTAAATCCAAATTTATAATAAATATATATTAATGAAATATATTTCTAGAAAAATATTCATTCAAATAAAATTATGTAGAATTATTTTTCCATTTCCAATCATCTTTTTATTAAAAGTTTCTTAATTAAAATTAATATTCGGGTGAAAAGTAGTCCATTTTACATGAATGTTTCAGTTTTATAGTTTTGGTTCCTTCAACTAGTTACTATTTTCATCCTCTCCAACATTAAAACCAATAAATAATTATCATATATCTTTATTATATACCCTTGTAAAACCGTTCATATGAATAAGTGATGAAAAATTAATTACAAAACCTCATATAGATGTTACTTTATTTGTACGCACAAGTGATGTTTCCACTTTTTGATTGATGGATCAGAAGAAAGTTAAATTATAATTCATATTAAAATAATCATAATAATATCATAAATATCATATACATTCAATGAAAAAATCCATATTAAAAAAATAATAGATGAAAATGAAAAATGAATCACATCACTTCGTTGTAGTGGTAGTCCACATGTACACATGGGCAACATTGTCATTCTCCAATAGATGGGAAGGAAGGAATGAAAAAAAGATATTATAATTAAAGAAGAATAATTATTTCATACATAAAATATATTACAATTATATTAACCTATAAACATACCCTAAAATAATGTGAATGAAATTATTCATATAACTATGTGGAGGTGGTAGTCCACACGTACGCACATGTGTTACATTAATTTAATTTTTGATGAAAAGCAGATGGAAAATGGTTGTATATTAATAATAATAACATCAGAAGATATTTGTAATATTTTATTAATCATGATTGTATGGATATATCATATTTATAATAAGAATAATATTAAATAATATTTTGATGGTTTGGGTAAGATGATTACATCTTCTATGAGAGTCTTCCACAAGTTTACACCGTAAACATTATAGTGATGGTATTAGGGAATGGTTGAAGATATGAGATGAGTGGAATAAATAAAGGTGTTTTTTAGGGTAGTGTTTGGATAATTTATTGTTCTATAACATTATGAATGACAAAAAATATTTGGCACCATTATACAAGTTAGCAAAATGACACGTAGAGAATTATTGGAAGGGTTTAATTATAGTATATTATATAATCAAGTCATGGTGACCAATGAAACCATAAATTCATACATCAGATGTAATATGGTTAAAAAAATAATCCACTAAAATTTATACATATTTTATAGATATCTTAGTCATTATATTATAGTTAAACCACTTTAGGCCCTTTTTAATAATAATCATGATTGCTTAAATTTTATCCATGATAACTTTAATATATACTCAAAATAAAAGGGGAATTATTGGGAAATTTTATTGTAAATTTAGATTCTATATTATCAGTTTTATTTTCTATATGTTGATCAAATTTCTTTTAATATAATAATAAGTAACACATGAAAACCAATGTTTAGGAAAATACACGATGGAAACATAAAAATTTTTTACATTGTTTCATGTAAGAAATTGGTTTCCATTTTTTAAAAGTTATTTATTAAGAAAATTATGGTATATATAAATTTATATAAAAAAACTAAAATGGATCCTTCCAACCATATTATTAAATACAAATACCTAAATATATTTCCTTTTTAAGAAAATATAACTTATGTCTCAAAAGTCATGATTTGCTGCCCAAATTCAAAATATTTTTTAAAATTGTGATTTTAATCAAAGAAATAAAAAAATTAATTATAAAGCTCTAAAATTTAATAATTTATTCAGACATAAAAATAATTTCATAAAATTTATAGTATTTATAAAAATTCAATTTTTCAACATTCAATTAAGAATCAATCCTTTCAAAAAATTGCAAAAAATTACAAATAGATAACTATTCCATGTAAATTTTAAAAAAATTATAAAAGTTTTGATTAATAAAATTTTTATAAATGGTAGAAAAGTATTATGATATTTATGCACATAATCTGATAGACAAAATAATTAATGAAAATATAATTTTTTTAGAATAAAAATTATTAAATAAAAATTATGTACTTATTTATTATATCTTAATAATAAAATTCATTTTATTTTTCCTTTAAAGGTATTTTAATTATAATTTTACTACTAATAATTCCACAAATTTAATTACTATATTATAGTACTCATGTTTAAATATTCATATCATTATTTTATATCATTTCTTTCTTAAATATAGGTTTTGTATATAAAACAAGATATCAAGAATAGTATTAATTTTACCAAAAAGTTTAGGTTGTTTCATTCTTCCCACTAAATTAAATTGTTTCCACATGATTTTCATCTTGGAATTCATAGTTTTAATAATTTAAAATTCAAATTTTGAAATCCCACTTCATATACTGAGATAATAAAATTACCTTTCTAAGGGTGAGTGTTAAACATAAAAGTTACATGAAATAGAACAAAATCAGGTTCTTGAATATATAAAGAAGTGGTAGGGAGTAAAAATATGTACATTGATGTGAAAAAATAAATCCTTGGAATAATAGAGTGACAAAGAACATGATCATGTAATAATCAATTTCATTAAAACCATAATTAAGTAAAGGATAACTAATACTATAAATTCACTAGAAATGAACGTAAAATAATAACAAACAATTTCCATATCATTTTCCTATTATAAGATTTTTATTTTAGTATCAATGTATATATCATGATAAATTTTACATGTGTGATTTTATTCCATTTCATAAGAAAAATTTCATCATTTGGCTGTGTACTGATGAATTCCCAATTATATCTCACCTCTTACTTCAAGAAATGAATATTGTAGAATAATTTTTATTTTAAATGCACTAAAATTAACATTTAATAGATAATTATGTCTATAAGTGAATGAAAATTCATTCCTACCATTACTGGATACTTACGAAAATAAAAACGGTTAGTACATGTTCTCTAATATGCATAAATCATCACACAATGATATAATATATAAATCTCAAAAAGCTCAAAAACAATACCAAAATATCCAAATAACTCATTATATAAATAGTTAATCTTAAGAATCTTCCCAAATGTGTTTGACTAAATTAATCACACAGAAACCAGAATGATTTGATACAAAAAAATTCCATTATCAACTTTATCATTTATCCACAAATAAAAATTTCCCATAATTTATCATATTAAACATGACTATACCTCAGTCATATATTCTATTAAAACATGTTAATAATTTAAAAAATAACATAACAATTATAAAACCTTTTTTAAAATATAAATATTAATAAAATTAACCCTACACAAACTATCCAATGTATTCTATAAATATAGAGATGTAATAAAAAAAAATATAAATAATTTTGTCATCAAATCATAAGCAAATTTCCCAGTAACCCATACAATCCAATTTAGTTTATCTATGTCAATTTAAAACTTATCCCTAATAAACATTATTATCACAAAATTTGGATCATATTAAATTTTATTTATCCAAAAATCATGTGTTATAATAAAAATATTAACAAAACACTAAATAATTTTTCAATTTTATCAATACCATTAAAAATAAATGATAAAAAACCATAAATAAAAAATAATAAAAAAATCCATAGATTTTTCATGAATCTTAAAATCATAATGTGAGTGATAAATAACTTTTAAAGCATTTCTCTTGAATCCAAATATATAAAAACATAAATCATTCCACTTCATTCATAAACCATTAACTGGATATCATCAAATTTTCCTCTAATTCATCCTTTATATAATATACAATATTTATAATTTATAATGATTCGTTAATCTAAACATAATAAAATATTTTTATTCAAACATTAACAATATTTTTCAAATAATTTGTTCCTTAAATATTTCATTTTTAATCTCATTATTGAGAGTAGTAAAACCTTTACCTGTATATCCTTCTTTGTCCTCCTCCTAAGCTACCTTAGGAAATCCATTTAGATGAATCCATAATTTCCATATTTTAAATATTCGACCATATATGATACTATACAGAAACCATTATACCAATGGTAATGGAAATTTTCATTTTTCATTGGGAGTTTACTATTTTGTTCCCCTATTTTTCACATATAAAACTTGTTCTTGTTCTTTGGTGGCATTCCCTTGAGTGATCTTTTATATATTTCCTACTTAAATTTTAATGCATATTCCATTTTATATTGTATTTATCACATTATACTTCATAAAAATTAATTTTTATCTTACTATTTTGTTAAGGAAAAAATTTTAGGTTCAGGACATTAATCATAAATTGATATAACTAAATATGAATATCCACAAGATTTTATACTCTAACTACTATACTGATTTGTTTCTCACTTAGAAAATCATCATTATATCCTTTGAAACCATTATTAACTTCAGTTAAATATATTATAACAATGAAAAGACCAAAATTAATAATGTGAGTGACACTAGTGGAAGTGGTAAATAACACAATTAGAGAAATCGTTCATAGGATGCCAAAATCATTGCACCTTACTTTCCATATATGACACCGTAAGTTTAACCTAGGTAATCCATGGTCGTATTATATTAAAATACTTTTTTGGTCCATAAAAATTATTTTAATTAAGAAAAACATATCCAATATGTCTAAGGAACCAACCTAAATACCCTCTCAAATTGGCACCCAACACCAACTTCTGCATATCTAAATGGAGTTCTTGATCCATAAAGGATAGAAACTACCAAAAGGGAACTAAAAATCTAGAGGGAATTATTTCTCCAATCATAGACTTAAAAAATTACATATATATATATATATATTTGAGAAATAATAGAAGATATATATTTTCTATAACTAAGTCAAAATACCCAAAACCAAATAATAGAAGAGAAGAGAGAATCCCCAAGTACAAGTCCAAAAACAAGGGACTACAAATAAACGACTCCATGTGGTAGCTTGGGAAGACTCCTATCTCTCCCCACAATCTACAGAGACTCACATTACTTGAAACCTCACCACATGACTATGACTTTCCTTTCTCTACCTCAAAATACATACAAACGTCAATGAACAACCGAAGAAGTGTGCAGGGTGTGAGCTAGCAAGAATAAAATGATACCACCCTGTTGTTCCATAACAAGTCTCTATAAAATAACCCAATTATTTTAATTTTAAATAATATATGTCCTAATTATTACAGAATAATTCATATCAAAATCAGGGTGAACATTTTTCCACTTCAAAAAAATTATAAACAAAGATCGATATATCAGTTTAAAGAATAATTTCCAATACCATTTATCAATGGTCAAAGAATTCATATCAAATAAAAAATGTAAAAATCCAATAATATGTAAAACATGAAAATGAAGTCAATAGATTAGGATATTATATTACTCATACTACACAAATGAATATTCCATAATTAGTTCTCATTACCAAGGCCAACAGAGAAAAGTAACACCCCTTGAGTGAACCGCCTACAATGTCAAGGTCATGTCCCTGAACAATGGGCCTATAGAGTAGTGATAATCTCCATGTAAAATCCTCCTGAAGGAAATGTGGATGATGGACCTAATATAAACCATTCACCCATATACCCAAGTCTTTTCATGTTCTGTATTTCAAAATTATCTCAATACATTGAAAAAATACTCCTTTTCTCTTTTACCAAAAACCTAAAAAATCACACAATTTTACCAAAAATCCATTTTCACACATAATTAAATAATGATAAATTATTTTATAAATAAAATTCTAAATACAATAGAAATATATTTCGTCTACACATGCTCAATATGGAAATACCTACATTAAAATTTGGGGCTGCACACACCAACAAAGTATCCACTAATAAGAGAATGAAAAAAAGACAATATAGGTTGTAGAATCAATATAAACATTTTACAATTTATCCAATTTATACAGAATGTTGTAAAATAGTTGAAAATTATACATGACTCAAGAAAATACATTGGTTTCACCACATTCAATAAAGGAAACTACCCCTAAAAAATATCTCACAATAGATCCTTAAGAATGATATAAGAAACATCATCATGAGTCAATGGATTAGAAAATGAAAAGCCATGGGACTACAAAAATAAAATAAATATAGAATCAACAATGATTCCATTAAAAAAGATTCAAAAACCACCCACCATGGTGATTAATCTCTAAACGTATCCATTCAGATCAAAAAAAGACTCAAAAAGTCACTAGAGAAGGGTTCTATGTCCGGATCATAGAGTGCAGCGGGAGAAGGAATGAAATTATTTTCTGTATGACACCATAAACGATAACCTCCACAATAATTAAAAGAGGGTAACCATTTTATTCACCATTTATTTCACAATTCCAAAGTATTTTGAAAAACATGGATCATTTTTATTTAAAATTACCTTTTATTATTACACAGCATGTAACCATTACAGAGTGTGTACCACTTTCATGCTATGTAAAAGTTCATGACTTGTTTATAGAGACTAATTACACATATTTTAATCCATTTTAGACACCATTTAATTTTCCATCACTCAATAGAAAACAACATGTTTATATTGAAAAACTAAAAAATTCCTTCGGTGATCACCAAAATAAGGAAGAACACAAAAAATACATTAACACATTTATACCCAAAATCTAATAATTGAAATAAATATCCATCGCCAAAGTCATTTTCGCAAAAATATTATCTCCACCTATGGATTTCCCAAGACACGTCTAATTTAAGAGGAAAATAATCAAAGGGAAGGGAAATACTTGGAGGCAGTAACGAGGTGTTACAAACATCACACCATAATACATTCCATCCTCATAAAGTCATGTGCATGAATGAATCCTGGTAAAGAGGTGATAACACTACTCCCTCATCAATTATTTGTTCTCCTAGTTATGATCATATTATGATCTTTTCCTCTATAAAACTCTACCCAATGGATTATTATTCCCATAAAAGTCTTTCATATGAGATTCCATATTATCTAATGAAAGATACATGAATAAAAAACCTAGTTCTAATTCATTCACTCCCCAACATTGAATGTGAGACTATTCAGGATGATATTTAATATGCTGTAATACGTGGAAAAAATTTATTAAATGAACCATAAATTCCAGTCAATATGAAACCTTCCCAAGTCTCTTAGTATCCTTAACCTACCCAACGTATCTTGGTGCCAAATTTTCTTTCTTTCCCAGACGATAGTAAACCAAATGGGGAGAAATATTGAAGAAAACATAGTCTCCCAAATAAAAAAATAAAGGATGATCCCATTTATCCATATAATATATCTGAAGACCATTTTTTGCAACCAAACACTAACATGTATACTGAATTCCATGAGACATCACCAGAACAAAAACATAGTCCCACCAAAGAAGGTTCACCCACTTTTGCCCAAAAAAGGGATGGCATGCACGAGTGACCATTAAATTCCCCAAAGGGAGCCCTTATGAATAATTACATATAATATTTGTTATAGGAATACTCAACTAGTCATAGATAGATATCTAATGATCCACAAAAATCAAAGACAGATACATGGAGCATATCCTCCAAAATCTAAATAACATGATCTATTTGACCATCTATCTATGGATGATAAGTTGTACTCAATATGAACTAAGTTACCAATTCGTCTTAGATACTTCTCTAGAACCTCAATGAAAAAAATGATCCATGATTAAAAAAATGTAATGGAACCCCATGTATTCTCATAAATTCATGCACGTATAGCATACCTAGATCATCAATATTTTAAGTGTCTTTGAATAGAATGAAATGAGATAAATTTATCAACCGACGATTAACCATCACTAAATAATTCCTCACTCATGGAGTCTATTTTAACCCGACATAAAATTATATGGATACCTCTCTTCAAAAAAATCTACAAACGAAGAGGATGAAAAAAACCAGAAGGATTCAAAATCTCTACCTTTATCAGATAACAGGTGTAACAGTGGGACACAAAATCATACTTTTCAAAGTTTATACCCAATCAAACAAATTTCTATATAATGTTATAAAACATATTTTAGTGCCTATATTAATGTCCCATTCAAAAAAATGAAAATAAAACAAAACAGATCCCTTATTGGTACAAAATAAATAAACCATTCCCCAATATAGAGCATACCATTTAAATAGGGTCCCCACCAACAAACAATATCCCAACTATATGTAGTTTCATGAATTACTATGAACATGAAATCATGTTTTATATTCTAAATAATTTTCTCAGTGAGGGATGATGATAACTAAACACTAGTCAAGACCATGCCTAAAACATCCTCCTCCGCATCCAGATTCCACTGATTAAAAATCCCAATATGGTTCACCTCGTCATTCAATAATTAAATAACTTGTTAAGGAACTTTTCTACTAAGAGTGTTTGAAATGAAATTCCCCTTATCTATTGTGTTTTTTATATTGAATTAAAATTGATGAAGTTATTCTACCCTCTACCTCTATTAAAAATTTAATTATTAATGGGAAAAGATATAAATAAACCTCCAATGGTTAGAAAATTTAGTAACCCATTCCCCTACCAAAACATAAGAGAATTCATAATTGCATAAATATGTAAATCATGAGTGGGGTAGTACTTCTCATGTGATCAATTCTGAATAGATCCATAAGCTACTATAATATCTTCATGCATTAGCACAAATTCAACACTAGCACTAGAAGAATCATAGAAAGCCACATACCCATTACATGAATCTGGACTGATCAAAATAGGAGTTGATGTCAGTAATCATTTAAGCTAGTCAAAATGAGATTGAATATTTTCATCCCATAAGACTTTTATCCATTTCCTTGAAATTTTAATCAAAGGTGACTCCATTTAAGAGAAATCCTTTAAAACCATTGAGAGTATACAGTAACAATAAAGATGCAATGAATTTTGAAGACATTTTTTTGATATACCCATGAAAAAATGAACATTAACTACTCGTGATCTATTTATAATCCATGATCAGATATCGCGTTCCCTGATAATTTCACTTTATGATTCCATAAGATTCATTTTGAAGGCTTTCCATATAAATGGTGACTCCTCAGTATTTCCAAAATCTAACTCAGATGGTTCTCATGATCATTCATAGATATCAAACAAACCAAAATAAAATTTTTGAAAACTAATAAAACAATGTTGATATACTAATGGAATATCCTATTCATAAAACCCATGAAAACTATTGCATTTTTAGTCAAAACAAACACCATCACAAGATATTAGTAATGTTTATATATATTCCTGATATCCTTTTCAGTATACCACACTCCCTAACCCGGGTCAGACAATAGCCCAACTAAATGTCAATATTAAAGACCACATTTTCCAATTTAACTAATCAATCAAGTCATCCACATGAGGCAAATAGTACATTTTTTCATCATTTAGTAGGTTCAACATCAAATAGTGAACAAAAAAGTAGAGTGAACCTTATGAATTCTTGTCAAAGATAACCAGTGCTATCCAAGGTAAATCTCAAGGGGCAATATAACTATTTAACACCAGATAATCCAACAGAATTTTGAGCTCTTTCATATTGGATTGTTTTATATGATAAGAAGGTATTAGTATTGGCTAGGTTTCTAGCATTAGGTGAATTGAAAAATATACCTATGTCTCCGGTGTATGAATAGAGAAATCATATAGCCAAATGTTAGGAATACCCTAAACAATAGAAGGAATATTATCAATAGAATAAATGTCATTAGGATCTACTATAATATAGACCAAAAAACTTCTAAGATTAGGATGGGATGGTCATGCACAACCATTATTTTGATACAACTCTCCCTAAAATACCCATGAGTTCCCATTTGTCACAGGAAATGAGCATGAATGATGATAATTAACATTATCTTCATGATAAATAACCCAATCCATCCTATTGATGATGTCTAATAGATCTATATTCATAAAAAAAATCCCATAATAGCTCTGCATTATATATCAATAGCACACATGAAGGATACCAAATTAGATAATCATTCATCTTCCAAAAAAGTGTCTAAAATTCCATAAGAAAGAAAATTATTTATATTTGATAGTTAAGAATATCAAAAAAATACATATTTTAAATGAATGGGAAGTAAGAGTATCAAATATTGAAATTGGTACCAGGATGCAATAAATATGGTACCTCTCCTTGTCCTTGGGTCTCTATCTACCTCTACTGGGAAATCATTTTTTTTTGTGAAGGTGACTCAATCCTAAGGCCTATGGATAGAGCCCTATAGTATTTGAGGGTTCTGAATATGCTATAGTTTCCTTGGAAACCGATGATCCCCAGCTATATCAAGGTGTATACATATCCTAATAGAAACACTATAGATGACCATAATGTCCACAACTATTACAAATCATTTAAGGTGTAAGATAAGAAATACACATGTGTCTAAAATTTCCACACTAATTTCAAATCAGATACACACTACTAACTACAACTGGAGGATCAATATATACATGATGTCTAGTACCTATACCACTCCCGCAAGGATCCTGACACTTCCACTTTTTTCCTAGAGCTCCACTGATGCATAAACATAGTGGAAGAGAAGGGGAGTAATTTCCCCATTTTATTTTCATATTAATCTCTTTTATTGTATCTCTATCTACTATCTCCAAATAGATAGAATGAATTAGTATAAATTAATATGATATGATATCTGATTTTAAACAATTTAGGTACTTATGAGCCTTCAGTTGGTCACTCTTCACTACCTATGGAGCAAACTGAACCAGCTTAGCAAACCGATTGGTGTATACTAACACTGCACAATCTCCCTTTTCTAAATAGGGGACCTCTAGATATTTTAGCATCAATAGTGACTCTATGAGAAGCTATTGGAATAATAGAGTCTTGAAACTCTAACAATCCGTGCCCACATGCCTATCTTTTTGTACCATGGAATCCCTCTAATACTTTCTAGCAGTCTCAATTCTGAACACACCCACATTACGTTGAGATTCATTGGTTTTTCCAAGAAGTTTAACATTTGATATATCATGTCAAGATAGTCCTCTACCTCTTTATGTCCCTTCAAAATTTTAATGCATAGTGGTTTCTCATAGAAAAGATTGCATGATCGATCCTTGTCTCTTACATCTTCTGGGTACACCACAACAACTATGTTATGAGATTGTGGAACATTATATCCAAAACAAGGACTGCTTTCACAAAAAAACATAATAAAATTATAATATATCATAGTATATCCTTGAGGACCATCCACTATATTCTTCTACGGAACTCATAGAACAGGTCTAGGAGGCACACTATTGCACCCCAAAACAAATTAAAATAATATAAAAATGAAAAAATACTTGATCAAACTAGGAAACACATATGAATAAACTAATATTAACCCCAAGAACCCAATATAGGAGACACGCATCCCAATATCCTTGGTTAACATTAGGCTCATCATGGTAAGATTTGGATAGGAACATCCCACAATCTTCCTATCAAGTCTCAAAAATCCTATCTCAAGTCTATAAAATATCATAAGATAAAGAAACCCCAAGAACCTAACGTTTGATACAGATTTATAGTGTATCAAACAGAATAACCTCTCTAACTAGTCAATGACTGGACCCACCACATACCTAAAGGGATTTTCCAGTCCCCATTGGCTAGCAACTAGCACTCGTGCTTCAAAAAACATCTGGAGAGAATGATTTGGACAAACCTAAATCAACAACATGGAATATATATAGACACACACACACTGACAGGATAGAGTGAACCATCAAGAAATAAATATATTACATAACTAAAACCAAATAGTTAAAACCAAACAATTCAAGAGAAGAAACAGTACCCATGTACATATCCATCCAAAATGGGATACAAACCCAACAACTATATGTGATAGCATGGTCATACTCCCACCATCTCACAACCAGATACCTAGTCTCAAATGGCTTAATTACTCATGGGCTCGTTGGGGAACCATTCCTTCACCTATATCAAAATACATACAACGGTCTCTTAACCATCGAAGAAGTGTATAGGGTGTGAGCTAATAGGCTTAGTAGGATCTCACCCAGGTGTTCCATAACAAGCCATTGTATAATAACCTAGTTATTATCTATTTAACTAAAACATGGAATGATATGAAGTAAAGAATTTAAACCAAAAGTGTGGTAAATATTTTCCATTTTCCAATAATTTTTAAACAATTTAAGGTTTATCAATTTCTAGAAAAATTTCCCTTATCATTTATCAATGGGTAAATAATTTGTATCAAATGAAAAATAATTCAAAACCAATCATAGGTAAAACACACCAAGGAACTTACCAGTTCAGGCTAGAAGACTACTCATATAAAACAATTTTATAGTGAAAAATTTGTCCTTACAACATTGGCCTAAGGGGAAAGTAAAAAATCCATGAGTGAACCATCCAATATTTTCAAGATATTTTCCCTATAAAAATAGACCTAGGGATAATAGGTAAGCCATATTATCAAAACTCCTAACATAAATATGGATGATGTGCCTAAGATTAACCATTTACCCTTGTACCCAAGGCTTCAAATGTGAAGCATTTCACAAATCATTTTAATGCATTGAAAAAATACACCTTTTTTATTTTCCCAAAACCTATAAAAAACAAAACTATTATCAAAAATCCATTCACACAAAAAAAAATAGTATTTAAATATTTCTTTGTAAATCAATTTATTATAAAAAGGTCAATACAGTTCATAAAAAATGGTAGGTGACAGAACCACCTACATAAAAACTCTAGATCGCACACACCCACTTAGGTTCCACCAATAATATATTCTAAAAACAACTACGGAGGCCCTTGAATAATTATAAAAATATTATAATTCATCCAATTTAATAAAGGTTGTGAGATAAGATTAAATGACACATACCTCAAGAACACACACATTTCATACAACAACTGACATATAAAACGACGCCAAGACATGGTTACAACACACTTTAAGAAGAATGAAATAAGAAACATTGTCAAGAACCACTTGATCAAATAACCCTACAATATAGTGCTACCTTAATCAATTAAATGAATAAAATGAAAGTATTACAATCCAAGACAGGAAAAAACCACCCACAAAATTGATCAATCATCAAACGAATCAATTCGTAATGAATAAAGACCCCAAAAAGCACCAGGGAAGGGACATAGGTTGAGAGATAATTGATCTGTAGGAGGATAAATGATATTATTTATCATATTATTCTGAAAATATGAAATCAAAAAAATTAAATGATGTGAGCCCTTTTAAAATTTTTGTAATCCACAAAATTTAAGTACACCGAATAATCTATCACCTTTTTATTAAAATCCGACATTTTCTAATTACACATCATGTAACCATTACACTATGTGTAAAACACTCAGGTTGTCTAAAAATTAAAATACATATCTCTAGATACCAGGTACAAGTCATGTAACCCATTTATAATCAATGTAATTTCCTAGCACACATCATAAAACTCTTGGATCTTACACAAAAACTCAAAAACACCTCGAGCATCTGAACATGGGAACAACCCCAAAAATACATTAAAACATTTATATCTTGACTCCATTAATTCGAAATAATATCTACCCCTGATCTAGAAATCATTTTCTTCAAAAAAATCTATCTATCTTTAGCAGTCCCAAGATGCACCTAATTTAAGATGAAAATAAGAAAATAGAAGGGAAGTTCTTTAATGTTGGTAAAGGGATGTTACATTGAGAGTGTTCATACTAGTGTATATTATTAGTCCCAATAATCATTCATTGGTGACAATTGAGTTAATACAAAATCAACATCTTTCAGATTTGATACCCCTATGTGAATATATTTCACATACACATGTACTTTATAGTATCTATACATTGATATATTTCCTAGAAAAACAACACTCTGTTCTTTTCAATAACATATTATACACTCCTATAACTTATCATATGTTGGTTCCCAAATTTTTTTTCTAATTATCATCTCTAAAAAAACTAAAACCTTCAATGATACCAATAAATGTGATCCAAGTGTAACGTATTTAAATGACACATCATTTTAGATGAATATCCAATACATAACACAATTATACATGAACCATAACTATAAAGGTTTAGTGTATTTTGATATATGATTCACAATAATATAATTTCATTATGTAACTTAAAAAATTACTATAATGTTATTCTATCAAATTACTCTTATTATATAAATTAAACATAAATACATTCTTCGTATTTAGGGAAAATATAATAATAAGAATGTGTGAGCACAAATGATTAGTACCGTTAAACAAAAGAGGTATCAATAAATTCCCATAAGTGATCTTAAGGGTATGAGAAAATCATCACAAAAAAATATTATTATGCCCAATAAATTATATATCATTAGTCATGATTCAAGGAAAAAGTATTTTTCATTAAAAATGAATATTTTATAAGGGCCCTGAATCATAAATATTTAATCATGGTCCCTGAGATTATATCATATACATTGTAATGTGGTACAATAATAATATTATAACATTGTGAACTTTTATAAATAGTAATATAGTTATTCATTTAGTTAAGGATATGAAACCATGTACTCACATAAACTTATAAACATGAAACTATATCAATGCTAAAAAATGAACATGAAACTAGGTCAATACAAAAACATATCTATATGAAATGAGATCCACATATAATATTGTGACTAATAAATCATATTCGTACACAAGATAGTTACACCATTACTTATCTATTTTTATTCGATGGATTAGAAGGTTGTAATTTTTCCACCGATCACATTACACAAATAAAACATTTTGAAACAATCACATAAAATCATTTTTTATTTCATCATCTCATAATATATGGAAAAGAAATGAGTTTCCTAAATATTATGTTTTATCATAGTTAACCCATATGAATATAATGTGTTTAATTGAAAATTCCATAGAAATTAATCTTTATAAATAATAGAGAGCAAAAAAGTGTATTGTATCATTGGGTCATACTCCTAGTGACTGAAATGTAACATCAACATATTTAAAAATAAATAGAAAATTAGTTTAAATGATCCCAAAAATATTTCTTGATGGAAATAACCTTTTATTTTTGAAATCACCTCTTTAATATATAAAAATTTCATAAGTAATAATGGAACAAATTTCTATCAAAATAACCATATGAATTTTGAAAGGAATCTGTAAACAATTATGCAGTAATGATAGTGGTAAATTATGTTCATGCTGTTATATTTAAAACTGAGATTCTATTAACACTTTCACAAAAAAATTTCTCATTCAGAAAATGACAAGAATATTATTTAAAAAATATTTTTAAAAATATAATCATGGATGGAAGAGTTTTTTAAAAAAATATTAGTAAAAAATATCTTCAAATAATTTTAGAAAACATGTATATATAAGTGAGAAGATATCCAATCAAAGAGTGAAATAAATTCATTTATTCTTAAATAAAAATTTTCATGATTATTTTGTGTAAAAAGATAATAAAATGGTACAAAAAAATAAATAATATAGGATTATCAAATAGAGAATATAATATAGTTGGTCTAAAAAATTTGATTTATATAATTTCTTTCAATGGAAATCAAATCATAATCAATCATTGTTAAATGATATTAAAACATAAATCCCCTATAATAATGATATATTTTGAATCATAACCCCAAAGATGAAATATATTTATTTAATAAATTAAATATAATTATGTATTAATTTTACATGATATAAAATTTCAAATGGGAAATATATACACCTCATAAAGGAATATAGGTGTATAACATATCATATGCCCCTTAGGGGAAACATGAGATGATAAACCCTTAGAGATTTAGTAATATCTGATTAAAAACATCATGAAATATAGAACATTAGTGTGATTTTAAAATAAACATTATTCACATAGAAATCTAAAAATACATCTATGGTAATTATAAACACCACCCATAAGAAATATGTGCTAAATATGACTTAGGTCTCATATAAATATAATTTAGATGAGAAACCCTTACCTAAAGTCTCATTTTACTTTGTATACATTAAGATATCTCACATAAAAAATATATATTTGTTATAAATATCATAATTATCCATATTCATGTATAAATTATTATTTATCATTCCCTTATCATTAATAATTATCCTTTTCTTAATAGTTTCTTCATTAAAAATAACACTCAGGTGAAAACTTTTTCATTATCGATGCATGCTTCAATTCCACGGTTTCTATACATGCACCATTGTCATGGTGTCATCATCTCCATAAAATAAAAAATAAAATATTTATCATTTTTATTCATTATGTATAATTTTATAACAATCTATATAAATCATTGATGAAAGTTGAATTTCATCACTTCGTAGAGACGGTAGTCCTTACGTACAAATTAGTGGGGTTTCCACTTTTGCAGGGATTGAATAGAATAATAGTAAATAAAAAATAAACATGATAGAATACTTATTATGTGATAAATATCATATATATATATATATATATAAAAATTAATTAAATTTATCTCTATAAATATCCATTAAAAATGAATTATGAATCAAATCACTTTGTGGAGGTGGTGGCCACATGTACGCATGAGTGGAGTTATTGTTTTCCAATAGACTGCATGGTATGAAGATATATAATAATTTGCAGTTATATAAATATAATAATTTCATTAATTTAATATTTTATAATTAAAAACATAATAATAACCATCAATGAATTTTGGTGATGGAAAATGTACCATATCGCTATGCGGAGGTGATAGTCCCAACGTATGACCAAGTGATAACTTTATTTCTAATTTAAAGTAAATTAAGTGAAACATGGATGTATCATAATCATAATACATGTAAATATAATTATTATATTGGAATTATTATGTTATGTTTTATAAAATAGCTTTACAGAAAGTATAAGGGGTAATAGAATTGTAAAGGGTTAGGTAAGATGATTACTCTCTTCCTTGAAAGACCTACTTTGGATTACACAGTTATCCATCTTGGGGTGTGACTATGTGAATAGAATAAAATATAGGATAAATAAAAGTAATATAGTATGGTATTATGTTCTTTTTAGATAATAAAAATCATACAAACATTCTTAATAATGTTAAAGAGAAGATGAACTTTTATAGTTGAGGGAAGGGGAATATAGAGAGAGATAATACACACATGGAATTACCTAAAATTTTAATTTATAATGTATAACATATTCATGTACACTTTATGGATGAAATAATTTTCTTTTCTTTCCACCATGTGTGTTATAATCAATCACACTTATAAAGAGGCAAACACTCTTAAAGATGGAAATTATAATAAAAGATTTAACAATAGTGATGTTTTATAAACATATGAAATACCAGATGATTTAACCATTGTTTATCAAAGAGGAAATTTTAAAATCCCTTAATTTTGAAACATGTAATTCCTTTAAGTAATATAATATACTTTCCATTCTAGACAAGGTCTCACCACTTATAAAAAATATATAAATCATAATCATGTAATGTGGCATCGATGCACGAAATATTTGTATCTAAGGTGTTATAAGGACTAAATAAACTCAACCAAATAGATTTAGAAATGTTTTGAAGAATTTTTATAAATTCTATCCCTATTAAACAACTTTATACCATTTTTCCCTTATCCGTGATAAATTTAGTTTTTACCATGATAAATTAATAAAATGAATAGAAATAATGTGGGCCTTATAAAAAAATTTATAAATTCTTATTCCATATTTTAAATCAATTTAAAATGATTAAATTTCTATATCTCTCATAAATTATATTTAATATAATATCAAAAAAACACGTAAAAATTAATTTCACTGAAAATTCTTGATATAAACAAAAAAATAGTTTCACATTGAAGTAATGAAAATAATTCAGTGTAAATGACTTTTTTATAATATAAAAATGAATTTTTTTTGACTTTTGGATCAATCCAAAACTATGTAGAACCATCCTTTAAGACCGTTAAATGAAACAACCCAAAAAATAGTTTTTTATTTTAATAAAATATAAATTATGTGTTAATAAGTCAATCATGGGTTCCCAAGTTTAGGAAAATATTTTAAAACCCCAATTTTACTCTATAAAGAATTATTTTTCATTGAATAAGTTATAAAATATTATCAAGCCCAGCATACGTCATAATAATGTAATGAAATTTAATCATTTTGAAATAATAATATTTTCCCCTTTTAATCCCAAATGAGTCTTTTCATAAAATTCCAAAATCGTTATCCTAATCAAGTAATGAAATTTAATTTCAAAATTTATATCACTTTTTTCAAATATGATTTATCATATTAGAATAATATAATTATAATAATCATGTAAAAAATTCAATAAAAACCATTTTTCAAGTATATATTTTTTTGGCGAATAAAATTACATCGTTTCAAATTAAGTGCATGTTTATTATACATTAATATATAAGTTAGAATTATATAAAATAATCATTAATATATTTCATTATGTGATTATTCCTATTAATACCAAAACATTCCAGGCTATGTTTTAATAGTGACATTTAAAAAACAATATTTTTATAGTATAACATAGTTCTCATAAATTGTGATGTTGTGTATCAAGATTTCCACATTGCATTGTATTATTTTAATCTAAAAATTCATAGTGTTATAATATATCCCCTTAGAGTTAAATTTTTTGGTAACTAAATTCCAAACCTTTTTACTTCCACCTCATTGAATAATACAATTGAAAATATATTATTAATAAATATTTTCTCTGTATATCCTCCAATGTTCTATAATTTTTTTTAAAATGAATATCGATGATTCAAAAAAGTAATTTCATTTATAATTCCATCTAAAAAACTCAATGTGATACAAAATTTCTGGAGAAAACCATAATAAAATTGTGATGACATTCACAATATTCTGATTTGTTCTTTACTACAATGTATTAATCATATCCAACTACTTGTAATTAGGAGTTCTCATAATGACCCAGCCTTAAAATGTAACATGATCTTGAATTTTTATAGGGATATAAATTATTAAACATTGATGACATTTTCTGGTTTATAGGTTTAAATAATTAGGATATCTTACATACAATACATCCCACATTCATACAAAGAGGATACTACTAAAAGCGGTATCCGTTTTTTCAAAATATAATACATTAAAACTTAAAACAAGATTTCTTTGAAAACACTCCATATCAAAAATCCCAAATCTCTTATCTATCTTACCCATTATTATATCCTATGAAATGTTTTTTAAAAATATGGGATGAGTATAAAACTCAGTAAGGGATATAAAAAAGAAATTGTTAGTCGGGTGATAAAATAAAAACCATTGAAACCCATAATCATAAAAACTCATTTGAATAGAAGAATCATGTATTTTCCTTGGTAAATATTTACAATTTTACTCTTACATTAACCCTTACATAGGAAATATCCTTTTTGTTAACTTCCATCTCCAAAGTACCCAATGCATTGGGGAACTTATATGGGGCTCACCTGTCATATCTGGAGCTATAATGGGCTCAACCCAATATATCATGAGCTATAATGGGATAAACCCAACATAAATAACGTATAAGGAAACATATCATGTTAATAAAGTATCTTGAAATCTGGGGAAACCATTTATTCATATATAAAAAATCCATTTGAAATTTATTAAAAATATTTTTAAAAATATTTTAAAAGGAAAGTCCTTTAAAATACAATTAGAGTGAGAATTAATAGAATGGAGTGGATTTGTCTATACACTATAAATACACATAGTATAAAATAATTTAAACAAAAATTCATCACACTAGTAATATTTATACCACATAATGAATAAATAATAACATTATCTCGAGGAATGGAAATTGGGATAAGAATTACCTTACCTCCAGTTTTTCTTACATCAAAAGTGTTTAATGCTACTTGTAGAGTAACTCCAATGAAATAATGCTTGGGACCTTGGGGCCTTGATGAAAAATTGGTAGTACTACTAGGTATTTAATAAGGCTAGATCATTATTTAGGATCAATGTTAAATGAGTGGAATGAAGGAATGGATTGGTATTTATAGAAAAAGTGAAGGAATATTTCATTAATGTCCAAGGGACACCTTTTTAGTGGTATTTGTAGAACCATGGGATATTCCATGGTAGTTTCCCATGGTATTAGCCACATGGGACACATCATATCTTATATTACATTAAAAAATTATACTAAAATAATTACAATATTAATTATGTTATTAAACACACTAAACTCAAAAGTATATTTTTACTATTCACCAAAAAATCAACTGTTTCAGAAAAATCCCAAAAAACCACACTAACCATTTTTTGAATATTATAATTCATAAATGAACTGAATTTTTGGAAAATAATTTTCTAAATACTATTAAATTATTTTTTAAATTAAATCAAAATTTTTTCAATAATAACTATTTTAAGTATATAACTATTTTTAAATACATTGAAAAAATTAATCGCCATCTCATTATCTTATAAACTCAAGAAAATAAAATAATAATACAATTAAATATTCATTAGGGTCATATTACTATTCATATTATTATTCATAAGGGTACATTACTATTTACTAAAAAAAGATATTGGTTCTATTAGACTCTAGACGAATTACTGATCACAATTGTAGATGACCATTTTCTGAAATTTAAATCTTAAAAGATGAAACATTATGTTTAAAGGCCAGGAATGAATATATACTTCAAAAATTGTTACATTAATTTAAATTTATTTTTAAAAATCTTGGGGTGTTACATTATCCCTGCCTTCTGGAAATAGAATAAATGAAATTTATTTACTCATTAAACAAGTGAGGGTGTCGTTCCCTCATAGAATTTTCACATTCCAATTTTTCTTCTTCACCCATGTGGTTTCTCCAAAAAACCTTTACCTGGTGGATTACCTTATTCTATAATACCAGTTCCCTTCGATCATGAATATGAACTAGTTTCTCTTTATATGAAATGTTCCCTTCGAGCTAAACTACTTTTGGGATCAAGACATGAGTTCAATCGGGCACATATTTTCTCAAAATAGAAACAGGAAAACAATTGTGTACCTGAGAAAAACATTGAGGAAAATCTACTCAATATGAAACTAGTATAACATTATCCAAGATTTCAAAAGGACTGAAAAACCGTAGACGTAGCTTTCCTTTCCTACCAAAACACATCACACTCTCCCAATGAGAGATTTCAAGGAAAACATGGTCACCTACCTCAAAAGATAAGTCTGTCTTTCAGTTATCTACGTAACTTTTTTGCCTGCTCCGAGCTGTCCTCATGTGATGTTGGATCATCATTACTTTCTCAACCACTTCCTCTACCAACTTCGGCCCCATCAACTTCTTTTCCATGACTTCATCCCAAAAAATCTAGAGTTAGACACCGCTTCCCATAAAATGCCTCAAAATGTTCCATCTGTATATAGGAATGAAAATTCATAATATAAAAAAAATTAACTAATGAAAAATGTTGATCCTAATATCTGTGGTAGTCCATTGGACAAGCTCGAAGCATATCCTCCAAATTATGAATCATTTGTTCTGACTACCCATATGATTGAGGATGAAAAGTTGTACTGAAATTTAATTCGGTTCCCAACTAATTCTAAAGGCCCTTCTAAAAATATCAAGAGTACCTTGGATGCCGATCAGGTACAATGGAAAAAGAAACTCCATGTATCCTGAAAATCACTTTGAGATACAGTTGATAAAGTTGATCCGACGACATTGTATCTCGAATAGAATGGAAGTGTGCATAATTTTTCAACCAAACAATATTACCCCAAATCACATTGTTACC
The DNA here is from genome assembly GCA_963277665.1 of Viscum album. Lineage (NCBI taxonomy): Eukaryota > Viridiplantae > Streptophyta > Magnoliopsida > Santalales > Viscaceae > Viscum > Viscum album. The sequence continues at coordinate 527,619,823 of OY728150.1, forward strand.
TCGAGAAATGTTAGGTAGTCCTACAATGAAGCCCATGGATATATTCCCCAATTTCCACTATGGAACTAGAAAATGCTAAAGCATCCCCTTCGGTATCTTTCACTCTGCTTCAACCAGTAGACATTTCAAACATTTCATAGTAAATTATGCAATATTTTTTCTCATTTCATCCCACGAGTAATACTCCTAAAGTTATTTATACATCTTTGTACTTCTCAGATGAAATGAAAATATAGAACTATGAGCTTCACACAACAAATCTTTCTTTAAATAGGAATCAAAAGGCACACACAACCATTTTTCAAATCATAAAATAGAATCTTTATCAAGGAAAAATTTACAAAAATTTCCCATTTTAACCAATTTTGCCTTTTTTATATCACATTATTCCTTTTGAAATTTCGTAATTTGGTATGATATTGATGACTGCATTGAATCCTGAAACAAAGAAGATATATTTTCTACACCAATGAATTCTAAGACAAAATTCATCAAATCATTAATCTAGGGATCATGTTCCAAACGTATCATGGCTAATGATGCAAGATTTTTTCGACTCAAGGAATCTTCCAATTTGTGTTCTTTTCCTGGATAATAATTGATCGTGAAATTATTATCCATTATCAGTTCAACACATCTTCTATTCTTCACATTTAGTTTCATCTGATTGAATATATATTTCATAAATTTATAGTCATTATATATTTGACATTTGGATCCATATAAATTGTGCCTCTAAATTTTCAAAAAATAAAAACTAAATAACCAATTTTGAATCATCTGTAGGATAATATAACTAATGAGGTTTTAGTTTTTTTTGAAGCATAAGAAATTACCTGATCATTCTGCATCAGAACACAACAAATTCCCTTCAATGAAGCATCATTTTAGATGAATAACTCACCATTATGGTAATGAAAGGCCAAAACATGATCATTCACTAATCTCTTCCTCAGTTCCTAAAAACAAACATCACATTTTATTGTCCAAATATTTTAACCCCTATTCGTATTAACAAATTTAGCTAGATAGATAACCATGAAACGTTTTTAACAAACCATTAGTAATAACCCACAACTGTAAGAAAACTATGAATCTTTGTAACATTTTTAGGTCTAGGACATTAATCAACCACTTTTTTTGGTAAGATAAACTGTTATTCCATCCTTATTTACAATGTTTCCATGAAAATAAAATCGATGAATCCAAAAATCACACATACTAGATTTTCCATACAGTTTCTTTTCTTTTATGTTTTTTAAAACAACCCTTACATTGTTTTTGTGATCCCCTTTAATTTTTGAATATAGAAGAATGTCATTAATAAACACACCCAAAAACATATCCAAGAACACATGAATTATTATACTCATAATATCCATGAATATATCATGTGAATTAGTTAAACCACAAGGAATAACTAAAAATACATAATGACCATATCTATTATGGAATGTAGTCTTCTAGATTTCTTCACCCTATACTTTCAACTGATTATACCCGAACCTCAGATCAACCTTCGAAACATACTGTTTTCCATGGAGATGATCAATCAGATCATCTATTTGAGGAAAAGGATACCCGTTTTTAACTATAATGTTATTCAAGGCATCATTATAAATTAAAAGTCTTATTAAACCGTCTTTATTCTTAAAAACAAGACCAGAGTAACCCATAGTGAAGTACTAGGTTGAATGATGCATTTATCTTATAATTCATGCAGATGCTATTTTAATTCTAGAATATCCATTTGGGCTATTCAATAAGGTGGTTTAGAAATTTTCTAAGCATCATGAACTATGTCAAGAGTAAACTTTACCTCTCAAATATGAATAATATTAAGAAAATCATCAATAAAAACACTTAGGTATTAATTTACCACTTGTCCATAATTAATCTAGATAATTCCATTATCTTCAAAAATTAGATCAATATAAATTTCATTTCCATACTTTATCAATTTATTATCTTCATGATATGTTATAAATGTTATGGGTTCATTCTAGTACAAAATCTAAAATTATTTCTGAAAAAAACATATTTTTCACTCTAATTTATCTTAGCATGATAAAAATAAATCCATTCCATACCCAGGATTACATCAAACTATACTAGAGGCATAAGAACAAGTTGTACAGGTAATCACTTTCCACAGACAAGGATATGCAGATTCATATAGTTTTTTTCATAATATATCCTCCATCTATTTTTACCCTACGAACTGGTTTCATTTCTTACGGTTGAATACCCAATTTTTCAGAAAATTTCTTAGAAATGACAGAATGTGTAAACCATGAATCAAAAACACATTTTCTAAATCAGTAAAAAAAATAATGTACCTGATACAACCTTATTTAATGGATAAACTTCTACTGAAGGGGTTTCAAATTATTTTACTAGACCATTCTGCTTCTAATTTTGTTGATTCCCTATTTTACTGACTAGCTTCAGACAAACATTAGAAAAAAGACCCAATTCCTTACAGTTAAAGCATCTCACCTTCAAATTCTTATTAACTTTTGGATCAATTTCCCTGTACTCACTATATATGTGTTGAAGCATTCCACATCGGTATCATTTCCATGAATTTACAAGACAATCACTAGAACACCTTTTACAACAATTTTCGCAAGAATGGAAATTCATTTTCTTACCCCCATACTTATTTGATGGGTTCTTCCTCATTGCCTTCCAGCCTAGCCATTTTTTATTCATGGCATCACAAGGAACATATGTGTTAGAAAACTCCATCTCAACTTTCTCAGCGCAACAAACAAGCTTCCCATAGCTTTTAAACTCTTGTGATGCCAAATCTCTTTGCAAAAAATAGTTCCAAACCAGAATAAAATCTATTAATCTTAATATCAAAATCCCGAGTAAAATCTGGTACATACCTTGGCAGTATTGAAAAATTTGCGTCATATTCTACCATAGAATCATCATTTTCTACTTCAGTTAGATGAATTTTTTCTCTATTCTGAGTCCAATAGTTTTGGGAAAATTTTTTTGCAAACAAATACTCTTAAAATAATCTCATTCTAGACTGTCAATATCATCTCTTTACCTAGTATTATTAATCAAATACCACCGTTTATCGGATTCACCTTCAAAGTGATAATTGGATAGTATTACCTTTTGACGTTTTGAACATCCCATGACATCAAATATCTTTTCTAGTGCATTGATCCATCCTTCGTCTATCACTGGATCTGTGGTTCCACTGAATGTTGGAGGGTGTTGACTCATAAAATGTTATACAAAAGACATTTTTCTTTTTGGTCAATCAATTTATTATCTAGCATGGATACCATCCCCATTTATTTCTTGAGTCAATTGATCCATTTTGATCACAAAATTATCGGTTTTGATTCGCACCAATTTGGGTGGAAGATATATATCGAAATCAGCCTCTTGGTGCCTTCCTTCTTCATCTTACCTATTGTTTCTGTGGAAAAGAATTCTAAACAGGCAAAATTTAGATGAAAAAACATGGTAATCCTTAAATTATATGTCATTTCAAATCTCCATAGAGTGATAATCATTGTTTTATTCTTTTAACATCATCCTAACCTCTTAAGTTATCTAACCCATCCTTTGATACCAACTATAAATACACAGCCTTAAAACATAACTTAATCATGAATTTTAAAAAAGAACCTACAATATTACAAATTGAAGATATTTTTGGGTATATATTTTTAAATAATTAGGATATATTACATAAAAACATACCATATTTATACAAATAGTATACTAACAAAAATAGTATCCATTTTTTTACAATATAAAACTTTAAAACTTAAAAAAAGATTTCTATGACAACCCTCCATATAAAACATCACGACTCTATTATTTATCTTACCCATCCTTATATCTTGTGAAAAATATTTTAAATGTAGGGGAAGAATATAAAACTCAGTAAGGGATATAAATAATGAAATCATTAGTCCTAGGATAACATAAAAACCTTTGAAACCCATAATCATAAAAACTTGTATTCATAGAAACATCATGTAGTTTCCTTTGAACATATTTACCATGCCACTCTTATATTCACCCTTACACATTGAATATCCTATTTGTCAAATTCCATCTCCAGAGTACCCAATTCATTAGAGAGCTATAATGGGGGTCACCCGTCATATCTTGAGTTATAATGGGCTCAACGCAACATATATTATGCTCTAATGGGCTCAAGCCAACATAAAAAATTTACAAGGAAACATATCATTGTAATAATGTATTAATAAATTAGGAGAAACCAATCATTCATATAAAAAACATTCCATTTGAAATTTATTGAAGAGTGTTTTAAAATGATTTTAAATGGAATGTCGTTTAAAATATAATTGGAGTGAGAATTAATAGAATGTAATGGATATCTGTATACACTGTAAATATACACAGAATGACATAATATAAACAACAATTACTCAGACCCATAATCCTAATATCAAACAATGAATAAAGAAAAAGTTTAACCCAAATAATGGAAATTGGGTTAAGAATTAACTTACATTGGGTTCTTATTACTTCAAAAGTGTTTAAACCTCCTTATAGAGTAACTCCTAAGACATGAAGGTTGGGAACTAAGGGGCGTGAGGACACCTTTATAGGACTACTAGGGAGGTAAGAAGGCTAGAGATTCATTAAGTAGAAATTTTAAATGAAGGAATGGGTTGATATTTATAGAAAAATGGATGGAATATTTAATTAATTTCCAAGGGACACCTCATTTGTGGTATTTGAAAAGCCATGGGATTTACCATGGTATTTTCCCATGGTAATAGCCATTTGGGAAACCTCATATCATATTTTTCTATAGACAATTCAACAATAATTATTACATCATTAATGATGTCATTAAACACAGAGAACCTCAAAAAAGTATTTTTAATATTCACCAAAAAATCAACTATTTCTGAAAAATACCAAAAATTCACTCGAAGCATTTTTTGACATTTAGAATTCAAAAAATAACTCCATTTTGGGAAAATAATTTTCTAAATATGATTAATTTAATTTTAAAAAACATATTTTATTCAAAAATAACAGTTTTATGTATATAACTCTTTTTTTAATATCTTGAAATAATTAATCGAAATATTATTATATTATAACCTTAATAAAATAAAATAATCATACAATTTACTTTCCATTAGGGTGATATTACTATTCCTATTACTATTCATAAGGGAAGGTTTATATTCAAAAAAGAACCTAGTTTCTCTTATTAGACTCTAAATATCTTACCAATCACAAATGTGGATGATATTTTTTTGAAATTCAAAACATAGAAGATGAAAAATTAAGTTTAAAGTCTAGTTATAAATATATAATTATAAAAAGTTTCGTTCATTTCAATTTATTTTTTAAAACCTTTGGTTGTAGCAGTTCTAATTTTAAATTTTCAATACATCCAATCCATTTATATTATTGACTATAAAATTGCATATATAATCCCATTACAAAACCAAATCAATGATCTATGGGCATACATTCCCATAAAATAACTTATATAAATAATCAATTTCATTGGAATATTTTAACTTACCAAATAACTGGTATAATATACCTATCATATACAACCAAAATCCTTACCAATGAACCATGGGGTGCTCATATTATACAATAAAATAAATTCTTTGTTCTATTGGTATATACTCATATTACATGAAAATTATTGAATATCCATGTCAATGGAAATATCCACCAAGAAAAAATAATGGATTTATGGTCATTTCAACATATAAAAAAATATTATCAGTTAACTATAGGTATTTACACTCATACCATATAAAATTAGTTGTCAAGAATAAACAAAGTGAATTTTTTTTATATTATTAATATGTTATTATACAATCATAATGAGAGGTTTTTAATATTATTTGGTTAATATATAAATATATAAGTGATATTCTAGGATTAGAATTTTAAAAGTAGAAGGGGTTTTTTATGGAGGTATCATTAAAGTTCTCATTCAGATAGATTCAAGAAAATAACATTCAATTAGATTATTATTGAGCTGATCATCATTGAACTCATGGAAATAGATTTCTACTAGAGATAAAACATATAACACAAAGAATAAACATAGTTGAATCATGTAAAAGAGATCCTTTGGATGATGATTTGAGTGGATTTGAAGTGTTTTATACCCCCCCCCCCTCCCTCAAAATATTCGATGTGTTTATAAGATCATTTTATTAATTTTTAAATTTTCTATACATAATCATAAATATAGATAATAATAAAATTAGAATAGTACTCATAGAGTTCATAACATTAATAATTGACATAAAATTAATAAACATTATGTTTATAAGGGGATCCAAATGTGAATTAGAAGAGTATGTGGGTATTTATAAAGGGTAAATTAATGTCATTTGATATTTATAATATTTGTGAAAGATGTTTGAAATCATAATTGTGATGTTTTTATGAGTTTGATAAATTTTTACAAGGGAAAGTGTCTCACATATATCATAAGATACATAGTATGGATGATAATATCCATAATATATTTATCTACTTCAATAAGACACATGTGTTCCATAATATATGTGGATGATTTCATATGAAAATAGGTGTTTCATATGAAATTCTATCCATTTAAGTATATATCAAAGACTTTGTAAAATATGTTATATCATACAAACTTCTATTTCCTGATGTTTTCATAGATTACTTAATATTTTTTTTCTAAGAAACTAATAATTCTTGAATGATACATTTTAAATATAAAGAAAATATAATTTATGACTTATACTTGAAGGATATAAGTATCAAAATTGTATAGATAAATTTTTATTTCAATGGTGATCCATGAAATAATCCTTAACACCATGTAAATAAGGATAAGTCCATTACAATATAAATTGTTTAAGAAGTGTTTCATGACCTAGAGGTGACACCACATCACAATGATACACGTCATCATTCACTGAAAGAATAAATTAAAAGCATCAATTTTTTTTGGAGAAAATGGTTGTGATATATAAAAATGACATTGGTGGAAATACTTTTTATTTTGTGAGAATTGAACAATAATTTATATGATTTTAAATGATATTAATACAATTTCGGAATTTTGGGAGATTCCATAATTCAAATATAGAAAAGATATTCATGAATGGATCGATATGAAAAATATCAGATAAGAATAATCAAAATAAAGAAGAATTATGAGTGAACCCAGTACACTATTCTAAAAAGAATAAAACTTATGTATATAAAAAATGGAACCATAATAAATCTACATTATCTTTTTATAAATTGAATAAGTTGTGTAAGATGGATTGTGATAAAACAATTCTATAAAGGTGGCTAATAATTGATGATGACAATGAACGTCTTTTATGAAATGATATCATTATATTTTATGGGATGTGGGATAATGTCCAATAGATCCTACTAAATATCTATACATGATGAATTGAAAGAGAATAAGTCTGACACACACACACACTACACCGAGAGATAAGATAATTTGAATAAATATTTAAGATAAGTTATGGGGGACATTGATAAACATGTGGGATCCAATATAATGAAATTAATAGGAGAACAAAGTATAATCTTTTGAATAGATAGATTCAACTGGTATGAGGATGTATACTGAACCCATAAAGATATATCCACTTTAATCTCTTAGGTATTTTAATTCCATGATATTTCCTAAAATATTATTAGGATATAGAATGTACTTTTTATCATGATGATTTATTTTGGGAATCCATATCTATAAACTCAACTCAAATATGCAATGAAGTATGAACACATATTTTATCCAAAACGTGTTAATTCACATTTTTTTTCTTTTCAATGATATTTATACAGAGAATAAAGTCTGAGATAAAAAAAATGGCAGGATCTATGTCTTAACCAATTATAGTGCTTACCTTCAATGATAAGAAACCATATAAATAAATTATATCCCTGATTAACCCTCTCTCCCTCTCGTAAATATTAAAAACCAAAGAAAATAAATTTAAATCATACAAAATCAAGGTTTCCCTTGAAATATTCATCATTGTATAATGTTGAATATCAAAATAATGAAGTGAGTTATAATTATAGGATTTACTAGATTTCATTAACTGATTTATCATGGATAAGAGACTAATATTATCCCTTAAATTCTTTATAGTGGCCTAAATTTTTTAGATGTATACCCAATGGGATTTCTACATGGGGATGTAGTCACTTCAATGAATCTGATAGTCATGAAGAAAATGATGGTTTACGGAAAATCTGAAAATTGTCTCCATATTTATTATTCTATGATTTTCAAGAAAGAAATGTAGGGACTCCACTTTTCTAATGAAATCTGCTATTAATATGAGAGAATTTTTATGCAAATGGGAATATGAATAAAGAAAATATTCTAATTTATAGAAGATAATTTCATGATGCGAGGATGTCTATTGAAGAGACAATTAATGACTACTTCACTAAAATAAATTATATATTCAAAAACATTATTATTTTTTAGTGACCTTGGATGATACATGATTTGTAATGAAATTATGTGGAATTTCATAGTCAAATTTTTTTGACAGTATTTCTACACGAGAAGATAGAAATGAATTATATCTCGATGAACCGAATAACATACATATTGCCTATGAAATGTGGAATTATTATGTGTTCAAGAAGATAACCCGAGATGATATGAATTGTAAATCCCAGAAATATCTAAATATGAAATTGAATATCATTAATCTATTATCTGATTTTGAAGAAGTTAATGAATGTGGTGAAGAATGAATGGAATTCCATAAGAAGATCATATCCTTTATCGCCAATAACATCAAAAGTTAAAGATGTCAACATAATGGAATTATTATTATTAAATTATATTATTATAAAGAATTGAGAATTTCATAATTGACTACTCAATTTTCAAATATGATGAGTTCGAGAGTGAGGACGAAGAAGAGGTATTCTATAAGAAAAATACTGTGAAAACAAGAAAAAAATGAAATAAAGAGAATATCATTTGAAGGTATAGAAGAATTCTGATGCACTGTGAAGAATATGGTGACTCATCATTATAGAGTGATCCTTACGATAGGGGAATCTCTCATAGTGAAAATACGTTCATAGAATATGTTAACATGCATGACGACACTTCAAGCACTAATGATGTGGAAGAAGAAGGTTATAAAGAGTACATGATACCATCTTCAATATTTTATTATCTTGTAGATAATACCAATCTATAGAAATGAATTAATATGCATTATAGGAAATGATAAAAATTATATGAGTATGAGAATTCCCTAATTAATGTTATTTAGAACCTCAAGGATAATATTTACAAACAAATAAATATGCCAAATTACTCTGAAAAAGATAATTGGGAGATAAGTTGAATTTTGTGAAGCCCAATATCATTATATTTATGTCGAAGTATCTCCTAATAATATTTAAATGAATAACTAATTTTTTTTTGATATTCCAGATGAGTCATCAAAATCTATTATGATGTTATTCCCTATGAAAATGGGTAAAGTGATTTAAATATTTCAATTTATATCTAATCTGTTTCATTATATACGAATATTATAAAACTCAAAATTGATATATACAGTCTAGAAATTCCATATAATCTATAATAAAATAATATTAAAATAAGTATACGACTATAGATGTTATAATATCATTATATATATTCAATTAAAATGATAGAGTATAACTACACAATAAGGATATTTTCAAAAACTGGCCACGAAAAGTATAGAACATCAATTTTTACACCACACATCCTAGTAAAACAAATTTTATAGTTACATTATAACATTGGCACTGGATATAAGTGGTCACAACCTGAGGAGCCCAATATTTTAGTTGTATAATAAATCTATAGTTTGAATATTTCAATATATTTGAATACATAAAATACATTCGATTATTTACTTTGTGAACATTATTATTCCAATAACCATGTCATTACATATCCATCATAGTTCACATCGTAGGATCCAATGGAATACAGTTACACCATCTTAGGTACTAGAACATGTAATTTGGAGTTTAATTTATTCTAATGTGTGTTTGTGGAGTTCCCTCATGTTGGTGGTAGAAATAGTTATTTTTAGGGTGACATACTAGGTTACACGGCTAACCCACAATTTTTTCAACCGATGCAGGAATTGGGTGAGGGGTTCTGTAGTATTGGAAAATGTAGTCTTTCATACATTGAACATGGTATTTATAACCCTTCAAAACTGTAGAGAAAACAATGTGGCCTATTTTGGGTGGATAGTGGTACCCTCGTGGTTGACACACAGTTTCCCAGCTATGCATCCAAACCATGCGAGCATGTCAAGCTGAATAAAAATGGTAAAATTAACAAATTACACCTATCAATTTTTTATATGTTTGGGTTTTTTTCCGCCTCCAATTTGTTCATCCCTCCTCCCTTGGCCATGGATATATCCCCTTCTTTCCTTGGTGTTTTTTCTCTTGATTTCATGGTGTTTGGGATTGGTATGCTATTTTATTATTTATTTCTACATACATTCCCCTCCACAAGCCTTTGTTTATATTTTTATGGAAGTATTTACTTTATAAGGGAGTGATGGACGGAAATTGGGTTTTTATTATGTGAATGGATTTTTTTAGGTCCATTAGTTATTTAAGTCTTGTTTACACCACTTCTATGTGGTCTTCATCATGTGTGTTGACTTCTGGACCAAATCTGATATAGGTTTCTCTATATAAGGGTGTTTCCCATAGTATATCTTTAAATTTATTATTAACCTTGATTTCATTGTTTAATTTTAAAATTAACTAATTTATATTTTTTCTATACTCCATGATTCGTGTGTTTCTTGTTTTTTTTGGAAATTTTGGTACTTAATGGGAGTGGAATTTATGCTCCCCAAGTGTTTCATAAAATGGATCAAAGTATTTTTATAGGTTTAAATTAAATTTTAATGTTGTTAAAAAATGGTTTTAACTTGGGAATGATGTTTTGATAAATTGGGATTGATTGTTTATGAATGTTTTTATGCTATGGATCTTTTTTTATGGGTACTTTTTTTTATTATGTTGTAATAGGGTATAACATGTGTTAACCAAGGTGTGAGTGAGAGTTTTGATCACGATATCATGTGATCCATTGAATAGAGGATTGTGGCTCCCTCGATATGTTTTATAAGGGACTGATGGAGCCTTGGGATAGGTAGTCATTGTGATATTCAGTTATGGTTTCTTAGATATTGTGTGATCCATTCGTATTGGGCCTTAATAAGACCATGGGATATTCTCTTTCTTATCAATATATAAAAATTGTTTACTCCCTCACGATAGGCCTGAGGGTCAAATCCCCTCGGTTCACATTACTCAAGCTAGTTTGGTTTATATTATTTTTGTATTTTAGTATTTCTATTTTATATGATAATATGTATTTTTCCAATTTGTATATTTTCCATTCATATGGTTATAAGATATTGATGATATCTTCCACTTTAGTATGACTTTTTGTTATATATGATCATGTAATGCCTAGTGGACTTGTTTATCTATTTGAAAAAAGTTTAGAAATTGTTATATAAAACCATGTTTTGTTTCAAAAACTTAAACAAAATGGATTTAAATTTGTATTTGGAGATGGTATATTTTTAATATGGTTTGGTTTGCAATATGTATTGAAACTAGTTTTTGGGTTTGCATGGGTAAAATCTTTAAATAGTTTCATGATTGTATCATATTATGATTTTTGTATCATGACCTATGTGAAACCTTATTATTTTTTGTAATATTTTATTATAAATAATTTAATAATGACAATATTTTATTTTTTTATGCATCACAATGTTTAACAAGGGTTACACCGGATTGTGAGTTTAAACAGAATGTGAAATATTTGTAAAATAATATTATGATAGTTCTAACATAGACATTGGAATGATGGATGTGAATAATATTAAATAAATTTTGTTAATATGTCTTACACATGAATATAAAATGATTTCTTTGGAGATAAATCAATTTTAAATTAAAATAAAACCTTTTTGAAATTAAAAATAATTTTTCTAAAAAAATATATATTCTTATGTGAAAACGTATTTTTTTATCCATATACATACCAAATCAATTTCAGTTAACTATTTCAATGAAATTAATATATTACATATTCATTATATAATTTATCATTCATATTATTTTTTTCTAGTCAAGAATAAGTATAAATACAATTTTATGCATAAAAAGAGAATTTTACTAAAAGAATGATTTTTCGAATTGTTGTGAACTTATAATAAAATAGATGATTGAAACATTTAGAAAATTAAATTTATAAAATAAATTAAAATTTTCATATGAGAATGAGAAAAATATATTATAGTGATGTTTTGGTATTTTTCTAAAATGATTCATTTTTTGTGGAATATTCAATAATTCAAAATTTTAATTGAAAACTAACCTCTAATTTATCTTAGTTAAGTTATTAAATTATATTTTGATTTTTTTTAAAGAAAAATTTGTTAAATTTTATATATAGTATTCAAAAAATACTTCATTGGATTTAGTTTCAAATTAATGTTTTATATAAAACCTTTCAAGCATTTGAAAATTTTCTCTTTAAAACCCCTCTTTCTCATCTTGCATATGGGTTTAATTTTAAATTACGTTTTAACACTTATGTGAATGGAATTTAGAAAAATTGATACAATTTTATTAATAATAATAATTCATAATTTTTAATATCTAAAACTAATTTTTGACCAAATCAAATATTAAATGCGGTAAAAATTAATTACCACGATTGTGGTAAATGTGGGTTTATCAAGGGATAAACTAAATTGTTAATAGAAAAAATTACCTATAAAATATTATGATAACAATTTTTTGTCCATAATTTTACCCTTCCTTAACTACGGTTCGATAATGAATAAATTCATACCCTTTAACATATAAAAAATGTGGGATCACTTATTTCTTTTCAAAACTGCCAAGTGTGTCCTCCCCCCCACTTATAAAAAGTTACACCTTCCTCTCTATATTACCACCTACGAACAATTTTGTTTCATCCAATACCTTCCCAAAAAATTCCCAAAATACATACTCTAATACCATAATCCATATTTTGGACATAAATCCAACCAAAGAATGGATTAGTGAATACCTAAGGAGGTAAATGTTCTTCCAAAAGAATCTTTATTTTATTAGTTTATTCAAATAATTAATTTTTTTATACCACGATGAAATAATATACACATTGTATTAATTATAATAAGTTGTTTTTACCAAATTTAATGACCACAGACATTCTCCACTTCCATTAAATGTGTTATGAAATCATCATTTGTGTGTATAGAGAACAATTGCCCTGTAAACTGATGTCATTTATCTTTTCCACTACCAACTATAAGGGTTTGAAGTAATGATGGAGTTATTGTTTATATATGATATTAATGATATTATTATGACTCTATAATTATTATATTTCATATAAATTTTTTTATTCCATTTTTTGGAATATGATAATGTTGATCTCTTGTATGGAAAACTATAAAATCCTAAAGCAATGTGATTCATTCATGATTTTCATAGAAGGTAATAAATTTATATTTAATGATTATATGTGATATAAATGAAAAAAAATTATATTACCCAATTTTTTAAAATTGTTTAAATATAACATATATCATTTTTTCATAACTTTTTACTGAATGAATGATGGAAACAAAACTCCTCTACGTCTCAACCACAACCTTCCCAAAGCAATTTGACTCTCTTTTCATCACCCCACCACATGTATGGAATATATAAAAATATAAAAATATTTAATATTATTTTTAATACATTATTTTCATTATGTAAATATAATATATTACTTAACTCCATTCCATATTGATCATTGAAAAATTAAGCATTACTCTTTCATACGTAAAGCCTTCCATATCCTTGATCGTGACATATTTCATTTCTCAAAACCACCTTTCATGATTTGAATTAAATGTACATTTGATTTATAAGTATTATAATTATTTCATGTTTAGAATTAAATAATTTTTTTAATGAAAATCAATGTAAGATGACCAAAAATAACAAATTAAATCATATATGAAATATAAAGCTATTATTACCCAAAACACAACATTAAAATATAATTGTTAATAAATTTTTTATAAAAGGGAATAAGTAAATATAATGTGATATGATATATATATTTATTGTACTTTAAAAATATTATAATTAAATTATATTTATTACACCGGAGGATCCAATGAGTGTAAAGGAAGTCGAGGCTTTCAGTATGAGATTTTCGTCATAATTTTTTCTTATGTGAGACACATTACATATTCACAAACAATTTATATTATGTAGTGTACATAGTTCAAAAGATTATATATTATGATTATTGTCATTAAATATTGTGTATTTATATACATATTTTATGATTTCTCTTTAATGATTATTATGGTTGAATGGTTAGAAAATTCGATAAGGGTTTCTTGTCTCAATTTTCTTTCATTAGAAAATAAGTTATATTTTGATTTTATCGTATTATTTGAGTTTATATACATCAATGTTGAAATTTTATATCATTAATATACTTATATTAATGATATTTTATGTTTAATTTAAAAATATCCTTCCTCGGGGCTTGCGATTAAATGTTTCCAAAGTGGTAAGAGTTGTATGATACAATATCATCATTTATCAGGATTGCATAAGATTATGCTTTAAATGATGAAAAATTATGATCTATGTATTAAAAAATAATTAATTATATCATCTTATATTTATTTAATTATAATAAGCATTATCCCTCCATTTTATCTCTTTTTTACTAAAGAGTTCCAAATAGTGTTTTTTATGAAAAATCATATTTTCATTCAAAAAGTATTTTTCTTCCAAAAACATGATTTTGAAAAATGTTCTCAAAAAGTGATTTTCAAAAAAAAGGATACTTTCCTCATGAAATATTTTAAATTATTTTTAAATATTTTGTTACAATTTTTCAATGTTGTTTTCAAATTGAAATATTTCAAAAAAATTATGTTTTAAAAAGTTTTTTTCAAAGTGGAAATGTTATTTTCCTCAAGAAATGTTTTAAATGATCAAAATAATTGTTCATATAAGATAAAAAAAACTATGTTACCTATTTATTAATTTGAAGATGACCCAATGATAAAATTATTATCCTTTCTTTTAATGGATTTATTTTTATGATGGAATTATTTTTATGAAACTTGTTTCACTTTCACATGTTATTCCTTGATTAAATATTCATTAAACCTAAAACATTCCCTACATTAGAATATGATTATATGATGAAATGAATTTGAAACTTGTTTATTTTATATAGGTTATTATATTAAAAAAATTATGAAATCCATTTCATTTAATGGTTTATGATATGATGAATTTTTTATGATCTCAATGAATACATATGTTTGATTTAAATTATGTGATGTTGGTTATGTTATAACCAATGATGGTGGTTATGATTTAACTAAGGAAGGTTATGTTATAAACAATGATGGTTGGGACCAATATCTCCCTCAATTTCATTGGCTAAATATTTATATCTCATGATATATGAACGACGGGAATGGGGGGTATACTCGCTTCAATAAGACATGGCTAGAGTAGAGAGTGAACCCAATTCAGTAATACAGTGTAGGAATGGGAAGTGATATCAGTTTAGTAAAATACATTTTCCACTATGATGGTCTTCATAATGAACCTTGATAACTATAATTGTTTTGGGAGTTGACACATTTTAATTTTAATGCCTTGGGAGTGATCATAGACTAATATTGAAATGATTTTTTATGATTATGTGTATGCCCGAAATCAATGTGGTACACCATTTTCATGTATTATGTTCTTTGTTTTACATATGATTCATGTCTTATGAACTGAAAATATTTTTTCCAAAATTCATTATTATGATCATTGATATGCAGGTAATGGTTCTCAAATTTTATGATCATGTTATCATACCCTTATTCTCATGTTATGCATATGTATCTTCCTTTTTTTTCCTTATTGAGAATCTGAGATGACTATTTATATCGTAACTTGTCCTTAGGTTATGAAGAATGATTTTTCATTTGGAGTAATAATGGAAAATATATTTATGGGATTAATAGAATATCGTTCCGGAATTAATAATATTGTGTTCCATGTTTGAAAAGGAAACAAATTATTATGGTCATTAAGAATTTGTTTATGTAATGTAATGAATATTCATCTAAAAATATGTAATATTCATGTATGAGATGTCTGGGTAATTATAGTTTCTATTAGAGTAATGGTTTAGTTACCCTTTGGAATAAAGGATAATAAAACTTTATATAAGTCCCTAGGGATATTTTTAAGGATATGATTATGGATGAATCTCATGATAAATCTATGGAGGTGACAATGTTTAGGAAGATGTATAGAATTCTGGTAAATTATATAGCAAGTGTTTCTCAAGAAATTATATCCATTTATGGATAATATAAGTCTATGTGGCTCTAGAACATAGGTATTAAGGGGTAAGATCCCCAAAAACATCATATTCATGTATACATTATTGGGAATCGGTGCATGGTAAAGGGCGTTGCTGCAAACCTTGTTTAAAAATCCCATGGGACCTAATTTGAAAAATAAAAAACTCTTTACAAAACATAATCAAAGATTTAAATGAAAGGTTATTATTAATATATAAGTACAAAAAATGGTTTGAAATATCAAATAATATTTAATGATTTAGATGTCCTATATGTTACTTTTCCTTATTATATATTTTTTCACTATTATTATCATTGGTAAAATTATGATTTTTTTGGATTTAATCAACGTTGGAAACCTACTTCTAAGAAGCCAAATGTGATGATTACAGGTGTGAAATATATTGTTTTTTTGCCCATCCAATCATTAAGAAACATTATTTACAACATACAACTTAACCAAATCTTAGACTCACCAAATAAGAGATAATGTTCGATGAGATTTTGGGTAATGGAGACCACAGTACAAAGAACATTTAGTTTCTTATATTACAATAATGGGTGAAGAATCATTAATAGAATTTATTGAATAGAATTGGTATGTTAATCATATATAGAAGGGTATATCCAAAATCCAAATAATGTAAAAATGTGATTAATGGTCTGGTTAATGAAATTGAGACAAATAGGACTCCAAATAATGTACCGCCTATTTTCCAGTGTTGCATGTGTAAGGAGTTTAGAAATTATAAAAATAGATGCCCTAAGGAGAAATAATGTAAAAAATAATCATCAAGGATATATGAGTACAGGTTTTATAGTTTGTGATGAATTGAGTTTGAACAAAATTATAAAAGAAATATGTATGAAGGAATAATATGATAAATATTATTAAATGTTTTGAGAAAGAAGTGGTATGATTGAAGTGTTTTTTTATTGGTAATCAATAATTATGAAAAATATAAGGATTGTTTATTATATTTTTTCTATTTATGATTTGAAATATTATGTTGAATGTTGTGGGGGAAAAAAATTGATTTAAAATAAGTGTTATATTTTATGAAAAACACATGATTAATGGAAGTTAACCATTAATATGTTCCCAGTGTTGGGAACATGTTAACTAATTTATATAAAGATATTTTGGATAAGAATAAAATATGTATTTTACTACTAATTACTTTGGAATTTTTTAGTTCTTTGATAACAAAGTGGTCTATACTATTAAAGATGTAGCATATAGTATTTTTGGATTTAACTAATATATCAAAAAATCTATTTTTATTTTAAGTAATGAAGAAGTATTTATGCTTTTAATATGGTTTATGGAAATTTATGTCAATACCATGTTTCATGAGAATACAACCTAAATCAATTCACAAGTTTGGTATGTGAAAATCATGAACGACCTTATGAAATATGGGGGATAAATATTAAGCATATTTGGATAAATGTATCCTCCTTATTTCTCACTCATTAGATATTAATATTTTGGAAGGTTTTTAAGGTTATTGTAACACCCTAGGTAAATAAAAAATATGACATTTTTATATTTATACCTATTTGTGAATAAAATTTCAGTATTAATTTAAAGGGAACTCTATGCTCGATGGTTACCCAATACGGAACAACGGGTTCCTTTGAAATCTTATGTTGCACTCTAATAATAAAATAATTTTATTTTAAATGGTAGTTAACACCTAGCCATTTTAATTACGGGAATGAACAGAACAAACTAAAAAATGATTATATATGTTTGTCAAATATTTTTACTTTTTACATTAAATGTTAGAGGATTAAAAATGCGAATGAATCCAATTTTAATCGTAAACATTCTAATATTCTTTAAAAGGTCGATTAAACGCCTTTTGATGGAGAACCTATTTTAAATCAACTTTTTGACATTTTTATGTGTTATATTTGAAACAATAAAATTATTCTTTAGAATTGGGACATCAAACTTTACATTCTGTAAATTTTTGGTATTTTTACGATAAAGTTCATTTTTAATGAATAAGTGAAAAATGTTGTATTTTTATTCAAAACCTCTTTTTAATCTAATTTATTTATATGATTAGATCATCTTTTGAATTGGTTTTAAAGTGAAATTAGAATATATTTTTACCATCTAATCCAATGGTGGTCATTGGAATTAATTTCAATTTGAAATTGGACTTAAACTAGTGTCAATATTTTAATAGATATTGTTTCTTAAAAACAAGCTATTTGTTTTGAAAGTGGGAATTAATTGTTAAATTAATTAATTCAACTTATGTGTTTTTAATTTTGTACAAAAGACATCATTTTTTAATTCGGAATATCAAATATATCTTAGGGTGAATTTTTGGTATTTTTCTGAAAAACTTCAATTTTTGATGAATAGTGAAACCACTAAGTGGTGGTTTAAAAACTGATTTTTCGTTTAAATGAAATTTTACCACTTCTGTGATTTTAATTTCAAAAATCCGACATACATGGTTGTCATTAGGATGTAAAATGTGATTCAATGGGATTAAAATAATTTTTTGTTGAATAGTAACATTTAATTTTTAATCACGATTAGAGGTAATTAGTGTAATTTAAGGTAAAAATAATGTTTTAATAATATGATATGACCTTGAAACATGTACTACCCTTTTTGGATGATCCATGGCCGACCAAGACAATCCATGGGTAAACTTGGGGACCCCATGGATCCACTTTGGTAGGAAAAAGTCATTAATACCTTTTTATTTAAAGTTAAAATTAAAATGTAACAAACATGTGTTGTTTTACTAAACCAATTTTTACATGGGGTTATACAAGTTATATTTTTGACTATAAATATTCATTAGAAATATAAAAAGATTTAATACATCATGATAGTTTTTTTATAATTTTTAGACATTAAATAAATTAAATTATTTTTGACACCATGATGATGTAGCAATTACCTCATTATTTAACGATTTAAATAAAATGAAAAGATAATGTAAAATCTACGACCTACACTTTTCAAAAACCTATTGGATGTGTGGATTTCGAAAAATTAACACCTTATACTAGAAATATATAATTTTGGGACCTTTAAAAACCGAAAATTATTTTATCATAATGTTACTTTTCAAGACTTTCCAAGAGTGCCCCTCCTCTCATCTTATAAAAGGCCCCCACCTCTACCACCTTACCCACACCTCTCAAGCCTTTGGCTCTGCCAAACCCTGCCCATTTCCTCTCTCCAAATCCCTCTCTTCATCATTTAAGCCTCACCTTTGGCAGAATTCTCTTCCAAAAACCCATTTGGTTCAAACCAAGAGGACCTACCCGATTTAAAGGAATATAAAGAAACGAACAAGACAAGTCGGACTTTAGGTAAGGGATCCTACCCCTTTCTTTCTTTTTAAGTACACTCTTTTATGTCATTCCTTTTAATCTCATATTTATTATTATTGGGATTTTCTTTTATATTACTCTTACTTTATTATTTATGTTCATATGATGAGAGTCCATATTTTCTCGCATCAATCCATTTTGGAAGTTTTGAGTGGCGCCGTTAGGCTGCCGAATTTTCGTAAAAGATCCAACCTCTCTCTTTCTTTTTAAGTACTCTCCTTTATGTCACTTCATTTAAGCTCAACTTTCTTATGTTGGGGGATGTTATTTTATATTCCTCTTTCTATACATTTTATGCCAATATAATGAGAGACCCTATTTGATCTCATCAATCAATTTTTGGAAGTTTTAAGTGGCATCGTTAGGCAGCCGAGTTTTCGTAAGGGATTTTTCGTCTCACTTTTATTCCTGTGAGATTTATGCTACATTTTCCAGCATTTCCTTTGAGTGGTATATGTAAGACCCATTATTCTACTCTTTGTTTAATATAATTTCGTTTATGAGTATTTACATCAATGTTGTATTGTCCTTCTTTCATGGGGTGTATGTTTTGAAAGATACCCAAGTCGGTAAGGGAACCTTTCACCCTCCTCTTTTTAAAGACATATTTTGTTGGGTATTTTAATTTACATATTTTAATGTCGGGATATGTTCTTCTATATCCTTATTGATGTAAATTTTATGTCCAAGTGATGAGATACCCTTTTTATCTCTCATCAACTCATTTTCTGAATTGTGAAGTGACGTCGTTAGGCTGTCAAATTTTTTCAAGGCAACTTCTTAACCAAATTTTGATTCTTTGGGATAAAATTTTACTCCTTTAATATGTTGTTCTATGATTATGTGTGAATGAACTCTGATTGTTTTACACTTAATATCCACTTATATTTGGTGTATTTGTTTGTCACACATAATTATGTAATTGATTTATCCTTAATCCAAGGATACTGTCTTTATAAGGGACTTCGTCTCAATCTCCTTTCATTGAGGCATATATTATTCTAATACAAGACTTTCTTTTATACAGAGTATAAAACCCTTTAAAATTTAATTTTATTCAAAAAGAATCTTTTTATACGAAGCGTTTTACTAAATGACAAAAAGGAATGTTTCTTTTAACGTACGCGGTGACAACGACCTTTTCTGCCGCCGTGAGTATTATATGGTCTTTGGATTCCTCAATAAGCCATAATGTTTTTAAAATGAAATAAATACCATATACTCTTTTATGTATTTTAGTATTGGAAAGGGTTTTCATAATGGATTTTTTTATGTCAATATATTTAAGTGATATATTGTGATTGAAATGTGGAAATGTTTTATTTCCTTTATAATTGTTATGATTTTATAATGGTATTTGGACATTTGACGGGTGGTTAAGTGATAAAACATATGGCGGGTGGTGTCATGAATACCAGGACGGGTTGTTACGTTATAACCTCCAATGCATTGGGTATGGAAGTCGGCCGTATGGCTATTCCATTAAGTGATATGTGTGGAAGTCTGCCGTTTGGTTATTCCATTTATGTATGTTTATGTCCCAAGTAACCTTTATATGTTATGTGTTTTTTATATGGGTTTTATTGTAATCTTTTGGTTACAAAAGGGAAAGTAATGATCTTTTATTTAGTGAAGATTTTTTACAACTTCATAAAGGTAAAAACTATTACTTTGATAAAGTATAAGTGGTTTACTTGTTGTTTTGAAAAACTAACAGTTTTCCTTCTTTGTTTATCCCTTACTGAGATTTTTATGCTCATCCCAAGTTTTTTTGAAATGTATTTCATAGTAAATAATGTGGAATAGGGTCGAGGATGGGATCATGGAAAAGTCATGTTGTATTAAACATGTAACTAGACATGACTTTTTTTTCAAGAGTTCATGTTTTATAAAAAAAGGAAACTATGTGGAAGTGTCTACTTTGTAATCTTTTGAGATGTAATAGTTATGTCCTAATTCTCTAAAACTATAAACCTGAAAAGATACTCAATGTGAATTATTCATTTAATTCAATAATAAGTGAGGTTTAAGGTTGGGTCCTTATAGTTGGTATCAGAGGTCGGTTTAGACTACTTTAGGGATTATGGGTTTTTGTTAGACACATGGTTAGTCCCTATATCTACTATTTCAGTTAAATCCTTGTTTTATAACATTTTTCAGGTCAAGTAAAGTCAGTTACGAATGTAAGGAGAAGGATCTCAAACGACATTCCTATCTCTTCCTGATGACATGCTTGCAATAATTATTGCAAAGTCATGTTCGGATGATTGTGAAACTTTTTCTAGCATACAACTCACTTGCAAGAATTTTCTTGAGATATCAAACACCTCCACTATACCTAGTTATCATCGTGGATCATGGGTTGTATTTAGACAAAAACTATTTTCACAATATTCTCATATTTTCAAGAAAGGTAAATATTATCAAGGTATTTTCAAATATTTTTCCTTATCACAAGAATTTGAAGCATATTATGATTTTAAAAATGGTGCTGAGGAAGGAGACCCTTGCACAACCTATTTATATTTGCTTTTAAAATATATTCTCTCAGAAAATACTTGTGGTATTTTAAAAGGACCAATAATATAAAGTTTCAACTCAAATTCTGTCGGAAAGTTTTATAGAAATCGTGTTTTATCAGATGTTTTGGAATTATATGTCAAACATAATTATTTTCCAAAACTATTTTTCTGTGAACACCCATATGACCCATGTTGTATAAGGTGTATTTGGATGGAAAAGGAAAATGATTTTGAAGGATCTCCAAATCATTGTTGTAATTCATGGGACTTCTACCTATGTGAACATGATGATGATCAAACCGAGTGGACGCCATGATCAAGGTATGCTGTTATTCATTTTGGTAATAATTTTATTTTATCTTATGGTGGTGAAATAAGACTTCAAGAATTAAGATGTTGAGATCGTAATTAATTTATATGAAATGAGAGGTATAAGGAAACTATTGAGGTTAAAACATGTTAGGGTTATTTTTGGAGTTTTATAAAAAGGACAACATGCAGACCGTGTGAAAACCCGTCGCGTCGGACAAATTTGCGGGAATAGAACCCACAACCAAAGTGTGATTGGTATTTATCACCTACCACTAGACTACGTGAAGTCCCGGGTTAGTATGACTTATTCTTTTTAGATAGATGATTTTATGAATTACGAGTGAGTTGATTTTGTGTTATCTATGGAAATTATTAACCTATCGTGGAGGATATGTGATTACGTTAATTACTTTTCAATATGAGACTTTAAGAGCAACTGATGTTATTTGGAGATAAGTGTTAATTTGTACCTTGGAAGACTATATGATTAAATCCTTCAAATATTTTGGTTTAGATCTTAGTTTGGTTTACTTTGAGGAATTTTATGGACAAATTGTTTATCGAATGGTCTTGGTTGAACTTTGGGTTTTGTTAGAAATTTTTTGGAGATTAAGAATAGATTTTCTTTTTATAAAGGGGTATCCTTTTTTGGATTATCTGATCTTGTTATAACAATTTTGGTTTCTCTTTTTGTCTAATGAAATGGGAAATATATAGTTCTCTTTTGTGGATTAGGTGATTCTCAAGATGCTGATTCTAGTACTCTTAATGAGAACAAGTCTTCCTAAATACTCATCATTTGGGGAAAGTATGAGTTTGTGTAAGAAATATAGTAAAAGTTGAAAGTCAACATGAAAAGTAAGTATTTTCCTTATATTTTAGTTAAGCTCAAAAATAAATTCCTCAATTAAAAGTAACTTAAGAAAAAAATGTTGTCCGTTAACTTTTCCTACTGGGGAATCCAATACTGTTTAACCCATAACAATTTTGTGATTTTCTTGTTTTTAACATTCCCCTAAACATGTTTTCTATCACTCTCCCTCAGAACATGACCCTTGGATTTTTCTTCCATATCCATGTTTTCATTCATGGAATCCTAGTATGGTTTAACTCGGGTGACCTCTTTACATCTCTTTCTTTCTTTTAAAGTGATTGTTTTATAGACTCTTGTTCCGATGTGGGACTTCTAATGATGTTTCCAAACCCAATTTTAAAATTGCGAGGACGCAATTCCCAAAAGGGGGAAGGATGTAACACCCCAGGTAAATAAAGAATATAAAATTTTTATATTTATCCCTATTTGTGAATAAAATGTCACTATTAATTCAATGGGAACTCAATGCTCGATGGCTTACCGAATACGGAACAACGAGTTCCTTTGAAATCTTATGTTGCACTCTAATAATAAAATAACGTTATTTTAAATGGTAGTTAAAACCTAGCCATTGTAATGACGGGGATGAAAAGAACTAACTAAAAAATGATTATATATGTTTGTCAAATATTTTTACTTTTTACATTAAATGTTAGAGGATTAAAAATGCGAATGAATCCAATTTTAAGCGTAAACATTCTAACATTCTTTAAAAGTTCGATTAACCACCTTTTGATGGCGAACCTCTTTCAAATAAACTTTTTGAAAATTTTATGTGTTATATTTGACAAAATAAAATTCTTCTTTAGAATCGGAACATCAAAGTTTACTTTGTGTAAATTTTTGGTATTTTTACGATAAAGATCATTTTTAATGAATAAATGAAAAATGTTGTGTTTTTATTCAAAACCTCTTTTTAATCTAATTTATTTATATGATTAGATCATATTTTGAATTGGTTTTAAAGTGCAATTAGAATATATTTATACCATTTAATCCAATGGTGGTCATTGGAATTAATTAAATTTGAAATTGGACTTAAACTAGGGTCAATATTTTAATAGATATTGTTTCTTAAAAACACTTTATTTGTTTTGACAGCGGGAATTAATAATTAAATTAATTAATGGAACTTATGTGTTTTGAATTTTTTAAAATAGACATCATTTTTGAATTCGGAATATCAAATATATCTTGGGGTGAATTTTTGGTATTTTTCTGAAAAACATCAATTTTTTATGAATAGTGAAACCACTAAGTGGTAGTTTAGAAACTGATTTTTCATTTAAATGAAACTTTACCACTTTTTTGATTTTAATTTCAAAAATCCGACATAAATGGTTGTCATTAGGATGTAAAATGTGATTCAATGGTATTAAAATAAAATTTTGGTGAATAGTATCTTTTAGGTTTTAATCGCGATTAGAGGTAATTAGTGTAATTTAATGTAAAAATAATGTTTTAATAATATTAAATGACCTTGACAAATGTACTACCCTTATTGGATGAGTCATGGCCGACCCAAAAAATCCATGTGTCAACTTGGGGACCCCATGGAGCCACTTTGGTAGGAAAATGGCATTAATACCTTTTTATTTAAAGTTAAAATTAAAATGTCACAAACATGTGTTGTTTTACTAAAACAATTTTTACCTGGGGTTATACAAGTCATATTTTTTACTATAAATATTAATTAGAAATCTCAAAAGATTTCCTAAATCATGATAGTTTTTTTATAATTTTTAGACATTAAATAAATTAAATTATTTATGACACCGTGATTATGTAGCGATTACCTCATTATTTAACGATTTAAATAAAATGAAAAGATAATGTAAAATCTAAGACCTAAACTTGTCAAAAACCTATTGGATGTATGGATTTATAACTATTGTCACCATATCCTCTAAATATATAATTGTGGGACCTTTAAAATCCGAAAATCATTTTATAATAATGTTACTTTTCAAGACTTTCCAAGAGTGCCCATCATCTCCTCTAATAAAAGGCTCCCACCTCTACCACCTTACCCCCACCTCTCAAGCCGTTGGCTTGGCCAACCCCTGCCCATTTCATCTCTCCACATCCCTCTCTTCATCATTGAAGCCTCACCTTTGTAATAATTCTCTTCAAAAAATCCTTTTGGTTCAAACCAAGAGGAGTTACCCGATTTAAAGTAATATAAAGAAACGAACAAGACAAGTCGGACTTTAGGTAAGGGATCCTACCCCTTTCTTTCTTTTTAAGTACACTCTTTTATGTCATTCATTTTAAGCTCATCTTTCTTATGATTGGGATGTTCTTTTATATTACTCTTACTGTAATTATTATGTTCATATGATGAATGACCCTATTTTATCTCATCAATCCATTTTGGAAGTTTTGAGTGGCGTCGTTAGGCTGCCGAATTTTCGTAAGAGATCCAACCTCTCTCTTTATTTTTAAGTACTCTTCATTATGTCAC
Organism: Viscum album; assembly: GCA_963277665.1. NCBI lineage: Eukaryota > Viridiplantae > Streptophyta > Magnoliopsida > Santalales > Viscaceae > Viscum > Viscum album. The sequence goes on from OY728150.1 coordinate 527,645,827, forward strand.
TTCTTTTAAGATCCACTTTGTTATGTTGGGGGATGTTCTTTTATATTCCTATTTCTGTAAATTTTATGTTAATATGATGAGAGATCCTATTTGATCTCATCAATCCATTTTTGGAAGTTTTAAGTGACGCCGTTAGGCTGCCGAGTTTTCATAAGGGATATTTCGTTTCACTTTTATTCCTGTGATATTTATGATACATTTTCCACAATTTCCTTTGAGTGGTATATATAATACCCATTATTCTACTCTTTGTGTAATATACTTTTGTTTATGAGTATTTACATCAATGTTGTATTGTCCTTATTTCATGAGGTGTATGTTTCGAAAGATACCCAAGTCGGTAAGGGAACCTTTCACCCTCCCCTTTTTAAATACTTATTCTATTGGGTATTTTAATTTAAATATTTTAATGTTGGGATATGTTCTTCTATATCCTTATTGATGTAAATTTTATGTCCAAGTGATGAGATACCCTTTTTATCTCTCATCAACTCAATTTCTGAATTTTGAAGTGATGCCGTTAGGCTGTCAAATTTTTGCAAGGGAACTTCTTAACCCAATTTTGACTCATTGGGATAAACTTTTTCTCCTTGAATATGTCGTTAAATGAATTTTTTTGAATGACCTATGATTGTTTTACACTTAATATCCACTTATATTTGGTGTATTTGTTTGTCACACATAATTATGTAACTGATTTATCCTTAATCCAAGGATACCGTCTTTGTAAGGGACTTCATCTCAATCTCTTTTCATTGAGGAATATATTATTCTAATAGAAGAATTTCTTTTATACAGTGTATAAACCTCTTTGAATTTTAATTTTATTCAAAAAGAATCTTTTTATACGAAGTGTCTTACTAAACGAGAAAAAGGAATGTTTTTTTAATGTACGCGGTGACAACGACCTTTTTCGCCGTCGTGAGTATTATTTGCTCTTTGGCTTCCTCAACAAGCCATAATGTTTTTAAAATTAAATAAATACCATATACACTTTTATGTATTTTGGTATTGGAAAGGGTTTTTATAATGTATTTTTTTTATGTCAATATATTTAAGTGATATATTGTGATTGAAATGTGGAAATGTTTTATTTCCTTTATATTTGTTATGATTTTATAATGGTACTTGGAAATTTTATGGGTGGTTATGTGATAAACCATATGACGGGTGGTGTTGTGAATACCAGGATGGGTGGTTATGTTATAACCCCCAATTCATTGGCAATGGAAGTCGGCCGTATAGCTATTCCATTAAGTGATATGTGTGGAAGTCAACCGTATGGTTATTCCATTTAAGTATGTTTATGTCCCAAGTTACCTTTATATGTTATGTGTTATTTATATGGGTTTTATGGAAATATTTTGGTTACAAAATGGTAAGTAATGATCTTTTATGCAGTGAAGAGTTTTTACTACTTCATAAAGGTAAAAAGTATTTCTTTAATAAAGTATACATGGTTTACCTGTTGTTTTGAAAAACTAACAGTTTTCCTTCTTTGTGTATCCCTTACTGAGCTTTTTATGCTCATCCAAAGTTTTTTTGAAATGAATTTCATAGGACATAATGTGGAATAGGGTCAAGGATGGGATCAAGGAAAATTCAGGTTGTCTTAAACATGGAACTAGACATGACTTTTTTTTAAAGAGTTCATGTTTTGTAAAAAAAGGAAACTATGTGGAAGTGTCTACTTTGTAATCTTTTGAGATGTAATAGTTATGTCCTAATTCTCTAAAAGTATAAACCTGAAAATATCCTCAATGTGAATTATTCATTTAATTCAATAATATGTGAGGTTTAAGGTCGGGTCCTTATAGTTGGTATCAGAGGTCGGTTTAGACAACTTTAGGGATTATGAGTTTTTGTTAGACACATGGTTAGTCCCTATATCTATTATTTCAGTTAAATCCTTGTTTTATAACATTTTTCAGGTCAAGTAAAGTTAGTTACGAATGGAAGGAGAAGGATCTCAAACGACATTCCTATCTCTTCCTAATGACATGCTTGCAATAATTATTGCAAAGTCATGTTCGGATGATTGTGAAACTTTTTCTAGCATACAACTCACTTGCGAGCAGTTGTTTGAGATATCCAAAACCTCCACTATACCTCATTATCATCGTGGATCATGGGTTGTATTTAGACAAATACTATTTTCACAATATTCTCATATTTTCGAGAAAGGTAAATATTATCAAGGTATTTTCAAATATTTTACCTTATCACAAGAATTTGAAGCATATTATGATTTTAAAAAATTTTCTGAGGAAGGAGACCCTTGCACAAACTATTTATATTTTCTTTTAAAATATAGTCTCTTAGCACATACTTGTGGTATTTTAAAAAGACCAATAATAGAATGTTTCAACTCAAATTTTGTCCAACAATTTTATAGAAATCATGTTTTATCAGATGTTTTGGAATTATATGTCATACATGATTATTTTCCAAAACTGTTTTTCTATGAACACCCATATGACCCATGTTGTACAAGGTGTATTTGGATGGAGGAAGCAAATGATTTTCAAGGATCTCTAAATCATCGTTGTAATGCATGGGACTTCTACCTATGTCAACAAGATGACGATGAAACCGGGTAGACGTCATAATCAAGGTATGTTGTTATTCATTTTGTGAATCGTTTTATTTTATCTTATGGTGGTGAAATAAGACTTCAAGAATTAAGATGTTGAGATCGTAATGGATTTGGATGAAAATGAGAGGTATAAGGAAACTATTGAGGTTAAAACATGTTAGGGTTATTTTGGAGTTTTATAAAAAGAACAACACACAGACCGTGTGACAACCCGTCGCGTCAGACAAAGCTGTGGGAATCGAACCCACAACCAAAGTGTGGCTGGTATTTATCGCCTACCACGGGACTATGTGAAGTACCAGGTTATTATGACTTATTCTTTTTAGATAGATGATTTTATGAATTAAGAGTAAGTTGATTTTGGGTTATCTATGGAAATTATAAACCTATCATGGAGGATATGTGATTTGGTTAAATACTTTTCAATATGAGACTTTAAGAGAAACTGATGTTATTTGGAGATAAGCGTTAATTTGTACCATGGAAGACTATGTGATTAAATCCTTCAAATATTTGGGTTTCAATATTAGTTTGGTTTACATTGAGGAATTTTATAGACAAATTGTTTATCTAATGGTCTTCATTGATCTTTGGGTTTTGTTGGAAAAATTTTGGAGATTAAGAATAGATTTTCTTTTTATAAAGGGGTATCTTTTTTTGGATTATCTGATCTTGTTCTAACAATTTTGGTTTCTGTTTTTGTCTAAAGAAATGGGAAATATATAGTTCTCTTTTGGGGATTAGGTGATTCTCTAGAAGCTGACTGTAGTACTCTTAATGTGAACAAGTCTTCCTAAATACTCATCATTTGGGGAAAGTATGAGTTTGTGTAAGAAATCAAGTAAAAGATGAAAGACAACATGACAAGTAAGTATGTTTCCTTATGTTTTAGTTAAGCTCAAAAATAAATTCCTCAATTAAAAGTAACTTAAGACAAAAATGTTGTCCATTAACTTTTCTTACTGGGGAATCCAATACCGTTTAACCCGTCACAAGTTTGTGATTTTCTTATGGTTAACATTATCATAAACATGTTTTCTATCACTCCCCCCTCAGAACATGACCCTTTTATTTTTCTTCCATATCCATGGTTTCCTACATGGAATTATAGTATGGATTAACTCAGGTCACCTCTGTACTTCTCTTTATTTCTTTTAAAGTGATTGTTTTACCGACTCTTGTTCTGATGTGGGACTTTCAATGATGTTTCCAAGCCCAATTTTAAAATTGCAAGGACGCAATTCCCAAAAGGGGGAAGGATGTAACACACCAGGTAAATAAAGAATATGAAATTTTTATATTTATCCCTATTTGTTAATAAAATGTCAGTATTAATTTAAAGAGAACTCTATGCTCGATGGCTTACCCAATACGAAACAACGAGTTCCTTTGAAATCTTACGTTGCACTCTAATAATAAAATAATTTTATTTTAAATGGTAGTTAACAAATATCCTTTGTTATAAGGCCCCAGCCTTAAACATTACTTAATCTTGAGTTATTACAAGATTACACATTGAGGATATTTTCAGGTTTAGAGTTTTAGAGAATTAGATCATAAAACTTGCATTACATTCCACATTTAAACAAAGTATTTACATAAAAGATACTATTAATTTTTCCCATCAATTGAAACATATTTAAAATAAAACATGGATTCTTTCTTGACACTTCCTTGACACTATCATTACATCATGTACCTTTCCCTTGACCTATGAAAATCATTTCAAAACCTTCGGATGAGCATAAAAAGCTCAGTAAGGGTTATAAAAATATGGAAGGGAAACATGAGTTCATATATACATAAGAATGAAATCATACTTTACCCATAAAAAATAGGAACTTTAACATACCTCATCAAATCATGAATAAATCAAAGAAATCATAAGACATAAAGGTAACTTGAGGCATTCATAACATTCTTACGTAGAGAGTAACCCTCTTGGTTACGTTTGGAATACCCATCATAGTATATTCCCTAAATCTCTTCGGAGAAACCTTAACGTTTAACTCCTTCGCGTTTCCCAATGCATTGGAGAGCTATATCGGGCTCACCCACCCATAGTCTATCACGGAACCACCCGTCTTCATAACAATTCCCAAGAACCATAACATAATCGTATCACATAAAACATGCATAAATAAAACAAAACATTTCCGCTTTTCAATCACAAGATATCAATACAACACATTGATATAAAAACATTATGAAAACCATTTTGAATACCAAAATAAAAGAAAAGTAAATCATGGTATTTATTTTTCATTCAAAAATGTTATGACTTGTAGAGGAAGCCGAAACTCAAATAATGGTCACGGCGGCAGAGAAGTCGTTGTCGCCGCATACGTATGAAAAAAACTTTCCCTTTTATAATTTAGTAAAATGGTTTGTATAAAAAGGATTCCTTTTGGATAAACATAAAAGTCAAAGGGGTTTATACACCATATAAAAAAGGTTGTGTATAAAACAAAATATGCCTCAATGAAAGGAGATTGAGACGAAGTCCCATACCTTAGGTCTGACTTGACTCGATCATTCTTTAATGTCCTGAATACTAAACTTGAGTGAATTTCTACTTGATTAAGAACCTTTTTCAAGTTCATTATTCCTTTTATATAACTTATTACCATGTTATGAACATTATGTAATCATTTAAGTTAATAACGGTCGTTTTGTCGATATTTGGTACTTGAGTGAAAAGTGAAATTCTTATATTTACAAGTTGTTCATGTAGTCAAATATCCATTATCTCAAGAATGATATTCATGATATAGATGCCATATATATCATATATATACATGCATTTATAATATTACATAATCATTTAGAGGTATGAAATGAAATGCAACGTTCATGGAGACGGTAAGCCGTACGTACGCATGAACGCTAATTTCGTTTCTATATCATATTAATGGAATTAAAACTAAATGAGAGATATGAATATTTTAATTCCAGAATTATATTCATCATTTATATGTAAAATATATGATATATATCAATTATATGCATGTACTTATAATAGTACATTACATTTGGGGATAAGAAATGAAATGCACTGTTCATGGAGACGGTAAGCCGTACGTACGCATGAATGCTACTTTCATTTCTATCTCATACTTTAATGGAAAGAAATAATAATTATATAAAGGTATATTATAATTCCAGTATAATATAATATATAATATCATTAAATATATCCTTTATACGTACCACATATGGTATTAACGAATCAAATCACTTTGAGGGGGCGGTAGTTCGTACTTCCTAAAATGAAGATATCACGTTTACCAATAATGGAAACCATAAAGGTATTCCATAAGATTAAGTAAAACATAAACATATTATATATCATATATAAATATAGTGGCATCTTAATGGCCACCTTTGAAGGTGTTAGAAGAATATTGAACAATCATCGTTTCGTGAGGCAGAAATTCACCATCCACAGAAATAATATGTTCTTTACCCATTAGATGTAGGTGTGTGTGAGTGTAGCTCGAATCCATATTATAACAACACCCTAGTATATTGAAGATACTTGATTTGTTACAAAAGAAATGAATAAAAAGAGTTTAGGGGGTTGCAGAAGCAAAATAAAACATAAGAACACAAGAGAAGACACTACCTTTAAATCCGGTAACTCTTTTTGATTTGAGCTCAAAGGCTTCCTTGGGAAGACTTCTGCCCAAAATTAGGCTTCTAGGAGTAATATAGGGATGTGGAGAGACAAAATGAGCAGGGTTTGGCTGAGCCAAATGCTTTAGAGGTGTGGGTAAGGAGGTAGAGGTGAGGGCCTTTTATAAGAGGAGAGGAGGGGCACTCTTGGAAAGTTACAAAATGTTACTATATTTTCAAATGAGTTTCAGATTTTAAAGGACCCACATTTATTAATTTCAAGTATATGGTGATAAGGGTTCGAAATATACACATCCAATATGTTTTTTACAAGTTTATGTTATAGTTTTAACATTATCGTTTAATTTAATTAATTCTTTTATTGATGAGGTAATCGTTGCATCATCATGATGTCATAAATAATTTAATTTATTTAATGTCTAAAAATTATGAAAAAAATACTATGATGTAGGAAATATTTTTATATTTCCAATGTATATTTATAGTCCAAAATATCATTTATGTAGACAAAATTAAAAATGTTTTGCTCAGGTGATACATTCTTTGTTATATTTAACTTTCATTAACAATAAAAAGATAAAAAGTCAATTTCACAAAAATGTGATTCCATGGGGTCCCCAAGTTTGGCACAAGGCATCCCATGGTCGGCCATGAGACAACCATTAGTATTAGGACACATGTTGGTGTAATTTTTTATTATTATGATATTATTTTATTATCCTTAACTACCTGATTACTCATTAATCAAGATAATTAAAGATAATTACCATCGTTACTATTCATAATGTCCAAAAACAAAAGAGACTTGATTACATAATTTGGACCTTATGATTCCAAATATTTAATCCATTTTACCAAATTCCAGACACAGAAATTTCAATAATTTATTTAAAAATAATTCCCGTTGTCGAAACAAATAGCGAGTTTTTTGAAACAATATCTATGAAAAGTTTGGCATTAGTTTATGCTCAATTCCAAAGTAAAATTAATACTAATGGACACCATTGTATTAAATGGTAAACATATATTCATATTACACTTTAAGACTAATTAGAAAGATAATCTAACCATATAATTAAATTAGATGAAAAAGCAGTTTTGATGTAAAATGCAGTATTTTTCACTATTCATTAAAAATGAACATTGTCAGAAAAATACCCAAAATTTCTCCAATGTAAATTTCAATGTCACAATAATAAATAATATGTTTATTTTGACAAATAGAGATTATAAAATTTTCAAAAGTTTTATTTAAAAATGGTTTGCCATCAAAAGGCAGTAAAACAATCTTTTAAAAATATTAGTGTATTCCATGCTTAAGATTGGATTTATTCTCATTTTGAGCCTCTAAAACAATATCTAATTCATTAATAGACATAGATAAAAATATATATTATTCATTACTTACTTGGGATGTTACATCCTTCCCCCCTTTAGAAAATTGCTTCCCCACAATTTATTTACTTATCTAATAAGTGGGGGTATTTATCCCTCATTGCATTTTCAGATTCCCATGTTGCCTCTTCAATCATGTGGTTTTTCCGAAAAAACCTTTACCTGATGAATCACCTTATTCCGTAACACATGATCCCTGTGGTCAAGAATCTGGACCAGTTTTTCCTCGTACGATAGGTTCTCTTCCAGCTGAACTACCTCTGGACTCAAAACATGAGATGGATCTGGCATGTACTTCCTTAACATTGAAACATGAAAAACATTGTGAACCTGAGATAAACTCAGAGGTAAAGCCACTTGGTATGCAACTGATCCGAATCTCTCCCGAATTTCATATGGTCCAATGAACCTTGGACACAGCTTTCCTTTCTTACCAAATCGCATCACACTTTTCCATGGTGATACTTTGAGAAAAACATGATCACTTACCTCAAAAGAGAGATCCTTCTTCATGTTGTCTGCATAACTCTTCTAACTGATTTGAGCTGTTCTCGTGTGTTTCTGTATAAGATGAACTTTTTCTGCCAACTCTTCTACCACTTCCGCTCCCATCAACTTCCTTTCACCCACTTTATTCCCGAAAGTTGTAGTTCGACACCGCTTCCCATATAACGCCTCAAATGGCTCCATCTGTATACTGGAATGAAAACTGTTATTATATGAAAATTCAACCAAAGAAAGATGTTGGTCCCAACTTCCCTGATAATCCATCGAACAGGCACATAGCATATCTTCCAATGTCTGAATTGTTCGTTCTAATTGCCCATCTGATTGGGGATGAAAAGCTATACTAAAATTAAATTCAATACCCAACGTCTTCTGAAGGCCTTTCCAAAAGTTAGAAGTAACCTTGGGATCACGATCAGATAAAATGGAGAGAGGAACTCCATGTAACCTGACTATCTCTTTAATATACTAATGGGAAAGTTGATCTAGGGAAAATGTATCTCGTATATAATGGAAATGAGCAGATTTAGTCAAACGATCAACAATAACCCAAATTGCATTACGACCTCGAGGTGTCTTCGGCAATCCCACAACGAAGTACATGGATATATTCTCCCATTTCAATTCTGCTACTGGTAAAGGCTTAAGCATCCCTTTTGGTAACTGTAATTATTCTTTTACCTGTTGACAAGTCAAACACTTCATAGTAAAATTAGAAATATCTATTTTCATTCTGTCCCACCAGTAATACTCCTGAAGATCTCTATACATCTTAGTACTATCTGGATGAACTGAAAACGGAGAACTTTGAGCTTCACATAACAACTCTCTCTTCAACTGTGAATCACAAGGCACACACAATCTCTCCCCAAATCTCAAAACACAATCATTATCAATGTTGAATTCATGCAACTTACCTTTCTAAACCAGCTCTACCTTTTTCTGCAACTCACTGTCTTGCTTCTGTGCTTGCTTAATTCTGTCTGATAGAGAAGATTTCACTGATACTTGAAACAAAACAGAAGAAAATCCTGCACCAAAAACTTCTATGCCAAAGTTCATCAAATCCGTAACCAAAGGATCACGTTCCAAACACAACATTGTTAATGAAGCATATCTTTTTCGACTCAAATCATCAGCCACTTTATTTGATTTTCCTGGATGGTAATGAATTGTACAATCATAATCCTTGATTAATTCTAGAAATCTCATCTATCTCATTTTCAATTATTTCTAAGTGAAAATATACTTTAAACTTTTGTGATCAGTATATATTTCACACTTTACTCCATACAATTGATGCCTCCAAATTTTTAGAGAAAAAACTACAGCAGCTAATTCCAAATCATGTGTAGGGTAATTTACCTCATGATTTTTCAACTATCGTAAAGCATAAGAAATTACCTGATCATTCTGCATTAGGACACAACCAAGTCCTTTCAATGAAGCATCACTGTAGATAACAAACTCACTATTCCTAGAAGGTAGTGCCAAAACTGGAGCATTCACCAATATTCTTTTCAACTCCTGAAAACAATCATCACATTCTTTTGTCTAGATTAACTTAACACCCTTCCGAGTTATCTTAGTCATTGGACTAGATAACTGGGAAAAATTTCTAACAAACCTTCGGTAATAGCCTGCCAAACCAAGGAAGCTACGAATCTCAGTTACATTTGTGGGTCTTGACCATTATTCCACAACCTTTGTTTTAGCAGGATCAAAAGTTATGCCATTTTTTGAAAGAATGTGACCTAGGAAAGAAATTTGTTGTAACCGAAACTCACACTTTCTGAATTTTCCATACAGTTTCTTTTCTTTTAAGGTTTGCAAGATAACCCTTAAATGACTTTTATGCTCCTCTTTACTTTTCGAACACAACCAAAATATCATCAATAACACAACCAAAATTTATCACCTGATTTAACTGATCCATCACTGTAGTAAATTGATCAATTCTGATTCTAACCATCTCAGTATGCTGATTTGGAAGGTCATTTCCCTCAATATGCATTCCCAAAAAAATCTTCTCTGTTCCTCTACGAAAAACCATTCTTTACACTGAAATACCTTAGATGAAGAAACATGGTAATCTTTAAATTCTATATCATTTCAATTTAACCATAAAAAAAATATTTTTGGATAATTATTTAATAGAATTCTAACTTCTAAAGTGATCTAAACCTCCCTATGATACCAACTATAAGGCCCCAACCTTAAACATTACTTAATGTTGAGTTATTACAAGATTACACATTGAGGATCTTTTCAGGTTAATAGTTTTATAGAATTAGATCATACAACTTGCATTACATTCCACATTTAAACAAAGTGGTTACATAAAAGATATTATTCATTTTTCCCGTCAATGGAAACATATTTAAAATAAAACATGGATTCTTTCTTGAAACTTCCATGACACTATCATTACATCATGTACCTTTCCCTTGACCTGTGAAAATCATTTCAAAAACATGGTATGAGCATAAAAATATCAGTAAGGGTTATAAAAATATGGAAAGGAAACATGAGTTCATATATACATAAGAATGAAATCATAATTTACCCATAAAACATAGGCACTTCAACATACCTCATCAAATCATGAATAAATCATATAAATCATAAGACATAAAGGTAACTTGAGGCATTCATAACATTCTTACATAGGGAGTAACCCTCTTGGTTACGTTTGGAATACCCCTCACAGTATATTCCCTAAATCTCCTCGGAGAAACCTTAACGTTTAGCTCCTTCGCGTTACCCAATGCATTGCAGAGATATATCGGGCTCACCTACCCATAGTCTATCACGGAACCACCCGTCTTCATAACAATTCCCAAGAACCATAACATAATCATATCACATAAAACATGCATAAAGGAAACATAACATTTCCATTTTTCAATCACAAGATATCGATACAACACATTGATATAAAAACTTTGTGAAAACCATTTTCAATACAAAAATAAAATAAAATTAAAACATGGTATTTATTTTTCATTCAAAAATGTTATGGCTTTTAGAGGAAGCTGAAACTCAAATAATGGTCACGGCGGCGGAGAAGTCGTTGTCGCCGCATATGTACAACAAAAACATTCCATTCTGTCATTTAGTAAAATGATTTGTATAAAAAGGATTCCTTTTGGATAAACATAAAAGTAAAAGGGGTTTATACTCCATATAAAAGAAGGTTGTGTATAAAACAAAATTTTCCACAATGAAAGGAGATTGAGACGAAGTCCCATACCTCAGGTCCGACTTGACTCGATCGTTCTTTAATGTCCTAAATAATAAACTTGAGTTAATTTATACTTTATTAAGAACCTTTTTCAAGTTCATTATTCCTTTTATATCACTTATTACCATGTTATGAACATTATGTAATCATTTAAGTTAATAACGGTCATTTTCTCGATATTTGGTACTTGAGTCAAAAGTGAACTTCTTATATTTACAAGTTTTTCATGTAGTCAAATATCCATTATCTCAAGAATGAAATTCATGGTATAGATGCCATATATATCATATATATACATGCATTTATAATATTACATAATCATTTAGAGGTAAGAAATGAAATGCACCGTTCATGGAGACGGTAAACCGTACGTACGGATGAACGCAACTTTCGTTTCTATATCATATTAATGGAATTAAAAATAAATGAGAGATATGTATATTTTAATTCCAGAATTATATTAATAATTTATATATAACATATATCATATATATCCATTATATACATGTACTTATAATATTACATTACATTTGGGGAAAAGAAATGAAATGCACCATTCATGGAGACAGTAAGCTGTACATACGCATGAACGCTACTATCATTTCTATCTCATACTTTAATGGAAAGAAATAATAACTATATAAAGGTATATTATAATTACAGTATAATATCATATATAATATCATTAAATATATCCTTTATACGTACCACATATGGTATTAACGAATCAAATCACTTTGAGGGGGCGGTAGTCCGTACTTCCTAAAATGAAGATATCGCGTTTACCAATAATGGAAACCATAAAGGTATGCCATAAATGAAAAATACAGAATCTTAAGTAAAACATAAACATATTATATATCATATATAAATATAGTGGCATATTAATGGCCACCTTTGAAGGTGTTAGAAGAATATTGAACAATCATCGTTTTGTGAGGCAAAAATTCACCATCCACAGAAACAGTATGTTCTTTATCCATTAGATGTAGGTGTGTGTGAGTGTAGTTAAAATACTTATTATAACAACACCCTAGTATATTGAAGATACTGGATTTGTTACAAAAGAAATGAATAAAAAGAGTTTAGATGGTTGGAGAAGCAAAATAAAACATAAGAACACAAGAGAAGACACTACCTTTAAATCAGGTAACTCTTTTTGATTTGAGCTCAAAGGCTTCATTGGGAAGACTTCTGCCCCAAGTGAGGGTTCTAGTAGTAATAGAGGTACGTGGAGAGACAAAATCAGCAGGGGTTAGCTGAGCCAAAGGCTTGAGAGGTGTGGGTAAGGAGGTAGAGGTGGGGGCCTTTTATAAGAGGAGAGGAGGGTCACTCTTGGAAAGTTACAAAATGTTACTTTATTTTCAAATGGGTTTCGGATTTTAAAGGTCCCACATCGATTTCTTTCTGGGATAAGGTGATAAGGGTTCGAAATATACTCATCCAATAGGTTTTTGAAAAGTGTATGTTATAGTTTTAACATTATCTTTTCATTTTATTTAAATCCTTTATTGATGAGGTAATCGTTAAATCATCAGTATATCATAAATAATTTAATTTATTTAATGTCTAAAAATTATAAAAAAACTACTATGATGTAGGAAATCTGTTTAGCTTTCCAATTTATAGTTTTAGTCAAAAATATCTTTTATTTAGATAAAATTAAAAATGTTTTACTCAGGCGATACATTCTTTGTTATATTTAACATTCTTTAACAATAAAAAGACAAAAAGTCACTTTCACACAAAAGTGATTCCATGGGGTCCCCATGTTTGGAAAAAGGAATCCCATGGTCGGCCATGAGACAACCAGTATCATTAGGACACATCTTGGTGTCATTTTTTATTATTATAATATTATTTTATTATCCTTAACTACCTAATTACTCATTAATCAAGATAATTGAAGATAATTACCGTCGTTACTATTCATAATGTCCAAAAACAAAAGAGTATTGATTTCATAATTTGGACCTTCTGATTCCAAATATGTAATCCATTTTACCAATTTCCAAACACTGAAATTGCACTAATTTATTTAAAAATAATTCCCGTTGTCGAAACAAATAGCCGGTTTTTTTAAACAATATCTATGAAAAGTTAGGAATTAGTTTATGCCCAATTCCAAAGTGAAATTAATCCTAATGACCACCATTGGATTAAATGGTAAAAATATTTCCAGATTAAACTTTAAGACCAATTAAAAAGATAATCTAACCATATAATTAAATTAGATGAAAATGCAGTTTTGATGTAAAATGCAGTAATTTTCACTATTCTTTAAAAATGAACATTGTCAGAAAAATACCAAAAATTTATCCAATGTAAATTTCAATGTCCCAATCATAAAGAATATGTTTATTTTGACAAATAGAGATTATAAAATTGTCAAAAGTTTGATTTAAAAATGGTTTTCCATCAAAAGGCAGTAAAATAATCTTTTAAAAATATTAGTGTATTCAATGCTTAAGATTGGATTTATTCTCATTTTGAGCCTCTAAAACACTGTCTAATTCATTAATAGACATAGATAAAAATATCTATTATTCATTACTTACTTGGGATGTTACAATTGTAATGATGGGAATGAGCAGAACTAACTAAAAATGATTATATATTTTTGTCAAATATTTTTACTTGTTACATTAAATGTTAGAGGATTAAAAATGCGAATGAATCCAATTTTAAGCATAAACATTCTAACATTCTTTAAATGGTCGATTAACTGCCTTTTGATGGAGAAACTCTTTTAAATACACTTTTTGACAATTTTATTTGTTATATTTTACAAAATAAAATTCTTCTTTAGAATCGGGACATCAAAATTTACTTTGTTTAAATTTTTGGTATTTTTACGATAAAGTTAATTTTTAATGAATAAGTGAAAAATGTTGTATTTTTATTCAAAACCACTTTTTAATGTAATTTATTTTTATGATTAGATCATCTTTTGAATTGGTTTTAAAGTTCAATTAGAATATATTTTTACCATTTAATACAATGGTGGTCATTGGAATTAATTTCAATTTGAAATTGGACTTAAACTAGTGTCAATATTTTAATAGATATTGTTTCTTAAAAACACACTATTTGTTTTGACAGCGGGAATTAATTATTAAATTAATTAATGAAAATTATGTGTTTTGAATTTTTTAAAATAGACATCATTTTTTAATTCATAATATCAAATATAGCGTAGGTTGAATTTTTGGTATTTTTCTGAAAAACATCAATTTTTTTTGAATAGTGAAACCCCTAAGTGGTAGTTTAAAAACTGATTTTTCGTTTAAATAAAACATTACCACTTCTGTGATTTTAATTTCAAAAATCTGACATATGTGGTTATTATTAGGATGTAAAATTTGATTCAATGAGATTAAAATAATTTTTTGGTGAATAGTAACTTTTAAGTTTTAATCACGATTAGAGGTAATTAGTGTAATTTAAGGTAAAACTAATGTTTTAATAATATGAAATGACCTTAACACATGTACTACCCTTATTGGAAGAGTCAGGGAAGAACAAGAAAATCCATGGGTCAACATGGGGACCCCATGGAGCCACTTTGGTAGGAAAATGGCATTAATACCTTTTTATTTAAAGTTAAAATTAAAATGTCACAAACATGTGTTGTTTTACTAAAACAATTTTTACATGGGGTTATACAAGTAATATTTTTGACTATAAATATTCATTATAAAGCTGAAAATATTTCCTACATCATGACAGTGTTTTTATAATTTTTAGACATTAAATAAATTAAATTATTTATGACACCATGATGATGTAGCGATTACCTCATTATTTAACGATTTAAATAAAATGAAAAGATAATGTAAAATCTAAGACATACACTTGTCAAAAACCTATTAGATGTGTGGATTTCGAACTATTATCACCTTATCCTCGAAATATATAATTGTGGGACCTTTAAAATCCTAAAATCATTTTATAATAATGTTACGTTTCAAGACATTCCAAGAGTGTCCCTCCTCTCCTCTTATAAAAGGCCCCCACCTCTACCACCTTACCCACACCTCTCAAGCCTTTGGCTCGGCCAACCCCTGCCCATTTCATCTCTCCACATCCCTATATTCATCATTTAAGCCTCACCTTTTGCATAATTATCTTCAAAAAACCCTTTTGGTTCAAACCAAGAGGAGTTACTCGATTTAAAGGAATATAACGAAACGAACAAGACAAGTCGGACTTGAGGTAAGGGATCTTACCCATTTCTTTCTTTTTTAAGTACACTCTTTTATTTCATTACATTTTAGAACATATTTCTTATTATTGGGATGTTCTTTTATATTAATCTTACTGTAATTTTTATGATCATATGATGAGAGACCCTATTTTCTCTCATCAATCCATTTTGGATGTTTTGAGTGGCGCTGTTAGGCTGCCGAATTTTTGTCAGAGATCCAACCTCTCTCTTTCTTTTTAAGTACTCTCCTTTATGTCACATCTTTTAAAATCCACTTTGTTATGTTGGGTGATTTTCTTTTATATTCCTCTTTTTGTAAATTTTAAGTTAATATGATGAGAGACCCTATTTGATCTCATCAATCCATTTTTGGAAGTTTTAAGTGGCGACGTTAGGCTGCCAAGTTTTTGTAAGGGATTTTTCATCTCACTTTTATTCCCATGAGATTTATGATAAATTTTCCACCATTTCCTTTGAGTGGTATATGTAATAACCATTATTGTACTCTTTGTGTAATATACTTTCATTTATGAGTATTTACATCAATGTTGTATTGTCCTTCTTTCATGGGGTGTATGTTTTGAAAGATACCCAAGTCGGTAAGAGAACCTTTCACCCTCCTCTTTTTAAAGACTTATTTTGTTGGGTCTTTTAATTTACATATTATAATGTTGGTATATGTTCTTATATATCCTTATTGATGTAAATTTTATGTCCAAGTGATGAGATACCCTTTTTATATCTCACCAACTCATTTTCTGAATTTTGAAGTGACGTCATTAGGCTGTCAAATTTTTGCAAGGAAACTTCTTAACCCAATTTTTATTCTTTGGGATAAACTTGTACTCCTTGAATATGTCATTATATGAATATGTTTGAATGACCTCTGATTGTTTTACACTTAATATGAACTTATATTTGGTTTATTTTTTTGTCACACATAATTATGTAATTTATTTATCCTTAATCCAAGGATACCGTCTTTGTAAGGGACTTCGTCTCAATCTCCTTTCATTGAGGAATATATTGTTCTAATACAAGACTTTCTTTTATATGGTGTACAAACCCATTTTTCATTTAATTTTATTCAAAAATAATCTTTTTATACAAAGCATTTTACTAAACGACAAAAAGGAATGTTTCTTTTAACGTACGTGGTGACAACGACCTTTTCCGCCGCCGTGAGTATTATTTGGTCTTTGGTTTCCTCAACAATCCATAATGTTTTTAAAATGAAATAAATACCATATACTCTTTTATGTATTTTGGTATTGGAAAGGGTTTTTATAATGGATTTTTTTATATCAATATATTTAAGTGATATATTGTGACTGAAATGTGGAAATGTTTTATTTCCTTTGTAATTGTTATGATTTTATAATGGTACTTAGACATTTGACAGGTGGTTACGTGATAAACCATATGACGGGTGGTGCCATGAATACCAAGACGGTTGGTTACGTTATAACCTCCAATGTATTGGGTATGGAAGTTGGCTGTATGGCTATTCCATTAAGTGATATGTGTGGAAGTCGACCGTATGGTTATTCCATTTAAGTATTTTTATGTCCCATGTTACCTATATATGTTATGTGTTCTTTATATGGGTTTATGGTAATATTTTGGTTACAAAAGGGTAGTTAATGAACTTCTATTCAGTGAAGATTTTTTACTACTTCATAACGGTGAAAAGTATTACTTTGATAAAGTATACATGGTTTACTTGTTGTTTTGAAAAACTAACAGTTTTCTTTCTTTGTGTATCCCTTACTGAGCTTTTTATGATCATCCAAAGTTTTTTTGAAATGTATTTCAAAGGACATAATGTGGAATAGGGTCAAGGATGGGATCATGGAAAATTCATGTTGTCTTAAACATGGAACTAGACATGACATTTTTTTCAAGAGTTCATGTTTTGTAAAAAAAAGGAAACTATGTAGAGGTGTCTACTTTGTAATCTTTTGAGATGTAATAGTTATGTCCTAATTCTCTAAAACTATAAACCTGAAAATATCCTCAATGCGAATTATTCATTTAATTGAATAATAAGTGAGGTTTAAGGCTGGGTCCTTATAGTTGGTATCAGAGGTCGGTTTAGACAACTTTAGGGATTATGAGTTTTTGTTAGACATATGGTTAGTCCCTATATCTATTATTTCAGTTAAATCCTTGTTTTAAAACATTTTTAGGTCAAGTAAAGTAAGTTACGAATGTAAGGAGAAGGATCTCAAACAACATTCCAATCTCTTCCTGATGACATGTTTTCAATAATTATTACAATTTCATGTTTGGATTATTGTGAAACTTTTTCTAGCATACAACTCACTTGCAAGCAGTTGTTTGAGATATCAAACACCTCCACTATACCTTGGTATCATCGTGGATCATGGGTTGTATTTAGACAAATACTATTTTCACAATATTCTCATATTTTCAAGAAAGGTAAATATTATCAAGGTATTTTCAAATATTTTACCTTATCACAAGAATTTGAAGCATATTATGATTTTAAAAATGGTGCTGAGGAAGGAGACCCTTGCACAGCATATTTATATTTGATTTTAAAAAATATTATCTCAGAACATAGTTGTGGTATTTTAAAAGGACCAATAATAGAAAGTTTCAACTCAAATTCTGTCTGATAATTTTATAGAAATCATGTTTTATCAGATGTTTTGGATTATATGTCATACATGATTATTTTACAAAACTGTTTTTATACAAACACCCATATGACCCATGTTGTACAAGGTGTATTTGGATGGAGGAAGCAAATGATTTTGAAGGATCTCTAAATCATTTTTGTAATGCATGGGACTTCTACCTATGTGAACAAGATGACGATGAAACCGAGTGGAAGCCATGATCAAGGTATGTTGTTTTTCATTTTGGGAATAATTTTATTTTATCTTATGGTCGTGAAATAAGACTTCAAAAATTAATATGTTGAGATCGTAATGAATTTGGATGAAAATGAGAGGTATAAGAAAACTATTGAAGTTATAACATGTTAGGGTTATTTTTGGAGTTTTATAAAAATGACAACACGTAGACCGTGTGACAACCCGTCGCGTCGGACAAAGCTGTGGGAATCGAACCCACAATCAATGTGTGACTAGTATTTATCACCTACCACGGGACTACATGAAGTCACGGGTTAGTATGACTTATTATTTTTAGATAGATGATTTTATGAATTAAGAGTAAGTTTATTTTGGGTTATCTATGGAAATTATTAACTTATCATCGAGGATATGTGATTAGGTTAATTACTTTTCAATATGAGACTTTAAGAGAAAATGATGTTATTTGGAGATAAGTGTTAATTTGTACCTTGTAAGACTATGTGATTAAATCCTTCAAATATTTGGGTTTCAATATTAGTTTGGTTTACTTTGAAGAATTTTATGGACAAATTGTTTATCAAATAGTCTTCGTTGAACTTTGGGTTTTGTTGGACAAATTTTGAAGATTAAGAATAGATTTTATTTTTATAAATGGGTATCCTTTTTTGGATTATCTGATCTTGTTCTAACAATTTTGGTTTCTATTTTTGTCTAAAGACATGGGAAATATATAGTTCTCTTTTTTGTATTAGGTGATTCTCTAGAAGCTGATTATAGTACTCTTAATGTGAACAACTCTTCCTAAATACTCATCATTTGGGAAAAGTATGAGTTTGTGTAAGAAATCTAGTAAAAGTTGAAAGTCCACATGACAAGTAAGTATGTTTCCTTATGTTTTAGTTAAGCTTAAAAATAATTTCCTCAATTAAAAGTAACTTAATAAAAAGTTTTTCATGTTAACTTTTCCTACTGGGGAATCCAATACCGTTTAAACCATCACAAGTTTGTGATTTTCTTGCGGTTATCTTTCTCCTAAACATGTTTTCTATCACTCTCCCTCAGAACATGACCCTTTGCATTTTCTTCTATATCCATGTTTTCCTACATGGAATCCTAGTATGGTTTAACTCAGATAACCTCTGTACTTCTCTTTCTTTCTTTTAAAGTGATTGTTTTACCAACTCTTGTTCTGATGTGGGACTTTCAATGATGTTTCCAAGACCAATTTTAAATTTGCAAGGATGTAATTCCCAAAAGGTGGAAGGATGTAACACCACAGGTAAATAAAGAATATGACATTTTTATATTTATCCCTATTTGTGAATAAAATGTCAGTATTAATTTAAAGGGAACTCTTTGCTCGATGGCTTACCCAATATGGAATAATGAGTTCCTTTGAAATCTTACGTTGCACTCTAATAATAAAATAATTTCATTTTAAATGCTAGTTAACACCTTTCCATTGTAATGACGACAATAAAAAGAACTAACTACAAAATGATTATATATGTTTTTCAAATATTTTTACTTTTTACATTAAATGTTAGGGGATTAAAAATGCGAATGAATCCAATTTTAAGCGTAAACATTCTAACATTCATTAAAAGGTCAATTAACCGCCTTTTGATGGAAAACCACTTTTAAATCCACATTTTGAAAATTTTATGTGTTATATTTGACAAAATAAAATTATTCTTTAGAATAGGGACAAAAAAATTTACTTTCTGTAAATTTTTGGTATTTTTACGATAAGGTTCATTTTTAATGAATAAGTGAAAAATGTTGTATTTTTATTCAAAACCTATTTTTAATCTAATTTATTTATATGATTAGATCATATTTTTAATTGGTTTTAAAATGAAATTATAATATATTTTTACCATTTAATCCAATGGTGGTCATTGGAATTAATTTCAGTTTGAAATTGGACTTAAACTAGTGTCAATATTTTAATAGATATTGTTTCTTAAAAACACGCTATTTGTTTTGACAGTGGGAATTAATTATTAAATTAATCAATTAAACTTATGTGTTTGGAATTTTGTAAAATAGACATTATTTTTTAATTTTTAATGTAAAATATATCTTAGGGTGAATTTATGGTATTTTTCTGAAAAACTTCAATTTTTGATGAATAGTGAAACCACAAAGTGGTAGTTTAAAAACTGATTTTTCATTTAAATGAAACTTTACCACTTCTGTGATTTTAATTTCAAAAATCCGACATAAATGGTTGTCATTAGGATGTAAAATTTGATTCAATGGGATTAAAATAAATTTTTGGTGAATAGTAACTTTTATGTTTTAATCGCGATTAGAGGTAATTAGTATAATTTAAAGTAAAAATAATGTGTTAATAATATGAAATGACCTTGACACATGTACTACCCTTATTGGATGAGTCATGGACGACCAATACAATCCATGGGTCAACTTGGGGACCCCATGGAGCCACTTTGGTAGGAAAATGTCATTAATACCTTTTTATTTAAAGTTAAAATTAAAATGTCACAAACATGTGTTGTTTTACTAAAACAATTTTCACATGGGGTTATATAAGACATATTTTTTACTATAAATATTCATTAGAAATATAAAAATATTTCCTACATCATGATGGTTTTTTTTTTATAATTTTTATACATTAAATAAAAAAAATTATTTATGAGACCATGATGATGTAGCGATTACCTCATTATTTAACAATTTAAATAAAATGAAATGATAATGTAAAATATAAGACCTACACTTTTCAAAAACCTATTAGATGTGAGGATTTAGAACTATTATCACCTTATCCTAGAAATATATAATTTTTGGGACTTTAAAATCCGAAAATCATTTTATAATAATGTTACTTTTCAAGACATCCCAAGAGTGCACCTCCTCTCCTCTTATAAAAGGCCCCCACCTCTACCACCTTACCCACACCTCTTAGGCCTTTGGCTCGGCAAACCCATGCCCATTTAATCTCTACACATACCTACCTTCATCATTGAAGCCTCACCTTTGGCATAATTCTCTTCAAAATACCCTTTTGGTTCAAACCAATACGAGTTACCCGATTTAAAGGAATATAAAGAAACGAACAAGACAAGTCGGACTTGAGGTAAGGGATCCTCCCCTTTCTTTCTTTTTAAGTACACTCTTTTCTGTAATTCCTTTTATGCTCATCTTTCTTATGATTGGGTTGTTATTTTATATTACTCTTAAAGTAATTTTTATGTTCATATGATGAGAGAACCTATTTTTCTCATCAATCCATTTTGGAAGTATTGAGTGGCACTGTTAAGCTGCCGAATTTTCGTAAGAGATCCAACCTCTGTCTCTATTCTTAAGTACTCTCCTTTATGTCACTTCTTTTAAGCTCCACTTTTTTTATGTTGGGGGATGTTACTTTATATTCCTCTTTCTGTACATTTTATGTTAATATGATGAGAGACCCTATTTGATCTCATCAATCCATTTTTGGAAGTTTTAAGTGGCGTCGTTAGGCTGCCGAGTTTTCGTAATGGATTTTTTGTCTCACTTTTATTCCCGTGAGATTTATGCTACATTTTACACCATTTACTTTGAGTGGTATATGTAATACCCATTATTCTACTCTTTGTGTAATATTCTTTATTATATGAGTATTTACATCAATGTTGTATTTTCCTTTTTTCATGGGGTGTATGTTTCGAAAGATACCCAAGTCGGTAAGGGAACCTTTCACCCTCCTCTTTTTAAAGACATATTTTGCTGGGACTTTTAATTTACGTATTGTAATGTTGGGATATGTTCTTTTATATCCTTATTTATGTAAATTTTATGTCCAAGTGATGAGATACCCTTTTTATCTCTCATCAACTCATTTTACAAATTTTGAAGTGATGCTGTTAGGCTGTAAAATTTTTGCAAGGGAACTTCTTAACCTAATTTTGATTCTTTGGGATAAACTTGTACTCCTTGAATATGTCATTATAGGAATATGTTTGAATGAACTCTGATTTTTTTACACTTAATATCCACTTATATTTTCTGTATTTGTTTGTCACACATAATTATGTAATTGATTTTTCCTTAATCCAAGGATACCGTCTTTATAAGGGACTTCGTCTCAATCTCCTTTCATTGAGGAATATATTGTTATAATACAAGACTTTCTTTTATATGGTGTATAAACCCCTTTGAATTTTAATTTTATTCATAAATAATCTTTTTATATGAAGCATTTTACTAAATGACAAAAAGGAATGTTTCTTTTAACGTACGCGGTGACAATGACCTTTTTCGCCGCCGTGAGTATTATTTGTTCTTTGGCTTCCTCAACAAGCCATAATTTTTTAAAAATGAAATAAATACCATATAATATTTTATGTATTTTGGTATTAGAAAGGGTTTTTATAATGGATTTTTTTATGTCAATATATTTAAGTGATATATTGTGATTGAAATGTGGAAATGTTTTATTTCCTTTATAATTATTATGATTTTATAATGGCACTTGGACATTTGACGGGTGGTTACGTGATAAACCATATGTCAGGTGGTGCCGTGAATACCAGGATTGGTGGTTATGTTATAACCTTCAATGCATTGGGTATGGAAGTCAGCCGTATGGCTATTCCATTAAGTGATATGCGTGAAAGTCAACCGTATGGTTATTCTATTTAAGTATGTTTATGTCCAAAGTTACCTTTATATGTTATGTGTTCTTTATATGGGTTTTATGGTAATATTTTGGTTACAAAAGGTTAAGTAATGATATTTTATTCAGTGAAGAGTTTTTACTACTTCGTAAAGGTGAAAAGTATTACATTGATAAAGTATACCATGTTTACTTGTTGTTTTGAAAAACTAACAGTTTTCCTTCTTTGTGTATCCCTTACTGAGCTTTTTATGCTCACCCCAAGTTTTTTTGAAATGTATTTCATAGGACATAATGTGGAATAGGGTAAAGGATGGGATCATGGAAAAGTCATGTTGTCTTAAACATGGAACTAGACATGAATTTTTTTTCAAGTGTTCATGTTTTGTAAAAAAAAGGAAACTATGTGGAAGTGTCTACTTTGTAATCTTTTGAGATGTAATAGTTATGTCCTAATTCTCTAAAACTATAAACCTGAAAAGATAATCAATGTGAATTATTCATTTAATTCAATAATAAGTGAGGTTTAAGGCCGTTTCCTTATAGTTATTTATTTTCAAAATGGTTTATGGTGAACATTTATTATATTTTTAAATATTAATGTAATATATCTCCATATGAAGATTTTTTTATATAAGATAACATGTTCTAACCTTCTTTTACAAACAATGATAGATTGAGTGAATTAAAATTATTCATGGATATTATGATCCATTAGTTCTTCATGAATTATAAATTCACCTTCATTTATTGGAATAAGATGTGAACTTAAAATTGATCAGAACACAACTAAATAGTGATATAGTTCTTAATAAATGGAATGAAATACAATAATTTCATCTTCTCATGAAAATTATTCAATAGTAAGACATGGATATTTAAATAAAATGTATTCATATTATCATATTTTTTATGATATTAATTTCCTTTTCCACACCTCTTTGGTTTATGAATTTATGGTCATTAACTTTCTCTAGATCACCCACTTTGTTGTGATTTATGTTCTCTTTCATTCTACATAAGTATTTTGGTGTTAGTTTTATATTATTTGTCCATGAATGCACATAAGACCTATTTTCCCCAATTTTAATCATATTAGATGTTATGCATGATGACATACACACTTCTCATTCTCATTTTAAAGAATATTGTTTATTAAACCACTGTTCGATGTGGGTTTCAAAGAAGGAATTTTTAAATGTTAACCCATTAATGACAAAGATAAATTTTAGCAGATAAATTTGTTTTAGTGGGGTAGAATGTAACACTATAAGATTTTTTGAAATAATATTTTCAAATTAATTTAATCTTTTTAATATTTTAATTTACATGAAACACTGTGTTTTTTATTAGTTACGTGAAACACTGAGTTTAAATGAAACGTGACTTATTGTAAAAATATAATTATGATAGTTGTCACCTCTCCATTTGATTGGTGGTTATGAATAAAATTAACTATATTATTAAAATATGGTTTATACATGTATATAGATTGAATTATTTGGTGATTAGTTTAATATAAATGAAAATAAGTCTCTTTTGGAAATAAAAGGAAAACATTCTCTGAAAAAAACTATTTTTATGCAAACATGTATATTTTATATCCAAATGAATTTGGGATAACTTTTTAAATGAAATTTATATATTTTATATTAAAAATACCAGAATTCATCTTATGTGTTTTCTATATACAAAATAAGAATAAATATAAACATAAGATTAAAAGTATAATTTTCTTAAAAATAGCTTTGTCTCATTTTTTGGAATTATATTAAAATTAATTTTAGAAAATTATAAAAAATTAATTTTATAAAATAAAATTTATTACTAAATTAAGAATTAAAAAATTATATTAGGATGAATTTTTTGTATTTTTTAAAAAATGATAATTTTTTGTTGAATAGAGAAAACACTAAATTTTTATTGAAAAAAAAACTATTTTATTTAAATTTTTTATAATGTTAAATTATATTTAGAGTTTATTTTAATGTTAAATAGTTAAATTTCATGTCAATTAATCAAATTTAGGTCATAAGAACCATTTTTCTCAAAAAAACTTTTTTACTAGATTTTCGTATTCATCGGCAATACAACAGAACAAATAAAAAAGAAAAATGGGAAGAGAATATAGGCCATTAGGGCCTAAAGTAGTGTAGTCCAAAATTATCCACTTAGAAAATATTAACATCATCCAGTAGAAATGATCTGAGATCTGAGTATCAAGCTATTTTCATGCCATTATTCACCATGGAAGCCAAAACTTCATCTACAATATTCCCTTAATGATATATATTAATCAAGTCTATAAAATTGTGCATTAATAGATTTCACCTTTGGATAACATATTTTATGGACCATGGGGTAGACCCTAGGCCACAAAGAACTTTTTGAACAATTACCAAATCAATTTCCACAGCCACAATTTGGATATTCATCTAAGAACACTGCATAAGACCTGTGAGAACTACAAGCACCTCTGTATTTAAGGAATACCCTCAACCAAGGAAAGTATTGAAGGAGCAAATCATAGATCCCCATGATTCCCTGATCACCCCACCTCCCCACCTCATTCTAAATAGCATGAACCATCATTTTTCATTTTGACTCCCCTGTGATTGGGTGACCATCATACCCATTTAAAATGTCTACTATTGGGCTCACCAAAAGTGCTAGAACCAGCCACAATTAGCTAAATATACGTAGCCACTTCACATTTATTGGATATAAAAAGTAAATCATGTAGAAAAATTATTTATTTAAAAAGGATATGTGTCCATGTTATTATTGATCCCTTGTTATGAGTTTAATTCATTTCATTCCAGATGGACTAGCAGCCAACCCATAAAATAATTGTCCACACCACTTTTTCAGGTTCGCTACAACCCATCCCATAGAATAACTAATGAACAAATGTGGATCTTGTTGCCTCATGTGGGTTCTATCCAATGAATCTACCAAACCCAATCCAAATAATCCTCACCCAGTATCAATCAAAGAATAAGATATTTTTCCTTTCAAACTAAATCTCCCTACAATAAAAAAACATAAATGAAGTTTAACCCCCATCTGTTTAATATTATCTTCAGTGGGAGTGCATTAAATTGAACCCTCCAAACAAAAAAAATAATTTTTTTAATCTCTTTATTCTATGGTTTTTCACCCCATTCATTTCCACTATAATCCTCTTTTTTAAGTATCCTAATGTCCTTAGATAAAAAGATACCAATTTGGATCCATTGAAAATACATCTATTTGTGTTAGAGATCAGTAAAATGTTGTTAAACAAACATTTTTGATACATATCCAATATAACATGCATTAATTCCAGACATTCAAAAGATTTCATGCAGCTGATGTCTAGAATAGGGAATATTGGTAAGTCTATCCACGATCTTGACCATTTGTGATGAAAAATTTAGATCTCCAATTGGACAACATTCCGTCAGGTATTGTTGTTCAGTGATGGAAAAAGGGGAATAACCAGGGTCTAGATCATGGAAGGACTAACTTACAGGATAACCATGTCCATTCCGTACATGTCCTACATGAACATCCCCCATTGCATCCTTCCCTTGATTCACTCTCAATATAGTTTACAATAGATCCACTATATTGCATGAGACATACTTATAACATTACCCACACCCCCCCTTCAAATAGCAGATTAGCCAGCCTCTTCCATACAACCCCATGATACTTTCCATCTGAATGCATGTCCCACAAAAGGTGACTAATATCCTCCCAATTATACAGATAATTCCTATCAGAAAATTGACTGTGGAGAGTATATTCATAGGGATCAGGGATAGTACACTACTAATCATAATTATTCTTCCACCAAAGGATATGATCTGAATTTTCCAATTTTGAATTATCCAACTTATTCCCTTAATAACCCTGTAAAAATAATTCATACACAGCTTACTTGTTGATACATGAGCCATAAGATATTCAATTGGGAACACTCCTCTTTGAATTCCCACAATACATTCCAGTGATCTAACCCTCCTTTCTATAAAACTTCTCTAAATTAAGACACTAATTTTACACCTATTTATCACTAACCCACTCCAGTTAGAGTATTTCTCAATAATGTCATTAAATCCCCTCATTTTCTTGTTTCTTAAATGGGATTAATTTTATTTAAAATTTTCAACTTCTATGAATGTAATTTGAAAAAATATATTCTGTGTTTTCAATAAACATTATTTATAATTTATAATATTTTTAACATATTTTTTGACCAAAATGAATAATGATTGTGTTAAAAATTAATTACTGAGGTTAAGGAAAAATTGGGTTAACCATAGAGTAAATATAAAAAAGATAAGGATAAAAATTACCAATAGAATCAAATAAAACTATTTTTTATCCATATTATAGCCATTCCACATCTATGTTTCTCTAATGGACTAATGTCGACCTTTGTGACATTTGAAAAATGTGGGAGCGCTAATTTATTTTCAAAAATACCAACTATGTTCCCTCCCCCCACTTAAAAAAACCACCCACTCTCATGTTTTAATCAAATAGAAAACCTATTATTATGGCCAATACCTACATAAATAACTTCCCAAATTCTCTAATATTATCTTATAATCCTTATTTTGGACATAAATCTATCTTATGAAAAAATTTGTGCAATCCTAAAGAGGGTAGGTGAAGAAAAGATAATGTTCTCTAATGAGTGTTTTTATTTTATTTCATTCTCCACCTCCAAAAATAATTTCTAAACCATTATGACATAATAAAAATATTATCTTCTATATACTAGGATATTTTTATAATAAGGGTTTGAACTACAACCTTCTCCACTTACATAAAAGGGGTTTTGAAGTCATAATTCGTGTGTATGGAAGACTACCTCCTAGAAAACCAATGTCATCCATGTTTCTAATACCACATCCAAATGTTGGAAATAATGATGTATTTTCTATTTATATATTAAATTTTTTATATTATTGAACATATGGAATTAGTATAATAGGAAAAGATTATTCATTCCATTTTATGGGAATATGATAATGTCTATCATGTGTACGAAAGGCTACCACCACATGAAGTAATTTTATTTGTTCACACATTACATGGAATGTGATAAATGTAAGGATAAATATTATATCCTATATACATCAAATAATTGTGATATTAATTTAATATTTATCATTATTAAATTATAATATATATCATTTCATTTCTAACATTTTCACTCAATAAAATATGATAATGTCGCTCTTGTGCATGTGGAATATCACCTTCATGAAGGGATGTAACTCCATTTTCAATGCCACACCATATATCTAATACTTTTAGTACCCCTGGTTTCGTGAATGTAACCCTTAATTGATTCCTTTTATGATTATAGTTTAAGGCTAGAGGATGGGAGAGTTTGGTAAACTTTCAAGAAGTTCTATGGCCAAAGGATAGGTATATAGTTTTTGCATGGTATGTATAAACCATTTAGAGGTTCAAGGAGAAACAATTCACACATTCAGTTTTGGGATAGTGGAAAACTCATGGTAAGCGCACTGTTTTCCAAACAATGTGGACTAACCACAAGCCGGGAAAAAGTAAGATCATATTTTTTAGGATCATACTCGTTTTTCTCCTAATTGATTGTTTTTTCTAATAAATAGCCATAATTTGATATTTATCTCTATTGAAGGTAGTAGAACCTCTCCATATCATTTTGAAGCCAATTTGGATCCTCCCTGTGGCGTTTTCAACCAAGTTTCTTGTATTAATTCACATTCATCACTTTTCTAGTCTTACTTCCAAGATCTACTTCTCATATCCTCTTTATTTTAAAGATCTATGCATTTTATGGGTAAATATATGTGTGGGGATTCTATGTATGATTATTTTTTGAATCTTTGATGGTAGGATAATATATCTACAGACGTTTTGTTGAGTTTGAACCCAGTTCCATGAGCGTTATTCATTCATTGTCAGTTTTCATTAAAACCTTCGAGGTTGGTGGAATCACTTTCATCTCAATTTTCTTGATTTTATTGTATTACTTTCAAATTGATTAAAATTAATGAAATTTATTTTGAAATAATTTAAAAATTCATGGAAAAAATAATTTTTAGTGATCTTTTGTCATTTTTGTGAAATTTTGAAATCGATGTGAATTGTTTTGCATATAATTTTAATTTCCTGAATTTAAAATAGTGATTTTTAAATTATAGATTTTATATATTTGTTACATAGTTTGATTTGAAATGGGTTTTCAAAAAAAATGGTGTTGTATTGAAATGGTTGGGCATTAAAATGTTTTTTTAGGAAATAGTTTTTTAAAAAATTGTTTTTTTATTGAAAGTGTTTTTTTGGCATGATCCTTAGGCATACATGGTGTGTGTTTTCATGTTATATTTATGAGTCCGAGTTGAAATATGACCTTTTTCATGGTTCCAAAGGTAAAATGGTTCGTAGGATATAATTGGATTGTTATGACATGGTAGATTAACGAGAAATGACTCTTGTGTATGGAACAGTCAACACGTAGCATGCATGGTTGGTTGTGTGGATTGTTGAATGGATTGGTTATGAAAAGGGAATATTAAGAAATGGTTTTAAAGCTATTTTGGGTTATTTTTATGGAATAATAACTTTCTGTAAAATTGTAATCAATTTCACTTGTATTCTTTTGGTTATAAATAGTTTTGGAAAATATTTTATAATTAGTTACAAACTAGTTTAATAAATTGTATTATATATACTATTTTATGTAAGTGTTTCTAAATCTTGTATCCTAGTGGCATGAGGATGTAATTCATTGGAGAAACACTATTGAGTTTTATACTCACCCTTGATTTAGCACACTGGTGCTTTAGTAGATGCTATCATTTGGGACATGGGAAATGGTAAACTATCCCATTTTTTTGAACCACCTCGTGATACTTTGGTTTTTCGGTGATTATGGATCATGGGGATTCTGGAGCATGGGGTCTTGTTTTATTTTGGGAGTCAGTAGTTGTTCTTCCTCTATTTTCTTTTATAATTGTTTGGTCTTCTATTATTTCACACTTTGGAGTTGTTTTAATATGAATAATTTAGTTTTGTTGTGTTTCTATTGTTCATTCATCATTTTGTGAATGGTTTGGTTATGGTTTGTTGGTTTATTGGATTATATATTAAAGGTTAAATAATCACACACTTATATTTGAAACCCTTTGGAATTTATTTCCAGTATTTTGTGTTTTGAGGATATTTCTTAAGGCCAAGTAATTACTCATTTAACACTCAATACAATGAGAATTATCATGTCATTACAAATGGTATCATCTTGTTTTCTCCTATCCAAACATGTAGTTTTTAGTTTCCTAGCCTTAGAGTTGAATTTTTTCTTCTCTATTCCATGGTTTATGATCATAGAAAGGAGTAGGATCATCAGGACATGAAACATGGAGCATAAAAATACATAGCTAACATTTTTATATTGATATTCAAGTTGTTAAGGATTTGGGTACATAATAATTTTGGAGACACTTATAGGATTTGGGAATATCATTGTCATGGGTTAAGACAATGAGATGAGCATGACATGAATTATAGGCAAATGACTTCTGACTAGGATTACACAATTTATTTAGATAAATGATTTATGATTTTGTGAAAGGTGTATATTTTTTATAAAAAGTTAGATTTTTTTTCAAATGAATGATTTTAAGATGAGTATGATAGATTTATTTTAAAAAAGGTTTAATTGTGATAAATAGGAATGAGACATTTAAAAAATGGTAGAACATGGGAAACAGTTTTTTTTAAACAATGTGTGATTGTTGATGTAATAGAATGTTAAATACTAAGGCATCAGTTTCTAGTGAGTGAGACTTGTTGAGTTTGTTTATTATTTAAAAAATTTACCCCAATAGGCATCATAGGAACCTATCGGAAGAGGACACTAAGAATGTGGTTGCACTAGAGCCACAGGTGAACCAATAATTGGTCAAAATCATTGCTCAGGCATTTCAAACAATTGTGTTGGGAATTTACTGAGATGCACTATTTATGATTTCTATCACTACATAAAGTCCATGTGGAGGAACTATACCTGTGTTCATTGGAGGAGCTGACAAATCTTGCACTAACATGAAATGGAAATTCGACACATATTTTCAAGGAGGATGAGCACATCATAATTGGACCACAAAATCGACTCTCCATATCCCAAATCCCAAAACAAATCTTGTATGATTTATGTGTGGTTAATTGAGTCACATCAAGAGATAGTGTACGAAACAATCAAGGACTTGCCATAATTGCAACAAGGAGGGGAATCATGAGCACTTTTTTCACATTTATCTAAGATTTGGTGCTTGAGACACTTATCATACATCGCAAACACAGTACAGTTCAACAGAACGAGTGCAATCTCAGCAAGGCAATAAGGACCAAAGTGCAAAGATAAAGAAATTGTATGGAGCTGAGGAGATGATTGCTGATGATCAAGATGGACCATCTATAGTGAAAGGTAAAAATCCTTTAAATTCAACCCTTATGAAAGTGTTATTTGATACTAGTGAATCATATTCGTTCATTCCATCTCATACTATTGACTTTCTATGTTTAAAACATGAGATGATGCATTCAGTGATAAAACGTCAAACTCTAATCAGTGAAAGATAATGTCAAGCCTTCAGGTGTAGTTCTTGTTCTATAACTATTGATGTAGCTGAGATGAAGTGGAAATTCTCAGTTTTGGAGAGGTATGCCTATGCTATAATCTTGGGTATAGATTGGTTGACAATGTTCTTGGCTCACATCGACTATTATATAAGGACAATGAGTTTTGCGATTGAGGATAGTGTTGAGAATCTATTCAGAGTAGAAGGGGTAGTAAAGAGATATACAACGGTTTTGTTGGAACCAGTGGTTGGAAATTTCTCTTACCAGTAGGCATCATTAACAATATAATTGATGGAAGAGATCAATGACATTAGTTTTCCGTTGGTGGTGGATCAATTCTATATGTCTTTCCTAAGGACATATCATGGTTAAAACCTATAAGGGAAGTGTAGTTTATGGTTGATCTCATTCGGGGAACCAATACGATTTCCCTTCCGACTTATAGGATGGAAACAGAAGATTTAAAATAATTAAAGGTGCATTTGAAGGAGTTGAAATGCAATGGTTTCTTTCATCCAGGAATTTCTCCATTGGTAGTACCGGTCTTATTTTTGAAGAAAGTAGATGGAATTCTTTGGTTTTGCATTGATTATCGTAAGCTTAACCAAGTTATGATAAGGAATTAGTATCTACTACCAAATATTGATGATATGGTTGATTAGGGGAGCACAATGATTCTTTAAAATTTACTTGGGAATAAGAGATCATCAATTAGAAGTTCAGAAGGATGATATTCTGAAGACATCTTTTAAAAGATAATATGGACAGTACGAATATATAGTCATGCCTTTAGGTTGTAAGATTTCACCACCGGTATTCATGGATTTTATGAATCAGATGTTTTTGATATATTGGATTCTTTTATTTTTGATGTTTTCGACAATATCATTGTGTATTCCACTAAAGGGTTGAGTATGAGAAAAACATGGTAAAAGTGTTAGGAATATTGAGAGACCATCGTTTGTATGCCAAACTATCTACGTGTGATTTTTGGATATAAGATGTATTCTATCTTGGCCATGTAATTAATGAAAAAGGTGTCTCAATGGACCCTGAAATGGTAGAAGTGGTTATCTCGTTGAAAATGATGAAGAATGTATTTGAGATACGATTTTTTATTTGTATAGATGGTTATTTACAACACCTTGTGCATCAATTTTCAAGGCTATAATCTCCAATGAAGGCCTTGGAAATAAAAAACTCCCCATTTCAAAAGAATTAACAATTCCAAAATTCCTTCCAAGAACTGAATGTTCGACTTACATTGGCACCCATCTTGATTTTTTCATAATCAGGATAGGGGAACGTGGTGTATTGTGATGCTTTCGGATCTGGGTTGGGTTTCATTCTAATGAAAAGAGATTGTGTGGTTGCTTATGGTTAAAGGTAGCTAAGAGTGCATGAGAAGAATTACCCAACACACAATTTAAAGGCAGCATTAGTTATTCATGCCTTCAAAACATGTCTTCATTATCTCATTTGTGATAATTTTACTATGTTTACGGATCATAAAAGCATAAAACACATTTTCTCACAGTGGTATTTGAATATGTGGAAATGATAAGGATGGAGTATCTACAGTTGTTTGACATTGACTTGATGTATACAACAGGTAAAGGAAATTTGGTGGTAGATCCATTATGCAAAAAATCATATGATATGTTGAAAAAAACAGTAGATGAGTTCTAGTTGATGTCGGTTCTAGCCGACATGCATGTTGAATGTGATTACCGAGGTTATGTAGAGGTTTTATTTTCGGTTTATGTGGTTCTTGATTTGGTAAATATGATATAATAGGTTAAAAAATATGATGTAGAATGCTTAGATATAAGTTCAAAAAGAAATAGTGGGGAGACCATTGAGGGATGGAAACTTGATGGGAGTTCAATGAGGTGGTTCATAAATCTTATTAATGTACCTTTAACTTCTTAGGAACACCTTCTTCATGATTACCACCATTAAATATGGGTAATACATCTAGGAAAATAGAAGATTTATAAGGTGTTCAAGGCATAGTTTTAGTGGAGCGGCATGAAAAATATTATCGTTGAGTTCATCCCACGATGCTCAACTTTTCACCAGGTTAAGGCATAATGTTAGCCACCTGCAGTTATGTTGTAGTCATTTCTGATTCCAGTGTGTAAATGAGAGTAGATAATTATGGATTTTTTTATTGTTCTCCCATGAATGGTTAGGAATCATGATTCCATATGGGTGATAGTGGATTTTCTCACAAATTCAAACCATTTAATTCCTAATCGTGACACATGTATGATGGAGGATCCTTCAAAAATCTATATCCAAGAAGTGGTTAAGAAATATGGTATACCAGTTTCTATTGTATCAGATAGAGATCCATGGTTCACATATCATTGCTGGAAATCCTTATAGAAGTCTCTTGGGAATCAGTTGAATATGAGTTTATTATATCATCCTTAGACATATGGGAAATCTGAAAGGATGATACAGACATTGTAAGTCATTTTGTGGGATTTTTTAATGGATTTTGGAGGCTCATGGGAAGATCATATACCCTTAGTGGGTTATATAATAATAAAATCTATTAAGCCTCGATACATATGGCTTCGTTTGAAGAATTTTATGGTCATCCTTTTCATTCTCCACATTGTTTGGTGGAAACATGGGAGACATCACTCGGTGGGACAAGTATTTTCAATGAAACAATATAGAAGGTTCAGTTGATTTGAAAGAGGATGGAGATGACTTAGAGTCATCATAAAACTTATCCATATCATTATCAAAGATATTTTTCATTCATGTTGAGCGATCATGTGTTCTTGAGGATCTCGAAAAGATGTTGAAATTGTCATTTTGGAAAATAGGTGAACTTATCTCCTCGATACATTAGACATTTTGATATACTAGAACGGGTTGGAGAGGTGTAATATCGGTTCCCATTGATACCACAGTTTAGTGCGGCGAATAATGTGTTCCTCATATCTCCATTGAAAAAGTATCAGCCGGATCCGGATCATTGGATCAGTTGGGATCACATTAACCAAGATATGAATTCTCTAATGGTACATATTTGGATGAGGATTTGGGATAGTCATGAAAAGGTATTTCATGGGAAAACATTATTCTAGTGTGGGATCTATACCAGCATTTTCATATTTAGGAAGAGACTTTCGAACACGAGAAGGAAATGAAAGAATAATGAATGAAACTATTTCATGGCGTTGATGGTTTTCTACATCCTTTGACAGGACGACCAATGATGGGGAGAATGTAATGCCCTTGGTTTCAAGTATGTAACCCTTACTTTATGCTTTTTATTATTGTAAATTTTAATTATGGATGATGTGAGATTTTGGTAAACATTAAAGAATTTATGGGTACAAAGGATAGGTGCATGACCTATGCATGGTTTTACCAAACCAAGAGGAGTTCCATAGAGAAACTGTGCACACATTAAATTTTGGGATAGTGTAAAATGTGTGGTTAGCGCACAGTTTGCCTCACCGTGTGGACAAACCATGCGTAGAGAAAAAGTATGATCCTATTTTTTAGGATGTTAATTTTTTTTCTCATACTTGAACATTTTTTATCCTAAATGGACCAAATTCAATATTTCAATTCATTTATAGTAGTAAACCCTCTCTCAATCGTTTTGGAGTCAATTTGGAGCCTTTCCTTGGTGTTTTCATGCTCGATTATTGTTGTTAGTATTGTTCACCACCATTCTGGTCAGGTTTCATAGATCTAGTTAGATATTCTTCTCATATCCACTTTCTTATTCATATTTATGCCTTTATGGGTAAATATATGTTTGGGGATTCCTAATATTATGATTTTTGAGTTTGTTGATTTTAGGAGAAGAGATCTGATGCCGTTTCGGGGAGTTTCAACCTGGTTTCATGAGCATTCTTCATCCACTATTGGTTTTATTTAGAAACTTCAATGTAGGTGGATTCAATATCATTTCATCTTGCTATAATTTCATAGATTATTATCAAATTGATCAAATTTAATTAAATTGATTGTAAAATCTTGGTTCAATGCATGGTATAAATATTCTTTAGTAGTGATTTAACATTTTCGTAAAATTGTGTAATCTTGTTGAATTGTTGTGAAAATTATTTTAGTTTCATGAATTTAATCTTATTATTTTAATTTATAGATTTTATGTAATTTAAAATTGGTTAATGGAAAAAAATTTGAATAAAAAGGGTTTCTATTGAAATATTTTGTTATTGAAATCGTTTTGATGGAAATTGTTTTCAATAAAAAGGTTTTTAAAGAAAGGGTGTTTTGGCATGATACTTGGGAATACATGGTGTGTGTGTTAATGTTTTATTTTTAGGGATTGGTTGAAATATGACCTTGTTCTCGGTGCAAAATTTCACATGGAACATGGTATATAATTACCTTTTTATGACATGGTAGAGCGACGAGATACTACTCAGGATCACAGAACTATCATTGCCTAGAATGTATGGTTAGTTCTGTGGATGTGGGGAATGGAATGGGTATTCCAAATTAATATTGAGAAATGATTTTAATTCTTTTTTTAGTTATTTTCAGGAAAAATAACTTTCTATAAAATGGTTTTCAATTTCACTTGCAATATTTTATTCATAAATAGTTTTGGAAACATGATTTTATTTAGTCATAAATTATTTTGAGAAATGTTTTTATATAAACTATAATTTATAAAATATTCTAACTATTCTATCCTAGTATCATGAATATAGATGTAATTGGGGGAAACCTACATGGTTTTATACTGACCCATGCATTTGAACTTTGCTGCTTTTGCAGAATCAATATTTTGGGACCAGAGAAAAGGTAAAGTATCAATAGTTTTTTGCACTGCCTCATGATACATGGGATGTTCAGTGATTTTGGATCTTAGAGATTGTGAAGAATGTAGATTTATAGTAATTTGGTATTATTTTGTTGTTATTTTTCTATTTATTTTGATAATGGTTTGTTTTTATGTTGGTTTACACTTTAGAGTGGTTTTGATATGAATAAAGTATTTGTGTTGTCATTGTTTTGTTCAAGAATCATTTAGTGAATGGTTTGGTTATGGTTTTTTTGTTCAGAGGTTTATTTCGTAAAGTGTAAACCATCCCCACATGTATTTGAAACCATTTTTAATTTATTTCTAGCCTTTTGCATCTTAGGGATGTCTCTTATGGCCATGTAATTACTCGTTATACTCTCAAGACATTGGAAATTAGTGGGTCATTACAGTATGTATAACTATATTTAATGAAATAATATTTTATTAAGGAAACTGTTATCATAATATATAAATATATATTACTTGTCTATTATTAGTAATTCTTATTGAAAAATGGAAATTTTACCCACGTGGACTTATAACCAACCATCTCCATGATCTTAATATACATAATTTAACAATTCCATATTTAATCATTAGTATTAAAAGTATATTTTTTGTATGAATATTATAATTATTTCATGATTATTATTCAGGTTATTATATTAACATGGCCAAAGTAAGATGACTGCAAATAACAAATCAAAACATATATTACCAACAAATAGAATTCTACCAAAAACATTACTTTAATAGAAAATAGTTAATAAATGGGTAGTAAAAGGACATAAGTAAATAATATATCATATGATATAAATAATTATGTTTTGGTAATAAAAGTATAATAGGAATATATTTAGTATTCATGAGGTTATAATGGGTTTTAAGGAAGTCGAATCTTTTGGTAATGGATTTTTGTCACACTTTTTTACTTCTATGAGACATGTGCCATAATCAGAAATGATTTATTTTTTGTGTTTTATGTAGTTATAATGAATAAATTTTAGGACTATAATCCTTAATTTATGGTTATCTACATGTATTTTTTAGGATTTCTCTTTTAGGGTGTTAAAGATTCAAAAGATAATAAATTGATAAGGGAATTTTGTCCCAATTTCCATTTTTTGGGAAATAAGTTATGTTATAAACAAATCCTATTTTATGAGGAGTATATAACAACCATTTGACATGTTATACCATGAATATCCTTATATTAATGATATTTTATGTTACATTTTCTAATCAACATTCATGGGTCATATGATTCAATGTCGCCAAAGTGGTAAGAGTTTCTATTATATTCTCATCATTTATCAAAAAAATTTAGGATTATGAATCCAATTATTAAATATTATGATGTGATGCTCAAGAAACTGAATAATTTTCTTATCCTATTTTTATATAAATATAATACATTTTTACCTTAATTTTTTCGATTTATATATCCAATAGTTTAACATAATGTTTTTATAAAAAAACAACTTTTCCGTCAAATACATTTTTTCTTAATAAATCATATTTTTTAAATATATTTTGAAAAAGTTTTAAAAAATGTTATATTGAAATATTTTTCAAATACTAAAGCATATTTTCTTCAGTAAATGACTTAAATAAGTTTTAATGATTTCATTATTATTTTATGGGGTATCTTCAGAGAAACATATTTCATGAATGGTTTATGTATTAAAAAGTGTTTTTAAAGATGGAAGGATGTTTTTCTCAAGAAATGTTTTGAATGATAAAAATAATTTTACAAATAAGATGAAATCTATTGATGTTACCTATAATTTACTAGGTAAATTATCCAAGGAAAGTATTCTTATTCTTTTTCGAATGGTATTATGTTTATAATGGCATGATGTTTATGAAATATTTTTCTCTTCCAAATATTATACAATGATAAAATGCCTATGAAACCTTTTTACTTCCATGGGTTATGCTATTATGAAATGATGAAATAATTTTGAAACCTTATTTTTTATATAGTTTATAGTATGATGAGATATTTATGAACACTATTTCATTTCATGGGTTATGATATGTTTATTTTTTTATGATCTTGTTGTACAGATATTATTTAATTTCGTTATGTGACAGTAATTATGTTATAACCAACGATGGTGGGTACATTATAACCCATGATTGAGGACCTATATTTCCCTACATTACATTGGGTAAATATTAATATATCCTATGAAATATATGTTTAGAATGGAGAGTAAACTAGTTCCATTAATACACTGATGGAATGGTGAGTGAACCCA
The DNA here is from genome assembly GCA_963277665.1 of Viscum album. Lineage (NCBI taxonomy): Eukaryota > Viridiplantae > Streptophyta > Magnoliopsida > Santalales > Viscaceae > Viscum > Viscum album. The sequence goes on from OY728150.1 coordinate 527,684,593, forward strand.
GTTCAGTAAGATAGGGATAATATAGAGAGTGAACCAAGGTCAATAATTGAATTTATTATATAAGATGGCCTTTTTAGTGGAACATTAATACTATAATGGTTTGGTGAATGAACTCTTTCTAAAATGATAGCCTTAAAAGTAATCCTTTACTAATATTGAAATGATTTACTGTGATTATATATATTCCACAAATATGTGTCTAATTACAATGTTATTCTCTTTTAGATCATGATAGTTGTTTTCCTTATGATTAATGACTTATAATCAACCAATATTTATTCCATGATTAATGATTATGATCTTTCATATATAGGGTAAAGTTTTTAAATATTTTTCTCATGTTCTCATAACCATATTCTCATGTTATTCTTATATATCACCCATGTTTACCCTAAATTATCATTTGAGTTCACCATTTCTAATGTTTCCTTTCCCTAGTTTATAAAGAAATGTTTCAAAGTATGTGATCTAAAGTGGAAAATCCTTATGGGATGCGTTGATGATTTTCAATAATTATAATGATTGTGTTCTAAGTATCCAATGGAATTAAACTACTATGGTCCCCATGTGTTTGTTTTGGTAATGTAATGAATAATCATCATAAAATTTAATGTCCATGTATGATAATACTAGATACCTATACCCTACTTGGTCCATTTGGGGTTTTTGTTGATTTCATTTTGTGGGAAACAAGTAAATTCAACAGAACCATGTACCAGGATAGTTCATCTTGATCACTGACCACCATGGTTTTTTAGAGGATATGTGCTCTCATAAGAATGCACTCATATGGTGTAATATTTTGAATTTTTATACCCATTAGGTTGTACTTTGGCATTTTTTGGGGGTTCACCCCTTTATTTTGAGTTTTGATTGTTCATTTTGAGATTACGTGTATTTTCCTTGATATGGATTGATTATTCTTGATTTATGTCATCAGTTATTGAATCTTGTTTTGTTATGATATTTATTCTAATTATATCTATGTGGCCATTCCATATTATATATTTTCCATGCCCATTTATGAGTGGAAACCCCATTACATGTGCTAGTTGTTTATTCCAAGTGCTTGTCACTAAACCGTGGAGATCAAAAGAATGAATCGGTTCATTTGGTGGGATGATTCATTTTATGGGTTAGGTCAACCCTGCTTTAGCTCATTACAAAATGGTATCAGAAGATATTTTATTTTGTTGTTGGTGGTAGTTTGGAGATAGGGTTATGGAGGCTCGAGTTTTAGTAATAAGGGGTTTATTTAAAAATTATTCTTCATGTCAAACCATGAGTTTCCATATATGGTTTGGGATTGTGGTTTTGTTTTGAACTCAGTTATGGTTATTTTATGGAATTTTCACACAATCATAGTTGAATTGTGTTTTAACTCTCATGTTGGGGTTTTTATTTTATTTTTTACTTTTTTGTTATTTGAGGTTGAATTGTTCTTGATAAAGCTTGTGTTATGTGTCATGTAATAAATACCTCCCATGAAATCCTTGTCCGACTATATAGAGTTTTTAGAAGATAGTTTCCCTTGGTAAAACCCTCCTATTATTCTGTCATTGGTGGAGTTGGTGATCTGAATGATCAGAACCTTTGGTCAAATGTGTTTTCATCAAAATACATGAACTGTGGAGTAGGCTGTAGGGTTTTCAATGAAAAATCCACTGGTGTTATATGGAAATAGGGGAACCAATGTGAATGATGAGTATTTGGATAAATTGAGTGAATATTTGTATTTCTAAAGAACCCTATGACCACTTAAGAAGGATTTTCTATGCACTAGTTTGAATAGAAGGGTTGAAAGTTGGGGGAATCAAAGGTGCCTTAGTGTAATAATGAGGATCACATGTTTACTGCTTTCAAAGTGTCATTTAATTGAAAACCCTACCCAAATACATTGATTCTATCTAAGGATAAAGATTTATTGAATTTGGTGTAGTTTAATCACTCAGTGATGGATTATAACACCATATTTACTTTGTTAGTGCATGTATCTCTAGATATCCAGATGAATTATTATCTTAATGCTCAATATTGAGATGTCATGAAGAAAACGATCAGATATATGATCATTCGTGTATGTATTCCATCCTATTCAGATGTGGTTGATATGGAATTGATGGAAGTGGAATATTTGACTATCAAGATAGGTCTCAAAGGTATTTCATCAGTGGTTTGTATAGAAATTTATTCTTAAGGAAATAATATGAAGAGTGATGAGATGCATAGTGGTAGTGGAAAGAGTATACATCGGTTTATAGAATCACATTTTATCAATGCTATAGGGTATATACTAGTTTTCTAGTATTAGTGCAGGAAAGTAGGACACACCAGATCGAATTTCCCAATGACTTTGAGGAAGTTCCACTAGTGTGGGATATTTGGGAATTTCAATCACTCTTTTCAATTTTTCTTACATTGTAGTTGTATAGGATCTATTTTTCTGAAGGGATATAAGTTATAGTCATATGATTCCAAGGATGGAGGATCGCATCCTTTTTGAATGGGGGGTTCTCACAAAGGGAAGAAGTCCCAGAGAGGGTCTAAGAAAGGGAGACTCCATGCAGTATAGGTTATTCTAGGAAACTGAGTTTCTAGAACATCCACCATTCAAGGGATGATGTTTAATTCATCTTTTATAGAATCTATTTTATTTAATTGAGGTGTATCCCATTACTTAATATCACTTATGCTAGTTGATTCTTTGGTTATGCATGTTGCATTTTTTCCTTATTTGTTGTACAAAATAATGTCATTGGTTAGGATTTAGTAATGTTTCTAGTTCCCTGAGTTCTTTTTTGTGGTTTCTAGTCTAGAGAACATTTTGGGATTCCTTGTTTTATATTTGGATATGTTTGACCTCATTATTAGTATGGATTGGCTGATCAAATTTAATGCTATGGTTGTATGATTTCATCATAAAGTCTTGTTCATTTTTCATGACAGCCACCCCACATCTTTTTTGTTGAGTTGGATGCATGGACAGGGAGGTCGGGAAGAGTTTCTTCTGATTTGGGTTTGATATGGTGTTAGTTTTCAAGGTTAGTATAGGAGGTTGTTGAGCTCATGGGGTGAACTTTTTTTGGTCATGGGAAGGTATCTAAACATTTTTATAGAGAACTTCTTAGGATTTATTCTCTATATAGTTGTCAAAATATCTATTAATATGCTACCTTGGATGAGGTCAATTTCATTTTTTCTTATTGAATATATTGTTCCATGATGAAGGTTCTAAATGTCTATTAATTGGATCATGATGGAAAGAGTATTATCCATCCGAGTGTGCCACCATGTGCTTCACTGGTGAGATTTTCAAAGATGGGGAATGGTACACTCTAAAATTTAATAGACTAACATAAAATTTATTATATGATAGTAAATAATAAACACACATTACCTATAGTTGATGATATATTTAAAAATTACATGGGGTTCCATTATTTTTTCAAAATCGACCTCAGATCATTGTACCAAAAGTTGAGGGTTTGAGAATAGGAAATTCTAAAGATCACTTTCCAATGTTATTATGGGTATTTTGAGTGTATGGTTATTCTATTTTATTATTAAAATTTCTATGATTATGTTCATGGAGATAATGAACTGGATCATTAATCACATTTCAGACTCCTACATGGTCATGTTTGCAGATGATATGCTGGAGTATTTCAAGAGTCTAGGGAACTATAAAGACTATCTAGATGATTTTTTTGGTGTTTTAGGAGAGAATAATCTATATTCTAAATTTACCAAGTACCATATTTGGATCCATGAAGTAATATTTATATGTCACATGATTTCAGAGGTAGGAGTTTCAATTGATATAGAGAATGTCCATGAAATCATGTACCGGGATGATCAAAATAATTTTTCGAGATCCATAGCATCTTATGTTTTGATGTCTATTATAGACATTTTGGAAGGAAATTATCAATGACAACTTATCCTTTGACGTCATTGACTATGAAATGGGTGAACTATTAGTTGGATGATAAGTGCCAGAGTGATTTTCAAAAGTTATAGAGACATTTTACATCCAATCCACTTTTGATTCTACATGATGTTGGGAGGTATTATGCATCATATTTTGAGGTTTTGGTGTGGTTTTGGGGTGTTTTTTGATGTATGATAACCATATGGTGGCCTATATATTTTTGAATCTATTACCAAATGAGTGGAATTATCCCACCCATGTCCTAGAATTGGAAGTTATTATGCATGTGATGAAGATGTGATGATGATGCCACATTAGGGAGAATGTGAAAGTGTATTCGGATTATAAGAGTGTGAAGTGTATTTTTACTTAGTGGGGCCTGAATCTCAAACAAATATTCTAGTTGTAGAACCTTCTTAATTTTATTTCTATATTGCATATAAACCTGATAAAAGAAATGTGGTCGATGAAATTTCAAACATGAAGCTTCTAGTGTATGTAGTTCAAGAATCGGTCGATAATTGAAGTTTAATGAGCTTGTTTTTCATCTAATATAGGATATACATGAGGATGGATGGATATTTTTCATGGATATTGTATAGAATAAACCTTCTCTCATCGATCAGCTGAGTACTCGTCATGTATCTAACCCCGAGTACCAGAAGATTAGTATCTCATTAAATGGTGGTGAGACCTCAAGTGATTGTTCTTAGTCTCCAAATGGTTCTCTTCTCTTACGGAAGTGGCAGGAGGTTCCTTTGAGTTAGAGGTAGGAGGTGATGTATGAGAAACTTTATTATATTTGGGTTGTTCACTATGGGGTAACCAATATGATTTGTATCTTGAGAGAATTGTATTGGTTTCTTGGGTTGAGACATGTGGTGGATGAATTTGGTTCCCGATGTTTAACATTCCAGATGACCAAATAATAGACTAAAATACCTATCATGTTTTTTTATCCACATCCTATGTCGGTTTAGAAGAGGGATAATATCTCTATGTATTTCACAATCGGGCTACCTCATACTCGGAGTGGGAAGGATGTCATATGGATTATTTTTTATTGTCAGATGAAATCAAGCCATTTTCTACACATCTAGTTGTCAATGAAGGTAGCGGACATTTTATGCCTCTATGATTGAGTGGGTTTTTGGCATCATCAAGTTCCCTCAGTGATAGTTTCAGACCAAGATTCCATTTTTACATATCATGTTTTAAGGTACTCTAGAAGGATTTGGAATACCAATCAAGGTTTAGAATAGTGTGTCACTGAAAGACAGATTCCATGTCTTATAGGATCATAAAGACCCTTGAGAATATATTGAAAGTGTGTGTGCTCTATTTTGAGGTCTTATGAGGGAAGCACCATCAATTAGATGAGTTTTTATATAATAATGGCTATCAGTCCTTGATTATGATTTCCCAATCCAAGGAGTTTTATGGGTTTCATTCTAATAAACATTGTTATGGATTAATGTGGGAGAACATTCTTTGGTTTGACCGAGCCACATCCAAGATATGAATGAGATAGTTCACCTGATTCAAAAATGGCTACTGATATCTCAACATCTCATAAAGTCATATACTGACTTTCATAATCATCCATTTGAGTTTCAGGATGGTGATGATGTGTTTATTTGTGTATAAATTTAGTTGGAGAACCATCACTTTGGAAGGATGGTGTAATTGCCACCACATTATGTCAGTCCATCTCTTATTGTATAGAATATTTGGAAGTTAGATTACCAGTTAGAGTTTCTCCCATAATAGAAATCAATCCATGATTTTTCCACGTATCTCAGCTAAGAAAGTACCATTAAAAACCACATCATGCTTTTGAGTGGAAATATTTGGAATTAAAGATTTATTACACCATAGTGGGCCAGCTCTTTCATGTTATAGATGTTATGAAAAACGGTGTTTCGTGGGATGTTGATCCCGTTATTCCATGTGCTCTGGCATTATGGTGGTGATATTAATGAGTTATTGGAGTGTCAAGGTTGGATAAGGGAGTCGTGGTGTCAACTCTTTCCTTCATAAAATGCTTGAAGAATTTCCAACATCAAAGAGTATGGTGGGGGAGTTTGTGATAACCGATGGGACACTAGTACATCTAATTTTGAGTCCTAATTATCCTTAATTTAATTCACGGTGCTCACATTTACTATAGGTTGAAACCAGTTGTATCTAGGAAGCATACTAGGGGACCCATTTAGTGTACAGTTATTTCATGACATTATGAAACCATTCAAGGGATGATGCAGTTTTTTACAATGTAGATTCACAAAATTAATACACAGTTTATCAAACCATAAGACACCCCAGAGTAAAAAATGTAGCTTGTTTTTCTTAAAAAGTGGTACCCACATGGATTGAAGTTGGTTTAGATAATAGTGTGGCCAAACCATGTGACCTATTGTATATCATTAAAAATTATCAAATTATCAAATTTCGTGAATCATTATTTTATTTATTGGTGTTATTTTTTGCACTAATATGTGTATCCCTCTTCCCTTGGTCATGGATCACTCCATTTCATTAATTTTTAATTTTTCTATTGATTTAATGTTGGTTTTTCTTGAGGTAACATTTTTCCATATTTATTTATACTTCCATTACCTTCCACCAGCCTTATTCTTCAATTTTTTGGAATTGTGTAACCCTGTAAGGATGGGTTTTATAAAACGTGGGTTTTTATGGGGGGAAATGGTTTTATTTTATATGTCTTAGTTGTTTGAGGCTTGTATATTCCTCTTCAGGTGGTCTTCATAAGGGGATAATACTTTTTGACTGAATATGAGGTCGGTGTTTTTATTTATGGATGTTTCTTATGCAATACCTATTAATTTATTATCTCCATTAGTTTATTTTGTTTAAAGTTACCTTAAAATAATTTATGAATGGTGCATATTTCATTTTTCTTTGCTTCGTTGATTTTTTTGGAAATTAGGTTATTTAGAGAGGTTTTTAAAATCAGGGGTGGCATGTGTGCACCCCAAGTCATTGATAAAATTTCTCAAAGTGGTTTAGTTGTTTTAAATGGATTTCCAAAATTATTCTATAAATGGTTTATCATAGTGAAGTTGTTCTGATAAATTGGGAATGCTTTTTTATGAAATTGTGTGTGTTGTGGGTTAATTGTTATGGGATTTTGTTTTTTATTGTGTTGTCATAGTGTATCATGTGGTTGAACCAGGTTTCGAGAGATTGGAGCGTTATGTGGGCCATGTGACACTTTGGAGGGAGGAATGTGTGATCATCCATTTTTTTCAATGGGACCAAGAGAGGCTTTGGTTAGGGAGATTTCAGGATCTTTTATGATGGTTTCTGAGAGACCATGTGTGCTCTGGGAGTTTTTCCTAAGTAATTTTATGTGATAATCCATTTATTATCTAGATAGAATAGTTTTTTACTCACTCATTATAGGTTTGATGGTCAAATCACCAAGGTTTACATTACTCGTAACAATTCAACTTATATTCTTTATGCATTGGATTAGTTCAATTTGATTTGATGATATTTATTATGACCATTTTTTATTTTTCCATTAACATGGTTATGTGTTTTTGATGTTATGATCACCTTTTTATACAGTTGGTTGTGTTTAATCATGTTGTTCTTAGTTTCCTTGTTCACCTATTTAATCAAATTTTATCAAAAAAAATTGTAAAAATATTATTTTCATCAAAAAGAAAAACAAAATGTATTTTGAACATTCATTTTCAAATGTTATTTATTAAAATGGGGTTATTTTTTTAAAAAAAATCAACCTTGTTTTTTAGTTTTCATGAGTAAAATGATAAAATAGGATCATGGTTTTATTCTACTAGGATTTTTTCTTCACCCATCGTTTGGTCCCTTGGGGGATTTTTCAGATTTCATTTTGTGTGACATAGGTAAATGCAAGGGCCCCATGCACCATGAAGGATCTTCTTGATTTCAATTATCTAGTTTTTTAAGGATGTGTTGTCTCACATTGATTGAATCATATGGCATTTTTTTGGTATTTTTTACCCATTGGCTTTTACTTGGGCATTTCTTGGTCTTACAACTCTTTCTTTAGGGTTTGGGTTGTTTATTTGGAGATACAATTTATATGTCTTCATGTGACATGTTTTTTGTTGATATATTTTGTCATTTATGGAATATACTTATCATCTTTTATTGACATTGATGATATCATTATGCCCATCCCATATTAAATATGGTCCATGCCATTTTACCCATACTGAAATCGTCCCCAAGTGCGAGTTGGTTATTCCCGATGCTTGTCACCAGCATGTGGTGATTAGTATTGTGACTCATACATTATGGAGGGGTGACATGGCTGATGAGGTAGTTCAAACCTGGGTCCTGTCATTAAAAACAAACAAAATAAAAGGTTGAAATCAAGTTCCTGATAAGGTAATGTTCACAATCATAGCTATCTTAGAATAAATATGAAAATAATAATATATATGGAAAAATTATGATAAAAAATAACTATATAAATACTCAATGTTCTTGAAATGTATCCATGGATTAATAAATATTCTAATAATAACATGTACCTTAATAACTAATTTAATAATGATGTAATTCATAATAACAAATATCTAAAACATGTCGTCAATTACTCTTGCGAAGACATCATACATAAAAGGGTAAAGAAAATGCCAAATACCCAAAAAAATTGTCTCAAGAGATTTACGGATGCATTAAGGGTATACGTAATCTTGGTCCCCATCCATCAATTAATATGTCCAATAAATTCTTTTTATGAATATACAATACAACATAAACAATTTTCTTTAATGGACAATACAATCCATTCTAGTAAAACTTTCATACATATAGTAAATACTTTCCCCAGTCAAATTGATTATAATCCATCCAGATAAATATAGTGGAAGGAATAATTACATTATATTATCACTGAATCATAATATTCATCAATGTATGCTTATATAGGAAAAAAGTCATTTTAAAATATCGCTACAATATTTCTTGAGAAAAATAACATTTTCATTATGAAATCACTTATTAAATATCTAAACATTTACAAAATATTATGGAAAATATTTTTCTACAAACAACCATGGAAATATCCAGAGAAATATTGAGAACAAATAGAATTAATGATGGTGGGAAAATCCATTTATTTGGTGTACATGAAAACAAATATATTGTATACACGATGAGTAAAAATATTATCATTCAGAAAATGACAATAAGATTCATTTAATATATTTTTATAAAAAGTTAAAATTGGAAAAAATGACATTAATTAGAAATTTTAGAATTGTAAAAATATTATTCGATATATTTTAAAGAAAATATATGCATAGAAAGAAAATATTTATGACGGGACACAAATACAATGTTGGTTTTACTTATTAAATGTGTTTCAAACATTTGAGTATATAGAGTGAGTAAAATTAAAGTAAAACATTACATTTATAGAGATAACCATAAAAGAATAAAATAGACTGGGTTTAATAAAAAAATATTATATATTTCCCCAAATGAAAACTAAAATATAAATAATCCCAAATAAGGATAATATTATGAAAAAAAACCCATAACTTTGGTGTGAAATGTTTTTTAAGTGCTTTTAAAATTATTTATAATAAAAAGAAATTTAGTATAATTATATATAATAACCACATACATACTTATAATATGATAAATGATCCACTTATAAGATTTCAATGCATTTTTGTTAATGATTTCTTATAAAAATTATCATTTATTGAATGTTAATTGTTTTATTTTTATTGTATTTTTTGGTGTGGTAGTTTCAGTTATTTCATCTTTTTCATGGTTCCATCATATAAATCAATTTAATAATAGTATAATTAAAATATATATTCATTATATAAAAATTTATAATCATTCTTGAAATTCATTCATGAAAATTAATTCACAACGATTCATAGTTGTGGTAGTCCACACATACACATGAGTGGTATTATCATTTTGTAAGAGGTGGATGGGTAAGATATTAAATGATAGATTGTATTTACAGAATAATATTATTTTCATGAATATGATATATAAAAACTATATCCTACAGAATAAACATCCATGAATTATGTCAATGATAAACAAAATGCATTTCTTCATGAGGCGATAGTCAACACGTATTAATGAACAACACTTTCATGTTCTATTTTATGCAGACTATGATGGATAAAGGTTTATAAATTAATATAACGACATGTCATTATATGGGATAAAATAATTTTATTTTATCATGATGTTTATAATAGAATTAATAAATATATAAAAGGAAATAATATTAATACACTCAGATTATAGTTATACCTATTCTTAAGAAAAACTGCTTAGATATATACCTAAGGCCTTTTTAAGATTGTATTTTGATCAAACTAGGAACTCTGTTTTTTTGGTTAGATATTAGGAATGAATTTTGGTTGGGATTCCCCAAGGTAAAAGGCTCCTAATGTGTGTAGATGAGAGGGGGTGTGGTGTCCTTTTATATGTGATGGAGAGGTCACACTTGGATTCTATTCAAAAGATTAAATTATTATAATATATAACTCATTCTAAACAATATGAAAATGGCTCTTCATTCAAGAGAAGATGATATAGGATTAAAAATGATCATCTAATAGGAGTTATAATACTTTTTATGACGTTTTAGTCGTTATTGTATTATTTTTAACCCTTTTAACCTATTTTTACTCTTACCATGGTAACTAACATTTTCACCAATGTACTATTCATAGTGACCAAACATGAAAGCGGTATCATTAAAAGATATGTATATTAGGATTAAGAATTTGGATTCTATTTTATCAAATTAAATTTCTATAATGGGAATAAATTATTTTAAAAACGAAACTATAATACATAGAAATTGTTTTTAGAGAAACGTAATTTTATGCGAAAAAATATTTTAAACTAAATTCAAGTATAATGTGGATTTCAATGTAATTAATTTAATTATTTATAATTAAAATGAAGTAAAGGAATTTTTAAAACAATCAAAAAAATATTAAAAATTTTAAATACTTGAAATAAAAAAAATATATAAAAAATATGTATTTTATACTATTCAGGAAAAAATCAACTTTCTAAGAAAATTTATAATAATTAACTTTATCCAAAATGAATTATACCTGAGAAAATGTAGTCATATAAAATAATTATTCAATTAATGTCAAAGGGTCTTTCATTACAAGGGGTTTTATAAATGAATGAATTAATCACACCATTCATTTATGCATCATTAAATGATGAGAAGTGATCATGGGATCAAAAAGGCCACATCGAGATCATCTCTATGATTTCCCTCATTAGAAAAGAATCCAAAATGAAGTTGGAATCCATGTATGCATGTGAACACTTCCAATTAAAGTGGAAAATAGAATAGATACATTGATTCCATTGAGGTTTAAATCTCCATGGTATATCCCTAGAATAGGTACTGAGGACATAAAATACCAAATGAGGATCATATTTGATCCATAAATTATTCAAATTATGGTTTACAAACCTGTTTTATAGCACAAATTAGAACAAAAAATTCCTTTTCTCATGTAGTTTTACTACCAATGTAATATGTGAATCATCCTTTAACAAATAAAATGTGAGTTTGGAATACATCACCACACTCCAATGAGCCTAGTGCACCAAGCACAATTCCATCTACATTCACTTCGATCCAGAGGGTGATTAGGGGAATCCAAAAGATATATTTAATAAAAACTGGTATTTTTTCATCTTATGCGCATCAAGAATTTAAAGTGTATTGAGATCATAAAATAGGTTATTCATGGAACTAATTTGAATGGTACAGGCCAAAAATGCATACTTTTGAATGTCCAATACCCCTACATAAGAATATGTACATTTTTTGTCAAATACGACTACATTATTATTTTTCCATGTTTGTCTAACACAAGAGGCCATGGATTCCATCAACTTATTGTGCACCAATTAACTATAAGTATTATCTATGAGGGAGTTCATAAATTGATCCAACTAATTCTATCTATTTAGTATCATTCCAAAGAGACCTTGGATGTACCCCCAAACATAGAGATGAAGGAACTATCAAAATCAATGCTTTGTGTGGTCTTTATAGCTCCCATTAATAGGTTTCAGGCAGAATCTAGTTGTATATTAACTCACTATAATTGGTCACGTGTAGGAATCCTTTTTCACCAATTTATATAGAGTTGAATTTCATTAAAATACTGAATGGAAGGTATTTAAAATTTATGAATCCATGATAGAGTATTGAGATCTCCCTCACGGTTTAGATTGTATAAATCTATAGTATTCAAGTATCCATTTATTTTTGATGTCAAAATAAGAATGTCTCATTCCATTAAGATGTATCTAGAAATTCCATAAGAAACTTCTGGGTGAACAATGACATCCATTCAAGGTCAGTGAGGTAAAAATTCATCAATGGAGATGTTTTGTTGGTTGGGTGGCTCAGACATTCTTTCTTCAAATTGTTTGGTAATCCAATGAACAGTCTAAAAATTGATGTTAGAATACTTTCATTCAATCCATTTTAAAATTCCCATCAGGCCGTTGATGTTTTTTCTAATGGTTGGAAAAATGGATGAGTAAATGTAATAAGTGTACGCAATTAACAACTTTTAGTATAACCATCAAGAGAGAAAATAATGATAGTGGTCATTAGTAGTCAAAATAATATAGGGGATGATAAAGACAAGGGAATCATTAAAAAAACATATATCCTTTATGGAATGGACTCCCATGTCTTATGGTTTTATACAATCCTTCCTTGAAATTGTGATGAGTTTCCTTTCATAAATAGTCCCATTCCAAATGAAGTTCATAATCATGACTTTTAGTTTCTTAATAAGGATTTTAAGCCACCTATAGATAGATAAATTATAGAAAAACATTTTGGTGATCGTTAAGTTAACCAAGAACACCATTCCCACTAGATACATGGAATCTCTCTTCCAGTTGGCCATCTCAAGGTGGATTTCAAACCATGTGTCATCAAGATGAAAATGTTTTTACTTTACCCTGAAAAATGGGGACATCAAGATAAATAAATGTGAGTCCCCCATTACATTATGTATCCTAGTGATCTTATTTTTTCTATTCATTGAGAATATGTTACCAATGATGATAAAGGATTTATTCCAACTTCTTCTTTCTCTAGCCACCTCTTCATAGTTATTGAATATGACATTTATAGAAGACAAACAAAATCCAAATCCTACACAAAATGAATATTGTAATCATCATAGAAAAGGTGATATGGTGTGGACATTACTCTTCTATACTATATATATTTAAAAATTCCAATATTTATAATTTCATTAATGGATATACACAAATAGTCTTCAATTAGAGAAAAAGAGAATCCCTAAAAAAGATTCACCTTTCTTTACTCTCCTAGAGAATTGAATGAAGCATCGAGGAGAACCATTGATAGGAATTGATCTTATTTTAGAAATCAATATAGCGATGATAATTTTGAAAATTATTTTATAGATTCTATACATTTTAAGGATAGTAATGATGAATCTCCATTTGAGGGTATCAATGTATTTGGAGATATGAATTTAATGAGAAAAGTTAAAGGAATTTTCTTTTCACCTTATAAGGTTGAAACTCATAGATAGAATTAAGAGGTATTTGTTATTATTCTGACCTCAAACCCAAATTGATTTGGCGTTATGATTTCCTTTACCAATATTTAAAATCTGACCGCAATGATAGTGTTGATGATTTTAGGATGGGTATTCCCAATTACTGCTGGTTTGAAATCTCTGATATCAATATATTTGAATTTATTATGTATGAGAGAAATTTATTATCAATAAGGTATGTATGCATGAGAAGAAACACTCACCAAATCCATTACATCATTATGAATAATATCCAAATAGAATATAAAGAACTTGTTTGTGATCTTTTATGGACCTACCACACAATCAATGGTGATGAAAAAAGGGATTCTCCTATTTCCTCATGTGATGGGGTTGAAATGAGGATATGTTTCTATTTATATACAATTAATTCGATGATTTTATCAAATATCATAACAGTTCTCTATGACACATTATCAGAGTAGAGACATTGAATGTAGTCAATTAGTGCTTTAGATATTTCATTTTTAGTTGTGAAATTTCATTCTTTGGTGCTCAGGTAATTGATGCATCCCCTTATATGTTACCCATCGTGTAATTTATTGATTCTTTTTGTGTTCTTATCACCATTCTATAACCTTCTCACATATAATTAATTTAATGTTAACCTATCATTCATGACCATAATATCTTGTAACTTTGATAGGGAATCCAATTCCTCCCTTAAAATAGTTTCCAAAGACTGGTTTGAAATCTGGTAGCTCGCAAGGATATTTTTAATATCCATACTATCAGAATCAAGAATTGAAAAATATTTTTTCTCCACTCTTTCAATAGTCCCTTTATTCCATTCAATGTTCTTTCTAAAACATATAGGGGGATACCATGGGGCCTCTTATCTAAATATCATATCCAATTTACCAACATCTTTTGATGTACAACCATATATTATTGGATCATAAGGTAAGATGGTCTACCCTTTACAACTATATACATAACTCAATTTTAAAGGGGTTATTATCTAAATGAATCTTGGGGAAAGAAATGCCATAGAACCCAGAGTTGGAACCTTCATCATTGACTTACACAAACCATCTATCAATATTACTTTCCTACTTCCTGTAAAGATTTCACCTATTAAATCAAAATTCACCCATATTATTGGGACATCAATAAGGATACAATGATCAATGCACATAGAGAAATAAAAATAGGCCAACCTGTTATGTTTGTGTAGGTTTTGGGTGTAGTGGAAGTGCAATTGGGACGACACTGAACTTTAATTTTTACCATTATCATTGATTTTTCTATGATCAATACGATGATGAATGACAGCCCACACGGAATAGAATCCATGATTTAGATAAATACCAAAGAGTCCCAAAACTGTTAGAGAGGATCTTTCTGATCATATTTATAATTAATTTAATTAATTTCATAAATAAAAGAATACCTGAATATTCAGTACATTCTTCAATGAGGATTTTGATCGTCTAGAATGACCCTTCAGGATTTTATCGTTGCACTTGTAAGGATCCAAACCAGAATCTCTCTAGTGGTGATCCACATGTTCTATGATGTCCTCCGACTGACACCACTCATTATTTCGGTGCTAGTGCGGTGAAGCGAGTGTCTTGTGTCGGTCATTCCTTATCGTTTGTTCATTGGTCTTGATGAACGTCTCTTGTTCTTAAGAGGGGTGGGAAGATGATTCAAGAGAGAAATATTTTAGTACAAAAATCCTCAATTCACCAGGTGTTCATTTTGATACATGGAACAATAGATGTACAACTATATTTATCAACATGGGGCTTTAGATACAATATTTAATTATGTAACAGCAGTTAAATACATTCATAATGTTAGAGAAAACCCTTTATTTTAATAATAATATTGTATCATTATTTATTTTGATCCAACATTCCCATAATATAATTATAAATAATATTCTACGTCACAAAATAATAGCAGTGTTATTATTATTTAAACTTGTTCCAAGTAGTTAAATAATTATTTACCGACCTCCAAATAATTATTTTACTACTGGACCGACAATGGTTTGCTCGAACTCCACTTTAATTTATTGAACACCTGAATAAATAAATAAATAATTTATTTTCATAAATAAATATTTTATTTATAAAATAGTAAATATGTATTTATTAAATATTCAATAAAAAAATAAATATATTTTATCCTCAATCTACTGAATAAATATTTATCTAATTTCTGAAATCATATTAACCTGAAAAAAATTACTCCACTATCTTGAGATTAATATTTATTCCATTAATTAAATTCTCATATTATTTAATAGTGACCACCAGAAACACATTGTGTGTGACCCTCTGGGATTCTTTCTCATTGGAATTAGGCGGTCCTGCCTAAAGTGCAAGATTAATATCTAGAAAATGGTAAAGGAACCCAAGATAATGAACTTCATGTTTCAAAAATGACATCCACATATGAACAATCACTGTGTAATATAATCCCTATATCTTAATATCTCGTCAACCAGGTTTCATGATAGTGTCATCTACCTTTGTGCTTGATATGCTATTATTTGACTAACTGAAATAAACTCTTGATTACACCATGGCCATATAATTTTGCATGATGGTTCTATTTCAATCAAAGGGACGAGATATTAACTTTCATAAATGGATGGGAATAATCTTTCCTCAACATATCCATTAATAACATGCCACTCGTGACACACCTAATGTACCCTACTTCCCACTCAAATATGGTGTGACTATTTTCATTACTAAATTAAAGTGTGCGATTCATAACATCTATTAATGATAATATTAAACTCTAAGGATAATTAAACATGATCACAGATAAGAATATCTGATGACACCAAAACATGTGGATTTTTTATTGGCATTCATGTTCACAAAATCTCCTATCTTGGAGATTACCAAGTACGAACTTCAATAGAGGCAGTCTCATCTTCTTATGAGTACTCGCACCTGAAGGTATATATACTATGTTTCCCATCACAGTATTTCATATAACTGTAGAATTATATTTAATAATGTTTTTATTGCATTTCAAGGTTCTCATCATAGTGGGGATATTCAAAGACCTTATCAATGCAACAAATACTCGAGGACATTACTACATCACAGTCATAAAGAATAATGAAAAATCTGTAATAAGATGTTTAGTATTTAAATACATTAAATATCTTTGTAATCAAAGTATAAACAAAAAGTTCTAGGAAAAAAACTCTATAAAACTCCCACTTAGATGAGATCCAACTTCTAAAGACTTTCTATCCTCTAGACCTCACATGATGATCATGTTTCTGGTGAGTCAAGGCATTAGTCAAGGTGGTATGATACATTGTCTTCTATGGAAATACTGCTCACCGCAACTTCACCTTTCTCAAAAAAATACCTCAAGAGATGATACTTCTGAATTATATTATTTTTTCTAGTGATGTGACATTATATCTTTTCCAAGAGCCACCACTGCAGTATTACCACAATCGAGTGTGATGGGATCTTTACTCCTGTGTACCACATCCATATCCTAGATGAAGCTTTGAATCCAAAATACTTTTTAGCTACCTCAGAAGCTGCGATATACATGGACTCTACTGTAGAATTTGCGACCACACTCTACTTTGAGCTCTTCCAGCTCACTGAACCTCCATTCAAAGTGAATATGTATCCCGTTTGCGACATCATTTTGACTTGATTAGTCTAGAAACTAGAATATGTATATCCTCTGATAACTTGTTCCATGTCTCCTCCATAAACTAGGAACATATCCTTAGTATGTCTCGGATACTTTTGGATAGTCTTGTCTACCATTCAGTTGGGGTCACCTGCATCATCTTGATATATTCTCACCACACTCAATGGGTAGGAACCATTCAGCATAGTACATAACATGGCATACATGACCAACCAAATCTCTAATATGTATAGAGACCCTCCATTATCATTGTATCCACATGTGTCTAAGGAAACATTTTCATGGAAAGATGAATTCAATGTGATGGAGGAAACAATCCCCTCTTGAATTGTTCCATACTAAATTTCATCGATATCATATCAATGTATATACTTTGAATTAGGCCAAGGAATATCTTGGATCTATCACAACGGATCTTGATCCCAAGAATATATGCTACCTCGCCCAAGTTCATCAGGGAGAAGAATTGATAGATCCACACTTAAACAAACTGTAAGACTGTTATCTCATTTCCAATAAGTAATATGTCATCAACATATAATATTAGGATAATGAATACACTGCCACTAATCCATTTATAGACACAAGGCTCACATTCATTCTTGATAAAACCAAATTTCATTATGGATTTATCAAAATAAATTTTCCATGACCTGGATGCTTTCTCTAATCCAGGATTGTATTTCTGAAACATTCATATGTTACTGGCATCCTTTTGAGTCATAAACCTATCATGTTAAATCTAGTAGACATCCTTCTAAATGTTCTTGTTAAGGAAGGCTGTTTCGAAATCCATTTTACAAATCACATAGTAATGGTAAAGGAAAATGGCCAATAGAATTTTTAAAGATTTCCACATTACAACTAATGAAAAGGTTTCGCCTTAGTTAATTACTTGATGCTACTTGGACCCTTTAGAAAAGAGTCATGACTTATAGGTATTGAATTTTCCTTTTGTGTCCAGTTTTTTCATGAATACCCATTTTCAACCAATAGACTTTAGGTCAACTGGAGGATCTACCAAAATACAGACTTTTTTTTGGAACAAGGAATCCATTTTAGAATTAATGGATTATTTCCACTTCGAAACATATGTTCCACTTAATGCTTCCTTTTAGGATAGAGGATCATTATTGTCAACTAATAATGAGTCACCTTCCTTAGTTACTAGAAAATCATACCATTCCAGTTCTCTATCCTCTCTTATAGTCCAACATAGTTCTCGTGTCTTTGGAATATTTCGTTCTTCTATGGGGATTTCTGGAATTTATTCTTCTACCAACTCTTGTGTATAATGAGCCTCAACTTAATCATAGTATATCTCACCCACACTATCTCTTTTTGATAAGTGATACCACTAAAGGAATATAGAGTGTCTTCCCACTATATCCTTTTTGTATGAAGGGGTGAATATGTAATATCCCCTTATTTTCAGAGGGTATCCTATAAAGTTACACTTGGTGCCTCGAGGTGGATGTTTATTACCTGAAGCAGCCTTAACAAACACATCTTTTCTCCATACAAGTAAATTAGATAACATGGAATTTTTTCCACTCCAGAACTCATATGGAATACCATTTATCGATTTATTTGGTTCTTGGATTAGTTTTTCGATGGTTGTTTGTAATGCATATCCCCAAAAGGATGATGGAAGACTTGCATGACTCATTATTGATCTCACCACATCCAACTAGGTGTGTTTTTTCATTTCTCTCACATCATTCCATTGGGGCGTGTAAGGAGAAGTGAGTTGGGATAGGATCCCAAACTCCCATATGTAATCAAATTATATTTATTACGATATTTTCCACCTCGTTCTAAGCAGTGTTTCTTAATATTATTACCTAGATGGTTCTTAAAATCAATCTAATATTCTTTAAACTTATCAAAATAATATTACTTATACCTTATTATGTAGATACACCCATATCTACTAAAATAATTAGTACAAGTTATGAGGTATGAGTAACCTCACCTTTCTTCGTCTGGAAATGATCGACACACGTCGGTATGAACTATTTCAAGAAGCTATTTATCCCATTCTCCTTTCCCACTAAATGGAGATTTTTTCATTTTTCCTTGAAGAAATTCATGACATACACCAAGTGTAGGATAAAAGGACGGCATCTAAACCATTCATAGAAGTTACTGTCAGTGATGATTTTGTCTCTATCCAGAATTGACTGCAGGGATATTGTGGTTGACGACTGTTGACGCTCCTTTTTCATCACATAGTGAAAAGGAATGTAAAGGAAAATGACTTAGCACAAATTGATTCATCCTTCACAGAAAATATCAAAAATCAACAAAGGGATGAACAAAGAGAAGATTGCCCATAAGTCGCGCACGTTTCCTCATAGTCGCGCAAGTCCACTTGCACGATGCATTATGGCCGCGCAAGTGACTTGCGCGACCTAAGTGATAACCGCCTGGGGTCTTCTCCTGCCTATAAATAGACCCTATGGGCCCCCAATTCAGGGAGGATGTTTTTCCAGAAACTCATATTTGAGCTCCTGGTGCCCTAGTCTCTTCTCAAAGCTTCCGAAACACTTCTAAGGTAATTTATTACCTAGAATGGAAGATCTAAAGAGGGGGAGGAAGGCCTAAGTGTTGAAACTCATCAACACTTGCACGCCTGAGTGGCCAGCCCTTAAGGGAAAAGGCCACACTTGCGCGCCGCCTTACTCATTCAATAGAACTTGCACGCCCCTTTTCAAGAAGAACCTCAAGAGGATTCTAAAGGATTTAATCAAGAGTCGCTCAAGTATTACCCTGCTAGTTAACTATCACGCAAGTACACCATGTGTCATGCAGGCATACCTGTGCGACCAGGACTTGCGCGCCCACGCGATACCTACGTGCCTACCAGGACTAGCGTGCCCCTGCCTTTTTTAGTTTCCCTTCTTGCCCATTTCACCCCTCTTAATCCATTCCACCTCTCCTATTCAAGATTCAATCTTCAAGACACTCTTCGAATCCATTTACGGCATGATTTCTTGATTTTTTATTCCTTATCTGAAAGGAATTATGTATAATATCTCTGAAAACATAGTGATTTACACATCTTTATGTCACTAAAGATTTAGATTTCATTCATTCAACCTCATCCTTTAAGATGAGAGAACTCAATTGACCTGGGCCTCCATTTCAGGAGTAATTCCCAGTCATAATTCTTAACTTGGGAATCCTCCTTAGGAGTAAGCCCCAATTCTTAAAGTTCTCAAATCTGGGCATCCTACTTAGGAGTAAGCCCCAGTCCCCTAATTTGGGCATCCTCCTCAGGAGTAAGCCCCAAAACTTAATTCCCTTAACTTGGGCCTCCTTTTTAGGAATAAGCCCCAGTCATAATCCTTAACCTGGGCCTCCTTTCTAGAAGTAAGCCCCCGTCTCAAATCTAGGCATCCTCCTTAGGAGTAAGCCCCAGTCTTAATTTCTCTTAACCATTCCTAATTTACCTTTGATCTGGGATTCCTTTTTAGGAGTAAAACCCAATCATAAATCTTCTCTTAATTTGGCCCTCCTTTTTATGAGTAAGCCCCAAGTTAGAGTATTCAAAATCTCCATGAAGCACATATACCTTTATGGACCCTGCTCCTGGATTTCTTCCCTAATGTAAATCCCAACCTTCATTTATCTGGGAAGTCATACATACATAAGCCCCACATTATTTCTTATGATTTCATCTTTTATGGCACAGTTGTCTAATTTGTTACCTCTTGTTTCTCACATCGAGCATGACTCACATGAGGTTAGAGTGTAAAAGTAATTATGACATCCTTCTTTGAGACATCAATCATAAACATCATATTCCCTTACTCGAACAACGTGGGTTCTGATTCCTTTTCTAAACAAAGGATACGTAGGTAGTCCATCTACGGGTTCGATCCCAACTCTGAAATAATCCATGTCCTTATGAATGAAAATAAACTTCAAGTGCCCCACTAAGTGTCTTTAAAACCAGCATGGTCATGATAATGACCAAGAGAATTCTATATAAATGAGCCTAAGGGTAAAATTGACCAAGAATCTCTAATAAATACAGATGATTCTCTATCGATGAAGAACCTCAAATACATATAAAAGATTCTCTAAATTTCCAACATATCGATCAATGATTGTCAGATCTAAAGGAAAACTAATTTTATACTTGGTAATGTAATAAGGATTCACGAACATAACTTAAATCTATAAAAAGAGTCCTGGAGTAGACAATAATTCCCCTCAAAACGTGTGATGAGTCCGACCTATCATCCTCTCGACCAATGAAAATTCCTATGCCTTATCAGTCCACAAACTAATAAGCGCCTACCTTTGGAAAGTAGGTCTGAATGGATGTGGAATCATTGGATGTTTCCGGTTCTACAAACAAACCCGTTATAAACCGATCATAATGTTTGAATCTCCCATCAAAAGGAAGTCATCCCTAGAATATGAGGGAAACAAAAATGGTGAACCCAACGTGAATCCTTAACCAAGTTAAAATGATGTTTTACCTATTTTATTAGGCCCCTATTTAAAACTCAATGAGAGGGCCAACAAAAAAACAATCATTGACATATGTGCTCATCCAAAAGATGTAGTTGCTGAATTTATCTTGATTATGTCTATTATATCAAACAGGAACTCTTTTCCATGATCTTCTGCATTTCTAGAATGGCTGCTCTGAAGTTCACCCCTGTGAATATTGCTGCTGCAAATGCTACTACTGCTACTCCTGCTGGATCGTCGTCTGCTCTAAGGAAGATATCACCTACTCAGTGTCTTCAATGTTGGGTATCAAACGCACTGGTTAAAGAGTACCGTCAACATGGTACCATCCCAACACTGGAGGCTTCCCAACAAGCCCTCCAAGTAAACAACTCACATCGGTCACCCGGACAATGACGACCAGTGATCAAGAAGTAGGCGGTGCTGACTACCGTCTCCAACTGTTTCGGGTCGTTATCCCCGGAACGCAATCACAATTCACTCCCTTATTCTGGGGAGGTGAATGAGAAGGTCCCTCAGGGCCTTAATTCAAACAGACAGGAGTCCTTCCTGAGGGCTCCCACCAACAATCGCCACCAGACTCATGCGGCAGTGCGCCCTCAACATGATGAGGGTACCGACTCTAGGTGTTTGGCTCAGTTTCCTCGAACCCGAGCAAGCAAGACGAACCACCAGAGGCAGAATCCGGTCAACAGTGAGCAGGTTCTCATCTCTTCCATCTCCGGAGAAGTCCACCAACCTAACTTGGTGGTATGCAATGAGCAGGCACATACACCTGCCCGTTTTAATTCCGTTGTCCAGCATACTCGTCTGGCAGCATCACGCCAATCCCGCCGGTCAATTCCAACGGAGTTCTATAGGCAGGAACATACATCTGTTTATACATCATCAGCTAGTCAACAGGCTCGTATGACTACATATGATGGATCTCTTCAAACATGTTTGGCGAAGTGCAATCAGCAGGCACATACACCTTCTAGTATTTATCAAGCCTATCAACAGTCTCGCTTGGTAGCATTCGGAGAAGTCAGTCGGAAAGCCCCGACAACAAATAGGAGGTAGAATCAACTCTCTTCCCCCACACTTGAGTACTATCAGGATTCAGTGACAGGAAAAGGAGGACAGGAGCAGGCACATACATCTGCTTCAAGCCCGGAATGGACTTATATTCCCGTTCCGGCAGCTGAAGTCACCAAGCATATTCTATCAATGGTGAAAGAGCAGAAGCAAATCCCTGCTCATATTCTGGATGCCGGCCAGGATATTATAACTACTTCAGTGGCATCTCAGGGAAAGACACATAAATCTATCCCTACCAGTTGAGTGACACATCAACAATTCACTCCGGAACAGACACACACATCCGTTCCAGTCCAAGAGGGTTGTGGGGCATACTCCCCCATATCATACGGACAACCAAGTCAGGCACATACACCTGATTTGAGTAGATATCATCAGCCTAACCTGGCCATCTTTCCGGATCAGGCATATACACCTGCTCAGAGCATCCACTTTTGTCAATAAGTGGTTTCCAAGGTGAGTAAGAAGGCGTCTAAGAAAAAGACCTTCCCAGCACAGTCAGGAGATCAAGAGCCAATCTGTAACAAGTCCTTGCTCGATGCTGGAGTTTTGGTAGCCCTAAGACAATTATCTATTGAAATTCAAGATTCTACTCCGTAATTTCCCAATAGCGGGAACATTGATTCCGAAGGTCTTCAACAGACACTTCCTCATGAAGGCTTGCTTCATGACAATTCGGTCGATCTCGAAGTTTCATCTTCAGATGAGAGCCACAAGAACCCTATGTGTGGTCAGAAGACCAAGGAGCAAGAGATCTGATATTTTTCTATAACCCATTATGGTGGTCCTCCCCATGATGAAGAATTTCGCTGCAAAATTCCTCTCTGCAATAGTGATGCACTTTTCCCAGAAAATGCATCAGTGGACAATGTAGTGCTGAGAAAGCCCTCCTATCTTGAGGAACTTGCAAATGCAAAACCAGTCATGTCTGAAGCTTCATCGATAGTAGGTGAAATACTTTCTCCATCAGAAGGTAGCCCAGGGTGTAGGTCATTCTCCGAACCACCCCTAAGTCATGCACCTTCTAGTTTGATCAATTATTTCTCTACCAATCCTGTTGAATCCAATAAAGCAACCAGGAAACACCAACTCTGGTCAAATCAGGTAGAATAATCCTCACTAAATAATAAAGAGGAAATGCTGAACATGGAAAACAACTGGCAAACGGTGAAGTGCCAGTCATGTTTTGAACTCTGGTTGACTCTCATTATAATATTCCAGAAACATTGACGGATGATGAAATTCATGATATTCGTCTCAACATATGGAAAACTCTTTGTCAGTTAAAAAAAAGTATTATCATATGATGAATATGAAAATCATCTTAAGATAATAGAAGGGTTACAACGTCAGATTGATTTGGAGTCTCTATCAGTATCTCGATATCCGAAGGCTGAGAAGCAGCAGAGAGCCCTTCAACGTTCATGCCTTGGCGCACTAAGAAGATTCTGTTAGTTAATTGCCAATTCCCCATCTGTTATTCGTGTCATAGGATGGGGTGTTCATGGAGTACTGTATTTCATGGTGCTCTCCAGTCAGCAAAACCCGCCGAAAATGGTCTCATGCAATGTTATTGCCCATGGCCGGCCACATTCAATGGTCTTTGTTTGTAATCAAAAACTTGCCACAGAACAGGCTTTAACTAGTTCCTCTCAAAATCAAGAATACAGAGAACAAGTTGTCGAATTACTCTTGCATCAAGCAACCGATAATATTGAACAGGCCACTCGTTTGGAGCAATCATGTCACCAAGTGACAGAAGTGTCAAAAATCATCCAATGGTATTTCGAACCGGGTGATAAAAGTGGATACAGGTTAATGCATCCAGCTAATTTCCAGACTATGGTTTGCAAGATCAGAAAGTCTTTCAAGAAATTCTCAGACATATCATGTCAAGAACCACCCCAACTCGCCAGACTGGAGAATCTTTTAAACCAACCCTCGGAATCAACAAAAAGGATTCGGGGAGTTGAGTGAGAACAATAGGAACAGCCCCAGTCCACTAAACTGGGGACTTTTTCAAATCATCAATCCCCTCCTCAGAGAAAGTCGGTCTTTTCTCGATTGGGGAAGAAACCTCAAGAGGAAAGAAGATCCAAATTATCAGGAGATTCCCTCCAAATTACAGTTCATCAAGAAGTTCCTGAGGGATCAAATCAAAAAAAGGAAATGACTCATCAAAGACATGGAAGAAGACAATATCACATAAATGTTGATAGAAGGGATGCGATGATTTATGCATCAATCAATGTCCTCAATGCCGTTTTTGCTGATCCACCAGATGAGGCTCACTCAGGGGATTTAGATGAAGAGGTTCCTACTCAAGAAGATGTACGCACCAACACAAATGAAGAAGGTGTGCGTACACGAAGTCAAAGGATTACTTAGAACCTAGGTAATCTTTAGAGTAACCCACTTCCCCTCTATGAAAAGGATCCAAGAAAGGGAAGAGAAATAACAAGGTTACATATCCTTCCTCTAGAGAAGGTCAATTGCTCTCACTAGATCAAAGGCTTGCACAACAGGAAGAAGAAATGAAGGAATTAAGAAGGTTGAAAGCAGAACTACTTCAGAGTAGTCTTCTTCTTAAGCATGCTGGATTCAGTCAGCCAAAGGAATTTGTTCGAGCTACTGAGATGGATCAAGAATATCCTCCTCTCTCAGTACACCCTCCTAGGTCTAATCCTACGGGTCAAGTGCAACAACAATTGGAAGTGCTACCATCAGTTTCAACACCAATCGCCACATCTGTCCAAGCTCCAATCATTGCATCTACCAAAGTCCAAGTTCAACCGGATGTTTCTCAAAAGTTAATAATTACTATTGAGTCATTAACAGCTCAGTTAGAAACTATGGAAGGGAAATGTGTGCAAGTTCAACCAGAAAAGAAAGTTTACCCTGAATGGGTAGATTCAATTTCTCCTCCATCCTGTTTTGGGAACCCTGTATTCCCTATTTTCAATGGATCAGGAGATCCTGAACAACATTTGACGCATTACGTGTCTTGTTGCAATCCTATGATGGGAACTCTGGAGCAGCAAGAAGCAGAGAAACTCATATGCTTTGTGTGAATCTTACAAGGACCAGCTTCTGTTTGGTACACAAGCTTGAAATCTTGGTCAATTACCGAATGGGAGGATCTTCGCCAAAAATTCCTCCTTTAGTTTAGCTCAACTTTGCCAAAGACAATAGTTATCAATCTTACAAACTGTAAGCAAAGGAAGAATGAAAGGGTCTCTGATTTCATTTCTTGATTGAAGGGATTAACATATTCCTTGAGTTTAGCACTCCTTCAAGAAGAACTGTTGCCAATATGTGTGGAAAATCTGCGTGACAAATTACGCACGCCGTTAATCCCTGTGAAATACACAAGAGGGTTTCGAGACCTTACTTTAATTGCTTAGCAGATTGACGATTACCTTATATAGGCTAAGGCTAAATCTCGTGTAATTCCATCAGCTCTAGGAAGGAGAATGGGTAAAGCAGAAACTACTACAGTTATGCTTAAACAAGCACCTGTACCTGTTTCTACCTCAAAATCTTCATCTTCTCGAAGGGATCCACCTTCTGAGTGCCAAAAACAAAGGCCTTTTCATCCAGACGATCAAAAAGATAAAACATGAAAACAATTTTAGGATCTAAAGAGCAAAACATACTCTTTCCGAAATGAACAAGCTCCTGGTTATTTCATTTCTGCTCTAGAAAACAATTTGGATCAATTCCCAAAACCCAAGATTCCAAACAAGAAAGGAGATGAAGATCGTCCTAATTATTGCCCTTTTTATCAAATTTTGGGGCATCCCATCTTGGAGTGTTTTGTCTTCAAAGACCTCCTGCAAAATATGGTCGACTCGGGACAAGTCACATTGAAAGGCTCCTCAGCCCAGGTAGCATGTGTCACTGCTACAGTTCCAGAGGAGGAAGGTGAATGGCAAGAAGTAAAAAAGAAAAAATGCACATAAGTATGATGATTGGATGGTCATAAAGATAATCAATCGAACTCATGCTATTTTGAAAACACAATTAAAGAAACTAATTGTGTCTTCTTCCATGAATGTTGTGGAAAAACCCTCTTTGTCAGAGGGAAAGTCCTCAAAGAAACAGCATGATTCAATGAAAGAAAAAGAATCAAAAGATGATGATTATGTGTCAAAGCCTAAGTTATCTTTGACTTTGGCGGACTTCATTCCATCTACTTCAAAGCCACGGGCACCGCTCCACCAAACGGCACAACCTAAACAGGCTAATCAGGCGGAGTCTTCATCAGACGAAGAGTTAATCTTTGGTTCTGTTAATATGATTCAATTAACAGATCTATATGCCAGTCGAAGTTTCGATTTCAATGAGCCTGAATTCCCTGTATCAAACAGTGGAATCAGAGGAAGTTCCAGGGGCTCAGGATACAGGGGAAGACGTGGATCTTTCAGAATCCACTATTCCAATTCTACCATGGCTAGAACTGTGTACGCAGCAGAAACTCATGGTAGAGCCCTTCAGCGAGCTCTGTAAGAACAAGAAAGTTCTTCTACCAATAGCAAATTCAGTCCTAGCATTGTTATTTTGGAATACCGGTTGAAGGTTCCATATTCTTCCTCTCAGCAAGAAAATTGATCTAATCAGTCTAATCTTCCAAAACCAGGAATATTGCCAACTCCTATCCCAATACAAGATGCATAAACTTCCAAAACATCTGCTTCATAGGTACCTGCTAAACCACATATTCCAATTGGGAAACACAGACCTCTGGATCAAAAGTATGATATATTGAAACACTTGGCCCAAGTACCAGCCAAGTTATCAATTCTGGATGCTCTGAATCTGTCAAATGATCTTCTGGAAGCACTCATCGAGGCTTTGTCAAGTCCTCAAGAGTTTGAAACTGAAATTAATGTAGCTAAAGTCTATCACATAGAGAATAATCCTGAAGAATGCCATGAAATAATATCATTTACTGATGAAGATGAAGACGATGTGGTGCATGGACATATTAGGCCATTGTACTTGTCTGGAAAGGTCAATGGGGTGGATGTTCAAAGGGCTTTCATTGACAATGGTTTAGGAGTCAACCTCACGCCCATTCGTACACTTCGTCGATTGGGCCTCATGGAATCTGATTTATCTCCTTCCACCATGATGCTACAGGGATATGATAAAATTGAACAAGAACCACTGGGTGAAGTTACACTCAGAACTCAGTTTCAAGATCTTGTATCCAATTCATATTTCATGGTTTTTGATCAAGACTCAGCCTTCAACATCTTGCTTGGAAGACCCTGGCTACATCAACATGCGGCTATCCCTTTATCATACCATCAGTGTCTCAAATATTGTTTCGATGGTCATGTTGGGACATTGTATGGTGATAAGGCCCCATTCAAGACATGTGAGTCTCAATACATTGAGGCGGAATTCTATCACATGAAGCAAAGGGAGAAATCCATAACAAAGGTGATTACTAAAGCTAATGCTCCATATGGTTTGGAAAAAATTCCAATAAATCCATTTACGCATGTGAGTACAGATTATGTGTTGACTATCAGTCAAATTGACAAGATAAACCCAAATCAAAATACTCTTATGGAAAGATCCATAATGTCAATTACGGAAATCGAGCCAGACAACATGGGAGAAATTGGTAATCTACCAAGTAGTGATGAAAGCACAAATGGTGACGTCTTCATTTCATATGATGAAATCTAACAAGTCTATGCTTCTCTAATTAGGCCCGAAGAAGTTATAGCAACATCGAAGGTAAACAATGATGTCGATTCTCAATCCATCATCTCCTCTTTATTACCCAAAGAAGACCCTTCATCATCAATCGGGTCGGAAAAGGAAGCTTCTTCTTAAAGATATGCAAATTTTGACATCTCTTCAGATCATGAGAATTATACTTTATCATCTACTATGAAAGTAGAAATGGAAGAAATAAAACATAATGAAGAAGAAGAGGAAGATCTTAGAGATGCTCCTACAGCATTTGAAGAGGGTATCTCAACCACTATGGATGGACTCAGAGAAATAAATCTGGGTACAAAAGGAGATCCACGCCCCAATTTAATTAGTGCATCCATGACTCTTGAAGAGAAAGAAATGTATATTTCTTTTCTAAAGCAAAATAGAGATATATTTGCCTGGAACTATACAGAAATCCCCGGGCTTGATCCTGATGTTTCTACTCATCATTTGGGTTTACGAGAAGAACATCGAGGATTTAAGAAAGCCGCAAGAAGAACACACACAACTTATGCTTCCAAAATTGAAGTTGATGTGGATAAGCTTATCAATGCTAACTTTGTCAGAGAAGTTAAATATCCCAAATGGTTGGCTAATATTTTCCCTGTAAAGAAAAAGAACGGACAAATTCGAGTTTGCATCGATTTCAGAGATCTTAATCGGCATTGTCCTAAGGATGATTTCCCAGTTCTGATTACAGAACTTCTAATTGATGAAACACCTGGCTATGAAGCACTTTCCTTCATGGATGGATATGTCGGATATAATCAGATCTGAACGGCCCCATAAGACGAGGAATCTACAGCCTTCAGATCCCCTCAGGGTGTGTTTTGCTACTGGTTAATGCCCTTTGGCTTAAAGAATGCAGGTGCAACTTATCAGTGTTCGATGCATTGTATCTTCAAACCCTTCTTAGGTATGTTTGTTGAATTCTATGTAGACTATTTGGTAGTTAAATCCAAACGTCGTTCTAATCACTTGTATGATTTGGAAGTCATATTCTGCAAGCTTCGACAACATAATTTGAAGATGAACCCCTTAAAATGTGCTTTTTGGGTAACCTCAAGAAACTTTCTCGGCTTTGTTGTATGCCATCGTGGTATTAAAGTCAATCCTGAGAAGACCAAGTCAATCCTTGGTATGTCACCTCCTCAAATTTTGAAATAATTAAGAGGACTTCAAGGACACATAGCCTATATTCGGCGTTTCATCGCTAATTTAGAAGGCAAAAGTTTACCCTTCACCAAATTGATGAAGAAGGGAGTCACTTTCCAGTGGACTGAATAATGTCAAGAAGCATTCGATATTCTCAAGAAATACCCCTTGAGTCCACCGGTACTCATGCCACCTGTTGAAGGAAGACCACTTATCCTCTATGTGACAGCTCTAGAGCGATCATTGGGTGCATTTCTTGCTCAAAAGAATGATGCTGGGAATGAAAACAGTCTCTACTATCTCAGTCGAACCATGCTTGAAGCAGAAACCTGGTATTCAAGTATTGATAAGTGTTGCCTGGCATTAATCTTTGCAGTTCAGAAGTTGAGACACTACCTGCAACATCACGAGGTTCAATTGGTATCTCGCAATAACCCGCTAAAATTTATCCTAAGTTATCCAATGCTTACAGGACGTCTGGCAAGGTCAGCAGTTATTTTGCAGTAATTCGACATTCAATATGTGTCTCAAAAGGAGATAAAGGGCCAAGCTCTGGCTAATTTCCTAGCTGAACACCCTTTAGTGGAAGACACATCTTCAGATATTGAACTCCTTGATGAGGAAGTCTTCTCTATTCAAGAAAGTCCTCAGGCATGGGAAATGTTTTTTGATGGTGCTTCCAGAAGTCCAAAAGGGAGGAAAATGGAAAATCCTAAATTCAACAAAGTTGTCTTACGATTTGTGCTAATTTATCCAGAAAAGGCAGTGTTACCTTATTCCTTCTTATTGTGGGAAGGTGGTACCAATAATGAAGCAGAATACCAAGCTCCTATCGTAGGTTTGGAATTAGCACTTCAAGCACAAGTGAATCACTTCAAGGTGAAAGGTGATTCAGACCTAGTAATCAAACAAGTCAATGGGGATTATGCCATCAGAAAAGAAGAACTAATCCCTTTGTATGATTACTTCAGAGAGTTAATGGCGGAATTCCCTTTGGAACTGACATTTGCTTATGTCCCAAGATCACAAAATGCTCAAGCTGATGCATTGGCTAATATAGCCACAGCTCTGGAAGATCCAAATCGGGGCGAGACAACCATCAGTATTGCCCACCGTCGTGCAATTTCACTTTATGTTCGAATCTGAATAGAGGAAATTAATGAAATTTGTCCCATTCCTGAACCGTATGGTCATACTACATGATGGATGTCACCTATCAGGGAATACCTTCAAAATGGAACACTTCCACCTGATAGAGCTGAGAAAGAACAAATCCGACGACGTGTGGTTAATTTTACTCTTTATGATATCCCAGATCACCTAGAGAAAATTCTCTACAAACGTGGTTTTGATGGATTTTTCTTCAGATGCATTGATGGTGAAGAGACAATGGCTGTCATGAAAGAAGTGTCTGCAAGAGTCTGTGGTGCCCACCAGTCTAGACATAGACTGTCTGATCAGATTCGAAGGCTTGGATACTTTTGGCCTTCAATGATACGAGATTGTGTCGATTTCACAAAGAAGTATCATTCATGCCAAGTACATGCCAACTTCATTCATCAACCTCCAGAGTTACTTCATACAGCTAAATACTCATGGCCATTTTCCACATGGGGAATGGATGTGGTGGGACCTTACCCTTCAGCTACGGCCAAGCAGTTTAAGTACATTATTACTGCTACTGACTTCTTTTCCAAATGGGCTGAGGCAATACCTCTCAAGGAAGTAAGTTCTAAATGCGTTGTTATCTTCATAAAGTCTAACATAATTACCAGATTCGGTGTTCCTCATACCATATAGACGGACAATGGCACCAATTTCTGTTCATCCGAGGTGAAGAAGTTGTACCAAGAATACAACATCAAATCCAACCATTCATCTCGGTGTCATGCAGCGGCCAACGGCCAGATAGAAGCCTTTAATAAGACTCTTTCAAATATACTGCAAAAGATGGTAGATAAATATAAGAGGTCATGGCCTGATAAACTGTTTCATGCTTTATGGCCTTATCGGACTACCACCCGCATGGCAACTCGGTCAACTCCATATTCATTGGTATATGGTATGGAAGTCGTCTTTCCCATTGAAGTTCAACTACCCTCGCTCAGAGTTTCCATTTGTGATCAATCATCTACATATGAACAATCTCAAAAGAGATTGAATGAATTGTAATGGTTATAAGAGAAAATATTGTGCAATTTTCACCACTTGGAAGTCTATCAGAATCGAATAGCACAAGCTTTTAACAAAAATGTTCGTCTTCGTTCATTCACTCAGGGAGAATTGGTATTAGTTCTCAGAACTCCAATGATTCCAGGAAAGAAACCTCCCATGCTTGATCCAAAATGGGAAGGACCTTATTCAATACATAGGGTCTACTCCAATGGAGCTTATTCATTAATCTCAATGGATGGAGAACTCATCACTACTCCAACCAATGCCAGATTTTTGAAGAAGTATTTTGTATAAACTGCAAAGTACCTTTATTTTCCTGGCTATATGACATTAAACTATACAGCAATGGTCCAATATGACCTTAAACTGCAACTTGGTCCAACATGACGTTAAACTGTGTATCCAAAATGGTCCAGTATGACCTTAAACTACAACTACGTCATGTATGACCTTAAACTGCATCATCATCGGTCCATGCATATGACCCTAAATTATTTTCTATTCCCTTACGTCCAACAAGATGTTAAACTGTGATGTCCTAACTACATGACGCTAAACTGTATAAAAGTCCCTTACATCCGGAAGGACGTTAAACTACATAATCATCAAAGGTCCTGTATGACCTTAAACTATCGCACTTTTGTCCAACATGACGCTAAACTGTGGA
Source organism: Viscum album (assembly GCA_963277665.1). Classification (NCBI taxonomy): domain Eukaryota; kingdom Viridiplantae; phylum Streptophyta; class Magnoliopsida; order Santalales; family Viscaceae; genus Viscum; species Viscum album. The sequence goes on from OY728150.1 coordinate 527,717,123, forward strand.
AAAAATCCCCAATGCGTCCAACATGACGTTAAATGGTGTACTATTTTGTCCTCCCTGCATGACATTAAACGGTATAGTCCCCCTTTCGTCCAACATGACGTTAAACTCTATTGCCCCCATCGTCCTAACTACATGATGCTAAACTGTACAGAAAGTCTGTGATACGTCCTACATGACATTAAACTGTATTTTGTCCCTGCTACATGACACTAAACTGTGCAGCACCAATAGTCTTAACTACAAGACTTTAAACTGCATAGTCCCTTTATATGTCCTACATGACATTAAACTATGCATCGTTAAGGTTGTTGTTACCTATTGTTTCTCACACCGAGTATGACTCACGTGATCTTAGAGAAAACCTCAACCATAACACTCTCTCTGGGCCGTTAACCATGTGTAAGTCCCAACATCATTTTTTAGGTCGTTGTCCCCAAGAACAACTTGATCATTAATTCATTCTTTAATTGAACTACGTGGACATTGATCCTTGCCTTCCAGGCTGGGTACGTAGGAAACCTCCCAAGGTTCAAGCCCAAAACCAATCTGTTCACATTGGTTCACCTCCATCTCATACGATGTTTATTCGTGAAACCACCCCAAGAATCAATATCTTTACATTGGTTCACTTTCTTCCTTGTTATACGATGTTAAACTATAAAACACTTTTGTCCAGTATGACAATAAACTACAATATTCTTTGATACCCTCACCTGAGAGGGAACCAATATTTATATTGATTTTTCAATAATGTTTCATATCAAAGACTACGTGCATACATGGCAATGCCCAAACATTTTATCTTGGGTTAAACTATCATTGTACTAAAGTCCCCTTTCACCCTACATATGTACAAAACAAATTTGTACAAAGGGTATTTTTAGAACTACATGGGCTTGATTCCCATCCTTATGGGATACGTAAGAACGTTCGAGTGTCCCTCGAATCCAGCCCCAAGTATTTGGGCCTAACCCCAAATTCTACTTTCAGTCCCTTGGCTGAAAAGTCCCCACGAAAACCCACACTGTGTATTTCATACAATGGTCCAAGCTCTATGACCCTAAACTAATATCTCTAATACTTTTGTCCCACACGATGTTAAACTATAGTTTAAGAACTACGTATGGCATAATTCTCATCCTTATGGGATACGTAGTGAAGACCAACATTTCAATTCAGGACCCAGCCACAACATGATTATGGTTAGCATTGATCTGTGTATCTTTGTATACATGGAACAATACCCATATTTATGTGTCATTATCCTAACCTTAAATATTTTCAAATCCTCATAACCCTTTTCATGACTTCTAGTCACAAAAATGTCAAACTTCTGAGAATTATTGTGCCTGACTATGGAGCACGTGCCCATAGGCGGCCTTGCATAAACAGTCTACATAACAGACTTGTTAGCCAAAAGATACTATTATTTGACTATGCAGCCAATGACCTTAGGTGGCCCTGCATAATTCAACCCCCTAACGGGTTTGTCGGATAGTGGTAAATTCATTCTTGGGAAGAATGCCTCTTTTGTCATTATTTGTCGTAAATGACAGTATGTAGGGATCCACAAAAAAATAGCCATCCCTAACATATTTGTCCCATATCCTTTTTCATGATCTGAATGTATTCAAGTCTATGGTTTATATTCTTATTCCCTATGTTTGGGTGAGACATTCATAGGAGTGATATTCATCAAGTTCTTCGATAACCTTGTTTGGAAATATCTTGTCCATATTCAAGTACCTTTTTCCATACAGAAAACTCTATTCTTTGGAAGATTTGAATCTCCATAAACTTTCACTGGCTTTTAGCACTAGGAAAGTAAATTTCTGAGAGTTCTTTTTCCTTACTATACAGCACGTGCCCATAGGCGGCCTTGCATAAACAGTCCACATAACAGACTTGTTAGCCAAAAGATACTATTTTATTTAACTATGCAGCCAATTCCCTTAGGTGGCCCTGCATAATTCAACCCCCTAACGGGTTTGTTAAATAATGGTAACTTCATTCTTGGAAACTACTTCTTCTAATGCCTTTTAGCTCTTTTTCATATCATTCCTCATATTCAAATATTCTTAAGTCATATCATACATATTTTCCCTCATACTTGAGTATGGTAATATGTTTTGAGATGAATTTTCAAGGAATTGAGTCAATTCTAATCCATTTCGGTCAAAGCTATTTCGACCTTAAACATTATCCTTTTTATGTCTGATGTGCATGACTTTAAACTTCCCACAAAAGACAAGGGAACTCTGAATAAAATCAAGTTCCCAGCTCACTAAACATACATTTTGTATGATTTAGGTAACATTGAGCAATTAAAAGGTACGAAGTTTGTAGGGTTATTTACATTAATCCTAGTAAAAATCAAACTATGCTTACTAGGACCATTGGATTAGGTAAAATCTAAAGCATGTAGAAAAAAAGAATGCAGGTACAAAAGATTGAAGATGAAAGTGTTTTTCATTTGATGCATAGGAGATAGAAGGACATCCACAGACTGGAGTCTCTTCTCTTTTTCAAGAATTACAAGAGGCTTTCAACATAACTCTTCATTTGATTTATGGAATCCTGAGCTTCATCAGAAACCACTTGGAATTCATTTATTCAATTGGATACCACAAGAGATACAGTGATACCAGCTCTTCTTGGAACAATTGTAAAAGAATGTTCTTGAGTGCGGTTTGAGAAAATTTTCTGCTGATCAAACAGTGACTCTGTTTCTGTCCAAGAGACTTGGAAGATGGATACATAGATTTGAGAATGGAGCATTGGAAGTAAAGATCCATTTGAAGAGAATACTCTTTTCAGATATTTCTCTAATGCCATGTTTTTCTTCCCTCCACCTACCAGCAGTGGAAAACATTTCAACCCATGGGTTTTCCATTTTCATATCTGCAAGGAAATGACATGGAGGAAGAATTTGAAGGTTCACACCATTGTTGTTGCTCTTAATGCACAGCATAACCGAAATAGAGGAGTAGCAGTGCAGCTGCATTTCAAGTGTATAGTTCTTTTCATTTGGAACATTGACTCCTTGCAGATGAAGATGACCATACAGGGACAGGTAGATTCTCTTTGGGAAATTAAGATGATATTTCTTCAAGTAATTAGCCAAATATGGGAAAGTGTTGTCGTAGATATCATAGTAATCATGGCCAACAATGTTCATCATGTCATCAATCTACTTGGTATCCAATTCATCAACTATTCCGGGTCTTAGAGCCATTGAATCTGCACAAAAGTTGAATAAACTAACTCTTAAATGGGTTTATTTTTCATAAAATTTGTGAAAGAATTCAGAAAAATGGCAAAGGCATTAAGGCGCGCAAATCTAAAACTTGGCGCGCAAGTATGGATGTGCTGCGCAAGTATTAGACGTGAAAGTATCACCGCGTAAGCCCAGATACCTTGACAGCAATGCGCCATCAAGGAAACACAGAAAAACAGAGCAACCCGCGCGGCTAAGGTGACCTGCATGGTGAGAGCTCGAAGGTTTGAATTCCAGAAATCCGGATGCTCTGTACGGAAGTGAGGCCCTCTATTTATAGACTCGGCCAGAACCCTGCACGTCGTACCCTGGGTGACTAAATTCCGTACCCCTGCGCACCAAATCCTATGCGCCCGAAGCTCATTTTGGGCACCTTAACTTGCACTCCTCCTTTCCATTTGTTTTATTCTTCTCCTCAGAGTCAAATCCTCTTTTCTCTCCGGATCCTACTCTGAGGGGGGGCTTTTGTTGATGCTCCTTTTTCGTCATAGAGTGCAAAGGAATGTAAAGGAAAATGACATAGCAAAAATTGATTCATCCTTTGCAGAAAATATCAAAAATTGACAAAGGGGTGAACAAAGAGAAGATTTCCCATAAGTCGCGCACGTTTCCTCATAGTCGCGCAAGTGGACTTGCGCAACCTAAGTGATAACTGCCAGGGGTCTTCTCCTACCTATAAATAGACCATGTGGGCCCCCCATTCGGGGAGTATTTTTTTCCAGAAACTCATATTTGAGCTCCCGGTGCCCTAGTCTCTTCTCAAAGCTTATGAAACACTTCTAAGGTAATTTCTTAGCTAGAACGGAAGATATAAAGAGGGGGAGGAAGGCCTAAGTGTTGAAGCTCATTAAGACTTGCGCGCCTGAGTGGCCAGCCCTTAAGGGAAAAGGCCACACTTGTGCGCCACCTTACTCCTTCAATATAACTTGTGTGCCCCTTTTCTGTAAGAACCTCAAGAGGATTCTAAAGGCTTTAATCAAGATTCGCTAAAGTATTACCATGCTGGTTAACCGTCACGCAAGTATACCATGTGTCGCGCAGGCATACCTGCGCGACCAGGGCTTGCGTGCCCACGCAGTACCTGCACGCCGCTACCATTTTTGGGTTCCCTTCTTGCCCATTTCACCCCTCTTAAGCCATTCCACCTCTCCTATTCAAGATTCAATCTTCAAGACACTCTTCAAATCCATTTATGGCATGATTTCTTGATTTTTTATTCCTTATCTGAAAGGAATTCTGTAGAATATCTCTCAAAACCTAGTGATTCACACATCTTTATGTCACTAAAGATTGAGATTTCATTCATTCAACCTCATCCTTTAAGATGAGAGAACTCAATTGACCTGGACCTCCTTTTTAGGAGTAAGTCCCAGTCATAATTCTTAACTTGGGAATCCTCATTAGGAGTAAGCCCCAATTCTTAAAGTTCTCAAATCTGGGCATCCTCCATAGGAGTAAGCCCCAGTCCCCTAATTTGGGCATCCCCCTCAAGGGTAAGCTCCAAACCTTAATTCCCTTAACCTGGGCCTCCTTTTTAGGAATAATCCCTAGTCATAGTCCTTAACCTGGGCCTCCTTTTCAGAAGTAAGCCCCAGTCTCAAATCTAGGCATCCTCCTTAGGAGTAAGCCCCAGTCTTAATTTCTCTTAACCAGTCCTAATTTACCTTTGATCTGGGATTCCTTTTCAAGAGTAAAACCCAATCATAAGTCTTCTCCTAATTTGGGCCTCCTTTTCAGGAGTATGCCCCAAGTTAGAGTATTCAAAATCTCTATGAAGCACATATACCTTTATGGACCATGCTCCTGGATTTCTTCCCTAAAGTAAATCCTAACCTTCATTTATCTGGTCAGTCATACAAACATAAGCCCCACATTATTTCTTATGATTGCATCTTTCATGGCACAGTTGCCTAATTTTTTACCTCTTGTTTCCCACATCGATCATGACTCACGTGAGCTTAGAGAGTAAAAGTAATTATGACATCCTTCTTTGAGCCATCAATCATAAACATCATATTCCCTTACTCGAACTACGTCGGTTCTGATTCCTTTTCTAAACAAAGGATATGTAGGTAGCCCATCTATGGGTTCGATCTCAACTCTGAAATAATCCATGTCCTTCTGAATGACAATAAACATCAAGTGCCCCACTGAGTGGCTTTAAAACCAGCATGGTCATCATAATGACCAAGATACTTCTATATAAATGTGTCGAAGGGTACCATTGACCAAGAATCTCTAATAAATACAGATGATTCTCTATCGATGAAGAACCTCGAATACATATAAAAGATTCTCTAAATTTCCTACACATCGATCATTGATTGTCAGATCTAAAGGAAAACTCATTTTATACTTGGTAATGTAATAAGGATTCACGAACATAACTTAAATCTATAAAGAGAGTCTCGGAGTAGACAATAATTCCCCTCAAAAAGGTGTGATGAGTCCGACCTCCCATCCTCTCAACCAATGAAAATTCATAAGCCTTATCAGTCCACAAACTAATAAGATCCTACCTTTGGAAAGTAGGTCTGAATGGATGTGGAATCATTGGATGTTTTCGGTTCTATGAACAAACCCGTTAGAAACCGATCGGAATGTTTGAATCTCCCATCAAAAGGAGGTCATCCCCGGAATCCGAGGGAAACAACGACCATGTCATTTTTATTCTATAATTAAAAAATAAGATCATTAGTACATTCTGGATTAAATTTTATGAGAAATAATACATTAATTTTATTATGTCTCTCACTATTTTATCATGTCCCAATGGTTGTCACCCTTGAACTCGGAATTTCTGGTTTCCATGATATTCTAGTGGTAAGGATCCATATTCCCCTTTACATAACCCAAACAAGGGTTGTTGAAGCTATTTGAGGTTATTGAGGTAGGAAGGTCTTTTCCAACTATGGGCATGCAGCTCTTTATTCTTTTGAGTTTACTCCCAAATCCTGAAATCCAATCTTTGAATTTCCATAACTATTGCCTCCAATATTATATAAAGTCTAGCAAGGGCTACTCTTCTTGATTTAATATGGTTTAGTCAACCTAGAAAATTTTATAAGGGATTACTATATTAAAGTATGTGTAAAAAAAATTGTTGGTCAAACACATATATTTATTGAGTTTTCCCAAAATCATGTAATGGAAGGCGTGATCCGACATAATGTTTTATTTGAGGGATTTTAAACTCTTATTCCTGAATTTCTTATTATCATTATAACATGCTTGTTAATAATAAATGGAACATACATAATTGATTAACATTATCTTGATAATATTTATGCATAAGCCTAGTTTATTTTAGCTACTTCTTTTATTCTTGTTTACTTCATTAATTATATGATTGCAACAACACATCCATAATGATAAACCATGCAACTGACAGAAATAAAAAAAAAAGCAATGTGCTTTATCTTGAGATATTATAATGGAGAGTCTACCTAGAGGTTCAAAATCTACCCTTGACCTAGGGGGAAACACATTGAACCTTTTGGTTTCATGTTTATAACATTCCACCTATCCACCACTATATCTCCTAGGACTAGTTTTTCCATGCTCTAGCTTGAACCACCTCCAGTATCATGGGAGTTCCATCCATTATGTATGATTGTTTAACTCACACATAGGTGAGAGGTAAAAAGTCGGTTTACATAGAGGATACCATGTGCACGTCGGCCCTATATATTAATTATAACACCCCAATCCTAGAAGCCTGGAACCAGTGCATTATCTTAATACATTGGCATGATTATAAAGAATCAAGTACCGAAGGACCGATCATTTTAGCAGTTTTGGAAAATAGATTTTGTACATGAAATTTACATTAAAATTTCTAGGATATGATATGTCATAGATAATAATTTCATAATTCAATTGTTCTACTAGAATAACCCTTCATATCAATCATAACACACTTCTTGGGATCCTAGGAAAATTAAACATAAGAAAGGGGTGTCCTCAGATGCTCATTAAGGATAAATAATTTAGCGGAATCTATAAACATTTATAGAAAGATTTATAATTAAAAAATCATCCTTTTAAACATAAAAATGAACATAAAAGATCAAAAATGAATCAAACATTACCATATAAAAATGCACATGGATATTCTACTAGTCTAATTATCACATGAAATAACGAATTTCATAACAAGGGAATGCATAATGTCAGACATTAAAAATACTACGTCAAGGTCTTGTGCCAGGAACATTCACAAATATTTTTTCAAAGCCTTCTTCCAAGACACTATTTTGTCTCATGAGAGCTACTGATGCATCAATAGGCTATAGAAGTCCCCACCTGTCACTTATTAAATCCAATGCAGTCCTCATATTAAAAAGAGGGAAGCATATCATAAACAATCATATTAAAACTAGCATACGAGATGAAAATACATTAACCATAATCCATGAATGGTATACAAATATCACATCAATAGTAAAACATATCATAACTCATTCAATACAATATAGAAGATTTTATTATAATAGATCAACCACAATCATGAATAATATCAAATAAAGGATGTCGTCAAAGTTGAAAATAATAAGTAAAAATATTTGATAGAAATATCCAATTTTCAGGAAATAATTTAAAAGTCACACAATTTATAAAGGAATTAATTTATAAGATGTTTTTGAATCAAACTGTCCCATAATACTTTGAAACTTTTGAATGAAATTAACATTTTTATACAATCATTTCGATATAAATAAATCCTTCAAACCATTTTGAAAAGATGGATACTAATTAAAAATATTTCAAAAAAATAAATCATTAAAACCTTTAAAATGATGATCTTGAAAAATCATTCCTTCCAAAAAACCTTAAAATATATCTTTTGAAAACATTTTTATGAAACATGGATATGGTTGATAAATATATCCCAAAAAATACTTACACATAAACAGTCTCGGATAATAATGAGATTGAGGAATTAACCCATATCTTGTACTTTCCTTTAGTCGAGTGTACATTCAACTTCTTATATAATGACCATAGTATGTTATTAAATTATACCAGAACTATTATCATATTTATGATATCATACATTATTAATTTATGACTTTATACTAACCATTTAAAAATAATTTCCATGTCAAAGTAAAATTTTGGGTAATAATAACTTTCTTTATTGTATGTGTTTTAACTTGTTATTATTGATTGTATCAAATTTATCATTATTTATATAATTCCATAATATGAAACACTATTTATATACCTTATATATTTAGAATATAAATTTTTATAGAAGATAGATATATGAAATGGAAACACCATTCTTGGACATGGTAGTCCGTACATACACATGAATGTTGTTTACATTTACTTATCATATATTATGGAAGCATGTAAATGAAATATATTTAAAAATGTAAATATATATTATTCCAATAGAATTATTATATCATATATCTCATATTCAATCAATATATATATATTTATAAATATTCTCCAATGGTGATCGTTGAAGATGAATCTCATCTCGACGTGGAGACTATAAGTTGTGTGTACGCATGAGTGAAAATATCATTATATTGATAGTGAAATAGTATATAATTGGATGGTATATTATATATAAAGAATCATAAAAATATTATATGTATTATTTAAATCAATTATACTCATTATTATACCCATCTAAATCATGAATTGTTGAAAAACAAACAACACCACGACGTGGAGACGGTATGCCGTATGTACACATGTATGGTGACATTGTCATTAGTAGGATGGATTGAATAATGAATATGGTTGTACAATATTTAAAATAAAGTCTATTTATGTAGAATGTTCTGTATTTTTTATTTTATTATGGAAACAATAAAGAAAGGAAAAGTATAAGAAGAAAAGAACTTTGAAAGAGGTGATGAAATATTTACCTCTTCTTTGGGTGTTTCTTTTTTATTTGAACAGAAGGGATCTATAGGTTAGATTTATGATCAATATAAGGCCTCTAGGATGAATTGTGTGTATTTGGTAGGAGATAGTATTAGGTTTTGGCCGTTCCAAAAGGATTTGGAGGTGTGAAATAAAATAAAGGGAGATTCACATTTATAAGAGTGGTGAGGGGACCTTTAGGAAATTCATGAAATATTAATTTATTATAAAATTGTTTTAGGTTTATAATAGATAAAAATGGATTTATATCAAGTTCCGGGTGAGGATGGGTCGAAATAATTTCAAAAAATAGTTTTTAGAAAAGTTTAGTTCACCATATTAACCTGGTCTTTTAGACTTAACCCTTAGTTAAATAGTTTAATTTTACCATGTATTATTGTATTTTTATGCTACATGGTTTATATAGTTACTATAAAATGAAAATAGAATATAAGGGGTTAATTAATGAAATATTTAACATTATATAAATCATTTGGAAAAATATTACATTTTTAGGACAATTATATCATTTAATAAAATAGTATTTGTTTTAAAAAATCATTTATGTCAATTTTGACACTATTTAGTATTTTACTTTTGTTAAAGTCATGAAAACTTGATTCCTTAAATAAAAATGCATTAAATCATAACTAATATGTCAATTTCATTGATAAAGTTCTCAGATGAAATCAAAACATTCAAATTATATTTATTTTATAATTTATAATATCATTTGTTTCAATATTTCATTAATAAGCTAATTACTACATCATCATTCTGTCATAAATAAATTTATTTATTTAAAGTATAAAAATTATAAATAAAATAACATGATTCATGAAATATTTTTATATTTGTAATTAATATTTATATTATAATTTATCTAATGTATAACACTATATTAAAAATGGTTTAGTTATTAAAATATGAATTTGAAACTTTTAACCCTTCTTCAAATAAAATATAATAAATGTTCTAATCTGACCCATGTGAATAAAAAAGGATCATATTTTTTCCTAGGTTTTATTTCGGTTGAAATGAACTTATCCAATTGAATTTGGACATTTTTGGGGTTATTTGATATTATTAAAATATTATTTTTACCTTTACTTACCCTATTTACTTTTAACCTTGGAAAATAAAATTCAAAAGTACCTATTCAGAAAAAAAAACGTCATCTTATTGAGCCACATTTTACTTACTGATGACAATAATGCCTGTCGGATTTTGGAAATTCAATTCACACAAGCAGTAAAATTATGTTTTATGCTAATTTTGCAAATGTTCCAAGAAGGGAGTAAAAGACGTTAAAAGGTTCAATAATATTTTATATATCTAATGTTATTATAAAATGACTAAAATGGTATAAATTGAACTAATATATATATTATGTATATATTTTTACATTAAGATAAGTTTTAATTTTAAATAAATATTTAAATGAAAAATTATGTGTTTATGTACTATGCAGTATTTTTCACTATTCATCAAAAATTGATTTTTTTCAGAAAAATACCAAATATTCACCCAAAGATAATTTTGATATTATGAATTCACAAATTTATTCTATTTTACCAGATTATATTTTTAGTAGTGCCAAAAATTAGTCTTATTTTTTTCACAAATAGACATAAAGAGTTGTTCTTTTGACAAAATATTTTTCCTAAATATATAACTATTTTAACAAAACTTGTACATTTAGTTATAAATATGTTTTATTTATGTAAAAGAATTATAAATAAAATTTATTGTTTATTTTTTTCTATTCATATTGAAACATCTAATTGATAAATAAATATATAATTTAAATAATTATAATACTAATGTGTTGTTTCACAGAAACTCAATCTTGTGTATAATGCAATCCAAGTCGGTGTTGCATGAAATTTAAGCTATTTAAATACTTTAAATAGATAATGTACTATGAAATCATAGAGTGTTTCATTCTCCCCTCCATTAATAAATTGTGTCCTCACAATTTGAAATTGTTTTTTTAAAAGAAAAGGTTGAAAATAGATAATACTATTTTGGAAAACCCACATCAAAAATAGGGTTAATAAAATTTAGTATTAATAAGATAGAAAGGGATATGAAACATTCACCACCAAATTAGGATTTCTACTAAGAGAACATTGGTGTAAATTAGATACACATAACTAGAGGGAAACATAAATATTTTTAGGGAGTTATTGAGGTCATCAATCAGAAATAAGTGAACAATAAATTGAAAATTGAGGACCTCAAATCCATAAATCCATATTGATTTAATGTATCATAAGATAAAAAAAATAATGAATTAGGATAAAACATTTTTTAGATACTCTTTTGAAGAGGAGGGATTAATTTACTATCATGATAAGAACTCAAGAAAGCATACTTGATTTTATTACATGTCATAATAATAATCTCATCCTATGGTTGATCTTCGATCTATTTTCACTTCATCAATTACACTAGGAAATGATTGATCAAAAAATTATTTTTTGAACGCCTGAAGTGCATTTGATAAATAATAAGGTCCACACGTATTTCTTGAATTTTCTATATGTTTACTGAAATCCAAAAGGTTAGGTCAAAGTATCCAATAAATTATAATTTAACCTAAAATTAATATCAGGTGTTTAACTTACACCATTAAATCCTTCAGACATATCCAAAATAATTGAGTCCAAACTCATAGTCCAAAAAATTATATGGGAGGTAAAAATAATGAATATCTCTTTTTGCTCCATAATAATAGGTGAATACCTTCATCATGTATTCTATTTAAACTTGGTAACACCTTGAATTACTATAATAATTTGTTGAATACATTCATGCTCCCTTATTCTTTATAGAATACTGGATATACTCTTTAAATCCAAAAATGTTGTAATCTCAACTATGATAGAATAACGAAACAATTAATTAGTTCCAAGGTAGTCAAGAATATCCAATATAATTTATCAAAATACATCATCTGTTATTCCTAAATCACTACCTTGGTATCAGAACCATATTAAGGATTATATTTCCCTTAACCATAGATTTTCCAAAATTATTAACTTCCTATTGAGTCGCTTTTCATAGTACCATAAAATCTCAAATCTTCAGTGAAATAGTATTATAGTACAATACTTATTTATTTCCATAATTCATATAACCAGTACATCATTGATATAACACTCAAATGACAAAATTTATCAATCCAGAAACACAAATACATTAATTATTCTACATTGACTATAGTAACAGCTTATTCTTGAACATTATCCCATTGATTCTTTTGAGAAATATTTCCTTGATTATTAGGACATTTATTTTCCTAATTCCCCATTTCACTATAGTTAAAACACAGAATATCAGTCTTTTCATTGCATTATTTTTCAAGTTGATCATTTTCTTCACACTTATGAAAAACACCCCATCCTTTCAAACAATTACCAGGGAGATTCTTTCCACATTTATCACATATGGGAAAATCCTTCTTTCCCTTCTTCCCTTTATCCATATTTCTCTCCTCCATCCTCTTCTTCTCTGGATTCCCTTCAAACCCATAGAACATAGATAATTCTTAATGTATCTTATTAACACCTGATGAAATTTCCTAATATGATGAGAATAAATGGGAGGCTATTTACCTTCGAAGTTTTGGCTTAAAACCTTGAAAGATAGGATCCTTCTTTCTCTTTGAAACATGTGCATTGGTGGGATAGTCATTCCTTCTACTAGGCACCATTTCTAAACAATTTCATACACTATATTTGGTTATTAATCGTAATTCATAATTCTAAACTAGTGAAATATTTAACATAAGTTAAAAAATTTACTCATATCCAATCTCATAATAAAAAAATGGATTCATTGCAGGAATATTTAATCATAAATACGTTATAATGGTTTTTGATGAAAATGAGATTTAACCTAATAAAATCCCATAGGATTGTTAAACTAGGTGCGCAGTAAGGCCCATTGTCGTGTACCAGGATACCCCATGTCAGTCCTCGAACACCTTATCATAGTTTTCACCCTTAGTTACATTTGTGCTAGAACCTCATCCAGTCGTAGTATCTAAATAGGGATGTATTTCATGTAAGACCCACATAATATCTATATTACCAAAATTCTATGAAGTTCTTTTATACTAATACTTAATGTATATATAAGTTAATATCCTATAATCAGAGTATATCTAAATATAGTTTCCATGGTTATTGATAAACTTCAAATTATACCAACTGTAACACCCAGATGCCAGAATCCCGGAGTTGGTGCATTATTTTAGTACCTTGGAATGATTATAGGGAATCATGTCTGGAAGGACCGATTAGTTTTGCAGTCATCGAATACATATTACATACAAGAAATTTACATTAAAATTTATAACATAAAATATTGCATAGATAATCTTTTATAATTCCATTATTCCCCAATATTAACCCTACTTATCAATCATAATACACTTCTTTTCATCCTTTTATAATAAAACAGAAGGGGTGAGCTCATATGCTCGGTAAGGGTAAATAATTTAGTTGAAGCTATAAAATTTTAAGGCATGATATAAAATAAAATAAGCATCCTTTTAAACATTAACTATAATATAATATGAGAAAATAAATCAAACATTACCATAAAATATGAACATGGATATTTTATTCATCAAATTATCACATGTAATAACTAATTTCGTAACTAGGGAATGCATAATACGGGACATAATAACTACTTCATCAAGGCCTTGTGCCATAAAAATTCACAAATATTTTGTCAAGGAATTGTGCCAAGACACTAGTTTGTCTAATGAGACCTACCGATACAATGAGGGCTATAGAGGGACCCACTCATCACTTACTATGTCCAGTGCATTTCTCATATGAAAAGGGGGAACATAACATAAAAATTATTATTAAAATTTGCATACGAAATATCAATACGTTAACCATAACCCATGAATGGTATAAAAATATAACTTCTATAGTATAACACATCATAACTCATTCAATACAATATAGAAGATTTTATTATAATAATTCAACCTCAATTAAGAATAATATCCAATAAAGGATGTTCACATAGTTGAAAATAATCAGTAAAACTCTCTGAGAGAAAGGTACATTTCCCAGAAATCATTTAAAAGACGTACAATTTATATATGAAGACATTTAAAAGTGGTTTTTGAATCAATGTATTCCATACCCCATTGAATCTTTTGAAAGGAATTTATATTTTAAAACAATCATGTCCATATAAATAAATCCTTAAAATCATTTTGTAAACATATACATTAATTAAAATGATTTAGAAAAATAAATCATTAAAACATTTAAATTGATTATCATTAAAAATATCCCACTAAAAACCATAAAATATACCTTTTGAATATATTTTTATGAAACATGGACAAGGATGATAAATATATCCCAGTAAATACTTACACATAAACAATCTCGGATAATAAAGAGATTGAGGATTTAAACCTTACCTTTACTTCCCTTTAGCCGAGGGTACGTTTAATCTCATATATGATGAAAATGTTAGGTTATTAAATTATACCATTACTATATTCATATTAATGATATCATACATGATTAATTTATGAATTTATACTACCCATTTAATAATAATTTTCAGATTAAAGTTACATTTTTATTAATAATCGCTTTCTTAATGCTATGTGTTTTAATTTGTAATTCCTGATTGATTCACAGAGATCACGATTTACATAATTACAAAATTTAAAACATGAATTATATATAATATATATTCATAATATAAATATGTATAATAGATAAATATATGAAATGGAAACACCGTTCATGGAGATGGCAGTCTGTACGTACGCATGAATTTTGTTTCTGTTTTCTTATCATATAGGAAGGAAGTAAGTAAACAAAATATATTTAACTACATAAATATATATTATTCTAGTATAATTATCATTTTATATAGCTCATACTTAATCAAAATATATATTTCTATAAATATTCTTGAATGGTGATCGTTGTAGATGAATCTCATCGCGTCATGGGGATGGTAAGCCGTATGTACGAACAAGCGATAATATCATTATATTGATGATCAAATCATATGTAATTGGATGGTGTATTATATTTAATGAATAATTAACAAGTTATATTTATTATTTAAATTAATTATACTCATTATTATACAAATCAAAATAATGAAGTATTGAATAACAAACAACACCACGATGTGGAGATGGTAAGCCGTACGTACATACATATGGTGACTTTATCATTCATAGGATGGATAGAATAATGAATATGGTTTTACCATAATTATAATAACATCTCATTATATAAAATTTACTAGAGTTATTATTTTATAAAAGAAACAACAATAAATGTTTAGGTATAAGAATAAAATATCTTTGAAAGATGTGTTGAAATAATTACATCGTCTTTAGGTGTTTCCTTTTGATTTGAACAAAATGGATCCTTCGGTTGGCCTTTTGATAAAATTAATAAATATATGAAGAATTTATGGTAGTTAGGAGGATATTTGAGAAGGGGATGTCTGAGATAAATGGATTTATATGTGTGAATTAAATGAAATAGAGGTTTCCTTTTATAAGATAGATAAGGCGCACTTTAGGAAAAGTTTGAAATGTTAATTTAATATAAAATGATTTTGGGTTTATAATAGATCCAAAGGGATTTATTTATAGGATAAGGTAAGGATGGGTAGAAATAATATCAACTAATAGGTTTTAGAGAAGCTTAGTTCACCATATTAACATTCTCTTTTAAACATCACCCTTAGTTAAATAGTTTATCTTTTACCATGTCTTCTAATATTTTTAAACAATATAATTAATATAGTTACTATAAAATACCAAGATAAATTCAACTAGTTCATTCATATTTAACATTATCTAAGTAATTTGGATGAATCTTATATTTTTATGACTATTATATCATTTAATAAACTAGTATTCGTTTTAAAAACTCATTTATGTCAATTTTGACACTATTTAGTATTTGATTGTTGTTAAAGTCATAAAAACTTGATTACATAGATCCAAGGGAATTAAATCATACCTCATATGTCAATGTCATAAATATAGTTTGTTTATGGAATCAAACTATTCAAATATTATTTATTTTATAATTTATAATATCATTCGTTTTAATATTTCATTAATATGCTTATTACTGCATCATCATTGTGTCATAAATATATTTAATTATTTAATGTCTAAAATTTATAAATAAAATACCATGATGTATTAAATATTTGTTTCATTATAGTTAATATATATTGTCTAATTTATCTCATGTAAAATCCTATATTTAAAATGGTTTAGCTCTTAAAATTTGAATTTAACACTTGTAACTCTTCTTTAAATAAATTATAATAAACATCTTTATCTATCCCATGTGAATAAAAAAGATCATATTTTTGTCTTAAGGATTATTTTGGTCGAAAATCACATATCCAATAGATTTAAGAGATGTGTTGGGTTAATTTTTTATTATTATAATATTATGTTTACCTTTAATTAACCTATTTACTTTTAACTAGGGTAAATAAAATTCCAAAGTTATTGTTCACCCAAAAAAATCATCTTATAGAACAATATTTTATATACTGATTACAAATCTATATACTGGATTTTGGAAACTCAATTCAATGAAGTGATAGAATTACATTTTATGCAAATTTGCAAATGTTCCTAGAAGGTGGGTAAAAGACCCTAAAAAGTACAATTAAATTTTATATATCTAATATTGTTATAAAATGACTCAAATGAATTAAATTGGACTAATATATGTATTATTTATCTATTTTTAAATTAACCAAAATTTAAATTAAAAATAATTATATTATTGAAAAAGTCAGGTTTTATGTACTATGTAGTATATTTCACTATTCATCAAAAATTGAATGTTTATGAAAAATATTGAAAATTATCCCTAAGATAATTTTGATATTCTGATCTGAAAAATGAATTATATTTTACCGAATTCAATTTTTATGAGTGTCTAAAATGTATTTTTTTGTTGTTCACAAAAATATATAAAAATTATTTCTTTTACGAAAATAGTTTCTTTAAATATATAACTATTTTATTTAAACATATATATTTAATTATAAATACGTTTTATTTATGTGAAAAAATAATAAATAAATCTATTTTTTATTTTTTACTATTAATATTTAAATATTTAATTTATAAATAAATATATCGTTTAAATAATTATAATACTAATGTGTTTTTTTGCAGAAACTCAATCTTGCATATAACGTAAGCCAATTCAATGTTGCATGAAATAAAATTTTTGAAACTAATTTAAAGAGACAACGTACTATGAAATCATGGGGTGTTACATTCTCCCCTCCTTCAATAAATTTCATCCTCACATTTTAAATTGTTCTTCTAAAAGTAAAGGATAAAAAAAAGAAAATACAATTTGGGAAAACCCACATCAGAAATATGGTTAATAAAATTTAGTCTTAATAATCGAGAAAGTTAAATGAAAAAGTCTCCACCAAGTTAGGATTTCAAATAGGAGAACATTTATGGAAGTTTAAGACACATAATTAAAATAAAAATTTAAATATTTATAAGGAGTGATTGAGGTCATCAATCAAAAACAAGTGAAAAATAAATGAAAAAAATGAGGGCCTCAAATCCATAAATCTATGATGATTGAATGTATCATTGGTTCAAAAAAACATAAGGTATTAGGATAAAAAATTTGTTTAGATAATTTTTTGGAAGAGGAGGGATTAATTTACTATCATGATAATAACTCAAGAAAACATACTTTATTTCATTAAATTTCATAACCATAATCTCATCATTTGGCTGTGGTTCGATCCATTTTCACTTTATCCCTTACACTAGGAAATGAATCTTCAAAAATGATTTTTTATGCCTGAATTTCATTCGATAAATCATAATTCCACAAGTATTTCATTAATCCTCTCTATGTTTACTGTAATCCAAAAGACTAGGTCAAAGTATCCAATAAATTATAATTTATCTTT
Organism: Viscum album; assembly: GCA_963277665.1. NCBI lineage: Eukaryota > Viridiplantae > Streptophyta > Magnoliopsida > Santalales > Viscaceae > Viscum > Viscum album. The sequence goes on from OY728150.1 coordinate 527,735,280, forward strand.
AAAAAATATCAAGTGTTAAACTTAATCCATTTCAACTTTCAGACTTATCCAAAATACTTGAGTCCAAACTCACAGTCCAAAAATTTTTATGGGGGGAAATATAATAAAGATATCTTTTTTCACATAATAACACTTGAATACCTTCATCATGTATTCTCGTGAAACAAGGTAACACCCTAAATTACCATAAAACCTTATTGAATACATTCATTCCCCCTTAGTTCTTATAGAATACTATATATACTCCTTATATCCCAAAATGTTTCAAACTCCAACAATAATGGAATAAACAAACAATTAATTAGTTCCATGGTAGTCAATAATATCAAATATATTTTATCCAAATCCATCATCTATTATTCAAAAATCACTACCTCGGTATCTGGACAATAGTAAGGATAATCATTCACTCAAACATGTATTTTTTGAAATGTTTAACTTGCTATTGATTTTTTTTCATAGTACCATACAATTTAAAATCCTCAATGAAATAGTAATGTAGTAAAATCCTTATATTTTTTCATAATTCATATAACTTGAACATCATTGATACAATACTCAAATGACATAATTATTCAATAAAGAAACACAAATACATTAATTATTCCACATCGACTGTAGTAACAGCTTATGCTTGACCTTGATCCCATTGATTCTTCGGAGCTATATTTTCTTGACACTTAGGACATTTATTTGCGTAATTCCCTATTTCACTACATTTGAAACACTAAATACTTATTCTTTCCTTTTCCTTATTTTTCCAGGTGACCATTTTTTCTCCACACTTATAACCAATACGCATTCCATTCAAACACTTCCCTAGGTGATTCTTTCCACATTAATAACATATGGGAAAATCCTTATTTCCCTTCTTCCTTTATCCATATTTCTCTCGGGCAGCCTCTTCTTCACTGTCTTCCCTTCAAAGACATTGGACTCAAATAATTTTTTACTTATCTTATTAGCACATGACATGATTTTATAATATGATGAAAATACATGGGAGGCTATTTCCCTTCAAAATGGTTTCCTAATACCCTTAATGATAATATTATTCTTACTCTTTGGAACATGTTCATTGGTTGGGTAGTCATTCCTTATAATAGGCACCATTTACAATCAATGTCCAACACTATATTTGGTTATGAATCATAATGCATAATTCAGAACTAGTGAAATAATTTACATAAAATAAAATATTTATGCATATATAATCTCAAAATCATACAAATGGATTCTTTTCGGAGATATTTAATCATAAATACATCAGAATGGTTTGTAATTATAATGTGATTTATCCAAAGCATATCCTTCGGGAGTGTCAAATCAGGTGTGCAGTAAGTCCCGTTGTCTTATACTATGATACCACGACTCAAACCCAGAACACCTTATCATAGTTCTCACCCCTATGTACATTTGTTCTAGAACAACATCCACTTGTAATATCCATGCAGGGATTTATTTCGTGGAATACCCACATAATCACCATATTAAAAAAATTCTAGGATGTTCTATACTAATCCTAAAAGTCTATCAGAGGGTAATGTTCCATAATTAGATTTTATCTAAATCTAGATTCCATTTTTATTTATAAACAACCTCTGATACCAACTGTAATTCCCCGACCCCAAAATCTTGAATCTGATGCATTATTTTAATACATTGGCATGATTACGAGGAATAAAGTCCCAAAGGACTGATCAGTTTATTAACCTTGGAAAATAGATTACATACATGAACTTTATATTACAATTTCTAACATAAAATATGACATATATAATATTTTGATAATTCCATTATTCCCCTAGCTTAACCCTGCATATCAATCATAATACTCTTCTTCACATCCTGGGATAATAATACATAAGAAAGGGGTGAGCTCAAGTGATTAGTAAGGGTAAATAATTTAGCAGAAGGTATACACTTTTAAGGTAAGATATATAATAAGCACAACACCCTTTTAAACATAAACTTGAATATAATTTGGCAAAAATAAATCAAACATTACCCTATAAAAATGAACATGGATATTCTTCTAGTCGAATTATCATATGTAATAAATAATTTCATAATGAGGAAATTCATAATGCCAGACATAATAACTACTACGTCAAGGCCTTATGCCAAGACCATTCACATATATTTTCTCAGGGCCTTGTGCCATGACACTAGTTTTTCTAATTAGACCTACCAATGTATTTTTTGGATATATCAGGCCCCACTCGTCATATACTATGTTCAATCAATTCCTCATATGAAAAGGGGAAACATAACATAAACATTAGTATTAAAACTAGAATATGAGATGTCAATACTTTAACCATAAACCATGAATGGTATAATAATATCACATCCATAGTCAAACATATCATAAATCATTCAATACAATATAGAAGATTGTATTATAATAAATCAACCACAATCGATGATAATATCCAATAAAGGATGTTGACATAGTTGAAAATAATCAGTAAAATGTTTTGAGAGAAATATCCATTTTTCATGAAATCAGTTACAAGTCGCACGATTTATAAAGGAAGTACATTCAAAGTGTTTTCTTAATCAAATTTTTCCATTACACTTTGAAACTTTTAAAAGGAATTAACATTTTACAGTAAACATGTCCATAAAAATAAAACCCTAAAATCATTTTTAAAATATGGACATTAATTAGAAATAATTTGAAATTAAATAATTAAATTTTTTAAAAAGGAGATCTTGCTAAAGATTCCCCTCCACAAAACAATAAAATATTGTTTTTGATAATATTTTTTGAAACATGGACATGGGTGATAAATATATACCAGTAAATACATATACATTAATAATCTCGGATAATAATGATATTGAGGAACTAACTCGTTCCTTGTACATTCCATTAGTTGAGGGTAATTTTAACCTCCTCAATAATGACTATTGTATGTTATAAATTTATACTAAAAATATATTCATATTTATGATATCATAAATGAATAATTTAAGATTTTATACTACCCATTTAATAATAATTTCAATGTTAAAGTAACATTTTGGGTAACAATCACTTTCTTTATCGTATGTGTTTTAACTTGTCATTATTGATTGTATAAATTTGATCATGATTTATATAATTAAAAAATATAAAACATTATTTATATATCATATATATTCAGAATATAAATATGTATAATTGATAGATATAAGAAATTCGAACATCATTCACGGAGTGGGCAGTTCGTACGTATGTATCATCATTGTTTCCATTTTCTTATCGTATAGTATGGAAGTATGTAAAAGGAATATATTTAACTACTTAAAATATATATTATTCCAATATAATTATTATTTAATATATCTCATTATTAATTAATTTATATATTTTTATAAATAATCTTGAATGGTGATCATTGAAGATGGATCTCATAGTGTTGTGGAGACGGTAAGTCGTACGTACGCCCGAGCACCAATATCATACTATTGATGGTGGAATCATATGTAATTGGATGGTATATTATATATATATAATAAGTAACATTTATAATTTTTATTTACATCAATTATTCTTATTATTATAACCATCCAAATATTGAAGTGTTGAATAACAAACTACACCACGATGTGGAGACGGTGAGTCGCACGTACACATGTATGGTGACTTTGTTATTCATATGATGTATAGAATAGTTAATATGTTTTTACCATATGTATAATAACATTTAAATATTTAGAAGGTACTAGATTTAATATTTTTGTATGGAAACAAAAAAGAAAGAGGAAGTAGAAGAAGAAAAGGACATTGAAAGAGGTAATGAAATGATTATCTCTTCCTTAGGTGTTCCTTTTTTTAACCAAAGGGATCCTTAGATTGGCTTTCTGATCAAAGTAAGGACTCTAGGATGAAGTGAGGGTAGTTTTGAAAAGATTTGAGTAGGTTTTGGCCAAGTAAAATGGATTTGGAGGTGTGTATTAAAAGAAAGGGATGTTCCCTTTTATAAGAGAGGTGAGGGGCAATTTAAGAAAAGCTTTAGATATTAATTTATTATAAAATTATTTTGGGTTATAATTGCCCCAAATGGATTTCTTTGGAGTATAATGTGGGGATGTGCTAAAATTCTCTAAACCATTAGGTTTTAGACATGTTTCAATCATCATATTAATGTTATCTTTTAGACTTAATCCTTAGTTAAATAGTTTAACTTTTACCATGTGTTTTTGAATTTTTATACTATATGGTAAATATAGTTACTATAAAAACCCAAAAAATATTCAAGTGGTTCATTAATATCATACATTATCCATGTAATTTTTCTGAATCATTGATTTTTAGGGAAACTATATCATTAAATAAAATAGTATAAATTTTAAAAACTCATTTATGTCAAATTTGACACCATTTAGTATTTGATTTTTTTAATGTCATAAAAAATGATTCCTTTGATAAAAAGGCATTAAAGCATACCAAATATGTAAATTTCATCCAGAAATATTTTTTATGGCATGAAAACTTTTAAATTATATTTATCTTATATTTTATATTATCATTTGTTTTAATATTTCAATAATAATCGAATAACTGCATCATCATTGTGTCATAAATAAATTTAGATATATAATATATAAAAAATATAAATAAAATACCATGATGTATAAAATATATTTATCATTCTAATGACTATTTATAGTCGAATTTATTTCATTTATAACCCTATATTATAATTGGTTTAGTTATTAGAAATTGAATTTAACACTTCTAACTCTTCTTTAAATAAAATATTATAAATGTCATAATCTAACCCATGTGAATCAGAAAGGATAATATTTTTGACCTAAGGTTTATTTTGGTTTAAAATATCTTATCCAATACAATTAGGACATATTATGGGTTAATTTTATATTATTATAATATTATTTTAACCTTTAATTACCCTATTTACTTTAAATCACGGTAAATAAAATACAAAAGATACTATTCGCCAAAAATTAATTTCATCATATTGAACCACATTTTTCATAATGATGAAAAACATGTCTATCTTATTTTTGAAATTAAATTCAAAAAGGCAGTAAAATTAGGTTTTATACAAATTTGCAAATGTGCCTAGAAGGTCGGTAAAAGACGTTAAAAAGTTCAACAATATTTTATATATCTAATCTTATTATAAAACGACACAAATGACATAAATTGGAATAATATATGTATTATTTATCTATTTTTACATCAAGTTAAATTTTAATTAAAAATAATTATTTAAATGAAAAATTCAGTTTTTATGTACTATGTAGTATTTTTCACTATTCATAAAAAAGTAAATGTTTTAATAAAATACCAAAAATTTACCCTAAGATAATTTTGATATTCCAAATTCAAAAATCAGTCCTATTTTACCAAATTAAATTTTTTGTATTCTCTGAAATGAATTTTATTATTGTTCAAAAAAAGACATAAAAAGTAGTTCTTTTAAGAAAATAGATTTTCTAAATATATTACTATTAAAACAAAACTTATAAATTTATATATAAATATGTAATATATATGTGAAAACGTTATAAAAAAATTTAAATTTATTTGTTACTATTCCTAATACAATATTTAGTTCATAAATAAATATATCGTTTCAATAATTATGATGCTGATGTGTTGTTTTGCTGAAACTCAATCTTGCATATAATGCAAGACAAGTCGGTGTTACATGAAATATAAGCTATTAAACAACATTAATGGGATAACGTACTATGAACTATTTGGGTGTTACATTATCCCATCATTCAATTAATTGTGTCCTCGAAATTTGATATTTTTCTTCGAAAATAAAATGTTGAAAATAGAAAATACAATTTTGGAAAACCCACATCAAAAATAGGGTTATTAAAACTCAGTCTTAATAAGGAAAAAATAGAAATGAAAAATTCACCACCAATTTATGTTTTCAAATAGGAGAACATTGTTAAAGTTATAGACACATAATTGGAGGAAAACATAAATATTTATAGGGAGTTATTGAGGTTATCAATCACAAACAAGTGAACAATAAATGAAAAATTGAGGGACTCAAAGCCGTAAATCTATGAAGATTTAAAGTATCATCAGTTGAAAAAAACATAAGGATTAGGATAACACATATTTTAGAAACTTTTTTTAATAGGATGGATTAATTTACTATAATGATAAGAACTCAAGAAAAAATAATTTTTTTATTACCTATCATAATCAAAACCTCATCATTTGGTTGGGATTCAATCTATTTTCACTTCATCCCTTACACTAGTAAATGAATGTTCAAAAATGTTTTTTATGACTGAATTTCATTTGATAAATCATATGGTCCACAAGTATTTCTTTAATACTCTATATGTTTACTGAAATAAAAAAGGTTAGGTCAAAGTATCCAATAAATTATACTTTAACCTCAAACAAAATATCATGTTTTCAACATAATCCATTCCAACCATCAGGGTTATCAAAAATACATTAGTTCAAACTAATAATCCAAAAATTTATATGGGAGGTAAATATAATGAAGATCTAGTTTTTATACATAATAACATGTGAATACCTTCATCATGTATTCTCTTGAAATAGGGTAAATCCCTAAATTACCGTAAAACATTATTGAATACATTTACTCTCCCATATTCCTTATAGAATACTGGATATACTCCTTAAATCCAAAAATGTTGTAAATTACAAAAATTATGGAATAAACAAAAAATTAATTAGTTCCAAGGTAGTCAATAATGTACAATATAATTCATCCCAATCTATCATCTCTTATTCTAAAATCACTACCTCAGTATCGGGACCATATTACAGTTTGTCTTTCCCTCATCCTTGTATTTTCCAAAATGTTTAACTTGTTATTTAGTCACATTTCTTAGTACTATACAATATCAAATCCCTAATTAAATATTACTATAGTACAATCCATATTTTTTTCATAATTAATATAACTAGTAAATCATTGTTACAACACTCCAATGACATAATTCCTCAATCCAGAAACAATAATAAATTAATTATTCCATGTTGTCTGTAGTAACAACTTATGCTTGGCCTAGATCCCTTTTTTTCTTATGAGCTATATTTCCTTGACACATAGGAAATTTATTTTCATAATTCCCCATTTCACTATAGTTTAAACAGTAAATGTTAGTCTTTCCTTTGTATTCTATTTCCATATGACCATTTTATCCCCTATTATGAAAAACACCCACTCAAAGAATTCTTTACTTATCTTGTTAACACATGAAACAATATCGTAATATGATGAGAATACACGTGGGGATATTTCCTTTCTAAATTTTGGCTTAAGACCATGATATATATGATCCTCCTTACTCTTTGAAACACGTTCATTGGTGGGGTGGTCATTCCATCTACTAGGATCTATTTCTAAACAATGTCACACACTATATTTTGTTATGAATCATAATGCATGATTCTAAACTAGTGAAATAGTTCACATAAATTGAAAATTTTATGTATATATAATCTCATAATCATAAAAATGGATTCATTGTGAAAAAAGTTAGTTCTAAATACATCATACTTGTTTGTAATGAAAATGTAAATTATCCAAAGCATGTCTCCCTAAACTGTCAAACCAGCTACGCAGTAAGGCCCATTTTCATATAAAATGATACCCCGAGTCAGGCTTGGAACTCATTATTTTTATTTTCCACCCTAGGTATATCTGTTCTTGAACGACATCCACTTGTAGTATCTATTCTGTGATGTATTTATTGGAAGACCCACATAATCTCTATATTACAAAAATTCTAGGATATTATTATATACTAATCTTCAATGTCTATCACAAGGTAATGTTCTATAATTAGAGTTTCTCTAAATCTAGTTTCTACATTTATTGCTAAACAACCTATGATACCAACTGTAATTCCCCGACCGCAGAATCCCGAAGCCAGCGCATTATTTTAATACATTGGCATGATTACAGGGAATCATGTCCAGAAGGACCGATCAGACAAGCAGTCTTAGAAAAAGGATTACATATATGAACATTACATTACAATTTCTTTCAAAAAATATGACATAAATAATCCTTTGATAATTCCATTATTCCATGAGTTTAACTGCTCATATCAATCATAATATACATCTTGGAATCGTGGGAAAATAAAACAAAATAAAGGGGTGATCTCATAAGATTAGTATGGGTAAATAATTTAGCAGAAGCTATAAACTATTAAGGCAATTTGTATAATAAAAATAACATCCTTTTAAACAAAAACATGAAAATAATATGGAAAAAATAAATAAAACACTACCATATAAACATGAACATGTATATTCTACAAGTTGAATTATCACATGTAATAACTTATTTCATAATGAGGGTATGCATAATGTTAGACATAAAAACTACTATGTCAAGGCCTTGTGCAAAGAACATTCACAAGTACTTTTTGAAGGACATGAGCCAATACACTAGTTTGTCTCATGATACCTACCGATGCATCTAGGGGATATAGCAGGTCCCAACCGTCTCTTATTATGACCAATGCATTCCTTATATGAAAAGGGGGAAACATAACATAAACATTCGTATTAAAACAAGAATATGAAATGTCAATACTTTAACCATAAAAATGAATTGTATAAAAATAGAACATCAAAAAACAAAATATAACAACTCATTCAATACAATATAGAATATTGTATTATAATAAATCAACCCTAGTCATGAATAATATCCAATAAAGGATGTTGACATATTTGAAAATAATCAGTAAAACTCTTTGTGAGAAATATCCATTTTTCATGAAATCATTTGAAAGTTGCACAATTTATAAAGGAAGTCATTTAAATAAGATTTTGAATCAAATTGTCCCATACCTCTTTGAAACATTGGAATTTAATTTACATTTAAAAACAATCATGTCCATGTAAACAAATCCTTAAAATCATTTTGAAAATATGGACAATAATTAAAAAGATTTAGGAAAAAAATCATTAATACATATAAAATGATGATTTGGATAAATATTCTCTCCCAAAAAACCTTAAAACATTCCTTTTGAAAAAAATATGAATCATGACCATATATGATAAATATATACCAGTAAATACTTACACATTAATAATCTTGGATAATAATGAGATTGAATAATTAACCCTTACCTTGTACTTTACAATAGTCATGGGTATGTTTAACCTCATTTATAATGACCGTAATATGTTATTAAATTATACCAGATCCATATTCATATTTATGACATAATACATGGTTAATTTATGACTTTATAAAACCCATTTAATAATAATTTCCTTATTAAAGTAACATTTCGGGTAATAATCGCTTTCTGTATCGTATGTGTATTAACTTGTTGTTCTTGATTATATCAATTAGTTAATAATTTACAACCTTTAATAATATTAAACAGGATTTATATATCATATTCATTCAGAATATAAATATGTATAATATATAGATATATGAAATTGAAACACCGTTCATGGAGATGGTAGTCTATACGTACGCATGAAGGTTGTTTCTATTTTCATATCATATAGTATTGAAATAATTAAATGAATTATATTTAACTACATAAATATATATTATTACCATAGAATTATTATTTCATTTATCTCATAATTAATCAATATATATATTTTTATAAATATTCTTAAGTGGTGATCGTTGAAGATGAGTCTCATCGCATCATGGAGACGGTAATCCGTACGTACGCACGAGCGAAAATATCATTCTATTAATGGGGAAATTGTATGTAATTGGAAGTTATATTATATATACAGAATAATTAACATGATATATTTATTATTTAAATCAATAATTCTCATTATTATACCCATCCAAATATTAAAGTGTCGAATAACAAACTACACCTTGATGTGGAGACCTAAGCCGTCTGTACAAATGTATGGTGACTTTGTCTTTCATAGGATGGAAAAAATAACGAATATTGTTGTACCATATTTATAATAACATTTCAGTATGTATAAGGTAATATATTTATGACATTATTTTGGAAAAAACAACAAAATATGAAGTAGAATAAGAAAAGATCCTTGAAAGAGGTGATGAAATAGTTACCTCTTCATTGGGTGTTTACTTTTGATTTGAACAAAAAGGCTCCATATTTTTTCTTTCTAATCAATGTATGTCCTCTAGGATGAACTTAGGGTATTTGGTAAGAGATTTGAGTGTGGTTTAGCTGAGGCAAATTCCTTTGGAGGTGTGAATTAAAATAAAGGGAAGTTCCCTTTTATAAGAGAGGTGAGGGGAACTTTAAGAAATGCTTGAAATATTAATTTATTATAAAATTATTTGGGATTTTTAATAGATTAAAATAAATTTATTTAGAGGATATGGTGGGAATGGGTCGAACTCCTCTAAACCAATACGTTTTAGACATGTTAAGTCCCCATATTAGCACTATCTTTGAGACATAACCCTTAAATAAATAGTTAAACTTTTACCATGTCTTCTAATATTTTTATACAACATGGTTAATATAGTTACTATAAAATTCAAAGAGAAAATGAAGTGGTTCGTTCATATATGACATTATATATGTGATTTGGCCTAATATTATGTTTTGAAGACTATTATATCATTTAATAAAATAGTATTTGTTCTAAAAAATCCTTTATATCAATTTTGAAACTATTTTGTATTATATTGTGGTTAAATTCATAACAACTAGATTCCTTTGATCCAAAGGAATTAAATCATACTTCATATGTCAATTTCATCTAGAAAATTAAAGTATGGCATCAAAACTTTCAAATTATATTTATTTTTTAATTAATAATATCAGTTTTTTAATCATTCATTAATAAAGTAATTACATCATCATTATTTATTCATAAATAAATTTAATTATTTAAGGCCTAAAAATGATAAATAAATTACCATGATATATGAAATATTTTTATCTTGCTAATAAATATTTATTTTTGAATTTAACTCATGTATGTCCATATATTAAAAAAAATTATTAAAATTTGAATTTAACAGTTTTAATTATTCTTTTGATAAAATATAATAAATGTCCTAATCTAACCCATGTGAATCAAAAAGGATCATATTTTTTTCCAAAGGTTTAATTCAGTCCAAAATAAATTATCATATAGAATTAGGACATGTGTTAGGGTAATTTATATTATTATAATATTATTTTTACCTTTAATTACCATATTTACTTTTAACCATGCTAAATAAAATTCAAATGTTACTATTTACAAAACTTTATTTTCATCTTATTGAAAAAAATTTACATAATGATGAAAACCATTTCTATCATATTTTTTAATTTCAATTCACTGAAGTGGTAAAATTGTGTTTCATGAATATTTGCAAATGTTCCTATAAGGTAGGTAAAAGATGTTAAAATGTTGAATAAAATTTTATATATCTAATATTATTATAAAATTTATTAGAAGGCTTAAATTGGACTAATATATGTATTATATATCTATTTTGACTTTATGATAAATTATAATTAAAAATAATTATTTTAATCAAAAACTCGGTTTTTAGGTATTATGCATTATTTTTCAATATTCATCAAAAACTGAATTCTTTCATACAAATACCAAAAAATAACCCTAAGATAATTTTGATATTCCAAATTCAAAAATTAACTATATTTTACCGAATTCAATTTTTTGAGGTTTTTAAAATTAATTTTATTATTGTTCACAAAAAGACAAAAAAAGTAGTTCTTTTAAGAAAATAGTATTTCTAAATATATAACTATCTAAAAAAACATATACATTTCATTATAAATATGTTTTATTTATGTGAAATCATTAGAAATAAAATTTAAAAAAATTTGTTACTATTCATATAAAAATATTTAATTGCTAAACAAACACATCGTTTAAATAATTATAATACCAATGTGTAGTTTCGTAGAAACATCATCATGCGTATAATGCAATTGAATTCAGTGTTGTGTGTGAAATATGAGATATTAAACTAATTTAATGAGACAACATACTATGAAATCTTGTGGATTTACATTAGTGAGGAGAGATGGCTCGAAGGCCAATAATTATTTTAATAAATAGATTCAAAGGAAACTGATCATACACAATGGTCTTTGTCTAGATCCTGATCACCCACACACATGAAACATGTTACGTATTTAATATAACTAGTATCCAATACATTAATCATTATTATTAAGATAAATTATGCTTGACTCGAATAATTATTATCTATAATTAATCAATCATTTTATTTTAATCCTTTTTTGAATTTCCTTGAGATTCTCAACAATGTACATAAATTCACCATGGTGGTAAGCTGGTGAATACCCATTTGAATCTCCCTAACATGTATTATATTTCTATACTATTTCACTCTTCTGACATATAGAATATATTATTCTTCAATTCATTGAGTAAAAACCTATAGTACAATTTATACATGATAAGCAATTCTAAACACTACACAAACATTACAGTTTTATCTTTTTGTAATTTGTTAATGTACAAAGTGAGTAGTTTTGACTACATGGAATGTATTGCATTTACTGTCTTTCCTGAAGTACAAGCCTTGGGACTCAGCATGTGAGGCGTACATCAGAAATTTTGGAGTACACTATGTGTATAGTGGCCTACACGAAGTGTTGTCTCCGTGTTACAAGATTACCGGTTTTTATTGCTGTGTATGGGATACACACTTTGACCCCTGGCCCAAAGAGACTACACGCCGTGTCCAGTGGGCCACATGGCGTGTATTCTGGTATTTGTGTGCCTATGTGTTCCGGTCAACACGTAGTGTAAAATTAACTTCACAACGTGTAACAATTGAAAATGGCTTGAGTAATTGCTGTATTACTCCCAATGTTCAAGACAAGACTACACGGCGTGTATGGTGGAGAACCTGACATGTAAGTCTAGACACATGGAATATATATTCATGTCACATGAGAAGAATCATCGGCACCTCCAGATGAGTTCTCTATTTTAATTTTAATTAAAAAAATTTGTTTCTATAGAATTTGTGAGAAACGAAAAGAGGGAGAACAGATCTCGAAATCCAAATTACAAGAATAGTTAACCATTAATCGACAAACTAAATTATTAAACTATAAATCGTCAAAAAAAATAATTATAATTTATGATGTTACTCCTCTGATAACTGTTGTAGGTTCTAGGTGCTGTGGAAGCACGTTTATGTTGAAACGCAACTTTAATTTCTACTGTGATCAATGATTATTCTGTGATCAATACGACAAAGATTTCCAATCTCTATGGAATAGGATCAAAAATTTAGATCATGAAAGAAGGGACCCAAAACATTCAGAGAGGATCTTTCACATCATGTTTGTAATTAATTTAATTAATTTCATAAATAAAAGAAGACATGGATCTACGGTACATTCTTCGTTTATGATGTTGATCAACCAAAATGACCCTTCTAGAATGTTTCATTGCACATGTAAGGATCTAAACCATAATCCCTCTAGTTATGATCCAAATGTGCTCTGATGGGCATTGATTTACATCCCTCATTCTCTAGGTAGTAGCTTGGAAAATTGAGTGTCTATTTTCGGTTGTTCTTGATCGATTGTTCTTCGATCTTGAAGAACATCTATTGTTATTGATAGGGGTAGGAAGAGGATTCGAGAGATAAATCGTTTATCAGAACAATTCTCAATTCATCAGGCATGTAGTTCAGTACATGAAACAATAGACGTGCATGTCTATTTATTGACAAGGGGCTTCAGTTGCGATATTTAATTGAATAAGAGTAATTAAATAAATTTATAACCTTAGAGAAAATCCATACTTTTAATAATAATACCATGAAATTATTTATTGGTCTCCAAATTGTGCAAAATAATTATAAATAAAATTCTGCATCACAAAATAGTAGCAGCTTTATTATTATTTTAACTTATTCCAACAACTTAAATAATTATTTACCATTGTGAAAATAATTATTTTACTACCAGACCGACCTTGGTCTGCTCGAACTCCACTTCTAGTTATTGATCACCTAAATAAATAAATAAATAATTTATTCTCTTAAATAAATATTTTATTTACAAACTAGTAAATAAATATTTATTAAATTTTTAAAAAATAAATAAATATATCTTACCCATAATCTAGTGAATAAATATTTATTTAATTTATGAAATCATTTTAAATTGAATAAAATTATTCCTCGGTCTTGAGAATAATATTTATTTAATTAATTAAAATCAAATAGAATTTAACCAAGACCATGAGAAACACATAGTTTGTAACCCTCTATGATTTTTTTCTCATTGGTATTAGGCGGGTCTGCCTAAAGTCCAAGAGTACTGTCTATCAACGGGTCAAGGCGCCTATGAGAAAGAACAAAAAGTATCAAAAAATGCATCCACATATGAATGCTCTCTGTGTAATATAATACCTTTATCTCAATATCTCATCAAGTAGGTTTCATGATAGTTTCATCAACCTTTGTTCTTCATACATCATTCTTTGACTAACCTGAAATAAAGTCATCGTTACACCTAGGCCATCGAATTCTTTGCGAGGGTTCAATTTCAAACAAAGGGCTATAGCTTCCAATAATAAAAGGGATAAATCATTCCTTGACTTATACATTAATAACCTCCCACTTGTGATGCACACAACGTACCCAGCTTCCCGCAAAAATATGGCATGACATGTTTTGTTAGTAAATCAAAGTGTGCGATTTGTGACACATAATAATGATCATATTAAAGTATGAAGACTATTAAAAACACTCATTGATAGGAATATTTGATGAGACCAAAACATACAGAATCCCTCATGGTAGGTCTTTTGGTATAATATCTCTTCTTGGATATTTCCATGTATGAAATTCACGAGAGGACGTCTCATCTACTTACATGTACTCGCAACAGATGATCTATATACTATGTGTCCCAACATAGTATTCCATCCAACATCAGAATTATATTTAAGAATATTGTTATAGCATTTCAAGTATCTCATAATAGCACGGAACTACCATGACCTTATCAATTCAACAAACACTCTAATACATTATTACATAATAGTTAGGGAGAACAATGAAAAATATGTAATAAATATTTTAATATTTAAATACATTAAATATCCATGTAATCATAGTACAAACAGTGGGTTCTATGATACCAAATCTAATAGTTTGGATCCATTTTTCTCCTCAGTCCACAGATTTGTTTTGAAATCCCCATGGAAAATCCACATGTGAATCATATTCCTAGACATAATACAAATTTCCCTCTATAAAAAATTTTATTTATATTGGATACAAATGCATAAATGATAGAAATAGAATGACTAAAGCCCTATGAGAGGAAGGAATATGATATGTTTTAGTGCCTTATACTGCTTGATAAGAGTTTAACGTTATCATATTTGAGGACCCAAAAATGATCCACATCAATATTATAAGAGTTGGGACAGAAACCTTTGTACCCAAATGATGCCCAATTAAAGAAATTCCTCTTAAAAAATAGAATATTTAGCACAGAAATCCCAATTAAAGAGGGATTTGGACCATAATGAATTTCTTAATGGGTATGATCATGGGGGATTTAGTTATCCATATATAATTCTAGTATAAGATATTTATTTATTATGGGAATTTCCTCCTAACAGAGACCCTCCATGTTGTGGTATATCATTATGGATTTTCTTCATTTATCATTTCCTTTTTTTCCATTATTATTTAGGGTATATATTCTCTGTTATCTTATACTTAACATCATGTAATAAAATTGCAACATGATTTTATTGAAGGGGTTGAGAATCTTCATCCTCATCAACCCAAAATGTATTAGTTAGGGGTGTGAATTGATTCACGGACATAACTAATTTAGGGCTATTTCCTTCAGGATTCATCCTTCTCACATCCTTATAAAAAGAAACATGGAAAAAATTATAACATTCTTTTATTAGGAGTGTCATATCATTCATTCTAGAGATCATCAGTAATTTCTGAATTTCATGGATGAGAAAATCATGTGATCACTCAGTATGTTGAGGATTCAGTGCAATGGGGCCAATGACAAAGTAAGAACCTTGGGGACGGTCAGCATTAGACAGTTCCATTTAAATTCTATCCTTCATGCTTAAACTATGAACCTAATTCCAAAAAACATCTGAAAACAAAGGATATTCATCTTCTCAATTCCTAATTTTGAATATTTTATCCTATTTAGAGGTTGAAGGAGCAGAATAGAAGAATTCTTGTGCCCTCTCCCTATGGAAAACAAAAGGTGTCAGGAGGCTGGTAGTATTATTTATTCATTAATTCTCATTCATCACCTAAAAAATATAATCCTATACTAAAATATCTTTATAGGGACTATAAATGAGTTGGTATTAGAGATAATTCAACACCCATTCTTCATATATAACTCTAATTACGTTTGCAATGATAGATTAAAGAGGCACCTCAAAATCATTACAAGTTGGAGGTTGTGTAGAAAAATTATTTCAAAAATATTGTAGGAGGTTCGTAGAGATAATTTCCATATAGAAACATCAATAAATAGAGGGGCCATGGGTTGAAGTTTCGGGGTGGATAAGTACCATGACATTTCATTCCCCTTTTCCAATATTTCATGGAGCTTCTTCCTAACTATTGGCTTCCAAGAAAGTGAAAAATTGTCTCTATTACATTGAATGACTCACTATGAAATAAACTAAAATTCATCTGGAATTTGGTTCACTCATTGATAATTTCTCGATAAATTACATCATCTCTCTTTGCTGACATAACCTCTTCCACCAAGGAATTTTTGATGTCAACTTCCACCGACACACTCACATAATTCCCAAAACATGTATTGTAATTTTTTATCCAATATGATTAGATTTTTTACAAAATATGAAATTTCTCATATAATTCATGGATTCCAATAAATATAATTCATCTTTTTGATATGAATATAGAATTATATTATGGTATTCCTAATAGTGTTATGGTAAATATCCTATCCCACTCTAGAATTATGAGAAATACTAGTTTCATAGAAGTATAATTGAAGCTCCATGACTTTCACTTATAGTCATACCATAGGAATAAAATATGATATAACACTCTCACAATAGATGCCATCTTCTAATCCCAAAACCCCCAGATCACACAATTCTCATAAGAAGAACATTAAACCTCCACATCTACTCTCTTTTCAAGATTATAAACCTTTTTATAATTTTATCCACTCATAGGGTTCTTATCTACTAAATGATATCTTGGTTTGTTGAGACATGGGTGATATGTTCTTTCTAAATGACTCTTCTTAGGGAAGGGACATCAAAGTCTGTGAAGGAGATAATCATAATTGATTTAACCACTTCCTTGAAATTCTTCTTTGATCCATCAATCTCATGGTGGGTAGGATTCCTCGCATTTTGGTTACTTAGGACACACCCACAAAAGATATATTTATGACGAAGATGGTCTAGAAGAATAATGCTTTGATCTGTACCACTATGATATGACACAGTCAATCTCACTTCTCATGAACAAGGTTCTAAATCACCCAAATTTTCCCATTGCTTTTTCATCTTCCACTTAATTTTATCATTTCCATGATTTCTAAAATTTTATTAATTTAATCCAGTTAAAATTAAAAAATATTGAATTTGGGTTTTAATAAAATGATAGAATAAATATAAGGGATTTTTTTCTATAATGAAAATATACTATATTTGAATCTGAGATGTTACATTCTTCCCTCCATAAAAAATTTAATCCTATAAATTTCTAGAATGTCACATCATGAACAGATATGGGTAGTTTATCAACATAACTTCATTATGATCTCATTATCCTTCTTCTATCTTATGATTTCTCTAATGTACATTACTAGTGGAATCTTCTGATTCCATAATATTTTTTCTATAGTTTACAAAAATTGGACGGGAAATCAAAGTAATATAAATAATTATCCAATTGAATTTCTTAAAAGGTGATTGAATGCATTGGATATGGAATGTACATCCTCAATAAAGATATATAATACACTTCATCAACTTTATAGAGTCTAGGATTCATTGCCATATGGAAATACACTCCTCTAAATCATTATAAAATTTAAAATGGATTTATATATCTAAGAAAAAGTTTAAATTTCCTTACAAATATTGTAATACCTTTCTATATATAAAACTTTAAGAAAGCGTAATCCATTACATGAAATAATAAATCTATCCTTATTTATTAGAATATTTTTTTTTCTTATTTCATCTACCTTAATATGATTCAGAATATTTTTAAATTCCAATGATTTCTCATCAGCATTATCTAGGACTAAAATCTTCCCCTCACAAAATTAATCCCCATAATTTTGAGTACAACACTGATTTCCATAAAATTCATCAAATACTTCCATTTGAACACATGGATGGATTCTATGGTGTAAAAACACCACAAACTGAAGATACATTTCCAACAAACATTTATTGTTAATCGAGAACTACCTCAAGTTATCCTCCAATGTTAATGATTCCTTTAAGGGTACCCATAATTTTGAGGAAGATAGATGATTCCCAAACATGTCTTAGTTTCAAGATAATTCTAATGGATATTTTATAATTTCGATGTAATCTGCATATCATTATCAGAAAAAATTTAAAGATGTGTACCATGATGTCCCAAAAAAAAATTTATATAGATTTTTTCATGTTGTACAAGTGGTTTATCAAAAACTATAATGAGGAAATGTGTGTAATTATTAAAGAGATACACAATAACTGATATGGAATACTTCTTTCTAGTTGTATTTGGAAATCTTGTAAAAAAAATCCATTTTAATATCATCTCGTTTCCACAATGATTTAGGTAAATGTTTCATGATTCATTTTGGATGAAATCTCTCAGCCTTTCCATATTGAAAAACCAATCATCTTGATACATAGTATAAAATTTCCCATTTCATATTATCCCACCAATAATGTTCCCTAAAATCACAATACCTTTTGGTGCTTCCATGGTTTATATAGAAATTCGATATATGTGATTCATCTAATTACTCTCTCATAATCTTAGGTATGGATGGAATAGATAACCTTTTACATGATTTTAGCACACTATATTTAAAAAAATTATTCATGTGTCCCATTATTAACAACATTATTTATATTTTTTAAACTCTTATCATTTATCTACGAATTGTTTATATTTTCCAATAAGGATGGTCTTCAAATTATTTGGATAAGAATTTACATTTCTCCTTTATTAATTATTCTTATATCTAACATCAATTAGTCCTAAAATAAATAAACCTTGTAAATTTGTTTTTTAGTCAAAACATTATGAAATTTTCTACTCAATGCTGCTGCTTCCTTACTAACCTTCCTAGGATGTTCGTTTATTGACTTGTCATAATCATCGATTTTATCTATCCATATTTTTTGCCTCTAGTAGTTCTATTTCTATGAGAATATGAATTTCATGATCTTTTGTTTGGTATATATCTCAAATATTTGAGCAAAGAGATAATACATCATATATCCAAGAAATCATTATGGATTACAACTTAATTTCATGGTTTGGATTTTTCTATTCATTGATTTCTAACTACCTTATTGTATAGGTAGTAACTATATCATTATTTATATGTAATGGTACAAGTAATGTATTTTCCTTTTCACTATGTCTCAAAAATCCATCTTCTACCTATTGTAATTTCGACACCAGTTCATTGATAAGCATTCACATTAATATTTTTAAAAAATCTTTACATTCCTCTATCTATAATAATGTATCCATTTTATGTGTGAACATTGTTAATGGTTTTTATTATTAAGATATTTTTTAACATCTTTGTGGTAGTAACATACTAATATAAGGAAACTACATACCCCTATAATTGTTTATATAATTTTCTATTCTTGTACCACTATTATATTTGTAGGGACAACTACTATTATATCCCTTGAGAAAATATGGCCATAAAAAGGAACTTATCAAAGCTAGAATTTTCCAATTATATATTTCTCATATAACTCCATTTCTATAAGATTCTCATGAGTAATTCCAAATTGGTCCCTATGTTATTCATAAAGTCAAGAGTATACTAATATATCATTAATGAATACCATAATGAAATTATCAATGTATTCCATAAAAACACTAGTAATTAGATCCATAAAAATAGACCATGTATTATTCTACCCAAAGGGAATTATTATAAAATTATAATGTCTATAGATCATACAAAATGTCAACATTGAAATATCATTCTACATTACTTATAATTGATGATGCCTCATACGATTTTATATCATTGTAAAATATTATTCTCGAAGAAGCTGATTAAACAAGTCATTGATATAGGACAAAAGATACTTATCCATTACAAAAATGAAATGCATTTTTGTATAATCAATTTACATACTCTTATTCATTTCCATCTTTTTTTTCAGAAACATTACAAGATCTACCCATGGAGAAAAGCTTTGTCTTATGAATCCTTTTTCAGAAAACTCCTATAGCTATTTCATTAACACAACTTACCCGCTATGGATACTATGTATAGGGCGTTAGATATATTTTTTCACATCAGGGATATGTTCAATAGAAAAATAAACTTTATACATAGTTGGATTTCTTGATGGTTCTTATAGAAACACATCAATGCATTCATTCAAAATAATAACATCTTCTATCCAAGGGATACTTTTCCCATCTATATGTCGTTCCATCTCATATTCTCCTATAATTTCATCACGAATAGCTATAGTGGGTGGATATAATAATGATTTATGTAATGAACTATTGTTTTATCAATGTAAATTTCCTTTTTATATTTATGTCACAGAAAATCATGTTAGGAAACACAATTCCACATCATGTATAAATGAACTAATAAATACTATGTGACTATTACATCCTAGACTTTAAACATAAATTTTATACTTATGTGATTATAATTTCAAAAATATAACATACATAGTTGTGATATGTTTGATATTTAGTGTCTAATAGGACAAACATTGTTTTTGGTGAATAATAACTTACCCTTATGAATACTAATGGTACCATTGTGAATAGTAATATGAACCTTATGAGGTGTAAACCATCCAAATAAATAGTAAACTCATCAATGAATGTATATGAAAATTTAATAACCTGATAAATGAGATGTAATGTTTTAAAAATTAATAATTAAGTGTTGGCATTTTTATGGGTAAAAAATATTTAATTACAATTTCAAAACAAAATATTTAAAATAAAATTAATTTTCATAAAATTTATTCCTCTACAAAATAATTTTGTCCTACAATTTTAGGATAAATTTATGAGACCTTGGATAATTTTTAAAAGTATTATAAAATCAGTTTTAAATTAAAAAAAATTATTTTCATATAAATAATGATTTCATTTAAAATAAAAATTTCACATATTTAAAATTTAAAATATTTAGAAAATTTCATCAAAGGTTTTGTTTCTTGTTTCATGTTCATATCAATCATATTACTGGGCTTTTAGCTCAGTCCTTTTTGATGTATATACTTAGGTTACTACATGTAATAAGGATAATTCAAGGGCTAATAAGAAGCTAGAGAAGAATGAATTAAATATGTGTTTATGTTTTATTTTGTTAAAGTTACGTGTGGTCTAAGTTTTCCCCAGACATAAAACCTTTGGATCCGCGATGTGTAAGGACTTTATGTTGTTTATATTTAAAATTATGTAATTGTAATGTAAGACAAATACAGGTCCCAATTGTTGGTATTATGGGGCAGTTTAGTTAATATGGTAATTAGTATTAGAGAAACTTAGTGAAAACCATTAGTATGAGACTAAGTATATGTAAGCGCACAAGAAGATTTTCTGAACATATGGATCCCACAAGATATGCCTTTACACTTAAATGTAAAAAGAAATAAATTATTAATTCTTGAATTTCTGAAATATTTTTTTCTATCCTTTTTTATTTTAGAAAATGTTAGGATCCAAGAAAACCCATCCCAACAACCCATGTGAGGGATAATAAAGTGATTTCCCAAATGACATACCAAATTCTTTAATATTTGGAGTTTCAAAATTCATAGGGAATCTTACCCAGCTATCTCAGGTTTTGTATATTAAAATGAATAATGTAGAACATCCTCCTTCACCATAGAGGGAGAAAATGGCTATCGAGTGTTTTATGTGGAAATGAAAACCAAAGTTTAGTGGTTATTCTGATCCACTATTTATTGAATAGTAGGTCATCTCTTAGGAGAATATAGTTTCAATGATTCACTATTATGAAATAGAGAGGGTGACCCATTCTAGTATCGTCTAAATGGAGAGGTCGACCAATGGTTGGTGTTGATTAATAACACCAAGCTGAGGGTTGAAATTGAAGAGATGGAGTGGGAAGAATTTAAGATAATGTTTCTTAATAAATATTTTCCTTGAACTCTTTATAAAAATATGGAGAGAAAATTCATAGAGCTGGAAAAAACGATTGAGAATTTTTCAAAGCATATGAAGCAAATTTAGAAAGGCTTCTAAGGTACAATTTGGTTTATGTTAACAAGAATGGTAGAAAATCGATAGATTATTTAGTGGTTTAAAACCACAACTTCAAAAGGTTCTTGTAATTAGAGAATTTGAGAGTTATGTCGAAGTTGATAGATGTTCTCTAAAAGAAGATATAGAGTTTGTGGAATTATCCCATGGGTATGGTGAAATGAAAAAAAAGGATCGAGTTTAAAGTTGGGGGATCTAATGATAAATGTGGAGAGAGAAAACCGCTAACCACATGTCAGAAATATGGTAAAAATCATCATTGAAACTACCTAAAAGGGATAAGGAAATGATTAAAGTGTGTGAGAAAGGGATACCAAGCTCATGAATGTCGAACAGACAAGAACATGTAGGGAAATGTGTTGGAGAAAAGGAGAGCACCACCCATGGTCCAATGCTACAACTGTAGGGAGAAAGGTCACTATGCAAGAGAGTGCACTAAACCTCGAGTCTTCGAGGGTAGTCTACATTATCAGCCACCAAAACCAAAGGTAAAAGGTAATTTTTCTTCCATCACTACAACAGAAGTGGGGAAAGTGAATGAAATCATACAAGGTACACATATCATTCACCAAAGAATGGAAAAAGTCTTACTTGATTCTAGTTCTACACACTCTTTTATGTTATGAAAATTTTCTAGAACTATTCAATAGATTCCCAAAATCCATTAATTATAGATATATTTAAAATCACCAAGTGTTTCAATCATTGCAACCTAGGAGTTGGAATCTTATCCTATTGGTGAATGTGGGATGATTCTTCCAGTGAGTCTCATGATACTTCCCTTGGTGGAATTCTATTCTATACTAGGGAGGGATTTGATCTCTTTATATATAGAACATATACGCATTCTATAAAAAGAAATATATTTTATTATTACAAACCATTCCATACACCTCTATAAATGAAAGGAATATCCTAAATCTCCTTCTGAAATCATTCAATGGTGTGGATGTGGATTCCCAATGAAGAAGCATACCTAACTCAAATGGATGAGTTAATGGAAAGTGTCAACCTATAAAAAACCCCATATTAAAGGAATACAATGATGTATTTCCTAAAAATTTACCTAGGCTACCCATAGTTCATGAGGTAGTTTTCTCAATAGAACTCATACCCAGAACAACTCTAATCTCAAAGTGTCCATATAAGATGGTTACTACTGAACTAGATGAGTTAAAGAAGCAGCTACATGATCATTTGGACAAATAGTTCATATTTCCTAGTGCATCACTATAGGGTGAACCCGTTGTATTTTTCAAGTAGAATCATGGATCAATGCAGATGTCTTTCTATTATCCAGAACTCAACAAGTTCATCATAATGAATAGGTATCCTCTTCTAAGAATTTACAACTTTTTTGATCTGTTGACAGGATAAAGGTAGTTCTCAAAAGTGGATCTCAGTATTGGATATCATAATCTAATGTTGAAGTATGAATATATTAAATAAATTCATTCCGTACAAGGTATGTAAACAATGAGTTTATGATAATGCCCTTCGGACTTACAAATGCCTCCAAAATTTTCATGGATTAGATGACTATATTTTTTAGACATTACATCAACCAATTTGTGGTATTGTTTATAAATTATATTCTTATCCTCTTCAAGAACTAAGAGGATCAGGAATAAAATTTAAGACTTTTATTTGTTATATATAAGAAAGATGATTTGTATTCCATGTTCAGCAAGTGTGACTTTTGATGTAGCAAGTCATGTTCTTTGGGCATGTGATCACAAGTGATAGAATATATGTAGACCCTTCAAAAAAATCAATTGAGTAATTTCCTAGAACCTCTTGTGACACATAAATATATAGTTTTCATTGTTTATCAAGGTATTAGCAATGTTTTCTGAGAAATTCCTCCCGATTTTCAATCATGCTAAATAAGTTAACAAGGAAAGGGGTAAACTATTTTTGTATAGAAGATTGTGTGGAAAGATTCAAAGAGATAATGAGAGGTATTATCACTACACATTTACTCACAACAACAAAAAGTGGAGAATGTTTTGTGATATACACTGATGATTCCAAGAATATATTGGGTTTTTTACTCTTACAATATTATAATGTGATAGCCTATGCTTTAGGGAAGTTGAATATCCTTGAGAAAAACAACCCGACGCATGATTTAGAGCTAGCAGTTTTGATTTCGGATTAGAAAATATTGCAGCACTACCTTTATGGTGAGAAGTGTGATACATATACCGATCATAAGAGACTAAAGTATATATTCACAAAAAAGTAGCTCAACATGCATCAAAGGAGATGGTTAGAGCTAATCAAATACTATGATTTCTCTATTCACTATTATCCTTGTATAAAATACAAGGTAGCTAATTCTCTAAGAAGAAAGGAACATTCTACTCTATCCTTGTTGTGGATTGAGAAATACCCTATCTTCATAAATATGTAAAGGATGTTTTTTAAATCATAAAGGATGGGAATACACCCTACCTTGACCAAATTATTTTCCAATAATCTATCAGTGAGAATATTAAGGAGGACCAAAGTGATGATTCAAAGTTGAAAAATATGGTGAATTCAGTAATGGAATGGAAGATGCAAGATTTCCATATTGATGATGATGGTGTATTTCGATTTTCAATGACAATTTGTATACCATCTGATCCAGAGATAACGAAAGAGCATCTGAATTACGGAAATAGATCAATATTCTCTATTCACCCAAAGAGCACAAAGATGTATGAGGATCTTTGAGAGAACTATTGGTGGGACAATATGAAGAAGGATATTTTTGAAAATACATCCAAGTCTCTAGTATTTCAATAAGTGAAGGCTGAAAGACAAAAGTCTAAGGGGATGATGCAACCACAACCCATACAAACATAGAAGTGGTCTAACATTACCATGGACTTTGTCACTGGACATCTAAGGACATCCAGAGAAAATAATGCAATATGGATCATTAAGGATCATATTACAAAGACAATTCAAGTTTTCGCAATTCAAGAGGAATTCTCATTGGATAAAATTTCAGGGATATATATAAATTTAGGGGTGAGGATGCATGGAGTACCACTATCGATTATATCCGAATGAGATCTGTAATTCCCCTCAATGTTCTGGAAGATCATCTAACAAACACAAAGCACAAAGTTAAAATTCAATATGGCTTATCATACTCATACCAATGTCCATTTTGAGTGAACTATTCAGACAATAGAATAAATCTTGAGAGTGGTTTTTTTCGGACTTCAAAATAGGATGGGACCAATATCTACATCTTCATGAGTTCTCTTACAACAATAAATTCCACTCCAGCATCCAAATGGATCCATATGAAGTCCATTAGGGTAAAAGGTGCATAACATTGTCTTGTTGGGATGTAGTTGCTGGACGTAAGTTGCTAGGACCTGAAATCAACAAATAAATGGTTCAAAAGGTGAAAATCATTCAGCATCACATCAAGGCATACTGAGGTTGACAAAAGAGTTATGTAGATAATCATCGATGGAAACATGAGTTTAATGTTGGGGATATAGTATTCCTCTAAATATATCCACAGAAGAATGTCATGATATTTGGGAAGAGTGGAATGCAAAGCGCCAGGTACATCGTCCCCTTTGAGATTATTTATCATTATGAAGTTGGGGACTATCGACTAGCACTTACACCTACCATTTATAAAATACCTGATATATTGCATGTATCCTTATTAGATAATAACATACTAGATCATACAAATGTACTATCTTAAAAGGGTTTATAGTTTGGAAAATTATCTTTCATATGAGGAATATCTAGTTAAGATCTTGAATTGTAGACATAATGATCTGTGCAAAAAAATACCCACCAGGTCAAATTACTATAGAGGAAGCATATGTATGAAGAGGAAACATGGAAAACAGAGGAAGCGATGAATGAGAAGTTCCCTCAATAGTTGTTGGAAAATAATATAAAACAAAATTTAGAGGGTGAAATTTCATAAGGGGGGAATAATGTAATGACACAATTTTTTGTCAATGGTCATTTTATTCTTATAGTTAGGTCACATAAAATCACAATAGGAAACAAAATGCACACATCATCCCTAAATAATCTACCAAATGTGATGTTCCCTTTAAATCCCCACCATTAAATTTTTTTTCCACTTATGTGATTTGAATTTTGAAAATATAATATACACAATTGAGATCACCAATATATTTAGAGTCTTATTGGAAAAAAATAATTTTAGGGGAATAGTAACTTACTCATATGAATGGTAAACTAGCCAAATGAATAGTAACATCACCCATGAAAGTATAAGAATAATATAGGCACCATATAAATAAGAAAGAATGTTTTAAAAATAAATAATTAAGTGTTGGTATTTTTTTGAGTAATAAATATTTAGATATAATTTTAAATTGGTAAATTTATTTAAAGTAAAATTAATTTTCATAAAATGTATTCCAAAATAAATATTTTGGATTCTTATGATTTTAAGAAAATGTTATGTGTCCTCATGAAAATTTTGAAATTATTATAAGATCATTTTTAAATTTAAAATATGTAATTTTCTAGTAAAAATGGTTTTATTTAAAAATTAAATTCTACATACTTAGAAATTTTTTTGATAAAAGGAATTCCATTTTTGAATTCTACACATCAAAAAATTCGTAGCATGTATTTTTTAGATTTTTATGAAATAAATTAATTTTTTTGAATAGTGAAATGCGATAATTAACCAAATATGCTAAATAAATAAATTTATGTATCATTCATGAGTCATGGATGATGTAAATTATAAGAACCCGAGTTTTTAGAATGGGTTAAAATCCTGACCCTGTTTGAATTTTTGACTTGTTACTTTGAAAACACAAAAAAATCTAGGATGTTCTAGAAATTTCAAGATTACATGTAGTGTACTAAAATGTACATGTAGTGTGTGGGTTAGGCGTGTACTATTTGTGTGCTGACCAATTAAATGTTGTGTGGGGACCATGTAAGAATTTCTTACTACATGGCGTGTAGTGTAACTTGACATAATGTGTATCTTCTTTCTATGTACCGACTGAATTTTAGTTGTGTGTTGACCCATGTGGCATGTCTAAGTCATGTGGATACCTTCGTTTAAGCCAGAGTATAGAAACATCTACTACTCGGTGTGTATTAATTCATACACACCAAGTAATTTTATTTTTATTCGCATATGTGGGAGTGTTTCATGTTTAATTTCCAGAACTATCTTCGTCTTCCAAGTTTCAGACATAGATGCTCTGGGAGGCTGAAAACGTTTCTTCTTCAAGATTATTCACCCGAAATTACTTATACAATCCATTGGTGGTTGTAGTATCACAACGAGAAGGATAAACTTGCGCATCCTATTTCATTCTAATTTATTTGATTCACACACCGTAGTTTCTATATGACTCAAATTTTTGGGATTTGACAAAAACGTAGATCTACGAAGAAAATCTTTGAATTGGAGCTCAATATCAAAAGTTCCTACGTCTATTCATCTTAAGTAGGTGGTGCATACCTTCTTCTGTGTTTTCGTGGTCATTTGGGGATTGTGTATTTTTAGCGAGACATCGGGTATTTATCGAGACCCTTGTTTAATTATATTGAAATGATTGTATGCATTATGGGATGTTGTTGGGTATACCCTTATCATCTTATTCTTGAGTGAGGCTAGGTTAGAGGCCACTTATCATTTAGGGCATTTTGGTCGGGGTTCCAAAAAAGATATAATTGAATTGTTATGAATTGAACTGTTGGGTTTGAATTGTTAAGCATGATTCAGTTTGTGAGAGGATTTCCAGACATTGGTGCTGGTATGGGACAATCCATTGCTAGTTCTATTCAAATGTTTAATGATTTTTCTCCTAATTACAGTGTTTCTATTTTTTATATATATGTGATGCATGATATTGTATATGATGGAACCTTCAGGTTGTGTTGGGTGTGGCCTGGATATTGTTGAGAGATGTTGATCATAGGCATGCCTTAACCCGAGATACATTGGGTGGTTTTACAATGGGATTGGGCATCATGGACGTCAGATTGAGGTAGTGTGACAGTTAGGATGGGCATGGCCCATGTTACATGGATGGAGAGGCCATCAGACTTGAACGACATGGTCACAGGGAGATGAGGTGTCAGAGTTGTTTTGACTTGGGAACTTATTTTGGTGATTACTGATCACCTGGAACATTGAGTAGTGTGAACACAGGTAGATTCTGTGATGAGGTACATTTGACCACTAGTTGGGTAGAGGCCCCCAATAGATGTGGTTAGGTACAATTGGTTTGGGGGTGCTTCCCAAATGAATCCACGTGGAAGGTGAGGGGCCGTTAGGGGATAGCGTTGAGGTTATCAGGTTTGGGGTAGAGGATCACCATTATTTGAGGGAAGACATCACTATCCCTTCAGTTACTGATTTGAGGGGAGACATCACTACACCTCTGATTACTATTTGAAGATAGGCATCGATGCTCCTCGAGTTATTGTGCCATGGGTAGGCTTTGGATTTAGAGTAGGGTCACTATTGTTTGGGAGTGCCTTCAGGATGTCAGTACTTGATACACGAGGTGTCAAGAGGCACAAATTTCCCTTTACATGATAGAGATTCTGGCATTGGCCAAAGAAGGTGACACTCCATGGTGGTTGTTGAGCACCTGTGGATTTTATGTTAATTTTTGCATCATACTATTTATTATTTTCCTTATAAATACATGCCTTCTTGAACACTTATATTAGGTACGCACCATTGGGTGGTATCCTACTGAGACTCATCTTACACCTTGCATAGGCCCTTCAGGATGTTTGTAGATTTTATGTATTTACATGCAAGAAAGAGACCAGCTTCATGAGCTAGATTGTATTAGTTATTGAATGGTGATGGTATGGACCTTGAGTTCATTCCTA
This sequence comes from Viscum album, assembly GCA_963277665.1. Taxonomy (NCBI): domain Eukaryota; kingdom Viridiplantae; phylum Streptophyta; class Magnoliopsida; order Santalales; family Viscaceae; genus Viscum; species Viscum album. Next base: position 527,764,631 of record OY728150.1, read on the forward strand.
GCTGGAGTTTAAATTGTTTTTCTTTCTTTTATGTATCATCGTACATACCTTTTTAATTGTAGCAACTATTGGTTAGCGATTTACACCCCTCTGTATCTTGACTTGCTACAGATGCATGGATTGTCTGTTCTAGTAGTTCTTACATGTTGATCCAGCATGCGGTTGTGTTTTCTATCTAGTGTTTTTGTTTCTACCTTGCTTTAGTTGTTTATCTGCTATTGATTATGCTTCCGCTCTGTGGGTCTAGTTTTAGTCTGCTGAGTAATTTATTTCCACTACATGTTATATGTTATTGCTCGAACTAGTACCATTATTATCCTCTGAGCAGGTATAGCCTCCCCACTATACCTATCAGAACCTCACTTCAAGTCAGTGGGTTGTGGAGTCTGAGGAGGTGCGCCTACGGTAGTAACACCCGACCCATTTAGCACTGTTCAGGTGGCTATTCAGGTCTAGGATGTTACAATTTGGTATTAGAGGAGTTCTTGACACGTATTTAGTAGAAGTGTATTTCTAGAAACTAATGATATTGATAATTATCTTTTTATTTATGGTGGTTTACTATATGGGATATGGTATACTGGAGATAAGTTATAATTGGAACTTGGTTTCTAGCTTGTGCTTGGGTGCCTGCTGCCCCAGGTGTGAGGGATGGACCAAGTTTCCTTGGGTGGGAATTTTTGTTTTTCTTTTGCTCAGATTACAGTTTATATTATTTCCACCACATTGGAACACATGGTGTGTGTTTTTATTGATTGTGATATGTTACCCTTGACCCAGTGTGGTAAGGGATAATTGGACCTTGGTTCGGTACGACAATGAGATATTGTTTGGATTTTGATACGCACATTTTTAGGGTATTTCAATTTCATAACTACACATATGCTTCGTGGGGTGATAATACCATTTGAATAATATCAGCTGCCATTCTATAGATTCTTATGAAATTTAAAGGCTGAAAATACTGATAGAATTTCTTGTTGAATGGAATGTAAGATTCCATGATTTATATATATTATAGAATTCTTTGTGGAAGGGTTTTTTGGTTTGGCACTAGTCTGTGGGAGAATGTACCATTGTTGAAGTGATTTTTATTATTAGGATTGGGTGCCTCTATCATCAGTTTGAAGAAACCTTGGTTGTCAGGATGAGCCTAGCCTACAGTATTTTTAATATTTGGCTCTATTGAGGGCGGGTAATGAGGCCGTGAGGCCGGGATGCTGTGGGCATGGGTTGCGATAAGGGAGAGTAATGGTAGTTGTTACATTTCTCCCCTTCACTAATTCCCTTATCGGTGTTGAGTATATTATGTGTGTGTATATATATAGGGTTGTCTTAAGATTAGGGAATTTAATGGGTTCCTCCAAGATGATTCAGATGGAGGGTCAGGAGGGAGATGGTATAGTGCCCTAGAATCAGGATCAGGTTCAGGATCCGGTGCAGGCAAAGCATGTACCGCAGGTATAGGCTCAGGGACAAGATCAGAATCAGGATCTAGTGTTAGTAGGGAAATATCCATCTTTGGTAGAATTCGGGTGGTGGCTCGACGAGCAAATCTAGTCTAGTCAGGTATGTGTCTTGTAGGGGATCGACAGAGTTGTGCAAGGTACAAAGACCACTATGGAATATCTGACGAGGGAGTTCCAGTTGTAGAACCCACTGCTTTTTTATGTTGAGGGTGGTCCATATGAGGATGAGAACTAGATAGAGAGCATGTATAGGATCTTCGAGTAGCTCGACATGCCTCATGGGTGGAGGGTCAAGCTAGCGACATACATACTGAGAGAACTCGTGAAGCATTGGTGGGATGTGCAGGTTCAAGCTCATAGATATGAAGGGATGGAATGGAAAGAATTTGAGGATAGGTTCTTCGAGAACTTTTACCTAGACACACTGAGGGAAGAGAGAGCTCAAGAGTTCTTGAGCCTTCAGTAGGGAGACATGTCTATTATGGACTATGCAACATCTTTCACTGAGTTGTCTCGCTTTTCACCTGGTATGGTAAGTGACAATTCAGAAAGGGTGAGGCACTTCGAGGATGGATTGTGACATGCAATTCGGATCCAGGTAAATATATTTAGGCTTGGTTCGTGCTCAAAGGTGGTGAATCAGGCACTCATAATAGAGGGAAATTAAAAAGAGAGGTCCCACTTAGGCCAGATGGCTATTTTAGGTGATGGTTCAGAAAGTAGGAAATGAGTTCGGGATGAGTTCCAACTAGGAATTCAGGCCAAGGAATCATTTATAACACCTTGAATTAGTTCATCAATGGTTTTATTTCAGTGCGGAAAGCCAGGGCATGTTCAGACTCACTAAGATAGGCCTCCAATGGAGTGTCGGGCTTGTGGATAGGTCAAGTATCATCAGAGGTTCTGGAGGCATCCTTTTGAGACAGATAACAGGTAGGGACTAGGATAGACTATGGCATTTGGGTTCAGATCAAGGTCGATACAAGGTGGTGGTAACTGTGGTTCAGATACATGTAGATAATGTGGCAGAGACAGTGGGACCCATCTAAGGGGTCAGTGGCTGGTGACTGGAGCAACATTGCAGGGAGGTCAGGCATTAGGCATTTTTACTTTAGGCTAGGTGCATGCCATAGAGATTTCAGTGGCTGAGGAGGCTGGTGATCCGACAAAGGTCAGAGATACTCTGTGGGCATGGCTGTGATTTTCATTTTTTCTTTTGGCTTGGCATGTTAAGGCTTGTCTGAATTGAGTGAATGAGGTGCACATGATTTAGTCAAACTAAGAAGATGGTGGTCAGTGGGTTTGTCGCCATTTTGAGTGCTTGATATATTTATTTATATGTATGAGATGTGTGGCATCAGAAGCATCGAGGATGCGGGTTACTTGAGGTGTTGTGGGCATCAGGGCATCGAGGATGTGGGTTATTTGTGGTGCCAAAGGCTTGGGGGGCATCGAAGATGTGGGTTACTTGAGGTGCATGGCCCCAGGTTTAGCTTTGAACTTACATGGGATGCAGGACCTCATGGAGGTTGATACAATGTGGTGTGGAATGTGATTGGGAGTCAGAATTACACGGGAGCACCGATGAGGTTCCAGGGAGACGATGCATCCCAGGAGGACTATGGGTCTAGGAAATTGGTATTTGGACATTTTCTTGATTGTGGAATTGGTTGGTTTGAGACCGAGATAAGAAATTCATTAGGTTGGGTTCCCATTGGGGATTAGTGTGTTCGATACATCATTGGGTTTTTTTTGTAGTTCGAGGATGAGCTATGTTAAGGTGGGGAGATTGTAACAACCCAAGTTTTTAGAACGGTTAAAAATATTAACCTTGTTTCATTTTTGGACATGTTTTTGAAAAAACTTGTAAATTCAAGGAAGTTCTAGAAATTTCCAGATTACACGGCATGTACTCCAATGTACACATCGTGTGTGGGTTTGGCGGGTACTATCAGTTCGGTGACCACGTAGATGTTGTGTGGTGACCGTGTAAGAATTTCTTACATCATGGTGTGTAGTGTTACTTGACACACTGTGTATATTCCTTCTACATACCGACTGAATCATTGTCGTGTATTAACCCATGTGGCATGTCCAAGCCATGTGGCTACATCTTTTTAAGTCAGAGTATGGACAAAGCTACTACATTATTTGTAGTCCTTTATACACACTATGTACTTTTTTATTTTCTTATATGGTAGAGCGCCGTGCCAAATTACCAAAAATATATTCTTCATCCCCATTTTCAAATTATGATACTCTACAAGGATGAGAACGTTTTTTATCTTAGATTCTTCATCTGACATTCATTCTTCAATCTGTCGGTGGTTGTGGGATCGCAACAGAAGGATAAACCCAGACACCATCTTTCGTTCTAGTTTCTTTGCCTCACACACCGCAGTTTATATCTGAGTTGAAATTTCAAGATTTTACGGGAACATAGATCTACAAAGATATACATATAATTAGTTCTCGATATTCAATGTACATATGTCTATGAGTCTCGGGTAGGTGGTGCATAACTTCTTATATTTTTTTATGATCATTTCGGGGTTGTAGCTTTCTTAGCGCGACGTCGGGTATTGAGTGTGACACTTGTTTGATTATATTGAAATGACTGTATGCATTGTGGGATTTTTTTAGGCATTCCCTTATCATGTTATGCTTGATTGAGGATGGGTTAGAGGACACTGCACATTTGGTGCATTTTGGTCTGGATTCCAAACTGGTTATAATTGAATTGATGTGAATTAAACTGATGACTTTGAATTGTTAATAATGATTAAGTTTGACAGAGGCTATCAAGTCTTTGGTGCTGGTATTGGATAACACTTTGCTAGTGAAATTAATCTATTTAACTATTTTTTTGTTTACAGTGTTTCTATTGATTATATATATGTGATGTATGATATTTCATATGCAGGAACCTTTAGGTTGTGTTGGGTGTGAGCAGGATATTTTAATGTGATGCTGATCATAGGTTGGGATTGGCCCGGGTTACATTGGATGGTTCAACAATGGGATTGGGAACCATGGATGTCAGCTTGAGGTAGTTGGACTATCAGGTTGGGCATGGCCCGGGTTACTTGGATGGTGAGGCCATCGGACATGAGCGACATCATCGCAGGGACATGAGGGGTCCGAGACATTGTGTCTTGGGAATTTATTTGGTTGATTACTTCTCACTCAAAACATTGAGTAGTGTGCACATAGGTAGACTCTATAACAAGGTGCATTTTACCACTCGTTGGGTAGAGGTCCTTGATAGGTGTGGTTAGGTACAATTGGTTTGGTGGTTCTTGCCATATGAAACCATGTGGAATATAATGATCCTCCATGGGATAGCGTTGAGGGTATCGGGTTGGGGGAAGAGGCACTCCGTGATTTGAGGGCAGACAACTATGTTTATATGGTTACTGATTTGATGGCAGACATCATTGTTCCTCTGGTTACTAATTTGAGGGCTGACATCGATGACCCTCTTGTTCCTATTTGAGGACCGGCATCGCTGCTCCTCTAGTTTTCGTTCCATGGGCATGTGTGGGATTTGGATCAGGGTCATAATTGTTTGGGTGTGCCTTCAGGATGTTAGTACTTGAGACACGAGGTGTCAGGAGGCACATGGTGCTAAGTTACATGATAAAGATTCCGGAATTGACCAAAGCAGGTCACAATCGATGGTGATGACTGAGAACTAGTGGTGTTTAGGTTTATTTGTTGATCATATTTTTTATTTTTTTCTTTATAAATTCATATCTTCATAAACACGTATATTATTTATGCACCATTGGGTTCCATCCTACTAAGATTCATCTCGTACCCTGCATGGTCCCTTCAGGATTCATGTAAACATTATGTATTTAGGTTTAGTAAAGATATCAGATTTAGGAGATGTATTATATTACATATTTCATGGATATGGTATGGACATTTAGGTCATGCCTAGGTAGAATTTACTTTATTTTTCCTTCTTTCCTGTATAAGCATACTTACCTTGTTTATTGTATCTTTTGTTGCTTATCCATTGGAACCCCTTAATATCTTGAGATTCTATGGATGCATAAATTTTTTGTTCAAGAAGTTGTTACAAGTGGTTTCAACATGCGGTTGTGTTTACCTTCTGCTGCTGTTGTTTCTACCTTTCATCTATTGCTTATTTTATCTTCATTGTGATTATGCTCTGTTCCACTGAGTCGTTTATTTCTACTACATGTTATATTTTATTTCTTGGAATAGTAACATTATTATCCTCTATGTGGGTATAGCCTCCTAACCATACCTATCGGATCCTTGCTGCTAGTCGGCAGCCTTTGGCATTCGAGGAGGTGCACCTAAGGTAGTAACACCCAACCTATTTAGCGCTGTTCAGGTGGATGTTCAAGTCTGGGACGTTACATAAATGGCTATTAGTTCAAACTCACATGTACAAATTACTTTATTTAACATTAGGAAACCTCACTATTGCTTATCGTGGTCAAAATAATGAACTAATGAATAATATAAAAAAGAAAACATTCATATCCTCTACTATAAATACCACACATCACGCATTTCAATTTTGGATCCACTCCTATATACTACCCAAAAATATTCCCTAGTCCCCCCCCCACACAAATCCAATATCTCATGTCCTTATTAAAATATCAATCCTAGGTGCCTTGAGGAGGATCTCAAGAGGTAAATCCACTCTCTTTTCATTTAATTTACTTTCAATTTTTTTATTTCCTCATCTTCCCTCATTAAAATGGCATGATAACTCTAGTAACTTAAATATACTATAATTATATCTTGTTATTCGAATATACAACATTAAAATCCCCCCCCCGCTCATCTTCAAAATGAAATTGTTTCTCATGATGTGTCAATTTACCGACATAGTGGATGATGCACTTTCATTTTCCTTTAACTTTGTCAAAGATATTAGTAATACCATTAAATGGTTCAAAAAATATTTTAATGTTTATTTTATAACCCTTTTATGTTCTATAAATTACTTATACTCATAATAATACCAGATAAAACAAAATGAGTTCATAGCATTCGAAAAACAACCAAAATTAACCTAAAACGAACATCATTAACATTAATCAAATGAATTATCCTCATAGAGTATAAAAAAATACATATTATGAATATTTAAAAATATTTATTATCATTAATAACATATAATAACAATTTTGGATGTCTTGTCTCATTGTAAATTAACTTCCATTCAGGAATACAAAGTGAACCGATTATGGAAAACCTGAAAATAAAGGCTCCTAAACGATGAAATTAAACACTATAACTCATCCCAAGGAGAAATAAAGAACATAATAACATAATAATGAATCATTTTATTTTTTTAAAGGATCACTAATTGTTAATTAACTAATATAATGTGATTATACTGGATATTAACATGAATTATTCTTTCAAACAAAATATACATGGAATTCTTAAACCCAGCTCTCTTTCTTTGAGTATTCCCTCTTTCACTCCATTTTCAGAATTTTTATTCCCTAAAAATCATTTATTCATCATTATATTACCTTTTCTAGGATATACATATCTCTTCTAGTGTTTATAAAAACACATTATTTCCAAAAAGTACCCTTCTTTATAAAAACACAGCTTTTACTGCCCAAGATTATTTACATCACTCAATGTTGATTATTATCATATAACATATGTTATTACCTATATCATTTTGGAACCCAATGTTTATGAATATATTATTATGAAATGAAATATATTAATTTCCATGGGTTATTATATGTGCATTAATGGTATATGTTCTTTGTCGCATGTATGATAATGTAAATGTAGTGATGTGATGGGTGCGCTCAGAATTATATAGTGCAATATAAATGTTATGATGTGATAGGTGCACCCAGAATTATATATCACTCTAATGAATTTGGTAATTTGAAAAAACTCATGATTAAAGTTAAATATGAGGGAAAATGATTCTATATTTGTTAACAATTATGTGTGGTAGTTGGCCACTAAGACATGATAATTCATTTTTATGCATTGCCACATTCCATGTTTTTTCATAATGTGTCATCTCATGATTATAATCATATGCACAAGTTATTATGATAAAGATTATTATCAAACCATTTCATATTGTTTCATGTTCTTATCTATCCACTTATTCGGATTTTAACTTTCAACTTTTTTGAAGTATATCCTCAAGTGACTACTTGTACTAAGGATTATTCAAGATCCAATATGAAGCTAGATAAGAACGAATTAAATAAGTGTTTATGTTTAAATTTGTAAATGGTATGTATGGTTCTAGTTTTTTCAAGATACTAAACCTTTGGATCCTCAATTTCTAATGAATTTATATTTTGTATCATTAAAATGATGTAATAGTAATGTAACAAAAAGAAGGGCCTCAATAACTCATATGAAGAAATATCTATACTAGAGATAAGAAATTGAACTTCTTAATCACATATCAGGATCCCACTGTCTGTAATAATTTCATTCATTATAATTTGAAGGCTAATTTGTATCAAAGGATATATTAAATACTATACTTTTTATAATAATACAATTTTCGAATATGGTATATCCACAAATCATTATTAGGATTGACTAAAATATCGTTTTTCTGAAAATATTTTTACTTGGTGTTTTGAATGATAACTCCATTGTTATTGTGATTGTGAAATATTGACATGTATTATCATGTGGGGATTAAATAAAAGAGTATGATAATCCTTAAATAAATAAAGTGTTATATATTTTTGAATTTATGATCATAGTACCTACCACCACATTTCATATAACTTTGAGTTCATTTATAATAATTTCATAAGCATAGCCTTCTCCCCTTTTCCACTTACGTGGTAAGTTCCCATGAAATTTTTTGGAATTGGTGTAAGATCCTAGAATTTTTTTATGGTACAAATGTTTTATTTTCTAGTTAAATGTGGTTTTAACATCCCTTTTGGCTTATACCCTATGGTGGGTCATGGACCAGTTGGGTAGTTTTGGGAATGAAGAGGCGGGAAGGATGGGTACTGGTTGTAGGCCAAATACACGACATGTAATTCGATTACACGGTGTGTATGTTGATTACTCAGCATGTAATGGTTTGTCCAGGACCATTCACAATGTGTAATGGTATTTCAATAGGAAGAGAAAAATGATAAATACACAGCATGTAAGGAAATTACACATCATGTTATTTCCCAACAAATTTTAATTAAAATAGAGGTAGGAGCCTCTGTTTTGGAAATAAAATCTTACATCTCCTATCTTTCACACATTGGATCCCACTTTGAGGCCTAAAGGTATGCTTTTATCTCAGTTTCATATTCTAAGTCTATTTAGTTCACCATTGGTATTTTTGATTCCACATAAGTGACTGCTTGATTCTATTTTAGCTACTTTGGATTCTTTGGAACAACAGATGCACTGTTTGGGTTTTGGCTCAAATGACCTGATTGTTTGTTCTTCACCCATTATTCATATTTCCCCTAAATAAAGGTGAATCAGAACATGAAACTTTATTATCACACATTCCCAATCTATGGTAGGTGGTCTATACATTTCTTTTGACATATTTTACTTTTTAGAGTGATTATCCAATATTCCTCCCATTGAACATTCCAGTGAAACCCCAATTTTGGATCAGGATACTTTTAGTAGATGTGATCGGGCCTATTTAAAATTTCCATATATTCCATTATAGTTTGATGGCACCTATTACCATAATTAAGGTCACCCATGGGGTGTACCTAACAAGAATTCCTTATGTAAGACTTGTTTATTTGGATAAGCACCTTAAATGGAACTGTTTATATGAGTGGGTATACTCATGTGGAATGTGATTCATGTGAATGGGTAAACTCATGTTGTGTGTGATATATGTGAGGGGGTATATGCACTAAATTAATTTCCTTAAATACAGGGTTGGGTATACCCTTAATACTATTTTTAAATATTTTTTATACTTTTGACTGTTTGGTGGGTAATCCCATGGTGTATGATAAAATGGAAAATACGAGTTGTTGTACTCGTATGTAATGGAATTGTTAAATGGTTTATATGAGTGGATATACTCATTTAGAAATGAAATAGTTAATATGAGTGGGTATGCACATGTGGGTTAAATTTAATGAATGAATGATAGATTCCATGGACTCCTCTCCACGGATCTGGAATAGAATATTGGATGCCTTGGCTTGATTATTCCGCTTGGGTCTTGATTCTGTGGAATTCTTCAGGCCTTGCTACCCCATGGAACTAGATTTCTTGAAATCCCATAAGAATTGACTATACACATTCTCCTAGGACTCTGACTCGTTCCTAGACTGACTTTATTCGGGGATTCCCATGGGACTCAATGATGATGTCTTGGTCTTCTATATGCTGTATCAGACCATTCATGGTCAACACATTATTATATGATGAGGCCATGGGATACCTGAATTATTATTATGAAAAGGTCATGGATTTTTTATACACTTCACTATACATCTAGGTCATAGGTTTCTATTATGGTTTCACTATATGACATGGTTGTCTGTTTTTAATATGGTTGGGTGTATGTTGAGGTCATTTTATTTGTTTACTTTACTTATAGTTGTTTTGTTAGGGGATAAAATTTTTTATAGGGATCCATGAGAGGATGTTTCACATTACATGTTGTAGTAGTCTTATTTCCTAGGAATTTGCACTTATGTTACTACTTTACTTTCAATTTCTAGCCTGTTGCGTATTGTTGTTTGGAACTTTATAGCTCGTTGGGTAGAAACCTACTATGATGTTTCTCTCACACCATGTTTGTGCCTCCTTGGGGACCCTAAAAGATTAAATTGAAGCATGTTTTGATAAGGGAAAGCTCCAAAACACAGGTTGTTGACTGTTTCTTTGTAGTAGTGGGGCATGGGACCAAGTTGTTGTTTGTGATTCTATGAGAACTTTTTGTTATTTTTTTCCATTTTGGATACTTTTATTGTATTTTATTTCCCTAGAGTATTATATATTCTTTATAGATATATTAATCATCTACAACATTGATTATGTACTATTTTTGGATTGATAATCTATTCCTATCATGTATTAATTTTCAGTGGTATTCTTATTTGTTCACTTCTTCTATTGAATGTGTTTCACTTCCACTGTGATATACTCTAGAAATGAGGGCACAGTCTCCCCATTGACTCATCTTGGCCCTTAATTCTATTCATAAGCCACTGATATTTAGGGAGATCCACTCGAGGCCATGTGACCAACTAGGCTCGGGGCACTATTGGGTGTTATCCGGGTTTGGGATGTTACAAATTGGTATTAGATGAGTCTTTCCTGTTTGAAATACTATTTGGAACTAATAGAAAGGTATAAGAAGGAAATGGTATTTTGTGATAAGTTTTTTCCTTGAGTAGCTTTCCCATGTACTGGGAAAATCCCAATTCCCTTAAATAGAATTTTGATTTTCAAGATTTTAACAATTATAGTTGATTTGATTTCACCATTGGGTGACACACATGATTTTTTGTAGTAACTATTGATATTATTGGATTCTATTTATATTGAATCCTGATGAGATGAGCTTAATACATCTCATGAATCATATAGGCACTTGTTAGAAATAAAATATCATGTATTATTACATTCAATTTTGGAAAAATTACTTATTGCTTGCATTATGATAGATTTTGTGATAACTATGACTGCTATTTTTATAGGGTTGGTGCAGAGGATAGAGGAGTGAAGTTATCTTTCAATTCATAATAATTATGTGCCCTTATGGATTGGAAATGATGCACCAATTAAATCAACATACAAAAGTGAATCTGAAATGTGTGAATTGAATATGAACCATGTTTTTGGTTCTTGAGGTGTTATGGGCCCTCATGGATTTGAGATTGGTAAACCCTTGATTGAAATATATGAATAATTGATACAAGAAAATTAAAATAAATGAAATGTAAAATAGTGACTTGACCGAAACCCGACTTTTAAGTGGGAAATAGGTAGAGTTCCTAGTGGTTTGGTGACTTCTCATTATACAGTCCTAGCTTTAAGAGCAGGCTTTGGGATATGAATTTGTTTTAGGAGGGTTTCATCATTTCTTACACTTTTGTGCTACAACACTTTGTTGTCATTCTGTTATAAGGTGGGGGTTTTGAATTGCAAAGGCATTCCACCACTCTGATCTCTAATAGTGTGCCAAGTGGGTGGAGGCAACCATGCTCCAGAGGTGATGGTCCATCAGGTACTGAATGTTTTTCCCTTTAGTGCCCCTTGTGGCACTAGAGACTTCTATGGACATGTGAGATGAGGATTAAATCCTTGAAGGCTTATTTTTCATTATGATGACTTTTTAGGGGGCACCACAGCCTGTCTTGGTTGTGGATGAGCTGATGCAAGTATTCCAGTCATAGCTGCATCCTTCATTTTCAGGGGATGGCAATCCATAGGCTGTTGAGAAATGGATTTAGACCACAATAGATATCTTTGGTCATATAGAGACACTTATTAAGATAATTATAATTCATGACACTTATATACTACATTGAGGAGAAAATAATTGATGGGGTGTTCTCAACGAGGACGATGGGCTGTGAGATATGGGTTGGACAGTTTTCCAAACCCACATCAATGACTAATTATACCCCGAGACTCTATGGGTAGAGCAGTGTAGTGAGTTCATACGTCTGGAGCAGGGTGAGATGAAGGTTATGGAGTACACATCATTCTTTACAGAGGTGTAGCATTTTTCACCGACGTAGCTTGATGATGAGATGTCTAGAGAGAGACATTTCATGGAAGGTGTTCGAAATTCTATCAAATATCATCTCAATATGTTCAGATTGACTTCTATCATAGATATTGTGAATTAGACACTGATTACAGTGTCGAACCTAAGATAAGATGGAAGTGAATAGCAAGGTAGTACTGCTTCTCGACCTAGGAGACCTACATCTTCTGGCAGGAAGTGCAGTTTTGAGGCTTCCCATGATATGAGTGCTAGTCTGGCTGTGAGTACTAGTAGCTAGGTGTTCTATCATCAGTGTAGAATGTGATGCTAGATTAAGAATTAGTTCTACCACATCCCATTCAAGTGTTGATATTATGGAAGGATGGTTCACAAGCAGTGGTTTTTCTAGACTATCCCTCTAGCTATGAGTGGTTGGGGTTAAGATCCAATAGGAGGATCAATAGTAGGTTCCTCATCTCTATGTCAGGAAGGGAGCAAGAGCAGTGTTGTTCAGTTATTTCGAGGTAGTGGTTGTCATGGTAGAGGCATCCAGACACCAGTTACACCTAGAAATATAGGTGAACCTACTTTGGGTAGTGAGTTTGTGTCATAGGGTCATGGTACATTCTTAATCTATTTTGTACATCCTACCCTCGAGGAGTAGGGTTTCAGACCATCTATGGTGAGAGGTATGATCATAGTATCCTCTAATATTACATCTTATCTTTTTGGTATATGTGCATCTCATAGCTTCATATCTACACCAATAGATAAAATCCATAGTTTTTTTTTACAAGGTCTTCTATGAAAGTTATGATTCTAGACACACCGTTGGGAATAAAAAATAATGATGTTCGCCAATGCAGTGAGTGTTCACTTGAGTTTGGTTAGTGTCACACCATCAGGGATATTTATGTCCTTGAGATGACATGGTTTGAAATCATTCTCAGGATGTACTAGCTAGTACATTATTGAGATTACATTTACTATTATAGACAGAGGGTTACTTTCACATCACTAGATGGTGCATTATTTACTAAAAAAAGTGAATGTGATGTCCAGTCAAGAATAGATGGACCAGAGCATCATGGTATAGGTGGGATGGCAGTCCAAATTTCTAGTGTGTTCTTGAATGGTCATGGAGGGATTTGGGGAGACATTCCTCCTATGGTGGATCATTTTAGGGATGTATTCTTGGGTGAAATTTATGGTTTAAATCCTAAAATAGAGGTATTTATCCATTTAACTTGTTCTAGGAGATGCACCACTATCCATTCCTCCTCATAGGATGTAAATGACAGAGTCACAAGAGCTCAAGAAGCTGCTAGAGGATTTTTAGTTTAAGGGTATTATTCAACCCAGTACTCTTTTGTGGGGTTCACCGGTCATTTTTTTTTAAAATATAAACTGAAGTATTAGTCTATGCATTGATTATCGGAAACTGAACCAGCTGATTGTTAAAAATCTATATCCCTTTCCATGTATAGATGACACGTTCATTCATTGTCAAGGAGATTGACTATTTTTGAAAATAAATTTGAGTTACTGTTATCATTAGGTGTGTTTTTGACCTGTAGACATATATCGTACAAATTTTCATAGAAGGTATGGTTTATACGAGTATTTGGTTATGAAGTTTGGTCTCATGAAAATGCCAGAATTTTTCATGGAAATAATGAAATGAGTGTTCTATCCTTACGTTTATTATTTTGTGTTGGTATACATGGATGATAACTTGGTGTATTCTCACAATCGACATGACCATGAAAACAATCTTGATATCATTTTGAATATACTGGGAGAGCATCTGTTATATGTTAATCTAACAAAATGAATTTTTTGGATGGATCAAATTCACTTCCTAGGTCACAGCATCTTAGAGGCAAGAGTATCACTGGACCTAGAGAAGGTGGAAGCTATAGTTTCTTTAGAGTATCCCAATACCATTTTGTACTTTCAGAGTTTTTTAGGGACAGTTGTTTACCACATACATTTCTTATAGGACCTTTTTTCTTATCAACACCATTGATGGGATTGACTGAGAAGGGTGTGATGTTGGGCGGAGAAAAACGGGAAGTGATGGCAAGAGGGGGGGTGAATTTCCTTTTAAAAATAAATTAACAAATTAAAAAATCAGAGTTAAAGTGCAGCGGAAATAAAGAGGCAAGACACAAGAAATTGATAACGGAGTTTGACCAAAACCCGGCCTACGTCTCCGCTCCCAACTCAACCGTTGAGAGATTCTACCGCTTGCTTTTCAATGGTTTTAGCAAGAAACCCACTAGGCTTTGAGGTAGCACTAGAACCTATTACAGCTTGCTTTTGATGGTTGAGCAAGAACCCACTTTCTTTTAATGGTTGAGCAAGAACCCACTAGCCTTCTTACAGGTGAAGGCTAGCTCACCTATGACACAAGCCTTTTAAAAGGAAAGGCTTGAAGAAACCTCTTCACACCTTAATGGTGATGTGAAACCCAAAAGAAAGAGGGATGAAGAAAGAGTTTGGGGTTTGTTGGCACAAACCCAATTTTAAGCTCAAAATAAATAAAACACTAAAAACCGTAATTGGGAGAAGCCTTGGGCTCCTTTGATTGATTGATGATGTTGAAGGACGCTTCCAAGCTTCTTTGAAGGAGCTCCTTGGATGTGGAAGTTGTTGGAGCAAGGTGGGTTCCTTGAAGGAAGTCCGCCGGAGGTACGCCAAATGATGGAAAAAGTGTCCGTTGGCTTGTTATATGATCCGGTAAATGTTTGGGGCTTCCTTGGCCTTTATTTATAGGCATGGAACCCTTGGGGAGTCTTCGGAGCCGTTGGAGAGGCTTAAAGAGCCGTTGGAGGCCAAATGGGGGTTGACTGGTCAAAGCCAACGGCTAGTTTGACTGGGCTACCGGCTGGCCGGTACAGGTCCACCGGTTGGCCGGTGCCTTGGCAGGGGAGAAGAATTTTGGTCCAGGCTCCACCGGCTGACCGGTGGAGGAGCCACCGGCTGGCCGGTGGGGAGACAGTGGCTGGCCCATTGGTCTGGGTGCCACCGGCTGGCCGGTGACAGAGCCACCGGCTGAACGGTGGAACCTGGCAGTGGGCAATGCCTCTGCCAGGTCCACCGGCTGGCCGGTGCTATCACACCGGTTGGCCGGTGGACTGAAATTCAGTCCACTTGATGTGCTTCATGGCCCATTTCCTTGGAAATCTTTTGCCTATAAAACAAAAACACTTAAAACAATGTTAGACAAATAATAAGGTGATTGTGATCATGAAAATCAAACAACGAGGGGTTCGAGATGTACAACAATCTCCCCCTATTTTGATGATCACAATCACCAAAACAATTAAAGTAAAAACATAAATTAAAGGCATGCTTTTAATGAATAAATTGAAAATAAATGCTAAGCATGATCAAAAGGTTTCTCCCCCAATCAATCAAGAAATTTCTCCCCCTTTGTGATTATCAAAATAGCACGGGGCATAAAACTTGATTGAGGGAAAGGGTTTGAAAAACTAGATATGAGAATTGAAAAATCAATTGAGATTTTTGAAATTGAAATGAAAATTTGAATAACAGTTTGAATTGAAAGTTTTGAATCAAAAACCAATTGAAATTTGAAATTTGAAACCAAATGAAATTTTTGAAATTGAGAGTTTTGAATCAAAAATGAATTTAAATTGAAAAAAGAATCGAAAGAGATTTTTGAGTTTAAGAAAATTTCTCCCCCTAAATAAAACAAAAGATCATCGGGGAAACGAAACTATTTTTGGCCCAAAGAGACTCGCCAAAAGGGATTTTTCAATCCAAATTTGTTTCATGGCGGGTCTTCTCCTATAAAACTCGTCCGAATAAAAAATAGATTTGGGTTGACCGTACCGGGCATTTTTGCAATCGCATTCATAAATTAGGTGCCCGGGTTTTTTACAATAATTGAAAAATTTAAAACTAGAGCTCCCCCTTACAAAAATAGGTGGAGCATGGGAGGAGGAAGCTACATTGGTATATCCTATCCCTTGGGTGGTTCTTGAAATTCGTTGGGAACCAAGCAATTTTGAAAGATTTTTTTCCCCTTGGGTGAATTTGGCTAGAGATTCTCTAAGGTCCTTGATGGTTGATTCCAAAGAATCAACATTGGGGAAATTTTGGATTTTTAGGGAGAGTTCCTCCTTCTCTTTGAGAAGTTGGTCTTTTTCAGAGGAAAGCTTTTTGAAATTCTTTTTCAAAGAAACAAATTTAGAAGAAAGTTCATGAAAACCATTTTCTAATTGGTCTCTAGCATGTTGGAGTTCTTCATATGACAAATGATTGAAAGAATTTGAAGAACTAGAAGACGAGGAAGAAGAGTCGGAAGATGATACCTCATGTTTTTCCATTAGGCATTTTTTACCTTGGTCGCTCAAGGAGAAGGAGGAGAATGAAGAGGTGGAGCTATCACTCCATGTTGCCTTTGAAGCCTTCTTCTTCTCCTTTTTCTTGGCCCTTTTCTTGTGGAGTGGGCAATTGGGCACGGATTTTTCATCGGGTTCTTGCTTGTTGTCGGGTTCTTGCTTTTGAGCCTTCTTAGTGCCTTCATGGGTAAGTTCTAAAAGCTTCCAAATATCATGAGAAGATGTGCAAGAAGAAATAGGATTAAATATATTACGGTCTAAGCCACAATGAAGAGCATTCATGGCTTTTCCATCAAGCTCAAAATTTGCAATGTCTACGGGGGTCCATTTAGACTCATCGGAAGAAGTGAGGGTAAAACCATGCATAACAATTCTAAAAATAGGATAGCCAATACTTTTAAGAAATGTGGTCATGCGGGTTTTCCAAAAAGTATAATCGGTTCCATCAAAGAATGGAGCACGATCCAAAGAAAAGCCTTCGGGGGCGTAAGAGGTTGAAGCGGTAGAAGCCATCAAAAAGGATCTTTAATTTGAAACCAGTTAGGGAATTATTCAAATACTTCCTTTGATACCAATTGTTGGGCGGAGAAAAACGGGAAGTGATGGCAAGAGGGGGGGTGAATTGCCTTTTAAAAATAAATTAACAAATTAAAAAATCAGAGTTAAAGTGCAGCGGAAATAAAGAGGCAAGACACAAGAAATTGATAACGGAGTTCGGCCAAAACCCGGCCTACGTCTCCACTCCCAACTCAACCATTGAGAGATTCTACCGCTTGCTTTTCAGTGGTTTTAGCAAGAAACCCACTAGGCTTTGAGGTAGCACCAGAACCTATTACAGCTTGCTTTTGATGGTTGAGCAAGAACCCACTTGCTTTTAATGGTTGAGCAAGAACCCACTAGCCTTCTTACAGGTGAAGGCTAGCTCACCTATGACACAAGCCTTTTAAAAGGAAAGGCTTGAAGAAACCTCTTCACACCTTAATGGTGATGTGAAACCCAAAAGAAAGAGGGATGAAGAAAGAGTTTGGGGTTTGTAGGCACAAACCCAATTTTAAGCTCAAAATAAATAAAACACTAAAAACCGTAATTGGGAGAAGCCTTGGGCGCCTTTGATTGATTGATGATGTTGAAGGACGCTTCCAAGCTTCTTTGAAGGAGCTCCTTCGATGTGGAAGTTGTTGGAGCAAGGTGGGTTCCTTGAAGGAAGTCCGCCGGAGGTACGCCAAATGATGGAAAAAGTGTCCATTGGCTTGGTATATGATCCGGTAAATGTCCGGGGATTCCTTGGCCTTTATTTATAGGCATGGAACCCTTGGGGAGTCTTCGGAGCCGTTGGAGAGGCTTAAAGAGCCGTTGGAGGCCAAATGGGGGTTGACTGGTCAAAGCCAACAGCTAGTTTGACTGGGCTACCGGCTGGCCGGTACAGGTCCACCGGCTGGCCGGTGCCTTGGCAGGGGAGAAGAATTTTGGTCCAGGCTCCACCGGCTGACCGGTGGAGGAGCCACCGGCTGGCCGGTGGGGAGATAGTAGCTGGCCCATTTTTCTGGGTGCCACCGGCTGGCCGGTGTCAGAGCCACCGGCTGAACGGTGGAACCTGGCAGTGGGCAATGCCTCTGCCAGGTCCACCGGCTGGCCGGTGCTATCACACCGGTTGGCCGGTGGACTGAAATTCAGTCCACTTGATTTGCTTCATGGCCCATTTCCTTGGCAATCTTTTTCCTATAAAACAAAAACACTTAAAACAATGTTAGACAAATAATAAGGTGATTGTGATCATGAAAATCAAACAACGAGGGGTTCGAGATGTACAACATGTGATGTTTTTATGGTCATATTCAGGAGATTCAACCATTCAAGAGTTGAAAGGATGGTTGAAATCATCACTAGTTTTGATAATTCCAAAACAAGGAAAGAGCTACAGTATGTACTAATGAATCATTAGGTATTGGGATTGAAGAAGTGCTAATTTCAGGAGGTAAATTCATGGTGTATGGGTCTCAATAGTTGAGGCCACCTGAGAGGAATTACATGACATGCAATCTCGAGTTGGCCGGAGTTGTTCAAACATTGCATTGTTGGAGACATTACTTACTGGGATAGAATTTTGCTGTGTACACGGACCACATAAGCCTCAAGAATATTTTTAAACTGCATTATCTAAATATGAGCCAGTAGAGGTGGGTGGTGTATCAATATTAAATTGACATTTAGCTTTCTGAATTATTGGAAAAGGCAATGTAGTGGCCGATGCATTGATCAGGTGGACTCAAATACAGGCTGTGAGGCAGGCCAGTAGTGAGTGGCAACTTATGTCGTTGTACTCTGAGATGCATCTAGAGGTGAATGATAGTTAGGGAAATACCTATCTATCATCCTTTGTTGTTACCTCTACCCTACTGTATAGACGTAGGATGAGGATTCTATCATATTCTAAGGGACTAACTCTATGGGGGAGTGTGGTATGTGAGGATCCACATTCTAGTCGGACGGTAGGTGATCATGAGATCTTGAATATCCATGGACATGTTTGAGTTCTTGTGGATATACATGATGTAATGACATTTTAGTTTCACGATTCAGCTTGGGAAGTACACCACAGAGTCGCCAAAATGAACCATCACTTGTGATTTCAGTACTGGTGATTGGGTATGAAACATGAGGTAGCTGGTTTTGTTATAAGGTGTTCGACCTTTCAGTAGGTGAAGGTGGAACATCAGTAACTAGATTTCCTTTTACAGTAGTTAAATATTCTATAATGAAAATGGGATGACTTTGTGATGGATTTTGTTATAGCTTTACTGAGGTCGCCTCAATTTAATGATATTGTGTGGGTTGTTGTTGATAGGATCATGAAAGATTCTCATTTCATACTAATCAACGAGATGTTTAGTGTAGATGATCTAGTAATGGTTTATATCTGGGAGGTAGTATGGCTTCATGGGGTCCCTCATTATATCATTTTAGATAGGTATTCCTTATTTACATCTCGTTTTTTGGTTTGGTTTTTAGAGTTTGTAGGGTACACAGGTGCTCTGAATCCCAGCATACCACCCTTGGACTGATTGACCATTAGATAATAAGATGCAGGTGAGAGAAAACATGATATGAGCATGCATACTGGATTTTGGGGGATTTGTGGAGAGGCACATTCCCCAGTTTAAGATTCAACATAATAAAAGTTATTATGTGATAATACCAAAGGACCTTTTGAGGATTTATATGGTAGGATTTTTCGATCACCCCAATGCTAGTTAAAGTTTGGTGGGGCATCTTTACCAGGACATCATCTCATGTAGGAGACTTCTAAGAAGGTCCAATTATTTCAAAATCAGATGGATACTTTACATTCTCATCATATATCTTACACCGTTGTTTACAAATGATCATTATATTTCCAGGTTGGGGATTGGTTTTTCTTGTGTGTTTCACCATGGTTGGGACATAGATGGATCAAGAGATAGGGTAAGCTATCACAGTGTTATTTTGGGTTATTTGATATTTTTAACGGAGTCTGATCGATAACATATTTTTTTAGTCAACTTAGAGGAACCAATCCATGCATGGAATCTTCCACATGTCTCATCTATGCTACTATCATTAGGACCCATCTCACATTTTTTATTCCAAGGAGGTCGAGCTTCGAGTTGATGCTTCCTTTTAGAAGAATCCTTTTCTCCCAGTTGCATATTCAGACATCGTTTCTGTAACGACCCGAAATTTTGAATAAATATTGTTTCCTAATTTTATGTGTTATTTTATTTATTTTTATACTCAACAAAAATGTTTCATTTGATTACATGATTATAATTAAAATGAGACCGTTGGGTTTATATGGTTATATGACCATTGGTCAATATGACCGCTTGAAACTAAACGTTTTGATTATTGTCTCTATATACAACTAATCTTGGTTAATTATTATAGAAAGAAGATTCGATGGCCTCACCCAGTAGTCTTGGACCGATCGAAGCCCATCTAACAGAACATGGGAATGAGGTAACACCACTGGGCTTTGCTCTGGACCAAACCCAAGCCGAACTTCATTGTGTGAAGCTAGAACGGAATCACCTCTGCGAGAAGTTCAAACTGATATAAATTACTACTCGTGCGATGTTAGCCGAGCCTCCCTCAGATTCTCTCACTTTAGCACACCTTAAACTTAGGTCCTATGCTGGTGTGATAAGTGGCTATGTAAGGAGATTGTAACTGTCTTGTGTAATCCTTTGTTTTAAATAAAAATTGGGATTTCTTCTTATGATGAAGTTTATTAATTTTTAAATGACAGGATAAATATAGTATGCATATTTTTGATAAATTTTAGAAAAAGGATATTTTAAAAATGTTTATGTAAACCTTAAATAATTAAAAATGTGTAATGATTTTAAAAAAATGGTCTTCTACAATTATGTTCAGTACGAAATTTAGAGTCTAGTAAGATCAACTTGATTTTTGATGAATAGTAAATTGTGAATAGTGATTTTATTATTTGGATTAGTAATGTGTCCAAATGGATTAGTAATATCACTTAAAGAAAGTATTAATATAATCTAGGCACCTTGATTATGTAATGTGATTCAATAAAATGGTTAAATAACGGTTTCATAAATTATTATTCATGTATTAGTTTTTTCGGGTGAATAGTGTTATTTAATTAAAAATTTAATTAAAAATATTTAAAAAATTATTTTTATAAAATGGATTTCATTTTTGAACTCAGAGCGTCGATATTATGTTATGGTAATTTTTGGGGATTTTTCTGAAAAAATGAATTTTAGGTGAATAGTGTATTTATTTAAAAATTAAATTAAAAATATTTAAAAAATTATTTTTATAAAATGGAGTTCATTTTTGAAATTAGAGCATTGATATTTGGTTAAGGTGAAATTTTGGGATTTTTCTGAGAAAGTTGAATTTTCAGTGAATAGTAAAAATACAGTTTTAGGGTTTCGGTATGTTTAATGATTTCATAACTGTGTCATGATGATGTCATGAGATATTTTAAGGGTTGTCCGGCCAAGAGTGATGAATTATTGTTTTGGGGGCCCCATGTGGCCTAACTTCATGGTAAATTCCAAGGGAGAGCACATGGTTTTGAGAAAAGTACTTGTGAGGTGTCCCTTGGCCATTAATGCCTTGTCCCCTCACTTTCCCTATAAATACCCACCCTTTCCTCCTTTAGTTTCCACTCCCAACTCTCCCCCAACGAAGTTCTGGTCTCCTTACCTCCCAAGGAGTCCTCCCAAGGTGTCCCCAAGCCTTCAAGGTCCAAACCTTTGAGTTTTAAGAGTTACGTTTTAAGGTAAGGGATCCGACCTCTCTCTTTCACTTCAAGTATTCTCTTTTACGTCATTCATTTTATGCTCCATGTTCTTATGTTGGAGGATGTTCTTTTATAATCCTATTACTTCCATTTTCATGTTCATATAATGAGAGATCCCCTCTTACTCTCATTATTTCGTTTTATGATGTTTTAAGTGGCGTTGTTAAGCTGCCGAAATTTTTGTAACGGATTCTTTCTCCCTTCTCATTTTTCAAGATCTATTTTCATCTAAAGTATTTCAGGTTCCTTTTTATTATGTTGGGGTATGATATCTAAATTTATCATACTGATCTTTTATGATCATATGATGAGAGACCCCATTTGATCTCTTCAATTCAGTATTTTGAAGTTTTAAGTGGCGCTGTTAGGCTGCCGATTTTTTAAGTGGTTCTTCACCCTTCTCGTTTTGAAGTTCTACTTTCATGTCAATTATTTCAAGTTCCTTTTTGTTATGTTGGGGTATGATCTCTATATCTATCATACAGGACTCTTATGTTCATATGATGAGAGACCCCATTTGATCTCTTCAATTCAGTATTTTGAAGTTTTAAGTGGCGCTGTTAGGCTGCTGAATTTTATTTAGGAGATTCTTTCACCCTTCTCATTCTTTTCAAAGTTCTACTTTCATGTCAAGTCTTTCAAGTTCCTTTTGAATTATGTTGGGGAATTATCTCTATATCTATCATACTGAACTCTTATGTTCACTTGATGAGAGAACCTATTTGATCTTTTCAAATCATTTTTGTTGAAGTTTAAGTAACGCCATTAGGCTGCCGAACTTTCATAAGAGAAATCTAATTTTTGTCTTCCTTCCATGTTTTTCATTTCAAATGGTATGTCGTTGAAATTTCATTACCATGATCATGTATCCTTCTTATTCTATCCATATACTGTTTTATGGGTAATTTATGAATGTTTGACCCATTTTCCCTCTCTTTTTAATGTCTTCTAAAACCTCATAACATAGCAGTTATGCTGCAGAATTTTCGTCTCAAAATGTCTCTCTCTTTTTCTAAAGTTCTTTTATATTATTAAGTGAATACTCAAAGATATTTCTTCTAAAGTGGTATTCACATATATACCAAAATGTTCTATTTTAAATTCTGGGATTTACATACATGAAACCCACCTTCCTTTTCAGTGGGTTTTAAAGTGACGTAAAGATCATGTCTTTAAAGCAGTTTTTAAAACGTTGTGATTATGAAATGAAACCCATTTATTTTATGCTATATGGGTTATTTATGAAATTTATGATGATGATATATGTGGATCACATGATAATAAAAGAAAATTTAAGGGTGCGCCTTGATAGCACTCCAATGCATTGGGTAATGATGTAACCACTAGAGATTACAATTTTCACGATACCTTGGTGAATAACCTTGGTAATTTTCAAATGACACCTTGGGGATGGACCTTGGTGATATGTTCATGATTGTCTATGTTAAATGATGTAGCCACATCTTAAAGTTATGAAAAATGTTATTTTTTTTTTGTGATATTCCACATGATTTTTTTTTATCATGCCTTAAAGTTCTTGTTCATGACATAGTTGATGTATCTCAAGTTCACATGTTAAATGTTTCCCTTGTTTCCCTTACTGGGCCTTCGGCTCACCCTTTCATTTGATGTATGTCCCCAGGTTATGAGATTCATTAATGAACCTAGGATGAACATGAGGAGAAGCCTTTCAAGTGTTTAAGAAGACTGTTTTATGTTTTCATGTTTTAAGTTCCTGGTTTCCAAGACACTAACCTTAAAGATCCTCAGTTTTGTATAATGTAATGAAAGTTTATGTGATAAAAATGCGGGATGCTATAGTTGGTATCAAAGTATTGTTTAGTTATTTGTGGAAATTAGGATATGAAAAATTTAGGAAGAAGCCTATAAGAAAGTTTATATATAGGAAATCTTCTTGGTATTTTGGTGAGTATTGAGTAATGGGTTTCCAAGAAAATATATCCCTGTCTGGATATGAGTAGGTAGAGGTGGCTCTGGCACAGATATACATAGGGGTAAAACCCGAAAACACCGCTTTGAGCTAGACTCAAATGGGAACTGGTACACAACAACAGGCCTTGCTGCACTCTTGGTTAAGACACTCCCTGGGGATATGCTTTGGTAAATTCATAAGCTTAGTATGAACCATTGTTAAAGGAACAAATATAAAATAAAATAAAGATTCACATAAGAATATATGATCATGGATAACCAAGATGAGAACCTAGGGGATCACAAGTTAGGGTATATTTTTCTTCTACGAGTTATCCTTATATGCTTTAAGTTCCTTTGCATGATTATTAGCTAAGTATTTAAGCCCCTAATTATACTTTCTATTTTTAGTTAATGGTGGGAAATGGAAGAACATGTCCCAACAACCAATGTGATAGTAAATTCGACGATTGCCATATTAATATGAAAGAGATGATTAGGGTATTAAAAGATTATTATTATTTTGGAAGACGTTCACTATTTTGGGGACCCTATATGATCGAGGTGAATATATTACTACGGTATTTTCATTGAGGAGTAAGGTTGACTTATATTTTGAAGAATTGATGAATTTAAGGTGGACTTATAGTAATTTAGGTTACTTATGGGAATGACTAACCTATCTTGGGTAAAATATGTTTAGGTTAGCTACTTTTGTTATAAGATGTTAGGAGTGGTTTATGTTGTTTGGAGATGAACAATGGAGTTTATTTTGGAAGACTATGTTATCAAATCCTTCTTGTATTTGGGTTTCAATCTTAGTTTGGTTTATTTTGAGGAATCTTAAGGACCGTTATTTATGGAATGGTCTATGATGAACTTTGGGTAGTACCATGGAACTTTGAAGATTTAAAAGTAGTTTCCATTCATATGGGATTCTTTATTTTTTTTGAAGAGTTGTTTTACCTTACCCTTTCTGTTTTTGGGATAATGTTTAAAGATAGAAGAAATAGATAGTTAATCATTTGTGGATTATGAAGATGATTCTTGTGTTTTGATGAGACCAAGTAGTTTTGAATGCTCGTAGCTTGGAGAAAAGATTAGTTTTGGGTAGAAACATATTAAAGGATGAAACTCTACATGAAGATAGGTATATTTTCTTATGTTTTTGTTTTATGTTGTAAATGAATTCCTCAAAATTATGAAAAGGAACGTAAAACAAAAACATTGTTAGTTTATATTTCCTACTAGGTAATCAATGACCGTTTACACACATCATAAGTTTGGGACTTTCTTATGGTTAACTTTCTCCTAACCATGTTCTCTATCACTCTCCCACAGAACGTGACCCTTTTTTTTCTTCCATGTCCATGTTTTCCTACATGGAATCATAATGTGGGTTAACTCGGGTGACCTTTGTACTTACCTTTCTTTCTTTGAAAGTAATAATTTTACTGAATCCTTTTCCGATGTGGGACTTTCAATGAAATTTCAAAACCCAATTTTAAAAATTGCGAGGACGCAATTTCTTAAGGGGGAAGAATGTAACCACCCGAAATTTTGAATAAATATTGTTTCCTAATTTTATGTGTTATTTTATTTATTTTTATACTCAACAAAAATGTTTCATTTGATAACTTGATTATAATTAAAATGAGTCCATTGGGTTTAGACGGTTATATGACCATTGGTCAATATGACCGTTGGAAACTAAACGTTTTGATTATTGTCTCTAAATACAAGTAATCTTGGTTAATTATTATAGAAAAAAGATTCGATGGCCTCACCCTGTAGTCTTGGACCGATCGAAGCCCATCAAACAGAACTTGGGAAGGAGGTAGCACCACTGGGCTTTACTCTGGACCAAACCCAAGCCGAACTTCATCGTGTGAAGCTAGAACGGAATCGCCTCTGTGGGAAGTTCAAACTGATAGAAATTACTAATCGTGCGATGTTAGCTGAGCCTCCCTCAGATTCTCTCACCTTAGCACACCTTACACTTAGGTCATGTGCTGCTGTGATAAGGGCCTATGTAAGGAGACCGTAACTGCCTTGTGTAATCCTTTGTTTTAAATAAAAATTTGGATTTCTTATTATGATGAAGTTTATGAATTTTTAAATGACAGGATAAATCTAGTATGCATATTTTTGATAAATTTTAGAAGAAGTATATTTGAAAAAAATTAATGTAAACCTTAAATAATTTAAAATGTGTAATGATTTTCGAAAAATGGTCTTCTACAGTTATGTTCAGTACGAAATTTAGAGTCTAATAAAATCAACTTGATTTTTGATGAATAGTAAATTATGAATAGTGATTTTATGATTAGGATTAGTAATGTGTCCAAATGGATTAGTAATCTTACTTAAACAAAGTATTAATATAATCTAGGCACCTTGATTAAGTAATGTGATTCAATAAAATGGTTAAATAACGGTTTCATAAATTATTATACAAGTATTAGTTTTTTCGGGTGAATAGTGTTTTTTAATTAAAAATTTAATTAAAAATATTTAGAAAATTATTTTTATAAAATGGATTTCATTTTTGAACTCAGAGCGTCGATATTATGTTATGGTAATTTTTGGAGATTTTTCTGAAAAAATGAATTTTCGGTGAATAGTGTATTTATTTAAAAATTAAATTAAAAATATTTAAAAAATTATTTTTATAAAATGGAGTTCATTTTTGAAATCAGAGCATTGATATTTGGTTAAGGTGAAATTTTGGGATTTTTCTGAGAAAGTTGATTTTTCAGTGAATAGTAAAAATACAGTTTTAGGGTTTCGGTATGTTTAATGATCTCATAACTGTGTCATGATAATGTCATGAGATATTTTAAGGGTAGGCCGGCCAAGGGTGATGAATTATTTTTTTGGGGGCCCCATGTGGCCTAACTCGATGGTAAATTCCAAGGGAGAGCACATGGTTTTGAGAAAAGCACTTGTGAGGTGTCCCTTGGCCATTAATGCCTTGTCCCCTCACTTTCCCTATAAATACCCACCCTTTCCACCTTTAGTTTTCACTCCCAACTCTCCCCCAACGAATTTATGGTCTCCTTACCTCCCAATTAGTCCTCCCAAGGTGCCCCCAATCCCTCAAGGTCCAAACCTTTGAGTTTTAAGAGTTACGTTTTAAGGTAAGGGATCCGACCTCTCTCTTTCACTTCAAGTAATCTCTTTTATGTCATTCCTTTTATGCTCCATGTTCTTATGTTGGAGGATGTTATTTTATACTCCTATTACTTCCATTTTCATGTTCATATAATTATATATCCCCTCTTACTCTCACTATTTCGTTTTATGAATTTTTAAGTGGCGCCGTTAGGCTGCCGAAATTTTTGTAACGGATTCTTTCTCCCTTCTCATTTTTCAAGATCTATTTTCATGTAAAGTATTTCAAGTTCCTTTTTATTATGTTGGGGCATGATCTCTAAATTTATAATACTGATTATTTATGATCATATGATGAGAGACCCAATTTGATCTCTTCAATTCAGTATTTTGATGTTTTAAGTGGCGTCGTTAGGCTTCCGAATTTTTAAGTGGTTCTTCACCCTTCGTGTTTTCAAGTTCTACTTTCATATCAATTCTTTCAAGTTACTTTTTGTTATGTTGGGGTATGATATCTCTATCTATCATACTGGACTCTTATTTTGATATGATGAGAGACCCCATTTGATCTCTTCAATTCAGTATTTTGAAGTTTTAAGTGGCGTCGTTAGGCTGCCGAGTTTTTTTAGGGGATTCTTTCAACCTTCTCATTCTTTTCAAAGTTATACTTTCATGTAAAGTCTTTCAAGTTATTTTTTAATTATGTTGGGGAATTATCTATATATCTATCATACTGAACTCTTATGTTCACATGATGAGAGAACCTATTTGATCTTTTCAAATCATTTTTGTTGAAGTTTAAGTAACGTCGTTAGGCTGCCGAACTTTCATAAGAGAAATCTAATTTTTGTCTTCCTTCCATGTTTTTCATTTCAAATGGTATGTTCTTAAAATTTCATTACCATGATCATTTATCTTTCTTATTCTGTCCATTTACTGTTTTATGGGTCATTTATGAATGTTTGACCCATTTTCCCTCTCTTTTTAATGTCTTCTAAAACCTTGTAACATAGCCGTTATGCTGTAGAATTTCCGTCTCAAAATGTCTCTCTCTTTTTCTAAAGTTCTTTTATATTATTAAGTGAATAATCAAAGCTCTTTATTCTAAAGGGGTATTCACATATATACTAAAATTTTCTATTTTAAATTCTGGGATTTACATACATGAGACCCACCATCCTTTTCTGTGGGTTTTAAAGTGATGTAAAGATCATGTCTTTAAAGCAGTTTTTAAAACGTTGTGATTATGAAATGAAACCCATTTATTTTATGCTATATGGGTTATTTATGAAATGATTGATGATGATATATGTGGCTCACATGATAATAAAGGCAAATTTAAGGGTGCGCCCTGATAGCGCTCCAATGCATTGGGTAATGATGTAACCACTTGAGATTACAATTTTCACGATACCTTGGTGAATAACCTTTGTAATTTTCAAATGACACCTTGGGTATGGACCTTGGTGATATGTTCATGATTTTCTATGTTAA
Source organism: Viscum album (assembly GCA_963277665.1). Taxonomy (NCBI): domain Eukaryota; kingdom Viridiplantae; phylum Streptophyta; class Magnoliopsida; order Santalales; family Viscaceae; genus Viscum; species Viscum album. Next base: position 527,793,038 of record OY728150.1, read on the forward strand.
ATGATGTAGCCACATCTTAAAGTTATGAAAAATTTTATTTTTATTGTGATATGCCACATGATGTTTTTATCATGCCTTAAAGTTCTTGTTCATAACATAGTTGATGTATCTCAAGTTCACAAGTTAAATGTTTCCCTTGTTTCCCTTACTGGGCCTTCTGCTCACCCTTTCATTTGATGTATGTCCCCAGGTTATGATATGCAGTAATGAACCTAGGATGAACATGAGGATAATCCTTTCAAGTGTTTAAGAAGAATGTTTTATGTTTTCTTGTTTTAGGTTCCTGGTTTCCAAGACACTAAACCTTAAAGATCCTCAGTTTTGTATAATGTAATGAAAGTTTATGTGATAAAAAGGTGGGATGCTATAGTTTCATTCACTATTGGACACATTGGATCCACATCGGTGAGTTCTTGATTCCATTTTAGTCATTCTTGATTGATTGGAACACCGACTGCACTGTTTTTTATTTGGCTCGTATGCCCTAATTTTTTGTTCTTCATCCATTATTTAGATTTTTCATAAATGGAGGTGAATAGTGACTTGATACTAGATGAGCACTCTATTACCAAGCTTTGTTATGTGTTATATACATTTCCTTCGACATTTGGTTATTTTTTGAGAGATCTACCAATATACTGCTCATGAGACTTTCTAGATCAGAACTGTTTTTTAGTAAGATAATTGTATTAGATGTAATTAGATTTAGTGAGGATGCCCAAAGATTCCATTGTGGTGCATTGGAAATCGTTACCCAAATTAAATTCACCCATGGGGTTACCCTATTAAAAATGCCTTAGGTTCGCATTGTTTAATTGGATAGGAGGATTAAATGGAATTCTTTATATTATTGGGTATACTCATGTTGTGTGTGATGTTTGGGAGTGGTTATACTCATGTTTTGAGTGATGTATGTGAGTGGGTATACACACAAAATGAATTTCAGTAGTTATTGGGGTGGGTATACCCTTGTTCTTATGTTTAAATTCATGTTTAAACTTGTGATCTTTTGGTGGGTAAACTCGTGATGTATGATTAATTTGATGATATTATTTTGTATACTCCTATGGAAATGAAATGGTTGTATATGATTGGGTACATTCATTTGGTTTAAATTGAATGAATGAATGATAAATGTTGTTGAATGACCTCCCTGGATTTGGAATGTGGTTGTGGATGCCTTGGGTTGATTATTCCCCATGGGTCTAGATTATGGGGGTTGCTTCATGCCTTTCCACCCCATAGAGTTGGCTTGCTTGGTCTTAGATTGGAAATGTTGGTACAAATGTTCATATATCTCAAACCAGTTTATAGACTGAGTTTCCACTAGGATTTCCATATAACTTGATAAGGATTCATTGGTCTTCTACACCTTGGAACTAGCCCTTTGTGGTCTATACTTTATTATTCAATGAGGCCATGGGATACCTGACTTATTATTATGGCAATGCTGTGTATTTTTGATAAACATAACTATATAACTATGTAATGGGTTTTGATTATGGTTTCCCAATATGGCATGGTCATGGGTTTTTAATATGGATGAATGAAAGGAGAGGCTGTGTTACTTTTTTACTTTAATTATTGCAACCTTCTTTGGAGCTAACACTTCTTGTTGGGAGAATTGAGTGGTTGTTTAGTATTACTTGTTATAGTAGAGTTATTCCATGGGAATTTACACTGATGTTACTACTTTACTAACACATGCTAGACTATTTCATGTTTTTGTATGGAATTGCGTTGATCTTTGGGTGGAAACATACTAGGATTTTTATCAAAAATCATGTTTTGGACTCCTTGAGAACCCAAACAGATTATATGGATAAAAGTATTTATGGGGGTAAGTACTATAAAACATGTTGTAGATTGTTTCTTTAGAGAAGGGGAACATGGGGCCATGTTGAGTCTTGTGATTCTATATTCACTTATTGGTAGTTTTGATCTTTTTGGATACATGTATTGTATTATATTCCAATGTAAAATTATGGATACTTTCTAGATACATTTATCACCTGCATCATTGAATATGTACTATTTTGGACTGATTATGTATTCATGTCTTCCATAGTTTTCAGTTTTCTTCTTATTTATTTTCCTACACTATCGATTATGTTTGACTTTCACTATTATATACTCTGATAATGAGGGAATTTTCTCCCCATAGACTCACACAAACCCTCTCTTCTAGTGGGAAAACTCTAGAATTTTTGGAGATGCACATGAGGATATGTGACCAACTATAGTAGAGGCACTATTGGGTGGCATCCATGTCCGGGACATTACAGTTGGATGGCATAGTTATCCATCTCTTCATTGGTAAATAATTGTACTTTTATGGCCACCCCTTAAACCTTAATTTGTGATCATGATAGATTTTCTTTCAAATCATGTATAAAACTCATGTTCTCTTCAAATGTATACCATGGTGTTTCATTCCAAAAGTATCACATGTTGGAATTTCCCCCCATATTCTCCCCTCATCTAATTTTTTATTCATGAGGAGCTCATTCATCCTCTTCTACTATGATTTCCTTCTATGTCATGATCATTGTATAATTTTTTATCTTTCTTGACTGTGGATGATATTATGTCCTCATACGATGAGAATGTCAGGGAAACTAGTTCACTTCAAAGGAATTGATTTAACATATCAAAGAAATAGTCAATACTACACTTTTGATTACATAACTAGTCCTCAATTTTCCTTTACAACATTGTAAAGTTGTATTTATACATATAAATTGTTTTCTCTTTCTTTTAACAAAGATATAGAAATTTTTTCTCCATATCCACTCATTTCTTGCAGTGAAAATATTTTTCCATGAAAAGGTCATTAATATCATTCCACTTTAGGATTTCTATTTTGACCATATCCATTGTGTTTTGAACTGATGACCAATATTGACAATCATCCCTCCTGATATGATAAAAAACCATCAAAACATTTCCATTTCATTACATACTAAAGTGATAAATATATTCTTTAAGAAACTTATCCATTCATCATCTACTATATGGATTTGTTATTCTATTGAATAACGATGGGTGTTGTCACATATATTTGTATAACATTCTAACACCATGTTCTTGATAAGTCGTATACTCCATAAAATCAATGTTATTGGTCATAACTTGAGTCCTCTCCCTCAATATAGTTTTAATTTTTTTAGCGGCAAATCCATATCCAACTTTATATTCATTGTTTTGTCTTCCGTGGGGTATCAATACATTAATTAAATGTATTGAAATAGTTTCTAATATTTACGCTATAAACCAATTCAAAACAGTGTAATATAATAATTTTTCTCATATTATTATAATGTTTAATTCATTTTATAACTTATAAATATAGTGTAACACGTAACATAAATTTAAAATTTATAAATGCTAATATTATAATAAAAAACCTTATATTTGAGGGAATTTACTCAAATAATAAAAATATTAACAAATCATTAATAATGGTTTTTCAAGAGTGTGTGTGTAACGACCCAAAGTTTCATTGATGGAAATCCCTCTTGATATAATTAAATGTCTCTTCATGTAAAATTTTTATATAAAATGTCAAAATATTTGGTTTTAGGTTATGAATTGTGACTGTTGCTTTTATAGCCGTTGAACAGTGATCACATGATTAATATAAATATAGGGCTTTAACAAACAAAATTTTCTCAGAAAAAGGTAGTGATGGCCGCATCTAGGAGAATTTCTCTATATGAAGCTCATTTATCAGAGCTCGGATAAGAGGTGGCCTCTTTGGGCTTCGCTCTTGACCAAGCCCAAGATGAGATTCATCATGCCAATCTCTAAAGTGGTCGTCTACTGGAAAAGAGGAAGTTGATAGAAATTACCACTCGAGCGATGTTATCTGAGTCGTCCCAAGAGTCTGTCACCATCGCACACCTTACCCTTAGGTCTTATGCAGTTGTTTTAAGGGGTTGTGTAACAAATCTATAGTACTATGTTCGTGTACATTATTTTTTGTATATAATAATGAATATACTTTCTTGTCATTATTGATACATTGTAAATAGTTTTTAATGTGGAAATAGTGTTTTTAGTTATTATTTAATTAATAATTATATTTTATTAAATTAATGGATTTTTGAATTAAATAATATTTTAATAAAATATTTTTATTATTATTAAATTATTTTTATTATAGATAAAGGATCATATAATTTTATGAATGCAATTGTAATTTTTATTAAGGTTTGAAAGCCATTTTTGTCAAAACACGTGAATTTTCGATAAATGTCATTTTTTATTTTAAAAAATGAAAATTAACATATTTAGAAAAAAAAATTGATAAAATAAATTTTATTTCTAGAATCAAGATGTCGAAATTATCCAACGGTGAATGTTTCATAATTTTCTGAGACAGTCAATTTTTTTGGTAAAAATTAAATACTGTTTAAATATGTAATGTGTTTTTTGACACCATAATGACCTAATAGTGATGTAATAAAATACTATAAGCTTTATGTTCGGCCAATATATGTTTTAACATTAAAATAATGTGATTTTGGGTTTGTTTGACTTACTTTTCAAAGCATTAATGGACCCTTCAAGGCTTAATAAACACCTTGTGTTTTTAAATTGTTTTCCATGGGAGTGTGACTCACCTCCACATAAGAAACCATATTATTTAAAGAAGTTGGACTTTGGAATTATAAAATATTGTTTTACTATTTCATCTTCCAAAAACCATGGGCAAAAACCATGGGATGGTTTGTGGTTTGGATTAATTTAATATAAGGGGTCCCAAACCTAAATAATAAAGAATTCCCTCACCTTTCCTATATAAACCCACCCAAGCTCACACTTCCTCCTCACTCAAAGCCTTTGGAGTTCGTCCAACCTCTGCCCTAATCTCTCTATAATCTTCTTAAGGTGCCCTAAGCTCCCAAAAATCCTCTCTCAAGCCTCTCTCAAGCCTTTGCAAGCACACTTCCATGTAAGGGTTTTTCTTCCTTTCACTTTTTGTCCAATTTTCTTAATATTGTTATGACCTTTTAATTTCAATTATAAATGATGGGGTATGGTTTCGCACCTCCACCATACTGCCCTCTTACTTTTTTGAATTATTGGAGACCCCTTTCTCACTCATTAAATGCCTCCCATGTACACCCGTTACTATGCCGAAATTCTGAAAGGAACTTCTCTCTCTTCTTTTACATTCAAGCAATACTTTTGTATCATTAATCTAAATTCCATTACAATTGTTTAGAAAGGTATCTATATGACCCCATAACTTTCCATTTCATGTAAATATTATGAGACACCCCTTTCTCTCTCATCTAGCTTTTTTATGAATTCTTAAGTCACGCCATTACGCTGCCGAAATTGCACCGATTTTCTAAGCCAATGCCTTTGTGTAGTGAATTCCATGCCCATTTCTCCATCAAAGGTAATCACCTTTATGCACATTTACTTATTGATTATAAAGTTTCAGGTATGAATTCAACATTCCTTTATCGTGGAATAAATGATTATGTTTATTGAATCCATGTTTTATGATCCATGTGGCACACTTATGCATGAAATGAAATGTTTAAGAAGGGTGCACCCTTATAGCGCTCCAATGCATTGGGTAAAGTGTAGTATCATGATACGTCATGTGAAATGAGTGTTGACTCATGCTAATTTAAGTGCAATGAGGGTTTACTCGTGCATCATGTGCAATGAGGATTTACTCATGCTCTATGTGCAATGATCCTTGGCTCATGCAAATTCCATGTTATGTGTTGTTGACACATTTCCATGTTATGATTATCATGCTTTATCATGCCTTTATGTTCATGTTTCTCTTGTTCTCTCTTGATATTCCTATTGTCTAACATGTATTTTACTCCTCATGTATTCCATGTTTATTCCCTTACTGGGATTTATAGCTCACACCTTTTCTTATGCATGTCCTCAAGTTATCCTATGCAATGCTAGGTACGAGGGATTGTAGTGGTCATGTAAAGGATGTTTTCAAAAATGATGTTGTATTTCATGTTTTAAGTTGTTATGTAATGATCCAAAGCCCCAAATACACAAGACCTCTCGATCATCTTTATTGTATCAAGTTAATGGTTTATGTAATAAATCATGTTTAAGTTTGTATTAAAAGAAGGGTTTTCATAGTTGGTATCAACAGATAGGTTTAGTTATTTTTGGGATTAGGATTAGTAAAGCCTTAGAGAAAAGACTAAGTATAATAAAAACATCCCTTTGTTTTGGTAAGTACTGAGTAAGTGGTTTATCAAACAAATATATCCTTGTCTGGATACGTGCAGGTAGAGGCGGCTCTGGAACAGATGTATCCTAGGGGTAAAACCCAAAAACACCACATTGAGCTAGACTCAAATGGGAACTAGTGCACGACAAAGGGCCTTGACGTACTCTTGGATACGACACTCCTTGGGGATATGTTTTGATAAATTCACATGCTTAGTATGAACCCTTATTAATGGAAAAAAATTCACCTAAGAATATATGTTAGAAAGTAGATCATGAAAATCCTAGGTTGAAGCCTAAAGACTCATGAGTTAAGTAAATAAAAGTTTATTTATAAGTCATCAACTTTTGTCTTTTGATTACCCTTTGTGTGTTACCCCATAACTTTCCTTTTATTCCAGCCAATGGCCGGTAATAGGAGGACTTGGGCTAACAACCGGTGTGAAGATCAGTGTGATGACTATACTAATGAGATTCTCAATCCAATGGGAGCGGGAATCATGAACTTTTCCACGTTTCTCTCTCAGCTTACTAAATATTTTAATAGAAACACGGGTCAAGAGGAAAGTCCAAACCCCCCTAAGAAGGAACACGTCGCTATCGAGAGCTTCATGAGACAAAGGCCTCCTACTTTTACTGGATCATCTGATCCCACAATCACTGAACAATGGATCAACTCCATTGAAAAGATCTTCTCCATCCTTCAATGTTCTGAACAACAGAAGGCTCTCCTGGTGGCTTAGCGTATGGAGGAGGAAGCTGATCAATGGCTGACGTTGATCAAAAATACGAAGCCTGAGGAGGAGATTGAGGAATTGGAATGGGAGGATTTTTGGAATATGTTTTTAGATAAATATTTTACGCGCACCCTTTGGCTTAAGATGGAAAGGGAATTCCTTTACCTCAAGCAAAAAGAAGAAGAATCTTTTGGAGTGTACAAGGAAAACATCCCAAGGCTTGCACGATAAGCTTCCAGCATTGTCGTTACCCCCGAATGTAAGGTTGACCACTTCTTTGGTGGGCTGAAGCCTAGCCTACGGAAAGAATTAGTGATTCATGACTTCGACAGCTATGAGGAAATTGTCTGATGTGCCCTCAAGGTCAAAATGGAGATCGAGAAATCACAGGGGTATCATGGGGACAAGATGTGTAAGGTGGACTTCAATAGTGGCGGTCCGATGGATAAATCCAATGGTGCTAAGAAGATCCAACTCCCCATTTGCCAAAATTGTGGAAAGAAGCACCCTGGAAATTGCCTCAAGGGGATGAGGAAATGCTTTAGGTGTGGAAGAGAAGGGAACCTAGCTGTTAAATGTTGGTAAGAAAGACCCACAACTGCGACAGAGGAGAGGAACGCTCCGTTCAAACCTCAACTCATTGTTCATTGCTAAAAATGCAAAGAACAATGGAATATTTCAAATTAGTGCCCTAATACAAAGGTTTTTGGAGGCAACCAACAACCTCCGAGGAAGAAAGGAAGATATTTTCCATCACTTCTACCGAAGTGAACCCCGACAATGAAGTGGTGACAGGTACTCTAGTTATTAATTCAAGAATAGAGAACATACTTTTTGATTTAGGTTCTATACATTCTTTTATATCTCTAAAGTTTAGTAGAACAATCCCAGCACCACCACAAACCATTGAAGTGAAGATGTTGGTGAGTATGGAAAATGGTGCAATCATTGCATCCCATGAATATAAGTCCTCCCCTATTATAATCTGTGGATTTAATTTCCCGTAGAACCTTGTCATACTCCCTCTGGTGAAATTTGATGCAATTCTTGGCATGGATTGGCTTTCCTTATATAAAGCCAACATAAATTGTCAGGAGAGGGAAATCACACTTCATATGGAGAATCAACCCCCAATTCCTTACAAGTGTAAGAAAGAATATGAATCTCCTTTAGATCCATCATCTCAAGCATGAATATTATTGCCCTATGAGCATGCGTATCTGGCTTAGATGATTGAGTCCAAGGAAGAAACCATCCTTGAAGAAATGCCTATTGTGAGGGAATTCGCTGAAGTGTTTCCCGAGGAACTACCTGGTCTTCCTCCTAGAAGAGATGTTGAATTCTCAATTGAACTTATACCAGGGGCGCTACCAATATCCAAGACTCCATATATAATGGTTGTTGTGGAACTTGAAGATCTAAAGAAACAACTATAGGAGAATCTGGATAAATGGTTTATATGCCCAAGTGCTTCACCATGGGGTGCACCAGTCCTCTTCGTCAAGAAGAAGGATGGGATAATGCAGCATTGCATCGATTATCATGAACTTAACAAAATCATGATAAAGAAGAAGTATCCTCTGCCATGGATCGATGACTTGTTCAATCAGCTACGTGGAGAACAATACTTCTCCAAGGTAGATTTGCGGTCGGGATATTATCAAGTAAGGGTGAAGAAGGAAGATGTCCCCAAGACTGCTTTTCGTAAAAGATATGGGCACTATGAATTCATAGTAATGCCTTTTGGACTCACCAATGCTCCAGAAATATTCATGGACTTGGTGAATAGAGTCTTTAGAGATTACCTAGACAAATTTGTGGTAGTCTTTATAGATGATATTCTAATATACTCCAAAACCAATGAGGATCATGGGGAGAATTTAAGAACTGTACTGGAGACTTTACGCAAGGAGAAGCTCTATGAAAAGTATAGAAAGTGTGAGTTCTGGTTGAAGGAAGTCTCATTTTTGGGCCATATCATCACAAGCAATGGGATATCTGTGGATTCCTCCAAAACAGATGCAATTGAGGGATGGCCGAGGCCAACATCGTTAACGGATATCCTTAGCTTCTTGGGGTTAGCTGGATATTATCAACTATTTGTGAGAAATTTCTAACGATTGTCCAACCCTCTTACCTAGATAACTTGAAAGGGAGTAAAGTTTTCTTGTAGTGATGAATGCGAAGAAAGCATCAAGGAGTTGAAAAGGAGGCTTATCACTACGTCCGTGCTCACTTTACCCACAAGTGGGGAAATTTTTGTGGTATTCAGTGATGCTTCGAAGAAGGTATTAGGTTGTGTGCTGATGTAGAATGATAATGTAATATCCTATGCCTCAAGGCAGTTTAAAATCCATGAGAGAAACTATCCAACACATGATCTGGAGTTGGTGGCGGTGATCTTTGCCTTGAAAATCTGGCGGCATTATCTCTATGGGGATAAATGTGAGATATATACTGACCACAAGAGTCTTAAATATATATTCACACAGAAATAGATTAATATGCGTGAGAGAAGATGGATAGAGCTCATCAAGGATTATGACTGTTCAATACATTACCACCCTGGGAAAGCGAACAAGGTGGCAGATGCCCTAAGTGGAAAGGACCCAGTGATTCTATCGATGATGAGAATTGAGAGGGATACAATCTTCTTAGAATTGATGAAGATGGACATGGGAATCATAAATAAGGGAACATCATCAATCCTGTCACAAATGATTGATCTACCATCTCTTTTGGAAAGGATAAAGGATTCTTAAAAGGATGATGTGGGAATTCCAGAAAAAGTGGAAGCTATCAAAAAAGGAAAATCCTAGGAGTTTATTGTTAATGAAGAAGGAATTGAACGATTTGGTAAAAGGCTATGTCTTCCATCACGTCCAGAGCTGAAGAAGGAACTTTTGGCTGATGCACATAGTTCAAATTTCTCTATTCACCCAGGGAGCACAAAGATGTATCGATTTCTCCGAGAAAACTTTTGGTGGGAAATATGAAAAAGAAGATATCTGAATATACATCAAAGTTCCTAGTGTGCCAGCATGTGAAGGCAGAGAGGCAGAAGTCTAAGGGGATGATTCAACCATTGCCCATACCAGAATGGAAATGGGATAACATCACCATGGACTTTGTCACCGGACTTCTGAGGACTTCCAAAGGCAACAATGCAATCTTGGATGTTGTGGATCGTCTTACAAAGACTGCACACTTCATTTCTATTCCAAAGGATTTCTCTTTGGATCAACTGGAACAGATATATATCAGGGAAGTGGTAAGGTTGCATGGATTGAGACTATCTATTGTGTCTGACTGAGATCCAAGATTCACCTCTATTTTTTGGAAGAGTCTTCAAAAAGCTCTGAATACTGAACTGAACTTTAGTACGGACTATCATCCTCAAACTGATGTCCAATCCGAGCAGACTGTCCAAACACATGAGGATATGTTGAGAGCGTGCTCAATGGAATTTAAAGGAGGATGGGATCAACATATTCCTCAAGTTGAGTTCTCTTATAATAACAGTTTCTACTTGAGCATCCAAATGGCACCATATGAAGCCCTGTATGGGAAAAGGTGCAGAACACCGACATGTTGGGTTGAGGTTGGTGAACGTAAGCTGCTTGGACCAAAAATGGTCGATGAAACGGTGGAGGAGGTGAAAACCATTCAGCATCATATCAAGGCAACCCAAAGTCAACAGAAGAGTTATGAAGATAATCGTCGATGAAACCTTGAGTTTAAAGATAGAGGCATGGTTTTTCTCCACATATCTCTTTGGAAGAAGGTCATGAGGTTTGAAAAGAAATGGAAGTTAAGTCCAAGGTACATCGTCCCCTTCGAGATTCTTGATCGTGTCAGGGTTGTGGCCTATCGACTAGCACTTCCACCTACCATTGCCAAAGTACATGATGTATTTCATGTATCCCTATTAAGGAAGTACATACCAGACCCTTCACATGTACTCTCTTCTAAGGTGGTACAGTTGGAGGATGATCTTTCTTATGAGGAGAAACCAGTGAAGATATTAGATCGTAGAGAAAAAGTACTACGAAATAAGACAATTCCCCTCGTCAAGGTGTTGTGGAGAAAGCACAATTTTGAAGAATCGATTTTGGAATCATAGGAAATGATGAAGCTAAGTTACCCACATCTGTTTTAATGTGGGAAAATGAAATTTCGAGGGTGAAATTTCTTAAGGGGGGAATATTGTAACGACCCAAAGTTTCATTAATGGAAATCTTTCTTGATCTAATTAAATGTCTCTTTATGTAAAATGTTTATATAAAATGTCTACTTCTTTGTTATTATATTAAGAATTGTGACCGTTTCTTTTATAGCCATTGAATAGTGATCACATGATTAGTATAAATATAGGGCTTTAACAAACCCAATTTACTCTGACAAAGGAAGTGATGACTTCATCCAGTAGAATTGCTTCATATGAAGCCCATTTGTCGGAGCTCGGAAAAGAGGTGGCATCTTTGGGCTTCACTCTTGACCAAGCCCAAGCTGAGCTTCATCATGTCAAGCTCAAACATGACCATCTATGGGAAAAGTAGAATTTGATAAAAATTACCACTCGAGCGATGTTATCCGAGCCACCCTAAGAGTCTGTCACCATCGCACACCTTACCCTTTGGTCTTATGCGGCTGTTTTAAGGGGTTATGTAACAAATCGCTAGTACTATATTCATGTACATTATTTTTTGTATATAATAATGAATATACTTTCTTGTCATTATTTATACATTGTAAATAGTTTTTAAAGTGCAAATAGTGTTTTTAGTTATTATTTAATTAAGATTTCTATTTTATTAAATTAAGGTCTTTTTGAATTAAATAATATTTTAATAAATTATTATTATTATTATTAAATTAATTTTATTATATATAAATGATAATATAATTTTATGAATGCAATTGTTATTTTTATTAATGTTTGAAAGCCATTTTTGTCAAAACATGTGAATTTTCGATAAATGTCTGTTTTTATTTTAAAAAGTGAAAATTAACATATCTAGAAAATTATTTAGATAAAATTAAAATTATTTTTAGAATCAGGACATTGAAAATATCCAACGGTGAATTTTTCATAATTTTCTGAGACAGTCAATATTTTGGGTAAAAATTAAATACTGTTTAAATATATAATTTGATTTATCACATCATAATGACCCAATAGTGATGTAATAAAATACTATAAGTTTTATGTTCGTCCAATATATGTTTTAAAATTAAAATAATGTTATTTTGGGATTGTTTGACTTACTTTTCAAAGCATTAATGGACCCTTCAAGACTTATTAAACGCCTTGTCTTTTTAAATTGTTTTCCATGGGAGTGTGACTCATCTCCATATAAGCAACCCTATTATTTTAAGAATATTGGAATTTGGCCTTATAAAATATTTTTTTCCTCTTCTCTTTTCCAAAAACAATGTGCAAAAACCATGGGTTGGTTTGTGGTTTGGATTAATTTAATATAAGGGGTCCCAAACCTAAATAATAAAGAATTCCCTCACCTTTCCTATATAAACCCACCCAAGCTCCCACTTCCTCCTCACTAAAAGCCTTTAGAGTTCGTCCAACCTCTGCCCTAATCTCTCTAGAATCCTCTGATGGTGCCCCAACCTCCCAAAAAGCCTCTCTCAAACCTCTCTCAAGCCTTTGGAAGCACACTTCCAAGTAAGGGTTTTTCTTCCTTTCACTTTTTGTTCAATTTTCTTAATGTTGTTATGCGCTTTTAATTTCAATTATAAATGCTGGGGTATGGTTTCTCACCTCCCCCATTCTTCCCGATTATTGTTTTTATGATGGGATAACCATTTATCTCTCATTAAATGCCTCCCATGTACACCTGTTACTATGCTGAAATTCCGAAAGGAACTTCTCTCTCTTCTTTTACATTCAAGAAATACTTTTGTATCATGAATCTAAATTCCATTACAATTTTTTGTAAATGTGTCTATATGACCCCCTTACAGTCCATTTTATGTAAATTTGACTAGCCGCCCCTTTCTCTCTCATCAACCTTTTTTATGAGTTTTTATGTCACGTCGTTACGCTGTCAAAATTGCACCGATTTTCTAAGCAAATGCCTTTGTGTAGTGAATACCATGCCCATTTCTCCATCAAGGGTATTTAACTTTATGCACATTTTTTTATTGATTATAAAGTTTCATGTATGAATTCCACATTCCTTTATCATGAAATAAATGATTATGTTTATTGAATCCATGTTTTATGATCCATGTGGCACACTTATGCATGCAATGAAATGTTTAAGAAGGGTGCGCCCTTATAGAGCTCCAATGAATTGGGTAAAGTATAGTATCACAATACATCTTGTGCAATGAGTGTTGAATCATGCTAATTTCAGTACAATGAGGGTTTACTTTTGCTTCATGTGCAATGTGGATTTACTCACGCTCTATGTGCAATGAGCCTTGGCTCATGCTAATTCCATGTTAAGTGTTGTTGCCACATTTCCATGTTATGATTATCATGCTTTATCATTCCTTTATGTCCATGTTTCTCTTGTTCTCTATTAATATGCCTACTCTCTAAGATGTATTGTACTCCTCATGTATTCCATGTTTATTCCCTAAATGGGCTTTATAGCTCACCCCTTTTCTTATGCATGTCCTCAAGTTATCCCTTGCAATGCTAGGTACGAGGGACTGTAGTGGTCATGTAAATGATGTTTTCAATAAAGATGTTGTATTTCATGTTTTAAGTTGTTATGTAATGATCCTAAGCCCAAAATACACTAGACCTCTCGATCATCCTTGTTGTATCAAGTGAATTGTTTATGTAATAAATCATGTTTAAGTTTTTATTAAAAGCAGGGTTGTCATAGTGTGAGTCAACCAAATCTTATAAAATAGGGGTTTCTTTTGAGGTGTGCTTCTTTAGGACCACTACTCTTCCACTAGGGATGATTGAGTTAGTACTCAATATGACCCTTTTAGAGTTGTTACACATAGGTACATCTTTTCCATAGTCATATTCAATTTCCAATATCTTTATAAGGATACACATACTATAAAATCAAAATGATCAATACTATATTAGAATTTTATTATATTTTCAAATAAATAGACTTATCCATAGAGTATATCATAGGATTTTTTTCTCAATTAAATGTTTCCATAATCTGGTTAACAATTTTAATACTTAAATTTCTACAATTACTACATTAACATCCAAAAAAGTATCATTGTGGTAGTGGTTACTTTATTATACTATTACTAGATACAGAGTGATCTCATCCTAAGGGATAAAATAATTTATTATTCTTGGAAAACATCAATATGTAATTCTCACAATAAATTTTAAAACCAAAAATTAAACATATTATTTTCATTGAAAAAATTATTTTACCCCTAATAATATCCTATCATAATAATCCTAGAACACATCTTGACAACCTTTTAAAAGGAATAAAAAATTATTTTACCCCTAATAATATCCTATCATATTAAACTAATAGATGTTCCTTTCAATGTCATATAATGATTACTCTGATGTTATAGTTGTCTATTATGAATATCCATATTACATTTGTGATGTAATAAATGTCTCTTCTAAAGACAAAGAATGACTATTCAAAATATTTCTTTTTCCACATGATTACTCTTATGAAGTGTATTGAATCTTATAAAATCATAAATTTATAGATTATTTATTTACTAATCAAAAATAGACATGAAAAAAAATATTCTAAAATAATGAAACTTCGGCTCTGGTTCAAAACCTTGTAGGAATAAACTGTGAGTTAGCTGTGGTGCTTTCTGAAGCTGCATCTTCAGTGGCTTCACTTGTCAATGCAGGTATTATTTCTATTCGGACTGTTTTTGAGGTTCCCCCAAATACTAATCTCACAGTCATGGAACCTAATGGGATAGTTGACTTGCTCATACCATCTACTGCCCTTAAAATTCTAGGTGCATCAAGTGATGCACCTGTGAATACACCTATGACCATAAAATCGGGAAAAAAATATGTTAGTTTCTAATAAATCTGATGTTGCTAAGAAAACTGATGTTGTTTTATTGAGTAAACAGGATTTGATATCCTCCCCAGCCCCGACCTCTAATCTCGAGAGATCTAATAGGAATAAAAGCTCGGGTGTCTCTAAAAAGAAAAAGAGGAGTGCTGGCTCCAAATCCAGGTCTTAATAGATATTATTTTTTGGAACTACCACGGGGTGGCAACCCCTGGCACTACTTTTGTGCTTAAAAGACTTGTGTTAATTCAAAAGCCTAAATTTTTTGATATCACTGAACCCAAAATTTTCTTTTCTAGAAAATTCATTCATTTTTCTTCTTTTGGTTATTCTTTTCTAGGTGCTTGCAAGAATGACAGCCTTGTTTATTCCCTTTAGATTTTTTATCATAGTTTTTTGCAGAATATTAAAATCTATAATCTTTCTGATCAACTACTCACTTCTGATTTGAACCTGGATGGCCTTCATATATTTTTCTCTATAGTTTATGCCAAAAATATATATCAAGGCCATCGTCCTCTTTGGAATGACCTCTTTGTGATGGCTTCCTCCATCCACGACCCTTGGTTAGTCATAAGTGATATTGATGAAATTCTCTCATCTAGTGAAAAAATCATCCCAATGCACTCTCACATCGCTTCTAGAGAAATTAGGGCTGCGTTTGAAGATTGCAATTTAATTGAAGTCAACCTAACCAGTGCCAAGTTCACTTGGTATCATCGTCATTACAATAGTATTGTGGCTAGTAAACTTGATAGGGATTTTGGGAACATCCCTGCATTGGATGATTGAGACTCTATTTCAAGTATTACCTTACCCAAATTAAATTCGGACCATCACCGAATTCTTCTGAGTCATATATCTAAAAGTCCAAAACCTTACATTCCATTTAAATTTAACAACACTTGGTCTATGCTTCTTGACTGTTCTACTCTCATAAAAAAATGTTGGGATTCCATGAGCCACCACTCTGATGCCTTTTCATGTGTCATCAAACTGAAACACCTAAAAAAATTCTCAAAAGTTGGTGTGTGACTAAATCTAAGAAAATTGATAAGGACATTTCCTCTTTGGCAGCTGATCTCAATCTCATTCAAAACACCGCCACAAATGCTGACTTTGCCTTAGATCCCCATGATGAAATCAACATTTCCTTGAAACTTAATTCCCTTCTTGTGCTCGAAGATAACATCTGTAAGAAAGTCTACAAAATGAAATAGATTTCTTATGGGGATAGAAATTACATGTTTTATAATTCCTTGCATAGAATTATGAAAGTCTATAGACCTATTTCCTTCCTCAAAGACAATGACACTCTTTTGGACACTGAAGCGGACATAGCTAATCACGTGGTCTCATATTTTGAGAAAATTTTTAATGCTTCGCCCATTAACAAAGACCTCATTACTGGTATTTTTCCTGCTCTTGTTGATGAGGAAGATAACTACTCTCTTCTGAGAATTCATCTTGATCATGAAATTAAAGCCACTGTTTTTTATTTGAATCCTGACAGTGCCTCGGGTCCTGATGGTTTTAACAATGGTTTTTATCAATAACATTGGGACGTTATCCATGTTGATTTCTGTAAGCTTGTAAAAACTTTATTTTCTCATGGTAGTCTCCCTCGTGGTCTCAATTCTCAATTTCTTACAATAATTCCTAATGGTGTGAATGCTTTAGAAATTCACTTATTCAGGCCCATCACTCTTATCAACTCTCTTTATAAAATTATTAATAAGATCCTGGCTAATCGTCTCTCTCTTCTTTGTAAAAAAATTATTTCTTGGAACAATTTGGATTCATTAAAGGTAGATCCATTCAGGATTGCATTTGCCTCGCCTCAGAGTGTAGCAATGTGCTTAATAAAGCTTCAAGAGGTGGCAATTTTTCCATTAAGATTGACATTAGGAAGGCCTTTGATACCATTGATTGGAATTTTATCTTCATGGTCCTCTGTCACTTTGGTTTTAATGAGGTCTTTATTAATAGGATTCATTATTTTTTTACATCCTCTACCATTTCTATACTTATCAATGGCTCCCCTAAAGTATATTTTAAACCCACAATGTGAATCCGACAAGGTGAACCTCTATCTTCCATCCTTTTTTCTATAGTGGAATACTATCTTATCAAACTTCTCACTAATATGTTTTATCAAAACTAACTGAAACCGATACAAGCTGCTCAAGGCATTAATTCCCCAAACCATATTCTTTATGTGGATGACATCATCCTTTTTCATAATGAGAGCAATAGAAATATTCTGAATCTAAAAAATGCTTTATCTAATTATGAGGAAGTTTCAAGTCAAACTGTTAGTTGGTACAAGTCGTCTATTTTCTTTGGTAAAGTATTCCCTTCCAACCATAAAATCAATATCATTGAAAGCCTTGGAATTAAGGAGGGTATTTTACCTTTTACTTATTTAGGTGTTCCATTATTCTGAGGAAGGCCTAAAGTTGTCTATTTTTCTTTGGTGGTGGATCTGGTTCTTCACCAACTTTCTTCTTGGAGGGGAAAATCCTTAGCCATGGCTGGTCGGATTTGTCTTGTCAGATATACCATTATCTCCAAAATAGTCTACTCTTTAATGATTTATAAATGGAATTCCTCTTTTATTAAAAAATTAATAGTTACATTATAAACATTGTTTCATCTGGAAGCACTGTTGGTCGAAATCTTGTTACTATCAATTGATCTACATGCTACAAACCACTAGAAAATGGGGTTATCAGCATTCAGAATATCAAAATTTTTAATAAAGCGCTTCAATCCAAGCTCACTTATAATTTGATCAATCAAAATACTAACGCCACTGAGTTTCTTCAAAAAATATTTTTGGAAAAACATAAAAAGGTAACTTGAATTATATTTTCTCCTTTATGGCCCTCAGTTAGAGTCTCTTTTCACAACATTATGCATAACTCTAGATGGTTGGTCAATAAAAACTCCTCTTTGAATTTCTAGCTCGATAACTGGTTTGCCCCCCTGATCTTCATGTTATCTCCACACTTCCCTCCTGACAACATAAATATCTCTATTTAGGAGGTTATTAATGACCCTGATTCCAATCTTCTGGAGGACGTTATGCATGTGGTTGATAGTCATACCTTCTCTATTACGGATGATTTCCTATTTTGGGAACCTGCACATAATGGTATCTTGGATTCAAAAACCTTCAACAATAATAATTTTTCTTCATCTGAATTCATTTTTGGGTGGATCAAACATTTTAATAAGCATTGGATCAAGCCCTATAGTGTTATTCTTATTTGGAGGATTGCACACAATCATGTTCCTACTGATGTTTGCCTTCAGACATTTGGCATCCAACTCTATTCTAAAAGTCATATGTGTAACATCCCAGGTAAATAAAGAATAATGAATTTTCAAATTTATTAATATTTACAAATTAAATATTAATTTTAATTAAAAGGGGTTTCTACGTTCGATATCGTACTCAGTACGCAACGATGAGTTTCTTTGAAAATTTACGTTGCACACAAGTAATAAAATAATATTATTTTAAATGTTAGTTAACGAGTAGTCGTTGTACTAGATGGAATGGATAGAAATAACTAAAATATGATTATATATGTTTTTAAATTTTTTTACATTTACCCAATAAAATATAAAGGCTTAAAATACAGAAGGAGTTCAATTTTAGGCATTTATATCCTAATTTTCACGAAAGGTCCACTTATCACCTTTTGACGGAGAACCGTCATTAAATATAGTTTTGATGGATATTATAAAATCTATTGGACCAAATATAACTCTTCTTTAGAATCGGGACATCAAAATTTACTTTGTGTAAATTTTTGGTACCTTTCTGATAAAGTTCATTTTTTTAATGAATAGTGTAAAATGTTGTATTTTAATTCAAAACCTCTTTTTAATCTAATTTATTTATATGATTAGATTATCTTTTGAATTGGTTTTAAAGTGAAATTAGAAAATATTTTTACCATTAAATCCAATAGTGGTTGTTGGAATTAATTTCACTTTGAAATCGGACTTAAACTAGTGTCAATCTTTTGATACTTATTGTTTCATAAAAACACGCTATTTTCTCTGACAGCGGGAATTAATTATTAAATTAATTAATATGACTTATATGTTTTGGATTTTTTAAAATATACTTCATTTTTGAATTCGTAATATCAAATATATATTAGGGTGAATTTTTGGTAATTTTCTGAAAAACTTCATTTTTTGATGAATAGTGAAACCACTAAGTGGTACTTATAAAGACTGATTTTCCATTTAAATGAAATTTTTCCATCATTGTGTTTTGAATTTAAAAAATCCAACATACATGGTTGTCATTAATAAGTAAAATGTGGTTCAATGAGATTATAATAATTTTTTGGTGAATAGTAACTTATTAAGTTCTTAATCCCGATTAGTGGTAATTATTGTAGTTTAAGGTAAAAATAATGCTTTAATAAAATAAGATGAGCTTGACACATGTCCAACCCTCATTGGTTGTGTCATGGCCGACCAAGACAAGCCATGGGTCAACTTGGGGACCCCATGGGGACACTTTGGTTGGGAAATGACATAAATAACTTTTTATTTAATGTAAAATAAAAATGACACAAACATGATATGTTTTACTAAAACAATTTTTAAAGGGGGTTATACAAGTCAGATATTTGATTATAAATAGTAATTGGAAAGCTAAAAAGATTTCCTACATCATAGTATTTTTTTATAATTTTTAGACACTAAATAAATTAAATTATTTATGACATCATGATGATGCAGCGATGACCTCATTATTTAACGATTTAAATAAAATAGAATGATAATGTAAAATCTATGAACTACACATGTCCAAAACTTATTGGATGGGTGTATTTCGAACCCTTATCACTTTATCCACAAAGTATTTCAATGTGGGACCTTTTAAAACCGAAACACATTTTCAAATAAAGTAATATTTCTTTACTTTCCAAAAGTGCCCCTCCTCTCCTCTTATAAAAGGACCCCACCTCTACCTCATTTCACACACTCCTCAAGCCTTTGGCTCGGCCAAACCCTGCCCATTTACTCTCTCCACATCCCTATCCTCATCCTAGAGGATTCCCTTTGGGCAGAGTCCTTTCAAAGGAAGCCATTAGGCTCAAATCAAAAGGAGTTACACTTTTAAAGGTAATTCATTCTCTCTTCTTCATTTGTTTTATTTTTCTTCTCCAACCCTCTAAACTCTTTTTATTTACTTATTTTGTAACAACACCAGTATCATAAATATACTAGGATGTTGTTATAAGATTTATTCGAGCTACACTCTCACACAACTACATAAAATGGTTAAAGAACATACGGTTTCCGTGGATGGCGAAACTCTGCCTCCCGAAATGATGATTGTTCAATACTCATTTAACACCTTCAAGGGTGGCCATTATGATGTCACTATTTTTATATATGATATATAATATGTTTATGTTTTCTTTAAGCTTCTGTATTTTTCATTTTGGGCATACCTTTATGATTTTCATTATAGGTAAACACGATATCTTCATTTAAGGAAGTGCGGACTACCGCCCCCTCAAAGTGATGTGATTCGTTAATGCCATATGTGGGACGTGTAAAGGATGGATTTAAAGTTATTATATATGATGTTATACTAGAATTATACTATACCTCTATATCATTATTATTTCTTTCCATTAAAGTATGATATATAAATGAAAGTAGCGTTCATGCGTACGTACGGCTTACCGTCTCCATGAACGGTGCATTTCATTTCTTATCCCCAAATGTAATGTACTATTAAAAGTACATGTATATAATGGATATATATAATTAATGATAAATCTAAATGATGAATATAATTCTGGAATTAAAATATACATACCTCTCATTTAGTTTTAATTCCATTAATATGACAAAGAAATGAAAGTAGCGTTCATGCGTACGTACGGCTTACCGTCTCCATGAACGGAGCATTTCATTTCTTACCTCTAAATGATTATGTAATATTATAAATACATGTATATTCTGGATATATATGATACATATTATATCCAAATCGGGAATTTCATTCTGGATATAAAGAACCTTTGACCACACGAACAACATGTAATTGTAAGAAGTCCACTTTCGACTTAAGAACCAAATATTGACAAAACAAACATTATTAACTTAAATGGTTACATAATGTTTATAACATGGAAATAAGTGATATAAAAGGAATAATGAACTTTAAAAAGGTTCTTAATCAAGTATAAATTAACTCAAGTTTATTATTCAGGATGTTAAAGAACGATCGAGTCAAGTCGGACCCGAGGTAAGGGACTTCGTCTCAATCTCCTTTCATTGAGGCATATTTCGTTTTATACACAACTTTCTTTTATACGGTGTATAAACCCCTTTGACTTTTACTTTTATACAAAAGGAATCTTTTTCTATGAAGCGTTTTACAAAACGACAAAAAGGAATGTTTCTTTTCACGTACGCGGCGACAACGACCTTTTCCGCCGCCGTGAGTATTATCTGGTCTTTGGCTTTCTCAACAAGCCGTAATGTTTTTAGAATACAATAAATACCATATACTCTTTTATGTATTTTGGTATTGAAAATGGTTTTGAAAAAGGATTCTATTATGTCAATATATTTATGATATACTATGATTGAAATGTGGAAATGTTATCATTCCTTTATATTGGTTTTATGTTTTATGATTTTATACCGGTACTTGGACATTTTAACGGGTGGTTACGTTATAAACCATATGACGGGTGGTGCCGTGAATACCAGGACGGGTGGTTACGTTATAACCTCAAATGCATTGGGTATGGAAGTCGGTCGTATGGCTATTCCATTAAGTATGTATGGAAATTGGCTGTATGGCTATTCCATTAAGTGATATGTGTGGAAGTCGACCGTATGGTTATTCCACTTAAGTATGTTTATGTCCCAAGTTACCTTTATATATGTTATGTGTTCTTTATATGGGTTTTATGGTAATACTTTGGTTACAAAAAGGTAAGTAATGATACTTTATTCAGTGAAGAGTTTTTACTACTTCATGAAGGTGAAGGTATTACTTTGATTGAGTATATATGGTTTATTTGATGTTTGAAAAACTAACAGTTTTCATTCTTTCTGTATCCCTTTCTGAGCTTTTTGTGCTCATCCCAAGTTTTTTTGAAATGTTTTTCACAGGAATTAATGTGGAATAAGGTCAAGGATGGGATCAAGGGAATGTCATCCTATATAAAACATTGAACTAGACACGTTTCTTTTTAAGAGTTTTTTTTATTATGGAAACTTAGTAGAAGTGACTACTTTGTAATCTTTTGAGATGCAATAGTTATGTTCTAATTCTCTAAAACTCTAAACCTGAAAAGATCCTCGACGTGAATTATTCATTTAATTCAATATTTAGTACGGTTTATGGCCGAGGCCTTATAGTTGGTATAAGAGGTCAGTATAGACAACTTTAGGAGTTAGAAAAGTGTTAAATTATAATATGATTGAAATGATATAGCATTTATGGATTACCATGTTGCTTCGCCTAAGATATTTCTGTGTTCAGAATGGTTTTCCGCAGAGGAAACAAAGCAGCTATGTTGGGACGACATCAGGAGGAAGATAACCTTCCAAATCAGCAACCTGAGATGGTCGGAATCGGAACTGAACAATTTGTTGCAGTGATGGCACAGTTGACTCAGGCTATAAATGGTGGTGGTATCCATGCACGAGATCTGCCAGATCAACCGCAGAGGAACATGTCAGTGGTGGAACATTTCATGAGGCAACATCCCTCATCATTCAGAGGATCATCTGACCCTGTGCAAGCTGAAGGGTGGATTAAAGCACTGGAGAAGATTTTTGATGTCATGGGGTGTTCAGAACATCAAAAGGTTAGTCTTTCTGTTTACCGTTTTGAAGGTGAAGCTGATCAGTGGTGGTCAATGGTGAAAAATATAAGGGATAGTGATGAGATTGAGGATCTTCACTGGGACGAATTCAAAGGTATGTTTCTTGAGAAATATTTTCCTAAGTTGGTTCTTCTTAGGATGGAAAAACAGTTCCTAGAATTCAGGCAGGAGGATGATTCAGTGGTTGCTTATGAAGAAAAGTTCACTCGATTGGCAAGGTATGATCCAAACTTCTTACGAGATATTGATAGTAAAATAAACTATTTTTACTTAGGGTTAAAGCCAAAGTATCGAAGGGCTTTATCTTCTTGTGAGTTCAAAAGTTATGAAAAACTTGTTCGATGTGCGGAGAAGGTGGAAATGGAGTTTGCCGATGATCAGGTGTTCTATGACAAACAACAGAATAAGAGGTCTAGTTGGCAGGCAAAGGGGAATAATTCATCAAAGAAGCAAGGAGGTAAGAAAACCAAATATCCATCCTGTGAGAAGTGTGGTAAAATGCATCCTGGAGAATGTTTATCCAAGTATGGTTTGTGCTTTTGGTGTGGTAAGTCTGGTCATATTGCTCGTAACTGTAAGGAAGATGATCAAGCAGGAAATGAAAAGCCAACGGTAAGATGTTTTAAGTGTAATGAAATGGGTCATTATGTAAACGAGTGTCCAACGAAGAACTCAACTGGGGGAATGCAGCCAGACTACAAGCAGAAAGGGGTGGTGAAATCCTTTGCAACAACTTCAGCAGATGTTGGGCCATCGAATGAAGTGGTATCAGCTCCAGGGAGCTCAGTATTTTTCGAATATTGACTTGAGGTCGGGGTACCATTAGTTGAAAGTAAAAGAAGCAGACGTTCTGAAGACTGTGTTCCGTACTAGATATGGACATTATGAATTTGTAGTTATGCCTTTTGGGTTAACCAATGCACCTGCTGTATTCATGGACCTTATGAATAAAATTTTCCATGAGTTCTTGGATAAGTTTGTGTTTGTGTTTTGAGGTTTGGGAAGAGGTTTTGGGTACCTTGTGATTCACAGTTAAAGAATGAGTTGTTATATGAGACTCATAGTTCCCCGTTTTCAGTTCATCCTGGCAGTACTAAGATGTACAGAGATCTGCAGGAGTATTACTGGTGGGATGGAATGAAAAGAGACATTGCTGATTTTACTGTGAAGTGTTTGACATGTCAACAGGTTAAAGTAGAGCGGCAGTTACCGAAAGGGATGCTTCAGCCTTTACCAGTGCCAGAGTGGAAATGGGAAAACATATCCATGGAATTTGTTATGGGATTACTGAGGACATCTCGAGGTAATAATGCAATCTGGGTTATTGTTGATCGCTTGACCAAATCTGCTCATTTACTTTATATACGAGATACTTTCTCTCTAGATCAACATTCCCGTTTGTATCTTAAAGAGATAGTCAGGTTACATGGAGTTCCTCTCTCCATTGTATCTGATCGTGATCCCAGGTTTACTTCTAACTTTTGGAAAGGCCTTCAGAAGTCATTGGGTACTGAATTAAATTTTAGTACAGCTTTTCATCCTCAATCAGATGGGCAGTCAGAACAAACAATCCAGACATTGGAGGATATGCTACGATCTTGTTCGATGGATTATCAGGGAAGTTGGGACCAACATCTTTCTTTGGTTGAGTTTTCTTATAATAACAGTTTTCATTCCAGTATACAGATTGCACCATTTGAGGCATTATATGGGAAGCGGTGTCGAACTCCAGCATTTTGGGATGAAGTGGGTGAAAGGAAGCTGATGAGACCAGAATTGGTAGAAGAGATGGCAGAAAAAGTTCAGTTGATTCAGAAGCACATGAGAACAGCTCAGAGCAGGCAGAAGAGTTATGCGGATAATCGGAGGAAGGATCTATCTTTCGAGGTAGGTGATCATGTTTTTCTCAAGGTTTCTCCTTGGAAAAGTGTGATGAGATTTGGTAAGAAAGGAAAGCTGAGTCCAAGGTTTATTGGACGACATGAAATTCTGGAGAGAGTTGGATCAGTTGCATACCGGGTGGCTTTACCTCCGAGTTTATCTCAGGTACACAATGTTTTTCATGTTTCAATGTTGAGAAAGTATATGCCAGATCCATCTCATGTTTTGAGTCCAGAGGTAGTTCAGCTGGAAGAGAACCTATCTTATGAGGAACAACCGGTCCAGATTCTTGACCACAGGGAGTAGGTGTTACGGAATAAGGTGATTCATCAGGTAAAGGTTTTGTGGAAAAACCATGTGATTGAAGAGGCAACGTGGGAATCTTAAAATGCTATGAGGGATTAATACCCCCACCTATTTTGATAAGTGAATAAAATTGCGAGGACGCAATTCCCAAAAGGGGTGAAGGATGTAACATCCCAGGTAAATAAAGAATAATGAATTTTAAAATTTATTAATATTTACGAATTAAATATTAATTTTAATTAAAAGGGGTTTCTACGTTCAATAGCGTACTCAGTACGCAACGATGAGTTTCTTTGAAAACTTACGTTGCACACAAGTAATAAAATAATATTATTTTAAATGTTAGTTAACGAGTAGCCGTTGTACTAGCGGGAATGGATAGAAATAACTAAAATATGATTATATATGTTTTTAAATGTTTTTACATTTACCCAATAAAATATAAAGGCTTAAAATACGGAAAGAGTTCAATTTTAGGCATTTATATCCTAATTTTCACGAAAGGTCCACTTATCACCTTTTGACGGAGAACCGTCATTAAATATAGTTTTGATCGATCTTATAAATTCTATTGGACCAAATATAACTCTTCTTTAGAATCGGGACATCAAAATTTACTTTGTGTAAATTTTTGGTACCTTTCTGATAAAGTTCAATTTTTTAATGAATAGTGTAAAATGTTGTATTTTAATTCAAAACCTCTTTTTAATCTAATTTATTTATATGATTAGATTATCTTTTGAATTGGTTTTAAAGTGAAATTAGAAAATATTTTTACCATTAAATCCAATAGTGGTTGTTGGAATTAATTTCACTTTGAAATCGGACTTAAACTAGTGTCAATCTTTTGATACTTATTGTTTCATAAAAACAGGCTATTTACTCTGACAGCGGGAATTAATTATTAAATTAATTAATATGACTTATATGTTTTGAATTTTGTAAAATAGACTTCATTTTTGAATTCGTAATATCAAATATAGCTTAGGGTGAATTTTTGGTAATTTTCTGAAAAACTTCATTTTTTGATGAATAGTGAAACCACTAAGTGGTAATTATAAAGACTGATTTTCCGTTTAAATGAAATTTTTCCATCATTGTATTTTGAATTTCAAAAATCCGACATAAATGGTTGTCATTAAGAAGTAAAATGTGGTTCAATGAGATTATAATAATTTTTTGGTGAATAGTAACTTATTAAGTTCTTAATCCCGATTAGTGGTAATTATTGTAGTTTAAGGTAAAAATAATGCTTTAATAAAATAAGATGAGCTTGACACATGTCCTAACCTCATTGGTTGTGTCATGGCCGACCAATACAAGCCATGGGTCAACTTGGGGACCCCATGGGGACACTTTGGTTGGGAAATGACATAAATAACTTTTTATTTAATGTAAAAGTAAAAATGACACAAACATGATATGTTTTACTAAAACAATTTTTAAATGGGGTTATACAAGTCAGTTATTTGATTATAAATAGTCATTGGAAAGCGAAAAAGATTTCCTACATAATAGTATTTTTTTTATAATTTTTAGACACAAAATAAATTAAATTATTTATGACATCATGATGATGCAGCAATGACCTCATTATTTAACGATTTAAATAAAATGGAAAGATAATATAAAATCTATGAACTAAACATGTTCAAAACTTATTGGATGGGTGTATTTCGAGCCCTTATCACTTTATCCACAAATTATTTCAATGTGGGACCTTTTAAAACCGAAACACATTTTCAAATAAAGTAATATTTCTTTACTTTCCAAAAGTGCCCCTCCTCTCCTCTTATAAAAGGCCCCCACCTCTACCTCATTTGACACACTCCTCAAGCCTTTGGCTCGGCCAACCCCTGCCCATTTACTCTCTCCACATCCCTCGCCTCATCCTAGAGGATTCCCTTTGGGCAGAGTCCTTTCAAAGGAAGCCATTAGGCTCAAATCAAAAGGAGTTACACTTTTAAAGGTAATTCATTCTCTCTTGTTCATTTGTTTTATTTTGCTTCTCCAACCCTCTAAACTCTTTTTATTTACTTATTTTGTTACAACAACAGTATCATCAATATACTAGGATGTTGTTATAATATTTATTCGAGCTACACTCTCACACAACTACATCAAATGGTTAAAGAACATACGGTTTCCGTGGATGGCGAAATTCTGGCTCCCGAAACGATGATTGTTCAATACTCATTTAGCACCTTCAAGGGTGGCCATTATGATGTCACTATTTTTATATATGATATATAATATGTTTATTTTTTCTTTAAGCATCTGTATTTTTCATTTTGGGCATACCTTTATGGTTTCCATTATGGGTAAACACGATATCTTCATTCAAGGAAGTGCGGACTACCGCCCCCTCAAAGTGATGTGATTCGTTAATGCCATATGTGGGACGTGTAAAGGATGGATTTAAAGTTATTATATATGACGTTATACTGGAATTATACTATACCTCTATATCATTATTATTTCTTTCCATTAAAGTATGAGATATAAATGAAAGTATCGTTCATGCGTACGTACGGCTTACCGTCTCCATGAACGGTGCATTTCATTTCTTATCCCCAAATGTAATGTACTATTAAAAGTATATGTATATATTGGATATATATAATTAATGATAAATCTAAATGATGAATATAATTCTGTAATTAAAATATACATACCCCTCATTTAGTTTTAATTCCATTAATATGACAAAGAAATGAAAGTAGCATTCATTCGTACGTACGGCTTACCGTCTCCATGAACGGAGCATTTCATTTCTTACCTCTAAATGATTATGTAATATTATAAATACATGTATATGCTGGATATATATGATACATATTATATCCAAGTCGGGAATTTCATTCTGGATATAAAGAACCTTTGACCACACGAACAACATGTAATTGTAAGAAGTCCACTTTCGACTTAAGAACCAAATATTGACAAAACAAACATTATTAACTTAAATGGTTACATAATGTTTATAACATGGAAATAAGTGATATAAAAGGAATAATGAACTTTAAAAAGGTTCTTAATCAAGTATAAATTAACTTAAGTTCATTATTCAGGATGTTAAAGAACGATCGAGTCAAGTCGGACCCGAGGTAAGGGACTTCGTCTCAATCTCCTTTCATTGAGGCATATTTCGTTTTATACACAACTTTCTTTTATACGGTGTATAAACCCCTTTGACTTTTACTTTTATACAAAAGGAATCTTTTTCTATGAAGCGTTTTACAAAATGACAAAAAGGAATGTTTCTTTTCACATACGCGGCGACAACGACCTTTTCCGCAGCCGCGAGTATTATCTGGTCTTTGGCTTTCTCAACAAGCCGTAATGTTTTTAGAATAAAATAAATACCATATACTCTTTTATGTATTTTGGTATTGAAAATGGTTTTGAAAAAGGATTCTATTATGTCAATATATTTATGATATATTGTGATTGAAATGTGGAAATGTTATCATTCCTTTATATTGGTTTTATGTTTTATGATTTTATACTGGTACTTGGACATTTTAACGGGTGGTTACGTTATAAACCATATGACGGGTGGTGCTATGAATACCAGGATGGGTGGTTACGTTATAACCTCCAATGCATTGGGTATGGAAGTCGGCCGTATGGCTATTCCATTAAGTATGTATGGAAATTGGCCGTATGGCTATTCCATTAAGTGATATGTGTGGAAGTCGACCGTATGGTTATTCCACTTAAGTATGTTTATGTCCCAAGTTACCTTTATATATGTTATGTGTTCTTTATATGGGTTTTATGGTAATACTTTGGTTACAAAAAGGTAAGTAATGATACTTTATTTAGTGAAGAGTTTTTACTACTTCATGAAGGTGAAGGTATTACTTTGATAGAGTATATATGGTTTATTTGATGTTTGAAAAACTAACAGTTTTCATTCTTTCTTTATCCCTTTCTGAGCTTTTTATGCTCATCCCAAGTTTTTTTGAAATGTTTTTCATAGGACTTAATGTGGAATAAAGTCATGGATGGGATCAAGGGAATGTCATCCTATATAAAACATAGAACTAGACACGTTTCTTTTTAAGAGTTTTTTTTTTAATTATGGAAAATTAATAGAAGTGACTACTTTGTAATCTTTTGAGATGTAATAGTTATGTTCTAATTCTCTAAAACTCTAAACCTGAAAAGATCCTCGATGTGAATTATTCATTTAATTCAATATTAAGAAAGGTTTATGGTCGGGGCCTTATAATATGTGTCATCAACATAGAGAGGATACCAACCATATTTTCTTATCCTGTGCTACAACTTATGCTCTTTGGAACTTTATTACTGACATGTTTGATTGCAGATGGATCTATTCTGAATCAATTACCATACATCTGAAACGTTTTGTGGAGCTCAACACCTCGAAGAAAATCAAGAATCTTTTCCTTGCGGCTGTTTCTAAGCTCCTCCATGTTTTCTGGTATGATCGTAATGATATTTTACATAACAGTCACCCACACAATCTCAATACAGTTCGTTCTAGAATTCTCAATGAAATCAGGAATGATTCTACGATAAAAAAATATTTTTGTAACAATTTCATTGAATATTTTATGATTCTCAGACGTCTTTAAGTTATCAGAATCTACAAAAAGTCGTGTCAATCAATTGAGGTGTTCTGGTAATCCCCAATTCATAGATGGATCAAAATAAACGTGGATGGAGCCTCAAAAGGGAACCTGGTGTAATGACCCGTAAAATTCAAGGAAATTTATTTCTTAATTTTCTTGGAAATTTTACGAGAACGCAATTTCTGACAGCACCTGATTCCGAGCCCCGGTGTGCCAGGAATAATTTTCCGAAGTTTGGCTCGGGTACGTTCAGTGAACGAACGAGCGGGTTTTTCTAAATTTTGAACTGGTGCTCGGAATCGAATTCTGAGGGCACCGTTGTAATCGCAGCGCCGATATTTGCTTAGAAACGCCTTTTCTGGAGTTGCGTTTTCTCGGGTGTGGTTTTTAATTTTTGGGGTTAAGTTAAGAAATAAAATAAAGTGGTTTGACAACTTTATTTTATTTCACATAAATCCACTTAAGCTAAGTTATGTGGATAGGGTGGAACCCAAAATATCCTACCCACCTGGTAGGATATTTGTGATGTGGGCCCGCACGAGCCCCACCGTTTCTTCCCCCCTAAGTAACGCACCCACGAAAACCTTCTTTTTAATGAAAGTCAACCGGTGCGTTTTCTTAAATTCTAAACGCCCCTTTTAATTGGGCAGTTAAGTCGTGACAATTAATTCATCGAATTAATGGGTCGTTTCTTAACTTTGAATTTCAAATCGTTGGCATGGGAATAAAATAAGACCAACACGTGTTTACTTGAGGGATTACTTGTTGAGAAGAATTGGAGGAAGCTCTAAGTCTTGGAGATATTCATCCTTCTTCGCGAAGAACGCGAAGAACGCGAAGAATGCGAAGAACGCGAAGAACACCGGCTGCCGACGAAGGGCGACGAAGAACACCAGATCCTCGGAGATCTACGGCACGACGTGATGATCCTCCTTCACAACGCTTCTTCCGCGACGTTCCGTCCCTGCAACAATCTTCGATCAACAACTGATTGAGGTAGAGGATTGCAGTTCTTTAATTCTTCGTGAATTTTATCCTCAACATGGATTTAATTGATGCAATTAAATCTGTGTGTTGTTAATCCTCGGAGTTTTACGGCGCGACGCCGTGTACCGCGACAACAGTGATGCCCCTTCCACGATGCGACGATCCTTTTTTCCGCGATGGTCAATTCTGCGACGAACTCACGTTCGACGACAACGTTAAGGTAGGGGTTTTGATTCTTTAAAATCTTTGTGATTTATACCCACGGAGTATGATTAAATATTTTTTGTGAGACATTTAAAACCGCTAACGCGGTGGGTGCGGACTAATGAACAAGTCTGAACCCACCACCCTTTTCATTCTTGGTGTGCGGAACGGCGGACGACGACAAAACAAGCCGCACGGGCGATGTGAGGACCTCGCAGTTAAGGACGGGCACCGGAAGGGCCATTGGCAAAGACGGTGTGTTTTTCTAACCACCAGAACTCGTCCAGTGGTCCGCGGAGTAGCCCGTCGGCGTGCCTCGCCAGCACGGCGGTGCCGGCGGCAGGAGGCGGCGGCGCCCGGTGCGCCGCCAGAAGGAGCCGTCGTGGCTGAAGCTGCGGCGGCAGGGCACGGTCCCTCAACAGCGCGGGACCGGAGGGGGACGAGACGCGACAGCCAGCCGTGTCCGCTGGCAAGGGCGGCCCCACGCGGGGTCGCGGCTCCTTCACATGGGGACAGCGCGCCCCCCGCTCCGCTCGGCCGTAACCAGCCGAGCCTACCCGCTCGCCAACCGGCCAGCGCCAGCCGGGTCTCGCTCAGGCCGGGCCGGGCCGGGCTGCACCGGCCAAGCCGGGTCACGCCCTCCTGGGTTGGACCCGGGTTGGGTCGACCCGGTTCGGGCTGACCTAGGGGGGGATAGGCCGGGTCGGTCCTGTCCCAGACACCCCGTTTTCGGACCTTTTGGGTCTTTTTCCCATATCTTGGGCTGCGGACCTCCGATATTACACTCAAAGTATCGGAGTACTTTGGGTTCGGCCGGGTTGGTTCGTATACGAAACCAACCGGGCCCTCGGAGCGGAAACGCTCATAACTTGAGCTCCGGACGTCTGATTGATGTGTCGTCGACTTTGATGGATTCCTCTTAGTGAGAAGGATATTTTGGATTACTCTGCCCGAGTTTTGGACGTAGGTGGAGTACGGTCGGGTTGGTTTTGACTCAAAAACCAACCAGGCCCCTGGGACGAAAGCTCGTTCGGGAGGGTCCACTCCACGAGCCGAGAGGCTGATACATCAACTAAAGTATAAACAATCTCAGATAAAAATGAGATTGGGATATTTTCCCTTACCTTAGGTCTGATTTGCTTCGTAAATGTCCGAACCTCCTGTATAATGATTTAAATAATGTCATTGACTTATTCCAGAATCATACTCATTGTTATTATATCATATATGGTTCATTTATGGATTTATATTACCCGCTCTTTTGTAAATTCCATGTTAAAGAGCGTTTTGGGTAAAATCGTTTCATTTTTCGTCCGTATCTTGACTTATAATTATTCATATGATTAATTAGATCATGATTACTTAATTACAGAATATAAAACATGATTTATATATAATATATATTCAGAATATATATATATATATATATATATATATATATATAATAGATCAGTAAATGGAAAGAAATACACAGTTCATGGAGACGGTAGACCGTACATACGCATGAACGCTGTTTTCTTTTCCTTATTGAGTTGAATGGAATTAAGTAGATGACATACATATATATACACATAAATACAGTATCATTATTATGTCATATATTTCATGATTACATATTATATATACTTTATAATCATTCATGAATGGTTAACGTGGAGAATGAATCTCATCGCGTCGTGGAGACGGTAGTCCGTACGTACGCACAAGCGATGATATCGTTCTCATGATCGTGTAATTGTATTGGATTGTATGTATACTATTTCAGAATCAATATCAATTTAAAATAAGCATATATAGTTGTTATGTACACCATTATACCCATCCATGTAAGGTGGTGGTGGAAAATAGATTACACCACGGCGTGGAGACGGTATTACGTACGTACGCACGCGCGGTGATTTCATTTTCCGTAGGATGGATAGATGGTGAAATAGGGTTGTTTCAAATCAGTATATGAGTGATACTGATGTTATTACTTCATAATGAAACAAACTAAGAATAATAAGTGGAAGAAGAAATAAAGTTGAAAGAATCGGTAACAGACATTACCTCTTCTTTAAAGCGCCTCTTTGAGTCCTCCTCTTAGGGAACTAAAATAGGTCTTTGAAGAAGACCAGGACCTCTAGGATGTTTATAGGGTAGTGGAGAAGATAATTTGGCAGGGGTTGGACGAGCTTTAAGGCTCAAAGTGGTGTGAGGAAGAGAGGGAGGAGGTGCCCTTTTATAAGGGAGGGGAGAGGCACCTTTGGAATAACTAAAAATATTATTTTATTATAAAGCCAAATTCAGTTTTAAATAGCTCAAAATTGATTTATTTCGAAGCTAAGGTAGGTATGGGTCGAAATCCTCGCATCCAATATAATTTAGACATGTTTAGGTTCCTATTGTAACATTATCATTTATATTTAACTTTAAGTTAGATAATTTTACTTTTACCGTGTCTTTTTGTGTTCTCACACTATAAGGTTAATAAACTTACTATAACAAGCCAAACGAACCCCAAGTTGTTTATTTTTAATATATATAACCTTATCTAAGTCATTTGGCCGAACCTTATATTTTTTTCAATAAAATAACAATCAATAATATAATATTTGTTTTAAAAACTATTTTATGTCAATTTTGACACTATTTAGTAATTGATTTTTGTGAAAATCATAAAAGAAAGATTAGTTCGAAAAAAGATAATTAAATCAATACTAAAATGTCCTATTAACCTATTAAATTAGTGTAATTCATAAAAAGTCTCAAATTACATTTATTTGGGTATTTATAACATCAATTATGTCAATATTTCATTAATAAGATAATTACTGCATCATCTTTGTGTCATAAATAAATTAAATTATTTAATGTCTAAAAATTACATATAAAATATCATTATGTATGAAATCTTTTTAGCTTTCTAATTAATATTTATAGTCGAATTTATCTTATGTATAACCCTATATTAAAAATTATTTTCTTATTAAACTTTGATTTTAACTATTTTAAACCTTCTTTAAATAAATTAATAATAAATGTCCTAATCTAGTCCAAGTGGGCCTAAATGGACATATTTTATTCCTATGGTTTTTTTTGGTCGAATTAAACTTATCCAATAGAATTAGGACATGTGTTAGGGTAATAATAATACCATTTTTACCCTTAATTACCCTATTTACTTTTAACCGTGGTAAAAAAAAGTAAAAAGTTACTATTCACCAAAAATTATTTTCATCTTATTGAACCACATTTTACTTACTGACATCAACCGTGTCTCTCGGATTTTTGAAATTTCACTCACAGAAGCGGTAAAATTATGTTTTATGAAAAATTCATTTTTTTCAACTACCACTTAGTGGTTTCACTATTCATCAAAAAAAGAAAGTTTCAAAAATTAGGGCTAAGCTATATTTGATATTATGAACTCAAAAATGATGTCTATTTTACCATATTAAAAACATATCAGTTTCATTAATTAATTTAAAAAATAAATTCATGTCGTCGAAACAAATAGCGTGTTTTTAAGAGATAATAACTATCAAAAGATTGACACTTGTTTTTGTCTGGTTTAAATGTGAAATTACATCCAATGACCGACATTGTATTAAATTGTAAAAATATATTCTAAATATATTTTAAAACCACTCAAATTAATAATTTATCACTATTAATTATTTCTATTGAAAAAGTTGTTTTTAATTACAATTTAGTAATTTTCACTATTCATCAAAATATGAAACTTAACAGAAAAGTACCAAAATTTCTCCCTAAGCTAATTTCGATATTACAAATCCATAAATTAAGTCCATTTTGAAAACTAAAATTTCAAAAATTTCAAAAAGTGGTTATTACTATTCATAACAGCTAGTTTTATTAATATTTTAACAGCATATCGTTGTTTAGTGAAACTCGGTATTGCGTACTACACATGCTATCGAGGAAGGTCGTGATTTCGTGTAATGAAAGGCAACTCAAGGATGCGTGTTGTGAAAGCTCCTTTTGGTGTAGTGTACAACACAAGACATTAATGAAATTAAAAAGAATATTTTTCATAAAATCTCGGGGTGTTACATTCTACCCCCCTTAAAATGAATTTCGCCCTCGAAATTCGTCGGGGTTATAAATTGTTTACTACTCGAAAGTTTATTTAATAGAAACTCACATCGTAAAAAGGAATACCAAAACTTGGCTTTAAAAACTAAAGTATGAAATGTAATGGTTACCCAAATAAACTAATCATTGGGTTTCCACATAGGTGAAAATATGGATATGGAAGAGAAATCTAACCATCATGTTCTGATGGAGAGTGGTAGAGAACATGGCTATGGAAAAGCCAGCAATCACAAAGTCATAAATTTTTGATGATCTAAGGTACCATCTGAATCATCAGATATAAGAGCACTGGGACAACATTTTTGGTTTTCAAGATCATTTCCCTAAAGTTGATGAAATTGGAATTAGAAGAAATAATTTTGTGATTTTGGTATAGCCTCACAGTTGGTCGTTCTTTGGACAATTTCCACTTCATCTCTTACAGAAATGAAGTTGAATTTGTCATTCGTGATGTGTTAGCAGATCATGTGATAGAATGATGGGTCATTCCATCTGTCTCAAATAAAAGGTTAGAAAAGTTATCAAAAAATACATAAGACCATCTATAGTGAGATTAATCATATATGGTTCCTAAAATGGACTTATACTTCATATATCATACTGCTTAATATAATAAAACTAGTTTCTACTAAACAGGGACTTCCTGTAGGCCATTGGTAGGCGATAAAGGCCAGTCGCACTTCGGTTGTGGGTTCGATTCCCACGGCCTTGTCCGACGCGATGGGATGTCGCCCGTCCTACAGGTTGTCCTTTTTCTAAAACTATATTACTATAACATCCCATCAATAATATCGAAAAAACTTCTATCCTTAAACAATACTAACTTATGTCCAACATAATCCATTCCAATATTTAGGCTTATCTAAAATACTTTGGTCCAATCTCATAGTATAAAGAAAATTATTACTTGAAATGTCACATAACAATCACGTGAATGCCATCATTTATCCCGAATATATCATAAGATATATCTTGTTGTTCAAATTACAATCATGTGAATACCTTAATTATTTATTCTCTTGAAGAATGAATACCCATTAATTGTACCATAGTGAAAACATGAATGCAGTTAAAAGTTAACACTTTCCACATACCAAAATCCTCAAAATTCTATATACTCAAACCATGATATCACTTAGTCCTTATATCAATCATGAGCTCATGAATACTGTCAAATATTTCATTTTATCGTTTTCCCTTCATTATGCGCATATCATATTTTTTTTTCAAAAATATCTCAATCATTTTCCATGGTTACCGGTACCATAAAATTATTGAAAACCACAATAGACCAATAAATATTCCAATATTCCATGATACTATATACCACATTATTTTGGAATCCCATTACATAAACACTTAATCATTCCACCACATCGTTTTCATATTCGACACTGCCAATGGTGACCGCATATGACTTCCCTTTGTCCTTTTCCTTAAGTGGTTGCTCATGTCGATCATCACTAACCCTTGGATTAGGTCATTTATTAGCATAATTCCCCATTTCCTTGCACTTTAAGCATTGAAGTGTTGCTGGTGCATTCTCTGCAGTCTTTTCTTTATTCACATCATTAGAAACCCTTTTTCCATTACTTCAACACTCAGTTGCTCGATGACCTTCTTTTCCACACTTAAAACATTTTCTAGTCCCTTTAAGACAATCTCCAACATGCTTCTTTCGACACTTTGAGCATAAGGAAACATTCGTATTCTTTTCACCATTATTCTGAGATTTCTCCTTGAACTCCATCTTTCGTTTCTTGTCAAAACTATGAGATGGATAAGTAACACCAACTTACATTTCTACCTTGATAGCATAGCGCACAATTTCTTCATAGCTACTGAAGTCCCTTATAGCTAATTCCCTTCAAAGATTTGGTTTTAAGCCACTGAAAAATCGATCAACTTTACTTTCAGGTTGGTTGATAAAGCCAGATGCATACTTTGCAAGCCTTGTAAAATTCACTTCGTATATACCAACAGATTCATCATCCTTTTGTTTTAGTTCAAGAAACTCCTTCTCCATCTTTGTTCGAAGAATACGAGGGAAGTACTTATTGAAAAATAAGTTCTTGAACTCTTCCCATTCCATGGACTCAATTTCATCTCTTTGACTCGTATTCTTGATAAGATTCCACCATTGATCAGCTTCACCTTCCAAACCATATACTGCTAAGATGACTTTATCATGTTCAGAACATTGAAGAACTGAAAATATCTTTTCAGTGGTACTGATCCATTGTTCAGAAACAAGTGGATCAGAAGACCCACTGAAAGAAGGTGGACGTTGCCTCATGAAGGACTCAATAGAATATTTTTCCCTTATCTGCTCATTTGGAAGTCCAGAATGATTCATAGCTTGTGTAAGTATAGCAATAAGATTTTGCACTCCATCTCCCATAACATTTGTTTGTTTAGGAGGAAAATCATTGCATTGTCCATTGCATTGATCAACACGGTTCCTTCGAGTTCCAGCCATCGTCTAAAACCCAAAAAGAATAGTGTGAGAGGAAAAAATCATGCTAGGGAAAACAACATAATAAAGGGGGAGTACCTTCAATATCTAACGTCGTATGTTTAATTCTAAGATCGTTAGCGCAATTCTAGGACTATAACCTATACTTATACTTAACCTTAGGGACATCCCTAGACATACCTTATAAATATCTCTAGGGATCTCATTAAAGTTCTCGCATCCTAGTTTCCAAAGGTTGACTAAACCTTTCCTCTGATACCAACTGTAGAGACCCCAATCTTGACGTACATGGACATTACATTACTTTTGCGGAATACTTAGTACATAACAAAAACACACACACATAAGGACTGTAATAGTTTAGTGTCTTTGGAAACTCGGAATATAATCTTCTAATCATGGTGAAAGATCTTCAACATCTCCCATAAAGATCTTCCTTTTTGTATACCTAAAACCTTTCTTTATATCCTACGGAAAAGAAAACATAAAATGGTGAGCTCAAATGCTCAGTAAGGGTAAACAAAAGAAATATCAATCACATCATATTCATAAGAACATAACATTTTGGAAATCTTAACCTGCAAAAGAGATAATAATATCATAACATGGGATAAATCATAGTACTGAAATGTAATCCCAATAATCATAACTTAAAACATGAAACTTTTTGGCATACACACATAATCATAGAGAATCATTTCTTATTAGTCAAGACTCATTTCCAAAACTATCTTAGTGGACAAAGTCCATTTTTGAACAGAGTTCACTCCTCGTTTCAGTCATGTTTCACTGAACCGGTGTAACCTGCCGTTCCAGCCTTGTCTGTCTCATGAGATATAAAATCTTTACCCAATACATTGGAGGGAGATATAGGTCCCACCCATCTCTTAATGATACCATTCTTATGTGTGCCACAAAATCAAAAACCATACATCATAGCATAACCCATGTAATAAAAATGGGAATCTTAAACATCGTGACATCATAAAACAATTAATATAAGATAAAGGAATTCATAAAAATAATCCCATCACAACATAATCCAATCAATGTAATAATAGGGGTAGAAACAGAACCCTATATTATCTTAGATGGAAAATAATTTTTATAAAACACTTGAACTCCATTCTTGAGGAAAATATCCTTTCTACTTCAAAAACATTTTTCTTTTCATAACATGTCATACAATTTTAAACGAAAAGAAGTTGATTAAAAATAAACATGAAAACTTTTAAAGTAAGATTCTTGGAAATATTGTTTTAAAAATCCATTCATGCCGTATAAGTTAAAAAAACATTCTTCTCGTACTTTTGTCGGAAAAGTCAAAAAGTACCTCATACGAAAAACGACAAAAGATTCCTTTCATATCTGTTACTAAAAACTCACCAAAGGGTAAAATTGGATTTAAAAAATTGTAGGTGGAAGGAAATAATATTACATATTGATGAAAAATGGATTTTGATGATAAAATACACCCTAGTAAATACCAAAGTATAAACAATCTCGGATAAAAATGAGATTGTGATATTTTCCCTTACCTTAGGTCTGATTTGCTTCGTAAGTGTCCAAACCTCATGTATAATGATTTAAAAAATGACATTGACTTATCCCAAAATCATACTCATTGTTATTATATCATATATGGTTGACTTATGGCTTTATATTACCCGTTCTTTTGTAAATTACATGTTAAAGAGCGTTTTGGGTAAAATCGTTTCATTTGTCGTCCGTTTCTTGACTTGTAATTATTCATATGATTACTTAGATAATGATTACTTAATTCCAGAATATAAAACATGATTTATATATAATATATATTCAGAATATATATATATATAATAGATCAGTAAATGGAAAGAAATAGACCGTTCATGGATACGGTAGACCGTACGTACGCATGAACGCTGTTTTCTTTTCGTTATTGAGTTGAATGGAATTAAGTAGATGACATACATATATATACACATAAATCCAGTATCATTATTATGTCATATATTTCATGATTACTTATTATATATACTTTATAATCATTCATGAATGGTAACGTGGAGAATGAATCTCATCGCGTCATGGAGACGGTAGTCCGTACGTACGCACGAGCGATGATATCGTTCTCATGATCGTGGAATTGTATTGGATTGTATGTATACTATTTCAGAATCAATATCAATTTACAATAATCATATATAGTTATTATTTACACCATTATACCCATCCATGTAAGGTGGTGGTGGAAAATAGATTACCCCACGGCGTGGAGACGGTATTCCGTACGTACGCACGCGCAGTGATTTCGTTTTCCGTAGGATGGATAGATGGTGAAATAGGGTTGTTTCATATAATTATATGAGTGATACTGATGTTATTTCTTCATAATGAAACAACCTAAGAAGAATAAGTGGAAGAAGAAATAAAGTTTAAAGAATCGGTAACGGACATTACCTCTTCTTTGAAGCGCCTCTTTGAGTCCTCTTAGGGAACTAAAATTGGTCTTTGAAGAAGACCAGGACCTCTAGGATGTTTCTAGGGAAGTGGAGAAGATAATTTGGAAGGGGTTTGACGATATTGAAGGCTCAAAGTTGTGTGAGGAAGAGAGGGAGGAGGTTCCCTTTTATAAGGTAGGAGAGGGGCACCTTTAGAATAACTAAAAATATTATTATATTATAAAGACAAATTTGGTTTTAAATAGTTAAAAATTAATTTATTTCGAAGCTAAGGTGGGGATGGGTCTAAATCCTATCATCCAATAGAATTTAGACATGTTTAGGTTCCTATTGTAACCTTATCATTTATATTTAACTTTAAGTTAGATAATTTTACTTTTACCGTGTCTTTTTTTGTTCTCACACTATAAGGTTAATAAACTTACTATAACAAGCCAAACGAACCCCAAGTTGTTTATTTTTAATATATATAACCTTATCTAAGTCATTTAGCCGAACCATAGATTTTTAGGAATAAAATAACAATCAATAATATAATATTTGTTTTAAAAACTATTTTATGTCAATTTTGACACTATTATTAATTGATTTTTGTGGAAATCATAAAAGAATGATTAGTTATATAAAAGTTAATTAAATCAATAATAACATGTCCTATTAACCTATAAAATTAGTGTAATTTATAAAAAGTCTCAAATTACATTTATTTGGGTATTTATAACATCAATTATGTCAATATTTCATTATTAAGATAATTACTGCATCATCTTTGTATCATAAATAAATTAAAATATATAATGTCTAAAAATTACAAATAAAATATCATTTTGTAGGAAATCTTTTTAGATTTCTAATTAATATTTATAGTCTAATTTATCATATGTATAACCCTATATTAAAAATGATTTTCTTATTAAACATTGATTTTAACTATTTTAAACCTTCTTTAAATAAATTAATAATAAATGTCCTAATCTAATCCAAGTGGGCCTAAATGGAAATATTTTATTCCTAAGGTTTTTTTGGTCGAATTAAACTTATCCAATAGAATTAGGACATGTTTTAGGGTAATAATAATATCATTTTTACCCTTAATTACCCTATTTACTTTTAACCGTGGTAAAAAAAAGTAAAAGGTTACTATTCACAAAAAATTATTTTCATCTCATTGAACCACATTTTACTTACTGACATCAACCGTGTCTCTCGGATTTTTGAAATTCCACTCACAGAAACGGTAAAATTAATTTTTATGAAAAATTCATATTTTTAACTACCACTTAGTTGTTTCACTATTCATCAAAAAATGAAAGTTTCAAAAATTAGGCCTAAGATATATTTGATATTATGAACTCAAAAATGATTTCTATTTTACCAAATTAAAAACATATCAGTTTCATTAATTAATTTAAAAAATTAATTCCTGTCGTCAAAACAAATAGCGTGTTTTTAAGAGATAATAACTATCAAAAGATTGACACTTGTTTATGTCTGGTTTAAATGTGAAATTACATCCAATGACTGACATTGTATTAAATTGTAAAAAATATATTCTAAATATATTTTAAAACCACTCAAATAAATAATTTATCACTATTAATTATTTCGATTGAAAAAGTTGTTTTTAATTACAATTTAGTAATTTTCACTATTCATCAAAATATGAAAGTTATCAGAAAAGTAACAAAATTTCTCCCTAAGCTAATTTCGATATTACGAATCCAAAAATGAAGTCCATTTTGAAAACTAAAATTTAAAAAATTTCAAAAAGTGGTTATTGCTATTCATAACGGCTAGTTTTATTAATATTTTAATAGCATATCGTTGTTTAGTGAAACTCGGTATTGCGTACTACACACGCTATCGAGGAAGGTCGCGATTGCGTGTAATGAAAGGCAAGTCAAGTATGCGTGTTGTGCAAGCTCCTTTTGGTGTAGCGTACAACACAAGACATTAATGAAATTAAAAATAATATTTTTCATAAAATCTCGGGGTGTTACAGGGAGGTATACCTTTATATTGATCTGTACCCCAGGACAGCCCCAATCTCTACTCCAGCATATCGGATGGCCCCCGCTGAGCTTCGAGATCTATGGGTACAGTTGGAGGACTTGTAGGGCAAGGGTTTCATCAGACCCAGTGTTTCACCCTGGGCTTCCCCGATATTGTTGGCCAAGAAGGCGGACGGGAGCTTGCGACTTTGTGTTGACTATCGTCACCTGAACCAGGTGACAGTGAGTAAAAATTATCCGCTACCAAGGATTGATGACCTCTTCGATCAGCTCAAGGGAGAACGGTGGTTCTCAAAGATAGACCTCAGGTCAGGCTATCATCAGCTTAGTGTTCGGGATGAGGACGTGCAGAAGACGGCCTTCAGATGTCGGTATGGCCACTATGAGTTCTTGGTTATGCCTTTCGGTGTAACCAATGATCCTGCAGTGTTCATGGGCCTCATGAACAGGATCCTTCAGCCATACCTCAATCGATTTGTCGTGGTCTTCATCGAAGACATTCTGATATACTCGACGACTGAGGAGGAGCACGCCTACCACTTGCGGGTTGTACTGGATACACTCCAAGAGCACTAGATTTATGGTAAGCTCTCGAAGTGTCAATTCTGGATACGTGAGGTCCACTTCTTAGGACACGTCATCTTTGAGGCGGGAGTTGCAGTGGATCCTGCGAAGATCAAAGCAGTGCTAGCTTGGGAGCTGCCCCGGAGCATGACTAAGGTGCGGAGTTTCTTGGGTCTAGCTGGATACTATCAGAGATTTGTGCCAGAATTCTCCAGAGTTGCGGCACCACACTCAGCTTTGATGAGAAGGGGAAACCCTTTGTGTGGTCAGAAAGATGTCAGCAGAGCTTC
Source organism: Viscum album (assembly GCA_963277665.1). Taxonomy (NCBI): domain Eukaryota; kingdom Viridiplantae; phylum Streptophyta; class Magnoliopsida; order Santalales; family Viscaceae; genus Viscum; species Viscum album. The sequence continues at coordinate 527,835,764 of OY728150.1, forward strand.
CAGGAGCAGAGATAGAGATTGACCAGCGCCCCTATCTTGAGGTTGCCGGAGGAGGGAATAGGGTACGTAGTCTACTGCGATGCATCAGGGACCAGACTCGGATGTGTCCTGATGCAGGAGTGGGCAGTGATCGCCTATGGATCACTTCAGTTGAGGCCTCATGAGCAGAACTACGCTACCCATGACTTGGAGTTATCAGTAGTGGTCTTCGCTCTGAAGACATGGCGACACTACCTGATGGGCGAGCGCTGTACAGTCTTTTCTGACCATCAGAGTCTCAGGTACATCTTCTCTTAGAAGGACCTGAACCTGAGATAGCGGCGATGGATTGAGTTCCTCCAGGAGTATGACATTGAGATAGTCTATACTCCTGAGAAGGGGAACGTAGTAGCTGATGCTCTCAGTAGGAGGACGGGCATTCAGCTACTTGAGGATGTGACAGAGCAGCTAGCTGCTTTGCAGATATCCTTTGTGGATAGAGATGGAGCAGCCTTCCTTTAGTCTCTCACAGTCACCCCTCCACTACTGCAGCGGGTCAGAGAGGCACAGCGTGGGGCCGCTGACTGTGAGACGCGGCGTGCACAAATATCCTCAGGACAGGCACCTGATGGTTTCTATTTTGGAGCAGAGCACGGCATCCTTTTTAGAGGATGTACCTTGGTACCAGTTGCATTACGGGAGGAGGTTCTGAGAGTGTTTCACACTTCTCCCTTGGTGGTACATCCTGGAGTGGCGAAGCTGTACCAGGACCTTAGATGACAGCACCGGTGGCCAGGCATGAAGAAGGCTGTGGAAGAGTTCGTTTCTTGGTGCCTCACCTGCTATCAGGTGAAGGCAGAGCATCAGGTACCATCAGGCTTGGTACATCCCTTGGAGGTCCCGGAGTGTAAGTGGGACGACATATCTATGGACTTCGTGACTGGACTTCCACGCACTTCCAGAGGTCACGACTCCATTTGGGTGATTGTTGACCGACTCACCAAGTCGGCTCATATCTTACCCATCAGAGAGCAGGGCTCATTATAGAGCTTGGGACGTCTCTACGCTCAGGAGATTGTATGGCTTCATGGTGTTCCATCATCTATCGTCTCTGATCGAGATGCTCTCTTTACTTCCCGACTTTGTAAGGGGTTGCAGGAGGTGTTCGGGACGCAACTACGTCTGAGCACTGCCTTTCACCCTCATACGGATGGTCAGACAGAGAGGACCATTCAGACTCTCGAGGACATGCTCCGTGCATGTGTTCTCGACTTTGGTTGCATTTGGGAGGACCACCTACCCTTGGTGGAGTTTGCATACAACAATAGCTACCACTCCACCATCGGGATGGAACCATACGAGGCGTTGTACGACCGACCTTGCAGATCTCCTTTGTGCTGGACAGACCCTGGGGAGTCAGCACTTGTGGGACCAGAGATGGTCTAGGCCACGACAGAGAAGGTCTAGGTCATCCAGGAGCGGATGAGGACAGCTCAGATCCGGCAGAAGTCCTATGCTGACAGGAGGCGGAGGCCGCTAGAGTTTGAGGATGGCGACCACGTCTTCTTGCGTGTCTCACCTCGACGTGGATTACATAGATTTGGTCGAGGTGGAAAGTTGTCTCCACACTTCATCAAACCATTCCAGGTCCTCAGCAGGATTGGCGAGGTGGCTTATCGCCTAGCTCTACCACCTCAGTTTCACCGGGTGCACGATGTCTTCCATGTATCTCAGCTGAGAAGATACGTGCACGACCCGACGCATATCATTGACCATGGGGAGCTGGACGTTGATGATGGGGTGACTTTTGTGGAGGTCCCGGTGGAGATTGAGGATAGACAGGAGAAGGTCCTATGTGGACGGTCGATTCCTTTAGTGCGCATAAGATGACAGCACGGGAACCTTCAGGAGAGCACTTGGGAGCGGGAGGCTCAGATGCGTGCTCAGTACCCACTTTTGTTTCCCTAGTTTGTGATTTATCTTTACGGGGACGTAAAGCCCTGAGGTGAGAGTAATGTAATGACCCATAAAATTCAATGAAATTTTTGTCTTAATTTTCGTGGGAATTTTACAAGAACGCAGTTTCTGACGGCACCTGATTCTGAGGCCCGGTGTGCCCGGAATAATTTTCCGAAGTTTGGCTCGGGTACGTTCAGTGAACGAATGAGCGGGTTTTTCTAACTTTTGAACTGTCGCTCGGAATTGAATTCAGAGGGCACCAATGGAATTGCAGCGCCGATATTTTCTTAAAAATGCCTTTTCTGGAGTTGCGTTTTCTCAGGTGTGGTTTTTAATTTTTGGGGTTAAGTTAAGAAATAAACTAAAGTGGTGCGACAACTTTATTTTATTTCACTTAAAGCCACTTAAAGCCACTTAAGCTAAGTTAAGCGGATAGGGTGGAACCCAAAATATCCTACCCACATGGTAGGATATTTGTGAGGTGGGGCCCGCATGAGCCCCACTGTTTCTTCCCCCCTAAGTAACGCACTCGCGAAAACCTCCTTTTTAATGAAAGTCAACTGGTGCGTTTTCTTAAATTCTAAACGCCCCTTTTAATTGGGCAGTTAAGTCGTGACAATTAATTTGTCGAATTAATGGTTCGTTTCTTAACTTTGAATTTCAAATCGTTGGCATGGGATTAAAATAAGACCAACACGTGTTTACTTGAGGGATTACTTGTTGAGAGGAATTGGAGGAAGCTCTAATTCTTGGAGATCTCCATCCTTCTTCGCGAAAAACGCGAAGAACATGAAGAATGCCGGCCACCGATGAAGGGTGACGAAGAACGCTGAATCCTCGGAGATCAACGGCGCGACGTGAAGATCCTCCTTCACGACGCTTCTTCTGTGACGTTCCTTCGCCGCAACAATCTTCGATCAACAACTGATTGTGGTAGGGGATTGCGGTTCTTTAATTCTTCGTGAATTTTATTCTCAACATGGATTTAATTGATGCAATTAAATCTGTGTGTTTTTAATCCTCGGAGTTTGACGGCGCGATGCCGTGTACCGCGATGACAGTGACACCCCTTCTGCGACGCGACGATCTTTTTTTCCGCGACGGTCAATTCTGCGATGAACTAACGTTCGAAGACAACGTTGAGGTAGGGGTTTGGATTCTTTAAAATCGTGGTGATTTATACCCGTAGAGTATGATTAAATATTTGTTGTGAGACATTTAAAACCACTAACGCAGTGGGTGCGGACCAACGAACAAGTCTGAACCCACCGCCCTTTTCGTTCTTGGTGTGCGGAACGACGGACGACGACAAAACAAGCCGCACGGGTGATGTGAAGACCTTGCAGTGAAGGAAGGGCCTCGGGAGGGCCATTGGCGAAGACGACGCGTTTTTCCGACCACCAGAATTCATCCGGTGGTCCGCGGAGCATCCCGCCGGCGCGCCGCACCGGCACGGCAGCGCCGGCGGAAGGTGGCAGCGGTGCCCGGCGCGCCACCGGAAGGAGCCGTCGTGGCTGAAGCCGCGGCGGCAGGGCACGGTACTGCGACCGCGCGGGACCGGAGGGGGACGAGATGCGGCAGACGACCACGTCCGCTGGCAAGGGCAGCCCCAGGCGGGGCCACGACTCCTTCACGCGGGGGCAGCGCGCCCCCCGCTCTGCTCGGCCGTAACCGGCCGAGCCGACCCGCTGGCCAACTGGCCAGCACCAGCCGGGTCATGCCTAGGTCGGGCCGCGTCGGCCGATCCGGGTCACGCCCAGCTGGGTCGGACCCAGACCCGGGTCGGGTCGACCCGGTTCGGGCCGGCCCAGGGGGGGTTGGGCCGGGTCGGTCCGGGCCCAGACCCCCCATTTTCAGACCTTTTCGGTCTTTTGCCCATATCTTGGGCTGCAGACCTCCAATCGACGGACCGTCAGCGGCGATGTGATCCTTGGATCGAGACGGTCATTTCAAAATATTAAAATCAAAGTTTCGGAGTACTTTGGGTTTGTCCGTCTTGGTTCGTACACGAAACCAATCGGGCCTTCAGTGCAGAAACCCTCATAACTTGAGCTCCGGACGTCCGATTGACGTGCCGTCGACTTTGATTGTTTCCTCTTAGTGAGACGGATCTTTTGGCTTACTCTGCCCGAGGTTTGGATGCAGGTGGAGTACGGTTGGGTTGGTTTTGACTTAAAAACCAACCGGGCCCATGGGACGAAAAAACCAATAACTCTCAGACCGGACGTCTGATTGACGCGCCTTCTGCAACGTTGAGTTCTTGTTGACGATACGGAACTTTTGGATACATCAAATCTGGACTATATGTTAGCTGATGTATCAGCTTCTCGGCTCGTGGAGTGGACCCTCCCAAACGAGCTTGCTGTGTGGGGGAACCCTAGAGATGGCTGCATCTGCGACGACGACGACGACTGTATATAGATCCTTAGTGGATTCGACAGCGATGACTACAACACTCAGTGATCCTACGTGGATCAGTGCTACAGATCTTGTGTGGGTCTGATCCGGTGTGGGTCAGCGCTCAGCGGTCCTGTGTGGCCCAGCGCCTATAGATCCTTTGTGGGTCTGATCCTGTGTGGGTCTTTGCGGGGGTTAGTTACCTATCGATCATGTGTGGGTCAGATCCTTTATGGGTCATTACGGGGGTTATTTACCTATCGATCTTGTGTGGGTCAGATCCTTTGTGGGTCATTGCGGGGGTTATTACCTATCAATCCTTTGTGGGTCCGATGAATTAGATGAATCTGTGGATATATCAGATCATCTCTATGGTCATATGAAGAAGTATACCTGTGTGAGATGAATCTTGTTTTTCTTTCCTTTGTGGATTGTGTTGTGCTATCCTGTATGGATTACGTTTTGCTTTCCTATGTGGACTGGGTTGTGTTTTCCTGTATGGACTGGGTTGTACTTGGGCTCGGAAGTTGGAGCGTACTGGAATTGATGACTTAGGTATATGTATGGGAATATACCTAAGCAGTGTCGAATGTTACTTCGTGGTTGTATCTTTCCTTTGTGGATTACCCTTTGTGGATTCTGGGAGACCTTCGGGGGTCTCGGGGTCCCTACTGAGTAGTTTATACTCACCCCTGCACGGGGTATGCCCGCACTACGTTGTGTTGGTTGCAGACGACGGACAGCACTGATCGTGGTTGAGGCTTATGGAGTAGGACGGTACCTGAAGGTGGGCCACTGGGCGGGACGTGCTCGGAGCGGATAGCTGGACCCTAGGTGCAGTGGAGGCCATACGTACTCACCCTTTAAGTGGGATTTCTAGTGGACGGCTTGAAGATGTGGCTTTACTTTTCAGTTGCTGTTTTTCCCTTTCTAGTTGTACTTTACTTTCAGTTTGGGTTTGTATACTGGCCCACTTACTTTTCCACATTTACTGTTGTACTCAGATATTACTTAGTGTTTACTTCTACTGCTTTTTTGCTCTGTGGTGTTTGTTTACTTTACAAAGGCAATGTCTTCCCTTTTACTGGGATTTACGCCTTGGTACTAGTCGCCAGCCTCTGGCCTATGGAAGGCGGGCTTGGGGTAGTCACGACACGGGCCCCGAGGACGGGTCGTGACACCTGGGTCCAGCAGGTTTTGGAGCTATCTACAAGGATTATCTGGACCACTGTCATGGGTGTTTATTTGGAGGTTGCGCTAGCGCCACTTCTTTAGAAGAGAATATGATGGCGATGATCCAGGCTGTTAAATTTTTTCAAAGAAAGGGTTGGAACGACATTTGGATTGAAAGAGACTCTACATCCATCATCCATGCAATTTGGAATGGCATGGTCCACCTTTCCATAACCCTTACATCTTGCTAGAGTAAATGCATGGACTCTCTTCGGGAGATCAGATATATTGCCACTCATGCCTACTGGGAACCGAACATAGTGTCTGATGCTCTTTCTAACAAAGGTATCAACCAGTGTGTTGCGTGGGTTGATAATCTGCCAGTTGACCTTCTCTATCTTTATGAAAGAGATTGTAATAAAATCCCTTCTTTCAGACTTTTGTAGTTCCCTTCATTGATTATTAATAAATTGTAACTTCGTCTTTTACCAAGAAATTACCTTTCAAAAAAATTATAATTTAAAAAATAGATATCACCATAAATGATATTGATATAAATCATATCATTAATTTACTCTTATTATATAAATTTAAATTAATTGTATATCCTCGTATCAAATTAAATAAATAGAATATAGAACCCAAAATTAGAAGCATAATAAAATAGGAAAAATAACTTTATGAAAAATGTAAAGAGGTAAACTCTACTAAATAGCCTTAGATTGAAGGAGGTTCATGAAAATAAAGAATTAGCGTAAATCTCCCAAATTACAGATAATCCATGGTATATTTATGATATTTTCTTCATCGTGATTAGCTTGAAAAAATTTCTCTGTGATTACCCCTTACTCTATATTTTCATTAATAAAATTGTACTTGATATCAATGTGTTTGATTCAATATTTATGAATAGGATATTTTTAGATTTATTGTCTACTAATTGTCAAAAAATATCCATATTGGTAGTTTCACTTTTTGTCAAAGATATTTCATCCACTTTTCATACATTGTGGCTATCTGCATGATATGTTGACCGTAATATATCTTGTGTCATCAATAATAGGTTATATGGACAATTTATTATTTATAAATCATCCTACGCACTTAGTTATAATATTATATGTTCCAAAACAAGTGTAATTTCAATCCAACACATCAGGGGACTAACCAGTCCCATATAATGTTAATATATCATATTCCTTATGTATATTAATTTGTAATCTATGAGTAGGAGTGAAACAATTATACATCATAATTATTTTTAATTCTACAAGATACTCATCAAATGATATATTTCAATCCATTCATCAAATCTATTAGTATCACTATTGTCAGACATGGTCTCTATCATGAATGAAAAACACTGGTTGATCCTCTATTACATGGTAATATCAACAAAATTTCAATTATCATGCTTTCCATGGTTGGTTCCAATTACAATGTTTATTGACATCCTTTTTTAATCATCAATTAAAAAATTCTTAAGTGTCTCAGTAGAATATTTATACAATGTGATAAAACTAATTCTCCGATTATTGTTAACTTTTAATCTAATAAAATAAGTGAGCTAAGTAATCATTGAAATTTAAAACTCTTAATTTAGTTTTCATTGGAAATTATTCCAATAATTTCTATTTTATACCACCAAACATAATATCATCCGGATATAATTTCATTATAAACTACCCCTCCTTAGATTTCAACAAATTGAGTTTTTTATTATCGCCGCCTATGGTGAATTATAGCTTCTTTATATATGATTCAAGTCAATAATATCATGAATATAGTTCCGTATTTTCACTGTACAAGGACTTATATATTTTAAAAACCATGTTTTCATCACTTTAATTCAGTAATACCCTTGGATTCCTTATATATAATCCCCCCTTCTTCACACCCCTCTAGAATTTTATTTTCATATATATATAATAAAATTTAAATTCTAATTCGATCTATAATACTATAAATGACTAATTAACTCATGTGGATGCAATAGTGTAATGGGAACATCAATATATATTTAATTAACCTATAAAGAACTTTTATATCTGAATGATGGTTTATTTAAAACTACATTAGCATCATCATCTTGATGTTTATTTATTCTGAAATAGAGGGAAAAGGGGGAAAAGGGGGAATGGGGACCAAAAAATTAGGGGGTTCTAAAATAATGGAGGTCGAGGGAATCCCCTATGATGATATTAACCCCTTCTGGCATAAGACTAACCATATTATGAAAGTGAAGGCATTCAGAGCAAGGGATGTATAACGAAGCTAGATAGTCGTCAAATTTAATGCATTCCCACCAAATGTGCTTCATTCTATTGTTGCATTGGAGAAGCCTGTTGCATTTTCTGACAATGTATTTGATAGACCATAGAACCTCTCCTCGCCCCTATAAGTCATTGTGCAGTACTAACGAGTCTGTTTCGACCTCGGTGACGTCCATCTTCCTCTGGTTGCAAATACTAAGTCCCGAGAGCATGGCCAGTTCCTTGTCCTGGAGGGATGATCTCAGGCCTAGCTGGACATAGAAGGCCAGGATGAACGACCTGTTATTATCATGTACAACACCTCCACCCTGCATTAATCCCAAATAGTAGGATCCATATGAGTTAAGCTTAAGACCCCTTGATGGTAGGTTCTATCGAACCCAGTTTCCCCTGTTGTAGCTGCTGAGGGGAGGTGGGTGGGGGGACCTTGGCTGGAAGCATTGCATAGACGGGGCCTCTTTCCCGTTACCCAGGACCCTCACCAGATGAAGAAGAAGATTTCTAGAGTGGATAATGATGGAGCGACCCATCAAATGCACCCCCTCATGAAACGATTTGTGGCGTGCCTTCCACCGGCACTAGCAGCCTTCATGCATCTGAGAGGTGCGAGCAAGCTTCTCCACACCCTGCTCCCCTGAGCCACGGAACCAACGTTCAAGAAACGGTCGGTCGACCAAAATTGAACTCGAGAAATCAGTGAAGTCACCAAAGTAGGACCATACCTCTTGCGCCCATTCTCTCTCAAATAAAAGGTGGTCCGTCGATTCCTCCCTATGTTTCTTACAGCATACGCACTTGGAGGCCATGCAGATCATGCATCTCCTAGTATTCTTGTCTGTGGGAGCATCCTTGTTTCTTATTCTCCATGTGAGAAAATAGTATTCTGAGGGAATTCTCTTGGACCAAAGGAGTGTTGTCCACAGGTCCGCCTGGCCATTCGGGTTGTGAGTCTGTCGATAGGATTTTATTATGAATAAGACATATAGAGAGGGAGGAAAGACGCACTTTTCCAGCATCGAGCTTAACTCGATCATATTCAGCAGCTCCTACTGGTCCTTCTTTAAGACAACATTGGTGAAGGGCGGGTACTGGATAGCTCCCCTGAAAGTAATAGAAGGATCCAGACATCCCGGGTATCCCAGGATCTCCCCCACCCAGTTATGATGCCAAAAGGACACATCACCATTGCCTACAATAGAACGCAAAAGAGTCTTAAAGTCATTGACGAGGGGGCCAATCTCATACCAGAGGTGGGGAGTCCTGCCTGCTACAAAACCTTGATCGCCCCAAAGGAGGGCATCCCTGGAGTTCCCCAAAATATGGCATTGATCCAGCACCTCCCATGTGAGTTTGGCATGCATGCGGAAGAGTGTATCCTCCAGGCTCCGCCCATTAACACCTCCTTCGTGGGTACGTCTCACCATCCTCCTCCAAGAGACCCAATGATGATTTCCCTCTAACCTGGCGTCCCATATGAAACCTACAAGCACCCTATCGATGTTAATAATCATTCCATTGGGGACCTTAATCGAAGAAAGAGCATGAACTGGTTTGGCCATTAACACACTATTCACCAACGCGATCCTCCCACTGAATGAAAGGTATTTGTTCTTCCACTTCAGGATTTTCTCTATGATCCTGTTAAGAATGAGGAAAAAGTCGCATATCCAGAGCCTTGCTTTGGAAACCAGAGTGCCAATGAAATCCATGAGGAATGCACCTCTATGCATGTCAAGGATACTGCTCACTGTATAAACCGTTCTTGGTGTGCACCTAACGGCAATATTAAAATTACTCTTTCTTTTGTTGATAAGTTGGCCACTCCAGTGGAGGTACTTCTTGAAATAATGATTGAAACCCTTCAACGATCTACCTGAGGCATTCATGAAGACGATCTTGTCGTATGCAAACAATAGATGAGTCACCGGTGTGGATCGCAACCTTTTGCAGTAGGGTAAGATGTCACCATTTCTCATGCTCATCTGTATCAGGCGGCTGAGAACATCCTGGGTAATGATGAAGATGCTCGGGGAGATGGGATTCCCTTACCTAAGGCCACGAGTAGGTTTAAAGAAGCCGTAGGTTCCCCGTGAAGGTGACCGCCAACCAAGAGGAGCTAAAACAATGAAATATAATATCGACATTCCCAGGAGAGAGGCCCATACTTGCAAGGACTTTGTTGATGAAGCTCCATTCAATGCGGTCATAGGCCTTACTCATGTCTAACTTGATATCAAGGTTAGAGTAGCACGTCCTGAAGTTAATGTCCCTAAGTATCTCATGGGCCAGAGCTATCACCCCCTGTATGGAACGCCCCTTCACAAAACCATGTTGCGCTCATTATCCCTGTCTAAGAAATTGGAGGGGATCACCTCCAAAAGCCTCGAATTAGCTCCAGGGTAGCCGTCCGGCATAAGGTTGTTGCGGCCGGCCAGCAGGTCCCTGAGTGACGTGTAGGCCAAGCCCCCACCACACCCCTGTCCACAGTATAGGAGTCGTCGTCTAGCAGAATGTTCAATTTGACGTGTATTCTTATCTCCTTGACACAAGCTTGGAAATAAGCAGTGTTCTTATCTCCCTCCGAAAGCCACCTGACCCTTGCCTCATCCTTAGCTAGGTGCTCCTTCCCCAAGAGATTTCCCTCATAAAGATCCTTCCTGTTGTGTAGGTCCTCATAAACCTGATCGCCCCAAACATCCTCAATAATTCTTTCGAGATGATCGACATCCTGCATGATGGCCTCTAGTTCACCCACAGTAACATGAGATTCCCTCGACCACTCCAGAAGGCTCGACTTGAGACGTCTGAGTATGTTGTGAAAGGCTATCCAAGTGAGCCCGTGAGAAAGAGAGGACCAAGAGTCTCTAACCAATTCTTGAAAACCCTCTATGCTACCCTAGTGCTTGTAGTAAAAAAAACAGTGACAATGATCATGCATGGAAGAGAGGGAGATCATCAGGGGGGAATGATCCGAAATGCCATGCACTAGATACATCACCCTAGAGTCGGAGAACTCGGAGATGGCTTGCATGTTTGCCAAGCACCTGTCCAGACGACTCTAGGAGCGGTGGTTCCTTCGCTGGTTATTAAACCAAGAGAAGTTGTCTCTAGAAAAACCTAGGTCCATGAGGCCTCTACCCACCATAAATTGGGAGAAATCCTGACTGGCCTTCCTGGGAAAAGGTCCTCTGCCCTTCCTCTCCTCTAGACTCTCAATGACATTGAAATCTCCCCCTACGATCCACAATAGATTCCCAAGGTCAAACAGGGTAAGGACTTTCCAAAGGTACACCCTGTTGGTGGGAGATGACTTTACAAAGCTGAAACAAATAATTCACGGGAGAAAAAAAAGAAGCGAAGGAGGAAAAACTTCACACAATGGAGCAACCTTTTTGTATTGCACACAACTCTTATTTTTTAGGGATTACATATGAGCCATATTTATATGCTATTCTAAAAAATGAGAAGACACCAAAGCTTTAAAGGAGGAATAAAAAACAAGGCAATAATTGATATGCTTGGAAATAGAGATGCGCATGGGAAGAGGGAGAGCCGCGCCTGCATGGGAAAGTGAGAAGTCACATAGGAAATGGTATGCATTGGGAAAACACTACTGCATGGGGAAAAAACAACGGGATTGGTTGTTGATTTCCAACACTCCCCTTCAAACCAAAACCGGCTTCATCCCGAGCATCGTTCTCATCCTTTTGAATGCATCTGTTGGTAGTGCCTTTGTGAAAATATCTGCCACCTGTTCGGTAGTGTGACAATATTCCAATTTCATCGTTTTCTGTTTAACATGATCCCTGAGAAAATGAAAATGAGTATCAATGTGTTTGCTTCTTCCATGTTGCACCGGATTTTTGGCTAGCTCAATAGCTGACTTGTTATCCACATAAATCACCGTGGATTAATCCTGTGGATGGTTCATCTTCTTCAACAAATTTCTCAACCATATTCCCTCTCAAATAGTAGTGGATGATGCCACATACTCTGCTTCACACGTGGATAAAGCAACCACACTCTGCTTCCTTGAATTCCAGGTGAAAGCAGTAGATCCAAGAAAAAATACATACCTAGTGGTGGTTTTCCTTTCATCTTGGTCGCCTCCCCAATCATTGTCTGAGTATCCATACATCTCTGCTTCTTCGTTGTATGGATAAAAGAGACCAAAATCTACCGTTCCTTTAACGTACCTGAGGATACATTTTGCGGCTAGCCAGTGTGACTCTTTCGATGTCTCCATATACCTGCTTAGAATTACAACACTATAGAAAATATCTGGCCTTATGATTGTGAGATACCTCAGGCTTCCAATCAGACTCTTGAACAGAGTCGAGTCAACGCTTCTTCCTTCTCCATCTTTTGTTAGTTTCAAGCTCGTTGCAACCGGTGTGTTTACAGCATTACAATCGGCCATCTTGAAATTTTCAAGAAACTCCTTGGCATACCTCTTCTGAGATATATAAATGCCGCCAAGTTGTTGCTTCACTTCAATGCCTAGAAAGAAGGACATGAGACCTCCATCGGTCATCTCAAACTCCTTGAACATGGCCCTCTTGAATTCATCAAACATCGGTCGACTGTTCCCTATAAACTGAAAATCATCAACATACAAGCATGCAATAAGTATATCGCCACGATCATTCTTCTTGATGTAAACTGCATGCTCATATGGACATTGGGAGAAGCCATTCTCTAGGAGATAACTGTCGATGCGTGCATTCCATGTGCACAGAGCCTGTTTCAACCCATAAAGAGCTTTCTTCAAACGATACTCTTTATCTTCCTCCCCTTGCATAACAAAGCCTTCAGGCTGGTCCACATAGACCTCTTCTTCCAGAATTCCATTCAAGAACAAATACTTCACATCTAGTTGGTAGATCATCCAACTATGATAGACAACAAGAGAGATAATCATCTGTACCGTGTCATGGCGGGAAACAGGAGCGAATACTTCTTCATAGTCCACCCTGTACTTCTGTTTATACCCCTTTTCTACGAGCCTTGCCTTGTAGCGATCAACCTCACCGTCAGCCTTTCTCTTGATCTTATACACCCATTTGACGCCGATACTCATCTGGTTTTTAGGAAGTGTGGTCAGCTCCCATGTGCCATTTTTCTTTATGGCATGAATTTCTTCTTCCATCGTGATTCTCCAACATTCTTCCCTAAAAGATTCCTGAAATGTCAGAGGCTCATGATCTGCATAGAGGAAAAAATGATTTACCTCTTCAGTTTTCTCATAGATATCGCTCACGCTTTTCATCTTTAAAGGTGCCATGGATGAGGACGAGCTAGCTGAACTTTGACTTGGTGGAGTGCTTTCAGGAGTGTTGGAATTTTCTCCTGGACTTCTGCGTACTGAAGGTGATGTGCTCGAGGAAGGTGTTGCAGGCGTCTACTCTTGATGATCATGCCTTTCTTCAGAATCTTCAGTTTCGACAGGAATATCTTCATTTTATTTTTCATCATCCTATTTCCATGATTCTTCCTCACTAAAGACCACATCTCTACTCACCACTACTTTGTTTGTTAGTGGGTTGTAGAGCTTATAGGCTTTAGATGCTTCACTGTATCTGATGAAGATACACTTCTCTCCATGATCATCCAACTTCCTTCTTCTTGCTTCTGGAACTTGAGTGTAGGCGACACACCCGAAGATTCTTAGGTGCGCCATGCTCGGTTTGTAGCTGCTCCATGCCTCTTGTGGTGTCAAATTTCTGACACTCTTTGTTGGACACCGATTGAGCAGGTAGGCTGTACACGCCACTGCCTCTACCCAAAAACTCTTTGGCAGCACTTTCTCCATCAGCACGGTCCCCATCATGCCGAGGATGGTGTGGTTCTTCCTTTCTGCAATGCCATTCTGCTGTGGGGTGTAAGCAACAGTGTATTGCTGCTTGATGCCATGCTCCCTGCAAAAGTTTTGAAATGCATTTGAGGTGTATTCTCCACCTCTGTCATATCTCATCACTTTGATTTTGTGACCACTCTCAGCTTCAACACGAGCTTTGAAAATTTTAAAGATAGAAAAGGCGGATGATTTCTCCTTTATGCAATACACCCACAGTCTTCTACTGAAATCATCAATAAGGATAATGAAATACCTATTAGCTCCAAGTGAGGGTGTTTCAAGTGGTCCGCAAATGTCAGTGTGAACCAACTGAAGTGGTTCATTTTCTCTTCTTCACACTCCACTTGGGAAGGAGTTCCTTTGTTGTTTGTCAAGTGTACATTCCTCACACACATGATTTGTTGATTCAATCGTCGGCAAGCCACACACCATTCTTGAGGAGGATAGAAGTTTAATCCTGCTAAAATGGAGATGCCCAAAACGCAGATACCATCTCCACGAATCATTCTTCATGAGCCCAAATAGGCACTCCTCGACCTTCGTTTTGATGTGTAGTGGAAACATGCGATTCTTCGCCATTTGGATTTGAGCAATCAACCTCCTGTGAGCATCTCTTACTGAAAAAGACGAATTATCCAAGTGTATAACATACCCCTTCTGAAGGAGTTGGCTGAGACTTATGATATTATTTTTCATGCTTAGTACGTAATACACATTGGAAATGTAATTCGACTCACCATTCTTCATATAGTTTTTGATTTTACCTTTTCCAATCATGGGTACCTTCGATGAGTCACTGAAGGTCACGTCGCCATGAACTTCTTCAGTGAGTTCTTCAAAAAGTTCTTTGTTACCACTCATGTGGTTGCTCGCACCCGTGTCAAGATACCATACATCGGGGCGTTCAGATGCCTTTTCTTGTGCGAGGAGGAGTTTCATACCTTCTTCTTCATGGCGTGACACTTCAACATAGTTGGATCGTCCATCATGATCCACCTTTCTCCATCAATCAGAGGCATAGTGGCCGAATTTTTTACAGTTATGGCATTGAACATTTTTTTCATTTCCACGACCACGCGTGAATCGGCCTCCACCGTATCCTCTTCCACAGAACCTACTGAAGTTTTGTTGCTTTTGCTGATATATTGGATGGTATCCACGTCCTCTACCTCTTGCACGATAACTTCCTCGTTGTGCTTGGCCATTCTTGGGTTCTTGCAGAGTCAGATTGGACTCTATGGCATGCTCTATTGTTGAACCCGCATTCTTCTGCATTTGCTGCTCATGTACTTGCAACGACCCCATCAACTCTTCAATAGATAATTTTTTCAAATCTCTCGATTCTTCGATTGCCACAACCACATGCTCGAACTTGGTTGTGAGTGATCGAAGTGCTTTCTCAATAACTCGAATATCTTCCATTTTTTCACCATTTCTTTTCAAATTGTTAATAATGAGAATTAGGTGTGAGAAGTAATCCGAGATACTCTCACCTTCCTTCATTCACGCCGCTTCGAACTCCGCTCATAATGTTTGAAGACGGACCCGCTTCACTCGATCAACACCTTTGAAGATGGTTGCAAGGGTGTCCCACGCTTGCTTACTTGATGTTGTTTCGGCAATCTTTTCGAACATCGATTCATACAACCCTTGATAGAGAAGGAACAACGCCTTGTTGTCTTTCTTCCTTTGATTTTTCACGGTCGTCTTTTCTTCATTCGTGAAGACCGCTTCTTCCTCCGCAGTGGGTACTACATACTCGTCAGTGACGATCTCCCATAATTCTTGGGACCCGAACAATGCCTTCATTTGAATGCACCACCTCTCATAGTTGTCCTTAGACAAGGTCGGAACTTGCGGCTGGATCGCGGTGGCCATCATCGGAATTTTGAGGATGCCTTCGAACCGGCCTCTGATATCAGTTTGTTGGTGGGAGATGACTTTACAATGCCGAAACAAATAATTCACTAGAGAAAAAAAAGAAGCGGAGGAGGAAAAACTTCACATAATGGAGAAACCTTTTTGTATTGCACACGACTCTTATTTTTTACGGATTACATATGAGCCATATTTATATGCTATTCCAAAAAATGAGAAGACACCAAAGCATTAAAGGAGGAACAAAAAATAAGGCAATAAATGATATGATTGGAAATAGAGATGCGCATGGGAAGAGGGAGAGCCGCCCCAGCATGGGAAAGTGAGAAGTCACATAGGAAAGGGAAAACACTGCATGGGGAAAAAACAACGGGATTTGTTTTTGATTTCCAACACACCCTTTGATAAAGATCGCAGCATTCGTAGAAAAACAAGATGATGACGGTATAATCCCTTGGTTTGTTTCACCGTGATGTGTTGGTTGTGAGCTTAGAGTAGGTGGACTGAAAAACTTCTATACCAGAATATCAATATGTGTCGATTGGAAGGGGCTGCATGCAAGGAGCCATGCATCTTGAGCTTCGTGGAGAAATCAAGGATTATGCCTGGTAGTTTCTTGTGTTCGAGGATGGAAACCATTGAAACCTTGTGCTTGACAATATCTGAGGCCATGAAGTCCATTTTGACCCGTGCCACAATGCCAAGGGCATTCCAGAAAAGGGCTCGAATCATTTAGGGAACAGTGCTCTAGGACTGGATCTAGAGCTCGTGGCCTTCCCGATGTGAGAACTAAGCTTCTCTTTCAGTTTCGTGGACTGTGACCTGGTGCGCACATTGTTGTTCTTGGAGGGGTAAACTGGAATCATCGGTGAAGCAAACATCCTCCCCCTTGCACTCGGGGGTGAGTTGGGTCCCTTCATAAGACCTGTAAAGAGGCAGGAAGAAGCTGTCGGAGCTTCGTGGTAACTGGCAAGGGGGAGAGGGTCCCCCTCTGCCTTGGAAACCAAATCCAGGGAGAGGTCCTCAGCATGGGGCATTTCTCAATCAATTACCCTCTGGGGAATAAGAACGTCCAAAGGAGGAGAGGACGGGATCATTGTGTCGAGGGGGATACGCAAAAAGGCCGACCACCAGGCCCCCGGGGCCTGGGCAAGGAGAGGTAATGCAGGAGGGGTGGAGCTAGCATATGCTGGGGATAGGCAGGGCCGAGAGTAAGGGATAATAGCCCTGCATGGCCACCGGAGCACCGGTGGAAATGGGCCAGGGGGATTCACTAGAGCCTGGACATGGAGAGGAGCCAATGGGACAGATCCAGGAACCGGAGGAGATTTCATTAGGGGGGTCCTCACGAGCATGGGGGGGGTGGTCCTCACGAGCATGGACTGGACGACGACCCTCCTTTAGATGCCGGCGACGACAGCTCTGCACTATGTGGCAGGGAGGGGCATAGGGAGACACATCAATCAATATAATGTATATTTAACAGGTTGATCGGTGTTCAATTTTTTTACATTCAACTGCCTCATTGTTTTTCCGAGTATGCACTAATGTTACCTCATGTTTTGTTCAATGATCATCTAGGCAGTTTTCCATATATTGGGAAATATATTCCATTTCATTTTTTAATCACCGTATTTTTATGGGTAACTAGCTTCACTATTCACTCTCATTTAGTACCACTTCATGTAATAGACATCCTCTATCTTAGACCATGTTAACATTACATAGGATATTATACTATAATTACCAGTGAATAAATTTAATTACCTTTCTCCATGTGCAACAAATAGATTCATTAAGACACAAACATCAGTGTGATCTTGAAAAACAATTATATGCCTTATTATACATTTATTGACAATAGTTTGTACCATATTCCATCAAATAAATGTATTATAAGTTTTTTTCAACTTTTTTGATGTCATGGATGTATGATAATACCATCATTTTTGTTAAATTTCAGATAATTTTCTATGGAATTTATCTAAAATATTGGTTCCATAAATAATTATCTTCTTCTCCGATAATAAATTATGAGTTCCCTTTTCTATTCACCTAATAAATATATCTCAATTTCCATTATCACATTATTAATAAGTTTCCCCAATTATTCTTGATCAATAATCATTTTTTATTGAATTATACATTAGTCTCTAATTCAAATAGACGAATCACATTCAATAGATTATTCAAAAATCCAGTTACATCATCAAATTAAATAATCTTTAGTTTATAACTTTCCATCTAGGATGTTATAATTTCATTGGTCATAATATACCCATAAATTTTAAAATGAATTGTACCACCAACATTCACCTAAATTTTTTCATTATATTCATGTTTTCTAGGATGCTTCCTGAACACATACTATCTAGAATCTATGTTCTATTTTTAATTACTGTTTTGAGATAAACAACAGCTCAATTAGATTTCTATCACATTTTATTTTAATTATAGGAGATACCAATGTATATCTAAAGATAATAGATAAAACATTATTCACATTATAGGAAATGTAGTATAATAATATTTACCTGCATCATTCAGCAGAGATAAGCTATGTCGCAAATGAATTTCACTGGGTCTATTGGTATCCATCATTCCTTAGTGTCGATGGTCGGAATATCTTCTTATTCATACCATGTAGTTAATGGAAATAGGGTCAAAATTTTATAATAAATTGTAATATCCATATCAAAAACTTCCACTTTATGATGAAGGGTTATGATTCATTCAATATTACACATAACCATGTGTTTTTAAATTTAAATAGCCCCTAGTCTCTCCATAATAGATCATGTTATGTCTATAGATGACACAAAATTAGAAAATTATAAGTTTAAATATATTTCCACTCTCACTTATACACATTTCATAAAATTTATTTTAGCTCGCTAGTTTTTGGTTTCCCATTAATAATTCAATGTTTCCTATAAAAATTTTCACTTTTTTATAGATAACCAATACTCATATTATAATATCTTAGTTGTTGGATTAGTCAAGAACCTCCTTATTATAAGTATCCCAAATAATATTTATAATGAAATTATTTATTTTCATTTTTCTTTTAGAAAATTATTTTCTGGAAAAAATTAAAAAAATGGTTTAGTCTAGAGCTCACCACAATGAAATATCCCATGTGTATTATATTCACCATGTAAAGGATTTTGTCATTGTGTCACTTTATTACATGAACAAACTACCTTCAATGGTTCATATGTAAAAAAAATTCTAATTCATTAACTAAACATGGATTGGATTTGACTAAAAATTATATTGGTAATCACCTAGTCTTGCTTACAATCAACATATTGTGCAGTAGAGATTTACCTACAATGAGTACAAAATACCTTACCATTTGAATCAGTAAATTGACCATGTAAAGGAAACAACCTATCACATTATGAAATCAAGTTATTGTTCAAGGGGATATAATATTTTCATTATGTAATGTACTAAATATATGTTTTATTATAGAAACTACATGAGGAGGTATGCCTACCACAATATCAAATGAACTGATCGCGCGGCGGAATGATCCTACCATGATAACATTCCATGTCAACTGACAATTTCAGTCTACCATTTAAACATTTCATGCCAACTGTATATTATTTATATAAATACAACATGAAATTTCGATCATAAAAGTGGATTGTGTTAAATCTGGAAACGATATTTTTCGAATAATTAGTTGAAGCATTATTACATTTAATACATCATTAATTGTTCTCCAAATTATTCTTTGGATGAAGATATTTTTAAAAAGAAAAACTGATTATATGAATAGTGGAGTAGAGAACACTTTCTCATTTAGAGAATAATAAAAGATCCTAATTGTTCACTTATTCTAAAAGAATAAATTTTCCAAAATCAGTATGACATTCTATTTTCCTTATTATGCTAGGAAACCTTTCTGAGATCCTTGAAAAGAAGTAATTAGGGAACTCCTTTTGAATTGAAGCTATTTGGACAGATCTAAACTACATTTTATTATCCTTTATCCCATTCAATTTAGGCTTAATATTTTTATTCGAATTTTGTATTTTATTGTTCTATTTATCTACATAGAAAAAGATATTGTTCTAAATTAGAGAGTACATGATACTCTCTCAAATATTTTTTTATTCCCAAATATAACTATTGAAGAGGTACTATGTGGCTTCGTATTTTTTTATCCCATGTATAATTGTGTAAGTGGATTTGTCCCTAGACAACCTTCAGGGATGTTTTATTTAAAACCACATCCAGGCTACTGATTAGTTTATTTTATAATAAACTACATGTTAATGGGTTATTTCCAAGTGGATGGGGATTTAGTGTCTGTAACGGACCAAAACACTCATTAAATTATTTGGTGTTTTATTTACTATTTTATCTATTTTTCATTATTTGAAATCAAACCATTATCTTTTACCAAATATATTAAATAAAATATTTCTGTTTTTGTTAAGTTAAATTAGTGTTTTATATACTATGATTGATAATAGTACATTAGTTTCAAAGTTTATATTATTTTCCAATGTATTTTAACTGATTAGTTATTGATCATTTGTGAATATTTTCAAAAGAAAAAATTTTACATTTATAATTTTTGTTTTTACTAGTTCATTTTTTGAAATTTGTGTACTTATGGTTTCTAGTAGTTTCTAGTAAAACATTTTTTTAAGAAATTAATTCACCCCATATAGATTTTTCTATTGGGAGAATCATTTGATGTTAGAGAACTTTCAAAAATACTTTTTACTATGATTTACTTTTATCTAAAGATCATAAATTTCTATTTAATCCAAATTTATTTCATTATATATAACCGTAGATAATAAGGAACTTCCACCAACCAACCTCGTAATTTTAATGGAATAAATTATGATCTATGGATAATCAAAATGAAAATTCATTTAAAAATTATGGTGTTTGAAATCATGATTGTTATTCAAGATAAATATGAAAAACCCAATGCTCATTGGAAAAATTTGCGTGATTTCACTGTGGTTGAATATGATTATAATGGTAAATCTATGAAGGATTTTTTACTTTGGTTATAGAGAAGATGAATTCAATATAATATCTCTCTATGAAACTGTATTTTATATTTTTGAACAAAATTCTATATCTCATGAAATAACATAAAATGTTAAAGAAATGTGTTTAAACACATATACTATTATATAAGATACTTTTATGATAAATCTTGATGAATAATTTTATAGAATGTCTCTAAAGTTTTGTTAAATAGTCGACATGATACATGCTCATTGAAAAAATATTGTTGACAAGGATGAAGTCATAAAAATTATGAGATGACTACAACACATATGTAGAGGAACAACGACATCCATTAGAGAATCATGCGCCATTATCATGCCACATGTAAAATTATTTATCAGAAATATTGCTATATGCAACGAAAAAGTACAAGTAAACAAAGATGAAATATATTAACCAAAAAAGTTCATATTCCTCTATGACTTATAACTCTACATAGAGATAGAATCCAAAGATGATAGTTCAGGTGATGAAGAATAACCTTCAAACATTGTTGAACAACTGGATCACTGATAATGTAATTTCATAATGTTCTATATGAAGAATAATTTCTTTAAGAAATAAATTATATAGGTAAATATGATAATAGATGAAATTAGAGAAAGGAATGGAAAAAAGTATGACTCCACCAATTATGTGACCAACTACAAGTGTAAATTAAAAGGACAAAACAAAGCATACTATCCCAAGTTGAAGCATATTAACAAATATGAGAATAAAACGAAAAAATAGAAAAAAATTGTGAAAAGTGCCTATAGGGACTTTGGGGATAGTTTGCGTAAATCAAACTCCTGAATAGATGAAATAAATGAGTATGAAAAGATGTGTTTTCTGGAAAACACATATATGGTATTAAATTTTTTCCCTAAATCCCCTTCTTATGTTTATAATCATTATAAAATTTATAATGACAAAATTATTTCAGGTGGTGATATTTTTTTTTAAATTATAAAATGTTGGAAGGCACATTAAATGAATTAAAAGATAAAGATAAGATATTTATGAAGAATCTTTCTATGTCTATTCAATTTACAACTGAACTTATAGTAGAAAAGGATAAAAATGGTCAATTTATTAAAGAAAATATTAAGATGAAATTATCTAATGAAAAATTAAAAAAGGATAGGGGTAAATTAACTAATGGGAGAAAAACTGTAACCCAAATTATTGGATGAAATAAAACTCCCAAATATACTACATGAATTGGATATCAACCTAGACATGGGAAAATATATGAGAATAAATTTTTCCCAAGTTCAATTCCTTTGAGTTATTCTTATAGTTATTATCCTAGAGGACCTAATATAGACTTTATTTCTAAAATTATATGGTATAATTATAGGAAACTAGTAGAAAACATTTTCATTCCTAAATCGTTTATTACAGACATATTTGGACATATGAAAATATGGGCACCAAAATCATTTTTGGATTAAATATTTTTTTAAGAAACCTTCTTTAAGAGTTTTAATCAGCAATTATGGTATATGGGTAGTGAATATTTTATACATATGATGTGGTAATACCCAAGGATCAAAAACATAAATAACTTGGATGGTGGAAATGTCACTTTTGGTGAAAATGATACAGGATGAATTATTGGACTCGGCTAAATTGGTAACACCAGTAGAATTTTAATTGTAAAGGTTTTATTTTTTATGGATAAAAATACACTATTTATAGAATTTTAAAAAAAATTGATGGTTACCATGAAATTTTGAAAAACATTGTTGTAATACTTTTGATGCCAAAAAATCTTTTCTTTTTACTAACATGTTAAATGACCACATTTATACAATATATTTGATGTCCTTATTTTCTCGTAATTTTTCATGTTTAAGGGATTTTCAAAAATAGTCATGGATTTCGTAAAGTAGTTAGAAGAGTCAATTATAATCACTTAGAAGTTTAATTAAAAATGATTAGTCATGGATCAACCCAAAATATAATTTTTATTTGACAATGTCTGTATTTTCATTCAAAATAGAAAGTAGTTAAAAATCTTTTTTAGCACTAAAAAAGAAGTCTTAGATTGTCAACCTTTGGAGTTGGTTTACATGTATTTGTTTGGACCTTCTAGGTTTTCTAGTTTTTTAGGAAAACAATATGCATTTTTTATAGTATATGATTATTCATGATATACATGGGTGGTATTACTTTTTCATAAAATTGACGCTCTTTATTATTTTTCAAAATATTCAGGATCAATAAATAATCCTAGTGGACTTATAATTAAGTCCATGAGAAGTGATCATAGACATGTTGTTTCAAATTATTATTTTGAATAATATTTCTCAAAATAAGGATATTTTAAAAAAATTTCTTCTCTTAGGACCCCATAGTAAAATTGTGTTGTTGAGAGAAGAAATAAAACCCTTTAAGAAATAGTTTGGACCATTCTCATTGTGTATGGATTCTTTATCTATTTTTGGGTAGAATCCATGAACACATCTTGTTATATAATCAATATATTTTTAACTCAAGCACATCTATAGAAGTCCCCATATGAATTACAGAATTGTAGAAATCCAAAATTTAACAACATTAGATTTTTAGGTTGTAAAGTATTTATACTCAATAAAAAGGTTAATTTAGAAAAAAATTCTTCCAAAAGAAATGAAGGGAATTTAAAATGATAATTTAAAACCATTAAATCATACATTTTATTTCATAAATAGAATAAGATTATAGAAGAATATTTGTATGTGAATTTTGATGAAACATATCCTCATGATCCTAAGACCATTTTAGAAAATTGGAAAGTTGGCCTTCACAATCATGACATCAATTCTACCAGACCTCCTAAAATGAAATATCCAAATTCTGATGAATATCTTAAACCCAAAACTATAGATGAAAGTGATGTGTAAAACACTTCTATTCTTATAGATATTAGAACTCACATAAATTTCTCCTTAGATTTAGTTGTAAGAGACCATTAATAAAAGAACTCAAACTACATATTCTATTAAAATCCATGTTGGACCTCAAGATTTATTGTCACAATATGAACTAAATAACATAACTGATTCAATTAATTATGACTTCCTGATAATGTATGAACAAGAATTTTTAATTTAGTTTGAAATAAATAGAGTCTTGGAATTAGTTTAATGACCCAAGTTTTTCTTAACTATTTTAACTAAATGGTTTTTTAAAAACAAGGTTTATGAGTTATAATTAATATTATGAAACAACAAAATACTAGTTGAAAAATGATATAGAAAATATGAAGGTATTCACTATGAGGATACATTTACACAAGTAGCTAGACATGAATCCATCAGAATTATTCTTACATATACATCACATTTGAATTTAAAATTATATCACATTTAAGTAAAATATGTTTTCTGAAATGGTTATAAATTTGAGGATGTTTTTATTGAACAAGCCACTAGATTTAAAAACCCTCACATTCCAAAAACATTTTTTTAAAATTAAAAAAATATTTATAAGGTCTAAAAAATCCCCAAAATCTTGGTATGATAGGATCGTCTCATTTTTAATTTCAAAAGGTTCAACAAAATGCATCATTGCCCCTATATTATTAATTAAAATTATTTCAAAAGATGTTTTAGATGTATAAATTTTTGTTCATGATATAATTTTGGCTCTTTAAGAATATCATTAGGTACTGAATTTTCCCAAATGATGAAAAAATTAATTAGAAATGAATTTTACATTTGAACATTATGTCTAAATTGATTTTCAGATTTTTCTAAATAATTATGGAATTATTTTAATTCAATGAAATCACACAAATTTATTTTCATGTTTTTTCCTGGATGATACTAAATGCAGTGATAATCCTATGAGTACAAGCTATAAAATAGATCATTGTGAAATTGGGAAACCTTTTGATCAAACCAATTAGAGAGGTATGATATAAATATAATTATTCTTGACTTCTAGCCATCCAAATATATTTTTTAGTGTGTGTTTATGTGCTCATTTTATTGAAAATCCAAAACAGTCGAATTTACATTGTGTGAACAAATCGTTTAAATACCTCAAAAAATAAAACAAAATTAGGATTGTTTTATTCTTGAAGAAAAGAATTGATTTAGTAAGTTATCAAAAATTATTATTTTGGTAGTTGTATGTTAGATAAAAGATGACATTATGGAATATGTCAATTTTTGTAAAAATACCTAGCTTCATTCTATAGTAATAAATATAATTTTCTTGATTTATCCATTATTAATATAGGTTATATAGTTGCAGGTTTTTTTATGCCCAAGTTTTTTGGATGAAACATCCATTACTATACTATGGATATATATTTTTGACATTACCCTATAAATTATTTTAATTAATGTGTGATAAATATATCTATGAATCATATATCACATTCCAGGTCAAATAAAATTGTTATAAGGCTGCACATTTTGAGATATTTTTTCAAAAATTTGATATAACCATATAGTTCATTGGTAATAAACAAAAACCTTCTGATATATTTATAAATATTTTTAATGTTGAGAGAATAAATTATATCAAACAAAAATTGGGCATGAATTTTTTTTTTAATTTTTCTAATTTAGAAATAGTTATATAATCATTGTTTTGTCTATTTAAAATCCTATGTTCTCATGGATGTAATTGTGTTGTGTGGTTCACATAGTCAGTGTGCTGACCAAGAGTTTTTTGTCATGTGTTTATTAAACCTACCATGGAACATGACTCACATGGCCACCATACATATTGTGGTTACTTAATTACCCGGTCATAATGATTACCATGAATATTTTCTCACACGATCAGTACTTTCATACTATGAACATTTTATTTGTGTAGTTAGAATAGCTATCATGAGGTTATAGTGAGTGTGCCTACTGTAATCATATTTTCAAAGATCCAAAGATTGTATACCAACCATGTATATTTCCATACTTCTATATTTCATTAAAAAAAATTCTGGGATTACACATAATTATATTATTATTTTATTACATAAATTCTTAAAACTAATTTCGAATCTGAATCTGAATTATCGCTCGCATTTTCCACAAATATCATTCTTTTTCTAAATCATTACATTTAATCAAACTCCACCTCTATCTTGAATCTAAAAATTTTAGTTTCTAACCACTCTTACTAACTTAAATTATTTTAGAAAAAATATTACTAAAAATACCGAGGGTGAAGTTCATATGGGAGACTACTTTTCCTATTTATTCACATCCTTTGAAGAAGTTGATGAAATCAAAATCCAACACAAGTGAATTTGTGAAGCCAACAAATCAACATCCTTTTGATCATCGCGTCTCTACAAAAAAGGAAATTGATGCATTGTGGTTGAAATCAAGGAAATAAAAATTAAGGAATGAAATTTAAGAGAAAGGGTTGGGTGTTTGGGTTAATGAAAATTGAAATCCTTTCAATCCAAATATTATTAAAAAATTTAATATGCACCATTGGTTCTTATCTAAATATAAAATATATAGAGGTAAATCATTTCAAGATGATGAAATTTTAGAATTATCTTCAAGGTGATGTGTAAAGTGTTTGGGTATAACTAAATATTGAGATTTTGTATATTAAAATAGCCATTGTCCTAGTAATCATGCACAAAATGAGTTTCAATGTTCATTGGATGATCTCATTATTAATGGAACTCCTATAAGACCCCATGTTATTGAGTGTATTGTTAAATGTATGATACTATTCACTTTTATCAAGAATATTATTTTTAAATGAAAAGGAGATATCAATATCATATGGCTTCAAGGTCTATTTTTCTACTTTTTTATAAACAAGGGTGTTCAGATTAACCAGTGCCGATTTTACAGGACACATATTATTGAATTATGTAAGCCTACGTGTAAATAAATTTATTTACCTTACATGAAGCTTATTTAATCCTTGTTAGGGAAAAGGTATTAGTTCATATGGGGTTGGAATTAATTACCTCATCCAATGGTCTCTTCCTTATACATAATATTTCCTAGAAGGGAAAAGTAAACTAAAACCCTTTTAAAAAGGCATTAGTGTCTAACCCAAAAATAATTTATGAAATATATCATCTAGTGATACCACTTGTAGGACACCGGGACACCTTGATAGGGGAGGGGTGAATCAGGGTGTCACTATTTTCTTTTAAACTGATGGATCTTGTTCCCACATTGGTAGGAACTAGTTCAACCTGTATGATGGATATCAGAATAAATCAAACATTCACATGCAAAGAGATGATAGAGCACTTTTTTACTTGGTTCACCACTAAGGGCTACGTCTGAGGAGCATACGCTAATAGGTAGTTGGTCATACCAAATTCTACTATTCTTCACTAGCTGTGGATTACAAAGGTTCGAGAACACTCACTCTGTCCCACGCTCACTGCCTTTACAACTGTTCAGGGATAGCACACTGCGTCCCTCGGGTCACCCCCATTGACTCCCCTAAGCTCACTAACTTGGTGAAGTCTCAGTAAGTTTATATAAGTGAACGTCTCTTCAATAGATCTGCATTAAAGTCTTTTCCTCTACTTAGCACGAGACTCTGCTTGCATAGAATTCCTGAAACGATGCTCTTGAACACACTGAACCACGGATCTAGATAATTAGAAAGTGCAAACAAGATACACAGATGATTTTGCGCAGAACCTACCCTTTGCGTGAAAGTTCACAATTTTGCACGCGATACATGATTTTCACACGGAAAAATATTTCGCGCAACTTCATCTTTTTACGCGCAACCCGAAATATTTTGCATAGCTCAGAATTTTTTTGCGCAGCTTGAACTATTTCACACAGCTCGGCCTTTTCGCGCAACATGGAATTTTCTACGCACCTACCTTTACGGGAACCTTTTATGTGCATCAGCACTTGAATATTCTCTATGTCTTCAGTGGTACAAAATGTGGGGTGTCACCTCTTATTTATAGGCGTCTCTGACCCCTACACGCAAAACCCCCTGTGGTGCGAAAAACCTCTCATTTGGTGCATAATATTCCACAGAGGTACCATTTTTTCACGCACATCTCTTGGTTTTTCATGCAACCCATGCCTTTTCCATTTTTTGACGTTATGATTCCGAAACACTATTTGCATGAAAAACCTCGCTCCACTATTTTACGCACCACGTTGTTTTTCGCGCACAAATCAAATATTTCACGCACATCCCACCTTTTTCGCGCACTATTTCCTCTTTTCTTGCACCTCCTTTTACCAACAATCCATGCTTTTTTTTTGTGATTTTGAGACCCTAAAATTTGGCAAACACTGGGAAATGGAGCCACCATCAATACTGTTGTCTAATTAAACTGTATGATCACTTTACTGGCACACATTATGAAATTCCACTCAGGATTGACAATAAACAAAAACTATACTCCAACTCGTGCATAAAATATCCATGGATCCAACAATATCCCCCTTTTCCTTTGTTGGAAATCACTAAATAAATTAAATATATAAACATCCACATGCAAACAAAAAATTCAAGAGTCAACTCACCCAACACTCTATGTTTACGTGAGAAACGCTCGGTGTAGAAAAAAATAGAGGAAGCTTGAATTGGGTTCCCGTGTTTTGGACTTCTCAATGACGCCCAAGAAAATATATTATAGTGTCACAGAAGCATTACATGTCCAATGTATTCCTTCTCATCCTATCACCAACACTGAATTCTCATCATGTCACAAAAGTATTACATGTCCATGACATGCATACATTTATTCCTTTCTCCCCCATTGACAATAAACCCATGGACCGATAATTTTTCATTCTTCAGCTCAAAATACACTCCCCCTAGATAGTGTCTCCCCCATAAACCTGCATCACATCCATAAACAGATTAAAATCAGTTAACATAACTAGGGAGAGGGGTATTGCGTAACCTCTTCATGCACTGGGAGGTGGCTGAACACCAAGGCTCAATCGATGCTTCTCAAATACAGCCGTTGATAGTGGCTTGGTCAGGATATCAGCCACTTGCTCATCAGTTCCCACATGATCCATTCTAATCGCACCTTGATTGAATTTTTCTATGATAAAGTGATACCTGATTTCAATATTTTTTGTACGAGAATTCTGAACAGGATTCTTCACAAGATTAATTACGCTCTTGTTATCACTGTAAATTACCATTGGTTGCTTCACCTCATCACCAATATCTGCTAGTTGTTGCTTCATTCATAGCAGTTGAGTGCATTCCTTTGTGGTGGAGATATACTCAGCTTCGGTAGTACTAAGAGAAGTGCATTCTTATTTCTTTCCCAACCAACCAACACATTTATTCCCAATATAGAATGCTCCACCACTTGTGGAATTTCTGTCAACTACATCTCCATCCCATTCAGCTTCAAAAAACGCAGATAATTCATTGTTCCTGCCTGTAGCAAAGTATAACCCAAAGTTATGAGTACCTTTAATGTACCTCATGATTCTTTTTACTGCCACCAAATGTTACTCCTTTGGATTACTCTGAAATCGGGCCGCTAGACATGTTGCAAAGACAATATCTGGCCATGTCGCTATCAGGTACAGTAGGCTCCTAATGATTCTTTTATACATGGTGGGATCTACCGAGGTCACAGACTCATGCTTTCATGTTTGATTCCAACTACAATTGGAGTTTACATTGGTTTGGAGTCATTCATATTAAATTTCATCAACAACTATCTTTCATAATATTCATGGGAAACAAAAGTGTAATCTTTTTTTTTGAGTCACCTACAGCCCCAAGAAATATGTGAGCTCCCCAATCATAGACATTTTAAATTATGATTTCATGGGATTGGAAAATTCATGCATTGATTTCTGCAAAATTATTCCAAATATAATGTCCTCAACGTAGACTATAACAATGAACTGATATTTTGAAGAATTTTTCACATATTGATTGTGATCTACTCCTCCTCTTTTGAATTCCAGCTTCTTGAGATAAGAGTCCAGTTGGGAATACCTTGCTTATGGATCCTGCTTCAAACCTTATAGATCCTTATTTATTTTGGAAACCTTTGTTTCATCAGTACCACGAAGAAAACCCACTATTTTTTCAATATAGACTTCTTATTTGAGTACATCATTCTATAATTCTTTCTTGACATCCATTTGATATAATTTATATCCTTTTTGGAGTGACATGGCATGGAAAAGCTTGATTGACTCTAGTCTAGCAACTAGAGAAAAGGTTTTTCAACATCAACACCTTCAATTTGGGAGTATCCTTCACATACCAGTTGTGTCTTGTTTCTGATAACACTTCCATGATCATCAAACTTGTTCTTGACGATCCATTTTTACTAATCACATTGTGGCCTTCAGGTCAATGGACAAGATCCCATGTTTGGTTCTTTTCAATCTAATCTAACTCTTCATTCATGGATTTCACCCAAGATTCACCCTTTGATGCTTCTTCAAATGAGGATGGCTCCACAACTGACATAAATGCAGATTTTGTGTTTTACTTCATCCTCCTTGTTTGTGTGGGTGCACTCCTGTCCCCAATTATGTTAGATGGATCAATATCAGCTCTTCTATTTCTCCTGTGTGGTTCAGTTGCATTCTCTCTAGCCACGGTTTCTTTTTCAGATTATTTTTTGGAGTCAACATCATGATGTGACTACTGAGTGTTTTGTACACCTTTTCTATTTCTATATTTATATTTTCTCCACGTTCACTTTATATCACATCATCATATGAAATCATTGAAGAATTTGTGGTTTTCCCTTCAATGATCTTACCACCACTGCTCTCTACAATCCTTATTTAGCATTTATTTAAACACTTGTAGGCTTTGATGTTCATTGGATACCCATGAAAAATTCCTTCATCAGCATTTTCACCAAACATCCCTTGATTTCCTTCTTTATTTCAGATGAAACATTTGCTTCCGAAAACACAGAAGTATTTCAACGAAGGCTTCCTTCCATGCCACAATTCATATGGTGTCTTCATTTCTCCCATATAAATCCCCGTTCTATTATGAATGTGCACTATAGATTCAATAGCTTCTTTCCAGTAATGGAAGGAGGTACAACTCCCAATCAGCATAGTCCTGGCCATATTGTTGACCTGTCGATTCCTCCGCTCAACAACTCCATTTTGTTGTGGATTTCTCACAACAACTACCTCATGTTTTTTCCCATATTCTTATAGGTAATTCTCAAACTCAATATACAAGTATTACCCTCCATTATTAGACCGCAAGACTTTTATTGTCCATCCGGTATCATTCTCGGAAATCTGGCAATAAGTTTTCATGCAATCAAGTAATTGTCACTTCCTGTGAATAACCATTACACAAGCCATTCTACTACAATCATCAATGAAAACGACGAATTACCTCTCTCCATGAGTTACAAAAAAATTCATTGGTCCACATACGTCTGTATGGATGATATCAAGAAGGTGTGATGCCCTTTTCTTCATTGGTTGATATAAATTATAGACTAGCTTCCCCCGTATGCAAGCATCACAAGTCTTTTTATGTTCACATTTCAGAATAGGGATATCCATGATAATCTTCAGATTAGATATCTTTTCCATGTCTTCTTGGTTAATGTTCCCCAGCCATCGATGCCAGAGGTTGTTTTATTCTTCAACAGACAAATAGCAAGAGTTTACGTTGTGGTCAACCTGATATAAATTACCATATGTTCTACAGCCTTTCTTAAGAGAATTCCCTATTTTCCCCTTTATATTACTGACTTTTTGACTGAAAGTTACTATGTACCCTGAGTCATAGAGTTGACTCACACTAAGGAGATTGTGGCTTAGATATTCCACATAAATAACTTCAGTCTTCTTCACACTCCATTGGCTAGAGCAGTATTCCCACTACCTTTAATCTTCAAAGCACCATCATTACCAAAACTCATTATTCCATCAACATTCTTTTTAATGTTATCCAAATGGTCAGCATTTCCTGTCATATGTGAAGAGAATCTACTATCAAGAATCCAGGTGTTGCTGCTCTTTATATATTTTAAGGACACTTCTGCAATATTGGATTTCTTGATCTTCTTATTTTCGCTCTAAGAGATATTGGATTGAGTATACGATATCGATGGCCTTATAATTATTTCTTCCATATAATCAAATTATTCATACCCATAATCTTCTTCCAGAAGAGAAAACCTGTTTGTGAGATCAACACCATCTGGAGGGTGAATATTGACCCGTCTTTGAGAGTTGTATGAATCACTCCTATCGAATCTCTGTTTGCAATACATAGCTTTATGGCCAAAGTTAGAACAATGAAAAAGTATCCATAGAAACTATTTCTTCTATAAGATGGAGGATATGAAGTCCGTATCCATTGTTGACATCCCAGATCTTCCCCATTCAAGTATCTCATTTCCTCTTCGCAATATGACATGGCATGGCCCAGATAGCCACCGAACTGACACTTCATGGGATGAAATGACTTCTCACTTGAATTTCTCCTCATGTCCTCTTCCTTGGGACAATAGTTGGACTGCCTGTCATTTCTGAAAGTTTGAGGATAATTTTGAGTTCTTCGTTTAGTTTATATTGAGGGTTTCATTTTCAGCACTTCATGCAACTTTTCAAAATGTTCAACTTTCATCTTGTCTTTATTTTGGCTCTCTTCACTTCCAACAGTTGATGTCTCAGCTTCACAACCAATTCCACTCTTTCCCATGCAAGTGGGTCTTTGATCACTCAAGATTTTTCCAACCCCATCTAAACAACACTTGGCTCTTGCTAGTAATTATGAATCTAAGAATCTTCAAAAATGAATTTTCTTCTTGCCCAAATTTGTGGCTGATTGAAAGTCAATTTTACTCCTAAGAGTAACAAATTCTTCCTCAAGACCCTCAACAGTCTTGGACTTCTCTTCCCATCTAGATGAAAGGTTATTTATGACCTTTGCTTGTTCTTCCATTCTAAACATTAGTTCCGCAACATCATCCGTGATTTCAAGTATTGAAGACTAAACTCTCACTAGTTCTTCTAGTCGTTCAATTTCTTCTTCAAGTTCATCGATATATTCTGATGATTCTTCCACCATTTCCTTCCAATTATTACATATCTTACATTTATTCTAATTCTTGGAAAAGGTATCCTTAATTGGAATCTTTGTATCACCATTAGGGGTAATTTGATTATCTCTTCCTTTATTGATCGAGGGTTCTGACTTTTCAATGGTAGCCATCATGGAAGCATGGTTTCCTGTTTTAAATTCTGGTACTTCTTCTTCAAAAAATTCAATATTATCATCATCCTCTTCACATAAAAAATTATTCTTCTGTATTTTCTTTCTAGATTTGAAGTCTCCCTTTTTGAAAAATGTTTCTTGAGGCTTCTCGATTTCTTCTTCTTCGCTCTCATCATCATCAAACTTTCTTCGACACTGAGAGGCAATGTGCCCAACTCTTCCACAACGTAAACATGCCAGAGGTATCTTACCATTAAATTTAACATTTCCCTTCTTCAGATTCTTGGTGATGAGAGAAAGAATTTCTTTTTCCTCATCATCTTCACCACCACTATCTTCTGAACTTTTCAGTTTGTCTGTGGCTTTGAATGTCATTTCCTTGATAACACGAGTCGTAACTTCTTCGGGTTTGACTCTCACCTCATATGCCACTAGAATTCTTATCAAATCATCCAGAGATAGTTTAGATATATCTCTTTCCTCAAGGGGTGACTCCTTTTCATTGTACATAGAAGTAAGTCTTCACAAAATTTTCTTTACGATATCACTGTCTTTGATTTCCTCTCCAAGCCCTCGAATTACTCCCACTACTTCTGTGATTCAATTGATAAATGAATCCGCATTCTCATCAGGATGCATCTTTAGATCATGAAACCTGATGTGTAGGACTTGAAGTTTTTCCTCCTTAAATTTTTTATCTCCTTCATATATATTTTCATGTTTATCCCACATAGACTTTTTGGAGGTGAAACTCATCACTTTTAGATAGATTTGATCAGAAAGAGCCACAGTGATAGCATTCTGAGCTTTAACATCTGCCTCAAAAACTTTTCTGTCAGTATCAGTCATAGCAAGACATGTGGGATCAGTAACATGAATTCCATGCATAGTATCAAAGGGGAAATCCATTCCTAGAGATCGTAAATGATATACCATTATATTCTTCCAAATCTGAAAATTGATTCCATCGAAGAGAGGGATTCCCCTATCATTGACAACATTATCCATGATGAATAAGTACAGATCAAAAACTAGTTTCCTCCATCTGATACATCTTGTAGGACCCCAGGACACCCTAAGAGGAGAGGGGTGAATCAGGGGGTCACCTTTTTCTTTTAAACTGATGGATCTTGTTCCCATGTTGGTAGGAACAAGTTCAACCTATATGATGGATATTAGAAGCAATCAAACATTCACATGCAAAGAGATGACATAACACTTTTTACTTGGTTCACCACTAAGGGATACGTGCAAGGAGCATACGCCAACAAGTTGTCAGTCGTACCAACTTCCATTATTATTCACTAGTTGTGGATTACAAAAGTTCATGAGTAGTCACACTATCATAGGTTCACTGCCTTTACAACTGTTCAAGGATAGCCCACTGTGTCCCTCGGGTCACTCTCATTGACTCCCCATAGCTCACTACCTTTGGTGAAGTCTCAGTCAGTTTACAAATGCGAATATCTCTTCAATAGATTCACATTAATGTCTTTGCCTTTGGATAGCATGAGACTCTTCTTGCATCGAAGTCCTCAAACGATGCTCTTGAACACACTGAACCACTGATCCGGATAATCGAAAGTGCAAACAGGATACACAGATGATTTCGCGCAGCACCTACCCTTTGTGCGTAAGTTCACAGTTTTGTGTGAAATAAATGATTTTTGCATGGAAAAATATTTCTCGCAACTTCATATTTTTACACGCAACCCGAAATATTTCGCATAGCTCATAATTTTTCACGCAACTTGAACTTTTTCGCACAGCTTGAATTTTTCACGTAGCTCGGCCTTTTCTACGCAACTTGAATTTTTTCGCGCACCTGCCATTACACGAACCTTTTATGTGCATCAGCACTCGAATCTTCTCTAAGCCTTCAGCTATATGGAATGGGGGTGGTCACCTCTTATTTATAGGCGTCTCTGACCCCTGCATGCAAAGCCCCTTGTGGCTCGAAAAACCTCTCATTTGGTGCATAATATTTCGCGTAAGTACCGTTTTTCGTGCACATCTCTCAATGTTTCATGAAACCCATGCCTTTTCCATTTTTCAATGTTTTGATTCCGAAACACTATTTTCGTGAAAAACCTCGCTCCTCTATTTCACGAACCACACTGTTTTTCGCGCACAACTCAAATATTTTGCGCAGAACCCATCTTTTTTGCGCACAACTTCCTCTTTGTGTGCACCTAAATTTACCAATAATCAATGTATTCATTTCTCGATTTTGAGGCCTAAAATTTTGGAAAACCCTAGGAAATGGTCCCACCTTCAATATTGTTGTCTACTTGCACTCTAGGATCACTTTACTAGAACACATTATGAACTTCCACTGAGGATTGAAAACCAACACAAACTATACTCCAAATCATCCATAGAATAGCCATGGTTCCAACAATATCTCCCTTTGGTTTTATTGGAAATAACTAAATAAATTAAATATATCACCATCCACATGCAGACCAAAAATGATAGAATCAACTCAGCAAAAACTCTAAGTCTATGTGAGCAATGCTCGGTGTAGAAAACAAGAGGGAAAGATTGAATTGGGTTCCCATGTTTTGGAATTCTCAATGATTCCCATGAAAATCTCTTACAGTGTCACAGAAGCATTACATGTACAATGTATTCCTTCTCATCTTATCACCGACACTGAATTCTCATAGTGTCACAAAAGCATTACATGTTCATGACATGCCTACATTTATTCCTTTCTCCCCCATTGACAATACACCCAAAGACTGGTAATTTTCCACTCTTCAGCTCAAAACACACTCCCCCTGGATAGTGTCTCCCCCAAAAACATGCATCACATTAATAATCAGATTAAAAGCAGTTAACATAACTGTGTAGATGGGTATTGTGTAACCTCCTCATGCACTTGGAGGTGGATAAACACCGAGGATCAATTGATGCTTCTAAAACATAGATGCCGATAGTGTCTTTGTCCGGATATCAGCCACTTTATCATCAGTTCCGACATGATCCATTCTAATCACGCCTTTGTCGACTTTTTCTATGATAAAGTGATACCTAATTTCAATATGTTGTGTACGAGAATTTTGAACATGATTCTTCACAAGATCAATTTCTGTCTTGTTATCACTATAAATTACCATTGGTTGCTTCACCTCATCAAAAATATATCCTAGTTGTTTCTCCATTCATAGTAGTTGAGTGCATGACTTTGTGGCAGTGCTATACTCAGCTTCATCAGTACTAAGAGAATTACATTCTTGTTTCTTGCTCAACCATCAAACACATTTATTCCCAATATAGATTGCTCCACCACTGATGGACTTTCGGTTAACTACATCTCCACCCTAGTTAGCATTAGAAAACGCTGATAATTCACTATTCCAGCCTATAGAAAAGTATAACCCAAAGTTATGAGTACCTTGAATGTACCTCATGATTCTTTTTACTACTGCTATATGCTCCTCCGTTGGATTACTTTGAAAGCAGGCCGCTAGGCATGCTGCAAAGACAATATCGGGTCGTGTCGCTGTCAGGTACAGTAGGCTCCCAATGATTCTCTTGTACATGGTGAGATCTATAGATGTCCCATCCTCATTCTTTCCATGTTTGGTTCCAACTGCAATCGGATTTGACATTGGTATGGATTCATTCATATTAAATTTCTTCTGCAACTCTCTTGCATACTTTTCTTGAGAAACGAAAGTGTAATCTTTCTTTTGAGTCACCTGAAGAACCATGAAATATGTGAGCTCCCCAATCATAGTCATTTCAAATTCTAATTTCATGTTATTGGAAAATTTATCCACATATTTCTACCTACTGCCACCAAATATAATTTCATCAACGTAGACTAGAACCAGGAACTGATCTTTTGGAGAATTCATCACATATAGATTGTGATCTACTCCTCCTCATTTGAATTCCAGCTTATTGAGATAAGAGTCTAGCCAGGAATACAATTCTCCTGGAGCCTTCTTCAAACCACATAGAGACTCCTTTAGTTTGAAAACCTTTTCTTCATCAGTACCAAGAAGAAAACCCACTGGCTGTTCAATGTAAACTTCTTCTTTGAGTACACCATTCAAGAATGCAGTCTTGACATCCATTTGATATACTTTATATCATTTTTAGAGTGCCATACAAAGGAAAAGCCTGATTGACTCTAGTCTAGCCACTGGATAAAATGTTTCTTCATCATCAACAACTTCAATTTGGGAGTATCCTTTACATACCAGTGGTTCCATGTTTCTGATAACACTTCCATGCTCATCAAACTTTTTCTTGAAGATCTATTTTTTACCAATCACATTGTGACCTTTAGGTCTCTTGACAAGATCCCATGTCTGATTCTTGTCAATCTGATCTAACTTTTAATTCATGGATTTCACCCAATATTCATCCTTTGCTGCTTCTTCAAATGAGGATGGATCCACAACAGACAAAAATTCATATTATAGGTTATTCCTTATCCTCCTTGTTTGTGTGGGTGCACTCCTATCCCTAATTATGTTAGATGGATCAATCTCAGCTCTTCGATTTCTTATGTGTGGTTCAGTTGCATTATCTCCATCCAAGGTTTCTTCTTTAGATTCTTCTTCTGGGTCAACATCAATATGTGACTGCTATGTTTTTTGTATACCTTCCTCTATTTCTGTATTTATATTTTATCCAGGTTCACTTTCTTCCTCACTTTCTATCACATTATCATATGAAATCCTTGAAGAATTTGTGGTTTTCCCTTCAATGATCATACCATCACTTGTCTAAACAATCCTTCCTAAGAATTTATTGAAACACTAGTAGTCTTTTCTATTCATTTGATTCCCATGAAAAATTCCTTCATCAACATTGTCACCAAACTTCCTTTGATTTCATTCATTATTTTGGATGAAACATTTTTTGCTGAAAACATGAAAGTATTTCAACGAAGGCTTCCTTCCATGCCAAAATTCATATGGTTTCTTTGTTTCTCCCATATAAATCCCCGTTTGATTTTGAATGTGCACTGCAACTTCAACACCTTCTTTCCAGTAATGGCGATAGATACAACTCTCAATCAGTATAGTCCTGGACATATTGTTGACCTGTTGATTCCAGCGCTCAAAAACTCCATTTTTCTGTGGAGTTCTCACAATAGCTACCTCATGTTGTATTATATGTTTTTCTAGGTAATTTTCAAGCTCAATGGACGTGTATTCTCCTCCATTATCAGATTACAGGACTTTTATTGTCCTTCCAGTATCATTCTTGGCAATCCGGTGATAAGTTTTCATGCAATCAAGTACTTGTCGCTTCTTCTGAATAACCATTACACAATCCATTCTACTATAATCATTAATGAAAAGGTTGAATTACCTCTTTTAATAAGTTATATCAACAATAATTGGGCCACATACGTCTATATGGATGATATCAAGAAGGTGTGATGCCCTTTTCTTTTTTGGTTGATATTAATTATAGACTAGCTTCCCCCGTATGCAAGCATCACAAGTCTTTTCCCTTTCATGTTTAGGAATAGGGATATCCGTGAAAATATTCAGATTATATATCTTTTCCATGTCTTTTTGGTTAATGTGCTCTAGCCTTCAATGCTAGAGGCTCTTTTCTTCTTCAATGGACAAATAACAAGAGTTTACTTTGTTGTCAACCTGATATAAATTTACATCTGTTATACAGCCTTTCATAAGAGAATTCTTTGTTATTACCTTTATAGTGCAACCTTTTTGATTGAATGTTACTATCAGCCCAGAGTCATAGAGTTGACTCACACTGAGGATATTGTGGCATAGACCGTCCAAATAAAGAACTTCATTTTTATTCAGCTCTCCATTGGCGAGAGCAGTATTCCCACTACCTTTATTCTTCAAAGCACCATCATTACAAAACCTCATTATTCCATCAAAATGCTTTTTAATTTTCTTCAAAAGGTCAGCATTTCCTGTCATATGTGAAGAGAATACACTATCAAGAATCCAGGTGTTGCTTATCTTTGTAGCATTGAAGGCAACTTCAGCAAGATTGTATTTCTCGATCATCTTCTTTTTTTTCTAAGAGATATTGGATTGAGTATAAGATATTGATGGCCTTCTAATTATTTCTTTCACATAATTAGATTCTCTATACCCATAATCTTCTTAAATAATAGAAAACCTCTTTGTGAGATCAACACCATCTGGAGGGTGAATATTGACCCATCTCTGAGATTGGTATGAATCACTCATATCGGGTATCTGTCTCCAATACATAGCTTTATGGCCAAAGTTAGAACAATGAAAATAGTATACATAGAAACTATTTCTTCTATAAGATTAAGGATATGAATTCAGTCTCTTTTGTTGACAACCCAGATCTTCCCCATTCAAGTAGCTCCTTGCCTCTTCGCAATATGACATGGTATGGCCTAGATAGCCACAGAACTAACACTTCATGAGAGGAAATGTCTTCTCACTTGAATTACTCTTCATGCCATTATCCTTGGGAGAATAGTTGGACTGCCTGTTATTTCTGAATGTTTCAGGATAATTTTTAGTTTTTCTTTTTGTTTGGATTGATGGTTTCTTTTTCAGAACCTTAGGAAACAATTCAACATGTCCAACTTTCATCTTGTCTTTATTTTAACTCTCTTCACTTCCAACAGTTGATGTCTCAACTTCACAACCAATTCCACTCTTTCCCATGCAATCGGGTCTTTGAACACTCATGATTTTTAAAAACCCATCTGAACCACACTTGGATCTTGCCAGTAATTCTGCATATGAGAATCTTCCAAATTTAATTTTCTTCTTACCCTCATTTTTGGCTGATTGAAATTCAATTTTACTCCTAAGAGTAACAACTTCTTCCTCAAGACCCTCCACAATCATGGACTTCTCTTCCAGTCTAGATGAAAGGTCATTTATGACATTTTATTGTTCTTTAATTCTAAGCTTTAGTTCCGCAATGTCATCTATTCTTTCATGGATTGAATAATGAAATTTCACTAGTTATTCTAGTCATTCAATTTATTCTTCAAGCTCATCAACATATTCTGATGAATCTTTCACCATTTCCTTCCACTTATTGCGTCTCTTACATTTATTCTCAATCTTGGAAAATGCATCCTTAATTTGAATATTTGGATCACCATTAGGGGTAATATGATTATATCTTCCTTTTGTTGAAAAACGATTATGACTTTTCAATGGTAGCCATCATGGAAGCATGGTTTCCTATTTTAAATTCTAGTTCTTCTTCTTCACAAAATTCAATATGATCATCATCCTTTTCACCGAAAAAACTCTTCTTTTGTATTTTCTTTCCAGATTTGAAGTCTCACTTTTTGATAAAACCTTTTCTGAGGTTTCTCGATGTCTTCTTCTTCGCTCTCATCATTATAAAAAATTCTTCAGAACTGAGCGACAATGTGCCCAACTCTTCCACAATGAAAACATTCCAGAGGTAGCTTACCTTTTAAATTTACCTTTTCCCTTCTTAAAATTCTTGGCGATGAGAGAAATAATTTCTTTTTCCTCATCATCTTCACCACCACTATCTTCTGAAATTTTGAGTTTTTCCATGGCTTTGAATGCCATTTCCTTGCTAACATGGGTCTTAGCTTCTTTGGGTTTGACTCTCATCTCATATTCCACTAGACTGCTTAGCAGATCATCCAAAGATAGTTTAGATAGATATCTTTCTTCAAGGGGTGACACCTTTTCATTATACACTGGAGGAAGTCTTCACAAGATTTTCTTTACGATATAATTTTTTTTGATTTCCTATCCAAGCCCTCGAATTGCCCCCACTACTTTAGTGATTCGATTGAAAAATGAATTTTCATTATCATCAGGATGCATCTTTAGATCATAAAACTTGTTGTGCAGGGCTTGAAGTTTTTCCTCCCTCACTTTTTTATCTTCTTCATATATATTTTCAATTTTATCCCACATATACTTTGATAAGGTTAAACTCATCACCTTTAGATAGATCTAATCAGAAAGAGTTGCAGTGATAGCATTCTGAGCTTTAGCATCTGCATCAAGAACATTCCTGTCTGTATCAGTCATAGAAAGACATGTTGGATCAGTAACATGTATTTCTTGCATAGTAGAAAAGAGGACCTCCATTACTAGAGATCTTAAATGAGATCTCATTCTATACTTAAAAATCTGATAATTACTTCCATCGAAGAGAGGGATTCCCCTATCATTGATAGCATTATCCATGATGAAAAAGTAAAGATCAAACACCAATAACCTACCTCTGATACCACTTGTAGGTCCCCGGGACAACCTGAGAGGGGAGGGGTGAATTAGGGTGTCAACTTTTTATTTTTAACTGATGGATCTTGTTCCCACGTTGGAATGAACTAATTTAACTTGTATGATGGGTATGAGAAGCAATCAAACATTCACATGCAAAGAGATGACACATCACTTTTTTAATTGGTTCACCAATAAGGGCTACGTACAAAGAGCATACACCGACAGGTTGTCGGTCGTACCAAATTGCATAATTTTTCACTAGTTGTGGATTACAAAGGTTTGAAAACAGTCACTCTATTCCAGGATCACTGTCTTTACAACTATTCGGGGATAGCCCACGGTGTCCCTCGGGTCACTCTCGTTGACTCCCCTGGCTCACTACTTTTGGTGAAGTCTCAGTCTTTTTATAGACACGAAGGTCTCTTCAATAGATTCACATTAAATTCTTCGCCTCTGCTTAGAACACGACTTTTCTTGCACCAAAGTACTGAAACAATGCTCTTGAACACATTGAACCACTGCTCCAGATAATCAGAAAGTGCAAATAGGATACACATATGATTTCGGGCATCACCTATCCTTTGCGTGAAAGTTCACACTTTTGCACGCAATACATGATTT
This sequence comes from Viscum album, assembly GCA_963277665.1. Lineage (NCBI taxonomy): Eukaryota > Viridiplantae > Streptophyta > Magnoliopsida > Santalales > Viscaceae > Viscum > Viscum album. The sequence continues at coordinate 527,877,304 of OY728150.1, forward strand.
TAGCATGGATAAATATGTCGTGCAACTTCACCTTTTTATGTGAAACCCCAACTATTTCACACAGCTTAGAAGTTTTTGTGAAACTTGAATTTTTTCACGCAGCTCGAATTTTTCGTGTAGCTCAGCCTTTTCTGCATAACTCGGAATTTTTTGCGCACCTGCCTTTATGTGAACCTTTTACGTGCATCAGCACTTGAATCATATCTAAGTATTTAGCTATACAGAGTGAAGAGGGGTCACCTATTATTTATAGTCATCTCTGACCCCTGTGCTCAAAACACCCTGTGGCGCGAAAAACCTCTCATTTGGCGCGTAATATTTCACACAGGTACCATTTTTCACGCACATCTATAGATTTTTCGTGCAGCCCATGCATTTTCCATTTTTCGATGTTCTGATTCCGAAACACTATTTTCGTGAAAAACCTCTCTCCACTATTTTGTACACCATTCTGTTTTTCACGCAAAACACAAATATTTCACGCACAGCCCACCTTTTTTGTGCACCACATCCTCTTTGCGCGTACCTCCATTTACCAACAATACATGTCTTCATTTTCCGATTTTGAGGCCCAAAAATTTGGAAAAAACTGGGAAAAGGTTCCACCTTCAATACTATTGTCTTCTTGAATTGTATGTTCACTTTTCTAGCCAACATTTGGAACTTGCACTGAATATTGACAACAAACACAAACCGTACTCCAAATCATGCATAGAATAGCCATGCTTTAAACAATATTTGGTTAGAAATTTTTATCTTGTGGATCGATGTCTTAAACCTAATGAGATAGTTCAAAATCTATATGAGGAGTTGGTAGTTATTGAGGAAGAAAAATAATATGATGATAAAATTGTTGAGTTGGATTAAGAAGTAAGAACTACTTCTGAGGATTGAAAGGAATCTTCTCCTATCATAATTTTTTTTGGAACCATGGTCTTCTATGAATGATTTGGAGTATGGTTTGTGTTTTTTGTCAATCCTCAGTGGATGTTCAGAATGTGTACCATCAAAGAGATCATACAGTTCAAGCAGACAACAGTAATGAAGGTGGCGCCGTTTCCCAGTGTTTTCCAAATTTTTGGGCCTAAAAATCGACAAATGGAGAAAAGTGTTTTTGGAAAATAGACTTGTGCACCGTGTACATGAAGGAGAGGAAACATGCGTGCCATATGTTTTTCAAGATTATAACATGGGAAAATGGTAAAGGGATAACGGCCGCGCATGTTTCGGGCTGGTCGTGCAAGTGACCTGTGTGCCGTGAAGAGACTTGCACGCCGATGCCTAGAAGGATTAGAAACTTGAGCGTCTACTATTTTTCAAGATTATAACTTCAAAATATGGCAACAGAAATAAAGTCACGCAAGTATTTGTGTGGTCGCGCAAGTGAGTAGCACGACAGGGGCTAGGGAGGATGAGCTGCGCACCGGAACCTGCGCGCCAAGGGAAGACTTGTGTACCACCGCGCAGGGGGTCCAGTTTTCCTATAAAGAGAGGACAACCCCTCCTCATTTATAACGACTTTCGAGACTTAGAGATTTTTCAAGCTCTCGTCGCGCAAGTGGTTGAGTCACGCAAGTGCTTGTTGGGTCACACAAGTAGAGGCTGCGCGCCGGCTATTGGCTCCGTGTCCAAAGTGGTTTGGGATTTAGAGGCACTGAGTCGCACAAGATTGGATTTCAAAGAGGTGGTGTCGTGCAAGTTGTTTGGAGTCACCTGCATGATGAGTTTGTTCTGCGCAAGTGACTTGCGCGCCATTCCTGAGACTTACGTGACGAAGCTTGGAGAAGTGATCCAGGGTTGTTAAAGTACATTGGTCCGTTTGAAGCTGCATGAAAGCTGGAGGATCATCCGGTACCCTCAGCTCAAAGTGAGATACGTATTCAGGTGAGAGTTGGACTTCAACAGAGCATCTACATACAACAGTGGATTCAGTCTTATGCAATGATGTAGAGACATTCACGTCTATAAACTGAGTGTGGCTTCACCAAGGTTAGTGAGCCAGGGGGAGTCAATGGGAGTGACCCGAGGGAAGCAGTGAGCTATCACTGAACCTTTGTAAAGGCATTGAGCCTCGGACAAAGTGATTGTGCCCAAACCTTTGTAATCCATAGATAGTGAAGATTAGTGGAATTTGGTACGACTGACAACTTGTCGGCATATGCTCCTTGGACGTAGCCCTTAGTGGTGAACCAAGTAAAAAGTGATGTGTCTTCTCTGTGCATGTGAATGTTTGCTTTAGGATCATATTCATCATACAGGTTCAACAAGTTCCTACCAATGTGGGAACATGATCCATCACATTAAAAGAAAATTTTGTCACCCTGATTCACCCCTCCCCTCTCAGGGTGCCCCAGGGTCCTTCAAGTGGTATCAGAGGGTAAAGGTTGATGGTGTTGAATCTGTCCTTTATCGTCATGGAGAATGCAATCAATGTCAGGGGAGTCCCTCACTTCAATGGATGTAATTTCCAGATATGGAAGAATAGAATGAGATCTCATCTAAGATCTCTTGGAATGGAAGTTCTCTTTTCTATTGTACAAGGAATACAAGTCACTGATCCAACAGGCATGGATATGACTGAAACAGACAGGAAAATTCTTGATGCAGATGCTAAAGCACAAAATGCACTCACTACAGCCCTTTTTGATCAGATCTACCTAAAGGTGATGAATTTCACCTCAGAAAAATCCATGTGGGATAAACTAGAGAATATTTATGAAGGAGATAGCAAAGTGAAGGAGGCGAAACTGTAAGTGCTGCACAATCGGTTTGATGATCTGAAGATGCATCCAGAAGAGAATGCAGACTCATTCGTCAATCGAATTACTGAAGTGGTTGGAGCAATTCGGGGTCTAGGCGAAGAAATCAAAGACATTGATATTGTAAAGAAAATATTAAGAATACTTCCACCTCTGTACAATGAAAAGTTTTCATCCCTTGAGGAAAGAGATCTTTCCAAACTTTCTCTGGATGATCTACTGAGAAGCTTGGTAGCATATGAAATGAGAGTCAAACCAGAAGATGCTACAACACATGTGAGCAAGTAAATGGCATTCAAGGCCATGGACAAACTGAAAATCTCAAAATATAGTAGCGGTGAAGATGACGAAGAAAAATAAATTCTTTCTCTCATTACAAAGAAGTTCCAGAAGGGAAAAGGGAGATTCAAAGAGAAGATACCTCTCGCATTTTTTCGTTGGGGAAAAGTTGGGCACATTTCCTCTTAGTGCTTAAGAAATATCAATGATGAAGATAGTGAAGATTAAATCTTTGAGAAGACTCATAGAAGGTTCTTCAAAAGGGGAGAGTTCAGATCGGGAATGAAAATGCAAATGAAGAGTTTTGTCTATGAAGTGGAAGAAGATGATAATGAATTATGTGAATAAGAAGAACCAGAATTCAAAACTGGGAACCATGCTTCCATGATGGCCACTGTTGAAAATTTAGAAGATATTGGTGGAGAAAAACAACTGATAACTTGTGTAGATCCCGAGATGAAACTTAAGGATGTGAATAGTAAGCTTAAGATTAAATGTAAGAGTTGCAATAAGTGGAAATCAATTGTAGAAGAATCAACTGAATATGTTGATCAACTGGAAGCTGAAATTGAACGACTGGAAGAATTTGTGAAGGTAAAGTCTAAAATAATTAAAAGCAATGATTATGTAGTGGATATGAAGCTGAGAATTGAATAACAAGAAAAGTTCATCAATGACCTCACCTCCAGACTAGATGAAATATCCAAGACTGCTGAGGGTCTTGAGGAGGAAGTTATTACTCTAAGGAGTAAACTTGAGACTGAATCAATTCCAAAAGAATCGAGGAAGAAAATACAGTTTGGAAGATTCTAAGATGCAAAATTACTAGCAAGAGCCAAGTGTGGTTCAGAGGGGGTTGGAAAAATCTTGAGTGATCAAAGACCCACTTTCATGGGAAAGAGTGGAATTGGCTGTGAGGCTGAGACATCAACTACTGGAAGTGAAAAGATCCAAATGAAAGATAAGATGAAAGTTGAACATGTTGAAACGTTTCCTAAAGTTCTAAAAAAGGAACCCTCAATCCAAACTAAAAGGAGAACTAAAAATTATCCTCAAACTTTCAGAAATGACAGATAGTCTAACTATTCTCCCAAGGAAGAAGGTATGAGGAGAAATTCAAGTGAGAAGAAATTTCCTATCATGAAGTGTCAGTTCTATGGCTATCTGGGCCATACCATGTCTTATTGCGAAGAGGCCAGAAGCTATCTGAATGGAGAAGATATAGAAGTTCAACAAAGGAGAACAAATTCATATCCTAATTCATATAGAAGAAACAATTTCTATGGATATTGTTATCATTGTTCTAACTTTGGTTATAAGGCTGCTAATTGCAGGTAGAGAAGGGACATGGACACCTCATACCGATGCTCAAGACAAGTCAAGTCTTGTCATCAAGACAGTGTTGCTCTTTCAAACATGTTTCCACCTCTCAAAGAAGATTTCGACTATAAAGAACCTGGCTATGAGGAAGAGATAATTGAAAGTCCATCAATACTAAATACTCAATCCAATGTCTCATGGAAGGAAAGGAAGAAGATTGAGAAATCCAACCTTGCAGAGGTGGCCCTCAAAGCTACAAAGAACAATAGTACCTGGATTCTGGATAGCGGTTGTTCATCTCATATGACAGGTAATGCCGACCTGCTAACAGATATCAAAAGGAAGGTTGATGGTACTATAATATTTGGTAATGATGGAGCTATGAAAAACAAAGGGAGTGGAAGTACCAAATTAGCTAATGGATAACTAAAGAAGGCTGAAGTCCTTTACGTAGATGGCCTATGTCATAATCTCATCAGCATGAGTCAACTCTGTGACTCAGGACTTATAGTTACTTTTAATCAAAAAGGCTGCACTATCAAGGGAAAGACATGAAATTCACTTATGAAGGGATGCAGAACATCAAGCAACTTGTATCAGGTTGATAGTGAAGAAAATTTCTATTACATGACTGTTGAAGAAGAAAACAATTTGTGGCATCAGAGACTGGGACACATCAATAAAAAAGACATGGAGAAAATATCAAAATTGAGAATTTTCATGGACATTCCCAACCTGAAGCGTAAATGTGAAAAATCTTGTGATGCTTGCATTCGTGGGAAGCTGGTCTACAGTTCATATCAGCCAAAGAAGAAAAGGGCATCTCACCTTCTTGATCTTATTCATACAGATGTATGTGGGCCGATAAATGTTGCTGGAACTCATGGATAATGGTAATTTGTCCTTTTCATAGATGATTACAAAAGAATGGCATGTGTGATGGTCATTCACAGTAAATGAAAAGTCCTTGACTCCATGAAAACACATCGGCGAATCACCGAAAATGATACTGGACAAACAATCAAAGTGTTGAGATCTGACAATGGAGGAGAATACACGTTTATTGAATTTGAAAATTATCTGGAGAAGCATGAGATACAGCATGAGGTAGCTACTGTGAGAACTCCACAAAAAAATGGAGTTTTTGAACGTATGAATCTACAGGTGAACAACATGGCATGAACTATGCTGATTGAGAGTCGTATTCAATGACATTACTGGAAAGAGGTTGTTCAAGCTGCAGTGTACATTCAGAATCGAACATGACTTTATATGGGTGAGACGAAAACACCATATGAATTGTGGCATGGATTAAAGACCTCATTAAAATACTTTCATGTCTTTGGAAGTAAATGCGTCATCAGGAACAAAGATGGAAATCAAGGGAAGTATGGAGACAATGCATGTGAAGGAATTTTCCTCGGTTACTCAATGAACAGCAAGGCCAACAAGTGTTTCAATAAGCATTTAGGAAGGATTTTGGAAAGAAGTGATGTTAAGATAATTGAAGAGAAAACCACAAATGCTTCAAGGACATCATATGCTGATGTGATAGAAAGACATGAAGAAAGATAAAGTGAAGAAAATACAAATGTAGAAACTGAGGAAGTTGTACAAAACACTCAGTAGTTACATCATGATATTGACTCATAAGAAGATTTTGAAGAAGAAACTGTGGCAGAAGAGAATGCAACTGAACCTCGCAGGAGAAATCAAAGAGCTAAGATTGATCCATCCAACATAATTGGGGACAAGAGTGCACCCACTCAAACAAGAAGGATGAGGAATAACACACAATCTGTATTTCTATTAGTTGTAAAGCCATCCTCATTCGAAGAAGCTGCAAATGATGAATCTTGGGTGAAAGCCATGAATGATGAATTAGATCAGATTGACAAGAATCAGACATGGGATCTTGTCCAGAGACCCAAAGGTCACAATGTGATTGGTACCAAATGGATCTTCAAAGATAAATTTGATGAGCATGGAAGTGTCATCAGAAACAAGGCACGACTAGTATGTAAAGGACACTCCCAGATTGAAGGCATTGATGTTGAAGAAACCTTTTCTCCAGTGGCTAGACTGGAGTCAATCAGGATTTTCATTTCCATGGCACTCCATAGAGGATATAAAGTATTTCAAATGGATGTCATGACAACATTCATGAATGGTGTACTCGAAGAAGAAGTCTACATTGAACAACCAGTGGGCTTTGTTTTGGGTATTGATGAAACGAAGGTCTGCAAACTGAAGAAAGCTCTATATGGTTTGAAGCAGGCACCAAGGGCGTGGTACTCACGGCTGGATTCATATCTCAAGAAGCTGGAATTGAAAAGAGGAGGAGCAGATCACAATCTCTATGTGAAAAATTATCCAAATGATCAATTCATGGTTCTGGTCTACGTTGATGATATCATATTTGGTGGCAGCAGGCGGAAATCAGTGGACGAATTTGCCAACCACATGAAATCAGAATTTGAAATGTCTATGATTGGGGAGCTCACATACTTATTAGGGCTGCAAGTGATTCAAAAGAAGGAATACACTTTCATTTCCCATGAAAAGTATGAAAGAGAGCTGTTGAAAAAGTTTACTATGCAAGACTCCAAACCAATGTCAACTCCGATTGCAGTTGGAACTGAACATGAAAAGCATAAGGATGGGGCATCTGTTGATCCCACCATTTACAGGAGGATCATTGGGAGCCTACTGTACCTGACAACGACACGATGAGATATTGTATTTTCCACATTCCTTATGGCCCGCTTTCAGAGAAATCCAAATGAGGAACATATGGCGGTAGTAAAAATAATCATGAGGTACATTCCAGGTACACATAACTTCGGGTTATTTTTTTCTGCCGGAAAGGATAGTGAATTATCATCATTTTATGATGCTGACTAGGAAAGTGATGTAGTAGACAGAAAGTCCACTAGTGGTGGAGCCTTCTATATTGGGCAGAAATGTGTTGGCCGGTTGAGAAAGAAACAAGAAATTACTTCTCTTAGTACTACTGAAGCTGAGTATATCTCTTCCACAAAGGCATGCACTCAACTACTATGGATGAAGAAAAAATTAATAGATATTTGTGATGAGGTAAAGAAACCAATGGTAATTTACTATGATAACAAGAGCGCAATTGATCTTATAAAGAATCCTATTCAGCATTTCCATATGAGACATATTGAAATCAGGTATCACTTTATCAAAGAGAGAGTTGAACAAGGGGTGATTAGAATAGATCATGTAGGAACTGATGATCAAGTGGCTGATATCCTGACAAAGCCACTGTCAGCGGCTGTGTTTGGGAAGCATCGGTTGAACCTCGGTGTTCAGCCACCTCCCAGTGCATAAGGAGGTTACGCAATACCCCTCTCACCGATTATGATAACTGTTTTTATCTATTTATGGATGTGATGCAGGTTTGTGGGGGAGATACTCTCCAGGGGGAGTATGGTTTGAGTTGACCATTGAAAAAATTACTAGGCTTTGGGTTTATTTTCAATGGGGGAGAAAGGAATAAATTCAGGCATGTTCAGACTTGTAATACTCCTGTGACACAATAAGAATTTAGTGTCTGTGATAGGATGAGAAGGATAAGAAAGAATTAATCAGTCATGTAATGATTCATGGGCATCATTGATAATTCCAAAACTCTGGAACCCAATTCAAGATTCCTCTCTTGTTTTCTACACAGAGCATTGATCACGTAGACTTATAGTGTTGGCTGAGTTGATTCTTGCGTTTTTGGTTTGCACATGGATGAAGAACTATTGAATTTATTTTCTGATTTCCAACAAACCCAAAAGTGGAGATTGTTGGAAACATGGTCTTCTATGCATGATTTGGAGTATGGTTTGTGTTTGTTGTCAATCCTCAGTGGAAGTTCAGAATGTGTACCAGCAAAGAGATCATACAGTTCAAGTAGACAATAGTATTGAAGGTGGCACTATTTCCCAGTGTTTCCCAAATATTTGGGCCTGAAAATCGACAAATGGAGAAAAGTTTTTTTTTTGGAAAAGAGACTTGTGCGCCATGTACTTGAAGGAGAGGAAACTTGCGCGCCATATGTTTTTCAAAATAAGAACTTCAGAAAATGGCAAAGGGATAAGGGCCATGCAAGTTTCGGGCTGGTTGCGCAAGTGACCTGCGTGCCATGAAGAGACTTGTGCGCCGATGCCTAGGAGGATTGGAAACTTTCACATCTATTGTTTTTCAAGATTATAACCTCAAAATATTTCAAAGGAAATAAGGTCGCACAAGTATTTGTGTGGTCGCGCAAGTGAGTAGCATGAGAGAGGCTTGGGAGGATGAGCTGCGTGCCAGAACCTGCGCGCCGAGGTAAGACTTGCGCGCCATCGCACATGGGGTCCAGTTTGCCTATAAATATAGGACCACCCCTCCTCATTTGTAACAAATTTGAGACTTAGAGATTTTTTGATCTCTCGTCACGCATGTGGTTGAGTCGTGCAAGTGGTTGTTGGGTCTCTCAATTAGAGGCTGCGCGCCGGCTGTTGGCTGCGCGTCTAAAGTGGTTTGGGATTTAGAGGCGCTGAGTCGCGCAAGTTTGGAGTTCAAAGAGGTAGTGTCGCGTAAGTTGTTTGGAGTCACCTGCGCACTGAGATTGTACCGCACAAGTGACTTGCACGCCATTCCTGAAACATGCGCGCCAGAGCTTAGAGAATCACTCCAGGGTTGTTAAAGTACATCCGTCCTTTTGAAGCTGCACAAAAGCTGTAGGATCATCCAGTACCCTCAGCGCAAAGTGAGATTCGTCTTCAGGTGAGAGTTGGACTTCAAAAGAGCATCTACATACTATAGAGGATTCATTCTTATGCAATTATGAAGAGACCTTCAAGTCTATAAACTGAGTGTGGCTTCACCAAGGGCAGTGAGCCAGGGGGAGTCAACGGGAGTGACCCGAGGGAAGCAGTGAGCTATCCCTGAACCTTTGTAAAGGTAGTGAGCCTGGGATAGAGTGATTGTGCTCAAACCTTTTTAATCCACAACTAGTGAATATTAGTTTAATTTGGTATGACTAACAACTGGTTGGCGTATGCTCCTTGGACGTAGACCTTAGTGGTGAACCAAGTAAAAAGTGTTTTCTCTTCTCTGTGAATGTGAATGTTTGCTTTCTAGTTGTATTCATCATACTGGATCAATAGGTTCCTACCAACATGGGAACAAGATCCATCACATTAAAAGAAAAAAATATCACCCTGATTCACCCTTCCCCTCTTATGGTGTCATGGGGTCCTTCAAGTGGTATCAGAGGGTAAAGGTTGATGGTCTTGAATCTATCCTTTATCGTCATGGAGAATGCAATCAATGTTAGGGGAGTCCCTCACTTCCATGGAAGTAATTTCCAGATCTGGAAGAATAGAATGAGATCTCATCTAAGATCTCTTGGAATGGATGTTCTCTTTTCTACTCTACAAGGAATACAAGCCACTGATCCAACAGTCCTGGCTATGACTGAAACAGACAGGAAAATTCCTGATGTAGATGCTATAGCACAAAATTCACTCACTACAGCCCTTTCTGATCAGATATACCTAAAGGTGATGAATTACACCTCAGAAAAATCCATGTGGGACAAACTTGAGAATATTTATGAAGGAGATAGAAAAGTGAAGGAGGTGAAACTGCAAGTGCTGCACAATCGGTTTGATGATATGAAGATGCATCCAGAAGAGAATGCAGACTCATTCTTCAATTGAATTACTGAAGTGGTTAGAGAAATTCGGGGTCTAGGCGAAGAAATCAAAGACAGTGATATTGTAAAGAAAATATTAAGAAGACTTCCACCTCTGTACAATGGAAAGGTGTCAGCCCTTGAGGAAAGAGATCTTTTCAAAATTTCCCTGGATGATCTACTGGGCAGCTTGGTAGCATATGAAATGAGAGTCAAACTAGAAGATGCTACGACTCATGTGAGTAAGGAAATGGAATTCAAGGCCATGGATAAACTGAAAATCTCAAAAGATATTAGTGGTGAAGATGACGAAGAAAACAAAATTCTTTCTCTCATTGCAAAGAAGTTCCAGAAGGCAAAAGGGAAATTCAAAGGGAAGTTACCTCTCGCATGCTTTCATTGTAGAAAAGTAGGGCACATTGCCTCTCAGTTCTTAAGAAAGATCAATGATAAAGATATTGAAGATGAAGGCTTCTATAATCCTCGGAGAAGGTTCTTCAAAAAGGGATACTTCAAATCAGGAATGAAAATGCAAAGGAAGTGTTTTGTCTGTGAAGAGGAAGAAAATGATAATGAATTCTGTGAAGAAGAAGAACCAGAATTCAAAACTAGGAACCATGCTTCCATGATGGCCACTGTTGAAAATTCAGAAGATACTGATGGATAAAAAACAACTGAGAACTTTTGTAGATCCCGAGATGCAACTTAAGGATGTGGTTAGTAAGCTTAATATTAAATGTAAGAGTTTCAATAAGTGGAAATCAATTGTAGAGGAATCAAATAAATATGTTCATCAACTTGAAGATGAAATTGAATGACTCAAAGAATTTGTGAAGGTACAGTCTAAAATAATTGAAAGAAATGATTATCTAGTGGATCTGAAGCTGAGAATTGAAGAGCAGGCAAAGGTTATCAATGACCTCACCTCTAGACTAGATGAGAAATCGAAGACTGCTGAGGGTCTTGAGAAGGAAGTTATTACTCTAAGGAGTAAACTTGAGACTGAATCTATTCCAAAAGAATCGAGGAAGAAAATAAAATTTGGAAGATTCACAGATGCAGAATTACTAGCAAGAGACAAGTGTGGTTCAGATGGGGTTGAAAAAATATTGAGTGATCAAAGACCCACTTGCATGGAAAAGAGTGTAATTGGCTGTGAGGCTGAGACATAAACTACATGAAGTGAAAAGATCCAAAAGAAAGATAAGATGAAAGTTGAACATGTTGAAACGTTGCCTAAAGTGCTGAAAAAGGAACCCTCAATCCAAACTAAAAGGAGAACTGAAAATTATCCTCAAACTTTCAGAAATGACAGACAGTCTAACTATTCTCTAAAGGAAGAAGGTATGAGGAGAAATTCAAGTGAGAAGACATTTCCTCTCATGAAGTGTCAGTTCTGTGGCTATCTAGGCCATACCATGTCTTATTGCGAAGAGGCAAGAAGCTATCTGAATGGAGAAGATATAGAAGTTAAACAAAGGAGAACAAATTCATATCCTAATTCATATAGAAGAAACAATTTCTATGGATATAATTATTTTTGTTCTATATTTGGTCATAAGGCTGCTAATTGCATGAAGAGAAGAGACATGGACACCTCATACCGATGTTCAAGACAAGTCAAGTCTCGTTAGCATGACAGTGTTTCTCTTTCAAAGAAGTTTTCTCCTCTAAAAGAAGATTTTGACTATGAAGAACCTGGGTATGCGGAAGAGATAATTGAAAGGCCACCAGTACTATATACTCAATCCAATGTCTCAGGGAAGGAAAGGAATTAGATTGAGAAATCCAACCTTGTAGAGGTGGCCCTCAAAAGCTACAAAGAACAACAGTACCTGGATTCTGGATAGCGGTTGTTCATCTCATATGAAAGGTAATGCCGACCTGCTAACAGATATCAAAAGGAAGGATGATGGTACTGTACGATTTGGTAATGATCAAGCTCTGAAAAACAAAGGGAGTGGAAGTACCGAATTATCTAATGGAGAACTAAAGAAGACTGAAGTCCTTTACGTAGATGGACTACGTCATAATCTCCTTTGCGTGAGTCAACTCTCTGACTCAAGACTTATAGTTACTTTTAATCAGAAAGGCTGCACTATCAAGGGAAAGACATGCAATTCACTTATGAAGGGATGCAGAATAGAAGGCAACTTGTATAAGGTTGATAGTGAAGAAAATGTCTGTTACATGACTGTTGAAGAAGAAAACAATTTGTGGCATCGAAAACTGTGACACATAAATCAACAAGACATGGAGAAAATATCAAAATTGAGAATTGTCATGGACATTCCCAACCTGAAGCATGAACGTGAAAAATCTTGTGATGCTTGCATTCGTGGGAAGCTGGTCTGCACTTCATATCGTCCAAAGAAGAAAAGGGAATCTCACCTTCTTGATCTGATTCATATAGATGTATGTGGGCCAATAAATGTTGCTGGAACTCATGGAGAAAGGTACTTTGTCCTTTTCATAGATGATTACAGTATAATGGCATGTCTGATGGTCATTCATAAGAAACGAAAAGTCCTTGACTGCATGAAAACATATCAGTGAATCGCCAAAAATGATAGTGGATGAACAATCAAAGTGTTGGTATCTGACAATGGAGGAGAATGCACATCCATTGAATTTGAAAATTATCTGGAGAAGCATGGGATACAGCATGCGGTAGCTGCTATGAGAACTCCAAAACAAAATCAAGTTGTTGAACATAGGAATTGATAGGTGAGCAACATGGCACGAACTATGCTGATTGAGAGTTGTATTCCACGACATTACTGGAAAGAGGTTGTTCAAGCTGTAGTGTACATTTAAAATCGAACATGACTTTATATGGGTGAGACAAAGACACCATATGAATTGTGTCATGGATGTAAGCCCTCTTTAAAATACTTTCCTGTCTTTGGAAGTAAATGCCTCATCAGGAACAAATAAGGAAATCAAGGGAAGTATGTCGACATTGCAGATGAAGGAATTTTCCTCGGTTACTCAGTGAACAGAAAATCCTACAAGTGTTTCAACAAGTGTTTAGGGAGGATTGTGGAAAGCACTGATGTTAAGATAATTGAAGAGAAAACCACAAATGCTTCAAGGACGTCATATGCTGATGTGATAGAAAGCCAGGAAGAAAGTGAACGTGAAGAAAATACAAATGCTGAAATAGAGGAAGCTGTACAAAACACTCAGTAGTCACATCATGATGTTGACTCAAGAGATGATTTTGAAGAAGAAAATGTGGATGAAGAGAATGCAACTAAACCTCGCAGGAGAAATCGAACAGCTGAGATTGATCCATCCAACATAATTGGGGACAAGAATGCACCCACTCAAACAAGAAGGATGAGGAATAACACACAATCTTCATTTCTATTAGTTGTAGATCCATCCTCATTCGAATAAGATGAAAATGATGAATCTTGGGTGAAAGCCATGAATGATGAATTAGATCATATTGACAAGAATCAGACATGGGATCTTGTCCATAGACCCAAAGGTCACAATGTGATTAGTACCAAATGGATCTTCAAAAACAAGTTTGATGAGCATGGATGTGTCATCAGAAACAAGGCATGACTGGTATGTAAAGGATACTCCCAGATTGAAGGCATTGATGTTGAAGAAACCTTTGCTCCAGTGGCTAGACTGGAGTCAATCAGTCTTTTCCATGCCATGGCACTCCAAAGAGGATATAATGTATTTCAAATGGATGTCAAGATAGCATTCTTGAATGGAGTACTCGAAGAAGAAGTCTACATTGAACAACCAGTGGGCTTTGTTTTGGGTACTGATGAAACGAAGGTCTGCAAACTGATGAAATATCTATATGGTTTGAAGCAGGCACCACGGGCGTGGTACTCACGGATGGATTCATATCTCAAGAAGATGTAATTCAAAAGAGGAGGAGTAGATCACAATCTCTATTTGAATAATTCTCCAAAAGATCAATTCATGGTTCTAGTCTACGTTGATGAGATCATATTTGGTGGCAGCAGGCAGAATTTAGTGGACGAATTTTCCAACCACATGAAATCAGAATTTGAAATGTCTATGATTGGGGAGCTCACATACTTCTTGGGGCTGCAGGTGATTCAAAAGAAGGAATACACTTTCATTTCTTAGGAAAAGTATACAAGAGAGCCATTGAAGAAGTTTAATATGCAAGACTCCAAACCAATGTCTACTCCGATTGCAGTTGGAACTAAACTTGGAAAGCACAAGGAAGGGGCCTCTGTAGGATCATTGGGAGCCTACTGAAACTGACAGAGACACGACCAGATATTGTCTTTGCCATATTCCTTGTGACCCGCTTTAAGAGTAATCCAAAGGAGGAACATTTGTCGGCAGTAAAAAGAATAATGAGTTACATTCAAGGTACACATAACTTTAGGTTATTTTTTGCTGCAGGCAGGGACATTGAATTATCAGCATTTTATGATGCTGACTGGGCTGGTGATGTAGTAGACAGAAAGTCCACTAGTGGTGGAGCCTTCTATATTGGGAAGAAATGTGTTGGCTAGTTGAGCAAGAAACAAGAAAGTACTTCTCTTAGTACTACTAATGCTGAGTATATCTCTACCACAAATGCATGCACTCAACTAATATGGATGAAGCAACAATTAACAGATATTGGTGATGAGGTAAAGCAACCAATGGTAATTTTATGTAATAACAAGAGCGCAATTGATCTTACGAAGAATCCTATTCATCATTCCCGTACGAAACATATTGAAATAAGGTATCACTTTATCAAAGAGAATGTTGAACAAGGGGTGATTAGAATGGATCATGTGGGAACTGATGAGAAAGTGGCTGATATCCTGACCAATCCACTGTCAACGGCTGTGTTTGCGAAGCATTGTTTGAACCTCGGTGTTCAGCCACCTCCCAGTGCATAAGGAGGTTACGCAATACCCCTCTCCCTGATTATGATAACTCTTTTTATCTGTTTATGGATGTGATGAAGGTTTTTGGGGGAGATACTATCTAGGGGGAGTATGGTTTGATCTGACCATTGAACAAATTACCGGGCTTTGGGTTTATTGTCAATGGGGGAGAAAGGAATAAATTCAGGCATGTTCAGACTCGTAATACTCCTGTGACACAATGTGAATTCAGTGTTAGTGATAGGATGAGATGGATAAGAAGGAATTCATCAGTCATGTAATGATTCTTGGGAATCATTGAGAATTGCAAAACTCTGGAACCCAATTAAAGCTTCCCCTCTTGTTTTCTACACAGAGCATTTCTCACGTAGACTTAGAGTGTTGGCTAAGTTGATTCTTGCATTTTTGGTTTTCACATGGATGGAGATCTATTAAATTTATTTTCTGATTGCCAACAAACCCAAAGGGGGAGATTTTTTGAACTATGGTCTTCTATGCATGATTTAAAGTATGGTTTGTGTTTGTTGTCAATCCTCAGTGGAAGTTCAGAATGTGTACCATCAAAGAGATCATACAGTTCAAGCAGACAACAGTATTGAAGGTGGCGCCGTTTGCCAGTGTTTGCCAAATTTTTGGGCCTGAAAATCGATAAATGGAGAAAAGTGTTTTTCAAAAAGAGAATTGTGTTCCGTGTTCTTGAAGGAGATGAAAATTTCATGCCATATGTTTTTCAAGAATAGAACATTGGAAAATGGAAAAGGGATAAGGGCCGCGCAGGTTTCGGGCTGGTCGCGCAAGTGACCTGCGCCCCGTGAAGAGACTTGCGCGCCGATTCCTAGGAGGATTGGAAACTTGAGAGTCTACTGTTTTTCAAGATTATAACTTCAAAATATGGAAAAAAAGAATGTTGCACAAGTATTTGTGTGGTCGCACAAGTGAGTAGCGCGACAGAGGCTAGGGAGGATGAGTTGCGCGCCAGAACCTGCGCACTGGGGGAAGACTTGCGCGCCACCGCGCAGGGGGTCCAGTTTGACTATAAATAGAGGACCACCCCTCCTAATTTGTAATGAAGTTCTATACTTAGAGATTTTTCGAGCTCTCGTCACGCAAGTGGTTGATTCATGCAAGTGGTTGTTGGGTCGCACAGGTAGAGTATGCGCGCAGGCTGTTGGCTGCGCGTCCAAAGTGGTTTGGGATTTAGAGGTGCTGAGTCGCGCAAGTTTGGAGTTCAAAGAGGAAGTGTCGCGAAAGTTTTTTGGAGTCACTTGCGCTCCGAGTTTGTACCGCTCATGTGACTTGTGTGCCATTCCTGAAACTTGCGCACCGGAGCTTGGAGAAGCGCGCCAGGGTTGTTAATGTACATTCGTCCTTTTGAAGCTGCATGAAAGCTGGAGGATCATCTGGTACCCTCAACGCAAAGTGATATTCGTCTTCAGGTGAGAGATGGACTTCAACAGAGCATCTACATACAACAGAGGATTCATTCTTATGCAATTATGAAGAGACCTTCACGTCTATAAACTGAGTGTGGCTTTACCAAGGGCAGTGAGCCAGGGAGAGTCAACAGGAGTGACCTGAGGGAAGCAGTGAGCTATCCCTGAAACTTTGTAAAGGCAGTGAGCCTAGGACAGAGTGATTGTGCCCAATCATTTGTAATCCAAATCTAGTTAATATTAGTGGAATTTGGTACGAATGACAACTTGTCGGCATATGCTCCTTGGATGTATCCCTTAGTGGTGAACCAAGTAAAAAGTGATGTGTCTTCTTTGTGCATGTGAATGTTTGCTTTCTGATCATATTCATCATACAGGTTCAACAAGTTCCTACAAACGTGGGAACTAGATCCATCACATTAAAAGAAAAATTTGTCACCCTGATTCACCCCTCCCCTCTCAGGGTGTCCCGGGGTCCTTCACATTTAGAACTCAAAAATCTAATTACCCTTTCCATCCACGGAAGAAGATCTTCAGTCTATGGATCTAGTTGAAATAGATGTACCAGTTAGTGGAAATCACCTAGAGTTGGATGATTTTGATTATGATGAATTAAGTAGTTAAAATTGATCACAAGTGATTAAACACACACCTAGGTAGCCTATATAAGAATCACCTACAAATGGAGAGAAGTCCAATAATTTTTTTATGATTTTACATTTCCTATTCTAATGATTCTAATGGGGGATGTTCACCTATACATGGTCGAATTGGAATCCCTCCTACTCATAGAGTTATTGATGGATCCCTTAATTCTCCTATAGGCACTCTTTATAGTCTTGAGGTATCACTTGTCTGACCTTCAGTTGACCAGACACTCCATAATATCATTGTTCTTACTCCAAAAAAGAATGTGAGGATGATGAGAAATGAAATGTTCATGATGAAATGTTGATTGTGGTACTCCTTCTATTAATATGGAAGAAGTAAATATTGAGGATAGAATTTCATATCATCCATATATAGATGAATCAATGGTGTATATTCTTGAGTTAAATAGTAGGCATTCGACTAATGATCCATCTACCACCATCCATTATACAAAATATTTTACAAATATATATTTTAATGAATTAAAATCTGTTATTTTTGGTGTTTTCTAGAAAACCATTCTTGTTTTTCAAAATATTTTAGTTCTTTCTAGAGAGGCAAACATCAAGAGAATATTGTTTCTTTTGATTTCTCATATTTATCCTAAAATTCATCATAAGATGAATTTTATAGAAATGAGTTTAAAGATATTAAATCATCATTGGGTTTTCCCCAATATGAAATATATAATATTATGGTATCATAATAACAAAAGTATATCATTTAAGTCACTCCTACTCATTTTCTAGCCCCTCATTTTCAAATACACTTTGAGAAATAAATGATCAGACAACTCAATAGGTATGAGTTGAATATTATGTTTAAAGAGTTTATAAATACCTAATATTTTGTTCTAAATCTTTTGAAAACACTTGATTCCAAAACTATGGATGTGGTTAGAGATTATTACTAGATAAATAATCAATATAGATACATAATTAAGAATTATATAGAATCCAACCTTATCCGAATCTTCACTAAGTCAGATTTAAATGGAATGTTCGGAACTCATTCCTTGGATATCAGGATTAAACCATTGAATAAAGAAGTTATGTCATAAGTATTGATGTGGAAAATTATGAATCTTGTTTTGAAAGCATTAATACTGAAACATGATGATTTTATTTGAGAATTTTAGCATGATTTTAGAGATGGTGGTGAGTTTTCTAGGTTGATGCAACATTATCTATACACTTCTCAAAAAGTTTTTTAAACCATTAATCAATTTCTATATCTCTTTTCACTCCCACTACATCCTCTACCATCAATCCATCCAACATATATTCTAGAAAATACTTTGATAAACCAAGACCTAATTCAATATGTATATTCATTAGTGACCTTTTTTCCACCACCATACCTTAGAATACCTATATCCCTACTTCTACATCCACTAAACGGGATACAATCCTTACTTTTGAGATGAGTATCGTACAATACATGGATTTCTACTATAATCTCTAATAGATTCTTATTGTAAATAATTTTATAACTCTATTTTTATATATTAATGTAATTTATTTTTTTACCATCATTTTCATTTTTCGTTATAGTATTTTTTTTCTTTGTTCTCAATTTTTGATACTCCCAAAATATGGAGAATTGATAAATTATAATCATTTTAATTCATTGAAAAACATTTAATTCTTTTAGGGACTTGGTTAATAGTTAAATAAATCCCCTAAAAATATATTTTTATTATATTCAACTTATTTGACATTAAATGATATGATTTGTTATTATAAGAAGGGGGAGTTTGTTGACTTAGTCCAACACGTTGTTATTTTAATGATCCCAAATCAATCTATAACTGTATTAATGATTTTCATGTTTCATATTATTAAATGATTTTCTGGACAGAAATGAAAAAAATGGTTATGTAGAGAGGTTATTGTGAAAACCTAATGCATGTTTAATGTTCTTATAGTGGGAATAATCTAGTTATGGTGTCACCACAACACATTAAAAACTACCTAACATATAGAAAATTGATAATTTTTTTTTCAAATTCATGAACTAACCATGTATTGGAGTTGAGCATACAATGTACTGAAAATCACCCTCTCACATAAAAAATCAACCTACCGTGTGATAAGGTTGTACCTAATCTATGCAAAAATTTCCTAACCATATAAATTAGTGAATCAACCAGATAAAAGAAACTACCTACCACAAGAATAATACAAGTCCATGTTCCAATGTATGCAAATTTTTATAAATCAATGTTCTAAGAATGTCTATTATTATATTAATCGCATTAAGTGGAATTCCTAATAAAACATAATATTAATTGACCACAAGAAGTAATATACCAATTATGACAACATTCTATATCAATTAATCATTCAAACTGACATTTTTATGTTTTAATTATAACCAAACATGATTTATGTAAATACATCTTATCAGGTCTAACATAGTACTGAAGTGTTTTAAATCTCCGATTATTATTTTTTATATATTAATTGAAGAGTTATTGAATTTAATATTGCATTGATTTTTCTATAAGGGTTACGTCAAATGAATTTTTTTAGAAGATGAACTCATCATGTGAATATTGGAGTAATGAATAAATTCTTCTATAGATAATAATAGAGGATCCAAATCATTATATTTTTTAAAAATAAGACTCATTATGAAATTGATAAAACACTTAGATTTCCTAAAGATACTATGAATCTTGTCTGAGGACCTTCTAAATAAAAAATCAAAGGAATCTTGGATATTTGATAAAATTAAGATTGTCTAGCCCCAAATCTTCTTATCCTTCATATATTTGTCTTTATATTTAGGCTTTAAATTAGAGGTCAATTTTGTATTTCTCTATTTATATGCATAACACATTCTACTGATCTATAATAGAGGTACTTGATACTCTCTCAATTGCTTTCATTTTAATTATCATTCATTACTATGGAAGAGTTTCAATGTTCCCTGGTGATTTTTTTATCGCATGCATAACAATTGAAGGGGATTTGTGCATTGACATCCTTGTGTCCTATTGTTTTTAAATCCTGATATTGGTTGTGGATCGGTTTATTTTATAATAAAATTCTTCAAATCATATCATTGAAAAGTATAGGGGATTAATTACTACCTTGATACTGAACCCCTTAATAAATTCATTTGAGTTTTATTTATTTCTTTATATATTTATTTTAATTTAAATCAAAAATGAAATGGTTTCTAATGTATTAAAAAAATAATACTCTTATATTTATCATAAATTAGTGTTTTATATAATATATTTTTTTTGAGTATTTTAGTTTCAGAAGTTATACTATTTTCAAAAGTATTTTAATTGAGAGGTGATTGATATTTTGTAACCCTTTTCAAAGTATCAATTATATACATGTAAATTTTATTGTTAATTAGGTTATTTAATCACATAGGGGGATTTAGTTTTTGAAATTACTTTTAACAAAAATTTTATTATAAACTCAATTCTTCCCCCTCATAATTTTTCCACTGGGAACATCAGTAATATTACTAAAATCTCTAATTATTCTCATTTTTTGGCCATTGTTCTTGCAGAATATTCATAAAACCCTCAAGGCATTTATTCACACGTATAACAGTTCTACATCAAGGAATATAGAAAATTGTTTTTATTTAATTGGTTCACTAGACATAATATTAGAATAAAGTTTTCATTATATATTGGCCAATTTGTATTCAATGGTTTCATATTTATTTAATCATTGCTACAAAAAATAATTCACATAATATATCATAATATCTTTTTCATAAATTTTTAGTTTAAATTCAACTACATATCTTTTCACTCATGTAAATATTGATAATATTATTTTTATTTCAGTAGTTTTTCCCCATAATCCACATATTTATCCACAGATTCCAGGGATTATTCTATTAGAGATCCAAATTTTTTCATTTTTTATTTTTTATTTATATAGCTCTTAAATAGCTCCCTCATGTTCCACCATGATATCTACCACACCGTGATCGTTAATTTCATTTTTGGGCTCTGAGGGTTCTTTTTCTAAAGTAGAAATCATGGAATAATTGTGTCATAGTTAAATTCAATTAATTCAACCCCTAAATTTCCATCATATGATTCATCCTACATTAATAAATTGTTCTTACTCTGGAACGTCATCATTGATGAACTTATTATTTTGATGTCCCTTTAGTGGGGATATTTTATTTCAATGATTTTAATAGCGTCTACCTCAAATTCATAAACACAAAATTTTATAGAAAGAATTATCAGAATGTTTCCCACCTTTCCAAATATAATAAAGTTATAGTTATCATTACTTTAAGAATTATATTTCCAGTTTTATACTTTCATTCTATCTGAGAATGAAAGACATCATATACATATTCTTCTCCCTCTTTATCTTTAGTGATTTTGATATTTTCAACTGATTTGAATTCTATCTCATTTTTCATATGGCTAGATTTTCCTTCTACTATGAATCTCAATTCACTAGCCACCAAATAGGTATGTAACTAATCCAGGGATACCTTATCCATGTTTCATTATTCTAGAAAAGATAAATTTTGGTTATAAAGTGGTGGAAACCCCAACATGATTTCTTTCATAACAGCCACTACCACTATCACATAAAAAATTCCACAAATGGATTTTCACACATCAACAATTATTTTTAAGAAACAATAAATATTTTCATCTAGATACAAATTTAGATCACATATAATGTTATTCTAAACTGGATTATTTTCTTTTTTAACATTTATAACCAATAAATTTAGGTTTCTAACTAATCTCAAATACTATTAACAATAATGAAACTCCTTAAATTTATGTAAAACCCAATCGGTGTATTTTTATAAATTAATTTTTGTATTTTTAATTTGTATCAAGAAATGTTCTATCTTATTCAGATATCGATTACTCAGAAAAATAGCTACCATGTATTTAATGAACCACAATCGATAATAAATTATGTATAAGATACCATTATTGAGATCCCATTATATTCGTCAATATATTGTGACTTCCCCTCCAAAAAATAATGAAACTCCCTATGAATTCATTATATTTATAATAGATCCAAGAAGGAAAATACATATTCCCCACACAAAAACGATGTCCATGATAAGATATTTTTCAATCAAAATACTAATGTACTCTTTAATGGGGAGAATTAGGGTTCTAATGTTTTTCTACTGACTAGATATTGTCTCATGTTATGAAAAACATAAAAAATCTATCAATTGTCATTAATTAGTAAAATATTCCAATGAAAAAAAAGATAAATGTGGAGATAGAGTGTTTTTCTGGCCAACCCCAATGTGCTAGTCCAATGAGCTTATATTAGCATTGCATCAACGTATCCATGTGTAATACCATCCACTATAGGTATTAACATATTTTTAGGAATTATGTACTATTTATCGAAGGATCACCTCCTCTTCATAAACTCTTGTTGAGATTTTTGGGTAATGGTTCGCAATGAAATAATGAAACACATAGGTTTGTTACAACATATTTCAAGATTTTAATGTGATTAATTTTAATGTGGGGTCATTTTAATTTACCATAACCCTTTTTCCTTAAATAAATATCTTAATCTATATTCAACATTACCTACTTAAAAACAATTACTTTCTTTATTATAAATTGTTTTCCAAGAGAAATTGCAATGGTATCCTTTGTATTCTTGTTTTCTTTTAAATATTGGTATTTATTAGGTATATAAATTCTATAAATTATCATGAATGTAATAGTAATATTCTATATCATATTATATGACTTTTTGTCACTGTATTTGTAATATTGAATTTTTTAAAGCCATATCCACGTTATTCTTTCCCTTTACTGTTCATAAATATTCAAGATATTATTATTTTACCATGTTATATACATCCCAAAAAAACCAAATAGATTCTTTTTTATTCATGGTAAAATATTAGACATATATAAATATTAATATTATTAAAATTCATAATTACACATTGTGTGAAGAACATATGTCATGGTGTGATTTTATCTATTGACATATTATTCAGAATTTCAATATTTTAAACAACCGTCTATATCATAAAATTAAATATACTTTAATTATTTAAGGATATTTCCCAACAAAATAATAATTAGAACCTTTTCCTATAGTAGTTATAAATATCCCATGTAATACCACATTCATACTATTTTTGAGTTGAGTCTTTCACTTCAATGTTTTCACTATATAGGGACTCTTTCAATGATTCCCTATGGAACCTTATCGATAATTCAATTATTAGTATATAGCGCTTATGAAGTGGTCTTACTGGTAATTTAAAAAACCCTTTCAAAATTAATTACTAATCTAATGTTCATTTTGACCCTTATATATTCCTATAAAACCCTTAAAAAAATTCATTGTTAATAAATGACACTTCAAAAGTGGTGATATAAATCTTCTAATGTCCTAAATAAATCATCCAAATTCCAAGATAAATCTTACAAACATACAAATTACACATAAAAACTGACATATTCCACCCCCACCTAATGATCCAAAATTTATCTTATTAAGCTCCAACATACTTTTATAAACATTGATATTACTCTTCAAAATTCATGGACAACACTTTTGAATTCCCAAATTGAATATTTTGTTGTTTTTTTTCATAGGTTAAATCTTAATATGTGAAATGAGTGTCATAGAATATTCCCCTACTAAATTTGTTAACTTCTTCCCAAAACCATTAATAATATAATCTTATAGAATCAAATCACAACACATGTACTCTTTATATTAAACACAAGTAACTTATGGTATTCAAAATTCTCAAAATATTTTAAATAAATAAAGTATAACAAAAAAAAACATGGTTCCCACACCCCACCAAGGTCATGAATAATAAGAGGACTCCAATGATTGATTACTCAATAAATAGGATATTCACCACTTTTTCTATCTATCCAGACCATTGGTACAATGAATTCCCCAAATTATCATTTTAATCCATCCTATAATTTCACCCAAACTAATATAAATAGAAAAAACATTTCAATATAGTGGAAAAATCTTGAATCCCTAGAAGGAGTCATGTGGTTACCATTTTATGACGTCATCTAGTAATGATAAGAGAAATCCATATCATATAAATATAATAAAATTATTCTTTAGGGGAATCTATATTAAACCCAAGACCAAAGACACAAGAATCAGATGCTAGAAAATAAGGAAGAATATACCCAAAAGATGTTGAAAAAGAAAAAACATTGAAGAAACAATACTATATCAATATCCATGGATCAAGGAGGTAGAAAGGTAAAATTGGAAGGGGAGAGGAGTTTACCCACCCCTTTTCCACATATATTGAAAATGAATAGCCCTAAAATGGGTTTCTAATTTCAATTCCAAATAGACCATCCTACCCATTCTATTTAAAAACTAGAAGTAATGCCATAATAACATAACCCACATGTCTTATAGAATAATTCCCTTACACTAACCCATCAAAGAATAGCCCCTCGGGTCATGGCTTGGAAGAACTCTCCCATTTTTAGAACTTGTTAATGTGACTTCACTTCTGAGGGTTACATTATGGTGTTACCTAGTCCCTTCATTTTGTGACAAACTACTTGTTGGAGAATAGTGGTAATTCTTATTGAGAACCCTCCATTATGCATCCAATTAAGCATAGTGTGAGTATTATCCCTCAAGAAACCCCTAGGGAACATCTCAAGATATCAATGTGTGAGAAATCCATCACAATCAATTAAATATTTCTAGAAAACATATATATTAATTAACCATTACATATCACAAATACATATCAACAAGATGAAAGTTACATATTAGGTAATACTACTTCATAAACTCTTAATATTTAGAATAACTATTACAAATCAAAGGGTAAATAATAAGTATCATAGACAATAAAAATTTATAAACTTTTCTATGCTAGAGTAAAACTTACATATCCTCACATAACCCATATATATTAATGAATTAAACATTTTCTAAGCCTCACATATTAGGGAAATCATAATAATTAAATTTTATAAAATATTAATATTTTTAAAAATAAATTTTATGCCTTTATGTATTATTGATTGACATTGAGTAAACCCACTCACATGAGGAGAAATCAATTTATAATATTTAACCTACAATTATAAACCAAGACAATAAATTATGGTTCCACATGGCTATGGTGTAAAACAAAATTATCTCCATTTATTTGCTTATATCAAGGAATGATGTTCTTATTTCTTTATAAATTCCTAGCAAGGAAACCTTGTCATTTTAATGATACTCACTTGAGCACCTAACAAACATCCTAGACCTCTGATAACATCCATAAACACCTTATAGAGTTTTCTAACCCTTGGAATCATAATATAAATCTAAATTATAAAAACATCCACTAATCTGGTACTCAACAATTAAAATTTCATTATAATTTATTAACATATATTAATGTTGGTCATAAAAAATATTAAATGTAAAGATTATAATCAATAATAAACACACCAAAAAACCAAGATAATTACAATCTATCTATCAAAATCAAATACAACTTGAAATTTTAATATTCAAACTAGATAAAATGATCCTTTTATACAATAAATAATGATATACCATATTTTCCAAAGATTTCATAGTGTGATCCTTGAAACAAGTCAACTGTGTCCCAAAAAATAATCTTGATAATTTTCTCAGCACATAACATCCAACACATAGATCATTAGTTGATATTTTAGTAGTCAAACATTCTTGAAGAAACATTCTTCATTAGACCACACACCTTTGTAATCGTAATGAAATTATTCTAGGAAGTATATTAGAATTTTTCAAACACACACAACAATATAAAAAAGGAAACTTGGTGTGAGTCCATGGTTGGTTCATCATCTAACAAAATGTATTATAATTTTCTCACCATGATAATAGTTGAACCTATGATCTGACATCATTTCATATCACACCTAATATTATACCATTCATGATATTGATACTCCGAATCTATTTTCCTCCACATCATGATCAAAAATCAAAAGAAACTAGATATAAAAATATCTATTTATACATTGTATTCCAAATGTTATCTCAACCATACATTATTTTGTCTCACCACCTCCACAATCCTTCTGACCTAAAGGACACAAACCAAAAGTCAATTTGAAACTCCCCATAACTAGAGTCTCATGAATGCCTCTCCTTTGAAAAAAATCACGATCTATAAGTCCCATGATCCACATATTACCAAAAATATTTACAAAACATAAAATACCTATTTATATCTAATTATTAAAATGAATAACCAATCACTCACAATTATCATCTTACTAGGAACACAAACTTCACTATTAACTAAAACTCAATTCAAATGTGTGTAACACCATTAAAAATCCAATATCACTCGGTTATCCATATAAATTCCCATACATAACTCTTTATAGAAAGAATTGATAGGTTAGATCATCACACATAAGTTAATCTTCATCTAACATGACCATTCGGTCCCTAACAACCCCTTTGAAGTACTATTCTTGGATAGACCATGCCATATTAATCTGATGAATATTTGATACTAGATATATTGATAGTGGAATAACTATTTATTTCATCAAAACATTATGTCATAATGAATATAAGTGTATAATTGATTTCCATAGTCACCTCACTCCATGGGTGACCCATAATTAAGGCCCACAAACATCTAGAATCTCATATTTGTCAAATTATTACAATGGTTTATTTATCATAATACCACCACTGTTAAATATCTTCAGATCCCCAAGAACCTAAAACAATTCTAAATGGGCTACACATGACCTAAACAATTAATTACTTCCCATTTGGGTTTTGTGTATAATGGATGCACAATTTCCCTCATGACATCAATCCTATTCTAAAAATACAAAAAAAAATCCATGAATCATTATCATGTCTTGAAAAACATATAAGACCTCTCAATGCTTCCCTTTCAACACATCATAGGTTATAAAATATTTCTAAGGCCACCCATGTGTTCACATAATCTAATCCATTGTTCCAAATACATAAGTAATATAACTAAGATCTACTCATCCTAGTAATAATAACCTAGGATCACTTATAATTATCACATCAAACCCACACCCAAACCAAAAAGGATAGGCATCTAACCAATACCTCCTTCCAAACTTGATCTTGACGACAAAAATATTCCAAGCTCTGTACAAAACAAAAGGAATAGGCTTTAAAAATAATGTTCATCTATCCACCCATTCATATCTATTTTTTAAAGGATTCATATTACCATTATCAATCATATTTCATGCATACCACACTAGCGATGGACCACAATATAGTCATAGATTGACTAAATAATCCCAATAAGGGTTATCGTATCAATCTATGCAGAAGAGTAATGAAAAAAAAACTATATGATTTCCTATGAAAAAATCTATAGAACCTGTAAGAATGAAATTATAATATTTTAGAATTGAATGAGGATACCAAAAATATATATATATATAAATGAAAATAATTTATTTTGTACAGTTCAAAAAAATCTTCAATCATCAAAAAAATAAAATACAAAATCACACACATTTCATGTCAACACTATATTCCATGGTATGATGAATGTACACATTCCAATTAATTATATCAATAATGAAGATCCAATCATAATTAAAATCTAAAATAATCACATTATTCATAATATATAATCAATTATAATAATTAAAACCACGAAATAAATAATCTTATAACCTTGGTAACCTAGAGTTACTAGTATGAATATATTCAGTACCCACAAAACCAAGGTCACCTAAAAGACACAATTCAATAATCACTTAGATTACCAGTTTCCAAATAATAATCCAAATCTAAAGAAGATATTACGTCACTTTTTAACATCCTAACTAAAATTAGTCAACATTATGTTTATTAGAGCACCACATGACATAAAGTGAACCACCCCATATACCAAAGGCTATCGAATAGTGGTGATGACCAAATGTTTATGTTAAATTGTCTACACCCTTGATATGGAATCCCTAAAAATACTAAAAACATAAACAAAAAATTAGTGTCCTCATAAACCAATAAAACCCCCCACCTAATACAGAATGAATAATCAATGTAATATTGTCATATATCCTAAATAATCATTCATTCATTCAATCATATATAAAAAATGAAAAATGAAATAAGTATATAGAGTATTTTAAATAGCTCCAGTATTTATAAAATACTATATCTAAACTCCCTAAAAGGAAACTAATCCAGAAAATATTTGTATCCTATGATCATACTAGCATAAAATGCATAAGGTCTATATACAATACCAGTGACTGTGTAGGGGTCAATAAATACATATGAATATGGTCTAACAAATTTTACATAATAAATTCCATAAAATATAAGTGTATTCACAAGGAAATTAAATAAAATAAATTTAAAATCACAAAATCATTTTAATCACATCATCAAGTCAAAACCAATCAACTAATAAACCATTTATTGTTGATTGTTTTTTTACAAATGAAATTATTTACCCAAATTAGTATTTATTTGATGATTTAATGGTTTTTTTGAAATTGAATTTGAGAAATTAACAAAAAAATTATATTTATCCATTTATATTCTCCCAAAAAAATTTATGAAAATATTTTAATTGTGTTGAATTTTTACATGAAATGTTATGAAATTATTCATTAATTTTCTTGATAATTATATAATTTATAAAATTGAAGCATGATCCAAAATTTAAATGGTATAATGTTATTATTAAAGAAAATTTGGTTTATAATTGATATATTTTACCATATACCACCATTGTTTTTATAAAATTTTCAAACATGCATGTAGTTGGTTGAACTTTATCCATATGTTAAATAAATAAATTATAAGAATTTATAACAATGTTAGGGATAACCAATGCATAATGGAACACATTAGAAAAGAAGGGTTTTCTTGGGAATTAATTTTGGACGTAGAGATCAACATGTACTGTAACACCCCATGATTTTATATGTGATTTCCTTAAATTAAAACTTCAAAAATTTAGTAGCATCCTTACATGCAACCTTGAGCCATTATAAACAATAATATAGTGAAATGTTATAACCTAGTTGTTAAATTGGAAAGTATAAATAGTAAAAAACCATTACTAAAAATATATATACAGAATTTGTTTAATGAAAATTAAATCACAACTCCATTTTTAGTAAATTCTTTTAATCCTTAAAAAATATGGTTTCTTCAAAAAATTAGTTTTAACACCTTTTTGTGTGAAACAATTATAACTAATTTATACCATAATAGAAATAATATATTAGGAAATTAATTGTATTTTTGGAATCATAATTTCAATATTATATTTTTATATTTTTTCGGTTTTTTTCTGAAATGATTTATTTGTAAATGTATAGTGAAAAATAATAATCATTATAAAAAATGTAGTATCATTTCAGGTTAATGTCTAATTTTATTATTTGATTTTAAATTTCAATAATTAAAATATAATTAGACATAATCTAATTAATTACACTATAATACTCATTAATCTTGATTTTTGTATTAATATGTTTTTTTTTGAAAAAAACATTTTTAGAAAAAACTATTTTTTTATCAATATGTTTTTATCTTAATAAATTAAATTAATATATATTTATTAATATTTTTAAGTATTTAATTCAATGATATATAAAATAAAATATTTTAACTATAATTTTATTATTTTTACACGTAAAATAATGGATTTAAAATTCTTTTTTATACTTAAAAATTCATTTTTCAGGAAGGGATTTTCAATGCTGTTTCCACACAAAATTAATATTAAATACAAAAACATAAATAAATTTGATCTATTAAAATATATTAAATATTTTGAATTATAAAAAATAATTTATGTTAATATCATAAATTTAATTTTTGGTCATGGTGAATACTAAAAACATTAAAATTTGGTTTCCAAGGTTAAGATTAAAATAGGATTAATGTTGGGGATAAACCAAGAGATAAGGGTTGGATTTCCACCCAAACGCCTCTAATTTTTTTTAAATAGATATATATATATACTTTTCATGTCCTACCTTAAAATACATGTCCATTAATATCCACTTTCCCATTAAGGTTACCATAAATTATTTTGTTTTTTAGAAATTCAATGAGTGTCCCTCTTCTCACTTATAAAATGTCACCTGTTCTCCACCATTATTGACACAAATTAAGCAGTCTAGAAATGATAATACCTACTAAAAACATTCTATAATCCTTAACTAGGTCTTAGATATTTTTGTATTCTCATAAGGGATGTCATTTATGGATTAATGAGTAATTGAAAGGAGTTATCTCAAAGAAGAGGTATAGATATTAATCAACCTCTTTCAATTTTATTTATTCTCATTCTCCATCTAAAAATATAGTATCTATATGAAATTAATAACAAAATAAAAAATTTATATTCATATTTTATTATAATGATTTAAAAATCATTTACTACCTCTTCCCAATCTAATGGGAGAAGAAATTATAGCTTATCTGTACAAGTGGACTACCACCTCCACATAGCGATTTGAATAATTTTCCACCACCATCATTAATGGATTGTTACTATGATAGATTTAAAATTTATCTCTTGTATTTTTTTTTTAAAAAAAATGATTTATGTAATGATTAATTAATATTTATATTTATTTCATTTCATCCATCAAAAAATCGAACCATTAATCATGAATATGTACAGACTATCATCTCCATGTAGTGATGTAATTCATTTTTTTCACCATCATATATGAATGGTTATAAAAAAGTATATAATAAATATATTTAATTTTTATATTATGATTAATTAATTATTTTTACAGTTTTATTGATCAAAGTTAAATTTTTATAACCGTAAAACTAAAATAAACTTTAAAAATAAAGCATTGAATACTCAAAATGACGAAGAAAATAAAGAATTGTAAATGTATGAGTGATATTATCTTATAAAGAAACCATGTAGTGTATAATAAGTATTAATATGGTTTAGTTATATAATTTTAATAAATTTAAATTTATAATACAAGAGTTTATAGGTCTTATGAATCATGACATAATTTAGGTAGGGGATTTATTTTATAATCTAATTTTTATCTGGATTGTTTATATATAAACTTTTCCAAGATGAAATTATATAATATATATCCAAAATCAATGTTATTTTATTCTCCTATAGTTTTTTCTAGTGATTTAATTTTTTTTCCTTTTGAAATCCTCTCTTTATGTACTACGAAGAATAAATTACTACTTTTAAAGAAAACTATTTATGTTATTCTCCCCAGTCAGGAATATTTTCTTCAATTTCATTATTTTTATTAAAAAAATCAATTTTTTTTTTCTATTATCAAAATATTTATCAAAATAATTTTCAAACATTTTTTAAAATAAATCAATGGAATCTTATTATTCTATTTGGAACAAGATTCTTTGAAATTTCTATTGACAATATGAAATGATTTCATAACTTAGTGTCGACTATATGAATGGATTCCTTTACAATCATGAATGGCCTTTTTTAATGTTTCCTTTATATGTTTCCTTGGTTATTTTCTAAGAATATATTTGGAAATTTTCAAATAAAATATGTTTTTTAAGAAATGTACTATTTATCTTTTAATGGTATTTTTATCTATAACAACAGTATTAGATATATCATATGATTTACTAGTTATATTTTTCAATGTTACCACCTTTGATCTTTCTTTTTATGGTTTATAGTTATGATTATTAAATATTAATGAAATATCTATCACATTTATTGGTAATTATTTGATTATATAATAAATGATTTAGGATCTTGTGGAATAGATTTTTATGTTTTTCATTATGTGACTAGTTGTCCTTGAATTATTTATCCCTACAATGCATTTTGTAAATAAGGGTATCTATAAGATAGTAAGGATATGAATGGGAAGTGAACTCAATTATGTAAGGATAATTTTCCAATAAGATAGACTTTGGAGTGAATCTTGACTAAGTAAATGACGAAATTAATAGTGAACCCAATCCACTATGACAGTCATTATACTGATAATTTACTAAGAAAATGATTTTCTATGCTTATGTTCACTCTATAAACATATTCCTTATAATAATGATATATTTTCATGACTCGTGATTTATTATTGATGATTTTCCACTCTTATGAATTATGTCATTTTAAAAAAAAAATCACTTCATGATTAATGATATTTGATTGAATAGGTATGACTACTTTAAGTA
Source organism: Viscum album (assembly GCA_963277665.1). Lineage (NCBI taxonomy): Eukaryota > Viridiplantae > Streptophyta > Magnoliopsida > Santalales > Viscaceae > Viscum > Viscum album. The sequence continues at coordinate 527,909,515 of OY728150.1, forward strand.
TTGATCATATTATCATACCATAATACTTATATTTTTCTCACATAAGTTTGTTGATTGATATCTAACATATATACCTTTATTGAGTATCTGAGATCACCCTTTATTATATTCCCATTATACAGGCTATGAATATATGTTTTTTGTATGATACGTATAATATGGGTGGTATTTGTCAAGAACCTAATAAAAATGATGTATATAAGTTATGTAAATGTTGATTACATAACCATTTTTCCAAATACAGTAAACCTATATGGTCCTCAAGTGGAATTATTGTGAAATTTATTAAATATTCCTCTAAAATGATTCAATGTTTATTGATTATAAGTACAAACCACTAAAGTTTGTATTGAAGGAAATTATTCGTAACTTTTAGAGACTATGATTAGGAATCATCAGTGAAACCCCTTTGGTTAGGCCTGTGTATAAGAGAATAATATAATTTATGGTAAATAAATGTGTTTGTTTACTCTATGAAAACAGATCCCTTTCGGAATACTATATGTTGATGTGGTCTTGATAATATAAATCTTGAGGAAATAACCACAAAAATGGTTATTATATTATATCTAGTTCATAATTATGGTTCATAGCGAATAGTCCCTTTCTATGCAATTATTTTAACACTCCCTGGGGATACTATTAGGATAATTTATGTTTTCATTATAAACCATTATTAAGGGTTTCAATATTTAATAACCATGGATAACCTAGGATAATTCTAATGTTACATATAATGAAAAGAAGGTTTCATGATTTAGACGTCTTTTGAATGTTTTTCATGGTTGTATGAATAATAATTGTAAATATCTTAATTTAATATTACACAAACCATTTTTATTTTAGAAAGGGATTAAAGATATAATGACGAAGTTAAGGTTGTAATAGGTTTCCTCAAATATTGATGTTTCATATTTTATCTTAATGATATTAAGTCTTCAATGTTAGTAATAAACTCAAATAATGTTGATTTATATCCCTAGTGACTATATGTTGAAATATCATTAAGAATACTTAATGATTTGATGATCGGATCTCATGTCTCTAAATCATTCCTAAATAGAGTTTGTGGGAATATGGTTAATGAAAATATTATTATTTTCCCTCTTGGTAAATTATATGTGAATTTGGTCATGGAAAACTTTTCTTTACATAAATCCAATATCAAATTATAACAAAGGGAAGTCAGAATGGATATTATAAACCAAAATATTATTGTCTTTTCACATGAGGATAAACATAAATTTTCAATTGAAATTAAACCAAATGGAATTTTATTTATTTATTTTCAATGTGGATATGTATCTCATAAGGTTAGGAAGAAACATAACATTTATGATATTCGTATTTTACGGAAATTATTATATGTATTTCCAAAAATATTTTCATAGTATTCCTATAAATAATTAATTTGAGTGTTCAATATAACTCATAATTAGTGATACACATATTATAAAGAATCCATATAGAATTTCCCATATTAAATTTTAGTAACTGAATGGGAACCACGAGAATAATTATAGTGTATTCATTCATCCAATTGTGTCATATTGGGAAAACATGTACTTTTTTAAGAATAAATATGGATCAATGTGACTCTTAATTGAATATCATGAACCTACCAAGATAATGATCATGAATAAGTATATGTTTTCATGTATTGATGATTTTATTGATCAATTACTTGGAGATAAATATTTTTACAATATTCATCCTCAATATGGATGCTATAAGTTGAGGGTTAAAAGTTAATACATAACAAATATGAGGTATTGATACTATGAATTATAGTAATGTTATTTTTTCTTCCTAATTCTCATGTTATCTTCAATAATTTAATGAATATAGTCATTCAATATTACCATGAAGGTATTTTTGTAGTCTTTATATATTTAATTCATATATATTCAAAGGGAAAGGAAGACCATGGTTTTCACTTTTTAATTTTACTGAAGACCCTAACAAAGGATAATATGTATTAATAATTTATGTTGTGTGAAATTTTTCTAAAAAAATGTTTTATTTTTTGGGTCATATAATCTGTATCTATGGTTTATAGGGGGATTAATGAATGATAAAAGTTATTGATCATTAGGCCATACTAACCCTATGATGCAAGTTCATATATTTCTATTTTTTGTTAGATATTATAAATAATTTTTGATATATTTCTCATGGATAACTAATCTATTCACTATTTAACTTGCATGGGATATATATTTCATTGGATTGATGAGTGTGAAAAAAAATTCATGGAACTGGAGAGAAGGTTGGTTAGTGCAATGGTTCTCACATTACCCTGTAGTGGAGAAGGGTTCATGAATTTTAATGATTCTTCTAACAAATGGTTTTGATATGTTCTAATTTAGAGTGATACAGTGATAGACTATGCCTCAATCTAATTGAAGTTTAATGATAAATATTACTGAACACAGGATTTGGACTTATGGTTTATAAGTTTAGAATTACTGATTAGAATGTATAATCTTATCAGAGAGAGGTGTGAAAAATATAATAAACATAAAATTTTATATTATATGTTCATAGAAAAATATATGAATATTAAAAAGAAAATATAGATAATTTTCATTAAATATTATCACTGCTCAATACACTTCCACCTTGGGAAAGTAGACAAGGTGGATAATTCTTTAAGTCAAAAGTATTATGCAAGAATTTCTTTGATAAGGATAAAAAGAGATAAAAAATTCATGGATTTGAAAATTTTGAACACTGAAATACTAAAGAAATGGGAGAAATAATATCTTTACCACATGAGTGTTCAACCATATATCGATGCAATGATTAAACTTACACAAGAGGATATGGAGCTACATAATAAGGTTAGAAATTTTCATGAGATCCAGATTGATTTTAGTTGAAAGATATGTTTAAAAAAATTATGTGTCCCACCAATACTAGAACTGAAATGGTGCTATTGGAAGAATATCATAGCTTATAATTTCCTATACATTCTAGAAATATGAAGATGTATATATATCTGATAGATTATTTAAGTAGGAAAATGTTAAGAAGAAGATATTGTAGTTTAAGCGGATGTTATAACCATTACCCATAACAAAATTTAAATGTGATAACATCATATTGTAATTTGTTATTGGACTCCTGAAAAAATCTAATTTCTATAATGTTATTGGGGTTATAGTCTATTTCCTTAAACTTTTATCATAATTTGCTTATATAAAATAATATTTATATCATTATTATTTTTATAGGATATATATTAAATATGGTTTATGAATACATGGGATAAAACAGTCTATATAATTTGATTTGGATCTGAAGATTACCTCGATGTTTTGGACAGCTCTATTCCATTATCTGGATGTAATGTTATTTTCTGGAACATCTTATAATCCTCAAAAAGACAATGGAACAGAGATGATCATACAATAAATGGTGGATATTTCTTGAACCTATTCTTAAATTTCAAAGTTGGTGGGGGTGAACTCCTTCCAATAATAGAGTTTCTTACAAAAATATCTCTCACACAACTATTTATATTTCTATTTTTGAATCCATTTATTGAAATAATTATAAATATTTTTTAGATTGGAATGATGTTGGAGAAATAGACCAATTATGTGTTGATCTAGATTATTAAATGGTAGAGAATCTTATATCTATTCTGGAGTACGTCAAGTGGACACATATCATATAGAATAGTTATGTCGATAATAATTTGTGTGATCTGAATATTGATATTGGTGAGTAGGTTATTCTAGGGAATTTCTCCATTGAAAATTATTATGATATTCTAAAATCTGGTGAAGCTGATCCCGGTGAATATTGGTCTAATATCTATTTTTGAATGACTATAAATTGTATCTTATCACTTGGCACTCCCACTAAACCTCTCTAGTTCATTATTTATTCCATGTATAACTTCTATGTAAGTACATACCTAATCCTTCACATGTATTAAACACATAATTTGTACCACTAGATCATAATTTTTTCTACAAATAACAACCCCAATAAATATTTTATCATATATATATATACTTTAATGGAACAATACTAATCAACTGGTTAAAGTTATTTAGAGGAATCAATAATTTGAGGAAGTTACATGGGAACAAAAGTATGTGATGAAGTAGATATATTATCATTATTTTAAAATAGATGGACACAATTTCCAGGGTGATACTAATTTTAATGGGGAATAATTTTACAACCAAATATTTTATATCTTTTTCATTTGAAATAAAACATGAACTATTTGATTGATTTTCTAATATGCAACCCTGAGTCTCTATAAACAGTAATATAAGAAATGTTTATAACATAGAAATTAAATTAAAATGTATGAATAGTAATAACCAATATATGAATAATATTTATAAATGTTTTTATTAATGAAAATGTATTTATTTATTCTTAATAATTTTTTTTCCAATTATTAGTAATGTGTTTTTGCGCTTCAAATAAATTCTTTCATAGTAAATGTTTTTTATCAAATTTTTTATGTGAAAATTATAATCAATTTATAAAATTATTATGAAAAAAAGTTACGAAATTAATATTTTTTAAGTTATCATATCAAATTTTTCATAGGGTAAATTTTTAGGACTTTCAATAATTGTTTAACTTTCAGTGAGTAGAGAAAAATGATTTTTTTTGTTAAAAATGTGATTTAATTTCAGGTAAATATACTAGTATGTTTTTAATATCTAATTGTTACATGAGACATGTGATTATAAATATTATTATTAATTATCTTTTAATAATATTTATAATTAAATTTGGAGTATGTTAATTTTGGGATTAAAAAATATATTTTCAAAAAAAATGTTTTTAAGTGTGGAATGTGTTTTATCTTAAAATTTTAATTTAATATCTATTTAATAATATTTTCATGGGTATATAAAGACTATATATTAAATAAAATATATTCACATTCATATTATAGTTTTTATAAGTCCATGAGTAGAAGTGAATTAAGTATTATAGCTAAATATTCTTTTTTTGTAAAAGGGTTGGGTTGCGATTTTCATACTAAATTAAAATTAAATTATGGAACTTATATAAATTGAATATGGTATAAAAGATTAATTTTTTTCTATATAAATATTTTAAATAATTTTAGGGGTTAAACATTTTTTTTAGATTGAATTGTTAAAATAGTAATATTTGGTTACCACAGTTATGATTCAAACGGCCTCACAAGGGGTGTTAAACCATGAGATAAGGGAAGGATTTCCACCTAAACCTATAAAATTATTATTATTTGAAGATATTTCAACCATATATTATACTACCTTAAATTATCTATCAATTTTATGCCACTTTCCCAGAAAATATGTATTCAATCATTGAAATCATTTATGAAATTCCATTTATTTCAATCCCCTCACTTATAAAAAGGTTCCCTCTTCTCCCCCATTATTCAAAACATTTGAGACTTATGGAATAGAGAATACCTAGTAAAACCCCTTCCCATAATCCTTACCTTCACCCTATATATTCTACAATTTCCTAATTCAAATCTTTCATGGCTTAAGGTGTAAGTCAATATAGGTCTCTCAATAAATGTGTAACCATGCCCTTTCAACTTTGATTTTTCATATATTTTATATAAAAAAATTTATGCATAAAATCATCATTAATAAATTTTTAAAAAAATTATTATATGTTTTTAAAAATAATTCACAACTATTTACCCCCTTTTCTCAATCCAATTGGAGATGAACATATCACATGTGTGTTTGTGAGGACTGTTGCATCCATATAGTGATAATAATCATATTTTACCACCATAATTAATGGTTGGACATTATGATATATTTATTTTTTATATAATATATTTTAGGTATAATTTTTTTTCATTTAATGATAAATTAATATATACCATTATTTTAATATATCCATCAAAAAATTGGAATTTCCCTCATGCATACATACAGACTACCATCTCTACATAGTGATGTAATTAATTAATTAGCACCTATTTAATTTAATGACTGTAAATGTATATATAATTAATATATATTATATTTATATCATTAGTAATATTCTTGATATAAAGGAACTATAATAAAAGTGAAATTATTGTAACCGCTAAATGAAAACTTACATGATAAATGATGCAGTTAACACCAAAAATTATGATGATGATAATAAATGGTTGTTAGTGAATGGGAGATTAGATGATATGCATAAAATATGTTTTCTATTATAGTTATTATTGTGGTTCTATTATTAAAATATAATAAATTAAAATTTATTCTGAATTACATTAGGTTAGTTATGAATTAAGACGGACTTAAGGTAAGGGTTTTATGTTCTAATCTCAAGTTTACATGAATTGTTTGTGATTAAATTTGACAATGATGAAATTGTATGATATATCACTACTAATTTTTTATCATTAATTATCCTATATTAATTTATATAGATTTAATTTTTTTTTATTCTTCTATATAATTACACATGTAACTAAAAAATGTTTTTATAGAAAACCGACCATGTTTTTCTGTCTAGTGTGTAATCTTTTCTCTAGTTTGTTTTCTTCTTTAAATTTTTTTGAAGAATGTATTTTTCTATTCTATATAGATTTGTTAATGTAAATTTTTTACATGTTTTCTGTTCTATAAAAAAATTATGTAATCATGTTGTGGTTTTTGTAACAAGGTGCTTATACATTTTTACCAAAAATGTGAATGGAGTTTCTGTTTTAACATAAAGATCAAGAGCATATTTCTCCACCATCAATAACAATATTTTATTTTAATAATCCATTATAATTTTCCATTTTAATTTTGAAAGAAACTTTTTTCTTTAATATTTATAAATTTTAGAGAATCTTAATATGTTATTTCATATAAATTGTGTATTTTCATTATGAAATGTTCTAGGTTTATTTTAAATGTATTTTTATAAATAACAACATTTTATATTGTTTGTAATGATTTTATATAAATATGATCCAAGGATAAAATATTTATTCTTTATCTACAAGATTTCTGTTTATAATGATTATTTTTTTAAAACCCATATCATTTCCACATGTTATGATAAGATGATACGATGAAAATTTTATGACCTTTTACAAGGAAAGTGTATAGTTTTCATTATATGATGGTTGTGACCAAAACTGTATATCCCTCCAATGCATTTTTTAAATATGGATTTCTCATTAGATAATAAAGACTACAATAAGGAATAAACCAATAATATTAAGGGACATTATCCAATAATATTTTCCTTGGAGTAAACATTGATTAAGGAAATGATAGAATTCAGAGTGAAACCAATCCACTATGATATTCTTGGATGTGATCCTTGGATAAGTAAATGATTTTAAATTTTTATATGCAATAAAAAAAAACTTATTTATTTTAATTGTGATATGTTTTCCTATCTTGTAATTGATTATTGTTGAATCATATATTTTATAACATATATCGTTTTTTCGATAAAACTGTATTTCAGGATTCATGATTAAATATATTTTACTGATTGGGTATAAGTTTTGTATGTATTTATCATTTTCTCACACCATTTTCTTTATTTAATTCACAATTATGATAATTAATTGATATCTCTTATGATTAGTATTATTGAGCATCTGAGCTCACCATTTCTTATGATTCCCTTCTCCATGTAATGATGAAATGTTTTAATTATGATATTTCTAAATGGATTTCTAGTGGTGGAGACTATAATTTAAAATGAAGTATATGATTCATACACATTTTTTTATCTATCTAAGACTCCGAATAAACTAATCCTATATGGTCCCCAGACATGTATTATTGTGAAATATATTTAATAATTAAATAAGATGATGTAATTATTATATATGAATATTATGGGTCTTGATATGTAACCGTGACGGAATATCAAACCCCGTTCATTTCTAACACCCAATTATTTCATATGTATTTCCTTTGAATAAAACATTTGTTATTTGATAGTTTTTTTACTCACAACACTAAGTCTAACTAAACCATGGCATAATAATACTTTATAATATAGCCATTAAATGGGATGCAATGAATATTAACAACCAAAATTTTAAAAATATGTATAATAGTTTTAAATAATTAAAATGTATTGATTAATTCATAATATAAAAGTAATCAATTTATTAGTAAAGTCATTTTATGCTTCAAAAAAATGTTTTCTTCAAAAATGGTTTTGTTGAAATTTACACATTGAAATTATAATTAATTTCAACCACTCCAAGAAATTTTATTTGACTAAAATAATGGCAATTTTGAAGTTATCATGTTAATATTATATTACGGTGAATATTTAGGTTTATTCAAAAACATTTAGTTTCCAGTGAATTTTGAAATATATATTTATCTAAATCTGTAATTTAGTTTCACTAAATCAAGTAATTTAAAAAGTATATTTTTTTTTAATTTTATCATGAAATAAAATAAGTATCATGTACTTATAAATAATATAATTAATTCAATATGAGTCAAAACTATACTTGATTTTGTTATAGGTTCATTTTTTGGCAACAAAAAACATTTTCCAAAAAACCATTATGCAATGTGTTTTTATATTAGTATATTAAGGTTATATATATTTATCAATGATTAAAAATTAAATTTAAATATTATATATAAAATAATTTATTTCAAAATTCATTTTTTGGTTTTAACGAGGGAAGTAATGGAAGTAATTTTAGATTTATTCATAAAAATTATTTTTACTTAAATGGGTTTTCATTGTGTTTTGTGTGATTATTTAAAATTAATGTTTGGAATAAAAAAAATTGATATGATGAAATTTATTTATTTTTTTAACTACAAAAAATAATCTAATTTAATTTGATAAACATAAGTTTTATTCATAATAAATTTTAAAAATAGTAAAATTTTGGTTCCGTAATTATCGTAGAAACATGTTTACCAAAGGGGATAAAATAAGAGATAGGGGTATAGATGCCACATAAATATTGGTAATTTTTATTTATTAAATATTATTAAATATTATAATATTATTACTTTAAATTAATTTCCATTTACATAAAATCCTTTATAAAAGTAACCATATATTATTTAAATCTTTAAAGAAATTTCATTTTTGTCGCTCCCCAAATTTTTTAAATGGAACCACTTCACCCCAAAATTATCATAATTTGATCCATTTAAATTTGAAAAAAACTACTATAAAACCTTAATTTATTAATTCCATTAATCCTAGATATTTTCTTCTCCATCGAAATAAAATTTATCAAGCATTAAGGTCTAAGATAAAGGAGGCCTCTCAAATACACGGTATAAATCATAACGAGAAATTTCAATTTTAATTCCTATTATACTATATATAAAACTATTTTCCCTTATTAAATTATTATTATAAGGTCATTAATATAGTTAAATATTATTATAATTATTTGATAAATATTTCCCAATTATTATTCATATAATTGGAGATGAAAATACTGCTCATGTATACGTGTGGACTACGACCACCACGTAATGATATGAATCATATTACATCACCAAAATTCATGTTAGGTTATTATGATAGATTTAATTTATATATATATATGATATTTAGGATATAATAATGATTTTTTAAAGGTGAATTATTATTTACTTATCTTTTTTCCATCCATCAAAAAACAGAAACATAACTTGTGTGTACTTACATACTACCCTCTCCGCATGGAGATTTAATTCATTTCTCATCACTAGCATATATGAATGGTTATAAATTTGTGTATAGTTAATATATAATATATTTATACAATTAATAGTGTTATAAAGATGAAGGAACCATGATCAATGTTCAAGAACCATATATTCTAAAGTAAAACATACATGAAAATTGAATTAGTTGAATATTGATGATGATAATGAAATATTTCTAATTAAAGAGTGATGTGACGTTATAAGAAAAAAATGGTTTGTATTTTTTTCATTTTTAGAGATTTTTTATTTAATTATAATAAATTTAAATTTACTATAGAGGAGGATATATCCCTTAAAAAATATGTACTTGTAACAGCCCGAGATTTTATGAAAAATATTCTTTTTTATTTCACTAATGTCTTGTGTTGTACGCTACACCAAAAGGAGCTTGCACAACACGCATCCTTGACTTGCCTTGCATTACACGCAATCACAACCTTCCTCGATAGCGTGTGTAGTACGCAATACTGAGTTTCACGAAACAACGATATGCTATTAAAATATTATTAAAACTAGCCATTATGAATAGTAATAACCACTTTTTAAATTTTAGAAATTTTAAAATGGACTTCATTTTTGGATTCGGAGTATCGAATTTAGCCTAAGGTGAAATTTTGGTACTTTTCGGATAACTTTCATATTCTGATGAATAGTGAAAATTACTAAATTATAATTAAAAAAAACTTTTTTTAATAGAAATCATTAATAGTGATAAATAATTAATTTGAGTGGTTTTAAAGTATATTTAGAATATATTTTTACAATTTAATACAATGTTGGTCATTGGATGTAATTTCACATTTAAACCAGACATAAACAACTTCCAATCTTTTGATAGATATTGTTTCTTAAAAACACGCTATTTGTTTTAACAGCGGGATTTAATTATAAAATTAATTAATGCAACTTTTATGTAATGAATTTGGTAAAATAGACTTCATTTTTGAATTCGGAATATGAAATATAGCTTGGGATGAAATTTTGGCACTGTTCTGAAAAACATCAATTTTTGATGAATAGTGAAACTACTAAGTGGTAGTTAAAAACCTGAATTTTTCATAAAACTTAATTTTACCGCTTCTGTGAATGGAATTTCAAAAATCCGAGAGACACGGTTGATGTCAGTAAGTAAAATGTGGTTCAATGAGATGAAAATAATTTTTGGTGAATAGTAACTTTTTACTTTTTTTACCGCGGTTAATAGTAAATAGGGTAACTAAGGGTAAATATGATATTAATATTACCCTAACACATGTCCTAATTCTATTGGACAAGTGTAATTCGACCAAAAACAAACTTAGGAATAAAATATGACCATTTAGGCCCACTTGGATTAGATTAGGACATTTATTATTAATTTATTTAAAGAAAGGTTAAAATAGTTAAAATCAAAGTTTAATAAGTAAATCATTTTTAATATGGGGTTATACATAAGATAAATTCGATTGTAAATATTAATTAGAAAGCTAAAAAGCTTTCCTACATGATGGTATTTTATTTGTAATTTTTAGACATCAAATAATTTAATTTATTTATGACACAACGATGATGCAGTAATTATCTTATTAATGAAATATTGACATAATTGATGTTATAAACACCAAAATAAATGTAATTTGAGATTTTTTATGAATTCCACTAATTTTCTAGGTTACTATGATATATTAATGTTGATTTAATCAACTTGGATCGAACATTTAATTCTGTTATGACTTTCACAAAAATCATATATCAAATAGTGTCAAAATTGACACAAAATCGTTTTTAAATCAAATATTATATTATTAATTGTTATTTTATTCCTAAAAATCTACGGTTCGGACAAATGACTTAGATAAGGATATATATATTAATGATAAACAATTTGGGGTTCGTTTGGCATGTTATAGTAAGTGTATTAACCATATAGTGAAAGAAAACAAAAAGACACGGTAAAAGTTAAATTATTTAACTTAGAGTTAAATCTAATTGATAAGGTTAAAATAATACCCTAAACTTGTCTAAATCTTATTGGTTGATAGGATTTAGACCCATCCCCACTTTAGCTCCGAAATAAGACCCTTTGGAACCATTATAAACCGATTTTTACTTTAATATAAAATAATATTTTGAGGTATTCCTAAGATGCCTCTCTCCTCCCTTATAAAAGGACACCTCCCCCCCCCTCCTCCTCACACCAATTTGAGCACTCAAGCTCGGCCAACCCCTTCCATTTTCTCCTCTCCACTTCCCTAGAATAATCCTAGAGGTCCTGGTCTTCTCCAAAGACCAATCTTAGTTCCTTAATTGGAGGATTCAAAGAGGCGTTCCAAAGAAGAGGTAATATCCATTACCGATCTTTTCAATTTCTTTCTTCTTCAACTTCTTCTTCTTTAGTTGTTTCATGATAAAGTAATAACATCAGTATTACTTACATACTGATATGTTATTATAAATATGAAACAACCCTAATTCACCTTCTATCCATCCTACGGAAAAATGAAATCACCGCGCGTGCGTACGTACGGAATACCGTCTCCACGCCGTGGTGTAATCTATTTTCCACCATCACCTTACAAGGATGGGTATAATGGTGTAATAAGTAACTATATATGATTATTATGAAGTAATATTGATACTGAAATAATATATATATATACTCCAATACAATTCCACGATCATAGGAATGATATCATCACTCGTGCGTACGTACGGAATACCGTCTCCACGATGTGATGCGACTCGTTCTACATGATCTTCATTTCATAATGATTATATAAATGAATTGAATGAATGAATATGGTATATACTACACTAATACCATTTTGTAAATGAATTATCTATAACCTAAAGATAAGAATAAGAATTTATTCGGCAAAACACGCATAAGAACAAAAAGTTATAAAGATCCAAGTAACAAGTAACAATGAAATATTACTAACAAGAAGCTAATAATATGACCATATATGATATCATATCAATATGTATGATTCTGGAATAAGTCAATAACATTATTTAAACCATTATATAGGAGCTTCGGACACGAACAAAGCAAATCGGACCTAAGGTAAGGGAAATATCACAATCTCATTTTTATCCGAGATTGTTTATTCGTAAGTATTTACTGGGGTGTATTTTATCATCCACATCCATGTTTCATCAATATGTAATATTATTTCCATCCACCTAAAATTGTTTAAATCCATTTTTACCCTTCGGTGAGTTTTTAGTAATATGTATGAAAGGAATCTTTTGTCGTTTTTCGTACGATGTACTTTTTGACTTTTCCGACAAAAGTACGAAGAATGTTATTTTTAACTTATACGGCATGAATGGATTTTTAAAAGATTATTTCCAAGAAGCTTTCTTTAAAAGTTTTCAAGTTTATTTTTAATCAACTTATTTTATTTTAAAGTTTTATGACATGTTATGAAAGGAAAAATGTTTTTTGAAGATATTTTCCTCAAGAATGAAGTTCAAGTATTTTATCAAAATTATTTTCCATCTAAGATAATAAAAGGGTTCTGTTTTTATCCCTATTATTACATGGATTTGATTATGTTTTGATGGAAATATTTTTATGAATTCCTTTATCTTATATGAATTGTTTTATGATGTCATGTTCTTTAAGAATCCCATTTTTATTACATGGGTTATGCGATGATGTATGATTTATGATTATGTGGCACACATAAGAAAGGATTCATTATAAGATGGGTGGGACCTATATCTCCCTCCAATGCATTGGGTAAAGATTTTATATCTCATGAGATAGACAGGGCTGGAACGGTAGGTTATACCGGTTCAGTGAAACAGGACTGAAACGAGGGTTACTCGATTCAGAAAGGGACTTTGTCCACTAAGATAGTCTTGGCAATGAGTCATGACTAACAAGAAATGATTTTCCATGATTATGTGTGCATGCCACAAAGTTTCAAGTTTCATGTTATGATTATGGTGATCCCATTTTCACTTCTATGATTTGTTCCATGTTAAGATATTATGATCCCTTTTGCAGGTTATGATTTTCGAAAAGATATGATATGATTTTTATTTCTTTTGTATACCCTTACTGAGCATTTGAGCTCACCCTTTTATGTTTGATTTTCCCCAGGATATAAAGAAAGGTTTTAGGTAAAAAAAAGGAAGATCTTTATGGGAGATTTTGAAGATCTTTCACCACTATTAGAAGATTATATTCCGAGTTTCCAAAGACACTAAACTATTACGATCCTTGTGTGTGTGTTTTTGTTATGTACTAAGTATTCCGCAAAAGTAATGTAATGTCCATGTACGATAAGCTTCGGGTCTCTACAGTTGGTATCAGAGGCAAAGGAGGTAGGAATGTATCCGATCCTTGGGAACTCTCACATGTGAGCGTTGGACGAAGCATGGCTCTCCGCCCAAGGGCTTCATGTGGAAATGGCTGCCACTGGGGATGGTGGTGTGTCCCGCCCAGGGGGTGTAGCCGCCCATGGAGTGCCCTGATAGGTATCAATTATAGTCCACTGGAAGTAATTCCAGACCGCTACAGTTGGTATCAGAGGAAAGGTTTAGTCAACCTTTGGAAACTAGGATGCGAAAACGTTAGTGAGATCCCTAGAGATATTTCTAAGGTATGTCTAGGGATTTCCCTAGGGATAAGTATATGTATAGGTTATAGTAATAGAATTACACTAACGATCATAAAATTAAATCTAAGATGTTAGATATTGAAGGTACTCCCCCTTTATTATGTTGTTTTCCCTAGCATGATTTTTGCCTCTCACACTATTCTTTTTGGGTTTTAGACGATGGCTGGAACCCGAAGGAACCGTGTTGATCAATGCAATGGACAATGCAATGATTGCCCTCCTGAACAAACAAATGTTATGGGAGATGGAGTGCAAAATCTTATTGCTATACTTACACAAGATATGAATCATTCTGGACTTCCAAATGAGCAGAGAAGGGAACAATATTCTATTGAGTCCTTCATGAGGCAACGTCCACCTTCTTTCAGTGGGTCTTCTGATCCACTTGTGGCTGAACAATGGATCAGTACTACTGAAAAGATATTTTCAGTTTTTCAATGTTCTGAACATGATAAAGTCATCTTAGCAGTATATCGTTTGGAAGGTGAAGCTGATCAATGGTGGAATCTTATCAAGAATACGAGGCCAAAAGATGAAATTGAGTCCATGGAATGGGACGAGTTCAAGAACTTGTTTTTCAGTAAGTACTTCCCTCGTATTCTTCGAACAAAGATGGAGAAAGAGTTTCTTGAACTGAAGCAAAGGGACGATGAATCTGTTGGTACCTATGAAGCAAATTTTACAAGACTTGCAAGGTATGCATCTGGCATTATCATCCAACCTGAAAGTAAAGTTGATCGATTTTTCAGTGGCTTAAAACCAAGTCTTCGAAGGGCATTATCTATAAGATACTTCAGTAGCTATGAAGAAATTGTGCGTTGTGCTATCAAGGTAGAAATGGAAGTTGGTGTTACATATCCATCTCATGGTTTTGACAAGAAACGAAAGATGGAGTTCAAGGAGAAATCTCATAATAATGGTGAAAAGAAGATGAATGTTTCCTTATGCACAAAGTGTGGAAAGAAGCATGGTGGATATTGTCTTAAAGGAACTAGAAAATGTTTTAAGTGTGGAAAAGAAGGTCATCGAGCAGCTGAGTGTCGATGTAATGGAAAAAGGGTTTCTAATGATGTGAATAAAGCAAACACTGCAGAGAACGCACCACCAACACTTCAATGCTTCAAGTGCAAGGAAATGGGGCATTATGCTAATAATTTCCCTAATCCAAGGGTTAGTGATGATCAACATGAGCAACCACTGAAGGCAAAGGACAAAGGGAAATCACATGCGATCACTATTGGCAATGTTGAATATGACAACGATGTGGTGGAATGATTAAGTGTTTATGTAATGGAATTCCAAAATAATGTTGTATCATTGGGTATTGCAATATTTATTGATGTGGTATTCAAAGTGATTGAGATATTTTTTGGAAATAAGATGATATGCGCATAATGAAGACGAGAAAATGAAATGTTTAATAGTATTCATGAGCTCATGATTGATATAAGGACTAAGTGATATCATGGTTTGAGTATATAGAATTTTGAGGATTTTGGTATGTGGAAACTGTTAACTTTTAACTGCACTCATGTTTTCACTAAGGTATTCAAGAGAATACACGATTAAGGACTTTGAATGTTTGGAGTGTGACCAACAAGACATATCTTATGATATGTGGGGATCAACGACAGTATTAAATCTCTGGTAATCGTTGTCACTATATTATGAGAGTGGACTGCAGTATTATGTATAAGCCTAAAGATTAGACTGGATTATGTTGGACATAAGTTAGTATTGTTTAAGGATAGAAGATTTTTGATATTATCGATGGGATGTTATAGTAACGTAGTTTTAGAAAAAGGACAACCTGCAGGACGGGCGACAGCCCATCGCTTCGGACAAGGCTGTAGGAATCGAACCCACAACCGAAGTGCGACTGGCCTTTATCGCCTACCACTGACCTACAGGAAGTCCCTGTTTAGTAGAAACTAGTGTTATTATATTAAGCAGTATGATATATGAAGTATAAGCCCATTTTAGGAACCATATATGATTAATCCCACTATAGATCGACTTATGTATATAAATTCTGCTAACCTTTTGAGACAGATGGAATGACCCGTCATTCTATCACATGATCTGCTAACACTTCACGAATAACAAATTCAACTTCATTTATTTAAGAGATGAAGTGGAAATTGTTCAAGGCACGAAGAACAGTGAGATTGTACCAAAATAAAGTAAGTATTTATTCTAATTCAAATTTTCAACTTTAGAGGAAATGATCTTGAAAACCGAAAATGTTGTCCTAGTGATCTTATACCTGATGAATCAGATGGTACCTTATATCATCACAAATCTATGGATTTGTGATTACTGGCTTTTCCATAGCCATGTTCTCTACCACTCTCCATCAGAACATGATGGTTAGATTTCTCTTCCATATCCATATTTTCACCTATGTGGAAACCCAATGATTAGTTTATTTGGGTAACCGTTACGTTTCATACATTTGTTTTTAAAGATTGGTTTTGATATTCCTTTTTACGATGTGGGTTTCTATTAAAGAAACTTTCGAATAGTAAACCATTTATAACCCCGACGAATTTCGAGGGCGAAATTCAATTTAAGGGGGGTAGAATGTAACAGCCCGAGATTTTATGAAAAATATTCTTTTTTATTTCACTAATGTCTTGTGTTGTACGCTACAGCAAAAGGAGCTTGCACAACACGCATCCTTGACTTGCCTTGCATTACACGCATTCGCAACCTTCCTCGATAGCGTGTGTAGTACGCAATACTGAGTTTCACGAAACAACGATATGCTATTAAAATATTATTAAAACTAGCCGTTATGAATAGTAATAACCACTTTTTAAATTTTAGAAATTTTAAAATGGACTTCATTTTTGGATTCGGAGTATCGAATTTAGCCTAAGGTGAAATTTTGGTACTTTTCGGATAACTTTCATATTCTGATGAATAGTGAAAATTACTAAATTATAATTAAAAACAACTTTTTTAATAGAAATAATTAATAGTGATAAATAATTAATTTGAGTGGTTTTAAAGTATATTTAGAATATATTTTAACAATTTAATACAATGTTGGTCATTGGATGTAATTTCACATTTAAACCAGACATAAACAAGTTCCAATCTTTTGATAGATATTGTTTCTTAAAAACACGCTATTTGTTTTAACAGCGGGATTTAATTATAAAATTAATTAATGCAACTTTTATGTAATGAATTTGGTAAAATAGACTTCATTTTTGAATTCGGAATATGAAATATAGCTTGGGATGAAATTTTGGCACTGTTCTGAAAAACATCAATTTTTGATGAATAGTGAAACTACTATGTGGTAGTTAAAAACCTGAATTTTTCATAAAACTTAATTTTACCGCTTCTGTGAATGGAATTTCAAAAATCCGAGAGACACGGTTGATGTCAGTAAGTAAAATGTGGTTCAATGAGATGAAAATAAGTTTTGGTGAATAGTAACTTTTTACTTTTTTTTACCGCGGTTAATAGTAAATAGGGTAACTAAGGGTAAATATGATATTAATATTACCCTAAAACATGTCCTAATTCTATTGGACAAGTGTAATTCGACCAAAAACAAACTTAGGAACAAAATATGACCATTTAGGCCCACTTTTATTAGATTAGGACATTTATTATTAATTTATTTAAAGAAAGGTTAAAATAGTTAAAATCAAAGTTTAATAAGTAAATCATTTTTAATATGGGGTTATACATAAGATAAATTCGATTTTAAATATTCATTAGAAATCTAAAAATATTTCCTACATGATGGTATTTTATTTGTAATTTTTAGACATCAAATAATTTAATTTATTTATGACACAACGATGATGCAGTAATTATCTTATTAATGAAATATTGACATAATTGATGTTATAAACACCAAAATAAATGTAATTTGAGATTTTTTATGAATTACACTAATTTTCTAGGTTACTATGATATATTAATGTTGATTTAATCAACTTGGTTCGAACATTTAATTCTGTTATGACTTTCACAAAAATCATATATCAAATAGTGTCAAAATTGACACAAAATAGTTTTTAAATCAAATATTATATTATTAATTGTTATTTTATTCCTAAAAATCTAAGGTTCGGACAAATGACTTAGATAAGGATATATATATTAATGACGAACAATTTGGGGTTCGTTTGGCATGTTATAGTAAGTGTATTAACCATATAGTGAAAGAAAACAAAAAGACACGGTAAAAGTTAAATTATTTAACTTAGAGTTAAATCTAATTGATAAGGTTAAAATAATACCCTAAACTTGTCTAAATCTTATTGGTTGATAGGATTTCGACCCATCCCCAATTTAGCTCCGAAATAAGACCCTTTGGAACCATTATAAACCGATTTTGACTTTAATATAAAATAATATTTTGAGGTATTCCTAAGATGCCCCTCTCCTCCCTTATAAAAGGACACCTCCTCACCCTCCTCCTCACACCAATTTGAGCACTCAAGCTCGGCCAACCCCTACCATTTTCTCCTCTCCACTTCCCTAGAATAATCCTAGAGGTCCTGGTCTTCTCCAAAGACCAATCTTAGTTCCTTAAGTGGAGGATTCAAAGAGGCGTTCCAAAGAAGAGGTAATATCCATTACCGATCTTTTCAATTTCTTTCTTCTTCAACTTCTTCTTCTTTAGTTGTTTCATGATAAAGTAATAACATCAGTATTACTTATATACTGATATGTTATTATAAATATGAAACAACCCTAATTCACCTTCTATCCATCCTACGGAAAAATGAAATCACCGCGCGTGCGTACGTACGGAATACCGTCTCCACGCCGTGGTGTAATCTATTTTCCACCATCACCTTACAAGGATGGGTATAATGGTGTAATAAGTAACTATATATGATTATTATGAAGTAATATTGATACTGAAATAATATATATATATACTCCAATAAAATTCCACGATCATAGGAACGATATCATCACTCGTGCGTACGTACAGAATACCGTCTCCACGATGTGATGCGACTCGTTCTACATGATCTTAATTTCATAATGATTATATAAATGAATTGAATGAATGAATATGGTATATACTACACTAATACCATTCTGTAAATGAAATATCTATAACCTAAAGATAAGAATAAGAATTTATTCGACAAAACACGCATAAGAACAAAAAGTTATAAAGATCCGAGTAACAAGTAACAATGAAATATTACTAACAAGAAGCTAATAATATGACCATATATGATATCATATGAATATGTATGATTATGGAATAAGTCAATAACATTATTTAAACCATTATACAGGAGATTCAGACACGAACAAAGCAAATCGGACCTAAGGTAAGGGAAATATCACAATCTCATTTTTATCCGAGATTGTTTATTCGTAAGTATTTACTGGGGTGTATTTTATCATCCACATCCATGTTTCATCAATATGTAATATTATTTCCATCCACCTAAAATTGTTTAAATCCATTTTTACCCTTTGGTGAGTTTTTAGTAATATGTATGAAAGGAATCTTTTGTCGTTTTTCGTACGAGGTACTTTTTGACTTTTCCGACAAAAGTACGAAGAATGTTTTTTTTAACTTATACGGCATGAATGGATTTTTAAAACATTATTTCCAAGAAGCTTCCTTTAAAAGTTTCAAGTTTATTTTTAATCAACTTCTTTTATTTTAAAGTTTTATGACATGTTATGAAAGGAAAAATGTTTTTTGAAGATATTTTCCTCAAGAATGAAGTTAAAGTATTTTATCAAAATTATTTTCCATCTAAGATAATAAAAGGGTTCTGTTTTTATCCCTATTATTACATGGATTTGATTATGTTTTGATGGAAATATTTTTATGAATTCCTTTATCTTATATGAATTGTTTTATGATGTCATGTTGTTTAAGAATCCCATTTTTATTACATGGGTTATGCGATGATGTATGATTTATGATTATGTGGCACACATAAGAAAGGATTCATTATAAGATGGGTGGGACCTATATCTCCCTCCAATGCATTGGGTAATGATTTTATATCTCATGAGATAGACAGGGCTGGAAAGGTAGGTTATACCGGTTCAGTGAAACAGGACTGAAACGAGGGTTACTCGATTCAGAAAGGGACTTTGTCCACTAAGATAGTCTTGGCAATGAGTCATGACTAACAAGAAATGATTTTCCATGATTATGTGTGCATGACACAAAGTTTCAAGTTTCATGTTATGATTATGGTGATCCCATTTTCACTTCTATGATTTGTTCCATGTTAAGATATTATGATCTCTTTTGCAGGTTATGATTTTCAAAAAGATATGATATGATTTTTATTTCTTTTGTATACCCTTACTGAGCATTTGAGCTCACCCTTTTATGTTTTATTTTCCCCAGGATATAAAGAAAGGTTTTAGGTAAAAAAAAGGAAGATCTTTATGGGAGATTTTGAAGATCTTTCACCACGATTCGAAGATTATATTCCGAGTTTCCAAAGACACTAAACTATTACGATCCTTGTGTGTGTGTTTTTGTTATGTACTAAGTATTCCGCAAAAGTAATGTAATGTCCATGTACGATAAGCTTCGGGTCTCTACAGTACTTGAGTTTAAGGGTTTCATGTTATAATAAAATGCATTACCAGCATTGTTTAGCCTTAAATTTATGATGATGAAATTATCTGAACTATCTCTCCAAAATAATATTTATTTCTCACAATTTTTTTATTTATAAATACTAAATTTTTTTCTCTTTAATTGTCTACACTTTATGTACTCCAGTTAGAAAATGATATTTTTATGGAAAATGGACTACATTTTTATCTTCAGTTGGGGAACCTTCAATAAATTTCTATATTTTATTTAAAATATAATTTTTTTAATATTCTCAAAAGAACTATTAAATTATTTTTTATTAATTTTTTTCATTATATGAAAATTATTTTATTGAATTGTCTTATAATTCTCTAATCAAGTTGCTTTTGACTTGTTACTAACAATGTTAATTGAGTTTTTGGTTTAACATATACCACATGAATAACTATCTCCCCCATCATAAATTCTATTTTATATGCATATTATATTATAATATTCATATGTTTTTTTAGATAAAATTATTTCCTTCAAATTTTGTAAATTCGTTTTATAAATAAATTATTTCAAATAAAGAGTTTATTTTCCTCTCTAAATGTACGAATCTTCTTTTTTACTGTATTTTAATATATAACATCATACATTTAATTTTCCTATGATTTACATGAGATATGGTCCAATGATACCATATTAATTCTTTATATGTGTGGTTTATGATTAAAATAATGAAATTGGTTTGGAACCTATATCATTTACATGAGTAATGATTTAATGATATGATTAATGTTTTATGAACTTGTATCCCACATTAGTGTAGTATAAATTATGTGATGGGTGGGCCCAGATTTATATATACCTCCAATTAATTATATAGTGAATGATATATCATGAGATTATATATATTGAAATAAGGAGTGGACCTAGTTAATTAAGGTACATAATCTAATAATATTATCAATGGAATGAATCATTCTTAAGGAAATGATGTAATGGTGAGTGAAATCAATCCACCATTTTCTTCTTAGCTGGTAGCCTTGTCTAAGAATATGTTTTTTAGGATTAGGTTCAAGACAAACACATGTTTCTTATGATTATAGTATGTTTTCATGGATCATAATTGATTATTTATGATTCCAAAATGTAATATCTTATATAATTTGTTTGATAAAACATTACAACATATTTCATTATCAACGATATTTAATTAATAGGGTAGGATTATTATAAGGATTGATCGTTTCATCATACCCTTATTCTTATTGAATGAACACTTATGACCATTGATTTATATTTTTATGTTTACCCTTACTTATCTTATACGATCACCATTTTTATAATAACACAATTCCATTTACACATTACATTACATAATTTTTAAACCTATATATCCAATAAGTTCAATACTAAAGAATATGAGGAATATTATATTCCAAATACTAGGGTCATATTAATACAAATGAAACTAAAACATGGAATCATTATTTTTTTCCAGAGGAACCTCCTAAATCCATTTTAACTTGTGCAACTAACTAGGTTAACATGGGGAATATTGATAATAAATGGGAGTTGTAAAATCCTGGTAAGGTAATAAACATGATTACGAAACATAACATGAGAGTCAAATGTTTAACATGTTATCATAAAAGATGAGGCATGTGAGTAATCACATGGAAAGATAACATAAATAACATTTTATCATAAGATCATGGTGGCATATGAAATATGGTAGAAACATAAAACATGACCAAAACATGAGTAAATTCTAACTTCATAGACAATATTAAAAGGTATAAAAAGTTACAAAGTTAATTATATTTACTCTTTAATCTCATACATGATGACTCATGAGACTAAATATTTACCTAATTCATTGGAGTGTCTTCTAGGCATACACATCGTAACATATTCATGATTTATGTGTACCACTTCATATAATTCAAACATATGGCCTAATATAAGGATTAACCATATAAATAAAATTGGTTTTATAATATTTCTTCATATTATAATAAAAGGAAATTTCATAATGAATTTATTTTAGAAATTTTCATAATATATGTATTACCCCATCAAAGGAAACAGAATAAACTGGGTATACATATGAGAGACATATATACATAATTTAGAAACAATCCACAAAATTAAACATTTTTTCACTGATGAAAATACATTTAAAAATATCAAAAACATTATTGATGAAAATAAATTTTTCAATTTTAGTAACATCAATGTCTTTCATCTTATATGGATAATGGTTTTGAATAGATTAGTTGAAAATTTCATGAGGAAAATATCCCTTCTGTTTTGAAAGTAATTATTTAATATATAAAACATTATCAAACCATAAAAAACATTTTGGTTTAAAATAAACATTGAATCATAAAAGGTTATCATTAAAAAATTTAACCATTATAATGGATGAATATTTTTATTCCTGATGAATACATTAAAAAATATTTTATTCGAATTTTTTTATGAAGTGTTGAATATTACAACGTTCAAAATACCAGAGGAATAAACCCTTACCGCTTTGATATCATTTGATTCAAAAATTACTAAGAATGGAGTAGATAAATTATAACATAAAATCTAATTATGTTTTAAGGATTTGGGATATATTAAAATGGGTTATTATCTGAACCATTAAATTTAATTAGGTGTATAAAATAACATGTATAAAAAAGAAATAGGTTTTTGATTAATCCCTTGTGATGTTTGTATCATTGAGTAGAGACTTAATCAGGTAGGTGACTATGTGAAAAAACTATAGATCCACAAAAATATATGTTTAAATTAAACATAAATCAATCAAAATTCATTTAAAAAATCCCTACTTAAATCAATGAAGAATATGTATAACCCAATAAATAAAAAACGAGTTAAAAAACCCCATACCAAGCATTTTTCTTTAGTTCGTCAATATTTTGAACTAATTATAGTTGTTTTAAAAATGTTTTTAACATATAATATAATTATATCATTATTTATAATATCATATATTATACTTTTATAACATATTATTACTCTATCTCAATTATCATTCCTAATCACTATTGTTTTGGGTGTCAATTAACTTGTTTTCCCATGCCTGTTTTGTCATGAATGTTCTAGATACAAAATATAGGATAAATTTACATAATATAAATAATTATATTAATGATATAAAATTATATATTTTTATATTATATTAATATTTATAATAATTACTTGATTTTTAACATGGTGAATGAATCACATCGCTTTGTAGAGATGATATATCATATGTACGTGTTAGAGATGTTGTCAATTCCTAAATGGGTGAAAGGGTAAGTAATTGGATTGTATATTAGTTATAAACAAACAATATCATGTCATATATATCATATGTATTCATTAAATATGTGTTTTGTTACCTTCCTTGTAAATTGTTAATGAAAAAGAATCACATCACTTCGTCAGATGGTGATATGCCATACACGTGAATGATGTTACCATGTATTCAATGGATTATAAGGTAATAAATTAATGATATATTTCATTCCCAAAATTATTAATATATAATTAATATAATATATACACACCAAATTAATCCTTATTAGATTTCATGTAAATATTATGTGAAAAAAATGAATAATAGCATTTTGCGAGGCGATTGGCTGTCAAACACACAAACAACATTATTGTATTCTCTATTGAATGGAAAGTAATATGGTATATATGATATTATAATTTTATAATTATAATTATATCATAAATTTCATATATTAAAATTAGATAAATTATTATATCCACCCATGACAAGTATTGATGGAAAACAAATTTCATCCGTATGTGAGATGGTATTATGCTGTACACACGATGAATGATTTCGTTTACCAATCGAGGGATGAGGAGATGGTTGTAGTTAATGACTATAAAAAACATATAAGTATATTTAATAAAAAAATTTATTCTATAATAATAGTTCATTTATATTTTACTATGGTGGAAGAAGAAATAATATAAAATACTTTATAAAGGACATTGCCACTTCTTTGGAAAAATTCGGTTAGTTTAAACAAATACCTTCCTAGGATGGATTTATAAAAAATACAAGGATTATAGAATTATAAAGACTAATAATGTTATTTAGGAAATAATTTTAAAATCCAATGGTCTTTGGATTTTTGAAGAGGAGAAGATACGGGGAGGCCTTGTAATGTAGGGGAGAGGATACATTTGGAGTTTTTGAAAAGAAAAAATTTCCCCTACATGTTTCTCATTCTAAAAGTCCAAAAAATGACCATTTAATATCTTTATAAGATATAAGGGATAAATATTATTATAAAGTAGTAATTATACAGACAATTGTACTTTTTTACACTTATAATTTTACTTTATCCTATAATAAACCCATTTTACTTTAACTACGGTAATTGATTCTTACTCTTTTAACTATTCATTATTGTAAAAAAATTAAGTAGACCATATTATATAATATAAAATAAGTTTATTTGAACGTTAAAATCCATTTTTTTAACTTAAACTCACATAATTTATTGGATTTATTTTAAAATAAAATCTATATACGTGTTATAAAATAGTTTTTGAAAAAGAAAAACTTTGAGAAGATCAAAAGGTTTTCATAAAAAATAAAATATTAAATTAATTCAAACAACATAAAATGCAAAAAATAATTTCCAATTAAAAATATTTTTCTTTTAAACACACATTAAAATATACTGGGGCTATTAAATTCTATAAATGAAAAACAAATGTTAAATAAAAATCAGTATTTTTCACTATTCATCAAAAATAGAAATTTTTTTGAAAAAAAATCACAAAACATACCATAAGATAATTTTAATACGTATATTTCAAAAAATATGTTCTTTAAAAAAATATTTAATTTTTTAGTTTTTTTATATTATGAGTTCAAAGAGCGACTAAACCGACTATTAAAAAAATATCGTTTTTCATAAAACATTTTTTTCATTCCAATTGATCTTATTTTTGTCATAATATTTAGATAACCATTGAATTTATTATATACTTGTGTCAACCATATAATTTTGTAATTTATTTATTACTATTAACATCATTCAAATTAATAGAAAGGTTACAATGGTCATGTTTAACTAATAATATTTTAATAGAGTAACGTGGTTTATTTAAATTCAATGTTTCCTATATTACAAGATATCAATGATATTGAATTTTTTTATAAATTAATATATCATAAATTATTATGGTGTTATATTCTATTATAATTTATGTGTTGCATATCACATATGCTATCGAACGTGATGGTCTTCTTTTAAAATCTTGGGGTGTTACATTCTACCACTGAAATAAACTGGGACCTCAGAATATAATCTTGATCTTAGAAATCTAGGGTTTGAAATATTATATTTGTGAAATTCCGTATCATTGAAATTTATGATAAAAAATACAATTAAAAGAGTGATATAAAATTATTAAGTTCATCTATAGTAACAAATAACTAGGCTTCCATGCTAGAGAACATTGGTAGCCTGTAAAAATATGGACATGTAAGAAAAGAATAAATTTTTTTGGGTAATTGTAGAGGTAACTGATCACATGAAAGTTAATGATCATGATAAATTAAAAAAACAAAACCATAAATCTATGATGAATTAATATACAATTTCTTAATCATATCATATGGTAATAGGTTAACATTTATCTTCAAGTTCCATTCCCTAGATTTGCGAGATTCTTTTTCTATTAAGATATAAAACACCAGAAGATACACTTACCTGGTATCCATTTACTTAATAAAAATAAATTTCATCCTTTTATTGTGATTTAGTAAATTTATACTCGACCTCATACTATAATGAATGAAAATCCATTTTTATTTTTTTCATTTGAAGCTCTAAATTTATATTTTAATAGATTATAAGTTCCGTAAAAGAGTAACATGTAAATTCACATGTCTCTATTAAACACAAAATGGTTAGAAAAGATTATGATAATACCCAAAATCTATATGAATATATTAATATATTAAAGTCAATAATAAAACTAATTGTTTTATATAGATAATTATTTAAATAAATAACAATATATCCAAAATAACCTCTATAACCTTAGTGTGACTGCTGGTTTTATCCTCAAAAGTTAAATCATAGCCTTCATATTACATCTCCAAAAAACATAGCACAATTATTACCAAATGGTAATTTCTGTTATACCTTATTGTTATATACATGTCAATACAATAAATGTTTTCCCGAAAATAATATTAACATCCTCAAAACAATATTGATTGTTAAATTAATTTTTAACCACTATGATTTTCTATATAGATTAATTTTCACTGCAAATAAAATAATCTTAATAGGATAAAACCTAAAGGTTTGAAATACCTATAGACATATTGTAATACACTGATCCCATTTACCTAGATTCGGTACATTATTACATAACATTGGCATGATCACAATGGATCAAATCCTGAAAAACCAATCAGTTTAGTATACTTGGAAGTACTAGATACATTTATAAGATTTACATTATATTAGAAAATGAAAAAAAAACAAAAACATTGTCCCCATTTATCACATTAATATCCCTTAGACTATCTCTGTAGGTCAGTCATAACATACTTCTTCGCATCCTGGGAAAAATAAATCATATAAAGGGTTGAACTCAGATTCTTACTATGGATAAAAATATAGCAGAAACCTTTATAAATAAGCATAAACACTTAAGGAAATGTATAAGACAAAAAAATAATAATTTTAAACTTAAACTTCAACACAATATAGAATATATAAATAAAATAATTCAATTTACTTATTCACAGGGATATTATACTTGTCGAATAATCTAATGCAATATCAATATCTGATTTCATAATGATGGAATTTATAATACCATACTTCATAACAACTCAGTCAAGGACTCTTGCCAAGAATACAAATTATATTTTGTCAAGACCTTGTTCAAAGACACTTGTTTGTCTCATGAGACCTACCAATTCATCGAGGAGCTATAACAGACTGCACCCATCACTTACTAAGTCCAGTGAATTTCCCATATGAAAATATTAAAACATAACATAAACATTCATATTAAAACTATCCTAAGAAATGTTAATAATTAATCCATAAACCACGAGTGGTATAAAAATAACACATCAACAGTAAAACATAGCACAAAACCTTCAATACAATATAGAATATTGGTATCATAATAAATCAATTTCAAAAAAGTGTAAAATCCATCAAAGGATGTTGACATAGATGAAATAAAACCTAGTTGAGAGAAATATATCTTTCTATTTAGAAATAATTTAAAAGTCCCATTATTAAAAAAAGAAAACATATATTTTAGATATAATCTTATAATATTTTAAATTAATTTTCCTAGGTGACATAATGGTGGAAAATTTCCGCACTCATCGTATAAGTTAAAAAAACATTATTTCCTTAATTTTGTCAAAAAAGTCGTAAAGTAACTTGTTTAGAAAATGATGGAAAGTTTCCTTTATGAAATTTTTATAAAATTTCAAACAAGGGAATAAATTAATTTAACCCATAGTTTAGGAAATAGTAAAAATGTTTTGAAAAACATTTTTATGAAACACAGATGTGGATGATAAAAAGGACCCAATAGATAATCACGTATAAAAAACCTCAGATAATGTAGAGATTGTAGAATTAACCCTTACCTTGTACTTTTACTTAGTCGAGGGTATGCTATCCTCTTGTATAATAGTTAAATATGTTTTATTAAATTATAAAAGAACCACATACATAAATATGATATCATATATGATCTTCTAAAATTTCTTTGTTAATAATATTTTAGTAGTATAATCGTTTCGAGTGTTAACTGATTTGTTTTCCATTATTTGTTTTGTCACGTAAGTATTGTTTTTTATGTATAAGATCTATTTAATTTATATCCAGGATGATATTATGTTCTTAAATATATTTTTTAATCATGAAATGAAATTTATTCATGAATGGTTACGATGGGAAATGAATCTCAACGCATTCGTGGAGATAGTAATCTCTACGTGTGCACGAGCGAAAATAAAATTATGTTGATGATAGAATCATATGTAACTGGATGGTATATAATAAATACAGAATCATTAACATGTTATATTAATTATTTAAATCAATTATACTCATTATTATACCCATACAAATAATTAAATGTTTGAAGAAGAAACTACACCACAATGTGCAGACGGTAAGCCGTGCGTACGCACGTACAATAAATTGTCATTCTTAGGATGGGTAGAAAAATGAATATGGTTTTAACATATTTATAATAAAATCACATTATGTATAAGGTATTGGATTATTTTTTTTATGGAAACAACAAAGAAAAAGGAAGTGGAAAATGAAAATAAATTTGAAAGAGATGGTGAAATTATTACCTCTTATTTTGGTGTTTAATTTTGAGTTGATCAAAAGGGATCATTAGGCTGGCTTTATGATCAAATTGAGGCCTCTAGATTTAATTGAGGGTAGTTGTGAAGATATTTGAGTAGGTTTTGGCCAATCCCAGTGGCTTTGGAGGAGTGAAATTAAGAGAAGGGGAAGTACCCTTTTATAAGAGAGGTGAGGGTCACTTTAGGAAAACCATGAAATATTATTTTATTATACCATAATATTCATTTTATAATTATATTGTTAATAAGCATAAAATAAAATGACAATAGAATCCCAAGTGGTTAATTAATGACAGATAATAATTATATAATACCTTTTGAAAATACATACATTTTTAGGACAATTATATCATTTAGTAATACAATATTTGTTTTAGAACGCCTTTATGTCAATTTTGACAATATTTAGCATCTGATTTATGTTAATGTAATAACAACTTGATTACTTGAAAACAATTAATTTAATAAACCTTAAAATATCATATTAACCTAAAAATTCTTGTAATTCATCACAAATATCAATTAAAATTTATTTTGATATTTATTATATCAATTATTATAATCTTTCATTAATAAGGCAATTACTGCATCATAATTGTTTCATAAATAAATATAATTATTTAATATCTAAAAATTGTAAATAAAATATAGTTATGTATGAAATAATTTTAGATTTATAATGAATATTTATAGTGTAATTTATCTTATTTGTAACCCTATATTAAAAATGTTTTAGTTATGAAATTTTGAATTTAACACTTTTAACTCTTCTATATAATAAATAATAATAAATTTCCTAATCAAATTCAAGTGGACCCAAAGGATCAATTTTTTCTAGAGTAGTTTTTGGTCGAAATACACTTATCCATAGAATTAGGACATGTGTTAGGGTAATAATAATATCATTTTTACCTTTAATTACACTATTTACATTTAACCGTGGTAAATAAAAGAAAAAATTTACTATTCATCGAAAATTATTTTCATCTTATTGAAAAACATTTTACTTAATGATATCAACCATGTCTCTCATATTTTTGAAATTCAATTTACAGAAGCGGTAAAATTGTGTGTTATTCAAATTTACTAACGTGCCTTAAAGGTGGGTAAAAAAGTTAAAAAGTTCAATAAAATTTTAGATGTGTAATTTTATTATAAAATGAATCCAATGAATTACATTGAACTTATATGTATTATATATCTATTTTGAAATAAAATACATTTAAATAAAATAAATAATTATTTAAATAGAAAGTTATTTTTAAACAATAACGTGGTAGTTTTCACTATTTATCAAAAATTGAAAGCTTTCAGAAAAATACCAAAAATTCATCATAATCTAATTTTGATATGAAGAATCCAAAAATGAAGTCCATTTGAAAAAATAAAATTTATAATTTTTCGAAAAGTGGGTATTACTCTTCATAATGGCTAGTGTGATTGGTCGTGGTGTGCTAGAACTCAAATTTTCATACAGCGCAAGCTATTGTATTATTCAAAGGGAAACATACTATAGAAGCTCGGGGTGTTACATTATCCCCCTTCAAATAATTTCATCCTCTATATTTCTAGAATATTACTACATAAAAATATTCAAGTGGTACTTCATCATAAGTTCCTCGGGTTCCCACATTACCTCTTCCATCTTATGATTTCTCCATAGAACATTCACCAGAGGAGTCGTTCAGTTTCTCAACACTTGTTCTCTAGTATAAAGAATTCTGATAGTCTCATCATAATAGGACAGGTCGGGTTCCAGTTCTATTTTATCATAGGTGAGTACATGTGTTGGGTTAGGTAAGTATTTCTCAAAAGTGATACATGGAACACATCATGAACTTTGGAGAGACTTCGCAGCATTGCCAAACGATCAGCTATAACAACAATTCCTTATAGAATTTCTAATGGTCCGATCTACCTGGGACTTAATTTACCCTTCTTACCAAAATGTATAACACCCTTCAATAGAGATACCATCAAGTAAACATGATCGCTTACATGAAATTCCAAATCCTTTCTTCGGTTATCCACATTGCTCTTTTTCCTACTTTGAACGTCTTTGATGTGGGTTTGGATAACATTTACTTTTTCTATTGTTTCCTCCAAAAATTTTGGGCCTATGAGTTTTCTTTCACCAACATCATCCCAACAAGTTGAAATTGGTGTGCAAAATCTCTTTCCATATAATGCTTCATATGGTTCCATCTGAATATATGAATGGAAGTTATTGTGTTAGGAAAATTCTAACAAAGATAAATATTGATCCCACATACCATGAATGTGAAGTGATAAGGTTATCAACATGACTTCTAAGGTTTGAATAGTCTATTCTGATTGTCCATTGGTTTGAGGATGGTATGCAGTGCTCAAACGAAGTTCAGTTTCCAAGGCCTTCTAAAGAATTTTCTAGAATCATAATGAAAAATAGGGATCAAAATCAGAAACAATCGATAGGGGTACTCCATGAAGTCTTACAAATTCATTAATATATAGTCTTTCTAGACGTTCAAGTGGTAAATCTTCTCTTATAGAAAGAAAATGCACTGGCTTGGTAACACGATCAACAATGACCCATATTTCATCATTCCTTCTAGGAGTCTTTGGTATCCCCGTTAAAAAATCCATCGTAATATCATCCCATTTCCACTCAGGTATGAGAAGAGGTTGCATGGATCCTCTAGGATGTTTTCTTCCAACCTTTACCTGTTGAAAAACCATAAATCTTGACACATAATCACCAATCTCTCCTTTTGATGTTTTCCCACAAAAAATGTTTCTTCAAATCTCTAAACATCTTACTGCTACTAGGGTGTATGAAGAAATTGGATTCATGAGCATCATCCAACAATTTCCTTTCTAGATTAGGTATATCAGGAACACAATGTCTCTTCCCAAATTCCAAAATTTCATCTTCATATACAAAGTTAGTCAATCTTCCATCATTAAAAGCTTTAATTTTTATTTGGAAATCCTCATTATCACTCTGAGAACTTTTTATTCTTTATAGTAAAGATGGTTTGGAATTAATTTGAAAATGTATTGTTGTTTCACCTTCCATGATTATTCCCATACCCATCTTTACTAGATCCATGAACATAGGATCCCTTTGAACTCTTATCTTGTTCAAAACTCCATGATCCTTTCTACTCGAAGCATTTTTTACCTTATTTTCCTTTATTGGGTGGTAGTGTATAGTGAAATAATAATCCTTGAGTTGTTCAAGCCATCGTCTTGTCCCTATGTTATGTTCTATCTATGAGAAAGTATACTTCAAACTCTTGTGATTAGTATAAATCTCACATTTTTTACCATAGAGACTGTGTATCCATATTTTTAGAGCAAGGAATACAACTGCTAACTCAAGATCCTGAGTGGGATGTTTTTGCTCCTGAATTTTTAGCTGTCATGATTCATAGGAAATAACCCTATCATTCTGCATAAGGACACAACCAAGTCCTTTCTTTGAATTATCACTATAAATAACAAACCCATCCTTCCCCAATTATAGATTCAAGATAAGAGAATTGACTTATCTTCCCTTTAGTTCTTTAAAACATTCTTCACACTCTTTTTTTCAAACCAATTTAACCCCTTTATGTGTGATCTTGGTTAATGGGTTAAACAATCTGTAATATTTTCCAAACAAATATAGATAATAACCTACTAAACCACTAAAAATGCATACCTCAGTTACACTTGTTGGTGCAGGCCATTCCTGGATTACCTTGGTCTTTGAAGGATTGGTAAAGATTCCATCCATAGAGACAATATGACCAAGAAAAGAAATCTCCTGAAGCCAGTATTCACACTTGAAAAACATCCCATATAATTCATTTCTTCTGGGGGTTTTCAGAATAGTGTGCTAGTGATTTTCATGATCTTCATAGATTTCTTAGTAAACCAAAATATCATCAATAAATACCACTACAAAGTCATCAAGATATTACTTGAAAACTCTATTCATTAGATCAAAAAAAACAGAGTGTGTATTTGTCAGTCCAAAAGGCATTACTGTAAACTCATGATGCCCATTCTTGGTTCAAAATGTTGTTTTCAAAATGTCTTACTTCTTCACACAAAACTAATGATATCGAGATCGAAGGTCAATCTTTGAAAAATATTGAGCTCCATGAAGTTTTTAAAATAAATCAACAATGCGAGGAAGGGGATGCTTTTTCTTTATTGTTATATCATTGATCTACCTGTAGTCAATGCACAACCTCGTATTTCTAGCTTTCTTTTTAACAAAAATAACAAGGTATCCCCATGGAGTAACACTAGAGCGAATAAATCCATTATTACTCAATTCCATTAGTTGTTTATCTAATTCCACTAATTCCAAAGTTTCCATTCTATAATGGGTCTTCGATATGGGCCTTGAACCATCAGTTAAATCAATGGAAAAATCAATTTTAAATTTTGGTGGATGTCCAGGTAAATCCTCAAGAAATACATCAACATATTATTTCACAATAGGTACATCCTCTATTTGAACATTTCTTTCCTCAAAAATAGTTATTTCATTCTCTTCCTCCCCATTAATTGAATTTAGTTGACCTATTGGGGGTGGATCTAGATAATAATCAGGTGGGGACATTTCTGTTCTAACGATAAGGAACTCTTAATCATAATCAAAAATTGTAACCTCCTTCTTCTTGAAATAAATTTTCACATCATGGTTTGAAATTCAATAAATTCCGTGGATTATATCAAATTCCATCATGGTTATGACGATGAGATCAATATATAATGAACATTTATATTCCCTCATGGGAACTAATTCACAAACATTGTTGTAATGATACTTCCCTTATTAGTTTGGACTAACAACTCCCTTGTTAAATAAAGGTTTAAATATATAATATTCTTTGCAAACTGGTAAGATATGAAACAATGAGATGATCCAGAATCAAATTAAGTATTGGCTAAACTTGAAAAAACCAGTAAATTACCTGGCACCACATCTTTCGGAGCTTCAACCTCTGTAGTAGTGATCATAAAAGCATGGTATTTCTTCCTTATCCTTTTCTGATGTAAGTTTTCTTGGCGCTTAAGACATTCATTTCAATAATTCCCCTTTTCAAAAAAATATACCATTCAACATTTATAGCCTCTTTATTTCCCTTTCAATCATGAGTTTGGTGGCCTTTTTCACCACAATTTTAACAGACACACATTCCCTTCAGGCAAGTACCATGGTGTTTCTTCCCACATTTACTACAATATGGATATTCAACTTTTCCCTATTTCCCTTTATTTCCATTTCCAAAGAGTTTACCAGATCTCTTCTTCTCTGGCTTTTCTTTAATGTCATAAGACATAGAGAATTATTTTTCTGTCTTAATAACACATGAGACTATATCTTCATACGATGAGAAGGATTGTGAGACTAATGCTCGATGGAGAAATGGTTTTAACCCATCAAAGAATCGATCAATCTTACTCCTTTGGTTACATATATAATCTGATGCATGCCTTGGTAACCTTGTAATGTCAGCCTCATACTTTGTGACATTCCTATGCTTGTTTTGCCTTAGACTCAGAAATTGTCTTTCCATATCATCTCGATGGCCACGAGGAAAATATTTTTCAAATAGAATCTCTTTAAACTCTCTTCATTCTATATTTTATACTTCTTCATCCTCCATTGTGTTTTGAATTAATGACCACCATTGATCTGCATCTCCTATGAGGTGATAAACTTCCATGAAATCTTTTTTCCCTTCTGCTACTCCATAAATCATGGAAGGATTTCTCTAAGGAACTTCTCCATTGCTCAGCTAAAAATGGATTTTTAGTCCCATTGAATGTTGGGAGTTTTTGCCTCAAGAAGCTGTCTGTCATTGATCCTCCGCATTGTGGATCGGGGTGTTCCACACAAGTAAGGTTATTATTCATAACATGAGTGAGTTTACCCAGTATAGTGATAAGTTGATCAGCACAAGTTTCATAACCCTATCCACTATAATTATCTTGATTGGGAGGAAAATCCCTACATAGATTACGTGCATTGATACTGTTTCCATTCCTTCCACTGGGTGCCATTTCTAAATAATGGCATACACTATATTAGTTTATGAATCACAATACATAATTCCAAACTTGTGAAGAACATAACATAAATTGAACAGTTAATGGATATAATCCATAATCATAAAAATGATTTCTATGAGTAGGTATACACTCATAAATCGTTTATAATGATTTGTAAAAAAAATTTAAATTATCCAAATCATATACCTAGGGAGTGTCATAACCAAGAGTGCAGAAAGGCCCATTGTCATGTACTAGGCTACCCCATGTCAAGCCCAGAACTCCTGGATGAAGTTTTCACTCATAGGTACATCTGTGATGGAGCTGCCTCTACCTGCTCGAATATAGACAGAGATGTATTTCTTGAAAAATACACAAAATCTCTACATTACCAAAATTCTTGGAAGTTCCTCTATACCAATCCTAAAATTATATCTTAGGGTAAATTCCCTAATCAGATTTTTTCTAAATATAGCTTCTATACCGAATATAACGCCCCAACCCCAGTTACCCAGAGTCGGTGTATTATTTCATAACCTTGACATGATCACAAGGGGTCAAATCTCAAATGACCGATCAGTTTAGTAGCCTCTAAGTACTAGATACATTCATACGTTTTACATTACATTATAAAATGAAAAAAAACAACATCATTGTCTCCATTGATCACATTCATATCCCTTAGACTATCATTATAGGTCAGTTGTAATATAGTTCTTCGCATCCTGGGAAAAATAAAACATATAAAGGTGTGAGCTTAGATGCTTAGTAAGGATAACAATATAGTGGAAACAATCATAAATAATAATAAACATTTAAGGCAATGTATAAGACTAAATCATAATCCATTTAAACTTAAAATACTACATAATAAAGAAAATAAAAATAAAATAAAGCCACATACTTATTCACATGGATATTCTAATAGTTGAATGATCTCATGGAATATAAATATCCAATTTCATAATGATGGAATGAATAATTCTAGACTTTATTATCACATAGTCAAGGCCTCATGCCAAAAATAAAAATAATATTTTGTCAAGGCCTTGTTCCAAGACACTAGTTTGTCTCATGAGACCTACCGATGCATCAAGAATATATAGTGGGATCCACCCATCACATACTAAGTCCAATTCATTCCTCATATGAAAAGGTTGATACAAAACATAAACATTCAAATTAAAACTAGATTATGAAATGTTAACACATTATCCATAAACCGTGGATGGTTTAAAAATAACACATCCATAGTAAAACATATCACAAAACCATTAATACAATATGGATTATTTGTATAATAATAAATCAACATTAAAAAATTGTAAAATCCATCAAAGGATGTGGACATAGATGAAATCAAAACTATTTGAGAGAATTATGTCTTTCTATTTTGAAATCATTTAAAAGCCACATAATTATAAAAGAAAAAATTTATTTTGAAAACATTATTATAATATTGTAAGGGAATTTTTGACGATGTTATAATGGTGGAAAATAGCCACACCCTCCGTATAAGATAAAAATCATTCTTTCTTTAATTTTGTAGAAAAGGTCGTAAAGTACCTTATTTGGAAAATGACTGAAAGATTTCATTATAAACATTTTATAAAAATTAAAACAAGGGTATAGATGAGTTTAACCCATAGTCTAGAAAATATTAAAAATGTTTTGAAAAACAATTTTATAAAACATGGATGTGGATGAAAAAATTCCCTAATAGATAATCACATATAAACAATATCGAATAATGAAGAGATTGTAGAATTAATCCTTAACTTGTAATTTTCCTTGGTCGAGGGTACGCTAACCACCTGTATAATCGTTAAATAATTCATGTTAAATTATACAATATCCACATGCATAAATATGATATCATATATGATCTTCTAATATTTCATTGTTAATAACATTTCAATAGTATCATTGTTTTGGGTGTTAACTAATTCTTTTCCCTTTATATGTTTTGTTACATAAGTTATGTTTATTATGGATAAGATGTATTTGATTCATATCCAGAATGATATTATGTTCTTATAAAAAATTGTTTTATTCATAAAATGAAATTTATTCTTGAATGGTTACGATGGGGAATGAATCTCATCGCGTTCGTGGAGACGGTAATCTGTACGTAAGCCCGAGCAACAATACCATTCTATTGATGGTGGAATCATATGTAATTGGATGTTATATAATATATACATAATCACTAAAATGTTATATTTATTATTTACATCAATTATACACATTATTATACCCATCCTAATAATGATGTGTTTTAATAACAAACTAAACTACGACGTGGAGAGGGTAAGCCATACATACGCACGTATAGTGACATGTCATTCATAGGATGGATAGAATAATGAATATTTTTGTACCAAATTTTTTATATCATCATAGTATTTACAAGGTACTTGTGTTATTATTTTGGTATGGAAACAACAATGAAATAGGAAGTGGAAGAATAAAAAACCATTGAAAGAGGTGGTGAAATTATTACCTCTTCTTTGGGTGTTTCCGTTTGAGTTGATAAAAAAGGATCCTTGGGTTGACTTTAGGATAAATTTAAGGACTCTAGGTTGATTTGAGGGTAGTTGGGATGATATTTATGTAGTGGTTGGCTGAGTCAAATTGTTTTAGAGGTGTGAAATTAAGAGAAGGGGAAATACCCTTTTATAAGAGAGGTGAGAGTCACTTTAGGAAAACCTAGAAATATTATTTTGTTATACAATCATATTATGTTTATAATTTCTCCAAAAAGATCTATTTAAAGGATAAGGTGGTTGTGGGTATGAAAAATCTCAAACAATATGTTTTAGACAGGTTTAGGTCACCATATTAACCTTATATTTTGTATTTAACTCCTGGTTAAATAGTTTACCATTTACCATGTCTCCTTGTATTTTTATATTATATGGTTAATACACATACTATAAAATTCCAAGATAACCCCAAGTGGTTCATTAATAAAATATCTATTATTATATAATTCATTTGGAAGAACCTTAGATTTTTAAAACTGTTATATCAATTAGTAATATAGTATTTGTTTTGAAAACTCATTTATGTCAATTTTGACACTATTTAGTATCTGATTTTTGTTAAAGTCATCATAAATGGATAATTCGAAAAAAATTCATTTAATAAACCCTAAAATTTCATATTAACCTAAAAAATAATTGTAATTCCTGAAATGTTTCAATTTACATTTATTTGGATATTTATAATATCAATTATTTTAATCTTTCATTAATAAGGTAATTTTGGCATCATCATTGTGCCATAAATAAATTAAATTACATAATGTCTAAAAATTGTAAATAAAATACAATTATGTAGGAAATAAGTTTTTATTTATAATGAATATTTATAGTCCAATTTATCTTAAGTGTAACCCTATATTAAAAATGTTTTAGTAATGAAACATTGAATTTAACACTTTTAAATCTTCTTTAAATAAAATAATAGTAAATGTCATAATCTAATCCAAGTGGGCCAAAAGGATCAATTTTTTTTAATAAGGTTGTTTTTTGTTAAAATACACATATCCAATAGAATTATGACGTGTTTTAGGTGAATAATAATATCATATTTACCTTTAATTACCCTATTTACTTTTAACCTTGGTAAATTAATGTCAAAAGTAACTATTCATCCAAAATTATTTTCATCTTATTGAACCACATTTTACTTTCTAATATCAACCATGTCTCTCAGATTTTTGAAATTCAATTCACAAAATAGGTAGAATTATGTTCTATACAAATTTTCAAATGTGCCTAGAAGGTGGGTAAAATATGATAAAAAGTTTAATATAATTTTATAAGTCTAATTTTATTATAAAATGACTCCAATTAATTACATAGAACATATATAGGTATTATATATCTATTTTGATATAAAATAAATTTAAAAAATAATTATTTAATTAAAAAGTCGGTTTTAAATAATTACGCATTGTTTTTCACTATTTATCCAAAATTGATTGTTTTCAGAAAAATACCCAAAATTCACCCTATGATAATTTTGATATTACGAATCCAAAAATGAAGTCCATTTTGAAAAATAAAATTTGTAATGTTTCAAAAATTGGGAATTACTATTCATACCATCTAGTTTGATTAGTCGTGGTGTGCAAGAACTCGAGGTTGCATACAACCTAATATATTGTATTATTTAAAGGGAAACATACCGTAGAAGATTGGTGTGTTACCCATATGTCCAAAAAATATAAATGAATTATTCCAAAAATAACCCTTCTTTTACTAAAATCCATATAAAACACAAGGGTTATATTTCGATAAATAT
The DNA here is from genome assembly GCA_963277665.1 of Viscum album. Taxonomy (NCBI): domain Eukaryota; kingdom Viridiplantae; phylum Streptophyta; class Magnoliopsida; order Santalales; family Viscaceae; genus Viscum; species Viscum album. The sequence goes on from OY728150.1 coordinate 527,949,106, forward strand.
ATCTGAAAATACTCTTAATCAACTTAGATTTCCATAACTAAAAGCTGCAAATGGCTATTTATGAAATTCATCTTATCATCACCCTTGTAATTTTCAACCCAATACGTAATAGGTATAATCTAAGTCATACATGATTTTAATCTATTCAACTATTTAATGATGGTTCAAAAAGTGTCTATAAATTTTCAAAATAAATCCCTTAGTTGTCACGAACCAACCCAGATGCTCTAGTAACCAGATAACTGAGCCAGACCTAACATATCTGGAAAAGAATTATCAATCCACAAAGGTTGAAGACTAGAACCTGCTGTCATAAAATATAAAATATGGAACTATTTTATGCCAAAAAAGAAATATAATATAATGATATATATTAGTATACTCAAATATCCATGTTGATATACTACCAGAAACTAAGTAGGAATATCCAAAACCCAAAACTGTACATTATCATAGTACTAAAAACATACAATATAAACTCATGGTATCAAAGGAAACATCACTCCATTACCATTGGATGAATAATATCCACTTCTAATAGGAAGTACATTCCCTTTTCCCGAACATGGCAGAACAAAATCTTCAAATTCTTGAAGGCAAAGAAAAGTTGTGGTTATAAATCCTAGAAGGGTCTCACTATGTTTTCCATAAAAAGGTTTTATAATATTAATCCAAATTATGCTTTCAATTTTATATAAAAAATTCTATGGAAGAAAATCTAATTTTCATATTTTAATCATAATGTGCACCCATTAAAAAGATAGAGAAAATTTCAAACATTTTTTAAATAAACAGTTAATATAAAATAATTTATATAAATCACTGAGCCTGAATAAAGAAATTTCACAATAAATTGAATTTATAATAGAAATAGTCAAAATATGATCCATGGCCATCTGCTTGGTGGTAATTTAATTACTAGTTTTAGGATCCTCACACTCCCATACAATTTATCATTTAAAAAAGTGTACACATGTCCTTTGGGATCGTGATAAATAAGGCTCATCAACATCCCATCAAATACAAGATATTCATAACTATGTTTTAGTCATAGTTTTCATTATCAATTAATTTATAGTAAATTACCATCCAAGTGTGGTTATCGTATATAACCCACTAACAACACAATATCACATGTGATTAATAAATATATTAAAAAATGGAAAATCATTCCATATCCAATCAGTCATCCTTCAAAATTCAAATTTCCAAATTCTCCTTTTCAAATTCTGAATTCACTTTCAAAACCAAAACATGGATTTTTCATCAATTCATAACTTTTCAAAACAAAACCAATAATAGTTTTTTATAAATTATATTTAATCCATTTTTATAAAATCAATCATCAAATCATTTGACAATTTATATTAATTTCATAATATATCCAAATTTCAAATTCCATTAGAATTTGGGGGTTTCCCAAAAATTACATGCCAAATAAAATTCATAATACAATTCACATCAAATTGGGTTCTCACTTATCAATTGGATTTAATTTGAAATAATAATCAATTAATGGATTTATCAATTGGAAAATATTAAATGGAAGAACCTACCTTTTTTCAGGGAAAACAACATTAACAAATGAGAGAAACTATAGAAAATGTTGGCACAATTAATCTACGAACTCGATATAGAATCAATATTCCAAAACATGGAGATTAGATCCATTAATCCTTATATGATATATAAAACTCCAAGGATGGAAGAAAGATATAATATAAGATATAGAAATACATCTTATGTCAAAATATGCAATACAACAAACACAATGATAAATTTTTAAATGGATGATCATGTTAGATTAGATAACTCCAAAATCACTGATGGATGGCTTCAGGTCTAGAGTGGAATGTTTTAGGTAGAAAAAAATGAAATAATACATTAAACATGGTTTAAAATGCTGTTTCGGGGAAATATTGATGCACATTGGTCGTAGGGCGTTGCAAATAAAAATTAATTTTCTAAATGCAACACAGTGGTTGACTAGGGTCGTCTCACATGATGAGCATTGAAGTCGGTTCAATTACATATTCTTGTTCACTTGATCTAATTATTTATGGGGTTTATTATGATGTTTTTAATGGTTTTTGAAAATATGATATTAAAATAATTAAATGAATAATTCAAATCTAAATGTATATACAAATGCTGATTGAATTAAAATAGGATAGAAAGCACTTGGTCCTAGTGTTGGATAACACAGGTTTGTTCATTATTTATTTAAATTTTAAGGTAAATTTGATAATTAATTTTATGAAAACTTATTGGTGAATTAAATTCCATTGATTTAATGAGTTTGTGATTTTAGCATGCCTTCGACACACCAAAACACACCTCCTCCAATAGTCAACAAGGATAACACCTCAACTGATAATCCTTTTCCCAAAAAGACCCAGCACCACCATATGTTGTTTTATTGCTGTTGGCAACCCCAAATCCACCATATAATATTTTTTCCTATGATAAGGTAGGGAAAATTAATTAATCAAAGGAAATGAATGGCTTTGGAAACAGTGTAGTAGTGGAAAACGCTGCCCCCAGACAATATTCACTCCTCTACGACAAATATAATATAAAGCATTTTGAATTGAAGTGAAATAATAAAGAACACCATGAAAACTCCCCTGGGTCCAAGCCTTGAGTTACTCACTTGCTATTGCGAAGTTCATAGATATCACAATGGAAATATGGAAGAGAGAGAATGATATTGACAATGTAATAGAAAAGGGTTGGAAGAAGAAAGAGGAACACTTTAATATAAAAAATATAAATGCATTACAAAGTAAATGAAAAAAAAATAGTAAAATAAAATAAAAAAATAAAATTCTAAATGGCACATTTTATTCCTCTCCTTGGTGCCCCGGATAGTGTTGGGAAGGATTGGAATGATTTTATAGTTAGGATATCCTCTTTTTTATAGGAAGGCTTCATTCCTCTGAATGTTGTAACATTGCTGACCCAATAATTGGCCAATTCACAAATGAACCCATTCATTAAAGTTGTTCATAAATAGGTTTTCCATTCAGCCTCCAAATCTCATAATAAATTTCCATTAGATGAATGTTTTATGAATTTTTCATTGGAGGTTTCATTTTTTTGATTCAGGTTATAGGATGCTTCCTCCAAACGTATAACTTCCAATGGAGACATTATTGACCTCAAAACTCCTTATAATTATTTATAGAGTTGGTATTATCTATATTGGTGATATCCTAAATTGAATCACATAAAATTTATATGTGTAGGAAGATATGGATGTCTGTTAATATGGTGGGGTATAGGTTATCCACAAAGAAAATGATTCAATTTCATTGAATGTTTAAGGCTTCTATATGATTGATTAATCCCCTGTTCCAGAATACAATGTTTATGGAAATAAAATAATGATTCTAAAAAAAACTAATAACTCATTTAGGAATTATATTTTTCAATAAATGAAAAAAATACCTTCTACGTAAAAATATATCCAAAATCCACAATGAATCACTTTTCACTATTTAGCAAATTTTCATTCTATAATATAAATTTCCCATTATTTTAATAAAACATTTAAATACATGGGTTTTATCATTTAAAAACATCTACATTTCATTATTATTTAATTAAAAAAATTGATATAAATTTTCTCTGTCTAATACCCCCACACATAAACCGTTCTTTCCCTTAAGCATAAAATCTCAACATGGAATTGAGAGGAAAAAAATATAACCAATATTAAAATTCCAATGTAATAAAATCAATAAATTTTAAATTTCAAATATAATTTTCAAAAACCCACATAAAATATAAATTTAATTTTCCAATTTTCAAAGAAACCACAAATTTATATATTTTACTTTTCCCCTTTGAAAAATGATTGAACTTCTTATTTAATTCATTCAAGATTCTCAATTCATTGTTATTAAACACTCTACATCATGATTTACCTCACCATGTAATTTTGAATCTAATCTCTCATGATAAAATTCAAGTAGAGTTATGCTCATATCATGAGAACATGAACCTTATCCATAAGCTTGTAAAATAACTAATTTTTTCACTTTGTAATGACAAAAGGCACATAAAATCATGAGGACATTTCAATAAATGTTAAAATAACAATAAGGCTTAAGGTTGGTAGGATTTGATGTTTTAAAAATTAAAGCTCAATGAAGAGGTTTATCTCTTAAGTATAATGCATGACATCAACAAGTTTAATGAAATTATCCTCTTCAAAATAGCAACACCCACTTCCCCCAAAACTCAAAGTAAGGTCATGATCAAAGTAAAGCATAATGAAATATTAATGCACCATCTTGATATTTTTTTATTTTTTTTAATTTTTTTCGAAAATTATGATTACATCTAACCTCACATCCATCACCTAACCTCCTAAGATTAGATGATCTTTGGTCTGGAAAATTGTGATTTTCCCCCCAAATCACAAATTTTTTTCCCTCTTTTTGGATCTTTTTTTATTTGTTTTTAATTAATAGGTGAAAATAATTATATACCCTAAATTATTCCAAAACCATTTATAATTCCCACAATAACACCCCACACTTTTTCCTTATAATATATATCATCCCTTTCACTACGATTCATTTCATACCCACTTCATCTTTAAAATATCATACAAATACCAATAGTAGGGTAGGAATAGATAAAAATGTATTGAATCATGTCACATCCATATAATGGTTATTCGTAGACTCTATGGGATAAAATAAGGATTGATGTAAGGGTGGTATTTGAGGATAAGGGATTTTATAAAGATTCCCCAATAATTATAAATGTTTTTTTATTCAGTCATAGCTTTGAAAAGTTCAAATTAATGTTCTAGCATGTGACATGTCCCAAGATCACTCAATAAATACGATCAAGAATAAATAGGAAGTACACGGTCTAGAAATCCTCTTGGGAATGAGACATGTGATATTGGACAACCACAATAGTCTTTATTTATAATAAAAAGTAAATTCACATGAATTTTATAAATTCAAAGTATGAAAAATGGTAGGGAAATTTTATTTACATAAATAAACTAATTACCTTAGAAAATGATTCATCCTTTCAATATCAATTCTTCACTTTAAACATTCAATTTACCATTTCTCTCATTCAATATCATTAACATTGAAATATAAAACATTTCATCACAAGATTCCTAAGAAACTCATGTCTTTATGATATTTAATGTAAAACAATAATTCTAGTGTGAAAAAGAAATTTTGACATTAAAGCTCAAAACAAGTTTTAGGAAAAACAATTTATAGAGATTAAATGTTTAAAAATTAAAAGTAAACATCCTTTTGAAATAAATATTTAGTCATCTTCCTCTATTTAAGGGTTATCATTCCCATATATGAACCTACAAAGTATATTTACTCACTTAAGAACAAGGATCATGTCATTAATGGTAAAAAAGTTTAGGAGTAGTGGGCCACATGCTAGACAAATCTAAAAAAGGTATTTGAAACATAAGAAGTATGTAAACATAAATCATGGTGTGATCCCCCAAGTGGGCCTATAATTTTTACTGCCTCTAGAGGGAAATACCAACTGTTATCCAAAATCAGAGGGTGGATGAAGTATCTTTGATTTGAACCAACACATGTGGCTTTTTTCAACATCCACATATGCATTCTAGTTGAGGTGGACTCCATGGATAGAGTAAAATAGATCATCCCCTTTTTAATATGGAAAAAATTTCCTGGTGGTGGTGGGATGAAATATAGATCCTCCCTCTCTGATATTGTTACTTGTGAAACCATCTTATCTTCCAGTTCTAGGTTCTGGGGGGATTTAGCCTCTTATCTAAATTCCCCAGGCTCATCAACTTGGATCTATTCATGATGGGGCTCTTATAGTATATGTTAAATGTCTTTTTATAGCTCCAGGTGTTCCCCAATTGGTGTATCTTCTTTTACCTCATCATTCTTCACGGTGTAATAAGAGTCAATTGATTTTGAAATTTCAAAACAATTGGGAGTTATACTCAAGTCAGTTTCAATAAAATCAAATGAGTTCGATTTCATTAATGTATCCTATACCTTAGGTGGTTAGGCTTGAATATTTTCTTTATTAGAGAGTTCCGCTTGAACTTGATTATCACATTATGGAGTCAGGTAGTTATTCTCCTCTATCTTAACATCAAATTCCACCAATTGGGTGGTGTCTTCATTCACCGGTGTTGGATCTTCTACTTTTAAGGGCTTGGGAAGATCAAGTAGTTCCTTAAATTCATTCCAAAATTCATCCAACTCCTGTTGATATCCCACATGTGGCTCAGCAGGCAATTAATCCTCCTTTTCATATATCTCGTATATAATTGGATGAGTGAATATGAATGAGTCTTTATGAACTTCTACATTTACCTCCTCTGGTTCTTCAATGATTAGTGGTGAAATTTCTCCCACAACTACCTCAGGTTCTTGCTCTAGAATAGGGTCTGGTTACTCCATCAATGTAAAAAAATTGTCAAATTATCTTACCATTTTTATCCCTGATTCATCTAGAGTTTTCCTCATCCTATCCACCCCTTCATTTAGATCACTGTAATTGACTTCTAGTACTTCATATTTCATTTGCGAGTAATCTTCCCATGCCTAATAATATGAATTTGAATTCATCATGGAAAAGGATTTTTATTTTTTTTAGAATGAAAAAATATTTAAAAAAATGTGAATTTTGAAAAAGTGATTGAAGTAACTACTTAGATCCCTGTAAGTGGTTCCAGTTTTGACGTACGCTTGTTGTAAACTAAGGAAATAGAAAATTTATATTCCTAACACATCACAATGGTTAACTAGGGTTATCTCACTTTAGGAGCATTGCAATCAGTTAAATTACTTATTATTGTTCACCTAATCTAATTATGTTTGGGTATTATTAAAAGTTATTCAAAAAATGATGTTATGGTTTTGTAAGACATGCATTTAAAATAATGAGATGAATAATTCAAATCAAATTGTTAATGAAAATGCTGACAGAATGAAATTAGGAAAGACAACACTTTCCCATAGGGTTGGATGACACATGTTAATTCATTATTTCTTTATTTTTTTAATTAAATTTGATATTTCATTTTATGAAACCTCATTGATGAATTATATTCCATTTATTTGCTGAGTGTGTGATTTTAGAATTCTTTCAGTACACCAAACCACACCTCCTCTAATAGTCGACTACGATAACACCTCAACCGAGGATGTTATCCCAAAATAACTCAGCTCTAATGTATGAAATTCAATCCCTTATAGAAACCCCAACTCCATGGTATGAAGGGATTTCCTAAAAGAAGGGGAGAAAATGAATTAATCAATGGAAATGAATGTATTTGGAAATAGTGTCATGGAGGATGACTGCCACACCTGTGCAATATTCCCACCTCCTCCACAAATAGAATAAATTTTTTTTTATTTGATGTGAAAGAAAAAACACTATGAAACCTCCATGAGTCCAAGCCTCGAGATATTCACTTTCCATTACAAAGTACAAAGATATCATGATGGAAATATGGAAAAGGGAGAATGAAATTTAGAATGGAAGAGAAAAAGGGTTGAAGAAGAAAGGGGAACACTTTAAGATATAAAAGATAAATACATAACAATGGGGATGAAAAGTAAAATATAAATATAAAATAATGAAATAAAACTCTAAATGTCCTCTTGGCCTCATTTCCTTGGTGCCTCAGATGGTGTAGGCAAGGATTGGAATGATTTGAGAGGTACGAGCTCCTCTTCTTTTATAGGAAGATTTCGGTCCTCCAAATGTTGTCGTGTTGTTGACCTATTAATTTTTTGATTCATGGATGGACCCCTTAATCAAAGTTGTTCATAAATTTTTTTCCACTCACCCTCCAAATTAAAGCTTAATTCACCATCGGATGTATGAGTTATGAATTTTGAATTGTCATTTCCTTTTTCTAGAAGCTGGTTCGAGGAGGCTTCCTCCAAAAGTATAACTTCCAATGGAAACATTAATGGATTTAAAACTCCCTAAAATTATTTTTAGACTTGGTCATATGTGTTCTAGTTCTATACCATGTGGAAGAACATCAATTGAAGGTGTGTGGGCTGAGATAAAGATTCTTTACTATGGTGGAGTCCATAATGTCCTCTTGGAAAAATATTCAATTTCATTGAATTTTCAAGGCCACTAGATGATCGATTCAGCCCCTGATCCAGAGGATAAAGTTGAAGGAAAAAATAAGTATTCTAAAAAAATCCCTAAATTTGAAAAAATGTTTTACATTAAATGTCTAAAATACCCTTTACGTAAAAATCTGTCAAAAATCAAGAATTAAATACTTTTCACAATTTAGCTCATTTTCAATTTATAATCCAAATTGCCCATTATTTTAATAAAACGTTTAAATAAATGGTTTTTATCATTTAAAAAAATCAGCAATTCATTATTATTTTATTAAAAATATGCACATATATTTGTTCTGTTAAATATACGACGTGTATTCCTTTCATGTCATGTAATCTCGTGAAATGATATTTTTTAAACCTATTTAACCATTTCATGTCCCGAACAAAGTTTAAAAAATATGCCCCATTGGAAATGAAATGATGTGTAAACATTTATAAAAATTGTAAATTCCTAGCATACAGTTATTTTCTTAGTTCCCTACCCAAAATCCCCCAACAAAAAGGAATTATTTCACAATAAAGGAATCAAGGAATACCTTAGAAGGTATTTGGGTGTTATAACCCCCCAACCATAAAAAATATAATATCCCCAAAAATCCTATTAATATTCTTCCATATAAAAAATATGAGGCCAATGATCTATCACCATTCCCTTATGATCCCATGTCTCATGAAAATCAAAATCATGCTTCCAAATAAAACATATAGAAGGGTTTTTCCTCCCACAAAGAACCATTGTCTCAAAATCAAAAATCATGACTACATGCTAAGTCATATATAAATAATGATTAAAATAAATATCCTTCTAGATCAAGACATGATATGGGTCCAAAAGATATCGATGAATTTATGATCCATGAAACACATTATGTATCAATGTCAACTATACAAGAAGTGATAAATTGTAATCCACTTTTTACACTTACTTCAAAACCTTAAACGGTCCCCCAAAATGAGGATCAATCTTCCGTTTCATCCCAATACCTCAATGATGTTAACATGGTGAAACATTCAAGGACACAAGGTAACCAATAAATAACTCCAATTGTCTACAAAAATGAACATCATAAAATTTATATTGGCTATGTGAAGTCAAAATCCATTGATGAATCCACTGAATATTATTTTCATCGAATAAACCACGCTCAGTCCAACAAAGAAACATTCACTCATATCAGACCAACACAATGGTGATTTACAAAGCCATACCAGAAGTCCCAAAAGTATAAATTTTTATCATATACTGATACCTATGGTTATATAAAAATAGAACCAGTCCAAAATGTTCATCCCAATCTCCTCCAAATTCGACGATGTGTGCATGAAGCATATCCTCAAGAATAATTATAGTTACATTACCCTGAACATATATCTATGGATTGTATTCTGTACTCAAATGAACCTGAGATACTAGTTTCTCTTAAACACCTCTCCAAAAAATTAATAGTAAAATGGGGATCCCTAAAAAACTATATCATATAGAACTTTGATAAAATGAACACTATCGCTCACATATAGATTTCCGATCTCATAAATATTTGTTATATAAAAAATGGGTATAAAGTGAAAAAGTTTGGTCAACTTGTCGATCATAACCCATATTGAATTCTTCATTCTTGAGGTATGCAGAAAACCAACCAAAAAGTCTACAGAAATATCATCCCACTTCCAATTCTATACTATATGTGGATGAAGAAAACAAAATGGTATATGGTGCTCGGCATTGACCTATTTAAAATCATAGCCGCACAACATAAAATCAATAATGTCCCATCTCATACCTGGCCACTAGAATTGATGCCACATATCATAAAACATATTTGTGGTTCTTGGGTGCATTTCCCATTATAAATTTTTATATCCCCCCCACACCAATAAAAAAATCCATATAGATAACAACGCAAAAAACCTATTATGAAAACAGAGAATACCCTCCATGGAGATTGAACACTTAGTAATGGTCACCCCACCATAAATATTGTCTCCAATTCTATAGATATAATCATAAAGCATTTCTTCCTAAAAATTCATCTCATTAAGAGAGGAGGTCAATTGAACAAAAGAAAATATAGCCTCAAACCATGTTTCCTAAACAATTATATGCAACTATGAAAAATGATCTATCATGTTCTACCCTTCCAATGATTCCTTCACGGTATGGGAAAGGAGTTTCCTCCTCAAGGAATATGTGACGATGTTCCATTTTCCCTGGATATAGGGAATTTAAAAATCAAAATATTATAGGTTTTCCACCAAACACCTCTAGTGGAGATTCAAATATTTCGTAGCCAAGGTGTAACTCAATGTACTGTGGTCAGAATACATGGTAAACCATTCAATGAAAAGGTAATGATGAAAACTCTTATATGTCTTAATCACTATTATAATTTCAAGGTCATGGTTGAGATATTTATTATTATGTGGCCAAAGCTATTGAGATCCATTGGCTATATCAAGATCACCCTACATAAGAACACATCCCCATCATGAACCTGATATGTCACAGAAGACCACTAAGCCATTCTTGAACTCTGGAAGAGTTAGTATCGATGTAGAGTATAAAATATGTTTCAACTCAAAGAGATAATTCTATCATTTCTCATCCCAAGAAAACTTCACTCCCTAACTTGTGATAGTAGTCATCAGAGAATACATCTTTGAAAATTCTTATACAAATCTGATATAATACCAAGCTAAATCAAAGAAACTCTGAATATATAAAACATTTCATGGTAACTCCCATGTCATAATGGATTTCACCTTATCAGGATAAACTGAAATACCATGTTCTGACTCTATATGTCCCATGAACTTCACTTCCTAAATCCAGATATCACATTTTGATACATTGGAACAAATTCAATGATATCTTAATAATTCTAAAATCGCTCTTAGATGATGCATGTGATCCTCTTTAAGTATAGAGTAAACTAGGATGTCATCCCCGAAGACTACCATCAACATATTAAGATACTTATGGAATATCATGTTTATAAAATCCATAAAGTATGCAGTAGAATTAGTTAGACTGAATTTCATGCAAAGGTATTCATAATTTATATAAATGATCCAAAATAAAATTTTTTAAATATTTAATTCTTTTATTCTCAGCTGGTGATTACCATATCAATGTTAAATAGTTGAGAAACACTTCACCACTTTAAACTAGTCAAAAATGTCATCAATCTGTGGAATCTTCAAATTTTATTTCCCATAAGTTTTTTTAGTTTTAGGTAATCCAAACGTTGTTGAAGTGTCCCATCATATTTCATAATAATGAAAACATGTGCCGCCCATGGTGACACACTCGGGCATATAAACACTTTATCTAATAAGTCATCCAACTGATTCATTCAAATCATTCATTTAAGTAGGTTCCCAATTGTAGGAAGGAATGGATTCCATTTGAGTACCTTACACTAAATAGTTAGAGAACTCTACCTCTCTTACCGGATAAAAAAAGGTAAATCAGAAGGAAAAGAAATGTCAAGAAACATTACAATAATAAGATAGAGATCAACACTCAAGGATTCCACCTCCAAATAAAATGAATAAATCGACAGTACAATTAAAAATTCTAGATAAAAATTTCAAGAAAAAGTCAACCTTGGGTCCCATTCTACATTGAAGATAAAACATAAAACATCCAAAACAGTAAAGGACTCTCATTGGAGAGAAATCTCAATTCGAGCGGTATTTTCAATAATACAATCCATCTGGATGATGAAATCATGTTGTTTCATGTTTAGAACCATAAAATTTCCAGAAATATAAAGATATGATAAATAAAAAAAGTTAAACAATAATGAACCTTCTCTCTATTCCTTTGGTGGGGTTTTAAAATATCAATCACATAAGACAAAAGCTTTATATGAAGATATAATAGGTTCAGAATACATGTATATATAAATTTTATGATATGAACCAGTATTAAATAATTAAGTCCCAAAAAATGAATCTACTGTGATTTACCTCTCATAATCAATGGACCCATATCAGCTCCCTATAGAGAATATTCTACTAAGTGAAGAAGCATTGTTCTAGATACATGTGGCTAAAACCACATAGATCTCAAAGCAACTTATTCTACAATAGTACTCTTAGGTTTTACTAATCTCATTCCAGTATGTAGAGTAGAGAAGATATAACAGAACTTATGAAGGCTTCTTAAAGATCCATAGCAGCTAAAAATCCTGGATTCCTCAGTGGGAACTCATTTTAAATTCCTAGGATTTCTACACTGGAAGAAAGTCAAAGGGCCTCTTCTAGGCACTACAGGAGGGGTAAAAGAACCCACCTGTCAAGTTCAACCATGAGAATCATCACAATTTCTCTTTCTATTGAATGAACTCAAAGAAATAACAATATATGAATAAGGAAATCCAGTAAACCTTGAATTACCATCCATGTCAAGATCAACCATCAATACCCCATCAAGAAGATCAGTATAAGAGGAGAGTGTTAGAAATAAAACAAGAGAAATAATATGAGATCAAGGTCCCCTATCATACCATTGATTCTTTATCTTCTCATTTGAAACAATCTCTAGTGAAAATCCACAAGCATGGAAATGTGGTTATATATTTTTTCATGGTCCTTTCAACCTGCTCGATTTTGAAAAACTATATATCCTTAGTTAGAACAATAGAATCTATATATAACTATTTACTGGAATGAACCTTAAATTCCTTCCACTATAAATCCTCTTTATAATTTTTTATCACTATGGTATCCCACACTCTCCTGCTAGGTCCCTCCAGCATAATGTTGGAACACTAAACTTAAAATCATTATAAGTATCCTAAAAATAAAATAGATTCTCTATCATTATCATCAAATCCTTAGCCTCTTGAGGAGAATTTGATACTAGTAAACATGCTGTATTATTTTGAAGTAACACTTGATTACAATTTTTGGATTCATCCCCCTAAGGTTCTACAACTAGAACCTAAATGGTAATGGGATCAGGTGCATGTCCCAAAATTTGACATAATTCACAAAAATATATATGATATTATGGTTCATGATAGGATTCACTCTTTTTGGTTAATCATTAGCTTCGTCATGTATCATATTCACATGTCTTCTCAATGTTATAATTCCAAATAACATCATAAAACAAAATTAATGACATAAGAACAGTACTCATACCAATATCTCAAAAAAGGGAAATGGGAAAATTAATCTCATCAGATAGTCAATATTTGTATCTTATCCTATCAAGATCAATATAATAGAAATAATATAATTATTCCCCAATTCACCTTCACCCTAAGACACATGGTACTTATGTATATACATGATGATAGATATCTATTCAATTACTCATAACTACATAAAAAATCTCGAAAATATCTCTCATCAATATACTAACATCAAGGAATGATGGTTATCCAACACCTCTAATACCACTATTCCATTTAGGAACCTAGATACCCCAGTTCCCTGATAACCAATCCATAACTGATATATCCCTAATGTAATTCCAATTTTCCATGGGTTTGTGGCTAGATCCTTTCATAATACTATAAAATAGATGGAATGAGTTTTCCTCAAAATAGTAGAAGATAATTTATATATTTGAATTATTAATGTTTAATGGGGGGATAATACCCAAAACCAAACAGGTATTTCAAAACCCCCAAAAATGTACACCATTAATGTTTTTAAAAGAAAACACGATAAACTCAAATTATCAAAGGACACATCACTCTAAACCTAAAGTATCATGACTGTACACCTCCACAAAAAATCTCTTTCCCTTTTCTTATACCTTCTCTATGGAAATCTATAAATGCAGGATGGAAAGGGTCACTTGTGAGCCCAAAATCATAACAGTATCTCACCAAGTGATCCAAAAAAGATTCCAGGATAATAAACAAAATAATTAATAAAAATTGAGATAATATAGGGCATGGTATAATATCTCACTTTTATATTTTAAACAAAATTTTATTCCTTACAGAATATAGAAATAATTTCGAACATGTAGTAAATAAACACTTTATATAAAAAATTATAAAAATCATTAGGAATGAATCAATTAGTTTTATAATCAATGGAATTTATAATCCAAATAGTCACAATAAGAATCATTTAAATCTTCCATGTGGTATGATAGTTTCTAGTTATAGGATCATCACACTCTCATATATGTTATCATTATAATATGTGCCTGCACATCCCTTAGAATTAGGTGATATTGGTATCATCAATATCCCATTAGGGATAAGACCTACCTAACAAGGTTTTAGTTGCAGTTTTCATCATCAATCCATTATCAATAATTTCAATCCCAACATGCTTGTCCAAAATAACCCACTAACTACCCAGGATTGTATGTGCTCAATAAATCAATATAAAAATGGAAAATCATTACATTACAAATAAATCATCATTCACAATTAAAATTTCCCAAAATTCTTTCTCAAATTGGGAACTCGCATTCAAAACCAAATCATGGGTTCTTTGTAAATTCGTAATTTTTTTTAACAAAACCAATCATAGGATTTTAGAAATTCTATTTAATCTATTTTAATAAAATAAAAACTCAGATTATTTCACAGCATTCATCAATTTCAAAATCCACCCCAACTTTCCATTCCATTGGAATAGTTTGTATTTTTCCAAATTTTCATGTCATATCAAATCCATATTCAAATTCTCACAAAATTGGTTTTATATAATTTTATTTAAAATAATTATAAAAAATATGTAATTGAAGGTTTAATCAATATTACAATCTTAACTACATACACTAACCATTCATCATTCAAAACCTCATTGAAAATAGAGATAAATAATTTAAAATGAAGGCACATAAATCTATGAACTCAACCAATAATTACGATTCAACAGGACAGTGTTTAGATCCATAACTCCCAAAAAGATATATCAAAATCCAAGGAGGATATAAAGAGAGAACAAAAGTGATATGGACACTACTTACTAGAAGAAACTCACTATAACCAACTAGATGGTAAATCACTAGAAAAATGACCAAGAGGGGTTAAAAAACTCCAAAATACCCTAAGGATGGTTCCTGTTTGAGAGGGAAAGGTTGTAGGTTGAAAAAAAGGAAATCATCCATTTTTCCTGGATTAAAATTCAGAATTGGGGGAATAAAATATGTGTATTCTATTTATGTTTTGAAATCTTTTTAAATGAAATAAACTTGAAAATATGTATCATTTAAAAAAAAAAATATAGATTTGACCATTTATCATTGTGAATCAAATTCAGAGCATCTTCCCCCAAAGAAATTAAATGGTGTGTAAACATTTAAATGATGTGTAAATTCCTTATAGGATACACGTCCCACAGTTACTTACACAAAATACCTAAATGGAAATCAAGGAAACCAAAACAAAGGTTAAGGCATACCATAGAAGGAAACTGGCTGTTCCACAAGTAGTGTCAAACCATGTGCATATTAGTTCTTATTATCATATACCGGGTAATGCTCTAGTCAAGCCTCATCTTCTTCGTTCAGATGTATTACCCTTGGTAACATATATTCCAAAACCATGTCCACTTGTAATATCCAGAAGAAGATGTAATTTCTAGAAAACCACTCACTCTGAAAAACACAAAAATTCTAGGATATTTTTCTATACATATAATTATCCTTATACTTTTCCTTAAAATTATACATGGATACATATCTATGGTTATCCCTAAGGTTTTAACATCCTTATTTACCAAAGTTAGCCAAATCTTTTCTATGATACCAAATATGGAAACCCAATACATTTTACACTTATAATTACATGTCTTTTAAACATAAATATCCCAGTATTACAATACCATATATTATGATTCATAGTGTATTTGGGAGAATAAGATCATAATATAATAAAGAAATATAAAACTCATCATCTTTATTTTTTACATATTGACCTCTTAAATTGATTTGAGCTCATTTAACTTATTGGAAAAACTGGGGAATACATTAAAGAAATGGTGAGATAAAAATTTAGTAAGGTAATTAACATTATAAGGAATCATATTATATGATTCAATGGTATAAAGTTATTTCATAAAATATGAGGTACATGATTATTCACCCGGAATAATAACATTAAGAACACAATAAAATAAGATCCTTTTAGAATTGGAAATATAGAGGAAACATATAACAATACATAAACATGATTCAAGTATAGCTTCTTAGATTATATCACATTGTTGAAAAATTCAGATAATGGATTTGGATTACTCTCTAATAGCATAAATGGAAACAAATGAGGCCAAAGCTTTACCCAATGCATTAGAGCACCATCATGGAACCCCAATCATAAAAGTTTTATGATCTATGTGTAAAACATAAATTAAATCAATCATACGTCAAAACATAATGATTACCAATGAATGGAAAATGGGTTTCAAAATATTATTTATTATCATAATCCAATTGAACTCAATATTAAAGGATTTTGAGAAATATTCCTATGACATTTATTTCCCCCAAATAGAAGGATAATGAACAATGTATACATCTGAGAGACATATATACATATTTTAGAATAAATAAATAACAGAAAATGTTGTTTTCATTGAAGACAATAAATCTAAAAATATTAAAATAACTTTTTAGAAATATCCTTTTCACTTTGAGTAACATAAAATATTCAATCTTAGATGAAAAATGATTTGAAAATATCAAATTGAATATTTCTTTTGGAAAAAATTCTTTCTATTTTGAATTTTTTTTAAAATTATAAACTGTTCTATAAAATTATTTAACTTTTTTAAAAACTTTAATTTGAAACAGAAAAAATTAATATTTTAAAATTTTAGTGGTAATGATGGAGGAAGAGTTTTATTCATCTTGAATGCATTTAAAAAGAAGATGATCCATTAAACTTTTTATAAGAAAAGAAAAAATTTATATTTTTAGAAAAAAGATAAGAATATTAATTTCAAAACAGTTGAAAAAAACCCAATTATGTTTTAAAATTTCCTTAAAAAAACTCATAGTAAAACAATTTTTATTTCATTTTTAGAAATCATGGATTTGGAAGAAAAAGGTTTTTTGATCTAAGAGAGAAATGAAGTGGGAATTTCATAGAACTATATTTTGATAATTTTATGTAACAAATAGATGGAAATGGAAATATTACCTGATAAAATCATGAATAAATAGAGGATGATAAAAGTAAATTTATTTATTAGATAATTATCAAACAATTTCCTTCATCATAAATTCAAGTAGAAGAAATTATGATTAAATTAGATTGAAACATTACAACTTATCACTTTGATAATTTTCAATCATAACATCCCATAAATGAATTAGATTAATTGTAACTTAAAAACTATAATTTAGGTGAGTTTCATGATATATAATTTAAATATTCATCATATTTACCATTAAAAGGGAATTATGTTCATAAAATAACATGTGTCATAAAGAATAAAGTTTGAGGCGAATCCTATAAAAACTCCTATCATTGATGTGGGAGTTAAGAAATTTGTTGATTATGTCTAACATATATTGATGATAAAATTTAAAATTTTAAATATAACATATAGTAATAAAAATTCATTTCATAGCAAAATTTTGGAATATTTTAATCAATTAAGTAGATGTATGACCCAATGAATGGAAATCAGGTTAGGAAACCCCTTACCCAAATATCCACATTAGTTGAGAACTAAATAAACACTTTTATAGTGGTTATAATCCTATTACTAACATATACTAGAACCATATTAATATTTATAATATCTTATATGAGCCTTTTATAACATCTTATTACCCATTAATTAATAATATTTCATTATCAATGTTGTTTCTTGTGTTAATTTTCATTATTTCTAAAGAATGTTTTATCATGAAAGATATGGATACCAAGAATAGGATAAAGATACATCATCTAAATAATTATATCAATGTTATTAATATAATATTTTTCATTATATAAATATTTATAATCATTATTTAATTTTTAACATGGATAATGAATCACATCACATTGTATAGGTTGATGGTCGTGCATTTGTACGAGTGAAATTATAATTTACATAAAGGGTAAAAGTTTAATGAATTGGATTTTATTTTAATTAAAAAAATTAATATAATTTCATATATATCACATATATTCATTAAATTTAACCTTTATTACCTTCCATGAAAAATGTTACTGGAAAAGGAATCACATTGGTTTGTAAGGAGGTAGACTTCTATAAACATGAACAACATTATCATTTATTCAATGGATGTTATTGTATGAAAATATATGAAATATTTTTATTACAAATTTATAAATATGGAATTAATTGAAGATATAATTATCAAATTAATCCCTATTTTCTTCTGTGTGAAATGTATGTGAAAAACTAATTACATTGATTCTTGGGGCGGTAGTCTATCGTACGCACGAACAAACTTATTGTTTTCTCTAAGGAATGGAATGTAAGAAGGTATATATGATATTATAAAAAATAAGGATAATTATATAATAAATATAATGTAAAAATTTATATTTATCACTATATCAATTCATGATAAGTGGTGATGGAAGATTAGTTTAATATGTTCGTGTGGCAGTAGTCTGTCGTGCACACTATTAATGGATTATTTTCCCATTTGAGGGAAGAGGATAATGTTTTATGTCATGAAATAAAAATAAAAATATATTAGTATATGTAATATAATGCGTTAATTTTATCATAATATAAAAATAATTTTTTGAGTATGTGGTTGAGCAAAAAACAAAACACTTGGTTAAGGACGCTACTTCTTCTTCAGACAAATTATTTTGGTTTACTCCAAAATCATTTCATGGTTCGATTTTGGTCCAAAACAAGAATTATAGGATGATAATTGGGAATTAAGGATGTTATTTAGATAGGTCAGATCCCATCCAATTGGTTTTGTGTTTGTTAATAGTAGTAGAGAGGAGGTATCCTTTTATAAGTAGGATAGAGAACACACTTTGAAGTTTTTAAAAGAATGAATTTCATGAGTGTTTTTCTCTTAACAAAAGGATTAAAATATACCATATATAACATTAGAATATATAATGTCTAAATATTACCATTAAACAATAGTTAAATATGTTTTTGTTCATTTTTAACCCCTGGCTTTTTAGTTTAACCCCTCACCCCCTTCTCGGTAAACACATTTCTTCATTAACCGTGATAATAATTTTTACAGTTTTCACTATTAAATATTGTAAAACATAAGTTTAATATATTATATGAAATAAATTATCTGAATTCAATAAATGGAATCCATTTTTTCCGAATTAAACTCATAGTAGTGTGGGAATTTAAATTAATATTAAACCTGTAGACGTGTCAAAAAAAATTGTTTTCTAAAAGAAACACTTTCAAAAGATGAAAGAATTTTTATAAAAATAAAATATGAAATTTAGTACAATTCATTAATTTATATTATTTAATATATAATACTAATAATTTCACATTTAAATATGTAAAATTTTTAAACAAAAAATATTTTTAAATAAAAATTAATTGTTCATTGTTCATCATAAAAATGAAAATATTTTGAAAAAATTCAAAAACAATTACTCTAAAATGTTTTTTACAGGTAGATATAAAATATTATTAATTTTCTAATAAAATATCTAAAAGAAGTAAAATATAATTTTAAATTATTTGTTCAAAGCCTGACTAAACTACCTTTTAGAAAATATTATGTTTCAAATAATATTTTTGTATTAACTCAAATGGTTATTATTTTATTTCTAATAAATAAATGAAAAATGATTTTATTATATATATATGTAAAACATAAATTTTTTGGAATTTATTTGGTCATATTCAAACTCTCTAACTTAATGGATTGGTTATAATGGTCATGTGTAAATAATAATATTTTAACAGATCATCGTGTTTCTTTTAAACTCAATATTGTGTTCACTGAAATCTATCTAAGATATTTAATTTATTTAAAAATAAAAATGTTATAATGTCTTGGGGTGTTATATTTTCTTTTATACTTTATTTTGTGTATCATATACACTATCGAATTAGAATTTTCTCTTTTAAAATATTAGGGCTCTACACATTATAATGTTTTCCTTCCCAAGGTTATGAACTGGTGTTTTAAGTTTGATATGTCTAAAAATGGTACTATTTATTAAAAACTTAATCAGAGATGGGTTATTTATTTTATGCAACATTTATTTATGTGTCTATGTTTTCTATGAAAATGAACCACTGTGTTCTTAAAGCATTTATTATTGTGAAATGTATTGAATATTCATTTAAAATGGTGTAATATTTTTTTATGAAATGTATGGATTTCGGAATTTAATTTTTTTTTAATTTTCAAAACTTATTCCATTATAATTTTCCAAAATTTTATATGTATTTCCGTTGAAATAAAATTGTGGTATTCGATAGATTTCATTACAATTCACCCAAAATCTAAATGAATTGTGACATAGTAATCATTTATGACCTAGCTATTAAATTTTTATTTATAAATAATAATAATCAACTAATGATATATATATATATATATATAAATTCTTTAAATAATTCAAACTTATTGATTAATGAATAGTATATAAGTTCTCAATTTTTAGAGAAGTCAATTTATGCTTCAAAAATATGTTTTCTTAAAAATTAGTTATTATTTCATTTTCCAAATTTAAATATTAATTCAGTTATAAAACTTTTAATAAATTTTTTTTGAAAAAATAATGTCATTATTACATTATAGTAGAATTTTATATTTCTCTAAAAAGATTTAATTTTTAGTAAATATTGATATATCAATTTTTTTTAAAATTTGTATTTCATTTGTTTAAATACAAACATTTTTGAAGTCCCATAATGTTTGGAATTTTATTATGAAGTAAAATATGTATCTATTAATTAGGAATAATATAATTAATTAAATAATATTCGTAATTATACTTGATTTTGGTATAAGTTTATTTGCAGGCATACAAATTTTCTCTAAAAACTTTTTTTTGCCAGTAATGTATTATTATATTTGTAAATTAAAACAATATAATTTTATTAATATTTTTAAATAATTTTAGAGATTATATATTAAATAAAATATTTTAACATTCATTTTATGGGTTATTTATATCATGGAATGAATTTAAATTCATTTTTATACCTATAAAATCATTTCTCTGAAGCGGGTTTTCATTATGTTTTCTTTGATTATTTAAAATTATATTTTTATAAATTAGGAAAATTAATTCTTATGATTTGGATTAAATAATTGAAATTATATTATTTTATATAGATCAATATTTTCAAAATAATATTTATTATAATTAATTCTAAAAAAAGAAAACTTTTGTTACCATGGTTAAGATTAAAACTAGTTTATCAAGGATCATTAAGCTATGATATTGGGTTGTAAATTACTACTAAACATTTATAATTACTACTGGTAAAATATATTTCAATATTTTATTATCATAAAATTAATTTCATTTCCATTTGGATCAGTGTTATCATGAAAGTGACCTTATATAATTGAAATACTCTAATAAATTTCATCATTTTCCCACTCATCAATTATAATAGGGCCCCTCTTATCCTCCCTTATTCACACAATTTTATCCTTCCATATCATCCATGTAATAATCCAAAACCATATTATATTCATTCTCATAATCCAAGATATTATATTCTTTTTCTAAGAAAAATTATATAATGATTAAGGTGTAGGCCAAAGGAGGTCTCTCAAATAATTGGTATAAATTCTAACCAAGCTACTTCAATTTTTTTCTCTCTCTACATCCTCTAAACCTACTGTGTATAAAATGAAATGAGAAATACAGTACCACAAATATACTTGAATGTTATTATGATTATGGAATAACAAATTCTTATATATTCTCCTACAAATAGAAGATAAATGTATCGCTCCTATGTATATGTAGACTACGACCTCCATGTAATGGTATGAATCAATTTCTACCACCATATTTCATGGATGTTTATTAATATATATTTAATATATATGTATATATGATATTTTTTATATAATTTAAACTCAATAATGTTTAATTATTTTTTACATTTCTTTAATTAAATCGATTGAAAAATTAAAACATGGCTTCTGTGTGCGTACAGACTACCATTTCCACGTAGTGATATAATTCATTTTCAACACCAAATTATATGAATATTAATAAATATTTATATAATTAATGTATATTATTTTTATATGATGATAAAAATTATTTATAGGAAGTAGCTTTGATTAGTGTTTGTGAACCATAAATACATAATTAACACATACTTGTAAAATGAAGAAGTTAACACCCATAATGATGAGGTTAGTGAAATATTATTAATGAATGGGTAATTAGATTTTACAAGTAAACCATGTATGCTATTTAATAAATGAATATGGTTATGGTATAAAAATATAATAAATTTAAATTTATTTTAGAGTATATTAGATCACTTATGAATAACTATGTACTTGTGTTATGGGTTTCATGTTAAAATCTCATTTATTTACTCAGATTGTTTTTGCATTGTTTTATAATGATGACATTATATGATATATATAAGAAAATAAATTATTCATTTTCATACACTATATTTATTCATATTGATTACATTTTTTCCTTTCATTTTCCAATTTTTATGTACTCAATATATTGAAATAATTTTATAAATGAAAAAAATTCATTATTTCTCACTTCAATTAGGAATCATCTTATTCCATATTGATATTTTACATAAAAAATTTCCAATAAAATTTTTAGTATTCAACGAATTTTTATAAATAAATTTTTTATGGTTTTATCACTTTTAATAATTTTTTTAATTTAATCTTCTTGTCTTTTCCAATTAATGTACATTTTACATCTTTCAAAAAATGTGAAAGGAATATTTTTTAACATACACCACATGAATGTTTTTTCCAATCATTAGTAATTCTCTGCACATTGAAGATTCATTTACATGTTTACATGATTATTTTTAACAAAAAGATATTCCCATACTATTTTGGAAATTTTTAGATTTTAAATAATTTATTTAAAAATGAAAATTTTATTTTCCTAAAAAAGTTCCCAAATGGTATTTTAAGGTATTTTCATATATAATATTCTATATTGATTTTTCATATGATGCAAACTGGATATGATCTAAAATTATATTCCTAATTCTTTCTCAAGATGGTTTATTACTCTAATGAAGACATTTTAAGTAAACCTATTTTCCATTCTCTAGGTTAAGCATTGATTTAATGATAATTTTTTGATGATCTAGTGGTATACATAAGAATGGATCATGTTTATGTGATTGTTGGGTCAATTTATATCCATCCAATGAATTGGGTAATGATTACTATTATATGAGCTCTAAGAGTATAAAGTATGTTATCTAAATCCCAAAATAATGTATAGGAGTGGTTATCAAATTCTTAAAAGGGCGAACATGGGAAGTTATTCCAATACTAAAAGAGTCTACATTGGAGGTTATAAAAATCACAAAGTACATAAATGGGTGGTTATCCTAAGACTAACAAGTGACGAATGTCATTGTTAGTAGCCTAGATATAGTATTTCTTTTATTGTAATTATGAAACACATTATTAAAATTTTTTAATACTTTATATTATGCCAATGACACTGATACTCTATTCTCTATAATGTTCTTTGAAACCTTTATGACTCATCAATTGTGAATTGTCATGAATTATACCAAGACTCAGGTTTATATGAATTGTTTGGTTGGAATTTATAAGGTTAAGATCTTTTTCTCATGACCTTATGGTCATGATATGATTACATATGAGTATTTATTGATATCTATGATGTTTACCCTCATTAAGAATATGATCTCACTCTTTCTTATTTTTCATTTTCCCAGGGATATTATCAATGTTTTTAAGTATGAGACATTTAAGATGTATGTTAGTTAGGAAGAACTAAGTGGGATATGATGTATATATTTTATGTATCTGTGATAATAAATACACTAAAACATTGTTTTTTTGGAATGTTTCATAATGATATATAATATTCATCAAATAAGATGTAATATTTATGTATGTAGTGTATTGGTCATGATATTTTGTAAACAGTGTGGTTTAAAAGATTATTGAAACTTAGATTTGAAAAATTTAGTAAGATCATTTAGGATAAGACTATGTAAAGGAGAAAACAATATGTTATGGTAAAGAAACAAAATGTGTTTTTCATAATAAATAAATCCATATCTGGAAACTAGTATGTATATGTGGTTTTAATATATATTCTCCTAGACAAAATATACTTAATATGGTAAATTATGAAATAACTCGATTGTACCTGGTTCATGAGGAACAATCCTAGGACTAAAAAATAGGATAAAAACTATTGTGGGAGGTTCATGGTTTAATTTAAATTTTCATTATGAACCTATTGAATGATCTTAAGACATAACAACCATGGATGACATAATTTAAACTTATGGATTCAATGATTTAAAAGTATGTTTCATGATTTATATATCCTATAAATTATTTTCATGATTATATTATTTACCATTTTTATTACTATTATTTATTATAAGATTTTTCTTTTATCTATTGTATATAACAAGAAGGAACCATGTTTACATTTATTGTGAAGGACAATATAATGATTGTCTATCTAAGAAAATGAATCTTAGGTGAGATGGAATTCAATATATTATTATTGTCCTTTAAAAAAATTTAGATTCCAAGAATCATACTAATTTTCCCAAATGGGAAAACAAGGGAAAATGTTTTTTCAGTCATTCATGAGGTTTAGTCCACTATATTTTAGTGGGTTTTCTAATCAAATAATTTTTGAGAAATAGATCATTACCACAAAAATTATATTTTTCATTCTCTAGTAACAAAATTTTAAAAATTAATTTAAAATGTATATTGTTCGAAGGGTGAAGAATTTTATTGGTGGGATCTCATGAATAAATTAAAGAAGTGGTAATAAATTGTCCCAATGTATTGGGATGATATTTGGAGATTATTTTTTAATAAGTACATTACCTATATTTTTTATATAAGAAAAACTATATTCCTTGAGATAGAATCTTCTTGAATTGAAAAATAAGGATGAATAATTCATTAGTACCTAAAAGGAAAATTTTAGAAGAATTTTGAGGTATTATTCATGTTTTATCCTTGAATAATAATACATGATAGATTGACTATTTAGTGTCTTAAATCAAAGTATCTGAATAGAGTTATCCATAAGTGGCATTTAGTATCTATGAATAAATCATTAAATGTGATACCAAGGTGGAAATATTTATTGGAATCACATATCAATCACTTGGTATTAATAATAAATGATATATGGATTTAAAATATAATTATAATAATAAAAACCATATAGAGAAAATGAATATTGTACCTTTAAGTCAATAGTGTGGTAAGAAACATAGGGGGAATTGTATTATGGGGATTAGTAAATTGTTTACGTATAGAGTGGATCGACATTATGAAATTTAATTCTAATTTAATGGGAAGAATTTATCTGATTATGTGATTGGTGATTCATCTCCATATAATACACCACCTACACTCTAGAGTTTAAAATGTAAGGGTAATGTAATTACGTTAACAACTTCTTGAAACCAATGATTAATAATGATGATGGATGTCAAAACCCGATTAATCCTAATAAATAAGTGGAATCTTAAGTGATCACTGTTGCCGATGTGGGGTATGAAAATGAATTAGTAATAGGTGAACTTATTATCCACTATATAACTACTAATATCTTATTTGATCATTGGTCTACCAAATCTAAAATATTTAAAGAATTTTCTATTTGTATCACAATATGACCTTAATGATTAGTTGTTAAATAATTTGTAAAAATTTATAATGATATTATTATCACATATAAAGTCTATTATTCTTATCTAATAGATGTTTTAGAGAATGCGCTTCATGATAATATTTTTATTCTACCTCTAGTTGAATTTAATACAGTTTTTTGAATTAATTGGATTTCTTTATATAAATATCATTTTAATTTATCGGTATTTGAAGTCATGTTTTATATTCTAAATAAACCCATGATTATATAATAGTGTGAGGATAAATATCAATATCAAAAGTAAATTAGATTTATTACATGTGTATTGGTTCACATTATAATGAGGTATTTACCTGAGATGGTTGTTCAAAAACTTGACATAGAATATATGCCAATTATATAAAATGTTTTTTAGGTATTTCCAAAATATTTTCATAGTATTCCTCTAAATAATTAATTTTGGTTATCAATACAACTTATAAATGGTGAAACACTTATTTCAAAGACTCCATGTAGAATGGCCCTGATTGAGTTATAGTAATTGAAGAATCAACTCTAATAGAATCTTGATATGGTATTCACTCATCCCTCTATATCACTATGGGAATCACTAAATCAATATGTTAATAATAAATAAAGATCAATTTGAATATGTATTGATTATAGGGAACCTAACCAGACCACAATCATGAAAAAGTATCATTTCACCCATAATGATGATTTTATTAATAAATTACGAGGAGATCAATATTTTTAAAAGATTGATTGTTGGTCTGGATAATATCATTTCCGGCTCAATAGTTACGACATTCCCAAGACAACCTTATGTTTAGGTTGTGGTCACTTTGAATTATCAATGATTCCATTTTTTATTACTAATTCCCCATATCATCATTGATTTAATGAATAATGTCTTTATATATTACACTAAACATTTTTGGAAGTCTTTATAGAAAATATTCTTATATATTATAAGAGAATGGAATATTATGAATATCATTTATAGATTTAACCAAATACACTAAGGAATGTGAATTTGTATGCAAAATTACAAAGTGTGAATTTTCAAAACATAAAGATTATTTTTTGGGTTATATATTTTCATGTAAAAGTATATTAGTGGATCCACCAAATAAAGAATTAATTGAATAGTAGAACAGCCTAACCATTATTACTGAGATCCATTATTATCACTTATTGGCTGGAAATTATTTATTATTTTTGAATAATTTCTCATGTATATCTAATCAGATCATAATGTTAATAGGTAAATCAATCATGTTCCTCTATATAAATTAATGCGACCAAAATTTCAAGGAATTTAAGAGAAGGATGGATATTGCACCTATTCTCACACTACTTTGCAATGGAGAAGGGTCTCTGATTTACACTCATAAATCAAAGAAGGGGTTGGGATAAGATTGGACAAATAATTATACTGCAATATCCTATTCCTTATATAAATTAATTTTTCAAGAGAAAATTTCCTCAATGATTTTGATTTTATAGTGGTAATTTTTTCATTAATTATTTAGAGGCATTATATTTATGGAGAAGTCTACCACATATATATCAATAGTAAATGTTTAATTTATATATTCTACAAGAAAAATTTGAATATATACCATAGAACATGAATGGATTTTATTAAATATTATGACTTTTCAAAACATTATCACCCTATGAATGAGAAAATGTTGGATGATTCATTGATTTGAAATGATCATGCTAGCTTATCGATAATGGGGATCATAAAATTTCCAATATCTTCGAATTTATAGAGGATAGACCATGAGATCATGAAATAAGTGGAGATGTAATATCTTACACAAATATGTGTTCTAAAATATATCCATGTAATGATTCATGACATGTAAAAGGAGAGTGCATAGCTATAAAAGAAGGTAATAAATGTTCTTAAGTTCAACCATAATTATTATGGAGTGGTAAGGGTTAAGAGCCAAGTATGTTTATAATCAATATTGGTCTAGATTAAATATAATTTATAATAATATCATATCTCATTATAATCTATTCATCATGAATGTATAAATTTATATAAAGATATGAAAGGGTGTTTTTGGTGGGAAAACATAAAGGGGGATATTTTAGATTATGTATCTTACTGATTGGTATATCAAAATGTTTAGGATGATATACATAATTCAAAGGGTGTTACAACCATTACCCATGCCTGAATGGATATTAGAAACCATCACCATGTATTTTTTCATTAGACACCCCAAAACATATAAAGGAGATAATGTATTTGGGTTTTAATTGATCACCTTAAGATATCGACACACATAATTGACATCAGATAATAACCCTCTATTTATCATATTTCTCGGAAATATTTTAAGTAAGTTGTATGGTTTCAGGGAGTGCTATATTCTATTATAGTTGATTATTATCCGAGGTTTACCTTGAAGTTCTATTGAATTCTTCAGAAGGATATTGATATAGAGTTGTCTTTCATTCATCTTATCATTTTCATGTAGATAGTTAGTCTAAGAGAACCATTCAGACCATGGAGGACATGTTGATGTCCTTTTTTCTTATTTTCAAATATTTTTGGGTCAACACTGTCCACTAATTGAGTTTTCTTAAAATAATAGTTTGGGTCATAATGAGTAACTCAAGAGGGGTAAATTGAGTTCCAAAATAGTTTTGTTCAAAATTATGTTAATGTAAAATCCCTTTAAATAATATAAACTACCGAATTAACTAAAATATAATATTTACATTATATTTATCCTTTAAAAGGTTTTCGTAAAACTGATTAAATTAGTTAAAATATTGTTTAAAATTACCTTAACTCTTGAAATAATTTTACTTAGATAAGAAAATATCTACTCTATTTATGATTAATTATCGAAGTAATACAATTTTTTTTATATATAAGAGTAATCTAGGATATAATATTAAAAAAATATAAGGACACATAGGAATAAACAAGAGGTTCAGTCTCAAGGTGAGACTTAATCCCCTTCACATGTAAATAACCCACTACCAAGAACAATTAAAATAAAATAAAATAAATCCAAAACCAGGATTATGTATATAGTCAACTGCAACAAACTGCCTTGGATAAAAAGCCTCTTCCATAGTTATTGGTGGGATTTAAGAATAGTACAGGTCACACAGAGACCTCTTATATTATCACACTGGGAAATAAATTGAGTAAGAAGAGAATAACTTGTAGTCTCCAGAAACATGAAAGAGACTGTGTGTTTGGGATAATAGAAAAAAATACATCTCTCAAAATTAAAATTGACAGAACAACTATGAATAGAAAAATATCAATTTTATATTTTCTGTAAGTTTGTAGCAATCTAGTCATCACTTGTGAGGGGTCTATGCATTGTTATGAAAAATTGAATTAAAACAATGGATTTTAGAAATATGAATGTATATTTTAGTTGATCTATGTTTGATGTATCAATCAATCAAAATAATGAGTTATGTGATTTTGTTTCTATGATATTCACATAATTTGAATCAACATGTTCGTAAGAATTCACAAATTAAGTTTCAAAATCCACTGTAGGTTTTTTCATTAGAAATATATCGTATCTGCTAGTTATAGTATATATTGTTATATATTTGAGATGGTAATATTTTTTGAATGTATATAATCATTGGTTAGAGTAGATCCACTATGGTTGGATATTATTTTACTAAGTCTTTAAGACTAGTTCAAACTATCCAATATTAGACATAGCCATTGATCCATTCCCCAAAAAATCCTCAGACGAAAATGGTAACAAAAAGCTAGTGGTGACTCAGTATTTGGCGGTAAATCACCTATAGTGGTGACCCCACTGGCAGAAATGGAGACTCTTCTATACAGGTATCTCTTATAAGAACTTTCTCATGTTGGATGTTATAGTGACTTAGTCTCATGGTAGCTTAGCCTAGGGGTAACCGTTCTTCATGTCTAGAAGTTGATTGTCTTGGTGGTAATAGTGTCTCCTAGAAAACAGTGAATTTACATTATACTTAGTATATATATCATAGAAGTAGTCTTATCATATAAAATTCTATTGTACAACATGTGAAACATCACTACTAAAATAATCATGGTTTGTGACCATTAAATAAGTGATTGTCAAACACACTCTATACAGGGAGGTGCCAACATTCTCTACCATTTTGTTGATCAAAAGACATGGAATTTTATAAATCATTTACTAAATGAGTAATAATAAACAATCATAGATTCATTTTATTTTAAAAACTATATTCTTACCAATATAAAACATATTGTCAAATTTATCTCCACCATTGAGTTTATGAAAAATCAAAAATAGATGTATAACATAGATTTAGAATAGAAGAACACAAGGATTTTGCATTATATAGTTTAAAAAAGTATATGATTACAAAAATATAAGCATGAGATGGAAAATAAAAACTATCCCTATCTAAAAAATAACATCAAAATAGAATATCTATGTAGAAGATGAGGGCTGATAAACATTCTCCTTCTCGTTGTCTTTAACTCTTTCTATGTTGTCATGTGACGAGACTATAGAATTGTATATTAAGGAAAATGTTTTAATGGATGGTTGAGTGGTAGTAGGAGTAAGTGGTTCTCAGAAAACAACTGGTATGATTTTTTATATTTTTTCAACCAGTGAGAATCTCAGAGGATGATTTGTGGAGGTATAAGACTATCTGATTGAGTTATTAGTGTAGTTATGTAATGAACTGAGTTTGTGGATGTGGTAGAAAGAATTTTCAAAATAGACATTTCTTCTCTAGTAATTATAGTTGGTTTTATGGACATGGCGGTAGTCTTTTAAGAGGTTTATTAGGTTAAAAATTATCTACCCTCCCTTATCTATCACATTAAATAACCCTTCCTTCTCATCCATAAATCATATAATATAAGGTGTGAGAACCTTTAGTGGAATCACCAGTTCTTTGAAGGATTGTTTTCATGTGGTATCCTCAAGATCTCTAAATTAAATTTGAAATTATCATAAATTTCATGCTTGGTATAGATCCTTGACAATTATTACTTGATAACTTTCTTTATGAATTTTTTATCATTTACATTATCTTCAGCAAAGCCTCTTATGAAATCAAGGATATGTTTCCCATTAATATGTATCTTCCAAAATTTATATTCATTATTTGTAATGACCAAAAGTTTCGTTAATGGAAATCCCTCTTGATCTAATTAAATGTCTCTTTATGTTTATATAAAATGTCAACTTATTTGGTTTTATGTTAAGAATTTTGACCATTGGTAATATAGCCATTGAACAGTGATCAAATGATTAGTATAAATATAGGACTTTAACAAATCCAATTTACTCAGACAAAGGAAGCGATGGCCTCATCCAGTAGAATTGCCCCATATGAAGCCCATTTGTCGGAGCTCGGAAAAGAGGTGGTGTCTTTGGGCTTCGCTCTTGACTAAGCCCAAGCTGAGCTTCATCATGTCAAGCTTGAACGTGACCGACTATGGGAAAAGTAGAAGTTGATTGAAATTACCACACGAGCGATGTTATCCGAGCCACCCCAAGAGTCTATCACCATCGCACAACTTACCCTTAGGTATTATGTGGCTGTTTTAAGGGGTTATGTAACAAATAAATAGTACTATGTTCATGTATATTATTTTTGTATATAATAATGAATATAATTTCTAGTCATTTTTGATACATTGTAAATAGTTTTTAAAGTACAAATAGTGTTTTTTGTTATTATTTAATTAAGAATTATATATTATTAAATTAAGGGATTTTTAATTAAATAATATTTTAATAAATTATTATTATTATTATTAAATTAATTTATATTAAATATAAATGATCTTATAATTTTAGGAATGCAATTATAATTTTTATTAAAGTTTGAAAGCCATTTCTGTCAAAACCTGTGAATTTTCGATAAATGTCAGTTTTTATTTTAAAAGTGAAAAATAACATTTTAGAAAATTATTTAGATAAAATAAATGTTATTTCATGAATCAGGATGTCAAAATTATCCAATGGTGAATTTTTCATAATTTTCTGAGACAGTCAAATATTAGGGTAAAAATTAAATACCGTTTAAATATATAATGTGTTTTATGACATCATAATGTCCCAATAGTGGTGTAATAGAATACTATAATCTTTATGTTCGTCCAATATATGTTTTAACATTAAAATAATGTTATTTTTGGGTTTGTTTGACTTACTTTTCAAAGCATTAAAGGACCCCTCAATACTTATTCAACACCTTGCCTTTTAAAATTAATTTCCATGGGAGTGTGACTCACCTCCACATAATCAAACCTAATATTTTATGTTCGGATTTTGGCCTTATAAAATATTTTTTTCCTCTTCCATTTTCCAAAAACCATGGGTAAAAACCATGGGATGGTTTGTGGTTTGGATTAATTTAATGTAAGGGGACCCAAACCTAAATAATAAAGAATTCCCTCACCTTTCCTATATAAACCCAACCAAGCTCCCACTTCCCCCTCACTCAAAGCCCTTGGAGTTCGTCCAACCTCTGCCATACTAAGCTCCCATGAAGCCTCTCATAAGCCTCTCTCTAGCCTTTTTAAGCACACTTCCAAGTAAGGGTTTTTTCTTCCTTTCTCTTTTTTGTCAATTTTATTTAAGTTTTATTGCCCTTTTAATTTCAATTATGAATGTTGGGGTATGGTTTTTCACCTCCCCCATATTGACCTCTTATTTTTTGAATTATGGGAGACCCCTTTCTCTATCATTAAATGCCTCCCATGTATACCCGTTATTATGCCGATATTCCGAAAGGAACTTCTCTCTCTTCTTTTACATTCAAGCAATAATTTTGTATCATGAATCCAAATTCCATTAAAATTGTTGGGACATGTATCTATATGACCTCCTTACTGTCCATTACATGTAAATATGATTAGTAACCCCTTTCTCTCTCATCAACCATTTTTATTAATTCTTATGTCACCCTGTTACGCTACCGAAATCACACCGATTTTCTAAGCCAATGCCGTTGTGTAGTGGATACCATGCCCATTTCTCCATCAAGGGTATCCACCTTTATGCATATCTACTTATTTATTAAAAAGTTTCATGTATTAATTCGACATTCCTTTATTGGGGAATAAATGATTATGTCTTATGAATCCATGTTTTATGATCCATGTGGCACACTTCTACATTAAATGAAATGTTTAAGAAGGGTGTTCCCTTATAGCGCTCCAATGCATTGGGTAAAGTATAGTATCATGATATGTCATGTGCAATGAGTGTTGACTCATGCTAAATCAAGTGAAACAAGGGTTTACTCATGATTCATGTACAATGAGAATTTTCTCATGCTCTATGTGTAATGAGCCTTGGATCATGCTAATTCCATGTTAAGTGTTGTTGCCACAATTCCATGTTATGATTATCATGCTTTATCATGCCTTTATGTTCATGTTTCTTTTATGCTCTATTTATATGCCTATTGTCTAACATGTATTGTACTCCTCATGTTATTCCATGTGTACTCCCTTACTGGGCTTTATAGCTCACCCTTTTCTTATGCATGTCCTCAGGTTATCCCATGCAATGCTAAGTACGAGGGAATGTAGTGGTCATGTAAAAGAAGTTTTCAATAAAGATGTTGTATTTCATGTTTTAAGTTTTTATGTAATTATCTGAAGCCCCAAATACACTAATCCTCTCGATCTTCTTTGTTGTATCAAGTGATGTTTTATGTAATAAACAATGTTTAAGTTTGTAATAAAAGAAGGGTTGCCGTAGTTGGTATTAGAGGATAGGTTTAGTTATTTTTGGGATTAGGAAACCCTAGTATAGACTTAGATACAAGACTACGTATAATAAAAACATCCCTAAGTTTTGGTAAGTACTGAGTAAGTGGTTTGTCAAAAAAATATATCCCTGTCTGGATACGGTCAGGTAGAGGCGGCTCTGGCACAGATGTATCCTAGGGGTAAAACCTGAAAACACCGCTTGGAGCTAAACTCGAACGGGAACTGGTGCATGTCAACGGGCCTTCCTACAGTCTTAGTTACGACACTCCCGGGGGATATGTTTTGATAAATTCAAAATCTTAGTGTGAACTTTTATTAATGGAATTAAAAAAAATTCCCCTACGAATATATGTTAAATATAGATCATAAAAACCCTAGATTGAAGCCTATAGACACATGAGTAAGGAAATAAAAGTTTATTTATAAGTCATCAACCATTGTCTTTGGATTAACCCTTATGTGTTACCCCCTAACATTCCTTTTATTCCAGCCAATGTCTGGTAATAGGAGGACTCGGGCTAACAACCGATGTGAAGATCAATGTGATGATGTACTAATGAGATGCCCAATCCAATGGGAGCGAGAATCGTGAAATTTGTTACACTTCTCTCTCAGCTTACTCAAGCTTTAAATAGAAACACGGGTCAAGAGGAACGTCCAAACCCCCATAAGAAGGAACAAGTCTCTATAGAGAGCTTCATGAGGCAAACGCCTCCTACTTTTAGTGGATCATCTGATCCCATGATCGCTGAAAAATGGATCAACTCCATTGAAAATATCTTCTCCATCCTTCAATGTTTTGAACAAGAGAAGGTTCTCCTGGCTGCTTATCATATGGAGGGTGAAGCTGATCAATGGTGGACATTGATCAAAAATACGAATCCTGATGAGGATATCGATGTGTTGGAATGGAAGAATTTCTGGAAGATGTTTTTCGATAAATACTTTCCACGCACCCTCTAGCTTATGATGGAAAGGGAATTCCTTTCCCTAAAGCAAAAAGATGAATAATCTGTTGGATCGTATGAGGAAAACTTCACAAGGCTTGCATGATACGCTTCCGTCTTTGTCGTTACCCCTGAATGCAAGGTTGACCGCTTCTTTGGTGGGCTGAATTCTAGCTTGTAGAAAGCATTAGCGATCCGTGACTTCGACAGCTATGAGGAAATTGTCCGATGTGTCCTCAAGGTCGAAATGGAGATCGGGGAATCACAATGGTACCAAGGGGACAAGAAGCATAATGTGGACTTCAATGCTGGTGGTCTGGTGGATAAATCCAACGGTGCTAAGAAGATCCAGCACCCCACTTTCCAAAAGTGCGGAAAGAAGAACCCTGGAAATTGCCTTAAGGGGACGAGAAAATGATTCTGGTGCGGAAGATAAGGGAACCCAGCAGTTAAATGTTGGCAAGAAAGACCCACGGCTGCGACAGAGGAGAGGAACGCTCCGTTCGAAACTCAACACGTTGTTCAATGATACAAATTCAAAGAAACTGGTCATTTTGCAAATCAGTGACCTAATCCAAGCTTTTTCGGAGACAACCAACAACCTTCAAGGCAGCAAGGAAGAGCTTTTGCCATCACTTCTACCGAAGTGAACCCCGAAAACGAAGTGGTGACCTGTACGCTAGTTATTCATTCAGGAATAGAGAACACACTTTTTGATTCAGGTTCTATGCATTCTCTTATATCTCGAATGTTTAGTAGAACAATCCCAGCACCACCACAAATCATGGAAGTGAAGATGTCGGTGAGTATGGAAAATGGGGCAATCATTACATCCAATGAATATAAGTCCTCCCCTGTTATAGTCTGTGGATAGAATTTCTTGGAAAACCTCGCCATACTCCCTCCGGTGGAATTTAATACAATTCATAGCATGGATTGTCTTTACTTATATAGATCCAATATAAATTGTTGGGAGAGGGAAATCACACTCCATATGGAGAATCGACCCCCGATTCTTTACAAGTGTCAGGAGGAAGATGAATCTCCTTTAGCTCCATCATCTAAAGCATGGATATTACTTCCCTATGAGCACGCGTATCTGGCTCAGATGATTGAGTCCATGGAAGAAACCATCCTTGAAGAAATTCCTATTGTGAGGGAATTCGCGGAAGTGTTTCCCGAGGAACTTCCTGTTCTTCTCCTAGAAGAGATGTGGAGATCTCAATTGAACTTATACCTGGGGCACTACAAATATCCAAGAATCCATATAGAATGGTTGTTGTTGTGCTTGAAGAGCAGAGGAAACAACTACAGGAGAATCTGGATAAAGGCTTTATACGCCCAAGTGCTTCACCATGGGGTGCACCAGTCCTCTTCGTCAAGAAGAAGGATGGGTTAATGCGGCTTTGCATCAATTATCGTGAACTTAACAAAATCACGATAAAGTACAAGTATCCTCTCCCAAGAATTGATGACTTGTTCGATTAGCTTCAGGGACCACAATAATTCTCCAAGGTGGACTTGCGGTCGGGATATTATCTAGTAAGGGTAAAGAAGGAAGATGTCCCCAAGACTGCTTTTCGTACAAGATACGGGCACTATGAATTCATATTAATGCCTTTCAGACTCACCAATGCTCCAGAAATATTCATGGACTTGATGAATAGAGTCTTTAAAGATTACCTTGACAAATTTGTGGTAGTCTTTATAGATGATATTCTAATATACTCCAAAACCAAGGAGGATCATGAGGAGCATTTAAAAACTATACTAGAGTCTTTTTGAAAGGATAAGCTCTATGCAAAGTACAGAAGGTGTGAGTTCTGGTTGAAGAAGGTCTCATTTTTGGGTCATAGAATCACAAGTAATGGGATATCTTTGGACCCCTCCAAAACAGATGCAATTGAGGGATGGTTGAGGCCAACATCGGTAACAGATATTTGTAGCTTCTTGGGGTTAGTTGGATATTATCGACGTTTTGTGAGAAATTTCTCACTATTATCCAACCCTCTTACCAAGCTAACTCGAAAGGGAGTAAAGTTTTCTTGGAGTGATGAATGCGAAGAAAGCTTCAATGAGTTGAAAAAGAGCCTCATCATTGTGCCCGTGATCACATTACCCACAAGTGGGGAAATTTTTGTGGTATTCAGTGATGCTTCAAAGAAGGGATTTGGATGTGTGCTGATGCAGAATGATAAAGTGATATCTTATGCCTCAAAGCAGTTGAAAATCAATGGGCAAAACTATCCAACGCATGATCTGGAGTTAGCGTTGGTGATCTTTGCCTTTAAAATCGGGCGAAATTATCTCTATGGGGAGAAATGTGAGATATATACTGTCCACAAGAGTTTTAAATATATAT
This sequence comes from Viscum album, assembly GCA_963277665.1. NCBI lineage: Eukaryota > Viridiplantae > Streptophyta > Magnoliopsida > Santalales > Viscaceae > Viscum > Viscum album. The sequence continues at coordinate 527,986,074 of OY728150.1, forward strand.
TCACACAGAAAGAGATTAATATGCGCCAGAGAAGATGGATATCGCTCATCAAGGATTGTGACTGTTCAATACATTACCACCCTGGGAAAGCGAACAAGGTGGCAGATGCCCTAAGTAGAAAGGACCCAGTGATTCTCTCAATGATGAGAATTGATAAGGATCTAATCTTCTTAGACTTGATGAAGATGGATGTGGGAATCATAAATAAGGGAACATCATAAATCCTTTCACAAATCATTACTCAATCATCTCTTTTAGAAAGGTTAAAGGATGCTCAAAAGGATGATGTGGGAATTCAAGAAAAAGTGGAAGCTATCAAAAAAGGGAAATCTTCAGAGTTTAATGTTAATGAAGAAGGAATTGTGCGGTTTGGGAAAAGAGTATGTGTTCCATCGAGTCCGGAGATGAAGAAGGAACTTTTGGATGATGCACATAGTTCAAATTTCTCTATTCACCCAGGGAGCACAAAGATGTATCGAGATATCCGAGAAAATTTTTGGTGGGATAATATGAAAAAAGAGATCGCTGAATATACATCAAAGTGTCTAGTGTGTCAGAAAGTGAAGGAAGAGAGGTAGAAGTATAAGGGGCTGATGCAACCATTTCCCATACCAGAATGAAAATCGTAGAACATCACCATGGCCTTTGTCACTGGACATCCAAGGACATCCAAAGGCAACAATGCAATCTGGGTTGTTGTGGATCGTCTTACAAAGACTGCACACTTCATTGCTATTCTAGAAGATTTCTATTTGGATCAACTGGCACAGATATATATTAGGGAAGTGGTAAGGTTGAATGGAGTACCACTATATATTGTGTCTGACAGAGATCAAAGATTCACCTCTAAGTTTTGGAAGAGTCTTCAACATGCTCTGAATACTAAAGTGAACTTCAGTATGGCCTATCATCCTCAAACTGATGGCCAATCTGAGCGGACTATCCAAACACTTGAGGATATGTTGAGAGCATGCTCAATGGACATTAAAGGAGTTTGGGATCAACATCTTCCTCTAGTTGAGTTCTCTTATAATAAAAATTTCTACTCAAGCATCCAAAAGGCACCATATGAAGCCCTTTATGGGAAAAGGTTCAGAACACCAGCGTGTTGGGATGAGGTCGCTGGATGTAAGTTGCTTGGACTGAAGATGGTCAAGGAAATGTTGGGGAAGGTGAAAACCTATCAGCAGCATATCAAGGCTGCCCAGAGTCAACAGAAGAGTTATGTAGATAATCGTCGATGAGACCTTGAGTTTAAAGCTGGAGACATGGTTTTTCTATGCATATCTCCGTGGAAGTAGGTCATGAGGTTTGGAAAGAAAGGGAAGTTAAGTCCAAGGTACATCGACCCCTTTTAGATTCTTTATCGTGTTGGGGTTATGGCCTATAGACTAGCACTTCCACCTTCCATTGCCAATGTACATGATGTATTTCATGTATCCTTCTTAGGGAAGTATATACCGGACCCTTCACATGTACTCTCTTCTATGGTGGTACAATTGGAAGATGATCTTTCCTATGAGGAGAAACCAGTGAAGATCTTAGATCGTAGAGAAAAAGTTCTACGAAATAAGACAATGCCCCTCGTCAAGGTGTTTTGGAGAAACCACAAGTTTGAATAAGCGACTTGGGAATCAGAGGATATGTTGAATCTGAGTTACCCACAATTGATTTAGCGTGGGACAAGGAAAATTTCGAGGGCGAAATTTCTTAAGGGGGAATATTGTAGTGACCCAAAGTTTCATTAATGGAAATCCCTCATGATCTAATTAAATGTCTCTTTATTTTTATATAAAATGTCAACTTCTTTGGTTTTATGTTAAGAATTTTGACCATTGCTAATATAGCCATTGAACAGTGATCACTTGATTAGTATAAATATAGGACTTTAACAAATCCAATTTACTCAGACAAAGGAAGCGATGGCCTCATCCAGTAGAATTGACCAATACAAAGCCCATTTGTCGAAGCTCGGAAAAGAGGTGGCGTCTTTGGGCTTCGCTCTTGTCCAAGCCCAAGCTGAGCTTCATCATGTCAAGCTCGAACGTGACCAACTACGGGAAAAGTGGAAGTTGATTGAAATTACCACTCGAGCGATGTTATCCGAGCCACCCCATGAGTCTGTCACCATCACACACCTTACATTTAGGTCTTATGCGGCTATTTTAAGGGGTTATGTAACAAATAAGTAGTATTATGTTCAAGTACATTATTTTTGTATATAATAATGAATATAATTCTAGTCATTTTTGATACATTGTAAATAGTTTGTAAAGTACAAATAGTGTTTTTAGTTATTATTTAATTAAGAATTCTATTTTATTAAATTAAGGGATTTTTGAATTAAATAATATTTTAATAAATTATTATTATTATTATTAAATTAAGTTTTATTAAATATAAATGATTTTATAATTTTATGAATGCAATTATAATTTTTATTAAAGTTTGAAAGCCATTTCTGTCAAAACCTGTGAATTTTAGATAAATGTCAGTTTTTATTTTAAAAGTGAAAATTAACATATTAGAAAATTACTTAGATAAAATAAATTTTCTTTCTGGAATCAGGATGTTGAAATTTCCCAATGGTGAATTTTTCATAATTTTCTGAGACATTCAATTTTTTGGGTAAAAATTAAATAAAGTTTAAATATATAACGTGTTTTATAACATCATAATGACCCAATAGTGATGTAATAAAATACTATAATCTTTATGTTCGGACAATATATGTTTTAACATAAAAATAATGTGATTTTTGGTTTGTTTGAATTACTTTTCAAAGCATTAATGGACCCCTCAAGACTTATTCAACACCTTGCCTTTTTAAATTAATTTCCATGAGAGTGTGACTCACCTCCACATAAGCAACCCTAATATTTTAAGATGTTCGGACTTTGGCCTTATAAAATATTGTTTTCCTCTTCCCTTTTCCAAAAACCATGGGCAAAAAACATGGTATGGATTGTGTTTTGGATTAATTTAATGTAAGGGGACCCAAACCTAAATAATAAAGAATTCCCTCACCTTTCCTATATAAACCCACCCAAGCCACCACTTCCTCCTCACTCAAAGACCTTGGAGTTCGTACAAACTCTACCCTACTCTCTCTATAATCCTCCCAAGGTTCCCCAAGCTCCCAAGAAGCCTCTCACAAGCCTCTCTCTAGCCTTTGGCAGCACACTTCCAAGTGTGTGTTTTTTCTTCCTTTCTCTTTTTTTGTCAATTTTCTTTAAGTTTAATTGCCCTTTTAATTTCAATTATGAATGTTGGGGTATGGTTTCGCACCTCCACCATACTATCCTATTATTTTTTTAATGATGGGAGACCCCTTTATCTCTCATTAAATGCCTCCCATGTACACCCGTTACTATGACGAAATTCTGAAAGAAACTTCTCTCTTCTTTTACATTCAAGCAATAATTTTGTATCATGAATCCAAATTCCATTAAAATTGTTGGGACATGTATCTATATGACCTCTTTACTATCCATTACATTTAAATATGATGATTAACCCCTTTCTCTCTCATAAACAGTTTTTATGAATTCTTATGTCACGTCGTTACGCTGCCAAAATCGCACCAATTTTCTAAGCCAATGCCGTTGTGTAGTGGATACCATGACCATTTCTCCATCAAGGGTATCCACCTTTATGTACCTTTACTTATTGATTAAAAATTTTCATGTATGAATTCCAAATTCCTTTATCGTGTAATAAATTATTATGTCTTATGAATCCATGTTTTATGATCCATGTGGCACACTTATGCATGAAATGAAATATTTAAGAAGGGTGCGCCCTTATAGCGCTCCAATGCATTGGGTAAAGTATAGTATCATGATACATCATGTGCAATGAGTGTTGAATCATGCTAAATCAAGTGCAATGAGGTTTTACTCGTGCTTCATGTGCAATTAGGATTTACTCATGCTTTATGTGCAATGAGCCTTGGCTCATGCTAATTCCATGTTAAGTGTTGTTGCCACATTTCCATGTTATGATTATCATGATTTATCATGCCTTTATGTTCATGTTTCTTTTATTCTATATTGATATTCCTATTTTCTAAAATGTATTGTACTCCTCATGTTATTCCATGTGTACTCCTTTACTGGGCTTTATAGCTCACCCTTTTCGTATGCATGTGCTCAGGTTATCCCATGCAATGCTAAGTACGAGGGAATGTAGTGGTCATGTAAAGGAAGTTTTCAATAAAGATATTGTATTTCATGTTTTAAGTTTTTATGTAATGATCCTAATCCCCAAATACACTAAACCTCTCGATCGTCTTTGTTGTATCAAGTGATGTTTTATGTAATAAATCATGTTTATGTTTGTAATAAAAGCAGGGTTGCCATATTATTGCTCACATAACCCCTAAATTTTTTTATTTCTACCTTAATTATTTGTTGTAACATATATCTATAATGTCTAACTGTAGTTGGTGGATGTGTAGTTGATGTAGATGCAGATAAGTCATATTATCCAAATTCTGAGATATATAATTCACAAACTTTGAAAGAGATCATGTCAGACCCTCTACTATTTTTCTCAAAACATCAACTTATTTTTCAAAGGTCATATTTACAACATCCATTTCCTAAATATGATACCTTATTCATGGTTACATATGTGAGATAACAAGAATATCCAAATATCTAGTGCTCTTTTCACAATGTTTGGATATTGGAGATGGTTGAGATCTCAAGGTACTTAGAAAATATGAAATCATGTTCTGTCTCATAGAGTCTAATTCTAAATTCAAATTTTAATGTAATGAAAAAAAATTATCATGGGTCACTACATTAGGAGGAATAATAGGTTGAACATGTAGAATGGGTGAAAAAATGTTCTCATCATATAAGTCATCCCTAGTCTAACAAAACCTAGATAATTCTCATATTCTCCAAAAGAACTATCTAATGGTATAACATAAGGTAGTATAGATGTTTCATTGGGATATTGGGAATGCTAACTAATTTTAATTATTGAGGGAACAATGTTTTTCTATTGTAGTTGAAATTTGACAATTTGTGGAGAATGATCCAACAGAACAGACTGCTTAACTAGAATGGTAGTCAACTCCCCCCCACATACAGTCTCTAGAACAACTATAAATGATGTTGGAACATTAAGAATCATGGTATCCTTCAGTTGATTTTTATATCTATGATAACTAGATAACATAGGTGAATACTATTGATTTTAAACTAAATGTTATTTAGGATATTGATCATTTCAATTTTTATCCCTGTCCTCATGATCAAAACCGAATTTTTTATCATCTTTGTGATTAGGGCCACCATTATTTATCCCATCATTAGAATCCTCATCATCGTGGTGATCTTAATGCTAATACTCATCATCCTGGATGGAATATTCATTATACCATTCAATATGTAAAATATCTTTATATAATTCTTTAGAAACAATATTATTACCCCCATTAAAATTCTCATCACATGAAGTCTTATAGGAAGACAATTTAAACATAGCTTCTTCAAAACTAGTAGTGTTTTCTTCGTCATCATTTTATGATAAAATATATTCATTGTTAGAAGAGAGCCTATTGAACTGACTTGCCAACTTGATACTCTAGGTTGATATTTAAAGATCTCGGATTCACTCCCTTCTTTAACAGAAATAGCTTCTTCTTCTTCCATTGAAGCTTTATCCCTTTCAAAATCATGACCAAATTATTGAGATTCTTTTTCGGACTCAAGACTAGGATCCCTAATGTATTTAGGTATTATAGGACGATTGATTGGACTGAACTCATCAAAAACATTATCATTATATGTCACACATTATCCCATCCATTGGTTCCAGCATACTCTTACCATTTTACCAATTTTTTTTGATAAAAAAAACCAATAATTTTTTCTCAACTTCTTCTCCAACATTAAAATATCTATTTTCATAAAAAATGACAGAAATAATTTCATGATATATTATAGAGTTATAACTTGATCTCTTCCAAGAGATCACTTGCTTATGGATCATAAAAAATATACATAGATTAATTCTCTTCCCTTTATTCATCAGATACATAAATTAGAAAACTTGATACCTCATTTAATTGAATTTCACATTTCTTTTACATAAAACATGTTGTACAAATTTAAAAATAAGCTTACATTCACCATCAATCGTGTAATTATAAGGACTTGTAAGTGTTTGATCTCCAATTAAATGTTGTATACAGATTTAATATTTGAAATTTTCACAATCACTCAGTATAATTCCTTAAAAATCCTCATATACTCCATTATAAAGAAACATTAATCATTTTTACCATTCTATTGAAGGGAATGAAATCTCTTCTCCATCTTTGCTGCTTCTAATTCTATCAAATTTCTTCCCAAAAAATATATCTCACATTTTGATAAATCATAAATACTAACTTTAGATAATAGAATTTATGATTTGAGGTAAATAAGTTCTGCCACTTCTATATTTCTATTACATTTAACTATATTGTATTTCTATTTACAAGCCGTTGTGAATAAATTTATTTTGCTACTTCGACTACAAGATTTATCATATATGATTTCAGTGAAAAGGATTCCAAACTTCTTAAGGATAATATCTATTACTTGGAATTCCTTGTCTCTTCTGGATTCATTTTTTTAACTCGCTTCATTTAGGATATTTGGATTGGTAGAATGCTTCTTATGGAATAAGGAAGAAGGAAGATCGGTTCCAAGGGAAGGAAAGGTTTATGATATCAAGGGTTATAAGTAGTGAATCTATTTAGAGTTATTACAATGGTTTTATCATTTAGAGATTCCAATCAAATAATAAAAAAATTAAAATTATAAAAATTTAATTAGTAATGGAAAATAGAAATTGTAATAAAAAAGGATAGATGGATCATTTAATAGTGACTTCATCAATGCTGACACATATAAATAGTGACTTCATTAATGGTGATTTCATCAATGGTGAATCACCAATGCTAAATTCATTGATACTGAATTTATAAATGGTGAATCATCAATGGTGACTTCATCAACACTAAATTCATTAACGATGACTCATCAACCAAAATTTATCATTCCTAATTCATTTTAGATGTAGTTTAATCATTAATAATTAAAATTATTGGTGAATATATCAGTTAAATAATGTTCATTTCTAATAAATTCTATTGTAATATCACCCTTTTGATAATTATCTCTCAAAAAGTGATGCCTTACATCAATGTGTTTTTTATAGAGTGAGATACTAGATTTTTGGAAATGTTTGTTGCACTTGTGCTAAAAACATTTATTGTTACATGTCTTAATTTTTATCCAACATATAGTAAAGTATGTCTTATCCAAAATATTTTTTCACAACTATATGCTAAAGCTATGTATTCAGCTTCAACAGTAGATACTGTAACCAAATTTTACTTCTTATTGTACAGGGATAATATAGATTTTCCTAAAATATGGCATGTTCCTAATGTTCTTTTTCTATCTTACATTTAACCACCAAAATCAGTATCTGAATAAATAACTAAATCAGAAGAATTCCCTCTTTGATAGAAAAATTATAAATTGTTTATATGCTTGAGGTATTTAAAAATTCTTTTGATATCTAATATATGTGACTCTTCTAGATTAAATTGAAAGAAAGAAAAAATACACACAAAAATAAAAATATTAGGATAACTGGAGGATATATATAAAAGGCTGCCAATAATAGCACTGTAACTACTATGATATAATGATTTCCCATCGTCATCATGGTGTAGTTTATAGGTGGTACTCATAGAAGTATCACTAGTTTTGGTACTTTCGAGGCCAAAATATTTTAAAATATATTTTTTGGTATTTACTTTGATTTAAGAAAACTCCTTTATTTTAAAAAATAAGAAATCAAGGAATTAATTTGAGTTCACCCATTAAATTGATTTCAAATTCATTTTTCATTAGTTTTGAAAAACCACTCTATAAGGATTTATTATTATATCCAAAAATAATATCATCTACATTTATTTTTACTATTAAAACATCTTAAAGAATTTTTGTATAATGTGGTTTTGATTAGCTATACCTTTTGTAAAAAAATTGAATAAAGAATGACGTAATCCTATAATATCAAGGATTATGATCCCTTTTTATACCCTTTAAATCTTTTGTTAATTTAAAAAAACAATTTCATAGATGGGGATTTTCCTATCCAAGGGGTCAGTCAACATATTCTAAGACATTGTTTCATTGAAAAAGATGAAGTTCCTCTTACATTCTTATTACCTAGAATTCATCATGGATAGAATCATTATTGTTCAAAGGTTCATGCTTTGATATGAAATCATGGTTATCAATTTGATTTCTAAGGGAAAATCTGGTATGCCTACCTCACTCTAGGATTCCTATTACAATATTAATAGGTGGTGTCTATGATTTTTAATGGGTCTTTGAGAAGATGGGCTAGAAGACTCAAGGTCTTCTCTTAGTTCAGGTTCTTGCTGATTACTGGTTGATCAATCAGGTTTGACCAAAAAAAATTAATGGTTTAGAATTGAGATTTATAGTCGAGATATCATCATGAAGGTTTAATAAGTTATTATTAATTTCAATGGTATCGGTTTCATAATATTTAAAGTTAAAGATTTTACCATTGTTTGGGTATCTTATAAAACAATTTATAAGATTTAGTAGAATTTGAAAACCCTTGTAAAATTACTTCATCCCTCTTGGAAGACAATTTTTCCAAATTATCCTTTGTATTTAGAATAAAAAAATTTCCACCAAAAACTCTAAAGTAATTTTCCTTTGGAATTCTATTATTACATAACTCATCAAGTGTTCTCTTTATGAGAGGTATAATCAATACTCTATTTATAGTATAATAGGTTGTATTAACAGACTCATCCCAAAATTAGAGAGATTGATTATACTCATTTAACATGGTTTGGGATATCTCTTTAAGAGTCCTATTTCTTCTTTCTACCACACCATTTTTCTAGGTATTCCTATGTGTAGAAATATTTTGATTGTAACCCTTTTGTGAAAAAAATGATTCAATGTCAGGATTTTCAAATCCGTGACCATGATCAATTCATAAGGTCCTAATCATATGTACATAATGATTTTATATAGATTGGTAATATTTAATAATGTAATAATAACCAAAACTTTTTTTAGCTAGAATGAGTAATGATGTGTATCTAGAGAAGTCTTCTATAAGGATACAGACATAATGTTTCCATTTTGGCTAGAGACTCTAGAAGGTCCAAATAGGTTCATATGGAATAAATCTAAAGGCTAAGAGGTTGAAACTTCCGTCTTTGATTTAAATTAAATATTATGAGTATTTACTTTTGTGATATGGATTAAAAATTCTCTAATTTCAAAATTTAATGTTTGGTAGGTCTATAAATAAACCTTTCCTAGTTACCTTTCTAAGTTAATAAAAATTGAAATAGACTAGTCTCATATGCCAAAGAAAAGATTTATTGTAAAAGGAACTCATGCAATAAATATTTTCAGAAGGAAAATAATTTAAATCGTTGGAATAAATTTTAATATTTCTTAAAATAGAATAAATTAAAACATTTTTATCATTAAAAATGTGTCATGAATTGTTTTATGATTTTAGATAAATTTCATCATCAAATTGTCGAGATATGATAGGTAGAATGTATTTCAAACAATTAACATATAAATCTTTGGAAATTAAAACAAAATTAGAATTACCGATTTATCTTTATTCTGATTATTATCCCTTTTTCATTGTCACCAAAAGAGGCATTTTCTCCATCAACTTTGATAAAATTTGTGATATTTGAATACTCACGAGACATATGTATGGAATATCCACTATCTAGATACCATAATCTTTATTTAAAGGTTTTCAAACATGTTTCCACTAATATTATTTTTGTAGAGAACATATTGGCTCTATCAGACTTATATTCTTGATTATTTTTTGATTCACATGAGTTTTATTCAGAGGAACTCCATGTTATCTTCATGGATTTTTTTGTATATTTTGTCTTTGTCCTCCTACTTCATTTTATATTTCAATTTTGGACAATCAACTATAATGTGACCTTTCCTCTTACATTCATAATAGGTGACTTCATTTTGATTGTCATCCTTTTCCCAATACTTTAACCACATTCCATTATTTTTATAATTTACTCAGAAATTTGTCTTTTAGAATAACATATTTTTTTGATAAAATTTATTGAATCAACTGGACTTATGATATATTTCTTCATTACAATAATCAAGATATTCTTATTCACTATTATCTTTGATTTGTACCTTTTCTCTTGTTATGGAGGTAGTAGTCTTAATGTGTACATATTCATTTTTTATTTCAAATTAATCAATCTCTTTATGGAATCTAATGTCATATTTTTACATAATCACATTTTCTATAAATTCATTAAAAGGTAATTTACATTCACCACATGATTCTCTAATTGACCTAGATGTTCCTCTTCATATTTCTGGTAAGCATATCAGTAGTCTCATTACTTGATCTTGGTATGTCACTTACTTTCCATGTGAGTGAATGGTGTTGGCTATCTCATTGAACATGAGATAAATATCCAAAATAGATACATCATATTTCATTTTAAACATATCATATTTAATTGTGTATGTATTTAATTTCATTTATTTGACATTTAATGTCCCATAATGTGAGATAGATAAGGTATCCCCCATCTCATAGGATGATTTTAAAGTATATATTATATTAAATTTATCATCTCCCAAAGCACAAAACAATGAATTCATAACTTTACAACTATCATTGTTAGTAGATTTTGTAGCATCAGTCTATGGACTTCTTGCAGATTTTGGAATTTCATATTGAACTTCTATTACAATCCATATATCAAAACCCATATTTTCTAAATGCATTTTCTTCTTGATTTTCAATTGGGAATAATTTTTACCGTTATTATAAGAAGGTATGTTAGTAGTAGAACCTTATTATCTGATATCCATAAAGAATTAAAATTTATAAATAATCGAAATTTTAGATCATTATAAAACAACTTAAATCATAGTTAAAAATGTTTAGTTATGTATAAATTAGAAACTAACTCTAAAGACAAATATTGGTTGGAGTGACTAACTTAAGAGGGGTTAATTGAGTTCCAAGAAAAATTATATTCAAGATTAGGAGTAAAATCCCTTTAGTAAAAATAAACTATTAAATTAACAAAAATAGATTATCAATATAAGATTTATCTTTTTAAAAGATTTGATAAAGAATTATTATGTCTCATTTAAAATATTTTTTATAAATACCATAACTTTTGAAAACAATTTACCTAGACAAAAAAATATCCATAGTATTTAATATAAATTATAAAATCAATGTAATTATATATATATATATTAATATTCTATGATATAGTAGTAAAATAAAATAAAAAGACACTAAAAAATAATAATATGTTCAGTATCATGGTGAGACTTAATCCATTACACATGGAAATCACTCATTTCAAAAAATATTATAAAAATAATCAAATAAACCCAAAAACTAGAATAGGTTTATAGTTAATAGAAACAATATTTCCAAGTTAAAAAGGCTCTACCACAGTTATTCATGGGATGTAATAATACCACATGTCACATAGATACCTCTTCTATAAACATAGTGGGAAACAAATTGAGGATGAAACAAATAACAAGTATTCTCTAAGAATTTTCAGGCGACAATGTATGTTGGTTAAAGGAAAAAATACACTTATGAAAAGTAAAATAGACAGAAAAAATAAGAATAGAAAAGGATTAGTATGATGTGTTTTGTATGTTCATAGCACTCAGATCATCATTGGTGAGAAGTCTTTGCATTGTACTGGAAAATTAAAACCGAATAGGGGATTTTATAAATTTATAAGTATGTTTAATTTGATCATTCTCTAATGTCTCAATAAATCAAGGATAAAAGTTTTATGCTTATGTTTGGTTTATCTTCAAAGAATTTGAATCAGCATGTTTGTAAGAATTCAAAAATTGTGTCACACAATCCATTGTAGGTTTTCTCATCAGTGGGAGAATGTATCAAAAATTTATAGTATTTATTGTTCTATATCTTAAAGATAGATCCTTTTTGAATATATAGTATTGTTTGTTGTATGAGATATAAAATCCTTATATCATATTTTCTTATGTCTTGAAGACTTGGTCAAACTATCAAAGAATAGATTTAGTCATTGATCCATTCACACCAAAGTCTTCATATAACAATGTTAAAAATAATCTAGCTATGACTCATCATTTAGTGGTGACTCACATATGGTGCTGACTGTACTAGTAGTAACTGTGAATCACCTATATCGGTAGCTCATCCTAGGGGAAGCACTTTTTTTTACAGTGATGGTGATGCAGTCTAGCGGTAACTCATCCTGGTGGTAAATGTGACTCTCCTCTGGTTGTAGGTCTTCTTGGTGGTAACAGTGTCTCCCAACAAATGGTGACAAGACAAAATGCTTAGAATAATTATCATAGAATTATCCTCATCATATAAAATTCTATCTTACAACATGTGAAACATTAGTACTAAAAAAATCATTGTTTTTAATCATTTAAATAAGAGAGTATCAAACACACTCCATATAAGTATGTTCCAAAAAATAGCTTTCACTCTACAATTCAGATGGATTATTATAAATATCTATATTGAAATAAGGGAAGAATGAAAATATATTACGATGAAGTTAGAGAAAGAAATCTATTGAGACATATTCTAAAAGATGAAATTCTAGATATGGTTTGATCCATTCGGTATCATATCTAGGTATCTCAATGTCTATAGGGGAGTTGGGTGGAAAATCATTACTGAGATCCTAAATTTAATGTTTTTGAGTAGTTATTTCAATTAATTTCACTGTATAATAATCTTATTAGAATAATAAAAAAGTGAAACATAATCCCAACATATATTGGTCACCCTGTGATTCTTGATTGAGTATGGACTGTAGCTTATTCCTTGGTGCTTCCACCAAACCTCTCACGAGATTATGATGTGTTACATGTATCTTTTTTGATTAAGTACATATTTTAACATTCACATGTACTGAACTCGTAATGTTTACAAGTAGATCATGATATTTCTAAGATAGAATAACTGGTATGAATCTTGTATCACATAGATAAAATTTCTTGTAAAAAGGATACTCAAAATGTTAATGTTCTTTAGGGAAATTAGAAAATAGGGGAAACTACATAGGGAAATAAAGAAGTGATGAAGAAGAAATATCTCCAATATGTGTTATCAATGTTATTTAAATTTTAACCAAAAATTCTTTATAATGGGGTTAAAATTAAGAAACTAAAATTTTACATTCATCTCCATTGTTATAAACATGAATAATTTGGTAACGTTCTTTATACATAACCACGAGTATAACTGAACTGAACCATAGTTAACCTAGCCATTAAATTAGAATATGTTAATAATAATAACTATATAATTAAAAATCTGTATAATGTATTTAAATAATTTTAGTTTGTTAATTATAAAAAATATATATGTACCCATTTTACTGTAAAGTTGTTTTGTACTCTAAAAATATGTGTTCTTCAAACATTATTTTTACTTCCTTTTATGTGTGAACATTATAATTAATTTCTACAGATATTATAAATTTTATTTTATAAAAATAAAATAATTTTTAAAATCATCATGTCAATTTTAATTTATTATTATTATTTATTCTTTTTTCTACAAATATTTATTTTCTTAGTTAATAGTAAAATACCAATTTTTATAAAACTATTATTTCCAGTCATTAAAAAATAAATATAAAACATCCCAATATTTTTAAAATTAATATTAAAGTAACATAATTCATCTTTAATTAAAAACATTTTAATAATTACATAGTAATCAAGAGTATAATTGCTTTTAGAATAAGTTCATTTTACGGTAAGAAAACAAATTTTTCAAAAAATTGTTTTCTTAATGCAATTGGTTATTATATTAATGAATTTAATTTATCCCGATTTATTAATATTTATGATGAAATTAATATTTTATATAATAAATAAACTATTTTAAAATTCATTTTATTGTTTTATTATGGAAAATAATTGAATTAAATTCAATTATATTCTTAAAAATGCATATTTCAAAAATGAGTTTTCATTGTGTTTTGCAGGCTTATTAACAAATAAATTAATCCAATTATAAAATTTTAAAATGGTAAAATTTATTACATATTATGAGTTATCATTATTAATATAATGTGTCATGGTTAGTCAATTTTTTTTCTTTTACTAAGAAGTAAAATAGAAAAAAAATTATTACCACAATTATGTTTAAAACGAGTTTATCATGGTTTTAACTAACAGGTATATTTATGAAATTAAAACATAAATTATATAATTATAATTGTTCCCCATATTTTAATCTTATACTACCCTAACATATAACTCATATCCATTTTTATCAACTTTTCCCTGAAAGTGACAATACATTATTGAAATCCTTTATGAAATTACATCTCTGTCTCTTCCCTCCATTATAAAAAAATCATATTCCACTCTATTATAAAAATAACTAAAACCTTCTAGATCATCCAATACCCACTATAAAAAACATACTACATTCTATAAATTCATTCTAGATCATATGGTAATCTAATAAGACTAATATTTCAATGATTGAGGTGTAATCCAAAGGAGGTATATCAAAGAATATGTATAAATCATAACTAAGCTCTTTCAATTTTATTATTACTTATATATCCTCTAAACCTATTGAATCCATCAGATAAATATGACTTTAATATCATCAATATAATAATATTTTATTCTGATGAACGAAAAATCTTTTCCCACATACTCTTCATCAAATAGGATAGGAAAGTATTGCTTGTGCGTACATCTAGACTACCACATTTCATGTTGCAATATGAATAATTTTTCATAAAAATTTTTCATGGTAAATTATTTTTATATATTTAATATATATATATATATAAAGACTATTATATAATAATTATTCTATAATTAATATGTATTCAATATCTTTATTTCTTATCATCTATCAAAAAATGGAGACATCTCTCATGAGTACATTTTTACTATAGTCTCCACCTACTGATGTAATTCATTTTTCATATCTACTTCATATAAATGGTTATAAATATGTATATAATGAATATAATTGATATTAATATCTTTATTAACATTATTAATATGAAATTTTTATGATTAAATTTCATATACAACAACTATCAAACTAAAATAAATATGAAAAATGAGCATTTAACCACTGAAATCATGATGAAAATGAATGATTTTTATTAAAAAAAATATGTGATGTTATAAATAAATACTTTATGATATTATTCGTATAATTATCTTTGTAGTATAGAAATATGATAAATTTAAATTTACTATATAGGAGGTCATATCACTTACTACGCAATATGGACTTGAGTATGGGGTTTTATATTACAATTTAATTTTTTTAACGGGACTAATTATGCATAAATTTCTAATGATGAATTATATTATCTATATCTCCTAAATCATATTTAATTTATTATTATATAGTTATTTCTTTATATTTTAGGTTTTCAATTCATCTTACCCTCTTAAATTTCTCAATATCCCCTAAGAATGTTTTTAAGGAGATCTGACTTTATTTCTCTCTTAGGTAGGGAATATTTTTCTTCCATGTACCTAATCCCATTAAAATGGTTTTAAGAATGGTTTTACTTGTCTATAAATAATTATTATATTACTTTTACCCCTTTTTATTTTATATAAAAAAAATAAAAAAATATTCTTCTTATTTCATAAACATGGTACTATTTTTTTACTAATAATGTTAATGTATTTTTTGTATTAGCATTAAATGTGTGAACTTCTTTTCCTAACATAATTAATTCTCAATTTTCTAATAATTATTTAAATGTTTCAATTTTAAATTTTAAATAAAATATTTTCCTTTATGTATTGAAAATTTTTATATTTCAAATATGTGATTATAAAATTTAAATTTTATTTTCCTTAAAAAATGCCTTAAAGATCATTTAAAATTATTTTCATCTATAGAAACATAATTTTATATTTCTTATTATTTATATTGTATTTGATCCATTATTACCGACATAATTATTTATCAATATATTTTTTTATTTTGATGATGAAATATTTATGAAACGCATTTTCTTTTCTATTAGAGAATATTTTATGTAACGATAAATGTTTTCAAAGACTTATGGCACAAAAATTAATCGATCTTGATTATGTGACATGTGGGTCTGTTATTGTACTCCATTGAATTGGGTAGTTATTACTATTATATGAACATAAAGGTTTTATTCAAATTTATCCCAATACAATAATAATGTTCATAGGAGCCTATAACTTTCCAAAAAGAGGGTACATGGTATGTTATCCCATGTTTAAAAGAGGATGCATATGAGGTTATCCAAATCCCAAAGTAGGTACTAGGGTGGTTATCTCAATACTAACATGTGATGAATTTCTTCATGGGTAGCCTCCAAATATTATTTTAATTATTATAGTTATCCCACACATTATGCCAATATTTTATGAAATAAACTTATGTTAATTTTATGCTCTCATGAATCATGTCCTTTGATTTCCTTATGATTCATGTCTTTTTAATTATGAAGATTTATTTCACGACTCATCATTATATGATTTTTTTTGTACGAGATTTAAATTAAATTTTTAATAGCATTATTCTCAATATATGATTACGTATGATACTATACTGAGAGAACCATTATTTATCAGTATTGAGATTCTGATATCACCCTTTCTTATACTTCCTTTTCTATAAGACATGTATAATGGCTTTAACTATGATATATCTAATAAGGGTTCTTATTGTGAAAAAATAATTGGTAGATGTTTTATATATTTTTTATAATATTTTATTATGAATTCATGTTTCCAAATACACTAAACTGTTATAGTTCTAGCATTAATTGTATTGATATTTAACAAATATTCATCTAATAGCATGTTATATTTGTGTATGTAATATTTGAGTCACTATATAAATCCCAAACTCTTTTTAAGGAACTTCTTCACACATGAATAGTGTTTTTCATTTATATAAGAGGGTAAAGATGAATATCTTGGTACCATTCGACCTCTCTAGCCATTTTTTTATAAGAAAGGATTTATTCAATGATATCTTCCAAAAAAACACAACTATTCTTCTTCTACTTCGTAATTATTTGAGTATGTTCTTGTAATCTAATTTAATATTTATTGAAAATTATATTTTCCATAATTGTAAACTTTTTATTTTGATTCTTGTTATTTTAAACAAATAGTGGAGATGATATTGTCTTATTCCATTAAAATACATTATTCATATAAACCATCTCTTTGATGAAAAATCCACCAATAAGAGTTTAAATTTTTGGGATTTGAATAATTTTTACCCGGATAATTTGTTATATTTAATAAATTATTTAAATAGTATACATGAAATTATTTTTAATTAAATTATTTTTCAATTTTTATATCACATGAATGATCGGAATATTTTTCGTGAGGTCAGGCTTGTATGAAACATTACAGTGACATATTAATCATTAAATCTAATGTACTTAGTATAAATTTGTACGGTTTGAATATAATCCCAAAACTAAATATATTCACATATCTTGAGTGTAGTGGTTTTCATAATTTCAAACTAATGATGTTTTTTATTTTTGGATACAAATCAAATAATGGTTCCATAATTTGAAAAGTCAAAGTCAGTTTAATGTTTATTTTTTCTAATCATTATGGTCCTGATATATTCCAAAGTGTTTCATGGTTAATAAATTATGTGTCAAAAACATAATGAACATTGTAATAAGGTATAATTTTTAATGACTAATATTGGGTAATTTTTTTTCAATCACAATACTTTAAAAAAATAAAAATTAATGGTTTTTATTTTAGTTTTCGTTTTTCTCTTAAATCAATAAAAACCCATATTGTTTCCCCATTTTTTATTTCATTTAATTTTCCCATCATAATTAATATGGTATTGTTAATTAATTTCATCCCCAAGGGAGTGACATAGGTTATCCACTGTGTTTCACTTAGTAAAAATCACAATTGTTTTGAGAGTGAATGAGAAATATTTGCTTAAATTTTAGATAATTTTTAACAGAAAAGAGTTTCCAACAACCCCATTTTATTATGATTTGTTAGGATTATACCAAATTTACCCACACATACATGGATTCTCTCCAACTCTTGTTTGGTAAAATTTGACAACAATACTTAAATCCCCCACAAATATAGTAATTTAATGGAGGATTGGTAAAATACCCAATAAATGTAAACAAATACCTCCAAATACATGTTTCATGGATAATATTGTATGAAGTCAACCTACCACCCTCCATTCTAAATAATACAAGTAGAACATGGAACCAAAATTTATGATTCACTATAGGATATATTTTATGGGAAATAAGAAAAATTTCATAACCCAAAAAATCAAATCGTCTAACTATGTACCCAAATTGTTGAATGGGCCACTTTTTCTAAGAGAACATAAGACAAATAGGGAATAAATCATAAGAACTATATTATGTGAATAAAGAAAAAGTTTTTTTTAATTTTGGATGATAAATTCTGGATTTATAGACAACATTTGATACAATAAAAAACTATTTATAATTTCAGAAAAAAATAAACAACCCTTTTTGCGAAGAAATAAAGGTAATAATAAGTGGATTTAATGGATATTTCATGAATCATTAAATAGTATCTTTTTATCCTTACTATGTTAAAATAGGAAATAGTCTTCCATATTTTTAAATATATTAGTAAAAAAATTATTTCAATATTTTGATGAAATAGATGAGACCAAAAAGGTTTTTGTGTATTTTGAAGAAAGGATGGAGGAAACCTATACCACATACCTTGTTGTGATTAAATAATATTGAACACATCTATAGTATCATAAGGGATAAATTTTTTAATCACGACTAAGTTAAAATACACTTCATGAATTTTAAATTCAACGCCCACTTGAAAATAAAATTATTTAAGATGTAACAAAGATTAATTACAAATACATTCTCATTCCACCATTACAAATTAGTAAGGAAATCATAGAGGATATTTAAAACTATTTCATTAGATACATGTCTATCAAAAACATAAGTCCCCATCTTGAAAAAATACATAATATAGTTATTTAAACTATATTTTACTTCTTTACAATCCCAATGATATTTTTGGTTCATAGTTTTAGGAAGTTAGGACATAACTCAAACATATCAACCCACTAGCATATAAATTGGGCACCCTTAAAATAGTATTCATTTCTTCCAAAACATAAATTTTTTAACAAAAAACAACAAAATTATTTCATTTAAAATCCTTCATAATATTTATCTTTACTTCCTTCATTCTCTTACACATTATTATAACCTTTGAAAAAAATTTAAAAACATCGGATGAGTATAAAAAGATCAGCAAGTGATATAAAAATATAGAAAGAAACAAATTTTCCATGAATACATATAAACTTCTGAAATCAGTTTCACAAATACATAATTCTCACCCATATATATATATAATTTATGAAACATGAGATTTACATAAAACATTAGAGAAAATATATAAATCCATAATAGATATCTTGGGAATTACTTATATTTTAACCCTCTCAGCTACCTTATGATTTGTAACTATCATGAATACCTTACATCCTAATCCTCGAGACTACCATATTATGTAATCATCGCAGTTAAACATGGAGTAATTGTCACATAAATGACATATTTTAAATTTATTTTTAGTTTAATTACTATTATTGCTTTGTTTTGGGGGTTTCATATGCATTTTTTAAGGAATGGGTGAGTCTTCGTGATTTGGGCCACCCCGTGAGCCGAGTTCCAAATTTCCAAATAAATTTTCTTTCCATTATAACTCCTTCATTTTGTAACTTTTTTCATCCACTACAATTCCTACTTGGTCTCTTATTACCTATTAACACCACCATATTAATTTGGACTAATTAGGAATCCATAATCATGGTGGATTTTGGTTTTTATTTAAAGAATTGGCCCTTCCTCGAATCACATTTTCATATTTAAAAATAAATTTAGTTTATTTGGTAAAACATTCATTGTTTACTATTTATTGGTGATTCCACCTCAAAATAGGATCTAACATCCTTAGGCACGCCCAAATTACCTTTCACCCTTAGTTGCAGCTCATATGAATCACAAATTAGGGCATACCTTTATAGGGTTTATTAAATAATCTAGATTTGAAGAGGTAACTTCTTTCCTTCATAACTCTTTCATTTCTAACTCTTTTCCCCTCATTCTAGTTCATACATGACATAATCATCCATTTATGAACATTACTATAATTATTTTCTATTTTAACACTCATCTACTTGTGTATTTTGGGAGATTTATTCAAGATCCCTCATGTGGGTTTCCATCATTTTTTCCCATTTTCATAGGGTTTCTTCCCTTATTCTTGAAGTTCATAATGTAAAAAATTTAGGGCTTAAAAATTAGGGTTTGTTCTTGTGTTTCACATCTAAAATTCTGGTTTTAGGTCTATTTTAATTTCCTTGAGGTGTGACGGTGGTGTATTTGTGTTTTCGGATAGAGGATTCAAGGGTTTTCATTACATTGGTAGGTGATTCCATGTTTATGAAATAATTGTTTCATAACATGCTATATTTATCAGATTTTTAGGTTTATATCATTTTATTATTTTTTAAAAAATTAGTATCTGTGGTGTTTTATTGAAAATAAATTTTAAATTCCACTTTCATGTGAAATTGGGGGGTTTTCATGGAAATATTCCATTAGTTTATATGGGGATGCCCTATAAATAAATAATTGATTTTATTGAACTGTAATAGGGATTATAATAATGTTTTTAATGGTTATACCCTATGGTTTTTTCTGCTAAATTTGGTTTTAATGGTGTTTGTGGAACATGTGAACTTTAAGTTCCATGTTTGTGTGAAAATGGAGGTTTTACAAAGATATCATTTCTTGGATCACAAGGGGCTTCCATAAAATTAATTTTTTTTGGTTTTATTGAAATGTATTAGTATGCCTTTTATGTTTCGGTAAATTAGAAGTGTGCACATAGTGTACAATGTGGGTTTTTTAAAGAGTTTTGGGTGCAAAAAAAAATAAGGGATTTGAGAATTTGTTTCATTAAAAATAAAAGTGTTTTTGTGTGTGTTTTAAGTGGTTAAAAATGTGTATAGATACTATAATAATTGTATTTGAATAGTAGTATTATTTAATATGAAATATGGATTTATGTATCACTATGAAATATATTGTGCACAATGGTGGAAGCTCGGGTATAGAGGTGGGGAAGATTTGTACTAGTACGGCTAGTGAACTGGATGGGTTTCATCCCAGTTTGACTTAGAATTTTGATAACGACAACACTAAATAAACAATATTGATGATTATGAGGGACCACTATGTTATGGGTATATTCCTACTAGTGTCTTGTTTATGATAACATATTTTTCTATGGTTACTCTACACCGAGGTACGCAATACATAGGCCCCAAAACAATCTAGTGCCAAGGGTTGTTCCTTATTGTGTTTCTCATTGGATTTATGGTATTTATCCTTTTGTAGGGTGATTTTGGATGTAAAATAAAGTAGATAACAAGTCTATTTAAATGTGTTAACATTAGAAAAGTTTTATATTGAAAATTGTTTTCAATTGAAAGTTTCTTTTCCTGGAATTTAACACCGCTTTGCTTTGCATAATAACACTTCTAGATTTCCATCTTATATTGCATGAAAATTGGAATAATTGGGTGGTATCCTATTGGGATTAGGATCACTCCCTACTTACTCCCCATGGGTTTAAGTACACTTGGTTATGTTTGACATAGGAAAAGGTAATGTCTCGGTTGAAGGCGGTTCGGGCTATTAAACCCCTCCTACGGTGCGGTGTTATGGAGACGAATCGAGGTTGACCAACCCCTTATCATGTGGAGTCCTTGTTTATGTATTGATGATTTATTTATTTGTATTTGGACCTCTTGAACTTTATTCAAATCCATGTATTTAATTATGGTTTTTTAAGAGATGTTTGGCTGAAAATTTCATATTTTTATTATGGATTATTTTTAAGATTTTATGCCTTCATACTCAGGTAAATCATTCCCAAACCTAATTTTTTGATACTCATGAAATTGTTATATCCCATGGGGATAGGGAACTCCCTTTTGGACTTACCACAGTCTAGGTTTGGCGATGGTATTGGTGGTGACAAGATTCGGTTCGTGACAAAATGGTATCAGGGGAGGCCAATGTTTTTGGATTATATTACTATTTTGGGATGATTTAGGATTGAAAGGAGCTAGGATTTTTAGGGAATGGGTTTTGCTCATGAGTAGGGATCCTAGAACACACCTCTCTTGGAGGAACTTGAGTCACCATTGGATGTTGGAATTGTCTGATTGACATCACTTCCACGTGAGGCGTGTGGGCTGCAGACCACACATGGACATCGGGCAGGGGTGGAGTCGTAGTTTCATTTATTACAGAAATGCCTATATATTGTTTATATTTGATGTATTTGATTAAAAAATTTAGTATAGTTGTATTCACTATTTCTTTTGTGATTGTTTCATTTTGTAGCAACGTACCTCCCTAGAAAGCTCTCATGCGCCCATAGGGGGAAGCCAAAGAGAGTTCTCCCACACCAATTGATACTAAGATAGTCAAGGCTATGGTTCAGGCGGTCCAGGAACTAGGATAAGGACCATCTATTATTATAGCTCTTGTTAGATAAGATTATACTAGTTCTAAAGAGGAAAATCCCCTAGATTTTCTTAAAAATAATCCCCCACCTTCCGAGGCAGTATAGAACCCCAAGAGGTAGTGGAATGGCTCAAGAAGATCGAGTAGATGTTTGAGTTCTTGGATACACCTGAGGAGATCAAACTGAAATGTGGCTCCTTTATATTAGAGGTTCCATATAGAAAGTGGTGGGAATCAGTTCTTTAGACTGGGAAGAATAAACATATGCGCATGACATATTTCAAGGTTGTCGTCAATGAACAATACTGACATAAGGTGTTGGCTTATGCTAGGTCAAGAGAGTTCATAAACCTTGTTCATTGGAATCTATCTGTGATGGAGTGCACTAAATGTTTCTTTGAGTTTGTTCAGTATGCCCCTGGAATCGTCTCCAATGAGAAGGAAAAGGCACATAGGTTTGAGAAAGGTTGGCAACCAGATATATATTCCCATGTGTTCTTGTTCAAGCTGAGGACCTATTCTAGGGTCTTTGACAAGGCATGAGTGATAGAGATTGATCAAAAAGGAAAGGATGGTTTCACTCGGTCAGTATCAGTATTGGGCAGTGGAAACTCCTCATAGAAGAAGAGGAAGTAGGAGAAAAATGTGAGGATTGAAGGTGGCAGTTTAGGCCACTCATCTAGGTAGTTTTGGTATTCAGCTTATAATGTGAGATCAGTCATGTGCCATTAGTGTGGGAAGTCGGGGAACATCTTACCATCATTCCCACTTCCTCCGAAGCCTAGTTATCGGTGTGGAGGAAAGAGGCATTTACAATGCTTCTGCGGGGCTGCACATCCACTTCTGAGTGGCCTAGGGTCAGTGGCATCAAAAGGAGTGCTATAAATATCCGAGACGTTAAGGATGGGAGTATATTTATTTGGTGGCCATGGTGGTAGGTCTAGGTCATAATCTTGGAAGATATAGTTCAGGGCACAACTATAGTCTATTAGTCGTCCTCAGGTAGAGACCATACATCTCAATGGGGTGGATCAGGCACCAACAAAATCAGAGGTGAGACCGTCGACAGTTCGAGGTTCCATTTTGATATCATATTCTATAGATTTTTCCATTTTTTATAGTGGTGGCTCTATTTTATTCAGTTCTTTTTTTTTGTGTGGACACACTGAATTTACCAACTGAGTTTTTTTCCATTTTTATGCAGTTGGTGACACTATTGGTAATGAAGGAGCAGGGTCTCAGGTACCCCTCATGTGTGCTTTCCGTTTTAGGGGTTGAGATGGAGTGGGACCTCCTAGTCCTAGATATGGATATATTTTACATAATACTTGGAATGGATTCTCTAGTACACTTCCAGGCACATATCGATTACTACAAGTAGCGTGTGAGTTTCCCAACATCTGATGGGAGTCGTCATGTTTTCTGTGGAGAATGGGATCTCGGTCAGGTCACCCAGGAACTCCACTCCCTGGGTTTTCAAATATTGTCTTCTATTTATCATCCCTCACTATAGAAGAAGATTTTATTACCCCTAAAGGTTTACTACATCATGTATTGAATTAGTTTCCATAGATATTACCTGATGATTTTTCCAATTTCCCCCCAGAGCAGGATGCAACGTTTTCAATTGATCTAGAACCGAGAACATTGACGATATCTCTTACCTCATTTTTCATGTCCCCTAACAAGGTGAGTGAAATTAAGATACAACTGGAAGAATTGGAATCCAAATGATCAATTCTCTTGAGCTTCTCTCCTTGGGCCACTCCTGTGTTGTTCGCGAAGAAGTTGGATGCATCACTCGGGTTGTGAATTGACTACCAAAAGCTGAATAAGGTAAAAATTAAGAAAAAAAACCATTTCATAGAATATATGATTTTTTCAATTTGTTGAAGGGGGAAAAGTGGTCTTTAAAAATAGGCTTGTGTTTGGGATACCATCAACTCAGGGTGAATGAAGCCAATATCCCAAAGACAGACTTCCGAAGTAGGTACATCCACTTTGTGTATTTGGTCATTTCCTTCGGAATGACCAATTCTCTAGTGGTTTTTATGTCACTCATGAATAGGGTATTCCACCAGTATATCGATTACTTCATTGTGGTGTTTGTGGATGACATTCTGGTATAATCTGGTTCTGAGGAGGAACACGAACATAAATTGAGGATCATTTTGGGTACTTTTCGAGATCACCACCACTATGAAAAGTTGTCAAAGTGCACTTTATGGATATGGGATGTGAAGTTCCTAGGCAATGTGATCTCAGAGAAGGGGGTTTTAGTGGACCCCGAGAAGCTCAGTGCAATTATGACATGGTATTATCCAAAGAATGTATTCAAAATTAGGATTTTCCATGGCCTGGATGGTTATTATAAGGTAGTCGTTAGAGATTTCTCTCAGCTTTCTTCATGGATGATTGTGCTCACTCGGAAAGGGGTGATGTTTGTATGGGGCCCAAAATGTTTGGAATCATTCAAGGAGTTGAATTGGTGGTTTACTACTGCCCTGTCATAGGTTTTCATAATTCTATGAAGGGGTATGTGGTCTATTGTGATACCTCAGGTATGGGCCTTGGGTGCATGATTGTACAGGATGATCACGTGGTGGCATATGGATCTCACCAACTCTAACCGCATGAAAATAATTACTCAAACCATGACTTATAGTTGGAAGCTGTGATGCATGATTTGAAGACATGGAGTCATTATCTCTTTGGGGAGAATTTTGTGGTCTACTCTGATCACAAAATCTTGGACAATATCTTCTCGCAGAAGGACCTCATATTGAGGTAGTGTCGTTGAATCGAGTACTTATAGGGGTTCAACATTGACATTGTTTATACCCCATGAAAGGGTAATGTGGTGGCCAACGCCTTGTATAGAATGGTTCTAGTGCAGACTTTGAGGAAGTCCAGTGATGAGTGGACGTTGATGGGTCTCTTTTCTCATATGCATATGGAGACCGGGGAGCAGAGTGGAGGTGGATTAGTGGAGAGCGTTTAGTTGACACCTTCTCTGTTGGAGCTGATTCATTATGAATATCCTAATGATGATCATTGTTAGCGGTTGAGGGAGTTTATTATTTGTGGGGAGACATCCTCCGATTGGTCATTGTCCCAGAGAGAATCTTATGCTTCAAGGGACACTCAGTAGTGCCATCATCTCTACGGAATATGGTGATGCGGGATAGCCACTAGTCTTAGTGGATTGTCCATCCAGGTGCTAATAAAATGTATTATTATGTGCGATGACATTTCTGGTGCCCATGTATGTGATGGGACATAGTGGAATTTGTGTCGAGATGCTACACATGCCAACATGTGAAAGCAGAGAATCAGAGACCCTTCGGTTTTCTCCAACCATTAACCATTCCTAACTAGAAGTGGGACAACATTTCCATGGTATTCGTTATTGGATTGAAATGTACACCTTGGGTTAAGAATGCCATTTGGGTGGTGATTGATCATCTGACCAAATCAGCCCACTTCATTTTGATAAAAGATATAGCTAATGTGGATGAGTTGGGTCGTTTGTATCTTCCGGAGGTGGTGAGACTCAATGGAGTTTCATTAGAAGTTGTCTTAGATAGAGAACTCTATTTCACTTCTATGTTCTACTAAGGCCTTCAGAAGGCCTTGAGGTCTCATATTAATATGATCATGGAATCCCATCCTCAAACAGATGGTCAAACATAGCAGGTGAATCAGATTTTGGAGGACATGATCTGTGCATGTGTTCTATACTTTGGAGGTTCTTGGGATAGCCATTTAGTATTGGTTGAATTTTCTAATAATAATAGTTACCAGTCATTGATTTGAATGTCTCTTTTTGATGCGCTCTATGTTCAGCCTTGTTAGTCCCCCTATGTTGGGATGAGGTAGGTGAGACTTCACTGTTGGGGCCGAGCCTAGTGCAGGAGACTTCTGAGAATGTCAAGTTGATCAGGTAGCTATTATTGATTTCTCAAAGATATCATAAATTAGATGTATACCAGAGGCATAAATACTTATATTTTCCTGTGGGTGACAAGGTATTCTTGAAAGTGGACCCTCGGTTGGTCCGTCGTCGATTGGGAAAGTAAGGGAATATAACGTTGTTATAAGTCATCCCTTTTTAGATCACTAAGAATATTGTAAGTGTGGAATACAATATGGCCTTACCATCTCAGTTGACATTTATCAATTAAGTCTTCCATGTATCCCAGTTGAAAAAAAAACAACCTGGATCCATCCCATGTGCTGAGTTGGGAAGAACTGGAGATAGTGCCTGACTTGTCAGTTTTTGAGTGTCCAATGAAAATAGTGGACTCCCTAGAAAATGTTCCTTGAGGGAAGTTTATTCTTCTTGTTTGTGTTCGTTGGAAGCATTAAGTGATACACATGAGACTTTGGAATAGAAGTCATGGGCAGAGGAAGAGTACCAATTTTTGTTTTCTGATCATGCATCAGGTTGACATTCCATGGCATAAAGGCTTTAATGGTTGGGGGAATTGTGACATACATGACATATTTTAAAGGTATTTTTAATTTAATTTCCCTTATTTCTTTGTTTTGGGGGTTTCCCATGCATTTTTGGAGGAATAGGTGAGTCTTCATGATTTGGGCCAAACTGTGAGCCTAATTCCAGATTTAAAAATAAAATTTGTTTCCTTTATATCTCCTTCATTGTTCAACATTTTTTATTCATTACAATTCCTTCTTGGCCTGACCATAACTATTAACACCACCATATTAATTTGGACCATTTAGGAATCTATAATCATGGTGGATTTGGGGTTTTATTTAAGGAATTGGGCCTGCCCTGAATCCAATTTCTAGTTTTAAAAATAAATTTATTTTATTTAATAACATATTATTATTTTAATATTTTTCGGTGATTCTATCTCTAACTCGAATATAAAATCCTTAAGCACACCCCTATTACCTTTCCCCCCTTATTTTGAGCACGTATGCAATGTGAATTAGGGAAGACCTTCATAGGGTTTATCAAATCATCTAGATTTGAAGAGGTAACTTATTTCCTTCATAACTCATTCATTTTTCACTCTTGTTCCCCCATTCCAGTTCCTACAGGACCTCCTCATCCTTTTCCAAACCTCACCTAAATTTTTAGCTGTTTCCAAATTCAGATACTGGTGTATTTGGGGATATGTTTTCCATATTCATCAAGTATGTAGGTTTACATCCTTCTTGTTCCCATTTTCTTAGGGTTTCTGACCTTATTCTTTAGTTCGTAATGTCCAGAAAGTCGGGTTTTAAAATTAGGGTATGATCATGTGTTTCATGGTCTAAAATTATGGTTTTATGTCTGTTTTACATTCCTTGAGGTGCGGCGGTGCTGCATTTGTGTTTTCACAAGATGGATTCATGGGTTTTCAATACTTAGGTTGGTGATTCCATGTTTATGAAATCTTTGTGTCTTAGTGTGCTGTATTTATCTTATTTACTGGTTATCTCATTTTATTATTTCATACAAAATTATTTTTAGTGGTGTTTGTATTACAACTGAATTTTAAATGCCAATTTCATGTGAAATTGGGGGTTTTTTAGGGAAATGATCTATTATTCTATTTGGGGCCGCCCAAAAAATACTTAATTAATTTTATTGAACTGTAATTGGGCTTCCAATAATGTTTTTAATGGTTATCCCCTTTGGTTGTTGCTGTTAAAATGGGTTTTAAGGTGTTTGTGGAACATGTGAACTTTAAGGGCCATGCTTGTGAGAAAATAGTGTTTTTACCAAGTTATCATTTCTCGGTTAACAAAGGGCTTCCCTAAAATTGATTTTTTGGTTTTACTAAAATTTATTGGGAGTCCTTTTCTATTTTGGTATCTTAAATGTGTGCACATAGTGTATAAAGTGAGGATTTCAAGGAGTTTTGTGTGAAAAACAATGCAGGATTTGAGAAATTGTTTCGTTAAAAATCAAAGTGTTTTGTTGTGTGTTTTATGTGGATTAAAATGTGTATAGATACTATATTAATTGTATGTTACCAGTAGTTTTGTTTCATATGAATATGTATTTATGTATCATTCTGAAATTTTTTGAGCACAAAGGGGGATGCCCTGGTACCTAGTTGGGGCGGATTTGTACTAGTACGACTAGTGAACCAGATGGGTTTCGTCCCTTTTTCACATAGTATTTGGATAACTACAACACTAACTAAACTATTTGGATAATTATTAGGAAACACTAGGTTATGGGTATGTTCCCTACTAGTGGCTCGTTCACAAGAACAGATTTTGATGTGGTTACTTTACATCGAGGTAAGAGGTATATAGGGCCTGGAACAATCTAGTGCCTATGGGTGTTCAGGATTTTCATGCTCATTGGATTTATGGTATTTACCCTTGTCTAGGGTGTGTTTTAAGTAAAATACAGTATCTAAAAAGTATATTTAAATGTGTTAACATTTCGAATGTTTTATCTTGATTTTTTTTCAATTGAAAGTTGTTTTTCATGGAATTTAACACCGCTTTCCTTTGCATATTAAAACTGATTCCTTTTTCACCTTGCATTGCATGAGAATTGGAAACATTTAGTGGTATACTATTGGGATTAGGCTCAAACCCTACTTAAATTCATTTAGATTAAGTATACATGGTTATGTTTGACTCAAGAAAAGGTATAGCCTTAGGTGAAGGTAGTTCGGGCTGTTAGACCCCTCCTACGGTGCAGTGTTGTGGAGACGGCCCAGGGGTGACCACTCCCTTTTCATGGGGAGTCTATGCGGATGTATTTATACTTTTTTTATTTGTATTTGGACCACTTGTACTATATTAAAATCCATGTATTCAATTCTGGTTTTTTATAAGACTTGTTTTGATGAAAATTACATATTTATATTATAGATTGTTTTTAAGGTTTTAGGATTTCATACTAAGGAAAATCATTCCCAAACCTAATATTCTGATATCCATGAACTTATACCCGCACATGGGGATATGGACTGCCCTTTAGGCCTTGCCTCAGGCCTCGTTTGGTGTTATTATTGGTGGTTACCATATTCGGTTCATGATAATAACCATACAACTGACCTCAAACATTCACATACCCAATGAATTGAAGGTAGATATAGGTCCTACCCATAATCATAAGAAATTATCAAGAACTAGAAAAAAACATAAAACATGAATAATTGTATAATAACATTGATTTTTAATTTTGTAAAAACAAATGTGGAAAGAGGATTTTAAAATAAAGTCCCATTAAAATATCATAATAATGGTTGTGAGAAATAATATAATGGATGGAAACTATATATACACTGTAAATACACATAATTCCAAATAATATGAAAAAAATTAATCACTAAAATAATTTTAATACTTCATAATAAATTAAGTAGAAGGTTAACCCAATGAATGTAAATTGAGTTAAAAATTCCCTTACCTCAGGTTCATCTAGAATAAAACTTATTTAAACATCCTATATAATGGTTAAAAGAGTTGTATTAACATTTTACAAAAACATATTTTTGTTTATAACACGTTATGGTATCATTTTATAACATTATTCAACCCATTTGTTAATAATATTTTGTTATTTCTATTTTTTCGGTGTGTGCATCAAATGATTTCCATGGTTGATTCTTATGGGTTTTTTTGTCGAATGGAAGTGAATCTATAAAGGTGGAATGATTTGTTTTTAAAATGCTTCCAAAATTTAAAATTATTACTTAATTTTTTTTGGTTATATGGTTTGAGGATGAATCAATAGATAAATCATTAGTGATATTATTTTTGATCATTTTGGAAGTTCATTGATAATCTTGAACTTGCTTTATCATATACCTTTAATATTGGGCATATAAGTTAATTACAGAACATAAGAGAGGTCATATCATACACCTTAGAAACATTTTAAACCATTAAAGTGGTTTTAAAACCATCCTTGAAGGAATTAATGTAAATTGAAAATACAACATCATTGATTTTGGTAAATCGGAACATCAGATATCGTGTTTTTAATTCTAGAATAAGAGGGGGGAGTACGAGAAGTAAATTGATGAATTTTATCATTAAATGGTAACATTAATAATATATTTGATTTAAATTCTTTAATTCCATTTTTATTAGGGGATGGAAAGAAATTATAATAAAAGAAAATAATTTTATAAAAAACACAAGAAAATAAAAGATGATTTTTACCTCCCGATCTCTTATCCTTCAGATCCACTTTATGGAATCTGGTTTTGCCATTTGATAAGACCAAAAGTTCATGGATACGGGGAAGATCCATTGGTAGAATTTTGACAATTCTCAAAGATTGAGAGTTGTGAGAGGAAGATGGGATGAGGGTGGTATTTATAGTGAAGGTGAGGGAGTTTTTAATTAATTTCAAATGACACCTCATTAGTTGTATTTAAAAACCCATGGGCTTGACCATTGTTTTTACCTACGGTATTGGCTACTTGGGACACCTAATATCATATTGTAATCATCATAAGATGATCAGAATGATTACGTCATTATTACATCATTATGATGTCTTTAAACACAATGAAAACATAAAGATGTATTTTTACTATTCACCAAAAATTCTACTTTCACATAAAAATCCAAAAAATACACACTATCCATTTCATGACATGTAGAATTCAAAAATTGACTCCATTTTTTTGAAAATAATTTTCTAAATACGTTTAATTTAATTTTTTTATAAATTTATAATTTATTCAAAAGAAAATAAGTGAAAAACTATAACTCATTCGATATCACCTTGAAAAATTAATCAAGATAACATTATATTACAACCTTAAGAAAATAAAATATTAATATTATTTAATATTCATAAGGTTCATATTACTATTCATAAGGGTATGTTACTATCCACCAAAAAAAAGTTGGTTCTGTGAAACTCTAAAAATCATTCTGATCACAACCATAGATGATTGTTTTTCGAAATTCAAATCATAAAAGTAGAAAAATTATGTTTAACAGCTAGTTTATAACTACATCCTTAAAATAAATTTTCCTTATATATTTATTATGGGTTTCATTCATTTTAATGTATTATTTAAACCAATAAGAATTTACCTTCTATCATCTTATTAGAAATTGCGTACTCAAAATTTTATTAACTTATTAAAAAATGTGAGAATACCTTTCCCTCATATAATTTTCAGATTCCCTAGTTTCTTATTCAAACATGTTGTGTCTCCTCAAAACCATTACATGGGGGGTTACCTTATTCTATAATACATGTTCTCTTTGTTCAAGAATCTAAACAGGTTTCAATTCATAATAAATGTTCTATTCCTGCAGAACTACGTCTCCGCTCAAAAGATGTGATGAATCTGGCACAAACACTCTCATCATCGAAGCATGAATAATATTGTGTACCTGAGATAAACATTGAGGAATACTATACGTGGTAGGCAACTAGTGAATATTTCTCCAGAATTTTTAAGGTCCAATGAACCATGAAATCAACTTCCATTTCTTACCAAAACACATAAATCTTTTCCATGAGAATATTCTAAGAAAAACAAGATCACCTACCTCAAAAAGGTATTTCTTAAAATTATCTGAAAAAATGTTCTGCCTGCTCAGAGATATCATCATGCATTATTGGATCATCTTCCCTTTCTCAGCCACAATCTATATGAATTATGGTCCCATCAAAATCTTTTCCCCAACATCATCCGAAAATGATAGAGTTCAACACTACCTCCCAAATAATTCCTCAAAAGTTTCCATATGTATACAAGAATGAAAATTGTTATTTTAATAAAATTCAACTAAAGAAATATAGTGAGCCAAAATTCTTTAGTGATCAATTGAAAAAGCTTGAATCATGTACTCCAAAGTCTTAGTCATCCATTCTAACTTCCCGTCTGATTGAGGATGGAAAGTTGTACATAAATTTAATTTGGTCCCCAGTGACTTATAATGTCCTTTAGAAAAGCTATAAATGAACGTCGGTTCACAACTAGATACAATTTAAAGAGGAAATACATCTAACATTACAATATCTTTATGGTATAGTTGATAAGGATGATCCAAAGAAATAGTCTCTCGAAAAGGAAAGAAATGAGCATATTTACTCTGTCGATCAATAGAAACTCAAATTGCATTGTTACCTCAAGATGTATTTGGTAGTCCCACAATGAAGTCGATGATTATATTTTCCCATTTATAATTTGGTACTGGTAATGGATAACGAAACCCCTTTGTTAACTGCCACATTACTTAAACTGTTGACATGTCAAACATTTCATAGTAAAATCTGTAATATCCCTTTTCTTCCCATCCCACATGTAATACTCTCAATGATATCTATACATCTTTATACATCCAAGATGAACTAAAAATAGAGAACTATGATCTTCCCACAACAACTCCTTCTTTATCTTAGAATCATAAGTCACACACAATCTCTTTCAAAATATTATAACACAACCTTTATAAATGTAAAATTCTTGCAAATTACCTATTTTAACAAATTATACATTTTTCTGTAACTCAATATCTTCCTTCAATGCTTGCTTATTTCTTTCTGACAAAGATGGATACACTAAAAACTAAAAAAATAGAGGAATTTTCATCGCCAACAAATTCTAAACCAAAATTCATTAAACCATTAATCAAGTGGTCTTGTTCATACTATAGGATAGATAATGATGCATGGTCTTTTTGATTCAAGTTATCTTCCTCTTTATTTGCCTTTCTAGGATGGTAATTGATCATGTAAAAATTATATTTTATCAATTCAATCCATCTTATCTTCCTCATGTTTTCTTCATTTTTATTTAATATATACTTCCATCTTTTATAGTCAGTATATATTTCACATTTTGCTCTCTATAATTGATGCCTCCAAATTTTCAATACAAAAACCACACCTGCTAATTCTTAATCATGTGTGGGATAATTTAACTCCTATGGTTTTAGTTGTCTTGAGGCCTAAAAAATTAACTTATTGTTCTACATCATAATAAAAACAATCCCATTTAATGAAGCATAACTATATATGAAAAACTATCCATTTTTAGAAGGTATGGTCAAAACTGGAGCATTCAAAAATCATCATTACAATTCTTGAAAAAAATCATCACATTCTTTTTTCTGAAAAATTTAACTCTTTTTTGAGTTAACTTAGTTAGTGGACTAGATAACTGTGAAATTTGTTCAACAAATCACTAGTAATAACCTACCAAACCAAGAAAAATAATAATCTTAGTTATATTTTGGGGTCTTGGATATTCTTTAATAACTTTTTTTAGTAGTATTAACAATTATTACATCTTTAGAAACAATGTGACCAACAAAAGAAATTTTTAGAAACCAAAATTCACACATTGAATTTTCAATAAAATTTCTTTTCTTTTAAGATTTTTAAAACAACTCTTAGATGTTTTTCATGATCCTCTTTACTTCTAGATTGTGAAAAAATTTCATCAATATAAATAATCCCAATTTCTTCCAAGAACACATGAAATATTATAATTATAATATCCATGAATACATTATGTGCATTAGTTAACCCAAATAGCATAACAATGAATTCATTTTGACAATATCTAGTTAAAAAATCAATTTTTTGGAATTCCATCCTCCTCAACCTCTATGTGATGGTACCTAGATCTCAAGTCAATATTGGGAATGTACTGATCTCTTTGGACCTGATTAAACAAGACATCGATGTGAGTCGAAGGATATATAGTCTTAATAGTAATGTTATTAAAATATCTACAATTTGTGTAAATTCTCATGGAACCATTGTTATTTTGAAACCACAAAATAGGATCTCTCCATGGTGAAGTACTAGGATGAATGAGGCCTTTATCCAGAAACTTATGAAACTAATTTTTTAATTTAAGAAGTTAAATTTGATCCATTCGATACGGGGGATTATAAATTTTCTTAACATAAGGATCTAAGTCAATTGTGTATTCAACATCTTGATTCGGTATAACACAGGGTACCTCATTAGAAAAAACATCAAGGTATTCATTTACAACTGTAACATAATTATTCTCAATGTTTCTCTTTTCCATAATATGCTCAAGATAACATTTATTTCCATCATTTAATAGTTCTCATATTCCTGATATACTATTGATTTTATGGTTTCTTTCTTTTATACAAACTGAAACACTTTTTGAAAAACAACATCTTAATCTCTACCAAAAATATTATCATGATAAACAAAAATCTAGTCTATGCCCGGATTTTCATTAAACTCTACTACAGGAAAAAACAGGGTTTTAAGATAATTTATTTCCACATATAATAATACGAAGATTCTTAAAATGACTTTTTTGTAAAATTTCTTCCTGGTGTTTTAACCATATGTTCTAGTCACTTTTCATTGGGTGAAAAAACCAATTAACTATAAAATGTCGCTAAAATAATAGAATGTGTAGACCCCATATCAAAAAATAATTTAGAAAAAATATGAGTAAACAACCAATTTACTTGAAACCAATTCATTTGGTGGCCTAAAATCTGATGATGTGGTCACAAAGGATCTCACTACACCTTTATTCTTATACTATTGCTTCTTTCAATCAATCGGATCTTTCTTTTCCATGCATTTTCAAAATGAACAATCTCACCACATTAGAAACACTTTACAATTTTTTTTATTAGGATTAATCTTAAGATCGTTTCCATTAAAATCTCGGGCCATATGTCCAAACTTACCACATCAAAAAGATATCATAGTTCGGTTAAGGCATTCCCCATGGTTCTTTTTACCACAATTTTCACAAACTAGAAACTGAACTTTCTTACCTTCATATTTATTTAATTGATTATTTCCCATCGCTTACTATCTATATCTCTTCTTCTGCTTGGTTTTAAAGTAAACATGATAATCATAAAACTCTTTTTCTACCCTTTATGTATATCATAAATTTTTTTCATAACTTTTAAACTCATAGGAATCCAATTCCCTTTGATATCTTGGATTTAAAGATGAGTAAAAATAGTTTATTTTTCTATGATGGTAAGGAATATGATTTGGAGCATAACTCACTAGTTGGGTGAAGTATTATTCATATGAAACCACTGAATCTTCCTCCTTCTATTTCGAATAAAGGAATTTCTTCTCCATCCTAATTTGAACCAACTTAGGAAAAAAATCAAGGAAAAAACTTTTAAATTCATCTGAATTTAAGGCTTCAATCTCTTCTCTATCCCAAATATTATTTTCCATTGACTACTACCAATCAGCTTCACCATCAAAATGATAAATGGAAATAATAAAATTTTGATGATCTAAACATCCCATAACATCAAATATATTTTTAATGGATTTAATCTGTCCTTCAGCCACTACTGGGTCATAATATCCACTGAAAGAAGGAAGGTATTGCCTCATAAAATGTACCACTATCATCATGTTACATTGTGGTAGCTTCAATTATTCTATTGCATGGATTCCCAAACCATTTATTTCTTAAATAAGATAATCCATTACCATCACAAACTGCTAGGTTTCAATTCCCACCACTCCCAGTTGAGGATTCATAAATATATCATCCTCTTGGTTCATTCCATCATCAGCTTCCCTATTTTTTCTGCGGAAAACTATTAGGAAAAGAAATATCATAGATGATAAGACATGGTAATCATTAAATGATATAATATTTCAATATAAACAAAATATAAAAATAATTTATGGTACTCTATTAACATCATCTTAACCCTTAATGTTATCTAAATTGTGCTCTAATTCCAACAATAAGGACTCGACATTAAACAATACATAATCTATATATTATAGTTAGAATTCACTTTTTTAGAATACCAAAGATCTTTTTAATTTATAGTTTCAGAAAGTTATCACATACCTCATACATATCAACCCACAAGCATTAAAAGCAGGTTCTATTGAAACAATATCCATTTCTTCCCAAACATAAAAATTTTAACACGAAGTAACAACATGATTTCTTTGAAAAATCTTCATAACATTTTACACGACTTACTAATTTCCCCTACACATCCCTATAACATGTGAAAAAAAAGTTTAAAACATGGTATGAGCATGAAATTTTCCGTATTGGATATAATAAAGAAGAAAATAAACCATTAGTCCATGAATACTTATAAACATATAGAATAATTTTCACAAAGACATACTTTTCACGCATATATACATAATTTTTGAAACATAAGACTTCCATAAAAAATTAATGAAAAATTGTAAAAGAATAATAGTAATCATAGGGAATTAATAACATATATTATGACCCTTACGTATATCTTATGATTTTTTATCCTCACCCCTACCTGAAATTGCAACCCTCACGGCTACCGTATGGTGTAAGCATTACTGTTACACTTGGAGGAACCATACGGTCAACCTCAAACATACACATACTAAATGAATTGTAGGGAGATATAGGTCCCATAATTAAATATAAACATTTCAAAATAACAAAAATATAATCATGAAATATGAATACTTTCATATAAACAGTTTTTTTTAAAAAAAAATGTTAAAATGGGATTTTAAAAGAAAAATCCCTTAAAAATGTCATAATAATTGAATTGAGAAATAATAGAACATATGGAATAAGTATATAAGTTGTAAATAAACATAATTACACATAATATAAACAAAATTCATCATACAAATAATTTAAATACTACATAATTAATGAAGTATAAGAATTAGAAAAATAATAGAGATTGGGTAAAGAATTACCTTACCTCGGGTTCTTTTTACATAAAACTTGTTTAAACCTCATTAATAATGGTTAAAATAGTTTTATTAATATTTTATAGAAAAATATTCATGTTTATAATACCTTATAAGATCATTTTATAACATCATTTGCCCCATTTTTTAATAATATTTTGTTATTTCCATTGTTTTAGGTGCATGCTTCAAATGATTTATATGGTTGGTTCGTAAGGGTTTTTCTTATCAAATGGAAGAGAATATTCAAAAATGGAATTTGTTTTTATTATTATGTTTCCATAATGTTAAATCATTTCATAAAAAATTTTGGTTATATTTTATGAGGATGAATCATTTGATAAATCATTAGTAATATTCATTTAGATCAATTTGGCCATTTTTTGATAATCACAAACTTGTTTGATCATATAACATTAATATTGAGCATATAGGTTAATTATAGAACATAATATAGGTAAATTAATTCAGATTAAATACTTTTTAAAGAATTAAAATGGTTTTACAACAATATTTTAAGGAAGTAATTGAAATTTAAATCACATCATCCATGATTTT
The DNA here is from genome assembly GCA_963277665.1 of Viscum album. Taxonomy (NCBI): domain Eukaryota; kingdom Viridiplantae; phylum Streptophyta; class Magnoliopsida; order Santalales; family Viscaceae; genus Viscum; species Viscum album. The sequence continues at coordinate 528,024,020 of OY728150.1, forward strand.
GGTAAATCGTCACATTGTGGATGTTATTTTTTTTAGAATAATAGGTTGAGGAGAAGAATAAAATTGATGAATTTATCCATGAACAAGATAAAATAAAGAATAAATAAGATTATAGTGCTTTTATTCTTCTTGGATAGTGGAGGGTATTAGATTATAAGAAAATAAAATAATTGGAATGAAAACACGAGAAAATAAAAGAGGATTTTTACCTCTTGATCTCTTTCCCTTGATATCCTTCTTAAGGCCTTTAGTTTTGGACTTTTGGTGATACCATCTAGTATTGGACATGGTGAGTGAATTTTTAAGGGTATTTTGTGGAATTTATAAAATTCTTAAAGGTTTATATGTGTGAGAGGAAGAGGGGTGTGAGTGTAGTATTTATAGTTAAAGTGAGGGAGTTTTTAATTAATTTTAAAGGAAACTTCATTAGTGGTATTTGAAAAACCATGGTCTTGGAAATGGTTTTTTCCCATGGTATTGTAAAATTTATTCATATCATATAATATTTTAATCCATATGATTCAAACAAAATGATGACATCATTACGATTTCATTAAACACACCGAAAACATTAAATTGTATTTTAACTGTTCACCTAAAATTTATCTATCTCAGAAAATTCCAAAAATTCATTCTAACCATTTATTGGAACATGGAATTCAAAACAGAACTCTAGTTTTTAAAAATTATTTTCTAAATATGATTGATTTAATATTTAAATAAAATCATATTTATTTCAAAAAATAATAAATTAAAAACTATAACTCATTTTAATCACCTCTAAAAATCAATTGAGATATCATTAACTTATAACCTTAAGAAAATAAAATAATAATATGATTCACTATTCATAAGGGTCATATTACTATTCATAATGATATGTTACTATTCTCATGAAAACATGTTGCTTCTATTCGACTCCAAAAAACTAACTAATCAAAACCATATATGACTAATTATTGAAATTAAAATTATAGAAGAAAAAATAATATGTTTAACAGCTAGTTTATAACTATATCCTTAAAAAATTTCATTATGTATATATTAGGTGGTTCATGCAATTAAATTTATTTTTTAAAACTATAGGGTGTTACAATAAAAATGTAATCATTTAGGGGGACCACTGGATATGCCATGAAATGGTAGTCTAAAATTAATAAATCACACCCTCATTTTATTTTGGATTATTTTCAAGAACTTAATATCAGTATATAGTACAATATAGTTATTATAGGGATTAAGACCCAAAAAACATTTCATAATTTTATCTTTCTTTAGTTTTTAGATAGTTTATAATCTACATTTTTCCCCTTGTAGGTATAAAGTGATCATGATAGACTTTACCTACCTTCTCAAATCTATCCACTAGAATAAATTCATCAAGTTTTCTATTGACATCTCAATTTAATATATTTTTTTCCTAATTTAAATATCACGTTATATGTTCATATATCATTTTATTTATTCAATATGATGAGAATGTAATATTTTAATTATTTAAGAGGTGACAGAATATTGTGTAGATTACTTAGGTTATGTTGTTAATTTACTTAAACTCTGACTGATTTTCAAAATCTATAAAAAATCATATCAAAATATTGTTACATCAACATAACCAATTTAAAATTAATTTTTGAATTTTCCAATATCAATGAAAACATATCAACCATTGGTATGTTTTCATCGTTGGTTATTAATTTAATTTAAAATGTTTTTTTTTTCAATTGAATGATTTATTATGTCTTTATAAATCGGTTGAAATTTTGAGACCATTCATTATTAGTGTTTTATATGAGAATTATGACATTTATTTTCTCTAAAAAACATGAATAACAATAATTAATTTGGGGTTTTTGTTTCCCAATTGAAGGTATAATAATGTTAATTAATTTTTTTAATTAAATTATCATCTTTCTAAACAATTCTTATCTTTAAAAAAAATTAATGGCAGAACCTAATTTTCATATGTGAGTGTACCTAATATCTAATAGATGGAAACCCTCAATAAATAATAACAAAATAAATAAATATATAAGGTATTTATGACGTGTAAAATATATTGGGATATCTAGGTTTAGAGTTTGTGGTTTGGAATTTTGGATTTATTAATTGATTGGGTTTTGAAATTTCATTACAAAATATGTAGAACAAATTCAGTGGGATAGATTTACTTAAGAAGAAATGTTTTAAAATACCTGAATATATTGGATAAATTATTGAGATAAAAGCTTGATATGGATGGTACATAGAACCATGGATAATTTTTTCATGATGGACTCAAAATTTATTTTAAATTGATTATATTCATTAATATAATTGGATATTGTTTTCATAAAATTTACGACAAAATTAATTTAAAAAATATTGACATTTAATAAATTATAAAAATATTTTTTCCTTATAATACTTTTAATGAATGATAGATATGAACAAGAATCATTTTTTAGATCACATTGAATGTTATTTTCTCCATGGGTGTAAATGGGTAATATTTCTATAGTTTTAAAATCGAAGTTGTTATTGATGGTTCTTTTATAATAATTGATATAATTTCTAAATATTAGTGTTTATTTAATGATATCATGCACATTTGAATTGGGGTCATGAATTTGAAAATTCCATGAAAATATTTTTACACATTTACCTTCATTTTATTATTTTCAACATAATTTTTTCGCTTCTAAAATTATATTTTTAATTATATGTTAATATTCATAACTAATTGGGATTAATTCTTCACTAATACTATATAATCTGGATCCAAAATTGGAACTAATAAAACTAGGTATTAATTCAGAGAAGGACTAGATTTCAGAGATTGGACTTTACCTCACCAATTGGGCAATAATAATTCATCTTTAATGGAATTGTAATAACATTCAATAACTTATAAATAAATCAATTCAATGTATTTAATTAAATTGGATGGATAGCTAGTTCATATGGGAAATCAGTTTAAATAATGATTCAAGAGTAAATTTTGGATATAGAATTAGACATGTACCCTTTTTGTAATTTCAAACCATATCCCCCCCTATATTTAATGTTATATTTGAGGAATTGGGAGGATTTTTTGAGGATTTAGTAGTATTATACAAATATAGCTATTCTATTCTAAATATCTATCCATTTGGAATAGTGAATTATTTTTGCATAGATCTCTTCCTAGAAGGAACTCCTATTTTTCTCTTAATACATGTTTTAATGTGTTTGTTCTTAAAATCACTTATTATTTTCAAAAGAACTTCTATGTTTACCAATTTACATCTTTCTATTTTTATTTTTGTTGTTGGAATCAAATAGTGGATATGATATTGATTTTTCCATTTCAACCCTATTATTAGGAAGATCGTATCACTGATGAAAAACTCACCCATGGGAGCATTATTCATTATATGTTTGATATGATTCTTACCAATTAAATTATTAATTTTGAATTTATATACTCACTATAATTCACTAAATAATTATTAATTATTTGAATTTTTAACTTTTATATTTCTTGAATGATTACCACATTGACTGTGTAGGTATGCTTGTGTGAGTTGTCTCAGAGGCACTTTAATTGACTCATCTAGTCAAATGGGGATTAATTTGTAGAGTGTGACTCTAGTCCTCATACAAGATATTATAATGTATACAGTGTATGCGTTATCCATGTTACACAGTAATGTTTTAGTATGTATTTTCTTTTCAATAAATAGTTTTGGGATTATATTGTATCAAAGGAAACATAGATCTAAAATGAATAGAAATAAATCTTATTATAACAAAATATAAACATAATTAAATTCAATGTGAAACATAATTAAAAAAATTAAATTATGAATAAAACCCCAAGTAAATAAAAATATATTAATGTTCATTATTTATAAAATATGAGTTATAATTTTTCATATATTATTATTATTATATAAATTTACTGTAATGATAAATTTAAAGGGTTTAAAATTTAATAATATCATTGAACTAATTTACAAATTGTGAGGAATATTAATTTAATGATTCAGTTCAATTTTTTTGTTCTAAAACAGAATTATTATTATATATTTTATATGTTTTAGTAAAAATATAAATTTCTAAATTTTAGAAATTATGTATGATCTAATGTACTTCATTTTTTTAATTAATCATCCCAAAATATAGTTAGTGTAAAATTTTTATATTTTAATGAAATGGTTGATTTTTAGGTGAACAGTGAAAAATATATTTTTTACAATTATCATAAATTTTATGATATAGTTATAATAAAATCATGATATAAAAATATATAAAACATTTTTTGGGCCAATTTTCTATATATAGATTATTAGGAATCATTTATAATTATTATGAAAAATTTAAAAACCCATTTTGACTTTATGAAACCCATGAAATCTTTTATCTGATCAAAAAATATTTTCCTCTTTTTTCCCTTAAATTTAGTATTCCAATTGATACATTACAAATTGTATAAATTTAAATTAAAAATTATATTTATATATAAATATACCTATGAATGGAATTTTAATCAATTCTTTATTGGATTTAGGAGTTACTTAATCTTCATGCTTAAAAAGGATTTTTTTGTAAACTATTTTTCATTGAGTTTTGTGTAATTATATTAAGAATAAATTTTAACACCTCTATAAATTAAACATTATAAAAATAGATTATATATTAGTAATCATTATATTCTTATCCGGTAAAAATATCATTTCTATTTTATTCAAAGAAATTATTTTCTTAGGTAAGAAAAATTAACCCCCACGGTTATGGTTAAACGTAAAAAATGTTTAAACTAAGAGATAAGGACAATAATATAACTAAATATTGTGCAAATTTAATTTCCCAGTGGATTATAACCCTACAATATCTGATCTTTAAAACAATTCTATTTGTTTCAACATTTCATTGAAAATTAAATTTATATCAATTTAAGGATAATATTATTTTAAATGGTGTCACATCTCTCAGTTATAAAATGAGCCATCCACCCTTCACTTATCTACACACATTGAGAATCTTATATCATTAAATATTCTTACCAAATCTCTTCTCACTAAACTTATCTATGACAGAGTGGTTTGGTAATCACTTAAATAATAACCCATGAAATATTAAGGATACAATAAAAGTAAGATAACCCAAGAAGAGGTAAATGACATAATGGAATTCATTCAAGTTTCATTATTCTTTCAACTCCTCTATATCTTTTATATACACCTTAACACACTGGAATCATTATCATTCATATACATGAGTCTTAATCTGTTGATGGAATTATCATTATCTATATCATTTATTATTATTTTATATTGAAAATTTTGTTCTTGAATACATGAAAACTAATATATACAAGGAACACTTATTTAATTTTTCTTCATTTCCATACATGTGATGTGCTGAGAGGATTGATATATCACTATGAGGGGATGAGTGAATCAATGGTCACTTGAAACTTTTATGAGTTTAGTTTCATAAAATTAAACGTCATATACTTATTAAAAATCATTCCACTCCTTGTGTCATATAGACTCACCTGGATAATGTAGTAAATAGCAGCATAAGAACATAAGGATTATTAAAATGTTATATAAAAAAGGAATACTACTTGTATTTATTGGTAATCCACCACAATAATGGATTATACAATATATTAATTATCATTTATTTACATGTGGAGGGAGATTCATACATCACTACCGAATCAGAGTCTCACGAAACTTCTATCTGTTAATGTCACACCAACCACTAATATGTGTCGCATACTAATTCACATTACATCATCCCACAAGAGTTTTAGAAAAGCATCATATTATAGACAATGAGTCTCATAGTGGTCTTCTGGAATACTCTATGACTCACATGTTTTATGGATTTTCTCCATGCATAGAGAATAGATTCATTCTATATCATCATTGTAATTAGATATCTGATCAGTATAGGTATGTCTCTAGATACACAAAATATATTTCCTTCTAATAAAAAAATAATTATTCAAATTAAATAATGTATTTAATAAGACCAAGTATCATGATTACTTCTCGTAGCTCAACTTGATAGAAAACCTTCTAAATATTCTAACCCAAATGTCTCACATAATGATCTCAGGTGAATTCCAAACCCAAAAAAATTCATATTAATAAAATGTTGACACCAATGACTAGTAATGTGCATGGTAGGATTAATTCACTCATTTTTCTTTTTTCTCATTCTTATTTAATAATTGATGTCGCAAGATCTTCTAATTTTTAATATCACATAACTCTCAAGCTTATCTGAAAGTGATGTACAACATCTTATTATTCTCTATCACTACAACATGGAGTGTATTTTTCTCTCCTTCGATAGATCTAGTTCTCTCACATTATAACTACTATCTCATTATCCATTATTCTAAAAAAATAAGAAACACATTATTGCACCTTTTTAATTCCATTTACATTGAACTTCATATCCACTAAAGTGAATGAGTGGCACATTAAATATTTTATTAATTTTTAAATTAACATAAATGGTATGTTGAGCGGATAGAGTGGTTTTTAGTATAAAATATCCGTTATAGAATACCCATTATCGGTTTCCATGAATTACCATCCTTATATTTTTCTTCTAAGGTATTTCTCCACAAATACCCCATGTTAAATTATTCTAATTTTTTCCAAATGGCACAAAATATCTTAAAAATATGTTTAAATAGGAAAATTTTTTCTTCTAAAAAATATCTAACGTAATCCATAGTTCAATCTGAATATCATTACACAATGAAATAGAAAACAATAAATGCCGCATTAGAATTGTTTTTATTTTCTATAATCATGAAATCTGTAATTCTTATCCATTCATATGTATTGGGAATATTACTATACTTCCATCATTATTCCTCAAAACACTCAAATATCATTAATTGAAATTAATAAAGGTTGTGATAAAAAACAAATTGAGGATCTATGGTTATTCATCTATATTAATTTGAAAAAATGAATAAAAATATTTTATTCATTAATAATTAAAACCATGGAACACCCACTTCAATATTCTCAAAATATATGCAGATCATGGATTCAATAAAAATCATGAATTTCTGAATATAAAATCATAGCACAAGTATCTCTATATTTTTATTTTCCTTAGAATTAAATAGTTATGTAAGCTCCAATTTAAAAAAAAATCATTGACATTCTGTTTACATGAAAAAAATATAGAATTCATATACTTATAAATATGGGATAAAAATTCATTATATTTTTTTCTGATGTTTATACAAATAATAATGAGTTCTTGGAAAATCCTGATTTAATTTATTTTCATCATATTCAAAATCAAAAAAATATTTTTAATAAAAGTAAAATAACCAAATTTTCTAATATTAGTATTAAATTGGGGTATTTCAAGTCTTTTGTTCCCAAATATTTACAATTAAGACATATATTATACTTTTGGTGCATAATTTTCATCCAACAACTTTTTAAAAATTTCGCTAAGTGTTGAAGCATTATAATTAACCAATGCATTATATAGGGAAGTTCAGAGTATTATTTTAGTGAGGATGTATTCTGAATAATTATAATATATATTATGAATACAAACTCATTATTATATATAAGTCATATATCTCAGAAACATCATGTGATGAGCTCAAAGCCTTACTGTGAAGACTTATCATAAGAACACATACTTCATATGAAGTCAAATGATCAGGAATTTATCAATATTCATCAGAATTCAATGCATTATATTTTGAATTTAAATTTTTTTATATTGAATTATTTATATCAATAAGAAAATCCTTTTTCTCGGGATTTTCTAATTTTTCATAAGCACCAAAAATATTATTTCTTCCACAATCAACAACAATGCTTTTGATTGATTTTTATGCATTCTCTAACCACTTCAAATCATCTCAAAATTTATTTATAGGATTTTTATAAATATTATAATAATTACAAAATACATCTAGATAAGTTCTAATGATTTTATTATAGTGAACTAGCCATCTAATACATGGATATTAAATCATTTTAGATGAATATTCTGCACATTAAAAAATTACATACCCCAGGATTGTAATAGTTTAGTGGCTTTGCAAACATGGAAGATATATATTTTTAACTTAGAGAAAGATCGCCAATAATTCTCACAAAGATCATACCATTTAGTACTAATACTTAGACCCATTATTCATAACCTAGGGAAAGAAAACACAATAAAGGGTGATATAAAATGATCAGTAAGTGTAGATAATGGAAATATGTAAGCATAACATGTACATAAAAGTATGAGAACATGACCATATTATTTGAATATCATAAACTATATATTAAAGATCAGACATATGTGTCATAAAAAAATATTATCATATCACAAGACATGAATCATAATGAAATCAAGAGACTAATCCATGAGATCATAACATAGAAATAATACATGGAATTAATGGAATATACATAATCATAGAAAATAATTTCCATAATAGTCAAGGCTCACTTCCAAGACCATTATAGCAGATAAATTCCATTACATATTCGAGTTCACATATTTTTTCAACCCTATATTATATATTTTAATTCACTTACCATTCCATCTATGTATTACAATATTGAGTTCACTCCCTATTCATGTCATGTCAATCTCATGATATATAAATATTTACCCAATATATTAGATAACTATCTAGGTAAAACAATATTGAATGTTGTAATGGGATCACCCATCGCTATTGGGGCCAGCCCATCATATAAGCAATAATGGGATTACCCATCACTATTTGGTCCACCCCATCATATAATCTATAATGGTATTACCCAGTTTTATCAATACTACCTCATCATAAATCTATATTGGCATTAGCTAGTGCTAATTGGGCCACTCAATCATGTAATAACTAACCGGCATACCATGAACTATCTAGCTATATCATAATATATGAAATGTACATGAACAATAACATGAATCAATTACAAATACCTTTAATATAATAATAAAAACCATGAAAATAATTGTTCTTTCATTACCTGATTAAACCATTGATTATAAATGGGTTTCTTGGCAATATCATTGAAATGCGATTTTTCTATGGAAAAGAAAAGACTTCCAAAAACATCATTTCATTGAAACATTGACAGTTTAGAAGAATAATATTAATGGTATACTTAGATCATATCCTCCATAAAACATAATTTACATCATAGGATAACATCTTATTTGAAAAATAATTTTGATTGATCATTTAAAACTATTATAGAGGAAAATGATCTTTCAAATATGAAAAAATATTTGTGAAAATGTAAAACATTTTTAATAACATTTTATTATAAAATAACCTTGAAATGTTATAAATCAAGCTCTGATAATCATATAAAATAAGTTTTCAAATATAAAACACTTTTAAATAAATTTTGTTTGCAAATTAATTCCAAATTCAAATCATTTCAAAATATTTAGGATAAACTTTTATTTTAAAAATATTATAAAAATGTATAAAGAAAAATTCAAAACATGGAGTATTCCTGATGTTATAGAATTACATATATGGATTATAAGTAAAAAAAGATATTCCTTTATAATGTCAATTGAAGTTAAAAGAGCCTTGATCGAAAAATGATAAGAATGTTCCTTTTAAAAAGAAAATTCAAAAAGGGAAAACATGGGTAAAGTTTAATTTTTAAAAATCATACAAGGTTTTTATAATATTCTTGAAAAAAATTCAATAAAAAATGGTTTTGGAAAAATTATATATTTCTGGTTGGAGATAGAAATAATGTCATATTTTTTTAAACAAAAACATAATTATCTGAAGTAACAACGAGTTGAAAAATTGTAATATTACATTAAGATATACTGAATATCTAAATGATAATAAAAATCCTTATAATTATCATGATTTGGATCATAATATTTCTGTAATGGAATCATAATTATAAATAATCTCGATAAGACATGAGATGATAGTAATACACAGTTACCACTTTTCTAACATTAAATCCAAAACCCCATGAAATAATAATGTTAAATGAAGCTTAAATTAACATGAAAATAATTATATCCATGATATAACAAGTAAATGGGTAATTATATACACCTCATAAGACAATATGTCTGTATAAATAAATGTGTGACTTAAATAAATGAAATTGAGACAAAATTCCTATATTGATTTGTTAAATTTTGAACTCTAAAAAATTTGAACAAGATATTATCAAATGGATATGAATATAAAAATAACTTTTCAGATAATAATAATAAAATTAATTCATGGAAATTATACACACCATTTATTATAAAGAAAATGGTTATATAGGATGTGTATCTTAAATTGAAAAGTTAATATAGAAACATCTTACTAATTGAGTAGCTTTTTCATTGTTAGTCGAGTGAATGAATAAATGAAGTTGGCACTTTTAATATCATAAAATAAAATAAAATTATTATATAAAACTTATTATTTTATTATACACACCATAAAATAACAAGTGGTTAATGTGGTATACGTCTATCAAAAATAAAACTAAGACTAAAAATACTATTACCTTAAGTGTTGACTCATGTTGTACTGGCTAAAACCTCAGGTATAATAAAGATAATTTTAATAAAAATATATAAAATATACATAATCATATATATAATTCCATATATTATTTAATTATTATTTTATTTTACCATTTAATTTATAATTCAATGTTAATGTTACATTTTGGGTAATAACTGATTTTTTTCTATATATGTTCTAACTTGTTATTTTTTATACTCCTACATTGATCATGATTTAATATTTTGTATAATGTAAACCAGAATATATATATAATATATATTGATTATATATTTATTTATAACAATATATAAAAGGCAGAAATAGTAAATGAAATACATCATTCATGGAGATAGTAGGCCATATATATGCATGATCATTGTTTTCATTTTCTAGTCATATTAAAAGAATGAAATGTATATGATATATATATATATATATAATAATTGAAGAATAATTATTATTATATATATATTACATATTTATATTAAACCAATCCTTAATAAATTCCATGTTAAGTGTGAATGAAACTGAATTCTTCATGAGGTGGTAGTCTGTTGTACACACGAACGAAGTTATCGTATTATCACAAAATGAAAAAAATGAAGGTGTCTCTTATATATTAATTAAAGAATCATAAAAAAATAATGGATAATATATATATATAATATCAACAAAATTACAATCATTATACCCATCCTTCAATGGTGGTAATGGAGAAACCAATAATATTGGGTTGCGAGGTGGTGGTCCGGCGTACGCACAAACGATGATTCTGTATCACTTTTGATGGAATTGTGTAATGTTTTAGGAAATTATATTAATATAATAACATAAAATTATATTTAAGATAATTATTTTATTATATAAACATGATATACAAATAATTGAATGGTTTTGAAGTACAAAAAGTCCATTGTTGTTGAATGTTACTTCTTTATGGAATATCTCCTTTTGGTTTTCACGAAAGGAATTACTTGATTGGATTTATACCCAATGTAATGCATCAAGGACGAAAGTAATTGATTTTACAATCTAGTTATATTAGGTTTTTGTCCTTATAAATTCTTTTATATGTGTGAAGAATAAATGAGAGCGAGTTTTCCTTTATATAAGAGGGGGAGTGGAATTCTTGTAAATATCAAAAGGTAAACATTATTGGGAGGTCTCCCTTATCTCATGTACTTCCACTAATGATCTTTTCTCTATTAAACAGTGTATATGGTCTATGTATGGCCATAAAATGGGTTTTTTACATGTTTCTAGGTCATTTCGGCCCTTATATTTAAACATTAGTCCCCTGGTAAAATCATTTTTCTCTTATGTACTATAATTATTTTTAACTGTATTCACTTATAATTTTAGAAACAATTTGTATTTAAATTATTAAACCTTATAAATAAAATTTATTTCAGATATTTAATCCAATTTTTTATAATCTAATCACATAATCCATAAGAATTAATTTTAAATTAATCCCACGAAAGGGAGGAAACAACGAGTTTTTTAATGTGATTTTTTTTAAAATAGTTAAATGTTTTTATAACTAAATTCATTGTGAAATTGGAAAAATTTTATCTAAATTGGATTAATAAATGTATTATTTATCCAACTATACATTATAAACAAATAAAAAATTAATTTATTTATTGTAATTAATTAACATAAAAAGTCATTTCCAATTAAAATTTTTTATTTTTCACTATATATGCAAAAATTAATCATAGAAAATAAAAAATTAATCCTAACCTAATTTTTATTATATGATTTCAGAAATAAATTTTATTTTGTGAAATAGAATTTATAAAGGTTTCAAATATTATTTTTAAAAGTGTTCTATTAAAAGTTGGTAAAACACCCTTTTATAAAATACCTCTTCTTTTGCATAAAATTGGATTTTTTCTTATCTCCTATATAAAAACAATATGAAGGTTAAATATTTTATTGAATATATAATATATTTATTCCATTAAATTAATTAATATTTTTTAAATTATTATAATAAAATGTTTTTGTAAACAGAAAAATATTTTTTTATAAATGGAATTTCAGTATTTTCAAATATTTCTTACACTAAATTATAATTAATTGGAAGTTAAAGAATTAATATTATATACAATTGAAGTACATATTTATAAAATAAATTAATATTATTTAAAACAACTATTCTAACTACAAGGTTATAAATATAATAATATTTTAATAATATTCATAATAGAATATTGTAGTTTGGTAAAACTCAGTATTGCGTGTATCACAAGAAATCTAAATAACATGGTATTGTGGGTAAAAAACGAAAAACATAGTGATACATGTTATAGAAGTTAACATTTATGTTTAATATTGAATAAAATTGGATTATTTTTTGGTTTTATGTAATCTTAACTTGGTGTAGTATAAAATTCAAGCCATTAATAATTTTAATTTTGAAAAAAATGACTCATAAGAACATGGGGTGTTATATTCTACCCACCATAAAATGAATTTCGACCAAGAAATCGTTTTGGTTCATCAGTGTTCTAACACATTAATGACCCTTTCATATGAACCCACATTTAAAAAATGAATAATAAAACTTCTTTTAAAAAGAGAAATTTGGAAATATAACGGTTACCCAAAGTAACTCAAAACTATGTTTCCACATAAGAAAACATTGGTGGGAGGTGAAGATTCAGGCATAGAATAAAAGAAAAAAAATATAGAGAGTGGTAGAGATGACTCATAATAAAAAAAATTGCGACCCATAAAATTTTGATGATCACAAAACCAAAAATCATTGATGATCTAAGGGACCATTTGATTCATTGAAAATGAATCTTCTAGGATACATTTTTTGTTCCAAGAATATATTTCTAATTATAAAGAATTTTCATAAGGATGTATACTTAAATGATTTCATTCTATTTCATAATAAAAATCTCACCCATAAGACATTTCATCTCTCTTTAGATATAATCATAGAAAAATGGTTAGCACATGTCATTCAATATGAACAAATCCTCATATAGTGAGATAATACATTAATGTATAAAACCTCATCTACAGTTTTACATAAAACATTACATAAATGGATAACCTTATAACCCTTATAATCGATGAAAATATAATTATTTAGAAATATGGTCACTAAATTTCTCAAAATAATATTAATATTGACCCCCATATATCAAAAAGTACCTCTTGGTTGTCACATATCAAACATGTGAATACATTCATCATATATTCTCTCGAAACATGGTAGTAAAATGAATTAACAAAAATCCTTATGGAAAACATGAATTCTTTCTTATTAAAAATATTATTGGTCATATTACATTAATAAAAAAAATGTTATAAACTCCATCCATAATAGAATTAATAACTTTCTTAACAAACAATTAATCTTTTTCTATGGTAATGAGTACTTTATTCATATCCCAAATCACTTCATTGAAACTAAACACCGTTTTTTAAACACCAAGAAGATATTAAGGGTTACCTTCCCTTTATATAACCTTTACATTAAATCACTTTTCTAGGGAACAAGTATCATTTAACATATTCTTGAAAATCCTTAAAGGAAAATATATACAAATGATCCTTTCATATGTTCATATATAGTAATTATTTAATTAAAAAACACTTAAATTATTCCACCTCATCCTTAATTAATAGCTTAGGCTTACTCATATTATTACATAATACCAATTTACATTCATATGTCATCCTTTTTGTCTTCATCAGTAGTATATAAATTAATCATATAAACTTGATGATTTTCTTCATGAGATTTCCCATTTATTATTCACATAAGATTTCATATATTTTTAAAAAAATTAGAAGATTATTTTTATCCTTATACCGACAGAATATGTGGTTTCATTTTTCTAGATTCTATGTTGACAATCACAAGAAATTCCACAGATAATACATTCAATTCCTCAACAATTTCCCACTCTATGATCCTTTTTCTGCACAAATATCATATTCCCCTCTATATCGATTAATCTTTTATATTTTCCATCCCAACATCATGATATATAGAAGTCAATTATTCATTCCCTTATGTTCTCTACCACATGAAATTTCATAAAATTTCTTATTCCCCATATTTTATATGTTAGTAATCTCATTGAATTTCTCATTGTTAATTATTTATCAAGATGGAAGATTATATATAGTTAGAGTTTCTTTTTATGTAGTCATCATCCAATTTTATTTCCCATAATCACTAAATTTTCCATTATATTCAATGATTAAATTATTTTTTAGGGTTATAACCATATACTAAAAAAAACCATATGAGAAACACTACTCATAGTGGGATAATACATATCCATGAAAATCAACTTATTGTAAATCGAAATCATAAAACCTACTTCTATAATATTTGAAACCTTAGGTTTATCCTTGGTTATTCAATGTCATATTCTACATAAATAATTCATGATTGGTTATAAAGAGTTTTTGAATTTATAAATTATATCCCTCAGCATAGCCAAACTAGTTGTTCTACAAGGCACATTGTCATTAACTAGTTCCTGATTCTGCCAAAATACAATTTTTGGGGTTTTACCCCTAGTTACATCTGGGCTAGATCCATATAAAAATTAATTATAAAGAAAGGAATTTAATTACTTGGAAACCCCTCTCCCAATAAATTATCAAAATAATAGGACATTTTCCTAAACATTTACTCATCCTTAGACTTAACTTAGAAACATATATAGACATATCCTTAGAAATATCCATATCGATCTCACTAAAAGTTTCTAATCCTAGTTTCAAATCATTGATAAAAATATTCCTTTGATAAATACTATACCAATCTAGGATTCTCATATATGGATATTAAATAATTTTAGATGAATATTTCACAGATTGAAAAAATACATAACCAAGGACAATGATATTTTAGTGTCTTTGGAAACCTGAAACTCAATCATTTAACATAATGAATGATCGTCAATGTTTTCTACAAATATATTCTTATTTTGTACTCCTACATAATACTGTTCTTCATAACATAAAGAAATGGAATATAAGAAATGGTTGTATCATATTCTATGTAAGGCTAAATAATGGTGATATATTAGCATAACATGAGAACATGAGGATAATATTTGAAGAGAATAACCTACTTATCAATGATCAAACACATGAGTCATGAAATTAATATTGGAAGATCATAAAATATGAATCATAAGGAAATAAAAATAATAACCCATGATAGCATAAAATATTAATAAGACATGAAATTTGAGGTAAAAAAATATGCATATAAAATAATTTCCATTATAGTTAAGGCTCACTTCCTAGACCGTCAAAGAAGACAATGTTCTTTGATGATCTATGTTCAAATATCATTCCATCACTGTACTACTGAACTAAGTTACCTTCTCATTCTTGCCTTCAATTACTGAACAGAGTTCACACCCCATTCCATTCACATTTATCTCATGAGATATAAACCATTACCCAATACATTGGGGCACTGTATGTATGAACCCAAGATGTAAGCTATAATGGGCCCACCCAATGCTATCTGGGTCACCCCATTGTATAATTTGAATTGGATTACCATGCACTATCTGGGCCACCCAATTAGATAATCTATAACATTCATACTTGTCACTATATGGGCCACTAGATTGTATAATCCATAATTGGATTACTCACCGCTAAATGGTCAACCCCATTAGATAATCTATAATAGGATTACCCACTATAATCTGTTCCAACCCATTATGTAAGAAATTTACATGAACCATGACATGAATAAAGGAAAAAATATAGATCATATCATCATAAAAACTCATAAAAATAGTTATTCAATATTATTATAATTAACCCATGGAAAATAAATCGGTTTCATATCAATCTCTTTGAAACATGCCTAACTCGTGGAAAAGAAATTGGTTCAACAAACATCATGATATCAAAACATAGGCCATTCATAGTATGAATATGAATGGTATACTTGGATCATATCCCCAGTAAAACATAATTTATATCACATTATGTCATCTTATAAGGAAAATAATATTTAATGAAAATTTATAACATTCTTTGAGGTAAAATTCTTTCCTCTTTAAAAAACGTATTTAAAAATGTCAATCCTTTTTAAAACAATTTTGTTTCAAAATAAACATCAAATAATATTAAATAATTTTTTCAAACCATTTAAAACACTTTTTAAAAAATAAATAAATTGAAAATTATATTATTTGAAAATCAATTTAAAATACAGATCATTCTAAAATATCTAATAAAATGTTTTCTTTTAAAAAAATATTTAAAACATATTAACCAAGCTTCAAAAATGGAGTGTTCAGGATAATGGATAATTTCATACATGACATATATGTAAAAAATAGAAATTCCTTTCATATTTTTGGTAGTTGTTAAAAGAGCCTTAGTTATAAAATGGAAAGAATATTTATTTTAAAACCATTTTCAAAAAGGTAAAAAATAGGAAAAAATTTATTTTTAAACATAACAAGAATATAGTAGTGTTGAAAATATGCTGATTTAAGAAATTTTGTTAAATTATTTTTGGTTTTGATTATCAAAAACTCCCTCATCTATGTTAGTAATGAATTTAATTTTAAGTGAATTTCAAAATAATAATATTGAATTAAATGTTTATTCCGAAGTTATATTGAAGTTACTAATATAAGGGGATATTTATTGAAATATTTGGAATCTATTCTGATCAATTCAAGAAACATTTTTCATAACCTACATTAGGAAGAATAATGTTGGTAAGAATCTCTAAATTTTGAATAGCATGTATGGATCTTGTACACTACTCTATCGGTAATGTTTGGTTAAGATACCCTACATTTATGGAGAACCCTAAATTTGAGGAAGAAAACATATGCTACATCAACCCTAATTTTATAATTAACTATAAATTTTCAACCCTTCGTTTAGAGTTTTTTCATCGCATGAAGAAACCCAACATTTGGATATTGAAATAATGGATTTTTATTTAATTTTATTATCCGTGATTTCTGAAATGATTTCAATGGAAGTAATGATCTATTAAAATATATTTTACGATTAACTGATAGGATTGTTGTTATTGTTTTAAAAGGTATATATTCAATAGAATAAATTTGTACTATTATTACAGGAATTTATGACTCTCTTGAATGTTTTTGAATTAAAATATCTATAATTTATATAGAGATATTTTTGGAGCCAGTTTAACGGTGAATTGTTCTGCCTACCGTATGAATATTGTGACTTTCTTAACCAGAATACCACAATATACATAATATTAAAGAGAATGTATATAGAAATAAAATCTATGTATCATTGACTTAGCAGATATACTTTTTAAAAAGGCATTTTTGGATATATCATCACACTTATGTTGTTATCATTGATACTACATTTTAACATTACATTTTCTTCCACAATAATGACAATGAATGGTTCAGAGATACAATTTAGATATATACGTGTTTTAGAAAACTTATAATGTTTTTTTCTATCGCTATTTGAAGAAGTAATAGATGCATTTGAAGATCTATTTGTTGTTATGAATTATTGAAGATCTAAATGCATCTATCATTTGTTTCTTCAATTGTGATGTTTAACCTTTATTCTCAAAAAATAAATCACCATTAATTTGTGGAGTTTAACTTCCTAGAATCAATCGTGGTTAAGTGTCTGCTTATTTAACTAAGATCTATATTTATTATTCCTTATAAATAACCTTTAGGAAACATAAAATCGTTATTATAGGTTGTCGACTGCATTCACTAAGTTTTTGTTTAATGTTTCTAGGATAAGAGGACCTCATGAAGCCCACAAATATCATGTATTTGATCATTGTATGGGATGACTTGGGGATATTTTCTCCTTGAACCACTTCAATTGTTGTGTTAATTTCCCTTATTGATTTTTGATACTCACTCATCTTTGAAATAGAAAGATTAATTGGAAAACAAGAGACGTGTTCGGAATGTTCAATGTTTTTGAAGTACACAATTCACCCCCCCTCTTTTTCCTCTGTCTTCCACATCACTATCTGGTCCTATCAATTAGTATAAAAGAACATGATATACCTAGTATATTTTATTCTTTAACATTATTTTGCCTCTCCAATATCAACAAGAGGTTTCAAAGGTCTCTACTAAATATCAACTATATCTATTAATCCTATGTTTATGGATTCAAATGAAGACATATTGAAATTCATGATTCTAGAGAAGGTATGACTTTGTTATGTGTTATGTATTTTAATGTTGATAATTATAGATCTTGCAAATCCTAAATAACCATATATTTAAAAAAAATATTGGAATAATATTGTATATTATGGTTTGAAAAACTAATGATATTCCTAAGTAAGATTTGAAAAATTGGAATAATAATAAGGAAATGGAATACAATCTCAATTAAAAATTGATGAATTCTATTTCATGTTGTTTCAGAATTGATGAATCCTATCAAGTATCTTGATACCCTACTATATATGATATGTGCTAGAATATTTTTTCATATGAAAAATTAAAAATATTAGACAACTAAGGTAAACTTCTGTGAAATTATAGTAAGAAAATTTCATGAATGCGAAAGGATGAAACAATCACTCAAATGAATGGAATATTGACAGTAATTATCAATAATGGTCATACTTTGGGAGGACAAATTTCCTAATCAGAATAAGCATTAAAATTACTGAGAGTACTTCCCCATAAGTTCAATTGGATATCTGTAGATATATTACAATCAACACCTCTAAAAAATTTACCTATAAATTAAATTATTGGGACTTTAATGATGTAGGAAGCTGACCTATTGGCTAAAGTTAAAAATAATATAAAACATAATGAAAATTCTATCAAAACTACTAAATAATAATCACCTGATTCATGTCATCTATATTTGGATAGATATTTATCATATCTTGTAGAGAAATTTCCAAAAATTTATAGTAAGAAAAAAAATATTATATGTGAAAGAAAAAGGGTCATAAAAATGAAAATTTTATTTTACTAAAAATTCAATTAAAGGAAGGTTACATGAGAAAAGGAACAAAAATTGAAAAATAAACCTAGTGTAATTATTCTAGTTCAAATTATGAATCTTCAACAAATTCTTATAATGAGCATAAAAATAAAATGGTACGTCTTATGGCTCATCCTAATCATGAGGAACAAAATTCTTACTCCCAAAAATTAGTGGTGAAAAACTATGTATTGATTAATTAAATAATTTTTTTATATTACAAGAAAAATATGAAATCCTCAAGAAATATTATAGAAAAGCTACAATATCTAGTGATTTTATCTTATTAGATTGAGAAAATGTTTCAAAACATATTATAAATTGAAATCAGATTCATCTAAAATATACTAGGATTTAAATAACCCTAAGATTAAAGAATTATTGGATGATAAAGAAAATTTAAAACTATCAACTATTATGTCAACAAAAGGAGAAAAATATTTTAATAAAATCCTTGTAAAAGATAAGGAAATAAAAATTTTGTATAGGAAGTAATTGTGAATGACTGAAGCTATATAAAAAATATTTTATTCAGGATTTAAAAAACAAAAATATGCCTACTATCAAATGTTTTTATTTCAGTACTAATTGTTATTCTGGGAATGATTCCTTGGTTATAAAAACATAAAATTTATAGATTTAAAAATGTGTATTCTCAAAACAATTTATTAACGTGAATAATAGAGTTTATACTAAAAATAAACACGTTTTGTTACCTAAGAAATTTGTTACTAACACGGATGGACCCAAAAGCATATGGGTACCAAAACGAACTTGTATTTGATGTTCTATAGGAATAAACCACTACACTTCATCATTAAATCTTAATGTGGTTGATCGATGGATATATATGAAAATTTATATGAATGTATTGAATACCTCAAAAGTAGTTCATTATAAAAAAACTATGAGTCCTTATGTCATAGATCTTAGAAATATTTATTTATCATAACTATACACTCCTCGTTAATTAACTATTTTATACATGAAGAAATAAATATCTCTTAAATTTTAATAAATAATTTTATTGAATAATTAAATGAATTATTAAATCCATTTTTATTATATAAATAATTTATTAAAATTTTATACATTTAAATATTTTAGAAAATATAGTATTTGTTATAAATTGCTTATATTTTTGTTCATAAAAAAACTAAAATCATTATAATTCGGTTTCTTCTATATTTTCATTTATTCACAAAAACAAAAATACTCTTCTTATGCAATATGTTATTATTATTATTATTTATTTTTCATTTAAATGAAATGAAATGTCATATTCATTGTGTTAGAACCTAATATTTAATCTTATTACTAAAATTTTTAAATTATGAATTCTTCTCCTTCAAATAATCAAGTTCAAAAGCTTAAGAAAAAACAGAGACACAAAGTTGAAGTGATAAAGTTATAAAAGATCAATAGAAAATACTTTTTGAAAAGGGATAGAAGGTAATCTATATAGTTTGATAAAATAATATTTATTTTCTTATGTAGAAGATTCATTTAAAACATACTCTGAAAGAGATAGTTAAGTTCACGGTGATAAAGTAGTATGAGTTTTTTCATATCAAGTAGCTTATTAAATCATTTTGTTCAAATTCAGCACTATCAATTAAGAAAACATGAAAGTTAAAGGTGATTTAGATACATCTAAAAGATCATAGGAGGATATAAAATAATTATATAGGTCCAAAATTATTTTGGATTCATTACAGGAGAAATTACGTAATATGAAAGATAGTTTGATCTTAAAAATATAATTTAAGGAGTTCAATGTAGAAATGATAAGTCAAATGGAGTTTCTTAGAATAGAAGCATCCACCAGGCCAGATCATGATAAAATGAATCTATTTATCTATTAAAAGTGGTTCCATTATTTGTATCACAGAATAGAAGATGTTCAAAATAGATTCAATGACCTTTTAAGAGTTTTATTGAAATTAATGGAAAAGGTTCAAAGATTGGAAGCTTTGGATGAACTGTCACCCTTTGAATGCTTTAAATTTAATTTTCTATTTATTTAAAATCAATATTATATGTTTTTTTCAATATATATTGTTAAGTTCAAATATGTTCTATTAGTTCATAATGTTTTTTATTATCTTAAATAATCGTGTACTCAATATTTTATTATCTCATTAATAAGTTTATTGTTGTAAATTAAAATAATAATAATAATATCCTTATGTAAAATATTAGTTATTTAAAAAAATCATTAAATTCATTGAATAACCTATATGATATTACTCAGTGGGGTTTAAGAAAATAATCATTTTATTCTTTATATTTTCTAGGATCACTTTTCTATATCTTTTGAATTTTGAATGAGTTAATCTAACTAATATTATCTTTTTGATATCACAAAAAGAGGGAGATGTTTATAGATTTTAATGAAAATTAAAAATGGGAGAAGTTTATGGGAGAATTTTTTATTGTTATGGGAGACATTTTTTGTTCTAATTTACATAATTATCTTTATGGGGGAGAAATTTATTTTAATTTTTATCCATAATATCCTTGATATGGGAGAGAAGTTTTCATCCATATAATAAGGGAAAAGATTTCGGAGAGAGAAACTATAAAAAGGATAATGGGAGAGAAGTTTCTTTTATGAACAAAATATTTTTAAATATCACAAAAGGAAAACATTATTTTATTTTATTTAAAATCTCTTTGGTTTTTATATATTTCGTCATTGGTACTTTGACCATCAAAAAGGTGGAGACTGTTGAGCATATGTAAATTTAAGAATTTTGTTAAGATTTTTTTGGTTTTGATACTCACAAATACCAACATTTCTCTTACTAATGAATTTAATTTTATGTGAATTTTAGGAAATTAATATTCATTGAAATATTTATTCTATAGTTATTTTCAATTCATTCATTCAAGGATAATATCTATTGAAATATTCAGGATGTGTGGAAAATGATTCTGGAAACACTGTCTATACCCAATGTTAGTAACCAAAACGTTAGAATGAACCCCTATATTTGAATTAGAACCTATAGATTATGTAATCAGTACTATTAGGGAATTTTGGTTAAGAAAACACGTATTTATGAATAAACATACATTTGAGGAAGAAAGCATAGTGTGCATCAACACTAATTTTATAACCAGTCATATGTTGTCAAACCTACATTTTTATTTTTGTCATCACATGAAGGAAACCTATGTTGGACTATTCAAATGGTAATGTTTTATTTAATGTTATTATATATTATTTCTATAATGGTTTTGATAGAAATATAGATCTATTCAAATATTTTTTGCAAGAAAATTAAAGTCTCCTTGTTATTTTTTAAAGGATCATATTCATTGGAGTGGATCATTACTAATATTATGGTAATTTACAACTCTCTTTAATGTTTTTGAATTAATATATCTATGATTTATTTTGTGATATTTTTTGGAGCTAGTTTGACTTAGAACTATTCATCCTGAAGTATAAAATTTTATGATTTTATTCAATATATTAACATAATATACATATTATAAAAGATAATATATACAAAAATAATTTTTTTTTTGTTTCATTTATAGATACACTTTCGAGACCTACATGATTCAATATATTGTATCACCATTATTCTTATCAATACTGCTATAATTTATAGTTACGTATTCATCAATAAGAACAATGAATAATTTTTAAGAGACACACCTTGGAGACATAAATACTTAAACATGTGTATTTTATTTTCTCTATTTCTATTTTAGGATATCATACATGATTTTAAAGATTTAGTTTATACTATTCATTATTGAATGCTAGATTATATCTTTCAATTGTTACTGAAACTCTAAAGTTTAAACTGTATTCTCAATAAAATAACCCTTAATTGATTTGGTTAAGCTTCTAATGCTCAGAATATGTGGTTTTTATGTGTAATATTCTAAACCATGACTTTGGATTTACTATTCATCATAAAATAACAAGAAGTCTCCATAAATAATTATTGTAATGTTTCAATTGCCTACTCTTTGTTTTTGTTTATAGGTATTATGACAATATGACATAGTAAAAATTAGTATGATCATGGAGTTATGAGTACTGTATTAGAGTATGGGATCTTTTTTCCTTGAAATAATATGCATTAATGTGTTTATTTCTTTAATTTATTTTCACAACTCATTTATCATTGAGATAGAAGGAAAGATTCACTATTAAAAAAGAGATGTGTTCTGAACATTAACTATTATTGAAATAAAAAATTAATCCCCTTAATTTTTATTTTTCATATTCACCACCATATTTACCTAACAAGTAGAATTTTTTAAAATATTTTTATAAAACATGTTTTTTGGAGAAAATAGATTTCCAATAGAAGATAAAAACAATGTGGGATTTTCGTTAAAACAAATTATTAAATATATTAAGTTACAAAGTGTAGAAAATTCTAAAAATACATGAATATATCATGAATATCAAGAAGATAAGAAAATTAATTTTAATTCTCTTGATATGAATCATAATATTTATTTAATGGATTCATAATCCTAAACAATCTAGATAAATTATGAGATTGTGGCAATAAATTGTTACCACATTCCTAACATTGAATCAAGAAACCCATGAAAGAATATAATTACATGAATATTAAAATATTAGTAAAAAATTTATATTAATTATATAATATTTCCAAGGGGTATTATATACATGTTTTAAAATAATATTGGTGTATGACATAACATGTTTCACAATAAATAATAATTGAGACAAAATTCCCTTACAGATTTGTGATCTTTTTAAGAGTAAAACCTATGAAATATATATATTCAAATAAATATGTCAAAAATTATGTTTTTTATTATAATAATGATTAAATAAATTCATAGTATTTATATAAATCAAATATAATAAATAGGTGGTGAATATAGTATGTGTGTCTAAACTTTTAAAAGTGAGACAGAAATCCCTTACTATATGAGTAACTTTTAAAGCATGAGTCCCACGAAATAATAAAATCAATTGAAACATTTAATATAGTAAAGTAATTTCAATTCATGATATAACATTTCATAGATAATTATATACACCAAAAAAAAGAAATAAGTGGTCAACATGGTTTAAGTATCACAGAAATAAAAGTGAGACTAGAAATCTCATTACCTTAATTCTTAGATATAGTAGTACGTGTTCAAAACTCCAATATAATAAATATAATTTTACTGTTAATATATAAACGAACCATAATCACATATATCATACCATATATTATTTTATTATGACAATATATTACATTTTTATTAACAATTCCATGTTAATGTTACATTTCATGTAATAACAGTTATGTTTTTCATGCGTGTTGTAACATTTTATTTTTGTTCCTCTAAATGTTATCATGATTTCTAAATTTAAATAATATAAACCATGTTATAAGATTAATATATATTCTATATATATTTCTTTATAATAATCTATAAAATGTATAAATGGGAAATGAAATACACCTTTCATAGAGACGGTAGGTCGTACGTAAGAATGAATATTATTTCCATTTTCTTATCATATTGAAAGAAATGAAATGAAATGATATATATATATATTATAATTACATTATAATTATAATTTCATATATATCACAAATTTATTTTACAACAATCCTTAATTCATTCCATGTAATGATTGAACAAATCACATTACTTTGTGAGGTGGTAGTCCACCGTACATACGAATGATGTTATTGTATTCAAAGAAATGGAAAGCATTGAAGAGTGTGTTAAATAAAAATTCAATGATTATAAATAAATCATTAATATTATATATATAATATATAAATATCATTTCCATCATCATTCCAACCTTGAAAGATGGTAATGGATGAATGAGCAATATCGGTTCGTGAGACGGTAGTCCTCCATATACACAAATGATGATTGTGTATACCATTTGATGGAGGTTTGTATGTTTCTAGGTAATACCCCAACCATAAAAACATTTAAATATATTTAATATATTCAGTTTTCCATGTAATATTGATATAAAAAAACTTTAAGTGGTTTGAAGAAGAAAAAAACTATCATTGATGAACGTTACCTTATATTTGGGAATGTCCTTTTTGTTTTGACAAATGGACTTCCTTTGTTGGATTTATGACCAATTTAATTATTATAGTATGATAAAATGGATTTAATAAAGTTATTTTTGAATTATTTGGTCAATAAAAATGGCTTGATTGGTGTGATGAATTTGAGAGAGTGAGTGCCCTTTTATAGTGGAGGTGGAGTGGCATTCATGTAAATAACAAAAAGGTATAAACAATTAGTTGGAATCCTTAGAATATTGATCCTAAAATAATGATACATTTTTTATAATATAGGTTATATTGTAAAAAATGTTCCATATAATTAGTTTTAACTTGTTTTAAGGTTATTTTAGCCCTTCTATTTAGAATCTTTTCCCTCAGTAAACTCGTTTTTATCTTAATAACCATAATTAATTTTAATTATTTTCACATTTTTGGTTGGAATGAAAGTAATTTTAAAATTTATTAATATTAAAAAATATTTATACTCAATATATGTAATAAAATTTTCCAAATTCTAATCATATAAGTATAAATTTTTAATATCAAATTAATCCTGCAGATGAGACCACACAATTGGTTTTTAACGTGAAAATTTTCAAAAGCTTAAAATGTTTTTATATCCAATTTCAATATCAAATTGAATAGATTACATATATTGGATTAATATATGTATTCTTGATCCAAATATAATTTAAAACTAATTTAAAATATAATTTTTCTTATTAAAATAAATCAATCCACGAAGTTGTTTTGAATTGAAATTCAATATTTTTCATTATTCATCCAAAATTATAACCTCTTAGAAGAGATATGAAAATTAATACTATTATAATATTGATGTTACACTTCCCAAAATAAGATTTATTTTTCAAATATAATTTATAAATGTCTCAAATTTTATTTTTAAAATAATTGTTCTATTAAAAAGCGGTAAAATATTGTTTCAAATAAATAATTATTTTTTAATATATTTGGATGTATTCATATCTCTTGTCTAAAAACCAAATAAGATGAATGTGAAATCGTTTAATGAAAATATCATATATAAATTCCATTAAAATAATTTTTCAAATGTTTTTTTTAAATTTTTTAATATAAAATGTGTTACTTTATAGAAAATAGTTTTTTAAGAAAGGAATTTATTTATTTTAAATATATTTGTTACTCTATGTTCAAATTAATTAGTAACCAAAGAATTAATTTTATATACTTGTGAAAAATGTATCTTTGTAATTTAGTTAATATTATTTATTAATTCAATTCCAATGGATAGGTTATAACTATAATAACAATAAAATGCTAATAATAATAGTATATTATAATTCAGCAGAACTCATTATTATGTGTTACACAAGTTGTTGAAGGAACTTGGTATTGTGTGTAACAAAATAAAAAAATATTTTATTTTGTAACTAAATATAATATCTATGTTTCCTTTATAGAATGCATTATTTTTTTAAGAATTTGTAAATTTTAATATCATGTAATGCTAGCTATCAATGAATTTTAATTTTTTTTGGAAAACTAATTCCTAAAAACATTAGTAGTTACAAACAGCTCATAAAATACTAAAATAATATTATTTCTAATATTTTATTTACCTAATAAGTTTCATTTACTCTTCAATCAATAATGGGACCATAATTATCACATAATCTGTTATCCAATATTTTATAAACATGGATTTTAGTTTATAATTTACATTGTTCTCCTCAAATGGGTTTGTAATTTTATGGTATCTTTTCCATTGACTAGAATATATCTATCCAAATCTCCATAAAGAGTAGAAACACTAAAAAAACCTATTGAATATAATATTCCTTTAACTTATTCAATTTTTAGAGACACAAATATCAACACTTTTAATCATATTAGGTAGTATAGTCTACCCACATGAATTTTCCAATCTAGGTTTTCAATTGAATGCATATCTATTTTTCCCATTGTCTAATTTGTGGGCAATAACTTCTCCATAAAAATTCCTATATTCCCATCATGGGATAAACTAACAACACCTTTTCCCAAAACCATTGGATTATTCACTTATTCTATAATGATAAGATGCTCTAATCCGTCACCAATATCATTATTATTTCATAATAAAATTGACAATAACTATAAGAATAAGATTAAAAAATATAACCATCAACTTAATGGAATATCAACAACCCCCATTAGGAATTTTTTTTTCAATTTTATATTTACTCTAATATCAAATTTCATTCATCTCTCCCTAACTAAAATTGGATGGAAATGGATGGAAATCCTTGTCCCCCTAAATTTTAGGGCCACTTATTGAATTCCTAATTATAATGATGAGTATTTGAGAGGAAGTCCTCATCATTCATATTCTTGATCCCAATAATATTTTACACCATTAGAGATGGTAAGCCACTTAAAATATGATTAAACATTAAATTTTCCATGAGATAAATTCAAATAGATGTGTCGAATCTTCTGCTAATTAAATTTTTTACATCTTCTCTCATTGTGGTTCATAATGTTCTACTTGAGAAAATGGTTACATTTTTCGATACCAATGGAAACTTATAAATCCTGATATAAATTGAGGATTATAAATCATAATAAAATTTTATAAAAAACCATCTATTTAAAATCATGGAATACCATTTTTTTAGTTTTCCAACATCTCCCACGGTTTAATGAGAGAAGAAATTCATCGTGATTCACTGCTTACTAGTTGAGAGTGATTATGTGAAATTAAATTCATTATATGATCATTAGAAATAAACTTGGAATAAAATTTCTTATAGAAATTTTCCATAAACATATGATATATAAGCCTATTAATTTAACCATTTTTATAAAATTATATTAAAATGTTTATGTAATAAGTTTTTCCACATTTTCACATGTGATACCAGTTTTCTATTTCTCACTTTTTGTGGGGAAAATACTGATTTTTCAAGAAAATTAAAGAACCTAATATCACTTGATAAAAATATAAAAAAATTAAGTTATATTTATATAAATACATATATTTAATACATATATACTACATATTATTAGATAAACATTCAATAAATAAGAATACAATTTACTCTAGGACCATAAAGGTTTGGTGTCTTTGGAAACATGGATATATAAACCACTAGTTCGAAAAATATCTACATCATCTCCAACATATTTCTTTTGTACTATCACCCTTATTATTCAAATCAAACATAAAACCTTTATTCATAACATGTGTGAAGGAAACTTAAGAAAGGGTAAGCCCATATGTGCATTAATGGTAAACAAGGGATATATTACTGATAACATACGAATAAAAAGATCATAAGAGAATCAGAACATGAGATTATTTTTGAAAACAATACCCATCATATTATAGAAAAAAATATTAAGTAATAGAATAAATTATTTATTTCAATTGATGTGAATCATAATGTCATCAATAAAAAATATCCTTGAGAGCATAATGCTGGCATAATACATAAGTTTGTGACATACGCATATCATAGAATATAATTTCATTAGTGATGGATCACCTTGATGAAAATAATAGTGGATTACTTTCACTCTGCATTCCGTCATATCATTTGTCTGGGTTCACTTCCCAAAACTATCCCAATGGAGAGAGTCCCTAACAAAACCAGGTTCACTCCCAAATCCAATACTTATTATATTAGGAGATATTAATCTTTCCCCAATTCAATGTATGGAAATAAAATTATATTCCCACTAGTCACATAATCTTAATCAGTTCATATATTTTCCATAATATCATTAAGCATTCATTATATATCATAACATGTAGAAGGGATACAATTTTATATAAAATTAACATTTCATCATTGCACAAATAGTGGGAAAGAAATGTGGTTCATAAACATCTCATAATAATAATAATATACCATAAAAATAATGAATAAGGATTTTATCATTGTATGAAATATCCAAAAAAATAATATGTAACATTAAATATTGTAATATTCTATGAAAATTACCTTAAAATAAAACTAGGAATATTTATTTTGGAATATTACCATTTCATTTAGAAATCACTTCTCTAAAATCTAAAATTGTATAAAATATTAAACAAATTATTTTCTTTTCAATGATACTTTAACATTTCTATGGGAATTTTTAAATCATTATAAGGTCACGATATTGTGGAATTTGGTTATTGATTTTATGTTAAATTAAATATTCTTTTCACGTATTTTTTTAAATGTCAAAAGTCTCTCATTCAATGAATAATAATATATATTCCTTTTAAATAATTTTGTTACACATTATTAAAGGGTTAAAATGAAGTTAAATATTCATAGAATAATATAAATAAAATTCAAGAAAACTTTTTTAGAAATCATAAATATGGAAGAAAAAACATTTTTGAACCAATATAGAAATAAATACAATTTTCATTACAAATATTAATTTAGTCCCTTGAGTACAGAATGAGTGGTAAATTAAAGGAAAAAATAAAATCTCAAGAAATAATAAAATTAAAATAAAATTAATTTTATTATTTAAAAAATGTTATAAAATATCATAGACATAAACTTTATCTTAAGTAATCTTGAAAAATAATGAGATTGTAACATAAATCTCGTACCACAAGTAAAACTTCTTTTTAAAGCCCACTAGTCTCGTATATAATAACATTAAAGTTCTAATAATACTATATATTAATAATTTACTAACTTATAATATAATATATAATACACTTATAACATTTTTACACACATTTACTAATAATTACTTATTAGAATTATTATTTTTATATGGTAATTGATTTATTTTTCATGAGAATATCGGTTTGGTGGAACCTTTCCTCGAACATTGATAATAGTTCAATAATATTTAGAATAATAATCATGATATAAAAATAATATATAATCATAATATATATATAGTTATACATAAATGGTAGAGATACAAAAATAATTTAAATCATTAATTAAGAACAATGGTAGTGATGATATTATAATTTTACATTAATAATTATGTCATAAATATCATATATATACATTAAAAACATAATATTAACCATCCAAGAAAAAAGGTGATGAAAATGAATTGTATTATTGTGTGTATGTAGTAGTAAACAAGGTAACATGAGTTGTAATGCCCTATCTTAGATCCACTAAGTGGTGGATGAGCCGATTAGACAGAAGGACTCAATTATTCATCCTCATATTTCATATGATTCCAATTATAAGTGTGGTTATTGGGTGTTATAGTGGTGATATTATACCCTCATAATTAGAGTATCACAGTAGTGTAATAGTACATGGATAAATAAAGAAAGAATAAAACCAACTGATATTCAAAGAAAAATAATCCAAACACTATAAAAATCACAGACTTAAATATCTAGTTCCATAAACAAAATTATGTAATTTTATGTATCTAAATAAAAGAAACATGAAAACATAGTAGAAGGAATACATATATAAAAGTATATCAATTGAACCAAAAAGACCAAAAGACTACCTCCTGATAGCATCATGAGCCCTAGTTCAGTCATCTTCTCAGCAGCTACCATTCAATAATCAATCACGCATCCAATACTGGGTTCTTTCACTTGTCCCTACCCACATCCATAAAGTCTATCAGGGTACCAAATGGTGGCCCAAACAGGGTGAGAGATATACTTAATAGGACACCATTTATGATGTCAATTAAAATCCAACTTTTTAATATAATTTTAATAGAATGCATGTATAATAATCATCAGTGATGTGAAATGCATAAAGTAACAACCATTTTAGGTCGGCCTCCCCATAGGATATTAGGCCAACCATAATAGCTTTCGACGTAGCTAGAAATGTCACTACAGAACTTCCATCGTTTATATATATGCATACATAAGACACACTTTTTAAAGATATATATGTACCAGCATGGAGCCATGGCTTAGTTACTAGTTGTCCACATAGTAATTAAATATTTCATGTTTCTCATATCTCTAAATAGACCATCATAAGATAAATATTATAATTAAAGGATCTACGGTAATACCATGGAATCCATGACCTCAGGTGCCAATTCAAATCATATTAATAACTCATATAGTGTAGATATCAGGGTCTAAGTGTAATCTAAGGGGTACACCCAAGGCATTCCATAATTAAGTAGTATAATAATGTCAATTGAGAACATCCACAATAAGTCCCTATCTAACAACGAGTGGGCCCAATGGGATGAATCCATGTTGTCGTGTGTCTATAGAGGTCATAGTAAAACCATGTTTTTTATTCAGTGTTTTATAATATCTTGTTTTAATACAATTTAATTGTCGATATAGCAATAATAAATTAATGTAATAAGATAAAGACATGATTCTCTGGTTTGTATATCTGGTGGTAATTAGCTCTATGAATTGAGTGGCCTACTCTGAGTGCCGAAGGAATTCCCTTAGGCATCAAGGGCTGTATCAAGTATAACAACTCCTAAAATAGTAAAAATACCATAATAAAGGAACAAGGTATGTATATATGAATCATAACATTGACCATATAAAAATCATTCCAATTT
Organism: Viscum album; assembly: GCA_963277665.1. Classification (NCBI taxonomy): domain Eukaryota; kingdom Viridiplantae; phylum Streptophyta; class Magnoliopsida; order Santalales; family Viscaceae; genus Viscum; species Viscum album. Next base: position 528,056,075 of record OY728150.1, read on the forward strand.
ACTACTTCCATTTAATTATTAAAATTACGTTTCTTTTATGGATAACTGTGTGTAAGAGGTAAAGGGTAACATTACCCATTTTTAAAACATTCCATTTTACTAATTCTATTTATAAATTTTATTATTAACATTCAAAGATAGGTAAGAGTTTTAGCCATGCTACACCACCACAAATTCTTCATTTTAATTTATGTCATCTCATTTATGAAGTTAACCCGAACACACTGATAGTTGTTTTGGTTGTAAAAAATAAAGAATCATAGAGACATATAATTGACACTCTAAAAGGTATATCTTACATTGAGGTTGATGACCTTTAATTTCATGAGTAATCTAAAAGAGTCATTAGGTTCCAAGATAAGGAAACAAATTTAGGGAAAACAATTTTAGGGGAAACACTCAATGAAAATGATGTGTGGAACAACAGAAACAAGTATAAACATAACGAATTTTACTAAAATTTAGTATACCAACAACCATATTCCTATAAAGGAACATTCGTCTAGTATCGGCCTTTAGTGTGGTTCAGATCAGAAGAAAATTGAAAAAAATACAACTTCCTAAAAAATTGGGCATATTAGCTCACAAAAAAATAGTCAGTGGGAAGAAGAATAAAAAATATATATGAATAGATGGATATCATACCATTGGATATCCAATGGGATATAAGACGCTCAAATCTGAGTTGGGATAGAGAAGAAATCCCAAATCATATTTTTAGGACTTTGGAGGAGCCTCAAAAGAGTGGTGAAATTGTGAATTACACTATAAAGATGAGGATGAAGAGATTTTATACCTTATAAATGAATTCTATAAAAATTTCATTTTTCCAACTTTTCAACGGTCACACTATTTGGCATCATGGTTAGCCAAAAAATGTACCTATTATACACACACCATTATCTTGGCAACACATCTCATATGGGTTGTAGTGTAGGGTTAGAAAAACCATTCCCAACTCATGTCAAGCATATTCTTTAGCCTCATATATCCAAAGACTCATTTGAATGGTTCTAAAAAACCATGTGACACACTTACATGGTGTCATGGTATGAGGTTCATGGTAAGAACTAATCATACCCTAATAGTACGCCTCTACTGTTTCCTCTAAAAACCATATATCCTTCCTCTGAAAAACCCACAGACATTCTCAAACACTTCCCTAAACAATAGGTCACATTTATAAGGATAAATAAGATGGTTTAAAATAATAATTAAATGTTCTATGCCTTATGATAAATTTTTTTATCTTACACGAGAGAACCATTCTCTTCACATTTGATGAAAAAGAGTGTGAATGAAGGTTGATCCATTATCATAATAGATTTTAAGTATACTGAGTATACTAAATTTATTATTTTATGATAAATAACATATATTAATATATTGAGTAATAAATAAATTGAAATATTTTCGGTAGGGTGATTTCCTCTTCTTCATTATGCCTCTATTAGATCCCCTATGAGGGACCCTTGGATTTTATTTTTAAGGAAACCAGCACCTCCAATTGGTGGGTATGAAATTTTATAAGATAATTTAGCAAGGGTTTGTCTAGAAATATTACTTAGAGTTGTGTAAAAAGGATAATGGAGGGGATTCCTTTTAAAATTGTGGTAGAGGATGCACCTATAATATCTTAAAACATTAATAAATAATCTTTTCAAACTCAATCCAAATGTATCGGAATGGATAGATATTTTAATATGGGATATGTTGAGGTTGAAAATTTTCTAGATAATAGGAATTATTAATGGTTCATTGGTAAACATACATTTATCTTTTTGTTTAACCTCCATCCCTAGTAAACTATTTTTAACCTTAACCATAGTATACAAAATTAAAATAAAGCATTATAATTAAACTTATAATATAAACATTTCATAAAAAATTAATGAAATGATATTTTCGACTATTTTTAATACTACTTTTCCTATTTCAATATTTTTATGAATTTTATGTAATTTAATATAATATTATGTTTTCTAATATATCAGTAATAGAATATTTTAACTACTAATTTAATATGAAATAAAATACATAAATGTACAAAATTAATTTGACTATAAACTCCTTAAGAAAAAAATATATATTATTATCAACCATAAAAATCTTGTGATGTCATAATTCATATATAAATGTTATGTTTTATATGATGAATTCCATGGTTTTTAGCCTTAACATATAATTAATTTTATTATTTTAATTATATATTAAAATTTTTATGATATGCTTTCATAGATAAATATTATTACCTTATATTTATATTTCAAGATTCAAAAAAACTGTCAATGTGCTATTGGGAATTAATATCTTACTATATATAAATAACATTTCTTAAGCTCCCATAACCACATGATCCTCTTATGATAACTAATTATTTTCATTTGATAATGCTTTATTTTCTTATACAATGCTTCAGAGCTCATCATTATTATGTTTCCATTTCGATGAATTATTAATAATCATAATACTTTAGATAAGTCAAGAAGTGTTTAATTTAGGGAATCTTTTTAGGTGATGTTAATGATTTTATATGAAATAATAAACTCTTGAAGTAGGGGGAAGAATTCCACTCCATATGGAAAGACATGGGTATTGTTATGTAAATTATTAGTTCTAATTCTCTATAACTATAAACATAAAAGTTAATAGGTATATAATTTAATTAATAATAGAAATTAATAAGGTACATATAAATGGAAAACAATTGGTCTCTTTAGTTGTTATCAAATCTATTATGAAAAGTTTTTTTCACCGGATATCGGTAAAAAATACTAAATCATCATGGTATTAATTTTCCATTATTAAAAAGATGTAATTTGGTTCTAAAATAAAAGGGTATGAAGATTGGAAATACTAAAATTATCTTATGATTAATTTGTTAAAATATTTATGGTCGTGTCTTCTTTCATAGGGTTCCAGGGTTAAAAAATAATGGAGTCATAAATAAATGATTTTATTCTTAAATGATAGTGATTAATGACTAAGGAAGTTTTAGGTTTGAAGGATCATAATAATTGATATTGTTTTTCTACGAGTAATTTTGAAATATTTATTTCCATCTTTCTAAAATCAATCTAAAAAATTCCTTTATTATGTAACGACCCAAGTATTTATAGAATAATAATTTTTCATTTTGAAAATATTTATGAATAAGATATTAATTTTAATTTAAATGTGATGCTTGTTCTGATAACATACATGACACACAACAACGGTCTTCTCTGAAATCTTACATTGCACACAACATTGTGTTATACTGAAAAATAATACAATAATATTATTATTATTTCAAATAGTAGTAAACTCATAGCTGTTAGAATCGATGGAATGAATAATATCAACTAAATTTAGAAATATGGTTTACACATGTTTAAATGATGATTCATTGGTTACCAAATTTATTAGAAATAGAAATAAAAACCAATTGAATATAACAGATATGTTTTTATGAAAACCTATTTAAAAGTTAATAATTGTGTTTTTATATCAATGTTTATATATTTTCATTTAATTAAAAATATATTATATATATTCAATGTAATTTTTTAAAGTCATCGTATATGTTTTCTAGACATGACAGAAGAATAAATTCATTTTTTATAAAAGAATTATTTTTAAAAAAATTTCGTTAAACAGTAATTTGATGGAGAACCCATTTTAAATCTAGTTTTTGACACTGTTTTATGATTTATTTGAAAAATTAAATGTATTCTTTAGAATAGGAACATAAAAATTTACTTTTGATTAAATTTTTTTATTTTTCTGTTGAAGTTCATTTTTTAATGAACATTGAGAAATACTACATTTTAATTCAAATTTCCTTTTAATATAATTTATTTATATTGTTATATTATACTTTTAATGTGTATTAAAGTTTAATTGGATTATATTTTTATCATTTAATCAAATTTTGGTCATTATAAGTAATTTCCTTTTTAAATTAGACATAAACGCATGTCAATCTTATGTTTGTTTTTACTTCTTAAAAACATGATTTTTTGTTTTGACAATGGGAAATAATTTTAAATTAATTTGTCCAACATCAATAATTTTCTTTTGAAAAATGAATTCAATATTTGGAATTAGTAAGTCAATTTTTTTTAAAAAGGTAACTTTTATTTTGTTAAATTATGAATAGTATCTTTTGTAAATATTTTATTTACCATGGCTAAAAGGTGAATCTGATAAATAAGGGTAAAAAATAATATTATAATAATTTTAAATTACCCTAACACATGTCCTAACCCTATTGGAAGAGATACTGGTACTCCGCCCTTGCATTCACCCGGAACTATAAAAAAATTCTTATTATCAATAATAGAACACCAGTTTTGAAACATAATAAATAATTGTAAAATTGGAAATGTTTAAAACAAAAAACGAGTGGTACATACAATGGAAAATATGGTAAAATATGAAGTCATTTATTGAGATATAAGTCATAGAGTAACAAACAACATGTGATAATCAAAAGCTAAAAATTATTATAGCAAAGAACACAAAGTCACCGAAATGCTGCATCAACCAACCCCATTCTAGGAATACGTACATGATAGAAAATGCTCCTATCACAGGATATGTCACAGTTGTTCTGAAGTGACATGATCCCATAACCCATTACTACCATTTGTGTATCAGATCTAAAATATTTTAAAATAATAGTTTCAGTGATAAATAATTATGAAACGAAAAGAAAAAAATAATAGGTATCATAAATTATATATGAAATGTATTGAAAATGAAAAAATCTAATGTAATAAGAAATAGAAAAACATGATGTAATAGGGAACCAGAATATCATTATCGATGTTTTTGGGGATCCCAATAACTGCTACTTTGAGACCGCTCCTAATTTTCTATACATTAATAGTTGAAACAAAATGAACTCATAGAACAATATTGCCTAAAACATAGACTAGTTATGGATGCAAAATTGCAATACCTCAAAAATCACTGAAGCTCCTCTCTGAATAGATCACCTATAATTATGTACACCTAGAATGTAGCACACTTTTTAGCCATATAACATTCTCAAACTCTAAAATAATTCAATATACATGTGCCGAAAAATAAGAAATATCCACTCTAATGACTTAATGAAAATAAGAGACAATGAAGAAACATAATTAATATTTTAGTGGACTGAGTTGGTGTACCCATACAGGTGGAAAAAAAAGAGAAAAACCTAGAATGTAAAAGTATTAGTAACATATTTTGAGGAAAAAAAGATACATGATGAACATCCTTGTATATCAAATACATAAAGAAGAAATATATGTAATATAAATACTGAATGACCAGGAACATATGTTTAGAAATTGAGCATTAGTAGTTACATATTGAGTAGTATATACTGTAATAAGAATTTCCAGATTCCAAAACTAGATTTTGTATCAACTATACAGAAATCCATGGTGCCTAAGAACAATTTTAGGCTTCTCTTCCTCTACCAGAACCATCATTTCCTGCATCCAACCAACCATTAATGTGTCGACATTAATATTCATAGTTCATGAAGAAATAGATGTAATAGTAAGGATGAATGATTGGGAAAAAATTAAATTGAACCCTCTATGAAATAGTTTGATACCCCATTCACAAAATTTAAACAATTAAAAAAATACATTACTTTCAAAGGTTGGGAAATAGTCATGAATCGTTCAGATTTAAATTAATTCAATAATTAAGTATACCTTTTTAACTTATGAAAACAAATTACATAATTATTAATATTGATTTAAAGATAATTATATATAAGCTCATTATATGAATTTAAGGGGGTATCCATTACCCTCATTGATAGAGTGTTCTACATTATATGGATATATGACCTCATTTAAGAACCATTATCAGCTTTTAAACAACAATTATAAAATAAAACATTGTACTATAGAAATATAAAAATAACACATGGTGTATTTCCCCCCTTTTTATTGTACGCTGATGAGACATTAAATTGAATATATGTGTCAAGAAATGATATTTTCATTGTAACCATGTCATAGTAGGTAAAAAATGTTACAAAACCTCTAAATATTTACCAATAAATACACACCATGGTGTGATCTCCTGGATTAGGCCATTTTGACCCAGTTTATAAAAGAAAAAAATTGAATTTGGGTCTACAACTGAATAAGTGCTCATAAGGCATGTTTTTTGTTATTTACTACAGCTCATTGTAATAAAAAACATATTATAATAGAAAACGTACTTATTTTGTTCCCTAAAGGTGTATTTGTTTAGCCCATCATGGGTAATTTCATAAGGCATGTTTGTCAAAACATATTTGATTTTTTCATACTTTTTCAATAAGAATGGATAGTCACTGTTAGTATACAATGTTTTTTATAAGTTAATCATATTTGAAATTGTTGAGAAAGTTTGTTTTAGATGTATGATACATTGTAATATAGTGCATGTGTACCGAATACTCAAAAACCAAGATAATGTTGTTGATCACATTAAGAGATATGAAGACAACATTGAAGTTGAATCAATTTAGAGACAGTAAGATAGGGTGCAACTAAAATATTCCTCAAATCCTAAAGCTACAAGAATGAAAATAGAAAGGATAAAAGTGATGTCTATTGATCACATATAGAGGCAGTATTAGTGTAAAATAAATGCAATTTCATGGAAAATGCAGTTGAAAAGCTGATCATCCCAAATATGAATCTTTAATATATGGAGACAACTAAGGGGATATAATGCTTCCTACAACCCCCAAATGATTGGTACAATAAGAAAAGGATGGTTCATAACTATTTTTACATCTACAGTTGATTGTATAAAGACTAAACAAACCATATGTCAAGTTATCTGCTGCATTACCTGATTATTTCATTTAATGGTATACATAATGGTATGGTCGTAGAAGATGGAACCATGCTTTGGGAATATGCCAGCTATACCTACATGAAAAGTGGCTGTAAGACAATCATTCAGTTGATCAATTTTAGAGGCAGTTATACTGAGTGAAACTTGAAAATGCTTATCAACCTTTAGAACCCTGCACTAAAAGAGGCAGGAAGACTATATTGTATTGGAGTAGGTCACACATAACTAATGGTGTCATTACTCTAAACAATTATCCAACTAAATCCAATATGGTCCACAAACTACAATGATTTCATTTTAAAAGTTTTTCACCCACACTACTACTATAAAAAGAGAGGAAATATATAGCCCTTAGTTGAGTGTGTAGATACGTTTTTTAAAAGTACATGGTCCAGCTCCGAAATACATAAAGGAAATTTCAGAGGTAGTACATGTAGAATAATGTAATGACTAAGACAATAGAAAATGTTCCACAACTCATGTATTCTCTCACAGCTTGTTTATCTCAAGAAGATGTTATCTCTAAATTGAATTTACAGTAAAACCTATCGCATTAAATGCAAGAATGAAATACTAAATTAATGATATTTAAATTGAATATAATGAAAACATAAAAAAATGGAAAAGAGAATAACATCAAAAAGTGTACTCCAAATAAGAAAACAAAGAGATTTTGTACAATGTAGCTTTGAAAATAATAACAAAGACAGTGGAGTAACAGTAACAAAGATAATAATATTTATCCAACATAACTATTACAACACATTTTCATGTTTGTGCATATAGTGATTTCCCCAGTAATGAATGAGAAACATGAAATATTAGAGGAACCGGAAAATATTTTCCAATGATAATGGAGTAGACACATATGAGTCCACGATCAATGTCATATAGAAATTATTTAAAATTATGAAAATATAAACTCCAAAAATAAATACTACAAAAGATGTTAGTTTCTAATCTGATAACATATAAGAAAACAGTGGAATTAATTAACTGTTTTAGTATTAACTCTTATATATATAGAAAACATCACTCATATTTTCAGTTTTTTCTATTAATTTATCCTTTATTATAATTTCAATAGTTTCTGCTTGTCTAGTTTTACCAACACTATTTGGAGATAAATGATGAATTTTCTCAAAGATATCCTCTATGACAAATTTAGTCAATAGGTTTTTCAACATAAAGAATATAGTTATCAAAATAAGTTCTTGTCACTGTAACTGTAATCACAAAAAATATTAATGGACTTCTAAACAACATATACGGAATATAACATATACACACTTATATGTCTGATAAAACTATACATGACGTTAGATGTTCTGAGTATACCTTTTCACTTTTTTGAAAATATTTAGCAGTATGATGATCCTACAATGGAAGGATAAAACAAATATTATAGTAAGTTGTAATTTACTTGTAGGGCTAAGAAGATGAATTGAATTGAAAATATTGTACCTAAATATGTTCAATCCCACTACATACTCTTGAATAGACAATTCTCTAATGATCCTATATTATTTTTAAAATAGGAATAATGCTTTCCACTTTTTCAAAATAAATCAATTTTGGAATATATAATATTGAGTACCTAATTTCCTAAGAAGCTGTCAATGAAATGGCTGATGTAGTTTTCATTGTCGCTAATGAATTTTACCTTGTATGTGATTTGTTCTGTTGATCAGTGAAGATTTTGAATATTGAAATTTGATACTTCAATGGATAGTAGACCCTTTTTTTATTTGAACACATTTAATTTAGTAAGAAATATGTACTCATCATCATCCTAATTTAGAAATGAAATATAAAGTTACATAAAATGGATAGATTATTATCTATAATCATGTAAAAAGGTCTACACTAATACCTGTATCAAATAATTTCTTAACACTTTAGCGGTTTTAGTTACATATTACATGACTTTTTTTATCAAAAAGTACTACTGAACATGAGTCAGTGATATCTGTCACAAGTAGCTGCACTATATACTTTTTGTTTCATAAATGTGGTTATAAAACAATTTATACAATGTAATAAAAGTCAATACTATCAAAAGATCAAAAGACTCATAAGAGCTTAATGAAAATAACAAATAAGAACATGCGAGTAGTGAAATTTGGAGAAATTTATCAATTGTTGCACCAAATTCTTCCATCAACACTGTAGACCTTTTTCATGCAAGACTTGAATGATTCGTTGAACCAGTTCTATGTGCTTTGAATTTTTTGAATAGTAACTGAAATTAAGCACTTTTAAGCCTATGGAACATTGATAATTTAGTAATGAATAGGTAGAATATAGTACCCATTTGTACAATAAATTACATTACATAATGAAAATTTTAATGTGATGATATATTACATACTTGTTCACACTATTGACTTTAGAAATAGTTTTTTTATTATCCCAGTTAAGAATTGATGTTGAGGAATTAATTGGGTATATTGGCACTGGACAACAATATGTTGATTCCATTATTAACCCACATTTGATTTTTTTCAAAGTAGAAGTCATCATATTGAAGAGAATATATGTAGTAAAGATTTAGTGCACACTAGATAATATAAAAAAAATTCACAATTAGACTTTTCATTTACAACACCGATTTCTAACATTTTATATATCTGTTATATCAAGGTTGAAAAGAATTTTTGTCACATTAATTGTATTAGTTAGTATAACAGAGCCTGAAAAACGTCTGAAAATCTAATTAGAAGGAAATTGGTATAAAAATTTGAAATGTAATGAGTAATATAAAGGGATCGAAGGCATTGTCTGATTAAAAATAATAATATTCAATTTATTTATTCTTAAAAGTTGTAATATTAAAATAGTAGATGACCCAATATTGTCTTCCAAGTAATGTGACATTTGATTTGCATAGTCACCCCATAAACTGCGTTTTACTTGTAACCCACTGTAGGAAAATATATAAGAAATAAGGTATTAATCCAATTTCGGGTCAGATCTACTAATAAGACAATGACTCACCATTCATCCTCTAAGACAATCTTCATCTTGAAAATATAATTACCCAAATATTGAATAGGATATGAGAAATGTAAATTTACAATTATATCTAAAACAAATTAGAAAGAAAAAATTGTTATGTAATGAAATTGTCATTTATTTTAAAGAAATTCATTGTCTATTATGAGAGAGTAAAGACAACTATTGAAAACAAATAGAAACTATTAAAGAAAACATCAATAAAACTACACCTATTAAATGTTTCATTGGAATCCTTCTCTAAATTATGAGTCCAAAATAAGTAAAATAAAAACATAAATATTGTAGCGCTTCATCACATAGCCGAACATGTATTGTAGATGTGAACAGTATGAGACAAGAATGTCTAGTTCCTAAGTAGCTTCCTTGATTAGCAGTTATTTGGATGTTTTGTATGAAATAGCATAATCCTTCATGCAGAAGATGTTTAAATTTAGAGATAATGTGACGACCTGGAATAGTACAATGTATCTTTGTTCACTATTTAATGAATTTATCAAAGAATGTGTAAAATTTAAAAAAAAGGCAGATCAAGTTGACATTTTTTATGAATATTAAATTAAAAAGTATTGTACAATTATGTAAAAAAAGATCTAATTATCAATGTTAACTCACTTGTGGATCTCCAGGAATCAAATATATGGAAACAACATCATTGGGGTATATAGACGATGTGTCACACCACATATTGAAAATAAGAACATGCATCTTAAATATCTCATTAGTCTCAAGTGTGATCATATTCAAAGAGGGAATTGATCATGACATGTTTGAAACTATGTACTCTTTGAATTTTTTCACAAATATAGCATATTTAAAAAAAGTGACAATCATGAAATGACAAAGAACATTGCAAAAGAAAACCAGCATAGATGTTTAAACAAATAAATGTAATCTATACCTAACACAATTTACATAATATTTCCTTGTATTCAATTTTATGGGTGGAATCAAAAGTTTTGGAATTACGACCGCCAAGTACTATTTTCGAACCAAATGGTGTTGTGACTCTAGATATAACAACATAGAGTTACCCATGACAAAATAAAAGTTTTCAAATATATAACCCAATAGAAGACAGTGATTGGCCTTGACTTTTTTTTATTGTCATATCATATGAAACAGTCAAAGGATGTTGTCTTCTTTGTAGTTTGAAAGGCCATCGACAATCAGAGTGTCATATTTAATCTTGGAATGAATGCAAGATATCCTTCATTTTAGCCACCTAAATTTTTTTCTCCAATGACATAGTCACCTATGTGTGTAACAATCAAGTGAGTTCCATTACATAGTTCAATATATTGATCCACATTTCGAAGAAATATGATTGGAATTCCATTTTTTAGTGTATTTTTGTGGGCATTCATCCCCGAAAAAGTAATACAATTTAACAGATCATATGTGTAGATTTTTTTGTCCTGTCCATATGAAAACATGCATCGCATAATGAATCTGAGATGAAATAAACCTTGTCTTAAAAACATGTTAGATACAACATTTATTTATTTACTTCTTCAAAAATATCACGAGTTGGAGCTAAGATGTCACAGTCTTTAAGATAATTGACTTCAGTAAAGTTAACCAAAAAAATTGGGGTATGTATGTTCTACAATTTTAGAAATAGGATTTATTGTCCAACCAAGAAGATATGCTGATGAAATTTGAATTATTGTTTCACCATCATTGGTCTCTCCACTATTACCTTCACAAATACCTAAAGACTATTTAGCAATGTCTTTAACTTCATTTAATTAGTGGAAATATTGGATTACAGTCTCATATTCTTTGTGAATGTTATAACACGAAAATATTCCTACAAGTATGAAGATTCTATACTTGATAACACTATTTTATTTCAATTACCACCTAGCACAACAGGTATTATTTACCTAAAATCACTTCCCAACAAAGCTGTTATACCCTTGAATGGTAAGTTTGAAGCTTTTTCACTTTTTTATGACATTACATCTTTTAAAGTACGATGTAGAGCTTCAAAAAAGTACTTTTGAACCATCAGTGCCTTATCCCAAATAATTAGATTTATTAACAGTTGAATATTTGCAACATCACTTCCTTGTTGAATATTGAAAATAGACTTATCAGAAATAGAAATTGGAATTCAAAATTTAGAATGTGTTGTTCGCCCACCAGTTAGGAGTAATGACACATTTCCACTGGAGGCAACTCCAAGAACGATATCATCTAGTGAATATTGTAGAGATTTCAATACATTCCAAATAAAAGTCTTTCATGTTCACCCATTCCCATGCCTGAAAAAGAAACCATCAGCACCTAAAGCTAATGAAGATATAATGGTATTCATCGCATCTTTGTGTTCATCAGTAAACTTAGTTTTCTAAGTTAGATACTCATTCCAAACACTTTCTCTATCAAAATTGAGTTTATATAATACTAAATAATTTATTTATGAATAAAATTCAGAATCTAGAACCAGCATTGGTGGATACTAATAAGGAGATCTACCACTCATTTAAATAAGATTCTCTATCTCAAGAAAGAATACATTTGTCTTTGTTGGTTTGTGAGTTTCAAATCTATGAAATTTTATAAATAGTGTTAGAGTACTATTAGAATGTTTAACCATAGTGATTCCCATTATCTACATGTACAAATTCATATATAATATGGTATATAATAAACAAATTAGAGAGAGTTCAATTAGTATTAAGTAATTTAACAGGATAATATCTTGGTAATAACTATGTAATAGAATTTAATTACATTCCAGGCATTTATAGACTCTGTTGTTTCACATAAATAATATCATCACTGAGGATGTTCTATGTTTCATGCCACAAAATGTCTGGTCGAGACATATTGTTTGAGAACAACATGCATGAAAAACATATGCACAGAGACTGTCCCATAGCCCATGTTGAGACCTCATTTACTGCTTCAAAAAATTCCATGTCATCAGAAAGTAGTCCCATTTCCGAACATGCCTCTTCAAAAAATACCATGAGAAATGTTGTTCATAGTTTTAATATTCTCATATAAAGCCAAACCTCTGATTTCTATGAGCATTAACCTCAAGTAATATAGTTCTCTAGTTGATGGTGGAACATAATAAAGTCTACCAATACAGAAGCCCTACTTTCTTGGATGCCATTGTTTTTCTTGATCATGTAATACAAATATAGTTAGAAATTATTCATATGTTAGACATCAAAATTCCTAATAAGAAACATTATCTGGAAACTAGGTTTTATGTATTGATTCTGAATTGTTACCCTTAATCAATATATCATCAATATTATCATTGTCATTTTAGGTAATAGTATTTTGTCCTGGTAGATGGAAATGCATCCTTTCTACAAGAGGATACCTATAGTGGATATCATAAAAAAATCCTCCAGGATGCCTCACAAGGAGATATGTACCTAGAATCATAATACATCTTAATCTCATCAACATACTTGCCTGAAAGCTCTTTATTGTTCATCTCCTACAATGTTGTTGTAACAAAATCATTACCTTGGATAATATACTTAAATAGATATTTGATAGAAGTTGATTCATTGGAAATTTCAATATTGATATGAGATTTATACTTCAATAGTTAGGCAAAATTATATGGTACAATAAACTGATTATCCAATGGAACACTATTTTTCAAGATATTGTTTCCATCATTTTCTCTTCAGTATAGAACGTACCTATCATCATCAATTGTGGTATGATAAAAAAATTGAGAAAACATTTAGTACATTTTTCATTCTTTATACAAGGAGTCCTTCGATTCGCATCACCACAAGGTCCATGCATCATTAACTTTTTAACAGCCTCATGAAGATTTTTGAATTCCCCTTTATTTGGAGCTTTAGCACATACATTACTGTCAATGCATGCATGAGTATTGATTTTGTTTTATCGACATAGAAACAACAAAATGTGTACATGAGGGAAGCCACATTTTTGAAATACCACTATACGGACAACTACATGGAAATATTGAGATTAATGAAACGGATCGTTAAGAGATCAAAAAAATAAAAATATTTATAATACGATCCGTAATTACTATTATGATAGTTACCTGCTCCTGACATCCCAAAGAAATATCCATCCCATAAATCTTTATTTTACTGATCATCCTTAATATTTAAAACTCTTGATACAATATGCGGGCAATCTTATGGACAAAGAATGCAATGTGTTAAAAATCTACTAATTTTAGACCGCAGCGGATTTAATTTTATCATTAAAAACAAATCAAGATATCCTTCCAAATTACATATTTATAGAGTGTCTTGGTAATTCTGAATCATATAATTGGGACCACCAGTAAATGTTGAAGGTAAAAAGATTTGTTCCCCACAAGCATATCCTACATGGTCACCACGAAGAAAAGAATCCGGTAACCCATTGTACAACTCAACCCTCAAGCACTTTTTATTGAATCGAATGAAGGAAAGTATCTGAGACTCTATCATTATATAGGCATCAAATATAAACTATTGCAGCAGCCTTCTTGAATATTGTAATGTTGAAGCATCATTTTAACGGAACTTCAAGTGATAGGAAAAGTAATCTTGCATTGTAACCTTTCAAAGGATTGAACTTGTAGTGAAAGATGTAGAACGATGTAATATGTTGTCTACATATCCATCTTGACCACCTATTAAGATCAGTGGAAAATATAGTGGAAGATACAGAGGATAAAGCTCTTCAATCCACTATAAATGACCACATTTTCTTTGAATTATAATATCACTTTCACAGTGTAAATCGTTAATGTCACCAACAATAAGCATGGAAATCTCAGTAGTAGTAGGCATGTTTTATGTTTCCGCATCTATTTTTATTCACTTAAGTAGTTACAACCATATAATTAGAATTTCTTGATGATCAAGAGCATACATTTCACTAATGAAATAATGAGATAGAGAATTTGTTTCATGAATAATACATTGTAGGTTCCGAACAATATTAAAATAAAGAGATGGGTTTTCATTTCTATCATCATAACTGTATGTTAAATTCAAATTCAATTTAAGTAAAAATATCACAATAACATTAATGTGTTTTCTTGACAATGTAAATTTTACCTGATGTTTAGAACCATTTTTGGACACTCATTAGTATTATCGTAAAAGTTAAGTTGGGAAAACCTTGGTGGTTCTCCCTCTGGAGGACACAAACTACCTATGCAATGATAGTTTTGTCCATTCAATCTGAAAATATTTGGAGCTTGACCGTTATTAAGGGACTTATCTACCCCTCTGTCCATTGACATGAAAGCAAACATATAATTGTAAATATGAATATTTTCATGGAATTATCTTTCCTAACTAGAGTTTTTTTTGAATACCAACGTTCTAAAATACTGAGGACATGATGGTAGCAATTACAAATGAATTTTACCTAGCGGACAACATAGAGCAGATCATGGGTTATCATTATTGCAAAAAAATTTATTTCTCTTGTCAAACAAGAACAGTGAACCAAAATACTGACATAAATTCATAGGATCTCCACTATTCAAATATTATGTATGTGAATAATGATTAAATATAAGTTGTTATAATAAGACATTATAAATTTCAGAAATGAGTCATGATTGGAATCCTGGTGAGAAATACATATATATAACGCATAACCCTATATTTTCTTCTATTTGAAGTACTTGACTTCTTTCTATAGCATTGTTAAATAAATTCAGAATGATACTACATGAAAAATAACTATACAGTTTATGTAATTTTAGTGTGAAAACACATACCTGAAAAATGAGTGGCAGAATGTCTTTCACCATGCCTCTAAAGATGTGTTTTTACAAGTATTTTTTAAAAGACATTAGTATTTATAGTTGTCCAATTTGGTTGTTGGGAAGTAGCAGCATTTAATTTACTACTGAATACCCAAAGCATACAGATTACTATGTATATACTAATAAAAAAGAATGTGTGATTACATGTTATAGCACACCTGTGACAGAAAAAATAACTTTTTTTCCACCAAGAAAATTAGGAAAAGAGTATTTGTTGTAAATGGAGAATGAAACTAATTACATTCAGTGAAAGTGGAAAAATATGTAAATCCATGACATCCTCTTACTCTGATGAGAGTGTAGGTGATGAGATAGTGAGAATGTTTCCTTCAGTCGTTAAAGATACCCTACATATTGAAGAAATAGTGAAGTCATTAATAGATGAGGTATGTAACTTAATGCTTGTTCATAAGAATACGTTGACATCATAGTTACCAAAGTAGACATCATTTTCTGCATTGGATTTTGGTATCTGTTTTTTTGCTACATCTTGAAAATATTGTTGATGAAGTTGCAGAGTCAGGATGCTCTAAGAATTCAATTGAAGAATAAACTATTTAGTCACTGGATCGATATTGTAAATTAAGTAATATAAATCAATTTACTGTTACATTACGATGAAACTCACCATTGGCAGGAATTTTTGACAATGCTACGTGTGCTCCTCCTTTTGGTGGTGCTTTTTTTTGCAGTGGTTCACATGTTTTAATAGCACATAGGTAATTACATTCCATCAGTGAAATGCCAGTAAACTTTGATAATTTCAATAAAGTAAAGTAATGTATAGTATGAATGAAAATAATGATTTTTTTTGAAATATATATTGAACAATAATGACATGATTTTTCATTGAAATAATACTTACCAAAGGGGGATTCATTTTCTACATTGGTTTGTGGTATCTGTTTTATTTTTCTACATCTAGAAATTGTTGATGTGGAAGTTGTAGTGTCATAAAACTCATTGAATTCAATTGAATAATAAACTACTTAGTCACCGGAACGACATTTTAAAATAAGTAATTGAAATCAAATTAATGTAACATTGCAATGGAACTCACCGTTAACAGAAATTGCTGACAATGCTATGTGTGTTCCTCCTTTTGGTGGTGCAATTTTTTATAGTGGTTCAAATTTTTTAGTAGAACATAGGTATATATAGTCCATCGGCAAATTTATAGTACATGTTGAGAATTTCAATAATTTAAGAAAATGTTTAGTAAGAATGAAAATAAGGAAAAATTATTTGATCTATATTTTGTAAAGTAATGATAACCTTTTATGTTGCTTGTTATAACAGATATTGGTGATGTAGTTTTACAGTCATGAGGCACAGTTAATTTAAATGTAGATTAAATTAAATAGTCACTGATATTTGAAATTAATCTGTCCATTCTATTTTAAATTATTGGTTAATTGGAATTGAACTGACCATTGGTAAATAAAGGTGACAAAGGCATGTGCGGTCCTCTATTTTACTTGGAAGTCATTTGTACTACTTCAAATGTTGTATTAGAACATAAGAGACTGTAGTCGGAAGGTGAAGTATATATACATGTATATACTTGTAAATTAGTAAACAAATGTACAAAATCATTTTAATCATTCTAACTATCATTATACCTTTTTCTCAAATTTTCATAAGCAGTCATCTCTGCAACCATGAATCTCTCGATGTTGAGAGTGACTACATCTTTGTGTTGGTTTCCTTTTTTTTTGAATTTTCAAGGGTTGGACGGAAACCATAGTATATTTATGTGGGGGTAGATTGTATTAAACATATAATTGGACATCAATATTTTATGTCCCTACCAATATATGGAAACATATATAAATTTTTGGTAATTAAAATGACCAGCAGCTCAACCATGGAAGTTAATGAATGCATATTCTTTCAAAAAAAATTGGTGAATCGTTAAAGTATATATTAACATCATAAATTTCGATACATATTAGTTTATATCTCTTAATTAATAAAGAATTTTTTTTGGTATTAAGGGAAACATACAAATTATTTTACCTCTTTAATAATCCTTACCGAACAGTTCGATATACATTAGATTCTTTAAGAAGTGGTTTCACGTGAAGATGACCTCCCTGGGTGTGTAATCGTGCGACCATTACCTAGGTGTGTAGATATCACTCCTAAAATAGAAAAAAAATGATTAATGTGGTGAATGTAGTAGGGATTAAAAACAGTTTTTCTGCTTATACTACTAATTAATCACCTGTGATAATTGGAGTTGCAGTCTGTATAGGTTGTTACTACATAAAAAAACGAAAAATTATAATTTAAGGAACTCAAATTTGCAGTGGCAAGTGATACTTTAAATATAATGATAGAACAACATAGGTGATTTTATATGGGAGTAGTGTCTAATCATGATATACATAGTTGTGGAAGACATAGGCTATTAACATGTGCTGAATCTAATAGTGGTTTCTTCGGTCAAGGAATATTGCATGGCAGGTTGTAGAAGAACATCAATTTGGGATCCAGAGGCAAGGAACTTCATGTGGAGTGTAGCGAGAGAAAAAGGAGTTAGTGGTATGTAGGTGTTGAATAATTTAGAGATATACGGGAGTGTATATCTAGTGAGCTCGACACGGTTGTTGTGGGTAGCGACGGATGCAATGAAATATTTTGATCAAGGGAAGAAGGAAGACCGCGTAAGAGATGCGATCCTGTGGAGATGCGAGACTGCAGAGATGTGGGATGTATATGAAGTGTTAGTGATAGCTTTGGGTTGTGATGGAAGGATGGAAACCTTAATGTCGAATGCATAGGTGAGGTTTCATGGGTTAATTGGGAATGCGGTATATGGTAGCACGCATGTGAAGTGAGGGAGGCACTGATAAATAGTGTCGTGGTTCAATTTTAGAGTGACACGTTTTCTAGAGGAACCTAGTTTTAGTATAGATAATAGATTTATGACCATGGGCATCCTTGGGTATATTTTAAAACCCCATGTAGGAACGTTTGTGTGAAAATGACATTTAATTACTTTTAATTTAATGTTAAGGAAAATATAACTTAAACATAGATCATTTACTATAAAAAATTTTATATTTGGTTATATAAGTGATCTCTTTGAATATAAATAGTCATTAGAAAGATAGAAATATTTCATAAATCATTATATTTTATTTATAATTTGTATACATCAAATAAATAAATTTATTTTTGACACAATGATGATGTAGTGATTAACATATTAATGATTTTTTTAAAATAAATGAGATTATAAAAATTAAAATTAATTTATTGCGAAACCTTTTGTGCCATACATGAATATTAGTGATAATTATGACTTTTTATATTTGAATTAATGATGTTTTTTCGAAATAAAAATGTTTTTATGAATTTTTTAAAATTCATGACATGAATAGTATAAAAATTGACATAAATGTGTTTTTAAAACAAATACTAATTTATTAAAGGATATGATTGTCTTAAAAATATACGACTCTGGAAAATGACTTAGTTAATGTTGGAAATGTCATTAATGTACCACTTGAGGTTCGATTGGAATTTTATGATATCTATATTTACCATATAGTATGAATATACAAGAAGACATGGTAATAGTTCAATTAGTTTACTACAGGTAAAAGGTAAATGATAAGGTCAAATCAGAAACCAAAACTTGCCTAAAACCAATTGGATGAGAGGATTTAAAACAATCCTCATCTTATCATCGAATTAAATTAGCTTTAGACCTTTTGAAAATAAATATTCATTTTATAATAAAATAATATTTCAGTATATTCCAAAATTTCCCCTCCTCCATCTTATTAAAGGCCACCACATCTAACAATTACTCACACCTCTCAATCCCACATGGATCATCCATGATCTACCCAAAAAATATCCCAACATCACTCTATTACTTTTAGATTTAGTACCTTATGCATTCAAAAATTCAATAAAGTTTTTTGACTCAAATCAAAGGGAGTTACACATTTTAAGAGGAAATTAAAGAACGAACGAGTCAAGTTGGACATGAGGTAAGGGTACTTCTTATCCCAATTTCCAATGCATGGGTTAAGCTTATACTCCATGATTATGTCATGATATGATAATGGGGAAAATAAAAATTTATATCTTATATTTTATTTATACTTTCTTTATGTGTACTTATAATGAATAGACAAAATTGATCTATTTTATTTACAAAATGATCTTTGTAAGGGACTTAGTCTGGATCTCCTTTCATTGAGGAATATCATCATGTTATGCACCATTATTATCCTATAAGGTTTATATAAAATCATTTTTACATTTTATATCATGAATTAGTATATTCTCGTGATATTTAATTTTTTGTTTAAGGTTATTCCTTAATGAATTTTTTCATGTGTTTCTCAAGTCGAAAGGGACGATTTAACTAAAACATTGTTTTAAATGTTTTAAATATTTATTCTTCTAAATAATTTTCATTAACTTTCATGATTTAAAAATTATTTTATGGATATATTTATATGGAAATGAATGTTTTAAAATATTAATTTATTTCAAATGTTTCAAAGTGTTATGGGACACTTTGATTCGATGTATCATTATTAAATATTTTAAATGGTTCTAGAAATGGGTTGAATATTTCAATATCTTGAAATGATATCTTGTGATTGAAATGTGGAAATTTTATTTTTTCTTTATGATTTATCTATATGTTATGATTATACAATAGTACTTGGACATTTGACAGGTAGATACATGATAAACAAAATGACGGGTGGTTCCGTGATAAACCATGGATGGGTGGTTATGTTATAACCTCCAATGAATTGGGTATGGAAGTCAGCCTTATCGATATTACATTTAAGGATATGTTTATAAGTCTACCATATGGATATTACATTTATTTAAGTTTAATCCGCAAGTTAATTTTATATGCTATACGTTATTTTCTATGGGATTTATGGAAATATTTTAGTTACAAAAAGGGTAATCCATGAGCTTATATTCAATGAAGTTTTTATACAACTTCATTAAGGTGAAAAGTCTTATTTATGACAATTTATTCATGGTTTGCATGTTGTTTTGAAAAAACTAATAGTTTTCCTCCTTTATGTATCCCTTACTGAGCTTTTTATTCTCATCCCAAGTTTTGAAATGTTTTCAACATGATATAAATATGAATAGGGTCATGGTTGGGATAAAAGAAAATTCATTATGTCTAAAACAAGGAACTAGAGATGTTTCTTATTTTAAGAGTTTTTTTTTGTGAAAAAATGGATAGTGAGTAGAAGATTCTACTTGTAATTTTCAATATATTATGTATAATGTATAACCAAATTCTATAAAGCTCTAAACCTAAAGGGATCTTCATTTTGAATTATTATCTTAATAAAAGATTATGTAATGATTATGGTTGGGGCCTACAATTGCTATGAGAGGTCAGTTTAGATAACTTTAGAGGTTAAGGTGTTATTTAAAAATACGTAACATAACCATAATGGTTAGCATATTATAAAGATTCACAGTTATTTTAGATAAATTGAATGAGTTTAAGATAACATGAATAATTATATCTTAGTATTTACCCTCATAAGATATTATATGATGATTTTAAAATTATAATCACACTAACCTTTTTGGTTTTAGTAAATGGTTGGATCTAGCAGGCACCAAATTAACAATTTATATGAAGAAGACTATGATGGTTTTCTAAATAAGCAACCAAATGAAATGGGAGATGCAATGAAAAGTCAGGTGGTTATTCCCATCCAACTATCTGGAGTCATTATGGGAGAAACAAATCTCTATAGAAGTTCGGGTAAAAATGATAAAGGTAAGTATATTCAAAATAATTTTTTTAAGGATAAGGAATGAAAAACTTATGAAAATGATTCCAAGGGACGAGAAGATGCTATAGATGTGGTAATGAAGTTCATAAAGCAAGAAAATTCCATGGAAAAAGGAAGCATCCAGCTGAATCTAGGAATGGGAGATAAGTTCTTTCCGAGGGATCAATTGAATTTTTTAAAACTGGTGTGCATTTTAATTATAAAAATTGATGTCCTACGAAGAAGGTTTGGGAATGGGATCAGTAGTAACATACAAATATTTGTTTGCCAATAATTAATGTCATTCTAATTTAAGATGAGGAAACTGACAATGTCCAATTAATGGTATGGATTATTTCATATCTAATGTTTTGATATTATTGAATCTTAGGATATGATTCATGATTTGTTTTGTTAGAAATAATTACTGTGGAATAAGTTGTAAAATAATGGTTAATGGATCATGAAGAAAATTAAATGAGTAAGAAGTCTACATATAAGGGATTCAAGAGTTATGGTAGATTTTAGGATGATGAAATGCTTGAAAGTGTTAAGGCTCTTCTGATGAGGGGATTACATTGGAAGACTTCTTCTAATTTGAATAACCCTGATGATTGATATGTGAAATTTTTTTTCAATTAACAATTACCTTGTCATATGTGGACATAATGGATAACCATAGGGGTTAATATGATCTTTTTTAGGTTATTAATGGTTTTTACAACTTGGGATGGAAAATGAAAGGTATTAGATAACCTTTGAGGAAAATTCGGGTTGTAGTAATTTTTGAGGAAATTATATATTTTTTTTAGAATTTAATCAGAATGATATGGTTTTAGAAAAAGTACATTCCATAGTATGGGTGACAACTCATCACATCTGGTAAATCCAGAAGAATTGAACCCACAACCGATGGGAGATAAGGGTGTATCTCCTACCACTAGTCTATGTGAAGTCCTTGGTTAGTATGACTTATTCTTTTTAGTTAAATGATTTTATGGATCAAGAATAAGTTTATTTTGGATCTTATGATTTATAAAATTGATATCTTTAGTATAGGAAAACTATTTTGTGATTAAGTGATAAATGTAATTTTGGTGGACGTTCTCTCTTTTGGGAGCACTATATGCCTAAGGAAAATAATATACTATGGGATTTAATTTGTGGAGTAGTTGTTGAAATATTATTTTGGAAAAATATATTTTGTAATGTAAAAATATGGCTATTTGGGTTATTTATGTAAATTATTAGCCTATCATAGAGAATATGTGATTAGTTTAATTACTTTTAAGTATGATATTTTAAGAGTAGTCGATGTTATTTGGAGATAAATGTTAAGATTTATCCTGGAAAACTATGTGATCAAATCCTTCTGAATATTCTATTTAAAACTTAGTTTGGATTATTTTGAAAAATTTTAAGGTCAATTGTGTATTGAATGTTCGTTTTTTAACTTTGGGTATTGTTTGTTCAATTTTTGGTATTAAGTGTAGTGTTTCTATTTATAAATTATTAATCCTTTTTGGTGATTATCTGATATCGTACAAATCATTTTGGTATTGGTTAATGACTAAAGATAGGGGAAATATAGAGTACATATTTTTTAATTTTTATATTCTCTTTAATATGATTCTTCTGCGTCAGGTATGACCAAGTCAACTTGAATACTCATCATTTTGAGAATATATGAGTTTGGGGTAGAAATTTATTGACGGATGAAACTCTACTTGAAAAGTAAGTATATATCCTTACATTCATAGTCAATATCATAATTAAATTCCTCAAATTTATGAAAAATAACTTAAATCAAAAACATTTTCTATTCTATTTTCTTACAAGGTAATCAAACATCATTTAACCCATCACAAGTTTATGGTTTTTTGGTTGTTAACTTTCCCCTGATCGTGTTTTCGATCACTCTCCACCAGAACTTGACACTAAGTTTCTCTTCCATATTCATCTTTTCCAAAATGTAATATTGGTATGTGTTATCTTGGGTGACATTTATACTTCTATTTATTTCTTTAAAAGTGATAGTTTTATTGACTCTCTTTCCAAGATGGGACTTTTAATGATGTTTCTGAGCCCCATTTTAGAATTTCTAGGAAGAAATTCTCTAAAACGGAGAAGAATGTAATGACCCATGTATTTGTAGAATAATACATTTTTCATTCTGTTAATACATATGAATATCATATTACTTTTATGTTAAAGGGGGCTCTTTTTTGATAATGTACTCGACACGCAACAACAGGATTCTCTGAAATCTTACATTTCACACAACATTCAGATATACTGAAAAATTATACAATAATATTCATATTATTTTAAATGGTAGTTAATACCTTACCTTTAGAATGTATGGATGTAATAGTATCAAATAAATATTGAAATAGGGTTTACAAATTCTTAAATTATGATTCATTGGTTAAAAAAAATATTATAAATAGAAATAAAAACCAATTGAATATAATGGATGGGTTTTTATGAAAACACATTTAAAAGAGAATAATTTTGTTTTAAAATCACTCTTTATAGATTTTTATTTAATGAAAAATATATGATATATATTTAATGTAATGAATTAAATTCATAAAATTTGTTTTCTACATATGATATAATAATAAATCCATTTTTTAGGATAAAATAAGTATTTTCTAAAAATACAGTTTTACTGCCTTTTGATGGAGAAACATTATTAAATATAGTTTTTTACACATTTATGTGTTTTATTTTAAAAAATAAACTTCTTCTTTTTATTCAAAACATCAAAATTTACTTTGGATGAAATTTTGGTATTTTTCTACAAATGTTCATTTTTTATTGAATAGTGAAAAATAATGCATTTTACTTCAAGACTGCATTTTAATATAATTTATTTATATATTTAGATTGTAATTTTAATTGGTTTTAAGTTGTAATTTTATTATAGTTTTATCATTTAATAAAATTTTGTTCATTATATGTAATTTCACTTTGAATTTGGACATAAACTCATGTGAGTCTTTTGGCAGTTTTTATTTATTAAAAACACTGTTTTTAGTTTTGACAATAGGAATATATTTTAAATTAATTGATGAAATATCTGTGATTTTATTTTGGAAAAGTAGATTCCATATTTGGAATCTAGAGTTTAAATTTTTTTAAATTGATATCTTTTATTTTTTGACATTATGAATAGTCACTTCAGTAAATATTTTATTTACCATGGTTAAAAGGTAAATTCAGTAAATAAGTGTAAAAAATAATATTCTAATAATATTAAATTACCCTAAAAAATGTCCTAACCCTATTGGATGATATATTTCCGACCATAGTCATCCTAGGGTCGATTTTAGGACCCGATGGAGCCACTTGTGTGTGAAAATGACATTTAATTTCTTTTAATTTAAAGTTAAGGAAAATATAACATAAACAAATATCTTTTACTAAAACAATTTTTATATGGGGTTATATAAATGATATCATTATATATAAATAGTAATTATTAAGATAAATATATTTACTACATAATTATATTTTAATTACAATTTTTAGACATCAAATAAATAAATTTTTTTATAACATAATGATTATGTAGTGATTACCTTATTAATGAATTATTTTTAAAAAAATCAGATTATAAAAATTAAAATAAATTTAATTTGAAACTTTTTATTCCATCCATGAATTTTAGGTATAATTTTGACTTGATATACTTGAATTAATGAATGTTTTTTAAAAAACCAGGTTGTTATGGATTTCTTAAAATTCATGATATGATTAGTATATATATTGACATAAATGAGCATTTAAAACAAATACTATTTTATTAAATGATATTATATACCTAAAAATCTAAAATTTATTCATATAACATAGATAATGCTTGAAATTTCATTAATGAACCAATTGAGGTTTTATTGGAATTTTATGGTAACAATATTAACCATATAGTTTGAATATACAAGAAGACATGGTAATAGTAAAATTCGTTAACTAAGGGTTAATGCTAAATGATAAGGTTAAATTTGAAACCAAAACGTGTCTAAAACCTATTGGTTGAGATTATTTCCAATAATAAACATCTTATCTTATAATTAAATTATTTGTGGGCCTTTTGATAATCAAAATTAAGTTCATAATAAAATAATATTTCAAGATATTCTTAAAGTTCCCCTCCTCCTTCTTATTAAAGGCCACCACCTCTAGCCCTTACTCAAACATATCAATCCCACTTGGCTCATCCAACCTCTGCCAAAAATAAGATCCCAACATCTCTATCTTCCCCCAGAAGCCTTACATTATGCAAAAGTAAATTCAAGAGAGCCTTTTGACTCAAATCAAAGGGAGTTACATGTTTATATAGCAATTTAAAGAATAAACGAGTCAAGTCAGACACAAGGTGAGGGAACTTCTTAACAAAATTTCCATTCACTTGGTTAATCTTCTACTTATTGATAATGTCATGCTATTATTATGTGGGAAATAACCTTTGATGTCGTATCTTTTATTTATACTTTCTTTATGTGTACTTATAGTGAATAAACATAATCGATCTATTTTATTTACAAAATGATCTTTGTAAGGGACTTTGTCTCAATCCCCTTTCATTGAGGCATATCTTGATGTTATACATCCTAATTATCATATAAGGTGTATATGAAATTCGTTTGACATGTTATATCATGAATTGGTATATTCTTGTGATATTTAATGTCTTTCAATGTTATTCTTTAATGATTTTTATTCAAGTGTTTCTCAAGTTTCAAGGGACTCTTTAACTAAACTATTGTTTTAAATGTTTGAAATATTTATTCTTCTAAATCTTTCTCATTAATATCCATGTTTTAAAAATGGTTTTAAGGATTTATTTATATGTAAGTTAATATTTTAATATTTTTTTTTATTTAAAATGTTTCATTGTTGTATGGTACACTTTGATTCAAAATATCTTTATTAAATATTTTAAATAGTTTTTTGAAATGAGTTGAATATTTCAATATCTTGAATTGATCTCTTGTGATTGAAATGTGGAAATTTTATTTTTCCTTTATTCTTGATTTATATGTTATGAATATACAATGGAACTTGTAAATTTTATCGGTGGTTACGTGGTAAACCAAATGATGGGTGGTTCCGTGATTAACCAAGGACGAGTGGTTACGTTATAACCTCTAATGAATTGGGTATGGAAGTCAGTTGTATAGCTATTCCATTTAGGGATATGCATGGTAGTCAACCATGTGGTTATTCTATTTAAGTATTTTTTATGTCCCAAGTTACCTTTATATGCTATACATTGTTATCTATGGGCTTTATAGTAATCTTTTGTTTACCAAAAGGGTAAGCAATGAGCTTATATTCAGTGAATTGTTTTTGCTACTTCTTTAAGGTGAAAATTATTACATTATGATAAAGTATTAGTATTTTAAATGTTGAGTTAAAAAAATAGTATTTTTCCTTCTTTATGTTTCCCTTATTGAGCATTTTATGATCATCCCATGTTTTGAAATGTTTTTCACAGTACTTAAAGATGAATAGGGTCAAGGATGGGATCTTGGAAAAGTCATGCTATCTAAAACATGGAACTAGACATGTTTCTTTTTTAATATTTTTTTATAAAGAAAACATATAGTGATTAAATGTTTCTAATTGTAATATTAAATATTTTTTTCATAAGTTATTACCTAATTCTCTAAAGCTCTAATCTATAAAAGATCCTCGATGTGAATTATTGACATAATTAAAGATTATGTAATGCTTAAGGCTGGGGCCTTATATATTATCTCTCCTATTTATATTTTATTTCATTATTTATTCATATATATTAGGGTTTTTCTAAAACCTTATTAAAAATATAATAAACTATGTTATCTATTCTTCTCCACATAGTAAAATTCCTTAAATATTAGAGAGTGTGTGAAACAATGCACATCGACCACCATGACACTCGACACAAACTGGATTAGTCAATGCTAGTAGAATATGTCTCTTCAAGACATAACTCTAAACATATAACATGTATCTCACTATATGTTTTCCTAACAATTTCTAAACACTACCCTATTAATCTGGGTAGGTCCAATGATAATCCACTCCCACATTTCACAAAATAAACCCCTCCCCCCACACTGTCGGTAGGTCCCCATGGTGAATCTTGAACACTGAACCCATCTCATATCACAACACATACATTCACACTCTAACATTCTATGGGTTCTATAAAAAATCATATAACACATAAAAACTACCATTCCATTCTAACATCGACCGGGTCTCACAATCTCATCATGTACCAACACCCAATAATAGAGGGAAGTACCTATCAAAATTTATTCATATAAGGGTTTCCCTACATCCACATCCTAATTTTATAATATATACCAGTCCTGAATTAGATATGACAGTACAAACACCACGTATTCTATCTTAAAATATTCTATACCAATAACATCTTACACAGGTGGTCCCTACTAATATTTATCACTAAGGGAATGTAGTCATATTTTGTCATGTACCAAAATAGATCAATCAATCTTATCTCAACTCAGGGTGAGACTATAGTATTATCCATGACACATCACAACCTTGACCAATATACAAGAACTTAGTGAGGTCCCTACCCATATACTATATGTTTTTTAGTCCAAATATCCCTTCACATCATCAAGCATATAATGGTAAGGAACATGCACTCGATTAAAAGAAAATGGTATCAAAAATCATCACGAATGCTTCTAATAACTCAAATAACTAACCATGGATCTCTGATTTTCTCTCATACATTCATTAAATCACATATAAATCTGGAACATTAATATAAATTCCTTAGGGTTGATCCACTTTTATAAGATATATATTTTTATCCATACAACATTTATATCACGAATGGAAGCTATCCACTAAGTTCTCTAAACAAAACCTAATAAATACTCATCATCACCAACCAAAAACATCATAATATGATGAATCCATGTCCCAATATTCTTATATTACATTATCCTCAATATATTGTAACATTAAACAATTTAATTCAAACATCACAACATTATGAAGCTATCTATGTACCATAACAATTTAACACATTCCATTCTCCATGGTAAATTAATTCCCTATCATCAAGAATAATATTTTCACCCATTCGTAAGTTCCATCTAACATATACCTCTGTATATATAGTAATAACATGATTGGAACATACTATTTCTATTTCCAATCTTTCTTAAATATCTATTTTTACCATGCTCTGGTTGGGTTTCATTTGGGGTTGATTTGGGTTCAATCTTTTGTAATTTTGAATGTTTCTATACTATGCATGGTTGGCGCACAGTTTTGCCAAACTATGCACCATGCTAGAGATAACTATTCAAACTCAGGAACTGTGGTGTTTTAGGGTTGGTGAATGGTTTTCAAACCATACACCCACCTAGGAGAAAACATGAAACCCCAAATTAAATGAGTGCACGACTAGAGCACACGGTTTTGTCTAACTCTGATGCCCAACCCAACTAACCGTACATATCATTGTTTTTAATCCAAGAATTAATTTTAAGGTTCATAAAACCCTAATTTTAGGTTTCCAACAGACTTTTTCTACCCCATATGATTTATTCTTCCCTAAGACCTCATAAGAGGTGATTTTATTCTATCTACACACTCTAAGAAGTAGATCAAAGCTTCAATAACAATGTTTGATCCTCACTCGATTAGTTTCATCTTCTGGTTCTCTTTACCCCTCTCTATATTTTCCTCTCTAGGGGTTTTTTGTTCATCATGTTTATGGAGGATCTAAAAACCTCTATTTTAGATCATAATCAAGGGTTCATTAATGGTTCTTTTTTTTAATGATTTATTCAAAGGATTCTCCCAGTAAGGGTTTGGTGTTTTGATATCCTCTTTTTCCATGGTAAGTGATTCTATTATGGTGGCCCATTTTTATTAACCATAAAATTATTGATTTAGATTCCATTTTTTATCTTCAATTCAATTTATTTATGAAAATGTAATCGACTTCAATTGGTTTTTTTGGTCAGAGTAGATTACTCAAGGGGGTGAATTGAGTATTTATAAAACTCTTTGTCAAAAGGTTCATTTAAAAGTATTTCTTAATAAAAATGAATATTGGTCAGTTAATTAATGTAATAAGTTTTCAATAGTTTTACTATTCAAATCACTACTCAAGAGACTGATTAATTCTTAGAAATATAAATTTGAGTTATTGATACAACTTTTGAAGATATTATATTAAGTCAAATAAGCTATAACTTCAATCCAAGACTAAATATCAATGTAAAATTATTTTTTCTAAAATATAAATTAAAGTAGATAAAAACCAAATCAAAATATAGAGAGGATAAAACATTTTTTTTAGTATCATGCTGATACTTAATCCACTCCACTTGGTGATTACCTTACACCAAGAAGTCTATATAGATATGAGATTTATCCACACCCTAGATCGGGGTAAAACAATAGTACACAGGACTATCCAGGTCATAGAACCTATTACACTATCCTTCATGCATATAAACTACCAGGTCACAGAAGGACCACTTCATCACTTATTCTTGGAAGTAAACAGATGTATGAAGATGTGAGAGGAATGATATCATGTATCATTTAGTTTAATACAGAATATAATGTCTGTTTCTATAAACACACACAATCACACTACTCGAAAGCTAAAAATAGTTCACAACAAATAAAAGATGATGAGAAAGGGTTCTAAATGATCTAAGTGTTATTTTTCGCATCTCTAGACTTGTAGGATGAATCAGAAGCAAGTTTCAAGTCATATTGTGAAAAACAGTGTATCTCAAGTCTGTTGCTCTGGTTTCTAGTTCGATGGTGTAATCAATGTAGCTCGTGATTTTTTTGAGTTGGTACTACGAATACATTTTTTCTCTAATCTATGGTAGTTCAGTATTCAAGAATCAAGAGTGTTTCATGTGTTCCTAAGTTTTACCTTGTTTCATGTATCATCTCTCTTTTCAAAACTCGTTCCTCTGCATGTTGTTCCAGTGCCACTCTTTCCTTTTTATTACGTGGTGCATGGGTTCGAGCTGACAAGATTCATGTATTCTTTACCTCATACCTCGTACTGTCATGTTTCATGTCTACATAGAAAAATTAATTATCTAAGTGCCTTTAAATGACTCAAATATGATATAAATAAATTAAATTCAAAACGGAAAAACATAATAAAGAAAGGTTTCACAGTTTGTTTTGAAACTGTATCACATGGAAATGGTGTCACTAGAAAACAATGCCTTTTTTTATTTTAATGGTGATATAGTCATGATGCCACAATTGCATAGAGATGATTGCACAGATACTGTGTCAGGATCAAAGTGTCTGGGTAGCAATGTCTGGGTCACAGTGTCAGGGTCACGATGTCAGGGTCACTGTGTTTGGGTCATAGTGTTTGAGTCATGGTGTTTGGGTCATTATGTCAGGGTCATAGTGTGAGGGTCATGGTGTCAGGGTCACAATGTCAGGGACATTGCCAACATCAAGAACCGGTGTCAGAATTATGGTTTCTCAGACTCAGTCGTATATCTATAAATCATTCTTATGAAATAATATTCAGAAAATGAATTAGACATGCATTAATATAATAAAACATTATAGAACAAAATTTAGCTTATAGTATTCAATCATTATTCAAATATGATTTATTGGAATCAAGATCTTGTGAATTATTATACCATGAGTTGAAAAAATTTAAGCATAGTGAAAAAACCATCTCGACACATGATTTGAGATAGATTGAACAAGGTTAACATGATTTTTTATCATTAAAACAAGATTAAAACATGAGGAGTCCAACAATCTCCACCTTTTTTATGATCATATATAATAAGATTTATATGTTTGTTTCTAGTGTTCTTTCTACACCTTTTGGGATTATCAAAAAGATTATAGGAAAAAGAAAAATAGACATGGAATTAAGGTATCTAAGAGAATAGACAACAAGAGTGCATATTGAATTAGATAGAAAGATGTGAGTCATTACAAGAATGTGGAAAAAGTACAAAACATCTATATCAAGAGAAATTTTTCACTTCTATTCACCACTAGAAGTATTCTCTTTTACATTGGAAGAAGCATTATATAGAACCACAGGAGGAGAAGTAGAGGTTAGAGAAGGGAGTGAACCAACTGATAGAGAAAGAAGTGGTAGCCATTAAAAAATAGAAGGTGTGAGAGAGGGTTTGGTTAAAGACCGACGTAAGTTTTGGTCAAGGATAACTGGTTTGATCTAGCTCAGAGCCTGAGATATAGACATCAAGGTAGAATAAAAAATAGTGGATGAGGAAAGAGTTAAACCAAACCGCAAAGGTAAAGCTGCAATAGCCACAATGTAAGTTATTTGCACATGAAGGAAAGGCTACCAACGTTTAATGAAATCAGTAATGATCTCTACAATCTAATATATTTCCATCTCGAAATCATCATTGTTATCCATGAACATGTCCAATAGAGAATTGAAATCTTTCAGTTGTGGGTCATGAGACTTCCTGTTTTGAGTGATAGGAAGAATTTTCAAATTCCCTACAAGATATTTGAACCGATTGGTTATATTATTCTTATAAAAAATCCTATTAAAGTAAAAATTCACATTCTTAGTAATTTCCTCTAAATATTCATTGGAAATATTTGAATGAATCCTTAATAATTCAAGTTCACTGTCACTATTCTTAACAATAGAAGATAAGATTTCCATGTCTAAACCACTTATCTCTTAATGAATTTCCACCTTAACAACAGTTCATAACTAATCATTGTTTATGGGTTGAGATGACTTCCTAAATGCATTTGAAGTTGTAATAGATGAAGTGAGAGACATTGGGTAATTTAGAAATTTTTGTGAACATAACTTATACTAATAAGTCAGCTTGTTAAGAACAATAATAGGATCACAAATTTGATTGAATACCATGACGTTTCTCTCAACCACTTTGTCAAAAATATAAGTCAAGTTTGTTTATATCAATGATTCAACTTTCTATGGAATCTGATATCTAACATCCTCAACAGGATGAGAAATACGAATTTGGCTAGGTTGCAACACTTTTTTCATATCTTCAACCATATATTTGAGAGATCACCTCCCCACTCAACTACTTGTTCTTAATCCTTACCTCTTTTATTTCATGAAGCATTTTTGTTGAATTTTCCATATTATTTTTCTCTAACAGCAAGGAAATATCTCTTTCACTAATATTTGTCACTAGAGAAGGTTGGGAGTTCATGTGATTTTCAAAGCTATCTAAATGAATATCTCTAAAATATTTTATATCACTGTGACTCACAGAAGTAGAAGGTTCTTATATTGGTTTAGGAA
Source organism: Viscum album (assembly GCA_963277665.1). Lineage (NCBI taxonomy): Eukaryota > Viridiplantae > Streptophyta > Magnoliopsida > Santalales > Viscaceae > Viscum > Viscum album. The sequence goes on from OY728150.1 coordinate 528,088,839, forward strand.
TAGGAGCTGAAACCCAATCAGGCACCTTAGAAGAGATTACTTCTAGAGTAGAAATTAGTTTCAATTGAAACATTATGGAAAGGTATATGCCTTTAACTGAGGTCTCCTAGGTACTATTCAAATCAATTTAGCTCGGAAAATTATGCCAGGTATCTATAGTGAATTGATCAATTGGATTTGTAACATCAACACTTTTTAGACTGGGGTGTTTCTCCCCCCTCAACAGGTTCATCTCTTACCAGACTGAGAGATCCAATCCCTTAATCTATTTCTAAATCTTCACCTCTAATAGCATCACCAATTTCTTTTCTATCCAACTAAAATGATTTTTCCATTATTTCCACTACATATTGGATAATTTTAGGATCATCTTGTTCCTCTAAATTTTCCGAAATAGTATCCAATTCCACAATAGTATGTTATTATTCAAGATGCTCATCAAAAGAATTATTTTACTTTACACTATCAGTAGATTATTTTCCAAAAGTAGGTTCTTTTTATGCATCAAAATTTCTTTCAGTAATATGTACATCCTTCTTAACTACATTTTCTAGAATAGGTAAACCACTTTATTCTCTGTTCAGTATAGTTACTTCCATAGGTGCAACAACGGCCTCTTATTTTTCTTCATCCGGATAATCAAAAACTCCACCAGGTTCCAAACTAGAATCAGATATGTTCTTAGGTTCTAAAGTATTATAAATGGATTAAACATTTCATACAACCTTTTATTTTCTTCAACATAAGTCTTTTTCTAAGGATTACAACGTATTTTCTTCCTTCTGCTTTTATCCTTTGAGATACAATACTCATAATCTTTGATGACTTCTTCATTGGGTCTAACCACTACTTTATCAGATAGAATTGCAGAGATTAATCTTTAATAGAACAAATAGGGGGAATTCAAATTTGTCTTAATCAATTCACATGTGTGAAGTACAATATACTTACACAGATTAATCTTGTTCCCAAATTTAATAAGACGTATCAAGAATATATCTCGACACTTGAGAGAGTAGAAAAATATCATTTTCTTGTTCTAAAATGATTCTTGATAAACATAAATATCAACCTCATTTCATCATATAACTCTACAGAAATTTCTCTTATTTTTTTATTTCCAGTAAAACTTCCTAGGGATTCTTCTAAGAAAAAAACTTCACTTGGAGGAGGTGGACCTTTCAAGTAGTCCCCAAATATTCCTTCATGAGGTATCCCTAGGAAGACAGCCCATAACCTCAATAAAAATTACATGTTTGATAATTAATCTAGCTTCTTATAAGAAACCCATATTTAGTATTGAATGAAAAATGGACATATTGATAAAACTGAGAAACAAGTTTTGGATAAATCAGTATTGTCTCTTTTATGAACCAGTTCATCCAACCCTGCTCTTCCAGCACTTTCAAAACAAATGATTTAGTTGTTATAAAACATGTATGACAGATTTACTTTTCTGGTACGACCATTCTATCAAAAATATTCGGGTTCAACGGTCCTTCAGGCACTATATTTGGTGCCCTTTTCAACTTCTTTTGAGATTTGGGCTTCTTGGGAGTTCTTGAAGTTGGATGCTTAATTCTGGGCATTCAATGAGGGTTCGAGAGGGATGAAGGGATGAGAGAGTACTTTGGTTTGAAACAGAGGAGTTTCGATTTCAGGAGAAGAGAGCTCGAGTGAAGAAATGAGATAAAGATATTTGGTTTTTATCATTTAGGGATTTCTAGTGTCTCAAATTCAAAATCACGAGAAAAAACAATAAAATAATCAACACAATGATATGGGTAATAGAATACAAATAAAACTAAAATCGGGTCATTATAGTGAGACTGGAATAGATTATCAAGGTGTCATCCTTATGGTGTGACTCTAAATAGTGAGACCATATCATTTGAGACAGTAAGTGAAAGACAGTAACCGAGACATAGTAATTGTGAGACTGTAAACATGAAACAATAACTTCAACATAGTAACATGTAGAATTGTGATAGTGAGATAGTGACTTGTGAAATCGTAAATCATGGAATCTTGAACTGTGAAATAGTAATCTATGAAATCGTAAGCTGTGACACAATATGTTTTGAAACAGTACACTTTCTACTTGAGATTTGTCATTCCTAATTCATGTATAATGTTATTTATACTTTCATAATATAATGGATCAGTGAATATATCATCAATCTGACATTCAGTTCCAATGAATTCTAAAGTGATATCACCTTTTTGATAATGGTCTGTCAAAAAGTGATTTCTTACATTAATATGTTTTGTCATATACTATGAAAAAAGATTCATTGAGATTTTAATAGTGCTTATATTGTCACAATATATAGGTACAAGACATAATTGATATCCATAATCTAGTAATGTGTTTTCATCCACAAAATTTGTGCACATAAACTACCCGAAGCTATATATTTAGCTTCAACAATAGATAATGAAACAGAGTTTTGTTTCATACTACACCATGACACTAGAGACTTTCCTAAAATGTGACATAGTCTAGAGGTTCTTTTTCTTTATAACTTACAACCACAAAAATCATCATATAATAGATTACTAACTCAAATTATTGTCTTCTGGGATAGAATTTTTTTAGATTGGGTGTATTTTTGCGGTGTTTGAATATCATTTTAAAATCATTTAAATGAGACTATTTAGGGTTTTCTTGAAACAAGAACACATAAATACACTAAACATAATATCAGGATGGCTAGTAGTTAAGTTGAGTAAGCTTCCAGTCATTCCACTATAAGTTGTTTGATCAATAGATTTTCCATCTTCATCCACATCTAACTTATAAGTAGTACACAATGGAGTATCACTACTTTTAGTGTTGTCCAAGACAAAACATTATGGAATATCTTTAGTATATTTTCTTTGATTTAAAATAATACCATCATTATTCTGGAAGATTTAAAATCTAGGAATGAATTTTATTTCACCCATTAAACTCATTTGAAAATTAATTTTCATCATTTTAGAAAACTCAACACATAAATTTTTTTTAAAGACCCCAAAATAATATCATCTACATAAATTTTAACTACAAGAACATCATTGTAAACTATTTTTCTAAAACGATTAGGATCATCTATACCTTTTGTAAAACTTTTGGAAATATGAAAAGTACTTAATCTATCATACCAAACTCTTGGATCTTGTTTTAAACCATAAAATGATTTTGATAATTTTAAAACATGATTTGGAATGTGAGGATTTGTGAAACCAGGGGGTTGTTCAGTCAAAACATCCTCATCTATATACCCATTTAGGAATTGACTCTTGATATCAATTTGATATAGTTTTATATTCATATATGTAGCATAATAAAGTTGGATTCTGATTGCTTCATGTCTAGTAATAGGTGAAAATGTCTCCTCATAGTCAATTCCTTCTTCTTGACTATTACCTTGGGTAACCAATCTAGCCTTGTTTGAAACTATGCTACCAGATCCATTTAATTTATTAATAAACACCCACTTAGTTCCAATGGTAAAAATTTATATGGGTCTATCAAAAAGGTTCCAAACATTGTTTCTTTCAAACTGATTAAGTTCTTCTTGCAAATCCATCCCCAAAATTCATCATTGATAGTATCATTGATGTTTTTAGGTTCATGTTGTGATAAGAATACTTGATGTTTAACTTGATTTCAAAGTGAATCTTGGTTTGGTGTTCCTTTATCTATATCTCCTATATAAGCATATATAGGATGGTTCTTAAGGGTTATAACATCTCTAGAAATAGAGGGGCTAGTGATTTCAGGTTCTTTAATAGGTTCGGGTTCATTATAGATTAAATCTAGAGAATTTCTAGATCTAGATGTTTTTATAGATTCATTTAGATCATAGTTATAGGATTTAACATTGATTTCTAGATTTGATATATCATCCTAAAGATTCTCTAGAGAGGTCTCAGGCTCATGTGGATCTATCTCATCAACCATGACATGGACAGATTCCCCCACACATTTAGTTCTTTTGTTAAAAACTCGATAATATTTACTAGAGATTTAATATCCTATACAGATTCCTAAATTTCTCTTTGATTGAAATTTGTTAATATTTTACTTAGTATTTAAGATTTATACATTGTAACCTTACACTTTGAAGTAGTTTACTTTGGGTTTTCAATTATTCCACAACTCATATGGGGTTCTTTTTAGAATAATTCTAATCAACACTCTATTAACAATGTTTCATTATGTATTTACAGTTTTAGCCCAAAATTAAAAAGGTATGTAAAATTAACTATGAAAGGATTTATAAATTTATTTCAAGGTCTTATTTCTTCATTCAAAAAATCCATTTTTAGGTGTTCTAGGGGTAGAGAAATTTTTATTATAGACATTTAATGAGAAAAAGGTTTCAAATTCTTGATTTTCAAACTCACAGTAGTGGTCACTTATTAGATATTTACTTCTACGTCCACTAAGGTTTTAAATAGTTTTAGAAAATTTGATTAAATGAGATTTGGATTAAATTTTGGGATCCAAGAAGAAGGTCAAATTATACCTAGAAATTTCATTTTCAAGAATATAAATATAGTGCTTCACATTTAAACTAGATACTCTATATGGTCCAAACAAATCCATGTGAACCAACTTGAGAGGTTGATAAGTTGAGACCTCATTATTTGGATTGAATGAAATTTTTTGTTGCTTTCCCTTTTGAAAAAGATTACACACTTTATCATTTGGAAACTCTAGTTTGGGTAGATCATTGACAATTATTTTTCTAGTTTTATTTCTAAGAGAGTGAATATTGCGTTTTATAAGACTTCAATGCCCATGCCAAGAAACTTTTTGAAGTACACTTGAAAATGAATTATTTTGAGAAACTAAATTATCTAAGTTAGCAAAATATACATTTTCATTTATTAATATAGAAAATACTGATTCATTTTTATAATTAAAAACAATTCAAGCATTATTTTCAAATTTAAAAAAAAATCCAACATCACATAGTTGTGAAATAATAAGAATATTATATTTTAGTCCATTAAAAAATGTACTTTGGAAATTAAAACTGAGTTAGATTTGCTGATTTGGCCAAGTCCATTGATTTATTTCCATTAGCATTGTCACCAAAGTTGAAATTTTCATAATCAATCATTATTATGTTCTAGAAACAAGAATAGTATCATTTCATGTGTCTTGAACACCCACTATAAAAATACCATAAGTTTTTATATGATCTCTTTACACAATTTTCCTACAAAATATTCAAATAAAAATAGACTTGGGTAAACATATTTGTTTGGGTCTAGTAATATTAGTAACTAGTGCTTTAAGAACCCACATCTTCGTCATAGGTTTCCTATAATCATTCTGTAAATTATTTGAGAAATAAACTATATTTGGCCAAGAAAAACTCCAAAAAGTATAATATGTATCATCGGTTGAACTTCAAGAATGTATTCATGACTAGGAGTAATGTTATATGTTAAAGATTTAGAAGGAAAAATGGTTTTCCCAAAATTTCATTTACCATGTTGATAACCAGTACCAGTAGTGTATTTAAGAGAAATCAGATTATCTAGAATTTTTACCAAGGTATCATTAACAATAGTAAACCATTCATATTCTTTTTTAAATTGCTCATTAGATATATTTAATTCATTATTTTCAATGATTAATTGAACATTTTTCACTCTTTTAATAGCAAGTTCAGATTTAACAGTTGAGGTAAGAACATATTGTTTCTTTAAAGACTTGTATTCATCTTTTATTTCATTAAATGCCTCTTCAAGTATATTGATATACTCAAAAATTTCTTCTTTATACACATTTAAATAATTAGTTTCAACCCAAGAATAATAAGAATTTTGTACATGATATTTCATGGTTACATCGAATGTGTTTTTGATGAAACACATATTGGCTTTGTTAGCAGGTTCATCATGTGAAGATCTGAGTCACTTGAACATTACTTAGAAGCACTCCATGTTTCCCTAATTTCCTTTTTATACTTTCTATCTTTGTCCTTATATTTATTTTAATACATGTACTTGGGCCATTCAACATTTACATGTCCCATTCTATTATATTCATAACATACTATCTCATCTGACTTGTCATTTGTTTTCCAATATTTCTTCTAGCTTCCCTTTTGATCATATCTTCCATTGAAGTAATTATTTATAAAAAATTTCTTCCTTTTTAAAAATTTCATAAACCTTATGTCTAATCTATTTATCTACTCATCACTACCAGGTGATGATAGTTTAATGCTGGAACTTTCTATATAGACTAACAGTTTCTCCTTTTCTTTGTGTTTAGAAGTATTAGTCTTAAATTCCACATATTTTCTTTTGGGTTCATCTTCCTCTTCCTTGTTGACTTTAAAATCTTCTTCATACATCACTAGTTTCCCAATGTGTTCTTTGACACATAATTTTCTGATGTCACATGATTCTCTAATAGAGACTAAATTTCCTCTCCATCTTTTAGGTAGGCATCTGAGAATCCTCATAATTTGTTCATTGGTTGTAACTTCTATTTCGAGAGAGATCATTGTGTTGAAATATTCTCTAAAATTGAGATACATGTCATAAATAAGCTCATAAGGATTCATTTTAAATTTTTGATACTTAATAGTATAAGTATTAAGTCTCATTTCCTTGACACTAGAAGTACCTTCTTGTGAGACAGAAAATGCATAACAATTTTCAGGGGCTGTTTTACATGAAGAAATTATATTAAATACTATTGATGCTCCTTTCTGTCACAAAGTCTAATGAATGAAAAATGGGAATACCTTAAGCACAAAGAGATTCATCCTTTGAAGAAACAACAAAAATTGAAAAAGGCATGAACACGGATTTCTTTAAGAATGGGTCGTGCTAGTTTCACCCTGGTCGGTCAAGTATACTTGCGCGCCACATATTGGTCGCGCAGGTGGATTGCGCTCCCTATTTTATTTTTTTCTAAGGTCCCCAATGGCCTAAAAATACCCCTTGTGGGCCTCCCACTTCGATGATGGAAAAATACAAAAAATCAGATTTAAGCTCCTGGCGCCCTAGTCTCTACTTGAAGTCTTCTGAACACTTCTAAGGTAATTTATTACCTAGAATGGAAGATCTAAAGAAGGGGAATAGGGAATAAGTGTTGAAATTAATCAACACTTGCGTGCCTAAGTGTCTAACCCTTAAGGGAAATGGCCAGACTTGCGTGCCGCCTTATCCCTTCAACAAAACTTGCATGCCACCCTTTTGGAAGCCTCTAGGGATAATACTAAGGGCTTGAGCCAAGACTCTACCACGTATTACCTTATGGGTTAACCATCTCCCAAGTACACATGTGTCGCGCAAGTATACTTGCACGACCAGGACCTCTACGCCTAAACAAGACTTGTGTGCCTACCTCTTTTTGGGTTCCCCTTCTTCCTATTCAACTCTTTTCTTCAAATCCACCTATCCTCTTCAATATTTTTCCTTCAAAAACCCCTTAAAATACATTTATAGAATGGTTCCTTTATTGGCTTACTTATCCAAAAGTAATTTTGTGGAACATCTCTCAAAACCTTGTGATTTATATATCTGTATATCACTATGGTTAGAGGTTCCCTTCATAAACCTCACCCCTTAAGATGAGAGAATATTTAATATGGGCATCTTCCTTAGGAGTAAGCCCAAAGTTCCCAAATCTAGGAATCCTCCTTAGGAGTATGACCCATGTTCCCTAATCCAGGCATCCTATTTTGGAGTAAGCCCCAAAGTTTTCTAATCTGGGCATCCTCCTTAGGAGTAAGCCCCAAAGCTCCCTAATCTAGGAATCCTCCTAAGTAGTAAGCCCCAAAGTTCCCTAATCTGGGCATCCTCCTTAGGGGTAAGACACAACCATAATTTCTATTAACCTGGGCCTCCTTTTCAAGAGTAATCCCTAGATCTGAAGTCCCCTCAACCTGGCTCTCCTTTTCTGGATTAAGCCTCAGATCTCAATTCCCCTCAACCTGGGCCTCCTTTTAAGGAGTAATCCCCAGGCTTAATTTCTTTTTCATTGGGATTCCTTCTCAGGAATAAAACCTAATAATAATTCCCCCCTAATTTGGACATCCTCCTCAGGCGTACACACCATGTTAGAGTATCCAAATCTCCATAAAGCACAAATACCTTTATGGACATTGTTCCTAGACTTCTTTCCAGAAGTAAATCCTAGTATTCAAGTACCTGGGCAGTCACACATACAGAAGCCCCAAATATTTCCTTGTGGACACATCTTTTGTGGCACAAATCATCAGGTTTATTGATACCTCTTATTTCTAACACCGAGAATGACTCACATGTGCTTAAAGTGTAAATGTAACCACAACACATCTCTTCGGGCTGTTAATCACATGTAAGCCCCAACGAGTGGGCATATACATTCGTCCGTCCTGATATTGTTGTCCAGCAGACTCTTCTGGCAGAAACCCACCAATCCCTCCAGGAAATTCTTGCGGAGTATTATAGGCAGGCATATACACCAGTTTATAATTCATCAACCAGTCAGTAGGCTCATCTGACTACACTCAAATATGCTCGCCAATCTAATATAGTGGCAACTGATAAGCAGACACATACACCTATTTACAATCAACAATTCTGTCAACAGTCTCATCTGCCAGTATTGAAGGAAAATTGTCAACCATATATGACGAAGAATACACATCAGACAGATACACCTGCCAATATTCATCAGGATAACCAACCGTCTCATTTGGTAGCCCCTAGAGAAGTCAGCCGGAAAGCTCCGATGATAAATTTGGAGCAATCTCAACTCTATGCCCCCACACCTGAGTACTGTTAGAATTCATTGATAGGAAAAGGAGGACAAATCCAGGCACGTTCACCTACTCCAGACACGGAATGGACGTATATTCCCATTACGGTAGCTGAAGTCACCATTCATATTTTGACGATGGTGAAAGAGCAGAAGAAAATCCCTACTCATATTCTGGATGCCTGTCAGAAAATTATAATAGCTTCAGCAGCATCACATGGAATTAAATACAAATATGTCCCTACCAATGGAGTGACACATCAACATATCACTCCGGAACAGATACATACCTCTGTTCAAGTCCAGGAGGGTCATGGGGCATACTCCCCCATGTCATACGGACAATCATGTCACGCACATACACCCAATTTTAATGGATATCATCATCCTAAACTGACCATTTATCCTGAGAAAGAACATACACCTACCCATAATAACCACTTTTGTCAAAAAGTGGTTCCTCAATTGATTAAGAAGGCGTCTAATAAAAATAACCGTTCAACACAGTCAAGAAATCACGAGATAATCTGTAATAAGGCCTTGCCCGATGCGGGAGTCCTTGATGCACTCAGACAATTATCTATTGAAACTCAAGATTCTACTCTCTCAATTCCCAATAGTGGGGACATTAATTACAAAGGTCTTCATTAGACACCTCCTCGTGAAGTCTTGCTACATGACAGTTCGGTCATTCTCAAAGTATCATCTTCAGATGAGAGCCACAATAACCCTCTATGTGGCCAGAAGACTACGGAGCAAGAGGTTTCATCTTTTGTTGTAACCCACCATGGTGGTCCTATCCATTATGATGAATTTAGCTGTGAAAAAACTCTCCAAAGTAGCAATTCTAATTGCCTAGAAAATTTTTCAAAGGTCTATGTAGTAACGGGAAATCCCTCTTATCTTGAGGGACTTGAAAATGTGAAGCCAGTCATGTATGATGATTTACCGATAGCAGGTGAAATACTTTCTCAACCAGAAGATAGCCCTGGGTGTAGGTCATTCTCTAAACCACCCATGAGTTATGCATCTTCGAATTTGGTAAATGAATTCTCTACCAATATTGTTGAATCTAATGAAGAAAGAAAGAAGAACCCGCTCTGGTCTAATCATGTAGAAGAATATTCATCGAACGATAAAGAGGAAATGCTAAAAATGAAAAAACAACTGGTGAAAGGTGAAGTACCAGTCATGTTTTGGCCTTTGTTGGAGTCTCGGTATGAAATTCCAGAAATTTTGACAGAAGATTGTATTCATGATATTCGTCTCAACATGTAGAAAACTCTTTTTCAATTGAAAAAGAAAATATTATCTTATGACGAATATGAAAATCATGTCATGATAATAGAAGGGTTTCAATGCCAAATTGAATTGGTATCTCTCTCAGTTTCCCAATATCCAAAGGTTGAAAAGCAGCAGAGAGCCCTTCAGCATTCATGCCTTGGCGCGCTAAAAAGATTGCACCAGTTAATTGCCAATGCCCCATCTGGTATTCATATCAGGGGATGGGGTGTTCATGAAGCACTACATTTCAATGTTCTCTCTAGTCAACAAAGCCCACCAAAAGTGGTCACATGCAATATCATTGCCCATGGCCAGCCACAACCAACTAGTTTTGTGTGTAAGCAGATGCCTGCTCATGAACAGGCCTCAACTAGTTCTTCCCAAATCCAGGCATATAAAGAACAAGTTGTTGAATTAATATTTCATCAGGAAAATGAGAATATCGAATAGGATTCTCATTTAGAGTGTACGCATCATCAAGTGACAAAAGTGTCAGAAATCATCTAGTAGCCATTTGAGCCAGATAATTTGAGTGGATGTAGGTTGAAGCATCCGGCTAATTTCTGGACTAAAGTCCGCAAAATCATGAGAGATTTTATGAAAGTCTCATATGTAGCAGCTCAAGAGCCACCCCAGCTTGCTAGACTGGGGAATATTTTAGCTCAACCCTCATAATGAACAAATAGGATTCAAGCTGTTGAGCAGGAACAACAAGAACAGCCCCAGTCCACCGGACTGGGGACCTTTTCAAATCCTCAATATCTTCCTCAGCGAAAGTCAGTCTTCTCCCAATTAAGGAAGAATCCAAAAGAGGAATGAAGAGCCGAATTATCAGGAGGCTCTCTCCAAATTACAGTTCATAAAGTGGTTCCTGAGGGGTCAACTCAACAAAAGGCAATGTCTCATCAAGGACATGGAAGAAGACAGTATCGCAGAAATGCCAATAGAAGGGATGCAATGTGTTATGCGTCAATAAATGTCATCAATTCCATTGTTTCTGATCCTCCATAACATGAGGCTCACTCAGAAGGATCAGATGAGGAATTTCTTTCTCAAGAGGTTGTACACACATAGGAAAATGAAGATGGTGTGCGTACATGGAATCAAAGGCTTACCCATAATCTAGGAATTCCATCAAATAACCAACTTCTCCATCTTCGAAAGGCGTCCAACAAGGGAAAATGGAAGAATCCAGTTACATTCTTCCCTACCTCTGGAGAAGGCCAATCACGGTCATTAGAGTAAAGGTTTGCACAATAATAGGCTGAAATAAAGGAGTTAGGGAGGTTGAATACAGAACTATTTCAAAGTAGTCTTCCTCCTAAGCGTGCTGGAGTCAGTCAGTCAAGGGAATTTGTTGTGGCTATTGAGATGGATCAAGAATATCTTACTTTACCATTAGACCCTCACAGGTCTAATCCTATGGGTTATATGCAACAAAAACTGGCAATACTACCATTAGTGGTAGTCTTAGTCGCTACACCCATTCAAACTCCAGTTATTTCACCTGCACAGGTCCAAGCTCAACCAGATGATTCTAAAAAATTAATGACTACCATTAAGTCATTAACAGCTCGGTCGGATGATATGGAAGAAAAGCGTGCATCGGTTCAACTGGAGAAGAGATCTTACCCAGAATGGTTTGATCCAATTCCTCCCCTATCAAATTTTTCAAGAACCACATTCCCAATTTTTAATGGTTCGGGAGACCCAAATCAACACATTACACATTTTGTTTCTTGTTGTGATCCTATGATGGGAACTCCTCAACAAGAAGAATAAGTTAAGATCAGGTGTTTTGTATAGTCATTACAGGGACCTACTTTTTTCTGGTATACAAGGTTGCAATCCCAATCAATTTCCGGGTGTGAAGATCTCCGTCAACGATTCCATCTTCAATTCATCTCAACGTTTCCAAAGACAATAGTTTTTTATCTTAGAAATTTTAAGCAAAGGGATAATGAAAGAGTTTAAGATTTTATTGCTCACTGGAAGGGATTAACGTATTACTTAATCTTAGCACTCCCTCATGAATAATTTTTGCCAATCTATGTGGAAAATTTGCATGATGAATTACGCACACCGTTGATACCTATGAAATACAAAGGAGGGTTTCGAGACATTACTTCAATCACCCAGTAAAATGAAGACTCTATTATATAGAATAAGGCTAAAACTCATGTAATTCAACCATTTCAAGGAATGAGAATGGGTAAAGCAGAGACTGCTACAGTTACGCTTAAACAAGAACTTGTACCTTCTTCCACTTTAAAACCTTCATCTTATCGAAGGGCTCCGCCTCCTAAGCATCAATAACAGAGGTTGTTTCGTCAAGATGATAAAAGATATAAAAGATGGAAACAATTTGATGAGTTGATGAACAAAGTCTATTCTTTCCAAAATGAACATGTTCCTGGTTACTTCATTTCTGCTCTGAAAAATAATTTAGTTCATTTGCCAAGGAAAAAAGGCCAAACAAGGAAGGAGATGAAGACCTTCCCAACTATTTCCCGTTTCGTCAAATGTTGGGGAATCCCATTCAGGAGTGTTTTTTCTTCAATGACCGCCTACAAAAGATGGTGGATTTGGGACTGGTAAAACTAAAGGGTTATTCATCCCAGGTAGCATGTGTTGCTGCTATAGATCCAGAGGAAGAAGGCGAGTGGCAAGAAGTCAAAAGAAAAAATGCATAGAAATATGATTATTGGATGGTCAGGAAAGCAATAAACTAAACTCATTTCATTTTATGAACGCAATTGAAGAAACCAATTTTGTCATCTACTATGAATTCCACAGCAGAACCCTCGTCATTAGAGGGAAAATCCTCAAAGAAGCAGCATAATTCAAAGAATGAAGTGTAGTCAGATGAAGATGACCTCGTTTCAAAGCCCAAGTTGTCTTTGACTCTGGCAGATTTTATGCCATCTACCTCAAAAGTACGGGCACTGCCCCACCAAACGACACAACCTAAACTAGCTAATCAGGCAGAGTCTTCATCAAATGAAGAGTTGATCATTGGTTCTGTTAATATTATTCATTTAACAGATCCTTATGCCAGTCGTAGTTTCGATCTTGATGAGCCTCAGTTCTCTATATCAAACAGAGGAATTAAAGAAAGTTCTAGAGGTCTATGATACAGAGGAAGACGTAGATATTCCAGAAGCCACTATTTCAATCCTACCCCTGCTAGAACTATATATGCAATAGAAACGCCCGACAAATCCCTTCAGCGGGCTCAAAAAGAACAAGAAATTTCATCCACGCATGGCAGATTCAATCTTGGTACATTTATTTTGGAAGATCGGTTTGAGGTTACACCTTCTTCATATAAGAAAGTAAATATACCTAGTTGGTGTAATCTTCCAAAGCCATGAGTATTTCCAACTCCTACCCTAATAAAAGATGCATCTACTTCCAAAGCATCAACTTATAAGGAACCTTTGAAACCACATGTTCCTGTTGGGAAACGTAGACCTTTGTACCAAAAGTATGATGCATTGAAACATTTGGACCAAGTACTGGACAAGTTATCAATTTTGGATGCATTGAATCTATCAAAGGATCTTCGGGAGGCACTCATTGAGGCTTTGTCAAGTCCTCAGGAATTTGAAACTGAAATTGCTACAGCTGAAGTCTACTATGTAAAGAATGTCCCTGCAGAATGCCATGAAGTGATATATTTTACAGATGAAGATGAAGATGATGTTGTTCAAGGACATATCATACCTTTGTATTTATCTGGCAATGTCAATGATGTAGAAATCTGGCGATCTTTCATTGATAATGGCTCACGATTCAACCTCATCCCCATTCATACACTTCATCGATTGGGCCTCACCGAATCTGATTTATCGCCTTCTACATTGATGTTGAATGGATATGATAAAAATGAACAAGAACCACTGGGAGATATTACACTCAGAACTTAGTTTGGAGACCTTGTATCCAATTCATATTTCATGGTTGTTCGTCACGACATAGCCTTCAACAATTTTCTTGGAAGACCTTGGCTACATCAACATGCGGTTTTTCCTTCATCATACCATCAATGTATCAAATACTGTTTCAATGGTCAAATTTGGACATTTAATGGTGATAAATCCTCATTTAAAACATGTTAATATCAATACATTGAGGCATAATTCTATCACATGGAAGGGAAGGAGAAATCCAAGATGAAGGAGGTCACCAAAATTAATGTTCCATATGGTTTGGAAAAGATTCCAGTAAACCCATTCATACATGTGAGTACAGATTATGTGTTTCCTATCAGTCAAATTGATAGGACAGACCCAAATCTCAATACTCTTATGGAAACTTCCATAATGTCAATTACGTCAACTAATCCAGACATCATGAGAGAAATTGGCGATTCACCAAGCAATGATTAAAGCTCAAATGGAGATGTCTTCATTTCATATGCTGAAATCCAGCAATTCTATACTTCATCAACCAGGCCAGAATCAATGTTAGAGATGAATGATGATGTTGATTCTCAATCCGTAATCTCCTCTTTATTACCCAAGGAAGACCCTTCATCATCAATAGGGTTAGAAATGGTAGCCCCTTCTTTAAGATGTTCAAATTTTAGCTTCTCTCCTGATCATGGAAATTCGGATTCATCATCTACTATGAAAGTAGAAATAGAAGAAGTGACACATATTGAAGAAAAAGAGGAAGATCTTAGGGATGCTCCTCCAGCAATTGAAGAGGGTGTCTCTACCATTGTGGATGAACTCAGAGAAATAAACCTGGGTACAAAAGAAGACCCACGTCCCAATTTAATTAGTGCGGCTATGACCCTTGAAGATCAAGAAATGTATACATCCTTTCTAAAGAAAAATCGAGATGTATTTTCTTGGAATTATATAGAAATTCAAAGTCTTGATCCCGATGTTTCCACTCATCATTTGGGTATGCCAGAAGAACATCGAGGATTCAAGAAAGCCACAAGAAGAATACTCCAAACTTATGCTTCCAAAACTGAAGCTGGAGTGGATAAGATTATCAAAGCTAACTTCGTTAGAGAATTTAAATATCCCAAATGGTTGGCTAATATTGTCCCTATGAAAAATAAGAATTGAAAAATTAGAGTTTGCATTGATTTCATAGATCTTAATCGGCATTGTCCCAAGGATGATTTTCTAGTTCTGATCACAGAACTCTTAATTGATGCAACAGCTAGCTATGAAGCACTCTCTTTCATGGATGGATATTCTGGGTATAATGAAATATGAATGGTTCAAGAAGATGAATAATCTACAGTCTTCAAAGACCCTCATGTGTTTTTTGATATCGGGTAATGCCCTTTGGCCTGAGGAATGCAGGTGCAACGTATCAACGTGCCATGCACCGTATCATCAAACCCTTTTTAGGGAAATTTGTTGAATATTATGTGGATGATTTGGTGGTTAAATCCATACAATTTTCTAATCAATTGGCTGATTAGGAAATCATATTCCACAAACTTCGACAACACAATTTGAAGATGAACCCCTTGAAATGTGCTTTTGCGGTAACCTCAGGGAAATTTTTCAGATTTGTTGTACGCCATCATGGTATCGAAGTTGATACTGAGAAAAAAAAAATTAATCCATGGTATGTCACCTCCTCGAAATTTGAAATAATTGAGAGGACTTCAAGGAAACTTGGCCTATATTCAGCGTTTCATCGCCAATTTGGCTGGCAAATGTTTACACTTTACCAAATTGATGAACAAGGGATTCACTTACCAGTAGATTGAAGAATGTCAAGATACATTCAATATTCTCAAGAAATTTATATTGAGTACACTATTATTAATGCCACCTATTGAAGGAAGACCACTTATTATTTATGTGGTAGCTTTAGAGTGGTCATTGGGTTCTATCCTTTCCCAAAAAAATGATGCTGGGAATGAAAACAGCCTTTTCCATCTCAGTTGGACTATGCTTGAAGCAGAAACCCGATATTCAAGTATTGAAAAGTTCTTCCTAGCATTAATCTTTGCAGTTCAGAAATCGAGACACTCTCTGCAACATCGTGAGGTCCACTTGGTATCTTTCATTAACACACTCAAATTTATCATTAGTAATCCAATGCTTATAGGACGTCTGGAAAGGTGGGCAGTTATTTTGCAGCAATTGGATATCCTGTACGTGTCTCAAGAGGTAATAAAGGGCCAAGATCTAGCTAATTTCCTTGTTGAACACCCTTTAGTAGAAGATACGTCTTTAGATACTAAACTTCCTGATGAGGATGTCTTCTCAATTCAAGATAATCTTCAAACATGGGAAATGTACTTTGATGGTGCATCGAGAAGTCCAACAGGGAAGAAAATGGAAGATCCTAAATTCAACAAGGCTGGGTTGGGAATTGTACTTATTTCCCCAGAAAAGGAAGTGTTACCCTATTCCTTCTTATTGCGGGAACGTAGTACAAATAATGAAGCATAATATCAAGCTCTCATCGGAGGCTTGGAATTGGCACTTCAGGCACAAGTGAATCACTTAATGGTGAAAGGTGATTCATACCTGGTAATCAAACAAGTCAATGGAGATTATGCCATCATAAAAGAAGAGTTAATCCATTTTTATGATTATGTCAGAGATTTAATGGAGGAATTTCCTTCGGAACCGACATTTTCTTATGAACAATCTGAAAATCAACTTGTTGAATTGAAACGATTAGATGAAAAAAGATTGTGCACCCTGCACCACTTGGAAGTCAATCAGAATCGAATAGCACGGGCTTTCAACAAAAGAGTTCATCTTCATTCATTCATTCAAGGGGATTTGGTATTGGTCCTCACAACTCCAATGATTCCAGGAAAAAAAGCCTCCAAATCTTGAACCAAAGTGGGATGGAACTTACTCAATACATAAGGTGTACTTCAATAGATCTTATTCTTTAATCTAAATGGACCGAGAACTCATTAGAACTCCAACCAATTCCAAATTCTTGAAAATTTATTTTTTGTAACACAAATATTTATGTCCAACATGACGTTAAATTGTGTCCCCATTGTCCTCATAGTAAGACATTAAACTACATAGCCATACGTCCTAGCAACATGACGCTAAATTGTACATCACCCAACATCCTACAAGACGTAAAACTATATTGTCTTACATGACAATAAAATGTTCACATATTCATCCCACATGACGTAAAACTGAAAAAATTACCTTAATATGTCATACATGATGTTAAATTGTATTTTTTCCCTGCTACATGATACTAAACTGCGCATCACCAATAGTCCTCACTGTAAGACTTTAAACTGTATAGCCCCCTCCATCATCCAATATGACGTTAAACTATTCGTCCAAGCTGCAAGACTTTAAACTGCCAAGCACCCTATGTCTGTGACTCATGTCATTTAAACTGTGAAACAGTCCCTTATGTGTCCTACATGACGTTAAACTATGAATCATTAGGGTTGTTGTTACCTCTTGTTTCTCACACCGAGTATGACTCACGTGAGCTTAGTGTAAACTTCAACCATAACAACATCTATGGGCCGCTAACCATGTATAAGTCCCAACACCATTTTTAGGTTGTTTTCCACAAATACAACTCGATCACCAATTCATTCTTAATTGAACTACATAGACTTTGATCCTTTCCTTCTAGGCTGGGTACATAGGCAACACCCCAAGGTTCAAGCCCAAAACCAATCTCTTCATGGCAGTTCACCTCCGTCATATATGATAATGATCCGTGAAGTATCCCAAAACCAATATCTTTGCATTGGTTCACCTTCGTACCACATGACATTAAACTGTCTATGTACCTTTTCTCCCTACTACATGACACTAAACTGTGCAGCTCCATCATCCTCACTATATGACATTAAACTATACAGTCCCCCATTATCTCTCACTTGAGAGGGAATCATCATTGAAATTGATCTCCAATTATGTCATATTCCAAAGACTATGTGCATATATGTCAATGCCCAAACATTTAACCTTGGGTCAAACCATCATTTCACTAAAGTTCCCATTCACCCTTCACTTGTACGAACCAAATCTGTACAAACGGTATTTTAAGAACTACGTACAGCTTGATTCCCATCCTTATGGGATATGTAGGAATGTTCGAGAATCCCTCGAATCCAGCCCCAAGTCTTTGGGCCTAACCCCAAATTCCACTTTCAGCCCCTTGATTGAAAAGTTCCCATGTGAAAACATGAATGTGGTATGAAAACCCTGGTCTTCATTCACATCAGTTTTATAAAACACACACATTGTATTCCTTATTATGTTCCGAACTCTATGACCATAAACTAATATCTTCTACACTCTTGTCCCACATGATGTTAAACTGTATTTCAAGAACTACTTATGGCTTGATTCACATCCTTATGGGATACGTAGTGAATTCCATTATTTCAAATTCAAGATCCAACCACAAAATGATTATGGTCAGCATTGGTCTATGTATCTCTTTCATGCATTGCACAATGCCCATTTTGATGTGTCATACTCCTATCCTTGAATACTTCCAGATCTCCATAACCCTTTTCTTGACTTCTGGTCACAAAATGTCTGATACCCAAGAATTGTTTTTTTCTGACTATGTAGCATGTGCCCTTAGGCGGCCTTGCATAAATAGTATACATAACGGACCTATCAACGAAAGGATGTTATTTTTTGACTATGAAACTAATGCTATTAGGTGGCCCTGCATAATTAAACCCCCTAACGGGTTTTACAAATAGTGGTAACTTCATTCTTGGGAGAAAACCCTCTTTCTGTCCTTATTGGTCTTAACAACAATATGTATGGATCCGCAAAAATATCCATCCTTAACATATTTGTCCCATATTCATTTTCATGATATAAAAGTATTCAAGTCTATGTTTTATATTTCACTTCCCTACATTTGGATCAGATCTTCGTAGGAGTGAAATTCATCCAATTCATTGACAATATTTATTGGGAATATCCTCTCCATATTCAAGTACCTCTCTCTATACAGAAAACTATATGCTTTATAAAATTTTAATCTCCATAAACATCCACAGGATTTTAAGCAGTAGAAAAGTAAAATTTCTAAGAGTTATTTTTCCAGAAAATGTAGCATGTGCCCCTAGGTGGCTTGCATAAGTAGTCCACATAACGGACCTATTAGCCAAAAGATACAATTATTTGACAATGTATCTAATTCCCTTAAGTGGCCCAGCATAATTCAACCCCCTAACGGGTTTGTTAAATAGTGGTAACTTCATTATTAAGAAATACGTTTTCTAATTCCTTTTCACACTTTTTTTCATATCATTCCTCAGATTCAAAATTTTTTAAGTTATAGTTTACATGTTTTCCTCCATACTAGAATGTGGTAATATGTTTTCAGATAAATTATCAAGGAATTGAGTCAATTTTAATCCATATGGTCAAAGCTATTTGACCTTAAACATTAGCCTTTTTGTGTCTGACATGCATGAATATAAACTTCCCATAAAAGGCAATGGAACTCTGAACAAAAGTCAAGTCCAAGCTCACTAAACATATATTTTGTATGATTTAGGTAATATTGAGAAATTAAAAGATGTAAATTTTGTAGGGATATTCTTATAATCCTAGCAACAATCAAAATATGCTTACTAGGCCCATTGGATTAGGTAAAAATTTAAAGTAGATAGCAAAAGAATGCAGGCCCAAGTAATTGAAGATGAAAGTGTTTTTATTTGATGCACAAGAGTTAGAAGGACATCTATAGACTGGAGTCTCTTCTCTATTTCAGTAATTACAAAAGGCTTTCAACAAAACACTTCATTTGATTTACGACATCCTGAGCTTCATCAGCAGCCACTTGAAGTTCACGTAGTCGACCAGCTTCACCCATTTTAGCTCGATGGAGTGATTTCTTGGCATCTACAATGGCTTTCATACCATTTCTTTGAACTCCTTCCAGTGAATTTTTAAGCTGGTCAAGTTCCTTAGTAACATCATCTAACAGCTGCTGAAGGTGCATATGTTGGAAAACTTTCTCCTTGATCTTATGTTTTAGCTCCTTCAATTTTGCATCATGATCAACCTCAGCTCGGGACACAGCAGCCTCAAATTCGCTGATATTGGACAACAAGGTTCATCATGTCATCAATACTCTTTCTAGCTAGCTCATTAGACATTCCAATCCTTCTAGGATCCATTGAATCTACACAAAGGTCAATTGATTAACTCTTAAGTAAGTTGATTTTTCATAAAATTTGTGATGAAATTTGGAAAAATGGCTAAGGCATTAAGGCACGCAAGTCCAATGTTGGCGCACAGGTCCAAGTCGGTATTGCAAGTTTGGGCATGTAGGTATCACCGCACAAGTCCAAATACCTCTTCAAAAGCACAACACGAATAGAAGCACGAACCAGCGGAAAACAAGTCACTTGCGCGAACGAGAGCTACTTGTGTGCCGAGAGCTCCGAAGCATTCAAAGCTGGGTGATTTGCACGAAGTGGCAATACATATTTATAGACAAGTCCATAACACTATGCGCCGTGCCCTGCACGGCATGCACTTGTGCACCGCTACCTGTGCGCTCAACTCCTGCGTGCCCAAAATTTCTTGGTTTTCTTCTTTACCTCAGATTCAAATCCTCCTTCCTTTTTCGGATCCAACTATGAGGGGGGACTTTTGTTGACGCTCCTTTCTGTCACAAAGTCTAATGAAGGAAAAAGGTTAATACCTTTAGCAAAAAGAGATTCATCCTTTGAAGAAACATAAAAAATCGACAAAGGCATGGAGAAGGATTTCTTTAAGAATGGGTTGTGCAAGTTTCACCATAGTCGCGCAAGTATACTTGTGCGCCACATGTTGGACGCATAGGTGACTTGCAAGCCCTAGTTTATTTTCACCCAGGGTCCTCAATGTTCTATAAATACCCCTTGTGGGCCCCCCATTTTGATGATGGAAAATCCAAAAGTCATATTTAATCTCTCGGTGCCCTAGTCTCTACTTGAAGTCTTCTGAACACTTATAAGGTAATTTATTACCTAGAATGGAAGATCTAAAGAGGGGTAACATGGCCTAAGTGTGGAAATTAATCAACACATGTGTGCCTATGTGTCTAACACTTATGGTAAATGGCCACACTTGCGTGCCGCCTTATACCTTCAATAAAACTTGTGCACCACCCTTTTGGAAGCCTCTAGGTATAATACTATGGTCTTGAGCCAAGCCTCATCCAATTATTACCTTATGGGTTAACCGTCACCCAAGTACACATGTGTCGCGCAACTATACATGCGTGACCAGGACTTGTGTGCCTAAACAAGACTTGTGCGCTTGCCTATTTTTGGGTGCCCCTTCTGCCTATTCAACTCTTTTCTTCAAATTCACCTATCCTCTTCAAGATTTAGCCTTCAAAACCCTCTTCAAAGCCATTTATAGCATGGTTCCATTGTTGGCTTCCTTATCTGAAACGAATTCTAGGGAACATCTCTCAAAACCTTTTTATTTATATAACATTATATCGTTATGGTTAGAGGTTACCCTCATTCAACCTCATCCCTTAAGATGAGAGAATCTTTAATCTAGGAATATTCCTTAGGAGTAAGCCTCATGTTCCCAAATCTGGGCATACTCCTTAGGAGTAAGCCCCAAGTTCCCTAATCTGTGCATCCTCCTTAGGAGTAAGCCCAAAAGTTCCCTAATCTGGGAATCCTCCTTAGGAGTAATGCCCAAAGTACCTTAATCTGGGAATCCTCCTTAGGAGTAAGCCCCAATCATAATCTCTCTTAACATGGGCCTCCTTTTCAAGAGAAAGCCCTAGATATCAAGCCCCCCCCAACCTGGGACTCCTTTTCAAGAGTAATCCCTCGATCTAAAGTCCCTTCAACCTAGGCTTCCATTTCAAGAGTAAGCCCCAGGCTTAATTTCTTTTGACATGGGATTCCTTCTCAGGAATAAAACCCAATCATAAGTCCCCCCTAATTTGGGCATCCTCCTCTGGAGTACGCTCCATGTTAGAGTATCCAAATCTCCATAAAGCACAAATATCATTATGTACCTTGTTCCTAGACATCTTTCCAGAAGTAAATCCTAGTCTTCATCTACTTGGGTAGTCACACATACATAATACCTATATCAATCATTGTGACCACATATTTTGTGGAACAAATTGGCAGGTTTACTAATAACTCTTGTTTCTCACACCAAGGATGACACACGTGAGCTAAGAGTGTAAAAGTAACCATGAAACATCTCTTCAGGCTGTTAATCACATGTAAGATCCAAACCTCTTAATAAAACTACGCGGACTTTGATCTCTGCCTTAAAAGTAGGGTACATAGGAAACTATTCTAAGGTTCAAACCCATCACCCATTAATTCCCATCTGTCCCATATGACGTTAAACTATATCTTAATTCCCGAACTACGTGGGTTCTGATTCCTTTTATAACAAGGATACGTAGTTATCCCATCTACGGGTACGATCCAAACTCTAAAATAATCCATGTCCTTCTGAATGAAAATAAACATCATGTGCCCCACTGAGTGGATTTAAAACCAGTATGGTTATCATAATGACCAAGAGATTTCTATATAATTTATTGAAGGATGCCATTGACTAATAATCTCCAATACATACGGATGATTCTCTATCGATGAAGAACCCTGAATACATATAAAAGATTCTCTAAAATCATACATACTAATCATTGATTGCAAGATCTAAAGGAAAGATCATTTTCATACATGGTTAGTTAATAAGGATTCATGAATATAACTCAAATCTATAAGAGAGTCCCAGAGTAGACAATAATTCCCCCCAAAAAGGTATAATGAGTCCGACCTCCCATCCTCTCGACCAATGAATATATTTAAGCCACATCAGTCTACAAATAATGAGTACCTACCTTTGGAAAGTGGGTCCAAATGGATATAGAATCATTTGATGTTTTTGGTTCTACGAATAAACCCATTAGAAACCGATTGGAATGTTTCAACCTTAAACAAACGAGGTCATCACCATTTCTAGAAGAAACAAATACATAATCTCATAAAGAGAAATATAATGCATTGATGGATTTTAGATTATTATTGTAAGTAGTCTTATTTGGGTCATACCAAGTAGTTCAACCAATATAAGGAATCTTATACTCATCTAAAGTTAAAGACCAAATTTCATAACCCATAATTTCCAAATCAATTTTCATTTAAATATTCCATTGCGTGTAATTATTTCTAGTAAATAATGGAGGTCTTTTTGTTTCATCAACTTCAAGACGATTATCCATTATAAAGAATTAAAATTAAAGGTCTATAAATTTAGAATTAAAATAGATTTATAGATCATTAATGTACAACTAAAATCATAGTTTAAAATATTTTAAAATAGAGTCTTAACAAGGAAAAACTCCTCTGATACCAAATGTTGGTCGGATTAGATTACTCAGGAGGGGGGAAAATTTAGTATCAATAAAAATTTCTTTTAAAAGGTTAACTTAAAAGGATTCCCGAATAACAATGAATGCATGACAATTAATTAAGGAAATAAGGTAGTAATAGTTTTACTTGTCAAATATCTTCTCAGAAGATGGATTAATTATCAGTAATATCAATGTGAGTTATTGATAAAACTTTTGAAGCAATTCTAATAAGTATAAATAGTTATAACTTCTATCCAGGACTAACTATAAAAGTAAAATTTAGTTTTCTAACATATAAAGTAATGAAAAGTGAAACTAAATCAATATAAACAACTTATAAAACATGTGGTTCAGTCTCATGTCAAGACTTAATCCACTCAACATGGTGATCTCAGGCCCCAAAGTAGTCTATATAGATAAGAGAATGATCCACATCCTAAATCGGGGTAAAATAACAGAATAAAGGACTGTCCAGGTCACAGGACCTCTTCCAATATTCTTTGGTGGTATAAACTACCAGGTCAAAAAAGGACATATTCCACACTTATCAGTGGGAGTAAACATATGTAAGAAGATGTGAGAGGAAGGATAACTTGTATCCTTCAGTTTAATACAAGAGACAATGTGTGTTTTAGTACAGACACACACACACACTGGTAGAAATATAAAAACAACACAAAACAAATAAAATATGATGATAAAGGGTTAGAAGTTCTTTCAATGTCATTCTATGAATCTCTGTACTTGTAGGATGAAGCAGATGTGAGTTTCGGGTCCTCTTGTGAAAAATAGATTATCGCAAGTCTGGTGCTCTGTTTTCTAGTTTGATGGTGTATGCTTTGTATCATGTGTTCTTTTTTGAGTTGGTATTGCAAAGACATTTTTTTCTCTTATCTACAATAGTACAACCTTCAACAATTGGGTGATATTTTTGTGTTCTCTAGTTGTATCTTGTTGCATGTATCAATTTTTTTTTAAAAAATCATTCATGTACACATTGTTCTAGTGCCACACATTCCTTTTTGTTATGGGGTGCATGTGTTGGAGCTGACAAGATACATGTATTCAAAACTTGTACCTCATAATGTTTGGTGTCATGTCTACAAAGAAACATTAATTATGTCAGTTCCTTTAAATTAATCAAATGTGACCATTAAAAATAAAATTTAATACAACAAATTAGATAAAACAATGGTGTCACTGTTCATATTTAAACAGTATCACTTGGAAACGGCGTCACCAGGAAACAATGTCTTCTTCTTTTCCTTTAAGTGGTGAGACAATCATGATGCCACAGTTGCATTGATAAGGTAGCATAGATACGGTGTCAGGATCACAATGTCTGGGTCATGGTGCTAAGGTCACAGTGTCTTGGTCACAGTGTCTGGGTCATGGTGTTTGGGTCACGGTGTCTGGGTCACAGTGTCTGGGTCATGGTGTCGGTGTCATTGTGTCTAGGTCATAGTGTCAGGGTCACATTGTCAGGGTCATAGAGTCAGGGTCATGGTTTCATGAACTTTTCCAAAATCCAGAACTGGTGTAAGACTACTGGTTTTTTAAACTTATATAGATATCTGTAAAGCTGTCTTAAGAAATAATATTCACATATTGAAGTAGACTTAATCATTAATATTAAAAAAATTATATAAAAAAATATTGTTTAAAATATTAAATCATGATTCAAATATGATTTATAGGAATCAGGATCCTGTGAAACTGTATACCACGAGTTATAAACATTAAAGGATAGGGGAAAAACCATCACTACACATGATTTGAGATAGATTGAACAAGGTTAACAATATGTTTGATCATCAAAGCATGATTATGACATGACGAGTCAAACAGTTTTATTAAAAATAATACTCCATTTAATAGGGGTTTGGAATTATCTTTTGGTATGATTTTAAGGAAAACCCTAAATTCAATAAAATTGCGGTGTGTTTGTAAAATTTATGTTATTTTTTAAAATTTATATTTTTTAATTTAAATTATAGAGTTTATTTGATGGAATTTATTTCAAATTGATATTCCAAAAAAATTGATTAAAATTATTTCAATGGAAACCGATTTGTTTCATCATAAAAAGTCATGTTTGGATTAAGAAACCACTTTCATTTTAAAATAAAAAATAAAGATATTTTAATGGGAGAATGGGATGATTTTTATTTTAATACTACTTAAAATAAATTTTCCATCATTGAATTTTACTAGAGCACATGAAGTCCTAGATAGTTAGTGAGTTATTGTAATATCACTCTTTGGATTATTTACAACTAAAAAAAACCTAGTTCTGTAGGTCACATACCTGGTAGGATGGTGACGAGTCCCATTTCGAGTAACAAAGGGACATATGTATACACATATTTCCATGATTCACCTTCAAGTGTGTGAGAATATCATATCCTATAACAATTGTACCTTTTGGTATTTGATCATGTTATTGGATTTTTTATATTTGAGATGTAACATCCCCAAATGATAAATGGTTAAATAAATAAATGATATGACTCATGTCAACAAGGTGGACCTTCCTTTTCGTGAGCCTATCTGATTAGAACTCCACAGTTAAGCGTGCTTGGTCTGGAGTAGTGATCAGGATGGGTGAACCTCTGGGAAGTTTCACAGGGTGTGTGTGAGTGAGGAAAAATTACACTAGAAAGGAAATGTGTTGGCATATGGGGACTATCATTAGTTAGATGACCCGTTCAGGCATGTGGGTGGACCCTGGGGTGGGCCCCACATGTCTGCTGGGCAACTGGTGGTACCTTGTGGGCCAGGACCCGACGGCTATGTTAAGGCGGAGTGTCTGTGCCCCGGTGACAGATGACCCGGTTGGCACTTTATGGAATGTGAAGTGATATATATATATATATATATACACTTATGAGGCATCTCTACAGGCGGACTTCCCTTTGAGGGTTTTCATGTAGCGGTGTCCGTGTAAGGGGTTGGAATGTGAGGTGAGGTGAGTCACGCGTGCGAGGGCCTCCCACTTACCCAGTATTATTAAAACCACCGTGGGTTCCTGGGCGTTTTTTAGAGAATCGAGTGACGATTTCTGGCTAACCCCGATTAGACGGGTTGGTCCCCCCTTGGTAGGTAAGGCCTTGTGGGGCGTTCCACTGGTTGGCTGTTAGGGCGGCCAGTTGGTTATTGACTATGGAGTACTATGCCAGTAGGTAGTCTGAACCTGAGTACGTCTAGGGGTTTTCTAGGGATGTTTAGGATCACCCATGATTTCTTGTTTTCCCATTCTTGTTTACTCTCTATTGTCCTTTACAGCTTATATTATCCTACTTTTTGAAAATGGTTTTCAAATTAAAATGTTTTGTTCTCTTTGTGTAAAATTTGAAGATGTAACACTTCTTCCCCTTTTAGAATGAGTTTGGAACTATTGAAAAGAAGTCCAACTTTTGGAAATAAATTTGGGAAATGATTCGTGTTTTGATATCAAGTAAAACATTTAGGAAAGCATACCTTTATACATTGTAGTTCAAACCTGGAATTTGTAGATTCTTTATTTATTGGCAGTGCTTTAGGATTTGTTGTTGGGATCACCTACTGAATACTTCTTGTGCTCACGCCTGTATTTTACCATTTCAGTTGCAGGTTCCTTTGTGTACAGGGTTTTCCTGGTTTAGTCGCTCAGTGTTGGAGCGAGGTTGGTTTTCAGTTGGGCGGTGACATGTGGGGTCACGTGGAGGTACGTTGGTGGTGTAGTTTTTGTTTCTGTTTTTTGTCTGTTTTGATTAGTTTTTATTCTTTTACTGATTCTGGTTTTCTTTTGGGCTAAATCCTTCCCACCTGCTTACTTTTGATGCCGACACTAGTTGCCAGCCCATAGGGATCGGAAACGCCCTTCGTGTCATGTCGCGGATCGGCTCGGGTGACCGGTTCAGGGTTGACCTGGGTTGGTTTGTGACATGAGATGTAATTGTATGACAATGTTTGTGAACTATTTGACCATGCCTTCTAATTTATATAATTAGTTATATATAAAATGTTTTTAATACATTTTTAAAGTATTTCCATAATTTGAAATTTAATGCACAGTTTGTTTAAATATTCATTGAAATTCCGTCAATATTTATTTAAAATTGAAATAATTATTTAGTGAATTAAATCATAGAAACTTATCATTGAATCTTTTTTGAAATCATGTTGGTCTTTTAGTTTACACTCTACCCATTTCTTCAAATTTTTATAGACTATCTTCATCTTGGTTAGATCAAGAGTTAGGTTCTACAAGGAGGTGGTAGTAATTATTGATCCTTAGGTATGAAGAGTTTTGTCTGTTGGGACTTGTGATTTATCCTATTTTCTAGTACCTTTTTGTAGTACTTTTGTATTTCCTACATGTTTGAATTCTGGTACTCTTCTCCCTATTGAGGCTTTCTAGTATGCATACTAAATTGTTCATCTTTATTCTACAATGTTTATGGAAAATATATTCCCAATTTTATTCTGTAGGATTACTTGTGTAATTCACCGATGCCTGGGGATCGGTAATGACCTTCCATCCATGTCAGTAATAGATCATCTATCATGTTACCAGGGTACCCAAAAATGTTCGTGATAAAGTGGTATCAAAACTCCAGGTTGAGATTATTTGTTATGTCAGTATGTAGTTTCTTAATCTATTTGGGAACTGGGGGGTAGTTGTGATTGAGTTAGGGTCTATTTTTCATATCAACGAACCTTAAGTCACTAGGGGAGGTTTGTAACACCCATAGATTTTTTGAATTATTATTATTTTAATTAAATTATCGTTTTGATATTTTTCATATAAGTTGACAATGGAAAGAGTTTTATATATATATATATATGTATATATATATTTATATATATTAAAACACTAATTAAAATATTCCTTTCACAAAATAATGTCATGGATTGAACTACATGCTTTACCAACTTGTCTTTCACTATACACAATTTTGACTTAGCTTGCGCTACATGCAACACTGACTTGGTGTATGTTACAAACATCACTGATGATTTTAGGAAACATCATATTTTTTGTTATAATTATTTAAATGAGATAATTATAACATAGATGTTAAACATACTTCTATGAATAGTAATAAATATTTTTATATATTATTTATAATTGTTTTATATAGATAAATTATTTTAGTAAGTAATGATACGCTTTTTGGTAAATTTCTATTATGTTTCAGAATTCCATTTTCTCGAATGAAAAACTTTTAATAATAAAATTAATAGTATACACATTCATAAAATGAAATCTAAAAAATAAAATTTATTTCTTAATTTTGAATGTCGTAATTATCTTAGGGTGAATTCTTGGGATTTTTTTGAGTAGCTTCATTTTTGGATGAATAGTGAAAAATATTGTGTTGTAGTTAATAACTGCCTTTTTGTTTAAATAATTATTAATGTTAAATTGTACATTAAATTTTTTTAGGTAATATTAGATAATTTAAACATATATTAATAAAATTTATGTAATTATAAAAAAATTCACTTTGAATTTAAATATAAAAACCTAAAAATCTTTTGAACATTTTTCTAGTTTTAAAACTAGTTATTTCATCCTGTATATGGGAATAGAAATAATCTTAATTTTTATGCTTCTATGATTTTAAGTTGAAAAAATAAAAAAATTATAATCAGTATACTATTTATATTATAATAAGTTTAACATAATATTTTACTAAAAGTATTAGTAAAAGTGATTAAAATTGATCTCAGCAATTAAGGTCAAGTAAACCTTAATTAGGGACTAAACCTCAATCGTATGGGAAAAAATGACCAATAATATTTTCGAAAACACATTTTATGACCATTATTCATCCATAAACCATCCATTATTAATGTAATTTTGTTTTTATGACTTTTTTAGGTAATAAAATCTTTACAATTAACTTGTTTTCAAAAATTCCATATGAGTCATTTTCCTTCCCCATAAAAGGCCACCACCTCTTCCTCTTCATCACACCTCTCAAACCTCTTAATTTTATCCATTCTCTGCAAACCCACTACCCAAAATACCTCCCTTATTCCTATAATCTTTCCCTTGGACATAAAGTATTCCAAGGAAACCTTTTATCACAATCTAAAATGACTTACTTGATTAAGAGGTAATGTCTTCTCTCAAGTCCTTTCATTTATTTTTCTTATCCACCCCCTCCAACTCTATATTTTATATGATTATTTAACAATACCAAAATCCTAAATAAAATTTTATTTTTTTAAATTTTCTGACCTATAAATACACACACCTCCAGGTAATGGGTAACGAACATATTGTTTCTATGTATGGAGAACTACTGCCTCACAAAACGATGATTGTTCCTTTTTTGCATCACCACCTACCATAGTGGACATTATAGGGGAAAATATATTTATAAATTTCAAAAATTAAATTTTTTCTATCGTTAATCTTCTGAAATCCTTTTTAAAACACATAACATTTTACTTTCCAATTAGTGTTAATACGATAATTTTATTTGAGGATGTGTGGAATATCACCCCTCAAAGCGATATGATTCGTCCATACAATATATGGATGTATTAAGTATGGGTTTAGTGAATATATATTACATATATATATATGATATAATAAGACTAAATTAATAATTATATACATATACATATACATATATTTATTTTACTTTTTTTTTATTTCAACACAAAAAAGTTAACAGAATTAGGGTCCATATGTACGTATGACCTACAGTCTCCATGATCAGTGTATTCAGTTTAATACTAATATATTATATATATTATTATTATAAACATATAATTTATATAAATTATAATTATATCATTTTTATATTCTTTTAATCATGATATAAAGTATAAATAGAAAATATATAACAAATTTAGACACATACAAATAATTAATCGAATATTACTCGAAGTGAAAACTTAACATAGGAATTTCGACAATCAGGTAATATAAAGTCATAATAAAACCATATATTTTATTATAAATAATAATATGGTTCTGTAAAATACTTATGAAAAAATTATATTTATAATATAAGTGTTTTTAATGTGTATGACATGATTCAAGACACACTGTAAGGGGATTTTATCGCACATTTTATTTCTGTGAGATTCATGATATGTTCGCCACTCTTTCTTTCTGTGCGATGTTTTTAATAGAAATGAATTTATTATAAGTATATTATAATTATATTTATGGGTATTAACATATAAATTTTATTATCTTTCTTTCATGAATATTATGTTTCAAAAGTTACCAAATCCGTGAAATTGTTTTGTCTCAATTGTCCTTTTTTGAGACACAGGTTTTCCTATGAATATAATTTATCTCTCGAGGGGTATATAATTAAATTTCACATGTTACATTATAAACCTCATTTTTATAATTATATTTTAAGCTTAATTTAATTTAATTTTCTTACATGGAGAGTATGATCCCAATTTACAAGGTGATAATAGTTTATGGAAATTATCTCATCACTTTTCGATGTTGTTTATGTTTAATCTTACTTTGATGAATTATTATGTTCCATATCTCAAGAAATTGTTGAAATTTCTTATCATAATGATATTCATGATATATCCATGTAGTGGTACCATTTTATACTTTTGGTATATATGATAGTTAAGAAACTTCTTTTATGAAAGCCCGACTTTAGCCTCTCTTTGCTCAGAAATATTTTTTCTTTCAAAAACACGTTTTCTAAAAATGGTTTCCAAGAATATTATAATAATATACTGTGATAACTAAAACACATTTTTATGTTTTTTTCTTTTACCAATGTTTTCAAAAGAATATTATTCTCTATTTCCAAGTGATTTTATTTTATATACTTTTTAATTTGCCAAAGAAATTTTTTTACCTCATAAGACTTCTACTGATTTATCTTCCACAAATACATTGAAGCATTATTTTCATGTTTAAATGAATTATTTTTGAAATATTTTTAAAACACATTTTCAAAAAAATTGTTTTCGAAATGTTTTTATGTTTATTTTCAAATTTCTCCATGAAAAATGATTTAAAAACATTTTCAAAAATATTTTATAAGTGTTTAAGAAAAATTCGTTTCAAAGTGTTTTCAAACTTATTTTATAAGTTTTCAAGAAACTTTATTCCAATCTATTTCCAATATTCTTTTATATTTTCCCTGAAAAATGGTTTTCAAGGCGTTTTTAAACTTCTTTGATATTTTTTTAGGAAAATAGATCTAAAACGTTTTCAAGATTTCTTTATATGTTTTCAAAGTGTTTTCAACGAAAAAGGTTTCAAAATTTTTTTGAATCTTATTTTATAAGTTTTAAATGAAAAATATTTTCCAATTATTATATGTTTAAATTCTATGTTTTAAATGTATTTTCAATGAAAATTATTATCAAATGGATTTATGTATTAATAATTATTTTTCATATAAGAAAATATATTTTCCTCAAGAATCATTTTTTGGAAGATATTTCAAAATTAGTTTCCATATTAGGTGGAATCTATTGATGTTACTCATGAAATCCTAGGAAATGGTCTAAAGGTTCTAGTTATATTCTTTCTCTAAATTTCTTGTTCTTAATTTTAAGGTCATTATGAGACATGTTTCTCTCGTATAGGTTATATATTTATGAAAATGTGTCGCTTTTCCATGTTTTATATGATTTTTAAGCCAATTATTTATACGGTTTATGCTTTGATGAAATGATTAAGAATAATATCTCTTTTCTATAGTTTATGATGTGATAAAATTGTAATGATACACATTTCATTTTGTAGGTTATGATTTTATGTTCCTAAAACCCATATTTTTTCATGGATCAAGATAGGATGAGTGTTTTTTGGAACATTCATGTATGATTTCATTATGTGATGGGTGGGACCAATATATACCTCCCATGTATTGGGTAATGATAAGTATTTTATGAGCTCTGAGGTTACATGGGTGGGAATATCTGGCTCAAAATAAGTGGGTAAATGGATGGAAATCACAATCCAAAAATAAAAGGGTAAATGGGAGGAAATCCAAAGCCCAAACGAAGAGGGTAAGAGAGTGAAAATCCCAAGTTCAAAACCAGAGGGTAAATGGGACGAAATCCTAAGGCCAAAACAAATGAGTACATGGGAGTACATCCCAAGACCAAACAAGTCGGTACATGGGAGGGAATCCCAATCCCAAATAAGGTGCATAGGTGATTAACCCAAGCCTAACAGGTTACAAAGGCCTTGCTAAGCTTCCTTGACATAGGGTTTTTATATTTATTTTCCACAATTACTTGTTTTATTCCTTTTTTATGCTTTCATGGATTATGTTAACTATTTATTTATGATTTGTGTCTTATGAAAAGATAATATTTATTATGATCATTAATTTTTTTGGAATGATCATCAACTGTTATGCTTAATTTTCAAACCCTTGAGTTCGTGTTATGATTCTGAATTTTCTTAATTAGACCTTATTGAGCTTCTGATCTCACCCCTTTCTAATTTTTCCTTTATCCAGTTCACAAAAAAAGGTTTTTGGTAGAAGTAATAAAGTTTTAGATCTTAATGGGAGATGTTGAAGATCATTCGATGGGATATAAGATTTTGTTCACATGTTTTCGGAGATACTAAACTATTATTTTCCTTGGGAATTTATTTCTTAAATGTACTAAATATTCATCTAAAATG
Organism: Viscum album; assembly: GCA_963277665.1. Taxonomy (NCBI): domain Eukaryota; kingdom Viridiplantae; phylum Streptophyta; class Magnoliopsida; order Santalales; family Viscaceae; genus Viscum; species Viscum album. Next base: position 528,121,874 of record OY728150.1, read on the forward strand.
ATGTAATATAAATTTATGTTAATCCTATTTCACCTTAAGGTTTGGTAAAGGCATCTTAAGGTACAGTTCTTTTCTTCTACATTATTTTTATTTTTATATATTGAAATTCAAATCTTTGGTTCTTATCAGTTGGGATTAATTTATCCTTATGGATCTGTTTGAGTGTTAATATGATGTCTCAGTTTTTGTATGCTAATGTGGTGTAGAATCATGGATCCATGAGAATGTGATAATCAAATATAGGAGGAAGATTCTGATGAACCATAGTGATAAAGTCTTATTGGGGACCCAAATCTGGTTGAGGTGATTGTGAACACTGCCAATGATCTGGGACAGGCACCACCCTAGTTACCATGTAGGCTCTAGTTGTGGAACCCCAAATGGTTGCTTTATGAATTCATTTTTAGGAGTTCCTTTATCAAAAAAAAAACCAGGGTTCAAAGGCTCCAACAACCCTCAAGAGGATGAGGAATGGTTGTGCATAATGTAAATTTTTTTTAGTTCTTGGAGACACCTAATGAAATCAAGGTGATGTGTGCCACCTTCATATTGGTAGGACCGAGCATGAGATGGTGGGACACAATGGTGATGTAAAAGAAGCATGAGGTATTATAGTAGAAAGAAATTATGTTTCATTTCCACTGACCATTTATATATATAGTTAATGTTTTTTTCTAAGGATATCTAGTTTTTGAAAATGGAGTAGGCTGATATGACTGTGATAGAGTATGAAAACTATTTTTAGATCTAGTGCAAATTTTACCTTAGATATAATAAGATGAGAAGATGAAGACATGATGGTATGATTTGGTACTTTTATCTGATATTAATTCACATGTTTTCTTATTGATGATTCACTCTTATGCTAATGTACTCGATAGAGTGTTGATGTTCGAAATAGACCCAGCAGACAAGTCAGGGTTAATCAGAGTTTCTTCTTGTCCCAGTGATGGTGTGTTTTCCTCTAATGGAAAAAAGAATAATGATGATTTTTATAGTGTCAATTGCTAGAATGGTTTCTCTAAACCTCCTGATGTTCCAGGATGAGACCCTCTTATTTTCTACTAGTGTGGAAAATCTAGGAATTCTATATGAGTTTTAATAGAGGCACCAAAGATATATGGATCCTGCATATGCTCAGGTCACTGAAAGAAGTTTTTCCATGAATTGTCTTCTCCACGTAGTCACACGGGATCATCATCACCTATTAAAACTGCAGAAAAAATGATACTTCGTTTACAAAGGGGTTACATCCATAGGAATTGGAAGAAAAGCTACTTCACATAGTGTAAGAGCCTCCAGAGGAAGTGGATACAGTTTTGGGGACTATGAGAGGTACCATCACTATAGATTCTTCATTAGTGACCTCTTTATTTGATATTGGTGCATTTCATACATTTATTTCAACCCGTATTGTGAATCTGCTAAAAGAACATATGGTGATATTATCTTATGTGATAGATTTTACAACAACCCTCACAATGAAGAGATAGAAGGGTCTCCATAGTCCAAAATGTATTTTTTCTTTATCAGAGGAGTATATTTCTTGGAGTTTTCTAGTTCTCAACATGAAACTCCATGACATCATTTTTAGGATAGATTTTCTCATCGTCTATAATTCTTGGATTGATTGTTATCATTAAAGGGTCTCCCTTACTAAAACTGATAGGGTTTTTCAAAATATTTATGGGAGAATGGGATCTGAGGTTGAGTAGATCTAGACATTCCTATCCAATGTTTTGGAAAGTGATTTCTATATTTTCTTTTCATCTATAGAAAGAATCTTGGAGTTGTGACTAGCCTCTAGTTTTCATTAATTTTTTCAATGTGTTTCATTCTAACATTTCTATTTTCCACAGGTAAGGTAAGAATATTTTTCAATCCTTTTAGTTCCTAGTACTCAACTATTATATATTCCTTATTACATAAGGGAACCAGATTCAATAAAAGATTTAAATAATTAATTGGATGATCTTTTAAGTAAAGGATTTATATGCCCTGGTTTGTTACCTTGGGTGGTAGATGTTCCCATTTCTAAGAAATCTAATGAGTCTCAATGAATTTTAGTCGATTTCCAGAAACTCAATAGATTCACAGTAAATAAAAAATAATTTTTTGCACATATTGATTATATTTTTGATAAGTAGAAAGGGTAAATTGAGTTCTCAAATATTTGTTTCAATATGGTTACCATAAGTATAAAATAAAATAATTTTACATTCATAAAACTGACTTTCTATGATGGTATGACCAATATGAGTACAATTTCATGACTTTTGGTCAAACCAAGTATTTCTAAATCTTGATGGATTTAATCAACAATATTTTCTATGAGTTCCTTGATACTTGTTTGAATGTTCTTATTAATGAAATCTTATTTTACTCTATGTATGAATAGGAGAAGGTGCATCTACTGAGAGAAGTTCTTGAATTTTTGAGAAATCACCATCTTTAATCCAATATATCAAAATCTGTTTTTTGTATTTGTGAAGTGATGTTCTTGGGACATGTGGTGTTAGAAAATGGTATATCAGTTGATCCTCAAAAGGTAAAGGCTCTTATGACATTGGAAAAACCATAGAATATTTTTAAAATTCCAAGATTTATGGGTCTAACAGGATATTATCACTAGTTCATTAATGAATTCTCAAATTTGGCTTCTATGATGATTGTCCTAACTAAAAAGGGAGAAATGTTATATTGGGATGAAAGAGGTGGAATTTATTTTTTTAAGATAAAAAGTATTTTGACTACTTCTCTAGATATTACTCTTCTGGTGGTTGGGTTGGGCTATGTGGTCTTCTATGATGCATTGATTTTAGGTTTGGGTTTTGTTTTAATGAAATTTAATCAGGTTATTTTTTATGTCTCTCATTAGATTAGGCCACACATGAAGAACTGTCTAAACCATGACCATCAACTCATAGTTGGGATGAACATGCTTATGATTCAGAGACCCTACCTTTGTAGAGAAATGGTTTACATGTTTTAATGCCATAATATCTTGAGTTATATCTTATCTCAAATAGATTTGAATCACATATAGATGTTTTGGGTGGAATACCTTCAATGTTTTTATATTGATCTTGAGTATAAATCAGGGAAAGGAAATGTCATCGTAGATTCTTTAAGCATGAATCTTATGACCAAGACCATAAAAGAATCATCCGAAGAGTATAACTTGATGTCTTTCTTTGTATATTTTCATATAAAAGTCTTTAAATTAGTATTTAAGGTTTAATTTCCCTATTTATAGTTGAAATCATCTCTTCTCGAGATGATTCTTCAAGAGTAGTTTCTTGATGGTGAGTTTTGGGGCTTTAGAGACTCTCTCAATTGTGGGGAGACCATGTCTGATTTTTATTTCTCCTCTAAGGGTATTCTATGCTTTTAGAATTTATTGGTTGTGTAATTAGTAGTATGGAAGGATGTTATGGTGGACTACCATAACTCCTAAGGGGATGTGCACCTAGGAACCATGACGATTTTCAATTAAATGTGGTAACAATTCTGGTGGGCATGTTTGAGACACGACATAACTAAATTTTTATTTTATTATTACACATGCCAGCAGGTCACGACTGAGCCCTAGAAACCTTCGGGTTTGCTTCAACCACTTCTAGTGCCTATGTGGAAGTGGGATTTTATATCAATGGATGTTTTTGTTAGGTTTATTCTTAATCATAAAAATAATAATGTGATATATGTTGTGATAGAAAAGCAGACCATGTCAGATCAATTTTTACCTAGTCATGATACATGAATTTTTGAGGAGTTATGAAATCTCTTTATAAAATAGATTGTTCATTTTTATGGAGTTATTTATGCCATAATATATGGTAGGGTTTTTTTATTTTCATCTCCCTTTTGGAGAGGATTTTATGAGGCACTGGGATCTCGGGTCCATTTCAGCACATCATACCATCCATAGTCTAATGGATAGACTGAAAGAGCTATACATATTCTGAAGGATATGCTTCATTCTTGTGTTTTCTACATTGGTGGGGCATGGGATGAAAATATTGGTCCAGTTTAGTTTTCTTACAAAACAATTTCCAGTCATTGATTAGAATAGATCCTTTGAGGACTTCTATGTTCATCCTTATAAGTTTCTGTTATGTTAGTCGGAGATTGGTGAATGTTCTGTGATTGGACTGTACATGGTTCAAGAGATGACATAAAATATTAGTTGAATTTAATATAATATTGAAAAAATAGTGGCAGTATAAGACTTATGTTGATCATCACAACACACTATTGGAATTTTTTGTTGAATACTAGGTGTTCTTGAAAGTTTCACCTCAGTTGGGTCATCGATAGCTTTAGAGGAAAGGGAAAATTTCGCCTCGTTTTTTAGTACTTTTTGAGGTTGTTGAGCAGGTGGGGAAATTATCCTACCATTTAACACATCCATTATTTCTATATTCGGTACATAACATATTCCATGGATCCTATTTAAGAAAGTATTTATATAGTCTATCTCATGTTCTGAGCTAGAGTGTTCTTGACATTGAACCTACCTAGTCTGTGTCTGAATGTATAATTAGGATTTTGATTCTAAAACCAATATTCTTTATGGGAGAATGATACCTTTCATTCAAGTGATATGTTAGCATGGTTATGATCCTCATGATATGGTGTATAGGGAGGCATTGACGAGAGAGAAGTGGCCTCATCCTTTTGGCATGGAATCTTCTCAGTATGCATTACAAGGATATGGAGTTTCTATGGCGGGGAGGTTGTGACAACATTCTACTATTTTCATGTATTATTAAACCCCTCTTTTTTCCATTTTTATTCTTGTTTCTTTTGGGGGGTTTTAAGGATAACTCTATAAAAATATTTAATGTTTCTAGGTTGTACATGGTTTGTGAACAGTTTTCCCAAACCATGCACCCTTTTAGAGAAAACCATAAAAACTGAGGCAGTGGGGTTTTTCATTGTTGGATCATGGTTTTTGAACCATGCTCCCATTAAAAGGGATCTATTTATAGGTAACATGGTTCTGTCTAATCGTGTGGCCATGTCCAACTAAATGGGAATTCGTGATTTTTAAATCCGAAAATTAATTTTAATGTTCTTAAAACCCTCCTTTTAGGTTTTTAATGACCTGTATGACCCCCATATTATTTATACTTATCCAGGAGATCCTAAGAGTTGATTTTCTCATGTATACACCCTACCTAAATAAGATCAAAAATTGGAGAACAACTATCTATCTTCTCCATGTTTTTTCCACCTCTCATAATCTTTCTCCCACTCTCTATCATTTCCTTTATAAGGTTTTGTAGGCCCAATAATGATGGAGTATCTAATACCAATTATTTTAGTTCTTGATTATGGGTTTATTCTTTGATCAATTTTGAAATCATTTTTTATAGGATTCTCCTAGCTAGGGTTTGGAATTTTGAGATATTGTGTTTCCAAGATAGGTGGTGATTTTGTGATGGTAAATTTTTATTAACCCTAAATTTCTTGAATTAGATTAAACTATTTAAATTCAATTAAATAGATTTATTAAACTAAAATTTCTTTCAATTTTTTGATTAAAACACTATTTCATAAAATTGGGGTTTTGGGTGGGATTTCACATGAATGCGCATGATTTTGTGAAATTAATAGAATTTTGTGAAAATTAAATTATTGAATATAAATTGTGAAATTGATTTGATGGAATTGGATTCAAATTGGTATTTAGGGGAAATGATTTGGCGAGAAACCCATTGGTTTTATAATGAAAAGGCATGTTTTTATTAAAAATCCATTTTGGGTTTTATAAGGAAAATTGGAATATTTTTAATCTGAGAATGGGCCGAGTAGTATTTTAAGCCTTATTAAAATATATTTCACAGAATTTAATTATACAAGAGAACCTAAAATCATTTGAATTTAGTGATTTATTAGGATAATACTCTTTTGATACTTTACAACTAAAACATTACCCAATAAAGTAGGTCACATCCCTGATAGGATTATGATGATTCACTTGTAGAGTTACAAAGGGATGTGTGTATACACATATTTCCTTGATTCTCCTTTGAGTTAATGAGGATCACATAGCCTAGAACAATTGTACATTTTTATATATGACTATGTTGGGAACATTTTTATATTGGATATATATATGTATGCTAATTTGAGTGAACAATTTTATCATGCCTTATGATTTATATAATTCATTCTAAATAAATTGACTGTTAACAATTTTTTTTAAAGTATTTAAATTATTTTAAATATGAAGATGGATTTTTAATTTTTTTTTAAAATTACAAGAATATTTTTAAATCTAAAATCATCATCTACTAAATTAATTGTTGGAATCCTCTCATAGAATCATTAGTGAAATATTATTTTTCATTCAGATCACACCCTTTCTATTCCATGAAGAGTTTGTAGATTAGCTTATTCTAGGTTTGAGAATGGGTAAGGTGCACCTTTGATGTGGTAGGATCTATTGATCATTGGGCTTGGAGTGTTTTTTCCATTGGGACTTGGTTTTTATCCCTTTTTTAGGAACTTTTCTGTCATGATTTAGGTTTTCATACATAATTTCCATCCTCTATTGTAATCCCTATACAGCTTTTCTTGTATGTATACAGACTTTTTTATCTTGATTCTACAATGATTATGGAAAATTCATTCCCACTTTCATTTAATATGATGAAAGGTGTGAGTCTAAAAACCTTGAGGATCAATAACTCCCTTCGGGCCATGTCATGGCTGGTTTGGTTATCGGATTACCGGGTTACCTATGCTAGTTCATGAAAATAATCCTTAGAAAATCCTCCCAAATGAAACACTTCAAGTATATGGAAATATATCCCACTCATAATACACACTTTGACATCATTACACTATAAATAAGGTATTCATAATCATGAATCATATGCACGAATATATCGTATATAGAATATTAATCTTATTACAATGATGCTAGGCCTACGATATCAAACATAGTGTAGTCAATATTCTCCCAAAACATTGAGTCCTACCTCAAGTCTCTGGTAGACATAACTAACATCTTCTCCCCCATAAATATGTTATCAATGGAAACATACAATGTAACCAACAAAAAATAGAGAACTTACTTCAATATAAGCAGGATCAATGGCCCTATCTCTTTTCTTAGGCCACCCAAAAACCATATCCATTTTACCTAAAACATAGTCTCATTCATCTAGTAAAAATCATACATCAACATAAATATGGTATTGTAATGCATGGTAAACTTATGTAAACCATGGAGTCTCCCCTTAGTCCATGAATTTCATCGGCATCTATTGCTCGAACCATACTCAACTATTATCCTAGGATTACCTATCCTCTAATAGTTGAAACCCATAGAAATAGTGCATGAAACACCCCTAATATAAACCCAGACCTCTAGAAAACATAATCCTTATATTCTTAGTTTATCATATCCAACAATTTCACCAAAACTCACTATTATACATAAAAAAAATCAATCACAAGCATATATAAATCAATAAAAAAACCTAGTATGATTATCTTCATGGAAACCACTCTAATCAAGCCTAGAAAAATCCTTGTAATATCAACCTAATACATCCTTGAACTAATGAAATCCGTAATAAACTGTTTTCTAGAGACACAAAAATGTATGGCAGTAAAAACAGTAAAAGATGCAAGGAAGGACAATAAAATAATATATCAATGAAATATAAAACCACCATTAATTTATGTTAACCAATGAGGATGAATTTGAGAAGTGTAAGGGGAGAGGGGATCATCTTCCACTTATTAAAACATTCCAAAAAAATAAACCCAAAAGGAGTTTCCCATTTAAAACCTCAATAGATCATCATACATGTGGTTTTTAAAAAAAATAGTAAATAAAAAAATTATTTATTAACATCGATGGATCAAAGTATGATTCCCTACTATAAAACCCTAATGGTTTTTCCCCTCAATTAGTGATTTCACACAACAATCCCATATTTATAGAAAATAAAACCAAATTAACTACCTCTTTTTATGTTAAAGAATCACCCTATCCCTTCCTGTAACAACCATCCACCAAGAATATTCTAATGAAACTAGTTCCTAAGGACCATCTTGGTCATGAACCACCACTACTACGTCATCCCCCTCCCTCAAGAAAACCATAAAATGTTTCTTATGGTGTTACAATGTGGACAAATCATCATATCTTACTTGAAAATTATATATAACTTACATATCAAGTAAAAATTTTGTGTCATTATGGTAACCTTATATATAAGTAATACCAAATTAAAGGACCTTAAAAATCAATGTAACCATTACGTATTATACGATAATTCTATCGTATTATGTACTTTGCCAATTTAAATACCCTTGTTTATCATTTTATCAATTAAATATGAAAAAATAAACCATTATTTTTCTTTTAGATTTTGATATCCTAACCATCACCTATATGGGTAACCCTTACTAGTTTTCAAGATCAACACTTCATTGTTAAGCACAAGAAATATTATACCCTTGAATATCACAATGTTCCCAAGAGATAACCATTATGTGGAAAGAGAATAATAACTTTTAAAAATCACATACAAACTCCATCCAAGCCATTATTCCTTTCTACCCCTTTCCTACACTGGGACCATTGACGTTCCCCTCTCTGCATTTTTATTTCCCTACATCATGACATGTTATTTTCTATTCTATATAAATTCAAAACAACAACAATGTAGCCATTCTTTAACACTCTTACTATAACTGAACACACATAAAGGTCATGTGATAACATATAAAAACACCTCCTAATTATCTTCCAACACTTATAATAACAATTCCTCTTATTTAAATAAATATTATTATCCTAAATAAAACACTTTTATCCATGTGTCATTTTTAGACATGTTATAGAATCTCATGAATCACAAACCATATATATTGAATCCATTGTATGATGTTTTTAGAATAAAATTCGCATTAGTTGAAAAATTCACTCCCTATAAAGTGATATTAGATAACTATAAACATCATTTGTATTGATTTATTTTGATCATAATATTTTTCATTCCATTAATATCAATTATTTAAAAACACTTCTCTACATTCTATGAATGGAAACGATAATTCCGTAATGTATTTCCTTATTGTTGAATTGCAGCATATTTAAAAAATGAATATATAAATTTTGAAGAATATACCCTTTAAATGGGAGGAATTCATTTCTATAACAGTGATACATAACCTGAAATTTTCATTATGATTCTAAAACACATTTAGTTTTTTTAGATAGTTTCATTTTTTGGAATAAATATTTCCCCTTCCTACCAAATCATTCATGTTTCAATGATCTTCACTATCAACATGATGAAACATTTCTTGACCCTCAATCTATATTTTCTTATTTTTTTCATGAACATTAAAAAAATATATTTTCTCTTACATAAATCATTTCTTCAATAAACACTCTTAAAAGTTTCTTAAATTAAAAATATCATCTTCAATGATTGATATCAAAGGTAGTTTATATAATTATAACAATATATATATATATAATATAATCAATTATAAAATGAGTAACATGTTCTAAATTCATTAAATAAGGAATATTTTTAATTGTTTTGTCACTATAATAAAGCCCCTTTTTTGAACCAATATATTAATTTGATGGAAATGATATATAGTTCACTATGTGATTAATCCAACATAGTATTCCTCTTATGAAAAAGTTATTTATGTTTTGTTTCATCCTAATCATATCATATATGGATATTTCATGGTACAGTTTTCAACTCTTTGTCCAATCCAAAATATTGATAAACTCAACACTATCCCACTGTTATTGTAAATCATTGGGTTTCCCAACTATATTTAACCCAAATATCATGGTGGAACTTTGTTACTTAAATAATAGGGTGTATAATTTCCACCATTCCATAAAAATGATAATCCATGGGAACCCTTATATATAATAACGTACCTGATTTAATAAACAAGGTCATTATATATGTTTTCTTTGGATGAAATAAAAAAATTAGTACTTTCTATATGGATTTAGTATCACCATCATATCTCATTTATTCTCATTATATCAATTTGAACACTCAAATATAACATACATATATAATACATCATATTATATGAATATTCAAATATCACATAAAACATTACACCCAAAAAACTATTGGATTTGATTATTTGTATATTATATACATAACCAAAATATTTTATAAACATTCTCCAACATATCCCACAAACAGTATTCTCACATGACACCCTTATCGACATATCCTACTTAAACCCATAATTTATAACATCGTAAAATTGAACCTTATGAGTTAGTGGGATTATATTCTCAGTAATGAATTAACATAATAGATTTCAATAAAAAAATCAAACGTGACCAAAATATTATCATATGAGTATAAGAGTACAGTTAAGATGCATGGATATAGAATAAAGATATCACTTCCAAAAAAACCTATATCAAAAGGAATGAATCATGATATAAATCATCGTTTATAATATAATAAATGCGTAAATGGAGTGTGAAAACATGATTCAATACCCATTAGCCATGAAAACATAACCCATATTCTATACATAAGTTTTGATTTTTTTCAGAAGCGTGTATATTTAAAATAATAATATAAATCATTAAATATGTCAAGAATATCTGCCAAGATATTATAATTATAATGGAAAACTCTAACCACATTCCAATAATAGTGTGGAAATGGGATAACCACATGTATCCATTAATATTTTTGACTAGGGATAGCCACTAAAGGCCCATCCAAGTATCATAGGATATAAAACATTACTCATTTCATTAGTGGTCTATAAACGATTCCTCTTGAAATATTGATAAACCATATATATTTGTACCCCAAGAACATGAAATAGATTGTAATACCACCACTGCTCTACTGATCTATTATTAAGATATAGGTTTGATCAAATAATCCATAATAACTTTTCATAATTCAGGAAAAAATAATGTTTATGGTATCATAATAGTATAACCCCAATAAATAAATGGAAAATTAAGCAATGATAACATAAATGAAAACCAATTGATAAAATAATTAGAGAGTTACATTACAATGTATCAATTTATTTTGTATAACATTAATTGGAATGTAAATATAATTTTAAGCATTTATTAGTTTTAACTTATTATAGAAATATAAGAAAATAATTAATGGAAGATTATTTAATAATAATAGTTATAATGATATGAAAATGTTTTCCAACGGATATTATTAAAAAATGGTATTTTATTCACATGTTTATTAAGAGAGTCAATATCATTAAAAATAGATCTTATAGAAAATGTTAAAAAGATTCATTTCAATAAATTTTAAATAATGTAAAATATAATAGAAAATGAACTTAATAATTCCTTTGTGAATTGGAAATAGCTTCAACGGAATAGTATAAAGTATATTAGCATGGAGAAGAAGAATTCTTGATCTAAAATAGGAGATAATGTATGTTCCAATTATATAAATAAATTCTATTAAATTATGAACAAAAGTAAACAAAAGTGAAAATAATATACGTAAACTCTATATAAAACTATTGGAGAATGTTTTTTTAGAGAAATAGAATATATAATTTCCTTACATAGTAATTTATGTGTAAATAATCGTAAATTCCAAGTGATATTTAAAAATAAACCCTGAACTCGAACTTCCTCCTGATCGAACTCACCCAAACTCTATGTGTAATAAATATAGTATGATTATTAATATAAATTAGTTCTTTATTATGTCTTTTTAACTTGATTCCATTAATTTAAAATTCCTTATAACACATTTATTAAATGATTAAAATTAAAATTAAAATCTATATTTCAACAGTTAAATTTCCCATTATTCTTTTTTTTGAGGTTTCAATCATTTCTTCTTAGTACTAGATTAATCTCTGAAAAAATTATTATTTTGAGGTAATATATTTGTTTGATATTGTTTTGGAGTATCATAATAATTTCATGGAACTTAGTGTGTCATTTTTCATGGAATTATTAAAAATATTTTTTTTTGTAATTTTGATTCAATAAAAAGTATTCATCTTATTAAAGAATATACTTATATATATTATAATTAAAGAATTATGAAATCATGTTAATCTATAAAAAAATAAATTATATTTCCATTATATATTTTTTATTATTCAACCAAGAATAAAACACTATTATATCATTCATGTAATTTCAAAAACAATCCAAAACAAAAAACATGTTATAATGATTGAATGAGTTTGAACATGGTATTGTATTATAATAATATAAATTTTATATAGGATTAATATTTTGAAAAAAAGTTATTAATTTTATAAATAATATATAATATTTGGTGGGTAAATTATATAAACATTAATGATAATGGATAAAATTATACTTACATCAAAGACATGAATTTCCTCTTAAAGTGCCTCTTAGAATTGAGAAATTTGGGATGTCTCACTGTGAGAAAATTTACCCAAAAATGAGATAGGATTATGAAGGATACAATTTAGGTTGGTATTGATGTGTAATTTCATGGAAATATGTTTTTTCTTGTGGTTAGAGCGGGGTCCTTTTAAATATTAGAATGGTTGTATATTATAAAAATACACATTTCATAATATAATTTTAATTTCATATTCAAGGAATATGGACAAAAAATTGAGAAAAAGTGAATATAGAATAAGTAATTTTCTAAAAATACCTCAACCAACCATTTATACTTATTTTTTTAATATTTTGTATCTTAACCCATTATAAGACACATTAATCTCTTATTATTCTTTACTATAATAACTAACTTCTCCTTAAGTAGGACATTATTATAAAAAATAAAATTTACCTTATTACTAAATATTTAGATGATGATACACAATATGAAAAACATTATAATTTAGATAATTTATAATGGTGGTAAAACTTAAATTTAATACAAGTATTCATTATTCATACAAAATTATATATAAAAAATGTATTTTTATATTTGAAAATGAATTTAATATTAAGAAATAACAAATAGTAAAATTTAAATTATTGAAATTATTTGTTGAATATAAAATAAGTTATTTTAAAAGTCATACTTCAAATATGTAAAATTTATCTTTTAAATTAAATCATATATAATATATAATAAAACATTATTTTAACAATGATTTTTTATTTATCCATTCATAACTAAACATGTTCTACTTATAATTACATGACTATTTCATATATGTTATTAATAGATTTTACAAATAATTAATTTAATCTATAGATAAATTTAATAGTGACCTCAAACATATCAAACATATATATTACATTATTTTTTTTGAATATTTGTTACCTTACACAAAAACTTGTCTGATGGCTATAATATTTGAGTACCTTTTCAAATGGTGAAACACAAAAAACTAGTTCATAGGTGAACAACATCATCTCATGCTATGTTAAATAAAACTATAACCATTCTTAGACATATATTGTATAATAAATTCCTTCATAACATGTGAAAGGAAAACATAAGAAAGGGTGAGCTTCGATTCTTAGTAAGGATAAACAAGGGAGATATGTAATCATAATAGTAAAATTAGTGTATGAGAACAAGACCATAACTTTTGAAAAACATACCCTACATATAAAATATCATAAATATGAGAATTTAAAAAGTGATTTTTAGTTTATAAGCCAAAAATATTTAGATAATGAAATAACTTAATCCATGGGATCTTAACATTGCCATAAGTAAACAATTTGTGTCATACACATAAGTATAGAAAATAATTTCCATATTAGTCAAGGATCACTTCCAAGGCTATCATATTGGTATGAGTTTGATACCCAAACCATAATACTAGTCATGGTTCATTCCTAAAACCATCATAGTAGACAGAGTCCCTTAATAAACTTCATTTAATCCCTATTTCATTCTGGTGTATATTATGAGATATAAATATTTACCAAATTAATTATATGGATACATTGGTCTCACCTATCTCATATTGAATATCATAAATATGTGCCCCACAAGATTATAAAACAATTATAATATCATTACCCATTATAGAAAATGGGTTTCATAGTCATTGGTTTCATTGTCATTTCACCATGGTATAACCCATAGAAGAGAAATGGGTCTCACAAATATAGTTCCATCCCAACTATATCCATTAAAATAAATAATATGAATGATATCCTTTGATCATATCATTATTAGGACATAGGTAACACAATGGATGTCATCTTTGATGAAAAATGTTTTTGAAAGACCATTTAAAACAATTTCTGAGTAAAATATATTTTCCATTTAGAAAAAACTTTTTTGAAACATAAAACATATTCAAAATTTGTTTCCATGAAAACAACCTTTGAAGATTATAAAGGAATCTTGTAATCAATTATTTTCCATGATGTGAGATAATTCCATAAACATTAAAATGATGATTCCTTTCACATTTTTTTGGTAAAATACAAATGGTAACTGTTCGAAAATGACCTGAATATTCCATTCAAAGAAATTGCAAAAAATTAAAATAATAGGATACTAGTAAAATGTTTTAGAAAATAAAATTATAAAACTTGGTTTTGGGAAAAAATATATTTACGACCAAAGATAAATACTTTTTGATTGACATTAAAACACTATATCAATAATTTTAAGTAACAATGAGTGGAAAATTTTTACTACTACTTGTAAATATAATTAACAACTATTTTAGAATAAAATTAATGATAATTATTGAGAGTTATATATTACGAGTTCAACAATGGAGACTTAATCATAAGCATTCTTGATATGTGATGATGTTGTAACATAAATCTTTACCAATTTGTTAACACTGAATCGTAATACCCATGATGGAATAACATTAATATCATGGGGGAAAATAAACTTAGGATATTAAATGTAAAATATTTTTTATATACTCCTCAAAAATTAATATATGTTCATAACATAACATAATTCTCCAAGAACAGAAATTGTGACAAAAATGTCCTACCTTAAGGGTTGACTTCATTTGTACACGTTAAAACCTATAGTATAATAAAAATAATTTTATTATAAATATATTTAAAAAATATTTATATATACCAGAAAATATATGACTTTTTTATGACCTTTTATTACCTATTTATTAACAATTCCATGTTAATGTTGTGTTTTCAGGTAATAAACACTTTCTTTTTCATATATGTTTTGATTTGTTAGTTATTGGTAATATTAAATAGATCATGATTACCTAAAAAATAAATGATAACAAAGATATAAATATCATAAATATTCTTTATAAATTTTTATATTATTCTATAATATTTAGATATGGAAAATTAAATATGTCTTTTATGGAGACAGTAGGTCATATGTACGCATAATCATTATTCCCATTTTCTTGTTGGATTGAAAAAAAAGTTAAATTTTATGTTATCATTAAATTTTATTTTTATGTCATATATATCACATATTTTAATTAAACCCATACTAATTACCTCCCTTGTAAAGTGTGATCTAATCACATTGCTTCGTGAGGCAGTTGTCTGTCGTACAGACGAGAAACATTAACATATTCCATAAAATGGGGAGTACGAAGGTATTTGTGATATAAAAACTAAATAAGTATAATAATATCATAAATATGTTATATTATCAATAAATCCATCATTATTTACATTCTTCAGAGGTATAAATTGAAAAATGAATGACAACAGTTTTCAAGGTGGTTGCCCATCGTACACATAAACAATGATTTTGTAATCCATTTAATGGAAGTGGGGATGGTTTTACAAAATATAAATAACCTATAAATATAAAATTATATGTAAGATTATGATTTTATTACATATTCATGGTATAATAATATTTTATGGACTTTTAGTAATAAATAAAACAAAAATTCTTGTTAATAAACATTGTCTCTTCTTCAGGTATCCTCCATAGGTCTGCTCAAAAAGCCCTCCTAAATAAGATTTCTGTCCAAATCAAGGTTTATAAGAATTGAGGAGGGAATTTTAAGAGTTATTTAGTTAGGTATTGGTAAAAACAAATGGGTTTTATGGTACTAAAAAGATAGGATAATGGGTGTCCTATTATAAGTGAGGTGAGTGGTGCACTTGTAAATGTTTTCAAAGAAAAAGGAGTGGCCACATTTTTGACATTCCAAAATGGTCCACAATGGATCAAATTAAAAACATATCCATTATATTGTTGAAATATGTCCATAAAATAGATTCTATGGAAGTTTATAGGTCATTATAAACTTTATCTATTTTGTTTAACCCTCCGGAAAACCCATTTTTACCCTAACCACTGTAAATAATTTTTATTGCATTGACTACTATTTTTTGTAAAAAGTTATGTTTATGTTATTATTTAATATAAAATATTTTTATTTTAAAGATGGAATTAAATTTTCTAAATTCCATTCATATATTTGTAAATTTTTTAATTTAAATTAATCTCACAAACGCGGCGATAAAGCAGATTTTTATAGAGAAAAGTTTCAAAAGCTTACAAAATTTTTATATCAAAATAAAATATGAAATTGGTTTAATGATTTAAATGGAGTTAATGATTTTATAATTGAACTATTTTTTCTTTAAAACCAATTTTAAATATAATAAATCTTTATAAAAAAATTTAATGAAAATGTAGATTTCAATAAAAATTTGGTATTTTCACTATTCATCAAAAATTTATATTTCAATAAAATTCTGCAAAATTAACCCTAAACTAATTTTTATATTGTTATTTCAAAAATTAATTTTATTTTATCATATTAATTTAATAAAAGTGTGAGATTTTAATTTTATTAATTCTCAGAAATGAAATAAATGGATTTTTTTAAAATAGTATTTTCAAATCATATAAATAATTTTCTAAAAAAAATTAATCACATTTATATCAATATACATTATTCATATAAACCCATTATAATTAATATTTTTAAAAGAGTTATTACAACTCATAACTATAAGTGTAATAGCTAGGTTATAATGGTTTCATTTAAATAATAATATAAATAATATATCACAGTTCTTTAAAACTCAATATCACAGGGTAACCCAGTGTTAGTTATAGTGCACGATTAACTTGGTGTTTTTTGTAACATGAGAAAATAGAGGGAATTAATTTAATTGGAAAATAAAAAAAACAATAAAAATACATTGTGTTACATTCAATACCCATTAAATTGAATTTGTACCTCGAAATTCATCACTTTAATATAAACAAATAAGGATATTTTTTCCTCATCATAACCTCATCTTCTAAAATAGATTCCTAATGTAACGCCTAGACCCCATTTACCTAGAGTCGGTGCATTATTATATAAAATTTTCATAATCAGAAGGGATCAAATCCTAAAAGACCGATTAGTTTAGTAGTCTTGGAAGTACTGGATACATAAATAAGTTTTACATTAAATCATGAAATAAAAATATCAACAAAATTTTGTCCCCTTTTTAAACACACTTATATCCTTAACCTATCCCTACAGGTCAACCATAAAATACTTCTTCACATATTGGGAAAATAAAACATAGAAAGGGGTGAGCTCAGATGCTCGGTAGGATAACAACATAGCAGATACTTTCATAAATAAACATATTTCTTTAAGGCAATGTATTAGACTAAAAAAATCTTTTTAAACTAAAATATTAGCAAAATATAGAAAAGATAAAATCAAATACTTCCATTTACTTAACCACATGGATATTATACTAGTCTAATACTCACTTGCAATATCAATATCCACTTTCATAATGATGGAATTCATAATGCCAGATATCTTAACCACATAGTCAAGGATTTGTGTATGGACTATTAATAATATTTTGTCAAGGCCTTGTTCCAAGAGTCAATTTTGCCTCATGAGACCAAACGATACATCAAGGAGCTACAGCAGGCTCCCCCCGTCACTTACTAAGTCTAATTCATTCCTCATATAAAAAGGATTAAACATAACCTAAACATTACTATTAAAACTAGCATACAAAATGTCAATAATTTATCGATAAACCATGAATGGTATAAAAATAAATAATCCATAGTCAAACATATCAAAAAAACCTTTAATACGATATGGAATATTTGTATCATAACAAATCAACTTCGAACAAGCTTAAAATCCATCAAAAGGATGTTGACAAAGATGAAATCAAAAAAAATTTAGAGAAATATATCTTTTTATTTTGAAAACATTTAAAAGTCATACAATTATAAATAAAAAATTTATTCTAAAAATATTCTTATAATCTTGTAAGGACTCTTTGACGATGTTATAATAGTGGAAAATTGTCGCACCCACCGTATAAGTTAAAAAAACATTCTTACCATAATTTTGTCGAAAAGGTTATAACGTACCTTGTTTGGAAAATGACAGAAAGATTCCTTTAAAAACATTTAAAGTCAAATAATTGTATAAATGAATTTAACCAATTCTCTAGTAAATTGTAAAAATGTTTTGAAATACATTTTTAAGAAAACACGGATGTCGATGATAATGAGGTCCCAGTAGATACTTACATAAAAACAACCTCGGATAAATAAAGAGATTGTAGAATTAAAAAATAACTTTTACTTTACCTATGTATAAGGTAGGTTAACCTCTTACATAATAGTTAAATCATTTTTATTAAATTATAAAAGAACCATATACATAAATATTATATCATATATGATCTTCTAGTATTGCTTTGTTAATAATAGTTTTGTATTGTCATCGTTTCGGGTGTTAACTGATTTGTTTTCCTTTATATGATTGGTTTCGTAATACATGTTTTTTATGAGTAAGATGTATTTGATTCATATACATAATTATATTACGTTCATAAAAATTATTTCTAATTATAAAATGAAAATTATTCTAGGATGATTACGATGGGGAATGAATCTCATCGCGTTTGTAGAGACGGTAATCCGTACATACGCACGAGCAAAGATATCATTATATTGATGGGTAAATCGTATGTAATTGAATTATATATCATATATACAGAATAATTAACAAGTTATATTTATTATTTACATCATTTTTATTGATTATTATACCCATCCAAATAATGAAGTGTTTGAATAACAAACTACACCACGACGTGGAGACGGTAAGCCGTACGTACGCACGCATGATGATTTTGTCATTCAAGTTATGGATGGAATATATTTATACCATTGTTATAATAACATAAAACTATATATAAGATACTTAAGTTATTATTTTATAATGGAAACAACAAATAATGAGGAAGTGGAAGAAGAAAAGAACTTGAAAGAGGGGATGAAGTATTTACCTCTTTTTCGGGTTCATCCTTTTGATTTTACCCAAAGGGCTCCTTAGGATGATTTTATGTCCAATAGAATGCCTCTAAGATGAAGGGAGTAATGTTGGGTGGATATTTGGTAGGGGTAGACTGATCCAAATGGATTTGGAGGTGTGAAATTAAGATAAGGGGAAGTTCCGTTTTATAAGAGAGGTGATGGTCACTTTAGGAAAAGCTTGAAATATTATTTTATAATAAAATAATTTTCAGATTATAATGGATCCAAAATAATTTATTAAGAGTATAAGGTGGTTATGGGTAGAACAAATCTCAACCAATAGGCCTTAGACAGGTTTAGGTCACTATTTTTACCTTATCTTTTTGATTTAACTCTTAGTTAAATAGTTTGACATTTACAATGTCTCTTTCTATTTTCATGTTATACGGCTAATAAACCACTATAATAATAAAAAAGAACCCCAAGTGGTTCATTAATAATATATATAACCTTATATAAGTCATTTTTGAGAACAATTTATTTTCAGGAAAAATATATCAATTAATAATATAGTATTTGTTTTAAAACACTATTATGTCAATTTTGACACTATTTAGTATTTGTTTTTTTTTGAAAATCATAACAGCATGATTACTTAGAAAAAAAATTATTTGATCAACCCTAACATGCCATATTAACCTATAAAATCAGTGGAATTCATCAAAATTCTCAAATTACATTTATTGGGATATTTATAAAATCAATTATTTGAATCTTTTATTAATAAGGAAATTACATCCTCATCATTGTGTCAAAAATAAATTACATTATTTCATGTATAAATATTATAAAGAAAAAACCATTATGTATGGAATATTATTATAATTATAATGAATATTTATAGTCGAATTTATTTTATTTATAACCCTATATTAAAAATTGTTTAGTTATTAAACATTGAATTTAACTCTTTTAACTCTTCTTTAAATAAATTAATAATAAATGTCTTAATATAATCCAAGTGGACCAAAGGGGATCATACATTATTCCTAAGGTCGTTTTTGGTCGAATTACACTTATCCAATATAATTAGGACATGTGTTCGGGTAATTATGATATCATTTTTACCCTTAATTATCCTATTTACTTTTCACTGTGGTAATTAAAAGTCAAAAGTTAATATTCACCAAAAATTATTTTTATCTTATTGAACCACATTTTACTTACTAATATTAACTCCGTCTCTAGGATTTTTTAAATTCAACTCAAAAAAGTGTTAAAATTATGTTTTATGCAAATTTGAAAATGGTCCTAGGAGGTTGGAAAAAGACGTTAAAAGGTTCAATAACATTTTTATATATATTAAATTATTATAAAATGACTCTAATGAATTACATTGAACATATATATGTATTATTTATCAATTTTGACCTAAAATAAATTTAAATAAAATAAATAATTATTTAAATAGAAAGTCAGTTTCAACCAATAACGCATTGTTTTTCACTATTCATAAAAAATTAAAGGTTTTCATAAAAATACCAAAAATTAACCCTAAGAAAATTTCAATATTCCTAAATCACAAATGAAGTCCATTTTGAAAAAATAAAATTTATAAAATTTCAAAATGTGGGTATTACTATTCATAAATGCTAGTTTTATTAGTCGTGGTGTGTTAGAATCTCGAAGTTGCGTACAATCCAAGCTATTACATTATTCAAAGAAAAACATATCGTGGAAAAGTGGGGTATTACATTCTCCCATCCTTAAAATAATTTCATCCTCGATGTTTCTAGAATATTATTTCATCAAAAGATTAGGGTGGTTCTTCATCATAAGTTCCTCAGGTTCCCACGTTGCCACTTCCATCTTATGCATTCTCCATAGAACATTTACCAGACGAGTCGTCTTGTTTCTCCGCACTTGTTCTCTTGTACCAAGAATCCTAATAGGCTCTTCACAATAAGACATATTGGTTCTAGTTCAAATTTTCATAGGTGATTATATGCATTTGTTCAGGCATGTATTTTCTCAACAGTGATATGTGGATCACATCATGAACTTTCAAGAGACTTGGCGGTATTTCCAAACGGTAAGCAACAACCCCAATCCATTCAAGAATTTATAAAGGTCTGAGGTACCTGGAACATGATTATCCATTCTTACTATATTGTATAACTCCCTTTCATAGAGATACCTTCAAGAAAACATGATCTCCTACCTGAAATTATAAATCCTTCCTTTGGTTAGCGGCATTGCTCTTTTGCCTACTTTGGGCTAATTTGATCTGGGTTTGGATAACCTTCACCATTTCCATCTTTTCCTCAACATGTTCTGGGCCTATGAGTTTTATTTCCCCAACATCATCCCAAAAAGTTGGTGTGTGATATCTCTTTTCATATAACGCGCCATATGGTGCCATCTGAATACTTGAATGGAAGCTATTATTATAGGAAAATTCTACCATAGGTAAATATTGATCCCACATTCCTTGAAAGTCATGTGAGAAAGATCTCAACATGTATTCTAAGGCTTGAATAATCTGTTCTAATTTTCCATCAGTTTGAGGGTGGTAGGCAGTGCTCAAACAAAGTTCAGTATACAGGGCCTTCTAAAGAATTTTCCGGAATCTTGATGTAAAATGGGCATCACGGTCAGAAACAATCGATAGGGGTACACCATGGAGTCTTACAACTTCATTAATATATAGTCTTTCCAGAAGTTCAAGTGGTAAATCTTCTCTTATAGCAAGAAAATGTTTTGACTTGGTATGAAGATCAATAATGACCCATAATTCATCATTACTTCTAGGATTCTTTGGTAGCCCAATGACAAAGTCCATTGTAATATAATAACATTTCCACTTAGGTATGATAAGAGGTTACATGACTCCTCTAGGCAATTTCCTTATAACTTTCACATGTTGACACACCATACATCTTGACACAAAATCAGCAATCTCCATCTTCATGTTGTCCCACCAAAAATGTTCCTTCAAATCAATATACATCTTCATGCTCCCATGGTGTATAGAGAAATTGGAGTAATGAGCATCATCCAACAATTACATTTTTAGATCATGTATGTTAGGAACACAAAGTATCTTCCCAAATTTCAAAATCCCTTCTTCATATACAAAGTCACTCAATCTCTCATCATTCACAGCTTTAATCTTCTTTTGAACCTCCTCATCATCAGTCTAAGAACTTTTTATCCTTTCTAGTAAATATGGATTGGAAACTATTTGAAAAATCATTGATATTTCACCTTCCATGGTTATTCCCATATATATATTTACTAGATCCATGAAAATAGGATCCCATTCAACTCTCATCTTATTCAAAACTCAGTGATCCTTTCTTCTCAAAGCATCTTCCGCCTTATTTGCCTTCCTCGGGTCATAGTGTATAGTGCAACCATAGTCCTTGAGTAGTTCAAGCCATCATCTTTTCCCCATATTGAGTTATTTCTGTGAGAAAATATACTTCAAACTCTTTTGATCAGCATATATCTCAAATTTTCACCATAGTGATAGTGTCTCCATATCTTCAGGGTGAAGATCATGGATGCTAGATGGATATCATGAGTGGGATAGTTTTTCTCATGAATTTTTAGTTGTCTTGATGCATAGGAAATAACTCTATCATTCAGCATAAGAACAAAACCAAGTCCTTTCTTTGAAGCATCACTATAAATAACAAACCCATTATTCCGAAATGGTAGAGTCAATATAAGAGAATTGACTAATCTTCTCTTCAGTTCTTCAAAAAATTCTTCACACTCTTTTGTCCAAACAAATTTAACCCCTTTACGTGTGAGCTTGGTTAATGGGTTTCACAATCAGGAAAAATTCTGGAAAAAACATAGACAATAACTTTCTAAACCAATAAAAATATATACGTCAGTTATACTCGTCGGTGCTGGCCATTAATTGATTGCCTTTATCTTAGAAGGATCAACATAGATTCCATCCATAGAGACAATATCGCCAAGAAAATAAACCTCCTGATGCCAGAATTTATAATAGTTAAACATCCCATAAAATTCATTTCTTCTAAAAGCCTTTAGGATAATTCCCATGTTATTATCATGATCTTCATAGCTCTTTTAGTATACCAAAATATCATCAATAAATACCACTAAAAAGTATTCAAGATATTCCTTGAAAACTCTATTCATTAGATCCATAAAGACAGAGGGTGCATTAGTCAATCCAAAAGGCATTAATATAAACTCGTAACGCCCATACCTAGTTCAAAATTCTATTTTCGGAATGTCTTCCTTCATCACACACAAATGATGATATCAATATCGAAGGTCAATCATTGAAAAATATTGAGCTCCAATATGTTGGCCGAATAAATCATCAATGCGAGGTAGGGGATACTTTTTCTTTTTTGTTATAGCATTGATCTCCCTGTAGTCAAGGTACAACCTCAAAGATATGTCTTTCTTCTAAACAAAAAGGACTAGGGCTCCCCAAAAAGGGAAACTAGGGCGAATAAATCAATTATCACCCAATTCCACTAGTTGTTTCTTTTGTTCCACTAATTCCACAGTGTCAATTCTATAAGTGGTCTTTGATATGGGCCTACTATAAGGAATTAAATCAATGGAAAACAAAATTTCTCGTTCTGGAGGATGTCCAGGTAAATCCTCTGAAAACACATCAAAATATTCTTGCACAATAGGTACGTCCTCTATTTGAACATTCTTTTCCTCACATATAGTTATTTCATTCTCTTCATCCCCAATAATTTAATTTAGTAGATATACTATGGGTGTATCTAGATAACAATCAGGTGGTGAAATTTATTCTCTAAAGATAAGGTACTTCGTATCATCATCGAAAACTATAACCTCCTTCTTATTACAATAAATTTTCACATCATGGTTAGAAATCCAATCCATTCTGAGTATTATATCAAATTCAATCAGGGTTATGATGATGAGATCAGTAGATAAAGAACATTTATATGCCCTAATGGGAACTGATTCACAAAACATTGTTGGGGTGATACTTCCCTTAGGAGTTTTGACTGAAAACTCCCTTGTTAAGTCAAATTGAAAATATATAATTTTTATAGAAAATTGGGAAGATATGAAATTATGTGATAATCTAGAATCAAATAAAGCATTGGCTAAACTTGAGAAAAAACATGAAATTACCTGCCACCATGTCTTTTGGAGCTTCATACTCAATAGTAGTGATCGCATAAGCTTGGCCTTTCTCCCTTGTCCTTTTCTGGGGTATGTTTCCTTGGTTCTTAGGACATTTGTTAGTATAATTCCCTTTTTCTCTAAAATTGTAACATTCAACATTAACAATATCTTTCTTCCCCTTGAAATCACAAGCTTGGTTTCCTTTTTCACCACACCTGTAACAGACTCACATTCCCTTCAGGAAAGTACTAGGGTGTTTCGTCCTATATTTTCCACAGTATGGATATTCAAATTTTACTTTATTCCTCTTATTTCAATTTCTAGAGTGTTCAGAAAATCTCTTATTCTCCTACATTTCCTTAAGGTTGTAAGAGGTAGAGAATTGTTTTTCTTCCTTGATAGAACATGAAACAATATCTTCGTATGATTAGAATTACTATGAGACTAATTTTTGATTGAGAAATGTTTTTATCCTATCAAAGAATCGATCAATCTTACTCCTTGGGTTATGTATATAATCTGCTGCATGCATTTATAACCTTGTAATGTTAGTCTCATACTTTGCGACATTCATATCCTCCTTTTTCATCAGACTCAGAAATTCTCATTCCATATCTGCTCGATGGTCATGAGGAAGGTATTTTTCTAATAAAATATCTTTAAACTCCCTCCATTTTATGTTTGATACTTCTTCATATACCTTTGTGTTTTGAATCGATGACCACCATTGGTCTGCATCTCCTCTGAGGTGATAAACTATCATTAAAAATCTTTTTCTCCTTCTCTACTCCCTAAAGCATGAAATATTTTTTCTAAGGAACTTATCCATTTCTTAGCTACTAATATATGTGTACTCCCATTCAATGTTGGTTTTCGTTTCCTCAAGAATCGATGTAACAATGATCCTCTGTGTTGTGGATCAGGGTGCTTCATATGGGTAAGGTTATTATTCATAACCTGAGTGAGTTGTCCCGGTATGGTGATAAGATGATTAGCACCAGTTGCATCACCTGATCCACTATAATTATCTTGAGTAGGATGGAAATCCATACATGGATGACGTGCGTTGATACAATTTTTCATTCCTTTTACTAGGTGTCATTTCTAAATAATGGAACATAGTAGATTAGTTTATGAATTGCAATACATAATTACAAACTTGTAAAACACTTAACATAAATTGAATCATTAATGGATATAATCCATAACAACAAAGATATTTTCTTGGATGAGGTATATACTCATAAACCATTCATAATTGGTTTGTAACAAAAATTAGAATTATCCTAATCATATCCACCAGGAGTTTCATAACCAAGAGTGCAGCAAGGCCCATTGTTGTGCAACAGTTCCAATTCGAGTCTAGCTCAAAGCAGTGTTTTCGGGTTTTACCCCTAGGTACATCTTTACTATAGCTACCTTTACCTGCTCGTATCCATACAGGGATGTATTTCTTGGAAAAATCACAAAATCTCTACATTACCAAAATTCTAAGAAGTTATTCTTTACTAATCCTCAAAGTCTATCTTAGGGTGGTGTTCTCTAATCAATGTTTTTCTAAATCTAGTTTCCAAGGTCAGTACTAAACTTCCTAAAATACCAACTGTAACACCCTGAACCTAGTTACCTAGAGTTGGTTCATTATTACATAACATTGGCATGATCATAAGGGATCAAATCCTGGAAGGCCGATCAGTTTAGTATCCTTAGATGTAATTGATACATTCATAAGTTTTACATTGCATCATGAAATAAAAACATCTACAACATTTTGTCCCCTTTTTAAACACACTTATATCCTTAGCCTATCCCTGCAGGTCATCCATAAAATACTTCTTCACATAATGGTAAATTAAAACATAGAATGGGGTGAGATGAGATGCTCGGTAAGGACAACAATATAGAGGAAACATTAATACATAAGAATAAACATTTATAACAATGTATTAGACTAAAACAAAACCATTTTAAACTTAAACATGAGAATAATATGGAAAATGTAAAATAAAATAATTCCATTTACTTATTCATATAGATATTCTAATAGTCGAATAATCACATGCAATATCAATAGCCACTTTCATAATGATGGAATGCATAATTTCAAACTTCATAACCACATATTCAATGCCTTGTGCCAAGACTAAAAATACTATTTTGTCAATGCCTTGTTCTAAGACACTAGTTTGTCTCATGATACCTACCAATCCATCGAGGAGCTATAGCGGGCTCCACCGATCACTTACTTAGTCTAATTCATTCCTCACATGAAAAGGTTTAAACATAACATAAACGTTCGTATTATAACTAGCATACGAAATGTCAATACTTTATCCATAAATAATGAATGGTATAATAATAACGCATCCATAGTCAAACACATCACAGAACCTTCAATACAATATGGAATATTTGTATCATAATAAATCAACTTCAAACAAGCTTAAAATCCATCAAAAGGATGTTGACATATATGGAATCAAAATTTTTTTTAGAGAAATATATATTTACATTTCGAAATCATTTAAAAGTCATATAATTATAAAAGAAAAAATTCAATTTAAAAAATATTATTATAAGATTGTAAGTGATGCTTTGATGATGTTATAATTGTGGAAAATAGTCACACCTGCTGTATAAGTTAAAAAAACATTCTTGCCTTAATTTTGTTGAAAGGTAATAAAGAACATTGTTTGGAAAATGACGAAAAGATTTGTTTCAAAACATATAATGTCAAATAGTGGTATAAATTAATTCAAACCATTTTCTAGTAAATAGTAAAAATGTTTTGAAATACATTTTTAAGAAAACACGGATTTGGATAATAAAGAGGTCCCAGTAGATTCTTACATGAAAACAACCTTGGATAAGTAAAGAGATTGTAGAATTAACCCTTACCTTGTACTTTTCCATGGTTTAGGGTACATTAACCTCCTGTATAATGGTTAAATAATTGTTATTAAATTATACAATAACCATATATGTAAATATGAAATCATATATGATCTTTTAATATTTGTTTGTTAATAATATTTTAGTAGTGTCATCATTTAGGGTGTTAACTGATTCGTTTTCCTTTATATTCTTGTTTTAGTATGTCATGTTTGTTTTGGATAGGATGTATTTGATTCATATACATAATTATATTATGATAATAAACATTATTCTTAATCATAAAATGAGAATTATTCTTGAATGATTACGATGGGGAATGAATCTCATCGTGTTCGAGGAGACGGTAATTCATACTTATGCACGAGCGACAATATCATTATATTGATGGAGAAATCTTATTTAATTGGATGGTATATCATATATAAAGAATCGTTAAATGTTATATTTATTATTTACATCAGTTATACTCATTATTACACCAATCCAGATAATGAAGTGTTTGTATAAAAAACTACACCACGACGTGGAGACGGTAAGCTGTACGTATGCACGTATGATGACTTTTTCATTCATATGATGGATAAAATAATGAATATGGTTGTACTATTTTAATAATGACATCAAATTATATAGAATATACTGGATTAAATATTTTATAATGCAAACAAAAAAGAAAGAGGAAGTAGAAGAAGAAAAGAACTTAAAAGAGGTGATGAAATATTAACATCTTCTTCAGGTTCTTCCTTTTGATTTGATCAAAAGGGCTCCTTAGGATGACTTTTTGACCAAAGGAAGGCCTCTAGGATGAAGGGAAAAAAGTTGGTAGGATATTTGGGGATGTTTTGGTAGATCCAAATGGCTTTGGAAGTGTGAAATTAAGAGAAGTGGAAGTGCCCATTTATAAGACAGGTGAGGGTCCCTTTTTGGAAAAGCTTGAAATATGATTTTATAATAAAATTATCTTCAGTTTAAAATGTGTAAAAAATGATTTATTTAAAGGATAAGGTTGGTAAAATTCTAAAGAATCTCAACCAATAGGTTTTAGACAGGTTTAGGTCACCATATTAACCTTATATTTTATATTTAATTCTTATTTAAATAGTTTGACATTTACCATGTCTCTTTGTATTTTTATATTATATGGTTAATAAACTTATTGTAATAATCCAAACGAACCCCAAGTGGTTCATTATTAATATATAAAACTCTATCTATGTCTTTTTCTGTATCCTTAAATTTTTAGGAATATTTTTTCAATTAATAATATAGTATTTGTTTTAAAAAATCAATTATGTCAATTTTGACACTATTTGGTATTTGGTTTTTGTGAAAATCATAACAACATGATTACATCGAAAAAAATATTTAATCAACCCTAAAATGTCATATTAACCTATAAAATTAGTGGAATTCATCAAAAGCCTCAAATTACATTTATTTAGATATTTATAATATCAATTATTTTAATATTTCATTAAAAAGGAAATTACTGCATCATTATTGTGTCATAAATAAATTAACTTATTTAATGTCGAACAATTATAAATAAAATACCATTAGGTAGGAAATATTTATATATTTCTAATGAATATTTATATTAGAATTCATCATTTTTATAACTCTATATTAAAAATCATTTAGTTATTAAACTTTGAATTTAACTCTTTTGACACTTCTTTAAATAAAATAATAATAAATATTCTAATCTAATCCAGGTGGACCAAAGGGGATCATATTTCATTTATAAGGTTGTTTTTTGTCGAATTAAACTTATCCAATTGAATTAGGACATGTTTTAGGGTAATTTTGATATCATTTTTACCCTTAATTACCTTATTTACTATTAACCGTGGTAAATAAAAGTCAAAAGTTATTATTCACCAAAAATTATTTTCACCTTATTGAACCAAATTTTACATATTGATATTAATATTATATCTCATATTTTTAAAATTCAACTTACCAAAGTGGTAAAATTAAATTTTATGTAAATTTTCAATTGCACCTAGGATATGGGTAAAAGACGGTAAAAAGTTTAATAAAATTTTAATATATCTAAACATATTATAAAATGACTCTAATGAATTACAATGAACATATATGGGTATTATGTATCTATTTTGACCTAATAAATTTTAAATAAATAAATAATTATTTAAATAAAATGTCGGTTTTAACCAATAACATAGTGTTTTTCACTATTCATCAAAGATTAAAAGTTTTCAGACAAATACAATAAATTCATCCTAAGCTAATTTCGATATTCCAAATTCAAAAATGAAGTCCATTTTGAAAAGTAAAATTTATAAAATTTAAAAAAGTGGGTATTAATATTCATAACGGCTAGTTTGATTGGTCGCGATGTGTTAGAATCTTGAAGTTGTGTACAATGCAAGCTATTGCATTATTCAAAGCGAAACGTACCGTGAAAACTTGGAGTGTTACACCTAAAATTGATAATTTCACCACAAAACATTGACTAGGTTTTCATTGAACTTTCTCTATATGATTAAGAATATCCAACAATTTTTTCATAAGAAATATCTTTCTCCAGTGTTATGACCACTGTGTTCAGTACATGTGAAACTTTAGGTATGTACTTCCTAATGAGAGACACATGGAACACATAATGGACTTGAAAGAGGTTTGGTGGATGCTCCAAATAAATAGGATACCATCCTGATAATATCATGAAATTTAAACACACTGATATACCTAGTTTTATGTTTCCCTTTCTCTCTAAATATCATAACCATATTCCATGGGGAAATCCTTAGATATATAATTTCACCAAGTTCAAATTCTAGATCACGTTAGTGATTATAAGCCTAACTTTTCTACAGAATCTAATTTTCATTAATGTGTTGTTGTATATATTTATACTTCTGTTCTACATCATTATCTATCTTTGGTTCTAATTGTTTTCATTATCCAGCTTCATCCATGCACATTTCATCTCTACATTTCTCTCTATATGGGGCCCTATAAAGATCGATCTGAATGCTTGAGGGAAAGATATTGTTGTAAGAAAACTCAACTAAAGGAATGTGTTGATCCTGACCACATTTTAAATTATTATAACAATATATCAACAAACTTATAGGGTTTAAATTTTCCTCATATACCGAATATATGTCTGAGGATGATATGAAAAGCTAAAACCTGACAACATATCAAGACCATTCTGAAAAATTCACTAAAACTTTAAGCTAAACCTTGGATCCTTATCAGAAACAATGGAATGTGGTACTCCATTAAACCGTACCACATTATTAATTTCTATCCTGTCATGATGATCTCAAGAAAATTCTTCTATAATAGTGATGAAGTGTGATAAATAGTAATTTTATCGACTACAAACAATATATAATTATTTCGTTTAGATTTTTCAGGAGTCCAATGAAAAATACGTGTTAATTTATCCCATTTCAATTTTGGTTTGGTTAATTAATATAACATCCCCAATGAATTTTTTCTCCCATGCTTATCTTTTTGACATAAAAAACTCCGTGATATAAAATATTCCATATCTCTCTTCATGTCATCCCACTATAAGTATTATTTCAAATCTATATACATATATGTAATTACAGGATGACTAGATAGTAAATAACTTTTATCGTCCTCTAAAAACTCCTTCTAATATGGTATGTAAGTAATACATACATTGTTTTTAGACCTTATCATCCAATCATTACTGAGGTTAAACTCATCAATGTTTATAACTTTATTTTGAATCTCTATATCTTACTTCTATACATCTTTAATCTTCACTGGGATAAATGGTTGAAAATTCAATTGAGAAAGATAAGATTTGTCCCATTTCTTTGGAATTTCCAAATCTATCCTTTGAAAATTTCTAAATATGGTGTTTTGGGTGATCCTCATCATGGATAATATAGAATCATCTATTGTACTCAAAGCATCAACCACCTTATTTTTTATCCCAAGGTGGTAAATTATTGAGCACTCATAATCTTTAATCAGCTTTAAGCATCTTCTCTAGTTCTTATTCAACTCCTTCTATGTGAATACTTTAAAATTTTATGATTGGTATATATCTCACACTTTTCTCCATAAAAGTAATTCCACCTTATCTTAAATGAAAAAACTACCATAGTTAATTCAAAATCATGATATGGGTGATTTTGATCACATATATTCCATTTTTAAGAGGAAAATATATAATCATGTAGTTATACATAAGAACACATCCTAATAACTTCTTGTATGAATCATTATAGATTAAAAATCATTTCCTACTAAATAGTAATATAAGCATAGGTGGGATGCATAATCCTCTCTTCAGTTATATGAAGTTTTCCTAAAAAAATATCTCTCTACATTAACTTGGATCTATTAAGAGTTAAATAAGTTAGATGATAATGAAATTGTGAGAAATTATCAATAATCCATCAATAATATCTATCTTAACAAAGAAAAATATGGATCTCAATCACTATGGTTGTTCTAGTCCACTATTCAATATCATTAATAATTTATGGATCTACTGATATACCCTATTTTGTTATTATCTTACCCCAAAATTTCAACCATTTACTTCCAAAATTCACAATTTGAACATTTTTTATATAGTTTCGCATTCCATAGTGTCTTTAGTAAAATTATCAAAATATCATCATGTTATTTGATTTTCCTTAAATATATAACAATATTTTCTATAAATACAACCACAAACTAATAAAGGTAATATCTAAAGACATTATTCATACATGAAGATAATAGGGGAATTAAAAAGACTGAATGGAATCACTCTATACTCATAGTGTTCATACATTATATAGAATTTCATGTGGGGTATATCATCCTTCTAGACCCTCAATCAGTGAAATCCAACAAATAGTTATATCATGGAATGTTATTGAGCATTGTTTAGTTGAACAAATTAGTCGTCAATATAGGGAAGATGATACTTGTTATTAATTGTGTTATTGTTTAGTTCCTAATAATCAACGCATAATTGCATCAATATATATGTATTTTTACCAAAAAAAAATTATCAAACCAAGGTGAAACACTTGGCTGATTGAATCGATTATCAAGGTTTTCCTTATTCTTCATAAATTCCTACAACTCAATTAGGTCCATTCCATTTGTAGTCTTTGAAATTGGTGTGGGATCACATATAAGTACAATTGACAACTCAAAATTACATTTTAGTGGAAGGTTATGCCACTCTTCTAGAAAGATATCAAAAAATTCCCACAAAATAGGCATATTATCGAAAGAAAATTTCTACCCAACCATCTTAGATAAAGACCCCCTATGAATGGTATTCAAGACCCATTCGATGGATGTCACCTCAATCAAAAAAATTTACTTATGATCACATTGTTATATGGTCCTAGGTTGGTTTGGAATATCAAATATGACTTACCTTAAATGAAAAATGATATAGGATTTATGTATAGAAATCTAATCCATGCCTAAGATAAAATCAAATTAAGCTAGAGGATTAACGAAAATATTTTTAAGAAGCGTA
Source organism: Viscum album (assembly GCA_963277665.1). Lineage (NCBI taxonomy): Eukaryota > Viridiplantae > Streptophyta > Magnoliopsida > Santalales > Viscaceae > Viscum > Viscum album. The sequence goes on from OY728150.1 coordinate 528,154,634, forward strand.
TTCCCACCAACTTCATCCAAAGAAGAATCATGGACATGGTATGTGATCATCATACCATTAGGGGTTTTCACTACTAATCATATACCTAATATTTTTTGTGGAATATTGATACCATTATAAAATTATTCAAAAATGAATAAAATGGTAGATCTAGAGTAAAATAATACATTATAATTCTAGAGAGGATGGTATGTGTACCTTCACCGTGTTTTTATCTCACCCTCATCAGAAATAGAGGTCACATTGGATTTCCATTTATCCCATGTCTTAAAAGGATAATGAAATCGATCATCATAAATAGAAATTGGATTTTGTATTTGGTAATCATAGTACCCATATTCATTATATATGAAACACTAGAGTTTGGGTGGTGCATTTTGTGCAGCTTTCTCTTTATTCTAATTATTAAATATATTCACCCCAACATTCATTAATTATTTGTTTGATGATATTACATTCCACAGAATAAACATTTATGAGTCCCCTTAAGACAATTTATTCCATATTTCTTCCAACAAATAGGTCATAAATGGAATCACATATTCCACCCTCCATGGTTCTTTGATTTTTCTATGAATTAAATTATCCTCTTATTATAAAAACAACGAGATTGATACATAACATCAACCTCAATATCCACCTTCACAAAACATCATACAGTCTCTTTGTATCCACTGGAGTTTTTTATATAAAATTCCCTCCAAAGACTTGGTTTTAAGCTACTGAAGAATCAATCAATATTACTTTATAGTTGGATGATAACACCAGAACAATTCCTCGCATGTCTTGAAAAAATTATATCATATGTACTAATGGATTCATATTCTTTTTTATTATGATCAAGAAAATCCTTATCCATGTTTTCATATATAATATGGGGAATTAATTATGGGAAAATAAGTTCTTGAACTCATCCCAATCCATGGAGACAATTTCATCATATTGCCTCGTATTCTTGATAAGAGTACTCTATTGATATTTGATACCATAAAAATGGTAGATAGACAAAATGAATTTACCATGTTAAAAACTAATAAATAAAAGAAAATAATTTCCAATGGTACTAATACACTACCAAACAACTAGATTATCTATGGTGGCATTAAAAGAAGGTGGACATTGCCTCATGAGGACCCAACATCATGTTGTTCCCTTCTTTATTCAGTTGGAATTATAGCATGATTCATGGAATAATAAATATTTTTTAGCATAATAAGAAGATTTGGTAATGTATATCCTATACAATTTTTGGATTCAGGAGTCATATAATTCCATTTTCAGTCACACTCAAATTTAACAGGGTTACTTTAGGTTCGAGTCATTGACTAAAACCATAAATCATTATGTAAGAAGAAATATTCAAGATGGGGAACCACCTAATCATGAAAAAACACTTCTATGATGTCTAAGTCATTACATATTAATTTATATATGACACCTTATGTTTATCCATGGTCATACATAGTCATCATCTATTAAGATACTTCATGATGGTTCAAAAAGAGTTTATGAATTTCCAAAGAATACCCCTTGAATGTCTCATACATAGTGTAAAGAAATTATTGTTGTCATACACTAGGTAACAATAATGTTTAGTTAGATGCACACATTATAGATTTACTAACCATATGTACCTATATGTTTGATACAAATCCACATTGAGTATCTACAAATGTATTTAATTTATTAGAAAAAAAATCTCCCTATCTTTTACCAAATTTCTCAGATAGTTTTCAATAATTTAGCATATCTTTATTTATATTATTAATTATATCCTTAGGGATCACAATAATGTTTTCTGATTCTATGATTCAATGTTTAACTAAACCATTTCTATCATACCAAATATAGTGCCACTGGGATTATCATACATAGATATTACACCATTTTCTATGAATTTTCAATACATTACACAAACATGTGCCTAAGGATTGTAATATTTTAGTGAATTTGGAAGCTTGGAAACATAAACATCAGTTTTATAGGTGAACTACATCATCTACAACTATGTTCTTCATAACTATCGCCATTATTAGATGTAATAACCTGGTTCTTATTTTTGAGGTATGGGTTTTTTCTTTTACCATTCCCTTAAGTGTTTTTGAGGAAATACCGAAAATGGGGAAAATTACAAAATTTTGGGGGTACACGCCATGTACTTTTCCACACTTCATGTACTTTGGCCATGTGGGATGAGTACACAGGGAGTGTAGGCATGTCGACGATGAAGGTTGTAAAAACTGACTACACGTAAAGTACCTAGTATTTACACATCCTGTACTCAGTCGGTAGGTGAACAGTAAGGTGGTGGAGGTAGCCTCCAGCGGAGTGATAGTACACACCGTGTAATCCGAAATACATGCCTTGTACTCATGTCGATGGATGAACAATTCCATGGTGGAAAGAAGCCGCTAGTGGAACAGTTTTAAAAAATGAAAATTACACACTGTGTACCTGAGAGTACATGTCGTGCAGTTTTTTTTGTTTCAAAAGGGATGTATCCTCCTCATTTTGCAGAGGAGGTAGTGGGTTCATTTGGAGCACTGGAGAGACTATCGGACCTTGGATGATCTCCCGACCGCACACTGGAAACCCGATTCTTGCGTTGTCGGTCTCCTTTCAACTGCACAGTAAGCTCTTCCTTCTCCTATATCCTTTCCTATCAATTTCTTCCCGAAGTAAAGTTATTTGAGATTGAAGGGATAAATGTTAATCCCAGATCTATGTCGTTCTGGGTTGATTCAGTAGGCGTTGTTCACGTATATCGATCAGAGGAGATCGAGGTAGGTGGTCAGATGTTTAATTCCAACGGTTGTGTTATTTTTGTGTACCATTGTGTTACATGCCCATGTTTGGTGTGTCGTATGGCTGAGGAAATTATTAATTAAATACCTAGAATTGTGTGGTTAATTTGATGAATATGTACAATTGCTTTTTGGGATCATTTCTTGGATCTAGGGCCACCCTGTGCCTGCATTCCCTTGTTTAGCCAATTGGCTTGGTTACCCAAGGGTATGTCATGATTTTAGCATGCTTTGAATTTCCTTAAGTGGAATGGTATATAAATTGCGTTATTATGTGTTGGCCTCAACCCGGTTGCTTGATTACCCTAAGGGTAGTGTTTTGTTTAGCTTGATGGAAACTATTATTATGATTTTGGGCAGTTTCTTCCGTGCCAGAGGGAAATATCTCGTACTCTTGAGGGAAATATTCGTTATTCTTGTCGGCAATCACCTGCGGGTTTCGATTCTAATTACCTGAGGGTAAGGTTTTGTGTGTCTAAGGACTCTATTTATTTTTCATATTCAACGTGGTGATTTTACATGTCATACATACCAAGCTAAAGCACTGGGTTGGTATTGTATTACCTTTTACTTGTTAGATAGCTCATTATAGTATCGTTGGTGCACTATTTATGAGTTTGTCAGTTGAGGCTGAGTCTCGAGAACTTTTAATTCAATTATATTTCATTGTTAAAAATGGAAATGGAACTGGTGGGAATGTTTACTTTTGAGTACTTCCTAGTTTACTGCTTCTCTATTACTGCACACTGTTGTTGCACAAATTCATTGATAGTTGGCATGGGCCTTTGGTGGTTACCTCCTAGGATTTATTTCTCACACCCTTTTTGGGTAATGTCTTGGGCCCAAACAGATTATATTATTGTTGTTCTGGATAAGGTAAAGGGTCCTTATACAGGTACTTGATTTGTTGCAGAGGAGTATGAGGGCATGTGACCGTGCTTAGGCTAGCGATGCTGCAGAGTTCTCGATGCACTATTTTCTTTTTCTTTGTTATATTTTTCCCTTGTATTGTATTGTTCGGATTGTAGTGTATTTTTTTTGGGATACTTTCTTAGACTTAGGGACATAATGAATCATTATACATGATTGTTGGTCTTTTCATTACTTCATTACCCTGTCTATATCAGCATTGGTATTGTTTACTACTTCCGCTTTTGTATGTTTGTATTTGTTCTACTGTAGTAGACATTGAAAAATGAGGGTATAGTTTCCCCACTATCAGACCTAGGCCCTCGCTGCTAGTTCGCAGCCTCTGGCATTTGGGGAAATGCGCTTGATGTCAGGTGACCAACCGGGTTCGAGGCACCCATTGAGTGGCACCCAGATCCAAGATGTTATAAAGTGGTATCATAGGATTTCTTTTATCTTGACATACAATTTGGTTCCTATATCCAGGGATAGTACAAAATAGGTATTTGGTAACAAGTTGTTCCCAGGAGTAGCTAACCTTGGTACAGGGAAAAGCCAATTTACCTCGTGTTGCAATTTTTCTGATTTTACGATTTTATGGTTAATTTGATTTTCACCATTGGGTGAAACACTTGTGGTGTGCTATTATATTGTTATACATGGGTTCTATTTAGTTGCAACTCGATGGTATGAGGTTATTCCACCTCATGAATCATTTCGGCACATGTTAGAGTCACATTACATGTGTAGTTTCCATGCCATATAGGTGCATTAGAAATTTCATGTTGTTGTGATAGATGTTGTTCTAGTAATAGAATGATGTTTTGAAAGATTCCTTGATAAAATACCTGATATTTGATAGGATATTATTATGTAAGGTTCTTTGAAGGAATGTCAAACCTTGTATTTTGAGGAGTATGGGCCCTCATCAACCGGAATTTGGTGGATCATCAACCGGAATTTGGTGGATCATCGAACTACTTTCCTTGTTCTAACACGCATAATATGCCAAGATTTGATTAGCGGGGAGTATGGGCCCTCACGGATCAGAATTTGGCATTTAGGTGTGGGTTTCAGTGTTTTCTGGGCTCCGAAGAAGTTTCTGAGGCTTAATGTCCAGAAAAACCCAGAATAAACACCGTGTAGTTTTGATTACACGCCGTTTAATCTCTTGTTTGGGAAGAAATGTAAAACAATTAAGTACACGCCATGTACTATATGTACACGCCGTGTAGTTACTAACTGTGTCATAGGCCGTGTGGGCAGAAACATAGGACAATGAAACCTTGAGTGTACACACCATGTATTGATTGTACACGATGTCATGTGTTGACCATGTGTCTGTCATGTACTAATAAAATGGGTGGAGGAATATAAGATTATATATTCTGTTTCAATAAAGAACATGCCGTGTAGTTTTACTTGGGAATCCGGCCATGTAACTAACAACACGGGTCAGTGTTACCCTACCATGTATGCGTCGTGTGACTTTGGGACACGCCGTGTAGTATTGACCAGGGAGAGACTGTGTGGACTTGGCCGTATGGCTGGGAAGACAGAGTGGTGTACACGTCGTGTGTGGGAGTAACACGCCGTGTAGTGTCAGCTGAGTAGTCGTTCATTTCACTAACAACACGGGCAGTTGGAATCTAAGCCATACACACTGTGTCCATCTAGAACACGACGTGTCATCTAAGTTGTGTACCCGACCGTGTAACGGACAACACGGGTTGATAAATCTCATCAAGTACGTGCCATGTAGACCTTATACACATAGTGTAGTTGCGTTCAAAGATGAACCGTGTGGATAAGCCGTGTAGAAGGACTCAGGAAAGGGAAAAAATTCATGTACACGCCGTGTATATGGAAAACATGTTGTGTTCTTGGGGTGTTACATGACCAGTTCTGGCAGAGGTACACGCCCATGTGAAAGGCATATGGGAACATGCCATGTAGTTATTATACATGTCGTGTAGTCTTGTTTTGTAAAACATGAAAGTTTTCTTTCTCCTGATCCCTTCTTATGTTTCTAGTTCTTGTTCCTTGATGATATTAATCTAAGGAATGTGTTTGACATTGTAGAGTCATGTCGCCGATATGACCACGGGTTGTTCTCCAGGAGAGCGGCAATGATTCTACTCCAGAGATGGAAGGCCATGGGTTACCAATGGATCCTCCAATAGAGCCAGATGTGGTGTCAACCGTTATACCGGACATAGGCGCTGATGCACAGTTCCATGAAGGCTTCATGTGGTTTATTCAGACCTTATAGGGAGCACCGCCGGCTGCTACATCTATGGAAGAGATGACAACTATATTCCAGAATCAGAATCCGCCTACGTTTTCAGGGGATGGTGTACCATATCCTGCAGAGTCTTGTCTGGGTTCCATGCAGACTATCTTCGAGCATCCAGAGACACCTCCAGGGTGGAGGGTCATGCTTGCTACATACATTCTGCCTGATTAATCCAGGTGGTGGTGGGATGTCACCACTTAGACAGAGCATCACAAAGACATGGCATGGAAAAATTTTCAGGCAGTCTTCTATGACTTCTTCTTCCAAGAGACACTGAGGGCCGATCGACCTCAAGAGTTCATGAATCTGTAGCAGGGTACTATGTCAGTGATGGATTATTCTGCTTGCTTCACTGAGCTATAATTAATTGCACCGGTTCTGGTGGGAGATGAGGCATTGAGGGCTCGACATTTTGAGGATGGTCTTTGATATGACATCGGAGCACTGGTGAATGTTTTCAAGTTTCCTACAGTGCATCCTATTATGAACCAGGCACTTCTTAATGAGCAGAACCTGTGGGAAGATATTGGTATGAACAAGGGTGGTTCAACATTGATCTCTGGTACTATTCCTACCAGTAAGAGTAAGAGGCAGATGGATTTATCTCATGGTGGAAGTACTAGCCAGAGGAATTCTTCAGGTGGCCAGGTGATGTGATACTTGTGCGGTAAAGAGGGGCACAAGTAACCTCAGTGTCCACGTGACCTAGTGGAGTGCCGAGCATGCGGCAAGATGGGCCATCTCTAGCGTTTTTGCAGGGTGTTTCCACCAGTGACTAGTGAGAAGGGTTCTGTGCAGACTCTGCATGTGGGAGAAGGGCCAGCAGCTTCTTACCAGTCAGTAAATTGGGATATGTCGGGACATACATGCAGAGGTAGTTGGTGTGGTCGTGGTATCCTAACACCTGGATTTTAAAGATAGCAGGGTGGGTCAGCTTAGGGTAGTCGGGCCATGTCACAGGGCCGTGACACTGGGCAAGCATATGTAGTGCAATAGACCCAGTAGGAGTAGGATCCTAGACCTTCCACTATCATAAGTATGATTCTAGTTGCTTCTGTTTTGTCTTCAGTAATTTTAGATACGGGTGGTACATATTGCTTTATATATGTGCCCGTTGTGGAGATTCATGGCCTCTGTGTTTCTTCTTATTCTGATATTATGACGCTAGACACTCCGTTGGGGACTAGAGTGGCAGGTGTGCATCAGTGCTGGGAGTTCCCCCTAGTGGTCGGTGGGTGTCACTTTCTATGGTACCTCTATGTCTTAGAGATGACGAGCTATGACATCATTCTCAGGATGGAATGGTTGGTACCCTTTAGAGAATTTGTAGATTTCTATCATCACAGGGTGAATTTCACGTCACCAGAGCGAAGGGAGTTTCTATACAAGGGAGAATGTAATGTACAGATGATCCGAGCTAGACACAAGCATCGTGGGTGAGGTGGTGTGACAGCTCAGATTGCAAGTTTATATCTGGATGACAAGGGAACTTTTCAGAAATATTTCTCTCCTGTAGTTGATCATTTCAGGAATGTCTCCATAGACACATATTCAGGTCTTCCTCCAGAGCGATAGGTTGATTTCTCTATTGAGCTTAGGCCAGGGGCAGCACCGGTGTCCATTCCTCTTTATTGGATGGCTACACTAGAGTTTCAGGAGCTCAAGAGGCAGTTAAAGGAGTTATAGACCAAAGGTTTCATCTAACCCAGTACTTCTCCTTGGGGTTTGCCAATCCTGTTTTCTAAAAATGGGGATGATACCCTTAGACTTTGTGTCGATTATCGGAAGTTGAACCAGTTCACGGTTAAGAACAGATATCCCTTGCCAAGGATTGATGATCTTTCTGATCAAATTCAAGGATCACGAGTGTTCTCGAAGATTGACTTGAGATCTGGATATCATCAGTTGCACATTAGACCATTGGACATACTGCTTAGAGTTTTTCAGAGCAGATATGGTCTATAAGAGTACTTTTTTATGCCGTTCGGACTCACGAATGTGCCAGCAGTTTTCATGGATTTGATGAATCGTGTATTCCACCCTTATCTGGATTCATTTTTGGTAGTCTTCGTGGATGATATCTTGGTGTACTCTCACACTTGACACGACCATGCCACACATATTGAGATCATTTTTAATACACTAAGAGAGCATTAGCTATATTATTTTCTCTCAATGTGCCACTATTGTATGGACCATAATCACTTATTGGGTCATATCATCTCAGAGGTAGGAGTTGTGGTAGACCCAGAGAAAGTGTGAGTAGTAGTTTCCTTAGAGAATCCTAATAATGTATTTGAGATACGGAGATTCATGAGGATGGCTAGTTACTAAATCCTCTTTATATAGGACTTCTCCTACTTAGCAGCACCATTGACGGGTTTGACTAAGAAGGGTCTGAAGTTTGTTTGGTCAGAGGCTTGTGAGACAGCCTTTTAGGAGCTGAAGGGAAGGTTGACATCAGCACCAGTCCTGATACTTCCAGAGCAAGGGAAGAGCTATACAGTTTACTGTTTTTTCATTAGGTACTGGGCTAGGAGCAGTATTGATGTAGGGTGATCGAGTAGTTGTGTACAGTTCTCGGTAGTTGAGGCCACATGAGAGGAATTACTCGACGCATGATCTCGAGTTGGCTATAGTTGATCATGTGTTACACTATTTGAGACACTATCTCTTGGGAGAGCATTTTGTGGTTTTTACGGTGCATAAAACCCTCAAGTAAATCTTTACCCAGGGTGACCTAAATTTGAGACAATGAAGGTGGGTTTAATACCTTCAATCCATCGACTTTGAGCTTTCCTATACACCTAGTAGGGGTAACACAGTTACTGAGGCACTGAGTAGGTGGACTCAGTTACAGGCAGTACAGGAGGCCAACGGTGAGTAGAAACTCATGGTTTTGTTCTCTGAGATGCATTTTGAGGTGCAGATAGTGAGGGGAAAACCTATCTTTCTTCCTTAGATGTGACTTATACCCTCCTGAATAGAGTGAGGATGAGACAACTATCAGATTCAGAATTCCTAGTTCTATGGGACTCGGTGGAAAGTGAGGACCCTCCTTTTTGTTGGATGATAGGCAATGACAAGGTACTGCATATCCATGGATGAGTGTGGGTTATAGGGGATATATGCGAGGAGTTGATGCAGGAGTTTCATACTTCAGCTTGGGCATTTCATCCTGGAGTTACCAAAATGTACCGTGACATGAGACGTCAGTATTGGTGGACGGGTATGAAAAGAGAAGTAGCTGGTTTTTTTACAAGATGTTCCACCTCTCAGAAGGTAAAGGAGGAGCATTAGAGGCTATCTAGACTGTTAAAGAATTTACCCATTCCAGAGTGGAAATGGGAGGATGTCATGATGGACTTCGTGATAGGGTTTCTGAGGTCACCTCAAGGCAATGATGTCGTATGGGTTTTTGTGGACAGACTTACAAAGATATCTCACTTTTTGCCAATCAATGAGACCTTTGGTGTTGATGAGCTTGGGAAGTTGTATATCCGAGAGGTAGTACGCCTTCATGGGGTATCTCATTATATTGTTTCGGATAGGGATGCCCGCATTACGTCTCGTTTCTGGTAGAGTTTTCAGAGGGAACTAGGTACATTGGTGCTTCTAAGCACAACTTACCACCCTCAAACTGATGGCCAGTCAGAGCGTACGATACAGGTGCTTGATTACTTGTTGTGTGCATGCGTCCTGGACTTTGGGGGCTCTTGGTAGAAGCACATACCCCTGAATGAGTTTTCCTACAATAATAGTTTTCAGGAAACTATTGAGATGGAATAATATGTGGCTTTATATGGTAGGCCATGCCGATCACCCCTGTACTGGTTGGAGGCAGGTGAGGCGGCTTTACTGGGACCACGTCTCATGCAGGATACATCAGAGCAAGTCCAGTTGATACAGAAGTGAATGTCTACTGCAATGTCTCATCAGAAGTCTTATGCTGATCGCCGCTGATGAACCTTGGAGTTCATGGTCGGGGATCAGGGTTTCTTACTTGTTTCACCGAGGATGGGACATAGGTATATCAGGAGATAGGGTAAAACTTCACCTAGGTATGTGGGGCCATTTGGGATTTGGGAGAGATTCGGGATTGTTGCCTATCGGTTGCAGTTACCATAGAGGTATCGGGCTATGCACGACATCTTTAATGTATCTCAGTTGTGCCGTTATCACTCAGACCCAACTCACGTCTTTCAGCCTGAGGAGGTTGTGCTTCAGGTCGATGCATATTTTGAGTGGTATTTGATTCATATTATTGATAAGACCATGAAGATTTTCCAAGGTTGGTCAGTTCCTCTCGTTCGACTGTTGTGGCAGTAAGGCCGAGTGCAGGACGAAACATAGGAGCCGGAGACCAACGTATGTGCTCAGTGGCTAGAGTTGTTCATAGCTGTATATTCACCACCCTTGTAAGGGAAATTCAGGGATGGATTGCTTTAATGGGGAAGTTTATAAGAACCCAGTTCTTATTTTTTAGGCATGGGTTTCTTCTTATCCCTTTACCTTAAGTGTTTTTACCAAATAAGGAAAATGTGAAAAATTCCAAAATTTTGTGGGTTCACACCATGTACTTTTCCACATGCCATGTACTTTCACTGTGTGGGATGACTAAACAGGGTGTGTAGGCCTGTCGGCGATGAAGGGTGTAAAAACTGACTACACGCCATGTACCTAGTATTTACACGCTGTGTACTCAGTCAGCATGTGAAAAGTAAGGTAGTGGAGGCATCTGTTAGTGGAGTGATAGTACACACCTCATAATCTGAAATACACGTCATGCACTCATGTCGATGGATGAACAGTGCCGCGATGGAAAGAAGCCACCAGAGAAACAGTTTAAAAAAATAAAAATTACACCCAGTGTACATGATAGTACACACCGTGTAGTTTTTTTATGCTTAAAACAGACAGTAGCCTTCTCATTTTGAAGAGGATGTAGTGAGTTCATTTGGAGCATGGGAGAGACGGTCAGACGTTGAAAGATCTCCCAACCGCATGACGAGAACCCAATTAATGCGCCATCGATCTCCTTTGAACCGCACTGGTAAGATCTTCCTTCTCCTAGAGCCTTTCTTAACAATTATTTAACTATGTAATGTTATTAGAGATTAAACAGATAAATTTTTATCTGAGATCTACGTCGTTCTCGGTTGATTCAGGAGGTTTCGTTCACGTATATTGATCAGAGGAGATCGAGGTAGGTGGTCTGATGTTTAATTCCAACTATTGTGTTTTTTTGTGTACCATTGTGTTACGCGTCCATGTTTGGGGTGTAATATAGTTAAGGCCTTGATTAATTAAATATTTAGAATTGATTAGGTAATTTAATGAATATGTACAACTTCTTTTTGGGATCATTGCTTGGATCGAGGGCCACCCCGTGGGTGTGTTCCCATGTTTAGCCGTTTGGCCAGGTTACCCGAGGGTATATAGTGATTTTAGAATTCTTTGAATTTCCTTGAGAGGAATTGTATATAAATTGCTTTCTTACGTGTTGGGCTCAGCCTGATTACTTGGTTATCCTAAGTGCGGTGTTTATTTTAGCATGGGGGAAACTCTTCTTATGCATGTGGGCAGTTGCTTCCGTGCCAGAGGTCATTATCTCATACGCCTAAGAGCAATATTTGTTATGCCTATGGGAAATCACCAGTGGGTATCGATTCTGATTACCTGAGGGTAATGTTTTCTGTGTTTGAGGACTCTGTTTATTTTTCATATTCACCGTGGTGATTTTTTATGTTATACCTACCATGATAAAGCACATGGTTGGTATTGTATTACCTTGTACTTGTTAGATAGCTCGTTGTTGTTTCACTGCCACATTGTTTAGGAGATTGTCGGCTGAGTTTTTTGTCTCGAGATCTTATAATTCAATTATATTGAATTGTTAAACATGGAAATGGAACTGGTAGAAATGATTAGATTTGAGTACTTCATAGTTTACTACTTCTCCATTACTGTGCACTATTGTTGCACAAATTCACTGAAAGTTGCCATGGGCCTTTGGTGGTTGCCTACTGAGATTTATTTCTCAAACCCTCTTTGGGTCATGTCTTTGGCCCAAATAGATTATATTGCAGTAGGCATGGATAAGGGAAAGGGTCCCAATACAGGTACTTGATTTGTTTCGGAGGAGTAGGAGAGCATAGGACTGAGCTTAGGATTGTGATGTTGCGGGGTTCCTACTGTGCTGTTTTATTTTTCTTTATTGTATTTGTCCCTTGTATTGAATTGTTCTTATTGTAGTGTATCCTATTTTGGATTATTTCTTTGACTTATGGACATAATGAATCATTATATATGACTTTTGGTATTTTCATTACTTCAGTACCTTGTCTATTTCAGCATTGGTATTGTTTACTACTTCTACTTTTGTATGTTTGTATTTGTTCTGCAGCGTTTCACTTTGACAAATGAGGGCATAGTTTCCCCACTATCAGACCTAGGCCCTCACTGCTAATCGGCAGCCTCTGTCATTTGAGGAAATGCGGTTGAGGTCATGTGACCAACTGGGTTCGGGGCACCCTTTGAGTGGCACCTAATCCAGGATGTTACATTAGACATATCATACATAATATATTTCTTCATAATAAGGGGAAAGGAAGAAAAATAAAGGGTGAGATGAAATGATCAGTGATAGTAAAAAAGGGACATAATTAAGTATAACACGAGCATAATAGTATGATAACATTAAAATAACATTTAAAAAACATAACCATCATATATAAAAACATAAAACTGATACCTGGAAAAACATTCATAAGTTTATAAGACATGAATTGTAAAGGAATTAAAGAACATGATCTTAGATAGGATAACATTGGAATAAGAGATAACTTTTTGGGATACACAAAAGAATATAAAATTGTGTTCATATTAATTAACACTCATTGTTAAGGAAATCATATTGGAATGGGTTCACCCCCAAAACCATTATAGAAGTCAAGGTTCACTCCTAAGACCGTCATAGTTGACAAAGTATTTTACAAAACTACATTCAGTCCCCATTATGTTCATGTCTATCTCATGAGACATAAATAATTAACCCAATTTATTGGAGAGAGGTATGTGTCATGAACGTCTCATAGTGAATATGACCCATATGTATTCCACAAAATCATAAATAATTCATCATATCATAACACATGAAATGAAATGTTTTTTATTAACATGTCATCATATCATGACCAGTGGAAAAGTTAGGTCTCATAAAACTTTCTTCATTTCATCCTAGAATAACTTATAAAAAGAAGTGTGTTTCATAAGAATTTAATCATATAATAAACCATGTAAGAGAATAGGTTTCCAAAACATCGTTCCATAAAAAACATAACCATTCAAAGAAAGATCATGAATTGTATCCTTGGATCATATCCCCGAAAATTCATATATAACATCAATATATATCATCTTAAATGATGAATTATTTTAAAAGATACTTTAAATCATTTATTAAAAAAACAATTATTTCCATTCTGAAAAACAACTATCACAAAAAAAATAAAAAAATGATATATCATTTTATTTTAAAATAATCTTATAATTTTATGAATGAATCTTCAAATAAATTATTTACCATGACGTTGAATAATACTCTACCTGTTAGAATAAATATTCCTTTGACATTTTCAGTAAAATACAAATGGTCATTAGAGGAAAATGACACGAGTATTCCTTTAAAAAAATTAACAAATTTGTAAAAAAAAATTAAAAAATAACTTTAAAATCGTTATAACACTTATTGGAAAAATTCTTTTGGAAAAAATAGATTTCTATCCTAAGAGAGAAATAAATACTAATTTTCTTAGAAACACGTTCCCAAATATGTTAAGCAAAAAATAGTGGAAAATGGTACTATTACTTGAAAATATCAACAATAACCTTAGGACATGAAAATTCATGAGAATTATTTATAGGTAGATCATAATATTTCAACATTAGTGACTTAATCATAAAAAATCCTGATTAAATATGTGATAAAAACATAAAATCATTAGCACTTGCTAACATTTAATCATAATCCCCATGAAGGAATAACATAAAATTAAGCATAAAATATCATGAGGATAAATAAATTTATGATATTAAATGAACAAATTTTTATATATTCACCTTGTAAAAGAATATAGGTGTGTGACATAATATAAGTCTCAAAGAAGAAAAATTGAGAAAAATATCTTACATTAAGTGTTTACTTCTATTGTACACAATCAAAACTCCTATATAAAAAATATAATCTAATTATAAATCTATTATAGAATAATATTTCTCTATATCATTCCACATATTATTTTTTTATGACCTTTTATTACTTTGTTAAAAATTCCATGTTAAAGTTAGGTATCAGGTAATAATTGCTTTTTTTCATATAAGTTTTTTATTTTTACTTTTCTGGTCCACATTATTTTATCCATGTTCTATAATTTATATAATTTTATACATGGTATAAATATAATATAAATTCTTTAATTTTTTTATATTAATTCATAATTTTTAGAGATAGAAAATGAAATGCACCATTTAAGGTGACGATAAGTCGTTTGTTTGCATGAACGTTGTTTCCATTTTCTTGTCGGATGAAAAAAAATAAAGTTAAATGATATATTACCATTAAATAATTATTTAAATTTCATATATATTGCATATTTACATTAAACCAATACTTATTATAAACTATTTAATTTTTTAAATACTCACATCACTTCGCGAGGGAGTAGTCCGCCATACAGACATGTGACATTATCATATTCCCACAAAATGGAGAGTATGAAATTATGTGTAATATACTAATACTAAAAGTTTAAGAATATCATAAATAAAATATATATACAATAAATACATCACTATTTCTTTTCTTGAGAGGTGGTAATGGAAAAAGTGAATGACTTCAGTTCGAGAGGTGGCATTCTGCCATACAAACAAAGGCTGATTTTGTAACCGATTTGATGGAAGGGGGGATACTTGTACATAAAAAACTTAGTAGAAAAAAATATTAGTATATATAATATAATAATTGTATTATTCCACTATTTTATCATAAAAATATAAGGATTCTAAGGAGGAAATAAAACAAAAATCCCCTATTAATAAATGTTACCTCTTTATCTAATATATTCTATAGGTTTGCACCTAAATCCTTCCAATGTTGGACTTTTCTAAAAAATAATGATTCTAGTATGGTAGTAGGTATGTTTCTAGGTGATTTAAGTATGTATTTAGTTATCCTAATAGGTTTTATGTTGTGAATTATAGAGTATAAAGGGTGGAATTTTATAAGTAAGGTGAATAGCACACTTGTAGTTTTTTCAAAATAAAAAGTTGTACCCATGTTTTCACACACCAAAATGGTCCCAATGGGAAAATATTAGACTCGTAGACATGATTAAGTCTAAATATAGCCATAAAAAAAATATTTTATAAAAGTTTATATATTTTTTTATACCATATATTTTTAGTTTAACCCCTAGTAAACACATTATTACAATAACCGCGAGAAATAATTTTTACATTTATTTTATTAATTTTGGTAAACAAAATTAAGTTTAAATTATTATATGACATAAATTATCATAATTCAAAATATATAATCCATTTCAAAAAATTCCATTCAACAAAGTTGTAAAAATTAATTTAAAATTTATCCCGTAGAAATGATGAGAATACGCGTTTTTAAAGAGAAAATGTTCAAAAGTATAAAAGTTTTTATATAAATAATAAAAATTAATTTGATTACAATGACCAAAATTGTATAAATGTGTCTATAACTGAAATAATTTCAATTTAGAACCAATTTTCAATTTATTTTAAATTTATATATAATGTAAAAAATATGTAGTTTTTAATTAAAATTCAATATAATTAACTATTCATCAAGAAATAATTTTTAAGGAAAATTCCAAAAAATTAACCCAAACTTAATTTCTTATGATTGTTTTAAATAATAATTTTATTTTGTCAAATAATGTTTCTGAATATGTAAAAAATTAATTTTAATAATGATCAAAAAAGTGATTTATTTTTTTTGATAAAATAGTATTTTCAAAACATATTGACATTTCTAAAAAATTAAACTTCATTTTATCAATATGTTATCTTTATATAAAACCATTATAATAAATATTTAAACATTATTTATTACTATCAATATGTCTATTTTTAATGCCAATGCCATAATGGCTGCATTTGAATAATAATATTAATGATATATTACAGTTAGTTATAACTCAGTCTCATAAGCTAAATTAGTATTGCCTATCACAAAATCATAACTTGGTGTTGTGTGTAATTAAATATAACAAATAAATTAAATTTATTCAAAAGAATTTATAAAACATTGTAGTGTTACACATTTTATTCTTATAATTCCTAAATAATAATAAATTAAATAATAATACACATTTCCTAGAAATATATTCTTTAAAACCAATATTCTATCATAAGTAATATTTAATCTTTCGGTTTTAGTCAGAATTTAAAAATATTTGTAATAATGTTTCATTTACCAGTATAATAATTTATTTCATTTAGTATAATAACATATAACTATTCAATTTAGTTTAGTGTTGGGTGTATCAAAATATATCATACCACCATATTATTTTAAGGGAAATACATACAGAGATCACAGTTTATTACATTATACCATACTTCATAGAATTTATCTCTGAAAACTCCATTACTCAAAAAAACTAAATATGGTTTTTACACTCATTAGTTCTTTAGGTTCCCATGTGGATTCCTAAAATTTTTTTCCCTTGTATCAAATTTAATAGATTATTGGTCGTGATTCATAGTAATTTATCTCTATGATATACGATCTCAACTAGTTGTTACATATATATTAGATGGTTCTCTAGTTGTAAAACCTTTGAGTTTTATTAGTTGTGAAGGTTCAGGTATCTACTTCCTCAAAAGTGTTACATTGAACATGTCATGTACATGTAAAAGGTTTGGAAAAAGTATAATATGATAAGATATTATCCCCAGATGACCATTGATTTCAAAATGGGAAATATATCTTGGGGTCAATTTTTACATATTTATGAACCTCTTAACCCTCTTTCCAAGTTAATTTTATTCTAATAACTTATATCCATCTTCACAATAAAAATAGAATCAATAACCATGAATGTATATTTATTTAAATATTTTGATGATTTGATATGTCACTGATTGGTTTGAACAGTATATATAATTACATGAATTAGATCTGGTCTGAATAGATTCCCCACTACAACCTCAACCTAGCATGTTGGTTTTCTATAACTCTTTCCATATAAAACCTTATATGGTTCCATGTTAATTATATAATTAAAATTCATGTTATATAAAAATTATTTTATGGATTATTAGTGATCAAAATATCTTTCTAAATCCATTTCATAGAATCTTAACAGATGATCTAGAGTTTTAATTGTCCCTTTATATAAAAAATATTCATTAAGATAATTACCAATACCATAATTATCTCCATATTTAATTATTGTTGAACACTTCCCTATAACTTATTAGTAAACCTCATATCCTGATTTGATAAAATGGAAAATGGTACTCCACGTAGCCTTACCACTTCCTTTATTTATATCGTATCATGTTAACCAACTGAGAAATCATCTCAGATTGAAATGAAATATATCAAATTCATAAGGAAATTAATTTAAATAAAATAAATTTTATGGACATTAAATTACTTTTTATTTTATATGATGAATTTTAGGATGATATTCTCCCATTTCAATACAAGTATGGAAAATTTTTGTATCATATCTATTGAAATAAAACATATATCCTTAACTTGTAGGGAAAATGATCACAAAGATACATACATTAAAATCTATATATTCATGTTTTCCAACCAAAAATGATTCATGTGATATTTATAAAACATTTTTCTTCTATGATTGGAAGAAAATGATAATATATTTGAATAAACTAATAAAATCATCTTTAATTTTTGTTTTTATGTTACAATTATTCATCTCTTTAGTCATCTAATTTTATTATTGTGATGATTAATCCCTACAATAATATTTGTGTTCTTCTATGGCTCCATATCTAACTTTTACAACTCCTTGATCTTTTTATGGATAGATGGTCAACTAGTTATTTGGTTAATATAGGATTTCCCACTTTCCCTTTTGATTTTTTATTCCATACATTTAAAATTCTTTTGTTGTTGGGTCTCCTTAAATACTCAACATGGATAATGTAGCTTGATACTTATTGATTATATAAGAAACTGAATTATTCTCTTTTTTGGTCTGGTAAAATATTTAATTGATATATTCCATGATCAACTCTAATAATATCCTTTAGAATAACATTAACACTATCTATGTGAATAAATACTTTATGTTCTTTTGATCATTTTATATATCACAATTTTCAACAAAGAGAAAACTTATGTGTATCTATAATGAAAATAAAACCAAAACTAGATCAGGTCATGTGTTAGATAATTTTTCCCATCAAATATTAATTGATATGGGGTATATGCTACCACTATGTCATTTTTCATAATAGAACATGAAAATACCTTCCTTTATGAATAACAATATATCACAAAAAAATTCTCTCCAATAGAGTTATGTGAGTATAGATGCACTAACCTAATTTCTATAAATATGAATTTAAATTTTCAAAAAATTCATCTATCTAATGAAACCCGACTCCTTGTTATGTTAACATTGTTAATGGAATTGACAGTCTAAAGAAAGCCCTCAAAATTTATAGATAGCACCCAACTAATAAAAGAAAACTATGGATCTCACTTACGATTTTTTTCTATTAGATTCTTCAATTACATCAGTCTCTTAGGGATCCATTGATATATCCTTATTACTAATTAAATATCCATATAAAGACACTTTATGTAGCCACAATTCACATCTTCTAAATATTTTGTAAAGCTTCTCCTTTAAAAATTCCTTCAAAACAATTCTCAAATGATCTTCATACTCTTACATTATCATAAAATGTTTGATAGTATGACCTATACAAGATTCCACAAATTGGTCATTCTAATCTATAAAATGATTATTAATAAAATCTATGAAAATAGTGAGGTCAAATATAAGTCTAAATGGAATCAGAATTAATTTATTGTGTCTACACATTGTATTTTTGTATTTACTGGATATATCATATTATTTATCCGAAGTTGATTATATTGAAATCAAATTTTGATCATTGATAAATAATGCGATCCTCATAATTAATCAAACAAGTATTCAATACTTAGTAGATGATGAATGATCTTGATTTAGATCATGGTAATTTTATGAAAATGAATATAGATATGTGTGGATTTATTTTTCTTATCCATAAGGATAACCAATATACCCCATGGAGAATAACTTTGGATTGCAAAATCCATATCCATATACTCCTCGAGTTTGTTTTACAATTTTTGAAACTCAATCGGTGCCATTCTGTATGGATTTATTTATATAGCCCCAACATAAGGTAAGTATTTTATTGAAAACACAACACCATGTTCTTACATAACGACATGTGATTATTCTATAATTATATTTAAATATAGTGGGGAAAAGTAAATATTTATTTCCTTCTAATCCATTTGATCCCTAAATCCCTCATTGTCTGGAAAAAATCCCCATATAATAGGAATTACTTCTATTGTGTTTTTAAAATTATTCATGCATTGATACACAATTGTGGGTTGATTTAGTATATGAAATACTATTTACATGTACTTGTAGAAAATATTGTATCTATGTAGGGAGAATTAATCCAATCCCAATTTTCCATCAAATACATATGAAGGAAGAATAAAAATATTTTAAGGAAGATCATTCTAAAAAACATCAATTGGAGAATAATTGTATACATTAGATTAAATCATCACACTATTGGTAGTAATCAAGAGTAATTCAATATAATTATATTGGGGTGTTTATTTTATAATAATTTAAAACATTACAGAAATTCTGAAGATGGTAGAATAAGACTCAAAAAAGACATTTTTAGTACAAGATTGGATGATTAATGTAACATTTAATATATCATTTTTATGCCCCTATTCATAATTTGGAATGTGTATGATTTTCCTTTTTCCCTTTTATTTGGATTCTAGTTATATCATTTGTCATAATTAACCCTTAGTTTTGTGAACATTGTTTGTCTAATTCCCATAGTCTTTACAATTGAATATTAGAATGTGGGTGGTGCATTATATAGATCATTATCTTCATACTCTTCATTGGTTATCCTCTTCACATCAAATTTTATTTAATGTGTGAATTGAAATTCTATTAAAAACATGAATTATTTATGTTACCCCCTCTTGACACCACTGAATTTTTTTCATACACTTTGTCTCAAAATTCATTGTTGGATTCCCATTTTCTATGAGACTGCTCCATAATGAAGGATACATGGAAAGACCCCTCTCCCGATGTGTTGACCTTGGATTTCCAAGATCATTGATAAATAATATTTGTTGAATCAAAATTCAATTTTCAAGTTTAATCCAAGAATACATGGTGTATGCAACATCTAAGGAAGTGTATATCTCTTTGAGATCTTTGATTTGACTTGTCACGGATCCCAAACAGACTTACAGAACAATAGTTATGGAGCTTGGATGATAGATAAATTTTACAAAAGGATTTTCCTCACCAATGCAATGGACATACGCAATGGAACTAGGCAATGGACATACACAATGGGCCTACACAGAGGACCTAAACAATGGACCTATGCAGAGGAACTATGCAATGTACCTATGTAATGGACCTATGCAATGGATACGCGCAATGGATCTACAAAATGGTCCTACGCAATGGACTTGTGTGGATGAACTAAGAGTAAAATTGTTTTTGACTATCCACTCACCTTGACTATAAATAAGACCCTTGGGCTCTCCATTTAATAGGCAGAAAAAGTTAGAAGAAATTCTGAATCTCTCAATGCATATCTCCTTTTCCCATGTTGTCAAAAAACTCCAGTAATTATTTGAAACAAGAGATAAGATAGAATTAAAGGGGAGAAAAGTGGTTCAACATACCATTAGGGTCTAGAACACATTGTGATGGGATAATGGACAACGTCAAGGGCCAACGCAAAGCACCTGTGTGATGCACCATGGAAGGGAACATGGATGACGCACCTGGGCGGTGCACCTGAATGACCCCACTGGTCCATACCGTAGGGACTGCACCCCCTCACCCCCAGTCATGACCACTGACGGTCCCTTCTCTTTTGTTTTATGACCCCATTAAAACTGGTGATTCGCGTCGTGAACTTTTCAGGTCGGGTCGACCACCTTTTCCATTGCACCCTTCATGTGGCCCAACTTCTAGCCTTGGAATACCAAGATTTCAGACACTCTATCACACTCAATTAAGTTCCTTGAGTTGACATACTCCTCTTGGTTCCTTTCACATGTTATGAGTTTGAACTTTCTTTATGGATTCCTTAAGTAACTTTAGTCAATACACTCATCAAACCTCATCATCTAACTCCTATCCCAGGTTAAACTGCATTGGAAATCTTCCTTAAGAGCAATCCCTAACCTGTCTCAATTGGGAAACCTTCTTAGGAGCAAGCCTCAGCCAATTTCAAATGTGAATCCTCATTAAGAGTAAGCCTTTCACAATGCTAAATGGGCATCCTCCTTAGGATTAATCCCCAACCCAACCTAGAATCGGCATCCTCCTTAATAGTAATAACTAACAAATACTAAACATGACACTCCAACTGGGGTAAGTCCCTAATCATCAGTGAGTCAGGCCGCATGACCATTAATGTCATCCTATATTAAAAGGGTCATCTCTCAGCGTCCTTTTCCACCATCACCTCGGCCTCGTCCTCCCTCATCATCGTAGGACCATCCTTTTCCACCAGCGGAGGAGGAAAAATGTTTTTGTTCCTTTTTTGAGTATTTAATATCCTCTTTTTTCTCAAAGCAATAATGAATCATGTTGGCATAGATATTTTTCATCATCAGAACATTTGCACAAACATACCACTAGAATGAACTAGGAGAACTCTGATTCCCATCAAAATTTGGATATGTAGGAATCCTTCTTATGGCCTGAGCTCCATATCATTTCATCCATAAAAAAGACATCCTTCTCAGGAATTAAGAAAAAATTTATTTTTTCCAACGAATTACACTCTCTTATGAGATTCATCGAACAATGTGGGATTTAATTCCCAATCCATGTGGGATATATAGGAAGCATCATTAAGGTTCAAACCCGATAGTTCAAAATAACCTTGTCCCCCCTAGTCCATATTCCCAATAGGGTATAATCCATCTTGGAAACTCATGTCTTTTCCAATTTCCTTAGCCCACTTAATCATAAGTCCCACACCAATATTTGACTAAGAACCTTCTTCTTAGATGTCCTTAACACATTACATTAAAAAATATGGCTAGTTCCTGATCACATGAACTTAGAAGGTTTTATGTGTCCCATTAAGTGGCACCAACCTATGATAGCTCTTACTTCTTTCTTAAGGATACATAGGTAGCCCATTTATGGGTATTCTCCCAGCATAAAAACAAACTTTCATCTCCCTAGATGATAATAAATTCCAGACTACCCGTACTGAGTGGCTTAAAAACCAGTATTATCATAAAAATGATCAAAAGAATCTCTAAATAATATAAGACCGGATACATTCTATGGATAACCTCAAATATAGGTGGATGTCTCTATTAATGAAAAACCTCAAATACATATGGATGATTGAAAATTTCACACATGCAAATAATTGACTGAGCATTTCAAGGAAAACCTATGTTATACATGGTAAATTAATAAGGATTCATGAAAATATCACAAATCTATAAGAGATTCCTGGAGTAGGTAATAATTCCCCCCAAAAGGGTGTGTTGAGTCCTACCTCCCATCCTCTTGACTAATTTATGTTCTTATGTATCGTAGGTTCAAACCTAACAAACAATAGACTTTGGAATGAAGGTCTCTTTGGATAAAGAACCCTTGGATGTTTCTGGTTCCATAAAAAGTTCTAATGGAAACCACCCAAAAGTAGTGATTTCCAATCTGAACACACATTATAAGGGACAAAAAACACCCCACTATGTGATTTTGGTATTTATTTTTTATTATTTAATGATCCAAAGGATTTTAATATTTTTCCATTGAGTATTGGCCCAAAAAATAGAAATTTTGTCTTTTTTTATTCTATTCATTGTTAAGGCACACAGTTTGAAGGAAAGTGTGATTTTACCCTTACATTGTATAATTTTTTGTTATTTTAATTCTATGTATGGTTTTTCATCAATGGTGGTTCACATTTAAGATCATATTGTGCAAGTCCTAGGAGAAATCATGAAGTGCCTCTGGTGAGTCTGGTGTTTAACACATAGGTTTGTAATAGTTAGGTAAATCATGAAAAAATAATTTGAATGGGACCTATATTTTTATAGTTGAATTTTTCTTCATTGGAGTACTATTTTTCCAACCATGCAGAATCTAATTTTGAACTATGTTAGTTTTGGTTTTGCTAGGAAGAGGTCAGCACACAGTTGGAATATGGTTTGGAATACCATGTGTCCAAACCATGCCTCTGGTCAAGATTAATTAAAAGTGTCAATTGAATGTGTTTCCTAGTTTATTTTAATTCCTCATCCATCCATTACTAACCCCCACCCTATTACTCAAACATTCTAGGTTCACCCTCCATGGGAACACCCTAGCTTCTTCTTCAATTTTGGTTATCTTCCACCAAGGATTCGTGTGGGTTCGTCCCAGGTAAGTCCCTCTAAAACTCTCCCTATGTTTTAATATTATATTCCCTTAATTTATAATCCCCCATGTACCAAAATAATCATGTGGGTAAATTTTAGGGTTGGTTTTTGTCCGAATCATGGGGATTTTTCCTTACAGATACTGTATAGGTAACATCATCACTTTTGGGAGTATTCTCCATTGTAGGTGAAAAATTCAATCACGATCATCATTGAACTAAGATATATGTCTTTTTTTCAATAATTTATATTAATAGAATTTAATTTATTATTTTTTAACACTTTTCTTCATCAATTTTAGTTATATTTATGAACCATGAGGGTTTAATTTGTTTTAAAAATTTATCTTAAAACATTTCATGTGATAGAGAGCCATGCAAATTGTATTTAAAAATTCCATAGTGGTTTTTAAGAAACGATATTTTTTATAAGTGGTGATGATAAATATCTTTATTTTTTAATGTATTCTTATATTAATTCGTTTCCAAACCCTATTTTGTGCATGTTTTTATTGTGTTAAAAATTATTTTCATGGATTTTTTTTATTTTAAAGGCCATATGTAACCATTGTTTTCTTTAATTAAAACAATATTAAAACCTTGTATGATTATTATATAAATGATTAAAGATTTTAATGCTTTATATATTTCTAATTGAATTGGTTTATTTAAAAAATGTTGTGTTATCCCACGAGGATTTCATTTTGAATCATGTTATGGAATTAAATATTTTCAAATGCAATTAAAAACGGGGTGAATTAGTTCAAATTTTATTTTCAAGGGTATTTTGATAAATTTAATTACAATAGTGTATTGGGTTTTATTTATTAAATTATAAAATTGATTTGTCTTCCAATTATGTTTTGAAATGAGTGGGTCCATATGGAATTTCATGGGAAAATAATTTTCAAAATTGGTGTAAAACCCTAAAAAGCCCCATTAATTCTTTTGTATTATTTTGGAATGTGATACCAATAAAGGATGTTTATTATTAATTAATTTTTATATGATTATAATATAATATATATATGGGGATTCTTATTATGAAGGTAGTAGGTGATGGGTGATTTATTTTAAAATGTTTTATACTTGAGTCGAGTAATTTTTTATTATAATTACCTCTGTTTTGACTGGACTTGTATGTATCATGTTGATAGTACATGACTAGTGTGTGGGAAAATCATTTTCAAAAGTAGGGTTTTCTAGGGATTCTCTACCTAGATACTTCATGATTTTTATACCTGAATAAGTGGTAATTCACTATGCTATCAATTCCTTTTTATATGATCCCTTTGGTGAATAAATCCAAGGGGAATTACTTTAATTAATCTCGTAGATAAATAAATTTCAGATAAAAAACATTATTTAATCCCATAGATAATGGTGTTACGGGGACATTAAATGTGTGTATTTTAGTGGTACATTTTGGGATATTGATTGGGTTAGTAATGTCATTATATGTTTGTTTTTGTGAGTTTGGGTACTATTATTACTAGATCCTAGTGACAATTCGCATGAGACTATGATCCTTTTTTTTATTTTGAGTTTTTTTATCATTGTTCTTCTATTTTATCCCCATTTGGTTTATCAAATTTTAGAGAACATAGGTTATTTTCATTTTCCCCTTTTTTTATAAAATGGAATTGTTTCTCCCGGCATTGTACTTTTTCCCTCCTTTGAGTGGTTTTTTTCCCAAATGTTTCCAAAATAGATTATAAAATGTTTATTAGGAATGAAAAAAAAGGAAAGTGTGATTTTATATTTTTTTCAAATAATTTTAATTATTATTTGGAAAAGTTATCTCATGGGAGAATGGAGAAATGGTTTGTTTTTGAAACTCTAAGTGTGTGTGAGTTTTTAAAATGAGGTTTTAGGGCGATGTCCCTAGTATTATTGAATGATACTATTTAAAGGGTTTTTGAAAAAAACTTATGTAAATGTAAATCCTCTTCGAATATTTAAATAGTTATTTAAAAATCTAGTGTTTATAAAATCGATTTAACCTGGGACATTAAAAAGGTGTTTCTTCCAAGTGGTATTGGTCGGGGAAAAGTATTTTCTAAGATATTAACTATATTTATTGAAAATCCTAAAAATCTTTTTATCACAATTTTGATGTGCAATTGTGTATTTTGTAATGTGTTGTCCAAATTATTTATTTATTATTATTTTAACTAGAAGTTATATAATGTAAAATTAAAGTAATTACTATGATTATATTAGTTTTGGTGACCTATAGGGGTTTTAGATACCACCTATATTTTATAAGTTTAGGTTTTTTCTAGTTGATTCCCCAAATATGATATTCCAAGGGATACACTCTTGGGGATTGAGACTGGGTGTGACTTGGAAGATCATAGGAGTTTATATAGGTATTTTATTTTGGTTGAGTTTTTTAGTCTATTTGTACTATCATATTTTATGTGCTAAATATTAAGTGTGTTTTTAATTTGTTTATTCATGTATCAATTGTATCGTGTTTGGTTGTTTTGTTTTATTTATCTCCAGTTTCATTTTTATTTATTTTATATCCATTGGTTGTTTATTATTGGTTTTTGAGAGATAAATAATTATCATGGTTAGTTATATTATATAGAGGCACTTGTTACTAGCCCATTGGTATTGATAATTAACTATGTTTCATGTAGCAGACTAGGTTGGGAGTTGGGTAATATTAAACCTTGTGTCTGTTCATTGCAATGTGGGATAATATCTAGGTTCTCAGTGGGCCCTATGTTTTAAAACTCCCTCTTACTATTTGATGTTATATTATTTTGGAGATAATGTTGTTAGTACATGGGAGGTAGGTGTAGGGAGAGTTTCATAAGAACTTTATCTCCTTGAGCATTGAGATTCCCTGGCCAGTTGGGATTTTTCTTTGATTATAGTTTTCCATTTGATTGCATTGTTATATTTTGGTTTGATGTCAATTCCAGTTGTTCTAGATCCTCAATTACATGTCATTTGTTTCTATGAGGGTTGTATGTGATGTTATTTTATGTTGGGAAAGAAAGAATTCAATATGTGTGGTTAGTTAATTAGGTTAGAAAAACATTTCAGAAACTAAATTATTTAATTTGGACATGTTCTATGGACTATTATATACTTTTCCTATGGTTTTCAACCATGTGGCCAACTAAGTGACAATTTCTCAACCTGAATTATTTTTCTATTTATAATCATTGATTCTTTTGATTCATAGTGTTTATTGGGGAAATATAAAAACAATCATTGTTGGTATTGTGATATGATGGTATCTTTGGATGGAGTTTTTTGGTTATGGATTTTGTTATTCTTTTATTTATGTATATTTGTATGTGGTGTGAAATTTATTTGTGTGGGTGAAAATTCCATTTCATGAGAAAAATAAATTCTATTTTAAAATAACATTACCGATTTTTTGTAAGGAGATATTTGTTTCTTAAAATGTTATTAAATTTATTATTTCGTTTCGATGTTTGGAAAAAAAATGTTTTACATGATTTTAATTTTTTAAACATTGTTCACATAATTTTTTAAAGTATGGGATTTTTATTTTAAGGGAAACTAGAATATTAAAAATTTGGTATTTTACCCTTGGTATGTTTATTTCCAAAGATTAATTGATTTGAAAATTTTTTAAAATTGAAAGTGTGTGGTTCATTTTCAAATCTATAGTTATATTTTGGTTTAAAAAATATGTTGTTGGTTTTGAAATCCTATTTGGAAAAATTATAAAATTAATCATGCCAAGTAAGGGAAAGAGGTTTGAATTGTAAAAATTATTTTTGTTAGGTTTAGAAGGAAAGAAGGAAAAATTTAATGGTTCCCCAGTTTTCTATATGAGATTTTTGGGACATGATGAACTGAGGTTCTATGTCTCATTTTCTTTAACAGATGCCTCCCAAAAAGGTCCAGTGTGGAAGTAGAGTGTTTATCCCATGGGTTCTTCCTCATTTTGTCCAACACTACCCCAAATCTAAATGTAGTGACATGTGTGGTTTCCTTTTAGGGTGATATAACTTAGATTTATTTTGAGGTAGTTCTTATTTAGTATCTCCTTTATAGATTGTTAGGTTTAGTGGTTTAGGGATGTTGAATTTGGTATGATGGTTGGACTAGTGAGGGTCTATTTTTCTAATTAAATCTTGTCTGATCTTATGTTATGAATGTTTCCTAGCTCACTCTTAGAATCATATAGTGATTTATGTATGATTTTACATCCATTGGTTTATCGTTTGGGTGTTTAGTTTTATAACATTTGGATGATGTACTGTTTCTATGTTTATACTCATTGACTATTGAGTAGTTTTGTCTTGTAGAGGATTTAGCCTAGTTTTTCTTATATTCTTCATTGGTTTCTCACTATAGGATGTGTTCCTTTTGTGAATAGAACATTTCATGTCACTTTTTGATGTTATTTTTTCCCCTTGTATGGTGTAGATAATGGGCTGATTGTTTCTTTCTAGTTTTGATACATCAAAAACATGAGCTACATATAGGGGTATTTGGGGGTGTAGATTTGTTTCCTTTTAGTCAATTCATTCTAGTGAGGTGTGTATTACATTAGAACTACAATGGTATGGAATTATAAGATATTATATCTAAACACACTCACATGCTAAATGTAACTATAAATTAAGATCCCTTTCATTTTTTCTATCAAGGCATGTTTTTAATTATTGATATCCTTGTTCGAATTCCATGGATTTATGATTTTCTTTTTTTATATAGGGATATTTTTTGAGTAATTTCTCTACTTATATTATTGAACATATTTCTTGTGGGTGGCTTCAAATTGGAAATTTTGGTAACATCTTTTTGAATATTTTAGAGAATCATTTTTTTAGAAACATCGTCCTATTTTTGGAAAGATGTTGCTAATTGTTCTAATATTTTAGTTTGTTTATAAATGGTGGGGGAATGATGTTCTATCTTCATTTAATTGGATCCACTATTTGATTGTTTTTTATCACATTTTCTTGATGATTTACTCGGTTCCTTCAGGATATCTCCTTTTTCTAGGATTTCTCTTAGAATTCATTCTCTTTGGACTTTTACTTTCACCTGAGACGTTATAAGGGTATAAAGAATTATGTTGGAGAGAATTATGACACCCACTCTATGGTGCTAGGTTTCTATATTTTATGAGTTTGAGTTTTGTTTAAAATTTATATGGAGTTTTGGAATAATAAATGGAATTTTGTGTTTCATTATATGAATAGTTAAGGAACACAATTTAAAGGAAATTGTGTTTCTTACCTTACATTGTATACTTTTTAGTTATTTTTGTTCCTATGCAAGGTTTTTCAATATGAGTGATGCAGGATTATTTCCAAACTATGAATGTACTAGGAGAAACTATGTGGGGCCTTTGGTGAGTCTGGGGTTTAGTGAATATATTTTATATGGTTAGGAAAAACATGTGACAAGCAAGTGAATTGTATTTATATTTTGACAGTTACATTTAGAATAGTTAGAGCACAGTTTTTTCGACCATTCATTATCCAATGATAACCCATGTATGCTTTTTTATAGGAAAAGGACCGTACAAAACTAAGAAAAAAGTGTGGCCAACAATGTGGACTACCCTGATTCATTATAAGTGTAAACTACATTTTTAGTCCTCTTTGATTTAAGTATCAATCCCTCCATTTCTTCTCCCACTCCCTCGAATGGGTCAAGCACACCCACCATGGGAGTTCCCTCCCTTATCTTTAAATTTTGGTGATCTTACACTATGGATTCATGTATATTCAAAACGGTTATGTCCCTTTAAACCTCTCCCACTTTTATATTCTAATTTTCCATTTATTTATAGTCCCACCCACCTCAAACAAAAATATTTCTAGGATCTATTTTTATGGTTGGGGTTAGTCTGAATCATGGGGATTTGTTCCTGAATAGGTTGTATAAGGAACTTCTTCACTTTTAAGAGTGTAATTCATCAAGGGAGAAAACATCATGCATGATCATCATTGAAATGAGTTTTGTGTTTATTTCTTATCTCATTCTAATATAATCCTTTCATTTCAAATTGTTTTTAAAAATTATAATCAAATTTATGATATATGTATGAACCATGAAGGGGCCAAATTTAATAAAAAAGCGATGTTTAGTCTTGGAATGTGATAAGGATACTTGAAAACTATTTATAAAAATGCATGAATATTTTTTAAAGATTTTTTTGGTTATATAAGTGGAGGAGAGCACTAGATTGATGTTTTAAAAAATTATTATGTTAATTGGTTTTCAAAGAAATATTTTGGGTTTGATTGAATGTGTTAAAATTCTTGGAAAGGGTTGTTTGATTTTTAAGGGGTGAGTTAACGATTTTTTCTTTATTAAAAGATTTTTTTAACATTTTTTGATTCATATATCAATGTTTTAAGGTGTTTATATTTTTTTTATATTTTGAAATCAGTTGTCTGATTTCCTAAGGATTGGTTATAGCATGAGAATTATATTTTGAATCCCATTTTGGCATTGAATATTTTCAAAGGAATTTTAAAATGGGTTTAATGAGTTCTAATTTTAGTGTCAAAGTTATTTTGGTAAAATTTAATCAAATGGTTTACTAGGGTGGAATTTTTAAATGGAATTTTTTTTTGGTATTTCATGCATGTTTGGAGAAGAAAAGGCCCATATTTTTTTTAATTGTGTTTTTATAAAATATATGATACACTATTAATCTCATTTCGGTCTTATGCTCTATTTTTTCATATTACCCCAGGATTGGATTATTATTATTAATTAATTTTTATATGATTCTTATGTTAGATGTATATGGGGTTTCTTATTTTGGGGGTAGGAGGTGATGATTGAGTTATATTCAAATAATATTTCCATCAGTGAAAGTATTTTTTATTGTTTTCACCTCCATTTTGACATGTTATTCCTTTACTAGAAAGATTGTATATGGAATTTATTGTGGTATAAACCTAGTGTGATTTTGGGTGGACTTGAGAACCTCCACTAAGCATCTACGAGATGGTTAGGCCAAAAGGATTTATATTCCCCTTTGCTAGAAATTATTTTTTATGTAATCCCCTATGAGAAAGAGTCCCATGGACATAACATAGTCAATTCCATAGATGAATGATTTAAAGGAATAAAACTATATTTTATAATATGGATGACATTGTTCCAAGTATGTTATCTTTGGGTAATTCTTTAGGACTTCCTAGGAAGTAGATAATTTTAGTATTATCATCGTAGTTTTCTTCTCTCCAGTTCAAGCCTTTTTATGACTGGATCATTGTGATGATTCACATAACATAATGATCATTTTTAGTGTCATTTAGTGGATTTATATTTTTTACATTAATTCCAACACCTAGAAGTTTATATCATTTTCTAAACATATGTTCTTTTTGGTTTTCCCCTTCATGTGTGACTTGACATAGTGGTTTATAAATGTGTTCTTTTTTCCTCCACTTTGTGGTTTTAATTCAAAATTTTCAAAAATGTTGTTATGAATTTTTTTAAAAAATGAAAAATATAAATCATGATTGTAGTATTTTTTAAACTATTTAAATAATGAGTTTGAAAAGTTCTCTCAAGAGACAATAGAGAAATTGTTTTTCTAACTCAAAGTATGTGTGGGTTGTGAAAAGGGGGTTTTAGTCCAATGTTCATTGTCTTATAGAAATATTTTTTTGAAAGTGGTTTTGGAATATTTTGTGGAAATGTGGATCCTCTTTGACTTTATAAATTTTTACTTCTAAAATAGGTGTTTATAAAATGGTTCTAATGTTGGTTTTTGAAGTGGTGTTTTGACCAAGAGGTCCTGGTCATGGATAAGTATTATCCATGTGATTTTCTTCATTTAATGAAAATCATGAAAAACATTTTTGATAACATGTTTTATGTGTTCTCGTTTATTTATTAATTCCCATTGAAATGTATTTTTCTCCTTTATTTAAAAATAGTATTTTAAAGAAGTAATATGAATTCAATTACAAAGATTTAAAGGGTTGTGGTGACCTTGTGGGATTTGGTTTCATGCATATATTTTATAATATTAGAGTTGTTTTATATATTTCTCTTTATTTAATCTTCCAAGGGAGATATCATAGTTGATTTTGACAGTAGTTCACTTGGTGGATCTTAGGATTTAACGTTGATATTTTCTTTTATTTTATTTTTGTATTCTCATTCAGACCATAATATTTTTCCATTTTACTTGTGTGTTCTTGTTTCCACTATACTTTTATTTTATTCATTAGTTTTATTATATTATGATGTTTAGATTTATTTATATCTATTTGTGTATTTATTAATGTTATTTTTGTTTCATATTTATTATTTGAGTATGTGTGCTAAATTATTTACATCTTTCATTTTGTGATGATGAGGAACTAGTTGCATCCAGTAGGGATCAAGAATAAACTTTGGTCCATATGGTGTACTAGTCGACTGTAACATCCGGATATTTTATGAAATATATTATTTAAATTTAATTTAAATTATTTAAAATATCTTTTTACATAAAATACAATTTTTTCCTTGAATCACTTGGAACGCCATGTTTTTCTTGTGTGGCATGCAACATCGACCGCCTTTGATGAGTTATGTTACCCACAAGCCCGAGTCTTACTGGACAAAAAATTAATAATAATAATATTATTATATTTATCAATAATATTCTGAAATAGAAAAATTTAAATATACAATCTAAAATTATGAAAATATTGTTTAAACTTATTTATAAGATGATTTCATCATCTACCAATTCATTATAAATGAAAACAATAACCAATTGAATATGAAGGATGTAACATCCTAGGTAATTATAGAATAATTATTTTATATATTTAATAATATTTATGAATTAGATAGTTATTTCACCTTAACAAGGACTCTGTCCTCAATATTATAAAGAACAAACAACAATGAGTGTGTTTGGAATCGTACACTTCACGGACGACTGAGTTAAACCAAACAATTATAGATTAGTAATATTATTATTTAACCTGGATGATTTTGTCTATCCATTATATAGTTATTAATTAATTGAAAATATATATTATATTTATAAAACTTTTTTATGAAAAATTACAGTTATCCTATAAGTTCTATAGTCTTTAAATAAGAATAAAACCAATTTTAAGTATAAAAACCTCTATATTTGTTAAAGGTAACTTTACATCTTTTAGATGAATAACCAATTATAAATATATTTATTCACACTTTTATGTTTTTTATTTATCTAAATGAACTTAACTTATCAAATATAATGATAAAAATTATGTTGGGGTTAATTTGATGTATGTTTCAGTGATGTTTTATTTTTAATGAATATAAAAAAATAATGAATTTTACTTCAAGACTACTTTTTCATATAATTTATTGAAAATGATAAATTATATTTTTAAATGGGTTTAAAGTTTAATTATATTAATTTTTTATCAATTAACCCAATTTATGTCATTTAAATCAATTTAAATTTTAAATTGAATATAACAAACATAGAAAACTTTTTAAAATTTCTACTCTAAAAACCTGCATTATCGACCCGTCTGTGGGATGAATTTTAAATTAATTTATGTCACTTATGTCATTAAAATTTTGAAAAATGGATTAAATATTTTGAATAAAAATAAATTTTAATTTATAATAAATTTATCAATGTTTTTTTAAAAAAATATTAGTGAACGTAATTAAAATTACATACATCAAATAAGGTACAATTAAGCTTAGAAAGGGACTAAACATTAATATTATGCATATAAATGACCTATAATCTTCTCTAAAACCCATTGGATAGACCTATTTCATCCATTAATCTTATAAGGATCTTTAATGGTCCATTTTATCACTTTGGTGACAAGTAATACTTGGAGAACACACAATTCCTTTCAAAAATACCAAGTCTGTCATTTCCATCAACATTAAAAAGTCACTCACACATTCCATATCTTTACAAATCTCATTAAATTTTATCTCATTCAAACCACACCGAAATAATTAACCAACATTCATCCCCTAAACCTAGATTAATCAGCTTGGGAATTCCAACCAATAATTCCATTGGAGAAAACCAAAATGAGTTACCCTAAAAAACTGGTAATATTCTTTAATGCCCATTTCGGATTTATTTCTTTCTCCATCCATTCATTTATAATTATTCTATAATTAAATAGTAACCTTAGATTAATCAATATAATAATATATTATTATATTAATTTTTAAACTATAACTTACACACACATTCATCTAATGATTAACAAACTTACTGTTTATATGGATGACAAACTACGGCCTTTTGAAACGATGGTTGTTTGTACTTATTTTACCACCTATCATGATAGATATTATAATGGAGAAAATATTTATATATTATATATATGATACTTATTATCGATTTATGTTTCTATAATTATTTTAATTTTCTTACCTTTATACATTCCATTTTTTTAAGTACAGTAACATCTTTTGTGGAGGTGCGGACTACCGCCTCCAAAAAGCGATATGATACATTAACACACTACATAGAACATATTACGGATGAGATTAATAAAATATATGTGATATAAATAAGATATATTTGATATTCAGGACATAATTACCTTTCTAGAAATATGACACATCATTTTCATTAAAACTTGTCCACACACTGAAAAAGTGATAACATTTTTCATAGACATGTGGACAACCGCCTCCTTGGATCGATGTGATTCCTTTTATAGCACCATAATTCAGTGTATATGTATATATGATTAAATAAAAGGTTATATATTAATTAATATTCATTATTTAAATATTAACGGTTACTTAACTTATTTCAATTGTGATCATTGAAAAATGAGAATGTTACTATTGCATATGTTCAACTTACCATCTCCATGATTGTAACATTGGTTCATTTTTCATAACCATATTTAATTATTATTTTAAATGTGAAGCTGAATTATATATATTATAATTAATTATTATTATTATTCTGTATATTTCTATTTAATAAACCCTTTGACCATTTTTTACCTACCAAATTCGTTTTGATGCATAAACCAGATGTAGTCAAAATACCTGACAAAAACATAAGTGATTAAGTAGTTGTACAAATAAAAATTATAAGTGGAATAAAGTTCATAATAATCATGAAATGTTTTCTAAAGAAATTTTATAATTAATATAACATTATTATTTAGTAATATATAGGAAAATCATGACAATTCAGGCTCAAGGTAAGGGATTCTGTCTTAATTTCATTTCATTGAAGAATATTGTATTGTTATGCACCTTGTTTTTCTTATATTGTATATATAATTCACCTATGGTATATATATCATTAATTTAATTTATTTCATTGTATTAAATGTTTTCATTGGTTTTATTCTTTTATGTATCTCATAATTCAAAAGTAACTTGTGTTGTAAGGGATTTTCATCTCACTTTTTATATCTGTGAGATATATGTCATATTCATCAATGAATTCTTCTTTTTTGTGTATCTACTTTCCCTTTTGATATATTATATTATTAATCATTTTAACTTCATGGTATTATTAAAATTTATTTAATGTTATTATTTTCTGATCCTTATTATTTAAAATGTTTAGATTTGTAGAGGACACTTTAAAATGTTTAAAGATTGTTGGCCTCACGAACATTTTAAGGATCATTTATTTCCATTAAAGGAAATTATATGAAATTTGGTTAATAACCCAATTAATATTCATCTCCTACAATTATTCGTGACTTTTCTTCCATATTAGTACAATTTTTGTACTTTTTGGTTCTGAAAATGTTTTAGAAACTATTTTCAAGAAAACGTGGCTTCAATCTCAGTTCGTTCAAAGAACCTATTTTATTCTAAAACCATGTTCTCTAAGAATGTTTTGAATTTTTTAACCAATACAAAATTATTTATTAAATAATTGTTTACCCTTTTTATATGTTACTAATTTCTTCAATGTAATCTTATTATCTCTTTAAGAACAAGCCTTTTTTATAACATTTTTACCATGAAAAAATAATTTTATTTTTACCTCCAATAACATATATTGATTTATCCCCCATCATTTATTTGAAGAATCTTTTGTATGGTTAAAATGTCAATATTTAAGTATATTATTTTAAAAAGTGATTTAAAAAAAATATTTTCAAAATTTATTTAAATATAAAATGAATATTTTCTAGAATAAATTTTTAGTGATATTTTAATGGTATTTCAATTCATAAACTACAATAAATCTTGTTGTTTATTATACTACATTATGGTTATTTTGTATTGATACCAACGTCATTTATTCTTTGTATTTATTAATTTTATTTCAAATATATTTTTATCTAACCCATTTTTTTCCGTGTATTAATCTTGTTTAAAATATATTAGTATTTAAACAATTTCTTTTTCATAGGTAAATCATATTTTGAAGAATTTTTTGATGAACCCATTTCTTTTCTATGGTTTAATCAGGTAAGATGATATTTTTATTCAACCCATTTTTACTTGTGTTAATCTTGTTTTGAATAATTTATTGTATAATCTATTTCCTTTTTAGGGTTTTATTATTTTTTATGTTATTTATGATGAACATTTTTATTAATGGTCCTTGGGTATTATATGAAACGGTTGAGCCCGATGTACCTAATATGAAGGTTTGAGATCCATTATAACTCACATTAGCCGGGTGAGTCGAGTATACCTTATACAAAGGGTGATTTTCATTATAGATCTCCAATGCATTGGGTATGGAAGTTGGTCATATGGATATTCTATTTGTAAGAGTGACATGTTTGGAATTCGACCACATGGTTATTCAATTTATAATTATGAAAAGTATAATGATTTCCCAAGGTTCATTTTTGTGTTTATTTATACTTAATATATGTTTATAATGTTTTGAAATATCTTGACTGTTATCACATAGCTCATGATTATTGATTCTGATAAATCTTACCTTTTCCATTTTTTCATATTTAATGGTCCAATTATTGATGGGTATGAGTTCCCTTATGATTCTCTCATACACTTTTATTTTTTCATAATTACATTGTGATGCATTATTCTTATTTATTATATTTAATTATTAATTCTTATGTTTACCCTTAGTATATCTTTTATCTTACGCTTTTTATGTTTCCTTTTCCCCATGTTTTAAAGATTGATTTGGAATTATTTATTCCTATAAATGATATCAAAATGATGATGTTTGTGACCTATTATGAAAAAATAAAATATGGTAGAAATGGGAGAAAAGTACTTTTAAGGAATTATGAGTCCAATTGGATATGATTTTCTTATGTAATAGTTTGTGATAATTCTATAAAACTATGAGCCTAAAAGTCCCTCTATTATGTAATTGATAAATGTTATCATTTTGATGTTTTATGGTTTTGATGGAAATAGTTGGGTCATAATTATTATCATCAAATCAGAGAATGTAATGTTTTGTATTTCATCACTAGATCAAGAAGTGTTTTTTTAACCTGTTATAGTTGGTATCAAAGGTCGTTTTAGATAACATTATATATTAAGAGGTTTTCAAGTGAGGTTTTATTAAGAGAGCTATGGATACCATAATAGGTATATGAGCTTATGGATAATCTAACATTCTAATTATTACATTCCCCTTTGAGGTTTTAATCGATTAGATCTTATGTTGAATTTTATAGAGGTTTTTTTGGGATGAGGTATTTTTATCACCTAAGAAAAAAATTAAGTGTTTTTAGGGAGTATTTAGTTTTCATGTTTAAGAAAAATGGGAAACCCGATTGCTTGATGAGAACTCATATCATCTAGCTAGGTGGTGGGGCTCGGAACCATGACTGAAATATGATAAGGGTTTCATGCACTACCACTCTCCTACATGATGTTTGAGTTAGTGTAACCTTTTTTCAGGTAAAAATTATTCATATTTTAATAACATGTGGTTTTTTATTTGAGGAATAATGGTTTATTTATCCTGGAAAAATATATGATCACTTCCATTGAATATTTGGGTTTCAAACATATCGACGAAATAATTCAATAATCTTAAGGATATTAATTTATAGAATAATATTGGTTCAACTTTGCAGATTACTATTTAATTTTGATAATTGGTGTATCATTTTAATGTTTACTCATTTAGGGAATTAAATTATAATGTGGTAATAATTTTTAGTTTTTCATACTATCTAAGGACATGTGGAATATCTTGCATATCCCTTTTACAGATATGTTGTATTTAAAATTTTATTTTAGTTGTTCAAAAATTTAAACTTTACCTTGAATACTCATCATTTAGAGAAAAAATTAGAATTCTGTGGAAATTGATTAAAGTATGAAATTGTACTCATTATGTGTGTATATTTACCCATAGACTAGATAGTAAGAGAATTCATTAACTCTTAGAGAGTGATCTTGAAGGAAAAATTATTACCTTAGTACACTCAATTTGGATGAACCAATGGGCCTTTCAATCATCAAAGATTTAATATTTTTAGTCCCTTAACATTCCATTGATCATTCACCTGTTTGTGATTTATGACCCCAATTACTGTATATAATTATTTAAATTTCCCTCTATTCCCACCTATGTTCTACCTTTGTGAAATCCATGTAACACATAACATCTGGGGGTCTTTTTTTACATTCCATTTTATATATGATGTTATATTTACCCTTTGTATGATGTGGGATTAAATAATGGAATTATATAAATGTTAACCATCTGATAACCAAGATGAAAATAAAAGGAGAAATTTTTCGAAGAGGTTAGGATGTAACATCCTAATATATTATGAAAATTATTCTTCACATTCAAATTAAATTTTAGGATAGTTTTTGATACATGGAATACAGTGTGTATCTATCATCACAAGCAACACTATGGTTTTCTAGTGTTGTACACCATATTGACTATATTTGATAACTTATGTTACATGCAAGGCTATTTCTTACTGGATAGAAATATAATATTAATACTATTATCATTGTTATCATTGAGAATATAAAATAGATTAAACTATATAAAATAACTAATATTATATAAATATAGTTTACTCATGTTTATAAGATGAATTCATTGGTTACCAGTCATTATAAATGAAAACAATGGAAAATTAAATACGAATAATGTAACATCCCAGGTAATGATATAATAAGTCATTTTTATATTTATTAATATGTATGAATTACATAGAAATATTACCTTAAAAAGGATGATATCCCTAATAGTATATACTGCACGCAATAGTGATTTTCTTAAGAATATTACGTTGCATGCAAGATTGAGTTATACAAAACAATAAAATATTATTAATATTATCATTTAATATAGAGGTTATTTACTAGACATTATATGAGTGGGAATGGATATGTCAAACTATATTATGTTTGTATGTTTTTATAATTTTTTTTACATTTATCCAATGAGTTTTATAGGATTAAAATAATAATTTACCCAATTTTAAGCATAAAATGCACTATATTTTTAAAAGATAATTATATTTCCTTTAGATGGAAAACCCATTTTAAATATATTTTTTGAATTTTTTTTAATTTTTATATGTCAAAATGTACTTAATATTTGAAATAAAAACGTTAAATTTTGATTATAGTGAATTTCTTCTATTTTTCTGTCAAGATTCATTTTTTAATAAATATCAAAAAATAAAGATTTTTAATTTAAAACATCTTTTTTAATTTATTTATAAGGATAATTTTTATTTATAAATGTGTTTAAAGTTTAATTAGATTAATTTTTTATAAATTAACCAAATATGGCTAATTAGAATCAATTTCACATTTAAATTTAATATAAAAACATTGTAAACTTTTGAATGTTTTCACTTTAAAAACCTGCATTGTCTATCCATCCGTGGGATTAATTTTAAATGCATTTCTTCACTTCTATGATTTTAATTTTCAAAACTAGATTCCATATTGAGAATAATATTAATTTATAATTTATAGTAACAAAATTAGTTTTTGACCCAAAATATTTCTAAAAGTAATGAAAATTAATTACATCAATTGAGGTAAAATTATTCTTAACAATGGACAAAACCTTAATCTTAGGTAGAAAATAAACTATAAAATTATAAAAACCCAATTTTATGGACTTATTTCTTCCATTTCACTTATAAATTCCTATAATGGCCCATTTAAACCCTTAGGTAACAAGTAATACTTGCGTAACACACAATTCTTTTGAAAAATATCTACTGAGTCATTTCCCTACACTAAAAAAGGCAGTCACGTTTCCCATATCTTACAACTCTAAATCCTTTTTTTTTGCCTACCCCTTCCCAAATAATCTTCCAAAATCACACCAATAAACCTAAAAGCCTAAAATTGGGAATAAATACAACCTATAACTCATTTGGTGTAAACCAAAAGGATTTACCTGGAAAACGAGATAACATTCTTTAGCATCAAGTATTGTTTTATTTCTTTCTAAAATCCTTTATTTCATATAATTACATGATTAAATAATAATCATATTATCATAAATATACTCATATTTTGTTATATTATTTTTTCAATATGAACATATACACTCTTTCATCTAATGGGTAATGAAATTCCTGATTATGTGTTTCGTGAACTACAACCTCATGAAATGATGATTTTTTTTCTTCCTTTAACAACTCGCATAGTGGCTATTAGGAGGAACACACTATTTATATATTATATATATGATATTTATTATTTATTTATGATTCTTTAATTATTTTATCACATATACCATTATACATTACATTTTGTATAAATACGATAACAACATTTGTGGAAGTGTGGACTGCCACCTCCTCAAAGAAATGTGAAACATTCACACAATACATAAAACGTATTAACAATGGGTTTAATTAAATATATTTGAAATAAATAACATATATATTATATTCATGATATTTTTTCATTTATGAAAATTTAACACATCATTTTCTTTAACACTTTTCCACACACTGAAAAACTAATAACCTCGTTCATGGACTTGTCGACTACTACCTCCTCGAAGCGATGTGAATATTTTTTAATAACCATAATTATTTATATAAGTATATATGATTAAAAAATATATTATATATGGGATAATTATCATTATTTAATGATAATTTTTCTCTTACCTTATTTACCTAACAATCATTAAAAAATAATAACGTTACCTATATGTGCGTATGACCTACCGTCTCAATGATTGCATCATTGGTTAATTTATCATAATCACCTTTCATGATAGATTTTAAAAGTATAATTTATTTATATATATGATCATTATATATTTATTATTGTTCATTATATGTTTATCTAATAACCCCTTTGACCATATTTGACCTACCAAAGTCTTTTTGAAACATAAACCGAATATGGTGAAAACAACCAACATTGACTTAATTGTTTAAGTAGTTGTACAAAACATTGATATAAGTGAAATAAAATTAATAATAATCATGTAAAAGGTTATTAAGAAAGTATATAATTAAAATAACTTTATTATTTGGGTAGATAGAGGATAAAAATGGCAAATCAAACTTATGGTAATGGATTTTGACTCAATTTCATTTCATTAAGGCATATTGTATTATTATGCACTATGTTTATTTCATATAGTGTATATAATTCTCCTATGACATTTATATAATGAATTTAATTTTTTTCATGTATTAAATTTTTTTATTGATGTTATAATTTCATGTATCTCATGATTCAAAAGTTACGTAGTTTGTAAGGGATTTTGATCTCACGTTTTACATCTGGGACATAAATTTCATATTCACCACTTACTTATTTTCTGTTGTGTATCCACTATCCATTTTTATATATTATATAATTAATCCTTTTATCTTCATGGTATTTAAAACTTTCATTTAGTTTTATTCTTTGGTTAATCTTTTGATTTAAAATGTTTCAAAGTCATATGGGACACTTTGGAATGTTTATTGTACTCAAGAATAATTTTAATGATATTTGATTTCCTTTCAAGATAATTATATGAATACAGTTCAATAAACCATACAAAATATAATTAACTATGTTTATTCATATCAATTTCAAGTATTATAACCAATTTTCCACTCTTTGTTAATCAAAATTTTTCAGAAAATGTTTTTTAACCTGATTATATTTTCTCTTCAATCGGAGAACTTTTTTTCTTCTAAAAACCCTAATTTCTGATAATTATTTCAAAAAATTATTTTAACCAATCCAAAATGATTTATTATATAATTTTTTACCTTTTTTTCTTTTACTAATGTTTTCAATTTAATCATCTTATCTCTTTCCAAAAAATTCATTTTCCCATTATTTTTACCATGAAAAAGGAATGTTCTTTTTACCTCATATGAAATGTACATACTTACCCTCTATAATTTCTTCAAAATATTCCTTTACCTGTTTAAAAGGTTAATTTCTAATGAAATTGTTTTCCAAAATTTTTTTCAAAGATTTTTTTTTTCAAAAATAAATTCAATATGGAAAGGAAATATTCCTCAAGAATGAATTAATGATATTTAAATGGTATTTACAATTATCAAATTCAACAATCCTTTCTTTAATATATCCTCCACTGGGGATATTTTGTATTGATACCATCCACATTAATTATTTGGATGGATTACATTTGTTTCAAATATATTTTTATTTATCCCATTTTATTCCATGGGTTAATATTGTTTCAATGATATTATTATTTAACCCATTTACTTTACATAGGTTAATCATGTTTCGATGAGATTTTTATTAAACCTGTTTAATTTACATGGGTTAATCATGTTTCAATATATTATTATTCAACAGATTTCTTTTCTTGGGTTAATTTTGTTTTTGATTAATTTTATTATGGAACCTATTTCTTTTCAATGGGTTTATAATGTTTTTATGTGTTTTATAATGAATGTGTTTTATTCATGGAACATGAGTATTATATAAAATGGGTTAACCCAATACAGATTATTCAAATGGTTGAGACCCATTATGCCTCATAGAAGTTGGGTGAGTTTGATATATGTTATATGAAGTGTGATCCCCATTATGGTCTTTAATGCATTGGATATGGAAGTTAGTTTTATGGATATTCCATATGTAAGAGTCACATGAAGGGAATTCAACTAAACATTATTCTATTTATAATTATGGAAATAATAATTATTTTCCAAGGAAAATTAATGTGTTAATTTATACTCTCTATTTTTTTAATAATGTTATTAATGAATCATATTGATATCACATAGCTTATGGTTATTGATTCGGATGACTCTTTCATTATCCATTTTTTCAAATTTTATGTTCCTGATATTTATGTGCATGAGTTCTTTTATTATTCACTCATACATATTTACAACATATCTATTCCATTATAAACTCTTATTATTATTGATTTAATTTAATTATTAATGATTATGATTAACCTTATCGATTTATTTAGCTCATTGTTATTATATTTCCTTTTTCACATGTTTTAAAGAATGATTTTGAATTATTTATTCATATAAAGGATATCACAGGGATGATTTTGATGACCTAATGTGAAATAAGAAAATCTTGGTTCAAAGGAATAAATATACTTCTTAAGAATTATGAGTCCAATTTGATATGTGTTTTTTATATAGGTGTATTTCATAATTATCTAAAAATCTAAACCTACAATTTCTTCTAGTATGTAAGTGATCAATGTTATCATTTTTATGTTGTAAGGTTTTGAAAGAAAATTTTGGGCCACAATTATTAACTTCAAATATGTGAAAATAATTTTGTGTATTTTAGTACAGGTTCTAGGGGCATGGTTTTTGAGTTTTCATATGAAGAACTTGGGTAGATATTACCTAGGTTCAGTTCATTTCAATTTATTTTTTCATTTGTAAAACTTTCCCTATTTTTATTACTCTAATTTCAACAAGTTGAATGATAAATTTTCATTTCATGTTATGTTATATTGGTTATGTTATCTCAAAACTATATTTTCATAGATATTTTCAAAACTATGAGAATAATTATCATCATATAACTATTTCATCTTTTAGAGAACATATAATAATATCTTTATTTCTACCAATGTCCCCTATATCTAGATCTTTATGTAGATTTGGTTTTAATCAAAAAAATAAATAATAAATTTTTAAACCATATGTGTTACAAGAAAATCAATGGAATTTTTTTTTATAGAAACCAGTGGTTTCAAACATTTATTGTTTTTGATTCGTGATATAACTAAAAATTTGGTAAAAAGAGATAGAGTGTACTAATTATTGGAAACATATTCTTAAAATAATCTCATTCCTTCATTTTAATTTTCCCTATTTCT
The DNA here is from genome assembly GCA_963277665.1 of Viscum album. Classification (NCBI taxonomy): domain Eukaryota; kingdom Viridiplantae; phylum Streptophyta; class Magnoliopsida; order Santalales; family Viscaceae; genus Viscum; species Viscum album. The sequence goes on from OY728150.1 coordinate 528,198,609, forward strand.
GTATATTCTGGATGAAAGTTCATCTTATATATGGTTCACCTTTCAAAGGAAAAATAAGGGAAACTCTGTTATCATACTTTGGGAAATGAAGAATAAAAAATATATTTATTATTGTATTAATCCACTTATTATTAATTAGTGGACCATTAAACCAACTAATAGAGAGTTGTTTTTGGATCTTTAAGAATACAATAGAGAATTATTCATTCCTTTAGTCTCCTAAGAGTTCGACACGGATTACATTGTTGTTCATAGCTTGAGAGAGTTGGATTAGAATTAACACACAACATTTAATTTATCTACCATGATTTTTTGTTTATTAGGTGAATGTTTATTATAATTTCTATTAAATTTTATGATTACTGAATTTTTTAATATCATGAGATTTTATAATAAATAATATGTTCTATAGAATGTACTACCGACAACACTATACTTAAATGAACCATGAAATATTATTTTTTAAAATATTGTTGTTATAAACTAGCCTTTGAATTGGAAGGTTTTAAAATGATATACCACATTCTAAAATATAGATAATGTTTTGTATCAATATAAATGTATTGATTAATTCTTAGGAAATAATCACTCATTTTTTATAAAATCCATTTTTATTCTTCAAAAAAGTGTTTTCTTAAAAAATGGAATTTATTGTGTATTGTGAGATAATGTAATAATTAACATATATAACATTTTGAAAATTTATATGAAAAAAAAGAAATAAATTTTAAAACCAGTATACGAAAATTATCATATGGTAATTTTTTTTGATTTTTCAGAAATGTTTTTATTTTTATGGAGTGTTGAAAAATACTAATTTTCAATAAAAACAATATTTTTCTAAATTATTTACAGGTAAACCTCTATATTTTAATTTTTTTTAAACTGTAATGACCCAGAATTCCAAATAAATATTTTTAAATATTTAATGGGATTTTTATAAGACCAGGCTCTGAGACAGCACGTAATTCTGAGGCCTGGAGTGGCCGGAATGGAATTTTGAACATTTTTTATGATTATTAATTAAAAATATGATTTCGTTTTTCAATATTTAGAAATTGTGCTCAGATCAAAAATATGAGGGTACTGTTGAACTTAGAGCGTCGTGGATTACCTAGAAAGGACTTAACTTCGACTGGTGCGGGTCGACCCGAATAGTTATTTTAGAGACTTTTTAAAGGGAAAGTTAAATAAAATAAACATGGTTTATTTTGTTTAACTTAAAAATTGAAATCATTGCAATGAAATGAAATTCCACCCAGAATAACTGATATTCTATTTTATATATGAAATATCTTAACAACGTCGTGACGTAACGTAACCGAAATTTTGTGACGTGTCCCTCATTTAATGAGGTTTCAGGTTTAGAGAAATGGATAGGAATTGGAATTTTCTATTATAGACATTAGAGGGTTTCTCTACAATGATGAATGTTGGAGGATCAAGAAGCGGAAATGATACCTTTGGGGATCGAATATGGGACTGAAGATTGATGAACACCAGTGATGATGTATCAACGATTCAGATCAAACATAGTCAAACGACGAGAACATGGAAATGTTCTTTGTCAGTGAAAGAACTGAATCAATTTTGGGGTTTTTATTTAATAACATTATTTTCCCACTCTTGGTTTGAAATGACAAATGTGGATCAACCCACAAAATATTTTACCTGCGAATCATCATTCTTGTTGGAGGAACTTCATTGTGTTTGACTCTGGAAAATAAATTTGTGTTTCAATCCCTCTAATGGGAACAGATTAAATTCATAACAAACAATTTTTGAAGATAATTTATTGATGTTTTTTACCTTTTGGTCCTTATCTAATTACCCCCACCCCCACGCATGGACATGACATGAATTATGTGCGATGAAGATTATTGTGGTTGGGCCAAAGTGGCATGTAAGACACTGTCAATTGGGCACTTTACTATAGAAGGGATTGCAATGGAGATTTGATCCCTAGGTAGTGAAGAACACTACCTGTGGGTTTCAGAACACCCTTCAGACCAATGAACGGACCATCAGATTTTATCTTATGGTTCATGGACAGTTCTACTGGGCTGCATGCACGTAGTGTTGGCCGTGTGCCGGACTGTGGGGTGGCGCACTGTGTTGGAGCTGGCAGCGGCAGCCACTTAGCTACTACATAGAGGAAGTCGTGACCCATGTCCATGGCATGATCTTGACTTGTGGCTCTGCCATGGGTCCTCCTAGAATACCCAGTCAGCTACGCAGATTAGTTGGCTCCAGTAGCGGTGCCACCTAGTGCACAACGGATATGGCAGAGTTGCATCTGTTCTAGAGGAGCTGACCCACTCAAAGGCCAGTCGGGTTGCTGTTGGCGGGTCGCACCCAGCCAGGAGGGTCGGGGTGGACCCGCAACCCAGCTGACCTATAACCTAGTGGGTTGAGCTAGGCCTAGCCGGTCTGGTTTGGGCCCGTTGGGTCGGGTTGGACCCGTGTTGGGTCAGGTCATTTTGACCGGGTCATGTCAGACATGGACCCAACTGGTCCCCATTTCACTAAAATGGTCATAACATCTAAACGGACTGTGAATTTGATGAGTTTTCTATTGAATTAGGACCCTTGGGATAAGGTTTTCCTTTTGCGATACTCAAAAGGATCATTGGAAAATGTTGTAGGATGAACCATTTGTTTGATGTAAAGGGTATTACAGTGTAAGCAGACTTTGACCAGAACCGAGGTGGTTCTTATGAATGAATTTTCAGATAGTTACTCCCTTGATGACTCAAGGTGCAAGTACTCTTTATCCCTTTACTTATATAGAGATGGGACTCCCCGCATCATGGGTGTGGCCTCTTTTTGTTTTGCCTCATTTTTTCCAGGGTTGTTACTCCCCTGAAGGACTAGGGTGCAGGTTAACAGATTTGTTCGTGAGGGAAGAGTAGGTACTCCCCTACGGGACCAAGGAGTAGGTCCCCTATCCTTGGATTCAGTACTCTCCCAAATGATTAAAGTGTGAGTACTCCATATCTAACACTTATAGAGTTGTTAATCCCCTATCGGGTAGGGAGCATGTCCTCTATTGTAGGAGTCATTACTCCCCTACCATTCCAGGGTGTGGGTCCCCCATACACAATGTTATGGCAGAGTCGATACTCCCTTACCATTCTAGGTAGAGGGTCCTCTATTCCGAGGTCGGTAGTCCCCTAAAGTACTAGGGTGTGGATCCCCCATAGAGAACAAACTGATATAGTCTGTACTCCCCTAGACTACCATGGTGAGGGTCCTCTAGCCATTGAGTGGTACTCCCCTACCCAGTAGGGTGCATATCCTCGATATAAAAAATTTTACTCCCCTCCCAATTCGGGTTGTGGTTCCTTCTTGAGTAGTACTCCCCTGAGGGAACCAGGGCACAATTCTTTACTTACAGAGTCATACTCCCTCACTGTTGAGTAGAGACGGGGAGTGGTTCCTCCATAGGAGTTAGAGCTCTCTCAACTGTAGGACACAATTACATGGAGAGGGCCCCTCTACTTGAAGAGATCAATACCTAGGTAAGAGTTAGTGCTCCCTTGACCGACTGAGGTGTGATCCACTACTTTCAGGAGAGACAGTGGTATCATTAGATAGAAAGGAGCAGTTCTCCCTCAAACTTGCATAGTGATGAGTGGTGGGACTCTTCACTTGGGGTTCCTTAGTCATATGTTTGGAACAAGGTTGTGATTACTCGACCTCCAGTGTCGAGCAATCAAGTGGGACCTAGTGAAAGTTTTCTATTAGAGAACATTCTATCGGACGTACCATTCAGAATGGTCGTATTGTACCCAATGGAGTGAAACTATTGTATGGGTTCCATAATATATGGTTGAGCTCATGGAGTGGGATCTCTTAGTTTTTGGGTTATGACTTGAGTCTGCGATGGAAATCCTAAAGCTGGTTTTGTGGTTGGGACTACATGTTTTCTTAGTGGTAGAAATGATTATATCTAGATTTTCATGGTATATATATGGGCATATAACTAAGTATATATTATTTTTCATTCCTTTGTGGTACCTTCTGTTATGCCTTACCTTTGTGGTTTTTATCTTGTGCATTAACTTTGTGGTTTTGGGGTCCCCTACTGAGTATCATTTTACTCACCCCTACATGAGGATTTCTCACATGTGTTATGTATTCTGCAGATGTCCAATGCTTTGATAGAGTCTAGGGAGGACCAGGACCTAGTGGTGTTCATTGAGATCAGAGAGACGGGGTGTAATTATACATCTTCAGACAGCTACCCGTCACCCACTCTTCAGGTAGGCTTCTCAACAGACGAGCTTTAGGGAGATGAATTTTTAATTTTTTTCTTTTGTTTTTCTTTTAGTAGGCTTGTATACTGGCCCAAATATTCCACCATGTACTTTAATTTATATTTTACTATGGTTTTGTTTTACATAGTGGATCACATGCATGGTTTCCTTAGTTTTTACTTTATATTACCTTTGTATGGGAGTTGTGTGTATGTACAAGAACTTGGAAAATGCATCCCATTTTTTGAATAATGCCTTAAATGCTACCCACCAGCCCCTGGTCTTTGGGAGGTGGACATGGGGAAGTTGTGGAATGGGATATGTTGGATGGGTGTTGAAAATCTATTATAAGATCTGGTTAGTTCTACTTCAACGATTGGGGGTATGTTGTTTTTGGTTTTGGGAAACATTGTTAATTGTTTTGAGTTTAGATTCTAGGCCTAGGACTCCAGTGTTGGTGTGGCGGCCGATGTATCCATACACCAGAACACTGGGCACCTTCTTTCTGACTCAGTACATGGAAACACTGGTTGTGGGGAAACAAAGGGTACATGCATCGTGTAGGAGTGGTTGTTCTTTCCACGTCCTTCTTGAGTAAGCTCTCAAGATATACTATTTCAAAAGTGATTCATCTTGATTCATTTCAGGATGCCTCCAATACAACATGTATATATGATCCTAAATTTTGATTGTAATGATGATCCTCTATGAGTGAAGGCTTCAGTGCAGGGCACTGATTTTTAGGGATCACATTCGGGTGGTGGACAACGATGCCACAACCCACCATTAAGCAGTTACTATTAGTGCTACATGTAGAGGATTCACACATGCTGAGTGTGCTACATGAGTTCTAGAGGTAGAGACCTCTTGGGTTTTGGGGCTAGACAGATCCTCAAGTAGCTGAGGATTGACTTGAGGTGGTAACATGAGTCTTCCACCTAGTGAGGAGGCCTCTTGACCAAATAGTGATATTAGTTGCTGGCCTTATTTAGGGCTCGGCAAGGAGAAGGTGGATATTGACGATCTAGATGCACAACAAGGTGACCCTCACTTGTGTTTACTTTGAGAACATATTTATGGAGGAATTATTTCTGGTGACTTTACACTCTGTTCATATATAGGAGCTTATGCACCTACTATAGGGAAGCATGACAGTAGTACAGTACTCGACAAGGTGCACAGATCTGTCTCGCAACTCTATGAATATGGTGTGAGTCCCTTAATTCAGGGCCCAAACCTTCGAGCAGGGACTATTCTAGGAAATAAGGGTGTTAGTGGTACCCATTAGCATTCCGACGTATGATGGGGTGCAAGAGGAATCCATGGTAGTTGAGAGCTACATGGCGGAGGATCATATGGATATGACCTACAGTATAGGTCATGAGGTTGAGTCATCTGCTAGATTTAACAGACGATAGGCCACAAGATCATGAAATACAAGGCATACCCATTCTCCAACACATACATGTGGGACTGTGGCGCAGGAGTAGTTCCAAGGAGATGATTATCCATAGGAAAGGCAGTGTTACACTTGAAACGTTCAAGGGAATCTTGCTAGAGATTGTCCGACCCATCGTTATGCTGAGAGGGAATCGGCTAATGAGCCTCCTTGTCATAGATATCCCTGGGAGCACATTTTTCTACAATGTGAAAGTTGTGATAGAGGAGGTGGTTCGTGCCAGGCTTAGGGAGCTGGAGGTCGTGGGCGAGGATACATGCTTGTGGTCATGACTTATGACCAAGAATCTTTAGGAGAGATTCATTGTATGATATATGCCTTTTATTTTGGATTTCATTTTAAATAGTCATTGGTGAAAGTTGTTTTTCATTCCCCGTGAGTTTTTTTGATTCTTTGAGGTTCTGTTTGAACCTTGGACATGACCCTCATGCTTTGAGACTCCTTCTGGATGAGACACATTGATCACACATTGGTTTTGATACTGAGAACTGACTCTTAGATCTGAGAGCTACAGTTGGGATCTCTTAGTAGTGGTGTCAAGGCCTTACGATGTCATTCTAGGTATGGACTACTGCCGATCATACATGGATTGATGATATTTCAAAAATGATGTGGTATTTTCGTGATGGTAAAAAATTGTTTTCCCTTGCAATGACAGGGAAACTCACGCAGTACATGGTGGACTCTCGCAAAGTGTCCAATTTTGGATCATTATGTGGTGGAAGAGGTAGGCCCCAAGATGTTTCTATTGTATGAAATTGTTGTTTACCATCTATACTCAGTGGATAAGCTACTAGTGAGTGTGGAAGTGTTCTAGTTTTGAAAAGTTTTATGGCCTCTAGCACTCACTCATGAGCAATCCTTTTTTGCTCATAAATACCCTTGTGTGTCTACTGTAAACCTTGAATTAATAATTCTTGTGGAGGTTTTACTTCAGTTCATCCATGGGTGGATTTGAACTATTGTTTTTTGTCTTTATCTTCGTCTAGTTTGCATGAAGGTGAGTTTTGAGACCCAATGATTGCAGATGGATCATAGTGCTTGGTGCCATTTCCCACATTTTGCAGCGAAAGAAACATGTTTCATTTATTTCATGATACTGGCCTAACAAGAGATGGATACGAGAGTGATCGATCTTGGTGGTTACTTCAGGTGCACGCTTGTAAGTAGCGTAGGGACCCTTGATGAACTATGTTTTCTTCTCCTTCAGAAAAGCGTTTTGATTTTCCAGGACTAAAAGTCTTAATGTGGGGATAATATAATGGCCTTGAATTCCATGTATTTTTTTTTTAGAAAAAATAGATGATATTTTTATGAGACCAAGCTTAGAGACCGCACATTTTTCTGAGGCCTAAAGTGGCTGGAATGCAATTTTGAACATTTTTTATGTTTATTAATTAAACGTGAGAGATGGTTTTCAATCATTTAAATTGGTGCTCATAGAAAAAATTTGAGGGCACCATTGAACTCATAGAATCAGGGTTCTTCTATAAAGGACATAACTTTGACGGAATATGGTCAACCAGAAATGTTATTTTATGTAATTTTTAAAGAAAAAGTTAAATTAAATAAATATAATTTATTTTGTTTTGTTTAAAATTAGAAATTTTTGAAATGAAACAATTTTCCTCCCAAGCATAACCGATACGTTGTTTAATTTATGAAATAACGTAACAACGTGATAACCCAATGTAATGGAAACATTGTGATACATCCCTCCTTTAATGAGGTGTTGAGGTTGGTGAAACAGATTGGGATCTGAATTTTACCTAACAGACAGCGGAGGGTTTCTCTTCAATGAAGAATGCTGGAAGATCGAGAAGTAATAGTGACACCATGGAGATTGAATCCGGGACCAAATATCGATAAATGCCAACAATGAAGGATCAATGATTCAGATGAAATGTTGACTAATGCCGAAAACATAGAGACGTTGTTTCACTTAAAGAATTTAGTTGAGGTAGGGGTTATTATTTAATACCATTTTTCCCATTAATAGTGTTAAATGACAATCGCAGATCAACTCATCAACCAGTAGACCGACGGATCATCGTTATTTTGGGAGGGTCATTATTGGGTTTGACTCAGGGAGATTAATTTTCCTTTATATCCCGCTAATGGGAATGTATTAAAGTAATAACAAACAATGGTTTAATATTGTTCCTTGATTTTTTCCCTTGTGTTCCTTCTCTACTTACCCCCCGTGCATGGACACGACACGAATATGGGACAATGAAGATGGCAGTGGTCAGGCCAAAGTGGTGAGTGAGACACAGGCAATTGGGAAATTTCTAGTGGAAGGGATCACAATGGTGATTGTAGCCCCGGACAGTGAAGAACGCGACACGAGGGTTCCAGAACACCGTTCTAATTGAAAAATGGACCACTAGAGAATTTCTAGTTGTCTGTGGAAAGTTCTATCAGGATAATGGTGATGGAAAGCAATGGCATTGGCCGCATTATGAATGGGGGGTGGCGGTCTATGGCGGAACTAGCTGCAGACTGAACGACGAGGCGACGTGGCTTGGTGGACCAAACGGTGGAATCTGCTCAGCTTCTGCATGGAGGAAACCACAACCCCAAAATGCGGCATGATCTATACTGGAAGATTTGTCGTGAGTCGCACTGGAAGACCAGGTTCGCTACATGAACAAGTTCGTTGGAGTAGTGGTGCCAGTTGGCGCAACCTGGTGTACAACAGATGGGCCACAACCGCATCCAGTCCAGAGGAGCCGGCCCGATAAAAGTTGGGTTGAGATGCTGCTCACAGGCCGCACCTAGCAATGCGGTTCAGACTAGACCCGAGGGTTGGTGGGCCGAGCCCAGCCGGTCTAATTTAGAACTGGGTTGGTTTGGGTCGTACCCAGACCCAACCGGCCCCCATTTCACAATAACGACCATGACTTTGAAATGAAGTGTCTGTTTGACAAATCGTCAGTAGCATTTGGACCCTTGGGAAGATATTTTCCTTTTGAGATAATCCAAATCATCTTTTTAGAAATTTAGAGGACAAACTATTCATTTAATTCATAGAATCTTTTGGTTCAAGCCGACTTTGGGAAGAACCGGGGTGGTTCTATAAAGGAACGTTAGGGCGGTTACTCCTTTAACGACTCCAGGCATGGGTACTCTTTATCCCTCTGCTTATATTGAGATGGGACTCGCCACATCTTGGGTGTGTTTTCATTTCCTTTTCATAGTTTCCTATAGGGGTGTTACTCCCCTAAAGGACTAGGGTGTGGGTTCTCAAAGATGTTTGTAAATTATGATTCGGTACTCCCATGGATGACAAGGGATCAGTTCTTCTAACCGTGAATTCAATACTCCCTTGGAGTACTAGGGTGTGGGTCCTCCATATCTAACACTTTTCCAGTCAGTACTCCCCTACCAGGAAGGGAGTGATTCCACTATTGTAGGAGTTAGTACTCCCCTAATGTTCAAGGGTGTGGGTCTTCCTTACACAATGTTACAATAGATTCGGTACTCCCCTTCTGTGTCAGGGAGTGGGTCCTCTAGCCTGGGGCAGGTACTCCCTTAATGTACTTGTGTGCGGGTTCGCCATAATGAACAAACTAACAGAGTAAGTACTCCCCTATATTACCAGGGTGTGGTTCCTCTAGTCACTGAGTGTTACTCCCCTACCAGGCATGGTGAGGGTCCTCAATATACAAAGTTGAACTCCCCTGCAGATTTAAGGTGCAGGTCCTTCATGAGTAGTACACCCCTATTGGAACTAGTGAATGGGTCCTCACTCACAGAGTCATACTCCCCCCATCATTGAGTAGCGATGGGGAGTGGGTCCTGTATAGGATTTGGAGATCCCTCGATTGCAGGACACAATTATGAGGAGTGGGCCCATACAATTGTGGAGATATACACCTAGGTTAGAGTTAGTGCACCCTCGAGGGACTGAGGTGTGGGCATCTCCTTTTATGAAGACTGGGTTATCACATGATAGACTAGAGAAATGATACCTCAAACTTTCACAACTGTGATGGGTGGGCCTCTTCACATGGGTTTCCTTAGTCTTATATTGGGTGCAAGGCTGTGATGAAGATACCTTCAGCGTCAGGAACTTGGGTCAAACCTAGTATAATGTTCCTGATGGAACACATTCTCTCAGACATACCATTCTAAATGATAGGATTGTACCTGATGGAGTGCATTTCTTGGATAGGTTCCATCATATATGGTTAATCTCATGGAGTTTGATCTCCTGGTTTGTGTGTTATGACATGATCCATCAATGGAAATCCATAAGCTGGTTTTGTGGTTCGTACCACATGTTTTCTATGTGTCTGAAACAAGTATATATGGATGTTGAAGGTATATGTATGGGAATATACATGAGTAGTGATGATTGAAAATTCCACTGTGTACTTTATATTGTTCCTTAACATTGTATTTCTTCTCTTATTCCTTAAATTTTTGGATTGAGGGTCCCGTATTGAGTGTTGTTTTACTCACCCCTGCACGAGATTTCCCCACATGTGTCATGTCTTGTGCAGACGATCGACACTTTGATAGAGTCCATGGAGGACCAGAACATGGTGGTGCTCAATGAGATTAGATAGATGTGGTGTACTTCTATAGCTTGAGGCAGCTACCCTTAACCTACCCTTCAAGTAGGCTTCCCTGGGGACATGATTCAAGGATCTGGGGTTTTAATTTTCTTCTATTTTTCATTTAGTGTTCTTCTAATCTATCCCAGGGTTTCCACCCTATAATATAATTTCCTTTATACTCTATTTTTGTTTAACTTACTGGATTACATGCATGGTTTTGTTGAATTTTACTTTATAGTACATTTTACTAGTAGTTGTTTGTGTGTGCTGGTAATTGGTAAATTCCTCCCATTTGTAGGATAATTTCTTCGGTGCTAATCTTGTGCCCTTGGCCTTTGGAAGGTGGGCATGGGGTAGTCACGGTATGGGCCCTATGGGATGAGTCGTGACATGATCATTTATTAGTTCATTTTTATTAATCATAATCTAATCATATCATTTGTAAATATTTTTATACATTGTTATTGGTAAAATAATATTTTTATACTAAAAAAGATTTTTCCGAAAAACTATTTTTATATCACATTTTGAGGGTTTAATTTAAATTTCATTATTCACTTATATTAATTTAATTTTGAAAAGAAATCCATATTTTTAATAAATGGTTTCATATTTGGTAAATATTTCCCATTTATTTTTTTAACTTTTTGAATTGTAACCATTGAAAGTTTTGTTACCACTATAAAGGGAAAATCATTTAATTGATGTTAAAAAGAAAATCATAAGGAATAAAAATGAACCTTTTAATTTATTTTATTTAATTTTATGAGTATATATTATCCATAATCATCAAAAAAAATTAATATATGGACATATTTACATTCTTTCATGATTTTGAGCATTATATTATTTTATGTAAGGAAAATTAAAAAATTTCATTCTTCTGGTATTGTTATATATAGATTTTTGTACATGGGGATAAAAAGAATTTATCTTCAGTTATAAATATTAAATTGATATATAATTGGTTTTTATTTATCATGCTAATTTGTTTTAATTTTTGGTGATGAAAAACTTATCTTATAACTTTACACAAAACTGACACAATCCTTGTGCAAGTATCATAAAAATCCCTAAAATTATTTTCAAAACTCAAAAAAAATATTATATGAGAGTTTTTCTATGTTACATGATTTTTTAGATGCAAATGAATTATTAGAGTTGATTTAATACATTATATTTTTTTCCCAATGTTTTTATATAGTTTTCAAATTTAATTTAAATAAATAGTTCAAATTTTTTATTAAAGTTATTTTATAATAAATAATATTTTAATAATTGATTTAATGCTAAAAAAATATTCTTCATATCCAAGTGATTTAGGTAGGGTTTTAAATTTAAACCATGTTATATTTAATCTCCAATTTTCTTTTTTTCGCAACATTCGGAACCATTAAAGAGTATAGTTTTCAACACCACTATAATTGTCAAAAAATGGTTAACATGGGATAAATCAAAATGATAAGGATAAAAACATTTCTAAAACTTATTTTTAAAAATATATGATATTTTTAGAAATATCCTCATCTGAGGTTTGAAATAAATTAATATAGATCAAATTTTACAATAATGTCAATTTATATTAATTTAATACATTAAGAGATTCCAAAATTGATCCTCCCCTAACTTATAAAAAGGCACCTCCTCTCATATATCCTTCATAAATTAAAATATGTTTTTTTACAAAAACTATAAACTTATTTCTTATAATTCCACACCTCATTTATTATTCATTATCTTAGGAATAATACAAACCTTAGAAGTCATAATGTATAATGAAAAGGAGGTTTTCAAAAGAAGATGTATGGTTCTTAATCGAGAATTTTAGTATTAATTATTCTTCAATCTCTATAAATAATTCTTAATACATGATTGGAAAATAAAAAATATATATCAAATATAATGAAATGTTATTTTTTAAATGAAATAACATATATTCATATCTTCTTCTATCAAATGGGAAATGAGATAGTCGTTTATATGTATGATGGACTACCGTCTCGCGAACTGATGTAATTCATTTTCCATCACCAACTCTCAAGGATGGTTATAATGATAGAATTAATAACTTTATATGATATTACTGACATAATTATAATTCTTAAAAAATAATTCATCAAATATATTTTCACTATTCTATTCATTGATAAAAGATAATGTCATTGCGTCACACGTGTGCAATACCACCTCTTAGAAGCGATATGATTCATTTTTCATCACCACATCACATGAATGATATATTTAAGTTTATATAAATATAAAATATTTTATTTATTATAAAATTATAATTATGTAATTATAAAAATAATACTTACCTACTTTCCAAAATGATCGATGAAAAGTGGAAATGTTCTGCATGCGTATGTATGGACCATCATCTCCATGATTGTAACATAGTTAATTTTTCCTAAACATATTTAATGGTTGGTTTTAAATATTTAAATTATGTATCTAACTTATAATAATTTCCTGATTATTATATTTTATGTGATGGAACATTCAATCCTTTGACCACGGTCAATACACCAATTGTGTTTTCAAAATATTGAACCAAACATCCTCAAATACCCAACGTTCACATAACTAACAATGTAATTAAATATGACATTAAAACAATTGAAATTAATGGTTTATAGGTAAGTAATTTAACATGTAAAATGTTCTTATGAAATAAAATAAATGATTTGAGTTTTTTATAAATTATTAAGTACATACATAGTAAGTCTGGACTGAATTTAAGAGATTTTGTCTCAATTTTTCTTCTGGGAGACATAATTTATTATTATTCACATTATTTATTTTTTATGGTGTATATACTTCCAATTATACATGTTATAGCATGAATAATTCGTACTTAATTGTATTTTAAGTTTAAATTTGAATTACTTCATCCTTGAGGATTTTAATTAAATTTTATTCAGTGGAAAAATAATTTTTAAGTGAAATTCCATTAATAGCGTTATAAATCATTTTAATTCCTATTTTATTCCTTTATTATTTGCAAATTTTTCTATAAATTATTTTCTATTCATTTAATTTTTTCAAAAAATTTATTACATATAATATCTTCAATGATTAATTATTAATTCAATGATATGAGCATTCCAAGGTTTTCCTTTGTATAAATATCATTTTTTTGGGACATGTTTCAGGTTATACACCATGTTTTTATTTTGTGGTTTTGTTATTACATATTGAAGAATTATTAACTATTAATTCATATAAATAGTGAGATTTGTTGATTCATATAATATTCTTACATTCATTGAATTTTGATCGAGAATTTTCTAAATTGGTAAAGGCATTATGTTTGTGTCTCCTTTTATTTTGGGATAATTTATGTCCAAGGTTAATTTGAAGGAAATCATGTTCTATCATTTTATTGAAACACCTATCTTTTATTATCCTATAGTTATGAATGTAGTTTAAATTCATTGTTTTAAGTTCCTCCCAAATTTATTAGAGAAACATCAATTAAGATTTTTGTATGTGACACTAATATTGTATATTATTTTAGGTTGGAAAATATTTCTCTTCCATATCCATGTTTTCTAAAAACATTCTTCTATAAAAATAAATTATTTTCTCAATATATTATAAATAGTCTATTACAATCATTTATAGTGTTTTAAATTGAATTTTCTTAACATTTTCAAAATTGGTCACTTTTATATCCCTTTACAAAATGTTTCAAAATAATGATTATTTTCAAAATTTACAACATCCAAGTATTTTCCCACCATCATGGGAATTATATTACTGAAAGATTCATTTATAAATTTCTATTGTTATTTTGAAATAATATTATTTTCACAATATTTTGTTAATTTTAATTTTTTAAAAGTCATTTCTCTTAATTTGAAAATGTTAATTTCCCTCAAGAATGATTTTAATGATATTGTAATAGTATATATATTCATTACTGTCAATAACCCTTGATGTTACTTATACTACAATGGGGAAATGTTGTAATGATAATATACTTATTAATTATTTCAATGGATTAATATTAGAACAGATTCATTTCAATTTCCATGATTGAATCATGAAATTAAAGAAAAATTATTATTATTTCACCATAAATGTGAAACAGTATAAATATTTTATTAATGAACAATACTTGTTAATTAATACTAATGAATGGGTGAGTTTGATATAGATTATATAAATGGGTTAATTCCCATTATATAACATCATTAATTGTTTTCCCTAATACATATTACATAATTGGTTGAGCTACATTATATCTCATCGTAAACAGGTGATCCATATATAACATATATGAAGGGTGATCCCCATTATAGTTATCATATCCATTGGCTAATTTCATTTATCATTATATGAAATAAAGAGTGAATTTACCAGTGTGGGTTATCCTATGGATTTATTTATCCTCCAAATATTTCTTACATGGGTTATGAGGATAATGTTCCAATATACCAATACATTTTTTTTCAATTCATGATATGGGTATTTATTGATTCCTTTGATTAATATTGATATCAAATGGCTCGTGATTATTGTTTCTAATGACTCTTTCATTTTTCAAATTTTTATTCCATTTTAATAATTTTTGATCTAGAAATTGATGTGTATAAATTATCTTTTTTTATTATCACACAATTTGAATATAACATCATACCCTTATACCCGTATTATTCTCATGGATAACATTTAATTGTTAATGCTTATTCTTTTTCTTACGTAGATTTTGATGTCACCTTTATTATATCTCATTTTACATAGGTTTTGAGGAATAATATTAAATTATTTTTTTCTATAAATGTTTTATGTGTGGAAAAGTTTATGGGTGATGTTGATGACTTATTGTAAAAAAAAGAAACTTCTGGTGCAAATGGGGAAAAAGATCACTTAAATACAAGGGTATTATCCTATCAGATCTTTCCCTAATTATCTAAAACAATAATCATAAAATTTTCATTGAGTATATAAGTGATCCAATATTTACTTTTTATTTTGTAAGTTTTTGACGTCTGAAATTGGGTAATGTTTATCGTTATCAAGCTAGTAATGTAAAGATTCAGTTTTAAGCATTGGATTAGGCATCATGGGTTTGGGTCTCTTAAATTTGTTACTAGAAAAAGGTTTATATAAAATTAGATATAATGTTTTTTTTCATTTGAGGTTAACAAAATATTTATATATTTCATTATTAGTTTATAAGTGTAGGGTTTATCATAAGTTCAATGTCATAGGAAACCTCTTTTGAGTTTTATGTGGAGGGATTTTAAGGTGAGTATATTTATTTTTGGAGACAAGTTATTGGGTTGAGGTATATGTAGACCATCAGTTTAATTTGAATGGTTATTTTATAAGAACATCATTATTTTTTTGGAGATGTAACATAAAGGCATGGAGATAACCTCTATAGTTAAAACAAGCTGTATATCGATGCAATTAAGGATATATTTTTGGTTTTTATCACATTTTGGGGAATCTTATAGGAGATATATATATAGTAAAAGGAAAACCAATATGTAGGGAAAGAACCCATCACATTCGGAGAGGTTTCTACGCTTCAACCCAGAATGAAATGGTGAATGGGGTGTAATGCCAACCATGGGACTACATGATTTCCTGGTTAGTATGACATAGTTTTATCTACTTAACAATTTTTTAGAAATATATTAAATTAATTTTGGGAACATTATATGGTTAAGGTAAGAAATGAATATTATGAGATTTAGTAATAAGGGTTAAATTGTCTTTGGGAATCAAATATGATTTTAATGTGGCTTTATAGTGATTCATGACATTTGAGGAAATTATTAGCATATTTTGAAGATTATATGATAAGGTAATATACATTATTAGTATGAGACATTAACATTAACTGATATTATTTAGAGAAAAATGTTAAATTAATCTTAGAAGACTATGTGATTGAATACTTCTAATCTTTGGGTTTCAAATTTAATCTGGAATATTTTTAATAATTTTAAGGTTATTTATTTGTAAAATGATCTAATTTGGAAATTGTGGGGTTTTTTATTATTTAGTGATTAATGTTGTTTTTTTATATAATGGTTTATTCATTGGTAATAATCTTAACTTGTAAAAAAAATTAATTTATGTTAATGCATAAAATTTTAAGTAATGTCTTATTATCCTTTTTGTATTATATGATCTGTTATAAGTTTATTTTAATTTTATTAGGAATAAAAATATCTTCTTTAATACTCATAGGTTGGAAAAAAATATGATATTATTGTATAAATATTTTACAAGATGAAATTTTACTTTTCATATAATTAAATTTCATTATGTTTGTCAACTATATGACAAAGTAATTTCTTAATGATAGGAAGCGGATCCTGAAACAAAAAACAATTATCCTATTACCTTAATTTCTGATTAATTGATGGCCTTTTTCACACTAATTTGTCTTATGGTTTTGTAGACATTGAATTTCTTGTGTTCATTCAATTTCCTGTGATCATCTCTATCAACACCAATTATTATTTTTACCATATTATTTTCATCCATGTCGATATTCTCTATTACAACTAATTTTTTCTTATATAGAAACCTAGTTATGTTATATACCATAAGAACTTTTTATTTCACTTTCTATATTTTCAAGAGGATGTTTTATTAACACTTTTTATGATGTGTGGTTTTAACAAAGTTATTCAAAAAATTTCTAACCCTCCAATACTTAGTAGGTTCTAAAATTGGAAGGAGAAAATTTATTAATGGTGGTATAACATAATATCTAAATATTTTAAAACAAACACTACGTTCGATATCATGTGTGATATGAAACACATATCTTAAATGAACTCCTAAATGTTATTATTTTTAATATGAATGTTACAACTAAGCCATTGAATTCATGGGTATGAAAATTATTATCCTTTTCATTACATAAATATAGAAAGGTCCAAAAAATATAAATTTATTAATTAATATAAAATTAGAACTCAATTTTATGAAAAGAGATTTTATTCTTCAAAAAAACATTTTCTTAAAAAATTTTATTTATTTTTGTTGTAAGAAAATATTATTACTAATATGTGAAAATTTTAGAATTTTTTTTTGATAAAATGGATTTATTTTTTGAAATAAACCTATCAAAATTATCTAGCATTGAAATTTTTATATTTTTCAGAAATTTTTGATGTTTTAATGAATAGTGAGAAATATAGACTTTTATTGAAAATCATACTTTCATTTAAAGTATTTAAAAGTAAAATTATATTTCAGGTTAGTTTTAAATTTTAATTAGTTAATTTGTATTAAATATAATCTAAAAATAGTCTTTTTAATGATTTTTAAACTTATTTTCTTTATAAAAAAATTATAATAAAAATGAATTTTTCTAAAAACACTTTTTTACATAAATTTATTAGTTTAAATTAACATTAAAGTCTACCACTTCTATGAATTGAATGATTGAAAATGAATTCCATGTTTTTAATCAATGTGGTAAAATTTTGTTAACAATTAACTTTAATTTTGGGGAATTATAAATTGTAACCTTAGTAGTTTTTATTACCACGATAAAGGGTAAATCGGGTAATTAATATTAAAAATAAAATGACAATGAATAAGAAATGACACTAAAATTTCATTTAATTTTATTGGATGATTATATATCATCTATAATCATCCCAAATTTTAATATATTTCTTTTTTTCATTTTTCCATGATTTTCATTTTTATATTATTTTATGCAAAGAAAAGTCAATAGTCATTCTCCTTGTTTTATTATCTTTCAACTTTTGAAATAGGAATAAAAAAAATTGAGTTATAAATATTAAATTAAATGAAATTTAATTTTTATATATAATGTTAATTTATTTTTAATTTTTTGTGATGAAATAATTACTTGAAATTATAAGGCAACACTATCATAGTGTTAGTGCAAGCATTAAAGAACTAAATAAAATGATATAAAAACACTAAAAATTAATATTAATTGTGTGATATTTTGTGTAAAATGAATAATTTATATATAAATTACATATAATATAGGTTTTAATTCAATATATTCTAATAATATTTTGTTTAGTTGTTTTAAAAATAAAATTGAATAAATAGTTCCGAAATTTTCATTAATATTATTTTAAAATAAATAATATTTTATTAAATGATTTAAAACTCAAAACAAAATCATATTTCTGTCCAAGTGGTTGATATATGGTTAAAAATATCAATTATTTTTTATAAATGGACAAGGTTTCCTTTTATAGTATCTTCCTGAACCCATAAATAGTAAAAAAATTAATATTGTTTTAATTGTCAAGAAGGGTTAACACAGATTAAAAAATAAATGTGTAAAAAAATCGCATAAACTTGTAAAAAATTTATCTCTAGAGATTATTTTGACCCATATTCATCCAATATTATAAATAAATATTTTTTGAAGTATTATTTTTGAAAATTAATTTATTTTAATTGAATACTTTATGAAATTCCAAAATTCTGGTCCCCTCACTTATAAAAAGGTACATCCTCTACTATTTTATTCAAACATAAAAATAATTTTCATCAGCCATTACCTACCAAGATACCTTTATAGAATACCTACCCTCATTATAGATGCCTTATTTTTGGCACAATACCAAACATAGAGCTCTTAAGTTATAAAGAAAATAATATTGTCTAGAGAAGAGGTATAGTTCTTAACCGGGCACTTTAGTTTTATTTATTATTCTACCTCCATAAAATATTCATATAAAATAAAAAATTAATAAAAAGAGTGTGTTGAATATAATTTTATGTTATTCTTTTAATTTATTAAACTATATCCATCTCCCCATCCATCAAATGGGAAACAAAGACATCAATCGTGTGTACGACGGACTACCACCGCACAAACCAATGAAATTTGTTTCCATCAGCACCCAACATGGATGGAAATAATGATGAAATTAATGTTTGTATATGATATTAATTACATATTTATAATTATTAAAATATATTATATCATATATATTTCTATCATTATATTCATTGTAAAATGATAATGTCATTCGTGTGTACGTGTGGAATTCACCCTCCACGAAGCAATGAGATTCCTTTTTCATCACCACATCACATGGATGATATATATAAGTTTATATAAATATATAACATGTTTTTTATGATACAATTATAATTATTTGAAGTTAAAATATTACTTATCTTATATATACAATTATTTTTGAAAAATGGAAACCATACTCATGCGTACATACGACCTACCATCACCATGATTGTAAAATAGTTTATTTATCATAACCATATTCATGGGTTGGTTTTAACAGTATAGTTAATTTAAAAAGAATATTTTTATTATTATTTATGTGATGGAACATTGGCTCTTTTTACTAAGATCAGAACACTAAATTATTTTTGATAATTATGAACCGACATCATCAAAATACCTGACACGGACTTACCTAACTATGTAATTTAGTATTTAAATAAAATAAATTAATGAAATTATTCAAGGATAAGGTATTGAATATGTAAAATGATATTGAGAAATATATTAATTCATATATGTTAATTATATAGTATTTAAATAACATGCATTGAAAATCTGGACTCGAGGTAAGAGATTCTGTCTCAATTTTCCTTCATTGGGGAATACTTTATTGTTATCAACATAATTTATTTTATATGGTGTATATAATACCCATCTTAAATTTTATATCATGAATCATAAATTATTCATGTAATTTTATTTTTCAATTTGAATTACTTTATCCCCAGGTATTTTACTTGAAGGATTCCATGTTTTAAGGGATTCACAACTCAAATTCATTTCATTTGGTGACAACTTATCTTTTTTAACATTGTTATTCCACCGTTATGTCTGAATTGGTCTATAAATTTAGTTTTTCTATATTTATAATTATTTTTTTATATTTAAATTTGTTACAAATAATCTCTTCAGTGATCGATTCTCAATTCATTGATGTGAAATTTCCAAGGGTATTTTCATGTCTCAATCTCATTTTATTAGAGCACATTGTGTTTTACTAGTATGGTTTTCCTAATACCTCATGAATAAATTTTGATATATTAATTCATTTATTTCATTATTATTACATACCCATATCTTATTATTTCTTTCAATTACTTCATATAGAAAATATACCAAATCAGTAAAGGATATATGTTTCAATCTCTTTTATTTTATGGTTTATTTATGTCCATGGTTACATTGAAGTAAATCATGTACACTTACTTTCTTGACCCATATATCATTTCTTCTCCTCTAGTTATGAAATTAGTTCACTTTTATTTTAATTTCCTACCTTATTTATCAAATCAACATCATGCGCATTTTCAGTAAATGATACGAGTATTGTATCTTCATTTAAATCATGAAGCTTTCTCTTCCATATCTATGTTTTCTAAAAAAATAAAAAAAGTTATTTTATAGACATTAATTATTTCGAGGAGATGTTTTACATGATATTTGAACTTATTTTAAAAAATTTAAAAGTAAATTTCTTAACATTCACCAAATGGGTCACTTTTGACTCCCTTTAAAACTGATTAAAATAATGTATATTTTTAACATTTATAGCATGAGTGGATTTTCCCACCATCATGAAAATTATTTAACATGAAGATTCCTTCCTTTATTATGATGTTTATTTTGAAATAATAGTATTTTTTCAATGTTTTTTGAATATTTTATTTTTAAAAGTGGATAGTTTTTAAAATAAAAGGGGGTATTTACCTCAATAATATTTTTTATGATCATTTAATGGTATTTCAATTCCTCAAGATAAACAACCCTAGATGATACTTACACTCCATTGTGGAAATGTTTTAATGAAAACATCATTATTCTTTCTTTTTATGTATTATAATATTAACTTATAAAAATTAAATATAATTAAATAACAATGATTATTGTTATGTAAAATAGTGAAAGATTCTAAATGGTTCACTAGTGAATAGTAATTGGACATTATTTTTGAAGAAAGGGTGAGCCCGGTATAACTTATATGAATGGTTGATCCCCATTATTTATCATGATGACTGATTGAGCCTACTATAACATATAAAATGCGTTTATCCCCATTATAACTCGTGATGAATGGGTGAGCCTGATATAGAATATAATAAGGTTTAACGCCATTATATCTCCCCAATTAATTGGTTAATATTTCTTGTCTTTATAAGAAATGTGAAGGACCATAGACCACCCTGAGAGGGAGATGAATCAGGATGTTAACATTTTCTATAATTTATTGGATATTGTTTCCTCATTGGTATGAAGTTGTTTAAAACTTTATGATGGATATGTGAAGTAATTAAACATTTGCATGAAAGTGTTTAGAACACCTCTTTTTTTCTTGGTTTACCACTAAGGGCTACTTCCAAGGAGCGTACTCCGGAAGGTTGTCGGTTGTACCTAATTCCACTATTCATCACTAGTTGTGGATTACATAGGTTCGGGAAAAATCATTTTGTCTCAGGCTTACTACCAAAATGCTCAGGGATAACTCACAAATTCCCTTAGGTCACTGCCGTTGACTCCCCCTAGCTCATAGCCTTGGGTGAAGTCCCACTCAATGTATAGAAAAGAAGGTCTCTTCAACTAATAAGCATTGAAGTATCTTTCTCCCATTCATCATAAGACATCGCTTGCATCAGAGTCCTGAATTTATTCTCTTTTTTATTCAATCTTCACCTTTAGTGAAATAACTGAATGCACTAAATCTATTTCTTCTCTTATTATAGAGAATCACAAAATCCTATGTGATTGTTCAAGAAATTAATATCATCTCAGCTAAACATCATCACACTTTTACTGTCCTGAATAATTCAAAATTGTAACGACCCAAAATTTTGAATAAATTTATTTCCTAATTTTGTGTGTTATTTTATTTTTCATACTCAACAAAACTGTTTCATTTTATAACCTGAGTATAATTAAAATGAGACCATTGGGTTTTGACTATTATATGACCATTGGTCAATATAACCACTAGAAACTAAATGTTTTGATTATTGTCTCTAAATACAAGTAATCTTGGCTAATTAATATAGAAAGAAGATTCGATGGCCCGAGCTAGATGTCTTGGACCGATCGAAGCCCATCTAACAGAACTTGGGAAGGAGGTAGCACCACTGGGCTTTGCTCTAGACCAAACCCAAGTCGAACTTCATCATGTGAAGCTAGAACGGAATCGCCTTCGCGAGAAGTTCAAACTGATAGTAATTACTACTCGTGCGATGTTGGTCGAGCCTCCCTCGGATTCTCTCACCTTATCACACCATACACTTAGGTCCTATGCTGGTGTGATAAGGGGCTATGTCAGGAGATTGTAACTGCCTTGTGTAATCCTTTGTTTTAAATAAAAATTTTGATTTCTTCTTATGATGAAGTTTATGAATTTTAAAATGTCCGAATAAATATAGTATGCATATTTTTGATGAATTTTAGAAAAATGATATTTTAAAAATGTTTATGTAAAACTTAAATAATTAAAAATGTGTAATGATTTTCAAAAAATGGTCTTCTATAATTATGTTCTGTACAAAATTTGGAGTCTAATAAGATCAACTTAAATTTTGATGAATACAAAATTATGAATAGTGATTTTATGCTTAGGATTAGTAATGTGACCAAATGGATTAGTAATTTCTCTCAAAGAAAGTTTTAATATAATTTATACACCTAGATTAAGTAATGTGATTCAATAAAATGGGTAAATAATGGTTTCATAAATTATTATTCAAGTATTAGTTTTTTCGAGTGAATAGTGTTTTTTGATTAAAAAATAAATTAAAATTATTTAAAAAATTATTTTTATAAAATGGATTTCATTTTTGAACTCATAGCATCGATATTATGTTAAGGTAATTTTTGGGGTTTTTTCTGAAAAAAATGAATTTTCTATGAATAGTGAAAATACAAATTTTAAGTTATGGGTGTTTAATGACATCATTAAATGATGTATTAAGTATGTAATCAATATGGTCAACTTATGAATAGTAATATAAGGTATGATGTGTCCCAAGTGGCCAATACCACGGGCAAATACCATAGTCAAGCCCATGGTTTTTCCAAAACCACTAATGAGGTGTCCCTTGGCCATTAATGCCTTGTCCCCTAACTTTCCCTTTAAATACCATGCAATCCTCTCATCCATTCGACTCCCCACTCTCCCACGACGAATTTATGATCTCATTACCTCCCAATAATTCCTCCCAAGGTTCCCCCAAGCCCTCAAGGTACCAACCTTTGAGTTTTAGGAGTTACGTTTAAGGTAAGGGATCTGACCTCTCTCTTTCTTTTCAAGTGATCTCTTTTATGTCATTTATTTTATTCTCCTTGTTCTTATGTTGGAGGATGTTATTTTATATTCATTATACTGTCCTTAAAATGTTCATATGATGATATACCCCCTCTTACTCTCATCATTTCATTTTTTGAAGTTTAAGTGGCGTCGTTAGGCTGCCGAAATATTTGTAACGGATACTTTCACCCTTCTCATTTTCAAGTTCTATTTTCTTGTCACGTCTTTAAAGTTCCTTTTTATTAGGTTGGGGTATGATATATATATCTATCATACAGATCTATTATGATCATAATATGAGATACCCCATTTTATCTCTTCAATTCAGTATTTTGATGTTTTAAGTGGCGCTGTTAGGCTGCCGAATTTATAAGTGGTTCTTTCATCCTCCTCGTTTTCAAATTCTACTTTCATGTCAAGTCTTTCAAGTTCCTTTTTAATATGTTGGGGTATGATCTATATATCTATCATACTTATATTCTATTTTAAAATTATCAGTTACCCTATTTAATCTCTTCAATTCATTTTTGATGAAGTGTAAGTGGCGCCTTTGGGCTGCGAAATTTTTAAGGGATTCTTTCACCCTTCTCATTTTAAAGTTATACTTTCATGTCAAGTATTTAGATTTCCTTTTTAATTATTTTGGGGTATGATATCTATATCTATAATACTGAACTCTTATGTTCACATTATGAGAGACCCTATTTTATCTTTTCAAATCATTTTTGTTGAAGTTTAATTGACGTTGTTAGGCTGCCGAATTTTCATAAGAGAAATCTAATTTTTGTCTTCCATCAATGTTTTTCATTTCAAATGGAATGTCTTTCAAATTTCATTAACATGATCATATTTCCTTCTTATTCTCTCCCTATACTGTTTTATGGGTCATTTATGAATGTTTGACCCATGTCCCCTCTCTTTTCAATGTTTTCTAAAACCCCGAAACATAGCCGTTATGCTGCAGAATTTTCATCTCAAAATGCCTCTCTCTTTTCTCAAAATTATTTTCGTTATAAAGTGAATACTCAAAGCTCTTATTTATATAGGGGTATTCACATATATATCAAAATGTTCTATTTTATATTCTGTGATTTACATACATGAGACCCGCTCTCCCTTTCTGTGGGTTTAAAGTGACGTAAAGATAATGTCTTTAAACAAATTTTTAAAACGTTATGATTATGAAATGAAACCCATTACTTTTATGATATATGGGTTGTTTATGAAATGATTTATGATGATATATGTGGCTTACATGATAATAAAGACAAATTTAAGGGTGTTCCCTAATAGCGCTCCAATTCATTGGGTAATGATGTAACCACTTGAGATTACAATTTTCAGGATATCTTGGTGAATAACCTTGGTAATTTTCAAATGACACCTTGGGGATGGACCATGGTGATATGTTCCAGATTGTCTATGTTAAATTATGTATCCACATCTTAA
This sequence comes from Viscum album, assembly GCA_963277665.1. Taxonomy (NCBI): domain Eukaryota; kingdom Viridiplantae; phylum Streptophyta; class Magnoliopsida; order Santalales; family Viscaceae; genus Viscum; species Viscum album. The sequence continues at coordinate 528,223,615 of OY728150.1, forward strand.
AGTTATGAAAAATGTTATTTTTATTATTATATGCCACATGATTTCTTTCTCATACCTTAAAGTTATTTTTCATGACATAGTTGATGTATCTCAAGTTCACATGTCAAATGTTTCTCTTGTTTCCCTTACTAGGCCTTCTGCTCACCCTTTCTTTTGATGTATGTCCCCAGGTTATGAGATGCAGTAATGAACCTAGGATGAACTTAAGGAGAATCCTTTCAAGTGTTTAAGAAGAATTTTTTTTTCTCATGTATTAAGTTCCTGGTTTCCAACACACTAAACCTTAAAGATCCTCGGTTTTGTAGAATGTAATGAAAAGTTATGTTATAAAAAGGCGGGATGCCATAAAATCATCAGCTGGGGACAATCTGTTCTTCTTATTATACTCTTACTTTAATTCCCAATACTCACACCTTAGTGGATCGGTATATTTCCTTCTTTTTATGAAGATCTATGTTTAGTTTCACGTATTGTTATTCTTCTCTTTTTAAAGAACAACGAGTGTGTTAAACACTAGTCATATATTTGTAGATCTAATCCTTAGTGGAGGTTCGCCGGGGGAGAGGCCTTTGCGTGGCTCCAGCACCTTCTCCCTCCTTCCTCCTTCTCCTCTTGTTTCTTCGCTGGCATTATTGTTCCTCTTCATATTTTCTTCCGATCTGGCTTTTATTACTCTCTGTTTTCCTCTCTCTAGGGCTCACTACAAGAGGTTTTCCCCTGTTATTTCTTCAATCTTCCTTGTATTGTCGGTTTTCTACAAAAGTCATCGACTGCTCAAAACTCGCTCTGACCCCATGTTCCCCTGTTCCTCTCTAGGTCGGAGCTGCGGCTTTAGTTCTATAGGGTTTTGAGTCATGTGTTGTTCTGACGGTCCATGGGTTCACTGGGGCTCCCGGCACTGGAATGTTTTCATTGTGTCTAATTTTTGTTGTTTGCTCCATAATGGAATCATTTGGATCCCCCAGCCGCTCAACCCTGCTTTGACCTTGAGTTCATCAGTGCCTCTCCCAGTCGGATTTGGAGTGGTGGATTCTCTGAGGTTCTGGGAAGTGTGGTTTGACGTCTTTCGGTCTAAAGACCTCTTAAGTTGGTGTTTTCTATGAAGTTAGTTTTTTGTTTGTCTTTTTTTATTTGTGTTTCTTATTCAAATCATTTGGTGATTATTTTTCAATTCGGAGGTCATCTTATGGAGTCATTGATAGTTCTCGGTGGTGCTCGCCACTAGTGTGGATGGTGACAGTGAAGGTGGAGCGACGCTGATATGGGTTTTTGATCGGTTTTGGGACTCGTATAAAGGTGGGGACAATGAAAATATAGCGACGGTGATGTAAGAATCTGGTGGAAGGGCTCTCCGGAGATTAGATCTGAAGAAATGATGGGATTGTGATGGGTCATGATGTCTGATGGCTGATGTCTTAATGATGACAGATTCCAGTGGGTCTCATCGGCATTCTGAGCTGGCACAGAATGCTCGATTCTCTTCTCTTGAACCTGGACCATAACACCCTCTCTGAGGCGGATGTGGGCGGTGGTCTTCTCAGTTCCATGGGATGTGAGTTCGTGCATACAGCTCCAGGAGGTTGACAATGATGACTCATCTATGTTTGTTTTGGCCATTGGATCCTCGATGGTGATTAGTTGGTGATGAAGATGGGGTTCGTTGCTGGCGGTGATGAAGTGTAGCCGACAGTGATGAGTCTTTAATGACGATTTGATGGTGATGAGTCGATGTGAAGGAAGTGATAACGAAGAATCGATAAGGTCAGCGAGGTGATGATGGCAGCAATGATGATGTGGCTTCTCACATTTTGGGTTTCTCAGGTGGATTTCTTTTCCCGAGGATTGAGTTTTCAGTTTTTTAATTTTCATTTTCCAATTTGAATGCGCCTTTTCATGATCTTATATTTCTATATGGATGTGTTTGAATCTGATATGAGGTGTTTGTAAGGTTCCCACTCTCCCAAAAAGTGGTTTATTTTTTAAAATGAAAAAAAGGATTTGGAGGTTCATAAACCCAAATGTTTCACGGTACTTCCTTCTTTACGAAGCCACTTCGAGAGTTCTAAACACTATTAAAAGGTCTGTGGAACCCCAAATTTTTTTCATACCCTTCTGGGTGTCTTGTGCATAAAATTCAAACCTTGCGTGTAAAGACAACTTCGTCACAAAAATTCCTTTTCACGAAAATATTCTTTTTCATGCAGAACTTCCCTTTTTCATAAGACACAATCTTTTGTGTGCAGCTCTTCTTATTTTCACACACCACTCTATAATAAAAATGTTTCCCTCATCCGAGATTGGGATATTTCTAAGTGTTAAGCATGCACAAATGAGAGGTGGTCACCTCCTATTTATTTGCATTTTTTACCCTACATAAAAAAACCCTTTACTATGCGTAATGTTTTCTCTCACTTCATTATATTACACACACCTTACTTTATTTTTTTACACTGCCTCGATTTGTTGTGCACCTCATGAATTTTCCATTTTTCATCCTTCTGAGCCTAAACTCCTCCACTCAATTCAACAAACAAATCAAATACATTCAATTGCAATGGGAAAGATAAGTGACCTTTGGGAACATCTATTCTTCTTATGTCACTGATTAACTTTGATACTACACATTGGTAAAATAATTTTTATTTTGAGTAACCAAGGTTGAGAGATGACATACCATTCCCAATGACATGAAACTCATACAATCTTTAGAGTAGTTGAATTTAATACTGACTGATATTGATACATATTGAGATAATAAAACTGGAAGATTCTTAATGTGTGTCCCCCTCAAGGGATCACTTCTCACCATTGAATCTCAGGTTCTCCCCCCTGATATCTTTCCTCACCTTCAATTCCCTGTATTATAAGGACCAAAAAAATACACAAAAATTTAAGGGAATAAGGTGGATCCACCTTGCTCTATCAATGATAAAAATAAGGTTGAGATGATTTTTTCTACCACGATACTCAATAATTCACACTTTCACAACTGATCTAAAATACTGACTATGATTGTGTGGACCTCGTTATTTCTTCCATATCTTTGTGTGTGAATATTATTTCTTCACGAGATTTCAAATCATCAGAATATCCTGGTGAAAATTTCATCTTCTTGAGGAATTTATGTTTGGATGGAATGAATTTAAAACACTTTCTAATAGTTTGACCAGCATTTTTTCACCTCACAAATAGAACTATTTATCCAGGTAGAATCTTCTTAGATTTTTAGCACTACCCTTAGCCTGTGCATCATCCAGTTTCCTCGTTTTTACCAAATAATTTGGCAAAAACACTAACATGACATTAGGGAATATGGCATCATGATTAGATCTTATAAATCGATTCTTCTAAGTGGAATCATTCTTAGTAGTTCTTTTGGATGAAACACCCTTTACCTTCTTGAATTTAGAATCCAAGGACTTTGCAACGTTCCTCCTTTGAGTCTTCTTGGGATAATTGTTTTATAACATTCTTATGACTACATCCCAAGGATTATTCTTCTTTCTTATCCAGATCATTTATTCCCTTTTTCTTATCAGTAGTGGGTACCTATTGATATGAACATGCACCATTCATGTGACCACTCTTATTAAACACATTACAGATGTTATCTTACATTCAAATTTTTTTTCTATGGATAGATGTTTCAATATCTATGGATGTTTCTTATTCTTCTTCTAGTTTCTCTAACTTGAGACTGTATTTCTATGTGATCTTACATTTATGGAATTTTACCGACAATCTAGTGCATAATTTCTAAATCTATTAAAGTTCCATCATTAACCAAATAACCTTTAATTCTTGATATCTTCATTATAAGGTTGTTGAGTCTTATTATTGGTATATTGTTCTCTCTTTTGGAAATCATCTTCCAACTTCTTCTTCTTATCCAAACTAGCTATGGTGGTAGGTATATAATCATGTTTCCTCGTCTATACTTGTTTAGAATTTTTCTTCAATTCTTTACCTTTTATAGAAATAAAATTAGAAACATGAGTACAATATGGAATATATGGAATCTGAACATTCTCAGCTGATTGTGATAGATCAATGACTGAATTCATGGTCTTCTTATCACATGTTGTAGTTCCATCACAATTATAATCTCACAATGAACATTTAATACTAGTAAAAACATTTTCCTTCTTTTGTGAAGGCTCAATATGTCACTTCTCAAGATTGTCACACTGAGCTTCCAAATTTAGAAATATCATATTGGGGATGACTTTATGGTCTTAAATAATAGTCATCATCTCTTCAAAAGTTGTCTTTAATCTTTCAACATCATCATCATGCATCTTAACATTGTTTTGTAACAAAGTGTCAAGTTCCTTGAATTTCTTGGATTTTTTTTTCAAACAAAAACTCTTAACTTCAATGTTATTCTTCATCTAATCTTCAAGTTCATGGATATTTTCTTCTAGAGTCTTATTAACCCCTTATTTCTTTTCAAATACTTTATTCATTCTGGTGACCCTTAAACATTCTAAATTTTTTCCCACTAAGCCCTTTTCCACATTATTGGATTCTCATTCCAGTCAGGTGATCTCAGCCTACATGTAATGAAATATTCTACAAATAGAAACAACTCTTTATTCAGTAAAATCATGCAAATAGGTTCTTATTTTATCTTGATCACTTTCAAGCTTATGTGATCTAAGAGTTTGATCCACAGCACGACTTATGCTAGAATCCTTGTTTTTTGTGGATACCTGAGACCTGATCTTTACATTCCATGCCTAACTTTTATTCATTATTGGATGGATAGCGAGAATCAGATACTAACTCATCTTTATATTAGAGGGACTTCTTCAACTACTTCTTCTCCATATTTTTCCTGTTTGTCATGGTCTTGATGGATATAAACATTTTGTTAATAGGTAACAAAATCTTCAACAAAACTGCAAATCATTGATGACATAGGAAGGAAAAATTAAACATTCCACTGGATAAAAATAATATAGAGTATCCAACATACATTAACCTGGATCTGATACCAATTGATAGACCGTAGACCACCTTTAGAGGGGGGGGGGGGTGAATCAGGGTGTCATCTTTTTCTCTACTTTATTGGATCCTGTTCACATGTTGATAGGAACTGGTTTAATCTTGTATGATGGATATGGGTATTAATTAAAACATTCACATAAAGCCTCTCTTGTGGGTAAAACTTCAAACCGGTATTTCAAATAACTTCTAATTTTGCACACATCCTGGATTATTTCTTGCACCTACATCCAATTTCACACACATCCTAGATTATTTCATGCACTTCATGCCTTTTTCAATTTTATTCTTTCTTATTCGAAGGCACCCCTTGTGCGTAAAACCCCAAACCCACATTTTCCACACAACCGATGTTTTTCTTATAAGTATGATTTTCCACGCACATTTTTAGAATATATCCAATTTTTCATGAGCCTCTTCCTTTTTCCAAATTTCAGTATTTTAAATCTGAGACACTACATGTGAGAAAAATCTCAACCTCCTATTTCACGCACAAATTTTTTTCGCACAAATTCCCATTTTTTCACATACACCTATGGTTTTTTATGCACCTATTTCCTTTTCAAAATATTGATGTTCTGATCTTAAAAACCAATTGCACTAAAAATATTAGTCCACTTCATACCTTGTGCATTATATCTTTTTCCAAAGTCACATAATTTCCCTATCTTTCACCAGTACTAATAATTCCATTAAAAACAATAATATTGCTGTCAGTATCTTTACTCCCACTTTCCTTCATAAGTCTTGCATCCCAAGTCCTCCAAACATATGATATATGAGAAAAATAAATCAAAACATTATTGTAAGATTTAAATACAATGTGAAAAGTATGGTCATCTCAGAATACTGATCCCTTCCAAACACTCTCTCTTATTCTTCAACCATCACTCTCTACTTCATGAAAATAATATGATTCTATTATTCAAGTAATATCTTTCATGTTTCTCTTACAATCATGAACAATTGCATGGTATTCTTCAAATCCTCATTCTTCTTCAATCATCCTCAGATGGATGATACCTCACCATTCTTCATTGTTGTAAATAATGTGTCACCTTTGACACAAGTTATCTAAACTTAGGATTAGTTCAACAATCATCTCAATTTCTATTCTTCCATTTCATTGGAGTTCTTCTTCATCTCATTAATTTTTATCTTAATTAAAACTATTGAAAATAAATGAAACCTTATACATAATGTGTTCCCAAAAAAATGAAGATGGAATACACAAGTGTTGTTTATTTTAATGATTTCACTGCTCTCCAGTTATTTCAGACATGGATTATGAAGATAATGTTCCATGATACCAACAAGTTATTATCTATTTTTTATATGGGTCGTTAATGATTTCATTGTCCTAGATTTATATCACATGTATGAAGATTATTATTTATGATGACTCTTTTGTATGTTAAATTTTTATTCCATTTATCACGATTGATTGTATAGATATTGATGAGTATGAATTATATTATTTTATGCTCATGAACTTCAATTATTTCATTATACCCTTATTCTTATCTTATTCTAATTGATTCCATTCAATTTTTAATACTTATTTTTACCCTTTCTAATCATTTGATATCACTCTTGTCTTGTTTCATATTCATACAGGTTATGAGGAATGCTATTGGATAATTAGTTTCTATCAAATTTTCATGTGTTGACAATTTTACGGGAACTGTATAAAAAATAATATAAAAAAATACATATTGGTTTTAAGTAGGAAAATGATCACTTAAAGGCATGGGTATTATTATATAAGAGTTTGTACTAATTTGTTGAAACTTTAATCCTCAAAAGGTACTTTGGTTTATAAATTATCCTATATTTTTTTATTTTATAATTTTTGGATGGATAAAATTTGGTCAATTATATGTATATCATACTAGAAATGTAAAGATTATGCTTTTGGTTTCAGATCTGGGAATGTGGGTATTAGTTTGTTACAGAATTCATTTTATTTCCATCCATTGACTAAATCCATAACTATTATTATGAGTATCAATCAATAATAACTAGCGTGACTAATAATATGATAAGGAAAATCAATAATATAATTCTCTAAAATATAAAATCAATATTTTATCCTAAGACATTTTAGGTTCCCCAAAAAATATTTTTTGTTCAAAATTCATTTTTTGGGTTCTATCCTATTATACTTCATAAGTTAACTTCCCCCCCCCCCAATATAATTAGACCTGATGAATCTTAAAAAATACATGTTCAGTCCATTATATAATAAGTTCCGTATAAATTCTTTATTAATTATTTGATTTTATACTATCTTAAGTGAAATGAGATAACCATAAACATCATTTACATGGATCTATATTGAGCATGATATTCTCCTTTATATTCAAATCCATAATTTAGAAACCCATCAGAACATTAGTTGACTAAAAACTATAGGTTGTATCAATTATTTCCTTAATCATGCATTCTTATATATTTTAAAAATATATAAAGTATAAATTTTTTACAACATACCATTTCAAACAAAAGAACTTATTTCCATGAACCTTAATCCGGATTAGTAATTTATATACTTTTTCCAAAAAAATAAAATCATTTCTATAATTTCATTTTATTGAATCATTATTTCTTCTTCCCAGTTTCTATTTCATGGTTTAGTGACCCTGGCTAAAAACAAAATTAATTATTGATGAACCCTCAAAGTATATTTTTTTTAAACTTTTTACCTGCTTATACTATCTACAAAGTACCAGACATCATATTCTTTATTCTTCTATCCTTAACAATTTGATAAAATAGTGTCAAAACGTAGTGAACCAATTAAAATTTCCAAAAAATATTTATTAATGAAAATAAAATGAACTCTTTAACAAGATAATTCCTTAATTGAAACCATTAGTCTATCCAGTCATTAATATACCCTATCATATTGATTATATATATGGATTCTAAATAATATGTTTCCTTTTGTATATAATTCTTTGAAATGTTACGAGTGTCATTTTATTATTCCTTGAGGTATCTAAATACATATTTTTAAAAATTTCATAACAATTTTTATTCAATAAGGTGCATTACTACAAAATTTAGTATCTCCTACTTAATAACATTTTATAAGTTACAAGTATTAGGTGTTATGTATATAAAGATTCTCCATGACAATTGTTGGACTTTATGAAAATTTTGAAGAATATAATATCATCCATATATAACTAATGCATCAATAAACTGAGTATCATGTTCTATAAAAATTTAATAAGAAATTTTATGAAATGTTATCCCACCCAAATGATGACACCTTTTGAACTATAATTTATTTAGTGCTCTAAGATCCATAATTAACTATTAAAGGAGGTTGAATTGGTATACCTCTCACTAAAAAGTAATTTATATAGTTCATCATCCCAATAATATCATATATACATCTTGCATGGTTTAGTATAAAACACTTATTATAGTCTATTATATGGGTTGACACAACACATTTCCCCTGTATCAGAAATCATTGGGTTTCTACCAAATTATAAGAAAAATATCATAGAGTAATTTTTATATCCAACTATTATAGTTAGTGATTTCAAACATGCCTAATAAAAAATGTTCTATGGGAACACTACTTCCTAAGAACCATTTGGTTTAGTGATCAATTTATTGACATGTGTTTTCTTTCAAATGAATCTAAAACATAGTATTTTTCAAAGGGATTAATCTCCCAAAATTATCCCATGTATTCTATTTACATGTAATATATTCCCCAATCATAACATGCCTATAGAATACATCCTCGCATATGAATATTTCATTACATATCAAAATAAATCACACCATAGATCCTAGGGGGATAGTGTATTTGGAGATTAAATATATAAGAATATTATTTTATAATAATTATTCAATATTTCCAACAACAATTACTTAATACATGAATCCCATCTAAACATATCACACATATTACCTTTATCTATACAATAGTGGAAAAGAAAACATAATAATGGGTGAGCTCATATGATCGGTATTGGGTAAAAAATAGAGTTTTAAATGAAAAAATATTATGTGAACATCAAATGATCATATGGGTGTTAGAACACATTCATAATTCAATGAAATCAAATTAATATATCATTAACAACAAAAATAAATCATTAAATAAAAAATTATAAAAAATATAGTACATGAGTATAAGGTGTCCTGGATTATGAGCCAATAATAATGACCTATGAAACCATGACACCTATATTTTTGAATAACATAATAATGTATCATAAGAGTGTAGGATAAAAATATTCATTTAAATTATAACATATTTCAACCCAAACCACCAAGACACTCACATCCTTATTTCTTATGTTAACCAACTATCCATAACATAGTGGACATAGGAAGACTACTCATTTCAATTATCTTTTTGGAAAGGTTTTACCACATGTGTACTATCCTAATATCAGGATATATAAAACATTACCCAATTCATTTAAGATATATATTTGAGCATCCCATAACATGATAAAAACCCCTATATATTTTTTCTATAAGAACATTAATGTAATAATGATCTCATCATATCATAACTAATGTATGTGAAATTAAAGGTTTTAATGAAAAATTCCTTAAGAAATTATGATGATCTATATAGAGAGGGAATGTGGTGGTTTTATTAGGGAGTAACTGTATTTAATAATAATAAGTATAAAATAATTTTTACATAGATGAAAAACTCTTTATAAATTACATTGAATATTTCATTAAAAATGACTATTACTTTTTTATTACATTTATATAAAAGAAAAAAAATTAAAACATGGAAAAAATTACATATAGATGACCATGAATACATTGAAATTAATATTAGTTAAAAATCATTTATAAGGAAGCAAAATGTTTTCATGATTAATTCATTAAAAATATAATTATTTTTACACTTTTGTAAAGTGACTGAAAGTCAATAAGAAATGTCACATGTTGAAACCCATAAAATGATTACATGAATTAATTTCTAAATATATTCAAGGATAATATAAAATTACTTTAATATTTCATTGATTTATATGGTTGATAATTCATGAATCAATATTGATCATATACACAGGTAGTATAAGGTATCATGATCGAAGAGAATAGATAAGGTTTGTTCCACTTATAACAATATTTTAAGATTAATTGTGAACTAAATGGTAGTGAAGTGACAATAATAAATTTAAACCTTGTATATAATATTATTAAAATGAAATATTTATATTTTTATAGAAAAATAATATAAATTTTTCTTAAATATGAATTTATTTGATAATAATCTCATATTCAATGTGAGATTACAAAAGGAATAATTACCTCAAATGTCTTTATGTTTAGAAAAAATATTATATATTGTATAATAAATTTGACCTTATTATTAATATTTATTATAACGATATAAATATTTATTTATCCTTATATCATTTAATTAAAACTCTTTATTATGATATATTTATTTTTTATATTTTAAAATAATATTCATGTATCAATAATACTATTATATGTTCATGCTTCATTTTATGGATTCTAGTACTTTCACTTCAATCATGGTTTAATCACCCAAATATTTTTCGTGGTTATGTATTATATTATTTTTATATAGTTTTTTGGTTCCATGTTCATTTCATGGATTTTATGGTAAAGGCGTTAATGGAACACTTAAAATCACTTATTAGGAATTTCGAATAAATTTAAAGAATTGATTTTTTTATTGAATATGTATATATATATTATAGTTAAATAATTGAGAAAACATCATTAATTAATCATTAATTGATCATATTACCATTATATATATATTCATAGTTATTGATGTTGTAAAATTTATAAGATAATCCATGTTGTTACTAAAATTTACTAAAACATGAACACGTTTTATTTATAGTGTGAGTGATAATGTGTTATAATATAGTTTTATTATAAATTTGATTGAATTTTAATGGTATTATAACTATTTTATAGAGGTGGTAAATCATATCTATAGATATCTTATTGAATCATTTGTAGAATAGTAATTATGGAGAACATAATACATGTGTTGAAGACTAGAATCTATTTTTAAAGATCCTCTTATAAATAACGGATTTGGGATATCACCGCATGAGAAACGTTTCCCGTATATATGAGAGGGTTCTGAGGGATACAATTTGTGTAATTATTCAAGATAAATTTTAATAAATGGTTTCTATCATGGTGGGAATTTGATGGGTCCATCTATAGATGTGAAAGGGGTTGAATTTTCATAATTACTCATTTCATATTACAAATGGAATTTCATATTAAATTAAAGTATATTTAAAATTGGAAAATAGTGAGTATAAGATAATAGGAGTTCTAGAAATATCATATTCTTCCATTTATAGATAACTTTATTTGAAATATTTAGATAATATCCCTCAATTTTACCCCTTTATCACATTTACCCATTACTGTTATGACTAAATTTTACCTTAATAACTAATTTTTTTGATTAAAATTAATATTGGCCTTCTTTGAAAATTTTAAAATAATGATTCAACAGATTAAAAGTAATTAAACTAAATTAAATTTATAATGGTGAAAATTTTTTATTTTAACATAACTACACATAACATTTATATTTTTTATAAATATGTGTTTTTTTAATACAACAATTAAACATATTCCATACAAAAATTAAGATTAAAATGGATTCTAAATTTGTTATATATATTTCTTAACAAATTGTAAATTTCATTAATCACTATACTTTAAATATGGTAAATATAACCTCTAAATATATATATAATACATAATAAAAAAACTTAAAATACCTTATGGAATGCCCATAAATTATTAAATTGGCACTCTTTATGATTAATTAATCTTTTATTTTTTCTTATTAATTGATTTTACTAAACATTTAATTAATTTTATCAATACATTTTTTAATATCATTCCTAAAAAGTAATAAATTTTATAAAAACATAATTTATAAAAAAAATTAATTAAAATCAATGTTATTTTATTAACTAATTTTGAACCTTTTTTATTATGAAATTATTTTTTATAATAATGTTTTATTTAAATATATTGTAATATATTTAATTTTTTTATTTTAAACGAGAACTATTTTCTTTTTTTTTAGTTTATGTTCATCATAATAAATCCTCGAAAAAGATTTAATTAATGGGAAATAAATAATAAAATCAATTGGAGTTAAATTCAACCAAATTATAATAGAATCTGACCCTTGAAATTCAATTATATAGAAAAAATAAAATTAAGTTAAACAATCCATTTTTCGTATCTAAGTTCCAATATCACTTCCTCAAACATTTAATTCCTCTAAAGAACATTAATTATATTATTGGTATTTTTTCATAGTACTTAGTCTCCAGGATACCAGATTTTAACGACTTCAGCTATATAGGAGAGATAATTCTCGAGATATAAAACTTTTATGTTTAGTATAGGGAATGGGTATCGTATTTTATTCCTAAAAATTTATACATTGAACACGTCATGAACTTGGGATTGTTCTAGTGGAAGTGAAATGTGAAAGGCATTCTTACCAACATGATCAAGGATTTTTAAAGGGATAATATATCTAGGGCTTAGTGTCTGCATCATATTGAATACCAAAAGCCTCTTCCTTATTGATTTTCCTAGTAATACATTGTATCAAACTTCGCACTCTAAATATCATCTAGTGTTATTAATATACCTCTTTTATATAAAATTTTTCTTATTTAATATGTCATAGTATAGTTTGAACCTTTTCTATCATTTTTTAATAAGTTTGGTACCTAGTAGCTACCTCTCTATTATATCATCCTAACTTATCAAATTTCTATATATATTTTCATATATAGCCTCATATGTTTCCATTTTAGTGTAATAATTAAATAGTGTTTATATGAGGATAATTCTATGGGAAATTATTGATCAAAATATAATTTAAAATAAATTTCCATAGATCTAAAAATATGAACTAAATATTTAATAGTCTTATTAGATTGACCATTAATCAGAGAATTATAATAACTGTTAAAGATTATATCTGTATTCAATGTTTGATAAATATTTCTCTATAACATCAATGTAACCTAGTGGTCCCAATCTAATATAATATGAACTTGTGTTTTATTAATCTTACCACGTCTTTTAAATGTATAATAGAATATTGATCAATTGATAAATATTATCTTATATAATTGAAAGGCATCAACCTCATAATGAAATCAACTATAATAAAAATGGAATTGTTTTCCTCTATAATTCATGGGAATTTCTATAATTGGTTTCATAGTGATTTTCCTTGATTTCATTACTGGTATAGGTATTGTTTTTATTCATATACTTAGATTATAAACATTAATCTTTACCTTTCTAGAAATCTGGGAATCCAGAAACGTACTAAAAAATCACCCACATTATTTTCTAACAATAAATGTGATTCATGACATATATATACATCATTGTTTTTCTAGTTTCGATATAACTTAATGAGTTATGTGGATAATATAATAGACATTCACTCACTTTTAATATTGATGGGACACAAATTCATTTCATGAGTCTTTTGAATTTATTTTTATCATGGTTTAAACTCTAGAATATTACTTACATTATTTTATAGCTCCTCATCCCCCACAAAACCAAAATCATCACTACATAGATAGATGGTTGACTAATTATTTTGTCTGAATAGGATTTCTACACTTCCCTTATGAATTTAAATTACATCCTTCCCAAATATTTTTGTATTTAGTCTCCTTAAATCCTCAATATATATAAGGTTTAATTATGCTTCTTAATTATAGAATTATCCAACTTGTATGAATTTCATTGTTTTTAATGTATTGAGACGTTATAGTCCATGATCAACTCCAACCATATCTTTTGGAACAAGTTAAACTACTTATATGTGAATATTTACTTCATGGTTTTGGGAATAGTATATATATATTTATTTATTTATTTATTTATTTCATTATTTATATTATAATTTTTTCCACAGACATAATTACTTGATATATTTAGAAAAAATATTACCAATATGAGCTCAAATATTGTGTTATAACATTTATCTCATGAATAATTATATAAAACATGGCATATGCTACCATCATGTAATATTTCTAGAGGAAACAACAAAATCCTTTCTTCGATACATTATTTTATATCACCTACCAATATCGACTATATGGTATTATTAGTTCAGGTTAATTGACCAAACATCTCTTAAACTCATTGAAATTTTATTTATATTCCTTCATCCAATGGAAATTAACTAAATTACAAGTTGAATTGTTTAGTGAATTTGAAAATAATAATAAATTTCACACAATTCATTGAAAGTATCCTAATAATCAATTTACACATCATGCGTCTGTTAAAATTTTTGCCATATACTATTTTACAATTTCTTTTATCTCTAAAGGATCTAAAAATATACCATAACTTGGTATTACATAACCAAATTGTGATACTTCTTTTATCCATAATTCATAGTTGCTAAATTTTCAATATAATTTATCATTTCTCAATGTCTTATATAAAATCATAAAAGTATATTTATTCTATTATTTTTTCATGGAAAATATAAAAACAACGTCTATGTATATCACCAAAAAGTCATCATGGTAATATATAAAGACTATATTCATCATATCCATAACTAGATTAGGGGAATTTGTAAGTTTGGATGAGAACACTATGAATTCATAGTTTTTTTTTCAAAGGATACCTTAGATATACCCACCATTTAAACCATTAATTGATGGTATTAAAATCAATGGTAAATATTTTGGATGTATCGATCACCTTACCATCGATTGAATAATCAATAAATAATAGGTAAATGATACTTGTTCGTGATAGTGGTCTTCTAATGTTCTTGGTAATCAATTAATAGAAACATCAATCCATCATATTTCTAATTAAAGAGAACTGTCACACACCATAGTAAACAATTTGTTCATATAAATCCCTTATCTTTATTTTCATGGACATTATTTTGTACTTCCTATAACTAAATGAATGACAGAAAATTTTGAATCATATATTTTGTAAAAAATCCCTTTTATGGTTGAGTGAGAACCCGAACATGGAAAAAATGAATATAGGATATTAGAGATCATAAAACAATACTTCTTGTTTCATATTAATCAAAAAATTACTCTATGTACATTTCTTGATCTCCATTCACATGTAAATTCTATCCTTTGAGAGTCATCTTTAACAATTTCATCAAATACAATTTCTATTTTTTCCAAAGCATTGAGGTTCTCTTCCATGCTAATCATGTCATCATTAAACCCACAAGACGATATTCAATATAAGTAATTTATCTTTTTCAATTGATATATATTAATATTATAATGAATCATTCTTTCATACATCTTATTAGTTTAGATTTATATTTTTGAAAATTTTATAACCTCTACTTCTATTTTTCCCATAGAAGGTACAAGTAGATGTAATTAAGACACTCAAACCTCGTCCTCTCTATAATTACAACCTTTTCTATGTTCGAAATGGTTATTTCTAGTATGGTACTAGGAACTAGACTTATACATAGGGGATATCTCATTAGGTTCATCAAATTCCAAAATTTGGGGATTAGGGTTACTAATACTCTCTAATCTCTCAGAGACTTCATACACCATGTTATCAAGGGGGAACATTATAGTTTATTTGATCCTCTATACCTTGTTCTATTATATGATTTTTAATTACCAATTTTGATCCCGTTTTCTTTGTAATTTTGGTGTAGTTTATTATATCAATTAATCTCTTAATTTTATTTATTGGATATACCCCCGAATCAAATTTTCCCTTCTTCTTGTTCATAGTATCCACTCTAAATAATTCTAAAAACCATCTCCATATTTCACTATTTGATTATTCTATGGTAATTTATTTTATCTTTGGGTATTTGTCCTCTAAAAATAGATGGGGATTTTATTCCCTTTCAAAGTCTACATAACGAACACTACAAACTACAAAACTATTCTACACTTTCATTCTTGCACTTTTAACCTTCTCACCAAAGCTCAAACTCAAGGATTCCACTATCTGTTAGGAGGACACCACTAAATCTATGAAGTCTCCATATGACTTCTTCTATTGATCCTAAGTGTATAGGATTTTATGGATGATCTTACCATTTGTCAATTATACTTCCTTGGAGGGTAGGGAATATTTTTTCCTTTTATCCAGATAAAATAGTGGTCCTAGTAAAATCATTTACAATAAAAATAAATAATCAGAAGCATTAAATGGTTTATTTTGAGTATGTTCTAAGATGTGACTTCCTTAAACCAGTGATAAAACAACATTATCTATTTGAGCATTAAATATAGTATGGTTTCTAGGAGAAACATCTTGACCCAATTTCCTTCATTGAAGATCGTTTTTAGATTTCCTAACTAAAAGCAATTCGATTAATGGTCACTCAATGATTTGAACCATGCCAGGTGATGGAATCACAACTCCTCTCAAACATAAATCCAATAATCCTCCATTGGGAGTTTCTAAAAATCAAGATCAACACAAATGTTTTAAGAAATTTTTTTTGCTCATTGATTAGTACCCAGTATCATAGCATAATAAATATCCTTCCTGATTTTCAATCCTTCAAATGATTGATGGATTTTTGAATGGGAGATGTAGTTCAAATAAATGTTCCCATGTCTCCATAGATGGGTAGTCATTTAGTATATGGAATTCATAGTTCCATCTGAATAATGAGAAGAATGAACCATCAATAATATATAAGTAATTATTATATTTGAAATTATGTTTTCTTTAATAGAGAATCCAATTAACATGTGGTGGCAGTCATGAAGTTAAAAACAAGTTTTCTCTTTCAAACCACAAGATTTATGAATAAATCTGTTGAAGGTATCCAATGATGGAAATCTCCATCCAATGAAAGAGACTAGAAAAAGGATAAGCTGATCCAAGCCCTTAAAATAATCTTGGAGGGATAGAGAGAGTTGGGGGGTCCTGTAATTGAGTAACGGGACTTTAAGGCTCAGAACTATAGAAGGAAAATAAGGGATGGAATAGGTATGGGTGAAAGGTTGGAAAGGATTAAAGATACATATTGATGAAGGAAAAAAATCCCCCTTGGTGATCGGGGTATCCAGAATGTCCATCACTATGATGGTAATTCCACTAGAGAATATTCTAGAGGAATATACCATGGGTGGGATAATTAAAACTTCTTATGGTTTTTTTAAATTCTTATCACTAAATCATGGGAATTTTTGCAGGATTCAATGATATAGGTAGATCTCCTGGTGTGCGTTCTATTGAAAATCAAACCTCTAGAATTGGGGTTAGACTAGGAAACACATCTATAAATATATCAATATATTCTTTAAAAATATTCATATCTTCAATATTTAGTTTCCCTCAATGATTTGAGTCACAAATCCATATTTTCTGGGTAAAACGAGCCACATACATGGAATAAATTTCACTAGGAGTTTATATTCATCCTAGAAGTGATAGATAATCATTGGTTGATTTGGGATGGGAAATGTAATTCCCTTGTGATTATAATTTATATGGGATCAATGTATGGAAAACCAATTCATGAAAAATATCATATTAAATTTTTTTAAATAATGAATAAAAATATTTGAAGGAGTAACATTCCTAAAAGCAAAAAAAAAAGAAAGGATTTGTGGACTTGAGATAAAATATTAGCACTATTAGAAATTTTTAAAGATAATTCAGTGTCTATAAATTATCAAGTTGATTTTATCATCCTATAAATATTTCCAAATTTTAAGAAGTTGGTATAACTAAAATAAAATAAAATAAAAAAATAGTTCTCATGTGAAATATTAGTGTACCTTTCATTAAATAATTTTAATGCCCTCAATTATATATTTGATTTCATTTTATTTTCCATTGTCCATTAGTTTTTGAGGAAGATAACATTAGTTTTCGTCACTAATCTATGGTTTGTTTCTCTTATTAGATAATGCACATACTCCTTATAATTGAAACATTACCCTGTGGCTGGTGAATTACATTGAGGTTTCACTACATCTATTCAATTGGTTGGCCTCTTTATATCTCTTTAGTATTCATTTTCCAGATAGAATTCCCTACCACACATGAAGTATATACTTATTCATTTGATAAAATTTCTATCATTATTATTTCGAAATGTTCAGTATGTAGGAGTAGTAATTTTTATAACTCTTAAGTTTTATCATTTTAATATCCTTTAAACTCTATTTTTATCTTCTTATCCCGAACACAAATATAATAATTTGAGTCCTCGATTTCAATTTTTACCTTAAAAGAACATCGAACTACTTATTCATAGCTACCAATGTACATTATATCTATATATCTTCAGATGAATAATTTTAAGACATTAATGAAATGATTTTTTTTCCTTTAATGTTCAATGATAAAACTATATGCATTACTTTATATTATTTTAAATCTTCCATTATAAGTACTAGTGTTCTTACCCTCCATTTCTTTCATCTCTATGAAATTACACATTATATTAGTACAATTTTCTACCTAAAAATGCTTATATAAAAATATCTTTTTAAAATCATCCAAGTATATAGAGTCAATTTCTTCTTCTTTCCTCATATTCTTGATGATATTCCAATTGGAATTATTTTTTTATTTTTCATGAAATGGAGTTAAAATTGGATCATATTAGTTTTCATAGCTGGAGAGAGTTTTGTGAGCATGGACACATGATATTGTATTGTAGATCACATGCGGTTTGGTTACTCATGAGTATGGCCATTCTTTTCTTCATAAAATTAATTATTTACACAATTAATCGTAGTTCTATCCATTGAATAAATCCATAAAATTTAGTTTGAGTACCAATCACAAATAATCAGTGTGAAAAATCATATGATAGGGACCATAAATATGAATATGCCTTTAATTATAACATTATCATTTCACTCTATGACATTTTATGTTCATCCTACATCATTTTTGGTTCACAATACATTACATTCCATTCCATCATCTTATCCTTCATAACATATCCTTAATAATATCTAAACCACAATCTTATGAAAATAGAAATTTACCAACCATAACACACATATAGAAAAAAATCATCTCAGAGGAATATTCATTGCATATCATAACAAATTTCATACTAAAACCTATGGGTTTAGTTTCATTAGTGATTAGATAAAATACTAACTTATTTTATTATCATTATAAAATATTTTCTACAAAAATATTCAAACATGACTAATCAAACTTTCGACAGATGGGTGCAGAGTATCAGACTTTCACACCCCTTTTCTATTTTATTCACTAATTCTTTATAAGGGGTCATTAGTGAGTGCAAGGAGTAGGTTGTTGTAAATATGTTGTTGAAAATATTATGCAATCATATTGTATTGTAATTATAGGAGAATAAAGATATCATTAAAGTGATCCAAGGATAATAACTTAGTGTTTGAAGATAGTGGTAACCAATGGGAACTTTCTTCTAGGTTTTTATCTTCATGTTTAATCACTTTTAAATCTCTATTAAATACATATTTTTGAATGAAATTGGAAATATTTATTCTTAAATAAATTTTCAACTATTTTTTTCTATTTTTTCAATATATTGATTAAAATAAATTATTTCACTATTTAATTTTATTTTGTGATGTCTTGTCGTTGAGAGTAGTGATTTTGATAAGGTTTGATTACTTGGAGGTCGTCATGTAATTGAATCACTTCTATTGAATAGAAAATCATATTAAGGGATAAATATTATATCTATGAAAAATAAAAGAGATTAAAAACCATATTTTTCAAGTGTGTCATATGAATATCTCAATATTATTTTTCCATTCTAATAGAAATTATTCATTTTCTCAAAGACCAACAAAAATTTAAACAAAATAAAAAGAACTATACTCAATATAAAGATATCACTAATGAAATTTAAATAGATAAATCAAATTTTTTACTCCATATATTGAATAACCAGAAATACTAACTTGTTTAAAATGTTTTCAAGAATAAAAAATTATTGTTTTCATTCAAAAATATAAGTTCAAGAGAGATTCAAAAGAGATTACACATGAAGATCAAAACTCTGAAGAGAGTGCTCATTGGTTGTTGTCCTCCAAAACCACCTGGTGCTTAGTCTACCACCACTTGAGTAGAATATTTATTCTCTATTAAATCCATTATAATGAAAATGAGTATAATATTTAGAAAACTCTATATAAAATACCTCTATAACCTCTAACTAACAACCCATTGGAAGGAAGAGAGAAGTAAATAGAAAAGGGGTATGGAAAATATACCACTCTCCACCTATATATATAAATTTTAATAATTTTTTTACTTCACCCTTTTTTAATATTAACTAGTGTTATTATTAAAATTTGTAAAAAATTTAATTTTATTTCTTCCCCAAAAATTTCAAGTCCTCTAGAAATGCAGACCAAATTTTTTATCTTAATTATCAAACCCATATTTTCATCTTAAAGATACTCTTCAACTTCATCATGATACATGTTATCAATATATTCCTTAATGATATAATTTTTCCAATAAATGTTTCATGAATGTAAACTAGGTATTTCAAATCTTCCACGTTGAATAACCACATTTGGAATCTGATAGCCTTATATATGGATCATTTAATTAAGGTTCATTAATTCTATCGACCAAAAAACATTTCCAACATGGATGGTTTATTTTTTCATCATATATTTCTAATCATCACAAATTAAAGTTCAAAAAGTCTTATCCCAATTAAATATGAATCCTAAAAAATTATTACTCGATTTGGATCAATGTAGGAAAAGTTTTGATCAAAATATAAAAGAAATTGAAAATAGTAAATTTTCCAGAATTCAAAAATTTTCTCTTTTAAAGTCAAAAAATCCAAAAAACCCAAAAATTATACAAATCAGATCAAATTAAAAAATTTGTGGGGTTTGAATCATTGAAATAAACATTCCAAAAAAATGAAATTTTATCTCTATCAGTTTAATCACACTTATTACTTTGAATCCTGGATATGCAAGTATCAAAATAAAATCAAGGCATATTCAAAACATATAAATATGAGGTTCACCAATTTATCAACAAGAAATAGAAGATATCAAAATTCCTCAAATACAAATGTTACAAATACACTATTCATCTCCTTTAACCCATTTATTCATTATTTTATCTCTCATTAACAAAACAAACATACCTCGCATATATTTTCTCTAAATAAAAAATATATTTTTTCAAAAAGGCTTTTCTCATCCAAATGCAATTAAGAATTACTAGAGTTTTAAAAAATTTCTACATATATACCTAATGTGATTCGATAACATGTGTTTTACTATGAGGGACTTTTGGTGTTGTTTTTAGGATTTTAGTTTATAATATTTATATTTCAAAAAAACCATCTGAATAAGGAGGGTTTTGCTCTTTTGAACCCCAAATGATTGATTATAATTTTTACTGAAGTATAATCTCTTCCTCACTTAATTTTTTAGAAAATTATCTCTATGAATCTGTGAAGGTCTTATAAAAATTCTTCAACATAAACATTTCAGCAGAAAAAATGACATTTTTCAACTCTTTTTCATTTGAAATCTCTATAGAGGAAGATATTTCTTTTTTTGGAAGCTTTCGAAATGTAAAAAATACTTCTCCTTGAAAGATAAAAACGGAACAAATTTTAGCAAAAAAATTGAAAAAAGTATATATCTTTAAAATTTTATTTTACACACAAAGTAGTACCAGATGATGTAGCACACCACAATACATCTTCCAACACACTTACATTCAAATAGATCTTGAATATTCACTTCATTAGAGGGATAGAGAGGGGAAATTTTCTTTTATTCTGGATATGGTAATAGGTTTTTCATGGATAATAAGGGATAAAAGTATTAAATTGATAGGATAGGTCAAAATAAAAATATTCTCTTAGAAATTGGGATTTAAAATCTATATAAATGCCTCGACCATTTTAACAGCAAATACATCAACCATCAAGTTTTCATAGAAATAAATCAAATTCTTATTAAAGAAAGAATAGATTTTTCACACATTAAATGAGATGAATGTGAAGAATATTCCAAAAAAAATTCCATATGACTTAGGTGTAAGGTATTTAAAAGATAAAGACAATGAGATATGGCATGAGATTCAAAAATCAAAGGCCTATTAATGAGATTTACAATTTTTTTGAACTTGAAACTAAACCATTTTACATATTCATTTATAAAATGTTTTAAGGTATAAATTGGTTCACTCATTGACATGGGTTTTAAAAATGAAATAATAACCATTTAAGATCATAAGCTTCAAAAAAACACCCAAAATTGAAATGAAAACACATAAAACTAGAAAAAACACACCCAAAATTGAAGGAAAATTTTAAAATAATTGTTTTAAAAATAAATCACAAAAAATCCTAATATAACCATAAATTTTTACCCACCACTAATTTTGTGAAATTTAATCATTTTCAATAGTTTTATTTGAGAAAATGAGATTTCACTAATTAAATACATAATAAGAAAATAATCGAGATGGAAAGAAACAACCTAGATTTCATTGTATTCAGCTTCATAAAGATATATCTACTCCCCTAGAGGCACAAACAAATTCTCTAAAAAACTTCAACCAATGACCATAGACTTTGAATGATTCCCCTTTGTCTAGTTCATTTATCTATAATACAAAAAAAATTAAATGAGTATCAATGAAAGGGTGAGACCATTTGGAATGAAACTTTCTTGGGAGATGCTTCAGTATGGAATCAATTGGAAATATTTTATCTCTTTCCCTTTTTTTGAGAATCATTGCATCATGAAATTATTTGTTTCTTTACTTTTATTGACTAGATATTTCATATGAATTATTCATGATCTTCTCCAACTCCTACAAAGAAAATTTAATTTATTTTACCACAGAAAACAAATTTATGTTCCAATCTTTAATAGCACAAAATGCACTGTGTTATAACTCTACTTATATGTGATAATCATTTATATAGACAAATATAAATTGTTACATGAAAATTGGGGATTTTAATGCAGTCATATAGGCTAAGAGTGTATCATATATTTTCAAACTCTAATCTTTTTTATATGGGTTCACAGTTTTTTATAGAATTTTATATATATATATGAAAAATCAACCATTTCATTTAATTGTGGGTGATATGGAATAGAGACACTATTATGAACTCCAATTTTTTAAAAAAATATATTCTAATATCCAATGAAAAAATTAGGTTCCATGATAAATTATCCGAAACTTTGGAAATCCAAATCTAGAAAATAATTTTTTTTTCACAAACTTAGATATGGTTTTGGAATATTCTTCTCTGATGGGAATCGAATCTAACCACATGTACACGTAATCGATAACAAGAATGATGTAAATAGAAAATAATAATTTGGAAAATGACACATTATATTCATAAACCATACATCATATACATTGAAAAACCAAAGTGGTTGTTGGGACATATCATTCTATTTAGATATGTTTCTTTGAAATTGGGAATATTTAGATGTTCTACAAAATTCAAAACAATCTATAAAAATAGTGGACCAATAAAAAATAAAATAAAGCACTTTTATTTCATTTATTTTTTTCCAATGTTCAATCTATATCTCATAGTGTAAAAATAATATAATAATAATTGAAATTCATAACTCAGAATGCATATCCTAATCATTTTTTCACTATAATTATGGCATAGTTAAGGATAATCCCAAATGCAATTCTTTTAATCATTTAGATGATTAAAAATTTGTTTCTTGAAAATAATTTAGGAACATCATCAGTATCCAAATAATTTATAATATCATAAAACTATTTTCTTCTACTCTTAAATGAATACAACTCCTCTTGTAGAAATGTTTCTTTAATTAGTGAAAATATATGAATCCTTCCATTCAAAAAAAATGGTGTCCTACTAAAATGATCATCAACAGTGTTTTTACTTTCTTTATTATCCTTTATTTCAATATCAAAATAAATCATCAACAAGATCAATATTAAAATACTTGTCTTTTCATTATATTTCTTCATAAAAAAAGTATTGCGTAATGGTTCATGAAAACAATCAATTTCGATCCCAGAAAATAACTCCTAAATTCTTATAAAAAATATCTAATTAAAAAAGTCCATTATTAGTTGTTCTATAGTTTGATTGGGACTGGTATAAGGTTCTAGATTCATAAGTAATCAAGTTATATTTTTCATCCATCCATTGACCCAAAGCATCCCTAAGATAATAGTCAAATTCATCAATAATGATTTCAAATAGAAAGTATAATTTTAGTGGTTGAATAGTGGGATAGGTTTTTCGTTTTTTTATCCCATAAAATTATTTTTTACAAATCTCATAAAAGACAAACTAGGTTTATTTGTGGAGAAATTATGATAAATGAATTGCAAACATGATAAAATTAATTATAATACTCCTATAGAAAATGTTCATGACTAAGGATCTCACATCACTCAAACTTTTTGGGTATATAAATGAATAAATGTACCAAACTTTGGAATGGAAAAAATTAATTCTATCTATAGAGAAAAAATGTCCCACAACAATCCACTTATCTACCATTAAATGGAATTTTTCGTAATTTAGGATATTATTATTATCAATGGATGTTTTATTAAATAAGGGAAAAATTTCAAACAAAAATAAAATGATGATACATGAACACTAAATTCATCCATAAAAAATCATTAATGTTTCTTGAAATTTATAGAAAATTTTAATCATAATCCAATGAAATGTTTTAGGAGATATACATAAAATAAGGGAATTATCCTATAAAAATTATTCCAAATGTGCATGTGAATGTTGTTTTCTCTCGATCCGATGGTGAAATATGAAAAAGTTAATTAACGTATAATCCATAATGAAAACAAATGTCAGTTTGTCAAGATAGGATTTCAAGGATTTGATCAAGAAATTTAAATGATAAGTGGTTATTCCTTGTAAAAAAATTGAATTTCTTATAATCAATGGACATTATCCATTTATATGGAAGATTAATAGAACAAGCTCACCAAATTCAGTTTTGGATATTTTAAATCCTCCTTTTTAATGAAAACCTAGACAGGTCTCACACATTAACTATCAGATATAGGTAAATTAATTATAGTATCCAACAAGCTTGTGAATTATTTCTTAACAACCTATAAAAGTGTTGTGTTCAATCTCCTTTGAAAATTTCTCTCTCATTTCACATTTTCCTCAAATAAAATTATATGCATTCACACAGAGAAACTAATTATAGTTAATTTTTATATCGTTCATCCCATGGAATTCATATGGATTTTAGGAATCTTAATAGTTTTTTTCTCCTGGTCCCTTAAAAACACTTTTGAAATAACAAATGGGGATTTTCTACTCTCATATAAGAGAGAATGTTTAAGGTTCTCAAACAGTGGTTTCAGCTATAACTTAGGTGGGTTATATTCATTGATTAAGTAACACTACTCTTAGGTATGGTTGTTTAGTGTAGTTACATATTTGAAAGGATATTCATGTTTTAAATCGTGTTGATCACTTCTTATATTCTCATGTTTTCATTTATATAAAAAATTGAAATTTTCTACTAGAAAATACTAGGAGGATCAAGGTTTTATAAAAACTCATCTTCCTTAACATTGCGATCAAAAAACTCTTGTAAAAATATTTCAACATTCCAAGACACCTTATTAGCTTCCTTTTCACTGTCATGTGGAATGGGTTCTGCAACAAAAAAATTTCCATCTTTTAATACAATTGTTTCTTGTTCATCACAAGAGATATAAGAAAAATACATCATATAACACCAACAAATCATGTTTACTTTATGGGATAAATGATCTTAAATTGGGTTTCTTGTGGACCAAAAAAAATTATGTGGAAAATATATTCTCCAAATTCAATTTAAAGTTTCAGTTTTTTAACATTGATGATTTATTTTATAGTTTTTAGAAACTATCTACCTAGAATGAAAGTTTCAAGGGTTGTAATAGACCAGATCGAGTTTCCCGCAAACCTAAAACCCAACCCTATCTGCCCCATACATGAAGGGAATTCATTATCCCAATGGGCTAGTGATAAGAACCCGGGCATCGAGCAATACAATATAGGGGACTATTTCAACCAACACTATCAAACACATGGAATATATGTATAAAGAAGAAAAGAAACAGTGAAATACTAATAAATATATATTCCACAATAGATATAAAGATAGTGGAAACCATAATTGGAAAGTAGTCAAAACTACAACGGACAAGACCAACTACAAATGACTAAAACCAACAGCTACTACAACTGATGGTGTGGAAGAACTCCGACCTTATCACTACCAGCGACCCAAACTAGCTAACATGAACCTCACTACCTCACTATTGTGCCTTGGATTTCCCTATAAAAGAAGAAAAAAAATGTTTTATGCACCACCGAACGGGTGGGCAGGGTGTTAGATAATAGGATTAGAAGGCCCCCACCTTGGAGTTCCATAACAAGTATTTATGTAAAAAATTAAGGTATGCTTATTTTTAATAAAACATAGAATGATAGGTAGTAAAAAAATTTATAGAAAACATGGTAAACATTTCCCTTTTTACACAGTTCTAAACAAATGTTGGTATATCAATTTCAAAGCACAAATTCCATATCATTTTTCACAAAGATAAATATTAATATCAAGGATAACTCAGAAAGAAAGTCAATAAAAAAATAGAATCACATGTATCAAAAAACCAAGGAATACTAGATATCTAAGCCACAGAGTACTCGTACCACAATAATCAGGTGAAAAAACTAGTTCTCAGAATAATGGGCCTACGAATAAAAGGAATACCCCATGAATAAAAAAACCTAGATGAAAATATTGGTCCCATAGAACTATTGGACTAGAAAATATAGTAAATCCCCAAGACAAAACACCTTTATAATCACAAAACAATGGATTATGGCCTCAAGCTAAACCTTCAACCTAAGTACCCAAGGAAACCCATGTGCTGATTTTCACAATTCATTTCAATGCATTAAAAACCATTTTTATTTTCATTTTGATGCTTTGAAAATACCCCACTTCCATTTCATTTATAAATAAATATGCAACGCTAATTTTTCATTGAAAAATATTCTCAATTTAGAAAAAATAAGTATTCCAATCTTTTATTATCAATCAATTGGTAAATAAAAATAGCAATATCCATTTTCAAAGGCTAGAGACAAAACCACCTACTTAAAAACATGAGGCGTAAATTCCCATAATGAAATATAAAATCAATAAAACCCATCAAAATAAGTAAAGAACCTAGTATCAAATACCCACATCTTAGGATTGATCCAATTTAGAAAACATGGGGTAGGTAGAAAAGGAAACCACCACATACCTCAAGAATAGATGTTCGTCACAACACAACTAACCCATAAACAGACTTTGGAATAAGATCTCACAATGTATCTATAAGTAGACAAGAAGAAACATCCAATTAAGAACAATGGATCTGAACATTCCCCCCAAAAGTGATATCAAGATCATAGGAAATGAAGAAACAGAAAGATAACTTACCAATAGATACGCACAACAACTAAAAAAGATATCCAACACCAAATGGATCGATTTAGATAGAGAATATACTATCAAAAATGCATGGGAGAGACCCTGGCTTGAGGATGAAGGAGTGTGGAAGTAAATGACCAAGAAAAGATGCCAAGAGCATGCTTTAAAAATAGATGTGGGCTATTCCACGGCGTGTAATATGGTTTCATGACATGAAATCAATGGTGTACAAATATGATAAGAAATTTATCTCCTCGTATTAAAAATTTGTTATTTAAAACATTCAAAACGTTAAACCACCATTCATGATCTGTAATCATTCTTAGTGTGAATCCCCTTTCATGACATGTACATAGAAAAACTTACCCATCATGTAACCAAGTTACAAGATGTGAAAAAATTCTACATCCTATAGAAAGGAATGGTTAAAGAAGAATATACCAAAAATATTTGACTTCACCATTATAGACATCCTCCCAAAATCATAGGGGGAAATCACGATGAGGGTAATGGCGTACCTGATAAAACAATAATGGGATGTTCCAAACTCCCCTACACAAAAACATTATATACCCAGGATGTTATAGGGAAGATATAATCCCTGGAAAAAGTTGATGGCGTTGCTCCCTCATAAAAAACTCACATTCCCAAGCCTCATGAGAATCAGATCCTTGTTTCCATAGAACTATGACTAATGAAATCAACTTCCCATACATGACTTTCACTTGAGAGTCAATAACCTCAACTGGTTTCTCAAAAAGAGAATAATCTAGCTCTAACTCAATTTCTTCTTAACTTAGAATGTGGGAGGGATAAGGATTGTATTTCAAAGCTAACAAGAGCCATAAACTACTACATGGTAATCCTTCATATGCAAATATCCCAAACCAGCACCATAAGAATCTCAAGACACCATATACCCCTTACCGAGATCAGGTAAGATTAGAATAGGATCCAACGTTAGAAGTCATTTCATTTCATCGAAATAAGACCCACACCTCACATACCATTTTAATTTCACCACTTTATTTGTAAGAGAAGTCAAAGGTGACACCAACTTAGATAAATCCTTAACAAACCATCAGTAATATCCAAAAGGACTGGGAAATATATAAATTTCAATGATGTTCAGTAGTTCCATACATGACATAATAGTATTGACCTTATCAGGATCAACTAATAATCCATATTTATAAATCTTGTGCCCCAATAACATCACTTCTGGATTCCCAAAACTACATTTCAAAATCATTCCATACAAATGGGGACTTCTCAAAATTTCCAAAACAAAACTTAGATGGTAATAATTCTCATTATTAGATTTTAAATAATCTTGAATATAATCCATGAATACCACCACAATGGTGTCGAGATATTGGTGGAATATATCATTCATCAGAGCCATAAAAACTGCAAGAGAATTAGTTAAACCAAAATGCATCAAAAGATATTCATAATGGTCATACCTACTCTCGAATTCATTCTTCGATTTATCAGACTCTCGAACTCTGCTATGATGATAACCTGGCCGAAGATCAATATTTTAAACCCACTTTTAACCATTTATCTTATCAAATAGATAATCCACATGAGAAAAATGATATTTGTTCTTAACCATTTCCCAGTTCAACTTCTGATATTCTACAAACAACCAAAGTGAACCACCTTCTATCCTGGAAATGAGCATGAGGATTGTCCAAGGTGAAACACTGGGGAAATTGAAACCCTAATTCAATAGGTTGTCCAACTTAATCTTGAGATCTTTCAGCTTCACTGGTTTCATACGATAAGAAGGTATCGATATCAGTTGTGTACTTAGCACTGGGTCAATCATAAACTCTACCCTTATCTCTAGAGGAATACTTAAGAATTCATCTAAAAAATGTTAGTAAATTATTGAACAGAAATGAGAAAATAAATGATAGGAGAGATGACATTGGTCTCAAACTGAATAGGATACATCAAACTCTTGAACTCTGGGTGGGAAGGTTCTACATGAATAGACATCAGGTACCTCTCCCCGTGAAACACATGATAGATCTCACTGAAAACACCGAATGAAACAAGATGATGATAATAATCTTCCACATCTGAATGAGAGACACACCAATCCATACTGATATTGATGTCAAACAGATCTAAATCAAGAATGAAGAAATCTCAAACCAACTTTGTATCAAATATCCTTAACGAACAAGAAGGACACTCGAACCCCTACTCATTCCTCTTATTAAGAGATTTCACTAAATCCATTTCAAATAAGTTTTGTTGGATATTTTAGAGCATCAAATAAACATGAAGATATAAATGAGTGGGAGGCACCAGCATCAAATAATGAAATTTCTTCAAAAAATTTAATAAGGATAGTACCTCTCACTATTGCTGGACCTATATCAACTTCTGCTAAATAGTCAACTAGTACATGAAAATGATTCACTCCTGAGGCCTATGGATGGAGCCCTGAAGTCTGTTAAGCTTATGACTACACTGAATTATACTTTGGAGCCAATGAACCCAAATTATAATGAGCCCTAGTCATAGTCTAACAGAAGGTTTGTTAGTGACCCACATGTTCACAACTGTTGCAAATCTTCACGGGCATAGGACAAGAATGTCTGGTATGTCTTCTTTTAATGCACTAACAGCAAGTTAGGGGCACACTGCCAGCTACAATGAATGGTGCATAGGAGTCTCACTATTGAGACCCACCTCCCTTACTTCTGTGATTATCGTGCCACTTGCTCTTCTCCTCATGTGTTTCAGTGAACCTACCACTAGATAAAATTGAAGAGGTGGAAAATTAAACCATAGCTTCCATATTCATTTATTTCATCATAGATCTATCCACCATCTCTATATAGGAACAAATCTACAGCATGAAAACCTGTGATATGATATATGGTCACAAACACAATATGTATTTATGAACCTTCAACTGGACATTCTTGACCACGTATGAGGCCAAACAGACAAGCTCGGAAAAATTATTGGTGTATGCTGACACCTAAATCTCTCCCTACTATAAATAAAAGAACTATAGAGACTTCACCAATAGCATGGAATCTAGAAAACATCTAAATGAATTGAGTTTTGAAATCCTTCCAATCCCATTCCATGTTCCTATCTACCTAGACCATGGAATCCCACCATCGGTTCTTGGAACATTCGAGCCTAAACAATATTCACATTACCCTAATATTATTATGTGTCTCTACAAATTTTATTATTTTATCGATCTTGTCCATTCATTCTTCCTCTTCTTGATCTTTATTAATTCCTTAAAAGGGTGGTGGCTTCTTAAGCAAGAAATACCATTATCAATCTATTTTTCATCCAGATCCTGGTTGTACCTCAATAATTATGTTTTGAACTCGTGGTATATCCTGATCAAATAAATGAACTTCCCATATGATAGTCCCAATGAGATTATATTATATAGGTGAATTCCTTTGAGTAGAATCAGTGGAACCTTCCTTAGAAACTCATGGATGACATCTCTGAGGCATACTTCAGCACACTAAAACATAAGAACGGTCCTACAAGAGAACAAATCTTAGTTCAAACTAGAAAAACCCATAAGAAAAAACAGATATTTAAAACAATACCAAACACTAGAGACACATATCCCAATGAACCATGGAAACATGAGTGTCATCACAACATGATATTTCAAGAGACTTTTCACTATATACCTCTCAAGTCCCTACAGTCATATATCCAGTTTAACAGATATCCAAAAACATAGATTCTTATGGATAGGACTCATCTAATACTAAATTATAATGAAATGACCTAGTTTTCCTTCCAACCCGGAACCTAACCCGATCTATCACATACCCAAAGGGATTTCCTAATCCCCATGAGCTGGCAACAAGCACCTGAGCATCGAACAACACAATAGAGGGAAATATTTCGCCCAACATGATCAAACACCCAGCATATATGTATAAATAAAAAGAGTAAACAATGAAAGGAAAATGAAAATATATTCCATAACAGTTATAAAAATAATAGGAACAACAATTGTAAATTAGTAAAAAACTCCAGAGGACAATTCCAACTACAAAGGACTAAAATCAATAGCTACACCAAGTGATAGCATGGATGAACTCCCACAATCTCACCACCCACTACAAAAACCAACTAACATTATCCTCACCACCTCACTGTGGCGCCTTTCCTTTACCTACACTGGAGGACAAAAAAAGCTCTACACACCACTGAAGAGGTGCACAGGGTGGGAGATAACATGCTCAGAAGGATCCCACCAAGGTGTTCCATAACAAATCTCTCTATAACGAATTTCAGTATGAATATTTTAAATAAAACATGGAATGGTAAGAATTAATGTAGATTTATAGAAAAAATGGTTGAAATTTCCCTTTTTCTGAAATACTAAACAAAAGGAAGTTATATAACGTTCAAAGAGTATTTTCCATATATATTTTCATAAGAATATACTTGCATATCAAGGTTAAAATAGAAAAACAAGAAATAAAAAAAATAGAATCATAGGTATCACAACACCAAGGAATACTAGATATCCATGTTTTAGGCTACTTGTACCATAATAATCAAGTATATAAACTATTTCATTGAAAAAATGGATTAGAAATAGAGGAATACCCCATTAGTAACCCCCCCCCCCCTCCCACAATTATTTCAATATCGGTCCCTAGAACAATAGGCCTAGGAAACAGAGGAAAGCCACATGAAAAAACATCCTGTATAATCACAAAAAATGGAAGATGGCCTCAAGCCTAAAATTAAACCTAAGTAACCAAGGTAACCCATGTGCTCATTTTTACAATTCGTTTCAAGGCTTTGAAAACCATTTCAAATTTCATTTCAATGCTTTTAAAATAACCCTTTTCTATCCCATTTATCAAAAAACATGTATCAACCATTTTTTATTGAAAACTCTTCTCAATAAAAACAAAAAAATCATGTCAATATTTCATTATGAATCTATATGTAAGGTAAAACATCAAGATCTATTATCATAGGCTAGATACAGAACCACCTACCACAAAACATGGGTCACAAACACCCATAATATAATCCAAACTTAATGAAGCCCAAAAACGTCAATTAAGTTCATAGAATCAAACCCCCGCATCTTAAGATTGATATAATTTAAAAAACATATGGTTAGAGGAAAAGGAAAACACCACATTCCTCAATAATGGACGAATGTCACACCACAACTAACAAAGAGACAACCTCTGGAAAAAGATCTCCAAACAGATCAAGAAGAAGACAAGAAGAAACATCCATCTTAGATAAAAATATCTACAAACACCACCAATGATGATACCGCAATCAATATAAATGATGAAACGGAGAGATAACCTACTCAGATAGACACACCACAACTATATTGAATATCCAACACCAAATAGATTGATTTAGATGGAGCGGAGCCACTCAAAAAGTTCTGGGAGAGACCCTGGGTCAAGGATGAAGGAGTACGGAAGGAAAGAACCAAAAAACCCTGATAAGAACTTATATGAAAACTGTATGTGGGGTGTTTAATGAAAATTAATATAGTTACACACTATAAAATCCATATTTTACAAATATTCCAAAAAACATGTCTCCTTGGATTAAAAATTAGTTATTTAAAACATTCTTGATTTTAAATCTCCATTCATGACATGTAATATTTTATATCACCAATATCCAATCATGGCATGTACCCAACAAAAATTACACCGTGTATAACCAATATAGAAAGCGTCAAATCCTTCTGCATCCTATAGAATATGCTGGTTAAAGTTGAAATTTCAATAAATATCTGACATCACCAATATAGTTATCATCCTAATCTCAATGGAGGGGTAAACCCTGATGAGTTTAAGAGTGTGCCAGATCATATGGTAAGAGGGTGTTACATGGGTAATAAACTAACCATCTAATACATCTATCAAAAAGAAAAACATAGGAAATATCATGTCTATTTCCAAAAATAGAACATCTTCTATAATTCTAGTGTCCCTTATAATTCTTTAGTTGGGAAGTTGAATGATAATTACATAGGGTTTCAACTCTAAAACCAAAAAAATATGAGCAAACTGAATGTGGCATGACATTGATGGAAGCTCCTAAATCACATATTGAATCCTTGAATCCACATTTCCCAATGGTACTGGGAATGGTAAATTTTCTTGTGTATTTTCATTTAAGATTAAAATCATGTTGAATCATGGATGAATCCTTCCTCTCTAAATTAAATTTTTCACCTCCTTTGAATTTAATCTAGTGGGTGAACATATATTTAAAAAACATATACATCCTTTGATTTGATTTCACATTATTGATCAAAGTAATTTTGACCTAAAATTTATTAAAATTTTCCCATACCTCATTATAATACTATTTTTTAACACTTGCCTTCATCAGTGGCTCATTCCTAGGATAAGTCAGTTTTGGTTTGAATGTTTCTAAATTATTTTTTGCACTTTTTTGAGAAACATAATGTTAATTCATTCTATTTTAATCCTTCTTAGTTATTTCAAATAAAATTTATTCTCTTAACTTTTTTATTTCAAACCCCATAAGGATTTAGAAAAAAATCTTCAATGGTGGAATTCTCTTTAACAATGTCAATAATAGTTTTTGAGTTTCCCAGTTTGACGGCTATTCCATATAGAGAGACTCTTAATTTCTATAGCACAAAATTTTCCTTCACATTATCTATTGAATCTGTAAATTTTCTATAGTTTGGGTTTGGTTGGTGGGTTTTTGGAAAACATCATCAACATCACCATGGTGTAATGATCGGTAAGTTGAATCATTGTTATATTTTATTTTGGATAAGAAATGGGGATTCTATAGGCTGATTTCACATGAAAAAGTCTTCTTTATTGAAATTTGTAAATTTTTTGGGACATGTTTTTAATAAACTTATGAGCTATAGTTTGTGTTTTATCAACTTAATCCCCTCTTGTAGAATAATTCATCATGCTCCTATCATTAATATTCAATCCTTTATATAAAAATATTTAATCATGATATGGTCTCTTTTTTATGGTGGTGGAAACTAAAACAGAGACTTCTAAATCATTTACATTACTCATACAATGTTTCACCATTAGTTTTCAAAATCCCACAAATCTATTTTTGAATTGAATAAGTTCTAGGAGTAAAGAAAAAAACCTATAAAAATTTACTTTAATCCATTCCTATCTCTAATAATATGTGAATTTCAAAAATAAAACCATTCCTTGGATACTCCATGTAAATAAAAAATAAATGACCTTAATTTCATTTGATTTGAATAAACCCCTTGATATTTCATTTTGAGACAAAGATAACAGAATTCTTGAAGGGGTTTATATATATCTTCACCAAGGAATTAATTAAATTTTTGTATATGGTGAATAAAACTAGATTTAATTTCAAACCCATCAGTTCCCTTGGGATATTCCATAGGATTTTGTTAATTTCATCATAGGTTGAAACTAATTATTTAAAAGTCATATTTTTAGCAATTTTAATTTTAGGTTCAAATAAGTTCCTTATAAAAAATTTTAGTGGAAGATTTATAATTAAGGATATGGGGATTTATAACAGCTCTAACCCAAGAGTGATAAGTTATATCAATTCCATAATCTAGTGGTAATAAGTTATGTTCATAATTTTGGGTAATTCAATAAAACAACATCAAAAAAGAAACTCAAGAAACCTCCCTAGTAATGGTTTCAGTTAATATGTGGGTTTTTATCAAGAAAATTCATTCCAATAATGTATCTTCGAATGAAATTCAATATTTAAATTCCTAGATTTCCCCTCAAAGAGGATGAAATTTTTATTCCGAAACTATCACCCCTATTTTTTTTGAGATTAGAATTTTGGGGTTTAATTAAGATTTATAATATATAAAATAAATACAAAATAAAGTGAAATAAAAAGGAACAAAAAATTGAAAATTTATTGAAAATAATACGGGGTTTTAAAGAAAAATTTAATATATTAGTTTTTGGATAATCATAGAATTTCCAAACACTCCCCTCTTGTTGAAAATGATTTGCTACTTAATTTCTCAATGCCCATACAAAAACCTCCATAAAAACACCCTATTTTCCAATGATATCATATCAAGACCTTAATATGATTTTTTTCTCCATAATATAAATGATTCAATTACTTAAAGATGTCTGAGTAATCAAACCTAATATAAATCACTATGCTCAATGGAAAGACCGCATCGAAGAAATTTATAAAGTGAAATTAATTATTTTACTCTATATATTGAAAAAATATACAAAACAAATTAGTTTAAAATTTATTCAATAAGTAAAATTACCTCTTTCAATAAAAAAATTATGTTCCAAACATATTAAAAAGAGATTACAAATGAATATCAAAACTCTGAAGAGGGTTTATGTTGGTTTTCTCCATCAAAAACTAATTGTTCCTTAGCCTTGTAATATTTGAGGAGAGTATTTATTCTCCATCCATTCTAATGCAATGTGATTTAATATCAGTTTTAAAAACCTCTCTATCAAAACATTCCCCTTTCACTCACTAACCACCCCTTATAAAGAAGTAGATAATGAAATAGAAAATGGTTGTTGTAAATCTGCTTCTCTACTCCAATCTATCAAAATCATGATCACTTTTGGGAATCCTCCTTTTTGAATAAATAATAGATTACTTCTTAAAAGTTTCTTAAAATTTAGTTCTCTGTCTAACATTAGATTTTCAAGTCATTTGGATGCATTTAAAAAAATATTCATCTTAATTTCTAAATCCCACAATGTATACACAAAGAGACACTTCAAATTCATCATGTTTTATAAGCTCAATGGATAAATAAATGAGATAATTTTGAATTTTTATTTATCAAGAATATACTCCATGGAGTTATATTCCTCCTCCAATTACAATCAACTCATTTTGAGGCCTTTATCCCAAGACATGGCTCAATTAATGAATGTTCATTAATTCCAGATGCCCAAAATATTTCGTACTACGGAAGTCTTATTTTCTCCTCAAATATTTCAAATAAGCACTTGGTCTAGTTGAAAAAGAATTATCCCATGATAATATTAATCCTAAAAAATTACTCAATTAGGATATATATATATATATATAGTTATTATTTAAATAAAGAATCCATTGAAAATAGTTAAAATTCAAGAATTAGTCAGTTTTCACTTTTTAACTCAAGAATTATCTAAAATCAAAAAATTATATCAATCCGATCTAATTAGTAAATTGGTGGTGTTTAAATCAGTGAAATACACATGAAAAACAATTTAAATTTTATCTATATCAAGGAAAACCATCTTGATACATCATACTTCATACCCTTCTTCATAACCTAGGGAAATAAAAACATAAAAAGGGTCAGCCGAGATACTCAGTAAGGGGTGAACATAGTAGCCGATAATTAAAAATAATAAGAGCTAGTATTATGATAATATGGGTGTGAGAACATGGTCTATATGTATTTCCATATCATAATCATAACATACTCCTAAAAAATGCATCATAAATCCTGAATCATGACATAAATCTTTATCCACGATATAATACATATGTAAAATAATTGTTGAGACATGTGTCAATGATGATGATCCATAAAAACTAAACATAGTTATATTTAATTACATAAGAATATATAAAATCAGTTTGAAATAAATATTATAATACAAATAATAACATATTTAAAAGATAACCACAATGAAATTCACATCGAAATGGACATGGATAACCACATGCCCATAACAATGTTCCCATGGGCTAACCACCCATATCCAAAAACTGTTTTTACATAGGCTAGTTGCCAATGTTTTATCCTGATATCATAAGATATAAACAATTACCTAATTCATTTGGGGTCTATAAATTTCCCACCCATTACATCATGATAAATCATATATATTTGTGCTATATGAACCTGAAGGCAACTATAATCCCATCACAGCTTAACTTACCCATTAGAGAAAATGGGTTTAATGGGATCTTCATTTAGACACTATCATCTTCCATATGGAAAATTAAATCCTAATGAATAATCATATCATAAATCCATTGAACAATAACACACATTAGAATATTTTTAAATACATGAAAATACATAACATAATTATTCAAATGTTACTTTTGAATGTATCCAACACTTTTTTATAAAAATTATTTAAAAGTTATTATTTTTTGAAATCATGTTGCATAAAATTTAATTTCTATAAACCATGAAAACATATAAATTAAAATAAGATAAGTAAAATTTCTATAATAATGGGAAAATTAATTCATATGAAAATAATTAGAAAAATAATATACTTTTAAACATTTTTTAAAGTGAGTTAATGTCCATAGAAATAAACCCTTGCAGAAAATGTAAAAAAAATAATTTAAATCATTTTTAAATAATGTTAAAGTTAATATAAAATAGACTTATGAAATAAATGACGTATATATAATAAAATATATAAAAATATATAAATAATGTTGTGATGTAGGGGAAAAATTCTCAATCAAAAAGAATATATAAGTTTGGTTTAATTTATATGAATACGTCCAATGAAATTATGAATAAAAGAGAATAAAAATGAGAATAATTCATAAAAATCCCAAATATAAATTTTTTATAAGATAATATATGTTTTTATAATAAAATAAATATATAATTTCCACAAATTGGTATTTATACAATGACAATCTCCAATTCAAATATGGATTTGAAAAGTAACCCTAACATTGGATTTTTTTCTTGATCAAATGGGCTCAAACTCCTTATATAATAAATATAGGATTATTATCAATATAAAAGTTTACCTCATTAATATTAAATTTATCTTTATATAATTATTGTATAATTTTTTATTATATATATATTAATTATTTATTTTCAACATAATTATTCAGGTAACAATTGTTTTATTTTCTATGCATGATTCGGTTAGGCGGTTGCAGTCTTCGATCATTGGTTATGGGTTTATCATATTAATATATGGTTCATAGTGATATATTATATGATTTGGATATTATATTTTAGTTTCATTATCATTTCAGGTTACTTAAGCGACCATTTTTCATGGAACGCTTAAAAATATCTATTCTTTCAATTTGTTTTCAGTAAAATGAATTGATATTATTATGCAATATAATTAAATATATTTCATTACAAAAATTTAAATTCATATTAAATTATCCATTGTTACATCATATTAAAACTATTAATGTTTTATTTGTAATTTATGATGTATCCATTATAACATTATTCTCATATGTCGTAAAACTAACCAAAATAAGAGCATATTATAATGATTGAATGTGAAACGACATGACATTATATAATAATATACCTTTTTAAAATATTAATGTTTTAAAAAATATGATATTCAATTGAGGAATTATAATAAATAATATGTGGATGAAAAATATATGGAAGAATTATTACCGAGAAGATAATACTAAAATTATATAATTGAATCTCCCCTTAAACAGCAACTTGGAAATGAGGGATTTGAGAAGTCTCCTTGTGACCAACGGTTCTAAAAAACATTAGATAGGAATGTGAGGGGGGAGAACCTGGGTAAGTATTAAATATAAATTTGAAGGAAAATTATTTGGTGATGTGGGTATAATAGTAGTCCATTTATAGATTGGATGGGGTGGGATTTTGTTTAACATTCATTTATTAATATAAAAGGAATGTCATAATCAAGTCATGTGGATTAATAATTAAAAATGAGTGAAAATAAGATAAGAAAATGTCAATATACCTCTAATACAATAATTTATCGATATGTATGTGTGATATTTTATTATTTTATCCCTTAAATCATCCCTTCTATAATATGTTTTCCATTACAATAATTACAATCATTTACCTTAAAAACTTATTTTCTGCTTATAAAATGAAACTAACCTTATTAAAAAAAATTATATGACGATTCCAAGTATTAGAAACACTCTATATCATTCAAATATCTAAATTTGATGAAAATTACCCTTACAATAAGTATCCATAACACATAAAAAAATTTAAATTGCCTTTTTAAGCATATGATATTATTAATAATTATTACTTACTGAATAATAATCAAGAAATAATTTTTCAATTAATTATATAAAAATATGCTTCATTTTATTAAATATCATATTATTATATGAAAATTTTCATTCCTAAACTGTTAATTTCAATATGTTTTCTTATTTATTTGTTTTCATTTTTTCTTTAATTTTTTGGTCACTTCTTTGAAATTTTTGGAAAACATAAATATTTTCCAAAAGTATTATTTTTTCATGTTTAGTATAAAGTCAATGTCAAATATACAGGAATAGATATAGTTTTAAGAAAACTATTTTTAATGGTTTGTATATGGTTTTTTCAACTGTGTATCCTAACTTTATGTTATTACAGATCGATCAAGTAAAGCTCACATGGCTAGCTCATGGATTAGAAAACTTAATGACCAAAACCTGTGTCTTGTATCAATAATTTAACATTAAAAATAATCTTTATGCCCCACTATTTTATTTACCCCAAAATACTTCCTTCTCTAATCCAACATGACTCACATGCCCCAACACATATCCCCTTGGTCTCCCTCCCTCCCTTTGGTGTTTCCATGGATTTATATCATGATTTGAATTTGAATTTTGATGTAAATGTATTCTCCCATATTTATCATAATTTCATTCCTCCTTGGTTTTTATCCCTAACAATGCTTGGGTGACCTTGGGTTTTATTTAGATCAATATTTAGTTGTATATTCCAAAAATTATTTGTTTCTCTTGATATTCTAAGGTATTTTTGACATTATTGATGTGAATTTAATCCACAGTTTGTAAAATAAACTTGATTAAGGTAGTTTTTTCCCAAGTATTAGAATTTATATTTATAGTAATTATTTTTTATGAATTTTTAATGTGTTTTTAAGGTATTTAAGAAATGATATTAAGTATATTGATTGGCTTTAATAATAATATTAGTTTTATTTGCAATCACACATAATGTGATAGGATTATTTATTTGGTTCTAAAGTATAAAAAATATTTTGAATTACCAGGACTATCGAGTGATTATTTAAATGAATATTTTGGATATTTTAGAGGAACTAATTAATTTCAATATATGTTTTAGTCTTTTAGTGTATTTCTTTAAAATTATTCCAATTATTAAAGGATTGTTTGATTCATTAAGAGGAGTTTTAAGTTAAATTGAGGTTTTAGATTTTATTATTTTTGTGGGATATAGTTTTCAAAGGATTTTGCATAACATAATTAATCAAAATATATCCCAATTATCTCACTTAAACCTTCTAAAAATGGATTTAAAACATAAAAAACCTACGAATCATTTTTGTATTTCATTTAAAGAGGATTATAAAAATAATTTTCTATTGAATTATGCGATGGATACCCCTATATAGTGAATTGTACTTTGTGTTTATTTTACATAATGGAATGTGGTTATTTCTATGAAGGGTATTTGTAGGTGAGTCTAAGATTTAGTGTTTATTTATTTTATTATATTTCAAATGATAATTGTTTTTAAAACCTCACTTTATATTCCATGAGATTCCATTTTAAGGGATGTGGGAGAATCAGGAACACCTTTTGAACTTGTTTATAATCATTTTCATGAAAGTTTCCTTATGGTTATACATTTTTCATCATAGAGATATGGAACTGGATTAGGATAGGTCAAGAAATATTTGAAGTTATGGGAGGTTATTTGTATCTGGAACCCATTCTTCTTATATAGTGACATGTTATACATGTCTGAGTCATCCTTAAAGGCCCTAGGATCCACTAATACTTGAAATTTATTTGTATTATATATTTATGTACATTTAATTCTATTATATATTTATTCTTTTGTTTTCAAAATATTATATGAGACTCATTTTAATGTTTTAGAAAAAATATATTTACATTTCATTGAATTGTTTTACTTTTTATAAAGGTTATTTAGAATGATTTATCAAAATTTTTAAAAATTTTATTTTTTTCATGTAAGTATTTAGTTTTCAAATGAATTAAAATTGATTTATTTTATAAAGTAAGATTAAAAACTTTTCATATAAATGTATTTCAAAAAACATGAAATGATTTTTTTTAACGATGGCTCATACAGTGTGGGGAGGTTTCCTACATGGAAATTTTTCTCATGTTTATCATTAAAATATTAGTATATTTATTCTAAGAAGTGGAAGACATTATTTTATTTTATATATTGGGTAGTATAGTGGTGAAGATAAAATAATCCATTATCATAACACATTAAGATGTTTTTCTATAGATGTTTTTTATCTCAATTTTATGTATCCCTATTTATTTGATTTCCCACAGTGACTTTCTTTCAATGATTCATCATTTTTTCCTCAATAGGGTAAATTATTTTTACTTCATGTATTGTAATAGATGTTTATTGATTACAGTTTATTAATAGCTAATACATTTTATCTATATTATGTTGTTTTTGGTTATTTATATAATTTAAAACTACTTATTCATATAGTGT
This sequence comes from Viscum album, assembly GCA_963277665.1. Classification (NCBI taxonomy): domain Eukaryota; kingdom Viridiplantae; phylum Streptophyta; class Magnoliopsida; order Santalales; family Viscaceae; genus Viscum; species Viscum album. Next base: position 528,265,627 of record OY728150.1, read on the forward strand.
GGATTTTATAATATATGGAATGGTCTTGACCGATTTCTTAATGGAATTCATTCATATATTATTAATTCATCGATAAATATCCTTCTCAAGTGAGTATAATAATATGAACGACACTAGCTTCCAACCTGTGGGGATCTGGAACACTCCATTATCCATGTCACACATTATATTGAGGACCTTAATCAGTATTGAATGAATATTTCCATGAAAAAAATAGTATCAAGCCATAGGTTTTAAATAGGGGCTTTGTTTCATAGTCACCCTTATTATTTGGTAGTGTTTTAAATAGGATATAAGACCATTGGAACTCAATAGGTATATCATGGGAAGGTTCTTGATCACCAACTTGTGATGAAACTTTTGTTTCCATGGGTTGTTTGTTTATTTATCTTTAATTTTATTTTCTTTTTTTTTAATTATTTGATATATTTCAATTAAATATGAAGATATTCCAATTAAATTTGTATATATTATAATTTATATAGATGTTATATGATTTCATTTGTGAAATCACTTTTTTTGAGGTGTAAAATATTGAACAACCAAAGTCACACTATCATGACCCATCCTGGCATGTCCTAAGCCGTGAATATTACAATACCACATTCAATAGGCCTAGGGGTGGTGACCAGAATATAGTAGGAATATCACACACAAGGGAGGAATTTTCCTAATGTACCTATACACAAGTACATGTCTCCAATCCAATAAACTTTTTAAATATACCACAAAAGATATCCATTCATGCATACAACAATAATCCAATTATTAGAGTATGACAATAGGGTACTAAAAAGAAAAAGCCAAATACAATCCTACCAAAATTTGGAAAACACCTAAGACATTCAAAGTAAAAGAGTAATATTATCAAATATAACAACTGGTAAACACCGCATTTTGTTTGGATAACTAACCATTGCCTAGTCATGGTCCCTCTATGAATCATTCAAAAGGCTGGTAGTCTCCATAGTACTAGACACAGGAGGGAAGAGCTCATAGAGAGGTGACTATAACAATTCCTAGTAGGACACCCCAAAATAACTAAACATAAATAATCAAGGGTATTAAACTCATAATTTTTATTCATAAATATAAGTAAAACCCCAAAAAAACTCAAATATAATCAGGAAGAACAACACGCCTTGAGGTAGTCTCAGCCAAATTACCATCCCTAGGATTTTGGTTAAAGTTTCTAAGAACTGATAATTCTAGTAGAACTTACTCAATGAGCCATTATATCACCGGTGATAATCATCCAATAGGTCTTTATTTTTGGGCCCCACCCAATAGAACTCCTTAGTCCCTAAAATTCCTGATAGAGTAATAAGAGATGACTCTCGGGACTACTGGGGGACACCACAAACCAAATTAGGATCAAGACACTATATAGGGGATCATATATCAATGAAAATGTGAACCCTGATAAAAACATAGTACTAGATTGGGTATCAACACCATATGCAAGGAGGTCACGTAGATTCCACAAACCCCACCAAGACTATAAGAAGGAATTATAGAGGATCACACACCAGTCTCATAGATGGGCACAAAAATCTATATTTGAGACTCATCCTATAGTGGGGAGCACAATATAGTGTTTTATACTAAATTACTCAATTTTCCCTTAAGGGGATATAAAAAATAAACACACTAAATCAATACTGGTTCAAAATAAATAAAGAGAAGGATCTAAACCCCATCAAGGGTAGTAAACAGAGAGTACTGGTGGTACATTGCATATCCAGCTAACCCTTAGTCTGCCCATGTGCTTTCATATCAAAAGTCATGTCGTCCCTATATTCATGGTGAATAAGAAAAGTTACATAGTGTATGTATATCTGACAGCCCCTTATTCATTCCATCTGTCCATTATTGTGTGCTCATGGACTGCATGTGTACCACCCGATGTTCCTAGTAGTGTAAATGTCTTTTCATCCCATGGTTGCATACTGAGCCACAAAGGGAGGGTCACATGGTGTTTGGTAGGTTTCACATGGTGTGTTATCCTTATATTAATTGTGGAAACCCAATATCTATAGCTAGGGCCCCACATAACATGTTATCAGGGATTTCACTGATTGGAAGCTGACAATTTACATAACCCATGGGTTCTTCTCCTCGTCATTTGTTCATGCTTCCATTACTGCAATTTCATAAGTTAATTTAAGATATTAGTTCAAAAGACCTTCACTTAACTAAAGATCTAAAATCAATATTAAAATATACCTATAAAACACCATTTTTGATACTTTTCATCACCATCCTGCATCAAACAGAAAATTATGAGAATCTTCAATACATTCTAATCTACTTCGAATTATCCTCTATCATCAGCACACCTAGATCACACAATCGATCATAAACCATATCCATGATATTGATATGTCTTTTGGAAACATGGTTGGTTAATGATCATATACCAAGTATCCATTGAACCATTGGCTATGAAAATACCAATGATGAACATCTAATGAAATGGTGGAGAAAATCTTAAACCATAAATGTGAGGAATGAACCTCATCCTTTATTCTTTTTAATCCCTAATTTTTTTCAATATAAGAGATGAATGAATAATTATAACCATAAACAATCAAATTACTCAACCATAACTAAATCTACCTTTGATGCATGAATCAATTCTTGTTCATGGAATTGATCCACATTCAACCATGGTAATTAAATGGGATTGAATTATATAAAACAAACATCCTACCGAGAGTTTGGGTTGTTCCATGATGAATAGTGGTTCTATGTTTCCACCATTCGCAATATCGACAACCATTAATGGTGTAACAATCCAAGATCTTTATCTAATTTGATATCCTCCACCAAGATCTCCTCCAACACTCTCTCTCAATTTGTATGGTTATGTGTCAAACCCTATTAGTTGGACATATAAATATATTTGGAAGAGATATTTTTGTTTATAATTTTATTTAAAAAAATTCAAATGTATAATTAAATTTATTTAATTTTTCACCCATGAATGAACTCAATCCTAAAACCTAACACCAACATCAATTATGTCTCACCTAGGATAATACCATTACTCTAAACTCAACAAAGGTCTTAGATTTATTATCCAATAAAAGAATTAATATTTATTAATCTTTTCCATGAAAACTACATGTGTGTAATATTAATATTTTCAATATTCTTCAAATATCAATTTTGATGACACCGGATCTCAAAATCTCATGTCATCTCAGTGCATGGATCTGAAAATAATATGTCTAACATTCTTAAGTAATACGATGAAAATTTATAGAAATTACACTCTTCCCACCATAGGTATTTTGGTCTCAAAAAGTAAAAAACCTACTCAAATAGATGAGGGTATTGTGATTACATCTAGTTTTCCCACTCTGAGTTTCTTTCATAAAGATTCTTATACTTCCATCAAACATGAACTAATAAAATCAATTTCCCATGAAGTACCATAACCTTGTGATCCTAAATCGTCACTGGGTACTTAGAAATGGTATCCCTATACTCGAAGTATATATCACCTAGTTGATAACATAATTTGATTCATGTACACCCCTCCACGGCTATGAGACATGAAATAAATCATGTACCCAATCTAACTATAGCGGTAGAGATTAGTTGTACACCACCTTTCCAACTCTACACAGTATCAAGAAGGGGATAATGAATCTCAGAGATATTTTTCCACCCTGAAAAAAATTTGTAATCTAGGTGGAGTTGAGACACTCAGGAACACGTGCTCTCCCTCATCGAAATCTAAGGACCACCATCATCAATCTGCATAAGTCTTCTGATGGTTATGTGCAGTGATCATACCCTCCTATATGATCTTATCATTCTCTATCATATCTCACATAAAATATGGTCATGTTAGTTATATATCACTTAGATCAATCAAAATAGGTGGTGACCTACAATTTTAACCATACAAGGCCTTAAATGGTGTCATGCCAATTGTGTAATGGTATCTTTTATTGTATAAAAACTCTTCCAAGGTAAGGGTATTATCACAACTACATCCAAAGTCTAATATCAAATCTCATTGTGTGTCCTCCATGACATGAATGTTCTACTCAGTCTAATCATCTATCTGGGGGTAATATTCCATGCCCAAATGTAACTAATTATCAAAGTACCCCTCTAATACACTTCATAATTTACACATTACTCCAGAATAAAGGTCTAAAACAATCATCAAGAGAACTCCATGGAGTCAAAATCTCTCCCCCATTTAAAGGAACCCCAATCCATCTATAAAACTATTCTCTCAAATACCTAGGAAGTGGGTTAGCTTGGTGATTTGATCTAATATCCCATATACTGCACCTTTTCCTCTTTATTTACATTAAAATTACATCCCAAAGTCCATGTATATCCTTTTCCATGTACAATTTGTATCCTTAAGTTGTAGAGACAAACCCATTGTAACATATTTTGAAACATTCAACTGCTAACAATTAAGGCATTGAGAGATGAACTATGCAGCACATCTCTTCATGCCTGGACACTAAAATAGAAATCGGTGGTCTTGGTACATATTTTCCACACCTAGAAGTACTGTAAAATGGTATGTATAAAGATTCCTCATAACCTCCTCCTACAACATCACATGTAATATCATTCATCCTATAAAAGGGATAAAATGATCCACACCATCAAAAAATCCACATGGATCATGTCCAGTGGATATCTCAGTATGTAATGTCTCACAATCCACATCTCCATACTGAGATTCCCTAACATGCTATAAAAATTGTGGGGTAACAACAATAAAATGAATATATGAAGCACCATACTAGTCCACTATGGACAATTGTAATAAGGATAAATACATGGATTCCTCAGATAATAATGTAGAAACATATGTTTTTACTAAGAGAATCTTCCACCGCATTACCCTTCCTAGAAGTAAAAAATATATAGAATTCACAGTCTTGGAGGAACGTATCCATATCCTCTTTCTAAAGTTAAGTTTATTTTGAGAGAATATATACTTAAGAGTTTTATGGTCATAGTAAATGATAAATTTCTCACCTATAATGTAGTTCCACCGTTTCATAAGGGAAAATACTCCCACTGCTAACTCAAGATCATTGGTCTAGTAGTTCTTCACATGTGGTCTTAACTCCCTAGGTACATAGGAAATATCAGCTTGAATCTACATTAAAAAAACCTAATCAAGTCTTTAAGGCATCATATAACACTAAATACTAAACACGCACCTCTAGAAATCTCATTATTGGGGTTCTCATAAACCACTGCCTCAACTTTTGAAAACACTGTTGGCACCCTTTTCACCCACAAAAAATTATTCTTGTTTAGGATCAAAGCTGTCAAAGGTTCTAAAACTCTGGATAAATAAATTTCGAACCTCTTATAGTAGTCTTAAAATCCGTGGAAACTCCACAACTCAATAACACTCTTTGGTGGCTCCCAAGAAAGTCTTGACTCGTCCTTGACTGGATCCACTACCACTCCTACTTCATAGATGACGTGTCCCAAAAATTGGACTTTCCAAATCCAAAACATATAATCCATGTGAATTAATTTATTTGGTTCTCAAAAAGTGTGTTCAGGATTATCATCGGGTGTCTTGTATGCTTATCCTTGAAATTCAAGTTCACTAGGATGTTATTGATGAAGATCACCATAATTTGGTCTAAGATTTTATTAAAGATATGGTTTATTAATCCCATGTATAAAGTTGGAGTGTTCATTATGCTGAAAGGAATCACCAAGTACTCATAGTGACTATAGAGACATAGGACTTTTGTCTTTAGTATATCCTAATTCTATACCCAAAGCTAGTGATACCATAATTTGATGGAAATATTAAAGGCCCATAACACCCCTATTAACTTATTGAAGTGGTTTTTAATACATGGTAGTAGATAATTATTCATCATGGTCACATGATTCAAATACATGTAATACACACATAACGTCAAGCTCTCATATTCCTACTTGGAGAACAATATTGGGGCTTACTAAGGGGTAATCATTGGGTCTCACGAAACCCTTCTTCTGTAAGACCTCCAACAACAACCTCATCTCATGAAGCTCCACAAGATGCATCTGATATACTTGTACAGATATTGGATTCATCTCAAGGAGTAATTCAACGAAGAATTTTATATCTCAGTGGGGAGGTAAGCCTGTTTCATCCATATAAAATACGTCATCATACTCTAACACCACCACAGGAAACTGGTACCACATTGCATCCACTACTCCAAGAGTTATGCTACCCAAATGGCGAGTAATCAATTTCACTATCCTATGAATGAGACCTTCATTATCTGCTAGGTTTTCCTTTTCACCCCTAGAGGAAAACCACATCCAAAAAATATGGACACACCGCATCCTCCCACTAAAGTAGTAAATTTGGGTATTATCTTTGGAAACCCATTAAATACCTAAAATGAAATCATATGGCCTCATTACTACTACAAAGAGATCCCATACGAAGAACTTTACTCCATGTGTCATATGTCGCTCTGAGTAGAATTTTGTAATTATTGATTAAACTCCTTTAAGTGTCTCCAAGTGAAAGGGTTGATCTAAGGGAACAACCATATTCTCTAATTCTCTATCGAGAGAAGTGGAAAAGAAGGAACGACTTCCACCTATTTCTATCAAAACTACATGTAAGTTAGAAAAGGGACAAATCATACATTGTATCACCCCTCTAGCCTTAGGTTTATTTTCCTCCATTGGATTCATATTTCCTTATCCATGGACAGTATCTCTCGAAGCTTGGCATGGAACATCTATGAGTGGTGGTGGAAATAGGTCAATCCTCCTACCACCTCTTGATTCCTTACATGCCCCTCTACTACATCATCTTCCCTACATACCTCCTTGCCCATGAATTTTCCTCTACCTAGGAAGTCCCTTTACCTTCTCTTGATTAGTGTAATGACATGTCAAAAAATCTAATGCATAATTACATAATTGATATTGGAGAAACACCACCTCTCTCTCACCGAGCTCAAGGCATCCTGAGAGACCAACACTGCTGATTTTCTATCATGGGATTGTATCCTGAAGTGTTTGACATGCTTGGATTCCTATGAATTTCATCAAATAAATTTTTTAAAGGTTTCTTATTCTAGGTTCCCACTTCTAGCACCCACTAGTAGTGTCACTACTAGGAATATCTTTACTATTAAGGCCCACTCAATCACTCCAACATTGGTGGGAATGAAAATAAACACTATGGAAGCCCTAATATCCTTATATAACCCCTACTAAAATCTTTGTTCCCTGAAGAAAAGATCTGTCTCCATATCCGAGGAGTGAATTTAGAGATCAGTAAACCTCACTAAATACTCCAATATTATAATATTACCCTTTTGTAGATGTAAAAGTTCTTGGATTTTCACTAATCGCAACATGGATAGATTAAACTCCTACCTAAAGAGATGCTTCAAGTCTGGCCATAATAGAGTTATCACCTCATGTGACTAACCCACTAGACACCACCATCACCCCATGGATCCCCAAATAAGAATCACTATAGTATGTTCATCTGATCATTATGAATCCTTAGTAGGTGTAAAACTAGAGTAACTTCCTCTAGGAAGTCCTCATCCATCTGGGGGTCTAGAACACCATTAAACCTCAGAGTTCAATACCTATAGAACTCATGAAATTTACTCAGCATACATTTATCCTCAAAGGGTACTACCAGGGTTAAATACATCTCAATGGGTGGTGGTGTAGCTGGGAAACTTCCCTGAGGTATTATCTCCTATATAGACCCCTATACTAAAGCATCATCACTTAGTATATCATCCTCATAATCACATAGTGGAATCCTAGATAGTTGTCTATATGGAGGTATCCTGAAATAAACAATATATACCCCAGTCAAAGAGTATATCTAGGGAGATGACTCAAGAAGGACATGGAAAAAATAACTCATTAATATATCATTCTTGTTCTAACTTTTTCCTCACAACCAATTTCTACATGTACCGAGTCAATAAGTAGGTTTCTAAAGTCTTTGTGAATAGATATGTCGGTCTTTGCACCAACATTGGGGTCATTGGCCTAAAATATGAACTAAAAACATGTTAAAATTATTTCTATAACTCCCAAACCAATATCAGAGACTTCCGTCCTAAGATAGAACCAACTACTCAGAAACCATTCTGTCATGCCTCGGCACGATGAGGTCTGAGCCATGACTACCCCAAAATCACCTCTAATTGTCAGGGGAATGGATACCAGTGCCGTGTAGGAATATCTCACACATGAGAGGTATTATCCTAGTATACTCATACACACTTCCATATATCAAATCACATACAATGATGAAATAGAAAAAATTGATATTCATCCATGTATACATATATAAACCCGTATTCAAAGTATGAAAACAAGGTACTGGAAAGTGAAGTCCAAATAGAATCCCAAAAAAGATACTAAAAACAAGTACAACCGTCAAATTATGTGATGAATTATATTGAATGAAGCCACCAGTACACACCTTGGTCTTTCTCGATCACTAATATATTCCTAGTCCTAGTCACTCTAAGAATCTATCAAATGGTTGGTCATCTTAATAAGAAACAACAATTATGGGTGTAGCCCATACAGGGGGTGAGTATAAAAATACCCAGTATGACACCCTGAAATAAAAAAAAATCAAGGGTAGTCACCTCATAGCAATAATATTTTAATTTAATTAAAACCAAAAAACCATTGATATACTCAATAAGGACACCACACCTACTGACGGTCTCAACAAAACTTCTAGCTATAGGATTCCTCTAGAATCATCTATGAAATTCATCTGCTAAGATAACCCACTCCATTATTTATGTTATCACTGGTGACAATCATCCAAGAGGTCATGATTGTTGAGACACATTATTGAAAACTCACTAGTCTTTGAATGTCCCAATAAAAATATAGTATGTCACTCCCAAGACAGTTGGGGGGAACTACAAAAAAATTATAGATCAATCCCCTATATATTGTATTGTATGGTGGTGATACCATAAATCTTATTGAAAAGCCCACTATATGGGTGATCAATGAACTATATAAGGATGTCACATAGATTCCAAAAACCCCACCTAGGGAATATGAATGAATGATAGAGAATCACACCCTTGCCTCATGGAGGGGTACCTCAAACTCTATCTGAGGCTCATCCTCTAGAGGGGGTCGCAATATAAAGGTATGGATTCAATTCCACACTAGTCCATTGAATGGATGGACCAATGGGAACCCACTTAATTAATAACGGTCAAAACTAAAGAAGTTAAAGGCTCCAAACACCCTCAAGGTGGTATATGGCATTTATCAGGGGTACAACACATCTCTAGCGAAACCCTAGTCTACCTGTGTTCTTCCATCACACATGGAATTTCAACCTTCATAAAAAAATATAATAATTAATTCATGATGTTTATAGGTCTTTTAGATACCTTAGAATGCCATATTTCCATGCACATGTACTCTTGGAAAGCTCATGTATTATCCAATGAACCTGACCATGTAACATCCCATGCAACCTAAGGCTACATGTCAATATTCTAGGGGAGGGTCAGATAGTATGTGGTAGGCACAACAAAGCTTGTGATCCTTATCTTCACCTCGGAAACCCTAGCACCGTAGCTAGGGCCCCACACAACATGTGATACCAGATAACACATTATATAAGATGCTAATTTCCAGAACCCTTAGGTTCTTCACCTCATCATATGTTTTTATGGTTGTTGCAACCATTTTAGTTGGGAATTATGGATCTAAGGGTGTCTAAATTTATCATCATTGGAGATCTAAATCAATGATTTTAATCCACTCATAATATTTGACCATTGATCCACATCATCACCAGTATGTGTTGAATCATGAAGAATGAGAACTATCAATATGTTATGATCTACCTCTAATTGTCATCCATCATTAATGCACCCTGATAAAACCCTTGATCATGAACCACACCTATAGTATTGATCTTTTATATATAATAATAGTCACGCAACGATCATATACCCAGTATCCATTGAAACGTTGGGCAAGAAAATACCAATGATGAATGTGAAATTAAATTGACTAGAAAACAATAAAACATAAATTAAAGATGAAATTTTCGAATATATTCATTTTATCCATTGATCCATGGTTAAAAGAGATATGTATGAAGAGTTATCATCATCTATTAACAAATTAATCAACCATAATTAAAACCTACCATTGATTCATGAATCAATTATTTTTTATGGAACTGGTCTGCATTTTACTGGGATATATAAATGGGATGGAATAAAATAAAAAAAATATCCTACCTAATGTTTGGATCACTAAATGATGAAGAATAGTCCTGAATTATTTTCATTGTTGAGATCCATTAACTCCAATGCTACAATGATCCTCGATCTTGATCTGATCTGATGTTGTTTTCCGAGCTTTCGTGCAACAGTCTCTCTCAATTTGCAGGGTTATGTGGATAACCCTAAAGATTGGCCATAGAATCCTATATATAATAGATTAGGATTATGATTTTATATAAATATTAAAATAAATGTAATAAAATTTATTTAATTATTCATCCATGAACATACTCAAGCCTAATGCTCGATTCCATCATAGATTATGTTACACCTATGGTAAAACTCATGATTTGAACTCAATAGTGTTCTTTAATTTAAGATCCAAGACTCTTTTTATGATTTATTCTACCTTTTTTGGAAAAAATCCGACACATGATATTAATATGTTTTCTATTATTCAAATATATATTCTAGACTCATCGGGTCTCGGAATCTCATGCAGTTTCAGTGTCTAGCTCTAAAAATAATTCATTAAATATTCTAATGTAACACATATAAAAATTAGTGTCATTACAAACATGATTATATTAAAAAAACTATAAAACTATGTGGATCTCATTCACATGATTTTAGAATACCCCCAGAGGTTGTCACATGATTTTTTCGTAATATTCCAAACCCTGAAACCAATCAATTCCCTGTTCTGAACCCCCCCCCCCCCCAATTTATATTTTATCTCCTTCAACATTCTCTTTTTATTTGGTTTATTTGTGTTACATTTGAAAATTAAAAATGGTTTTTTGATGTATATTTTTGTAATTACATTTAAATTATGCTTGGGGTTAATAATTTATTATTTTATTTTACATTATAGATGTTATGTTTTTTTCAGAAAAGGTTTTTTTAGAATGATTTTTAACAAATGTCATGCCTTGATTGACTTACAGTGAATTGAAAAAATATCCATGAGTTATTGTAGTTATTTAATATAGATTATGTTTTAAATTTTAAATAGATATATCAAAATATTATTTTAAAAGAGGCATAGGTTTTTTGAAATTTAAAAAGTGTCTTTGAAATGTTATAGAATAGTGATCAAGTTGTTTTGGAAAGCGTTACCTCAAACATATAAATTTTGGTTTCTTTGATAGTTATAATGTTTTATTAGTATTTAAAACATAAAAACTATGCTTAAGTAATGCATTTTTAGTTGTTAATATGTTTTGGGTAATTCAAATTGGATTATTGATCTATGAAGGATATTACAAGTGTTGTTTTGAGATTTTTATCTATCAATAAAAGATATAGTTATTCGATTAAATTTTATTCTTATATGGTTATAGCATATTTTTATTTGGGTTTTATATTTCCTTATTTTTAGAGTACACCCCCATCAGGTCTTATGAACTCTTTTAATGTATTAGAGAGTGGTTTATGGACATCATACACTCAAGTTTATCTAGATCAAGCTAAGATGATTTATCCATTTGAAAGAATATATATCCTAGTTAAATTACACTCCAAACTAGGAATAGGTATTTAATATTAGAGTTCATATTTATAAACTCACCCACTTTACATTGGTAGACAGACTCTCTCAAAGTAGAATTCTTTCAGATGATTTTGGAGGTTTTTCTTCAGCTCAAGAATCCCAATATTGCTATGATTAGTTTTCAAACATTCATAATAGAATTACCAAGTCAAAAGTGGTTTAAGTCCGTCATATGGATATAAATATATAAGGAACTATCATGGGAATTATTTATGGAATTGTTCATTCATTTGACGCTTATATGATATCATCAAGACACTAAAGAATATAGAATTTTATGTTCTCTAGTAAGGTATCCCATATGTATTGGAGTATGATCCAAAAAATTTAAAATTTATATGTTTCATTTTGGCTTGGATTTTTATGATTCTATTAAAGATATATATTTTTGATAGAGTTAATTGATCATAAAACTTATTTGTTGTGCCTTTTTCTACCTCAAGGTTATGGAATAGGTGGTAAGTTTGATGTTAGAATAGAATTTTGGTTTACTTATGTGTGAGAGGTGATTGATATATCTTCATTCATCAAATATAGTGGAGTAAAATTTAGTAGAATAATGGGTATGTAAGAAAAGTTAAATAAAAGTGGTTACCATATTGAAAGTTCATCTTGAATTTATCTGTCGAATTATTCAAGAAGTAATTCCCTATTTTGCCTTCTCTATAGAAAGAAAGCGAATATAAATCCTTCAAGCCGAGAAACACCCAATACATGTAATATATTTATCCATCTTTGAAACCTAAATAGGTTTTATAAATTAGTAACTTGAAAGAGAGTTGGAGCTACATCATCTCCTTGAGAATATCCCTATTTTCAATTTTTGAACATGATGTTGATGTGGTGACCAACTAAGGTAATATATTTTCTATTCTTCATTCCCCTGTTATTATTCCTTGGCATGTGTTGTTTTAAATTATAGTTCTTGGAATACTATATTAATTCTATTACTGGTGTAAATATGTTGTGGTAAATTCTATATTTGGATGATGGTGTATTGTTTCTTCTAAAATTGTGCCTTTTTATTGGAATCCTTAAGTCGCATTGGTGTTATTATAAATATCTAGTTTTTTTTCATTCTAGAATTGATGGAACTTATTAATATTGTGGGGAGACTTCCATAGAGAAGTTTCTCACAATAATATGACATCTTATCCTATAATTAAATTATGGGCTCTACTACATCATAAGAAGAATATGGGTTTCCATTTCCACATGTAATCTTTCATTTTTTTTATTCAAAAAAAATTAGTTTTAATACTTTTGGGGTAGTTCCATTTTCATTCATAACTCAAACTCACCCTATGTAATTCCATTTGATTTTATTTGGAGAGATTGTGGTGGAAACTAATTAGTATGATAAGCATATCATATCATATTCCTTATTTTTCCTTTTATTGGGTTGTAGTGTCTCTATGTTTGTAGGACTATATAGTTATGAATTAACCATTATTCATTATTTTTCATTGTCCTACCAGTTTTTGAGTCCCTTCGAAATCTTATATGAGGTCTCTGATGGTTTTATACGCATATAGTAGTGGGGTATGTATCATATGCTCATTTTCATACTTGATTATGATATAGTTGGGTTTTATTTTTAAACATGGTTAGTTTAAATCATTGATTTCATGAAGCATTATTTTTAAGAGAACTAGGTCCTCTAGTTTTTTTCATTGTTTACTGGTTCTTTTAAAAATTTATAGGTCCAAAATTATCTTTAATGGGGATTATTTTCACACCCTGTCCTTTGATTTTCTTATTATTTTATTTATATCTATGTTTATATATTTCCCCAATGTTTTTGGTCCCTTTGAAATTTTTGTAAATATGTAAATTTTTTCTAGTCCCATGGTTTGTGAATACTTAGTATAAAATACTTGTAAACCAAGAATGTGGTTCTATAGTTTTAATATATCTATTTTACATAGTTCATGCACTATTCTCCCAATCACTTGAACAAACCATGTGTTATATTAGATTAATATAGTATGGTTTACAAAGTTAGTTCATGGGTAGGTAATACTTGTATCTAAATTATGGGGACTATATATATCAATAAATATTTGAAATCACCTTCATGAACATCCAGGATTTTACCTCAAAATACAAATTAACCCCTCCCACATGACTCACACAAACACAATACCAATCCTCTAGTACCTCCTTTTCTTTAGGGTTTTAACAGATTTTCATCATTATTTCAACTTCATACCATGAGCTATCCTACTCTCCTTTACTTATTCTAATACATTCCATCCTCTATTGTTTTCTAGTAATATTGAGATCATATTGGCCTAGTGTTTTGTTTATCATGATTTGTATTTATGAATTTATGTATTTAGAGGTTTCTTTTGGCCTTCTAGGAAACCCTTGACCTTTTTTTGTAATTTATTAATGGTTTGTAAAATTGACTTGATTAAGATAGGTTTCTTCGTGTCTAAGTATTAAAATGTTTAATCAGTATAGATTTTATAGATTTAAAATGTTTTGGTTGTTTTATAACGTATACTATATATATTTATATGTTTTCTAAATAATTTCAGTTTTATTTGAAATTTTATATAAATAGACAGGACTCTTTATTTGGTTATTGTATAAAAACTATTTCAAATTACCAGGAATAACATGTGTTAGTCTAAATACATTTTCAGAACATTTAAAGGAAAAAATATATTTAAAAATACGTTTTAGCCCTTAAATGGGTTTTTATAATTGTTTTCCCAAGATGAAATGCATGTTTTATTCTTAAAAATGGGGTTTGAGTGACATGTATTTTTTTAATTTTATAAGGTATGCATGATTTAGTTTTCAAATTAGTTTCAATAACTTGGTTTTATGAAATATATATCAAATCCCCAATTGAAACCACCTAAAAAAATTTTAAATATCATAAACCCATGATGAATGCACCTAGTTTTGTTCAAAATAGGATATTGGAAATTCATATTTATATAATTATTCGTTGGATAGACCTATAGAGGTAAGTGTGTATTATTTTCATTATTCTTAAATAAATTGTATTTTTTATTGATGGGTTTTCATATGTGAGACTGAGATTTATATTCTATTGATGTTATTATATTATATATGCTAATTTATTTTCGCACACCTATTTATATATCTTAGGAATCCATCGATATCTTATAAGGGTATGTTGGAACAACTTCTACACTAGTGTATGATTACCCTCATGCAAGATACCCTATAACAAGATTTTTTACAACTTATATAGTATTCCATTAGTTTTTTTGAGTAGGGAAAACTTGGATTTATGGTAGTTTGTTGATATTTAAATTCATTTATTTTTATATAGTATTCTGTTAGATAATACCATTTCTTCATTTGGATCTTAAGTTCCCATGTTACTTGATATTTATTTTTCTTCTTTTATTTGTATGTGTAATTCTATACTCTAATTATTCAATTTGTTTCACTAAATGATTTGAGACTGAATTTAAATTAAATATATAACAATTTTTACTTTTTATTATAGGTTTTACATCCTTTAAATGATTTTTGGAATTATTTATCTAATTTTGGAAAAAATTCAGCTTTTTTACGTAACTAAAGAGTTTATAAATAAAAAGCATCGGAGATTTGTGCTAAATAAAAAGGAAAATCATAGATTCTAAATGTATTTCAAAATATAATAAAGTTATTTTATATTTAATGGTGGTTAATGAGGTATGGGGAGGTTACATATTGGGAAATTCAGTTCACCCTTATCATTATAGGTTTTTCTTGGTACTACTGGGATGCGAAATATGTTCATTTATTGTCAAGATTAGATAATATATAGGTTATAATTGATTAATTAACCTACTTGATACATTGATATATTTGGGTATATATTTTTCTAGTTTTTCTTTGATATTACCTTTTTGATATACTAAAATACTTAAACATTCTTTCATTATTTATTTATCTTTATTCCAATGTTTTATTAAGGTTTAGCTTATTTAGTTATTAAATATGTCTATTGATTATCGTTTATTACTTGGTGAGAATGTTTACTATATGTATGCCTTTTTTTAATTTCTATAATTTATAAATACTTAATCATATTGTGTATACTTTCTATAAAAAGAGTGGCCATGAAGTATATATAGGATGCCTATCTGAGGTAAAATCCCAACATTATAATCCACAACTATCCTCATTAGACGATATTCCTACAAAGATCATTTATGTCCTCCCTAACTGGGTTATATTCCCTCTGATTTTTTATGTACTCTCTCATTGGGACATATTCCCTTTGAGACCCCATTAATTTTCACTAGGGACATATTCCCTAGGAAACATTCATTTACTAGTCCATATTCCTGATAATAAAATAGCTCATTTTGTGGGCCATATTCATAAAGATATCACTATATTTCCTTCCACAATCCATATTCCTAAAAAAATCATATTCTTTTTAGTGTTCCATACACTATCTAGACAAACCAACCTCATACCTCACAAGTCTAAATTCTTTTTTAAACCAACCAAAATTCATTGTTTTGTATTCCCTTTGAGGTCTACTAGAAATATTTACTCATGTGTAAGAACCACACTAACCATTATTGGGATCCTTTCTCTTAATCATCAATTTGGTATGAAATTAGATAAGTTTGGAAGTGATCCTTTTCATATGACATTAAAAGTTATAATGTGTTTTTTTCATGATTGTATGTGAGTATCCCTTCTTATGGGAACAATCCTAATATCACCTATACTTACCACCTCCATAGATTGAATTTATCTCTAGAGTGTCCATTTATATGGATTAATGAAAATTCATCACTAATTAGTAAAGAACAAATATTGATAACATATAATACATAAAAATGGATTTACATTATCATGTGTTAATGATTAATCACTAGAATAGGGGTAAACTATCATTCATTGGTATTTTGGATAGATTCACGAATATGAAGGAAATATTAAATATATTCCCAGAGTGAGAATGAATCCCTCCAAAAAGGTGTTATAATCCCAACCTACATCCCTCTCTGAATTCAAATGTATTGTAATAAAAGTCCAATAAACCAACTGCCTAACGGAATTACCCCCCGCCCCATTTCAAAAATTAAAATGGAATGACCATATATTCAATGTTTTATGATAATTAAAGACAATTTATAGAAGAAAAAATCAATGTATTGATTCATAGGAGTAAATCATTCCCAATTGAATTAAATATGTGAATTAGTGTTGACATGAAATTGAAAGGTGGTTTATAGATCCCAACTGAATATTGGAGCTGACTATTATATTTTTTTTCTATGTATCAACATTATATGATGCGTAAAGTTTCTGATCATTCATAAATGAGGATGGGAAATTTATTTTTCTTCTATGTGGGATGTCTAGAAATATTTTTTCTAGAATATAATCCGTTACAAGTATGAATTGCATAAAATATAATTATAGAATCTAATACAAGTACTATTGGAGTAATTGGTACTATATAAAATTGGTTTAGAATTTAGTTGAAGAATATGGTTGTATTTATAAATTTCTTTAAGAGAAATGGTTAAAAGAGTATAAAACTTATTATAAGTAAGATAATTCATCTGGGGTGCAATAAACATGAAAAAATGGTAATCTAGGGAAAGAAATAATTTCATGGTGTTTTTGAATGATTTAAAAATCAATCTAATGATTTGAATAATTTATAAATTGATATATAATATGTTTATATAATACATAACAGTCCCTTCAAATATGTTTCATTAAATGGTAAGGGTAAATGATATGTGTGGTTTTCTATAGATAATTATGATATTTATGTTCATACATAACATATTTTCTTACAATAAGTTATGTAACGAATTATTTTGTTGAGGAATATATATATATATATATCATGTTTTGAGAATATGAAAAAATAAATAAAGCAAAATCTGGAAATTAGAAAACGATAAAAAAATATGTGAATACAAATTCTACCTACTATAAAAATTTACATATGAATTTCCAACCTAAAATTTATAAAATTTCAAATTCCACACAAAGATATGTATGATAATTATTATTATACATAATATACTAATATTAATAAAATAAATTTTTTCTAGATAATTAATTATCTGATAATTATAAAAATAAAATATACAAAATAATTAATTTAGATTAAAAATTGTTTTTTTCGTCAAGAAATCAATATCAAATTCATGGGATTATGATTCTTTTTTAGTTGAAAATTGAGTTATGACCATGCTAAGGAGAAGAAGACCATAACAATGTTGCTAATAAAATGGAAAAAGGGGAGAATAAGTCATGGTATAGGTCATCAAGGATTTCTATAGATACAAAAATGGTGAGACAATGGGGTATGTAAGATTTCAATCTAAAGATATTGAGAATATGGTAAAGTCTTGATTCAAACATATGATAATTAAGATGTCTCAAACATAATCATTAGATGTGTGTAATCAATTAATTCAATTTTATAAATAAAAAAAATTAAATTTTTTTTGTTCTCTATGGAATTAACATTGGGAAATAGAATATAATTATTAAAGGATGAATTTTAATTTTATTATATTATTAAAAATCATCATTAAATAAATATCATAGTAAAAGATGAATGTGATTTATGATGTTTGAGATGGATGAACCATCAAGAATCTATAGTTTTAGAGTCTTCCACACCATGTAGAGACACACCCTGTCAGGGTGATACATATTTTCTTGTATTTGAATAAGAATTAAAAAATGGTTTGTGGATTTTTTAGAGTATTATATAAATTAAATTTCTAATTTTTTATTGATATTTGAATAAATATCTTTAAGTTGAATTTAAATGAGAAGTCACAGTATAAATATCTATTATATTTGAATGGGAATTCAGTTTTCATTAAGAATAAATGAGTTTTCATAATTCAAATAATAGAAATAATATTCACGTTATTATATGAATATATAAGAATATGATACAAATAAGAGATATTTGGAGATCAAAAACACCGCATACTACATACAAAAGAAGAAAATTTATGTATCTTAAAGAGATCCTAAATGTATCTAGAAAAAACCCAATGTATTGAAAAAAAAATAAATACTATGATACATCAAAATCATGTAATTTTATTGAGATTAAAAGAGATTGAAAAAATTATTTTTGTATCAAAACAAAGGAATCTAATGATGAAGATTGTAAATAAGTGCTTTACTGAAATGCTAATCCACCAAGAAGATATAAGAAGCTAAATTCCTGCTCATTGGTTTTTTACAACGATCTATTCAAATATATTTTGAGTAATTATAAATAATTATGAATTTGTACCTATTTCAAGGAATAAAGACTGTGTGATTTATTATAGTGATATTTCAGTGAAATATAGGAACAAACAATGGGATGTCATGTAATCATGTATCAATGTTATGGATAGTGTATTATGAACTATAGGGTATAAATTCCCATTTTAATTTCTTTTATTTTTAGTAGAATAATATATGATCAGGTTAAATGAAATGAAATATTAAAGAGTAAGATTTATGCAAAGATAATGAACCACGAAAAAATCAATTATACCTTGTGTGATATATTTCCATAAATATTTGGGTAAGGTATATTGAAAAAAAAAATCGGGATCAAATATTAAATAGTATTATTGGTTTTTTTGAAAGAAATTCAGTTTTATAAATAATTTTATAACTAATTCATAACCTCCCCCTCCTATTGATATCATTAATATTGGGGGATTCCCAAACCTCATGAATTAAAATGTGATAAATCATATGTAAAAAATATTGATGAATCATACAGTACATTTAAATAGAATGGTGTGGATTAAATTAAATAAATTTAATATTTATTAACATGGATATAATCCCAATAAATGTAATATAAAACTATTATCCCATTTAATATAATGAAACAACACTTCCGGTATTTTAAAACAAGATTATTTCCAAAAAGTAATTGAATTTTAACACATAAAATACTCAACCAATTATCAAAATAGGAACTGCAGATAGTGGAATCACCAATGAACACATCCACGTAATTATCTCGATAATATGAAAAGCAAAATCTATGAATCTTTGGAAGGTACTAGGAGTATTTCATAGATTAAATGGCATTGTCGTATTTGAAAATATTCTAATGGATCATGTTTTGGTTGACTTTACAAGATCTTATAGGGTAATATGGAATGTTAATGATAGCCATATATGAATTATTTGTGGGAATTCCATGAATAACTCTATAGAATCTGGTTAATGTATTAGCATATTTCATGTTCCATCCTTTTATAATAGTTTAGTCAATGGTAACCTATATACAAATTCATGGAATTTTGTATATCTTTTGGGACCGTTTATTTATTATAATTTTTTATTAATGTTAGAATAGTTTTTTATGAACTACTTACAATGTACTAATCTATTCAATATCAAATATAGGATTAATGATTCTATCATACAATAATCAGGTCACCCCATTTTTTTATTTCATCAAGGATTTTTGGCTTCACATAGTGTTTTTATACCTTTAATTTTTTCATCATTGTTATATATTATATGGTTCTTTCAAATTTATGTACTAAAAGATGGAATTTCAATTATTTTTAATTCTAATTACTGTTTTTATTTTAAAAAAATGTTAAGAAATGTACATTAATTCTCAAAATGGAATGGGCTATTAATGTTGATATGGATATTTTTCTATTATTAGGATATAAAAATTTTAAATTTTGATCTAGTGGTTTACATTCTAAATCAGGGAGATTTTAGATATATGGGATGGAATGGGAAAGAGAGAAGACAATGATCTCATAAAACTTCTCCATGGTAATATCCCTAGCTCTAGTGTAGGATTAATGATGCTAAACTGAATCATTGATGGTGCTTGTGTCCTCAATATTTAATAACTCCTTTTTCATAAGCCTCGATGGAATTTTCTTACACAATTGTAATATTCATCAAATGAAACATCACTTAGAATTAATATTAATGATAAAAAAATAAAAAATGGGGTTAAGGGATTGATTAGATGTTTACATGGGGATATTGAGTACAACAAGATAATTAACTGGATGAGAGGAATAGTCTTTTAAGATTTTATTCATGGAATTAAGGATGTTAATGTTTAAAATATTATCACTAAACTCCATATAAAATGTACCATTTCATATATTAGTTATGGTTTTTGTGGTTTCCAAGAATGGTCGCCACAATATAATTAAATCATTCCCATTGATCCTTTCATCTTCCATTTTAAGAACCAAAAAATAAATAGTAATAATAAACTTTGAGACACCCACATGAACATTATGTAGCATACTGATGAGACATGTGGTACACTTGTTTTCTAATTTAACAATTATTCATGTTGTATTCTACTCCCTAGCCTATAATGAAGTGAAAATAGAGTGAGGCATCATAATTATAGATTTATACAAACCAACTATGGAATCAAAATGTAAATACTCCCCTAGAGTACATGAAACCATGAAGGATTCGATATCCTTTAATTTTATCGGATTTGATGTTTGGATATATAATGGGAAATTTATCCACAATATAACTTTTTGATTTCCTCGATATCATGGCCACTCTGTAAACATATCCCTCAAAAATATAGTGTATTGTGGAATTCACATCACAACAACACTTATATTAATGAAAACCTATGTGTTTTTGAATACTTCCAATAATTCCTTTTCTATATAATTTTGGGTTTGATTCCTTAGATGGATGTCCCTTTAGGGGAATGGGAGAGAAATATATCAGCTTGGTGACTCATTTAAAGACTATATCTTTCATTTAATGATATTTCTTTGATGAAAATTATTTTCCCTATTTGTATCATTAGGGATAATTAGAATAATGTTTTCCTAAATAGGGGATGACTCAAGTGGACAACTCATTTGGATTTCAAGATTTTTATAACTCTAAAAGGGGATAGAACTAACATTTCCTTATCTAGAGGATGATATGTTATTTGACCCAACCCATGACTTTAGATGCACCACATCAAGTTGGTGAGTTTTTCTAATTCAGTTCATAGATCAAGTATAAATGTTTGAGCTGTTTATATAAATTGGAGATCATTTTCATCCATTTGTTTATGAGGTCTTCTAATCTAGGTTTTAGTTTTATAAAGGATTGTTTTAAACTGAATATTATGTTCATGGTATTTTTACTAATGATATTGGATGCCTACTCTAGTCTAAGAGGTTCTATGACTATTTAGGTCAGTTGGAATACCCCTATGCCTATTGTTTTAATTATATTTTCATCCAAAATATAGTGGATAACACTATTCTTATCTAATAGATTGGTTATATGGGAGTCCTTATAATATCTCCTCAAAACTATCAAAAGGTTATCTTAGTGTAGGTAATTTTTCAAAATAGTGGGTGTAGACATCACAAATATTACAATGAAGTAGAGGAGGAGGTTTGGATTTTACAAGGGAATGTATAATTTGAAAGATTGTAGTATTTATCTATTAAAACATTATTTCCACATTCTTCTAAAAAATAGAACATTGAACCACATAAACTCTTCTAGTAAGTACAATGAACATAGAACTATATTATTTATTGTTCTATTCCATGTTTTAGATAAATTCCCTTTTAGTGATTATAGTCTTATAAACTAAGGAACCAGATGCCATAGAATTAACTATATTATGATCATTTGTAATTAAACATGTAAAAAAATATTATATTTATAGATTATTGTGTATTTTTTAGTGATGATAACTTGCATAAAATATTTTAAATCATTCCTCAAAATCATAAAGTATTTCCCATTCATATTTTATTATTCCATACATTTATTTTTTTATTGGGGTGTTTTATATGCATAGACAATATTATTCCCAAAATGGAATTTCATATTCTTTAAACCACTAGTTGGGGTGTCCAAATACTATAACAAGCACTTTGTACGGTATTTTATGAGATTAAAAAAAATTATAGGTTCTCTAGCCATAGCTAGAATTTTTTATTTGGGGAACGTAACATAGAATTTTTTTTAAAGTGTTTTTGTGTGTATTATCTAGTATATTCCATGAATTTTAGAATAAAATAAACTAGATAGGATAGTATTTCTATGTTTAGTGCATCACCATGTATTTGGATATATTCATATTGAATATCTTCATCTAGTGGTGTTATTTCCTTTAATTTGGGATTGTTTTCCAAAATTTTATATATTTTTATTTGGTTATAAATTTAGTACATGAGGAAGATATGTTTATAATAGTCTCAATGTGTTATTTTACCTCGTTTAATGAATCATTTTACTTGTATTAGTATTAATAATTTATGATCCTATTTAATTTTGGATTAAATATAGTTATATGTCCTAACTTAGAAATATTCTGATACAAAACATGAAAATAAATAGAGCATATAATATTTTTTTTTAGAAATAAACTAATATAAAAAAATACATGCATTATTTATTTCATACACATAATTATGACCAAAAACACTCACTATTATTGTATCTCCCTCCCGTAATAGGGCCAAAATTTGACAACATCATCATGAAATGAAAAATAAACTATATTTTTAAAACATAAATTAAAATATAAATTCATATATTATGTTATATCTCAAAAATAATTAAAATATTTTGAGTGGTATTTTAGGAATATTAAAAATAATGTAAGTGATGGGTATTTTGAAATGGTTTTATGTATAAAAATAATGAAAACAAACATTAGATGAGCTATGGAATTTATAAAGTGAACTAGGTTTTACGGAGAGTGGAAGAAAGTGGTTATTACTTTTATTATTATTCGTATTTTCATGTTTATGGTTCTAAAAATATTCTTTTGTTCAATAAAATTCATTAGTTGCATATAAAAAATATCTTGGTTCCTCTCTTTTCCCTTTAAAAAGCTTCTCCTAAAACAAAATATTGACAAAAAATCACATTATTAATGTTTAGATGTTAAGTATATATAATAAGGGATACTAAATCATATTTATATATAAAGTATTTGTGAGAGAAAGAAGACTATTGTGTTATCCAATCAGAACTGTACAAGATTCCAACATAAATTAATCCCCAATCAGGATTGAAATAGAATGCTTTTAGAACCATATGAATTATTCCTTTAGTAGATTTGAGATAGTTCATGAAAACACCTATTATAAAATTTATGGGATGTGATCTTTCTAAAATTAAATAGTATAACATAGGTTATAGGAGTTGTATATTAAGAAGCCGATTATAAGGATGATCACCTTACACTCTAACAAAGCCTTTTTTAAAAATTGTTAGATATATTACAGTTAAAAAACTATACCATTGTTAGTAATAAGAAGCTAGAAAATATAGAGTAGAATGTTGGTAGGTGAGATGTCACGACCCCCTCCCTCCAATGATTCCACAATGAAGGGACATAGATAAGGACCCCTAAATCCCACCTCTAGTAGGCCACAGGTTGGCGACTAGTACTGAGGGTTTCAAAATATCATATATAAGAGGAATTACCATCTATAATATTAATGGGATCAAGATATAAGATGGATTATCCATAAACAACTCCAAGAAATAATATAAAAATAAATCCAAAAACCATCCCTCATGCATTTATAAAAAGAACTCATTTAGATACAAGTCTCCAAAGTAAATCCCTATTATAAAGATAAAGCATTGACACATTAGTTATCCAATTGTCTGAGATAGTGATTCCAAGTAAGTGCAAAAAACCTCCTAGAAACCTGAAAATAGTTTTATATACATAGTGTGATCATACAAGTATACTCAGTAAAAAAACCCCCAGAATCCCATGCACATGTGAAAGAATCATACTAATGCACCTGTGAGAAAATAGAAGACCCAAATAACACCTACCAGGGTATACTAATCATCCAAACCTCACCAAATAATTAATACCATGTAATATAGTATAATAATAATAAAATCAATAAGGGTACTCCACACCAAATTCCCACTGGTATACCACTATCACACCCGACATCATATGTATTGGATCTCCCATCTCTTTTATTTACCAAACCACTCCACAAGAATGGTCACAACCCACCTCACCTGTGGAAACCTGGGTTCGCCACCCCCCATGTACGACCACAACACATCTTTCCCAAAAACTACTAGGCCACAACACAACAACCGTCATAACTAGAGTAATAGGGAATCATGAACATGTATGAAATAAATTATGTTCCATCATCCTACCATACTAACCCCCACTAGATGTTTCCCCACAAGTATGGTCATGTATCTCCCAAAAACACCATTTCCTCCACATCTCACCTACAAACACCTATGTTATAGAATCTCACTAGAAGAAACCTGGCCCATCACAACCACCATTTAATGCACTAATAGACCTTCATCCATCACAGTCTATGCAATACCTATCCTTCCTAGAAGAGATATCGTGAAAGGGAGGGTACTCAGATATCTATAATCTTAACTGGATGTTGGAAAAAACATACCATGCATTACTATGTGGGTATCATCACATAGTTCTTGATGTGGGTGGGGTACATGTAGGAATCACAATAATTTACAAGTATATATATAATATAAAACACTAAAGATCAACCTATTGTTTCAAAAAAAATAACTAACTCACAAAACTATAACTTTTGTTTCCACCTCTAAATGAATAATATCCCACCATAAGACACAAACCCCATTTCACATTTCCAACCAATTTCATTTAATCATCTCATTCTTTTCATTATTTAGCATTATCTATATTTAACCACACAAAAAACCATTTAATTATTCTTCAACAATTTCCATTCTATTAACAAAACCAACCAAATCCATTCCAATAATTATTGAACAATTATTTATTTATTCCATCACTTCTTGGGAACCTAGTACAAAAAAAATCATTTCACAGACATCTCAATATATCGTCACCTTGCCACCCCAAAAGAACGGCCAAACAAACCACTATGCAACCCCAAAAGAACGTACAACAAACAATATTCTCCACATGACCGAACCATACATTTCGTCCCTCAATAATAACCACACATAATAGAACATCAAGATCATTTCACAAATTTATAGGGGGGTTATCAAATTTCACTTCATTTATGGAAATTATCACACAAGCCACAATATTTGAACAACCATTTCATTAGCGAAATATATGTTGTTAATTAATTTCAATTTTAGGGTGATATCAAAACAATCAAAAGAAAAGTATCATCGCAACACATATATCTATCCCAGACAAAGCCTCCAACAACCATAATTTTCAATGAGGCATCAAGCCTATACAATTTACAATATCACAAATAATATCAAAGCATTAAATTAATGTGAATAAAACCCCATTTACCTCATTCAATTAAATTTTACCAACTATTTATCTTTAATTAAGATAGAACTCCCATAATCCATAGATAAATAAAATTAAACACCTCCAACATGATACACAAAAAAGATGAATGAGGGAATATGTTATTCAAATAATATTTCAAACATGTTGTGCAGCGTAGTGCGAATAAGAATGACTACAAACCACAATCCCGCCACGATAACTCAGGGATAAATGTATGCCACAACCAAATAACATAAAATCACAACCCAACACACACCCCAACCCAAAACAACAATGTATTAGTGAATCCCGATGGGGAGAACGGACGAAAAATCACTATCAAGGGAGAATAACCAACCACAGATCAACCACAAATTGCCAATGAACAAACACCAAGACCAACAGATAAAAAAGGGAGGAAAATTTCTTTAATAACTCCATGGGGATCCTATATTTATCACAAAACAAGAGTAATAATAAACCACGGCCTAATAAATGAAAATTCATCAAGAAAAGAACTTTAAAACTACATGAAATTGGGGGTTTACACATAGTGTAATCCCAT
Source organism: Viscum album (assembly GCA_963277665.1). NCBI lineage: Eukaryota > Viridiplantae > Streptophyta > Magnoliopsida > Santalales > Viscaceae > Viscum > Viscum album. Next base: position 528,292,287 of record OY728150.1, read on the forward strand.
TTCACGTCATCTAATTTTCGGGGTTTACTTTCACTGAAAAATGAATCTATTTATTATTATTTAACTCAATGAATTAACACTTCATGAACTATCCCTATACAATCTAAGAAACAAACTCTCACATCATGTAATACACTTAAACAACATGCATTTCCTGTAGTAGCTCTAATGTACCTCGAACTCCCCTAAAAATGCCCAAAACATCCCCTGAACACCTCCAACAACCAAAACTGGAAAAAAATAAACCAAGAGGGAATGTACTGTTACAAAACTACATAAAAATATAATATTGAATTAAATAAAGATGAATATGATGATATATTATAGTATAATATGAGGATGACATTGTTATAACCATATCGGGCACTTTCCCTCATCAATTTGTGACCTGACTTGAAGAAATATTATATGGAAATGCGTGGGGAGAGATATAATTTTACATCATGAGTCCAATATAGGTTTAGTAAGTTTTAAGTGAATTAGATGATAATAAAGGTTATTAACTTACACTATGATGAGGCTTTTTTTTATAATGGGTGTAATACCTAGGGTAAAAATAAAACCATTTAGTTGATGGAAAATATAGAGTATACTATATCATATTGAGCGTTGGTATGTGGTAACATAATGGTATAAGTAATTATTGAACCCACCTTGTTTTTTATATTATATTCGTAATGTTGAATTAAATTTTCAATATTTCAATATGTATTGGAGTATAATCTATTGGAAGGAATATGTAGTTCTAAATAATGATGAGGAGATATATTTAGATATCCATTAAAGGTGTTATTGAGTAGTGCTCAGTGAAAATTTTATGATTATTTTATAATCACCTTAACACTTTTAAGTTATTTATTTATCATAAATTATATAAAATACATGGTTGATTCCATCAATTATTGAATATTAGTAATGTTCTTACAATAGAGATACATTTACAGAATAATTCATATAGAAAGGACAATTGAAATCCAATTTTATCACATGAATATTTTCAAGTATAATCTAACATGGTTGACACTATAATTTTATATCATTTAAGATTTATTTACAAGGAAAATATTTAGTTTTGAAGTTCTATATCTAAATATATTATTATGAATCGGGTAATGTGGATTTGATTAGGATGTGTTTTACCACCATTTTATGAATATTCTATTCTTATTAGAGGTTAGTAAATATCAAGAAAGGATGAGGATTGTTCTTGTATGTTCATGTAAGGAAACGGCTAAAAAAATATGAATATGATGAATATGAGTTATGTTCTATGGTGCATTATCATTTATTAACAGTATATCATTATGAATAAACTATAGATTTCATGTGTGAAGATCTATAATTATGATTTCAAAGCATAAAATTTTTTGATGGGTTGGATTAACTTTAAAGAAGTAGTGTAATTTACTTTCAGATCTTTATGTTCTATTAAAATAGACTATTGAGTATTTATAGATTATGTGATATTAGGAATTATTTTGGTATTTATTTATGTTAATTATAAGATATTCCTTAGTTATTTAATTTTGTTGAATATATTTTAGTTGAGTTGAGAATATAGATTTATATCTGGAAATTCTACGTTTTATGCTATTTGAAATTTTCCTATATATATGTTGAGTAATATAATTCTTAGACTAAATATTTTTAAAAAGAAATCTGGTAGATTTCATAGATATGTTACATACATTATATGATATATAATATTTCCAAGAGAAGTTTAAAATTATAAACAAATACAGACATTGGGTAATATAAAAGATTTATATTTATTTGTTGGTTTTCAAAATGATGCATAATATAAGAAATATATTAATAAACATATTCTTCAACCCTAGTGAATCCTAAAATTATATATCCCACAATGTGAATAAAATATTTGATTTGTTTCATAGGATATTACACACCCATAGCTGTTTAAATTGGTAAAGGATCGTTTTTTAGAGAATATTTTGAGAAACTGTCAATATTTATTTAAACATAAATAGATATATGAAAATGTGAATAATCATATGAAATAAATTAAAATTTAAAAAATAGTATGTAAGTATCATTGTATTGAGGAAATGAAATAAATGGAATTAATATGTTTAGATGGTAATATCTTTATTATCTTATACTAAAGCTATGAGTATATCCATGATTCATTCCAATGATTATAAAGATGAAAATTGAATAATATTATGATATAAAATGAATTTATTCCCTTGAGTAATGATGAATAAGAAGCCACAAAAAAATTTTATTATGAAAAAAAAATAAAAACCAGTTTAGTGATTTTAGAAATTGTTATGTTTTTAAAAGAATACCGAACTATGATTATATTAATTCATGTTTTTTCCAATATCTGTGGATTATGAAGAACTGGATTTATATATAATTTAATTTTAAGGAAATATTTTTTTCTAATTTAGGAAAAAACTTTGAATTATGTGACACCTTGGTATTTTAATAAATATTTTTGTTTAAAATTTTCCAATTCTTCAACAGCTTACCTTGTACGCAATTGTGAATTTAAACAAACTGTGAGACACTATTTAAATGATTGTTATAATATAGTCATTAAATTAGAGGGAATAAATATGAATAAATAATTTATGAAATAAAAATAAATTTCCAAATTAATATACAATTATTTCAATGTTCTTAGAAAACATTCAAACATTTTTCTGTAAAATCGCATTATTTTTCAAAAAATTCATTTCCCTCAAAAATGACCTTTTATTATTCTAATTAATTAATTTTTAGAAGTTATCGATAAATTATTTGAAAAAATGATTTTTTTAATTTGGAATTTAAAAAATATATTTTTTATTTTTTCTAAAAACATTGACTTTTGAAAGGAATATTGAAAACAATGATTTTTATATAAAACGGTATTTTATTTTAAAGCCTATACAAGGTAAAATTATGTTTTGAAAATTTTTAAAATTTTATTTATTTAATTTTGATTTAAAATAATCCATTTATATTTTTTTAAAAAGATTTTATACACTTATTTATTATAAAAACATTTTTATTTCTTAAAATGGTATTTTCTTGAAACCTATTTTCACAAAAGTTTACTTGTGTTATTTTAAATTAAATTCTTAAAACTTAATGTTTTTAATTTTATTAAATGAATGTAATATTTGGATTCAGAGCATCCATATTTTGTTAATAGTTCCATTTTATTTTTCAAAATATGAATAGTAACAACGATAAAATTTGTTTCCGTGTTAAATGGTAAATTTGGTAATTTAGGTTAAAAATAAAATGATAAATACTATAAAATAACTCTAAACATGATAAATATACTTTTACACTTAACACATAATTATTTAAATTATTGTTTTTAATAGACCCTTTTACATGAAAATGGCTTATATAATTTTTAAATAAATGAAAGTCTCAAAATGTCAATTTACCTTAAATATCTTCTATGGGTCCAAATGGGTAAAAAGTATTTTATGAAGTAATATTAATGTAAATATTTAACATAATAAATTTATTTTCATATTATAAATTTAATTTTTACTTTTAGGGCCACTGATATGAGATTATAATATTTATAAAATTGAATTTCAAGAAAATTTAAAGATACCACATTCATATTTTAAATATTATATCATTTTAAATATATATATGAACAAAACATTTTGTAGATAATAAATATTATTCTGAAATTAAAAAAATGAATCCTCATTATGGTATTTTATTTTCAATTTTTATTGAACAAATAATAATATTAAATATTTACACAAGATTGATGTTATAATTATTTTATTAATGTAAATATCAAAGATATGTTACCAAAATTTCAAAATAAATAAAATTTTATACAATTAATGTAATAAAATAATTTTTTATATGAACATTGACTCTTAGGGATATATAAAGATAATTATTTCAAATATAACTTATTATCATGATGTTTTTTAAAATCCATGTAATGAATAATGTCAAAATTTCCATTAATGATATTTTATCAAATAATATTTAATTAAATTATTAAAAAATCATAAAACAATTTCCCAACTAGAATAAAATTATAATATGTTATAAAATCCTAAATATTGTTCATTTATGATTTAATTTACATCTCATAAGTAAAATTCAAAACATTTTAAAGTTTTAAATTCATTACAACAGTTAAAATTAAAATAGGTTAACTAAGGGTTAATCAAAATGATAAGGTTTAAAAAATTACAAAAAAAATTGTATAAAATATAATTTTTAGTGATATTAAAACCCTATATCATATTATATTTTAATATATGTTATTATAGAAGTATTTGTATTTCTATTAAAATTATTATAAAATAATATTTTTAGAAATTGCAAAAGTTCCCCTAACCTAAATTATAAAAGGAAACCTTCTCCATCACTTCTTCACATCAATTTGAGCCTTTAATATTGACCATAACATAAACATTTATCTTCTAAAATTACCAACCCACACAAAATAGGTTCATTTCTTCTCAAAATATGATATCTACTATCTTTAAGAGGAGATCTAAAGGGAGTTCAACAAAGAAGAGGTAATCATCATTACTGGTTCTTTTAGGATCGTTTCTTATTTTACTTTCTCTTTTGTGATTTTTCCATTACAATGTAATCAATAAAGTATCACCTATATACTTAGTTGTTTTTTATTATTACAGAACAACCATATTCTACCTTTTATCTATCCTATGAAAAAAACAATTTGTGCACGCATACGTACGACTTACCATCTTCACACCATGGTGTAATCTGTTTTCTATCATGACATTGTTTGAATGAGTATAATGATGGAAATAATATATATATATATATGTGATAATTATAACTTTATATTGACTCTCTAAATTAATATTACATTCTCTTATTTACCATTTAACCATTTAAAAAATGTTATTATCGCTTGTGTGTACATACGACCAACCGTATCCCCGACACGATGTCATTCATTTTCCAAGTTCACAATTAATGATTAATTATATAAAAATATAAAATGAATAAATATGATTTATATTACCTTAATATAATTTTTGAAATTATGTAACTATATCTTATACACAAGAAATGGAACTTATATTATAAAACATGCATGGGAAAATGAAGAAGTTAACACCCAAAAGAAGGGTAACAATGAAATTTTATTTAACAGGTGATATAATTACATAAGAGAATAATATATGATATCATTAATATTAATATAGTTCTTAATAATTTAAAACATTATTTAATCCATTATATATTAGTTTCTCAAACATACAAAGAAAATCAGAACTATGGTAAGGGTTAATTTCGTAGTCTCATTATTATTTGAGATTGTTTATACAAAAGTATTTACTGGGGAATATTTATATTCCATGACCATGTTTCTTAAAAATGTTTTCAAAAATATTTTTATTATTAATCTAAAAATTTTTGAAGTAATTTTTACTTAGATGTGAATTTCTATGAAATGGTTTCAAATGAATCTTTTTCTTGTTTTTCTAATGAGGTACTCAGTGACTTTTTTGAAAAACATATGAGAAGAATGATTTTTTAAATTGTATGCAATGAACGTATTTTTTCAATTTCATAAAGAAATAATTCCTTTAATCTTATTATCTGATATTAAAAAATTATATTCAAAGAAAATTATTTCTTTTAAAATTTATCTAGGTTTTAATAAAATAAAATTTTTTCAAGAAGAAATGATACTTTCACCCCGAATTATTTTCAAGTGTTCTATCAAATTTATTTTCCATCTATGATAACATTGTTTCCATTTTTTTAATTATATTTATGAAACCTATTTATTTTCTATTTGTTATGATATGATGGAATGATTTCTATGAAAAGAATTTCATTTATGGGTTCTATGACTGAATTATGTTCTTGTGGAAAACTTATGTTTGGTTTTCATTATTTGATGGGTGGGACCTATATCATCCTCCAATTCCTTTGGAAAATATTAATATCCCATGAGACATAAATTATTAGAATAGGAAGTAATCCTGGATCAATAATACAGGGCTGTAATGAGGAGAGAACTCAATTTAGTAAAGGACTTTGTCCACTATGATGGTGTTAGAAACGATCCTTTAATAATGAAGAAATTATTTTCTATACTTATGTGTATGCCAAAAATTATATTTATTATGTTATGATCTCATGTGATATGTGTTTTTATTCTTTATTAAATTCTATTATTTATTCCATAACATGATAACATGAACTTTGATATGCAAAATATGATTTCCAATTGTTTTGGCTCTGTTCTTTTGTCTTACGATTATGATGTGAATGATATCTCCCTTATTTACCCTTACTAAGCTTATGATATAAATATTTCCTTATTTTTAGTTTCCCTAGGATATGAATAATGGTATTAAGTAAGATATGTCATTCATGGGTCTAGTAAGGAGGAAATTAGGGGGATATGATGCAGATGTTTTACGAGTCAGTTGTTTATGTTTCTCAGTTTTCAAAGAAACTAAACCTATATGGTTATGGTGTGGTTTCATTATGTTGTGTAATGCATATTATTATATTTATATGTAATATATTTTTATGAATGGTGATTTTTTTATTGTTGGTATCAGAGCATGGTTTAGTTAACCATTGAAAATTTGGAGGAGAAAAACTTAGTAAATTCTCTAAGGATAAGTATATGATACAATCCCAAAGTTTTGGTAACGATCATGAATAACATAGGATACAACCTAAGGACTCATTAACTAAAATTTTATATGTAATTTCCATTTATAATGTGGAATTTCCAACTATGATTATTGTTTCTCCCACTATTATTTTTTGTTTTAGTCAATGTTTAGAAATAGAAGAAACCACATTAATCTAGAATGTGATAGGAATTGAAATGATTGTCCCCCTAAGAAACTAAATTTTGTAGGATAAATAACAAAAAATATTATTTTTATGCTCATGAAACACTGTTAAGATATGGATTATTCTAGACTTCCAAATGAGCAAAATATAGAATGATATTCTGTTCCAACCTCAATGAGTCAGCATCCATCAGCTATCAGAAGGTATTTTGATTCACTTGTATATAAACATTAAATCAGAATCATTGAAAAAGATTCTTTTGATTCTATAATGTTCATCACATGATAATGTAATTTTGGAATTATATAATTTTAAAGTTTAAGCGGATCAATGGTGGAACCTCATCAAGAATATGAGGCAATGAGATGAGATTGACTCTATGGAATGGGACGAGTCTAAGAACTTATTTTTCCATAACCACTTTCATCGTATTCTTCATAAAAATATGGAGAATTATTGTCTTGCAATTAAACAAAAAGAATGATGAATATGTTGACACCTATGACGTGAATTTTACAAGACATTCAGTGTAAACATATCAAATTATCATTAAACCTGAGATTAAGGTCGATCAATTCATTAGTGGTTTAAAACTAATTCTATTAAAGGCATTTCCCATAAGGGACTTCAATTGATATGAGGAAATCTTTCGATGTGCTCTAAGGGTTGAGTTATAAATTGGAGTCACCCATCAATCTTATGGGTTTAATAAGAAAATAAAATTGAAATTCTTCAGGGTAAAGTCTAAAAACCATAGTGAAAGTAAGATGATCTTTCCTTAATTTTCAAAGTTTTTAAAGATACATGTAATAAATATTATTAAGGGGGAAAGTAAATGTTTTAAGTGTGGTAAATAAGGTAATTGTGAAATTGAATGATGAAGTAATGGGAAAAAAGATATATAATGATATGAATAGATAAAAGGCTACACAGAATACAACTCCCACACTTCAACAATTCAAGTGAAAGAAAAATGGGAATTATGCTAACCAATTCCCAAATTCTATGGATATTAATGATTATCGACTTTATAAACCTCTTAAGGCTAAAGGTGAAGGAAAATCACATGTGATAACTATTGGTAAATTGTAGTATGATTATGAATTGGTAAAAGGAACATTTATTATCCAATCTAAAGTAGCTAAAGTTTTATTTGATTCTAGATCAATATACTATTTTAATTCTAAATAATTTTCTAATAGTAGCATCGTATTACCTCATCAATTAGATGTAGTGTTAGTTGTGATATCTTTTAATGGAACAACAGTCTCATCTAATGTTTATAATTATTCCCCGATTGATGTTTTGGGGAAATGTCTTCCTAAAAATCTTTTGATCCTTCCTTTAGTTAAATTTGATGTGATTCTTGGCGTGTATTGGATTTATCTATATGGAGCTCATATCAACTTCTGAGGAAACAAAGTCACATATTATATTCTGAATGAATCCATGATCATTTATCAATTCAAGAATGGATATGAACTTCTAGTGGAAATTACTTACATCTTGTGGGTCTTAGTTCTTATAAATGAAGGTTATATGATTTATATGGTTGGGGAGAAACTCAAAATTAAGGATACACCTATTGTACAAGAATTTTTTAATGTATTTACGAAATAATTTTCTAGCCCTCCACTAAATCAGAAACTAGTTTATTCAATATAACTAATACCTGGTGTTATGAATATTTCAAAGACTCCTTATAGAATATACCTAATTAAGTTGTGGGCACTAAATATGCAACTATATAACAATCCTGACAAGGTATTAATATTCCCTAGTGTGTCACATTGGGGTGAACCTATTCTGTTTTTTAATAAGAAACATGGATCAATAAGGCTGCATTTATTTTTGAGAACTTAGTAAGGATACAATCAAGAAAAAATATTTCCTCCCCTATATTGGTGACTTATTTGATCAACTACAAAGAGCTCAATAATTTTATAATATTGATTTTAATTATGGATATCATCAATTTAAGTTCAAGAAGGAGGATATATCCAATACATTATTTCATAAAAGGTATGGAAACTATGAACTTATAGTGATTCCTTTTGGTCTTACAAATTCCCCCATTTTCTTCATTGATTTAATGAATATAGTCTTTAGTGAATATCTTGATTAATTTGTGGTGGTCCTTATAGATGATATTATTGTATATTAAAATATAAAATAAGAACATGGATATCACTTGAGGGATGTACTAAATACCCTAATAAAAGATAAGATTTATGAAAAATTTACAAAATATGACTGTTGTCTTCATAATGTTTCATTTTTGGATCACATTACCTCAAGAGAGGGGAGAATTGTGGATCAAGAAGACATGGAAGTTATTAAATGTTATCCTACACTAACTATAGTAATTTATAACCAATTTTTTCATGGTATGGATATATATTATCGATTTTTTGTAAAATAGTTATCATGATTATCTAATCAACTCGCCAAGTTGACTTGAGAAAGAGTTATGTTCGTATGGATAGAGGAAATTGAAGATCATTTCAAGGAGCTAAAAGGAAGTTGAGTTAGAGGCCATGTTCTCACAAAACCTAGTAGTGGAGAAGGGTTTTTTATCTCTAGTGATGCATCAAAGAAGTTAATGGGATGTTTTCTCAAGAAATATGATATGGTGATAGCTTATGCCTTGAGGAAATTCAAAATCTAGGAGCAAAATTAACCAACTCATGATTTGAAGTTGACAATGGTAATATTTTCATTTAATATTTGTTGGAATTATTTTTTTGGATCATGATGTGATATATATATTGACTATAAATGTTTAATATATATTTTCACTCAAAAATAGTGGAATATGAGCCAAATGAGATTTTATGAGTTTATTAAAGATTATGACTGCTCAAGGCATTACAATGATGGGAACGTGAACAAGGTAATAGATTATTTTATTTAAATTAACATGTTATCATATTAATGATCAGTATCAAAAAACATCCAATATTTTTGTATTTTCAAAGGATGGATGTGAAAATTTTAAAGAAAGGTGGAAAATTATATCTTTTTCAAATGAATGTTCAGTAATCTATATAAGTGATGATTAAGGAGGTGTGAAAAGAATAATTAGAGGTACAAAAGAATGTGAGAAATGTTCTTAGGTTCAACCTTGATTGATATGGAATAATAAGGTTCAAGAATCATATTTTTATCACATCCATACCAGAATTGAATATGGAGTTCATATATGAGGCTCATCGTTCATCATTCTCAATTAATCCTAGAATCACACAGATGTATAGGGACCTGAAAGGGTATTTATGGTGGGATGGAATGAATAGATATAACGCAAAGTATGTTACTCATTTCATAGTTTGTCAGAAATTTAAGGCTGAGAGACTGAAGTCTAGAGGAGGTTACTACCATTACCCATACCAGAACGAAAATGGGAGAACGTCACCCGGGATTTTGTTTCGGACTTCCCAAAACATCAAATCCTATAATGAAATATAGGTTACAGTTTATCTTTTTATTATGTTTACACACATCATTTATATTAATGAAGACTTCACTCTTGATTAGCATTCCAGAATATATATTAAGGAATTGATGAGATTTCATAGAGTACCACTTTCTATTCTATCTAATCGAGACCCAAGGTTTACCTCACTGTAATTGAGAAGTATTTAGGAGGCTCTGGATATAGAGAGAAGATTCAACATTACATATAATCCTTAGATAGATTTATAGTCTTAGAGGATGACTCAAACTGTATAATATATGTAACACCCCAGGTAAATAAAGAATATGACATTTTCATATTTATCCATATTTGTGAATAAAATATTAATATGACTTTAAAGGGGATGCTATGCTCGATGGCATACCCAACACGCAACAACGATTTTCTTGGGAATCTTACGTTGCACTCTAATAATAAAATAATATTATTTTAAATGGTAGTTAACATGTAGCCGTTGTATTGGCGGGAATGGATAGAAAAAACTAAAATATGATTATATATGTTTTTAAATGTTTTTACATTTATCCAATAAAAGATAAAGGCTTAAAATACGGAAAGAATTCAATTTTAGGCATATATGCCCTAGTTTTCTCTAAAGGTTCACTTATCGCCTTTTGATGGAAAATCGTCATTAAATATAGTTTTGTTCAATCTCATACATTCTATTGGACCAAATAAAACTCTTCTTTAGAATTGGGACATCAAAATTTACTCTGTGTAAATTTTTGGTATCTTTCCGATAAAATTCATTTTCTAATGAATAGTGTAAAATATTGTATTTTAATTCAAAACCTCTTTTTAATCTAATTTATTTATATGATTAGATTATCTTTTGAATTTGTTTTAAAGTGAAATTAGAATATATATTTACCACTAAATCCAATAGTGGTCGTTGGAATTAATTTCACTTTGAAATCATACTTAAACTAGTGTCAATCTTTTGATACTTATTGTTTCATAAAAACACGTTATTTGCTCTGACAGCGGGATTTAATTATTAAATTAATTAATGTGACTTATATGTTTTCAATTTTGTAAAATAGACTTCATTTTTTAATTCATAATATCAAATATAGCTTAGGGTGAATTTTTTGGATTTTTCTAAAAAAAAATTCAATTTTTGATGAATAGTGAAACCAATAAGTGGTACTTATAAAAACTGATTTTTCGTTTAAATGAAATTTTACCACTTCTGTGTTTTTAATTTCAAAAATCCGACATACATGGTTGTCATTAAGAAGTAAAATGTGGTTCAATGAGATTAAAATAATTTTTTGGTGAATAGTAACTTTTAAGTTCTTAATCGCGATTAGAGGTAATTAGTGTAGATTAAGGTAAAAATAATGTTTTAATAATATGAAATAAACATGACACATGTTCTAACCTCATTGGATGTGTCATGGCCGACGAAGAAAACTCATGGGTCAACTTGGGGACCTCATGAAGCCACTTTGGTTGGAAAATGACATTAATATCCTTTTATTTAATGTTAAAGTAAAAATGAGACAAACATGAAATGTTTTACTAAAAAACATTTCACATGGGGTTATACAAATCATATTTTTGACTATAAATATTCATTGGAAATATAAAAAGATTTCCTACATCATAGTATTTTTTTTATAATTTTTAGACATTAAATAAATTAAATTATTTATGACATCATGATGATGCAACGATGACCTCATTATTTAACTATTTAAATAAAATGGAAAGATAATCTAATATCTAAGACCTACACAAGTCCAAAACCTATTGTATGAGTGGATTTCTAACCCTTATCACCTTATACTCGAAATACATTAATGTGGGACCTTTAAAATCCGAAACGCTTTTGAAAATAAAGTAACATTTTGTAACTTTACAAGAGTGCCCCTCCTCTCCTCTTATAAAAGGACCCCACCTCTACCTCCTTACCCACACTCCCAAAGCCTTTGGCTCAGCCAAACCCTGCCCATTTTGTCTCTCCACTTCCCTCTCTTACTCCTTGAAGCCTCACTTTGGGAAGAAGTCTTCCCAAGGAAGCCTTTGAGCTCAAACCAAAGGGAGTTACCCGATTTTAAGGTAATGTCTTCACTTGTGTTGTTTTGTTTTATTTTGCTTCTCCAACCCCATAAACTCTTTTTATTAATTTCTTTTGTAACAACTCCAGTATCTTAAATATACTAGGATGTTGTTATAATAAGGATTCGAGCTACACTTACACACACCTACATCTAATGGTTAAAGAACATACTGTTTCTGTGTATGGCGAATTTTTGCCTCACGAAATGATGATTGTTCAACATTCTTCTAACACCTTCAAAGGTGGCCATTAAGATGACACTATATTTATATATGATATATAATATGTTTATGTTTTACTTATTCTTCTATATTTTTCATTTATTTGATACCTTTATGGTTTCCATTATGGGTAAACCCGATATCTTCATTTAAGGAAGTGCGGACTACCGCCCCCTCAAAGTGATTTGATTCGTTATTTCCATATGTGGTACGTATAGAGGGTATATTTAATGTTATAATATTTGATGTTATACTGGAATTATAATATACCTCTATATCATTATTTTTATTTCCATTAAAGTATGAGATAGAAATGAAAGTAGCGTTCATGCGTACGTACGGCTTACCATCTCCATGAACGGTACATTTCATTTCTTATCTCAAAATGTTATGTACTATTATAAGTACATATATATAATGGATATATGTGTAATATATTACATCTAAAATTATGGATATCATTCTGTAATTATAACATATATATATATATATCTCTCATTTTGTTTTAATTCCATTAATATGACAAAAAATGAAAGTAGAGTTCATGCGTACGTACGGCCTACCATCTCCATGAACGGTGATTTTAATTTTTATCTCCAAATTCTAAGGAATAGTATAAAATGAATATATATACTGGATATATATGATATTTAAAACATCAATACTATTCTGTATATGATGTACCTATAACTACATGAAAAATTATTTTCCAACAAGTTCAATTTTTGACTCATGTACCAAACATCGACAAAAACGTCTGATATGAACTCATATTATTAACCAATTATTATAAAATTAAAATATGTGATATGAACTGAATAATAATTTTTATAGGAGGTCTTTAATCAATTATAAATTAACCAAATTTTATTATTCAGTAATATAAAGAAACGAACAAGACATGTTGGACTTGAGGTAAGGGATCATACACCTCTCTTTCTTTTTATGTACACTCTTCTATGTCATTCCTTTTAAGATCATCTTTATTAGGATTGGGATGTTCTTTTATATTACTCCTACTTTACTTATTATGTTCATATGATGAGAGACCCTATTTCCTCTCATCAATCCATTTTGGAAGTTTTGAGTGGTGCCGTTAGGCTGCCGAATTTTCGTAAGAGATCTAACCTCTCTCTTTCATTTAAAGTCCTCTCCTTTATGTCACTTATTTTAAGATCCTATTTGTTATGTTGGGGGATGTTCTTTTATATTCCTCTTTCTGTAAACTTTATGTTAATATGATGAGAGACCCTATTTGATCTCATCAATCCATTTTTGGATGTTTTACGTGGGGTCGTTAGGCTACCGAGTTTTCGTAAGGGATTTTCCATCTCACTTTTATTCTCATGAGATTTATGCTACATTTGCCACAATTTCCTTTGAGTAGTGTATGTACTGACAATTATTTTACTCATTGTGTAATATACTTTCTTCTATGATTATTTACATCAATGTTGTATTGTCCTTCTTTCACGAGGTGTATGTTTCGAAAGATACCCATGTCAGTAAGGGAACCTTTCACCCTCCTTTTTTTAAAAGACTTATTTTGTTGGGTCTTTTAATTTACATATTTTTATGTTGGGATATGTTATCATATATCTTTATTGATGTAAATTTTATGTCCAAGTGATGAGATACACTTTTTATCTCTCATCAACTCATTTTGATGTGACGTCGTTAGGCTGTCAGGGGAACTTCTTAACCCAATTTCGATTTCTTTGGGTTCAACATATAGTTATTGAATATGTCATTCTTTGAATATGTGTGAATGTCCTTTTATTATTTTACACTTAATATCCACTTATATTTGGTGTATTTGTTTGTCACACATAATTATGTAATTGATTTATCCTTAAACCAAGGATAGCATCTTTGTATGGGACTTCGTCTCAATCTCCTTTCATTGAGGCATATTTTGTTTTATACACAACCTTCTTTTATACAGTGTATAAACCCCTTTGACTTTTACGTTTATTCAAAATGAATATTTTTTATACGAATCATTTACTAAACGACAAAAGGGAATGTTTCTGTCGTACGTATGTTGCGACAATGACTTCTCCGCCGCCGTGACCATTATTTTAATTTCGGCTTCCTCTACAGGCCATAACATTTTTTTAAAAGAAAAATAAATACTATGTTTTACTTTTCTTTTATTTTGGTATTGAAAATGGTTTTCATAATATTTTTATATCAATGTGTGGTATTGATATCTTATGATTGAAAGGTGGAAATGTTATGTTTCCTTTATGCATGTTTTATGTGAAATGATTATGTTGAGGTTCTTGGGAATTATTATGAAGGCGGGTGGTTCTGTGATAGACTAAGGGAAGGTGAGCCCGATATAGCTCTCCAATACATTGGGTAACACGAAGGAGTGAAATGTTAAGGTTTCTCCGAAGACATTTAGGGAATATACTGTGATGGGTATTCCAAACGTAACCAAGAGGGTTACTCCCTACGTAAGAATGTTATGAATGCCTCAAGTTACCTTTATGTCTTATGATTTCTATGATTTATTCATGATTTGATGAGGTATGTTAAAGTGCTTATGTTTTATGGGTAAAGTATGATATCATTCTTATGTATACATGTACTCATGTTTCCTTTCCATATTTTTATATCCCTTACTGAGCTTTTTATGCTCATCCCATGTTTTTGAAATGTTTTTCACAGGTCAAGGGACGGGTATATGATGTGATGATAGAGTCAAGGATGTGTCAAGAAAGAATCCATGTTTTATTTTAAATATGTTTCCGTTGATGGGAAGAATGAATACTATCTTTTATGTAACCACTTTGTTTAAATGTGGCATGTAATGAAAGTTTCATGATCTAATTCTCTAAAACTCAAAACCTGAAAAGATCCTCAATGTGTAATCTTGTAATAACTCAAGATTAAGTAAGGTTTAAGGCTAGGGCATTATAGTTGGTATCAAAGGTCGGTTTAGATAACTTTAGAGGTTAGGGTATTCTTTAAGCATAAGTGACATTACCATAATGGTTAGGATTTCAGAAAGATTCCTGGTTTTAGATAAAGTGAATGGGTAAGTATATCTTAGTGTTTATCTTCCTCATTAGTACATGATGGTTTTGTTGATATACTCACACTGACATTTTTGGTTTTAGTAAATGGATGGATCTAGCAGGCACCAAAGTAACAGTGTATGTGAAGGAAACTGTGACAGTTTTTTGAGCAAGCAACTGAATGATATGGGAGCTGCAATGAGAACTCTTGTGATTATCCTCAACCAACTATCTAGAGTCATGATTGACCACCTAAACCTTGGTGATTTCTCTAAGGCATCATATATGCGAGAAACAAATCCCTACGGAAGTACATGTAATAATCATAAAGGTAACTGTGTTCAAAAACCTATTTATCAAAGATGTGGAAAGAAACACCTAGGAAAATGTTTTAAAGGGACATAAATATGCTATAGATGTGGAAATGAAGGTCATAAAGCAAGAACCTTCCATGGAAAAAGGAAGCATCCAGTTGACTCGAGGAAAGGGAAAGAAGTTCTTTCTGAGGGATCAATTGAATGTTTTAAATATGGTGTGCATGGTCATTATGCAAACACATGTCCTATGAAGAAGTTTCGTGAATGGGATCACCAAGAGCGTACAAATGTTCATTTACCAATACCTAATTCCATTCCGATTGAGGATGAAGAAACTGACAATGACCAATCAAAGGTATGTATTATTTCATGACTATTGTTTTCCTATTTTGGAATCTTAGGATATGATTCATGATTTTGTTTGTAGGAAAGAGGTATTTCAAAATAAGTTGGAAAGGAATGGTTAATGGATCATGAATAATGTTGAATGAGTAAGATGTCAACATATAAGGTCTTCAAGAGTTATGGTGAAATTCTTAAGAGTATTAAGTCTCTTTTGATGATGGGGTTACATTAGAAGACTTTTTATATTATGTTTAACCTTGATGTTTAATATATGAAAATTTTATTCAAGGAATAGTTATCTTTTCTTTTGTGGACATGGTTATAAAGAACCATTTGGGTTTATATGATCCTTACTTTTGAGGTAATTATGGGTTACTGTATGTTATGATTTAAGTGAAAGGCATGAGATAAAATTGAGGTTAAATTATGTTATGTTTATTTTGATGATTTTATCCCTTTTTGGGGAATGATTTGAGAATTATATAGTTTTGGAAAAAGGACAACACGCAGAGCGTGTGACTACCCGTCACGTCGGACAAAGCTGCGGGAATCGAACCCACAACCAAAGTGCGACTGGTATTTATCGCCTACCACTGGACTACGTGACGTCCCTGGTTAGTTTGACTGATTCTATTTAGTTATATGATTTTATGAATTAAGAGTAAGTTGATTTTGGGATATTTATGAAAATGATTAACCTATCATGGAGGATATGTGATTAAGTTAATTACTTTTCAATACAAGACTTTAGGAGCAACTGATGTTGTTTGGAGATAAATGTTACGATTTAACTTGGAAGACTATGTAACTAAATCCTTCAAATATTTTCATTTCAATCTTAGTTTGGTTTACTTTGAAGCATTTTAAGGACAAATTGATTATAGAATGGTCCTTGTTGAACTTTGGGTTTTGTTGGACAAATTTTAGAGATTTAGAATATATTTTCTTTTTATAAAGGGTTATCCTTTTCTGGATTATCTGATCTTGTACTAACCTTTTTGGTTTTGGTTTTGGTTAATTTATAAAGACATGGGAAGTATATATTTCTCTTTTGTGGATTAGTTTACTCTATATAAGTTTATTATAGTACTCTTAATGCGAACAAGTCTCCCTAAATACTCGTCTTTTGGAAAAAAATATGAGTTTGATTAAGGAATCTAGTAAAAGTTGAAAGTCAACATGATAAGTGATTATGTTTCCTTATGAATAAATTCATCAATAAAAAGTAACTTAAAACAACTATTTTGTCTATTAACTTTTCCTACTGGGGAATCAAATACCGTTTAACCCATCACAAGTTTGTGATTTTCTTATGGTTAACTTTCTCCTAGACATGTTTACTATCACTCTCCCTAAAGAACATGACCCTTTGCTTTTTCTTCCATGACCATGTTTTTCTACATGGAATCCTGGTATGGGTTACCTCGGGTGACCTCTATACTTATCTTCCTTTATTTTAAAGTGATTGTTTTACCGACTCTTGTTCTAATGTGGGACTTTCAAGGATGTTTCCAAGCTCAATTTTAAAAAAATTGCGGGGACGCAATTCTCAAAAGGGGGGAAGGATGTAACACCCCAGGTAAATAAAGAATATGACATTTTCATATTTATCCATATTTGTGAATAAAATATTAATATGACTTTAAAGGGGGCACTATGCTCAATGGCGTACCCAACACACAATAACGAGTTTCTTGGGAATCTTACGTTGCACTCTAGTAATAAAACAATATTATTTTAAATGGTATTTAACATGTAGCCGTTGTATTGGCAGGAATGGATAGAAATAACTAAAATATGATTATATATGTTTTTAAATGTTTTTACATTTATCCAATAAAAGATAAAGGCTTAAAATATGGAAAGAATTCAATTTTAGGCGTATATGCCCTAGTTTTCACTAAAGGTTCACTTATCGCCTTTTGATGGAAAACCGTCATTAAATATAGTTTTGTTCACTCTTATACCTTCTATTGGACCAAATAAAACTCTTATTTAGAATCGGTACATCAAAATTTACTTTGTGTAAATTTTTTGTATCTTTCCGATAAAGTTCATTTTTTTTAATGAATAGTGTAAAATATTGTATTTTAATTCAAAACCTCTTTTTAATCTAATTTATTTATATGATTATATTATCTTTTGAATTTGTTTTAAAGTGAAATTAGAATATATTTTTTCCATTAAATCCAATAGTGGTTGTTGGAATTAATTTCACTTTTGAAATCATACTTAAACTAGTGTCAATCTTTTGATACTTATTGTTTCATAAAAACACGCTATGTGTTCTGACAGCGGGAATTAATTATTAAATTAATTAATGTGAATTATATGTTTTGAATTTTGTAAAATAGACTTCATTTTTGAATTTTTAATATCAAATATATCTTAGGGTGAATTTTTGGGATTTTTCTGAAAAACTTCAATTTTGGATGAATAGTGAAACCACTAAGTGGTACTTATAAAAACTGATTTTTCGTTTAAATGAAATTTTACCACTTCTGTGTTTTGAATTTCAAAAATCCGACATACATGGTTGTCATTAAGAAGTAAAATGTGTTCAATGAGATTAAAATAATTTTTTGGTGAATAGTAACTTTTAAGTTCTTAATCGCGATTAGAGGTAATTAGTGTAGTTTAAGGTAAAAATAATGTTTTAATAATATGAAATAAACTTGAAACATGTTCTTACCTCATTGGATGTGTCATGGCCGACCAAGAAAACCCATGGTTCAACTTGGGGACCCCATGAAGCCACTTTGGTTGGAAAATGATATTAACATCTTTTTATTTAAAGTTAAAGTAAAAATGAGACAAACATGAAATGTTTTACTAAACCAATTTTTACATGGGGTTATACATATCAGATTTTTGACTATAAATATTCATTGGAAAGCTAAAAAGACTTCCTAAATCATAGTAGTTGTTTTATAATTTTTAGACATTAAATAAATTAAATTATTTATGACATCATGATGATGCAGCGATGACCTCATTATTTAACAATTTAAATAAAATGGAAAGATAATGTAATATCTAAGACCTAAACATGTCCAAAACCTATTGGATAATTGGATGTCGAACCCTTATCATCTTATCCTCTAAATAAATCAATGTGGGACCTTTAAAATCCGAAACTCGTTTGAAAATAAAGTAACATTTTGTAACTTTACAAGAGTGTCCCTCCTCTCCTCTTATAAAAGGCCCCCACCTCTACCTCCTTACCCACACTCCCAAAGCCTTTGGCTCGGCCAACCCCAGCCCATTTTGTCTCCCCACTTCCCTCTATTACTCCTTGAAGCCTCACTTTGGTCAGAAGTCTTCCCAAGGAAGCCTTTGAGCTCAAACCAAATGGAGTTACCTGATTTTAAGGTAATGTCTTCACTTGTGTTGTTTTGTTTTATTTTGCTTCTCCAACCCCCTAAACTATTTTTTATCATTTCATTTGTAAAAACTCCAGTATCTTCAATATACTAGGAGGTTTTTATAAGAATTATTCTAGATACACTTACACACACCTACATCTAATGGTTAAAGAACATATTGTTTCTGTGGATGGCGAATTTCTGCCTCACGAAACGATGATTGTTCAACATTCTTCTAACACCTTCAAAGGTGGCCATTAATATGACACTATATTTATATATGATATATAATATGTATTTTTTTACTTAAGCTTCTGTATTTTTCATTTATTTCATACCTTTATGGTTTCCATTTTGGGTAAACGCGATATCTTCATTTAAGGAAGTGCGGACTACCGCCCCCTCAAAGTGATTTGATTCGTTATTACCATATGTGGTACGTATAGAGGGTATATTTAATGTTATTATATATGGTGTTATAATGGAATTATAATATACCTCTATATCATTATTTTTATTTCCATTAAATTATGAGATAGAAATGAAAGTATCATTCATGCGTAGGTACGGCTTACCGTCTCCATGAACGGTACATTTCATTTCTTATCTCAAAATGTTATGTACTATTATTAGTACATATATATAATGGATATATATGTAATATATTAAATCTAAAATTATGGATATCATTCTGGAATTATAACATATATATATATATATATATATATATATATATCATTTTGTTTTAATTCCATTAATATGACAAAAAATGAAAGTAGCATTCATGCGTACGTATGGCCTACCGTCTCCATGAACGGTGCTTTTAATTTTTATCTCCAAATTCTAAGGAATGGTATAAAATGAAAATATATACTGGATATATATGATATTTAAAACATCAATACTATTCTGGATATAATGTACCTATAACTACATGGAAAATTATTTTCCCACAAGTTCAATTTTTGACTCATGTACCAAACATCGACAAAAACATCTGATATGAACTCATATTATTAACCAATTGTTATAACATTAAAATATGTGATATGAAATGAATAATAATCTTTATAGGAGATATTTAATCAAATATAAATTGACCAATGTTTATTATTCAGGAATATAAAGAAATGAACAAGACAAGTTGGACTTGAGGTAAGGGATCCTACACCTCTCTTTCTTTTTAAGTACACTCTTTTATGTCATTCCTTTTAAGATAATCTTTCTTATGATTGGGATGTTCTTTTATATTAATCCTACTGTACTTATTATGTTCATATGATTAGAGAGCCTATTTCCTCTCATCAATCCATTTTGGAAGTTTTGAGTGGCGCCGTTAGGCTGCCGAATTTTCGTAAGAGATCCAACCTCTCTCTTTCTTTTAAAGTCCTCTCCTTTATGTCACTTCTTTTAAGCTCCTCTTTGTTATGTTGGGGGATGTTCTTTTATATTCCTCTTTCTGTAAAATTAATGTTAATACGATGAGAGACACTATTTGATCTCATCAATCCATTTTTGGAAGTTTTAAGTGAAGTCGTTAGGCTGCCGAGTTTTCGTAAGGGATTTTTCATCTCACTTTTATTCCTGTGAGATTTATGCTACATTTTCCACAATTTTCTTTGAGTGGTGTATGTACTGCCCATTATTTTACTCATTGTGTAATATAATTTTTTTTATGAGTATTTACAACAATTTTGTATTGTCCTTCTTTCACGAGGTGTATGTTTCGAAAGATACCCATGTCGGTAAGGGAACCTTTCACCCTCCTTTTTTTAAAAGACTTCTTTTGTTGGGTCTTTTAATTTACATATTGTTATGTTGGGATATGTTCTCATATATCCTAACTTATGTAAATTTTATGTCCAAGTGATGAGATACACTTTTTATCTCTCATCAACTCATTTTGATGTGACGTTGTTTGGCTGTCAAGGGAACTTCTTATCCTAATTTTGATTTCTTTGGGTTCAACATGTAGTTATTGAATATGTCATCCTTTAAATATGTGTGAATGACCTTTGATTATTTTACACTTAATATCAACTTATATTTGGTGTATTAGTTTGTCACACATAATTATGTAATTGATTTATCCTTAAACCAAGGATATCGTCTTTGTATGGGACTTCATCTCAATCTCCTTTCATTGAGGCGTATTTTGTTTTATACACAACCTTCTTTTATATAGTGTATAAACCCCTTTGACTTTTACGTTTATTCAAAAAAATCTTTTTTATACGAAACATTTACTAAACAAAAAAAGGGAATGTTTTTGTTGTACGTATGCGGTGACAACGACTTCTCCGCCGCTGTGACCATTATTTTAATTTCGGCTTCCTCTACAAGCCATACCTTTTTTTGAAAGAAAAATAAATACTATGTTTTACTTTTCTTTTATTTTGGTATTGAAAATGTTTTTCATAATATTTTTATATCAATGTGTGGTATTGATATCTTGTGATTGAAAGGTGGAAATGTTATGTTTCCTTTATGCATGTTTTATGTGATACGATTATGTTGAGGTTCTCGGGCATTATTATGAAGACAGGTGGTTCTGTGATAGACTAAGGGCGGGTGAGCCTCATATAGCTCTCCAATGCATTGGGTAACGCGAAGGATTGAAACGTTAAGGTTTCTCCAAAGAGATTTAGGGAATATACTGTGATGGGTATTCCAAACATAACCAAGAGGGTTACTCCCTACGTAAGAATGTTATGAATGCCTCAAGTTACCTTTATGTCTTATGATTTCTATGATTTATTCATGATTTGATTAGGTATGTTAAAGTGCTTATGTTTTATGGGTAAAGTATGATATCATTCTTATGTATACATGTACTCATGTTTCCTTTCCATATTTTTATATCCCTTACTAAGCTTTTTATGCTCATCCCAAGTTTTTGAAAAATTTTCACAGGTCAAGGGAAGGGTACATGATATGATGATACTGTCAATGATGTGTCAAGAAAGAATCCATGTTTTATTTTAAATATGTTTCCATTGATGGGAAGAATGAATACTGTCTTTTATGTAACCACTTTGTTTAAATGTGGAATGTAATGCAAGTTTCATGATCTAATTCTCTAAAACTCTAAACCTGAAAAGATCCTCAATGTGTAATCTTGTAATAACTCAAGATTAAGTAAGGTTTAAGGCTGGCCCCTTATAATATATATTGAGATCTTTCACTGCGGATTTCAAAGGTTGTTGGGATCAATACCTAACTTTGGTGTATTTTTCATAAAATAACATCTTTCATTAAAGTATTCAAGTGCCACATTATGAAGACATATATTGAAAGAAGTGAATAAATCCCCCATGTTGAGAATATGTTGGGGAAGAAAGCTATTGGGACCTAATCTAGTTGATGAGATCATAAAGAATTTAATATCTATTAAATAGTATATAATATTGTCTTAGAGTAGATAAAAAAGATATGCTGACAATCGATAAAATGACATAGAGTCTGAAGTTGGTGATGGGGTATTTCTAAGAATTTCTCCCTAGAAGATAGTGATGATATTTTTAAATAAGGGAAAGATAATCCCTAGGTAAATTTATCCTAATGAAATTCTAGATTTTTTAAGGAAGGTAGCTTATCGATTGGTGTTCCCACTGAATCTCTCCCAAGTTCATTATGTGTTCTATGTATCTCTCATGAGATATAATACACATGATACTTTACATGTACTAAAATAAAAATTAATACATCTATAGAAATATATTTCTTAGAAAGAAAAACTAATATAGATTCTTGATCATATATTAAAAGTTATACAAAACAAGACCACTCCCTTGGTTAAAGTTTTATGGTGGAACAACCAATTTGAGGAAGCAACGTGGGAACCTATGGATGTGATGAGGTAAAGGTATACTCAACTGTTTGTATCTGATGAAAATATTTTGAGCAAGAAATTAATTTTTGGGGGGATGTAACAACCTTAATATTTTAATAAATATTTCCCTTCAAATAGTTCTAATTCTTCAATATCTTGCATTACACACATCAATGAGTTTAAATGAACCATGAGACAGTATTAAAATGAGCGTTATAAAATAGTTATCAAATTAGTCTAAAAATATATGAATAAATAATTTATGAAGAAAATATATTTCCAACTCAATATTAATTTTTTGATAAGTGATTAGACAACAATCACACAATTTTTAGTAAATCCACTTTATTCTACAAAAAATACATTTTTTTCAAAAATCTATTTTTCTTGTTTTTATTAATTAATTTTAGAATTCAAAGAAAAATAATTAAAAATAATTTATTTTTTCAGTTCATCATGTCAATTTTTTTTTATTTTGTCTAAATACTTTTTTTTAAGGAATAGCGAAAATAAAAAATTGAAATTTCAATTTTCATTTTAAGAATTTCCAGGGCCATAATATTTTTTAAAATGGTTTTAAATTTTAGTTATTTATTTTTTAATTAAAATAATCCTATTATGGTTTTTTAAATTTTTTTATACAATAAATTTTTATAAAAACATTTTAGATTTAAAAGGGGCATTTTTTTAAAAAACTATTTTTCACTTTAGTTAAACAATTTTTTTTAAGTAAAATTTGGAAAATTCAGTGTTTTGAATTTTGAAAAATGGATTTAAATTTTGTATTCATAATGTCCAAATTTAATGAATATTTTCCTTTTATTTTTTTTATAGTTAATATGAATGCTAACCTTGGTAAAAAACTTTTACCATGTGAAAGAATAAATTGGTTAATTTAGGTAAAAATTAAATTATAATGACTATAAAATGACAATAATACATTAAACAAATTATTAGATGAATATAATTATTCCATTAATACATAATTATCGAAATTAAATTTTTTTAATGGACACTTTTCCATTTTAATGACATATATAATATTAAAATCAAAGAAAGACAAAAAAAATGTCACTTTCATGACCTTAAATATCCCTTATGTGTCCAAATGGGGAAAAGTATTTTATAAAAAAATATTAAAGAAAATATTTAACTTAAAAAATATATTTTCAATATATATATTTATTTATTTTTCTCTATTTTGGCCACTTATATGAGATTATGATATTGATAATATTTTATTTAATGAAAATTTAAAGATGTCGCATTCATATTTTAATAACTATATAATTTTATAAAATATGGTTAAACAAAATATATATTATACTATAAATATTATTAAGAAAAATAAAATATTTACCTTCATAATGTTATTTTAATTATAATTTTCTGGAAATAAATATGTATTTTAAATAATTACACAACATTGATGTGGTAATTATTACATTAAGGGAAATATCAAATAAAATTTACAAAAATATAAAAATAAAAATAATTTTATATCATTAATGTGATCAATGAATTTTATAGATGACCTTGAACTATTATAGATATAATTATATATTTTTTCCAAATTTAACATGTTATCTTGTTATTTTTAAAAAACCTAGTAATGAATAGTTTCAAATTTTACACTAATAATATTTTATCAAAATAATATTCCATTTAATTAAATTAAAATGATAAAACAATTATAAAAATAATAATACAAAATATGTTCTAAAATGTTATTAATATTTCATTAATTATTTAGTTTACATCAAATAAATAAAATTCACTATCTTTTAATATTGAAAAAAATACAATAGTAAAAATTAAAATTATTTAGCTAAGGGTTAATCAAAATGATATGGTTTAAAATAATACCAAAATATTTCTAAAATTTATATGCTTACTATATTAAAACCTTATATCATCATAGATACTAATAAATGTCCTTTTTTATGTATTTGGATTGATATTTGAATTATTATAAATTATTATTTTTATAAATTCAAAAAGTTCTTCTCACCTAAATTATAAAAGGTATCCTTCCCCCTCACTTCATCCCATAACTTTTAGCATTCAAGATATACCATACCCTGAAAATTTATATTCTAAAATTCCCTATCCACATTATATATATTTAGGTATTCTCAATATACCATTCATAGTGTCCCTTTGAGGAGTTATAAATGGAGTTCGCTAAAGAAATAGTAATTATCTTTACTAATTCTTTCAATATCATATATTTTTCTAATTACTCTTCATTTGTTGTTTCCATTAGTATGTAATAAATACAGGGTCACCTATATACTTATATGTTACTTTTATTATCAAAAAACCATATTCCACCTTTAATCCATCATATGAAAAATAAAATAACGGCGCATGCATACGTACTGCTTACCTTCTCCACACCATGATGTAATCTGTTTTTCATCACTACATTATTTGTATGGGTATAATTATTGAAATAATATATATATATATATATATATATTATAATATTAAATTTATATTGATTATGTTAATTAATATACCATCTACTTCCTTTCCATTTAACCTTTCATAAAATGATATTGTCGCTTCTGCATATGTATGACCTACCATCTCCAAAATGCGATGTGATTCATTTTATAGGTAAACCATTAAAAAATGATTATATAAAAATATATAATTAATAAATAAGATGTATATTACTTTAATATAACTTTATAAATTTTGTAATTATATCCTATGCTCAAGAAATAAAATTTATATGATAAAACATGCATGGGAAAATGAAGCAATTAACAATCAAAAATGGTAATAATGAAATATTATTTAACGGATGATATGATAATGTAAGAGTATCATCTATGATATCATGAATGTTAATATGGTTCTAAAATTATCTTATAACATTTTTTAATCCATTATATAATATATTCTAATAGATTTGAAGAAACCCATACCTAAGGTAAGGGTTAATTTCACAATCTCATTATTATCTCAAATAGTTTATATGTAAGTATTTACTGGGGAATATTTATCTATCATATCAATGTTTCACAAAAAAATTCCAAAATAATTTTACTGTTATTATTCATTTTTTAAAGTCATTTTTACCCATATTTTAATTTTTACTAAATATTTCGAAAGTAATATTTTTTCATTTTCAAAATGAGGTACTTTGTGACTTTTATAAAAAAAGTATGAGAATGATGTTTTTTAAATTTTGCAGCATGAAAGGATTTTTTCACTTTAATGACCCATTAATTTCTATAATATTACCTTAAAATATTAAAAGGTTTTTTTCAAAAAATATTATTTCTTTTAAAATTGTGTGGTGTTTTTATAAAATAAAACATTTTCAAGTAGAATGGATATTTTCCTAAAAAATATTTCAAGTGATCTATTAAATTTATTTTCATATATGTTATAATTATTTCTATAGATGATTTTTGTTTATTGTGGAATAATATTTAATATTCCCATTCATTTTCCAGGGGTTTCATTATGTTTAAATGATTTTTATAAAACCCAATTGTTTTATGGGTTCTGTGAAAGAATTGTGTTCTTATGGAAAACATATGTATAGTTATCATTATATAATAGGTGGGACCTAAATATCTCTCTAATGAATTGGATAAATATTTATATCTCATGATATAAAGAATAATATAATGGCTATTGATCTTATTTTAGTAATATAGGGTTGGAATGAGGAGTGAAATCGGTTCAGTAAAGGGATATATCCACTACGATGGTCTTGGAAACGAGCCTTGACAAATAATGAAATTGTTTTCTATTCAATTTTGTATTAAAAAAATTAAATTCTTAAATTCTACTCTCTTGTAATATTTTCTTTGATTCTTTATTAAATTCTATGGTTTATTCCATTATAAGATATCATGACCTTTGATAAGTAGTATATGATTTTCAAATGTTTTGTTTATATTCTATTCACTTATGATTACAACATGATTAATATCTCCCTTATTTACCCATACTAGGCATTTGAGATCACCATTTTCTTTTTTCCTTGTCCTCGTGATAATGATAATTCTATTAAGTAATATTAATAAAAACGGGTCTAGTAACGAAGAAGTCAGTGGGGATGATGTAGATTTTTTATGAAGTGATTGTTTTCGTTTCCATGTTTTCAAAAAAAACTAAACCTATACGGTTCTTGAGTATGTTTATTATGTTTAGTAATGAATATCCTTCTATTGAGATGTAATATATATATATGAAAAGTATGTTTTGTTGTAAAGTAAAACTTATTATTCAAGAGTTATTATTAGTTTCTAATTGAAAAATGAATTATTTAATGATATATATATAAATATATTATGAATTAATCAGGATCTTTCATCGAAACAATTATTATTATCAATTAAATTTGAAAAAATATATAGAGGAAAAAATGGTAGTGAATACTGAATATTTTGGAGATAATATTCTTGGGTTCTATGTATATAAATATAAATAAAAGAATAATTACAATATTAGTAGATCTTGTATTTATACTGTCTTGAAGATGTTTCTAGTTGAACAAAAAATATTGGTGAGCCCAAATACTAAATCCATGCTTCATATCCTATATATTGAAGCCAAATATTGGTCTAATATTATGAGATAATTATTATTATTTTTAATTGAAGAATAAAAATATTAATATGAGAGTTAAACCTCTTTTATTTCATTATCATTCAGTATTATGAAGAAGGATATCTAATAATCCATGTTATAATATTTTAATATTGTAAATATTGAGGCCTCTAATATCATTATATTGTAAGGTTTGAGATATCCCACAGATTTCTATGTAAAGAAGTCCATGTATGATAGAATATAGATAAAATGGATAAGAAATATTATTTCCATAAAGGATATAAGCATACATTACTACTCATCTATATAAAGGATGTAATAGACAAATTTTAAATTGGAAGGTATGGTTATTGGTTCATGAATAATAACATGTTGTTCTGAAGTGTTGAATTATTTCTAATGGAGTCTATATGAAATTGATGATAAAGTGGTAATTCTTGGAGAATTTTTAAGTACTATTTTGATTGATATGGTTTTATCACTGGATAAATTTTCCATGTTGGTAAATCTGATGATTGTTAATGTGATATAAAATGGTGATGACATGTGTTAAGTATTTTGGACATTATTTACCACGGTTGAAGTCCATGATAAAAAATAATTTCATGAAGACTAATTTAAGAAGCCTATGAATTTTTTTTTAATTCGTGAATATGTGAGTAGTTATAAGTGAAAAAAATATAAGTTCACATATATTTTACTTGATGAATAAGTGATGAAGATGAAAAGAAGTTTGGGAATAAGTCTGTACGGATTTATTATTGAGGAATAATTTTAATTTCATTTATTCATTACTTATCTTTTTTTAAGTATTATATTACTCTATATATTAAAAATAGGTGATCCAACTTCCATCCAAGGCTAAGGATTAACCAATGGAACATGTGAGACAATATTCAACAACACCCAAGTGAAACAGACTCAGGCTAGCACGGTGGTGCAAGAGGAGAGTGTGCCTTGTAGATTTTATGGGAGGATCGGAGGTACTACTATGTAGGGAGGAACGACGGTAGTGAGAACTGGTATATGTTTTTGGAATTCTGGCCACCCATGTAAGCAGTTCATTGATATTTCACGACCCCAATTCATGCAAAGTCTAATGTGGTACACGGATGTGCATGATGTTATTCATCCATCTTAAAAAATATAATCATTTTGAGAGCCATTCAATATGGATTCTATGAGTCATTTGATCGAGTTGGGTGGTTGTCTTCCTCCATCATCCTTCGATGGTTTTGTGCAATATAGTAATTCCACCATTTTTTATCCCAGAAGATCATGGATGGGGCCATGAACATAGTTGAGAAGGAAACGTTGACCCCAATGATCCAAGAGAGATCCATTCAAGTGTTTTTAACATTTTTCATACATTAACATGCATGAACATTAGGATCCCTAAGTTGTATGGTCATCTGAGGATGCTGAGATACTAGACGATAAAAAAAGAGATATTTAATAACAGTTAAGAATGATAATTCATATAGTTACACTTTCATGAGTTTAATGAAATGATAATAATGGGGAACCTAATTCACTTGGGTGAATGTCATGAGGTTATGAAATGTTTCATTATCACATAAAGAACATAGAAAAAATGGTTCCTTCAGGTATTAGAATTTAAGAACAAAGATCTCAAGTCATCAATATTTTAAATGAGATGTTTTATTTATTTAATGTGTGATGGAAAGTGCACCTAAATACATGGTTATTTTAAACATAAGTTACATGGCCCATTTTCATGCATGCACTATGAATATATGAGTCGTGAAGATTATTATCTACATGATAAAACTGGAAAGAACAATTGAGACCTTTGGGTGTTTAAATATGGAAGTTACTACCAAAATAGTTTAAAGTATGCACAAAGGATAATTAACCTCACTCTCATGGGTGATTGATATCACTTTAGAGTGAGATTCATGCATGCATTCATGCATTCATGTATGGGGATCCATGAAGTATGATTCCACATTAAGATAAAGGAATACTTTTTTGAGTTGTATGGAAAAAAGTATACCCATGGTTTATGGGGTATTCATGAGGAGTGATATAATACCCATAGTTAATGGGGTATTTAAATGAGTAATATAAATCCCTAATTATCATTCAAGTATTTATATTTTAATAGGAATGTAAATTAAATGTGTTTAATTATTAACACATCAAATTGATGTTTTATAAGAGAATCTAAATCATGGAATTTATTTGTGACCCATGAGACACGTTTTTTTATAAATAAGTATATGTAGGTGATGAGATAATTCCAATAAAAGTTAAAGATAAATTGGAGAATCCTTTCATCTACTATGAAATAATTATTTTGAGAGTGATTCAAATCATGTTAATTATTGAAGAAGGTGATTACATGTACCCAAGAATTTGATGAAAGAGAATTCAGAACATTAATGTTTTTAAATGAGTATCAAGGCCAACAAGATCGATCAACTCATCTACTGAATACCTTGAAGAATTTTACACAATTAAGGGAGATCTATATTTCATGTAGATTAATACTATCTTTGAAGAATATATTTGTATTCTTTGATCAATTCTAAAGAGGAATCATGTAGTTCTGGTGTCTATCCAACTACTAGTGTGTTTTTATTGGGGTGTTTGACCAATCAAAAATGAAGAGAAATTAAGGTTTCTAACCCACTATAGAGAGAGAAATTGGGGTGTCTAACCAATTGTTGAACTCTAGAGTCTAACCAAATGTATTCACTTGTAGAGATAGTGAAAAGATCCATGTTGAGGTGTTTAATCAACATGTTAAAGAGTAGGTCATTCATTTCTAAACCTTTTAAATATTTTTTCCTCCCTCACATATTTTTCTAATTCAAAAAAGGATAGTTTGATTGAAACTATTGATTGGATTGATAACTTTAACAAGTTCAAGAGATTAAATTTGAAAGGATAAAAATTTATAAAACAGGGGAACAAATGATTCAACCCCCCCCCCCCTAGTGGAACTAAACCTATCCTCTGGAGGTACTTTGGCGGGTTCACTGCTGCTCTCTCCCACGATCCCCAGGATGGCACTTTCCTGCAATGCTGGTTTCAGGGAACAAATGATAGAAGGAAGTAAAGTATGGCCCATGCTATCATCTTTAACACAGGTTGTTGGTGCATGTGGAAAGCTCAAAACCAGGCACGCTATGAGAGGTCTTCTCCAACAGGGAGGTCTATCACTGTATGTGTTAGATACCTCCTGACCGACCTGGTCTATATTTCCAGCGGCTGGAATGATGCTCCTTCCCTGAGGCTGCTTCAAGTTCTCCCTCATGTGGCCTAACCCCTCACCATGCAGGGCCAGTGGGTGCGGTGGAAGCCCCCCGACAATGGTTTCAAACTCAACACTAATGGCTCTTATATCGTAGGGGAGATGAGCAGGGGAGGGGTGGTCTGCGACTCCCGATGTAGTGTAATTCTTGCTTTCAAAGCCCACTATAGCCCAGTTAATTCCTTGCAAGCTGAGGAAAATGTTGTATTAACAAGAATGAATCCTTACAAGTTGTGGAAGATCGAACTCGCCCATGTCGAAACTGATTCCAAGATTATTCCTGAAGCCATGCAGGGGAAAGGGCCCACTCCGTGGGCAGATTCTTACATGATCAGGAAATGTAGAACCCTCATCAACAACAATACACGTGTAACCCCACATGGAGGGAGGTCAAAAAGGTCGCGGATCATCTTGCCTCCTTGTTCATCCAAGGCTCTAATGTCATGTGCCTTCAAACATTATCTAGCTTTAAACCCGAGGGGTGAATCTGATTCGAGGGGATTCCCTTGGTCTCCACTACTTTAGACCCCCATAGGCTTGTCTTGTATTGCATGTTTCCCTTTCTCCTTTCCCTTTGAAATAAAAATAAAATGTTGTGATATACATGTGATATAAAATCATATTTTAAATATTAATAACCAAGAAGATGTTATAAAGATGGATAATATCAATTCTATAAACATTCAAGGATTTCTTAGACTTAATGGATCAAATTATCATAGTTAGATAAATATGATTCTTTCCAAATTACATTCAAAAGTAAATGATGTAAGAGATGCTACAACAATAGGATTTCCACCAATTAATGAATATTATCCCATGACACGTGATTAAAGGAGAAATTGGTGGTTTATGGAAAAGTACAAAATTCTATCATAACATCTGTGTTAGAAAATGTATACACCAACATCACGGGTCTTAAAAATGCACATGAAATCTGGGATAAATTAAAAAATCTTTATTAGTGAATCATCAATGTTAAGTAAGCTAAGATATATATATGGTAAAGAATATTTGAAGCCATAAAAATTATTGCTGATAAAAAAATTAGATAATTATTCCATAATAGTTAATGAGATTGTGAGAAAAGACATAAGGTTTGGTGACATGATTTATTATTACATTATTATTTAAAAATTGATGAGGAATTTTCAGGAACATTTTAATTCAATAATTTCATGCCTAGAAGAATGTTATTATTTTTCTCTTTCTTAACTTTACTATATTCTCATAACTTATCAGATGAGTAAAATTAAAACATTTTATAAGAAATAAAGATATTTAAAATCCCTTTGAATCCATGAGAAAAGGAAAAAATTAAAGAAGAATAATATATTGAATCTAGTGATTATAAAGATGTGGAAATTGAAGATGATTTTAAATATATTTTTTCTCTTCTTTGAAAAAGGTTTATAAAATTTAATGGGAAAGAAGAAATATCAAAAAATTGATGGAATTGTAATATTCTGGAAAACAATTCCTCTCCTTATCCATAAAAAAGAAAAATAATAGGAATCGTAATTTGTTAAGGATTAGAAGAGACCTCAAAGGAAGAATTTTGATAATAAGAAGAAGTACTCCAATTTAAAATGGATATGTTTTGTGATTAAAAGCGTGAAAGATGGTTCACCCATTAATTCAAGTGGTTAATTCAATTACTTTTCTTATGTTGAGAAAGGATTTGATAAATCATATAGTGGTAATGATAGAGAATAAAGAATATTAAAACTTGAAAACACATCCCATAATGAGATTATAAATAAGAAGAAATAAAATATGATAGAAAAATCTCAACTTAAATGTTTCCACTAATGAAATAAGTGGATCCTCCCAATTCCCTATTATTTTATGTCTTCTAATCAATGATGTAAGGAATTTATGGAGAAATTTTTTGCTATCATTTTTTGGATAGCATGATGAATTATCTCAAATAGGTTTATATTAGAAATACTCCCTGATAAAGAAGATATTTTAAACCCTTTAGGAGAGGGGGATTAGATATGTTTTGAGGTATGACAATCACACTTTCATCCCTTGTTCTTAATAGTATTTAGTAAGGGAGAGTGATTGACTGATGATAATATAAGACAAAGGGGGAGTTTTTCTTATGCAACTTAACTTTCTAGTGTTATTATTGATGTGTGTAGGATTTTCATTTCTTATAAAATTTTTCAATTTAGAATCTTATCAATTGAGAATTGAGTAATCTCTATGCGTGATTTAACATGTGTGGAATTTTATGGATATCTTAGATAACCTTGGTTATATCACTCTTTTTTTCTACATCATTCTTCCCATATAGACTTAGAGTTGATTAACTAGAGGTTCTTAGATAAGGGAACCATGTGTGATCATTCCTCTCTTTTAAGTGTTCAAGAAATATTTATATAAGGGAGAAGAATCTGTTTTTAAGAAATATGATATGAGAATACCCCCCCTCCCAACACTTATCCTTTCATTTGTTCTTAAAAAAAGGGGTGAATATTTAAAGTTTTTACATAGTGAATTTCATGATCTAATAAGATATTGAAAACAAAATAATATGGGGAAGACTATTACGGACAAGTGTTGTAATTTTTTTCAAGGTTTCAATATCCGATTGAATATGAAGTGGTGATGAATATAAAATTTTTATGGATTTTTTTTATATGATTAGATGTCATGATTGAGAAATTACCCATGTTTTTTAATTTTATGATTGTAGAAGTTATCCCAAATGTTAATGAAATGTGATAAAAAAATTTCACATTATTTACCCCACGTGAAGTGTATTCAAAAATTTAATTTTATAAATAATAAATTAATAAGACCATGTATTTTATTTTAATACATGAATATGTGATGAGATATCCACGAAAAAATATAAGTTCAGATATATTTTACATGAAGAATAAATGAGGAATAATAAGGGTAGATTGAAAAGAATGTGGGTTGGATTTATTATTGAGTATGTCTTCGATTTTCATTTATTCAATGCATAGAATTTTTTATAAGAATTATTTGTGGCCTTATATAAAAAATATGTCATCCAACTACCAATAAAGGCCAAGGATCGACTGAGGGAACATATGGAACAAAATTCAACCCCTCCTAAGGGAACCAAACATGGGCCATCATAGAGGTTGTAGAAGATAGTGAGCCACAAAAATCACATGGGAAGAGCGGTAGTACAACTATTTAGGGAGGAATAGCCTAAGTGACAACATGTACGGTGATGTACCAGAGGGTTTATAGGAAATCAAGCCACTAGTGGCAATGTCTGATCGATGTACCACATCCCTGACACATGTTAATTCTTATGTGGGATGATGATATACATGATACTATTTATCTGTATTAAAAATGATGAAATAATTGAGAGTTATTTGATAAGTCTGATCTGATCCATCCAATTGATTTGGGCAGTTGTCTTCCCCTAGCCTCATTCGAGGGTACTATGCATCGCGCTTCTACCACCATTTTCAACCAACAAATATCATTTATGAATCCATGAACATAGTTGATATTTCCACTTTGATCCCCAGTGATTCAGTTGATATCCATGAATGTATTGTGAACATGTTTCATTCATGGACAATCATAAAAAGAAAGAACCTCGAGTCTTTTGATCATCTGAATATTCTGAGTTCTTGGAAAATGAAAGAAGTGAGATTTATGTGTAGGTAAGATTGAAAATTCATGAAATTACTCATGATGAATCGAGTAAAAGGATAAAAATGAAGAACCATATTT
The DNA here is from genome assembly GCA_963277665.1 of Viscum album. Classification (NCBI taxonomy): domain Eukaryota; kingdom Viridiplantae; phylum Streptophyta; class Magnoliopsida; order Santalales; family Viscaceae; genus Viscum; species Viscum album. The sequence goes on from OY728150.1 coordinate 528,327,327, forward strand.
TCCTAGTTGAATTTCATGAAGTCGTATAATGTATCTACATTATATAAATAATATTTCAAACTCAGTTCCTTAGGGTATTAAAAGTTTAGAACATATAGATCAAGTCTTTGTCCCATTAAATGAGAATTTTTATCTATTTATCACATGAATAATAGAGGACCTACATCCATGTGTAATTGGAATATACTTTTTATTCCCCATGTACATGCATGCATGAATATTAGATAAGCCATAGAGATTATTATCCAGATGACAAAATCGGAAGGAACACCCCGGATCATCAAGTCTTTAAATATATATAATACTTTTAAAATAATGGAAAGAATTTTTGAATGATAATTACCTTTATTCTATTAGGTGATTTAGCCCATAGGAGAATGATATGCATGCATTCATACATTTATAGTAATCTATGAAGGATAATTCCATGTGAAAAATAAGAAAGACTCTTATTAGTTGAATATAAAAAAGGATACCCATGGTTTATAGGGTATTCATGAGGATTAATATAATAACCATAATCAATATGGTATTTAAATGATTAATATGAATACCCAAGTATCATTTAGGTATTTTTATTTGAACATGAAGGAAAATTAAATTTGTTTAATTCTTAACACTTTTAATTGAGGTTTCCAATGGTAATTTGAATAATGAAATTTATTTAAGACCCATGCACCACATTTGTGTAAAATATTTTTATGTAGGTTGTGAGATAAAGTACTCCAAATTGTAAAATCATTTTTATAATCCTCGAATCCGTTGTTCATGAATAATTTTTAGTGTGAGTTAAAGATGGGAAATTCTTAAAGAAGGTAATTGCATGTACCTAAGAATTTGAATAATGGGAATTCAGATTTTTCAAGATATGAAATGAGCTTCAAGGACAACAAGATTGATAAACTAATTTCTTCAAGGTCTTAAATAATTGTACCTAATGAAGTAACATCCCACTTTATTATAGAGAAATACTATCTATGAATTAGATTTTATATTCCTTGACCAGTAATATTAAGGAACATTGTAGTTGGGGAATTTAACTAGATAATGTAGGCCTATTATTGGGGTGTATAACCATTAAAAGAAGAATATAAGTTGGAGTTTCTAACCAACTTTAGAGAGATCAATTGGATTTTTTAACCAATTATGGAACTGGGGTGTCTAACAAGTTGTATTCACTTGTGGATATAGTGAATAAGAATCCATTTTTGTATGTCTAACCAACATGGAAAGTAGTAGTCCTTTCATTTTTTAACCTTCTAAATCTTGTGTGCTTCCCTCTCAAATTTTACTACTACACACAAGGTGATTTTGAGAGAAACAATTGAGTGGATCAATAACCTCAACAACTTCAATAGGTTGAATTTAAAAGGATAAAAATTAAAAAAAAACTAGGGTTCCCTTGATTCTCCCCCACCCCCTCACTAAAACCAAACAATTCCTTTGGTTGTACATAACTAATAGGTGTTAGGAGTACCAATCCATGGATATTATCTTTCCTAATATTCTCTCGATAATAAGATAGAAGCTATAAGCACATGGGATAATATGCATTATATATCGGACACACATTCATCCATATTATGTTCAAACTCATTAATAAACCCTTATTTTATTTGTCGTACTTCATTCATGTTCATAATACATGCAACCCAAAAAAATGTGAGAAGGGGGAGAGAGACCCATTAACCAAATTGGAGTATAGTAAATGGAGGGAAAATGTTTTATATTTTAACAATTAATACAATACTCATTAACTATTCCTTTTAGTGTAGGCCATATCCCAGTTAATATAGAATGATAACCGATTATAAGTTCTACAATTTATTTTATTCTCAAAAGAATCTAGATTTCATGTTTTTTACATTTTGGGTTTCTCTTTTCAAAGGATCTATAAAGTATATATTTTTAGAATAATGTTAGTTTCAAATCATGTAAACTATAGAAGTTTTCTTTCAAGTCCCTAAAGAATATGTAAAAAATAGATGAAATAAAATTAAGAAATCCCACATCATATAAATAATATAAAAATCAATCAATATTAACTAAAATTAATCAAAGTCATGTTCATTGTCTTACATAAATTGATAATATATATCTTCATTAAAATTGTGATGAGAAGGATTCCCAATTATATAACGAAGAAGAAGAATAAATGTCCCCATGATGTAATCCTTATGAACAAATATTTACAATAAAATATGAATATTTAGCGGTTGAATTGACTAATAATGATATGGGAAATCTTTCTACCTATAAAGATTAAGGTAATTTATTTGATAATTTTTTAACTAAAATCTCTTGAATGATTTATCTAAAAAATGATCTAACCATATATAGGGAAGAAAAATTTTTTTGGATTCACAAGATAAATGTATTGGATATTTAAATGACATCATGAATAACTATCCCAAATAAATAGTCACTTTAATTTTTATCTCAATTAAACATATAAAGGAGGAGATCACATATCATGAAGAATATATGGAATTAGTTTATGACGATTTGAAAAAATTAGGCTATCATTTGAAAACGTTTCTAAATATGAATAATCAATAAGTGAAATGAATTTGTATCCTTAAGAAGGTGCACGAATTTTTAAAATGATAGTATCGATATAGTTATAGGGATATAAAAATGGAATAAAATTATTAAAAATAATAATAATAACACCTCAAAATAATTTATCTATCAAAGATACTAAATTGGGGATCAAATCCTATAACATTAAAGTGGTTGATATTACTTTTCAATAAAAGAACCAAATTAAAGAAGATATATTTTTGAATATTTTAATGGATTTTGAAGATATATTGAAGTGATTAGAGGATGAAAAAGTGTAGTCAATATGATGTGTCTTCAATTGGGAATTATACAAGAAAATCTAGAATTTACACAAGATGATTCTTTATATAATATTGAAATATTATTTTCCACTATACACGCTTATAATGTTGTTCTATATGTTAAAAAACCTATATCCTATGGAAATATAATCCAAGGAATATATAATGAAAATTTTATTAAATCTTACAAAAAGCTAAAATCCGTCTGAGAAAAGTTTTTCATACTAATTTGGGTTTCATGTATAGTGTAATTCTATGAAAAAAAATTCTATAAAAATTCTAGATGAATAAAAAATATTTGGAAACCCCCACTACATCTATAGTGCATGTGATAATTTGTGACAAAAAATCCCCAATTAAATGAAAACTAAACCATAAACATTAAATAAACCTAATGTATTCATTTATGGATATATTATTGCACATGATAATAAATAAATATTCATTTTTCACTACTGGTGTTGTGAACAATTTGGTAACAACGAAACAAATTGATGTAATAATATGTCAACTGAAGGAATAAAAAGGAATATTAAATCAAGGGGGAGAAATGATACGTTTAATAAATATACAAAAAAGAAGGATGATAATATCCCAAATAGATTTAATATATTAATATATTCTACAGAAGTTATAACCTTATTGGGAAGTGTGAAAATGAATTCCTATAAATATAAACCTAGAAAATACCTAAATAATTTAAAGAAATAAAACCAAAAAATCATAATTTAAGGAGAAATCATTGTTAATGATACAAAGGATAAAAATCAAAATCAAAATTCAATTAAAAATCCCATGAATATGAAGAATAATACATCATAAAAAAGGAATTTCTTCTTCAATTGTAGAAGAAGTGGAAATAATACTGACAATTATAAATATTTCATTCATGTTTTTACTGATGGAGGGATTTGTGAGATTTCCACGAATAGATAGATCATTTATAATGGTGTTTGAATAAGTGGCCTCTCTTAAAATTCTTGATATCTAGAAATAAACCTCTAAAATATTTTAGAGTTGTGATCTAATCAAATAATATGTTCACCCTCACCCATATGAAAATATAAAATAACTACTATTTGACATAGGAATTTTACAAGGTTTGTCTGCAATGTCGGAAAATTACACAATAATATGTTATGTTTTTATCTAAAGATAAAAATTAAAAAAATTATTTTTTTGTAATCAATTATTGTGTTTTGGTATATGTGTTTTATAAAATTCACTATTTATCCCATAAAAATAACTCTCAATGGTAATTTATTCTAGTTCCTTCCAATTACAATTATTCCTCCACCAAAAATAAGAAAATTTCCTTATATATTCTTGTTTCTTTATAACATAAACAATTCCCTCCCCTAGACCCTTCTAATTATTTAGTTAATCTCTTTCCAATGGATTAATCCTTCAAAATTTGTTTTTTGGGACATGTAATTCTGGTAACTCAATATGCATACCTCCAATATTTAGACATATCTTCCTCATTTTTATAGAATTTACAATATTCTAACTTATACAACCATGTGTATTATTTTAGTAGTCAAAGTTGTTTCCTTAGAAGTAAATTGTATATAATGAATTTTAACCATATTAGTGAACTATTATAACTAAAATCACCCATTTATATAACTAATCTTTCTCTATTAAAAGCAAGTGGTGTGTGAGATATAATTTCATTTCCCACCAAAACATTCTCTAGGGGACCGCGATCAATATATTTGGATGAAATTAGGTTTTGACGATGGAAAATATTCACAAAACACATTATCAACAATCATATGCTCATCATCAAAAAAATATTGAATCCCAAAATTTTATTTTTTTAATTTTGAATCCATTATAATCTATCTCATATTTATTACAATTTTTTTGAATTTTCATAAAATCTGAAGACCATTTCTGGTATATTCTTAAGGTTGAAATTTTTTTTCTTCACATTCCATATACTAGTAATACCTTTGTATCCTACATTTCTAAAACTTATACTAAATTTTTTTCCTTTGGGAAACAATATTGAATAATTTCAGCACTATTTGTGAGAATCATCCATTTATTTAATCACCATGTTTCTATTTAACAGAATCTAAATCCTTATAATTATAAATCATTCATTACATAAATTAATCCCTTCCATAACTAACAATGATATATCTTCTAATAGTATAAAAGTTCATTAAATCAACATGATCGCCCACATTTTCTAGTTACCTATACTCAATCCATTTTAGAATTCACTTATGATCTAAAAATGATCTTCTTTGAAATTGAGACTTTACAAGTATTCTACTATCACCATATACCTTTACTTCATCCACATAGATAATTTCTTCATCATTCATCACCTTAGCTTTTATATTTTTCAATTCATCTTATGCAATATATTTTTATACCTTTAAACATTGTATCTAATCAACTCATCTTTAATCCTATATTACTCTATGTAATCATGATTTTTGAAACATAATGATGAGAACGAAATCATCTCACTATATTTTTTGAGAACCCATGTGATTTTCTCCAATTCCACAAGACTCTATAAAAAATTGCATATATAAGTCAAAGTGAATTATTCTTTCATCACTCAGCGCATGAATTTGAAACAATTATATTCTTTATATTCAATACAAAAACACATTCATCAAATTGAATATTTTGGGTTATTCAAAATTAATTAATGAGCTTTATCCCTTATAACCAAAGGTCATATTTTTTAATTATTCAAAAATGTGAATTTTCATCACCTTAAATTTCATATAATCAATTATTCTTCTTTGATCTCAACTTCTGGTGATCAAATGTGATGTCAAGAAGATTGATAGGTTTCTCTAGGATCGATATTCTATAACACGATGGTGTTGTTCTCGAAAATGGCCGATGTATATTGGTATCATTGGGTAGTAATCATGTGGAGCCATTGGACTCAATGGAATATGTTACAAAGTCAATGAATTTAGGTAATTGTATCATATTCCATCAATAACTCTATAATAATTTTTATTTTGAATTAGGTTGTGGGCTTTTATATTATTATTTTATGGATCTTTTTTTTGGTTCTCAATCAACAGTAATGTGAGATTTAAAATAATGGGTTTGGGGATAAATATAAAACCATTATAGAAAGATCATTTTCCAATCAACTAATCAAACCATATCATCTTCATATATTCTAGAATAATTGAAAAATATATTTATTTATCTCTATAAAAATTAATTCTTATATCTATTAAAAAAAATATTATTCCATAAAACTCATCTAATAGTTTAAAATGAATAAATAAACATTAAAACATCAAGTGGATATTAATATTCCAGTATGTATTTGTTGTCCCCTAAAATTAACTATTTTCATTAATTACTCTTTATATTTTCAACAAACCGCGTTTGTTCCTAATGATAAATCTAATGACACACATTGATAGATAAAAAAAATTAGATAATACAATCTCTTAGTTATAGATAATGTTTGGACATGTTTTTGGGATATAATCCCCTTTAATTAAATTAATCTTGTGTTTCTTTAGGGATGTTCAATGCCTAGATTTATAACCTTGAGTCATTTTATAATTTAATCAAATATTAAATATTGAACTTCATGATCATCTTCAACCATTAAATTTTGATGATTTTTCTCCAATTTTGTGTGGTAACTATAGATTCATATTGATAAAGGATAGTTTAGTCATACAATCTCTCCTCTATTATGGAAGGGTTTTATCCCCCCTATCCCACCCTTACTCATAATAATCCAAAGAATGGGGAGGGTCACTCACAATATTTATTATGTGAGAGGATTTGGATAGACATGAAAAATAATACTTAATAAATTAATCATCCCCTCAAGAAAAAATTGATGAAAACATCATCAATTTTATCATTTATTGATATAATCCCCAACATTAGATCTAATTCATTAAATGACACCTGATTTCTATTGGTTTTGATCGAGACTGTTTCACCAGGATATTGTAAAATTTAAATACACATTGATTATAACAATAATTTTTCCTTGTATTTTCAATATATTCCTTCAAATCATATATCATAACTTCTATCCACAAAATTTGAGTTCAAAAATTGGTGGTAATAATAATATATGGTTCTATTATGCTGGTTTTCATAATGTTCCATGAGAAATAATGTTACTTTGGATTTTAAATTTCAATAATTAGAATCTCTAACCCAATTAATATATTTGAAACCAATAAAAATCAACTCATTTTTAATTATATACCTCAATACAAAGTTTGAAGTTTAATTAAAATGTATTTTTAAGATTATTACAACTATAATTTATGATTCTTTAATACTACTCAAATACCAATCACATAAAATAATTTCATATTCAATATCTAACTATGAAGATATATGATAGATTAAACTTCCGATTAACTTCTAAATTTCTTTTATATTTACACTTCTTCTAGTTACGTCAATACTCTTCCTCCCACGAAAATTCATGGGTGTAGAACCAATCTTTAAGTCCTTCATGAAATTTTTTTCAAATTTATTTTTCATAATTTTCAGGTAAAAATAATATTTAAAATTCATTCTATTAAAATTATCATATGATGGAAAAGTTAACTTCACTGAGCATGAACATTTCAAAATTGATCTTTATTTATTTTAAGAATTACTCAAAGTATTTTACCTTTACACCAGTAATGATTAAGTGAACAATATATATGATCAAAATAAATGTTTTAATTCTAATTTTCATGGTATATAATTTTATACCTACTATTTATTTTTAAATGTAAAAAATTCTCTTCAAAAATTTATAGTTTGAAATACCGATCCTAATCTGCCTACATTTTTACAAAAAATGATATACATATTTTATACACTATTCTTCTATCATGATCAATGATTAAACCCTCATGTCTCGAAATAAAAACTTCCACTTCAACATAACCATTCAAGAAATCTGCCTTTACATTAATCTTGTAAACATTATATTTTTTATAAATAGTATCTACCAGAAACATTCTTATAGTATCTAGTATTTAAATAAGGGAAAATTTTTCTTTGAAGTCCATAATATATATCTATGAATATCCTTTAAAATTTATCCAATATTTATTCTTCAAAACCTCACATTCTTTGTTAATCTTTTTGCAAAACACCCAGTTTGTTCTGTTGGTGGTATTAACTTCTAGCTTGGGAACAAGTACACAGGTATCATTCTTCTCAATTAGATATAACTTCCCATTCATAATATTTAGATATTGTCAATAATTAATTAATTTTGTTATAGTCTAAGGTTTAATCTAGGACATGAATAAAATTTTATTCTCAAATATTAATTTTATTCTCTTTGGTACTGGATATTATTATCTTACAATGATATTCCATAGTTTATGCTACTAGTGTAATTTCTAGAATTTTATCTTCTCATTTTGTGGGAATATTCTTCATAGCTTGATGGGTCGGAAAATAATTTTTCAAGCTATATCTAACTAATTCTTTACAATTAATCAATGAGGTAACTCTAGATTCAAATATATAAATATTACATTGGTTTAAATTAATATTAAATATTTCTCACAATAATACCCACCAATGAACTAAAAATTTTTAGTCTATTTACAATATATATAAACAAACCAAATTATTTATGAAAAATATTCAACATTTCCCTGAAAACATTCTTCTCTAATAGTATACTTCTAAACTTATCATACTTAATAACATTATCTTTTAAATGGGGAAATATAAATATAATAAAGGCTAGTCACAAATGATCAATAATAGTAAACATGGGAGATAAAATTTGAAGATCATAAGTGAGCATAGGATAAGAATAAGGGCATGTGATTATAATATAGGTAGATAATGATCATTCAAAAAAACATAAATCTCACATCAACATTCATTGAATAAATATTAAACATGGCATAAAACATGAGTCATGTGAGTGGGGAACATCAAACAATCATGATACATGAGATATATATAAAATGAATAATAATATTTCATATGTGTGTGGGTTAAAAGGGTGGATAAAATATAATCATGAAATTCATATTTCAAGGCTATCACTAAGAAATTAAAAATATACAATTTGTGGTATAATAACCCTTATTATTTCTTAGGATTGGACTAATAGACTGTGTAACTTCTTATTCTTACTCTATCCATCTGTATACTCTATTGGGAATTATCTCACCACCCATGTACCCTTTGATCTTGGGAGATATAAAACATTACCTAGTTAATTAAATTGATACTATGTACCCAACCATCACAAAAAGACAATAATTCATATATATTCCATGAGAATATGATTGAATTAATCATTCCACCAAATCATAATTAAGCTCTGAAAAAGAAAGGGGTTTATAAATATTTCCAAACAATATCATAATCCATCTAAAAAAAGAAGTTGGATTATTCCATTTGTGCATATTTTTTTAAAAGGTTGGGGTCGAATCCTTATTTATTATTTAAAGCAAGGTCCTCTTTCTAAATGGGTAGAGGGAGACCCATTCCATTTGTGAATATCTCCAGGCAAGATTAATGATAATTAAAGGATATTGATAAAATTGAAAAACATTTTATAATTCATATGAAATATTTTTTAAATACAATAAGAAATATTCATCTTCATTTGGTACTTTTTCTTATAAAAAAACTAAAAATTCCTAAAACAATAGGAATTTTATTTTTTAAAACAATAAGGATACTTGTAAAGTAAAATTTATAATGAATATTGGTTATGAAGTTTAGAAAAGGCAGTTATTGCATAAATATAAAAAATTATTTTCAAACCATTATAAATAAAATCATAATTTTTCCATAAAAATTGTTAAAATAATACATTTTAACCCTTTGTACTTATTTTATAAAAGATCTTTATTAAAACAACATAATGAACATATAAATAGATGAAAAATATTCATGACATGAAATATGTGATTAGAGGGAGGGTTATCGCAACATGTGGGAGTCCATTCTGGTGGTTACACATGTTGGCTATCTCAGGAGGAAAAACGATGAGGAAACCAAGGCATGGTCAGTTTCCTCTTTCCATTATGTGGATAAATGGGGTCTACTACACCATTTTGTAAGAAATAGTGGGTAATAACATTCCCTATATATAAATTTGAGTTGGTATGGAGCTTTTCATGGTGCCAAACAATTTTGGGCATCTCACAAGGGCACTATTACAAGTTCCTGGATGACCATGCTGGGGGGATTCCTTGATCATTTTTTATGGATGTGGAATTTTTTTATATTTTTTATCTATTTAAACCAATTTTGGCCTTCCTACCTCATTTTCGCTTAGATAAATCATCTAAACATCTTGTTAATAATATTCTTCATTATCCTTGGTTATTTCCCCCCTTCATTTGACTCCAAGTTATTATTTAAGGTCATCCTTCATTTCCTCACCACCAATAATTCTCTTCCTTTATCATAAAATGTATTCTTTATTTATATTTATTTTGAAAAACACAGTGTCAAGTGTGATTAATTAGGGTTTGGGGAATGATCTAATGAAGGAGGGTTTGGTTTTTAATGATTTTAAGGGTAATTCTCATCCTCAATGATATTTTTATCGTATAAGGACACACATTCTGGATTGTCATGATCGGATTCCCACTCATTCAAAGTAGGTTTTTTAATAAATTTTTAGAACCTGGACATTAATTTTGTGATTATTAATTATAAATATTTTATTTTTTAAAATGAATAAATATTTTTCTATTATAATGGGTTTTATAAATATTTCAATGAGACTTATCGCTTGGCATAAAAATGGTATTTGTTACATTTATAATTTTTTAATGAATGTTAGAATGCCAAGTGTCTTAAAAACGTTTTAAATTCATTCCTAAATAAATAAATTAGGTTGTAAATGGATTTGAAACTATTTGGGACATGAATTGGATAAAGTTTTGTGTTTTTTATTATTAATAGGCTTAATAAGAGGAAAATTGGTTCTCTAAATTTATTTTTTAAATTTTTATGTAAATTATGTTAAAATGATGTTTTATAAATGGATTTTTAAGGGTTTTAAATGACTCAACATTGCAAGTCATTTTTCAATAATTATTATTCGTAACATTCAATGAGTTTTAAAATATGTTAGTATGTAGGACTCTCCTTGTTCCCATTTTCTAGTTTCCCCTATATGAGAGGTTTTTAATATATGTATTGACCATTTGATAAATAGAATGGGGCTATTTATTTTGATGGAATGGTTGGTGAGGTGAGATTTATATTCCATTTGAACATTTTTCTTATTGAAGGATTGATTGTTCCCCAACTGTTATTTTTTTCATGGGAGGTTTGGAAGCTGTGTGGGAAGTGTATATTTATGTTGCACTGGATAGTTTCATTCTACTTGTTTCCCAAAAATAGTAATGTATTCCCAGCCTGGTGTGGAGTGGCCAGGATTATTTTGCTTTCAAAACAATCATGTGGATTGTGTTAGGATGTATCATAGGTTAGATGTTTTTTAGTGTTTAGTAACTTCTATGATTTTCTCACACTAGCACCAATGTAGATCATGTGACACATATTCCTTAATTGGGGGTTTTACATAAGGTATTCATTTGAAAATATTTTTATATACCTACTTAACTAACATATGTTGCACATACAAACTATTCTTTTTTTGTTTTAAACAAAAAATGGTTATTTATGGGAAAAATTTTAATAAATAATTATTATTAAAGTGGTGATTTTCATTCTAGGAAACATGGCTCAAAGTTTTTCATAAAAATGAGTTGTCAAACCTTGGTCTCTAAAAGGTGTGGATAGTTTTACGAAACATGAATGGGTTATTTTGTAGATTCATAAACCTATTGAAGGAATATCTATTTTATTATTTTATTTTAAACTACCTTAAAATAATTCCCTTTTTTAAATAATTATAAAAAATATTTAGTAAAATTCTACTAAGTATGGTTTTCTCACACCATGCATACACTATTCTATGTATAGAGTCCTTATTTTTCTCTCTCAAGTCTCTCAGCATATGATCTATTTCTTGTATGAAATTCTGTAACACCTCAAGTTTTTTTATTTTATATTTAATAAATTAAATTTCTATATTGGTTTTCCTTATACACAACACCAATCTAAACTTTTATTGCACACAACATCAAGTTTAACTTGCATTACATGCAACACTAGGTTTCCATAAAATGGTATTTAATTATTATAATTATTTAAACAAGACAATTATAACCTATCCATTAAATAAATTAATATAGTATTAAATATTTTTTAAAAATTATATAAAATTTTCTTATATAAATAAATCATATTTATAATGAAATATATAATTTTCGGTATAGCCTATACGTCTTAAAAATATTATTTTCTCTTAAGAATTGATTTTTTTTTGTTCTTTAGTCAAAAATAATAAAATTAATATTTTATAGTTTCAAAAAATTAGTTTGATTAAATAGAAATTATTTTATAATTTATAATATCAAAATTATATTAAGGTGACTATTTGAGAATTCTCTGAAAAAATTAATTTTGGGATTTATACTAAAAAATAATAAATTTTAAATCAAAACTATCATTTCATTAAATTTATTTATACAAAATAATTATATTTTAAACTAGATTTTATGTATAATAAGTTCTATTATATATCAATAAATCCAATTTATTTCATTTTAAATAAATTCTCATTGAAATTGGATAGAAAAAAATTTTAAAATTTTAAACATTTTCACTCAAAAAAACTTTATCTTATCATATCAGTGGGATTAGATTTTAAATTAATTTCTCCAACTTATATGAATTTAAATTTGTATAATGTATTCCATATCGTGAATCATAATAATTTATAATGTCTAATAAGTTCAACATTATTTTTGAACAACCTAATTAGTGAAAATTGTTAAAATTAATCACGATGATTAAGAGTAAAACAAGTTTACTAAGGGATTAAACATTGAAAATAAGTTAAATAATGACATAGAAACTTTTAAAACACCCATGGGAATTCCATATTTCAACCTCAAACCTCGGTGTATCAAATTTTTGTCATTATTCAAGCCTTTTTTAGGTAAAAACGTTGGTACACCGAACTTTCATTTCAAAAAATCTAGGTGTTCCTCTCACTCATTTACAAAATCCCACCCCATCTCATCCTCTACACACTCCCTAAAATTTTTTTTTCAAAAACTAAATACCAAAATCACTTCTTCAATTCCCTATGGTCATCCAAAAATCCATAGTTTAGAAGAAAATCCAACCATGGAAGTCTTTTGGTGAAAACCAAAACGATATGCATGAAGAAAAGTTAATGTTCATCAATGAACATTTTTATTTTATTTATTTCAGAATTACATTTAATTATTTTTATTTAATGAATATATAATAAAATAATTATATTAAATATAATAATATATTTTATATTAATGGTATGATCTATAACCATACACACTTCCATAAAATGGGTAATGAAGTCATCATTCTGGTTGGTGGTGGACTACCGCCTCATGAACCGATGTCCTTAATTTTTCCATTACCAAAAATAGAGGATGGTAATAATGATGGAAATAATGTTTATATATAGTTTTTATTATTTTTATGTTTTTATTATGATTCTAGGAATTTTATAACACATGTACATTTATCCTTTCCATTTTTTGGGAACATAATAAAATCATTAGTGTGTACGGCAGACTACAAACTTACAAAGTGATGTGATTCATTCAAAAATTACATGGAATGTATTAAGGATTGTTGTAATAAAAATATTTTATATATCTAACATAAAAATTATTCTGGAATGTTATATCTCATATAATTTTCTTTATTTTAATCTAATAATAAAATGAAAATAATGTTCATGCATTAATATGTTCTATTGTCTACAAGAATGGTATTTTTCATTTCATATTTATATATTTTATAGATTATTATTATAAATAAATATATACTGAATATATATATGATGTTTATATAATGATTATAATTCTGAATTTTATGAAATAAATATTAAATCAAGAGGACTAAAAATATAACAAATCAAAAAATAAAAAAAAATAAAGCACTTATACCCAGAAACATAACTTCAATGTGGAATTGTTAATAAATGGGTAAAAATGTAATATGAAAATAATATATGTTTGATATAAATGAATATGGTTATTCAATATATGTAAATAAAACATATATTTTTTATATAGTATTATTGAATGAGTATAATGAAATTCAAGACTTAATATAAGGGATTCCCTTCTCACTTTTATTTTTTGTAGGACACAAGCCATGTTCTCAACCTATTTCGTGTATATAGTGTTCATACTAACCATGTATGTATTTTAGGATTTATATATTGTGAATTTTATTTATTTACAAATCCATATTATGATATCTCTTCTAGGGGGTTTATGGTTTAAATGTTACCAAGTTGTATATGGATTTATGTCTCAATTTTTTCTCTTTGAGATGCATGTTGCATTATGCACATATATTTTTTCATGAATGTATATAAAACCCCTTTGACATATAATATCAAGAATTTTTTCATCCTTGTGATATTTTATGTAACACCCAGGGAATTTATGAAAAATATTCTTTTTAATTTCATTAATGTCTTGTGTTGTACGCTACACCAAAATGAGTTTGTACGACACACAACCCGGACTTGGCTTGCATTGCATGCAATCACGACCTTCCTCGATAGCGTGTGTTGTACGCAATACCGTGTGTTACTAAATAACGATATATTATTATAATATTATTATGAACTTTCTGTTATGAATATTATTCACTAAATTTTTAATTTTATAATATTATTATTCATCTTACACATTTTCTAGAACATGGTATAAGAACAAAATAAATTTTTCGGGTAAAATAAGTATTTTTCAAAAAATGTTGTTTTGCAGCCTTTTGATGGCGCACCAACTTTAAATCTAGTTTTTGATATGTTTATAAGTTCAATTTTAGAAAATAAAATTATTCTTTGGAATAAGGATATAAAATTTTACCTTGGATAAAATTTTCATTTTATTCTGTTAACTTTCATATTTTAATGAATAGTAAAAACACGCAATATTTTAATTAAAAACAACTTTTTTCATCGTAATAACTTATATGGTTAAATTATAATATTTAAAGATTTTAAAGTATAAATAGAATATATTTTTACCATTTAATATCATGTATGTCATTATCATTGATTTTACCTTGAATTCGTAGGTTAAATCAATTCAATCTTTTGCAATGTTTTAAACAAAAACCCGTTTTCTTTCGACAACGGGATTAATTTTAATTTCATTTCTGAAACTTTTGTGTATTGAATTTCAAAAAATGGATTCCATATTTGGAATCAGTAGGTCCAAATTATGTTAATAAGCTACCTTTTATTTTTGGGCTTTATGAATAGTAACTACGGTAAATTTTATTTACCTTAGTTAAAGGTAAATCGGGTAATTAAGGGTAAATATAATATTATAAAATTAACCTAACACCTGCCAAAATCCTATTGGAAGACTAAAGGTCGACACATATCACATAAGGGTCGGCTTAGAATCATTTAATGGACTTCTTTCCATGAAAATAACTTAATTATTATTAAAACCAAAGAAAGTGACAACATGTCACTCTCTTAAATATTATAAGTATATTAATTTTAATATAGTAATAAACATCATAAAACATCGAACATGAATAGTCTCCAGATATCTAATGAAATTATCTACATCATATAAATTTATTTATAATTTTTAGGTATTAAATAATTATCATTAATTTTGACACAATAGGGATGCAGAAATTATTTATTTAGTGAAAAATCAATAAAATAGTTTTTATTGAAATATTAATAAATATCAAAAGGCCCAAAAATCTGCACAGAACTTATTATTAGTGTATCTATAAACCCTAATCATCCATTGGTCTAATTGTGGACCATTTGGATCCTTATTAAGATGATTATGACACTTATATTATTTTATTTTAAATGATGCCAAAGTTGTCACCTTTATAATTTAATAAATATAACAATTTATATATAGTGATTTTAAGATGCTAAATTCGATTAAAAGTATTATTGTGAAAGGTAATAGTTTTATCTTCATCATAGGATTTTATTTTTTATTTTTATGCAACAAATAAGTATATTAAATAATTATACAAAAAATGATGTAGTTAAATATTGTATTAAGAGATAAACCAAATAAATGGTTTTAAAAATAATAAAATAAATATTATATGAACTATTTAATGTGATCCACTAATTTTCTAGATATGTATGACCTTTTATGAATCTATTAAAGGTTTTAGTTCTAACATATCTTCTGTATTTATTTTATTTAAATTCAAATAAATGAATAGTGTCAAAATTGACACTATTGTTATTTTATAAAAATAATATATTATAAATTTTTTTAAAAATAAAAAAAATATTTAAAAATTGTAAATTAAACTTTATATGGTAGAAAATGTTATAAAGTATCCAATTATGGACAATTCACAACAAATAAGTAATTTTTTGTTACAATTTAAAATTTATAATGTTATTACCACAAATAAAATTAAATTGATTAAATAATGATAAATCAAGTTGATAATGTTTAAAATAAATACCTAACATGTCTAAATTTGATTGGTTGATGAGACTAAAACCCTATCTCATTTAATCTTCGGATATGAGTCATTTTTTGGTCGTTTTTTAAGTGGGGTTAGATTTATTATAAATTAATATTTTTAAGAATTCCAAAGGTGCCCCTCTCCTCCCTTATAAAAGGGCACCTCCTCCCTCTCTTCCTCACACCACTTTGAGCATTCAAGCTCGGACAACCCCTGCCAAATTCTCTTCTCCACTTCCCTAGAAACATCCTATAGGTCCTGGTATTCTTCAAAAACCAATTTTAGTGCCCTAAGAGGAGGACTCAAAGAGGTGCTTCAAAGAAGAGCTAATGTCCATTACTGATTCTTTTAACTTTATATCTTCTTCCACTTCTTCTTTTTTAGTTGCTTCATTATGAGATAATAACATCAGTATCAATAAAATTCTTATATGTTATTATAAGTATGAAACAACCATATTTCACCATCTATCCATCCAACGGAAAATGAAATCACCGCGCGTGCGTACGTACGGAATACCGTCTCCACGCTGTGGTGTAATCTATTTTCCACCACCACCTTACCTGGATGGTTATAAGGGTGAAAGTAATGAATATATATGATTATTGTAAAGTGATATTGATTCTGTAATATTATACATACACTTTAATACAATTCCAAGATCTTGGGAATGATATCATCGCTTGTGCGTACGTACGGACTACCGTCTCCACGATGCGATGAGATTCACTCTCCATGTTAACCATTCATGAATGATTATAAAGTATATATAATGAATAATAATTAAATATATGAAATAATAATGATACTGGATTTATGTATATATATATATATATATATATGTATGTATGTCATTTACTTAATTCCATTCAATTGAAAAGGGAAACGAAAACAGCGTTCATGCATACGTACGGCCTACCGTCTCCATGAACAGTGCATTTCTTTCCATTTATCGATATATTATATATATGTATATTATGAATATATATTATATATAAATCATGTTTTATATTATTGAATTAATTAATCATGATCTAAGTTATCATATGAATAATTACAAGTCAAAACACGGATGACAAATGAAACGATTTTACCCAAAACGCTCTTTAACATGGAATTTACAAAAGAACGGGAAATATAAAGTCATAAGTGAACCATATATGATATCATAACAATAAATATGATTCTGTAATAAGTCAATGACATTATTTAAATCATTATTTAGGAGGTTCGGATACGTACAAAGCATATCGGACCTAAGGTAAGGGATAATTTTGCAAATCTCATTTTTTATCTGAGATTGCTTATTCGTAAGTATTTACTGGGGTTATTGATATCATCCATGTACATGTTTTATAAAATTGTATTCATGTATGTTTAAAGTCATTTTTTACCCATTTTTACTTTTACCCCATGGTGTGGAAGGAATCATTATTTTATTTACCCTACAAGAGACTTTTTGACTTTTTCGACAAAAGTACGAGAAGAATGTTATTTTTAACGTATACGGCATGAAAGGATTTGTACTGTTTTATAAAGCCTTATTTTCATGAAGCTTCCTCCAAAAGATTTAAATAATATTTTAAACAAAATCCTATTCTTTTAAAATTGCATGGCATTTTGTGAAAAGAAAATGATTTTGAAGAAGAAAGGATATTTTCCTCAAGAATTCGTTTCAAGTCTTTTATCAAAAACCATTTTTCATCTAAGATAACATTATTTCATATGTGTATGTTTCAAGTATAATGTCTCTATGATTTACATGGTTTCACTTTTCTTATTATGAAATTATATCTATTTCTTTTATATGGATTATGTGATGATGGGATGATGTTTATGAAACCCATTTTATTTATTGGGTTTTTATGAATGATGTATGTTTATTTTTTTGGAAAAAGTAAGAATGATTTCATTATGAGATGGGTGGGAACTATATCTCCCTCCAATGAATTGGGTAAATATTTTATATCTCATGAGATAGACATGGCTGGAACGGAAAGTTAAACCAATTCAGTAATACAGGACTGGAACAAGGAGTGAACTCGATTCAGAAAGGGACTTTGTCCACTAAGATGGTCTTGGCAACAATGCCTTGGATAATATGGAAATAATATCATGTGATTAATGGTTTCCACAATTACATGTTTTATTCCCATGCTATTTTATCATTCATAATGTTTCTTTATGATCTATGCCTTACGTACTTCAATGTTTTATGTCATTGCTCAAGCTTTTGATGTTTAAAAATTATGTTCATGTTTTTATGTTCAAATGTATATGGTATGTTTTATTTTATCCATGCTTACCCTTACGGAGAATTTGAGCTCACCCTTTTTATGTTATCTTTTCCCCAAGACATAAATAAAGGTTTTAGGTATGAAAAAAAGGGCAAGATCGTTATGGGAGATGTTGAAGATCTTTCACCAAGATTAGAAGATTACGTTCCGAGTTTCCAAAGACACTAAACTATTACGGTCCTTGAGTTTTGATTTTTTTTTTATGTATTAAGTATGCCGCAAAAGTAATGTATTGTCCATGTACGTCAAGCTTCGGGTCTCTACAGTTGGTATCAGATGAAAGTTTTAGTTAAACTTTGGAAACTAGGATGTGAGAAGTTTAGTGAGATCCCTAGAGATATTTCTAAGGTATGTCTAGGGATGTCCCTTAGGTAAGTATAAGTATAGGTTATAGTCCTAGAATTACGGTAATGATCTTAGAATTAAACCTAAGATGTTAGATATTTAATGTACTCCCCCTTTATTATATTCTTTTCCCCAGCATGATTTTTGCCTCTCACACTATTCTTTTTGGGTTTTAGACGATGGCTGGAACCCGAAAGAACCGTGTTGATCCATGAAATGGACAATGCAATGATTGTCCTCCTGAAAAAATACATTTTATGGGAGATAGAGTGAAAAATCTTATTTCTATACTTACACAAGCTATGAATCATTCTGGACTTCCAAATGAGTGGAGAAGGGAACAATATTCTATTGAGTCCTTCATGAGGCAACATCCACCTTCTTTCAGTGGGTTTTCTGATCCACTTGTTCTTGAACAATGGATCAGTACCACTGAAAAGATATTTTCAGTTCTTCAATGTTCTGAACATGATAAATTCATCTTAGCAGTATATCGTTTGGAAGGTGAAGCTGATCAATGGTGGAATCTTATCAAGAATACGAGGCCAATAGATGAAATTGAGTCCATGGAATGGGATGAGTTCAAGAACTTATTTTTCAATAAGTACATCCCTCGTATTCTTCAAACAAAGATGGAGAAGGAGTTTCTTGAACTAAAGCAAAAGGATGATGAATATGTTGGTGTATACGAAGCGATTTTTACAAGGCTTGCAAGGTATGCATCTGGCTTTATCATCCAACCAGAAAGTAAAGTTGATCGATTCTTCAGTGTCTTAAAACCAAATCTTCAAAGGGAATTAGCTATAAGAGACTTCAATAGATATGAAGAAATTGTGTGTTGTGCTATCAAGGTATAAATGGATGTTGGTTTTACTTATCCATCTCATAGTTTTGACAAGAAATGAAAGATGGAGTTCAAGGAGAAATCTCAGAATAATGGTTAAAAGAAGATGAATGTTTCTTTATGATCAAAGTTTGGGATGAAGCATGGTGGATATTTTCTTAAAGGGACTAGAAACAATTTTAAGTGTGGAAAATAAGGTCATCAAGCAGCTGAGTTTCGATGTAATGGAAAAAGGGTTTCTAATGATGTGAATAAAGAAAATACTGCAGAGAACGCACCACCAACACTTCAATGATTCAAGTGCAAGGAAATGTGGCATTATGCTAATAAATTCCCTATCCAAGGGTTAGTGATGATCGACATGAGCAACCACATAAGGAAAAGGACAAAGGGAAGTCACATGCGATCACTATTGGCGATGTTGAATATGACAACGATGTGGTGGAATGATTAAGTGTTTATGTAATGGGATTCCAAAATAATGTTGTATATAGTATCGTAGAATAATGGAATATTTATGTATTGGTCTATTGTGGTTTTTCATAATTTTATGGTGCCAGTAACCATGGAAAGTGCTTCAGTTATTTTTGGAAAAAAGATGATATGTGCATAACGAAGGGATAAGGAGAAAATGAAATGTTTGACAGTATTCATGAGCTCATGACGGATATAAGGAAACAGTTATATCATGGTTTGAGGTTTTGGTATGTGAAAAGAGATAACTTTTGACAGCACTCATGTTTTCACTAATATTTAATGGGTATTAATTTTTCAATAGAATACATGATTAAGGCCTTAGAATGTTTGGAATGTGGCCAACAAGATCATATCTCATTATATCTGGGGATCAACGATGGTATTAACATGCTTGTTATATGAACTCTTTGGTAATCGTTTTCAATATAATATGAGATTGGACACCAGTATTTTGGATAAGCCTAAAGATTGGAATGGATTATGTTGGACATAAGTTATTATTGTTTAAGGATAGAAGTTTTTTCGATATTATTGATGGGATGTTATAGTAATTTAGTTTTAGAAAAAGGGAAACCTATAGGATGGGTGACAGCCCATCGTGTCAGAAAAGGCTGTGGGAATCGAACCTACAACCGAAGTGCGACTGGCCTTTATCACCTACCACTGGCCTACAGGAAGTCCCTCGTTAGTAGAAACTAGTTTTATTTTATTAAGCGGTATGATATATGAAGAATATGTTCATTTTTGGAATCATATATGATTAACTTCACCATAGATGGACTTATGTATATTTGATAACTTTTTCTTGAAATAGTTGGAATGACCCATCATACTATCACATGATCTGCTAACTCTTCATGAATAACAAATTTAACTTCATTTCCTTTAATAGATGAAGTGGAAATTGTTCAAAGAACGAACAACAGTGAGATTGTACTAAAATCAAGCAAGTATTTCTTCTAATTCAAAATCTTTAACTTTGGGGAAATGATATTGAAAACCAAAAATGTTTTCCTAGTGCTCTTATATCCGAGGAATCAGATGGTACCTTAGATCATCACAAATCTATGGATTTGTGATTGATGGCTTTTTCATAGCCATGTTCTCTACCACTCTCCATCAAGAACTTGATGGTTAGATTTCTCTTCCATATCCATATGTTCACCTATGTTCTCCTACGTGGAAACCCAGTGATGAGTTAATTTGGGTAACTGTTACATTTCATAATTTAGTTTTTAAAGCCCTGTTTATGTATTCCTTTTTACGATGTGGGTTTCTATTAAAGAAACTTCTGAGTAGTAAACCATTTATAACCCCAACGAATTTCGAGGGTGAAATTAATTTTAAGGGGGGTAGAATGTTACACCCCGAGATTTTATGAAAAATATTCTTTTTAATTTCATTAACGTCTTGTGTTGTACGCTACACAAAAAGGATCTTGCACGATATGCAACCCTGACTTGTCTTGCATTACATGCAATCGCGACCTTCCTCGATAGCGTGTGTTGTACGCAATACCAGGTGTTACTAAACAACGATATATTATTATAATATTATTATGAACTAGCCATTATGAATAGTATTAAATAAATTTTGAATTTTATAACATTATTATTCATCTTACACATTTTCTAAAACATTTTATAAGAACAAAATAAATTTTTTGGGTAAAATAAGTATTTTTAAAAAAATGCAGTTTTGCCGCCTTTTGATGGCGCACCAACTTTAAATCCAGTTTTTTACATGTTTATAAGTTCAATTTTACAAAATAAAATTATTCTTTGGAATAAGGATATAAAATTTTACCTTGGATAAAATTTTCATGTTATTCTGATAACATTCATATTTTAATGAATAGTAAAAACACGCTATATTTTAATTAAAAACAAATTTTTTCATTGTAATAACTTATGTGGTAAAATTATAATATTTAATGGTTTTAAAGTATAAATTGAATATGTTTTTAACATTTAATATAATGTATGTCATTAGCATTTAGTTTACCTTGAATTTGTAGGTTAAATCAATTCAGTCTTTTACAATGTTTTAAACAAAAACCCGTTTTCTTTCGACAACGGGACTAATTTTAATTTATTTTCTGCAACTTTTGTGTATTTAATTTGGAAAAATGGATTCCATATTTGGAATCAGTAGGTCCAAATTATTTTAATAAGCTACTTTTTATTTTTGGGCTTTATGAATAGTAACTACGGTAAATTTTATTTACCATAGTTAAAGGTAAATTGGGTAATTAAGGGTAAATATATGATTATAAAATTAACCTAACACCTGCCAAAATCCTATTGGAAGACTAAAAGTCGACAAATATCACCTAAGGTTTGGATTAGAATCATTTAATGGACTTTTGTCCATGAAAATAACTTAATTATTATTAAAACCAAAGAAAGTGACAACATGTCACTCTCTTAAATCTTATAAGTATATTAATTTTAATTTAGTGATAAACTTCACGAAACTTCAAACATGAATAGTCTCCAGAAAGATAATGAAATTATCTACATCATATAAATTTATTTATAATTTTTTGGTATTAAATAATTATCACTAATTTTGACACAATAGGGATGCAGAAATTATTTATTTAGTGAAAACTCAATAATATAGTTTTTATTGAAATATTAATACATAACAAAAGGCCCAAAAATCTGCACAAAACTTATTATTAGTGTATCTATAAACACTAATCATCCATTGGCCGAATTGTTGACCATTTGGATCCTTATTAAGATGATTATGACACTTATATTATTTTGTTTTAAATGATGCCAAAGTTGTCACCTTCATAATTTAATAAATATAACAATTTAAATATTGTGATTTTAAGATGATAAATTTGATTAAAAGTATTATTGTTAAAGTTAATAGATTTATCATCATTGTAGGAGTTTATTTTTAATTTTTATGCAACAAATAAGTATATTAAAAATTATACAAAAAATGATGTCGTAATTATTTTATTAAGAGATAAACCAAATAAATGGTTTTAAAAATAATAAAATAAATATTATATAAACAATTTAATGTGCTACACTAATTTTCTAGATAAATATGACCTTTTATTAATCTATTAATGCTTTTATTTCGAACATATCTTCTGTATTTATTTTATTTAAATTCAAATAAATGAATAGTGTCAAAATTGACACTATTGTTATTTTATAAAAATAATATATTATAAAATTGTTTAAAAATCACAAAAATATTTAAAAATTATAAATTTAAATTTATATGGTAGAAAATTTTATAAAGTATCCAATTATGGACAATTCACAACAAATAAGTAATTATTTGTCATAATTTAAAATTTAGAATGTTATTATCACAAATAACATTAAATTGATTAAATAATGATAAATCAAGTGATAATGTTTAAAATAAATTCCTAACATGTCTAAATTTTATTGGTTGATGATATTAAAACCCTAGATCATATAATATTTGGATAAGAGTCATTTTTTCGAGGTTTTTAAGTGGGGTTAGATTTATTATAAATTAATATTTTTAAGAATTCCAAAGGTGCCCCTCTCCTCCCTTATAAAAGGGCACCTCCTCCCTCTCTTCCTCACACCACATTGAGCCTTCAAGCTCGGAAAAACCCTGCCAAATTCTCTTCTACACTTCTCTAGAAACATCCTAGAGGTCCTGGTCTTCTTCAATGACCAATTTTAGTTCCCTAAGAGGAGGTCTCACAGAGGCGCTTCAAAGAAGAGGTAATGTCCATTACCGATTCTTTCAACTTTATTTCTTCTTCCACTTCTTCTTTTTTAGTTGTTTCATTATGAGGTAATAAATTAAGTATCAATAATATACTTATATGTTATTATATGTATTAAAAAACCATATTTCACCATCTATCCATCCAACGGAAAATGAAATCACCACGCGTGCGTACGTACGGAATACCGTCTCCACGCCGTGGTGTAATCTATTTTCCAACACCACCTAACTTGGATGGGTATAAGGGTGAAAGTAATGAATATATATGATTATTGTAAAGTGATGTTGATTATGTAATAATATTAATACACTTTAATACAATTCCATGATCCTGGTAATGATATCATCGCTCGTGCGTATGTACGGACTACCGTCTCCACGACGCGATGAGATTCACTCTCCATGTTAACCATTAATGAATGATTATAAAGTATATATAATGAATAATAATGAAATATATGAAATAATAATGATAATTTATATATATATATATATATGTATGTCATTTACATAATTCCATTCAATTCAAAAGGGAACCGAAAACAGTGTTCATGCGTACGTACGGTCTACCGTCTCCATGAACGGTGTATTTCTTTCCATTTATCGATATATTATATATATGTATATTCTGAATATATATTATATATAAATCATATTTTATATTATGGAATTAATTAATCATGATCTAAGTAATCATATGAATAATTACAAGTCAAAACACGGATGACAAATGAAATGATTTTACCTAAAACGCTCTTTAACATGGAATTTACAAAAGAACGGGTAATATAAAGTCATAAGTGAACCATATATGATATCATAACAATAAATATGATTCTTTAATAAGTCAATGACTTTATTTAAATAATTATACTGGAGGTTTGGATATGTACGAATCATATCAGACCTAAGGTAAGGGATAATTTTTCAAATCTCATTATTTATCCGAGATTTCTTATTCATATGTATTTACTGGGGTTATTTCTATCGTCCATATACATGTTTTATAAATGTGTATTCATGTATGTTTAAAGTAATTTTTACCCATTTTTACTTTTACCCCATGGTGTGGAAGGAATCTTTCTTTTATTTACCCTACAAGGTACTTTTTGACTTTTCTGACAAAAGTACGAGAAGAATGTTATTTTTAACGTATACGGTATGAAACGATTTTTACAGTTTTATAAAGCCCTATTTTCATGAAGAATACTCCAAAAGATTTCATTAATATTTTAAACAAAATCCTATTCTTTTAAAATTGCATGGAATTTTGTGAAATGAAAATGATTTTGAAGAAGAAAGGATATTTTCCTCAAGAATTCATTTCAAGTGTTTTATCAAAAACCATTTTTCATCTAAGATAACATTATTTAATATGTGTATGTTTCAAGTATAATATCTCTATTATTTACATGGTTTCACTTTTCTTATTATGAGATGATATCCATTTCTATTATATGGATTATGTGATGATGGGATGATGTTTATGAAACCCATTTTAATTATTGGGGTTTTATGAATGATATATGTTTATTTTGTGGAACAAGTAAGAATGATTTCATTATGAGATGGGTGGGACCTATATCTCCCTCAAATGCATTGGGTAAAGATTTTATATCTCATGAGATAGACATGGGTGGAACAGCAAGTTAAACTGGTTCAGTAATATAGGACTGGAACGAGGAGTGAACTGGATTCAGAAATAGACTTTGTCCACTAAGATGTTCTTGGAAACAATGCCTTGGATAATATGGAAATCATATCATGTGCTTAATGGTTTCCACAATTACATGTTTTATTCCCATGATATTTTATCATTTTTAATGTTTCTTTATGATCTATGTCTTACGTACTTCCATGTTTTATGTCATTGCTCAAGATTTTGATGTTTAAACATTATGTTCATGTTTTTAAGTTCAAATGTATATGGTAAGTTTTATTTTATCCATGCTTACCCTTACTGAGCATTTGAGCTCAACCTTTTTATGTTTTCTTTTCCCCAGGATATAAAGAAAGGTTTTAGGTATGAAAAAATAGGGAAGATCTTTATGGGAGATGTTGAAGATCTTTCACCAAGATTAGAAGATTACGTTCCGAGTTTCTAAAGACACTAAACTATTACGGTCCTTGAGTTTTGATTTTTGTTATGTATTAGGTTTTCCGCAAAAGTAATGTATTGTCCATGTACGTCATGCTTTGGGTCTCAACATTTTAATTTTCATTTTATGTTATTCCTTCATGGTTTTTACAATTCAATGTAAACAAAGTGGTAAGAGTTTCTTTATATAATATTATTGTTTATCAGGATTGTTTATGTTTATGATTCCATTGATTAAAAATATTATGATCCATATCTCAATAATTCTCATTAATTTTCTTATCATGTGGTTATTAATTATAAATTAAAATTTTGGTACAATTTTTCCACCATTTTTTACATAATAAAATTAAGAAACTGTTTTAAGAAAATTATACTTTATTTTTATGTTTGGTCAGAAATATGTTTACTTTCAAAATAAGTTTTCTTAAATATTTTCAAAAGTTTTGTTAAAAATTTCAAAATGATTCATTAAATTAATTTTTGAAATTTTTTTTATGTTTTCAAAAAAATCTTCATATATTTTTCCAATCAATGCACTTTTTGAGCTTTTTACATTACAAAAGTAATGTTCATTTAACATGTATGGCATGTACAGATATACCTGAAAATGTGAATGTAATTTATTTCAATAATAGATTAAAATTTTATATGGTTTTATTAATTAATTATTTTTCCAAATATTCTATAAATTATTTTTTTAAATGTTGTATTTCAAGAAAAACTGTTTTCAGAAATATTTTATGATTTAAATAGTTTTTCACACTGGAAAGTATATTTTACTCAACAAATGTTTTATATGATCTTTTGAAATTATTTCGAATCTAATTTGACATCTTTTAGTGTTACTCATGCCTTAATTAAGATATTATCCAAGGGTACCACTCAAATTCTTCCTCTGAATGTTTTATTTTTTGATGGAATTATGTTTATAAAAATAGTTTCTCTTATGTGGGTTATATTCTTATGAAATACATTTATCTTCCATGGGTTATATGCTTATGAAACCCACTTCTTTACCTGAGTTTTCTAAAGATGAAATTATTATTAAACCTATCACTTTTCAATAGGCTAAGATATGATTAAATGTTTATGATACCCATTTCATTTCACGGTTTATGATATGATGAATGTTTATGATACTTTGGAACACATATGTATGATTTCATTATGAGATGGGTGGGACCTATATCTTCTTCAAATTAATTAGGTAATGATTTATATAACTCATTAGATAGACCTGGCTGGATTGAGGAGTGAACCTAATATAGTAATATAGGGATGAAACGAGGAGTGATATTAGTACAGTAATATAGGGCCAGAAAGAGGAGTTAAGTTAATACAGTAAATGACATTTTATGGTTTTATTTCCTTGGCGATGATCCTTGACCAATATGGAAATTATTTTTTGTAGTTATTTTTGGGCAAAAAAATTATGTCTTATGCCAATTTTATTCTCTCAAGGATCATGTTCTTTGATTCCATTATGATTCATGTCTAATGAACTGCAAATAATGTTTCCAAGAATTAGGATTATGATCATTGATATGAAAATTATGGTTTTCAAATTTTAAGCTCACGTTCTCACACCCTTATGTTCATGTTATACTTACGTATCTCCCTTGATAACCCTTAATGAGAATCTGATCCCACCCTTTCTTATGTTGTCTTTCCCCATGTTGTAAAGATATGTATTGTGTATGATGTTTATAATATGGGTGATAGTTAAAAATAAAATAGTGGGATATTATGTAGTTAAATTATGGATCGTTTTTCATGTTTCTATTTTTCCAAAAGGCACTAAACTAATATAGTCTTTGGGAATGTGTTTGTGTAATTTATTAAATATTCTACAAAAATGATTTAATTTCTATGTATGAGAAGCCATTGTTTCTTCAATTTGTATCAGAGAAAAAAATTATCTAACCTTTAGAATCTTGGATGAAAGAAAACCATAGTGGGATCCCTAAGGACATGTACAAGGATAATTTTACGGGTGATTCAAAGTATATGAACAATTCCTATAATTTTGGTAAATGATAGATCAAATGGTTTCCTATAAATACATCCTTGTCTGGATAATATAAGTGTAGGTGGATCTTTCATAGATATACCTAGGGGTAACAACCCCAAAAAACACCATATTTACCTTGATTCTATCGAGAACTGGTTCACAATAATGGATCTTGATGCATAGCTAGATTGACTCTCCCAGGGTATATGATTTATAAATTCACCAAATTGTTATGAACCATCATCTTGGATTTAAATCAATGATCGCTATGACTGACCTAGAATGAACATAAGGTGTAATAGATTAGATGAGGTTTCATAATTTAGAAAACTTATAAGATATTTTATGATTATATAGTTCCCCACTATGATTATTGAATCTTACTCTATGCGTGTTGATTTTCATCAACGGGGAAACCTAAAGGAACCACGTTAATGCTGAGTACAATGGTCAATACAATAATTTTCCTTTTGAGAATCAAAATGTTTTGGAAAATGGAATGCAAAACCTCATTGTTATTCTCATAAAACATTATTAGGCTATGAATCTTGATAGACTTGAAATGAGAAAGGTAGGGAACTACATTATGTTGATTCCTTTATAAGGAAACATCCACCTTCTTTTAGTGGGTCTTTTGATCCAATAGTTTCTGAATAATGGATTTGTAACAGTAAAAATATATTTTCCATTGTCTAGTCTTATGAACATTAAAAATACATTTTGGTTGTCTTAAAATTTGAAGGTGAAGTAAATCAATGGTGGAATCTTAGGAAAAAGATAAGGAAACATGTTGAAATTGACTCCATTGATTAAGAGATTTATAAGAATTTATTTTTTAAAAATTATTTTCCTCGTGTCCTTCATTCAAATATAAAGAAGGATTTTTTTGAGTTAAAAAAGGATTGTGAATTTATTGGTACCTACGAGGTTAATTTTAAGGGACTTGTAACGTATTATTCTAGTAATATCATCCAACCTAAAGGTAAGGTTGATCCATTCTTCAGTGTCTTAAAACTAAGTCTCTAAATAGAATTAGAAATAAGAGACTTAATTTGATATGAAGAGATTTTGCATTGTTCTATAAAGGTATAAATGGAGGTTATAGTTAAATATCAATTTCATGATTTTGATAAGAAAATGAATATGGGGTTCAAAGGAAAATATAAAAACCATATAGAGAAGATGATTATCTTTTATCTACTCTCAAAGTTATGGAAGAATCCTAGAGGAAATTTTTTTAATGGGATTACTAAATTTTTTTATGTGTGGAATGAAAGGTCATTAGGAAATGGATTTCTGAAGTGATGGGAATAAGTTAGCTAAAAATGTGAATATAGAGATGGTGCACATAATTCACCTCAACAACTTAAGTGTTTCAAGTGTAAAAAGAATGGTAATTATTCTAACTAGTGTCCATAACTAAGGATTAATGAAAATGATTTAAGTTAGAAACCTCTTAAGCCAAGGGATAAGGGGATATCTCATGTGATCATTATTTCTATTAAACGGTTCCATAACAACATGGTTAAAGGTACAAATACCATCTACTCTAGAACTACTAATTTATTACTTGACTATGGATCTACACATTCTATCATATATAAAAAAATTACTAAGGGTATCATGATTATAGCCAAATAATTCGATGTAGACTTTTCAATGAAAACTCCTAGTGGTATGATGATCGTATCTCAAGACTATGATTCCTCTCTAGATGATTTTTTTGGTAATTTGCTTCCAACAAATAATATAATCATTCCTATGGTTGAATTTTTTGTTATATTAGTCATGCATTAGCTTTCTATAAATTTATCTCACATGAATTGTTGAGGTTTGGAATTAATTTTCGATATTCTAAACTAGATGATGATCATATATCAATGTGACGATAAGTATGAGATTATGATGGATATAAAATCCAATGTATTGGTCTTAATTTAAATTTAGAAGGGTTTATTGACTTTTATGGTTGGGGATAAATCTATAAATGATGATATTCCTATTGTTCGTGAATTTATTGATATATTTCTAGAAGATTTTCTAATCCACACAAAAAAAAATTGAAGTTGAGTTCTTAATGGAACTCATACCTGGTTTTACAATAGTTTGTAAGAATTCCTATAGAATATCCCTAATTGGGTTATAGTAATTGAAGAAAAATCTCTATAAAAACCTCAACAAAGGATTGATTTGGCCAAGTGTGTCACTGTTGGGATTACCTATTCTTTTTTTAAAGAATGATGGACTCTTGAGACTCAGAATTGATTATCTACAGTTGAAAAAATATCATAGTCAAACGCATGGAGCTAAATACTTTTCAAACATTAACCCTCATTTTGGATATCATCAATTCAGGTTTAAGAATAAGGATATACCCAAGATGGAATTTTGTACAAGTTATGGACACTATGAATATATAGTGATGCCATTTGGTCATACTACTGCCCATTATATCTTCTTTTATTTAATTAATAGAGTCTTTAGATATTACCTTGATTAGTTTGTGGTTATATATTCAAATAGTAAGGAAGTAAATTAAAGTCAATTTAGAATTATACTAAATACCCTAAGGAAAAACTATATGAAAAAATTACAAAAAGTGAATTTTGGCTGTACAAAGGTTTTATTTTTGGGTTATGTAATCTTAATATAGGGTATATAAGTATATACATTAAAGAATAATGATATTAAATGTTGGACCAGGCCAACCACAGTGAATATGATCTATATATTTCTTTGTTTAAGATGATATTATTGATGATTTTTGGATAATTTCTCACAGTTATGTAATATTATGAACAAGTTAACTCAGAAGGAAAGATATTTTCTCTCAGGGAATGAATTTGAGGAAATTTATAAGGAACTCAAGAGAATATTATTAAGCGTAATTATTCCTAGATTAACCTATAGTAGATATGGGTTTGTAATCTATAGAAATGTATCCTAGAAAGAATTGGGATGTTTTGTTATGTAGAATAACGTGGTTTTATTTTATACCTCATGGAAATTGATGATTCATGAGAAAAATTACCCAAATCATGATTTGGACTATACTATAGTAATTTTTACATTATAGATATAGTGGAATTATCATTATAGAAAAAATTGTGATGTATACACTGATCACAAAATTTTAAAGTATATATTCACATAGAAGGAGTTGAATATGAACCAATGAAGATATTAAGAGATGATTAAATATGTTGAGTCTTTGTACATTACCACCCTGAGAAAGTGAACAAGGTGGTCAATGATTTGAGTTTAAAGGAGGATGGTATCTTATCCATGATAATAACTACAAAATATCTGATATTTATGGATTTGTAAAGGATGTATCTGGAAATCCTAGAGGAAGGGAAAAATCTAATCTATCTTAATTTAATGTCCAACCATCTATCTATGTAAAGATTAAAGAGGTGCATAAGGAATATGTAGAGATATAAAATAATGGGAGAAATGTTCTTGAGTTTAACCTTGATCATGACTGAATGATAATTTTTAGGAACCATGAATATATTTTTTCTATACCATATTTAATGAAGGGCCTTTGATAGGATTCTCATAGTTCTTAATTATATATTCACCCTAAAAGTATGTAGACGTATAGAGATTTGAATGATTACATCAGGTGGGATGGAATGAAGAGAGATATCATAGAGTTTGCATCTCATTGCTTGGTATTCCATTAAAGTAATGCTAAATGGAAAAATCTAAGGGGATGTTCCATCCATTGACAAAACTATAATTAAAATGGGATATCATCATTGTGTCTTTTTTCATTAGACACCACAAAGAAACTAAAGGGAATAAAGTTATATCTATTTTAGTCAACATCTTTACTAAGGCATCATTACTCATTGCTATCAAAGAATATTTATTTATAGATCATCTTCCTATGATATACATTAATTAAGTGTTAAGATTTCATGGAGTACCACATTACATTGTATCTATTAAGGATCATAAGTTTACCTCAAATGTATAATGAAGTATTTAGAAAATTATTGATACAGAGTTGAGTTTTAGCATTGCATATCATCCTCAAAGATATGGTCAGTCTAAAAGAATAATTCAAACCCTAGAGGATATGTTGATATCCCGTTCATTGGATTTCAATGGCATTTGGTACCAACAGCTTCCTTTAGTTGAGTTTTCGTACAAAATAAATTTTAACCAAGCATTGAGATGGATCCTCATGAAATAATATATTGAAATAAATATAATATTCCCATGTGATAGAATGAGGGTGGAGAAATAAATCTATTATTACTCAATATAGATGAATAAATTGTCAAGAAGGTAAAATCCATTCAAAATCATATCAAAGAAGCTCAATGTTGGAAGAAACTTTTTTATGATAACCACCAGCATGATCTAGAATTTGAATTTAGTGCTAAGGGTTTTCTATGATTTTTTATAAGGAAGAAGGTTATGATATGTGGGAAGAAAGTGAAACTAAGCTTTAGATATATTGATTTATTCAAAATTCATGATCGCATCAGTATGGTATCATATCACTCAGTTCTTCCACCTATCCTCTCTCAAGTCCATGACATGTTCCATGTATCCTTCCAGAGGAAGTATATACTAGAACCTTCACATGTAATTAACCCTTATGTCATATCACTGGAGTAGGATCTTTCTTATTATGAACAACTGGTGGAGATTATAAATCATACAAAGAAAATTATATGATACAATTCCACTCACCTAATCAATGTTTTGTGGTGAAACCACCAATTTGAGGAACATACCTAGTAAATTATGTATATAATGATCCATAAGTGTCCTCGTTTATTTTTCTGAAAACTTTTGAGGGTGAAATTCATTTTAAGGGCGTTACATGAAACATTTATTTTCTACAAAACAACAATTAATTATTATAATTATTTAAAAACGACAGTTATTACCTAACCATTAAACTTACAAATATGGAAATAAGTACTCTTTAACTATAATTTATTACATTTTTATATAAATAAAATATATTTATAATGAAATATATAATTGTTTTAAAGCCATTATATTTTTTGAAAATATAATTTTCCTAAAAGAACAGCATTTTATATCATTATGTGTATAATAATAAAATTAATTTTTTACACTTTTAGAAATTTAATATGATAAAATAAACTAAATTTTATAAAATGTAATTTTAAAGTTATATTATTGTGATTTTTTGTGATTTAAATGAAATATTTCATATTGGGATGAATAATGAAAAACATTGAATATAAAATGAAAACTGACTTTTTGTTTGATTTATTTATAAATATAAATTGTTTTTTAAACTTTGAATAATGTATAATTAGTTCAATTATAAATCCATAAATCTAATTTAGTTCACTTCAATCAAATTTATATTGAAATTTGATAATAAAACATTTCTATCTTTTGGACATTTTCACTTTAAAAACTAGTTTCCTCATCCTGTCTACAGGATTAAATTTTTAACTGATTTCTTGAAATTATGTTAACTAAATTTTAAGAAATGGATTCCAAATTTTTAATCATAATATTTTATAATTTATAATAAGTAAAACTTAATTTTTGACCATAGTGATTAGTGAAAGCAGTTAAAATTAATCATGTCGGTTAAGAGAAAATGAGTTCAACAAGAAACTAAACATTAAACTTAATGGGAAAATGTCCAAGAAACTTATCCAACACCCACTCTATAGCCAAATTGGTACCTTTTAAATTCATAGTTAATTTTGTTTTCATTATTAAACCCTTTTTTAGGTAAAAATGTTGGTACGCCTAAATTTCTTTTAAAAATGTCAAGTGTGTCCTCTCCTAAACTTATAAAAGGTCACCACATATCCTCCTATATCCACACCATAAAGACCAATTAGTTAGTCCAATACCTACCCAAATCACGTCTAAAATTCTCTCCCTTAATCCTATAATCCTTAAATTGGGTAAAATGTAACCAATTAATGCTTTTGGTGCAAACCAAAAAGATATACCTCAAGAAGAGGTTAAATTCATCAATGAACAATTTTGATTTATTTTTTCCTCAGAACCATTTAATTATTTTAATATTTTGATTAGATAATGAAAATAGTATATTTAATATAGTTAAATATTGTTATTTTATGTTTATGAACTACAACCACACACATATCCAATAGATGGGTTTGGAAGTCATCGTTTTTGTGTATGGTGGATTACATATGCAAACTAATATATTTTTTCCATTACCTCCAATCAGGGTTCTGATAAATTATGTACATGCAATTTGTGTACAATATTAATTATTTTTATGATTTTATTATGATTTTTTAGTTTTAATATCTAACATAACTTCATTTTTCAAATTTTGAGGGAAGACGATACGGTCATTTGGGTATACGGTGGACTACCACTACGTGAAGCAATGTGATTACTTTACACTTTATATAGAATATATTAAGAATGATTTTAATTAAAATATGTGATATATATGACATAGAAAATTATTCTATAATTTTACTATCTCATATAATTTATGTTCTTTAAATCTGATGAGAAAATGAATACAGGGTTCATTTGTATGTACACCCAACCGTCTCCATGGACGATGTATTTCATTTCATATTTATATATATTTTTAGATTATTATAAATAAATATATACTGAATATAATTATATTTATATAATAGTTATATTTCTTGATATTATGATATTATTATTAAATTAATAGTACCAAAAATTATAACAAATCAAAATATATACAAAAAAACAAAATGGTTACTACCCAAAACGAAACTTTTAAAAGAAACTGTTAATAAATAAATAATAAAATGTCATAAGAAAATAATATATGGTGTGACATAAATTAATATGGTTATATAATAGATTTATAATAAAATTATAAATATTATACATAGTTATTTAATAACTACAACTGATTTCAATACTTAAGGTACGAAATTTATGTCTCACTTTTATTTTCTATGAGACATAAGAAATATTCACCATCTATTTCTTATATGAGGTGTGTATAAATCCCATGGATGTGTTTTATGATTATTATATTGAGAATTATGTGGAATTAAAAATCTATTTTAGTATTTATATTTCAGGGGGTTTATTATTAAAATGATACAAAAGTAGTAATGGGATTTTTCACCCAATTTTCCTTTTTGAGATGTGTGTTGTGTTATGCACCTATATTCTTTCATGAGGTGTATATATAGACCCCTTGAAATTTAATATAATTACTGTTTTCATCCTCATGAAATTTTACTTTTATTTTATTTTATTCTTTATGGGGTTACTATTCAAACTTACCAAAGTAGTAAATGATTATTACTACAATCTCATCGTTTACCGGGATTGTTTATGATTATACTTCAATTGATGAAATATTTGGATCCATGTATCCAAGAATATCATGAATTGAATTATTTTTTATTTATTAATTATATATTATTGTAATGGTACCATTTTTTCACTCTTTGGTACTTAATATAATTAATTAAATGTTTTTAAGAAAACAATACATTATTTTTATCCTCAGCTGGAAAACTGTTTTCTTTCAAAAACCATGTTTCCTAAAAATAGTTTTAAATTTTTTTTTAACATAATAAAAATTATTTATTAAATAAATTATTTCCCAATTTTCATTTTAAAAAATTAATGGAATTTTATTGTAATTTTCTGATCAAGTCAATTTTCTAAACCGTTTACAATGAAAAGAGGAATTCTTGTTTAACATGTACGTATGTACAGATTTAGAAAATGTTGTAACTATCTTTTCTTTAAATATTACTTTCAAATTTAATAATGTTATTTTTAAAGAAAATATTTTTCCTATTATTATAAAAAAAATTATTTTTCTTAAATTTGTTATTAACGAAAAAAAATTAAAAAAGGTTTATGTTTAAAAATGATTTTTCAAAACAGAAAAGATATTTTCCTCAAGAAATGTTTAAAATTATTTATCAAACTTATTTCCCTTATAATATAACATCCATTTCTGTTACTCGTGCCTTATTGGGGGTATTATCCAAAGGTAAAATTTATATTTTTTTATGAATGTTTTGTGTTTTGATGGAATGAAGTTTATGAAACATGGTTCTCTTCTACAGTTTATTTTCTTAGAACACCCACTTCTATTCTATGGCTTATATTCATAGAAAAATGCTTCTATCCAAGAGTTGTGAAATGATGAAATGATTAT
The DNA here is from genome assembly GCA_963277665.1 of Viscum album. Classification (NCBI taxonomy): domain Eukaryota; kingdom Viridiplantae; phylum Streptophyta; class Magnoliopsida; order Santalales; family Viscaceae; genus Viscum; species Viscum album. The sequence goes on from OY728150.1 coordinate 528,363,722, forward strand.
CAAACTTGTCTATTTTCTTGAGGTTAATTTATTATGAAATATTCATGATTCCAATTTCATTTCATGGGTTATGATATGATTAATTTTTCTGATCTTATAGAATATATATGTATGATTTTATAATGAGATGGGCAGGACATATATCTCCCTCCAATGAATTGGGTACAAATTTATATATTTCATGAGATATACATTGATGTAATGGGGAGTGAACCACATAAAGTAATTGAGGGGTGGAATGATAAGTGAAATCGATATAGTAATAAAGGTCTAGAATAAGGACTGAAGTCAGTAAAGAAAAGGACATTGTCTGCAATGATGGCCTTGGAAGTGAGCCTTGACCAATATGGAAATGATTTTCTATGCTTATGTGTATTCCATAAATTTATTTCATATGAAAATTTTATGTTCTCATGTCTCATGTAATTTGATTCCATTATAATTTATATCTTATTACCTGTTATTATTTTTTGATGACTCATGATTATGATATTTGATATCCAGGTTATGGTTCTCAAATATTATTCTCTTGTTATGATACAATTACGTTAATGTTATGCATATGTATCACCCTTGTTTACCCTTACTGGTCATCTGATATCACACTTTCTTATGTTTTATCCCTAGGTTATGAAGATATGTATTATGTATGATGAATCTAATAAGGGTGATAGTTATGAAAAACATTGTGGGAGATGATATAGTTCGGGACAATTGTTTATGTTTCCATGTTTCCAAAGGCACTAAACTAATACAGTCTTTGGGCCTACATTTATGTAATGAATTAAATATTCCACAAACTTGATATAATTTCTTTGTATAATTATCTTGGGTCACTTCACATTTGGGTTATGTGGATAGGAAATTGACAAGTGATGGGATGAGTGATGAGGGGTAATTTGTAGGTAAACATTAATTATTCAGTTTGGTTTTATATTATTCTTGGGAAGTTCGTTCATCAATATGGTTAGATTAGATGTTTTTTTAAATTATTTTCAATATGATATATAGTTTATCAATTTATGTTCTATTATGTGATGTTTTATTTATTTATAATTTTTTATACTCTATTTATATATTTCATTATATTTGGATATTTTTTTCTTATCCATTTACATCGAGTGTATGAATGGGTCATAACAGATTTTCGGGGGGGAGGACCCTTAGTTGATTTTCATTTATTTTAGAGAGACTATTCTACTATTTGTTTCTATGATTCCCAATTACTATTTTCTAGACCATGGGAATCAAGAATTACCATTTATCATTTATGTGATCTAGGTCATGTGATGAGTTAGGTCAAACAGAGATGGTTTGTGAAGTAATTACATAAAATCTAAGGTTCATCCCAGGGAGACTAGGTTATTGGAAATATCTTATGTTATATGGGTATGTCAACATAGAAATGAGATTTGGGTAGTTTCATAACTCAACAATTAATTATTAATAGGTGTTTGATCACCACCTTACTTGATGATACATGAGTTTCCCTAAGAAGTTGAGGTTGTTTTAGTTGGATTTATTTTTATATTTTCATATGAATAATTGGCCCTGTGTGGGTTGTTTTGGGATTCTTCTGATATTTTGGGTTTATATTAAATGGGGTAAAGGTTTCTTGGTTATCTCTCTCAGTCTAGAAAACTGTGTGAATCCCCTAGGCACATATTTATGAGATTTTTATAGAGTTTGACACATGGTTGGAACACAGTCAACCAAAAAATATAAGAAACTCATTCACATCTTTGCACCCATTGGAATAATTTTTAAAAACTCCCTTAGAACTCAAATGGGTGGTTATAGTTTCCTTCATTAATTTAATATAAATCTACGTGATTTTTACCATGTGTTGGTTATTATGGATTGAGATTTATTAGATGATTGTGAAATTCTTTGTTTATGTGTATATTGAAAAATGTGTGTTTGTGTAAAATAATAAATATGTCAGATTGGAATTTAATATTAATGAAATTGTTTTAGTTCTATGTCTTAAAAACTTGTTTGGGGAGAGAAAATGATACCCTCAGTTTCATTTTAGAAACTTTTGGCTTTTATGGAATATTCGGAAATTCTTAATAGGTTCTTTATCAAATGACCCATTTATCCCAATCAATGTTATTATTATTTTAAATGCGGTGATTTTTTAAAGGTAATTGTGATTTTTAATTTAAATTCGAGTGTTTAAGGGTGTGTGTATTTAAAATGAAACATCAGTTTTGAAATGGAATTTTGTAGTGGTTTATACCAAGGAATTTTATTTTTTAATGGAATAGTTTTTCAAACATTTTAGAGTTTTATTTTTTTATTTTTTTTATAATTTTTTGATTAATTTTGGTAATGTTAGTCTACTGAATTTTATTTTATTCTATATAGATTTTTCCTCATATATATTCTTAAAAAATTAAATTTTGTTAGTTTGACTGATCATCATGATGGAACTTCCTACCATTTTGTAGTGGTTATCTCGTATTCAAAATCTTACAAGAATCAAGAATGAGTGATGGATATAGGATCTTTCTTACACTGAGACTACATAGAAGTTATGAGAACTTTTTTATCACCTTATTTTCATGGTGATCTAGGTCCTTTTGAGGAAATGGGGTGGTCATTTGGAATTTATAAAGCATTCAATTCTATATAAACTTATAGGAAATTATTATTTTTGGTTCAAGTGATGTTGAATAATCTAGGGGAAAGTAAGAGATAGTTTATTCTAAGTGGGAAGGTATATTTGAGTAGGGTTTTTCATTTCAAGGGATGATAATACATATTTTGTGCTTTTAGTGTTGAGCATCAGGTCAATTAAAGTCATCTTATTCAAAAATATATGATGGTATGTTATCTGTGTGGAAATTTAGGCCATCATTAGATGACTTTTAAGTTAATGTTATTGGAAAATAAGATATCATGGGTGGTTTTGGCCTTTGTCTTACCCTTTTCTTGGGTCATTTTTAGTATATTTTGTTTTTTTATTAGACTATTTCTCTCTCTAATGATATGTAGTTGTTGTTCTTTGGATGTTCTCTTATAAATGGTAATCGTATTTTCTTCTAATTTTTCACTCAATACATAGTGGTTTCTATTTATTGTTTATATTTTTATCTGATTTATGTGATTTAGGTGAATTTTGGATTCTTACATACCTTGTTAATCTGGTTGATTTCTCTTTGGGTTTTTGTGTTCTTGTGGTTTAAAAATAGGGAGTTTGGAGTATTATTGGTTAAACATGGGAATACCTGTGGGAATATCATTGGGTGGCTGGGATTGACTGATATCTTATCAGGTTGGGAAATTGATAGTGTGAGATATTCTTTTAATAATCTCCATGGGGTGATTTTTTTTATAGGGTCTTGAAGTAACTTCTATGATTATAATCACTTGATATCTAGAACCTATGTGGTTTTAGATGAGAATTATTGTTAACTATGATTTTTATTGGGTTTTAGAGATAATTCTATTATGGATGATGGATTTTTTAGTGGTTTATGACTCTCATGTTTTCATTCTATGTGTGGTATTTGGTAGTTTTTATCTCTATGTGCCAATTACATTTCAACATCCATATTTTAGATAAATTATAATTAATGGGGGCTATATTCTATGTCACTGTCCCTTTTGTGTCTCATATCTTACATTTTTTGTTTTTTGTTTTTTGAGAATTTTTAGAGCATTATGTCATTACTTTGTTATCTTAGAAAATTGTTTGTGTTCCATTCATTCTTTATTAGACTCGTATTGATGTTCTCAAATCCACCTAACTCTTGAAATAAGGTATTATAATGTTCATTTTTTCACTCAATCTTTTTTCACCATGAACTTTTTTTTGGGGACAAGTGGTATTATGGGGAGAATTATCCCACACCCATGTCATTTTTGTCTTATTTATCAATTAATTTGGGATACTTTAACTCATTAGTAGTGTACCCTTTGTTTTTGTTTTTCCGAATCCCTAGTATTAGAGTTTGAGTTATTTTTGACCTCACCGCATCATAACATATAATTACATTGGGTATGGTGTCACCTATAGAAACTGAAATAGCTAGAGCACCTCTAAAACACTTGTAGTAGAGATATTTGTTTTGTTGTGGGTCTCTCTGAGAAACTTGTAAGGGGTGGAATGGTATATGTGAGTAAATGGTGGTGGATTTACATGGAAGTTTCTTAAAAATAAAAAAATTTAAGGCAACTAGGGCATGTTTTATTTCCTCTGGCTATTATGGGGGGGACCATGGGAACTACCATGCCATTCTATATGGAATAGTGGGTAATCACACACCCAATAAATAATTTCAATCAAGGATGAGGATTTTTATGATACCTTGGTATTGTTTCCATCCTAGGAGTAAACCATGTTATCCTCAAGGATAACCAAGTACTGGTGATGCATTTTCCATTTTTTAATCATTCATAGTGTGTGTTGTACCCCATGTCATTTTAACAAAATTTTGGCCTCTTTTATCCCACATTTTATCATATTTGAATCCTATAGAGATCATTGGAGGACTCTACTTCATGAACTAGTGTTCTTAACCCCCTTATTTTTATTCCAAGTAATTCTTTACAGAGGTCCCTCATTTGTTCTTCTTTTTTCTTCATATTTAATTTTACTTACATTTATTATGAGTTTATCTTTCTCTAGAGAACCCTAATTCCATGTGTTAATGAATTAGGGTTATTATATTGATCAAATGAATGGTATTTTGGTTGTTTCGTATTATTGGGATCATCCACATCTTCTATATTTCTTTTGTCAACGATGGAAAAGAATTATTATTTTTTATGACCTAATTCATGCTCATTTGAGGTAGGTGTTTTTATAAATTCTCTTTATCTTCCATGTCTTTGCGTACCCATTTATGTTAAATGTTTTATTTGTAAAACAATATTTAGATATTTTAGTTCAAATACGTTTTATATCTATTTCAAATAGGCTTATCACATTTGAAAAAAGGTATTTAGTTATTTTGGGGTTTTTATGGTTTTTTGGAAAACCAAGTGTCATAAAAATCTCTTAAAAGTTTTTTTAAAGAAATAATTTGGATTATAAATGGATTTAACCTTATTTGGGACTTTAAATGGATAAATAATATTGTTTTATATTTTTAATAGGTTTAATTAGAGAAAAATGGCTTCCTTAAAAGTCTTTATTGGTTTTTTAGGTAATTATTTTCCATGTTTTTTTTATAAAGGTATTACGAATGATTTTAAAAGACTTTAATTATATATTTTTTTAAAATTGAATTTTAGGTACTTTGAAAGGGTTCTAAAATAGATAAAAATATTGGACCCTCTTGGTGCCCCTTTTCTTAATTTTTCTTTATAGTTAGTGTTTTATGTTTGAAGAGACTTTTTGATGGATGAAAAGGGGTTTTTTATTCTAAGGGTGTGGGAGTTTAGATGGGATTTATACTTTATTTTTAAATTGAACTTTTGGAATGAATGATATTTCACCTATGAAATTTTTTTGGTCAGGGGAACTAGGAAAGCTAAGTGGTAAGTCCATATTTATGCTACACTAGATAGATGCACACTATCAGTTCCCCACTTATTGAGTTATAATCCAAGGAGTGTGGAGTTTCCTAATGAAGTTAGGTGTAGTCTAGTCGTGAAAATTGTGTAAGGATATTATATTAGTCATAAATGGACCCATGTATGGTAAATCTAAATATTGACTCATATTATGACCTAAAGTAAGGCCCTTGACTCATATTCCTTGATTTGTGGGTTGAAATAGGGGATTCTATTGACACTCCTTTTATATCCATTCTTGAAAAAAATGTGGGGAACTTATGTATCAAACATATTTTGATATTTTATCACATGATTTCAAACAATTGATCAAATTATTTGTGCATTGTGATTGGATTTTCTATTGAATTTTGGAAATTATTTTCTAGAGGGTTGTTTAAATGAAAAAGGGTTATTTTGAATGCCATACATGGTTGAATGAAATTTTTTCAAAGTTATAATTTTTATTTAACGAAATGTGATTTATATTTTTTTTAATAAAAAGGAATTACCTCAATTTGGTTTATAGAATAACAATATTGTTTTATAAAATATGAAGGGTTTATTATTTGAATTGTTAAATCTGTTATAGGAAAACCTATTTTCAAATCATATTTCATAAAAGTATAATTTTTTTTTCTTTTTAAAGTAATTTCATAAACTCTTTAGAAAAATCAAATTAGGTTTTGTTTGTGAACACTCTACAAACACCATTGTATGTATGATTTCTGTATGTTTCTCTTTTAGGTCTCTCAATATTTTATCTCTTTCTTATTTTTTATTGTGGTTGGAATAATGGAAAATTTACTCGGGTTGGGAGGAGTGACTAGGGGTAATGTGTAGGTCACTAGTATTTATTGGGTTTGGTTTTATGTTACAATTGGGATATTTTGTATTGGCATAGTTCTCATATATTAATCTTTTGATTAATTTTTTGTATGATATATTTTCTTATTTTATCATGTAATTTTTTTATGTTTTATTAATCTCTACTCTGTTATACAATGTTTATATATTTATTTTTATTTGGATATGTTTATTCATGCGTATGATTTTTTGGTCTACAGATGGATTGTGAAAGATTTTAAATGTAGAAATACATTAGTCTATTTTCATTTTATTTGGTGAAACCATTCCTATGATTATTTCCCTTATTCCTAGGTACTATTTTCCAGCCTATGGTGATTGTGAATTTCCTTCATTCAATGTTGTGATTTAGGTTAGGTAATGAGTCAAGTTGACATAGACCAATTGATGATAATACCATGCACTTATTGTAAAAACCTATATAATGTTATAATAATTAATTTTTATATATTAAAAATAATAAATTAATTAAATTTTACATATTTATATTAAATATAATAATATTAGGTAATTTTTCATTAAAAATGAAATGATCATTAATTCTAACCAAATTGAGTTTTCATAGAAAAAAATTTTTTATTTAAAAACTTTAATAAAAAATTATATAATTTTAATATGAAAAAATAAACATAAATTTTTAATTCATCATGTAAAAATTATCATAGGATGAAATTTTCAAAATTTCTTTGAAAAGTTATATTTTTCAATGAATAGTTGAAATACAGATTTCTATTAAACATTGTCTTTTTTATTAAATAATATAAAAATTTCTATGATATTTTTGATTAGTATTAAAATGAAATTATTTTATTTTGATTAAATATACTCCAAATAATTTCATTGTAATCAACATTATACTATAATTTTTTATATAAAAAATTTTTATACATAAAAATCATTATTTGAAAACCTAGTTTTCAATATGTTTTGCAAGTTTAATTTTAAATTAAATTTGACCACTTATCTGAATTTAATTTGATAAAATGGATTAAATATTTTGAATAAGAATAATTAATAACAATTAAAATGTTAAACTTACTTTTTATACATCATTTATAGTAAAAATAAGAAAAACAATCTATTCGTGGTTAAGGTTATTACAGGATTACCAGAGGGTTAAACATAAGTGATAAGGCTTAAAATGACATATAAACATATAAAAACTATATATTATAGAAATATTTAGACCCTATATAATCCCATATGAATATGTTCTATTTTTTATCCATTTTTCTGGAGTAAAAATATAACATATTTCAATCATTTTGAAAACTTTATGTGTGTCCTATCCCCCTACTATAAAAGTACACTCAATATCACCTTCACTACATGCTTATAAAGCATTTTCTATCATCCAAGACCTACCCAAATCCCTTTATATCATCCCTATCCATTTCATTTAGGATCTATATTGATCATAAAACTAACCTAGGAAGTATTTACATAAAAATTTAATGAGCTTGTTTGAAGAATAGTTATAGTTCTTAACATGACGTTTTAGTTTTTTTTATATCTACATAAAACATTTTTCAATATTAATAAAATAAAAAAAATTAATATATTAAATTTACTAAGACGTTTTTTATTAGTTTAATAACCTATATACATTTATTTCTTCAATAAAATGGGAAATTATGCCAGTTTTTGTGTGTACGGAAGACTATCACCTCCTGGATAGATGTAATTCATTTTCTATAATGGCCTCTAATGAATGGTTATAATGATATATTTCTTTAATATGTTTGATATTAAATACATTTTTATCATTATTTAAATATAACATATCATCTATTTTCTTACATTTCCATCAATTGAAAAATTATAACATTGCTAATGCGTACATGTAGATTAACACCTCTATGAAGTGATGTGATTCATTTTTTATGAAAACATCAAAAAAAATTGTATACATTTTTTTAAATATATTATATTATATTTATTATATAATAAAAATTCTATAATTTTAAAATTACACTTACCTTATTTCCCTCTTAATCTTTGAAAATTGAAATTATTATCATTTGTGCGTAAAACCGACTATCACCATGATTATAGCATAATTTTTTTTAATAATCATCGTTCATGGTTGGTTTTAAAAGTATAGTTGAAATATAAAAATTTAAATTATTTCATGATTTTTATTCTTCATATGGTAAAATATTGAACGTTTTTACCAAATTAATCCTACCAAATTAATTTTGGACATATGAGTCGAATATCATCAAAACATTTGGCTTGAACTTGATTGATTGAGTAATTATATATAAATTGTTAATAACTACAATAAAAGGAATAACAAACATTAAATGGTTATTGGTAAGGTAAATAATTAAAATAAGTTAATTATTTATGAGGATAAATAATTTATGTGACAATTTAGACTCAAGGTAAGTGACATTTTACATTAAAACCCCAGTTATAAATAATTCCAAGATTTTTTCCTGAATATCTTTGTTACATGAAAATTTTATTAAAAATATTTTATAAATATATTATCATAAACATAAAAAATAATAAATTTATCTTTCTATCTCTTTAACTTCCATTAAATGTTTTTAAATAGGTTATTTTTAGGAATATTATTTGAAACATTCTGAGAAAAAGGTAAAAGGAAGTTTCAACTTAAACATATATGTCATCAAAGAATTTTCCAACCACCATAATCATTATATAATATTTTTATTCCTCTCCAAGATTAAATAATTTTTATCCAAGAAAAACCCTCTTTGATTTTGTTATATTTATTTTCAAAAATTATTTTAAATAGAATGGATATTTTGATATATGGAAATGTCTTCTTTTTGGTGTAAAGAATATTCTTATGAGTGTAATGACAAAAATGAAAATTTTCAATGTTATTTATTATGTTATGGTTATTAGGAAATTTTTTATGATGGGTGATTCAAATGTTTCACATGATGATGGGTGAGACCTATATAAATCATGATGACAGGTGAGCCCAATATATATATCCAATGCATTGGGCAATGTGATGGAGATAACCTGTTATGTTTCTCCTAATATAATATTAGAATATACCAGTTAGATTTTTATATTTTTAATATATATTATAATAGTTATATGAATTTAATTTTCCAAGTTAAATACATGATTTTCCCATGATTTAAATGTTTTTTTACAAAACACTAATGATTCTACAAGGTAGGCTAATAAAATTATGTTTAAAGAAATTATATAATACTTCTTATGTGTGAAATGTACAACTTTCTGCAAAATTTTCTAATGAGTTTTTCATGATTTCAAATATACCTTTATGTGTTTTATTTTTTCCTTTAATACTTCTTATAATAGTTTTTTAAAAATATTTTGGTAGAGAAGTTGATTTCATGGGAATGAAAATGTTTATTTGGAGCTTAATATTTATTTTAAAAAATAACACTTTTTATAAGTATTCATGAACTAATAGATTCTTTATTTCTTGTTATATTTCCCATAAATATATTTTTATGCACATACCATGTTCGAAAGTTTTTTCATAGGGGTTTAAAGATAATTAATGATAACCATGATGTCAAGAAGAAAATTGTAAAGATATTTCATGAAGATAAAACATGTTATATGTTAATTTTTTAATATTTTTGGGGAAAATAGATACTATGTGAAAGTGTCCACTTTGTGATGTAATATATATTTATATAATTATGATGAACAAATTATCTAAAACTATAAACTTAAAAGATCTCTATAAGTAAAAGGAAATTAATTCTTCTCTAAATAATATATTATTCATATTTTTGAAGGGAAAATCTATATAGTTTGTATGAGAGTAACGTTTTAGATAATTTTAGAGGTTAGGATAATATAATTAAATAACCATAAGAGATTATAAATTATGGTTATTATGATATAACTTTTAAATATTACCGTATTTCTTTATCTAAACTGGGTCTGTCTATAATGGTTGTCCAAATAAGAAAAAAGAAATTTGACGTAGGAATCCGCAAAGAATTTAATATCCTTCCAAATTAGAAACCTCGGAATGGTTATAATTATAACTGAGAAGTTCATTTGTGATGGTTTAATTGAAACCAATAATAAATACTATCGGAATCCATGTTTGAGATAAAAAGGATCTACTGTAGAGGGACATGTCAATAATAGATCATTTTATGAGACAACACCCTACAACATTCTATATATCTTCTGACTCCATGGTAGCAAATGCATGGATTAAAGTTATAGAAATTATATTTTATATCATGGGTTTTTATGTACATTAAAATTTAACTCTTCATGTTATCCAACCCATAAAAGATTAAAAAAATTTAATTGATAGGGGGAGGCCCCAAAATGTCACAGAGGTCTAAAAAAATAAAGCCTCGGTGCATCAGTACTAATAGGATTAATGCATCCCTTGAAAAGGGAACTTGTGATAGTTAAATTGGTGTATTGTGTGTCAAGAGTGGCCTAAGAGGCCAGGAAGTCCGCAATCACATTCCCTTCCCACCATGTGTGAGAAATATCCATGTGATCATTGAAGAAAATTTTTCATTTGAGTACCAAATAAGTGAATAATAATAGATAAAGAGAAGATATTTATGCCATAAAATGTGATATTTCAACAATATTTTCTTTTAGAAATATTTTACTAAGTTTTTTTGAATTAGGATAGTAAATTAATTGCAGGAATTTTGGTAGAATTATGAATATTTAGTAGCTCCTTATAAAGAAAACTTCTCCTAGTTGGAAAGGTACCAACAAAATTGTATCTGTTAACTTGATAGTAAAGTAAGTCAGTTTTATTCTCATTTAAAAACAACATACCAAATAAAATTAGCCTCTTTTGAATTTAAAATTAATAAGAAAAATTGTTGTTGCGATTAGGAGGTAAAAAATGGATTTTGTCTATGATCTAGTGTTATACGACACTAAACGAAAAAAAGAGGTCCATGTGCCAAACAATGGGAAGAATCCATTTAAGAAATTTTATGGGAAGAAAATAAAGTTTTGATTTTTTGATAGGTGTCATAATAAGAACCCTATGAAATGTCTTATGAAAGTATGGAAGTTCTTATGAGGTGGTAAGTTTGGGTATATGGGTTTTCATTTAAAATAAAATGATCTTGTAAGTAGTAAGATCAATTTTTATAAATAAGTGGTAAAGTATTTTATATGTAATGAGATGGATTATTGTGTGGATGTGTGTTTAAGGAAGAGTTAAAATGATAAGAAGTAGTTTGAATATAAGAATAAGGTAACGGTGAAATAATTTACAACTTCTTCAAAATATTTTTTCCCATAGAATGATGTGGAAACAAGTATATTACTTGTTTATTTATATTATGTTAAAGTATTATTTGATTTTGGGTATACACATTCTTTCATTTATTATAAATTTTTTAATAAAATTTAAATATAACCTCAAGAAATGAATTCATGACTTTTGGTAATAAAAAATTGTGGTAGTATTAAGGCAATAAGAATTGGAAAATTTATTCCTTTTATCATGAATAAAATTTCATTGCCTACCTTTTTTCCTTCTGATTTTTGATTTTGATGTTATTATTTGTATGGTTTAGATTTCATTTTATCATACAAATATGAATTACAACACCAAAGAAGTTATTTTTAAATATTATTTTCTATTTATATATAAGAATGAATTCATTCCTTTGATAATATATCAAGAAGTTTAGAAACATCTAGAAGATGGAAATGAATGTTATATTCTTTATATTATAGAAAATAAGGTAATAATTATGATTAATGATGTATATGTAGTAAAAGAATATTTCTATGTTTTCTAGATTGTTATTATTGTATTATACCTGATTGGGAAGTTAATATAATTATTGACATATTTAGAAATCCTAATCCAATATCAAAAGAACATTATTAGATGGGTTATGAACATTTGGAATTGAAAAAGAAGTCATGGGAGTTTCATGATAAGGGAGGCATTCATCCTAGAACATCACCATGGGGTTCTTCTATTTTGTTTGTTAAAAAAAATATGGTTCCATGAGAATTTTCCTTGATTTTAGATTATTGAAAAACATCACTACTAAGAATAAGTTTTTGTTTCCTATTATCAATGAATTTTTTTATCAGCTCTACGGAGCCTAATATTTTTAAATGGTTGATTTCAAGGCTAGGTACTACCAACTTAAGGTGATTGAAGAATATTTCCCTAAGACAGTTTTTCATATTACGTGTGGACATTATATTTTTTTGGTTTTGACATTTGGTTTAATTAATTATATATAAATATTCCTAGATCTTATAAATATAGTCTCTATGAATTATTTAGATAAACCAGTGGTGGTTTTTTAATTATGATATTTTTATTTCATCAAAATTCTTTGAGAATCAATAAAACAATATAGATATTTTTCTACAAACCCTAAAAGAAAATAAGTTATATGGAAAATTTAGAAAATTCATACAAATGTTACTGAGATTCATAGTTTTTCAGGACTTGTATTCTAATATTGATGGTTTCTTAAAGACATGGAACAGTTATCTATATCACTAACTATGTTAACATTAAAAGGAGTTAGGTTCATCTATGAAAAGGAATAGAATTAATTTTCATTGGAATTGAAAAAAAATATTAGTGAATGATCCAATTTTGGTCTTTCCATCCAAAATGGTGATTTTTTTTAGAGTGACACTTCATTAAAGGGAATAGGTAGTGTTTTAATATAGAAGTATTGGGAAATTAATTATTATTCACATCTATTAAAACCATAATGGAAAAACTATCTTGTATGTTCACTTGAACTAACAATTGTAGTGTTTGTTTTTAATATTTGGAGACATAATTTATATACAAGATAGCATGAAATATATGTTGATAATAGAATTTTTTAGTATATATTTTCTCTGATTGAGTTTTACCTGAGACTGGTGTGATGGTTGGAAATAATAAAAGATTATTATTTCACAATTAGTTACCTTCCAATAAAGGAAAACAATTAAATAGATATTATTCAAAGAACAAATGTACTTAGACTCAAGAGGGATTGAATTGAGTTTTGTTGATTTTATTCACTTAAAACCACCCTCTTTTATGGTATGATAGGTTTTTATCTTTTCTAAACACAATCAGAAAGTGGAAATAAAATCATGATGAAAAATATAAAATATAAGAGTTTTATTGTGGTTCATGGAACAAAATTTCACTAGTCCACTACACCAATTCTCAAATCCTTGAGCTTAGTGATTTTACTAGAACTTGTCATTTATTTAGGTACATCCCAACTGTGTGCAAGAATTCATCACTTCGTACAAAACTATGAGATTATTCTAGGCTCCTACAAGGATTTAGAAAACTCGAGACTTCAAAACTCAATACACAGAGTGCTCACATCATAAATTTGGAAGGAATAGTGGGATATAAAAAATAAATCACACTGTTTCAAGATACAATTGATAGAAGTTAATAGTTCTCTATGATAAAAAATGAGAGTGAATTATATCTCTAGGAGATTCCTCAAAAAATATAGTAATATTGATCATTAAATAACGTCTATAAAAATCATTATTCTTATTATTCTTGTTTATAGATTAGATAATAATTACACAAATCTTCGAGATATATATATATATAGAGAGATTGAGAGATTGTGTGTGTGTGTGTTTGTGTGCGTATGTCTGTGCTTGTGCATGTGTCTATGTGTGTGTGTGTGAAATTGGTGTTCTTGTTTTTTATATTAAATTTTATTATTAGAAAACACCTAATTATATTCTCATTTACTATTGTATTGAAACATTTCCTATAAAATATATCCTTGAAATTAAATTCAACATATCCTTTTAGCAAAAATATATTGGAAACCGGACTAAGCTATAAATTATTATTTGTTATTTTCTCTTCTAAATACATACGTGATTTTTAAAAAATTACTAGAAAAAACATATTAAAAAATTTAATGAATTTATTGAGGTATTAATTTCCACTTCAATTACACTTACGGTAATAAATATACATGTTTTAGAACCACATATCTAATTCTAGGTCACCATGTAACTGAATAACGAATATTTGAATTCATGTTGTTGAATTAATCCACATAGTCATTCTACAGGTGGAAAATTTCATCATGGAGACGAATTATGTATCCATATTGATTAAACAGCTAAATCTCATATAACCAGTTGAATTATGTATCTAATTAAAATAATATAGAATAATATTCCACAGATCTTATTCATGTAGGCAATTACTTCATATATCCATTATATCAATTTATATGTCTACTCACATAGCAGATTTATTTATATATCTGATTCCCATATAGGTAGTTTTATTACGTAACCAATTTATATAGGTTATTCCATCATGTATTCGATTGATGTAGTTGATTACTCGATATTTAAATATTTCATAATTTCCAAAATCCTAACATAGAGGAATTTTCTAGACTTTGGAAAATTTTAGAAAACTACAAAAACTATATAATCACATAAAAATTAACTTAAATCATATTAAAACATGAGGAAGAAACATAAAAAAAAATCATTAGAAAGATATGAAGGGTTTTATATATCAAAAAAATATTAATTACATAGTATCTTTTGAAAAAACGTTAGTATCCGAACAATTGGCCCATTTTGATGACCACAAAACCCATTAAACAATAAAAATTATATTTTAAAAGGGTTGAGGTTTTTAATATAAAACAATATAATGTATAATTCATTTAAAATTTAATTTTTATCTTTTATTCACACCCGTCATATATCTTATTTACCATGTCCCTTTTTTCAAATTAAAATAAAAGGGTAAGGAGAGGAATAACACATTTAATGTGTCACCTATGTTACAAATAGTTAAGATAAATTCTTTAAACTCCATTTGAATTATTATCAACTTAAACATAGAAAATTTTCAATGAATAAAACATTCATAAGGACGAAAAATATTAAATGAAAAAAATAAATTAAAAAATATAAAATAATTTCATAATCATGTTTGCTAGTAAAAAGATACATATATAAAACTAAAAAAATTGATATATGAAAACAAATTAGGCGACCCTCATTTGTGGATATATTCAAACTCATACAAAGTTTTGGTTGGAGGTTTCTAAGAGGATAGGTGGAAGATGTAGTGGGAGGATCAACTACGGGAGGTAAAATAACTCTTCCAATCTCTACAAAAATGTCTTATATCCCAAAACATGGTCTATATCTATGTATTTGGTTAGGAATACTCAAGACTCTATCAATAGTTTTAGAATAAAACCTAAAATCATAATAGTTAAACCCCACAAAAGAATTTTTTTGGTAGTCTCTGAAGAGGTAGATTAGTTTTTTGTACATTCAGCGGTAACGTTAATAACTACCCCATATTTTTCTCTCTTATAAATGTTGGTTAGATCAAATACAGTGTATAATATTTTCCTAGAACCACTAAATATGTCTAGAGATTCTATTCCAAGTGATTGTAATCTACATATAGAGAAAAGAACATTGGCACATTAATCAATTCTCATGGTGATATCTGATTTATAAGAATCTAAGATAATAGTTCAATATTTTTTTTATATCTCCCAAACTAAAGATAAACTATTGTTCAAAACCCCTTTACAAGTTTCTTTCAAGATATTGGAATGTATATTACAATATATAGACAAAAATGATGTATACTAAGAATTAGATAGACCTCTAATAGTTTTTTATACATCTTAGCATGAATCCAATCTATAGATACTTGTAAAATGATAAATCTATATTCCATGGATACTAAAATACAATCCAAGTAAGATAATTTATCTTTCATAACATGACCAACCTCATGCATATTTAGGGATATTTCTTGGGAAAATGGGGCAATAGGAGCCTTTGGAACAAGAAAAAATAGCCTAAAAGGTATATACATTGAAATATCATTTCCCTAGTCTATATCTGATATATAAGAAGATTCCTTAAACATAGATGGGGGAAATAATATTCATAAGATTCTATATAGAGACATAAAACTCCATAATTTTTCTTATCTATTATAATTATGAAGTTATGATTGATTCTTCTAATAGGATCAATGGAAGTGTAAACCATGAGTCTAATATACTTGGATACCTCCATATTTTTATCCACTTTAGCACCAATAGGATGAATATATTCATGAATAAAACCAATTATATCATTAATGGATACATTATTTTCAAAACCATCTCTCTTAATAGTGTCATTCGTATCAATAAATTCACAAAATTGATTTTTCTTTAAATCTTTCAATAGGAAAGGACTATGCATGACAAATTAATGTGAATGGACCTAATTTGGAGCTAAATTCAAGTGTAAAAACATTTAATTAAACCAATTCTTAAAATCAGGAACCAGTGAAGATGCAAACGTATCAATGGACCTTTTTTAAAAACTCTTATGAAATTAAAACTAACTTGCACATTCACTTTTCAAAGTGTACATCCTTCCTTTCCTAGATGGCTCCAAAATTTGAATCTCATCAAGTGTATCCACTGAAAGATATGATGGAAATACTAAAAACTGGTGAATAATGTCCACTTTTGATGAAATGATCCCTACAAGATCATTGAAATCAAAATTTTATAGCATAGATTACTCTAAGATCATTAACATGAGCTCTCCCAACATTAACTTTCTTAGTTCTCACCCAAGAGGCAACACATTGCATGGTTTGGAGGTTTTGGATCAAAGTGTCTAAAAAGCTATCATTCCAAATAGCTTGTCAAAATTAGCCTCAGACAGTGAATTATCCTTTAGTTGGGTGATATAATATTTAAAATATATTATCTAATTTTTCAAACCAATATCATCTCAATAGATATTATCAAGTTATCTCATCTCTAAAGAGGAAAAATTCATCCTTATTTTTTAAATATTAGAGCATTCAAAATTTTCATTAAAATGGAGCATCCTCTTGAACATGAGGAGGATATTTAATGGGAATGGATGTATGTGAATGATTAATAGCCTCCAAAATCACTTTCCAACTTCTATCTCTATTAAGAGAAGATTATCCAGAGATTGGATCAAACTCATTGTTATTAGCCTCTTATTCCACTCTAACTTCAATAGGATACACATAGGATACAGTCTCAACTGGCCTATCCACATCATCTCGATTAGATATTTCATCAGCAGGCACAACTGAATAAATCGATTATATTTCACTAATATCTAATCCTTTCTAGCTCTTGAAAACTTTCAAAGTTGGACTATATTTGAGAACTATTGTCTCTGATTTCATATCTATAGTATCCTACACTTCCCTAAGATTCACAATCTCAGAAGGTGTTTCATCCCTAAGAGGTGAGTTAGTGGATGGATCCCCTTGATCTAGTGCTAGGGGTGGTATACCACCTAAGATCCAACTACCTATCCAACAGTCCTTGTAGTTGTAACCAAAATTATTTTGAAGAACTATTGAAATGGTGTTACACTTATGGCTTTTAACATCTTTCCATAATTTTTGTCTACTTCTTTCTTCTTCAATACTATGGAAATAATTCTTTTATAAGGTTATAAATATAACTTTTTTTTACCATGGTATTAGTGATTCATAAATATTATAATGTACTTTGGGATATTCAACTTGAATTTATTGTTCTGGACATATAAAATATATAATTTTTCAAAAAAGACATTTTGAATCTCACCATCTCTTTGATAAATTCAAGACTGAATGAATGTGAATAGAACATTTAATCAGGATTCATAGTCTGTCACAACCTTCTCTTCAAAATAAGAGGAACCAAAAAACAATGAAAACACCAGTATACCCAAAAAAATTTATTAACTAAATTCTGACTAAATCTTACTCACATTAATGTGGATAGTGCATAAACTCTATCATCACCACAAACGAAACTAATAGATCATTCCCATTTACATTCATTGAGATCACATTATCTATTTTTTAAACTAGAACAATTCATTAATCATAAACTTAGTTACTTATTACTTAATAAAAACATTATTTCTTCTCATAAAAGATAAACACTCATCCTTGTAACTAAAAATCCTTCTTCAATGGAATCTCTATTTCTTTTTAACTAAGCCATGTCCACAGTCATTCTCATAATAACTCAATGCGTCATATGGCCTTCTTTTTATCTCTTTAAAGATCCAAAACCACTATCATCCCCTTATTCTGGCTTCCATATTATTGGGAGGTTATTTGGAGGTCTACGGAAATGAATGTGATGTTTTATCTTCATAAGAGAATAGACAAATGAAAACAGAAAGGGAGGAGAGGCTCAATTTGAGATCACATAACATAGTAGATTTAAGAGAAGGTTGCATATCAGATTTAGTTTTTAAGTTTTGATCCGACATAAAAATGGATAATAAAATAACACCTAACAAAATATCTTTCTTTTTAAAGGGAAGTGAAAATTATTCTAAAATGAAGTCAGGGAAAAATAAATACAAAATAAGAGTAATTTAATTTTACTTTTACCATGCATTGAAAGTATTATTAGTAAATGTAGAGATATAAATAATGTAAATGAAAATAAATTAAATTAAAATATTTTACATTAAAATTTGATAAATTAAATATTAATAAGATAAAAATATCACAATAAATTGGTTTAATTGATTCCATGTGTAGATAATTTCCAGATATATATATCTCTTTTTTAGTATGAACCCCTTATAAATAAAACATTATATTTATATTCTTTATTCTCAAATGTTTTATTGAATTTTTTGATATATCTGATAGAACTTCTATTATCAAATTTTATAGAAATGTGACTATGATTTAATTCAAAATCAAATAACAAATGTTTCATTCACAAAAATTATGCACAACAAATATTGGAAGCAATGTATTCTACTTCAGTAGTGGATATTGAAACTAAGTGTTTTTTATTACTAAAACAAGATACCAGATATTTTTCTAAAATGTCATAGGTTCTTGAGATAGTCATATTATCTAGTCCATAACCACTAAACTCTAAATTTGAATATAAACTCAAATTAAAGTTATAGGTTTTTTGAAAAAGTAAGGAAAGATAAATTTTTCCTTTTAACTATAATAAAATTATTTTGGAAGATTTTAAATGATATTATTTGTGATTATCTTGAAATACAATGCATAAGCATACTAAAACACAATTTTTTTCCTAAAATCAATTAAATATAGTAGACTCTCAGTTATTCCACTATATAACTTGTAGTCAACTAGTTTCTCAGCTTCATCCAAATCATGTTTTTCATTAGAAAACTGGCATGTTACATGTACCATCCCATTTTTGAGTAAAAACTACTTTATTAAATCGATCGTGTATTTATATTGGTTCAAAAAATTCCCAAAGACTTTTTGATACATCATAAAACCAAGAATGAAACTAAAACCACCCATCATATTTATTTAAAATTCTTATTGCAAGAATTTTGAAAATTATAAAATAATTTTTTATTTATTGAAGAAGAAATAGCATGATAATTATATAATTGAAATAGAAATATATCAATATATAAATTTTTCTTAAAATGAGTTGGATTTAACACTCCTACAGAAAATCCATTTGATAAAATAAAAAAACATAAATGTTCATACCAATATCGGGGTACTTGTTTATGTATATAAAGTGTATTGGTAATTCTAAAACATAATTGGGGAAATATGTATTTTTACAACAAGTAGGTTATTCAACATAAAATTTATTTACTTGAAAACCACTCAAAAAATATAAATTTCACATCCATTTGATATATTTGAAATCTAATTGTGATGCATAGGCAAGGAGAATCAGAGTGGATTTTAATCTAACAATGGGTGAAAATGATTCTCTATAGTCTATCTCTTCCCATAGGTTGTTCTATATATCAACTAATCTAGACATATTCCTAGTTCCATACCATTATAATCATATTAATTACTAAAAATGAACATTGCTCCTATAATAGGGTAATCAGAGGTCTTTCAAATAATTCCCAAACCATGTTCATTTTGAATTGGTTTAATCGTTCTTATATTGGTTAAACCTAAATTTATTCAATTAAAGATTCTACTAAGGTTTTAGGTTATAATTAAGATATAAAGTTAGGTAACTATATAATGTTTTATTTAATTCCTATTATCCCAATACCTTCATCTAATCCTACTATCATAGTATCTAAGGGTTGGTTTTTTAAGGTTTACGCAATCTAGGAGGAACACTTTTAGGTTCACTAGTTTCTATCCTTTTAGAATTTGGTTCCCCTAAATCAGGTTTCAAATAATTATACTTTCTATTATCAAAAAGTGATTTAGGTATTAGTTTTTTAAATGAAATTCCTAAATAATCAAAGTGAGTAAATTTATGATCAAATGGATCACTATCATAAAACATCACATGAGTTGATTCTTCATAAAATAATTTCCTTTTGTTGAAAACTCTATAAGCATTGTAATTAGTATAATAGGAAATAAATATTCCTCTTTCATCATTTATATCAAATTTACTTATATTTTCCTTGGTATTTAAAATGTAACATTTGTATCCAAACATATTAAAGTATCCAAATTTTGGTTTTTTATTGTTTCATAGATCATAGGGTTTTTTCTTTTAAATAGTACTAATTACAAAACTATTAATGAAATAACATTTTTTATTCACAGATTTATTACAAAATTAAGTGGGAAGGTTATATTCATATAACGTAGCCGATGAAATTTATTACAAGGTCTTATTACTATTTTCAACAAAAATATTCTATTGGGGTGTATTGGGGGGATGAAAAATAATTTTTGACACCACATTTTTAAAAAATAATATCTGAACTCATGGTTTACAAATTATCCTTCATGGTGACTTCTTAAAGAAATAATTTTAGTATATTTATCCTTTTCAACCAACTTAAAAAAATTATAAAAATAGAACAAGCTTTACTCTTAATACTTTAAAATAAAACCCATTTAAATCTCTAGAAATCATCAACCAACTCATAAAAAATGAACTTACTATTTGGGTTTTTATTATAGATTGGACATAAAAATACCTATAGATAATTTCCAAATTCCAAGATGTATCAACCTCTTCAATTAATTTAAAATATAACTTGTGTTTCTTTCCCATTTAGAATTCATCACATAGATTCTATTTATTCAATTTAAGGTGTGATAAATTTGAAATTTAATTTCACTTACATAATTTTGTTAAAGAATAAACATTTTAATGATTAATTATATAATTTAAAATTCAAGACTAATTTTATTCATCACTTAAATAGTTCTCTTTTTCTCTACCTGCATATTTAAGATCTAGAGCGTAGACATTACCAGTTCTAGGTTCCTTAATCTTACAGAATTTATCATTAAAAAATAATAGGAATTATTTTTAAAAAATATAGAATAACATTCATCACAAAGATTAGAGATAGTTCTCATGTTTTCCTTTAATACTTCTATGTAAAGAAATATATTTATGATAAATGATTTTATATTTATAACCATCCTAAATCCCATAATTGCTTCATTAACATTGTCACTAAATATGAAAAAATATCTATCAATTTCAAATAAATAATAATCATTTTAGAAATATGCACTCATATTCTATAAGGTTCAACTATCCATATACCAAATTTCATGAATGGTCTTGTATCTTTTTCCATAAGTTGTAAATAAATCAAGAAATTGTTTCAATTCTTATAGTCTCTTAGGTCTTGAAATGTTAGCAACCAAATATTTGGGAACCCAAATCTGCTTGTACTATCTAAAAATTATAGCTTTAAATTTTGATAAAAATTTTGAAATAAAAGAATACTTAACCCTAAAAAAATTAGTTTTTATTAAACTATATCCATTAGTATATTTTCCAAATTCTATAAAATGAAAAATTATATCTTTAGAAAGTTTTTTTCTCAGAACTAGGTAAAATATAGTTCTTTTAGGTATTTATTTTTTCACCTTCACTTGAGATTCCTAAATTGCATATGGAAAATTTTATTACCAAGGATTTGGATTAGTTAATTTTACCCATTCTTGAAAACAATAGTTTCATCTTTAAGGTCCTGGACTTTTTTTT
This sequence comes from Viscum album, assembly GCA_963277665.1. Lineage (NCBI taxonomy): Eukaryota > Viridiplantae > Streptophyta > Magnoliopsida > Santalales > Viscaceae > Viscum > Viscum album. The sequence continues at coordinate 528,386,065 of OY728150.1, forward strand.
AAAATCTTTTAATTCTATTAATATGTTCATCACAAAAACCCATATAATTTTCCAGCATAGCTTTAGAGTCTAATTTTTTTTTTAAAGTTTTCAAGTTATTTTTACACAGGAATAATATTTATGAAAATTCTTCAAAAGATAAATTTTGAATTTTAGAATATGATTCATCCTCTGAAGAATAAAATGAGGGTACATCATTAGAGTGTTCCATAAATCACATATTGGCCTTTTAATTTTAAATTTCAATTTCTAATTCTGAAGATGTATCATCGTCAATATCCTTATAAGAACTCCATGTGCCACCCTGTCCCTTTTTCTCTTCACCTAGTATTCTTGCTTCTACTTATGTTTCTTATCACATTTATTTCTGTCTTATAACTATGGAGTATCGGTTTTTAAATTTCAATATTCTTCTCATTGGTAATAGGTTACTTATTTATAATATCCATCATATGTCTAGTACTTATTGATGGATTTATTGAATCATATTATATTACTGTTAAATTTCTTGATCATCCTTGTAAATTATATAGGCTCACTATCGGAAGTAGATTTGTTTTAATTATCTTCATGAGATGATTCAAAAATTTGTATTCCTTCACTCTTCTTATCATATTTTTATTTAGAGACATTTAAAGAAGAATTATTATTTTTAATAATTTTTTTCTCACCATATTAATCATCCATTTTTACCTAATACATCATGATTTTTATAATGATATTTTTTATCCTGAAATATTTTACATCAATGGAATTAAAAATAAAAGGCAAAATTCATCTCCATTTTAGTGGTATCTCACTGAAAACTTTTAGTAATTGATAATATTTTTTAATTGGTTCTTCTAGAGAATAATATTTATTACAAATATTTTTCAACTTTTCATTCATATATGTTATAGTTTCTCTATCAACCATTATGAATATGTTATACTTCAACTTTTATGTGTTATACCTATGTATTATTACATTATTAGTACCTTTCATTAGCTACTAGTATATTTTCCACATCACATTCATGGAATCACAATGAGAAACTTTGTTAAACTCGTTAAGACATAGTACACATATTATAAGATTCATATATTTAGAGTTTATGTCATATTATCCTTCTACATTAGTATCCCATTTCTCTACATCTCGTTTAGGAATAGTATAAGGCTTAATGGATTTCAATTAAACCATTAGACCAAGGTTATTCGAGTAGATAAGTGTATGTGCCTTCTAAAAACCATAATTTTATCAATTAAAATAGGGTTCTCTTACCATATACATACATTATATATTATCATCCATAGAATCCAATAGAAATTTATCTTAATACATAATCCTTTTAGAGTGATAACTCAAAACTCATTTCCTCTGACCCCAATTTTTTCTCAAACAACAACTGCATTAAGACTCAATAGGGGTGAATCGAGTTATTGAATTTTTATTCACTTAAAACCACATTATTTTAATTTATTATAGGTTCTAATTTTTTATTAACATAAGTCGAACTAGAAAATAGAATTAGTAATAATAATAACAATCCTGAGATATTTAATAATAACTATATACTTTTATTTGAGACCAATATAAAAAATTTATTAATGGGGAAAAGGGCATGAGGTTCAAGGGGGTATAAAGAAATGTAACATGAGGGAATATCCTCTTCAAATATCAATGAATCCAAGAGTAGGGATTCAATACTATTAGTGTCTGAAAATAATGTCCTTTGGTTTCCTTTAAAGATAAACAATCTGTATTTCTATTCCGTTATCACCAAGTATGAATCAAGTTTATATGATTTTTTATCATGGATTTGAATCTATGAATCTGATATAAAATGGAACAATAAGTATTGATATATTCTTGAATGGAGTTGATGAAAAAAATAGTGTATGTGTTTACCAATGCTAATTAAATGTTTTTATCATGGCATAACTCAATGTTGTTGAGTATTCCATGTGCCTTTGTGATGAGAGAATATCCTTAACCATATATAGAACTAAAGTAAATGACCATTAAACCCCTTGGTTCATGAACAATACCTTCTCCCCACATTAAATATATATTTTATAAACCATCAATGTTGAGTTTAATCCCATTTAGGGGTGGGTACCGACTAACCTAATGGCCCTGTGGAAAAGCTCATTTGATGGAATGAGAGGAACCTCTAAGAGACACGATCATTTTCAAAGAATTAGTACTCTCCCATTGTTTCATAATCATGGTGATGTCAAAACTAGACATATAGTCCTAGATAGTAGAGTTAGTCATTTAATTATGGAACCTTAATGTCAAGCCTTATACCTTGCCTTTCTGGTACACTAACAACCATCTACGAGTAAAATCGTGATCATTATCTTTTCATGGTTATTTTTCCCACACCATCGAGCCATAGTAGAAGAAAATTTTCGTAGTTAATATCATGATATGACATACCTATAAACTCACTAAATGATTGTTACACTATATATTATTAGTGTCCATTGGAGAATATATGAGAGGATTTTTCCACTCTAGGATTCCTGGAAAAATGGAACCTAGAGGCCATATTGATTCCCTTATGCCTGATCTCATCATACATTGAAATTACATTATTTTTAATGAAAAAAAATAAGAAGTTATACATGAAGGGGATATCCTTAATCCATTAAATTACACACCAACTATCATACTCTTGGTTATATTGAAAAATATAGTGGTGCACCTTCGCAAAGAGGACCCTCAATGAGGAGACCATGAATAAAACAGAGTCCTATTCATCTTTCAATTTGAGATTGTAAAATAGGTTACATTCATCTTTGTTAAATATGATATAAATAAAATAAATTTAAATGTTGAATATATATAAAATGTAATCTAGGTTCAGGAACCCCAAGAAACCAAGACCAACTCGCACTAAGTTTTGCTTCTATAATTCAATCTCCGCATACCCATCTATCTTGTGTGAGTGACTCTGTAGATTGGTGATGTCCCCTTGTAAAAATTTCAAAAAATTAGATACTCTCCCCCTAGGTTGTCTCAAGCCCTATCTATATTTTCTCATGATATTCTTATTCCAAAGGAACTATCCTTTAATAAATTCACATGCTAACTTATCTTATAGGAAGCGCATCATGCCATAGATTCTACTCAAGTTGATACCTCCATGATCTATAGCTTTCATCATCCCATCCCACAACACCCAATGGAATCTTCCATTTTATTGTGAATCCTAGAAAAAGGATTGAGTGAGATTATTAATGTATCAGGGGACTTCCTTCATCACAATATAGATAGATATCATATTTATAGTAATTTTTGTGAGAAGACAATTAGCTAGGGTGATCGTGCTTTTAAAATATAGAAATATGTTCTTCCAATTTTGATATATTTTGAAATTCATTAAACCACCCATTACAAATTAGGTATGTCTAACCGACTCGAAATGATTTTGAATCCAAATTAGTCTATATAAAATATCCTCCTTTGAATTCCTAGAATACTCTCAACCAAATTTTCACACCTCTCTGAACATGAGGTTGAAATGTTTAGGAAACTACTATCATAGCTAATGTGTTGGCCACTCCTCTTATATTAATCCTCTATGTCATTGATGAATCCATTAAGGGTTCATCTAAGTCACATAAAAACAACACCATATCATCTATAAATAAGATATGGAAAACTCCAATGATGTTATCCCTATAATGGAGTGGAATAATTCTCTCATTATGGAAAAATCTAGAATAGTATCTACTAATGGAGTCTTGAACCAAGATAAACATGCTAGGAAAAAAAGGGTCCCCTACCTCATCCCTCTAACCAACTTAAAGAGAACACATTTCCTGCTACTAAATAATTGAGAACTAATGGGAAATATTGAATCTAAAAAGAAGAATAATTTTCCTAATAGAGAATCCAATTCATTTCATCACCTTGAGAATAAAGTCCTACTCAATTATTCCAAATGATTCCTCCATGTATACATTTATGGAAATATTGGAACCCAAAATAATTTGGATAATGTCTCGAATAATTTCTTATGATGTTCCTATATCACAATATAAGGACTAAACCTTAACAAAACCATGCTACTCCTCAAAGACTTGTATGTGTATATGCACTAAAATAATCATATTGATGACAATAGAAAAGACCTTATAAGGACAATTTCACATAATAAGGGGTCTAAACTTCCTCATATACAAAGCTTACTTTACTTTTGGATTGATAATGAGGTTGGTAGAATAGGTCACCTAAGGGATTCCTCTTACTTGGAAGAAATTCTAGATATTCTCTACATGGTCACTCTTAACACTACCTAAGTAATCCATATAAAATATTCATAGAAAACCATTAGGAACTAGGTAACATTCAAGGTTAAGGGAACTGATATCTCAATCCTTTTGTATGGTTTTTAAAGAAGTTATTTGGATATGTACCCTTTACAAATTCATCTTTTAGCTTCAACAAGTAAGGATATATCATGTTAATTAGCTATAACTTCCACCACCTAACGGTTTTTAGTGAAGGGACATACTCCTAGTACATGTTTGGGATAATGGAAACCTCTTATCCTTCATTAATTATTAGAAATAAATCATTTTTAATTCCCCTTATCTAAGACAAGTATAATTCTAATATTCTAATACGTTCCTCTCTTGATCTAGGAGAATCTATATCAAATTGTTTTTCTTGCATATGATAGATTTAAATAATTCTCTATATCATCCATCTTCGTGAATCTTATCAAATTGTTCAATTTCATATTTTATGTAGTCTATATCATTGAGGTGATAAGGTTTTTTTATTATTCCATTTATTCATATAGTCTTATAAACACCTTTGTTTGTTTTAAAGCCCATTCCATGACCATCCAAGCATGGGATTATTATGGGATGTGTGAAACATGGTATGAAAGATAGATTCTAATGGCCACTAGTAAGATAAGAAAAAATGAAAACCATATAAACTTCATAACACAAGGTTGATGAAATGGGGGTATTAATTAGGGGAACTTTAATGAGAAGGGACAACATGGAATTTGGGTATATAGAAAAATCATGGAGGTTAGAAGAACTTTGATCGAGATGACACCAAATACAGATACTCCACTTTTAATTGTTACAGCAAGTAAATTTATCACCAGAGTAACCTGTGTCCATGAAACTAGTGCATGGAAAAAATTCCTATAATCCTACCTTTCCTTATTCGGGTGTCCTCCTCCACCTTTATCCTCAATAATGTCCATTATGGAATTGAATTCAACCCCAAAGAACCTATCTGATTCCCCCAGGTTGAAAGAGCAAAGATCATTCCATAATGATTCCATATCCATAGTTTCTCACTTGGAATAAAAAATTTAGTAGAAGTACAAAATGGTTCTAGAACACACCTTGGTAATGATGTGTTGGTTAGAGATGTTAACCATTTCCACTATGTAGGTGTTTCTCCAAAAAAACAAATATTTTGATTGGTGGTATCACCATGCTTGAAATCCCAGACACCCATACTATTATAAAAATCGATAATCATATAGAGAACTTGTTTTAGTTTGAGAACTATTGTGAGGAAGATTTTTTTTGTTGATGTAACTCGTTTAAAAGGAATTCGATTTTCAATTGGGAATGAGTTTGAAGGTATTCTAAATAATAAGATAAATCTTCCCTAGAGAAGACACATACCTTTAGATCCTGACATTATAAGCCCTCTTGGAATATAAGGGAGAAATGAAAACTCATTTTTTGAATCATATATCATGCAAACTCAACTTATATGGGATGATAGAGCACTGGAATCTGGATCATAAATATCTAACTAACTTGAAACTTGTGCAATATTGGAAACCACATCAAATCCATTTGAAAGAAGTAAAGGGGACCAACCTAAGGGGATGGGATCTCTCAACTTGGAATCAGAAGGAGGGGCATGGAGGAATTATATTATTTTACCATATAGAAGGCCCAGAGTGTGGGTCAAAGAAAGTTGGGATGTAAGGTGGGGAAAGAACCTGAGGAGCCAAAATCCTTAACCTGCTTGTAAATAACCAAATCCAGTTTGGGAACTTCTATATCCATAGAAGGATTCTAAGAAGGTGAAGCCAAATATTGAAAAGAGGGCTTAGCTAATGGGAGGGGTGAAGAAGGAATAATAGTCCAGTAATCCCTAAAAATTGTATTTGTAACTACCATCTCCAAGGAATCTTGACTGGAACTATTCAAGAGTGATAACAACAGATTAAGATCTATCGATTCCACTAGGTGTGACACCATGAATCCAAATCAATTATTTATATAGGATGATTTTGAGTGTCTTTGGAGCTATAATTCTAAGTAGAATCAAATAGTATAGGCTTATAAGAATCGCTTCCACCTTTAGAATCACCCCCACACATTGGAGGATGCAAGATGGTAGAGATTAGGAGTGGTCCACTTTGATGCATAGCCGAGAAACTAAAGTGTCTATAGAAGAATTGATTGTTAATACACACATAAAAAGGAGATAAATGCATCTATTATAACCTAGAGGAATGAGAGGCTATAAAAGGGAATAGGGAGGCTGATAAGATTGATCCACACCACCACGCTATGAATTTATCATAACAAGTGATACAACATAGACAATTTGAAAAGGTTGGGGTTCCATTTTCTGACTGAGTGAAAGAATATATAACTTAGTACAAAACTAGGAGCTTTTTTAGGGTTCCAAAAAGTATTTTAAAAAACATAATCCTTCACTAATTTGTAAAATAAGTTATCACTACCAAAAATAGGAAACAATAGTGAAAGATTACAAATGCAGTATATAATTTCATGATGCAACCAACTGAAATGATGAGTTCTGCATAAGAAAAATGAGAGTGAATTATACTTCTAGGATATTCACTCAAAAAAAAATTTATCATTATATCACTATTTTATAAAAATTGATTCTTCCTTTTCTTTGGAATAACACATATAAGTTACGCCGAAAGATTAAAGAGAGAGAGAAAATTTTATTCTTGTTTCTTCAACTATCTTCAATTCTTCACAGACTCTTTATTATATTGTCACCTACTATTGAACAAATAAGTGATCCCCTCATAATTAAATTCCTTATTTCCATTTCCTGAAAAGATCTAATCAACATGAAAAAAAAATTATTATGTATTGTTTTCTCTTCTCCATCAGTGTAACCTTTTGGAAATTAATTTTACCACAAAGAGGTACTCTAATATTTTATTCTTATATGGAACCCTTAAATTTCCATTAAATTACACAAAAAAAATATATAGTTTTAAGATTCATGTAACCATTTCCTAATCTCCACATAGTTGAATTCGTTATATTTGAATTGATGTAAAGGAATTGATTCGGGTATCCCTTTTTCACATAGATTCTTTCTTCACAATGATAAATTACATACCCATATTGATTATGTAGATAAATATAATATATATGACTAAATTTTGGGACCAAAAATCTGAATATTCCATGGATATTACTCATGTAGGTGATTACTCCATGTAGTTGTTTTATTGATGTGTTTTTTTCTCACGTAGTTTATTAATTTACATAGTTGATTATTACATATGTGGTTTTTTGTAGCTGATATATATAGTTGATTCCATCATGTAGATTATTTAAATATATGAATACTCAACATATCTGAATTTCCATATAGCCAAATCTTCATGTAGATAAATTTTTTAAACATAGAAAAAGTTCATCAAATATCCAGAATATCATAATTATAGTATAATAAACTCAAATCATATTAAAACCTAATAAACACATTTAAAAAATAATTAGAAACCTAAGAATGGAGTTTAATATTCTAAATTGAATTAGATATGTTGGAAAATAGTATTATTCCAATAATTAAGGCATTGATTTTGAAATATAACACATCATTAACTATCCTACGTCCAAAACAATATCCTTTGATTAATTATTTGATGGATGTTTTCTTAGAAACTGTACATATAGAAAATACCAATCTTTTTTAGTTATCAGTACAATAATATTTGTTAGATATAATTAAGAATACTCAGAAGTAGGATCATCTTGATATATAGGAATATTCATAATTAGTTAAGAAGGGTCTGTTTCTAGAGTGTAATATTGATGAAGAAGGTGTTATCAAATTTATAAAGATGTTGTGTTTGAAAAAATATTCCTAGTAAAAGAAATAAATATTGCATTAGGATTATAGTTATCTATTTTTTGTTCAACCTAGTAGCACAATAATGTATATAGAAAATAAAAAACAATTGGTCAGAAGGAATGAAGAAAGATATTACCATCATTTCTATGATATATTTGACTTGTAAATAAGTTTAAGCACAATGACAGTTATCAAATTGGATTATTCAACCTTTTACAGTTTAATAGTTAATATGGTAGAATATATATATAGATTTCGTGGTTGTATTACCAAATAAAAATCAATGTAATAATGTGATATTGGTTATTATTGATCTTTTAGCTAAATCTATGCATTTGCTTCATAATTGAGATAATATGAATCTAGATAAACTTTATTAACATTATGGAAAATAAAATATTAGATTAGATGGATTAGCTCTTTCCATTGTATCATAGCATGATTTTAGATTTCCATATAATTTTTATAAAGTACATTAGACGTCATTGGGTACTAAACTAAATTACAATACAACCTTTCATCCTCAATCTGATGGATAATCAGAGAGAGCGATTCTAAATTTAGAGGATATTATTCAAGTTTGTTCATTGGATTATCAAGGAATTTTGAATCAACAAATTAATTTGTTTTATTTTTATTATGAGAACATTTTTCATTTTTGTATTTAGATGGAACCTTTGGATACATTATATTGAAAGTGGTGTCAGACTCTAGTTTCTTGGAATGATGTCCGGGAAAGAATGTTTTTGGTACTGTTATATTTATGTGAAATGTTTGAGAATGTGAATAATATTCAACAACACATGAGGATGAATCAAATAATTAAAAAAAGTTTTATAGATAACCAAATAAAATATCTTTCTTTTAAGGTAGTTGATTATGTTTTTCTTAAAGTGTCTCCCTGTAAAATTATTTTGAATATTGGTAAAAATGTAACGTAGAGTCCACAGTTCATTGGAACGTATATAAATTATATAAAATGGTGAATTTTTTTCTTAAAAATTGTCCCTTCATTTAATTTTATCTCAGGTACATGACAAATTTCATGTTTCTTTGTTAAGGAAATATGTGTTGGATACAACCCATGTTTTAATCCCTAAGGTACTTTAGTTGGTATAAAATGTTTCTTATGAGGAACAACGAGTAAATATTCTTAACCTTAGAGATTAAGTGATATAAAATAAAGTGTCTTACCATTTTAATTTTGTTTTAAAATAATATGGTTTAATAAGTGACATGGGAATCAAAAAAAATGATGAAGAAACAATATCCATACATATTTAAGTAATGAATAGAATTATAATGACACAATTTCCAAATAGAGGGGTGGATGTAACATCTTAGTTAATGTTAAGATAAATAAATTTCATGGATTATTAATTTTATTTAATTAGTCTTTATAGATTTATATTCATTATAAGAATGTTAGATAATTTTTCAATCAATCGAAAAAGATTTATTTTTAACCAAATTGGGTTTTCATGAGTTATATGGTTTTATTTTTTATCCAAATTTTCAGATTACATAATTTCAATTTGAAAAAATAAATTAATTTTTTAATTCATCATACCAAAATTATATTATATGAATTATTGAGAATTTTATGAAAAATATTATTTTTCAATTAATAGTGAAAAATACTGATTTTTTTTAACATTGTTAATTATTTTCAAGTATTTAAGAACAAATATTTTATTTTTGTATTATTTTTAAAATTTAATAAGTTTTTTTAAATTATATAATAAATTTATTCATAATCAAATATATACTCAAATTTGGTATAAAAACATTTTTATACTTGGAAGGGCATTTTTCTAAAAACATTTTTTATCGCGTTTTGTGGGTTTAATTTTATAAAAATAAATCTACCTATTATTAGAATTGAATTTCATAAAAAAATGTTATATATTTTTAATAATAATAATTAATATTAGGTAATAAGTTCAACTTAATTTTTTATCATAATTTATAGTAAAAACAATAATAATATGTTCCCACAGTTAAGTTTAAAACCAGTTTACCAGGAGGTAAACTTATGTAATTAGGATTAAAATTACGCATAAACTTCTCTAAATTCTATGAGATTAAAATATTTAGACCTTATATCTTATTATATGTTTCAATGGTTCATTTTGGATCCATTTTTCTTGAGTAATACATTAATATATTTTATTTTTTATAAAAATCCATTTGTGTCGTCTCCCTCTCTTATAAAAGGATACCACCTATCTTCTCCCCTACACATTTAAAGTGCCTTTTATTTTTGGAAAATACCTACCAAAATCACATTATAACGTCCCTCCACAAAACCTATACTCCCTTATTATCATAAAACCATCTTATGAATTCATTAAGTATAAACATAAAGAGGTTTTTTGAAGAAGAGGTTTAGTTCACAATCGAGTGTTTTTATATTATTTCTTTTTCTACCTCCCCAAAATATTTTTAAATCATTATGAAAAAGTATAAATAGTATCTTCCATATATTTAGATGTTTTTATTTTAATCTAATAAACTACATCCATCTATTTATTCCTTCAAATGGAAAATGAAACCATCGTTTGTGTGGATAAAATACTACCCTCTCATGAACTGATAAATTTTTTTCCATCACAGCCCGTAATGACTCATTATAATGATAGATTTAATTTATAAATATAACATTAATGATATATTCATCATTATATAAATTTAATATATCATCTATTCTCTTACTATTCAAATCATTAGAAAATGATAATTTCATTCTTGCAGACGTGTGGATTACCACCTCCACGAAGCGATGTGATTGTTTTTCATGACCACATCACTTGTATAATTTATATAAGCTTATTTAAAGATTTAATATTATAATTATGATATATTAATCAAAAATTTAGAATTAATATTATACTTACCTTATTTCCCTCATTCATTAAGAAAAATTAAAATGTTACTCATGCGTATGTAGGGTCTATCATCTTCATGATTGTAACGTAATTCATTTTTCATAATCATATTTCATGGTCGGATTTAAAATTATATTTTATGTATAAAAATTATAATTATATCATGATTATTATTCTTTATATGTTTTAATAATTACCAATTTGACCATATCTATCTAACTAATTTGATTTTGGACATATAATCTGAATATCATCAAAACATCGGATGTTGGCATAATTGATTAACTAATTTTATATAACATGGAAATAAATAAAATAAAAGGAATAATAAACTTGAAAAAATTTCTTTATAATATAAATATTTGACATAATTTTATTATTCAATATGGTAAAGGTAATATGTGATAAGTCATAATCAAGCTAAGGGATAATTTACCATAAAAACATTATTTTAAATTATTTAAATATTTATTTGATAAAAACTTATACCATTTAAATATTCTTAAAATTATATTATGGAAGTATTTATATGGATATAAATGAATTATAAAGTAAATTTTATGTCACTTTTAATTTCTTTATATGATTTTCAAAATGAACATTTCACATATTTTATACGAAATATTTTGACAAAAATGTAAAATGAATGTTAAATTTTCATATATATAGAGTCAATGGATTTTCACACTTCCATAACCATTATATGATATTTGTATTCCCTTAAAAATTATATTTTTTTATTCAATGAAAAAAACATCATTCCTTTTTTTATGGTTATTTTCAAATATGTTTTAAATGTAATGGATGTTTTAATATTCAAAAATGTTTATGTATGGTTGAGAAGAATATTTGTATGAGTGTAATGATGAAAATTATATATTTCATGTCTTATAATGATGTTATTGTTATTGGTAATTTTTTATGATGAATTATTAGTGGGATATATCTCATGATGATGGATGTGCCTAATATAACTCATTATGATAAGTGGGATTGATATAACTCTCTAATGAATTTGGTAAAGGGATAGAGTTTACTAGTTAAGTTTATTCCAATATATTATTGGAATGTAGAGAGTAAGATCTTACATGTGTATGAATGATTTTAAGATTTATATAAAGATTATATCCCAAGTTACATATATGATATATCTATTCTTGATATGGTTATTATGAAATTATTATGATTTCTTGAGGTAAAATAAAAAGTTTATGATTAAAGGAAAGTATATACAACTTCATAAGCGTGAATTCTATAACTTTGTGAAAAAGTTTTGATGAGATTTTAATGATTTAAAATAAAACTTTATGAGTGTTATTTTTTAATTAAATATTTATTTCGAATGGTTTTATAAAAAATTTGGGTATAGTAGTTTATTTATTGGGTAATAAAATGATTATTTTTATCTCAAATTTTATTTTGGATAAAAAAAATTTATTAGTGTTCATGGATTAAATATTTTATTTCTTTTTTACATCTACCTTAATGAACTTTTTGTTTTCATCCCATGTTTTAAAAATAATCACAGGGTCATAAGGATGAGTAGAGATAATTATGATGTCAATATGAAAATTAAAAAGACATTTTAACCAAAATAAAACATTTTATATCATAAAAATTTTATATTTAAGTTGAAATAGATACAAAGTGTAAGTTTACACTTTGTGATGTAATATTTATTTAATTAATTTTGATGAAATAATTATCAAAAACACTAAACATAAAATATCTATGGTAATTAAACAAAATTAATTTGTGTCTAAAGAGTCAATTTTAAGGATTGGTTAAGGTCAGGTCCTTAAACATATAATTTATTTTTAATCATTTTATTAAAAAATATTTGTTAATGTTATTATTTTTATGACACCCTAAAAAGTTATTTGTAAATAGTACTACATTTAAGATATTTCTTGACATGAAACACCAATATTTAAATAAATTGTGATATAGTATAAAAAATATTATTATTTAAATGTGACTGTTATAACATAATTGTTGAATTAGAGGGCATCGATAAGAGTACCATAATTATGAAATATATGTGTAATTTTCATATTAAAGACAAATTTATTGATTATTTATTTGGAAATAATCACCAAATTTTTAGTAAAGTCATTTTATGCTTTAAAAACATTTTCATCAAAAAATTGTTTTTATTACTTTTTGTGAGTTAATAGTATTAACATTTTCAACAAAATTTCAAAATAATATTTTTTTGAATGATATCATTTTTTAAATAATAACATAAAAATTATCTTCATGGGAAATTTTTTGAATTTTCAAAAAGTAATACTTTCTCATTGAATAATGAAAAATGAAGATTTTATAGAAGTCTATATTTTCTGTACTAGTATTTACAAAGTATCATTTCCCTAAATTGATTTTAAAATTTAATGATTTATTTTTGATTAAATATAAACCAATTAATGTATATGTATTTTTTATTATTCCTAATTTTTTATAAAATCATTTTTAAACATAAAAACATATTTTTCTAGAAAACTATTTTTCATTGCGTTTTGCAGGATGTTTTTTAAAGTGACTTTTTTGAACTTATAAATATTTAATCTTAGAAAAAGGATTTCATATTTTAATCATCATGTTCAAAATTGTTAATATTCATACATTAATTTTGATTACTATGACTAGTAACCATGGTTAATATTTTATACCATAGTTAGGGTAAAATGGGCATAACAAGGATTAAAACATGAGATAAGTCTTAAAATTCATCCATAAACATACCTATATTTTGTTTTATGAGTTAGATTTTACCACCCCCTTAAAAAATTGGGGAATATTCCAATGTTTTTCTATTTTTCCTTTATAAAGTGCATTTTTTGTATTTTAAGTTAAGGAAAATTCAAAAATGTAACTCTTTTTCTTTTAATTTAAGTTATATGTTCACATAGGGATAAAAAGATTTTATGAATGAATACACAATTTTATTTTTAAAATAGTTTTTTTTATTTTTATTATGGTAATTTATAAATAATTTTTAGTTATGATATAATTATAGAAAATGCTTACACATCACCAACACATTGATAGTTCAAGTAGAAGAGAATTCAAAGTAATTGATTTTAAAAACATCAATAGATATATATATATTTGGATTAATTATAGTGTCACGTGAATTTTATGGTTAATAATATTGTATAATTTATTATTAAAGGGTGTATATTCTAATTCCACATCTATCTTGATGTCTTTGAACTCATAATATGTGAATAGTTCTTAAAATGACTTTAACAGTGTTATATGTTAAATAATATATTATAAATAATTTAAAAATAAAAATATATTTAATTATGAAAAGGGAAAAAAATATATGGTCTAAAATGTAACACCTTTAAAATTTTCATCCAATTATTACCTTTGAATAAAATTTATAACCCATTACTGTAAAAGAGGTTGTTACCACAGTTAAGGTAAAAATTAGTTAATGAAGGGGTTAAACTTAATGTTAAGGTTTAAAATGACACATAAACATGTCAACATATTATTAATTCCAGGTATTTAAACCTTATACTATAATATTTTATAAAATTTTCACTTCATTCCACTTTCACATGAAATATAATTTATTATATCTAAATATTTTATATAATTACAAGTGTTTCATTCCCTTCATGATAAAAGGAAACCACCTCTCTTATATTATTCACACAAAATTGAGCCAAATATCATGATAACCCCCAAAATAAGATCTTAATAAATTATTTATATACATTATAGATATGTTTCTTCTTAATGTAGTATCCCAATGGTATTTAAGGTTATATCTAAAAGAGGTTCTTCAAAGAAGAGGTAATTATCTTTACCGAGCGTTGACATTTTAATTCTTTTATTACCTATTTAAATTATATACTAACACTAACAATATAATAACATCAGTATGTAAAATATACTAATATTTTATTATGTTAATATAATAACATGATACATCTTCTTTTTCCATCAAATGATAAATGAAAGTATAACTCGTTTGTATGCATGGACTACCACCTTCAAGAAGATATATGATTATTTTTGTATCACCTCCCCATGTGGGTGTTTCTAATTATAAGTTTATTAAAAATTAATGATATTTATGATATTATTATGTTTTTTCCAAGGTTAATTAATATTTATATTTATTTCTTTCCATCCATCAAATAATTAAAAAATCACTCATGCATACATACAGATAACTGTCTCCAAAAAGTGATGTAATTTATTTTTCCTCAATGCATTATATGTATAGTTATCAATGTTTATATAATAATTACAAATGATAATAATGAAATTATTAAAATTTGGGATATAATTCTACCGCGATCAAATTATATGGTCCAGAACTTATGAATTGAAACATTTATTAAAAATAAAATAGTTAACGCCTAAAATGATTATTTTAATGAATAATTATTAAGTAATGGGTATTGAAATATTATACATGGATCATATAATATATTATAAGTTTGAAAATGGTTTTATTATATAATTATAATAATATTAAATTTATTATACATAATTTTAGAGTGCCTACAAAGAAAGAAAAAAATGAGGTAAGGGTTTTATGTACAAATCTCATTGTTTGTTGGGATTGTTTATACTTAGGTTTATGATGATTGAATTTCATGTTCTATCTCTCAAAAAACACATGAATTTTATTATCCAATTTTTTTCTTGATATTACATGTTTTCCTTTTATTTTCTACATTTTAATTAACCAATATATTGAAATAATATCTTCATATAAAGCTAACTTTGTTTTACAATTCGACTAATAATATTCTTCTCCAATGCTCATATTTTCTTTAAAATATTTTAAAAATTCTTTTAATATAATCATATTATTTTTTTAATTAATTTTTCAAAATTCTTTACTTTCTATGAAATATTAAAGGAATCTTCTTATCATTTTTATAATGAGTTATATATGACATTTTAAAAATTAAAATAGAATGAATTGACATTTTAGGATACATGACATGAATGTAATTTCATTTCATCATGATCGTTCAATTATTTGAATCTTAATTTTCAATTTTATATGGTTTATTTATGAGAAAATATTTTCTATTGGAAATTTTTAGATTTTAAATAAGTGGTTTCAAAATAAAGTGGGTATTTTCCTCATAAAATATTTCAATGGTCTTTAACAAGTCATTTAATCTATGATAACATCATTCTATGTAACTTATACTTCACTTGGGATATTATTATATGATACTATCATTATTTTTTATCTAGTTTTTTATGATTATGATGATAAAATATTAACGAAACCAATATTATTTTCTACAGGTTAGGTTATGAGGTAATGATAAATGTTTTCTGGATTTTGTGGTAAACATATGAATGGGTTAAGGAAATACTAAAGGATGGACTATAATTATATATTCCTCCAATGAATTGGGTAAATATTAATGTTAATTTATCTCAAAGGGTATACAATATTTTATCCTAAGCTGACAAATTTTTACATGGGAGGATATCCCAAACCCAAAAGAGGTTATATGATAGGTTAGACCAAGCATGAAAGAGGATAAACTAATGGTTATCCCAAGCCCAAACATTGTACAAGGGTGGTTATCCCAAACCTAACATGTGATGAATGTCTTGGTGGTTATCCTTGACATAAGATTTCTATTATTATGATTATGAGAAACATTATGCCACACTTCATTGATATGAACTTATGCTAGTGTTAGGATATCATTACTCATGTTCTTTCATTCCATTGTTATTCAAGTCTCATAAACTACGAAAGAAAAATATAACATGAATTGTGATTATGATCTATGATATGTTGGGTATGGATTTAAAATTTTACACTCATGTTATCATACCCTTACGCTCATGTTATGCTTAAATTATCAATTATAACTCTCTTGGTTTCACATATTAAGCATCTTATCTTACCTACTATTTTGTTTATTTTTTCCCTAGTATATAAGGAAGGCTTTTAATTATGATATATCTAATAAGGGTACTATTTTTGAATAAATTAATCGGATATTAGGTAGATATTTTATGAAACAGTTGTTTATGTATCCAATATTCCAATGACACAAAACCTTTATAGTTATTGTGTGTATCATAATGATATGTAAACAATATTCATATAATATAATAGAATATTTATATATAATTTTTTGTGTCACTATAGTTTGTATCAACTCAACGATTTGTTTTTTGGAAACTAGGTTGAGAAAATTTTAGTGAGAACCATTAAGATAAACATAAGTATAGAAGAACATCATATGTTATGGTAAGGAAAGGATTGTAGTTTTCCTTAAAAATACATCAATTTCTGGATAAAAGAAATTGATTGCAGTTATAGAACATATGCACCTTGGGTTAAAAAATATAAATGCGGATAATTGGGTTTTAACTCGATCATCATAGATGCACGATGAGTGGGCCTAAGACTACGCACCTATCAAGACACTCCCTCGGGATATGCTTGGGTTATTTAACATTTTCTTTATAAACCATGATAAAGGAATTGAATTTATAATTATCATTTATAACCGAGGATAAAAATAATGTGTTCAATCTTGGTTATGATTTGTCATTATTTTGACATCTTATGAATTATTTTTCTTGATAATATAATTTCTCACTCTGATTATTATTGGTCATGCTATGATGTTTGGTTTTAATCAATGGATGGAACTAGTGGGAATAATTTTAATGTTTAATTTGATGGATAATGGAATGATTTATATCATTAATAACCAAATGAAATGGTATTTGGAAAGAGAAAATGTAGTATCCCTAACCCGATTAGCCACCTAAATAGTAATATCGGGTCAAGTTCCACTGGACTTAGGTGTTCCTTCCCGTACACCAAAGGCTACTGACTATAAGGGAGGGTGTGAAAGAGGAATAATGGAGAGTTTATACCCTCTAGTAATTATATAATAATGGTCCATGTAATAATATAAAACATGTAGTGGAAATAAATGACTCAGCGAACTCTAACCAGACATACCAATGGTGGAAGCACAATCAATATCAATAAATTGCATAAGCATAATTGAATAAAGCATTAGAAATAAAAAACATGCCATCACACCACTTGTATCACTAAAAAAACATGCATACATAGCAAGCCATATATTTTTGTATGAAAAAGAATGTTTTCTCATGGTTGAGCACTATGTATATATACATAATAAGCATGTTGAACAAAAAACAACTAAACTGAAATCTCCAACAAAGAAAAAACCTCAGGTCCCTTTCCAGAATCACAATATAAATAGCTAGTAATGTCTATCTCCAAAAGTTGATCACTTACCTAAACGTAACTATGTGAAGTCTACACACATCCTGAATGGCCCCTGTATGGTGTCAAAACATGTATCAATAGGATACCACCCAAGTGGTCATACCAAACATGAGTGTTTAATTAGGTGTGATATATTAAAAGGATAAAGTCTCAAATGCATAATGTAAATAAACAAATACTCCCCTAGTTCTCAATAGCTACTAAAGAGTCATAACTTTCCTCGGTTAATTCCATAATATCTACATATGAGAGGATTCTTGGACCATATCCCAAGGTTTCCCATAAAGTATAACAGTCGAGGTGAACCCTCATGTTCCACCTCATAGGTCACTGTAACCTCGTGCCAACCCAAAACCTCATGTCTCAAATCTTGTCATTAATATCCCAAAGTCACACCAAAACCCATGTAACTAGTCCCTAAGTCCCCTGATCGAAATCACTCATCATCTCATTTCTAAAATTTGTAGGTATAGTGATATATTTCCCCAAATAAAATTAATTTTCATCTTACTGAATGATGTCTAGAGAAATGGTGATATATGTTCTACCAAATCAAACCAGCCCAACTAACTCAATAAAGAAACCCTCTACTCCCAACTGATTGCCTCATCACTATCAACTGGAGGTTCCTCACCTTCCATGTGGATTTCTTTATAAATCACCACCAACACATTTTCTAAACTACATTATTTGGGGCCTCTACCCACATGAGTGGTAAAAACCACCTCATCACAAAGTCAACCTTTTCACACATGAATCAAATCAGTGCTTTGTCCATTATGGGTGAGCATCAATCACCTAATAAATACAAAAGAAACATTAAAATGGAACCCCTTTCCACTGTGGCTATGTTTCTTAGCAGATTACCTTGTCATCCAATTCATTTTGGTCTAGGCCCGCAACTTGATAGCCTCTCTACATCAATATGATGTCATCGATGCCCAATAGGTGATCTCATCACCCATGTAATCTGGGTCAAGCCCACCCAGATGATCAAAATCGCCTCAATCATGATGTTCATGATATCCCAATTCCCTCAGGCCATGCCTTTCATGACCCCATGGGTCTCCATAATATTTGACAATAATTTAACACATGCATTTCAAATCAAAATAAGTAATTAGATTTTATACAATTAAATTCCACAATTTAAATGAACATAAAAATTAAATAATATCGAATTGTTTAACTAAAATCCATATTTCCAAATTAAATTTAAATAGGAAATTAAATATAATTAATTTTCACAACATAAATTAAACAAAAAAACAATTTAAAACAACCCAACTCCAATTTTATCAAAAACACACCTTATACTAGCTTCCTAAGTTGGCATATTGACTTTAACCCAACCTCACAAATATAGAAAGGGTTAGGTCATGCCTAGAGGCATCCCACATGGTCATATGTTTAATTTAAGATCCAGCCTTGGGGTCATAAAAAAATACTCTAGGCTCACTAAAAATCCACAGCCCCAAATGTCCTAAAAAACAAAAGGAAATTTATGCACCACCTACCTTGGTCATGTAGATGTATACAAGACTTGTAATGAGCTCTAACTCCAACTTATTTGAGTGAAATCATACTTTCCATCAACTACCCAAAAATATGGTAAATTACCTTGAATGATTTTACCACTCCCTGAGATGAAATAAAAACAAAATAGAAGTTATGGTGATGATAGAATCACTGATACAGATCTATTTAACCTGATGGTAGCCAAAATCGATGTTAGATGGAGGATGTATTCCACACTCTATGAGGAGATGCGGATGAGGTCTTCCTTCTACTATGTGTGTGACCTACAGAAGAAGAAAGGAGGAAGCAAGGGAAAAATATAAATAAATAAGGGGTGTAAATGTAATTTCCTACCTTTACTGGGTCACAAAGTATAGCTCCACTAATTAGGAAAACTATGTTCTAACTGTGTTAGCTATAGTGCATAAGTACAACCTAAGTGAAAGTACCCATGCAGCTTACCATTGGATTTTCATTTACTATGTGAAAACTGGGCAGTAGACCTCTATAAAAACAATAGATAAGGCTTCAAAACCATGCACCACCCCCACATGGTTTGTCAAATCTTCCCAGAAGTTCCAAACAAAGTCACATAGTTACCTGGAAGAGGTTACATGGTATACGCTAAACATTGTTCCTTAGTCTGCAACCCCAAATTTGGACTATGATGCTCCTAAAACCACTTAATAAAACATGAGGCATCATCTAAACCCGTAAAACCCTTTCAAACATATATATAGAATTAGGGAAACTCTCAGAATTTAGTTCTTATGCAAAAAAACATAAAAGGGCACCCCCACTAATTGATAAAATGAAAACATGAGTTGTTTTTAACACAATTCAAAAACCTGGGATGTTATAATCTCCCCACTTTAACATAACTCATCCCTGAGCTATAAAACAAAAGATTAATATAGTACCAAACATAGTCATAAAATGTAATCAAACTTAGACTACCTTGGTCTCAAGGTTATAATTAATCCACCTCTAGGGGGCTCCCCACCTTATGAGGGACCTACCCTTGTCTCAATAGACCCGAAAACTCAATGAAATCAATGGTCTATTGACCAATTCCTAGACCCAAAGTCCCCTTGTGATGCATTGTCACTCTCTAACCTCTTTGGGTTCTCCCATGTCATACCATACACTCATTCATGTCCCACATGACCTTAGTGATCACCACATTCCCATGGATCACAAAGCTATTATGAGGCCTTGCATCTCAACAGATGCTAAATCAATCCTAGTGTGTCGCACCCCAATCAAGTACCACAATTCATCGATGCCCAAATGCCTACACACCTCAATCAATTCCCACATCTCCTCCATGACCTCATGCTAAGAACATTAATAAATCATTCACCCAGTGTTTCTCAAATACAAAACCTATTTCTTCACACCTCATATTATATAACGCATATGATATGATGCCAACCTACTAACTAGAATCTCTTCAGACCACATACATAGCACGTCCACCTAGTGCACCCAAAAAACATGCCCCAATAGGCAATTCCAAAATAAAACAAAAGAACCAGGATATTCCCATGGCGTACCACTATCCATCTTTGGATCACCATCCTTCTCCACCCTCGAATCTCCATGGTATAAACCTGGTATTGTAACCAAATCCCCATGTCGATAAATATACATGTACATCTATTGTTCCATATACCAAACTACATGCTCGGTGAATTTATAATTATTTAGCTAAATTATTTCCCTCTATAATCCTCTTCCCTCCCCTCCCAAGAATGATATAAGTTCTTTAAGACCTATGAATGAGCGATTAAGAATGACTCACACAAGACACTCGCTTTACCACTCTATCACAAGGAGAGTGAGTGGTGTCGATCGGAGCCCATCAAAGGCTTGTGTGGATCACTACTATAGGGATTCTATTTTGGATCTTCTCAATCTCAATGAGACTGTATTGAAGCTAATTTCGGACAATCAATATCATAAACAATTAAAGTACCAAAAAACCAAATATTATTTTCATTATCAAATTAATTAAATTAATTTTAAACATGATGTGAAAGATCCTTTCTCTCTTGGATCTGGAGACTATATCTTTTTTCAAGATATTTGATCTTAATCTATGAATACTAGTGTTTATCATCGTATTGATCTTGGATTGGTCATTGATCACAGAAAAATCAAAGTTGGGCCCCACCCAACGCTGTTCTTCCACTACATATGGTTCAAAAATTGTATCATAGGGAGGTCATCATCATTTATAATTATTTAAATACCACTGATTATTTAAGCTTCAATAATTTAGTTTTCCAATATATGGTTTAATCATTCTATTAATTCGAATTTAGAGATCTATTCTTCATCTTTTGTTTCTCATTGATTTCACAAAAATAGATAATTTTTGGATTAAAATTTAGATTAGTAGCTCGTTAGGAGGCATCGATGATTTTTCCTAGGTGACACGAAAGTACAAGTTGTGTGTTGGGACCTGTACACCCTTTTATATACCATAAATGTCATGTAATCTAGACTACATGCCATGTAATCCAGACTACATGTCGTGTAGTCATGTTCAGTGCATCGAGAGTAATTCAGACATTAATCAGTTCGTGTGAATTTGTTACACATGGTGTAATTAATTTTAGATTGTGTGTTGACCAAGACAGATAGGTACATACTTACCGGAATACACCTCATGTGGCCCACTGTACATGGTTTTTAGTCCCTTCTGGTCAGGGGCTAATCCGTGTATCCCATACATGGATTGAGCTAACCAGTAACCGTGTAATGAGGAGACAACATGATGTGTAGCCCACTGTAAGCGTTGTGTACTCCAAAATTTTGGAAGTACGCATCACACACTGAGACCCTAGGAATGTAATTCTGGAAAAGACACTGAAGTAAGTTCACACCGTGTGGTCAGAACTACACACCGTGTACATTAAAAAATTAAACAAAATTAAAACTTTAATATTTTTTTAATGTTAAAAACTACTTATCATGTATAAATTATAATACATGATGTCACCCTATGAATTGAATCTTAATGTTTTCCATATGTCATACGAGTAAAATAGTGTAAAAATATAATAGGTTTTGGGTAGATTCGAAAATATATTCACTAGGTTACCTCCAAGTTACATTTATGTACATGGATGATAATCTCAAGGAAATTCAAAAAATGAATTAAGATAAAAGGATTTATTCATTAAATATAATAATTAATCAATTCAAGCATGATTTATCATAATAATTATGATTAAATAATTGAATTATAGTTTTATTAAATGTGTAATTTGTTTCATGTATGTGGATGATCATGATCCAGACCAGACCTTGTATGTTATTGGTTTACAATTTTAATTCATTTTTTTAATTAATTATTTGCTTGTGCACCATCTCTCCTCATTAATATGTAGGGTCTAAATGACCATGGTTTCTTTAATGGAAAACACCCTTTTTACCCCTCACCTATGTGTGAGTTAAAACCATATGTATTGGGAGGAGATCCCAAGACAGTGGAGGTTGTTCAAGATGGATCCTAGGAGAAACCAGTCTAAAGAGATACAAAGGTGGAGAGGTGGGAAGCTGTAAACATGAACCCAAAAGGTTCAAGGTATTCTCCCCTAAGTCATGGTTAGTTTATAAACTGCTAGATATAATAACCATTAGAAAATCTCATGATCATTCCCTTTATTTTATTTCTGTCAGTTTTACAGTTTATCATTATGGATGTGTTGTCACGATCACATAATTAATGAATTAAACAAGCATGAAAGATGGAACTAAAATAAACCAATATTATGAGTAAATATTATCATGACATGGAAAATCACTTAATTAAGTTCTACTTAATATTAACAAGCATGTGATAATGATAATAATCAATTTATGCATAAGAGATAAAAATCCCTCAATAAAATATTAACTCATACCAAGCCTTATGTTACTTGATTAAGGGAAAGACTCAACAAAACTATGTGTTTAAACAACCCTTTTTGGGACACTTACTTTTATATAAGAATCCCTTATAAATGGTTTTTGGTTTATTTAACTATATTTCATTAATAGGAATATCCCTTGCTAAACTTGGTGTAATATTGGAGTCAAAAGTTGAGGAAATCCAAGGCAAGATTTTAGGATTGGGAATTCCACTCAACAGATCAAGGAGCTGCAAGACCACAGTTGGAAAAGAACTTCCTACCTAAATACCTTAATATAGCTCGACCAACCCTTGTTGGGGTTATATGATGGGTAATATGGATCCTTTACACTAGAATTTCAATTAAAATAGACATTCTGAATTCAATGGTGTGGGACATTAGGACATGATAAAATAGTGGGAGACTTATTAAAACTAATTTATTATTTCTCCTAAAATGTAATCAAGAAATTAATAATGATCTTCTCTTTTAATTCTAGAATAAAATGACAATCTATTCAACCACACTATCTTTGTGATCAATTCTGGATATATACAACATCCTCACTGGAAGTAACTTCCAGGAATTGTTTAGATGCCTTTTGGTTGTCCTAAGCCATGAACAGAAGTCTTGCGTGTTGGAGTCAACATTACCTGATCCACCTGCTAAAGTGGTGAGTGATGAGGATTTCATGGTCTATGTGCAACATGTGAATGACTTGGTCAACATTAAATGTTTGATGATATCATCAATGTCTAGTGAGCTTATGAAATCTCAAGAAAAATTGATGCTTATAGAATGCTCGGGCACCACCATGGTCTTTACCAAGGTAGAGAAAGATAATAAAGGTTCTAGATCTCCAAGGCACTATTTCAGAGTAATATTAGAGAGGGTGTCCAGGATATACCTCATGTAGTCAAACCCATTGGCCACATTGAGTGCCTCGAGGTTATAGGGTTTAAACTCCTTAAAGAACTAGGCATTGATCTCATTATTTCATCACTCCCTCAATGCTTTTCCAGATTTGTTTTTAATTTTAATATGAACTACATTGAGAAGTCTCTATCTTTGAATAAGTTTTTGTCTTAATGATCTTTGCCTTCCCTTTAATCTTATTCACTATAAGGACATAAGGGTTTTATCACTTCATATCTTTTTCCACATGGATAATGAGGATAAGAAGATCCGATAGATACTTCCCAAGGTTGTTCATATTGAACTTAATAAAAAGTCTTGAGAAGCTCTGAGAGAGTGATGCAAGAATGAGATCGGTGCCCAGTTCTCCAAAGTGATTAAACCCTAGAACCTCTTGGCGCTCAATGTATACAATGAGTTTGACTACATGAGGCCTATCCTAGACACCCTCTCCAAGCTTTATCAGAAAGATTTACTTGTAGATATCAAAACATTCATGTCTTTCTCTCTCTGGGTAATGACCACAGAGGTTCTCGAGCATTCTATAAGAATCATTTTTTTCATGAGATTTCATGACCTCACTAGAGATTGATGATATCATCACACATTTAATGTTGACCACATCATTAAAATGTTTCTCATAGATCAAAAAATCCTCGTCACTTGCCTCTTTGGCAGGAGGATCAGGTAATGCTAACTCCAGCACTTAACACTTTCATTCATGGCATATGACAACCTGAAGGCATCTAAACCATTCTGGGAAGTTACTATTAGTGGGGATGTTGTCTTTATCCAGAATTGATCATAGGGATATTGTGGTTGACTTGTTTCTCATTTTATTATACAATTAAAAAGAGAAGATCATCTGCACATTCTTGATTACATTTTATGAGAAATAATAAATTAATTTTATTAAGTCTACCACTATTTTATCCATTCTAAATGGCCATCATCATTGAACTCAAAATTCCTAGTTTCCTTGACATTATAGTGTAAAGGATAAATATTCCCATTCACATACCCCCAAAAAGGGTTTTCCAAGCTATTTGAATGTATTTAGGTAGGAAGATCATTTCCAACTGTGGGATTGTAGCTCCTTGATCTGTTGAGTGGACCCCCCAATCCTAAAATCCCGACTTGGATTTCCTCAACTCTTGCCTACAATATAACACCTAGTCTATCAAGAAATAATCCTCTTGATTCAATATGGTTAAGTAAACCTGAAACCTTTCATAAGGTCTTCATGTGTAAAATTAAGAGTCCAAACAATTGCTGGTCAAACACATAGTTTTATTGTGCCTTTCCCTTAATCACGTAATAAAAAGCTTGGTCTAACTTAATATTTTATTGAGGTATTTTTATCTCTTATGAGTAAATTTCTTATTATCTTTATCATATGCTTGTTATTATTAAGTGGAACTTACTTAAGTGATTAACCAAGTATTGATAATATTTATGCATAATCCTAGTTTATTTTAGTTTCTTCTTGAATTCTTGTTTAATTTATTAATTATGTGATCACGACAACACATCCATAATGATAAACCATTAAACTAAAAAAAATAAAGTGAATCATCATGAGATTTTCAAATGGTTAGTTTATCTATCAGTTGATAAACTAACCCTAACCTAGTGGAAAAACAACTTGAACCTTTTGGGTTCATTTTTACAGCTTTCAACCTATCCACCTTTGTATCTCCTTGGACAGGTTTTTCCTAGGACATATCTTGAACTGCCTCCACTGTCTTGGGAGCTCCTTCCATTACATATGAATATTAACTCACAGGAAGGTGAGGGGTAAAAAAGGGGTTTACATAAAATAAACCATGGGCATGCAGACCCTACATATCAATGAGGCAAGATGGCACACAGGCCAACAATTAATTTAAAAAATAAATTAGAAGGGAAACCAATCACTTACAGGGTCTCGTCAAGCTCATGATCATCCACATGCATGCAACAAATTACACATTTAATAAAACATGAATTTAATTCTTTAATAGTTCTTAT
This sequence comes from Viscum album, assembly GCA_963277665.1. Taxonomy (NCBI): domain Eukaryota; kingdom Viridiplantae; phylum Streptophyta; class Magnoliopsida; order Santalales; family Viscaceae; genus Viscum; species Viscum album. Next base: position 528,412,692 of record OY728150.1, read on the forward strand.
TAAGATAAATCATGCCTGAATTGATTAATTATTATCTTTAATTAATCTGTCCTTTTACCTTAATTCCTTTTCTAAATTTCTTTGAGATTATCATCCTTGTGCATCAATTCACCTTAGAGGTAACCTAGTGAATACCCATTCGAATCTACCCAACATGTATTATATTCATATACTAATTTACCCTTTTAACATATGGAATAAATGATGCTTCAATGCATATAGTAACAAAATGTACTATGATTTATACATGATAAGTAGTTCTGAACATTACACAAATATTAAAGTATTAATTTTTTTTAATTTTGTAATGTACACAGTGTGTAGTTCCGACTACACGGTGTGTACTACATTCACTATTGTTTCCCGAATTATACACCTAGGGACTCAGTGTGGGAGGAGTAATTTGTAAATTTCATAGTACACAACGTTTATAGTGGGCTACATGTCATTTTGTCTCTGCATTACACTGTTACCAGTCAGCTCTATCCATGTTTGGGACACAGCTTGGCCCCTGACCTAAAGGGTCTACATGCTTTTTCTAGTGGGCCACATGGCGTGTAATCTGGTAAGAATGTTCATATCTATCCCTTTCAACATGCGGTTTAAAATTAGTTACACCTCATAAAATAAATACACTTGGATTGATTAATTTTCAAATTACTCCTGATGTATTGAACATGACTACACAGTATGTAGTCCGGATTACATGGTTTGTATGGAAAGGAATGTGACGTACATGTACGAACACATGGCGTGTACTTTCGTGTCACCTAGGAAGAATCGTCGGTACCTCCTGATGAGTTCCTCATCTTAATTTTAATCCAAAAATTATTTGTTTCTTGAAATCTATAAGAAACAAAAGTTAAAGAATAGATCTTAAAATTCAGATTAATAGAATGTTAAAACCTTGAATTGACAAAATAAATTATTAAAGCACAAATAATCAACGATAATTAAATAATTATAAATGATGATGACATCCCTTTGATAAGATTTGTTGGAACTAGACATAGCAGAAGCACAGCATTGGGTGTGGCCAAACATTGATTTTTCCATGATTGATGACCAATCTTGGATCAATATGATGATAAATGCTAGTATCCATGAATAAAGATAAAAGACCTAGACAACATATGAAGGTTCCGGAATGTAGAGATAAAGGATCTTTTACATTAGGTGTATACTTAATTTAATTAATTTCATAAAGAAAATAATATATGGATCGTCGGTATTTTCTTTGTTGATGATGTTGATCATTCGGAATAACCCTTATTGATTGTCTTATTGTGCATGCGAGGATCCAAACCAGAATCCCTCTAGTATTGATCCATATGTGCGTCGATGGCCTCCGATCGACACCACTCATTTTTTGGGTGCTAGCATCATGAAGTGAGTGTCTTTTGTTGGCCGTTCTTGATCACTTGTTCTACGGTCTTGAATAACATCTCTCAATCTTGAGAGAGGTGGGTAGAGGATTCGAGAAAGAAATAATTTAGCTCAAAAATTCTCAATTCACTAGGCGTGAAGTTCGATACATGGAGCAGTAAACATACATGTATATTTATCAACATGGGGCTTTGGTTACAATATTTAATTGCACAATAGTAATTAAATACATTCATATCCTTAGAGAAAACTCATGCTTTTAATAATAATACGACTTCATTATTTATGGTGAGCCAACTTGCACAGAACGTAATTATAAATAAAATTCCGCATCAAAAAATAATAGCAACATTGTTATTTTAACATGTGCCAACTAGTTAAATAATTATGTACCATCTTGAAAATAATTGTTTTACTACCGGACCGGCCTTGGTCCACTCAAACTCCTCTTCAATTTTTTGAACACCTGAATAAATAAATAAATAATTTAGTTTCTTAAATAAAGATTTTATTTAAAAACTGGTAAATATATATTTATTAAATGTTAAATAAAATAAATAAATATATTTTACCCACAATATAGTTAATAAATATTTATTTAATTTATGCAATCACTTTAACAAGAATAAAATTATTCTACTTTCTGGAGAATAATATTTATTCCACTAATTAAATTCAAATAGAATTTAACTGATACCACCAGAAACAAATAGTGTGTGACCCTCAAAGATTCTTTCTCATTAGAATTTGGTGATCTTGCCTAAATTCCATGAGTATTGTCTAATAATGGTTCAAGGAACTTAAGAGAAAGAACATAAATTCACGACAAAAAAATCCACATATGAACAATCACTCTATAATATAATCTTTTTGTCTCAATATCTCATCAAGCAAGTGTCATGATAGTTTCATCAACATTTGTGCTTGATAGGTTGGTCTTTGACTACCTAAAATATTCTCATTCTTACACCATGGCCATGAAATTTTTCATGATGGTTCTATTTCAATCAATGAGATGAAATATAAACTTCCATAAATGTAAGGTAAAAATCCTTCCTCAATATATCCATTAACATCATGTCAATCATGACTCACCCAACATACCCTACTTCCCTCCAACATATGGTGTGATGGTTTTCATCTGTAAAACAAAATGCATGAGTCATGACATGTATTAATTATAATCATAAAGTCTAAGAACCATTACACACACTTTCAAATAAGAACATCTGATGACACAAAAACATGAGGAATTCCTACTAGAGGGTATGTTCTCATAATCTCCCTTCTTGGAGATTACCATTTGCGAACAACATGAGATGAAGTATCTTCTACTTACGAGTACTCACACCTTACAGTCTATATAATATGTGTCCAATGATAGTATTTCATCCAACCGCATAACTATATTTATGAAAATTGTTATAGCATTTCAAGGTTCTCATTAAAGCGGGGAACTGCCATGACCTTATCAAAGAAACAAATACTCTAGGACATTACTATATCATATTCATGCTGAACAATGAAAAATATGTGACATGATGTTTAATATTTAAATACATTAAATATAAATGTAATCAAAGTACAAAAAGTTGGTTCTATGATACCAACTCTAATACTTATCCTGAATCTCGATTTCCTGAAGCCGGAACTCTATATAGTGTTGTACGAGTCATTAGCCACTGACCCCACTATTGGGTATAGAGACCCAGCCTTTTCATACTTTACTATTACATAATTTTAAAGATAAACAACATAATAGCATTACACATAGAGTATCCAAAGGTTTAGTGTCTTGGGAAAACTAGGACCGCACATAACAAATACAACATCAACCATAAGCATTTATTTAATTTCTTCTTCACTAGATTCTTAGTGGAACTTGTCCTCTCCTTAGTACATGTAGCCACCTAAGGATACACATAAAAAGGGGTGAGATAGATTCCTACTAAGATGATAGATAAGAAAAATATAGTATGGGGTGAGCATAATCATAACATAGTCAAAAGATCATGAACATGAGAGGAGCATAAATAAAAGACTTGAAATGTGGCAATGCATAAAAATGAAACATCATGTCTTAGTGGTTAACTACCACACATACTTGTAAACCAAGATATCATCTTGTTCACACATCACTTCACATTTACTCATGAGATTCATCACTTTACCCAATGCATTGGAGCACTATATAATTCTGGGTGCACCCGTCACATTTAAACATTCATATTGCGCTATATAATTCAGGGCGCACCCGTCACATCATAACATTATCATTTATCATGCATGAAACAATGAACATATAACATAAATGAAAATAACTAACCCATGAAAATTAATGGGTTTCATCTCATAAGAACACATTCATAACTTTGGGTTCCCAAAATAAAGAGGGAACAACATACTTGATACAAGAACCATCAACCATGAATGGGAGGTAAAAGTTGAGTTCTTAACAAAAGAGTTATTTTAGAAAACATTTGGATTGACATAAACATCATTTGAAAACATTTATATCCTATAAAAATAATGAAAATTATGAAAAAATTATCTTTAAGGAGTGACCATATCAAAAATGGATTGAAAGAGGAAGAACTCGAAGGATGAAAGTTGGGTTCGAGAATTTCCCCTTACCTTGTACTCGAATGCCTCCTTCTCTTTAATGTCATGTATAATGACATTATATTCATTAATTAGAAATTCCAGAACCTTTTATACATTAATAGGATTAATTCAGGTTTCATTATATCATATTATGTTCCTTTAGATGACTTATAGAGTTTAGAAACATTGTTTGGGGATGTTCGTTTTTATGGTTTTCTTGAATGGTTCACTTGTATTCTTAAATTGAAGTTTGGGTAGAACATGGGTAAACATCAAAAAATGAAATTACATTTAATTAATGATATTTCAGAATCTTGAATGATATTATAATTAATCACATTATATCCATGTGGATGAATCATTAGATAAGAATCAAACGATGATTGTGTGGGTTAATTTTAGCGGTTTTTCTATCACAACGGACTTGTTTTAACTTTTCACTTAGTAATATTGACATATGTTATTTAAAGAACTTAAAATAGAACATAATAAATAAAAAATATTCTGTTTCAACAATAAAAATGGTTTCATTACCTGGTCTGAAGGTAGAAATGGAAGAAGATAGCATGTCATTTTTGAAGGTGATAAATTAACACCTCATGAACAATATTCTCTTTAATAAAATAAAAAGGAAGAGGGAAAGGGTGTGGGGTGATATAATATACCATTAGAACCATAAAATTACATTATATGTATAATAATGGATTTACAAAACAATTTTTATGAATATAGGTGGGGAGATATCAAGAAAGGAAGTTGAACTTGAAAGGGAATTAAAGGAGAAAAGGGAAGGAAATTACCTCTTAAATCTTCCTCTTGAGATCCTCTTTAAGGAAGCTAGGATTGGTATTTTGATGAGACCGGAAGCTTTTGGACGTGTGGGAGGGGATAGGGAAGGTTTTTTGGAAGAGTTTAGAGAAGTCTTGGAGCTTGAGAGGTGTGAGGAAAAGAGGGAGTGAAAGGTGGCTTTTATAGTGGAGGGGAGAGGGGTTTCCTTAATATAAAATTAATTAGTTTATTATTTCCCCACAACACAAGAAATAGTGAGTCTTGAACGACCAAGAATAGTAATTTTATAATGTTATCCCGAACCAAGTGGGCTTACATCAGCAGAACATCATCGATTACTCAATTAATACATTATTTAGCATTTATTGTGAATTATCGGATTCTACTATTCATCAAAAATTCATGTATCTCAGAAAAATCCCAAAAATTTACCCCAACCATTTTTCGACGTGTAGAATCCAAAAATGAATTCCATTTTTTAAAAATAATTTTCTAAATATTATTAATTTAATATTTAATTAAAATCATAATTTACTTAAAAATAGTTTTTAAGATTAAAACCGATTTTATAGTTCTTTCAAAAATTACGTAGGGTCTTATCAAAATATCTAAAAACTATTAGAAATTGATTCAATAAATTTTAGGGAAATAAATATTTTTTTAAATTAATTAATTAATTATAATTAATAATTTATGACTTAGAAAATACCAAAACGTTTACTGAGGTCAAATTGTCACTTTCTAAGATGTCTAAAATTTATTTTATTATTCATAGGTAATGTTACTCTTATGTTGGATGACTTAATATTCATAAAGGGAATATTACTATTCATAGGGGTATGTTACTATTCTTAAGGGTATGTTACTATTCATCAAAAATTAATTTTGTTTCATTAGACTCCAAAAATCATCTTGAACACTATTGTGTATGTCGGATTTTCAAAATTCCAATCATATGAGTGACAAACCTATGTTTAAAGGTCACTTATCACTTAGTAGTTCATTATTTTGTGTTTTAATGTTATTTTATGACATAAATATAAGAAGGGAATTTTCCATTAAAAATCTTTGGGTCGTTACATTGGGTCTCACTATCTCTGACATGACCATAACATGTATCTGAAGCTCAGCTACCCTCACCTTGTAAAAATCTAGAACTGATCCCATAACCCTACTTTTTCCTCAATCCCTAACTTTTGGATATCCGAGAAGGTTTCCTACAGAACATATCAAGATGATCGACCTATCCACATTCATGGAACTCCTTTGGATACCGCTCACATTGATTCAAGACATTCCCTAGCTTCCCACATTAAAATAAAACCATAGAGGATTCAATATGAGGTGTTCTAGCTAAGTCCTTGTCCTAACTACCCAAATGTAACTCATATCTACCTTGATTCCTTCCATCTAAAGCATCACCATTGAAATAACATGATTCCACTACTCATCTCAAGTATAACATGTCTGATAGGTTTCCCTCAGCTGTGAGTTCCTAGTTCACCACCTTTGAGAATGAGTTCAACCTAAAGATGTTTTCTTTCACCAAAATGGCATGATGTAAACCATCCTCAAAACACCTCACCCTCGAGGATTCATCTTTCACCATATCATGTTCAAAGATAGAAACCATAGTGAAATTCATTGAATAGTCCATGATGGACATGTATCCCTACCCAAGAATCAACAACTCATGAGCTCTCTCAACCATGAGACTCTCTGGGAAAAAGTGCTCAATGAACCTGGGCTCAAATTCTTTCCAGCCCAGTCTTTTATATATGTCTGCCTTCACTTACCTATCTCACTAGTGGTTAGTCGATCCTCTAAGAATATACATCTCCATTTTCTCACATCCACCCTAGAGGTGTCTCTAGCTACTTGAAGATCATTTGCATACTCTCAATCCTATTCTCATCCACAAGCGAATCACCCTCACCCTAGAAAATCGGCAGTTGTTGCGACTGGAACTCCTGAGTCAGATAATCCATGGTAGGTTATTCTCCCTGAGAACCTCTTTCAATGCCATATAGCACATGTACCAGGCTTACTCGCAGCTATTCGTATATCCACATCCCATGTTCTGTCAAGTATGGAAGCTTCCCTTCCAACATTAGAACCTATACCTGATCATGTACGTGTGGTTGTAACTGTGGATTATGCTCTACCTAACCCTCAGGGGACTCAACCTAATCATGATCTTGTGGTACCAATCTATCACCTTCCTGATGATCCTTTTGTGATGTTTAGGTGGAAGCTTTTGAATACTATAACATGGTAAGATAGCCCATATATAGTATATATATATATACACAGATATGGAAGGTGGTAAAAATGTAGCTTCAACTCACTACCCCTACTTACTCAGATTCCAACCATGCCAAATATCATCCCATCCTTCTTGCATATTTACCCTCCCTGACCTCAATATATCCAATTATCAAAATTTTCCCCAGGCCATGCCCATCCTGACAACCAACATCGCCTCAATCCGATGAAAATGTTTTCCAACAAGGTGATCACTATCACCTAATTTAATCATACATTCCTTCTCCTATAATATCTGGGCCCATTTCACATATCATAAGCAATATATGTATCACATTTTATATAAATTTTTAACAATACATTTCATACTATATTCACACATTCATTTTAAAAATTGAAACACCCTAATATGTGCCTATTAAAAGACATATACTAGAAATACAATCACACCAATACTCACCGGGCCAAGGTCCTAAATTCTCACTTAAAAAACTAAGTCAAGGGCCACATATCATAATAATTACCCACTACATTAAATAATCCACTATTGGTGGAAATCAAACAATGTATAAAATGAGAAAAATAGAAGATCATTCTTTCCCATGTAAAGTTGGTCTATCCCTTGTACATGGGGTTCCAAGCACCCAATTATGAATTCTAAACCCAGTTCCAACCATATCATAATCTCTAATATACCATATCTCAAATTTTAATACCATTATAATATAAAAGGTAGTCCTGAACACATTAGTATCTAGTCTTTCACTACAACTAAATTCAGGTCAAACCCAGTTTGATGCCATTTTTATCATCCCCTACCCAATTAGCCACCTGAACAGTGCTATCAGGCAGGGTTCTACTACCCTTAATCATTCCTTCGTGTACATTAAAGGATTCCTACTATAAGAGAGGGTGTCAAAGAGGTATAGTGGGGATGTTATACCCTCTAAGAATAATATAATAATGGTATAAGTAATAATATATAACTTTCAGTGGAAATAAATGAATCGACAGACACTAACTAGACCCACCAATGGTGGAGGAACACTCAATATCAATAAATAGTGGAAGAATAACTGAATAATGCAGTATAAATGAATAACATTCCAGCACGCCACTTGTATCACTAAAACAAAACATCCATGCACAGTAGTTCATACAGTTCAGTATAAAAAAAAGGTTTCTCATGACTGGCCATTGTGGATATATACATAATAATCATGATAAATTTAAACAATATACTAAAAATGAATCTCCATCCAAGGCAAGACCTCAGGGATCTTTCCAACATCACAATCCAAACATCTACTAAGGTCCCGTTCTAGAAGATGATACCTTACCAGAACGTAAATACATAAAGTCTACATGCATCCTAATGGGCTCATGTAGGGTGTGAGAACGTGTATCAATAGTATACCACCCAATTGTGCATACCAAAAATGATTGTTCAAGAAGGTATGAGATAACAAAAGGATAAATCAGCACATTTGTAATTTAAATAAACAAAAAATCCCCTAGTGCTCAAAATCAACTAGGGAGTCATCACCTACCTCATCTAAGGAAAGAATATATATATAGTAGAGGATCCATATACCAATTACCAAGGTATCCCCTAACATATAACATCCCATTTTAACCCTCAAGTTCCACCTCACAAGTCATCAGATCCTCTGCCAACCAGAAACATCATGTCTCAAATCATATCACCAACAACCTAAAGGCATTCCCAAATGAAAGTAACTAGACCCTTAGACCCTTGCTCGAAGGCACTCGTCAGCCCATATCCTGACATCCAGAGGAACAGTGATATATTCCATAAAACAGAATTCAATGTCGTCTTACAGCATAACATCTATAGAAATGATGATATCCATTCTCCAAAATCAAACCAAACCCATAGCCTCAATAAGGTGAGCCTCATATCCCAAATGATAACCTTATTGCGATCAGCCAAAGGCTCCTCACCTTCCATGTGGGTTTCTACAGAAAGTACCCCCCCCCCCCCCCAATACTTTTCCTAATCAGCGCTACCAAGGGCCTATACCCACAGGATTGGTCAAAACCACCTCATCGTGAAGTCAACCTGTGTGGACACGACTCAAATGAGTTCTTTGACCATCACTATTGAGTGGAAATCACCAAATAAATACCTAATAGACATAAAATAGTCACCCCATCCCCATTTACCATGTCTTTAAATTGATTTCCTTTTCAACCAATTCATCTTGGTCGATGCTTGTAAACTGACGGCTTCTTTGCCTCAATCTGACCTCTACAACTCCTAAATGGTGATCTCATCACCAAATAAATCTGGGGAAAGCTCATAAAAATGATCGAAATCACCTCAACCCTAATATTCATGTCATCCCATTTATATTAGTTCATACCCATCATGACCCCATGGGTCTCCAAAATATATCACAATCATTTTACATATTCATTTTAAATCAAAATAAGAAATTTAATTTAATGTGATTGAATTTCACAATTTTAATGAACATAACAATTAATTAAAATAAAATTGGATAAATATAGTCCAAATTTACAACTCAAAATTAAATAGTCAATTAAATATAGTCGAATTTTATAACATAAATTTAACAAAAAAAATTAAAATAGTACAACCTCTAATTACATATAAATACACCATGACCAAGCTACCCAAGGTGGTCGATGGCCTTTAACTTGGCCTTGAACATATATAAACGTTTAGGGAATGCCAAGAGGCATCCCACATGGTCATGCATTTAATTTAAGATCCAACATGGGGGTTATCTCTTAAATACCTCCTCCACGCTAAAAATTCATACCCCCAAATTTTCGTAAAAACACAAAGAAAAGTTTAAACCATCTGCTTTGGTCTCATAGACATAGGCACATCTACAATCAAGATATAACTCCAATTTATTCAAGAGAAATAATATTTTGTATCAACTTCCATGAAACTAGGGTCAATCAGCTAGGATCGATTTAGCACTCTATGAGGCAAAAGAAAAATGAAATAGAGTCTAGGGGGAGGAGAGACTCATTATGACAGTTTTATTGCACCAGAAGGTGAACAAAATGGAGGTTGGATGGGGGTTCTAGGATAAACCCTGGGAGGAGAGTGGGAGGAAGTCTTCTTCAATTTTTTCATACCACCCACTAGAGAATAAATGAGGAAGATAGGAGAAAAAAAGAAAAAAAATAAGTCTAAGAAAAGTAATTTTCTACCCTTAATAGGCTACATGTTTTAGCTCACATAGTTATGAAAACCTTGTGCTAACTATATGGGATACAATGAATATGTACTACCAAACTGTTAGTACCCATGTGGCTACCGCAAGGTCATCATTAATGGTGTGTAAACTATATGGTGTCCCTCTATCAAAACTACAGATAAGTCCACATGGTCATGCGCTACCCTGCACAGTTTATCAAAATTGTGTGTCAATCTAAAACAATGGTGTATGGTTACCTGGAAGAGGCCGTATGATATACCCTAAACTGTGTGACTTAGTATACATCCCTAAAACAGGCCTTCAGGCATCTAATTCACCTAAAACCTCTTCTAAACACCCAATCCTTTGGATAGACACCTTAACCCAACCAAAATATGGATAATATATTGTGGAAACTCTTAGAATTTAGTTCTTATTCCCAAAAAAGAAAAGGGAACCCCCACTAATTAAAAAATTCAAAGGGGGAATGATTTTTAATTCGGTTCAAAAACAAAAGATTTTATATAAACCTTATGTTTATTCCTAACTGTTTATCTATTTATATGATTAATAGTATTAACATGGGTGAGTTTCATAACACATGTAACAAGATAAAAATGGAGTTTCATGGTAGTTTAAATAATTATGACCATGGAGGAGAGAAGATTCAGCTTTCTTCTTACTAATAATGTAGTAATAATAACTCAAGGGATTGTCTAAAAGGAATAGAAATATGTTTTATTTGTGAAAAAAAATGGAATAAAGAAAAAAATTGAAGAAAAATGAAGAGTTCAATATAATTAAATGAAGTACATGTTAAGGTATTATTTATTGTTCAACGTCTTATTTGTGGTGAACATGGGAATTATTCGATTCAATTCCCTAATATAATTGTTATCTCCTATACCAAGTAAGGTTCAATATTATTCCAATCATTAGAGTATAGTGATAGAAGCATTTATGCATTAGGATTTGAGAATTATGTTATATAAGTATTTCTTGACAAAATTTTTACATTAATCATTTCCAATCATGTTTTAAAGAGTATCAATAAACTAAGATATTGATTTAGTAGTAACAGGATATTTTTTGAAAACACCTGATTGAGGGAGATATAACCAAAATATTGTGCCATTTTTGAGATAATAATTTTTATTTGGGATAAAGAGATTATTTGCATTGATAATTTAAATTGGATAGAATTTTTGAATTTGAATATCATTAGTGATTTTAGGAAAATTTTATTTCTGCTGAATTTTGTGGATTTATGTAATATATTTTTTAGTCTATGATTGTATATAAGGAATAATTATAGAGATAGTTTTTGTAAAATTTTATGTTGTCATTAAGGTTTTATGGAGATTATAGTTATTTTGGGAAAGGATTAGCATGTTTTAATAAAACATAGGGTCAAGTTATTCATGAATTTTCTATATGGAATTAAAATATACTTGTGGAATGGTTTAATTGGAACTCTATGTATTATTTATTAGGTTTTATAGATTAATGAATTATTTCATCATATGAAGTTTTATCAAAATTGGTTAACCTATTCTAACCATTTTGGTAAATATTTAGTGGCTGAATGAATGGATTATCATAATTTTAGGGATCTTCTAATCCATTTGAAGTTTATTTTAGTTTTTAGAGGATGGAAAATTCCTAATTATCATTTATAAATGGAATATTTCATTAATAGAGGTGTAAACTGATTAAAACATGTAACCAAAGGATAAAATTATGTTTGTACATTTTAAGAAATCATGTAAGTATATTTTATAAATTTTTATTCTAAAATAATTCCATAACTCTAGGAAAAAGGATCTTAAAAATAAAAAAAATTCCCTTAATATAGATTTTTCTAAATAATTGGTGATATTTTTACTACTAACTTATTTATGGTTTTATGGCCATTAATTTTCTCATGACCATATTCTTTGTCACTATCTATTAGTCTTTAGAAATTATTTTTATCCTCAAGTAATATATGTTAACTTTATCTAAATGTTCTAATTATCTAATAAAATGATTTTCTGTTATTTTAAGTAAACTTTATATTTCCTATATCCCTTTCTCAAAGGAAGTTTTATTATCCCTATATACAATTTGGACATTCAAAAATGGTATTTTAAAATATTAAACCTTTGATGATCAAGATAAAACTGTGGGGAAATAATTTATATTATGGGGGAAGAATGTGACACCCTATAGATTTAGACTCAAATAATATTATGCTTGATATGTTTTTTAACATGCAACACCATGTTTTAAGAAAATTATGATATACAGTAAAAATATTATAATTTAAATATAAAGATTATAACCTTGTAAATTGAATCAGTGGTTATGATTAAAAGTAATCACATTATGATATATATATATATAATATTATAAAACTTAATATAATTATTTTGATTAAATTTAGTAAATTAGTACTCAAGTTTACGTAAAGTCATTTTATGCTTCGAAAATATTTTTTCTTCAAAAATGGTTTTTATTTCTTTCTTTGAGAAAATATTATAATAAATTTCTGAAACATTTATAAATAATTTCTTATAAAAATGATATTATTTTTGAAATATTCATATCCTAATTATCTTAAGCTGAAATATTTTTAATTTGCAGAAAAGATTAATTTTTCAGTGAATATGGAAATGTACAGATTTTATAAAAAACTTTTTTTCCATTCAAGTATTTTCAAAGTACCATTTTTTTAATTTATTTAAAATTTTAAATAGTTAATTTGGATGAAAAGTAATCCAATTAATTTTATTTTAATCTAATTTTTTATTAATATTTGTATTAAAACTTTTTAATACATATAAATTTATTTTTATTGAAAAGTATTTTTTTCTGGTTTTGTGGGTTTATTTTAAAATAACTTCTTTAACTTATAGGTATTTAATTTGATAAAATTGAATAAAATATTTTAATCATCCTTTCTAAATTTGATAAATATTTAAACTCTATTTTTTTTATAATGAATAATGATCATATTAAATATTTGTCACTATGATAAGGGTAAAATGGTATAACAAGGTTTAAACTATGAAATAATGATTAAAATTCATAAATTCATTTTTATATAATACATTGGATTATTTTAATTCTACAAAAACATTAAATTTTCTAAAATATTTAATTCTGGTTCTAGTATTCATTAATAAACACCATTTTTTATATTTAAAGTATACGAAATTTGAAAATGTCACTCTTTTTATTTTAATTTCTCTTAAATGTTCACATTGGTATAAGAAAATTTTATTAATTAATATAAAATTTTATTTTGAACATATTTAATATATTTCTATAATGGTATATTATTTTTAACTTTTAGTGCTGATATACTTATCTTACATTCTTACATATCACTGACATGGTGCTTGTGAAAGAAGTAGAAAAATCAATGAAAATGATTTGAAAAACACCAAAAGTGATATGTTTTGGATGAAATATAGTTTCACTCATACTTTAATGTTAATAATGATTCATAATTTATGTTTAAATAGTTTAAATTTTAATTTCATACATTTGTTGATGTCTTTAATGTCAAAATATTTAAATAGTTATTAAAATTACATTCGTGGTATTTTATGTTAAATAATATACTATTTAATATTTTATAAAACATAATAATATTTAAAGAGGAAATTTGGAATTATATATGGTAAAAAATTTCATCACTTGACCATTTTTTATCCAATTTTTAACTTATATGTAAATTTTTAACCCAATAGTATTGAAAAACTTGTTTCCACAGTTAATGATAGAATTTGTTAATAAATGGATTAAACCAAAATGATAACATTTAACATGATGCATAGACCAATAAAAATTTTATTATTTGAATTGATTTTAACATTAAATTATCTTATCATTGAAATTTTTTCCACTTAGTTCAAATTTCAAATGAAAAAATAATTAATTTTATTTAAATATTTTATTTAATTCTTAGTGTTTCATTTCATTAACTATAAAAGATCATAACCTCTTCTATACTCTTCACACCAACATGAGACACTTATCACATCCAAAAACTACCAAATATTCTTTTTAACGTCATTATATACATTATATAGGTTATGATCTTCTTAAAATACAATCCATATGATTCTTATAGAGAGATCCAAAGGAGGTTCTTCAAAAGGGGGTGACTGTCTTAACTGGTTGTTTTAATTTTACATCTTCTTTTACCTACTTTAATACAATACTAAAAATTACAATATATTCACATCAGAATATAATAGGTAATGATATTTTATTATGTTAATTTAATAATCGTATTCCTGTTTTTTTATATCAAATGGGAAATAAATGTATCGATCATGCATATGTGTTGACTACCGCCTCCACAAAGTGACACAATTCATTTTCCATTACCACATAAAATTGGTATTTATAATGAAATATTTAATAAATATTTATGATATTATTATATTTCTATAAATGTTAATTATTAATTATTTCTATCTATATAATAATTAAAACATCACTCTTGTATAAGTACAGACTACCATCTCCGCAAAGTGATATAATTCATTTTTTCTTCATTTATTTATAAGGAGAGTTATAAAGGAGTGATAATTATTAAATTTTATAATAATGATAATATTAAAATTCTATATATTATGTAACCATTATCATATTATAATAACTATAACTTCCTTTCCCAAACATTCATGAAAAATGAAACAACTAATACCCAAAAATGATGATTTTAAGAAAGAATTTTTAATAAATGGGTGTTGAAATGTCATAAGTGGATCATATGTGATATTATAAGTATCAGTATGGTTATGGAAAAGAATTATAGTAAATTTAAATTTATTATAAAATATCATGGAGTTATTACAATGAAATTCAAATTTGTGTTAAGGATCTCATGTAAGAATCTCATTGCTTACCAGGATTATTTATGCTTATGTTTATTACGATGAAATTTTATGATGAATATGTCCAAAATATCATGAATTATATTATAATATTTTTATTTATGGTTATTATATTTTTCCTTTCATTTTATTCACTTTAGTTACTCAAGATACCCAAAAGAAGTTTTTTAAGGAAAACTTACTTAATTTAACTATTCAGTCTGGAATCTTTTTTTCCTTATATATATTTTCATTAAAAAAAATCAATATTTATTTATATTATCCCATGATTTCCTAAGAAAATATTCAAACATGTTTAAAATTTTATAGTAATTCTTAGAAAGTGATATTATTATCATTCTCTTAATGAGGTACTTTTGACTTTTTATCGAAAATGTGAAATTAATATTTGTTTTAACATACACTACAGGAATAAAATTTACCACCATCATGACCGATCAATGATTTGAATATTACTTTTCAATTTTCAATGTTTCTTTCCAAATATAATTTTTTCATTACTATTTTATAGATTTTTTTATTTTCAAAAAGTGTTTTAAAAATGATAAGGGTATTTTCTTTAAGAAATGCTTCAATGATCATTTAAAGGAATTTTTCATCTATGATAACATCCATTGATGTTATTTATGATAATTGGGGATATGATTTTATTATAAAATTCTTATAATGTATTTGGGTGGATTATAGTTATGACGATAAAATATTGATGAAATTATTTTTCTTTTCAAAGGTTAATTCCATGATGGAATAATAAGAAAATAAGTATATCATGGAATATATAATAATGGGTTATGAATATACGAAGGGTGGGATCAGAATTATAGATCACTCTAATTAATTGGGTAATGATTAATATTTTATGAGATTGAAGGCTACATGGGAGGTTATCCTAACCCTAAAATGTGGTTCACGGTTGGTCATCCCAATCCCAAAATAGGGTAAAAGTGTAGTTATATAAAACAAGAAAGAGGGTCCATGGGAGTTATCACAAGATCGAAGAAGGTACATGAGTGTTTATCTCAATACAAATTTTATATGAATTTCGTAGTGGGTAACATTGACATAATATTTCTATGATTATGATTATTCTATACTTTATGCCACTCTTTTGTGATATTAACTTAGAATAATTTTATTCTCTCATGGATCATGTTCTTTGATTCTTTTATGATTCATGTCTTATGAACTACCAATCCTTATGTCATGACTCATGATTTCAATTGAATATATGTTTGGTATGGTATTAAAATGTTAAGAGCTTATTCATATATACTTATGTTCAAGATATTCTTAAATAGTCAATGATATCTCCCTTGTATACCCTTAATAATCATCTGAACACACCCTTTATTATGTTTAGTTTTCCCCGTTATATGAAGAATGGTTTTAAGTATGATAAGTCTTTGAATAATTCTAGTTATAAAAAACTTAATGGGAGATTATGTATATATTTCATCAACCTATTTTTCATGTACCTATCTCTTTAGGGGCACTAAAACTTTACAATTCAGGTGTAGATCAAAATGATTTATAAGGAATATTAATCTATAAAGATTTAATATTTATTTATGGAATATTTAGGTTTTTATATTATGGGTGTTTACTATTTTAATTATCGTAATAGTGGGTTCCCTAGAACCAACTATACATTACTTATGATTAACATATCATGTGTACAGTTAGATATACATGATAAATACTTACCATTATAATGTAGATATTTCTATGTATACTATTTAATGGTAATTTCCATAGATTAATTATTGTGTCAAAAGAATATAGTTGATCCCATGCTATAATGAGAACCTCAAGATATTATGACATTAATCTTAATCAAATGTCCTATGGTCCAGATACATCATACTAACTAGAAACAGTTAATGTTTGACTATCATGTGATAGTGTATCATAAGTATTGAGACTAATTCCCATGAAGTTCACATTTAGTAATCTCTAGTAGTGAGATCATGAGGATAGATCTGCTAATTGGAACACCATATGTTTGGGGTGACATTGGATGTTCCTATCTATATACATGTGTATTGGTCTCCAAACTTGATATCATTACCAATGTGTTTCATTATATCATGTACTTTGATTCAATTAAAAACCCATTATAATGAAATCATGGTGAAGTATCTAGTGTTGTGTGTGTCACTAGTGGTATGGCATTGGTTAAATGGTCAAGAAAGGATTTGTCATTTCTAGGTTATGGAAGTAATATATCTTGGTCCATGTTGATCAAGATGGTATTACCTTCATAAGACCATGACCATGGTTTTCAAGGTTAAATTTGTCTAATTAGATCAACATAAAATAATGCAAGAAAGGACGATGACACATGTGTTCATCATACTTTATGAGATATTAAAGACAAATATTGTATTACATAGTGTGTGTTCGTAGGTTTTTTTTCATTGTGATGAGTCTCCTTATCTCTTTAGGGTATATGATGGGTTACTAGATCTCACTCTTGGTTTGTGAATAGTATTCATTGCTATCGAGATAAGGGCCTACAAGATCACACACAATAGTTTATTCAAAAATATTCCATATTCAGTTGAATAGGTACATAATATCGGGCAGGCCCCACTATTGGGGTCTGGGTTTTTTCCAAGGTGATAAGATCACCAAATGAATAAATAAAATCATATTATTCAAGTTAAGAATAATTTTTATTTAATTAATTTATAAAATGTATTTAAAATTATTAATGTAAGTACATGAAAAATATTATTTGAAACAATATTAGTTTAAAATATTCAATCTACATGTAATACTTGTGTGAACATTGAGCTGAGTTAATGGATTGGGTATTATCACATAATATATTTATTATATTCTAGTAATGTGATAATAATTTAATGGTTTTTATGACATAGTACAATAGTTATAATATAATGTTTATTTGAGGAGAAATAAATATTTTAGTATTGAGAGTTTATTTTGAATACTTAATGTTTCAAAATATATAGTAGAACAGAAGAATTAAGCATGAAATATTCATTTCCTCTTTCTTACATATTCTTTCTCCCACTTTCTAGAGAGATAGGCTCTAGATTAAGGAGTTTATATTGATCTCTCTCTTTAACATCACAAGTAAGGTGATGTGGTAATCATCATATCCTCAAAGGTTTCATCAGAACTCTGTGATCGCACCCTGAATTAGATGATATATGCTACCAAAATTTCGTGAAGCATGCATGGAAGATCTAGAGGAATTTAGCTTCAGATTCTTAAAGAATTGATCACCAATAATGAGCAGGAGTTGATGGTGGATTCATATCTAAAGAGGTATGTCTGAATTATTTTGTGCATAAAATTACTCATGCGATATCAACCAAATTTAATCAAGCAGCGATATGCCAGTGACAATTGTTTCCCTTGGAATGTGTGGTCTGGTTATGAATCACTATTTTTGAATACTTTCCAAAGGAATTTTTAATAGAACTTGAAACACCTAGAGGTTTTGTATCCAAATGGACCTACCTTCCCAATGTAGGTTCTCGTTAATGATTTTTACCCACACTGCTTAAGCACTCACATTGGTCGAGATGGTGGGAGTTCGGGCTCATCTCTCCCTTTTGAGGGGAATTATAGCCTACTACGGGACTCTCTTATATATTTAAGATATTTCCATGAATCCTTATTAATTTTCCAAGTGTAATTTAGTTTCATTAGAAATATTCAATCAATTATTATCATGTGTGAAAATCAGAATCATTTGTATGTACTCGATGTTTTAATCAATGGATATATCTGTACGTATTCATGGTTCTTCATCAATGGTATCCTATCATTTACTACATAGATTTCTTGGGTTGTTATTAAGATAATTTTGGTTTTTAAGCCACTCAGCGGGGAACTCTATAATTTATAATCATCCAATGAGATGGAAGTCAATTTGATGTTGGGATCAAACCAATAAACAAGCTTCATATGTATCATTTTTAAAGGAATCAAAACCCACGTAGTTCAATGCAACTTATTGGGACACATCATACCTTTTAATTTCATGTGAAAAGGACCCAACCATACGGTTTACCATCATGGGTAAAGGTCATCTAGGTGGAATGTTCCTAGTTAATTTTTTGTGTGGGACTTATACTGAAGTATCCCAAGGAACCTAGAAAGAATATGAGTTTCCAAGTCGGATTAGACCCTGCTAGAAATTTTGCCCATTGGGAACATGGTTGATTTGGATTATTGGGTTTAAAAAACATGAATTCTTCATATATATCCCACATGGATGGGAATAAAAGCTCATGTAGTTTAGTATGTCTTGCAGGGGAGTATGGACCTTTAAGAGAAATTGGTTGTGGATTACTCATAAAGGGTATTCCCTTGTAACAGGGTCCACAAGATATATATTAACTCATGGATATTTAGGGGGATTAATTCAAGGAATATTCCTAATTAGTAATACCATATTAATGAAATTATGATTGGAATCCTTAAGAGGATATCCACTAAGGTCAATCCCTAAGTAAAATCTTCATATGTATCCTAGTTGTGGTGGAAATCATAGTTCTTGTAGTTCATTATTTTAGTTGGATTGTGTGTATGTTATAATCATTACAAAACTATAAGACCACAAGAGTCATGCTCGATGTGAGAAATAGGAGTACGTAAAATATTCAACAAACCACACACTATTCATCCTTCACTAGTGGATGAAGTTAGACCTACGGTGAAAGAAGGTGGGATGATGGTGGATGAGGGAATAGAGAAATGAAACTTTCAATGTGAAATGAAGGTGGTATTGGTTAGGTCCGGCCTGAAAGGATAGGGGATTATTTGAGGATGTATTGCCTAAAAATGGGTCTTTTAGTGAGGAAAGAGGATCTCACTCCCTGTGTAAGGGAAAAAAAGTGTGATCGTCTCTCTTCTGACTGATACAAGAGGTTATGGGTCTTAGAGACAATGAGGAGGGGATATATTCATATCCCCAGAATATATTATTGGGAACTCCCCAACATTATACATAGGGTAAGGGTCCACATGTCCATAGATATATAAACTTTTAGACATTCTGAGGATCCTAACTCTCTTATAAGAAACATGTTGAAATCCTCTGACCATATAAATATAAACCCAGATGGGAGACAAGATAATGTTCCTTTATTAAAGGTATAGTAGATCAGGAGGTCCTAGTAGAGGATTCAATATGATCCCTTTCAAGAAAGGAATCCAATGAAGGATAGTCCCTTCCATGAGTTGATTAAAATATATCATAAAAAATAGTTCACATTGGTGGTCCACACAAGTGTGTCGCATTGGTATACCACATAGGTATGTTGTGTAGGTACTAGGAGGAACTGAAAAATGATTAACATGGGAAGGATACGATTCTGAAATCTTGACATGACTTGGGTTGTAGTACCCATGGTTTTGGGTACAGAACCCCTTTCCTCACATTTTTTTAAATTAGTGTGCATAAATTAGAGAGTTTCCATAAAATATAGTGTTTCCATAAAATAGAGAGTTTCCATAAAATAAAGAGTTTCCATAAAATAGAGAGTTTCCAAAAAAATATTTTCCATAAAATATGGTGTTTCCATAAAAGAAGGAGTTTCCATAACATAGAGGGTTTCCATTAATTAGGGTGTTTCCATAATTTTAGTTGTTTCCATAAAGTTGGATGTTTCCATGAAGTGGGGTGTTTCCATAAAGTGGGATGTTTCCATAAAAAGAATGTGTTTCCATAAAAAGGGTAAAAGTGAAGGATGGGAGAGTTAGGGGGTTTTATAAGGAGTGTTGGGACCAAAAGAAATTTTTCATGATTCATACACTGTTGGCCCAAACTGTGTGGTTGAACCTCGTGTAGAGGTCAAATCAAGATCATATTTTCTAAGAGCTTACTCATTTTTGCTCTATATATTTCGTTTTGGCTTAAAAATGACCCTATTTTTAGATTACCCACCCTAGAAGGCTGGAGAACCCTCCCCACATGATTTTGAGACAACCCAGAGACTTCCCTTGGTGATTTTGAGTCTGATTCTTGTGCATAAGAGAACTAAGGTCGTTCTTGGAGAATCAACCCGCTTTCTTATGTGTTCTTCATCTATTATCAAAATTTCGTCAAAACATTTGAGGTAGGTGAATTCTCTCTCAACTCCTCTTTATATAATTGTTTGTATTAGATTCAAATTGGTTTATGGACTGTGAAATTCATGGAAACATCTTTATTTGTGATGATTTATGGTTTTTGTGAAATTGCGTGATCTTAGTGAATATTTTTGAAAAAGGGGGTTTAGTTCCATGAATTTAAAATGATGATTTTAAATTAGGGATTTTTTGGAATTGATAAATGGTTGATAGAAAATATATTTTCAATAGATATGGTTTTCATTAAAAAATGGAGCTTTATTGAAATGGTTTGTAATTGAAATGGTTTGACACTAAAATGGTTTTGATGAAAATGGTTTTTAATAAAAAGGTTTTTTTATTGAAAGGGTTGTTTCGGTAGGATTTTTAGGAATTTTTGGTGTGTGTTCATGTTTCATATACCGGACTTGGTTGAAATATGGCCTTGTGCTTAGTGCTAAAGGTTTAATGGCACATGGGAATTTCAGACACGGGGCATGGTTGAAATATGACCTTGTACTCTATGTCAAAGGGTTAATGGAACATTGGAAACAATTACCTTGTGATGACTTGGTTGATCGGCGAGGACCACTCATGAGTATGAAACTATCATAACGTAGCATGCATGGTTGGTTCCATGGGTTTGAGGAATGGATGGGTATGTTGATATAAGGGATATTGTCAAATGGTTGTAAAGATTATTTAGTTATTTTTTGGAAAATATCTTATTGGTAAAATTGGTTTCAACTGAACTTGTATGCTTTTGGTAATAAATGGTTTTGGAAACATGTTTCTATTTAGTTATAAACTATTTTTTGAGAAATTGTTTTATATAAACTGTTTTATATAAAGGTTGTTAACTCTTCTATCCTAGTGGCGTGAGTATGGAAGTCATTGGGGAAAACCTACTGAGTTTTATACTCATCCCTACTTTGGCACTCTGGTGCTTTTGCAGATGTTATCTTCTGGGACAAGGGAAAAGGTAATGTTCCACATGTGTTTACCACTACCTTATGATGTTTGGGCTGTTCAGATATTTTGGAGTTGGAGCTTGTTGAGCATGGAGTCTTGAGGTCTTTAGAGACTCTTGTGTAGTCTATCTGTTGTGTACTTTGATACTTGGTTATTCTTCTGTTGTTGCTTACTATGATGTAATTTTAAGATGAATGAAGATGTTGAGTTGTCTTCAATTTGTTCATGCATCATATAGTGAATTTTTTGTTATGGTTGGTAGGTTTATTGGTTTATTTCTTTAAGGGTAAATCGTCCCCCACTTTTATTTGTAACCCTTTGGAATTTATTTCCAGCCATTGGAATCTTTTTAATGTCTCTTAAGTCTTAGAAATGACTCGTTGTACTCTCAAGCCAATGAGAATTGGCAGGTCATTACAAATGGTATATGATTCTTCAGTTGTTTCCTAACAAGTTGTCATTGATGTTCCTAGTTTTGGAGATGAAATCCCTTCTTGTATATTCCATGGGTGGGAATATTAGAAAGGAGTAGGATTGATGGAAATTGAAATGTATAGCATAAAAGGACATAGCTAACCCTTTTATGGTGAACTTCAAGTTACCAGGGTGTTGGGTAAATAAGTGTTTTGAGACACTTCTAGGATTTTGAAATCTCATTGTCATGGGTTTAGCCATTGAGATGAGCATGAAATGTATTGTAGAGGAATGACTTCCCACTATGAGTGCATACATCATTTCAAGTAATGATTCATGTTGTGAAAAAAGTGTTAATTTTTAAAAAAATATGGAATTTGTTTTCAACTAAAAGATTTTGATATGGTGATTGCTTATTATATTTTGAATCTAATTTAATTTTCAAAATAATGTGAAGTTTTTTCAAAAATGGTTGAACACTGAAAAATGTTTTTTTAAATAATGTTGTGATAGTTGATGTGATAGAATTTGAAATTCTAATCCCTTAGTTTCTAGAGAGTGGTACTTATAGAGTTTTTTGTTAGTTTAGAAAATGGCACCTGATAGGTGTCATAAGAACAAGTCAGAAGTGGCTATTGAGAATTTGGTTGCACTTGAGCTACAGGTTAACCACTAGTTGGTCCAAAGCATCATTCACTGGGTTCAAACTGTTGAGTTGGGACTACAATTGGATACCCCGTTTATGATATTTTTCACTGTTGAAAATCCATGTGGAGGAAGTATGGTTTTTTTCACTAGAGGAGCTGGGAACTCTAGCACTATGATGGAGTGGAAGTGTGGATCCTATTCGCTATGATTAAAACTTGAAATGATTCCTTCTATTTTGAAATTGCAAACTTCTCTCAGTAAAAGATAATGTCAAGCTTTTGTGTGTCGAGCATATGATATAACTTTTGATAGAGATGAGATAAAATGGGACATCTCAATGTTAGAGATGGATGTCTATAATGTAATCCTGGCTATGGATTGGTTGAAAAAGTTCATTGCTTAAATCGACTATTTTAGGAGAACTGTTAGTTTCACAACTGAGGACATCATCGATCATCTCTTCAAAGGAGAGAGGATTTTAAAACAATGTGGAAAGAGATTGTTGGAACCAATGGTTGGAATGATAACTTATCAGTTGGCAGTGTTGTCTATGGAATCAATGCAAGAGATCGAGGAAAATATTTTTCCATCTGTTGTGGATCAATTTTCAGATGTCTTTCCTAAGAACATCCCAGAGTTACCACCTCTAAGGGAAGTAGAGTTTATGATTGATCTTTTTTTGGGGACTAGTACTATTTCCATTCCATCTTATAGGATAGCACCAATAGAGTTACGGGAATTGAAAGTGCAGTTAGAGGAGTTGGAAATAAAGGGTTTCATTTGACCAAGTATGTCTCCATGGGCAGCACTATTTTTGTTCGTGAATAATGTAGATGGAACTCTTCGATTGTGTGTTGATTATCATAAGCTTAACCAAGTTATGATAAAGAATAGATATCCCCTTACACACATTGATGACTTTTTTATCAATTAAGGGGAGATCAGTCGTTCTCCAAGTTTAAATTTTGATTAGGATATCACCAACTGAGAGTTGGAAAATAAGATATTCCAGAGACAGCTCTCAGAAGTAGATATGGACACTATGAATATATAGTCATGCCTTTCGGTCTAACAAATTAACCAGTGGTCTTCATGGAAATGATGAATTGGATATTTCTATAATATCTGGATTATTTTGTTGTGGTATTTGTGGAAAATATTTTGGTCTATTCAAATACAAGGGCTGATCATGTGGTGCACCTGGAAACATTGTTAAAAATATTGAGAGATCATTGTTTGTATGCTAAATTATTAAAGTGTGATTTTTGGATATAGGAAGTACGTTTTCTTGTCCATGTCATTTATGATAAAGGTGTTTCTATTGATCTTGAAAAGATTGAAGTCGTTATCTCTTGGAAACCAGCAAATAATGTTTTCGAGATATGATGTTTTCTCAGACTAGCTGGTCACTACAGAAGTTTTTTGTGTTATTTTTTCACCACTATCTTCACCAATGATAGCTTTGACAAAAAATAATTATCTATTTCAATTGATGGAGGAATGTTAGAAGTCTTTCCTAGAATTAAAGTTTGGCTTACATCAGCATCTATCTTGATCTTTCCATAATCAAGACAATGGTATGTGGTGTATTGTGATGCTTCAGGATCAGGGTTGGGTTGTTTTCTCATGCAAAGAGATCATGTGGTTGATTATGGTTCAAGGCAGTTAAGGGTGCGTGAAAAGAATTACCCAACCTAGGATTTAGAGTTATCTGCATTCGTCCATTCTTTGAAAACATGGATACATTATCTCTTTGCTGAGAAATTTACTGTGTTTATGGAACACAAAAGCTTGAAACACATTTTCTCATAACGAGATTTGAATCTGAGTCAAAGCAAATGGATGGATTATCTCCAAATGTTTGACTTTGTCTTGATGTACACACTGGGGAAAGGAAATTTGATGGTGGATGCATTGAGTAGAACTTCATTTGCTCAGTTGGAGAATGAAGATTTAGATGAATGGAAGTTGATGTCGGTCTTAGCCGACATGCATGTGGAATGTGAAGACCGAGGTCATGTTGTATTTTTTTCAGCTATGCTTGTTCCTGATTTAGTAAAAATGATCAAAGAGGCACAAAAATCCGATGCATAATGTCTGGTTGTAAGTTCAAAACTCAATGGTGGGGAGACCATTGAGGGATGGAAACTTGATGGGGGTTCAGTTTAGTGTTTCAGAGATCATATGGTTGTACCTATGGTTTTTCAAGAACAACTCCTTAATGCTTACCACCATTGGTTATGGGTTGTACATACAGGTACACAGAAGATGTATAAGGCATTGAAGACACGGTTTTGATGGAGAGGCATGAAAATGAAGGTGGATGAGTTCGTCTCATGGTGCTTAACTTATTATTAGGTTAATGCAGAGCACCAGAGACAAGCTGGTATGTTACAATCTTTGCCTATCCCAGTGTGTAAATAGGATCAGATAGCACTGGATTTTGTTACATGTCTTCCAAGAACGGTCTAGAAACATGATGCCATTTGGGTGATAGTGGATTATCTAACCAAGTCAGCCCAATTCATCCCTATTCCTGAAACTCATACGGTGGAGGATCTTTCAAAAATCTATATCCGAGAAGTGGTAAAGAGGCATGGTGTACCAGTTTCAATAGTCTCATATAGATATCCATGGTTCATGTCTCGTTTCTATAAATCCTTACAGCAATCCCTTGTGACTCAGTTGACTATGAGCATGGCGTATCATCCCCAGATGCATGGGCAGTCCGAGAAAAAGATAAAAATGTTGGAAGACATGTTGTGATCTTGTGTAATGGATTTTGGTGGCTCATGGGAGGATCATATACCCTTAGTAGAGTTATAATACAATAAAAGCTATCAAGAATGTCCCCATTTGAAGCATTGTATGGGTTTCATTGTCATTCTCCACTATACTGGGTTGAAACAAGAAAAACATCACTAGTCAGTCCAAGACTTGTCCAAGAAACAATGGAGAAGATCTAGTTCATTAGAAAGAGGATGGAGATGTCTCAGAGTTGTCAGAAATCTTATGCAGATCCCCATTGAAGATCGTTGTCCTTCCATGTGGGTGATCATGTCTTCCTTAGGATCCCTCCAAGGCATGGACATCGTTTCTTTGGGAAGTAGGGAAAGTTTTCTCCTAGATACATTGCCCCTTTTGAGATACTGTAATGGGTTGGAGAGGTGGCATATCAGTTGGCATTACCAACACGGTTTAGTTCAGTGCATAATGTGTTCCATGTATCCCAATTGAAAAAGTATCACCCTGATCCTGACCATATGATCAGATGGGCTCATGTGGATCTAGAACCAGATGCATCACTGGTACATATCCTAGTGTGGATCATGGATAGAACAGATAAAGTCTTTCATGGGAAAATCATCATCCTAGTAAGGGTTTTATGGAAACATGGTCAGATTCAAGAAGATACTTGGTAATGTGAGAAGGAAATGAAAGAGCAGTGGCTGGAACTCTTTTTGGCTAGTGAGGGTTCTCTACTTTCTGGGGACGGAATGACCAATGGTGGGGAGAATGTTAAACCCCTGATTTTAGGTACATGACCCCTTTCCTCATGTTTTTTAAAATTTTTGTGCATAAAATAGAGAGTTTCCATAAAATATATAGTTTCCATAAAATAGAGAGTTTCTATAAAATAGAGAGTTTCCATAAAATAGGGAGTTTCCATAAAATAGAGAGTTTCCATAAAATAGGGAGTTTCCATAAAATATAGTGTTTCCCTAATATAGAGAGATTCCATTAATTTGGGTGTTTCAATAATTTTGTTTGTTTCCATAAAGTGGGTTGTTTCCATATTGTGGGGTGTTTCCATAAAGTGGGTGCTTCTATAAAGTGGGTTGTTTCCATAAAGTGGGGTGTTTCCATAAAGTGGGATGTTTCCATAAAAATATTGGTTTCCATAAAAAGGGTAAAGGTCATGGATGGGAGAGTTTGGGGGTTTTATAATGATTGTTGGGACCAATGGGAAGGTCGCACAATCGATACATAGTTGTCCCAAATTGTGTGGTCAAACCTTTCACAGAGGTCAAATCTAGATCCTATTCTCTAGGAGCATACTCATTTTTCTTCTATATGTATCGTTTTGGATTTGAAACGCCCCTATTTTGAGATTACCCTCCCTAGAAGGCTGGAGAACCCTCCCCATAAGATTTGGAGCCAACCCAGAGCCTTTAATTTGTGATTTGGAGTCCGATTCTTGAGTATAAGAGAACTAAGGATGTCCTTGGAGAATCGACCCACTTTCTTGTGTGTTATTCATCTGTTGTAAAAGTTTCATCAAAACCTTTGTGGTAGGTGGATTCTCTCTCAAATCCTCTAGATAGAATTGTTTGTCTTAGATTCAAGTTGGTTTATTGATTATGAAATGCATTGAAAAATATTCATTTGTGATGATTTATGGTTTTTTTGAAATTGTGTGATCCTTGTGAATATTTGTGCGAAAGGGGGTTTAGTTTCATGAATTTAAAATGATGATTTTAAATTATGGATTTTCAGGAATTGCTAAATGGTTTATGGAGAAGATATTTTCAATTGAAATGGTTATCAATAAAAATAAAATAAAAAAAAGGGTGTTTTATTGAAATGGTTTGGAATTGAAATGGTTTGGAATTGAAATGGTTTTGATGGAAATGGATTTCAATAAAAAGGTGTTTTTATTGAAAGTGATGTTTTGGCATGATTGTTAGGAATATGTTCTATGTTTTCATGTTGCGTATATGGGGATTGGTTGAAATATGACCCTGTACTCAGTGCCAAAGTTTTAATGGCACATGGTAATTTCATACACGGGGCTTGGTTGAAATATGACCTTGTGCTTAACTCCAAATGGTTAATGGCACTTGGGAAACAATTACCTTGTGAAGACATTGTAGATTGATGAGAAACTGCTCATGAGTATGGAACTTTCATAACGTAGCATGCATGGTTGGTTGCATGGGTTTGAAGATTGGTTGGGTATGCTGATAAAGGGATATTGTGAAATGGTTGTAATGATTGTTTAGTTATTTTTCTGGAAAATTATCTTACTGGGAAAAATGGTTTCAATTTCACTTGTATGATTTAGGTAATGAAAGGTTTTGGAAACTTGTTTAGATTTATTTAAAAACCATTTTTGAGAAATGGTTTTATATAAACTATTTTATATAATTATTGATAACTCTTCAATCCTAGTGGCATGAGTAGGGAAGTCATTTGGGTAAACCTATTGAGTTTTATACTCACCCCTTCTTTGGCACTTTGGTGCTTTTGTAGATGCTATCTTCCAGGTCAAGGGAAAAGGTAATGTTTCACATGTGTTTAGCACTACCTCGTGATGTTTGGGCTATTTTGAGATTTTGGATCTTGGATCTTATTGAGCATGGAGTCTTGAGGTCTTTGGAGAATCTTGTGTAGTCTATCTGTTGTGTACTTTGATACTTGGTTATTATTCTTCTGTTGCTTACTATGATGTGGTTTTGAGATACATGCAGTTCTTGAGTTGTCTTCCATTTTTTCATGCATCATATAGTGAATGTTTTGTTATGGTTGGTAGATTTATTGGTTTATTTTTTTAAGGGTAAATCATCCCCCACTTGTATTTGAAACCCTTAAGCATTTATTTCCAGCCTTTGGCGTCTTGGGGATATCTCTTAAGGCCTAGTAATGACTTGTTTTACTCTCAATAAAATGAGAATTGGTGGGTCATTGCATCGGTAATGGACTACTAATACCACAAAACATTATTAAGGTTTTAATTTCAGAACCATTAGTGTCCCTTGATGTCCTTGGAAGAATTACGTATAGATATTTACATAAGAGGGAAACCTGTATAGGTGACTTCTTACTATGGAAGAAGATTCTTCAAAAAAGTATCTTGTATTTTAGAACCTGAAGGGACTTTGATATTGTTTTTTCTTTTTATTTATCTTTTCTCTTATTTTTTAGAGATCAACCAATGAAAACACTAGGGACCAGGGAGAAGGTGCTATGCAATGAAGGATTCAAGAGTTCTTCCTTCTTTTTCAGTTATTGAATGGGATACCCAAGGGTCCTATTTATAGGAATGGGAGGCACCTCGTCAAAAAGAGTTTGTATATATAGTTATTGGGTGTAGATCCTCTATATAGGTCCCCTACTCTAGGGTGTAAAACATATAATGTTGTGTCGGTCCCCCGGTATAGGTCCTCTATGTTGGTCCTCAGAGTAGGGGCTACACCTTTAGGCTATACTATCAGGAGTTGCGCTGGACTTCTTGTGTGTAGGTATGTTGCATAGGTCCCTTTAACCGATTTCTTTTCTTCCTTTAAATTTCCTTTAACTCTTTAAGATATACAAAATTCTCTTCATAATATTTTTTCTTTCCTTTATTACAAGGGAGAGTCACCCCCCCCCCCATCCGGACTGGATCTGACTGAAAGAGGGTCTAGTCTTGAGGTAAGATTATAGGAAAATGATTCTGGAAAATTAATGTTAGATTTCACATGTCCTATTTGAAGCTATGTTGCGTAGGTAATAGGCTTAGGTCGTTCATTGTACGTTGGCGTTGTAGGCTAGTGATGCCTATAAATACGCACGTTCCATTTTCATTTTCCTCACCAACATTTCCAATTTTTTCTCTTGTTTCATAGCTTGTTCATCTTGATATATTGCGTGTCATGACCCATCCTCGGGGCCCGTGCCGTGACTACCCCAAGCCCGCCTTCCATAGGCCAGGGGCTGGTGACAAGCACCAAGGCGTAAATCCCGATAAAAAAGGGAAGGCATTGCCTTTATAAAGTAAACAAACACACAGAGTAAGCAAGAAGAAGTAAACACTAAGTAAAACTGGGTATAATAGTAAGTGCGGAAAAGTAAGTGGGCCAGAATACAAACTCAAACTGAAAGTAAGGTACAAGTGGAAAAGAAAAATAGCAACTGAAAAGTAAATCCACAACGTCGATCCGTCCACTGGAAGTACCACCTGAAGGGTGGGTACAGATAGCCTCCA
Source organism: Viscum album (assembly GCA_963277665.1). NCBI lineage: Eukaryota > Viridiplantae > Streptophyta > Magnoliopsida > Santalales > Viscaceae > Viscum > Viscum album. The sequence goes on from OY728150.1 coordinate 528,442,916, forward strand.
CAGCTCCTCGGGTCCAGCCGTCTGCTCCGAGTACGTCCCGTCCAGTGGTCCACCACCATGTACCGACTTGCCCCGCAAGCCTCCACCACGATTAGCATTGTCTATCGTCTGCATCCAACACAATGTAGTGCAGGAATAGCCTATGCAGGGGTGAGTATAAGCTACTCAGTAGGGACCCTGAGACCCCCGAAGGTCTCCCAGAATCCACAAAGGATAATCCACAAAGGAAATATACAATCACGAAGTAAAATCCAACACTACTTAGGTATATGCCCATACATATACCGAAGTCATCAATTCTCGTTCGGCTCCAGCATCCGAGCCTAAGTACAACCCTGTCCACATAGGAAAACACAACCCAATCCACATAGGAAACCAAAAGTAATCCACACAGGATATCAAGTCAATCTTATCGAAGATAAGGATTGAAAATCGAGACTCAGCTCACACAGGTATACTTCTTCGTAAGAAGATAGATAAGATCAGATGTAGCCACTGATTCATCTAAGCCTTCGGACCCACACAAGATCGATAGGTACTAACCCCCGCAATGACCCACAAAGGATCGATAGGTACTAACCCCCGCAATGACCCACAAAGGATGGATAGGTACTAACCCCGCAATGACCTACACAGGATCGGTATGCACTGGCCCACATAGGACAGTTGAGCGCTGACCCACACAGGATCTGACCCACACAGGATCGGTAGCACTGATCCACACATGATCGCTGAGTGTTGTAGTCGTTGTCGTCGAATCCACGGAAGATTTCTGTACAGTCGTCATCAGCATCGCAGTCGCAGCCAGCTCTAGGGTTCCCGCACACAGCAAGCTCGTTCGGGAAGATCCACTCCATGAGCCGAGGGGCTGATACTTCAACTGACACGAAGTCCGGTTTTGAAGTATCCAAAAGTTACGTATCGTCAATAGGAACTCAATGTCACAGACGGTGTGTCAATCGGATGTCCGGTCTGTGAGTTATTGGCTTTTTCGTCCTAGGGGCCCGGTTGGTTTTTAAGTCAAAACCAACCCGACCGTACTCCAACTGTGTTCAATCCTCGAGTGGAGTAAGCCAAAAGGTCCGTCTCACTAAGAGGAATCCAACAAAGTCAACGGCACATCAATCCGACATCTGGAGCTCAAGTTATAAGTGTTTCCGCTCCAAGGGCCCGGTTGGTTCTGTGTACATACCAACCCAGCCAAACCCAAAGTTCTCTGAAACCTTGAGTGTAATATACCAAAATGACCGTCTTGATCCAAGGATCGCTGCTCAACTAACATTGCATCGATCGGAGGTCCTTATCCCAAGTTATGAGGAACAGACCGAAATAGTCCGAAAATGGGGGGGTCTGGGCCCGGTCCGACCCGGCCCAACCCCCCCAGGGTCTGCCTGAACTAGGTCGACCCGACCCGGGTCCAGGTCCAACCCGACTGGGCGCGGCCCGGCCCGACCGGCGCGGCCTAGCCCGGCCCGGTGCGGCCGGTCTGGCCTGGGGTGGCTTGGCGCTGGCCGAGCGGGTCGGCTCGGTGCTGGCCGAGTGGTCGCGCAAAGGGGGAGCTGCCCCCTTGAATGAAGCTGTGGCCCCCACGTGGGGGCCGCTCCTTGCCAACGGATGTGGCCTTGCGCCGCGTCCCCCCTCCTCGGTTCTGCGAGGTCGCGGGATCAGATGTCTACCGCTGGGCTTCAGCCGGGGCGGTTCTTCTCGGCGGCACGCCGGGCGTCGCCCCCTCCTGGAAGTCGGCCGGTGTTGGCCGCTACCTCCGGCCTCCAGCGCCGCCGTGCCGGCGAGGCGTGCCGGCAGGGTTTTCTGCAGACCATCGGACGCGCTCCAGTGGTCCGTTTTTCCTGTCGTCTTCACCAGCGGTCCTCCCAGTACCGGATCTTCACTACAAAGTCCTCAAAATTCCCTTGCGGCCTGCTTCATCGTCGCCCGTCGATCCGCACACCAAGAACAAAGAAACGGTGGGTTCGGACTTGTTCGTTGGTCCGCACCCACCACGTTATCCATTTAAATGGCTTCCGACAAATTTAAACACATGACAAGGATATAAATCACATAGATTTAATTGAACCAAAACCCCCTACCTCGAGCGTTGTTGAACGAAGGCTCGTCACGAAAATGAACGTCACGGAAGAAGTCGTCGTGGAAGAAGGTTCTGCACACGTTGACAGAGATCACCTGAGGAGGAACGGTGTCTCCCTTTCTTCGATGCGGGAAGAAGGAACGAAAGAATGCGCGTCGTGTAGTCAATCTCCGAGGAAGGTGTCTCTCACTGTCGTCTGTCGTTGGAGGTCGGCGTTATTCGCGTTCTTCGTTGAGGAAGAAGAACTTCAAGACCTTGAGCAAATTCTCCCAAGCCTTCACGCATAACAAACCCCTTAATAAAATAAGACTTGTCTTATTTTATCAACACACAATCCAAACGTCTTTGAAATTCAAAATTGAATCAATCAATTAATTCAATTAATTGAAACGTTTAAACCACCCTATTAAAAGAGGTGTTTCATAACAGATAAAAGCAAGGGTTGACTTTCATTTAATGGGGGGTGCGGGTGAATTACCTTATTAAAGGAGCAGGGTTGAAAAAGGTGGGGCTCATGTGGCCCCCACCCCATAAATATCATTCCTGGTGGAGTAGGATATAGTGGGTCCCACTCCAATCACTTAGCTTAGGTTAAACAACTTTGAATAAAATAAAAATCATCTGCATCATTTTTATTTTATTCCTTTACCTAACCCAAAAATTTAACAACCACACCCGAGCAAACGAAACTCCGAAAAATGTGTTTCTAAGCAATTATCGGCGCTGCGATTCCATCGGTGCCCTCAGAATTCGATTCTGAGCACCGGTTTAAAAGTTAGTAAAACCCAATTGTTTGTTTACTGAACATACCTGAGCCAAACTTCGGAAAATGATTCTGGATGCACCGGGCCTCGGAATCAGGTGCCGTCAGAAACTGCACTCTTTTAAAATTCCAAAGAATATTAAGAAAAAAATTTCCATAAATTTTACGGGTCTTTACATTGCGTTTTTATCTCGTGAAGGTCCATTGAAAGTTTCTCAAGGTATATCCACTTGATAAATGGAGCTATGTGGAGTTATTTTAGTGAAGGAGATGTGCATGAGGGCCTCATCAAAGGACCAGCTCTAGGAACCTTGTCGAAGGACCTATACGGGTGACCTCATCGAAGGACCTACACAGGGGATTTCCTTTTCCAAATTATTGAATTCATTGAAGTTAAATTTTGAAATTTATTAATTCAATATTCCAACTTAATGAGAATCTTTTGGTGATTCTCTTGGAGGAAATGTCTCTCTTGATGACATCAACTGAGGAAGATAAAATTCACCAACCCAAAATGATGAAAGGCATTGGACCAAACTATTATGATGATGTTGAGAGTACCCTTCCTGAGTAAGAGAGGGTATTGATTCCATAACAAAATGGATATCCATGAAGAAACTATCTAACTCTATATGGGCATGGGATTCTGCAAGATGCCAACATTCCATCATATAAGAATTATTTTCCAAAGGTTTGGTTTGTAAAACACATCAACTGTCATTGTATGAATATTAATGTGGCGGGTGTCCCTATTACTATGGTAACAATCCCTATTATATTAATCTTGTATCATAGTGATTCTCCTTAGGATATAAAGGATCATGTTATATATTCAAGGTCACATTTATATGATTCAACCTATCATGCATCAAAAATAGGTCAATCAAATGGATAGAAAAAATCATTGGATCTTCGCTCTGGAGGAGGATTTGGGCCTGAATGGATGTGGACATTTTGGCTATGCTAGACTTGTGCTGAGTTCGATAAAGAGCATAATGATGTTCACATTAATGAAGCCTTCTCGGTAGGATAGACTTATGTTTAAAAAATGACATCATTCCTGAATTACTGAGCTGATGGAGTCCTCAAACAAATTCTTTCCATTTAATGCACGGTGAGGTCGGCATTAGTATGTGGGATGTCTACCAAATATCTGGGGATCTCATTCTTTGGGATATGTACAAGGAATTCATTCCACCAATAACAACATGGGATGATGTTGAGAGAACACCACCATTTTATCATGAATTATTCAAAATAGTAATGAAATTGTAGAAAGAAGAGAAATATTCTCGTCCTAGGGATGATGTTCATGAAAGAGTACGGATGGAATATTTTTTAGAACCAGTGAAATAGAAGGGTCCTACTTGTGGACGTCCTACCATTTTCCCAAATATAAATAATTGTGGTGGTTCAAGAACTTTCTAGACCACATTTGAGATGGGTGATAACAAGAGTTGGGGTTATAAGATTAAGACTAATATTGATGAAAATTTTTTCTTAGACGACTTCCTTTCCATGTCAATAAGCATTTATTTGCTCCCAGTCTATGAGTCTGGTGGTAGTGTAAGGCCAAGAACTTTTGTTATTTTAGCAAAGTTAGTAGAAGGGAAATAAATCAGGTTGACCACCCCCATATCACCAAGAATCTATACCTTCCTATTGCATTTTTACAATGGAAAGGATCCATTTATATTCGCATGACCATTCCAGGTGTTATAGGGATGTAATTCATCACATTTATTTTCATATTTTGTGTTGAATTCAGTTAGAGTCCCCAATGGTCATTTAACCCTGTTTGTGCAGAAATTTTCTGGGATTTAGCCTTTGAACCTAATGCTTTATAAGGTGCTGGGGACACTGAATGCATTGGGATAATTCAGCTTCTTTCCTTTTGGTAACCCACCAACTGAAACATTTCTTGATGATGGTAAGGAAATTAATAATGAATTTAGATTGTACAAGCTGGAATTCAAGGATAGTATATTATTTACCAGTTTTGATAGATAAATCATCTCTAAGTATTATTCCCCTTATAGGTTTTCTCTCCAATTAAAATATGTTCAAAAATCAGGAACCTCACCTCCCATATATGTTAGGAATGAGAAGCACCCAATGGGATCCTAAAAATTATTGATTCTGATGGCTTTAGAGACATAAAAAATGTCGATTACACTACCTATGTCAAGTGAATCAATTGGATTAGAGGATAGATAAGCTAAAACATGGTTTTCTTCATACCCTCAGGGGTATTTAACAAAATAAATACATCAAGTAGATTCCACAAAAACTATCTTCCGTAGAAATTGTGGGAAAAATATAATTCCAAAGATGATGTAGAGGCTTTATAGGATTTAGAACCTTTAAAACGTCCTCACATGAAAACCCAGTAAGAAGACCAGGGTAAGGGAGACAACACCTCCAGCATTGAGGTGATATAGTCACCCTCATCAAAAATAGGTTTCCATTTCTTTTTCTGATTCTTTTGAAGAGGAAGGGAGGCTTGAAGAGGCCTTCCAATCTAAGATCATTGAGCATTCCCCTCATCCAACCAGATCAAATAGAAATTATGTGAGGCCTTTAGGAATCGGGTACTGGGAAAGAATGACTCATGATATTGGGGATGCACGGGTGTTTATCCAATTTGGCCTTTAAATACCAGATTTGGGTGATATCAGAAAACCCACTAATTTTCATCGAGTTAGTAATATGAATGAGTTATAAGAGTACATAAAGGAGATATATATTTTCATATATGAAACTGAAGACCAGGTCCCATCCTCAAAAAAAGTATCCAACATGCTATATAGAGGAATATGTGAAGGGTTAAATATTCACCCTGAAGCAGAATGGGAAATTTATGTTAATACTAAGAATGTATTTCCCTTTTATTCTGTTTCATTTCCTTATTTTCATCCACCAACACTAATCTTGATGGGATTTCTTTTTCTAGCTTGAAATTAGAGAAAGAGTTACACCAGGAAAGGTGTCTGAGTCACCAATATAAGGGCTTATGGTAATCCATATCAATACAATAGATGAAACCCTTGGATCTCCATAACTTTCTCTATTAGGTAGAACCATGATTGAGGTAATGGTGATGGGAAATCCTCACTAATTACTTCAGGTTTCTATTACAATGAAAAGTAGCATAGTCTCTCCATTAACTTATGAAAATAAATGAAAGAGAGTATTGAAGTCGATCCTGCAAGTATGCCAAAGTGAGTATTCACACTATCATATGGTATTAAAACTTTCTTGACATACTTTTATAACCATGATTTTTTAATGGATCTACATTACATTATTTTCTTCATGGATGTGATAATAGTCTTTCAATTACTGAGAAGGAAATCCCAGGATAAATACATATTTCTTACTGATGAATCTATTACTTAAATAGATGAAGTGCCAAGGCATGTGGCCACATCTAGTCCTATATCTACATAGAGAGAGAAGATTCATGGTAATGTTATAAAAACTTTATATGGGTATCATATATTGTTTCTAAAATTATATTCTCTATAATATTTCAGATTTATTTCCTATGATAGAGGATTCTATGATAATCGATGTCGCTAATTTTTTTGTAACACCCCAAGCATCCATGGAATGATTCTCATTGAAAAATACAGTAGCGAGTGTTGAATGCAACTTCGAGTTCTAACACACACCACAACCATTCAAAGTAGCTGTTAAGAATACTAATACACACTTTTTGAAATTTTATAAATTTTATCTCTCAAAATGGACTTCATTTTTGGATTCTGAATATAGATATTATCAAAGGGTAAAATTTTAGTACTTTTCGGATAACTCTCATATTTTTATAAATAGTGAAAATTACTAAATTTTAATTAAAAACAACTTTTTTAATCGAAATAATTAATAGTGATAAATAATGAATTTTAGTGGTTTTAAATTATATTTAGAATATATTTTTACCATTTAATCCAATTTTGGTAATTATACATAATTTCACATTTAAACCGAACATAAACAAGTGTCAATCTTTTGATAGTTATTGTTTCTTAAAAACACGCATTTTGTTTTAACAGCGGGAATTAATTTTAAATTAATAAATTAAAATTCTATGTTTTTAATTTGGTAAAATAGACTTCATTATTGAATTCGTAATATCAAAATTAGCTTAGGGTAAAGTTTTTGTATTTTTCTGAAAACATTCAATTTTTGATGAATAATGAAAAACACTGAGTTTCTGTTTAAAACCGGATTTTTATTTAAGTAATTATTTATATTATTTAAATTTATTTTAGCTCAAAATAGATACATAATACCTATATAAATTCAATGTAATTCATTGGAGTTAGCTTATAATAATTTCAGATATATAAAAATTTTATTTAACTTTTTCACCGTCTTTTACCCACCTCCTAGGAGAATTTGTAAATTCACATAAAACATAATTTTATTGCTTCTGTGAGTGGAAATTTCGCAAATCCAAGAGACACGTTTAATATCAAGGAGTAAAATTTGGTTCAATAAGATAAAAACAATTTTTGTTGAATAGTAACTTTTTACTTTTATTTACCACGGTAAAAAGTAAATAGAGCAATTAAGGGTAAAAATGATATTATTATTACCCTAACACATGTCCTAATTCTATTTGATAAGTTTAATTCGACCAAAAACAACCTTAAGAATAAAATATGACCCTATAGGTCCACTTGGATTAGATTAGGACATTTATTATTATTTAATTCAAAGAAGAGTTAAAAGAGTTAAAATCAATGTTTAATAACTAAATCATTTTTAATATAGGGTTATACATAAGATAAATTCTATTATAAATATTCATTAGAAAGATAAAATTCTTTCCTACATAATGGTATTTTAATTATAATTTTTATACATTAAATCATTAAATTTATTTATGACACAATGATGATGCAATAATTACCATATTAATGAAAGAATCAACTAAATGGTAATATAAATATTAAAATAAATATAATTTCAAAGTTTTTATGACATCCAATAATTTTATAGGTGACTATGACATATTAGGGATGATTAAATGTATCTTGTTCTAAGTAACCAAGTTGTGATGACTTTCACAAAAACAAAATACCAAATAGTGTCAAAATTGACATAAATTAATATTTAAAACAAATATTATATGGTTAATTGATATTATATTCCTAAAAAGATAAAGTTCGGCCAAAGGACTTTTATAATGATAGGTTCATCATTAATGGACCACTTGGGGGTCTCTTGGAAGTTTATAGTAAGTTTATTAACCATATAATATAAAAATACAAAGAGACAAGGTAAATGTCAAACTTGGTAACTAAGGGTTAAAACTAAAATATAAGGTTAATAATATGACACAAACCTGTCTAAAATATATCGGTTGAAATTATTTCGACCCCTACCCACCTTAGGATTTGAATAATCCAATTTTGAGCCATTAGAAACCGAATATTAATTTATTATAAAATAATACTTTATGTTTTTCCTAAAGAGCCCCTCCTCCCCCTTATAAAAGGACACCACTTCTAACCAATTCTTCACACCTTTAAAGCCTTTTGGCTCGTCCAAACTATACCAAATTAAGCTCCCTACATCCCTATACTCATCCTAGAAGCCTTAACTTAGGAAGAAGGCACTTTAAGAGTCTTTTTTGGTTCAAACTAAAGGGAGTTACCCAAATTAAAGGTAACGATTTCTCTTAGCTTCTTTTCTTTTATTTTACTTCTCCAACCCCTAAACTCTTCTTATTATTTTCTTTTGTAAACAAAAACAGTATCCTAAATATACTAGGATATTGTTTTTAGAATTATTCTAACTACACTTACACACACCTCCATCTAATGGGTGAAGAACATAATGTTTCTATGGATGGCAACCAAACGCCTCACGAAGCGATGATTGTTCAATTATCTCCTATCACCTCTCATGGTGGCCATTATGATGGAACTATAATTTAATATGATATTAATGATATTTATTTTATATATAAGCTTATTTAATTCTATTTTATATCAAACCATTATTCGTTTCATGTTGTATACATATACGATGATTTCATTTAAGGAAGTGCGGACTACCGCCCCCTCAAAGTGATATGACTTGTTTATACCATACATGGAACATATAAAGGATGGTATTAATGAACTTAAGTAACACATATAAGATATTATATTATACTGGAATAATAATATACCTATTTATTATTTGTTTTTTATTCCTTTTAAAATGAAAAATGAAATGGAAGTAGCGTTTGTGCGTACGTACGGACTACCGTCTCCACGAACGCGATTAGATTCATTTCCCCATCATATCCATTAAAGAATAATTATCATTTGATGATTAAAAGTAATGTTTAAGGACTTGATATCATTCTAGATATGTATAAGATACAACCTATCCATAAAAAACACGACTCATGTAACAAAACATATAAAATAAAACGAGTAAGTTAACACCCGAAACGACGATAATAATAAGATATTATTAACAAAGCAATGTTAAAAGATCATATATGATATCATATTAATGTATATTACTCTTTTATAATTTAATAACAATCATTTAACCATTATACAGGAGATTAACCTACCCTCGACAATGTAAAAGTACAAGGGAAGGGGTTTTCATCCCACTCCATATTCCCGTGAGATTCATGTCATATTACCACTATTACCTTTTGTGTGGTGTATGTACTGCCCATTATTTTATTATTTGTGTAATAAACTTTAATTTATGTGTATTTACATATTCATTGTATGATACCTCTTTCATGGGTTGTATGTTTCGTAAGTTACAAAATTGGTAAGGGTGAATTTCACAATCTCTTTATTATCCGAGGTTGTTTTTACGTAAGTATCTACTGGGACATATTTATTATCCATGTCCATGTTTTATGAAAGAGTTTTCAAATGGATTATTTTAAGGGAATTTTTTACTAAAACATCATTTCAAATGTTTTAAATATTTATTCTTCTAAATCTTCAACATTAATGTCCATGTATTCAAAATGGTTTTTAAGGATTTATTTATACAGAATTGAATGTTTTTAAAATGATAATTCCTTTCAAAAGTTTCAAAGTGGTATGAGACACTTTGATTAAAAAATTTCTTTAAATGACTTCTTTTCTAAATTGTGTGACTTTTAAATGTTTTCATGAAAAAGGTGTTTTTCTATCAAAGAGTTTTTTGAATCATTTTCATCTATGTCAACAACCTTCGATAAATTTTACACTTGTTTGAAGATGATTTATTATGATACAAATCATCCATATTGTATTTAAGGTTTTGTGATATGTTTGACTATGGATGAGTTATTTTTATTCCATTAATGGTTTATGATTAATGTTTTTTCATCTCATATGCTAGTTTTAATATGAATGTTTATGTTATATTTCATCCTCTTCTTAAGATGAATGTGTTGGACTAGTATATTCCAAGTTGGGGTTCGGTTAAATCAGACCCTCCGGGTTGGTGTCTGGTTATTAGAGGCACTACGGGTTGGTGTCCAGTTATTAGAGGCACTCCGGGTTGGTGTCCGGTTATTAGAGGCACTCCGGGTTGGTGTCCGATTATTAGAGGAACTCCGGTTTGGTGTCCGGTTATTAGAGGCACTCTGGGTTGGTGTCCGGTTATTAGAGGCACTTCGTGTTGGGTTCCGGTTATAGTTATCCCCTAGTTCTTGGCACGAGGCCTTGAAAAAGAAATTAAAGTTCAGCGTTATGCATTCCATCATTATGAAATTGGTTAGTGATATTTCATGTGATAATTCGACTAGTAGAATGTTCATGTGAATAAGTAAATGACATTATTTCATTTTATTTCTTCCATATTATATTGAAGTTCATGTTTAAAAGGCTTTTGTTTTAGTTATACATTGCCTTAAATGTTTATGCTTATTTATGAAAGTTTACGCTGTATTATTATCCTTACTGAGCATCTGAGATCACCCCTTTCTATGTTTTATTTTTCCCAAGATTATAAGAAGTGTATTGTGATTCATATGTAGGGTTAAGGCAAGGGAATAATGTCGTTCATAAAGGATTATTTATGTTGTTTTGTTTGATATAATGTGTAATTTAATTTTCATGTATGTAATCTATTTTCCAAGACTGCTAAACTGATTGGTCCTTCGGGACTTGATTTCTTGTAATCATGCCAATGTATTAAAATAATGCACCGACTCTGGGTAACTGGGGTCGGGGCATTACATTTGGTATCAGAGAAAGTTTAGAAATAACCTTGGAAACTAGATTTAGATAAACTCTGATTAGAGAACATTACCCTAAGAAATACTTTGAGGATTATTATAGAAGAACTTCCTAGAATTTTAGTATTGTAGATATTTTGTGAGCTTTCCGAGAAATACATACCTGTCTAAATACGAGAAGGTAGAGGAGGCTCTGGAACAGATGTACCTAGGGGTAAAACCCGAAAACACCGCTTTGAGCTAGACTCAAAAGGGAACTAGTGCACGAAAATTGGACTTGTTGCACTCTTGGTTACAACACTCCTGTGGGATATGCTTAGGATAATTCTCATTTTCTTTACAAACCAAAATGAAGGGTTTATGATTATATACCTCCTCAAAGAAAATACATTTGTGATTATGGATTATATCCATAAACTGTTCAATTTACATTAGGTATTTTACCAGTTTGGAATTATTCATTGCAATTCATAAACTGACCTAGTGTATGTCATTGTATATAAATGGTGCCCAGTAGAAGGAATGTAAACTCCAGCAATACATATGATCCAAAGAGCAAGAAGGATCATATCTTCCATGGTATTAAGCCAACATTTAGAAGATAAATAGTCTCTCATGTTTTCCCAACATATGAAGAAATAGTATCATGTGTTAATAAGATAAGTAAATAATTCTTTGAGTCCTATGGATTTGAAGGGAAGCAATAGAAGAAAAGGATAGAAGAGAGAAATATGGATAAAGGGAATAGGGAAAAGAATAATTTTCCCATATGTGATAACTGTGGGAAGAAACACCCTGGAAATTTCTTGAAGGGAATGGGAGTTTGTTATAAGTGTGGAGAGAAAGGACACCAAGTATGTGACTGCAAGGGTTAGAAAAAGGTTTCAAATGAATAATGCTTCATCTATAAGAAGTTGGGGCACTATGAAAACTAGTGTTCAAATCATCATAGTATTCCCCAAATGATGCTATTGGATAATAATCAAGTTACGATACTACAACAGAAGAAGAGGAATGACCAGTGTTCTTATATTGTTATTTTTGAATTATTTCATTGAAGTGATGTGTCAATGATGTACTGGAAATAAATAAGGATTGTACTGTAGTACTATTTCATTGAGGATTTGAGATTTTATGGTACTAAGAAAAGTGACTCTACAGTGAGTTAAACTTTTTGGAAATTACATGGTTGAAGGAAATGTCAACCTTAATATGGTCCTAATATTGAGGTACTGATTTTGGAATAAGTTATGGTTGATTTGGAGAAATTATATTGGATATTCTTGACTGCCTTGAAACTGATTAAAGATTTGTAGATTCCATAATTGTTGGGGTTTACAACATTTTTGGATGGATGAAGTATATCCAGTATTCTATAAGGAATAAGGGAGCATGAATATAATCAATAAGGTTTTATGGTATTTCAGAATGTTTCAGTGTTTTAAAAGAATACATGATGAAGATATTCACATGCTATTACGGGGTAAAAACGATCTAAATTATGTTTATATTTCATATAAATTTTGTACTGAGAGTTTACAGAAGTATTTTGGATAATTCTAAAGGTTGTAAGGGATTAAGTTTGAAAGGTTATTTTTGGATTTTTATAAAAGGACACCATGCAGACCGTGTGACAACCCGTCGTGTCGGAAAAAGCTGCGGGAATCGAACCCACTACCATAGTGCGATCAAGATTTATCGCCTGCCACTGGACTATATGAAGTCCCTGGATTGTATAATGTAGTTTCATTTTTTAAGGGGTCTGATAAATGAATTATAAATTCATTATATTTAGAACCCTATAAAATTAGGATAAATAGTGTATTTTTGAGTTGTATTATGTTTTGGAGTGAAAGATGAGTTTGTGGAAGACATTTATTAATGGATAAAACTATAATTATAAATTAAGTATATCTCCTTATGATCTTAGCCAATCTCATAAATAAATACCTCAACATTAAGAAACGGAACTTAGAACAAAAATGTTGTCCTAGATGGTACCTTAGATCATCGCAAATTTATGTCTTTGGGATTGTTGGCCTTTCCATTGCCATGTTCTCTACCACTATCCATCAGATATTGATGGTAATATTTCTATTCCATGTCCATATGTTCCTACATGGAACCCTAGTATGTGTTATTTTCAGTAACCTTCATACTTACCACTATTTATTTTAAATAGAGGCCTCGTTATTCCATTTTTTGATGTGGGATTTCAAAAAAGTTATTTTGAAATTTCAACTCCAAGTTTCCAATACCGAGAATAAATTGCAAGGATTCAATTTATTTAAGGATGTAGAATGTAACACCCCAAGCTTCCACGGTATGATTCTCATTGAATAATACAGTAGTGTGTATTGAACGCAACTTCTAGTTCTAACACACACCACGACCAATCAAAGTACCCGTTATGAATCGTAATATCCACTTTTTCAAATTTTATAAATTTTATCTCTCAAAATGGACTTCATTTTTGGATTCGGAATATCGAAATTTTCCAAGGGTGAAATTTTGGTACTTTTCGGATAACTCTCATATTTTGATGAATAGTGGAAATTACTAAATTTTAATTAAAAACAACTTTTTTAATAGAAATAATTAATAGTGATAAATAATGAATTTGAGTGGTTTTAAATTATATTTAGAATATATTTTTACTATTTAATCCAATGTTGTTCATTGGACATAATTTCACATTTAAACCGAACATAAACAAGTGTAAATCTTTTGATAGTTATTATTTCTTAAAAACATGCATTTTCTTTTAACAGTGGGAATTAATTTTAAATTAATAAATGAAAATTCTAAGTTTTTAATTTGTTAAAATAGACTTCATTATTGAATTCGTAATATCAAAATTAGCAAAGGTTAAATTTTTGGTATTTTTCTGAAAACATTCAATTTTTGATGAATAGTGAAAAACACTGAGTTACTATTTAAAACCGGCTTTTTATTTAAATAATTATTTATATTATTTAAATTTATGATAGCTCAAAATAGATACATAATACCTATATAAATTCAATTTAATCCATTGGATTCAGTTTATAATAATTTCAGATATATAAAAATTTTATTGAACTTTTTCACCGTCTTTTACCCACCTCCTAAGAGAATTTGTAAATTCACATAAAAAATAATTGTACTGCTTATGTGAGTGGAATTTCAAAAATACGAGAGACACGGTTAATATCAAGGAGTAAAATGTGGTTCAATAAGATAAAAATAATTTTTGGTGAATAGTAAATTTTACTTTTATTTACCACGGTAAAAAGTAAATAGGGTAATTAAGGGTAAAAATGATATTATTATTAACCTAACACATGTCCTAATTCTATTGGATAAGTTTAATTCAACCAAAAATAACCTTAGGAATAAAATATGACCCTTTATATCCACTTGGATTAGATTAGGACATTTATTATTATTTAATTCAAAGAAGAGTTAAAAAAGTTAAAATCAGAGTTTAATAACTAAAACCTTTTTAATATAGGGTTATACATAAGATAAATTAGATTATAAATATTTATAAAGATAAAAATATTTCCTATATAATGGTATTTTAATTATAATTTTTATACATTAAATAATTAAATTTATTTATGACACAATGATGATGCAGTAATTACCTTATTAATGAAAGAATCAAATAAATGGTAATATAAATATTAAAATAATTATAATTTCAAAGTTTTTTTGACATCCAAGAATTTTCTAGGTGACTATGACATGTTATGTCTGATTCAATGTATCTTGTTCGAAGTAATCAAGTTGCGATGACTTTCACAAAAAAAAAATACCAAATGGTGTCAAAATTGACATAAATTAATATTTAAAACAAATATTATATGATTAATTGATATTATATTCTTAAAAATATAAGGTTCGGCAAAAGGACTTATATAATGATAGGTGCATTATTAATGGACCACTCGAGGGGTCTCTTGGAAGTTTATAGTAAGTTTATTAAACCTTATAATATAAAAATACAAAGAGACATGGTAAATGTCAAACTAGGTAACTAAGGGTTAAAACTAAAATATAAGGTTAATAGAGTGACACAAACCTATCTAAAATCTATTTGTTGAAAGGATTTATACCCATCCCCACATTAGGCTTTGAATAATCTACTTTCGAGCCATTAGAAACTGAATATGAATTTATTATAAAATAATACTCTATGTTTTTCTTAAAGAGCCCCTCCTCCCCCTTATAAAAGGACACCACTTCTAACCAATTCCTCACACCTCTCAAGCCTTTTGGCTCATCCAACCTCTACCAAATTAAGCTCCCTACATCCCTATACTCCACCTAGAAGCCTTACCTTAGGCATAAGGCACTTCAACAGTTCTTTTTGGTTCAAACCAAATGGAGTTACCCAAATTAAAGGTAACAATTTCTCTTAGCTTCTTTACTTTTATTTTACTTCTCCAACCCCTAAACTATTCTTATTATTTTCTTTTGTAAACAAAACCAGTATCCTAAATATACTAGGATATTGTTATTATAAGTATTATAACTACACTTACACACACCTCCATCTAATGGGTGAAGAACATAATGTTTCTGTGGATGGCTACCAAACGCCTCACGAAGCGATGATTGTTCAATTATCTCCTATCACCTCTCATGGTGGCCATTATTATGGAACTATAATTAAATATGATATTAATGATATTTATTTTATATATAATATAATTTAATTCCATTTTATATAATTCCATTATTCGTTTCATGTTGTATATATATACGATAATTTCATTTAAGGAAGTGTGGACTACCGCCCCCTCAAAGTGATATGACTTGTTTATACCATACATGGAACATATAAAGGATGTTATTAATGAACTTAAGTTAAAAATATAAGATATTATATTATACTAGAATAATAATATACCTATGTATTATTTGGTTTTTATTCCTTTTAAAATGAAAAATGAAATGGAAGTAGTGTTTGTGCGTATGTACGGACTACCGTCTCCACGAACGTGATTAGATTCATTTCCCCATCATATCCATAAAAGACTAATTATAATTTGATGATAAAAAGTAATTTTTAAGGACTTGATATCATTCTGGATATGTATAAGATACAACCTATCCATAACAAACATGGCTCATGTAACAAAACATATAAAATAAAACGAGTAAGTTAACACCCAAAACGACGATACTACTAAGATATTATTAACAAAGCAATGTTAAAAGATCATATATGATATCATATTAATGTATATTATTCTTTTATAATTTAATAACAATCATTTAACCATTATACAAGAGATTACCCTACCCTTGACAAAATAAAAGTACAAGGTAATGGGTTTTCATCTCACTCCTTATTCCCGTGAGATTCATACCATATTGCCACTATTACCTTTTATGTGGTGTATGTACTGCCCATAATTGTATTCTTTGTGTAATAAATTTTAATTTATGTGTATTTACATATTAATTGTATGATACCTCTTTCATGGGTTGTATGTTTTGTAAGTTACCAAATTGGTATGGCTTAATTTCACAATCTCTTTATTATCTGAGGTTGTTTTTATGTAAGTATCTACTGGGACATATTTATTATCCATGTCCATGTTTTATGAAAGTGTTTCAAAAGGGATTATTTTAAGGGACTTTTTTTATTAAAACATCATTTCAAATGTTTTAAATATTTATTCTTCTAAATCTTCCTCATTAATGTCCATGTATTCAAAATGGTTTTTTAAGGATTTATTTATATGGAATTGAATGTTTTTAAAATGATAATTCCTTTAAAAAGTTTCAAAGTGGTATGGGACACTTTGATTCAAAAATGTATTTAAATGACTTCTTTTATAAATTGTGTAACTTTTAAATGTTTTCATGAAAAAAGGTGTATTTATCTCAAAGAGTTTTACAAATCATTTTCATCTATGTCAACAACCTTCGATAAATTTTACAATTGTTTGAAGTTGATTTATTATGATACAAATCATCCATATTGTATTTAAGGTGTTGTGACATGTTTGACTATGGATGAGTTATTTTTATGACATTAATGGTTTATGATTAATGTTTCGGCATCCCGTATGCTAGTTTTAATACGAATGTTTATGTTATATTTCTTCCGCTTCTTAATATGAATGTGTTGGACTAGTATGTTCCAAGTTGGGGTTCGGTTAAAGCAGACCCTCCGGGTTGGTGTCTGGTTATTAGAGGCACTCCGGGTTGGTGTCCGGTTATTAGAGGCACTCTGGGTTGGTGTCCGATTATTAGAGGCACTTTGGGTTGGTGTCCGGTTATTAGAGGCACTCCGGGTTGGTGTCCGGTTATTAGACCCACTCCGGGTTGGTGTCCGGTTATTAGAGACACTCCGTGTTGGGTTCCGGTTATAGTTATCCCCTAGGTCTTGGCACGAGGCCTTGAAAAAGAAATTAAAGTTCAGAATTATGCATTCCATCATTATGAAATTGGTTAGTGATATTGCATGTGATAATTTGACTAGTAGAATATCCATGTGAATAATTAAATGAAATTATTTCATTTTATTTCTTCCATATTATGTTGAAGTTCACGTTTAAAAGGCTTTTGTTTTAGTTATGCATTGCCTTAAATGTTTATGCTTATTTATGAAAGTTTCCGCTGTATTATTATCCTTACTAAGCATCTGAGCTCACCCCTTTCTATGTTTTATTTTTCCCAAGATTCCAATAAGTGTATTGTGATTCATATGCAGGGTTAAGAAAAGGGAATAATGTCGTTCATAATGATTATTTATGTTAATTTTTTTGTTATAATGTGTAATGTAATATTCATGTATATAATCTAGTTTCCAAGACTGCTAAACTGATCTGTCCTTCAGGTCTTGATTCCTTGTAATCATGCCAATGTATTAAAATAATGCACCGACTCTCGGTAACTAGGTTCAGGGCATTACAGTTGGTATTAGCGGAATATTAGCAATAACCTTGGAAACTAGATTTAGATAAACTCTGATTAGAGAACATTTCCATAATATAGACTTTGAGGATTATTATAGAAAATCTTCCTATAATTTTGGTATTGTAGAGATTTTGTGAGTTTTCCGAGCAATACATCCCTGTCTGGATACGAGCAGGTAGAGGCGGCTCTGGCACAGATGTACCTAGGGGTAAAACCCAAAAACACCGCTTTGAGCTAGACTCAAAAGGGAACTGGTGCATGACAACGGGCCTAGCTACACTCTTGGTTACAACACTCCCGAGGGATATGCTTAGGATAATTCTCATTTTCTTTACAAATCGCTATGAAGGGTTTATGAGTATATACCTCCTCAAAGAAAACATTTTTTTATTATGGATTATATCCATAAACTGTTCAATTTACATTAGTTATTTTATGAGTTTGGAATTATTCATTGCAATTCATAAACTGACCTAGTGTATGCCATTGTATAGAAATGGTGCCCAGTAGAAGGAATGTGAACTCCAGCAATACCTATGATACAAATAGTAAGAAGGATCATATATTCCACGGTATTAAGCCAACATTTAGAAGGGAAATAGTCTCTCATTTTTTCCAACATATGAATAAATAGTATCATGTGTTAAATAATTCCTTGAGTCCTATGGATTTGAAGGGAAGCAAGAGAAGAAAAGGATGGAAGAGAGAAAGATGGATAAAGGGAAGAGGGAAAAGAAGAATTTTCCCATATGTGATAACTATGGGAAGAAACACCATGGATCTTTCCTGAAGGGAATGGGAGTTTGTTATAAGTGTAGAGAAAAAGGACACCAAGTACATGACTGAAAGGGTTAGAAAAAGGTTTCAAATGTACAATGCTTCATCTGTAAGAAGTTGGGACACTATGAAAACCAGTGTTCAAATCATGAAAGTATTCCCCAAATGATGTTATTGGATAATAATCAAGTTATGATACTACCATAGATGAAAAGTAATGACTAGTGTTCTTATATTGTTATTTTGGAATTATTTCATTGAAGTGATGTGTCAATAATGAACTGGAAATAAATAAGGATTGTACTACAGCACCATTTCATTGAGGATTTGAGATTTTATGGTACTAAGAAAAGTGACACTACAGCGAGTTAAACTTTTTGGAAATTATGTGGTTGAAGGAAAGATAAACCTTAATATGGTCCTAATATTGAGGTACTGATTTTGGAATAAGATATGGTTGATTTGGGTAAATTATATTGGATATTCTTGACTGCCTTGAAACTGATTAAAGATTTGTATATTCCATAATTGTTGGGGTTTACAACATTTTTGGATGGATTAAGTATATCTAGTATTCTATAAGTAATAATGGAGCATGAATGTAATCAATAAGGTTTTATGGTATTTCAGAATGTTTTAGTGTTTTAAAAGAATACGTGATGAAGGTATTCGCATGCTATTACGGGGTAAAAATGATCTACATTATGTTTATCTTTCATATAAATTTTGGACTGAGAGTTTAGAGAAGTATTTTGGATAATTCTAAAGGTTTTAATGGGTTATGTTTGAAAGGTTATTTTTGGATTTTTATAAAAGGACAACATGCAGACCGTGTGACAACCCGTCGTGTCGGACAAAGCTGCGGGAATCGAACCCACAACCATAGTGTGATTGGGATTTATCTCCTACCACTGGAATATGTGAAGTCCCTTGATTGTATAATGTAGTTTCATTTTTTAAGGGGTCTGATATATGAATTATAAATTCATTATATTTGGAACCCTATAAAATTAGGATAAATAGAGTATTTTTGAGTTGTATTATGTTTTGGAGTGAAAGATGAGTTTGTGGTAGAAATTTATTAATGGATAAAACTCTAATTATAAATTAAGTATATCTCCTTATCATCTTAGCCAATATCATAAATAAATTCCTCAACATTAAAAAAAGGAACATATAACAAAAATGTTGTCCTAGATGGTACCTTAGATCATCGCAAATTTATGGCTTTGGGATTGTTGGCCTTTTCATAGCCATGTTCTCTACCACTCTCTATCAGATATTGATGGTTATATTTCTCTTACATATCCATATTTTCCTACATGGAACCCTAGTATGTGTTATTTTCGGTAACCTTCATACTTACCACTCTTTATTTTAAATAGAGGCCTCATTATTCCATTTTTCGATGTGGGGTTTCAACAAAGTTATTTTGAAATTTCAACCCCAAGTTTCCAATACCGAGCATAAATTTTGAGGACACAATTTATTAAATGAGGGAGAATGTAACACCAAAAGCTTCCACGATACGATTATCATTGAATAATACAGTAGCGTGTGTTGACCGCAACTTTGAGTTCTAACACACACCACGACCAATCAAAGTAGTCGTTGTGAATGGTAATACCCACTTTTTGAAATTTTATAAATTTTATCTCTCAAAATGGACTTCATTTTTTGATTTGGAATATCGAAATTATCCAAGGGTGAAATTTTGGTACTTTTCGGATAACTCTCATATTTTGATGAATAGTGAAAAATACTAAATTTTAATTAAAAACAACTTTTTTAATCGAAATAATTAATATTGATAAATAATGAATTTGAGTGGTTTTAAATTATATTTAGAATATATTTTTACCATTTAATCCAATGTTTGTTATTGGACATAATTTCATATTTAAACCGAACATAAATAAGTGTCAATCTTTTGATAGTTATTGTTTCTTAAGAACACACATTTTTTTTAACAGTGGGAATTAGTTGTAAATTAATAAATGAAAATTCTATTTTTTGAATTTGGTAAAATAGACTTCATTATTGAATTCTTAATATCAAAATTAGATTAGGGTAAATTTTTGGTATTTTTCTGAAAACATTCAATTTTTTATGAATAGTGAAAAACACTAAGTTACTGTTTAAAACCGGATTTTTATTTAAATAATTATTTATATTATTTAAATTTATTTTAGCTCAAAATAGATACATAATACGTACATAAATTCAATGTAATTAATTGGAGTCATTTTATAACAATTTCATATATATAAAAATTTTATTGAACTTTTTCACCGTCTTTTACCCACCTCCTAAAAGAATTTGTAAATTCACATAAAACTTAATTTTACCGCTTCTGTGAGTGGAATTTCAAAAATCCAAGAGACACGGTTAATATCAAGGAGTAAAATTTGGTTCAATAAGATAAAAATAATTTTTGGTGAATAGTAACTTTTTACTTTTATTTACCACAGTAAAAAGTAAATAGGGTAATTAAGGGTAAAAATGATATTATTATTACCCTAACACATGTACTAATTCTATTGGATAAGTTTAATTCGACCAAAAACAACCTTAGGAATAAAATATGACCCTTTAGGTCCACATGGATTAGATTAGGACATTTATTATCATTTAATTCAAAGAAGAGTTAAAAGAGTTAAAATCAAAGTTTAATAACTAAAACATTTTTAATATAGGGTTATACATAAGATAAATTCTATTATAAATATTCATTAGAAAAATAAAAATATTACCTACATAATTATATTTTAATAATAATTTTTATACATTAAATAATTAAATTTATTTATGAAACAATGATGATGCAGTAATTACCTTATTAATGAAAGATTCAAATAAATGGTAATATAAATATTTAAATAAATATAATTTCAAAGTTTTTATGACATAAAAAATTTTTATAGGTGACTATGACATGTTAGGGCTGATTAGATGTATCTTTTTTGAATTAATCAAGTTGTGATGACTTTCACAAAAACAAAATACCAAATAGTGTCAAAATTGACATAAATTAATATTTAAAACAAATATTATATGATTAATTGATATTATATTCCTAAAAATATATGTCTCAGCAAAAGGACTTATATAATTATAGTTTCATCATTAATTGACCACTTGGGGGTCGCTTGGAAGTTTATAGTAAGTTTATTAACCGTATAATATAAAACTACAAAGAGACATGGTAAATGTCAAACTAAGTAACTAAGGGTTAAAACTAAACTATAAGGTTAATAAAGTGACCCAAACCTGTCTAAATTATATTGGTTGAAAGGATTTAGACCCATACCCACCATAGGCTTTGAATACTCCACTTTGGAGCCATTAGAAGCCGAATATGAATTTATTATAAAATAATACATTATGTTTTTCTTAAAGAACCCATCCTCCCCCTTATAAAAGGACACCACTTATAACCAATTTTTTCACACCTCTCAAACCTTTTATCTCATCCAAACTCTGAAAAATTAAGCTCCCAACATCCCTATACTCCTCCTATAAGCCTTACCTTTGGCATAAGGCACTTCAAAAGTCCTTTTGATTCAAACCAAAGGGAGTTACCCAAATTAAAGGTAACAATTTCTCTTAGCTTCTTTTCATTTATTTTATTTATCCAACCCCTAATCTCTTCTTATTATTTTCTTTTGTAAACATAACCAGTATCCTAAATAAACTAGGATATTGTTATTATAAGTATTTTAACTACACTTACACACATCTCTATATAATGGGTGAAGAACATAATGTTTCTGTGGATGGCAACCAAACGTCTCACGAAGCGGTGATTGTTCAACTATCTCCTATCACCTCTCATGGTGTCCATTATGATGTAACTATAATTAAATATGATATTAATGATATTTATTTTATATATAAGCTTATGTAATTCCATTTTATATCATACCATTATTCGTTTCATGTTGTATATATATACGATAATTTCATTTGAGGAAGTGCGGACTACCGCCCCTCAAAGTGATATGACTCGTTTATACCATACATGGAACATATAAAGGATGGTATTAATGAACTTAAGTAACACATATTAGATATTATATTATACTATAATAATAATATACCTATGTATTATTTGGTTTTTATTCCTTTTAAAATGAAAAATGAAATGGAAGTATCGTTCGTGCGTACGTATGGACTACCGTCTCCACGAACGCGATTTGATTCACTTCCCCATCATATCCATTAAATACTAATTATAATTTGATTATTAAAAGTAACGTTTAAGGGCTTGATATCATTATGGATATGTATAAGATACAACCTATCCATAACAAGCACGGCTTATGTAACAAAACATATAAAATAAAATGAGTAAGTTAACACCAGAAACGACGATAATACTAAGATATTATTAACAAAGCAATGTTAAAAGATCATATATGATATCATATTAATGTATCTTATTCTTTTATAATTTAATAACAATAATTTAACCATTATATAGGATATTACCCTACCCTCAACAAAGGAAAAGTACAAGGTAAGGGGTTTTCATCTCACTCCTTATTCCCGTGAGATTCATGCCATATTGCCACCATTACCTTTTGTGTGGTGTATGTACTGACCATAATTGTATTATTTGTGTAATACACATTAATTTATGTTCATTTGCATATTCATTTTATGATTCCTCTTTCATGGGTTGTATGTTTCGTAAGTTACCAAATTGGTAAGGGTTAGTTTCACAATCTCTTTATTATCCGAGATTGTTTTTACGTAAGTATCTACTGCGACATATTTATTATCCATGTACATGTTTTATGAAAGAGTTTTCAAAGGTATTCTTTTAAGGTAATTTTTTAACTAAAACATCATTTCAAATGTTTTAAATATTTATTCTTCTAAATCTTCCTCATTAATGTCCATGTATTCAAAATGGTTTTAAGGATTTATTTATATGGAATTGAATGTTTTTAAAATGATAATTCCATTCAAAAGTTTCAAAGTGGTATGGGACACTTTGATTCAAATCTGTATTTAAATGACTTCTTTTCTAAATTGTGTGACTTTTAAAAGTTTTCATGAAAAAGGTTTATTTCTCTCAAAGAGTTTTACAAATCATTTTCATCTATGTCAACAACCTTTGATAAATTTTACACTTGTTTGAAGTTGATTTATTAGGATACAAATCATCCATATTGTATTTAAGGTTTTGTGATATATTTGACTTTGGATGAGTTATTTTTATGCCATTAATGGTTTATGATTAATGATTTGGCATCCCGTATTCTAGTTTTAATACGAATGTTTATGTTATATTTCATCCTCTTCTTAAGATGAATGTGTTGGACTAGTATGTTCCAGGTTGGGGTCTGGTTACCCTCCGAGTTGGTGTCTGGTTATTAGAGGCACTCCAGGTTGGTGTCTGGTTATTAGAGGCACTTTGGGTTGGTTTCCAGTTGTTAGAGGCACTCCGGGTTGGTGTCTGGTTATTAGAGGCACCCCGGGTTGTTGTCCGATTATTAGAGGCACTCCGGGTTGGTGTTCGGTTATTAGAGGCACTCCGGGTTGGTGTCCGGTTATTAGAGGAACTCTGTGTTGTGTTCCGGTTATAGTTAGCCCATGTGTCTTGGCACGAGGCCTTGACAAAGAAATTAAAGTTCATCACTATGCATTCCATCATTATGAAATTGGTTAGTGATATTTCATGTGATTATTCGGCTAGAAGAATGTCTATGT
The DNA here is from genome assembly GCA_963277665.1 of Viscum album. Lineage (NCBI taxonomy): Eukaryota > Viridiplantae > Streptophyta > Magnoliopsida > Santalales > Viscaceae > Viscum > Viscum album. The sequence goes on from OY728150.1 coordinate 528,467,378, forward strand.
GAATAATTAAATGACATTATCTCATTTTATTTCTGCCATATTATGCTGAAGTTCAAGTTTAAAAGGCTTTTGTTTTAGTTATACATTGCCTTAAATTTTTATGCTTATTTTTGAAAGTTTTCGCTGTATTATTATCCTTACTGAGCATCTGAGCTCACCCCTTTCTATGTTTTGTTTTTCCCAGGATTCCAAGAAGTTTATTGTGATTGATATGCAGGGTTAAGAAAAGGGAATAATGGTGTTCATAAAGGATTATTTAAGTTGTTTTGTTTGTTATAATATGTAATGTAATATTCATGTATGTAATCTATTTTCCAAGACTGCAAAACCGATCGGTTCTTCAGGACTTGATTCCTTGTAATCATGCCAATGTATTAAAATAATGCACCGACTCTGGGTAACTGGGGTCGGGGCGTTACATTTTTACTCTAGAATTAAAGAGTGGGCATCCTGGGTAGTCTGAGGCAGGTGCTAGTGTGGATCTTGATTCAGCAAATCTTGACGACTTTACACTAGTTAAAGAGCTGATGGAATAGAATGTCAGCAAAGCCAATTTTGGCATCGATCAAAATTTGTTGGACACCTTAAAAGGTGATGGTGATATGAAATAAAAATTTGTATACACTGAAATGATGGATTCTCTTAATCCATATATTGATATTCTAGGTTCCATAAAGATGTTTAGGGACTTTAATGAGGATCTAAAAGGAGGTAAGTTATTATTCATCCATTTATCATACATAATTGTTCTTTTATTTTATATTTCACATCGAATAACAATTTATATAACCTTGTCTTCAGAGAACGTTGCAAAGTCCCTTCAATAATGGGTCATCCCACTCTATCATGCTTCTGTTGACATCTGATAAGTACCGACTGAAAATCCAATGTTGAGATATTCTCTAGAGCCTCTGGTTATTTTGAATGGTAAATCTTAATAGATTTACCCTCCCCAAGAAGTACTTGTTCAAACTACTAAATATTAGAATACATGGGAAGAATCTAATCAAGCATGTGACTTATTATCGGGTAACATTCATTGATTGTCTTGTTCATTAATTGTTCCTGCTACACTTTTATAGATAAAAATCCTTATAATTCACCATTTAGGGCAATTTAATCCCATGTTTAGGTCCAAATTTCAAGCCTCTATGTTGCCTCAATTAGCAACAGAAGATGAAGCATCTGCTGCTTCAAAAGGATTAGAGCCAGGAACCTCTCTGACTGATCTGATTCCAGAATATGTTCCACCTCATGGTATTGATTTTGATTCAGACATAGATATATAGATTTCTCTTATTATCTCTCATAATATTACATGAAGAACCATTTGGAATATAATCTCTAAGAAGCCTATGGATGAGTTACCCTCACATTTTAGTCGACTTCCCACACTGTTTAGCATACAGGAATTTTGTGGGTTTGATTACCACCCAATTTATAATATGGTGAAGGAGACCAGTCACCGATGGAAGAGAAAACCCAAACTAAGAAAAAAGATCATAAATTCCAAACCGATCACCAATGTTATGGGTTTTTGAGCTGCTGTATTTGAGGAAGAAGCCAACCATAGAAAAAATTTGATAGAATCCAATCATCAAATTAAAGAGACAATGAAAGAAATGATGCATCTTCAGCAAAAAATGGATGTTTTTCAAAATTGGTTTGGTCAATTGAACCAATCATTGGGAGAATCCCAATTGGAAGGTATAACTGCAATTTCAATTCCTAAAGATTCACTTCGTTAGGCTGAGGAGTCCGAAGCTACTCAACTGATTGAGCTTCAGTAAGTGGTTGATAAGGCTTGGGAGGTTGTTCAACAAATTAATAGTTAGTTTGAATGATTCTTGTGATAAATGATATAAAAACTTTATTATGTGGATGTTCCTCAAATTTTTCTATATAAATGAAAATAATTTTGTCTCCAATATTATATACGTAACCATACCTACTTTCTATAATTTCAATATCAAATATGATTTTCATAACATCACATCTTTATGTTATATAATCATAATTACAATGACAGGGATGAGGTGCCCTAATTTTTACCTAAGGAAAGAGGCTTAGTAAGTGTAGTTTGACTGATTCTAGGGTCATATGGACAACCCTACAAACTTCTTATCTTTATAATTATTTCTTGATATTTCCTAAATCATATAAAGTATAGGCCTAGCAAGTCGAGTCTTGACATTTTTCCAGAGTTCCCTTTGCAGGTTTTCAACCTGGTGAGTTCTATGTCTCTTTTAATGGGTAGTTTAAATTCACGCACTTTGGACTAATAAAGCTATTTGTTTAGGTTAAATATCTTTGACCCTAAATTTAGAAATTAAAACCCAAACAAAGATTGAGGACTCGGAAGGTCCCAATATTCCTCAGATATTTCCAAGAGGAATCTTGAGTCATTATTTTTTATAGTCAACAAATCTAAACCATAAAGTATAAAAATAGAGGGAGTATATTATAATAATTAAATTAACACTATTTGAAAAACTTGTTATGTGGGATATATCATACAGGTTCATCTAGGTCATATACTGCATAGCCAAATAGTGGAATTATTTGGTCGATAGACCCATCACGTGGGAGTCTTATTCAAGGAAAATTGGGGCACATATTTTATTGTCAAGAAAATGAGTTCCAAGTAATTTTGAAATTATATTATTGATATACAAAGGAGTTTAATATTTGGATGTCTCAAGACCATGGTGGGTGGATTTTATAATGAAATATTTATAAGAATAAAAGGGGGGATCTATTCCAACATAGGCCATGAATGAGAAGCCACTCCTACACTAATTTGATGTGTGATGGATGGTACATTAGAAATAGGCTTTCAGATATTATGTTTTTCAGTTTTGAGTCATGTAGCAAGGAAATTATGTTGTTTGGTTTTATTTCATGCAACAAGGACATTTTGTTGTGTAGTTTCAAGTCATATAGAATGGACATTAAGCAATTTTGGATAATATGTTATGCAGTTTAAATTCATGTAGCAAGGATATTTGGGGGCTATGTAGTTAAATTTTAAACATAAATAAAATTATGGTGTTTTGAAGTTTAAAGTCATGCAATAAGGACATTATGGGGATGTTTAGTTTAAAGTCATGTAGTAATGAAATTATGGGAATTTAATTTAAGTTCTTTAACTATGAACAAAGATTTGATGGTTTTATAATTCTTGGTAATTTTTCTAGAAACATGTCACCATATTCAGGTATGGAAAGGAAGAATTGTAATCTATGATTTGGGAATTTTTGAATCTAAAGAGTTATATGGAAAAAAGGGATATACGGAATTTACAGGAGATATCTTCCAAGAATAAAGTTATAGCTATTTTTACAAACTTGTTATGGGGGATGTATTATGCATGTCCAACTAGGGAAAGTGATGCATAGACCAAAAGTTGAATCCTTATGTTGATAGGCTCGTTATGTAGGCAAATTCTATGCAAGGCCAACTAGGACTCGTACTGTATAGTCAGATAAAAGATCTCTCAAGAATTATAACATTCAATTTGTCAAAGATGATGAAAGTTTATGGGGATTTGGATATTCCCAAGCACATATTTTGGTTTTATGGAGAAAAGTACTTGAATATATAAGAGGTGTATCCAGCCGTGCTTTCCATGGAATCGGTGAAATAGGCTCTCTATGAAGGTCTGGCCCAAACGTTTGAAGTATGGTGCCTGTAGTTTTAGTCCATATGACTAGGCCCTTAATATTTTGGAAATAATGGAGTATTATGTGGTTGAATGGCCCAAGGTCATTCCAATATGATTTGAACATATGGATATGAAAAATGTAAATCACGGTCTTGGAGACTTTCAAGTAGGGAGAAAGGATATGAGACAAATACACAAAGGAAGTATGATTAAATTGCAAGGCTCCTGGATGCCATCATTAAAGCTTAAAGGGACCGAATTGGTTTCTCCAAATAATGAAGTTACCACTATTTAACAAACCCGTTATGAGGGTTTTATTATGCAGGTAAAACTGGGGCATGTGCTGCATAGCCAAATAGTGGAATCCTTAGGCTAATAGGCTTGCTATGTAGGAAACATTTATGCAAGGCCAATGGGGGCATGTACTGTATAGTTAGTTAAAATATCTCTCAGGTTTCATACATTATTTCACCATAAATTAAGAAAATATTATGAAGATCTAAAATTATTTCAAGATGAGGAGTATGATATGGGACAGGGGAATTGTCCAATGCATAAAGGAAGTATTTGGTTCAATTATAGAAATTTGTTGCATAGATATGACTCATATGTATAAAAGCAGACATCTCTTGTTTCTTTTATGGGTTCTCTATGGAGAGGGACCAAAATAAAATATCCTATATAGATTTTGATCTTATGATGTAGAGGTGGAATTTTTATTTATCTAGTGGCTAGGAATATGATCTAAGGTCAATTCTTCAATACATTTCTCAATGGAATGAGAACCAATCCATAAGTAGTTCTCTGGGTAATATGCAGTTTAAAGTCATACAGAAAGGACATTATGATGTGCTGTTTAGGGTCATACTGCAAGGACATTCAGGGATTTGATATGAAGAGAAATTTAATATTGTAGTTGTACTAAGGTATAGGGCCCAAGAGTCAATATGTATCTTGTCGAAGGAGGAATTAATCTATGTATAGTTCTATCTAACACAATTTCATGTTTAATGTGAAAACATGTATTTGATCACTTTATGTAGATATAACTTGAACATGGGAGAAAAGAGTCTTTTTCATATCATGCTATAGTCGGGATCATGATTGAAATCTTGGAATCACTATGTATCTCACAAAGATGATAATCAATACATGTGTAGTTCTTGAAGGTCTATATAGTTTATTTCCATGTAGTCAGGATGTGAAGTGATTCCGCCATGAAAAAAAATATTGTGATTGTAGTAGAGGATAAGACACAGGTTCCACTATGTAACTTATTGGGGAAAAAATCAAGCCACACATAATCCTTAAATAAATTTTACCCCGCCCTAATTGAATTGAAAGGGGGAATAATGGGGGTTTGTTGAATATGGGCCCATACATAAGATGAGAACTCATATTGATCTCCTTGGGTAGATCTGACTCATAAATGGGATAAAAGAGGAATCAATCTCATGATTTTTTGGCTGGGTCAAATATTAAAAGTTTTTACATTACTATATATCTCATATGGATGAGAAACAACCAAAACATAGTTTTTAAAGGGTTTCACGTGTTGGTCTGATCCATAAATAGGGAGTGGGGATTTTTTAAAAATTGTAGTTGGACCCACGATAGTAGATTTTTGTGTCACTATGTATCTTAATATAATGATAATCAAGAAACACATAGTTATTCATAATTCCATGCAGTTTAACATCATACAGTGAGGATGAAGGTGAACTGACGTGAAATGGTTATATATCTCATGAAAATGAGAATTAAACCCTATGTAGTTTTTCTTTTTTAGAAGATCATGAAGTCTATCATCATGTAATGGGGAAATTTTCTGTTTCTTTTATGTTCTTACATCCAGGAAAAATAATAACCCTAAACATGAATTAATATACCTTCTTTATGCGGAGAATACCTTTACCCAATTCTTAAGCCCATGTGAGTTATGATCGGTGTGAGAAACAAGTAGTGGTAAAATATTATTTTGAAACACAAAGGTAAATCACATGAAAGATAAGGGACGAATGATTTAATGGTGTTTGATCCAAGATATAGGGACCAGGAATCGTGACTTATCTTTCTAGGGTCAATATTTAGGCCAAACGTAGTTCTTGAAATTATTCCTCGTATCATTATGTTTTGACATGGGCAATAGGGATTTTTATAATTTACAGGTTGATGGTTCTGCCTAAATCAAGAATTCTAGGCACCACCATGTATCTCGTTATAAAAAGAATCAATTAAAAAGGCCTACAATATATCCATATGCATATTTACTCATGCATGAGGAAATAGAAGGCGGTTTTATCTTCCAAAAATCACAGTTGAGCCCAGGTTTTGGAGATTCGGGTGTCACTACATATCTTGTTAGGGGAAATAATCAATCCACGCATAGTTATTTTAGGTTCTCCCTAGGTAATTTTGAATCATATGAACATGGTTAAAGGGAATTTACAACATTATAGCCATACCCAAGATAGAATATCTAGGTGTCACTGCATATCTTTTTGGGGAAAGAATCAAGTCACACGTAGTTCTTGAAATGTTCCATGATGTTTAATGTTATGTGGTCAGGATGAATATGAAGTAATGTGAAAAGACATAAATCTTGCGGTTTGGACAGGGTTAAAACCTAGGCGTCATTATGTATCTTGTTGGAGAAACAATCAAGCCACATGTAGTTCTTAAAAAATTTCCTATGTAGGTTTGATTTATACACATAAGGAATGAAGGGGATTTTTTTACCATGGAAGGGCCTAGGATTAGAGATCATGGAATCTCTATGTATCTTATTGGAATAATAATTAATACATAAGTAGTTCTTGAATACATTCCCCGCACCAACTTGGTTTTGATGTGAGGAAGGGTTTTTTTAGTAATGTCTAGACCCAACATTGGAGATCTTATCGTCACAACGTATCTCATTGGAATGAGAATCAAGCCACATGCAGTTCTTGAAAAGACCATTACTCACACCAACTGAGTTTGATGTATGAGATGAAGGATTTGGATACATTCTAGAATAATAGTTAAGCTCAAGACATAAGATTTTATGAGAATCAAACCATGTATTCTAGAAGAGTGATCTATATAATTTTTATCCTTGTATAGGAAAATGGGAAATAAATTTATTTACAGTTACAGATGAGCCCAATATTGGAGATCTGGGTGTCACTACATATCTCATGGAAATGAGAATAAATACACATTAGTTATTAAAGAACCATGTAGTTTAATGTCTAGTGGGAAGGATTTCAGTCATCTAATGTGAAATAATCATTGAAACTGGACCAAGGAATAAGTCCTAGTTTTCACTACATATCTTTCTAGGGGAAAGAATCAAGGAACACATAGTTCTTAAAAAGTTTTCCCTATGCAGATATCATTCAAACATAGGGAGAAATGGGGATCAAGTGCCATTAAGGAGTGTAAATGATGTGAGTATTTCTTTCTCATGGAAGCTACTCATCTTTTAAAGGACCGTAAGGAATGCTAATTTGTGGTATCTTAGATGTTTTCTTAACGTCAAATAAAATAGATGTTAATCGTATAGTTTAATGTCACGTAGCAAGGAAAACTGATGTTGTGTAACATAACTTCTTGCAACAAGGATAAATATTTTATGTAGTTTAACGTATTGTGGCTAAGATGATGGTTGTTACGTATTTTAACATAATACAACTAGGACGTTGGTTGTTATGTAGTTCAACGTCATGAAACTAGGACATGAATTTTATGATTAAACAAATTATTCCTTTCATAACCTTTAATTGGTTAGAGTTGTAATGAGTCTCCATCCACTACGATTAGGGAATAACTTCCATAAGAGTGGACCTTATGTATGGAGTAAGGTCATTTCTACTTTAGCTGAAGCTTTGTAGGATTATTTCCTATTATCGTCAGAGTCCGAAGGACTAATACCAATTCTCCTATAATAAATGAATATAGGAAAATATTATTATTAAAATCTCATGTTATTCTGTTATGATAGACTTCCAGGTGATGCAAGGTAATAAATATATTTTCATCTAATTGCTCTAGCTCATCTAGTCACTTCTGGGACTGTTCATCTGTATATTACTAGTCACAGATAGAAACTTAAAGTGAATTCAATCAAACTTTAATGAGGACTACTTATGTTCTGTATACCAATGAGTATGAAGTTTCTCATGTGGCACCATGGGTAGAAGTCCTGTAATCCCATATGGCATGAAGGAGATTATCATGCCATAACTTTTTATATTTATCCACCATCTTATGGAATATATTCGACAGGGTCTTGTTGAAATTCTCTATCTGTACATTGACTATTTCATAATATTACGATGAATGATTGGATTTGATATTGTGTTCCATATATAACTTCCCTACCTTATCAAAATATATATTGGTGCCATTATCCATCAATATAGTATGAAGGACACCAAATATGGTTATAATATTTTCTTTGACAAAGCTAAAAATTATTTTGGCCCTGACTTATTTAATAGGGATTTCCTAAGCCCATTTGGAGAATAAATTTGTAGCAGTAAGAATATACTCAGATGGATTAGCCGTAGTTGGAGGATAAGGTCCCACTAAATCCATTCCCCATATATAAAATGGTCAGGATAATTAACCTATATTTAGTAACTATGGGGGTTGATGAATGAAGTTGTAATGCACCTTGCAGAGATGACACTTCTTAGTGAAATCTATGCAATCCTGCATTATCGAAGGAAACAGGTATCCAAGCCTTTATATTTGATTAGAAATCTTATTCCCATACAGGTGGGCACCAAAATATCCTACATGTACTTATTTAAAGAAAACTACAGCCTCTTCTCCATCAATACATCTGAGGATAATTCCATCAAAGTAACATTTTTAGAGGATCTTCTAGTGATCGGTTCCATCATAAAGGGAAAAATTAACAACTCATCACTGGAATTTCTCTCCTTCAACTCTATCTAGTTTATGTACACTATTTTTAATATATTACATGATGGGTGACATATATCCCATGTTATGACCATATAGTTCATAAATGGGAATGATTTCATTGATTTCCTTTATTTTGATTTGAACAAAAGGTGAAACCACATGATGATGAGTAATGCTAATGAAAATATTTTCCCGATTTGGATCTTATAGGGTTGTATCTGCATTCTCCAATTCATCAGCTTAGAAATTTTGTGATCATGGGATATAATACAATGTTGGATCTGAGGGAAATTCATCCATTAACCCTAATAAATAATCACACATGGGAATTAGATCTTCCTTTATGATATCATAATCCCTATTGATCTATTTGATTACCAATTTTGAATTACCTTTCACTTGTAGGTGATTTATTGGTACATAGAGTGATAATTTCAAGCCTATAATAAGATCCTGATACTCTACCTCAATATTGGAACCATCTTCTGATAATAGTAAATAATATGGAAATACAGCCTTCTCAAGGGACATAAGCACAATCCCTAACCCATATGTGTTGAGATTAGAGTCTTTAATTCTTTACCCATTGCACCTATGGAAGCACCATCAAAGTAAATTTCCCATATATGGGGAATGTATTAAATATAGAATATTTCTTAATTAGAAAGTTCAGTATTTAATGATGTCTCTTCTGAAGATGGGTGTTCAGCAAGGAAGTCTGCTAACGCATGGCCTTTTACTGCTTTGTGAGGAACAAACTATATATCAAACTACTATAGAATAACTGACCACCTTGCCAGACATCCTATAAGCATAGGACGATTGAGGATAAATTTGATCAGCTTATAGAGAGAGACCAAATTGAGCTCGTGATGATTCAGGTAGTTCCTCAGTTTCTAAACTACAAATATTAATTCTAGGCCATTTTTCGAAATATCTAAATATCGAGTCTCTGTGTTGAGCATGGTTCGACTGAGATAGTAAAGGTAGTTTCATTCCTAGCATCATTCTTTTGTGGAAATAAGGTGCTTAGTGGTCGCTCTAAGTTTGTCACATAAATAATGAGTGTCTTTCCTTCAACATGTGTCATCAATACCAGTAGAATCAATAGTTACTTCTTGAGGGTATCAAATGATTCTTAGAATTCATTGATCCACTGATATGTGACCCATTTTTCATAAATTTGGAAAAGGTAAAACACTTTCCTACCAAATTGGATATAAAGCATTGGATGTAGGGAAAGTTTCCTTAAAGTCCTCTCAACTCTTTCAATTTTCTAGGAGGTGACATGATAAGGATAGATTTAGTATTATAGGGATAGACATTGATGTCATGATGGCGTACAACAAAACTAAGAAATTTTCCCAAGTTATCCCCAAAATTACATTTCAAGGGGTTCATCATGAAATTATGTTGTCAAAGCTGGCTGAATATGGTCTCCAAGTTAGTTAGGTGATCAAAACATTTTTAGGATTTAACCACTAGATCATCAACATAGAATTCAATGAATTTCCCCCAAAAGGGTTTGAATATATGGTACATTGCATGTTGATATGTCAAACTAGAATTATTCAATCCCAAGGACATTACCCGATAGAAAAATATTCCTTGAGGGGCTCTTAAGAATGTAGATTCCTCATATTCTAGGTAAATCTCAATTTGGTTATACCCAGATTACCTATCCATGAATGTGAGAGATTTGTATCCAGCTGTTACATCAATCAAGAGTTATGTTATTGGAACTGGGAATTCATCTTTGGGAAAAAACCAGTTGAGATCTTTGAAATCAATGCATACTCTAATTTTCCATTCTTCTTTTTCATCGGGATAATATTATCTAGCCACATTGGATATTTCACCTCTCATATGTATCCATATTTGATAAGCTTGTTGACTTCAGCATCAGTTTTTAAGGCATGAGTTGAGTGTTCTATTCTTATAATTTTTTGTATCCCCGATGATCTTATGGTAAGCTCAAATGATGGGTAGACACCACAGGGTCAAGACCCAGAATATCTATGTAATTCCAAGAAAACACATCATGATGTTTCATTAGGAAGGAAGGTTTTTACACCAGAAAAATCATCCCCAAGAAATTAAAAATTATTTCATACATTATCTAAGAGGGTATCCCGTTTCTCAATCTTCAATTTGACTAGTCGTAGAGGCCAAATGGAGTTACGGATTAGGAGTTAGGGACATTTGAAGTTGGGATGGAAAACTGGTTCGTGGAGCTCCCTCCATGATCGTGGAGTAGAGGAACTTGACTAAAGCCTCCAAAAGTTCCACTAAGGTCATTAAAGAAGGCCCTTCTAGTCCTATGAACTTGATTGGATCCTCTGTGAGCACTGCAAAGGCCGTGATGGTAGCCTTAATGACTCTGAGAAACTTAAGGGTGATGCCTTCGGTTGTAGAGCGTGATTTCATTTACGGCGTCATTTTCTCATCATGGCGCACATTTTTTCTTTGCAAGAAGTATGATAACCTCCATAACCTATAAATAGTTGGCTCATCACCCTTCATAAGGATAGTTATGTAACCCCTTCAGTATATGATCTCCCATTTCGTAGTGCTCCTAAGCACCGTGAGGTGACTCCCTTCACGAAGGCCTCCACCCTTTTCGAAAGACGGATCCCCATTCATGTTGCTCGAGGCTCTGTGAAGAATTAAGCCTTCATGGATCAATCTCCAAATAATGTTACCTATTTTAAGGCGAGGTCGTTCTCTGCAAGCACATTTCGTTTGTAAATCTGCTTCGTGAGACTCTTTCCTCCATAAAGCCCCATGCTCCCTGAGACCCTGATCTCTAAGAAGCTCCATTCTTCATGAGACTTTAATCTCTGCAAACCCATTCACTTGAAAATCCCTATACTTTTTAAATCCCTTACCATCGCACCCATGAGACCATACCACGGGGGGTTTTCCCCTGCACCCCCTCTTGGGAAAACTGTCGGGCTACGATCCCAACCCTCCATGTTATTCCCTTCGCTACTATCATTGAGCCCATAAAAAAAGAGTCGCAGCGTGAAATTTTTGGGTCAGGTTATCTATATTTTCCATTGTTACCTTATGCACATCCACCTTCCACCTATGGAATACCATGATTTGAGATACTATTTCGCACTCCCTGAAACACTTTGTGCTTACATGTTCCTTTTGGTCTCTTTCCCATGTCACAAGTTGAGATGCTCATCATCAATTCACCAAGTAACTTGAGTTGAACCATTCTTCAACCAACTCATCCAAACCCCATAACTTGACTTCTATACCATGTTGAAACAGAAAGGGACGCTCTTGCGTAAGTCCCAACACCAGCCATTTCTAGGTGCCTTATGCCTAATAGTACTCTTTGTATGACTATAAATTATAGTATACACTATATGAAAAACATAGGATGCGTCTTGATCCAAACAAGATTTTCCTTATGCTCCAAGAATAATATGTTTATAGTCTTCTCTACATAACAATAAATTTTATTACTCCCTATGTGACGAATTTAGGATTCCTATTTCTCCAAACAAGAGATACCTTATACGCCAAGCCTATGATGTCAATGGTCCTCTCTACATGACTATAAACAATAGTAGAAACTATATGAAAAACATAGGATGTATCTTGCTCCAAATAATAGATTTCTTATGTTGCAATCATAATATGCCAATAGTCCTCTCTACTTGACTATAACATGTATTATACCATATACGACAAGAATATGATGCCTTTTTCTCCAAACAAGAGATACCGTATGCGCCAAGCATAAGATTCCAATAGTCCTCTCTACATGAATATAAAATTTAGTATACCCTAAATGACAAACATAGGATGACTCTTTCTCTAAACAAGAGATGCCTTTTTCACTAAGAAAAAGATGCATCATGCCATGATTACAATGGCATAATTTCCAGAGCATTGGAATTTGGTCAAACATTCCATCAATCCACCTCACACTTTTCATGTCCTTCACTTTGATCGTCATCCTCTTTCATGTTTTAAGGAACCCCCTAACAGCCTGGTCCTATGACACATTGTCACACCTACTATTCTGGGCCAACGTTTCAAAAGACATTGGATGACACATCGTGTCATGACGTGTGTTTCCAACACGATCAATAGTCAACCTTCATTTTTTTATCACCATTTCCAGCTAATGAAATAGGGATTATTTGTTTCAAACATGGTCAATAGTTATCCTCCATCATCACGCCACCCTCACCGCGTTCCGAATGTTGGGAATGTGATTCACACTTTTCATCTCCCATTGTTAGGAATGATTCCAACACCCTTGGAGTTATCCCGCTTGTGCACTAGTGCATAGGTGTAGGCCCCAATAATATGCCTCAGCCCACCAATTAGTTGGGATTCCCTCATGGCCAGATATGATTAAGGCAATATGGGAAGCTTCCATTTGTAAGCCCCATCCATCCATTTCCTCTCCTTAGAGGTACCCAGGTACCTTCCATGTGTAAGCCTCATCCAACCATTGTCTCTCCTTATTAGCACCTGGGAAACTTTCATGTGTAAGCCCATCAACCATTTCCACTTCTTAGTGGCACCCGGGAAGCTTCCATACATAATCCCCATCTTCCATTACCGCTCCTTAGCAGAAACCAGGTAGCTTCCATGTGTAATATCCATCCACCATTGCCTCTCATTAGCGTTATTCAGTTTGAATCCATGTGTAAGACCTTTTCACCATTTCTAATCTATATAGGCACCTAGGCAGCTTCAATGCACAATCCTCATCTACCATTTTCACTCTATAGAAACACCTGGGTAGCTTCCATGCGTAATCCTTATCCACCATTGCCACTTCTTTTCGGCACCTGGGCAGTGCTTCATGTTGCTTTTCTCTGCCTCATGCTTCTTTGCATAGACACACTAATGGTTATTGCTTCTTCTCATAGCCACACTAACATGATCCCCCCGATGGATCACTCCACAACCCCATCTCCAAATGGAATTTCTAGTGCCTTCTATTCACCAAGGGTTAAATTGCGCTGGTTATGTAAGTCCTAAGGGTGGGGAGTAAATCGTCATTGTCCAATCTGTAGGATGTTAAACTACCAAGAACCATCATCCTCATCACATGATATTAAACTGTATCCTATCCCCATGAAATATAAACGGGGTGCCCCACCTCAGACATTTTTCATGCCCACTCGTCTCCACTAGAGTGAGATCTTCCCCACATGTAATTATATCCTACTTTCATGGAATTTTATCTATCCACAGGGGAGGGAACCCATCCCGGTGTAAGCCCCTAACCTTTCTTATGGGAGGTAGAACCCTTTATCCTCCTCTATTCTTCCATGTGAAATGTCCCAAGGATAGATGGGCATATGGACCTTCAATACCCCATCCTTTTCTATTTAGGATTTATCTCCATCGGGCCTCTATCCTAGAGTAAGTCCCAATATTTATCTCCCTATTCTGCTAACCACATGTAAGCCCCACTCTATTCCTCACGGATGCACCTTTTATGAAGAAACTTTTAGGTCTTTGTTGCCTCTTTTTTCTCACATCGAGCATGACTCCCATGGGATTAGAGTATGCATCGACCATGGAATCCTCCCTAGTCCACCTTATCATGTAAGCCACATCCCCCTATGCCGAACTACATGGACATTTACATTTTTCCTTTCTGAGAAAGGTATATATAAATCCTCTCTAAGTTTTAAACCCATCACCCATCGATCCTGACCACTTCACATTGGTTCACCCTCATCCTGCATGATGTTAACATGTATCCCCCCTTCGGTCTCGCATGACATTAAACTATATACTTACGAACTACATGGGTTTTTATCCCTATCTCCTAGGCAGGGTATGTAGGAATCCACCCTAAAATTCAACCCCAAACTTTTGTAAAACCATCCAAAATATGTGGACTTTTATCTTTTCCCCCTTTTAGTCAAGGTAGGTAAGAAGCCTCCTTGGGGTTCAAGTGTGTCACCCATCAGTCCAAACCACTTCACGTTGCTTCACCCTCGTCCCACATGATGTTAAATAGTATGCTTTCAAACTATGTGATTTTTGATCCTTGTCTCCTAGACAAGGTACGTAAGAATCCTCCCTGACGTTAAACCCCTAACACTAGTAAACTTCAGTGTCGCCTTTGTTGGGATACTCATCCTTGGTTCATCCCATGGTGGAATCAAACCAATTCTTAGGATTCTAACCATGTGTAAGCCCCAGTATGTCATCGGGTCACTGTCCTTTGTGTACACCCAAATTCCATACCCCATCCATCCTGAACTATGTGGACTTTAATTACCTGCCATTGGGATACGTAGGAATCCTCCCCGAGGTTCAATCCCATCGCTCATGTCCTATCCTGGTCTCTCCCATGAGCCTTTGTGTTTTGAGAAGTTCATTCCCCAACCTGAAGGTTCTACTTACTTTGGGTCCCATCCATGTGTCCATCCTCATGAGCCTCCTCCTCAGGTGTCCTATCACCCCATAAAACTATGTGTACTTTGATTACCCACCACA
Organism: Viscum album; assembly: GCA_963277665.1. NCBI lineage: Eukaryota > Viridiplantae > Streptophyta > Magnoliopsida > Santalales > Viscaceae > Viscum > Viscum album. Next base: position 528,482,451 of record OY728150.1, read on the forward strand.
GGGATACGTAGGAAGCCTTTCTGAGGTTCAAGCCCAATATCACTGTCATCTTCACATTGGCTCCATCCCCACTCACTCCATCCTTCACTAAAACATCCATTATCCATCCTGATTCCTACCTGGGACACCACATCTTGGTAAGATCATTTCATCTACCCACGTAGAAAACCACGCATAATCCCCACACAATCCATAATCATCAAACCAAGAGTTTCCCTCTTGCGAGGGGCCATTGTCTATGTGTAAGCCCCACCATGTCTTCGAGTTGTTTTCGTTTGTGTACACCCCAATTCAAAAACCATTAGAACTAAATGGTTTTTTATCCCTGTTGTCTACACTAGGTACGTAGGAAACCTCCCTGAGGTTCAATCCCTACCAATGGTAAACCTTGTTGTTTCACTTTCTGGGGTTCACTTTCCATGATCCTTCCTTAGTGGTGTCCAGATCAACATTCAAGGTGTGATATCTTCCCTATATGGGACACACCACCTCAGATCCATCCTAATTGGGAATTTCGGTCCGTCATCTGGTATCCTCTATGGGATAAAACACCTCGGATCTATCCTCATTGGGCATTCTGATCCTTCCATCTATTAATCCTTCCAGGTTCTCCCTCCTAGGGATATACAAATCTGATCTGTCTCTATGGGATGTTCTGATCACTCATATTTCATCTTCAAAAGACGTTAAACTCACGGACTACCCTGTGTTGAACATTGGATTTCTGAGGAAAATCTTCGAAACTACGCCTTTGGTGTAACCGTCTCTGTAAGAAGTTAAACTCACAGTATACCACATGTTAAACATGGGAAGATGAGGAAAACCTCATATATGTGAATTCAGCATAAGATACCCCATGAATGACATGCTATGTCTCAAGTTTGTTACCCTTGATTTTCCCTCTTATGAAGAAGAATACAGTTGACCAGCTTCCATGCATCCATAGATTCCCCAACATTCCTAATGTTACCATCTACTCTGACTGAACGTTTCTATTCTATCAAGACCCCTTGGAATGTCTAGATAGAATTAGCATAATTATCTGACGTCAACAAATATATGGCACCAAGAATGAGATTCATAAATAATGACTCAAATATATGAGGGAGACCTAGAATAGGTGATGAGTTTTCAAGAGGAATCCACGAAAGGAGGAACTTGCATCCCATCATCCTGTTTCGATCAAGGAGAAAACATCCCTAAATAAGTGTCGGATGCTGCCCACCTTTGGAAAGCAGGAATGCAGGGAAATAGTGTAGTGTGTCCTCATAGATGGATGCTCACCCCAAAAAAAGTGTCGGAAACATTAGTATACACCTCTTCCTCTTATTGAGTCATGGTCACACTAATCAGAGTGTGGCGTGGATTTTCCTTGTACCAAAATTTATTTCTCTGAGTTCATCTACAATGGTGGAGACACCTTCCTAAAATGGTGGAGGGGTGTCTATGAGGTTTTCCTCTTCTTCATGTGTTGCTTCTTATTCCTCTTCTTTAAAGGTAGGTGATGAATAATGACTTTTAGAGCTATGGGAGGAGTCATTATTTGTACATCCTGAAGAGGAGGCCTCCATTTATTACTCAACTGATGATAAAGTGGATTTTTGAAGTTCTGGAGGGAAGAAGGAGAAATGGGAATCCGCATCCCTATATTTTTCCATTTGTGCGAAAATTTCCTTTAGCCTGCCTGATGAAATATAGACTTGTTAAAACTTAGTGGATGGAATTAAGACATCTCCGTTTATGCTTTCATCATTTTATGGTGAATCAATGATTTCCCCTGTATTATTAGGATCAGTTTCAATAACTGAAATTATGGAAGACACTTAAAGAGTTCTTGGATATGGGCCATCCCATTCCATATTATTAATGGGTAACACATAATCTGCAATGAGATTCTTGAATGGGTTATCTAGGATAATTTCCAAACCATTCAGAGTATTGATTCTAAAAACATCATTTTCCATAGACTATTTTCCCATTGTGTGATAGAACTTTACATCAATGTATTGAGATTAATAAGTTTTAAATGGGTCCTTATCACTACACAATTTCATAATCAGACTATTGAAACAATATTTTTGGCATTGAGGGTATGATAAAGGAATAGTTGAATGCTGATGTAGCCAAGGTCTCCCCAGAAGATTGTTGAAATATGTTCCCTATTAGACAATCATGAACTTTGACTCGGATATGAGATACCCAAATTGAGTTCTGAGTGTAATTTTTTCTAGAGTTTATTGTTCATTATTTTTATAACCTTTCATCATTAGAGTGGAGGGAGACAAGTGGGATTCAGTGAGGTCCAATATATGAATTGACCACGTGGTAATGAGGTTGACCCTTGATCCATTATCAATGAAGTCTCGTTTGATGTCAAATTCATTAATCCTACTAGATATGTATAAGGGATAGATTTTTGATTTTAGAACAACATCCTCATCCTGATCTGGGAGGATATGACTGTATGGTATTCTTTTGGTTCATTTTCTGTATGGTAAACCTCTGCACAGCAACCTTGGTTTCAAACTCTTGAGGGATTGACAATGCCTCAATAAGTGCTTCTTGGAGATACTTTTACAGATCCAGAGCATCTAGGATTGATAGATTGGATGGTACATGGTCCAGTTGCTTCAATATATCATATTTTTGATCTAGTGGTCATCATAATCCATCATGGAAATTATGTTTTATAGGTGCCTTGGAAGCTGATGCTCTCGCTGTGGATGAACCATTTTTTAAGGTAGAAGCTATAAATACTTATACTCTTGGTGAGTTAACATGGAGAGGTTTTCCCATTTGGTGAGGAGGTGTTGTTATTTCCTTTAATCGGTTTTCCAATAGGAACATGTCAGGGAAAACGTAGTCATGTGTGGGAGAATTCAGTTGTTCCTGTTGAACTCGATGGAGGGATCTACCATGATTTTATGCTATATAAAGGGTTCGAGAAATGGTGTAATTGAAATAGTGGCTTCTAACAAACCCACGTCTACCCCGGTATCCCCAAACTTAAAGACCACTTCCCCTAGTTACCCAATCAAGTATGGGGAACTCCTATTCAAAATCAAAATCATCATTTTCATAGGGATATATTTAGTGAATAACGTTAACATAACCAAAAAATAAACTCCTCATCTTATGAAGATTCTTCTAAATAGGTTGATTCTTATTATGGTATTTTGTGTCGTGATTCCTTTGATTTTGAGATAGTTCGCATGAAATCCTCTAAGGTCAAAGACAACTTTAGAATTTACACAAAATAAAATTCTTATGCTTTATCCTTATTCCTATGGCATTGTTTCTTCTTTTAGAATTGGCCTTCAGAAGAATATGAATTTAATAAATACGGATTTACTGTAGGGGAACTGGTAGAAGAAAATTTTGGTTGTTTCAACTATGTTTGTAAAATGGAATGAGTTCGGTTGATTGCTTTTCTGACCATAAAATCATCAAATTTTTGAGCATTCGTACTTTGGACTTTCGTCCACTCATCTTCCTCCACTAGATCGGTATTAGTAACACATGATACCTAGGCTAGTGAATTTTAAAGCTACACTTTCTCGAATTCTACCATATTTTGTGGGAGGTCCTTAAAAACACTCCTAGATTGGGTGCCCCAACATTTGATGGAAGGGAAAATATTTTGGTAGGTCCTTATCTCCTTCTTCATTAGGTTTCTTTGACCTTTACAAATGAACTAAGTTGTTTTCCAAATCTGAGATTAAGTAGTTAGGGACTTGGTCATTTTATAAAGAATAGACCTTTTTCTAACTCCTGAAACTATCTCTTCCTTTTATCTTTTTGATCATCTTGACGAGGTGGTCTTCGCTACTGAATCTTAGGAGGTGGATCCCAGTAGTGTGATGAGGTATTTGATGTAGGAGTGGGAATAATGGATTTCTTAAGTGTGACTATAGTGGACTCTACTATTCCTTCTCTTCTTCTCAGAGCTAATGGGATTACTCAGGATCTGGATCTAGTATCTGTTATGGAGTTTTACACTTGTTTAGAAGTCAAATCTGAAACCCAAAACCCTCTTATGTATTTAATATGGATTAATGGTTTGAGAAACTCATCATGGAGATTTTCAATATAAATGGATATAAATTCTTTTGAGGGAGTGGTATGTTCAAGGAATATGTTAATCCTTTACATCAAGTAATGAAATATAAAACTCTTACATTCTCCCTTTTCTTGTAGTTTTTAAGATCGAATATTGTTGTATTCTACAGCATCGACCTAAATTGGAAATGGAATTTCTTAAAGAGATCTTCCCATTCTCTAATTAATTGATACTACAGACTTATATACCCAATGAAATATAGACCCTAAAGTGATTATAGAATTTATCTGAGCTTCACTACCTCTTGTTTCATAGGGGTCCCCATTATAGGATCATAGTGAGAGATGAAATGCATCATGTGCTAATCTAGATCCCTAGATCAACTGATGATTGGAAATATGGGATTCCCAAATTTTGGTAAAGGATGACTAATATCTACTCATTTGGATAAACCTTATTTTATAGTTTAATTGGTGAGAATCATCCTTCTATAGCTTCCAATTGATTTTTTAATGTCTCAATTGTATTCATAAGAATTTAAGAAATATCTAGCTGAGTCGGGACCTAAATAGGTGTGTCGTCAAGATCCTGAACATGTATAGTGACCAGTATGACAACAAGTTATGGTGTCTCTAATATCTTCCATGGGTACCCCATAGGGATAGGCCTATAATATTGTGCTTGTAACTGAGGTAATCCTTGATCTACCTCACTTTGAAATAAACTCAATTGATTGGTGTGAGCCAACTAGAATTTCCAATTAGGTATCTTCTTGTAGATAATATCTAGTAGGAAGGCATCCTTGGACTAACTCTGCATTGGGTCTTCTAAACTCCTTCATTTCATTGTCCTACTGCGCAAATATTTCTTTCAAAAAAATGGATTGAATTTCTCTATGGTGAATTTGAGACATGGTCTGGCCTTTACCTTTCTCTTTATTAGGTTCCCTGTGATAAGGTGGAAGAAGATCACTACGGGAAAAATGAGCAATTGCGACGGGCTATTTACAACGGGAATAAATCCCGTCGCAAATAGTCATGTTAAAAACTTATTTGCGACGGGGGTATTTCCCCGTCGCAAATAAGGAGGCTTTTGCGACGGGATTGGTTTCCCCGTCGCAAATAGTTTTCCCGCGATGCGCGCCAAATCGCGGGAAACTTATTTGCGACGGGGGAATATTCCCGTCGCAAATAACCGGCGGCGGTAAAAGGTATTTGCGACGGGAATATTCCCCCGTCGCAAATACTATGTCGGCAGGGGTTATTTGCGACGGGTCCCGTCGCAAATAACTATTTACCAGTTGACCGTAATAAATGTTGGCTAAGGTATTTGCGACGGGTACCGTCGCAAAAAATACTATTTGCGATGGGAATCCCGTCGCAAATGGGCCCGTCGCAAATAATCTAACCTATAAATACCCTCATCCGTTTTTTTCATTTCATTCTCATTCCTTATCTTCTCCTTCTCTCAAAATTATATTTCTAGAGTTGATTTTTTCTCCAGTTTAATTTTCTTCTCCGGAGCTGATATTAAAGTTTTGAAGAACGATCAGAACAGATCAATTTTCAAGGTATTTATCTTCATTTTAATTTTTTATTTATTTTTAATTTTTTATTAGTTTTAATTATTATTAATTAGTTGTAATTTAATTATGTTTACATTGTTTTATTACTTAATAAATTTAAATTATTTGTATTGTTTATAGTTAATGGTAATTAGGAATAATTAGTAATAATTTTTAATAATTAATAATAAATATTAATAATTAGTAATAAATACCAATAATTAGGAATAAGAACATTATTACATTATTAGTTTATTTTATTATTAATATTAAAATAATATAATTTTTTATATATATACAATTCTTTTTTCATCTGTGTGTTTGCTGTCTTCACATGTATTATTTGTATGTGGAGATAGAAAACGCACAGATGAAAGAAGAATTGTATATAAATTAGAAAATTATATTATTTTAATATTAATAATAAAATATATTAATAATGTTATTATTTGTAATTATTGGTAATTATTTCTAATTATTGATAATTATTCATTTAATTACTAATAATTAGGAACAATTATCAATAATTATCAATAATTAAGAATAATTAGTAATAATTAGTAATAATTACCAATAATTAGTATTAATTACCTATAATTAGTATTAATTACCAATAATTAGTATTAATTACCAATAATTAGTATTAATTACCAATAATTAGTAATAATTACCAATAATTAACAATAATTAGTAATAATTACCTATAATTAGTATTAATTGCCAATAATTAGTATTAATTACCAATAATTAGTATTAATTACCAATAATTAGTAATAATTAGGAATAATTAACAATAATTAGTAATAATTAGTAATAATTAGGAATAATTAGTATTAATTAGGAATAATTAATAATAATTACCAATAATTAGTATTAATTACCAATAATTAGTATTAATTACCAATAATTAGTATTAATTACCAATAATTAGTATTAATTACCAATAATTAGTATTAATTACCAATAATTAGTATTAATTACCAATAATTAGTATTAATTACCAATAATTAGTATTAATTACCAATAATTAGTATTAATTACCAATAATTACCAATAATTACCAATATTTAGTAATAATTACCAATAATTACCAATAATTATCAATATTTAGTAATAATTAACAATAATTGCCAATAATTACCAATAATTAGTAATAATTACCAATAATTATCAATAATTAATAATAATTATCAATAATTATTAATAATTAGCAATAATTACTAATAATAAGTAATAATTACTCATAATTAGCAATAATTAGTAATAATTAGAAATAATTATTAATAATTAGAAATAATTAGTAATAATTAGAAATAATTAGTAATAATTAGTAATAATTAACAATAATTAGTAATAATTAGGAATAATTAGGAATAATTAGGATTAATTAGGAATAATTAGTATTAATTAGGAATAATTAGTAATAATTACCAATAATTACCAATAATTATTATTAATTACCAATAATTAGTATTAATTACCAATAATTAGTATTAATTACCAATAATTAGTATTAATTACCAATAATTAGTATTAATTACCAATAATTAGTATTAATTACCAATAATTAGTATTAATTACCAATAATTAGTATTAATTACCAATAATTAGTATTAATTACCAATAATTATCAATAATTACCAATATTTAGTAATAATTACCAATAATTGCCAGTAATTATCAATAATTGCCAATAATTATCAATAATTGCCAATAATTAACAATAATTGCCAATAATTACCAATAATTATCAATAATTACTAATAATTATCAATAATTAATAATAATTAGCAATAATTACTCATAATTAGTAATAATTACTAATAATTAGCAATAATTAGTAATAATTAGAAATATTTATTAATAATTAGAAATAATTAGTAATAATTAGAAATAATTAGTAATAATTAGTAATAATTAACAGTAATTAGTAATAATTAGGAATAATTAGGAATAATTAGGATTAATTAGGAATAATTAGTATTAATTAGGAATAATTAGTAATAATTACCAATAATTACCAATAATTAGTATTAATTACCAATAATTAGTATTAATTACCAATAATTAGTATTAATTACCAATAATTAGTATTAATTACCAATAATTAGTATTAATTACCAATAATTAGTATTAATTACCAATAATTAGTATTAATTAACAATAATTGCCAATAATTAACAATAATTGCCAATAATTGCCAATAATTACCAATAATTATCAATAATTACCAATAATTATCAATAATTACCAATAATTATCAATAATTACTAATAATTATCAATAATTAATAATAATTAGCAATAATTAATAATAATTAGCAATAATTACTAATAATTAGCAATAATTAGTAATAATTAGAAATAATTAGTAATAATTAGAAATAATTAGTAATAATTAGAAATAATTAGTAATAATTAGGAATAATTAGTAATAATTAGGAATAATTAGTAATAATTAGGAATAATTAGGAATAATTAGTATTAATTAGGAATAATTAGTAATAATTACCAATAATTAGTAATAATGATTATTAATTACCAATAATTAGTATTAATTACCAATAATTAGTATTAATTACCAATAATTAGTATTAATTACCAATAATTAGTATTAATTACTAATAATTAGTATTAATTATCAATAATTAGTATTAATTAGCAATAATTAGTATTAATTACCAATATTTAGTAATAATTACCAATATTTAGTAATAATTAACAATAATTGCCAATAATTAACAATAATTAGTAATAATTACCAATAATTAGTAATAATTACCAATAATTATCAATAATTACTAATAATTATCAATAATTACTAATAATTATCAATAATTAATAATAATTAGCAATAATTACTAATAATTAGCAATAATTAGTAATAATTAGAAATAATTAGTAATAATTAGAAATAATTAGTAATAATTAGAAATAATTAGTAATAGTTAGTAATAATTAACAATAATTAGTAATAATTAGGAATAATTAGTATTAATTAGGAATAATTAGTAATAATTAACAATAATTAGTAATAATGATTATTAATTACCAATAATTAGTATTAATTACCAATAATTAGTATTAATTACCAATAATTAGTATTAATTACCAATAATCACCAATAATTACCAATAATCACCAATAATTACCAATAATCACCAATAATTACCAATAATCACCAATAATTACCAATAATCACCAATAATTACCAATAATGACCAATATTTTCCAATATTTTCCAATAATTACGAATAATTACCAATATTTTCCAATAATTACCAATATTTACCAATATTTACCAATATTTACCAATAATTAGGAATAACTACCAAACATTAAGAATAACTACCAATAATTTGGAATAATTACCAATAATTTGGAATAATTACCAATAATTTGGAATAATTACCAATAATTTGGAATAATTACCAATAATTTGGAATAATTACCAATAATTTGGAATAATTACCTTATTACATTATTTGTATATTTTATTATTAATATTAAAATAATATAATTTTCTATATTATATACAATTCTCTTTTCATCTGTGTGTTTTCTGTCTCCACATGTAATATTCACATTCTTTTTCAAAATTATCAACCTACTCGCCAATGGAGAGGTGAAAGTGAATGCGAATATTACATGTGGAGACAGAATGTTAAACACACAGATGAAAAGAGAATTGTATATAATATAAAAAATTATGTTATTTTGATATTAATAATAAAATATACTAATAATGTAATAATGTTATTATTATATAATTAATGTTTATGAAAAAATTATATCAGTATTATTAAAATAATAAAAAATCAATATAATATTAAAATTATAAATATTTGTAACATGTTTTGCTTTATTCTCAATATATTAAATCTTTACTTGAGTGTTTTTTCTAACAAATTATTCAAAACCAGTAATGCTTTTATATTTTATAGAGAAATATGGAACAATGAGGTCGTCAACAATCATTATTAGGTGACCGCATAAGGATAAATCAACGTAGAAATCCAAACGGTTCTGGTTTAAATCCAGTATATGTTGAGGGTGTGGGGACTTTTTTATCATTTGCGGAATCAAATTCAGAATTTGTTTCAGAAGGAAAAATAAAATGCCCTTACAGAAAATGTGCATTGAGAACGTTTGACACGTTTGACAAAGTGGGAGAACATCTCTTGCGTTTTGGTTTTCAACCAGATTATGTTTTTTGGTATCAACACGGTGAACGCAGTTCCAGAGCAGGTGATACCAACTTGATTCCGGATCCATCCCGGTTTCAAGATTTAGTACATGATGTTGGAGGTTCATCTATTCAACATACAGAAACTCCGGCTGATATAGCTTCAAATCCTGAGTTGGAACCGTCTGAATTTTATGAGTTTTTGAAATCTGCTGAGGATGCATTATATCCTGGCTGCAAGATGAGCAAATTAGAAGCAGTTGCAAAATTTATGGCTATCAAATCAGATAACGGAATGTCAAACACCTGTTTTGACCAGATATTTTCTTTGCCGAAAACACTGTTACCCGAAGGAAATGTTTTACCTGCAAATTACTATGAGAGTAAGAGGCTGGTTCGAAATTTGGGACTTACTTGTCAGAAGATTCATGCATGTTCAAATGACTGCATTTTATATTCTGGGGAAAATGAGTCGTTGGATAGTTGTCCTACATGTGGGCAACTGAGATATAAAGAAGGACAACACGGGAAGTCTGGTTTGATTCCTGTAAAACAGTTGAGATATTTTCCGCTTACATCCAGACTTCAGCGTTTATTCATGTCTAAGAATACAGCGAAAATGATGTCATGGCATAAAGAGAATAGTTCAACCGATAAAAGCTTGAATCATCCAGCCGATGGTGATTCATGGAAACATTTCGATAGAGTGCATCCATCATTTGCTTTAGAAGCTAGAAATGTTCGACTGGGCCATATGAAGCCAAATGTGGAGGTCCGGTACAGTTTCTATGGATGTACTCATTTGAAATATGCATGCAAAAATTGAAAATAAAAGTACGCAACAAAGCATCTGTTGAAGGATCTATTGTAGAAGCTTATTTGCAAGAGGAAATATCTTTTTTCTGCTCCCATTATTTTGAATCTGAGTATCCTTCAAAACACAACCGAATGGGACGGAATGAGAGGAATATTGATGAAATCGACAATCAATTATCTGTTTTCAACCAGTCAGAGCTTGGTTTTGGTGGAGTTTCTGAACGCTGGCTTTCAGATGATGAACATCATAGAGCTCATATGTATGTTCTGCTCAACTGTGAAGAGATGACATCAGTTGTACTGTAAGTGTTTATATCACTTATTCTATCATTTATTTTACAGTAAATAACTTTGGTTTTTATAGGTTGTATGATAATCATATCAAGAAACAAATTCTACAAATTACAGCAGCTGCTCTCGAAGAACGTCGACTGAAAAATTTCTCTCAGTGGTTTCAAAAACTGGTAACATAAATTCTTTATCATTTAGAAACTCATTCAATGTATAGTTTACTATATTGATAATTATTTCACAAATCTTCAGGTGTCTCGACATGCTGATAAAATTGACAAACGGCAGTGTGTATTGAGTAACCCACCTTCCAAACTTGTTAAAACTTATAATTCATATGTGGTGAATGGATTTCGATTCCACACACATTCATATGGGGAATCGAAAAAAACAATGAACAGTGGAGTTAGCTTGAGAGGATCTCATCATCGAGAAAATGAAGTTGACTTTTATGGCATACTTGATGAAATCATTGAACTCTGTTATCTTGGACAACATTATATAACCATGTTCAAATGTCGGTGGTTGGATACAGAGAGAGGCGTGCGTGTTCATCCGACTCATGGAATCATCGATATTAAATGTAAAAGTGTTCTCGCAGTAAATGAACCATTCTTATTGGATCAACAGGCATATCAAGTTTATTATGAAAAGTACTGTGCAACATCAAGAGACTTGACTGATTGGTGGAGTGTAATAAAAATCAAAATTCGAGACAATCAGTTTAGTCAAAGTGAATGTGCTTTCACTGATGTGAAAAGAATTGAAGTTTTTCAAGAGAGTGCTCAAAATCAATCTTTTTTACAAAGAGATATGAGTATCGATGATGACACCCCACATTTAAGAGTCGGTGATGACGATGATGTTAATGATGTCACACATGAATTTGAAATGGTAAGAGATGAAGCAACTGCAACTCGAATGGATATCGATGATGTTGAGGAGGAATATGAAGATGACATTGACATATATGAAGATGATGATGAAGATGAACACTTATAGAATTCCATGGTATTTATATACAATCATAATATGTATATATGTATATATAATAGTAATTATCAATTATTTTCTAACATTAACATTTTATATTTCAGATGGACGAGGCCACATTTCGTGCGTTGGCGGATGCTGACCTGCCTTTCGATGCGGATGAGTTGCTGGCAGATGACCCTCAGCCTGCAGGCGCTCCAGGGAGTACGCGGAGGGGGCGCGGTCTTGCACGATTGATGATTCCTGACCCCGTCCCCGAGCGACGTCCACGTCTTGGGTTGGATCCGCGCACCCAGACGTGTGATAACCTGTGTAATAACCTGTGAATTTGACTAAGATTTCATTAATCCATTCACATAATAAATGTTTATTATTTTTTCAGTTTTTCGCATATAGCAGTCGAACAGGGCAGCGCTATTTTGCGCAACTATTTCTCTCAGTCGTGGACCACATGGGAGCAGATTCCCATTGATGTGCAGCAGGCCATGTTCGGCCATTGGTTGGTACGTACGTAAATAAATAATTTTTATTTTGAAAATTATCTCATTTCTAACTTGATATTTTGATTTATTTGTAGGGTTTATGGTATCCGATCGAGGATACCATGCGTGACGCCATCCACGAGGCATGGGAGGTGGTCATGCGTGATTGCCTTCGTCAGTTTTTGCACAATTTAAGAAAAGCTGCGATGAAGAAAACAGGAGTGTCAGAGTTTGATGAGTCATGTAGAGCACACCGACCAGAGTATATTTCATCCCATGTATGGGATGGATTATCTGCGCACTGGTTGAGTGGTTCCTTTCAGAGGAGATCATCGGTGGGGAGGTAGAATCGGGGGAGGCAGGAGGTGACTCATCGAGCTGGGAGTCGTTCTTTCAGTACTCATAGACAGCATCTGGTACGTACATTATTTATAAATATTTTATATAACTATAAATATTAACAGTTTATTTTTTATTCTTATAGGCTGTCGAGCACCCCGATATTACAGAGTACGACGTATATCGGAGGATGTATAGTGATCCTGCTACTGGGGAGCTCAGAGGTGATCGTCAGCATCACATCGTGGTCAGTATTATTTGTTTTCAAGTTTAAAAATTAACTGCATATAATATATTCACAATTTTAATTTTAAATTGCAACTATAGGAGTCATATGAGGCCGCAGCGGCACAGGCCCGGCCTGAGAGTCAGGCCGAGTCATCAGATCAGACCACTGCCCGTCAGTTTGATGAGGCGGCATGGATGCAGGCCACCCAGTAGGCCTTCGAGAAGGGCCGGGTAGTTGGTATCGGCTCTCGACTGACTCCCGGAGATTATTATGGCAGTGCTGCGATGTCGGCGTCCAGCTCGAGAGGATCTCGTGCATCTTCTTCTACACAGTATGAGGATCAGTTGCGATCTCAGACTGCACAGATAGAGAGTCTCCGACAGGAGCAGGAGCAGATGCGTCAGCAGCATGAGGAGGAGCGTCGACGCCAGCAGCAGCTATACGAGGAGCAGACGAGTCGGTGGCAGCAGCAGCATCAGGAGAAGATGGAGTACATGCGCCGACTCACTCATGCTTTGGGGATGGAGTTTCCTCCACCACCATCTGCAGATCCCCCACCTCCCCCCCCCCCCCTCCCCCCCCCCTCCCCCCCCCCCCTCCTACAGATTAGAGTTTGTATTTCTGTTATAAAATTTGTGAAATCAAAATATTTTTTTTTTCTATTCGTAGTTTCTGTCTCATTATAAAATATTAATAATATTATATTTTTAAATAACAATATTAATATGAATAATAATATTATTTATATTTTATAATATTAAATTTTATATATATATTAAAATTTTATTTATATATTAAAATTTTATATATATATTAAAATTTTATAATATTATAATTTAATTATTTTTTTTGTAATACTTGAATTATTTTAATATTTGAATGTAAAATAATTCTATTATTTTTATATTAATTAAAATAACTTATTAATATTTTTTTTATTTATGAATTATAATTGTAATATTATTATATTAATTAAATTATTTATTAATATTCTATTATTTTTATTTTTGAATTATAATTCTACTATTATTATAGTAATTAAAATAATTTATTATTTTCATTTGTAAATTATAATTCTATTATTATATTAATTAAAATAATTTTTTAATAATTTATTTTTTTTATTTTTTTTATAGTATTTGCGATGGGATACTATGCCCGTCGCAAATACTAGTATTATTAATAGTTTTTTATTTTTTTTTTAAAAAGTATTTGCGATGGGACCCGTCGCAAATAATATAAATAGTATTTGTGATGGGTCCCGACTCCCGTCGCAAATACTAGTATTATTAAATTTTTTTTATTTTTTTAAAAAAGAGTTTTTGCGACGGATCCGTCGCAAAATCTATTTGCGACGGGTCCCGTCGCAAAGGGTATTTGCGACGGGTCCCGTCGCAAAAACTGTTTCAAAAGTTTTTTACAAAAATACGGAATACTATTTGCGACGGGGAGAATGCCCGTCGCAAAAAAAGGCTTTAGCGACGGGCCCGTCGCAAATAAGTGTAGTTGCGACGGCGTTTTCAGCAACGGGCTATTTGCGACGGGACCCCGTCGCAAATGGCTATTTGCGACGGGTTCCCGTCGCAAATAGCCTGTCGCAAATACCTGCTTTTCTAGTAGTGGATTATTGGAGGGGACACCTTGATTCTGGGGAATCCTCTGGTTTCTGGTAAGGACTCCTCCTTAATTTTCTATGGTGTGGACCATATCAAGAATAGGAACTTCGTATTATGATTCCATGAACTAGGATCATACTCTAGAGGATCTATAGTAATGGAATAAATGAAATTTACCGATTCCTAATTCATTATGGGTGTTTTGTTAGTATCTTTGTGATATCTTCTTCTTCAACATCCTTCATGAGACCTGATCCTTTTGTCGATTGAATCTCGAAGAATTTCCTCGAGAACAGTAACATGAATGAATCCTATGATATTTGATCTATATGTTCATTTTTTGGTTTCTTCCCTAATTGAAAAAATCTGAATTATACTGAGGAGGGGATTATTAATGTGAATAAAAACCCATCCCTATAGGTTGAGGTTGTTCCTATTCTAATTTAACAACCCTTTTGGATCTATTTGTTGACTTCGGCATTTGGGTTAAAAAATCCCCCATCCATGTGGGCTAGGATGGATCATAAACTACTATGTCTAATATCAGTGCAAGAACTCTTCTAATCTTATGAATTATAGTTTGAGCATTGGCTAGGTGCATTATCCAAAACTCACCTAAATAGCCTGCTTGGAAGACCATTGTGATATTTCAGAAATTTTCACAATCTAATGGTTGTCATCTTCTAAGTGGTAGGAATGCTCAATGTTCTCAGAAACTTGATTCCAAAGTATCTCGATAGAAAGCTATATTTGGTCCTAACTTTGGTTAAATCTAGTTGAGGCCTATTCCTGCTGAACATCTCTTCAGTCACGAATAGAATTTGTTTGTTGTAGCCGGATTGGAGAAATAAAATTACATGAGACCACTTTTGGTGGGATTTGCTGGCTTTGGATTATAGTGAAATTCATTTATCTGTGTTCATCCTGCCCTATGATATTAACACCATATGGGGTTTATGTGATCAATTATAGAAAATTATTTAATGCATAGAGGCATGCACATTGAAGGGTCTCCTATTTCTTCTCAGTCTTTGAATTTCAAGAAACCTGAAGAGATGAAATGTCAATTTTATGTTTCAACCTTTCTATTGTCTTTACATTACATTGATATTCATCATATGGTACTACTTTATCTTTTAGATGACAAAAAGCCTTCTATATTTTGAATAAGAGATCATGAATACAATATTCTTCCAACATCTCTGGGATGTTATATTGAGAGGTGGCCAAAGGCCAGAACATTACTGGTATTTCACCAATAGCTAGTTGTTTCCTCATATTCAACATATCCTCGTTGTCTTTTTTTAGGTTTCTCAACCTGGTCTGACCATATTGGACATTTCATGATTGTTTTACCATAATAAATGTGATCATTTGGTGTTTCATATACCTTATTATAAGTAAATTCTTCCAAGAGAGGTTTGGAGAATGATGGTCATCTTGGGATGTCTTCTAGCTATGAAAGTATTTCACCTTCTAGTAACAAGGCATTAGACATGACTAGCCTTATTTTTGCAGTTTCCTTAAGATAAGAGGGATTTATCATCACTACATTGTCAGTTGGAGAATTATTTGTAAAATCTGAAACACTATAGTGGGGAGAACATTAATAGTGAATGCCATCATGGGGAGGACCACCATAGTGTATTACAACATTGGGTAAATCCTATTATTCCCAGTCTTATGGCCACACAGTGGGTTATCATGTCTCTCATCCTAATATAAGTTCTCAAGATTTATTGAATTTTCATGAAGAAAGCCTTTATGATAAAGTTACCAATGAATAATTTAAGAATTACTGCTACTAATCCTATAATATTTCAATAGGAGGGTAGGATCTTGATCTATAATAGATAAAAGTCTGAGTGCTTCAAGAACTCCAGCTTTAAGAGGATCCAAATCGCAGATCAACTCTTAATTCTCTAACTATGCTTGGTGAGACTTTTTCTTAGATGAATTCTTATGAGTAGTTAGGGCCTCATACTTGTAGAAGTGGTTTTCATGGGTAGGTATATGCGAACTCCTTAGAGTGTCCATAATAATAGGATGATTGTCTCCAATTGGAATGGGTGTACATTCCTAATTCAGTTATCCGTATGATATGGGGGAGTGTTCACCATAACCCTCCTGAACCAAAATAGAGTTGTGTATATGCTCCAAGATGGCATGTTGATGAGTCATCCAAGGTATAGGGACAGAATAATGTGTTCCTCCCTCTAGTTCTACTAAAGATGTCATTATTATATTTTAGAAAACTTCCAGGATATGGGCAGTACTTTTTGTCTTCTGTTTCACCATTTCCAAAATGTTCTTGGTGACATCAGTGCTTGGAACAGGAATATATATCCATCATGTATCAAGATTAGGTGTATATACCTTCACCTACCATCCCTTTCCTATCAGTGTATACATAAAAAACTCATGTATGGGAGCATAGAGTTGAGTCTGCCCCAGGTTTGTCATTGGAGCTTTCCGAGTGATTTTTCCAGGTGCTTCTAAACAAGACTGTTGGTCGGATTAATGGACGTTGGATGGTGTATGTGCCTAATAGATATTTGACACTATTCATGGTCAGTGGACTACTTTAAGGGATGCTAGAATAAACTACTGGCTGGCTTGGTGAGTGAAGGAATGTGTATATTCCTACTTCTAGACTCCCTCCAAGCATGGTTGGCGAGCTTCCTTGAATGTATCCAGATGAGTCTACTGACTGGATGATAGATTGTAAGTAGGTTTATGAGTATGCTCACGAAAATCCACTAGATTTGGATGGGGGATTAATTAGGTACTACCAGATGAGTTTGCTGGCTGTCGGAATTAATGTTGATGGGTGTATGTACCTGCCAGTTGTTTTCCACCAAACTGGTTTTGTGGAATTCCCTAGAGAAGGAAAAGGTAGGAACCTTATCCATGTTATCCAACAGTTGTCCCCAATGGTTCTTCTTTAATTCATGGGTCTATGGTACCTGGTCCATACCATCAAAGATAACACCCCATCATGATGAGGGTTTGCAACCGTGTGTGCTGGTGACAATGATTATTCAAAGGAACCCTTGGGAATGACCCCTATCTCTCAAAGACAAGGTCTTAGGTGGCCTCTTGGTTGAATTCCTTGGAATAATGGATGGATTGGTGATTGAATTCTGGATATAATCTCCCAAAATGGTTGAATATGTTGGTTGTAACCATCTTTTTCTAGACCACTGGTCATCATTAACTAGATGAACATGGGTTATTCTTGATTTGGAGGGAATGTCTGGAAGACTCCAAGGTTGGAATGGAACTATGTTGATGGTACTCTTAATATAATGTGTTAGAGACCTAGGGTTGAATATACTAATTCGGTGATGGTGTCCTTCGAGCAGATGAGTACCCATATTGATCAGCATCTAGGGCATTCACAGGTATAAACATAAAGGAAGCCATTCGGAATAAAGGGAGTTCTTGGAAGAAAGTGATTGTATATATGAAAAATGAAAACAATGAACTCCAATAAAGTAGATGAATTTGGATGAACACATGCATGATTTATTGCCTTGTCATCCCTATTTTATCAATTGATATGGGCCTAACAAATGGGTTACACTATCATCTTGGTTGAGGATTCATGTCGGGTTCGCCATTTTTTTGTTTCCCTCAAAATGTGTGTTCTAGTTAGGAATCACTATTTAAAAATGGTTTCCAACAAATTTTATTATGGAACCAGAAACACCCAACGGTTATATATCCAAAGGGAAATACTTTCCAAAGGCATTATCTCATTAAATATTTTGACCCACGATGCTTAAGAACTCAAATTGGTCGAGAGGATGGGATTTCAGGCTCATTGCACCCTTTTGAGGGAAATTATTGTCTACTCCAAGACACTCTTATAGATTAAAGATAAAATCATGAAACCCTATTAATTTACCAAGTCTAATATATGTTTCCCTAGAAATTTTCAATAAATTATTAGCATGTGTGGAAATTAGAATCATTTATATGTATTTGAGGTTCTTTGTCAATGGAGATATCTGTATATATTCAAGGTTCTCCATCAATGGTATCATCTTATATATTACTTAATGATTCTTTGGTCATTATTAATTCAACGATCATTTTTAAGGCACTTAGTGAGTAACTCTGGAATATATCTTCATCTAGGGAGACATAAGTTGTTTTGATGTTGGGATAAAACCCATAAATAAGCTCCCTTTGTATCCTTGTAAAGGGAATCAGAACCCATATAGTTTGGTGGTACTTAATGGGAAACATTATTCCTTTTAAGGTTGTGTTACAAGGACCCAAACATACAGTTTAACATAATTTGGAAAGTACATGTAGGTGAAAGGTTCCTATTTAAGGTTTGGTGCATGACTTATACCGAAGTATCCCAAGGAACCTGGAATGGTTATGAGTTTCCAAGTTGTATTAGACACTTCGAGGAATGTGTCCCATAAGGAATAGGGTTGATTTGGATTGTTGGGTTTGAACCTCAGGGAGGCTTCCTACATATCCCACTTGGATTGGAATCAAATCCCATGTAGTTCGTTATGTCTTTCAAGGGAGTATGTATCTTTGAGATAAATAGGTTGGGGATTATTCCTAAAGAGGATTCCCTTGTAACATAGTCCACAAGAGATGTCTTAGCTCCGGGATATTTAGGGGGATTAATTTCGGGATTATTACTAATGAGGATGCCCATGTTAAGGTAATTAGTATTAGACTCTTGAGGAGGATATCCAGTTAGTTTGGGCCCTATGTAAAGGCTTCCTACATATCCCAATTATATAGGGAATTAGAGTTCTCATAGTTCATTATTTTAGGTGGATTATGTGGATATTGTAATTATTACAAACCTTTAAGACCACGTGTGTCATGATCAGTGTGAGAAACAAGATGATATAAAATATTAAACAAACCACACACTTTTCCTCCTCCTTTGGTGAAAGAGGTTGGGCCTACAGTGAATGAAACTAGGGTGATGGTGGATGAGGGTGTGGATCAATGAAACATTCAATTTGAAATAAAGGTGAATGTTGTTAGGTCTATCCGGAAAGTATAGGGGATTATTCCACAAGGGATGCACTAAAAATGGTTCTCATACTGAGGAAAGAGTATCTCACTCCCTATATAAGGAAAGAAGAGTGTGATCATCACTCTTCCTACTAGGATGGGAGGCTCTGGGTCATAGAGACAAGGAGGAGGATAGATTCCTTTCCCTAGAATCCAATACTGGGAACTCCCCAACGCAGTCCTTAGGGTAAGGGTCCATGTGACCATAGATATATAAAACTATAGACATCCTAAGGATCCTAACTCCTTTATAAGACAAATTTATAAATCCTATGACTGTAGAAATATAAACCCATGTGGGAGACACACTGATGTGCCTTTCTCAAAGGATTAGTAGATTCAGAGGTCTTGGTGACGGTTTAAACATGATCCTTTTTAGGTAAGGAATCCAAGGAAGGAGGGCATTTCCATGAGTGATTTAAAAGAGGGCCTAAAGTATAACTTGCGTAAGTGGTCCGCACAGGTTTTCCGCATTGGTATAACATATAGGTATGTTGGAAAAGTCCTAGAGTAACAGATAAATTATTAACACGTGAAGGATAATCCTTTTTAAGCTTGATATTCCTTGGGAAATGTACTACCGAGACAACAACACTCAGGTAAGGTTTTAAAAAAAGCACCCGGGTGTCCCTTGATGTCCTTGGAAGAATCTCGCGAAGGTATTTTCTTAAGAAAGGACCTTTCATAGGTGAATTTTTCATATGGAAGTAGGGACCTCAAACAAGTATCTTTTATTTTAGACCCTGAAGGGACCTTGAATTTTTTTATCCATTTTAATTCTCTCTTATCTCATGTTTTAGAGAGATACCTAAGAAAATTTCAGGGACATGGGAGAAGGAGCTACACAACGAGAGATTAGAGAGTTTTTCTAGCTTTTTCAGTTGTTTAAATGGGAAGCCCAAGGGTCATATTTATAAGAAAGGAGGGGACCAGGTCGAAGGGAGGTTTTCCGCATTGGTCATGGGCATAGATCTTCTGTGTTGGTCCCCCGCATAGGGGTATAGAACATATATGGTCGTGTAGGTCCCCTGACGTCAATCCTTTATGTAGTCCTCTGCATAGGGGATATACCTTTGGTATGTACAATAATAAGCTACGCTATCCTTCTTTTGCATAGGTATACTGCGTAGGTCACTTTAACAAAAACAATTCTTCCTTTAAATTTCCTTGATGCTTTAACATATCAAAAGTACTCTTTATAATCATTTTTCCTTCCTTTATTAAAAGGTAGCGTTAACAATGACGAAGTAATCTCAATCATTGGAGGATTAATTTTAAAATCCCCCATTTTGGGGATTCTAATCTGTGCTCAGCCTTAATTCAATAATTTTCGTCGAAGAATAACTTTTATTTAAAATTTAATTATAATTTATGCATTTAATTTTATATGCAAGTTTAAAGAATATTATATTGATCCTTAGACATTTACTAACCAATGTATGTCTACTGGATTTTTTATTTATTTAATTTAATTATTTCATGTTGGTTTGTAGTAATTATTTTATTATGTTGCAATCTATGAGTTGTTTGTATCATTAAATGTATAAGGGCATGCATGTCCATTTTTCAAAATTATATTGTATACTCTTGAGACCCCTCACATGTGTGCAAGTTCTATATAATGAATAATATGAGAAGTTATGCACTTCATGCCATGTTATGGAAACTGGCTAGATATGAGTTTGATGCATTGGATGGGTAGGCACTGCAATTCGAGTCACAAGCGATGTGGATCAAGGTACTACCCCTAGTGTCTTAGTTGATCCATTATTAACTCAATGAATTAACAATTAGAATAGAATCATGATCAGGTCATCATTTTATTTTTTTCATGGTTTATTATTTTGTGAATTTTTATTTTACACATGATCACGTAGAATAATACACAAATATGAATAGATAAAATGAACATGTGATGTGATAGATATTTTTCTATTTCTTACATTTTCAGTTGTGAGTGCAACCACATATTAACTTCTTAGAAGACAGAAAATGATTTCTTTCATCGCATAAAAAAAATAAAACCCTCGATGAAATAATAAGTCATAACCACCTTCCATCATTTAAATTTGAACAAAACTAGGTGTTCTGGGTGCGCTTGAGGCCATAGTTGAGGGTTCCTCTTACTACTGGTTAGTTTTTATGAGAGTTTTGGGTTTACCTAACTAAAGTGGTAGTAAATATTAGTCATGGATAACTCAATATCATTATATATGAAAGCATTGAGTAAATAAATTTATGAATTTGGAAGTTTGGACTTCACTCAGCGTATCAAGGAACCGTCAGTTAAAGTAGTTGGATAGTTAAACGCCTACCTTTAACCCTATAAGTAGTGGAATAGCCATAGATTTTAGACTACAAGTTTAGGTTCAAGGATCCTTTCCACTAGAGTAATCAAGTGACAGAGTATCCTAAATCTAGTATATAGGGTTTATATAATTTGAAAAAAAAGAGGGAATCATTTAATTATTTAATTAATTAATTAAAATTTTTAAATCATTTATCATGATAAAAATTACAAATCTTCTGGAATTTTATTTTATAAAAAATGGATGGTTATAACCTAAGAATTACTCTGACAAAGAGTGGAAAAAGTAAATGTCCTCAGTGGCATGGGTTTCCATGAATAGTATTGGTTATTGTACATAATAATATGATATAATAAATTTAAGGTGATAATGTCCCTAATACTTGTTAAGTTGCCTCAAGATGTGAGGGTGAGAAATATGCCTACAGGTGACTCTTGTATGTATAATATGATGGTTATGTCATTGTGCTGTCATAAATGAACAATTTTAATTATGGTCACTACATCAGGACAAGGGTGGTATAACATGATGTTTCATCTCTGAGAAGTTTGTAAGTAGAAATTGAAGCAAGATATGAATAAGGTGATGGCTACACCAGTATGTGTAAATTGAAATATTGATCATGATCTTTCAATGGATCCATTTCTCATATCATTTTCAATCGATTACTCAATGTTTCATTTAAGGATAAAATATGAGCATAATAGAGTGAACTCTTCATTAACATTAATGTAAGGTTCACCAAGTTAATAATATAAAGGAAATATTCATATTTAATTCTTATGGAAAAAATTGAAAGACAATGTGAAAAGGCCAATGGAAAGAGGCAAGCCAAAGTTACATTTGCAATTTCTTTCAATATAATGAGGTTGGATATTTAACAATATTTTATTTTCTTCACATATCAGGAAATATATGAATGGAAGTTTACAAACAATAAACTAAATCGATGAAGCAAGTATCATATTTTTATTTAGGTATATTCATCAATATAAAAGTAATGTTTCAATCTTACATATTGGGTATTGAATACAATATTCCAATCACATATGTTTATTGAAATATACTAACAAAGTATGTATATAAATATTAAAACAACAAATGTGTATTCTCTAAGAAGTAGGGAAAGGTTGATTCCTAAGTCAGCAGTTAGAAGTAAATGACTTCTACATTTCTAAGTGTATGATTCTTGTAAAACTATTATTAAGTTTAACCAAAACATTTATCTCATGATTCCTTCAGACACATGGAGACATTATTCCATGTTCTAGAATTAATGTTGTCTATGGTATCGAATAATCAACTAATAGTTCAGTAATACTTGAATCATAGGAAATAATATATGGATATAAAATTTAAAGACTTATTTACCCAGTTGTGGTAAGATAATCTCTATCAAGTGAAACTAAAAGTACACATCTAGGATATACTAATTTTGAAATTTAGACTCAATCAAGATAAAAAACATAGGTATCATCGATGTATACACTTATATAATTTTTGAAAAAGGGACCTTTTGAAATTATGGTATGCCATAAGGATTATGTAATTAGTTAAACAAGTGAGGGTGAAATATTGCAAGTGTAAGCTTGAGGTAAATGTACTTCATTTTATTCTATAGTGATTGACTTCAAGTAGAAACCTAAGCTCAAGGGAACAAGATCTACTGAGGTAGATCTAACTGTTCTGTGGACCAATTTAATTATACAAATATTGATATGGTATTGAAAAATACAAGATATAAAAATTCAAGATATAATTGTTACCAATGCCACATGGAATGTATCACTCCAGTTTGACTTGTTTGGGACATGGGAGGAGAATAATGTGGTGAGTTAATATCCATACACTTATACAATGGGGAAATGATGTATTCAATGATATATACAAAAACAATTCTTTCCATGATATACCTTATAGAAGGAATATATCAATTATATCCAGGAGCACTGCAATTGAAGCCGACAGTACTATCTAATTGTACATAGGAAAGTATAAATGATATGTACCTGGTAAGTGGAGAATAAAAGATACTAGTTTTATGGGGACACAAACTAGTCTCCCTAATATCCAAGTGATCTAATATTGTAGTTATGATAATATTATAAGATAGAGAAGATCATAAAAACTAGTTTTTTCCATATCTACAAATATTGAGTATGTTATATCTTCTACGGTAGCTAATAAGTAGTTATACATGCGATTTTTTCTGATTCATAGAATCGCACCTAGTAAGTAAAGGATTTTCATAATTAAAATTATGATATTATTACTAACAAAAATTAAAAGTTATGACAGTGTAAAAAAGGATATAATTAGGGATAAAATCTCTTGATAATTTTTAATCAAGAAGATGAGGTCACATATAGTAGAATTTCAACATGGAGGGGTCATGGAATACCCAACAACTAAAGTTGTGACTCATTAGAAACCTTATCTTAATCATGTGAGAGCTATAAAAATTTATCAAGTTGGCTCTAATGAAATTGGGAGTGTTATAATCATCGGTTCCCTAGAACCAACTATACAGTAATAATGATTATTATATATTATGTACAGTTAGATATATATGATGAATACTTACCATTATAGTGAAGATATTTCAACCGCCTCTGTTTAATGTTAATTTCTATATATTAATTGTCATATCAAATGTTTATAGTAGATCCTATTATATAATGAGAACCTAAAGATACTATGACATTAATCTTAAACAATGTTCATGTGGTCTGGATACATCTTATAGACAGGACACAATAGATGTTTGACTTTCAGGTGTTATGGGCTTATAAGAATTTATACTTATTCTTATGAAGTTCCCAATTGGTGATCTCTAGTAGTGAGATCATGGGGATAGACCAGCCAATAGGAACACCATTTTATTTGGGTGTCATTGGATGTTCTTATCTATAGACATGTGTATTAGTCTCTTGAATTGATATCACTACAATGTATGCCATTTGATCACATAATTTGATGTAAGGAAAAAATACATGATAATGAAATCATGGTGAGGAATCTTGTCTTGGGTGCATCGTTGGTGGTATGGAATTGGTTGAATGGTCAAGAAAGTATTTTTTATCTTCTAAGTCATGGATGTGATATATCTAGGACAATGTTGATTAGGATGGTAGTACCTTTATAATACCATTTCCATGGCAGTCTAGGGTAAATTCATCCAGTTTATATCAATAAATAATAAACAAATAAAGGGTAATGATACATGTATGTTTATTTCTTTATGATATATTAAAGACAAGGAGATTATATTACACGGTGTGTGTTTGTATATTGGTTTTCATTTCCATGACTATCCTTATCTCTTTAGGGGCAATGATGGGTTTCTAGATCCCAATCTTGGTCAGTAAATAGTATCCACCCCTATCGAGACATGGACCCAGAGGGTCACATGTAATAGCATATTACATAATCTACCATATTTTGGTGAATATGTATATAGGACATGACGGGCACCATTACTGCAGTTCGGGTTTTTTCGAGGGAGATATGATCACCATAGGAATAAATAAAATTATATTATTCAAGTTAAGAATAATTGGCATTGAAATTTATTATTAAATATATATACAAGTTTTAAAGGAAATGCCTAAAAAATATTATTTGAATGAATATAAGTTTAAAATATTTATGATTCACATAATATTTGAAGGAAATTCAAACTATGTTAATGGATCAAGTATTATAATGTAATATATTTATTATATTATAGGAATGTGATAATAATATAAATGGTTTTTATGACTAGGTATAGCAGTCATAATATGTTATATATTTAGTAATAAATAAATATTCGAGTATTGGGAGTTTATTCCAGATATTTATTGTTTCACTATATATAAAATAAGAGATTCATTCACCATGTACTATTTATTTTTCCCTCTCTATTTCTATATCTCCCTCTTTCTAGAGAGAGAGGCTCTGGATTTTGGAATTCAGATTGATCTCTATCATTTGCATCATATGTAAGGCAATGTAGTGATCTTAGGATCATCAAATGCGACATTGTATATTTTTTCTAGCACATAGAATTTGATGATCATCACTCCTGTAGTTTCTTGAAGAATGTGTGGATGATCTATAGGAATTCATCTTCTGATTCTTCAGCAATGGTCATCAATGATGCAAAGACATCGAGTGTGGCTTCAAATCTAACCGGGTATGTTTGATTTTTTTTTTCAAATACCTCACACAATATCCTCGGGAGGTAGTGAGGTGGCGATTATCTGATGAAAATGAATTCATGTTGATATTTAGTGGATTGATTATAAAATACCACCTTTTGGGAATTCTATTGTGTGCCAGATTTTAATTCAATAATTTTCATCGAAGAATAATTTTTAATGCAAGATTAATTTTAAATTTTGTATTTAATTTTATATGATATTTTAAAGTGTATATAGTGATCACGAGTCATTGATAAACCAATTTATGTTTGGTGCATGTTTTATTTATTTTATTTTATTATTCCATTAGAGTTTTTAGTAATTATTTTATTATTCGGTGATCTATGAGCTGTATGCATCATTAAATGTATAAGGTTCTGTGCGTCCATTTTTCTCAGTTTTATTTTATACTCCCAATACCCCCTCGCCTGCGTGTGAGTAATTTTTTATAATGACAAATAAAAGTAGTTATTCAATTTTTACCGAGTTATTGAAACACACCAGACCAAATTTTGAGTAATTGGATGGGTTGGTGTTGCAATATGAGTTGTAAGAAATACGGCTTAAAGGATTACCCCTAGGGTCTTGGTTGATCTATTATTCACCTAATGGATCATCCATTAGTATCGTATCATGATTATGTCATTATTTTATTTTTCTAATAGTTTACTATTTTTTGAATGTGTAGTTTACACATGATCACATAGAATAATAAACAAGCTTGCATAGATAAAATGAACATGTGATGTGATAGATATTTTTCTATTTTTCTCATTGTCATTTGTGAGTGTGATCACATAGTACATGCTTAGAAGATAGAAAATTATTGTTGTCATCACATAAAATAATAAACCTATTAAAGAAATATTAATTCGTAACCGCCTTTCATCATTCAAATTAGAACAAAACTAGGTTTTTATGGTCCTTTTCATGCCATAGTTGATGGTGTATCTTACTACCAGATAGTTTTTATGAGATTTTTGGGTTGAATTAACTAAATTGGCAGTAAGTATTATCCACAAATAAATTTATATCATTTTAGAGGAAAGCATTGAGTAAATCATGTAATGATTTTAGAAGCTGGAAATTCACTCAACTGATCAAGGAACTATGAGTTAATGCGGTTGTCTAGGCAAATGCCTACCTTGAACCCTATGAGTAGTGGTGCATCAATAGTATGTAGACTATGAGGGGATGTTCATGGAAACTTTCCACTATAATACTCAAGAAATATAGTACTATAATAATAGTATAGAGGGTTCCTAGAATCTAATAAAATATTGGGATACATTTAATGATTTAATTAATTAATCAAAATGTCTAAATCGGTAATCAAGAAAAAAATTACTAATCTGCTAGAATTTAATTTTTGTAGAAAATAGTATGTTATATCACAAGAATTGATTTGTTAAATAATGGAAAAAATAAATGTCTACATTGGCATGAGTTTATAAGAATAGTATATACACTTGTACACAATACTATGACATACTAAATTAAAGGTTCTAATATCCCTAATACTTGCAAAGATACCTCAATAAGCAAGGGTGAGAAATATGCTTACAAGAGACTCATGTATGTATCATATGATGGTTATGTCATAACGCTATCATCAATGTCTAATTTTATTTGTGTTCACTACATTAGAAAAAGGGTGATATAACATTATGTCTCATCATTGAGAATCTTTCAAGGATAAAGTGAATAAATATATGAATAAGTTGATGATTACATAGGAATGTGTAAATTGAAATATGGATCACCATCTTTCAATGGTTTAATTTCTCATATCATTTTCACCTGATTGCTCTAAGTTTCGTTTAAGGTTACCAAATGATAATAATGTAGTAAACCCTTCATTTCCATTAATGTAAGGTTCACAAGGTTAAGAATATAAATTAATGATTCATTCTTAATTCTAATGGTGAACAAATTGAATGATATGGTGAAAAGTCCAATAAAAAGTAGAACTCCAAAGGCACACTCACAATGCCTTTCAATGTAATGAGGTTGGATATCTAATAGGAGGTTATTTTCTTCACATATCATGAAATATATCAATGGAAGTTTAAACATAATAAACCGAATCAATGAAGCAAGTATCCTCTTTTTCTTTAGGTATATTCATCAATATAAAAGTAATGTCTCAATATTTATTACTGGGTATTAAATACAACATGCCAATCACATATGTTTATTGAAATATAGTAACCAATTAAGTATAGAAATATTACTAGAAGTAAGGTGCATTGTCCAAAAGACTGGGTAAGGGTGATTCATAAGTCAACAGTGAGAAGTGCGTGACATCTATATTTCCAAGTGAATGATTCTTGTAAGAATATTATTGAGTGTAACCAAATAATTTATCTCAAATATCCTTTGGAAATAAGGATACATTATTCCAAGTTCCGGAATAAATATTGTTTGTGGTATAGAATACTCAACTAATAGTTTATTAATACTTGAATCATAGGAAATAATAGATGGATATAAAATGTAAATTATTATTTTCATAGTTGTGCCAAGATAATATCTATCAATAGAAACTAAAATTACACATCAAGGATATACCTATTATGGTATTTAGACTTGGCCAATCTAAAAACCATAGGTATAATTGACATATACACTTATATAGTTTTGTAAAAATTTACCTTTAGAAATAAAGGTAAGCCATAGGGATTTTGGAATCATTTCAACAAGTGAGTGTGACTATTCAAATGATAAGATTGAGGTAAATAAACTTCATTTGATTCGCATAATTCATTAAGGAATAGTAAAGTGAAGTATGATATAAGAATGGTTAAAATATATGAGTTTCTTTAGGCCGGCATGTTTAAGAATATCTTAACAAAGAAATAATTGATCAATATAATATAGTGTGGATTAATTCCTAAATGAACATTACCATATCTACATCACAGAATTGATGTTAAAAAAGAGGATTGATGATAGAGTCTTACATGTTAACATTGATCAACTAAATGTAGCATTGATAAAATTCTAAATGCACATTTTATACATGAGAGTTATGATGTAATAAGAATCAATGTTGCAGCTTGAATAAAATTCCATTATATTTTATGATGTGTAGTTCAAATAACTATGATATATAATAACTATATTCCAACTATAATGAAAAATGGATATCATATCAGTCATATTATGATAAAAATACATTATTTCATAAATACATGTGTTTGGATGAAAAGGATTTGTTAGAACATAAAGAAACTCACATCAGGAACAAACACATTGTGCATCAATTATAATTATCCTGAAATTTTCTTAGTGTAATGGCTCGAACATTCCCATTCCATTATATTGTCAAATTCAGGTGTTTGGGGTATTTTAGGGACCATCGGTGACTCATTAAGGAGTTTTCCAAATTTTAGATTGAAGGAATTGTGGCACCGATCAGCCTTTCATGGAACTGATTGGCCATTGTTGGCACCGATCGGCATCAGTGTTAGGGTGATGGGGTCAGGGTTTTGGTGACTCACCCATCAGTGAATTATTAGCAGCCACTCAAAGAATTTCTATTTTCTCTCAAGTAACGTATCTTTTAACATATGAATATTTTAATACCCCTTTCAAAGTTATTTAAGGCCCATAAAATATATTTTAAACCCCCCAAGAGTCAAGTGACCCTTGAATTAACAAAATGTGTAGCCCTTTAATGAGTTTCACACCCTTTTTCACATTTTCTAGTTTATCATGTTTTCCCAGTTTCTCCCCTGATACGTTTTTTTCGTTTAAAGGAAATCTGTCAAATCACAATTGTTTGTTGGTCTATCTCCACCGTTTTTAGGGTAATTATTAAATTTTAATTAATTATAATGTGTCAACCCATCAATCTGTGTGGTTAATCTATGATCTGAATATTAATTACTTTGAAATGGTCTCCCTGATTTTAGGATCTGGCCTCTTCTTAAGTCGGTACCCTCTCTTCTTTCTTCCTTTTTGTTTCTCTAAGTGCACCTCAAGACTTCCTCCGGAAACAAATCGTGCACCCATGCTGGAGACCTTCCCTCTCAACCTTGGAGTTCTTCCTTTAAGTCGTGTATCCTTTGTTCTTGGAAAATAAGGAACTTCGATCTTTTATCACCCTGGTAGGGGTTCTTCTTTCATCTCTCATTATTGTGCATCATGCAAGTTGGGTATAATGTTGTTCCCTCGAGACATATATGAAACCAACTTTAACTATGATATTGAACAAACTTTTAAATAATGAAGGGATTATGTTAATGTTGTTGTATTTTACCTTCATTAATTTTTATGTTGTGAATTCTAGGGGATCATTCACATGGATAATCATGGCCATTGGTAGTCCTTCTTTGTGCACGAATGAACCACTATTTTTTGGATAATATTATGATTGAATTACTATAACATGGAAATTGATTAGTCACAGAAAAGTTATTGATTAAATGGATTCCCAATGAATAAAAACTCATGTGTGGTCACCCTGGTTAACCAAACGGAAAGAATGAAGTTAAATAATGGTGTTTACTAAATCTATAAACTCCCTTGCTATGTTCTAGTGATATTCATGGTTATTCTATTTAATGTTTGTGGGGTGACGTAGAGGGGAATGGAATCTATAGTTGAAAGGTTTTCAGTTTTTGAATCTAAGGCCTTGTGGAGATATCAATAAATGTTATTGACCCTATATGTTGGGACTTGGTTTGGTTCTAGTACTTCAAAGGATCTCACGGATCCCATTTTGATGTTGTTACTTGCAAGAGAACTAGGAGTTAATTCTTAACAACTTCTTGGTTGTTTCCCTTAAATTTCTGTTTTGGCCTATGGTTATGCCTGTTAGTTTCCTGGTAGTGAAGGAATATTTGAAATGGAATCAGTTGAAAATGATAACAAGAATGGGTATAATGGAGAACTATTTTCCAGGAATGGGTTGTGCTCTGATAGTGGCGGTTGTGTACTTGTTCATGTAGGAGTAGCAGAAAGAGTTCTTGTGTGTGGGATAGTCATTGGTTTTAGGACCCTTAGTGTGGGATGAGTTCTTTATTACCTATATATATAAAATTTAGTTCTTTTGTTTCTTATATGAACCCCACCCATGTTGAGGACTTCATGTAGAACACCCCCATTTCATGGGGGAGGGTATTTTTTCCAACATTCCTATGTGTGTATGGTTATTAGCTCATTTTTTCTCCCTCTCCTAGGTAGCCCAAGACTCTTCAGGCAGGCTATAATGGATTGAGGTTCATTATGTCCCAAGACTCTTTGGGTAGGTTTGGACCAGGTGTGTGCAGGCAGGTTGTTTCCCATGTGTCTTCGGGATGAGGCACAGGTGTCTTCGGGCGTGGTAGTGGTTGTTCTGGCTCAGGTTTCTTCAGGCGTGGTAGTGTTTATTGTGGTCTGTGTGTCTCAAGGTGTGATTATTTGTGGTTTTGGTGGCCGAGGTTTCTGCAGGTGGGATAAAACGTGCGGTTGGGATGGCCAATAAGGTTGTTTTTGGGGAGGAAGTGGGACTGTAGTGGGATTTGTGGTGGAGATATGATGTGGAGGATATCCTAAATAACCACAGGGAAAGTTGTGTGGCATACCCAAATATAGATGTTCTATTACTATTATTTTACTTGACTTGTGTTATTTGGGGAGCATGCCTTGGTGAGGCTGGGTGGATAGTTTTCCTTGCTAGGTGTTTTGGTTACCTCTATTTTTCTCAGGGGGCATTAGAATGTCTCCCCACTTATGCATGATAATTTTTGGTTTCCCTACTGAGTATACCTACATGCTCACCCTAAATATATAAAATTTCTTTCAGGTTTCCAGGAAGAATTTGAGGTCCGTGTCGGACCTTACTGGATTAGGCATCGGGGAAGTTTTCATTTCTACTTTTCTTTATTTTGGTACATTAAATCAGATTTTTCTTGTACTTTGTATCACTTTATTTTGTGAATGCATGTGGAAAAGGTGTTTTTTTCTTTACTTTTAATTTTAGTATTTGGAGTTGTTTGGGATTTACCGCCTTATCTCCTGATATTGTTCAATAAAAAGGGTAATTACTTCCATATTACATGAGATGCTATACCCTTGGTTCTAGTCGCCACTCTAAGGCATGTTTAAGGTAAGACTTGGGGGTTATTATCTTTCCTTCGACTTGAGATAGGAAGGTTCTGATAGTTTTTTGTCCCTTCCCTAATCTTGGAGAAGGTGGGTAGTGACTAAATGGTATCAGAGGTGATGGTTTATAGATAGGATGGAGTCCGGGGTTAGGAACAGTGAGGATTGCATGGGATGGTAGGGAAATGGTGTTAGAAACTCTTGGTGTGTAAAATATTCTAGGGAAGACTGTCTAGGTCACATGATTTTAGGGCCCCTCATTATACGATGCAAGGAATCTGGACCTACTGAATTACCAAGTGAGGTTACACTGATTGTAGGGTAGAGACCCACTGGAATGTACATGCATCATATTGACTTGGGTTCCTATGTGTCTTGGGTGTTTTGGGAATTTTAAAATAAAAAAAAATAAAACAAAATTTAAAGGAATTTTATACACTACTCGGTCTTAGGAATTCTTTATTTCTCTTTTCAGCATTGGAACCAAGACAATGTCCACGAGTAGTGTGGGAGGTCAAAGCCTAGTAGGTTGATTTGGTTGATCAATGGAGGGCTGATCTAGAGGATGAGGATGACCAGTGGAAGAAGACGCTTTATGCCTTCCAATAGCATACTCTAGGAAAGTACGAGGGTAGTGTATCAGACATCGAGATGGAGAGATGGATCGAGGAGCTGGTGATAGTTTTCATCTTGATCTTGGCTATGACAGAGTAATGGGTTCCTCTATCCATGATCCAGATGTAGGGAGTTTTGTATCAGTGGTGGATGATTTATCTCAGATAGAAGAATAAGAAGATTGAGGTTTCGTGGACTGACTTCAAGAAGGTGTTTCCGGCCGAATTATTTTCATCCATGATGAAGGCTGAAAGGATGCAAGAGTTGATCTCCCTATATCATGGGAGTATGAAAGTGAGGGAATGAGGGATAAAGTTCAAGTATCTCCTTCGTTTCACTACATACCTCTTCCAGGATGAGGATTCATGGTCCAGATGCTTAGAGGAGGCACTCTGGCCTTCTCTTTAGTATGATGTTACTTCCTTCACTCTATCAACGTACATGGAGGTTCAAAAGAAGGATTATATAGTGGAGAGGATGCACATTTTGGGAGGTGTGACATAAGAGGGGATCTATTTGATATTTTCAAAGGGTAAGGTCATCAGCAGTAGGCCTCCAGCATCAAGGCCTTCCATGTTTCAGCCGATGGGGAGCAGGCCTCAGCATTTCCACTTCCGATCTTCTGGTCCTCGCCCTTTCTCTATGGGCCTAGGACCAAGGTTATTTACCTATGTTAGCAGGGGGATCTTCAGAATTAGTGCCCTGTCCGATTTTAGTATGGTGGGGGTGGAGAGGTTCAGTACCCACCTCAGCAGCAGTAGTTTCCAGCCAAACCTTTTACATCAGTAGTAGCAGGGGAATCAAGATCCTGCTCCACCGATAGAAGATGGTGTCCGAGGAGGCCAACATCTGGGAACTCCTCAGGGACCTCAACCATGGCGTGCTCAGGGAGGTGGACAACATCCTAGGTCTGGAGGAGTTGGTTGTGGGCAGTTTCATGCCACTAAGGAAGTAGTTCCAGTAGGGCAGAGGTCATTTGAGGTAGGATCAGTCTGATTAGTACTCTTGCATGTGCCTTGTTTGATTGAGGAGCTTCACACTCCTTTTTTGCACCCAATATAGCCCATGCCTTGGGTCTAGACATAGATATAATTTCCATACCCCTGGTTTTTATCATCCAAGTTAGAGTTCATACAATCCTGATTGATGTTTTTTGAGGATGCAGACTAATGTTGGGGTGGCATCAGTCCAGTGGGGATCTCTTTCTGCTATAAATTTAGCCATACGATTCCATACGGATAATCGACTAGCTATTTTCCATGCATGTTGTAATAAATTGCTTCCGAAGAAGGGTTGTGTTATTAGATATTGGCATCCAGTGTGTAGATTTCTTTGGTGAGAAGGTTTGTGAGTAGGTAAGCCATCATGTGGCGCCCCTTCTTTCGTACTTAGCTGAGTTGTCAGTGGAATTGGTAAAATCAGAAATGGTGGAAGTTCCGGGGATTTTTAGTGAGTTCCTACATTTCTTCCCTAACGAGTTTGTGACACTACCCCCTCAACATGATGTTGAGATAGGGATAGACTTACATCACATTTCCCTTATGATTTCTATGGCTCCATATTGGATGGAACTTTCTAAGTTATGGGAGTTTCGGATTCCGGTTGATGACCTAATGAAGAAGGGTCTTTTTTAACCATGCATGTTGTCAGGGGTGCTCCAGTATTGTTCAAAAAGAAGGAAGACAGTGGTCTCAGGCTGTGCATTGACTACTGAAGACTCAATTAGGTGATGGTAAAGAAATGTTACCCTATCCCAAGTATCGACAACCTTTCTAAACAGCTGAAGGGAGCAGTTTGGTTCTCTAAGATCGGCCTGCGGTCTGGATATCACCTGTTGATGGTGAAGGAGAGTTACATCCAGAATACTACTTTCAGATACAGGTATGGGAACTTTGAGTTCCTAGTCATGTTGTTCGGTGTTACGAACGCACCATCTATGTTCATGGGGATCAAGAAATCTATTTCCCATGATTATTTGGACTAGTTCGTAGTCTTGTTCATCAATGACATCCTATTCTACTCAAGATCAGAGGAGGATTACACTGAATATCTAAGGACAGCTTTTGAGGTCCTCTTACACCACTAGCTCTATGGGAAGTTTTCCAAGTGCTAGTTCTGGACACAAGAGGTGCACTACCATGGACATGTAGTGTCAGAGTAGGGAATATCAGTGGACCCATAAAAGGTCAAAATAGTTGTTTCTTGGGAAGCACCAAATAATGTGGCAGAGGTTCATAGTTTCCTAGGACTGGAAGCTTACTACTGAAGGTTCGTACCTGACTTATCTCAAGTTGTAGCACCTTTTATGGCCTTGACTAGAAAATACAAGGCTTTCGTATGGAGTGAGTAGTTCCAGGATGCTTTCAGTTATCTAAATGGGAAGCTGGTTAGTTCCCCAGTACTGAGGTTTCTAGAGGAAGGGGTAACTTTTTAAGTGTTTTGTAATGATTTTTTTCTAGGATTGGGTTGTGTGCCAATGAATCAATATAAAGTGATCTTTTATGGGTTTACATAGTTACCCCATCATGAATGTAACTATGCCACCCATAACCTGTAAATTGCAACGGTTCTTCTCGTGATGAATTTGTGGTGGCATTACCTTATCAGGGAATTCTCTGTGTTCTTCAAATATCATAATAGCTTGAGGTATGTCTTCTCCCAATGATACTTGAACTTGCGGCAGTGGAGGTGGATAGAGTTTCCTCAGGACTATGAATTATAGAACTCTTACACCTCAGGAAAGGGGAACGTGGTGGTCGATGCATTGAGCAGGATTTCATAGAAGGATGTGGTTTGGGTGTCAAAAGATTCTTATAAGGAAATGGAGGATTTGGGTACTTTAAATCTGGGCATGAGAGTGGAGGATTGTAGAGGTTTTCTGTTTCAGATGGCAGGGCCATATTCCATGGTACGCCAGGTGGAGGAGTCTCAGGGGGGAGGCTCAGAGGCTGATGTGATGCATGATCATGTTAGCCAAGGTGATACTATGGAAGGATGGTCAGAGGATGGTAAGAATCAAATGATTTTCCATGGGAAGTTTTTTGTCCTAAATACGATGTGCGGTGGAGTTCACTGTCAGTTCCATAACTCACCCTTGTTAGTACATCCATGAGTCTCCAATATGTATCGGGTCTTGAGAAGTTAGTTTTGGCGGCCCTAAGTGAAGAGGTCAATGGCAGAGTTTGTGGAAAAGTGACTCATGTGTCAACAAGTGAAGGCTAAAC
Source organism: Viscum album (assembly GCA_963277665.1). Classification (NCBI taxonomy): domain Eukaryota; kingdom Viridiplantae; phylum Streptophyta; class Magnoliopsida; order Santalales; family Viscaceae; genus Viscum; species Viscum album. The sequence continues at coordinate 528,518,503 of OY728150.1, forward strand.
ACCATTTTCCCGGTGGTCTGTTGAAGCCCTTAGACATTCCAAAGTGGAAGTGGGGTGATGTCTTGATGTATTTCATCATAGGACTACAAAAATCTGAGAGAGGTTCTGATGCCATATGAGTAGTGGTAGACTTATTGACGAAATTGGCTCACTTCTTAGTAGTTAAGGAGTTGAGCGCAGTGGATTCCGTAGCACAGAAGTACATGGGTGAACTTTTGTGGCAGCACGGAGTTGCTAGAACAATCATTTCGGATCAGGATACACACTTTACTTCATGATTCTAGAAGGTATTAAAGCATGTTTTTGGCACCCAGCTATACCTTATCACTACTTTCCACCCTCAGATGAATGGGAATACAGAGAGGACCATCCAAACGTTAGAGCTTGTGTTATGAGAAAGTCTTCTGGACTTCATAGGATCATGGGTATGAAACATTCCCCTCATAGAGTTTTCCTACAATAATAGTTATCACACAACCATTTGAAGCCTTTTATGGAAGATTGTGCCATTCACTCGTGTGTTGGATTGAGGTTGGGGAGGCTGGTGTACTTAGAACAGAGGTTGTACAGAGCATGATGGAGAAGGTTCTGCTTATGTGTTAGAGGATTAAGGCAGCTCAGGAATGGCATAAGTTGTATTCCAATCATAGGAGGAGTCCCTTGGAGTTTAAGGTTAGAGATAATGCGTTCTTGAAGGTTTCCCCTCGACGTGGAAAGTGGAGGTTTGGTAGGGGAGTAATCTTTCTCCTAGGTTCATCGAACCCTTCGAGGTGTTGGGATGAGTCAGGGAGGTGGCATATCAGTTGGAATTACCACCACGGTTAGAGAGGACCCACAACATCTTTCATGTATCTTAGCTCCATCAGTATCTACACAATGACTCCCACGTCCTTGACTAGGGAGAGTTGGATATCAAGGACGACACAACTTTTTTTGGAGTAACTGATGAGAATCGATGATCATAAAGAGAAGGTGCTTTGTAGATGGATCATTCCCTTGGTTTTGTATTGTGGAGGCATGGTGTCCTCAAGGAGATTAATGAGGAAAGAGAGTCATAGATGCATTTTGATTGCCCAGAGTTGTTTTGAGTTTTGATCTTGTGTTTTCTTTGTGCCTTTCTTATAATGTAATGTTTTACCCTGCTTATGGTATGATAAGTTATATCATTGTTCCCAATTTTTTTGTGAAAAATCTTGATTATGGGGAATGTATAACCTGATCCCTTATCAAGACGCATTAATGTGGATGCGATTAAACCCATGCGGGAGAATCCCTGCCACCCAAATAAGATATTATCTTGACAAGGAGGAAGAATCTCCCTAACCCATGTGTCTGGAGAGGGTGACCTTTTGTGTTTGTGTGGTTACTTGAGGGATAGGATAATTAGTGTTTCCATTTTTTTTCAGGAGATAGATGTGAGAGAGATGTCCCTGGATGTCGAGGTTTTATTCCAGCTTCTGAACAACTCTATATTGGTTTTTCCATGAGAGGTATATTGTGAGGTAGTTGTTCATACCCCTTTATTTTCTTCAGGTTTACTATTGAATTCTAGAGGGAGAGAATGGTTTTAGAGTTATCTGATGTAATGTACCGGACCGTCCTGGTCCATTACTTTTTCAAATTCAGGAGTTTGGGGTGTCATAGAGACCATCAGTGGTTCATTAAGAAGTTTTCCAAATTTTAGTTTTAACGAATGGTGGCAATGATGAGAATCAGTGGAACCAATCGGTCATCAGTGACACCGATCAAAATCAATGTCAGGGCGATAGTGCCAGGATGTTAGTAACTCACCCATTGGTGAGTCATTCTTAGCCTCTCCCAGACTTTCGAGTTTTTCTCCAGTAACATATATTTTACCCTAAAAGTATTTTAATACCCATTTCAAAGTGATTTAAGGCCCATAAAAGATGTTTTCACCCCCCCCTGCCTCCCAAGTGTCATGTAACCCTTGATTTACTAAAACATGTCGCCCTTTTATCAGTGTCACACCATTTTCCACATTTTCTGGTTTCCCATGTTTTCCCAGTTTCTCCCCTGATACGTTTTTTTTCTGTTTAAAGTAAATCTATCAAATCACAACCATCCGCTGGTCTATATCCACCATTTCTGAAAGGTAATTATTAAATCTCAATTAATTCCAACGTGTGAAACCACTGAGCTATGTGGTGAAGCCATGATCTGACTTTTAATTACTTTGAAATGGTGTCCATAATTTTAGGATCAAGCATCTTCTTAAGTCGAGACCCTTTCTTCCTTATTCTTATTTATTTCTCTAAGTGCACCTCGAGACTTCCTCCTAATACGAATCATGTTTCCGTATTGGATCCCTACTCACTCAGCCTTATAGTTCTTCCTACAAGTCATGTATCCCATGTTCTTGGAAAAATAAGGAACATCAATCTTTGATCACCCAGGTAGGGGTTATTCCTTCATCCCTCTTTATTGTTCATCATGCAGGGTGGGTATGATGATGTCCCCTTGGGACATAGTTGAAACCAACTTTAACGAAGATAATGAATAGAATTTTAAATAATGAAGGTGTGATGTTGATTTTTTTGTATTTTAACATCGTTCGTTTTAATGTTGTGAATCATATGGGCTTATGCACACTTAAAATCATGGTCATTGGTGGTACTTCCTTGCACACTAATGAACCTAGGCTTTCTAGATAATCTTGTGATTGAATTACTGTAACATGGAAACTAAATAATCACATAAACATGGTTTATTAAATGGATGAATGATGAATAAGAACCCTTTTGTGATCACCCTAGTTAACCAAACATAAAGTAATAACTTAATGAATTGTCTTAGCTAAATAAGAAAACTACCTTGCTCTATTCTAGTGATATGCATGGTTGTTATGTTTAATATTGTAAGGGTGACATAGAGGGGAGTGGAATCTCTGGTTGAGAGGTTGTTGGTTTTTGAATTTGAGGGCATGTGTATCCATCAGTAAATGTTCTAGACCTTGTATTTTGGGGCTTGTTTTGGTTCCAGTACGTTGAGGGATCTCATAGATCCCGTCTTGATGTTGTTACCTGCAAGAGAACCTAGAGTGAATGATTAACACCCACTTGGTTGTTTTTCCTTCAGTTTTTGTTTTGGATTGGGGTTATGCCTTTTATTGGCCCAGTATTCAAGTAATATTTGAAATGGAATCACTTGATCATGATAATGATAATGGGTACAATGGGGAACTATTTTCCAGGAATGGGTTGTGCTCTAGTTGTGGTTGTTGTGTACTTGTTCACATAAGAGTTGCATCAAGAGTGGTTGTGTGTGGGATGGTCATTTGTTTTGGGACCCTTAGGTTGGGATGATTTCCTGATTACCTATATGTATAAAATTTAGTTCTTTTGTTTCTTATACGGACCCCACCCATGTTTATTACTTCGTGTTGAACACCACCATTTCATGGGGGAGGGTGTTTTTTCCAACATTCCTATGTGTGGCATGTTATTAGATCATTTATTCTTCCTCTTACTATTATCCCAAGACTCTTTAGGCTGTCTGTAATGGCCTGAGGTTCATTATGTCCCAAGACTCTTTGAGAAAGGTTGACTCATGTGTGTGAGGGCCGGTTGATTCCCCGGTTTCTTTAGGATGAGGCTCTGGTGTCTTCGAGCGTGGCCGTGGTTTTTCTAGCTCATGTGTCTTCAAGTGTGGCATTGGTTGTTATGGATGAGGTGTCTAAGGGCATGGTTATGTGTGGTTGTAGTGTCCTAGGTGTTTACGATTGGGATAAAACATGCGGTTGGGATAGCCCATAAGGTTGTTGTTGGGGTGGCATTGGGACTGTAGTGGGATTTTTGGGGGAGGATTGATGTGTAGGATGTCCTAAATAACTACTGGTAAAGTAGTGTGGGGTACCCAAATATCGATGTTCTATTACTATTATTTCGCTTAACTTGTGTTATTTGGGGAGCATGCCTTTGTAAGGCAGGGTGGATAGTTTTTGTTTCTAGGTGTTTTGGTTACCTCTATTTTTCTCAGGGGGCATTAGAATGTCTCCCCACTTGGGCACGTGATTTTCTGGTTTCCCTACTACGAATACATATATACTCACCCTATGTATATAAAACTGCTTTAAGGGTTCTATGAGGACTTTGAGGACCATGTTAGACCTTACTTTCTCGGGCATCGGGATAGTTGTTGTTACTATTTTTTTTTTGGTACGTTCCATCAGAGTTTTCTTGTACTTTATATCACTTTATTTTGAGCATGCTTGTGGAAAAATGGTTTCTTGCTTTAATTTTACTTTTGGTATTTGGTGTTTTTTGGGATTTACCATCTTATATCTCGATCTGGTTCTATAAAAAGGGTAATGCCTTCCATATTACATGATATTATATACCCTTGGTGCTAGTTGCCACTCCGGGCCCTATTGAATGCGGGACTCAGGGATCATTATCTCTACTTCAACTTGAAGAAGGATGGTTCTAGCAGTTTGTTGTCCCTTCCCTCATATTGGAGAAGTTGGGTTGTGACACTTAGGATATTTAATTAATCCCTAAGATAGAAAATTTGGTAGTCAAGAGATAGACTACATTTCTATATCAGGGTTCACATCTATATTAGAGATAATGGGGGAAAGATTAACTTGGATTTATTCAATGTCATTAATGCACATGTAGTTGACATATGAACTAGTTCCACAAGTGCATGTGGAACAGGGATGTTCCATAGACAAATATTATGTAGGAATGTTAAAACCATAGTGATGGTTTTAAATTCACCTTGGTTGGTGATAAATTATTTATTTTATATAATGATTACTATGGATAAGCAGTATATGGAAATTATCAAATATTGACATGATCAATTTAAATTCAATAATGGGTTCCATGTATCAAAATGAAAAGGACTAATTATTTTAAATAATCTGGTGGGTATTCAAGTGAGATGACATGTGGGTGGTATATGCACGGAATTAATTAGACACAATTAGTTATATGAAGTCATTTTGTCTAAATCCATTTCTATTTTACTTATCATAGATAATTTATATGATCATTATTGTGCATTGAATGTCATGACCACCAATAATGGAAGGTGTCTATATGAGGCAACTAGAAAGGTATGGTCATATCATAGAATGTTAATATAGGTTACAAGTTCCAGAAATCTAGTTTAAGGTTGAATTAAGAAATAGGATCATAGAATATTCATTTTCAAATGAATAATTACCATGTTTCTACCAGTAGTTAGTTGTAGAACCTTTGTTTTCTAGGTAAAACATGTTTAGAAACATAAAGAAAACAGATATTAGTCTAACAGTAATTAAGACCAGGATAAAAATTATTCTACAGAGATTGACATGAAGTAGAAACCTATGATCTGTGGAATAGGATCTACTGATGTATATCTAATAGTTTCTTATACCTAGACAATAGTACATATAGTGAGATGGTATTGAACAATAAAAGCTGGAAAAATTCAAGATAGGATTTTTTCTAATGTCACATGGAAAGTATCTCTCTAGTTTGACATGTCCGGGACATGGGAGAAGATTAACATAGTGAGTTGAAATCCATACAATTATTAAATGGGTCAATAATGTATATCATGATATATTAAAAAAATAATATTTATAAGATATAATTTATAGAAGGATGATATTAATTATATCCAGGAGCACTATAAGTGAAGTAGTCAGTACTATCTGATTGTACTTTGGAAAGTACAAAACATATGTACCTGGTGTGTGGAGAAGAAAGGATGTTAGTTTTCTAGGAACCCAAACTTTTCTTTTATAAATCCAACTGATCAAATATCATAGTCAGGCTTAGGTGATGAGTTGTACAATCTCATATAATTCAGTGGTATTCATATCTACAAATATCGAGTATGTTGAACCATCTGTGGAAGATAAAAAACAGTTATACACATGATTTTTTCTAGTTCTAGGAAACACACCGAGTAAGTACAGGATTATCATAATTTAAATTATGATATTCTTACTAGCCAATATTTCAATTAATGAATGTTGGAAAGGGGAATATACTCAGGGATACCATCTCTTGAGAAATTTTACTCAAGGAGATAAGGTTAAAAATATAATAATTGTCACATGGTGTAACCATAGAGGACCTAGGAACTAAAGACGTGACTTAGCAATAACATGATCTTAATCATGTGAGATCTAACAGGTTGATTATCATGTTGGATCTAGTTAAAGTGGGAGTGTGGTTAAGTGGGTGCCTTAAAACCAACTATACAATACTTTTGATTATCACATCAAGTATACTGTTATATGTACATAATTTATACTTACCATTATAGTGTAGAAATTTTTATATCCACTATTTTATGGTAATTTATATAGATTAATTTTTGTATCAAAATTTTACATTAAATCCCATAATATAAAGAGAATCTCATGATATGATGGAATTAATCTTAAACAAAGGTCATATGGTCTATATACATCTAACTTACTAGTCGCATTATATTTTTAACAATCAAGTGTTAGGGGATCATAAGCATTGAGACTTCTTCTCATGAATTTCACACTTATATATCTCTAGTTGTGAGATCGTGAGGATAGGCCCTCCGAAAGGAACACCACATATTTTGGGTGTTATTAGATGTTCCAATCTATGGGAATTTTTATTGCTCTCCTAACATGAGATAATTACCAATGTGTTTCATTTTATCATGTAATTTGATGCAAGGAAAAAACATTGATAATGAAATCGTAGTGAGGTAGCTTTTGTTGGGTACGCCATTAGTGGTATGGCATTGGTTGAATGGTCAAGAAATGATTTTTTATATTCCATATTATGGTAGTAATATATCTTGGTCCATGTTGATCAGGATGGTAGTACCTTCCTATGATGATGACCATGGCAGTCGAGGTTAAATCCATCCATTTAGATCAAAAAATAATAAATAAAGAAGGGGAAATGACATGGGTGTGCATCCTGTTTTATGAGATATTAAAGAAAAATATTATGTTGCATAGTGTGTGTTCGTAGGTTGGTTGTTTTGTTGTTATGACTTTCCTTATCACTTTAGAGGTCATGATGGGCTTCTAGATCCCACTCTTGGTTGGTGAATAGTATTCAATTTTATTGAGATAAGGGTCTAGAGGGTCACACATAATATCATTTTCATGAATCTATCATATTCAGATGAATAGGTATATTAGATATAGTGGGACCTATTACTGGGGTTCGGGTTTGTATAAGGCAATATGATCACCAAAGGAATAAATAAATTAATATTATTCGAGTTAATAATAATTGGTATTGAATTTATTTATTAAATATATTTATATGTTTAAATTAAATATATTAAAAAAATTATTTAAACAAATATTAGTTTAAAATAATAAAGATTCATTTAATATTTTTTGTAACATCGATCCAAGTAAATTTCCTAGGTATTATCACATAATATATTTATTATATTATAGGAATTTGATAAAATTATTAATGGTTTTTATGACTCAGTATAATAATCATAATATAATTTTTATTTAGTGATAATTAAATATTTGAGTATCAATATTTTATTCTATATATTTATTATTTAACTGTATACATAATAAGAGAAGCATTTACCATGTAATATTCATTACCACTCTCTATTTTCTTCTCTCTCCCACTTTCTATACAGAGAGGCTCTAGATCCAGAAGTTGGGATTGAGCTCTCTCTCATGCATCAAAAGTAAGGCAATGCGGTAATCATCGGAGTGTCAAATATATCATTAGATATCTGCACTAGAACATGAAATTCAATGATCGGTGCTCCCTCAATTTCTTGAAGCATGTGTGGAAGATCTAGAGGAATTAAGCATCAAATTCAACCAGCAACGATCATCGATGATAAGCAGATGTCGAGCATGGATTCAGATATAACCAGGTATTTTCTATTGATTTTGTGCTTGAAATTCCTCATCTGAGACCCGTGAGAGGTAATCAGGCAGTGATCCTTCATTGATGATGAATTTATGTCAATATTCGGTGGATTAATTTTAAAATCCCACCTTTTGGGGCTTCCACTATATTCCTAGTACCTTCACTATTTCCCATGAATTTTTTCGTTTGATGGTTTCGGTCCTTACACCTTATCATGGTTTTTAAATCATGATATTTTCATAAATATCATATTTATTTATCAATGTAAAGTAGTGATGAAAAATATATATAATGCTTCGTAGAGACAGTACCCTAAACGTACCCTTGGGTGATGCTTTTATTTTCTTAAAAGGTGGAAATAAAGAAATGTGGAAATGAATAATATTTCCAAAAATTTAATTATCCCATAGGTAAAATATTTATTCATTAAATCCATATTTATAACCATCCAGGTGGTGTGGTGATGAAAAATGAAATACAACACTTCATGGAGTCCGTTGTGTGCAGTTACGCCTGAGTGACACTTTCATTTTCCATTAAATGGAAATGAGGAAGATAATGATTGTTTAATGAAAAACATTTTACTATAATAATTATACAAATTACATTATTTTTAGGATGTTATAGATTATTTTGATGAGTTTTAGGAGTAAATCAACTAGGAAGAACATGGTCACACAGATTTCCACTTCCTTGGGTATCCACCTTTAGATCTCTCTTTAGGCATTATTTGGTTGGTTTTTTGGTGTGACTAGTACCTCGAAGTCATGGATAAGGTTGCTAAGAAGTTATTTTAATAGATCTAGGTTGATATAAGGCTCAAACATTTTTTAAATAAATGATGGATTAATAGCTTCTTTTATTAGTGTAAAGAGTTCCACAATAAAAAATATTAATAACTTTTAAATTTAATAAATGTCATTATTAATAAGAATGGATCCAATTTATTCCAATTTCATAAAAAAGATAAGTGGAGCTCCAAAATCACTAAACCTGTCAAATATATATATATGTATTTTTGATACATTTGATGCCTTATCACATAGATTAATCCATTTCATCCCTTACCATAATGGCTTAGATTTTCTCATAGAAACAGTTGTTTAGGGATAATAATATAATTGTTTTTAGAAAAAAAATTAAAATGATGAATAAAAATAATTAACCCATTTTAAAATATTAAATTTATAAAGGTGGAAAAAATTTAATATATTATTCATTGAGAATAGTTTATACCCAATTTTTATAAAAAAAGGTGTTTTTAAAGTATAAAATTAATTTATTATTATTCCTTACCTAATAATAACCATTATATGAATACTAATTTAATTTATTAAATATATTTTCTAAAATTTCAATTAAAATCATTCATCAATAGTGATTAATTTAATTTAAATATAAAAAATATGTTGTCTATATAAAAGAAATATTATTATGAAGAATATCTCTATTTTACATTCAAATGAATTTATCCTAATTTTTTACCATTCTATAATCAATGTATGAATGATATTTAATTTTGTGAAAATTTATAAATATAAATTTCCCATAAGTTTATTTATATAAATATGATAAATTAAATTTTAAATAAAATGAGTTGTAATATAATACTTTTTGTAAAACAATCATTTCTATGTAGCCAAGAATTATTATACAATTAATACTCCATAATATAAAACAATTCTATTAATTTCAGTAATTTATTTCATTATTTATTATTTATATTTTATCAATAAATATTATTGATATCATTCCTTAAATCTATTTAATCTAATAAAAAATTTTAATTCCATATGATAGCTTTAAACAGTTTAGAATCAATTAAATTTTATCAAGTGAATTTGATCCCGTTTGTTTTATAATTTCATATATCTTTCAATTCCATTTAACAATACAGTAAAATCTTCAATTTCATGTATTAATAAATCTTTATTCTCATATATTTTGAGTTTAATGCATCAAAAATTATCAAAAACATTGAAATTATTTTAATATAAATTATGTTATAAAGTCATAGGGCCTTACATTTCACCCACTTACAAACTTTTCACCATCAAAATTACATTACTCTTATTAAATAAAATTAGGGTACTTATTTTAATATCTTAGGACCTGAACTACTAGATCCCATGCTGAAATAATTATCTTTACATTTCCAGCTATGATGATGATAATTGTGACCCAAATTTTTCCATCCAAACCTTACAACATAAATAAGAAAATTTGGATCACTTATATTATCGGGGTCCTTTTAGGTTTAGTGTTTTAGATAATTAGGGGAACTACTACATAAGTAATACCCAATTAATAGAATGAATATTTATCCCATTTATCCTAGGTTTTCTTATTTCACATTAACTCATTACTATAGTCTATACAAAATCACTTATCAGCCTAATTCGTTCAACCATAATCTTTATACCCTGTGGGAAATGAAAAATTATAAGGGTGAGCTAAAATACTCATTATTGGTAAACATAATAATTGAAAATTGAATTACATCAATGATCATAAGAAGTGAATAAGTATATGAGGAAATAATCATAGTGCATGATTGAAGCATAAAAGAACTCATACCCATCAATACCTGGATCATCAAATATGAAAACATGGAAAAGGATAGATTCATCATAATCAATAATCCTAATCTATTTGGTATCAATATTAATCATAAAAACATTATAAACCCATATAAATCATAGATAAAACATATTGGTATCTTGGAAAATCATCTCATATAACCCTTACAAAACATGTACAATTGGAATAACCATACAACTGACTACCAATATAATTCATTGGAGAACATAATCATTACCCAATAAATTGTAGTTATATATAGTTGAATCAACTATATAATTTATAACAAGATCACCTAGAACTATCTAGGTTCACCCATCATTTATAATTTCTAGGAACCAAATAATTAATGAAGTACATAGAAAATTCATTTCATCTTAACCCATTGAAATGGCCTTTATTCTTTTTAGAACATGATAAACTTGTGGAAAGAAAAAGGGTTCCACAAAAATATTCTTCAAACATGGTTAACCTATGGAAAAGAAAAAGTTTAAATAAAGATCTCTTTGAAACATGATTAAACCATGAAAAATAAACGAGTTTCGTATCAAGATTTTTGAAACATGATTGACATATGAAAAATAAATGGGTTTAATATCAATATCTTTAAAACATTATTAAACCATGGAAATAAATTGGTTTCATATCAATCTCTTTGAAATATGATTAACCTAGGTAAAATAAATGTGTTCAATGTCAATCTCTTTGAAACATGATTAAATCAGGGAAAAAGAATGGGTTTCATATATATTTCTTTGAAACATGATTAATCCATGAAAAATAAATTGGTTTCATAGCAATATATTTGAAATAATCTAATTCCATCTAGTGAAAGAATGAGGATAGTATCAATACCAAATATCCCTAGTAGAGGATAAGTAACAACATGGTATGTTTAAGTTTAAGAATGGAAATGACATTAAAATATAATTAAAATCATTTTAAGGAAAATACCCATTTCATTTTGAAAATTACTTTTTAAAACATATAACATTTTGAAAATAATTTTCTTTTAAAAACATTTTTTAAAACATGGATTTGGACGAAAACATATTTCCTACCGAAGATAGAAATAAAGTTAGATATTATCAAAAAACAATTATAAATTACTCTATATAAAAAATAGTGGAAATAGTACTATTTTATGAGAATATAATGAATATACAATGGATAATATAAGAAATTATAATTATAGTAATTGAACATTGGATACTTAATTATTCAAAATCCCAATAAATGATGAGATTGTTACAAAAGACTCTTACCACTTTGGTAATTTGGAATCATAATACCCATGAAGAAATAACATTAAATGAAAATTATAATATCATGAGAATAATTATTTTTATGATATAACATGACAAATTATAACCTTATAAAACAATATTGGTTTACAACATAATAAATGTCTCAAAGAATGAAAATTGTGACAAAAATCCATTACCGCTTTGGTATCTTTGAAACTATAAACACCATTAAAGATAGATCCTAAAATGGATATGTAAATCCCGATAAACGTAAGTATAATATTCATAAAATATATTAATGGTAATTATATACACCACAATACAAAAATAATTATTGAATATGGAATTTATCTCACATAAATAAAAGTTAGATGAGAAAACCCTTAACTCAAGATTCTTTTTGTTAGAACATGATTTAAACTATTGTATAGTGATTTTAAACAGGTTATTAAAGTGTTATAGAATAATATTAATTTTTTTAATGTAATATATTATTTTTTGATGACCTTTTATTAGCCATTTATTAACAATTCCATGTTAAAGTTATGTTTCGGTTAATAACTATTTAGTTTCTCGTATGTGTTTTGATATGCTATTTTTGGTATGCTTAATTAAATCATTGTTTCATAATCTATAGAATGTAAAAAATGATATTAATATCATATATATTAATTATATATGTATTTTTATTAATCTATAAATTTAATTATCGGAAATGAAATACACCATTCATAAAGATGGTAGGTCGTATGTACGCCTAAACATTGGTTCCATTTTCATGTCATATTGAAAAAATAAAAGTACATGATAACTATATATTTATATATTCTAATTATTGTAGAATTGTTATGTCATATAAATAACATATTTTTATTAAAATTATCCTTAATACATTCCATGTAACGTTTTAATGAGTCACATCACTTTACGAGGCAGTAGTCCACCGTACACACGAACAACATTCTCGTATTCCCAAAAAAGGGAAAAACATGCAATTATGTGTTATATAATAATTACATAAGCCTAATAACATCATTAATATAATAAATTTAATATATAAAAAATATTTCCATCATTATTCCCAACCTTGAATGGTGGTAATGGAAAAAGGAACAACATCAGTTTGTGAGGTGTTAGTCTGCCGTACACATAAATGAGGATTTTGTAACCCATTTGATGGAAGTTTGTATAGTTATAGGTAGTAAAATTTAAATAAATAAATATTTTTATATTTAAGTTACTTTTTTTATTATATAATAATTATATAAAATAATTTAAGGATGTGGATAATTAAATAAAATAAAAATTCTATTAAAATAATACTACCTCTTCTTCAGGTATGATAATTATATTTTTACTAAAACCTTGAACTGTTTGATTTTTTACCAAAATAAGTTTTATAGTATTATTGGAGGGAATTTAATAAGTGATATTCCCAGGTTATTAATGATCCCAAAGTTTATGATGTTTGAATAATTTGGGAGAGTGAGTTTTATTTTATATTTGAGGAGGAATGTCATTCTAATAAATACTCAAAAGTATTCACTATTAGGAAGACTATTGTACCTCATGTGCTTAAAAAATTAAAAAATAATTGAATTGAAGTAAATTATGGTAGATTCACATAAACACCATACAAAAATAAAAGTATTTTTATCATTTAGTTCCTTAGTCTTTATGTTTACTCAATTTTACCCTTTGTTTACCACAATAACTAGCTTTCTAACCTAGGTAATTTATAATTTAAGGATAAATTAAAGTGGGGATTATTAAAAAATTTATAACCATTAATTATAAATATTAAATCTAAATTTATCGAAGTAAAATCTTATATATCGTTAAAATAACTGTTAACACAAGTGATTGTAACACGTGAAAACGTCGCTTTAACATTAAATGTGCAAAGACATTTTTTTACTATTTAGGGGTCAATATATTCAATATAAAAGAAAAATTGGACACTTAATAGACCATAATGTATATTTATTAATATTTAAAGATACCTTTATAGAATATAGGTTTTTTATTATTTTTATATTAATTAATAAAATATCATTTGTTATAAAATGAAATTAATGTCAATTTTGATACTGTTCAATTAATTTTAATTTAAAATTTTCAAGACATTGATGTAATTTGAATTATTATGTTCAAACCTATTTATTATCATATTTTCATCCATAAAATAATTTAACATAATAATTCATGCAATTTACCTCACTTTTAATGCTTTTAGTATCATTTAATTTATTTTATTAATAACTAAATAATCCATGTGTTGGTGTTTCTTAATCATTTAAAGTAATAATATATTCTCTAAAAATTAAGGATTAATTATTGTAATAAAAAAATTATAATATAAAATAATATTTATAACTATACCTATATAGTTATTTCCCTATCCCCAAATCTTTATAGAAATTAAAGGTAGAAAAGTAAATTTCTTTGTAATTTTCTTTATTTAACTTATTATATGGATCACATTCATTGTAAAATCAAGAAAAAACACAAAAATTTATATAATAAGATCATAAGGGTATAAATATTTCCAAAAACGGGTTTTTGACAATTTTTTGTTCATTTTTACACATTATATTCTAATTTTAACAACTAAGTAAACTCATTTTTACATTAATCGCTTTAATTAGTTTTAATTGTTTTCACTAATCGTTATGGTAAAAAACTAATTTAGCCTTATTAAATAATATAAATTATTAATATTCCCAATATGGAATCCATTTTTCCAAATTTAATTATTATAATTGTAATAATTTAATTTTAAATTAATCTTGAGAATGTGATGAGAAAGCAGGTTTTTAAAGTGAAAAGGTTCAAAAGTTCGTAATGTTTTTTCATCCAAATTTAATATGAAAACTTTTACAATGACCTATATTAGATTAATATATGTATAATTGAATTATTTTTACTTCAAAACCAATTCAAAATATAATTTAACTTTGTAAATAATTTAGGTGAATAGACGGTTTTCAATTAAAATTCCGTATTTTTTTACTATTCATCAAAAATTGAAATTTTTTAAAAAAATACCGAAAAATAACCCTCAAAATTTTTTTGTATTATTATTTAAAAAAATAATTTTACTTTTGAAAATAAAAAGTATAAAATTCTAAAAAAAAATTTAAAATAAGTGATCCATAAAAAGGCGAAAAAATTGATTTACCGACGAAAGAAATATAATTTTTAAGCTTAAAATTTGATTTATTTTAATCTATTGTCTAGAAAACACATTGGATGAATGTTAAAAATTACATTGAATATTTTAAATATAAATTTTACTAATATAATCCAACAAGTTGGATTTGTTAATTTTTTGGGTATAAAACACACATGTGTGATTTTAAATAGTTTTACAGAAAAAATATTTCTCTTTATTTTTGAAAGGGTTTTATTTTCATTTATTATTAATTTGTCACCATTGAATTCATTATATGTATGTGTGTGTGTAAACCATATTTTATAATTTAGTTATTCAAATCCATACTCTCTATTCCAATAGATAGGTGATAACTATCAGGTTAAATAATTATATTAGTAGTATATTGTTGTTTAGTATATCTCCATCTTATATGTAACACAAGATATTGAAGAAACTCATTATTGTGTGTATCATAAGATAAACTAAGTGTTGAATGTAATGAAACATAAAATCAGTGTTTCATTTATTTACACTATCAATTATAATTTTGTTATTTTAAAATAATGGGGTGTTACACTTATTCCTCATTAATTCCTCAGGGTGCCAGAAAACATCCTCAAACTTATGGTTCTAACACAAAACAATGTCCAAGAAGGTGGTATTCTTCCAAAACACTTTATCTATTAAATCCAAAATCTCTACTAGATCCTCCATATATGAATTATAATGGTCTTGTGGTACACCAAATGTGCTTAGTAACTATAAAGGATTAGGTATGAACTTTCTAAATAGATATACATGAAACACATAATGCACTTTGGAGAGGTTTAGTAGAAGTGTCAATAAATAAGAAACCATCCTAATATGATCAAGAATCTTGAAGGCACCAATATATATAGGTCTAAAAGTTATATTTTTTCAAAATCTCATAACTTATTCCAAAAATATAATCCATTTAATTCCATATAAAAAACTTTAAACTCTATCTCACATAAACAATTTTGCGCATAAATATTTTTTGAAATCTAAACTCTTTGATATATTTTTGAATGAATATAGGATTATCTTAAATTTAATTATCAAGATTAAGTCACAATATCTTATTTTATTAAACTATATCCCAACATGATGGAATTGTGCACATCTTCCTATAGAGGGATTCATAAGATCCATCTCAATGGTCGAGTGAAAGCTATTGTTGTATGAAATTGGAATTTAGAAAGTTTTTTATCCCAAACACTTTTGAAATCCATATATAAATATGTTAGAATATCTTTTATGTTTTTAATAGTACTCTCATACTTCCATATATCGGATGATGATATGCAGTACTAATGTTTGTTTGCATGTTAAATAGTTGCTGAAAACTTCTCCAAAAAATTGAGTTAAACCTTAGTTCATGACCTGATACATTTGAGAGATCTACTCCATAATACATCACCACTTTTTAATGTATATACTATCATGTTTTTATAGAAATAAATCATCTTTTATAGAAATAAAATTCACTAACTTTATAAGAAAATTGACTACAACCCAAATAGAATTATGGTTTTTAGATGTCTTGGGGAGTCCAATGATGTAATAAATTATGATATTTAATCATTATCATACTAGTATAGGTAATGGCTTCATCAACCCGTTAGATATATAAAGTTGAGACTAAACTTTTGCACATACTAGGAATCAAGATACATACTCAATAATATCCATTTTCATGTTGTCTTAATAAAAATGATCTTTGAGATATCTATGCATCTTTGTGCTTCCAGGATGTATAGAGAATGATAATATTTGGGATTTATACAATAGTTCCATCTCCAATTATTATATTTAAGGTACACCGATCTGGTTCCTAAACCATATCATCTTATCAAGATTATCATTAAACTCTTTAAAATTAATTTCATTATTTTTAAACTCTATATCTTCATTTTGTGCCTTGTTAATTTTCACATGGATTGATGGTTAAACATTTTTTAGTGAGATAGGTTTTCACCCTATTACTCATCATTTCAAGGTCCATACTATTAAAATATATAAGTATTGTATCTCTATAAATCCTCATAATAGACAAACTATTATGATCTTTCCCACTCAGAGTATCACCCACCTTGTTCACTATCCCAAGGTGGTAATTTATTAAGTAGTCATAATCATTAATCAACTATAACTATATAATTTGTTGTATAATCAAATATTTATATCTAAATATATAAATAATAATTTTATGATTATATATGTATCACACCTTTTACCATAATGATAATACCTTCATATTTTCAATGAAAAAATTACCGCTCTCTACTCCAAATCCTAATTCTGTTAATTATTCTCATGAATATTCAATTGGGTGAGGAATATACTACTACCATGTGCTTGTGCTTAATAAAACAACCTAATAAATTCTTTAACGAATAATTTTATATAAAAACCTTACTCCATTATAAAGTTCTATAATCACAAGTGTATTGAATGATCATCTCTTCAACTCACTAAACTTTTCTTCAAACTCGTCTGTCTAAAGTAACTTGACTCCTTTTCATATAAAATTGCTTAATGGATTTGAAACCCATGAAAACTTTTTAACAAATAATTGATAGTATCCATCCAATCAAAACAATCTATGGATCTCAATCACCATGGTTTATATAGTATATTTTCAAGCACCCTAGTCTGTGATAGATCAATAGATACACCCTATTTTCTAATTATGTTATTGAATAATGATAAAATGTATTTCAAAGAATTATATTTTCAAAATTTTACATATAACTTATCCTTTATTAAGGTCTTAAACACATTCCTCAAATGATATACATGCTCTTCCTTAGACTTGTAATATTTAATAATATAATCTATAATGACTACCAAATATTTTTCAAGTTAATCTATAAAGATGTAATTCATCAAATCCATGAATATAGTGGGTACATTGGTAGGTATGAATAGAATAACTATAAATACATAGTATACATACCTTTTAGAGAATGTTTTATTGGGTATATCCTTCCTCTTAACCCTTAATTGATGATATCTATATTGATGGTCGATCATTTAAAAGTATTGATCTCAACACAATTAATCAAAAAAATATCAATACAGGGTAGTGGATACTTATCCTTTATAATCATCTATTTGTGTTCCTGATAATCAATGAAAAAATCATTGACCAATATTTCTTCTTAAAAATGAATTAGTGTTCCTTAAGTGAATAATTTTGGCATATTAATCTAATTTATAGATTATCCTATAGTTTATTCATCAATTCAATTAACTCAATTAGGGTCATTATATATAGAGCCATAAAAAATCAGAGCACTATGTATGAGTTCTATTGTAAACTAAACTTCATGAATCATGAGAAGACTAGGAAACTCTTTAGGGAATACATCAAAATCCCCATATAACAGGCATATCCCCAATATTGGGTTTCTCCCCAATCATTTTTGTTAGACATCCCTCATGAGTAGGTATTATGAAACATATAATATAAGTAATTATAATTCTAAGCTCATATTCATCATCGCAATGATAGATGATAGTAGGTCGATTCAATATATCAAATATGAAATCTCGTATTTAGAAACTGATAAGATCTCTCTATAGAGAGATCTAATTCATCCCCAAAATCACATTAAATATAACTATATAGAGAATAATAATAATTTTAAGAATCACATTCCCATAATTTTTTATCATAGAGGAGTTATATATTTGTGATGATGTTATTACCCCATTATAATTTTTCACTGATAATATAATATTTAATCAATGATGTAGTGATGTCATAGCATTAAAATATTCCAAAAAATTAAAATAGTGTTTGGAACATGAACTAAAAAAAATTATATTTCAAGAGTGAATGATAAGTTTATATTTTAACACTTTATTTTTGTGAACCACTTTAGTAGTTATGATCACAAAGGAATTCCCTATGTCATTTGGATAATGCAATTGTTGATGTCAATTATCATAATTAATCCTAGATTAAGGGTAAAATGTTGGTATATTTCCCATACTCTTTATAATTGAAGCATTGGAGTGTGGGTGTTTCATTTTGATTATAATTATTTTCACCCGTATCTCCTCAACATTGATGTTCTCGATGACCTTCTCCTCCACACATGAAGCATTTAAATCTCCCTTGGATATAATCTCCCCCATGATTCTTCCCGCATTTTTTGTATTCAATAATTCAATAAATATTATGTTTATAGGTTTTATAGTTTTCAGATATTTAATCAAACTTTGTTTTTATATTATTGTCCCCAAATTCAAGAGAATGAAGGGAGTCTATAACTTTTATTTAAATCCTTAGAGAACATCAACAAATTTATTCATGGATACCAAAATCTTAAATTAAAAATTCATTTTAGGTACATGGTTATAAGACACAAAAGAGTCAATAAATATTTCTTTTAGGGTCGATAATAAAACCAGAAAAATACCTTGCATGTATTATGGAATGTTCTTCCTAAGTACTAATGGATTCATCAAACTTTTATTTCAGTTTTAGGAATACCCTCTCCATTTTAGTGAAAATAGTTCAATAAAAATACTTATTTAAAAATAATTTCTCAAAATCTCCTCTGGTCATCAAGTTAATTTTTTATTCTTACCTCACATTCTTTATAATATCCTTCCATTTATCAGTATCTTCTTCCAAATAATACATATCCAAAAATACCTTCTCATGGTATAAGTAATAGACTATAAAAAATATAATTTTTATTTCATTAATACATCTCTAAAAAATTAGTGGATTAGAAGACCCCCTGAAGAAATTTGGGCAAGTAAACATAAAAGGATCAACGGTGAGTTTTTTTCCCTTTGGTTATTCAGAATTTTCACATGGTTTTCAATTTTTTCCATGACTTAAGATATTTTGGTGAGCATTGCCAAAATATTTTTAAGATAAGATCCCATTACATTTGGTGGTTCATGACGATAGTCATTTAATTGGATAGCACATTCATTGTTCACGTTATTCTACTTGGTTCCCACAGTAGACTAAATCCAAAATGGTCATTGTGAGTATCGATCATCATCAATTAGTGTAAAAAATCATATTTAAATGAAATTCATTCCAAATATGTCATAAATTATTACACCTTATTTCAACTCATGACATTCTAGTTTCATAATATATCACTTTTACCATAGGTTGTTTTAGGTTTACTCTCTTATTATTCCTAAGCTAATCCCAAAAATAACTAAATCCAACTCTGATACTAACTCATATGACTCAATCATCACATACATAAATATTACATTATTTTAAAAGAATACTCAGTATATCTCACACTAATACATACCCAAATACCAATACAGTATTGTGTTTTTTTGAGACTCGATACATAACCAGCTTATTAATGAACAATATTTAACATTTATCACAAAATTTCTTCTCACATAGTACCCTTTTAAACTTTTCATACTTAATATACTTCTTCACAACATAGGAAAATGGAAACATAGGAATGGGTGAGCTTAGATTCTCAGTAATTGTAAACATGGGAGATAATAATTGAAGTTATTAAGTGAGAAAAAAATGAGCACAAGGGTAAGAGAACATAATAAATGAACATATATATCATACCCAAAGACATAAATATAAAATAATTATTCATGGAATAAATTATTCACATATCATAAGACAACTATCATAATAGTGTCAAACAAAACAATCATGGGCCATGAAATCATAACTAGGAATAACAATATCTCATAAGAGAGTGACATAAATAAATTATTAAAACAAATCATATAAATAATATGTAACAGCTACCCATTAAGAAATCCACCACATAGTATGCTTCGAATAACCAAATATCTACCTTCTTGGGTGTGGGATAACCATTCATATTCTGTCTTACGATTGGCTTAACCACTCATAAATCTTCTTAGGCTTGGGATAATCACCCATGTTGTAACACCCGAGACTTTTATGTTATATAAATCGTCAAAGGAATCTTTTTCTACACAACACTTGCTTGGCTTGCTTTACACGCAATCGCGACCTTCCTCGATAACTTGCGTCGTACGCAATACCGAGTTTCACTAAACAACAATATGCTATTAAAACTAGCCGTTATGAATAGTAAAAACCACTTTTTGAAATTTTATAAATTTTATTTTTCAAAATGGACTTCATTTTTGGACTCAGAATATCGAAATTAGCCTAGGGTGAAATTTTGGTATTTTTCTGAAAACTTTCAATTTTTGATGAATAGTGAAACCACTAAGTGGTAGGTTAAAAACTGAATTTTGCATAAAACTTAATTTTACCGCTTCTGTGAATGGAATTTCGAAAATCCGACAAACACGGTAGATATCAGTAAGTAAAATGTGGTTCAATGAGATAAAAATAATTTTTTGGTGAATAGTAACTTTTTACTTTTTTTACCGCGGTTAATAGTAAATAGGGTAACTAAGGGTAAATATGATATTAATATTACCCTAACACATGTCCTAATTCTATTGGACAAGTGTAATTCGACCAAAAACAAACTTAGGAATAAAATATGACCATTTAGGCCCACTTGTATTAGATTAGGACATTTATTATTAATTTATTTAAAGAAGGGTTAAAATAGTTAAAATAAAGGTTTAATAAGTAAATCATTTTTAATATGAGGTTATACATAAGATAAATTAGATTGTAAATATTCATTAGAAAGCTAAAAATATTTCCTACATGATGGTATTTTATTTGTAATTTTTAGACATCAAATAATATAATTTATTTATGACACAAAGATGATGCAGTAATTATCTTATTAATGAAATATTGACATAATTGATAATATAAATACCAAAATAAATGTAATTTAAGACTTTTTATGAACTCCAATAATTTTCTAGGTTACTATGATATATTAGTGTTGATTTAATCAACTTGGTTCGAACATATAATTCTGTTATGACTTTCAAAAAAATCATATATCAAATAGTGTCAAAATTGACACAAAATAGTTTTTAAATCAAATATTATATTATTAATTGTTATTTTATTCATAAAAATCTAAGGTTCGGCCAAATGACTTAGATAAGGATATATATATTAATAATAAACAATTTGGGGTTCGTTTGGCATGTTATAGTAAGTATATTAACCATATAGTGAAAGAAAACAAAAAGACACGGTAAAAGTTAAATTAATTAACTTAGAGTTAAATCTAATTGATAAGGTTAAAATAATACCCTAAACTTGTCTAAATACTATTGGTTGATAGGATTTCTATCCATCCCCACTTTAGCTTCGAAATAAGACCCTTTGGAACCATTATAAACCGATTTTGACTTTAATATAAAATAATATTTTGAGATATTCCTAAGGTGCCCCTCTCCTCCCTTATAAAAGGGCACCTCCTCCCCCTCCTCCTCACACAAATTTGAGCACTCAAGCTCGGCCAACCCCTGCCATTTTCTCCTCTCCACTTTCCTAGAATAATCCTAGAGGTCCTGGTCTTCTCCAAAGACCAATCTTAGTTCCTTAAGTGGAGGATTCAAAGAGGCGTTCCAAAGAAGAGGTAATATCCATTACCGATCTTTTCAATTTCTTTCTTCTTCAACTTCTTCTTCTTTAGTTGTTTCATGATAAAGTAATAACATCAGTATTACTTACATACTGATATGTTATTATAAATATGAAACAACCCTAATTCACCTTCTATCCATCCTACGGAAAAAATGAAATCACCGCGCGTGCGTACGTACGGAATACCGTCTCCACGCCGTGGTGTAATCTATTTTCCACCATCACCTTACAAGGATGGGTATAATGGTGTAATGAGTAACTATATATGATTATTATGAAGTAATGTTGATACTGAAATAATATATATATATATACTCCAATACAATTCCACGATCATAGGAACGATATCATCACTCGTACGTACGTACGGAATACCGTCTCCACGATGTGATGCGACTCGTTCTACATGATCTTCATTTCATAATGATTATATAAATGAATTGAATGAATAAATATGATATATGTTACACTAATACCATTCTGGATATAAGGAATCTATAACCTTAAAAGAAGAATAAGAATGTATTCGGCAAAACACGCATAAGAACAAAAGGCAATAAAGACCCGAGTAACAAGTAACCATGAAATATTACTATCAAGAAGCTAAGAATATGAACATATATGATATCATATCAATATGTATGATTCTGTAATAAGTCAATAACATTATTTAAACCATTATACAGGAGCTTCGGACACGTACAAAGCAAATTGGACTTAAGGTAAGGGAAATATCACAATCTCATTTTTATCCGAGATTGTTTATTCGTAAGTATTTACTGGGGTGTATTTTATCATCCACATCCATGTTTCATCAATATGTAATATTACTTCCATCCACCTACAATTGTTTAAATCCATTTTTACCCTTCGGTGAGTTTTTAGTAATATGTATGAAAGGAATCTTTTGTCGTTTTTCGTACGAGGTACTTTTTGACTTTTCCGACAAAAGTACGAAGAATGTTTTTTTAACTTATACGGCATGAATGGATTTTTAAAAACTTATTTCCAAGAAGCTTCCTTTAGAAGTTTTCAAGTTTATTTTTAATCAAATTCTTTTATTTTAAAGTTGTATGACATGTTATGAAAGGAAAAATGTTTTTGAAGAAGAAAGGATATTTTCCTCAAGAATGGAGTTCAAGTGTTTTATCAAAATTATTTTCCATCTAAGATAATAAAGGGTTCTGTTTTATCCCTATTATTAAATTGATTTGTTCATGTTGTGATGGAATTATTTTTATGAATTCCTTTATCTTATATGAATTGATTTATGATGTCATGATGTTTCAAGAATCCCATTTTGTTACATGTGTTATGCGATGATGTATGTTTTATGATTATGTGGCACACATAAGAAAGGATTCATTATAAGATGGGTGGGACCTATATCTCCCTCCAATGCATTGGGTAATGATTTTATATCTCATGAGATAGACATGGCTAGAACGGAAGGTTATTTCGGTTCAGTGATACAGGACTGAAACGAGGAGTGAACTCGGTTCAGAAAGGGACTTTGTCCACTAAGATAGTCTTGGAAATGAGTCATGACTAACAAGAAATGATTTTCCATGATTATGTGTGCATGCCACAAATTTTATGTTATGATTATGGGGATCTCATTTTCACTTCTATGAATTATTCCATGATAAGATATTATGATCTCTTTTGCAGGTTTTGATTTTCAAAAAGATATGATATGATTTTTATTTCCTTTATTTGCCCTTGCTGAGCATTTGAGATCACCCTTTTATGTTTTCTTTTCCCCAGGTCAGGAAGATGGATATTAAGTAGAATATGCTAAAAGGGACCCTAGATATGATGAAATAAATGGGAGACACCGTAGAAGATTTATGAACCAGTTGTCTATGTTTCCCAGTTTCTAAAGACACTATACCTATACGGTCCTTTGTGGTTTTGTCATATGTTGTAATAAGTGTGCTTCAATTTTGAAGTATTAAAAATGTATGTAAAGTATGGGTCGTTATAGTTGGTATCAGAGGGAGGTTATAGTCAACCTTTGGAAACTAGGATATGAAAGCCTTAGTAAAAACCCTAAGGATAAGTCTAAGCATAGAACACAATCTTAGAAATGGCCATGAATAACCTAGGATAAGACCTTAAGCATGAAAATTTTATTCTTGAACTATGTGGTTTCCTATTATAATTAGTGTTTCTCACACTATTATTCTTGGTTTTAGTCAATGGCTGGAACCCGAAGGAACCGTGTTAATGCGGAATGCGATGGGCAATGCAATGATTGTCCCCCTGAGCAACCAAACGATATGGGAGCTGGAATGAAAAATCTTGTAGCCATGCTCACACAACTTTCTCAAGCTATGAATCATGCAGGATTTCCAAACGAGCAAAGGAGGGAGCAACATTCTGTTGAATCTTTCATGAGGCAGCGTCCACCTTCTTTCAGCGGGTCTACTGATCCATTAGTTGCTGAACAATGGATTAGTACTACTGAAAAGATATTTTCAGTTCTTCAATGTTCTGAGCATGATAAAGTCATCCTAGCAGTGTATCGTTTGGAAGGAGATGCGGATCAATGGTGGAATCTTGTTAAGAATACGAGGCAAAGGGATGAAATTGAGTCTATGGAATGGGACGAGTTCAAGAACTTATTTTTCAATAAGTACTTCCCTCGTATTCTCCGAACAAAGATGGAGAAAGAGTTTCTTGAACTGAAGCAAAGGGATGATGAATCTGTTGGTACCTATGAAGCAAATTTTACAAGACTTGCAAGGTACGCTTCTGGTATTATTATCCAACCTGAGAGTAAGATCGATCGATTCTTTAGTGGATTAAAACCAAGTCTTCGAAGGGCGTTAGCCATAAGAGACTTCAATAGCTATGAGGAAATCGTTCGATGTGCTCTCAAAGTCGAGATGGAGATTGGAGTAACCCATCAGTCACATGGGTTTGATAAGAAGAGGAAGATGGAATTCAAAGGAAACTCTAAGGAGCACACTGAAAAGAAGATGAACTTTCCCTTATGCTCAAAGTGTGGAAAGAAACATGGAGGGAGTTGTCTTAAAGGGACAAGTAAATGTTTTAAATGTGGAAAGGAAGGTCATCGGGCATTTGAATGCCGCGATAATGGGAAGAAGATGTCTAATGATGCAAACAAAGGAAGGGATACACAGAATGAACCTACTACACTTCAATGTTTCAAGTGCAAGGAGATGGGGCATTATGCCAATCAATGCCCAAATCCAAGGGTTGATGATGATGGTCGACGTCAACAAACTCTTAAGGCTAAAGACAAAGGAAAGTCACATGCAATTTCTATCAGCGATGTGGAGTACGATAACGATGTGGTGAAAGGTACACTTACCATCCACTCTAAAGTAGCAAATGTTTTATTTGATTCTGGATCCACCCACTCTTTTATTTTTGAAGACTTTTCTAAGGGTATCACTGTATTACCTCAACAATTAGATGTTGAGTTAGCTGTGACAACACCTAATGGCACATCAATCGCATCAAAAGTTTATAATTCTTCTCCGATTGAAGTTTGTGGGAAAGTGCTTCCTGCAAATCTTGTGATCCTTCCTTTAGTGGAATTTGATGTGATTCTTGGCATGGATTGGCTTTCTCTACATGGAGCTCATATCGATTGCCAAAGAAGGGAAGTCACATTTCATATTCCAGATCAATCTACGATCGTCTATCAATGCAAGGATGAACATAACCTTCCAGTGGAAATTTCTTCCATCTTATGGGTATTGATTCCACTAAATGAAGGTTATTTATCTCAAATGGTTGGTGAGAAACTCACGATTAAGAATATGCCCATTGTACGGGAGTTTGATGATGTCTTTCCGGAGGAATTACCGGGTCTTCCACCAAATCATGAAGTTGAGTTTTCAATAGAACTCGTACCGGGTGCTTTGCCTATTTCAAAGACACCTTATAGAATGGCCCCAATTGAGTTGCAGGAATTGAAGAAGCAACTCCAAGAGAATCTAGATAAGGGATTCATACGCCCTAGTGCGTCACCTTGGGGAGCACCTGTTCTATTTGTTAAGAAGAAAGATGGATCAATGAGACTCTGCATTGATTACCGAGAACTTAACAAGATCACTATCAAGAACAAATATCCTCTCCCACGCATTGATGACTTATTTGACCAACTACGCGGAGCTCAATACTTTTCCAAGATTGATCTTCGTTCAGGGTATCATCAATTAAGGGTCAAAAGGGAGGATATACCAAAGACGGCTTTCCGTACAAGGTATGGACACTATGAATTTATAGTGATGTCATTTGGTCTTACTAATGCCCCTGCTATCTTCATGGATCTAATGAATAGAGTCTTTAGAGACTATCTTGATCAATTTGTGGTAGTCTTTATAGACGATATTCTTGTCTATTCAAAGAGCAAGGAAGAGCATGAAGATCACTTGAGAATTATATTGAAGACCCTGAGCAAGGAGAAGCTTTATGCCAAATTTACCAAGTGTGAATTTTGGCTTCAAAAAGTTGCATTTTTGGGTCATATAATCTCAAAAGAGGGGATATCTGTGGATCCAGCAAAAACAGAGGTTATCGAAAGATGGTCAAGACCAACAACAGTAACTGAGATCCGAAGTTTTCTTGGTTTGGCTGGATATTATCGACGTTTTGTAAAATATTTTTCACGATTATCTAATCCAATCACCAAGTTGACTCGGAAAGGAGTTAAGTTTTTCTGGACAGAGGAATGTGAAGAGAATTTCAAGGAGTTGAAAAGAAGGTTATCCAGTGCACCTGTGCTCACACTGCCTTGTAGTGGAGAAAGGTTTGTGATCTACAGTGATGCATCCAAGAAGGTATTGGGGTGTGTTCTTATGCAAAATGATATGGTGATAGCTTATGCCTCACGACAGTTGAAAATCCATGAGCAAAATTACCCAACACATGATTTGGAGTTGGCTGCGGTAATCTTTGCATTAAAGATTTGGAGGCATTACCTTTATGGTGAAAGGTGTGATATTTATACTGATCATAAAAGTTTAAAGTATATTTTCACACAAAAGGAGTTGAATATGCGTCAAAGAAGATGGTTGGAGCTGATTAAGGATTATGACTGCTCAATCCATTACCACCCTGGGAAAGCAAACAAGGTGGCAGATGTATTAAGTCGACAAGACCATGCTAGTTTATCCATGATGAGGATCACAAAAGATCCAATATTTATGGATTTACAAAGGATGGATCTTGGAATTATAATGGAAGGGGAAAAATCTTATCTTTCTCAAATGAATGTTCAGCCATCTCTACATGTGAAGATTAAAGAGGCACAGAAAGAAGAGGTCGAGTTACAAAAGAAGGTGAGAAATGTTCCTGAATTCAACCTTGATTGTGATGGGATAATAAAGTTCAGGAATCGGGTTTGTGTTCCTCCCATCCCCGAATTAAAGAATGAGCTGCTGGATGAGGCTCATAGTTCTTCATTCTCTATTCATCCTGGAAGCACAAAGATGTATAGGGACCTGAAAGAGTACTTCTGGTGGGATGGCATGAAAAGAGATGTTGCTGAATATGTCTCTCGATGCTTGGTTTGTCAACAAGTTAAAGCTGAGAGACAGAAGTCTAAGGGGATGTTACAACCATTACCCATACCCGAATGGAAATGGGAAAACATCACTATGGACTTTGTCACAGGACTTCCTAAAACATCCAAAGGCAATAATGCTATCTGGGTCATAGTTGATCGTCTTACAAAGTCTGCACACTTCATTCCTATTAGAGAGGATTTATCTCTAGATCAGCTTGCCAGGATATATGTAAAGGAAGTGGTAAGATTGCATGGAGTACCACTTTCTATTATATCTGATCGGGATCCGAGATTTACCTCGAAGTTCTGGCGAAGTCTTCAGCATACTCTGGATACAGAGTTGAGTTTCAGCACTGCTTATCATCCCCAGACAGACGGTCAGTCTGAGAGAACAATTCAAACCCTAGAAGATATGTTGAGAGCTTGCTCTATGGATTTCAAAGGAGGTTGGGATCAACACCTACCTTTGGTAGAATTTTCTTATAATAATAGCTTTCACTCCAGTATTCAGATGGCTCCTTATGAAGCTCTCTATGGAAAGAAATGCAGGACTCCAACTTGCTGGGATGAAGTTGGGGAAAGAAAGCTATTAGGACCTGATCTCGTTGATGAAATGGCAGAAAAGGTCAGATCTATTCAACAACACATAAGAGCAGCTCAGAGTCGACAGAAAAGTTATGCCGACAACCGAAGAAAAGACCTAGAGTTTGAAGTGGGTGATAAAGTGTTCTTACGAATATCTCCCTGGAAGAGGGTTATGAGATTTGGAAAGAAGGGGAAGTTGAGCCCTAGATATATCGGTCCTTTCGAAATACTGGATCGTGTTGGAAGGTAGCTTACCGATTGGCGCTTCCACCGAATCTCTCTCAAGTTCACAATGTGTTCCATGTATCTCTCCTGAGAAAGTACATACCAGATCCTTCACATGTACTCAGCTCAGAAGTTGTACCGCTGGAGCAAGATCTTTCTTATGAAGAACAGCCGATAGAGATTCTGGATCGTAGCGAAAAAGTCCTACGAAACAAGACCACTCGCTTGGTGAAAGTTTTATGGAGGAACCACCAACTTGAAGAATCTACATGGGAGCTTGAGGATATGATGAGGGAGAATTATCCTCATCTGTTTGTTACAAAGTGACGAATTTCGAGGGCGAAATTCTTTTTAAGGGGGGTAGAATGTAACACCCGAGACATTTATGTTATATAAATCGTCAAAGGAATCTTTTTCTACACAACACTTGCTTGGCTTGCTTTACACGCAATCGCGACCTTCCTCGATAACTTGCGTCGTACGCAATACCGAGTTTCACTAAACAACAATATGCTATTAAAACTAGCCGTTATGAATAGTAATAACCACTTTTTGAAATTTTATAAATTTTATTTTTCAAAATGGACTTCATTTTTGGACTCAGAATATCGAAATTAGCCTAGGGTGAAATTTTGGTATTTTTCTGAAAACTTTCAATTTTTGATGAATAGTGAAACCACTAAGTGGTAGGTTAAAAATTGAATTTTGCATAAAACTTAATTTTACCGCTTCTGTGAATGGAATTTCGAAAATCCGACAGACACGGTTGATATCAGTAAGTAAAATGTGGTTCAATGAGATAAAAATAATTTTTTGGTGAATAGTAACTTTTTACTTTTTTTACCGCGGTTAATAGTAAATAGGGTAACTAAGGGTAAATATGATATTAATATTACCCTAACACATGTCCTAATTCTATTGGACAAGTGTAATTCGACCAAAAACAAACTTAGGAATAAAATATGACCATTTAGGCCCACTTGGATTAGATTAGGACATTTATTATTAATTTATTTAAAGAAGGGTTAAAATAGTTAAAATAAAGGTTTAATAAGTAAATCATTTTTAATATGGGGATATACATAAGATAAATTCTATTTTAAATATTCATTAGAAAGCTAAAAATATTTCCAACATGATGGTATTTTATTTGTAATTTTTAGACATCAAATAATATAATTTATTTATGACACAAAGATGATGCAGTAATTATCTTATTAATGAAATATTGACATAATTGATAATATAAATACCAAAATAAATGTAATTTAAGACTTTTTATGAACTCCACTAATTTTCTAGGTTACTATGATATATTAGTGTTGATTTAATCAACTTGGTTCGAACATATAATTCTGTTATGACTTTCAAAAAAATCATATATCAAATAGTGTCAAAATTGACACAAAATAGTTTTTAAATCAAATATTATATTATTAATTGTTATTTTATTCCTAAAAATCTAAGGTTCGGCCAA
The DNA here is from genome assembly GCA_963277665.1 of Viscum album. Lineage (NCBI taxonomy): Eukaryota > Viridiplantae > Streptophyta > Magnoliopsida > Santalales > Viscaceae > Viscum > Viscum album. The sequence goes on from OY728150.1 coordinate 528,548,727, forward strand.
ATGACTTAGATAAGGATATATATATTAATAATAAACAATTTGGAGTTCGTTTGGCATGTTATAGTAAGTGTATTAACCATATAGTGAAAGAAAACAAAAAGACACGGTAAAAGTTAAATTAATTAACTTAGAGTTAAATCTAATTGATAAGGTTAAAATAATACCCTAAACTTGTCTAAATCCTATTGGTTGATAGGATTTCGACCCATCCCCACTTTATCTTCGAAATAAGACCCTTTGGAACCATTATAAACCGATTTTGACTTTAATATAAAATAATATTTTGAGATATTCCTAAGGTGCCCCTCTCCTCCCTTATAAAAGGGCACCTCCTCCCCCTCCTCCTCACACAAATTTGAGCACTAAAGCTCGGCCAACCCCTGCCATTTTCTCCTCTCCACTTCCCTAGAATAATCCTAGAGGTCCTGGTCTTCTCCAAAGACCAATCTTAGTTCCTTAAGTGGAGGATTCAAAGAGGCGTTCCAAAGAAGAGGTAATATCCATTACCGATCTTTTCAATTTCTTTCTTCTTCAACTTCTTCTTCTTTAGTTGTTTCATGATAAAGTAATAACATCAGTATTACTTACATACTGATATGTTATTATAAATATGAAACAACCCTAATTCACCTTCTATCCATCCTACGGAAAAAATGAAATCACCGTGCGTGCGTACGTACGGAATACCGTCTCCACGCCGTGGTGTAATCTATTTTCCACCATCACCTTACAAGGATGGGTATAATGGTGTAATGAGTAACTATATATGATTATTATGAAGTAATATTGATACTGAAATAATATATATATATATACTCCAATACAATTCCACGATCATAGGAACGATATCATCACTCGTACGTACGTACGGAATACCGTCTCCACGATGTGATGCGACTCGTTCTACATGATCTTCATTTCATAATGATTATATAAATGAATTGAATGAATAAATATGATATATGTTACACTAATACCATTCTGGATATAAGGAATCTATAACCTTAAAAGAAGAATAAGAATGTATTCGGCAAAACACGCATAAGAACAAAAGGCAATAAAGACCCGAGTAACAAGTAACCATGAAATATTACTATCAAGAAGCTAAGAATATGAACATATATGATATCATATCAATATGTATGATTCTGGAATAAGTCAATAACATTATCTAAACCATTATACAGGAGCTTCGGACACGTACAAAGCAAATTGGACTTAAGGTAAGGGAAATATCACAATCTCATTTTTATCCAAGATTGTTTATTCGTAAGTATTTACTGGGGTGTATTTTATCATCCACATCCATGTTTCATCAATATGTAATATTATTTCCATCCACCTACAATTGTTTAAATCCATTTTTACCCTTCGTTGAGTTTTTAGTAATATGTATGAAAGGAATCTTTTTTCGTTTTTCGTACGAGGTACTTTTTGACTTTTCCGACAAAAGTACGAAGAATGTTTTTTTTAACTTATACGGCATGAATGGATTTTTAAAACATTATTTCCAAGAAGCTTCCTTTAGAAGTTTTCAAGTTTATTTTTAATCAAATTATTTTATTTTAAAGTTGTATGACATGTTATGAAAGGAAAAATGTTTTTGAAGAAGAAAGGATATTTTCCTCAAGAATGGAGTTCAAGTGTTTTATCAAAATTATTTTCCATCTAAGATATTAAAGGGTTCTGTTTTATCCCTATTATTAAATTGATTTGTTCATGTTGTGATGGAATTATTTTTATGAATTCCTTTATCTTATATGAATTGATTTATGATGTCATGATGCTTCAAAAATCCCATTTTGTTACATGTGTTATGCGATGATGTATGTTTTATGATTATGTGGCACACATAAGAAAGGATTCATTATAAGATGGGTGGGACCTATATCTCCCTCCAATGCATTGGGTAATGATTTTATATCTCATGAGATAGACATGGCTGGAATGGAAGGTTATTTCGGTTCAGTGATACAGGACTGAAACGAGGAGTGAACTCAGTTCAGAAAGGGACTTTGTCCACTAAGATAGTCTTGACAATGAGTCATGACTAACAAGAAATGATTTTCCATGATTATGTGTGCATGCCACAAATTTTATGTTATGATTATGGGGATCTCATTTTCACTTCTATGAATTATTCCATGATAAGATATTATGATCTCTTTTGCAGGTTTTGATTTTCAAAAAGATATGATATGATTTTTATTTCCTTTATTTGCCCTTGCTGAGCATTTGAGCTCACCCTTTTATGTTTTCTTTTCCCCAGGTCAGGAAGATGGATATTAAGTAGAATATGCTTAAAGGGACCCTAGATATGATGAAATAAATGGGAGACACTGTAGAAGATTTATGAACCAGTTGTTTATGTTTCCCAGTTTCTAAAGACACTATACCTATACGGTCCTTTGTGGTTTTGTCATATGTTGTAATAAGTGTGCTTCAATTTTGAAGTATTAACAATGTATGTAAAGTATGGGTCGTTATACATGTACCCAGTAAGATCATGAGATGTAAAACATTTCCTAATTTATTTCATGGAGATAACCAAACCTCCAATTTTATATAAATGATATATTTATATGTATTACTTAAGAATAAGAAATAATTTATCATTCCTCCAAATATAAATTAACTGATTGAAAAGAAATGGGTTTCAAGATGATTTTCATAAAATGTCATCATAAGCTATAAAATTAAATAAGTCGGATGGTACCATTAGTATATATCTCTAGTAAAGAATAATGTTCATCAATGGATGTAGACATATATTAAAAAACATTAATTAATGCTTTTGAAATATGATTTCTTGATAGGAATAAATCAATTTTTTTTATTTGTGGTTTTTAGTAAAAATTCTAAAAAATACCATAAAATTGGAGTAGTATTTTCTTTAAATAACCATATAATGATGTAAAGTAATCTTCTTAATGAATAACAATCATTATGGTGGTCAAGGGTAGTGAAGAAATAAACATAAAAATCACTTTTTACACCATTATAATGAATGAAAATATTGATCCATGTGGAAAAAAACTAAAAATATGTCTTTATAAACCTTTATAATAAATTTATAGTTATTTGGATATAATCGTAGACAATCACCCTAGTTTATAAGAGACTATTCTTGAAATAAAAAAAATCACAGACATGGTAGAAAAATATTCTCATACTAAGATAAAACATAAGGTTGACTTCTCTTTTAAGCTTAATTTTTAGTTGATTTGTGAACCAAAGTTGAAATAAATTATAATAATAGATTTAAATACCCAAAATAACTAGTTTAAATAAAAGGTATAGGTTTTAAGACTCTGAGAGAGAGTATACAGTTCCCCCACCATAAATTTAAAAATAAACAATCGTGATAAAATGTAATATTTCCACAGAAACCCTTACCTCAGTCTACCACTAAATTAAACATGAACAAACATACTATATAATAAATTTAATTTATTTTAAAACCATATTAGTACTATACTTAAATTTATCATACAATATATTATTCACTTAAAAAAAATTATTACACTTTTTTTAATGATTCTTTTTAAAATTCGGTATTTGGGTGACAATTGTTCCATTTTATATGTAAGTTTTACTTAAACAGTTATGATCCTTTCACATTGTTCATAGTTATTAAATATTATCTATTTAATAAATGTAAAATTTATTTATTAAATAGTATTTTATAGAAATTTATGTAGTGAAATGATGAAAAATTATATACATCGCTTCGTGGATGAAGTAGTCCACACATACACAAATGAATTGTTTCCATTTTTTAAGATATTTAATGAATGGTATAAAATAATTTATATTTATAGAAATATAATTATTTAATAGATTTAATATTTATTCATTAAATCCATATTTATAACCATCTATATGGGGTGGTGATAAAAAATGGAATACATCACTTCGTGGAGTCAGTAGTCCACATGTATGTATGAACGACATTTTCATTTTCCATTAGATGGAAAGGTGGTATATAATGATTAATCCATAGATATAATAAAATTTTGAATAATTAGGATATTTATTTCATTATATTTATGTTATTTTATAATATTTACAGGAGGTTTAAAAAATAAACAAGAATGAACTCAAATGTGTTGATTACCTCTTCCATGGGTACCCTCGTTTTGATCTCACTTTAAACCTTCTTATGTGGGTCTTTCAATGATATAAGAACCTCTATGTCATGGATAATATTTTATAGAATTTCTTTTTAAACATATTGGTCTATATAAGGTTTCTAATGTGTGTGAATAAGTGAGGTATAAAGGGATCTTTATATAAGTGAGAGAAGTGCCACCCATGTAAATTTAAAAAAATATTAAATATAATAAATGGAATTATCAATGATAACAGCTTAAATTTATCCTAATTTTAATTACTGGGTAACAGGAGGTTACCTTACATTCAACTAATCAAATTAATATAGTATTTTTGTGATATTTGAAGCCTCATCCCTTAGTTTAACACTCTTTAGCCCATTTTAACCCTTAACGTGATGATATATCCTTTACCATGGAAACTATTATTTATGATTAAAAATAAAATTAACCTTATAAAAAAATTTGGATATGATGATTAGAGATATAGAATACATTTTATTATATTCAATTTTTAATAATGGCAGTAATGAATTCCAATATCCACGTATAAAACACATAAAATCCATTTTTAGAAAAATATTATTTATTTTGGAAGAACAAAATGTATTTCTTATTATTTATTTCCTAGTAATAAAAAAAATAAATGTTAATTTATTTAATTAAATATATTATCTATAAATTTAATTAAAATCATTAATCTATATTTTTAGTTTAATTTTTTTAGATAAAAATAAATTATTCACCAATAAATAGTTTTCTAAAAACATTATATTTTTACCTTTAAATTACTTTTTCTTCATTTATAAGCATTTAATAGTCAATGTGTAGATGATAATTTATATATATATATAATTTTCCATATGTTTGATACATTAAATAATAGAAATTATATTTTACATAAAAAAATATTTAATGAAAAATATTGGTAAATAAACAATTTATTTTTAGCCAATAATTATTAGACTAGAATTTATTATCATTACATAAAAAATTTATAAATGAAATTAATTTATTTTAGTATTTATTAATTCAATTTCATCAATAAAATTTTCTTATATCATTCCTAAAAAGTATTAAATTTTAAAAAATTACAATTATACATAATAGTCGAAAACTATCTCATTATAATTGATTTTATATTATTAAGTGATTTTTAACACTTTTATTTTACAAAGTAATTTTTTTTAAATTTCATTTAACTATCTAGTAATTTATTTAATTTTATATTTATATAAGAAGTATTAAAATTATTTTTTTTCTTGAATCACAAAGTATTTAACCCATAAAATTTATTTTAATGGAAAATAAATTCCAAATTCATGGGGTGTTACAAATAGACCTTTCAGAAGTAACATTAGTATCATTGGTCAACACATCAGAATCACTATTTTTTTATTCTAAAATATTGGATTTACTTTCTATAAATTTTAAATCAAATGATTCTATAATATTATGAATTATATTAATACAAAATCTATAGCTCATTCTATTTGATGAATATCATATGATTATTTCATCCTTAATTTTCAAAATAAATTTTTCTTAGGATTTATTTTTGTTCTTGATTAAATAGTGATTCCTAAAAACCTTGAAGTACATCTTTATGGATTTATTTTTTATAAAATATTGTTTGATTTTGTTCATAAGGACCGACCTCTATATACTTTATGATTATATAGATTCATGGTTTTGAATATTAATAAATTGTTTATCACGTCGTGATTGTTCTTCTCTATTAAAATATCTATTAAAATCTCATATGTGTACTTATTTCAGTGAAATATAATATTAGTTCACTACTATGATGATAATAAATAAGTACAACAAAATTATTATTAAGTATATGTTATATGGATAGAAAAAATAATTTAATACGGAATAAGTGGTACGTGATATCAGGGGTGGAGACTCAAAGGTCTTTGAGACACTCTCTCATGGTGTACTCCCTTAGTAAAATTAAGAGTAGAGATTATGAGAACATTCTCTACCACTAGGAAATCCAAATTCATATGTTTCATTTGATGTATCTATCTATAAAAATGGGTAATGGTCCTTATAAATTAAGATTATTATAAATTCTTAACATGAGTCCTGTACTATGATTTAAAACCAAAACCATGACCATATAAGTTAGTGAGATATATATTGTGTCAGTTGTGTCATCAATGATATGTATTAATAAATAGTTATTAGAAGGATTTGAACTTTTTTTATTTAGAAAAAGTAGATATCTTAGACCAATTTATGGGAATGGAACTACCTAATTAAGCAAGTGTCCATGAGGCTCTATCAGCAAGTTCCTTTTTGGAAAGTCAAATAAAGAGACATTAAGTACATAGTTTGATGACACTAGAATGAAACCTATTTAATTAGACATATCAAGACAGTGGGATTATATTACATGGTTTACATTCATTTGGGTTTTTTGTTTATTATGACATTTAACTCCTTTCACTATGGTCATCGTATTGTGTTTATAGATATTATCCATAGAATTTATGATATTATTTCGAATGTCGCTAAGAAAGGGGCCTACATGGTCACATGCTAAGCATGTCCAGGACCTCTGTTAAATGTTTTATGAATTTAACATATTGGATAAATTTTATTCACATAGTAGTTTGATGATTATTAATCTTTTTTATTGAAAACATTCCATAAAATGTTATTTAAGAGATTAAATATATTAGTTAAATATTTAAAAATATTTCTTTTTTATTTTTATGGATATAATTTTTTAATTTATTAGAGATTAATTTAGTTTTTTTATTTATATAAATAAATACTAATTATTTAGGGATTAATATATACTAATGAGGTTTTATGGGGAAAGTTAACGGTCAAACTAGGAATCATATATTAAATATAATTTTTTTTAAATTTATTTATCTAAAAATTTAGTACATGTCATGTAAAAAAATAATATATTATTATTATTTGTAAATATGTTTTTGAGTAATTAGTTTGTTGGTTAATGGATTTTGTGTAATTTAAAACACTAATCAAGCTCTATAAATACCTTGTTATATCACTTTCTAGGTTTAATCAGAATATATCCACCATTGTTCATATCTATTTTTAGTGGTAACCATCTCAAGGTCTAGAGATCTCTTGATGTGGCCATAAATTTACATGAATTGCCACATCATTTATTAATTTTTTTAATCATTTAATTAAATATTTTTGATATTGTTACTAATTAATTTAAGTTTTTAAATTTAATAATTAAAATAATTAATTAATAAATTTTTATCATTAGTTTTGTATTTTAATATTTTAAAATCATTATTTATTTATTTATTTATTTTTCTTTATAATTATTTAATTTTTAATTATAATTAATAATTTTATCCTCGTCCCTTTATAATTTTTAGTCTTTTAATTAGTCTATTGATTAATTATTTAAATTAATCTTTAATGTTTTAATTTTGCATTGATTTTAATTTATAAAGTTTAATATGTAATGAAATTTCAAATTTTAATTCAATTTTAATGATATATTTCAATTTTATTTTCTGAGTATTAAATCATTTATAAGTTCTCTTTAATAATTATAGTTTCTAATTTATTTTTAGTCTTTAAATTTTAATTGAATGTTAATAAAATTAATTAATTATTCAGATGTTTTTAATTTTTTATCTTTCCATTCTTATTAATTCTTAATTTCATTTAATTAAGATTTTTTTGTGTTTTTTTATTTTAACTTTGATTTTTTTGTTGTAGAAAGTCTATAGTGACTCGAGTCACTAATCCCATTTTTTTAGTAACCGTTCAATCCCCTACTGATGCCCCTTATTGTGACTCACTGATACCCCACGAACTAATTCTTTGACTCACTGATCCTTCCTTCATCTACCGACACTTTAAGCACCATGACTTACTAACACCAAGGACATACCGACGTCACCCATCTCTTCATCATCTCACCGTTGCTCTATCTCACCGATGATGTCTCCCATTTCTCTAGTGCTCTTCCCACTGACCTACCAACACTGTAATTGTTCCATCTGTGAGCTACAGATGGTAGTATTATCGACCTGGTGACAGCATTGGAATCCTCTAACTCGCCACTCACTATCTCTTTCGCGAACCTTCATCTACCACAGATATGAAAATCTGACTCATTTCCAAATCTAAAGAACCATAAATCACCACCACTGAGTAGATCAACCACTTCAAGGACCCTCAAGATCAACTTTTCTATCCAGATATGAATAAACTAGAATAATCAAATCCACTAACCACAAGATCTTTGAGCACTTCAAATCTGCTACCACCGTGGATGGAGGTTGAGGCTGAGTCGCGCCGCACAGATCTGAGGCCCGATTGAATCCTCTGGTCACCATCGTCACCACCAGCCGGTGTCGAAGGGGATATCACGAGTCATGTTAAGGAGGAGATCGAACTATCACTTTAATCTTTTATCTCCATTAACTATTGTGAGGTGGAGTAAATTCATGAGGTTCCACTGATGTCGTTGCGTAGAGGATCTTTGGGAAGGAACCAGAATCCTCCCTCTAAGCGCTGAATAAGGGGGGGGAGAATAAAAAATAAAGAAAATAAAAATAAAAAAATATATAATTAATAAAATAATTAAATAAAAAAATATTTATAATAATAATATAAAAAATTAATGAAAAACTAAAACCAATATAATATATAGATAAATAAATAAACTTGAATAATAAAAATAACTAATTTAAAATTAAAAATACTGTTTAATTAAAATAATTTAAATGTTATAATTTCATAACCTTAGTAATTTAATTTAAATATTTTAATTATAATTATAATTTAACTTTTTTATTATAATAAATAATAATAATATTTAATAAATTAAATAATTATATTAATTATATAATATTTTTTACATCCTAAAATAATAATATTTATGTTATTTTATAAATATTTTAAAATATTAACTTTAATAATCTTAACAATTTTTTATTTAATAATTTTTTTAAATAAAATAAAATATATAATCAATTAAAATATTTATCAATAATTTAATAAAAACTAACTATAAATATTTACTTTATACAAATATATCATTAATCTAAAAATAATAATTAATTGTTTAAGTAGTTTTTTATTTAATATTTTTATTATTTTAAAAATCATGTTAAACATTCTTTTTTTTCTTTTGAAGATGCATTCAGGAGTGAAAATATCATCCAGGTGCATCCCAATAACCATTGAGAATTTAGTTACATGGGAGATGCTAAAGACACATGGGTGGCAGGACAAAAACATATATCTGTGCAGTGTGAAAGTGAAAGACCTACCTAAGTAGGTAGAAACCGTTGGTTTTGAGAAACAGATGATGGAAGATTTAAAAATTCAGTAGCAGTATAAGGATTGATAATTCATTTATACACCCAACATTTGACACTAATCGTTCCTATGACACCCAGGATAGCAGGATAACTTGGAGAACTTCTTCTTGGAGACTTGAGGACCTGCAGAGCTATCCAATTGTAGTTTATAGGGGAGATCTCTTTTCTACTATTATTACCTGTCTCTTTGATGTTTATTTTTACTATAATTGGATATTATTTTTAACTCAATTGTTGGATCGAATATATAGATATATATGTCTATTAGATGGAAAAATACAAGAGGGGGGTGAATTGTTGGTTTAAAAATCTTTGAGTTTTAGCAACAAAGAGATTAGTTTAAATGATCTTAAACTAATACAAATACAAACACCCACAATTGTATTGAATATAAAAGGTATGATGTATTGTAATACTAATGTAATGTGAAACAATTTTATTTAAGATGAACACAATAATCAGAGTAATACAAAGATGAATGATTCTACCTTAAAGCATATAGAATCAATCAATACAATATGTAATAGAATGATTGTAATTGAAACAATTACAATTGAATATGTAAATAAGAAAGGAAACTATACAAATTCCTTTCTAATACAAGTAACAGCGGAAATGTAAAAGTATTACAATTCTTTTAACCCAAAGAGAAGGGTTATCCTTTCACTTAGGATAAAAGGTCTGTCTCACCAACACCTTGGTGAGCCCTCGATACGATGATCGGCACGTCTGTCTGCCTATCCCCGACAGCCCTCGATACGATGATCGGCACGTCTGTCTGCCTATCCCCGGCAGCCCTCGATACGATGATCGGCACGTCTGTCTGCCTATCCCCGGCAACCCTCGATATGATGATCGACACGTCTGTCTGCCTATCCCCGGCAGCCCTCGATACGATGATCGGACGCACAAGGCTGATGAGAGAAGTCACGGTGTCTCTCTCTAGAATCTTGGTAGTTCACGAAGTCTCTTCATTCATTTCACCATTTATTATTGTACTCTTAGCTTCAAATGACCTCCTATTTATAGGACTCGGTTTCCAACGGTCATGTTGCCTCCAACGGTCATATTTCTCTGAAAAACTCGGAGGGACTTGGACACCTGTCATCATAACGGTCATATTGAAACAGAAAGCATGACATCGTTTTGATTAGTTTGTAACTAACTCAACGACATCATATTGGTTGAAACAGGATATATATATTGATAAGCAATGGTACGATTCATATGAAATAAATTATTTTGACAAAGTACCAAAAAAAGTAAAGAACATCTGAATAGCAGAGTCAGTACGATACGATTGATAGAGTCAGTACGATACGATTGACAGAGTCAGTATGGTATGATTGACAGAGTCAGTACGATATGATTGACAAAGTCAGTACGATCAGTATTGTACGATACGATATGGTCAGTACGATCAGCATTGTACAATACGATAAACATGATAGAAGACAATTGTAATTTACAAAATATGATAGAATACATTTGTGATTTCCAAAACATGATATAGAAGTCAAAAGAGGACTTTTGACTCAAAAATCTCCCCCTTTTTGGAAAGTAGAACACACAAAGTAAATGTAACAAGAAATACTTATCTCCCCCTGAGTTATTGGAAACTCTTCTGAATAAGAAATTGAATACAACTAACTCCCCCTTAGGTATGGACTTTCCTAAGGATTGTATTCGTAGATTTTCCTTAAGAGTGTTGTAAAGCATTCTTCCCCTTTATAAAACATTCTCCCCTTTGTAAACATTCTCCCCCTTTGTGATTTACAAAAAGAAAGAAATAATCTTGAATTGTCTGAAGGAGTTAGTAAATCAATACAAGACAATGGATAAAAGAAAAGGATCATAAAAGCCATTACAAAACAAAGACAAGTTCCAGAGGAAAAAAATACAACAATAATTTGTTTTCTCTTTCCTTCTCCTTCTTTATAAGCTCATGAAGAACAACTTTCATCTTCTTGATCTCCTTCTTGTCTTCAGAAATTGATTCACCCTGAGTTTTGAGAAACTCTTGTTGGTCCGCAAAAATCTGATCTTGATTTCTGATAGTCTCCTCTTGGACTCTGATTACTTCTTCAAGGGTATCAATTCTGTTTTGAAAATTCTTTTTATCTTCGGATAACATAGAATTTTGATTCTTCAGCAAGACCATTTCATCCTTGAAAGATGAAACCTTCGAGAATTTAGATTGAAAAACATTCATTCTCTCTTGCAAATCTTTCACTGAAGGAACATCGGCTCTTTGAGAAGACAAAAGATTCAACCTTTCAACCGTTTCTCTATCAAGATTGTTGAAAGAAATTGCAAGCTCATTTGATAACCTTCTTATATCTTCAATAGCTATTTCATGATCATTGATTGAGCTCTCTGTTTTGTACGACCACTTGGTCAACTTATTACAGGCCTTCTTATGAGCAACCGAACTTTCTGAAAGAACATTCAAATCGGCTTCAACTGACAAAACTTTCTTCCTCAACTCTTTTACGAAGCCAAACTTCTTCTTTTGATCGTCAGTAATAAAATCAATCTTCCCTTCCAGCCTCGGGAAATAAGGAATGGCCTTCTCAACTCTTCTCAAAACATGAAAAATATAATCACTCTTCTTGAGAGAGATTGTATGTTCTGAATTAGTATCTTTATCGTACGATGCTAGTTCATAAGATCTGCTTGAGTCAACAACTGGCTGTTTTCCTTTTTCTTTTTCTTTCTTCTTTCTTTCTTCTTCCACTTTGTCACTAATGACAGCAACTTTATCAGAGTGAGAGGACTGAGCACCTTGATTTTCTTGAGATGAAATTCTGTCCGGAGATCGAGCTTGGTCGGTATGAGGAGTTTGTTGAACACCTTCACTCAGCTTTTGAACCGATTCCTCTCTACTCTTCTTTGAACTTTGAAGAAATTCTAGAAGAAAGTATCTTTCTTCTTCTACTTCTTCTATCTCTTCCATCACTTGTTTTTGTTTTCCTTTCTCAGGGAGACTCTATATGATGGGCTCTTTGTGCACTTCTTCTGATAGTTTAGCACTAGCTTCCTCTACTTCTTTCAAGACTTTAGAGACATCAAATTCCTGAGCCTTTCTTTTCAAAAGAACCTTCTTCTTCTTTTCAGCCTGAAGGGTTTCTTCTACCCTTACTCTTTCTGAAAAAGCCTCAGCAGGGTCAAGACCAAACTTCGGATCACCTTCCTTTCTCTGTTCCTTATCCTTTATCCATTTGGCTACAACCTCCTTACTGTACCTCGGCTTCTTCTTGGGCTTTGAACTGGTTTGCGGATCAGATTTTTGAGTAACTCCAGTAGATTGAATGTCTTTGGCTGGCATAGGTGCCGATTGATTCTGTGCCAATTCAGCTTCTACATCTCTGACAAAAAGTTTTGAATTCGGATCAAAACAAACATTCAGCTTTTTCATCGTACTTTTGCTAATCCAAGAAGGCTTCAGATCTATAGGGTTTCCTTTCAAAGTAATGTTACAAAACTTCATACTCTCGAAAATGAACTTCGTAAGGATAGCTGGATACATAATCATCTGGGATTTAATCCCTCCTGTCTTGACATTCTTAATGGTTTCAAAAACATACCCCATGAGATTCACTTTTCTCATATTCACAAGATAGTCAAGCATAAAGCTATCAGAAACTTTTAGAGTTTCTCTATCCCCTTTCCTTGGGATAAGAAAACCTTGCTTCCATAAAGTGACAAAACGATTGTCCGGTGAAAGATGAGACACTTTTCTCTTTTCTTCATTAATAACAAACAAAGTCTTTTCAGCACTTTCTCTATTAAATATACCAACTTCCTCTGGTAGTTTGTGCGATGGACAGAAAGAATCCCCTTCTACAGAAACATTCAGAAAATGTGCCGCTTGTTTCACAGACATAGACAATTTTCTATCATACATAGCGAAATTGATAGTTATATCTTTGTCGAAAGAAACAGTTTTGTAAAATTGAAAAACTTCATCAAAAAGAACCAGATCTTGAGAATCAGGCTTTTCAACACACAAATGTTCCCACCCTTGAAACAAAATGATCCTCCTGATTGTGGAATCGTACGTATCGAAAAAGTCCCGAGATACTAACCTTTCTCTATTAAAGTGTTTCTCTGTAAAAGTCTTTGAAGACATTTCTGAGGGAGTGTTAGCAGAGGATTGAGACATAAAGGTGATGCCGATGAGAATATCGTACGATGATTTATAGCTGGTGGAGCAGAGCTTCGCCTGAAATCCTGAAAAACCAATGTGGGTTTGGGGAGGGGAGGGGGCTATTTATAGGCGATAATGGGGAGACGTTTGATCTTCTACGGTCTAAAAAGGTTGACCGTTGATCTTCTATGGTCAAGATTAGAGAAAACCAGATTAATGGTTAGGATTAAAACAAAGGAAAAAAAATTAAAAAAAATGAAAAATACCTGTCTGAGAACGTAAGGTAATTGTTGGTTTCGATAGATTTCAAAAGAAAATACAATCGTACGAAATAAAATACAAAAGAATTATCAAACGACATGCCGATGGAAAACAAATTCAATACTATCATCGGTCGATTAAATACCATGATTGATTGATATGATGGAAAAGAGACTCAATACCATCATCGGTCGATTCAATATCATGATTGATTGATACGATGGAAAATAAATTCAATACCATCATCGGTCGATACGATGGAAAAGAATTTGATTACCATCATCGGTCGATACGATGGAAAAGAATTTGATTACCATCATCGATCGATACGATGGAAAAGAATTTGATTACAATCATCGATCGATAGTAAATGATACTATAAAACTGTCAATATGATAAACAGAAGAAAAAAAATGAATGAAATGATAAAACTGTCAATACGATAAACAGAAGAAAAAAATGAATGATACAATAAAACTGTTAATACGATAAACAGAAAAAGACACACATATTGAGAGAGTAAATAGTTAAAGATCATAAGATAAAAAGAAACATAAAGACATAGAAAGAAATGTCCTCCCCCTTTCTACGAGGAGTTTCTTACTATTAGGAGAGATGTAAAACAGGAAGTAGATATGAATGATTATTTTAATTTAATCATTCCTAGATTCTGTTTTATAAATTCAAATCTATCAGAAGGTAAAGGTTTTGTAAAAATGTCAGCAAGTTGTTCTTGTGTTCCGATGAATTGTAAAACAATATCTCCTTTTACAAAAAAAAACATTTGAAACAATATTACATATACCAACAATCATTCCTTGAGCATTATCTCTGAAGGTAACTTTTCCACCTTTTGTTTTGATAACCTTTTCAATGAAATCTTTGTTTCCAGTCATATGTCGAGAACAACCACTATCCATGTACCAAATATTCTTATTGGTACACTTCTCATTTTCCTGAAAAAGAAACAATTAGTTTTTCGGAATCCAAACCTATTTGGATCCAGAAGGGTTAGATAAAAGAATTTTAGGAATCCACATTTGTTTTGCAAAATGAGCGTTATGAAATCCTAAAGATTGAGTTTTGTTAAGAGAACAATTTCTTCTCCAGTGTCCTCCACATTGACACTTAGAACAAAAAGAGGTTTTTTGAGGAACAAAATAGTTGTTACTAAAAACCGGTTTGGAATAAGTATAACCAAGACCAGAACGATTTCTCAAAGGTCTAATTTGAGAATACATCCTGTCAAAGTTTTCCTTTCCATGAGTAAAGTTTGACAAAAATTTTTTCAAGGATAAAATCTCTGACTTTAGTTTTAAAACCAAATTCTTATTTTCCAAAACATTTGAATTTGAACTAAAGTTAGGCTCTAAAATATTTTTCTTTGAAATTACAGTTTCAATATCCTTAGAAAGTTTCTCTTTATCAGATTTAACTTTCTAAAGGGTTTTTAAAATACTTTCAAAATCAGAAGTTTTCACATCAAGATCTTTAGAAAGATCTGATACTTCTTTTGTCAAGATTGAAATTCTAGAATTTGCTTTTTCAAGCCTCTTCTTGAGTTTAGAATTTTTATTTTCAAGTAATTTAGCAAATCTAGAGACTTCTTCAAAAGAAGGTAATGTATTGTCTTCTGATGATGAGGATTCATCATTTGAAGATTCATAATATCTATTATCAGTATAATTTGCATTCAAAGAGACATTTTTAATAGCTTCATCATTATGTACCTTAGCCATGAGACAATGATCGTTAATTGGTAATCTGGATAAGAGTCCAATATTCCTTTGTCCTGATATCTCATATTCTGAAGAATCATATGAGGAATCACTACCACTTGCACTCCACGTATCATTTGCTTTCAAGACTTTCTTTGTCTTATAAAACCTTTTCTTGTTTCTTTCAGAGTGTTTCTCCTTTCTATCTTTCCTCTTCAGTAAAGGAAAATCAGGCCTTATATGTCCTGCTTTCTTGCATTCATAACAAGTTACCTCAAGATCTTTCCTATCCTTCCTATCTTTCTTTTTGAATCTATATTGAAAGTCTTTCTTTCCCACGATGTTGTTCATCCTTCTAGAAATATTGGCTAATTCATTATCCGAAAGATTACAATCACTTGAATCAGATATAACAACTTTCTTGGATTTAGACCTTGTAAGCCTTTCAGGTGTTTTAGCTTTAGATGCAAAGGCTACACTTCCATTCCCATTCTTCTTCTTGTTGAAATCAGCATCTCTCTTCATTCTTGTCTCGTGCTGTAGAAGAGTTCCAAAGAGTTCATCAAGAGTAATATGAGAAACTTTTCTATTTTCATCAATAGTTGTCCTTTTTGACTCCCATTCATTTGGAATTATATCTATAATCTTGTCAACAAGAGCTTCATCATCAAGACATTTTTCTCCCATAGATTGTAAACTGTTGACAATTGTCATAAACGTTTGTTGCACTTTACATACTGGCTCTCCAGAAGGAAAAACAAATCCATGATACTCTGCTCGAAGCATTGCTCTCCTTGTTTCTATAACCTTGGATGTACCAAAATGGGTAACTTCTAATTTCTTCTAAATACAGTTGGCTGCTTCACATGAAGATATCTGACTGTATATATTCCTGGTCATAGAGCATAATAAAGTATTGCGTACCTTGTAATTCAGTTGATATTCTTGCTTCTCTTGGTTGGTGAAAGTACTGACTTCTTTTTCAGGAATTTTGTAACCTCCAGTAAGCATAATAAAATTGTCTACACCAGTATTGATAACGAAAGTCTTCATACGATCTCTCCAATACTCATAATCATTCCCATCAAAGATTGGTGGTCTAGAAGGATTCAGATTGTCTATTGACCCAATATTCATTCCTGCCATCTAATACAACAAAAACTTTTCCACTCCACACGTTAGTGTAGTAAGTATTCAAGATAGTAATAAGAAAGAAATAAATCTAGTAATACAAATCAGTGAAAAACCTCATTTGATACCAATTGTTTGATTTAATATATAGATATATATGTCTATTAGATGGAACAATACAAGAGGGGGGTGAATTGTCGGTTTAAAAACCTTTGAGTTTTAGAAACAAAGAGATTAGTTTAAATGATCTTAAACTAATACAAATACAAACACCCACAATTGTATTGAATATAAAAGGTATGATGTATTATAATACTAATGTAATGTGAAACAATTGTATTCAAGATGAACACAATAATCAGAGTAATACAAAGATGAATGATTCTACCTTAAAGCGTATAGAATCAATCAATACAATATGTAATAGAATGATTGTAATTGAAACAATTACAATTGAATATATAAAGAAGAAAGGAAACAATAAAAATTCCTTTCTAATACAAGTAACAGTGGAAATGTAAAAGTATTACAATTCTTTTAACCCAAAGAGAAGGGTTATCCTTTCACCTAGGATAAAAGGTCTATCTGACCAACACCTTGGTGAGCCCTCGATACGATGATCGGCACGTCTGTCTGCCTATCCCCGGCAGCCCTCGATACGATGATTGGCACGTCTGTCTGCCTATCCTCTGCAGCCCTCGATATGATGATCGGCACGTCTGTCTGCTAATCCCCGGCAGCCCTCGATACGATGATCGGCACGTTTGTCTGCCTATCCCTGGCAGCCCTCGATACGATGATCGGACGCACAAGGATGATGAGAGAAGTCACAGTGTCTCTCTCTAGAATCTTGGTAGTTCACGAAGTCTCTTCATTCATTTCACCATTTATTATTGTACTCTCAGCTTCAAATGACCTCCTATTTATAGGCATCGGTTTCCAATAGTCATGTTGCCTCCAACGGTCATATTTCTCTGAAAAACTCGGAGGGACTTGGACACCTGTCATCATAATGGTCATATTGAAACAGAAAGCACGACATCGTTTTGATTAGTTTGTAACTAACTCAATGACATCATATTGGTTGAAACAGGATATATATATTGATAAGCAATGGTATGATTCATATGAAATAAATTCTTTTGACAAAGTACCAAAACAAGTAAAGAACATCTGAATAGCAGAGTCAGTATGATACGATTGATAGAGTCAGTACGATACGATTGACAGAGTTAGTATGGTACGATTGATAGAGTCAGTATGATACGATTGACAGAGTCAGTAAGATCAGTATTGTACGATACTATATGGTCAGTACGATCAGCATTGTATGATACGATAAACATGATAGAAGACAATTGTAATTTACAAAATATGATAGAATACATTTGTGATTTCCAAAACATGATATAGAAGTCAAAAGAGGACTTTTGAATCAACATCAATATGGTTTTCAGATAAAAAAATCTAGTTTGGGTAATTTAAATTTGTTGGTTATTTCATTTCACAACATTATTTTTTTCTTTAAAAAGACAAGAAGATTCAACTTGTGAAGTTGAATCTGATTCTTAAAATTCAATTTGATTTTTCACCTCAAGAATATTAACTTAAAACTCACCGTTCTTTTGGAGAAAAATATCAAGGATACAACTTTTCTAAATCTAAAATTCATTTCTAATGGATTAAATCGGTGAGATTTATTCCAACATCTTTTACTAAAACTCTTTCTCAGTTTTTTGACTCTATTTGAGGTGAACTACAATGATCATTTAACTGTATGATTAATCTCCTAGAAAATGTTATTAATCAATCATTTTTTAGAGGTTGTGAATTCCATAGTAAATAAATGAAGATGTTTAATTTCCAACTAATAGAGTTAGATTCCCTGGCAACATCTCCTTATTAGAATTTTCACAATATTTTTACCTATTTTTATTTAACTATCTCCTTTACTATTCATCATTACTCTAGTCTAAGATTTAGTTTATAGTCAAACATTGTTTCTCATACTATCTTTATATATAAAAAATACACAAAATATAAATATATTAAAAAAATTAAAAAAATCACCCATTTTTGACACTAGTGGGTTGTTTTGAAAAGATTATTGGTCTCTCATCCTTCCCTATGGTTTTGACCCCACAAACCTATATATAGTAGCAAGTAGGAAAATGAAAATCATAAACATTGACTGGTTCCAATGAAATTCGGGAAAAAAAATTTGAATCGTCATTGAGGAAGGCTTCAAGAAACCATTTTTTAATTCTAAACAAACTCTCCAAAAAAACACTTAAAACCCAAAAATAATTGAAAATTCGAAACTACTATTTAGAAAAATGTTCTTTGATTGACTGTATGTTTTTTATAACTATTTTTCACTTTATTTCTATATTATTGTTGTTACGGTTATTATATTGCTACTTGCTGCTATTTGCTATCTATGTTGAATTTCAACTCGTCCAACCAATTTGGGGAACACTAGATCATCCACTGATAGGTTAGAGACCTTGAATGATGAAATATAAAAACACTTAACTACTTTAAAAAAGAAAAACAAATATGAAATGGAAAATTTTGAAGATTGAGTTACTGCTACTAATAATCAAAAAAATCACCATGAACTCTTATAAGAGAATGATAGGCCTAGGATGAGATAGTTCCAACTCCCTCAAGTTTTAGTAAATCTATCTTCAATTAGGTTATCTCCTTGAGCCAGAAATTATGAATGGAAACAGTCCAACATTTCTCTACAACCTGATTGAAATGGGATCTCTAATGGGGACTTTCTAGCATCCATTAGAGACTTATATAATAATTTGCAACAACTTCCACTCTTATGAATCACTAACAATGTGCATAGAATGTTTTTATTTCCATTTTTCCTTAAAGGAAATACTCAAAACTAGTTTTTGAGTCTTGATGAGAATATTTTTTTAAACTGGGATCAAGTGTATAACTCTTTCATAATGAAATTCTATCCCCCAATGACTTAAAGGATAATTGAGAACCAAAATCCCAAATTTTTACCAAGAGTATGGGGAATCCTTTCATGAGGCCTATGATAGATTTAGGGACCTTTTTAGGTAGTGTCCCCATCATCAACTCTCATCCCACCTTCTCATGGATACCTTCTATGAAGGTATTATCTCCTCTAGTCAAAACCAGGTTGACCAAGCTTCTAGTGGAAACTACAATGATAAAACTGATGAAGAATTAAGACAAAATTATAACAACCTTGCTTTAAATTTTCAACAAAAAAAATAAATAATGGAAAGAGTGAATATAAATTTTCATACTAGTTTAGAAATAGATACTCATGCTCAACTTACTAAAATAACTAACCATATTTAATACTTAATCAACCAAAATTCCACAAAAACTGTTAACCAAGTTGGTTGTTAAAACCAAAACAAATATCTTGAGGAACAATGTTCTTAATGAGGGATGTCTGGTGACACTGAGAACTTTTTCCAAAACATTGATATGTCATCCTAACAAGATAACTCAAATTTTGTTAACTATGGTCCTAGTATGCTTGCTAAATAATGCTCATTTCCAAACAATTACAACCAAGGCTATAGTAATCATCAAAATCTATCTTGTAAGGATAAAGGAATATGATGGCCAAGTGTCTAAAAAATTGGATCAAATTATAAATAGAATAAACTCTCAAGAGGAAAGATTCATGACTCAACTGAATAAACATCAAACCTAATATGAGTCTGATAAAATATAATATTAAGTTAGAATGTAGAAAATAGAAACTCAATTGGGCCAAAAAGCTTGCGACATGACATATAGGGATAATTGAAGGTTTCCTAATACAACTTAAAATAACCCTAGGGATAATTACTTAGTCATTGTCACAAGAAGTGGGATAAATACTCAAACTATAGATAAAAAAGATATTGAATATTCCCAAACTGGAAAATTCAAGAAATCTAGAAAGGAAAATCTGTTTGATACAGATTCTAGAAATCAACAGGAAAATGTTGAAAATGAAGATAATCTGAATTTTTCAACTAGAAATCAAACTGTAAATTATTTTGAAAATAATATGAAAAAATAAAAGGTGAAAACTATTGAATAATTGAGGTATATGCCTACTATCCTTAATAATTATTCCCCACCCATCCCATTTACTAAAAAATTGAAACCTAAAATTAATACCAAAGCTAAACTTCTTCAATTCCTTGGGATTTTAACCAAGCTCCATGTGAAAATCTCATTCATTCAAGCCTTAATCCAAATTCTATCTCATATAAAATTTATTAAAAATATTTTTTCTAATAAAAAGACTCTTGAATAATTTTCCACTAACATCCTGATTAAAAATTGCAATTTTGTACTCCAAAATATGATCCCACCAAAGTTCAAAGATCCAGGTAGCTTTGTAATACCCTAAACCTAAGGAAATTCTAGTCATCTCAATTGTTTGTGTGACTTTGGTTCTACTTTGAGTCTGCTCCAATAATCACTATTTCAATAGTTGAGATTGGGTCATCTTCAACCTACCAAAGTCATACTATAGTTGGATGATCGTTCTTTCACTCATCCTATGGGAAGGGTGGATGACCTTGTTGTTGGATTTAGAAACTTTTTTTTCCTGCAAAATTTTTAGTCTTAGATATAAAGTGTGACCAATAGGTTCCTATCATTCTGGGTTGGCCCTCTTGGACACTGGTGGAGCTATTATTGATGTCTCTAAGGGTCAGTAAATATTTATAATTGGTAAAAAAATGAAGAATTCAATATTTTTTAAATTTTCAAAGGACCAATATTTTATAAGAACTGATATAAGATAGAATTTTTTGAAGATGGAAGTTTATTAGAAAACATTCAAGATTCTAAAAGTGAATTAATTACAGATGAAATAAACATGGATGATGAAAATGGCTCTTCATATTCTAATCAATCCACTCTGATAGAGAATTTAAAAAATTTTCCAGAACTGGACAACTGTCCAGTCTCTCTTACTACTGGAGATGAGTCATGTGCTCCTGAACTTTGGAACTTTTTTAGGGAACTTTATGGTGACTTTTCTATCACCAACACTTCTAAAAAAAATTATTTGGTAGAGGTAGATATTATTAAGCAACATGATGATTTTTCTTTACTAAATATTTTAAATTCAAATCTATAAATTGAGTTGTCCACTCTAGAAATAAGTATTGTGAATCCTTAAAATGATCTATAAATTCAAAACCATTCATCTTTTTTAACAACTTATAAGAGATATATTGAATACATTGTCCTCCTAGGCCAAAGAGCATTACTTTGAGTGTATAAAAACCCACTCTAGAGGTAAAACCACTTCTTACTTGTTTGAAATACTCATTTTAGCAGATAATTTCACACTTCCTGTAATAATATATGTGAGATTAAATATAACCAAGAGGAAATATTGTTAAATGTTCTTAAAAAATTAAAATATACCATAGGTTATACCATAGATGATATTAATGCAATTAGTCCTTTATTCTGTATGCATAAGATCCATATAGAGATAGACCATAATCATATAGTGGAGTTTCAAGGAACATTAAATCCTAACATGAAATAAGTTGTTAGAGAATAATTCATTAAACTACTAGACATTAGTATCAACTACCCTATTTCTGATAATGCTTGGATCTGTCCGGTCCAAGGAGTTCCTAAGAAATGAGGTTTTACTATAGTCACTAACGAGAAAAATAAATAAATTCAAGTTATGAAATCCACCAAATGGAGAGTCTTTTTTGAGAAACAAATCCCTCAAGGTGTCCTCTTAGTATATTTTTTGTGGGGTTGTGTTTGTTCAAAAAGTCATATGACTGTAAGTTGGTGTTTTCCGAAGATATTTTATTAAGGTGGCGTTGTTTCCCAGTGTTTTTACAAATTTTTGGGCAGCAAAATTGGGACTTTGATATTGGAAAAGGAAGGATCTCATTATAGGAGTGAACGGTATGAAGAATGTTAAATAAAATTGGAAAAGGATGAGAACTGTGTACCACAATTCATAGACCATGTACCATGTTCCAGGAACGGTATGCAGAGCAGCGAGAATGGTATGTTGGAGTTGTTCAAGAAACCAAAAATAGTTCAAGATGGAAGGTGATGACGTACGTGGATGGCGTTTCATTGAAGGAGGAGATCAACTGTGTAGGATAAAAATTAAATACATGGATCGTGTATGAAAACTGGTTTGTGGGTGGATTACAGTTCACGGCGGCAGAGGGATCGGTATGCGGTGAATGCACAATTGAAGGTTTGGTAAATCTTATATTAGCATATTTTGTGGGTATATTTTCCTATATAAGAATCACTAATCTCACCCATTACTGCTGAGATCAAATATCATTGGAGAACAACTTTTTGATCTGGTATTTTGGTGGAGTCCAAAGGAAGTTCCTGAGGACGAATTCCTCAAAAGCTAAAGTGGTTCACGTGGAAGAAATTCCACTGAGATATTTAGGCAGAGAATTGTAACCCACATAAGACACAGTATGTAGAGGAAAAAAGAGTAGTACGCTGGCTGTTAGTGAAGGAAGTCCACAAAAAAAGAACAGTTTGCAGATATAGGATGTCTCGTAGAGGAAACTCGCGAGCAAAGAATAGTTCACGAACAGGAGGCATTTCGCAAGGAATGTTCATAGGATCGGAACACAGAGGCGGTATGTGATATAGAAGGCGGAATCAGTCCATGGATGAAGGGAGGTTCATGGAAGAGGAAGCAGTACGTGAAAGAGGTGTTGTGTATACCAAACCTGGTACTCAGTATGCGGGAGAAGAAGGTGTTTCTCGATTTGCACAAGGAAGCTTGCAAAAGATTTAGATCATTTTGCAAAAAAAAATTATTGTATCTAGTAGTACTCAGGAAGGTGGGATTTATCTATGGGTGAAAAAGGAACATCCACAGAGCATCTTCCTATAGTGGAGGATGCAAGAATTTATTCAAATGAAGGGATATACATGTCCATAAATTGTGTTTGACCTACAAGTCGATAAAATGTGTGCGGATTCCTTTCCAAGAGCAGTGAGATTAGAAAGAGGAAGACGGTGACCCATTCCACCAGCAGTGATCCAAAGAAATAGGCATAGGGACTGACCCTTGGTAATGCAGTGGGAAGTCCCGAAATATTATAAAAACAGTGATCCTAGGCATAGAATATCTAGCCGGAACTTTGTACTCATTATTGGATGTGAGCCTTAGTAAATTTGGTACATCAGCACGTCATCATTGTATTCTCCTTGGACATAGACCAGTTAGGGTGAACAAAGTAAAAATCACTGTAACAGGTGCATGATTTCATATCTGTTTGTATATTGTTATGGGAGGAAGAGAGAATTGAGCTTTGTCAAACAACGAAACAAGATCCGAACAGGAGAAAGTTTTAATTTTTCATACCCTAATTCACCCCCCCCCCCCCTCAGGGTATTCGACCTAGTGGACCTAACAATTGGTATCAGAGGGAGAGGTTGAAAGTCATTGGTTCTCTATCAGGAAAAATAAATAGAGGTGGTCAATCATAAAGGAATTATAATCTTTGAAGGAAATAATTCTCAACTATATAAGAATTGGATGCATGACTACTTCTGGTCAGTAGGGATGGATGTCTCCACAGCAGCTATGCATGGAATGTCAGCTGACATGAATAGTGGTGCTCTATCAGAAGCTAAACGTAGGGAATTGTATTCTAATTCTACAGGGGTTAATGCTTTAGGGGAAGCACTATCAGATTCAATTTATATGAAGGTGATGTCCTTTAAAATATCACATGCAATTTGAGAAAAGTTGTTTGAAAAATATGAGGGTAAGACAAAAATTCTGAGAAACAAAGTTATAGGTTCTATAGAAGAAGTATAAATATCACATAATCAATCCCAATGATACTATTAATGCATTCCTCGATATGATATATATTATTGTGGAAGAAATTCAGGGTCTTGGAGAAGTCATTGAAGATACAAATATTGTGAAACATATCTTGAAGAAACTTACACCACAATTCAATCTGAAAGTCCCAAGGTTGGAAGAAAAATACCCGAAAGAGCTGACACTAGATAACCTACACAGTACACTTGTAGCATATGAAATGATAAATGATGATAAAAATGTATTGGAAAATTGGAAGTCTAAGGAAGTAGAATTCAACTCCATAAAGAATATCTCTATTAAAGATAGTCTTGAGTAGGACAATATGGATAATGTCATGTCATTTCTCTCCACCTATCTGCAAAGGGGAAAAGGGAAGTTCAAAGGTAAAAATCCATTTTCATTCTTTCAATGGTTAAAGATTAGAAATTTTTCAAAAAATTGTCCTAAGAAGTTTGATGATGAAAATGAAGAAAATTATGAAATTCTCCAAAATAAGTATTCATAAAATGAGAAAGGGAGGAGAAGTACTAGGAGAAAGTTCTTCAAAAAGAGAAATCTTCTTTTAAGAGAGGATTAAAGTTCAAAATAATCTGAGGCGGAAGAGTTGGAGAACTGCTAGGATAAAAAATAGATGCTTTGGTTATAGTTGTCATTAATTAATCAACAAGAGTGGAAAGTGACAATGAAGTAGAAGAAATTAAAGGAAGGGTCGATCTTCAGGCTGAATTAGAAGCTTCCATTGAATAGGTATATATTTTGAGAGACAAAACAAAGAAATCTAATAAAGTTGTTTTTTGATTCCAAAATCTTTATGCATCAGAAGGAATAAGATAATTCTAAGCTCAATGAAGAAATTGAAAATATTAGGCCTTCAATGCCAGAAATCTCTATAAAGGTGGTTGAATACAAACTCAAAACTAAAGAATAGAAAATGGAAATTAATAATTTGGCTGAAACTGGAAAAGATCAAATCAAATTTTTTGAACAAATAGAATAGGAAGTTGTCAGTCTACGATGAAAAATTGAAGATCAAGAGAAACTACTAGGAAAAAAGATCATAAAATCAAAAAATAAGATGAGATTTGAGCATAGTAGTCCATCGTAATAGAAGAAACAACCAACTCTTAATGATAAGGATGGTATGGGGCTCAATCTAAAACATAAATCGGTCATGGTTCAATTCTAAAAAAAATAACCCTCTCCAATATTGAAGATTGATTTGGGTATGAAGCATAATCAGAAGATTTAGAGAACCTAAGGTACAACTATTGGTGAATCATTTCCACACAGGAATGTACCTCGTATAAGATGTTATTTTTTTGGTAATATGGGACACTCTCAAAATGTATTTTTCAAAGTAAAGAGGTACCAAAGAGAACAAGACCAATAAAGGTGGTTGTATAGAGCTCAAAATTCCAGGTCATCACCTAATGGTATTTGTTTCGGCTATAAAGGATTCAGAAATATGGTGAGATATTACACATAAACAATACAAAGGAATGTGCTGAGGCAGATCGAATTTGTTCATAAGAAGCAACCAAATGAATAATCAAGAGAGCATGAAATTAAAAATTAATTTTCATCCTCATAGTTTGAATTTGGTTCATCATATGCTGAGGAAGATCAAGATTATCATTCCATGATGGGTATGTAGTCAAAGACTTAGGTCAAAAAGAAAAAGGTCGAGCAAGTGGTGGTTATAGAAATTGCATTCAAGGCATCAGATCGCACTGGGATTTGGATCATTGATAGTGGATTCACTTTCCATATGATGGGAAATAAGAATCTAGTGATCAAAATCATGTAGGATAAAGATGGTATCATAAGATTTAGTAATGATGGGAGCTCGAAAATTATTGGTTCAGGAAAATCCATGTTTGGAGGAAAATATATGAGATGAAAAGATGTCTTGGTTATTGAGGGGCTAAGTCACAGCCTACTTAGTGTCAGTTAATTGTGTGACTCAGGGTATGCCATAATTTTTTCCAAGAAATTATGTATCATCAAGGAAAAAGATGGTGATTTTTTGTTGCAATGAAACTGTATGAAATGGAATATCTACCTCGTTAATGGTGAAGAAGATATGTGCTTTCTGTCCAAGGATGAAGAAAACAAGTTATGGAATAAGCATCTTGGCTACATAAGCCAAGGTTTCTTGGACGATCTGGTGAAATATTTTGCGGATATAAATCTCCCTAGATTATCATGTGATCGTACTCATACATGGGATGTATTCCAGCAGGGGAAGATCATTTGAAATATATATAATCAAAAGAAGGAAAGGTCAACAAGATTGCTTGAGTTGGTGCATATTGATGTGTGTGGGCCAATTTTGGCAAAGGATATTAATTGAAAGATATATTATGTTCTCTTAATTAATTACTATAGCAGAATGGAATGGGTTTAAATAATTACCCACAAACCTGAAGTGTTTAGTTGCATTACAAGATATCTACGGGAATGTGAAAAGATGCATGGTCAGAAAATCCGGACGATTCGAATAGATAATATAATAGAGTTCACAAATATCCAGGTGGAGGATTATCTCGAAAAACATGAGATAAGGCATTAAGTTTCAAAATTAATAACTACACAGAGGAATGGAGTAGTTGAGAGAAGAAACCGGATTGTCAACAATATGGCCAAAACAATGCTCATTCAAAAAGACCTTCTGGATAAATTTTGTAAAGATGAAGTAATGACAGCAGTATTCACTTCAAACAGAGCTTTACTTTATCAAAAAGAGGAGAAGACTCCATACAAGTTATGGTATGGAAAAAATCCATCATTTAAGTACATTTGAATATTCAGAAGTAAATTTTTCATTATCAATAAAGAGAAATATAAGAAATTTTAATCTTGTGTGGATGAAGGGATATTTATTGGATACTCAAAGAAAATCAAAGAATACAAGTACTTAAATAAGTAGCTGGGAAATCTAGTTGAAATTCATGATGTGACTATAGTAGAAAATGAAAAAAATCTTCTAAAAATTCTTGATCAGACTCAATAGGATAGTGAAGGAGAGATGAACCAATTAGAAGACAGTCTAACTCTAGAGGATGACTTAGACGAAGACTCAGATGATGAGAATAAATAAGTGTCTATCCAGAGACCTGTGAGAAGAGCTAAAATTGACAGACAAAACATAATTGGTCATCAGAAAGCACCAGTGTAGACAATGAGGATGAATACTGTAAAACAAGCATTCACAACTAGAAAATTCACCTACGTCCATGGTTTGGAGCCATAGCCGTAGTTCCAAAATCCATTGGACGGTTTTGGAAAATTGTGGCAGTTATCGCCATGGCACTAGGCCCCTACTTCGCTGGATAAAAACATGGTTTTATTATTTATATGGTATAAAAAATTAATTCAGTCCCCCCTAGTCCCCCCCCCACTTCTAATTGCCCCCCTGCAAGTCCCCCCCTACCACACTTGTTCCCCACCCCACCCCCCACACCCCTTTCCCTCCCCCTTTCACCACCACCCCCTGCTAGTCCCCCCCCCCACCACTTTCACCCCCTCCCCCTACCAGTCCCCCTGCCCCTACCAGTCACCCCCTGCATATTCCCCACACCCCTTCATGTCCCCCTACCAATTACACCTCACCCAACCTGATAGTTCCCACTGCTAGTCCCCCCACCCCACTTTGTACTCCCTCTTTCACCCCACCCCTTGTTAGTTCCCCCTGCCATCCCCCCCCCTTTCACCCCCACCCACCCTGACCCTTACACCGTCCCCCCCGCCCCACCTTAACATCTCCCTTTCACCCCCTACTAGTTCCCTCCTACCAGTCCCCCCTGCACCCCCACCCACCATGCCCCTTGCACACCTCCCTCCACTACTAGTCCACCCCCCCCCCCCCCACTCCACCTACCAGTTTCCCCTCCCCCCTGCCAGTTCTCCCCATACCCCTTCCAGTTTCCCCTCCCCTGCTAGTCCTACCCCCCCCCCCCACCCTACCAGTCCCCCCTACCAGCCCCCCTACACCCCCACCCACCCTTCCCCTTCCACCCAGTACCAGTCCCCCTGTTAGTCCCCCATGTCACCTTGTTCTCACCCTTGCACCCCCACCCCTGCTAGTTCCCCCCTTCCAGCCCCCCATTGCACCCCCACCCACCATGCCCCTTGCTCCCCCACCCCCTACTAGTCCCCTCCCCCATGTCGGTTCCCCATCCCCCTTCCAATTTCCCCTCCCCCCTACCACCTTTCCCTCCCCCTTTCACCCCCTCCCCATACTTGTCCCTCCTTCCAGTCCCCCCCCCCACCCCCACCCACCCTGGCCCTTGCACCCCCCCCCCATCCCCCTACTAGTTCCCCCCCTACCCTACCGGTTTAGCATCCCTCCTCCTACCAGTTCTCTCCCAACCCCAACCAGCTTCCCCTCCCCCTGCCAATCCTACCCCCCTGACTGTTTCCCCTCTCCCCTACCCCTACTAGTCCCCCTCCCCCTGCTTCTACCAGTCCCCCTCCCTACTAAACTCCCAACCAAACCCATTGGATTATATCAGGTCATAGGATCTACTAACCATTGGTGAAATTTCCCAGACACTGAATAAATTTCATGGGTTTAAAAAAATGTTACAAAATGAGAATGAGTTACTCTATTTATCACACATAGGATCAACACGGTACTCATGGTCCAAATAAAATTATACACTAAATATAATTACATACTTGTAGCAACCCCGAACCCAGGGTTCCTATGAGACATGATATAATAACATTTCATTACATCATTTTACAAATTAGATATCATGTCCCATTACTACAGAAGATCGCGAGGCTTAGGATTCTGGGAAACCAGCTACTTCTGATAAACTTCATTAGCAAAAACCATGCCAGAAAAATTTAAAACAAAAACTTAGGGTGAGAAAATATGCCCAGTAAGGGGTTTTAAAAACATGTTAAGAAAACTCTTTCTCAAAGAAGTCCTTTTTAAGAGAATAAAATACTTCGCTAAAAACAGATTATTATCCTTTCTTAAAACTTAAAATCCAACATTTTTGAAAACCACTTGCACAGAGAAGAGGTACATGCTTAAAATAAACTTTAAAATAAACATGATCAGAGAGCGCAACACATGAAGAATAGATAATGCATAATATTCAACCAAGATTACTTTAGTTCTAAAAGAAATCTATGAGTAAGTAGGGAAAACATTCATAACATGATTCATGAGATCATAAAGTTCTTCTAACGACTTACCACATGAAATACAGTTCTTATCACATAATTACATTTTCATAGTCATGGGAATTTTTAACTAGGGGATGTCCTGTTAGTTGAACTATCCCATGGTTGTCCATTTATCATCACATGCAGAGGGAATGTATAATGTCAGACTTTGTCAAGACCTTGCGTCAAGACTGTAAAACATACATAACAGGTCAAGGCTAACTGCCAATCATGTTTCCATGGTAGCACAAGCCAAGGCTAACTGCCAAGACCGTCGCACATAACATCTCATGAGACTCATACTTTACCCAATGCATTGGAGCGCTGTATAATTCCAGGAACACCCGTCACGTCATTCATATTGCGCTATATAATTCCGGGCGTACCCGCCACATTTAAGTCCAATACATCCCTCGCATATCTTGACATGGTCTTTCATTTATAGGGTTTCATTCATACATTCTTATTCAAACCCCCTTTTCACATACATATTCATAACTTGAAGACAGTTCAATCATTAATAAAACTAAGACATGCATGCTAAAAATCTGTACACATAAGAAATTATCTTAACAATTGAAAACATGGGTGAACATAAACACTTTAACATTCCAAAGCATCATAATACCTAGTTAAAACAAGGTCGTTCATAACTAATACACATACTGATAAATGGTATTGTGGTTGTTTAATTAAAAAAGTGTGAATATAAATACAGTTAGAGATATAAAGTGTGCAAATAGGTTCATCTTGGGAAGTCATATATATATGTATGTAAACTGCATGAATATATAAATAGTTGTGTAAAAACTCGTTTTCACTTTGAATAACATAACCTTTCCATTGAAAAGTTTGCAAAAATCATAGGAAGAAATTTTATTTGAAGACAACATATTGATACATGGTTATACAAACCTATATATATATAAATTTAGGTGCGTATACACATGTGCAAGGGTTTACCAAATTAAACCATACTCAATAATATTTATCAGGTTATACATTAAACAAAATTAATGTTTGGAAAAACCGAGTGGGGTTCTTATACATAAAAAGTGAACATAATTTCCATAAAACCCTTATTAGCATAAAATCAGTCTTGCATACAACATGGTCGATCTATAAACATGAGTACATACATATGAAAACATATATATACACTTGAAAATGTTCAAGGAATTCACACTACCAATTTTCACAAAACAAAATCATAATTTAGCACGAATTGTGATAAATGAAAATTTTCAATTGAAAGAATTATTTTGATATCAAATGAACCCTTAAACTTCATCATACATATAATCATGTATACAAATAGTTTTGGGTATTGTTCTTGAAGTAATAATCTTAAAGGGTACAAATAATTTGTAATAAATCTTCATGTTATATTGTGGTAAATTTTAAAAGAAATAAATAAGCTTGTCCTCATATTCAAACATAGATGTACATGTACATATTATATAATCACATGTATATATATATCTATATGATTTATATATTTGTATAATCTTACATGTTTATAAATTTACCTGCAAAATCCATTTTTTTATAGGGAAGAATAAAACAGGGGTTATATACAGGTGAAAGGAAGGTGTACAAATTCATGTATCGTCTTATATATATATGAATACATATATATATTTACACACAAGGTGTGTATCATTAAAAACCGAATTAGAATAAACCTCAAAGAAAACTTCCTTTAACCCAGTTGGGTTCTAGAAGAGAAGAACAGTGGTAACTGGTTCTTAAGGCCTTTATATGTATTTATATACACTTGCGTATGAAGTGTATATGACCAAGGATATCCACCAAAACTGGAGAAATTTAAAACGAGACCTTACCTTCGTTCACCTCTCAAAACAGGAAAAGTGAAATGGTGAGATACAGTTTTTTTTCGACCTTATGTACATATATACTTTTATATATACACATATATACGTAGAGCATATATAAAGTAAAGTGTATCAAAATTAGAGAAAACGAAACAAAAGAAAGGATTTACCTTACCTGTTCGGAGGGGAGGAGAGGAAGATGAAGTAGTGACGAGGCCGGTATGGTGGTCGGAGATCCAAGAAGCTTCGGGTGCAAAACCTCCCTACCTTCGGTGCAAATCGAAACTTAAGGATTGGGCCTCTCCTTGCGTGGATATAACGACAGGGTAAATGAGGTCGTGTCGGTGCTAACCCATGGAAAGCAGGAGACATCCAGGTCCCCTCGCCGTCCTAAGAGAAGAAAACAAAGCCCTACACCCTACTGATACAGCTGCACGAGGAAGAAGGAAACCGCGGGACGGGGGGAAGATGGAGATCCGAAAAAAAAGGAACGACTGCGATTAAAAGGGAGATGATCGTGTGGCTCATAAGTGGTGTGGTATTAAAAAAATATCGGACGGCCGTGATTGGAGGGGAAAGGATCAGACGGCTGCAGGTAGACGCAGCGCTTAAAAAACGCGGGTCTCCTGTTTAAAAATAAAAAAAATTGTTTTATTAATATTATTTTCTATTATCTTATTATAACATTTTTTTATTAATAATATTCAATTATTAATCTAAATTTTATTATTTTAAGAAAATTCATTGGTCAATGGTTTATTTAATACAAAAATACATTAATTTAATCAAAGCATATTATTATATATATTTATATTTTAAATTTCTTTTATTAACTAATTATCTTAATTTCCTTAATTGAAGATTAATATTATTAATATTATTAATGAAATTAAACATTAAACATAACTACATTTATAATTATTTTCAAAATCACACATAAGAGTGCGTTGATATAAATATTACCATCATGAAACACATAAGTAAGTGAAATCATAATTTAACATAGTTTTCAAAAATGTTATTTCAAATTATAAACATTCGCTTTAATTTAGAGATAAATATAATACTTTTAATTTAAGGTTTGATGCAACGTATATATAACTCAAGAGTTTGAGTACATATTCTCTTAGAAAAAGTAAAAAACACATCAGATTTAATATAATTACAAAATAAATGTTCAATTTCTCAAGTTAAAAACATGTATAGAAAATAGTGGGAAAAAATAATATTAATTTTCATCGTTTTGAAACATAAAATATAATTTGCATTTTGGGGAAACAAGAAATAAATTAATTATATTATTATTGATGCTATTATTTAAATATTAATGCAAATTACATAATTAACTTTTCGAACCTTTCGGGGGTAAACCATTCTTATCTACAACAGTCCAAAATAAAACATTAGTGGATAGGAGAATCATGGGGATCCAACGGTTATATTTATAGCTGTTAGGGTCCAACGGTCGAATTAGTGTTCTTATAAAGAGTCTGGTTTCGGGGTATCCCTCACTCAAGGTGACTGAAGGAGAAAGGAGGAGATGGTTCGTGTGATTCCCTTGGTGCTCAACATGGTTGCAGTGGCTTCGGTCATTCTCATGTTTATTCTGATGGATGCCAAAGACCCTTACCGCCTTCTTGGGGTCATGGTGGTTTTAAGTGGTCTCCCCATAATTGTAATCGGGTTTTTAATTGGGATTTTTGGTTAGCTTAACTTCTTGTTCGATCCGTGTGAGTTGTAGTCACCGAGATATTACTCATTTGAATAAAAGGGCCTTTTATTCATTTGATGTGTTCTTTTATTTTATTATTATTATTATCTTATAAGATGATTGTTTGTTCACTTAACGGGTGGAATTGTAAAACAAACTTTTCATTACTCAAAACACGGTTTCTCGAGTCGTTACATTACTTCCCCCTTCAAATAATTGTGCCCTCACAATTATATTCATAAAAGGAAAAAAAAATTGAAACCCCACACATACAACATTACCGAAACAGTGGATCTGGCTCAGTTAACAGAATACCAAAGTTGGCACATAGTTCTTCCGTTTCCTTAGCCCAAATTCACTTCGAACAGTACGTCTTGAACTCTTGCTCGTGTGTACTGCATGCACACGGGCTTCCAAAGGGAGGCTCGTGCGGTGAAAAGCTCGGAAACGTCTGAGTAAATACACTCCCTGATAACTCTCTGGGCCACATCACGCTCGAGGTAGTCGAGATGAATGATGAAATTGAGGAGACTGAAATTCAAGACCTGGAACATATAGGATGCACTATGGTGGCTATCCTGAGCAGTTATGAGGAAGCACGCTTTGGCAGAGAAGTTTTCTGCCATTGTAAAACACTGGAATAGGCCTTCATAGTACCTTCCCCTTCACCTATAGTAGGGGAGTTGAGTAGTGGAAATAAGGTGAAAAACACGATCATCCTCTTGACAAAAACAAAGAATCTCAGGCCCGTTAGCTAGATCGAGCAGACGCTGGCAAGACCCTCGCAGGTGGAGAAAGGATGGATAATCCACCATTCATTCCCTGATCATGATAACCTCCACTAACTCATTGGGTAGTGATGAGATGTTCATTTGACTAGCCATCTGAAAAAAACCTTCTAGAGGAAACTCTTAACAACATTGATAAGGTAGAGGAAGGATAGGAAACCTGAAACTTTCATTTATGCAAGGGTTTACATAACAAATCCTGAGTTTACTAAACGTACACCACAAAGAGTGGAAAAACTCCCTAAGTCTTCAAACCACACGTAGGCTGAACAGACATGACTAAACTCATGGGAACATCTATGACGCCTCCTGAGTTTAGTGTGAGGGGTATGGAGTTGGTAAACATCAGTATACACCTCTTTCCTAAGAGACAATCGGGTGGACTCATCTTCCAACGCTCCAAGGTCCATTAACTGGCCCCAGAAGCCGTAGTGCAAAATCTGGCATAGGTAAGCCGCTCAGAGGTCTCCGGCAGCAGCAGCGTCTTGAAAGGGGTTATCAAGCATCATGCCAAATTCTTCGCCAGTTGTGAACACTCGGAAGAGTCCCTCATGATACTTTCCCCGACGTGCATAAGAGGGAAATTGGGTCATCATCATTAGGAGATAATCCATCCCCAATCCCTGGTGAAGACTAAGCACCCTAGGCGAGTTTGACACATCATATAGGTGCTTACATGTCATGCTAATTTGGGCATAATTTAGAAAGTTCTCAAGGTTATCTAGAGATACAATTTTCTCCAGAGCCTCGGTGGGAAGTGACAGTAGGTCGATAGGTACATTTTCATCAGCCATCTGAAAGTTATAACATTCTTACTTAGTCAATCATAGCAATATGTTTATATCACCTGGTTTTCCAGAGTTGCCTGAACCCATCCTCTGATACCAACTGTAGCAACCCCGAACCCAGGGTGCCTATGAGACATGATATACTAACATTTCATTACATCATTTTACAAATTAGATATCATGTCCCATTACTAGAGAAGATCATGAGGCTCAGGATTCTGGGAAACTAGATGCTTCTGATAAACTTCATTAGCAAAAACCATGTCTGAAAAATTTAAAACAAAAACGTAGGGTGAGAAAATATTCCTAGTAAGGGGTTTTAAAAACGTGTTAAGAAAACTCTTTCTCAAAGCAGTCCTTTTGAAGAGAATAAAATACTTTGCTAAAAAAATCATTATCTTTTCTTATAACATGAAATCCAACATTTTTGAAAACCACTTGCACAGAGAAGAGGTACATACTTAAAATAAACTTTAAAGTAAACATGATCGAAGAGCGCAACACATGAAGAATAGATAATGCATAATATTCAACCAAGATTACTTTAGTCCTAAAAGAAATCTGTGAGTAAGCAGGGAAAACATTCATAACATGATTCATGAGCTCATACAGTTCTTATAACAACTTACCACATGAAATACAGTTCTTATAACATAATTACATTTTCATAGTCATAGGAATTTTCAACTAGGGGATGTCCTGTTAGTTGAACTATCCCCTGGTTAGTCATTTATCATCACATGCAGAGGGAATGTATAATGCCGGACATTGTCAAGACCTTGCGTCAAGACCGTAAAACATACTTAACGGGTCAAGCTAACCGCCAATCCTGTTTCTATGGTAGCACAAGACAAGGCTAACTTCCAAGATGGTCGCACATAACGTCTCATGAGACTCATACTTTACCCAATTCATTAGAGTGCTGTATAATTCTGGGCCCAGTCGTCACATCATTCATATTGTGCTATATAATTTCGGGCGCACTCGTCACATATATCTCTAATACTTCCCTCACATATCTTGACATGGTCTTTCATTTATAGGGTTTAATTCATACATTCTTAATCAAACCCCCTTTTCACATACATATTCATAACTTGAAGACATTTCAATCATTAATAAAACTAAAACATGCATGCTAAAAATTCGTACACATAAGAAATTATCTTAACAATTGAAAAAATGGGTGAACATAAACACTTTAACATTCCAAAGCATCATAATACCAAGTTAAAACAAGGATGTTCATAACAAATAAATATGATGATAAATGGTATTGTGGTTTTTTAATTAAAAATGTGTGAATATAAATACAGTTAGAGATATAAAGTGTGCAAATAGGTTCATCTTGGGAAGTCATGTATATATGTATGAAAACTGCATGAATATATAAATAGTTGTGTAAAAACTCATTTTCACTTTGAATAACATGACCTTTCCTTTGAAAAGTTTGCAAACATCATAGGAAGAACTTGTATTTGAAGACAACATATTGATACATGGTTATACATACCTATATATATATAAATTTAGGTGTGTATACACATGTGCATGGGTTTACCAAATTAAACCATACTAAATAATATTTCTCATGTTATACATTAAACAAAATTAATGTTTGGAAAAACCAAGTGGGGTTCTTATACATAAAAAGTGAACATAATTTCCATAAAACCCTTATTTGCATAAAATCAGTCTTGCATACAACATGTTCGATCCATAAACATGAGTACATACATATGAATACATATATATACACTTGTAAACGTTCAAGGAATTCACACTACCCATTTTCACAAAAAAATCATGATTTAGCACGAATAGTGATAAATGAAAATTTTCAATTGAAAGAATTATTTTGATATCAAACGAACCCTTAAACATCATCATATATAAAAACATGTATACAAATAGTTTTGGGTATTGTTCTTGAAGTAATAATCTTAAAGGGTACATATAATTTGTAATAAATATTCATGTTATATTGTGGTAAATTTTAAAAGAAATAAATAAGCTTGTCCTCATATTCGCACATAGATGTACATGTATATCTTATATAATCACATGTACATATATATCTATATGCTTCATATATTTGTATAATCTTACATGTTTATAAAATTACCCGCAAACTCCATTTTTTTCATAGGGCAGAATAAAACAAGGTTTGTATACAGGTGAAAGGAAGGGGTACAAATGCATGTATCATCTTATATATGTATGAATACATATATATATATTTACACACAAGGTGTGTATCATTAAAAACCGAATTAGAATAAACCCCAAAAAAACCTTCCTTTAACCCGGTTGGGTTCTGGAAGAGAAGAACAGTGGTAACCGGTTCTTAAGGCCTTTATATATATTTATATACACTTGCGTATGAAGTGTATATGACCAGGGATATCCACCAAAACAGAAGAAATTTAAAACGAGACCTTACCTTTGTTCGCCTCTCAGAACAGGAAGAGTGAAATGGTGAGATACGGTGTTTTTTCGACCTTATGTACATATATACTTTTATATATACACATATATACGTAGACCGTATATAAAGTAAAGTGTATCAAAAATGGAGAAAATGAAACAAAAGCAAGGATTTCTCTTACCTGTTCGGAGGGGAGGAGAGGAAAACGAAGCAGCGACGAGGCCGATCCGGTGGTCGGAGATCCAAGAAGCTTCGGGTGCAAGACCCCCCTGCCTTCGGTGCAAACAAAAATATAAGGGCATGTCCTCTCCTTGAGTGGATATAACTATGGGGTAAATGAGGTCGTGTCGGTGCCAATCCATGGAAAGCAGGAGACAGTCGGGTCCCCTTTCCAGCCTAAGAGAAGAAAACGATGCCCTACACCCTACTGATACAGCTGCGCGAGGAAGAAGAAAACCGCGGGACATGGGGAAGATGGAGATCCGGAAAAAAAAAGGAATGGCTTGGATTAAAAGGGAGATGATCGTGCGGCTCATAGGAGGTGCGGTATTAAAAAAATATTGGACGGCCGCGATTGGAGGGGAAAGGATCGGACGACTACAGGTAGGCGCGGCGCTTAAAAAACGCGGGTCTCCTGTTTAAAAAAAATTGTTTTATTAATATTATTTTATATTATCTTATTATAACATTGTTTTTATTAATAATATTCAATTATTAATCTAACTTTTATTATTTTAAGAAAATTCATTGGTCAATGGTTTATTTAAAACAAAAATACATTAATTTAATCAAAACATGTTATTATATATATTTATATTTTTAATTTCCTTTATTAACTAATTATCTTAATTTCCTTAATTGAAGATTAATATTATTAATATTATTAATTCAATTAAACATTAAACATAACTACATTTATAATTATTTTCAAAATCACACATAAGAGTGTGTTGATATAAATATTATCATCATGAAACACATAAGTAATTGAAATCATAATTTAGCATAGTTTTTAAAACTGTTAATTCAAATTATAAACATTCGCTTTAATTTAGAGATAAATATAATAATTTTAATTTAAGTTTTGATGCAATGTATATATAACTCAAGAGTTTGAGTGCATATTCTCTTAGACAAAGTAAAAACCCCATCAGATTTAATATAATTACAAAATAAAAGTTCAATTGCTCAAGTTAAAAACATGTATAGTAAATAGTGGGAAAATATAATATTAATTTTCACCATTTTGAAACATAAAATATAATTCGCATTTTGGGGAAACAAGAAATAATTTAATTATATTATTATTGATGCCATTCTTTAAATATTAAAGAAAATTGAATAATTAACATTTCAAACCTTTTGGGGGTAAACCATTCTTATCTCCAACGGTCCAAAATAAAACATTAGTGGATAGGAGAATCATGGGGAGCCAATGGTTATATTTATAGTCGTTAGGGTCTAACGGTTGAATTAGTGTTCTTATAAAGAGTCTGGTCTCGGGTATCCCTCACTCAAGGTGACTGAAGGAGAAAGGAGGAGACGGTTCATGTGATTCCCTTGGTGCTCAGCACGGTTGCAGTGGCTTCGGCCATCCTCATGTTTATTTTGATGGATTCCAAAGACCCTTACCGCCTTCTTGGGGTCCTAGTGGTTTTAAGCGGTCTCCCTATAATTGTAATCGGGTTTTAAATTGGTATTTTTGGTTAGCTTAACTTCTTGTTCGATCAGTGTGAGTTGTAGTCACCAAGATATTACTCATTTGAATAAAAGTTCATTTTATTCATTTGATGTGTTTTTCTATTTTATTATTATTATTATCTTATAAGATTATTGTTTGTTCACTTAACGGGTGGCATTATAAAACAAACTTGTCATTACTCAAAACACGGTTTCTCGGGTCGTTACAATACTAATAATTGAAAACTCCAAATATAAAAAAAACACATAACTGCACTTACATGAATCTCCCTATAAGAAAAACTATCAAAGAATTCTGGAACTAGCTCACAAGTACCTACAACAAAAGGTAGAACATAGTAGTGATCATCCACTAAAATTATGGTAAAACAAATCATCTTAGAAAATTCACAAAGAATATAACTCAATAAACATGAATAGTGTAGTCATGTAACAAATAATAATAGAATAAATGCACAATGTATAGGAAAAAAAACTTTTCTCTAAATGAACTAATGTGCGATAGATAAACAATATTTCATTGGTTGACCCATATATCTTCATGCAGTAGGTTCACATTTGGAGTTCCATTGAAATTTTCTATAATATCTATGATTAATTAATTCTCACATGGTTCATCCATGGATCATTGTATTGATTTATAAATCTAAAAATTCCACGTGAAATAATATTCACGTTTATAACAATCATGATTGGTTCATCATGAAGGAATTTCATACCATAAGAAAGGTAACGGACTATTTTTGGACATGGTGAAGATGGAGAAGTATCCAGGAATTCCACACCCATAAAAGAGGGAATTATGATGGTCATGATGCAATTATCGTATTCTTCTGTGAAACAAAAATTCCAATATTGTCATGGTAGGATCTTTAATGATCATCTAGAATACGTCTATGAATTAGCCTAGGCTAAAATGGAAATAGAATATGACATGGTTAGAGTGGCATAATTAATTGGAGATATATAGTATAAGAAGGATGATATGCGAAGTAAAAAAACATAATGTTGATGTGCTAGATTTCATGGTTAAGTATTTTTATCCACACGTGAAACATGAAATCCCACAACACCCATGGTAATTAGTGAAGTTATCCATAATTTTCAAGCGGTTTTTCAAGTCAAAATTGATTAAGGAATAGGGATACACCCATAGTTCACCAAGATGCGGTTGAAAGTATACATATAGATAAAAAATTATTATAAGGAGTACTACACAATAGTGGTTCCCATTTTGGAAATAAAACATATCATTTTTTCTATACCATGATATGGTGTAAGATAAGTATGGGATTTTAATTCAGTTATAAATCATTTTACCAATTTGTATTATTGTAATATATAATGTCTCAAAAATTTAATCTAGGAGGTCGTTTTTGGAAGCATCAAATATATCTTGAATATCAACATGATACAATTTCTTGGACTGATCTAAATAATTTATAGAAATAGTTGAAAGATGTTTGATCATTTGAAATTGAAATTAAAATTCAAAAATAAGTAAGGATACTGTAAAAAGTAGTACATATACACAAATAAGAGTAAATAAATAATTTGGAGTGTATAAAAGAGAACTAATTAAAAATATGAGAATAAGAATAGATATTAGAGTGTAGTTTGATAGTATCATTTAGAGGATATAATCTGTATCATCAAAAAAAGAAGGATTTAAACAACACCATTTCAAAAATAATAATATTTGTGTGTGTGAAATGTTTGAATGTGTTCTTAGATGGAATATAACTAGAATACATATTGTTTCATAAATCCAATAGAAGAAATATAGTGATAATTGATTCATAAACTGATGTTTAAGAAGAGGGAAGAATAACAGAGTTACTATGTAAAGTAGTCTAACAAGAAGGAGAAGAAGAAATAAGGAGGATAAAAGTTGTGATTTTAAGTAATAATGATGGTGATTATTTAATAATGTGAATAGACGTAATTTTGTTAATTTTTATTGTATACAATAGAATAAAATATATCATTACATGTTTATGTACAACTTAAGTGGATGAATAATAAGGGAAACAATGTATCAAAAACACCATAGAATTTCTGAGGAAGACTCTATGGTTTTTGTTTGTAAAAAATAGAATCTATTTGGGTATAAGTATAAACATGTAATGGGTTTATTTAGAGTGGGGTATACACCAAACATGGGAAAAAGGATTAAACCTACCAAATTGTGCTCATGGGTTGATATAATCCAATAATATCATCTAAATTTAATCCAAGTCATTCCACTGGTTAAAATTTTATTTTGAAAGGTGAACCTTATAAATCATCATGTCTCTTTTGTGTGTGTGTTCAGAGGTGTTGTTTGAGAGAAAAAATAACAATTTAGATATATAGAGAATAATAGAAACATTACCTAATAGTAAATGAGTTAAAATAAAGAAGGTATTGAAAAGTGATAAATTGAATAGCTACAATGATTCCACCCATCTCAATGTATAACATATTCCATCTAGTCCTCCTAAAATAGAAAAATAGGGTGGATTCCATGTTTTGGATTCTCAATTGGTATTAAAGAATCTGTATTCACCTCGGAATGGATTCTCATATTTATATATTCCTATTTGAATATTTATTTTTTCCCAATAAATATTATAAAGTGCAATTTTAGATATGTTATTTCTATTTCATGATAGAACATAGTTTCATCCTAGACATTGATTAACATTAAAAAGAAAGATAAGAAAATGATGAAGACTATTTACCTCTTGTCTAAATTTAAATAACATTCATGATCTTATATCATGTAATATAGATCCAACGTGGAAGGATAATAACTTATCATTCGGTGTAGCACAAAGGATATAGATAAAATTTCTACCTAAAAGGTTTCAATTTTTTTGTGATCCTAAGGAATATAAAAATTATGATTTAAAATATCTATGAGATGTAGAATGACAACCTAAATCTATCTCAATATCCTATCTCACTATCCATGTGAATACCACGCTAACCAAATCATCAAATAAATCACCACTAATTTATCTCCCTAAAAAACTATTCAATTATCCATCATCACTTCACTGATATTCAATATAAGACACATGGAATCACATAGACCTTATTCTCATATTCACACCTATAACAAAGAAAAACATAACACTCTTGATAATACAAGGATTAATACAAGATCTAGGTTTTGAAACCTTTATCTTTTCGATGTCATATCATAACCCCGAACACTAGGATAATATTTTTTGGAATAATAATAATAGTCATAATTATAATCCTAAAAAACCCCAATATAAGAGTTGGAAAACCAAATCATACCCCCCCATAAATTTTTTATAATAGTAAAAATGTAGAGATGAAAACATGAGGTGATACATGATTTCACCAACATGAAAAAATCCATAAATACCATAAAATATATTTGAATCTTGAAAATTTTAATCATCATTTATACCAAATACTCTTCAGAAGATTCATTTTTTTCTACAGTTGAAGCACATCCAATTGGTATCACCCTAGAGATTTCAGTTCCATCCTAAAGTAACACCCATTTAAAGATATTTATTTATGTATCATAAGAAACTATTAATCAATTTGAAACATCCATCACATCATCAAAAAATCTATCTGGATGGTCATCTTGGATTATTAGCATCACTACCTACAACATCTCCATAAATACCAATAATTGATCCTCAACCTACCGATTATCTAATCATTAAATGCATCTTGAAATCTCTTTTAAATAATCATATTTATGTTAAGGAGAAAGCTTCAACTAACATTGCACCATCAAAAAACCCCATTAAGATCATAATGGACCTAGCAAGTGAACCTCAACCATTAAGGATGAACATAATGGATTTTAGACTTCATATTCCATAAGCACTCAAAATTATTAAGTAAAATTCCATAAATTTTTTTCATTCAAATTTAAAATATAAAAAATTATACACTTATAACAATAATTTATATCCTCTAGTAAAGTTAGTGATTGAAGCATAATTAGTGTGATAAACTCATCTTTAATACCACTACAGTCACCATCCCACGTAAAGATAGATGTTTTTTAAAAGTATCCACCAAGTGTAAAAAATATTCTGTAATTTGGAATGCATGTTCAAGTTTTACATGAGTATATTCACCATAATCACTATGCCCCCCTCGAGCCTCATCATGAGTGGGGTGGTCAGCTCCTGAGATACTGGAGGCATCATCCCCTTTTAACATCACCTCAGAGTAAGTTTGAGCGTTATTAAAAATAATCAAAAATCTAGAAAAAACCACAATCTAAAGTCTCTTATCTAGGTTATGTTTAGAATAACCGACAAGGTACCTATCCACATCTTGTTCAGGAGATATACTAAGATATTACTTTTTCCTGTCCACAAAAGGGTCATACACTCCAACAAGAGCGCCACGATTCCTTTTTTCAATCCTAATTTCCTTCTACCTAACTGGTTGTTGTGAAGTGGGCTCTCTTAAGATCACCTTGCCACAAGACAAAATATATTGATTTTATTTCAAATACGATAAATAGTAATCTATTAGCTTTTCATAAGAAACATTTTTCCAAAATCCCTCCACCCCATTCGTAATCTAGATAACAAAGAGTAGTGGTTTGTAGAACTTCTCCTTTGTGAAAATCCTTTTAATAGAGGTTCTTGAGATATTATATATGGTTTAATAAAGATTAATAGGTGTGCCAACATGATTATCAATAATAGAAAGAGAATTTGACTTCAAAAGGTGAACATGTAAACTTTGAAATCCTATAAAAATGGTAACCACAAGTTGTTTATCATCCCATTAAAATTCTAGAGTCTATTTCACCATCTTCACACAACATCCTATAAAGGACCACTTTACATGAGACCAACATCTATAATAATCCTCTCACAAGGAAGAATGATCCAACACAAGTTAGGAATCGAGAAGATTCAAATCAAAAGAACCAAATCTAATATATTCAATAAACCTCATGACAAAATTATTCAAAGGATGTCAGTTAAAGATCTTTCTGAAAAGAGAGTACCGAAGGTATGGTGCATGCAAATTCATTTCCTTCCCAAAAAAAGTAATGAATGATTTCATCATATGATAAAATGTATAA
This sequence comes from Viscum album, assembly GCA_963277665.1. Taxonomy (NCBI): domain Eukaryota; kingdom Viridiplantae; phylum Streptophyta; class Magnoliopsida; order Santalales; family Viscaceae; genus Viscum; species Viscum album. The sequence continues at coordinate 528,592,811 of OY728150.1, forward strand.
GGATAAATCTGAGATGATTCTTCATTCATATCACACATAAAGGATCTCCCAGAAACCACATCTACAAAGGTGTTATTAGGGTTTAATGTTGGATCAACTATTCGTCTACATTGTGATGAAATTGATTTAATACTATAAATGTTGTCATCTAAACCATAACATAAACAACAAAAATAGTAATAATAATAATCATGTGATCTAAAATAATTATCCAATATCACTTGGTCAATTATATCCTCATTCAAATGAACTACATAAATATATTTATGAATTTTTTTACTGAATTAAAATATGCCTAAGACTCTTTACAATTACAAGACCCTAATTTATAGGCTATATTAAAATAAAATAAATAATATATAATAATTAAACCACTAGGAAAACTGTATTAACAACACCTTATCAAAAAATATTAATGAAAGTAATCACCACCTACCTTTAACCATCTATATAATTTAGTTAAACCTCACCTTGATGAAAACCCCTATCAATAAAATCCTTAACTCAAAGATTTGAACACTTACCAAAAAAAATCAAAACCATAAAAGTATAGAAATACTCACCGAACTATGTTAAAATAATGATTGAACAAAACATTTCCAAAATATCCTACAAACAAAAGAATAATCAAAGAAAAGGATGTTTCAAAAACAATGTGAGAAGAAAATCCAAACCTAGATGCAATTAATCAGGTGGGGATATAAGAATAAACAATACGAAATAGAAATTATGTAGTCAAATTGTTAAGGTTTTTGATATAAGAATAAATTATTAGTTTAGAAAGATTAAAAAAGGAAGGATGAGAAGAAAATACAAGCCTAGATGCAATGAATCGTTCGGGGACATTGCTAGAGGATAGGGAGTCAAGAGGGGGAAGGGGAGATGTCGCCGGAGGTGAGGGAGCCAATAGGGGTTGGGGGTAGAGAGGTGGAGGCTGGTACGTTGAGGTGGAGGTCAGTAGGTCGAGGTCAGGAGTAGAGGTCAGGGAGGGGAAGAGATGTTCAAGAAGTGGTGGTCGGATGGCCGGGAGACAGAGGTCAGAGAGGGAGGAGAGGGTCGGGATGGGGAGGTCAGGGAGGGGAGGAGAGGGCCGGAATGCAGAGGTCGGTGAGGCAGAGGTTGGGGAGGTGAGGGTTCAAGCAGGGGAGACCGACGGAAAAGGTGGGTTGGGAGGAGAAGCCTGATAATTAGTGCACTGAACCACTGTTTCAATAAATCTATGGAACCATATAAACCTATTGACACATTTTTTTTAAACTGTGGAAATAGGTCATATTTTTATTGTTGATTGTACTTATCACAGGTAAAACCTAAATTCTTTGATGAAGCAGCTAGAGATGATAATTGGGTTCAGGTAATGAATAAAGAGCTTCACCAATTTGAGAAGAATCAAACATGGGATATTGTTTCAAGACTAACAGACAAGAATTTCATAAGGACAAAAGGGGTTTTTCCGCAAAAAAAATGAATGAATATCTTGTTGTGACTCAAAACAAAGCACAAATTGTGTGCAAAGGGTACTCCCAGATAGAGATTATAAGTGTCGATGAAACATTTTCACTTGTTGTAAGCCTGGAGACAATCAAATTATTCTTTTCCATAACAGTGAAAAAAACGTTTAAGGTTTTTCATATAGATATAAAGTCATCATTTCTAAAAGGAGTTATAGAAGAAGAAGTTTACATTGAGAAACCATATGGTTTTCTCATCCATGAAGATGAGAATAGGGTTTTTGACTAAATAAGGCATTATATGTCTTGAAGCAAGCACATAGAGCATGGTATTCAAGGCTTTCTCAATTTCTAAAGAAGATCAGTTTTTAGTGTGGTGGAGTTGATTACAATATGTATTTCAAAAATGGAAATAGTCAAAGGATGATAGTGTTGGTATATGTCAATGACATAATATTTGGTGGATCAAATGGAGCACAATTTAGACAATATTTTGAATGCATGAAAAGAGAGTTCGAAATGTTGATGATTTGTGAGCTAATGTTTTTCCTTGTCTTATAGGTGACACAAGGAAGGAATCATACATTTATTTCTCAATATAAATATGAAAATGAGGTTTTGAGAAGGTTTGGAATGGATAATTATATGGATATGAAGAATCTTGTTTCTACCCTGATGAAACTATCCAAATATGATGATGGCAAGGTAGTTAACATCACAGAATATAGGCAAATCATTAGATGTTTGCTATATTTGACTGCGACAAGGCCTGAAATTGTATTCACCACATGCCAAGAAAAAATATATCAAATAAATACTGAGAAAATCCACATGGTTTCAGTAAAAAGGATACTTAGGTATATCAAAGGAACTGTGGATTTTGGTTTGATGTGTAATGAAAAATCTCAGCTTGAGCTATTGGGATATACCGATGTAGATTGGGCTGGTTTAATGGATGATAGGAAATCAACGACAGGATGTGATTTATATCTTATTGAATTTTGTATTTATTGGTCGAGTAAGAAACAATATTTCATTTCATTTAGCACTATAGAAGCTGAATATATTGCATCTAATCAAGATTACACACAACTGTTGTGGATGAAGCAGAAACTTGAGGATATGGGAACTGAAGTGAAATATCTTATTGGAATCCATTGCAATAATTCAAGTGATATAAATCTTAGCAAAAATATAGTCCATCACTCAACAACAAAACACATTTAAATAAAATATTATTTTATCAAGGATAAGGTGGAGCAAGGGCTTGTGAAGTTGGAGTATGTGTCTACAGAACAACAAGTTATGATATTCTTATGAAGTCCTTACCCAAAGAAGAACTTGAAAGGAATCAATTGGATTCAGAAGTCAAGTCAACTTTCTATACATGAAAAAGTGTGGATGTGGGACCCCCTCTCTCTAAGGTATGATTTGATTTTCCCTAATTTACTGATATGTTTTCTTTACCCTATTGCAGACAACCTTGAAGTTCCCTTCAGGTTTATTGACAATGGGGGAGAATGTGTGACTATTTAGGGGGAGAAAAGACATGGGGAGAAGCTATTAAGTGGAGCAGTGAGATAGGGAGACATGATGCTAAGCTGAAGCTGGTTATAGGAGCTATAACATTGGGGGATCATTAAATCTGATGATGCTAGAAGTGATCAATCAATGATTCAATATCATAATGGTTGAGGTTCTTGATGAAATAAATTCATTGTTATTCATGTATTAGTATGGTATCAGCAATTAGAGACAATAAATGAAGTGATTAATTGATGTAATTTTCATTTTACTCTTGTTTATCATGTCAATCGTGGCTCATGTGGGCTTAGAGTATTTGTTGAGTAAATCCTTGATTGTTGTCTTAATCGCATGAAGTGAATGGTGGTTGAAGTTGGAAAGATTGTTAATGAGGTATCTAAATGTGCATCATTCTTATGAGAAGATTTTTCAACAAACTCAAAGGGGGATATTGTTGGGAAAAAATCTCTCATGGTGTCCTCTTGGTATTTTTTGGGTGTGTTCGTGTTTGTTGACAAAGCCAGATGACCAAAAATGAGTATTGTTAGTGTTCACCGAAGACTAGTTTTTAAGGTGGTGTTGTTTCCTAGTGTTTTCCAAATTTTCATGCCTCAAAATCCAAATTTTGATGTTTTAAAAGGAATTATTTCTTCATATTAGTGAACGGTATGAATAATTTTGAAGAAAATTGGAAAATGAAGAGAATTGTATACCACAATTCATGGACCGCATATCATGTTCCAAGAACGGTACGTGGAGCGATGAGAAAAGTACACCGGAGCAATTCACCAAACCAAAAATGGTTTGCGGTGGAAGGTGATGTGGTACACGGATGGTGTTTCACTGATGGAGGAGATTGATAGGATAAGAGAAAAGGCAGTAGGTGGATCGCGTATGAAAAATGGTTTGTGGGTGGATTTTGGTTCGCAGCGGTAGAAGGATAGGTATGCAGTGAAGGCTGGATTGAAGATTTGGTAAATCTTAGATTAGCGGACTTTGTAGATATATTTTCCTATATAAGAATTTTTAATCTCCCTGATTACTGTTGATATCGAATATCATTATAGAACAACTTTTTTGATCTGGGATTTCATAAAAGTCCAAAGGAAGTTTGTGAGGAATAATTCCATAAAATCTAAAGTGGTTCATCCAAAAGAAATTCCGCCGAAGGATTTAAGTGGAGAACTGTAAACTACATAATACATGGTATGATGAGGAAGAAGTCATGTTACATGAGCGGTTAGCGAAGGTAGTCAGTGAAGAAAGAATAGTTCACAAACATATGGTTTTTCGCAAAGGCATTCCACGAACAAATAATAGTTCGCAGATAGGAAGGGGTTTTGTAGAGGAGGTTCATAGGATCAGTACGCAGAGGCGATACACAATAGAGAAGGTGGAATCAGTCCATGGATGAAGGGGAGTTCAAAAAAGAGGAATTGGTATGCGAATGGGGTGTTCCGTGTACCAAACCCATTACTCAGTACGTGAGAGAAGAAGGTGGTTCGCAATTTTCACAAGGAAGCTTGCGAAAGCTTCAAATCATTTTGAGAAAGTATTTTCCAGTATCTTGTAGTACTCGGGGGGGTGGAATTCATCTATGGGTGATAAAGGAGCTTCAACAGATCATCTACTTTTAGTGTAGGATACCATAATTCATGAAAATCAAGGGACCAACATGTCCATAAATTGTGTTTGACTTACAAGTCGGTAAACTGCGTTTGGATTCCGTTCCAAGAGTAGTGAGTGAAGGAAGAGGAAGACGATGGCCCTGTCTATATGCAGTAAGCTAGAGAAAGAGGCATATGGGTGACCCTATGGAATTCAGTGAGAAGACTCTAAACATTGTACAAGTAGTGATCATGGGCATATAATATCTATCCCAAACAATGTTCTCATTATTATCTTTGAGCCTTAGTGAATTTGGTACATCGACACATCTCCATTGTATGCTCCTTGGACACATCCTAGTGAGGGTGAACTAAGTAAAAATTGTTTTGTTGTGTTCATGATTTCATATATATTCATATATTTCTATTGGAGGAAGATAGAATTTATTTTTTTCTACCAACGAAACAAGATCTAATTTAGAGAAAGTATTAATCTGACATACCCTAATTCACCCCCCTAGGGTATTCAACCTAGTAGACCTAATAGTCTTTATAGACTATTGGAAGTTCAATTCATCCACTAGGAAGGTCCATTTTCCAATTCCCTTCCTTGATCAAATTTTTAAGAGGCTTTTTGTGAATGAAATCTTCTTTTTAATTGATAGATATTTTGGTTACTAATAGATTCCAGTTGCTCCGGAGGATCGGGAGAAAACTACCTTTACATGCCTTTTTTGGGACATTTACCTACCGGTGGATGCCTTTTGGGTTATGTGAATCCCCTAATACCTTTCAAATATGCATGATGGATATCTTTTTTAACATTATTGAGCATCTTATAGTGGTTTTCATGAATGAAATAAAAATTTTGGGTAGCACATTTGATACTTGTTTAGGAAATCTGCAATTACTGTTAGAGAGGTTCTTAGAGACTAACCTATTTCTTCAATAGGAAAAATCCCAATTCATGGTTATTGAATTTATAGTGCTAGGACATAAAGTGTCAAAGAGGTTTTTGGCGGTTGATACTACTAAAATTAAAGTTATTCAAAAATTACCACCTCCAGAAAATCTTAAAGGTGTTAGATGTTTTATAGGGCATGTCAGTTTTTACCAGAGGTTTATAAAATATTTCTCAAAATTTACTAAGACCTTGTGTTCCCTTATTTTCATGGATGCTCCCTTTGTGTTTGATCAAAACTATCTTAATTCATTTAATTTATTAAAAATTAAAACTCACTACATCAATTATCATCACTACGTCGGATTGGAAACTCCCTTTTGAATTAATATTTAATGCCAGGGATATGGTTGTTGGATATGTCTTAGGACAGAGGAGGGATAATCTGTATGTGGTATAATTTCCTATAAGGATTCTAGATGAGTCCCAAAGAAACTATACCTCTATTGAAAATGATTTTTTGGCTATGGTCTTCGATATATATAAATTGTGGAAGTATCTTCTAGGTTCTAAGTCTTCATCTTTACTAATCATTCTTCATTAAAGTACTTACTATCAAAGGAGGAGGATAAACCTAGGATTATTAGATGGTTTCTTCTATTGAAAGAGTTTGACATAGAAATTAGAGATAAGAAAAGTGTTGAAATCTTAGTTACAGATTGCCTTTCTTGGATTCCTCATACCCATTATGAAGATACAAGGGACATTAACTCTTCCTTTTAGATGAAAAAACTTTTCACTATATCCATTGGGTATTTTTCATGGTTTTTAGGTAATTCCAACTGTTGGGAAGCTAGTGTCTTTCCCAAGTATATGTCCATTAACCAAAGGAAGAAATTTTATTCATAAATAAACTATTACCTTTGGTATAATACATTACTATTTAGAAGATGTTTTGATGGAATTCTAAAATGATATGTTTTATAAGAAGAGATACTACCAAATCTGTAAATATATCCCTCCTCAACTTGGGGAGGACATCATGGTGGTGAGAGGATAGCTCAAAAACCTCTTCAAGATGGTTTTTATTGGCTCACCTTATTCAATTATTCTAGGAGCATTGTAGTTGAATGAGATAGATTTAAGAGCTTAGGAAATATTGGGAGTGAGTATAAGTTACCTCAAAAATGTATTATAGATGTTGAAATTTTTTATATTTTGGGTTTAGATTTCATGGGTCCATTTTTCATCTGCACATGGGAATGAGTACACTCTAGTTGTTGAAGATTATGTTTCTAAGTTGGTTGAGGCAGTGGATCTTCACAACAATCAGGCCAACAATGTTATCAATTCTGTTAAAAATAATATATTTTAAAGATTTTGAGTACCCAAATCCTTTATAACTGATAATGAAACACACATTAACAACTAAAAGTTTAAGGCTTTAATGTAAAAGTATGGATGAACCCATAAAACTGGTATTTACTACCATCCACAATCTAGTAGACAAGTAAATATATCAAGCAATGAGCTGAAGCAGATCTTAGATAAAATTATCTCACATTCTAGAAAATATGGGTATCTTAAATTAGATAAATCTTTATGGTCATATAGAACAACTTTTAAAACCCCCAATAGGTATTTCTCCATATAGGATGTTATTTTTGAAATGTTTTAATTTTCCTGTGGAGTTGTAACATAAGTCATATTGGGAAGTTACGGCCTTAGATTTTGGTTTTAAGAGTGCTGGTGGGAGAAGACTAGTTGAGTTGAGTGGACTTGATGAGATAAGGAGAGAGTATTATGAAACTTCAAGGATATATTAAGAAATTTCTAAAATATTTCATGATTATATTATAAACAAATAGAGTGTTTATACTTGGACAGAAGGTCCTTCTCATAAATTCGAGACATAAGGTCCTTCCTAGAAAATTAAAATCCAAGTGTTCTGAACCTTTCATTATTGTTAGAGTGCTTAAAAATGGAGCTATTGAGATTGTAGGAGAAGAAAAATAATCCTATTCTAGTGAATGGTCAAAGAGTTAAATTTTATTTTGAAGGATAGATGAAGGGTTTGGTTTCCTTTAAAATATTTGAAAATTAATTCTGAATAATCTCTAACTGAAGACATAAAACTCAGAGCTTCATGGGAGCCATCCCATGCTTCATTCCTCTTATTTACTTTTGTTCATGTTTTTTTTAATAAACTGCTTAATTCTCTCTCTTTTTTGAATTTCCCACTAATTAATTTTCTTTGGTATTATTGTTCTATAATATGTTTTTTGTTGTATCACTATAGGAGCATAATTCCCTCATTTCTCAAAATCACAACATGCTACATATGAAAGCTTCGTTGAATCAGAGAAGTTCCTTCTTTTTTTTATTCTTTATGGTTTCTGATTTTTATTAATTTAAAAAAAATCACTGCTAAGTCACATTTTAATGGTGACTCCCTAACTCATGGATGCACTTGAGTCTCTGTTACACTGATAACAGAAAGTCACTCAATGCTGACTCACTGGTGGCAGTGTTGGTGAGTCAATGATTTTATACTACTGCAGAAAAAAGAAATAATTTGTTGCATGTACATGTATTCTGGGAAATATAGTTTCAATGATTTAAAATCTTCACTGTTAGAGCTAAGTGTTATAGGAATTTTCCATGACTATTTATTCTTCTTCTGGTTGTTTTATCATGTATTTTTCTACTCTATTGAACATCTGTTTGAATTAGAAAAATTCAATCTTGCTTTCTCCAAATTCACTATGTACCTCAATGTTTTACATGATATAACTTGGAACATAATTTGAAAATTTCATTTCACTAACTTAATGATAATGCTTGTGATTCTGTTGTAATATAACTGTGTGGAAAACTCAAAATTTTTGAACAACAATGTGACCCATGATACATGTCATCAATCTGTTTTAATGAAAATCTACTTTGATATTTAATAGTGTAATTATCTTCTGTATAGTTGAATTCAACTTTAGGGAAAAAATTCATTTTATGTATGGGGGACGGGACAATTCATGTTGATCTAATATATGACTTAATGGAAGCCCATAAATTCCCACTTCTCTTTACACTTTTTTTTAAAAACAGTGGTTAAAGTTTTCAGAATTATTTCACAATTTTAGATTACTTAGGCTTTTAAGTGTAATTAAAATCAGTCTTGCCTAAGTAAATTGCTTTACTGGTAGTTTACAGTTGACTTAAACTTGAAACTTATGAGGGTGGATGATTTTTGAGTGAACATGATTAGTGATTCTCTAAAGAACTATGAACTGGGTGGATTTTTATTAATAAAATCCATGTATACAATACTGAATAATTGCATATTCACAATGCTCAGCACAAGATAAATATCTTTGGAAAAAATAAATTAATGTTCCTATGGTCAAAAATTATTTCATTATGGTGAGGTGAATAATGAATGCCAAATTAAGAAGGGTACAATTGATTTGTATGGAACCATTTATGTTGTACCAATAAGGTGATTCAAAAATTAATTAATTAATTTTTTCTTTTTTAGAACCTAGGTGAAATTTAAAGTATAAAGTAACTTTTTTATGTTTTTAATTCCACAAACTTTTAATCTTTTATCACTCTTGAACATAGAAATTGGATTTGAACTGTAGTAAGCCAATAGGTAGTTTCATTATGAGGCATGACATCCTATGTAACGAATGAATCATTGCTCTAAAAATTACACAATAAGTATTTGAAATTGGTTATGACTTATTTGAAACATTCCATTAAAAATCATTTCTTGTTATTCATTCTCTTCTGTTTTTTAAATTGATTGAAATGTTAAATTTTTAATTGATTAATTAAAACACACTTCTTTTTTTCAAAAGTCAATTAATCATGGAATTGATTGAGGACAATCAATATTTTAGTTTGGGGGAATTTGATGTGGCCTTAAATTTACATTAATTATATCATAATTTATTAATGTTTTCAATCATTTAATTAAATATTTTAGGTGTTTTTACTAATTAATTACATTTTTTAAAATTAACAATTAAATTCATTAATTAATTAATTTTGGTAATTATTTTTTTATTTTATGCTTTTAAAATCATTAATTCATTCTTTAGTTATTTTTGTTTATACTTATTTACTTTTTAATTATTTTTAATAAAATTATGTTTTTTCATTTATACTTTTTAATATTTTAATCAATATATTAACATATTCTTTAAATTAATCTTTAATATTTTAATTTTGTATTAACATTAGTTAATCAAGTTTAATATGTAAAGAGATTTCAAATTTTAATTTAATTTTAATGATTTATTTCAATTTTAGTTTCAGACAATCGAATCATTTATAAGTTATATTTAATAACTATGGTTTCTAATTTATGTTTAGTCTTTAAATTTTAATTGTTTTATAATAAAATTAATCAATTATTCAAAAGTTTTAAATTTTTTATATTTTCATTCTTCTTAATTATTAATTTCATTTAATTGAGGTTTTATTGCATTTTTTCATTTTAACATTGATTTTTTTTTTATTCAGAAAGTCACTGGTGACTCGAGTCACTGATCCCTTTTTTTAGTCACCGTTCAACACCTAATGATGCCCTTTTCTAGGTCTCACTAATACCCCACCTGCCAATACTTTGACTCATAGATCCTTTCTTCATCTACTAACATTGTAAGGGCCATGACTTACCGACACCCACGACTTACCATCATTTCCCATCTCTTCATCATCTCACTGTTGCACTATCTCACTGATGTTGCCTCCCCTCATTCTATTTAACTTCCCGAGGACCTACCAACATTGTCATTGTTATATCTGCGAGCTACCAATAGTAATATTATTGACCTACCTACACTGTTGGAATCCTCTGACTCACCAGTCATTATCCCTTTTGCAAACCTTTATCTACCGCAGATCTAAAAACCAAACTCATTTCCAGATCTGAAGAACTGGAAATCACCACTATCGAGTAACTCAACCACTTCATAAACCCTCAAAATCAATATTTTGATCCAGATATAAAGAAACCATAAAAATTGAATCTACAAACCACCAGATCTCTGAGCACTTTAAATCTGCTACTCTTGTGGATGGAGGATGAGGTCGAGCAACACCATGCATATTTGAGATCCAATTGAAGCCTTTGGTCACCATCGTCGCCATTAACTAGTGTTAAAGAGGATTTCTCCAGCCTCCTAAGGGATGAACTTGAACTACCACTTGAATATATTGTCGTTATCAGCTGTTACAAGGTCGTGCAAATCCAAGAGGTGCTATAAGAGTTGTTGTGTGGAGGCTCTCTCAGAAGGAACCACCCCCCCCCCTCATATGCTGAAGAAGGGGGAGTGGAAGGGGAAAAATATAAATAAAATAAAAGGCTAATAAACAAAATAATTAAATAATATAATATTTAAAATAATAATAACTAAAATTAAATAAAAATTAAAACTAGTATAATATATAAATAAACAATTAAACTAGAATATTGAAATTTACTAATTTAAAATTAAAATAATTGTTTTATTAAAATAATTTAAATGTTATAATTTAATAACCTTAATAACATAATTTAAATATTTTAATTATAATTATAATTTAACTTTTTTATTATAATAATAGATAATAATATTTAACAAAATAAATAATTATCTTAATTGAATAATAATTTTTATATCTTAAAATAATAATATCAATTTTCTTTTATGAAGATATTAAAATATTAACTTTATTAATATTAATAATTTTTCATTTAATAATTATTTTAAATAAAATAAAATAATAATCAATTAAAATATTTATTAATAATTTAATAAAAAATAACTATAAATATTTATTAAATAGTAATTCATCATTGATCTAATAATAATTAAATGTCTAAGTAATTTTTAATTTAATTTTTTTATTGCGTTAAAATTTGTTTTAAAGATTTTTGTTTTCTTTTACAGATACGTGAAGGGGTGAAAATCTCAGTGAGGTGCATCCCAATAGTCACTGGGAATCCAGTTACATGGGAGATGTTAAAGACACCTGGGTGGTAGGAGAAAAAAGCACATGTGTGGTGTGAAAGAGAAAGGCCTACCTAAGTTGGTAGAAACTATTGGGGACAAGCTGTAGATGACAGATGATTTAGAAATTCATAGGTACTATGAGGATTGCTCTATAATTCATACACACAACATTCAAAACTTATCATTCCTACGACACCCGGAAGAGAAGGAAGATCTGGAGAACCTCTTCTTGGATACCTGGGGACCAAAAGAGCAACACTATTGTAGTTTTTAGGGGAGATCTCTTTTATGTTATCATTATCTATCTATGTGATGTTCATTTTTTCTATAATTATATATTATTTTGAATTCAATATGATTGTCAACTAAATGCCTCTATTTCGGGGAATTTAAATCTTCTGGTGATTTCATTTCTCATCTTTGTTTATTTCTTTAAAATAAAGAAGTATATTCTATTGGTGAATTTGAATCTGATTCTTAAAATTCAAATTGATTTTTAAACTCATGAATATTAATTCAAAACCATATATTCATCTAGTAAAAAATATCAAGGATACATCTTTTCAAAATCTGAAATTCATTTCTATTGTATTAAATCGATGAGATTTATTCCAGTATCTTTTCCTCAAATTCTTTCTCAGTTTGGTGACTCTAGTTGAACTGAACTTCTAGAATCATTTAACAGTTTGATTAATATTCTGGTGAAATACATTAATTGATCATATTTTATAGGTTGTGAATTCAATAGTAAATAAATAAAGATGTTAAATTTTCAACTAGTAGAGTTAAATTCCTTGAGCTCGCCTCTAAGATAAAATTTTCTCAATCTTTATTCAGGTTTTTAGTTAACTATCTCCTTTACTATTCAACATTACTCTAGTCTAAGATTTAGTTTCTAGTCATACATTTTTTCACATAATGTATTTATATAAAAAAATAAGCAAAATATAAAAAAAGTTTATTTTTTAAAAAAAATTAAATTCCACCCACTTTTGACACCAGTGGGTTGTTTTGAAAAGAAAATTGATCTCTCATCCTTCCCTGTGGGTTTGAACATACATACTAATATACAATAGTAAGTAGGAAAATAAAAATTTGAAACTTTGATCGGTTCCAATGACATCTAGTTCAGCTCTCCCTCTAGAATTCTCTCAAGAATATAGAGAAATTAACTAACTCCTCCCACTCCATCCTAGAGAAAATTTTGAATTGATCTTCTATGAAGAAATTTGTGTGGTGAACAATGGAGAATGACTCCATAGTTATAATCCATTATGCTATCACTAGGGGGTTTCTACAGTAACACGTCGATGTTCATGGAGCATATGTGGGTCACATCAAGAGGGATTATAATTTTGATTCCTCATACATAATGATGGTATGACATGAATAAGTCATTAGAATCATCAAGGAAAATTCAATTCCAATGGGAGGAAATTATTCATTTATATAAAATAAATATAAATTATATTTTTTATTCCTTTATTGTGGATTTTGGGGTTGTAATTCGTCTAGTTCTAGGAAAAATGAATATCTTTAGAAATTTAAAATATTGGTCATATGCCCAACTACTTCTACCAAGCCCTAAAACCTACAAGTGGTATCAAATTTGTCACATATTAATTTTTTATTATTTATTTATTATTGGTAAAATGTAAAAAAATAATAGTTTTAATTTATAATTTATTCATTATTAAATGTGAATGTTGTTTTCACAAGATATTTCAGTTTCATATAATCAAAATTATATTAAGAATAGGTGAAGAATTATTGTAGATTCTATTAGGACGTGCTAGAGATTTTGGTCGTTAGACATGGTTATAAGGCATGTAACTGAGAAGTACATGTTGGGAACCACAGTTCACCACACTTGAATGTGTTTTGGGTTAAAATATATACTTAGAGGTAATTAATATTAATTTTATATTAATACATAATTTTTTATAGGGATTTCGAGGAATATGGTTTTTTTATTAAAATTCATGTAACAGTTTACATGTTATGTAGTCTATGTGTATTCACTACGGAAAAAAGGCATTTAGCGGCGGTTTTTTTTCGTTTCGCGGTGGTTTAAACCGCCGCTAAATCGATTGGCGGCGGTTTTGAAAAACTGCCGCTAAATCGTGCGTTGGGAAACTATTCGCGGCGGTTTTCAAAACCGTCGCAGAATATTTCGCGGTGGTTTTTTAGCGGCGGTTTAAACCGCTGCTAAATGATTTACCGGCAGTTTTTTTGTTATTTTTTTTTAATTTTTTTAATTTTTAATTTTATATTTATATATATATATATATATTTATTTATTTATATATTTATATATTTATTTATATATTTATTTATATATTTATTTATATTTTTCGTATTTATTTATATTTTTATTTATATTTATATTTTTCGTATTTATTTATATATTTATTTCATATTTATTTTATTTATTTTATTTATTTTATTTATTTTATTTTATTTATTTATATTATTTATTTTATTTATTTATTTATTTATTTATTTATTTATTTATTTTATTTATTTATTTATTTATTTATTTATTTATTTATTTATTTATTTATTTATTTTATTTATTTATTTATTTATTAACTTTATTTATCCATGCATGCACATCCCATGCACATGCACATGCACATGTATACCCATGCAATATAAAGAAATTCTGCGTTTGGTGAGATTTGAACCCCTACCTCTTGCATATTTTCCAAAGACTTTACCACTCCAGCAAGCTCGTCATGTGGTTAATAAACAGAATTTGATATACTTATATATATATTATTTGAAAAAACAAATAATACATAAATAATAGATATAAACTCAATAATAATAAATAATAAATAATAAATAATAAATAATAAATAAGGAAGAATAAATATAAATAATAAATAATAAATAAATATAAATAATAAATAATAAATAATAAATAATAACTAATAAATAATAACTAATAAATAAATATAAATAATAAATAATAAATAATAAATAATAAATAATAAATAATAAATAATAAATAATAACTAATAACTAATAACTAATAACTAATAAATAATAAATAATAAATAAATATAAATAATAAATAATAAATAAATATAAATAATAAATAATAAATAGAAAATAATAAATAATAAATAAATATAAATAATAAATAAATATAAATAATAAATAATAAATAATAAATAAATATAAATAATAAATAAATAATAAATAATAAATAATAAATACTAAATATTAAATAAATAATAAATAATAAATAAATATAAATAATAAATAAATATAAATAATAAATAATAAATAATAAATAAATATAAATAATAAATAATAAATAATAAATAATAAATAATAACTAATAAATAATAACTAATAAATAAATATAAATAATAAATAATAAATAATAAATAATATGTAATAAGTAATAAGTAATAAATAATAAATAAATATAAATAATAAATAATAAATAATAAATAGAAATTAATAAATAATAAATAAATATAAATAATAAATAATAAATAAATATAAATAATAAATAATAGATAAATATAAATAATAAATAATAAATAATAAATAAATATAAATAATAAATAATAAATAAATATAAATAATAAATAATAAATAAATATAAATAATAAATAATAAATAATAAATAATAAATAAATATAAATAATAAATATATATAAATAATAAATAATAAATAAATATAGATAATAAATAATAAATAAATATAAATAATAAATAAATATAAATAATAAATAAATAGAAATAATAAATAAATATAAATAAATAATAAATAATAAATAATAAATAATAAATAATAAATAATAAATAATAAATAATAAATAAATATAAATAATAAATAAATATAAATAATAAATAATAAATAAATATAAATAATAAATAATAATTAATAATTAATAATTAAATATAAATAATAAATAATAAATAAATATAAATAATAAATAATAAATAAATATAAATAATAAATAATAAATAATAAATAAATATAAATAATAAATAATAAATAATAACTAATAAATAATAACTAACAAATAAATATAAATAATAAATAATAAATAATAAATAATAAATAAATATAAATAATAAATAATAAATAGGAAATAATAAATAATAAATAATAAATAATAAATAAATGTAAATAATAAATAATAAATAATAAATAAATATAAATAATAAATTATAAATAAATATAAATAATAAATAATAAATAATAAATAATAAATAAATCTAAATAATAAATAATAAATAAATATAAATAATAATTAATAAATAATAAATAATAAATAAATATAAATAATAAATAATAAATAAATATAAATAATAAATAATAAATAATAAATAAATAGAAATAATAAATAAATATAAATAATAAATAATAAATAATAAATAATAACTAATAAATAAATATAAATAATAAATAATAAATAATAAATAATAAATAATAAATAACCAGTTACAAATAATAGATAATAAATAAATTAAAGTATATTATAAATAATAAATAATAAATAATAAAGGAAACACATGAAAAAGTATGAAAAGACGTGATAAGGGTTGAAAAATCATGAAAACGCATGAAAAATGATGGAGAAGCATATGAAGAATAAGGCATTAGAAAAAATGAGAACGCATGAAAACTCGTAACAACTCTGGAAAACTCCTTAATAATTCAACATAATCATCATAATAACCCATAAAAACCATTGATAAAGATAACAAGTCATGGAAACCCAAATAAACAATAATAAATGGAGCTACCGTTAAAACCCGTCAAAACGGTCATAAAGAGACAAAAACATTGGACTCACATTAACGAAGATGACTTATGATCTGAGAGTCCGTTTTAGATCCACGACCTGTCAAATCAAAGATCCTAAAACGCTCTTCAACCTAAAAGGTGAAAGAGTCCAAATGGACAGATGGATCGGAAGTTATGACCATTTAAAAAAAGTTGGTGGAGAACGGGTGCTAGAAACGAGGCATTGAAAAACATAACAAACCTGATACCCACTAAAAAGGCCATAACATATGATCTAGGAGTGCATGTGGGCGTCGCGACTAGTCAAACTGAAGCCCATGGAATGATCTATGATCTGGCAGGTGGAGGAGGCCGAACTGACACACGGATCGAAAGTTAGGTCAGTTTGAAGACAAGTTCGACGGGACACCGGTGACGGAAATGGGGTTTTGGAGGCCTTCGGAGGGGTTTTGGGGTCGAAAAACACAATGGAAGCTTGATTTTGTCAAACTCGTGCATATCTCTCTGCGCTGGCTTCGATTTGATATGTGGTAGAGCCCAAACGGACACCCGGAGCGAAAGTTATGGTTGTTTGAAGTTGAAGAACTTTTTTCAACTTTCTTATAACTCTAATATCTTCCACACCTTAAACCATCTCACGGTTTTTATTATATGTGCCTCTAGATATCTTTATGATCTTCTATTTGACTGGTTGTGGCACTTCAACGGACGCCCGAATCAAAAGTTATGGTCGTTTTAGTGATTTCGGGGTTTCTCGTGTTTTTTTATTTTTTTCATTTCATTTCGCGGCAGTTTTACGGAAACCACCTCTATTTCGCCGCGGTTTTTTAAAAAACCGCCGCTAATCCTTGAATAAATATAAAAAAAAAAAATTTAAAAAATAAATAAATTTTTTTTGCCGTTTAGCGGCGGTTTTTTCGCAGCGGTTCTTAAAACCGCCGCGAAATGGCGGCCCGAAAACGTGTTTCGCAGCGGTTTTAAAAACCGCCCCGACAAAACCGCCGATAAACGGCGTTTTTCTTCTAGTGATTCATAGTAAAATTTATAGAATCCACATGGTCAAAGGGACATCATGTAATTATTAAAAGAGTCATGATACCAGAGACTCTAAAAAATTAGGGGAAACATAGTGTGTTTCTTCCAAACATGTTTTGTACCCCGCTAATTTTGTGTCTTAAATACATGAATACCCCTAGGTGTGTGTCATATAAGTTATTAAATTTTTTGTTATGGATCTGTAAACATTATTTTACATATACCTATTTATGTCATGTACACAATACGCCATCATTTACACACTTGAATCATTTATGAGGTTTATAATTAATTAAAACATTAATAGAAAACCACATTGTGTGTTTTGAGGGAAACATAATGTTATATAGTTTAAAGAGTAATATATTACTAATTAATTCATTTATTAAATTAATCTATAACTAAATTTTATGTAAATTTTGAACCCACATGGTATTCATCACTTGAATTTAATGTGGTACACATAATGCAGTTTCAATCATGTTCATACATCTTAAGTACGATGAGTTGTTACTTGGAATGAAAAAATACACATCATATATGATGTAAATTTCATCTGAATAAACATTATACGACTAGTAGGGAACCACATATTTCATAAGGGTACACTCTATATTTCCCCATATACACATCATGTGCTTATTAATTTTTAAAAAAATTAATTTGTTTAATTTGTTTTAAATCGTGATCTATTTTTTTCTTAATGATTTTTTATATAGACATTAAGATAAAATGGATTAATTAACTAATCGAATAATTAATTGGATTAATTCGAGGTAATTTTAACTTAATAAAATAATGAATTGAAGAAAATTTTAGCATGATTTTATTTTTTGTATTAATTACAAGTATGGATGATCATAAGTATAAACCAACCTATGAACATTATTGGTTTCTTTTAAAAATATTTATTTTTAAATTAATGTGATGGCATGTGTGTTACACATCCTCTATACAATGTAGGACCTGCATGTATGTGGTTTCTTTTATGTAAACCCCAAAAAACATTCCATTACTTCCCCTCACTTTCATATAAGTAAAATTATATGTAGATGAAAGAGTTCCAAGTTGAGTGGATTTGGTTCAAGTTTGGATAAAAGGTGAAATAAACTCAAAAGACACATAGCAGCATTGGAGGAATGATCAACTCAAACTAGGTGTGGTTCAAAGAGTTATTTCCCTAGTTTCAAGGGTTGGTTCATCATCCACTAGATAGATCAACCATTATAGAAAGTCATGATCATTCTAAATTATTTATTTTATTTTTATCAGTATCATGGATATTTATTTATGGCTCCTTTATGAAGATCACTAAAAAATGAATTAACATGAATTCAATATGGAATAAAAAAATTATTTTTGTATAAATTTTATCTAGACTTGGTTAATCACTTAATTAAAATACACTTAATATTAAAATGTATATAATATGATTAAATATGTAATTTTTTATAAAAATAAAAATCCCTAAAATCAAAATTGTATGTCATAATTCCTTCTATTACTTGATTTAGAATAGAACAACTAGATCATATGTTTGAGCATGACCTCCCTGGTAAACTACCATTTAACAGGGAGTTCTAAATAAATTTTTGGGTTGAATAAACCAAATTAAAATCAAGATGACTGGCTTTCACTGGGATTTTTATAAACATCTCAGTCAGTCGTTGAGATAATAAATGTCCAAGATTTCAAGATATGGGAGTCCACTTAACAAATAAAAAAGTTATGTATTAATATAGTCATAAAATAACTTGAAAACTAAATACCATTGAGCAATTGACTAGGCACTCACTTGGGTTATGAAGAGGGAAATATAGATTCTTTACACTTAAATATCAATGTGATGTGATATTAAAAAACCAATGGTGAGGGATGTTGGGTTTTCGATAAAATTATTGGATATTTCTCAATTAAAATTTATTTTATAATTTATAATCTAGATAATTTTTAAAAGTATTACTTATTTATTTTGGAAATAGAAATCCATATGAATTTGGAATTATAATTATTATCTATATTATATAGTGATCACCTTCTCACTAACTCTAATTTCTAGGAATAATACAGGCATTATCACATGATACAACACCATGAGAAAAAATTATACATGTTGGAAACCCTTAAACGAAAAATGCATGGTAAAAATGATAATAAGAAGGAACTCTCTCTCTCTCTATAAAACTCTTTCAGAATGTGGTTGATTTATAGTGTTCAATATTATCATCCATTTTTAGTGTCCTCATGAAGAAAACATAAGGAATTTTATGTGTATATCTTGTTATCTCACCTTCATAATCATTATTAAGAGAAATAGAGACAAGATAGATATAAGATCACTAAGTCACTATTCATATAAAATCTTTAACAGAAATATCCAATTGAGCCATATGTATTCATGATGATTAGCTATATAAAGTGGTTAAACATCTCAGACATTAATTCCCCTAAAGGTCTGTGCATATATCTCATTTTATACTCACTATCTATAAGCTTCTATAGTTTCATTATGAACAATAATAAGAGAAATAGTGAGAGGCTTATCTCATAACACCATACCTTGGTTTGCCAAGTTAATGGGGATATAATGTGTGAAAACCCATCCTAATATTGAATAAAAGGAAGAAAAATGTTAATTTCCCTAGGTATCACTCCAATTATAAGTATCCTAAGCATCATCCCTCAAATAGAAGCATGATCTAAGGTTTATAGAGGAAAAACATGCAATATACATTTCATGTGACAATTTAGGCATATAGAAGAGGGATTTCACTCAGTTAAATAAGAAAGGGGATGCTTCAAGTGTATGTTTTAATGAGTGGAATCATTTCATATAAACCAATTGGGTATTAGATATAGCTTATGGTACTCACATATGTATCCAAATGTAGGATCCAATTAGATTCAAGAATATCACTAGAGTATAGTTTCATCTTCAAGCTTCTAATGGATCATGGATATCTACATTGGTTATTAGATACTATCATCTTCCTTTTACAATATGGTTGATCTTAGTATTTTAATATTATTATCATGTACACACTATTACCAAAAACATAATCTTCATATCCTCTCAAGAAATAAACGGTTTTATTTTCAAATTTGAAAATAAAAGATTTTTATTATATAAAGAAAACATATATTATGGTATGCCAAATTCAAATAATAGTCTTTATGTATTATATTATGAAAACCATGTATTCTAAATTGATACCAAATCAAGTACAAATGACTTATATTACACCAAGTTTTGATATCACAACCTTGGTCATGTAAATAAGAAGGATTTGAAAAATCCTTATCAAGATTCTAATTTATATTAATTTGAGAAAATTACACTACACAAACATATTTCATGATTATAAGGAAATATGACCAAGCTACCACTAGAAAGTAAGGGTCAAAGGGTTACATGGATTATATATTTGGTATATGCAAATGTGTATGGTCCTTTTTTAGTAGTATCTTGAGGTTGGTATTATTACTTTTTTACTTTTATGTATGAATAATATTGATATGTATATGTCTACTTAAATGGTTATAACCCTGAATCATTTTAGAAGTTAAAATACATCAAAAATTATGTAGAGAATGAACTAAATTAGATGATAAAGAATATTTAACTTGATTAAGGTGGTGAGTATCTTAATGAATGGTTCGTTGATTTTTTATAAGTGTGTGATATTTTATCTGAACTCGCTCCTCTATATACACCACAGTGGAATAGTATTAGTGAATATAGGTACCATGCCTTTCATTGAATGGTATAATCGATAATGAGTTATGAATATATTTATTTATCTTTTTAAGGATATAAATTATATATTATGGAATACACACTAAACTAGGTACCAACTAAATCAAAAAAATGGAATAACATATGAATTAATTAATGAAAGGAATTTTTTTATTGAAAATATGTATGTAGGGGTGTGAGGAATTTGTTAAGGTTGACTCTAGAAGAAAACAAGCACCTCAAAGAATTAATTGTATATTTATAGGATATTCTAAGGAGATAGAAGAATATTATCAATGAAAACCATCAGAAAATAAGGTAATCATTACAATACATGATATATTTATTTAGTGGGTGATAATACATAAAAATTATAGTGGGAGAAAGATTAACTTTCATGAAATTGATGTTCAAGATACAAAAGAGTTGGATCCAAAAAATATTACATAGGTCCGCAAGGAAGATGTTTTTCATGAGACACAATTACTATGTAGCATATCCAGTGAGTCTAAAGAATATGAAAGATATGGTTTTCAAGTCACAAAATATGGGGAATCATTATTGGATAAAAATAAATGATCCTATTACCTGCAAGGAAGTATTAAATATCTCCTACACTATATGATAGAAAGTATACATAAATTATTATATGGATTTCACATATTATAACCATGTATGGGTTCTAGTCAATCGAATAGTTGATGGAAAACCTATTGAGTGAAAATGGGTACTGAATATAAAAATAGACATAAAAGTTAATGTGAGTTCATATAAAGCATGAATCATGGATAAAGTGTTTAAAAAACATGAATCCATTGACAATGATGAAATGTTTTCTCTAGTTTCCATGATTAAATCCTTTATAAATATTTTTTTCTAGAGTATAATTCAATAACTATGTGATTTTTCATATGGATTTTAAAATTTATTTCTTTAATGGAAACCCTATAAAATATTCTTATATGAAACAACCATAAGGGTTTCATACTCTATATGATTCCAAGAAGGTATGAAACTTTTATAGATCTATTTATTCATTGAACCAAGAATCGAGGTCACTTGAAATTTGGTTCAATGAAGCCATAACAGAATTTGGTATCATAAAAAAGGAATGTTAGCCATTTTTTTATAAATAGTTTAGTAGGAGTGTAGTATTACTCATAGTAATATAATTCAATGACATATTACTTAATATAAATGACATACCATTCTTTTAGTTACTTAAATATTGGTTGAAAAATTGTTCCTCCATTAAGTACATACGGTAAGCAACCTGTATACTTCATATCTAGATCATTTATGATAAATCCAAGAGGCTTCATGCACAATAACAAGGTACATACATTAACCCACTAATGAATAGATTTAGTATGGATCGTCCTAATAGGGGATGGGTTCAAGTTTCATATGGTACACATCTATCAATGGAAAAGTATCCTTAGACATAATAGGATAGGGAGATATTAAGTTGGATCTCATTCATGTCTGTGATAGGATCAATCATGTATTCCTTATTATATAACAGGTTTGATGTTTCCTATGACTTTATCATGTTAGGAAGATATCAAGATAATATCATAGAAAAACATTGGTTTTATGTTATGGCTATCATTGGGAATCTGAGTCATAATAAGGGTATCTTCCTAGTATATTCATGTGATGAGGAACTAGCCATCAGGGGATATAAATATTCTAGTTTATAAATATAATAGAATCACTATATATTAAATTTAGTATATGTATGCAGTATAAATTGAGGATCTTTGAGATAGAAGAGTTCAAAGTATCCTATTTTTTCCCATTCTATAGTATAATCCTAGTATATTGTGTCTTTTAATATAACTAATAAAGTAGTATATATTCAATGCTTCATCTAAGAGCTTTATGTGGTTCCCAACAGAAAATAAACCATCACATTGTATTGTAATATTACAATAGTGGTGGATCTCAAAAAGGATCCAAGATCACATCAATGGATGAAATACATACTTCTTAGTATAAACTATTATAGTATCTTTCTTAGAGGTTGAGGTAACCTAGAGAAAACATTCGACATAAGAGAATATAGTGGTCCCCATGGATAACATAATATATATTTAAAACTATAAATGTAAGGTGAGAGCTAGTGAATCATGATTTTATTGGAGTTGGTTCACTAGAACTAACTTCTATATATTTATGATTACATTTATTCATGGTTTTGAATATTAGTAATATTATAATAACTTCATGATTTTTCTTTTACATTAATTTGTATGTGATAATGTCCTAAGGGTATATATCCCATTTAAAGTTCATAGAAGTTCCCTGCTATTTTAAGAACCTATAATTATGATTATATGTTTCATAAATATATTTTCTATGGCTAGATGATATCATTTGGTAGGATATAAATAATATAGTTTATAATGGTGGAGACTTATAGAACATTGAGAGACTCTTTCAGGGCCTATGCCATTAGAAATATTAATAAATTAGGTTATGATAACATGACCCACCCGTAGGATATCTATATTCATAATTGAACTTTTATGTTCCTATATGCGTATGTGTGTAATGGTATTTAGATATTAATATTATTATTAATGCATATCATGAGTCACATACATTTATTTAATAACCAAAACTATGATGAGATATTTTAATTGGGATTAAGGTGTGTTGAGTGCATCATGAGTGATATGTAATAATGAATAATATGAGGAAGGATTTTTTCTTTCGTTCTATTATAGGAGATAATATTTCATACCCTTTAATGTAAATGGATCTACCTAACTATATCCATGGAAATGGAATTATTATGGAATTTTAAATTCCATAAATTCTAAAAAAATAGACATCAAACACATGGGATGATTAAACTAGTATGAAACCTTCTTAATTAGAGATATTGAGATAAACAGATTATATTACATAATTTTCAATCAAATTTTGATTTTTTTTCATTTTGATATTTAACTCCTGGCACTATGGGTTTCTTGGAATTTTTTTAGACACTAACCATGGAATTTAGGTGGCTCTACCAAACACTACTAAGAAAGTGGCCATAGGAGTCACACTCTAAGTGTGTCCAAAAAGTCAATTAAATTCTTTATGAATTTTAAATATTAAATAAATATTATTCCCATATGTGGTTTAATAATTATTCATGTTTTGTTGATCAAGAATATTCAATCATCAGTTATTCAAGAAAATAAATATGTGAGTTTAATATTTAAAAAATATTAGTTTTCTATTTAGTGAATATAAATATTAATTAATCAGTGAATAATGCAGTGTTATTTATTTATATGAATAAATTTCCATTACGAAAGGTTTAATAAATACCAAGAAGGTTTGATGGTCCATGTTAACTATCTCACTATTAATAATATATAAAATATTTTTTTTATATTGATTTAACCACTAGTTTAGAGTATATCAAGTAAATAATAATAATTGATTATTATTACTGAGACATGTGATTCGCTAGTAATTTAGTTATTGAATGTAGGATTTTCTATGATTTTTAACCCAAATATTACTCTATAAGTACCAAGACATGTCATTTCCTAGGGTTAATTAAAATATATCCAATGTTTTGTTTGTTGATTTCTAGATAAAATCAACTCAATCCCAGAGTTCACTTCCACTAGAACACTCATTAATAGAAACAAATTCTCATCCTACAACCTCTCAAATATTTGGAGAACAAGAATAATATTTTCACCATGAATTGATTCATTTTGGGATCAATAGTGAATGATGCATGAATTATAATCTTATGTAATAGCACCCAAGAATTTATATGGTGACATTCAGATGTTTATAGATCATCTGTAGATCACCACTAGTGGAATTTTACCCTTGAATCCTCTAATGAAAAGATAGTAGGAAAAAATCAACCAAATATTTTAAGAAAAATAATTCCAATGTGAGGTAACTCCTCATTTAAATAAATTAATTATAAATTAAATATAATGATATTTTATCTTGAATTATTGGGTTTCTATTCATCTAATTGTGTGGGGAAATTCAAATAAGTTAAAAAAATTATTA
Source organism: Viscum album (assembly GCA_963277665.1). Taxonomy (NCBI): domain Eukaryota; kingdom Viridiplantae; phylum Streptophyta; class Magnoliopsida; order Santalales; family Viscaceae; genus Viscum; species Viscum album. Next base: position 528,617,879 of record OY728150.1, read on the forward strand.
TTGGGTATGGTCCTATCTACTTTTAATAATCCCTGAAACCTCCACACATCTCATAAGTTTTCTTGTTTTATTCTATCCATAGTAAACACTTGTTTCTAATGTGTATTTTCATATAAATGGATTCTATCTAAAGACATTTTTCATTATTATACTCTAAAAGCATAGTTCTCCCCATATAAACCAAACATCTATTGAAACTTTCTATAACTCTATCTTTCTTATGGGTATATAGAGTACTAAATGGATATTTTATCCCATTTTTTGATAGGTAAGATTAAAAATAGCTTAATGTACACTTTTAATCATATTATGTTATGATATTCTGAGTTTATAAACTATGTTCTTTATCATAATTCCTTTTGAATAATAGAAACACATTCACAGCTTTAGATTTATGTTTCTTTAAAATAACATTGGTCATAAGGGTGAATTTATTAATGAGAGTGGTAAATAATTTATCATACTTTTGGGATTGATGTCTCACTTTCCCAAAAACATCAGAATGTATGATTTGAATTGGTTGGGATGATTGAGTCTCTATTTTTAAGTTTCATACATGTGTCATATTTCCTTCCTAACTAGTTTTTAAAACCTTGTTTCCTTATTGTTTTATTTTTTTAAAATCTCTCAATAGTTCCAAATTTGAAATTTTCTTTAAATTATTTAGGCCAATTTGTTCCATTATTCTATAATATAATGCTTTTTAATCTCCAGTTCATAAATATCATAAATTTTTTTTATATCAACTTTAAAATAAGCTACCTCTTGTTCTTACTCTTTTAGTGATAATTTTTTCATCCATCAATCACTGAATGATACTACATTCTTTGGGAAACTAAGTTTTTCTCACTATCAAAATCTTGGATAACAATTAAAAAGTTGTTCCTATGTCTATAAAACAATAGTATATCATCTAATTTTACTTTATAATCATTAATTTCGACCCTACTAACTTCTTTAAAAATTATTTCACAATTAGTGTCCACGGTTAAAGATCTAACATTATGTTCATTAAAATTTTGAAACAATTACATCACAAATCATATGTGAACATCAATTTATATCAACTATATAGGATTTTCATTTATTATTAGCCTATAAGGAAAATTAAATAGTTAGTGACTTTTCAACTACCTTTTTTTCTTTTATATTTTTTCTTTCGAGCATATGGATCCTGTCTAGGAAGTGCTTTTATTAAATATTTCAAATAGTGAAAAGTTTTATAATATATTCCAAAAGTTTCTTCTTTCCAATCAAAATTATTTTTCATTGAAGATTTATTAACATCTTTTTTCACCTTTTAAGATATATTGTCTACTGACATCCAATTGGTATTCTCTTCTATTCAAGTGATACACCCCCTCAACTAAGGCCTTCTTCATAGAAGTCATATGTTATCTCTTAAATTGTATTATTTATTCCTCTAGTTTTCATATAACCTATAATTTACATTAAGCCTCTACACCTAGTATCATATAATTTTTTGTTATATAATATTTTCATGGTACATTTGTAGATAATATTTCAATTTTTATTTCGGAATGTGGAAATTTATTCTAGTATCTATGGATAACGTACTTTCTATTAACAAGAATTCCTATTTTTCTTGTCAAATTAAACATTAATATACTTAGATGATAAATTTTCACCATTTTTTATTATTAATTTATCATCCTTCTTAGAAAATGAAGATTCCATCTGGTGTGTTGAGTAAATTCTTTTAGTTTCTTGTGATAATTCATCCATAGCATCTAATTCCATGTAAAAACATTCCTATAACTTCTTAAAATTATTTTATATCTCAAAAAACCTTGATCATGTCTTGATCATAACTTCTCAATTAAAAAAAATATCATTTATTTTGTCTATCATCTTTTCTTAATATATCAGCTTCAACTTGGGGGTTTTGTTTCTAAAATATGAGAATCTTTCATTTTGATAAATTCCTCCTTATCATAATATATTCTTTTTTTATTATTTTATAAATAATTGATGTTTTTTCTTGAGATTAATATTTTCCTCAAGATCGAGCTCAAGTTATTATTAAAATAAATTTTCTATGTAAGTTTCTAAACCTCATTCCTATTTGTTAATTTAACTTTGCTAATTATTAATGTGGGCCATGATGTTTACCAATTTCTCTAACAATTCATCACAAAATGAGACATATTCTAATGATTTATCATAATCTTCGTTTCTTATCATGCTACACATCATTAATGAGAATTTATATTCACCTTCCACTCACTTTTTAGCTTCAATATAAATTTTAAAAAACTTCCCTTTTATAGGATTTCTTTCCACTTAATTATTATCATTACTATAATTGTTATTAGTATTGTTTATAAAAATATTCTATATTTAGGAACACTCAAAACATATCAATAGTATTATTCTTTTATATGTCCTTTTACCACTTCTTATGTTTCTTTTGATTATGGATATCATCCTTTTGTATTCCACATCTCTATCATCATCATATTTTGATCCAATAGAACACTCATCTTTTGGATCTTTAATTTTCAGCTTCTTCATTGCTTCAAATTTCATCTCCTCCTTAACATTATTTACAAATGTTGGAGCTTTCCTTATTTCATATTCCACAATGGTATTTTTAAGTTCCTTTATAGATAGATCATCTCTAACCTCTGAGGAATAAATTTTGGGATCCAATTCTACTAGAAAGTTTCTCATTAATTTTTTCGGAATTTTTGAGATATCTAATGTATCACCAAAAAGTGAATGAAACTAATGAATTATTTTACTCTTGTAAAATAATTTCTATTCTTTACTCATTATCCTTCTTTATTTCCTCTGAATAAATTCTCTGGATTTTACTTATTTCTTAATTTAACACTACCTTTAAATATAATCTCCATCTATTCCCATGTTTCCTTCTCTAGTTAAAGGCCCATCACCTTCTTGTAAATTTTATATGAAAAGAAAAAAAATTACAATATTGACTATCAAATTCCATGTTCCTTTTCTTCGTAAAATACAAAATTGTTTCCTTTTCTCTTAGGGTAAACCCAATAGAATCTATATATGTGACCTCCTGGACAAATGATAGAAGATAGAGTATCATCATATTCTTTTAACAATGTATGCTCCTTCTTTTGAAAGTATTGATTTATCTACTTTTAAAATAACTTATATTATTTATCTTTAAGAAATAGATCATAAAGAGGGATCCCACTCTGATACCACTTGATATTCCTAAAAATGTTTTTACCACTCATAAGGATTGATTGAATTAGTGGTATCTTTATATAATTTCCAATATTGTGAAATTAACTTCTACATGTTTTTCGAGTTATGATCCCCTCAAATAATATGATCACCCTCACTAATATACAATAAATAAAAGAGAGATAAATGAACACATGATATTTACATGGTTTATCCCAAAAATAGTAAGAAAACTTTATACTACTTTCAAATTTTTTTCTAAGATATATATTCTCTATTAATAATTTTGATATATATATTAGTAAGGTATGATCATTATTATCCGAACCCCACATTTCATCTTGATTAATCTTTCCCCATATAAGCAGTATACTACTTCCCACCAATTATAATTATTCCATCACTAACACAATAAAGATCATAATATCTACCAGTTTTATTAACAAAAAATAAGATATCCTGCCTAAACATTCCAATGGTTGTGTTCAACTGAAGCCCCTAACTAAATCTTCCTAAATTTATTTTAAATAACATTAGTCAAAAGAAAATTCTCTTCTAGTACCACATCAAGAAGACCTATGGAAGTTATACATATTATATTGACCCAGTATTAACGTACATAGACATTACATCACTTTTTCAGAATATATAATAAAATACACAAACAAATGCCCAAATATTTCATTAGTTTAGTGCCTTTGAAAATATGTAAACACCAACCCAAGAACAAAAGTGAGCTATATTATCTCCCACTAAGGGTATGAGAACATGATAATAAACATGATCATAGGGGTATGATAATGTGATAATAACATTAAAGGATCATACCCTTCATATCATAAGATTAGAAACATGAATCATGGCATAAATCTCGGTAGTTCATAAGACATGAAACATAAGGAAAAAAATCATACTCAAATCGTAGGAATAAGACTTGAAATTTGTGGCATACACATAAACATGGAAAATAATATATTAAGTCTACCTACCAAGACCTTAAAAAATGTTATGATTGGTATAATAACCCATGTAACTGCTTTGGGCTTTGGATTCCATCCTCTGTACCCACTTATTTCAGACTTGGGATGTCCACCCATGTACACTATTATTTTGGGCTTAAGATTCCATCTTGTTTTGGTATTGGGATTCTCCATATTTACCCTCTTATTTCCATCTTGGTATGCCTCTATTGTAACCTCTTGATCTCATAAAACATTTATCGTTACCTAATGAATTAGAGGGATATATAGGTCCCTCCAATCAAATGATAAAATCATGTTTACATGTGCCAAAAGATAATAAAACTTGCATCATACACTGAACTATAAAAATATATGGTTTTTATAAAAATAATATCATAAACCCTAAAATAAAATGTTTTATTTCATCAAAGTATAACCCATGAAAATAAATTTGTTTCAAAAGCATATAACCTATGTAATAAAAATGGGTGTCACAATCATCAAATCATAAACTATTCAAGAAATAATATGAATGGTTTACCAGAATCATATCTCAGTAAAGCATAGACTATCAAAAATTATTCCATATTAGATAGAGAAGGATTTTTAAAGATCACATGGAACATTTCTTAAGGAAGATAGCCTTTCTTTGAAAATAGTTTTTAATAAACCATTTAAAAATCCTTTTATTATAAATAAATATTTACCATTTCATTTAAAACATTCTTAAAGGAAATATCCTTTATTCTTTGGGATATGATTTTTAAAACATAAAACCTTTTGAAAACCATTTTCATTGAAAGTAATCTGAAAACTTAGAAAGAAGGCTTGAAATTATTTTCAAAATCATTTTTCCTTGAAAACATTTAAAATAATATTCAAAATATTTTAAAAACCTTTTTCTTTGAAAACACTTTCAAAAACATATAAATAAATATTGGAAATGTTTTGAAACTTATTTATTTGAAAATACATTGAAAAATTATAAATAAATCTTCAAAATGTTTTGAAACGATTTCTTTGAAAATACTTTGAAAACTTATAAAAGAATCTTTGAAAATCATTTAAACAATAAATAATTTTTTAAAACACTTTTTATTAAAAAAAATTAAAACAACCAATTTAAAAAATATTAGGAAAATATTTTCCTTAAATAAAATAACATTGTAATATTTTGAAGGAAGCTTCAAGGGAATTACAGTCATGATCGTAGGTAAATCCATATATACCAAACATTCCTTTTACATTGTAAAATGTTTAGAAAAATGTCTCAGCTAGAAAATAACTAGAATATTTCTTTTTAAGAACCAATTTTTTTTAAAATGGTAAAAAAATGGGTAAAAATAATTTTAAAGATCATAGGATAATATTATAATATTTTTGGAAACCTTTTTTGAAAAAATGGTTTTGAAGGAACACATACTTCTGACCCATGAGAGAGGTAAAGTTAGACTTTCTTAAAAACACTTTATTGATAATATTATGTATCAAAGAGTGGAAAAATGGTAAAATTAATTTGATAAAACAAGAAAAACTAGTTGAAAATAAAAATCATGATAGTTATTATGATATTTATCATAATATTTCATCAATGTAATTATAATCATAAACAATATGGATAAACAATGAGATTGTTTCAATAAACTTTTACCACAATGTAACATTGGGTCCTATACTCTGTGAAATAAAATGTAATTGCATGAATCTTAAAATATCATAAAAATAAGTAGATACATGATATAACATACCAAAGGAATTATATACACCTCATATAAAAATATAGGTGCATAGCATGACATGTGTCTCAAACAAGGATAATTGAGATGAAATTGTTTTACCGATTTGGAAAATCTTGAAACATAATACACATGAAAGAAAGATAAAAAAATAGATATTTAAATACCCATAAATTTTAGAATAAAATTCAAATAATATATTCATTGGAATTATATATACCACACAATATAAATTAGTGGTGTATAAAGCATTTATCTCATGGAAATAAAAATGTGAGATGAAATTCCCTTACCTTATGTCTTAACTCTCGTCGTACTCATTCAAAACCCATATATAATAAATATAAGTTTATTATAAATCTATTATAAAACAATATTATTATATATAATACCATATATGATTTTATTATGACTTTATATTATCATCTTATTAATAATTGTATGTTAAGTTTTTTCTTCGGGTAATATTTTCATTGTTTTTTTCATGTGTCTTAATTTGTTGTATATTTGGTCCTTATACTTATATAATGATTTCTAGAACATAAACCATTATATAAATATAATTTATATTAATAAAATTATTATCATAATAATCAATATAATATAAAAGTATGAAATGGAATATACCATTCATAGAAACAATAGATCGTACGTATGCATGAACATTGTTTCTGTTTTACTGTCATATTGAAGGAAAGAGAGTAAATCATATATCCATATATATGTTTACATATATCATTATTAAAGTATAATTATTATATTATATATATTATATAATTTTAATAAAACCCTTTCTAAACACATTCCATGTAAATTGTGAATGAATCACATCGCTTTGAGGGGGCAGTAGTCCACACTTCCTCAAACGAAATTATCATATTTACACAAAAAAATAAATTATAAGGATATGTATTGTAAAACAATTAAATAACATTAAATACATAATAATAATATATATTATATATAAATATATTTTCCACCATAATTCCCACCATGAACGGTGGTAAAGAAAAAACTAACAATCATCGTTTCGGGAGGTGATAGTTCCCTGTACACATAAACAATATGTTTATTATCCATTAGATGGAAGTTTTGGTAAGTGTTGGTAGAAAACTTATCATAAAAACATATTAGTATATTAAGGATACTGTATTTTTTCATAATAATTTATTAAGGATAGTGGATGGGGTAGAGAATAAAAGTAAAATATAGGAGCTTGAGGAAATATGTTAACTCTTCTTCGGGTAACTCCTTTTGGTTTTCACCAAAGGGATTCCTTGGATTTCTTTATCACAAAAGTGAGGATTAAAAGAGAAATTTAGGGATATTTTTAAGTGTATTGGGTAGATATTTTCCTAACCTAAGTGGTTTTATATGTATCAGGAAGTGGTAAAGTTCTTTCCTTTTTATAGTGGAAGGGGATTGACACTCTTGTAAAAACCCAAAGGTATTCATTAATAGGAGGTATAAAATACCTAATATGACTCCAAAATGGAAAAATAATTCATTAAATGGTAATAATGGTAAATAAAAACCTCCACCACACAAAAATAAGTGCATTTTATTAATTTTTCTCTGTAACTTCAATGTTTCCCCAATTTTATCTTATTAGTTTTTATTGAAGGCACTAGTTTTCTAAATTTAAGTGATATTTTTAACCATTAAGACTAAATTAAAATGATATTTTTTGAATATATAGACCCAATAAATTATAAATATGATACCTAATTTAAAAAATTAAAAATCACATGTGCTTTGAAAATTAATTTTAAAACAAGCTCATGTGACGTGCAAAAACACTACATAAACACAGATCGTGCTAATAATGTTTTTACAACATATGAATCAAAAGATAAATTGGAAAATTAATATAACATATTTGATATTTATTAAATCATAAAAATATCTTGGAAGAATATAAAATTTTTATTAATTGTAAATCATTTAATAAAATATCAATTACTATAAAATAATAATAAAATCAATTTTGACATTATTTATTTAATTTTAATTTTAAAATATCAAAACCATATATGAATTCAAATATATTATTATTATAGTTTTGTAACATTATATATTCATCTAAAAAATAATTATATATACAAATTCAATTAATTTACTTAACTCTTAATATTTATAGTATCATTTATTTTAGTTAATTATTAACTAAATAATCACTGCATTAGTGTTTCTTAATAATTTTAAGTAACTAAATAATCTAGAAAATTAAGTGTAAAAATAACCCATTTATCTTTAAAATTTATATTTATAACCTAAAATATTATTTTTTTACATATCTCAATGTTTTATAAATGTTAAAGGTATGGAAAGTTCCCTTTTGTCTTTTTCATTACTTAAAATTTATATATAGGATACCTCAATTTAATAATGTCTCAATAAACAATAAATTTCAAACCAATAGATTATATGGTCAACTTATGGGTATCCATTTTCCTTTGGACAAGTTTCCATGTAATTTTGGTCCTTAAGATTAAGTTTTAGTCCCTAATTAAGCTTAATTTTACCTTAATCCCTGTAATTAATTTTAATCAATTTCACTAATATTTTTATTCAAAATTAATTTATATTATTATAACCAAAATATTATAATTATTAAGAAAAATTATGTTCATTTTAATAAATTCAAATCACAGAAGTTGGAAAATTAAGTTTAATGATAATCCCGCAAAGGTGGTGAAAAAACGGGTTTTTAAAGTAAAAACGTTTAAAAGTTCAACGACTGTTTATATATAATTTAAATAAAAAAATTGTTTCAATGACCTAAATTGGATTAATATATGTATAATTTATCTATTTTTACTTTATAAACCAATTTAAAATATAAGTTAACATTAATAATTATTTAAACTGAGATGTGGTTTTTAACAAAATATAGTATTTTTCACAATTCATCAAAAAATAAAGTTTCTCAAAAAAATACCAAAAATTTACCCTAAGATTATTTCAACATTATTAATTAAAAATTTTGTTTATTTTTATTAATAAATTCATAAAAGTGTAAAAAATTAGTTTTTAAAAAAGAGTTCCATTAAATGGCAGTAAAACTCAGTCTTGTGTGTACCACAAGCTAACTTAGTGTTATGTGTACCACAATATAATCAATGTGTTGCATTTATTTCAAGACTAACATTGTGTTATGCATAATTCAATACTAAATAAATTTATTTTTTCATGAAAAATAATACAAATATCAAAAATATTAAATTAATTCAAAAAAATCACAAAATCTCAGTGTTACATTCTACCCCCCTTAAAATGAATTTCAACATCAAAATTCATGTAGCTTATCAAAGGTTTAATACAGTTAACAACCTTTAATGGAAACCCACATCATAAAAATAAATCCTAAAACATCATTTAAAAAAATGTTGAACCATAATGGTTACCTAGAGTAACACATTTCTTGGTTTTCACGTAGGATAATATAAGTGGAAAGTGAAAACATGGACATGGAAGAGAAATATAACTATCAAGTTCTGGAGGAGAGTGATAAATAACTAGGTCAAGATAAATTTAACAGTAAAAAATATATATATATTTTATTATCTAAGGAACCATTTGATTCATCAGAAAAGAAGGTAATATGATAACATTTCTGGTTTAAATATCTTTTTCCCTAAAGTTGAAGAATTTTCACAAAAAATATATATATATTTGATTTTATTCCTTTCCATATTATTAATTTACCCATTGGTTGTTCCATGATTTATTTCCACTTTATCTCTTACTCTATGAAATAATGGAGAATTTTTCATTCCTAAAGTACTAAAGGATCATGAGATCCATTATAATTCATCACATATAACATTAGTTTCCATTAATACAGGGTTTTTAGAGAATGTTCTCCAATATGAATAAATCCTCTTATAGTGATATATTACTTTAATATCACAAACTTCATCCAAATTTTAAATTAAATATCCCATAAATGGTTAACCTTAAAACCCTTTTGAATGATTAAAATCCAAAACATTAGAAAAAATGACACTAAATAAGCTTAAAATTGATCCACCATATGTCAAAAAGTAACTATTTGTTGTTACATTCCAAAAATGTGAATACCCTCATTGTATATTCTCTTAAAATATTGTAATAACCTAAAATACTATAAATACTTTTGGAAAACATGTATTATTCCTTATTATGAATGTTAAAAGATATATTCCTTAAATTCAAGAGGTTTTAAACTTTATCCATGATGACATAGACCACTTTTTCAACAAATCAGTAATTTGATCTAGGGTAATTAGTTTTATACAGTTTAATTCATATAAATCAATCATCTCTTTATCCAATATAAACACCATTTTATCAACATATTGATCACATTAAGGGTTAACTTCCCTTAATAAAAATATCACTTTTCTAATTATTTGTCACCATTCAACATATCCTTTTCAATCCTTAATGAAAAATTATACTGAAAATACTTATACATTTCATGATTCTTATAAAATAATCTTTGAATTCCAAAAAATACTTAAGGCTCATTATTATTTGTACCAGGTTATTCCAAGTTAGGCCAGACACACCATATCATAGATGATACTTCTATGTATATTTGTACCAAAACCACACCCACTTGTAGTATCTAGAAAGGGATGTATTTCTAGGAAACCACTTACTCAATCCTTTACCAAAATTCTAGGATATTTTCCTAAACTTTAAATCATACTTATACTTATACTTATAGATATCCCTAGAAATATCTTTAGAAATATTCCTATGTATTCCACTAATATTTTCTCTTCCTATTTTCCAAAGGTTGACTAAACCTTAGATCTGATACAAATTATAATTACCCATCTTAACGTACATAGACATTACATCACTTTTGTGGAATACATAATACAATGCACAAATAAACACCCAAAGATAGTATTAGTTTAGTTCCTTTGGAAACATGGAAACATAAACCCTGGTATATAATTGAGCTAAATTATCTCCCTCTAGGTTCCTCTTGACTAGAATCCTTCATAGACACTTAAAACATAATACATATTTTCATAACCTAGGGAAGGAAAAATAAAAATGGGCGATCTTAGATGCTTAGTAAGGGTAAACAAGGGTGACATGTAAGCATAAATTTGATCATAGGGGTATGAGATCATGATCATAATATTAGAAGATCATACCCTTCATATCATAATATCATAAACATGAATCATGGAATAGATCTTGGTAGTTCATAAGACATGAACCATAAGTGAAATTAGAGCATAAGAATATCATAGGAATAAGAATTGTGATTTTTGGAATACAAAAATTAAAAATCATATGTCAAGGATACCTACCTAGACCTTCATAAAATGTTAGGCTTTGTCTAATAACCTATGTACATGGTTCGGGCTTAAGATGACATCCTGTGTACCCTCTTGTTTTGGGATTGGGATGTCCACCCATGTACCCTCTTATTTTTGGTTTAATATGACCTATTTTTTCCAACTTGTAATGCCCTCCCATATAACCTCTTTTTTTGGGATTAGACCCTCATGTATACCCTCTAGAGCTCATAAAACAATTATCATTACACAATACATTGGATGGAGATATTGGTCCCACCCACCACATAATAAAATCATGCATACATATACCACAAGATAATGAATCTTTCATTATATCTTGACCCATAAAAAGATATGGTTTTCATAAACATCATATCATAAACCATGAAATTAAATGTTTCATTTTATCAAATAATAACTCATTAAAAGAAAAGGGTTTGAAAAGTATAAAACTAATGGAAGAAAAATGGGAGTCCCATAAATCAAAACAACACCATTTAAGAAATAATATGAATGTTATTCCTAGATCATATCCTAGAAAATAATATACTATCATAAAGTATTCTATATTATATTGAGAGGTATTTTTAAAGATCAAAAAGATCATTTATTAAAAAAGATATCCTTTATTTGAAATTAATTTTCATAAAACCATTTCAAATATCCTTTTCTTATAAATAAATATTTTCCATTTCATTTAAAAAAATTCTTGAGGAAAATATCCTTAATTACTTGAGATATTATTTTTATAACATCAAACATTTTGAAACCCATTTTCATTGAAAATACTTTTAAAACTTAAAAATAAGGCTTGAAATTATTTTGAAAATCCTTTTTCCTGGAATAAATTATAAAATAATATTCAAAACATTTTAAGAACATTCTTCATTGAAACCACTTTGAAAACTTATAAACAAAATTTTAAAATGTTTTTAAAACCATTTATTTAAAAATACATTGAAAACCATTTTTATTGAAAAGAACATTAAAAAAATGAATTTATATAATATTAGGAAAATATTTTATTTAAAAAAAACTATTCAATATTTTAAAGGAATATTCAATGGAATGACGGTTATGACAACGGGTAAACCTGTGCATGCCAAGAATTATTTTTTTCACTATAAAAAAGTTTAGAAAAGTGTCTCGATCAGAAAAAGACAAGGAGAATTTTTTTAAGTCCAATTTTTTTAAAAAGGTAATAAATGGGTAAAACTTTCTTTAAAACATCATAAGATAAACGTATGATATGTTTTTAAAACTTTTTAGAAGACATGGTTTTGAAGGAACACAAATTTCTGACCCAAGAGAGGGGTAAAGTCAAACATTCTTAAAAAACTTTCTTGACAATATTATGTACAAAAGAGTGGGAAAATGGTACCATTAATTTGATATAATAGGAATAAACAGAGGTTAAGAAAACTAATGATATTTATTAAGATATGGATCATAAAATTTCATCAATGGAATCATAATCATAATCAATCCAAACAAATGATGATATTGTTTCAATAAACTTTTACCACATCGTAACATAGGATCATACACTCATTGAAAGAAAATGGAATTTCATGAAGATTAAAATATCATTAAAAGAAGTATATTCATTATATAATATTTCAAATGTATTATATAAACCTAAAAGAAAAATATAGGTGCATACCATTTAATGTGTCTCAAAGAAGGATAATTGAGACGAAATTACTTTACCTATTTGGTTACTTTTGAAACATAATCCACATGAGATAAATTTTATAAAATGGATTTGTAAATATACATAAATTTAATTATAATATTCATATAATACATTTATGGTCATTATATATATCACACAAAATAAATCAGTGGTTTATAAGGAATGTATCTCTTGAAAATAAAAAATAAGTTGAAATTATCTTACCTTGTGTCTTGAATATCATCATACTCAATCAAACCTAGTGTATAATAAATATAGGTTTATTATGAAATTATCATAGAACCATATTATTATATATAATACCATATATGGTTTCATTATAACTTTATATTACCCGCTTATTAACAATTCTATTTAAAGGTTTCACTTTGGGTAATATATTCTTTGTTTTTCACATGTGTCTTAATTTGTTGTATCTTTAGTCCTTATTCTCATATAAAGATTTATAGAATGTAAAAAATTATATAAATATAATTTATATATATTAAATTTTTATTATAATAATATATATAATATATAAGTAATAAATGGAATACACCATTCATGGAAACGGTAGGTCGTACGTACGCATGAACGTTGTTTCTATTTTATCTTCGTATTGAAAACAATAGAGTAAATAAAATATATATATAGATATATGTGTATATATATATAATTATTCCAATAGAATTATTATTTAATATATATCATGTAATTTTAATAAACTCATCCTTAACACATTCCATGTAAAGTGTGAATGAATCACATCGCTTTGAGGGGCGGTAGTCCACACTTCCTGCAATGAAATTATCTTATTTACACAAAATTGAAAGAATAAGGATATTTATTTAAAATAATTCCATAAGATTTAATAAATAATAATATATATTATATAAAAATATATTTTCCATCAGAATTCCCACCATGAGAGGCTGTAAAGGAATAATGAACAATCATCATTTTGTGAGGTGATAGTTTACGATACACATTAAAAGTATGTTTGTTAACCATTAAGTGGATATTTTCATAAGTTTATGTAGAACCATTACCATAAAAAAATCTCAGTATATTTAGGATACTATTTGTTTTGTGTAATTATGTAATAAGGATTGTGGAGTGAGTGGAAAATGAAAATGAAATAAAGGATCTTGAGGCGTTATGTTACCTCTTCTTTGGGTAACTCTTTTTGGTTTTCACCAAATGAAATCCTTTACTTGATTTCTTCCCAAAGGTAGTATTCAATGAAGATTTTTTTTATTTTTTGAATCATATTGGGTAGATCTTGGCCAAACCTAATAGGTTTGAGATGTTTGGGGAAGTGGGAGAGTGCTTGCCTTTTATAGTTGAAGGGGGTGTTACTCTTGTAAATACCAAAAGGTATTCATTAATGGGAGGTATATCTTACCTAATTTGCCTCAAAAATTAAAAAATAATGTATTAAATGGTAATAACAGTCGATACAAAAATAAATATGTGAATTTTAATAATTTGGTTCCTTAACTTCTAAGTGTACCCAAGTTTATCATTTTTTGTTTTCAATAAAGACACTAGTTTTATAGCCAGTGTAGTTGAACCATTAAGACTAAATTAAAGTGAGATTTTTCTGAAAATATAGATCTAGATAAATTTAAATATGATACCTAATTTAAAAAATAAAAATATAAAGTTTTTTTGTAATTAATTTTAAAACAATTGCATGTGTCGCGCAAAAACACTACTTAAACTCGCACCGTGCTAAAAATGTTTTTACAATCTATGGGTATAAAGATAAATTGGTCCATTAATATACCATTTTTTATTTTTATTAACACTTAAAAATTACTTTGAATAATATAGTATTTTCATTAGTTGTGAATTATTTAATAAAATATCATTTATTGTAAAATAACATTAATGTCCATTTCAATATTATTTATTTAATTTTAATTTTCAAATATCAAAAAATATATTAATTAAAATATATTAATTTTAAATATATGTAAAATTATATATTAACATAAAAATATAACTAAATATGATAATTCAATCAATTTACGTAACTTTTAATATTTATTGAATCATTTATTTTAGTTAATTATTAACTAAATAATCACAACGTTGGCGTTTCTTAAGAATTTTAAGTAACTAAATCATATCTAAAAATTAATGATAAATTATAATGAAAAAATAACCCATTTATATTTAAAAATGATATTTATAAACTAAAATATGATATTTTTTACATATCTCAAAGTGTTATAAATGTTAAAGGTAAGCAAAGTTCCCTTTTTGTCTTTTTCCTTACCTAACCTTTTTATATAGGGTGCTTCCATTTAATTATATCACAATAACCCATAATTTTAAAAAACAAATATATAATATATGGTAGAGTTATTGGAATCCAATAAAATTTGGAAAATTTTCCATGTCATTTTGGTCCTTAAGATTGAGTTTTAGTCCCTAATTAAACTTAATTTTACCTCAATCACCATAATTAATTTTAATCACTTTCACTCATCATTTTGGTAAAAAATTATAATGATATTCTTAGAAAAACTATTTTAATAATTACAACCATTTATTTTTGTATTTTAAAATTCATATAACATAAGTGGGAAAATTAAGTTTAACATTAATCCCGCAGACATGGCGAGAAAACGGGTTTCTTAAGTAAAAATGCTCAAAAGTTCAATAAGTTTTTATATCTAATTTCAATATAAAAATGATTATAATGATAAAATTGGATTAATATATGTATATATGATCTATTTTCACTTTATAAAACAATTTAAAATATAAGTTAACATTAATTATTTTTTAGGCGAATATAGGGTTTTTAAAAAAATATAGTAATTTTTAATACTCATCAAAAATGAAGTTTCTCAAAAAAATCCCAAAAATTCACCCTAATAAAATTTTTACATTATGAATTCAAAAATTATATTTATTTTTTTAATATAAAATTCATAAATTTGTCAAATTTTAGTTTTAAAGAAAGGTTTCCCATTAAAAGGTGTTAAAACTCGGTCTTGCGTTTACTGCAAGCTAACTCAATATTGCGTGTACCTAAAGGTATTCAATGTTTTGTGTGTACCACATGATTAAAATGGTGTTTTGTATAAATCAATCCAAAATAAATTTAATGTCATATTAAAAATAAGAGAAATATAAAAACCCTTAAATTAATTCAAAAAAATCACAAAATCTTTAGGTGTTACACATATCCTCTTTGTTTTTCTATTATATGTAAAGTATTATCTTCTTAAAATAAATGGATTAATCATGTTTCTTAATATAGAAAATACCTAATTAATTTGGATCTAAATAATTCTAATATTCATAGACACCAATTCCAAATTATCTTACCCCTTTATATAACCAATCCTCCTCCAATAAATGTGTGGATTATATAGCACAGAATTTTAAACACTTGTAAATAAATTATAAACTCTTAATCCTTCAATAGATATTAAAGTATTTGGGTTTCTAAATTTTCAATGCATCATAAAAAATATCATTAATAATATTAAACTAATTCGTAAAACATGTATATAATCTCAAACGTTTCTTCATGATTTGTGAATCCTCGATCATCTAGCTCAACATCATCACAATTTTTTAACTTGAAATAAAATTTAAAAATAATTAATGGTATCTTATGATGGTTTAAATTCAATAAATATAACTTTTCATTCTCTGGAAATGCCTTTTTCTTCTGTATTTCTCAAACTATTACTACATTTCCTTCTTAAAACAACACTCTTTGAGGGTTCATGTGCTTCTCGTAAGATTCATTTATTAATTTAAGTACCTTAATACACCCCAAAAACAAATTATACTTATAGTTATGACTCATTCCTTGGGTAAAATAATTCCTTACATCACTAATGTTGCTTTATCTTCTAGGTATATAATAAGTTATAAGTTCTTCATGACCACACTAATTTTATGGACATTTGTAGTTACTCTACTTTAGTATTTCCCTGTCTTCTAGTGGGGAAATCATCCATGTAAATAACTCTACACTATTATATAAATATCATCAAAATATTTTTCTTCATTTACATCTTCCACTACTTTATATTCTAACCATCTTAGATTTTAATATTTTTAAATATAAGTTTATCTTAATTTTGGACTTCATTAAACTTTTCTTCCAATAAAATCAACTTCAATCATTGATTACCCTATATAATAACAATGTTAGATACTTATGGACAATAAAAATATCTTCTAAATATAATTATTAAGAACACTCCATATTTTTAAAATTTTCTTATGACTCGATAAAACTATTGATATATATCTTTGATTCTTTTATTTTTTAATTATTTGGTGCATGAATTTGAAAAAATCACTTTCCTTGTATCAATGTTACATTCATATTATTCAAGGGTAACATTAAGGTAAATTATCAAATTTTTAACAAGGTTAACCCCCTGTATAATCTAGTAATCCTACATTTATGATTCAAATGAATGTATTTTACAAACCTTAAAGTTCCCACAAGAAATGAAAAATTTATGATAGAAATATTTGGTAAATATGACTTCATTATATGCTGATATAAAATGTCATTAAATTTAAATTTTCGAAAATTTAAAATATACAAGTTTTCTAGTCAATTTATCAGGCCATTACATCTTCATATCATCTAGTAAACTTACAAAATCCTCCAAATTATTATCAATAGAAAGTACACATTTATCATTGATTCTAAAAAGCATTCATTTATAAAACTCATGAAAAACTTTAAAAAAATAAAACCTATTTGGAACCATAAGAGAAAATTATTTAGTTTTTTAAGTTTATTCCTAAGAAACTATTTCTATGTTTCATGAAATAAAACCATGTTTTTAAAGAATCCATAATCATTTTACTTTCCCAATTAAAAATGGAATTAAATATGGATGATCTATATGAAAGTTAACATCCTAAATAGAAATAGAGTATTCCATGTATAGAAGAAAATAAATTCCATGAGAAGTTTTCAAGTGAATCTAACTAATGAATTAATGAGAATCTGTGTGGGGTGTAAGTAGGATTCACATATATCAAGGGATTGTTTGATCATACTTACAACCCATATAGAGATTCTAAAGAATATGATGAATAAAAATAGAGACATGTGGCCTTTATGATTGATGTCACAAAGAATATCCCTTAAAAGGATAGTCTTGAAAGAATTATGGAATCCATGTGTCTAAATGACTACTAATTTGAAAATAAGATATGAATTCATGAATAGTTCACCCACACATGGATCTTGAAAAAAAATAATCATCTTGGCTGAGAAGTAATTCTCAACCACTCTACTCAAGTTAAGGAGTAATGAAATACAACCTTATTCATCTCGTTTTTTCTATAGAATTGGTGTGGGGATGCATGGTTTAGGTTATTTGATTTGGTGATGTAACTCACCAAGTATTTATGGTGTGTCTCTTTTTAAATTTAACCTCTTCAGTAACTTACACTTCATGAAACACCCAGGTTAAATGAATAATGAAATATTATTATGTGATCAATATAACCTAGCCATTAAATTGTAGGGAATGAAAAGTACCAACCACATTTTAAAATTTATAATTTCCCAAATCATTTTTAATGTATTAATTAATTATTTGTGAATAAGTGTTACCTTTTAGTAAAATCATTTTATCCTTCAAAAAAATATGTTTTTTTTAAATTGTTTTATTGCTTTTTATGAGTAAATATTATGATTAATTTATATAAATTCTATAAATTCACTGAAAATAAAATTATTCTTGAGATAAAAAATACAAAATTATTTTATGGTAAATTTTTGGGAATTTTCAGAAAATATTGATTTTCAAGTGAGTAGTGAAAAAACCCATTTTTTTATAAAACTGTTATTTTATTTATTTTAAAAATTCCATTTATTAATTAAATTTGATATAAAAGTAAATTAATTACTCTTTTGATAGTTATAATATAACTAATTAAATTTTAATCATCCTTATACCATATTTTGGTATGAGTATATATTTGGGATTAAAATGCATTTTTTAAGAAAATTGTTTTTCATGGAGTTTTGCAGGATTAATTTTAAATTAAATTTTGTAACTTCTATGTTTTGAAATTATGAAAAATTTATTCAATATTTTGATTTATAAGGTTAAAATTTAGTAAGTAGGTCCCTTTTATTTTTTGGAAAATATTAATAGAAACCTTTTTGATTTTTTTTACCATGGTAAAGGGGAAATTGGGTAATATATATTAAAAATAAAATGATATGGACTTGAAAATGACCCTAACACTTGCCTATATTTTATTTTATGAATAATATTCAATGATAATAATTATAGTTTCAGATATATGACCATTATTTGAAAGTTAAAATATTTTTATTCATCATGGTAATTTATTTTTAATTTTTAGTGCAGAAATAATTACTTTACATGCTTACACAACACTGATGCAGTCATTATTTTATTAATGGAAATATCAAATAACTGTTTTTTAAAATATGAAAATAAATATATTATGAGATAATTAATTTCATAAAATAATCTCCTAGATGATCTTAACATGTTAGGAATGTAATTAAATTGTTGGTTCTAATTACAAGTGTTTTCTAGATTTTATTAAAGTCAAAGCAATGAATAGTTCTTAAAATTGACAATATAAATATTTTATAGTAAATAATATTTCATTAAATGATATAAAATTTATAAAAATATTAATTCATTCAACGTATTGAAATATGTTTTGAAATTTCATTTAGGATCCATTTATTGGTCTGTTGGTATTTTATAGCTACTATATTAACCCTAAAAGAATAAAAATCCATGTTGTCATGGTAAGAGGTAAAGAGGTTAAATAAGGGTCAAATCCAAAATATAAGGGTATAACCATGACCTAAAATTTTCAAAAAAATGGATAATTATTATTTGACCTTTATCACCTGGTTTTAATTTTAGTTGTTTAATGGACACATTTCCATTAAAATGACTTATATATTATCTAAATAAAAGATAGTTACAAAATGTCAGTCTCATTCTATTTAATATCTTTTATGTGTCCACATAGAGACAAAATCAATATATGAATGAAAATAAATTTCTATTTTCATTTAAATGAAATTATTTCACCATATAAATTTATTTTTAATTTTTATAAATTATATAATTACCTTAAATGCTTCTACAGTGTAAAACAATGTTTATTTAATTAAAATAAAAATAAAATAATTGACGTTAAAACAATTAATTTTGATATATTTAAATGATTTAATGTATATTATGAATTTTATAGATCTGTATGATATATTATATCTATTTGAAATCATTATATTCAATTCCCCTTCATATTAGTGTATTTTAAGTCAAACTAAATGAATAGTTCCAAAACTGACATTGATGATAATAAAATAATAATAATATTTTATTAAATTACTTAAAATTCATAAAAATATTATATTTGGAAATGTGAGTGGAATATAGTTTAAAATATCATAAATTGTCCATTTATTAGTTATTTTCCCATTTCTGGTGACATTATTAACCCTTTATAATTAAAATAATGGTTACCACAGTTAAGGTCAAAAATAATTAACCAAGGGGTTAATAAAAAAGATAAGGTTTATAATGAAATTTAAACTTGTATAAATTATATTCGTTGATGATATTAAAACCCTATAATATGTTATCTTTGAATCCATTTCCATTTGGTGGCATTTAAAATGATAAATGAATTAATTATAATTTAATATTTTGAGAAATTCCAAAACTACCCCTCACCTCTATTATAAAAAGGTGTCTCTTCCCTCACTTATTTACACCACATTGTGCCATATAGATTGAAAATATTATACCAATTTATATTCTAAACATCCTCATCCAAGTTTTTTACATTCTTTTTGTTAAAAACCAAACCTAGTCCCCTTAAGAGAAAATCTAAAGGATTCCAATAAAAGAAGAGGTAATCATATTTATCGACACTTTCAAGTTTATTTATTCTAATACTTAGTCTTAATATGTTGTTCCCAATTTAAAACAATAACTAAAATATCATATATATTCTTATTTTTTATTATGAATATGGTACAACAATATTCATCCTTTTATTCATCCTATGAAAAATGAAAGCACTGTGCGTGTGTGCATATGACTTACCATTTCCACACAGTTGTGTAATTTTTTTCATCACTACTTTACATAGATGGTCATAATGTTGTAAATAATGTATAATTATGAAATTTTATTTATTCTTTAAAATTATTATATCATATCACTCCTTACCCTTTCATCCATTTATAAATTATATCGTTGATCGTGCGAATGTACGACTTACTGTCTCCACAATGTGTTGCGATTCATTTTCATTGTCTATATTTCAGGAATAATTATAAAAATTTATCTAATGAATAAATATGACATATATATATATCCTTAATTTTATTATATATATTTTATAACTACATCCAATGTACACAAAATGGAACTTAAATGAAAAAATATACATGGTTAAATGAAGATATTGACACTCGAAACATGGGTAATATTGAAATATTATTAAAAATGGAATGATAAAATACAATATTGGGATCATAATTAAGTCATAAATATGAACTTGGTTCTAGTATAAATTAATAAAAAAAATTAAAACCATTATACAGGATATTAATGTGTGTTAAACTAATGGTAAACCTGAGGTATGTGATTTCTTAACTCAATTTCCATTCATTGGATTAAACATTTACTTCAGTGATTATGTCATGCTAATATTACATCTGAAATGACTATTTATTATATTATGTTGTATTTTCACTTGTTTTATGTGTATTTAAAATTGATACACATAATCAATTCTTTTTATTAACACCCAATTCAATGATATAATCTTTTTCAGTTAACTCAATTTCCACTAATTAGGTTAAACTTATAATTCATTGATTATGCCTTATCTATTCATGTAGTTAATTTTTTAAATGGAATTTCTATTTAGTTATTTACCTTTATATATTGAATATTATTATTGATTCATGATATCTTCCACTATATTTAACTATTACTGACAATTTTATCCCACCTTTATTTTGTTTCCTTTATCCAGAAATTTGTGAAGTTTACTAAGACTGTTATGCAAGGATATATTATGGGGAGTAATGTTATTATCAAAAAAAAGTTGTGTTATAATTCTTTATTTCCTGTGTAATATGGGAATCATGTATGTATCTATTTTACCAACACTACTAAACTATTTGTTCCTTTGTGATGTGTTTACTTGTATATTATGCTAATTTAATAAATTAATAACCTAACTCTGGGATACTAGAGTTGGGGTTATTATAATTAGTATCAAATGAAATTTAGTAGAAACCTTGGGAACTAGATTTTTAAAACATAGATAAGGGGATATAACCTTATGAATAACTTTGAGGATAAGCCTAATTATATGATAACATCATACAAAATTGATAATGATCAAGGATAAATGTTAGGGTTTCTATTATCTTTGACTATGGGTTATTATATTCATGGGAATGAAAAATGAAATGTATGATATAATCTTGTAGGTTAATACATTTCAATAATGTTGAATATATTAAGGCTGTTTTTGAATATGTTTATACCATTTTTTGGGATTTTTGTAAGGTTTATATTAATATTGTTATAGACAAAGGACAACCAATAGATCGGGCAATAACTCATTACGTCCATCATGGACATGGGACTTGAACCCACAACGGAATAGTGATTAGGGTACAATGTCTATCACTTACCTATGTGAATTCCCGATAAGTATGACATTTTCTTTCTAGTACAACAATTTTAAGGATAAAGTAGAAATCCATTTTTGGAACCCTATATGATTATGGTAAATATAATATAATTTATTTTTATTTAAGGAATAAAGGCTGAATTTTCTTTTGTAGTAATATATGATTTTATTATGGATTTATGTTAAATCATGTTATTTATAGAAGTAGTTATCATATCGTCGAGATTATATGTTTTGGGAATTCACATTTTTAGAGATAAATATTAATTTTATCTTGGGAGACTATGTGATCAAATCCTTTTAATTTTTGGGTTTTAATTTAGGATGGAATATTTTTTAAGATATTTAAGGATACTTATTTATTGAATGATCTAAGTTGAATTTTGGGTATTACTGTTGAATTTTGGGGATTAATGTATTTTTCCTTACATGAAGGTTTTCTTATTTTAGGAATTATATAACTATATTGGTTTTGGTTAATGTAGAAATATAGGAGGAATATAATGTATTTATTTGGTGTTATTTTTTATTAATATAAATTGATTCTAGTGCCACGGGCATAAAAACCATATCATACTCATCATTTAGAGAAAATATGAGTGTTCATTGAAAATTAATTAAAGGGTGAGATTATTCATTAAAAGTAATTATATTTCCTTATGTTATTACTCTGGGAAGTAAAATAATTCCTCATATGTTGGAAAAATATTTTGAAAGAAAAACTTTATCCATTTACTTTTTATTGAGAAATTAATGGTATTTTAATCGATCATAGACTTATAGTTTCATGATTGTTAACTTTATCATGCTCATGTTTTCCATCCTATATATCAAAAATTGATAGTTATATTTCTCTTCCATGACCATATTTTCACTTCCCACTAATGTTATCCTATTCAAAATCCTACTTTTGTGGTGACTTTCACATTTTCATTTCCCTCTTATTAAGAGGAAATTTTATTAACCTGATTTATAATATGGGTTTCCCACTATGAAATTTTTAAAGATCAACCATTGATTGTCAAAGTAAAATTTCAAATTGTGAGGATGAAATTTATTAAAATAGGAGAAAATGTAACACCCCAATACTTAATGTTATTTCTCTTCTTAAATTTAACCTCTTCGATGGTTTATGTTTCCCGCAACACCCAACTTAAATGAACAATGAAATATTATTATGTGATCATTATAACATATCCTTTAAATTTGTGAGAATTTATAATATTTATCACATTATGAAATATATATTTTTCTAACTCTATTTTAATGTAGTAATTAATGATTTTTGAATAAGAATTTTTTTATTAACATCATTTTATCCTTTAAAAAATATGTTTTCTTGAAAAACGTTTTTCTTACTTTTTATAAGTAAATATTATAATAAATTTATAAAATTAATATAAATTATATGAAAATAAAATAATTTTTTAAATCATAACATTAAAATTATCTTATGGTGAATTTTTAGGAATTTTCTAAAAAGATTAATTTTCTAGTGAATAGTGAAAAAATAGATTTTATAAAACTACCATTTCATTTATATTAAAAATACACTTCATGATTTGAATTTTATCAAAAAATAAGTTTATTACTCTTTATATAGTTATAATATAATTAATTAAATTTTAAAAATACTTATATCTTATTTTTGGTATAATTACATTTTTCTTTCTTAAAAGGCATTTTTCAATTAAATTGTTTTTCATTTTGTTTTGAAAGATTAATTTTAAATTAAATTCTATAACTTTTGTGTTTTAAAATTTTGAAAATTTGATTCCATATTTAGATTAATAGGGTCCAAATTTATTAAATATGACTCTTTTAGTTTTTTCCAATATGATTATTAACCTTGGTAATTTTCATTACCACGGTAAAGGGTGAATTGGGAAATATAGGTTAAAAATAAAATGATAAGGGCTAGAAAATGACCCCAAAACATGACCAAATTTTATTTTATGAGTATTATTCTTCCAAAAATCATTAGATATTCATATATATAACCATTGTTCCATTGATAATTGATTATAGCCCTTATAATATTTTATTTAATGAAAATTCAAAGATGTCGCATTCATGATTTTAATAACTATAAAATTTTTAATATGGTTTTAAATAGAATAACTCTTTTAATATAAATATAAAAATAAATACAAAATATTTATATTCATCATGGAAATTTATTTTTAAATTTTAGAGAAGAAATAATTACCTTAAATGCATACACAATGCTGATGCAGTATTTTTTTTATTAAAGGAAATAGCAAATTATTATTATTAAAAATTTTACAATATATATAATTTGAGATAAATAATGTGATTATAGAATTTTATAGATGATATTGACATTTAAAATAGGTAATTATATAGTTTTTTCTAATTATAATTGTTCTCTTGATTTTATAAAATTCAAAGTAATGAATATTTCTTAAAATTTACATTATGAATATTTTATAGTAAGTAATATTTTATTAAATGATATAAATTTACTAAAAAACTTAATTTTCCTTAAATAAAAGGGATAATGTATAAAATTTCATTCATGATCCATTTTTTTGTTGTTTATAATTTTATATAATCTATATCAACCCTTAAGGAGTAAAAAATCCATGTTTTCGTGGTAAGAGTTAAAGGGGTTAAAAAGGGTTAAAACCAAAAGACAAGGGTATAACCATGACCAAAATTGTCCAAAAAATTTTGGGATCAATAGAATTATACCCTTATCACCTTAGTTTGTAATTTTTGTTTTATAATGGACACATTTCAATGAAAATGATATATATATTATTTAAATCAAATATAGTTAAAAAATGTCACTCTCTTTGTATTTTATAAATTTTATGTGTCCACACAAGCACAAAATAAATATATGAATGAACCAAAATATCTGTTTTTTTATTAATGAAACTAGTTTCATTATATAAATTTATTTTTAATTTTTATAAAATATATAATTATCTTAAATGCTTCTCCATTTCTAAAATAGTATTTATTTTATTATCAAAAAAATAAAATCATTGATTTTAAAAATATTTATTTTGATATATTTTGGATTTTCTAATGTGTATAATGAATTTTATATATCTATATGATATATTAGAGATGTTTAAAGTAATTATAATCGAATTCCACCATTTTACTAATGTATTTAAAGTCTAATTAATTAAATATTATCAAAATTAACATTAATGATAATATACAAAAATAATAATTTATTAAATTATTTAAAATTCATAAAAATATTATCTTCAGCCATATGAATTGAGTATAGTTTCAAAATCACAAAAGGTCCATTTTTGAGTCATGTTTTCACTTATATTGACTTGATTAACCCATTATAATTAAAATAATGGTTACCACTGTTAAGGTTAAAAAATAATTAACCAAGGGGTTAATCAAAAAAGATATAATTTAAAATAAAACCTAACCATGTCTAAATTATATTTTTTTAAGTTATTTAAATCCTATAATATATTATCTTGGAATAACTATAAATAATGAGGCATTTTTGTGTGATAAATGAATTTATTTTAATTTAATATTTTGAGAAATTCTAAAAGTGCACATCAACACAATTATAAATAGACACATAATCCCTCACTTATTTACACCACTTTAATCCATCTATATCAACCAAAATTTTTCAATTTATATTATAAAAATCTTTATACAAGTTATTGTGGTTCTGGTATTTTAGAATGACCAACCCTATACCCCTTAAGAGAATATCTAAAGGAGCTCTACTAAAGAAGAGGTGATCATTTTTATTGACTCTTTCAAGTTTATTTCTTCTTATACTTCCTCTTAATACATTGTTACCAACTTAAAACAATAAATAGTGTATTATATAAATGATTAGATTCTATTATGAATATGGTACACCCATATTCCTCCTTTTATCCATCCTTTGAAAATGGAAGCATCGTGTGTGTATGTGTGCGCGCGTACGTACTGTTTACCGTTTCCATGCAGTGGTGTAATTTGTTTTTCATCACCACTTTACTTAGATGGTTATAATGTAGGAAATAATATGTAATTATGACATGATATTTATTCTATAAAATTAATATATCATCTCATTCATTACCCTTTCATCCATTAAGAAATTATATCATCGCTCATGCATATGTATGGCTTACCGTCGCCACGATGCGATGTGATTCATTTTCTATGCCTATCCTTAAAAAAATATTCTAAAAATTTATATAATTAATATATATGATATATATATATATATATCCTTAATATAATTTTATATATGTTGGAACCACATCCAATTTTTAATAATTGGAACTTACATGAAAAACCATGCTTGGGAAAATGAAGCACTTAACACCCGAAACATGGATAATGATGAAATATTATTAAGAAAAGAGTGATAAAATAATATAAGAGGATTATATATGATGTAATAAATATGAATTTGGTTCCAATATAAATTCATAAAAATTTTAAAACAATTATACAGGAGATTAAAACATGTTTAACTAAATGTAAGTCTGAGGTAAGAGACTTCATCTCAATTTCCACATCATTGAGACTTATTTGATAATGTGCACTTATTAATTTTATATATACTATATATACTACCCATTTAAGATAATTTTTCATTTTAAATTACATTAATCTTAAATATATATATTCTTTGTATTTTGGATATGATTATTTCATAAACCATATACTATTTTTATATGGTGTTTACTTTGAAATATTGATGAAATGTGGAAAAATATATATCCTTTACTCAAAAAAGATATTTGAAGACGAGGAATATTGATTCATTAATTCAATTTATTATTTGATATATGAGGAATGATTTTTAATTTTTGTGATGGGTGGGGCGCGTATTATATTACCCTTTGATGCATCGATAGGGCTCATGAGACAAATCAGTTGGTATAATTAAATGGGTTTCTACCTATAAATTTTAAAACCTTCCTGTGGAAGGTCTCGAAGATAGAGGTATCATGTAACTAAAACATTAAATCTAATGATTAATCATTTCCTTCATAATTATTCTATTATAATCTATGATATTTTAATAATGATATTATCTATGGATGCATTTCATTTTCAAGTTTTATATTAAATGGAATGTGTATCTAGTTAATTACCTTTCCATATTTATTAAACCTTATTAATTATGCCTTATTGAATATATTTTGATTATTATTATTTCATGTTTGATTCTGTTATGTGAAACCCTTACTGAGCATTTGATCTCACCCATTAATTTGTTTTCCTTTCCCTAATTTATGAATTTTAAATCTTTGAATGAGTTTGAAGGATGTAATTTAATTTCATTTGTTATGTTCTATTTTTAATTACCAATTTAATAAGTGAAACATGTATCTATCTAGTCCTCTAAGAATACTAAACTTATTGATCCTTTGTGACGTGATCCCTTTCATCAATTTAGTTATTATAAAATAATTACAAATTCTTGGCTTTTGGAATTGGGGTTTTTATAGGAGACATTGGAAGTGGTGTGGCAGTGGCATGTCGGATGCATCAAGAGTTAGGTGGTGGACCATAGATGAGGAGGTAGGTGATTTTCATAGGGAATATCCAAAATGGGAATCACTAGTGAATATTTTCATGTGTCTTTTAGTTACTTGATATTCATATAATGAAGTGGTTGGACCTCTAGGTCATCATTGGGCTTTCAGGTCATGTTTTTAATTTTTTCCAATGGTATTAAGGGTTTTTCTAGGATTTTAGGCCATATGTGTTTGGGGATTTGGAATGAAATATTTTCCCACTAAACTTAGTTTAAAATGGTTTCTATATATATTTTTTTCTTTTAATAAAGGTTCTTTACCAAAATCATTCTTAAAAATAAAAAAAAATCATATTGTCAAAACCAGATATTAGATTTAGAGTCACTATCACAGAAGTGACTGAACATTTCACATATTTCAGTGCACTTTACGAAAATATCAACTATGATAAATAATTTTTTAGATTATCTGATTAACGGGGATTCAACCTAAGAAATTTATAAGCTTCCAAATTAACTATTTCATATTGTTATGCATTTTTTATAAATTTTATGGAATTTAAAATTGAATATGTATGATTACATGTTATATATTCTATTTTTCTTGATTATTAAAATATTATGTTATGAGGGAGTGTATAATTTAATGAATAATCTAAAAATAATTCAATTTTAAGAAGTTCAAGGGATGAATTTTGAATCTTTACTTGTTCATTACTTTGAATGTTTTTAAACATTGTTTCAAAATGCTTGAATGAATTAAGGTTAAAATAAATCTCCAAATAATTCATTAAATAATTTATTATTATCCTACTAATATTTTGAAAAACCCCCCTAAAAAAGAATTTTATGTTATTATCATATTCTTTATATTATGGATTTAGTTTTTTTCCAGATTACACCCCAAGTTTTTCACATTGATAATGGATCAAGTAGACTTAGATTGGAATAATTTATGAAATATTAATTTAATTGAATTGATACCATCTCCTAAACTATGTTTTTATTTATTTTCAATATGGTGGAGAGAGAATGAAATAGATGGATATCATATTGGAATAAATCTTCAATATGGGTATTGATAAAAATCCAAAGAGGGATTTTGTTAAAACCACATGGTTTTTATTATATTTGTTATCAATGAAGTTGACATCAATGTGAAAGATGTTAATATGTGTTGTAGTAGAATATCTTGGAAGGAATATGTAATTACCATGATCTATATATATATATATATCCATCAATGGTTTCATTGAATGGAATACTGTGAATATTGAATGGGTATTTTGGAAACGCCATAAATATTAGAAGTGACATATCTATCATTATTTATATGAAAATTTTGGTTGCCTCCATTAATTATTGAAAACAATATATATATTTTATGTGATATTATTGGAGATACATTTGGATATAAATTCTTTTGGAAAATATTATTGAAATGTAAATATGTTATTTGAATGTTCCCAAGAAGTATCTCAAATTGATGACTCTATCATTGGATGTCATTAGTGATTCCTTTCATTGGAAAAAATAGGTTTGAAATTATATTTCATGATATCATGAGGAAAATATATTTATATACATTTCACATGAATTTGTTGCAGTAACTATTGTATGAAAATCTATTCTTGTTAAAGTTTGGAAAAAGATCCTGAAATGATGAAGGATCTTCTTATATGTTTATATGAATAATTGATTTAAGAATTTTTGAAAATTTTTAAGATGATTCATGTTCTGTTTAGTGTGATATTTTATAAATATTATATCTTTGAGAAGATTCTAATAAATTTAGTGGTGAAGTTCATTAATTATAATTAGAAGGCATGAGAAAGATGGTGTCTGGGATGATGTTAAGGAAGCTGTCACGACCCGTCCTCGGGGCCCGTGCTGTGACTACCCCAAGCCCGCCTTTCATAGGCCAGGGGCTGGTGACTAGCACCAAGGCATAATTCCCGGTAAAAAGGGAAGGCATTGTCTTTGTAAAGTAAACAAACACCACAGAGCAAGCAAGAAGAAGTAAACACTAAGTAAAAACTGGGTACAATAGTAAGTGCGGAAAAGTATGTGGGCCAGAATACAAACCCAAACTGAAAGTAAAGTACAACTGAAAGGAAGTACAGCAACTGAAAAGTAAAGCCGCTACGGTGAGCCGTCCTCTGGTACTCCCACCTGAAGGGTGGGTACAGATATCCTCCACAGCTCCCTGGGTCCAACTGTCCGCTCCGTGTACGTCCCGCCCAATGGTCCACCTCCAGGTATCGACCTGCTCCGCAAGCCTCCACCACGATCAGCGATGTCCGTCGTCTGCAACCAACACAACGTAGTGCGGGCATAGCCCGTGCAGGGGTGAGTATAAGCTACTCGGTAGTGACCCCGAGACCCCCGAAGGTTTCCCAGAATACACAAAGGATAATCCACAAAGGAAAGATACAATCACAAAGTAACATCCGACTCCACTTAGGTATATTCCCATACATATACCTAAGTCATCAATTCCAGTTCGCTCCAACCTCCGAGCCCAAGTTCGATCACATCCACACAGGAAATCACAACCTGATCCACACAGGAAAGCATAACGTAATCCACACAGGATATCAAGTCAATCATATTGAAGATAAGGATTGAAAGTCAAGATACATCTCACACAGGTATACTTCTTCGTATGACGATAGATATAATCAGATATAACCACTGATTCATCTAAGTCATCGGACCCACAAAGGATCGATAGGTACTAACCCCCGCAATGACCCACACAAGTTCGGACCCACACAGGATCTGTAGGCGATGGCCCACGAAGGACCACTGAGCACTGACCCACACAGGATCTGACCCACACAGGATCGGTAGCACTGATCCACGTAGGATCGTTGTGTGCTATAATCATCGCCGCCGAATCCACGAAGGATTCCTGCACAGTCGTCATCGTCGTCGCAGTCGCAGCCAGCTCTAGGGTTCCCGCACACAGCAAGCTCGTTCGGGAGGGTCTGCTCCATGAGCTGAGGGGTTGATACATAAACTGACACATATTCCGGATTTGATGTATCCAAAAGTTCAGTATCGTCAACAGGAACTCAACGTCACAGATGGCGCGTCAATCGGACGCTCGATGTAAGAGTTATTGGCTTTTTCGTCATAGGGGCCCGGTTGGTTTTTAAGTCAAAACCAACTCGACTGTACTCCAACTGTGTCCAAACCTCGAGTGAAGTAATCCAAAAGGCCATTATCACTTAGAGGAATCCAACAAGGTCGACGGCACATCAATCGGACGTCCGGAGCTCAAGTTATAACTGTTTCCGCTCCGAGGGCCCGGTTGGTTTCGTGTACGAACCAACCCGGTCGAACCCAAAGTTCTCTGAAACCCTGATTTTAATATACCGAAATGACTGCCTCAATCCAAGGATCACTACGCAACTGAAGTTGCGTCGATCGGAGGTCCGTAGCCCATGTTATGGGCAATAGACCAGAAAAGTCTGGTATTAGGGGGGGCTCGGGCCCGGTCCGACCCGACCCGGTACCCCCTGGGTCGGCCCGAATCGGGTCGACCCGACCCGGGTCCGGGTCCGGCCCGGCTGGCGCGGCCCGGCCTGGCGGTCCGGTCGGGCGGCTCGGCCGTTTCAGCCGAGCGGTGCGGGGTGGAACGTTGCCCCCCGCCAGCATGAACCTGAGGCCCCATGGGGGGCCGCTCCTTGTCAACGGATGCGGCCGAGCGCCGTGTCCCACCTCCTTCGGTCCTGCGTGGTCGCGGGACTAGCAGCCTGCCGCTGTGACATCAGCCGCGGTGGCGCACCGGCGGAATGTTCTGCAGACCACCGGATGGGCTACGATGGTCAGATTTGCCTTCCGTCTTCGCCAACGGCCCTCCTGGGACCGGTTCTTCACTGCGAAGACCTCACATCGCCCGTGCGGCCTGCTTCATCGTCACCCGCCGATCCTCACACCAAGAACGAAGCGACAGTGGGTTCGGACTTGTTCGTTGGTCCGCACCCACCGCGTTAGTGGTTTAAAAAGGCTTCCGACAAATATTTAAACATGTTTCGTGGGTATAAATTACAAGTATTTAATTGAATCAAAACCCCTACCTCAAGCATCGTCGAGCGAGGGTTCATCGTGGAAGAAGGCGTCGCAGAAGGGGGATCGCCACGTCACAGAAGAAGCGTTGCGGAAGGGGGATCGTCGCGTCGCGGAAGAAGCATCGCGGAAGAAGTGTAGCGGAAGAAGCGTCATTGATTTCCGAGGATCCGGAGTTCTTCGTGTTCTTCACGTTCTTCGCGTTCTTCGCGAGGAAGAGATGATCTTTAAGAGCCTAAGTGAAATCTCCCTAGCCTCTCAACACCACCAGCCTAATAAAAATAAGAGTTGTCTTATTTTTATTTCACAAGTCTTGCGTTTTAGAATTCAAAAACGAAAGAAACAATTAAGTGAATTAATTGCAACGCTTAAACCACCACATTAATGAGGCATTTCTTAACCAGAATAAATGCAAGGGATGACTTCATTAATAGGGGGTGCGAGTGTGTTACTAAAGAAGAAAAGAAACGGTGTGCTTGTGTGGGCCCCACCTCACAAATATCCTACCAAGTGGTTAGGATATTGTGGGTCCCACATCATCCACTTAACATAAGTTAAGAAAAATAAAATAAAAATCGGTTGCACCACTTTTATTTTATTCCTTAACTTAACCCCAAAAATTAAAAACCACACTCGAGAAAACGCAACTCCGGAAGAGGTGTTTATAAGCAAATATCGGCACTGCGATTCCATCGGTGACCTCAGAATTCGATTCCGAGTGCCGGTTCAAAAGTTATAAAAACCCGCTTGTTCGTTCACTAAACGTACCCGAGCTAAACTTCGGAAAAAGATTCCGGGCACACCGGGCCTCGGAATCAGGTGCTGTCAGAAACTGTGTTGTTGTAAAATCCCAAAGAAAATTAAGAACAAAGATTTCCCTTGAATTTTATGGGTCTTTACAGAAGAACTCAAATTGAATTGAGATAGTTGAAGATCTATTTCAATACTCTATAGAGTATTTATATGATGCATTATATTTTAAATTATTTTTGGGTTTATTTAAGCTTATTTGAATTTATTAAAATCTATTTTAAGTAGAAAAATATGTTTTAGTTGATTTGAGAAATATGGAGTTAAATTCTAAGGTCCTAGCTATTTAAGATTTATCTAAGTACAAAATACGTAATCTATTTCTCAGACTCCAAAAAGTTTGAAACGTCCCTATTATATTAAATAGATATGTAAACTTTGTATATGATAAGTAATGTTACCATAATATATTAAAATTTGGAAAATATATTGTTCATGATGTGGTTTTTAACATTTCTATTGGGTTTCTTTTTGTTTTTATGATGATTTGTAATATATATAATATATTATTCTCTAAAGACAAGTTAAATTTTGAAATTTCCTTAGATACCACTATGTACTAGCTTATATTATATAATACAAAGGATATTTTACTCCAAGAGAAGTTAAAAATAGAGAAGACTTGTGTAATGTATGATATATTGAGCATGTGTGCGTTTTTTCAGAAGCTTAAGAAGAAATATACCAAAGTGAACAATCTTATGCAATATGTTAGACTTAAAAAATATTACCCATTCTTAATTAAATTTATGAAATTCATTGAATGGGGGAATGATATTGAGACGCATAATATATTTATGATATTGCATTAAAATTTTCACTAAAGTAATTTTGAATAAGGCGGTGATTTTGGGAAGTTAACATGGAGATTTGGAAAAGGCATCAAGGATAAATATTCAAAAATACCGGAATTTATATATTATTCATTGAATAAATGTAACAATTATTCTAATAAATCCATAATGTGAGGTAAATATTTTGAAGATAATAATTGAAGAAGAGGAAAAGAATTGATGAATTGGTTCTATAATGTGAGGATTAACTATATATTATAAAATTGTTTTAGGATAAAATAAATCTATTTAAAATAACATTTTTTTTATTTAAGAAATAGTTATTTCAATATGATAATAAAAATTCATGACTAAGTTGCTAAATGTTTCCCCATATAAACATTGATTATGGGGAATAAGATTTTTCAGATAACTAAAGGAGAAATAAATGTGTTGTGATAATTGAGGAAACCGACTATGAAGGTTGGCTAAGTCTTTAAAGGATATATTTGGTGGCTAATTTAAATGGTGGTCATTAACGAAATAATATAAATAAGATATTTTAAATACATCTTGGTCAGTCATTCATACATTTATTATTTTTAATTATATTAGAATAATAAGACCTAGAAAGAAGGGTAAATGAATGTTTAATATTATGTAGATAAAATTCATGTGTTTCTGATTATATGAATACAAAGAGAAGAATAATAATAATATGAGTAGATCTAATGCTCTTACGATCATGATGATTTCATGAGTTTAAGAAGACATAGAGGAGAGAACTGACTCCAAATTGATCATATATATTTTTATCATTAAAGATAATGAGAGGTCTAACATTGTGTGAGAATGATTATTCTTATTCATTGAAGAAAAATAACAATTAAGTGAGGGTTCATACTTACTGAAGCTATTTATCATTCAAGATAAAGAATAAAAAGATTGAATAATATCATCTATGAAATTTCTATATTATAAATGGTGTTCCTAGATTAGAGTGAGATAATTGATAGGAGGAGGATGTAAATAAATTATCACTTTATTTTAGGAATTTTTCTTTGAACTTGACCTATAAAATATGTTAGAGTTTCAGTACACTCTAATATAGCTCTCAACCTCACTTAGTATGTAGTAAATATAAAAGGTAGATCAACACATGATATTTAAATGGTTTGGTATAAATACCTACTCCTTTCCATGTTGGTTATCCACCAAAACATGGATTCATTAAAAAATTGTTTCAGGATTACAAAGGCGCATGCAGTAAGTAGCTCAACACCCTATTAATCATTTTTATAATCAACTCTAGTTCTACATCGTAGAAACCAACTATTATGATATAGTTGGTTATACCCACCAATTTTTCTTATTGTCTTCACTTTCTTCATGACTAGATATACCCCCAAGACACATTCCATTTCAGTAACTGGTTATACCCCCCAATGAGAAACTCATCCTTCTTCTTTGTTGATCCAATGTAGAAATATTATCTTATTCATATGTTCTTTATCTATAATAATTTTTTATTTCCTTTTCCTATGTAAAACATATTCAAGATATTCAATATCTCTATAAAGAGTCTTCTAGTCACAAAACATATTCCTATTCTTGAAATATGTGGATAAATTCAAACTCACATTTCAATAACAATGTCTAGAAATATTCCTCAGAAAAATATTTTATGGTAATACTCCATATGTTATGCTCTGTCTAATTCTCCATAGTCTAGCATGCTCAATTTGATACACTTTCTTATAGTACTCCTTACTCTGATCTGATCTGTATGATGTACTTCATCCGGTGATCCTCAATCTGATACTCTTATGTCTAAATAACCTCAGTGTAATTCCCATTGTTCTTCTTATACTTTTTCCATATAAATCTCTTCTTCAAATTCAACCAAATAGAATCTCAATTGGAATCTCATTTTGTTCTGTAAAAACTTCTTAACTTTCACTCTTTAGCAGAATTAACCAACTTCTTCATAACAATCCTCCACACCTTTATATAAGAAAAATTACTCCATAAATCAAAGAAGAATCACAAGATTTATTTTTAATTTCCCACTCAACTCAAACATCATTTGATAACATTTAAAAATTACTAAAAAAATAAGAGTCAAATATATTCATAAGTGCTTCCTTATATATTGATGTCAATAATATTTTCAAAATAGCCTTAAATATTTTCTATCTTTATGATATTTTAAATAACTAATCAACATAATAACAGGTGAATACTTTCAAAAGTTTCATAAATTCTTTCAAACCTTTTTCTAATATTAAAATATATTTGAAACATTTTATGAAATTTCTTCATAATAATTCCTCTATATAATGAAATTTTTCTAGTATACCTTCATCTTTCTCCATCTGATTGACCAACAAATATATTATTTGTATGATAACCCCTTTTATAGTACCATATTGTTAGTAAAACTCTACTGGATAGATCCTTTGAGGATTTTTCTAATTAAGTATTTGCCTGATTAGCATTCCTTTCTAGATTAAGTCTAGTTACTTCTTAAAAAATTCACACTATTCAATTATAAATTGTCTGGTGAGATGACAAACTATTGTTATAATGTATTTATAAATACTTTTCACAATAATTCTATGTTAGGTCACAAATTCATCAATCAAACCACATACAAAATAAACTCCATGACTTCAAAACTTTTAACACTGAATATCTTGAAATTGGAAATGATAAAAATTATTTCTATAGATCTGTATCTAGTAGAATCATTATGTTATCCTTCATACTCCTTTTCCAATAATTTTCTATAACTACACCACTTCATAGTTTGAATTTTTTTTCACCCTTTATAATGAAAACTTTGTATAACTCCAGCTTCATATAAACTATCTTCATCTAGTATAACTTTATACTTATCTATCTGGTAGACTCATTTTGTTAACCTCACTCTAGTATACACCAATTTACACTAACTCTTCCTTAAAATAACTTCATTTAAGAATCATGAATAACATCAATATGTATTGTACTTTTAATACTAGTAAATCATTAGCAGACTTCTAATGTTACTCTAAACTATGAAATAGCCTTTCTCTCAAACTTATCTAAGTAACTTCTTCTATAAATACATATTGATATATTAAAAACAAATGAAACCAAACCATATTAGGCATAATAATATCACCCTTTATGTTTTTGGCCAAAATCACAAAAAAAAATATTATAGTAAATACATGTGATTAATTAGTTTTTTCTCCATATGTATGTACATTTTATTTCTCCCCCTTATTGGGAATAAAATTCAATAGAAAAAACAAGGGTTATCTCAACTCAGTTTATTTCAACATAAATAACATTCCTTGAGAAAAAAATAGTATCACATTAATATCTTAAAAAGAGAATTTAATTATAAAACTCTAAGTCTATGTGGGAGAGTCTGATGTAGAATACAAGATTGTATAATCATGGTAATCAATGTTTTCCAAAATAACTCTTCTTTGTAATACCTTCCTCAAGCTCATTCCATCACATTTATATCAAGGGAACCTTGTGTGAGTTTCTTAAGGTAAATAATAAACCCATCTCAAGAAACATATCAAAACAATTTAATGGTGTAAATATATCTCCCCCTACATCTCAACTTCCTAAACAATCATCACTCTTATTTTTAGATCATTTTGATACAACCATGGAATGTTTGATACTCATACCCTAACTTCAACTATGCTCCCAATGAAGGGTATCAAAAAATCCTTCATCATAATGATCATAATGTTTCATGAAATATATCTATTTTTTTATAAAACTTATACAACACATAGCTAACTCCTTTACTTCTTATACTTTAATTACATATATTTTAGTTAAGATAAACATGTATAATTGGAATAAGTCGGAACCTCATTATCCTCTAGAAGTAACATTCAGGCAGAGAGTCTTTTATCAGTCTAGACATATTCTTATTTTTCTTATTTGATAATGTTTTGGATTTAATTACATTATTTTGATCAGAATTCATAGATTTTTTAAGGTATTTTTTCACATATATTGAGGCTTCAAATTAATCTACCATATCCTATTCGGTTTTAGAAATATATTCATTCCCTTTAATTTTCAACATACTTTCCACGATCTCCTCTTAGCCTGTCATTATAGTCATAAAGATTTTATTATCATGCAAATTTTTCTCACACATATTATATATATTCTGAATATTAAAACCACCATAATTATGTAGCTTATCTTCAACTTTATTCTCAAATTTTAAGGTTTGTCCCTTAACATTTTCATCATTATGATTTTTCTATTCCTTCATTTCTTTATCCTTGGATATTTTATCTCACCAAATTTTTAAGAAATAATTCTCTTTGTTCTCAAATATCTTGAGATTATTCCTTTGCTCAACTTTCATAAGATCATAACATGCCTCAAATAATTATTATTATTCACCTTCTGAACATTCTTTTATTCTTTATTTTTCTTTATTAAAATTTCAATTCTTATTTTCTAATCATAGCTCCCTCTTGATTCGCATCTCTTTACTAATAGAGACATCTTATACTGGTATGAGTAGGATTTGTGACCAAATAATCCACAAAAGTATAAATGACCCAAAAATCATGATCATTCAAACTAAAAGTAGTTATTCTAGGATATTTGTTTTCGTTGTCTCCTTACAAACTATGAGAGTCTTTGTTTAGATAGAAATATTCCAAAATTATTCCACTTTTTCTTTGTAAATTATGAATTACCACTAATCTTTTTAGACCAATATAATTTAATATTATCATTTGAACCTTCATTTTAATAAATTTAGATATACATTAACATCACTTGGGTATGGAATCAACCTAAATTTTTGGACCGTTATTTTCACCATCTAGAGAAGATTCACCTTTAACCTCAACTGCTTTGGTGAATTCTTCTCTGATATAATTTAATTAAATTTTTATGGTAAGAAACATTTATTGTGTATCTAACAACTCATATTATTTTTCAACTAATCTTTCATCAATATCATTAACCATGTTCTTTAATTCATCAAACTTAAATCCACTCTACATAGTTTCCTTAACATGTGTTTTTCCTTCCTAGTTGAGCCTCTCGTGTCTGGATAGTGTTTCTTCGTAATCCTTCAAATTTATTTCTAGATGATATACTTACACTTTATATAATAAAATATCACTAATAAATTTAATTTAATTTTTTATATTCTAGCCATTATTAAAAGTCATTACCTTTGTTTTTTCTTCAACTTTTTCTTCTCCTTTTTGAGTTGTGTATTTTTCTCAAGGGATGCTTCCAAATTTTCTTTTATAATACATTATATTTTTAGTTCCATTTTCTTCATCATAATAATTTATTTATAAATTAATTAACCTTTTTAACTGATATAATAAGTTTTCTTAACTATTATATTCATTTTGTGATGATGAATCATCAGGATCTCTTCTTCTAAAAAAAATATTCTTCTTGCTAGAAATATTTTTCTTATGTTTCTTTAAATTTTGTTTCCAATAATTCTTATCTTATTATTATAACATATAATAATTTATCTTCTCATTATGATATTTTTCTTAAAATGTCAAATGTCATTAAAATTCCATCATTAAAGAAATTTTTTACCTTTTCTTTTCCAATTTCTCTTTTTGTATCTCTTTAAAAGAAGAGAAATTATTTTTCTGAAGTCTTGTTCATCCTCCTCAATATCTAAATCACTTTATTATTATTTAATTTATTTAT
This sequence comes from Viscum album, assembly GCA_963277665.1. Lineage (NCBI taxonomy): Eukaryota > Viridiplantae > Streptophyta > Magnoliopsida > Santalales > Viscaceae > Viscum > Viscum album. The sequence goes on from OY728150.1 coordinate 528,657,348, forward strand.
AACTGGGTATACTTTTTAATTTAACTTTAAAATCTACTTTTTCATTATCCTTCTTCTTAATGATAGTTTATTTTTTGATTTCATAAGCTATGAGAATATTTTAAATATCAACCAGAGATAGATCCTCTCGATCTTCTAGAGTTGAAAATATAGCATAAAACCAATCTAGATATTTTCTAATAGATTATTTTATAATATTATAATCTTACATATTCTTAAGAAAACCTCTATTGTTTTTTATAATTAAAGTGACCCTTGTAAAGTATTCATCAAAATTTTCATTATTATCCTTCTTTATGTCCTAAAATATACTTCTATAGGTTTATAACTTAGTCTCATTGACTTTCCTGATTCCTTCATAACTACTTCTCAACATTTCCCACGTCTTTAAAGATATTGTAAAACCCACAATAATTTAATATAATTTATTATAGAGGGTGATTAAAATGTAATTTTTTAGCTTTTCCATAAAATTTCAAATTTCTTTTGTTGGTAGTAATCATAACAACCTCGTTAATGGGAGTAAATCCCATTGTAATGGCATCTATAACTTTTATGCAAAGATATAGAAGGTGGGTAACTTCTTATTCCTCCAATTGAGATTGTTCTTTCCATCGAATATAGGAACACTAAAAATATTCACTAAATTTATATTCTCCGTCCTCAGTAGATAGTTGGGGTTTTTAGAGGAAATCTATGCTCTAATACTAAATAAAGTTCCTAGATCATGGTGAGATTACTAAGAGTGGGAGGTGTGAGTTAATGATAACTTTGTTTTATGAATTCTTATTAGGAATCATCCTTTGAAACTTGTTAGAGTTATGATCCACTAAAATATATCTCTAAAACTCACCTCATATATAGTAAATAAAATGATTGAAATTGGAACATGATATTTACATGGTTTAGTATAAAGACCTGCTCATTTCCATGTTGGTTATCCCCCCGAATATGGATTCTTTACTAAATTATTTCAAGAATAAAAATTCAGAGACAACAACTTGTTCTACACCATAGTAATAGTTTATTGAGTTGACTCCACTTATATACCACAACAAACAAATATTATGTTGTAGTTGGTTAAACTAACGCAATTATTATTTATGTATCCATGTCCTTCATGGATGGTTATACTCCCCATCCACAATCCATTTCAATAACTGGATATACCCCCCCCTTTCTTTATGGTCTTCCTTCTTCTTTGTTGATCTAATGTATAAATATCTCTTTATTTGGATTTTATTACTCTATAAGAAAGTTGGAGTGCCTTTTCTTCTGTACAAATTCCTTAAGATCATTAATTACTCTCTAAAGTGTTTGATTATCACAAAACTTCTTCATGGTCTTAAAAGAACTAGATAAACTCAATATCATTATTCTATAAAATTTTCCAAAAATATTCCTCATTAAAATTATTTCTAATAATAATTTTTCTTATATGCTCTATTTGATTCTCCCCAATCTGATATGCTCTCTTTAATGGACCTTCATCTAGTATTCCTCAGTTTGATATGCTCTATTAGATGCACTCTTTCTGGAAAACTTTGATATAATTTTCCTCTATTTGAAGCACCTTGGTCCAATGATCCTTATTTTTCCATTAAACCATTCATTTGACTCTCATATTTTTCATTAAACAAATATAATCTCAATTATAAACATATGTTATGCTCTCAAAAAAATCTTCCACACTTTTACTCTCTTGCAACAACAACCATATTCTTCTTAATGATCCCCCACCCCTTTATATTGGATAACTTCCTCTAAAAATCATGGATGAAACATAGTATCCCTTTTGAATTTTCCCTTCAACATAAAATTTATTTTACTTCCTTCAAAACCTTTAAAATAATTGGTGTCAAATTTCATCATCAATGTTTCCTCATATCTCAGTGTTATAGATCTTCTAAAAATTTCCTTAAATATCAACTAGATTTATTATTATTGAAATAATAGCTCAACATCGTCACATATAATTATTTTACAAATTTTTTAAAGTTATAAAACCCTCTATCAGGTGTATAATCATTAAGGTAGATCTGTTTGATATGTATTTATAGAAATTCCTCTGTCTAATGGACTTTTACTAGAACTCTTTTATCATTCTCTATTGGATATACCCACATATATATTCTTTATCTAATACACCTTTTTTTAGTTCCCCTTTTTTAGGAAACATCTATATAATATATATTTATAGAGTCGATCTGATGAAGACTTCATATATCCTTAACCAGTGACATAAAAAAATTTGTCTGGTTATCTTTTTTCAATCATCTTTCTTTTCTAGACTCAGTCTAGTAACATCCTCACAATATCATTATGTATAGTGATAATTTTATCAATGAGTTAATGAAATATTATTATACTAGAGTCAAAAATTATTTATCTAGTCATTTTTTTCTATTAAAAACTTCAGATATCACTCTTTATACAATATAAACGTTATGAATTCATAACTTCAAATTTTTTATAACTTGAACTTTATAAAACTGAAACTTCATTTTGGATATCTGATTAATGTAGACTAATTACATTAGACTTAATACTCCATCATATTATTATTTGTAACTTTACCGCTTCATAGCTTGTAATTTTTTCAACCATTATAATCTAATCATTATACAACTTTGATATTGTACAAACTATCTTTGTCACATAAAATTTTACACTTCTCTATCTAGTAGACTAATTTTTTAACCTCGGTATGGTATCCACCAAATTCAACAAACTTCTTAATTTGAACACATTCAACTAGAAATCATGAATAAATTCATGATATTTTTTAGTTTTAAGATCAGTAAATCATCATATGAATTCTAATGTTTATCCAAACTAAGAAATAACCTTTCTCTAAAACTTCTCCAACTAACTTATTCTACAAACATATATATTGATATATTCAACAAAAAGAAACAAAACCACATTGGGAATAACAATAAATAACAAGGAATATAATATATTTTTATCATGTTTTTAGAAACATCCAATTGATTATTGTGTGAGTCAATCCTTAGATTGTCATATGTGGAGGAAGTAGATTAAGAGCATTCTATAGCGAAGGGACACATGATTACACTACAATTGATCTACTTTAAGGTGTTTCATTCTAAATATTCATTTCAAATATAATAATTTGGTGTGGATTATACCTTCTTGGTACCCAAAGTAGGAGTACGAGGTTATTATCCTACCTAAGAATTTCTTAATTATAAAAGGAAGGGTTTTTTCAAATGGGATAACGACCATCATACACTTGGGATGTAGTCATCCATATTAGAGGTGAACTTCATTAACAAAACATGGTGTCATTTGTTGTGTTGATTTAATATTCATTATATATTTATCCTAACCAATGGTGAGAAAATAGAGAGAGTTCTGTCCACTTAATTAGTGAAAATTTAAATATGGGAAATTGTTTTAATTATTAATACTCCATATAACACTAATTCACATCCCTAGTTAGTGTCATCCATATCCTAGGTGGCCATATCAAATTTTTTCCATTGAATCATTATAAAAGAACAAATTTAGAATAAAACCATATTAATATAAAACTATAAGATATTTTTTGAACTCAAACTATAAAAAACTAGTAGAAATTTTTTATTTAAACTCCCTCATGAAGTGTGCAGCTCTTTCAAAATTATCACCCACTATTTAACTCACCATCGTGAGGAGGAGGAAGCTCGTATAGAACTCTGTATACCTCATTCCCATTTTCATAAGGATGGAGATATCAATAAATTCTATAAATATGAGAGTAATCCTATAAGTCCCAAAACTATCACCATTTCACCCCTTGAATGAACATACAAATGAGCTATCAAACATAAAAACATACTGACAATTTTAAATGTGGTTTTAGTACCATATTTTTTTAATTCCACTTAAATCTCATATTTTGGATAAAATATAGTATTATATACGTTTTAAAAAAATAATATGGATGTTTCACTACTTATTGAGTGTATCTCCACAAATTATATAAAAATTAAAGATATGTACCTTGATTTATGTTAAAATTGATAAATGGTCAGGTGATTGTGAATTATAAATATTCCCTATATTAATAAAAACATTTTGGACTATTAATGGATGAATTATGATACTTAAAATTGTAGAAAATTATATCTCATAGTGTTATTCATTCACCCACTAATATTCAGACTAATGTAATAGAGATATTATATGAAATTTATATTTAGTCACTATGTGTGCTTGGACTCTCACATAGTATTGTCCCGTTCTGTCTGAAATGGATTATAGGATTTTCAAATCACCTTCACCTTTGATTTAAACATTAAAAAAAGTAAAATTTCCCATTCAAACAGTTTTAAAATAAATATATGAATTCTATATGGAGTAAAAATGATTCTAAAATTGATTAATAAAAACCCATAATCAATTTAAAATATATGGATATGGTTATAAATGAATTTTGAATCACAATATGATCACTATCCATGATAAATTACTACATGGTGAATTTTTTAGGTAGAGATAGTGGTATATTATCAATATACTACAAAAAATCAAAAAACTAACCCTATGATATGCTTTTATTTTCATACATATTTTACAATTTTATATACATACATTGTACACTATTATATGAGAGAATTAGATTGTATCTCTTTAAATATTAACAACCACGAACTAAAAATATAAATAAGACTTGGTAATTAAGTGATTAAAATATCTCCAAGACCTTAATTAGAGGAAAATAAAACTTATATAACCTGAATAAATTATTTGGAAAACAAGTTAAATTAAAATAATATGAGATATGATTGATATTTTATCCTTGTGTTTACCAATATGTGGTAAAATTTTTATTTGAAATTAGTATTATGTTCTAGAAACTTTTCCTTACCAGACCAGCATCCATCAATTATATGGTGAGAGAGATGATATCAAAAAACTATAAATAATATTTTACCCAAATAAACATTAGAGGGTATCTTATTAATCTACATAAAATCATGATACTTTTTACACATTTTTATTAAACTACTTTTTAATAAAATAATATTATATTCTATAGACTAGAGGAAAATACATCATGATTAACACATAGATATTAAAGATATTGAAAAAAATAAACCATGACAAAGATATATTATAAATACAATTGGAATGATATATCATTGTTTATATATTAATTCAATAATGTCTTTAATCTTGACCAACAGGAAAATCTACACAATGTGATCTCAAAAATATAAAAAAATCATAAATTGATCCCCTATAATTAGATCAAAATGATTTATATAGACCAAATAAAATAGTATGTATTTGATGGATATACTATGTGTTTATAATTTTTATTAACATTATTCATTAAATATAGGTTTTTATTATAATTAAAATTTCAAAGAACTAAAATTCATCAAAATATTTTTTCTTTAAATCAAAATGAAAAACTAATTTTGATAATAATATCATGATGTTTTTAGGGAAATTAATTTAAAAAACATATCTTTAAATATTTTTATATCATGAAATGTATAATCACTTCTTTTTGTTACTAAGGACTCCACAATATGATGTTTTATTCAAATAGAGGTATAAATCTCTCTAAAATTTCTAGGAATATGACTAGTGATTATATGATATAGAAATGATTCTATTATTATAGTTTTAATAATTCTAATATGCTAGAATACATGTTTTTATTTATATTGTTATAAGAGAATAACTATATAAATTATCAAATTACATTAATCCAGTGATTGGATAGTTACTTGTCTTTCGATGTAATGATTTTTCTAAAATATCATGGACAATAATTTAATATTGAATATAAAATATTATGATGAAACTTTTAAAGTTAACAATATCAATATTGTAGTTTGTATGACCTTCAATAAAATGAAATATCTTTTTGAAGAAAAGTTGCATGTAAAATATGATGATATTTCCACTTTATTAAAAATGATTTGAATATTTTATAATATAATTAAATATCTTGATAAAATTTTAATACCTTCATTTGATGTAAAAGTCACTATGTATAATCTTGTGAGATATAATATAATTTAACATATTGATAAGAATCTGTATGAGGAAGAACAAAAAATATTTTAAAACATTTTGGCATATAAAATGATTATAGTGTTAGTACTAAAGTTTGAATTTATTATGTTGTTTATATGAAATATTTCATAAAATAATATATTAAATGCTTTACATATGTATTATTAGAAATTTACAACTCATAATGAAAAGTTGGATATATATTATTTTTTATGTATTTGATAACACATTCATTAAAATCTAATAAACTCTTATTAAAAATTAATATAAAATTATAAATTTGAATGGATAATTTAGTATTTGTTTATTATATCCTCCTATTAAAAATTTAAAACCTAAAATCAATTAACAAATTTACTTCATTGGATGTATGCTGAAGAACCTAGATTTGGTTTGATCACTCAGAGGGTGGGGTGAATCTATGATCTCTTTTCTTTTATGAATTCTACCTTTAAATTCAAACTCTAAGATCAGTTGAGATCTCAATCCTACATATGTGTGTATTATAGAATCACTCAAATATAAAAGAATGTAAAATCCATAGGAGATAGGAATTTTTTACAAGGTTTGGCCTCAACATGAGAGCCTATTCATTACTGTGATTGGATAAACCCCAATCACATACTATCCACAATAAATGAAATCGGTTACACTATAAATATTCCTGGTCCCATTACAATAGAATTTTACTTTACTCCTTCTAGTGTAACACTAGAAACTATAATATGACGCTGCCTTACCTTCCCTATACAGTCATTGAATTAGTCCGTACACAAACTATTGAGTAGTACTTTGACTACTCCTTTGTCAGGGTGTAGAAACATATTATACTTTCTCTTACTTCTCAATTTATATTAGCAATATTATTCAAAAATATATGAATATCATGGAGGAGTATGGTGTTCTCATTTATCAACTTCTTTATGAGATTCGACACAATAATATTTGGGTTGGCTTACTCTTTAGCTCATGGAAATCTGTGACACTTCACTGTCTTCTCCTTCCACATTGAGAAATATTTACATCAGTATCCATTTTTCACTTCAATACTATAGTGTATCCCCTTCTAGTAATTCATATTCAATAGTTTTGGGTTTCTTTAGAGACATACAAGTATCAAAGTGTGCCTCTCTCTCTCTATCTTCCCCTCCCTCCCTCCCAAATTCTATCTTCTTCTAACTAATTTTTATATTCATAAAATCATGGAAAATATTTTCATAAAAAAATGTGGGAACTCCTTGAATTTTGATTATAGAAATAAAATTATTCAAACAAGAGTATATTTTGTAGTTTTTAAATCTCAAAAAAATATCAAATAAATTCATGGTCAATTATCCATATAAATCTACCATAATAATCAAGAATAGTTTGTTTCATATAATATTTAATTATCACAGTCTTCTACCTAAAAAATATGTGGATTTAATTATTTTTAATATAGTCCTCGTGTGAAAGGTGTCATGAATCATTGTCACGTTACTCTCCTTAATGTGGAAAGGATCTATGTTCATCATTCATCTTGAATAAGCTTCAGAATGAATAATTATCTCAGTAATAGTGAAAATCCTTTTATTGTGATTTAAATTTCATAATGAATAGATCTTGAATATTTTTTTAATTAATATAATTATAATCAAAATTTTATCCCCTAGAATTCATCGGTAATTTTGTACATATATTCTATATTTTTTGATTATAGGAACCTCATGATGTTACGTTAAAACTTTGAATAATTGTCATAACATTTGATGAATCCTATAATATTTTAATGGATAGTAAGATGTTATAAAGTATCTATGTCTTATGAAATGAAAAATTATAAGAAAACATACTAGATTATGAAGTTAAGTAGAATATTATTAATAAGAAAAATCTTATGTGGTCCTATTATCATATGACATTAACATAAGAACCATACAAACTCATCAAATGTTATTAGGATGGAACCATTAGGTGTTTTTAAACCTTATGAAGAATACAATTAACTGTATTAATATGATATTGAAGAATATAATGTACAATAGTTGAAAATTTAAATGTATGTCAACCTTATAAGGATTTCATGACTTTTATCTTTAAACTTTTGGATAACCTTATGAAAAAAAAAATCAACCCTATAAAGTGCATATGGTTCACCACTTACTCAAAATTCAAGATATCTATAAATTAAGAGCTAATTTATCCCCACCAAAAAAACTTGGGAATTATTGAAAACATTAAAACAACTCATAAACTATATTAATATATTAATACATTATCTAAAAAATTCCATTAATTTCCAATATAAACCAAAAGGTTCTGAAAACTATAAATCCTTCTCCTAAATAAATTTATTAAAAATAAAGTAGAAAAGTAGAAATATAAGGGGGGATTACAAATATGGGTATACACATTACCACATGTATCTTCTTGAAGTAATGAATTACATAAATCATGTGCTATAAAAGACCAACTAGAAGTGGCCTCCACAATTTCTCTCTTAGAAAGGGTATCAGCAACCAAATTTTATTCCCTATAAACATGTGTAACAACAACATAAAGCTTCTACAGAAGTCTAAGAAAATAAATACAAGAAACCAATATCTTCCTTGGAACAATACAAGAGTTACTTCTAATAATGTTAACTCACACGCTTGAATATGATTCAATCCATAATAAACTATAGGAAAAATGAACAACATACTATTCCACCTTTATCATGTCCCATAGATCAGCTTCAATGGAATGACCACTTCCAATGAAGTGATAATAGAAACCCTTGGTAAACTCTCAATAGGTGTGAAATACTCCACCACAACCATAAGGTCCTAGTGCACCTGAATCCGCCCCATCTACATTAATTTTTAATATACTTTATAAGGTATCTCAACCATTCCAACAGCTATCTCTTAAGAATTTCACCAACTATGTCCCAAATACTTTTATATATTTGACTTCATGAATATCATATCCACAATCTTCTCTTTTCATTACTACTCAAACATCACATGAAAATTATTATAGATAGTACCATGTCTCAACCACTAGTACTTTTCGTGTAACCTTGGAGATAAGCTCACCAATTGACACATATTATGGTGATGTTGTATTATATCGAAATATCCAAGTTCCCCATGAATCTTATTCAACTTTTATTTCTATTTACAATCACTATTGATCACACATTATCTATTGACTTCACACTATATATATTGACAACAAATATAACTTTATCTTCACCAATATATTTGTGAACTTATGTCCCCCCCTTTGCATTTTTTCCATTTATAATTTCCTTCAATGTCAATGTAATCTAATAACACTTATGGAAAATAAATGAAATTTAATATTAGGGATGTATCTTACTCGTCTTCATGATTCTTACAGTATTATAAAAAAGTTATTCTTCTCTCACTATAATTATAAATCAATGCCTACTCCAAAATATTGAGAGATGGATGAAACCATATAAATCTTTTTAATAAACCATTAGTTAGGAAACCTTATTTCAATGTTGGATAACCCTATGTAAAAAAAAGAAGACTTATCCAAGACATCTTGGTTGTAAATCGATATATATTTTATGTTATACAATTCTAGGTTTCTCACATCAAAGGTTATATAAAATGATTTCCCAATACCATTCAATGATAGATATTTCTTTCTTATAGTATATAGTAATTAAAATACTCACTATATCACCCTAATTAATCTTCTTAAATTCATTATATATTATTATAAATAAACAAAAGATAGAGGAATATGGTTGAACCACTTAGTTCCTTATTTATTATATTGATTCATAGAGATTCCCCTCAACCAGCATGCCTTATTCATTCCAATATTCTCATTGTTAGGTATTCTTTAATATTTATTTCTTGTTGTGAGTTTTTACAAGATTCATGGCCATTTTCTTTCTATGATATATTTACTTATGCTAAGTGGTCTTCATGACAATTGCTATCAAGAAAAATATATTACATAGTTCTTGTATTATATTTTTCATTTATATATCTTGAGTTCATAGAATAGTTATATAATCCCTTACACCATATCGACTATGTTCACTAAAACAACATAGTTTTTCTTGAAACTATAGGTTTAAATTTTAAATAACCCTTAATGAATTTTTTCTCCTTTATGTCAAACAATTTTATTCTATTTGTCAACTTTAATTACATGTTCTTTATCTAAATGTAAATTTATTTCAAGTAAGTATGACCGCACATTTAATCACATTTTATTATAAATATAATATTATTTGTGTTTTTTACAAGATTTCCTTGAGACCTTAGAAATATGAGGATGTTCCTAATTTGTATTATAAATTTACTTCTCTTTCTCACTATATAGAATCTCTTCTGGAAGGCTTGTCCTACATTATTCAAATGTATATACTTTTTTCTCAGACCAAAAACAAATTAATTCTTAATATCCTAATATTTTTTGGTTATTTGGCTTGTTAAATTTGTTATTACAGGATGAATCAATTGATAATCTTCCCATTTTTTTAAAATATCACCCCAATTGTTCAGACATCTTCTATGTTAAAGGCATATTAAACTAGAAATAGCAGGATTTGATTAAAAATATAACACAACACTAATAAAACCTTATAAATAATTATCATCCATATTAATTATTTATATATCAAGAAAAATATTTTTACATCCCTACTTTAAATAGATCCTAAATTTTCCTAGAGGGTACTGGTCTTCATATCAAATTTCTAGAATCATTTTTTATGGAATATTATCTTTTACTTCTATTATTTTTTATTATTTGTTCATTTTTTTAACATGTACTATTAGAAATAATATATTTTATTTTAATCTAATTATATTAAGTTTTAACATGACTATTGGGACCCATTTTCTCACCTGATTGATAAAAAATATATTTAACCTCAATTTACTTGTTAAAATATTAGTTGAACTTATTCAACTCATTTTTTGATTCAAGACATATTTATTTTTTCATATATGGCTCATATTCATTTAAAATTAGTTTTTCCCCTCTATCACTCACTGTTATTTATTACTCAACTTATATCAATTAATATTTATTGATTTTATTGATATAATATTTTTCTTTCTTGGAATACAACTCTATTCCTTTAACCATATTATCCCTTTCTTTCATCGTCTTACTCTTCTATTTTCTTAGTTGTGTTTTTTAATCGATAGGATTATAAGTTATTCTTCACAAATTATTCTATCTCATTTGGATTTCCATGATCATTCTAAAATCTTGAGGAAACAAAACTCTTTTTAGCATGAGCCATAAAATTAATTTTTTTTCTAACTAGCTGCATAATAAGGATCCAGTTTGTTCCTTATTACACACTAAATTTTTTCTCTTATAATAAATATGAATATTCATACTTTTACCTCATTTACATTTATGATATTTCTCATAATATTGATTTAATTCATATTTGAAAAACTTCTTCTTAAGATAATTAAAGAAATTTGTAAACTTTTATTATAGTTGTAGCACCTTAGTGATTTATTTACTTTTAATTTCCTCTTTCCATGTTTGAATTTATTAGATATATGAGAAAAAATTCTATTAAATTCACCATAATATTCCTCATCATAAGAATCATATGATTGTGTTTCTTCTTCATCTTTTATTTTAAGATTTCTCATGGCCACAAAAATCATCTTCTCTTTAATCATATTTTTTAAAACCAAATTTTTTCTTATTTTATATATAATGAGAATTTTATATAGTTAATCCACATCATGATTATCCTTATATTCAAAAGTATAGATCTTGAGATCAAACCTGACTAGAAAATTTTTCATAAGATTTTTCACAATAGTGGAATCATCTAGTTTGTATCCAGATCCCTAGATAATTTTAAAAATTTCAAGGATTTTATAAAAGTATTCAACAATTTTCTATTCAAATAATATATTTTTTACTTTAACCTTTTACTCTAAATTTATAATTTATCTTCATTGAATTTCATATTTCCCTCAAAGATTGTATCTAATTTTTAACAAATTTCTTTTTTAAGTTTAAAGACTACTGACTTTTAGGAATATCATTTCTCAAAGAGATGTCAAAATGGCATTTTGATGAATTCCATAAATTTTCATAATTATCTTATTAAAAAATGAAATAGGTGTACCCTTAACAATGGTTATAAATACCATTTTTTTTAAATCTTATACTTCTAGGATAAATAATAGGAGGTAGGGAAACATCTTATTCTTCCAGTAGTGGTAGTTATTTCCATATAGTGTTGGTGAACCTATACACTTAATAGAATTTAAATTATCCATACTCAATAACTTGTTTTATCATTAATTTTGGACCTGTATTTTCTCTTAAAAAAATAATGAGCCTATATTTGTTTTGATGACTGGGGACGGTGAATCAGTGATCCATTTTATTTTATGAATAGATACTTTTAATTAATCCTCTATGATTAGTTAATATCTAAATACTATATTTTTTTTGTATTATAGCCTCACCTAAATATAGTATAAAGTAAAAGGCATAAGATATAAAAAAAAATATTGTGTGGTTTTACCTTGATGTAAGATCCTACTCCTTTGATTTTTTAAACCGCTCAATGAAATATACTACACTATAATCATAAGTGGTTGAACCAATAATATTCTTAATCTCATTATAATTTATTCAAACAATGGTCCTTATTTAACCCAACTACAAACTATATATTATCACTACCTTGACTTCCTCACATGACCCTTAAATGAGTCCTTTAATGAACTGTCATGTAAAAATTCTATTGATCCTTATTCTAGGTGTAGCGGCATATCAATATTGTTCATCCTTCTCAGTATACTTTAGTATCCTTATTAAAAATATATAAATATCATGGAATAGTATTTTTCTACTATTTGGGATGATTAGGAATCACATCATTTATTGTACTAGATAAACCTAGTAAGCACAACATGCATCAGACTAACATTCATTTGATCCCATCAGCCTATGTTATGGAAAGATACATAATACTACTAGATATAGGATTGACTTATAATAGCCTCCTATAATTTTGTACACTATAACTAGTATGAGATCCCACTAAATCACTACACAAAATTCACAAACATACTTCACACACAAACAAAAATACACTTAGAAAAATAAGATTTTTGTGGTTTAGAAAAATGTCTCATATCCATGGGAGAACTCTATAAATATTTTCATTATAGGAGATGTAATAAATTACAAAACTTATCACTATATTACTCTATATATTAATGTCTCAAAGAATTATGTGAGAAACCCTCTTCTATTTTTCAAAGGAATTGTACAGAAAACATACACATCGTATCAAGACCACCGCCTCTCAATATAGAGGTCTTCATCTAGTGAACTGGTTGCAAGAACCTCTGATATTTATGATCAACCTCCAATTCACCTGGGGAACCTCTGATACACTTTTGAACCATATTATGAAACCACCAACAACCCTTAACCAAGAACATATCCCATGCATTTATTCACCACCCTCAGTGAACACCATCAATGAGGACTTTTTCTAATGACTCTGTTTGATTATATATGTATAATGAAATTGAAACCTCACTGTAGGATTCCTTTGTTTGATCTCTAACTAATGATCAATTATAGTGGTATCCATCTTCTGTAATTCTACCTAATGAAATATTTCATCCCTGGCCACTATAAAACTATACAGTAGGAAAACATTCATCTAGTAATCTCTGTCAGATGATTGATATCTAGAAAAAAATCTATCTGATGAAACAGATGATTTTCCACAAAACCCAATAATCTCTGACTTGTAAATTACTTTAGTATTTTATATTCCATCAAGCATCTACATGATCACATCCTCTTTCTGATGCACATAGTTTTATCTAATCTGTCTAATCAACCATGCCTCATTAAGGAATAGTATTTCCTTAAACATTCTTGATCTATCACTTTTATAAACATATCATCAAGATACTACTTCACAGTAATGTTATATAGATCTAACACTTTATATTCTAATAGACTTTTTATAATGTGATACTTCAGTTCATTATGTTCTATTCTTTCTTGAATCATTGTATTACAAGAAATATGAATGGAACTATAATAATCATGTATAGAATTCATTTGTATGATCCCTTTCTAAGTTCCTTCAACTTACACATAAACCATATCAACTCTTTCTCTGGTTTATTGGGAGTAAAATGATATATTTTAATTGTAGATAACATAACAACTAGCTACAAATAAGAAATCCAACACTACTTGAAATTCGGGCTATAGCCACGGTTCTAAACCGTGGCTATAGGCCCTCAAACCGTGGCTATAGGTAATAGCCACGGTTTGAGGAACCGTGGCTAAGTATGGCGTGGCTATAGGCCCAGACCTATAGCCACGGTTCCAAACCGTGGCTATATTAGATGCTGGACAGGATTTATAGCCACGGTTGGAAACCGTGGAGTTAGGTCTATATCCACGGTTAAAAAACGTGGCAATAAACCAATAGCCACGGTTTAAATAGGGTGTGCACATACATAAAAAAAATACCCCCCCCCCCCCTAACCCCCGAGACACCCCACTGGACACCCCCCTGGAAACCCCCCTAGACACCCCCCTGACACCCCCTGGACACCTCCCTAGACACCCCCTAGACACCCCCTGGACACCCCCCTGGACACCCCCTGGACACCCCCTGGACACCCCCCTGGACACCCCCTAGACACCCCCCTGAACACCTCCTGCACCCCTCCCCTATGCCTTTCAGACCCCCCCCCCCCCCCCCCCACCCTCCTCCCCACTGCCTTGCAGACACCCCCTGCCAGTCCCCCCTGCCCCCTGCCACCCCCCCTGCCAGCCCCCCTGCTTGTCCCCCTGCCCCCTGCCAGTCCCCCCTGCCCCCTGCCACACCCCCTGCTAGTCCCCCTCTGCCACCCCCTGCCAGTCCCCCCCTGCCCCCTGCCACCCACCTGCTTGTCCCCCTGCTTGTCCCCCTGCCATCCCCCCTGCCCCTGCTAGTCCCCCCTGCCCCTTGCTAGTCCCCCCAGCCACCCCCCTGTCAGCCCCCCCCCCCTGCCCCCTGCCCCCTGCTAGTCCCCCCCTGCCACTCCCCTGCTTGTCCCCCCCTGCCCCCTGCCACCCCCCCTGCTTGTCCCCCTCTGCCACCCCCCTACCAGTCCCCCCTACCACCTGCCACCCACCTGCTTGTCCCCCTGCTTGTCCCCCTACGAGCACCCCCTGCCCCCTGCTAGTCCCCCCCTGCCCCTTACTAGTCCCCCCTTGCCACCCCCCTGCCAGCCAGCCCCCCCCCCCCCCCCTTGCCCCCTGCACCCTTCTAGTCCCCCCTGCCACTCCCCTGCTTGTCCCCCCCTGCCCCCTGCCACCCCCCCCTGCCATCCCCCTGCTTGTCCCCCTGCCAGCCCACCCCCCTCCCCCCTGCCAGCCCCCCCCTGCCCCCCCCCCTCCCCCATCCCCTGCTAGTCCCCCCTGCCACCCCCTGCCAATCCCCCCTGACCCCTGCAACCCCCCAGCCCACCTGCACCAGCCCCCCCCCCACCCTCGTAGCCCATCTGCACCAAGATCCAAAAGTTCATATTCTCATTTCTGCACTTGTGGTACTATCACCAAGAAGGGTCTTCACTTCTTCCTTGAAGGAAGGACATCATCTCCACTATAAAACAATAAATGATATGAGTTCAAGGAGAGATAGGTATGGAAAGAGATCTGATGAAGCAAAGCATCAATGGCGATCAAGGTTTTCACCAGAGGAAACCTATAGAAATATCTTAGAGGATGAGAAATACAAATGATCAAGATTTTGAAGATACTTGGGTCATAGGGGTTATCACTACCCTTACACTACAGTACCTCAAAATGGAACAACCAATCTGGTGAGGCCACAAATCCACATGAAACAAAACACCCCCCCTGCACCCCCCATGCCCCCCTTAGTCCCCCATGCCCCCCCTGCACCCCACTGGACAGCCCCCATGCCCCAACTGCATAGCCCCACCGGACAGCCCCACTGGACACCCCATGCACCCCCTAGACAGCCCTCCCCACCCTGCCGGGCGCCCCTCCCCCCTGCTTGGACAGCCCCTCCCCCTGCTGGACACCCCTCCCCCTGCTGGACTCCCTTTCCCCCTGCCCCATGCCCCCTTTACCCCACTGGACAGCCCCCATGCCCCAACTGGACAACCCCACTAGAAACCCCCCCCCCCCTGTCTTGACACCCCCCTGTCTGGACACCCCCAACCCTGTCTGGACACACCTCCCCCCTGTCTGGACACCCCCCCCCCCCCCCCTTGTCTGAACACCACCCTGTCTGGACACCCCCTTCCCCTGTCTGGACACACCTCCCCCTGTCTAGACACCCCCCCTGTCTGGACACCCCCCCCCCCCCCCCCGCACCCCCCCCCCCCAACCTGGACACCCCCCTTTCACCGCACCTGCACCCTCCCCCTGCCCCGCAGCACCCCCCCCCCCCCCAGACAACCCTCCCCACCTGCACCCCCCTACCCCGCAGCACCCCCCCCCTGCCCCGCAGCACCCCCTGCCTGGACAGCCCACCCCCCCTCCTAGACACCTCCCCCTGCCTGGACACCTCCCCCCTGCCTGTACACCTCCCCCCTGGACACACATGATCTATGAAAAATAGAAACAAGAATTAAACAAAGGCATTACACATCAATTCAGGATTACAATATTCTCATAGCAACAAAAATGAAATTCTGTATAGAAACGATTCAATTACATAGAATAAAATTATGAGAATAAAATTCCATATTCAAGATATACATTCCCAGGGGAAATGGATTCCTATATAAAGAACCAAACTAGTAAGTCTGAATAGATTCTAGTAGCAGCCATGATTAAAAATAGCAAAAGATAACACATAACATTCTAAGTGCAAGAAAACCAAATTTGATATATCAAATGAACAAAGTGTACCACTCTTCGCTTGTATGCATGGCACTGTTCCACTAAATCAACAATAACTTCCTGCTTGAGACCCTGCTGGACACCCCCCCTACTGGACACCGCTCCCCCCTTCTGGACACCCCTCCCCCTGCTGGACACCCCTCCCCCCTACTGGACACCCCACCCCCCTGCCTGGACACCCCTCCCCCCTGCTGGACACCCCTCCCCCTTTCCTAGACACCCCTCCCCCATGCCTGGACACCCCCCTGCCTAGACACCCCCTGCCTGGACACCCCTCCCACCTACTGGACACCCCTCCCCTGCCTGGACACCCCGACCCCCTGCTGGACACCCCTCCCCCCTACTGGACACCCCTCCCAGCTTTGTATACCACAGAGAAGTTTCATTGTGATGACAATGGTCACTCCACAACCTTACCAAGGTACATGAGCCTATATATAGTGCAAGGTCAAGGGGAAACCACTTTTTTTATAGGATACCACAAGTTTTATCTAGGTAGACTGTTATTCCATGAATTGGGAATACATGATTCAAAAAAAGAAAAATTCCCTACTCCGTAAGGTTAACTGAATTGTCCTAAGGGATACTAAATTTTTTAAGCAGTTTATACACTATGGAATGTTTTGAAGGATTGCATCAAGATGTGAGGATAATTATCGTGTCATGAAGGGATTGTTGCTATAATTCAGTGTCACTCACCATAGGAAGCAATATCATGAGATGAGGGTGTTACACCATGAAGACTTGATATAAAGAATGATGATTTTGAGGGATCATGAACCCACACTATGAAGTCACATGTGATGCCATGAATCAAGGTTGATGAAGATTTAGTAGTACTATCATTTAGAAGGTTCCTGCACTCTGAAGTTAGTGATGCACTATGATGGGTATTAAAGGGATTATAGGTCATGTTGTTGTCTATCTAACATGATGTGAAGTAGGATATAGAAAAATTATAGTGTTTCTATCCATGTGCACATCACACCATGGAGGAAGAAATAATTACCAGAGAAAGACTTCGAGTCACTAAAGATTAAAGGATCCTCCCAGATTTTATAGGGAGATAAAAAGAAGATATTAACTAGATTTCTTGAAACTGTTTGATGTCTCAGGATTAAAAATAATATGTTTTTAGTGCTTTTTATGTGTTATTAAATCTTAATTTGGACTGAATTTAATCTTATAAATCATTTCTATTGTGGGTTGTATTGTGGAGGTAGTCTACATTCAATACCTAGAAAATGTTCCCTTTAATGCAACCAGCTTCTTTTGTAGGAAAATCAAACAATGTTAATTTAGAAATGATGCTCTTCAATGCAACCAGCTTCTTTTATAGGAAAATCAAACAATGTTAATTTAGAAATGTTTCTCTACAGTTCGTAAAAATTAAAGCATACAACAGAGAGAACCATATGCATAATATACATAGAATGCAAAGGATAAATGAAAAATAAGTTAAAACTGCTTAAGAAAAAAGGCATAAAAAGGGAGCATAATTGACAGAATGATTCATCTTTTTACTTGCAGGATCCATGGAAAACACTTCTGAATGGATCCATGACAGCAGTTCCAAGTACAAATCCAGCTCCATGTGTTGCTAAGCTGATGGCACCTCCCATTGCTAAATATTTAATAGTATTACAATCAAGAAAAAAAATCCCCATGACAGCAGTTCCAAGTACAAATCCAGCTCCAAACCGATGTTTTCAGTTGAATTGAGCCTTTGTACCACCTGCTATGCACGTTTTGTGGAAAGATGGATGAGAGGCAGCACTGAGAGGAGATATAGTTTAAGAATGAGGAAATACAAAAAATTATAGAGCTAACCATTCAATGTTTCTCTAAGGAGGAGTAACCGCCGCAGGGTGTCGTCCTGGAGCAGGGCCAAATCACGGCGTGACCGCGGAATAACTGCGGCGTGACCGCGGCGTGACCGTGGCGTGACCGCGGCGTGACCGCGAAGTGATCGCGGCGTGACCGCGGCGTTACCGCAGCGTGTTGGCCCGATCCAGCGACATCCGCGGGGCATCATCTTTCGGCCAGAAGCGAATGGATCAGAAGGAGGCTGGAATGATGTTGGAAGGGGGCTGGTTGCGGGTTTTGGGGGGATGGTGCGGGCTGATTCGAAGGTGGCAGGGGGGGCTGTTGCGGGCTGGAATACCGATGGCAGCGGGCTGAAATGAAGGTGGAAGGGGGCTGGTGTGGGCGGGATGTGGCTAGAGCAGGGCCAAATCACGGCATTACCACGGCGTGACCGCAGCGTGACTGCGGCGTGACCGCGGCGTGACCACAACGTGTTGACCCGATCCAGTGACATCTGTGGGGCAGCATCTTCTGGCTAGGAGCGAAGGAAGCGGGAGGAGGCTGGAATGCTGGTGGAAGGGGGCTGGTTGCAGGTGTTGGGGGGATGGTGCGGGCAGATTCGAAGGTGGCAGGGGGGCTGTTGCGGGATGGAATACCGATGGCAGTGGGCTGAAATGAAGGTGGAAGGGGGCTGGTGTGGGCTGGATGTGTCTGGAGCAGGGCCAAATCACGGCATGACTGCGGCGTGATTGCAGCGTGACCGCGGCGTGACCGCAGCGTGACCCCAGCGTGTTGGCCCGATCCAGCGACATCCGTGGGGCAACATCTTTAGACCAAGAGCGAAGGGAGCAGGAGGAGGCTGGAATGCTGGTGGAAAGGGGCTGGTTGCAGGTGTTGGCGGGATGGTGCGGGCTGATTCGAAGGCGGCAGGGGGGGTGTTGCAGGCAGGGGGGATGTTCAGACATAAATACACCGACAGAGATGCTCGGATAAACCAAGACTCTATTGCTCAGATAGAGGCAATCTAGCAATACTTCTGCATGCAGTAACTATCAGAAGGTTATGATCATAGATGAAATGGTTCAAGATAACCAGACACAGTATGAGAATTTTAATGTAAAACAACAAAATGAAGGGGTCGTGCAATGACACGAATGGACACTCCTCCCCCTGCCGGACACACCTCCCCCTGCTGGACACTCCTCCCCCCCCCTGCCGGACACCCCTCCCCCCTGCTGGATAGCACCGTCCCCTGCCTGGACACCCCTCCCCCCAGCTGGACACCCCTCCCCCCCCCCCTACTGGATAGCCCCGCCCCCTGCCTGGACACCCCTCCCCCCTGCTGGACACCCCTCCCCCCTACTGGACACCCCTCCCCCCTGCTGGACATCCCCCCCTGCTGGACAGCCCCTCCCCCCTGCGGGACAGCCCTCCCCCCTACTGGATTCCCCTCCCCCCTGTCGGATGCCCCTCCCCCCTGCCGGACGCCCCTCCCCCCTGGAGACTTTGTATTCACTGTGGATAGGAACATGGTAGTATGCTTCTATTCCAGGTAGTCCTTAGTCTCCTTCCTATAAGATGACAGAACAGCGGGTGGATTTTCATGAGTAGTAGGCTCAAATCTCTTGTTAGCATAAGGTGTGTGCTCAGCATTTTGGGGCTCGGAAAGAACAACCCTGTTAAGGTGGGCAGTGTGAGCCGCGGGAGTCGGAGTTGGATTATGGACATGTGATTTGGTCTCATGCTACTTTCCCATTGTGGATTCACCTGTAGTTAAAACCAGGCTACTGTACATAAAAGAGGCATTGTTTTTTTAGCAATATGGGATGGGATAGTAGTGGTCAGGTTGCATCAGTGTAGAGAAGCAGAATTCTTAGAGAAAAAATCAGAGGAAGATTCATTTTGATCATAACGCAGTTTTTTAGACAGAATGGAATAGTTATTAGTAGCATAAGAAAGAGGAGGAGAAGTACCTGGAATAACAGGATCTAGAGCAGATTGTTGTTCGATAGAGTTCTGAGAGAGATTCTACTTCTGCTCCGGGGGAACATTAAAAACCTACATATGTTAGGGTACAAGAACCGAAACTGAATTGTCATGTAAAACAGGTGCTGGAATCTTTTTCACGCCTGCTCGAGCTTCTAGGTCTATGGAGGCAGGTTTCACCATGGAGCTAGAAGACTAGGGGGGTTCCTGATTTTCCTTTTGCATACCTAATTTAGGTGTGGAAGTAATATGGGTCTGCTTGGCGCTTAAGTATGGAGTGTCAGCCACATCATTTTCTTTAGTGCAAACATCATTATTATGGATTGAAGTACTAGGAGTACATGTTAGTTTCTTCAGTTCATTAGTAGAAAAATTCCCTCCATCCAAGATTGGGTGCTAGAGATTATTCTTTTCTAGGTCATGTTGATAGCTAGAAATCTTTTCCTGTTAGGTTGATACTCTAATAGTGTCTAGTAAAAGGTTTGTAATTTCAATTGAGAGGTTTTGATCATTAATAGAGTTTTCTTCTTCCTCCAATTCATCCACTCATTTGGTTCCTGAACTATCTCTTATGTGAGTCAAAGTGTGAGTTTTTTTTGACCCAAACTTCATATTTCTTTTTGGATATTTCATGCATGTCTATCATGGGGGCTTTGTCTTTTTTAGGTCTCCTCATTTCCTTCCATTCATTCTCAAATGGTTGTATTAACTGCTTCCTAATCACCCTACAGTTGAAGATAGTATGCCCTATGATTTTATAGTGATCCCAAAATGGGGGTTTTTGCTCATATTCCACTATATCTTCAGTTTTGTATTCATTGGCATTGATGTTAATTGAGCTGGGAAGTTTTGAGTCAAGGTTTATTTCAACCATTACTCTGTCGAATAGATCCAAGTCAGCATGTAAGGTCCTTTGATCAATTTTAAGAGTGGTTACTATGCATGAGACAATATCATTGGGTGCCAAAAAACCAGTTAAGTCCATGAAATTTGATCCAGACTTGTGCCAAAGTGTTTTTGTGTGTGTGAGGATTAAATGTGGAGTCCCACTCTGAAATTTTAAGTAAACCCGACTTGAGGTTGAGATTACAAGTCTTCCAAACTCTTTCAAAATCATCTTGTGATCTTAATAGTATGTGAAAATATCCTTTTCCTATGGGGATTAGTTTCCAATTTGCAGTATTCTAGCAGTGTACAATACGAGAGTGAAGTTCAGTAAGGGGCCAAGCGTAGTTACCTTTGTGGTAAGAGATACGACCCATCACTGAGAATTTTCATAGTTGTGCGCGCTGTTTCAGGGCGTCTGGGTCCGCTTCAACTAGATAACCACCATCATCCTATCGCTTTACCAGAGGGGGCTTCGCCATGAAATCATTGCCTTGGTTAGAGATTTTTAAAGCATCCAGGAACGAAATCCCTTGGACTCAACTGGTAAAATAATGGTTGCGGGAGATATCTTCGAGTGTCTCCACATTTCGCGTAGCCACGGAATGATTGTTCACAAGGGGAAAATGTGTCATCTGCAGCGTCGTGAAATGATGAGATTCAAAACGCCCAGGCATAAGGAATATCGCCATGGGATTGAGAGAGGAGCGAGCGAACGTACCGAGAGGAAGAGGAACACCGGCTGGGAGGTGGGGTGATCGCATCATCGGAGGAGAATCATCCCAAGGTGGGTGGCCACGTCGTCAGAGTAGAACGGTAGCGAGCGCACGGGAGGAAGGCGGTGGGGATCGCGAGCGGGGAGTAGGGCAGAAATGGGGTGGGGATCGCGAGCGCACTGGAGGAAGGCGGTGGGGATCGCACGTATCGGGGAGGAGGGTGCCGCCGAAGGTTCGGGAGTATCGGGGGCCGGAGGATATCCACGCGCGCAGTATCGCGGAGGAGAAGGGAGGAGGAGCCCGACAAATTTTAGAGAAGAAAACCAACATTCATATTTTTATAAAAATTAAAAACACAATGGAAAACCATTAAAGGATACCCAAATACCATTTTGTATCTTTCCAATACATATATAAATCTAAACCATGCATTTTACGTCCTAAATTTCCCACAAAATCCAACCAGGAATTTAACCAAACACTTAGTGTGTGCTATTTACCAAGACAATTCCAGTTATCACAAACAAGGATTAATACACTAATTTCACACCAAAAAATATAATCCAAGGCTCATACATTCATATTTATAAATATAAGAGGGTTCAAAAATCAAGAAACTAATAGATCTTAAATTAAAAAGTAAAGTGCATGAGAAATCCTACCTTAAAGGATGGTCAATCCAAACCATTATCACTCAACCAGCAGCCCACTCACACTCACACACTTCCATATATATATTGTTAAACCTATGAATGTGTTCCCCATACCATGAGGAAACATGCACACAATATATATATATATATATATATATACATACATACATATCCATACCTGGGAATATGAGCACATGCCTTCGAAACTAATCGCAACACCCTACCATAATTACCCAGGACACAAAAACACCATGCATACCTAAAATAAAATTAATTCAAACAATGCAATCAATATACGATTCAAAAACCGAGAAAATATTTAAGAAAAATAATGTTAAAGTAAGACAGTATTTTTAAAGTGAGAAGTTCCAAATGGGATTTCTACCATTAGGAAACCATTCACTTCATAAAAAACCAAAGAGGTCATCACTTCCCACCCAATTTTGAAAATTACACAAGCCATTTGCAAAGTCATAGAACCTTTTAATAATGGGAGGGATATGGAGAAGATAATGAATCCCTTTATTTAAAAAAAGTTTTAAGAAAAGAACCCCTTCCAACAATATTATCATTTTAAGTCTCATACATGAATTCATTCCAATCACCCATGGATGTGCCTGTGTCAAATGGCATGGCACATGTAGTCTTTCCCCAAACAATTTTTCAAGGAAAAAAATGCGTACCTTCCACTAACCCAAAATTTATTTCATGAAAACCAACATGTTTCATCAAGCCAACCCAACACCAGACAAACAATTTCAATAAAATATATTTTTTGTAAAACACTACCCTAATCATCTAACTTAAATATTTAAACTAAAATGACATTTTATCTAACCCAATTTGGATAGGCATACACATAGGCATAAATGGAAAATAATCTCAAAACCTATTTTTAGAAAATTCTACCAACAAGAAAACACTACCATGAACTAGCCACAAGTATAATAAAGGTTTGAAACATATTTAAAAGTTAATTGAATCGACTCAAGAACTAATTTTTTTCAATCTAAAAGGAAAAAACATGAAAACACCTCCCTCAAACATGCACGGATGCAATGAAACTCTCATAAATGGATGAGTACACCCTGATGGATGAACTGCACCCCCTGGAATCCAATAAATCACAAAAATTATACCTCAGCCCTTAGGGTTTGGACAAGATGAGTAAAACCCCAAAAAGAAATCCAAGAAATCTCACCAAAGGGGAAGCCACGTGCTAGATAGGGGATGATGTCGACGGGGTCACACATCAGAGGGGAGATGCTAGTGAGAGAGGAGGTATAGCTTGAGGAGGAGGTGATGCCAGCGAGGGTGGAGGTTCGGCATGAGGAGAAGGCTGTCGGGGAGCTCGTAAGAAAGGGTAATCGTCAGGATAAGGATACGCTGTCGGGGAGGAGGCTACGTAGGGATATGGCTACGAACCGGGGGAGGATGAGGAGGGCTGCGGGGAGGAGGAGATGTCGTCGGGGAGGAGGGATGCGTGGGATAGGGCTGTGAATCGGAGGAGGAGAGGAGGGATGTGGGGAGGAGAAGACGTGGTTGGGGAGGAGGTCTATGCGGTGTGCAAATTGGGGGAGGAGGAGGGTTGTGGATCGGGGGGAGGAGGAGCCCGATAAAAGATCGGGAGAAAAAATGATGAAACAGATTTAGCCACGGACAAAAAATTTAACCGTGGAAAAATAAAGGCTATACCCACGGACCTATAAAACCATGGCTATAGGTCCATGGCTATAGCCTGAATTTCTAGTAGTGAAACTAACTATTTTTCCACCAAATGTAAATAAAATTTTTTTAGTACTTTTTAATGAGTCTATGTCTCCTAAAAAATCTAGATATATAAAACCTTTCAACTGGTCATCATAAATAAAACATAAATCCACATCCTCTTACCCCATCAAGTATAAAATAATATATTTCATAGCTTCCCACTGTTTCTTTCCTTTATTTTTCATGAAATAACTATCAAATCACACTTAAAAAGTAATGACTAGTTGAGTATAAACTAGTTCAGACATAAAAATTTCTATAGTTGAAGTATAGGGAACCATCCCCATGTCACGAAATCCTTCATTATATTATAGTTCCTATGATTTATAAATTTTTATGTGTTCTATAATTGGGGTTGAGAAAGGTTTACAACCATTCATTCCTAATTTTTTGATTACCTCCTTATGTATTCCTTCTAGGATAAAACCAATTACCTGAATTTCCTTTCCCTCTTGATTCTCATCCTAAATCTACTATTATATTTTCCTACTTTATTCATCTCAATCCTTCTTAATAACTTCCTACTTAGTTCCTCAATCCTATAGAACTTCATAAAATAAATCAATATATCATTAACATATAACAAAATTATTATATATGTTCTATCATCACATATCTTCTTGTATCAATATTGATCATATTTACAACAACTGAAACATTCCTTAAGAATTAATGTGCCAAAATTATAATTCAACTATATTATATCTTTATTTAAGCTATAACGAAATTTTTTCAACTTGATAACTAAATATTCCTTCTGATGAACTTTATAACAATTGGGATAATCTAAGTAAATTTCTTCCCCCAAATCCCTGTGAATAATGGTTTTCATTAAATCCATCTACTCCAAGTTTATATTAATTGATAAAACAATACTAAGAATTTTCTGAAGTGTTGTGTGATTCACCGGGGTGAGAAAATTTTACAAAAGTAAATCCCTTCCTTTTGCTGGAATCCCTTCACCACTATCCTTTCTTTGTATCTCATACTTCCATAAGATTCCTCTTTCAAAAAAAACCAATTTTTTCGGATCTCTATTCCACTCTAATAGATTAGCCAAATCCCACATATATTTGGGGAATAAGGAATTAATTTCCTCTTCTATGGAAGACTACAACTATTTTTATTCACTAAGAGTAGATTCTTCTTCCATAAATTTTGGTCTACATGCATCCGTTAGAGGTAAGAAATTCACATCATGATAAAACCACTAAACCGGTTGCCTCATACTAGTGGATCTTCTCAACACAACCTTAATAATTTCTATTAGAAACGATTTTTTCAAAAGTCATTTATCCAATATTTCTCTATTTCTTAGATTTTTTCTTGGTCATTATTCGTCCCATAGACTAAATATCAGAGTTCTTGCCTCTGAAGTTTCCATTGAAGGTTCCAAACTGAGAGTTTAACTAGTAACATATTTCTAATTTCCTTAAAATTTGATAGTTGATATAACCTCAAAATCTCTCTCATCAAAGTTCTTAACATTCCAAGTAATTTTTTCATTTAAAATAACATCTCATCTAAGGATGATTTGTTTCTTTTCATCATCACGCCAGATATTTCCAAATTTGTAATCTTTATATCCAACGAAAAACACACCTTAAATTTCACCTCTAACTTATTTCAGTATTTAGAATTGATATGACTATATGTAATACTTATAAATACTTTGATATGGTTTAACTCGAAGTATATTAATAGAAAAAAAATTGGGTGGATCTTATACCATAGTTAAAGATGAATACCAATTGAAAAATTCACTACTATATTTATAACCACTAACCAAATTCCTTTAGGAATTCCAAATAGAACCCTCATACTCTGAGAATTATCTTATTTTTTTTATTCATCTTTTTAGTGACACTACTTTGTTGTTCAGTTCCTATAATATTCTTCACCTTCTTGATTCCCTTTATGTGACAAAAGTTAAAAAATTTGTGTCTGGTTTATTCCCCACCATTATTTATATGAAGAAATTTTAAATTTAATTCACACTCTTTTTTAGCAAAAAAATCCAAGAAATAAATTCCAAAAACACATAATATTTATTATTTAATAATTAAACCCCAACCTTTCTAGTATCATTATCAATGAGGATCATAAAGTATAATGATCTTTCATTCACATGAATAGGGTTTGGTCCCCAAAAATTGGAATGAACAAGTTCTAACATCCATTACCTTGTCTTTCATTCATATAAGTTTAAGTAAACTATTTTATGTTTTCTTATCCTAAAAATATCACATTTTCCATTGTTTTTCTGATCAATTTTATATATTCTCATCACTATTAGAACTTTCAGATTCTTTTCACATAGGTTACCAAACCGAGAGTGCCCAATTTTTTAATCATCTGATGAAGTGATTCTGATCACTATAACTTCATCCTTCAGTATGGTCAAGTATAATTTTCCAATCGATCAATAATTTTGAATCATTTTTTGACCTTAAAAACTTCAATAAGAAAATTCATTCTGAAAACTACATTATCAAGTTGTATCACTAATATTAGGTTCTTCTAGAGACTTGGAATACGTCTAACATCTTTTATTCTCATGAAACTTCTCGTTTTCATTTCAATGTTAGCATCACTTATCCTACCTATTTCATAGATTCATCATCTACAATATGTAATGTGCCCAATATTCCTGGTATATAATAAACCATACCCTATTTATCACTAGTTTAATGAAAAGTTTTCCTGAATCAGTAATCCAAGTCTCTTCTAGAATGTTCACACTCAGTATAAAACTGTAGCCTCCATTTGTTATAATTAATGAGTTCATCTATCCAAAATTTGAAGCCTCAATTTTATTCCTAAAATCTTTCTGAATATGTCACTTTTTTATTAAAGCTAACATATTGAATTGGGACCAACCAATTTTACTGGACCTATTCACTTCTTTCAGAATTAAATCTATTGAGGTGATTTTCCATGTCCGGTAGTATTGACAGCACTTTTTTGATGGATTTTGAACTTCCTTCCACCCCAAATCTTTATTAAAGATAACATTCCTAAAATCATCAAAAACAAGATTTTTCTTCCCATAAGAGTTTTTCACTACTATAACAATGGAAACCTAGCATTCTGATAGTTAAAAAATAATAAAAATTCAAATATCATATGTGAAAGTTACCTTTGCTGAGTTGAATTTCCTATGGATCATATTGAAGCCATTCACATGAGCGGTTGGAGGCCTTCCATCTAATAACCTCAAGTTGAAAAATCTTCACATAATAAAATTTTATTAATATTCCTTGTCTTCTCATAAACTTAATCTAATTATTTAATAACCTCTATAGTAGTTTTATTTTCTCTAATTTTTTACTCAAAATTCTGAGTAAGTGATATCTTGATCAATGCTAAATCCTTCCTATTCAACCACTCACATTCTATATTGTCCTTTATTTTATGAAATTTCTAGAACTGTAACACCCCAATCTTCCACGGTACATTTCTCTTTGAATAATATAATAGCATGTGATGTACGCAACACCGAGTTCAAGCGCACCGTGACCTATCAAACTAGCCATTTTAAAAGCAGTTATGAATAGTAATACCCAGTTTTAAAAATTTAAAAAATTTATTTTTCAAAATGGACTTCATTTTTGGATTCGGAATATCAAAATTAGCTTTGGGTGATTTTTTGGTATTTTCTAAAAACATTCAATTTTTTATGAATATTGAAAAACAATGTGTTATTGTTTAAAACTGAATTCTATTTAAATAATTATTATTTTTATTTAAATTTATATTAAAGTCAAAATTGATAAATAATATCTATATTAGTTCAATGTAATTAATTGGAGTCATTTTATAATAAGATTATATGTATAAAAGTTTATTGAACTTTTTAACGTTTTTTACCCACCTACTAGGCACATTTGTAAATTTGCATAAAATGTAAATTTACCGCTTCTGTGAATTGAATTTCAAAAATCTGAGACACATAGTTGAAATCAGAAAGTAGAATTTGGTTCAATGGGATGAAAATAATTTTTGGTGAATAGTAAATTTTGAATTTTATTTACCATCGTTAAAAGTAAATAGGGAAATTAAAGGTAAAAATGATATTATAATTACCCTAACACATATCATAATTCAATTGTATAAGTTTTTTTCTACCAAAATAACCTTAGGAATAAAATATTATCCTCTTTGATCCACTTGGATTAGATTAGGACATTTATTATTATTTTATTTAAAGAAGAGTTAAAAGTGTTACATTCAAATTTTAATAACTAAACCATTTTTGATATAGGGTTATACATAAGATAAATTATACTATAAGTATTCATTATAAATCTAAAAATATTTCCTATATCATGTTATTTTATTTATAATTTTTAGACATTAAATAATGAAATTAATTTTGGATGTAATGATGATGTAGTAATTACCTTATTAATGAAAGATTAAAATAATTAATATTATAAATATCCAAATAAATTTAAATTGAGACTTTTTATGCATTCCACTACTTTTCTAAGTTAATATGAAATTTTAGGATTTAATTAAATTTTTTTCGAAGTAATCATGTTTTTTTTACTTTCACAAAAACCAAATACTAAATAGTGTCAAAATTGACATAAATGAGTTTCTAAAACAAATACTATATTATTAAATGATATAATATTACTAAAAATCTAAGGATTGTCCAAAGGACATGTATAATGATATATATTTCATTAATAAACCACTTTTAATTCTCTTGTTATTTTATAGTAAGTTTATTAACCATGTAATATACAAAAACAAGAAGACATTGTAAAAGTTAAACTATTTAACAAAGAGTTAAATTTAAAAGATAAGGTTAATATGGTTACATAAAATTTTCTAGAACCTATTGGTTATGAGGTTTTTGACCCGTACTCATCTTATCCTCTAAATAAATCTATTTTGAGCCATTATAAACCGAAAATTATTTTATAATAAAATAATATTTCAAGCTTTTCCTAAAGTGTCCCTCACCTCTCTTATAAAAGGGTACTTCACCTTCTCTCAAAATAACACCTTCAAAGCCATTTGGATCAGCCAAAACCTACTCAAATATCTTTCCAAATACCCTCACTTCAACCTAGAGTCCTTAATTTGATCATAAAGATAACCTAAGGATCCCTTTTTATCAAATCAAAAAGGAAGAACCCGAAGAAGAGGTAATAATTTCACCACATCTTTCAAAGTTCTTTTCTTCTTCCACTTCCTCTTTCCTTGTTGTTTCCATACCAAAATAATAACTCCAGTACCTTCTATATAATGTGATTTTATTATAAATATGGTATATCCATATTCATTATTCTATGCATCCTATTATGAAAAAGTCACCATATGTGTGTACGTACGGCTTACCGTCTCTACGTCATGGTGTAGTTTGTTATTCAACACTTCATTATTTTTATGGGTATAATAATGAGTATAATTGATTTAAATAATAAATATAACATGTTAATGATTCTTTGTATGTATTATACCATCTAATTACATTCTATTTCACCATCAATAGAATGATATTGTCTCTTTTTCGTACGTACAGATTACTGTCTCCACGAATGCGATGAGATTCATTTCTCATCGTAACCATTAAAGAAGAATTTTCATTTTATGATTTAAAATAGTTTTTTAGAACTTAATATAATTATGGATATGAATAAAATACATCCTATACATAAAAAACATAACTTACGTAACAAAACATATAAAGGAAAATGAATCAGTTAACACACGAAACAATGATACTACTGAAATATTACTAACAAAGCAATATTAAAAGATCATATATGATATCATAATTATGTATGTGAATATTTTTTAATTTAATAAAAATTATTTAACTATTATATAGTAGGTTAACATACCCTCAACTAAGGAAAAGTACAAGGTAAGGGTTAATTTTACAATCTCTATATTATCTGAGGTTGTTTATACGTATACATCTACTGGGAATTTTTATCATCCTCATCCATGTTTCTTAAAAATGTATTTCAAAAAAAAAATTACTATTTACTAGAATATGGGTTAAAGTCATTTATACCCTTATTTTACTTTTAATAAAAAAACATTAAAGGAATCCTTTCGTCGTTTTCCAAACAAGGTACTTTATGACCTTTTCGACAAATTAAGGTAAGAATGTTTTATTAAATTATACGGTAGGTGAGGATATTTTCCATAGTTATAACACTATAGAAGATTTCCTTACAAGCTTATAACAATATTTTCAAAATAAATGTTTTCTTTTATAATTATGAGACTTTAAAATTATTTCAAAATAGTAAGATATATTTCTTTCAAATAGTTTTGATTTCATCTATGTCAACATCCTTTAATGGATTTTACACTTATTTGAAGTTGATTTATTATGATACAATCTTTCATATTATATTGAATGTGTTTTGATATGTTTAACTATGTATGTGTTACTTTTATACCAATCATGGTTTATGGTTAAAGTATTATCATTTCACATGCTAGTTTTAATACGAATGTTTATGTTATGTTTCAATATTTTCATATGAGGAATGCATT
The DNA here is from genome assembly GCA_963277665.1 of Viscum album. Classification (NCBI taxonomy): domain Eukaryota; kingdom Viridiplantae; phylum Streptophyta; class Magnoliopsida; order Santalales; family Viscaceae; genus Viscum; species Viscum album. The sequence continues at coordinate 528,688,627 of OY728150.1, forward strand.
GGACTTAGTAAGTGATGGGTGGAGCCCGTTATAGCTCCTCGATGCATCGGTAGGTCTCATGAGACAAACTAGTGTCTTGGAACAAGGCCTTGACAAAATCTTATTTGTAGTCTTGGCACGAGGCCTTGATTATGTGGTTATGATGTTCGGCATTATGCATTATGTTATTATGAAATTAGCTATTGATATTACGTGTGACTATTCAGCTAGAAGAATATCCATGTAAATAAGTAAATGGAATTAATTGAATTATATTTTCCATATTATGCTGAAGTTTATATTTAAAATTCATGTGTTTTAGTCATATACACTTCCTTAAATGTTTATGTTTATTTATGATAGTTTCCGCTACATTGTTATCCTTACTAAGAATATGAGCTCACCCCTTTATTATGTTTTATTTTTCCTAGGATGTGAAGAAGTATATTGTAATTAACCTGTTGGGATAGGCCAAAGGATATGAGTGTGTTCAAGGGGTACACAATGTTTTTGTTTTTTTCATGATGTAATGTAAAACTTATGTATGTATCTAGTACTTTCAATGTTACTAAACTAATCATCTTTTCAAGACTTGATCTATTATGATCATGCCAATATTATGTAATAATGCACTGACTCCTATTAACTAGGGTCAGGGTGTTATAGTTGGAATCAGAGAAATTTTAGTACAAACCTTGGAAACTATATTTAGAAAAACTCTTATTAGATAACATTACCCTAAGATGGACTTTGACGACTAGTATAGAATAACTTCCTATAATTTTTTTAATGTAGAGATTTTATGAATTTTACAAGAAAAACATCCATGTCTCGATACTATCAGGTAGAGGAGGCTCTAGAACAGATGTATCTAAGGGTAAAACCCGAAAACAAAGCTTTGATCTAGACTTGAACAGGAACGGGTGCATGACAACGGGCCTTGTTGAACTCATTGTTACAACACTCTTCAAGGATATGCTTAGGATAATTCACATTTTATTTACAATAAATTATGAAGGATTTATGAGAAAATAATTCATCAAAGAAAACATTTTTTATGATTATGGATTATATGCATAAACTGTTCGATTTATGTTAGGTATTTTACTAGTTTGGAATTATGTATTGTGGTTCATAAACTAATCTAGTGTATGATATTGTTTAGAAATGGCGCCTAGTGGAAGGAATGGAAACCATAGCAACGCACATAATCCATGTAGGGATTTACCTCATACTAAAGATAATTATAGTGGATCTGGTGATGCAACAGGTACTGAACAGCTTATAAACATATTGGGACAACTCACTCAGGTTATAAATAATAATCTTACCCATATGGAGAACCCTGATCCATAACGTAAAGGATAAATTTTAGACTGCTTCATGAAGAAACAACCACCAGTTTCAATGGGACTCAAAATCCATTTATATCTAAACAATGGATAAGTTCCTTAGAGAAAATATTTCATGCTTTGGGGAGTAGCGAAAGGGAAAAAGTTATCATGGTATTTTATCACCTCATAGGAGATACAGATCAATGGTGGTCATTAATTCAAAACACAAAGGAGGATGAAGAAGTATCAAATATGGAATGAAGAGAGTTTAAATATATTTTCTTAGAAAAATATTCTCCTCATGAGCATCAAGCGGATATGGAAGGGTAATTTCTGAGATGGAGTAAAAAGGAGGATGATAATGTTGCAAAGTACGAGGCTAACTTTACAAGGTTAAAAAGGCATGCTGCAGATTATATACGTAACACAGGGAGTAAGATTGATCGATTCTTTCATGGGTTTGTTATTTATAGTGATGCTTCAAATAAAGGATTTGGTTGTGTCCCTATGTATAATGATAGAGTTATTGCCTATGCATCATGGCAGCTAAAAATTCATGAACAAAATTTTCCTACTCATGTTCTTGAGTTAGCAGTTGTAATATTTTCTCTGAAGATATGGATACACAATATATAGGGTGAAAAATGTGATATATATACTGATCACAAGAGTTTGAAGTATATTTTATCATAGAAAGAACTCAACATGAGTCAAATACGATGGCTTGAACTACACAAGGATTTTGATTGTAATATACACTACCACCCAGGAAATTCAAATAACATAGTAGATTCTTTGAGTAGAAAGGATCATGGAATTTTTAACAATATGAGAGTTTAAGGGGATCTTATATTCTTGGATATAGTAAATATAGATATGAGAATAATCACAGAAGGTGAAACATCAATACTTTTTCAAATAGTTTCTAAACCATCTTAACTAGAAAGGATAAAACGTTCTTAGGCTGATGATGAGGATTTTCAAAAAAAATAAAGTTATGAATGATGGTAGATTGATTGAATTCGTATATTAATATGGAATTTTAAAATTTGTGAAGAGACTTTGTGTTGCTGACATACCTGATCTAAAAATAGAATTTTTGGATGATTCTCATAGCTCTAATTTCTCTATACACCCTGGTAGCACTAAGATGTATAGATATTTGAAGGAAAGTTTTTTGTGGGACAACATGAAGAGGTAGATTGATGATTATGTTTCAAGATGTTTTGTTTTTTAATAGGTGAAGTCTAGAAGACAATATCCTAGAAGATTCATGCAACCTCTTCCCATACCTGAGTGGAAATGGGATGCCATTGTTATGGACTTTGTCATGGGGCTATCAAATACTCCTAGAAGGAATGATGTAATATGGGTCATTGTTGATCCTCTTACTAAGTAAGCACATTTTCTTGCTATAAGAGAAGATTTACCACTTGAACGTTTATCAAGACTATATATTAATGAAGTTGTAAGACTTCATGGAGTAACCATATTGGTTGTTTCTGATCGTGATCCTCATTTCACATCAAGATTCTAGAAAAGTCTTCAGAAATCCCTAGACACTGAACTTTGTTTGAGCACTGCCTACCCCCCTCAAACTGATGGACAATCATAATGGACTGTTCAAACCATATAAGACATGTTTAGATCTTTCTCACTTGAATTTCAAGTTATGTGGGATAAATATTTACCTATGGTAGAATTTTACTATAACAATAACTTCCATTAAAGTATTCAGATGGCACCATATGAAGTGTTATATGGAAAGAGATGTCGTACAACAACTTGTTGAGATGATTTTGGTGAAAGAAAACTCGTAGGCCCAAAACTTGTTGAGGAAAAAATGGAAAATGTGAATATTATCCAGACCCACATCAAATCATCCCAAAGTAGGAAAAATAGCTATGTCGATAACTGAAGGAAGGGTTTGGAATTTCAAGTAGGAGATTATGTTTTCCTAAAAGTATCACCATGGAAGGGTGTTATACGATTCAGTAAGAAGGGTAAATTAAGTCCCAGATACATTAGACCTTTCAAAATTCTATAAAAGATTGGATTTGTAGCTTACCGTTTGGTAATGCCTAAAGACTCTCCAAATTTCAGGATGTGTTCCACGTATCACTGTTGATAAAATATGTTCCTAAACCCATGCATGTACTCACCTATGAATAAATCGAACTGGAACCTGATCTATCTTATTGTGAAGATACTTTCAAGATTCTTGATACCAAAGAACAAGTGTTGAGAAATTGAACTACTTGTCTGGTAAAAGTTCTATGAAGAAACTATAAGATGTAAGAGGCAATGTGGGAACCCGAGAAACTTATGATGAAGAACCACATGAATCTTTTTATGCACTAATATTCTATAAATTTCAAGGATGAAACTATTTTAAGGAGGGAAGAATGTAACACCCCAAATCTTCCATGGTACATTTCTATTTTAATAATACAATAGCGTGCGATGTGCGCAACACCGAGTTCAAGCACACAGCGACCTATCAAACTAGTCATTTTAAAAGAAACAATGAATAGTAATACCCACTTTTTTAAATTCTATAAATTTTATTTTTCGAAATGAACTTCATTTTTGGATTCGTAATATCAAAATTATCTAACGGTGAATTATTTGTATTTTTCTGAATACTTTCAATTTTTGATGAATAGTGAAAAGTACTACATTATTGTTTAAAACCGACGTTTATTTAAATAATTATTATTTTCATTTAAATTTATTTTAAATTAAAAATAGAAAAATAATACCTATATTAGTTCAATGTAATTCATTGATGTCATTTTATAATGATATTATATGTATAAAATTTTATTGAACTTTTTAACGTCTTTTACCCACCTTCTAGACACATTTGCAAATTTGCATAAAATGTAATTTTTACACTTCCGTGAATTGAATTTCAAAAATATGAGATAAATTTTTGACATCAGTAAGTAAAATGTGATTCAATAGGATGAAAATAATTTTTATGAATAGTAACTTCGGAATTTTATTTACCACAGTTAAAAGTAAATAGGGTAATTAAATGTAAATATAATATTATAATTACTCTAACACATTTCCTAATTCTATTGGATAAGTTTTTTATGACCAAAATCAACATTAGGAATAAAATATGATCCACTTGGTTAATATTAGGATATTTATTATTATTTTAATTAAAGAAGTGTTAAAAGTGTTAACTTCAAATTTTAATAACTAAACCGTCTTTAATATAGGGTTATACCTAACATAAATTCAACTATAAATATTCATTATAAATCTAAAAATATTTACTACATAATATTATTTTATTTTAAATTTTCATACATTAAATAATTAAATTTATTTATGACATAATTATGATGCAGTAATGACCTTATTAATAAGAGATTAAAATAATTGATTTTATAAATATCCAATTAAATGTAAATTGAAATTTCTGATACATTACACTAATTTAATAGGTTAATATGACATTTTATAATTCATTTAATGTATTTTTTCTAAGTAATCATGTTTTTTTTACTTTCACAAAAACCAGATACTAAATAGTGTCAAAATTGACATAAATGAGTTTTTAAAACAAATACTATACTATTAAATGATATAATATTCCTAAAAATTTAAGGTTCTGGAAAAGGAATTATATAATGAAATATAATTCATTAATGAACCACTTGGGGTTTTCTTAGAATTTTATAGTATGTTTATTAACCATGTAATATAAAAATACAAGAAGACATTGTAAAAGTTAAACTATTTAACTAAGAGTTAAATCTAAAAGATAGGGTTATAAGGTGAACTAAACTTGTATAAAACCTATTGGTTGAGAGTATTTCGACCCATCCCCACCTTATCCTATAAATAAAACCATTTGGATCCATTATTAACTGAAAACAATTTTATAATAAAATAATATTTAAATCTTTTCCTAAAGTGACCCTCACCTCTCTTATAAATAGCTACATCCCCTTCTCTCAAAATTACACCTCCAAATCCATTTGTCTCAGCCAAAACCTCCTCAAATATCTTCCCAAATACCCTAAATTTAACATATATTCCTTACTTTGATCATAAATCAATCCTAATGAGGAATTGTTATGAAATCAAAAAGGAATAACCCAAAGAAGAGGTAATAATTTCATCACCTCTTTCAAAGTTTTTTTCTTCTTCCACTTCATCTTTATTTGTTGTTTCCATACCAAAATAATAAATCCAGTACCTTATAAATACTATGATGTTATTATAGATATGCTACAATCATATTCATTATTATATCCATCCTATGAATGAAAAATTCACCATACTTGTGTACGTATGGCTTACCGTCTCCACGTTGTGGTGTAGTTTGTTATTCAACAGTTCATTTTTTGGATGGGTATAATAATGAGTATAATTGATGTACATAATAAATATAACATGTTAATGATTCTTTATATGTAATATAACATATAATTACATATTATTTCACCATCAATAGAATGATATTGTCGCTCGTGCGTACGTACAGATTATCGTCTCCATGAACGTGATGAGATTCATTTCTCATTATAACCATTCAAGAATAATTTTCATTTTAGGATTTAAAATAGTTTTTAAGTACTTAATAACATTCTATATATGAATCAAATACATCATATACATAACAAAAATGTCTTACGAAACAAAACATATAAAGGAAAATGAATCAATTAATACATGAAATAATGATACTACTAAAATATTATTAACAAAGCAATATTAGAAGATCGTATATTATATCATATTTATGTATCTGGATATTTTATAATTTAATAACAATTATTTAACTATTATACAGGAGTTTAACAAACCCTCAACTAAGGAAAATTACAAGGTAAGGGTTAATTTTAAAATCTCTTTATTATCTGAGGATGTATATATGTATGCATCTACTGAGAATTATTTGTCATCCTCATCCATGTTTCTTAAAAATATATTTCAAAAACAAATTACTATTTTCTATAATATGGTTTAGATTCATTTATACCCTTATTTTACTTTTTATAAAAAAAAATTGAAAGGAATCCTTTGATCATTTTCCAAACAAGGTACTTTATGACCTTTTCGACAAATTAAGGTAAGAATGTTTTTTTAACTTATATGAAAGGGGCGTCTATTTTATGCCGTTATAACACCTTCTAAGCTTCCCTTAAAATATTATAAGAATATTTTCAAAATAAATGTTTTCTTTTATAATTATGTGACTTTTAAATTATTTCAAAATGTTAAGAGATATTTCTCTCAAATAGTTTTTATTTCATCAATGTCAACATCCTTTGATGGATTTTACACTTGTTTGAAGTTCATTTATTGTGATATAATCTTCCATGTTGTATTAATGTTTTTGTGATATGTTTGACTGTGGATGTGTTATTTTTATACAATTCATGGTTTTTGGTTAAAGTATTAACATTTCCTATGCTAGTTTTAATAAAAATGTTTATGCTTTGTTTCAAACATTGCATAGGAGGAATGAATTGGAATTAGTAAGTGATAGGTGGATCCCACTATATCTCCTTAATGCATCGGTGGGTATCATGAGACAAACTAGTGTCTTGGCACAAGGCCTTAAAAAATATAATTTTTAGTCTTAGTACGAGGCCTTGACTATGTGGTTATGATGTCAGGCATTATGCATTCCATCATTATGAAATTATCTATTGATATTACATGCGACCATTAAACTAGTAAAATATCCATGTGAATAAGTAAATAGAATTACTTTATTTATATTTTCCATATTATGATGATGTTTAAGTTTAAAATTCTTTTGTGTTGGCCTTACACATTTCATTAAATATTTATGCTTATTTATGATAGTTTCTGCTATATTTTTATCCTTACTGAGCATCTGATATCACTCCTTTCTTATTTTTTCCTTTTCCCAGGATGTGAAAAAGTATATTATGATTAACCTACAGGGATAGTCCAAAGGATATGTGTGTGTTCAAAGGGGAAACAATGTTGTTGTTTTTTCATGATGTACTGGAAAATTTATCTATGTATCTAGTACATACAAGGCTACTAAACTAATCGTTCTTTCAAAATTTTATCTCTTGTGATCATGCCAATATTATGTAATAATGCACCGAATCTGGTTAACTAGGGTTGGGGTGTTACAGTTGGAATCAGAGGAACTTTAGTAAAAAACATAGAAACTATATTTAGAAAAAATCTAATTAGAGAACATTACCCTAAGATAGACTTTAAGGATTGGTATATAAGAAATTCCTAGAATTTTGGTAATGTATAGATTTTGTGAATTTTCCAAGTAATACATCATTGTCTGGATACGAGCCGATTGAGGCGGCTCTAGCAAAGATATATCTTGGGGTGAAACCCAAAAATACTACATTAAGCTCGACTTGAATGGGAACGGGTACACGACAATGGGCTTTGCTGCACTCTTGGTTACAACACTCTCATGGGATATGCTTAGGATAATTCACAATTTTCTTTACAATCCATTATGATGGATTTATGAGTAAATACTTCCTCAAAGAAATTTTTTTTATGATTATGGATTATATGAATAAACCGTTCATTTTATGTCAGGTATTTTACTAGTTTGGAATTATGTATTGTGATTCATAAACTAATTTAGTGTATTTCATTGTTTAGAAATGGAACCTAGTGGGAGGAATGGAAACTGTACCAACACATGTAATCCATGTAAGGATTTTCATCATAATCTAGAGAGTTATAGTGGAGATGGTGATGCAACTAGTGTTGAACAGCTTATAACCATACTGGGACAACTCACTCAGGTTATAAATAATAACCTTACCCGTATGGAGAACCCTGATCCAGAATGTAGATAATCAATGTTAGACCACTTCATGAGGAAACAACTACCAACATTAAATGGGACTACAAATCCATTTGTATAAGAACAATGGATAAGTTCCTTAGAGAAAATATTTCATGCTTTAGGGAGTAGCGAAATGGAAAAAGTTTTCATAGTAGTTTATCACTTCACAGGAGATGCAGATCAATGGTGGTCATTAATTCAAAACAAAAAGGAGGATGAAGAAAAATAAAATATGGAATGGAGAGAGTTTAAAGATATTTTCTTAGAAAAATAATTTCCTCGTGAGCATCGAGAGGATATGGAAAGGCAATTTCTGAGTCAAAGGCAAAAGGAGGACGAGAATGTTGCAAAGTATGAGGCTAAATTTACAAGGTTAAAAGGGCATGGTGTAGATTATATACATAAATGAGGGATTAATATTGATCAATTCTTTTGTGGGTTTGTGATTTATAGTGATGCTTAAAAGAAAGGACTTGGTTTTTATCCTTATGTATAATGATAGAGTTATTGCCTATGCATCACGACAGCTAAAAATTAATGAACAAGACTATCCTACTCATGATCTTAAGTAAGCAGCTATAATATTTTCTCTAAAGATATGGAGACACTATCTATAAGGTAAAAAATGTTAGATATATACCGATCAAAAGAGTTTGAAGTACATTTTCTCACAAAAATAACTCAACGTGAGGAAAATATGATAGCTTGAACTAGTCAAGGATTATGATTGCACTATACACTACCACCTACAGAAGGAAAATAAGGTGGCAGATGCTTTGCGCAGAAATGATCATGGAATTTTGAACAAGATGAGATTTGAAATGGATCATATGTTCATGGATCTAGTAAATATGGATATGGGAATAATACTGGAATTCAAAACATCAATACATTTTCAAATGGTTTCCAAACCATCTTTACTAGAAAGGATAAAAAGTTATCAGACTAATGATGAGGAGTTTCAAAATAAAATTATAAGTTGTGAATGATGGGAGATTGATTGACATCGTATATGAAGATGGAATTTTAAAATTTGGGAAGATACTTTGTGTTCCTGACATACCTCATCTAAAAAGTTAATTGTTGGATGATGCTCATAGCTCCAATTTCTCTCTACACCCTGGTAGCACTAATATGTATATAGATTTGAAGGAACATTTTTTTGGGACAACATGAAGATGGAGATTTCTGATTATGTGTCACGATTTATGGTTTGTCAATAGGTGAAGGTTGGAAGACAACATCCTATAGGATTCATGCAATCTCTTCCCATACCAGAGTGGAAATGCGATGATATTACGATGGAATTTTTCATGGGGATATCAAAGAGTCCTAAAAGGAATGATGCAATATGGGTCATTGTTGATCATATTACCAAGTCAGCATATTTTCTTGCTATAATAGAAGATTTACCACTTGAAATTTTAGAAAGACTATATATTAATTAATTTTTAGGACTATAGGGAGTAACCCTATCGATTCTTTATGATCATGATTCCCATTTCACAACAATATTCTAGAAAAGTATTCAGAAATCCCTAGACACTGAACTTTTTTTGAGCACTGCCTACCACCCTCAAACTTATGGGCAATTAGAATGAACTATTAAAACCTTAAAACAGATGTTGAGATCTTGATCACTTGACTTTCAAGGTATGTAGAATCAATATTTACCTCTGGTAGAATTTTCCTATAATAATATCTTCCATTGAAGTATTCAGATGAAACCATATGAAGCGTTATATGGAAAGAGATGTTACACACCAACTTGTTGAGATAATGTTGGGGAAAGAAAACTCTTAGGCCCAGAACATGTTGAGTAAACAATGGAAAAGTTGAAGATTATCCAAACCCACATCAAAGCAGTCAAAGTAGGAAAAAGAGCTATGTTGAAAACCGAACGAAGGATTTTGAATTGCAAGTAGGAGATCAAGTTTTCTTAAAGGTATCTTCATGGAAGGGTGTTATATGATTCGGTAAGAAGGGTAAATTAAGTCCCAATTACATCGGACCATTCAAAATTTTAGAAATAACTGGAGTTGTAGCTTATTGTTTGAAAATGCCTCCAAGTCTCTCCAAAGTTCATGATATGTTCCACGTATCACTTTTTAGAAAATACATGCCTGACCCAATGCATGTACTCACCTATGAAAAAATAGACCTGGAAACTGATCTACCTTATTTTAAAGATCCTGTTAAGATTCTTGATACCAGAGAACAAGTGTTGAGAAACCGGATGACTCATCTTGTAAGAGTTCTATTGAGAAACCATAAGGTGAAAGAGGCAACATGGGAACCTGAGAAACATATGATGAAGAACCGCCTAAATATTTTTTTACGCAGTAATATTCTAGAAATTTCAAGTGTGAAATTATTTTAAGGAGGGAAGAATGTAACACAGCAAGCTTCAACGGTACATTTCTCTTTGAATAATACAATAGTGTGCGATGTGCACAAAACCGATTTCAAACGCACCGCAACCCATCAAACTAGCCGTTTTAAAAGCATTAATGAATAGTAATACCAAATTTTTGAAATTTTATAAATTTTATTTTTCAAAATTATCTTCATGTTTTTATTCAGAATATCAAAATTGTCTTAGGGTGAATTTTTGGTATTTTTATGAAAACATTCAATTTTTGATGAATAGTGAAAAACACTGCATTATTGTTTAAAACCGACCTTTATTTAAATAATTATTATTTTTATTTAAATTTATTTTAATGTAAAAATAGATACATAATACCTATATTATTTTAATGTAATTCATTAGAGTCATTTTATAATAAGACTAAATATATACAATTTTATTGAACTTTTTAACGTCTTTAACCCACCTTCTAGGTACATTTGCAAATTTGCATAAAACAGAATTTTACTTCTTCTGTGAATTGAATTTAAAAAATCTAAGAGACATAGTTGACATCAGTAAGTAAAATTTGGTTCAATAGGATGAAAATAATTTTTCGTCAATAGTAAATTTTGAATTTTATTTACCGCGTTTAAAAGTAAATGGGGTAATTAAAGGTAAAAATGATATTATAATTACCCTAACACATTTCCTAATCTTATTGGATAAGTTGTTTTCAAAAAAAAAAATACTTAGGAATAAAATATGATCCTCTTTTATTTTCTTGGATTAGATTAAGGCATTTATTATTATTTTATTTAAAGAATAGTTAAAAGTGTTAGATTCAAATTTTAATAACTAAACCATTTTTAATATAGGGTAATACATAATATAAATTCCACTATAAATATTAATTTGAAATATAAAAATATTGTATACATCATGGTATTTTATTTATAATTTTTAGACATTAAAAAATTAAATTTATTTATGACACAATAATGATGCAGTAATTACCCTATTAATGAAAGATTAAAATAATTAATATTATAAATATCCAAATAAATGTAAATTGAGACTTTTTATGCATTAAACTAATTTTATAGGTTAATATTACATGTTAGGATTGATTTAATGTATTTTTTTCTAAGTAATATAGTTTTGTTGACTTTTACAAAAACCAAATACTAAATAGTGTCAAAATTGACATAAATGTGTTTTTAAAACAAATACTATATTATTAAATGATATATTATTCCTAAAAATATAAGGTTCATCCAAAAGACTTATATAATGATATATATGTCATTAATGAAATGCTTGGGGTTCTCTTGGAATTTTATAGTAAGTTTATTAACCATGTAATATAAAAAAACAAGAAGACATTGTAAAAGTTAAACTATTTAACTAAGAGTTAAATCTAAAAGAAAAGCTTAATATGGTGAACTAAACATGTCTAAAACCTATTGGTTGTTTTAATTGTGACCCATACCCACCTTATCCTATAAATAAATCCATTTTGATACATTATAAACTGAAAATGATTTTATAATTAAATAATATTTCAATCTTTTCCAAAAGTGACTCTCACCTCTCTTATAAAATGGTACTTCCCTTTCTCTCAAAATCACACCTCCAAATCCATTTGGCTTGGACAAACCCTTCTCAAATATCTTTACAACTAACCTAAATTCAACCTAGAGGACTTAATTTTATCATAAATTCAACCTAAGGATCCCTTTTGATCAAATCAAAAAGAAAGAACCCAAAGAAGATGTAATAATTTCATCACCTATTTCAAAGATATTTTCTTCTTACACTTCCTCTTTCTTTGTTGTTTCCATACCAAAATAATAACTCCATTACCTTCTAAATACTATTATTTTATTATAAATATGTTACAACCATATTTATTATTCTATCCATCCTATGAATAACAAAGTCACCATGCGTGCATACGTACGGCTTACTATTTCCATGTCGTGGTGCAGTTTGTTATTAAACACTTCATTATTTGGATGGGTATAATAATGAATATAATTAATTTAAATAATAAATATAAAATGTTAATAATTTTGTATATGTAATATACAATCCAATTACATATTATTTCACCATCAATAGAATGATATTGTCGCCCGTACGTACGTACGGATTACCATCTCCACGAACACGATGAGATTCATTTCCCATCGTAACCATTCTAGAATAATTCTCATTTTATGATTTAAAATAATTTTTAAGAACTTAATATAATTATTGATATGAATAAAATAAATCCTACCCATAACAAACATGACTTACGTAACAAAACATATAAAGTAAAAAGAATCATTTAACACCCGAAATAATGATACTACTGAAATATTATTAACAAAGAAATATTTTAAGATCATATATGACATCATATTTATGTATGTTGTTATTTTATAATTTAATAACAATGATTTAACTATTATAAAAGATTTTAACTTACCCTTTACTAAGGAAAATTACAAGGTAAGGTTTAATTTTAAAATCTCATTATTATTGGAGGTTGTTTATACGTAAGCATCTACTGGGAATTATTTATCATCCTCATATGTGTTTCTTAAAAATGTATTTCAAAAAAAATTTAATATTTCCTACAATATGGGTTAAATTAATTTATACCCTTTTTGAATTTTTATAAAATAAATTGAAATTAATCTTCCCATAGTATTCCAAACAAGGTACTTTATGACCTTTTAGACAAATTAAGGTAAGAATTTTTTTTAACTTATACGGTGGGTGCGGCTATTTTCCACCATTATAAAACCAATGAATATTATCCAAATAAATTTTTTCGTTTATAATTATGTGACTTTTAAATGATTTCAAAATAGTAATAAATATTTCTCTCAAATAGTTTTTATTTCATCTATATCAACATCCTTTGATGGATTTTACACTTGTTTGAAGTTGATTTATTATGATACAATCTTCCATATTGTATTTAAGGTTTTGTGATATATTTGAATGTGGATGTGTTATTTTTATACCATTCATGGTTTTTGGTTAAAGTATTAACATTTCATATGTTAGTTTTAATATGAATGTTTATGTTTTTTTTCAACCTTTTCATATGAGGAATGCATTGGACTTAGTAAGTGACGGGTGTAGCCCACTATAGCTCCTCGATGAATTGGTAGGTCTCATGAGACAAACTAGTGTCTTGTTACAAGGACTAAACAAGGATATAAGTTTGTTCACAAGGGACACAATGTTGTTTTTTATGTAATTTAAAACTTATGTATGTATCCATTACTTCCAAGGCTACTAAAATAATTGGTCTTTAGAGACTTGATCTCTTGTGATCATGCCAATGTTATGTAATAATGCACAGACTCTGGGAAACTATGTTTGGGGTGTTATAGTTGGAATCAGATGAAGTTTTGTATAGACCTTGGAAACTATATTTAGAAAAACTCTGATTAGAAAACATTACCCTAAGATAGACTTTGAGGATTTGTATAGAAGAACTTTCTACAATTTTGGTAATGTAGAAATTTTTTGAATGTTATAAGAAATACATCCCTTTATAGATACGAGAAGGTAGAGGCGACTCTGGCACAAATGTATCTAGAGGTAAAACCTAAAAACACCACTTTAAGCTGGACTCGAATGGGAACTGGTGCACAAAAACGGGCCATGCTACACTCTTGGTTATGACACTCCCATGGGATATTCATAAGATAATTCATAGTTTTATTTACAATAAATTATGAAGGATTAACAATTAAATACTTTCTCAAAGAAAATTTTTTGTATGATTGTGGATTATATGATATATTTTTCAATTTATGTTAGGTATTTTACTGGATTGGTATTATATATTGTGATTCATAAAACAATATAGTGTATGACATTATTTAAAAATGGCACCTAGTGGAAGGAATGGAAACTGTATCAATGCACATAATCCATATAGGTATTTCCCTCCTATACAAGATAATTATAGTGCAGTTGGTGATGAAACTGGTGCTGAACAGCTTATAACCATACTGGGACAACTCACTCAGGTTATAAGTAATAAAAATACCTGTATTGACAACCCTGATCCACAACACGGAGGTTCAATGTTAGACTGTTTCATGATGCAACAAACATCAACATTAAATGGGACTACAAATCTATTTGTATTTGAACAGTGGATAAGTTCCTTAGAGAAAATATTTCATTCTTTGGGGAGTAGCAAAAGGGAAAAAGTTGTCATAGTAGTTTATCACCTCACAGGAGATGCAGATCAATGGTGGTCATCAATTCAAAACACAAATAAGGTTGAAGAAATATAAAATATGAAATGGAGATAATTTAATGATATTTTCTTAGAAAATACTTTCCTCATTAGCATCGAGCGGATATGAAAAAGAAAATTTATGAGTCTGAGGCAAAAAAAAGGATAATAATGTCGCAAAGTATGAGGCTAACTTTACAAGGTTAGAAAGGCATGTTGCATATTATATACGTAACCCAGGGATTAATATTGATCAATTATTTTATGGGTTTGTTATTTATATTGATGCTTCAAATAAAGGAATTGGTTGTGTCCTTATGCAGAATGATAGAGTTATTTACTATACATCACAGCAGTTAAAAATTTAGAAATAGAACTATCTGACTAATAAACTTGAGTTAGAAGATCTAATATTTTCTATGAAGATATGGAGACACTATCTATATGGTGAAAATGTGAGATATATACCGATCAAAAGAGTTTGAAGTATATTTTCTCACAGAAAGAACTCAACATAAGGCACATATGATGGCTGGAACTACTCAAGGATTATGATTTCACTATACACTACCTCTCAGGTATGTCAAATAAGGTGGAAGATTCTTTGAGTAGAAAGGATCATGGAATTTTGAACAAGATGAGAGTTGAAAGGGATCCTATGTTCATAGATCTAGTAAAGGTGGATATGGGAATAATCATGGAAGGTGAAACATAAATAATTTTTAAATGGTTTCCAAACCATATTTACTATAAAGGAAAAAATGTTATGAGACTGATGATGAAGAGTTTCAAAAGAAAATTAAAGATTTGAATGATGGGAGATTGAATGACTTCGTATATGAAGATGTAATTTTGAAATTTTGGAAGAGAATTTGTGTTCCTGACATACCTGGTCTAAAAAGGGAATTGTTGGATGATGCTCATAGCTCCAATTTCTCTATACACCCTGGTAGCACTAATATGTATAAATATATGAAGGAAAATTTTTGGTGGGACAACATGAAGAGGGAGATTGCTAATTATGTGTCAAGATGTATGGTTCGTCAATAGGTGAAGGCTGGAAGACAACATCCTAGAGGAGTCATGCAACCTCTTCCCATACTTGAGTGGAAATGGTAAGATATTACGATGTACTTTGTCATAGGGAAATCAAATATTCCTAGAAGGAATGATGCAATGTGGTTTATTATTGCTCATCTTACCAAGTTAGCACATTTTCTTGATATAAGAGAAGATTTAACACTTGAAAGTTTAGAAAGACTATATATTAATGAAGTTGTAAGAGTTCATGGAGTATCCCTATTGATTGTTTCTGATCATGATCCTCATTTCACATCAAGATTCTGGAAAAGTATTCATAAATCCATAGATACTGAACTTCATTTGAGCACTGCCTACCACCCCCAAACGGCGGGACAATATAAACAGACTATTCAAACCTTATAAGACATGTTGATATCTTTCTCACATGACTTTCAAGGTAAGTAAGATCAATATTTTCCTCTGGTATAATTTTTCGATAAAAATATATTTAATTCAAGTATTCAGATGGAACCATATGAAGCATTATATGGAAAGAGATGACTCACACCAACTTGTTGAGATGATGTTGGTGAAAGAGAACTCATAGGCCCAGAACTCATTGAGGAAATAATGGAAAATGTGAAGATTATCCAACCCACATCAAATCATATCAAAGTAGGAAAAAGAGTTATAATGATAACCAAAGGAAGGATTTTGAATTTCAAGTAGGAGATCAAGTTTTCTTGAAGGTATCTCCATGGAAGGGTGTTATACAATTCGGTAAGAAGGGTAAATTAAGTCCCATGTACATCAAACCTTTCTAAATTCTATAACCAATTGGAATTGTAGCTTACCATTTGAAAATGCCTCCAAGTCTCTCCGAAGTTCATGATGTGTTCCACGTATCACTGTTGAGAAAATACATGCATGACCCAACGCATGTACTCACCTATGAAGAAATAGAATTGGAACCTGATCTGTCTTATTGGGAAGAGTCTGTCAAGATTATTGATACCAGAGAACAAGTGTTGAGAAACCCGATGACTCGTCTGGTAAAAGTTCTATGGAGAAACCCTAAGATGGAAGAGGCAACATGGGAACCTGAGATACTTATGATGAAGAACCACCCAAATCTTTTTATATAATAATATTCTAGAAATCCCGAGGACAAAATTATTTGGAGGGAATAATTTAATACCCCACGATTCTAGAGTATGTTTCTATTTGAATAATACAGTAGCATGTGATCTGCGCAATAATGAGTTCAAGCGCACCGCGACCTATCAAACTAGCCATTTTAAAAGTAGTAATGAATATTAATACCCACTTTTTAAAATTTTATAAATTTTATTTTCCAAAATGGACTTCTTTTTTGGATTTGGAATATCAAAATTATCTTAGGGTGAATTTTTGGTATTTTTCAGAAAACTTTCAATTTTTGATGAATAGGGAAAAAAGTTGAATTATTATTTAAACCCAACTTTTATTTAAATAATTATCATTTTTATTTAAATTTATTTTAAAGTAATATTAGATTCATAATACCTATATTAGTTCAATGTAATTCATTTGAGTTATTTTATAATAAGATTAGATGTATGAAATCTTATTGAACTTTTTAACGTCTTTTACCCACCTTCTAGGCACATTTGCAAATTTGCATAAAACATAATTTTACAGATTTTGTGAATTGAATTTAAAAAATCTGAGAGACATGGTTTACATCCTTAATTAAAATTTGGTTCAATAGGATGAAAATATTTTTTGGTGAATAATTAATTTTGAATTGTATTTACCACAGTTAAAAGTAAATAGGGTAATTAAAGGTAAAAATGATAATATAACTACCCTAAAACATGTCTTAATTCTATTGGATAGTTTTTTTTTTGACCAAAATCTACCTTATTAATAAAATTTGATCCACTTTGATTATATTAGGACATTTATTATTATTTAAATTAAATAAGAGTTAAAAGTGTTAAATTCAAATTTTAATAACTAAACAATTTTTAATATAGGGTTATACATAAGATAAATTCGACTATAAATATTCATTAGAAATATAAAACTATTTCCTACATCATGGATTTTTATTTATAATTTTTATTTATTAAATAATTAAATTTATTTATGACTCAATGATGATGCAGTAATTACCTTATTAATGAAGGATTAAAATAATTGATATTATAAATATCCAAATAAATTTAACTTGAGACTTTTGATGCATTAAACTAATTTTATAGGTTAATATGAAATGTTAGGATTTATTTAATGTATTTTTTTAGAATTAAAAAAGTTTTTTTGACTTTCACAAAAACCAAATACTAAATAGCGTAAAAATTGACATAAATTAGTTTTTAAAACAAATACAATATTATTAAATGATATAATATTCCTAAAAATATAAGGTTTGGACAAAGGTATTATATAATGATATATATGTCATTAATGAACTACTTGGTGTTCTCTTGGAATTTTATAGTAAGTTTATTAACCAAGTAATATAAAAATACAAGAAGACATTGTAAAATTTAAACTATTTTACTAAGAGTTAAATCTAAAAGATAAGGTTAATATGGTGACCTAAACTTGTATAAAACCTATTGGTTGAGATGATTTCTACTCATACCCACCTTATCCTAGAAATAAATCCATTTGGAGCCCTTATAAACGAAAATTATTTTATAATAAAATAGTATTTTAAGCTTTTCTTAAAGTGATACTCACCTCTCTAATAAAAGGGTACTTCCCCTACTCTCAAAATCACACCTCCAAAGCCATTTGGATTGGAAACCCCTACTAAAATATCTTCCCAACTACCCTCACATAAATTTACAGGCCATAATTTGATCTAACATCCAACCTAAGGAGCCCTTTTGATCAAATTAAAAAGGAAGAACCTGAAGAATAGGTGATAATTTCATCACCTCTTTCAAGGTTCTTTTCTTCTTCCACTTCCTCTTTATTTGTTTTTTCCATACCAAAATAATAATTCAAGTACCTAATGTTTTGTTATTATAAATAGTTTATAATAATTTTCATTATTATATCCATCCTATGAATGAAAAAGTCACCATACGTGCATACGTATGGCTTACTGTCTCCACGTCGTAGTGTAGTTTGTTATTCAACACTTCATTATTTGGATAGGTATAATAATGAGTATAATTGATGTATATAATAAATATAACATGTTATTGATTCTGTATATGTAATATATCATCCAATTACATATTATTTCACCATTAATAGAATGATATTGTCTCTCTTGCGTACATACGGATTAACGTCTCCACAAATGCAATGAGATTCATTTCCCATCGTAACCTTTCAAGAATAATTTTCATTTTATGATTTAAAATAATGTTTAAAAACTTAATATAATTTTTGATATGAATCAAATACATACTATCCATAATAAAAATGACTTACGTAACAAAACATATAAAGTAAAAAGATTCATTTAACCCTCGAAACAATGATACTACTGAAATATTATTAACAAATCGATATTATAAGATCATATATGATATCATATTTATGTATGTGGTTCTTGTATAATTTAATATAAATGATTTAACTATTACAAAAGAGGTTAATTTACCCTCTACTAAGTAAAATTATAAGGTAAGGGTAAATTTTATAATCTCTTTATTATCCCAAGTTGTTTATACGTAAGCATCTACTAGTAACTCTTTATCATCCTCATCCGTGTTTCTTAAAAATTCATATCAAAACATTTTTACTATTTCCAAGAATATGGTTTAAAGTCATTTATACCCTTGTTTTACTTTTTATGAATTATTTTTAAAGGAATCTTTTTGTCATTTTCCAAATAAGGTACTTTATGACCTTTTCGAAAAATTAAGGTAAGAATGTTTTTTTAACTTATATGGAGGGTGTGGATATTTTCTGTCGTTATAACACCTTAGAAGCTTCCCTTACAAGCTTATAATAATATTTTCAAAAAAATGTTTTATTTTATAATTATGTGACTTTTAAATGATTTCAAAATAGTAAGATATATTTCTCTCAAATAGTTTTGATTTCATCTATGTCTACATCCTTTGATGATTTTACACTTGTTTGAAGTTGATTTATTATGATACAATCGTCCATGTTGTATTTAAGTTTTTGTGATTTTTTTTATTGTAGACGTGTTATTTTTATACCATTCATGGTTTATGGTTAAATTATTAGCATTTTTATGCTAGTTTTCATACGAATTTTTATGTTATGTTTCAACCTTTTCATATGATGAATGCATTGGACTTAGTAAGTGACGGGTGGAGCCCGCTATAGCTCCTCGATGCATTATTAGGTCTCATGAGACAAACTAGTGTATTGGAATAAGGCCTTCACAAATTATTTTTTTAGTCATGGCATGAGTCCTTGACTATGTGGTTAAAATATCCGGCATTATGCATTCTATCATTATGAAATTAGATATTGATATTACATGTGACTATTCGACTAGTAAAATATCCATGTAAATAAGTAAATGGAATTAATTGATTTATCTTTTCCATATTATGCTGAAGTTTAAGTTTAAAAGGCTTGTAGTTTAGTCTTATACATTTCCTTAAATTTTTATGCTTATTTATGATAGTTTCCGCTATATTGTTATCCTTATTAAGAATTTGAGATCACCCCTTTGTTATGTTTTCTTTTTACCATGATGTGAAGAAGTATATTATGATTAATATGTCAGGATAGGAAAAAGGATATGAGTGTGTTCAAAGGGGACACAGTGTTTTTTTTATTAATGTAATGTAAAACTTATGTATGTATCTATTAATTTCAAGGCTACTAAACTAATCGGTCTTTTGAGACTTGATCTCTAGTGATCATTCCAATGTTATGTAATAATGCACCGACTCTTGGTAACTAGGGTCAGGGCATTACAATGACAAAGTAGCATCTAGATATTTTTGTATTAAAATTTAATCCAATTTCATTCTCCAAAAGTAAAATTACATACCATCAAACATATCGATATATAATTTACCTTTCTCTTAAGACATCCATCCTATAATAGTGAAACCAACTTGTAACGCCCTGACCCTAGAAACCTGGAGTTGGTGAATTGTTTTATTATAATGGAATTATTACAAGGAATAAAATTCCAAAGGACCGATCAGTTTAGTTGTATTGAAGAAACTAGATACATACATGGAACCCATATTACATAGAGAAAAGAAAATATAATATAATATATAACAAAATCTAATAAACTGCATCCTTGAAAACTCAATAAATTATCTCTTTTTCATAACCTAGGGAATAAAAAAATGAAAGGGGTGATCTCAAATGATTAGTAAGGGTTACATATAGTGTAATAATGAAACAATAATAATTTAATCATAATCAATTAGACCTAATCAATATGGTATGGTGAATAATTGAAAACCACACACCTTCAATAATATGAGAATGAAAGTGAATCCACAAATTTGGTCATAGTGAAAACCTCATGGACAGTTATAAATGAATAATCAATAAAGAGAATGATTATTATTTGGACATAATGTATCTAGAAAATTAACAATCATACCATCGAGATGGTTTAAGTCTATGGGTTGAAACCCATCTGATTATGTTTTGGAAAAAAAACTCGAAGGGTTTGTCACCAAATATTTTATCTCATGAGACCTATCGATGCACCGAGGGGCTATAGCAGGCCCCAACCATCACTGAAATTACAACACATTTTTATACAAAGGTTTAATTCCATAACAATATTAATTATCAATTTCTATATTTAGAAGAGTATATAGAATCATCAATATTTCCACAGTTAAAACAATATTCAAAATAAACATTGTTTGTAAAAGGGTATATGACTAAGACAATAATCATATACATTTTAAAATAATATAGATATTAAATAGGAATGTAATTTAAAATGAAAATTTATCTCAAAGGGGTTGTATATACACCACATAAAAATTATTAGGTACACAATACCTAGTAAATCCCAAAGAAAAGGAAATTGAGATGAAATCCATTACCATATAGTAATTAATCAAATCACATGACTAAAAATCAATTATCATCAAATGAATCATTAAATAACATGGTTATAAATATAATAATTATTTTATATAACAAATGGTAGGATATATACCCCACATACAAGGAAAATGTGGTGAATAATTTAAATTTCATGGAAATAAAAGTGAGATGGGAAACCCCTTACATTATGCTTGAATGTCTTCTTCACTTGATCTTAATGTATGGAATAATTATATTAAATCCATTAATTAATTAATTTATAACCTTATATGCATGTATATGATTCATTATATTTTTATTAAGTTCATTAATTTCATTCTAGATAAGTTATAAGATTGAATTCAGTCATTCTGGAGTGTTCGTTTACTTGATTTTCAGGATCGGTTTGCTTGACTATGAGTAATGGAGTTCATGTGGAATGGATATAATTCTCCAGAATTGGAATTACATGTTATTAATGAACATCCATAAGTTTAAATGGTTATAAATATAATTTTGTTATATTTTTTTAGGATGAATCATTAGATAACATGTTAATGATAATCATTTATCTTGATTTTACCAGTTTTGATCATAATGAACTAGTTTTGTTCCATTTTTTAATATCATGTATATAAAATGGTTCCAGAAATGTACATAAGAGATAATTAAGATTTTATAATATGTTTCAACCAAAAAAATTGTTTCATGACCATACATGAAGGATAAATTTAAGAACAAAACTTCATCGTCTACAAAGGTTATAAATCGGCACCTCCTGAAAGATGATTTAGTTTTTAAAATAAAAGAGAGAGAGAGAGAGAGTAAGGATATTGATGATGTATCTTCCATAAAAATTATATAATTATAGTATATAGATAATACTAGATATATCATGATCTTTTTGATAGAGTATGTGAGGATAGAATAATAAACAAAGAAGGAACTTGAAGAGAAAAGAAAAAGAAAAGAAGGAGGATGTTTACCTCTTGAATTCCTCTCCTTAAGAACCTCCTTAAGGGATTTGGTTTTGGCCTTTTGGTCAGACCAAAAAATCTTGGACATGGGGTAGGGGCTTGGGAATAGTATTCTTTAAATCTTAGGAAAGGATCAAATCTTGAGAGGTGTGATCGGAAGAGGGGTGAGGGGTAGTTTTTATAGTGGAGGAGGGGAGTGGTTTCCCAATATTTTATTCATTGTTTTATTTGTTTTCTCAAGATAATAAATATTATTTATTATTATGAAAATAAATAGTAATAAGTGAATGTGAGTTCTAAAAAATGTCTATTTACATCATCCATGAATAAATAATGATGTAGAAATTCATTTATTTAGCATATTTTGTAAATTATCGAATTTCATTATTCACCAAAAATCCAAGTATTTCATAAGAATCCCAAAAATTAACCCTACGAAATTTTTTAAATGAAGAATTAAAAAATGGAATCCATTTTATCAAAATAATTTTCTAAATATGTGAAATTTAATTTTAAATAATATCATTATTTAGTTGAAAAGTATATATTTTAAATTTAAAACTGATTTTATAAGACTTTCAAAAATTAAATGAGGTCTCATAAAATTATCCTAAAATTAAATAATAACAAAAAAATTATTAGGAACACATTTTCTAAAAATGAAATTTATTTTAAATAAAATTATTAATTATAAATTTGTAATTAAATATTTCTTTCTTACAAAAATACCAACACTTAATTATTAATTTTTTAAAAGATTCACTCATTTATGAGGTGCCTAAATTTTATTTTAAATTTCATGGGTGAGGTTACTAATCATAAGGGTCAAATTACTATTCTAAAGGGTACATTACTCTTCATAAGGGTAACATTACTATTTATAAGGGTAAGTTACTATTCACCAAAAGTTAACTTGGTCTTATTAGACTCTAAATATCTTACTAAGCGCAACCATGTATGTCCATTTTTCAAAATTCAAATCACAGAAAGAGAAAAATTAAATTTAACAGCTAGGTTATAACTATCTCCTATATCAAAGTTTTCTTTCTTATAGAACCAGTGTTGCGTGCATAATAAGATATCTAATGAATTGAAAATTATTTAAGAAGAAACATACCATAAATTCTTGTGGTGTTATACTATTCCCTCATTCAGAAATTTCATCCTTGACAATTTTCATGTATATATCCCTCTAAAAAGATGTGTGTGGTTCCTCTTCATAACATCCATAAGTTCCCACATTGGTTCCTCTATTTTATGGTTTCCCCAAAGAACCTTTATGAGTAGAGTTTTCCGATTTCTCAATACTTTCTCTCTTGTGTCGAGATTATCGATAGGATTCACAGTATGATGAACCAGGTTCAAGTTCTATTTTTCAATAGGTGATTACATGTGTTGGGTATAGCATGTACTTCTTTAATAATGACACGTGGAACACATCATGAAAATTGGATAGACTTGGGGGAATCACTAAACAGTAATCCACAAGTCCAATTCTTTCCATAATTTCAAATGGTCTGACATACCTGGGGCTCAGTTTTCTTTTCTTACCGAACCTTAATACACCCTTACATAGAGATAATTTTATAAATACATGATATCTTTCTTGAAATTATTAATCCTTTCTTCAGTTATTAGCATAGCTCTTTTTCCAACTTTGTTATGCTTTAATATGGTCCTAAACTATCTTAACCTTTGTTGTTGTCCCTTCAATAAGTTATAGTTCTATAAGTTTCCCCTCACCAACTTCATCCCAAGAAGTTGGAGTTCGAAATAGCTTTCTATATAATGCTTCATATGGCACCATTTGAATACTATAATGGAAACTATTTTTATAAGAAAACTACCCTAGGGGTAAGTACTAATCACACATACCTTGAAAGTATAGTGGGGATGATCTTAACATGTCTTCAAGTTTTTAAATAGCCCTTTAAGACTATCCGTCGGTTTGGGGTGATAAGAAGTACTCATATAAAGCTTGGTATCCAAATCCTTCTAAATTATTTTCCAAAATTGTGATGTAAATCAGGGATCTTAATCAAACACAGTCGATATAGGTGTACCATGAAGTCTTAAAAATTCATTAATATAGATTCTTTACAGGCACTCAAGTGTAAAATCTTCTCTTATAGCAAGGAAATATGCCGATTTTGTAAGATGATCAACAATTACCCATATTTCACCATTCCTTCTAGGTGTCCTCTGTAATCCTGTGAAAAATTCCATCGTAACATCATCCTACTTCCACATAGAAATAGGTAGAGGTTTCATAACTCCTCTAGGATGTTATCTATCAGCCTTCACTTGTTGACAAACTAGACACCTTGACATATAGTCAATAATTCCTCACTTCATGTTATCCCACCAAAAATATTTTTTCAGATCTCTATACATCTTGGTTCGACCATGGTGTATAGAGAAATTTAAGCTATGAGCATCATCTAATAGTTAACCTTTTAGTTCAGGTATTGATGGAATGCATAACCTCTTTCCAAATTTCAGAACCCCATCCTCAAACATGAAGTTAGCCAATATTCTATCCTTAGTAGCTTTAATTATCTTTTGAAGGTTCTCGTCATCATATTGAGATATTTTTATCTTCTCTGGTAAATATGTTTTAGTAATCATTTAAAAGATTAATGATGTTTCTTCTTCCTTAACAATTCCCATATCAATCTTTACTGGTTCCATGAATATAGGATCTCTCTCAATCCTTATTTGGGTGATAAGTCCATCATCTTTCATACTTAATGCATCTTCCACCTTATTTTCCTTTCCTGGGTGGTAATGTATTGAACAATAATAATATTTGAGTAACACAATAAATATTCATTTCCTCATGTGGAGTTATTTTTGAGTAAAAATGTATTTTAAACTCTTTTGATCCATACATATATCATATCGTTCACCATAGAGATAGTGTATCCATATTTTTAGAGAAAATTTTTAAAAATCATGACTCAAGATCATGAATTGTAGAAATTTTTTCATGAGTCTTAAACTTCCTTGATGCATAAGCAATAACTTTATTATTTTGCGTAAGGACACAACCCAGTACATTCTTTGATGCAACACTCTATATCAAAAACCCATAATTTCTATATAAAAGCGTCAAAATTAGAGCATTGGACAATATTCTTTTCAATTCTTCCAAAGCTTCTTCACATTATTTTTTCCATAATACCTTAACCCATTTACATGTGATATTGGTTAGTGGTCTAGCCAATTGGCAAAAATTCTATAAGAAACTTCGATAATAACCTGCTAATCCAATAAAACTACACACCTCGGTTATGTTCATTGGAATAGGCCATTCTTAGATTTCCTTTGACGTTATAGGATCAACTGAGATTACATACTTAGAGACAATATGGCTAATAAAATAAATATTTTGAAGCCATAATTCACATTTAATAAACTTCCCATATAACTCTTTTCTTCTAAGATTCACCAAAAAACCCACAAGTGGTTCTCATGGTCCTCATAGATTTTGGAATATATCGAGATTTCATCAATAAATACCACAACAAATTCATCAAGATGTTCCTTGAAGACTCTATTAATTAGGTCTATAAAAACCTAGGGTGCATTAGTCAGTCCAAATGGAATTACTGTAAACTCGTATTGGCCATACCTAGTTTGAAATAATATCTTTGGAATATTTTTCTTCCTCACATACAACTGATGATATCCAGACTGAAGGTCAATCTTAAAAAAAGGTTGAACTCTATGTAGTTGATAAAATAGATCAGAAATTTGACGTAGAGGATACTTTTTCTTTATTGTAATAGAATTTATTTCTCTATAATCAATGCACAGCCTTATGGATCTATATTTCTTCTTGATAAAGAGAATAGGGGATCCCCATTGAGAAACACTAAGGAAAATAAATACCTTATCACTGAATTATTCTAGTTGTTTATTTAGCTCTATTAATTCCACAATGTCCCTTCTATATGGAGTCTTTGATATAGTTCTTTCACCAGGAATTAAAAAATATAGAACTCAACTTCCCACATTAGAGGATGTCTAGGTAAATTTTCTGTAAATACATCAATGTATTCTTTCACAATACGTACATCTTCAATTTAAAGATCCATAGATGATTTTTTCTCTTCCTCCCCAAGAATTTCATTTAGAACAGCTAATGAAGGTGGATCTGGATAAGATCCAGATGATTATGTTTCTCACATAAAGATAATGGATTCAACATCATTCTCAATAACTATAACTTCCTTCTTCTTGCAATATATTTTGACATCATAATTTGAATGTCAATCCATACCTAGAATTATATCAAATTAAATCATAGTGATAATGATAATGTTAGTAACTAAAGTATTCTTGTGTGTCAAATGGGGATTGATTGACACTTTTTTTTTTTGCAACGATACTTCCCTTGGGAGTTTTGACTGATAACTTCGTTATTAAATAAATTGTAAATGTCTAATTTTCTTGGAAAAATGGGAAGATATAAAAGAATGTGATGATCTAGAATCAAATAAAGCCTTGTCTAAATTCAAATAAATTATTAGAGTACCTACCACCACATTATTAGGAACTTCAACCTCCATCATTTTGATTACATAAGCCTACCCTTGCTCCCATGGCCTTTTCTAAGGAAATTTTTTTTAACGTTTAGGATAATCATTTTCATAGTGTCCCAACTCCATACAATTGTACCATTGAACATCATTAATTTTTCTCTTCCTCGTGAATTCATTAGATCAGTGACCCTTTTCTACACACTTATAACAAACTCCCATGCCTTTCAAGTATTTTCCTAGATGGTTCTTTCCAAAGTTCTCACATAATGGGAATTTCTTTGTTCCCTTCTTATTATTTGGATATTCACCTTTTACATGATTATCAGAATTCCTATTCTTCTTTTAATTTACCTTGAACAAATTTGATCTAGAAAATTATTTCTCCTTTTTTATGGCACTTAATACTATTTCATCCTATGATGAAAATGTTTGAGAATATAGTTCCCTTCAAATACTTGGCTTAAGACCTTCAAATAAATTATTAATCTTGTCTTTATAATCATGCATGTAATATATAGCATACCTATCTAGTCTTGTGAAAGTATCCTCATACTCTGCAATACTTTCTTCTTTCATTTACTTCAAACTAAGAAATTTTCTTTTCATTTCAGTATTTTTCTCATGAGGGAAATATTTTTCTAAGAATAATTCCTTAAAATTTCTCCATTCCATATCTTCTATTTCATCTTTCTACCAAGTATTCTGGATCAAGGACCACCATTGATCATCATTACCCTTGAGACAATATACTTCTAGTACTACCTTTTAATTTTCATTTCATATTAATTACATAAATATATTTTCAAGGGACTTGATCCATTACTCACATATCACTGGATTAGTAGTACTACAAAAATATGGGGGCTTCTGTCACATGAAACAATCCAACACAGGTGTAGCATGTTTATTCATTATAGCTTGAGTAAGTTGTCCTAATATGGTCCTAATCTTCTCAGCCCCAACACTAACTATATTGACTTGCTCGGTGGGGAAATCCCTACATTATCTATAGGAATTTATTTCATTTCTTATATTATGAACCATCATTAAATAATATAATATACTAAATTAGGTTATAAATCATAATTCATAATTTCTAACTAGAAAAACACTTAACATAATCTGAAAATTTATGCATAGTTAATCTCATAATCATAAAAATGACTTCTATTTACTTTTAAATCATTCATAATGGTTTGTAAAGAAAATGTGAATTATTCTAACTATATCCCTATTGAGTTCCAAACTAGGTGGGCAGTAAGGCCTGTTTTTGTGTACCAGGTTACCCCAAGTCAATCTTGGAACACCTTGTCCGAGTTTCTACTCTTAGGTACATTTGTGCCAGAACCACGACCACTTGTAGTATCCATAAAGGGATGTATTGATTGGAATACCCACATAATATCTACGTTACTGAAATTATATGATTTTATTCTATACTTATACTCAATATATATCTTAGGGTTTTTCTCCTTAATCTATGTTTTCTAAATCTAGTTCCCAAGGATTCTACTAAACTTCCTCTGATACCAACTGTAATTCCCCGACACAAAAAACCCAGAGTCAGTGCATTATTTTATTACATTGTCATGATTACAAGGAATCCAATACTAAAGGACCAATCAGTTTAGTAGTCTTTAAGAAATCAGATACATATATGGAACCCATTTTACATAGGTAAAATAAAACAAAATATAATACATAACAAATGTTAATAAACTGCATCCTTGAAAACTCAATAAATGATCTCTTATTAGTAACTTGGGGAAGGAAAACAAATGAAAGGGTGAATAAAATTATCATTAAGGGTTACATATATTGGAATCATGAAAAAATAATAATTTAATCATAATCAATTAGAAATAATCAATATGGCATGGTAAATTATTGAAAAACACACACCGTCAATAATCTGAGAATGAAAGTGCATCCATAGATTTGGTCATAGTAAAAACCTCATGGATAGAAATAATTGAATAATAAATAAAGATAATGGTTATTATTTGGACTTCATGTATCTGGCACATGAACCATCATACCATCGAGTCGTTTTAATTCTGTGGGTAGAAACTCATCTGATTATGTTTTGGAAACAAACTCGAAGGGTTTTCTGCCAACTATTTTATCTCATGAGATATGTCAATGCATAGAGGGGATATAGAAGGCCCCAAAAATCACTAAAATTCAAAATAATTATTATACAAAGGTTTAATTCTATAAAAAAATATGCCTTATCAGTTTCCATATTGATTAGAGGATATGGATTCATTAATATTTCCACAATTAAAACAACATTCAAAATAAACACTGTAAGTAAAAGGGTATATGGTTAGGATAATAATCATATCCATTATAAAATAATATGGATATTTAATATTAATGTAATTTAAAATTAAAAATTATCTCAAAGGGGCTATTGATACACCACATAAAAAGGATTAGGTTCACAGTATCAACTAAGTCCCAAGGAAATGGAAATTGAGATGAAGTCAATTACCAGATTGTAATCAATCTAATCACATGAACAAAAATTAATAATCATAAAATAAATAATTGAATACAATAATTATAAATATAATCATGATATTATATAAAAATATTCAGCAAACATACACCATATACAAGGAATAAGTGGCAAAAAATGTAAATATCACATAAATAAAAGTGATATGAGAAACCCCTTACCTTATGCTTGAATGTGTTCTTCACATGATCTTAATGTCATGAATAATAATATTAAATCCATAAATTAATTAATTAATAACCTTATATACATGTATATAATTCATTATATTTTTATTAAGTTCATTCATGGACTTATTGATAAGTTATAAGATTGAATTTTGTTGTTCTGGAGTGTTCGTTTACATGATTTTCAAGATCGGTTCGCTTAACTTTGAGTAATGGAGTTCATTTGGAATGGATATAATTCTACATAATCATAATTAAATGTTATTGATGAAAATAAATAAGTTTAAATGGTTATACATATCATTTGGTTATATGTTTTTTAGTATGAATCATTATATAACAAGTTAATGATAATCGTTTTGCTTGATTTTAGCGGGTTTTTATCATAATGAATTAGTTTTGTTCTATTATTTAATATCATGTATATAAAATGGTTACAAAACCTTAAATAAGAGATAATAAAAATTTTATAATATTTTTAAATGATAAAATATGGTTTCATGACCATAATTCAAGGAGAATTTGAAAAATAAAACTTCATCATCCACGAAGGTTGTAAATCAGCACCTTCGAGACGATGATTTAGTTTTTAAAATTAAAGAGAGAGAGTAAGGATATAGATGATGTATCTTCTATCAACATGATATAATTCTTGTATATATATTATAATAAATCTATCATGATCTTTGAACATAGGTGGTTAATAGAGAAT
Source organism: Viscum album (assembly GCA_963277665.1). Lineage (NCBI taxonomy): Eukaryota > Viridiplantae > Streptophyta > Magnoliopsida > Santalales > Viscaceae > Viscum > Viscum album. The sequence goes on from OY728150.1 coordinate 528,719,321, forward strand.
AATAAACAAAGAAAAACTAGAAAAGAAAAGAAAAGAAAAGAAGGAGAATGTTTACCTCTTCAATTCCTCTCCTTGAGAACCTCTTTAAGGCCTTTTGTGTTAGGCCTTTTGGTGATACCAAAAGCTCTTTTACATGTTTTAGGGGATTAGGAAGAGTATTTGGAAGAAATTAGTAAAGTCTCAAAGCTTTGGAGATGTGACAGGAAGAAGGGGTGAGGGTGGTTTTATAGTGGAGGACGTAAGTGATTTCTCAATATTTTATTCATTATTTTATTATTTTTCTCAAGATAAGAAATATTATTGATTATTATGACCAAAAATAGTAATAAGTGCATGTTATTTAGAACTAATGGACATTTACATTAGAAATTACTCAATAATGATGTAGAAATTCATTTATTTAGCATATTTGTAAATTATTGAATTTCACTATTCACTAAATATTCAAGTATTTCAGAAAAAATCCAAAAATTAACACTAACCATTTTTAGAAATTTAGAATTAAAAATTGGACTCTATTTTATCAAAATAAATTTATATATATGTAAAATTTAATTTTTAAATAAAATCATTGTTCACTTGAAAAATATAGATTTTATGTTTAAAACTGATTTTATAATACTTTCAAAAATTAACTGAGATCTCATAAAATTATCCTAAAATAATAGGACAAAAAAATATTTATTAGTAACTTATTTTACAAAAATGTGATTTTTTTAAATAAATGAAATTTTTTTTAATTAAATTTATTCAATATAAATTTTTAATTAAATATTTATTACTTATAAAAATACCAACACTTAATTAATAATTTTTTAAAATATGAAATTTAATTTATAAGGTGAATAAATTGTATTTATACATTCAAGGGTGAGGTTACTATTCATAAGGGTTATATTACTATTCATAAGGGTACATTACAATTCATAAGGGTGACATTACTATTTATAAGGGTAAGTTGTTATTCACCAAAAATTAACTTGATCCTATTAGACTCTAAATATCTTACTGAACAAAACCGTGTATGTCCTTTTTTAGAAATTCAAATCACAAAAGTGGAAAAATTAAATTTAATGACTATGTTATAACTATCTCCTATAACAAAGTTTTTTTCGTAGATACTCAGTGTTTCATCAATAATAGTCTCTCTAATGAATTGAAATTTATTTAAGAAGAAACATACCATAAAATATTGGGTTTTTACAGAACTCACATAAAAAACTTGAAAGAATATAATAGAAGAAACATGTAAATTTTTAGTAAAGTATAACTAACCCTATAATACCACTTTTCTAGGATGAAGAGTAACCACTCCATACATTTCACTAGATATTTCTAGAAACCACAATATACACCATACTAACATTTATCCAATCACCTCATCCCACATAGTGGAAGGATCCAAAATTCTACAAAATATTTCTTCAATATCCACCTCTTGAAAGTTTGTGTACTAGAACTAGGATGAGATCCCACCTAATCATACCCAAAAAATTTGAAAACAGACCTCACAAAAAAACATAAAAATAATCATATAAACAATATTTATGTAGTTAAGACAAATTTCTATATACACAGGATAACACTGAAAACATTTTCATTAAAGGATATGCAAGAGAATAAAACACTCACCGCTCACTTCCACTTTCTTAAAAAGGATCATAAAATTATGTTAGATTCTCTCTTCTATTCAGAATAGTAATTCCATAAGAAATATACCCATTAGAGTTGCAACACTTCCTTTATATATAGAGGTCTCCATCTGATGAACATGTTGTACCGACCTCTGAGATTCATGATCACCAACCTATAAACCTAGGAAACCTCTGAGACATTATTAAACCGTCTAATGAAACTACCAATATATGGTTTCCTAGAACATAACCCACGCATTAATTAACCACCCTTGATGAAACAATCTATGATAAATTCATCTAATGACTCAGTATTATCATCAATGTCAGATGACATCGAAGCCGCATCACCAAATTACTCTGTTTGGTCATCTCTATAAAATGATATTGTCTTGTGGTCTCCATACTCTAGAAGTATGTTAGATGAATCATTTCTGTCCTAACTTCCCTGAAACTACACAACTAGAAAATATCAATCAGGTGATATTTTTTGGATGATCTCCATCTTGAGAAATTCTATCTATTGAAACTGAATATTTTCAACAAAACCTAATAGTTGCTGCTTCTCACCATCATCACAAGCTCCGACAAAGTACTATAAGCATTGACTTACTTATCAGTTCACTAAATTCTTGGTCATATGAAACTCTTATCCTTTCTCCCTATATACTCATAAATTTATTATCCCTTATCTCTCTCACCTATTTTATATAGTATCGACATCTTGTAATTCATATTATTCTATTTTAGGTTTATTTAGACTCATAAAAGTATCAAAGGATATCTCTCTTTATAATATTCTTTCTTCTTCTCAATAATTTTTATATTCATAGAATCAAGAAAAATATTTAATTTATAGAATCATGGAAAATAAATGAATTATAGAAGATAATTTCTCATTACTCAAATAGGAGGATATTTCTATTTTAAATTCTTACAAAAATCACATTAAACTGCTTAAAAAATTTTCTATATAAATACTCCTTATAAATCAATAATAATTTCCTTCATTGGATATTTGTTGTAACACCCTAATATATAAATATTTATTTTTTATTAAAATGGTACTTTTTTGGTGGATTATGTTACATGAAACACCAAATTCAAATGAATCACTATAAACATTATTGTAATACGTTATGAGAAAAGAATGTGAAACAACCTTATGAAATAAAAAGATGTGTAAAAACATCAAATTAAATAAAAATATAATAATTAAGTTAATAATTACATATTATTATCATTTATTGACGAAATTTAATGGTTACAGGATAAAACATTATTGTGATATGATTAAATTTTTTTGATGTTTAAAAGGGTCATTTAAAAAAATTCTCTTTATAATATTAATTTTCATTTAAAATATAATTTTTTGAATATTAGAAATTTAATTTCATTGGTTCAACATGCCAAATATATATTAGAGTGAATTTTTGATATTTTTCTAAAAAGGTTAATTTTTAGGTGAATAGTTAACAATACCAATATTGCAAATACTGTCATGTTTATGGAATTATCATGAAATAAGAATGAATTAAATGTTTATAAAAAATTATAAAAAATATTAATAAGTAAACTAAATCATTTAAAAACATTATTTTCAATTTAAAACCCTATTTTTGGAATTTTGAAACCTAATTAATGATTTATTCTAATAAAATAACAGTTTTTATCCTTTTATATAATTAAGTATTTACATGGATAAATTATTTTTTAAAATTTTTGTAAGTAAAATTAATAAAAAAAATTATTAATAATCCAAAAAATTTCATGTATATCAATTCTCTATATGATTGTTTTTAAAATTCATTTTTATTCTTAAAAGGATATTTTTCAAAAAAAATATTTTTTCTTACATTTTTCATACTTATATTCAAATATATTTTTACCACATATAAATATTGAACCATATAAAATATATTCAATATTTGGAATAAAAATATTAAAATTATTTAATAAGTTCCATTTAATTTTTATTTAAAATATTAAGTTACCAAAATAAAGTTTTGTCCTCATGGTAAGGGTTAAAAGGGATAAAAGGGATGTTAACCTAAGAGATAAGGCCACAATTATCACAAATAAATATAAAAATTTGATTGGTTTAGTGGATTTTGAAACTAACATACCTTAATATATATATATTTATATATATTAGGATTATTTGGTTTTAATATAAACTAAAAATGACTTTATATATTTTTAAAGTAAAGGGTATATACAAGGGTGTCACTCCCCTTGCTTATAAAAAGGCACCTCCTATCCTCACTTCTCCACACACTTTTATCATTATAGATTGATGAAGATATATAAAAAATAACTTTCCAAAACCATTTACCATAACCTATAGTTTCCTACCTCACCAAATTACTAAACAAAGAGGGCTTAAGAGGAGATCAAAAATAGGATATCCCAATAAGAGGAGATCTGGTCAACCTAGTGCGTTCAAGTTTTCTTTCTTCTTCCACCTCTATAAAATATTTTATAAACATCATGATATAATTATATGAGTATCCCTTTTATGGTTAAATTTTATTGTGTTTATGGAAAAACCATTATCTTCCTCTTTCATATCAAATGTAAAATGAAAACATCGCCCATTCATACGTCCGAACTATCGACTCCATAAAGTGACATATTTCATTTTTTATCACAGCCTCACATGGGTGGTTATATATATGGATTTAATGAATATATATGATATTTATAAAATAATTATGATTTTTATAGATACAATATTATCTAAATTATTTCCCTCACATATGTTGGAAAATGGAAATGTCGCTCATGTGCACATTCAGACTATAACCTACTAAATGATGTATATCATTTTTCACCACATCCTTACAAGTCTGGTTATACCAATGGATTTAAGAAATATATATGATATTTATAAAATTATTAAGGTTATTTAATTATAATTTTTTTATTCAATTATTAATATTAATAATTAATGGACATCGCAAAATTAATCGATTAATACAATCATAAGACACACTTTGTAGGTAATAACTTATTACTATTCATTGCAATTTATCTTATTCATCTAAAAATTATTTAATATGATTTATCAATTTGATAAAATAATTTTAAATTATTCTTATTTTATAAAATTGATATTATCATTAAATAATATTTTCTTACTCATTTAACCCTTATAACATGTTCTTTTTTAGGTTGGTCTTATCCCCAATATGAACGATGCTATAATATCTCATAAATAATAAGGAAACATAAATAATATAAAAAAAATATAATAATTATTAATTGATGATGTTTGATTAATTTTATAATGATTAAACATCCATCAGATCAATGGGATTAAAAGTGAATAATTATAGTTATTTTACACCATCAAAAACAAGTTAATGAAGGAATCTTCATGGAAAGTAACTAAATATTGTTACATTCAACTAGATTTTTTTAAATAATAACATGAAACTTATAAATTGACACATATAATTCTTATAAATCCATTAGAACCATAATTGTTTCCTCTAAATATATAATGAAACTATTTTGGACGTTATAAAGGGAATGACTCCAAAATGGCCAGTGTAAATGAAACCAATTTAGTAACTAAATAAAACATGATAAAAGATGAAATAAAACGAATCATAATGAATTAGTCAAAATAAAAAAAATGTGATTAAATTAGATAATTAACATAAATTTATATATCATTAGGGAATATGCATGTATGAAATGAGTTGGGGCTTGAGGTTAGGGGATTCTTAACATAGTTTCCTTTTATTGAGTTATACCACATCATTATTGACTATGTTATAAAAAGAATATGTTTGTTATGAACTATAATTTTTTGTGTTTCATTTAAACTTATTTCATGTGTATATACACTTCTTTTACATAATATATTTATTTATATATTCTCACTTCACTTGTTACTCTCTTTAATCAGGGTAATTAATGATCCATTTCATTTTACCTATTTCTAGAGGTTTTAATTAAAGTGTTATAAGATCCATAAGGGTTTCTTTTACAATCTCATTTTTTTCAAGATTATTTATGTTTATATTTTTAATTAGGGGAAGTATATTATCTTTCACTCCTAAACCGAAACTATTTTATTCTCCTCTAATTTTTCATGGGTTTTATATGTATTCTTATTATTTATATCCTATTTGGATCAAAAATCAACTAAAAATAAAGCATGTAAGAGAATTTGACCTTATCAATTTTTTATGGTTGGGAATGTTTATCTTACATATCTATATTTCATTATTTTCATTAATTTATTTTACTATAAATATTTTTTATGGTAAATTTCTATTAATTTTGACTTTCTATTCAAAAGTTAAAAATTTAATAATTTTAACATTTTCTATATAGGTCAATTTTGGTTCTCTTTGAAAAAGAAATAAAAGAATTTTTTAAAATATTTGGCATGACTATATTTTCCCATCCTCGTGAAAATTATTCATTATTAATATTTCTTTAACAGTATCCATGTTTTTTTTCAAATAAAATATTTTTATAATTATTATATTAATTTTATATAGTAAAAGAAAAGAATATAATATTCCTAAAAGTTTTGAATAGGGATTTTATTTCACTTGTGTATATTTTTATCATCAAATCCAAATTTTATTACATATGTATATTTTCATTTCAAGATTTAGAAATTTTAAATTATTATAAAAAATTAAAAAATCTCATTAAAATCTCTTGAAAATAGTTTTGGAAGTGGTTTGGAACTTTATTTTTAAAAAGGTTTTAAGAAAGTTATTTTAAATGTTTCACATCCATTTTTCTCTCTAATTTTCAAAAACAATTTCCTTTTCCACAAAACCTCAATTTCTAATAAATTGATGGTCTTATTGTATTGCCTATTGATTTGTGGTTTATTACAAATTTTGTTCTCATAGAATATTCTAAGATCAATCGCATCCTTTTAATTATATTCTCTATCACTATCCATATCTCATTTGACTATATGATTCTCCTTTATGTCCAAGTTATTTATTATCATTGGAATATTCTATATCATTTACAGTATTTATTTACTCATATACCCATTAAACTATATGTTTTGAATACTACATTTTATAAAAATAAAATTGGGATTGGTTACCTTGAATGATATCCCATTTATTGATAGGGGAAACTGATAGCCCATAGGGCCTCATTAAAGTCCTACAGGGCTACACAAATTTAATAAATAATAAAACTCATACAATATAACTAAAAATTTCGTAATCAACAAGGCCAAGTGTTGAACCCATAAGGATGATCTATATTCCCTAAATTAATTAAATGAATTTAAATTTCAATTGATTGATTTATTGGAGAGAGATATATATAAAAACTGAAACAATGACAAGGTTTTAAATCAATAAATGAGGCATGCCATGTTCAGTGATTTTTTTGTTTGTGTACAAGGGATTAAATTTTTTATGTGATATTTCATTTTTTAGTATTAAAATTGTGTCTTTATGGATCCATGGTCTGGGTACCCCACACTAATCTTGTAATTGTGCAGTTGGGATGGCCATATACTAGGTTCAATCATAAAACTAGGTAACCAAAACCCCAATTTAAGCCACAAGAGCCTCAGCCCAGTTGGTGAGGACTCTTCAAGTGAATCCAAGAGACCCGAGTTCAAATATGGCTGGAGAAATATTTATGGGGTACTGTAATAGTGTTTTTTTAGGTATTTCTTGGTACTGTAGTATCTATAACTATTCATTAGTTTGGGATTTTAGGCCACTGGTTTGGTCCTTAGGTCCTTAACGGCCTTCAGTCCACCCAGGGTATTCGGGCCAGCAAGGATTTTGGGCCACCTCAAAGCCTTCAGGCTACTTAAAGGATTTTGGGACACCTTAAATTGTGCTTAATGGACCAAGAAGACTCTAAAATTTGAATACTCTAAATGATGATTAAGATCAGGGGTATTCACGAGAGCATAAGCTAATGGAAGTGGAATAAAGAGAGGTTATGGTGTTGTCATAGGGACCATCCTATGCATATATAGGAGGCCTAGCCGAACAGCCATGCAAAGGTGGAGAGATGATATCATGATATAGAAGCTAGGGAGGATTAGTTCCATGTAGTTATAGTCTAGATATTTCCCCTAAGCCCTACGGGTCATGTAATCTATTAGCCTATGGTCCTTGTAAGGGTTCCCCCTCATCCCTTGAAAGGGGGGTTATCAAAAATCAATAAAGAAATAAGGTCTTTAGGACATTTGGGTAAAACCCAGTTTAAACATAATTGACCTAGATTTTGTAATGCTCATGAAAAAAATGGTAATTTAATTGATACAAAGAAATGAAACTCCTCTGATCAAAAACAATGGTCATGAAATACAAAAATAAAAAGAATTTGAATTAGGAAATAGAGTTATATAAATAGAAAACCTGAAAATAAAATAGAAATAATCCCTAACATAACTTTTCCCTACAGCCACATCACCCATCATATAAATAACTACTTGTTCTTGCTAGAATTATAAAAATGATAAGCATTTGTTGGACTCATCATGTGTTAATCATGTTTTAATGATCACAAATCTTATTACTGTAAATTAATATCAATATTCATTGCACATCGTTCTAATGTTCTTCAATCTCAATAATAACTACACATCATGTTTTAATGATAACAAATATTATGATGTTAATTACTCTCTTTATTATTTACAAGTCTCATGCATGATCACAATTATCACATATATTATCACACCTTTATATTTATGATTCAAGCTCTTTTACTCTCTCGTGATTAAACTTAATCCATGTTCTGTATATTACTATCTAAGTCCAAATATAGATATTTTTCTAAGTATGGAGACACCGTGAAGGACTCACCATGACCACACACCGTGAAGGACTCACCGTGACCAGACATCGTGAAGGACTCACCGTGACCCAGACCCCGTGAAGGACTCACTGTGACCTAGACACCGTGAAGGACACACTGTGAAGGATAAACCGTCAATCACACACCGTGAAGAAGACACTGTTTACTTAATCACTGTGACACCATTTCTTAAGTTTTTGTCAATATTATTTAAATAATGCTAACGGTCATATTTGTTGTTTTTAATGCATTTAATGTTGTTTAATGTTATTTGTTGGCATGTCAGGAAACCGTATCTCGTACCTATGAAAAGTGAATCATTCCTACTGCCAGAACTCATGGAATATAAGAAAGACTGAGATGTAGTACACAAAAAAAAGGAGGCAATGTGAAAGTGGAAAAGCAAGAAAAGTGTGATGATACAATGAGAAGAACATACATACATCAGAGAACAATCCTGAACAAGAAGGAGATTTAAAGACCTTTAGAGAACTCTCATGAGTGCAATCCAATACTGCTGAAGAACACACGACGAATCAAGAGACCTTTCTCACTCCTGAAGAAGACAAGATGAACTACGACACTCTATTTTTCAATAGAAAAACCAGAGAAGGACTCAGAAGCATTCCTGCTAAATCCAACGAGTCCAGAGCTACATTGATAATCACTAGATCTTTCTAAACTCTCATCTATCTTCTCTACGTGATTTATTTATTAACTTTCGAGTAGTGTGGTGTACTCTGTATATCTTTTACACACACTGTCTCCTGCACTGAACTGGAGGATATCAAAATCCTCACTCAAATTATCTTAACTCTTGTTTACCCACGTTAACTGTAGAAGAGGTTCTTGTGTGACCTTGTATTTTTTTTGTTTCCCATGAAGAACAGTGGTATAGGTCCTTGTGTGGCCTGAATAGTTTTGTAAACTGTTGTTAACCCCGATCCAGGGTGTGGATCAAATTTATATAAATCATAGAGGACGAAGTCTTGGCTTGAGACTGAACCTCTTGTTATACATGTTGTGCATCTTTAATTTAAGTTTAAAGTATACTACATATATCTTATTTATTCCGCTGCTATTACTTTGAAATACAAAACTATTTTGAAGCTACTTTGATAGTTAAATTAGAAAGTGTTTACACTTATTGTAAATCAATAGGTTAGCTGAAAAAGTTAGTTTGACCTTGTGGTTAAATTAACTGAGACCTAATCAATCTTTGAGAAGCTAAGTGAACATTTAAAATCTGTATAAATTCACTACAGTTTAAATTATTTTATAAATCGAGGGATTTTAACTAGACAATATTTTAACAGAAATTTTAATTGGAACTCAATTCACCCCCCTCTTGAGTGTCCACTCCGACCAACAGCATGGATACCTGGGGAAGAAATGAGATGAAGAACAGTAGTAATAGGTCTCCATAGTCATACCCTCATCATCTATAATTCATCCTTGTCTCTCCTTGAGCTCCAAGATATGGTCATGGTAGTGAATATATAGGCCTCTGAGAAGACAACCCCCACTACAGTGCATAACAATCCATACTTTCCAATAGTTTCATGACATGTATTGGTTACATGGTATCTAATGAGTGGCCTCCTTCTCTAGTCCTAAAATTCTCATGATGTGAACTCATTTCACATTATGTAATATGAAATTTACACAATTTGAAGGGGTTCCACCAAGTTATGAATCTCTCTGCATCGACCCGATGAATGAAACTCACGGTGTGTACTATTTTCTCGATTTGAAAACATCTACCTCTAGGTTCTACATTCTTCTACATCTCCATGTGAATTTGTTTTTCTACTTCAATATTATGGTGTCACACTATGCCACTTTTCATTGCGGAACAAAGTTTCTTTTAGCTCCAAAATTCATCTCTTTTTATTCATTTTCCAAATATTTATAGAATCCTTCTATAAAACACAAAAAAAATTAAACAGTACAAATATTTCCAAAAATATCAATTAAATTAAATAAATCATTGTTTTAAAACACCATAAAATGTATTCATGAAATACATGTATTAGAGTCAATAAAAAATCATATATATATTAGTTATATATGAATAATTATTGACTTCTAAGTCCGTTTGATTATGTATTAGGATCATATTGACATTTTGAATGCTAGATTTATAATACATATACTTATTACTATGGAATATTGATTGTGTATTATGTTTCATATTCATTTCTTTCATATGATGAAAATATTAGACTAATTAAGTGATAGGTGGGGCCCACAATAGCTCTTCAATTCCTCAATAGTTCTAATGAGACAAAAAACCTTAGGTATTCAGTGCATGGATACCCAATTATTTATAAAGTCTTGGCTAAGTCCTTGATGGTATGTTTGGTTTTTATGTTGTTTCCTTGAAGGTAATATTATAATTTATGTAATTAGGCATCCCATAACTATAAAATAATTCATTGATTTGAAAGTGATTATTTATATTGTTATCCGTTGATATATTTCAAACTTATGTGATTAGTTATATCACATTATTTTATTATTATTTATTATTTCCATATTATTCACACCTTTTATATTCTATTACATCCATAGATGTATGTTACCCTTACTGAGATTTTAAGCTCACCATTATTATCATTCCATCCTTATAAGTTATAAAAAATATTAATATATATAATATATCTATATGGTTATCATATATAGGGAATTTTTTCAGATATTTTAAAGAATTGTTATGGAATAAGAAAAAGTTTGTATAATGGGAATGTTTTACATTGGGTGAGAAATATATAAGTTTTGTTAAGTAATGTATTTCCTACTTCTCTAAATCTCAAAAACTAAAATAAGTCTTTAGTATGTGAGTGATTTAAAAATTTATTTTGATTATGGATGGTTAAAACTAGGTCTCATTAGTCGGTATCAAGACAGTATGTAAAGTCTATGTTTCTAGCACCAAACTCAGGTCTATTGGTCTAGGATACTAGAATTTTAATATTCACATATTCTTTTCATAAATCCTTTATTTTAGTTTTTTTGAGTTACTTTCATGTGTTAATGGAAGAATAAATTGATTTCAAATATATATCCTCCTTATATACTATAACTCCTTTCATCCTTCATCTTGAATAATCTTCCAATTCACTCATTTTCTCCAAAATAATGACAATCCTCTTATCATGATTGTAATTTCATAAAGAACAACTTTTTAGCATCATCAAAATTAATATCATTTTCATCAGAATTTATTCTTATTTAATTTACTTTAATTTAATTTTAATATTTGATATTTACTTATGATGATAAACTTAAAATTTTCATTTATAATTTTTGATTATCTTCATAATATTTTCTAAATCATAAAATTTTTATGAGGTTAGTTGAGCCTTATAAAGTTTGTATGTATTATGAAATGCCAAATATTATGAAAACATGGTATCTTGTGAAGTTTAATGGAATCTTATGAACCCTAAATGTCTTACACGGGCCTATTATCTAATCATTTCACCAAAAAAGTCTTATGAACTCATCATATTATTCAAGGATGGAACATTACAAAGATAGGGAACCTAATGAAAAATATAATAAACCTTATAAAAATTACATAAAAAATGATGTACTATAGTTGATAATTATGAATCCTTCTAACCTAAAGATTATTTAATTACAGTTATTTTTCAAATATTAGATTAACCTTATAAGAATACATAAAATCTAAAGAGTGTGTATCGTTAAATACTTTCTAAAAATTTTAAAAATCTATAAATTTAAAACTAATTCATCACCACCCATAAATATGATAGGGACTGCTCCATCACCTCAAAAAAACTAAGAAACATTATTAATAATTAAATTCATCATCCTAATATATCCATTGATTTCCAATATAAATTGGATGTATAGAGACCCAAAACCTTTACACACATTATTACATGATTTCCAAACATAAATATACATTAATAAAACACAAGGATTATAAAGTCCTAGGGTCTGTAGATGTCTAGGATCATTTTATAAAAAAAGTAAATAAAGCACGGCATCCCTTTTTTTATTTTTCCATAGCGAGCTCATAAATCCTTTAAAGCACCTATAATTTCTTAACATAACTTAGGGAATACCTAAAATAAAGGGGTGTACTAAAAAACCAGTAAGAGAATAAACATGATAAGGAAACATAATATATGTGTCAAAGGAATAACATGATATCATAAAAGAGAAGGATCATAAGTACTTGCAAGAGATCATGTCATAAAGAACATGGTATCATAACATCAAGGAATCATTAGAAATGTGGTAACAACATATAACATGACACAAACATGAGTAAGGATAAATTATTAGACAATATCACATTAGGTAAAAAAAATCAATAATTGATTGGGTTTACTATTTAATACCATATATCATGCCTCATGAGACTAAAACTTTACCCAATTCATTGTAGAGTTATCTGGGAGCGCCCATCATAACATGTTACTGATCTATGTGCTCCACATAAAGAAATCAATCATAAATCATAATATAATAATTAACCATGTAAATAAAATGGTTTTCATATTCTTGCTTCATATCATATTCAAATGAAATTACAAAATGAAGGAATTTGAGAAATTATCATAAGTAATGTATTACCCCATCAAAGGAAAAGGAGAATAAACTAGGTATACATGTGAGAAACATAATTTAGAATAAATACAAAACATCAGAGTTTGTTCTAGTTGATGAAAATACTTTTAAAAATATTAAAAAAATCTTGAGGAAAATAATATTTAAACTTTAAGAAACATCAAAGGATCTAATTTTATATAAAAAATGATTTTGAAATATCACTTTAAACATTTCTTATGGAAAATATATTTTCAATTTAGAAAATAGTTATTTAAAAACTAAAACATTCAAAAACATTAAAAATAATTAAAAAAATATCCTTCTAAACTTAAAAATGAATATTTAAATCATTGAGTGGTTCTGAAGGTTGAAGAGTTATTTTTATACTAAATATGTTAAAAAAATTCCTTTCACATTTTTTTAAGAAAATTCATAAAGTACATTTTTTGTAAAACAACATGAAAATTACTTTTAAGAAATTTTTAAAAATATAAATATGGCTAAAAATAACTTTAAAAATTCATATTAAAACGTTTTTGAAAAAAAAAATTAAAAAACGGATTTTGAATAAAATGGATTTTCAACCGGGGAATGAAATGAAGTTGGGTTTTCATTAAAAAAATATTATAATTTTAAGTACCATAGTGTTGAAAATAGTACCATTACATCAAAAAATTCAAGAACACATAGAGTATAATAAAAATAAATGGTTTTATTAGACAATTATCTAGTAATTTCCTTCAATGTGAATTCAAGCATAATCAATCTCAATTGAAATGATATTGAAACATAAAATCTTACATCTTTGGTAACTTTTGAATGAAAAATTACCATGAATGAATTAGTTTAATTGTAACTTAAAATATAATTATGTAGTGAATATTCATGATATAGTATGTAATGTTCCTATTTACACACACCATTCAAAATAAATTAAGTGTATAAAAGAACATGTGTCTCAAAGATGGAAGTTTTAGAATAAACCCTTATGAAGTTTGTATCACTAAGTTGAGTGCTAATTGATGGGGTTATTATGTGTTAAAAAATTATATAAAAAATAAAAGCTTAAATACAACATAAATCAGTCATAGTTTATTTCACACATAGTCTTTTCATAATATAATCAATGAAGTAGACATATAACCCAATAAATGGAAATTGAGTTAAGAAAACCCCTTACCTCACTCTTCCCATTAGTTGAGAGCTCTTTAACCTCCTATATAGTGGTTTTAAATATGTTATTAACTTATAAAATAATCATATTATTATTTATATTATTATATATGATCTTTTATAACATCTTATTACTCGTTCGTTAATAATATTTCATTATCATTGTTGTTTTGGGTGTTACTTGTCTTGTTTTCCCCTACACATTTCATCGTGAATGTTTTGGATCATGAACATAGGTTTTAGATAAATAATATCCAGAATAATATTAATTTTATAAATATAATTTTTATTCATTTGATAATTATTTATAATCATTATTGAATTTTGAACAAGGATAATGAATCACATCGCCTCATGGAGAAGGTGGGTCATACATATGCCCGATCGATATTATAAATTATTCAATAGATGGTAAGGAAAGAAATTATATGATATATTTGTTTTTAATCATTTTTAATATGTAAAAAATATCAATTATCAACATAAAATTAATATTATTACCTTCTGTGTAAAGCGTAAGTGAAAAATTAATCACATCACTTTTCAAGGTGGTATTCTGTCATACACACAAGCGACGTTATTGTATTTCTTATGAAATGGAAACTAAAAATTTATATATTATATTATAATTAAAAATTAATGATTATATCATAAATATAATATCTAAAAATTAAATAAATCATTATTTCTATACTTTATAAGAGACAATGGAAAATGAATTTTGTCAGTTTGGGAGGCGGTAGTCCGCTTTACACACGATCAACAGTTTGTCTGTCATTTGAGGGGGGAGGGGATAGTTGAAGGTAATGAAATTAACATAACAAAATATCAGTATATATAAGATAATTATGTTATTATATCATCAGTTTTTAATAATATTTTAAGGAGGTGGATGAAGAAATAAAATAAAATACTCAGTAAAGAATGTTACGTCTTCTTTGGACAACTTCTTTTGGTTTACACCACAATCCTTCCTAAGATAGATTTATGAAAAAAACCTTGTAGGATTAGTTAATGGAAGTTATGAAGTGATTTGGGAATTTATATTCTGAACCAATGGCTCTATGGATTTTCAAAATAAGATTATAGGGGTTGTACTTCTGCAAGTGGGGGATAGGACACACTTAAAAAAAATTTAAAGAATAAATTTCACCCACATTTTTCATATGCCAAAAGGATAAAAAAATGGACCATTTCCAAATATTAGAAGTTATAATTTCAAAATACGACCATATAATAGGAATTGTACAATTTTTTTCATTTTTAACCTCTATAATTTTAGTTTAACCACCTAGTAAACTCTTTTTTACCTTAACCGTAGTAAATAATTTTTACTGTTTTTACTTTTCATTATGGTAAAAAATTAAGTTTATCATATTATATAATATAAATTGTTATGATTAAAAATATTTAAACGTTTTTTATAAATTCAATTAACATAATTAGAATAATTTAATTTAAAATTACATTATAGACATATCGAAAAAATGGTTTTCCAAAAGAAAACTTTTGAAAGTTGAAAAAGTGTTTATATCAAAATACAATAAGAAATTGAATCAAATAAAATAATTGGGATTAATTAATATTTAATTGAAATAATTTTACTTTCAAAAACATTAAAACAAAATGGGTTTTGTAAATGGTTTAAACTAAAATGTGGTTTTTAATAAAAATCAGAATTTTTCACTATTCATCAAAAAATGAAATTTTTTAGAAAAAATCCAAAAAAATCACCCAGAGATAATTTTGATGTACTAATTTCAAAAATGAAGTTAATTTTTCAAAATAAATTTTCTCAAATTGTAAAAAAATCATTTAAAATATGTGTTCAAGGTATGATGAAACTGCCTTTTATAAAAATACAGTTTTTTAGAAAACATTTCTCTTTATATAAAATATTTTTTATTTTATTTATAATTAATATATAACCATTGAATTTGTTTTATGCATTTTTAAATTATATAATTTTCAAAATTAATTTATTATTATTCATACATACCATTTTAATGGCTAGGTTATAATGTTCATGTTTAAATAATAATAATATTTTAATATAGTTTAATGTATTGTTTAATCCCGGTGTTGTGTGCATCATAATATATTGAAGATATTAAATTTATTTAAAAAATAAATATATTATAATGTCTCTAGGTGTTACATTATCTTCAAATATTGGTGTTTCATGTCCTATATGATATCAAATATGATGTTCCTCTTTTAGAATCTCAGGGTGTTATATTCTACCCCCTTAAATAAATTTTGTCCTTATACTTTAATCTTGATATCAACAATCAAGGGTTTGAAATTTAAAAACGAATTTATTGTAAACCAAAATCATTGAAATTATTAATAAAACTTCCTCTTTATAAGATATAAATAGAAGTATGAAGGTCATCTAGAAAAACACGTACTAGGTTTCCAAATATGAGAACATTTGTGGCTAGTGAAGATACAGACATGGAATAAAATCACAAATAATTCTAAATAGTGATAGAGATCACTGATCACATGAAATTGATGATCAATATAAATTCAAGGACCTAAAAACCATAAATCGATGATGATTTAAAATAATCGGATTAGAATGTAATATGATAAAAAATTTATTTTAAGATTCTTTTCTTAAATTTGAGGAATTATTTTACAGTCCAAGAATATAAAGAAATATAATTACCTAGTATATTTATCTTTCATAATATAAACTTCAATAAATTTCATCTTTTTTTAAAAAAATTTATCAATTTCAACTTCATCTCTTACTCCAATATATGATTATCAAAAAATAAATTTTTTATTCCTAAAACACACAATTTATCTTTTAACATATCATATCATCCTAAAAGAGTACTTTATTCCACATGTCCATACTAAAACCAAAATGGTTATCAAAAATTTTACAATATAATATATTAATCTCTAATACCTCAATAATTACTCCTAAAATTAAACTTAATCCACTCCATAAGTTTTTATCCATCAAATCGATTAAGTAAAAACAATGTCTTTTTAATCATAACATTATATAGGCTAGTGGTATGTGTTTCACATTTATATCACTTTGGTTGTGGGTTAAAGACTTTTATCCTTGCTTGATGTGATTGGTTCATACCTAGGTTGTGGTTTTTTCCTTTCTCTAAAACTATGGAAAATTTTATGTGATAACTATATTCATAATTTTCTATGATCTGATAATGTTCTCAAGAATATGATGATCATCTTCAAAAATAACATTATTCATCCAATCAATTTTTTTAACCACTATGTTTTTCTACAAAACTCATTCATTTCCATAAAATAAACTAATTATCTACGCATCAATAACATATCCAAGATTATATTTTCCTCAATTATGTGATTTTTTATAGAGTATCACCATATAAACTTTCTGGGTTATTTGTATCATTTAACATATTCTTGAAAATCCTTAATGCAAAAAAACTATAGAAAGAACCTTATTTATATATATCATGATTCACATGATTCTTGGATTCTATTACATAAACATTTTAATCATTCCACTTCATTCTTAAACCATTAACTAGGCTTCAACATCTTATCCCTTAATACCTCTTTACTTTCATATGTCATTTTTTATCTTCATCATCAATCAGAAGACCTTTCTTCATAAAACCTTGTTAATCAACATCTTGAGCATTTCCCATAGTCCATAAATGTTCATAATTCCCATTCTTTCCATGTTTAAAACATTCAACCATTGATTATGCCTTTAGAATCCATTATTCCCATACATTTTTTTAACTAAACTTTTCATTTTTTTAGTAAATTAATTACTTTGTGCTCTTTTTATCCACACATAAAAAATCTTCTCTTTCCTTTTAGAAATTGTCTTGAGTGTTTCTTCATGCATTTTTGACATATAGGAAACTGAATCTTCTTTTATCCATGGTCTTTATCACCTGAACTATCAACGAACTTTGTCCTTATATTATTTAGTGAGTTTGAGAGTTGGTTAAGGTTAAAGTGGTTAATCATATATCGTATAACTAATTAAGAATAATTATAATATCCTACACTTCAATCATCATACCATTTGATTTATCATCAATCCATTGTCTATCATATTTTAATTTTAACCTAGTTACTTCCAATTCGAGCCATTAACTAAAACTATAAATCATAGTTTGAGTAATAATATTCATATTGGGAAACAATACTGAAGTTCCCAGATTAGTGTGAATCACTGAGAGGGGGAGGGGGTGAATCAGTGATCCTTTAAAACTTTTTAATAATTGATTCTTTATCAATTAAACCTCTATGGCTTGTTAAGGAATCGATCCACTCTTCTTGTATCTCTCAGCCTTTCCTCGAGTGATGCAGTAAATGTAAAGGCACAGGACACAAGGATTTACAAGGTTCGGCACCAAAGGCATACGTCCTTGCCATGTTGGTTATATTCCCCAACATGGATTCTCCATTATAACCTGTTAAAATTACAATGGTCGATATAGAGTCCCACTATATCTCTCCTGAGTCCCACAGGAGGGTCTTTATACTACGTCCCACAGTGTTACCGGAGTCCCACTAGCCTGCTCCAGAATCCCACTGAAGACTTCTTCTGACCTGAGTCTCACAGGGGGCTTCTCCTGGCTTCTCGAGTCACACGAGCAGCACTTATTCACTTTAAGTTCTTCAAGTATCTTCAGCAGCCTGGGATAAAGGCTGATGTCCTTGCTCTCTTCCTCTGATCACTTGAGTTGATCAGGACTTCTTGTCTTGCTCATGATTTATCTCCTTTCTCTTAGGATAACATGGCTTCTCTCTTCAAGAATCTTCAACAGCCTCTGATAAGGTCTATTGGTCTTGCTCACAACTTCTGATCACTTCTATTGATCAAAGTCTTCTCAATTACTGAAAACTCAGGCAGCTGATGTCTTTAACTTCAGTCTGGCTTCAGTCTCACTTCACATCAACTTCATGCACTGAGTGCATGGAAACTCTTCTTCCTCATGCACTGACTGCTTGGCTTCTCAATAATCTTCAAGAACTTCTGGTCTTGGACAACTCAAATTGCACACAAGCAGATTCAACTTGTTCATGTGTGCACGGGCATGCATGCATGTATGCACTCCCCTTCTTCTCTTACTTGGTGTGATAAACACTCAAAGAGTGTAATTTCTCCTTAAGCACACACACCTTCGTCACTTCACACACTTTGTTCTTTTTTTCCACACACTTAAAAGTATGTTATACTTTAGTGTGGATGTCCTCTTCCTTCTTCTTCTAAATGTGTACACTTTGCACACACCTAGGTTCGGCCTTCATGTCTCTTTGTACACACTTCATTCAATTTTTCACACAAGTGAGTTTGAGAGTTGGTTAAGGTTAAAGTGGTTAATAATATATCGTATAACTAATTAAGAATAATTATAATATCCTACACTTCAATCATCATACCATTTGATTTATCATCAATCCATTGTCTATCATATTTTAATTTTAACCTAGTTACTTCTAATTCGAGCCATTAACTAAAACTATAAATCATAGTTTGAGTAATAATATTCATATTGGGAAACAATACTGAAGTTCCCAGATTAGTGTGAATCACTGAGAGGGGGAGGGGGTGAATCAGTGATCCTTTAAAACTTTTTAATAATTGATTCTTTATCAATTAAACCTCTATGGCTTGTTAAGGCCTCGATCCACTCTTCTTGTATCTCTCAGCCTTTCCTCGAGTGATGCAGTAAATGTAAAGGCACAGGACACAAGGATTTACAAGGTTCGGCACCAAAGGCATACGTCCTTGCCATGTTGGTTATATGCCCCAACATGGATTCTCCATTATAACCTATTAAAATTACAATGGTCGATACAGAGTCCCACTGTATCTCTCCTGAGTCCCACAGGAGGGTCTTTATATTGCGTCCCACAGTGTTACCGGAGTCCCACTGGCTTGCTCCAGAATCCCACTGAAGACTTCTTCTGCCCAGAGTCTTATAGGGGGCTTCTCTTGGCTTCTCGAGTCACACGAGCAGCACTTCTTCACTTCAAGTTCTTCAAGTATCTTCAGCAGCCTAGGATAAAGGCCGATGGCCTTTCTCTCTTCCTCCGATCACTTGAGTTGATCAGGACTTCTCGTCTTGATCAGGATTTATCTCCTTTCTCTTAGGATAACCTGGATTCTCTCTTCAAGAATCTTCAACAGCCTCTGATAAGGTCTATTGGTCTTGCTCACAACTTCTGATCACTTCTGTTGATTAGGGTCTTCTCAATTACTGAAAACTTAGGCAGCTGATGTCTTCAACTTTAGTCTGGATTCAGTCTCACTTCACATCAACTTCATGCACTGAGTGCATGGCAACTCTTCTTCCTCATGAACTGACTGCATGGCTTCTCAATAATCTTCAAGAACTTCTGGTCTTGGACAACTCAAATTTCACACAAGCAGATTCAACTTGTTCACGTGTGCACGTGCATGCATGCATGCACTCCCCTTCTTCTCTTCCTTGGTGTGATAAACACTCTAAGAGTGTAATTTCTCCTTAAGCACACACACCTTCGTCACTTCACACACTTTGTTCTTTTTTTCCACACACTTAAAAGTGTGTTATACTTTAGTGTGGATGTCCTCTTCCTTCTTCTTCTAAATGTGTACACTTTGCACACACCTAGGTTCGGCCTTCATGTCTCTTTGTACACACTTCATTCAATTTTTCACACAAGTGAGCTTGGCCTCCCTTCTCTTCTTGCACACACCCAAGGCTGCGGCCTATTGTTCATGTGCACTTATACCACCCGTAGGGTGTCTTCACTTTGCACACACACAAGGTGCAAGCATTCCTTTCACTTAGCACACACACAAGGGGAAATGTGGCTACGGCCTTCTTGGCTTCTTCTTGCACACACCCGAACTCCCTTGTCCTTCAAAGGAGGCGCGTAAGGTCTCGGTGCAAGGGGAAGTCGCGCAAGTGCGGGCTTCAACCGTGGGTGCGCAAGGTGCTGCGGCCCCGGGGTCTTCCTGCCGCGCAAGGGGAAGGCGCGTAGGGGTCTTCTCCCCTTCTTCTTTCTTGCAAGTATGCGCAAAAGGGACTTTGCGAAGCCAAAAATGGCTTCGGGCTTCTCTGCCGCGCAGGGTGCTCTTCGCGAGGCTTGAAGCACTCACGGGACATCAGATTTTCAACAAAGGATCAGCAAGCTTCCTCGAGGGATCGACCTCTCTTTATATAGGCAGAGGAATGCCTTTGATCATCCGCGTGATAATTTTTTGATCTCTCCAAGATTTCGGATCTTCAAGATTTTTCAAATCTTGATTTTTCTCTCCTGTTTCACCGCGGGTTCACTTCCTTTATTTTTACTCTACGTGCATGTGCATGGAACTGCATGCAACTCTCTGTTTGGCCTGATTCATGCAAAGCATAACCTCCACGTGGCCTCGGCACGTTAGGTTACTTCGGCCTCACTCGAATTCTCCCACTACTGTGCATGAGTGCATTTTTCTTGCATGGATGTGTTTGTTACATCCAGACGAACCCAATGAATGCTTCAGCTCAAACAATGATGGCCGGATGCTCAAAAACCATCCTTGGGAGGCGCCTGGTACAAGGCGAGTCCGCGGGAGAAGGCACGGCATGTCTTCACTCGGCCGGAGGAAGAAGATAATGCCATGGCCGTTGGATTGTAGTTTTAATGATCTCCAACGGCCAGGATTATTTTGTGGCGCGGCAGATCGTATGAGCGGCCGCGATCAGCTGCGCGATCGCTTGGACGGTCCAGATCTGTTCCGCAGTGAAATTTGCTGTCCCACATCGAAATGGGCCGCAGATTTCTCGCGGCTTATCAACCCCCTGCCAACCCACAATTGAACTTCCCCCTCCACGGTGCCGCCCCGCACCGTGTTCTCTCTGCAGGTGCGCTCTTGCGCCCACATCTGCCACGCGTGGGCGTGCCATTGGCAGGCACTATGCACACACGGGCGCACTATGCACCCACCATGCGCTCCCCCAGGCGTGCCCCTGGCAGCCACGCTGTGTCCTGCAGGTGCGCCCCTGCCTCAGGGCTGCAGCCTTGGCCTGAGGACTCTCTTGAGCGCGGTTGACCCTCAGGTCCCACATGTGCTCGAGGTGCTGTCCTCGGCTGGCCTCCTTGGTTGGCCCCTTTTTTGCAAATGGAAATTCTTAGGACTCTATATAAAACAAATTAACCAAGTTTCCAATGCCAAATGCCATTCAAATCCCCTCTTCTTCCATTCCTTCTTCATCTTCAAACAACATTCCTCATCTTCTTCATTTGAATTCATCCAATTCTTCTTTAACATGTATTCATCACTTCGTATTGGAATTACTGAAGGTTATTTCTTCAACTGAATCACTTGAATCAATTAATTCTTCAATTTTATTCATTGATCTAATCAAATATCAAGTTGGATCAATTTCAATGCATCATGCACTAAGAGATAGTGCATGGTCTTCATTAATCCACATCATCCACTTAGTAGTTGTAGATGGATCATCTTCATCTCCTCATGCATTGTTATGACAATGCATGGTCTTCAAACAATGGTGTGACATTGTATCCTCTGGATACAAGTTCTTGGAACTTAAAGATCAGCTCAACAATCGTCTGATGTAGTATGGAGAATGTTTCAACCATTACCTCCTATGCCACTTAGTGAATCTCCTAAGTGACATTCATCTTAGTACCATGGCCATTCTCCATTAATCACCAACACCATCACATCCTTTGTCATTCACATATTGAAACTCCTTGACATCCATCCATTCCTTGACAACAACATGCCTCATTGACAATAAATGCAACACAGTGCACTTCAAATACTATCATGAAAAATTATTTATACAATGGCTAAATCATGACACATTAATTTTAATCTAAGATGCACTAGTTTTAACCTAGGTAAACCTTGGTTATGTTCTATTTAAATCCTTCATTATGGTTCATAAAGATTTTTTTAATTTCCACATCATATCCCATAGTAGTTTTAAACTATGTGTGAAGTAAGGCCCATTTTTGTGAACCAAGTGGTGATCAAGTCTAACTCAATGAACTCTTTTGAGGTTATTAACACTAGGTACCTATGTTCCATATCCACATCTATTTATAGTATCTAGATATGGATATATTTTCTTAGAAACCACTCACTATATAATTCACTAATATTCTAGGATATTTTTCAATACTTAATAGTATACTTATACTTATCCTTATACTTTCCCCAAGGCTTATCGCTAATTTT
This sequence comes from Viscum album, assembly GCA_963277665.1. NCBI lineage: Eukaryota > Viridiplantae > Streptophyta > Magnoliopsida > Santalales > Viscaceae > Viscum > Viscum album. Next base: position 528,742,745 of record OY728150.1, read on the forward strand.
TTCTCATCCTAGTTCCAAAAGATAACTAAACCTTTCCTTTGATACCATATATGGAGACCCAAGCCTTTTATATATATTATTAAAATATTTCTAATCATAAATATCAATTAATACAACACATGGATCATAAATTCCTAGTATCTTTGGAATATTGGGTTCATATTATATCAAAATTAACTAAAACATGGAATCCATTTTTATTCATTTTTAATTAGTGATCTCTTAAATCCTTTTAAGATCGTAAAACTGTATGGGATAAACAATGTAATACATAAAATAAATTGGTGAGCTAAAAAACCTGGTAAGGGAATAAACATGAGATGGAAACATAACATGTGAGTCAAAGGTATAACATGATATCATAAAATATAAGATTCATGAGAAATTTCATTGAAGAATATCATAAAGAACATGGTATTATAAGATCATGGCATTGTAGGAATTGTGGAAACAACATATAACATGACATAAACATGATTCAAGGATAACTTCCTAGACTATATCACATGGTGGACAAAGTCCTATAGTGTATTAGGTTTACTCACTAATCCCTTACATGAAACCTTATGAGACTAAAGCTTTACCCGATGCGTTAGAGAACTATATGGCCACACACATCATAAAATGTTCATGATCTATGTGTACCACATAAAGGAATAAATCATAAGGTATAACATAATAATTACCCATGGAAATAAAATCTCCTATATAGTCTTTATTTATATCATATTCAAAGGAAATTTCATAATTAAGTTATTTGAGAAATGATCATAAGGAATGTATTAGCCAGTCAAAGGGAGTGTAAAGTAGGTATATATGTATGGGAAATAATCTATAATTAATCCACAAAATAAATGGTTTTCTACATTGATGAAAATAATTTTAAAATTATTGAAAATTATAGGACGACATCTAAGATGAAACATGCTTTTGAAAGACCACTTTGAACATTTTTGGAGGAAAATATCCTTTCTATTTTGAAAACACTGATTTAAAATATAAAAATTTCTTAAAAAGTAAAAAAATTAAATAACCTTTTAAACATACAAAATGAATATTTAAAATATTAGGTGGTGATGACAATGGAAGAGTTCTATTCATGATAAATATATTAAAAAAATAAATATTCCTCTAAAAAATTTTCAAAGAAAATTCAAAAGGTAACTTTTTTGAAAAATGATAAGAATATTCCTTTTAAAACATTTGAAAAAATATAATTATGGGAAAAAATTAATTTAAACAATCAAAGTAAAATATTTTTTAAAAAAAATAGAAAACATAGATTTATAATAAAATATATATTCGACCGAATAGAGAAATGAATTCATATTTTCTTAAAAAACTTCTCTCAATAATTTAAAGTACCAAAGAGTGAAAAATTATACCATTACTTTAAAAATTAAATAATAACAAAAGGATATAAAATTAAAGTGCTTTATTATATAATGATTAAATAATATCCTTCAATGGGAATTCAAACATAAGCAATCTCGATTAAAATGAGATTAAAACATAAACCCTTATCGCATTGGTAACTTTTGAATCATAACTTTCCAAGAATGAATTAGATGGATTTTAATTTAAAATATAATTATGTTGTAAGGATTAATTATATATCATTTATAGGGATAGTATATACAACATTTAGAAGAAATTAGGTGCAAAAAAGAACATTTGTCTCAAAGAAGAAAGTTTGAGACGAAGCCCTTACAAAGTTCATATCATTGAGGTGAGAGTTAATTAATAGAAATATTATTTGTAAAAAAAGTAGATCTTCATAAATAAAAGTTTAAATAAAACATAAATAAATAAACATTCCTTTCACACATAATCTTGGCATAATATAATCAAATAAGTATACATATAACCCAATGAACAGCAATTGAGTTAAGAAAACACCTTACTTCGCGCTTCCCTTTTGTTGAACACTCATTAACCTCCTGTATAGTGGTTTTAAACATGTTATTAACTTATAAAAAGTAATATCATTATTTATAATATTATATATGATCCTTTTGTAACATCTTATTACTCATTCGTTAATAATATTTCTTTATCACGATTATTTTGGGTGTTAATTATATAGTTTTCTCCTGGACGTTTCATCATTAAAGTTATATTTATTTAAAATAGGTTATAGTTAATCATATCTAAAATTATATTAATTTTATAAATATAATTTTTTTTATTAGAAACATATTTATAATAATTATTTAATTTTTAACATGGATAATAAATCACATCTCTTCATGGAGACATTAGGTCGTACATACGCACGAGCAATGTTATCACTTATTCAATGTATTGTAAGGTAATAAATTATATGATATATTTATTTTATATAATTATTAATATTTCATTAATATAATAAATTAAAATAAAATTGACCTTTATTACCTTCTATGTAAAGCATAGGTGAAAAATTAATTACATTGCTTCGCGAGACGGTAGTCCGCTATACACACGAACGACGTTATTGCATTTCCCATGGAATGGAAATTTAGTTGGTAAATATGATATTATCATTAAAAAATTATAACTATATAATGAATATGATATATAAAAATAAGATACATCATTATATAAATTTTTGATAAGTGGTGATGGACAATGAATTACGTCGTTTCGTGAGGCGGTAGTATAACGACCCATACTTTACATACATTGTTAATACTTCAAAATTGAAGCACACTTATTACAACATATGACAAAACCACAAAGGACCGTATAGGTATAGTGTCTTTAGAAACTGGGAAACATAAACAACTGGTTCATAAATCTTCTACAGTGTCTCCCATTTATTTCATCATATCTAGGGTCCCTTTTAGCATATTCTACTTAATATCCATCTTCCTGACCTGGGGAAAAGAAAACATAAAAGGGTGAGCTCAAATGCTCAGCAAGGGCAAATAAAGGAAATAAAAATCATATCATATCTTTTTGAAAATCAAAACCTGCAAAAGAGATCATAATATCTTATCATGGAATAATTCATAGAAGTGAAAATGAGATCCCCATAATCATAACATAAAATTTGTGGCATGCACACATAATCATGGAAAATCATTTCTTGTTAGTCATGACTCATTGCCAAGACTATCTTAGTGGACAAAGTCCCTTTCTGAACCGAGTTCACTCCTCGTTTCAGTCCTGTATCACTGAACCGAAATAACCTTCCGTTCCAGCCATGTCTATCTCATGAGATATAAAATCATTACCCAATGCATTGGAGGGAGATATAGGTCCCACCCATCTTATAATGAATCCTTTCTTATGTGTGCCACATAATCATAAAACATACATCATCGCATAACACATGTAACAAAATGGGATTCTTGAAACATCATGACATCATAAATCAATTCATATAAGATAAAGTAATTCATAAAAATAATTCCATCACAACATGAACAAATCAATTTAATAATAGGGATAAAACATAACCCTTTATTATCTTAGATGGAAAATAATTTTGATAAAACACTTGAACTCCATTCTTGAGGAAAATATCCTTTCTTCTTCAAAAACATTTTTCCTTTCATAACATGTCATACAACTTTAAAATAAAAGAATTTGATTAAAAATAAACTTGAAAACTTCTAAAGGAAGCTTCTTGGAAATAATGTTTTAAAAATCCATTCATGACGTATAAGTTAAAAAAAACATTCTTCTTACTTTTGTCGGAAAAGTCAAAAAGTACCTCGTACGAAAAACGACAAAAGATTCCTTTCATACATATTACTAAAAACTCACCGAAGGGTAAAAATGGATTTAAACAATTGTAGGTGGATGGAAATAATATTACATATTGATGAAACATGGATGTGGATGATAAAATACACCCCAGTAAATACTTACGAATAAACAATCTCAGATAAAAATGAGATTGTGATATTTCCCTTACCTTAAGTCCAATTTGCTTTGTACGTGTCCGAAGCTCCTGTGTAATGCTTTAAATAATGTTATTTACTTATTCCAGAATCATACATATTGATATGATATCATATATGTTCATATTCTTAGCTTCTTGATAGTAATATTTCATGGTTACTTGTTACTCGGGTCTTTATTGCCTTTTGTTCTTATGCGTGTTTTGCCGAATACATTCTTATTCTTCTTTTAAGGTTATAGATTCCTTATATCCAGAATGGTATTAGTGTAACATATATCATATTTATTCATTCAATTCATTTATATAATCATTATGAAATGAAGATCATGTTGAACGAGTCGCATCACATCGTGGAGATGGTATTCCGTACGTACGTACGAGTGATGATATCGTTCCTATGATCGTGGAATTGTATTGGAGTATATATATATATATTATTTCAGTATCAATATTAATTCATAATAATCATATATAGTTACTCATTACACCATTATACCCATCCTTGTAAGGTGATGGTGGAAAATAGATTACACCACGGCGTGGAGACGGTATTCCGTACGTACGCACGCGCGGTGATTTCATTTTTTCCGTAGGATGGATAGAAGGTGAATTAGGGTTGTTTCATATTTATAATAAAATATCAGTATGTAAGTAATACTGATGTTATTACTTTATCATGAAACAACTAAAGAAGAAGAAGTTGAAGAAGAAAGAAATTGAAAAGATCGGTAATGGATATTACCTCTTCTTTGGAACGCCTCTTTGAATCCTCCACTTAAGGAACTAAGATTGGTCTTTGGAGAAGACCAGGACCTATAGGATTATTCTAGGGAAGTGGAGAGGAGAAAATGGCAGGGGTTGGCCGAGCTTGAGTGCTCAAATTTGTGTGAGGAGGAGGGGGAGGAGGTGCCCTTTTATAAGGGAGGAGAGGGGCACCTTAAGAATATCTCAAAATATTATTTTATATTAAAGTCAAAATCGGTTTATAATGGTTCCAAAGGGTCTTATTTCGAAGCTAAAGTGGGGATGGGTCAAAATCCTATCAACCAATAGGATTTAGACAAGTTTAGGGTATTATTTTAACCTTATCAATTAGATTTAACTCTAAGTTAATTAATTTAACTTTTACCGTGTCTTTTTGTTTTCTTTCACTATATGGTTAATACACTTACTATAACATGCCAAACGAACCCCAAATTGTTTATTATTAATATATATATCCTTATCTAAGTCATTTGGCCGAACCTTAGATTTTTAGGAATAAAATAACAATTAATAATATAATATTTGATTTAAAAACTATTTTGTGTCAATTTTGACACTATTTGATATATGATTTTTTTGAAAGTCATAAAAGAATTATATGTTCGAACCAAGTTGATTACATAAACACTAATATATCATAGTAACCTAGAAAATTAGTGGAGTTCATAAAAAGTCTTAAATTACATTTATTTTGGTATTTATATTTTCAATTATGTCAATATTTCATTAATAAGATAATTACTGCATCATCTTTGTGTCATAAATAAATTATATTATTTGATGTCTAAAAAATACAAATAAAATACCATCATGTAGGAAATATTTTTAGCTTTCTAATGAATATTTACAATCGAATTTATCTTATGTATAACCCCATATTAAAAATGATTTACTTATTAAACCTTTATTTTAACTATTTTAACCCTTCTTTAAATAAATTAATAATAAATGTCCTAATCTAATCCAAGTGGGCCTAAATGGTCATATTTTATTCCTAAGTTTGTTTTTGGTCGAATTACACTTGTCCAATATAATTAGGACATGTGTTAGGGTAATATTAATATCATATTTACCCTTAGTTACCCTATTTACTATTAACCGCGGTAAAAAAAAAGTAAAAAGTTACTATTCACCAAAAAATTATTTTTATCTCATTGAACCACATTTTACTTACTGATATCAACCGTGTCTGTCGGATTTTCGAAATTCCATTCACAGAAGCGGTAAAATTAAGTTTTATGCAAAATTCAGTTTTTAACCTACCACTTAGTGGTTTCACTATTCATCAAAAATTGAAAGTTTTCAGAAAAATACCAAAATTTCACCCTAGGCTAATTTCGATATTCTGAGTCCAAAAATGAAGTCCATTTTGAAAAATAAAATTTATAAAATTTCAAAAAGTGGTTATTACTATTCATAACGGCTAGTTTTAATAGCATATTGTTATTTAGTGAAACTCGGTATTGCGTACGACGCAAGTTATCGAGGAAGGTCGCGATTGCGTGTAAAGCAAGCCAAGCAAGTGTTGTGTAGAAAAAGATTCCTTTGACGATTTATATAACATAAAAGTCTCGGGTGTTACATTCTACCCCCCTTAAAAAGAATTTCGCCCTCGAAATTCGTCACTTTGTAACAAACAGATGAGGATAATTCTCCCTCATCATATCCTCAAGCTCCCATGTAGATTCTTCAAGTTGGTGGTTCCTCCATAAAACTTTCACCAAGCGAGTGGTCTTGTTTCGTAGGACTTTTTCGCTACGATCCAGAATCTCTATCGGCTGTTCTTCATAAGAAAGATCTTGCTCCAGCGGTACAACTTCTGAGCTGAGTACATGTGAAGGATCTGGTATGTACTTTCTCAGGAGAGATACATGGAACACATCGTGAACTTGAGAGAGATTCGGTGGAAGCGCCAATCGGTAAGCTACCTTCCCAACACGATCCAGTATTTCTAAAGGACCGATATATCTAGGGCTCAACTTCCCCTTCTTTCCAAATCTCATAACCCTCTTCCAGGGAGATATTCGTAAGAACACTTTATCACCCACTTCAAACTCTAGGTCTTTTCTTCGGTTGTCGGCATAACTTTTCTGTCGACTCTGAGCTGCTCTTATGTGTTGTTGAATAGATCTGACCTTTTCTGCCATTTCATCAACGAGATCAGGTCCTAATAGCTTTCTTTCCCCAACTTCATCCCAGCAAGTTGGAGTCCTGCATTTCTTTCCATAGAGAGCTTCATAAGGAGCCATCTGAATACTGGAGTGAAAGCTATTATTATAAGAAAATTCTACCAAAGGTAGGTGTTGATCCCAACCTCCTTTGAAATCCATAGAGCAAGCTCTCAACATATCTTCTAGGGTTTGAATTGTTCTCTCAGACTGACCGTCTGTCTGGGGATGATAAGCAGTGCTGAAACTCAACTCTGTATCCAGAGTATGCTGAAGACTTCGCCAGAACTTCGAGGTAAATCTCGGATCCCGATCAGATATAATAGAAAGTGGTACTCCATGCAATCTTACCACTTCCTTTACATATATCCTGGCAAGCTGATCTAGAGATAAATCCTCTCTAATAGGAATGAAGTGTGCAGACTTTGTAAGACGATCAACTATGACCCAGATAGCATTATTGCCTTTGGATGTTTTAGGAAGTCCTGTGACAAAGTCCATAGTGATGTTTTCCCATTTCCATTCGGGTATGGGTAATGGTTGTAACATCCCCTTAGACTTCTGTCTCTCAGCTTTAACTTGTTGACAAACCAAGCATCGAGAGACATATTCAGCAACATCCCTTTTCATGCCATCCCACCAGAAGTACTCTTTCAGGTCCCTATACATCTTCGTGCTTCCAGGATGAATAGATAATGAAGAACTATGAGCCTCATCCAGCAGATCTTTCTTTAATTCGGGGATGGGAGGAACACAAACCCGATTCTTGAACTTTATTATCCCATCACAATCAAGGTTGAATTCAGGAACATTTCTCACCTTCTTTTGTAACTCGACATCTTCTTTTTGTGCCTCTTTAATCTTCACATGTAGAGATGGCTGAACATTCATTTGAGAAAGATAAGATTTTTCCCCTTCCATTATAATTCCAAGATCCATCCTTTGTAAATCCATAAATATTGGATCTTTTGTGATCCTCATCATGGATAAACTAGCATGGTCTTGTCGACTTAATGCATCTGCCACCTTGTTTGCTTTCCCAGGGTGGTAATGGATTGAGCAGTCATAATCCTTAATCAGCTCCAACCATCTTCTTTGACGCATATTCAACTCCTTTTGTGTGAAAATATACTTTAAACTTTTATGATCAGTATAAATATCACACCTTTCACCATAAAGGTAATGCCTCCAAATCTTTAATGCAAAGATTACCGCAGCCAACTCCAAATCATGTGTTGGGTAATTTTGCTCATGGATTTTCAACTGTCGTGAGTCATAAGCTATCACCGTATCATTTTGCATAAGAACACACCCCAATCCCTTCTTGGATGCATCACTGTAGATCACAAACCTTTCTCCACTACAAGGCAGTGTGAGCACAGGTGCACTGGATAACCTTCTTTTCAACTCCTTGAAATTCTCTTCACATTCCTCTGTCCAGACAAACTTAACTCCTTTCCGAGTCAACTTGGTGATTGGATTAGATAATCCTGAAAAATCTTTTACAAAACGTCGATAATATCCAGCCAAACCAAGAAAACTTCGGATCTCAGTTACTGTTGTTGGTCTTGACCATCTTTCGATAACCTCTGTTTTTGCTGGATCCACAGATATCCCCTCTTTTGAGATTATATGACCCAAAAATGCAACTTTTTGAAGCCAAAATTCACACTTGGTAAATTTGGCATAAAGCTTCTCCTTTCTCAGGGTCTTCAATATAATTCTCAAGTGATCTTCATGCTCTTCCTTGCTCTTTGAATAGACAAGAATATCGTCTATAAAGACTACCACAAATTGATCAAGATAGTCTCTAAAGACTCTATTCATTAGATCCATGAAGATAGCAGGGGCATTAGTAAGACCAAATGGCATCACTATAAATTCATAGTGTCCATACCTTGTACGGAAAGCCGTCTTTGTTATATCCTCCCTTTTGACCCTTAATTGAAGATACCCTGAACGAAGATCAATCTTGGAAAAGTATTGAGCTCCGCGTAGTTGGTCAAATAAGTCATCAATGCGTGGGAGAGGATATTTGTTCTTGATAGTGATCTTGTTAAGTTCTCGATAATCAATGCAGAGTCTCATTGATCCATCTTTCTTATTAACAAATAGAACAGGTGCTCCCCAAGGTGACGCACTAGGGCGTATGAATCCCTTATCAAGATTCTCTTGGAGTTGCTTCTTCAATTCCTGCAACTCAATTGGGGCCATTCTATAAGGTGTCTTTGAAATAGGCAAAGCACCCGGTACGAGTTCTATTGAAAACTCAACTTCACGATTTTGTGGAAGACCCGGTAATTCCTCCGGAAAGACATCATCAAACTCCCGTACAATGGGCATATTCTTAATTGTGAGTTTCTCACCAACCATTTGAGATAAATAACCTTCATTTAGTGGAATCAATACCCATAAGATGGAAGAAATTTCCACTGTAAGGTTATGTTCATCCTTGCATTGATAGACGATCTTAGATTGATCTGGAATATGAAATGTGACTTCCCTTATTTGGCAATCGATAGGAGCTCCATGTAGAGAAAGCCAATCCATGCCAAGAATCACATCAAATTCCACTAAAGGAAGGATCACAAGATTTGCAGGAAGCACTTTCCCACAAACTTCAATCGGAGAAGAATTATAAACTTTTGATGCGATTGATGTGCCATTAGGTGTTGTCACAGCTAACTCAACATCTAATTGTTGAGGTAATACAGTGATACCCTTAGAAAAGTCTTCAGAAATAAAAGAGTGGGTGGATCCAGAATCAAATAAAACATTTGCTACTTTAGAGTGGATGGTAAGTGTACCTTTCACCACATCGTTATCGTACTCCACATCGCTGATAGAAATTGCATGTGACTTTCCTTTGTCTTTAGCCTTAAGAGTTTGTTGACGTCGACCATCATCATCAACCCTTGGATTTGGGCATTGATTGGCATAATGCCCCATCTCCTTGCACTTGAAACATTGAAGTGTAGTAGGTTCATTCTGTGTATCCCTTCCTTTGTTTGCATCATTAGACATCTTCTTCCCATTATCGCGACATTCAAATGCCCGATGACCTTCCTTTCCACATTTAAAACATTTACTTGTCCCTTTAAGACAACTCCCTCCATGTTTCTTTCCACACTTTGAGCATAAGGGAAAGTTCATCTTCTTTTCAGTGTGCTCCTTAGAGTTTCCTTTGAATTCCATCTTCCTCTTCTTATCAAACCCATGTGACTGATGGGTTACTCCAATCTCCATCTCGACTTTGAGAGCACATCGAACGATTTCCTCATAGCTATTGAAGTATCTTATGGCTAACGCCCTTCGAAGACTTGGTTTTAAGCCACTAAAGAATCGATCGATCTTACTCTCAGGTTGGATAATAATACCAGAAGCGTACCTTGCAAGTCTTGTAAAATTTGCTTCATAGGTACCAACAGATTCATCATCTCTTTGCTTCAGTTCAAGAAACTCTTTCTCCATCTTTGTTCGGAGAATACGAGGGAAGTACTTATTGAAAAATAAGTTCTTGAACTCGTCCCATTCCATAGACTCAATTTCATCCCTTTGCCTCGTATTCTTAACAAGATTCCACCATTGATCCGCATCTCCTTCCAAACGATACACTGCTAGGATGACTTTATCATGCTCAGAACATTGAAGAACTGAAAATATCTTTTCAGTAGTACTAATCCATTGTTCAGAAACTAATGGATCAGTAGACCCGCTGAAAGAAGGTGGACGCTGCCTCATGAAGGATTCAACAGAATGTTGCTCCCTCCTTTGCTCGTTTGGAAATCCTGCATGATTCATAGCTTGAGAAAGTTGTGTGAGCATGGCTACAAGATTTTGCATTCCAGCTCCCATATCGTTTGGTTGCTCAGGGGGACAATCATTGCATTTCCCATCGCATTCCGCATTAACACGGTTCCTTCGGGTTCCAGCCATTGACTAAAACCAAGAATAATAGTGTGAGCAACACTAATTATAATAGGAAACCACATAGTTCAAGAATAAAATTTTCATGCTTAAGGTCTTATCCTAGGTTATTCATGGCCATTTCTAAGATTGTGTTCTATTCTTAGACTTATCCTTAGGGTTTTTACTAAGGCTTTCATATCCTAGTTTCCAAAGGTTGACTATAACCTCCCTCTGATACCAACTATAACGACCCATACTTTACATACATTGTTAATACTTCAAAATTGAAGCACACTTATTACAACATATGACAAAACCACAAAGGACCGTATAGGTATAGTGTCTTTAGAAACTGGGAAACATAAACAACTGGTTCATAAATCTTCTACAGTGTCTCCCATTTATTTCATCATATCTAGGGTCCCTTTTAGCATATTCTACTTAATATCCATCTTCCTGACCTGGGGAAAAGAAAACATAAAAGGGTGAGCTCAAATGCTCAGCAAGGGCAAATAAAGGAAATAAAAATCATATCATATCTTTTTGAAAATCAAAACCTGCAAAAGAGATCATAATATCTTATCATGGTATAATTCATAGAAGTGAAAATGAGATCCCCATAATCATAACATAAAATTTGTGGCATGCACACATAATCATGGAAAATCATTTCTTGTTAGTCATGACTCATTGCCAAGACTATCTTAGTGGACAAAGTCCCTTTCTGAACTGAGTTCACTCCTCGTTTCAGTCCTGTATCACTGAACCGAAATAACCTTCCGTTCAAGCCATGTCTATCTCATGAGATATAAAATCATTACCCAATTCATTGGAGGGAGATATAGGTCTCACCCATCTTATAATGAATCCTTTCTTATGTGTGCCACATAATCATAAAACATACATCATCGCATAACACATGTAACAAAATGGGATTCTTGAAACATCATGACATCATAAATCAATTCATATAAGATAAAGGAATTCATAAAAATAATTCCATCACAACATGAACAAATCAATTTAATAATAGGGATAAAACAGAACCCTTTATTATCTTAGATGGAAAATAATTTTGATAAAACACTTGAACTCCATTCTTGAGGAAAATATCCTTTCTTCTTCAAAAACATGTTTCCTTTCATAACATGTCATACAACTTTAAAATAAAAGAATTTGATTAAAAATAAACTTGAAAACTTCTAAAGGAAGCTTCTTGGAAATAATGTTTTAAAAATCCATTCATGCCGTATAAGTTAAAAAAAACATTCTTCGTACTTTTGTCAGAAAAGTCAAAAAGTACCTCGTACGAAAAACGACAAAAGATTCCTTTCATACATATTACTAAAAACTCACCGAAGGGTAAAAATGGATTTAAACAATTGTAGGTGGATGGAAATAATATTACATATTGATGAAACATGGATGTGGATGATAAAATACACCCCAGTAAATACTTACGAATAAACAATCTCGGATAAAAATGAGATTGTGATATTTCCCTTACCTTAAGTCCAATTTGCTTTGTACATGTCCGAAGCTCCTGTATAATGGTTTAAATAATGTTATTGACTTATTCCAGAATCATACATATTGATATGATATCATATATGTTCATATTCTTAGCTTCTTGATAGTAATATTTCATGGTTACTTGTTACTCGGGTCTTTATTGCCTTTTGTTCTTATGCGTGTTTTGCCGAATACATTCTTATTCTTCTTTTAAGGTTATAGATTCCTTATATCCAGAATGGTATTAGTGTAACATATATCATATTTATTCATTCAATTCATTTATATAATCATTATTAAATGAAGATCATGTAGAACGAGTCGCATCACATCGTGGAGACGGTATTCCGTACGTACGTACGAGTGATGATATCGTTCCTATGATCGTGGAATTGTATTGGAGTATATATATATATATTATTTCAGTATCAATATTACTTCATAATAATCATATATATTTACTCATTACACCATTATACCCATCCTTGTAAGGTGATGGTGGAAAATAGATTACACCACGGCGTGGAGACGGTATTCCGTACGTACGCACGCGCGGTGATTTCATTTTTTCCGTAGGATGGATAGAAGGTGAATTAGGGTTGTTTCATATTTATAATAACATATCAGTATGTAAGTAATACTGATGTTATTACTTTATCATGAAACAACTAAAGAAGAAGAAGTTGAAGAAGAAAGAAATTGAAAAGATCGGTAATGGATATTACCTCTTCTTTGGAACGCCTCTTTGAATCCTCCACTTAAGGAACTAAGATTGGTCTTTGGAGAAGACCAGGACCTCTAGGATTATTCTAGGGAAGTGTAGAGGAGAAAATGGCAGGGTTTGGCCGAGCTTGAGTGCTCAAATTTGTGTGAGGAGGAGGGGGAGGAGGTGCCCTTTTATAAGGGAGGAGAGGGGCACCTTAGGAATATCTCAAAATATTATTTTATATTAAAGTCAAAATCGGTTTATAATGGTTCCAAAGGGTCTTATTTCGAAGCTAAAGTGGGGATGGGTCGACATCCTATCAACCAATAGGATTTAGACAAGTTTAGGGTATTATTTTAACCTTATCAATTAGATTTAACTCTAAGTTAATTAATTTAACTTTTACCGTGTCTTTTTGTTTTCTTTCACTATATGGTTAATACACTTACTATAACATGCCAAACGAACCCCAAATTGTTTATTATTAATATATATATCCTTATCTAAGTCATTTGGCTGAACCTTAGATTTTTAGAAATAAAATAACAATTAATAATATAATATTTGATTTAAAAACTATTTTGTGTCAATTTTGACACTATTTGATATATGATTTTTTTGAAAGTCATAAAAGAATTATATGTTCAAACCAAGTTGATTAAATCAACACTAATATATCATAGTAACCTATAAAATTAGTGGAGTTCATAAAAAGTCTTAAATTACATTTATTTTGGTATTTATATTTTCAATTATGTCAATATTTCATTAATAAGATAATTACTGCATCATCTTTGTGTCATAAATAAATTATATTATTTGATGTCTAAAAATTACAAATAAAATACCATAATGTAGGAAATATTTTTAGCTTTCTAATGAATATTTACAATCGAATTTATCTTATGTATTACCCCATATTAAAAATGATTTACTTATTAAACCTTTATTTTAACTATTTTAACCCTTCTTTATATAAATTAATAATAAATGTCCTAATCTAATCCAAGTGGGCCTAAATGGTCATATTTTATTCCTAAGTTTGTTTTTGGTCGAATTACACTTGTCCAATAGAATTAGGACATGTGTTAGGGTAATATTAATATCATATTTACCCTTAGTTACCCTATTTACTATTGACTGCGGTAAAAAAAAGTAAAAAGTTACTATTCACCAAAAAAATTATTTTTATCTCATTGAACCACATTTTACTTACTGATATCAACCATGTCTGTCGGATTTTCGAAATTCCATTCACATAAGCGGTAAAATTAAGTTTTATGCAAAATTCAGTTTTTAACCTACCACTTAGTGGTTTCACTATTCATCAAAAATTGAAAGTTTTCAGAAAAATACCAAAATTTCACCCTAGGCTAATTTCGATATTCTGAGTCCAAAAATGAAGTCCATTTTGAAAAATAAAATTTATAAAATTTCAAAAAGTGGTTATTACTATTCATAACGGCTAGTTTTAATAGCATATTGTTGTTTAGTGAAACTCGGTATTGCGTACGACGCAAGTTATCGAGGAAGGTCGCGATTGCGTGTAAAGAAAGCCAAGCAAGTGTTGTGTAGAAAAAGATTCCTTTGACGATTTATATAACATAAAAGTCTCGGGTGTTACAGGTAGTCCGCCGTACAAACGATCAACAGTTTTGTTTCAAATTAGAGGGAGGAGAAGGTTGTAGGTCATTACCTTAACATAAAAACATATAAATATATATAATATGGTAATCTTATTATATCATCATGGTTTAATAATATTTTAATGATTTGGATGAATAAATAAAATAAAATGATTGGTTAAGGAGGTTACCTGTTCTTCGGAAAATTTCTTTGGGTTTTTACCAAAAACCTTCCTAGTTTAGATTTTGGACTAAAAAAGGATTATGGTATGAGGGGAGGAAAGTGGGGAAGTTATTTGGTTAGTTATTGGCTGAAAAAATGGGTTTTTGAATTGTTTAAAGGAGAGGAGAGGGGTTTCCTTTTATAAGTGGGGTAGAAGACAAACTTGGAATATTTGAAAATAATGAGTTCCACACATATTTTTCTCATTCTAAAAGGCTCAAAAATAGTGTATTTTAGAACATACACTAGTACAAAAACCTTTTTTTACGTCGGTTTTTTTTTTTTGCTTTTTAACGTTGGTTTTTAGGCGACATAATTGCGAGCAACGTTAAAAATATGATTTTTTACGTCGGTTATTTAATAACCGATGTAAAAAATGGGGTTTTATGGTTTTTAACCTCAGTTTTTAAAAAAATGACGTGAAATACATTCTGTAAATGGCCTTAAGAAGCCATTTTTTATGTTGGTTTATAAAAAAACCGACGTTAAAACCCCATTTTTTACGTCGGTTATTTAATAACAGACGATAAAAGGTGTTTTTAACATCGGTTATTAAATAACTGATGTAAAAAATGTTTACCATCTTGTATAAAATTTCCTAATCTTTCATTTCACAGGTCATAGAGCTTAAACGTAGTTACGGATCCAAAGTTATGACCATCAGAAGTTTGATATTTTTTTCGAGGATAGATTGAATGAGGCAACTATAGCTTCATCTTAGAAAGAATTTTTGAATCCGTAGGGGGGTTTGTAGTTTTACCATGATATAAACAATCATCCATCATTATAATAAATTAATAATTGTTAAATTAATGTTATATCAATCAAGTAAATTACTCATAGAAAATATAAATCATGGGAAAATAATTACAAATACCATGACGATGATGCGGAAAAAAGAAATCATTGATTCAAGTGGAAGATCAAACAAGTTGATTCGGTGAAACGATGTTGGTTGAATTAAATGATCATAAAATGGTATATTAATTAAGAAAACAAATCATAAAAACCCCAAATCATCGATATATGATTAAACATACCTTGACGAGATCGCGGAAAGAAGAAATAATTGATTCACGTTGAAGATCAAACGAGTCGATTTGGGGGAATGATAATGGTTGAAATAAATGATAGTTAAATTATGATATGTGTATAATAGAAACATATAATTTTGATGCTAAGAGAAAACGCGGTATTAAAAATTTTAGGCGGCAATTCAAAATTTCGATCCCGTGATGTAAAAACATTGAAATTTCGCGTACGTGGGATACTAAAATTATATGTCACATCGGTTTCATGATACCCGACGTGAATAGATATTAAAATTTACACTTATTTTTCACGTCGGTTATTTAATAACCAATGTGAAAAAGCCATATTTTTCACTTTTTCATGCCGGTTATTAAATAACCGACGTGAAAAATAGATTTTTATGACTTTTTCACGTCAGTTATTTAATAACCGACGTTAAAATAAATTTTTCACGTCAGTTATTTAATAAACGACGTGAAAAAAATTTAAAAAGATGTATCTCATATCTAGAGCTTTAATTTGACAGCTCACGGAGCTCAAACGGAGTTACGGATTAAAAGTTATGGTCTTCCGAAGTTGGTCATCTCTAAACGATGTCTTAAGAAAGGCCAACTTCTATAGGCCATAACTTTTAATCCATAACTCCGTTTGAGCTCCGTGACCTGTCAAATTAAATCTTGGAAAATGAACTAAATATTTGTAAAGGTTTTCACATCTTTTATCAAATAACCGACGTGAAAAATCTATTTTAACGTCGGTTATTAAATAACCGACGTGAAAAAGTCATAAAAATCGATTTTTCACGTCGGTTATTTAATAACCGACGTGAAAAATATACGAAAATTTTAATATATTTTTATGGAAATGGATTTTTCACGTCGGTTATTAAATAACCAATGTGGAAAAGTTATGTACATTGATTTTACACATTGGTTATATAATAACCGATGTGAAAAATTAGATAAAATAGATTTTTCATGTCAGTTCTTATATAACTGACGTAAAAAAATAGTGAAAATGTATTTTGACGTCGGTTATATAATAACTGACGTGAAAAATCAATTTTTAGATATATTCACGTCGATTCTAAAAAACCGACGTGAAAAAGGGCGATGTAAAAAAAGGTTTTTGTACTAGTGATAAGAAGATATAAGGTCAAAAAATGAATATAAATAGTAATTAAACAAGTTTTGTGTCACAAAATGGTTCAATGGTGCCTAATCCATAACTACCCCAAGCCCGCCTCCAATAGGCTAGGGGCAGACAACAAGCACTGAGTAGGCACATCACAACAATAGGAATCATTAGCCTAATATACCTATAAAAACAAACACATACCCAAGACTATAAAATTCTAAAATTTAAAACTACATAAACTAATGCATGCATACATCTATGATCCCATAATCAGAGTACAAAAGTAAAGTACTAAAAGCGATAAAAGATACAAATACAATCTCAACCAAAAATTGCAGAGAGTCCAACTTACACCAAGGGTGAAAAATACTATAAAATAAAACCACCTATAAAATACCTCATTCTTTAAATCTCACTATATTCTCCACCATCTCCCTTTCCTCCCAAAACACCATCAAATGGGTCGTCATCTATATAAGAGGTGATATGTGTGGGCAGAGCACATGCATGGGTGAGTATAAAAATACCCAGTTGGACACCCAAAAAACACTAAATGTGAATCATCAAGAATAGTCATATAATAATGATATATAATTCAATGCATAAACAATAAAATCTATATATACTCGGGAAGGACACCACACCTCCAGTTTGTCACAACCAAAATTTCTGCCACAGGATTTTTCTCGAAGTAATTCTTATTCTAGGATAATACACTTCCCAAGTTATACCTTCATTGTAGACACTAATCTAAGAGGTCATAGTCATTAGGTCACACCCAAGATAGCTCACTTGTCCTAGAAGACCCTGAAACTTAGATAGGGGATCACACTCAAGACCGTTGGGAGCACCACAAACCCAATCTAGATCAACCTACTTTGTAGGGGGTCATACAGAAATGATACCATGAACCCTATTGATAAGGATAACTATATAGAGTATTAAAACCCTGATCAAGTAGGTTCCACTGATTCCATAATCCCCACCTAGGTTATAAAATGATAGAGGATCATACTCTGATCTCATAGAGGGACACCACAAACTCTATCTGAAACTCGTCCTCTAGAGGGGATCACAGTCCAGATATATGGATGAAATCCCACATTTTACCCTCAATGGGATGGACTAAGGGAACACACTCAATTTATAAGGGTCTCAACTAAATAAAAAAATGGTTCTAAAAAATCTCAAAGGTAATACACGGCATGTGCCGGGGGTACATGTAATGTCTAGCCAACCCCTTTTTTCTCATTTGGTGTTGGATCACACAGCATGTAAACCTTAAAATACATGGAATGTAAGTGATCATACATGGTGTGTATATATAACCCGTAACTCTTCCCATGTCATCTAGTTGTGGCCTTGTACACTGGACTATTCATGTGTACTCTGGCTATGTTTGTGTACAGGGGATTGTGTTTGTGTACTCTAGTCGTGTCCAGGTGCTTCGGCCTGCTCATGCATGTGTAACCACTAAGTTACATTCCAATCCACCTAGAATGAGTCACATGAAATTTTATAGTGTCACATAGTGTTTTATATTTAACTCTCCCTAAAAACCCTATCACCGTTGCCAGGGGGCCCACATGGCGTTTTATTCCAAATTACACATTGGGTAACCCTAGATTTTCAAATCTCATGGTTTCCTCTTCTATGACTTCCTATGTATTTCCAATTCTTCCATCCTCAATGAAGATTATATATCTGGGGTTAACCAACACTCTAGTTGATGGAGACTAGGATTATGGGTTTCTAATCCACTCAAAAAACTCCTTCATGCATCATCTGTAACCACACTGTGGAAATCGGGATGAACTGGAACCACTAATTTATTTTAATCCACCTTTGATTATCCCCTTTCATCAGTACACCTCAATCTCACCATCAATCATGACCCACACACATGGTATTGATCTGTTGCACTGAAAAATGGTCGTAGAATGATCTAATGTTGGGTAATCATTGAACCATGGGCCAATAAAAATTCACATGCTGAACGTGAAAAGAAACGGGGGGATAAATCCATAAGGCACAATATGTGAGGAATTAACCTCAGTATTTTTTCATTCAGCCTCGATCCATTGTTGTATATTTAGATAAATGAAGAGGAAAATAATCAACGAACAATTTAATCAACCATTAATGTGTGAATCAGTTTTTGTTCATGGAATTGATCTGCATTCAAAATGGGATAATGAATGGGATGTAAATCACAAGTCAAACATTATACCTATAGTTTGGATCAATCATTGATGAAGAAAATTTCTACATTGTCATAATTGGGGAGATTCACAAAATATGTTTGCATATAGACCTCGATCTAATGTGATCTGATGTTTTCTTCCAATGAACCTTCATAGCCTCCTCTATAAAGGTTCCTCTCAATCCCTTAGTTATGTGGATCACCCTAGGGTTGAAGCATAATGGTGTTTAAATAGATTATTTTAGTTTCTATGTAAAATAAAATAAAATAGATCAATTAATTTATTTATTTTTTAAATTATTCATCCATGATAACTTCTTCACAAACGTTAAAAAATGATAAAGGTTATATTGTTCATAGGGTAAAACCCATGTTCTAAAATCAACGGTGCCCATGGATTTCTGATTTGATCCCCTGTTTGGAAGTTATTTATTTTTATCTGGAAAACTACAGGTGTATGATATTAATATATTTAAAGTATTTAAAAACATAATTCAATGAAGGCTAGGCCTTGGAATCTTACATCCTTTCAATGAATAGTTCGGAAAATAATCCATAAAATATTAAAAAGTAATACATGGAAAAATTAGAGTTGTTACATTCTCCCCACCTTAGTACTTTTCTTCCCTAAAAGAGAATATCCTACTCAACAATATAACGGTACTGGGATCACAACCGGGTCTAACACTTCAAGTTTATCTCCTAAATATTCCAATGATTCCATTGAAAATTCACTAGGGGAATAGATCATCTATGAAGGATCCTATCTTACCAATCCCAGATCTCCATCAAGTACCCAACAAATGTAAATTTATTCTCAATTTTCATCTCTCACCAGTCAATATCATGCAATGAGTCAACCATATACCTACTTATCTATGAAACATGGAATAAATCATGTACTTGTTCCAACTATGGTGGTAGAGCTAAGTGGTACACCACATCACCAACTCTACGCAGTATCCGAAAAGGGCCAATGAATCTCAGAGATAGATTTCTATCATGATAAAATCTCTATAATCCATGTCAGTGTGAGGCCCTTCAGAACACATAATCTCCCTCCTCTAACTCCATAGGTCTCCATTATCATTCTGCATAAGACTTCTGATGGCTCTATGCATCCCTCATCCTCTCTTGGATGATCAATACCTTCTCTGTCATAGCCTACACCAACTCTGGACCCATGAGTGTTGACTCTCCTAGATCATTCCAATAAATTGGTGACCTATAAGGTCACCCATACAAGGCCTCGAATGGTTTCGAACCAATGGTTCAATGGTATCTATTTTTTTATGCAAACTTGACTAAGGGTATATGATTCTCCCAACTACAGTCGAACTCTAACATGAAAGACCGCAACATTTCCTCAAACCTAAATGGACTACTTAGTCTGGCCATCATTCTGGGGGTAAAACATTATCCTTAAATGCAACTAATTTTCAGATACCTCCTAAAATTCTCTCTATAATCCTCACAGAAAGTGAGCATCACGGTCCAAAATGACTGACAAGGGAACTCAATGGAGTTGAACTATCTCTTACAGGTACATGTGTCCCAAGATCTCTTTTAAGGTCTACTCTTGAATGGTTAGAAAGTGGGATGAATTGGTGATTCAGTTTATGATCATTTGGATGGAATCATGTTCCTTGTACTTATGTGGTAAACCCATCACAAATTCCATGGATATATCATCCTACATCCACTATGTAACCTCAAGTTGTTGATCTAAAACCACTAGAATCTAGTTTTTAGCCTTCACAATTTGACAAGTGAGGCATAGAGAGATAAACATTAAAACACAACTCTTCATTCTTAGACACAAAAAATGACATTAGAGGTCTCGGTACATCTTTTCAAAACTAGGATGTACCACCAAAGGGGATGTATGAAACTCTGTCATCACCTCCTCATGTAATGTCAATGGTCCCATAGTCCATACACTAAAAAGAATAGCATGCTCCCCACCTTCAGAATGTCCATCAGAAGCATGTCTAGTGGATATCTTAGTATGTAAGGTCTCGTGATTGGTATCTCCATAATGAGCTTCCCTAACACGCTATAAAAGTGATGGGGTAACAGCCATTGATTGGATATATGAATTATCATCCTTATCCACTAAAGAAAACTATAATGAGGCTAAATAATCTGACACCTCGGCTAACAATTGAGAAAAATCTCTCCTACTAATGGAATCTTCCACCACATTCCCCTTCATAGAAGTATAGACAATCTTGAAGTCAAATTCCTAGAGGAGCTCTATCCATCACCTATGTCTCAAGTTAAGATCCTTTTGAGTGAAGATATACTTGAGAATCTTGTGGTTAGAGTGGATGATAAATTTGTCACCCATCAGGTAGTGTCGGTACATCTTTAGTACAAAGATGGCCACTACTAGCTCAAGATCATGGTTCATATAGTTCATCTTATGTGGTCTCAACTAATGTGAACCATAGGCAATCACCGCCTACCTCTACATGAGAACATAATATATCATGTCCCCTAATGCATCTTAGAATACTACATACTTGACACCCTCCTATAGAAAGATCAATATGGTAGAACTTTTCAATCTCTACCTCAACTATTAAAAACACTACTAAAAGATTTTTTTCCGCATTAAAGGATTCCACTTCTAGGTCAAAGCTGTCAAGGGTGCTTCCACTCAAGATAAATTGGGTACAAACCTCTGATAGTACCCAACCAACCTAAGGAAACTCCACTCCTCGGTAACTCACTTGGGTGGATCCCAAGCCAGAACTTCTTCAAACTTAATTGGGTCCACTTCCACTCCTACCTATGAGATGATGTTTCCCAGGCATTGGAACTATTGAATCCAAAACTAACCCTTTGAGATCTTACCATAAATTCAGTGCTCTTAGAGTGTTTTCAGGACTATTCTTAAGTGTCTTGCATGATCTTACTCATATGTTTATTACACTTAGGATATTTTTGATGAATACCACCAAAAAACAATCTAGTTAAGGATGAAAGATCCAGTTCATGAGTCCTATGAACACTATTGGGGTGTTCTTCATGCTGAAGGAAATCACCAAGTACTCATATTAATCGTAGTGACATATGAATTCTATCTTCAGTGTATCATCATACCGTACTCATAGCTGGTGATAACCTGATATGATTTCAGTCATTGAGAATTATTTATCCCCTATAAACTGATTAAAGAGTTCATCGATCCTTGGTAGTGGATATTTATTCTTCACAAACACCTAGTTCAAGTGTCGATAATCTACACATAACCTCAAGATCTTGTTTTCCTTCATAGAGAACAACACTGGGGCTGCTCAAGGGGAAAAATAGGGTCTCAAAAATCCCTTCTCCCACAATCCCTCAAAATTAACCTTCATCTCATGAAGATCTATGGATCCAACAGATATGTTGGTGCAGATATCGAGGTCATCATGAGGTGTAATTCAATGCAGAAGTCTAGCTCTCAATGGGGAGGTAAGCCTAGAACTTCATTACAAAAAACATCCTCATAATCCTCTACTTACAATGAAACTATTATTCCATATCATCCACTACTCCAAGAGTCATTCTAGCCAACTGGTGAGTAATCAACTACACTCTCATATGCCTGATCTGATCCTACTCTGCCAAGGTTTCCATTTCACCCACAAGGGAAAACCTTATCTAATAAATGCAGACACATCACATCCTCTTCCAAAAAAAATTAAATATGGGAATGAACTGTGGATAGCCAGTCTATACCTAATATAAAATGATAAGGCCTCATCACTACTATAAAGATATCCCATAAAAAACTCTTACCTATAAGCATAAAATTGAACTGTCAGTGGATGTTTTCAATCGCTAAGTCACCTCCTTTTGAAGTCTATTAGCACAAGGATCAGGGTGATGGCTCAACTAAAATATCTAAGTATCAAACCAGATAATTGTAAATAAAAAAATATTCTCACCTATGTCTACCAATATTATAGCTAAGGTAGAAAGTATACAAATCTTACCTCATATCATCCTTGGAGACTCAGGGTCATATGCCTCTATATCCTGCAGCTATCCTCATCCCTAACCACCGGCTCCTTGATCCTATAATGGACCACTTGGGGGTGGTAGTGGTAATAGGTCAAACCTCCAACCTCCTCCTGGTACTCTACCATCCCCTCTGCGAATTCTTCTACCCTACGTACCACACTACTCCTTTGTCTTTGGATCAACCATCTTCTGATCAGTTGTATGATGGGATATAAAATCCCATATAATATGACCTTGATCATCATAGGAGAAATGATTCATCTCTCTAGGTTGACTTGAGCCATCTTGAGAGTTGTGCTCTACTAGCCCTCTATGTGTGGATCATCTCCTAAAGCACCTAGCATGCCCAAATCCCTATGACTACCATTAGCTACCTGCTGCAGAGGTCTCAGCTCTTGGGTTCCCACTACCAGTACCCACTATCAGTGCCTACTCTTCTAGGAATATCACCACCTCTAAGGAATTTTTAAGAACCCTAAAATAGGCGGGAATACATCGAGATATCACTGAATCCTTGATATCCCAATGTAATCCATGCTCAATGTTCTGTGCTCTAAAGAAAAAAAGTCACCATATCCATGGAGTATCATGAGATATTAGTGAATCACATTGAATACTTCTCCATATTCATATTACCCTACTACATAAAAAGATTCTCTTGGATATGAACTGAATAAAAATAGTTGTATTAAAATCCTCCCTGAAAGGATGCTAGATGTATGACTTGGATATAGTTGTCATGTCATGTGACTGAGTCACTAAACTCCACCATCACCTAGTGGATCCCTAAATAAGACTAAATCTATGGTCCTCCATCTAGTCTTCAGCAATCCTTATAAGGTGGAAAACTCAAGTGACTACCTATAGCTAGTCCTCATCCACTTAGGGGTTTGGATTACCCCAAAACCTAGGAGGTAGCTACCCTCTAGAACTCATGTAGTACAATTAGCCTGAATGCATCATCATATAGCACTTCCAACACTAGATACTTCTTAAAGGGTGGTTCTAAAACCACCCGGAGGTGCAATCATCAGTACATGCCCTTATACTGAATCATAGTCACTCAGTGAATCATCCTTGTGATCATGCAGTGGAATTCTAGCTAGTTTTCTCCATGAAGGCATCCTAAAATAAAAAATATTTACCGAAATAAAAGAGTATAACTGGGGATATGACTCAATAATTACTTGGAAATAACAACTCATTATTATATGATTCATTATATTTCTTTTCCCTACAACCAATTTCTATATGTACCAAGTTAAAATGAAGGTGATTGTAGTTATAGTGTATGGATATGTGAGATGTCTCACTAACACTGGATTTCCTGGCCTAAAATATGAACTCAAAACACTTTAATTTTTTTCCATAAAATCCAAACCAACATCACTAACCCCAACCCTAATGTAGAACTGAATCCACTAATACCACTCTGTCATGATCCAGTCCAACAGGTCCTGAACCGTAACTACCCCAATCCCACCTCTAAAAGGGAAAGGTCTAGAGACTAGTTTTGAGTAGTTATATCACATAAATGGGAGGAATTGTCCTAATTTACATGTACACACACATATATCCCCAATCATGTAAAATGATAAAATGTAAAATAACTTAAACCAATGCATGCATACATCTATGATCCCATAATCAGAGTCAACATTAAAGTATTGAAAGAGGTAAAAGGGAAAAATACAAGCCCAATGAAAAACTATAGAGAGTCCAACCTTCTCCAAGGGTGAAGACAAATATTAAATGAAACCACTCAAAAAACACAATGGTCTATCAAAATCAAGATATGATCCACCAGCTCCATGTCCTCCTAGGACACTTTCAATTGGGTTGTCATATGCAAAATACATGACACATGTGGGTAGATAAAATGTAGGGGTGAGTATAACAATTCCCAGTAGGACACCCCAAAAATTATAAACATGAAGAATCAATAATATTCAGATCATAAAAATTATATAGCTATCAATGCATAAATAAGAAAACCTATATATACCCAGCAAGGACACCACACCTCCAGGCGGTCACAACTAAACTGTTAACCATATGATTCTTCTTGAAGAAATGATCATTCCAATAATATTCACTCCATAATTTGTTCCATAAACAAATACACTCATCCAAGTTGTCATGATCATTGTACCCCACCCAAGAATTCTCACTAGTCTTAGAATACCCTGATACTTACATTGAGGATCACACCCAGGACTGCTGGGGGACACCACAAACCCAATCTAGATCAACCCTCTATCTAGGGGATCATACTCCAACAATACTTTGAAACCTACTAAAATTTCCTTATAGATATAGGATCAATGATTATTAATATGAGGGATGGATTCTGATCAAAAGAAAGCTTCGCGTGTGCCCTCAGGTTTTCAGATTTTTCTGACCATTCCTTCTTCACCTGGAGCCCACTCCTTTCTAGAGATCCTATATCTGATGATCTTTGATCCTAGATCGTGTTCTATAGGTTCTCCTCCACCCCTTAAAGCCTAGTATCATCTCCACTTGGATCCTCGCTCTGTTCTATACTTCAAGGAATCTTTGTGTCAATCAACTTTTGACCCTCCTCCCTCCCACTTTCTGAATACCCCCTTCCCTCTTTGACAGTTTTGATGGATGGATCCTATATGGATTTCGATGACCATGACACGACCATTAATAAGGTGATCTATTGCCTCAATTGGACCTTAATAGTGAGCTTTAGTTTGGTGAGACCTCTGCTCCCGGTCTTCCAACGTATCGTGGATTTCTGGGTCTTGAGGGACCAGTCTCAGATCTCAGTGGTTCATTGCGACCCCTTATGTGTAGTTTTGGCCTCAAACATGGCCTTCTTCCATGACTTGGTGAAAAGATACTTGCACATCTAGTTTTTAGCATTTTAATCTCTCACATTGGTCGATGGAATCTCACAAGGGTAGGGAAGGCTTGTGTGCTACTGTTTGGATTATCCTTCTCGGTCTCCCTCTAGCTTTCCATAATTGCAGCTTTATAAAGTCCATTGGAGACTATTTATGAGGTTTTCTGCTTGAAGATGATCATAAACATTGTTTTTATGATGCAATGGTCCCTCACATTTGCATATATCTGGATATATTCATCCTCCTATTGAACCAAATCTCCCTTCGGGTGTAGAACACGCTAGAGTGGAACCTGGATATCATCTATCTTATGATCCCAAGGTATTGTTCTTTTTTTCTGCTTCAATTAAACTCTATGTTGGTGTGAAGTAAGCACTTTAAGGTTCTTATATAGGGGATGATCTCCAACCTTATTCCAACAACATCCCTCATGCTTCTAAACTGGGTATAGATCTGAGAGCAGAAGTCAATCATGTAGCAGGATCCTCTCTTCATCTCATCTCTTCACCTCTAGGTCCAAATCTGACCCATGCATCAGTAGATCTCTTACCAAATGAGGATGGATATTCAAGTTTGGATCTGGTTCCTTATACCCATGTGTCTTCTTAACCTGTGTCAGCAAATCTCTTATCCTCCAATAGTATCCTACCCCAGCGACTCAGTGATGTTTATGTTGTAGAGGAGGATATAAGATTTCTTATCCCAATAATAAGTCTCTACCCCTCCTCTTAGGAACCCCCTCCTCCTTTCCCATTATATAGTGTAATATAATATGTTCAGGAGCTCCCAATAAATGACATTCAGCCTCTTCCTCTTGCTCCTCCCATAGGTTGCCTCCAATCAGAATATCCTAGACCCCTCTGAATTACTGAACCTAATTCTATTGAAAGCTCATTATCAGGCATCCAAAATCCATCCTTAAAGTCACTTTCCAATGAGATGAAAAGGATGAATTCCTGAACATATATCTTATCCACTCCTCCAGACACACTTCCTTCGAGGGATCCTACTGGCATTTTTACGATATCCAGATCGAGACAATTTTAGAAGTATTCCTCTCCTCGCCTGAATGTGCTTAAAATTCCTCAGTCCAAAGCTAGGTCATATCTATTTTAAATGGATCCCATATTTATTTTTAACTCTTGTGTGCTTGTTTCTAGGGTTAATATAGATTAAATAGCTTTAAAGATCAAAAATAGTAAGGCCGCTCTTGTCACCGTCATTGAGAACAAACAAAACTTGTCCAAAATCAAGGAATTTTCCCATAGAATGAATTTTAATGATGGAATGCATGAAGACCCCATAAATCACCACATATGGATCTTTTGGCACAAAAAATATTAGTGTATATGGTTCATACTGATGAGAAATTCATCACTACCAAATTAACCCCAAGGAACCAATAGTCTTCTCATCTCGTTCGTCTATGGAAGTTGTGATGCCCACAAAAGAGAATGCATATGGAAAGGTCTGAGTGGGTTTGATTAAGGAAAATCTCCATGGATTTTCATAGGGTATTTCAACTTTATAGTAGACCCATCATAGAAGAAAGGAAAATAAAATTACCACCAAAAGGAAATCCTGGACTTTTCCCAATTCATGGCTAGCAAGGGTCTTATAGACATGGGATGCACAGAAGACCGATTTACTTGGAGTAACAACCAAATAGGAGTTCATTGTTAATGGATATATATTGATCAATGTTTCTCCAATATTAATACTATCTCAACCTACCCTAATTCCAAAGTAAACGATCTGGTTTTAGTTATCTCTGACCACTCACTACATTTGGTTACCTTACCTCCCAGGTGAGGGAATTGAGAGAGTTTCAGGTTCTACCGGTAGTGGACCAACTTACCAGGTCATCACCAATATGTTAACGATTCTTGGAGGGGTCCTACCTAGGTTAATTCTTGGATTGGGTTTCATAAAAAACTGAGAAGCCTCAAGAATAATCTCTAAGAATAGGCCAAAATTCACCCATCTAATGATCAGGAATTAGATGTGATCACTAAGGATATCACCAAACTTAAATCAAGTATGGAAGTAGAGTAGAATTAGTTGGTGTTTGAAGATATCTCCAAAAAAATATAGGATATAGGATATTATTTTGAGACAATAACACATGGATCGAGAGACCTCAAGAACCAAATGGTTGTGTGAAGGTGACAGGAACACTGATTATTTCCACGACTGTATAAGGGAGAAAAGGTTTCTAGTCAATCCTAACATTTTTATGGAGGATGGATCCTATTTAGAGGACCAATAGGTTTTTGGGAACATAGACCCCTCTTTATTTAGTGACCTCCTTTCTAGTCCCAATATGTGTATTCCTGATCGATATCCGAGAGGCCATTATAAGATTTTGGACATGATCCTGAACCTTGTGACCAGACAGGACAATGTGATTCCAGAGATAGCCCCTAAAGAGAATGAAATATATATGGATATGTTTGACCTGAATCTAGAGAGTTACCCAAGAATTTAAATCTTCCCTATCTCATTTTATAGAGCCTCATGTCCTATGGTTAAAAATGATATTTTTATTGTTATTCATGACTTCTTTTGTGGGGGGTCTTAATTTGTGTAGCCTATGCTATTACCCTTGTCCTCATTCCCAAAATTAAGGATCCATCTTCCCTCTCCCACTATAATATAGTGAGTATGTGTAATTTCCATTATAAAATTTTGGTGATCATCATCAATAGAAGGATATCCATGCATCCCCCTCTTCATATCTTCTCAGAATATCATGGATTTGTAAAGGGCTGATCCATCCAAGGGGTCATAGCTTGCCCCAAGAAATGATTAGAGATATAAAATTCAAGAAATATTCCTCAAACATGGATATAAAATTGGATATGAACAAATCATATGATATAATTGAATTTAGATTCATCAATAAGGTGTTCACAAGTATGGGTCTCTCCCCCTGGGGCTCTGATCTTATTTTTAGGTGTTTCAACTTCTCATGGTTGGTTGCCTCCTTTATATGGAAAAATCCTGGATTATTCAAAGCTAATTGTGGATTAATAAAAGGTAACACTATATCCCCAACTATATTTATCCTCACCCAGGACATCCTCAACCGCCTTATTAATAGGAGTGTGCTCAATAGCGATATTCTTCCCTATCGGAACAGATGGAGTACCCTCTCTATCTCCAACCTCATGTTTGTATAAGATACCATTATTTTCATGAATTATTTAAATATATTAGTGTGACATATTAGTATAATAGTCAATGAATATTTCCACTATAGTGATTAGGTTATCAAAAAAACTAAAATAAGGCTCTATATCTCAAATAGATGGGTGGCTGGCCGGGTTTCCTCCTTATGCCATAGCCTAAGAATTCATAGAGGAAGCTTCCTCGT
Organism: Viscum album; assembly: GCA_963277665.1. Classification (NCBI taxonomy): domain Eukaryota; kingdom Viridiplantae; phylum Streptophyta; class Magnoliopsida; order Santalales; family Viscaceae; genus Viscum; species Viscum album. The sequence continues at coordinate 528,772,180 of OY728150.1, forward strand.
GTATTACTTGGGCACACCTTTTATCTTTCATAAGGATTCACATTCAATAATTTGACCACATTTTGATCAAGATTATGGGTAGGATCCTTAACTGTAAGAATATATTCCTTTATTTTTGGGGTTGGATTGTGTTGGTTAACAGTGTCTTATTGGATATTCCTATACATGCATTGGAATCTATCAAAGTTTTGAAGGGTGTTTTTAACACCGTTGAAAAGATCCTCACTAGTTTTATTTGGGATTTTATGTCCAAAGGGAATCCTCATTGGACCTATTAGTCCAAAATGGAAAATCTTATCCAGGAATAAGGGGTCGATATGAGGAGTCTTCATGACACTCTTCATTGTATGAATGTGAAGCTAGTGTGGGAAGTCATAGAAGAGCGCATCCTATGGGGAAGGACCATGTCCATAAGATGAAGTGAATACGTCGATGTTATGAGTATCCACAGTTCCCTATTTTGTACAATGATCTCAGCCCTCATCCTAACCTTACATCCCCTCACTTGTTGGATTATAGGGAAAGGTGAAATCTCCTTCTATCACCATAATTGGGAAGGATCAAAAATTGGATTTTCGGGATGTCCATCATATAATATAACTTTCAAGGAAGCTAGAAAATACAAAAAGTTTATCAATTTCATCCTATATAAATAAAAATAAGGTACCTTCAACCTCATTGAGATGAATTTGGACCCTAATAAGTGTGTTTTTACCCCCTCTACTAAAGGGGCCTTTTCTACCAGAGACTTCCATAGGGTAGCCTTATCTTAAGGCATTCACGATAGATAGAATGATTTAATATAGTGTAAAAAAATTCATACTATGTATAACATTATAACCTAAAGAATAATAACCATTCTATCCCTACAGATGATAACATTCAGAAAGTCGGCATCTACCTTGTCTCAAGGTGTAATTGTTGTAAAATCCATAAGGAGGAGAGCTTGTATCATATCTTTTTTGAAGGAGACTGGGTGCACACCATTTGGAGCTTCTTTTGTGAGTTTAAGGAATTTTCAACTTAGGAGATTTATGAAGTTCCTTTCCTAGACCACTGGTTCTATGGAGTGAGTGTTTCAGGTCTAGAATGAAGGGCCCAGGCGATTATCCTAAGTGTTGGGTGCTGGTGCATATAGAAAGTAAGAAACAAGGACCGTTATGAGGAAACCCAAACTACAAAGAGGAATACATTATAAGAACAAGGAATTCTATCATTTATATGGTTCTTCTTCTCAACAATGGGCATGATTCACCTACCCTTAGGCTGTTATAAGTGTGAATTCCCTTGAATCAACCCTCATGCAATTTCTCCTAGGGTCACTAGGTTCGATGGATTCCTCCCCTCAGGGGATTTAAATATAACATCGATGGATCCTGTGTATTAGGAGACATGAAAGGTGGGGGGTTTCTCTTGATTCTAGAGGAATAGTTTTCATGGCCTTTACTACCCACTTTGGTTGCGGGAACTCCCTACAGGTGGAAGGAAAGGATATGATTTCTGTTTTGGTCCTATGCAGCCAAGGGAACATCAATTTGACAGATGCAGAAACCCACTCCATAATTCTATATATCTATCTACAAGAAATAGTTGAGATCTCATGGTCCATTTCTTATATCATTACAAAGTGAAAATGATTCCTTAGAAACAAAATTTATGTGTCTCACACCTAGCTAGAGGGTAATAGTGTTTCGTATCACCTTACCTTCATGGTGTTCCAAGACTCTAGTATTCCCTGTTTTACAAAAATTAACTCATTAAGTCCATAGGGGGTTAATATATTCATAGGGGATGCCATCAATCTTTAATACTTTAGACCTCCCTAGGTCCAGACATATTTATTTGTTTCTTCCTCCCTTCTATTTTTAAATAAATAAATGATTATGTTGATGAGATGGAGGATCAACTCCCTGCTCAAGGTGGTCATGAAAATTACAACAACCCCACCTAGGGTAAAAATGATAGAGGATCCCACTTAGGTCTCACAAAGAGATTCCCCAAACTCTATCTGAGACTCATCCTCCTGAGGGGATCACAATAAAGATATGTGGATGAAATATCACATTATACCCTCAAGGGTATAGACCAAGGGATTACAGTCAATTGATACTAGTCCAAACTGAAGAAACTAAGGGATCTAAACATCCGCCAAGTGGGTACATGGTGATTACTGGGGGTAAAAAGCATGTACATCCAACCCTCGGTGTTCCTATGTGGTGATTCCTAACACATCATGTAAATATCGTAATACACAGTGTGTAAGTGGTCATACAAGGCATGTAGTGATCACCCAGTACTATGACTATGTTGTCTAGTTATTCCCATGAACATTGGGCTATGTTCATATACTCTAACTATGTCCATGTATAGTGGACCCTATCCATGTATTCTCGTTTTTTCTGTGTACTCCAACCTACTCATGCTTGTGTAACCTCCAAGTAAAATGTTGATCCACCTAGCATGATTCATAGGCTATGTGGCAGTTTCACATGGTGTGTTATATTCAAATCACTATGAAAACCCTAGGTTCATTTCCAAGGGGTACCACATAACATGTAATTATATATTACGCATCATGTAACCACCATTTCATTCTACATGTTGTGGCTGCCACCATCCATGCCAGAGATTTTATATCCAGATCCAGGTAGTACTCTCATTTCCTGATATTGGGATTCAGAGTTTCAAATCTACTTGAGAAATTCCGCCACATGTTGTATGTATCTGCACCATAGAAATAGGGAATAATGGGAACCTCCAATACATTCTGATATACATCTGATCATCCTTCATTATCATTATACCTTGATTGCACTATTGGTCATGAACTGCACCAACGATATTAATATGTTGCACTAAATAACTGTCATGTAATGATCTTATGCCCGTAAATCATTGAACCATGGGCCAAAAAAAATTCCCATGATGAATGTATGAAGAAATTGGAGGATAAATCCATAATCCATAATATGTGAGGAATTAACCTCATAATTTTTTCATTTGAACTCAATGCTTTGTCGTAGATTTAGATGAACAGGGAGGAAAATAATCAACAAATAATTTTATCAACTGTAAATAAACCAACAGTCGATGTGCGAATCAATTATTATTCAAGGAATTGATCTTTATTCAACATGAGATAAATAGAATGATGTAAATCAAAAATTAAATGTCATGCCAAGATTTTGGATCAATCCCTGATGAAAAATGGTTATGTATTACCGTCATTGGTGATATCCATGAAATCCATTGGCGCATGATCCTCAATCCGATGCAATCCAACATCATATACCAATGATCCTCTACAAGCTACCATACAATGGGCCCTATAAATCTCAAGTTTATAGTTATAACCATGTTTAATTAGAGGAGTTTAGTTATTGTGTCAAATAAAAAAATCAATCAATTTATTTATTTATTTTATTAATTATGTGCTCATGACTACTTCTTCACAAACGCCCAATATTGACCAAGGTTATGTCATGCCTAGGACAAAACTAGTGTTTTTAATTCATTGGTGCCCTTGAATTTTTGATCCAATCCCCAATTCAAGAGTTATTCCATTTTTTCTGAAAAATGACACCGGCATGATATTAATATATTTAATATAATTTGAAAATTAATTCCAAGAACATCGGGCCTCAAAATCTCACGTTGTCTCGATTCCTAGATCCAAAAAAAATCCACATAGTATCCAAAATCAATACATGAAAAATTATAGTGATTATATTTTGATTCATTTCTAACCCTTATCATTTTATTTTAACCCCCCGGTAAACTAGTTTTTACCCAAACCGCGGTAAATGATTTTTACTGTTTCCACTATTCTTTAAGGTCAAAAATTAAATTTACATTGTTATATAATATAAATAATTCTAATTCAAAATATGTAATCCTTTTTTCAAATTAAACTCACCTAAGTGACGTGATTTAATTTAAAATTAACTTACAGACAAGTTAAAAAATAGTTTTCCAAAAGAAAAACATTCAAAAGTCGAAAAGGTTTTTATACCAAAATTCAACATGAAATTGATTCCAATTAACAAATTTGGATTAATTATTATATAATTGAACTGATTTTAATTTTAATCCCACATTAAAATAAAATTTTTCTTGTACATTTTTTAAATGAAAAGTCATTTTTTAATAAAATTCGGTATTTTTCACTATTCGTTGAAAAATGAAACATTTCCAAAAAACAAAAAATTCACAAACAAGATAATTTTGTTATGATGATTTAAAAAATGAAGTTAATTTTATAAAATAAATTTTCTAAAATTTATAACAATTAATTTTAAAAAAATCAGCAAGGTGTGATGGAACCACTTTTTAGAAAAATAGAGTTTTTTAGAAAACATTTCTTTTCCTTTAAAATGTTTTTTATTTTATTTATAATTAATAGATAACCATTAAATTTATTTCATACATGTTTAAATAATATAATTTTAATAATTTAGGTATAACTATTTATACCCAACAATGTAATGACAAGGATATAACGGCCATGTTTAAATAGTAGTATTTTAATAAAGTATCATGTTTTATTTAAACCCAGTGTTGTATGCATCACAAGATATTTAAGAGATTGAATTTATTCAAAAATATATATTTCATAGAGACTTGGGATGTTACATTATATTTTTTCTTGGTGTTTCATGTCATATACGCTATCGAACATGATGTTCCTCTTTTAGAATCTCAGGGTGTTACAAGATAATATCCCAACTATTCTTACTCTTTCCTTTCAATCACCTATGTAGTTGTGTCTGAAGTATTTTTTAGATTTAACTTCATTAATGTTAGTTCTTCAATATCTACTTTTTTGATTTCTCAAACTTCACATGAGACCTATTGTAGATAGTACCCAGTCTCATTTGGTAGTACATATCATGTAGCCTTGATGATCAGCTACCTAATTAACATATATTAAGGGGATATTATAATGAATTTCAATATCCATGATCTCAAAAAAATTGTCTTCATCTAGATTTGCCATTTACAATGGTTATAGCTCACACATCATCCATTAACTTTACCCAAATCATGTTAACAAAAAATACAAATTTATCATCATGAATCCATTTGGGCACTTCATATAAAAAGTAGATAAGTTTTTTATTATCCTTTTGATTTTTATATTGAAATATTTCTGTACTATTTAAATAAAATAAAAAAATATATTTAAATATCAATTACTTATGATGAATATATTGTAGTTAGATGGATTTGAATATGATTTTTATCTATGTAAGTTACAATAACCAAAATATTCTTCACCTAATCACATTTTTTGATTATGTTCAATTACACTACTGCCATTTAATTATTTAAAATAGGCCTTATTAATCATTAGATAATACATATAAATTAAAAAATCATTATCATAAGGAGAAAACATTTAAAATATATACCAATCATGATTTTATAAGAATATATATTTATCTCATGGATATCATCTCATAGACCATAAATATGTAGTTATGTAATTTTATCGACCAATAGTTGGGAATAATAACATAGAAATGATTAGAAGTAATGGGATTATATTTAAATGAAACATCATTATTTTATTCCATTATACAATAAAAATAGATTTCATCATTTAAATAAGTATAAAAATAAACAATTAAATATTAGAGAAAACTATTCAAAAAACATGACTAATGGATATAATATGAAAACCATTAAAATGGAAAAAAATTAAAATTTTGTAATTTGTATAAAATTGGTGTATTTTGATATTTTTATATAGTATCTCATATAATGATTTTTATATCATATTTTATAACAATATATATTGATTTAATGTTGATCATTTTTATTGTGGAGTGAGATTTAACCATCTAACTATTTTTTAATCAATGACTTTTATGGATGGAAACTTTTATATATATATTTATAGGACTTACACATTCAACATTTCTTTATCCTATTTTCAAAAGTATATGCATGATATTATAAATACACTAAAGTATAAAAAAATCATTTGTTAAAAGTTTCATTTTTTATAATATAAATACTATTTTGTGAATCTTGATTGGTTTTTCCCCAAAATGTTTACCTATTATAGGAGAATAATTATTATCCTTATACAACATTCTTAACTAAAACGTTCCATTCTTGTTATACAAAGTCTTTGTATGTTTATTTTTTAGTCCTACCCTTATTTTTAAAATATATAGTTTGAGTATTAAAAAAATATTTTATAAGTAGGTGCAAAATTTGATATTTACAAGAATGATAAATATTGATGACATAAATGGAATACCAAGAATCTAATACCTAGATAACATGTCTTGATTTAGGGATTCCATAAGTCCTTTGGAGTGTTCTACAGTCACTAGAGACTAGTAACTAGTTTTGATGAATAATATGAATAATAAAGATGATTTTCCTCTAATATTGACCTAATCCCATATATGATATCACGTTTAGATAGTGGTGAACCATAATATGAAAATATCTCAAATAAGGAAAAGTACAAATTTAATAAACAAATATTACAATAAAATAATAAATCTTTAACTCTATATGACAAATATTTTAATTTTATTTCCAAACATTAAATGTAACAAACCATACCATAATAACCTAAATCCAGTTTATATTTAATACATAGGTTCAAATGAAATAATATCATGATACATATGATGCAAGAGTTTAGTAATATTTTATGATTACACACGAACATGATTATTATATTACATTTGGAAACTAAAATACATCATATGAATACATCAATATTTATTATTCCCCCCTGCTTATCCATTAATCGAACATACTAATTATCATGGATTCTATGAAAAACTAGAAACCAAAAAAAGTGGAGAGATAAAATACTCAGTAATGGGTAGAGTATAATGGAATCTAACATGAGACAAACATTACATACATAATTTAGTAGAAAAAAATAATAAACAAATTCAATATAAATTTTACCATGAGTATAATATGTTGATAGTTGTAATATCAATGTAATAAAATAATCACATAGATAATAATAAAAAAATATTATAGTAATGGAATTAATAATACTAAACATCATAAACATATTATCAAGGCCATAATCCAAAACATCATATATAAATTTTCAATGATAAAAAATACCAAAGTTATATTTCTCATGAGACCTGTTATAACATCTTGATGATATAAAATTCTAAGTCTCACTCATCATATAATAAGTCTAATTAATCCATCATATGAAAACTATATCTAAAAAATAAAATACATAATGTTAGAAAAGGAATCTCTTATATAATAATTCTTATATACTCAATAGTTTTCTATATAGAAAAATAATTATGAATTCAATCATAGTTTTTCTAATCGATGCAATAATATGGATATAAATGTGAATATCCATAAATAAACATTGAAAATATTGGTTATTTAAAATTTAATGGAATATACCACTATAAATGTAATTTTAATGGAGTAATAGTGTAGTGTACATTCATGATATAATAATATAAACAGATATTAGTTTTAAATTATAATTGTTTAAAATATTTAGAGATCAAAGCAAGGATAAAATACCCTCTAAAAATTTGACTATATAACACATATATTTTATTCTCAATAAGGATATATAATTTCCTTAAGGAGAAACTTCTAGATCAGTATGCTTTGATAAAAAAGGTCAACCTACACCAAAATAATTTTTAATCCACTGTAGACCTAATAAAAGATCCATCAACTACATTATAGTCATTATTCATTATAAAAAAACACCCTACATAGAAAAAATACATCAACAATTCCATAAATAGATGGTATATATAAGTATTTTAATTATGTATATAGAAAACTTTTATTTATTATAAAACACAGGAAGATTTAGTAATGATAGAGAATATTAATCTCTTATTAATATTAAAATAATATATATATGATAATAGAGCATAAAAACATTCCATAGATTAATGTGGGGAATTGAAATATATAGTCAATGAGAAATACAAAAGAGGGTAAAAATCCTTACCGTACAAGGTAAATTTATAAAACTTGAGAAAGAACATAATTAAACCATAATAATTCCATGTAAGAACTATTTAGAGGGAAATTAAGAGGATAATAATACTATATAATATATAATTGAATCATGGGAAAAATATTCATTGGAAAAATATTCCATTGGTTCATTTATTATGGTAAAATGGGAGTGATTCTTATAATGCATAGGAGTGATAATAATTTATAGGGTTCTAGTGATATCACCTATTTGTTGACAATACATCTTCAAATTGAATTACTGAGGGTAAAAAGTGATATGATTGGGAGAATTATCATGCCCATAATTTCATTTTCAAGAATGAGACTCATGGTTTAGTTATTCTTATTATTATTCCTATATTACAAGTAAAAATCATTTAGATTTTTAGAATAATGGTAAAGAAATAAATTTCACATGGTTAGAACATGATTAGTGATAACTGTGTGGCCCAACCATATAGAGTGTATTAGAAATTTATAGAGGTTCCCACACGACTGGAACGTAGTGTATAAACCATTTAACTTCACCTGTATATCAAATTTCTACTGCATTGTTATCATGTATTTCACCAAATAGTTTAGGCTACCTAGTTTCATTAAAAATGTGAAATTATATTCATACTAAGGCTTGATTTAACTCAATAAATTCTCACTCTAAACCCATTCAATCCTTTTGGGTCAATATTTCCAAATATATTTATTATCCTTCCCCTACACTTGATATAAAGTATATTTTCATAATATTATTCAGTAAATAATCAAGTAAGTTTTTATACTTTTCCTCCTTGGTCCTTTTCATTACTTTTTAATGATTCACTTCATCTACTTTTTACCCTATGGTCTAAGGTTATTATTTTACAAAACTAATAGATAGGGTTCTTGATGTTTAGGCCCTCACTTTACTTTAAATGATATTTATTTACATATAATAGTATATTATAATCATTATATGGTGATTTCCTTGTTTTAATGTATGTGGTTATGTTTCCTTCCATTAGTTGAGGAACCATATTGCTTGACTATCATCAAGGATGATTTAAATTATTTCAAAGGGTTTTATGACATATTTGAGGACTAGTATATATGTTATAACTGTTTCTCATCCTTCCATGTTTATACGAGTTACCAAGGTGATTTCCAATATTGTTTTTTGTATAAAAATTTATGTTTCCTAATATATGATTAATGAAAATACTATTTAAATGGAATGGTTTTATGAAAAATATAAAATGATAATTCCTTAAAGTAACTTATGTTTTATGTGTAGGGATTATATGAAAATTAACTTCTATGATTGATTTTAATCTAGCTAATATATATAACCTAGTTTTGTAATCCACTCTTACTAATGGAGATGTCGCTAGTTTAGTATGAAACTCTGGCTTGTGTCTTGCACACAGTTTTAGATGTTGGATATATATTAGTTTAAGGATCCTAATAGTAATTAACTATACTAACTCTAGGGAATATTCCATTACTCTTGGTAAGAGATACATTCGTACTTATCAGTAATTGTGTCATGGTGGCTTGGGAATAAATTCAAGGTTGGGCTGGATTGGTTAATGAGAAATATGTTTACTAAAATAAATAATATTTGACATAATCCAATTAGAAACTAAAATAGTATTAAAACTCAATAACAATATGATGATAGTAATTTATTTTTCTTCTCAACATTATCGTAGGGTGGTTTAAATTTTTAGGTCATTTTAATATTAATCTTTTTTGAATTTATCATGGAAAAAATCTAAAAATATATCTAATATAGAGGGTCATATTTTCCAGTAAAATTTCTTTTTCATGTTCTATGGTTATTATAGAAGGGAAAGGAAGTTGAAGAGTAAAAATTTAGTTGAAATTTGACCTAAAATAAACAATATCATATTGTATTAAAATGTATTATAGTTATTTCTTGTGTCTTTTAAATTCAAAAAGGTGATCAAAGATATTTGGTGATCATTTTGGGGAAGATGTTGGTAGAAATGGATTAAAGAAAATGATATGGTTTTCTATATTCTATCATGGTTTAATTAAAAATGTAATAGTTTATTAGCATGTTGTAATGATGTTTTAGTGAAGCTATATGAATTTTGGGTGAGTATCTCATGATGTTTTGGATATAATAAATTTCATGGTTTATTTTGATGTGAATTTGTGATTTTTTTTGGTTAACATGGGGATCATTACCTATCATGGATTTATTATATAGATTCTGGAAATTTTCAAAAACATGTATTGGATTTATTTACCATGAAATGATAACATGTGGATAAGTTCATAATTAAATTTTAAATAGGTTATATATTATAATTAATTTATTAATAAATGCTATTATGTTTGTATCGGGTGTATAAAGATGAAATCCTATTGTGGTTTAGTGAGAAAAATCATTATTTTTTCAAACAAAACATATTAAAAAATATTAAAAGACTTCACAAACCTTGTTATTTTCTTATGATAGTTTTTTATAAACTATAATAGTCCGTAGGAAAAAACTAGAGATATATTTTGGTATCTTTAGAATCCTTTGATATATTTATCATTAGGAAATATTTAATTTGTGACCGGATCAATAATGTGTGAGATTCCTATTTTATATATATATATATATTCTTCTTAATGGACTATATTTTTCCTCTGTGATCTAGAGATTTAGTGTATGTTCATGGATAAGTTATGGGATTTCTTATTACATATAAGGATTTATAGATTTATATAATGATATTGATAAATGATTATATATAAGTTTGATCTTCGATGGGTTAGGGGATTTTAACTTCTCCATTTAGCATGCTTATTGAATTTTTATAGTCAGTTTAATGTTGTAAAGATTTAATTATTTGATTTAAATGATACTAATGAGATATTAACTAAATTTATATAATGTGTGCAGAGGCATAATCTTGACATAAAATAATAAATTAAATAGAAAGATATAAATTCAAGTAAGGAATCAGTAAGGTAATTATTATAGACTATTACATGAATATGGAGAGAGAAAATGGGGTTTATATTGTTGGTGTTTAATGTGTCTATTAGACCATTATGGTCCCTTTTATAGTGAATTATGTAGATTATGTTTTTATATTGTTGATTAATATTTTGATCCCTAATAATTATTATGTATATGTTGGAACCTAAGGTGAAATGAGTGTTTTTTTGATATATGGTGGTGTTATGCTATTTGAGTCTATGGATTCACTATGTATAGTTGAGGTATGTTTCATGGGAATATATGGGTATTAAGATAAATTTTTTATAGAAAAATGATGATTGAGGAGACTGTATTGTTTGATACATTGTAATTCTTCTCGTGTAGTGAATTATGGTTATATATTATGGTTAATGTTATAAATTAATATATTTGTTGTATTATCTGGAATTGTGTATATGTAATTGAATTATTTAAAGAATTATATTCATGATTATTAAAGTGGTTCTTAGTTAAATGTGGTATTTACTTATATATAAATGATTTAATGGATGTGTTATTCCCTAATGATAATGTAAAATAGGAATGTGTTCTACTTAAAATAGATATAATTTTTTTATACATTTATCACTATATAATTTTTTTATAGCTATAAGGTCATCTATGCGATATAAAATATTTTAGAAAACATTTTATTTCACATAATTGTACATCTATAATTATTAAAGATACAATTATTTTATTTTCATAAAATTGAACACGTGTATAAAATAAATCACACTCAATATTTTCCAATTATGAACAATATATTATTTCATTATGGTTTCATATTACAATGAAAAGATAAAATATGAATTGATATTATAAGATAGCTATATGGATCATAATTATTAGATATAAATAGATATATTGTGACATATCATTACTTTTTTCCAGGTAATCTGGAAACCTTCTTTAGATCATGCCTTGGTTAGGGTTTGTCTTGGGTTGTTTCGGGTGAAATTTGGAATATTTTGAAGGCTTTTTGAGTTGTGCACGGTTGGCACATGGTATTCCAAAACCATACACCCCCAATGAGAACCGTGCAACCATGGATAGTGAGGGTTTTCATGGTTAGTGCACTATTTAAAAAACCATGCACCTAACTAGTAGAAACTCCACACCATAGTATAAGGGTGTGTGGTTACAGTGCACCGTTTTCCTAACTGTGTCACCTTGCCTAAAAAACCATATGTGTGGAATTTTTTTATTCTAAAATTTTATTTTACAATACCAAATCCCCCGATTTAACCCTCGATAGACACCCACTCAACCTGAGTTAAATTCCTTGGCTATGAAATCTCTCTAGGGGTGATTTTGGATCCTCAAAACTAATCCTTTGGTGAATTAAATCACCAGTGGAAGATCTGATCCCTCTCTAATAAGTGGATCTCATATTATTTAATCTATCTCGATATCTCCTTCTTTCCCCTTAGAGTTTTATGGATCATGATATATTGGATTGATCTAAGCTCGATTTGATTTGATCTTGATTCTATATTTGATTTCTATATCTTTTTATCATTCATTATTCATTGTCTTTCCCATTGTGGATGTTGATCACTTGATTTTACTTGATTAAAGATAGGTGGTTTTATTTGAGATTTTTCATATAAATGAAACCTTGATTATATTGATTTGTTTGAAATATATTTTGATTGATTTATGAAAACCCAATTTGATATGATTTGTAATTGTAATTTAAAATGGAATAGATTTTGGGAAAAACAACCAATTCAAATGGAATTGGAATTTGGAGTGTGTTTTTAAATGTATGGATTTGATGAAATGACTTGATAATTGTTTTGATAAAAATGGATTAAATTTAAATAATTAAAATACCTAATTGGTTCTATATTGAAAGGGAATAAAATTATGAAAAACCATGTTTTGGTTTTGAAATTAAATTTTCATATTGAAAGTAAAATTGGGAAATTGAATTGTTAGTGATTATTTATTTGAAATGAGATGATTTGACCTTTTTCTATTGATTTATTGAGCACCTACGAGACTAGGTTGTTAGTGGCTTATTTGGGACAAGTATGCTAGGATGTTCATTCCATGGAAATGGATTGATGATGAAAACTCTAACAAAAACCTAGTCCAGCATATATTATCCCTAATTGGGTGTGGATGAGTCTTATTCATCTAGAGCATAAGGGATGTGTGTACACATATTGGTCACGATCACCGATATGATAGGTGTGAGGATCATATAATTAGAAACTAAAGTACTACAAGGAATATGACCATGGTTCTTGTAGTGATTGTTTTTATGATATATATTCCATTGATTATAGAATTTTTTTTCTTCATTCCAATTTATTTATATAAACTTTTTTATATATAATGTTTATTTAAGACATGTTTTAAATGCTTTTCATCCTTTGAAAAGAAGCGTGTTTTGTTCTAAATATATAAATGATATATATTTTATTGAGATATTTTATTTAAATTGAAATCATGATTTGTTTTATTATTATGGAATCTATTATGTAACACTAGGTGAGACCTTACTAGTCTTTATAGCTCACAACCTACCTTTTCCCTTGGGCATTTATGCTCGGTACAAGAAAGGGGAAAATGAAACTTGTAGGTGGTGTATATTATTGATCCTTTAGACTTTAAGTTGTTTATTTCATCTTATGTTGTGTGTATTTATACTTAGTACTTTGATGATGTACTTTTTTGTTTTTTTAATTATTTTTTCCCTATTACTTCCTCCCTTTTGAGTGTTGAGCATACTGACTTGTTACATTTTATCTTCTACTGTTTTTTAGAAAATTCATTACCTATTTTATCTTTGATGATGCATTATTCTAGGATCCAACCCATGGGGATTGGAAACTTTCTTTCATCTATGTTATCTTTGACTCAGGTATCAAGTACCAGGGTATCCAGTTTGGTTTGTAAGAAAGTGGTATCAAAGGTACAGGTTTAGAATCATTCCTTGATGTTGGTATGTAGTTTTGGATATCTTGTTTGGACTTAAGAGGTAGTTTTGAGTGGTTAGTTGTCTATCTCTCATTGTAAAAAACCTTAAGTTACCATGGGTGGTTTGGGAAAGGCATATTGAGGAATAATTAGATCTAATTTTAGTATTTTCCCTAATTTTGATTAAGAAAGGTTGAAATCCAAATCTTGATATCTTATCTGATGGGATTAATTTTCGTGTTTCTCATTTTTGAGTTATTGATCTGATTAATCTTATGATGTATTCAATGTTATTTGATGATGTTGTGTAATATCATGCCTCTGATAAGACTTTTGAATAGTCCCAAGGAGGAAGATTCTGGTGAATCATAGTGATTGGACCCTCCAGTGGACTATAATCTTGTTGATATTGTTGTACACATTGCCCAAGCTTTGGGATGGGCACCAGCACTTGTTCCCATTAAGGATCCAGTTTTGGAACCTTAAAAGGATGAATCTTAATATTGTTCTCAAGAGTTCCTTTACTAGAATACACCAGTATTCCAAGGCTCTAATGATACTCAATAGGCTGAGGATGGGTTGATAAATATAGATATTATATTTGATTTCTTGGAAATTATAGATTCTATTAAGGTAAAATGTTCCACCTTCAAGATATAAGGACCTATAAGGAGATGGTGGGACTCGATAGTGATGGGAAAATAGTATGAGATTTTGGATTGGAAGGAAATTAGGGTTATTTACACTAACAAGTTTTATTTAGACTCTATGGTACTAACTAAGGCTATAGATTTTTTAATACTCAAATAGGCTGACAGGATTGTGATGGAGTATATAAATTTCTTTATTAAGCTTATGTATTTCTCACCTGAGATCATGTCAAATGAGAATATGAAGACTCGATGGTTCGATATGGGTATTCTATTTTATATACATTCTTAGGTTTCTTGCTTAAACTTTCTTCTTATACGGACATGATTGATAGGTAATTGATGGTTGATCTTAATCTGGATTATATGTTAGGGTTGGAAGGTGTTTCTTTTTCTCCTAGTGTAAGTTCTATGAGTTTTTTTAGAGATAATAGGAATCGTGATGAGTATCATGGGGGATCTAGATAGCAGGCATTTTCTAAACCTTTTGTAGTTCTTGGAATAGGCCCTTTGACTTTATTCTAGTGTGGAAGTCATGGGTAGTCCAAATAGGTTTACACTAAGGTGGCCAAGATATGTATTTTCTATAGGATCTTATGGAACTTTCATACATTTTGTTATATATTTTCTACCCCATGAAGTGGAATAGGTATATCAACACCTAAAATTATTGTGGTGTAATCAAATTCTTCATGAAAAAGGGGTTCTAGACACATGCATCCATAATGAAGCTTCTTCATGCAATAGAAGAGTCTCCGGAGGAAGCTGATATAGGTCCAGAAATTGTGAGAGGTACAATCATTATATCTTTATCTTTAGTAACTAATTTATTTGATATTGGTGCATCTCACTCATTTATATTGACTCATAATGTGAACTTGATAAATATTACTAGGGATATTTTGTCTTATGTGATAGATATTACTGTGACCCTTAGAACAAAGAGAGAACAGGGTCTCTATTGACCTCTTTGTGTCTTCTCTTAATAAAATATTGGGCTTACTTGGGGTTTTCTAGTTCTCGACATGAAACATCTTGATCTAATTATCAAGATAGATAATATCATTGATAATAAGGATGGAATTGATTATTATCTTTGATGAGTATCCTTTACTATGCTCGATGGGGTGTGTCGTATCTTTTATGGAGAACAATACATGAGTCAAGTAGATTCAGAACATATTATCCTAAGTTGGGGAAATTAATATCAGTTTTCACTTTTGACATGGGGTGTGAATCTTTTATTGATGATCTCCATCTAGTTTTTATCTAGTTTCCCAATGTTTTTACTTATGATTTCTCTAGTTTCCCACCAGTAACAGAGGTAGAGTTTTCTATTTATTTAATTCCTGGTACTCAGCCAGTATTTATACCTTATTACCTCATGGAAGCAACTAAAATGAAAGAGTTGAAGTCTTGGTTTTATGATCTATTATATAAAGGATTTATACACCTGATTGTGTCACCTTGGGTGTCACATATTCTCTCTTCTAAGAAAAATGGTGGAAAACATTTCTTATGTGTTGATAACGTTAAACTCAATCAAGTTATGTTTAAGAACAAGTCTTTGTTTCTGCATTTAAATGATCTTTTTGACTAGTTGAAAGGGGAGAAGTGGTTCTTGAAGATTGATCTTCGATATGGTTATCATTAGATGAGAATAAAAGAATATGAAATTTATAAAACTACCTTCCAAAGTAGGTATGTACATTATGAGTATCATGTCATGCCATTTGGTCTAACCAATGCCCTTAGTGTCTTTATGGCTTTAATTGATAGGATCTTCCATGAGTACCTTGAAACTTTCATAGTGGTCTTATGGGTGACATTCTGGTTTAATATTAGTCTAAGGAGGATCATGTGCATCATCTGAGAGAAATTCTTGAATTATTGATAGATCACTAAATCTATGCCAAGCTATCAAAATGTGATTTTTGGATTTGGGAGATTAATTTCTTGGGACACGTGGTCTCAGAACATGTAATCTCAGTTAACCCTGAGAATATAAAAGATGTTGTTACATGGGAACAACCTTGAAATTTTTTTTATATTTGGATCTTCTTTGGTTTAATGGGGTATTATCATTGGTTCATAAATTATTTCTCAAAGTTCAATTCTTCATTGAATTATCTCACTCAAAAGGGAGTGAAGTTTTTTTGGGATGATAAATGTCGAAGTACTTTTGTTGGATAAAACATCTTAAGACATATACATCAGTGTTGACTCTTCCAATCTCAAGAAGTGATATTTGGTATTCTATGATGCATTAGGTTCAGGTTTAGGATGTGTTCATATGCAGTGTGACCAATTGGTAGCCTATGGCTCTCAACAGCTTAGTCCACAAAAGAAGTATTATCTAACCCATGATCTAAAACTCGCAACCATTATGCATTCTCTTAAAGGATACTAGAATTACTGTTTTAGATAAAGGTTTAATATCTATTATAATCAAAAAAACTTGAGTTATATATTCTTTCATAAATATTTTAATCTATAAAGATTCATTGAGTGGAATAACTGTAGTCTTTTGAATTTAACATTTCTTATACCCCAAGGAAAGGGAATTTCTTTGTTGATGATTTGAGAAGGAAACTTTCAACCTAGGTTGTGAAAAATAATCAGAAGAGTGGAAATTGATGGCCCTTTTAGCATAATTGTATTTAAAAGACTAGGAAGAGGAGGCTAAGGTTGAATTTTCCAATGTTCAGTTGACCTCATATCATCTCAATATGATTCTTAAGGAGAAGTATCTTGATGATGAGTTTTGTGGAATTTGGAACTCTCTTTAAGGTGGGGATACCATTTCTAGTTGTTCATCCTCCATGGATGATATCCAATGTTTATGGAACCAGAATTTTTTACCTTTTCCAATTAGAAAATATATGATGGTGGATTGCAATAATTCCTAGTGTTCTATGTATCTAGGAACCAAAAAGATATTCTATGACATGCGCTGTCAATTTTGATTTCCAGGTATGAGATGGGGCATTTCCAATTTTTTTATCATTATTATACTTTCCAACAAATCAAGGTCGAGCACCAGATACATATAGGTTTTCATCAGCCACTTTTAGTGCTAATTTGGAAGTGGTATGTGATTTATATGGAATTTGTAGTTGGGTTATTGTATACCCATAGAAATAAAAAAGTGATATGGGTTGTGATAAATAGGCTGACCAAATATTCTCAATTTATACCCATTTTTTATACAACCAAATTTTAGGAGTTAAGGAATATCTATGTGATAGAGATTTTTCATTTTCATAAAGTTCCATTGGTTATAGTATATGATAGAGCTCCCCATTTCACATATCATTTTTGGAGAGGCCTTCAGGCGGTGATGGGATCCTAGGTACATTTGATTAAGGAATACTATATACAGAATAATTTTTAGATAGAGAGTGATAAACATATTCCTGATGATATTCTTTATGCTTATGTCCTTGATTTTGGTGGATCTTGGGGTGACCATTTGGGACTGGTTGAGTTTTCTTATAAAAATAGTTACATTCCGTGATTAGAATATCTTCTTTTGAGGTATTGTTTGGAAGGTCATGAAAATATTCATTTTATTAGTCAGAAATTGGTGAAACTTCCTTGGTTTGACTAAGTTTAGTTAAATAGATGACAAAAAAGATTCATTTGATTCACCATATAATGTTGATTACACAAATTTGATATAAATCATGTGATGATTGTCATAATAGATCATCGGATTTCTTTGTTGGTAAATGTGAGTTCTTGAGGGTTTCACCTCAGTTGGGTCACTGGTGGATTGTGAGGAAAGGGGATTTTCTCTTCATTTTGTGGGACCTTTTTTGTTTGTTGAGAATGTATTAAAAGTGTCATATTTTTTATTAATTCCACCACAGTTGATGTCAATACATAATGTGTTCCATTTACCACAACTACATAAGTATCTTTCTAACTCATCTCATGTATTGAGCTGGTAGGATCTTGATGTTGGGCTTAATTTATTCGTGACTGATCATCGAGTCAAGATATTTGATTTTAAGATGAAGTTACTTCATGGGAGGATGATACCTTTGGTCCATGTTCTATAGAAATATGGTTCTGATTCCTAAGAGACTTGGTATCATGAGGCACTGATGAGAGATAACCAGCCTTATCTATTTCATATGGAAACATATTGAAATGATTTTTGGGGACAAAAGGTTTCTATGGTGGGGAGGTTGTAACATATCATTAATTTTTTTCAGGTACTCCTTGAACCTTTTTTATCATGCCTTTTTAGGGTTTGTCTTAGGTTCCATTTGAAGAAATTTTTAAAATTTTGCTGGTTTTCTGGGCTATTCATGGTTAGCACATGGTTTTCCCAAATAGTGCCCCCCCCCAGTGAAAACCATGCTACCCTGGATAGTGAGGGTTCTTACGGTTTCCTCATGGTTTGAAAAACCATTCACCCACCTAGTAGAAACCATGATCTCTACTATAGGGGTGCATAGTTATGGAACATGGTTTGTCTAATAGTGTATCCTTTACCAGAAAACCATGCATGTGGACTTTTTTATTCATAAATTTTATTTTAAAATCCCAAACCACTCGGTTTAACCCCAATCAACCCCCACTTGACCTAAATTAAAATCCATGACTATAAAATCTCTCTATGGGTGATTTTGACTCCACCAAACATCTAATTTGGTGAATCAAAGAATAGGTGGAAGACAAAATCCCTCTCCAGTGAGTGGATCTCCTCTTATTTAATCTCTCTCAATCTATCATTCCTTACTCCTACAACTTTGATATATCATTATGCATTGGATAGATTTAAAATCCATTTTATTTGATATTGATTATAGTTTTGATTTCTAGATCTCATTTTCCTTCGTTCTTCATTGTCATCCCCGTTTTGAGTGTTGGTCGCTTTATTTTTCACAATTAAAGGTAGGTGGTTCTATTTGAGATTTTACATATAATTAAAACCATGATTTTCTTGATTTTTTTGAAATATATTTCAATTGATTTATGAAATCCCAAATTTATATGATTTGTAATTAGAATTTGAAATGGCATGGATTTTGGTAAAAACACCCAATTCTAATGGAATTGGAATTTGGGGTGTATTTTGAAATATATGGAGTTGATGAAATGATTTGATAATAGTTTTGAAAAAAAATGGATTAAATTGAAATGATTAAAACCACTAATTGCTTTTGTATTAAAAATGCAAGAAATTATGAAAAATCTATCTTTCAGTTTTGAAATTGAATTGGCTTATTGAAAAAGGAAAATTAGGCAATAGAATTGTAAATGTTTATTGATTTTAAAAGTGATGGTTTCCCCTTCCTCTATTGATTGATTAAGTACATGTAACCATGGGTAGTTAGTGGGTTATTTGGGGCAAGAAATCTATGATGTTGATTCCCTAGAAATGGATTCATGATGAAAAATCTAAAAAAACCATGTTTGGATTATCTTATCCTCGATGGGATATTAATGATTCCTATTCGACCTCGGCCTAAGGGATGTGTGTACATATATTTTTCGTGATCAATGATATGAGAAGTGTAAGGATACTATAACTAGAAACTAACATACTGCAGGGTAGATGACCATGGTTCTTATTGTGATTGTTTTTATTATATATATTCCAATGATTATAGAATCTTTTTCTTCATGTGAGTTGATTTATATAAATTGATCTATATAAAAAATTTATTTAATCCTTGTTTTAAATTCTTTCCATCCTTTCAAAAGAAGTATGTTTTTTTAAAATATAAAAATGATATATTTTGACATGCCCTATTTTATTTTAATTGAAATAATGATTTGGTTTATTATTTTGGAATCTATTATAGAACACTTGGTGATACCATAATGGGATTTATATCTCACACCCTACCTTTACCTTTAGGTGTTTGTATATTTTCTTATTACAGGTCCAAGAAAAGGTAAAGTACCACTTGGGGGGTGGGGTATGTTCTTGATCTTTTGAACGGTGGGTTGTTATTGTCATATTTAGATTTGTGTCTTTATACTTGGTAATTTTATGATGTACTACTTTGGATTTTTTCTTACCTTTTTGGGCTCTGGTACTTTCTCCCTTTTGAGTGTTGATCACACTGACTTGTAACCTTTTATCTTCTACTTTTATGGAAAATGTATTACCTCTTTTGTCTTGTATGATATCAATCACCAACTTGTGGGGATTGGAAACACCCTATGTGTTATGTCAATTTCGGCTCGGGTATCAGGGTACCAAGTTATCTAGGTTGGTTCGTGACATATATAACTACATGTAATTAAAAAGATTGAAATATTGAGTTATTCATCCTCATTCTATCTATCACACACCGACCTATCTTTTATTTTATTTTATAATTTTCTTTGACTTATAAAATTTTTTTGGGGTCCGGGTTGGGTCTCGGGCGAAATACTTTTGAGTTATGTCAAAAAATGCATGTTTTGACTTGACATTGCTGAGCGGTCGGGTAAAGCGTGTTTTGGATACCCCGTGTGGCGCCACTTAGACATCGGCACAATCACCTGCCTTCGGGAAATTAAAATGGGTAAAGTTTTGATTTATTGTGTTATTTAAAATTTTTATTATTTTTAATAATTTGATGATTATTATTAAAGATGAAATGATGATAATTATTATTATTATTACTATTATTATTATTATTATTATTATTTTAGGTTGGTGTGTAGGCACCGCATGACTACCTGAAGTCATGCGGTTAGTCTGGGTACCGTACGGGTTTGGTGTTTGAAGCGAGCAAATAAAAATAAATTGGATGAGTTGCACATTAAAAATTTGATTAAATAAACAACTTACAGGGTAATGATAATATTATTTGTCATGAATAATAATATTGGATTATCATAAAAGAATTATTATTAAAGTTGTTTTTTATCATTTATGTCTTATTATTGAAGTTATTATTATTTTTTGTATTATTATTATTAATGTTATCATAAGTATTGATTAGAGTTATTGTTATTTATTATTATTGTTGTTGTTTTTTTATATATTATTTCATATTATTTTATTTTCATTCTTTTTCTTTTCTTTTCTCTATTTTTCTAACACTATTGACCCCCCCCCCTTATTTTTTTTCTTCTCACCTGGCACATGCAGCGCCACCACCTATCTCCTCTCCCTCTCCCTCAGTCGCCTCCCCTACCCTCACCCTATCGTGCTCCCCTTCCCCACTCGACCCCATCCTTGCTCCCCCTTGCTGCCCTCTTCCTCCGGCGGGTCACTAAGCCAGCGCTGCCCTCCTACATGTTCCAGCCAGCTGCCCGTTGTGCACCCTCCCTACTGAGTCGCACCAACCCAGAAACCCTCCAGCCTCCAGTGCTGCTCCTGCCCTATACCTGCCAAGACGCCAGCTTCTGATCCCAACCAGCACCCGGACACCCGCACCTCCCTCAGCCAGCCTCCCTCAGGTATCTCGCGTCTCACATCCCTCACCCGGTCCGGCGACCCCCTCCAACCTCATCCAGCTTCTCCCCTTGCAGTGCCCTACTATGCCTCCCCGCACCGCGTGCCCCGGCCGACCATCATCCCTGCACCATCCTCCCATAGACCCCCTTTTTCCTGCTCCGCTTGAGCGGCCCGACCCCCCAGCCTCCTTCCACGCACCACCTCCATTCGGCGCTACAACCTCCTCCTTTCCCAACTTCCTCCAGCCAACGGCGACGTACCCCTCCCCCCTCACTACACCATCCACCAGCTCCTCCCACCGGACCTCCCTTTGGTTGCATGGACCACCACCCGATCAAACTGCAACCCCCCTTTTGGCTATGGGTTTTCCCTTTGGTAAGGGTTCGTGGGTATTAGATTTATTGAGGGAGTTTGTTTTTACTAAAACTCTATGTGTTGGGGTTCGTTTTCTTGAATTTACCCTTCAATTCAGGCTCAATATTGTTTACACAGGGTTTATTTAAGCTTCTGAAGCCTGCGGTTGAGGTGAGAATGAAATTGTGCACCGGTCTCGGGCGTGCGTTTTTATTCTTCTTTGGAGTTTTAGTATGGTCCCTTTGCACTGTTCTTGCTTGAGTATTAGATAATTGCTTTAGCGAGTGCTTTGTTTAATTAAATTGGTGCAACTTGAGTTTTTAAAATAATTGAGTTTTTGTTTGACACTTTGTGATATGTTAATGTTAAATAAAGTGTGTTTTTTCGAAAACGGTTTTGTGATGTTTAGTATCTTTTTATGAAATTTTGTATTTAGTTTTTCTGACCATACATTCCATGATATTTTTATTCCGGTATGTTTAGGATGTGTGTTTGATCATAAAAGAGGGGTTTGAAGGGGTTATTGGGTGTGTAAGTTGTGGGTTACTATTTGGAAATTTTTTAAAAAAGTTTAAAGTGGTTTGTTAAACAGTACAGATGATGCGAGTTGTGTTTTGAAAATGTGTCGAGCTGGTCCTTTTTGCACTGTTTATTCATTGGGGTTGTTTTAAGTCCATGTTTATGAGTTTTTAGTTTTTTGTGTGGTTGTTGCAGCATGTCAGTGAGGAAAACCATGATACCACGATCATCGGATTGTGCGTGCTTGCACGCCTTTTCAAGGTGCGTCGCATCGTCGTGTTCGAGCTGCAAGTCGAGGTATGTCCCCCAATATACTCGCCTTTAAATTTAGAATTTATTGATTGTTTTATATTTTATTAATTTTAATAAATGGTAAATAATTTAAGATAATTAATTATTAAATGATTATTTGGTGTAAAAATAGTTGTTTATTTTATACCAGACACTTGAAATATTTTCTTGATGAACGGACTCCCAGTAGTGAAAGAATTCCTATTTTTCCTTTAAACGTAATTCATGGAATTTCAAATGTAGTTCTGGTTTATTTATAAATGATTTCTTTTTAAGCATGAACAATTGTTTTGGTTCTCTTGAGAAATGAGGATTTTCTTTAAGATTTGTGAAGGCCCGTTTGGCACTTTAATAAAATAAATTATTTTGGAAAACTCTCTTTGGGGTGAATCATGGGTGATCTTTGGTGTACCTTGACTGAATTAGTTGTGTGTGATGTTGTTTATACTTGATTTACTTTGTTGAATCACCCCTTTCCTTTTTATTATATGTGCTGACATGGGAACCTGGCATAGTGAGTGAATTTTCTAAGAAGGATTACCGCACTAGTTTAGATTACGCACAGGCTAGTGGCCCTTAGTATGGATTATACTCTGATAGGGGATTGGGCCCCTCGGTTAGGCCATGTAGGGAAACACAGGGTGTTAGTTCATTATAACGTCATCTAGAGTAGGCATGCCTTCAGGATGAGTCACATGTATGGTATGTTCTAGATTGTTCATGATCTCCTAGGTTCGACCCATGTTTCCTTTAGTGTTTATTTTATGTGACAGACACTTGATATGTCTAGTTCGGTTGCAGGCCCATGTGTGCCAATTCTTTTCTGTTTCCCTTAGTGTGTGTTGTGTGTTTTGTGTGGTTTTCTATTTGACTAACAACTGAAATTTGGATTTTTAAATTGTTTGAAAAAATGTTTTAAAATGAAATGCACCTGTTCCTTTCAAATATTAAACTTTTTTTAAAATTTAAAAGGGAAATGGACTGTTACTTGTCTTATAAATAGAAGTGTGTGTATGGAAACCCATATTTTTTATAATTTAGTTCAAACCTCGAATTAGTAAATTTCTTTATTTAAAGATAGTACATTGGGAATAGTTTGTTGGGAACGCCTACTGAGTTTTAGTACTCACGCCTATAGTGTTTTCCTGTTTTTAGTTTTGTTGCAGGTTTGAATTGAGCTTGTTCGCCGTGGGTGAGACTTGGTTGTGGTTTGGAGAGTGACTCTCGAGGTAACGAGGAGTTTTGTTCGTGGTCAGGTCAGTTGGTTGTTGTTGGCCCTTCTTTATTTTCATGTTGTTTATTTACTTCACATTGTTCTATTTTCTTTCTACTACTTTATTTATTTTTATCAGGAGAAATCATTCCCCCTTGCTCTTTTTTTATGCTCTGGCGTTGGTCGCCAGCCCGGGAGGATCAGGAATGCCTCTCGGGCCATGTCGCAGACCGGCTCGGGTGATCGGTTCAGGGTCGACTCGGCTTAGTTTGTGACAAAATGGTATCAGAGCCGGTGTCCACTTGATATGTCGGCGAGGACGTTGGGGCCTTCTAAGGGGTGGGTTATGGAAATCCCACATCAAATGAGGAGGAGCACAAAGCACCCCTCTATAAGGTGGTATAGAAACATCTTCCATCATTAGGCCTTTTCCTGGGGGTGTCTGAGGGACAAAACCCATGGAAAAAAAACCATGCGGGCTAGGCCCAAAGCGGAAAATATCATGATCATGGGCTGCATTGGGCCGTTACAAATAGTATCAAAGTCAGTCGGCTCTTGATAGGACCTTATTTTTTAGAACACCCATTGTTATTTGGGGTTTTCATGGTAGAAGGAGTAGAATTTTTGGGACTCGAGAAGTACGGACAAGAAGGACATCATGAACCCTTTCTCATTCCGAACCTCAGGTTACCATGTTATGTTCAGGTTTGTCAATGTATTTTGATTCTTATGGTTTTTTTGTTATTGGAAAATGAAATTGGAGCCAGGAAAGTGACCTCCATGAGATCGCATGGTCTGGCAAGCCATGTGGAGCCAGGGACATTACCATAGAATGCTCCTTATAATGATAGTGTGACTGGCGTATGGTTGCCAACCATATGTCTGAGTCACCCATCGGCACTGGTTTCTCCTTGTGGTTTTTCTGGGTATTCTTTACTTTAAATAATTTCTTTGCAATGTTTTATTTTTTAAATTGTGGAAAGTTGAAATTGGAATGGCAATGACCCTGTTTTGATTATGTTATGTGTTTCCTTGTTCCTTAGTGTTCACCCCCCACGAAGGTTCGATGGATGCCCAAGGTGAAACTTTGGGTGGTGCATCCTTAGAAAATCCTCAAGTTGATCAACCTATCGACTATGTCTTGGAATTTTGGAAGTTGAAACCTCCCCTATTTTATAGTCAAGTAGATCCACCTGAGGTGAAGGAGTGGTTTCAGAAGATTGAGAGGAACTTCAGTTTCATTGGGTTTACTGAGTCATTAAAGGTGAAGTTGGCTACCTTTATTCTTGAAGGTCCAACCTAGAAATGGTGGAAGTCTGTGTCTCGGAATAAACCTCGAGAAGATTTAACTTGGGAGTTTTTCAAGTCATCGTTTATCCAACAACACTTCTCTGAGGTGACGAATATGAGAAAGTGGATGAAGTTGTGTTTTCTTCAATAGGGCGTTGAATCAGTACTATAATTCTATCAACATTTTATATACCTAGTTCCATATGATCGGTGGTTTGTTTCAAATGATCCCGAAAAGGATCGAAAATTTAAGTCTAGACTCCAACCTGAACTATGATCGAAAGTGTAAGATCTCAACCTAACCACCTTCTTGGATGTTGTGGGGAAAGCCTTTCTTGCTGAAGCTGAGTTAGGAGAGGGACATGAGGTGGTGAATCCTCCACCGGCCTTTGGAAGCAGTGTATAGGATGGAGAGAGGATTAATGAGAAGCGCCCTGATGCTGGTGGGCCTACTAGAGGAATCAAGAGGCCATCAGACCTCCATTCATCTTCTTCATAGCACAACGTCATGATCTGTCATCAGTGTGGCAAGAAAGGTCACAAGAGGCAGACGTGCCCGAGTGCTCTGAGACCCTACCACACCTGTGGACATTTGGGTCACTTGCAGCAATTCTGCCTTGGTGTTTCCAAAAAACGTGCTAAATCTAGACTTGGCTTGTTTAAGGTAACCTCCGCCTATCAGCAGGAGTAGGGCGATGTTTGGGGATCAGTTTAAGGTTACCTCTTTATAGTGTTCCCTAGATGTAGTGGTTGTCCCTTGTGGTCTTTTGTGGTGTTTCTTTTTTTTCATCAGTTGTAAGAATGGTTATTATCGAACATCTTTGAAACTGTTATTTTATTAGAAGTGTGTTTGGTGAAATTATGTTTTGTATGTTATATTTGGGAATTTCTGAAGCCTAACTATGTGGCAGGAGATGCTTCAATCATCGGTGCTCTAGTCATAGGCCCCAGAGTGAAGCTGGCATGTAGTCATAAGAACCTCAACAGTGAAGAAGGGTCTTGGTTTAATCCTGGTCTTTGGTGTGGCATGGTTTGTGTTCTTATGAGGGTGTGATTTCGGTGAGGTAGCGGTGACGGTAGTTTTTATGTTTGATTGGTTGGTCCCTTCTCTCCCCTACCCTTGTGGTGGGTTTTCTGGTCCATGTGGAAAGCTTTCAAGTTCGGTTAATCTCATCAGTCCTTATGGTGGGGAGACCCATCGTGGGTCTCGTTGAATTCAGTTCGGCTTTATTCCTAGGGTGGGGAGTCTTTTCAGGCCTCCCCATGTCAATATCAGAGTTTCCTTTATGGTTTTGTTTTGGTGGTGTTTAAAGTGTTCGTGTTTTGAGGATAAGTTTCATGTCATAGGAGTTCGGTGTTCATTTGGATCGATCAACTGGAGGCTCTTAAACTTTTGGGGGTGAGTGACACTTAAGGAGTTTCATCTTTGGGTCTTGATCTTATCGTGGTTTTCCGGGGGCAGAAAGTGTTATGGTGGGGAGAATTGTCACACCCCGACCTATCTTTTATTTTATTTTATAAATTTCTTTGACTTTTAAAAATTTTTTGGGGTCCGGGTTGAGTCCCGGACGAAATAATTTTGAGTTATGTCAAAAAACATGCATTTTGAGTTGATGTTGATGAGTACCTGGGCAGAGCGCATTTTGGATACCCGCGCGGTGCCGCTTAGATATCGGCACGATCTACCCACCTTCAGAAAATTAAGATGGGTAAATTTGTGATTTATTATGTTATTTATAACTTTTATTATTGTTAATAATTTGATAATTATTCTTAAAGATGAAATGATAATAATAATGTTTATTATTATTATTATTATTATTTTAGGTCGGTGCGCGGGCACCGCATGACTACCGGAATTCATACGGTTATTATGTGTATCGTACGGTTTCAGTATTTGAATTGAGCAAATAAAAATAAATTAGATGAGTTGCAAGTTAACAATTTGGTTAAATAAACAACTTACGGGGTAATGATAATACTATTTGTCATGAATAATAATATTGGATTATCATTAAAGAATTATTATTAAAGTGATTTTTTTATCATTTCTGTATTATTATTTAAGTAGTTATTATTATTTGGTGTATTATTTATATTAGTGTTATCATTAGTATAGATTAGAGTTATTGTTATTTATTATTATTATTATTTTTTTTATATTATATTATTTTCATTCTTTGTTTCTTTTCTCTTTTTTTCTAACCCTAGCACCCCCCTCCCCCCACCATTTTATTTTTTTTCTTCTCACCCGGCACATGCAGCGCCACCACCTATCTCCTCTCCCTCTCCCTTAGCCGCCTCCCCTACCCTCACCCTATCATGCTCCCCTTCCCCACTTGACCCCAGCCGCGCTCCCCCTTGCTGCCATCTTCCTCTGGCGGGTCACCAAGCCAGCGCCTCCCTCCTGCATGTTCCAGCCATCTGCCCACTGCGCGCCCGACCTGTTGAGCCGCACAAACTTGGAAACCCTTCGGGCTCCAGCGCTGCTCCTGTCCTACACCTGCCGAGACGCCGTATTCAACTCCCAGCTGGCACCCGGACACCCGTACCTCCCTCAGCCCACCTCCCTCAGGTTGCTAGCTCCTCCCAGCCCTCTCCCGGTCTGGCGACCCCCTCCAACCTCAGCCAGCTTCTCCCCTTGCAGCTCCCTCTTACGCCTCCCCATGTCGCGTGCCTCGGTCGACCATCATCCCTGCACCAGCCTCCCGGCGACCCCCTTTTTCCTGCACCACTTGAGCAGCCCGACTCACCAGCCTCCTTCCGCGCACCACCTCCAGCCTGCCCTGCAACCTTCTCCTTTCCCTACTTCGTCCAGCTAGTGGTGACAGACCCATCCCCCTCGCTTCACCAGCCATCGGATCCTCTCACCGGACCTCCCTTTGGTTGCACGGACCACCACCCGCTCGAATCGCAACGCCCCTATCAGCCATGGTTTTTCTCTTTGGTAAGGGTTCGTGAGTTTTAGCTTCATTGAGGAAGTTTGTTTTTACTAAAACTCTATGTTTTGGGGTTTGTTTTCTTGAATTTACCCTTCAATTCAGGATCAATCTTGTTTACACAGGGTTTATTTAAGCTTCTGAAGCCTTCGGTTGAGGTGCGAATGAAATTGTGCACCAATCTCGGGTGTCCGTTTCTATTCTTCTTTGGAGTTTTGGTATAGTCCCTTTGCATTGTCCTTGCTTGAGTATTATATGATTGATTTAGCGAGTTCTTTGTATAATTAAATTGGTGTGACTTGAGTTTTTAAAATAATTGAGTTTTTGTTTGACACATTGTGCTTGGTTAATGTTAAATAAAGTGTGTTTTGTTGGAAAACTATTTTGTGATGTTTATTATCTTTTTATGAAATTGTGTATTTAGTTTTTTTGACCATGAATTCCATGCTCTTTTTATTCTGGTATATTGAGGATGTGAGGTTGATCATACAAGAGGGGTTTGAAGGGGTTATTGGGTGCATAAGCTGGGGTTTACTATTTGGAAATTATTTTATAAAGTTTAAAGTGGTTTATTAAATAGTACAGATGACGTGAGTTGTGTTTTGAAAATGTGTCGAGCTGGTCCTTTTTGCACTGTTTGTTTATTGGGGTTGTTTTAAGTCCATGTTTATGTGTTTTTAGTTGTTTTTGCGGTTGTTGCAACATGTCGGTGAGGAAAACCGTGATACCACGATCATCGGCTTGTGTGTTCTTGCACGCCTTTGTGAGGTGTGTCGCGTCGTCGTGTTCGAGATGCAAGTTGAGGTAGGTCTCCCACTACACTCACCTTTAAATTTAGAATTTATTGATTTCTTGATATTTTATTAATTTTAATAAATGGGAAATAATTTATGATAATTAATTTTTAAATGATTATTTCATGTAAAAAGAGCTGTTTATTTTATACACGACACTTGAAATATTTTCTTGATGAATGGACTCCTAATAGTGAAAGAATTCCCATTTGGACTTTAAACATGATTCACAGAATTTTAAAAGTGGTTCTAGTTTGTTGATAAATGATTTCTTTTTAAGCGTGAACAAGTGTTTTGGTTCTCTTGAGAAATGAGGATTTTATTTAAGATTGGTGAAGGCCCGTTTGGCACTTTAATAAAATAAATTATTTTGGAAAAATCTGTTTGGGGTGACTCAGGGGTGGTCTTTGGTGTACCCTGACTGCATTTGTTGTGTGTGATGTTTGTGCTACTTGATTAACTTTGTTGACTCACCCCTTTCCTTTTTATTATACGTGCTGAAATGGGAACCTGGCATAGTGAGTGAATTTTCTGAGAACGACTGCCGCACTAGTTTAGATTACGCACTGGCTAGTGGCCCTTAGTATGGATTATACTCTGCTAGGGGATTGGTCCCCTCGGTTAGGTCATGTAGGGAAACACTGGGCGTTAGGGCGTTATGACGTTGTCGAGAGTAGGCATGCCTTCAGGATGAGTCACATGTATGGTATGTTCTGGATTGTTCACGAGCTCCTAGGTTCGACCCATATTTCCTTTAGTGTTTATTTTTTTGTGGCAAACGATGGAGAGGTCTAGTGCGGTTGCTGGCCCATGTGTGCCACTTCTTTTCCGTTTCCCTTAGTGTGTGTTGTGTGTTGTGTGTGGTTTTTAATTTGACTAACAACTAAAATTTGGATTTTTAAATTGTTCACAAAAATGTTTTAAAATGCAATGCACCTGTTCCTTTCAAACATTAAACTTATTTTTAAATTTAAAAGGGAAATGGACTATTACTTGTCTTAGAAATGAAAGTTTGTGTGTGGAAACCCATATTTTGTATAATTTAGTTCAAACATGGAATTAGTAAATTTCTTTATTTAAAGGTAGTGCATTGGTAATAGTTTGTTGGGCACGCTTACTAAGTTTTAATACTCATGCCTATATTTTTTTTTCTGTTTTTAGTTTTTTTGCAGGTTTGACTTGATCATGTTTTCCGTGGGAGAGACTTGGTTGTGGTTTGGAGAGTGACTCTCGAGGTCATGAGGAGTTTTGGTCATGGTCAGGTTAGTTGGTTGTTGTTGGTCGTTCTTTCTTTTCATGTTAATGTTGTTTATTTACTTCACATTGTTCTATTTCCTTTCTGCTGCTTTATTTATTTTTATCGGGTGAAATCGTTCCCCCTTGCTCTCTTTTGATGCCATGGCACTGGTCGCTAGCCCGGGAGGATCGGGAATGCCTCTCGGGCCATGTCGCGGACCGAATCGGGTGATCAGTTCAGGGTCAACCCGACTTGGTTCATGACACTTTCCAATGAAGATAATACCTCTAAAAATAAGAGTAGATATAATATAAAACATTAGAAATATGGGATAAGTTTTATAATGAAAATTGACAAATGAATTTAGAGATCAATATAATTTTATGTTTAACAATAGAAAAGGTTAGTGTAACCTTTATATGGTTGTTGGTTATATGATAATTCGATATCTTGTCATTAGATAATGGTTTTTGGGTATGAAAGTTTCCAAATGAATATTTATGATTTTATAATTATCATTTAGATGTGGATAATGTGTTATAAATATCATATTTTTTATGTAATTAACATATAATAAATTATTTTAGAATAAAATATAAAGTTCTTAATTCACTTTTGAAAATAAAATTTTTATTAAAGAAATTGTATTTGTGTATCATGTATTTAAATACAATTAATTATACATAAAGAATAAATTTAATAAAATGGATTGATGAAATTAAAATAATGATAAATAAAATAAATAAATAAGCTAGCATAAAAATATAATGAAATAAAATTAATAAAATATAATTATTCATGGTAAAAGAAATATGATGTATTTAGAAATATTTTATTTAACATATATTATATGTTCTTATTTAAAATTAAAATTTATCATATTTGGAGTTTGGTAATAAATGAAATTTATAGTTTATATATAAAAAATAAATTAACATTCACATAATCAGAGTTAATTGGTTAGAAAAAAATAAATAAAGTAATTCAGTGTTTAAACACAATTTATTATTAAAAAAATTGGCATTATATATTTTTTTTAAATTAATATTTATTATTTTAATAAAGTTATTTATAATAAAATGAATTTTATATTTTTGGTCAATTTTTCAATATTAGTCAATATGATTAAATTTATTATCTGGAAAAAAATAATTTATTTAGGTAACAGGTGAGTTATAACCGTACAACATATAATGAGGTGAATAGTTAAAATATTTAGTGAAGTGATAAAATATATCAAAACCATTTCACCAAATTATGTGTATGAATGAATTCATGACCCATTAACATTATTTTTTTATTTTTCACTCACATTTACTGAAAAAATTAATTTCCATACACATTTAGGAATGAGTGTTTTGAAAAATACCACCCATTTACACATATAAAAGGACCCCTCCACAACCCCTTTGAAGACACGCATAATGTTTACTTATATCCCTATACTCTACGAAAATAGGTTCTTTAAAAATCCTCTCACATGATTTGTACCCTCTATTCACAAGAATAAATCCCATAGAATCCAAAAAAATCCTTAATGAAATATTTCACACTTCAATGGGGTCAGTGTATGTTCAGGGAAGTTAGATGAAAAGGTAATAGGTTTTATTTTTATCTCTCCTGTTATTCGTTATCCTATAATATTTATATGAATAATTTGTAAGTATTTTTAATCTAAAATACTATAATAATTGTCTTGTATTTATTTATTGATATTTTTATACAAATATATTTCTCTCTCAATTAATTTTCCCTTATTTCAGTTCATATAATGTTACTTATGGGATTCTTGAATGAATTTTCATTATTTGAGACATATTATATCTTATACACATATTATTTTTTATATGGTGTATATACTATACCATTGGTGACTTTTATAATAATTTTGGAATTTAATTCAAGGGAATTAAACTTTTATTTATATTTTAATTTTCATTGGATTTGGATTCATTCATTACCACTATCATAAGGGATTCTCTTTATCAATCATTTCTCTTATAATTGAGATTTCTTTTTCATTGTCTCTCATATCTTATTCATTATAAATTATTTTCTTTGGGTGAATATTTATATTTTTAACTATTCTTTTATGATATATATTCCATTTAATATACCATTGTTGATTAATCGTTAGTACATTATGAGTTACGATGTCCATAAGGGTTTTTCCCCATGATCTATCTTCTAATTTTAGATTATCTATTTCAAATATTTTTTGGAGGTTTTTTATATTCATTCTATATAAAATATCAAATTTCTTTTCTCCAAAACATTTTTTTTAATATTCTTTTATTAGTTCATATGTCATTCATTAAGACATTCGTAAGGGTTTTCATTGATCAATCTCCTTTAATTAAGTTAAAATTTTTATACATTAAATTTAATACTCTATATTAGTTATATTCTAATGTTTTATTGTATTTTTATTTTTTATAAGGATATTTAATTTCCTTCTCATAATAACCCTTATAATTAATGTATATTTCATGAAAAACAACACACACAAAAAGTTAATTTCCAGCTTCTATGTTGGGTGTCTCTCTTTTATATCTAAGTTTCTTCTTACCTAAAATGTTTATTTGTATTATTGTGAATGTTAATAAGTATTCACTCATTAAACTCTAATATTTCACTTTAAATATATTCAAAATGAAATTTTTTATCTCTTTTATCATTGTAGGTGACTTTAAACCATTATTATCTCTTGTCTATTTTTTATTGATGTATATTTTTATCTCCAAATGATACATATGTCATTAATTATCACACTCATTAAGGTATTCCCATCTTAATCTCTTTTCCTTAAGTCGCACTCTTTTTTCAGTAGCTACAATTTTATATATTGGTTATGTTCCAACAATTGATTATATTTTTTCTTATTTTATAGGAAGATTATATTTCCTTTTCTTGATCACCTTTCTAATTGATCCATATCTCATAAAAACATTACATTGTGAAAAATAATCTTCATCCTATATTTTTGGATGTTTTCTTCCATTTTCATGTTCTTTCTTACAAAAATATTATTTTATTTTTTTAATTTTCTATAACTATTTTATCTTATATGTCATATATTTTTATTTAATTCTATAAAAAATTGAATTTTGTATCTTTTTCAATCATGTTGATTTCTTTAATCTATAAAAAAATTCATAAGAAGGTTTACTTTAAATTTTGGTAAAATTTCTTATTTTTCACTCCTTGTTTCCACTACATTAGCTTTATTTATTTCCAATGTATCAATATCAAGAAATTTATTATTAAAAAAGGAATTAAATTTCTTTTTAATCCTTTTAAAAATTATTTTGAAGGTGACTAATAACAATGTTTTTATGATAAGTTTCCCAAAAACTAAGAAACCTATTTTAATGATTTATTCTTAATTTTACATTCTTTCCTTAAATTGATCTATGACTACCATTATCATTATTAATCATAAAATATTTATAATATAACATTTATACCAATTCCTTTCAATTATGAATACCTTATATTTTTTCTGCGATTTGAAGGATATTTTCAATGATATTATTACCATTTTATTAATTATGTAAATCAATTAACATGGACATATACACTTTTATTCTATATGGTGTGAATACCCTACATTTCATTATTTTAATGACACTGTGTTTACCAATATATCCACTTTATTTATTTTAATTAAATTTATACTTCATTCCATATACAAATCATTTTATTTTAAATAATTAATAATTCATTGATTTTAATAGATATATCATTTATCTCATGTGGATCACATATATATGAATTTATCATTATATGATGGGTAGGACCATAATTTTATAGGCCTACAATTCATTGGGTACAACTTTATATATAATGAGATCACTTTGTTATGTGTGGAAATGAGGTGGTTTTCTACGTTTGGAATGTTGAGTGTTGACATAAAACATATATCTATGTTCAAAATGTATTTTGTGGACTTAATGTGGCTATAAATGTTTAAAATTTTATACATGGACATAATGAATTTTTATTTTTCCATTATGATATGATGATCTTAGAAAATATTCTTGATATAGGTTATGATTTCCCATGCTTATGAATATACCTAATTCTAAATTCATGGAACCATATTTCATGACAACTAAGTTCATATTAGTATACTATAGTATATGTTATGATTTTATGATGATCTGGTTATGGTTCTGCACTCGTATTCCACAATCCAATTCCACATCCATGTTCCACATTCATATACAACATTATTATGTCAATATGAATTGTTATATGACGATACATCCCTATTTTATATCAATAAGGATAATTATTATGGATTTGAAATTTTTATTCCATGTTATATGTTATTATTTAATGGTTATCATTTTATGGTTCTTAGTTTATATTCCATGAACTATGATTATGCTATCATTTCTCATAATCACTTATTATGATTCCATAATCTTATTCCATAAATAATTCAATTTATCTTTTTTAATGTTTCATATAATTTCATGATATAATGATCAATTATATATGACTTAGTGATATCCATTTTCTCCTTAATAAGAATTTGATCACACACTTTTCTTATATTAATGAATGTCTCCATTAATACTTTTATAGTGATGTGTCTAGGGGAGGATCATGTGTGTGGAGAAGTTTTTAGAATTATGTTGATGTTTAAAATGATAATAAGTTAGAAATGAATTTAATCTCCAAGGAGACTAAACATTTGGGTTCTATAAGTTTTTTTCATATTAAGATGGTATGTATAATCATGTAAAATGACATATGGGTATTTAATTCATCTTTTTTGGTATCAAATTATGTGTGTAATGTTAATATTTAGAGAAGTGGATCTGAAAGCCTGGGGTTAAGGTACATCAATTGGTATCAGAGTGGGGTTTGGCTATATATTGTGATTATATTTAAGAAAATAGAGGGATAATACATAAAGAAAACTATATTGAACAAAAATAGTTATGTGTTGAACTCATCCTATCATAGTTAAAAAAATTATAGTTGAACCAAATGTGACATAGGTTGAACTGGAAGTGTTATTTGTTTAACCAAATGTTTCATATAACAAGATATCTTATATTTAATTTTTCATATTTATATAATGTTTTACTCTAATTTTATTGGATACTATCACTATTTACACTAACCGTTTTTTTCAGAAAATGGATGGAACCAAGAAGAATTAAGTAAACAATGATTATAATAGAAAATGTAATGATCTTCCCAATGATAAAACAAATGTGATGGACGCTAGTAAGAAAACCATTATGGTTGTTTCTACCAATCTATAATATACTATAAATTAAAAATTGAATCATAAAAAACTCTTAAATAAATTGAAAATGGATAAAATACATTATTTAGTTTATTATACATTGATGGCCATTATCCTTTAATCAATCACCTAGTGCATTAATGGGTAGAAAATAGTTTAGTTGGAACGAAAAAGAGATGTTTTTATTTCTTCAAGAATTAAAAATTCATCTTGGTTATTAAATATATGGAATAAAATGAAAGGATAAGGTATATAATGGAATGGAATAAAGGAAATAGGTATATACTATTTATTAATAAATTATAAGATAATTATATAACCTCATGAAAAATAAATATGGAGATATAAAAACTTATATTGAAAATATCACAATAAATTCATGTTTTTTAACTAGAAATACAATCAAATCTGTAATAATATTTACCTAATATATAATCTTCTTGGCATAAATGGTTGAGTAAAATAAAAAAAATCAACATGTAACTATTTTTATGGAAATGATGACTTTCATAGACTTAAATTTGATACTAAGGTTGTGTTCTCAATGAAATATATATCTGATGTCATGTATATTTTTAGGCTACCCCCATATATTTTTCACTAGTGAGAGAAATTCAAATTTTATGGATTAATTCTTTTAAGGATAGGAGAATGTAACATCCCATGTTTTGAAACAAAATTTACTTTTATTAATTATAAATAAATCATTATTAAATATATTTATTTTTTCTTATGATAGAATTGAATTTGTGTATAAAAAAATCATAGGCAATATCGAGTCCCCTGAATGATACATTATTTCATTAAGGTATAATATTACAACCAAATATGAAATTAACATTGATATTATTAGAAAGTTATATGGAAAAAATTATAAAAAATAAAGTAGTAATATAACCACAAGTAAATAAAATATTTTATGTTTGAAGAATTTATCATTGAAGCCTCCTATTAAATACATACAACCAAGTATAACTATGGAAATAATGAAAAACATTATAAATATACTAGATATTTTGATAAGGGGATTAGATGAATAATTATATAGGAGTATATAAGGTTATATATAAGCATATAAAAGGGTAATATGACTATTATATGGTCCTTGGATATATTTATATTGGATATATGGTCATTGGATATATGGTTATTGAGTATACCTGTATCAAATAGGTTTATAAATTTTTTTAAAATTATAATATATAATAATAATCAGTTAGAAATATTATATGTGGTATTTAATTAACTTATAATAAATAATATTGTAATAAAATAAGAATATATTAATTCAATTGTAAAAATATCAATTATTTTAATGAAATTGCTTTTATGCATTATACATTTTTATTAACTTTATTATTGTTATGGAATGATTTTAATAATTTTTATTAATAAAAATCATGGAATGTAACTCCAAAAGATTGCAGAATATATGTTTTTAAAAGAAAATGAAAGTGTTCGGTAACTTTCTTTACACACAACCCTGGGTCTATATGAACCACAATATTGTGAACTATTATAAGTTATCTATTAAATTGGAAAGTAATAATATTAATAAATACATAATGAAAAATATGTATAAAGGTTTTACATAACTCTAATGGATTTATTAATTCATAATAAATAAATACTAAATTTTTCGTAATGTCATTTTATGATTCAAAAATAAGTTTTCTTCAAAAATGATTTTTATTGCATTTTATACGCATGAACATTATAATTATTTTCTAACACTTTTTGAAATTTATTTGAGTAAATTAATATAATTTTTTAAATCCTAATTTCAATATTATCATAGGATTAATTTTTATAATTTTTCTAAAAAGATATATTTTTTAGTGAATAGGAAAAAATACCGATTTTTTGTAAATGATGTCAATTATTTTTATGTAAAAGTCACAATATGTTTTGAATTTGATTATAAAGTAACACAACTCTCATTTAATTATAAATAATATAATTAATTACATATTAATAATTATTATAATTTATTTTTTTATAAGATAAATTTTAGGCATAGAAACACATTTTTCAATAAAAAATGTTTTTATGCATGCAATGTGTTTTTATCTTAATAAATAAAATTAATTTATATTCATAAATGGTTTTAATTAATATATATATTATATATACAATAATATTTTTTAACATTCATTTTATTTTATTTTTTTATAAGGAAATGAATGGATGTAAATTAAGTTTTATGCTTAAAAAATGTATTTTTCTAAAATGGGTTTTCATTGTGGTTTGTATGCTTATTTAAAATTAAAATTTTCTAATTAAAGAAATTGAACATAGTAAAATTGATTCCATAGTGGTAATAAATATAATTATTATAATTTATAATGTCCAACAAGATTATTTGCATAGTGAATAGTAAAAATTTTATAAAAAATTATTATAGTTAAGGTTAAAAAGGGTTTACTGGGGGTTAAACCAAGAGATAAGGAAAGTATTACCACCAAAACCTATCTAATTATTATTATTTAAAGATGTTTTGATATTTTATAATCATAACTTTTAATCCCTATCCATTTGGATCCACTTTCCCCTGAAAGTGACCTTATATAATTGATATCTTTTAAGAAATTCCATGTGTGTCCCTCCCCTCACTTATAAAAGGGAACCTCTCCACCTCCCTTATTCACACCATTTAGGTCATCTAGACCGGACAACACCTACTTAAAATCCTTCCTATATGCCTTACCTTAATCTAAGATCTTATGGTATTCTCTTAAGAAAAATCCTTCAAGGCATAATTTCTAATCCAAAGGGGCCTCTCAAAGAAGATGTGGTTAGAGTGTTTATGAATCATGTTGGATATAAGTCAAGTATTTCTTTGTATAATTTTAAAATTAATGAGATGCGTTCTATATTTCATCCAATGAATTATTTTATGTGGTTTGATAACTTCCTAAGGAATTTATTTTTACAAATTCATGAAATTCATGGGTTTGGAAGAGTTATATCATGTTCTTTCATTACATGGAATTCTATTCCAAAATACCAATGTTGTTAGGGTTTCTTCTCAATTTATCATCATTGAGACATGTTTTAATTTTATATAAAAATTTTGTATTTATATGGTGTATATATTGTGCCATAATTTATTTTGGCATACATAATTATTTAATTCAAGGTATTTATAGAACCATGTGATTTTTAAGCTTCCAACGACTATAAATTTAAAAATTATAAAAGTCGTAAGGATTATTCATCTCAATATTATTTCATTCAGACATATTTTACATTGTACAAAAATCTTATTTTTTAAAGTTTATATACTAACCATTTATAAGTTTCATCAAGAATATCATTATGTTTATGGTATTTAAAGTTTTGTTTGAATTTATTGCTTTCATGGGGTTTATGATTCAAAAGTTACCACAATGGTAAGGGTTTTATGTTTCAATGTAATTTTTTACTCAGATTGTTTATGATTAAATTTATGATGATGAAATTATATGATTTATCTCCCCCAATAATTATTCATTTACTTATACTCTAGTTATTTCTATATATTACATTTTTTTCTTTCATTTTCCTCTCCTTGTTCGGGAATATTTTATTCCAAGTCTATAGTTTACTTAAAATATTTTGAATAATGTTTTTAATATTCTCCAAAGATTCATTAAAGTAATTTTAACCTATATTTGAATTTCTTTAAAAAATTAATGGAGTATTTGTTTTAATTTTCTGAAAAAGGCACTTTTTAGTTTTTACTGGAAATGTGGAGGGAATTTCTGTTTTAAGGTACACCATATGAAAGTATTTACCTACCCACATTAATACGCTTCTATTTGAATACTACTTTATATTATTTCTTGGTTATTTTTAAATAAAATTGTTTCCCTATTATTATGAAAAAAATAGATTTTAAAGAAGTGTCTTCAAAATAAAAAGGGTATTTTCTTAAATAAATAATTCATTGATATTTTAAAGGTATTTTTATCAATAATAATATCCTTTAATGTTTGTTATTATTTACAAGGGATATGATCCAATTTTACTAACTTTATTCTCTATCAGGATTTTTCATGATTATGATGATGGAATTTTTATAGACCTCATATCCTTTCCCTAGGCCACGATTCGATGATATGATGAATGTTTTATGATCTTATGGAACACATATTTATAGTTTCATTATGTAATAGAATGGAATAAAATTATATATCCCTACAATGAATTGGGTAAATAAGGGTATCTCATTAGATAATAAGGAATGTAATGGGGAGTGAACCATGTTTTTAAGGGACTTTTTCCAATAAGATAGTCTTTTGAATGAACCTTGACTAAGGAAAATATGGAATGAGGAGAGAACCTAGTCCACTTTCATATTATTAGTAGTGATCCTTGAACAAGGAAATTATTTTATATACTTATGTTTATATTACAAACTTGTATCTTGTGACACCATGGGGTGTCACTCTCTGGGTATTAATCTTGGGGTTGTTTTTTCCCATGATTTTGTCGGTTCTCTAGGAAAAAAATTGAGATTTAGGGGCTTTTCCATGAGTGCACAGTTAGGGTGAATGATTGCCAAACCATGTGTACTAATTGTGTATCTTATTGACCTATTAATAGAGGTGACCTATATGGTTGCTTCACGGTTTGGTAAACCATATAGGTAAACTCTAAAACCAACCAAGAATGAGGTATTTTGATCTTTTTTCCTCCATTTAATTGATAATTTCGTCCCAATCCTCCCTCATTCAAACCCCAAAACCCAAATCCTTTCATAGTTTTTCCCCTTTTCTCCCAAGGTTCTCCAAGGTGATTTCATGGTGGTCTCTTGGTTATTCTTCACTTGGTTAAAGAGATATGATCTTATCTTCTTTATTTCTCTTAGTTTCTCTCTTTTTATCCAACTCCTATAACCCTATTGATTATGCTTGGATGATTTTTTTTGTTAGGGTTAGTAAAAATTGGGGCATTTGGTATGAAATAGTTTTGATCCATGGTAGGTTTTCCTCTCTGGTGGATTTCATTAAAGGTGAAAAGGTTCTACCACTCGATGTTTTTGTTTCAATTTCATTTGTTTTTATTTAAGCATTTCATTGGTGTTTAATGTTTTAAATTTTTCTATCACCTAGATAATTGTGGTTTGGGTTATCTAGGTTTTAATTGTTAAATATTTCCTCAACTTGGGTTGGTTTTCATATGAAAATTGGTCATAATTTTATGTTTTAAATGGTTCTTTTTTGAAAATGGGGGTTTTATGCATTCTATAAGTTTGATAAAATTATAAGGATGGTTTTCATTTGGAAATCACTTGTTTATTTTCATTTTAGGCCAAGATGGGGTTTTCAAAGAGAGGTTCCCACTATTTTAGAGTTTGGCATAGTTTTATTAAGTGAAATAGAGTTTCTCTTGGGTTTCTTATCAATGATTATTCATAACATTGATTGATTTGGAATTTTATTTTAATTATAACTTGTTTTAAAATTGATTTCAAAATATGTATGATAAAAGTGAAGGCCTAGTTGGCACTTTGTGATGTGATATTGATTATGTCATTAGTGAGACACATTGTGTTATTGATGATTATTATATTATCTATGAGATTTATTCTTTATGATGTGATTCCTGATATGTGATGAATTAGGGATATTTTTAATTTTAGTGTGGGAGGTGTGAAGGATGTTATTGTGGTGTTATCACTTGGGGAATTGTTATTATTATAAGATGAAATATTGTTCATGGCCCACGTTTGTTACTATTCCACATGAAAACTGAGGCTAATAAGTGGGAATTAGTGGGAAATTGTTGGTATAGTTGAGGTTTATAATTTGTTAGTCCCCCCTTGTTATATGTGACACCAACTTAGGGGGATTTTCACTGAGGATTCTGGTTAGATTGATTTGATTGATGGATGTGTGACTGTTAACCTACTTACAGTAGGTCCAATTGTGTGTGTCTTGTTTTGTCTCATTGGTCCTTGTAGTTTTTTCCCATGCTATGTATCTATGTGATGTATTCTTTTATATACTTTTATGTGTAATTCTCATTGCTTGGATTGAAATTCTTGATGTGTTTATTCTTGTATGGTTTAGTCTTGATGTTGACTAGTTTTGTTCCATCCATTTATTAGCATTATTTATAACTGGGAATGATTTTTTTTATAATTATTTCCCTTAATTCATTTCTTACTTTTTATATGGGTCTGTGAAATGGAAAAATGAGGGTAAATGGTTTTTAAAGTGTATTTCCTTGGATAAAACTTTTTAAATATTCAAAACTAAGTGTGGTTTTATTTTTAAAAATTGGGATATTTCGATGATAAGGGATTGGTTTCTTTTGAAATTGGTGTTTTCTGTAAAATAATTATCTTGTTAAAAGGTTTTTAAAATGAGATACTTTTGAGGGAGTTCATGTTTAATACATATTTTACTCCTATGTTTCGGAATGAAAATTAAAACCTACTTTACC
Organism: Viscum album; assembly: GCA_963277665.1. Taxonomy (NCBI): domain Eukaryota; kingdom Viridiplantae; phylum Streptophyta; class Magnoliopsida; order Santalales; family Viscaceae; genus Viscum; species Viscum album. The sequence goes on from OY728150.1 coordinate 528,814,476, forward strand.
ATGAATTGTTTTTCAAACTAGAATTATTGGTTTCTTTTATAAAATAAATGAAACGGACTCAGGGTGGTATCCTACTATATTGGTATCAAACCTTACATGATTATTATGGTGGGTATGTATTCTTCATGTATTTTTTAGGTTCCTTCAATTCTTGGATCTTTTTTTTGTATTTTGTGCCATTTTACTTGGGAAGTGAACATTTTTGGGTGATAGTGGTGACTTGAGGGTTTCATGGATATATATATTGGTCTTTTAATTTCATGGGACCAATTGGATAGAGTTTTGGTTCGACCTCTTTGGTCTTTCGGTTGACTTTACATCTATTTTTTGCAGTTTTGTATCTTGTATTATATGTTCATTTATATGATATTCCATCAGGTTTGTTTCTTTACCTCTTAATTGTTATGAATTGTTTGGATTTTAAGTTTGGATTCTTGAGGGTGAAACCATCCCCAATGGTTATATTTTATACCCTTTATGCTTGTATTCATCCTAGGGGAGTGATCGAGGATTCTCCTCGGGTATGTGGCAAGTCGGTTTGGGCGCTGGTTCAAATTGTTCCCTAGGTTGGTTGGTTACATGTATTATTCTTATGATATATTCAAATAGATCATGATTAATCATTGATGATTATACACTCTTATTCCATATGTATTTTTATCGATAAAACCTTATCCCTTGATTCAAGTGTAATGATCTTTGACTGATTAGGTATGATTATTGTATGTTTTTATTGTGTTCACATACCCATATGATTATCTTATGCTCACTTATTATAATGACCCATACTTTACATACATTGTTATTACTTCAAAATTGAATCACACTTATTACAACATATAACAAAACCATGAAAGGACCGTATAGGTATAGTGTCTTTAGAAACTCAGAAACATAAACAACTGGTTCATAAAACATCTACATTGTCACCCATTTATTTCATCATATTTAGAGTCCCTTTTGGCATATCCTACTTAATAACCTTCTTTCTGACCTTGGGAAAGAAAACATACAAAAGGGTGAGCTCAAATGCTCAGTAAGGGTAAACAAAAGAAATATCAATCACATCATATTCATAAGAACATAACATTTTGGAAATCTTAACCTGCAAAAGAGATCATAATTTCATAACATGGGATAAATCATAGTAGTGAAATGTAATCCCAAAAATCATAACTTAAAACCATAACTTAAAACATGAAACATTGTGGCATATATAATCCTAGAGAATCATTTCTTAGTAGTCAAGACTCATTGCCAAGACTATCTTAGCGGACAAAGTCCATTACGGAACCAAGTTCACTCCTCATTTCAGTCCTGTTTCACTAAACCGGATTAACCTGTAGTTCCATCCATGTCTATCTCATGAGATATAAATCTTTACCCAATGCATTTTAGGGAGATATAGGTCCCACCCATCTCATAATGATACCATTCTTATTTTGTGCCACAATATCATAAATCATACATCATAGCATAACCCATGTAATAAAAATGGGATTCTTAAACATCATGCCATCATAACATAGTATATATAAGATAAAAGGACATCATAAAATTAATCCGATCATAAGATAATCAAATCAATGTAAAAATAGGGATAGAAACAGAACCCTATATTATCTTAGATAAAACACTTGAACTCCATTCTTGAGGAAAATATCATTTCTACTTCAAACACATTTTTCCTTTCTTAAAATGTCATATAATTTTAAACTAAAATAATTTGATTAAATATAAACAATAAAACTTGTAAAGTAAGATTCATGGAAATAATGTTCTAAAAATCCATTCATGTCGTATAAGTTAAAAAAACATTCTTCTCGTACTTTGGCCAGAAAAGTCAAAAAGTACCTCGTACGAAAAACGACAAAAGATTCCTTTCATATCTTTTACTAAAAACTCACCGAAGGGTAAAATTGGATTTAAAAAATTGTAAGAGGATATAAATAATATTAAATATTGAGGAAACATGGATGTGGATGATAAATATTCCCCAGTAAATTCTGAAGTATAAACAATCTCGGATAAAAATTGAGATTTGAGAGATTTTCCCTTACCTTAGGTCTGATTTGCTTCGTACGTGTCCGAACCTCCTGTATAATGATTTAAATAATGTTATTTACTTATTCCAGAATCGTACTCATTGTTATGATATCATATGTGTTCATATTATTATCTTCTTATTAGTAATATTTCATTGTTACTTGTTATTCGGGTGTTTATTGCTTTTTGTTCTTATGCGTGTTTTGTCGAATAAATTATTATTATTCTTTTAGGTTATAGATACCTCATTTACAGAATTTTATTAGTGTAATATATATCATATTTATTCATTCATTTCATTTATATAATCATTATGCAATGAAGATCATGTAGAATGAGTCGCATCACATCGTGGAGACGGTAGGCCGTACGTACGCACGAGCGATGATATCGTTCCCATGATCGTGGAATTGTATTGAAGTGTATGTATACTATTTCAGAATCAATATCACTTTACAATAATCATATATAGTTATTCTTTACACCATTATACCCATCCAAGTAAGGTGGTGGTGGAAAATAGATTACACCACGGTATGGAGACGGTATTCCGTACGTACGCATGCGCGGTGATTTCATTTTCCGTAGGATGGATAGATGGTGAAATTGGGTTGCTTCATACTTATAATAACATATAAGTATATGAGTGGTACTTATGTTATTACTTAATAATGAAACAACTAAATAAGAATAAGTAGAATAAGAAATAAAGTTGAAAGAATCGGTAACAGACATTACCTCTTCTTTGATGCGCCTCTTCTTAACCTCCACTTAGGGCACTAAAGATGGTCTTTGAAGAAGGCCAGGACCTCTAGGATGTTTCTAGGTAAGTTTAGAAGAGAATTTGGAAGTGTTTGGCCGAGCTTGAAGGCTCAAAGTGGTGTGACGAAGAGAGGGAGGAGGTGCCCTTTTATAAGGGAGGAGAGGGGCACCTTTGGAAAAACTAAAAATATTATTTTATTATAAAGTCATATTCTGTTTTTAATAGCTCAAAATTGATTTATTTAGAAGTTAATGTGGGGATGGGTATAAATCCTCTCAAACAATAGAATTTAGAAAAGTTTAGGTTTCTATTTTAACCTTATCATTTAGATTTAACTTTAAGTTAAATAATTTTACTTTTACCGTGTCTTCTTGTTTTCTTACACTATAAGGTTAATAAACTTACTATGAAAAGACAAACGAACCCCAAGTTTTTTATTATTAATATATATAACCTTATATAAGTAATTTGTCTGAAACATATATTTTTAAGAATAAAATAACAATTAATAATATAATATTTGTTTTAAAAACTATTTTATGTCAATTTTGACACTATTTGGTATTTGATTTTTGTGAAAATCATAACAGCATGATTAGTTATAAAAAATTTAATTAACTCAATAATAATATGTCATATTAACCTATAAAATTATTTTAATTCATAAAAAGTCTCAAATTACATTTATTTGGGTATTTATAATATCAATTATGTTAATATTTCCTTAATAAGGTAATTACTACATCATCATTGTGTCATAAATAAATTAAATTATTTGAAGTATAAAAATTATAAATAAAATTTCATTATGTAGAAAATCTTTTTATATTTCTAATTAATATTAATAGTCCAATTTATCTTATGTATAACCCTATATTAAAAATGTTTTAGTTATTAAACTTTGATTTTAACTATTTTAACTATTCTTTAAATAAAATACTATTAAATGTCCAAATCTAATCCAAGTTGACCTAAATGTTCATATTTTATTCCTAAGGTTGTTTTTGGTCGAATTAATCTTATCCAATAGAATTAGTACATGTGTTAGGATAATAATAATATCATTTTTACCCTTAATTACCCTATTTACTTTTAACTGTGGTAAAAAAAAGTAAAAAGTTACTATTCACCAAAAATTATTTTTATCTTATTGAACCACATTTTACTCCTTGATATTAACCGTATCTCTTGGATTTTTGAAATTCCACTCAAAGAAGTGGTAAAATTAAGTTTTATATAAATTTTCAAATTCTCCTAAGAGGTGGGTAAAAGACGGTGAAAAGTTCAATAAAATTTTTATATGTCTAAAATTATTATAAAATGACTCCAATGAATTACATTGAACTTATATAAGTATTATGTATCAATTTTCAAATAAAATAAATATAAATAAAATAAATAATTATTTAAATAAAAATTCAGTTTTTAAATAGTAACCCAGTGTTTTTATTATTCATCAAAAATTGAAAGTTTTCAGAAAAATACCAAAATTTCACCCTAGGCTAATTTCAATATTCCGAATCCAAAAATGAATTCCATTTTGAAAGATAAAATTTAAAAAATTTCAAAAAGTGGGTATTACTATTCATAACGGCTAGTTTTAATAATATTCTTATAGCATATCGTTGTTTAGTGAAACTCAGTATTGCCTACAACGCAAGCTATTGAGGAAGGTCATGATTGCGTGTAAAGCAAGCCAAGCTAGTGTTGTGTGTAGTGAAATATTTCTTTGATGATGTATATAACATAAAAACAAAACATTTCTCATAAAAATCTCAGGTGTTACATTCTACCCCCCTTAAAATGAATTTCGCCCTCGAAATTCGTCACTTTGTAACAAACAGATGAGGATACCTCTCCCTCATAATATCCTCAAGCTCACATGTAGCTTCTTCTAATTGGTGGTTCCTCCATAAAACTTTCACCAAGCGAGTGGTCTTGTTCCATATGACTTTTTCTCTATGATCCAGAATCTCTGTCGGTTGTTCTGCATAAGAAAGATCTTGCTCCAGCGATACAACTTCTGAGCTGAGTACATGTGAAAGATCGGGTATGTACTTTCTCAGGAGAAATACATGGAATACATCATGAACTTGAGAGAGATTCGGTAGAATCCCCAATCAATAAGATACCTTCCCAACACGATCCAGTATTTCGAAAGGACCGATATACCTAGGGCTCAGCTTTCCCTTCTTTCCAAATCTCATCACTCTCTTCCAAGGAGATATTCATAAGAACACTTTATCACCCACTTCAAACTCTAGGTATTTTCTTCAGTTATCGGCATAACTTTTTTGTCGACTATGAGCTGCTTTAATGTGTTGTTGAATAGATCTGACCTTTTCTGCCATCTCATCAACAATATAATGTCCTATTAGCTTTCTTTCCCCAACTTCATCCCAGCAAGTTGGAGTTCGGCATTTCTTTCTATAGAGAGGTTCATAAGGATCCATCTGAATACTAGAGTGAAAACTATTATTATAATAAAATTCCACCAAAGGTAGGTGTTTATCCCAACCACCTTTTAAATCCATAGAGCAAGCTCTTAACATATATTCTAGAGTTTAAATTGTTCTCTCAGACTGATCGTCTGTCTTAGGATGATAAGCAGTGCTGAAACTCAACTTTGTATCCAGAGTATGCTGAAGAATTCACCAGAACTTTGAGGTAAACCTCAGATCCCAATCAGATATAATGGAAAGAGGTACTCCATGAAATGTTACCACTTCCTTTACATATATCCTGGAAAGCTGATTCATAGAGAAATCCACTCTAATAGCAATGAAGTGTTCAGACTTTGTAAGACGATCAACTATGACCCAAATAGCATTATTGCCTTTGGATATTTTAGGAAGTCTAGTGACAAAGTCCCTAGTGATGTTTTCCCATTTCCATTCAGGTATGGGTAATGGTTGTAACATCCCCTTATACTTCTGTCTCTCAGCTTAAACTTGCTGACAAACCAAGCATCAAGAGACATATTCAGCAACATCTCTTTTCATGTCATCCCACCAGAAGTACTCTTTTATGTCAATGTACATCTTCGTGCTTCCAGGATAAATAGAGAATGAAGAACTATGAGCCTCATCCAGCAGCTCCTTCTTTAATTCTGGGATGGGAGGAACACAAACCCAATTCCTGAACTTTATTATCCCATCACAATCAAGGTTGAATTCAGGAACATTTCTCACCTTCTTTTGTAACTCTACATCTTCTTTCTATGCCTCTTTAATCTTCACATGTATAGATGGTTGAACATTAATTTGAGAAAGATAATATTTTTTCCCTTCCATTATAATTCCAAGATCCATCCTTTGTAAATGCATAAATATTGGATCTTTTGTGATCCTCAACATGGATAAGATATCATGGTCTTGTCGACTTAATGCGTCTGCCACCTTGTTTGCTTTCCCTGGGTGGTAATGAATTGAGCAGTCATAATCCTTAATGAACCCCAACCATATTCTTTGGTGCATATTCATCTCCTTTTGTGTGAAAATATACTTTAAACTTTTATGATCAGTATAAATATCACACCTTTCACCATAAAGATAATGCCTCCAAATCTTTAATGAAAATATTACCGCAGCTAACTCCAAATCATGAGTTGGGTAATGTTGCTCATGGATTTTCAACTGTCGTGAGGCATAAGCTATCACCATATCATTTTTCATGAGAACACACCCCAGCCCCTTCTTGGATGCATCACTGTAGATCACAAACCTTTCTCCACTGCAAGGCAGTGTGAGCATAGGTGCACTGGATAACCTTCTTTTCAACTCCTTGAAATTCTCTTCACATTCCTCCATCCACATCAACTTAACTCCTTTTTGAGTCAACCTGGTGAGTGGATTAGATAATCGTGAAAAATCATTCACAAAACATCGATAATATCCAGCCAAACCAAGAAAACTTCAGATCTCAGTTACTGTTGTTGGTCTCGACCATCTTTCAATAACCTCTTTTTTTTCGAATCCACATATATCCCTTCTTTTGAGATTATGTGACCCAAAAATGAAACTTTTTGAAGCCAAAATTCACACTTGGTAAATTTGGCATAAAGATTCTCTTTTCTCAAGGTCTTCAATACAATTCTCAAGTGATCTTCATGTTCTTCCTTTCTCCTTGAATAGACAAGAATATCGTCTATAAAGACTACCACAAACTGATCAAGATAGTCTCTAAAGACTATATTCATTAGATCCATGAAGATAGCAGTGGCATTAGTAATACCAAATGTCATCACTATAAATTCATAGTGTCCATACCTTGTACGGAAAGTCATCTTTGGTATATCCTCCCTTTTGACCCTTAATTGATGATACCCTAAATGAAGATCAATCTTGGAAAAGTATTGAGCTCCACATAGTTTTTCAAATAAGTCATCAATGCATGGGAGAGGATATTTGTTCTTGATAGTGATCTTGTTAAGTTCTCGATAATCAATGCAGATTATCATTGATCCATCTTTCTTCTTAACAAACAGAACAGGTGCTCCCCAAGGTGACGCACTAGGGCGTATGAATCTCTTATCAAGATTCTCTTGGAGTTTCTTCTTCAATTCCTGCAACTCAATTAGGGCTATTCTATAAGGTGTATTTTAAATAGGAAAATCACCCGGTACGAGTTCTATTGAAAACTCAACTTCATGATTTGGTGGAAGACCCAGCAATTCCTCTGGAAAGGCATCATCAAACTCTCGTACAATGGGCATATTCTTAATCATGAGTTTCTCACCAACCATTTGAGATAAATAACCTTCATTTAGTGGAATCAAGACCCATAAAATGGAAGAAATTTCCACTGGAAGGTTATGTTCATCCATGCATCGATAGACGATCATAGATTGATCTGGAATATGAAATGTGACTTCCCTTCTTTGGAAATTGATATGAGCTCCATATAAAGAAAGTCAATCCATGCCAAGAATCACATAAAATTCCACTATAGGAAGGATCACAAGATTTGAAGGAATCACTTTCCCACAAACTTCAATCGGAGAAGAATTGTAAACTTTTGATGCGATTGTTGTGCCATTAGGGGTTGTCACAATTAACTCAATATCTAAATATTGAGGTAATATGGTGATACCCTTAGAAAATTCTTCAGAAATAAAAGAGTGGGTGGATCCAGAATCAAATAAAACATTTGCTACTTTAGAGTGGATGGTAAGTGTACCTTTCACCACTTCGTTATCGTACTCCACATTGCTGATAGAAATTGCATGTGACTTTCCTTTGTATTTAGCCTTAAGAGTTTGTTGACGTTGATCATCATCAACAACCCTTGGATTAGGTCATTGATTAGCATAATTCCCCATTTTCTTGCACTTGTAACATTGAAGTGTAGGAGGTGCACTCTGTGTAGCCTTTTCTTTGTTCGCATCACTAGACATCTTCTTCCCATCATTGTTGCATTCAAATGCCCGATGACCTTCTTTTCCACATTTGAAACATTTACTTGTCCCTTTAAGACAACTACCTCCATGTTTCTTTCCACACTTTGAGCATAAGGGAAAACTCATATTCTTTTCAATGTGCTCTTTATATTTCCCTTTGAATTCCATTTTCCTCTTCTTATCAAACCCATATGACTTATGGGTTACTCCAATCTCCATATCAACCTTGAGAGCACATAGAACGATTTCCTCGTAGCTATTGAAGTCCCTTATGGATAACACCCTTCGAAGACTTGGTTTTAAGCCACTAAAGAATAGATCGATCTTACTCTCAGGTTGGATAATAATCCCAGAAGCGTACCTTGCAGGTCTTGTAAAATTTTCTTCGTAAGTACCAACAGATTCATCATCCTTTTTCTTTAGTTCAAGAAACTCCTCCTCCATCTTTGTTGGAAGAATACGAGGGAAGTACTTATTGAAAAATAATATCTTGAACTCATCCCATTCCATGGACTCAATTTCGTCTCTTGGCCTCATATTCTTGATAAGATTACACTATTGATCAGTTTCACCTTCCAAACGATATACAGCTAAGATGACTTTATCATGTTCAAAACATTGAAGAACTGAAAATATCTTTTCAGTGGTACTGATCCATTGTTCAGCCACTAATGGATCAGTAGACCCACTGAATGAGGGGGGACGCTGCCTCATGAAGGATTCAACAGAATGTTGCTCCTTCCTTTGCTCGTTTGGAAGTCCTGCATGATTCATAGCTTGAGAAAGTTCTGTGAGCATGGCTATAAGATTTTGCATTCCAGCTCCCATAATGTTTGGTTGCTCAGGGGGACAATCATTGCATTTCCCGTCACATTCAGCATTAACATGGTTCCTTCGGGTTCCAGCCATTGACTAAAACCAAGAAGAATAGTGTGAGCAACACTGATTATAATAGGAAAACCACATAATCAAGAATAAAATTTCACACTTAAGGTCTTATCATAGGTTACTCATGGCCATTTATAAAACACTAAGATTGTGTTCTATGCTTAGACTTATCCTTTAGGTTCTTACTAAGTCTTTCACATCCTAATTTCTAAAGGTTGACTATACCTTTCCTCTGATACCAACTATAACGACCCATACTTTACATACATTGTTATTACTTCAAAATTGAAGCACACTTATTACAACATATAACAAAACCATTAAAAGACTGTATAGGTATAGTGTCTTTAGAAACTGGGAAACATAAACAACTGGTTCATAAATCATCTATATTGTCTCCCATTTATTTAATCATATCTAGAGTCCCTTTTGGCATATCCTACTTAATAAACTTCTTCCTGACCTAGGGAAAGAAAACATACAAAAGGGTGAGCTCAAATTCTCAATAAGGGTAAAAAAAAGAAATATCAATCACATCATATTCATAAGAACATAACATTTTGTAAATCTTAACCTGCAAAATAGATCATATTTTCATAACATGGGATAAATCATAGTAGTGAAATTTAATCCCAATAATCAAAACATAAAACCATAACTTAAAACATGAAACTTTGTGGCATACATAATCATATAGAATCATTTCTTAGTAGTCAAGACTCATTTCCAAGACTATCTTAGTGGACAAAGTCCATTTATAAACCGAGTTCACTCCTCATTTCAGTCCTGTTTCACTGAACCGGATTAACCTGCTGTTCCATCCATGTCTATCTCATGAGATATAAATCTTTACCCAATGAATTGGAGGGATATATAGGTCTCACCCATCTCATAATGATACCATTCTTATGTGTTCCACAAGATCATAAATCATACATCATAGCATAACCCATGTAATAAAAATGGGATTCTTAAACATCATGACATCATAACATAACCCATATAAGATAAAAGGACATCATAAAATTAATTCCATCATAACATAATCAAATCAATGTAAAAATAGGGATAGAAATATAACCCTATATTATCTTAGATAAAACACTTGAACTCCATTCTTGAGGAAAATATCTTTTCTACTTCAAAAACATTTTTCCTTTCTTAAAATGTCATATAATTTTAAACTAAAAGAATTTGATTAAAAATAAACAATAAAACTTGTAAAGGAAGCTTCATGGAAATAATGTTCTAAAAATACATTCATGCCATATAAGTTAAAAAAACATTCTTCTCGTACTTTGGCCGGAAAAGTTGAAAAGTACCTCGTATGAAAAACGACAAAATATTCCTTTCATATCTTTTACTAAAAACTCACCGAATGGTAAAATTGGATTTAAACAATTGTAGTAGGATATAAATAATATTACATATTGAGGAAACTTGGATGTGGATGATAAATATTCCCCAGTAAATTCTGAAGTATAAACAATCTCGGATAAAAATTGAGATTTGCGAGATTTTCCCTTACCTTAGGTCTGATTTCCATCGTACGTGTCCAAACCTCCTGTGTAATGATTTAAATAATGTTATTGACTTATTCCATAATCGTAATCATTGTAATTATATCATATGTGGTCATATTCTTAGCTTCTTATTAGTAATATTTCATTGTTACTTGTTATTCGGGTGTTTATTGTTTTTTGTTCTTATGCGTGTTTTGTCGAATAAATTCTTATTCTTCTTTTAGGTTATAGATACCTCATTTCCAGAATGGTATTAGTGTAATATATATCATATTTATTCATTCAATTCATTTATATAATCATTATGCAATGAAGATCATGTAGAACGAGTCGCATCACATCGTGGAGACGATAGGTCGTACGTACGCATGAGCGATGATATCGTTCCCATGATCTTGGAATTGTATTTAAGTGTATGTATAATATTTCACAATCAATATCACTTTACAATAATCATATATAATTATTCTTTACACCATTATACCCATCCAAGTAAGGTGGTGGTGGAAAATAGATTACACCACGGCGTGGAGACGGTATTTTGTACGTACGCACGCGCGGTGATTTTGTTTTCCGTAGGATGGATAGATGGTGAAATAGGGTTGTTTAATACTTATAATAACATATCAGTATATGAGTTATACTTATTTTATTACTTAATAATGAAATAACTAAATAATAAGAAGTAGAAGAAGAAATAAAGTTGAAAGAATCAGTAACGTACATTACCTCTTCTTTGAAGCACATCTTCTTAACCTCCTCTTAGGGCACTAAAGATGGTCTTTGAAGAAGACCAGGACCACTAAGATGTTTCTAGGGAAGTGGAGAAGAGAATTTGGCTGGGTTTTGCCGAGCTTTAAGTCTCAAAGTTGTGCGAGGAAGAGAGGGAGGAGGTGCCCTTTTATAAGGGAGGAGAGGGGCACCTTTGGAAAAACCAAAAATATTATTTTATTATAAAGTCATATTCGGTTTTTAATAGCTCCAAATTAATTTATTTTTAAGATAAGGTGGGTATGGGTCGAAATACTCTCATCCAATAGAATTTAGACAAGTTTAGGCTTCTATTTTAACCTTATCATTTAGATTTAACTTTAAGTTAAATAATTTTACTTTTACCGTGTCTTCTTGTTTTCTTACACTATAAGGTTAATAAACTTACTATAATAATAAAAACGAACCCCAAGTTGTTTATTATTAAGATATATAACCTTATCTAATTAATTTGGTCGAACCTTATATTTTTAAGAATAAAATAACAATTAATAATATAATATTTGTTTTAAAAACTATTTTATGTCAATTTTGACACTATTTGGTACTTGATTTTTTTGAAAATTATAACAGCATGATTAGTTCAAAAAAATTTAATTAAATCAATAATAATATTTTATATTAACCTATAAAATTATTTTAATCCATAAAAAGTCTCAAATTACATTTATTTGGGTACTTAAAATATCAATTAAGTTAATATTTCCTTAATAAGGTAATTACTGCATCATCATTGTGTCATAAATAAATTAAATTATTTAAAGTCTAAAAATTATAAATAAAATACCATTATGTATAAAATATTTTTATATTTCTAATGAATATTTATAGTCGAATTTATCTTATGTATAACCCTATATTAAAAATGTTTTAGTTATTAAACTTTGATTTTAACTATTTTAACTATTCTTTAAATAAAATACTATTAAATGTCCTAATCTAATCCAAGTGGACCTAAATGGTCATATTTTATTCCTAAGGTTGTTTTTGGTCGAATTAATCTTATCCAATAGAATTAGGACATGTGTTAGGATAATAATAATATCATTTTTACCCTTAATTACCATATTTACTTTTAACCGTGGTAAAAAAAGTAAAAAGATACTATTCACCAAAAATTATTTTTATCTTATTGAACCACATTTTACTCCTTGATATTAACCATGTCTCTCGAATTTTCGAAATTCCACTCATAGAGGTGGTAAAATTAAGTTTTATATAAATTTTCAAATTCTCCTTTATATGTCTAAAATTATTATAAAATGACTCTAATGAATTAAATTGAACTTATATAGGTATTATGTATCAATCTTCACATAAAATAAATTTAAATGAAATAAATAATTATTTAAATAAAAAGTCAGTTTTTAAATAGTAACCCAGTGTTTTCACTATTCATCAAAAATTGAAAGTTTTCAGAAAAATACCAAAATTTCACCCTAGGCTAATTTCGATATTCTGAATCCAAAAATGAAGTCAATTTTGAAAGATAAAATTTAAAAAATTTCAAAAAGTGGGTATTACTATACATAACGGCTAGTTTTAATAATATTTTAATAGCATATCGTTGTTTAGTGAAACTCGGTATTGCGTACGACGCAAGCTATCAAGGATGGTCGCGATGGAATTTAAAGCAAGCCAAGCTAGTGTTGTGTGTAGTGAAAGATTCCATTGAATATGTATATAACATAAAAACAAAACATTTCTCATAAAAATCTCAGGTGTTACACTTATGGTCATTGATTGATATCTATTATGTTTACACTTACTTAGAATCTGATCTCACCCTTTCTTTTGGTTTCCTTAACTAGGTTGTGAATAAAGGTTTTAAGTATGATACGTCTAATAAGGGTTCTATTTATGAAGAACATAATGGGAAATGATGTAGACCTTTTATGTACCAACTGTTTATGTATCTAAGTTTACAAAGACATTAATCCTTTATAGTTATGGCATGGATAATATTGATATGTAATGAGTATTCTACCAATAATATATATTATTTATGAATTAAAATTTTGGGGTCACCATATGGAATGATTACTAAAATAAATAAATAACTTATAATAAATATTAAATGAACTATAACATGTAAAAATTAATTATTCAAGGGGAAAGAAATTTCTTTAGTGATAAACAAATATTATATGTTTTATGTTTTCATTTAAAACATAAATTTAATATATTTGGAGTATAATAAAATTAAATGTATTATTTATACATAGTAATATTCATGGACAAATTAAAAATTCTTAATAAATAATAATAAATTTTAATATTTAAAATGATATTTTTCTAAAATAATATTTTTATGTTTTGAAATTTTATAATAAAATTATTTTTCATCAATTTTATAAGATCTAATATATTAAAATTTATTTCATATTTGAATTTTTATTTTCTAAATTATGTATTATGGTGAATTTTATTTTAGTCAAGGAATAAGTTATTGAAATAAAAAGTGATTTTTGACAGTAAATAGTAAAATGGGTTAAATAGTTGACATAATTAGTGATGTGATATAATATCACTAAATTGTAACACCCCAAGCTTCCACGATACATTTCTCTTTGAATAATACAGTAGCGTGTGTTGTACGCAACTTCGAGTTATAACACACACCACAACCAATCAAACTAGTCGTTGTGAATAGTAATAACCACTTTTTGAAATTTTATAAATTTTACCTATCAAAATGGACTTCATTTTTGGATTCGAAATATCAAAATTAGCCTAGGGTAAAATTTTGGAACCTTTCGGATAACATTTATATTTTGATGAGTAGTGAAAATTTCTAAATTTTAATTAAAAACAACTTTTTTAATCAAAATAATTAATAGTAATAAATTATGAATTTGAGTGGTTTTAAAGTATATTTAGAATATATTTTTACCATTTAATACAATTTTGGTCATTGGACAAAATTTCACAATTAAACAGGACATAAACAAATGTCAATCTTTTGATAGTTATTATCTTTTAAAAACACGCTTTTTGTTTTAACAACGGGAATTAATTTTAAATTAAGTTATGCCACTTCTGTGTTGTGAATTTGGAAAAATGGATTCCATATTTAGAATCAGGATGTTCAAATTGTGTAAATAGGTAACTTTCATTTTTTGACATTTTGAATAATTACTTCGGTAAATATTTTATTTACCATGGTTAAAAGGTAAATCCGGTAAATAAGGGTAAAAAATAATATTATAATAATAATAAATTACCCTAAAATGTGTCTTAACCCTATTTTTTGGTACATGTCCGACCATGGGCATCTTTAGGTCGATTTTGGGACCCCATGGATCCACTTGTAAGTGATAATGACACTTTATATTAATTAAGTTAAAGTAAATACAAAAATGACCTAAGCATGTATCCTTTAGAAAAACAATTTTTACATAGGGTTATATATGTTTTATTTTCAACTATAAATATTCATTAGAAAGCTACAAAAATTTAATACATAATAGTATTTTATTTATAATTTTTAGACATTACATAATTTAATTTATTTATGAAACAATGATGATGCAGTAATTACCTTATTAGTGAAATATTAAAATAATTGATATTATAAATACCCAAATAAATATAATTTTAGATTTTTAATGAATTCCAAGAATTTTATAGATTAATATTACATGTTAAAATTGCTTAAATGAATTTTTTTCTAATTAATAAAGTATTTAATACTTTAACAAAAATCAATTATTGAATAGTGTCAAAATTCACATAAAAGAGTTTTTAAAACAAATATTGTATTATTAATTGATATTAAATTCCTAAAAATCTAAGGTTCGGTCAAGAGAGTTCTATCATGATAGTTGTATCATTAATGGACCAGTTGTGGGTCTCTTGTAGGTATATAGTAAGTTTATTAACTATATAATATAAAAATACAAAGTGAAATGGTAAGTGTCAAACTAATTAACTAAGATTTAAAACTAAAACATAAGGTTAATATAATGACCCAAACCTGTCTAAATTCTATTTGTTGAGTTGTTTTCGACCCATCCCCACCTTAACCTTTAAATAATCTACTTTGGAGCCATTATAAACCGAATATGAATTTATTATAAAATAATACTTCTAGCTTTTCCAAAGGTGCCCCTTACCCCTCATATAAAAGGGCACTCCCCCTTCTCACTAATTCACACATTCAAAGCCTTTTGGCTCAGCCAACCCCTGCCCAAATACTCTCTCAACTTCCCTCACTTCAACCTATAGTCATTAGTTTGATTATAAAGCCAACCTAAGGAGCCCTTTTGATCAAATCAAATGGAAGAACCCGAAGAAGAGATAATGTTTTCATCACCCTCTTTCAAGTTCCTTTATTCTTTAACTTCTTATTTCTTTGTTATTACCATTCTAAAATAATAACTCCAGTATCTTATATAAACTATGATGTTATTATAAATATGTTATAACCATATTCTGTATTCTATCCATCCTTTGAATGACATGTCACCATACGTGCGTACGTACGGCTTACCGTCTCCACGTCGTGGTGTAATTGTTATTCAAAACATTATTATTTGGATGGGTATAATAATGAGGTGTAATTCATTTAAATAATAAATATAACATGATAATGATTCTGTATATTTGATATACCATCCAATTATATATTATTTTAATATCAAAATAATGATATTGTCGCTCGTGCATACGTACGGACTACCGTCTCCACGAACGCGATGAGATTCATTCCTCATCGTATCCATTCAAGACTAATTATCATTTAATGATTAAAATTAATGTTTAAGAACTTTATATCATTCTGGATATGAATAAGATACAACCTATCCATAAAAAATACGACTTATGTAACAAAACATATAAAAGAAAACGAGCAAGTTAACACCCGAAACGACGATAATACTAAAGTATTATTAACAAAGCATTATTAGAAGATCATATATGATATCATAATTATGTATATGGTTCTTTTATAATTTAATAACAATGTTTTAACTATTATACAGGAGGTTAACATACCATCGACTAAGGAAAATTTCAAGTTGAGTGTTTATTTCACAATCTCTTCATTATCCGAGGTTGTTTATACGTAATTATCTACTAGGACCTCTTTATCATCCACATCCATGTTTCTTAAAAATGTATTACAAATCATTATTACTATTCTAAAGACTATGGGAAAAATTCATTTATACCCTTGTAGACTTTTTATAATAAGTTTATTAAGGAAGATTTCTATCGTTTTCCGAACAAGGTCCTTTTTAACCTTTGCGACATAATTAAGGTAAGAATGTTTTTTTAACTTATATGGTGGGTGTCGCTATTTTCCACCATTATAAAATCGTCAAATATTACCTTAAAATATTATAAGAATATTTTCAAAGAAAATGTTTTATTTTATAAATATATGACTCTTAAATGATTTCAAAATAGAAAGAGATATTTCTCTAAAAGGAGTTTTGATTTCATCTATGTCAACATCCTTTGATGGATTTTAAGTTTATTTGGAGTTGATTTATTATGATACAAAACTTCCATATTGTATTTATGGTTTTGTGATATGTTTTACTATGGATGTGTTATTTTTATACCATTCATGGTTTATGAAGAAAGTATTGACATTTCGTATGCTAGTTTTAATATGAATGTTTATGTTATGTTTAAACCTGTTCATATGAGGAATGCATTGGACTTAATAAGTGACGGGTGGAGCCCGTTATAGATCCTCGATGAATCGGTAGGTCTCATGAGACAAACTAGTGTCTTGGCACAAGGCCTTGACAAAATCTTATTTTTAGTCTTGGCACGAGGCCTTGGCTATGTGGTTATGATAGTCTGGCATTATGCATTCCATCATTATGAAAGTGGTTATTGATATTGCATGTGATTATTCGACTAGTAGAATATCCATGTGAATAAGTAAATTGAATTATTTCATTTTATCTTTGCCATATTATTCTGAAGTTCAAGTTTAAAAGTCTTTTGTTTTAGCTATACATTGCCTTAAATGTTTATGTTTATTTATGATTGTTTCTACAATATTGTTATCCTTACTGAGCATCTGACCTCACCCCTTTCAATGTTTTATTTTTCCCAGGATGTGAAGAAGTAATTTATGAATGACCTGCAGGGATAATATGAGGGGATATGAGTGTGGACTATGGATACTATCTTGTTGTAGTTTTCATTTTTATGATGTAATGTAATACTTATGAATATATCTAGTGTTTCCAAGGCTACTAAACTAATTGGTCATTCGAGATTTGATCTTTCTTGTGATCATGCCAATGTTATGTAATAATGCACTGACTCTGGGTAACTGGGGTCGGGGCATTATAGTTGGTATCAGAGGAAGTTTAGTACAAACCTTAGAAGCTAGATTTAGATAAACTTTGATTAGAGCACATAGATTTAAGATGGACTTTGAGGATTAGTATAGAAGAACTTCCTAGAATTTTGGTATTATAGAGATTTTGTGAGTTTTCCAAGCAATACATCCCTGTCTGGATATGATCAGGTAAAGTCAGCTCTGGCATAGGAGTACCTAGGGGTAAAACCTGAAAACACCGCTTTGAGCTTGACTTGAATAGGAACTGGTGCACAACAACAAGCCTTGTTACACTCTTGGTTACAACACTCCCAGGGGATATGCTTAGGATAACTCTCATTTTCTTTAAAAATCATTATGTAGGGATTATGAGTATATACGTCCTCAAAGAAAACATTTTTATGATTATGGATTATATCCATAAATAGTTCAATTTATGTTAAGTGTTTTATAAGTATGGAATTATATATTTTGATTCATAAACTGATCTAGTTTATGCCATTGTTTAGAAATGGCTCCTAGTGGAAGGAATGGAAAACGTATCAACGCATGCACTCCATATAGGAATTTCCCTCCTGCTCAAGATAATTATAGTAGAGCCAGTGATACAACCGGTGATGATCAACTAATCACCATACTGGGACAACTCACTCAGGTTATGAATAATAACCTTACCCGTATGGATCACCCTGATCCATAGCATGGAGGATCAATGTTAGATCACTTCATAAGGCAGAAACCACCAACATTAAATGGGAGTACAAATCCATTATTAGCTGAGGAATGGATAAGTTCTCTAGAGAAAATATTTCAGGCTTTGGGGAGTAGTGAAAGGGAAAAAGTTGTCATGGCAGTTTATTGCCTCACTGGAGATGTTGATCAATGGTGGTCATTGATTTAAAACATGAAGGAAGATGATGAAGTATCAAATAAGGAATGGAGGGAGTTCAAAGATCTATTTTTAGAAAAATACTTTTGTCGTGACCATCGAGCAGATGTGGAAAGGAAATTTCTGAGTCTGAGACAAATGGAGGATGAGAATGTCGCAAAGTATGAGGCTAACTTTAAGAGGTTAACAAGGTATGGTGGAGATTATATACGTAACCCAAGAAGTAATATCGATCGTTTCTTTTATGGGTTAAAACCATTTCTCCATTGAGGATTAGTCTCACAATCCTTCTCGTCATACGAATACATTGTCTCATGTGCTATCAAGACAGAAAATGAATTCTCTAATTATTATGACTTTAAATCAAAGCAAGAGAAAAAGAGATCTGCTGATCAATCTGGGAATGGAAATAAGGTGAAGAAGGGAAAATTTGAATATCAATCCTGCAGTAAATGTGGGAAGAAACACCCTAGTACTTTCTTAAAGGGAATGGGTGTCTGTTACAAGTGTGGTGAAAAAGGCCACCAAGCTCGTGATTATAAAGGGAAGAATGAAGATACCGATGTTCAGTGCTAAAATTGCAGGGATATGGGACATTATGAAAATGAATTTCCTAAGCATCAGGGGATCTTACCTCAAAAAAGGCCAAGGGATCAAGGCCAAGATTATGCTATCACTACTGCTAAGGTAGAATCTCTGAAAGACGTGGTGGCAGGTAATTTAATGGTTTCCTCAAGTTTAGAAAATGCTTTATTTGATTCTGGATCATCGCATTGTTTCATATCTTCCCAGTTTTCTAATAAAATTAGATATTTACAATTTTATTTAACAAAGGAGTTTTCAGTTAAAACTCCTAAGGGAAGTATCATTGCAATAAAGTTTTGTAAATCAGTCCCCATTAGAGAACATAAATGTTCTTTATCCGCTGATCTCATCGTCATACCTATGATTGAGTTTGATATAATCCTCGGTATGGATTGTATTTAGGAACATGATATGAAGATTTATTGTAATAAGAAGGAGGTTACGATTTTTGATGATGATGATAAGGAACACCTTATCTTTAGAGCATAATTGTCACCCTCTAATTCTTATCTATATCTACCCCCAGTAGCTCAACTAAATTCAATTATTGGTGAGGAAGAGAATGTAATGACTGTGGGTGAGGAAAGGAATGTTCAAATAGAGGATGTACCAATTGTGAAAGAATATGTAGATGTGTTTCCAGAAGATTTACCTGGACATCCTCCAGAATGAGAAGTTGAGTTTTCCATTGATTTAATTCCTGGATCAAGGCCTATATTGAAGATCCCTTATATAATGGACACTGTGGAATTAGTTGAAATAAAGAAACAACTATAGGGATTGATTAATAATGGATTTATTCTCTCTAGTGTTTCTCCATGGGGAGACCCTATTCTTTTTGTTAAAAAGAAAGATGGATCTATGAGGTTATGTATCGACTACAGGGAGATCAATGCTATAACAATAAAGAACAAGTATCCCCTACCTCGCATTGATGATTTATTTGACCAACTGCATGGAGCTCAATACTTTTCAAATATTGACCTTCAATCTGGATACCATAAGTTGTGTGTGAAGAAGGAAGACATTCTGAAGATAGAATTTCGAACAAGGTACGGGCATTACGAGTTTACGGTAATGCCTTTTGGGATGACTAATGCACCCTTTGTATTCATGGATATAATGAATAGAGTTTTCAAGGAATATCTCGATGATTTTGTGGTGGTATTTATTGATGATATCTTGGTATACTCCAAAAGCTACGAAGACCATGAAAATCACTTGCGCATTATCCTAAAGACTCTGAGAAGACATGAATTATATGGGAAGTTTAGAAAGTGTGAATTCTGGCTTTAGGAGATTTGTTTTCTTGGTCATATTGTCTCTAAAGATGGAATCTCTGTTGATCCTTCTAAGACCAAGGCAATCCAATAATGGCTAACACCTATGAGTATAACTGAGGTACGCAGTTTTATTCGTTTAGCAGGTTATTATCGACGTTTCGTCCAGAATTTTGCCCGGTTGGCTAACCCATTAATAAAGCTCACGCGCAAAGGGGTTAAATTTGTTTGGACAAAAGAGTGTGAAGAATGTTTCGAAGAACTAAAGAGAATATTAGTCAATGCTCCTATATTGACTCTACCATCGGGGAATTATGGGTTCGTTATTTATAGTGATGCATCGAACAAAGTACTTGGTTGTGTCCTTATGCAGAATGATAGGGTTATTGCCTATGCATCGCGACAGTTGAAAATTCATGATCAAAACTATCCTACTCATGATCTCGAGTTATCAGTTGTGATCTTTGCTATGAAGATATGGAGGCACTACCTCTATGGTGAAAAATGTGAGATTTATACTGATCACAAGAGTTTGAAGTATATTTTCTCCCAAAAAGAACTCAACATGAGGCAAAGGATACGGATTTAATTACTCAAGGATTATTATTGTACGATACACTACCTCTCAGGGAAGGCAAATAAGGTGGCAGATGCTTTGGGCAGAAAAGATCATGGATTTTTGAACAATATGAGAACTGAAAGGGATCCAATTTTCATGGATCTAGTGAATATGGACATGGGAATAACAATGGAAGGTGAAACATTAGTGCTTTTTCAAATGGTTTCCAAACCATATTTATGATAAAGGATAAAGAGTTCTCATACCGTTGATGAAGAGTTTCAAAAGAATATTAAATCTGTGAATGATGGGAAATTGAGTGAATTTGTGTATGAAGATGGAATTTTGAAGTTTGGGAAGAGACTTTGTGTTCCCAATATACCTGATCTAAAAAGAGAATTATTGGATGATGCTCATAGTTCCAATTTCTCTATACACCCTGGGAGCACCAAAATGTATAGAGACTTGAAGGAACATTTTTGGTGGGACAACATGAAGAGGGAGATTGCTGATTTTGTGTCAAGATGTATGGTTTGTCAACAAGTGAAATCTGGAAGGCAATAGCCAGGAGGAGTCATGCAACCTCTTCCCATACCGGAGTGGAAATGGGAAAATATTACGATGGACATTTTCATGGGGTTACCAAAGACTCCTAGAAGGAACAATTCAATATGGTTTATTGTTGATCATCTTACCAAGTCAGTGCATTTTCTTGCTATAAGAGAAGATCTCCCACTGGAACGTCTAGCAAGACTATATATTAATGAAGTGGTGAGACTTCATGGAGTACCCCTATCGATTGTTTCTAATCGTGATCCCCGTTTTACTTCAAGATTCTGGAAGAGTCTTCAGAAGGCCTTGGATACTAAACTTCATTTGAGCACTGCCTACCACCCTCAAACAGATGGACAATCAGAACGGACTATTAAAACATTATAAGGAATGTTGAGATCATGCTCACTTGACTTTCAGGGTATGTGGGATCAATTTCTACCTCTGGTGGAATTTTCCAATAACAATAGCTTCCATTTGAGTATTCAGATGGCACCATATGAAGCGTCATACGGAAAGAGATGTCGCACACCAACCTGTTGGGATGACGTTGGTGAAAGAAAACTTGTAGTCCCAGAACTGGTGAAGGAAACGATGGAAAAGGTGAAGGTAATCCAAAACCACATCAAAGCAGCTCAAAGTAGGCAGAAGAGATATGCTGATAACCGAAGGAAGTATTTTGAATTTCAGGTAGGAGATCATGTTTTCTTGAAGGTATGTCCATGGAAGGGAGTTATACATTTCGGTAAGAAAGGTAAATTGAGTCTCAGGTACATCGGACCTTTCGAAATTCTAGAACAAATTGGGGTTGTAGCTTACCGTTTGGTAATGCCGCCAATTCTCTCCAAAGTTCACGATGTGTTCCACGTATCACTATTGAGGAAATACATGCCTGACCGAACACATATACTCACCTATGAGGAATTAGAACTGGAACCCGATCTCTCTTATTGAGAAGAGCCCGTCAGGATTCTTGATACGAGAGATAAAGTGCTGAGAAACTAGACGACTCGTCTAGTAAAAGTTCTATGGACAAACCATAAGATGGAAGAGGCAATGTGGGAACCCGAGGAACTTAGGATGAAGAACCACCCGAGTCTTTTCATGTGGTAGTATTCTAGAAATTAAGAGGATGAAATTATTTGAAGTAGGGGAGAATGTAATACCCCAAGCTTCCACGGTACGTTTCTATTTGATTAATACAGTAGTGTGTGTTGTACGCAACTTCGAGTTCTAACACACACCACAACCAATCAAACTAGCCGTTATGAATAGTAATAACCACTTTTTGAAATTTTATAAATTTTACCTCTCAAAATGGACTTCATTTTTGGATTCAGAATATTGAAATTAGCCTAGGGTAAAATTTTGAAACTTTTCGGATAACATTTATATTTTGATGAATAGTGAAAATTACTAAATTTTAATTAAAAACAACTTTTTTAATAGAAATAATTAATAGTGATAAATTATGAATTTGAGTGTTTTTAAATTATATTTAGAATATATTTCTACCATTTAATACAATGTTGATCATTGGACAAAATTTCACACTTAAACCGGATATAAACAAGTGTCAATCTTTTGATAGTTATTATCTCTTAAAAACACGTTTTTTGTTTTAACAATGGGAATTAATTTTAAATTATTTTCTGCCACTTCTGTATTTTGAATTTGGAAAAATGGATTCCATATTTGGAATCAGGATGTCCAAATTGTTTAAATAGGTAACTTTCATTTTTAGACATTTTCAATAATTACTTCGGTAAATATTTTATTTACCATGGTTAAAAGGTAAATCCGGTAAATAAGGGTAAAAAATAATATTATAATAATAATAAATTACCCTAAAACATGTCTTAACCCCATTTGTTGATACATGTCCGACCATGGTCATATTTGGGTCGATTTTGGGACCCCATGGATCCACTTGTAAGTGATAATGACACTTTATATTAATTAAGTTAAAGTAAATACAAAAATGACATAAGCATATATCTTTTAGAAAAACAATTTTTACATAGGGTTATATATGTTGGATTTTAGACTATAAATATTCATTAGAAATATAAACAGATTTACTACATAATGGTATTTTATTTATAATTTTTAGACTTTACATAATTTAATTTTTTTATGACACAATGATGATGCAGTAATTACCTTATTAGTGAAATATTAAAATAATTGATATTATAAATACCCAAATAAATATAATTTGAGACTTTTAATGAATTCCACGAATTTTACAGATTAATATGACATGTTATAATTGTTTAGATGAATTTGTTTCGAATTAATAAAGTTGTTAAGACTTTAAAAAAAATCAATTATTGAATAGTGTCCAAATTCACATAAAAGAGTTTTTAAAAACAATATTATATTATTAATTGATATTAAATTCCTAAAAATCTAATTTTCGGCCAAGAGACTTATATCATGATATTTTTATCATTAATGTACTACTTGGGGGTCTCTTGGAGGTATATAGTAATTTTATTAACTATATAATATAAAAATACAAAGTGACATGGTAAGTGTCAAACTAATTAACTGAGATTTAAAACTAAAACAAAAGGTAAATATAATGACCCAAACCTGTCTAAATTATATTGGTTTAGTTTTTTTAGACCCATACCCACCTTAAACTTTAAATAATCCACTTTGGAGCCATTAAAAACCGAATATGAATTTATTATAAAATAATACTTCTAGCTTTTCCAAAGGTGCCCCTTACCCCTCTTATAAAAGGGCACTCCCCCTTCTCACTAATTCACACATTCAAAGACTTTTGGCTCGGCCAACCCCGGACCAAATGCTCTCTCAACTTCCCTCACTTCAACCTATAGGCCTTAGTTTTATTATAAATCCAACCTAAGTATCCCTTTTGATCAAATCAAAAGGAAGAACCCGAAGAAGAGGTAATGTTTTCACCACCCTCTTTCATGTTCCTTTCTTCTTCAACTTCTTCTGTCTTTTTTATTACCATTATAAAAAATAACTCTAGTATCTTATATATAATTTGATGTTATTATAAATATGGTACAACCATATTCAGTATTCTATCAATCCTTTGAATGACATGTAACCATACGTGCGTGCGTACGGCTTACCGTCTCCACGTCGTGGTGTAATTGTTATTCAAAACATTATTATTTGGATGGGTATAATAATGATGTGTAATTAAAGTAAATAATAAATATAACATTATAATGATTCTGTATATATGATATACCATCCAATTATAAATTATTTTAATATCAAAATAATGATATTGTCGCTCGTGCGTACGTACGGACTACCGTCTCCACGAACGTGATGAGATTCATTCCCCATCGTATCCATTCAAGACTAATTATCATTTGATGATTAAAAGTAATGTTTAAGAACTTTATATCATTCTGGATATGAATAGGATACAACCTATCCATAACAAATACGACTTATGTAACAAAACATATAAAAGAAAATGAGTAAGTTAACACCCGAAATGATGATAATACTAAAGTATTATTAACAAAGCATTATTAGAAGATCATATATGATATCATAATTATGTATATGGTTCTTGTATAATTTAATAACAATGTTTTAACTATTATACATGAGGTTAACATAGCATTTACTAAGGAAAAGTTCAAAGTAAGGGTTTATTTCACAATCTTTTTATTATCCGAGGTTGTTTATACGTAATTATCTACTGGGACCTCTTTATCATCCACATCCATGTCTCTTAAAAATGTATTGAAAATCATTCATACTATTTTAAAGACTATGGGATAAAGTAATTTATACCCTTGTTGACTTTTTATAAGAATTTTATTAAGGAATCTTTCTGTCGTTTTCCAAACAAGTTCCTTTTTAACCTTTTCGACAGAATTAAGGTAAGAATGTTTTTTTTAACTTATACGGCGGGTGCGGCTATTTTCCTCCATTATAAAATCTTAGAAGCTTCCCTTAGAAGCTTATAAGAATATTTTCAAAGAAAATGTTTTATTTTATAAATATATGACTCTTAAATTATTTAAAAATAGAAAGATATATTTCTCTAAAAAGAGTTTTGATTTCATCTATGTAAACATCCTTTGATGGATTTTAAGTTTATTTGGAGTTGATTTATTATGATACAAAACTTCCATATTGTATTGATGGTCTTGTGATTTGTTTGATTGTGGATGTGTTATTTTTATACCATTCATGGTTTATGAAGAAAGTATTGATATTTCATATGCTAGTTTTAATACGAATGTTTATGTTATGTTTAAACCTGTTCATATGAGGAATGCATTGGACTTAATAAGTGACGGGTGGAGCCCGCTATAGATCCTTGATGAATCGGTAGGTCTCATGAGACAAACTAGTGTCTTGGCACAAGGCCTTGACAAAATCTTATTTTTAGTCTTGGAACGAGGCCTTGGCTATGTGGTTATGATAGTCTGGCATTATGCATTCCATCATTATGAAAGTGGTTATTGATATTTCATGTGATTATTAGGCTAGTAGAATATCCATGTGAATAAGTAAATGGAATTATTTCATTTTATCATTGCCATATTATGCTGAATTTCAAGTTTAAAAGGCTTTTGTTTTAGCTATACATTGCCTTAAATGTTTATGTTTATTTATGAATGTTTCCACTATATTGTTATCCTTACTGAGCATCTGAGCTCACCCCTTTCAATGTTTTATTTTTCCCAGGATGTGAAGAAGTAATTTATGAATGACCTGCAGGGATAATTTGAGGGGATATGAGTGTGGACTATGGAGACTATCTTGTTGTAGTTTTCATTTTTATGATGTAATGTAATACTTATGAATATATCTAGTGTTTCCAAGGCTACTAAACTAATCAGTCTTTCAAGATTTGTTCTTTCTTGTGATCATGCCAATGTTATGTAATAATGCACCGACTCTGGGTAACTGGGGTCAGGGTGTTACATTAATTTTATTATCAAATTACATTGATGAAGTCATAAACGGATTGTGTACATTATTTTCCACTTTTGAGCCACTACCCTTAAAAATTTTATTCCTTATACATTAAGGAAATAGTATTTCCAAAAATGCTACCCATTATCTCTTATAAAAGGATCCTTCAGAGACAAAATTATGGTTCAGTTATCTAGAAATACTCTACCAAAAATCCTTATCCTAGAATACTTATATACATTTATACACTTTGATAAAAATAATAAGTCTCAAGAACACCCAAACAAAGAAGCTTATTGAGGGAATATTCCACTTAATAGTGGGGTTAGAGCGCGTTAAATGAAGTCTAGTGAGGGGTTTTCCTTTTATCTCTCCTCTTATTTGATATTATCTATTTCAAATCATTATTTTCATTATTTATATATTTTTTTCATCAAAAATATTCTACTCATTATCTTCTATTCATTTTTAGATATTTTAATACAAATTTATTTCTATCTTAATTAATTTATGTTTAATTTACATCATTTAATGTTTTTATGGGTATTCTCATATCATATTCATTTATTTGATACATATTCTATTTTATACACCTTTTATCCTTTATATGTTTTACATAAATCCCTATTAAAAACCTTTATAATTATTTATATATGATTTATGGGATTTACAATTTCATTTTATGTTCTATATTTAATTGAATCTTTTTCATATATTTCTAAAGTTATAAGGGGTTCTCTATCTCAATATTTACTATTGATATTGAAATTAATTTTTCATGATCTATTATATAAAATGAATTATACATTCAAACCTTTGAAACTATAATAATCATTTTATCACTTATTTAATAGGACACATATTCCTTTTACTCTCGCATCATTGATTAATTTTTAATACCTTACAAATTATGATAATTATTAGCTATTGTCCTATTTATCTATCATGTTAATTTATATTATCCATATAATTTTTTTATATTATTTATTTACAATTTTCTTAAAAAAATATCCAATTTAATTTATCTTAGTCATTTTGCACATTTACATATCTTTTCTTCATTGATTTATTCATACATAATTCGTTGTGAAGTTATTAAGGGTTTTATTAACTAGATATCATTTTATTGAGTCTTTCTCTTTAATTACTATTGAAAATATTAAATATGGATTATATTGTACTGTTTTATTCCATTTCCTTTTATATACTAGGGTGGTTACATTTCATTCTCATAATCAACTTTCTGATTGATCTATATTTCATAAATATATAAGATTTTAAGGAAATAATTTACACCCTCTATTTTGTGTATTTATCTTCCATATACATATTCATTCTTACCTCAGATTATTTTTATTTTTATTTTTATTTTGAATATATATTTTATTATTTACCCCTCACATATCTCTTTAACTTTATTAAAACATAAAATTTTTATATTTTCATCGATATGGGATGCTTAAACTATTAAAAAGTACTTATAAAGTATTTTTTTTAACATCCATACAATTTTATACCTTTACCTCCATATTTTCCCTAATTTAGCATTAATTATTTTTTTGGATCCATTATTGGGATGTTTTTTATTAAAATATTTTTTTTAAATCCTTTTGAATCATTTTTTAAATGATTTTAAGCATTTTTTTTTGTTATTTTTTTATAAAAATATAACCCCAAAGGATAAGAAAATTATTTTCATGGTTTATATTCCATTTTGCTTTCATTCTATGGGTTTTGACATCACTGCCTCTATTTTTACTAAAAAAAATACTCTAATATAACATTTATGAAAATTTATTTCTATTGTCAATGCACTATATTTCTTTCTATTAATTGAAGTGTGTTCAACTAGATAACCATACCATTCGATTAGTTGGAGAAATATATTAAAATTACTATATACTATTTTATTGTATATCTTTTGAATACTCTATATTACTAATTTATATTTTATGGTTATTCACCTAGATAAATACTTTAACTCTATGGATTATATTTGTACTTCATTCCCCTTATAACCTATTTTATTACCAATGTTTAATCATGTTATGGTTTGAATGTATTCCTTGACCTAGATAACAAAATACTAACTTATATCAGGGATTTTATATAACCTCAAGCATGCCCCCTCATACAATAGTGGTTGATAACTAGTGTAGAAATTATATAGCCATTAGTTGGAATTTTTGGTCTTATAATCTGAATGGTTTTATCCCTAACATCCAAGGAAAGATAGTCAATATAGGACACTAAAAATATATTTTACCTAAGTGATATCTAGAGAAGTTACTTTGAAGATAAACATAGTATGACTCACAGGATTAGTGATTCATGGTTTATTCTCTAATGTTTTTGTGGTAGTGTGATGGAATTATTTAAGAGATTACTGAAGTAAATTAATTTCTCAAGATGTATTAATTTATGGAATAAATTAAGTGAAATATAAAACATTTATGTTATTAATATAAACTCATGTTTCCTTTACCTTATTACAACTCATTAGGCTTATAGGGTTTTTTGGTTAATCATTTTTAAGTTGTATTTTCACTTACTAAAAATATTTCAGAATGTTTCTAAATTAGAAAAAAATGGTCTTGAATGTCAAATCTAGAATCAAATAGTAACTGATGATTGAGACATAAATTGAAGGATCATTTAAGTGTATTAAAAAATTTGGAACCTAATATCTCTAAAAAATAGTGTATATAAAATGTTAACATAGGGGTATAAAATATATTTATTATTCCCCTATTCTCTTCAGAGATAAAGAATATGATTTCCATGAAAATATTGGTATCAAACATTGTGGTACATTCCTGGAATAATAGGAATGATTGATATCAAGTGTTTCCCCTAAAACCTTATAAGAGGTATCAAAGGACTGGTTATTATTTTTTTAGTATCAAGAAGCCAAGGTTATTATGATATCAACAATGACTAAAGTTTCTCTCTCTCTCTTAAGGTAAATATTTTTCCAAATATTCTACACTTATTTCATTTGGCGGAGGATCTAATTTAGAGTTTATTTTAAAGGGGGTGAAATAAAAACATCTTGAATATAAGAAGTGGGTTATAATTTCCATAAAATATTCATTGATATAAAAGTTAAAAATATTATTTTTTTGGATTCATGATTATTTTTTCTAATAAAACCAACTGGGGGATTTTTTGGTATCCTATTTAGAATTGATGTTGGTGTTGTATTTATTATTAATTATAGTGAAGGACTATAAATTTTAGAGTTTTTTCTAATCATATTAAAGAGGAACTGAGATAAATTTTATGATGTAGACTTCATTGTAAAATAATTGAGTTAATTTTATCCTTTCTATGTAATCAAGTGACTTGGATGAAGCTGGAGAAATATGGAATATTTTGGAGGTTATTTTGAAGAAGATGTCGAAATCTAGAGTAGTTCTATCTATAATAAAAAAATCAAGCCATAACCATATAGATATTTCCATATTATATTTCATCTTAGATTAAATTTTTTGTGGATAAATTAAAATTGGTGCTATAAGGGAAGCGACCACACAGTAATAGGCTTTACATAAAAAAATTGTTGAATGATTGGTTGCATCATGAGGGAAGAAAACATATCAAAAAGGGTCTACAGATGAATAAATAATAACCTAGATATGGTGAGATCAAGGATATATAAAAATTAATGAATCCTATAGCAGTTTATCTAATAATAGGTCAATCTACAATGAGTTATATCCTGCTACAATAAATCTATATCAGGATAACTTGTTTTGAAGGTGAGCAATGGGGGGAATGGTTCAAAATTTGATGGTATTCTCATGAATGTTATATACAATGTTGTGTAGATATTATTCTTTTTTTACACTATATAGGAAGGTATCATTCCATTATGAGTATTTCATGAGATTAATTAAATATATATATATATATAGTAATAAACTTTGAGTACTCAAAGGGAAATCATTCCAGAGTAATAGTTGTTGTCCCATGAATAATGGGGGTTGATATCTTGGGATCCTCCCATAAATGAAGGTTGTGTCATGAAGTGAAGCTGCTACCATGATCTTTTAAGTCAAATATGTTTAATATAACTTTTATACAGCATGAATACAGGAGTCTAAGATAGAAAAATTAGAGGGTAATTATTTTATACCATGAATTATGTGTTCACACAATTGTGATATCAAGATTATTAATAACACAGGTGAAAGAAGGTTGTGTTCCATAAAGCTAATGATCATGACACAATAGTGAAATTTCATGTATAATATCAAAAATTAATTATTCCTATATTTTATTTATTTTTTGACTTGAATTATGGAAGGATGGATTGAAATTAACATGTGGTTTAGATGAATCTACTATCCAAATCAAGTATGATTTATGGTCAATTAAACTATAAATGTAGAGATTATCTCAATGATGGAGAAATTTATTTCTCTACAAAAAGAGAAGGATGATTTTGAATCATTGAGATATTTAGGAATTAAAAATATTTGATGGAAGGAAAAGGTAGGATACAACATTAACACTCACTAAATATATTTCCAAATAAAATGAAGAAGTTATTCCATGAAGACTTATTGAGGACTCAAGTAAAGTGGAGTTATTATCTTTGTGTTATTCATAAGATTATAATGAATAGGGTAATTATTTTGGAGATCAATGATAACATATTTACACTTTGTGCATTAAAAAAATGGTGATGTTATCCTTTTATTGTCATGAATTCAAAAATTATATTCATTTATTGAAGTAATGATCATTTATTTTTTAGTGAAGGAGTGACCCTTGTATGGGGAGTGACCCCAAGCTTGGAGTTACCTCACCTAAACCCACTATTAAGCATTGTTTCTTTGGATTCTAGTTTATTAGCACATTGTTATTATATACCCCATCGATTTTCCCAATTTGGGATAATCAATTAAAATTATTTTGTATATTGTGAATGTTTTAAATTATACGACATAAATTTTTGTGTGTAGGTTATATAATATTGAAAAAAAATTATTAGTTCAAATATACAAAATATAATTATTAGATAATCATTAAAAAGGAACCTGTGAGAGACCCTACTAATAATGAGGTCAATAAAATTTAAGGTGGTGAGAGTTAAGGGTTATATGGTTTAAATTGGAACATTTTTCATACAGTGATTGAAACCCCCTTGGGGTATCTCTCACTAAAGACCCTTTTTGACCTTATAGGTCCCAAGTCCTTTCCTAGTTCCATCACCCAACTCCAACCAAACATCCTAGATCAACCATTTAATCATATTCCTTTTACCTTAATTATATGACCACAAAGCCTAATCTAGTACTAGGGAACCCAAGATGGGTGTGAGTATAACTTAGTATTTTCTACTAATGGTGTCTCTAAAAAGTACATAAAATAAATTTGAATTCTTGATGTGAATTGATATTAGTGAAATAATTAAATAGCATGTCACCTCGAGAAATGATCAATATCTGGACCATGTCTAACCAAATCTATATTGTATATTTCTAGAATGGGATGATATACCGATAGTCTGAACACACCCCAATTATTATTGATATATCACTCTCCAAGTCAAATTCAAGTTCAATAATATATCATCATCAAGTATGATGGGTGAATGAAGCATCACCATCATAATTCAATAACTTGAATGATCCATCACTTACCTAATATAAAATTGAACAAGGAATATCCTAGTGAACAAGTAATACCCAACACTATGTGGATATGTTCCCATTATATCTATACTCAGGTAGATGATACGCCACTAGAAAAAATCTCATATGGATGACAAACCATTAATACAATATTCCATGTGTGGATGATGCAGAACTGGAATGAACTCCTTGGGTGGACAATGCACCCCTAAATCTTGTCTCTATGTGGATGACACACCTCAAAACTACAACTCTAAGTCATCTCTATAACACCAACATCACTTCACTGTTGGCAAATATACCAATGAATCATGCCTTGTAGTATATAATACGCCAACATGAAAGCTCCCATAGGTTGATGATGCACCACCAGTATGAATCCTCGTGTAGAAAAAGTAAAACAAGAAATAAATCTCAATGGGGACAAGGTTCAACCATTTCATGGGCTATAAGGATAATTATGGATCACCAACCCAATTTATATGGTTGATATAACACAGCATAGAATGGATGGACAATGCACCACCATTAACTAGATCTCAGTGGATAAGGTACCAACAACATAATAAAAACCATTAAAATGATATATTTATTATTTATAACCAATATAATAATTTATAATTATTTAATTCATAAAGTGATATAAATTTAAAACACTAGCACACTCAATATTTCATTCCAAGCAAACTCACTCCTAACATATCATATACTCATGCTATTATTTTCCAAGGAATATTCTAGGACACCACATGAGGCTCATAAAGTCAGGTTTCAAGAATAAATAGCTATCTTGGGTTCAAATTCATGCTTCTATAATAGATACCAAAATTCAAATGTCAATGATGACCAGGGAATTGATATCCATCACTCAAAGAAACTCCCATGGGTATAACCATTTCATTCTCTACTATAAGAAGTAAATAATTTAACTTAATTTTATTTTTAGAGAATTCATCTAAAGTGGTACTTATTCTAATTCATACTACTCATTAAATGTATATAATTACTAATTTGAAAGCAAGTTACCACCTACAAATACCAATAATGGTCCTACTCATTAATAAAAAACCAGCTTATATGGTCAAAATCAATCAAAATCATAATACTAAAAAAACCCATATTAGATCATGGATGAAAAATTAATGAAAAAATAATTAATGAAACTACAAAAATAAATGATAGGATTCATATCCTTACCATTGAAACCCTCATGAAATATAAGATCCTCAAATATGATGGATAATGGTGGTGATTCAACCTTTTATAGGGAATAATTAAGAACTAATAAGAGAAGAGGATTTTTTTTTGTATGATGTAAATTATAATAAATTATCATTTAATAATATTTTAAATAAATTAATAAATTGTTTTTAAAATTTAAAAAATATAGACAGGAATCCATCGGGTTCCTGGTGTCCACTGATTATCTACTCCAGGTCTCCAGCCACCCGATAGCCCAACTGAAGCTACTCTCTCCTTTGAAACATCCATCAAGAACCCAGTACCAGTCCAAAAGGTACCTAATGGTATCTTTCAGTGGATAGATGTCCTGAATCCTAGTTTTTTCTCTAAAAAAATACCCTTATGTCCCTACGAACATTCCTAAAGCTCAAAAAAATGATATTCGTGAGTTTTGGTGAAAATTAGATTGAACTCAAACCTCATACTACTAAAAGGTTTTAAAATTATTCATTGGTTAAGCTTAGATAATCAAGTCACCAACCCCCTGTATATCATTATTAGTAAGGATATCAATCCTCTCATGCATGTTCTTTATTTTATACAGTTATTTCTTAATTCTTCATAGATAGCCATAATTTCAAGGTTTATACCAAATTTTGGGATTTATTTTGTGTGGGGATGAATATTCCAATAATTATCGATAAGAAGGGTTCTAATTAGTCTAATATGGTAGTTCTTAGTTAATTAGAATATTTATATGAGTTATTCCCCTATATAATTCACAGGTATGTTTTGGGGTGTGAGAGTTACTAGGAATCGTACTAGTTATGGTCTTCAAGGTTCAAGGGAGATTTCTTTATGGTTTTCTAGTATGGGAAGGTGAGATAATGGTTTAATCTATGATTAAGGTGAGTTTTTGTGGATTAAATTGATAATATCCTTATTAGATGATTTGTTCTTTAAACCTCTTGTAATTTTTATGGTTTTTATAGCTGGGTAGTGATGTGATATTCCAACATGATGTGGGGAGATGTTGTTTACTGATGGTGTGGTGACTATGGTTCATTGAGTATATGGACACATGTTTTTTATGTTTTCTCCCACCAAAGTGGGCTAAGGTCAGTGGGTTGTGTGCACACATGGATGGGGTGGTGTTACCCATCAGATTCCTAGTAGGATACATCATAGGTGATGTTTAATATGGTGATATGATTGATCATAATTTGTGTAAGGATTCATCATAGATTTTTTAAAGAGGTTTTATGGGGTGGTTGTGATCTTCATTTTGGGGTGAGATACTCACCATTTATTGGATACCACTGGGGATGTGATGGTGATGTATCATTCACTTGGGAAAATTATATGGTGATTAAATTTTCACTTATGGGTTATGGATATTCTTATGAATCATTCTCTTAGTTTTCATATTAGGAGTGATGGATCATTCTCCCTCTATGTGTATTTAGACTATCAATACATCGACTCATTTTGAAACTAGATAAAGCAGGTATATCACTCACTTGTAGCTTGTCAACTATGGACTAGAGTTTTCATGAACCATTCTTGTAGAAACCCGAAGCTTAACGTACATAGACATTACATTACTTTTGCAGAATACTTAGTACATAACAAAAGCAGACACACAAGGACCGTAATATTTTAGTGTCTTTGGAAACTTAGAACGTAATCTTCTAATCGTGGTGAAAGATCTTCAACATCTCCCATAAAGATCTTCCCATTTTGGTTTCTTTACCTAAAATATTTATTTTAATCCTGGGGGAAAAGAAAACATAAAAAGGGTGATCTCAAATGCTCAGTAACGGTAAGCATGGATAAAATAAAACATACCATATACATTTGAACTTAAAAACATGAACATAATGTTTAAACATCAAAATCTTGAGCAATGACTTAAAACATGGAAGTACATAAGGCATAGATCATAATGGAACATAAATCATGATAACATAGCGTGGGAATAAAACATGTAATTGTGGCATCCATTAAGCACATGTAATTATTTCCATAGTATCCAAGGCATTGCTGCCAAGACCATCTTAGTGGACAAAGTCCCATTCTGAATCGAGTTCACTCCTCATTTTAGTCCTGTAACACTGAACCGGATTAACTTACCGTTTCAGCCATGTCTATCTCATGAGATATAAAATCTTTACCCAATGCATTGGAGGGAGATATAGGTCCCACCTATCTCATAATGAAATCATTCTTACTTGTGCCACAAAATAAACATACATCATTCATAATAACCCAACGAATAAAATGGGTTTTATAAACATAATCCCATCATAACATAATCCATATAAAAGAAATGGATATCATTTCAAAATAAGAAAAGTGAAACCATGTAAATCATAGAGACATTATACTTGAAACATACACATATGAAATAATGTCATCTTAGATGAAAAATGGTTTTGATAAAACACTTGAAATGAATTCTTGAGGAAAATATCCTTTCTTCTTCAAAATCAATTTCTTTTCAAAAAACCTCATGCAATTTAAAAAGAAATAGATTTTTTTGAAAATAGTCATGAAATCTTTTCGAGGAAGCTTCATGAAAATAAGGCTTTATAAAACCGTAAAAATCCATTCGTGCCGTATAAGTTTAAAAAAACATTTTTCTCGTACTTTTGCTGGAAAAGTCAAAAAGTACCTCGTAAAAGAAATATTCCATACATACCATGTAGTAGAAGTCAAAAATGGTTAAAAAGGACTTTAAACATACATGAAACCATTTTTAGGAAACATGGACATGGATGAGAACAATAACCCCAGTAAATACTTATGAATAAACAATCTCGGATAAGAACGAGATTGGAAAAGTTTTCCCTTACCTTAGGTCCGATATGCTTCGTACGTATCCGAACCTCCTGTATAATGATTTAAATAATGTCATTGACTTATTACAGAATCATATTCATTGTTATGATATCATATATGGTTCACTTATGACTTTATATTACTCGTTCTTTTGTAAATTCCATGTTAAAGAGCGTTTTGGGTAAAATCGTTTCATTTGTCGTCCGTGTTTTGACTTGTAATTATTCATACGATTACTTAGATCATGATTACATAATTCCAGAATATAAAACATGATTTATATATACTATATATTCATAATATACATATATATAATAGATCGATAAATGGAAAGAAATACATCGTTCATGGAGACGGTAGGTCGTACGTACGCATGAACGTTGTTTTCATTTCCTCATTGAATTGAATGGAATTAATTGGATGAAATAAATATATATATACATAAATCCAGTATCATTATTATGTCATATATTTCATGATTACTTATTATATATACTTTATAATCATTTATGAATGGTTAATCATTGAGAATGAATCTCATCGCGTCGTGGAGACGGTATTCCGTACATACGCACGTGCGATGATATCGTTCCCATGATCGTGGAATTTTATTGGAGTGTATGTATACTATTATAGAATTAATATAACTTTACAATAATCATATATAGTTATTATTTACAACATTATACCCATCCAAGTAAGGTGGTGGTGAAAAATATATTACACCACGGCGTGGAGACGATATTCCGTACATACGCACGCGTGGTGATTTCGTTTTCCGTAGGATGGATAGATGGTGAAATAGGGTTGTTTAATACTTATAATAACATATAAGTATATGATTGATACTGATGTTATTACTTCATAATGAAACAACTAAATAAGAAGAAGTGTAAGAAGAAATAAAGTTGAAAGAATCGGTAATGAACATTACCTCTTCTTTGAAGCGCCTCTTTGAGACCTCCTCTTAGGGCACTACAATTGGTCTTTGAAGAAGACCAGGACATATAGGATGTTTCTAGGGAAGTGGAGAAGAGAATTTGGCAGGGTTTGGCCGAGCTTGAAGGCTCAAATTGGTGTGAGGAAGAGAGGGAGGGGGTGCCCTTTTATAAGGGAGGAGAGGGGCACCTTTGAAAAAACTAAAAAAAATATTTTATTATAAAGCCAAATTCGGTTTTAAATAGCTAAAAATTGATTTATTTCGAAGCTAAGGTGGGTATGGGTCGAAATAATCTCATCCAATAGAATTTAGACAAGTTTAGGTTCCTATTTTAACTTTATCATTTATATTTAACTTTAAGTTAGATAATTTTACTTTTACCGTGTCTTTTTGTGTTCTTACACTCTAAGGTTAATAAACTTACTATAAGAAGCCAAACGAACCCCAAGTTGTTTATTATTAATATATATAACCTTATCTAAGTCATTTGGCCGAACCTTATATTTTTAGGAATAAAATAACAATTAATAATATAATACTTGTTTTATAAACTATTTTATGTCAATTTTGACACTATTTAGCAATTGATTTTTGTGAAAATCATAAAAGAATGATTACTTCTAAAAAAGTTACATAAATCAATACTAACATGTCATATTAAACTAGAAAATTCGTGTAATTCATAAAAAGTCTCAAATTACATCTATTTGGGTATTTATAACATCAATTATGTCAATATTTCATTAATAAGATAATTATTGCATCATCGTTGTGTCATAAGTAAATTAAATTATTTAATGTCTAAAAATTACAAATAAAATATCATTATGTAAGAAATCTTTTTATCTTTCTAATGAATATTTATAGTTAAATTTATCTTATGTATAACCCTATATTAAAAATGATTTACTTATTAAACTTTGATTTTAACTATTTTAACCCTTCTTTAAATAAATTAATAATAAATGTCCTAATCTAATCCAAGTGGGCCTAAATGGTCATATTTTATTCCTAAGGTTGTTTTTGGTCGAATTACACTTATCCAATAGAATTAGGACATGTGTTAGGGTAATTATAATATCATTTTTACCCTTAATTACCCTATTTACTTTTAACCGTGGTAAAAAAAAGTAAAAAGTTACTATTCACCAAAAATTATTTTCATCTCATTGAACCACATTTTAGTCCTTGATATTAACCGTGTCTCTTGGATTTTAGAAATTCCACTCACAAAAGCGGTAAAATTAAGTTTTATGAAAAATTCAATTTTTTTAACTACCACTTAGTGGTTTCACTATTCATCAAAAAAATGAAAGTTTCCAGAAAAATACCAAAAATTAGGCCTAAGCTATATTTGATATTATGAATTCAAAAATTATTTCTATTTTATCAAATTCAAAACATATCAGTTACATTAACTATTTTAAAAATTAATTCCCGTCGTCAAAACAAATAGCGTGTTTTTAAGAGATAATAACTATCAAAAGATTGACACTCGTTTATGTCTGGTTTAAATGTGAAATTACATCCAATGAACAAAATTGTATTAAATTGTAAAAATATATTCTAAATATACTTTAAAACCACTCAA
This sequence comes from Viscum album, assembly GCA_963277665.1. Lineage (NCBI taxonomy): Eukaryota > Viridiplantae > Streptophyta > Magnoliopsida > Santalales > Viscaceae > Viscum > Viscum album. The sequence continues at coordinate 528,853,162 of OY728150.1, forward strand.
ATTAATAATTTATCACTATTAATTATTTCGATTAAAAACGTTGTTTTTAATTAAAATTTAGTAATTTTCACTATTCATCAGAATATGAAAGTTATCCGAAAAGTACCAAAATTTCACCCTAAGCTAATTTTGATATTCCGAATCCAAAAATGAAGTCCGTTTTGAAAAAAAAATTACAAAATTTCAAAAAGTGGTTATTACTATTCATAACAGCTAGTTTTAACAATATTTTAATAGCATATCGTTGTTTAGCGAAACTCGGTATTGCGTACAACACACGCTATCGTGGAAGGTCGCGCTTGCGTGTAATGCAAGCCAAGTCAGGGATGCATGTTGTGTGAGATCATTTTGGTGTAGCGTACAACACAAAACATTAATGAAATTAAAAATAATATTTTTCGTAAAATCTTGGGGTGTTACATTCTACCCCCCTTAAAATGAATTTCGCCCTCGAAATTCGTCGGGGTTATAAATGGTTTGCTACTTGAAAATTTCTTTAATATAAACCCACATCGTAAAAAGGAATACAAAAACTTGACTTTAAAAACTAATGTATGAAACTTAACGGTTACCCAAATTAACTAATCACTGGGTTTCCACATAGGAGAACATAGGTGAAAATATGGATATGGAAGAAAAATCTAACCATCAAGTTCTGATGGAGAGTGGTAGAGAACATGGCTATGAAAAAGCCATCAATCACAAAGCCATATATTTGTGATGATCTAAGGTACCATCTGATTCATCGGATATAAGGGCACTAGGACAACATTTTTGGTTTTCAAGATCATTTCCCTAAAGTTGATGAAATTGGAAATAGAAGAAATACTTTCGTGATTTTGGTACAGTCTCATCGTTGTTTGTTTATTTGGACAATTTCCACTTCATCTCTTAAGGAAATGAAGTTTAATTTGTCATTCGTGAAGTGTTAGCAGATCATGTGATAGAATGATGGGTCATTCCATCTGTTTCAAACAAAAGGTTAGCAAAAGTTATCAAATATACATAAGTCCAACTATGGTGAGGTTAATCGTATACGATTCCAAAAATGAACTTATAATTCATATATCATACTGCATAATAAAATTAAACTAGTTTCTGCTAACCAGAGACTTCCTATAGGCCAGTGGTAGGCGATAAAGGCCAGTCGCACTTCGGTTGTGGGTTCGATTCCCACAGCCTTATCCGACGCGATGGGTTGTCACCCGTCCTGCAGGTTGTCCTTTTTCTAAAACTATATTACTATAACATCCCATCAATAATATCAAAAAAAGTTATATCCTTAAACAGTACTAACTTATGTCCAACATAATTCATTCCAATCTTTAGGCTTATCTAAAATACTTCAGTTCAAGCTCATAGTATAAAGAAAATGATTACTTGAAATGTCACATAACAATCATGTGAATGCCATCATTTATCCCCCATATATCATAAGATATATCTTTTTGGTCAAATTACAAACATGTGAATAACTTAATAATGTATTCTCTTGAATAATGAATACCCATTGAACCTTAGTGAAAACATGAATGCAGTTAAAAGTTAACTCTTTCCACATACCAAAATCCTCAAAATTCTTTATACTCAAACCATGATATCACTTAGTCCTTATATAAATCATGAGCTCATGAATACAATCAAACATCTCATTATCTTATTATCCCTTCATTATGCGCATATCATCTGCTTACCAAAATTTCTCAATCACTTTCCATGGTTACTGGTACCATAAAATTATTAAAAACCACAATTGACCAATACATAAATATTCCAATATTCCACGATACTATATACATCATTATTTTGGAATCCCATTACATAAACACTTAATCATTCCACCACATCGTTGTCATATTCAACATCGCCAATAGTGATCGCATGTGACTTCCCTTTGTCCTTTGCCTTAATTAGTTTCTCATGTCGATCATCATTAACCCTTGAATTAGGGCATTTATTAGCATATGCCCCATTTCATTACACTTGAAGCATTGAAGTGTTGTTGGTGCGTTCTCTGTAGTATTTTCTTTATCCACACCATTAGGAACCCTTTTTCCATTAATTTGACACTCAGCTACTCGATGACCTTATTTTCCACACTTAAAACATTTTCTAGTCCCTTTAAGACAATCTCCACCATGCTTCTTTCCACACTTTGAGCATAAGGAAACATTCATCTTCTTTTCACCATTATTCTGAGATTTCTCCTTGAACTCCATCTTTCGTTTCTTGTCAAAACCATGAGATGGATATGTAACACCAACTTCCATTTCTACCTTAATAGCACAACGCACAATTTATTCATAGCTACTGAAGTCTCTTATAGCTAATGTCCTTCTAAGATTTGGTTTTAAGCCACTGAAGAATCGATCAACTTTACTTTCAGGTTGGATGATAAATCTAGATTCATACCTTGCAATCCTTGTAAAATTCGCTTCGTATATACCAACAGATTCATCATCCTTTTGCTTTAGTTCAAGAAATTCCTTCTCCATCTTTGTTTGAAGAATATGAGGGAAGTACTTATTGAAAAATAAGTTCTTGAACTCATCCCATTCCATGGACTCAATTTCATCTCTTGGCCTCTTATTCTTGATAAGATTTGACCATTGATCAGCATCACCTTCCAAACGATATACTGCTAAGATGACTTTATCATGTTCAGAACATTGAAGAACTGAAAATATCTTTTCAATGGTACTGATCCATTGTTCAGCAACAAGTGGATCAGAAGACCCACTGAAAAAAGGTGGGTGTTGCCTCATGAAGGACTCAATAGAATATTGTTCCCTTCTCTACTCATTTAGAAGTCCAGAATGATTCATAGCTTGTGCAAGTATAGCAATAAGATTTTTCACTCCATCTCCCATAACATTAGTTTATTCAGGAGGACAATCATTGCATTGTCCATTACATTGATCAACACGGTTCCTTCGGGTTCCAGCCATCGTCTAAAACCTAAAAAGAATAGTGTGAGAGGAAAAAATCATAATAAAGGGGGAGTAACTTCAATATCGAACATATTAGGTTTAATTCTAAGATCGTTACCATAATTCTAGGACTATAACCTATACATATACTAATCCTTAGGTACATCCCTAGACATACCTTAGAAATATCTCTAGGGATTTCACTAAAGTTTTCACATCCTAGTTTCCAAAGGTTGACTAAACCTTTCCTCTGATACCAACTGTAGAAACCCGAAGCTTAACGTACATAGACATTACATTACTTTTGCGGAATACTTAGTACATAACAAAAACAGACACACAAGGATCGTAATAGTTTAGTGTCTTTGGAAACTTGGAATGTAATCTTCTAATCGTGGTGAAAGATCTTCAACATCTCCCATAAAGATCTTCCCATTTTGGTTTCCTTACCGAAAATCTTTCTTTTAATCCTTGGGGAAAAGAAAACATAAAAAGGGTGAGCTCAAATGCTCAGTAAGGGTAAGCATGGATAAAATAAAACATACCATATACATTTGAACTTTAAAACATGAACGTAATATTTAAACATAAAAATATTGAGCAACGACTTAAAACATGGAAGTACATAAGGCATAGATCATAATGGAACATAAATCATGATAACATAGAATGGGAATGAAACATGTAATTGTGGCATCCATTAAGCACATGTAATGATTCCCATACTAGCCAAGGCATTGCTGCCAAGACTATCTTAGTGGACAAAGTCCCATTCTGAATCGAGTTCACTCCTCGTTTCAGTCTTGTAACACTGAACCGGATTAACTTACCGTTCCAGCCATGTCTATCTAATGAAATATAAAATCTTTACCCAATGCATTGGAGGGAGATATAGGTCCCACCCATCTCATAATGAAATCATTCTTACTTGTGCCACAAAATAAACATACATCATTCATAATAACCCAACGAATAAAATGGGTTTCATAAACATAATTCCATCATCACATAATCCATATAAAAGAAATGGATATCATTTCAAAATAAGAAAAGTGAAACCATGTAAATCATAGAGACATTATACTTGAAACATACACATATGAAATAATGTCATCTTAGATGAAAAATGGTTTTGATAAAAGACTTGAAATGAATTCTTGAGGAAAATATCATTTCTTCTTCAAAATCAATTTCTTTTCACAAAACCTCATGCAATTTAAAAAGAAATAGATTTTGTTGAAAATGGTCATGAAATCTTTTGGAGTAATCTTCATGAAAATAAGGCTTTATAAAACCGTAAAAATTCGTTCGTGCCGTATAAGTTAAAAAAACATTCTTCTCGTACTTTTGCTGGAAAAGTCAAAAAGCACCTCGTAAAAGAAAGATTCCATACATACCATGTAGTAGAAGTCAAAAATGGGTAAAAAGGACTTTAAACATACATGAAACCATTTTTAGGAAACATGGAAATGGATGAGAACAACAACCCCAGTAAATACTTACGAATAAACAATCTCGGATAAGAACGAGATTGGAAAAGTTATCCCTTACCTTAGGTCCGATATGCTTCGTATGTATCCGAACCTCTTGTATAATGATTTAAATAATGTCATTGACTTATTACAGAATCATATCTATTGTTATGATATCATATATGGTTCACTTATGACTTTATATTACCCGTTCTTTTGTAAATTCCATGTTAAAGAGCATTTTGGGTAAAATTGTTTCATTTGTCGTCCGTGTTTTGACTTGTAATTATTCATATGATTACTTAGATCCTGATTACATAATTATAGAATATAAAACATGATTTATATATACTATATATTCAGAATATACATATATATAATAGATCAATAAATGGAAAGAAATACATCGTTCATGGAGACGGTAGGTCGTACGTACACATGAACGTTGTTTTCATTTCCTCATTGAATTGAATGGAATTAATTGGATGACATAAATATATATATATATAAATCAATTATCATTATTATGTCATGTATTTCATGATTACTTATTATATATACTTTATAATAATTTATGAATGGTTAATCATTGAGAATGAATCTCATCGCGTCGTGGAGACGGTATTCCGTACGTACGCACGTGCGATGATATCGTTCCCATGATTGTGGAATTTTGTTGGAGTGTATGTATACTATTACAGAATCAATATCACTTTAAAATAATTATATATAGTTATTATTTACAACATTATACCCATCCAAGTAAGGTGGTGGTGAAAAATAGATTACACCACGGCGTGGAGACGGTATTCCGTACGTACGCTTGCGTGGTGATTTCGTTTTCCGTAGGATGGATAGATGGTGAAATAGGGTTGTTTCATACTTATAATAAAATATCAGTATATGAGTGATACTGATGTTATTACTTCATAATGAAACAACTAAAGAATAAGAAGTGTAAGAAGAAATAAAGTTGAAAGAATCGGTAACGAACATTACCTCTTCTTTGAAGCGCCTCTTTGAGACCTCCTCTTAGGGCACTACAATTAGTCTTTGAAGAAGATCAGGACCTCTAGGATGTTTATAGGGAAGTGGAGAAGAGAATTTGGCAGGGTTTGGCCGAGCATGAAGGCTCAAATTGGTGTGAGGAAGAGAGGGAGGGGGTGCCCTTTTATAAGGGAGGAGAGGGGCACCTTTGGAAAAACTAAAAATATTATTTTATTATAAAGCCAAATTCGGTTTTAAATAGCTCCAAATTGATTTATTTCGAAGTTAAGGTGGGTATGGGTCGAAATCCTCTCATCCAATATAATTTATACAAGTTTAGGTTCCTATTTTAACCTTATCATTTATATTTAACTTTAAGTTAGATAATTTTACTTTTACCTTGTCTTTTTGTGTTCTTACACTCTAAGGTTAATAAACTTACTATAAGAAGCCAAACGAACCCCAAGTTGTTTATTATTAATATATATAACCTTATCTAAGTCATTTGTCCGAATCTTATATTTTTAGGAATAAAATAACAATTAATAATATAATACTTGTTTTAAAAACTATTTTATGTCAATTTTGACACTATTTAGAAATTGATTTTTGAGAAAATCATAACAGAATGATTAGTTCGAAAAAAGTTGCTTAAATCAATACTAACATGTCATATTAACCTATAAAATTAGTTTAATTCATAAAAAGTCTCAAATTACATCTATTTGGGTATTTATAACATCAATTATGTCAATATTTCATTAATAAGATAATTACTTCATCATCGTTGTGTCATAAATAAATTAAATTATTAAATGTCTAAAAATTACTAATAAAATACCATTATGTAGGAAATCTTTTTAGATTTCTAATGAATATTTATAGTCGAATTTATCTTATGTATAACCCTATATTAAAAATGATTTACTTATTAAACTTTGATTTTAACTATTTTAACCCTTCTTTAAATAAATTAATAATAAATGTCCTAATATAATTCAAGTGGGCCTAAATGGTCATATTTTATTCCTAAGGTTGTTTTTGGTCGAATTAAACTTTTCCAATATAATTAGGACATGTGTTAGGGTAATAATAATATCATTTTTACCCTTAATTACCCTATTTACTTTTAACCGTGGTAAAAAAAAGTAAAAAGTTACTATTCACCAAAAATTATTTTCATCTCATTGAACCACATTTTAGTCCTTGATATTAACCGTGTCTCTCGAATTTTTGAAATTCCACTCACAGAAGCGGTAAAATTAAGTTTTATGAAAAATTCAGTTTTTTTAACTACCACTTAGTGGTTTCACTATTCATCAAAAAATGAAAGTTTCCAGAAAAATACCAAAAATTAGGCCTAAGCTATATTTGATATTATGAATTCAAAAGTGATGTCTATTTTATCAAATTCAAAACATATCAGTTAAATTAACTAATTTAAAAATTAATTCCCGTCGTCAAAACAAATAGCGTGTTTTCAAGAGATAATAACTATCAAAATATTGACACTCTTTTATGTCTGGTTTAAATGTGAAATTACATCCAATGAACAAAATTTTATTAAATTGTAAAAATATATTCTATGTATACTTTAAAACCACTCAAATTAATAATTTATCACTATTAATTATTTCGATTAAAAAAGTTGTTTTTAATTAAAATTTAGTAATTTTCACTATTCATCAGAATATGAAAGTTATCCAAAAAGTACCAAAATTTTACCCTAAGCTAATTTTGATATTCTGAATCCAAAAATTAAGTCCATTTTGAAAAACAAAATTTACAAAATTTCAAAAAGTTGCTATTACTATTCATAACAGCTAGTTTTAATAATATTTTAATAGCATATCGTTGTTTAGCGAAACTCGGTATTGCGTACAACACACGCAATCGTGGAAGGTCGTGCTTGCGTGTAATTCAAGCCAAGTCAGGGATGCGTGTTGTGCAAGCTTTTTTTGGTGTAGCGTACAACACAAGACATTAATAAAATTAAAAAGAATATTTTTCGTAAAATCTTGGGGTGTTACAAGTCTAGGTTATCCATGAAACAAAAACTCAAGCCATCCTATGGAAAGGCACGAAGGGTGTTCTCAATCTCCATGGTCTTGTTTAAAGTGCCTGGGAATCAATAAATACCATTGAGAATTAATTTTACCATAATAAATTGAACAATAAACAGATGTCATAAATAAAATATAGATAACATTATAATGCAATGTCAAACAAGGGAAGACAAAGAGTATAAGGCAATACATGTGCCAAACCAAAATAAGTAAACCAAAATACATAATAGAATATACAACCCATGTCCATGTTATATCAGGTTCAATGTCCTACCATGTATCCACCAAACTCACACACATTGCTAACATGGATACCCACTATCGTTATATAGTGGCTTTACTTTACCTATTTTAGATAAATCAAGATTTATACACACCCAAAGGTATGTATACGATGTCAAAAAACAAGAAAAGTGGGATCCAACCAAGTTTTCCATAAGAATTCATTAATAAATAAAACAAATATTCTCATTTAAAAAAATTAATTAAATAAAATACATATTTTTATTTTTGAAAATAAAACTTTGAAATTAAAACTTTCACAAGAGTTTATAAACATTACAAAATAAAAATAGTTTCCAAATCATGCATAAATAACCATTTCAAAATGGGGTAGCATGGAAACTGATTCCAATGATACATTAGGTCTGGGTTAGCTAGGATACTCACACATCAGTGAAAATATGATGATATGTTCATGAATCCCTAGAATAATAGGCCTAGGGATAGGTAAACACCCCAAAAAGTGATCCCCTATCATAATATAGTTTAGTTAGAGTTATAAAGTAAATCCAAGCTAGTTAACCACAAAAAAATCCTATATTTATTGCTTGAATATATCCACCTCTTAAGTACCCAAAGTTCCCATGTGTCGGAGCTCACATGTGGTCAATTGCAATTTCAAAAATATCCCAAAATTGGATTCTTCTAATTTTATATTTTAAATCATTCAATGGTATCTTACACATCAATAATGAAACTTCATAAATTCATAATAAAACATTCTTTGAAATCCATTATCATTTTCAATAAAAATGTAGAAATATATTTTATGAAAGAATACCAAAATTTCACCTTTAAATAATCATGGATCATTCCAATTAACAATTTAGAAAAAATAATTTAAAATGATAAATTAGGTATTGTTTATAAAACAAAATATTTTCATGAAATCACATACCTCAAATGCTTGGAATTTCTAAAAAATTAATAGGATCCACACACCAAGAAGAAGTAATTCTCTTTAGAATAAAAGGAGAGACTTGAAACATGAAACTCGTATTAAGAAACTTGTATTCAATAATCTCTATATTAATGGATACAGGGAAAACTGCTTACCAAGATAAATCCTGAAGAAGCACCCAAAGATCTAGGTATATCTGGTGTCTACCTTTTTTATAATAATGGATCTATAATAAAACCCATTAGATCATGAAACAACCCATATATCTAGTCATAACATCCAAGATCTATGGTTCCATTCATGAAAAAGAGAGTAGATCAAGAAGAAATATGGAGAACAAAAAATAATGGGATCTTACCTATAGTTTCCTAGATATTACACCTTAAAATCCATCGAAATCACTCCCTGAAAGGGTTTGGATCTATAAATTATCCAATAGTGACACCTAGTGCTAAGATATTAGGTTGTAAAATAAATAATGAGGTTAATAGAAGATTTTTTGGGTTCAAAATATAATTTTCATATTAATTAAATCCAATCACATAATTTGGTCGCATGATTTGGTAAACTATGTGTCAACCATGAATTTAGTTTTGTATACTAGAGAATCCACACTATTTGGTCACATGTTTTGGTTAATAATGCACCAACAATGTAAAATATCATTATCCTAAACCACTATAAGTGACATGGTTTCCAGGAATTCCATGTGGTTTGGCAGAACCATGCGTCAACTGTGCACATGCCCAGAAAACTCCAAAACTCTAAAAAATCACACAAAATCACCTAATAATGATTCAAAACAATAGATTTTTAAAAAATGAATATATGTACCTAAAAGTGACATTGGAATGTGACAATTATCCATATCAAATCACTTTCTACCCCCAAAAAGTCAAGTCTAAATGATTGATCAATGAAAATATCTAGTCATCACTCCCTCGTCATTGATTTTCATTCCCAAATATCATGGGAATCTATTTAATACTGAAACTACTCTTAGTTTAATGGAATATATTTACCATACAAAATCTTTTCTTGAGAATCAAAAACTTTAACTACATGTTCAGCTACCAACTTATCCCATTCCAAATCAAGGTATTCCCAATTTAGAACATGATTGGGGTTAGAATGATACTTATTAAATGGAGGTACATGGAAATAATCATGGATAGAAATCAACTGAGTTAGAAAATATAATAGATGACCCACTTTTATAATCTTTATAGTAATCTGAAAAGTTTCCATGTATCTTAATATTAATTCCCCTTTCTTCCCAAGCTAACAGTGACCTAACTAAGGAAAAAAATTTAGGAAAACTTAGTCACATACCTAAAATTCTAGAGGAAAATGACAAAAATTCATAAAAGATAAATTCCAACTTTGAGACATCACCAGTCATTAATGGATAATTAGAATTTTCACTGATGTATCCTAAAAATTATTGGTCCCATAATATAAATTTCACCCATGTTAGACCAACAAATAGGTGACTTACATGGTCAACCATACATAGCCTCAAAGTAAACCATTATGATTGAAGATAGGTAAATATTATTATAAGTGAACTCAACCAGTCCAAAATAGTTATCCCAAGAGCCTCCAAAGTCCATTATGAAAGCACAGATCATACCCTCCAAAATCTGAATTGATTTCTTTGTTTGTCTAAACTTACAATTATGGTAAGTTGTGATCAATTTATCTTGAGAACATATTTCCTTTTGGAGGCATTTCCAAAACTAATTGGTAAACAAGGGGTCCCTACCCAAAATAATATAAGATGGTACAATGTGAAGCCTCATGATATCCTAAATTTATATCTTTCTAAAAAATTTAACCTTGGTGGTGCCTCAAATAAGGATGAAATGAGTCAACTTGGTCAGTCGATCAATCACCACCAATATGGAATTATTCCTTAAGGTATTCTATGGTAACCCAATGATGAAGTGAATGTATACATAATTCCATTTCCAAACATATATCGGGAGAGGTTGAAGTAAGCCATAAGTATTTTTGGGGTTTGGCCTTAATTTTCTAACAATTATATCGATAAGAAAAAAATATGTTGTGTTTCAAACATGGAAGCCAAAAATGACACTTCATATCATAGTACATTTTGTCTTACCTATATTAATGGACCACTTTAACAAAACAACTTACCACCACAGCATTCCTCACAAATAAAGGAACAAAAAACTAGTTTTTGAAACAAAGAATGCCTTTTATGGAGAGAGACCACTCAACAATGGTCTCCCAACCATATAAAGAGTCTTTAATACTCTTTAACTCTTCATCCCATTATTTCCCTTGAAAAAATCAACTTTATAATAGATGACGTCAACTAATAACTAACTAGAACAAATCTAGTATCATCCTCTATCACATCCATGTGAATCTGATCAAAGAGTCTCATGATATTCATTTTATATTTTGATTTTATCACTACTTGAGAAGGAAACTTTATAATTATAATATCTATAATAACATTCCCCTTTCCCAGGGTATGGTAAATGTAAAAGTAAAATGACTGAATATACTCCACCCATTTTCTCTTCCTAAGATTCAGGTCCTTTTGAGAAAATTTATAACTTAAACTCTTATGATCATAATAGAAAGTAAAATTTTCCCTAAAAAGTTCATGTAACCAACTCTTGAGATCATGCATAACTATTGTAAGTTATAAATCATGGGTAAATCTTGATATGATCCCAAGGGTGGTATAGAATAACCCCCTAGGTGTTGGAAATGGAGTGGATATGATTAGAAGAGATACGCTAAACATCCACCATCATGAGGCCATAATAACTCCTTGGGATAATTATTCTCATATGAATAAAGCTAACAATATTCATACACCACTATAAAATCTTTTTTCATAAGAAAAGAGCCCAATATAGTAATAGAAGCAGTAAAAACCACCAAATAGCTCTTTCCTTCTTCTAGTAAAATCAAAATAGGTGATGAGATTAGACATCACTTAAATTTATCAAAGGGAGTTTGACACTTAGAATACCATATGAATTTTAACCCTTTTCTAGTAAGAGAATTCAATGAAGATGAAAAGTTCAATAATTCCTTAGCATAATTCTGATAATATCATATTAAACTAAGAATATTTGAGTCTCAAAGGAATTTAATGTATCCTCCCATGAAAAGATAGCTTTATCCTTCTCAGGGTCAACTAAGATGTTTTAGTCCAAAACCACATGTCATAATAATTTAACCTTTTAGATTCGTAAATGATATTTTTAAAACATAGTTTAAATGAAGTGATCCCTCAAAATTTTTATAGCATATTCCATGTGGAGCTCATTCAATTCTTCAATTCTTGAGTAAAATAGAATTTCATTCATGAATACTATGAAAAAAGTAATAAAGGTACCGGTGGAAAATCTAATTAATCAGGGCCATGAAAATAACTGGAGCATTAGTTAGACCTAACGGCATCACAATATATTCAATGTGTCCATACCTATATCTGAAGGTGGTTTTGGAATATCCAACTCCTTACTCTAAGATGATGATATCTAGACTGATGGACAATTTTTGTGAAACACTTTTCTATTTTTAATTGATCAAATAGGTTGTCAATTTGGGGGAAAGGATAATTATTCTTAATCATTACATAGTTGAGCTTTGGTTAATTGGTACATAAACAGAGATTCCTATCACTCTTTTTGGTGAAAATCATAGGGACTACCAAAGGAGATACACTTGTATAAATAAAGACTTTAGATTTCAAATCACCCAAATAAAGATTTAATTACTTTAGTTACACCATAGCTATATGAAATAAAGTAATAGATATCATCAGAGTTCATAGAACCAAATTGATTGAACACCCAACTTCCAACTTGGTGGAAAAACAAAGATATCAGCTGGAAACACTTTAGGAAATTTTGTAACCACTAAAGTAAGATCATGATGCACAGGTTTTACCCAAAGTTCAACTATTAAAGAACATATCAATACCCAAATTTTCAATAAAATAGGTCTCACTCAACTATATCTTATATTTAATTATTCGTAAGACACTTAGGATTTCCCATTAGAGACAATAAAAAAGACTCATCAATGATTGAAATCAACCTTATCTTTATGGGAAACCAACCATTTTATCTCGATGATAACATCAAAGAGATCTAATTTGAGAACCGTAAAATTCCAAAATAACTCCACTTCTTATGTTAAAAGATATTATGAGGGACATCGAAAACCCTACTCCTTCTTTCCAATAGGCATCTTCAACTCCATAACAATGGGAATGAGTTCAATTAGACATTTTTACATGTTTATGAAGTGGGTTAATATAAAGGAATGATGGAACTAGTGACAAATAAATTGGTATCTAAAGATGAAGTAATAAAGATAGTACCTCTCAAAGTTTCATGGCCTACATAAACTTTTATCTGAGACTCTTCTACTGCATGTAACCACTTCACTTCAGATGAATGTGGCTAGAACCCTATATTCATTAATGTATCCAATAGTACTGCATACCCTTTAGGTGCTGATGAGCCTGAATTATTATGTGCAGTAAGAAGACCCTGACAGAACATTTATAAGTGAACATGGTGTAAACATGAGTTATGGATTTCAAGATGTGTGTGTAAATTACATCTTGTGTTCCCTGTCTTTCCTCGTTGGTAGCAATTCAAAGGTCTGCTACTATCTACTATCAAAGATAAGGTATAATTTGAAGGACCCCGGGACACCCTGAGATGGAAGGGGTGAATTAGGGTGTCAACTTTTTCTTTTAAAAAACAAGGATCGTGTTCCCACGTTGGTAGGAACTTGTTAAACCTATATGATGAAAAAGATCATAAATAAAACATTCACATGCAGAGAGATGACACATCACTTTTTACTTGGTTCACCACTAAGGGCTACGTCCAAGGAGCATACACCGACAGGTTATCGGTCGTACTAAATTTCACTAATCTTCACTAGCTAAGGATTAAAAATGTTCGGGCACAGTCACACTGTCCCAGGCTCACTGCCTTTACAAAAGATCAGGGATAGCTCACTACGTCCCTCGGGTCACTCCCGTTGACTCCCCTTGGCTCACTGCCTTTGGTGAAGTCCCACTGAGTTTATAGATGTGAAGGTATCTTCATCATTGCAAAATAATGCATCCTCTATTGTATGTAGATGCTCTGTTGAAGTCCAACACTCACCCGTAGATGAATCTCACTTTGTACGAAGGTACCGGGAAATCTTCCAACTTTCACGCAGCTCAAAAACATTGTCTCCCTTCTTTACTGCCAGGTGCGGAAGTCATTTATGTGGCACAAATTCGGCACGTAGGTGTCACCACACCACTTGCATGACACCTCCTCTTTCAACTCCAAACTTGCGCGACTCAATGTCTTTAACACCCAAACCACCTTGGACACACAGCTGACAATTGGCATGCAACCTCTACTTGCACGACCAAACAACCACTTGCACGACTAAAACACTTACATGATGGGAGATTGGAAAATCTCTAAGTCTTGAACTCTGTGAAGAATGAGAAGGGGTGGTCCTCTATTTATAGGCAAACTGGACACCCTGTGCGGTGGCGCGCAAGTTACAACGTTCAACTTCAACCACCAAAGACTTTGTCGCGCTACTCACTTGCGTGACCAAACCAATACTTGCGCGACCCTCTTTCCTTCGCCATATTTTGAAGTTCTGGTCATGAAAAACATATGGCACGTAAGTTTCCAAGTCTCCAAGTAATCGACGTGCAAGTCTTCCCTCAGCGCGCAGGTCACTTGCGCGACTAAACATGAAACTTGGGCGCCCTTCTCCCTTTTCCATATTTTCATTTAAGGATCTTGAAAAACAATGGGCGCGCAAGTTTCCAAGCCTCCAAGGCCTCGGTGCACAAGTCTATTTTCCAGAAAAACTTTTCTCTATTTGTCATGTTTGAGGCCCAAAGAATTGGAAAACACTGGAAAACGGTGCCACCTTCAATACTGTTATCTTCTTGATTTGTAAGAGTACTTTGTTGGCACACATTCTAAACTTCCTCCTAGGATTGAAAACAAACACAAACCATACTCCAATTCATGCATAGATGACCATGATTCCAACAATATCCCCCTTTGGGTTTGTTGGAAATCAGAACATAAATTCAATAGATCACCATCCACATGCATTCCAAAGATGCAAGAATCAACTCAGCCAACACTCTAAGCCTACATGAGCAATGCTTGGTGTAGAAAACAAGAGAGAAAGCTTGAATTGGGTTCTCGTCTAATTAATTCCTTCCCATCCTATCACCAATACTGAATTCTCATTGTGTTACATGCCTGAATTTATTCCTTTCTCCCCCATTGTCAATAAACCCAAAGACCAGTAATTGTGCATTGTTCATCTCAAACCATACTCCCCCTGGAAAGTATCTCCCCCACAAACCGGCATCACATCTAAAAACAGATTAAAAACTGTTAACATAACTAGGGATAGGGGATATTTCGTAACCTCCTTATGCACTGGGAGGTGGCTGAACACTGAGGTTCAACCGATGCTTCTCAAACACAGCCGTTGATAGTGTCTTGGTCAGGATATCATCCACTTGTATGTCAGTTCCCACATGATCCATTCTAATCACCCCTTTCTCAACATTTTCTTTGATGAAGTGATATCTAATTTCAATATGTTTCATACGAGAATGATGAACAGGATTATTCGTAAGATCAATTGCGCTCTTGTTATCACAGTAGATCACCATTGGTAGTTTCACCTCATCACCAATATCTGTTAGTTGTTGCTTCATCCATAGCAGTTGAGTGCATGCCTTTGTGGCGGAGATATATTCAGCTTCAGTCGTTCTAAGAGAAGTACTTTCTTGTTTCTTGCCCAACCAGCCAACACATTTATTCCCAATATAGAATGCACCACCACTGGTGTACTTTCTATCCACAACATCACCATCCCAGTCAACATCAGAAAATGCTGATAATTCACTGTCCCTTCCTGCAGCAAAATATAAGCCAAAATTGTGAGTACATTGAATATACCTCATGATTCTTTTTACTACTTCCATATGTTCCTCTTTTAGATTGCTCTGAAATTGGGTTGCAAGACATGTGGCAAAGACAATATCTGGTCGTGTTGCTCTCAGGAAAAGTAGGCTCCCAATGATCCTCCTGTACATGGTGGGATCTACAGAGGTCCTATATTCATGCTTTCCAAGTTTAGTTCCAACTACAATCGGAGTTGACATCGGTTTGGATTCTTTCATATTAAACTTATTCAGCAACGCTCTTGCATACTTTTCTTAAGAAATGAAAGTGTAATCCTTCTTTTTAATCACCTTCAGCCCCAAGAAATATGTGAGATCCCCAATCATAGACATTTTAAATTCTGATTTCATGTGATTGGAAAATTCATCCACTGATTTCTGCCTGCTGCAACCAAATATGATATCATAAACGTAGACTAGAACCATGAACTGATCTTTTGGGGAATTCTTCATGTATATATTGTGTTATACTCCTCCTCTTTTGAATTCCAGCTTCTTGAGATACGAGTCCAGCCGAGAATACCATGGTTGAGGTGCCTGCTTCAAACCATATAGAGCTTTCTTCAGTTTGCAGACCTTTGTTTCATCAGTACCAAGAACAAAACCCACTGGTTGTTCAATGTAGACTTCTTCTTTGAGAACACCATTCAAGAATTATATCTTGACATCCATTTGATATACTTAATATCCTCTTTGGAGTGACATGGCAAGGAAAATCCTGAATGACTCCATTCTATACACTGGATCAAAGGTTTCTTCAACATCAACGCCTTCAATCTGGGAGTATCCTTTACATACCAGTCATGCCTTGTTTCTAATAACACTTTCATGCTCCTCAAACTTATTCTTGAAGATCCATTTTGTACCAATCATATTTTGACCTTCAAGTCACTGGACAAGATCCCATGTCTGATTCTTGTCAATCTGATCTAACTCTTCATTCATGGATTTCACCCATGATTCATCCTTTGAAGCTTCTTCAAATGAGGATGGCTCCACAACTGACAGAAATGCAGATTGCGTGTTATTCCTCATCCTCCTTGTTTGCATGGGTGCATTCGTGTCCCCAATTATGTTAGATGGATCAATCTCAGCTCTTCGATTTCTCCTATGGGGTTCAGTTGCATTCTCTCCATCCATAGTTTCTTCCTCAGATTCTTCTTTTGAGTCAACATCAGGATGAAACTATTGAGTTTTTTGTATAGCTTCTTCTATTTCTGTATTTTTATTTTCTCCATGTTCACTTTCTTCCTCACTCTCTATCACATCATCACAAGACGTCCTTGAAGCATTTGTGGTTTTCTCTTAAATTATCTTAACATCACTAATTTCCACAATCCTTCCTAATCTCTTGTTAAAACACTTATAGGATTTGTTGTTCATTGAGTATCCGAGGAAAATACCTTCTTCTACATTGTTACTATACTTCCCTTGATTTCCTTCTTTGTTTCTAATGAAGCATTTACTTCCAAAAACATGAAAGTGTTTAAAAGAGGGCTTCATTCCATGACACAATTCATATGGTGTCTTCATCTCACCCATATAAAGTCCAGTTCGATTTTAGATATACACTGCAGCTTGAACAGCCTCTTTCCAATAATGTCGTGGAATATGACTCTCAATCAGTATAGTGCGTTCCATGTTGTTCACCTGTTGATTACTATGTTCAACAACTCCATTTTGTTGTGGAGTTATCACAGCATCTACCTCATGTTGTATCCCATGCTTCTCCAGGTAATTTTCAAATTTAATGGATGTGTATTCCCCTCCATTTTCAGATTGCAAGACTTTAATTGTCCGTCCAATATCATTCTCAGCAACTGGTGATAAGTTTTCATGCAATCAAGAACTTGACACTTCCTGTGAATCATCATTACACAATCCATTCTACTATAATCATCAATGAAAAGGACAAAGTACCTTTCTCCATGAGTTCCGCCAACATTTATTGGCCCGCATACATTTGTATGAATTAGATCAAGAAGATGAGATGCCCTTTTCTTCTTTGGCCGATATGAACTGTAGACCAGCTTCCCACGAATTCAATCATTACAAGACTTTTCACGCTCACGCTTCAAGTTGGCAATGTCCATGACAATCCTCAATTTTGATATTTTCTTCATGTCTTGTTGATTGATGTGTCCCAGTCTTTAATGCCATAAATTGTTTTCTTCTTCAACAGTCATGTAACAAACATTTTCTTTACTATCAACTTGATATAGGTTGCCTTCTGTTCTGAATCCCTTAATAAGTGAATTTCATGTCTTTCCATTGATAGTGAAGCCTTTCTGATTAAAATTAACTATAAGTCCCGAGTCACATAGTTGACTCATGCTAAGTAGATTATGACGTATGCCATCTATGTAAAGTACTTCAGTCTTATTTATCTCCCCATTAGCTAATTCAGTACTTCCACTACCTTTGATTTTCAGAGCTCCATCATTACCAAATCGTATTGTGCCATTAACCTTCCTTTTTATATCCATTAACAGTCCAGCATTACCTATCATATGATATGAACAATCGCTATCTAGAATCCAGGTACTATTGCTTTTTGTAGCTTTGAGGGCCACCTCTGCAAGGTTGGATTTCTCAATTTTCTTCCTTTCTTTCCATGAGATGTTGGATTGAGTATAGAGTATTGATGGCCTTTCAATTATCTCTTCCGTGTTCCTAGGTTCTTCATAGTCAAAATCTTCTTTGAGAGGATAAAACTTGTTTAAAAGAGCAACACTATCTTGCTGACGAGACTTGACTTGTCTCGAACTTTGGTATGAGGTTTCCATTTCCCTTCTCTGCCTACAATTAACAGCCTTATGACCAAAGTTAGAACAACGAAAACAATATCCATAGAAATTGTTTCTTCTAAAATAATTAGGATATGAATTCATTCTCCTCTGTTGAACTCCTATATCTTCTCCATTCAGATAGCTTCTTGCCTCTTCACAATACGACATGGTATGGCCTATATAACCACAGAACTGACACTTCATGTGACTAAATGTCTTGTCACTTGAATTTATCCTCATACCTTCTTCCTTGGGAGAATAGTTGGACTGCCTGTTATTTCTGAATGTTTGAGGATAAGTTTCAGTTCTCCTTTTATTTTGGATTGAGGGTTCCTTTTTTATAACTTCATGAAACATTTCTACATGTCCAACTTTCATCTTGTCTTTATTTTGTCTCTCTTTACTTCCAGTAGTTGATGTCTCAGCTTCACAGCCAATTCCACTCTTTCCCATGCAAGTGGGTCTTTGATCACTCAAGATTTTTCCAACCCCATCTGAACCACACTTGGCTCTTGTAAATAATTATGCATCTAAGAATCTTCCAAACTGTATTTTCTTCCTTGATTATTTTGAGATTGATTCAGTCTCAAGTTTACTCTTAACAGTGACAACTTCCTCCTCAAGACCCTCAGTAGTCTTGGATTTTTCTTCCAGTCTGGATGTGAGGTCATTGATGACCTTTCCCTGCTCTTCAATTCTCAGCTTTATATCCACTACATCATCATTGATTTCAAGGATTTTAGACTGTACTTTCACAAATTCTTCCAGTCATTCTATTTCAGCTTCAAGTTGATCAACATATTCAGTTGATTCTTTTACAATTAATTTCCACTTATTGAAACTCTTATATTTAATAATAAGCTTATTAACAGCATCCTTAAGTTGCAACTCGAGATCTGCACTAGTATTCAATAGTTTTTCTCCACCAGTATCTTCTGATTTTTCAACAGTGGCCATCACGGAAGCATGGTTCCCAGTTTTAAATTTTGATTCTTCTTCATCACAGAATTCATCATCATCCTCTTCCTCTTCACAGACAAAACTCTTCTTCAGAACTTTATTTCTGGATTTTAAGTCTCCTTTATTGAAAACCCTTTTTTGAGGCTTCTCAATGTTTTCACCATCGCTATCACCATCATCTATCTTTCTTAAGAACTGAGAAGCAATGTACCCAACTTTTCCACAAAAAAAGCAAGCAAGAGGTAACTTCCCTTTGAGTTTACCTTTTACCTTCTGGAACTTCTTTGCAATGAGAGAAATAATTTCTTTTTCTTTTTCATATTCACCACTATTATCTTTTTAAATTTTCAGTTTATCCATGGCCTAGAATTCCATTTCCTTGCTTACATTGGTCGTAGCATCTTCTTGTTTGACTCTCATTTCATATGCTACCAAACTGCTTAGAAGATCATCCAGAGAAAGTTTTGAAAGATATCTTTCCTCAAGGGCTAACACCTTTTCATTGTACAGGGGTGGTAGTCTTCTCAGTATTTTCTTCACAATGTCAACGTCTTTGATTTCTTCTCCTAAGCCCCAAATTTCTCCAACCACTTCAGTAATTCTATTGAATAAGGAGTCTGCATTCTCATCAGGATGCATCTTCAAATCATCGAACCTATTGTGTATCACTTGTAGTTTCTCCTCATTCACTTTTCTATCTCCTTCATAAATATTTTCAAATTTATCCCACATGGATTTTTCTGAGGTGAAATTCATCACATTTAGATAGATCTGCTCAGAAAGGGCTGCGGTGAGTTCATTTTGTGCTTTACCATCTGCATCAAGAATTTTCCTGTCTGCGTCAGTCATAGTCAGGATTGTTGGATCAGTGACTTGTATTCCTTGCATAGTAGAAAAAAGAACTTCCATTCCAAGAGATATTATATGAGATCTCATTCTGTTCTTCCAGATCTGAAAATTAATTCCATCGGAGAGAGGGACTCCCATGACATTGACTGCATTCTCCATGACAATAAAGGACAGATTCAACACCAGCAACCTGGCTCTGATACCACTTGAAGGACCCCGGGACACCCTGAGAGCGGAGGGGTGAATCAGGGTGTCAAATTTTTCTTTTAAAAAACAAGGATCTTGTTCCCACATTGGTAGGAATTTGTTAAACCTATATGATGAAAAAGATTAGAAAGCAAACATTCACATGTAGAGAGATGACACAACACTTTTACTTGGTTCACCACTAAGGGATACGTCCAAGGAGCATACGCCGAAAGGTTTTCAGTCATACCAAATTTCACTAAGCTTTACTAGCTGAGGATTACAAAGGTCCGGGCACAGTCACACTGTCCCAGGCTCACTACCTTTACAAAAGATCAGGGATATCTCATTGCGTCCCTCGGGTCACTCCCATTGACTCCCCTTGGCTCACTGCCTTTGGTGAAGTCCCACTTAGTTTATAGACGTGAAGGTCTCTTTATCATTGAAAAATAATGAATCATCTGTTGTATTTAGATGCTATGTTGAAGTCCAACACTAACCCATAGACGAATCTCACTTTTCACGAGGGTACCGGGCAATCTTCCAACTTTCACGCAGCTCAAAAACATTGTCGCCCTTCTTTACTGCCAGGCGCGCAAGTCACTTGCGCGGCACAAATTCGGCGCGTAGGTGTCACTACACCACTTGAGCAACACCTCCTATTTCAACTCCAAACTTGTGTGACTTAATGTATTTAACTCCCAAACCACCTTGGACACACAGCTAACAATTGGTGTGCAACCTCTACTTGCGCGAACAAACAACCACTTGCGCGACTACAACACTTGCGCGATGGTAGATTATAAAATCACTAAGTCTTGAACTCCGTGAAGAATGAGGAGGGGTGGCCCTCTATTTATAGGCAAACTGGACACCCTGCATGGTGGCGCGCAAGCCTCCTCACGGCGCGCAAGTTCTGGAGCGCAACTTCGACCGTTAAAGCCCCTGTCGCGCTACTCACTTGTGCAACCAAACTAATACTTGTGTGACGCTCTTTCCTTTTCCATATTTCGAAGTTCTGATCACGAAAAACATATGGCGCGCAAGTTTCCAAGTCTCCAAGTAATCAACGTGCAAATCTTCCCACGGCGTGCAGGTCACTTGCGCGACCAAACATGAAACTTGGGTGCCCTTCTCCCTTTTCCATAGTTTCATGTTAGGATCTTGAAAAACAATGGGCGCGCAAGTTTCCAAGCCTCTAAGGCCTCGGTGCGCAAGTCTCTTTTCCAGAAACACATTTCTCTATTTGTCATTTTTGAGGCCCAAAAAATTGGCAAACACTAAAAAATGGTCCCACCTTCAATATTTTTATCTGCTTGATCTGTAAGAGTACTTTTCTGGTACACATTCTAAACTTCCTCCTAGGATTGACAAAAAACACAAACCATACTCCAATTCATGCATAGATTACCATGGTTCCAACATAATTCCACTCATGGGATCCACTACCTTCACCCTTTTAAAACTCCTTTCACTTCCTATTATTTCTATAGGAGGATCTAAACCCACCACTAAGTGAAAAAGGATTCCTAACTAGACCTTTTTTTTCTTCCATGTCAATTTTTACCATCATGTCTTTATCCAAAACCTCATCATATGTGGTAAAATTAAGTATAAATATGAGATAAAATATTTAATCACAAGCCCAAATTAACCCTTTGAGCCTTTAAATTATCATTATATACAATCTTGGGAGATAAACGATTCAGTTTAGTGGAGAATTTAGAATATTCCATTACAGTATTATCACCATGTTGAAGGGTTAGGAACTCTAAGGGTTCATCCATAATTATATATTCTAGGGTAAACTAATGAAAAAAATGACATTGAAGTCTTTCCACTCTAAAACTTCATGTCATTTATCCTAAACCAATATTTCCCACCATATCCTGCTAGGAAATTGGAGCTTAAAGGTGGAATATTTTACTTAGAAATAATCTAGAGTTTCTAAATAGTCAAAAATATTCTTGATCCTCTCCAACCATTCCTTCACTTCTTGAGGATGATTATTTCATTATAATTATGGTGTTTGTTGGTGTAGAAACTCTTGGGATTGATATTTATATCCAAAATATCCTAGTAACACTTCCCTAGATTGATTTGGGGTAGGGATAAAATCTTGGTTGATGGAATATACTAATCACACTACCATTTAAAAAATATTCTGATTGATTGGAGGGTTTCTTATGAGAACAACATCCACTGAACCCTCCTGAGTATTTCTAGGAAGCCTTCTAGGTGGGAATATTACTAAATCAAAATAAAGAATATATCCCATCAAACAGGTGATAAATCTTATTTTTAACCAAGAAAATAAAATTAAAGAACTAAAGTTAGATCAAAACTAAACATGAGAGACATGATTCCCTACATATTGTGGTAACTTGAGGCACATTATGATGATATCTATCTAGTAACGCACTAGAAACATACCCATTATTCACTAAAAATACTATCTATTGTAATCCAAAACATCCCACTACATAAATAACATGGACAAAGAAACGTTCCTTTGATACTAATTTTTCATGAACCAACATAGGTTATCCCTAAACTAGACACCCAAGCAACCCATGGAAAGGATCGAAGGGTTCCCCATATCCCCATGCGATGGAACAAGCATCTAGGAATAAATAAATACATTTTGAATGATATTTCAGACAACAAACCAAATAATAAAAAAATAACACATATAAAAGGAATATAACATGCTAATACAAATTCAGATAACATAATATAAAGAGTTAAAAAAAATACATGTTCCAAACCAAAATAGGAAAACCAAAGTACATAAAAGAATTAAAAACCCATCAATAAGTGACAGAAGGGTTAACATCACACCATGTCGCCACCGAAATCACACACCTCAAAAACATAGATACCCATGACCACAATAAAGTGTCTTTCATTTACTTGCATCAAATAAAACAATATATATACACACCCAATGGTATGTGTGGGGTGTGAGAAAAAAAAGACCGGTATGATCCCATAAAATGTTTCATAATAATTATTTAAAAAATAAACATTTTATTCTCATTTAAAGAAATTAAAGTCATGAAATATACTTTTTCATAGTTTTAAAAAAAATATAAATTCACCCTTTCGTAGCATTTTATAAAACATTACCTAATATAACCAGTTTTCTAAAGCATGAAAAAATAACTATTTCAAAATAGATAAACATGGAAAATGAGTCCTATTTAACATTAATTTTAGTCTAGCTAATATCTACACACATAAATGAATAGATGACATTGTGTGCATGAGTCATTCGAACAAAAGACCTGGGGATAGAATAACACCCCAACAAGTAAACCCCTTATCATAACATTGTTTAGTTAGAGTTGTAGTGTAAATCCATATTCACAATCCATCCTATCATTCTTTACAAAATATATAACCCTCCCAAGTACCCTAGGTTCCCATGTTCCATAGACCACAATTTAAGGATTTAATTTCAAAAACATCCCATACTTTGAGGCTTTCAATTTCATATTTTAAATCAATCGAGTTCATATTACACATCAATAATCAAGACTGCCAAAATTCACAATAAAAAACTATTTGTAATCCATTTCAATTTTAAATAAAAAAGGGGAAATACATTTTATGAAATAATCCTAAAATTTATCCTTTCAAGAATCAAGTATCATTCCATTAAAAAATTTCGAAAAAGTAATTTAAATTGAGAAAGAAATATTGGTTTATAAAATAAAGGCTTTTATGAAACCACTTACCTAAAACATTTTGAATTCCCAAAAACTGAAAAATATCTTCATGAAAAGAGGATATAAGTCTTATAATAATCAAATGAGAGCCCTAAAACTTGAAACCCATATCAATAAAATCAGACTCAATAATCTCTAGATCAATGAAGATAAGTAAAACTACTTTCCAAGGAAATTCTCAAAGAAGCGTATAAAGATCTAGGAAGAACTAGACCCTAACTTCTTTTCCTATAATTGATATTTAATAAGACCCATTGGATCATGATACTACCCATATATCTAGTCATATAATCTATGATATATGGTTATTTCCAATAAAAATAAAGGAGATATAGAATAATGATGATGAACAATCAAGAATGTGATCTTACCATGAGTTTCCCAGATCTAACACCTCAATATTCATTGAAAACTCTCTCTATAAGGGTTTAGATCTCCAAATTATCTATTAGGAATACCTAGGGTTGAGAGAATATATAATAGTGAAATTAATTAGCTCAATGAGATATGTTTTAGATTCAAAATAGATTTTTTAGATTGATTATTTTCATCGCATAGCTTGTCCACACTCTGCATCTTGTTTTGTATGATAGAGAATCTACATGGTATGTTCACATGGTCTAGAAATTTGTTTTACAATTGTGTGAAACACCACTATCCCAAACCACCATAATCCATATATTTTCTTAGAAATGTCGCACAATTTATCCTAATCATGAGCAAACCATGTACAAGCCTAGAAAACTCCAAAATATCCCAAAAAACACCTAGAACAGCTTGATAATGGATAAAAATAAAATATGTTCAAAAAAAATAAATATATGTTCCTAAAAGTGACATTAGGATGTGATAGGAGTGTTAATTGTTATCTGGTCGCACCGTGATTCACTATTCATTTTCACCCTTTATGGCACTAAATTAAACTGACTTTTTATTAAAAAATCCAATTATTATAAAAAAATTCACTCCATGTTTGAATAAATTTTTTTAATAACTATTAAAAAGGGTAATTTCACTTGTTTTTATAATTTAATTGTAGGTGGAGGTGATTTAGAGGGCCCAGGATGAAGTGGAAGAAAAATGGTCGAAAATTGCATGGGATCCATGAACACATGTCCACTATTGTGAATGTTACAAAAAATAAGTACATCCAAATGGGATTATATTTTGTTGTATGGTTAAAATTTAAATGGTATACAACTCTTATTAAGATATAAAAGCCCAATTAGATCATTAAGTGTCTCAACTAACCTAATCTGTCCAGAACACTGAATCTCCATGAAGTCAAAAGTGGTGTGTTGTGATCTGTCCATATCTCAAGATGTAGTTATCAAAATGGAGCCAAATTTTCAATGGAGATATTCATGATGTGGGGATACAACTTTTTATTTTCTTCAAAGTTATATTAGACTATCTGGAGGTTGAAAACCATTGTCCAAATGGTTTCTTGAAATATGGGGTCTCAAAACCACCTTTCAGTTTTCTTATAAAATAATACCTTGGGCTCCCCATTTACAAGTTCATCCAAGAGGCAAAGCTCTAGTAATTTGGAGACACAAAGTATTCCTCTCCTCACCCAATAATATTTGGACTCCCCTATCCTCATAAGGTGATCAAGGATGAAATATAAGTTCCACCCGAGCCTCCTCCACCTCTCGATGGCGAGCTAAACAATGGACGATCATTTCAAGGGAGCTACACATACTTGGGAGGGAGTACCGAAACTTGTTCTTATAATGGTTTTGTGTATTTTTTGTGTTAATTATTTTAATTATGTTTAATTTTTATGTGATTCTCCTCTTAATATATTTCTTTTGTTATAATTAAATGAAACACTTTTTATTTCAATGCCGATTGGGTTGATATTTCAAGTGGGAATCTTGGGTTATTCTGATTGGAAAATATAATAATACTCTTTCTTTCACATATACATAAGATTTAATTATGATTTGTTATCTCTTTTTATAAATTTTATATCCAAACCTTGACAACATGATTATTTTGTTAAGGGGTGATTCTTTGAGCATCGTTTTAAGAGGCAAGAGGGAGGTCAAGATCTTGACAACCCTCAACCAAAAGATTACATTAAACCATATAAAATTTTCAGAACAATGAACTATTGAAGATGTTTAGTGAACTTGAAATGATCTACTTCTATCATAATTCTGAAACATCGCCTTTATTTATCAATTATTAAACTCTTTAAATCAAGTCATGTTCTCAAAACTGTTTTCAAAACCACCCTCCTCTTTTGTTCCTTTTTATTAAAAAATCACACTATAAACCAACAAATATAATTGAGAGATGACCTAGGGTATACCCAATACTATAAATCAACCTTTAAAACATAACCAATTTGATGTGTCATGACAAAGCACTCAAATTTTGGCATCGTTTCTAGGGATTACTTTTGTTTTTAGTGTGTGTTTTTATAAAAATATTTTCAGTTTTGTAACTATTTCTTTGCTTATTTCCGTCATTTTTTTAGTTGATTTATAAAATCTTCCTCTTGTGTAAGTTCTGTTCATGATGCATTCTACTCTGGGAGATTTACCACCTTTTGAACCTGAACTGGAGAGTATCCTACATCAGCGACACCATGACACACAAGACAACACTTTGAAGGAGGACACATCACATCTTGAAACTCTTCTAAATCCTTCTTCTTCTTCTGTAACCCACATTAAAACTAAACATAACTTGTATGAAATGGATGAAAAAAATATTACACTCAAATAACTGACCTCTCTTTATGTTGATATCCAACCCACTTACATTCAATTACAATGTGAGGCACCCAATTTTAAACATAAATCCGATTTAATTCACTTATTACTAAGATTCTATGGACTCATGGGAGAATATCCACATAAGCACTTAAAAGAATTGAATATTGTGTATTATACATTAAAAACTACTAATGTAGATTAAGATAAAGTTAATCTTAGATATTTCCTTTTTTTCATTAGAAGATACTATAAAATATTGGATTTACTATGTTAATTCACCAATTAGAGGCTGAGCGGACATAAAATGCCTTTTTCTTGAAAAATAATTCCCAACCTCTAGAACCACAATAATAAGGAAAGAAATTTGTGGGATAAGTGAATATAAAAGGGAAATGATTCATGAATATTTTTAAATATTTAAAAGGCTTTGTTTAAGTTTCCCACACCACCAAATAAGTGATCAACTTTTAATTCAGTATTTTTATGAAGGTTTAATTCCTATTGATAGAAATATCATTGATTTTTCCACAGGTGGTCTGATAGTTGATAAGACCCAAATTTCTACAAGAACCCTAATTAAGAACATGGTACATAACACTCAACAGTTTGGTTCAAGATCCAATGTACCCATTCAAGGTGTCCATGATGTGAAGAGTACTGAATTCGAGAAGAAGGTTGACACGAAGTTCGAAGAGGTAAGTACCCTTATTCAACAACTTTCTCTTTACCAAGGCAAATCCAAATATCCTCCTCCCATACACTATGGAATATGTTCTTTTGATGCCCATTATTTTGTCTAATTCCCTCAAATAATAGAAACTTCTGAGAGTTTTGAGGCCATATTTCCAAGTCTGCCCTATAACCAACCCTTTAGGTAAGAACCATACTATCCATCCAAACCTAGGTGGAAAGACAACCAAGCCTATAAAAAGGGGGTATTCAAACCAAAATCAACAATTATGGAACCAATCGGGGAAGATTCATCAACCACTACCACCTAGAAATCCTTAAACACAATAAAGGACTTTCCAACACCCACCCACCCCAAACCCAAGCCTAGCCTAGAAGATATGATGAAACAAATGGATTCCAATAATCTCTAAATCCAAAAAACCACCCAATCTACTATACAAAACCTAAAAAACCCAATTAGGTTAACTCGTTAACTCTATGGGGTAAATTCATAGTCATGGGTTGGGTAAAAGACTCTACCAACCAGTAGTTAACCCTAGGGATAAGGTAAATTTTAGTGTCATCACCCTAAGGAGTGTAACTTATCTTAAAAGCCAAATAACCCCTCCAATAGATTCATACCCTCCCAAGGAAACCATTATTCCAACCATTGTAAATGGTTAAAATGAGGTAAAACCTTATCCTGAGAGAATCCCTTCCAAAGGAAAGAGTATATCTATTGATGAGTTACTTATCTCACCCATTCCTATTCCATTTCCCCAAAGGGTCATCAAACCAAGAAAATAAAAGGAAACTAAACTTGATATGGAAATATTGGAAACATTCAAAAAATTGCAGGTTAACATCCCCTTGATTGATGTCATGAAGAAAATTCCAAGATATTCTAGGTTTCTGAAGGATATGTGTACACACCAAAGAAGAATTCAAGGTGATAAGAAGGTGATCTTGGGGGGGGAATGTCTCAAAATTTATAGATCCAACACTTCCCACCAAATGCAATGATCCTAGAACATTCTCAATTCTGTTCACCATAAGAGAATATTCCCCTTCCAATCATATGCTTGATTTGGGTGCCTCTATAAATGTGATGCCTCAGTCCATTTACTCTAAATTCCAGGTTAGAGAACTAAAACCAATAGTACTTTTTGTTCAACTCGTGAATCGAAGTATAGCGCACCCCAATGGTGTGTTAGAGGGTGTTCTTATAAGGATGAAATTTTTAATTTTTCCTACTGATTTTTATGTGCTTAAAATGAAAGATGATTGGATGAATGGACATGACCTGTTTATATTGGGGATACCTTTCTTGAAAACTTCCAAAACCATAATTAATGTCCATAATGGTACATTATCTATGGAGTTGGGTGGTGACATTTTCCACTTCAACATCCTTGATTCCATGAAGCACCCATCATAAGAACATTCTTATCTCTCTATTAATTCAATTGATGTACTCCCTTCCCCTAAAAAAATATTTTATTTTCCCTGATCCCCTTTCTGATTTTTCATCATTTATTGAAATTTCAGGAAATTAATCATGCCTATAATGTTTTATTGGTTTAGAAAAACGTCATGCTTGTTTGTTAATTGATGATTTCTTGAACACTTAGGATCACATGACCAACAATGATACTGATAAGCTTGTAAAATATCATTCCTCATCTGGGGATGATACCATTGAAAATTTAGATTAAATTAGTGACCTCTCAATTTCACACACACTCCAATCAATCCAAAATACACATAAATTGGAACTAAAACAACTACCTCGAGATTTAAAATATTCATATCTTGAGAATGGAAACAAGTTGCATGTCATCATTGCTAGTTAAGTCCCTCCTGAAAATGAATTATAACTGCTTGAAATTTTGAGGGAGTACAAACAACATTTGGTATGGACACAGGCTTACATTCTTGGAATTATCCTATAAATTTGTACACATCATATATTGTTAAATGATGAAGCTAAACTAGTGAGGGGGTCACAACGTCGACTAAACCCAAACCTCCTAGATGTTGTTAAAAAGGAGGTAACAAAATTATTGGTTACTAGAATAATTTATCTGATATTTGATAGCCAATGGGTCAGTCCATTCTATGTACTTCCTAAAAAAACTGGTCTAACGGTAATTAAAAATGAAAAAAATGAATTGGCTCCAACCCGTGTATAGAATAGTTGTGTCACGAACCAGCCCGGGTCGACCCCGAATAGATCTGTGGAATGGACCAAAGGGAGTTCCCAATTCCCAATGGCTGTAAACTAGTTTTGAGCATCAATATATTAATCAAGGGAATAATTTTTCCCAAATATAATCAAGAACTAAGTAGTGGAAATAAACAGACAACCCGACATACATTTATATAAAATTGAACTGAACATTATTTATACAAGAAACCGAAAGTACAACTAAACAATACAACCAACCAACCAAACCTGATGAATAAGATAACATCATGTGACCCCACTAGTCACTATCCAACCAACAAATACTCATCACCCAAAATGACCGAACTCAATCTGAAACATACATAAGGGCTAAAAACAGAAGAAAACTATAGGCGTGAGTATTAAAACTCAGTAGGTTGGCACGATATTCTATTCCCAATGAACATAATTTAAAATAAAAGAAACATAAATTTCATGTTCTATATAAAATATATAAAAATAGTTTTTCCAAATGAAGTTCCATGCTATAAAAATTACTAGACAAAAACTTGCAAGTTTTATAAACAAGAATGCTAGTAATAATTTTTCAAAGAGGTGCAACTTCAAAATGAAAATAGTTTTCAAGAGGGGTGATTTAAAGAATGTAAAATTTTAAATAAAATACACATGATACTGAATTTACCAACTAAACACATTGTATGATGATAGTGAGTACAAAATAGCCAATGATCACAAGTCACAAGAACACCCCTAGGCACTAGTTTGTTCTGGGCCCTAGGTACCTCATATCTCGATGTAAAAGTAACCGTAAAAAATAACCATTCTAATGCACATGAGACACTAGTAGAAGAATCATCCATAAAATAGTGTTCCCTAACATAATTATCATTATAGTTTAGTTATTTTTTTCATCTTCAAACTTGTTACGTGAAACAGGTGCAAAACCCCTCTGGATCACTGCATACTAATACATGTTTGCCCACCTAGATACCAGAGTTTTCCCTTTTTGTGATAAAAAAAGTTACAAATATATAAAATACCATTTTATCATGAATATTCCATTTAAAAATCATACACACATCAAACATCCCACACACATGTCTCGCATTTCTTTCACAGATCAATAAATAACTTAAATTTTCATAAAACAATTTCAAGAAGTATAACGAGGCCTTGCACATAAAATCTATTAAAAAATGACCTTTTAAGGATAAAAATCCACCAATACCATATAAAACCATATTTTGAAGCCTCAATACCATTTAATAAATCAATTTCATGGACCATAAAATGGACCCAAATGTTACAATATTAAATACACATGGAAACCACTTTTACAAGAAAGATGTCAAACAGGCCTTCAAGCACTTCTCAAATTAACATTTTAAAAGGTAAAAAATTAAGTTTTAATAAAGGGGTGTATGAAAATAATTTATAGAAAAAAACCAATTTCATAAATCCCTTAAAACATTCAGGTTACACATCCAAACCACAGGAATTTTTATAAGGATGCCAAACGGTCCATTTTCCAGCAACTCGAACCGAAACATGTTCAACACCAAAAACATATTTGTTTATAAAACCAAAACTACTTTGTAAAACCATAAAAGAACCCAAAATAACATTTTTCATGCTGAAAATGTATTTATAAATCCAAACAAATCATTTTAAATCTCTCTAAGCACATAAAATTTAACTGAGAAATTTACCGAACACATGACATGCACTTTTAAACAAAAAACTTATTTTAAGCCCTTAAAAAGGGATAAAATACCATTTTCATTCCATAATTTTTTTCAAGATACTTAAACATGTTCAAAATACCATAAACTAGGTGTGTAAGCTAACGTAACATTTAAGTAAGCAAACGGTGTACATGTTTATAACAAAACAACACTACTTTTCACAAAATAAGGATTAAAAAACCGTTTTTCACACCAATAAAATTATACAAAGGCTGAAAAACAATATAAAACATATATATCAGGTTATAACAGCAATAAATTGATGAATATTAACTGATAATGGTATGTTCAAGGGATATCCTACCTCAAAACCATGGTGGAAAGGAACCGCACACCCTATTTCACCCGTCGTGGTTCCCAAAACTCTAGATCTATGAATACCAGCCCTAAACGAACCAAAACCCCATATAAAATCATGGGATAACATAATGTATTTCATTACCAAGTTAAAATATTAAACCAACATAAAGTGGAATGAGAAGGAAGAGGGAGGAGAAAGGAGAAGGAATCCCACCTTAAAACTAGAGAACTCTTTATATTCCCTTAGATATACATCCTAAGAGGAAAGGTAATGGCTTGGAACTTCTTGTAGAGACTTATTAGGTTTGGAATAACCATGGAACTAATATATTGGGTGGAAATATAAAAAAATAATGATTCATGAAAGAAACAAATTACCTTACCAAATCTGGATGATTTGAGAATCCTTGAGAAATTTCACCCTAATTCGCAATTAATATGAGCTCCAAAGAGGGACAATTTAACTTGGGGGTACGCCTAGGGTTCTTGGTCTCGATTGAGAGCTGTAGTTACCGAAAAATATAAAAAATTAATAAGATATAAAAGAAACAAATTATTTTTTTAAAACTGGAAATGGGATCACAGGATGGACCAATACCTAAATAAATAACCCAAATACACCATGATTATGAATTTATAAGGGGTTACAAAAGGATATGGTGGTTTTAATAGGTCAGGGGAGGCCAACTGGGAAGTTTAATGAGTGAAAAATTATGTAAAATTAAGGAGTTATAAAAGAAATAAATTTTGTTTTTAAAACTGTAAATGGGCTCACGGTTGGCCCAAATCTTGAAGTAACCACCCTTTTCTCCAAAAACTCCCAAACAAGCTATAGGGAACCTATGGTAGTATGATTAGATATAGATGGTAGTTCAAAAATCAACATTAATATCACCCAAAACCCAAGAAAAGTATTGGTATTTCCAATGAACTGGATCAAAACCAAGACATGGAAAAAAATCAAGTGTGAAAATTCTCGCTGCCATTAAAGCTTTCCACCCTCCAAAAGCCAAAACACATTCTAGCTAATTGATCAACACCAAAGGATTCCTTATCAATATGGTCCATCCTCTAAATCCAATGAACCCTCATCCACCATTAATGGAACTTAATCCTCTTACCCCAACTAAAACACCAACTTCCATCCACTTCCTGTGAATCAACTGAAAGATCGAGTCACTACCTCCTCAACCGAACCAAGAACCAGATTATTGGGCCTTCTCAGAATGAACCCAATGATCACCCAAACCAAAGAGAACTCATAAACAACAAATGTTCTAGGGGATTCCAATATGGACTCCCCACCATTAATATACAACTATCACTCGGCAAATTCTTAGGATGAAACTCTACGAGACCTGTAGTGGTTCTACCCACCATTAAGAACAAAAAATCAATGTACAAATGACAATTCAACATGAGCTATGATCGGATATCTCTCACACAGGCCCACCAAAAATCTCCACAAAAAAATATACCAACCCATGTTAAGAGGAACATAACATGAACATTTAAACCCCCCACTCCCAAACAGAGGGGACAAGAACTAGTCCAACACTCTCTCCACGGATCCAAACCCCCACCACTTGGGGCAGGGAGGGAAAGGGAACCAATAATTGGTTCACTAAAACCAAAACAGAAATAAAGGAACTACAACACTAAAATGTTATAGGCACGAGCTTAGCAATCCTAGCCACAGTCCTGGGACTCCTGACTATGCGCCAACT
The DNA here is from genome assembly GCA_963277665.1 of Viscum album. NCBI lineage: Eukaryota > Viridiplantae > Streptophyta > Magnoliopsida > Santalales > Viscaceae > Viscum > Viscum album. The sequence goes on from OY728150.1 coordinate 528,886,691, forward strand.
TCACTTAGATACCTATGGATAGAACTCTGATGAATGCAGCATCTCCTGCCTCATAGTCAGGCTTTGATAATCCCTAACTTGAAATCTTCCCATTAGTTCCACACGATGACACATAACACTCCCAGGACGAAACAACAGATCAAGGTACACTATGAAACTCTCTTCCTCAAACAATACACTTTTACCCAAACAAGAACATTGAGATACACAACACTATTTTCTCTCACTATAAATGAGGAGCAGAATGGACAAGGTACATGGAGAAACACATCAACCTCACCGAGCACAACTACCCCAACCGAGAGGGACACTATAATAGAAAGTAACTTTAAATCGATCCTGAAAAGATCTTAATTCCAAAAAATGGGTTGAGTCATCATTCGAAGATGTGGATTTAACATTTGGAATGAATCCTTAGGTTGATCACCTAGAAATATTTTCAATGAAGAACCATCCAAGGCCACATCACAACATCCAACACATCTTTAGAAACACACTAAACATTTCTCCAAAACCAAGCCACCAACGATATCTCATAGCAAGACACAACAAGAGTATGACTTCCATATTGCAAGGATGCATACCACATAAACAACACTTCTAAGATATAGGTAAAACAAGACACATAACCATTGGTTTATAAAAAACACCACAATTTTTCAGCTTAAAAAACTTTTGAAAAACAAACGAAATTGGTGGATTCTCACATTCATCGATGGTATTTCATAAAGTCTCACTCATATGTATGTTTTCATGCCACCCTGGGCACCCATCCACTATTCCATACCGGCCATTCATCCATATATTCATAAAACAATGCATGTGAGTACCCATGAAAACACCAAGGCTAAAATAAAACAATCATCAATCCAAAAAAAATCATGTACCTTCCCAAAGGAGAATTAACCACCAAATCAAAATCAGATTTCACAAAATAAACCACACCTCATCAAGAACCGCTTGATTAAAAACCCAATCCATTTAATTTAATAGAACTTCCAAAAACAAACATTCTATTCCAAATAGACCTTTCCCATTTTCAAAAATTCATTAAGGCCTCTTTTTGTAATCTGACAACCACAAAGGCCAAAACCCCTTTCCAGAAAAGCACTAGCTGCTCAAAACTAAATTTCCAAAACCAATTCATCATATTCAAACACTTTTCAACAGACCAAAACATCTCATTTAAAACAAAGTTCAGAATCAATTTAAATTAATCCAATATTTCCAAACATTTTATTTTAAGAAAACATATATTTAGATTAAGGAAATTCAATCCCATTAAATCATTTCCTCTTTATCCCCAAGATTTTTTTCAAAAAAACCCAACATTACAAAACCTTTATTATATTAAATTTTGAAAACCCATTTTCCAATTTTCAACAAACAACCATTCCATTAAAACCCATTTTCACAATTCTCATATAATAATTTTCAAATCAAAATTCTGAATTCAAGAAAATTCTATGAGACCCACAAAAGGGAACTATTGTTGGTGGGTGACTAGACCATATGGTTGGTGGCCATATGTCAAACACACCACCAACACAGAGAGCCTTCTTAGGACCATGCCCTAGATCCACATGGCTTTCCAGGACCTATGAGCTTATAGAGATCATTGGTCCAACTCTCATTATTGTATCCCAACACCAAACAATAAATAATAACCAAAGACACTAATAAAATCAGACTTCCCATGGACACCCGAGGGTCAGAACGATCAAGAGTTCACGACGCTCTTCCCGAAACTACCCCTAAAGTCCTGAAAATACAACTCCATCTACCTTGAGATCCCCAAATAATAAAGGGTTCTCTAAAAAGAAAGTACCACTAGGATCCAACTTACGTCTGATACCATTTTGTTATGAACCAGTCTGAGTCGACCCTGATCCGGGCACCCGAACTGATCTGTGGGATGGCCCAAAAGGAATTCATGATCCCCATGGGCTAGAAAATACTGTCGAACATCAACAAAGTACTCAAGGGAACAATTTATCCCAAATATAATCAATAAATAAGTAGCATAAAGAAACATACAGCCCAACATACATTTGTATAAAATTGAACTGAATATTATTTATACAAGAAACTGAAAGTACAACTAAAAAATACAACCCACCAACCAAAATTGACACCCAAACTAACACCATGTGACCCCATTGGTCACTCTCCAACAAAAAACATACTCATTGGATAAAGTGACCGAACTTAATCTACAACCTGCATAAGGGATAAAAACAGAAGAAAACTATAGGCATGGGTATTAAAACTCATTAGGTTAGCCCGATATTCTATTCCCAATGTGAATATAATAAAAAAAAGAAACTACAATTTCAATTTTAAGATACAATATATAAAAATATGTTTTCCAAATAACTTTACATGCTATAAAAATTACCAGACAAAAACTTTCAAGTTTTATAAACAAGAATGCTAGTAACAATTTTTCAAAGAGGTGCAACTTCAAAATGAAAATAGTTTACAAGAGGACTACTTTAAATAATGTAAACTTTTAAATAAAATACACACTACTTAATTTACCAACAAAATAAAATGTATGCTAATGGTGAGTACAAAATATCCAATGAGAACAAGTCATGGGAACACCCCTAGGCACTAGTTCGTTGTGGGCCCCAGGTACCTCGTATCTCGGTGTAAAAGTAACCATAAAAAATATGTTTTTTCATGCACACGAGCCACTAGTAGGAGAATAATACATAACCTATTGGTCCCCAAAATCATCATCATCATAGTTTAGTTAGTTTTGTCATAATCAAACTTGCTATGTGAAATAGGGACAAAACCCCTCCGGATCACTAGCATACTAGTACACGTCTTCCCACCTAGATACCCGAGTTTTCCCTTTTTGTGCTCAAAAAATTAACACATATATAAAATAACATTTTATCATGAATATTAAATTTAGAAATTATACACACATCAAACATCCCACACACATGTCTCAAATTTCATTCACGGGTCAATAAACAACTTAATTTTCATAAAACAATTTCAAGAAGTATAACGAGGCCTTGCATATAAAATACATAAAAAATTCCCTTTTAAGGAAAAAAATAACCAATAACATATCAAACCAGATTTTTCAGCCCCAAAACCATTTAATAAATCAATTTCATGAATCATAAAATGGCCCCAAATGACACAACATGGAAACCATTTTTACAAGAAAAATACTAAACGGGCCTTTCAGAATTTCTCAAAAGTAAAATTTTCTAAAGGTAAAAATTTCACTTTTAATAAAGCAGTGTATACACACCATTTATAAAAGAAAAAAAATTTCATAAATACCTTAAAACATTCAGGTTACACATCCAAATCATAACCATTTTTATAAGGATGCCAAACAGGCCATTTTCCAGCAACTCAGGCCGAAACATGTTTACCACCAAAAACCCATTTGTTTATAAAACAAAAAATAATTAAGACATACATAAAAGGACCCCAAAATAAAAAAAATTATTCTAAAAATGTATTTATAAATCTAAAAAATCATTTCAAATTACACTAAGCATATAAAATCCAACCGGACAATTTACCGAACACATAACATGCACTTTTAAACAAATAACTTATTTTAAGCACTTAAAAAGGGTTAAAATACCATTTTCATGCCATAGATTTATTAAATATACTTAAACATGTTCAAAATAACATATACTGGGTGTGTAATATTATAGAACATTTAAGTAAGAAAGCAGTGTACACGTTTATAACAAAAACAACACTATTTTTCATAAAATAAGGCTTAAACAACCGTTTTGCACACCAAAAAAAATATCCAAAGGATAAAAAACAATAATAAACATATATATCAGGTTATAACAGAAATAAAATGAATAAAATTAAATGATAATGTCATGTTCAAGGGATATACTACCTCAAAACCATGGTAGAAAGGAATTGCACACCTAATATCACCCGCCGTGGTTCCCAACACTCTAGATCTATGAAGACTAGCCATAAACGAACCAAAACACAATATAAAATCATGGAATTACATAAAAATATGTCTTTAATGACTATTTTAGAAGATTAAACCAAAATAAAGTGGAAGTATAAGGAAGATGGAGGAGAAAGGAGAAGGAATACCACCTTAAAAACTAGAGAACTCTTCATCTTCTCTTAGATATACACCCTTAGAGAAAATTTAATGGATTGGAACTTCTTGGAGAGGCTTCTTAGGTCTGGGAATACCAGGGAAATAGGATTTGGGGGAAGGAGGAAAAAAATTAATGATTCATGAAAGAAAAAATTTACCTTACCAAATCTAGACAATTTGATAATCCTTGAGAAATTTCACCCTAATACACTACTAATATGAACTCAAAAGAGGAAAAACTGAAATTGGGGATGTGCCTAAGGTTCTTGGTCTCTAGTGAGAGTTTTAATAACCAGAAAATATAAAAAATTGAATGATATATAAAAGAAAGAAATTATTTTTTTAAACTAGAAATGGGCTCATGGGATGGCTCAATACCTGAATAAATAACCCAAATACACCATGATTATGAATTCTTAAGGGGTAAAATAGGATATTTTGGTTTTAATAGGTCATGGGAGGCCAATTTAGAAGTTTAATGAGTGAAAAATGATGAAACAAATAAAGAGTTATAAAAGAAACAAATTTTGTTTTTAAAATTGGAAATGGGCTCACGGTTGGCCCAAATCTTGAAGTAACCACACTTTTCCCCAAAAACTCTCAAACAAGCTATGGGGAACCCATGGTAGGACTATTATACATATATGGTAGTTAAAAAATCAACATTAATCTCACCCAAAACCCAAGAAAACTATCGATATTTCCAACAAACCAGATCAAAACCAAGATATGAAAAACAAAATTGGGTGTAACAAGTTATCATGTCTGTATAGACAACCGTCGATTAAACCAACACACTATGAAGGACCATTTCCCATTGTTATTCATTGACCATATTATAGAGAGGATATCATATAAGTACCACTACTATTTCCTTGATGGGTATTCTGGATACTTTCATATCCATATTTCCCTCAAGGATCAGGAAAATACAACCTTCACTTGCCCCTTTGACGCGTTTGCATATAGGAGGATGTCATTTGTTCTATGAAATGCTCTGATTACTTTCCAGAGATGCATGGTTAGTATTTTTTTGTATTACCAAGAGATTTGTATGGAATTATTCATGGATTATTGCACTGTTTATGGATTTTATTTTGATGAATGTTTGAGTAGTCTTGGTTCAGTCCTACATCAATGTATTGAAAATAATCTCATATTAAGTTATGATAAATTTAATTTCATAGTGCAACAATGTATATTATTAGGAAATGTAATTTTTGAGGATGGTATCCAAGTAGATAAATCAAAATTTTATGTCATTTATTCCCTACTATTTCCCAAAAATTTACAAGGTGTGTGGTATTTCCTAATTCATGTTGGATTTTACTATCATTTCATTTATGAATTTAGTAAAATTATAATTCCACTCTTCCGATTTCTCTAAAAAGAAAAGGAATTTTTCTTTGATAAATAATGTGATGAATCTTTTAATAAGTTAAAATGGAGTCTCATGTCACCCTTGTTAATCCAACCACCTCAGTGGGAGTTACCATTTGAGATCATGTGTGATGCCTCTAACTATGCAGTTGGGGCAGTCTAATCAAAAAGGGTCGACCGAGCTCTATATGACATTTCCTATGCCTCATGTACTCTGGCCCTGCCCAGGAAAACTATACCATAATAGAAAAATAATTCTTTTTTTTTTTGTTTTTTCCTTGTATAAATTTAGTTCATACCTTTTAGGTTCCAGATTCATTGAGTTCTTAGACCATGCAGCCCTCTGGTATCTCATTAAGAAACTAGAATCCAAAACACATCTCATTAGATGAATGATTCTCCTTCAGGAATTCAATTTAGAAATTAGAGGTAAAAAAATACCAGAGAGTGTGGTTTCTAACCATATCAGTAGGATCCACCCATCCTCAAACATTGACTCATCCCCCTGTATTCCCAGAAATGACATGTTTCTATATGATCAATTATACCGAGTACAATATTATATTCCTTGCTATTCCAAAATTCTAAATTATTTGGTAGCATCTTGAATTCTTATAGATTTCAATAAAAACCAAGATGACCATCTAAAACATGAGTCCCATTGGTACATTTGGGATGACCCCTACCTTTGGTGCACATATAGTGATCATGTCCTTAGGAATTGTGTTCTCGATAGTGAGTTTCAGTCTATCCTTAGGTTATGTCACACTCTTTCTTATGGGGTCCACTTTGGTCCCCAATGGACTACTCGCAAGGTCCTTAATTCTGGTCTCTTTTGGCCAACATTATTTTGGGATTCCCATGATTTTTGTAAATCTTGTCCTCACTTTCAAATAATGAGGAATGTCTCTAAAATTAATGAATTTTCTCAAAAACACTTGATATTCAATGAAATTTTTGATGTTTGGGGTATTGAAATTATGGGACCATTCCCTAATTTATTTTGGAACTTTTACATTATTATGGTAGTTTATTATGTTTCAAAATGGGTAGAGGCATGAGCCACAAGGACTGATGATTCTAAGGAAGTTGTGAAATTTTTGAGAACCTAAATATTTTGTAGGTTTGGATTACCTAGGTTCCTTATCAGTGAATAGGGTTTTCATTTCTACAAACGAACAATGAAATCTCTTTTGAATCTGTATGGTTTCAGGCATAGAGTGTCTACTTCATATCACCCACAAACCAATGGTCAAGTTGAGGTGTCAAATAGGGAGTTAAAATTGATTCTTAAAAAAATCAACTTAATGGAAAATATTGTAGTCTTAGACTTGATTATTCATTATGGGATTACCGTACTTCCTTTAAAAATCCTATTGGAATGTCACCCTATAATCTTGTGTTTGGAAAGAGTTGTCACCTCCCTATTGAGATTAAGCATCGGGCCTATTGGGACATCAAAAAATGCAATTATAATATTTCTGGTGAAGGTGCTCAAAAGAAGTTTCAAATTCAAGAGATAGAGGAAATGAGAAGAGATTCATATAAGAACTCCCAGATTTATAAGGAGAAAACCATAGATACCCACGACTATCTCATCCTTCATCGTCAGTTCCACATTGGGCAGAAGGTCTTCCTCTACAATGCAAGGAAAAAAGTTGCATCTAGGTAATCTTCATTCCCATTGGTTTGGACCATACACTACTAATAATTTCTCTCCATTTGGTTTTGTTCATGTTCAAAATGAAGAAACAAAGAAAACCTTCACTGTCAATGGGAAGCGTCTGAAGCACTTCCACGAAGCCATTCTGGATTCCTCGATGGAGGAACTCCAATTTCAAGAAGCACTCTATTAATGAAACCCGCTAGGTTTTATCCTTACTTCCCATGTTATATTTTATTACAATGAGGATTTTGCACACTTTAGGTGTGGGGGGTGGGTATATTTCAAGGTTAGTTAAGAATTTTCATCGTATTTCTTTTTTTTCTCTTTTTCACATACTATATAGTATTTTCACTCCCATTCCCCTCATTTCCCCCTCACTTTTATGCTGAAATGTTAATTTTTTATTCCCACTTTATCATGGAAAATTATTCCCTCTTAATCATGGAAATTATTAAAAATTCATGAGGAATTTCCATATTTCATATTGTTTTAACATTCAAAAAAATTGATGAAATTTTCATTTTAGAAAGAATTCAATACTACGGTGTGAATTTATTTTGAAATGTGGTTATTTATAGATGATATAAATGGTTGTATAATTTTTAAACCTTTGAGAAGAATGGTACCCTTTGTGTGAGTATTTTAAGGGAAAATTGTGTCACATAATTTCTCCACACACCTTTACACACAACCATGAAGTTTGAAAATATATTACTTAATAGAAGGTAAATATAAGTTAGGTTAATTTTTCTCTACTTTATAAAATGATTTTTCTATACTTTCATTCCTTATCTGATCTATTACATTACTAAACCAGATTGACCTATGCATGTGTACCTATTATCCGATTATTGTACACCCTCAAAAAATAAAAATAAAAGGTTGTATATTAGGTTGGTCAAAAACCACCCTTCCTTGACTTTTGGTCTTGTTATAACTATTATAATTAGTGTTGTGAGGACATCAAACAAGGGTTGAAAGAAGAGTGTGATATTTGTTCCAAGTGAAACTTTTGAAAAAAAAAAGGAGAGTGATGAAATGTACAAAATATGGGGATATCTCATTTGGGATCTTATGGTTTTACTTCTGGGATTTCTTAATTTAGTGGGTCTTTAAATTTGATTGCAAATGATGTAGGGTAGGTTCGGTGGAAAGGATCATGTAAGTAGACAATTTTTAAAATAACTTATAATTACTCGATAGAAAGTGGAAAGAATAGTATGAAATAGTTGTTACACACACATGTGCAGAATTAGTGACATGATTAAGTTTTGAATTATTTTCTTCGATTGGTATCATTTATCTCTTGGAATTTTATTTTGATACATTTTTCAGATGTCTTCTTCCATGATCATGGAGAATAACTCCTTGGTGTGTTTTTTTCTTTGATCGCATTTCTATCAGGAATTAAATTTTTGTGGGATGATAAATCTTTATGAATTTGGAAATATATACATTCATAATTTCTAGAAATTTGACTTTTCACAGGAGTGCAAATGTTTAGGTGTGGGGGTGTGATCGCACCGTGATTCACTATTCATTTTCACCCTTTACATCGTTGAATTAAACTGATTTTATATTATAAATTCAAATTATTATAAAAAATTTCACTCTATTTTTGAATCAATTATTTAGTGTTAATCACTGTTAAAAGGGGTAATTTTCCTTGTTTTTATAATTTCATTGTAGGTGGAGTTGATTTGGAGGGCCTAGGATGAAGTGGAAGAAAAATGGGCCAAAATTGCATGGGATCCATAAACACCTGTCCACTGTTGTGAATGTTATGAAACATATGTGCATCCAAATGGGGTGATATTTTTTTCTGGTCAAAATGTTAATGGGATAAAACTCTTATTAATACATACAATCCCAATTCATCCATTAATTGTCCCAACCGATCTTATCTTTGCAACATACCAAATCTACATGAAGTAAAAAAGTGGTGTGTTGTGATCTGTTCATATCTCGAGATGTAGTTGTCCAAATGGTAAAAAATATTTGGTGGAGATAGTCATAATGTGAGGATAAAACTTTTTAATTTTCTTCAAAGTGAGATAAGACTTTATGGAGTTTGAAAACCATGGTCCAAGTGGTTTCTTGAAATCTAGGGGCTTAAAACCACCTACCAATTTCCCTATAAAATGATACCTTGGGATCCCCATTTGAAAGTTCGACCATGAGAAAAATCTCTAGTATTTTGGATACCCAAAGGATCCCTATCCTCATCTAATAAGTTTTGGAGGCCCCTTTCATCATTGTGGGATCGAGGATGAAGGAAAATTTCTACCCAAGCCTCTTCCTCCTCTCGATAGCGAGTTAAACGGTGGACGATCATTTCGATGGAACTACACATACTTGAGAGGGAGTTCCTCCACTTATTCTTCTATTTGTTTGTGTAATTTTTGTGTTAAATTTTTCACTTATGTTTAATTTGGATTTTCTTATCCTCTAAATATATTTATTTTGTTATAATTAAGTGAAACACTTTTTATTTCAACACCAATTGGGTTGATATTTCAAGTGATAATCTTTAGTTGTTTCGATTGGACAAGAAAAGAATCCTATTTCTATCACACATACATAAGATTTCAGTATGATTTAGTAGCCCTTTTTATATGTTTTAGAACCAAACCTTGACAACATGATTGTTGTGTCAAGGGGTGATTCTTTGAGAATCATTTTAAGAGGAAAGAGGTAAGTCTAGATCTTGACAACTCTAAACCAAAGGATTACATTAAACCATAAAAAAATTCAGGATAATGAACTATGAAAGATGTGTAGTGAACTTGAAATAATATATTCCTCTCATAATTATAAAACACCACCTTTATTTATCAACTATTAAACTCTCTAAATCAATTCATTTTCATAAAACTGTTTTCAAAACCACCTCCCTCTTTTTTCCCTTTTATTAAAAATTCACACTATAAACCACCAATTCTCATTGAGAGATGACCTAGGGTCTACCCTATACTATAAATAAACCTTAAAAACATAATCAATTTTACATTTCATTATAATGGAGTCATTATCATTATTTTTTACTCATACATTTTAATTTGTATCCACCCATATATTTGTGGACATTATATAGGGACACCATTTGTAGTGACCTACTAATATTATACTCACACCCTACATAAGAACCCAATTTATCATGTTGTATTTATAGTTCATGATATAGGAAATTGGAATGTTTCTATGAATAATTCTTATTGGCTAAATGTGTAGTGGATTCATAGATGGGATGTCGATGGATTTATTTTTAGATGGATTGAGTAAATCTTTAGTGTTGCATCAATGTTTTTTAGGTTATGTTAAATATGGTAATACAATATGAGATCTTGGTTTCTTTTATATGACTCGTATTATTTTAGAGTTTCTCATCATGTAATGGTTGATGGTATGTCATCGGTTGTATTCTTGAAGTAATATTGTATTGGTTATTTAATGATATTTCTTTCATTGGTTTTTATGCATAATTATATTAGATTCTATAGTCCCCCCATGATAACATATAGACCATTATCACTAATTGACTGCCTTTGGCATACTAGGAGGTGTGTCTAAGGAATGTTAAACTCTAGTCTGGTCACGGTGTAGGTGAACCGAGTTGGGGACATTATAATATAAAAATGATTTATTTACTATTTCCCATAATAATATTCTAAGGGGGTGTTTCAATGAAGTTTTTTTATTGAATTTTTCATCAACAATAGGTTATAAATTGATAAAATATCATTAGAAGATAAATAGTGAATATATAGGTTGTATTTTCCATATCCCTACTTTTTCGAAGAGATGTGGATACATAATTTACTGTAAAAAATACCTATTGTTTTATGCTAGTAATGTGATTGAGAGGATAAGGAGTGGTTCAGGTGTGTTCAAGGATCATTCTAAGCCTAGAGCTCCAAATTTTTGAAATTAATACTAAGCCACATAGTTATCACATGGTTAGTGCTAACTGTTCTTCTTAACTGTGAGGGTGCTACAGTACACTATAGAGGGGCACACTACTGGTTTTACCATGCACCTCAGGCTATATGGCCATGTGGGGCTCTCTATTGGGATAGAATGGGCTGTATGTTTTTTCCAAACTATGAACCCAAGTCATGCACTTAGTGCTAATTAACTAATGGTTCTGCATGGTATGGAAAACTATTTGTTCAAATCGTGTGCCTCTTAAAAATGTGTGAAAATTCAATCTTTCTAATGCCTTAATTTAAGTTATATCCATTATTTTTTCACTTATTTCATGTATAGAACCCCTCACAACCATGCGATCTATTCCTATTCCTCCAACCTAGGCATTAAGATATTTTCTTTATTCAGTTTATAATTCTTTTTTCATCAATTGTGATGGATATCCAATGGTAATATCCTAGTTTCTCTTACCACTTTTCTTAGTTTATCTCACCATCTTTGGCACTATTTTAGTGTTAGATAATATTCCCTATTTTCATGCCATTTGTATGTTTTTATGATTTATCTCATTTTAATTTGAATCTAAAGTTGATAAAGAATGAGGTTTTATCTACCAACCAAAGTTAGGTGGTCTAGTTCTTTTTACCTAAAGTATCCTTGCTTTATATCATGTGTCTTTATGCCACGTACTATACCCTTCTGGAAACACATTTTAAATTTCTAATTAACTAAATAAAATGATGATTCCATGCTTATTATATTACTATAAACCTACGAATCAACATCAAAGTATGACCACCTCGAAATGAACCACCCTTAAGGGCATTCCTTCCTTAAATACCTAAGAGCCTCATGCCCTGGAATTAATTGAACCAAAAATTGAGATGTGTTGATTTTTCCCTTGTGTATGTAATGTGTTTTGAATTAAACCAAATGGAAATGGTAGGATATGTGTATAGACCCTTGATTTTATTATTTTATCTTGAATTATCCATGTTAAATTAATTTTCCAACATGACTAAAATTTATTGTTTGAATTGTGTGAGTTTAATGCTAGTTATGACCATTCCTTTACACCAAGCCTAGGGAGATACCATGGTCCTGATTAAGGATTCCTTGGATGGTATCATTGAGATTAACAATTATAAATTGTAACTGAATTGAAATATGTCATGGATAATACATTATTTTTTTATATAATACCTTGGATAAGATCACAAGGTGGATACTTTTAATTTTCCCATGACTGATATCTGGTTCTCTAGTGAATTACCTTAGATGGGCTCGGTGGGAAATATTGTTATACCATGACATGAGTGATACCTGGTTCCCTATGTGGTATACCATGGACATTATCATATCTTTTTTACCTATATACTATGTCGAGAGTGATACTTGGGTTCCTTATATGAAACACCTTGGACTAACTCCAATGGTGATGTGTTTTATAGTGCACCTAGAGTAATGCTTGGGTTTATTTTTACATAGCACCTTAGAAGGTCCTAGGATGAATATTAATTAAAAATAAGGATGTGTCCTACAAGCCAAATAACATGTTTGGGTTTGGTCTATGCTTTATACATTACTTTTATGTTGGCTCAGTTATATATCCATGCTCATATGCCATGAGAGTTATGAAACCCCCTTATAAGTAGGTATGGAATCCTAGGACTTACACCTTGGGTCCTGAATATTACTACATACCTATATATATGAACATATATGTCTATATTTATATGAGGAATATATATACATACCTTTATATATAAAAATATACATGTAGGGTGACATATGTTCATAGAAATATGGCTTAAGCCGAAATAGGTAGTGTTGGTAGGGTATCACGTTAGGTACTTAGAATGATGTGATTAATTTATTTACTATATTATATTTATTATTACCTGCACACTACTCATCATATATAAAAGGTCTGGATAATTCTTTACACCATTGGTGGTGTCTTACTAAGTATATCTCATAGCATGTTCAGGCCACTGGTTAGTACTTGAATAGACCATGTGGATGAAGGTAGCGAATAGGGGAAGTGTTCAATTTTGGATGGATGAATTACTGTCCTAGGATGGAATATAGAAGAAGAGTACCAGGACTATGATCATGATTCTAGTGGAGATGGGTTTTAGTATTTTTATCTTTTGTATAGCATGTGGTATATTCATATAACCTATTTCCCTTGTACATCCCCTTTTATATAGAACCATGACATGATTACCATTTTTGTATATGATATTGATTTATCTTCCACATGTTTATTATATCTAGATGGTTTATTATTCTACCACTGGTTATTTATTACTATTTTTACTACTTATCATTATTTTATATCACTATGTTAACTCTGGCCATGAGGGTATAGTATCCTCATCATACCACCATATACCCTCAATACTAGTTGGGAGTCTATGGTTTATGGGGATATGTGCTTGAGTCCATGTGGCCAACTGGGTTTAGTTACTTATAAGTAATTCTGATCTAGGATGCTATAGAGTGGTATTAGAGTCCCTTCATTCCTTTTTTATTATTGTTTGGGTATTATATAAGAGACTAGAAACATGTCAGAATTTGGTAATGAGCTTGTTCTAGAGAGCAGCTAACCCATATATAGGGGAAATCCAAATTACTATAGTTGGGATATTTCTTTTTTGGTTTTTTCTTTTTACAATTATATTGATTTCACCATTGGGTAATGCACATGAGTTGTAACATTTTATTTTATTGTGAGTTTTATTTTACCCTTGGCCCGATGAGGCAAGGAGCTATTATATCATACATAATTATATGTACTTTAGAATTCACATGACATGCATATGTCATACCATATTTATATTATTGCATTCATTTTTTGTTGCATGTTATTGGTTCCTTGACTGTTGTATTTGGTAATGTACTAATGTTTCATACAGGGATAAAATAATTGGATTAATTAAAGCATCTTCATCAACCTAAATGGTGTTTTCCTATATAGTTTTATGGTGGGGCCTTAATTAACAAACTATGTCATGTTCAAGCCATAGACCACTGGTTCCATGGGAAGAAATGTTAGATTATTTTGATTACATGAATTCCAATTGTAATTTATAGAGCATATACTTCTATAAATTGGGAATGGTTATTCATTTAATCAAGTCATTTTATATGACTTGTCACATCCTAATTCTAGATGGTAGGTTTAGGTCATAGTTACATGATGTTCCAATTACAACTTATAAAGATTACACCTTTATAACTTGGGAATGGTGACTCATCTAATTAGACCAAGATATCTATATACAACTAAATGAGTACAAAAATAAAAAAAATAAAATTCTTAAATAAAATTGGTTACTGCTAAATGGGTATTACAATTGAAAAGTAAAGGTTTTTTTACCTTATACCTTGTAATTGACACTCCATATATTGGGACCTCTATTGTGTAATGTGAGACCTTGACCCTAACACATCCTTAGTAGTGGGTAGTAGGCAGTGTCTCTTGTGACCTCTATGAACTTTCTTATCACCTAGTCCTAGATTTAGAAATAGTAATATAGGTGTAAATATTATATAGGTTGGTGGGTACCTATCCTATTATTGTATCTATGATCCTAGCTTTGTTAAATCTTATCTAAGGCTTGTGTTTGGGAATTGTAAAATATTCCACCATGACATCATCAAGTTGTGCTCCAAGACGATAGTGACAACCATGTTCTAGAGGTGGTGGGACATAATCCACCAATATTGACTCTTATTAGGACACTATAAGCACCTCCTACTATTTTTCCTCTAGACTTCGATGCTCAATTCTGAGAGAGCTTCCTACGCTTCATGCATTGTGTGCAGAGATCTTCGTGACTTTCCCCTACTATGGATGATTTGATGTGAGAATTTTAATAGAAATATCCTCCCACCTTTTTAAATTATGGAGGTCCTCAGGCTTGTGAGTCATAGATAGAGGCCATGTTATCAATATTTTATAATTTAGAGATGACTCTAGAGTGGAGGGTCAAGTTCATGAATTAAATACTTCATGATTCTTTTAATCATTGGTGGGATGTTATTACATAGGCTGATTGATATTAGTGTATGGTCTGGGAAGACTTCCAGATATCATTTTATGATTACTTATTCCCTAAGACACTAAGATGATATTGTTTTAGGGAATTTATTCACCTAC
Source organism: Viscum album (assembly GCA_963277665.1). Taxonomy (NCBI): domain Eukaryota; kingdom Viridiplantae; phylum Streptophyta; class Magnoliopsida; order Santalales; family Viscaceae; genus Viscum; species Viscum album. The sequence goes on from OY728150.1 coordinate 528,901,952, forward strand.
AGTAGGATGTTATTTCTATGATGTATTAGTCTTCACATTTCACCGAGCTTCAGTGTTTCAAACTGACACTTTCCAGTGTTGAGTTGACGATAGTGAGACAGTTTAAGGATGGGATTACATATGCCATCTAGTTATAGGTAAATGACTTATAGTTTACTACCATTTATGATATACTGAACTAATTCCTCATCATAGATTGGAACCTAAGGGAGAATGGTAGTGTTATCCAAAGTGTTTCACCATTGTGACAAGGAGGGGTTTCTTCAATTGGTAGGAAATATCACTTAGAATATACTCATGGGGGAATTTATAGTAAAATGACATGAACTAACAGTTATTTGGTATGTCACCAGTGTCATAGTGTGGGCCATAAGAATAACTAGTGTAGTAAGGAACTAATTGAGTGTCAATATTGTTCTGAGATGGGACACCTTCAATATTTTTTCTGAACATTCCCTCTAGTGCCTAGTGGGAAGGGATCTGCACTAACTCCATATTCAGGAATAGGATCAGTAGATCCATATAATGTAGGGATATGGACTATTACCAAACAATAAGAAAGAGGATGTAGACACAGTTGAGTTAGTTGAGCTACACATATATAGAAAAATAGAGAAGACCTAGTCAGGTTAGTCAGGTTGCATCTTAGGGTTGTGGATCTAGATATATATATGTGGTGAATACTACTCCTAAGTCGAAGAGTTCAAAGACTTCTATAGTTTGAGGTACTATTCTAGTAGCATATACTTTATTTTTTACCTTATTTGATACAGGAACTTCCCATTCCTTTATATCTGTGGAAATTATGGAAACTCTTAGCTTTAAAATAGAGTACTTATGTTTCATGATGACTCTCAACACGCTATTAAGAATCCTAAATGATAAAATATTCTAATGTAAGGGATAACCCCCTTGAGATAGGTGTTTATATACTTGGACAGGATCTATTTGTACTTATAATGATGGAATTCTACATCATACTCAGGATGGACTAGTTAGTACCTTATCATGTTCATGTTGATTACTATCACTAGAGGGTTTCTTTCACATCACCAAATGGTTGTATCTATATTCATAATGGTGAATGGGATTTCAATGAAAGTCAAGATGGACTAGAGTATTATGGGCTAGGCAGAGTGATAGCCTAAATTTATAGTCTTTTTATGAGTGATCAGGGAATGCAAGTTACAATTTTTCCTTTAATAGTGGATCCTTTCAGGGTTGTCTTCCCCAATAAATTTTCTAGGTTACCGCCTATAAGGGAAATGAAGTTCACTATTGATATATTTTTAGGAGCAACACAAGTGTTCATTCCTCCTTATAGGATAGAAATGACTAAGATCTAGTAACTCAAGAATAATTTAGAGGATTTGGAAGAGAAAGGTTTCATACAACCCAGTATTTCTCCTTGGGGTTCACCTATCCTTTTCTCTAAGAAGGTGAGTAGTACCCTTAGGCTTTTTATGTATTATCACCGATTGAACCAGTTTATGTTTAATAACTAGTATCCACTTCCTTTTATAGATGAACAATTATAATATCCCCAAGGAGTGAAAATTTTCTCTAAGAATGATTTCAGGTTGGGTTACCATCATGTGCATGTTAGGCCATTATACATACCAAAGATAGAATTCTAGAGAAGATATGGATTTTATGAGTACCTGATTATGTTGTCTGTTATTAAAAACATGCCAAAAATTTTAATGGACTTGATAAATCAGTTTTTTCACCTGTATTTGGATTCATTTGTGGTAGTCTTCATGGATAATATCTTAGTGTACTCTCATATTAAACATGATTATGCCAAACATCTTGAGATCATGTTGAATGCACTAAGAGAGAATCAGTTGTATACTAAGATCACTAAATTCCACTTTTGGATAAATAAGGTTCACTTGATGGGTCACATCATCTCATAGGAAGTAGTATCTACTGACCCATATAAGGTGACAGTTATGGTTTCCTAGGAGCATCCTAATAACATTTTTGACATAAGAAGTTTTTGGGTCTGGATAGCTATTACAGGGATTTAATTTAGAACTTCTCACACCTAGTGGTACCTATCATGGGCTTGACTAAGAAAGGTGTTAATTTATTATGGTATAAAGCCTGTAAGATATCCTTTTAGGAGTTGAAAGAAACATTTACTTCAATGTAGAACCTAATTCTTCTAGATCCAAATAGAAGCTACACATTTTATTGTGCTGCATCAGAAATTAGAATAAGAGAAATTCTGATGTAGGGAGATCGAGTTGTAGCATAAGGGTCCTAATAACTAATACATAATGAGTATAATTACCCTAAACACAACCTAGAGTTAGAAACTATGGTTCATGCATTACACTATTAGAGGAATTATCTATTGGGAGAATGGTTCCTTATTTACATAGACCACAAATGTTGCAAATTAATTTCTACATAGCGTGACTTGAATCTCATGCAGTGTGGGTGAGTAGAGTACTTGCATCCATTCAACATTGAGCATGCTTATACACCCAAAAATGGAAATGCAGTAGTTGATGCCCTAAGATGGAAGAATTAGACATAAGTCATCTAAGAGGCCAGAAGAGAGTGGCAGTTGATGACCCCATTTTCTATGATGCACCTGTAGGTTTAGGAATATCATGGTAATCTTGTTTTATATTTTTTTATAGTGAAATTATCCCTTCTAGAATACATAAGGATAACATAGATTTAATATACCTAGGGCCTATGTTGGGCATGTATTGTCTCAACAATACTCTATAATTTATGATGATTTTGATGTTCACAAATACCCTTGTTTGTTTTTTAATGAAGTTTTCTTGAATGAGTTTTCGGGAATTCATATATTGGTTAAAGTAATTTGACATTACAATAATTACTCTGGAAACACTGTTTGAAACCCTATGTTCGGTAAATGAACATATAGTATCAACCCTACGCTACACTAAATAGTTTTTATTTGTATTAGCATCCTTGTGTTTGGAGAATCGTCAAACATATGGATCAAAAACCCTATGTTGGAGTCTGAATTTACCATTCATACCTTACATGCATAAAATTTGAATTCATGGTTAATCAATGCTACATTCATGATTTTATGCTAAAAATGTAAATGTATGGATTATCATCCTTATGCTACTTTTGTTCCCCACATTATGTGAAGATGAATTTATGGTTAAGAAAGCATACATTGGTTAAGGAACACTACATTTCATGAAGGAACCCTATGTTATGTGAAGGAACACTAATCTATGTAAAGGAACCCTATGTTATGCATATCTACCCTATGTTGTATTCTCAACGGTGATGTTTTTAAATCTGTGTTTAATCTGAGATTACTGCAATGGTAAATTCATAATTAAAGACCGAGTCAATGATCATTTTGATTGTTTTAAAGAACCATGTTCATTAGATAAAATTACTTCTATTTCTATGTGAAGTTATGACTCCCCTAGTCAATTGGAATTTGAATTACTACGATCAATCAGGATATTCATTTGGAACTGGAATACTGAAGCAAGTTTCCTATTCTATATATTGTTTCATAGTATCTCTTTAAATAGACATGTGTGTGTGTGTGTGCATGTGATAATATATTCACATATGCGATTGTATTAGTGAAATTATCTTTTACAATGTTACTGCAACGAACAATCGATTCTGAAAGAAGATACACTTTAGATATATATATATATGTTCAATATGTTACAATTGTTTAAGTTTATACCTTATTGGAGATCTTTATGTAATCAGGATCGCTTCAAACTATTTCATTCTTGAAGATTTTTTTATAAATAAAAATATCTATCATTTTTCAGTTGCTTCATGCTGAAACTATAAAGAACAACCAAAACCTTTCAAATCAAATTCTTTTGATTTATTGGAGTTTCAACTACTTGTACTCATTTGTGGTAGATTATGAGCTTCTCAATATAATCTATGGGTAATTGGTTCTCTGCTATAGAACTAGAATACTTTGTTATTTTTCTTATTGTAAAGGTTTCAAATACCTGCACTTAGTTGTGAATTTATAATCTTGTGATAAGAGTATCATTCTAGTGAAATTTACCAAGCTTACAAAGAGAGTGATTGGTAGAGTAGACTAGAAAATATTTATGCTCCAAACCACTATAAAAAAGTTTAGTTCTTTACTTCTATTTATCCACATCATGTTTTCATATAGAAGAAAAATACTAAATATCCATATAAATCAAAATGGGTGTCAAAAGCTAGAATTGTGGATGATTTTTTAAAAGACACAATTCACCCCCCCCCCCCCCCATCTTGTCTTACTTTGTATATTCTAGCCTAACAATTGGTATCATAGTAGATATTTTGGATAAATTTATAGAAAGATAAACATTTCAAGTTTTATACAAAAAAATAAATGGATGATTTGAGTGAAGTAATTTCAATGGTACGTGCTCCATATTTTAATGGTAAAAAATATGGATGCTGGAAATCTTGAATGATTATCTATATAAAGAATCTTGGATTCAGAGTCTACACAAAAATTATTACCCCTTATAAGATTCCTAAAAAAACAAAAACTTGGGATGTATCAACAGAATCTAAATATTATATGAATTCAAAGGCAGTGAATGATATTATTGGCGGTATTAGACCAGATGAATTCAATCAGGTATCATAATGTCGAACTACCTATGAAATGTGGAAAACTATTGTAGTTGCTTACAAAGGAACAGATAATCTAAAATAGATGAGATATGTTATAGTTAAGCTAAAATTTGACACATTTAGAATGTTTGAGGGTGAATTAATCACACATATGAATGGAAGGCTTATAGAAATTGTTGACAATATTTTAGCCTTAGGTGAACCCATAAAACAATCTAATTAACCTTTAAAAGTATTGAGAGTACTACCCTTTAAATGGAATGGATTATCTATTACAATTCATCAATCATCACCTATCAAAGATCTGATGATAAAAGAACTAATTGGAACACTGATGATGTATAAAGAAAAAATGTAGGACGAAGCTGATTATCATAAGATTATAGTAAAGGAAAATACTACTTTGAAAGTGACATATCAGAAACATGGTAGAATATCAAACCAATAAGTCAAAGAAGAAAATAATTCAAATTCCTCAGATTCTGAAATGGAATTGGATCAACTAGCCAAAAATTTCAGTAAATTCTAAAAAAATAAAATAAGATTCAGAAAATCTTTCAGGAAGGATGACAAAGAACCAAGAGAAGTTTGATTTTATTAATGCAAGAAATTAGGTCATATCAGACCCGATTGTCCTCAATTGAAATATAAAAGAGAAAGGACATAAAAAGATATTAGAAAAATGAAGATTATGAGAACAAAATAAAAAGAGAAATGAAATCTACGTGGAGTGTATCTGAAGACTTTAGCAGCCCTTAAAAGTCTAATTTAGAGGAGAAATCAAATCTAAAATCCAATGTGTGCTTTATGGATGAAGATGAAAAGTTAAAAACTTATCACTATTCTTATTCTGATACTAGTAGTTGATCAAATGATAAATTGGAAGCCTATTGTTCTATGTTAGAAGAAAAATACGATTCCTTTATAAAGAAGAATAAATATTTGAAAAACATTCATAATTCTATTTTAGTTGAAATAGATACCATTCTAAAACAACATCAAGAGCTACTTGAAAAAATAAATTCCTCCACATCAAATAGTATCAATCATGAAAATAAAATCAAGGAATTATATGATGAAGTAGAATCCTATAAGAGTGTTTCTCTTGTTTTTACTAAAATAGAAAATATTTTAAATTAAATTCTTGGAAATAATGTCATTAAAAAATAAATATTTTGAATAGGAATTAAGGGTGAGAAATAAAAATTGTATAAAAACTATTTTGTGGCTAATTCTAAAAATACTACCCATTGTCATTGTGGAAAAAATATAATTTCACTAATAATTTCTGTTTGAAAAATACTCAAATTAGTGGTATTAAAGAGCCTTTATTTCTAAAAAAATTTCTAATGAAACTGATATAAATTAAAAAAAGAATATCTAGATTCCCATATCATTTCTTGCTAACACTTCTTGACCTAAGAAGATATGGGTACCAAAACCCACATTTTTTAAATTAATTTTTTAGGAAACAAGTCATAGAAAAAGGAAATTAATATGGTATATGGACAGCGGTTGTTATAGGAATATGAGTGGATATTCTACAAAATTTCATACATTAATTCAAATGGATGGAGGATTAGTCACTTTTGGTGACAATTCTAAAGTAAAAAAATTATTAGAGTTAGAAATATTAGAGATCTAAAGGATATCTCAATCAATAAAGTACTTTTTGTACAAGGGTTAAAGAACAACCTGAAAAGTATCTCTCAACTTTGTGATGATGGATTTAGTGTTGAATTTTATAAAAAATAATGCTCTGTGTTTAAATATATGTGGCTTAAATTTAGAGAACCTATAATTGATAATGTTTATACATTGTATTTAAATTCCTTTTGTAAACAGAAAGTGAATTGTTTAAATGATAAGTCGAATGAATCTTAGAGTTTTTATAGAATAATTAGACATTGTAATATATGTGATTTACAAAAATTATCCAATAAATGGTTAGTTTTTTATTTTCCTAGTCTTAAATGAGACAATGATATATTTTGTGATTCATGCCAAATTGGAAAGAAGTATAAATCTTATTTCAAGTATATTAACATAATTTTTACATCTAAACCTTTAGAACTTATCCATATGGACTTGTTTAGACCATAAAGGGTATAAATTTTGGCTGCTAAATTATATGTTTATGTTTTAGTAGATGATTATTCTATATTTACTTGGGTTTATTTTCTAAAACTAAAAATTGGAGTTTTCAAAGTTTTTGAAAGTTTTTGTAAAATTTTTCAAAATGAAAAAGGTTTTAAAATAATTTCATTAAGAAGTTACCATGGGGGAGAATTTGAGAATCAATAATTCAATTATTTTTTCTCAAATATGGGTATTAAACACACCTTATCTTCACCAAGAAGACCTCAAAAAATGGAATTGTTGAAAGAAGAAATAGAACTATTCAAAAAATGGAAATTACTACGCTGAATGAATATAATCTTCCTACCTATATTTGGGATGAAGCTGTAAGAAAAGCATTATGTATCATGAATAGATTTTTAATAAGGTCTATTTTCAAAAATACACCTTATGAAATTTGGAATAATAGAAAACCTAAAGTAAATTAATTTAAATTTTTTGGATTTAAGGGGTATATCTTGAAAACTAAGGACAACCTTGGTAAGTTTGATTCAAAAGTTGATAAAGTAATATTTTTGGGATATTCTGCTACCTCTAAATCTTATAGAGTTTTTAATAAAAATTCAATGATTATTGAAGAATCGATTCATGTGTAGTTTGATAAAACTAACCCATTTATTAAAAATAAATAACAAATTGATGAAATTACTGACTCCTTTGATAATATGAGACTTGAAACCATTAAAAATGATTTTGGTAATGATGTTAATAAAATTCAGTCTAGTTCATAATAACATGATACTGATGAACCTGAAAGTGTCTTGCCTAAATATTCTAGAACTCTAATGAACCTTCCTTTAGAAACTGTTATAGGAGACCAATAAATAAAAATTAGAACTATACGAAATGTAGGAAACCTAGCTGAATTATCTACCTTTATACCTCAGTTATAATCTAAGAATATTAAATAATTCTTAGAAGATGATAGTTGGATGTTATCAATGCAAGAAGAGCTAAACCAGTTCAAAATAAATGAAGTTTGGGAACTAGTAGAGTGACCAACAAATTATCCAGTTATAGGAACCAAGTGGGTATTTATAAATAAATAGGATGATCAAGGGATCATAACCCAAAAAAAGTGAGATTAGTAGCTAAAGGATATAATCATGGAGAAGGTATATATTATGATGATACTTTTTCCCCTGTTGCTAGATTAGAAAACATTAGAATTATTTTAGCTTATTCATCTCATATGAATTTTAAATTATATCAGGTGGATTCTAAGTCTATCTTTTTAAATGGTTATTTATTGGAGGAAGTTTATGTTAAATAAGCCCCTGGTTTTGAAAATTCTCAAAAACCAAACTCTATTTTTAAACTCACTAAAGATATATATGGCCTTAAACAATCACATAGAGCTTGGTATGAAATATTAAGTTCTTTTATTTTGAAAAATGGATTTACTGTTGGATTGGAAGATCCAGAACTTTTTAATAAAACCGTTTTTTCTAATATTTTGTTAGTTAAAATTTATGTTGATGATGTTATTTTTTATTCAACTAATAAAAATATTTTTCATGATTTTTCAAATTTAAATGAGTGTGATGGGAGAACTGAATTTCTTTTAGGATTTCAAATTTATCAAAAAGATTATGGAAATGTTTTAAATCAAAGTAACTATATTATTTATTTATTGAAAATTTTGGACATGAAAATAGAAATAAATATAAAATCCTATGTGTAACAATATAAAACTTGATTTGGATAAAGATGGAAAACCAGTTGACAAAAAGTTATATAGAGGTATGATTGGTAGTTTGTTATATCGTACTACTAGCAGACCAGACATTGTGTTTTTTGTATGTATTTGTGATAGATTTTAATAAAATCCAAAAGAGTCTCATCTTAATTATATTAAAATAATCATTATATATTTAAAAGGAACTCTTTTTTAATCTCTTCTTTACCCCAAAACATATTATTTTAATTTGATTACATATTCTGATGCTAAATTTGGATGTTGTAGATTAGATATAAATAGTACCTCAAGAACCTCTCACTTATTAAGAAAATATTTAGTTTCATGGTATATTAATAAACAACGCTCAATTTCCCTATCAACCACTAAGGTAGAATATGTACCTACTAGAAGTTGTTGTACACAAGTATTGTGGATGAAAAACACTCAACTGGACTTTGGAATAAACTTTAATAGTATAAATATTTTATGTGATAATAATAGTGTTATAAATATTTCAAAAAAACCCTATAAGCCATTCTAGGACTAAGCACATTGATATACGCCATCATTTTCTAAGATTTCATGTCCCTAAAAAGGATATTTCTTTAGAATTTGTTAATACCAAATAACAATTAGCTTATATTTTTACTAAACCACTTACAAGTGCTAGTTTTGATTTTATTAAGTGGGAGTTAGGAACATTTTATTTTAAGTGATTATTTATTAATTTATTTATAGTCTCTCTATTTTTATTTTAGTAATATTTATTTAATATGTTTTATTTGATTATTTTTTAATTCAAAATTTCATTTTGATTTTATTTTACTAGTCTTTTTAAAATTAAAAAGTAATGAGTATATTCTCAATCGACGTGAGAAAACTGTTTTCCTTCTCCTGCTCTCTTTCTCCTCTTATACACGTCCTTTCGGTATATAGAGCTTCTTTCGATTCTTATTTTACAAAACCCAAAACCTTAAATCCCTTCAATATCTAAACCTTCAAAGATGAAAACCTCTCAAAGATATGTAGATGCTGAGTTGGAAAACAATACTTATGATTCAGGTAAATCTCAAAAAGTTCTCCATGGAAAGGTAATTTATTTTGGTTATTTAGATTCTACGAATCTCTCACTCAAGGAAGAAATGTGATTTCAATGTTTGGTTTATGATTTTAGAAAAGATAACATGCATATGGTTTACAAAATTGAAGTAAAGTAATGTTTTATAAATGATTCATTTAGTCTTGTATTAGAAGAAGATTCCATTATTTCTAAGATTAATGATTCTGAGTTTTATTTGTCTTCTGTGGAAATAGCTGAGATTTTTCATTGTCCCCATGAGGGGGAGTTTCAATTTGATTTAAGGAATATCAGTAATATAATACATTCATCAGAAGATATTATGTTTTCATTTTTTGGAACAAGAACTATCAAAAAGGTAATGATGAAATAAATTACTCTTGATCCTTGAGTTTTGATGAAGTTTATTCAATCTAAAATTTTTCCTAGGACTTTTGATCTATAAAAAATCTTGTATCATGACATGTATATCATTTTTTTTTATGAATCACATAAATTTTAATTTATGTCAGTTTATGGTAATATATATAAACCATTGCTTCCACACGGATGTGAAGATTGGATATTATCCCTATGGATGGATTATTTATTTTTTCTACGAAGGAAAGGAAATATTATTAATATGTTTTTTGTAAAATAATGTCACCACATCAACACTTTTAATGTTGGAACTATGAAGAAGCATGGATTTTTATGGAGAAAATCTTGCAACAAACTTCTACCTTTTGGTGTAGAACAAAAACAAAAGTTATTGGCAGATACTCAGGGGGAGCAACGGATGATCCCTTCAATTGGATCTGTGAGGCATAGGCCTGATGAAGAAGGCACTTTAAGGCTATAAGAATATCTTTCTTAGAAAATAATAATTATAGTTTTTGTTCTAAATACAGTGGAAGAAGCACTAGGGATAGCTGAGTTTTAGAATCCAGCATATGATAAAGTTGAGAAAGAGGCTCACGGTCAAGAACTTGTCGGGGAAGATATTCCTAATACTCAAACTCAAGTTGGTCATGATTCTAAAATTGTTGGAGTATCTACCTTAGGAAATGGATAAGTTGGTAATGAAGATCCAAGTTTGGACTTAGTAGAAGTTTGTAAAAGGGAATCTATTCCTAACCCTAGAACTCTAACTTCTGAATCTTCTGATTCTCAAGTTAAAGCCTTAGTTATAAAGATAAATCAGTTGGAGGCTCATAATTTGTTTCTCAAACAACAGTTGGAGGCTGAGAAAAAGAAATTTGAAGAATACAAGGTTTCTTTAGTTCCAAGAGCTGAGCTTGAAGCTCAAAATCTCCATTTAAGGGAATTTAAAGAGAATCTAATTTATTTTGGAGACTTTAAAGAGATTATTATCAATATATCTAGAGATTTAAATTTTTTAAGAGATGAAATTGTTAATAAATCATAGTTTTATGAGTTTAAGCAGATGATTGGGAGTGGATTTCAATCTCTCAAGGAAAGTCATCCAGCATTATCCTCCTCTCAACATACACCACCATAAATGCTCAAAAATTTTGAAGTTATTACCTCTATACTTTCTAAGTTCAATGATAGACTACACACTCTTCAGTGTGATATTACTCCTATAAGTGTGCTGTTGGAAAATTAAAGACATATAATTAGTCAACTGACATCAATTGAATCTTGGTGGGAACTAGTGCTTAATCAAATTAAGGACAAGATGGCCTTGTTCATTCTGTCATAGGAAGTTGTGAATGAATTGTTAGAGGTTAAACATATTAAAAATTTTAAGGTAGGAAATTATTCAAAGAAAATTCTTCAATAATGGTTATAAGTCTTCAACAAAAATTTCTAGAGCCTACTTTTAAAGCTTCTTGATATTAGTAATGCAGTTCAAGCCCTTCCTCATACTGATGAACCCAATTTCCCTACTGACTCAAATCAAATCCCTTCATTTTAAATACCCATTCATTGACTGAGGATTGTACTTTATTTTTAAAAACATTTTAATTAATTTTATTTTCAATTTAATTTCTTATTATGTTTTTAGTATCTTTTATTTTAGTTCAATTTATAAACTTATAATCCTAGATTTATTTTTCTTATGTCAGTATTTATAACTATTCATTATAGTTCAGTTCTATATTAAATGTGGTTTGTATCATTTATTCTTTAAAATCATTTTTTATATCACAAAAATGGGGATAATATTTAAGGAAATGGTGAATATTTGTAAGAAAATCAATGGATAATTTCCATGGAGACTATGGGAGATAGGGAAGTATATTTTTAAACCACAACATTTCATTAGAGAAAATATTTAATTTACAAGTATCTATTTTATTTATTGAAATAATATTGTGAAATTGAAATATCAAAATATTTTCTATATCTATTTTTGTATGTTTACAAATCTTTCATTTTCTTTAAATTTTGTTATGGATTAAGTTATGGGTTTTGTGTTCATCAAAATAGGGGAGATTGTTGGGCATTTGTTTTCTCAATAATAATCTATAATTTATGATGATTATGATGTTCATAAATAAACTTTCTTATTTTCTAATGAATTCTGCTTGAATGAGTTTTTGGGAATTCATATACGGGTTAAAGTAATTTGACATTACGAGAATTACTCTAGAACCACTATTTCAAACCCTATGTTCAGTAAATTAACATATGGTATCAACCCTATATTATGCTAAACATTTTTCATTTAGATCAACATCCTTACATTTGTAGAATATTCAAACATATGGATCAACAACCCTACATTAGAGTCTAGATTTATTGTTCATACCCTATAGGAGGAAAAGTTGAATGTATGGTTAATCAATGCTATGTTTGGGATTTTATGCTAAAAAGGTAAACGTATGGATTATCATCCATATGATAATTTTTTTACTATGTTTTGTGAAGATGAAAGTATGGTTAAGAAACCATATGTTGGTAATGGAACCCTATGTTATGCAAAGGAACCCTATGTTACAAAAAGGAACCCTACGCTACATAAGGAAACCCTACGCTACACATATATACCCTACGTTGTATTCTCAATGGTGAAGTTTTTTAAGCTGCGTTTTCAATATGAGATTACTACAAAAGTCAATTAAGAATTAAAGAGAAATTCTAGAATCATTTTGATTATTTAAAAGAACCATATTCATTAAAGACAATCACTCATATTTCTATGGGATGTTATGAATCCCCTAGTTTATTGGAATTTGAATTACTATAATTAATAAGGCGATTAATTTGGATATGGAATACTGAAGCAAGTTTTATGTTCTATATATTCTTTCAAATTATCTCATCAAATATACATATATATGTGTGTTATAGGTGATTCAAATATGTGACTGTATTATTGAAATTTTCTTTTACAGTGCTTCTATGATGAATAATCTATTATGAAAGAAGCTACACTTTGGAGATATACATGTACAGTCTTTTACTTCTATTCAAGTTTCTACCTTATTGAATATATTTGTGCAATCAGGATCGCTTTAGACTATTTCATTCTTGAAGGTATTATTTTCTGAAGAAGAAGATCCATCATTTTTTTAGTTTCTTTTTGTTGTAACTATGAATAACAAACTGAACCTTTCAAATAAAATTCTTTTGATTTATTGGAGTTTCAACTGCTCATACTCAGTTATGGTGGAGTATCAGCTTATCGATCTAAGTTGTGGATAACTGGTTCTCTTTTATAGAACCACAAAGCTTTTTTATTAGTCTTATTGTAAAGCTGTCAACTACCAACACTCAGTTGTAAATTTATGGTCTTGTGATAAGAGGACCATTCCAGTGAAACTTACCAAGATCGCAGAGAGAGTGATTGGTAGAGTGGACTAGGGGATCTTTGTAACCCAAACCACTATGAAAAGATATGTTCTTTACTTCTATTTATCCGATGCATATTTTCATACAAATGAAAAACACTACATATCATCATAAATCATAGTGGGTGTCAAAAGCCAAAATTGTGGAAGCTTTTTAAAAAGACACAATTCACCCCCCGCTTGTGTTGCTTTGTATATTCTGACCTAATAGCCTAGTCCTGAGGGAGAGTTTCTCGAGTGAGGACACACCACCTGGTTGGGTTATCGATGATGATGAGATTCTATACTTTCATAGGTCTTTTTAGGTTCCTACAAACATACGATAAGAATTTATATAGGATTCTCATGAATTTTTTGGGAAGTAAATAGAGGTATTTCCAACATGTACTGATACATAAATTTTCATTATTTATAACCAAGAATGAATAAGAAGATTAAATGTTTTATCATGTGGTGTTCCACCAATCAGTAGTTTCACGACCCGTCCCTCGGGCCCGTGTCGTGACTACCCCAAGCCCACCTTCCATAGGCCAGGGGCTGGCGACTAGCACCGAAAGGCATATTCCCTAAAACTGGGAAGGCATTGCCTTTATAACCTATAAACTCACACAACTAAGCACAAAGCAAGATACAAGCACAAAGTAAAACTATATAGTAAATAGGGTGTGTACAGAAAGAAAAAGGGGCCAAAATACAAACCCAACTGAAAAGTACAAGTAAACTGAAAAGTACAAGTAAAACTGAAAACAACTCCAGTGAACACCCACTAAGGATCCTACCTGAAGGGTCGGTACAGCTCTTGAACGGTCGTCTTTGTGGTACACCTCGTCTGATGCCCACCTCGTGCTACCTCCAGTCCTGGTACTCTTGTTCTTAGTCAGTACTGTCCATCGTCTACACCAAACACAATAAGGTGCGGGTATGGCCCGTACAGGGGTGAGTATAATGATACTCAGTAGGGACCCCGAGACCCTTGAAGCTCTCACAAAATTTACAAAGGATAAACCAAAAATCATGAAAACAACTGAAAACCCTACTTAGGTATATGCCCATATATACACCTAAGTTGTAGAGTATACCCATATTAATCATGAGGAAACACAAGGCCCAACTCAAATCCCAAAGCTCAACTCTTCCACTAAGGAAGAAATACCACAAAGGTCAGTACCACAAAGGTAGTAACACATAGGTAATGCCACGCAGAAAAATACCACAAAGGCATCATCACACAGAAGTGTACCACAAAGATAAGGACTCAACTCACACCAGTTATAACTTAGGTATGGTAGTAAAGATGATTAGATGTAATTACTGAATCATCTTACTCTGTTGAGGTAGACCCATGTAGGATCCTAAATCATCAGACCCATATAGGATCCTAATACAGCAGACCCATGTAGGATCCTAGAGTAGTCCCATGTAAATTCCTAGAGTGAATCCAGGTGGGATCCTAGAACACATACCCACGTAGGATCCCAAAGCACATACCCATGTAGGATCCTAAGACATAGACCCACATAGGATCCCTTTCTCATGTTACATCCAGTTATAGGGTTCCCGTAGTAAGCTCGCTTGATTCTGGGAGGGTCTGCTCCTCAAGCCACAGGTCGATACTCCAAATGCCAAGATTTCCCATGAAGAAGTATCCCAAAGGACCTCCATGTAATAGGGGTATCAATACAACAGACGGTGCATCAATCGGACTCCCAGTCTGTAAGTTATTGGCCTTTTAGTCCCAAGGGCCCGGTTGGATTCGTGTTCGATCCAACCAAGCCATATACAAACTTTATCCAAAACTAAAGTGGGTATACCAAAAGTATCGTCTCGATCTAAGGTTTCTGGCGCCGTAGACGGTTCATCAAATGGCCGATCGTAGGTCAAGTTATAGCTGAAAGAGTGAAAAGGGGTCGAAGCTGGTTCGGGTCTGGTCTGACCTGTCCGGACCGACCCAGCCTGACCCAGCCTGGGCTGACCTGACCCAGTTTGGGTCGACCCGGTCCAACCCGGGTCCGGGCCTGCCCACTAGGAGGCCCGCCGCTGGGTAGCCCTGCAATGGGTTCTGCCCTAACCGCCACCCAAGGGTGAGGCATCCCCTGGGTACCCCAAACGGCTGGGTCGTTCGAGTTGGGTGGCATACCGGCCGGTGCCACATGGCGCTGGCAACTGGCATGTGGGACACGGGGTCCCTTTCGGCTCCCCGGCTAGCTGGAAGGCCATCCCACCTGCGTGGCGTGGTCGAGCACCATGCCACCACCAGCGGCCGAAAGCGAGTGGGTCGCCCCTCCTTCGTTGTCACGGCCTCGTTTCGTGGCCCCTGCACGCCCAGCGGCACAGACGTGCGCTGCCACCCACTTCACACGACCGGCCGAGCGTTGGCCGCCTCCCTTGCTCCCCCGCGGCCTACGGGTCGCGGCCCTTCTCCGGTGGCACGGTCACGCCATCGTCGTGGTCATGGCCGGCCGGAGTGTCGGCCACCGCTCCCAAGCCCTTCCGGTGCTGGTCTCTGGTACCGGTTGTTGGCGACGTTCCTCGGGTCACCGGGCGTGCCCCGGTGGCCCATTCTTCATTCCGTATACTCTCGCACTCATCTTAGGATGTCTCCATTGATTCAAGACCACTGCAGTTGGAAAATTTCTCAACCCAAAAACAAGCCACGAAGAACACCAAAATCCATAAGGGTTGTAGAGAGGTCAGCCTGTGTTTGTTTGGCCCGCACTCTCCACATTAGAATGGTATCAACCGGCATAGTTGTTCTTGAATTGAGAAGAATGACAAGAACGGGTAAGGGGTATACAAAAGAAAAAATCCCTACCTTGAAGATTAGTTGACTCCGGTGAGGTGAGGGAAAGATGGACGTCCGTTCTTTGTCCTTGAAGACATTCCTCATTGGAGATCCTTTTATGGAGTTCCTCATTGGAGAAAATCATCGAAGGAAAAGAGTTATTCCTCTATGGGGGGTTTCCTCCAGCAAGATCCTCCACCAAGAGCCCAAAATAGGTGATGAAGAGCCTACCGCTTAATTGATAGGTTTAATGACTTCATTTAGTGATGTCATTAAATATTGGATATTTGGAACATTTAAAAGAAAGGGGTTGAATAGATCGGGTAGTCCCCACTGAGAATTCAAAAGTTAAATAAAAATAAAGTTAGTTTATTTTTATTTCCACTTTTTTTTATTTTCCACTGATGGGTAGCAAAAACCAACTTCCACCCTCAACCTACTACGGTCGAGGTGAAGGTCCCCTTAAAAGAATATCGACGCTATGAGTTCAACGGTGTCCTCGGATTTCAATTCCGAGCACCGGTTCAAAAGTTACAAAAACCCGCTCGCACGTTTACTAAACGTACCTAAAAAACAAAGTTCAGAAATACATTCCAGGCACACCGGGCCTTGGAATCACGCACCATCAATTTTCACAGACTTGTAATATTCCCATATAATTAAAAAAAATTACATGGAGAATCCAGGTCATTACAAGTAGGTGAAGGTGGAGCACTAGGGTCTTACTAGACTCCTACAAACTTTGTCCATTCTAGAGTGGAAATGGGAAAATGTCATCATGGATTTTTTAATAGTACTACCAAGATCCCCTCAAAGTTGTGACATGATATGGGTGGTTGTTGATAGGTTGACCAACGTCATGCACTTTCTAAAATTCAAGGATACCTTTTTAGTGGATGGTCTTGGAAATATTTACAATCAAGAGATTGTATTCCTTCATGGTGATCCATGTTCTATCATATTAGACAGAGATTCTTAGTTTACATTATGATTATAGTAGGGGTTTCATAAGGAACTAGGTTCATAGGTTCTTTTGAGTATAGCATACCACCCTCATACCAGCAATCAGTTCGAACATACAATACGAGTGTTGTAGAACATGCTCCAAGCATCTGTCCTTGATTTTTTGAAGTTTTTAGGAGAAACATATACCACTCATCAAGTTTTCCTACAATAATATATTTCAATAAACTATTCAGAAGGATCAATATGAGGCCCAATATGGTAGGTCATTCCATTCACCCTTCTGATGGTTAAAGGCAGGTGAGTCAGCACTACTGGGACCTTGTCTAATTCAGGAGACCTCTGAGTAGGTTCATATTATTTAGAAGAATATGACTATTGCTCATTAGAGGAAAAAGTATTATACTAATCATCTTTTCCGTCCTCTAAATTTTAGGGTGTTACATTGGGTCTTTCTATGAGTTTCTCCCATATTATTCTATATACGGATTTGAAAATAGACCAAGTTATCGCCTTGTTATGTTGGGACTTTCGAGATCTTAGAGAGAGTAAGGCTAAAAGCCTTTTGGTTGTCTTTTCCTTAGAGGTACCAAGACATGAAAAATGTCTTCCATGTATCGTATCTTTTCCATTATTATCCTGAACCTTTTCATTGATATTATCCAAAGGATATTGAGCTAGAGTTAGTTGTGTCCTTTAAGGAGCATCCTATATGTATCATTGATTGAAGAAAAAAGGATCTATGATGTAGGTCAGTTCCTATGGTATGGGTTCTATGGTAGCACAGATGTGTACATCATGAGACCTAGGATCAAGAGGTCGACATACATTCTTAGTGGTCAGAACTTTTCTCAGATTATTTTTCACCCCCCTTGGAAGGAAAACTTGAGGATGAGTTGTTTTAAGGAGTAAATTTTGTAACATCTTGGATTTTTAAAATATATATGGATACTTAATTTACTATAAAAAAACATCTCATTTATTCCAGTAATGTTCTTAAGAGTATAAGGAGAGGTTTGAGAGTTTTTCGGACATTTTCAGATTATGGATCTACAAATTTTTTAAAGGTAGACTAATTCATGGGACCTCTTCCTATTCCTCCAAATTAGGCTTTGAAAAAGGTTCTTTGTTTGGTGTCTAATTTCATCATCATCAGTTTTGTTGGATATCCAATGGTAATATCCTCATTCTCCTTCCCAATTTTCATAGTTTATCTCTCTATCTTTGTAGATATGTTGGTCTGAGTTAATATTCCCTATTTTTAGGGTATTTTTTGATGTTTCTAATTTCTCTCATTCTACTTTGAATCTGAATTCGATGATGGATGAGGTTTCATCTACCAACCTAAGGTAGGTGGACTAGTTATTTTTTCCTAATGTATTGTTTATTTATATGGTACGTTATTTTCCCATGCACTGGACCCTTTCTAAAATTCCTCCTAAATTTCTAATTAACTAAATAAAATGATGTTTACATGATTAGTATACTCATAAAAACCTAATAATCAACATCAAAGGATGACCACCTCAACATGAGCCACCCCTAAGGTTGTTTCTTCCTTAAAGGCCGAAGATCCTCATGTCTTGTAATTATATTTGACCACCAATTGAGGTGTTTTTATTTTCCCCTTGTGTATGAAATGTATTTTTAATTGAAACAAAGGAAAATGGTTGGCCATGTGTATAGACCCTTTCTTTTCTTGTTGAATCTTGAATTTTCCATATTAAATGAATTGTCCAATATGAATAAATGTATTTTTTGAATGGTATGAGTTTAATTCTATCTAAGACCATTCCTTTACACCAAGAAAAGGGAAATACAAGGGTCACAATTAAGTATGCCTTAGACAGGCTCTTCAAGCTTAACAATTAGAAATAGTAATTGAATTGCAACATGCTGAGGGTGATACATGGTTTATTTTATATTATAACTTGGATGGGATCACTAGGTGGATGATTTTTCATTACCCATGAGTGATACCTTGTTCCCAAGTGGATTACCTTGGATGGGATTGGTGGGAAATGTTGTTATACCATGCAATGAGAAATACCTAGTTCAATATATGGTATACCATGGATGGGATAAAAGGGTTTTACCTATATATTAAATCAATATTGATACTTAGGTTCCTTATACAGAACTCTTTGGATGGACTCCTATGGTGATGGGTTTTATAGTGCACCTAGAGCAATACATGGGCTCCTTTTTATGGAGTTCCATGGACAGGCCAAGAATTCTAATTAATTAAAACTAAGTATGCATCCACTAAGACAAAGAACATTATTGGGTTTGATCCATGCTTTATAATTTGTTTTATGTCATCCCAGTTATCTATCCATGTGCATATTCCATGAGAATTATAAAATCCCCTTATAAGTATATATGGACTCCTAGGGCTTACACCTCAAGTCCTGGCTATTAATGTGTATCTATATATACTAACATATATATATATATGTACATGTGGCATATATATACATAAATTTATATATTTAAATATACATGTAGGGTTACATCTGTTCGGAGACATCCGAATTCAGCCGAATTAGGTAGTGTCGATCAAGTATCTCATGAGGAACCTGGTCTGATGTGATTTATTTAGTTATTATCTTACATTTATTATTACGTGAACCCTTATCATGTTATATGAATAGACTAGATAATTATAGATATAGTTGGTGGTGGCCTACCAAGTATATATCACACCCTGTTTGGGCCATCGGATGGTATCTGAACCGACCTTATGGATGCAGGTAGGGACAAAGGGAATCATCCAGTTTTGGGTGCCTAACTTACTATCCTAGGATGGAGTATGGGAGTAGAGAACTTATCCTATGATTTTTATGGTATTGGAGATGGATTTTGGTATTTTTATATTTTGTATAGCATGTTTCAAATGTATGTAACATGTATCTCATTTACTTCCCCTTTTTATAGAATCATGACATGATTATCATTTTTTTATATGATATTGATTCATATTCTGCATGTTTATTATATCTGTATGGTTTATTATTCTACCACTAGTTATTTATTATTATTTTTTCTACTTATGATTATTTTATATCATTATGTTACACTCTGACCATGAGGGTATAGTCTCCCCACCATACCACCATATCCCCTCACTTCTAGTTGGTATCCTCTAGCATACGGGGAGGCACACTTGAGTCTATGTGGCCAACCAGGTTTAGTTAATTATAAGTGAACTGGGTCTGGGACACTTCAGTAATAGAATTTGATGAATTTTACATTACATTGTTTAATAGAAGGCAATGAAACCATATTTTTCAATTAATGGAGATCTTAACAATATATTAACTAAAATATGAATTATGAGATGCACAAATCATACATAATGGTGAAAATTCTCATGATTCTGATGATAAATTGTATTGATATCACTATTATAAGGGATGAATGGATAAAGAATATTTTCATAGTATAAGTCGTTGGGAAGTAAAGATATATTAATGAGTAGAATGAATATTTATTATCTACCTTTAGTGACTATGTAAAATACTTTGAGATGTTTATTGGGTCATATTTATATATTGGATGAAGTTTGAGAATGATTATAGATGTTTAGTAAAGTTTGGGAGTTGATTCGGTGAAGGAATCAAAAACTAAAACTTGGTTAATTAGGATAGACTATAATTTTATACTGATTTTTTAATGAATTAATACTTTTTATTAAATTAAAACTTATATCATAGTCAAAAATATAGTGTTATTACTAATTTTATTACCCTTTCACTTTTACATAAAGGTAAACAATACCTTTTCCAAGATTATTTGTTTAAAAAAATGTATATCAGTGTGTGTTGCATCATGAGAAATCAAGTAATAATATTAAGTTTTTGTGAGAATATAGTTTGAGCTACAAGTTACTATTTGAATACTATTTCATAGTATCAGGTCTTTATTCGAGGTAGATTATATTATAACAAGAGATTTTGGTATGTAAATATTGAGTTTTTTTCAAGAGAAGTGTGAAAGCCTAATAATTAGGGTTAAGAAACATATTCCACAATTAAAATTCATGGTTTACTATGAAATAAATAATTATGTTGTAATGTTTATATTACACCATAGTTAATTTATTAAGAGGATTTCATGTGATTTGTTAAGCATGATTTTTTGGGATAATTAATTTGTATATCGTGAGTTTTTTAAAGATCTTGTGAGTAGAAGAAGATGAAATTGATAATATTATTACATAATAAATATATTTTTTTGAGATAGAGTATTTTCCAAGAATGATCATTGGTAAATTCCAAAAAAATGTGAAAGGGAAAAGAATATAAATATTAACATAGATAATTTTCATAACAAGGAATTTGTCTTATATTTTCCCCACTAGTGTAATTTAGTGTTGTTGTGTATCCTTGTAGAAGATAAAAGAATAATTCATCTCATATGATGTTGTCAGCATTTATCCTATGAATCAATTAGGTTTCAAGTGGATGAAAATGAAGCACCAAATATGGAATCTTAGTGCCATCTATATTAGTTTTCATATATTGATTCTTTAAATGCATGAATACCCATATCTAGTGTATTCCTTTTTGAGGTAGTGAGTGGAGAGATGAATAAAGGGAAGGACCATTAGAGAGGTAGTTTTTCATTCCAAAACTTTCATGAAGGGAGTGACCCTTAGTGAGGATTGAACTTTTTTTAGCCTTGTATCCATAGGAAAATGCATTATAGTGGATTTTGGTACACCAAAGAACTACTATTGTATATTTATTTGACATATCCTTGTTCTAGTGAAAAGGGTATGAAATATATTTCCTATTATTCTCTAATTTAATTATATAGTTTATGTTTTCATGTGGATTGAGTGATCTGCATATTGAAATAGTTTTTCTACTAATAAGGGAAGAAGATTCGACATAGAGGAAAAATTTATTGAAATGTTTAAATCTATGAACACATTTATTTTCCCCCACCCCCCTCTCAAGGTTTAAATTTCTACATGGGATAAATTTGGGCATATGGTCCTAATAAAGGCCTTTTATAAAAAATATATCATGAATTATCACAATTTTGTTATAAATATGAATCTAAAACTAGTTAACAATCTCATGGTGACCATAAGAATGAATGAATCAATTTTTATCTTTACTTTCAAACATGAACATTCTATCCTTTAACATGTTCATCAAAACATTAAAATAAAACAATAAGTGAAGTTTTTTTGAGAAATCAATACTTATGATCCTTTTTCAATAGTATAAATATAAGATGCTATAAAATGAAACCAATTGATAATATATGAAATATTATATAAATATATTCACTTAAACTATTCATGCACCATTAATTTTGAAAAAAAAACATTTAGAAAATTCCATTAAAGTTGTATTCACCCTCAATGCTACACTATTTATCCTAAAAGTCATGGGAGGAGACATATGTTGACAAACACCTAAATTCATTATTCATTGAATAGTATATAATACTCAACACCTTTATTAATGTTGATATAGTATATTTTCTTTTTTTTTATCACATAATATAATCCTAGTACAACTAAAATTTTCCAAGAATCTTAATTTTTAAATTCAATGAATAAAGCATAATTTTATGTTAGTGATCATCAATAAATGTTATAAAATAAATATTTGTAGATAAATTTTTATCCATCATATATCTATAAACATTTTTATTCACAAAATCTATCAACCTTTTTCCCTTATAGTGTATAACATTCAAAAAAACTCTATCTTGTATTCATAGAAAAAAATAACACAATGGTTTAATTTTAAATCTTTTAACCTTGGAATAAAAATACCTATAATTTTTTTGTTCTCACTGATATGAATAATTCCCCTATGTAATAGTTTATATAAAATTAACTAAAAATAATAATTGAGAATAAAATATAAGGAATCCCTTATCAAATACAAACCGTATAATTTCTTATCACATGACACAATCAAGGAATACATTTAAAATTTCCATTCCCCCTCACTAAAAACATATAAATAACCATACTCATTAAGAAAATAGTTAGAAATGTGGTTGAATATATTTAACATTTTTTATTATCATTAAAATAAAAAATTTATGATTTTTGGCATCAAAATAAATTATTTTCATGCTAAGAACATTATAATTTCCTATAATAACCTTCATAAAAATTCCAAAATTATATA
The DNA here is from genome assembly GCA_963277665.1 of Viscum album. Lineage (NCBI taxonomy): Eukaryota > Viridiplantae > Streptophyta > Magnoliopsida > Santalales > Viscaceae > Viscum > Viscum album. Next base: position 528,925,179 of record OY728150.1, read on the forward strand.
GTTTTAAAGGATTAATGAAATGATTTCTCCATACCATTTAAAATAATAAACCACTATGAGTAACACAAATAAATTCATCCAAATAAATTTTAATAATATTTTAATCACATTCAATAATATTAACTTTATTGTGTATTTTATCATGCTCTTAATTTTATTTTAACAATGATAACAAATAAGAATATTTTTTCACATTAGTGAATTTAAAATTGCACTTAATTTTATTACATATACTTTATCCAAACTAACATTCATTATTTTACACATATCTCCTAATACTATAATAATTAATTGTAAAAAACATATCTCACATGTGCATATATTTGATCATTCATAATCTCAAAAGTTACAATAAACATTTGAGTAAAATAAATTAGAGCAAGACATGGATTTTCTTATAAACCATGAAAACTATTAAGTGACTCATGATGATTAATTTAATCTTCCAATTTTACACTCATCTCAAATGACTATTAATGGTAATCAAGATATACATGTAAAATTATTTTACATTAAAGTATATTTTTTCATTTCTCAAATTTAGTGAGAATTTTAGTAGGTTTTTAAGTTCCTTCCTGTTCATTTCTTTTTCTTTTGAGTGGTATTCAATAGAGAAATACATTTTAACATCGGTTTTTAGTTTTATTATTAGTTAACAAGATGACATAAATACAACGGAAATTGTAATTATTTTTTATATTTTCAATTATATAAACCAAAGTTAAAATATCCCTTTATCAAGTCAGTTATAAAATTAATTTATGATATAAGTGACACTCAATATCAGTTATCAAAATAAATGATTTTAAAATGATTTTAATTTTTTAAAATATTTCAATACAGATGACTCCCTTGAAACAAAATATAGATAGAAAAACTAGAAAATTACAAAAATAATGATAATAACAATTAATGATTCAACTTTTTTCCTTGCATGCGGTGGTGTCTTTTTAATATTATATAATTTATTAGTATTATTTTTATTTTAAAGAAATAACTCATATGATATTCTAAACCATAGTTTTTATGGAATTTTAAACATCGAAAGAAAAATCTCATGTGGTATTTTTATCTTTTCTTCTTTATCAGGTGAATTCATTTTCATACAAAAAAACAATTCATTATAAAATATATCAAAGAAGAAATAAAATCATAAAAAACTAATTCATGATAAAAAAACTATAAATACCTTGCAAAAATATGGAATGAAAAAACAGTGGAATTATAAAACTTTGGATCATGATAAATTAAAAATATAGAAAATGGGAGAACATAAAGTTATAGATGGTACTTGAAAATGTGTGCTTAGGGCATAATAAATTTTTAGAGGGAAGTTAAAAATTGAAAGTGCACATTGTGAAAAAATTGAAACATCATTTGCATGATAAGTGAAGTTTTTCTTCCAGCATTGGTTAATATATAATGGAAATTAAAACAGAGAACTTTAACATTGGTTATTCATCTTTTTGATGTTAAAACCTTGGTCGAGTTCTATTTTAATATCATTTATATGTTAATTGATTTTAAAACCAACCGCAACAGGCACTACCACAGATCATGCTTTATCCAGTATAGGATTTTATCAGTGCTAAACATAAAGCACTAGTAAAAGGGTAATATTTATCTATGCTAGATAAAAGTGGTGATAAAGGTAATTTTTATTAGCAGTGATAAAAGTAAACCATTTATCAGCGCATTTTTTAGTGTTGATAAAGATGAATCTTTATCAAGGCTTTCCTTAAGGCTAACAAAAACTTTTAATAAAAATATATTATTATAATATATAAAATTATCATGTTTATATTCAAAAAATAATGTTTATTCATATACATTATTTACAAAATTCATGTATATAATTAATATAAATATGATATATTAATATATATATATATATATATATTAATAATTTAAAAAATATATAAATGATGTATTTTTAGTATTTGATATTTGAATTTATATATTTATATCAATGTCTTTATGCATATATGTGTATGCATTATGTTGTGTGTGTGTGTTTTGTGTATGTGTGCATATAGATGTTGTATGTGTGCATATGTATGGATGTGTATGTATATATGCACATGTACATGGGATGTACATATATGTGTATAGAACATTTTTATATGTGTATGTATGGCATGTAATTATTTCACATTTGAGGTATATATTTTCATTTTTGATATAATATTTTTGGAATTTATTCATTTTTTTACATGGTTATATATTACTAAGTATTATTTTTAATATGTTTTTAATCTATATAAGTTGTATTTATTCAATTTTATTTGTTAAGTTGTTTATTTATAAAATGTTTGAAATTTATATAATTAAGTTATTTAAATGCATTTTTTAATATTTCCTTCATTTTTGTATGTGTTTAAAATTCATATAGTTAATATTATATGGATTCATTTTTTAAAATAGTTTTATCTATTAAATTCTATTTATTCAATTTTACTATTTCTTTTATTTAATATTATTTATTCATTTTTAATATTTATTGATTTTTATAATTGTTGGAATTTCATCATTTTTAATATTTATTTATACATATATTTATTTACTATACATATAATATTTTCAATATTTTTTTAATTTATATGAATAATATTTATTAATTTTTGTTTATTAATTTTTAATTTTAAAAATATTTTTTTAAAATTTATATAATTAATCTATTTAAATGAATTTTCTAATAATTTTTTAATTTCTATAGTTAATGCATTTTTAATTTATTTAATTTTATTTAATCATTTTTAATATTATTTCGGTTAATATTAATTTTTTTCATTTTTGATATTTATTAATTTTTTATATTTTTAGAATTTATTCATTTATAAAAAATTATACATATTTATTTAATAAGCTTTAATATTTTCAATATGTATTCATATTCATTTTAATATATATTCATTTTTAATTTTTTTTAATAATTTTTATAATTACTAAAACTTATCAGACGAATAATGGGGGTCCAAGAAATGACGTGCAATGAAGAAGCTTCCCTTGGCATTTCTTATGGTGTTTTTAATTTCTAGGTTTCAATGTCCAATAATGCTTCTGTTGATGCTACTACTCTTCCCTCAAAGAAGGATGGTGTCAATGGCCCCTCATTCAATGAGGTTCTTTTGTGATCATCTTTGAATCCAGCTGTTTTGGGGATGAACAACGATGGTGACCGTAATGCATCTTGCGATCTAAAATCTGAAAAGAATCTTACAGAATAAGGTATTCCTATTGTGGTTCATAAGGATTTGAAACAAAGTTAGGGTCCCCCTTCTAGATTTGTTTGATGAAGAGTGCTTTGGTTTTTCCACTTCTGGGAAAATCATGGCGAATGGTTCGTTGGGATTTTTTGAAGCAAATCATTTGCTGATTTTACAAAGAATTGAACAGTGTAAGCACTCAATAATTGCTTGATTGGTTACACAAGGTAAAAACTTTTGGCAATTTGAGGATCTTATTAGTCATCTCATTTATTTTTAGGGTTTTAGTGACTAGAAGATAACGTATCTTGGAAAGGGATTCCTTCATATCTGTTTTCACTCTTCTGATCTTAAGGTAAGAGACTGGGGTATGGGTTGTATTACTCTAAAACCTAGTTTCTTATGAATTCAAGATTATGATCCTTGATTTAATTGAGAAATAGCTGGAAACTCCACTGCTCAGGTATGGATCCAAGTCTATAACCTAAATTGGTACCTTTTTCATCCTTGAATGTTGTGGGATATTGCATCATTGTTGGGGTCCCTATTATATGTGATAAGGAAACTGAAAGGGCTAGATTTGGTTGATTTTCTCATATTCTAGTTGAGATAGACATGTGCTCAACTATTATTGATATATTAGTTTTGGTAGATAAGGAATTCCGATTTAAATTGCATATTGATGTTGCTAATTTAATTGATTTTTTCCACAATTGTAATAATTTTGGACATTCGGTTGATAAATATAGAAAGGGTTTGAAATGTGATAACTGTAAAAGGTTTAGTAATATGATTGATAATTTTAAATTTAAGCTCCTAGTTTTAGGAAATGTAAATGTGGGTGATAATGTTAACAAAGATGATAGGAGCCTTGGTATTATAAAGGATATTGATATTGTGCATGATATCGATTCCATTGTGGGTAAGGATGCACTGAAAAATGTATAGGGGTTATTTTGAATTCTACTCAGTAGAGAGATATTAATGGTGATAAATAATAGGGTGTTTCTTTGAATGATTCCATACTGCAGATTAATGTTTTGAATTTGGTGATAGATTCACTTGATGGATGGGATGTTGATACAGACAAACCTATTTCTGAAAATGTGATAGATTCATCTCCATAGGGAGTTTCCATGGACTCTTCTAAATATAAGAATGTTGATAGATCTAAGATATATGGTGATTCTTTAAATGATTATGTATAGTATATTAAATTCCTTAATGAGTAGGTCGTATCATAGGTTCCTAAAAAACTTTAGGCAGATACATCTCAAAAGGATGTTTTCATTTCTAATAAGTGGAAATATGTTGATTTTGTTAAACAGTAGGGTTATTACATGGGATTTTTCATGGACTTTACTATATATAATATTGTTGAAGGATCTAAGTATTAGGGTGATTCTCTAGATGATTCTGTACAGCAGTTTAATGAGAAGGCTACATCACAGGCTCCTGAAAATCATGAGGTAGATCCATCTCAACAGGATGTTGTCATGGATTCTTATAAGTAGTTAAATATTGACATTGTTAAAAAAGGCTTCTTCCAAGGCTGTTAGTATGAAGCATTCCAAGGAAGGATCACATGAAGTGGGTACTAAATTGAATGATTCATTTGTACAAGTAGTTTCCCCCATCGTAGTGTCTAGAAATTATTCTATGGTTTGGGTTTTGGATGCTTCAAATCAGCAAGTTGTTAATATAAGGCTTTTAGGGGAAGGGTTACATAATGTGTCCACTACATGTATCGGGAAGGACTCCTCTGTACCGGCGATTAATGTTGGATTACAGAATGTTCCTATGGAATGCATTGGGAAATCTTTAGGTTGTGAAAAGTAGTAGATAGGCTACCTTCAGAACAATAGATACTCTTCTATTTTTATCAAATTTGGATACTCTAAATGAATACTCTAGTTGTAAAATGGATCTTAAGACTTTTTCTCAAGGATATGACAGTACTCATTCTGATTTTGATATGTTAAGGTTCATTTCATCTACTACTTCTGATATTAGTGCAGGAGGTTTTGTTGCCTTGAAGGATTATATAGAGGTTGTAAGCTCTTCATATATGTATAATGATCCATGGTAGAGGTTAAAGCCTTGTAAGTGAGGCTAACACCCACATGAAAGACCCCCTCATGGTAGGGGTAGGCGGGGTCCCAACCTGACTCATGCGGTTGAATTCCCTAATTTTTAGTGTCTTTTTTAGGTTTTTGTTGTTGGTGTCGTTTGACTACTTTTTTCTCTGGTGTGAGCCTTTCTACCTATTTTTACTCCTAATATTTTTAATATAGGGGGATTGGACATTAGTGCCCCATCTCTATTTTTTAAAAAAAACTAAAATTTATCCATCTTTTTAATATTTTTGAAGTCTCTTCATTTTTTATTATTCAATTTCACTCATTTCTAGCATTCATGCATTCTAGTTTATATATCAATTAATAATGTTAAAAATATATTAACAAACATATATTTGTAAATAAATTTTGTAAATAAATATTTGTAAATAAATATATTTATATGTATATATAAATATATTTATAAATATATATTTATTGTATTTATAAAATTGTATATTTATAATTATAAATAAATATATATAATTTTAAAAAAAATCCTTTATATATTAATAAATAATTAATTATATATTTAGATAATTATAAAATTATAATAAATATATTTAATTAATCAATATATTTATTATATTTATAATTATATATATTTATATATTAATAAATATATATATAATTATATAAATATATTTATAATTATAAATGTGTGTATATATAATTTAAAAAAAATAATATAATTATAAATATATATTTATTTATTTAAATAATTATATAATTATAATAAATATATTTAAATAATAAATATATTTATTATATTTTTAATTATATATATTTATTTATTAATAAATATATATAATTTTATAAATATATATAAATATATAAATATATTTATAATTATAATTATATAAAAATATGTATAAATATATTTATTTATAATTATAATTATAAATATATATATATAATTATTTTTATAAATACATATATATAATTATTTTTATAAATACATATTTCTAATTATTTTAATATATTTTTTGTTATATAAATAATTATTTGTTTATAATTATATATATCTATATTCTTTTATAATTATATTTATAAATACACATTTATAATTCTTTAAATATATTTATAATTATATAAATATTTATTTATAATTATATATATTTATATTTATTAATAATTATATACATTTAATTTTTTTAATTATATTTATTATATTATTAAAATTAATTATATAGGTCTTTATCAATGTTTTTTAGCACGGATAAAGAATTATCTTTAACAGCACTGAAAAAAAATATCTTTACCAGCACTAATATTCTAGCACTGATAAAGATGTGTTTTATGAGTGTTTTTTTAGTGTTGATAAAGAGGGAATTTATTAGCACTTATTTTTTTAACACTAATAAAACCACACTTTATCAGTGCTTTTTGAAAATCACTAATAAAAGCATTCCTGATCTTTTAAATGGAACCCCGACAGAGTTCTCCATCCTCATGTCGTTCAAACTCTCGTAGAACTAAAGATTTATCATCGCCCTCCCTCAGACATCTTGGAAGAATAAATACTTTAAAAACCCAAGTTATGTGACTTGTGATCCATCACTCCCCCTAAAACATCTTTGTGTGTTTTTAATTTTCCCAAAGGGTTTTAATAGTGCACACGAGTGATCTTATTTTTCATCGATCTACCTCACTGATTCGCCACCCAATTTCCATCACCTCAAGCCATTGTTACTTCACCCTCTCTCTCGCCTTCATGTTCATTTCACTCATTCATCATAATTTCTCACTCTGATTTCATGGAGCTCCTAGTTGTGCACCAAAAAAAACTATACCCACTTATCATGTAAGGGGGTGACTAAAAATGATAAGCAGACATAGTTTTTACAATGAATGGATGGTAATCTTCTCCAAGTTCTAAGTATCATGGATTAAAATCAAACAATTCTCCCCATTTTCTTCCTTTAAAATATAGAATGAATCCAATCATTTTAATATCTCATAATTTGTTTATAATTTTTATAAGAATTGTGAAATAGGTTTAATTTAGTTTGTATGATTTTTTCCAATTTTTTATATTTATAGTGCTTGATAAAAAATTATTTCGTGATTATTCCAATACATATAAACATATACATAGATATAAATACAGATACATTATTTCATATCTTCACACAATTATGTGTGAATATGTGCAATGGGGTGAGTGTTATCTATATTTATAAATTCATACATGTTTATGGACAAAGGATGGTTCAAAAACTCAAATTCTATATCTTAAACTTGGTTTTTAATTTTTTTTCGTAAAAATGGGATTATCCAAATAGTATTATCAAAAAAAATTTGTCCTTTAAAATTAAAATTCTCTAGTTGGCTTGTTTTACAATCATTCCATATTTTATAAAAGGTGATTTAATTATTTCAATCCTTCTTATGATGATAGTGATGGTTTTTTTATGCTCTTGGATTGTTTAAAAAAAGTACTTTGATTTAAGAAATGTAATATTTTAAAGTGGCATGTGGTGTTTAATGAATTTAATTTCTAACATGGGTTTTTTAAAGGTTCATTTTATAAAATGTGAACTATCTAAAATGTTAATGGAATATGGGAACCCCAGCGCAAGTCTTCTGGTTTATTTGATTTAAATTCAATAGTTTCTTCAAATTTTGGGTTCTCAAGACCATGTGATTAGGTCCTATAAATGTTTTCATCATCTAAAAAAAGATCAACTTCATCTCATAAGAATACTATAACTAAAAAACTACCTATCCCAACATATACTAAGTGATGAAAGAAATAAACATCAACTCCTCTCTCTTAATGATTTCAACCATGCGTTAATTTTTCTAGATCTTTTCTTTTTATTTGATAATGTGAAATATCATCAAATTAATCCTACATGAGATCTTCTTTTGAAAATTTCTCCCTCTGATTTCATGGAGCTCCTAACTGAATGAAGATGTGGATGAAAGGTACATATATTTATTCCAAAAAATATGACCACTTATCATGTAAAGTGGTTATTTCAAATGATAAGTATGTAAGGTTTTTGCAGTGCATAGATGGTAGTCTTCTCCAAGTTCCAGGTATCATTCATGGTCCTGTAAATTAAAATCAAACAATTATTCCCATTTTCTTTCATTACTAGGTATAATAATCCCAATCCTTTTTATATTTTCATTTACATTAAAATCTATGATAGGCATTTTTCAACACAAAATGTAAACCTCATGTTCTGTTAAAAAATACTTCTTGTAATAATGATACAAAAAAGTAAACATATACAATATAAAGTTTAAAATCATTATATAGAAGGTTTATTCATGTGATTTTTTATTTTTAGTTCCCTAGTTCTTTAACTTTTTACTTGTAATAGTTTCTTCCCCCAACTGACTCCATTGTCGATTCCTTCCACTTTCATTTTACCCTCAATTCTAATTAGAAAGTGGATCGTTCTCTTTAGTGCATTCTTTATCTTTGAACCAGCTTCCACTCTAGCATTTTTTAGAGTTTATTTTCTTTTTTGTTTCCATATAGATTTAGTTTTTTTAGGTTATCCCAGATATTTTGTCTTATACTCAAATCATTATTGAAAGATGAGTCTTTTTATTGATCTCACTGGGACACTTCTTTAAATTGTATTGAAGTAGATTGTTCCTTCTTGACCCAATAAGAATCTACATTTCTATTCTTTGAGGCTATATCCCATCCATGTGAATTTTTTAAATTTTAAGTATTCATGAAACCCTAATTATATTTTTCATTAGTTTTTTCAGTAGCTTGAGATCCCCAGCCTGAGACTTCTGGTTCATTGGATTTAAATTCTAGAGTTTCTTAAAACATTGGGTTCTCAATACCATTTCATTATGACCTATAAACAATTTCATTATCTAAAAAAATATAAACTTATGATCCTAAGAATATTTTTACTAAAATACCACCTTACCCACCATGTACCGAGGGAATAAATTAATAAACATTAATGCCTCCTCTATTTTGTAATCATGCCTAACAAAGTTATAGAAACCTTATTTGATATTTGTGTTTTTTAATAGATGGAAGTTTAATTATATTATTTGTAACTTTATATGTATTGAACATTTCTTTCCTTCAGTTATTTCCACTACTACAAAACAATCTCAATATGTATCATTCGGCTCTTATTATCTTAGAATAATGGCTTCATGTAGCTTACCAAGATGATCCAGGATCTAAGAAAATTCAATCCTAAAATTTATTAAATATAAATATGAAATCAAGGTCAAGAATTAAAAGGGGTTTTATAAATATGGGAGTGGATCACTCCCCACATATCAGTATCCACCATTGGTACATAATAATCTGGGGTCCTGAAGGACCACATCGTTCTCATTTCTATAATCTCCCACTTTGACAAAGAATTTTACACTAGATTGGATTCCCTATAGATATGTAATAAAATAAAATTAAGGTGCCTAACATGGTTAATACATTCAATCCAATGAGGTAGGAGCTTCCAAGGAACATCCCTGGTTCATTCCATTAATTCCATAATAGCAATTTTCGAGTCAGATTTAATCTATAGGGAATTCCAGTTATGTTGGATAGAATGATTTATGGAATATATCATGGTCCATAATTTATATTCATAAGAAATTCCAATACCGTTATAATGATGAAATAAACCTTTTTAAAAACCATTGTGGGTGTGAAAAACACCTCCACAGCCTTAGGGCCCTAGCATGCTGAAGGATTCACCACCAACATTAAATTTTAGCAACAAGTTGATTGAATGAATCCATCAGAAAAATTTAAGTACTAATGGTTTTCTAGGTATTCCCAAGAAACCCAGCATTCTTAGATTGTTTAGGTTATCAATTCTATTATTAATATCTCTCATTTTCACTTTTGAAGCAACATAGATATCCATATGCATTGAAATTATACCTTCATGCATGGATGGTGGTTATTTTTCAAAAAAAAAATTGAATTTCATGAATTCCACATAGATGCAATGAACGATGGTGCGACTTCCAATAGATTATTGCGAATATGGTCACTCTACCTAGTTGAATTGATCACCTCCATGAGTTGGTCCAACTGAAAATTAGTAAGAATATATAAGCCAAATATGTTACCTACATAATTCCATAGATCCTATAAAAACTCACAACCCATGAATAAATGTTGTACATTCTCCTCAGCCTTCAAACATGGGTAGAATAGATAAATAAGTTGCTTTTCAGGCCTCTTTAATTGATTGTGTGTGGGTAATCTATTTTTACATATCCTCCAAAGAAGAAGAAAATATTGAGGGTTGTATGAAGTGTACCTTGAACTTTAGTAAGCATGTCGGTGGAATAATAGATCCCTCTCATTCTATATTGTAGTACTCTTTGGCATTAAACTGTTTATTTTTATTAGGCCTCCATGTCAAAGTATTTATGTCCATGAAATCATACTTCTGAATTTCCAATCTGGTTTTCATGGGGATAAGACCATTAGGGCTATTGGTATACATCAGGAGATTAGTTATACACATTTTTTCCCTATTTTAGGGTCCATTCATGGTGTCTTTGAGGGGGATTTTCATTCATAAAGTTCTCTAATAGTTGATATTGGACTGCCTACTTACCAACCATTTTGTGTTATGCACGCTATTATTAAAATAGTGTCTGATTGAAGTCCAAACAAATTATGCAAGGTAATGTGGGTATCCATCCAGAAGCTTCACTTTGAGCCTGTTTGATAATAAGTAACAAAGAGATTCATTATAAGTAATAAGGTTCCACATAAACTTCTCAATAATACCATCATTAAAAATACTTAGATCTTTGATCCCAAATCCTCACTTCTCCATGAGATTGATGAATTCTTTCCATGAAAAAACTATCATTTCACTTTCATGAACTAACCCAATCCATATGAAGTTCTTGATCATACCTTGAATCTCATTAATGATACATCTTGGCCACCTATAGAGATATAAAGAATAAAAAAAATTAGATCTGATCACTTAGTTGAAAAGGAACACCCTTCCATTTTGTGACATGGATTTCCCTTTCCTTATAGCATATTGATTTCCGTTTCTAGAGAAAATTTTCTCAAGATATTGACTCCTCATATTTCCCCAAAATAAGGGGACACCAATATAGTTGAAAGTAAGGGGATCCCTTCTTCACCCTAGTCAATCTGGTGATTCTTTTTTTCATTCCAATAGTTATTATATCACCAAACATAATAAAGGATTTATTTCAACTAGAATATCCTACCACTTCATCATAATGTTCGAAAATGGATTTTATAAAAGATATGGTTTTACTTGAGTCTTGAAAAAGGAGGATAATATCATCAGCATACAAGAGATATTATGGAATAAAATCACCTTTTCAATCTTTGTTTCACTTGTATAGGCCAATATTAGAAAGTTCATTTATGCATTTACTCAAATAATATTTACCATTGGAAAACAATATCCCTAAGAGTCAATCCCCCTGTCTTATACCTCTAGTGAATTGGAATAACCCTATGGGGGACCCATTAATGAGAATGGGCAGCCTTGTAGAGCTAAGTATGTTTCTTACTAATCTGATAAAAGCATTTGAAAACCCATATCTCCTGAGTATATCAAGAAGAAAAATCTACTTTGAAGTATCAAATGCCTTAGATATTCTAATATTGAGTACAAAGTTCCCTTATTCTTTTTCCTCTTCATAAGATTAGCACTTTCTGAGGTAGTCAATAATCAGTTTTGAGTGCTTCTACCAGGGAAAAACCAAAACTAATTTGGGGTGATATGGTCCTTAATTATTCCCCCCAACCTGATAATAATGATCTTACTAATAATTTTAGGAACATTGATCACAAGGGTGAATGGCCTATGGGCCTTGATGTCAATTACACCCTCCTTTATAGGAATCAAGGTAATTAAATTTGAGTTGATCCCATAAGGTATAGATTCATGAGTCAAGAATTTCCTTACTACATTGTTCATATCATCTTGTAAAATTTCCCAGTATAACATAAAAAAATTGTGAAACCATTTGATCCATCTGTACTATCCATATTGAGATAGAAAAGAGAAACTTTAACATCCACTTTGGAAGGGGTCGTGATGAGTCCTCGATTTTGGTGTTCCTCTATGAAGGGGGATATATTTTCAACCATTTGTGTGTTCTTTCCATCCCATCATCAAAATACATTCCATGGAAATATTCCACCACTTCCTTGTATATTTTATTTTTATATGTATGTACACATCCATCAATTCTAATGTAATTATTCCCTATTCTTACCCACTTCTCTTTATGTAATCTTTGGAATAACTTCTAGTGCATATCTCTATCCTTTAGAAATTTTAAATTAATTTGTTTTTGGTCCATCCTTTACTTGATATCTAAGAGATCAAACATCTAGGAATGAGCATGAATTTCTTATCTAAATGTAAAATTATATGATTGGCTCTTGATTTAGCTTCATGAAAGTTTTTCTTCAACATACTTGATTTAAAGATCAATAATATAGAAGTTTTTTAAGTTCTATTCCATAAGTAGTCCTTTTGTGTGCTTTAATTCCCTATCAAGGGTCTGAATTGGACTTCTAATAGGTTTAATTTTCCAGGCCTCCAAAATAATTTCACGGCATCGAGGAACAACAAGCCATCTCTTGTTTAAATGAAATGGGAGAGGTTTTGACCTTGTTAGCTAAGTTAATATCTCTATAATTATGGGATTTTAGTTTGAGTTATGTTTGGGGAGGGTGGAAATTGAGTAGAACTCCTATCATCCATTTGCACAAGCCATTTATCAAGCCTTTTTTCTTGTCTTCTATTCAAGGTGTACCTACTCCATGTGAAGTCTGCTCTAGAAATTGGGAGTTCAGTAAGGTTTCACTAGTCAATACAGGAGGAGAACTCCAAGGTTGTTGTTTTATTGAATTTGGAACTAGTTTTCTCTCCAGGCATTAATATAGTGTTGAAATCCCCCATGATCACCCATTTGTGGTCCATGTTTCCATAGATAACCTCAAGGTCCTTCCATATATATCTTCTCTTGATGTATGATGTGTATGCATACACAAAAGAAACAGAGATAGTGCTTCATTTAGATTAAATGATTCTTTAAGAATGACCTTTTATGGGTTTTAATATCATACTTTTTGTGTATTTATTTATTTATTTAAATATTAATATTACTGAATGAAATAGGATTAATATGAATTGAAAATGGATAGACACTAATTGTATGAAAAATGAGTATAAGGATGTAGTAAAAATTTTCATCAATTTTACAAAATATAATGCATATGACCCTTATCAAATCCTTTTTCCATGTTTATGAAACTTTTTATTCAATAATAATTAGTATAAAGGAGTTATAAGAACACTTGATCTATCACGAAATAGATCGAAGTGATAAATTTTGGAAAAAACATGGGGAAAAGGTGAATGTAGGTAGTGAATGGAATAACACTGTGTTTTATGGATAATCTCATATAATTATAGGTGGTAATAAAGAAGAAAACAATATCTAGGATATTTTTACAAGTGTGAATGATTATGATGATCATAATGATAAAATTACAATGATAGTAGAGGATGAACTTCGTGATTGTATAAAATTGTTTGAGAAGTTAAAGAGTTGTGAAAGGAAACCATTTTGGGGTGTCCAAAACTAAATTGACTTAACCAACCAGACCTGACCAAAATAGGTTAGGTTGAGTTCAAAAAATTATACGCATGGGTCTGGTTACTTTGGGTTGAACCGTGGTCGGGTTGGGTTGGGTCATGGGTTGGACAAAATATGACCCAATCTGACCCAACCAACCTGATAACCACTTGTGTTGATCATCCCTCCCTCACTAACCCATCTCATCAAACTTTTATATTACCACATCTCCCTCCTAACCTAAGGCCCTCATCAGTGGTTTCCTATGTAAGGCTTGGCTCTTTGGATGGTGATAGGAAAAAGGTGAGTTCCAACACCACCACCCAAAACAATCAAAGCTACATTTTGTGATCCTGCTTTGGGATTATCAAATATTGATGCCCAAAATGTCTAGAATAAAGAAAATAAATCCACAAAATAAACCTTGGATATTTATTTCTTAAATAATATGTAAATCAATTGATGTCTAGTCAGGAAAAAAAACAAACCATAGGATTTTATAAACATAAAAACCTACAAAAAAGAATAATGGATATCTCAAAAGGATATCATAATAATGGAAATTAGATGATGTGTTCTTACAATTATGTATATGTATGGTGTATAAATAGAGTTAGTGAATCTTGATTTGTTTTTTGGGTCTGAATCTTAATCCTTGAGCTCTACTATAACTGAGTCTAAGAATCGTTGTTGGTCAGATTTTTCCAAATTCCCAACTCATAAAACATGTTTCTATTCCTGATAAGTACCTTTCCAAGTTACCTAATATTGAAGATAGAATTCAAGGAAGTGGAAGTGGAATATCAAGACTCCATGAATTCATATTCCCCTAATCCATCGGATATTTTCATCCTCATCGCCCTGCGTTTATTCGCCTTCAACATCCTCAACGTCTACCTATAGGCGAACTAATCACGCCGCCGTTAACCATCATTTTTTATTTATTAATAGGCTATAGGTGTTCCCTATCATGGTGAGGAAGATGAACTAGATTAGGGGAGATTTCATATGGTATATCTAGACAACATGTCAATTGATTCCCCCCCCCCATAAACTCATCAACCTTACCTAACCCAACCCATCAAAGATGGGTTGGGTCGAGTCAGGTCTGAACTAAAAAAAAAATTGACCCGACCCGACCTGACCTAACCTCTTTTGATTGGGTCGAGTATAAAAAATTCATCAATACAACCCAAAGTAAACCATGGACACCCCTAACACCATTTTTAATGGTTGTACAAAATATAAAACATTGTCAGCCATAATGAATCTATAAAATATAAAAGTTCTCAATGGATGTAATGACACCAATTTTATTAAACTAATTTCTATATTGAATGATATTCTCTTAGAAGATAATGAGATTCCTTTCTAAACATATTACACTAAACTAATTCTATTTTCAATGGGTATGATCTCTAAAAGAATAAATTCCTGTCTAAATTATTGTATACTATTTTAAAAGACCATGAATCACATAAAATTTCCCAAATTGTGGTGTGTATCAATAAAAGAAAGATAAATCAGGTCCTATAAAAGTTTTATGGAAATTTCCAATCATTCAAAGTTTTAGGAAACTATATTTAAGTGAGGAGACTGCAAGGAAATTGATGTGGAATATAGATACAAGAATTATAGATATGAAACTTCATCACTGAGAAAACTCTCCTCGGTGGAAGAAAATTTAACATGAGTATCCTAAATTTGGAAATGATTCGAGAAAAATTCATCATATTCTAACTAAATGTGGATTAAATCCTTTTGATTTTTAAACCATCAATCACCATACATGTCTTGTTATGTTAGTGAATTATAACTTTTCATCATGGTTATACCTAAAATGAAAATAAATTATTTTATCTTTTTTATATCAGAACCAAAAAAATTAGGTAATGATATTAAATTTCATTTGGCTCCATTGATCAAAGATTTAAAATTATTATGGTATTTAGGTGTTAATTTTTATGATTCTTACAAAAATGGATATTTCACATTGAGATCCATGTTGTATGGGATGATAAATAACTTTCCTTCTTATGAAAATTTGTTAGGATATATCATTAAAGGACTCAAGGGTGCCCCATTTGTGAACAAGGTACCTAATCAATTAGGTTGAAATATTTATCAAAGACTGTGTTTTTAGTACATTGCATATTTCTACACTAGTAATATAAACACTAATCTTGGAAAACATCATTTGATGGGAGTTCAGAAGAAGGTATAACATCATCTGCACTAATGGGTGATCAACTATTTGAGAAATTAAAAGATATGGACACTAATCTTGGTAAACCTTTTTTGAAAAACCTTAAACAACCCATTTTTAAAAGGAGATCAGTTTTTTTTTTTTTGAATTACCATACTGGAATTGTTAGTACGTCGGGAATTTTATTGATGTTATGCTTGTGGAAAAAAATGTATGTGATAGTGTCATTAGAACATTAATAAATGCACCTAAAAATAAAGTATGGAATTAAGGCTAGGTTGGACATGATTGACATGGGTATATGGGAATAGTTGGTTCTAGTGAAGAGTAAAAAATGTAATTTTCATCCTCCAACTGCATACACTCTTTCTAGGAATGAGAGATATTATTTTTTCAACTTCTTGAATGATATAAAGGTTTTATAGGAGTATTCATAAAATATCAAGAATATCACATCAATGGATGATTTAAAGTTAAATGGTCTAAAATCATATGACTACCATGTTTTTATGAAAGATCTAATTCCTATAGAATTACATAGCATTTTTTCAAATAATTATAATCATACATTAGCTAATATATTTTTATTTTTCAAAGCTATATGTAGTATGGTTATAGACCCAAAGGAATTTCCAACTATGGAAAAGGAAATTGATATCATATTATGTGAATTTGAGATATTCTTCTCCATATAATTCTTTTATATGATGGATCACTTGATAGTTCACTTGGTAAGAGACATTCGACTATGTATACCTATATATTATAGATAGATGTACCACATTGAATGGTATATGAATATTTTTAAAGGGTATATAAAAAATAAAATTCAGTGAGAAGGTTGTGTTGTGGAGAAATATGTTGTTTAGGAATCCATTGAAATATATATTAACTACCTATCTGATGTGGAAAGAATTGGTCTACCAAAATCTCATCACACCGGACCACTTGTGGGTGAAGGAATTTCTAGAATAGATGTTTTCACAATTACAATTATAGAGTGGGAGCAGTCTCACCTTTACTTTTTTCATGATAGTTTAAAGTTTATACCATATGTTGAAACCCAAAAAGTAATTCTTAGGAATTTTAATCCATTAAGGGATGAAATCTAGATATTAAACACACATGATCAATAGCTTATAGGATGTTTTTTAGACAATATTTTTATGGAGTCAACTGCAAATCCGAATTCAATTTCAAAATGACTTTGATGGATAGCTAGAGTATTAAGTGTGCAAGTATTATATTATAATTTTTATATAATTAGTGGTTATATGTTCTATAAAAATTAACATGATGAATGCAGTACCATAAAAAAATAGTGGAGTTATATTTATTCCTGAATTAAATCATGTATCTGGTACCAAGGACAGAAATCCAATTTATTCAAATGTGTTATAATTTTTCATCATCAAATAAATATGGTAGTTGGATTATACAACATTCCATGTTTTGTTTTTCAATGAAAGTGGGTTGATAATATGAGTGCAGTTAAAATAGATGAATTGGAATTTATGAAAGTGTATTTTAGTAAGGGTAAAAATAAAAACTATTAATAATGGAATCAAAGGTAGTATAAGTACTTTATGTTATATATTATAAAAATCAAAAGTGGCCAATTATTTTTTTATAGACCAAAACCACTAAAGGTTCATATGTCAATTCAGTTGAGGATGATCCTTTCATTGGGATGTTATAATAATTTCATAGTGGTATTAATATAGATGGGGTCTTATATGTCATATGATACCACAATGAGGGAATTTATATACTTGATAGAGGGGTTAAATCCCTTCAACCTTTAAAAAAAGTGATTTCAATAACCAGGTTATATTTTTTAATATACATTATGTTACCTTATATTATTATCTATTTGCTGCTGTATGTATATAATATAAATTAAATGTTCAAACACTTCTGCATATAATTAATTCTACACATTCTAATGCTCTCAATCTTGAGGAACATTAGGTTTCTCAATATTTTAATGCTCCTAATACAGAGGAACGATAAGCTTCTGCACATGTTGATTCTACCAATCTAGAGGAAAAACATATTGATAATGTTGAAGCTGAGGAAATGGTAGATGGTGAATAAGCCATTTCCTAGAAAAAATAATAATGTTGTAGCATGATGGTGATAGAAAATATTATTAAGTTGATAAATAAATGAATCAAATTTGATGTTGGATGGAATGCACATGGCCAGCCTATTAACCCCCAACAAGTCCATATTTAGTAGTAAAATTAGGCTCACCACTAGAATGCACATGCTGGTTGATGTAGATTCATGGAACAATGTTGTTCCCATGCTTAAGGCAAAAAAATTGGAAGATGTTAGGGTAACATTATGATATACTTTCTTTATTATATTAAAAAAATAATGAAATGTTGATTTACTCTGCATTATCCCTTATAGAGTGCATTTATAATTGATGAATGCCAAATAAAATTTGTATTAATTATTGGTAAAAAGGCTCATAGAGGATTTTAGAAAATTATTATGAAGTAGCATCTCAAAAATGATGAAGGGAAAATAAACATTCACCCACCACAGATGTATTCACGCTTGATAAACTAAAAAACATTGAATTCATTTATTGGTCATCATGAGCAGAAATATTTTTAGGTAGATTGTGATTAGTAATACATTTCTTGAAAATATGTGCATTAACCACTTTGATTAAGAATTATTAATTTATGAAATAACAATTGAGAGCTAAAAATAAGCAACGTGCAGCAAAACCAATGTACCCCTACCATAAAGCAAGGATGGGGTATGCATCACTTGAAAAAAAATGTTACATATTTTAAATCTATAGTAATAATTTCATGTGACATAAAACAATGACATAATCATATTCCTTTGTTTATATGAAGATTAATGAATCAAAATTAAAATCCACTTCCATCCCACATCATGTACTATGGAAGAAGGTTTATGTAAATAAATACAGGATACAAATATATGAAAACACACAAAATGTGTGCGAAGAATGTGTAAGTATGACATAATAAAAAATAAATAAATTAAATCGGTATTACATAACAATGATTAATTATTTTCCTATATTTTCTATCTCATATAGAAAAAGAATCATCATCAGTTATACCTGATGAATAGCTACTATCAGTGGCCTTGAAGTGGCCAGTATGGTTTGGTCACATCATAGGTGTGGGTTTTGGGGTGTTACCCCGAACATATTTTGAGAAAAGAATTGAACATGGGGTAAAGATAATAAAATGTAAGATATAGAATCATGATTATCTTATATAGAAGAAACACTTAATTAGAATTTTGAGTTATTATAAAATGTTATGGGAAGGAATCAAAGAGGAGAAATAACATAATAACAGTTGGTACTTAATGATACCCCCCACCCACCCACCAACATTGAGGTAAGTCATTCCCCTCAAAGGGATATCTTATAAGAGATAATAAATATTATCATAATAGTTTTTGTGAAATTTGAATTAGGAAGACACTGATACCTTTCATGTAATGATATTCTATATGGTAAAAATGAATGTGATTTATATCTATCAACACCCACCCATAAACTTGTTGTGAGGAGTACTGTGTAAAATATCTAAGGATATATTCTACACAACAAACAACTTCCAATAGGTCATGTGAGAGTGGTGATTCACATAGCTCATGAGCTGAGAATTGAGCTATATATTCCACTTAATGAGGAAGATATTCATATAATCAATAATTATATTGAAACTTTTATAGAATGGCTATTTGATCTTGTAAAAAATACATATCGATAAGGAAGTATTCCTTTACAATTTATTTTTGATGAAAAACCTTTAACAATTAATGAAAAAAGTCATGAACTGATGAATGTTATTACAAAATGAGAAAGGGAAAGGGGTAAAATGGAAGGTCAAATCAAATCTATCTAAAGGATCAACCAACCAATCAAAATAATCTTCATAAAATACCTTTACCCCACTCATTCAACTTCTGTGTTTACTAACATTAAAGGTTCATGTGGATACAATGTTAAAAAGTGGTGATACAACCATAATTGATTTTAAAGAACAAATGTATGTAGAGACCATTAGAGACTATATTTTTCTTGATAATTTAAATAAAATACCCAAGAATGAATGGCTAGGAGTCTCAGTTGTAAATGTATACATGATGTATTTTTTCATGATTTTTTCCAATAGCTGATCTACTATTTTAATTATGACTAAATACTATTCATAATTTTTGTAGGTGTATATATCAATACTATTTTAAGGTAAAACACTGTTAATAAAAATTTAGAATCATTATTCCTCACATAACTTGTACAGAACTATTATCATTGGAACCAAAGAAATATGAAGAAATGGGGAAAACACTATCCATAATGCTTGCCAAAAATTTAAAAAAAATAAACTCTTCTTAATACCCAGGATGTATGGGTAAAACTCTACAATTTACTCATATAAAATATATTTTTATTCATTTTATTAATTATTTCCTCTTTTAAAAATCATTGGTTGCTCATTAAAATCAATTTGGATACTCTAAATATTTTTTTCTGGATTCAATGCATGGATACCCAACAAACCAACCAAACGTGATGATGTTTATCAATTTTTAAAACACTACATGAAAAATTTTACAAATGTAATTAAATTTATACATTTTATATTATTTTTTAATGAAAATTATGTTATGATAGGGTGGTTTTTAAATATTTACAAAATCATGGAATGAGGACAGCCCGTGAGAAAAAAACATGTTGACTTCAACAAATGGATATGTATTAGGGTATATATGGTAACATTTCGCTATCAAAACATGTATCAAAATAAATTAATTAGTTTTTTCAATGTTTTTGTAGTGCCCAAACAATCTAATGGAAATTATTGTGGTTATTATATTCTCAAATTTATGAAAGACATCATATTCCATAAACAAACTAAAATCCCCAAAGAGGTATTTCTGATGATAATTAAAATTTAAATTAAAATATTTATTATACCTTTATTTATATTTTTTCAGTGCTACTAGGACTATATATAGTCCTCATATTCACAAGAGGAGATATATTTTTTTATAAATGAATGGGAAGAATACATGGTGTCAGAATGTATACAGACATCATGAGTATATGACTTCCTACTACTTATTTAATTAATTTCCTCATCATTTTATCCACTTTTTTTAGTTAATTTCCTTATCATTTTTATCTGATACTTATTTTGTAAATATTCATAGAGATCATGAATAAATTACTTTTTATACAAGGATGATTCACTCATGATGATGCACTTTTCTTTTTATTCTATAATTCATTCAACATTTTGGGTTATCAAATGGATATATTGTTAGATAATCCTAAATATTGAATGAATTGTTGAATAAAACAACACGGTGTGATTTTTAAAAATCATCTGTACCTCAATCCAATACACGGTATGCCTAGTATAACTCCAATTTTATGTTTTTAGTTTAAAATTGTGATTTTAGTTAGAAACACACATTACATATTCAAAACCGAGAAAACACATTGTTGTCATTGTGTTTTAATGTTTATGAAAGATATCATTTTTCATTAAAAATTTGGAATCCCCAAAGAGGTATTTATGATGATAATTACAAGTTCATTTAAAATATTTATTAATCATTTATTTATTTATATTTTTATAGTACAACCAGAACTATCGACTATCCTTATATTCAAAAGAGGAAATATATTTGTTTAAAAATGAATGGAATGATACATAGTGTTAGAATTTATGTAGACACCATGAAGAGGTGACTTCATAATACTTATGTAGTTAATTTTATCATCATTTTAACTTCTATTTCTTAGTTAATTTCCATATCATTTCTATCTTATACTTATTTTTTAATTTTCATAGATATCACAAAGAAGGATGATACACTCATGATACACTCATATATTATGATTATTTACTCAACAAGCATGATTCACTCATAATGATTCACTTTAATTTTTATTCTTTAATTCATTAAACATTTATGGTTTTCAAATACTAATATTTTTAGATAACCCGAAATTTTTAATGCATTAAAAAATAAAAATACATGATATGATGTGTAGGAATCAACTGCAACTCAATTTGATACACGGTATACCTAGTATGACTCAAATTTTATATTTATATTTTAAAATTGAAATTTTATTTCAAAATAGACATTAGATACTCAAAATCAAGAAAACATATTCATATTATTTTTATACTTTATGAAAATGATTCATAATTCATTTATGATGCATAGGAATCAGCCGCACCTCAATCCAATACACTATGATTTCAGTATAATAGAGCTAGTAATATGTTTGATGATACCCATGCTCATGAGAGATTTGAATTTGAGGATATAATTGAGATAATGATGATAGGAAAATGGGTCCACAATGTATGCAGACATAATGAAAATGTGAATTCCTACTACTTATTTAGTTAATTATTTCATCATTTTATCTAATATTTTTAATTAAATTCTATTATCATTTTTATTTGATACTTGTTTATTTTTTCATAGATATTTTGGATGTCATAATTTTCATTCAACTATATAAAAAATCCAAAAAATATATAACATGTTCCTTTATGTTGGAAAAGTAAATTACATGCTACCTAAAACATGAAGTGAATCATAAGGGTGCATCTACCAAAGGATTTTGAAATAGTTGATTGGAAACGTATGACTTACCAAAAGATATATCATTAAAAATTTTATGAATGATGTAGGAATCAACCACACCTCAATTATCCACACCTTAATCTGATATATAGTGTGCTCGGTTTGACTGGAAGTGTATGTTTTTATTTTTTTAATTTATATTTTACTTCAAAACACACATCACGTACTAAAAACCAATAAAAAGGATACAAATTGTTTTGATACTTTTTTAAAATGATTTATAAATCATTTTTGATGTGTAAAAATTAATCTCACATCAATCCAATGCATGGTGTGTCCAATAAGACTCATAGTGTCTTAGTTTAAAATTGACATTTTTTTCAAAACACGCATCACATACTCAAAATATATAAAATGAATTCTAATTGTGTTGATAGTTTAAGAAAATGATATATAATTCATTTTTGATGTGTAGGAATTAGTCACACCTCAATATAATACATTGTGTGACCGGTATGACTCAAAGTGTATGTTATCAGTTTAAAATTTAAATTTTAGTTCAAAACTTGTGTCACACATTGAAAAGTGAGAAAATGTGCTTGTATTGTCTTGATACTTTATGAAAATGATTCATAATTCATTTATGATGCGTAAAAATTATTTTCATGTCAAACTGACATGTGATGTGATAGGTATGACTCAAAGTGCATGTTTTTAGTTTAAATTAACATTTTAATAAAAAAGGCATGTTCTCAAAACTGAGAAAATGTGTTCGGATTGTTTTGATATTTTAGGAAAATGATCCATAAGTCATTTTTGAAAAGTAGGAATCAACTTCAAATCTATCAGATGCATAGTGTGACCGGTATGAATCAAAGTGTGTTTTTATTTAAAATTGACATTTTAGTTCAAAACACAAGTCACGTACTCAAAACCAAGAAAACACATTATTGTTATTTTAATAATTTATGAAAATTATCCATGAATTGTTTTTTACATGTAGGAATCATTGTCACATCAATTTGATACATGGTATGCCCGGTATAACTCAAAGTGTATGTTATCAGTTTGAAATTGACATTTTAGTTCAAAACATGTGTCACTCACTGAAAACTAAGAAAACATAATCATATTGTCTTAATAATTTTTTAAAACAATTCATAAGTCACTTTTTACCAATAGGAATAAACCACACATAAACCCGATGAACGGTGTGACCAATATGACTCAAAGTGTGTTTTTATTTAAAATTGACATTTTAGATCAAAACACAAGTTACATATTCAAAACCAAGAAAATGCATTATAATTATTTTTATATAATAGTACAGTGATCCATAAATTGTTTTTGAAATTTAAAAATCTTTCACGCCTCAATATGATACACAGTGTGTCCAGTATGACTCAAAGTGTATGTTATTAGTTTAAAATTGACACTCTAGTTTAAAACGTGTATGACTAGGTGAAAACCAATAAATTCCACTCTGATTGTATATATACTTTAAAAAATGATTCATAAGTCATTTTTGGAATGCAAGAATCAATCACACATCAAACCGACACACATTGTGGCCAGTATGACTCAAATTGTGTGTTTCCATTTTAAATTGATATTTTCATAAAAAGGAATATAACATAATCAAAAACAATCAAATACATTTGGATTGTTTTGATGATTTATTAAAATAATCCTTAAGTAATTTTTTATGTGTTTGAATCAACTACTCGTTAATCCAATGCACGACGTGGTTGGTATGACTCAAAGTTTTTTTATTTAAAATTGAAATTATAGTTCAAAACACATGTCACATACTCAAAAATGAGAAAACGCATTAAAATTGTTTTTATACTTTATTAAAATGATTCATAAATCATTTTTGATGCGTAGGAATCAACCACGCCTCAATCTGATACATGGTAGGCCCAGTATGGCTCAAATTGTATGTTATCAGTTTAAAATTGAAATTTTGTTTTAAAATGTATATCACTCACTAAAAATTGAGAAAACATGCTTAGATTGTCTTGTTACTTTAGTAGAATGATTCATAATTCATTTTTGACTTATAGGATTTAGTCTCACATAAAACTGACACACGATGTGACCAGTATGACTCAAAGTGTGTTTTTCAATTTAAATTGAGATTTTAGTAAAAATGACATGTAACATACTCAAAACTGAGAAAACACATTTGGATTATTTTTATACTTTATTAAAAAGATCCATAAATCATTTGTAAAGTGTAATAATCTACCACACATTAATCTGATTCACGGTGTGACCAATATGGTTATGAGGGTTTCTTTTTATTTAAAATTAAAATTTTAGTGCGAAACACACATCACATACTCAAAATTGAACAATCATATTCATATTGTTTTGATAATTTTGGGAAATTATCCATAAGTCGTTTATGGCATGTAGGGATTATCCACAACTCAATTTGATACACGGTGTGCCCGGTATGACTCAAAGTGTCTGTTATCAGTTTAAAATTGATATTTTAGTTTAAAGTATGTGTCACTCATTAAAAACTAAGAAAACATGCTTTGATTGTCTTCATACTTTAGGAAAATAATTCATAATTCATTTATGAAATGTTTGAATTAGTCTCACATAAAACTGACACAATATGTGACTGGTATGACTCAAAGTATTTTTTTTAGTTTAAAATTACATTTCAGTAAAAAAAGACATGTGACATACTCAAAACCAAGGAAACACATTTAGATTGTTTTGATACATTAGTAAAACAATCCTTAAGTCATTTATGATGTATTGGAATCAACATCACATCAATCCAATGCATCGTGAGACCAATATGACTCCATGTGTGTTTTTTTATTTAACATTGAAATTTTAATTAAAAACACATATCGCATACTCAAAACCAATAAAATACATTCATGTTGTTTTGAAACATAATTGCAATGATGCATAAGTTTTTTTTGATATATAGGAAACATCCACACCTCAATCTGATACACGATGTTCCCAGTATGACCCAAACTATTTGTTTTGAGTTTAAAAATGATATTTTATTTCAAAACACACATGAAATACTCAAAAATTTGAAAATGCATTCAAGTTGTTTTTTATACTTTAGGATAAAAATTCATAATTAATGTTTGATGTGTATAAATTAGTTAAACATCAATCTGATACACGGTGAGACCGATATGACTCAAATTGGGTGATTTCAGTTTAAAATGATATTTTATTATTATATTGTTTCATATTTATGTTTAATTTATTTCATTATATTATTACTAACATAAGAATTTTTTTCTTATACAAGTGGATTCTTTTTCTCGAGTTAGAGTGGTTTGTTCAGCAACTGATACCATGATCGAGCTTTGTTGAGAGGGATTAGGTGCTAAAGACAATGAAACCATTTATGTTTTTTAATTTTTGTGATAAATATTAATTGCTAATATAAATTTACAAAACAATGTTTTAAATTTCTATAATATAGTGTTTTTTTCTTGTATTTTTATTTCAATTAAATTATGAATTTTTCGTATACCTGTATTTATTGTTGCAGTGTGTTGTAATTTTAACAATAAAATGCAGAAGTATGGACTTTATCAGTGTTATTTATCACTGATAAAATATCCCTTTATCAACTCTATAAAAGTGCTGATAAAGGTTTCCCTTTATTAGTGCTGATAAAAGTGGCCCCCTTTTAATGGTTCTTAGGTCAACAGTGATTTTTTAGCGTTGATAAAGGACTTTTCTAGCACTGACTACAACCCGATTTGTAGTAGTGAGGGGTATTAATATCGATTATATGAATAATTGATGTTAAAACATTTTTTAACGTTGCTTATATGAATAACTGATGTTAATCCCTTTTTTAGCATCAGTTATTAAATAAATGAAGTTATAACCTTGATGCAAATTTTATTTTCACTGTTAATGGGTTGTTCTACAATCAATGATTCATTCTTCCTCCTCCTCTACTATTTTATCCTTCTCATCATTATAAACCCCATCTTGGTATATCAGGATGTCTCCTTTGGTGTCTTGGGATACTGACAGTTGAGTGCTAGTTTGAGTGCTCCAATTGCTCTGGTTTTGGGGGGTTTGTGTTTGGTGGGATGTCTTTTCTAGTTGTTTGCTAACAAGGAATGTTCTCATTCCTCCCCTAATATTGTTTTTAGATCCGTCATATTATATGACATTCTGGTTTCACATGATGTCTCACATACTGTCTTGATATGGTGTAAGTATGCTTGATGGTAGATATTATGAGTGTGATTAGCATTCAAGTCTATTTCTACTTGGGATATTATTAGTCGTTATAGTTTTTAGATACTCCCTAGTTTTTATGTAGTAGTTTAAGATATTTTTGGTCCATCAATGGTGATTTTTTTTGCACAGTGTTGCCTCGATGTAGTTTTCCTCTCTTCACATAGTCTTCTCTGAATTCCTTTTGGATCTATTCTAAGGGTAGCTTCTAGGATGGGATCCTGAGATTGTTTTCTACTAAGGAGGTAGCATATCTTAACGTAGTGGTGACCTCTAGATGTGTTGACTCTATACAAGGGTGGTTCTAGTTTGAGGTTTTTTAGTGCAGCTTCTTTAGGTAGCATTTGGATTTGGGTGGTTTTTACTTCATCTTTGATGTCAACCAGTGGTGCCTTTGCCTATAATGGTGCGCTCTTAGCTTATTCAGGTAGCATTTGGGTTTTTGTTTAAATCTATGGGTGGTCATATTTTTTATGGTTTTTATTAGTGCATGTAGGGTTCCCATCCAACCAAAAAAGTGGGTTTATTCAAAAATTTAAAAAAAAGATTAAAGATAATATTTTAGAAGTATCAAGAATATAAATTTTAAATACTATTATTCTAACATGTTAAGCATTAATAATTTGATTTAAAACATTATTATCAACATATCGACCAATAAAACTACATTGAATTCTTCATAATAGTTAACTTAAAATTTTTGAGAGAAAATACTAGTAAATGGAATCATTTGGAGAAGAATAAAATTTTTATCTCACCTCACCATTAATGGAATTATGTTTCTGGTTGGTCATCCTACTATGATTCTTCTCAATAATTTAATGAAAAAAAATTGAAAAACATTTTAGGCTTTTGAAAAAATTATTGGGAAAGGTTTTTCACAACATGCACAATCACATAGCAAAAAAACTGCATACCCGAATTTAAAAATTTACTTTCAAAAGATATAGAAAAATTGAAATTCATTCAGAAAAAATTAATAATTCTAGATTATTGGAAAAATAATCCACTCATTCTCTCATCCTATCAAGGTTTTTTTATAAGTTTTAAAATAAAAAATTTAAAATAAACTTAGACTTAATTTTTTTTGAAAAATTAGACACAAATGGTTTAAGGGTTCTCAAATGTTTTGGATCTTTTGGCGGAGCACAAAGGCATTGACCCCTTGATGCCTTTTCCCAAAAACTTGGGGTAAAGGTGTTAAAAAAATTAAACATCCTTGTTCAAACCCTAAAAAAAGAAAATACTTTATATAATTTTAAATATATAAATCTATATAATTTAATTTTCTATTTTTGTTTTGTTTTTTTTAAATATGTATATATATAACAAAAAAAATTATCAAAGTTTAACTGCTATTAAATATCCAGAATTTTTATAATTGAATCAATCTAGAATTATGATAAAAAAACTCACACAGAGCCCCATTTTATAATGGGTTTCCCTACAAATCCTTATGTATTTCCAATGTAATATTCGGCTTCCCCTTTCCTACATAGGAAACCTTGAGTTGTGAGGTGCTGGACCTTGGAACACGATGCGAGGCAGGCTGGCATGGCAGGTTGGCTACTACCTTTTCTGCACCCTAACGGGGGCTATGGAGCTCAGAAAAAAAGGGTCATGGTGACATTAAAATTATGGATTGGGATATCCCTTTAATTGAGTTTTTTTTTTTGTGTTGTTTTTGAAACTTCTATGTTCTTGTTGTGCTTTTTGTGCCACATGCTTAACACTACGGCTTGCTACTTTTTATGCATTTTTTTCTTCAATAACTTTTAAGGCTAAACACACTTGTATCTAAACCTTATTGATTAAATAATAATTAAATATTGATATTTACTACTAAATATTAATAATTATTAACTAACAATTAATTATTAATTGAATAATATTAATTACTGAGAATATTAATTACTAATTAATATTAACTACAAATTAATAATATTAATAAATAACTAAATAATTATTAATAATTAATAGGTTTTAATTAATTAGTAGTTGTGTGATATTTAATTAATAATAAATAATTAATATTTGATAATTGATAATTAATTATTATTATTAATTAGCAACTAAATAACAACTGTAAATATTTATTAGTGATTAGTACAAAATGTAATTAATATTTATTAGAAATTGATATTATTAAATAGTTAGTAATATTATTTAATTAATATTTATTAGTAATTAAAATTTATTAGAAATTAATATTAATTACAAACAATTTGTTAATAATTTAATAATAATTAATTTATAATTAGTAATTTAATAATTAAATATTTATTATTAATATTTAGTAACTAAATAATATTTTTAAATATTTATTAGCAATTGTTTAATAATTATTATTATTAATTATTAGTAATTCTCATTATTTATTAGGAGTAAAATACAAGTAGACACACACACACACACTAACAGGTTTGAGGGACGGGTCATATCCCTTGCTCTTATTATTGGCTCATAGGCCTAGAAGGTAATCATCTTGTAGGCTCGTCTATATCAACCCGAAGGCCCATCTACATCAACCCGTGTCATTTTCCACACGTGACCCCTTTTTTCCATCCAACCTCATTATTGAGTGGGCTCCTTCACCAACTGCACATGCACGACATCATCTCCACTAACCATGTCCCTCATTGGAGCCACCAAAGTCACCCCCCTGCTGATGAGTGAAGGATTCCATCACTATTGTCGCTCACGCCTACCAACGTCAGTTGATGTCGGACGATTTGTATCACCCCCATAATCAAACAGGGGTCGCCCATCATCACTGCCACTATCGGCACGACATGAATCAATGCACAACAATCCCCAACTGCAGCCCCCTCATTGTGATGAGTCCCTTCCATTAAAAAAGGGCATCAACCATTGCGTCCCAATTCTCAATCATTGTTCAAAATAGAGCTGGCCATCCACCGCATGAGCCTGCCCCCCAAAGGCCCACACCAAAGTGGACAATAATTTCACAAGGGAAGCCTCTCAAAAGGGTGATAAGGATCGCTGCCTAGGGTCATCGTTGACGAATTCAGGGCACGACAATGCTCACTTCAACCATCGTGATTGCCTTCATCCCCTACCGTTGTTAATTCCAAACACATGTCATAGACTAAATTCAACATTGCAAATTACCCCCATATATATACTACCTCCACGCAAACCCCCTTACTACACACCACCCTAAAATTTAACCACACCTATATTCAGGCCAAATTTATGCAAGGCTGCGATTTGATTTCATCCCCTACAAGATGCGGTGCCACGACTAAGTACCACTCAGCTGTGGCCTTGGCCACATTAATATTTAGTAATTAATTGTTAATTAATTAATCATTTAGTAATTAATATTATTAATAAGTAATTAAAATTGTTTAACTAATAATTAATTAATAACTAATAATTATATAATTATTATTAATAACTAGTAACTAAATAAAAAAATTAAATATTTATTAGTAAATAATATTAATTAGTAATTCATATTTATTATAAATTAGTATTATTAAATTATAAATAATATTATTTCATTGATATTTATTAGTAATTAATATCTATTAATAATCAATATTAATTAGTAATAGCTAGTTAATTAATTAATAATAATTTAATAATTATTAATTTGACAATTAAATCATTATTATTAATATTTAGTAACTAACTAATATTTTTAAATATCTATTAATAATTTTTTAATAAATATTATTAATATTTATTAATTAATTAATAATTAATTAGTTAATTGGTAATTAATGTTGTTAATAAGTAATTAAATATTGTTTAATTTCTAATTAAAAGATAACTAATTATTATATTATTATTACTAATTAGTAACTAAATTATATTTTTGTGTGAATTCTTGTGGAGGTGGATCATAGATCCGCTCAAATTGATAAAGTGGTCCTCTAAACTTCTAATATTGATTTGGATTTGATTATCAAGTATGAGAAATTGTCTTCCTTATCTAGTGAATGTTAGCTAATAGGCAATATCAAGGAGAAGTGTTACAAGGATGTTTTCCATTCTACTTGTAATTTAAAAGGGCATGATGCTTCCAACTGTAGGATAAGGAAGGGTGCCTCTAAGGCTAGGCCTGGTTCTTAACCATTAAGTGCCACTAAGTGCTGATAAAGTCTCCCTTTATGAGTCCTAGTAAAAAGCACTGATAAAGGGTTCTTTTATCAGTGATGAAACAAAAGCATTGATAAAGGCATCCTTTATCAACGTTTTTGTTTTAGCAGTGATAAAGAACCCCCTTTATCATCATTTTTTACCACTAGTAAAAAAATAGAACACACCCCCACACCACCCTTGACCTTCTGTCACTCTCACACACCCCCTAACAGCCATCACAACCCCCCTTTGTCAACGCTTTTCTATTTCCCAGCTACCTATTCAATTACGCACACACCTAGACTTGATCTTATGACCTCCCTTGTACATTTTAAACTCCTTTACCACTGTCTTAGGATTTTTTTCATTCTATATTTTAAAATATTTATATTTATTTATAAATATTTACATAGATTTTTTATTTATATATTTATATACATTTATATAATAAATTTTAAATAATTTTATATAATATATGTTTGTGTGTGTGATATATATATATACATGCTTATATTTATTTAAATATATTATATATTCATATTCATTATATATATTGTGTTGGTTAGAGTGAATAACTCAAGAGGGATGAATTGAGTTATCAATAAAAAAATTTAAAACAAGTTTAAATAAAATCCACTGATTAAAATAAATTCATCCAGTTAATCAAAATAGCAGTTAAATATAATTTGATCTTTGAAAAGATTTCTTGAAGCTTTATTAGTGATCAGTTAAAACAAAATTAAATATTATATTAACTTTTGAAATTAATTTAATCAATAAAATACTTATATAAACACTAGTTATGATTAACTATCAAAGTACCATTTTTGTTTAAAGTTTAAAAACAAATTTAGTATAAGGATTTTAAAATAATGAAACAAAAAAAATCACACAATGGAATAAAACAAGGGGTTTTGTCTCAAGACTCACTTCCAAGTAGATTATATAACTATAATCTGATCCACAACCCGGATCAGGTATACACACAAAAACTTACAATTTTTTCAAGATTAAATTCCTCTTCCACAATTATGTATGGGAATAAAAACAATAACAATCCACACAGGTACCTCTTCCACATATATGTGGGTAAGCAGGTGAAAATAGATAGAAGATAATATCTAGTATTCTCTAGTTCTACTGCAAGAGATAGTGTGTGTTGATAAACAGAGAAAACAACACACTACTTGAATGTAAATGTAAACAACAGAAAGTGAAAAAAAATAAGATATAGAAAATGTAATGAATCTTAGTCTAAAGTGATCCTATGTGATTGAGTTTCCTCAAATGTGTCTTGGTGAGGAGCTATAACTATTTCACTGAAAGTTTCAATAAAACAGAGAATTACAGATGTTCTATTTTCTGTTTTTAGGAAAGAATCTTGATCTTCAATGAGTTGCACTCTTTCATAGTTGAAAGTTAGTAGGCATGCAACATGTAATATCTTTCATGATACTCTTTTTAGTATTCATCAATTTGTGCACACAATTCTTAATCATACATTATCCAGGGATGAGGGAGACTTATAATAATATAAATAACTACATGAAGGAGTGTTTGTTTGAAGAATAATCATTGATATCTTCTGGATCCTCATACTGAGATTTGACTCCTTCTTCGGTGCATCCATGAAATAGTTTAATGAATAATCATTTAATAATATATTTGTATTAACTATAAAAAATATACCTTATAAGAATTTAATTCAAAACAGACAGAATAGCAATGGTATCACTTCTAGTGGCAAGAAATAAAGGTGGTGAGACATGTCTGGAGGAGAGATCTCTGGTGGCGAGACATCTATGGCAGGGAGTTAGACTGGCTATGACTCAAACTGGTAGGGATTCAGAAGGGAGGTGACTCATTTGAACTAACGGTCACTCAGGTCAGTGTTGAATCAAGTTAGTGATGTGTCATTTGAACTAACAATGAGATGTGTCTGGTGGAATCTCAACTCTATCAGTCAGACATTCTGGTGGTAGATCAAGTCTGGTGGTGACTCATATCTAACGGTGTCTCAACTTTGGCAGTCAGACATTCTTATGGTGAGACATTTGAACTAACTGTGATTCATGTTATAGTTCTCTCAACTCTGGTGGTTAGACATTCTAGTGGTGAGACATTTGAACTAACAGTGACTCATGTTGGAGGTGAGTCGTGTTTGGTGGTGAGTCATTTTGAACTAATGGTGACTCATTAAAACACTTATCCAAATTTTCATCAAAATTCCTTACAAAGTAAAATGCTATTACAAAACACCAAATGCATTAGAGATATAGTAAACATGATTTTTGAGCATTAAAATAAGGAGGTACCAACATATTGGAATATAAATATAGATATATATCCATTTATTAATACATAAAAATGTATATATAAACATTATATATATATGTATATATTTACATAACTATATATATATATTCATATATTTATTGAATGTAAAAAAATTATTAGATATTGTTTTAAATAAAATAGATAATAATTATTTCCATATGATTTCTATAAATATTTTTAAATAAATTTTTAAAATATTTTTGTATATTATATATTTAGATGTGAATTTTATACATTACATATATAGTTATATGTCTATATATTTATAAATATTTACATATAATTATATATTTAGATATAAATTTTTTATAATGTATTTATAAATATTTATTATATGTTTTTTATATACTATATTTAATGATAATAATATATTTATAAAAAATACATTTATTTATGATGTATTTACACAATATTGACACACACACATACACACATATTTACACACGTATATATTAATTTTTCATACATAAATGCACAAATATTTACATATATAAATTTATTTACATATATTAGAATATACACATAAATGTATATTTGTTTATTGGCACACACATATTTATATAATCAAAATAGTTTGGTCATGAATTTGGAGACCCAAATCCATGACCCAGAAATTTATATATAAACATTACTTGTGTAGGTATATATGTTAATGATTTATTAAATAATCGTTTTGGGGAAATACGGGTCATGCTCGAGTAACTCTCACTCTAGACCGCGATGGTGAGTAGGGTTTCTTCTTCATGGTGATTTCGTCTTGAAACTCAATGGTCGATATCTTTCTATATTTAGGTAGATTTGAAACATTTAAGCATGCTTCTACTGGGATGGAAGGTCAAAGGGTTGTTAGTTGTTGGATTGTTGCTCCCCCCCCCCACCCGACAATATCAGCATTCGTTCTTTCTCTATATATAAAGAATTTGTTACTGGTGTTATTTAGAGAAAGGGTAATGTATCCCATGTTAAGGATGGTGTGGATGTGATTTTAGAGCATCTGAAAATTTGTAAGCATTCCATTATTGTGAAAATAATTCTACTAAGGGGTTCTAAGCTGTGGAGAGTCGGAGACTTAGTGATGTGGATATCAGATTTTTTGGGTTTTGACAAGTATAAATGAATCACTATGGGTCATAAATTTTTTCAAATCATTTTCTCCACTGATAAACTAAAGATTAGGGTGTGGGGTCTCAGATCGATTTCCCTCATGCCTGGGATTCTGAATATCCGTGAATGGGACTGAAACTTCATCCCACTAAAGTTAAGAAATTCTTTGGTTAAATTATGGATCAAAGTTTTTGGTTTAAATTGGATATTTTGGCATCCAAAGATATTTTATGACATTTCAATAGTGATTGGTGTCCCTATAAAAATGGAAAAAGAAACAAAATTGGCCATATTTGGCCACTACGCAATTTTTTTAGTGGAGGTAGATCTATTTTCTACCATGGTTGATAGAGTTATTCTATCTACTGATATAGATGATTTTGATTTGAAAATTGATTATGAAAAGTGCCATAGTTATATTCAGATTGATAAATTATTAGCCATGATTCTTTGAATTGTAGGAGGGATTTAGTTTGTTCCTTCTATTCAACTCGTGGGCATGAAGAAAATCCATGCAGTAAG
Source organism: Viscum album (assembly GCA_963277665.1). Classification (NCBI taxonomy): domain Eukaryota; kingdom Viridiplantae; phylum Streptophyta; class Magnoliopsida; order Santalales; family Viscaceae; genus Viscum; species Viscum album. The sequence goes on from OY728150.1 coordinate 528,960,254, forward strand.
AAGTATCGACATGTGTAATCTATGCTTCAAGTTTAATATTCTGATGATGGCCATGAGAAAATATAAGAAGTAGGAACACCTCAAATAAATATGGAGGAGATTGGGATGGGAAGTGATCATGGCCACTAGAACATTCTAGGGTTGGGCTTTTTGGACACCCAAGTGTGGAAAGGGCTGGTAATTCTCCTCCTCCTCTAAAAACTGAGTTCATTAATGTAGTTGTTTTAGGGAATAATGGTTGTCCAACCTCATCAGAAGGTAAGGTAGTGTAGTGACTCTAGTTTTTTCCTATAATTATTTGGAATATTTCTAGATATATTTTCAAATCCTGGTGTTTATTTGACAAGGGATTCTGGGGCCCAAAGAACCTCGATGCGGTGATATTAAAAATATTAAATATCTTTTATCATGCTTATGTAGTTTTTCAATAAACATGGAATAACTCTTGAGATGAGACTTGGATTAGAATTTTGATACCACAGTTTGTTTCATAACATGTTTTTTACCCAAGTCGTGACATAAATTTTTTCTATGTTGGGTTCTCGGTTGAGGGTGAGTTGACGGGTTATTAAATATAGGGTTATTGATTTAACAAAATTAAATTATTAAACCCTTTCCCCCACCCACTTTTGGGTTCTCATGAATAGTATAGAAGAGTAGGATCTCCATTTTATGATGGATGAACTGAGGTAGAACTAAGGAGAAGAGTTTCCATCGTTCTTTGATCTTGATGGTGATCGCTCCTGGATCATAGTTAAATGACTTTAGAGTGTGGATCTACACCCAAAGCTTTGGTTTTTTTCTATGAGGTTGTAAGATTTATGAGTTTTATAACTTGATCCCATTTTTATGTGTTATTTTAAGGTTTTAGAGCCCTATTACTACTACTAGTGATCCCATAGGGGTATATCTATGGGTTTTTATGGAAACCAGAGAGTTTTAGGTGGCTCATAGGGAATTCTCGTTTGGAAATCCTAGTCACATGACGTGTAGTGTGGGAGAACATGTCATGTGTTCTTTACATTATAGGAAGATGACTTTTGTTCAATACACACCATGTACTAGGGGTACATGTTGTGTAGTGAGCCCCGGTAGTGTGGTCGAGGTACATGGCTAGGGATGTTGTGTCAAGGGACATGGTTGTGTGACAGTACATAACCCAAGTACATGGGAACAAGGTGCAAACATGGGCACCAGATGAGTACATAGCCATGTGGGCAGATAACTAATACATTCCATGTAATTAGGGTACATGTCATGCGGTATGACATGGCCAGCCAGCCGTGTATGGGTAAGGACACACCCAGTATATCGGATGGGGTCACACGGCATGTGACATGCAGTACACGCCATGTATATAATCAAATACATGTTGAGTACTGAGAGAGGAAATGGCCAAGGGAATATTATGAGATACACACCATTCACCATTGTTACACGCTGTGTAATCCCCTTGGATACTTCCCTTCATGCATATCTATCATTAGGACTCAGATGGAGGCCCGCGAGTATCCCATCTTGAGTAGTTTTTCTTATTGTATGTGATGATGGCCATGATTTTGGAATGTGATATGTTACCTAAGGTGAGGTTAGCGAGTTTCTTGCTAGTGATGTATAGACCAGTATCGGTTGAGTGGGTTCCCTTAGTCTACCCCTATGAGGTTATGGTGTGGAATTACATCCACATTATAGGATTGAGATCCCATCAACAGGATGAGATCAGGTAGATTTGGTGTATCCCCTCATTAGGCTAGGGTGGGATCCTCTATCTTGTTGACTTCCCTAGATGGGGTTCATGGTATCATCGTTTATGTCATAATGGGCGGTGATACCCTATCAAGCAGGCTAGCCTATTAGGGTTTGTGGTATCGTTGGGTATATGATCCCCTACTTAGAAGGTGATTTCAGTAGGGTTTGTGGCATTTTCGGTTATACAATCCCCTACTTAGAAGTCATTTTCAGTGAGGTTTGTGATATTTTCAAGAGTATAATCCCCTACTTTGTAGTTAGATCCATATTTGGGTTTGAGGTATCTACAAGAGGTCCTGGGTATGATCCCCTATCTATGTATCATTGATTTGAGACTCGGTAAGGTTTTTGGCATCCCCTAGTGGTCTTGGGTGTGATCCCCTATCTGAGCGATATGATCAACGGAGTTCCAGGTTGGGTTTGTGGTGTCCTCCAGAAGTCCTAATTATGATCCCCTATCTATGAGGTGAGATATTCAATGTTTCCAGTAGGGTTCAAGGAGTTCCCCATCAAGGATGGGTGAGATACCCTATCTATGTATTGAGGTCTGATGAGTGCTGGTGTGACTTTGTTTTTTCAAGATCCAAGGAGCATGATCTCTTGAATGTGTGCCACTTAATATGGTGGGGATGTTCCATCAGTTTTATGATGCCTGGTGGAGCATGTTCTCTTGGATTTCTCATCATGGATGGAAGATTTGTTCCCAATGGATTGCTATATATCACATGAGTTCCATATGGGATGGCTGAGTGATTTCTGATGAGTGTTATCTCTTAGATGAGTTCCATCATAAATACCAGAGCTCATGGGGTGAGCTCCTATATTAGCGATACCTTTGATCCTCAAGTAGAATCTTGTGGCTAGCTATGAGGTTGGGACCTCATGATACTTGGATACTATGATAAGTATATTTGATGATTCTAATTTTCCTTATAATTATTTCACATATCTTTATTGACATAGCAAGTGGAGTTGGGCTTAATATTCATGTATAGTCAAGGAGAAGTCGAGATAGAGTTTCTTCTATCACATTGGGTTCCCTCTAGCTTGGGTTGCGAAGATTGTTTCCTTTCAATTACTCCCATTTATTTTGGGTTTTTAAGTGCCTACTGGGTATTTTTATACTCACAACTATACATGATTTTCCCACGCATGTTTTGTCTTGTGGCGATGACATGCCTTTTGACAAATTCCTAGAATGACCTAGAGCAGGCAGAGCTTAGTGAGCTAGATAGACCGAGGTGTATTCCAGTTCTTAACTGAGGTGTGTTTTAGTGGTTTCATTTGATAGCACTTCTCTCCTTCTGAGTTGGTTGGAATCTTTTTTAGTTTGTGGTGGACTTTTATTTTCCCTTTTTTCACTTTTCATGCTTTTTTGTACTCTGATTATGGGATAGATGTATGCATGCTTTTTTTGTTTCAGTTATTATTATCTCTGCACTATTTCATGGATATGTAAGTGGGTTCATGTGTATAGGTACCATTGTCTAAGGCCTACCATGTGTGTGATATTCCTACTTGGCATTGTACACTAACCCTTGGCCTATTGGAATCAGACTTGGGGATTCACAGCTCGAGCCCCAGTGGGTCAGGTTATGACAAAGTGGTATCAGAGTAGGTCCTTCCATAGGACCAAAGTATGTGATATTGGTATGAGTTTTATAGAAATAGTTTCATAGTGTTTTGAGTTTTTCTTTCATCCCAAAGACTTCGGTGTTGGTGTGTCATCCAACATATCTATTCACTAATACTCTGATAACCTATGTGTTGACTCAAAAAAATTAGGCACTGGTTACAAAGACACTTTGGTACATGCATCATATATGAATGGGTTGTGGGTTTCATGCCCTTATTGATTTATCTTCCCAAATATACTCTTTGATTGCGGCACATCTTTATTTTATTTTAGGATGGCACTGCGATGATAGACAGACAGGATTCCATGGTGGGATTATGATGACGATCCACCCAGTGATGAGGCTTCAATGCAAGGAACTACGTAGAATGTGGTACCTATAGGTGGTCCTCTAGTTGAGCCACCACCCATTGAGCAGCAATTTGTACCGACTATTCAGGCTGAGGATACACGTAGGCTAAGTACGATGCATGAGTTCCAGAGGTAGTGACCTCTGAGGTATCAGGTTGATCTAGACCCCTAAGCAACTAATGAATGGAATACGGTAGTCGCATGTTTTTTTCTCTATGTGAGGACACCTCCCAATTAGATGGTGGTCTTATAAGTGAGTCTTTTATAGGTCTTGGTTGTGCGATAGTGGAGTCTGGTGACATAAAACCACAATGAGATGATGCTCACTTGGATTGAGTTTGAGAAGCTCTTAAGGAAAGATTTTTATCCATCCAAATTATAATTAGTGTGTATTTATGTTCTTATATAGATTTGGTAGGAAGGAATAACAGTGGAAGAGTATTCGATGAGATCCACAAACCTTTCATGATACTTTGTGGATATGGTTTGAGATCCATTTTTCAGAGCAAAGACCTTGGAGTGGGTCTTACTCTAGGATATCGAAGCTTTAGTGATATTATTGCACATTCCCACTTATGCTTGAGTTCTAGAGATTTCCTTGGTTTTGGAGAGATTTCCATCTAAGTAGGATCCAAATTTTGGTGATGGTAACACAGGATCTGAAACCTCGACAACTGGTAGCTGATGGTAGGATCAAGGATCTGGTCATGTGAGATGGTTCAGGAGATAATCCCATGATGGAGGTACTGCAGCTCCGGGCTCCAAGGTCAGATCTAATCAACCATAGAAGAGGTCTTATTTTTCTTGTGACGGTCGAGGACACCATGCACCATATTTTTCTACCTGACATGCTATTGAGAGGGAGAAGGTCGATGGACCACCCTGGTAGAGATAATTATAAGAGCATGGAATTATGCATGATGGTGGAAATGATGAAAGATCTGGAAGAGTAGAAAGAGGTGAAAACAGTTTTACCTATTTCCACCACTACCCCCAGGTGGTCCACACTAGGCTCAGGGATCTAGAGGAAGGGGGAGATGATAGATTCAAACCATAGAGGCCTATGACCCAAAGGCTCTGAGTATAATTAGAGGTATTCTATGTGTCCGTTATAATTTTTCAGTAGTGTTATTAGAAACTGATGTGAGGTACTCTATTCTTTTCACTTCTTGGTCGGGGTTTATCCAAGTTGATGAGGGGCATTGGTAGAACCATGTGATGGTGATCTTTAATGTATCTTCAGACTCATGAGGAAGATGTATGCCTCCCCCCACTGAGATGTGTTCTTGTGATGTGATACAAAACTATGAGGGTGAGTTAGTGCCACCCAAAGCATATAGTTTTGGGGTGTGGTAGATGAGTTACTTTGAATTGTTTGTTTAGGGATGGGTGAGTGGTGGAGTGTCCGAGTAGGCCCTAGTGATACCAGTGGAGATTTTATGCTCAACCCTTATTCTAAAGGCTCCTATAAAGAGGATCAATGACTACACACTTATATCGATAGTGTGTCCTGACTCCGGGAGGAGAGTGTCTCGCATCGAATCTTTATATAGTGGAATGATCTTCCTCAGTATGGAGAGGTCTCCTACCATACATTCTCAAATAGTTTTCAATGGTGGTTGTGGTAGTGTTTTAGATTATCAAGTAGAGTTTCTTCCTTTGAGGAGTGATCCTAGGTTGAGTGGGATGAACTTATGTGTGGAGAAGTAGTTCTATGATCTTTATATTTTCTACTACAGTGGAAGAGTTGAGGACATTTACCCAAGAATATTCCAGGTTTCCCTCCCCACTGAGAGTTTTCTTTTGTGTATAATGGCACCCAGGTACTGCCCCAATATTTTTGTCAGCATATCGGTAGGCTCTCATGGAGCTTCGAAAGATTTGGTGTAGTTGGGGGTTTACAGAGGGAGGGCATGGTGATAACTAGTGTGTGTTCTTTGGAAGCCCTATGTTTTTCATTGGTACCCTCATGTTCCTTGCTTCATAGTTGCATGAAAGACACTTTCAGATGGTATGGAATATCTCTGGTTGATGGTGGTTTCCCCTATGCTTTTTCAATGAGGTAGGGAGGCACAACTAATAGATCCTGTTTGCGATGTCTTGCATGATCATATATCCATAGGGCGTGTACATGATGGGTTTTATGGAGGTGGGAGAACATCGAACTTTCAAGGTTTAGTGATGACACCAGTCATGTTGTGAGATGAGGTGCTAAGGAAGTTTCTTTCCCTCATACCTCAGTAGTACACCCAAGAGAGGGGTGGTTTGGCCGAGTAGGGAGAACCATTTGTGTTCAAAAGAACATTATTTGAGTTTTCATGTTCTCATGGTGTATTTTTCACTCCACCATAGGTGTATAACCAGTTAATACCACATTAAGAAGACCTTAGAGGTCACCGTTGTACTAGTCGGGGCTAGTAGGAGACAATGTTTATGGACCTGAAGTTGGTGTTAGCGATAGATGTTGAGGGTATAGTTCATCCAGCGGTGGATGGGGACCATCAGGTTATGTCAGTATCTACATCTAGTTAATGAGGTAGTGTACCACTAGACTCTGTGATAGAATATGGACAAGTTTTTTGGTGTTTGTCACCTGTCGCAGCTGAGGAGGCATGTGTACATTTTGTTTCATGATGTAAACCTGGTTTGAGTTGGACGGTGGTGGTGAAGTAAACTTATTTAGGTTCCCCTAAGTGTGTGTTTGTAGATAGCACAAGAACCCTCTAGTTATCTCACTAGTGTGAAATAGGAGACCCGGTTCGAACTCAGTTTTCTTCCCCTTGTGCCTAGGATTTTTCTTTCTTGAGGATAAAAATACTTAAGGTAGAGAGAATGTAGCGACTATGATTTTTCCCTATATAAATTTGGAATGTTTTTAGGAATATTTATGAATCCTAAAGCTAAGTCGGTGTGAGATTATGAGGCCATAGAGCCTCGGTTCAGTGATATTAAAAATATTAAATATATTTTATGATGCACACACATTCTTTTAGTAAGCATGGAATAACTACTAAGAAGAGACTTGGATTAGAAATATGAGACCATGACTGGGTTCAGAATGTGGTGTTCACCCTAGGTGCAACATAAAGTTTGTCTACTTTGGGTTCTTGGTAGATGGAAAGTTGGTGGGATGTTAAATTAAGGGATATTAATTTAATAAAATAAAATTAATTAAACCTTTCCCCTACCCCTTTAGGTTCTCATGTGCAGAAGAGGAGAGGGATGACCCCCCTTGCATGATGGATGAATCGAAGTGGAACCAAGGAAAGGAGGCACTACTGATCTTCGATCTTGATGGAGATTACTCCCAGATCATGGTGCAGTAGCTTCAGAGCATGGATCTACACCTAAAGATTCGGTGTTTCTCCACAATGTAGGTATATTTATAATTTTTATATCTTGATTCACTTTGATACATTTTTTTAATGTTCTAGATCCCTATTATGAATGTTAGTGATCCCCTAATGTAGATATATGGGTTTCGATGGAAACTGGGGAGTTTTAGGTGGCTCATGGGGAATTCTCATTCATAATTCCTGATTAAATGGTGTGTAGTGAAAGATCACACACCATGTGTTCTTCCCATTCGGGGAAGATGACTTTTGGGGACTACACATTGTGTGATGGGGGTATATGCCATGTAGTGAGTGCAGGTTGTGTGGATGAGGGACATGGCTTGGGATTTTGTGTCATGGTACATGGTCATGTGATAGTACATGGCCAGAGTATATGGGCATGGGGTGCCGGACATGGGTGCAAGATGAGGACATGGCCAAGTGGCCGAATAACCAAAACATGTTGTATACCAAGGGTACACACTGTGTGTTATGACATGACCAGTCAATCGTGTATGGATGAGGACATGCCCAGAAGATCAGATGGGGTCACACACCATGTGACATGTAATACACATCATGTATATACCCAAATACATGTCGATTACTGAGATGGTACATAGACAGGGGTCTATTGTGAGAGACACATTGTGTGCCCCCCCTCACTCATCTTCATCTTTATGACTCAGATGGAGGCCCACGAGTAGCCTATATTGAGTAGTTTTATGCATCATATGTGATGGTTTCCATGGTTTTGGCATGCAATATGTGATTCAAGGTGATATTAGAGGATCGCTTTCTAGTGATGTATATACCAGTATCTATTGAGTGGGTTCCCTTGGTATACCCCTTTGAGGTTATGGTGTGGCATTACATCATCAGCACAGGATTGTGATCCCATCAACATGATGATCTTGGATAAAGTTTTTGTATCCCCTCAGGAGGTCGGGGCAGGATCCTCTATCATATTGACTTCCCTAGATGGGATTCATGGTATCGTCGGTTCTATCATGTAGGGCAGAGATCCCTTATATGGCAGGAAATCCCAATAGGGTTTGTTGAATTGTTGGGTATACGATCCCCTACATAGATGGAGGTTTTTTAGGTTTTTTGGCATCATTAGGTATATGATCCCCTACTTAGTAGTTGGTTCTAGTGGGGTTTGTGGTATCATCAAGAGTATAATCCCTTCCTTGGCGATTAGATCCAGATTTGGGTTTACGGTATCTCCCAACCGTCCTGGATATGATCCCTATCTGTGTACCATGGCTTTGAGACTCAGTAGGTTTTTTGGAATCCCCCAGTGGTCCTAAGTATGATCCCCTATCTGAGTGATATGATCACCGAAGTTCCAGGTTGGGTTCGTGGCATCCTCCAGTGGTCTTGGGTGTGATTCTCTATCTGTGAGATGAGATCTTCAGTGTTTCCAGTAGGGTTTGAGGAGTCCCCCATCAAGGATGTTTGAGATCCCCTATCTGCGTATCGAGATATGATGAGTGACAGTGTGAATTTTTTGGTAAGATCTAACAAGTATGATCTCTCATATGCACTCCACTTGGGATGGTGGGGGTGTTTCATCGGCTTAGTGATGCCTGATGGAGCAGGTTCTCTCATATATGTCATGAGGGATGGCAGAGCTATTCCCTATGGAGTGATATATCTCAGAAAAATTCTATTTGGGATGGTTGAGTGATACCCAATGAGTGTTACCTCTCAGATGAGTGCCATCAGAAATGGAAGATCTTGTCGAGTGAGCTTCTGGATGAGCACTACCTTTGAACCTTGAGTAGAATCTTGTAGCTGGCTATGAGGTTGGGACCTCATGAGACTTAGAGTATGAGATGAGTATATTAAGTTGATTATGGGTTTCCTTGTGGTGATGTCACATATCTTGATCAATATACCATGTGGAATTGAGATGGCTAGTCATGTATAGTCGAGGAGTGGTCGAGATCGAGTTTCTTCTCTCTTGTTGGGTTCCCTTTAGGTTAAGTCGAGTGGACTATTGCATTTCAGTTACTCCATTTTATTTTGGGTTTTTGGAGAGCCTAATGGGTATTTTTATACTCACCCCTTCATGGGATTTTATGGCACATGTCATGTCTTGTGTAGATGACGGGCCTTTTGATAGTCTCAGGAGGACCCAGAGCAGGCAGAACTTAGTGAGCTAGATAGACTGAAGTGTATATCGGTGCATGACCGAGGTGTGTTTTGGTGGTTGCATTTGATAGTAGCATCCTCCTTCCAAGCATGTTTGACTCTTTTTTAGTTTTTGATGGACTTGTATTTTCCCATTTTACGTTTTCCATACTTTTTTTGCACTCTTGTTGTGAGATAGATGTATGTATGCATTTTTTTTGTTTTAGTTATTATTATATTGTCACTGTTGCATGGAGATGTATGTGGGTGTGTGCGTACAGGTACCATGGGATAAGGCCTCCCATGTGTGTGATATTCCTACTTAGTGTTAGACACTAACCTCTGGTCTATTGGAGGCAGGCTTGGGGAGTTGCGGCTCGAGCTTCGGTGGGTCGGGTCATGATAGGAAGTCTGGCTTGTTGAGAAAACTTCTTGCTACTCAAGGTCTGAAATTGAGAAATCGGTTATCACTTTTTCGGATTCCTTGGTTGTAGGTGTGGATCATTAACCTGATTATCATATTAGGGATTTTGACTTAGAGGCTCGATTATAAGTTGAATCTCAATTATTAAATGACTAGCAATATTCCCGAAGCATGAAAGGAAAAACTAAAATGGGATCTCCGTTGACAATGAAGAGTGGACCTAAAACATTGATGGCCTATCAAGGTGATAATGAAGTAGCCTCCCTTGGGTCCTCAATGAGACTTGAACAGGATGTGGTTGTTGATGGAATGTGTGCTTTTCATGCTGATGACACTGGAGTAGAGGCTTCCTCAAATAAGGGCCTGGGTAGGGGGTTACTCTAAAGGACGGCATGGTGGTGAGCATGGAGCAGCCCTCTGTTGTGGATCCACCAAATTCTAATAAAAATAAATATAGTATGCTTGCCATTTTGAACAGGTCTAATTTAAAGGAGGTGCTCCATTAGGAATTTGGAAATTCTCATAGAGCTATTCGTGTTGATGGACAAGTATAAGAGGGATCCAATTTAGCAAGAGAGTTGGATCCTCAACCTCGTGAGGATCCAACCCCACCAGATGATCATATTCAGCCTCACTTGAAGTATGAGGCATGAAAACATACTAAAACATGGAGAAGGGGTCGTCATCCAAGTGGTAGGAGTGGTGGCCAATCTCATTGATGATCAATTTGCTTGTTATGCATTGGCTTGTTCTTGGCTCATTCCCCATCTTTCTTTGTACGTTGTGACTTTATTTTTAATAAATTTTGGAACCATGGGTTAAAACTTATTGTTTGCATTGTTTGGGTATATTAATGTTTTTTTTTATAAATTAAACAAAATGGATAATTTTCTATTTAAAATAAAATGAATAGTAACTATTTATTTTCATATGGTTTATATATTTAAAAATACATTTTTATGTAAATATGTTTAATTATTTATTTGTACAATTAATTTATTATATTTAAATATAAGAAAATATGCATAGATTTAATTATAAATAAAATCAAAATATGAAAAATGATAAAAATTCAAAAAACATAATATCTATATGAATGTATGCCCAAAGAATAAATTTAGTCTCCATTGAAAAAGGATAAGAATACCCTCTTAAATAAAGTTGAAATCTCATCAAATATTTAAAAAAGGCATCCCAACTAAAATCTCAGTACTGGAGGCCTTTCGGGCCTTTTTGACCTCGAGAAAACAATTTCTAGAGTCCTTCCATGTTAGTGTGGTGTAGAACTCTTTGCAAGTTTTGATTTGATATGTGATAGAGTCCAAATGAATACTCGGATCAAAAGTTATGACAGTTTGAAGTTCAAGTCATGGTTTGAACTTATCTTAGATCATTCATTCATTTATTGAATTTTTATGACATCCAATTATTATTAAATGACTATTACTCATTAATAATTAGAAAATTATTAATTGTTATTTTTTAATTATTTTATAAGCATTTTTTCACTAAATATCTTATATATTATGTGTAAATGCATATTTAGTCTTATATAAATCGTATTTAATAAAATATATTATATTTATATCAATATAAATATATTTCTATATTGATATATGATTTTTAATGATATATAATTTTTTTATTAAATATACATTTTATCAGCGTTAAAAAACACTAATAAATGATGTCCTTTCACCGTGTTAAAACAAAAGCCACTACTACATATCCTGCTTTTAAAAAGTACCAGAAATTGGCTTTATCGCCGCAAAAAAATGATGTTGATATATGCGCCGTTAAAAGAAAGTCTTTTTATCAGTGCTAAAAAAAGTGCTGAAAAATACACCTTTGATCAGCGCTAAAAAAATAGTTGTGATAAACATTAAAAAAAAGAACTATTTTTTTTTGTAAATTACTACATATTTGGAGGGGGAGACCACCCCCGTTTTATTAGTGCTCAAAGCCCTCGCTCCTCTTTTTATTAGCGCTCGTCAAGCCCTCCCCCTAACCTTTTATCAACGCTAGGCCACCTATTTCCCATGCCCGCGCACCCCCACCTTCACTTGATTTCGAACCTGGCACCACCCCCTCACAGATTTGTGCCTTTACCACCGCACTATATTGTTCTATTCTATATTTTTATATATATCTATTTATTTATATATATTTCATAACATTTTTTTATCAATATATATGTATATAATCATTTTTAAATATATTTATAAAATTTGTTTTGTGTGTGTGTTTATAAATAGGTACATAAATACAGATATTTATATGTGTGTGTTTATAAATATAATTATACATATTTATATTTATTTACGTATATTATATATTAATATTTATATAAATATATTAGAATATATAGATAAACATATATTTGTTTGTTAATACAGACACGGACAAATACATATATGTATATATATACATTGTATATATATTGTATATGTATGTAAATATTCAAACATTTTTATTTTAAATAAAATGGATATTATTTTTTATTTAGATATGGTTTAAATATTTACAAAGAAATGTTATATGTAAATATGTTTACATATTTATTTATAAAATTAATTTTATATGAGTTAATATATAAATATATGTATATATGTATATATATTTAATTATAAATAACATTTAAATATAAAAATGATAAAATTTGAACGTCGTAATATCCATATGAGTGTAAGACTTGAAAATAAATTGAGTCTATGCCAAAAAAGATAAGAAGACTCCCTTAAATGAGGATGAAATTCCATCAAGTGTTAAAAAATGGGGTACCCCAACAAAAAACATAGTTTTGGTGACCCTCTGAACTTTTTTTGACCCAAAAAAATGATGACCTAGGTTCACCAGGTCACCATAGCATAGATCATTTCACAAGCTTCAATTTTATATATGGTAGACACTACTAGAAATATAGTCTTCAGCGACCGCCAAAAGCAGTCGTTGAAGCCCTTTACAGGCCGCTATGCGACCACCGGACACGGTCGCAGTTGCTCAGTCAGTGTTACTCAACATCAACCACTCGAGGAGGTCTCTAAAAATCCCAACCTCAACGGTGCACTAGGTAACGTGGGGCACGCTGGTGACGGTGCACTGGGAAATGTGGGGCACGCGGAGGGTAACCAGGAGGACCCCGAGCTTCAGCCACCAGTCGTGGTGGATGCGCGGCGGCGGGAGGGAGTGGGTGGAGTGATGTTTTGGGATTGAAGGGTGGATGTCGAACGTCTACGGCAATGTGGTTTGGTGGCGGGTGTGGTGGCAGTGACGGGAGGCGATGGTGGGTGGCAATGGGGGTGGCCGGGGGTGGTGGGGCGGTAGTGGGGGAAAAAAAGGAGCACGAATGGGTGTTTCAGTGCTGAAATCGGGGGAGATGACGGCAAGGGCGAGAAAAATCCTGTGCATTTAGTCTTCCGCATGAGCAGCCGCCATTGGCGGTTGCTGATACTATCATTAGCGACCGCCAATGGCGGTCGCCCGTTTTCCCAACCGCAGATGCCAAATTCTCTAGTAGTGAGAGTTCAAACGGACATCTGGATCAAAAGTTATATCCGTTTAAAATTCGAGACATGTTTTCAACTTATTTTAGATTTTTTATTAATTTGTTGATTTGTTCTATGTTCAAATTGTTATTAAATGACTATTACTTGATAATAAATATAACAAAATTTTAATTAATATTATATTTTAATTATTTTATAAACCATTTTCTATTAAATATTTTATATATTAAGTGTGATTACATATTTTGTATTATATAATTTATATTTTATAAAATATACTATATTTGTATCAATATATATCAATATAAATATATTATATTTATGAAATATACCTTTTATCAGCGCTAAAAACAAATCGTTTTAGCGCTGATAAATGGGTAGTTTTATCAAAAAAAATTGCATTGATTAAAGTACCCTCTTTATTGGCGCATTTATTTTTAATGGTGATAAAAGGTACCACCGGATAGACTCAAATCTATGATAGTGAGTATTGATAAAGGTGACATTTATCATCATTTGTTTTCGCATTGGTAAAATGTACTCTTTATCAGTTTTTTTAGTGATGATAAAAGATAATTTTATCCGCACTAGCAAAAAACATAGATAAAATGATGCTTTTATCTATGTTTTTTTGCTACCGGTGATAGAAACACCCCATTTATCAATGATTTTAGTGAGCGCTGACAAAGGGTAGCGCTGAATAAACCCAAATATGTAGTAATGAATTTATAGCAATACTTATTTTATTTTTGGAAAACAATAAAAATAATCAAAAACAAAAAACCCCTGCCATCCGTTTGTGCTGGTTTCCATGGATCGAGGAGGGCATTCCAATAATATTGGGGTCTGCCAACGTGAAGATTCCGGACGTGGCTGTCATGGCTCGTTTTGTTTTTGCACAATCATTCCCGCCCACATGCCTTCATCCCTAGCCAGACAAACGCCTTTGGACCACTTCACCTTTTTTTTTTTTTTTTTTTTTTTATATTTAGGTTTTCAATGATTAGGGTTCCATAGCTTAATATGTGTAGATACAATTATTTCATTGGGGTTTCCAGATCAGGAACAAGGGCTTCACTATTTCCAATAATGATTCGCCATTATTTATTTGCTAATTATCACGTAAAATAACTGTTTTATATGGGTTATTTAAAATTAAATTAGTTTATCGGGATTAGGTTAATATATATTTCATCTTTGTGAAAATGCTTTTAATAAGGGTATTAACATATTTTTTATTTTAATGAAACGTGTCAATGCAATGAGCACCTTTCACACGGATCAATGACATGTTTTTAATAATAATAAGTTGTAATATTTTAGTAATTAACAATAATTTTCATTAAGGTATGCGTAATAAATAATAAATATGAATAACTAATGATAATTAGTTATGAATAATTTATTAGTTGTAATTAGTAAAAATTAGAGTTAAATAATATTTATTATTAATAGTTAATATAAATTGATAAAAATGATGCGTATTGATTAATAATAATTAGGAAAGATTGGTAATTAATAATAATTAGGAGCAACTAATGATAATTTAAGATAATTGATAATTAGTTAGAATTAATTATTTTTAACTAGTAATAATTGGTGTCAGTTAACAATAATTAAAAATAATTAATAATGATTACGAGTAATTAATAAGCAATTGATAATAATTTTGAATAATTCGAACTAATTAATAATAATAAGTAATATAAAATAATTAATGAAAAATGAATATGAATAATTGATATTAATTAATAATAACATGCAGTAATTAATAAGTAATTTATAATAAATTGGAATAATTATTATATAATTGAAAATCATTAATAATAATAAATGATAATTGAAGTTAATTAGAATCATCAGGAATAATTAGAATTTTTTTATAATTAGTATTAAATAATACTAATTAAAAATTATTAAAAATATTAAATAATTAATTATAAATAATTATTAATTAATAAGGAATAATAAACAACTAATTAAGAATATTCAATAATTATCTGTATTAATTATTTTTATTTGATAATTACTAACAATAATTACTAATAATTGATAATTAGCTAATAATAAATATGAATGAATATTTTATCTTATTTTGAAATATTAAAACTCTTAATTTATTTATTGAATGTGGGTATATTTTAGTTTTTGTAAATTGCTTCTTATCACGGACATGTGATGCATATAGGAGATCACATGCTAGTACTAGCATAAGATTTAGTTTCATTCCCCCAAGACTACGAATTTCGATATGTGTGATTATGATTGTAATTTATTTTGGATGAGTAACATAAATCATCATTTGTATAATAAGTTATACATTAATATGCTTGCACTATATTATATGGGTTAATGGTATAGGGAAAAAATTAAACCTTTTGAAGCATGTGTACCTACAGAGAGAATATAAAATAAGACAATGATATCAAATATAAATCCCTTCTCTATGAAATTCTCATGAAAAATAGTAATAATATCACACACGCGCGTGTGTGTGTGTGTGAATGCCCACCTACATTTACTACCATAGTGAAGTCATTCAGAATGGTTAATTAACTTATTATAGTAGAAAACCAACACATGTGGTGAATATTCATGATTATGTAACACTAGCTAGTGTTCATGTATGAATTCATGATTGGTTCCACCAGAAACCAAATCAAAAGATCCCACTGATTAGTTGTAGTGTTGGGTATACCAAGTTACGTAGTAATTCCCAACACACATAGAGTGGGGTTGAGGGAGTCGGGGTGACAGCTAAATGAAACCATTCTTTTATCCATCACCTGTTATCAGTTCTTATTTATATGTTAGCAAGAACAATGTTTTAATCTATTGAACTCTCAATTCATCCATGCTAATTATAAAGAGGATAAATTGGGTAAAACCCACAATGGTATAAGGATTTACTTCATTCACTCAAAGAAGGATACATCCACGGAGCATACATATGACGATGTGTTAGTGCACCAAAAGAAAAATCCACAATAACACACAATTTTGATAGATACAAGGTATTAGGCAAGGGAACCCCTCACCAAGGCACATTTTCATTGCAAGATAGGTTTAAGTATCACTCATTGATCACCCAAGGAACACTTCAACTTCCTCTTTCTGTACACACTGCATCAAGGATGAACTAAGTTAGTTTATAATAATGTACGTCTATTTACAATCACTATAAGAAAGCTTATATGATTTGTATAAAAAATCTATATATTAATCATTGATATAGTTTACATGCTACCTCTACCTAATGTGGCCAGATAACAATAAATCCTTGCTAAAAGAGTTAATATGATGACCTCTAACTATGTTCACAACTGCATTAACTTCCTTTGAAGAGGACTGGATGAGATCAATTCATGTTTGATTAAATTATCTTTGATATACACAGTGTTATTATCTAATCAACATGATATAATCAATATTCCACTATGGATGAGTGCCTCCTCTTTCACAAACTAAACTTATAAATTAAGTTCCCATTTATATAATCTCTCTTTATAAACCAGATTTTTTAATATTATTCAATTAAATTTTCTATCCTTTTATGATATAATAGAATATGAATAGCCTGCCATTCTTTAAGCCCTTAATTTAATTATTATTATGATTTATAGAGGTTAACGTTCTTCATAGTCTAGAAAAGTATCACACACTTTTAATGCGGTAATAAAATTCCATGAATGTCAAGTCAAGCCTCTATAAACTAAACTAAATATTTATATCTTTTAAAATGTATACAAATCTATAAATCACTTATATTCCATGTAAATAATGTTGGAAGTGGTTCCCTAGAAATAACAACCATGTACTTTAGATTTCATGTATATTCATGGATTTGAATATTAATAAATACCTTATCATATATTGACTGTTCTTATGCGTAATATTAATGTGTTAATATCCTAAACTATATGTTTCATTGAAGAGGTCATATAACACCTCTTGCTATGATGATAACCTTGACATGAAATGAAAATATTCATAAACTTAGTTCTATGGTAAGATAACATTCGATGAAGGGACACATAATACATTGACTATCAGGTGTGAGCACTTGTAAGCAGATGAGACTTGATCTCATGAAGTTCACACCAGGTATCTTCAAGATGGGATATTATGAGAACAAACCCTTTAGTTGGAATTCCACATGTTTTCATGTCATTGAATATTCCTATATGTGAGCATGTGTAATGATCGTTAGACATTAAAATTATTATTAATGTATCTCATGACTCGTGTACTTTGATGTACTGATAAAAAACTATGACACCATATGTTCTCAGGAAGTAAGGCACGTTGGGTACGTCATGAATGATATATTATTAATTAATAAGTCAAAGAAGGATTTTTACCTTCTATCTTTATAGAAGGTGATATCTCATCCCATTGATTGAAATGAAATAGTCACCTTAAATTCCATGGTCATGGTGTAACAAAGAGTTTATTTCAGATGGTCAAAGAAAGATGTATCGAGCATATAAGTTGATGACACAAGTGCTCAGCCTTCTTGATGAGATATCATGGCAAAGGGATTATATTTCATAGTTAGTGTTCATATGTGGTTGTTGTCATTGTGACTTATCTTCTTCCACCGTGGGTGTTATGGGCCCATTTATAGATAGTAATCTTGGACTTTAGGCAAGCTTGCTCGATGTCACTAAGGAATAATCCTAGAGGTCTACACACAAAGTGTTTCTGTAACGACCCAAAGTTTTTCAATAGAAAATTCCCTTCTTTTATCTATGTCATAAAAACACAAAATAATGAACTACTAAGTAATAAGTGACCTTTAAACATAATTTTGTCAACCCTATGTTTGGAATTTTAAAAATCCGGCATACACGGTTGTTCTCAAGATAGTTTTTGGAGTCTAATGAAACAAAAATAATTTTTGGTGAATAGTAACCTACCCTTATGAATAGTAACCTACCCTTATGAATAGTAATATGAACCTTATGAATAGTAAATAAGAGTAACATTACCTATGAATAATAAAATAAAATTTAGACATCATAGAAGGTGATAATTTGACCTTAGTAAACATTTTTTTGGTATTTTATAAGTCATAAATAATTAATTATAATTAATTAATTAATTTAAAAGAATATTTATTTTCCTGAAATATATTCATAAATTATTGAATCAATGTCTAGTAGTTTTAGATAATTTTATAAGACCCTAAGTAATTTTTGAAAGAATTGTAAAATCAGTTTTAATTTTAAAAACTGTTTTTTTTAAAAGTAAATTATGATTTTAATTAAATATTAAATTAATAATATTTAGAAAATTATTTTTGAAAAATGGACTTCATTTTTGGATTCTACACGTCGAAAAATGGTTGGGGTAAAATTTTGGGATTTTTCTAAGATACTTGAATTTTTGATGAATAGTGGAATCCGATAATTCACAATAAAAGCTAAATAATGCATTAATTGAGTCATTGCTGATGTTCTGCTGATGTAAGCCCACTTGGTTCGGGATTACATTATAAAATTATTATTCTTGGTCATCCAAGACTCACTATTCCTTGTCCTTGGTGGAATTAATAAACTAATCAATTTAATATTAAGAAAACCCCTCTCCCCTCCACTATAAAAGCCACCCTTCACTCCCTCTTTTCCTCACACCTCTCAAGCTCCAAGCCTTCTCTAAATTCTGCCCAAACACCTTCCCTAGCTCATCCCCCACGTCCAAAATCTTCTGGTCTCATCAAAAGACCAAGCCTAGCTTCCTTAAAGAGGAACTCAAGAGGAGGATTCTAAAGGTAATTTCTCTCCCTCTTCTCCTTTAATTTTCTTTCAAGTCCAAGTTCCTTTCTTGATCTCCATCTATCTATCTTCATCCAAATTGTTTTGTAAATCCAGTATTATACTGTAATATTATGATTCTAATGTTATATTATATCACCTCTCACCCTTTCCCCCTTCCTTTTATTTTATTAAAGAGAACGTTGTTCATGTGGTGATAATTTATCACCTTCAAAAACAACATGCTCTCTTCTTCCATTTATACCTTCAATCTGGTCATGAAACCATTTTTATGGTTGAACCAGAATGTTTTATATGTATGATGTTCTATTTTAAGTTCTGGAAATAATCTATGGCCATACTACTAAGTGAAAAATTAAAATGAGTTGGTTGTGATCCAAAAACCTCTCAAATTAGCCCAAATAATCTTCATTTAATTCTTATCTAATAAATCGGCCACATGGATCTAATATAACTCATTATAAAATCATCCAAGCTTCTGTAATATCATTAATTACATGTAATAACAGTTCTGGATGTTTAACCATGATCTACCCAAACATAAAATTAAGAATACAAGTGGACCGCTCAAGAAAACCATGAAAAAGAACGTCCCCGATCAATGTTTTTAAACTCTATAAGTCATCCAAAGGAGCATAATATGAAATAATAAAACCAGAATGAACCCTATTAATGTATAAAAGGTTCTAGAATTTCTAATTACTGAATATAATGTCATTATACAGGACATTAAAGAGAAGGAGGCATTCGAGTACAAGGTAAGGGGAAATCTCGAACCCGATTTTCTTCCTTCGGGTTCTCCCTCTTTCACTCCATTTTTGATATGGTTACTCCTCAAAGGTCTTTTGTTAATCTTTTCCTTTACTTTTCTGGGATATACATGTTTGTCACTGGTTTTTATGTCCATCAAAATGTTTTCCAAAATAACTCTTCTTTCAAGATCTCACATTTTACCTCTCATTCAAGGTTGATGGTTCTTATACCAAGTATGTTGTTCCCTCTTTCTTTTGGGAACCCAAAGCTTATGAATGTGTTATTATGAGATGAAACCCATTCCTTTCCATGGGTTATTTATGTACCTGTTTGATATGTGTTCTTTGTGGCAAGCATGATAATGATAATGTTATGATGTGACGGGTGCGCCCGGAATTATATAGCGCAATATGAATGTTTAAATGTGACGGGTGCGCCCGGAATTATATAGCGCTCCAATGCATTGGGTAAAGTGATGAATCTCATGAGTAAATTTGGAATTATGCGTGAACATGATGCTAGCTTTGTTCACAATTATGTGTGGTAGTTAACCACTAAGACATGATGTTACATTTTTATGCTTTGCCACATTTCAAGTTTATTGTTTATGCTCCTCTCACGTTCAAGATCTTCTTCCTATGTCATGATTATGTTCACCCCATGCTATATTGTTCTTATCTATCCTCTTACTGGGCTTTTAGCTCACCCATTTTGATGTATATCCTCAGGTGGCTACATGTACTAAGGAGAGGACAAGTGCTACTAAGAAGCTATACAAGAAGAAATTAAATGAATTTTTATGCTTGATGTTGTACTTGTTATGTGTAGTCCTAGTTTGCCCAAGACACTAAACCTATGTATCCTCCATGTGTAATACTATTATGTTGTTTATCTTTGAAATGATGTAATAGTAATGTATGAAAAGGCTGGGTCGTTATAGTTGGTATCAAAGGAAAGGTTTAGTTAATTTGGGAATTAGGATTAGTGAACCCTAAAGAAAACCTCTAGCATGAGACTAAGTACAAATATGCACACAAGTAGATTTACCTAGGGATCCCATATGTTATGTTTTTGGTATAATTGTTTAAAAGGATAAGTTATTCATGACTTGTTTACTTATGTTTTGTTCTAACCTTTTCTATTTTAGAAAATGGTGGGAACCAGGAGAAATCAGGCCAACAACTCTTGTGAAGGCCAATGCAACGATTGCCCGAATGACATCCCCAATGATTTTGGAGGTGGAGTTCAAAACTTCATGACGATGCTTACCCAATTATCCCGGGTTATGAATAATAACCATAATAATGGGGAGCGTCCTCCTTCACCAAAGAGGGAGCAGCTAGCTATCGAAAGTTTTATGCGGCAACGACCACCGACGTTTTGTGGATCTTCTGATCCACTAGTTGCGGAACAGTGGGTCAACTCCATGGAGAAGATCTTTTCTGTTCTTCACTGTTCCGAGACAGAGAAGGTGACTCTAGCCGTTTATCGTCTAGATGGAGAAGCTGATCAATGGTGGGCTTTGATTAAGAACACCAAGCCAAGGGAAGAAATTGAAGAGATGGAATGGGAAGACTTTAAGATAATGTTTCTTAATAAGTACTTCCCACGAACTCTTCGCACAAAGATGGAGAGAGAATTCATAGAGCTCAAGCAAAAAGAAGGAGAATCTGTCACAACCTATGAAGCAAATTTCACAAGGCTCGCAAGGTATGCTTCGGGTTTTGTTATCAACAATGATAGCAAAATTGATAGATTCTTTAGTGGATTAAAACCACATCTTCGAAAAGCTCTTGCAATTCGAGACTTTGGGAGTTATGAAGAAGTTGTTCGGTGTGCTCTCAAAGTTGAGATGGAGTTTGGAGAATGGTCCCATGGCTATGGTGATAGGAAAAGAAAGATGGAGTTTCAAGCTGGTGGATCTAGTGATAAAGATGGGAAGAAAACACAACGACCCACTTGCCAAAAATGTGGGAAGTTGCACAGTGGGAACTGCCTCAAAGGGACGGGGAAATGCTTCAAGTGTGGGAAAGAAGGACACCTAGCTCACGAGTGTCGAAGAGACATGAAGAGGAAGGATAATGTAGCCGATGAAAGGAGAGAACCACTCGTGGTTCAATGCTACAACTGTAAGGAGCTAGGGCACTATTCAAACCAGTGCACTAAACCTCGAGCTTTCGAGGGTAATCTGCGCCAACAACCACCAAAGCCAAAGGAACAAGGGAAGACTTATGCCATCACTACTGCGGAGGTGGAACATGATAATGAAGTCGTACAAGGTACACTTCCTATTCACTCAAGAATGGCAAAAGTCTTATTTGATTCTGGTTCTACGCATTCCTTTATATCTTGCAAGTTTGCTAGAACTATAGAATCGAAGCCCCGGAACCTTGAAGTAGAGATATCTGTAAAAACACCAAGTGGTGCAATCATTGCAACCCAAGTGTTTGATTCTTCTCCTATTGACGTATGTGGGAAGATTCTTCCGGCAAATCTCGTAATACTTCCCTTGGTGGAATTCGACGCTATAATGGGAATGGATTGGCTCTCGTTATATAGAGCACATATCAACTGTCGGGAAAAGGAAATACATTTTCGTATTCCGAACCATCCCATGCTCCTCTACAAATGCAAGGAAGATCATGAATCTCCTTTGAGAGATCCTTCAATGGTGTGGGTGATGATTCCCTATGAAGAAGCATACCTCTCCCAAATGATTGAGTCAAAGGAAAGTTCCAACCTTGAGGAAATGCCCATCGTAAGGGAATACGGCGATGTATTTCCCGAAGAGTTACCCGGAATTCCCCCGGATCGTGAGGTAGAGTTCTCAATTGAACTCATACCCGGAGCTACTCCTATCTCGAAGTGCCCCTATAGGATGGCTCCTATCGAACTGGAGGAGTTAAAGAAGCAGCTGCAAGAGCATCTTGACAAAGGGTTCATACGCCCTAGTGCATCACCTTGGGGTGCGCCAGTGCTCTTCGTGAAGAAGAAGGATGGTACCATGCGGCTGTGTATCGATTATCGGGAACTCAACAAGATCACCATAAAGAACAAGTATCCTCTCCCAAGGATTGATGACTTGT
Source organism: Viscum album (assembly GCA_963277665.1). NCBI lineage: Eukaryota > Viridiplantae > Streptophyta > Magnoliopsida > Santalales > Viscaceae > Viscum > Viscum album. The sequence goes on from OY728150.1 coordinate 528,983,010, forward strand.
TCGATCAGTTAAGAGGAGCTCAATACTTCTCAAAGGTGGATCTTCGTTCTGGATATCATCAAGTAAAGGTGAAGAAGGAAGATATTCAGAAGACTGCCTTCCGTACAAGGTATGGGCACTATGAGTTTTTGGTGATGCCCTTCGGACTTACTAATGCCCCTGCAATCTTCATGGATTTGATGAATAGAGTCTTTAGACATTACCTCGACAAATTTGTGGTAGTGTTTATTGATGATATTCTCATTTACTCCAAGAGTAAGGAGGAACATGAAGAACATCTAAGACTTGTGTTGGCGACATTGAGAAAGGAGAAGTTGTACGCCAAGTTCAGCAAGTGTGACTTTTGGATGAATCAAGTCACGTTCTTGGGACATGTGATCACAAGCGAGGGAATTTCTGTGGACCCTTCAAAGACAAAGGCGATTGAAGAATGGCCCAGGCCCTCTAGTGTCACAGAAATCCGTAGTTTTCTTGGATTAGCTGGGTACTACAGACGTTTTGTGAGAAACTTCTCACGATTGTCAAGCCCACTAACTAAGTTAACAAGGAAAGGGGTAAAGTATGTATGGACGGAAGAATGTGAGGGAAGCTTCAAGGAGCTAAAGAGAAGGCTGATCACTGCACCTGTACTCACACTACCAAAAAGTGGAGAATGTTTTGTGATATACAGTGATGCTTCAAAGAAAGGCTTGGGTTGTGTACTCATGCAAAATGATAATGTGATAGCCTACGCCTCACGACAGTTGAAGATCCATGAGCAGAACTACCCGACGCATGATCTAGAGCTGGCAGCCGTGATTTTTGCCTTGAAAATCTGGCGGCACTACCTTTATGGTGAGAAGTGTGACATATACACCGACCACAAGAGCCTAAAGTATATATTCACACAAAAGGAGCTCAACATGCGTCAAAGGAGATGGTTAGAGCTAATCAAGGATTACGATTTCTCTATTCACTATCATCCTGGAAAGGCGAACAAGGTAGCTGATGCTCTAAGCAGGAAAGAACCTGCTACTCTATCCATGTTGAGGATTGAGAAAGACCCTATCTTCTTGGATATGCAAAGGATGGATTTGGGAATCGTAAGGGCAGGGGATACATCCTACCTTGCCCAAATGATTGCGCAACCATCCATCCAACAGAAGATCAAGGAAGCACAAAGGGATGATGTGGAGATACAAAAGAGGGTGAATGCAGTAAAGGAAGGGAAGCTGCAAGAGTTCCATATCGACGATGATGGTGTGATCCGGTTTGGAACGCGGATTTGTGTGCCTTCATCACCCGAAATAAAGAAGGAGCTATTGGATAATGCACATAGCTCAACTTTCTCTATTCATCCTGGAAGCACCAAGATGTATCGTGATCTCCGAGAACACTTCTGGTGGGATAACATGAAGAAGGAGATTGCAGAATATATATCAAGGTGCTTGGTGTGTCAGCAAGTTAAAGCTGAGCGGCAAAAGTCCAAAGGTATGATGCAGCCGTTGCCTATACCCATGTGGAAATGGGAAAATGTCACTATGGACTTTGTCATGGGCCTCCCGAAAACGTCAAGAGGAAATAATGCGATATGGGTTGTGGTTGACCGACTCACCAAGACTGCCCATTTTATCGCTATTCGGGAAGACCTCTCACTTGAACAACTTGCAAGGATATATGTGAAGGAAGTAGTGAGGTTGCACGGTGTTCCACTCTCGATTGTCTCTGACCGTGATCCAAGGTTCACTTCTAAATTTTGGAGGAGCCTTCAACATGCTTTGAGTACTGAATTAAACTTCAGCACGGCCTATCACCCCCAAACTGATGGCCAGTCTGAAAGGACTATTCAGACACTTGAAGATATTCTAAGATCATGCTCTCTTGAATTCAAAGGTGGATGGGATCAGCACCTTCCATTGGTTGAGTTCTCATACAACAATAGCTTCCACTCGAGTATTCAGATGGCTCCGTATGAAGCTCTTTATGGGAAGCGATGTAGAACTCCAACCTGTTGGGATGAAGTTGGAGAACGAAAACTACTTGGTCCCGATCTTGTTCAAGAGATGACAGAGAAGGTTCAAGTCATCCAGAAACATATCAAAGCTGCTCAAAGTCGGCAAAAGAGCTATGCTGACAATCGTCGAAGGGACTTGGAGTTTGACGTTGGAGATAAAGTCTTCCTTCGAATATCTCCATGGAAGAGAGTCATGCGATTCGGGAAGAAAGGGAAGCTAAGCCCAAGGTACATTGGCCCCTTTGAGATCCTTGATCGTATAGGAGCCGTGGCCTATCGTCTGGCACTTCCACCGAATATGACTCAAGTTCATGACGTGTTTCACGTATCACTACTGAGGAAGTACATTCCAGACCCCTCACATGTACTAAACTCAGAGGTGGTACAGTTGGAAGATGATCTCTCATATGAGGAGCAACCGGTAAAAATTCTGGACCGAAGTGATAAGGTTCTACGCAACAAGACAACCCGCCTTGTCAAAGTGTTGTGGAGGAACCAAAAGTTTGAGGAAGCAACTTGGGAACCGGAAGAGGCAATGAAGGAGAAGTACCCTCACCTGTTTGTGTAAAGTGAAATTTCGAGGGCGAAATTTCTTAAGGGGGGAAGAATGTAACGACCCAAAGTTTTTCAATAGAAAATTCCCTTCTTTTATCTATGTCATAAAAACACAAAATAATGAACTACTAAGTAATAAGTGACCTTTAAACATAATTTTGTCAACCCTATGTTTGGAATTTTAAAAATACGGCATACACGGTTGTTCTCAAGATAGTTTTTGGAGTCTAATGAAACAAAAATAATTTTTGGTGAATAGTAACCTACCCTTATGAATAGTAACCTACCCTTATGAATAGTAATATGAACCTTATGAATAGTAAATAAGAGTAACATTACCTATGAATAATAAAATAAAATTTAGACATCATAGAAGGTGATAATTTGACCTTAGTAAACGTTTTTTTGGTATTTTATAAGTCATAAATAATTAATTATAATTAATTAATTAATTTAAAAGAATATTTATTTTCCTGAAATATATTCATAAATTATTGAATCAATGTCTAGTAGTTTTAGATAATTTTATAAGACCCTAAGTAATTTTTGAAAGAATTGTAAAATCAGTTTTAATTTTAAAAACTGTTTTTTTTTAAAGTAAATTATGATTTTAATTAAATATTAAATTAATAATATTTAGAAAATTATTTTTGAAAAATGGACTTCATTTTTGGATTCTACACGTCGAAAAATGGTTGGGGTAAAATTTTGGGATTTTTCTAAGATACTTGAATTTTTGATGAATAGTGGAATCCGATAATTCACAATAAAAGCTAAATAATGCATTAATTGAGTCATTGCTGATGTTCTGCTGATGTAAGCCCACTTGGTTCGGGATTACATTATAAAATTATTATTCTTGGTCATCCAAGACTCACTATTCCTTGTCCTTGGTGGAATTAATAAACTAATCAATTTAATATTAAGAAAACCCCTCTCCCCTCCACTATAAAAGCCACCCTTCACTCCCTCTTTTCCTCACACCTCTCAAGCTCCAAGCCTTCTCTAAATTCTGCCCAAACACCTTCCCTAGCTCATCCCCCACGTCCAAAATCTTCTGGTCTCATCAAAAGACCAAGCCTAGCTTCCTTAAAGAGGAACTCAAGAGGAGGATTCTAAAGGTAATTTCTCTCCCTCTTCTCCTTTAATTTTCTTTCAAGTCCAAGTTCCTTTCTTGATCTCCATCTATCTATCTTCATCCAAATTGTTTTGTAAATCCAGTATTATACTGTAATATTATGATTCTAATGTTATATTATATCACCTCTCACCCTTTCCCCCTTCCTTTTATTTTATTAAAGAGAACGTTGTTCATGTGGTGATAATTTATCACCTTCAAAAACAACATGCTCTCTTCTTCCATTTATACCTTCAATCTGGTCATGAAACCATTTTTATGGTTGAACCAGAATGTTTTATATGTATGATGTTCTATTTTAAGTTCTGGAAATAATCTATGGCCATACTACTAAGTGAAAAATTAAAATGAGTTGGTTGTGATCCAAAAACCTCTCAAATTAGCCCAAATAATCTTCATTTAATTCTTATCTAATAAATCGGCCACATGGATCTAATATAACTCATTATAAAATCATCCAAGCTTCTGTAATATCATTAATTACATGTAATAACAGTTCTGGATGTTTAACCATGATCTACCCAAACATAAAATTAAGAATACAAGTGGACCGCTCAAGAAAACCATGAAAAAGAACGTCCCCGATCAATGTTTTTAAACTCTATAAGTCATCCAAAGGAGCATAATATGAAATAATAAAACCAGAATGAACCCTATTAATGTATAAAAGGTTCTAGAATTTCTAATTACTGAATATAATGTCATTATACAGGACATTAAAGAGAAGGAGGCATTCGAGTACAAGGTAAGGGGAAATCTCGAACCCGATTTTCTTCCTTCGGGTTCTCCCTCTTTCACTCCATTTTTGATATGGTTACTCCTCAAAGGTCTTTTGTTAATCTTTTCCTTTACTTTTCTGGGATATACATGTTTGTCACTGGTTTTTATGTCCATCAAAATGTTTTCCAAAATAACTCTTCTTTCAAGATCTCACATTTTACCTCTCATTCAAGGTTGATGGTTCTTATACCAAGTATGTTGTTCCCTCTTTCTTTTGGGAACCCAAAGCTTATGAATGTGTTATTATGAGATGAAACCCATTCCTTTCCATGGGTTATTTATGTACCTGTTTGATATGTGTTCTTTGTGGCAAGCATGATAATGATAATGTTATGATGTGACGGGTGCGCCCGGAATTATATAGCGCAATATGAATGTTTAAATGTGACGGGTGCGCCCGGAATTATATAGCGCTCCAATGCATTGGGTAAAGTGATGAATCTCATGAGTAAATTTGGAATTATGCGTGAACATGATGCTAGCTTTGTTCACAATTATGTGTGGTAGTTAACCACTAAGACATGATGTTACATTTTTATGCTTTGCCACATTTCAAGTTTATTGTTTATGCTCCTCTCACGTTCAAGATCTTCTTCCTATGTCATGATTATGTTCACCCCATGCTATATTGTTCTTATCTATCCTCTTACTGGGCTTTTAGCTCACCCATTTTGATGTATATCCTCAGGTGGCTACATGTACTAAGGAGAGGACAAGTGCTACTAAGAAGCTATACAAGAAGAAATTAAATGAATTTTTATTCTTGATGTTGTACTTGTTATGTGTAGTCCTAGTTTGCCCAAGACACTAAACCTATGTATCCTCCATGTGTAATACTATTATGTTGTTTATCTTTGAAATGATGTAATAGTAATGTATGAAAAGGCTGGGTCGTTATAGTTTCTATTAATATTAGTTAAATGTTATTTAAATTAAATGGTTGGTAGAAATATTATTCTCCGGATCGAGATGTGATATTTATTCTATATTTATTGATAACAAATATTAAATAAATATTTATTTACAAGGAAATTATTTAATTACATGGATAAATAAAATATTTTTTATCTATTATTATTCGCAAGGTAATAAATAATAAATTATTTATTAATAAATAATTTATTTAATTACATGAAAATTAAAAAAAATTATTTTATTCGTCAGACTGTGAATATAATATTTATTTATTTATTGAATGAATAATATTTATCTCTCATTATCCACAAGGTAATAAATAATTATTTCTGAAAAATAATTTATTTAATTATGAAAATGTTATTTTTTTTATTTTCTAGAATGTAAATATAATATTTATTTATTATATTTAAATATTTATTCAAAAATTCAATAAATTTCAAGGAGGATGAATGAAACCAATTATTGGTACGATGATAAATATTTATTTACGAGACTTTGAATAATATTTATCATTATGTAGGTTAGTGCACGCCATTAAATAAAATAATAATATTATTATTTTACATGGCATGATGTTCATTATGAGTTTAATATATTATTAAGGGGCTTTGTTCAAATAATTAATATGAAACCCTAACCCTAGTTCTATAAATAGATAATTATGAGAATTGTGAGAGGTTGGTAATTGTGCTCAATATTCTCCTCCCTAGAGAATTATCTTTCAATGAAGAACATCTATAGGGTTTTCTCTCAAGCTTGAGAGATTCTTCCATTCTTATTAACTTCATCTCAAGATGGAAAGATCAAGATACGATCCTTCCCTACTGAAGTGATCATGGTCTTGATCAAGGGAGAAAGGCAAGATGATCAGTACTGTTGTGCTAGCACCCAAAGTACCATTGATGACATTCAAAGATCAAAGAAGCACATGTGGATCACCACTAAAGGGGCTCTACTTTGGTCCCTCATCATCAAAATGAAAATACAACCAATCATCATTTAAATGATCAACACCTGAATCTAATAAAGAACTCAAGATAAAGGTATTTCTTCCCGCTATTAAATTAATTATAAATTAATGTGAAAAAGATATTATTTCATGGTTCTAGTGAAAACCATCTGTCAAAAATTTTCAGAAAAATTTCATTATTCACGACATTAATCATAATATAAATTACATATTATCCATTAAATCCAACAAAATCTAAGTTTTCCATATCCCCAAGAGGCACTTCCACTGCATTAAGAACTTACAAGTGGTATCATAGTCGACATGTACAATTAATAATTATTTATTGATTGTTGATTGTTCACATGTTCTAATAGTTAGTTTTCATTTCATGAAATTCATTCTTATAATATTATTGTTGATATCTATTATGCCAATCTTCATTTATTGATCATATAAACCATATATAGTTACTATTTAATGAAGAACACCCAAAAAATCCATCTGGAGGTGTTGGAGATTCTAGCTAGATAGTACAGGAATACACAACATGTAGTTCGTAAGTACGCGTTGTGTACCCCAGTAAATTACACCAAAAAAACTATGGTTTCTATGATTCTTTATGGAATAAATACATGTGTATGTATTAAAAAAATCCTCATATCAACTATAACAGGCCGACACACGACGTATCGGATTTCACATTGTGTAACTGGGTTACACGTTGTACAATCCACATGTTTTTGTGGTGTAAAATGAATTTTCAAATACACATTGTGTATTAATTACATCACATATAAGGAATGAAATCTATGTAATAAGAAGGTTAAACCACATGTAATAGATTTACACATCATGTACTTAAAAAATGTCCATGAAAAATATACGCACAGTTCCTAGACATGTATCACTGACATATGATGAGTGAAATTCATGGCGTTTAGATGGATGTACATGCTATGTACCAAACCTGTTTACATGTATAATTACAAATAAATTTATTACACCAAAAAACTCATCAATATGTGTTCCATGGGTCATTTATTAAACCGTACATGCCATATGATTGGATTTATATCATATGAAATGCTTAATTAATTTCTGTGTAAAATTATGAACTATGTACTGTATATAGTCGTACTACGTCAACTACTTCACATGCATTAAAACTAGTACACACAATTTTAATTAACTTGTGTTCCATTTTTTATTTATTTATGTGTACATTCCATGTAATTATGTGAAAAAACATGTATGTTATATTATACATGAGTAGATTGTATATGATCTCAATTCATGTCGAGTTGTTAGAACATGTACTCATGAAGTTTATTTTTAGTAAAATTAGTGTAATTATTTTATTAAAATATTAAATAATATCAATTTATTTAATTTATTTAAAATCAAATAGAATGGGTATCTCTATGAAAAATTATATGGAGATTAAGATAAATTAAATTGATTGATTAATCAAATAATTAATTAGATTAATTTGATTGCATTTTATCCTAATAAAATAATGAATCTAAATGAATGTTAGATAGTTATTTTTAAAATTGATATACAACACACAAGTGGATGATCATGATATTATACTAACTTGTGTATCTATGTGGATTAATTTAATTTAATTAACACATAGTTTTTTTTTCAATTAATGTTATTAAATTAGAGTGATCGCCTACGAGTCATCCTCCCCTCCTTATTATGCATAGACCTGCATCTCCATAGTTTCTTTTATGTAAATACCCTTATAGTTCCCTTCACTTTCATGTGAAGTAAAATCATTGTATGGATAGAGCTCCCATGTACTAGGAGTTGGTTTAATATGGATCTGATGTGAAACCAAACCAATGAGATACGTAGGATAGAGGTGGGATACTACAACTCAAGCTCAGACTAGCTCAAGGATTTTTTCCCTAAGGTTAATGGTTTGTTTATTGTCTATTAAATAAAAAACAATGAGTAAAATCTCATGATCATTCCATAATTTATTTATTATATTAATTTCTGATCCATGATTTATTTTATAGATACAAGAGCACAATCATATATATAAATGGATTAATATACAAATATGTTATTAAAATAAAAAGTATCTTGCGTAAATATTTTATTAGTACATGTTTAATCACTTAAGTAAAATTCAATTACTATTAACATGAAATTTAAATAGATAAAATAATAATGTTTACACATAATAAGCAAAACTTAATAAAATATCAAGTAATACTACTATTGGAGTTGGTTCCCTAGAACCATCTTTTATATAATTTATGATTACTTGTACTCAAGGTTTTGAATAATTAATAATGTTTTATCACATCATGATTGTTATTTTATGTTTCATAGTATGTGATAATTCTATAAGTGTACATGTAACATTGAAAGGCCATAACATTTCCCCACTATGATGTGAAGATAGAAGTTCCATGAAAATATACTTAAAGATATATTCTATGGCCGAATGATATCATTTGATGGGACACAAATGATATAGGTTATTTGGGGTAGGGGGCTCATAAGTCATTGAGAATTATTCTCATGAAGTTCGTCCCTGATAATGTCAATAAAGGATATTATGATAACTTAACACACTAGTAGGAAATCCACATTTATATATATCATTGGTTATTCCTATATGTGGATGTGTGTAATTTTCCTTATAATTCAATATTATCATTAATACATATCATGAGTCATGTAATTTGATGTATAACAGTATCCTATGATGACATATGTTTGTCGTGAAGTTGGGTTTGTTAGATACGTCATAATTGATATCTTATTAATGAATAACGTGAGTAAGGATTTAACCCTTCCATTTAAACACAAAAGTCAACATCTCATACCCTTTGATGAGAATAGATATTCCTAATCAAGTCAATGTCCATGGTGGTTTTATCAAAAAGTTCATTTCTAGGAAGTCAAAGAAAGAGACATCAAACACATAGTTTGATGACATTAACATGCAACTATATTGATTATAGATATAGAGATAAATGGATTATATTACACAATGTATTCTCATAGGCGGTTACATTTCATTGCGAAATTAACTTCATTATCTATGAGATCCTTGGAATGTTGCTAGACACTAACCATAGACTTTAGGTAGTATAGCCTAATGCCACTAAAAAAGGTGCCTAGATGGCCACATACTATGTGTATTTAGAAGCCTAGTTAAATTCTATATGAATTTAAAATGTTGGATAAATATCATTCCCATATATTTTTTAATAATTATTCTTGTTAGTTTGATCACAAATATTCAATCACCAGTTATTTGAGAGAATATATATGTGAATTGAATATTTAATAGGTTTTTATTCATCAAGTAATTATTTATTTAATTATTATAATACATAATATTCATTTATTATGGTTTATTCACAAGGTAGAAAAATATTTATTTAATTAGTTATGTGAATATTTAATAAATATTTATTCACCAATTTAGTGAATATAATATTTATATACTTACCATTGAATAATGTAGTGATATTTATTTAATTATTTAAATAATCATTATTCAAGGATTAATAAATATTGAGGAAGACTGATAGACAGAGTTTGATGGTCTGAAAAGAAATGACATATTAAATATTTTTTTAATAAATATTAATTTATTAATTCAAGAAAATAATTTTTTATTTTTTCCATGAGTTTAGCATATGTTAAGTAAATAAAAATAAAAATAAAAATAATATTTTAACATGGGGTTTGTCAGGGATTAAGAAAACAATAAGGGCATCTATGAAATTATTATTTTCCAACCCTTATACCATTTAAACTCGATTGTATCATTTTCCAAATAGAAGAGTGTCACATTCCAGTTTTGTGCATAAAAAGTTCTAGAGAGGATTATCTCGAGACATACAAATCTCTCCCCTAGAATTCTATGAAGAACACAAAACAATTCTTTTCCCATACCATAATGAATTCTTCTTACCTTTAAGGATTTCATTACGATTAATAGTGATCATCAAAAGTGTTAAATCCATTCATGTTAGCATCTAGAGGATTCTATAGGGACGATCGAAAGTTCGTGAAACATGTGTGGATCACTGTTAGAGTGAATCTCTCGATTTGTAATAACCCAAAATTTTATCAATGGAAACCCCTTCTTATAATTATGCCACAAAATCACATAGAGAACACAATATGAACTTTATAAATGACGAATGAATGAAATAGGAGGTATTTCTAGAAGTTAAAGAACCTATACCAATGGAATAGTAACTTGACCATTGGAATAGTAACATGACCATTAGGAATAGTAATCTGGCCAATAGAATAGTAACATCACCTATGAAAGTATAAATAAAATTTAGGTATCTTATGAATGAATTAATGATATATTTTTATCATAGTATAAGTAAATAGATTTTTTTAAAATGATAATTTATGTGTTGGTATTTTTATAAAACATAAATGTTTATTTATAATTTTATAATTAATATCATGATTTAGAAGAAAATATATTTTAAAAAAATGTATTCATAAATTAATATTTTCTTGTCTTATGATTATAAGATAATATTATAAAACCTCAATTAAATTTTCAAAGTATCCTAAAATATATTATAATTTTAAAATTGGCATTTTTCGAACAAATGATGATTTTAGTTAAAAATTAAAATTATCATTTTTAGAAAATTATTTTCATTAAATGGAGTTCATTTTTGAATTCTACACATAAAAAAATGGTCAGGGTGAAATTTTTGTATTTTTCCAAAATAGTTGAATTTATGGTGAATAGTTAAATACGGTAATTTTTGGTATATGACATTATAATTTAAATTCACTATTTTTTGATTAATAATTGATATAAACACCATAATCTCAAAATATCCTTCATTATTTAATATATTTAGTAATAAGGTTCAAACTATTCATAGTTGTAATGTCCTGGAATTCCATGTATTTTTTTTAAAATTATATGGGATCGTTTCAAGACCAGACGCTCAGACGACACTTGATTCCATGGCCCGGTGAACCCTAAACAATTGTTTGAACTTTTTTTTAAAGTTTATTTAAAATAACACACTTTTATGATTTTAGAAACTTCTAAATGGGTGCCTGGATTAAAAATATGAGGGCACCGTTGCGTCTAGAATGACGACTAAACCTAAGAAAGGACTTAACCTCGAACGATGCGGGTCAAGGGAAAAAGTTAGTTTTTGGACTTTTTAATTTTTTTTATTAGAATAATTTATTATGGAAAAATAAAATAAACATAAAATTTTATTTTATTTTCAATTTTGAATTCATTGCAATGTAACGGCGTTGCAACCTGAGCATAACTGAAATGCTATTTCATTTATGAAACAACGTAACGACGCTGCAATGCAATGTAACAAAAACGCTGAAACATGTTTTCTACCTTTAATGGATTGAATGGAGACCAATCGTTGGCACAATGAATAATTTCTCTGAATCCTTGGAGATTTGGTGTTGGAGAGCGATGATCGGTGAATGGCCGCCAATGACGGATTGTGAAGCGATGAACATAGCGGTGTGATCTTCACCAACAAACGATCCGACTTCGAGGTAGGGTGTCTTTTGATTAATTTTTCTTTCCATATTTTAAAATATCCATGATGAATGTGAATCATTCGATGAACACAATGATTCACAGATTGTGTGTGCTTTTGCGAGAAGATTTTGATCTCGAGGCTTTGATTTGGGGATTATCTATGTTAGAATTCTTAAATCCCCCTCTCAAATCGTTTTTGAATTCTAACGCAGAGCATTTGGATCGACACAAACAAGGCTTGGATCCCTCCATCATGGTGTTCTTGTTTTCTGTGTGATCGAACCTCTGGATCGAGCAATACAATCTTGAGTTTGTAGTAGGGACGAAGACAACCCGAGGATCCCGAATACGCTCATGAATCAGAAAACAGACCATCGGAGCGGACCCAGTGGCCCGTGGAAGAGACCGCCAATGGCATGATACATTGAAGGACAAGGCCCACAACATCCGAGTGCGGGCGGTGATCAGGGGCTGTCGGCAGAAGCCAGCGGCAGTGGCGCACAAAGTGGGGGCCCGCGGCATCCTGCCGCGGGTGGTGGATCAAGCTGCTAGCAAAGGCCAACAACAATGCACATGGACACGTTAGTTGCGCGGTCTAGCTAGACCGTGACACCGATGGACCCCATGGGGACCCACGGGGTGTTCGGAAGACACAGTTCTCCCGCCGTGTCTCGGTTGGAGCAGCCCGACCCCCTCAAAGTGGACCGGGTAGGAGGATATGGTCCACCCCGGGCAGCCCAGTGGGCTAAACTCATGGAAGCCCAGTGGGCCAGACCTGCAACCCAGCCAGTCCGGGCCGGGCCCAGCAGCTCGGATCAGACCTGGACCCAACCGGCCCCTTTTTACTAAAACATCCATAACTTCCAAACCGTGCGTCTGATTGGAAATCCGTTTTAGGAATTAGGACCCTCAAGATGAGAAGACCCTTTTGACATACTCTAAGTGAGTTTTCATGGAAGTTGTGACATGCCAGATGGATTGAGTTAGATTCTCTTGGAATCAAGCACACTGTGAGCGGAAATCCTACGACTGACTATGATGTGAAGGAAGAGACGAGATGACCTCAGTGGCCCAGTAGTCAAGAGAACCTCAGTGGACCAAAAGATGAGCGGGCCTTAGTGGCCCGATAGATGAGTGGAACTGAGTGACCTAACAGAAGAGCGAAACTCAGTGGCCTGAGAGATGAGCGGACCTCAGTGGCCTGGTAGAAGAGTGGAACTCAGTAGCCCAGTAGCTGAGAGGACCTATGTGGACTGACAGACAAGTAGAACTTAGTGTCCCGGTAGCTGAGCGGACCTTAGTGGCCCAGAAGATGAGCAGACCTTAGTGGCCCGGTAGCCGAGCAGACCTCAGTGGCCCTACAGATGAGTTGACCTCAGTGGCCCGGTATCCGAGCGAACCTCAGTGGCCTATAAGACAAGAAGACCTCAGTGAATCATCAGAAATGAATCCCTCAATAGTACAAATGTTCAGCTTTACGACTGCTAATCTTGCTTACTATACTTTAGGTCATACCTGTGTGAGATGTCCATTACTTCATGTGTGCTTTCCATTTTTTATTTTCTTTGTGGTTTGGGGTCCCTACTGAGTATTGTGTTACTCACCCGTACACGGGATTCGCCTGGATGTGTTGTGTCTTGTGAAGAAGACCTACGCTTTGATAGAGACCTTGGTGGTCCAGGACCAGGAGGTACCTAGCGAGATCAGACAGGCGAGGCATACTCCTATGACTTCTGGAAGCTACTCTTCACCTACCCTTCATGCAGGGTTTTCTGTAGACGGATTACTAGATACATTGTACTAACTTGTTTACATCTTGTATTTTGTTGGGTTTGTATTCTATCCCATTTTACTTACAACTTGTACCTATACTCTCAGTGGTTGTTTTCATGGTATGAATGTTTTCCTTTTTAGAATTTTGGGCTAGGGTTGTGAGTGTGCGTGTATACAAGTACTCAGAAAATGCCTCTAACTTGCAAGATAATGACTTCGACACTAGTTTCCAGCCCCTGGCCTTCGAGAGGTGGGATTGGGGTGGTCACGACATGAGCCCTGGGGAATGGGTCATGAAAAATTACTATCATAGAGAGGTTTGTTCTACCTTAAAGACTGAGAGTCTGTGGTTTTATTTTGGGTAAATAATGTTGAATGTTTCGAGTTCGAATTTTAGACTCAGGGAGTCCATTGTTGGTATGACAACCGACATATGCATACATAAGGACCCTAAATTTTACTTTTTGACTCAATATATGAAACCACTGGTTACATGCATCATATAGAATTTTGAGTGTTTCCTCATGTACTTCTTGAGTCAGCTCACCAGGTATTACCTATTGACTATGGTTCATCTTGATCTGTTTCAGGATGCTACCATGCAGACAACCAGTGAGGATTCTAATGCATTACCATGAGGATGGTATGCCCCGTGATAAGGAATTAGTACAGGGACCGGTACTGGAGATGGACCCACTGGGAGGTGCACCAGCATTTCCACCACCCTTTGGCTAGAAGTTTCTACCAGCACTACTAGTAGAGGACGCACGTAGGCTCAGTGCCTTACACAAGTTCTAAAGGTAGAGACTTCCCAGGTTTAGGGGTGACACTGATCCCCAAGTGGAAGAGGATTGGATCGAGGTGGTCATGCGAGTCTTCTGTCTGATGAGGATGCCTCTCGACCAGATGAATATCTTAGCAACGAGCCTTCTTTAGGGCTCAATGGAGAGATGGTGAAGCTTGACGATCCAGACACATGATGACGCGACCCTCACCAGGACAAACTTTGAGAACCTCTTCATAGAGGAGTTCATTCCAATGACGTTGTGCTCAATGTGCATACAAGAGCTGCTGCACCTACAATAGGGTGTCATTATAGTATCAAAGTACTCAACGAGATTCATTAATCTTTCTCGCTACTCCACGGACATGGTGCGAGACCTTTTCTTCAGGGCTCGAGCTTTTGAGCAGGGGATACAATGGGAGATCAGGGCATCCATGGTATCTCTTAGCATCCCTACTCAAACTGGGGTGATGAAGCAAGCCCTACGAATGGAGAGCTTCTTGGAAGAGCAGATGCCAGCAATATGAGATACCAGTAGACCTCGGGCGGCGGAGTCTTTGGATGTGGGTAGCATGCAGCAGACATGGGGACAAGTGGGCCAAAAGTTTTTGGGGGATGACCCCAGGATGTAGGATTGGCAGTACAAGACCCCTAGGGTGGAGGGAGTCGTCATAGGGGCATATTGTGATACTCATGCGATGGGTAGGGGCACATGGCTCATGATTACCCGACTCACCATGCAGATGACCGGCAGATGGTCAAGGGACCACTGAGGTAGAGGTTTAAGTGGGGTTCTCTCCAAGGTAGAGGACATGGAAGGGGAGCTAGCAGAGCAGTAGGCAGTGGGCAGAGGTTTGATGTGTTACCAGCACCACCCCTAGGTGGTCTACCATGGGATCTACGAGCTGGTGGATAAGGTTGAGGCTAGCTACAGGTGATGGAGGCCTATAACCACAACGCTCCACAGATGATTAGAGGTACAATTTGTGTCTTCTATACCTTAGTTGTATCTCTTATAGACACGTGTTCTATCCACTCTTTCCTTTCTATATACCATGTTCAGAGATAGAATATTCTGATGGAGTCGTTGCCTCAATACTTATTATTAGAGAAACCCACGGGAGGGGATTCGATGATTAAACACTGGTGCTGATAGTGTGATCTTACTCTAGGAGTCGAGAGATTTGGCTGGGATCTCCTAGTAGCAGCATTGATACCTTACGACATCATCCTAGGTATGGACTGGTTATCCACAGTTCATGCTCTGACCGACTTCTTTAGATGCAGAGTGCGGTGTGTCTGTAGAGACGGGACCCAATTTTATTTCACTGGTGAGAAGGGAGTTCTTGTAGAGTAGGACATACTTTCTCATAGGAGGGTGAAACAAATCACTCACCAGTTGGCTAGACTCACCCTCAGTGCAGTGGATGAGAAGATTCCTCACTTTCCTGCAGCGGTGGATGAGTATGAAGACCCCTTTTTTGAAGATTTTTCTGGATTACCTCCTCATAGAAAGGTATAATTATGTATTTATATGTATCCATGTACAACACTGATATCCACACCAACATATTAGGTGGCTCCTATGGAGCTTCGTGAGTTGAGGGTGCATCTTGAGGATTTGTAGGAGAAGGGATTTGTGAGGCCCAATGTTTCACCATGGGCATCCCCAATATTGTTTTCTAGGAAGGAATATGAGAGTTTGAGGTTGTGCATGGACTTTTGACACTTGAACCAGGTGACCATGAATAACAAGTATCCACTGCCGAGGATTGATGACCTCTTCGATTAGCTGAAGGGAGCGAGATGATTATCAAAGATAAATCTTAGACCAGGCTATCATTATCTTTGTGTATGGGATGAGGATGTACCGAAGACAACCTTTAGATATCGATATGGCCACTATGAGTTCTTGGTGATACCTTTCAGTGCGAAAAATTCCCCAGAAGTGTTCATGGGACTCATGAACATAATCTTCCATCCTTACCTCGACCGGTTCATCATGGGTTTCATTGATAACATCCTAGTGTACTCAGAATCCGAGGAGGAGCATGCTACACACATGAAGATAGTCCTGAATACACTAAAATATCACCAAATTTATGGGAAGATCTTAAAGTTTTAGTTCTAGATTTGGGAAGTCCACTTTCTAGGACACATCATTTCGAAGGCTGGAGTTGCAGTGGATCCAAAAAAGATAGAGGCGGTGCTTTCTTAGGAACCACCCAAGAGCATGGCTGAAGTACATAGTTTCTTGGGTTTGGATGGGTACTACTGGAGGTTTGTTCTTGAATTATCCTGGCTAGAAACACCCTTATCATCTTTGACATAGAAGGTACAACCCTTCGTGTGGAGGGAGAAGTGCCAGTAGAGTTTTAAGGAGCTGAGGTAGACACGGACGAGTATCCCTATCTTGAGACTACCTGAGGAGGGAATTGGTTTTATAGTATTCTATGATGCATCAGGGACTGAAATGGGTTGTGTACTAATACAGGGGTAAGCAGTGATCTTCTAAAGTTCATAGTAGTTGAGGCAGCATAAGCAGAATTACACGACCCATGACCTGGAGCTAGCTGTAGTGGTATTTTCTTTGAATATGTGGTGGAACTACTTGATGGGTGAGCGGTTTACCATATACTATGAACATAAAAGTATCAAATATATCTTCTCCAAGAAGGACCTAAAATTGAGTTAGTTAAAGTGTGGCCGATTGTCACCTATCGACCGATCAAGGTTCTGGTGCTCTGTTAATGTGTATAGCAGCAATCAGGTTGAATCCTCGATGATGATACTTTTTAATAGTCAATTGTTTTTAGTTGATTGTATTATGATTGGGGGGGGGGGGTTGAAGAGATTAATTAAAATGATTGATTGATTAATATTGATTTAACAATTTTATAAATATTCGGGTGAGTTCATTAATAGGTAGTTAAGCTTGTGATATCCTTGAGCATTGCTTTATATTGCATTAAATTAACACCCATTTCACAAGTTGACATTGATTGGAATTACAAAGTGTTAAGGCTTTAATCCAAGCCTTAACTTAACTAGGATTATAATCTCAATCATTACTTGATTTTGATAGTGTATTTATGGTTCCAATAATCCATATAATCTATACATTAAACAAAATATGTCATTAATCCATGACATTTTAAGCCCAACATACACAATGTTAATTCAAAGAATATTCATCGAGCAAAAGCTCCCAATCGCTTAACATACCTAAATTATAACTCACCCTAATGAGAGATTTACTTATCCATTTGGGTGGTTAATAATCTAGTTATAAATTTATGATTATGAATTAATAAGTGAAAAAAGGGATTAGAAAAGAGCTGTGCATCGAACACACACACACAAACAGTGAAAGGAATTAAATACTGAATTTAGATTGAATGAGAAAGCACAATAAGAAAATGGGATTCAACTGTATTTGAACCATTTTAAGACCACTAATATTATTTAACAGAAGGTGGATGATAATAATATATTAAGAATAAGAAACTTTCATTAAAATAGAATTACAAAAACAAACACTTACATGATTGCAAATGAAGAACAACACAAAAGTAAATGAAAACAAAGAGAGGAGGAAAGGTATCTCAAGTGAAAACTTGAGTATGTAAGGTCCTAATAAGACTTTTTCAAGGATTTTTTCATGACAATATACACTCTTCTCTTCTAAAATGACAACCCTTTTTAAAGGAGATAAGGGGGTGTATTTATAGCCAAAGATGGTGGATTGTTTACATTCCAAAACTACACCTCCACTTGGATCGATGATTTGGAAATCCAGATAGCTAAATATAGAGATATCTTCTTATTAAAAGTTGTATATAATAATTTTTTTCTACTACTCTCAAAATTCGGAGGCATTTGGACTTATGGATGCAAAGTTATGGCGGTTTTTATAAACAATGTTAAACTTTCCATTTCTATCCATGCTTTTTCAATGTCCAAAATGTGAATGAATTTTTGAATAGGAATATGCCTTAAAATCTGAATTCTTTCTTCAAAAAATTAGGCTGAATATATCTCATCTTTCACACTGCAAAATATCAGCTTTATATGATGACTAGATCAGCAGATATGTCATGAATACTGTACTGATTTTAATTCCCGTCCAGAATGGTGGGATGAGTTTAAATAAATCAGTTGGCCCACTTGGATTTGGAGTTGGGACTTGAAAATTTTATCCAAGACTTATTACATTTACCCCCTAACTTTTGAGGAGAATTAATGAATTTTCACTTCTGGATTGATCCCATTAATTCAATCTTCATGGATGATCCAGTTTCTTCACAGATTCTGTGGGCTTTCTTGTGTGGTCTATATGGCCCTTCAAATGGCAGAATTGGCCCAAGTTTCATTCTAATGAAATGTTTTATATTGAATTAGGAATCCTAAAAAATAATAATCACACAATTTTAATTATTAAGGTGATAATTATAAATAAAATATTAAACTGACTCAATTAGACTACTTCTAAAAATGCTCAAAAATTATATTTTGTATTAAAACATTAATATTTCACACAAATTATTCACATTTCATATAAAATCAGGAAAGTGACTATATAAAAATTTATGAAAATATTAATAACATCAAATCCCCCACACTTAGTATTGTGCATGTACTCATGTACAACAAATATAAAACAATGACAAAATCATTTTCACTCACCAACAAATATTACAATTTTGTTTTCCCTAATCAAGGGAGGTTTAGAAAATTTCACTCATCTATATTTAATTACACCACAAGTTGTTACAGAAATAATATTCCAAAAAAAATTCATTTTTTCATGCCCAAATTTATAAATAGAAAATGGTGGCACACAAAACTCACACCTCTCAAGATGATAAAATTAATTTATGGAGGTTCACTCTTTCACCAATCAAAAGTGAAAAACTTAGAGTTTATAAGATCTCTCATATTACACTCCCTATCTTAAAGTACTCAAAAATCAAGAGGTATTTTTAATAGTTTTTCTGTTTCTATGGGATGGTAGGAAGATGATATCCAAAAGATAGGAAAAAGGGGGTAAAACACCAACATGGAAAAAGCAATGCACATTTTTTTTGAAATGAGACATGAAAGGAAATAGAAACACATATTTATAAGGGAATGATTATGTGAAGAAATAAATAATAGAGGAAGAAAATTTTAATGGGATTAGAAGATTAAATATTTTCAAAACACAAAACTTATCCCAATGACATAAGTGTTCATTTGTTTTTATTTTTCTTCTTTTTTCGAAAGTTGAACTTGAAACAAATCTCACACTAATATACTAACCCATGATTGATCTCCTCACAACACTAATTTTAATAGTTATAACAAGATCAAAGGTTGAGTAAGAGTGATTTTTGATCTACCCAAGACACAACCCATTTTTTTTTGTTCTTAATTTTTTTTTTCATTTTGTTTTTGATTTTTGTTAAACACTTGTCAATAACATTTAAAAAATTTCATAAACAAAAGTACATTACATTCCCCAAAATTCATTGAATGACAAACTCTCACCCACACTAAAATGGATGCTTTCCCTGAATCATATGATAACTCGTTGAAAATCAATAAAAGGGAACCCAAAAAATGAAATCCATTCCCCCCACACTTAAATTTCAAAAAAATTATGCAATGAAAATCCATGTTGATATTGGGTGGGATAAGGTATTGGGCTTGTAATGTGGCTATCAAAGAAAAGGTTTTCATAGTCTCGAAGGGTATTTCAAAAGGAGGATTAATGTATGGTTAATGGGATTCCATTTAGCTATTATAATTCTTATATGGATTAGAAAATGCCTATATAATATTAATGCACACTAAAGTAGGAAATTTATCTTGAAGGTCCACAAACTCAATATTCACAAATTGGGGTGAAAAACACACATTGTGAAAAAAAATGGCCATAGGTGGCCCTGACATGAAAGAAAATGTTGTTCATCACGGGTGTGGAAAATCATTTTCCAAATCAAAAATTGAGAATTCAATTTTTTTTTGGTTTTGAAACAATATTATTTATCCAAATTTATGAAGAAACCACAAAATTTTTGAGATGAAACCATGTCTTTTGAATCTCCAAAATGGTTGGACAAAATTTTAAAATTGGAAGGTGGGTAAGTATGACTATTGATTTTTCATATATTTTTTAAAATTATTTTTTTGTTTAGTTTTTTAGGTTTTGTTTTTTAGTTTTTTATAAATACACACCCCCAAAAAAATAGAAAGAGAAAAGGAAAAGGGTTTGATAAATAAATTGGTAAAAAAATTAAAAAGAGAGGAAGAAGAAGAAAGAGAGAGAGAGAGATAAGGAGTAATAAGAGTTAAAGGGAAAGAGGTACCCCTGGTTTGAATTTGGTGGATCAATGTCTCCATTCAGAGGTGGGTCAGTGGAAGTTGATGTGCATCATGTGGGATGTTACCTGAAAAAGAAAAATCATTATTAATGTAATGAAAAACTAAAAAGAAATTAAAATTTCATAAAAGTAAAAGAAAACATGGGTTTCCTCCCAAGAAGCGCTGCATTTATTTTGTCTATAGCTAGACAGTTTCTTTAGAATACCAATAGTCCAATGGTGGCCACCATATTTTCTCAACTCTAGTGTGATTTTAGAAAAACTTCTCCTTTGGGATGCCTGATTTTTCATTGGATAATTTATTCCCATCCTTGTTGATGTGTTTTCAATTCAATGGGGGGGGGGTAGAAAGAGAATATTTATATCCTCTCTTTGGTCTTCAACTTGAGGAATGATGTTATCTATGAAGTTCTAGTTTTCTATGATTAGAAATTCAGAAAGATGTCTCAATTATGATGGTTAATTTATGTTAGGTTTAGATAACACAAAACCAAAATATGAGATCCCAATTGTTTTTGACTCATTTATTTCATCACTTACCATTGTAGAGTAATGAGGATCTGTGGAGTTATAAGACTGAATAAATTTTTAAATATCCTTTATATCAATGTTGTTCGCCAAAGAATGGTCAATTTCAACCTCACCAGTGATCAATTTATTAATTAGGGAACAAATATCACAAACATCACTACCATCAGGACAATATAAACACATTGGTTCAGGGTTTAACTCACAAATAATAGAATTTTCAGAATCATGGATAGGAAATGATGAATGTTGGATAATAAAATTTGAATCAAAAAATGATCATGATTGTTCATTTTCCATATTACCATCCAAGTTGGAGTAGTGGAGGCCATAGGTGATATGGGATTCCAAAGAGTTTTTAAGATCCTTTAGATCAATAGAGTTTTCATTTATAATGTCAACATCAATTTCTCCATTTATGACTTGGTTAATCATGGTGTAGATTTCACAAGACCCTTTATCAGTATAAAAGGAAGAACATGATGGATTGAGATTCAACACACTCTTAGAGAAACTTTCGGAAGCATGGATAGTGAATACAGATTGATTCTCTAATGGGTATCACATGGATTGAAAAATATTGAACTTGACCAGTTGGTCACCAAATTCTATGGATAAGATACCAGAATGGACATCAATTTTGGTTTTAGATGTCATGAGGAAAGGTCTTCCTAGAATCAGAGGAGATTAAAAACAAGTTGTCTCACCTTCCATGTCAAGGACATAGAATTCAGCTGGGAAGATAAGATCATTGAATCATACAAGGACATCCTCAATTATTCCCTTAGGGCTGGTTGTGCTTCGATTGGCTAACTAGATAAAAACACCTATTGGATGTAAGGGAAATAGAACAAGGTCAGAGAATATGGATTTGGGCATTACATTTATCGATGCTCCTATGTCTATGAGTGCATCATCAAAGTTTGAACTTCCTATTTGTCATGGAACTGTAAAGGTCCCAGGATCTTTGAACTTTATGGGTATGGACTTTTGTATTGAAACATTTTCGAAGGTCCCAAGTTTCCTCTTGTGGGTGCACAGTTCCTTAAGAAACTTGGAATTCTTAGGGATTTGTTTTATGGAATCTAATAGGGGAATGCTAACTTCAACATGTCTAAACATGTCGAGCATTTCAGGATCGGGTTCAAAGGAATTATTTGTCTTAGAAACATCTTGAGGAGAAGGAATTAGATTCCTAAGTGAAATGGAAGGAGGTGAGAGAATGGCTTCATGTTTCTTTTAAAGTTTCTTTTTCTTTTCAATTTCTAGGACAACATTTAAAGGGGAGTGGGAGGTCTCATCATGAGGTATAGAAATTTGATTTCCTGATCTAAGTGAAATTTCACTTACATTACCCTTGGGGTTGGGTAATTGTTGAGCTAGGAGTTGGGAAGAATTTGATTATTATTTCTAGCTCAGGTGGGATGCAAGTCGACCAATTTGTGTTTCAATGTTCTTTAGGTTAGAACAAGTGAAGTAGGCAAGATATTCTACAACACTTTCCCATGGTTACTTGGAAGAAGAGGCTTGTTCCGAATTGGGATTGCCTTGATTTTGGTTCTTGGGAAAGCGATTGTATTGGTTTGGGAATTGGGAAGTCTCACTTGGATAGTTGAAGCCTAGAGGAGGAAGATGAGGATTGATCCTTTGAGGTTGAGGAACAAAAGGATAAGGTTATTGGAAGTTACCAACACCTTGACCATATTGGAATTGGTTTGGGTTTTTAGGAGGGAATTTATGGGGATGAGAAATGGGAGTACCATATCTCAAGTTAGGGTTATATGTAGAAGATAAGGGCTCAGAATGGGGTTGGTTGAAGTTTCTAACAAACTGACCTAGTTGTTGAGGGTTGGGGTTCCACTGAGCATATGCTGCATTGCGCTCCATTGGTCCAGATGAATCAGAAGTATCCTCTTGAAGCTGTGGACATGTGTCAGTTGGATGAGATGGGGAGATGAATATTCCACAGTTATTGAGAAGTCCAGGGAATAGAGATTGTGGAGAATATGAGGTTGGGGTGTTGGATTCCACAACTAGTTGTCGCACAAGACCTGTAAGTTCAATCATCCACTCGGTCATCTTGTTTGGATCTACATATTGATTCTCTTGGGCTTGTTTGACTTGATCATGTGCTCGAGTATGGAATTGTTGTGTGTTTGCAACCACGTTGCTTATGAGATCTCTTGCAGCTGCAGGAGTTTTATAAATAAGAGCACCGCCACTTGAAATATCAATGAGAGTTCTCTCCATAGCCAATAAACCCTCATAAAAGTATTGGATCAAGAGTTGGTTAGGGATTTGGTGATGTGGGTAGGTTTCCAGAAGCTTTTTGAACCTCTCCCAGTACTCATGGAGTGATTCATTTGGGAATTGATGAATACCACTTATTTTCTTTTAGATACAAGCAGTACGAGAAGCAGGAAATAATTTCTCTAAGAAGACTTGCTTCATGTCATTCCATATGGTTATGGAACCAGGTGGAAGGTAGTAGAGCCATGACTTAGCAGTGTCAGCTAGGGAGAAAGGGAATGCTTGGATTTTTATTTGTTCCTCAGAAACCCCTTGAGGCTTCATGGTAGAGCACACCACTTGGAACTCTTTAAGATGAAGATGTGGATCCTCACCGGATAGACTGTGGAAATGATGGAGAAGTTGAATCAAACCCGATTTGAGTTCGAAGTCAGCCTCTATGTTTGGATATTGAATACCAAGAGGTTGGTAATTCATATCAGGGGCAACAAGTTCTTTAAGTGTTTGTTCCCTAGGATTGACCATATCTAATTGAATTTCTTGGACAAGGATAGGTTCTTGAATGAGTTGACTATCTCTTATGTTCCTCCTAAGTTGGTGAAGTGTTTTCTCAATTTCAGGGTCAAAAAAATCTGAGGGATTTTTTGGGAGGATATGGGGCATTTAGAGAGATTTTGGAAGAAACAGGAAGGTGGGTTTTTCTTTGTGTTTTTTTTTCAATTTTGTTTTTTTTGTTTTTTTACAATAACCAGAAACTAACGTCTAATTAATTGAACCATACTTGGAAATAACACTATTTTAAAGCATGGATGATTGTATCCTATCGACTGGTCAAGGTTTCGTTACTCTGCTAACATTTATAGCAGCACTCAGGTCGAATCCTCTACGATGATACTTTTTAATAGTCGATTATTTTTAGTTGATTGTATTCTTATTGGGGGGGGGGGGGTGTTGTTTGAAGAGATTAATTGAAATTATTTATTTATTAAGATTGATTTACCAATTTGATAAATATTGGGGTGAGTTCATCAATAGGTAGTTAAGCTTGTGATATCCTTGAGCCATGCTTTATATTGCATTAAATTAACACCCATGTCACAAGTTAACGTTGATTGGAATTCATAAGGGTTAAGGCTTTAATCCAAGACTTAACATAACTAGGATTCTAATATCAATCAGTACTTGATTGTGGTAGTGTATTTATGGTTCTAATAATCCATGAAATCTATACGTTAAACAAAATGTGTCATTAATCCATGACATGTTAAGTCCAACATACACAATGTTAATTCAAAGAATACTCCTCGAGCAAAAGATCTAAATCACTTAACATACCTAAATTATAACTCACCCTAATGAGAGATTTACTCATCAATTTGGTTGGTTAATAATATGGTTATAATTTTATGATGATGAATTAATAAGTGAAAAAAGGGATTGGAAAAGAGTTGTGCATCGAACACACACACACAAACAGTGAAGGGAATTAAATACTGAATTTAGATTGAATGAAAAAGCACAATAAGTGAAGGGGATTAAACTTTATTTAAACCATTTTAAGACCAACAATATTATTTAACAGAAGGTGGATGATTATAATAGATGAATAAGAATAAACATTCATTAAAATATAATTACAAAAACAAACACTTACATGATTAAAAACGAAGAACAACACAAAAGTAAATGAAAACAAAGAGAGGATGATAGGTCTATCAAGTGAAAACATGAGTATGTAAGGTCCTCCCAAGACTTTTAAAAGGCTTTGGTCATGCCAATATATTCTCCTCTCTTCTAAAATGCCAACCCTTTTGAAAGGAGATGAGGGGATATATTTATAGCCCAAGGTGGTGGACTGTTTGCATTCCAAAACTACCTCTCCACTTGGATCGACAATTTGTACATCTAGAAAGCAGAATATCGAGATATTTCCTTTATAAAATTTGTATATAATAATGTTTTACGTATACTCTCAAAATATGGAGTCATTTTGACTCATGGAGCCAAAGTTATGGTGATTTTCATAAAAAATATTAAAATGTCCATTTATATCCATTCCTTTTCGATGTCCAAAATGTGAATGGATTTTTGAATAGTAATATGCCTTAAAATATGAATGATTTATTCAAAAAAGTTGGCAGACTATATCTTCTCTTTCACACTGAAAAATCTCATCTTTATATGATGACAAGATCAGGAGACATGACATGAATACTGTACTGATTTTCATTCCCGGCCAGAATGGTGGGCTGAGTTTAAATGAATCAGTTGGCCCCCTTAAATTTGGAGTTGGGTCTTGAAATTTTTATTAAAGACTCCTTAAATTGTAACCAAAATTTTTAAGGATAACTAATTAATTTTAGCTTCTGGATTGAGCCCAGTAATTCAATCTTCATAGATGGTCCAGTTTCTTCACAGATTCTGTGGACCTTCTTGTGTGGTCTATATGGCCCTTCAAATGGAAGAATTGGCCCAAGATTCCCTCTAATGAAATGTTTGATATTTAATTAAGAATCCTAAAAGACAATAATCACATAATTTGGATATTTAGGGTGATAATTATAAATAAAATAGTAAACTGACTCAATTGGACTACTTCTAAAAATGCTCAAAAATTATATTCAGTATTAAAACATTAATATTTCACATAAATTATGCACATTTCATATAAAATCAGTAAAGGGAGTATATAAAAAGTTATGAAAATATTAATAAAATCAGGTAAAGGTAGTTTCAAGAGTTCCTCCAATACTATGACTTCGAGATAGTCTATACTTCTAGGAAGGGGAAGGTGGTAGCGGACACGCTCAGCAGGAGATCTGGTTTGCAGTTGCTGAGTGAGGTGTTAGAAAAGTTATCCTTGATGTAGATATCATTTATGGATGGTGATGGAGATAATTATCTTCAGTAGATGTCTATAACTCCCCAACTCTTACAGCAAGTTATGGAGGCACAACTTGTGAATGTTGACTGTGAGGCCTGACATGCTCATTTATCCTCAGGACAAGCTCCTGACAGATATTCGATAGGTGGGAAGCACAACATACTTTTTAGAGGGCACACCATTATTCTAGTTTCATTGCATGAGGATATTCTTAGGGAGTTCCACACCTACCCTTTGGTGGTATATACTAGAGTGAAAAATATGTACCAAGACCTCTGACATCAGTATTGTTAGCTGGGGATAAAGAAGGAAGTAGTGTAGTTCGTATCACAGTTCCTGACATGTCAGCAAGTGAAGGTAGGGAATCAGGTTCCAACAGGATTGAATCAACCGCTTGAAGTTCCAGAGTGGAAGTGGGATAATATCTCTATGGACTTCATGATATTTTTACCCCAAACATCTAGGGGAATGATGATATATGGGTGATTATTGACCGACTCACCAAGTCTTCCCACTTCCTACCCATATGGGAGCAGGGTTCAGTGGATAGCTTGGCACACCTCCACGTGCAGAAGATAGTTAGAATCCATGGAGTTCCATCAATGATAGTATTTGATCGAGACACACCCTTTACATCCTGGTTGTGGAAGGGATTACATGAGGTGTTTGGGACATAGCTGCGCTTGAGCACAACTTTCCACTATCAGACTGATGGTCAGATAGAGAGGACTATCCATGTTTTAGGGGACATGATTCGTGCTTGCATATTGGACTTTGGTCACATTTGGGAGGATCACTTACCAGTGGTGGAGTTCGCATACAAGAACAACTACCACTCCACCATTGGTATGGAACCATTCGAGGCGCTGTATGGGCGACCATACAGGTTACTGTTATAATGGATAGACCCAAGGGAGTTAGCACTTGTGGGTCCAAAGATGGTACCAGATACCACTGAGAAGGTGAATGTCATCTAGGATCGGATGAAGACTGCACAGAGCAGACATGAATCTTATGATGATAGGATATGGATGCCCTTGGAGTTCTAGGAGGGATACCATGTGTTCCTCCGGGTCTCACCTCTATGGGGATTGTAGAGATTTGGCTGGGGCGACAAATTATGTCTGTGATTCATCGGCCCTTTCCAGATTCTGAACAGAGTTGGTGAGGTGGTGTACCATTTTTCTCTTCCCACACAGATGCACCAAGTGTATATTGTCTTCCACATATCACATTTGAGGAGGTACGTGCATGATCCATCACACATAATTGACTGGGGTGAGTTGGACATTGAATATGGGGTGATATTTGAAAAGCTCTCAATAGAGATTTAGGATCAATAAGAGAAGGTCCTTCATGGATGATCGATTCCTCTGGTGTGCATCTAGTGGTAGCATGGGAATCTCTAGGAGGACATTTGGGAGCGGGAGGCTTAGATCCGAGCTCAGTGCCCCAATTTATTTGTTTAGACATTGTTTTGGATTATGAGGATGTAAAGCCCTAAATGTTTGGGTAATGTAATGACCCATAATTCCATGTAATTTTTTTAAAATTATATGGGATTGTTTCAAGACTAGGTTCTTAGACGACGCTTGATTTGTGGCTTGGTGATCCCAGAACAATTGTTCAAACTTTTTTTAGGTTTATTTAAAATAGTGTATGTGTGTGGTTTTAGTAAATTCTAAATGGGTTCCCATATTCTAAATATGAGGGCACCATTGCATCAAGAATGAAAACTAAACCTAAGAAAGGACTTATCCTTGACTGGTGTGAGTCAAGGGAAAAAGTTAGTTTTTATAATTTTAAGAAATTTTATTAAAATAATTTCTTAAGGAAAAATAAAATAAACATCAAAGTTTATTTTATTTTTAATTTTGAATTCATTGCAACATAACGACGTTGAAACCTAAGCATAACCGAAACACTGTTTCATTTATGAAATAGCGTAACGACACTACAACACAATGTAGCAGAAATATTGAAACTCCTTTTTCTACCTTTAATGGATTGACCGAAGACCGATCGTTGGAACATTGGATAATTTCTCTGAATCCTTGGAGATTTGGCATTAGCGAGTGATGATCGAAGAATGGACACCAACGAAGGATTGTGAAGTGACAAATGTAACAGTGTAATCCTCACCAACAAATGATCTGACTTTGAGGTAGGGTTTCATATGATTAGTTTTTCTTTCCAATTTTGAAATATCCATGACGAATGTGAATCATTTGATGAATATAATGACTCACATATTGTGTGTGATTTTACAGGAGGTTTTTTATATTGGGGTTTTTATTTTGGGATTATCTATGTTAGAATTTTTAACCCCCTAACTCATTTTTGAATTCTAACATGGAGGGTTTGGGCTGACAAGAACAAGGCTCATATCCCTCTACCGTGGGCGTTCTTGTGTTCTTTGTAGCAACCCAACCTTTTTTATATTACTATTACATAATTTTAAAGATAAAAAACATAATAGTATTACACATATAGGATCCAATTGTTTAGTGTCTTGGGTAAACTAGGACTATATATAACAATTACAACATCAAGTATAAACATTTATTTAATCCCCTCTTCTCTAGCCTTTTATTGGAACTTTACCCCTCCTTAGTATATGTAGTCACCTGAGGATATACATCAAAATGGGTGAGATAAAATCTCAGTAATAGGATATATAAGAACAATAAATCATGAGGTGATCATAATCATAACATAGGAAAAAGTTCATGAACATGAGAGGAATCATTAATAAAAGACTTGAAATGTGGCAATGCATAAAAAATGAAACATCATGTCTTAGTGGTTAACTACCACAAATAATTGCGGAAAAATATATCATATTGTTCACACATCATTTCAATTAAACTCATGATATTCATCACTTTACCCAATGCATTGGAGATCTGTATAATTCAGGGCGTACCCGTCACATTGAAACATTCATATTGCACTATATAATTCTGGGCGCACCTGTCACATCATAACATTATCATTATCATGTATGAAACAATTAACATATATAAAAAGTGAAAATAAATAACCCATTAAAATTAATGAGTTTCATCTCATAATAACACATTCATATACTTTGGGTTCCCAAAATAAAGTGGGAATAACATACTTGATACGATAACCATCAACCTTGAGTGAGAAGTGAAAGGTGTGTTTTTGAAAGAAGAGTTATTTTGGAAAATATTTGTTTGACATAAATGTTAGTAGAAAACAAGTATATCCCAAATAAGGTAATATAATGATGAAAAAATTATTTTTAAGGAGTGACCACGCCAAAAATGGAGTGAAAGAGGGAGAATCCGAAGAAAGAAAGTTGGGTTCGAGATTTTCCCCTTACCATGTATCTGAACACTTTCTTCACTTTAATGTCCTGTATAACCACATTATATTAATTAATTAACAATTAAAGAACATTTTTTACATGAATATGTTTCATTATGGTTTTATTAAGTTATTTTATGGGCCTTTGAATGAGTTATAGAGTAAAAAAACACTGTTTGGGAATGTTAGTTTTTATGGTTTTCTTGATTGGTTCACTTGTATTCATAAATGAAAGTTCGTGTAGAACATGGATAAAAATACAAAAAATGATATTTAATATTATTAATGATATTAAAAAATTTAAAATTATATTATAATTAATTATATTTTATACCATGTGGATGAATCATTAGATAATAATTAAATGATGATTGTTTGGGTTAATTTGGGCGGTTTTTTGACCACAACAAAATTGTATTGTTTAATCATTTAGTAATATGTACATAATTTAGTTCCATAACTTTAAATAGGAAATAATACATATAAAATATTCTAGTTCAACCATAAAAATGGTTTCATGACCAGATCTGAAGGTAGAAATGAAAAAATAAAACATGTCGTTCTTGAAGGTGATAGATTAACACCTCACGAACAACATTTTTCTTTTATAAAATAAAAGGAAGAGGATAAGGTGGTTGGATGGTATAATATCTCATTATTATCATAACATTAAAATATATGTATTATAATGTATTTACCATAACATGTGGATTAATATAGGTGGGGAGAGAATAAGAAAATAACTTGAAATTGAAAGGAAATTAATGGAAAAGAGGGAGAGAAATTACCTCTTGAATCCTCCTCTTGAGATCCTCCTTAAGGGACCTAGGCTTGGTATTTTGATGAAACCAGAATCTCTAGGATGTGGGGGAGGGTATAGGGAAGATTATTTGGAAGAGTTTAGACAAGGATTGAATCTTGAGAGGTGTGAGGAAATGAGGGTGTGAAGGGTGATATTTATAGTGGCGGGGAGAGGGGTTTTCTCAATATAATGTTCATTCATTTATTATTTCTCCACAAGACAAGGAATAATGAGTCTTTCATGACCAAAAATAGTAATTCTATCATGTGAATCCTAACCAATTGGTATTAAATCATCATAACATCATGCATGACTCTATTATTAGTTTATTTAGTTTATTTTGCAAATTATGGTATTTCACTATTCCTAAAAAATTCAAGTATTTCAGAAAAATACCAAAAATTCAACCCAACCATTTTTTGAAGTGTAGAATCCAAAAATGAATTACATTTTACAAAAATAATTTTTGAAATAATATTAATTTAATTTTTAATTAAAATCATAATTTACTTGAAAAGTGCAGTTTTTAAAATTAAAACTGATTTTATAATGCTTTCAAAAATTATGTAAGATCTTATAAAATTATCTTAAAACTATAAGACATAGATTTTTAAATTTATGATTTTTTAATAAAATACATTTTTATTTAAATTAAATAATTAATTATAATTAATTATTTAAGACTTAAAAAAATACCAATACTTTTACTATGGTAAAATTGTCACTTATAAGATGCCTAAATTTTATTTAATTATTCATAGGTAATGTTACTATTATTTTGGATGATTTACTATTCATAAGGGTCATATTACTATTCATAAGAGTAGGTTACTATTTATAAGGGTATATTACTATTCACAAAAAATTAATTTTTTCTTATCGGACTCCAAACATCTTACCGATCACAACCGTGTATGTCATATTTTTGAAATTCAAAACATACAAGTGGAAAAATTATGATCACATAGTATTTAGTATCATAATATTTCATTGTGCTTCCTAATGTGATTATACTATAAGGCATAATTATAAGAAGGTAATTTCATTGATAAAACTTTGGGTCATTACATTCTTCCCCCTTATGAAATTTCATCTTTGAAATTTCATTTTACATAAATAGGTGAGGGTACTTATACTTCATTGCCTCTTCTGGTTCCCAAGTAGCTTCTTAAAACTCATGATTCCTCCACAACACTTTGACAAGGCGAGTTGTTTTATTGCGTAGAACCTTATCTCTCCAGTCTAGAATCTCTATTGGCTGCTCCTCATAAGAGAGATCATCTTCTAGCTGCACCACCTCTAAGTTCAGTACATGTGAGGGATCAGTTTTTTACTTCCTCAGGAGTGATACGTGAAACACATCATGAACTTGATCCATATTCGGTGGAAGTGAAATCTAATAAGCCATGGATCCTATGCGATCAAGGATCTCAAAGGGGCCAATGTACCTTGGGCTTAGCTTCCCTTTCTTTCCAAACCACATGAATCTCTTCCATGGTGATATTCGAAGGAAGACATTATCTCCAACGTCGAACTCCAAGTCCCTTCAACAGTTGTCACTGTATCTCTTTTACCAACTCTGAGTAGATTTTATGTGTTTCTAGATAACTTGAACCTTCTCTGTCATCTCTTTCACAATAATAGGTCCAAGTACCTTTACTTATCCATATTCATCCAAATAGGTTGGAGTTCTACATCTCTTTCCATACAAAGATTCATACAGAGCCATCTGAATACTTGAGTGGAAGTTATTGTTGTATGAGAACTCAACCAATGGGAGATAATGATCCCATCCACCTTTTAATTCTAGAGAGCAGGATCTTAGAATATCTTCAAGAGTCTAAATAGTCCTTTCAGATTGGACATCATTTTGGGGGTGATAGGCTGTACTAAAATTTAATTCAGTATACAAATCATGTTGAAGGATCCTCCAGAATTTAGATGTGAACCTTGTATCATGGTCAGAGACAATTGAGAGTGGAAAACCATGCAGTCTCACCACTTCTTTCACATATATCTTTGAAATTTTTTCAAGTGAGAGGTCTTCCTGAATAACAATAAAATGGGAAGTCTTGGTGAGTCAGTCAACTAAAACCCATATCACATTATTTCCCTTCGACGTCTTCGGAAGACCTGTGGCAAAGTCCATAGTGACATTCTCCCATTTCCAAATGGGTATAGGCAATGACCGCATCATCCCTTTGGAATTTTGTCGCTCTGCTTTAACTTTCTGACATACCAAGAACCTTGAGATATATTCTGCGATCTCCTTTTTCATGTTATCCCACCAGAAGTGTTCTCAAAGATCACAGTACATCTTGGTACCCCCAGGATGGACAGAGAATGCTGAGCTATGTGCATTGTCCAATAGCTCCTTCTTTATCCCGGGTGATGAAGGCACATAAATCCATGTTCCAAACCGAATCACACCATCATCATCGATATGTTACTCTTGCAGCTTCCCTTACTTTATTGCATTCACCCTCTTTTGTATCTCCACATCATCATTTTGTGCTTCCTTAATCTTCTCTTGGATGTATGGTTGTGAAATCATTTAGGAAAGGTAGAATGTATCCCCTGCCCTTATTATTTCTCAATATATCCTCTGCATATCCAGTAAGATATGGTCTTTCGCAATCCATAACATGGATAAAGTAGTAGGTTCTTTTCTACTTAGAGCATCAACTACCTTATTCACCTTTCCAAGATGATAGCGAATAGATAAATCATAAACCTTGATTAGCTCTAACTATATCATTTGATGCATGTTGAGCTCCTTTTATGTGAATATATACTTTAGGCTCTTGTGTTCGGTGTATATGTCACACTTCTCTCCATAAAGGTAGTCCTTCCAGATTTTTAAGGCAAAAATCACAGTTTCCAGATCTATATCATGCTTCGGGTAGTTCTACTCATGGATATTCAACTTCTATGAGGCATAGGCTATCACATTATCATTTTGCATGAGTACTCAACCCAATACTTTCTTTAAAGCATCACTATATATCACAAAACTTTCTCCACTTTTTGGTAGTGCGAGTACAAGTGCAGTGATCAACCTTCTCTTTAGCTTCTTGAAGCTTCCCTCACATTCTTTCTTCCAGACATACTTTACCCTTTCCTTGTTAACTTAGTTAGAGGGCTTGAGAATCGTGAGAAATTTCTGACAAAACATCGGTAGTACCCAGCTAATCCAAGAAATTATGGATTTCTATGATACTAGAGGGCCTGGTCCATTCCTAAATCACCTTTGTTTTTTATGGGTCCACATAAATTCCATCACTTGTGATCACATGTCCTAAGAATGTGACTTGCTTCATCCAAAAGTCACACTTTCTAAACTTGGAGTACAACTTCTCCTTTCTCATTGTCTCCAACACAAGTCTTATATATTCTTCATGTTCCTCCTTGCTCTTGGAGTAGACGAGAATATCATCAATAAACACTACCACAAATTTTTCAAGGTAATGTATAAAGACTATATTCATAAAATCTATGATGATTGCAGGGGAATTATTAAGTCCAAAGGGAATCACCAAAAACTCATAATTCCCATAACTTGTATGGAAGGCAGTCTTCTGAATATCTTCCTTCTTCACCTTTAGCTGATGATATCCAGAATGAAGATCCACCTTTGAGAAGTATTGAGATCCTCTTAACTGATAGAACATGTCGTCAATCCTTTGAAGATGATACTTGTTCTTTATGGTGATATTGTTGAGTTCCTGATAATCGATACACAACCGCATTGTTCCATCCTTCTTCTTCACAAATAGAACTGGCACACCCCAAGGTGATGTACTAGGGCATATGAACCCTTTGTCTAGATGCTCTTGCAGCTACTTCTTTAACTCCTCCAGTTTGATTGGAGACATCCTATAGGGACACTTTGAGATAAGAGTATCTCTAGTTATGTGTTCTATTAAGAAATCTACCTCACAATCCGAGGGAATTATGGGTAACTCTTCAAGAAATACATCATCGCATTCCCTCACGATGGGCATTTCCTCAAGGTTGGAACTTTCCTTTGACTCAACCATTTGAGTAAGGTATTCTTCTTCATAGGTAATCAACACCCACACCATTGAAGGATTTTTCGAAGGATATTGATGATCTTCTTTACATTTTTAGAGGATCATGGGATGGTTCAAAATATAAAAAGATATTTCCTTTTCCCGACAGTTGATACATGCTCTATATAATGAGAGCCAATCCATTCCCATTATAGCGTCGAATTCCATTAAGGGAAGTATTATGAGATTTTATGGAAGAATCTTCCCACATACACCAATATGGGAAGAGTCAAACATTTGGGTTGCAATGATTTCAGCACTTGGTGTTTTTACATATATCTCTACTTCAAGGTTTCAGGGCTTCAATTCTATATTTCTAGAAAACTTGCAAGATATAAAGGAATGTGTAGAACTAGAATCAATTAAGACTTTTTCCATTCTTGAGTGAATAGAAAGTGTACCTCGTACGACTTCATTATCTTGCTCCACTTCCGCAGTAGCGATGGCATAAGCCTTCCCTTGTTCCTTTGGCTTTGGTTGCTTCTGACACTGATTACCCTCGAAAACTCGAGGTTTAGTGCAGTGGCTTGCATAGTGCCCTTGCTCCCTACAGTTGTAGCATTGAACCATGGGTGGTTATCTCCTTTATTCCACCACATTCTTCATCCTTTTCATGTATTTTTGACACTCTTGAGCATGGTGTACTTCTTTCCCACACTTGAACCACTTTCCTATCCATTTTAGGCAGTTCCCATGGTGTGAATTCCCACATTTTTGGCATGTGGGTCATTGAGTTTTCTTCCCACCTTTGTCATTAGATCCACCGGATTGAAACTCCATATTTATTTTCTTATCACCATAGCCATGAGACTATTCTTAAAACTCCATCTCCACTTTGAGAGCACATCGAAAAACTTCTTCATAACTCCAAAATTCTTGAATTGTAAGATCTATTAGAAGGTGTGGTTTTAATACACTAAAGAATATATAAATTTTTCTATCATTATTGATAACAAAATCCGAAGAATACCGTGAAAACCTTGAAAAATTCACTTCATAGGTTGTGAAAGATTCTCTTTCTTTTTACTTGAGCTCTATGAATTCTCTCTCCATCTTAGTACGAAGAGTTCGTGGGAAATACTTATTAAGAAACATGATCTTAAAATATTCCCAGTCCATATCTTCAATTTCTACCTTGGCTTGGTGTTCTTAATCAAAGCCCACCATTGATCAGACTCTCCATCTAGATGATAAATGACTAGTTTCACTTTCTCTATCTCAAAAAAATAGAGTACAGAAAAGATATTCTCCATAGAGTTAACCCACTATTCCTAAACTAGTGGATCAGAAGATCCATTAAAGGTTGGTGGTCGTTGCTGCATAAAATATTCAATAGCCATTTGCTCCCTATTTGGTGAAGGAGGATGTTATAAATTATTATGGTTATTGTTAATAACCTGAGATAGATGGGTAATCATTTCCACAAAGTTTTGAACTCCACCTCTCAAATCATTGGGGATGTCGTTAGGGAAATCATTGCATTGGCCCTCGCACAAGTTGTTGGCCTGGTTTCTCTTGGTTCCCACTATTTTCTAAAATAAAAAAGGTTAGAACAAAACATAAGTCAAAAAGTAATGAAAAAATTATTCATTTATACAATTTATACTAAAATAATAACATATGGTATCCCTATTTAAATATTCTTGTGTGCATATTTGTACTTAGTCTCATGCTAGAGGTTTTCTCTAGGGTTCACTAATCCTAATTCCCAAATTAACTAAACCTTGCCTCTGATACCAAATATAGCGACCCATCCTTTTCATATATTACTATTACATCATTTTAAAGATAAAAAACATAATAGTATTACAAATAGAGGATCCAAAGGTTTAGTGTCTTGGGAAAACTATGACCATACATAACAATTACAACATCAACCATAATCATTTATTCAATTCCTTCTTCTCTAGATTCTTATTAGAACTTGACCTCTTTTTAGTATATGTAGTCACCTGAGGATATACATAAAAAGGGGTGAGCTAAAAGCCCAGTAAGAGGATAGATAAGAACAATATATCATGGGGTGAGCATAATCATAACATAGACAAAAGATCATGAACATGAGAGGAATCATTAATAAAAGACTTGAAATATGGAAATGCATAAAAAATGAAACATCATGTATTAGTGGTTAACTTCCACACATACTTGTAAAAAAAGATAGAATATTGTTCACACATCAATTCAATTAAACTCATGAGATTCATCACTTTACCCAATGCATTGGAGTACTGTATAATTCTGGGCGCACCCATCGCATTGAAACATTCATATTGCGCTATATAATTCCAGGCGCACCTTTCACATCATAACATTATAATTATCATGCATGCCACAATGAAAATATATCAAAAATAAACATAACTAACCCATGAAACATAATTATTTTAATATCATAATAACACATTCATATACTTTGGATTCCCAAAATAAAGTGGTAATAACATACTTGATACGATAATCATCAACCTTGAGTGAGAAGTGAAAGGCGTTTTTTGAAAGAAGAGTTATTTTGGAAAATATTTTTTTGACATAAACTTCAGTAGAAAAAATTTATACCCCATAAAAGTTAATATAATTATGAAAAAATTATTTTTAAGGAGTGACCATACCAAAAATGGAGTGGAAGAGGGTAACCCGAAGAAAGAAAGTTGGGTTCGAGATTTTCCCCTTACCTTGTATCCAAACGCTTTATTCACTTTAATGTTCTGTATAACCACATTAGATTAATTAATTAACAATTAAAGAACCTTTTTTACATGAATATGGTTCATTATGGTTTCATTAAGTTATTTTATGGGCCTTTGGATGAGTTATAGAGTAGAAAAAAACATTGTTTGGGAATGTTCGTTTTTATAGTTTTCTTGAGTGGTTCCCTTGTATTCATAAATAAAAGTTAGTGTAGATCATGGATAAACATCAAGAAATAATATTTCATGTTATTAATGATATTACAGTATTTAAAATGATCTTATAATGAATTATATTGTATACAATGTTAATGAATCATTAGATAATAATTAAATGATGCTTTTTTAGGTTAATTTGGGCGGTTTTTCGACCACAATGAACTTGTATTGTTTAATCATTTAGTAATATGTACATAATTTATTTCCATAACTTTAAATATTAAATAATAAATATAAAATATTCTGTTTCAACCATAAACATGATTTCATGACCAGATCTGAAGGTAGAAATGGAAAAAGAAAACATGTCGTTCTTGAAGGTGATAGATTAACACCTCACGAACAATGTTTTCTTTTATAAAATTAAAGGAAGAGAAGAAGGGGGTTGGATGGTATAATATCACATTATTATCATAAAATTAAATTATATTTATGATACTGGAGTTACCATACCATGTGGATGAAGATAGGTGGGGAGAGAATAAGAAAATAACTTAAAATTTAAAGGAAATCAAAGGAAAAGAGGGAGAGAAATTACCTCTTGAATCCTCCTCTTGAGATTCCCCTTAAGGGAACTAGGCTTTGTATTTTGATGATAACAGAAGATCTTGGAAGTGGGGGAGGGTTTAGGGAAGATTCTTGGGTAGAGTTTAGACAAGACTTGAAGCTTGATAGGTGTGAATAAATGAGGGTATGAAGGGTGGTATTTATAGTGGGGGGGGAGAGGGGTTTTCTCAATATAATATTCCTTAATTTATTATTTCTCTAAAAGACAAGGAATAGAGAGTATTCCATGAAAATAATTGTAATTATATCATGTGAATCCTAAAAAATTGGGCTTACATCATTAGAAAATCATGCATGACTCTATAATTAGTTTATTTTGTTAATTTTGGTATTTCACTATTCATAAACAATTCAAGTATTTCAGAAAAATCCAAAGAATTAACCCCAACCATTTTTTGATGTGTAGAATCCAAAAATGAATTCCATTTTTTTAAAATAATTTTCTAAATATTATTAATTTAATTTTTAATTAAAATCACAATTTACTTGAAAAATACAGTTTTTAAAATTAAAACTGATTTTATAATGATTTCAAAAATTACATAAGATCTTATAAAATTATCTTAAAACTATAAGACATATATTTTTTAATTTATGAACAAATTATATGAAAATAACTTTTCTTTTAAATTAATTAATTAATTTTAATTAATTATTTATGACTTACAAAAATACCAATACTTTTACTATAGTCAAATTGTCACTTGTAAGATGCCTAAATTTTATTTAATTATTCATGGGTAAAATTACTATTATTTTTGAAAATTTACTATTCATAAGGGTCATATTACTATTCATAAGGATAGGTTACTATTCATAAGGGTATATTACTATTCACCAAAAATTAATTTTTTCTATCGGATTCCAAACATCTTACTAGTCACAATCGTGTATGTCTGATTTTAAAATTCAAAACACAGAAGTGGAAAAATTATGATCACATAGTATTTAGTATCATAATATGTCATTGTTCTTCCTAATGGGATTATACTATAAGGAATAATTATAAGAAGGGAATTCCATTGATAAAACTTTGGGTCGTTACATTCTTCATGACCAAACGCGGTGGCCGCACCACATCACACGGCTGGGGAGATGGGGTCTAGTTGGATCACAGTAGCAGCAGACCCCGTAACAACCTGCCTGGTGTTTGGAAGAGGCGGCTTGCTTGCCACGTCTCAGCCATAGCAGGATGGCCTACTCACAGTGGGCCGGGTTAGAGGATATGGGCCACCCCGAGTGGTCCAACTGATCCGGGCTGGGCCCAGTGGCTCGGGTTAGACCCAAGTCAGGTTGGACCCGGGTTAGTCTGACCTGATGTGGACCCAACCAACCCCTTTTTACTAAAACATACATAACTTCCAAACCGTGTGTCTGATTGGTGTTCCATTTGTGGTGTTGGGACCCTAGCAATGAGAAAAACCTTTTGAAATAATCCAATTTAGTTTTAGTAGAATTTGGGATACAACCAATGGATTGAATATTAAATTCTCCCAGAATCAAGCGAGCTGTGAGTGGGAATCCTGCGACTGGAAGTGATGTGAAGTAAGAGACAAGAAGACTTCAGTGGCCTGGTAGCCGAGCAGACCTTAGTGTCCTAGAAGACCAGTGGACCTCAATGACCTATTAGATGTGGGAATATTAGTGCCCCGGTAGCTGGGAAAACCTTAGTGACCCAGCAGACGAGCAGACCTCAGTGGCCCGATAGCTGACCGGACCTCAGTGGTCCGACAGACGAGCAGACCTTAGTGTCCTAGTAGCTGAGCATACCTTAGTGGCCCGACAGATGAGAGAACCTCAGTGTCCTGACATACCTCAGTGACTCATCGGGGATGAGTCTCTTAGTAGTAAAAATGTTTATCTTTATGACTGCTAATCTTTATTACTATACTTTAGGTCATACCTGCGTGAGCTATCCATTACTTCATGTGTGATTTCCTTTGTGGTCTTTTATTTGTGGTTTGGGGTCCCTACTGAGTATTGTGTTACTCACCCCTACATGGGCTTCAACTGTATATGTTGTGTCTTGTGCAGACAACCGATGCTTTGACAAATACCTTAGCGGTCCAGGACCAGGCGGTGCCCAGTGAGATCGGACAAGTGAGGCATACTCCTAAAACTTCTGGCAGCTACTCTTCACATACCCTTCAGGTAGGGTTTTATGTGGATAGATTACTAGAGAAATTTTACTCACTTTTTTACAGCTTGTATTTTGTTGGGTTTGTATTCTGGCCCATCTTACTTACATCTTGTACCTCTACTCTTAGTTTTTGTTTTAGTGGTATGCATGTTTTCTTTTTTAGCATTGTGGACTGGGGTTGGGAGTGTGCATGTGTATAGGTACTCAAAAAATGCCTCCCAATTACAGGATAATGCCTTAAGTGATAGTTTCTAGCCCATGGAATTTGGGAGGTGGGATTGGGGTAGTCCCAACATGGGCCTCGGGGGACGAGTCGTGACAATAGTCTTGAGCCAAAATAATAAACTAATGAATATAATAATAAAACAACATCCCCTCCTCAACTATAAATACCACCCTCACTGCCTATTATCCTCACAAATCCAAAGACTTTAAGTTTTTAAAATTTCCACACAATACTCTTCTTAAGACCCCCCACATACAGGATCCTTTAGTATCAATATAAAGACCAAAATCAATTCCCCTAAGGAGGTTCTTAAGGTGGAAAATTCAAGAGGTAAAACCCTCTTTTATTTTCTTTTAATTTCTTTTCAATTTATTTTATTTTATTATTTTATCCTCATATCCACTTATCCAAGTTGCATGGTAACTATAGTATCTTATATTTATTGTAATTTTATTATGTTAATGGAATAATACATCATCAAACCTCTTCTCCTCTCCCTTTTATTCTAAAAATGAAAACATCATCCGTGATGTGTCGATTTACCGCTATCGTGGACGATGCACTTTCATTTTCCTATACCTCCTTTAAGGATGGCTATAAAACCATTATAATGATTGAAATAGACTGTAAAATTTATTTTATAACCTTTTTATGTTATGTAACTAACTTATATACATAATATTAAATAATATAACAAATTGAGTTCGTTGTGATAAAAAACCCCCAAATTAATCTAAACGATTATCATTAATTTTTTTACAATGAATCATCCTCATTATAGAAAAAAATAAAATATAATACCAATTAAACTTATGGAAGTTTACTAATAATATATAATTTCAATTATGGATAATTATTCCCATTTTACACAATCTTACATACATTTATACAAGTGAACCGATCATGAAAACTAAGAAAAAAAACACCCTTGAACAATGAAATTGAACTCTATAACTAATCATAATGACCATAAGTGAACTTAATAAAATTATAATAAATAAAATAAATTTATAAGAAGTTACATATTTATTAAATAATGAATCTAATTTTATTATCAAAGATATTAAAGTGAAGAAATCATTTATACATAAGGTATGTGGATTCTCAAACCCAACTCTCTTTCTTTGGGTTTTCTATATTTAACTCCATTTTTAGTATGGATGTTCCTGTAATATTACTTAAATATAATTTTTACCTTACCTTTTATTTTATGGGATATACATTTTTGGTTTTATGAAAAATGTAAATATTTTTCCAAAATAACCATTCCTTCTAAAAAAAAATCTTTTACTTCTCTTGATATTATTTCTTTTTCACTAAATATTAATAATTATTATACAAAGTATGTTCTAACATTTTTATTTTCGGAACCCGAATGTTTATTCATGAAAGTATTTTATATTAAATTATCATGAAACCCAATCCTTTCCATGGATTATTTTATTTCCAAGATTGATATACGTTCTATGTGGCATGCGTGATTTTGTAAATGTTATAATGTGATGGGTGGACCCATAATTATATTGGTCTATAATGCATTGGGTAATGTAATGTATCTTATGAGATAAGGTAAAATATGCATGAAAATGTTTCTAGATTTTTTCACAATTATGATTTTATTATTATGCACTTATGTTATGTGTGAACATGATGCTAGCTTTGTTCACAACTATGTGCGGTAGTTGGCCACTAAGACATGATGTTTCATTTTTATAAATTTACACATTCCATGACTTCTTCTAATGATTCCTATCATGATTATTATGATGATACTATGATTATGTTATGATGATGATGGTTATTCTCACCACATTTTATATTGATTCAAGTTCTTATCGATCCTCTTACTAGGATTTTATCTCACCCCTTTCTTTTATATATATCCTCAGGTGATTACTTGTACTAAGGATAAAATGAGGGAAAATAAGAATATAAAGAAAAATTAATTAAATATAGTTTATGTTTTATTATGTAAATGTTATGTTTGGTCCTAATTTTTCCAAGACACTAAACTATTGGATCCTGGTTTTGTAACGCTATTATATTGTTTATCTTTAAAATGATGTAATAGTAATGTAAGAAAAAGTAGGGTTGCTATATGATTCCTCTGATGTAATGATAGTTTGAAAAGAAGTCTTCATATGATCATAAAAAATGAATAAATAGTTCAACAAAAAGGTAATTCTTAATTAAATAAATTAATTATAAGTTATATGTGAAAAGAATCCATCTTCCTGGTTTCAGGTTCCTATCAATTAATCTTGACATTAATTTGGTTAGTCATAATGATTCTTCATCATGTATATCATAGATTATTAAATGATTAAAACAAAAATATGAGTTTTATATGCCCAATAGGTGCTTATAGTGCACCCAGAACTTCGAAGTGTTATCAAAGTGTTCATATAATAATTTCTAATTGTTTATTATTTGTTTATTGATCAAAAATAATTGAAATTACTTTTTCACTTATAGTTAATTTTTTCTTTATTATAGAGTTTAATTAACATGTTTTTAAACAAATTAATATGATTTTTTCAAGTTTCATATCAAATTAAAAAAATTAATAATAGATGAAGAATGACCAGAGATTCTATCAAGAGGTTCTAAGGATTATGGATGGTAAACATGGTTACATAATGTGTGGATAAAAGTACATTCTGTGTTTTTAAATTCACTACACCTGGATGTGTCGTGGGATACATGATACGCCAAGAAGTAATAACACATGGGGAATTTAATGTACACCAATTGTTGTCTAGTATATCCTAGAATATGGTATATCGTACCACATGATATGTAGTATGCATACATGAAGTGTAGTTTACATGGTTTAACAATGAAATTTGAGCAAACTTCATGGTAAAATATGCAGAATACGTCATGTTAGACTAAAAATATATAGCATTAATGAGATACATGGTGTGTATCTAGCATAAACACTATGTAAATAATTAATCTCAACATCCAAAGAACACGATAAGTCCATAGGAAGGTTATGTGGCCACATGATAGGTGGAATCCACTATGTGTAGCTCATTAGTACATGTCACATATCCCTTACGAAGAACACGTCATGTCCACAGGAGGGCTATGTGAACACACAACAAGTGGAATACACTATGTATATCTCATTAGTATATTTCTTATATCTAGGTAGGGATACATTATGAGTCCCTATGCATCTACCCCAGATACATAGAAAGTGATAAAAATGGCAAGTGGATTATTAGTACACACCATGTAGTAAATTACATAATGATTAATTAAACGGAACATTAAAAACCTAATTAAATTGTTTTAATATGATGTGTTGACTATGTAACAAGGTTTAAAGAACAAATAAATTCTTAATTAACTCTATTAAATTATTTATAAATGTTGTTCAATCCATTTATTTCCCATGTTGCAATTAATGATGGGTATCTCTAAGAGACTTTAAATGATAATTAAAATAAAAGAATTTAATAATTAATAATGAATTTAATTGAATAATAGTTAGTAGTTTTTTTAGTATTTTTTTATGTATGTGGATGACCATGAGATTATACCAGCCTATATATTTGATAGGTTTATTATATTTATTATTATTGCATGAATTTTGTGAAAAATCATAAAATTAAATAATGTCCTGTTTGAAATTCTTCTCCTTTCATTATTTAAGACTTACATGATCATATAATATTTTATGTAAACCTTATAATAAATCCTTCTATTCCACTCACCTATATGTAAGTAAAAATATGTAATAGATGGACCTTCTAGGCGAGTGGAGGTTATTCAAGTTCATATCCATGTTGAAATCAATCTAGTAGGTACACATAAGCATGAGTGGAATGATGTAACTAGAACCAAGAGTGGTTCAAAGT
The DNA here is from genome assembly GCA_963277665.1 of Viscum album. NCBI lineage: Eukaryota > Viridiplantae > Streptophyta > Magnoliopsida > Santalales > Viscaceae > Viscum > Viscum album. The sequence goes on from OY728150.1 coordinate 529,027,388, forward strand.
TTAAATTGCCTAGGGTATAGTGGTTTATTATTCTCTAGATAAACCGACCGTTAGAATAAATCATACTCATTCCACATTATTTATTATATTTCTATCAGTTTCATGGTTAATTATTTATAGATGTTTAATCATTAAATAAATCAATTAATTAGAATGAAAGATGGAATAAAATAAAATTAAAGTATGTAGAAATTTTATCTTAATATAGTTATTCACTTAAGTAAATATAATTAATATTAATATGTGTTTAATAAGATAAAATGGGCAATTTACATATAAAGATAAAAATCCCTTATATCAAATATTAAGTTAAACAAAAATTTCATTACTTGAATAAGAATGAAACCATATAACTTTTTGTTTTCATATACAAAGTCTAGATACTTAATTTTATTGGGTAATTATTATAAGGGTTTTGGGTCAACCTAAGAAAATTGGTATCAGGTGTAATGGGAAAATTCTATCCAATACCATTTTGGAGGAAATTATTGAGGAAATACAAGTCTAGGATTTTAATATTGGGGATCACACTCAATAGATTAAGGATATTTGATTTAATATAGTTTGTAAGAGATGCCTACCAAAATTACTTTGAGTAATTTTCATGGACAATGTATAGGTTATGAGAACTAATGGATAGATCCTTTCCATGTGAATATCCATGAAATGGGATATTCTAAAACCAATGAAGATGGATACTATTTTTTTTAAAATTGGGTAATTAATAATTTTAACATTTATTATCTAATTTAATAATATTGATAAAGTTCAAAAAATATTCTCTTACTTATTATAGAAATGATAACCCACACAACATTGACTATATCAATGTGATCCATATTAGATAAGGATAAACTTCTCACCGATTTGAATTTCTATAAATGATATAGGAATTTGTGATTTATAATATTCCATGGATATAATTTACATGTGTTAGAAAACCTCATTCCTGAGGTACCTGAAAAAGAGGTTAGTGTGGAATAATTCTATATAAATCATTTGGATGATACCACTGATGTCCAATTTTTTATGTTTTCATCCATGCCCAATGATATTTTAAATAAATAAGAGGACATGGATGTGTATAAAATCATATCATAGCTTCATGATATTATTAAAAGGAGTGATGAGAGAGATATGAGATGTCTAACACAATTGTAATAAATAGTGTCTGTATGGGTTATGAAATTGAAGGGGAACATAAATTTTTCATCTACTGGATGGTTTATTTTGAGAACCAAGACTTATAATGGAGTTTTTAGGGTTTTAATATCCCAAAATAAGGTTTTTAGACACGGTTTTTTGGGTCTTTGGATGCCCAGTGGTTCAAATAATGTTAGAGGAATATGGTTGGAAAGAACTATTGAAAATTGTATCTATAATGCATTCATGTTGTGAATTAGGGACTAAAAAAATGATGTTTTGGTGGAATAGGGAGAGTCCCCTTCCTCAAGTCTCTCACAACCTGAATCATAGGTTCACACCATGAATGTGGTGTGAGAAGGTTTTTTAATTATAATGGGGGATTAAACCCTTATTTCATTTTTATAGGAGCACACACAAGGATGGACTTATGGACAATGCCCCCTCTCTTCATCCATCATTCCCCATCTATTTGAGTTGGATCTGGGTGTGATTTTACAGTGACCTAAGGTGTGTTATCCCTCTATTTTTATCTACCATTAATTTTGGTTTTTACTATTTATTTACACTCATTTACATGTAGGGTTTCAATGTTTATTGCACCAGATCATGGTGAAATTAATTGAGATGAATGGAGATTTTACTCAGCTGGCATAGAGGACATCCTAATATAATGTTTTCATACTCTTACTCATCATTTTGATGGAGGTATGTCACTATATGAAAATTTAAGGTGTTTTTTTCTTAGATAAAATTAATTTTTATAATTCATTGATGTTTCATGATAGGCATTTTTCCCTCTATGAGGTTAGAGATATGTCATAGGGCATTGACGATTGTTTGGTTTCTGTTTTAGTGTAATGAGGCTAATTAGTGAGTTTTTCATCCATTATGTCAAATTGATTTTAATTATAAAATTAATTATAATTGTTTATTTAATTATAATTTGATTATAATTAATCAATGTGGATGTTTTGGCTTGGGATTGGGACTTGTGAAGATAGGTGGTGGTTGGATGGGATTGAACGATTCTGGACAGAAAAAATGGGCTATGGATTAAATGGGTTTTGGATTCATGGATGAGGTATGCTGTTCTTATTCATTTCTTGGTGGTATTATTCATTCTATTAATGTTGTATGTGATATGTGGATTCAACACTAAGGGTGATTAACCTTCATTTTAAATTATAAATTTTATTAAACAAAACTCATTTGAGTAAAATGATAGTGGAAAGGACCACCATGGACCTAGTTGATACCTTGGTCACTGATGTTTGAGGCTTTGATTAAATATCATATATATTAAGATACATGAATCTTATGGGTGATGGACTAATATGAGTGGAACTATCAGGACTCAGGGTTCCTAGAGATGAATGGATATTTTTTGCTACCTAAGATATAAGGACCCGACCTTAAACCATTACATAATATTGAGTTTTAAATCAAGAATTCATTTTATTACATTATCAATGAACTTTTTTGGTTTGGAGTTTTAGATAATTAGGCCATAAATATTACATAATAAACACATTCATTACAAAGTGGAAACTTTCATTTAGTAACCATATTTTTTCACAATATAATAATTTTAAAATAAAACATGTATTCCTTTCATGGGAAATCTTAAATATTTTCAACTTAACCTCATAATTGTTCTTACTCATCCATAAAAACTTGTGAAAATAATTTAAAAATGTGTGATGATCACAATAATCTCATTAATGGACATATAAAAAAACCATTAGTCTATTTCAAAACCATTAGATAAAAAAAGAGAGTTTTATTTCACATCATGAACTTTGTGCTCAAATAATCATTTATTTACACATGAAATTAGATCTATTTCTCAAAGTTTTTCATAAAACACTTTATAGAAAAACATAAATGAAAAATCATTATCATGATAATTTATTACAAAATATGGGAACCCATGAAAAACATTTTCTAAAAAACATACCTTTTTACCCTTAAAGGGAAAACATTCCTTTACACAAAAATCATTAGCTTACCTTATAAAATCAAAATATTTCAACAAAAAATAATTTTTAAGAATAGAAAAATCATGAAGGTTTCTTTAGACATTATCTTAATATAACCCTTATAATAAACCTTACAAGAACCCTTGAAAATGGAACAACCTACTTCGTTAATCCTAATATAATTTTTCGAAGAACATAATCATTACCCAATGTATTAGGGAGCTATATTGGTCTCACTCATCATCACAATTTTTTTTCAATAAACATAATGTACATAAAACACATATTATCTTTCATTTACATCATATAATATAATAAAATATTCCATTTAATACATTTTTAGAATTATATTTGGTCTTTGCTTAAAAATAAGAATAAAACACCATTTTCTTAGAAAACACTTTAATAAAAAATTACTAGATAATTGAAAAATGAAATATTATTTTGAAAAAACATTAAAAATTGAAGATAAATATTCTTAAATAATAATTGAATTTTTTATGAGAAATTATTCTATTTCCATATATGTTAAAAAAAATATTCCTTTTACACTTTTGTAAAAATATAAAAAATGATACCTTTGGAAAACATTTAAAACTATTATTTTAAAACATTTATAAAGAAATTAAAAAATGGTTTAAAATTATTTTTAACCTAAATTTTATAATATTAATAATATACTTGAAATATTTTAAGTAATATTGATATGGAGTAAAAATAGAAGAAAAACTTTTAAACTTTTAAAATAAGAAGTTTAAAGAAAAATCCCTTACGACTTGATAAATTTTGAACCAATGAATAATTGTAGTAAGAAAATTTGAATGAATTTTTAAAAAATTTAATTTTTATATAATAATTATAAAATTCATAAATAAGAAATTCTATACACCATACAAAATAAAACATGTGGTGAAAATAGATCAAGTCTCAATGAAAGGGAATTGAGATTAGAAATCCCTTACATTAATTCTAGATTGTCACACATGTTACTTATATTCCTTAATAATAAAAATATGTTACTATTTAATTTATTAATAACCGTTTTCAAGTTATTATTTTTACTTTTGTTTCACATATATCCATATTATACTTAATTACTTAATCAATTAAGTTCATTTCAGATGTTTTCAGAACATTCGACTTATAAGTCAGAAATGGATTTAGTAGGATGACTATGGTCAGATGGATCATGATTATACCATTTATAGAATATTAAAAATATTATAATTATCATTTTTATACATTATTTAGGCTGTTATAACCAACCATGTAAGGTTCTTATGAAAAATGAATTACTTTATAATCAAGGAGACAATAATTCTTATGTACGCATGAGTAATGTTTCCATTTTTGAATGAAAGTGAGGGAAAAGATAAGTATTATTTTAATATTATATAATGATAATTATATAATAAATATCATATTATTTATTTAAATACACTTATATATATATCATCCATGTGAGGTAGTTATGAAAAATAAAATACATCGGTTCGTGAGGTGGTAGTATTCATTTACGCATAAGCGATGATTTTAAATAGTAAAGAAAAATTAGAATATTTATTTATTATTCCATAATAATATTTATATCATATATGTCATATTATTTCATTTAGATACATAATTATACCATCCATAAGATTTAATGATGAAAAATGAAATACATCCTCTTACGAGGCGATAGTTCATACGTATGCACATACAATGTTTTTATTTACCATTAAATGGATAAGTAAAAAAAGGTTATAACATAAACATAATAATATTTAAGTTTATTTGAGATACTTTTGTTATCTTATGAAATTGTTTAATAGAGTTTTGAATAAGTTAAAATAAGAAATAAAATGAAAACACTCAGGTAAGTACTATACCTCTTATTTGGATAACCTCCCCAGTTTTATATCCAATTCCTTTATATGATAATATTATGATCAATACAGGAATACTAGGAAATTGGTAGGGATGTTATTAAGGTATTTGTTCTGGTATTTTATAATATATGACACTCTTGAAGTTTGAAGAAGATAATAGAGTGGGTGTTCTTTTATAATTGAGGGAGAGGACACACTTGGAATGTTTGAAAAGATTAAATTATATTAATGTATTACTCAAGAAAAAAGGATCCAAAATGGACCATATTATAATAAGAGATAATATATGGTTGAAAAATGACCATTAAATAGGGTCTAGATAAGTTTTTGGGTCATTTTAACCCTTATCATTTTAGTTTTAACCATTTTACCTGTTTTAACTGCTACCATGATAACTATATTTTAACCAAAGTTACTATTTATAATGAAACAAAATTAAAATGAAATAATTAAAAAATTTGGATATGATGATCAAAAATATGGATTCAATTTTTTTAAATTTAATTTCTATAAGTGATTGAAATTAATTTAAAAAAACACGTAAATGTGATGAAAAATAGTTTTCTAGAAAATGTCTTTTTATTCATAAAAATGTTTTCATGCCAAAATAAAGTGTAATGATGATTATAATGATATTTATTAGATTATTTTTAATAAAATTAGACTAATTTACTTTTAAAATCAATAAAATATATAATATATTTTTGTAAATACATGAAAATAAAATGTAGTTTTCTTAATAATAAGTATTTTCTAATATTCATGTAAAAATAAAATTTTCTGAAAATTACCAAAAAAATTCACTGTAAGACAATTTTGTCTTAATAATTTTAAAAATGAGGTTTAGTTTTAGAAATTAAAATTCTGAAATTTTTAAATTAAACTTCTTCAATATAACCATATATAAATGTAAACAAATTTAGTATGAATAAAACTATTTTCTTTTTAATTTAAAAATTACATTATATTATTATAGTGATTATAAAAATATAAAATATAATTCATGAATATTAATAAGAAATGAAATTGATCTATTTTCTATATTACCTGTATTGTCACATTCTTTCCATTTTTGAAAATTGTGTCGTAATTTTATTCATTACTTAAATTATTGGTGATATTTTTCATTCATAGTATTTTTTGATTCCTATATTTATTCTTCAATTATATAGTTTTTCCAAAAAAACCATAACCTAGTGAATACCCTTATTCCAAAACACCTACTCTCTATCATCAATAATCTAAATAGGTTATTCCTTATATGAAACATTCTCTTCAAACTGTACTACTTTAGGGATCAAAACATGAGATATCTCAGGGAAATATTTCTTAACAATGAATCATGAAACACATTATATACTTGGGATAAACTTAAATGCAAAGAAAATTAATAGGAAACTAATCAACCCTTATTTATAATTTCTTATGTTCTAATGAACCATAGACTTAACTTTCTCTTTTTACCAAAATTTATAACACTTTTCCATGGAGATAATTTAAGAAAAACATGATCTACTACCTTGAATAAAAGACCATTCCTCTTATTATCTACATAAATTTTCTATATATACTAATTCATAATTATATATTAATAAATCATATTTACCTTCTCAACTATTTCTTTTACTAATTCTCATCCGAAGAACTTATTTTCATAAGATTCATCCCAATAAGCCAGAGTTCGACATCACTTTACATATAATTCCTAAAATAGTTCCAAATGTATACTAGAATATAAACTATTATTATAATAAATTTCAACTAATTAAATATTATGAATCCAACTTCCCTAGTAATCCACAAAAATTTATAAAGCATGTCTTCCAGTTTCTAAATCACTCTCTTTGATTTTCCATCAATTTGAGGATGAAAAGATGTATTAAAATTCAATTTAGTACCCAAAGACTTATAAAGTCTTTTCCAAAAATTATAGGTAAACATAGGATCACAGTCTAATAAAATATAAAGAGGTACCCCATGAAATATGATGACCACTTTAACATAAAGTCTAGAATGATGATCCAAATACACATGATATTAAATAGGAATAAAATGTGAGAATTTATTCAAATGATCTAAAATAACCCATATCACATTATTACCTAGAGCTATATTTGGAAATCTAACCATTAAATCCATTGATATATTCTCTCTAAAAAGGACTAAATCACCCCTTTCTATAATTTTCCTTTTTCTTTAACCTATTGAAAAGTCAAACATTTCATGGTAAAGTCAGCAATATATCTTGTCATTCCTTCTCACTAGAAATGTTCCTAATAGTCCCTATATATCTTAGTAATACCAAGATGAATAGAAAATAGAGAACTATAGGGATTAAATCAATAATTATTTCTTTAAATAAGAATAAAAAGGCACATATAATCCTTTTCTGAATATTAAAAAACCTTCATTTTCAATGGTAAATTTATGAAACTTAAATTTCCTGACCAATTCTACCTTTTCATATAAAATAAAATATTCCTTATGTGATTTCTTAAGTTTTTATAACAAATATTATTACACTAACACCTGAAAAAATAGAGTAAGTTACAACATGAACAATTTCTAGACCAATATTCATCAATTCATTTATTAAATGATCATGTTCCAAATATTGAATAGTTAATGATGCTCTATATTTTTGACTTAAAGAATTAGATGCCCCATTTTCTTTTCTTGGAAAATAATGAATCATGCAGTAATAATCTTTTATCAGTTCCGACCATCTTCTATGCCTCATGTTAAACTCTTTCTAAGTGAATATATACATCAAAATTTTATGATTATTATATATTTCACACTTTACTATATATAAATTATATATCCAATTTTTAAAGAAAAAACCACATTATCTTGTTCCAAATCCTATATAGGATATTTTATAACATGAGGTTTTAATTTAAGTGATGCATTGACAATTAACTAATCATTATGTATCAAAATACAACCAAATCCATTTAAAGAAGCACCATTATAGATGAAAAACTCACCATTTATGGATAATAAGTCCAAAACATTCACCAATATTCTTTTCAATTCCTAGAAACATTCATCACATTATTTTTTCTAGCTAAGTTTAACTCATTTTTGAGTTGACATAGTTAGTGGGGTAGATATCCAAGCAATGTTTTCCAAAATACATCTATAATAACCCACTAATCAAGGAAAACTACGAATATCTATGACATTTTTAGGTCTTAGAAACTCTTAAAGTACTTTAGTTTTAGATATATTAATAGTGTAACATATTGGGATAGATAAATTTAGAAATAATAACCAGACCATCTATACATGTGGCCTTAGGTACACCTCAACATATTCTAGAGGCTTCCGAATAGTAGTGAGGGTCTATGGGGATACTACAGTTAGACTATACCCTCAAATTAGAGTAATGATAAAAAATAATATAAATTAAAAAGGTATAATATCCAGATAAATATCAAAATAAGAAAAAATATAATAAATAACAAATACGTCACATGATATAACATGAGTAATTTAATACATGTATCAATGGACCCATCATGGGTGGATTATAAAAAATTGATAATAATATATTAAAAAAAACTAAATCTATAACTCATTACTTACTGGTATTGAGATTGGAAAAAAATTATCACATATGCTCCAGACTAATATTCCATGAAAAAAATCATTTGATAGTCCATTACCCTAAACCTATCCCTAATATAAATAACAACATCTTCTGAGGTACACAAGTTCCATGAACACTCAAGCAGGGTGTGAGTATAAATTAGTAGGCCACCACCACCAACATCCCTGAAATGTATTGTCTGAATAATAGTTCATGTAGTGATTCTCAAAGTTAAACAATTAGAAAATACCCATTTAAATATTGAAAACTATAATTATAAAACAAATACCGAACCTAGGGGATGGGTTTACCTTGATAATGGTACATACTTGATTTAGATAGTGCCAAAAGGTCTCTAAGCATGACGTGGTGACTATGATAACCCATCTTCTGACCAGGGTTAATATACCCATACCTAGTCCCAATGTCCACTAAAGGTAGTTTTCAACATGAGTTTAACTATAAATCCCATTTTCCCTTATGGGATGTGTGAAACCTAAGTTAACCATAAATTCCTACATCCCCTAGGGCCATGTTCACCATAGGTTGACCATTAATCCATGCATCCCCTAAATTCCCTGTTCACCCTCAGTTAACCATTCGAAACATACATCCCTCGGGGTCCATGTTCACCCTGGGTTAACCATAATTTCCATTACATTTAAAATAGATCTTACAAATCTTAAGAATAAATATGAAATAAATAGTCACAAGGCGTAAAGAAATTTCTTATATTTTTTTTAGAAAAAAGTCTAACCCAAGGGACGTTCTCATTACCATTAAACATATAAAAATATAATAGATTATTCTTTTTTAAACAAGACAGACAACTTCTATCTCATTCCACAATTATTTACATTTTTTTAAAATCCCACTTCACATCATATAATTTACAACACAACATTTCAATAGGTTCATCTATTTTCATAAAACACATTTTCCAAAACATATTTGAAAATTTCACAAGGGATAATAAATTTACTATTTCAAAACCATTTATTGATTCCATTTTATAAGCTCTAAAAAAATACAAACACTATTATTTTCAAAACCAAGTTTTCTATTTCAATAGGACCAATTCAAGATTAAATTTTGTTTCACATTAACCAATGATTGTGAAATTTCATTTCATAATCACCGGTTCAAAACATAAGACCAAGTTTGAACAATTGAAATATGGTTTAACTGTTTGACGACATCAAGTAGAACATGAAAAAACATATAAAATAGGGATCTACTAAGAAAGTAAAACCCAATTTTAAAACCTCTAATTAAATTTGAGGTCATCACTCAAAAAACTAGAAAGACCATAAATTACATGCTTGAAAAACAAAACAAGACTACGGATTAGGCTCATGGACCACATAACTTAACCTTAGATGAGTCTGCATGACAAGTATTAGTCACAGTTTTGGATTGAATCAGGAGAAAATGAAAACCAACATTTGGAAAACCAACATTTGGAATAGAATAAAAATATGGATACAAGAAAGTGGATGTAGAGACTTACCTCCAACTCCATATCATAAGTTATGATTCTCCAAATGATCTAAAACCAAGGGAATACCATCATGGAGAAAGAGAGGTAGAGGAGGTATGTATGGGTCTTTCCTTAGAACCCCATGGATCTAAAAACCCAAGTAAAAAAGAAGAGGGGACATCCCAAGTGAAATTACTTTTCTACACCCCAACCCACATAAAAAGTGCCCAGGAGGCCACCGACTGGCTAGTGACCCAAGCCAGAACCTAGGGTTCTATCTTATCCTACTGGTTAGCCAGTGAACCTATACCAACTATTCGATAGGGTTGTTGTATTTGGATATAACCCGACTCTTTGTCTTAATACCCTATTCCTCTCTCTTGACTCCTCCACCCACCCTATGACCTCTATACCAATTCTAAAACCACCTATTTGAGGTGTCCAACCACTAGAAAACTCAACTCAAATCCCAGTTTAATTTTCATCCCCTCCACCAATAAAAATTTCAATCTCCTTTACAAAATTCCAAAATATCATACAGATAATGGAATTACAAACTCCCCATCATACTAATTCACATCCTTAAGAAGACCTGGTGGTTGACCACTAGTACCTCCCAACCTATCCTAGTCCTGGATTCCTATTCAAATTTCATGATCTATTCATAAATTCCCAAGATGATTTCAAAACACAACTCCTAATAAAAAACTCCCTACTTATTAGAACATGCATCAATATCATTGATTAATTTCAAGACAATGAGATGGTGCTTACTAAACCCATACACCTAACACATGAAGGTGTTATCTCTTCAATAATTACTCATACTATAGTTCTCCCCACCATAAGAATTAGATCATAAGGATGATTCTAAATCTCAATTACTCCTACTATTAGAATTTACTTTTGAATCACATTCCTAGTAGTCCTTTGACTCACTCCACACAGTTCCCAATGTATTATATATCAACACACATGAGAGTGTCAGAAACCACTGGTACCAGCACTCATTTCCGATCTTTGGAACCATAATGTACATGAATCCACTATCCAATAAAAACCTAAACATGCCAAATATTCCTTGAAAATCCACTAATAACTCACAAAACATAACTTTCACATCAAAAAATTCATAAGGTCAATAGTCGGTCCTCCTCTGGTCGACTCATCTTAAGGACACTCAGCTTATGTCACTAGCACATATGTTATAAATCCTTACTAAGATACCTTTATCTCCAATGGTATCCCATGGTTATATAAAGTACACGTCAAGGTCCAAACTCGACCTTTAGTGTTATTACATGATCAAAACACTAACCAATCACACTATTCATCATTCCTTATCCTGATCACTAACATGAAATCAATAAAAACTTTCTTGGGTCAAGTCACTCTATCCCTAGTTTGAAACATCTACTTAGAAGTCAACTATCATATCACAGATATTAATATTTGGAATTCTTAGAGGAATCCATATTTCATTGAAAGAATACATGTACTAACATCTAGTTCCACCATGATCATCCAATGACTATTCCCACACCAACAACCATTCTATCATAAGGGTCATACATCCATGATCTTCATGATTATCCCCACCACAAGAGTTTTCTTATCATCATTATACCAGGTCAACACCCAGATCTCATGGACCACATCCTAACCACCGCCAAACACAATGGTCATACAAGGTCATTATTCTCATACCCAAGTGATTACATAGGCTTATTCCCTTTCTTGACTCACATAAAAATCATCACCTACATACACCAAAAACTAATTCATAATGAGGGTAATGCCTTCGCTTAGCCAATGGTGATATCTCCACCACATGGTTTTACCAATACCACTCCTAGAGTATAAATTGAATAGTTTCCACCACCAAGGAATGCGTGTCATTAATTTTGATCACCAACCACCCATTAAACCACCAATAACTCTATCAGGGTTGTGCTTAGGTCAGCCATGTCACCACACCTTGACCCATTCACTGATGTCATCTATTACTACTAGGACCTCAAAGTTATCACTAATAGAATCCTATCACTAAATCGTAAATATACAAAACTTCCATTTATATCACCCTAAGATGGACTTAACATTCAAAATTCACCATGGTTCCATGAACCTCTTCCAAACAACTGTGAACTCAAGTTTCATTATAGAACTACCTCCATTTCATCGCTTGAGAATTTCTCAGAAAAATCAAGCAATTACAAGATCAACATGGATTGTTCTACCATCCTAATATCATCAAGATCAACATGTACCATCTCAATTCCATAATAAAATAATGGGTTCTCACTCTCACACCCCTTGACCTCATCAAGAACCAAGGGTTATACATTCTACTATTCCTAATTCAAAAAATCTACCTCACCAACTCGTGAGTCGAGCATCACCAATAATAAAATCACACGCCAAAAAAATTACATATCATTCTCTTGAAATGTCATTTAAAGTAACCATAGGTATTATATATTCCCTTATTGAACAATCATGACACCATACCTATATTAATTATAAGCACATGATCACCCATCATCATGGTGTAATTCCAAGAACTCCATTAATTCACTAATACCATCACCACACACCAAAAGAGCAACCAAAATTAATAGGGTCAGGTATCCAAATGATCCTTTCCTTGAAATCCAATATAGAGGCAAGAACTAGCACTTGGGGTGCTCAAATATAACCACATATGAGAAAAGCAACACCAAACATGCACTAATCACATAAACTGAGGAATCCACCCAATCTCACATCTTTGAAGGAATCCAAAAGAATAGACCAACCCTCTCATGGGTCACCCTCTCTCACCTTAATGTTTTTAATGTATCTCTATATTCCCAATACAAAAAAAATCAATACACATACTGAGGGATTAAATAATCAGGGGTTCACATACTTTTTTAAATGGATTACCTTCAACCAAAATCAATAAAGGCCACTTCCAAATCATAATTTTTTTTCATTTATTTTCTTTCAAAAATCACATTTTAAAACATTCTAATTTTAAAAGGATTCAAAACCACCAATTTATTAAACTTCACACATCAAAATTTAACATTTTATAAGGACCAATTTTTTAAATTCCAAAGGAATAATAAGATTCACATTTAATTGTTTAACATCTCATAGGACTCATGTTCCAATTTTTTTTCAAGTTACCAAATTAAAAAAATATCTAAGTCTTAGTTAAATAAAATTTCATTCAAAATATATAGAGTAAAAAAATCTATAGGTTTCTTATTGGCATAATATTTAACCAAGAAAATTATTTAATACACTATTTATTTTTTTATTTTTATCAAGGGATCGTCTAAGGAATTGACCAAGTAAAATGCCACCATAGCCTTATATCTGATAACACCAAATATGACACTACTGACACTTTAAATGACCAACCCCCTTTTACCAGAACTTAGATATAATCAAATTTATAAGTACAATAGGTATAATCACATTATAATAGAAATCACAAGCTGATCTAATCACAAAAAATATGTAGTGGACATATAAATATTATAACCCTAGCATGATTCATCTCATGTGACTCCCTACGTCCCTAAAATGATGCGTGAATGCATCCACAATATCCTGTCATATCAGTAAAATAGTGTAAATATTATCAACTAGTAACATAAAAAACATGTATCTCACTCAAAGTGAAATTCAAATACAACTGTAACAAGTGAAATCCAAAGAACAACATGTATCATCCATGGAAAATTAGGTTTTCCCTCATGCATGGTTCAATATCTCCCATGAAAGAGATAATTACCAAGACTTGAAATATTCCCAGCCTCCTCTATACCATGTATAAACAATTAAAAAAAACTAAATATACCTTGTAGAACACTTGGTAACGTCCCTTCCTAGCTCACTCTAGGAATAGTAACAAGACCGATTCTCTATGCCACCTTAGGCGCGACTCTCTATATGCCAAAGGCTTCTAACTAGTGGTGAGGGTCTATGAGGATACTTTGGGGATAATATAAATTTAAATCAAAGTATTTATAGTATCATGATATAAAATAAATAGGTGCAACATCCTAATAAACATCACAATAGGGAAAGTGCTAATAAATAAAAAATAAATCACATGCTTTAATAGGAGGAATATAGTACATATCTCTATGGATCCCCCATGGGTGGATCATATACATCAGATAAAAAGATAATAAAAATAAAACCAAATCTATTAATCACCCCCTACTAGTCCTGAGATTATCTTATAATCATCACCTATTATACACTCTGTCATTCCATGAAAAACATTATGTGACGGTTCATCACCCTAAACCTATCCCTATGATAAATAAAAAATAAGTTCTTGGGTACAAAAGTTCCATGGTGGACCAAGAAGGGTGTGAGTATAACTTAGTAATTCACCACCAATGATGTCGCAAAAAAACCAGTTTGAATAACAGTGAATACAGTGGTGATCAAAGATAAAAAATTATAAAAAAATCATTTAAATGTTTAAAATTGAAATCATAAAATAAACACCAAACATGGGGGGTCAATTTCTCCTTGATAATGGTACATAACTTCTTTGGCTAGTGCTGGGGTGTCTCTAAGCATGTTGCAGTGACCGTGCAAACCCATATCCTGACCAAGGGTAATATACCCATCCCTAGTCCCAATGTCCACTTAGGGTCCATGTTCACCCTAGGTTTAACAACAAATCCTAGTGTCCCCTAGGAAACATTTTTACCCAGGGTTAACCATAAATCCCTTCATCCTCCAGGGGACTTGTTCACCCTAGTTTAACCATCAATCCATGCATCCCCCAAGGGATATATTCACCATGGGTTAACCATCAAATCCATGCATATACTAGGGGCCATGTTCACCATGTTTAACCATTATTTCCATTACATTTAATACATATCTTTCAAATATAAACAATAAATAAAAAATAAAAAATCACAAGGAATAAGTTTATTTTTTTACATTTCTATTCAAAAAACAAGTCCATCCCCAAGGGGTGTTTTTATTACCTTAAAACATATCAAAATATAAAAAATAATAATTTATCAAATAGTCTATAAAACTTCCTTCCCAGTCCATAATAATTTATAATTTTTTTAAAATACCGCATCCCATTATTTAATTTCCAACACAACAATTCAAGAGGTTTGTCCCTTTTCATAAAATGCATTTTCCAAAACATATGTGATCTAGGGGACCCCATGGATTCCCCTTTAATATATTAACCATAGAGAGGGTATATATGGGGATGTGCAGTGATAATTTTGGGTGTCGTCTTATAACCTGAATCAACATTATGCTTGATAATTAGGAATGTCTTAGAAACACTCCTTAGATCTAGAAGTTATCCCTAATAACTATTTGATCAACTAGTATCACCTCCATGGGATCATATTGGAGCCTGATGACTATATAACTCTTATAATTACCCTAGTATTACCCCATGGGGTTCAGTGATTGCTCCTAATAACTTTGAAATACTTAGGATATCACTTAGGGTTTTACTATGGGAATTATACTTATGGATAACCTAGGGTAATCCACTTATATATATTTGATTAAACTTGATGATATTACATAATTTCATATGGTAAACCCACTAGGTATGATCAACTATGCTTGATACTAGTGATTTCCTAGGGCTAAACCCTTGGGATTAATAGTGACGTATGATTCTCTAGATCACATAGGATTAATTCCTAGGGATTAGTGGTATTTCTTGATGACAATGGATCACCTATAATTACCTCCTAAGGATTAATATTATTCTTGATACAACTAGTTTTCCTAGTAAATTATCCTAGAATCATACTTGGTTTGTATATTTGTTTTCATAATTGTGTGACATGCTCAGATACATTCTGATATCATTTAAAGTAGGTTTGGGTCGATTAGGGTTCAATGGCCAAATCAAGGATCGATAGTAGTTATTTATTTATACTTTTGAGTTTTATTTGTTTATTTATTATGATTATAATATCACATATATACACCCTTCATTTATAGATTATGTATGAGACAACATTGGTGGTACCCTACTAAGTTGTACTCACACCCTTCTCAAGTGGTCATGGCATTTGGGTATATGGGAAAACTTCACTAAACACAATTTCTTGTTGGGAAAAGGCCTGGAATTGTATATTTCTGCTAGATATATTGAGTGGGATTTGATACTGAGATGAGATAAGGATTGGTGACCATATTAGATCCTTATTATAGTTTTAATTTATTTATTTTATTCTTTTGTCAGTGGTTATCTCGGTGGGTGGCTACTGAGTTTGTATGAATTCTTTCTTACACATTATTTTAGTATCAATTCTTGCTGTTTATTTTGTATAATATGATGGTTTTTTAATTATTATATATGTTGTTTGGTTATTTTTATCTATTATTTCACACTATTACATGGGGTTATAGTCACCCACAATACTACCTTAGACCCTCATTTATAGTGGACAATATCTAGTGTATGGGGAGGGGAACCTGAGATCAATTTGTGACCAGTTCTAATTACCATTAATTATGAAATGGGATGAGGATGTTATAAAGTGGTATCAAATATTTTAGGTGACTGATTTCACTATATATATTAGAGTTTTTTATTTTTTCTCATTATTTTGGGAGAAATTAGATAGGTGACCCTTTCTGATAGGTGACCCTTTCAAACTAGTGTATCATGGACACCCTTTCTGATAATAATTCCATATTATAAGGGGATTGGGATTGATGTTATTTTTTATGTGTGTTATATTTTTATGATTTTCACCTAGTGTGATAAACATGAATTTTTTAGATTCATGATTTATTATAATTTTGGCTCTTATCCCAATGGAAAATACTAGGGATCATGCATCATATTTAGAACATAGGATTCACATGAACTATGTTCACTTTCTTGTGATTGATTTCATAGATCATAGAGGGTTTAAATATCTAATTTTTCAGTAATAACTTATATGATATTTTCCTTTATAAATTGTAATGTAATTTTACTTATCTAGAAAATAATACATGCTTCTTTTGATGATGAGTCATGTGGATCTACAATGAGATGATCTTTAATAAAGTATATAATATTCCCTGGGAAAGGGATGTATAGTGACTATATTAGGTCATGAAATAAATTTATTTCCTTCTAATTAAACCCTTTGGGGTGATTGAGGAAATAGTTTTGGTTATTTAAATTTTCAATAACAACCTATATGGAATTTTCCCATTTAACTTCTTTGTGTAATTATAATTAACTAAAAAAATCTGATTATGGGTTACTTAGTACAGATCATGGAAGGTTGATTTTGTTATATATATGGGTTTGTGTGTGTGTCTGTACCTATTTGAGATTGTTATCCTTAAAGGGGTGACTCTTGTATGTGGAGGTCTGGTGAGGATTAGCCTGAGATTGTGATTCTAATGGGGGAAGTACCATATGTGGATTCTCAATGAGGATAAGTGCTCGAGTGGGTAGATGATTTGGCATGTGATTCTTGACACACACACAGACACATGTTATAATCTTAGAGTGAGTATTTGGGCACATGATTTTCTCGGTGATATATGAGATGAGAGTATGGATACTACCTGTGAGTTATAACTTATATGATATATGACCTATAGGTTATGTAGGATATCCTGGTACTTTGAGATAGGGATCAATACATTAGTGAGAAGATTATTATTATTGATATTATGTTTATTAGGATAACTCATAAGAGGGGTTAGACTAGGATTATAAGTATTTAGAGATGGGAAGCATGGGTGGATGCTTCATGTTATGAGATCGATGCACTGGATGTGCTATCAAATATGAAACTCATACATGGAAATGCACTATATATTGTGAACATGGATGGTACTATTAGGTGCCTTTCCTTGGGATTAGTGAATAGTAGGTACTACCATACATGGTATAGGTAATTTTTTTTTTATTTTTATGATGAAAGAACCTTGAGTGTTGGTGCTTGGGATTAAGGTTCAGTTTTGAGGGTAGGATCAGTGTGATTTTGAGCCCTATGTATTTTTCATGCAATTTTGGGAGTGTGAATAGAGTTTGGGTAGGTAGTTTTGATTCTAGAAATGATGTTGGTTGGAAGGTGATTGTTCGATAGAACCTGGCGTTAATGAGATGACGAATTTTGAAGAGAAGTGTTGAGGGAGTTTCAGGATTGATGTGATTGACATAAAGTGTGGAATAAATTGTTATTTTTTCAAATGATACAAGGAATGTTAATCCATGACTCAAGGAAGTGTGATTCATGTTCTATGATTGGGTAGTATGGGAGAATACACCTATTATGTTTGGATGAGATTGAGGTATCATGTGCTGATTACGATGGTTCTATTTGACTTGTGAAGTAATGTGTGGTTGTGTATGGGTTAAGGACCGATGATAATGAAGAGACACATGAAGGCTTGGTTTCTTGGGGTTTAGATGAAAATGTAAAATTACAGTCCATGGTATAGGAGACATCATAAATGGATTGGTTGAGGTGTTATGGTTAATATGTGAATTGATCTTCGTCAGGTATTAAGAGGAAAATGAGAATGTCTTAGGAGGAGTGACATGCATTTGATGATGGAACCTATTAAGGTTTCACTCTAGGAGCAGTATAAGAAAACAAATATTTCAGGGAGTTCACCATTGGTTGTTATAGTGTGTAACCATCATTACATATGAAAATTTAGGGAACATTGAGGAATACATTCTTGTTATTTAAAAATAGGCAACAACTGATGGTTGTGTTGGTGCTTAGGTGTGAGTAGGATGGTCGTGTCTGATCATTATGTGTGACATTGGATAGATCATAAATATATAGGTATGAACCCATGTGGGTAGGGTCATGGGTGTGATGGGACTGGTCATTGGATAGTTGATATGGAATTTAGATTTAGATGAGCAATGAATCCAAATTATCCGGTCCTATGTAAATACTAGATTTGAGATTTAGATGTGATATTAGATGGAGTCTATGCATAGAATCAGGGTTGCGATGATGTTTTTGAGGTTATATTGTGATTCGTGGGGTGAAAAATGATTTTATACATGTTTTAGGGAGTGAACCATAGTTCATGGACCAGTTTATAGGGTTAACCCTAGTTCATGACAAGGTTCAAGGGGGTTAACTAGAAATTCATAACATGATTTGGGGGTGAATCATGCGGTGAAACAAAGTGACAATGTTTTAACTTTAGATTAGATATAGGGGATTTATGAACATATAATGTGCTTCATATTTAGGGTATAGGGGCATTCCAATGTTTGGTTGGGACCTTTTGAGAGATGATTTCAGGATTGGGCCCTATGTATGGGAAGTAGATACTCGTTAGTTTGGTTCAGAATCAGAGATGAGAGGTAACACTAAATTTTGACTAGTGTTTTATGTGAGATTGGGTGTAGTGTGATGGGAACCACATTGAGTGAATTTATGAACCACTAAGAACATGTTTCACCAATAAATTCAAATGGTGGGAATCACTCTATATTGTAATTGGTTCTTTCTAGTTGAGTCTTACAATAGGGATTACCATAAAATTGAGGAGAAATTAATATATGATATCATATTATCATAGGATATATGGGTCCGGGTACACATTGTCTTAGTGTTTCAGTGAGTATGAAGATTGAAAGATTAAATTTTGATTTATACTATTCCTCATGCATGAAGTTACACAATAGTATAT
Organism: Viscum album; assembly: GCA_963277665.1. Classification (NCBI taxonomy): domain Eukaryota; kingdom Viridiplantae; phylum Streptophyta; class Magnoliopsida; order Santalales; family Viscaceae; genus Viscum; species Viscum album. The sequence goes on from OY728150.1 coordinate 529,047,137, forward strand.
TGTTTGGAATTCATAGATGCAATGTTATGAGTTGATCATGAATTGGAAGCCAAAGTGAATTAGGTGTGATGGTTGAGTGGTTGCTGAGAATTATTAGGGATGATAAGTTCTATGGTTGAGAATTTATAATACCCAATGTATAGATAGGTTATGAAATTTAGAGGTAATTTCATTTTTTCATCTAGTGGATGGTTCATTTTTAAAAATAAGACTCAAACTATAGCTATGAGGGTTTAAACTTCCTGAAATGAGGTTTTTAGACATGGTTTTGGGGTTTGTGGAATCCCAAGGGTCTGAGAAACCATCAGAGGAAGGATGGGTGGATGAAGCTACTGAAAATTATAGTTTCAAGGCATTCATGCCTTGAAGTTGGGATTCACAACATGAAGTTTCAGGGGGAATAGGTAGAGGTCCCTACTTTGAGTGGTTCATGGTGTTAAATAGAGGTTCATGTCATGAATGTGTTGTTGACATTTTTTTAATTAAAAATGATTCATGTACCACCCTTTTATTTTTGGATGAAGTAGTATGCGCGTTTAGTGTCTTATAATTGACACCTCCCCATATCTTCCTCCCTACTCCCCCCATTTGAGGTAATTATGGGTGTGATTTTTGGGTGATATGAGGTGTGTTCTCCCACCATTATACTACACTCTTCAATTTGGTTGTCAAAACTTATTTTTAATCATTTTCTTTTAGGGTTTCAATTCCAATTCCTTTAGAGCATGGTGTAACCAACTGAGATGGATGGTGATTTTGTTCAGCTTTCATAGAGGACATCATGAGATGATGTTTTCACATCATTTCTCACCATTTTTATGGTGGTATGTCACAATATGATTTTTGAAGGGTATTTGTCTTAGATCAAATTAATTTATCTAATGGATCAAATTTTCATGCTCGATATTTTTCTTGGTATGAGTTTAAAGGTATGTCATGGGGTGTTGGAGAGTGTTTGGTTATGGGTTCGGTACAATGAGGTTTACCAATGAGTTTTTGACAATTATATAAAATATAATTAAATTGTAAAATTAATTAAAATTGTTTAATTAGTTATAATTTTTTATAATTAATTAAGGTGTATATTTTGGCTTAGGTTTTGGCCTCATAGTCATTGGTGGTGGCTATATGGATTTGAACTAGCCAGGGTGAAGCTGAAAAGTTATGAATTAAATGGGGTTTAACTTTATAAATGAGTAGGTTGTTCCTATGAATTGTATTGTGGTATTATTTATTTTATTAATTTTGTGTGTGATATGTGGTCTCACCACTAAGGAAAATCTGCATTCATTTTAAATGAATTGTTTTATTAAATAAAATGACTATGATTAAAGTGATAGCGGAAAGGGACACTATGGACATAGCTGATACCTTGACCAATGATTTATGAGGCTTATATTAAATAACACATTCATTTAGGTACATGAATCCCATGATTTATGGACTGAGATGAGTGGCCCTAGTAGGCCTTACTGGACCTAGTGATTCCTAAATTCTTTAGGCTAGTTGAGATAAGTGTGGGGTGATTGTTTCTCCCCAACTGAGATATGAACACTTGGGTTGATAGACCCTATGGATATTTAAGGATAGGTTGGGTGTGAGGACCAACATGATATTACATAGTAAGTGAGATAGTAAATCTTCAATATCTTAATACTTAAGTCAGTATAAGTTTTCTAATGAGGCCGGTGAGGCTGCATGATGAGCATGATGAGGTTGAGGTATTTTTTTACCTCATTGAGTGATGGGTGTTGACTCAAGAGGTAAGGATGAGACCAAGAAACTCAATAGGGGTGTCTGTGCTTGATGTGCTCTAGGGGATCCCAGGGGTTCCCCTTTGATATGTTTACCCTTGATAGGGTACATATGGGAATTAGTTGTGATGATTATGGGTATCACCTTAGAATAGGAATCAATATTTTTCTTGATACTCATGGATGACTTGAACATGCTCCTTGGATCTATAAATGTTTTCTAATTACTTTTAGATCACCTAGGATCAACTCCTAAGGATCAAATTAGATCCCGATGACTGCAGAATGTTCATGAACACCTCATGGAGTTCGATGGTTGTGGATGATGATTATAGAATGCTCATGATTACACCCCAGGGTTTGGAAGTTGTTCCAGATGACTATGGAACACCCAAGATATAACTTGCGGTTCATCCATGGACATGATACTTTGGATCTATTAGGTTCATCCTACAAGGGATTAATGATGTGTAATGATGCTATTACAGGATTTAGATCGTCCAGGGTCCTTACACTAAGGATAAATGGTGATTTCTGATACTTTTGATCACCTGATATTAACTTCTATAGATCATTGGTAATTCCCAATAAATATGGATCAACTAGGATTAACTCTTAGGGATTAATACTATTCTTGATACTACCATATTTACTGGGTCCTTATCCTAGTAATTTTCCATGATCATGATATTGGTTGGCATTGTTGTGTGACATGATCAAAGTCATTCCTGCATTGGATGAAGCATTTTTGGGTTGATCGTAATTCCATGGTGAAAAAATGATCAACATTGGTTCTTTATTTATACTTTTTAACTTTATTTATTTATTAATTTTTTTTATAAAATCACATGTACACACCTAATATTTACTGGTTATGTGTGGGACTAAATTGGTGGTACCTTACCGAGTCATACTTATACCCTACTCGAGAGGACATGGAACTTGGGTACCTAACCAGACTTCATTAATCATATGTTCAGATTGGAAATAGATTTGGTATTAGACTATTCAGTTAGATAGACTGATTTTTATTAGAGACTAGGATGAGGTGAGACTCAAAGACTACATTAAAAACTTACTATAGTTTCATTTCATTTATTTTATTCTTATATATTTATTTGGCTCGATGGGAAGATAGTGAGTCTGTATGACTGATTTCTTTCACATTCATTTATTATCGATTCATATTTTTGATTTTGAATACTTCAATGGATTTTTATTTATTATAGATTTTGTTTTTTATTTTTATTTGTAATTGAACACTCTGATAAGGGAGTATACTGTCTCCGTAATACAACCTTAGAACCCAACCACCAATCATTATACTTTGGCATTTGGGGAGGCATTACTGAGGTCATGTGGAGATCTATTATAGTCACTATTCAAAATGAAATGGGGTAGGTATGTTACAAAAATGTTCATGTGAAAACTTGGGGATTCAATGCTAGCTGGTCCTCATGTAGTCAATCTAATTGGACACATTGATTCCATATACATATTGAGAGTTCAGATCTATGATGATCTGTACACATATATCAATTTATCCTACATACCTAAAATATTCTCAATTTTAATTATTAATTATAATATAATAAATAGTGAGAATTCAATATTATAACTCATTACTTTGATTCTATAAGTTAACAATGACATGAGGTGTGAGAAACCCATAATCCTTATGATGAATAAAAGTAAGAACAAAGAAAAGGGCCCCAAGAATCACTCAAAGTCTAAGGTTCCCAAGAATTATCCTTACAAGAAAATGAATATCTAAATAAAATTAAAGGAAAATGATACAATATTTTTTTCATGTGGAAATATGTTTTAGTAGAAGAAGAATTACACAGTAAGGGGAAGCTTCCTATGATTTCTTTATCAAGTGCAATATTTCTATATCTACACATTGTGTATTAGATAAAACATATAGGGATCACACCTGTATTCAAATATAGGAACTATGAAAATCTATAAATATTATATGAGTATAGGTGGATTTATAATATGCCAATAGTGTGGGGATAATTACTATATCCATTAAAGATAACCACATCACAATTCCAACTGGACCTATCTTGGTTTTAAAAAATATTATTATCTATCAAGTGTTACCAAGAACATAATATATATTTCTTTCCTAAACATGGATGGATTTAATTTCATGTTTTGAAATAAAGAATACTACTTTTACAATAATGACATTTATTATGGTATGAAACAACCCAATAATGGTCTTTATGTATTAAATTATGAAAACCAAGTATTAGTAATTGATAATGAATCAAGTTCACATGATTCATTTCACACCTAGTTATGGAATCACCACCTTGTTAATGTAAATGATAAATATTTGGAAAATATATATCAAGATGGATATGTAGACTCTTTTCATCTAAATCCACATAACAAATGTAACACTTTTTTATAAGAAAAAATGACTAAACCAACATTTAGTGGACAAAGTGAAAGTGGTACAAAGCTTTTAGAATATGTACACACTAACGTGCATGGATATTTTTTAGTAGAAAATAGAGGTGGGTATTATTAATTCATTAATTTCATTGATTATTTAAGTAGATATGGATTTGTGTCTTTAATGAGGTATAGATTGGAATATTTTTATAAATTTAAATAATTTATGAATAAAGTTGAGAATCAACTTGATAAGAAGATAAAGAATATATGATCAAATTGAGGCGGTGAATACCTTAAAGAAGAATTCATTTAATTTATACAAGAGTATGGGATCCTATCCCAACCCGCTCATCCATATACACCATAATGGAATGGTGTTAATGAAAGGAAGAACCATACGTTTATTGACATGGTAAGGTTGATGATGAGCCCTGAAATTATTCCTTCATAATTTTGGAGATATTCATTAAAAAATAAAATATAAACACTATACTACATGCGAACTAAAGAGGAAAATGGTATCCCATATCATCTGTGGATTGTTAAGGATCCCATGTTGTCTAACTTGCATGCATAAGGATATGATGAATTTTTTAAGGTCTTAACCGGAAAAAAATAGCACAATAAGGTATGATATTTATAGGATATACTAAGAAAACTAAAGGATATTAATTATATAACCCTTAAAATAAAATAATTGTGGTTGAATGGTGTCCCACTTATATAGATAAGGAACACATCCTCAAGAAGAATAGTGGGAGAAAGACTGACTTTGATAAAGATGATGCTAAAGATACACAAGAGTTGGTATATGAACCGATTCCATTGGAACCCATGGAAGAAGTTGTTCTTTAAGAATATGTTATACATTGGATCACTGAAGACATTAGAGAACTAGAAATATATGGTTTTCTAGTCACCAAGGATGGTGACTCATTATGGGTTGATAATAATGATCCTATTTCCAACAAGGAGGTAGGTGATTGATTATAATTTTTAATATGGAATGAAGATATGAATTATGAAATGGATTCCATGTATTAGAACCAAGTATGAGTTCTAGTCGATCCTCTAGTGGATTTAAATTCCATTGGGTGATAATGGGTATTAAAAGGAAAATTATGCACGAAAGGAAAAGTAAATACCTATAAAGAAAGTCTAGTGGCTAAAAGGTTTAAAAAACATCAAGGAGATGACTATAAAAAACCCTTTTCTCTAGTTTCCATATTTAAATCCATCAGAATTGTACATGCCATAATATATTTCCACAACTATGATATTTGGAATGTGGATGTCAAAGTAACTTTATTTAATGGGAACCTTTAGAAAGATATCTATATGAAAAAATTTTAAGGTTTTGTAACTCTAGAAAATTCCAATAAGATATGAAACTTTTAGATATCCAATTATGGGTTAAAGAAAGAATATAGTTCACAAAATATTTAGTTTCAGATATCCATAAGAGATATTAGTTTTATGTAGAATTAATGTGGTCCATGTTTTTATAAGAAGTTTAGTGAGAGTACAATTATATTCATAGTAGTATATGTTGTTGACATATTACTTATTGGAAACAACATAGTAGTATTATAGTTTATTAAGGATTGGTTGAACATGTGATTCTCTACAATGTACTTAGGTGAATCAGTAGATATCCTTGGAATCTAGGCCATTCACAATTATTCAAAAAGTATTCTTGGACTAATTAAATATTCATTCATTAACTAGATACTAAATAGATTTAGTATGAAAAAATACAATAGGGGATTGGTTTCATTGTCACAAGGGATACATATATTTAATAAAATGTTCCCTCATACATAATAGGATAAAGAAAGAGAGAGGGATAGAGATAATTTTTATGATATCATATGAATCTTTGGTAGGATCTATCATGTATGCCATATTATATAATAGGATTGATGTTTCTTGTGATTTTATTATGGTAGGAATATATCAAGATGATCTAGGAGAAAAATATTGGTTTTCTATTATGGTTATCTTTAAGTGTCTAAGGTGTACTAAGGATATATTCACAGTATATATAGGAGAAAATATGTTATTCATAAAATGATATACTGATTCCAATTTATAAATAGATTAGAATGATATAAAGTTGTAGTTAGGATATGTCATTAATATCAACAGAGGAGATGTGAGATGAAATATTTCAAAACATTAAATTATCATTGATTCTATAATGGATTCAAAGTATATAGGTCTTCTAATTCAGAAAAATAATAAATTTGGATTCTTATATTTATCTAATAACTTGATGTGTTGACCAGTAATAGAAATCATATCACATTAATTTTGATAATACTATAGGGGTGTATCTCACAAATGATCTAAGATCACACTAATAGAAGAAGAAAATTCTCTAAAAATATCACTTTTTATGGGATTTTTCTAGAAGGGTTAAAGTTTCTATGAGTAGAGTTTATATAAAGGAAAATGTGATGGACCCCTTGAATAATGCTTTATCTCAACAAAAGCATCAATATCATGTGAGCCATAGTTGACTGAAATTTGTTAGCAGTTGAATTTAGTGAAAGTGGGAGTCTATTGGAGTTGGTGCCATATAAATAACTTATATATACTTTATGATTTCTTGTATTCATGGTTTTTAATAATTAATAATTTTTATCACAACATGATTTTTCTTTTGTGTGAAATATTATGTGATAATGTTATAAGTGTATATGTTTTACTAAATTGTCATATCAATTACCCGCTATGATGACAACCTATAAGTTCCATGAAAATAGACATTCTATAAATGAATGATATCATTTGATGAGATAAAAATGATATAGGCTATCAGGGGTAGGGGATCATAAGTTATTGGAACTTCTTAGCATGAAGTTCATCCATGGTAATCTCAAGAAATAAGATTATGAGAACTTGACCCACCAGTATGAAATCTATATTTATATGTCTCATTGAATTTTCTGATATGTGGACTTGTATAATGGTCCTTAGACTTTAATATTATCATTAATAAATATAACGAGTCATGTAATTTGATTTATTTTCATAAACTATGATAACATATGTTTGTGGTGATGTTGGGTATGTTGGGTGAATCTTAATTTATATTGTAATAATGAATGATGTGAGAAAATATTTATCTATTATGTTCAAATATAGAAGTTTATATCTCAAGCACTTTTATGAGAATATAACTACCTAATTAAGTCTATATCCATGATAGTTTTATCAGCAAGTTCATTTCTAGGAAATCAAAGAAAGAAACATTGAGAATATATATTGATGAAACTAGAATGAAATTTTCATGATTATATATTTAAAGATAAAGTAATTATATGACACATTGTATATTTATAGAAGTTTACATGTCATTGTGACATTAAATTCATTATCTATGGGATACTTGGTGTGTTTCTAGTTACCAACATCAGAAATTAGGCACTATAGCCTAATCAAACTAATAAATGGGCCTAGATTGCCATATGTTAAGTGTATCTGAAATCTTGTTTATATTCCATATAAATTTTTTTAAGTTGGATAAATATTATTCTCATTCATGGCTTAATAATTATTCATGTTAGTTTAATCGAAAATATTGGATTGTTAGTTATTTGAGAGAATACATATGTGAATTGTATAATTAATATATATTTATTCACTAGGTATTTATTTATTTAATTACATGAATACATAATATTTATTTATTCAGGTTCATTCACGAGGAAACAAATTATTTATTTATTTATTTATGTGAATATTTAATAAATATTTATTCACCAATTCAGTGAATATAAAATTTATATATTTATTGGAGAATAATGCAATGATATTTATTTAATTAAACAAATAATCATTATTCAGGGTTTGATAATATTGAGAAGGATTAGCATATTGAGTTTGATATTTTGATGAGTAATTTCAAATTAAATATTATTTGAATAAATATTAATTTATTTATTCTAGAAAATAATATTTATTTTATCTTTGAGTTTATCACATTTTAGGCAAATAATAAAAATATTATTGTTATTATTTAGACATGGGGCTCACTAGGGACTAAGAAATGAATAAGGACCTTTTTGAAGTTATTATTTTATAACCTTGTCCCTATTTAATCCCAGTTATAATTTTTTTTGAAAAGTGAGAGCCACATTCCAATGTTATGCACAAAAAGTACTAGTGGAGATTCTATTAAGACCTATAGATCACTCCCTTGTAATACTATAAAGAACAAAGGACAATTATCTTCCTCTACAATAGTGAATTATTCTTTCCATTAAGTATTTTTTTTGTGATCAATATAAATCACCATAAGTGTTTGATCCATCTATGCTAGTACCTAGAGGATTTTATGATGATAATTAGAGGTTTAAGAAACATGTGTGGATCACCACTGGAGTGAATATGAACTTGATTTCTCTGATGTAATTACAATATGAAAAGAGGTATTCATTTGATCATAGATAATGGATAAATAATTCAATGAAAGTTAATTATTAATTAAATAAATAAATTATAAATTATATGTGAAAAGATACCCAGCGCTTTGTTCTGGGTTCTTATCAATTAATCTTTGTATTAATTCCATTTTTCACAATTATTATTTATCATTTACATAACATATTATTCATTGATTACAATAAAAATACAAGTTAGTTATGCCTAATTGGAACTTCCACTATGACTGAAACCTTTAACTACACCTTTTATTACTATATTTAGAGTGAAACCATAGAACTAAGAATTTTTCTAACTCTTGTTTGGACACTTGATTTTATTAGGGAGTTTATATGACGATTTTATGTTGACTTAACAAAGTTGAAATCAATAGAATTATCCCTTTCTAGGCACGATGTATCATGGGGGAAGGTTTTGAGAAAAAATGTGTCAGGATTTCCGGATTGGGGAGTTCACTCAAAATATCTAGGTGTTGCAGGTTCATAGTTGGAAATGGCTCCTACCTAAATACTTTTGACTAATTTACATATCACTTTATTAGGTTAAGAGAAATGAAATATGGGTCCTATCCACTATAATATCCACATGATAGATCATTTTGATTTTAATGGTTAGGTCTACTGAGATTTGATATTATAGTAGTATGATTAATAAAATAATTAAATTATTTAGCCACACATATTTGGTAATGAAGCAAATCACTAATATACTATTTTAATTATTGTAGAAAAATGACAATAAAAATAAAAAAACACTATGACCATTCCTTAACTCAGGGAATGTACCCCCAAGAAAATTTTTTTATAGGGGAATAAATGTTTTACACTACTTTACTATCAAATAATTTGTACTATGTGTTGGAATCCCTATTCATGATCTGCTACCATATTAAGCATGCGATGTTGAGAAGGATATCTATATGAGATTCATGGAGGATTCTTATTATATTTTTTTCATCATACTATCAGTTATGTATAGAGATATTTTAATGCAACATAAGGACATGAATTCTTACACTATTAAGCTTTATCTCCTTAATATGAAAAAATAAAAGGAGAAAAATCTGATAAATGAAATTTTAACTTCTCTTAATTAGTTTAAACTAGAAGTAGAAAAACTAGCTACTTATAATGTCTTAAAAATGTTTGAGTACATTGAAAAGTTATCAAGATTGGGCTTAAATTTAGATAATCAATTATCCCTTATTCTTATATTATTATCCACACTACCAAGGTTACCCTTATTCATCCAGGACCCTATGAACAACATGGATAAATTATATAGGAATATTTTGACTATGATTCACCAAAAAGATATGTTTTTGATAAAATCAATTTCTTCATCCCTTATTAATTATGAAAAGTATGTGTTTGAGAGGACCATATCCATTTCTATGTTAATTGTTCCTTTACAACTTTCCTCAAAGAGACAAATATTAAATTAAAATTCAATAAATATGAGTCTCTTTTCTTTTCATGTGGTGAGAGAGGTTATTATAATAATAATTATTATTTAATAATAATAAATCAGAAGATTATACTTCAAGTACCTTCATCATTACATGTAATTTTTATGAAATACTTCTTGGGCATATATTTTTACACACGCACACACACATTTATATGTATTTGAAATATAGAAACCAAGTAAGTATAGAAATATTATAAGAAGTAAATTGAATTATTATAGGAACTAAATAAGGATGATTACTAGATCATTAATGAGAAAAAAATAACTTCTAGATTTATTGCGTGAATAATTCAAGTTAAACTATTATTTTTTATTGAGAAATATTTTTTTTATATCAATGTTTATTTTAGACCCAATTTTCATTATTTCATTTTATAAAAATAAGTTTTTATGGTATTTAATACTAGAATAATAGTTTAGTAATTATATAATCATAAATATATAACAAGTAATAAATTATAAATAATATAAGATTTAATTACCTGATGGTGGAATGATAATTCTTTTTCAAGTGAAATTGATACTTGTGGACTTATTTATATCTAGATAAGTGATTTTTATTTATTGAGATAAGATACTAGGAATACTAACATACTAATTATCATGTTTTAGACAAAGAAACCTTTAAAAATAAAGGTATTCCATATAGATTTTAGAGTTAGTTTTGAAAGGCCACATGAAATAATCTAATGCTATAGGTAAATCTATACACTTCATGATATTCCATTAAGAAATTTTAAAAATTATTAGTGAAGTAAATGAGTTTACTTTTTTATGATAGAGGACCCTCTGAGCTAGATTATCAAATAACATCTTATCCAAGTAATCAATGATCATATACATGTTAATTAAAGATATTAACAAAATAAAATTTCATTACATGCATAAATATAGTGATTATAGTAAAAGGAAGATCAATGATGAGTCCTATATGTATTAAAATTATTCCATAATCTCTTATAAGAATTTTTTTAAAAAATATTAATGAAAAAAATAACCACATGTCAACTATTTTTGACTAATGGATATCAAAATTTTTATATGATAAGAATATATTTGGTTATAACTTCAAGTGTTTATTGAAAAGTCTTTGTTAAAAGGTAGTTGTTAGCTAAAAAACATCACACACTTAGTGTATCTCAATTAATAATCCTATATCCAATAAGGATATAAATGTTTAGTAAAAGGTGGAAATATTTCTATAAGATAATCCAATATCTTTGGGAATAATGGGAGAATATTTAACTTATATGGGCGAAGTATTTGGAAGCACATGATTTGGAATCATAATGATAGACTCTACTAAGTTTAGTGATAGGATAAGTTCTAGAGAATCATAATAGATAGGAATTTATAACCAAATTGGTGGTTTATCTTCACTATGGCTGGTGATATTTATATTATTCCTTTTGAATAATGATTCCTATAAAGAACCAGTCAATGGAAACATGTTATTATTGAAAAATATGCATGAATTTAGTAATGTATTGTAGGTATAAATATTCTTATGCTTTGTATTTTGGATGTTTCTATGACTCAAGCATGTGGTGAGTATTCAATAAAAATAGGACATTGATGTTATAAGACATTAAAAATAATGAATGATTTATTATTGAAAGTTTTAGTCTATGAAAAGTTCCACACACCCATCATCATTAATAAAATATTTTCGAACTATACTTGTAAAATAATACTTCCATTATCCTCATATTGATCTATGATTGTCAAGTCCGCCACATTTAGGGGAGACCTTAAGGAAGATATCTATATGATCAGAACAAAAGGAGACCCTATCATGTATGTCTATATGGAATAACTAGAAAGGGTAAGTGACATCGATAAGTTTCATTAAAATATGTATATTACTAAATATCCGGCTTTGTTTTTGTGTTATATTTGTTTTCAATTACTATGTCAATATGTGTTGAAGATAAAGAACATATTTGAAGTTTATTGACGATCCTAAGTATGTTTGTTGAAGTATTTTTTATAATATTTGAATATGATTTAAAGAAGATTCATAATCTAGAAGTTCAAATGTCATATAATATGTTAGATGAAGTGGTGATTCTTAGAGAATTTTTATATATTAATTTAATGGAATTTGATTTCATGCTTGAAAATTTCTCTATATAAGTTCAATGATTGATGAACTAGTCCTCATTGATTGAAGAACATGTGATAATATGTTGCACATTGTTTACAACATAAAAAGTTTCTTATATTGAATATTTAAGAATATATAAGATTATGAACATATGTATTTTCATAAGGAGAAGTGAATAATATACTAAAGTCCATAAAAATAGTTCTTTTCATGAAGAAATTTCGACAACAATGAAAAAAAGATAAAATACTATTTTATGTTGCATGAAGAGCTATTTTGAAAGTGGTTCTTGAAGTTATTTGGAAATATCATTCATAGTATTTACTAAGTATATATATGGGGATTTATTAAAAAATAATATCTTACTAACTATCCAGCCGTAGGACCAATGTGCAGCCATTGCTGAGGTGGACTCTAGGGCCTACCACATCTTGAATGGTAGGGAGAGTATAGATCCTGTATAGAGTATGGGGGGTGGAACGTGGTTCCACTATGTCTTATGCAACATGAAAATGAAGGATACAACATGGTTTGGTGCTAGGGAGTTTGGTATTAGACCCTGTTACTCTCTTATGTATGACTAAGGCCACATGTACACTTATTAAGTGGAGGACGAATGCAGTAAGAATCGATGTGGGACTCTTCAAACATGTTTTTGTTCATATTTCATTTAAAGTTATGAATATAATCTACACCATTCTATCATCACATATCTTATGAACATAGATCCTCCACACCATATTCATTATCCTTAGGCATATGAGTGTTATTGATCATGTTGTCTTCAGACAGAAGAAAACCTTGATCGAACTATGGATCACCATGAGAAACCCAAGCCATCATGGATGCATCCTCGAAATAAAAATGACGAGAACTCTTGCATGAAATATATGTCTTTCATGCAATAGACTATTCAAAGGATGGAGCTATGAATTAATGAAAACAAATATACAATAATGAGAGCATTCATATCTAAATGAATGCAAGTTAAATCACATTATCTCCATCACATGACAATGAGGAGTTCTTCAAGAAGGGATAAATGCCACCATTCTCAACGTATTTTAGGTAGTATAATAATACCATGTGAATATTAATATATAGAAAATTTGGTAATATTTAAAGTGTCCATGAATCAACACTAATATCAAACCTGACCTTATTCTTAGGATAGGGGTGGTTCTAAATGCCTATAAAATAAGAACATCTAATATTGAGATCCAATACTAAAAACATTTTAGAGATCTCATTTTTTTTAAAAAAAGAGCATCTAAAAATCCTTTCACTTCCACAAGGATGAAGGAAGCTCCTATGAGCTATTTTTCTACATGATGTAATGGTTTGGTACATAACAATTTTGTGAATAAGTTCTGTGAAACTATATTGAGTTCACAAGATATAATAATGTTCATCTATTTCATGAAGAAGAGAATTGTGTACCTCCCTGGTTACATTAAGAAACCTAAGATGTTTCATGAAGAATAATCTTTCTTGAAGACAAAAATACTCAATCTATTTTATTTCAAAATGGATATAACCACATACCTTTATTTTCATAAAGAAGAATAATAATCCATGTGAATTATTCACATGAGGACAATGTTTCATGAGAGTTATCATGTGACCTTTTCACATAAAAGAATAGAAAAGATACTGCACACATACACATATATATTTTTTACCTAAAGGAGGACATAAATACAGTGAATTCAGTACATACATACAATGTACCATATGTGACAACATTGAAATACTCAATTCTATGGTAGTAAAAGCTAAGAATAAGGTTTTAGGTTCTTGAGATCGAAATACAAGGATAATGGGAATTGAGATGTTAAACTGAGTTAATATTTCATTTAAAATAATAAATAATGATATTCATATGTGTGCTAAGATTAATAATCTTGATAAACTCATGTAATACATGCATTCAACATGATTTTACGAAGAGAAATTAAGAATACTACACCAAAATTTGATATCTAATATTATCTCTCGAAGATCAAAAGTAAAAGAATAAATTGTGACTGGGCTATAATCAGTTGAATATCACTGGGGTCATAGAATTTAGAGATAACTATTATAATATATATATTCATATTATTCCAACTAAATAAGTAGATAATGCAACCATTATTGATTATTTTATCTTTGAGACAACCCAGTGATTGTTGTAGTCGATGTATCTGTTTGATTACTACTTTGTGATGAAGTTGATCAAATTATTTAGAGTGTAGAAAAGAATACTTATGATATAGTAGTGATCACTTTATATTGGGAAGGCTGACATCCTGTATTTTATTATTAAAATATAAAGTCTTCATTGTACCTAGAGGTTCTGGAGGAATGAGTACAAGTTCACACCCTTTCTAATGATTTATTTGATAATAAAAAGAATTATGTGTGTCTGGGATAATAACCAACATACACTTGGGATTAGTTATTAGGGAGATGAACCTAATTAACAATCCTAGGTATCCATTGTGATTTATTGTTTTATGTATATGAAATATAACTATAGGTGAATACAATAAGAGATAAAATCACTGAATTAGTGATAGTGGTATTAAAAGGGATAATGTTTTAAGTAAAAAAGTCATCTCACATTGATTCACCCCTCTCAGTTTGGTCATCCCAAAGTGATACTAACAATTATTATCATAGTGACATGCCACACCTTAGATTGGATTATCTGATTTGAAGATTCTTTAAGACCTGTTATCTTCTAAATTCATAATAGAGTGAAAAATTGGAGGAGTTTTATCTATTATATATTATAACCATATCTTAGATAAGTCACTAAAAGAAAGAATAAATAGTCAAGGAATATGAATAAGTTTCCCCTCTTTTCAAAAGAGGAATGTATTTTAAGTGCGCTAAGAAAAGAATTCAGATCGAGATTGGAAGGTGAAGATCTTGTGGTTCAGTGTACCAAAAAAGACATGGACAATATTTATACCTCAAAAGGATCAAGGAATTCATGTGATCCTAAGGTATGTGTTAATTCTAGTTTAAATTTTCCTAAATATGATTCAAGCACTAGTGGAAGTGATAACACGACCATTGATTTTTTAATTGATGTATTAATGGATATGATGCATAGTTTTCACAAAGATCATATTTGTACTATCTGTGGGATTTTTAAAGAATTCATAACGAAATCAATTTTCTTGAGGATGAATATGAATAAATATATGAGATCTTGAAGAAAAATTTCAAAACTTGTAAAAATATCTCCACACAAGTTGGAGTCACTAAATTTGAGTATGAGGATATTGAAAGAAGATAATCCCAGCTTCAAGAAGAGTAGATCAATAAAATCTATGAGAAGGATAAGGCCACTAGATAATTTGATAAGAAGATCCATGAATTAAAAGAAAATATAAGAGATAACATAAATGTCAAGGAAAAATAATTGAATATCAAATCCAAGAAGATAAAATATTTTGAATCACTGTTACAAGAGGAAAGGTTGATTTTCATGAAGTGGATGTTGATAAGATAAAGAAGAACCATGAAAATAGAATTGAAGTTACTACAGATCAAAATAATTCTATCAATATGATATGTCTTGTATTGTAAATAAAATTTTCCAATCTTGAATAGACTCATATTAAGATATTAAAATCAAAAAATTATGAATTTCCAGCCACAAAATGTTCTTTTTAGTATTATACTAAGAAAATAACTACATTATATTAAAATAAGATCATTATATCAACTGATGATCTCTATCAAGAAGCTGTGAAGAAATAGGTACCAACCATATCTTAATGTAATATTTTTTCTAAATATATTTCTATAAAATTATTGGTTTAAATAAAAATTATATACAAATATATATGAGGATAAATAAAGAAAATCCTACCATTACATAAATGGTATATAGAAGGATTATGGTTTTTGGTTCCCCAAGATCACCCCAACAAGTGGTAGAATATTCTAAAAAATATCTTGGTCATAGATTTGAAATTTCTAGACAAAATGAATTGAAAAAGAAAATATCAAGGTTTGTTGTTCAATATCAGTGGTGAAATTGATTTGGGAATTATGAATTAGATTGTCAGTAAAATATATTCAATGATAAAGCACCAAGGAATCATATTCTAAGGGGGATAAATCTAGTGAATATGCGGTGGTCTCAGGCTAATGAAAATTCATCGACATCAAACATATTTTATACACTCAAATATTACTATAATTTTGGTAGAAATTATTGTCACATAAGTGATACATTTACATCTAAAAATGTATCAAGAAAATTTAGGAAGAAAAACCACAAAATAAACAATATTCAGCCTTGTCTAGAAATTTTATGGAGGATGAAAAATAGACCGCACCCAAGAAGTTTCATAAAAATTCATCCTTGGAAAAAATTCACAAGAAATATTAGAGATAAAATAGGTCTAGGATGATTATCAAGAAGAGTGATACACCTCAGAAGCGAAATTTGAAGAAAGGAAGTCATTTGAATCCATGTGGAAACCATATACAAGCTATCAATATTCCCAAAGTCATATTAGTTTCTTGACTAGAAGATCTACAAAGATAAATAAAATTTGAAGAAGCACAATCAAAGACTTGTGATAAAGGGAAAAAGAATATTACATGTGAGTAAGATGAATTTCATGAGAGGTCTTCAAAAAATTACAACACTTGTATTGGAAAAGTTCTGTGTCTGAGGCACAACATTGATAGACACATTTTTAAATATTTTTCTAGATTAATTCCAACAAAATAAGAGTACTTAAAAAAGTGGAAAGTTTCCCCAGGTAATATAATTTTATTCAAAGATCTTATGAAGATAATGTTCACACACAAAGAAATTAAATAAATAGTTAGTTCCATGAAACCGAAGGCCAAAATAGAATTGAGAATAATATGTGTAAGCATGAATAATGGGAAAACTTGGTTGAGAAAATTCTCTCAACCTTGATGTTCACATTGATAAGAAAGAAGATCCATCTTATTCACATAACATTTGTATGTTTTCATCATATAAGGAATTAAAGATGATTCATATACCCAGGGGGAAACAGAGTATAAAAAATCACAATGAAAATTATGGAAGCTGGAATATTCATTCCAAGATTTATGGAAGTCACCATACTAGTTTGATCTATCTACTAATATCTTAAAGATTATTTGTTGCAAAATATTAGAGATCCACCTTGATGAGGATAACCAAGCTACTATGGATGATCAATGTATTTGATGTCACCATCATGGATATGGTCAAAACAATTATTATTCACATCAATTATAATTTATAATAACAAAAAGTGAAAATATCCATCTTGGTGAAGTGAAGTTGGATATAATCCCTTGAGGGGGGGGGGGGGTATCTGGAGTAGTTATCTGAGCCTTACATTTCATCTAAGTCTAACATATCTGGAAGGTAATTGTTCAAGAACTCATTGATGATGTATGTTAGTATAGTATCATATCCTTATACATAAAAAAAATTTTATTTTAAGGGGGAGAACTTAAATAAATCAATTAACCGAACAAAATAATCATGAAGAAGTTACAGGATTGATGGAATGAATATATCTTGCTAAGTATTGATGATTTTTTTAATCTATATGTTGAGATTAGTGCATAAATTTTAGGTTGAAAGTTTCTTGATGATATTTTATGAACACTTATTATTAGAAAATTTCCAATTTAACCTTATTAATTGGCATCAAATAATCACTATCAACCTAGAAACAACTGAAAAATACTAGAGGAGAGATATAAGTTATGCTATCTCAGTTGGTATCATATTTTGATTTGAGGATGGGATGCATTGATGTTTAAATTTTAACCTCTTGATTTCTATATCAGGTTAGACAAAGTATACATATAGTGGAATAATTGATGACACATTGCTTAAAAAAGAAATTATATCATCCTCTCTCAGGCACTTTCCATTTTTATCAATAAGGGGGAGAGAAAAAGATGAAAATATTAAGGATAAATGGATATAGAAGAAATAAATCATATGTAAAAATTGTATGAACATGTTGAAATGAAATTTTCTATTGTTATTGACAACAAATAAAAAGTTTGAGATTGAAGACCCTACTTTTTTCTTGTGTCATATATTTTTTCAATTAGTATGTCAATATGTGTTGAAGATGAAGAACATCTTGTAAGTTCATTGATGTTCCCAAGCATGTTTGTTAAAGTAGTTGTTTTAATATTTGAATAATATTTGAATAAGATCCATTCTCAATAATTTCAAAGGTTATATAATATGTTGGATGAAGTGGTGATGCTTGGAGAATTGTTATGGATTCATTTAATGGAATTAGTTTTCATGATTGAACAATTATCTATATAAGTCTAAAAATTATTGAAATGGTCCTCATTGATTAAAGAACATGCGATAAAGTGTTGTAAATTGTTTAAAATATCACATATTTCTTATGTTGAATATTTAAGAAGATAGAAGGTCATATAGATATATATTTACATCAGGAGAAGTGAAAAATTTTCTAAAGACCATGCAAATAGTTATTTTCATGAAGTGATTTTGAAATCCATATAAAAAGAAGAAAATGAATTTGTATTTAGCATGAAGAACTATTTTAGAATAATTTTTTGGAGTTGTTTGTTAGTATAATAATTAGTATTTACTATATATATATATATATAGGAATTTATTAAAAAACAATATCCTTCCAATTATCCATCCATAGGACACATGTTTATCCACTGCTGAGGTGGACACTAGGGCTGACTGTGGCTAGCATGGTGGGGTGATCATAGTGCCCACAGAGTGCATGGGAGCATAAGGTGGTGCCAACGTGTGTGGGGAGGCATGATGAAAGAGGATCCAACATAGGTTGGTGCCAGCAGGGGTTTAGGTTTGGACTCCTATAATCAGATATGGCCGGCTAAGGCCATGGAAATGCTTATTAAGTGGAGGACAAATGTAATTAAAACCAATGTGGGACTCACTGAATGCATTAATATTCATCCTTAATTTAAAGTTATTCATATAAGATATGTTGTATGATCATCACAGATTTGATGAACCTATAGCCTATACACTATTGTCTTCCTCCATGGGCTTACGAGAGTTGATTCTCATGTTGTCGTTATATGATAGTGAACTTCAATCGAGCTATGAACCACTATGAGAAACCCTATCTAACACGGATGCATCCTCTAGATAAAAATGACAAGAACTATTGAATGAATTCTATGTATTTCATGAAAGTTGACTATTAGATGGATGGATCTGTGACCAAATTAAAACAAAGATATAGTATGGTGTACATTAATATCTAAATGCATGTAAGTTAAATCATGCGATCTCTATCACATGCATGTGAGGATTTATTCGTAAAGGGAGAGATTTCACTATTCTTGGAATCATCAAGATATTAGAAGAATACTGCATGAATATTAAAATACCAAAATTTTAGTAATATTGAAAGTTTACATGACCCACCACCAATATTAGACTTTCAATTATTCTAGGGAAAGAGGCAGTATAAAATTCCTATAAAAGAAGAACACCCAAGACCAAGAACTGATGTTGAAAACATTTGAGAGCTCATGTTTTTATTTGAAAAATTGAGCATTTTCAAAGCCTCACAATTCCATCAGTATGAAGTAAGCTCCCATGATCGATTTATCTACATTAAGGAAATGTTCCACACATAACACTTTCTAAAATAATATTGGCGAAACTCTATTGAGTTCACAAGATAGAACCATGCTCATATATTGCACGAAGGAGAGAATCCACATACCTCCTTGGTTATGTGAAGAAGCCTGAGATATTCCATGAAGGATAATATTTCCAAAAGACACAAATACATGATCTATTTGGTTTTGTAAAGGATAGAACAATATACCTTTATTTTAATAAAGAAGAATAAAAAGTTGTGTATATTATTCACATAAGGGTAGTGTTTCATGAATTTTCTCATGTGACCTCATTACACAAAATAAAATAAGATATACCATGTAAATATATATATTACACAAAGGAGGACATAAATATAGTGAATGTAGTGCATGCATCTAATGAACCCTATGTGATAATGTTGAAACACTCAATTGTTTGGTAGGAAAATTTATGAAGAATATTGTGGGTGCTTTATATTAGAATACAAGGATAGTGGGAATTAATATATTAAACCAAATTAATATGTCACAATAAATAAAAAAAATAATGATGTTCTTATGTGTGATAAGGTTACTAATCTTGAGAATCCCATCCAATATATGCATTTAACATGATTTCATGAAGAAAAATTGAGAATATGACATTGAAATTTGATATCTCAAATTATCTGTTGATGATCAAAAACAAAAGAATACATTATGAATGAGATGTAATCAGTTGATTATCACTTGGTTCATAGAATTTTGAGATAACCAGTCTATAATATAAATTCATATTATACTGAGTGAAGAAGAAGAATAGGCATCGATTTTTGATTATTGCATGTTTTAGGCAGCCCAATGATTGTTGTAGTCAAGGAATCCATTTGATTATTTCACTGCGATGAAGTTGATCAAATTATTTGGATTCTGTAGAAGAAGTCATGTGCTACATTGGTGATCACTTCAGAAGGGGAATGTTGAAATCCTACAACTTGTAATTAAATTTTAAAACTTGAGTTATAATTGGTGGTTCCAGAGGAATGAGTACTATATTATAACCTTTCTTGTTATTTATTTGATAATAAAAGGAAAGATGTGTATATAGGATAATGACCACTATACACCAGGGACTAGTCCTTAGGGAGATAAACCTCATTAACAAAATCTAGTGTTCATTGTGCTTTATTATTTTATATGCATGATAGATAACTATAGGTGATGATAACAAGAGATCCATTCACTGAATAAGCGATAGAGGTATTGAAAGGGATAGAATTTTTTAAAGTAAAAAAAGTTATCTCAAACTGATTCACTGCCCCTCTTAGTGTGGCAATCCTAAAGTGCTCATAAAAATTACTTAAATTCATTTCAATATAAATCATGCATAGTGATAATAGAATATTCATTTTGAAAAAAGAGTATCATGAGTCCCTAATTGGTTATTGGGGTGCTATAAGTATTCAAGAAATATATGTTGATACCATATGGGAAAAATGTTATTCTGTTACATTTTATTAAGACTAAGGAATGCATTTCTCTAAGAATGAATTAAATTATCAACCATGTTATAGGAAAAAATATCTAAAAATATATATCCATAGGCTTACTAAATCTTGTCATAGTACATATATTGATCAAGAATTGAAAAAAATACTAGTTAAAATAATTAAATACTATATTTTTGTTGGCATTTAATATTTAAAATATAACATGCATGTGAATAGGTAGAGATTACTAGGATTTGAATAATTTCACATGCTTATATTCTAGGAATTTATCTTATATTCCAAGATATGTACTGATGTTTGATATTACTAATTCATGATCCATTATTTTTGAGTATCAAATAGATCAAACATAACTATATTGATTTATAGTTATAACTATCATACATTGATTTAAAAAGTAAAACAATATGAGTTCATGAAGTATGGAGAAGTGGTAAAACTAATGTTCAAGGTAACTGAACACTTGTCTTTATTTAGTTCAAATTAATCTAGTATCATAGTAAGGATAATATAATATACAAGAAAAACTTAACATATCTAGTTGTTTCTATATATACAATATCAAAGTATGTTGTATATTTCGATGCAACTTAAGAAGTGGTTTTATAGTGAAAAAATCCCTTTAAACATATTGTTACATGACTTTTAACATAAATATCTAATAAACAAAACCAAATGACCGAGAGTCTGAGTATCTTTTAAAGAATAGGTTAATAATAAATAAAAAAGAAACTAAAATAAAACTTCTTTATTTTAATCCCCATAATGAGCCCCTAAATCTCTTTGATCATCTAAAATAAAATAGGATAACCTGGTGAATAAAAAAAATGAATGGGTGATCCATAAAGCCTGATAATAGAAATAAACATGATAATAAAGCATAACATGCGATTCAAATAGAATAACATGATATAATATCAGATAAAGATCATGAATAATTAGATGGGATCATAAAATATGGAACATGGTATCATAATATCATGGAAACATGGGAATGTGGAAGAAATATAAAACATGACATAATCATAAGTCAAGGATAACTGCCGAGACAACATCAAATAGTGGGAAAAGTCCCTTAATGGATTAAGTTTACTCCCTATTCCTATACACACCATCTCATGAGACTAAAAAATTACCCAATTCATTGGAGTTATATCTAGGAACACCCATCATAACATGTATATGCTTATGCATTCTATAAAAGGAAATCAATCATAATGTATAAACATAATAATTACCCATGGAAAGAAATGGGTTAAAAAATAATGCCTCATATCATAATCAAAGTAGATTTCATAAATATTACAAAGAGAAGAAGGAATTAAATATTTATTACATTTTTATCTAAGTACAAGAATAGTTCTCAAAATATGGTGTTTATTTGTAAAAAATATTTTGATAAAGGGTATAGAATTGGGTATAGAATTGAAATTTCAAAATGGCATTTCAAGGAACCGATTAAGGACTTTTGAAGAAAAAATAAGTATGTGATTTTCTATGAAAACCATAGGCAAACCAAAATTATTATACCTATGATATTAATTTATTTAATAAAATAATTAATGTTAATAAAGTCTTTAAATGAGCAATACATAAAAGGATTAAGGGATATAGAAGTTCCCCTTAATCAGGTTTGAGTTTAAATAAGGCATTGGATAAATGAACTTAAGGAATGTATTCACCCATAAAAGGAAGGTATAATAATATTGGTATATATTTAAGAGAAATATATTCATTATTTATAATCATTACAAAATATCAAATAGATAGATAAAGTGAGTTATAGAGATAAATTTCATAACCCAAAGAAAAAGTGTGGTTCCAAGAGATCCCTTTCCTTATGTACTAGAATAATTCTGCACTCATAATTAAAATCTTGTATAATTTATATTAAATAATTACTTAATTAAAAACCTTTTATATATATATTTGATGTAATATAATTTTATTATGTTCATTTATAACAATTTAATTGAGATATAATGTTTAATTTCATTGTTCTGAGAGTGTTCATTTCACAGTTCCAAGGTAAGATCACTTGTGAATAATTATTGATGTTCTTGTAAAATGGGACTATAAAACTTTAAGTGAAATAAAATTGTATTCATTTTCTTAAAAAAATTTCAGTGTAACCAAATATCTGTTTGTGTTATGATATAGGTATGATTCATTTAGTAAATATTTTAACATTACATGGTTAGTTCATTTAGAAAGTTTTACTAACCATCAAAAAAAAGTTTCATTTTATTCAATATTATGTCCATATATTCATTTAAGAACACGAAATAAGTTATAATATAATTATTATTATATTATTTAATAATAATATTTTTATGACCATCCTTTAAGGTGATAGAGAGAAATAAAGTACATTGTTCATGGAGGTGGTGAACCAACCATATTGTAAACAACATTTTCATTTTATTATATAAATAAGGGAGAGTATAAGATGAATATTACACCATAATAATTACATGTAAATATATTTAGGATACTTATGTTACCATTTCCAAGTGGATGGAAAACATAAGGGGGTGGTAAAATAAGAATAAAAATGAAAGAGGTTAGTAAAGAATTTTACCTCTTCTTTTGGTTATCTCTTCTTAGGATATCCCTTAAGGCTCCTTGAAATGGTATTTGGTGAGAATAAAAGAATTGATACATGTGAGTTAGTATTGGGAATAAAATTAGGTTTAAATTTATCAAGCTAAAAGGTTTGGAAGATCTGGGGAGAAGGGGTGGTATTTATAAGTGGAGGAGAGAGAGAGAGAGAGAGGTGTTTTTGAATATTATAATCATTAGTTTATTATTTTGGATGAAAAATACCAATATTATTGATAATTGTGACTATATAAAGTAAATATTTCATGTTATTTTAAAATATTGGTTTCTTACATCATTCATGACTAAAAAATTCATGTATTTATCTTATAATGTTAAATACCGCATTTTACCATATTTCACTATTCACCAAAAATCAACTATTTTAGAAAAATATAAAAAATTAACCCTAACCATTTATTAAAATGTATATTAAAAAAATGAAATCCATTTTATGAAAATAATTATCTAAACATGATAAATTTAATTTTTAAGTAAAATCCTCATTTATTTTAAAAATATTGATTTTAATATTATGATAAATTTGATAACCCTTTGAAAAATTACATAAGGTATAATAAAATTATATTATCATTAGAATACAACATAATATTAATTTATAAACCCATTTTATGAAAATAAATTTTAATTTAAATATTTATATTTGTTATAGAAATGTAAATAAAACATTTATATTTTACCAAAATATAAAAACTTATTTTATCATTTCAAATATTTATTAACTTGCATCATGATATAAATGTGTCATATTATAATTTTATAAGATACATAGACATTATTTCACATTTCCATAGGTGAGGTTATTATTATAATGGCATGGTTACTATTCTAAATGTTTAGATTAGTATTCCAACTGCTAGATTACTATTCAAACAACCAGATTTGTGACGATCATATATGATCCCTAATTTATATAAATTCCTCATATTTCATTCATTATTAATTTAATTATATTTTCTATCAAATATATATATATATATATATATTCATTTTCAAAATGAATATTTCATTAATAATATTCAGCTTCATTTCTACAACGTTGTTTGTGAGTGTGATTATTATGGGAGATCAAGCATATCCAAAATTTTCTATAATTGTTATCTTATTTTATATTTTTTGTCTCATTATAATAATTTCAATTATTATGTTCATATTTATTCTATAAATTTAATGTTTAAATTAATATAATAATTTTTTTTTGATTTTATAATGTGGTGTGTGTATTATATAATATTATATTACAATTATATATTCAAAAGGAAAAATCTATTGAAAAAATTCTGGATCATTAAATTCTTAACCCTTAAGAAATTTCACTCTCAAAATTTTTATTTATATAAAAATGTGAAAATTGGTAAGGTTAATTCTATTTCATGGATT
Organism: Viscum album; assembly: GCA_963277665.1. Taxonomy (NCBI): domain Eukaryota; kingdom Viridiplantae; phylum Streptophyta; class Magnoliopsida; order Santalales; family Viscaceae; genus Viscum; species Viscum album. Next base: position 529,072,447 of record OY728150.1, read on the forward strand.
TTTTTGGTTCGCATATCACCTCCTCATACCCATGGTTTCATCATAGTACGTTGACTAAGTGAGTTGTCTTATTACATAGAAATTTATATCTATATTCAAAGATTATCACTAGTTGATCATCATAAGATAGATCATTTTTAGGATATAACACCTCTATATTCAAAATATGTGATTGATCTGGTATGTAATTCTTCAATAGGGATACATGAAACATGTCATGTAATTGAGAAAGGGTTGGTGAGAGTGCTAGTCGATATGACACAACTCTAATGCAATGAATAATATCAAAGGGTTTGATGTACTTGGGACTTATATTTACCTTTTTCTAAAGTATCATGACTCTCTTATATAGTGATATGTGGAGGAACACTATATCTCTAGCCTTAAACTTCAGGTCTCATCAATGATTGTCATAATAACTCTTTTATCAACTTTGAGTAGACCTGATGTGATGTTGAATGGTCTTGAACTTTTTACTATTCCCTCAACCATTTTAGGACCTATTAGCTTGAATTCGCCAACTTCATCCCAACACATAGGTGTTATGAATCTCTTTCCATAAAGGGATTTATATGGATCCATTTGGATGATTGAGTGGAACTATTATTTTATGGAAACTTGAAAAAAGTAATATGTTGATCCCATCTTCCTTTAAAGTCGATAGAGCATGCTCTCAACATTTCTCTAAGTGTTTGGCTAACCTTCTAAGATTATCTATAAATTTGGGGATGATAACACATAATAAATTTTAATTTAATGTTTATTTCATGTTGAATAATTCTCCAAAACTGATTAGTTAATATCAGATCTCGATTAGATATAATCGATAATGGTGTTCCATACTACTTCCCACTTCTATGATGCATATATTTTCATGTTTATCGAGTGAGAAGTCCTCCCAAATTATAATGAAATGAGTATTATTTGTAAGATGATCCACCACAACCCATATAACATTATTTCCTATTGATGTCTTCAAAATACCAGTGAAAAAGACCATGGTGATTTTTCCCATTTACATATAGGTATGGGTAATGGTTGAATCATCCCCTTGGACTTTTTTCATTTCAAACATCATATACTAACATACCAGGATTTTGATGTATTACATAATCTCCTTTTTCATATTTCCCCACCAAAAGTTATCTCGTAGATCTTGATACATCATCATGCTCCCTAGATGAATGAAGAAGGTCGAGCTATGTGCAATATTCAATAACTAATTCATCTTAATATTTGATGGTACACATAGTTGTAATCCAAATCTCAAAACCCCTTCTTCATAAATTTTTAACTATGAGGATTTCACTTTTATTATAGCTTCAATTTTCTTATATATTTCTATATAATATCTTTGATCATCCTTTATCTTATCTAGAATAGATGACTGAGCAATAATTTTAGGAAGGGATGATGAAGTTCCCTTATTTATGATCCCTGTGTCCATCCTTTTAATGTATAATAAGATTGGATCCTTCTTAATTCTCATCATTGATAAGGTTTTCAGATTCTCTATACATGAATCATCTTCCACTTTATTTTCTTTCCCAGGATTATAGTGGATTGGAAAGTCATTGTCCTTAATCATCTCTAACTATCTTTACTAGATCATATTAATCTCATTTTCTGTGAATATATATTTGAGGCTCTTATAATCTATATATATTTCAAAATTCTCCCTTTAAATAAAACAACACAAAACATTTAATGTGAAGATCATTTCAACCAACTAAAAATCATGTGTTGGGTAGTTTTACTCATGAAATTTCAACTACCTTGAGGCATATTCTATCACTTTATCATTGAGAATTAGTATACAAACCAATCCCTTATTTAAAGAATTGTTGTATTCCATAAAAATTACCACTGTTGAGGGTATCATAAATAATGGTGCAATGATAAGACTCCTTTTCAATTACTTGAATCTCACTTAACATTCATCACTTTAGAAAAACTTTACTCCCTTCCGAATTAACTTGGTTACAAGGTTTGACAATCATGATAAGTTTCTCAAAAATCATTAGTAATACCAAGCAAGTCTAATGAATCTACAAATCTAATTAATAGATATTTTTCTAGGCCACTCATCAATTACCTTTATCTTATAAGGGTCCACATATATCCCTTTATTGGTGACAACATTCTCCGAGAATGATACTTCCTCCATTCAGAACTCACATTTACCATACTTTTCATATAGATCATACTTTCTCAATGTATTTAGCATAGTATCAAAATTATCCCCATGATCCTCCATGATTTTTGGAGTGTATTATAATATCATCTATAAATACGACTAAAACTTTTTCAAGGTAATATCTAAGCACTATATTCATTAATTCAATAATAATTTCTAGAGCATTAGTGAGTTTGAAGGGTGTCACTATGAACTCATAGTGTCCATACCTTATTCAAAAGAAAGTCTTGGGAATATCTTCCTTCATCACATTTAATTGAAAATATCCTAGACAAAGGTCCACCTTAATGAAATACAGAGCCTCATTTAGTTTATTTAACAAGTCATCTATTCACGTAAAGGGGAAATTTTTATTTATTTTGATTTTATTAAGTTTAAGATAATCAATACAGAGGCACATTGACCCATCCTTCTTTTTGATGAAGAGGAATGGTGAAACCCACGATGAAGCATTTATGCATATAAAACACTTGTTATTTAACTAATTTAGTTCTTATAACTCAATGGTGTCCATTCTATAGGGATTCTTGGATATGGGAAGAGATATAGTTATAAGTTCAATTGAGAACTCAACCTCTCAGTTAGGAGGAAGACTAGACAAATCTTCAGGGAATAAATCAGTATAATAACTCACAATAGGAATGTATTCAAGCAATATTCTATCCTTTTTCTTAATAATTTAGGATATATATGATTTCTCATAAGGAAATAATATCCAGGATTGATAATAATACTCCAAAATAGATTCATCATCCTCCTTACACTTTAACAAAATTGTAGGATGTCTCAGGATGTGAAGAGAGATTTCTCTATCCAAATAGTTGATGTTAAATTTATATAAGGACAACCAATACAAACCAAATATAGCATCAAACTCCAATAAAGTATGTGGGGTGATATTTATAGTTAGGTACATACCCCAAAAATTTACTATAGAGGAGTTATGTACTTGGGATAAAAAAAATATATGTTTACTGTTATCTCAGATAGCTCAACCCACATGTTTCGTCGTGGTGTTTAAATAGTTTTATTAAACATGAAATATATGTAAGAATGTGTATAACCATAATTATATATTATATTTGAAGCTCATTAATGGATAATTATTTCACTTTTACTATTTTATTATGGTTCTAATCATTTATGATATCCAAAATAATATTAGGGATGAGAATACTCAAACTAAAAATCATGTAATAAGGGAAACTATGAACATAGAAGGTATATCATATAAATGTCACACATATTCTAACATATGATTCTCTAGGATTAAATCTAATTTATCTATAGTAATTTTACTATTATTCTTTCTAACCTAACAACTAATTCAATACCTTTATAATGGTTCATAAAGAGTTTTTGAATTTGAAAAATTATATCTCTCATGTGTGTCAAACTAGGTATACAACAACGCCTCTTTGTTATATACTAGGTTATTATTGGGTTAATATCCAATCCACCATTCTTGGGTTATTAACCTTAGGTAAAAATAGGCTAAATCCATATCTATTTGTAGTATATAGACATGGATTTAATTTCTTGCAAGCTACTCACTCTATACTTCTCCAAAGTTTTAGGATATTATCTTACACTTAGACTTATCCCTAGGGTTATCATTAATTTATTCTAGTATTAATACCTAAAAATAACTATACCATCCTTTGATACCAACTATATCAACCAAATCCTTTTTAACATATTCTTATATGATTTTTAATATAAATATTCAATAAACACAACAAAATGATTGGGAGGCCTAGTGTCTTTGGAATACTAGGTTTATAATACATCAAAAATAAACTAAAATAAAACATCTTTATTTTAATCTCTATATTGAGATCCAAAATACCTTTGAGCTCCTGAAACTTCATTGGATAACCTGAAGAATAAATAAAATAAATAGGTGATCTATAAAGTCTAGTAAGGGAATAAACATGATAATGAATCATAACATGTGAGTCAAGCAACATAAAATGATATGATAAAAGATAAGGCTCATGAATAATCACATTGGATCATAATATAAATAACATGGTATCATAATATCATTACAATATATTAAAGTGACAATAACATAAAACATGACATAAGTATAAGTCAATGCTAGTTTCCAAGACAATATCACATAGTGGGAAGAGTCCTATAGTGGATTAGGTTTTCTACTAAATCGTATACATATCATCCCATGAGAAAAAAACATTACCTAATACATTGGAGTGACATATGGATTCACCCATAATAATATATACATGATTATGTGTTCCAAAAAAGTAAATCAATCATAAGGCATAGATATAAGAATTACACATGGAAAGAAATGGGTTGCATACTCTTGAATCATATCACAATAAAAGAATATTTCAAAAAGATTGTAAAGAGAAGAAGTAATTAAATATTTTAGATATTATTATCTGAGTACATAATCGTATGTCCACAAATATGGTGTTAAATTGGAAAAAATGACATGATAAATGGTAGATAATTGGGTATAGAAATGAACTTTCAAAATAATGTTTTAAGTAGTCGGTTAATGAATTTTCGAGAAAGAATAGGTATATAATTTTATTTGAAAAATAGTGGTAATTTTTTTTATAACTAAAATATTATTTTATTTATTGAAATAATTAATGTGAATAAATACTTAAAATGGGCATTACATAAAAGTATTTAGGGATAGAAAATTTCCCATTAATCGGTTTTGAGTTTAAAGAAGGCACTAGAGAAGTAAACTTAAGGCATGCATTAACCCATAAAAAGAAGGTATAATAAAATAGGTATATATGTAAGAGACATATATACATAATTTAAAATTATTCCATATCATCAAAGAGAGAGATAAATTTATTTACTGAGAGAAATTTTACATCCTAAATAAAAAGGGTGGTTTAGAGAAATATCTTACCTTAGGTTCCAGAATCATTCTACACTTTCACTTAACATCATGTATAATCAAATTAAATTTACTAATTACATAAATCAGAATATTTTACATATATATTTTATTTAATATATTTTTATGTTCATTTTTAATCATTTCAATGAGATATAATTTTTAATTTTGTTGTTCCAATTGTGTTCTTTTCAGGGTTCCAAGGTCGGATCACTTATGGAAAATTATTGATGTTCATAAAAAATATGAATAAAAATATATAAGTGAAATGAAATAGTATTCATAACCTTTAATAAATTTAAATTTTCCCAAATATCCTTTTGTGTTCCAACATTGGTATGATTCATTTAGTAAAAATGTTAACGTTACACAGTTAGTTCATTTAGGCAGTTTTATTGACCATCACAAACCCATTTTGTTTTATTTAATATTATATATATATATTAATTATATAAAATAAAATAAGTTATAATATACTTATTATAATTTTATTTAACAATAATAAAATTTTTATGACCATCCTTGAAGGAGTTGGATAAAAATAAAGTGTGTTGTTCATGGAGGCGGTGAACCAACCACATTATAAACAACCCTTTCATTTTAGAATCAAAAGAAGGGAGGCTAGAAGATAGATATTACACCATGATAATAACATATAAGTATATTTATTATACTTATGTTACTATTTATAGATGTATGTAAAATATATGGTGGTGGTAAGAAAGAAAAAAATTGAAATAGGTTTGTTGAGAATTTTACCTCTTCCTTTGGTTGTATCGTTTTAGGATACCCCTTAAGGCTCCTTAAAATTGTATTTTGTGAGAATATTAGAACATAGATTTGTGGTAGAGGGTTTTGAATATAATTGGAAATAAATTTGGAAGTCTTTAAGGCTTAGAATATGTGAGGAGAAGGGGTGGTATTTATAAGGAGGGAGAGGGGTGTGTTTGAATATTAATCATTAGTTTGTTATTTTGGCTCAAGAAATCCAATAGTATTGATTCTTATAAATATATAAATTAAATAGTTCTTCTGAGTTTAAAATATTGGGTTCTTACATCATCCATGACTAAAAAATTCATATATTTATCTTATAATGATAAATACTATATTTTAACGTATTTCATTATTCACTAAAAATTCAACTATTTTGAAAATATCAAAAATTATCCCTAGCCATTTTTAAACATTTAGATTCCAAAAATGAAACATTTTTATGAAAATAATTTTCTAAATATGAGAAACTTTATTTTTAAAAAACAACCACATTTATTTGAAAAGTACTAATTTTAATATTATAATCAATTTTTCAACTCTAAAAAATATTACTTAGGGCATAATAGATTTATATTATCATTATAATAAAACATAATATTAATTTATAATCCTATTTTATGAAAATAAAAATTCATTTAAATATTTATATTTTTTATAAAAATGAAAATAAAACATTTTTTTTATAAAAATGTAAACAATTATTTCATCATTTAAACTATTTATTTACTTGTATCATGATATAAATATGTCATATTCTCATTTTGTAAGATAACTAAATATCATTTTACATTTTCATAGCTAAGGTTACTATTCTAATGGTCAGTTTACTATTCCTATTGGCATGATTACTACTCCAACATCCAGATTAATATTACAATGATCAAGTTTTTATAAATTATACAGGATGTCTATTTTTTTTAAAAAAATACATCATATTTCATTAATTATTAATTTAATTATATTTTCTATCAAATTCATGTACATATATTTTCATTTTCAAAATGCATATTGCATTAATAATATTATGCTTCATTTTGACAGTTTTGTTTGTGAGTGAGAGTATTTTGGGGGATCGAGAAGATCCAAATTTTTCTATTATTGTTATCTTAATATAATAAATTTTAGTTGGTTTTTTCATGTGTTTCATGTGAATTATATAATATAATATCATATTTATATATTTAGAAAGGAAATTATATTAAAAAAATTCCGGGTCATTACATTCTTCCCCCCTTAATAAAAATTTCCATTAAAATTATGTTTTACATACTAAGGTGAAAATATGCGAGGGTACTTTTGATTTATAGTTTTATTTGGTTCCTAGATTTCCTTCTCATTCTTATGGTTTCACCAGAGCACTTTGACTAGGTGAGTTTTCTTATTTCATAGAACATGATCTATATAGTTGAAGATCGTCACCAGCTACTCCTCATAAGAGAGATCATTTTCTAGCTTTACCACCTATGAATCCATTACAACTGATGGATTTGGTATGCATTTCCTCACGATGGATTTGTGTAATATGTCATGTATTTTAGAAAGGGATAGTTGGAGTGCTAGTTGATAGGCCATAACTTTGATGCGATTGAGAATCATAAAGGGGCCAATGTAACTAGGAGTTAGATTCACCTTCTTCCCATATCACATGACTCTATTCTGTGGATATACTTGAATGAACACTTTATCTCTATCCTAAAAATTGTTGTCTCATCAATAATTATCAGCATAACTCTTCTGTCAATTCTGATCATCCCTAACATGATGTTGAATGGTATCGACCTTTACAACCATTTCCTTGATCATTTCAGGACCCAAAATCTTGCATTCATAAACCTCAACCTAGTATGTAGGTTTTCTATATCTCTTCACATAAGGGTCTTAATATGGATTCATTAAGACGATTGAGTGGAAACTATTATTTTATGAGAACTTGACTAGAGAAATATGTCGATCCCATACTTCTTTAACGTCCATAAAGCATGTTCACAACTTGTCTTCAAGTTTTTGGATATTTCAATCAAATTTTCCATTAGTTTGGGGGTGATAAGTCATAATGAAGTTAAATTCAGTTTATAGAGACTGTTTAAGTATTTTATATAACTTTGATATAAATCTTGGTTCTCAATCATATATTATTGATAGTGGTGTTGCATAAAACCTAACCACTTATTTGATGTATATCCTTGAAAGTTGATTGAGTGAGAATTCCTATTGAATTGGAATGAAATGTGTAGTCTTTGTATAAAGATCGAAAAAAAACAATATATAATTATTTCAACTTGATATATTTATAAGACCAGTGAAAAATTCCATTGTGATGTTTTCCTTTTTACATGTAGGTATGGATAATGGTTTCATTATCACCTTGGACATTTTTCTTTAAACCTTCACCTGCTGGCTTACTAGGAACTTTGATGTACTTTATGTGATCTAATTTATTTTATTGTCCCACCAATAGTGATCTCAGTGATCTTGATACATATTCATTCACCCTGGATGGATGGAGAAGTTCAGGCTATTTTCATTATTCAAAAACTATTTCACTATCTCTGGATTTGATAGTACATATATTCATGACTCAAATATTATAACTCCTTCTTCATAAATTTTTTGACACAAAGGATTTCCCATTTCTTATAGCTTCCACTGTCTCCTATATTTCCATATCATCTCTTTGATAATCTTTTATCTTTTCCATAAGAGGTGTTTTAAGCAATATTTTGGGAAAATATTAATGAAGTTCCTTCTTTTATGATACTAATATTTATCCTTTTAAAGTCTAATAAGATTGGATCATTCTAAATTTTCATCATTGATAAGGTTTCTTGATATTTTATACTTATATCATATGCTACTTTATTTTATTTCTCAGGATGGTAGTGGATTGAGAAGTCATATTCCTTGATCAACTATAACCATCTTTGTTGGTACATATTAAGATACTTCTGCATGAATATACATTTGAGGCTCTTATTATCCATATATATATTTCAAACTTATCCCATAAATATAGTGTCACAAAATCCTCAATGATAAGATCACTACTTCTAAATACAGATCATGTGTTGGGTAGTTATTCTCCTGAACTTTCAACCACATTGAGGTATAGGATATCAAATTATAATTTTTCATAGCACACAACCCAATACCTTCATTGAAACATTGTTGTAAACCATGAAAATTTCACCACTTGATGGAAGTATAAGTGATTGTGTAGTGATAATCTTCTTTTACAATTCCTTAAATATCTCTTCACATTCATTAGTTTGTAAAAAATTTAATCCCTTTCAAATCAGTTTGGTTAGTGGGTTTGAAAATCATGATAATTTTCTCAAAAATATTTAGTAATACCTAGTTAGTCCAAGGAAACTATAAACATCTTTTATATATGTGGATTTGGGCTGCTCCTCAGTTTCCTTTTTCTTAGATGGGTTCACGTATATCCATTTATTGGTGATAATATTCCCCAATAATGATAATTTCTCTATCCAGAACAAAAAATTTATTTTAATTTTAATATATATTTTACTTTAATAAATTCTTTAACATAGTATTAAATTACTCCCCAGTCCCCTAATTTCTTTTGTAGTATATCATAATATCATATATAAAGACTACCAATTTTTTTTTCAATGTAATATCTAAATAAAATATTAATTAATTCCATGAATACTGTTACAAAATTAGTGAGTTTTAAGGGAATCATTGTGAAATAATAATGTATATACCTTGTTCAAAATATAGTCTTGGGAATATCTTCCTTCTTTAAATTTAATTAGTGATATCCTGACTAAAGGTCCACCTTAGAGAAATACTGGGCCCCATGCAGTTGATAAAAAAAAATAATGTATCATTTCCAGGTGATAGTTTTTATTTATCATGATTTTTTTGAGTTCATGACAATCAATGAATATTAAAATTGACCTATCCCTATTTTTGATGAATAGGATTGGCACACCCCATGGTGAAGCACTCAGGCATATAAAAACCTTGTCCAAATTTTCTTATAACTATTTATTCAGTTATTATAACTCAATGGTGGAAATTATATAGGGATTATTGGATATGGGAAGATATATATGAATAATTTATATTGATAACTCAACCTATATTCCAATAGAATGATTGAGAAATTCTTCATGGAATAGATGAGTATAATCCATCATAATTGGCATGTCTTCCACATTATTCTCTCCTTTTTTTCAATCATTTGGGATATATATGATTCATCATAAGGTAATAATATCCATAATTGAGAATAAAATTCCAAATTTTTGTTTAAAAATTTACTTAAAAGTCTGGGGGGTGGGTGGGTGGGTGAATTGACTTCTTGAACTTTTCATTTATTAGAAAACTACCCTCTCTTAAATATAACTAACATCCAATTCTTTCCTTATCACAAGAATCAATACAAAATAAAAGTATAAGGAAAAGAAACATACATAGATATTTAGTGGTTTAGGGAATATCAGTCTCATAGTCCACTCCACTAACCCTTTTCTTCACAAGTTTTGTGATTTCCTTTAGATTAGTCCTTTTACTAGGGACTTCTGATCCTTTTTTCTAGGGACTACATGACTGAGTTTAAGAATTCAATTTTTTTTTACAAAATCACAAGGTATTTAAATCAAAATTCATAAAGGATTTAAAAACAAAAAATTTAAGTTTCTTATACCTTGAACCTTTATAATAAGATAGATGATAAAAAAAAGAGTTTATAGATGTAGTGCACAATTGTAATATACAATTGATATAAGGAAGATATATCCATAAGAGATCAAAAAAATAAAAAATGTAGTTTGAGGAGATTCTTATAAAATAAAATAAAATATGATCGATATCACACAACTATAGATCATATATATTCTTCTTAGTTTTCACAAAAAACAAAGCAACGTTGAAGAGATTCAAGATAACATTCTTGAATAATCAAGCAGGCACACTGTTCTTCTTTATATATATATTATTATCTTAAGAGTTTGTTATGTATATTATATCACTAATAATTCTTGAAAAAATATTTACTTAAATACACAACACAAGATCCATAAAATTTGGGATTAAAGACATGTATTTTTCATAGAAATACCCCAGTAGTAGTAAAGAAAAATAAATTAACCTTATACTTGTTTCCTTTATCGGAATTTTCCTCTTATTATAATCATTTTTACCATACAAAGTTAATACAACATTTAAAGAATGTAAAAAATAATTAAAATCTCACTCAAGTGATTCAAAGGTAATAAATATAGATTTTATCATGATGTAGTTTATTTTCTGATCATTACATTGATGAATTTTATATTTGAATCCATATAACTAATTTAATTTTAGTCTTCTTCACATAGTTTTTTTTGTGTTGTGTATCCAATTTTTCCCTATAGCCAAAATTTTTTCACATAGAAAAATGGATCCATGTAGTATTTTTTACTTACATAGCCAAAAATGATGTATAAAATTTCACTATGTATCCAATTCACATAGACGATTACTCTACATAACTGATTGAAATACATTTCCAATTGCTCACATTTCTGATCTCATTTTTTTAGGGTATTTCCATGTAGGATATTCTGTGACATAGCTAATTTTCATAGGTGAATCCTTCATGTATGTGATTTATATAGTTTAATGGTCATGTAGCCAAATTTTCTTGATTTAAGTAAATTTTAGCCAAATTGTCTAGAATATAGACTTAATTAAATTAATAGTAGAAACACTTAAGGATAAGATAAAAAATGATGAATAATCTTTAAAAAATAACCAGTAAATTATAAAGTGTATTTGATATCATCAAAGTATAAAGTAAACATGATATTTTGGAGAAACATTAGTAGTCCAACAATCTCCCCCTTTTTGATGATCACAAAACCTGTCTGATATTAAAAAAGAAATTTTAAACATGTTTAACAAGATTTTTTCAAAAAACTATATAATATATATGTTTCTTTTAAAATTTAGTTTTTATCCTTTATTTCTCCTCCTTAAATTGACACTTCTCCCGCTTTGATTAATACATAGGGTAAAACATATATAACTTCTCCCCCTTTTTGTGTCATTAAAAATTAAGGTAAAGAGAGGAGAAACATATTTAATGTAGCACCTTTTGTAAAATAAACTATTTGAGGATTATTCTGAAGTTGAATGATGAATTATGGTAGGTATGTAAGTCAGTTAACAAAATAAATTGATTAAAAAATTAAATTAAAATAATTGTTAAAAAATAATAAAAAATTAATAATAAAAAATGAAAACAATCACTAAGAGTAACATAAAAAATAAATAAAAATGTATTTCATTGATTGGAATCATGTGTAAATATATATCCATTGAACAAAAACTTAAATAAAAATATAATACATTAATTAGAAGACCTGATTTTATGAATGGGGTCAAACTAAGTAGGAAATTTGGGAGGAGGTAACATAAAGGAAGGTTTTATTTAGGAGTTAGTTGGAGTTGGAATTCCTAATTGAATTTTATCCTTCCCATATTCTGAAATAGGTTCACTTTCTAAACCAATAATGGATTTTACTTCTAGATGTTGAACATGACCACTGAGGTTATTTTAAATATGATCTTGAGGTGTATCAAAATGATATGTTCTAGTAGAAACAAATGTTACTTTATTCAGAGGTTTATATGATGGCGAATCTACCTAAGAATTATTTATAGCTAAAGTAGCATATACCTTTGATTTCTCTTTCTGATACATGGTGAGTGGATCATAAAAACCTTTAATTCATTATATAGAAACTCTATAGGTTTTATGAGGACCATGAACAATATTTATTCTTCTTATAATATTAAATAAGGCTTCAACATACATTTCAATCCTGGGAATAATGTATAAATTTCAAAAATCAAGGAGAATGATAGAGGCTTTCTTATGCTTCTGAGAAAGTGAAGAAAAATAAGTTATGAAAATTAATTTAAAAGGATTAAGTTTTCCTAAAGAAAAACTCTAATGGGAACTAAATTCCTAATGACTGAGCAATGGATCTATATTATCAATAATTAGAGTTGATGGAATATCCACTAAAATCTAATTCAAAATTTATTCCACAAAACTTTCCATGTAAATCATACTTCTATTTACTGAATGTATCTTTCTATCCATGATTTACACTTACTCTATCAAAATCTTCACAACCTCCTTCATAATAAAGATAGAATATTCTGAAATATAATCATTAACAATAGAAGGCTCTAGCTCAACTTGAATTGATTCTTCGAGAGAAAGAGAAAAAGATTGAATTTTTGGAATAGACCTTGGAGGTCTATAAATAACCAACTCTTTACCTATGGATGGAACTAGAATTTCTAGAACTTCATGTAATTTTAAACTTGAATCCTATTTAGTATAACTAGTTTCTAGTCTTTCAATACTTCTATAGACTTTATATAGCAAAGTTAGAAAACATTTATGGTTCCTATACACTAGAACAAGTGACCCAAAAACAATTCCTTGAGTATATTTAGATAAACATAGAATCTCATTTAACCTATTTTAAAAAAAATTGAGTGTTTTCATTTATTATTCCAATGGATCATGAAACCATATCCCTTTATTTTTTAGAAAATCCCAAGATTTATTCTACCATTGATCAAATAGATTCTTAAAGATGACCAACATGTTCATTCAAGCATAGGTCTGCTCAAATACTAAGCTTCCTTAGTGATTATTTAGTGTCTTGAAACTAACCTATAAGATATTTATTCAATTAATGCATTAGAATAGGTGTAATCAGATCACACTAAAGAATTTTAACTTGAGAGGATACATAATTTAACTCCATTAACATCTTATCAACTCCACTTTGAAAATAAGGAAAAACTGATGAAGGAGAAGAAACAACAGTAGGCTGAAAGTTATTGATAAATTTTAACTGGATTATCACCACAATTCATAAAATTTGTAAATTATTCTTTATCTCAGTCCTAAAATACTTCAACTCATCAAGAAATTCCTAAGATAAACATGCCTTTACTACTAAAAGATTATGAAACACATCTCTTTGAGATGAAACCATAGTACCAAGCTCATTAAACTAAACCATTTTAGGAAAAACATAATTAAATACTCTCACTAGATATTTCCACTCTTCAAGATCCTTATAAATTACTTTAGAAGTATTAGGAGGCTGAACTGGAGGAACATACTGAATATTCTTTATTAGTTCTTTATGGGAAGCTAACAACCCTACTAGCTTATCAAAATCATATTTAGAAATAGAGTAATCCTTAAGTTATATGATCTCATATTTTCATTAAATAAGATCCACCTTAAAATAATAATAATACGCTCTTATATTATCAAACTTCTCCTTTAAAACAGAATAAAAAGATGGATTCTATGAACTATATGAGTTCATACTCATTGATGGTGAATCCTTATGAAAAAATGGAGGTGGTGATGGATTAGGAGGTGTATATGAATGCTTAGAAGACCCCATGACTACATCATCATACCTTTATATGTCAATAATTGATCCTGGGAGAACAATATCTACAATTTGAAATTCTACCCTAGCCTCAGAACTTCCTTGAAGATAAAAAACTATAGGAACAGTCTTATTTGGACTTTCCTTAGGAACTACTATAGTTGCCTTAACAACTAGTTCTTCAACATGCTTCCCAACATGAAAAACTTCATAAACTTAGCTCTGAGAAGCCTCTTCTTATCCCTATACTAGTTCAACCATAGTAGGACTTACAACTGGTACTGAAGGCTCACATCTGGCAAGAATTGACCCTTCCACTTCCCTATTAGACACCATCTTAGTAGGTTCTGCATCCATAGGTAGTGAGGTTTTTAATGGCTCCCCATGAGAAAAACCTTCCTATCATACTAAGTTCAATTAATTTGAAGAAATCTACCAAAGATAACCAATGTACTTTAGAAAAACTACTGGTAGAGTATTACTCTTATGATAGTTCACTACATCACCTTTATTAAGATCCACTTCTTTCTTCTTCGTAACCAGGGAGATCAACCAACCATATGGGTAATGGTTGATCTTACCTTTTCCTTTACAACAATGATGAATTAAGTGCAGCATATAAATTTAAAGATTCAATTTCATGTTATTTATTAAACATAAATTGAATACATTTCCTGAAAATGAACCTCTTCCATTTCACCATCTCTTTGATCTATTCTAGTATGAAATAACTTTCACAACAATTTATACTCAGCTAGAAAATATTTTAAAGGCTTCTTTTCAAAAGTAGAGGTGTCAAACAAAAACTTGAACATCTTTGATAGACCAATAAAACTTGTATCCACTAAGGTATGACTAAAATTATACTCCCCCTCATGGAGACATTGAAACATATCCACCATTTGGAAAGATAAAACCATCAATTCCTTTATATTGAAATTTGATGAAACTATGACCTCTATTTGATTAAACTAAAACTATACATTATGCATAAAATCAATAAATTATTCCTTGAATATAAAAATGGACTTATTTTCATCAAACAGAAACCCCAAACCATAAAACTATATTACATTCTTTAGCAATATCTCAGTCGACTTCATCCATTAAATATCAATGGATTTTCCAGGGAGTACCCTTCAAGATGAAACACCTTTGGATATCTTAGAAGAACCCTAAATTCCTTCATCCATGTACTTTGAAATTCCCATGGATGAAAAGTTTTTTTGGAGTTCATGTAAGGATCAAAAGGTTTGATGTTTAAGGAGATGTTTCATATTCAGGAAGACGACAAACATTTGAATGTATAATGGGTTGTAGGACATTTTAATTTTATGTCATAGACCCAATTTCAAAAATGATCATGTACCCAAATGGGGTTTTGGGTTAATTCAATATAATGTATAAAATAAAATAAAATAAAATCTCAAAGAATGAAATTTTATTTCCAAAACATGTAACACTTAATAAAATATAATAAAATTTACTAATTAAATATTTTTTAAAGTATTAAAATATATATTAATAGATAAAACAAAAATTAAAAGAAAGATAAATTAAATTTATTTAAAATGCAAAAAACCAAATTCTATTTTGATAAAATAAAATCACTCACACACAAGGGGCTTAGTAAAAATATCTAATAAATGATTTTTAATAAAGATAAATTCAAGAGTAATATCACCTTTTTAAGTGTGATCTCTCAATAAATGATTCCTTAAATCTATATTATTTATTCTTGAATGATTTATCATATTATTAGAAATGTTGATAGTACTGGTTTTTTTTCACGTTTAATTGATACTTGATTATTATTTAATCCAAAATCTAACATGGTGTGTTTCATCTATAATACTTATGAACAATAACTACCAATAGTAATATATTCTACTTTATTAGTGGATAGTGTAATAGAGTGTTATTTCTTACTATACCAGGATACCAAAAGTTTTACTAAAAAATGTTAGGTTCTTAAGGAACTCTTCCTATTTAGTCTATAACCACCAAAGTTAGTATCTGAATATGAATTTTAATTAAAAATAAAACTTTTTTTTAAAAAAGTTTATAAATAAAAATTGTTCCTTTTAAATACAGTAAAATTATTTTGGAAGCTTTTAAATAAGGTTCCTTAGTATTTTCTTGAAATATAACACAAATACATATTTAAATAATAACATCTTTTCTAATATAAATAAAATATAATAGACTTCCAATTATTCTACTATAAATATTATTATCAACCAGTTTACCAGCTTCATTCAAATCATGTTTTTTATTATAACTCATAAGATTTGTATGTACTTCACCAATTTCAAGTCCAAATATTTTAAGTAAGTATATTATGTATTTTATTTGATTCATCTCATTACCAAGGTCATTTTGATAAATTTGAAAATCTAGAAAATAATTTAACTCACGTATCATGTTCATTTAAAATTCGTTTTTTATGAGTTTTGAAAATTCATTGCATGAGTTTTTATTTGCATAACCAAAGATCACATTATAAATATATATTTTAACTAACAAAATATCTAAATATGAAGTTTTATTAAATAAATTAGGAACTACCTTACCTAATAAAAAACCATTTGATAAATGAATATAACTTAAACACTCAAAGTTATAGGTTCTTCTTTAAGTATATAGAGATCTTTGGTAAGTTTGAATACTGAACTTGAAAAATGGGGATTTTCAAAACTTAGAGGCTATTCAACATAGAATTACTTCATAAGAAAACCATTTAGAAAAGATGATTTTTCATTCATATGATATAGTTTAAAACTCATGTGAGATGCATAGGCTAAGATAATTCGAATGGATTCTAATATAGCTACAAGTGAAAAGGTATCTTAGTAATCTATAACTTCTTCCTGATTGTAACATTTAACTACGAGTCTAGACTTATTCCTAGTGATCACACCATGATCATACTATTTATTTATAGAATTTTTTTTATTCCTATAATATGATAGTCATATGGTCTATCAACTAATTCCCAAATTTTTTTATACTTTGACTTGTTTAATTCCTCTTGCATTGCTATAACCCAAATCTCATACACTTAAGATTATTCTTTATACTTAGGTTCCAATTGATATAAAAATTCAAAAAAATCTAAAATATTTCCTATACTCTTTCTAGTCCTAGTCCCTTTATCTATGTAACTATAACTATTTATAAGCGATGGTTCTTAAGGGTTCTAGGTAGTCTTGTCAGCACAATTTTTGGTTCACTAATATCCAATGTAACACCCTAAGACTTATATTTTCCTTTTAGAATAAATTTAATTTTGTTCCTAGATAGCTTTATATGAAACACCAAGTTAATCTTATGTTACAAACATCATAAATTTTAGCTTTCTCTACAAGGAACATCGATGTTATCTTACATTACATGCAAGAATGACTTTCCTTAATGGATTACGTAACATGCATGACCAAGTTTTACTGAACAATAATGTATTATTAAAAATATTATTATTTAATATAATAAGATATAAAACAGTCATTAAATTTATGGTTATGAATAGGATTAACTAACTTATGAAAATATATAATTTAATTCATTGGTTACCTATTAATTAAAAATGAATATAGAAACCAAATGAAAATAAAGGGAATGATTTAATAAAATACTATTTTTATGTGAAAAAGGAGAATTATCTTTATAAGTTATTATTATTGAATGATATTAATAAATGTTTCTGATGCTTTCGTCGGGGCACGCACATCCATCTGTTGAGGACGCGCTGTTTGCTTCCCCACATTCTCTCTTTCCAAAGGTATGAATGTGGGGAAACAAACATTGCATCCTCGACAGATGGATGCATGCGACCCAATGAAATCATTAGAAATAAAAATGGTGAACTCGACGTGAATGAGGATAGTAGGAGTCCGTATCACCACAATGTGCTCCCTGAGAAACTTCTAGGTCGGGGGACCAAGAATTTAAGTTATACTGGGCCTGAGGCAAAGTGCCCGGGTGTTCCTACGTACCCCATGAGAATGGGAATCAAGCCATATGTAGTTTTGAAAGTGCATGGTAAGGTACCGGTTCTAGGGATAAGAAGGTCGTGCGGGTCTGGCCTCTGCACTAAAAGAAGTGGCATTTGATAGATCTTGTTTGTCCTTTAGGATGAATGTGTGTTTTTTTGTGAAGCGATATACCTAGGATAGAGAGTCCAGGTGTATCCAGAAGAATCAATCCATATACAGGCATTGAAAAATGGTATGGTGGGTGACCTATACCAAACATGATTTCCCCTCAAGTGAGGACATAAAAATGTGGTGCCGTTTTTTGTCACATGGGTAGGATGATAATGTCATAGTTTAGGGTCATGTGATAGGACCAACCCCTACACTTTAATGTCTCGTAGTATAGACACAATAGTTTAAAGTCATGTGGGACTAGACAACATATTTTAAAGTCATATGTCTCAGAAATATATAGGAGAAACGAGGTTCAATAGGGGATGTTCATGACGTGATAAAGCATACCCGACATGAATGAGGATGATGTCCACATCACACCGCTCATGATTCCAGGAAAGAAACATCGGGCCGAGGGGATAGAAAAAGTTAGAGAATATGGGGAAGGAGAGATTATATATCAGAAGGGAAGTACGTTATGTAGATCTTGAAAACTTGATGTAAATGAAGAAATAAGTCCATACCACACCACACAATCCTAGATGAGAACTTCGGATAGGGGGCTGAAAATGGTTGGGGGACCTCAGACATGGGTGTCTCAGATGACTATAGAAACATGACCCTTTATGTGGGTAATACCATACCAAAGCTCCTAAGCCCATGTGAGAAATGATCAATGTGGGAAACAAGTAATAGGATCAGTCTCTCCCTAACATATAAGAGTATGGAAATGAGGGAATAAGATTGGGAAATGTCTGTTCCAACTAGATCAATACTCATGTCAAAGGTGGATGGATGTTTGAAGTGGTAGTGGGACAAAACTAAATCACTACACCCAACATTTGGGACTTATAGGGGTGGCGATAATGATGGAGGATAACTATTGAACATATTCAGAACACAACATCCATATCGTGTGACTTGAAATGGGAATGAAAAATGAGAACCGACCACTGAATATATTCACAACGCAGGACTTGTATAAATTTGTCATCCAAAATCCCTGAGGACGTTGGCCTGAAATGGTATGAGATCCCTTGGGCTAAAAATCTAGGCCATTCGGAGGTCCTTTCAGATGTTAATGGTGATGGATACCCAAAATGGAGGGTATGAGCAAAGCATGAATATGCATGTGTAGTTTAACATCATGTAGGACAAGACTCAAGGGGAGACCATGGAGTTTTGGGGCCGGGCCTACAGACAAAATGTCCAGGCGGTCCTACGTATCCCATGAGGATGGAAATCAAGCCACATGTAGTTCTGAAAGGGCCATGTAGTTTAATTTCATGCGGTAAGGATGTGGGAGGATAGAAGAATGAGTAGGGGCACATGGCGTGTACTTCGTAATCTTGCCGCGAGTGGGGCTAAAGAATCTTAGGCTGCACGACATGGGATCCTCTAAGAGAACTACACCTAGGAGGGGTAGTCAGACAAGAAGAGTGTGGGGGATAGACTCTTTAACAAGAAGTCTGAGTGTTCCTACGTATCCCATGAGTATGAGAATCAAGATATACATAGTTCTTGAGCTACAGTATAACGTCTTGCAGGATGTGATAGTTTAAGGTCATGTAGGACCCTACGGTTTAAGGTCATGTAGGACTAGACAGTTTTGGGTCATTCCAGAACATAATGCAGTTTTGGGTCATATAGGACCATATAGTTTAAGGTCACATGGGACCATAAAACTCAGGAAAAATATTTCTTTAGGAACTTGGAATTGGTGGGAGGAGTTATACCCTCAACAACCATGGTAACCAGGGAGTATGCACTATTGGAGTAAAAATTGTGAATGATGTAAGTTCCTTCCCATTTGGGCTCCAACTTGGGTGGTTTCCTTCTAGGTATAATTGGTGTTCTTAGGGCCAACACCATGTCACCTTGCAAGAAAGATCATAGGAAAACTTTCTTGTTGAAAGCTCTAGCTATCTTGTTCTGATGACTTTCCAGATTGTGCAGGGCACGAAGCCTATTCTTGTCGAGCACTTCCAACTCAACCAGACGGATTTCATCTACTTTATATGGCACTTGCTGATCATATAAAACTATGCGCAATGAGGGAAATTGAATCTAAATGGGTAGGAAAACCTCCATTTCATACACCAGGGAATATGGGGCCACCTTGGTGGAATTACAAATCGTCATTTGATAATCCTAGAGGAAATTGGGGAGCTTGTTCGGCCAACTCTTCTTATTTTGACCAACCATTTTATGTAGAAAGTTATAGAGGGTTTTTTTGAATGACTTGATCTGTCCATTTTCTTGTGTATGATAATGGGAGGTATGGTTAGAATTGATGTTGTACTTAGCGTACAATTTCTTCAGCTAAGCTGCTCGGAAGTTCGTGCTGTTATTGGTGAGGACGGTGTGAGGGACTCCCAATCAATAGATGATGTTGGAACTCACAAAGTCAATGATGGAATGGGCCTTGACCCCCTTGAGCGGGACTGCCTCTTCCCACTTGGAGAATAAATCCTTAGCGGACAGGATAGACCTACATTGGCGAGCTGTCGCTGGTGGATATGGTCCCAGGACATTGAGTCCCTAGACCGCAAAGGTCCAAGAGTACATGGTAGTGTGGAGAGGTTCTAATGGTTGATGCATAAAGTTGGCATGAATTTGGCATGCATGGAACCTTTTGGAAAACTCGATGCTGTCATAGATCATGGAGGGCCAAAAATAACCCAGTCTCCAGATATGGTGAGATAGTTTCTGCCGGGTCTGATGATCACCGGAGGAATCAACATGAACCTCCTACATGACTTGAGAAATCTCAACTCCTTGAATGAAATAGAGGATAATCCCATCAAAATCATGCTTGTAAAGGATATTCTCACGACCAGGACTATCTTGGAAGGTAAAGTGTAACGCATGGCATCAGATTCGATCGCGCACGGCCCAATCCACTGGGAGATTACCATTTTGGAGATATTTTACAAAGGAGGTTCTCTAGTCATGAGTCAACTCGATCACTGCATCTAAGGGACCTAGAGGTCCTGACGTGGAGGCACCGATGGTAAGGTGGCTTACTTACGGGCTATCATCATCATCTGGAGTGACGAGAGTGATGACTCTCCATTATCCCATGTGGATAATTAAATCATCCTATTTGGGCTCTACAACTGATGAAACTAGGCTCACCAAGGCATCAACTTGACCGTTCTGGGATCGAGGGACATGATTGACTTATGGCTGAGATGGGAACTGGGCCATTATATGGAGAGTGTGTTCCAACAATGGTACGAGCTCTATATTTCTTAAGACATAGTCACTATTGATCTAATTGATGACTAGTTCGGAGTTCCCTTTCACATGAAAGTGGGGAACATAAATCTTAAGAGCCAGATCGAGGCCAGTAATGAGAGCCTGATACTCTTACTCATTGTTGGTGCAACCTTCTGAAAATAGAAATGAATATGATAGAATGGATTGTGCTAGGGTAATGAAGACAATACCCAAGCCTACTCTATTGAGGCTAGGGTCATCGAGCCTTCTGTTGGTGGGGCTCTGGGAGGCACCATCAATGTGAATTTTCTAGCACATCATAACTTGGTCTACCAAGAGAATTGATTCATCAGGAAAATTGAGGTCCAGGGACTGGTCCGTAGGAGTTGGATGGGTGGAAAGGAAATCTACCAATGTTTTCCTCTTAATAGACTTATGAGGGACAAACCTAATGTTAAACTGATGAAGGATTACTACCCACCGAGCTAGACGTCCTGTCAACATTGGGCGGTTCAGGATGTACTTCAATGGGTCCACTTAGGACATTTTCTGTACCTCATTATACTAGCACGAGGCAGCACGAGGAACATTTCTATACTGCGAATACCAGCACAAGGCAGCTCTTCTCGATAGGGGAGTATCTAGTCTCCGTATCGAGGAACATGCGACTGAGGTAGTAAAGACTATTCTCTATTCTCTCATTGTTCTTATCGGAGATAAGGGTGCTGATAGATCATTCTAGGGCAGTCATGTAAAGGACCAACAACTTTCCAAAGATAGGTGACATTAAGACCGGAGGCTAGAGTAGGTACTTCCTGATTTCCTCGAAGGCAGCATGACATTCTTCATCCCACTCATAGACATTGTCCTTCTGCATGAGCCAGGAAAACGGATTACACTTTCCAGACAAATTTACAATGAATTGACGCATGTAGGCCAAGTGGACTTGAAAGACTCAAAGCTCTTGGAGGTTCCTTGGAGGAGACATCTGACTGATGGACTTGATCTTCTCTGGGTAAATCTCGATGCCCCTGTATCTAACAACAAAACCGAGGAACTTTCCAGAGGTGACCTCGAAGGCACACTTCAATGGGTCCATCATCAGGTGGCAAGAATGTAGGAAGCTGAACACTTTATCAATGTCTTTGAGATGGTCCTGATGCTGGAAATATTTTACCACCAGATCATCCATATAAAATTCCACCAATGTCTCGAGGATCATCTTAAATATGCGATGCATGACACACTGATAGGTGGCTCCTACATTCTTTAAACCGAAGGGAATGGCTTGGTAACATAAAGTACCTTGTGGTGCCATAAATTCCGTAGACTCATCATCCTTGGGAGACATTTAGATTTGGTTATACTCAGAGTACCCATCCATAAAGGATAGGGCCTGGAACATAGCTGTAGCATCGATCAACTATTCCGTCACAGGAAGGAGAACATCATCCTTCAGACACCGACAGTTGAGATCTCAAAAGTCAATGCGGACTCTGATCTATCCATTATTATTCATGACTGGCGCAATATTGGCTATCCATTTGGGGCATTGGACCTCCTTAATGAAATTGGCTCTGATGAGCTTATCAAATTTGGCCTCAACCATGGAACTGTGATAAGGGTTAATCTTTCTGGGAGGTTTCTTAAACTTGTGGTGATTCGCTAGGAGACTGAGGCGGTGGATGGCTACCTGAGGATCTAGTCCTAGAATCTCATCATAGCTCCAAGAAAATACATCACGATGTTTTTTGAGGAAGTACACATACAACTATTGCTCCTCGAGGGGCATATCAGCACTGTAAATGTGGATTTTGGATCCGCCTTGCTACCGAGGTTCACCTGCACCAATTCATAGATCATGGTGGAGAAACCCTCTTCAAAGGAGAGGGGAGAATCCTATAAATCCTCTTATTCACTTATGGAGGAGGGATCCTAAGCGGGAGGAGTTTCCTCTAAGTTGAAAAATCCTGACGAGAGACTGGTACCAGCCTGAGCGGTGGTGGACACTACATCAGAAAACTCCTGTGTTTCTGAAACCACAATAATGAAAGATGTCGATCCAATCCCATCTAGTGTTCAGCCCAAAGGGACACGCTTGATGATATCGAAGCAATAGTGGAACATCAGCTTGATTTGGTTTATCCCAACCTGGCAAAACAATTAAGTATGACGTATTGATGTTGCCATGGGGCGGACATCACGATACCTTATGGGAGTAGGGAGCTCCGGGATCACCTCAGCCTGATTCATGTAGGAGTACGGGGTGATCTTTAGACATCACTTAGACTTAAGAATGTGCTCCCCCCTCATTACAGAAAAACAAAGCATTGTACCATTTCTGAGGTTGTATCCTTCAATAAGTGGATTAGAAAGATGTATACATCATCTAGAACTGTACACGGGTCAGTTGTAGCCATAGCATGCTCAACCTCATTAGCCTGAATCTACTTTTCCTTTCTCTTTTAATAGTAGGCATCTAGGTAGCGTGATTCACAAGAGGAAAAGGGAGACGCGTCACCTTGGAGTATGCCCACTTGACCATTGAGGGAGTACTTAAGGCACTGGTGATATGATGAAGGGACTTCCACATATAGGTGGAGCCATGGCCTGCCCATCAATGCATTGTAGGCGATGTTCTAGGAGATAACCATGAACTTGGTGCTAGCTACCAGACTGCTGAACTGGGTTTTTAAGCGGATCTCACTGAACGGTGTCTATTCTATCCTATCATAGCCTTGGATTTTCAAGTCAGAGGAATTCAAGTCCTCCTCGGACAAACCCAATTTTCATAGGGTCTAAGTCTGGATTAGGTTGATCTCGGAGCCCGTGTCGACAAGACAATGATGAACCTCCATGCCATTAAACTGGCCAATGATGTATAGTGGGTGAAATTTCCCATGTATGGTAGAGACTCCATCTTCTCCAAAGAACTAGATTACGTCCTAGCATTAAACATTCTCAACCGCCTCAACATGGAAATATTTTGCAGCTGCTACCTCCGTCTCGAACTGAAGGGGGCTTTTTAAGACCTCAGCGAGGGCCTCGCGTATATCCGCTGACAAGAGAAGGGCCTCATTAATAGAGAGCCTTGTCGGAATACCGTCAAGATGTTTGAAGACATCATACTTCCATTCCAGGCATGAGATTATACTTACAGGTGGTCTCTCTATGATAGGAGGTATGGCGGGCCCTGCTGACCGGACTGGAAACTAACTGGTGCTAGGAATATCCAACTTCTCACTAGTCTAAGCCTATGGAGTGATCACCAGACAAGGTCCATATGACTAAGACCAGTTCATAGCAGATCATGGATGGTCATGGTGAGGTCAAGGTGGATCTTCCTGATCAAGAAACACAAATAGAGGCGAAGGAAGACCTGATGACACCAGACAAGAAGGCTGTACATGCTGATCTCTACGCTGGGCCTACTATCTGGTTTTGGTAGCATGAATAGCCTAGATGGAAGTATTGAACAAGTCACTTTGATGACCCATGTATCCATGACTCTGTCAACACTAGCGATGGTTGGGGATGTTGGGAGGATCTGACTGGCGCTCCTCATCATCAGGAACCATGTAGGGGTTTACCAACTCTATAGTATTAACTGAGACATACCCTTGACTATCACTTGAATATTTATCCACTACTAGAAGGATTTTTGGAGGAATCTACATATATGGGGGCATGAATTTTTCAAGAGTATGGGATGACAATGACATTGATGAGGGACTTTGTTTTCCCTTGCGCCGCCGATGCTTGCTCTTCTAGGAAGAGGAAGGCTGAGCCGTTGACACAGAAGTACTGGCAGTGGATAACGTGACATCTTCTGAAGGTTTGTATTGATTTTGGCATGCAAGAATAATACCATTGGCATAAGATATTGTCTTATGTTCCATCCAATTGTCATACTTCTGGGACATGCAGTTAGAAACCTGATGCCACTCGCCTTCGCTGTCACTGCTACTGTCTAGCTTCACAAAGAAACATGCCACCTGTGCTGAATCTGGGCCCAACCTGACTATGTTGTTTTCAACCTAGTCCTGAAGCCAGTCCTTAAACACATAGAACTATTTGAGGGTGTTCCCTAGGATCTAGTGATAGGGGCATTAATTAGGGCAATCAGTGAGGTTCACCTCTTCTGGCCTCCTACATTCAGGAAAACATACAATCCCCTGTTACAAGGCACTTAAGAAATAACTGGGGACCTGGGCCTCGTTGAATGAGTAGGTTCGATTCCTCATATCTGGGAAGGGGGATCTGAGAGCCTGGCCCTGATGAGTGGATAGAGAAGCCTGTCGAGGAGGGGGAGCCTAATTATCTTTCCTGGGTAGTGGCAGCGTGTTTTGTGGGGGTGCCTGCCAATTCTAAGGTGGGAGCTGCTGGGCCGGAGGCTACACCTAATGTGGAGGGCCCTTGCGAGGCTGCAGAGGTGGCTCTACCGGTAATAATTCAAGTTGTCTAGGAGCCTCTATTTGGGCCACCATAGTGGTCTCAGCCCTAGAATCCCTTCTTATGGGGATTGTAGGAGGAAAAAGACGTGCCTGGATGGCATGTTTCAAGGCTTATTCTAGGTGCTGGGCCTTATCAGATAAGTCTCAGAATCCCTTGAGGTAATTCTGAGTAATAAGGGATGGGAGTAGTTCTGTCTTGACATTTCCAACACATATCGTCAGTAGTTTCTCCTAAGTTAATGTAATTTTAATAGAGTATGTGATCCCTTTCCATCGATTGACAAAGTCCGCGATGCACTTATCAGGTCTTTGCTTGCACTTGAAGAGGTCTGTAATTCTCTTCTTCTGAGTGGTGGAACTAAACTAGTAAATAAATTACCTATAGAGATCTTCCCAAATAGCTGTGGATCATATGGGTAGCTAGTTGTACCAGACAAACGCAGGTCCTTCCAATTTCTGCACAAAACATTGGAGTTTGGCGGCTTCCTACTATACCAGAGTTCGCAACATGGGTCCACACCTTGAGATGAAGTGGTTCAGATGCTCTAGCAGGTCTCCTATCCCGTTGAATGGGGGAAAAGTGGGATTTACAAAACCCGAGGGTGCTGGCATGTCATCCACCCATGCCAGATATGGCTTTCCACTAGGTGGGATTTCCACCTATCGTGTTTTCAATGCCTCGAGGTGGGTAATGAGTGCCACCATGGGATCATCTGGGTGGGGGTTTCTGTCTTGATGGGGATACCTAATCAACAACGCGTTGGAAGGTTCTTCAATGTGACAGGAAGACCCAATAACTCATGGAGTAGCTGGTACGATGGCCTGTGGAGTTGCTGCGGGAACCTGAGCTGGGTCCTGGGGGTTGTCACATCACTCAGGTGGATTTGGTGACACATGTCATTCCCTCTTACTATAAGTTCCAGCCTGAACCCGTTTACGTGGGTAGGATGGTCAGTGTCACCTGGAGGCAATTTGCCGAGGGGAAGTTGTGTCTGCCCCTGCTGCCCCAGTCGAGGATCACCGTAGTCTGGTCGTCACTTCACAGTGGGTTCAACAAGAAGGTCATCAACCATCCTCTTGTGCTCTGTAAGTTTCTGATGTAACATGTATTTTTTGGGATCTTCTTCTACCTTTTGAACTGATCTAGATGGGTCCAAGGGTTTGACAGCTCTAATTTTCTCTTTCCCCTTATTTAGATTCCGGCTGAGGGTTAATGAATCAGTAGGTATAGGAAGACCTAGTAAATTACTTTTCTAGAAAGTGATCCTTACTAATAGATCTAATAGGTGTGAGACTCCCTGGGGGAGTAGGTCCTCTCCGAGAAGCTCTAGCTCGTTCTCACCCCTGGTAGGTCATCCATGTTAACCGCGACCCTGCTTGGAGGCATATCCTCTATGCCACCCAAAAAATTGGGTTGGCGTCAGATAGAACTAAAATGGAGGGCCGTGTACTGACCCCATCCACATATTTTCATGTGGGTAGAATCCTCCTTGATTATCACGCAGATCACTTTAAAGCTGTGGATGCATCATTGTTGGATGGTCCTATGGTGGCCTGGTGACTCAGGGCGCTGGGCCATAGGGAGTGCGGCCAAATCGACCAAACGAAATTGTTGACCAATGTCTTCGAAGTGTGCTTGACTCTTTGGGTAGGCCAATCATCAATGATTAAGACAAAAAATGATTCACCCAGTGGGTCTAGTGAAAGCATCCAACCTCCAACTAGGTGAGTGACTTTGGTGCCCTGAAATTTGGCGCTACAACCGACCAAAACATCTCTGGGAAATGGTCTACTGCAAGAATGTCCCACAAACTCCTCAGCTCGGATTCAGGGTCTGTCCCTTCATTACTCCACTCCTCAACTGGGGGCAGTTGTGGAACCAATAGCGATACTGAACAAGACCATTGAGATGGTAGGCTGGCCAGTGGAGAATACGATGAATGGGATGACAAGCCGCTACATATCGGGCTATTCTCTAAAGAGTGTAGTGACTTGGCCACCACATCGCGATAAGAAGGGATGTCGACTGTAGTTTCTGGCGCAAGGACTACGGCTGCTGGTGGTGGACCATACTGTTGCTCATTCTCCATCAGTCCCCAGAATAACTCTTCGTGATCTCTCATCTAGGTAGAGAATTCTCCTGGTGATGATGGCAGCGATTGCACGACTGGACCCTTGGGAGATTCCAAATTTTCATCCTCCTAGATGTGTTTGCGGAGGGAGGCGGGAATCCGAAGGACCTCACATTCTGGGAGGATGATGCTGATATGCCTCGTTCCTATCCCGACCCCTGACATAAAGGATCTTGGTTAGGGTTTTATTGCTAAGTCACATTCCACCTCTGAATCTGAGAATTAGACGAGTTTAATCTTGGTATGAATCTTCCCGACATTATTTTTGTGGTGGCGACAACCCTCCCTCCTGCCCCGGGATGGTTATACGGGATAGGGTAGATTTCAGGAATGAGGTGGACCTTTGGCTTTACTGGTGCTGGGGAAGATAGGACTTCCACCTGAATGATCCAGGGTGCAAGGAGCACCTAGACAGATATCAAAGGGAACATGGGGAGGACCTCCGTGTCCACTTCCTGATGTGCAGAGGGAATCTCCGTGAAAAGTGCTGGAGTGGTTAGGACCTCCACTAGATCTAGTATAGAATGGGTATGACCTCCATTCTTGTTTCCCCTGATAGTGTTAGTGTGAGGAGGTTCCTCGTACTGGTCAAGCCGAACATGGGTAGGACCTCTCTGTTGGGTGCCCATGAAGCGTGGATGACCTCCACTCCTCTGATAGCTGAGGCGAGTAGGACCTCCGCCAACCGCTATAAGGATATGGGGGAGTCCCCCACATTGGAGATTGACCAGATGTGTAACATATCCACGTCAACGGCCCATGGTAGGAGGAATGACCCCATACCTGATGTCATAAGCACGAAAGAGGCTTTTGTACTAAGTGTCACTACCATGGGGAGGGCCCTTATTCAGATTGAAGGTGGCACGAGGCAGATCTACACACTAGGCATTGAAGTGGGGAGGACCTGCATTCTCAATGGTGGTGGTATGGGGAGGACCTCCAAACTAGTTGTCATTGATACAGGTCAGTCCGTGGAAGGTGCTCCCTACACCGGCGACCAGGAGAGTCGACCCAGCCTACCCATGGGGCGGTTGGGGCCTCGATCCGGGCCGAGTGTATGAAAGCCCCTGCTCAGTATACATAATGGTTTGATGATATACGTCAGCGGTGGACCAATCCATGGTAGTTGCTGACATTGACGCCCCTCGGTGCGTGTCCTCCTCGGCCTGTGCCCGACGCTGGCATCGGGTCAGCCAAATTGGGGCCGGCGGTGCAGGTACATAACTTACCTGCTCCTTGACTCGTGGGGCCATGTGGCAGCACTGGCACGAACTAGTGGGGGCCCTTCTTGGGAGCACCTGGAATGAAATCCCTGCTAGGATGGCCCAAAAATCCCCCATCTCATCAGTGTAGGGGAAGGAGTCATCGAAGTGTTCTAGGGTGAGGCTCCCGAAATGGTTGTGTGTCGGAGTGGGGAGCAGTGTCTCCCTGCACGACCCTTGGGGGTAGTGGTGGCGATGAGGCACAGATGCCTCTAAATCTTGGAACGCCATATCCCAAGTCGGGATAATCCACTCCTCCTCGTATCAGTGGTTGAATTTTAGTATCACCCTTTGGTGAACGGATTTATACGGGGATATGGGGTGTGGGCGCCCAACAGTTGTGGACATAGAGATTTTTGAAGAATCGATGGAGCTATGTGGGGTTTCCGTGTTAACATTTCCCCCACCCCTGCATTAGTGGATGGGCAGTGATTAGTTTCTTGTTGTGGCAGCTTTGGTCCAGTAAGGTAGGGAGATTAAACCATTAGTGCTAAGAAAATGAAATCAACATCCAGTGCCCTAGCGTTATTCTGTCTCCCATGGATGGTAAGAAGGTTCCACACTGACAATGTCGTAGATCAAAATTTCCAACATTTTAACTGCCCCAAATTCTAGTGAGTTTCACGCCAGGCCCACTATTTGCTTGGCGGGACCCGACGCCAGATAACTGGATCCGGGGAAATGTTAGTCCACTGATATCTCGAACGCTACTAATCTCCACATTGAGGATAAGAAATTCACGTTGAGTTCACCATTTTTGTTTCCGATGCTTTCGCCAGGGCGTGCACATCCGTATATTAAGGACACACTATTTTTTTCCCCGTATTCCCGCTTTCTAAAGGTAGGCGTCATCTGTTGCTTATTTAGGGATGTTTGATCCTTTATTGAAATAGGATGATGGGATGTTAACTCTTCCTTCTTTGGATTCCTCCTCAGAACTCATTACCTAGTCCGGGTCTCCCTTATAGATTAAGACGTTGTTCATGAAACTCTTCCTAGTTTCATGTCTTCATAGACACCAGTTAATTACACTACTTTGGTCAGGACATTCCAAAGGGTCCAGTTAGGGAAGCAACCTTCAGCTAGGAGAGTAGTCACGTTGGATATCAATGACGTGTCTAGATGCTAGAACATTGGCGCTTCTGGATTTCTTCTCCTTATAATAGGGATTCTCGAGGGAATAGAAGCCCAAACTATTACACGTAGAATGTGGTGAATTATTTTCCATAGGCATGTCTCTAAGGTTTTCCTCATCTTCCCATGTTTAACACATGGTATGTTGTGAGTTTAATGTTTATTAGAGTTGGATCAGACTGATCAGAACACTGACTGGAGTGTATCATATGGGTGAAACCCCTAGAGGGAACACTGAATTTTGGGCTAACGCATGGTTAGGTACCTCATTACTGTTAGGGGGCAGTGAAGAGGTGAGTGAAATGTTCTCACTAGGATGTGGTGGCCTAGGTAAGAATCAGGATGGATGAGGGAGAATTGAATGAAGTGGTGGGGGAATGAGATGGAACCATCATGATGGTGATAGTAGTATTGGGCTTGAGCCTTGAAGAGACTTTATACATATTCCTATGGAAGGGGATCAAATTATTTATAGTTTGGTGAGGTGATGGGACACCTAAGGACAATGACCCGAAGATATATTGCGGATTACACATGGTTAGAAGACTGAGGATGGTCTGATGCCACTGGGACAGACCAAAGATGTGGGTCCAACAAAAGGAATGACAACAGCTTACCACTGGGTTGGGGTTAACAACGACTTAACATTGCATGGGGTACAATGACTTTCCATCGATTGAGGTACCATGACATACCCTCGATTGGGGATCACAAGGACTTACCACTGTATGGGGGTCACAATGGCCTACTACTGGTTAGGGATCACAACAGCTTACCGCTGAATAAGGGATAATTTAGTATCATGTGGGACAAAAGGGGCGTACAATTTAACATCATGTGGGATGAGGGTGGACCGATTTGAAGTGGTTCGAACCAATGGGTGTTGGGCTTGAACCTCAGGGAGGCTTCCTACATACTTTGTCTTGGAAAGGATCAAAGTCTGCATAGTTCTAGAATGATTTTGGGTGAATAGACGTGAAGGGGGTCGGGACCAATAAGTTTTGGTCTTGAACCTTAGGGAGGCTTCCTACATACCTTGCCTTGGTAAGGATCAAAGTCCATATAGTTCTGGAATTTTCAGTGAATCGACATGAAGGGGTTCAAGACTAGTAGGTGTTGGGATTGAACCTCAGGGAGGCTTCCTACGTACCTTTCCTTGGCAAGGATCAAAGTCCACATAGTTCTGGAGGGTTTGGGGATCACACTCTAAGGCGGACCAAAGAAAATTTCATGGTCGATACTTACTCTAATATCACTTGAATCATGCTCGGTGTGAGAAACAATAGTCAGAAAAGACATGATGATCATGTCGCGAAAGGTGCATCCGTGGGAAGTGGAGTGGGGCTTACATGTGGTTAGTATCCCAAAGAGGAAATAGAGGCTTATGTGTGGTTAGAAGCCTATAGAGATGGAGATTGGGACTTACTCCAGGATGGAGGCCCGAGAGGTGAGAAATAACAATGGGAGAGGGATTTGGCATGAAAGAGAGGAGGGTTCCGGTGCCCATCCCCCCTCTGGTCTTTGGAACGAAGGAATAAAGGAGGAGTAGGGACACCAACTTCCGCAAGAAAGTCTAGGGGCTTACACCAAGATGGTTTCCCCCCCCCCCCATGGACAGACGCCACTCTAACAAATAGGATCTCATTCCATGTGAGTAATATTTCACTCTCGTGGAGATGAGTGGGAATGGAGAATGTTCGAGGTGGGTCACCTTGCATGCGATGCATGAGGAGAGGCCGCAATTTAACGTCATGTGCTGAGGATGATGGATCTTGGCAGTTTAACGTCCTGCATCTTGGACAAGGAGAGTTCACTCAGCACCCCTAGTACTTACATGACTGATACCT
Source organism: Viscum album (assembly GCA_963277665.1). Classification (NCBI taxonomy): domain Eukaryota; kingdom Viridiplantae; phylum Streptophyta; class Magnoliopsida; order Santalales; family Viscaceae; genus Viscum; species Viscum album. The sequence goes on from OY728150.1 coordinate 529,104,954, forward strand.
TCCCAATCTTGGGGAAGGGAAGGCATCAGTAATGCCCTTGTGAGGGGGTGTTGTGGAGTGATCCACTGAGGGGTCCACGTTAGCATGGCTATGCAAAGAAGCAATATCCATTAGCATGCCTATGAGAAGAAGTATGAGGCAAAGTAATGAAATGGGAAGCAACACCTAGGGGACTTTGAAATCACTTTATGAAAAACTAGAGGGTCTCACATGAAAAGGAGTTGCGGAGTAAAGGGTTTCATTAGAAGAAGCCTTGTGAAAATCTGTTGCTCCATGAAGGGAAGGGGATTAACAAAGGGGTATAATTCATGAAGTGAAGTGTCCTAGCCTAGGACTAGGGAATGGGTGCATATGGAAGGTGCTTCACGAAGTGGAAAGGCTTTCGCGAAGTAGTGCTTCATAAAGAAAGGGTGCCCTGTGAAGTGTAGCATTGCAAAGCAATGGGCTTCGCAAAGAATAGTGACCCTACCTTAGCATGTGTGTTACATGTGCATGGAGGGTACTTCAAAAAGCATAATTGATCCATGAAGACTCGAGTCCCCTTGGGGATCCCATTCCTTTGTGAAGGCCCATGGGATCCACGAAGGGCATCCCCTCTTTGAAGAGGGGTTGAATTTAAGCAAAGGGAAAGGCACTTCACGATGCTAAAGTACCTTGAAGAGCTCATGGTTCGTAGAGAAAAAATTTCTTCACAATTTGAGAGCTAAGATAGAGAATGGTTGGAGGATCTATCCTTTGGGATCGAGGGGATCCCAATATTTATAGTCAAGAGGTGATGTGGAGTAGAGCTTGCTTGGAGTGAATACACATGGAATTTTGTCATAACCGCGGAGCCTCCCACCTCCTTTCTCTACGACGACTTCACAAATGTCAATTCGGTTTACGGAGCCTCCTGTCTCCTTGATTCATGGAAGATTTGAAAATTTCAATCCGGTTCTCGGATCCTCCTTCCTCCTTGCTCCACGGAGGATTTGCATATGGGGTAGCTTCGTGCCGACTGCGGTGTTACGGGGCTCCACAGACGTGCTTCATGAAGCATCCCCAAGGGGCTTTGTATTTTCTCTTACTCTTCCCAAAATTTAGAACCAAGAAATAAATTTATATATTATATATTCAATAAAATATTTTTTTACATTCATTCAATATTATTTTTAGGCATAATATAATTAAAGACCAATTTTACACATAAAAACCTATATTTTTATAAAAGCAATTTTACAACCTTTTAATGGTGCACCTTCTTTAAATATGAATTATAAAAATTTAATAAATTTAATAAGACAAAATCAAATTAAAATTTTAAAGGGAAAAAATTAAAATTAGTTTAAGGTTTATTATTTTTAATTTATAGTGAAGTTTCATGTTTTGATGAATAGTGAAGAATAATGAATTTTATTTCAAAATCTATTTTTCGTCTAAATTAATTATAAGGTTAAATTATATTATTGATTTCTTTTGAAAGATTAATTACATAAATTTTACATAAGTTAATCCAATTTAGTTCATTGTAACCAATTTCACTTTGAAATTGGATATAAAAATATAACAAACTTTTGAACATTTTTACTTTAAAAACCCACTTTGTCATCCCATTTGTGAGATTAAATTTAAATTAATTACTGGCACTTCTATGTTTGAAATTTGTAAAAAAGGATTCGATATTTTGAATCATAAATATTTATAAATTTTAATAAGGTAAAATTATTTTTTTGAAAAAAAATATTAGTAAAAGTGATTAAAATTATTTACAACAATTAAGAGAAAAATTAGCTTAACAAGAGACTAAACCATAAACTTAAGGGCCAAAATGACTTAGAAATTTTTACAAAAGCCATATTATGTCCATATTTAGACCCTATACTCCATTTTATCTAATTTTTATCATTAATGGATCCATGTTTCATAGGAAAAACTTTGCTGGAAGTCCCTTTTAAAAAATTTACAAGAATGCCTCTCCTCCTCTAATATAAAAAGGTACTCACCCCTCCCATTTATTAAAACCTATCAAGAAATTTGACCCAAAAAATATCTGATATAATAATCTAAAAAATACATATCATAATCCTAGAATCCCCACTTTTTTTATAAAGGTATCAAAGTAATTCCTTTGGTGAAAACCAAAAAGGAGTTACCCGAAAAAGAAGTAACCTTCTTCAATGATCAGTTTAGTTTTATTCATTTATCCAATCATTAAATTATTATTATTCCATTATTATATAATAAATTCAGTATAATAAATATAATAATATGTTTTTATGTTAAAGTTTTGGCCTAAACTCACACACACTTCCATCTAATGGGTAACAAACTTACCATTTATGTGTATGACAAACTACCGCCTCATGAAACGAGGATTGTTTGTTTTTACATTACCACCTCTCATGGTTGGGAATTATTATGGAGAATATTTTTATATATGATATATATTATCTTTATAATTTATTTATTCTTATTTATTTTTTATATATAACATACCTTTATGCTTTCTATTTTGTGGGTATACGATAACATAGTGTATGGAAGTGAGGACTACCGCCTCCTCAAAGCGATGTAATTTTCTCACAATATACGTGGACCATATAAAATATGTTTTTAATAAAAATATGTAACATAAAAAAAATATATTATATTAATTAAATGATTAAATTTCTTTAAATATAATATATCATTTTCTTTATTACCCTTTTCACACACTAAAAAGTGATAACGTCAGTCATAGACGTGTGGACTACCGCCTCCTCGACACGATGTGATTCCTTTTACATTAAAATAGATATATATATGTACATATAAATAAATAAAATGGTATTTATTATATAATGATAATTATGTAAAGATATTATGTTACATACCTTCTTTCCATGATGATCATTGAAAAATGGGAACATTACTCATGCGTATGTACGACCTACAGTTTCCATGATTGTAATGTTGGTTCATTTTTCATAATCATATTTAATAATTTTTTTTAAAAGTATAATTAATGTATAAATATAATAAATATTCATGATTATTATTATTTATATGTTTATATAATTACCCCTTTGACCATAGTCGACCTACCAAAGTCGTTTTTGACACATGAACTGAATTTGGTCAAAAACACCCGATGTAAAATAAATTGTTTAAGTAGTTGTATAAAACATTGTAATAAGTGAAGTAAAAGTAATAATAAACTTGAAAAAGTTTATTAAGTAAGTAAATAATAAACATAATTTTATTATTCTAGAATATAAAGACACACGTGACAAGCTAGACTCAAGGTAAAATATTTCATCTCAATTTACATTCCATTGAGACTTGTTTGTTGTTATGCACCAATTCACTTTTATTAGGTGTATATAACACCCTTTGAAATGTTATATCATGGATATATTTATTATAAAGATATTATAAGTTTAATTTAATGTTATTAATTTATGTGTATTATGATTCAAATGTTTCAAAGTGGTATGTGACACTTTGGTGTGTTTAAAAATTATTTTCCTCAAGAATGTTTTAATGAAATTTGAATGGTGTTTACAATAATCAATGTCAAAAAAACTTATTGTTAGTTAAACCCCACTAATTAATTATTGATAAATCCATTTATTTTATTCAATACAGATATTTGATAAGGCATATTTTTTATTAATTAAATTGATTATTTGATATGAATAATGCTTTAGAATAAAATTGATAAGTGGGGACTAGAATTTATATAGACCCTCGATGCATCGATAGGTTATCATGAGAAAAATATGTTGTCTGAATTAAATGGGTTTCTACCCTTATTATTAAACCATCTTGGGAAATGTCTTGACGATATAAGTATTCAAGTGACTTAGACATGATATCCAATAATTAAGATTTTACTTTATATATAGTTTAGTTATTATTATTATTATCCATGAGATTTTCATATGATAAAATCTATGGATTCATTTCATTATCATTTTATTGATTTAATGGAATGAATTTTCAGTTTTTTAACTTTCCATATTGATTGTTCCTTATATAGTTATTTTAATGGAATGTGTTCTTAGTTATTTACCTTTCCATTTTGAGTTATTATTATTGATTCATTATTTCTTCTACTATACTCACCCTTAATGAGCAGTTAAGATAACCCTTATTATGTTTAATTTCCCTAGGTTATGAAGATGAATCCTTTGAATGAGTTTCAAGGATATTGAGATGTTGTTTTTTTATGATTTATTTCCTTTCCCAATGTAATATGGGTACCATTTATGTAATATTTTTTCCAAAACTACTAAACTGTAATGCCCTGACCCCAGAATCCCATAGTCGGTGCATTATTACATAACATTAGCATGATCACAAAAGATCAAGTCTTGAAAGACCGATTAGTTTAGTAGCCTTGGAAACACTTGATACATTTATAAGTCTTACATTACATGATAAAGTGAAAAACAACAACAACATAGTCTCCATTTAACACACTCATATCCCCTCAGACTATCCCTGTAGGTCAGTCATAAAATACTTCTTTGCATCCTGGGAAAATTAAAACATAGAAAGGGGTGAGCTCAAATGCTTAGTAAGGATAACAATATAGTGGAAAATTTCATAAATAAGCATAAAAATTTAAGGAAATGTATAAGACTAAAAAAAAAGCCTTTTAAACTTGAAATTCAGCATAATATGAAAAAGATAAAATCAAATAATTTCATTTACTTACTCACATGGATATTCTACTAGTTGAATAATCACATGCAATATCAATAGGCACTTTCATAACGATGGAATGCATAATGCCAGACTATAATAACCACATAGTCAAGGCCTTGTGCCAAGACTAATAATAATATTTTTTCAAGGCCTTGTACCAAGACACTAGTTTGTATCATGAGACCTACTGATGCATTGAGGAGCTATAGCGGGCTCCAGCTGTCACATATTAAGTCAAATGCATTCCTCATATGAAAAGGTTTAAACATAACATAAACATTAGTATTAAAAATGGCATATGAAATTTCAATACTTTATCCATAAACCATGAATGGTATAAAAATAACACATCCACAATCAAACATATCACAAAAACTTCAATACAATATGTACATTTTGTATCATAATAAATCAACTTCAAATCAGATTAAAATCCCTCAAAGGATGTTGACATAGATGAAACCAAAACTATTTGAGAGAAATATCTCTTTTTTTAAATCATTTAAAAGTAACATAATTATAAAATAAAACATTACTTTGAAAATATTCTTATAATCTTTTAAGGGAAGTTTTGACCATTTTATAATGGCATAAAATAGCCGCACTCACCGTATAAGTTAAAAAAAACATTCTTACCTTAATTTTGTCGAAAAGGGTAAAAAGGACCTTGTTTGGAAAACAAAGGAAATATTACTTTATAAACATATTATAAAAAGTCAAACAAGGGTATACATGACTTTAATCCATAGTCTATAAAATAGTAATAATGTTTTGAAATACATTTTTAAGAAACATAGATGTGGATGATAAAGAGATCCTAGTAGATAATTACATATAAACAACCTTGGATAATGAAGAAATTGTGAAATTAACCGTTACCTTATACTTTTCCTTGGTCTAGGGTAGGTTAACCTTCTGTATAATGGTGAAATAATTGTTATTAAATTATACAAGAATCATATACATTAACATTGCTTTGTTAATAATATCTTAGTATTATCGTCGTTTCAGGTGTTAATAGATTCATTTTCCTTTATATTATTTGTTATGTGAGTCATATTTGTTATGGATGGGATGTATCCTATTAATATTCAGAATGATATCAAGTCTTTAAACAATATTTTTAATCATAAAATGAAAATTAGTATTGAAAGGATACAATGGGGAATGAATCTCATCGCGCTCGTGGAGACGATAATCAGTACGTACGCACGAGCGAGAATATCATTATTTTAATATTAAAATAAAATATAATTGGATGGTATATCATATATAAAGAATTATTATTATGTTATATTTATTATTTACATCAATTAAACATCATTATTATACCCATCCAAATAATAATGTATTGAATAACAATTTCACTACGACGTGGAGACGATAATTCATACATACGCACGTATGGTGACATGTCATTCAAAGGATGGATAGAATAATGAATATGGTTGTACCATATTTATAATAAAATCACAGAATATAGAATATACTGGAGTTATTATTTCATAATGGAAACAACAAAGAAAAAGGAAGTGGAAGAAGAAAGAAACTTGAAAGAGGTGATGAAATATTTACCTCTTCTTCGGGTTCTTTCTTTTGATTTGATCAAAAGGGATCCTTAGGTTGGCTTTATGACTAAATTAATACCTCTAGGATGAAGGGAGTATAGTTGACAGGGTATTTGGGTAGAGTTTGGATGATCAAAATGGCTTTGAAGCTGTGAATTAGAGATAAGGGAGAGTGCCCTTTTATAAGATGGGTGAGGGGCACCTTAGGAAAAGCTAGAAATATTATTTTATAATAAAATAATTTTTGGTTTATAATAGCTCCAAAATGGATTATTTAAAGGCTAAGGTAGGTATGGGTCTAAATAAACTCAACCATTAGGTTTTAGACAGGTGTGGGTCACTATATTAACTTTATCTTATAGATTTAACTCTTAGTTAAATTGTTTGACATTAACCATGTCTCTTTGTATTTTTATATTATATGGTTAATAATATTACTATATACTTACAAGAGAACCAAAAGTGGTTAATTAATGATACAACTATCATTATATAAGTCCGTTGTCTGAATATTAGATTTTTAGAAATAGAATATCAATTAATAATATAATATTTGTTTTAAAAACTCTTTTATGTCAATTTTGACACTATTTGGTATTTTGTTTTTGCTAAATTCAGAACAGCATTATTACTTAAAAAAAAATTCATCTAACCAACCATAATATGTCATATTCACCTAAAAAATTAGTTTAATTCATAAAAAGGCTCAAATTAAATTTATTTGGATATTTATAATATGAATTATTTTAATATTTCATTAATTATTTAATTACTACATCATCATTGTGTCATAAATAAATTAACTTATTTAATGTCTAAAAAATATAAATAAAATACCATCATGTAGGAAATTTTTTTATCTTTATAATTAATATTTATAGTCAAATTTATCTTATGTGTAACCCTATATTAAATTTTTTTTAGTTATTAAACTTTGATTTTAACTCTTTTAACTCTTCTTTGAATTAAATTATAATAAATGTCCTAATCTAATGAAAGTGGACCAAAGAGGTTCATATTTTATTCTTAAGGTTGTTTTTTGTCGAATTATACTTATCCAATAGGATTAGTACATGTTTTAGGGTAATAATAATATCATTTTAACCATTAATTCTCCTATTTACTTTTAACTGTGGTAAATAAAAGTAAAAAGTTATTATTCACCAAAAAATATTTTTATTTTATTGAACCACATTTTATTCCTTAATATTAACTGTGTCTCTCAGATTTTTGAAATTCAAATCACAGAAGCGGTAAAATTAAGTTTTATGTGAATTTGCAAATTCTCCTAGGAGGTGGGTAAAAGACGGTGAAAAGTTCAATAAAATTTTTATATATCTAAAATTATTCTAAACTGACTCCAATGAATTAAATTGAACTTATATAGGTATTATGTATCTATTTTGACCTAAAATAAATTTAAATAAAATAAATAATTATTTAAATAAAAATTCAGTTTTAAACTATAACTAAGTGTTTTTCACTATTCATAAAAAATTGAAAGTTTTCAAAAAAATACCAAAAATTAACCCTAATATAATTTCGATATTTCGAATCCAAAAATGAAGTTATTTTTGAAAGATAAAATTTATAAAATTTCAAAAAGTGGGTATTACTATTCATAATGGATAGTTTGATTGGTTGTGGTGTGTTAGAACTCGACGTTGCGTACAACACACGCTACTGTATTATTCAAAGAGAAGTGTACCGTGGAAGCCTGGGGTGTTACATTATCCCCTCCTTCAAATAATTTCATCCTCAAAATTTCTAGAATATTACTACATAAAAAGACTCGGGTGGTTCTTCATCATAATTTCCTCAGGTTCCCATGTTGCCTCTTCCATCTTATGGTTCCTCCATAGAACTTTTACCATGAGAGTTGCCCGGTTTCTCAGCACTTGTTCTCTTGTATCAAGAACCTTGACAGGATCTTCTCAATAAGACAGATCGGGTTCCAGTTCTAATTCTTCATAGGTGAGTACATGCATTGGGTCAGGCATGTATTTTCTCAACAGTGATACGTGGAACACATCGTGGAATTTGGAGAGACTTGGTGGTATTTCCAAACAGTAAGCTACAACCCCAACTCTTTCTAGAATTTTGAAAGGTCCGATGTACCTGGGACTCAATTTTCCCTTTTTACCGAAACTTATAACACCCTTCCATGGAGATACCTTCATGAAAACATGATCTCCTACCTGAAATTACAAATCCTTACTTTAGTTATCGGCATAACTCTTTTGCCTACTTTGATCTGCTTTGATGTGGGTTTGGATTCCCTTCACCTTTTCCATCGTTTCCTCCACATGTTCTGGGCCTACAAGTTTTCTTTCACCAACATCATCCCAACAGGTTGGTGTGCGACATCTCTTTCTATATAATGCTTCATATGGTGCCATCTGAATACTTGAATGGAAGCTATTGTTATAGGAATATTATTCTAGAGGTAAATATTGATCCCACATACCTTTAAAGTCAAGTGATCATGATCTCAACTTGTCTTCTAGGGTTTGAATAGTCTGTTCTGATTGTCCCTCAGTTTGGGGGTGGTAAGAAGTGCTCAAACGAAGCTCAGTATCCAAGGCTTTCTGAAGACCTTTCCAGAATCTTGATGTAAAATGTGGATCACGATCAGAAAAAATCAATATAGGTACTCCATGAAGTCTCACAACTTCATTAATATATAGTCTTTCTAGACGTTCAAGTGGTAAGTCTTCCCTTATAGAAAGAAAATGTGCTGAATTGGTAAGACGATCAACAATGACCCATATTGCATCGTTCCTTCTAGGAGTCTTTGGTAGTCCCATGACAAAGTCCATCGTAATATTATCCCATTTCCACTCCAGTATGGGAAGAGGTTGCATGACTCCTCTAGGCCGTTGCCTTCCAGCTTTAAATTGTTTAAAAACCATACATATTGACACAACATCAGTAATATCCCTCTTCATGTTGTCCCACAAAAAATGTTCCTTCAAATCTCTATACATTTTTTTTCTCTTAGGGTGTATAGAGAAATTGGAATTATGAGTATCATCCAAAAATTCTCTTTTTAGATCAGGTATATTGGGAACAAAAAGTCTCTTCCCAAATTTTGAAATTCTATCTTCATGCACAAATTCACTCGATCTCTCATCATTCACAACTTTAATCTTCTTTTGAAACTCATTATCATCAGTCTGAGAACTCTTTATTCTTTCTAGTAAAGATGGTTTGGAAACCATTTGAAAAAGTATTGATGTTTCACCTTCCATGGTGATTCCCATAACCATATTTACTAGATCCATGAAAATGGGATCCCTTTCAACCCTTATCTTGTTCAAAACTCCCTAATCCTTTCTACTCAAAGCATATTCCACCTTATTTTCCTTCCCCAGGTGGTAGTGTATCGTGAAATCATAATCCTTGAGTAGTTCAAGCCATCTCATTTGCCTCATGTTGAGTTCTTTCTGTGGGAAAATATACTTCAAACTCTTGTGATCAGTATAAATCTCACATTTTTCACTATAGATATAGTGTCTCCAAATCTTCAAAGAAAAGATTATAGCTGCTAACTCAAGATCATGATTAGGACAGTTTTTCTCACGAATTTTCAGCTATCATGATGCATAGACAATAAACCTATCATTATTCATAAGGACACAACCAAGTCCTCTCTTCGATGCATCATTATAAATAACAAACTTATAATTTCCTGATGGTAGATTCAATATAGGAGAATTGACTAATATTCTCTTTAGTTCTTCAAAAAATTCTTCACACTGTTTTCTCCAAACAAATTTAACCCCTTTACGTGTGAGATTTATTAATGGGTTAGCCAACCGGGAAAAATTCTGGATGAAACGTCGATAATAACCTGCTAAACCAATAAAAATACGCACCTCAGTTATACTTGTCGGCGCTGGCCACTCTTGGATTGCCCTGGTCTTTAAAGGATCAACAGAAATTCCATCCTTAGAGAAAATATGGCCAAGAAAATAAATCTCTTGAAGCCAGAATTCACACTTGCTAAACTTCCCATATAATTCATGTCTTCTAAGAGTCTTTAGGATAATGCGCAAGTGATTTTCATGATATTCGTATATTTTTTAGTATACCAAGATATCATCAATAAATACCACTAAAAAATCATCGAGATATTCCTTGAAAACTATGTTCATTAGATCCATGAAGACAAAGGGTGCATTAGTTAATCCAAAAGTCATTACTGTAAACTCATAATGCCCGTACCTGGTTCAAAATGCTGTCTTCGGAATGTATTCATTCTTCAAACACAACTGATGGTATCTAGATCGAAGGTCAATATTTGAAAAGTATTGATCTCCATGAAGTTGGTCAAATAAATCATCAATGCGAGGTAGGGGATACTTGTTCTTTATTGTTATAGCATTGATCTCCCTGTAGTTAATGTACAACCTCATAGACCCATCTTTCTTCTTATCAAAAAGGGCAGGGGCTCCCCATGGAGAAACACTAGGGATAATCAATCCCTTATTACTCAATTCCCCTAGTTGTTTCTTTAGTTCCACTAATTCCACAGTTTCCATTCTATAAGGGGTCTTCGATATGGGCCTTGATCCGGGAATTAAATCAACAGACAACTCAATTTCTCGTTCTGGAGGATGTACAGGTAAATCTTTTGGAAACACATAAACATATTCTTTCACAATAGGTACATACTCTATTTGAACATTCCTTTCCTTACCCATAGTTATTTCATTCTCCTCCTCCACAATAATTGAATTTAGTTGAGATACTGGGGGTGGATCTAGATAAGAATTAGGTGGTGACACTTCTGCTCTAAAGATAAGGTGTTCTTTATCATCATCATAAAAAATCATAAACTCCTTCTTCTTAAAATAAATCTTCACATAATTTTCCAAAATCCAATACATACCAAGGTTTATATCAAATTCAATCAAGGGTATGACGATGAGATCAGAAGATAAATAACATTTATATGCTCAAATGAGAATGGATTCACAAAACTTTGTTGCGATGATACTTCCCTTAGGAGTTTTTTCTGACAACTCCCTTGTTAAATAAAATTGGAAATATCTAATTTTCTTAGCAAAATAGGAATATATGAAACAATGCGATGATCCAGAATCAAATAAAGCATTTGATAAACATGAGGAAACCATTAAATTACCTGCCACTATATCTTTTAGAGCTTCAACCTTAGCAGTAGTGATAGCATAAGCTTGGCCTTGATACCTAGTCCTTTTATGAGATAAGTTAACCTAATTATTAGGAAATTCATTCGCATAATGCCCCATTTCTCTACAATTTTATCATTCAACATTGACAACCACATTCTTCCCCTTGAAATCATGAGTTTGGTGGCCTTTTTCACCACACTTGTAACAGACTCCCATTCCCTTCAAGCAAGTACCAGGGTGTTTCTTCCCACATTAACTACATGATATATATTCAACTTTTACCTTATTCCCCTTATTTCCATTTCCAGAGTGTTCAACAGATCTCTTATTCTATTTCTTTGCTTTAAATTTGTAAGGCTTAGATAATTCTTTTTCTGTATTAATAGCACATGAGACAATATCTTCGTACGACGAGAAGGATTATGAGACTAATGCTCGAAGGAGAAATGGTTTTAACCCATCAAAGAAATGATCAATCTTACTTCTTGGGTTACGTATATAATCTAGAGCATGACTCTCTAACCTTGTAAAGTTATCCACATACTTCTGTGACATTCTCATCCTCCTTTTGCCTCAGAATCAGAAATTTCCTTTCCATACCTGCTTGATGGTCACGAGGAATGTATTTTTCTAAGAAAATCTCTTTAAACCCCATCCATTCCATATTTGATACTTCATCATCTTACTTTGTGTTTTGAATCAATGACCACCATTGATGAGAATCTCCAGTGAGGTGGTAAATTTCCATGAAAACGTTTTCCCTTTCACTACCCCCCAAGGCGTGGAATATTTTCTATAAGGAATTTATCCATTGGTCAGCTACTAATGGATTTTTACCCCCATTTAATGTTGGTGGTTTTTGTCTCATGAAGCAATCTAACATTTATCCTCCACATTTTGGATCAGGGTGCTCCATACATGTAAGGTTATTATTCATAACCTGAGTGAGTTTTCCCAGTATAGTGATAAGCAGATCAGCACTAGTTGTATCACCAGATCCACTATAATTATCTTGGGTAGGAGGGAAATCCCTACATGGAGTGCATGCATTGATACAATTTCCATTCCTTCCACTAGGCGCCATTTCTAAGCAATGGCATAAACTATATTAGTTTATGAATCAAAATACATAATTCCAAACTTCTAAAACACTTAACATAAATTGAACTGTTTATGGATATAATCCATAATCATAAAAAAAGTTTTCTTTGAGGATGTATATAATAATAAACCCTTCATAGTGGTTTGTAAATAAAATGAGAATTATCCTAAGCATATCCCCCATGAGTGTCGTAACCAATAGTGCAGCAAGACCCGTTGTCGTGAACTAGTTCCCATTCGAGTCTATCTCAAAGTGGTGTTTTCAGGTTTTAACCCTAGATACATCTATTCCAGAGCCACCTCTACCTTATCATATCTAGACAGGGATGTATTTCTTAGAAAACTCACAAAATCTCTATAATATCAAAATTAATGGAAGTTATTCTATACTAATCCTCAAAGTCTATCTTAAGGCTATGTGCTCTAATCAGAGTTTATCTAAATATAGCTTCCAAGGTTTGTACTAAAATTCATCTGATACCAACTATAATGCCCCAACCCCAGAAGCCTAGAGTTGGTGCATTATTACATAACATTGTCATGATAAAAAAATATCAAGTCTCACAAGACCGATTAGTTTAGTAGCCTTAGAAACACTAGATACATTCATAAGTCTTACATTACATGATAATGTGAAAAACTACAACAACATAGTCTCCATAGACCACAATCATATCCCCTCAGACTATCCCTACAGGTCAGTCATAAAATACTTCTTTGCATCTTGGGAAAAATAAAACATATAAAGGGGTGAGCTCAGATGCTTAGTAAGGATAACAACATAACGGAAACATTCATAAATAAGCATAAACATTTAAGGCAATGTATAAGACTAAAACAAGAACCTTTTAAACTTTAAATTAAGCATAACATAGAAAATATAAAATCAAATAATTGCATTTACTTAACAACATGGATATTCTACTAGTCGAATACTCACATGCAATATCAATAGCCACTTTCATAATGATGGAATGCATAATGACAGACTATCATAACCACATAGTCAGGGCCTTGTTCCAAGACTACTAATAAGATTTTTTCAAGGCCTTGTTTCAAGAAACTATTTTTTCTCATGATACCTACCGATGCATCGAGGAGCTATATCAGGCTCCACCCGTCACATATTAAGTCCAATGCATTACTCATATGAAAAGGTTTAAACATAATAGAAACATTCATTTTAAAACTGGTATACGAAATGTCAATAATTTATCCATAAACCATGAATGGTATAAAAATAACACATCCACAGTCAAACATATCACAAAACCATCAATAAAATATGGAAGTTTTGTATCATAATAAATCAACTTCAAATAAGCTTAAAATCCATCAAAGGATGTTGACATTGATGAAACCAAAACTATTTGAGAGAAATATCTCTTTTTTGAAATCATTTAAAAGTCACATAATTATAAAATAAAACATTTACTTTGAAAATATTCTTATAAGATTGTAAGGGAAGCTTTGATGATTTTATAACAGCGGAAAATAGCCACACCTGTCGTATAAGTTAAAAAAAGACATTCTTACCTTAATTTTGTCGAAAAGGTTAAAAAGGACCTTGTTTGGAAAACAACGGTAAGATTCCTTTATAAAAATCTTATAAAAAGTCAAACAAGGTTATAAATGACTTTAACCCATAGTCTATAAAATAGTAAGAATGTTTTGAAATACATTTTTAAGAAACATAGATGTGGATGATAAATAGGTCCCAGTAGATAATTACATATAAACAACCTCGAATAATGAAGAGATTGTGAAATCAACCCTTAACTAGTACTTTTACTTGGTTGATGGTAGGTTAACCTATTTTATAATGGTTAAATAATTGTTATTAAATTATAAAAGAATCATATACATTAATATGATGTCATATATGATCTTTTAACATTGTTTTGTTAATAATATCTTAGTATTATCATCGTTTTGGGTGTTAACAGATTCATTTTCCTTTATATTCTTTGTTATGTGAGTAATATTTGTTATGGATGGGATGTATATTATTCATATCTAAAATTATATCAATTCTTTAAACATTATTCTTAATCATCAAATGAAAATTAGTCTTTAAAGGATACGATGGGGAATGAATCTCATCGCGTTCATGGAGACGGTAATCCGTACGTACGCACGAGCGACAATATCATTCTTTTGATATTAAAATAATATATAATTGGATGTTATATCGTATATACAGAATCATTATCATGTTATATTTATTATTTAAATAAATTATACATCATTATTATACCCATCCAAATAATAATGTATTGAATAACAATTACACCATGACGTGGAGACGGTAAGCCGTACGTACGCACGTATGGTGACATGTCATTCAAAGGATGGATATAATAATGAATATGGTTGTACCATATTTATAATAAAATCACAGGATATAGAATATACTGGATTTATTATTTTATAATGGAAACAAAAAAAAAAATTAATTGGATGAATAAAGGAACTTGAAAGAGGTGATGAAATATTTACCTTTTCTTCGGGTTATTCCTTTTGATTTGATCAAAATGGATCCTTAGGTTGGCTTTATGACTAAATTAAGGCCTCTAGGATGAAGCTAGAACAGTTTATAGGGTATTTGGGAAGAGTTTGGATAATCCAAATGGCTTTGAAGGTGTGAATTAGAGAGAATATGGAGTGCCCTTTTATAAGAGGGGTGAGGGGCACCTTAGGAAAAGCTAGAAATATTATTTTATAATAAAATCAATTTCAGTTATAATGGCTCCAAAATAGATTATTTAAAGGCTAAGATGGGTATGTGTCGAAAACCACTCACCAATAGGTTTTATACAGGTTTGGGTCACTATATTAACTTTATCATTTAGATTTAACTCTTAGATAAATAGTTTGACATTTACTATGTCTCTTTGTATTTTTATATTATATGGTTAATAAACTTACTATATACTTCCAAGAGAACCTCAAGTGGTTAATTAATGATACAACTATCATTATATAATTCCTTTGGCTTAACCTTAGATTTTTAGGAATATAATATCAATTAAAAATATAATATTTTTTTTAAAAACACTTTTATGTCAATTTTGACACTATTTGGTATTTTGTTTTTTCTAAATTCATAACAACATTATTACTTCAAAAAAAAAAATCATCTAACCAACCATAATATGTCATATTAACCTATAAAATTAGTGTAATTCCTAAAAAGTCTCAAATTAAATTTATTTGGATATTTATAATATCAATTATTTTAATATTTCATTAATTAGGTAATTTCTGAATCATCATTGTGTCATAAATAAATTAAATTATTTAGTGTCTAAAAAATATAAATAAAATAAAATTATGTATGAAATATTTTTATCTTTCTAATTAATATTTATAGTCGAATCTATCTTATGTATAACCCTATATTAAAAACGTTTTAGTTATTAAACTTTGATTTTAACTCTTTTAACTATTCTTTGAATTAAATAATAATAAATGTCATACTCTAATCCTAGTGGACCAAAGAGGTTCATATTTTATTCCTAAGGTTTTTTTGGTCGAATTATACTTATCCAATAGAATTAGTAAATTTTTTAGGGTAATAATAATATTATTTTTACCCTTAATTACCCTATTTACTTTTAACTGTGGTAAATAAAAGTAAAAATCTACTTTTCACCAAAAAATATTTTTATCTTATTGAATTTTTTTTTCTCCTTGATATTAATTGTGTCTCTCATATTTTCTAAATTCAACTCACAGAAGTGATAAAATTACATTTTATGTGAATTTGTAAATTCTCCTAGGAGGTGGGTAAAAGACGGTGAAAAGATCAATAAAATTTTTATATATCTAAAATTATTATATATTGACTCCAATGAATTAAATTAAACTTGTATAGGTATTATATATCTATTTTGACCTAAAATAAATTTAAATAAAATAAATAATTATTTAAATAAAAATTCAGTTTTAAACTCTAACTTAGTGTTTTTCACTATTCATCAAAAATTGAAAGTTTTCAAAAAAATACAAAAAATTCACCCTAAGCTAATTTCGATATTCCTAATCCAAAAATGAAGTCTATTTTGAAAGATACAATTTATAAATTTTTTAAAAGTGGGTATTACTATTCATAATGGCTAGTTTGATTGGTTGTGGTGTGTTAGAACTCGAATTTGCGTACAACACATGCTACTGTATTATTCAAAGAGAAGCGTACCGTGGAAGCTTGGGGTGTTACATAAACTATATTGTCCTTTGGGATTTGGATATTGTATATATTCCAATGTAATAAAATAATACTCTAACTTTGGTATTCTAGGGATAGGGAGTTACATACAACATTTCAGGAATCTATTCTAGAAAATCAAGTTTTATCTATTCATCCTTTATACTTTCAAAGAGAGTCTAAAGTTTCATGTTTTCAAAAGAATAACTTAGTTAATAAACTTGAACCATTTTTTTATTAAAAGTATCACCTTCATCAAATTCCACATAAGTTTATTCTTCAATAATATTTGATATTTTATTGAAAACTCTATTCATTCTGGAAGTAGTATAATAGCCTATGAAGGTTTCTTCATGAGCTTTTGGATCAAATTTACCAAGATTATCCTTAGTGTTTAGAATATAAATATTTTATCGAAACACTTCAAAGTAACCAACTTTTATATTTTTATTATTCTATAGCTCATAGGATTTTTTTCTTCAAAATAATTCTAAATAGAACTATGTTTATAAAATAACATGATTTATTCATATCTTTTCCCAAAAATGAGTAGGTAGGTCATTTTCACATAACATTATTCTTTGTAATATCTTATAAATACCAATTTGTCTTCTCAAAAACACCATTTTATTAAGGTTTCCTAGGGGTAGAAAAAGTATATTTGATACCATGTTTTGAAAAATAGTAACTGAACTCATATTTTTAAAATTCTTCCCCATGGCCATTTATTAAAGAAATAATGTTGGCATCATTATCTTTTTGAACCAATTTGAAAAATATTACAAAAATAGAACATGATTCACTATTAAAACTTAAAAATAAAACCCATTTAAGTCTAGAGAAATCATCCACTAATACATAAAATAGGATTCTACTCTTAAGATTTAAAGTCTATATGTCCCAAAAAAATCCATATGACTTGGTTATAGGGGTATAAAATTAGAAACTTATTAAATTGGTTTAAAAATGACATACATTGGTTTCCCATTTGGAATGCATCAAATAAATTTTTTATTCAATTTAAGTTGAGGTAAATCCAAAAATAAATTTCTTTTAGATAATTTTGTTAAGGTATAAAAATTACGATGACCCAATCTTCTATTCCATATCCAAGATTCATCTATTATAGTATTTAAACAGTTCATTTTTTTTCTACTCAAAGAATTAAGATCTAGAGTACTGAAATTATTTGTTATAAGTACCTTAAATTTAAGAATTTAATCTTTAAAAACTAAATAGGAATTATTTTAAAATTAGTAAAATAACCTTTATCATAAAGTTGAGAAATACTTATAAGGTTATAATTGAATAATTCCACATAAAGAACATTTTTTATGTGCACCGAGCTTGGATTACCAACATATATAACTACTATAATTTTTCCTTTATTAGTGTCACCAAAAGTGAAATAACATCCATTAATTTTTGATAAGTAGTGGAAATTAGAGAAATCCCCACTCATATTCCTTGAACATCCACTATCCATATACCATTTATCAATGATGCTCTTGGACCTTTTCCTTATAAGGATAAATCAAATAAGAAGTTATTTTGGAACCCATATTTTATTGGGTTTAGAAATGTTAATAACTAAATATTCAAGAACCCAAATTTGTTTATGTTGTCTATAAATTACAGTACTATGTTTTGAAATACTTTTCAAAAGAAAATCATTTCAAACTCCAAAAAATTGAGGATTTTTAAAACTAAAATTGTTAACATAATTTCCTATATCACCCTAATGAAAAAAGTGATTTTACAAAGGTTATTATTCTTAGTACTTGGAACAAAATAATATTTGTAGAACCTTGGGTTTTCACCTTGACTTCCTATTCTATTTTTTTATGATTCATATTATTTCTATGGATTTTATTTAAATAATTTTCACCTTTAGTAAAAATACTAGCATCATATTTCTAATCTTAATCTTCTTGTTTCAAATTTTAAATCTAGTTTCCATGTTCCATTCAAGATATAATAGAATTTATTAGTTTTGTTTTTAAATTTGAAATCAGTTTATTAAATTCCTCTTTTTCATTTAGAATTACAATCACTACTATAAAATAAGGCTATATCCACGGTTTGGAACTGTGGATATAGGCCCAAAAACCATGGCTATAGGTTAAAACCACAATTCATTAAACTGTGGATATAAGGATATATCCATAGTTTTATACCATGAAAGAAGATAAATTCATCCCTGACCTATAGCCATGATTCCAAATTGTGGATATAGATATTCCCATTCCATAAAAAACAACACTGTTCATCTAGTGCTTACCCCTTGCACACTCCCCACCACCACCTGCACTTCCCCCCACCCCCTCACCCAATCCCTGCTACAAATACCTTTTATAGAGTAACTAAGGAATTAGAGTTACAAATATTAGTTTTATGGACAAGTTGAATAGAACTAAAATTAGTGAATTATGAGATACAAATTAATAAAGGATTAATGGAAATAAAGGAAACTATGAAAAAATATTGTATTATAATTTCAGGATATACAACCAGAAGTGGGATTCTATTTTCTAAAAACATACATTTTTTTCTTAAGAAATTGGTTTTAATTTCTAAGATACATTTAATTTCCATTCTTCCCCTAAATTGGGGACACTTGAGGTACTTTAATACCAACAATATAAAAAAAATGGTTTCTAATGTTTTTATAAAGGATGTTGTGAAGTTAAATATCATACCCTGTGCTATTGTTAGTATTAGAGATGAATCATTAAATCAACAGTGGGTGAATATACAGAGTAATCAATAGATAATTGAGAAGTTTTTAAATAAACATTAAAGGGATATGACCTACTATAATGGAGATATGGTTAGGGTTGAGTTGAGATATAATCAACCTAGGATTACATATAAGATCAACTAGAAGTTGGATTCCCAGTACTATGGTCACTTTTGTGATTGTTGGGAAAATTGGGACTGTTTCTTAAAATTTCATACTCCCTAAGAACAGCAGGATACATACTATGTTTCATGTGTCCCAATTGAGGGAAAATATTGAGAAAAATTTCTGGGAATAAGTTTTACATGAAAAATTGTTGAATAAAAATACTATCCAACAAATTTATTGATGAATATTATCCAAGGAAGAACTAAAATGTGGCTAGTTATGTGGAACCGAAGAACAATAGGGGAAAAAACATGGGATGATGTGGAGGTGAAAATCAACTCCCTAATTTCCACCTTTAAGGAAAGGTGTTTTTTCAAGAGAGGATGATGACGGTAATATCTATGTGAGGGATGATGACTAGGAAGCCAGTAAGGGAGAATCCCTTAGTAGTCCAATCGGTAGTCGATCAAGGCCTCCCATATACTTCACATACATAAGGAGTGGGATATATAAGGGTAATAATACTGATATTTAAGTTTCTTGTTGTTTATATGTAAATGTTTAAATGATATCTAAGTGTTGTTTTATTGATGCATAAGTGTGTTTCTGATAACACCCTAGGGGGATATATAAGGGTGTTATTAAACATGGAGTATAAGTATGAGTTTGTTTGAGGGGAGAGGGAATTGGAATATTTCTATTTTGGATGGTAAATATTTCCTTGGGCTTGAGGCTAGGAGTATTCCTTTGAGTGGAGGCAATCAATATCTATAACATTTATTCTGAAGTAGATATCTAAATCTTGAATATAAACTTCCCCCATACTCTTTGAATCTCTATCAAATTGTATCCAATGAGTGGCCCCAGAAATGATAAGTGAAATTGAACTAAATGTGTGAATCCAAAAGGAAAGGATGGTTCAATAGTAGTATTTCATCATGAATCATCTGTACATCGTACATCCACACTGAAGGGAAAGGAAATATAAGCAAAATTGTATAAATACAGACAAAAATGAAACACACAAATTAATCTCTCTACTACCCTAATCTCCCTCCCCTGCAAAGAGAACTGTGTAGCCGCCTCCAGTGCCCTTATGGAACCCTTATCAGAATATAACTACCCTACATCTGTAGAAATTGTTAAAATGCCTCAGTTTCCAATGAGATAAAGGAAAAAATTCTAAACAATAACATACCTATTTCCTATGAAGAATTATATCTCCAGTCTATTGCATTTTTCTATAGAAACATAATGCTCTTGTGGAAACCCACTTTGATTATTTAAAGTCAAGAAAAATATTGAAAATAATTCATACATTTGATACTAAAAAAAATAAAAATAGTAGAATGAGACCTTTTTTCAATGATTGTTATATTCAGGATGGTGTTCTAAGAAGTCTAGCCTCTTGCATTTTGAAAACACGAAGACCATCTCTTTCCATTGTAATTAATGTGGTCAAAGGAGTGATAAATTATTTTCTAATTCAATTATGTATGTTTAAAATCCAAATCAATAATCAATCCCATAATAGTGTAATAAAGAAAAAATTATAATTTGAGAAGATATCAAATGTATAAATATGAAAGCACTAGAAATAAGCATATGCTAAGATATGAGAAAATCATAACAAAATGAATATGTAAGAAAATGTATACACAAAACACAGCTAGAAGAGGATCTTGAAATCTTATAAATCACAAATATCTTCTATATAATAATTCATGTGGATATTTAATAAATCCTAATCATAAATAACTACTATATAATAATGGAATAAATGTTTAGAAAGCATTGGTATATCATAAATAAAGATGAATTGAATTGGCATCCTCTATAAGCCATAGAAACCCAATACCCAAGGGTTAAACCACATAAAACATGAAATACAACCCTAGAATCCCCAAGGTTTCATGGTAGAGGAGGAAACCAATGGATAAATAGATATGGGGAATAATGGGATGAAAACAACGAGGAAAGAGGGTCTCGCTATGAGAAATCTGCATAGAATTGGGATAAAGAAGCTTAAAACCAAGAAAAAAAGGTGTGAGATACACCCTTGGATGAACCCAATCCCTAATTGAATGAGGAGACATAAAAATGAGATCTTAAACCTTTAAAATCTTTAGAGGTATAAATGAAAATTCAAGTTTTACCAAAATATGGCATGTTGACACCCTCTTGCACCTGCACCCCCACACCTGCACCACACCTGCACCACCACTATCCCCCCACCCCCAACCCCCACACCAGCCCCCAACCCCCCTACACCAGTTCCCTTCCCCCCCACACTGCACAAACCCATCACCCCCTGCATCCCCCTCTGCACAGGCCCCCTCTCCCCTACATAGCCCCCTACACACATCCCCCCAACTCCACAGCCTCCCACCCCCCTACATCCCCCTCCCACACTGCACAACACCCCCTCAGCCCCCTCAGCCCCCTCACCCCTGCAACCCCCACTACATAGCCCCCCTCCCTCCTGCACAGACCCCACCTGCACACAACCCCTCCTCCAACTACACAACCCCCTCCCCCCAACAACCCCCTCCCACACTACACAACACCCCTTCACCCCTTGTAGCCCCCACCAGCACACAACCCCCTCCCCCACCTGCACATCCCCCTCCCCCCCAACTCCACAACCCCCATCCCCCATACCTTTTACACTAGCCCCCCTTCACCATCCCCCTACATACATCCCCCCCACTATACAACCCCCTCACCCCCTATAGCCCCCACTGCATCCCCTCACCCCACTGAACCCCACCCCACTACACCCACCCTACCCATAGTCCCTCCTTCACCCCACTACACCCACCCCTATTTTCCCCACCCCACTTCACCCCCACCCCACTATCCCCACCCCACTACACCCCCACCCCTGCACCCATCCTCCCCCCTTCACCCCTCCTTCACCCCCACTTCCCCCTCACCCCTACTATCCCCACCCCACTACACCCCCACCCCTACACCCACCCTATCCCTTGCCCCCTCTTTTACCCCCACTACCCCCACCCCCACTGTCCCCACCCCACTTCACCCCCACCCCACTACTCCCACACCCTACTTCACCCCTACGATACTATCCCCACACCACTACACCCCTACCCCTGCACCCACCCTCACCCTACACCCCTCCTTCACCCCACTACTCCCACTTCCCCCCAATGTCCCCCTCTCACCAGCCCCCTCCCCTACAACCCCACCCCACTCCACCCCTACCCTTTCACTTCATCTATCCAAGCACATGGAAAATCTATTAACAAGTTCCAAACAACTAATCTAATTTTAACCAAAACCCAAAATAGTTTAATAAAAAAGGTACCTCAAGCTATTAACACTATATTATAATGACCCAACCCAAACCTATAGGTCTGAACCAAAGGGACACATAACCTCATGTGAGTACCCTCATACACAAGAGTTTCCCTACTAGTGGTGAGGCTCTAATTTAATTTTAGGAGTTTATACCCTTGGAAATCATTTTAATTAATGGATACTAAAAAATAACCATAATCAAAATAAGTATCAAAACAGAAGAATTACAATAATTATTTCTATTTCATATTTAATTCCATTTCAAAAATAAGAAATTCTTTATAAACCATTTGAAAATGACATTTTCATAGGAAAATTCCATAAAACATCACAAACAACAACAAAGACCATTAAAGTATTATGATAACTGAAAACAAGGGACAAAACCCTTATTTTTATAAATCAATCCTATAAACCACCCAAATCATCCCCTTTGAAAGCTTAATAGGTGTCAAACACCATTTTAAAATACTTAAATTCCATTTAAATATCCACTCGATAATTTTCACAAACACTTGGCATGAAATAACTCCATGACAAGTATAAAAACCATTTGAAAACAATTTAAAATCCCTCATGGGTATCACCTATAGGTATATTTTGTAAATAATAAAATTTTAAAACTTTCAAGCTACCCATGTAATGAAACATAAAGAAACTGAATGTAAACAACATCCTCAATCCCAAAGGAAGAAAGTCCCAACACGCTGACTTCAAGAGAGGAAGAAAAACCAAGAAAAGAACCCAAAACTATATTCAAGGTGGATAAATTTTAGTGTAGTGTTTTTATTCCTAAAATTTATCCTAAAAAGTTGAAAATTATTCTCAAAAGTGAATACTATTATATTTAAAAATCCAGATATCATGCAATTCATAAAATAAGAACAAGGTTTATAGGTTATTTTTAGTTTTATAACAGGTTTAGGAATAATGAATTTTAATGTTAGAGTGATATATATCTTGTTAAAATTTGGAGAAATCCATCATTGAGAGGTAGTAAGCCTAAGATAAAGTAAAAAATATATGTAAAAAGGATTAATCTATTTTCTCTAGAAATAATTAAAAAAATTGAAAATGTTTATGGTATATGAAATGGTAGTGGTTTCATATGTGATACATGTTTATATAAGTATTTATCAAAAGAAAATGAAGATAAAATATCATATAGGCTAATAAAGAAGGGTGATCTAGAATTTGAAAAAAAATAAAAGTATGATCTGGTTCAATAAAAGTCTATGATGTTCAATAGAAGTGATACATTAAAAAAATAATGTGAAAAAAATCACCCTCATATATTATTATAAAGACTATAAATAAAAAAATCACCCTCATATATTATTATTGAGACTATAAATAAGATGTCAATATACCCTTTGATTTTTTAGTTATCTGGCCCGCTGAATTATAAAAGGTAAGAAATATTAAAGAATAACAATTGAAAGAAAATATTAAAAGAAAAAATCTATTCCACATAAAGATGAAAAATCTAAGAATCATGAGGTATTATAAAAAGTTAATAGCACAAGAAGCCATGAAATGTTTTGTGGGAAGTGCAATTTGGATAGACACAACTCAAAGAGTTTCTTGAAAATTACACCTTCCTTAGATGAAATCTTAAAAATAATTATGAAATTACCAAGTGATTCACATTATTTTATTAAACAGGTTAAAAATAAGATCTCACAAAAACAAAGAAGAAAAAAAAATCCATTCTAACTAATAATTTTATAAAATATAGAAAATCCAATATGAATAATTTATATAAAATTAGAGTAGGAAAAGAAAGAGTTCCATGTTTTAGAAGAAATTATCAGTTGTTTTTGTCAATATAAGGAGCTAAAAGATGTTCTTACTTATACATTTAAAATTTTTATTATATATTTGAACTTAACATGTAGAAATTTTATGGGGAATCTTGTTATCAAATTGAGAAAAAATTAAGAAAATTGAGCTAGAGTAATCATTCTATATTTGAAAAAAGTGACCATCTTGGTAGGATTTATCAAATTTTAATCTAAATTACATCTGAAGAAAATATCTACCCTAATAAAGTGAAAGAGGGTGTCATCCATTGATTGGGAGTTTCTTGATAAGCTACCAAAGATGATAATTTATTAAAATATGATTTCGGGAAGGTTCTTATGGAAGTTTCATTGAAAAGGTATGTCTTGATACTCTCTCATCCTTGTATTCTCAAAAATAAATCTAGATATTAAGGGAGAGAATTTATTTTAATCAATGAAAAGAAAAGATAAAAAATTGGAGAAGATCTCTAGACCAATTTCTAATACCTACTACATGTACTCGAATGTTTTTTAAACAGTGTGTTGAGATGAGTGCACGATATTAGTTTATTCTTATAAAAAGAAAAAATATATAAATTGGTAGTATTTTGTTTCAACTTATGGAAACATGAAAAAACCTTGAATGAGTAATGGTAATTTTTCTCAATTTATATCATTATCTATTGATCAATAGATAAATTTATTATCTAAATTCAAACCCTCATGTTTTCTATATAGAGCATGAATCATATAGACTTTGAGTGGGAGGAATGATAGTATATTTCTTAAGTTTTTAGGGATACCATCCTCTTTTATGTACTTTTTATTTATTATCAATAAGGGGGTGAGAATAAAATGAGAGAATTCAATGAGAATGAGGGAAAATAAGGAATAATAATGAATTAAGAAGAATAATTGGTTGACTTAATGACATACCATTTTATAGCATGGGTATTTAAAAAAATAAAAAGGGAGTGATTGTTGAACCCACTTTGTGTTTGGGTTTTACTTATCATGAATATAGAAGGAAGGATGATTCATGTTAATATAGTTTTGAAGAAGTTCTTATACATTGTTTAAAGCTATTAAACATGTTAATAAATATTTTCCTAAGAATTTTGAAAGAAAGGATGAAGCTGTTAAGAATGTTTTTCAATTGTATTTCTTGATATATATTCACTTATGTAAATATTGATCGAATTGAAAGAGATTTTCTACCATTATTGTGTTTAATAATATTAATATATAAAAAATATTATATAAAAATATTCTTGGATTAAGTTGATAGAGTTTGGGTTGAAGGGATTATTGAAGTGTTTATGGGTTCTATATTACTAGTAATACTATTTAGTAGTGGGAAATTGATGTGTTTTAAACAAATTGGCCTGGTATCTAAATCAAAACATTACTTGAGTATCTAGAATCAACAAGAAATCAGACAAGATCATATCCTAGATGACATCTGATACTAGAAAATGTGAAGAGGTAGAGAGTCAACATAGATTGGTGGAGGCATGAGAGTGTATATGGGAAAAGGGTGCTTTGTATCCACATCCATGGGTTAGCATGTTTATCCATGTGATAAAACTTGATCACATAAGACATTATAAAATAGATAATGGAGTACATTTTTTATAAAGGATATGTATATTGATGTAAAATTCAACGTGGGATAGCCTTGGTGTGGTACTATTTACCAATTAAAACATGAACACACATGGAATTTTTAAATGAAATGACATCATCTCTATCTTTTTTAACCTCAAGTTTGGGGAGAATCTTGTGATAAAAACATTGATTCCACACTTAAATAGATGAGTAGTTCTCTACATGAAATCTTGTTGATTATGAATAAGTGGATGGACAATGTTGGTAAAGTGAAAATACTGATTCAGAGGAAATATTAACACTGTGATATCCAAATGAAACACCATAGAGAATAAGATTAGGGTATCTTTAAAATAGTAATATAGTGATGAATATATTGTAATGATGATCATGGTGAGATTAAAAACTACCATTGACAAAATGGGGGACACTACCATTCCATAGCTAATTTCATAGCGATGTGTATAAGTACAAGACTCATAGAGATCCTTTTTCTATGAACAAAGGAAAATAGATCATACACTTGGGCATATGATTCATTGGTCAGGTACTATATATGTGTCAATGAAAGTTACGTTTGAGTCATTGGATAGAGAATATAGGTCATACATTCATATAAATAAATATAATGACACTTATTATGCAAATTCAAATTCAAAAATCATGAGGTATGTTTCATGAATCAAGCTTGAATGAAAGAAGGAGTAACCAAGGAAGTAGTTAAAGTTAAAAAAGATCATGCTGCAATACAACATAAACCAAATAAATTTAAATAAGAATAAGAATATGGACATTCCATAGTGGAAAATGTGATGATAATTTTGGTTGAGAATTTTCTAGAAAACAACCACTAGGTTGTAGTGATTAGTGTAACACCCCAAGCTTCTACGGTATGCTTCTCTTTGAATAATGCGATAGCGTGTGTTGTACGGAACATCGAGTTCTAACACACCACAACAAATCAAACTAGACGTTATGAATAGTAATACCTAATTTTTGAAATTATATATATATATATATATATTATATTTCAAAATGAACATCATTTTTTGTTTCAGAATATCAAAATTATCCTAAGTTGAATTTTTCTGAGAACGTCCAATTTTTATTAATAGTGAAAAATACTTAAAAACAACTTTTTTAATCAAAATAATTTATAGTGATAAATTATATTATTTAGTGGTTTTATATTATAATTAGAATATATTTTTACCATTTTATCCAATGGTGTTCATTATAATTAATTTCACTTTGAAATTGGACATAAACAATTGTCAATCTTTTGATATATATTGTTTCTTAAAAACACGCTATTTGTTGTAACAGTGGGAATTAATTATAAAATTAATTAATGAAACTTATATGTTTCGAATTTTTTAAAATCGAAATCATTTTTGAATTTGGAATATCAATTATAGCTTAGGGTGAAATTTTGGCATTGTTCTGAAAAACTTCAATTTTTGATGAATAGTGAAACTACTAAGTTGTAGTTAAAAAAACTGAATTTTTTCATAAAAATTAATTTTACCGCTTCTGTGAATGAAATTTCGAAAATCCGAGAGACACGGTTAATATCAAGAAGTAAAATGTGGTTCAATGAGATGAAAATATTTTTTGGTGAATAGTAACTTTTTACTTTTATTTACCACGGTTAAAAGTAAATAGGGTAATTAAGGGTAAAAATGATATTAATATTACCCTAACACATGTCCTAATTCTATTGGACAAGTGTATCTCGACCAAAAACAACATTAGGAATAAAATATTATCATTTAGGTCCACTTGGATTAGTTTAGGACATTTATTGTTATTTAATTCAAAGAAGAGTTAAAAGAATTAAAATCAAAGTTTATTTACTAAAACATTTTTAATATAGGGTTATAAATAAGACAAATTAGATTTTAAATATTCATTAGAAAGATAAAAAGTTTTCCTACATAATGATATTTTATTTATAATTTTTAGACATTAAATAATTTAATTTATTTATGACACAATGATGATGCAGTAATTACCATAATAGTGACAAATTAAAATAATTGATATTATAAATACACAAATAAATATAATTTTAGACTTTTTATGAATTACACTAATTTTATAAGTTAATATGAGATGTTAGAAATGATTTAATTAAATTTTTTAGAAGTAATCATTCTGTTATGAGTTTCACAAAAATCAACTATTGAATAGTGTCAAAATTGTCAAAAAAGAGTTTTTAAAACAAATATTATATTATTAATTGATATTAAATTCCTAAAAATATAAGGTTCGGCCAATTGACTTATATAATGATATTTGTATCATTAATGGACCACTTGGGGGTATCTTGGATGTATATAGTAAGTTTATTAACCATATAATATAAAAATACAATGAGACAATGTTAAAGTGAAACTAATTAACTTAGAGTTAATACTTAAATATAAGGTTAATATAAGTACCCAAACCTGTCTAAATTATATTGGTTGAGTGTTTTTCGACCCATACCCACCTTAAAATTTAAATAATCCACTTTGGAGCCATTAGAAACCGAATATGAATTTATTATAAACTAATATTTCTAGCTTTTCCAAAGGTGCCCCTCACCCCTCTTATAAAAGGTCACTCCTCCTCCTCATTTATTCACACCTTAAAAGCCTTTTGGTTCGGCCAAAATATGCCCAAATACTCTCCCAACTTCCCTAACTACAACCTAGAGGCCTTATTTTGATCAGAAATCCAACCTAAGGAACCCTTTTGATCAAATAAAAAGGAAGAACTCGAATAAGAGGTAATGATTTCACCACCCTTTTCCAAGTTCCTTTCTTCTTCCACTTATTCTTCCTTTATTATTACCATTATAAAATAATAAATCCAATATCATATATATACTGTGATGTTATTATAAATATGGTAGAACTATATTCAGTATTCTATCCACCCTTTGAATAACATGTCACCATACGTGCGTACGTACGACTTACCGTCTCCACGCCGTGGTGTAATTGTTATTCAATATATTATTATTTGGATGAGTATAATAATGATGTGTAACTCATGTAAATAATAAATATAACATGTTAATGATTCTGTATATATGATATAACATCCATTTATATATTATTTTAATATCAGAAGAATGATATTGTCGCTCATGCGTACGTACGGACTACCGTCTCCACGAACGCGATGAGATTCATTCTCCATCGTATCCATTCAAGTATAATTATCATTTGATGATTTAAAAATAATGTTTAAGGACTTGATATCATTATGTATATGAATAAGATACAAACTATCCATAATAAACACAGCTTATGTAACAAAACATATAAAAGAAAACGAGTAAGTTAACACCCAAAACGACGATAATTCTAAGATATTATTAACAAATCAATGCTAAAAGATCATATATGATATCATATTAATATATATGACTCTTGTATAATTTAATAACAATTATTTAACCATCATACAGGAGGTTAACCTACCCTCAACCAAGGAAAAGTGCAAGGTAAGGGTTATTTCACAATCTCTTCATTATCTGAGGTTGTTTATACGTAATAATCTACTAGGATCTCTTTATCAACCACATCCATGTTTCTTAAAAATATATTTCAAAACATTTTTACTATTTAAAATAATATGGGTTAAAGTCATTTATACCCTTGTTTGACTTTTTATAAGAGTTTTATAAAGGAATCTTTCCGTCTTTTTCCAAACAAGGTGCTTTTAACCTTTTCGACAGAATTAAGGTAAGAATGTTTTTTTAACTTATACGGTGGGTGCGGTTATTTTATGCCGTTATAAAATCGTCGAAGATTCCCTTTCAAGATTATAAGAATATTTTCAAAGAAAAATGTTTTATTTTATAAATATATGACTCTTAAATGATTTCAAAAATATAAAGAGATATTTATCTAAAAAGAGTTTTGATTTCATCTATGTCAACATCCTTTGATGGATTTTACGCTTATTTTAAGTTGATTTATTATGATACAAAACTTTTATATTTTATTAAAGGTTTTGTGATATGTTTGAATGTGGATGTGCTATTTTTATACCATTCATAGTTTATGGTGAAAGTATTGACATTTCGTATGCTAGATTTAATATGAATGTTTATGTTATGTTTAAACATTTTCATATGGGAATGCATTAGACTTAATATTTGACGGGTGGAGCCCGCTATAACTCCTAGATACATCGGCAGGTCTCATGAGACAAACTAGTGTTTTGGCACAAGACCTTGGAAAAATCTTATTTGTAGTCTTGGCACGAGGCCTTGGCTATGTGGTTATGATAGTCTGGCGTTATGCATTCCATCATTATGAAAGTGGTTATTGATATTGCATGTGATTATTCGATTAGTAGAATATCCATGTGAATAAGTAAATGGAATTATTTTATTTTACTTTTGCCATACTATGTTGAAGTTCAAGTTTAAAATGCTTTTGTTTTAGTTATACATTGCCTTAAATGTTTATTCTTATTTATGAAAGTTTCCACTATATTTTTATCCTTACTGGGCATTTGAGCTCACCCCTTTTCTATGTTTTATTTTTCCCAGGGTATGAAGAAGTAAATTATGAATGACCTGCAGGGATAGTATGTGGGGATATGAGTGTGGAATATGAAGAAAAGATGTTGTTGTAGTTTTCATTTTTATGATGTAATGTAAGACTTATGAATATATATAGTGTTTCCAAGGCTACTAAACCAATCAGTCTTTTGAGATTTGATCTTTCTTGTGATCATGCCAATGTTATGTAATAATGCACCAAATCTAGGTAACTAGGGTCGGGGCATTACAGTTGGTATCAGAGGAGGTTTAGTACAAACCTTGGAAGCTAGATTTAGATAAACTTTGATTAGAGCACGTAGACCTAAGATGAACTTTGAGGATTAGTATAGAAGAACTTCGTAGAATTTTGGTATTGTAGAGATTTTGTGAGTTTTTTGAGTAATACATCCCTGTCTGGATACGATAAGGTAGAGGTGGCTCTGGCATAGATGTACCTAGGGGTATAACCCAAAAACACCATTTTGAGCCAGACTCGAATGGGAACTGGTGCATGACAACGGGCCTTGCTGCACTCTTGGTTATGACAATCCCAGGGGATATGCTTAGGATAACTCTCATTTTCTTTAAAAATCATTATGAAGGGTTTATGAGTATATACCTGCTCAAAGAAAACATTCTTATGATTATACATTATATCCATAAATAGTTCAATTTATGTTAAGTGTTTTGTAAGTATGGGATTATGTATTTTGATTCATAAACTGATCTAGTTTATACCATTGTTTAGAAATGGCACCTAGTGGAAGAAATGGAAACCATATCAATGCACGCACTCCATGTAGGGATTTCCCTCCTGCTCAAGATAATTATAGTGGAGCTGGTGATGTAACTAGTACTGATCAGCTAATCACCATACCGGGACAACTTACTCAGGTTATGAATAATAACGTTACCCGTATGGAGCACCCTGATCCACAGCGTGGAGGATCAATGTTAGATCAATTCATGAGGCAACAACCACCGATGTTCAATGGGAGTAAAAATCCCTTAGTAGCTGAGCAATGGATAAATTCCCTAGAGAAAATATTTCAGGCTTTGGGGAGTAGTGAAAGGGAAAAAGTTATCGTGGAAGTTTACCGACTCACTAGAGATGCTGATCAATGGTGGTAATTGATTCAAAACACGAAGGAAGATGATGAAGTATCAAATATGGAATGGAGGGAGTTCAAAGATCTGTTTTTAGAAAAATACTTTCCTCGCGACCATCGAGCAGATATGGAAAGGCAATTTCTGAGTTTGAGACAGAAGGAGGATGAGAATGTCGCAAAGTATGAGGCTAACTTTACAAGGTTAGTAAGGTATGTTGGAGATTATATACGTAACCCAAGAAGTAAGATTGATCGTTTCTTTGATGGGTTAAAACCATTTCTCCGTCGAGCATTAGTCTCATAATCCTTCTCGTCATACGAAGACATTGTCTCATGTGCTATCAAGACCGAAAAGGAATTCTCTAAGTATTATTACTTTAAAGAAAAACAAGAGAAGAAGAGACCTGCTGGTCAATCTTGGAATAGATATAAGGGGAATAAGGGAAAGGTTGAATATCCATCCTGTTGTAAATGTGGGAAGAAACACCTCGGTACTTGCTTGAAGGGAACGAGAGTCTGTTACAAGTGTGGTGAAAAAGGCCACCAAGCTCGTGATTGCAAGGGGAAGAAGGAATCCACCAACGTTCAATGATATAATTGTAGGGAGATGGGGCATTATGCAAATGAATTTCCTAAGCGTCAGGAGAAATTACCTCAGAAAAGGACAAGGGATCAAGGCCAAGCTTATGCTATCACTACTGCTGAGGTAGAAGTTCCGAAAGACGTGGTGGCAGGTAATTTAATGGTTTCCTCAAGTTTAGAAAATGCATTATTTGATTCTGGATCATCACATTATTTCATATCTTCCTAGTTTGCTAATAAAATTAGATATTTACAATTTGATTTAACAAGGGAGTTGTCAGTTAAAACTCCTAAGGGAAGTATCATTGCAACAAAGTTTTGTGAATCAGTCCCCATTAGAGCACATAAATGTTCTTTATCTGCTGATCTCATAGTCATACCTATGATTGAGTTCAATATAATCCTCGATATAGACTGGATTTCGGACTATGATGCAAAGATTTAATGTAAGAAGAAAGAGGTTACAATTTTTGATGATGATGATAAGGAACACCTTATCTTTAGAGAAGAATCGTCACCACCTAATTCTTATCTAGATCGAACCCCAGCAGGTCAACTAAATTCAATTATTGGGGAGGAAGAGAATGAAATAACTGTGGGTGAGGAAAGGAATATTCAAATAGAGTATGTACCTATTGTGAAAGAATTTGTAGATGTATTTCCGGAAGATTTACCTGGACATCCTCCAGAATGAGAAGTTGAGTTTTCCATTGATTTAATTCCTGGATCAAGGCCTATATCGAAGATCCCTTATAGAATGGCCACTGTAGAATTAGTTGAACTAAAGAAACAACTAGATGAATTGAGTAATAAGGAATTTATTCTCCCTAGTGTTTCTCCATGGGGAGCCCCTGTTCTTTTTGTTAAAAAGAAAGATGGATCTATGAGGTTATGTATCGACTACAGGGAGATCAATTCTATAACAATAAAGAACAAGTATCCCCTACATCGAATTGATGATTTATTTGACCAACTGCATGGAGCTCAATACTTTTCAAATATTGACCTTCGATCTGGATACCATCAGTTTTGTGTGAAGAAGGAAGACATTCCGAAGATAGCATTTCGAACTAGGTACGAGCATTACGAGTTTACTGTAATGCATTTTGGATTGACTAATGCACCCTCTGTATTCATGGATCTGATGAATAGAGTTTTTAAGGAGTATCTCGATGAATTTGTGGTGGTATTTATTGTTGATATCTTGGTATACTCCAAAAGCTATGAAGATCATGAAAATCACTTGCGCATTATCCTGAAGACTCTGAGAAGACATGAATTATATGGGAAGTTTAGCAAGTGTGAATTCTGGCTTCATGAGATTTATTTTCTTGGCCATATTGTCTCTAAAGATGGAATCTCTGTTGATCCTTATAAGACTAAGGCAATCCAAGAATGGCCAGCACCGACGAGTATAACTGAGGTACGCAGTTTTATTGGTTTAGCAGGTTATTATCGACGCTTCGTCCAGAATTTTTCCCGATTGGCTAACCCATTAATGAAGCTCACACGTAAAGGGGTTAAATTTGTTTGGACAAAAGAGCGTGAAGAATGTTTCGAAGAACTGAAGAGAAGATTAGTCAATGTTCTTATATTGACTCTACCATCGGAGAATGATGGGTTCGTTATTTATAGTGATGCATCGAAGAAAGGACTTGGTTGTGTCCTTATGAAGAATGATAGGGTTATTGCTTATGCATCATGACAGTTGAAAATTCATGAACAAAACTATCCTACTCATGATCTCGAGTTTGCAGCTGTGATCTTTTCTTTGAAGATATAGAGACACTACCTCTATGGTGAAAAATGTGAGATTTATACTGATCACAAGAGTTTGAAGTATATTTTCTCACAAAAATAACTCAACATGAGGCAAAGGAGATGGCTTGAATTACTCAAGGATTATGATTGTACGATACACTACCACCCGGGGAAAGCAAGCAAGGTGGCAGATGCTTTGAGCAGAAAAGACCATGGAGTTTTGAACGTGATGAGAATTGAAAGGGATCCAATTTTGATGGATCTAGTGAAGATGGAAATGGGAATAACCAGGGAAGGAGAAACATCAAGGCTTTTTTAAATGGTTGCCAAACCATCTTTACTAGAAAGGATTAGAGTTCTCAGATCGATGATGAAGAATTTAAAAAGAAGATTAAAGCTGTGAATGATGGGAGACTGAGAGACTTTGTGTATGAACATGAAATTTTGAAATTTGGGAAGAGACTTTGTGTTCCCAATATACCTGATCTAAAAAGGGAATTGCTGGATGATTCTCATAGTTCCAATTTCTCTATACACCCTGGGATCACCAAAATGTATAGAGATTTGAAGGAACATTTTTGGGTGGACAACATGAAGAGGGAGATTGCTGATTTTGTGTCAAGATGTATGGTTTGTCAACAAGTGAAAGATGGAAGGCAACAGCCTGGAGGAGTTATGAAACCTCTTCCCGTACCAGAGTGGAAATGAGACAATATTACGATGGATTTTGTCATGGGGCTACCAAAGACTCCTAGAAGGAATGATGCAATATGGGTTATTATTGATCATCTTACCAAGTCAGCACATTTTCTTACTATAAGAGAAGATCTACCCCTGGAACGTCTAGCAATACTATATATTAATGAAGTTGTGAGACTTCATGGAGTACCCCTATCAATTGTTTCTGATCGTGATCCCCGTTTTACTTCAAGATTCTAGAAAAGTCTTCAGAAATCCCTGGATACTGAACTTCATTTGATCACTGCTTACCACCCTCAGACAGACGGACAATCAGAACGGACTATTCAAACCTTAGAAGACATGTTGAGATCTTGCTCACTTGACTTTCAGGGTATGTGGGATCAATATTTACCTATGGTAGAATTTTCCTATAACAATAGCTTCCATTCGAGTATTCAGATGGCACCATATGAAGCGTTATACGGAAAGAGATGTTGGACACCAACCTTTTGGGATGACGTTGGTGAAAGAAAACTTGTAGGCCCAGAACTGGTGGAGGAAATGATGGAAAATGTGAAGGTAATCCAAAATCACATCAAAGCAGCTCAAAGTAGGCAGAAAAGATATGCCGATAATCGAAGGAAGGATTTGGAATTTCAAGTCAGTGATCATGTTTTCCTGAAGGTATCTCCATGGAAGGGAGTCATATGTTTTAGTAAGAAAGGTAAATTGAGTCCCAGGTACATCAGACCTTTCGAAATTCTAGAATGAATTGGGGCTGTAGCTTACCGATTGGCAATGCCGCCAAGTCTCTCCAAAGTTCACGATGTGTTCCACGTATCTCTGTTAAGGAAATACATGCCTGACCCAACGTATGTACTCACCTATGAAGAATTAGAACTGGAACCCGATCTGTCTTATTGCGAAGATCCCATCAGGATTCTTGATACGAGAGAACAAGTACTGTGAAACAGGACGACACGTCTGGTAAAAGTTTTGTGGAGAAACCATAAGATGGAAGAGGCAACTTGGGAACCCGAGGAACTTATAATGAAGAACCACCTGAGTCTTTTCATGTGATAATATTCTATAAATTTCAAGGACAAAATTATTTGAATGAGGGGAGAATGTAACACCCCAAGCTTCTACGGTACGCTTCTCTTTGAATAATGCGATAGCGTGTGTTGTACGCAACATCGAGTTCTAACACACCACAACCAATCAAAATAGCCGCTATGAATAGTAATACCTAATTTTTGAAATTATATATATATTTTATTTCAAAATTAACTTCATTTTTGGATTCAAAATATCGAAATTATCCTAAGTTGAATTTTTCTGAGAACGTCCAATTTTTATGAATAGTGAAAAA
This sequence comes from Viscum album, assembly GCA_963277665.1. Classification (NCBI taxonomy): domain Eukaryota; kingdom Viridiplantae; phylum Streptophyta; class Magnoliopsida; order Santalales; family Viscaceae; genus Viscum; species Viscum album. The sequence continues at coordinate 529,141,272 of OY728150.1, forward strand.
TACTTAAAAACAACTTTTTTAATCAAAATAATTTATAGTGATAAATTATATTATTTAGTGGTTTTATAGTATAATTAGAATATATTTTTACCATTTTATCCAATGGTTTTTATTATAAATAATTTCACTTTGAAATTGGACATAAACAATTGTCAATCTTTTGATATATATTGTTTCTTAAAAACACGCTATTTGTTGTAACAGCGGGAATTAATTATAAAATTAAATAATGCAACTTACAAGTTTGGAATTTTGTAAAATCAACATCATTTTTGAATTCGGAATATCAATTATAGTTTAGGGTGAAATTTTGGCATTGTTCTAAAAAACTTCAATTTTTGATGAATAATGAAACTACTAAGTGGTAGTTAAAAAAACTGAATTTTTTCATAAAACTTAATTTTACCACTTCTGTGAATGGAATTTTGAAAATCTGAGAGACATGGTTAATATCAAGAAGTAAAATGTGGTTCAATGAGATAAAAATAATTTTTGGTGAATAGTAACTTTTTACTTTTATTTACCACGGTTAAAAGTAAATAGGGTAATTAAGGGTAAAAATGATATTAATATTACCATAACACATGTCCAAATTCTATTGGACAATTGTATCTCGACCAAAAACAACCTTAGGAATAAAATATTATCATTTAGGTCCACTTGAATTAGATTAGGACATTTATTATTATTTAATTCAAAGAAGAGTTAAAAGAATTATTATCAACGTTTATTTACTAAAACATTTTTAATATAGGGTTATAAATAAGATAAATTCTATTGTAAATATTCATTAGAAAGATAAAAAGCTTTCCTACATAATGATATTTTATTTATAATTTTTATACATTAGATAATGTAATTTATTTATGACACAATGATGATTCAGTAATTACCATAATAGTGAAAAATTAAAATAATTGATATTATAAATACAGAAATAAATATAATTTGAGACTTTTTATGAATTAAACTAATTTTCTAAGTTAATATTACATGTTAGTAATGATTTAATTAAATTTTTTGGAAGTAATAATTCTTTTATGAGTTTCAAAAAAATCAACTATTGAATAGTGTCAAAATTGACATAAAAGAGTTTTTAAAACAAATATTATATTATTAATTGATATTAAATTTCTAAAAATCTACGGTTATGCCAAGTGACTTTTATAATGATAGGTGTATCATTAATGGACCAATTTTGGGTCTCTTGGATGTATATAGTAAGTTTATTAACCATATAATATAAAAATACAAAGAGACATTGTAAAAGTGAAACTAATTAACTTAGAGTTAATACTTAAAGACAACGTTAATATAAGTACCCGAACCTGTCTAAATTCTATTGGTTGAGTGGTTTTCGACCCATCCCCACCTTAAAATTTAAATAATCCACTTTGTATCCATTAGAAACCGAATATGAATTTATTATAAACTAATATTTCTAGCTTTTCCAAAGGTGCCCCTCACCCCTCTTATAAAAGGGAACTCCTCCTTCTCATTTCTTCACACCTTCAAAGCCTTTTGGTTCGGCCAAAATCTGCCCAAATACTCTCCCAAATTCCCTCACTACAACCCAGAGGCCTTAGTTTGATCATAAAGCCAACCTAAGGAGCCCTTTTGATCAAATCAAAAGGAAGAACCCGAAGAAGAGGTAATGATTTCACCACCCTTTTCCAAGTTCCTTTCTTCTTCCACTTCTTCTTCCTTTGTTATTACCATTCTAAAATAATAAATCCAGTATCATATATATACTGTGATGTTATTATAAATATGGTACAACCATATTCAGTATTCTATCCACCCTTTGAATAACATGTCACCATACGTGCGTACGTACGACTTACCGTCTCCACGTCGTGGTGTAATTGTTATTCAATATATTATTATTTGGATGAGTATAATAATGATGTGTAACTCATGTAAATAATAAATATAACATGTTAATGATTCTGTATATATGATATAACATCCATTTATATATTATTTTAATATCACAAGAATGATATTGTCGCTCGTGCGTACGTACGGACTACCGTCTCCACGAACGCGATGAGATTCATTCTCCATCGTATCCATTCAAGTATAATTATCATTTGATGATTTAAAAATAATTTTTAAGGACTTGATATCATTCAGTATATGAATAAGATACAACCTATCCATAACAAACACAACTTATGTAACAAAACATATAAAAGAAAACGAGTAAGTTAACACATGAAATGACGATAATTCTAAGATATTATTAACAAATCAATGTTAAAAGATCATATATGATATCATATTAATATATATGATTCTTGTATAATTTAATAACAATTATTTCACCATTATACAGGAGTTTAACCTACCCTCAACCAAAGAAAAGTGAAAGTTAAGGGTTATTTCACAATCTCTTCATTATCCGAGGTTGTTTATACGTAATAATCTACTGGGATCTCTTTATCATCTACATCCTTGTTTCTTAAAAATGTATTTCAAAACAATTTTACTATTTATAAGAATATGGGTTAAAGTCATTTATACCCTTGTTTGACTTTTTATAAGAGTTTTATAAAGGAATATTTTCGTCGTTTTCCAAACAAGGTGCTGTTAACCTTTTCGACAGAATTAAGGTAAGAATGTTTTTTTAACTTATACGGCGGGTGCAGTTATTTTCCGCCGTTATAAAATCATCAAAGCTTCCCTTACAATATTATAAGAATATTTTCAAAGAAAAATGTTTTATTTTATAAATATATGACTCTTAAATGATTTCAAAAATAGAAAGAGATATTTCTCTAAAAAGAGTTGATTTCATCTATGTCAACATCCTTTGATGGATTTTACGCTTATTTGAAGTTGATTTATTATGATACAAAACTTATATATATTGTATTAAAGGTTTTTTGATATGTTTGACTGTGGATGTGCTATTTTTATATCATTCATAGTTTATGGTGAAATTATTGACATTTCGTATGCTAGTTTTAATACGAATGTTTATGTTATGTTTAAACCTTTTCATATGGGAATGCATTGGACTTAATATGTGATGGGTGGAGCCTGCTATAGCTCCTCGATGCATCGGTAGGTATCATGAGACAAACTAGTGTCTTGGCACAAGGCCTTGGCAAAATCTTATTTGTAGTCTTGGCACGAGGCCTTGGCTATGTGGTTATGATAGTCTGACATTATGCATTCCATCATTATGAAAGTGGTTATTGATATTGCATGTGATTATTAGATTAGTAGAATATCCATGTGAATAAGTAAATGGAATTATTTCATTTTACATTTTCCATACTATGTTGAAGTTCAAGTTTAAAAGGCTTTTGTTTTAGTTATACATTGCCTTAAATGTTTATTCTTATTTATGAAAGTTTCTGCTATATTGTTATCCTTACTGGGCATTTGAGCTCACCCCTTTTCTATGTTTTATTTTTACAAGGGTATGAAGAAGTAAATTATGAATGACCTGCAGGGATAGTATGTGGGGATATGAGTGTGGAATATGAAGAAAAGATGTTGTTGTAGTTTTCATTTTTATTATGTAATGTAAGACTTATGAATATATCTAGTGTTTCCAAGGCTACTAAACCAACCGGTCTTTCGAGATTTGATATTTCTTGTGATCTTGACAATGTTTTGTAATAATGCACCGACTCTAGGTAACTGGGGTCGGGGCGTTACAATTAGTGTATCAAGAAGAATGTTTACCTATGAGAAATGACACACTAGAGATTAATATAGAGGTAATATTGTTGATTTATATGAGAGATGAGACTCCAAATATAATAATAAAGAGGAATTATGACTATAAAATATGCATGAAATTCATTCATTTATGGGGTTGAAAATCTCATAAATATAGAATATTCAAATCTATATTAAATTAGGGGATAATAAAATACATACCTTCATCATTTTTTTTGTGAAAAGTGCCTATAAGAGGAAGGTGGATATGATTTATGGGATCCATGAGGGAGGCGATGTGCAATCCATGAGGGAAGGGATCTGTGAGGGAGATCGATAAGGATGATCTATGAGGTGGATCCAAAATTTGAGTCAAGAAGGGTGGGGAAAACTGATAGAGGCGGGGAGGAGGGTAGGTGAGGAGGTAGTGAGGAAGAGATGAAGATGTTGGAAAGAGGAGGTGGGGATGTGCAAATGTGGATGCAGGAAGGGGGAGGTGGGGAGGCGGGGAGGCCGAAAGGCATAGGAAGATGTAGTGACCTGGTGAGGTGAGGTGGAGGCAGGGATGCAGATGCGGGAAGGGGAGGCTCAGAGAAGGCCAAAAGGTTGAGGAGGTGGAGAGGAGGACTGGGAGACTAATAGGAAAAATTGTGAGGGAGGGAAGCAGAATAGGGTTTGCAGAGAGGGAAGAATCGCGATTGAGGGAGGGGGATGGGGAGGAGTAAGAGAGAGGGGGTAGGGTACAACCAAGACCATCGGGGATTTAGGTTTGATATAGCCACAGTTTTTATAAACTACGGCTATATATCTGTGGCTATAACTGAAAATTATAGTAGTGACTATTGGTCTTTTTAAGAGTTTTCTTATTCATTTTTAATGACTCATATTTAGTTTCTATAGTAGCGAAATATTCATTTAATTACTCTTATGATCAATTTTAATTTTTAGATTTAGACTCATACTCATAAGAACAATATGAATGTACCCCATTATTATGTTTTATAAATCAAATGGTAACCTTCTTATTAGAGTGTTCAACTTCCGATTATAAATATGTAACATCACTAGAATCCTCAAAAGCATTCCATTTTTCCTTCATGGACTTCTTTGAATTATTCTTGTAACCAAAATTATTGAATTATTTTTTCATTTATTTTTTATTATATTTCATATGTGGAAAATATGGATTGATACGTCCAAGATTTTTTACATTCATATCATCTTACTTCTTCATAATTACCATCATATTTCTTGTACTTACAGAAAGGTTTCTTAAAACATATTCTCTTATTATAATTTTTTATGAATTTTCTAGAAATGTGAGAAATATAACTTTATAAATCAGAACTTATTGAAGTATCTACATCAGATGACTCTTCTTTTTGAATTTGTTTTCACTTCTTATTATCTTTTGAAGTTGATACTTTCAGAGAAACATTTTACTTCTCAACTAATTTATGCTCTCCAGCCTTAGCTTCTATCTATGCCTTATACATTATAAGAGATCCAATAATATCTTTTATTTTGAAATTCTTTACCTCTATAGATTGTATAATCATATCCAAAATTCCTCCCCACTTATGTGGTAAAACTCTTATCACTTTCAAATCTTGATCTAGCTCAGTAATTGATGTTCCTAGAGAAGAAAAATTATTTAAAATATTTATAGGCCTTATATTTAATTGGATGATTTATTTATAAAATATCAAACCTAATTTTGGAAGTATAATATTTAGGAGATCTCATAGTATCTATACCTTTATAAGATATTGAAATAGTAGTACACATTTCGTGGGCCATTTATCATTGAGATACTCTATTGAAGTCTTCTGGACATAGTCCAAAAATTATAGAACTCATTTATTTATAATTTAAATCATAACTATATTTGGTGTCCATATACCATGTTTTTGTTTGAGTTTTGGAATTTTATAAGGATTCAGAGATTTTAAATAAACCTTTATACCAAGTTTCTTCAGATAAATAATCATTTGTGCATTCCAGTAGCTATAATTATCACCTTTAAATTAGGTAAATATTACCGTAAACATACCTTATTTTTTTATCCATTATTGAATCCTTTTTTAAAATATTTTTAAACTTTAACCTTTTAAATATGAGAACTCAGGATTCAATTCCCTTTATACCAATTTTTGTTCAGAAAATTCTTCAAAAGACTCAAGAGGGGGGGGGTGAATTAAGTTCTTGAAATTTTATTTTATTAGAAAATAACCCTCTATTGAATATGAATGACTTTATAATCTTTCCTTATCCCAAGCTAGAGAATAAAAATAAATTATAAGTTAAATAAATGGACACAAATATTTATAGTGGTACGAGGAATATAAGTCCCCTAATTCACTCCACAAACCCTCTTCTCTACGAGTTTGGTGATTATTAATAAATTAGTCCGTTTTCTGGGGATTTCTAGTACTTTTTATAAGGAATTAAATACCGAGTGAAAGTAGTTGACATTTTTTAAAAAACCATAGGATATTTCAACCATTATTTAGTAAGTATTTACAAACAAAAACCCTTATATTATTTTACTAGGAACATTTACAATAAGAGAGATGAGAAAAAAAAGAGTATACAGATGAAATACACTATTGTAATATACAATTTACAGAAGGCAGAAATATCCAGGAGAGATAATCAAAATATTATTATATCTCAAGATAGTCTTCTAAAATCATAGCAAAGATGATTGATATCGCACTGCTATAGATCACATAGCTTCTTTTTTCATTTTAAAAGACAAACACAACATTGGAGATATTTGAGATAACATTCTTGAATAATAATGATGCAAAACCATTATTCTCTGTATATATCTTATTATATTAATAGTTCATGTTATATATTATATCCCCGAGAATGAATGAAAAACTCCTTACTTAAACACACAACACATGATCCATAAAATTTGAGATTAGAGACACGTCATTTTCTTGTAAATACCTTAGCAATAGAAAAGAAAAATAACTTATCCTTATAATTGTTTCCTTCCTTGGTAATTACCTCTTATTATAATCATTTTTATAATAATGAGGTAATCCAACATTTAAATAATGAAAAAAAACATTAAAATGCCACTAAACTACTTCAATAGTAATAAATACAGATTGAAGCATAATGTAGCATATTTTTAGATCATTACATAGTTGAATTTCATATTTGAATCCACATATCCAATTTGACATATGAATTCTTCACATAGCCATTTTTAATCATGTAGCCAATTCTTCCATGTTGTTTAATGTGATTAACATAGAAAAATTGATCCACATAGTATTTTTACTCAAATTTCCAAAAATGACATAGCCATTTGAAACAATATAGCCAATTTCACAATGAATATGATTCATTTAGCTAATTACTCCACAAATCTAATTCACATAACCAATTGAACTATATAGCTGTTTTCTCACATAACTGATCTCATCAATGTAGGAAATTTCTATGCATGTGATTCTATGAATTATCCAATTTGTATAGGTGAATACTTCGTGTAGGTGATTTACATAGATGAATGGTCACATAACTATTTCTCCATGTAGAAAAAGTCACCATGTAACCTATTTTCTAGACTTAAGGTAAATTTCATCTAAAGTGCATAAAATAAAGGCTTAATGAAATTAATAGGTGAAAAACTTATGAATAAGATAAAAAAATAATGAACACACTTAATAATAAAATCATCAGTAAAGAATAATGGGGTTTTAATATCCTCAAAACATAAATTACACAAGGTGTATTGGAACAATATTATTATTCCAACACAAAGAAAATTTATCCTCCTCCTTACACTTTTACAAAATCTGAGGATGAATCTGGATATGAAAAGTGATTTATCTCTCCTGATAGTTGATGTTGTATTTACATAAGTACAACCAATACATTCCCAATATAGAATCAAACTTCCCTAAAGGGAGTAGGTCAAGATTTTATGGGAGTTTCATCCTAAAAATATAGAATGAGGAGGAGTTATGTACTTGGGATGAAATAACTGATCTATTTTTTGTTCTCACATATAGATCATCCCCATGTTTTGAGGTAGTGTTTGAATATTTGTACTATAATTTCAAGTTATGATATAATGTGTATAACCATAATAATATATGACATTTAAAGATAATGAATAGATAATGATCACACTTTTTTTATTTGATTTTGGATTTTTTAATTTAAGATATCCAAATAAACATAGGGATGAGAATACTCAAACTAAAAATAATGTGAAAAGAGAAACTATGAACATAAAATGTATAACTTATAAATGACACATATATCCAAATATATTAGTCTCGTGGTTTCAATCTATGTTATTAATGGTAATTTTACTATTAGTTTTTCTAACCTTGAAATTTATTCACGACCTTCATAATGGTTTATAAATACTTTGTAATTTTTTCAAAGCATATCCCTTAAGAGTATCAAACCATGTGTGTAGTAATTCCTCTTTATCATAAACAAGTAACAATAGAGTTAACAACTAATCTACACTTAAGGTTTTTATCCTAAGGTACAACTATACCAGAGCCACATCCACTTGTATTATCCTAGAATGGATGTAATTTCTTGGAAACCACTCAATCTATACTTCAAAAAACAATTTAGGATGTTCAATTATACTTAAACATAGACCTAGTATTCTCACTAAAGTATTCTATTAATAATAAAAAAAATAAATAGTATTTCCTCTGATACCAAACATAATGAACCAAGCATTTTACACATATTGTTACATGATTTTCTAACATTAATATCCAATAAACACAACCAAAGGATAGAGAGACATAGTGTATTTGGAAGAATAGGTTCATAATACATCTAAAAGATACTCAAATAAAACATATTTATTTTAGTCTCTATAATGCGCTCCTAAAACCCTTTGAGATCCTAAAAGATGATATTTTAGAACCCCCAGTTTCAAATAAGTAACCCTTTATTTATGATTTTTATGTACTTAAAGTATTTGGGTAAAGTTTAAGAGGGTTTGAAAGATGTTTGGAATGTTTTTGGGGATTTTCTACTAGTACACAGTTTGAGCATGGTTTGTGGAAACTGTGAAACTCCTATAGGAAACCATGAACAATGAGACATGGGCTAAGGGTAAGGAACACAATTTGGCCAAACCATGTGGCCACTTAATAGAAAATTTGAAAAGTGGGACATTGGGTTTTTGTATAGTTGATGCAAAATTTTTCTAATCAAGTGTGCCAACCATGTAAGGTCCTCATTGAGGTAGAGTCTAGCGTACGATTACCACATGGTTCTACCTAACCATGCGACTAACCATGCATAGTTTATAAACATGATCTTGAAAATTTTGATATGGGTTGAGATTAACTTTAAAATCCTATTTTTTACTTCAAATTGACCCTAACTCAATACTTCTCCTGTCGAAAGATTTTATAACATATAACCATAAATTTGGAAGTGATCTTGATGCATTTCTTGGTGTGTTGAAGCCTGATTCCCTTAGTAAGTCTCCTTTTGTCGTAGTTTTTGGTAGTTTTCTTAGATCTACTTTCCTCTCTCTATCACTCTCTCAGTTTCCTAGATATAGTCTACTAGGGATAGGTATAAGGTTTTTGATGCTAATAATGGTTAGTTTTTTATTTTTTAATGTCATGGGAAGAGATTTAATGTGGGTTTTATAGATTCAACCCAGTTTTGTGGGCATTTTAACACCGTTTTTTATTTTCACCATAATTCCCAAGGTAGGTGGCCTCACTCACAACCCCTCTACTTAGAAATTCAAGGCTTTATTTCAAATTGATTTTTTATTGAAATTAGTTGTGTAATTTTTGTGAAAATCATTATATAAATCCTATTTAGTGATGGTTTTTTGACTTTTGGTGAAGTTGTGGAATTGTGGAAAGTGGTTGTGCATAATAATTTGTTTTATTGATTTTAAAATTTTTATCTTAAAATATGTATTTTTTGGATTTATGAAAATGGTTTGGTAAGTATGTTTCCAATAAAAGAATGATTTTATTTAAATGTTTGTTTTGGCATAAAGGGTTGGTGTGTGTTCATATGCATTCAGAACAGAAAAGGGTATGGAGTTTACCCCATAAATTTTAGGATAGATAAGGGTGTGGAATACCCCCATAAAAATGGTTTATTAAGTGATAGTTTAGTGAATGGATGAATCACCACTTGTGAGTATAGGGATCTCTATTGTTTCATGCGTGGTTGGAATTTTTGATACATGGAATGAAATCGATTATGCCAAAATGAAAATTTTAAATTAGTTTTAAAGTATTGTTAGGTTTATTTTCTTGGAAAATATTTTAATATGAAAAATTGTTTTGATATTAGAATACTTTTATTTAATGTAAAATATTTTCAATTGTTTATATAAATTGTGTTTTTTATAAAGCATTTGTTGGTTTCTCAGTTTTCCCTCAAAAGTGTTTTGAAAATCAAAATTTTAATTTTCAGCTGAACTAACACTTGTTTAGTGGAACTTTATGATACTTGGGCTATTTGTGGAGTTGGAGCATGGATAATGTATAGAGTTTTGGATTTTTGTCTTTTTATTATTGGGTTTTTTTGGTTTTGTCTTCTAGTGTATACTTTTCTATTTTGTAGTCTTTCAATATGGTACTCTGTTATGATTTAGTTTTGATATCAATGGTATTAATTTGAGATGTTTTATAGTGTTATCATGCATCATGTAGTAGAATTTTGTTATGACATGTTTGGTTGGGTGGTTTTATTTCTCAGAGCAAAAATTGTCCCCCACTTGTATTGAAGCCCTTAGAATTTATTTCCAGTATTTGGCACCTTGGTGCTGTCTCTTAAGGCCAATTTAAAATTCTACCTCAACTCAAGACAATGAGGAGGGGCATGGTGTTACAAGTGTAATCATCTTTTTTGGTACTTGACTAATAAGTGGTCATCTGTTTTGTTGGTCTTGGAGTTGAAATTCATTACGGTATATTCATTAAGTTGGGATGGTAGAAAGGAGTAGGATTGTTAGGACTTGAAATGTAGGAAATAAAAAGACATAGCTAACCTTTTTATGCTGAACTTCATGTTACTAGAGAGTTGGGTATATAAGTGTTTTAGAGAAAATTATAAGATTTGGAATCTCAATGTCATGGGTTTTGCTAATTAGAGGAGCATGAAATGAATTTTAGAAATGAATTCCCACTAGGAGTGGATATTTAATTTTGAGTAATGATTTATAATTGAGTGTTTTTTTTTGATTTTGGAAAAATTGTTAAAGGTTTTTTTAAAATGTAATATTTTGAAAAGATGATGGATTTTGTATTTTAAAAATGGTTTTATTTTCAAAACCAAGTTGAAATTTTTAAAAAATGGTTGAACAAGTAAAAAGGTTGCTTTTGGGAAGAAATTTTATGATATATGATGTGGTAGAATTTGGAATTGTTAAGCCTTAAGTTTCAAAAGAGTGATAATTATGGAAGTTATTGTCTGTATAGAAAATGGAACCTAATAGGAATCGTAGAAACAAACCAGAGGAAGATATTGAGAATTTGGTTTCACCTAAGCCACAGGTGAACCAAAAGCTAGTTCAGATTATATTCCTAGTTTTTCAGGGTATGGATAGAGGGAACCTGATGTATGAACCAAGGTAATTCGATAATTCAATCCAGTTATAGAAGCATTATCCACCCATATTTCAGGGTGATTTAGAACCAAATAATGCATAGGTGTGTCTGAATAAAAGAAATCATATATTTGATTTCCTTGTCACACTAGAAGAGTTGAAAGTCAAGTTGGTGACATATATACTGAAGGATCCTTCATGATAGTGGTAGGATTTATCTATTTAGGATAAAGTAGAGCAAGTTATTGATTGGGAGGATTTTGAAGAACTGTTTAGTAAATAATTCTATCCTCATACGTTCCAACTTTCAATAATTCCTAACTTATTCAGATTTAAACATGATATCCTCACAATAAAAAATTATAAATCTAATTTTATTAATTTAGTATACTTTGCACCCGAAGTTACTACTAGTGTATCCTTACACATTTTTGAATCAAGGCTGAGGCTGAAGATTCACTCAAAGATTTACATGCTTTGTATAATGGATTATACAGAGATGGTCAATAGAGTGAAAATGGTATAAAGGGACATCTTAGGATCTATGTATGGAGGAAACATATTGATACCTATGTGAAATAGTAGAAACAATAATAATGGTTGTTAAAGGAAGAAGGAAACTTATTTTAAAGGTAGTGGAATGACTTAGAATCAAATAGTTTGATCAGTGAATCTTCCTAGAAAACCAAAGATCTATCTTGGATGTTTTAATTGTGGTTCATATGACCACATAAAGTGAAAGTGTATGACACCACCTTAAGCTTGCTGCGATTGTAATCAGATGTGGAATCTTCAATGCTATTATCACAGTGCTTAGAGTTCAAGTGTTCATGAAACTTATCATGTGTCACAAAAATCGTATGATTTGACAGGATCTGGGAAGAAGAATACCTATCATCAACAGAGAAGATCTAGGTATGGAAATTACAATAATTCCATGACTCCTTAGCAAGGGAAATCTGAAAAAGGAAATAAGGAAAAAAATTGCAATGAGTAATCAGTTATATGGAATTGAGAAAGTTATTGTGGATGACCAATCTAGACCATCGATAGTGAGAGTTATGATTCTTTTGAATTATACCCATATGAAATATTTTTTTGGTACAAGTGCATCCCATTCATTTATTACTTCTCATGATATTGATTTGTTGGGTTTAAATGTTGAGATAATTTCTTCTATATTGAAATTGTAAACTCCTCTTATTCAAAGAGAGTGTCTAGACTTTATGTGTAAATCATGGTCTATAATTTTTGATGGATCCGAGATGATATGGGAGTTATCTTTTCTTGATATGGATAACTATGATATAATCCTGGTTATGGATTGGTTGAAAACATTTAGGGATCACATCTACTGTTATACCAGAATGATTAGTTTCATGACTGATGATGGTGTCATGCATCTCTTTGATGGAGACTGTAATGTAAAGGCATGTTCAATGGGATTGTTGGAACCAATAGTTGGAATGATATCATACCATTTGGTAGTGTTGAATTTAATATCTTTGGAATAGATTGAGAATATCATCTTTCTAGTGATTGTTGATTAGTTTCTGGATGTATTTTCTGATAATTTTCTAGGTTTCCACTCACAAGAGAAGTGTAGTTTACAATTGATCTCCCCTCAGGGGCTAGTCCTATTTCCCTTCCATCTTATTAGATGAAACCAAAAAAATTAAGGGAGTTTAAGGTGACGTGGGAAGAGATAGAAAAAAATGGTTCATTTGTCCTAACACGTCTCCATGGGTAGCACCAATCTTGTTTTTCAAAAAGGTGGATAGAAATATATGGTTGTGTGTGGATTATTGTAAGCTTAACCAAGTTATGATAAAGAATAAATATTCACTTCCGTGCATTGATGAACTGTTTGATTAATTGAGGGGAGCTTAGTGGTTCTCTAAGATTGACTTGCGATCAGGATATCACCAATTACGAGTTTTAAGGAGGATATTCCAAAGAAAACTTTCAAGAGTAGATATGGATTTTATGAATATGTGGTAATTCATTTCGATCTTAAAAATGAACCAACCATCTTTATGTAATTGATGAATCAAATTTATAGAGATATATGGATTATTTTGTGGTGGTGTTTGTGGATGGAATATTTGTGTATCGAAGGACAAAGGCTGAGTATGAGCAACACTTGGCAATAGTGTTCAGAATCTTGCAAGATCATCATATGTATCCCAAACTATCATAGTATAATTTTTGGATATAGGAGGTACATTACCTTGGCTATTTAATCTCTGAAATAGGTGTTTCTATATATCCAGAAAAGATAGACGCTGTTATCTCTTGGTAACTTCCAAAGAATGTATTAGAGATATGTAATTTCCCTGGTCTAACTGGTTATTACCAACAATTTGTTCATGAATTTTCATTACTGGCCTCACCCACGACAACCTAGATGAGGAAGAATGTTCCATTAAAATGGTATAAGGAATGTCATATCTCTTTTAAAGATCTTAAAGCTTGTATTACACCATCACCAATCTTGATTTTTCCAAAATTAGGACAAGGGTATGTGGTGTATTGTGACACTTCATGATCTGGGTTGGGATGTGTTCTCATACAAGGAGACCATGTTGTGGTTTATGTATCAAGGTAGTTGTGGTTACATTAGAAGAAATACCCAACACATTATTTGGAGTTAGCTTAAATATTATATGCTTTGAAGACTTGGTGTCATAACATTTGTTTTGTGAGAAATTCATTATGTTTATAGATCATAAGAGATTGAAACATATTTTATCACAAAGGGATTTGAACCTAAGATAAAGAAGATAGATTGAGTATCTCCAAATGTTTTAATTTGACTTTATGTATACATCGGGTAAAGGAAATATGATGTTATATGAATTAAGCATAAATTATTATTCTCAGTTGGAAAAAGAATCTTTAGACCAATGGTAGTTGATATCGGTGATAACTGACATGCACTTGGAATGTGAAAACTGAGGTGAAGTTTCTGTTTTATTTCCTATTTTGTTTTTTCCTAATTTGGTGGAGATGGTTGAAGAGGTAGAGATGTATGATTCAAAATTTGTTTCTATAAAGACAAAACTCAATTTTTGGGAGACCATTGAGAGATGGAGACTAGATGGGAGTTCCGTTTTACTGTTTCAAAATTGGATTGTCATACCTATGGATTTTCAGAAACAACTTCTTTATGATTAATAATATTAGAGATGATATTTTCATTCTAGAATATAAAATATGTATAAGGAGTTGAATGTATAGTTTTGGTGCGTTGGTATGAAAAGGAAGGTGGCTGAGTTTGTTTTTAGATGCTTAACTTGTCAACAGGTTAAGGTAGAACATCAACAATCAGCAGGTATGTTGCAGTATTTTCCTATTTCTATTTGGAAATGGGATGAGATAACTATGGATTTGGTAATAGGTCTTTCAATAATGGTTAAAAAACGCAATTCAATATGGGTGATAGTGGACCATCTCACAAATTTGTCTCATTTCACCCCTATTCATGATTCTCATATAATGGAGGACATTTCAAAATTCTATATCTGAGAAGTGGTAAAGAGACATTATGTACTAGTTTAAATAGTGTTGGATATAGATCTTAGGTTTACATCTATTTCCTTGAAATCCTTATAGAAATCCCTTGTAACTTAGTTCACCATGAGTATAGTGTATCATCCTCAGACGGATGGATAATCTGAATGGATGATACAAACATTGGAAGATATGTTGTGGTCTTATGAAATGGATTTTGGTGGCTCATGGGAATATCACATACCATTAGTGGAGTTCTCATATAATAATAGTTATCAATAATCGATACATATGGATACTTTTGAAGCATTATATGAGAATCCTTATCATTCTACACATTTTTGGGTGGAAAATGGTGAGACTTTGTTGGTTTGGATGAACCATGTCCAAGAGACAATGGATAAGATTTAGTTAATCAAGAAAAGGATGAATACAACTCATAGTTTTCAAAAATCATATGCGGATAATCATCAAAAACCATTTTTATTCGAGGATAGTAATCATGTGTTATTTGGGATCTCTCCAAGGAGTTAAAAATAATGTTTAGGGAAGTAAGGAAAGTTATCCCATCGATATATAAGCCCTTTTGAGATATTTTAATGAGTTGGTAAGGTGACATATCCCTTAGATTTTCCACCACTGTTCAGTGCTATGCATAATGTGTTTCATGTATCTCATTTGAAAAAGTATCATCCTAATCCTAAAAATGTGATTCAGTAGGATCATGTTGACCTAGAGATAGATGCTTCATTATAACAAATTCCAGTGTGTATTGTGTATAATAAAGAGAAATTATTGTATGGGAAAAGCATTTGTATAGTGTAGGTTTTGTGGAAACATGGTTAGATTTAAGAAGAGACTTGTGAATGGGATAAGGAAATGAAAGAGAAATGGCTGGAACTATTTCATAGAAATGATGGTTTTCAACTTTCTAGGGATGGATAGGCCAATGGTGGGTAGAATGTAGCACCCCCAGTTTCAAGTATGTAACCCTTTCTTTATTATTTTTAAGTATGTAAATTGTTTTGGTGAAGTTTGGGAGGGTTTGGAATATTTTTAGGGATTTTATATAGGTAAAAATTTTGATCATGGTATGTGTAAACCATGAAAATCATATATAAGACCATGCACAGTGGGACATGGGTTAAGGGTAAGTCACATGGTTTGGAACACAGTCTAGTCAAACCATGCAACCACCCAGGAGAAACCATGAAAAGTGGGATAATATAATTTTTCATGGTTGGTCCAAATTTTTTCTAACCGTGTGGGCCAATCATGAAAGTTACTCCTTGAGTTATAGGTTGGTACATGGTCAGTATACAGTTTTTCCTAACCATGTGACTAACCATGCACAATTTAAGAACAAGATAAAAAAAGTGGATCTGGGTTATGATTAATTTTAAACCCCTATTGTTTAATTCAAATCGACCATAACTAGATATTACTCCCTCCCAAATGTTTAGGAACCTTTCACCATCGATTTAGAATCAATATAGAGGCATTTCTTAGTACGTTGAAGCCCAATTCCCTTGGTAAGTCTCTTTTTTTGTGGTAGTTTTTGTTGGTTTTCTTTGATCTACTTTCCTCTATATCTTGGTTTCTTAGATCTAGTCCACTATAGATAGGTATATAGATGTTTATTCTAGTAATGGGTATATTTGGATTTTTTAATGATAGGGGAATAGATCTAAGGCAAGTTTTTGGACATTAAATTCAATTTTGTGGGTGTTTTTGGGCCTTTCTTCATTTTTGCAATAATCTTCGAGGTAGGTGGATTCAATCTCGACTCCTCTACTTAGAAATTGAAGACTTGATTTAAATTTTATTGTTCTGAATTAAATTGGTTGTTAAAGTGTTGTTAAAATCATGGTAGAATCACTCTTTAGCCATGGTTTGTGGATTTTTGGTGAAAATTTGGAATTATGGAAAGTGGTTGTGCAAATGGATTCATTTTCTTGATTTTAAAATGTTGATTTTAGAATATGGATTTGTTGGATTTATGAAAATGGTTTTCTAAAAAGGTTTTCAATAAAATAATGGTTTTATATAATTAGTTTAAATGGTTGTTTTGGAATTGTCTTTTTGCATAAAGGGTTGGTGCGTATTTATGTGAATTTGTGACAAATAAGGGTATGAAGTTTCCCCCATCATTTATGGGATGGATAAGAGTATGAAATTTACCCCAAAAAATGGTTCATTAAGTGATGACTTAGTGAAAGGATGAATTAAGAATTACTAGTATAGGGAGGTTCATGGTTGCATGCATGGTTGGAATTATAGATATATAGAATGAAATGGATTTTTCCAAAATGAAATTTGTAAATTGGTTTTAAAGTATTGTTTGGTTTCTTTTCTTAGAAACTGTTTTGGTATGGAAAAATATTTTGATTATAAACTGACTGGATTTAATATAAAATATTTTCAATTCTTTATATAATTTTTTTTATAAATGTGCTAACATGTTATATCCTAGTGGCATGAGTAAGGAAGTCATTCGGGGAAAACCTACTGAGTTTCATTACTCTCCCCTACTTTGGAACTTTGGTGATTTTTTAGATATTGTTTATTATAAAACTGGAAATGTTAATGTATCACACTTTTTTAGTAGCGCTTTGTGATACTTTTAATGTTTTATGGAGTTATATCATGGAGCATGTTTAGAGATTTGGAGTTTTTTCTTTAGAGTATTGGGGTTTTGCTGGTTTTGTCTTCCATCATGTACTTTGTTGTTTTGTAGTCTTCCACTATAGTACTCTATTATGATTTGGTTTTGATATCGATGGTATTACTTTGAGTTATTTTATAGTGCTATCATGCATCATGTATTTTTTATGGAATGTTTGGTTGGGTGGTTTTATTTCTCATTGGGAAAATCATCCCCCACTTATATTGAATCCCTTAGAATTTATTTCTAGCCTTTTGCGCCTTAGGTATATTGATTAAAGCAAAGTAGAAATTCCACATCAACTCAAAATGATCATGATGGGTGGGATGTTATAGATATCATGGGGAATAATTAATAGAAAGGGGTGATATATAAATCCTAGTAAGGGAATAAACACAATAATGAAGCATAACATGTGATCCAAATATCATAACATGATATAATAATAAATAAGGATCATGAATAATTAAACGGGAGAATAACCTCAAGAAAATGGTATCATAAGACCATAGTAACATAGGAAACTGGATTTAATATAAACTATGACATAATTATAAGTCAAGGATAACTGCCAATAAAACATCACATCATGGAGATAGTCCCATCATAGATTAAGTTTACTCCTTAATCCCAAACATAATGTCTCATGAGATAAATATAAGTTGTGGGTGCAATAGATGCATGTGATGGGTGGTTCCAAATATTTCTTTTTGTTGTGTTCAATGATCAATCTAAGATATCCTTGATGATAAACCCTATGTTCAATGGAATTGAATCATAGAAGAAAAACAACATGAATCACGCCAATACCAGAGATAGAGGATTATCATATATTATTTATAATTAATTTAATTAAATAAAAATTACCTTGATGGAATTATTTATTCATCGATGAATCTGATAACAGATCTTTGATGGACCATTGTTTAATTTTAGGAATCAAGGGTAGATTACCTCTAATATTGATCCACACATATTCCAAAAATCTCTAGACATCACTGAAGGAATCTCTAGGTGCTAGCATGATAGATCCTTTTGCTTCTGTCATCTGTCTTTGATTGCTATGAGAATTGATTCCAAAGTGTTCCCCTTGATCTAGTAGAGGAATATTTCTCTCCGTTCTTGGGAACAATCTTGTAGAAGAGAGATCTCAAGGGCTTGAGATAATTATCCAATTCTATTGTTCATAACCCATAGAAAATGAATTTTCCCATTAAGAAAATAAAATAACTAGATTTATATATCACTAGGTCTAAAATAAAATAATTACACAAGAAAAATTAATTATTTATTTAATCCTATAGAAAACCAGATGTCAAAAAATAATATCAACATTATTATTTATTGAAATGTGCTTAACTTTCACATTAAAATTAAATTTTATTTAATCAAATAATATTCAATATTTTTCATTTTATCACTGGACCTAAAATCATGGTCTTTCATGCCTCTATGATATTTATCGGACCTTGAATAATGTATATTTATTTATTAAATAAATATCACTACATTATTCACCAATAAATAAATAAATACTATATTCACTAAATTACAAATAAACATTTATTAAATATTCCTCTCACATTATATTCTCTCGAATAAGTGGTGACGGAATAAATGCATTTAATCAAACATGAATAATTATTAAACCAAATGTGGGAATGATATTTATTCAAATTTTTAAATAATAAATAATAATATGTTTTTTAATTGAGATTCTGGATACACTTAGAATGTGACCCTCTAGGACTATTTCTTAGTGGCATTAGGCAAAGAAGCTTAAAGTCAAAGGTTAGAATCTAGCAACACACCAATGCACCCATATAGAAAGAATTTAATGCCATAACAAAATAATACCTCATACGAATGCTTACCATGAAATGTAATCCCTTTATCACAATATCTCAAATCAAGCAGGTTACATGCCAGTTCCATCAACCTATGTGCTCGATATCTCTTTCTTTGACTTTATGGAAATAGAACATGCCTATAGAACACAATGGACATGGATTTATTTAGTCTATATAATTTCCATAAAAGGGCCTAAGATATTAACTTTAGTTAAAGAACAGAAGGGATAAATCCTTCCTCACATTTTTCATTAATGTAATATTACTCATGACAAACCCAGTGTACTCACTATGGACATCTGTCATCACAGTTTTCATTAATACATCAAATTATGCCACTCGTAATACTAATTAATAATAATCTTAAAGTATATGGACCAATAAACATGTATATAGATAGGAACATCTAATGGAACATATAAATGTGAATTTCCTAGTGGAGGGTTCCATTCTCACAATATCCTACAAGATATTACTAAGGATGTACACCATTAGAAGGTTCTTCAAAGTTCTATGGGTCTACAACCCTAATAGCCTATATAATTTTTTCCCTCAAATGATATCATCTAACTATAGAACATATATTTAATAATACTGTCATAAAACTTCTAGGTTCTCATCATAGTGGGGAACTGCTATAACCATTTAGTGCAATAATTACTCTCAGGACATTATAACATACTATGTTACGTAAAATAACATTAATGAAATTATAATTACTTTATTAATATTAAAAAAATATGAATAAATGTTATCATAAAATAAATAGAAGTTAGTTTTAGGGAACCAACTCTAACAGACTCCCACTTTCACTAGAGACAACTGATAACAACCTTCAGTCCACTAACTCTCACATGATACTTATGCTTTTGCTGAGATAGGCCTTTAGTCAAGGGGTCTACCATGTTCTCTTCTGTGGTTACTCTTTTCACTACAACTTCACCCCTTTGATAAAAATCCCTCAAGAGGTGATACTTTTTGAGTATGTTCTTTTTACATTGGTGCGACCTTGTCTCTTTTACAAGAGCCACCACTACAGTATTATCATAATACAATGTGATAAGATCATTACTTCTAGGTACCACATCATTATCCTAGAAAAATTTTCACATCCAAACAGCTTCCATGGATCTATCAGATGCCACAACATACTCAGATTCTGCCATAGAATCAGTAACAAATAGATTCTTTGAACTCTTCTAGCTCACTACTCCTCCATTAAGACAAAAAACATATCGAGACTGCGACTTTATATCATTATGATCTATATGAAAATCATTAGTATAACCCCTGATGTCCAGTTCCTCATATCCTCCATACACTACGAACATATCCTTAATTCATCTTAGATACTTATGGATACTCTTAACAATAGTCCAATGTTGTTCTCCTAGATTTGCTTGATATCTACCTACTATTCTCAATTCATAGTAAACATAAAGACCCATACATAACATGGAATACATGATTGATCCTATTGCTGAAGTGTATAGGATCTTACTCATTATCACTTTCTCATGTTGTATATGAGAACACATTTTCTTAGAAAGATGTAAACTATTTGAAATTATAACAAATCCTCTCTTGGATTGTTCCATACTAAATCTCTTTAGTATCTCGTCAACATATGTACTTTGACTTAGTCCAAGTAGCCTCTTGGACCTATCACAAATGATCTTGACCCCTATAATGTAGGATGCTTTACCTAAGTCCTTCATGGAGAAAAAGTTGTTTAACCAGTCCTTAATAGACCGTAAGACTGGTATTTTGTTTCCAATAAGTAATATGTCATCAACATATACTACTAGGATAATGACCTAATTCCCAATAAACCTTATAACAAACATGCACTTTATTGCACATTTAAACATGATTTATTACATAAATTTCACTTAATTCAACCTAAAAGATTGAGAGGTCTAGTTTCCTTGGGGATTAGGAACATTACATGACAAATTAAGACATAAAATACAACATCTTTATTGAAAAATTCTTTTACATGACCACAATATTCCTTCGTACTTAGCATTGCATGGGATAAACTGAGGACATACATAAGAAAAGTGTGATCTATAAAGATCAATAAGGGAGTAAACAAGGTATAACACTGAGAATACAATATATGTTAGGAAATGGTAATATCAATGGAGCACAAGAGAAACTTGAACATAAAGGCATGATATAACATGATTATCATAACATAGAAATGTGGCAACAACATAAAACAATGCATCATTAACATAAAGAAATCAGGTAAACCACTATCCCAACATGGTGGAAAAATTTCCTAAAAGAAATCAGGTAAACACCTATCCCAACATGATGTATCATGGTACTAAACATTACCTAATTCATTAGAGCATTATGAGGGTTTACTCTTCATAATCATTTCAATCTCATGCTTAAGTGTGCCACATAGATCATATAAAATGGATTCATTCAACATCATAATTTATTCCATGACAAATGAGTGTGGAATAAATAAATTAAAGTCTATAATCAATAAGTATATTTGTGTAAAGGTGAATAACCATGATATATAAATTTGCATGGTATATACTACATGATGATTTTGGCATGGAAATTCACAGTGCAATTTTGGCAGCCTAACAGCGTGACATAAAAACTCATAAAAATGGTTGATGATAGAGAAAGGGTTATATCATCATATATATATAAAATTTAAAGTAAGGGGGTAATATAAATACATTTACCAATACAAGTAATTTTTAAATAGAAGGCGCAACATAATAAATAAACTTGAAGAAATAAGAGAAATGGAATAACTCTTATTAAATTTTGACATGGTAATAGGTGTACATGGGAGAGATTAATGAGATATAAAGAGGTATACCATCATAAAAATACAATAATAGAAGTATGGGGGAGGTGATAAAATATACCCCATTATTTTTAATTGAAAATAAAAGGGTGTAACAATATAAGGAATCTTGGATAAAAATGAGAAAGGAAGGAAACCCTTACTTGGATATGTGATCCCAAAGGCTTGGAAGAGGCTTGAGAGAGGCTTCTTGGGAGCTTGGTGTGCCTTGGGAGGATTATAGAGAGGTGATAAAAGAATAGGGATGTTATAAAATTATTTCAAGTGAAGAGAAACAAGAACTTGTGTGTGGGTTTATATAGGAAATGAGAGGGGAATTCTTTAATATTTCACAAACTTAGGTTTTGGAATTTATATAATAAAATACACTAAACCAAAAATCTTATCAAGGTTTTCCCATGCGTTTTTACAAAGTGGAGTGGAAAAAATTATTTTATATATCCAATGACCGAACATATTAAAATATTATCCTTTCTTATGTGGAGGTGAGTCCCAATATTAAAGAAATGAATTTAAAATCATAAAATATATTATACATCTTGGAAGATTCACTAAGGCATTATAAAATAATTAAAAAAAATATAAAATCACATTATTTTAATGGGAAAACATATATTGTTCTGAGAATACCCATTATAGTATTTATTACATAATTTTGGGGTCATTATGATGTCATAAAACACAAATTTTATTTTTATGATATTTAATTTTTACCCAAAAATTTGGCTGTCTCAGAAAATTATGAAAAATTCACTGTTGGATAATTTTTACATAGAGATTCCAAAAATAATAATTAATTTTTCTAAATAATTTTATAAATATGTGAATTTTCACTTTTAAAATGAAAACTGATATTTATTGAAAATTCACGGGGTTTGACAAAAACAAATTTAAAACCATAATAAAAAATACATTAAACATCATAAAAATTATATACTGATTTACTATTCATAAAATTAATTTGATAATAATATTTTATTAAAATATTAATTATTTCCAAAATTCATTAATTCCTTAAAATAAATTCTTTTAAAATACACTTTCTGTTTATTGTATAAAAAATTTAACTCTTATCAAACCGATCACCTAATCATTTATAGATAAAGAAATGATATAATTATTTTTATAATATTATTAATAAAAACCTTAGTTTAATATAATAATTTATATATTTCTCAAAAGTATAATTTTTACCTGAAAACTCAACTTATAAAATATAACATTTTTTAAGAAAGACTATTCTCATAAAGGAATTGATGGAATAAGACTTTTATTTATAAAAGTGGATTAAAAAATAAGTAACTAATAACTTATTAAATAACCCCTTATAACACCTGCATAATACCTAAGGGTAAGGTGTGTGATGGTGACATACTCTTAGGGTGTCTCAGATAACATCACCTAGGTGGTAATCTCTATTTACTTGAACTTCTCCCATAAACAATTCCATTCAAGCTTAACATGTTGAAGCTAGGATTGGGCTTGGTCAAGAGAAAAGACCAGTGAAACTACCTCCTTACCAATCTCTGACAAATGATCTTCGTATGGATTGAGTCTACTGGATAAGGCCACCCTATACTTTTTCTGTGTTGAAAGTAATTTTTTAAAACCTTATATTTATATCAGTTGTGTGATAACTGTTCAACACCTATATTATCAACAGTAACAATACTTAATGGTAATTTAAACCAAATAATAATAATAATAAAAAGAGTGAATGTGTTTTCTATATCCCTAAAACATTAAAAGAAAGGGAATTTTATTCATAAATGTTTAGGTCATTAAAAAAATCTTATAATCACATGGATCCCATTCATTCTTAATGAAACCAAATTATTTTATGGATTCATCGAATTGAATGTTCCATGATCAAGATTCTTGCTTCAATCTATAAATGGATCTCTATAACTTAAAAATATTTTTGGCATCACCTAGAGCCAGAAACCCTTCTGGTTGTTTCATATAGAAATCTTCCTAATGGTTCCCATTAAGGAACACAGTTTTGACATCCATCTACCAAATATCATAATCTGGGTTAACTGCTATAACAAGTATAATTTTGATGGATTTAAACATGGAAAATGGTAAAAAGTTTTCCTAATAGTCAATTCATTGACACTATTTAAACTCTATATCCACTAGCCTTTCTTTATAAGTATTTAAGTTACCTTCTATGTCAAATTTCCTCTTGAATACCCATTTGAATTAAACGGGATTTACATCAACTAGCGCATAAAACAGAACCCAAAATTGGTTGTAATACATAGAATCCATTTTAGGATTCATGGATTCTTACTATCTTGAATATTCTAATCTCTATACTACATTCTTGTAGGAGAGAGGTTCATCATTGTCAACCAATAATGAGTCACTATCTTCAGTTACTATAAAACCTTGTCTCTCTAGTTCTATTACCTCTCCTACGCTCCTACGTAGTACTTGTGTTTCAAAAACTACTTCTTCCATGAGGACCTATGAGATCTATTCATGTACCAACTCTTATGTATATTGAGAATCAACTTCATCTAAGTATATCTTAATCCCACCATCACTTTTGAGGGTATTCTACCTCTCAGGAAAGATGGAGTGTCTGGAGATAATCACTTTCTTGTCAGAGGGGTTGTATATATAGTATCCATTTGTTTCCTTGGGATACCCTATAAAGATATACTTTGTTCCCCGGGGTGATAGTTTGTTTACTGATAATTCCATAACAAACACCTAAGAACCCCATACATGTGTATACAACAAAAAATGTTTCTTTCCACTCTATAACTCAAAGGGAATTCCATTTTCCTCTTTAGTTTGTACTCAGTTTAATGTGTATGCCAAAATTTTTAATTCATTTCGCCAAAAGGATATTGGAAGATCTTCATGACTCATCATCGAACTTTCCATGTTTAACAGGGTACAGTTCCTCCTTTCACTAATACCATTCCACTGTGGTGTTTAAGTTGGAGTGAGTTGATATAGAATCCCAAACTCCTGTAAAAAGTCGATAAAATCTTGGTTAAGATATTCACCACCTCTATCCAATCGAATCTACTGTATCTTGTTTCCATGTTTATTATCTACTTCATTACTGGATTCCTTGAATTTCTTAAAGGACTTGAAATTATACCTCATAAAGTAGATATATCCATATCTAATAATCCATTAGTAAATGTTATGAATTAAGAATATCCACCTCTATCTTCTATTGGAAATGGCCCACAAACATCATCATGTACTAATCCTATAAGCTCTATGAATCATTAACCCTATCCAACAAATGGTGGTTTGGTAAATTTTCTTTGTAAATAAGTATGACATATTTTTAATGGTTTTAGCTTAGAAGAGTCTAAATAACCATATTGATAGAGCCTTGTCAAATTCCTCTCGTTTACATGACCAAGATGGTGATACCATTGTTGGGTGTAATATGAGTCGTGTGAACATGATTTGTTATCAATTTACAACACTTGGTTTTCATAATATAATACATAAATACCATTATTTTAAAACCAAAAAGTCATTCCCATTAAAAATTAAAGGTGGTAGTCACCAATGGCTAGAGCTTCCATCCTTCCACCATTGGTTGCTCTCAGATTCACCTTTCCTCTAGAAATATTTTAGAAATTACTTGGTTACTATATTTGGATATATATGTGAGCACTATAAGATGTATCTAATACCGAATGTGTAGATATTGAAAGATAAAACTTGATAATGAATGCTGCTATAGCTTCCCCTTGCTTCTTAGTGCAGTTCCGCTTTCAGTATCCTGAATTTTTACATGTAAAACATACTGCCTCCTTATCCTTACCCAACCTCTAGATCTTTCTCTTCTTGGAATGATGGTGCTCAGGAGATTTGGACTATTTATATGTCCTGGGCCTCTTTTCTTTGTTATTCATTTTCTTATTCACTATAAGTACCATGTGTTTATCACCCCCATGTCATTATCCACTTGCTGAATCAAAGTAAGAAGTTCCAAAAGAATCTTCTCATTATTACTCATATTTTAATTAATAATAAAAAAAGAGAAGGTATTTGGAAATTATGAAAGTATGAGATATGTATGAAACTCATCTGAGAATTTTATCCCTAAGATGTTTAAGCATTCAATGTATCCAATAATCTTGATTATATGAGGCCCAGCTGGTGCCAGCTCTCCAATCATAGTTGTAAAAAAATAATTGGAGATTTCATACATATCTTATCTTACCTTTTCTTTATAGAGATCCTGAAGGTGAGACATCATGCTATATGCATCCATGAACTCATGATGCTTAAAAACATCATTGGACATGGATGATATCATGAAACACTGAGAATCTGTAACATAATTCAGATGTTTCTCATAGAGATATATCACTTCATCACTTACCTCATTACTAGGCATAACTGGAAAATGTTCTTCCAGCACATACAAATTTCTTTCATAGAGAAGTATAACATGTAAGCACCTTTTACACTCTTGGAAATTTGTGCCGGTGAGAATATTATTCTTCTTAAGTATGGATCACAGTGATATGTTTGAGGTAATTTTAATGTTATTCTACAAATAAGATGATCATAATTTTAGAACTTTATGTAATAAAATTTAGACAAATAAATAAATATTTATTTGTCTCCCACTATTTTATCAAAACACAATAGACATCACCATTGGATTCAAAATATCTTATTTATTGGACATTCTATTGGAAATGATCCATATTACCCTTCTCATTATCCCTAATTTGGTTGGTCAAGCAATTTGAATGGTTTTAGATAGGCATTATAAATGCCAACTTCATTAATTCACAGTTCCTTGATCTATTGAGTGGACTCCCCAATACTTTAACCATTAATTTATACTTCCTCAGCCATTCCCTCTTAGTTACACCATGCCCTACTTTGGCAGTCAACCCTTGATGTGAAATAAGTTATGTCAACCCAAAAATTCATGTTAAAATTCCTCAACAATTGAAAGCACTCCAACTTTGGAAGGTCAGGCACTTTGAACTATGGTTTTATTTTAACTGAAGTAGTGGAAGGCTACACCAAATTAATATATATAATTGAGGGATTATATCAATTATGCATAAATTTGTAATTATTATCTTTTGTCACATTATTGTGAATATTAACAGAATTTACTTTAGTGATTAACCATGCCTTAGATTATATTTAGGCACAATAAAATTTATTTTAGTTCTATATTTCATGCTCATTAATTCATTAATTTTGTGATCATGAAAAAACATCCATAATGAAATAATCATGAAACTTGGAGGAAATAAAATAATAAAGCGGTATGATCATGAGCTTTACTGATGGTTATTTTATTTAGTGTTTGATAAAATAACCATTGAAATAGGGGAAAACATCTTGAACCAATTAAGGTTCATGTTTAAAATTTCCACCTTTCCACCTATGTATCTCCTTGGATTGGTTTCACCCCAAATCCTAACTTGAACTAACTGCACTAGCTTGGAGCTCCATCCATTACATATGCTTTTACTCACACGTAGGTGAGGGGAAAAGGTTTTACATAAAAAACCATGGGCATGTAGGACCTACACAATAAGAGGAGAGAAGGAACACATTCCAATAATTTAATTTAATAACAAATTAAATAAAAAAAATCACATAAAGTTCTAGTCTATGATCATGATCATCCACATGCATGCAATGAATTATGCATTTAATAAAACTAGAATTAAATTATTAATTATTCTTATTAAGAAAAATCACGCTCGAATAAATAAATTATCATCTTTAATTAATCAATTATTTTATCATAATTCTTATCCTAATTTCCTTGAGGTTCTCATCCATTATAATTTTAAACCAATTAGATAAACGTATTTAAAATTAACTATGTACATAAATATACCTTGGCGGAAATATAGTGAATACCTATATAGTTCTACCCAATATGTATTATACTCGTATACTATTTCCACTTGTGACATATGTCATACACAAATTATCACTTACTTTCAGGAAGTATACTATCAACTTAATGATTATTCAAATTACATGATTTTTCAGTCACATGTTATGATTCAATGCACGTAGATTAATAACTATAATAAAACACATACATAATATGTAGATCTGAACATTATGCAAATATTAATTAAACATTTATATATATAAATATCAAAACCTATCACATGGAATTTCCTATCAACTTAATGACCATACGCAAGAACATGTATCAAGTTTACATAATATAATAAATAAATTTTAAATGTGCATAATTTGGTATAAGTACATGGTACAGGGGAGCTACACAACATGTAAATCTCTCACCTTCTATCTAAGATACATGCCTAGGGACTCAGCATGTAAATCATACCTCATAAAAATGGAGTACACAGAGTATCTAATGGGATACATTCTATGTTATCTATGAATTACATGGTCACTAGATAGGTAGGCCTTGTATGGTAATACATGCCCCATATGTGACTCAAAGGGACTACACACCATGTATGTGGGCTACATGATGTGTACTTTGGTTGACCGTGCACCACCCTGGCCAATTCAACACACGATGTAAGGTATTTAATGAATTGTGTGTAATTAACGCACACAGTTTGAATTAATTACCAAATTAATTCTTGATGCATTGAACATGAGTATAAGATGTGTAATTCTAATTACAAAAAATATACTACTATGTTATTTATCCAGAATACTTGGCACCACCAGATGAGATCATTGATTTTATTTTATTCATAAAATTAATCATATTGATTAGATCTATGAGAAAAAATGCAGAAGAAGTAGATATCTTGATTCAGATTAAAAGAATGATTAAACATGAATTGAAAAAATAAATTAAAATGAATAAATCACCAATAATATTTAAATAATTATAAATAATTATGTGATTGCTTTGATACCACTTATAGGTTTTGGGCGCAGTAGAAGCATGCGATGGGAGTGCCTGAAATTTATTTTTGTTGTGTTCAATGATCAGTCTGAGATCTTCAAGAGGATAAATACTGTGTTCAATATAATTTAATCAAAGAAGATAGACAACATGAATCACGTCATAACCAGAGAGAGGATCATCACATATTATTTATAATTAATTTAATTAAATAAGAATTACCTTGATGAAATTATTTCTTCTTTGATAAATCTAGTAATAGATATGCGATGCACCTTCATTATGTTGTAGGAATCAAGTGCAGATTCCCTCTAGAAATGATCCAGACATGTTCCATAAATCTCCAAGCATCACCGGAGGAATCTCCAACTGCTAGAACGAAAGATCCTTATGCTTGCATCATCTTCCTTTGATCCCAAAAAGAATTGATTCCAAATATTTCTCCTTGATTTGGTGGCATAATATTTCTTTTAATTATTGGGAACAATCTTGGAGAATGGAGATCTCAATGGCTTGATAGAATCCTCCAATTCCATTGTTCACAACCCAAACATAATGAATTGTTCCATTGAGAAAATAACATAAATGGGTTTATATATCACTAGGGTTAAAATGAAATAATTTCACAAGTGACATTAATTATTTATTTAATTATATAAAAAAACCCATGTTAAATAATAATAATAATAATATTATTTCTTGATATGCTCTTAACTAGTGAATTAAAATTAAATATCATTTACTTAAATAATATTCAATATTTATTATTTTCTCACCAGACTTAAAATATCAGTCTATCATTACTCCATACTATTAATTGGGCCATTAATATTGTATATTTATTTATTAAATAAATATCCCTGCATTATTAAAAAAGAAATAAATAAATATTATATCCACTAAGTATAAAATAAATAATTATTAAATATTCCAATCACATTATATTCTCTCAAATAACTGGTGACAGAATAAATGTGATTAAGAAAACATGAAATTTTTTTAAACCACATGCATGAATAATATTTATTCAAATTGTTAAATAATAAATAATAATATATTATTTAACTAAAATCCTAGATACACTTAGTGTGTGACACTCTAAGACCCTTTCTCAGTGGAATTAGGTGAAGTAGACTAAAGTCCAAGGTTATCATCTATCAACACGCCAAGACACCCATAGAGAAATATGTTAATGCCACAATGACATAATACCTCATACAGATTCTTACTATTTAATGTAATCCCTTTATCAAAATATCTCAAATCAAGCAGGTTGCATGTTGGTGCCATGAACCTATATTCTCGATGTCTCTTTCATTGAATTTCTAGAAATTGAACTTGCCTATAGAACACCATGGACATGGATTTATTTAGGCTATATCAATTCTATAAAAGGGAATTAGATATTAACTTCCACTAAATAACATATGGTTTAATTCCTTTATCTCATTTTTCACTAATGCAATATTACTCGTGACATACCCAATGTATCCTACCTCGCCATGAACATATGTAGCCAGAATTTTCGTTAATACATAAAAGTACATGACTCATAATAATAATTAATAATAATATTAAAGTACAAGGACCAATACACACTTCTGTGGATAGGAACATCCAATGACACATATAAATATGGATTTCTTTCCGGTGGTCCCATTCTCATAGTATTATATTGAATATTACCAAGGGCGTACACCATGAGAAGTTTCCTCAAAGGCCTATGAGTCTACACCCCTAATGTCTTGTATCATTTGTGTCTCTCAAATGATGTCATATGATTATAGAACATATATTTAATAAAATTTTCATATCACTTTTGGGTTCTCATCATAGTAGGGAACTACTATGACCTTTTAGTGAGATAACTACTCTTGGGACATTATCACATACTATGTTACACAGAAAAACAATAATTATGTGATAAACAGTTTATTAATATTCAAAACTATGAATAAATGTTATCATACAATACACATAAGTTGGTTCTAGGGAAAAAATCCAACAATAACCAAATTACCCAATACATTAGAGCATTATCTAGGTTTACACATCATAACATGTACATGGTTATGTGTTCCAAAAAAGGAATTCAATTATAAGGAATAAATGTAGGAATTTACCATGGAAAGAAATGGGTCACATAATCTAGCCTCATATCATAATCAAAGTATATTTCATATATATTTCAAAGAGAAGAAGAAACTAAATATTTTAGATGTTCTAAGTAAAAAAGTATAGGTTTCAAAATATGGTGTAAATATGGAAAAAATTTCATTAGAAAAGTTATAGAATTTGGTATAGAAATAAATATTCAAAAAGGTATTTCAAGGAATATGTTAAAGACTTTTAGTGAAAGAATAAGTATAGAATTTTCTTTGAAATCCATAGGTAAACCAAAATGGTCACACCAAAAATATTCATTTATTTAATGCAATAATGAGTGGGAATAAATACTTGAAATAATAATTAAATAAAATGATTAAGGGATAGAAAATATTCCTACTACTAGAAAAAAGGTCTATACAAATGGTTTGGAACCATTGGTATAGCCCATAAAACCATTGGTATAGATTATACTAATGGTTTGAGTGTCTCTTGGGTTATTTCACATCAGTATAGACCTATAAACATGGTTTTACCAAACCGTTGGTATATAAAGCCTAATATAATGGTTCTAAAACCCTTGGTACATGCAATTTTAATGGAAAGACCTATACACATAGTTTTTTAAAACCATTGTTATAGGTATTATATTGAAAAACAAATTCGAAAACTAGATATTGATCCCAAAACCTCCTTATTATATTTCATAGATTTTACCACTATGCTAACATATCTTATATGTTCATATATATATATGAATATATATATATATATATATATGAATATATATATATATGTATATATAAAAAAATTATTTATATTGAAGTATTTATTTTTATTGTTTCCATTATGAATAAATAATGGAACCACCTATATAAATAGTTTGACCAGACCATTGGTATATGTGGATAAAAAAATACATATACAAATGGTTTTGTCAAACCATTGGTATAGTTGGCCATATACATTACCTATACCAACAGTTTGGCCAAACCATTGTTATATGTGTCCATATAACATACCTATAACAATGGTTTAGTCAAAACATTGTATAGGTGTCCATATACCATACATATACAAATGGTTTTGCCTAAACATTGGTATAGGTACCTATACCATTTAAATAACTTAGATTTCTACTAGTACCACTTCATCGGGTTTGAGTTTAAAAAAGTAATTGTAGAAATGAACTTTAGGCATGTATTAAACCACCAAAGGAAGAGATGATAATCTAGGTGTATATGTAAGATACATATATATATAATTTAGAATCATTCGGTATCATCAAAGAGAAAGATAATGTGAGATAGAGATATAAATGTCATAACCCAAAGAAAAAGGGTGGTTTTGAGAGATCTCTTACATTAGGTTCAAGAATCATTATTTAATTGAAATTAACCTACAAAGTAATTAAATTAAATTAATTAATTACTTAATTTAAAACATTTTTCATATATATTTGATTTACTAAATTTTTTTATTTTTGTTTATAACCATTTTAATGAGAAATAATGTTTAGTTTTGTTGTTCTATGAGCATTCATTTCATAGTTCCAAGGTCAGATTACTTATGGATAATTATTGATGTTATTTTCAAATAGGACTTAAACTTCATAAGTGAAATGAAATAATATTCATAGCCTTTAAAAAATCTAAATGTTTCAAAATATCTTCTTGTGTTTTGAAATAGGGATGATTAATTTAGTAAAAACATTAATGCTATACAGTTAGTTCATTTAGGAGGTTTTACCGACCATCACAAACTAGTTTCATTTTATTTAATAACATTTCTATATATTAAGTAAAGATTATGAAATAAGTTATAATATACATATTATCATATTATTTAACAATAATAATATCTTTATGACTAGTCTTGAAGGCGGTGGAGAAAAACGAAGTATGTTGTTTAGGGAGGTGGTGAACCAACTATGTTGTAAACAACGTTTTAATTTTAAAATATAAATAAGGGAGGGTAGAAGATAGATATTAAACCATAATAATAACATATTTTCATATTTTGGATACTAATGATACTATGTACAGGTGGATGGAAAACATAAGGGGGTGGTAGAAGAAGAATAAAATTGAATGAGGTTAGTTGAGAATTTATCTCTACCTTTGTTTGTCTCTTCTTAGGCTAACCCTTAAGGCTACTTGAAATAGTCTTTGTTTATAACATTAGAACAAGTAATTTTTGGAGAGTATTTGGAATATAATTGGGTAGAAATATGATAATATACAAGGCTTGGAATATGTGAGAAGAAGGGGTGGTATTTATAAGGTGAGGAGAGAGGTGTTTTTGAACATTATAATCATTACTTTATTATTTTGTCTCAAGAAAATCCATAGTATTGATTCTTATGACCATATAATATAAATGGTGTATGTGAGTTCAAAATAATTGGTACTTACATTAGTATCACTAAAAAAATCATGTATTTATCTTATAGTGTTAAAAGTCATGTTTACCATTCATAAAAAATTCTACTATTTTAGAAATATACCAAAAATTAACCCAACCATTTTCAATGTATAAATTACAAAAAATGAATCAATTTTATGAATATAATTTTATAAATATGAAATTTTTTTTTTAAATAAAATCCTCATTTGTTTGAAAAATACAAATTTTAATATTATAAACAATTTTTTGTCACTTTAAAAAATTACTTAAGGTCTCATAAAATTATATTATCATTATAATACAACAAAATATTAATTTATAAACCCATTTAATGAAAATAAAATTTATTTTAAATCTTCATATTTTTTTTATAAAAATGAAAGTAAAACATTTATCTTTTACAAAATATAAAGACTTGTTTTATCGTTTAAAACATTTATTTACTTGTATCATGATATAAATATGTCATATTTTCATTTTATAAGATATCTTAATATTATTTTACATTTACAAAGGTGAGGCTCCTCTTATAACAATCAATTTACTATTATTAATGGATAGACTACTATTCTAATGGTCAGATCACTATTCCAATGGTCAGATCACTATTCTAATGGTGAGATTACTATTCTAACAATTCGATTTGTAATAGTTATATGGGATCCTTAATTTCAGTAAACAAATATTATTTCATTCATTTATATTTTCTATTAAAGATATATATATATATATATATATTAATTTTCAAAATTCATATTGCATTACTAATATTCTACTTCAGTTCAATAGTATCACTCGTGAGTGCAATTATTCTGGGGGATCATGTAGATCCAAATTTTCCTATTATTGTTATATTATTTTATATTTTTTCCCATTGTAATAATTTCAATTATTATGCCCATATTTTTCTCCCAATATAATTTTTAAATTAATATAACAAAATTCTGTTAGTTTTATCATGTGGTGTGTGTGAATTATATAATATAATATTACAATTATATATTTAGTCGGGAAAGTTCATTGATAAAATTATGGGTCATTAATTGTTTAGCAACATCATGTCCCTAGGTCATAACAAAAGTAAGAGTTTTATTTTTATTATTATTATGATAATTACTTACTATTTAATTAATCAATATATCATGTTTATGAAAAGGAAACATGTGGTGGTTACTCATTAATGTCACTACTTGAGAGATTTTCACAAGGTAGTGATGTCATATTAAGATGATTTTTCACACAACCATGTTGCTATACCTACCATAGATACAAAAACAATGGTTGGGACAAACACTATAACCATACTTAGGAGAAGTATATTTAACATATGAGAACTAAATTTACATTAGAAGTTTTCTATATTGAAAGTGAGAGTCTATTGGAATTGGTTCTCGATAACCAACTAATTTATACTTTATATTATTTATATGTTAATTTATTTAAATATTAATAAATACCTTATAATATATTGATTGTTTTATATATAAAATTAATGTGATAATGTCCTAGATTATCTATCTTATTGAAAAGGTAATATGATGTTCCCCACTATTATTCGAACCTTGATATGCAATGAGAATATTCTTAGAAATAGTTTTATGGTAGGATAAGATTCTATAATGGGACACATAGTATGTTTAATGTATAGTGAGAATGCTCATAAGTGGGCGAGACTTCCTTTAATGAAGTTTTTATATGGTAATCTATGATATGGGAGATTATGAGAACAAACCACCCAGTAAGATTTCCATATGTTTTCATGTTATTAGATATTCCTTTCTACGGGTGTGTTTAATGACCCTCAGACATTAATATTATTATTAACGAATGTCATGACTTGAGTACTTTTATGTTGTGACTAAAAACATGACACCATATGTTTTTTTTAAGTAGGATACATTGGGTGTGTCATGATTGTTATGTTATTAATGAAAATCTAGGAAGGATTTGTCCCTTCTATCTTTATGGAAGTTGATATCACAACCATTTTATTGAAATGGAACTATCAAATTAAATTTCATTATTATGATGTAATAATGGTTTTATTTTATGTAGTCCAAGAAAGATGTATCAAGCATATAGGTTAATGACACATGTGTGGAACCAGCTTGATGAGATATTGTGACAAAGGTATTATATTACACAATGATTATTCATTGATATTTGTTTTTGTTGTAACATATCTTCTTCCTTTTTGGGTGCCTTGACTCATTTCTAGATAGTAATCATGGAATTTTGTAAAGCCTTCCCAATTAAACTAAGAAATAATACTATAGAGTCACACACAAAGTGCTTTCATAGATCTTAGTTAAATATTATATATATATTTAATATTTGGAATAAATATTATTCTATAGACCGAGAAGTGATATTTATTCTATTTTTATTTATTAAAAATATTATTTGCAAGGTAATTTTTTTAATTACAAGGAAAGATATAATTTTTTTTAAATCTTGTTATTCACAAGGTAATAAATAATTATTTATTCATTAATAAATATTTTTTTATAATTATGTGACTATTAAAATAAATATATAATTCATCAGGTTGTAAATATAATATTTATTTATTTATTGAATGAATAATATTTATCACTTTTTATTATCAACGAAATAAGTAATTATTTATTAATAGATATTTTATTTAATTGAGTAATATTAAAATAAATATTTTTTATTAACCAGAAGGCGAATAAAATATTTATTTATTATATTTAAATATTTTTTCAAGAATTCAATAAATGTCATGGAGGATGTATAGACTTTTTTATTAATCTGGAAAAAAATATTTATTTACCAAACTCTATCATTTTTATCAGTGTATGGGTTAACACACCCTATGGAATAAAATAAAATAATTTTATTTTATATGGAACGTGGTTCATTATGGGTTTAAAAAATTATTAAGGGCCTTGGTGCTATTAATTAATATAAAACCCTATATATGGGTCTATAAATAGACAATTATGGTTTTTGCGAGAGGTTGTCCATTGTGCTCAATATTCTCTTACCTAGAAAATTTCATCTAAATAAAAGATGTCTCTTAAGTTTTTCTTTCAAATTCGAGTGATTCTCTCTTCCCCTTTTCCTTACCCTCAAGCTGAAGTGATTAAGAGATGATCCTTCTAGGCCAAAGGGATCGTGGTAGTGATCAAGGGGTTGATATAAGACAATCATTACCACCATTCTAGAACCCTGAGTACCATCAGTAATGTTCCAAGATCAAAGGATCATGTGTGAGCCACTACTAAAGGGGGTCTACATTAGTTCATCACTAAGGTAATAAAATTAAAAACAATTGGCATTCTAACAATAAACACCTTCATTGAAGAAATAACTAAAGACCAAGGTATTTCTGCCCACTATTAAGTTTCTTATAAATTAGTGTGAAAAAGATAATCTATCATGGTTCTTGGTCGTGAGGTTTATCATCATATAAATTAGAGATTATCTATTTAATTTAAAAAATACTGAATTTTCCATAGGCCCAATATGTTATTTTTCCATTACTAAAACCAATAAATGATTATGTGGCTCAAAAAATGGTGATTTGGTCTATTTTTTAATGGTTTGACTAAAAAAACAACATTAAATATATCTTCACTTCATAAAAAATATATACATTTCCATACCATCAGTATCAAATATTATTAGTACTAAGTTATTGTTTCTACCTTTCAATGTCACAGTTTGGATCTAATTAGACTAAAAAACACATAGTTTAATTCTCTATAAAAATGGTTTCTTTATGATCATTTTGCTTATTTTTAATCAAAATAACTTAAAACCATGAAAATAAATATTTCTTTCACATTTTTTATAGGCACACAAGTATTCTTGATATTTAAACATGATGAACATTATAATTTGGTTTTAGTTATAAATATATTTTTTAATTAACGACAAGAACCCTAATTAATATGTTCACATGGTTGATCACAAAACTCCTAAAAAAACTCTGAAAAATATAAGTGATATACTTGAAACCATAAGAAATATCCTTATTTTTAAAAAACCATGATGAAAACAACAATTTGGTTTAATAATACCCTGATGAGTATAAATCCTATCAATTTGTCTTATTTAAAAGTGGATACCACCATGGTGGTGGTTTCCAAAAACCAATTTGATTTATAGATCCACTCTTTTGTTTCTATATTTAGCATCATATAGCTCTTGTTTTTTATTAATCACCATTATTTTACAACCAAAACCTATAAAACATTATATATACATGACATGTTCTTAATATCTTAACTAAATCAGCTTTTATCCCTCCAAACTTCTCTATTCACACTCACATATTCCAATTTTTAGAGAGGACATAATAATAATATTTATAAATTTAAATCAATTATCATTTTCAAAATATGAATATTCATACTTCATGTAAACACCATCGATTGGAAAATGTCTTGTTAAGGGCTTATAGCATCACCATACTTGATATAATCTCCATATTTCTTCTTGAAAAAATCTTATGTATATAAAATTTAACTACTTCATCATTGAAAAAATACATCCTGTATACAACCTTTGAATCAAATGCTCATTATATTGAAAAAAAGTTAAACAATTTAATTTTTATAAAAAATACAACACATAGACTATTGGTTATAACATATAAACATATACAATACTATAATATGATATGGAATATTATATAACCATTATTTAATGACTAGGATTGGAAATAAGAAGAATCTTTATTCTTTCAAAATTATGAAATGTTTTATTTGATTTATATGTGGAGATCTATATTTTTGGTAAACAATATACTAAAACATCACTACACAGTAATATATATTAATTGATATAAGACCCCAAGATTTTGTGAAATATCTTGTAAACTCAATGTAATATTTTTAATATTTTTTGTTACATGAAACACTAAGTTTATATTTCATTACATGAAACCCTATATTTAAACAAAACATGTCATATTATTAAAATATTATTATATGATAATTATAACCTAGGTGTTGGAATTGGGGATATGAAAAAGATTAACTAAATTATGAAGATTTATGGTTTAAACATGTTAATAAAATTAATTCTTTGGCAAAAAATTTATTAAAAATTAAAATAAATAATATTTGAAAATAAAGAAAATCTTTTTTTTGAAAAAATATTTTTATGTAAACAAACATGCTTTACTTTAATAAATTAAATAAACAATTTTAGTGAATTATTTTATTTAAATTTATATAGTATATATTAAATAAAATATTTAACAATCATCTTATGTGTTTTTTAGACAATATATAAGAATAAATCTAATTTTATGCTTAAAAACTGCATTATTCTAAAAAGCAGTTTGGTTGAATTTTTGCACACTTATTTTAAAAGTAATTTTTAAAAGATTTAGAAAATTTATTTTAAAAATAAATTTCATATTTTAAATCATATTGTAAAAATTATATTAGGTTAATATTTTGATAAGTTTCTGAAAGGGTTAATTTTTTGATGAATGGTGAAAAATACTAGATTTTAATTGGAAACTACCTTTTCAATTAGTTTTTTTATAAAGTTAAATTATATTTTAAATTAGTTTTAAAATAAAATTAATTCATTAATATATATATTAATTCAATTAAGGTATTTTGAATCATTTTAATATTGAATTTCGATATGTAAACCTTGTAAACTTTTGAACATTTTCTCTTTGAAAAATGTGGGTGCACCTTTTCTATTCAAAAATTACTAGTGTTCCACTCACCTCATTTATAAAAGGTACCCCTATCCTCTATTATTCACACCTTAAAACCATTTTGTTTCATCCAAGACTTTCCCAAATAACTTCCAAAATTCACTATTCTCATACTATAATCCTTACTTTTTTCCATAATTCCAACCTTCTAAGGGTTTTTGTGAATACCTAAGGAGGTTACCCGAGGAAGAGGTATTGTTTTTCATTATGAGTTTTTATTTTATTTCCTCCTCCACCTCCTTAAATTATAATTAAATCATCATGATATAATTAACTTGATATATTACATATAAATATATATTTTTATGTTAATTTCATGACCTACAACCATCCCCACTTCCATAAAATGCGTTATGAAATCAGCATTCATGTGTACGGATAACTACCGCCTCACTAACTGATGTCATTCATTTTTCCATTACCACCTTTCATGGTTGGGTATGATGATGGATATGAAATATATATATATATATATATATAATATTTGTAAAATAATTATACCTCTTGATAAATTATATTATATATACCTTTTTTACTTTCCATTCCATAGGGGATACGATAACACTGCTCATGTGTATGGGGGACTGCAACCTCACGAAGCGATATGAGTTATTTTTCACTAACGCTTTACATGGAAGATATTAAGGACAAATATAATAAATATATGTGATATAAATGAAATAAATATGATATTAATGATATATTTATCATTCTTAAAGTTAAAATATCATTTTATTTTTTACCTTTTCACTCACTGAAAGATGATAACGTTGTTCATGTACGTGTGGACTACTACCTTCACGAAGTGATGCGACTCTACTTTCATCACCATACCACATGGATGATATGTATAATTATATTTGTGGAAATAATATTGTATTTATTATATTATAATAATTCCTTAAAGATAAAATATTTATTACCTCATTTCAATAATGATCGTTGGAAAATGGCAACATTACTCATGCATACGTACGGCCTACCATCTCCATGATCATAACATACTTCATTTCTCAAAACCATATTTCATGATTAATATTAAAATTATAATTAATGTATAAATATGATAATTATTTTATTATCATTATTATGGATTTTATGTAACCATGATCAAATTAAGGGGACTAAAAATAATAAATCAAAACATATACAAAAAACAAAGCGGTTATTACCCAAAACGTGATTATAACATGGAATTATTAATAAAAGGGTAACAAATGGTCATAAGTAATTCATATATGATATTATATATATAAATATGGTACTATAATATATTTATAATAAAATTATATTTCTGTACAGGTTTTTCGAATGTGGATAAAGGAAGTCGATACTTAAGATAATGGATTTCCATCTCACTTTTTACTTTTGTAAGACACATACCATATTCACCACTTATTTCTTTTATGCGGTGTTAATACTAAACATGAATGTATTTATGATTCTTCTCATGAATTTTATTTATTTATATATCCATTTTAGTACCTAACTTTCAAGAGGTTTATGGTTCAAAATTTACCAAAGCGGTAATGGATTTCTGTCTCAATTTGTCTTCTTTAAGACATATATTTCATTATGAACCTATATTATTTTATGAGGTGTATATTCGGACCCTTTGACCTGAAATACCATGATTTTTCTATTCTCATGATATTATAGGTTTCATTTAGTTTTATTCTTTCATGGGTCTTACGATTCAATGTTACCAAAGTGGTAATGGTGTTATGATACAATCTAATCATTTATCAGGATTGTTTATGATTATGATTACAATGATGAAATATTATGATCTATATCTCAATAAATTCATGAATTTATTATCCTAGGTTTATGTCATGAGAATACATTTTCCATTTATTTTACTCTCTTTATGTACTCAATAGTTGAAAAGAATGTTTTTAATAAAAAACATATTTATTGCAACTTAAATAAAAAACCCTTTTCTTCCAAAATCACGTTTCTTAATTTTTTTTGAATTTTTTTAATATTATTAAAATTATTTATTAAATACATTTTTACCCATGTTTTACTTTTTACAAGTTTTTAAATTAATCTTCATATCATTTTCTAAACAATACTAATTTGGATTTTC
This sequence comes from Viscum album, assembly GCA_963277665.1. Taxonomy (NCBI): domain Eukaryota; kingdom Viridiplantae; phylum Streptophyta; class Magnoliopsida; order Santalales; family Viscaceae; genus Viscum; species Viscum album. The sequence continues at coordinate 529,182,590 of OY728150.1, forward strand.
CCTAAAATATGAAAGGAATATTTATTTTAATGTGTGCAATAAGAAAAAAAATATTCCATCATCATGATTATTATTTTATTTGAAGCTTAAATTATATGTTTCAAAGGTTATTTTCAAATAAAAGGATATTCAAGATGTTTTATGAATCTGAAGATTTAAAAATAGTTTTTCAAAGAAAAGATATATTCATTAATAAAATTTCCAAGAGATATTTCAAAGTAATTATTCATCTAGGATGATATCCTTTGATATAAGTTATGATTTTACGGGGATATAAACCAAGGATACAATTATTATTCTTTCCATGAATTGTTTTATCATGAAAATATGTTTATATAACCCATTTATCCCTCATAATTTATAATAATGATAAAATTATTATGACACCCGATTATTTTTCCACAGGTTATGCTATGATGAAAAGATTATGAAACCTATATCTTTTCCACAAGTTATGATATAATTAAATGTTTATAAATCCAATTTCATTTCATTGGTTATGATATGATTAATGTTTTATGATCTTAGGGAACACTTACGTATGATTTTCATTATGTGATGTGTGAGACCTATATCTCCCTCCAATGCATTGGGTAAAGACATATAACTCATGATTAAATATGTTATGCGTGAACCTGATTACATGTTCACAATATTATAGATGAACTAGATTACATGCACACAATTTTATGCATGAATTTAATTACATGTTCCTAGTGTTATGCATGGAACTATCTTTCATGTCTATAATGTTATGTGTGGACTTGGTTACATGACCATAAGTTTATATGAGGTCCTAATTTAATTTCTATAACTTAATGAGTGAATTTGTCTCTATTTATAAATATTCACAATGTTATAAGCTAATATGTATGCAATAAATCTATGTATTATGACAATTTTATGCTCTCATGGATCATGTTATTTTATTTTCTTATGATTTATGTCATATGAACTTCCAATATTTAATCCATGACTCCATATTATGATATTTTATATATAGTGTATGGTTTTGAAATGTTATGATCATGTTCTCATACCTATATGTTCATGTTAAGATTATGTATCTCCCCTATTTACCCTTACTGAGAATCTAAGCTCACCCTTTCTTATATTTACTTTCCCTAAGTTATGAAGAAAGGTTTTAAGTATGATATTTTTGTAAAGAGCACTAAAGGGGAAGATATTTATGGGATATGTTGAATATCTTTCACCAAATTATAATATTATGTACCTAGTATCTGAATACACTAAAATATTATGGTCCTAAGGCGTGTGTTTTTGTAATTTATTTGATATCCATCTAAAATTATGTAATATCTATGTATGAAAATCCTAGGTTTCTATAATTAAATAATTTTTATCCCAAGATTATGAATTTATTATGTGTCATATGGAAGGAGACATCCCATTAGAGACTATGAATATGTTTTAGGATCAAATTAATAATGATGATTTATCGGATGAAAAATCAAGAGGGTAAGATACCGATGAGTATAAAGGTAAAGAATAATCTAGTTGGAATATAATTGTTATATATTAATAAAAATTAAATATAAAACATTCAATCCTATTTTAATCATGGTATCATGTAATTTTAGGGTTTCCTAAATATTACTAGAATGTTTCCACACCTACAAGTTAATTTTATAGTGTTGTAAGAGACAAGTCTAAGTTAAAGGAAAACACTCTCTGTTTTAGAATAGAATTTCAAAGTGTATATATACACTTAAAATTTCCTTGGGGTGTTAGTGGAGTGGTATCCACTTGTTTTACCCCTCTCTCTCCATGGAAACTGGCGTAGGCTAGAGTCCTTCTAGACTTCAACACTATTCATATTTTGAATAGGGCGATTCAAAGCCATTTCCTAGCTAGGGAATATGCGGTGCACTATGGGATTGGTCATGATTCCTCATTGGGAGTTGAGTGTAACCCATACACCACAAATTTTGTAGTTCAGGTGGCCCATAAGTGGTAAAACCCATAATACTACATCTAAAAGACTAGGGTTTGAATCCTGGAGAGCCCCTTGGAGGATTTATGACACATGAAGTGATGAAGTCATGATGTAAGAAGGTAGTGACATAGGCATGAAGCAGGACTGATGATGCAGGTAGGATGATGCAGTCATGATGCTCCACCGGGCCTTTGGTCCATGTTCATGGGATACATGGCCTTGGGCCTACGTGCTATGTAATGAGTCTCCCTCTACCCAGATAAAAAGAGGTTTATAATTTCATAATAAAAATCATCTTTAACTCCAACTTTTTTAATATATATATATACACTTAAAACTATACTAAAATTATATCATATCGAGTAACACATTAATAACATAATTTAGGAGTTCAAATGGAGAAAAAACGGATTAAGACATAACTTGTATGAAGATGGTTATATAATATACTTGAGGGATATTTGTGATATAAATTTTAAAGGTTTAAAGTCATATATAAAAGAATGATATTTTAACTCTGACACCATATTAAATTCATTAATGATTATATCAGTGAAGAATCACCATGACCTCGAGATGGAGTGTTCCATTATAACTAGTATCATGCTATAGTAAAATGTATACAACCCATCTACATCATACGCAGAGCTTTATGTGAGTGAAGTAAAGTACAAATAAAACCATCATCTTCCTTGATCCATATGTTGATAGAGATAAATATTATAAACAATAAGGTAAATGTACTTCTATCTAAAAAATAGTTTAGTTGGTGAGATTATGATTAATACTTATGTTTATCATTAGTAGTCTATAATTGATATCTATTAATGAGAATAATAATTAATACAAAACTATTTCATTACAAGACTCTAACATAGATCAATGGGTATATGTGAATAAACACTCAGATATCATAACTTTCGCTCGCTCAAAATCACTTTTTTATTATTATTGAAAATGATAGAAACCGAATTCCCAAATTATTGGGGATATAAATGATGAAGCCTTAGGGATTCATCCCTTACAATGATATAGTAATAATTAAGTAACGACCTATTATACCAGTACACCAAGATAGTGTCACTTGGATCCCCTTTTTTGACCCAAATATCCACTACATAATTCCCCTAACTATAGATGTGTGTAACAATAATATCTTGGTTAAAGAGCTTCCTGTACTTTCTAATACGGTAAATCAATTCCTATGGTAGCTTTCCTTACCTTTAAGAAGACCCACCAACACACTGAAATCTTACATGACTTCCATAATATTGATGATGTATAGCCTATATAATTATATTCTTGTGGTCATCTCTCTAGCCTCATCCCCCAACAAGGATTCCATTCTATAGAAGGAATTGAGGCCCAGAGTCACTAAGCCATTATGATCCTTCATGAGAGCCCCCTCTCATAGCACTGAATGTAAATGAACCATACATATTAATTTTTAAGCCCATTCAAGGTGGTAACCATTTAACTAATATCACTATGTTCGGATGACCCATATATCCTATATTAGTGAAAATTATTGGAATCATTTTTCTAAGCATTGTAGAAGACACTGATTCACTAATTAGTGACCCAAACTCTGTAACATAGGACTTGAGGTGAGTTTTAATGAAAATATAAGAGAACCTTATGCCTTAAATAAAATTTTTCCTTACACACTAGATAACATAACACACTATAATAAAAAATAAACTAAGTACCTTGGTATCTTATATTACTTTTCTACCTCTGAAACTAGTCCCCCATGAATTGAGTGACTATTTCCCCTCTACCAAGAGGCCCCATATCCTGTTTCAAGCATTTACAAATGTAGATTTCCCAAAATATCTTGAAGAAGAGGTTCCAAAGGGTCATTGCTCTTGGTATTGTGCAACATCTGCATCTCTAGGAAAGAGAAACACCCCTCTTCTATAAGTTTTCATCTGTGGGTAGTGCATGGTTTCTCCAACACCATAACAAAAATGAGATTTGATACCAAACCATTGTCATTACAATTTTTGAAAGGCCTTATCTATCCCTCCTCCAAGCCATGTTTTATATTCTTTGTAAGGGCTTCCTATAAAAGAATAAAAATATTGGGTGACATCGGGTCCCCTTTCCTTAGGCCTCCAACACTCTCGAAGAAACCAAATTCCCTTCCCATAATGGATATATAAATCCATGGGGAAGAAAAGAATATAATGTAGAGGTTAACATATCCACCCTTAAAACTAAACACCCTTATGACTTTGAAAATGAAATTCCTTTTGAGATGATTATATTCCGTGTCCATGTACACTTTATTCATAATATTTGAACTAATAATTTTTTATTGATGTAATCTACCATCTCCTTAGATATCCATATATCCCCTTGGATACTCCACCATTTTAAAAATCCATGTTTTTCCTCTGAAACCAACTTTGGGATTAGCTGACCGAGTCTTCTATTGATAACACAACCCATACTTTTATAGGAAAAGGTGTAAAGGTAAATAGGCCTATAGTGATTGAGTGTCTTTGGATCCTTATTATTTGGGATCAAAACCACCCTGGAAGCACACACTACCCTTTTGAGTCCTACAACTATAAAATAACCTTTCAACTCATCCCACACATGGGACTTTATGATATCCCATGCATCCACATAAAAAGACCTAGGATATCCATTCAGGCCAAGATAACTCTCATGAATCAAGATGTAAACCACCCCTTTATCTCATCCTCATCTAGAAAAACCTCCAATATATCATTATTGATCCCTTCAGCCAGTTTTGGGATGAATTTAAAGAAATATTCCTATCTACATTATCTTATTGTTCTTTCAAATTCATGTGAGTTTTATCTGGCCATTAATTCTATGAAACGATCAAGATTCATTTTCTCGGCCACATCAAATTCCTCCATGTATGAGCCATCATTCCCATTTAGATTTAGCTTCATGGACACCTTATTTTCATAGATCTATAATTAAAATGGGAATTCATCATAAAATTTTGTGTTTTTGTGTTAAAATGAGAAATGTTCTTGTGTACAAATGTTTTAATACTTTGAGAACATAAATTTAATTTCCTTAAGATCAAGTTCAAAATTTCATGTGTCGTAATGAAATAATATTTTGGAAATTGATTTTTTTGAATTTATTTCGGCATTGACATTTTTCGTATAAAAAATGATTTTGTGATTAAACCATGTGAAAATTTATTATGATAATTCATTTTGGAAAATTGGAGTTGGATTTATTTTTTTGTTGAAATTAATTTTTCACATTGAAAATTCTTTTTGAATTTATATTTAAAATAGTAAAATGATTCTTGATGGATTTAAAAATTGAATAATTGGGGTTATTAAAATGTGTACTGAGATCAATTTTTTTAATTTATATTTTTATTAATATTTTATAGGTTTTTTCTACTGAATCAATATTGACCATTCAATTAGTGGGGTGAGGGAGATTTGATCTGATGTCATCCAAGCTGTGTCTTTTCACACAGGTTCAAAAGGAAGCTTCACCATAAACCCAGCATTGTAAAAAATGAAGAGATTCACGCATCACTAACTTTTCAAGGATGATTCAAGATCTTGAGGTTAAGGGATTTGTAACTAAAGATCTATTTACTGTTGTATCTTGATGGTTTGGGTGGTGGGATTATTACAATGGACTTTCCCTAGTTTCTATAAAGGAGATCTAATTCAAGATACTACAAGTCTCCAGTCTATATGTGAGGCTATATGAGCCAACTTTTAGATGTTTGATAATTGTTTCTTTGAGAGTGAGTTTTTAGGGGAAGGTCATAGATTCAATGCTGTAGATTTGGGTGTTCATTATTGGAAGTTTTCCTACTATCAATTCTTTGATATGTTTATTCACTAGATATGGATTTGAAGAGGGAGATTATGAAGACCATTTATATAGATTTTATTATGAAATAGGACTGAGCTAAAATTTTTTATACTTGTGTAAATATAAAGAGGAACCTTTTGGTGTCTGCTGATGATGTATAAAGTTGAGTTATGGAGTTTGTTTGTACCTTGGTGTTGAAGGTTCTTGCGTGGGTCATGCCAATTAATAATGGGTCACATATAGATAGTTGGGGAAGTTAAGTGGTTGCAACTTGAAAGGTGACACATGTAATTCTTAAGGTGGTGACTTGGGTGATTAAAAGAGGAGAAAGGTGAGGAATATTTTGGAAGTCAAAAAATTATGAAAAATCTGAGGTAGATTTTTTGGGACATTTCTAACCTAGGAGCTCTAAGACTAACTACAATGGGAGTCAGATGCAAACTAGAGGGGTTCAAGATGCACTTCAAAGTGGATTTATCTTACTCTTAATCTTATTCTTACTTCCCAAGGTTATGTTATTTGAATATGTTATGTGTACTACTATATTTTATTTTCTTGAACATTATTTTAGAGTAATTTTTACATTGTGAAACCTAGTTCTTTCACCTGTTATTTTCATTTTTATTCATCTATCATATTTCTGAAATGACATTATATTTCTAATTCAAACTTAAATTGACGTGGTTTGCTATTTGAGTTTAGTCAATAGTCAAGAGGTTAAGGTTGAATTATTTAGTTAATATTTTTAAGTACATTTTAGATAATTTCCTCTTATATTAAGTCTAGATATTGAGAGATGAAGTTTTCAAAAAAAATCATTCGTTTAGAAGCTTACTTTTAATCAATAATTTTCAAGATATTATTTGGTGAAAGAATTTGGACAAACTCACCAAGTCATGTGATAGAATGATGCTGATAATGGCAAAAGAACTATTTTTTTGGGTTGTCTTTGTTTTAGTACTCTAATCCAATATATTAGAGCCTAGTATAGTTTCAATAAGGAAACACTTGAGATAGTTTTATACCAAATAAGTACTTGTTCAATTTAATTTAGTGCACTTTTAAAGAATGAAATTACATTATATATATAAATAATCAATTCTTCCCCTAGTATAATTAAAAACCAGTAGAATTATCTATTTTTCACCTCCTTAACTTCATTTTTTGACACTATTAACACACCACACTCTCCCATTTAATTATTTACCTCACTAATCCACATTCTAGTTATATTATTACTATTTATAGTAGCATAGAAAGAGGTTAATCCCTTAGAACACTAACCTATACTCTCTTGTGTTTTAACCTTTACCAATATACTAGAGTAAGTTTATAATTTATATTTTGATAGATGTGATTACCTATGTTATTATAAAAAATTTGTGCTATTTTCATGGAATCTTGGAATGAGTGTCTTAGGGTATAACACAAAGAAAAAAAATAAAATTAAAAATTTTAAAAAATGTTTTCCCTGAGTGATAAAAATTCATATAAACCAATAATGATTATTTATTTTCTCTAGTTTATATTGATATCTATTGTGTTTTTCAAGTGATCATTCAAGTAAATATGTTGTTGAATCATTTTCACTTAAATCACACCTCTTATTTATTACGAAAATGCATAAAATTGATAGTCAAAGATGAACACACTATAATATTTTGATAAGTATCTTTATTAAGAGTGATAAAGAGGGTTTTAGTGAGGCATGGGATAAGTTCAATGATTTTTTAGTTCAATTTCATGATCATGAAATCACCTTGAAATTTCTATTACAATGTTTCTATAATTTATTAAATTATGACGAGTGTTGTGTTTTGGATAGACTCACAAAGGAATATTTAGTATATCATAATGATGAAGAGTTGTGGGAAAAATCATGATGAATTTATATGAAGGATAAGAATAAATTCAAGTTTTTATAGAATTTTTACGAGAACCTTTTAAAACATATGATCGATTAAGGGAAAATGTTTTCTAAAATTTTCAAAGTTTAAATTTGGAAATCAAAAATAGAATCTTGAACTGAAAATTTATTTTTGAAAAAACGTGATAAATTGACCAACTAATTTAAGAGGTCTAATGATGAAACTATTCATGACATTGAAGTTTAAATTCATTATTTGGAAAATTATATTGGTCAAATTTTCCAATTACTATAATTTTAAGGGGTTTAGATAAGTGATCTTGTTGTGGCTGATAAACCTAAACCTCTAAATCCATGAAAAGATAAGAGAACCTAAATTGTTGGGTATTTTTTTATTTTAAAGGTTGAAATAAACATATTTTTTATTTTCAAACTATTTAACTCTATTGACTATTGAACTTGAAACAAGGGTAGGAAATATTGAATTTGAGATGAAAGTGGAAGTGGATTCAGAACTAACTTTCAATGCTCTAAAATTATAACAATCAGAATTTGATAACCTTATTATTGAATATTTCCTTCAAAACACAGTCATGTACAATGTATATTTTGATAATTTAATATTATATAATGAGAAATAGAGTTTTGGGAATATTCTTAAACCACTTGAAACACACTACATTAGGATGCCCCTTCAGGAAATTTGGAAATTCATCAATTATGAAAAAACTTATAAAGTTGACAGCATGATGTGTAGCTCTATCGAGGGGCGTTTTTAAGGATAATTTTCACTTTATAAGGGTTTTTTTTGTTTTCCTAGTATTTAAAAAACCCTTGGAATTTATTTTTCATTCAAACAAATTTGGGCTATCAAAATGTGGCGGTTTCTACTTAGAAGAACACACTATCCTAGTGATCATCGATACATTTTTATAAGAGTTTAGCCAGGTACTTTAAAACTAGTGTTGCATGGGATTAATCCCATGATTTTATTAATTTTAATAAACCAATTTATGCACATTCAATAAAAATGATATTGTTTTGATTTTTTTAAAATCTCAATAAAAAATTTTCACCTCATGCTTATTCTTCAAACATTTTAGGAGCTTTACCTTAGTATCCAGTTGAGTAAAGGAAATGAATAAAATCTTGACCATTTTTCACTAAATCAAACATAAATATACTGGAGCTTCATGGCCATATTTTCTCACCCTTTACCAGGTTTTATTTTCATGAAATTAAATTATTGAATTTTATGATGATATTTATTTATTTAGTAGGTATATTAATGAGAGGATCAAGGTTGAGTGAAAAATATAAAATAGGATGATTAACTCATTCAAAATATTACTAAATAATATCATTATAGGATATTATTTAATTTGGTTTTTAATTGTTTAGAAAATTTCATTCATGATACCATTTATTGGAATGCCTTTGAATTATTGTTTTTACTATGTTTTTCTCGTTGAGTATTTTGGATTAAGTTATTGAATAAATCTTATGTTGATGTTATTTCAATAAATACTTTTTTGTATTTTTATTTAAAATCTTCTTGATTCTATTAAAACATGACGAGTTTTGAGTTTTAATGAAATATGGTTTTTATTTTTAAATTTATATTGGATGATTTTTTTTGTTTAAATTCAGAGCAGAGTTGTAATATTTTTTTTTCATGCTGGTTTAAATATTAAATTTTCATTAAATTTGTTTCTTCTTTTACTAAAAATGTTTCCTTACATGATATTTATATATTTAATTAGAAATTATTTTGAGTTTTCACTAAATTAAGGCATGTGAACACTAAATTTCATTTCAAAAGGGATGAATATGGTTACTTTTTGGAGGACTAATGTCATTTTAAACCTTCCTGTTACATTTAGGATTTTTTTCACCTTTCTTCTTCAAAATATGTTTTCTCCCTCTTGAGTTTTAAATATGAATTTTAATATCTCAATATGTTATCTCTATATAGTTCTATGTTTCAAAAATTATATACCTTTTACATCGGAAGAAAGGTTTTTCACATGCCACACTTGAATTGTATCTCAGTTTGGGGGTCATTTAGGTCCTTAGGCTTAAAAAAAATAGAAATTGGACTTGTAGATTACTTTTATCACCTATCATTTTATTTAGGCCTCATTTTTTCTCTTTTTGAACAATTCTGATTCATCACATGTTTGAGTCACCCTATTTTTTAGGAAAAATAAAATTAGACATCAATGAAAATGAGGAAAGTGTGGTGTGATCATTTTGAATCAATTTTAGGCTAGTAATGAGTCCATCCTTGAAAACTTGTAGCTTATTGAGATCACTTCACTATTTTATCATTTTTTTAAATTTTGGTTGAATTTGTTTTTATTGAACCCCATTGATGATGTTAATGTTTAACTTTGTTTTGAATTGTAGGATTTAGCTAGGTTGCGATTTTTTAAGAGGAAGGGTGAAATTATGTAGCTGAATTATGAGGATAGGACTTCAACTCCATGGGAGTAAAGTTTTTACTATTTAGCATATCTCTTTTCTTTAGTTCATTTTAAATTTTGGTTTGGTTTTATTTATGGTAAGTTTTAACTATGACATCGATCTTAAAATTTCAATTAAGAAAATTAAATATCCTCTTCTATACTTAATTTAATACAATTTTTTAAATAATTAAAAACATTCATTCTCAATTTTGAATTTGTGAATTTCTATTATTGTTAAATGTGTTTTATTATGGTTTATTCATTCATACATTCTCAAATAATATTAAAACATGCAGCTTTTTGGTTAATGTGAAACTTTCTAAGAGTTTTCAATAAAAAAATTCATGAACACTATCAAATAGTTTTTTGGCCCATTAATGATATTTTTTATACATGTTTTGAGATTGTTAAATTATTATATATCTCTAGAATTAATTCTTCTATTTTTGAGCTTTCTTATCACACTTAACACATGTTTTTCACTACTAAATTGAAAAATATATTGAACTAAATTTTATAAATTCATTATCTATCCTAGAATCCAACATTGAGGACAATGTGGAGTTTAAATTATGGGGGATGGGATATTTTCTATAAAAAACCTTATTTCATTGAGAAATCATCAAAATACCCTCTCAGATTTTAAAAACACAATTTTTTAGAAGTTATTATTCATATTCAGTAATGAAAATTTTTATTGAAATTGAGTATTGGTTTTCCACTTTGAGGGATAATTTTTTATTCAACCATGGATTTATTCAAGTAATTTTTTTCATTTATCTCTTGAAAAAACATTATTTTGGTGAAATTTTAGAAATATGTTTTACATTTTAAATTGAATTTAAATAATTTGTTGGGTGTTATACTAATAATATTTTTATTTGAATGGTCTAATAAACACACTCTGAATCCTTGGTTGAGCTTTTATTATTTAAGGAAAAAAAGTTGGATGAGTAAATTATTGTTCTTTGTAATTATTAAACAAAATTGTCTATTAATTTGTGCCTAATTATTTTCTTACTAAATTATGTGTCTGTTCACCATGGAAAAGAAGATAAATTTCAAAGAGAAATTATATTCAATGTTATTTTGGTTCAACCTTTTTGAATGTTTTAATTACATTTATCTTTTTCAAAATTAGAAGCTATTTTTTTTCTAGGATAATTTATTTTAAAAAAGAAAACACTTTATTTTTATTAAATGAGATATTTCATGGGGGCAAATTTTTTGAAAGTCATTTCTTAGTGGAATTACAAATATTTTTTTCTTGAGATACTTTTGTTTTTACTAATAATGTTGAATTGATTGTTTAAGGACAATAAATGTATTAAGCGTAGGGGAATTTGATGTGTTAATTATATTATATAGTATTAAAATGAATTTTCATTATATTTTTATTCACCTTTTGATCTTAGAATGTTAGTTTATTGATTTATTCCTTATGTTTGGTAGATCATGAATTAAAATTTGAATTCATCATAAAATTTTGTGTTTTTTTAAAATGAGAAATGTTCTTATGTAAAAATGTTTTAATAATTTGAGCATTTTGATTTAATTTTCTTGTTCTCAAGTTCAAAATTCCATGTGTTGTAATGAATTAATATTTTGGAAATTAATTTTTATTGAATTGATTTTTTAATTGAGATTGTTTATGTGAAAAAATGACTTTGTGATTAAACCATATGAAAATTGAATGTGAGTATTCATTTAAAAAAATTGGTCTTTGAGTTATATTTTTATGAACGTAACTTTTCACATTGAAAATAATGTTTTAATTTTTTTTCAAAATAATAAAATGATTCTTCATTGATTTTAAAGTTGAAAAATTGGGGATATTAAAATTTGAATTGAACTAATTTTTTTTTTGTTTTTATTTTTATTTTTATTTTTATTTTTTTTTCTATTACATCAATATTGGCCGTTTGATTAGTGTTATGAGGGATATTTGGTTTTATTTTTTCATCGATGAGGATTTTTATGTAACTTCTAAAGGAAAATTTGCATTGACCCTAGCCTCATGAAAACCAATGGTATTCATGCATAGATGATTTGTATAAGTTTATTAAATATCCTAATGTCTATGAGTTCATTCATATAGGTTTGTTCACTATTAGATATTGATGGTTTGGATGGTGGGTGTTTTATAAAGGTCTATTTCTATTTTTCATGAATGTGATCCAAGTAAAGATACTACAAATATCCCATCTAGATACGAGGCTATTTGAGTTGAATTCTAGCTATTCGAACACTTTTTATTAGATAGAATGTTATTAGGGAAGGTTGTTACTTCAATGTTATAGATCTAGGAGTTTACTATTGTAAATTTTCCTACCATCAATTATTTCATATGTTTATTCACTAAATATAGATTTGAAGGGGGAACTGTTGAAGCTCATTACTGAAGATTCAATTATAGAGTAGGTCTTGGATATGATGTTTCTCTACTCATGTGAACTTGAAGAGGCACTTTCTGGTGTCCAATGATGATGGATGAAGTTAAGATTTATAGTTTTTTCACAGTATGTGGAAGGAGTTTCATGTGAGAGTAATGATAATTAATGTTGGGTGACATGTGGAAAACTAGAGAAGTTAGGTGTTGACAACTTGAAAGGCGACACCTTTACTTCTTAAGGTGGTGTACTAGTTGTTTAAAAGAGAAGAAAGTCAAGGTGTATTGGGCTGTTAAAAGATATATAAAAAATTCATGATTGAACCTCCTGGTCATTTATAACTTAGGATCATTGAGATTAACTATCACATCCTTACTAGGATATCACATCCATCTGGGATCCGAACCAAAATGCGGTAAAACCTAAATGACATTCTTGATCTTCATAGGCTATCAATTAGTACATAGGAATAAAAAAACTAGAGGAAATGATTTCACCCAACCTCAATAATATGATATGGTATATATATAAATGGAAGGTGGAAATATTGGAAGAAAAAATATAAGAAATATATTCCATAACTGAAAGAAAATAATAGAAGAGGTCAAATCAAAGTAGTTAGAACAAACCCAAAGTTCAAGTCTAATAGCAAAGGAAAACTGAAGCAAAGACAACTAATCCATGTGATAATGTGGAAAAAATCCCACCATCTCACAACTGACTACCCAAACCCAGCTGATAGAAATATCACAACGTCACCGAGGTTTATTACCTTTCCCCATATCAAAATATATAATTTAATATCCCATGATCTGAAACTCTCTTACGTGGCCAACATGGGTTGACTATGAGACCTCAAGCATGCCTACCCATATTCTAAATGCTTTAGATTAGCAGTGGGGATGTGATATGTATAGTGGGGATACTATACCCCCTAGCATAGAGTACAATACATCTAAATAATCCATAATAAAAAATGTCAGAGTAACGAAATCATAGTGGAAATAAAATTTCATACAACTAGAATGAAAAATGAGGAACTAAGTAATCAAATAATAATAAACAATGAAATGATAATATGAAAAGTATCTAAATGTAAAAATGAATGAAATACAAATAAAATAATTAGCTAAAAAAATCCCAAAAGTCCCTGATCCCAAACCCCATGTTTGAGCCATCTCTAAAATCCATCACATATAGCAAGAAAAAAAATCAGCTTTAATGAACCTTTACCTTGTCCAAACCTACAACCAAGTAATATAGTTGGGTTCTAAATGGAAGCTCAAATAGGGTAAGAGTAAAGCTTAGTAGATCTCCAACACCATGTCTAACAAAACTAGTCTGATAATAAGTTCATGAGATAATGTGATAAACATGTGTATTAATTAATAAATTAATGAAATGCATAAATCAACCTAATTTGGAACCATGCCAAAATGTATCTAAGATCGTATCATATCCATGGCAACCATAACCATATATCCATGGAAAAAATTAAACAAATATGATCCATACTTGCTGTATAATCATTTAAACATGGGATTGAGGAGATCCTAATTAGTATAAGAATTATAGTATGGAAATAGGATGAACCCTCTCAATATAAGCATTACAACATGGGACTGGGAAAATCCCTCTCAATATATGCATTACAACATGGTACTTAGACAAAACCACTCAATATAACCATTTCCACATGGGACTGGGTAGAGCCCGCTCAATATAATCATTACAACATGGGACTGGGCAAAGCTAGTTCAATATAATAATTATATCATTTTTAACACAACAAGTCATAACAATAAGGATACCAAAATATCATGTCACAAGAATCAATGGTTAATTTTAAAAATCACCATTTTTTCTATTATACTTTCATTTATAAATCATTTTGACATCAACCATAACCATAACCCACAATCTATAACCAAAGTGATTCAATACCAAGAAATTACCTTAAAATATCATGTCATTAGCTAATTTATATATAAATTCAAGGGTATTATCACCCAACATGTAGAAATAAACTAGGACATTATCAAATTTGATCCCAAGGATCTAGGAAAAATTATAATTTATGACTTAATTATTTAGTTCTTATGTGATTTTGGCTCAATTTCATCATTGCACATACTTGAGAATTAATATGATCATATTGTTAGGTTTAGTCTCCCTACCATTATCCGGCAACATAACAACACCAACAATGGGTAAAAATAATGGAAAAAAGGTTATGAAAATAAATGAAGAAAACCAAGATCACACAACATCCAATTTAAACCCGATCCAACTATGGTCTAAATATTCCACTGCAAGAATAGAGAAAAATAGAAGATAGAAAAAAACATAAGCAAAGCAACTCACTAGGGACCAAATGTAAAATTGGGACATCTGGAATGGAGGAAGAGGCCCCAAAATCACTTAGAAGTCACCCTTGGTCTGAGAGGAATAGTTTGTACTGAATGAATAAATAAAATCATATGCACTTCCCCACTTATAATTACTCTGCCTGAGGAATACATGACGTTTAATTCCTTCACATTATGTATTTCTTTATTTTTGAGTTATTCCAACAAAACTATTACCTAGAGTTAATATTTACCATGATATACATTTACATGACATGAATTAGGTACATGATGTGTAATCACTTCAATTCATGAACCAGTTTACGACATGTGTTTGGTAGTCATTATACGTCACGTAACATGTACACAACCTGTAAATTCTCTGTAGAAAATTTTCAACCCAAATTCTATATAAGGACATGAATCACCTCAAAAGAATCCCAAACCATGGAAACCCCTCATAAACCCATTTAACACATTTAAAACTAGACTCCATTAATTCAAATAAACATACATCCCTTAAATTTAAGTCATTTTCCCCAACAAAGTCTCTATCTCTGAACAACACTCAACCACCAAGGCTTAAAGACAAAGGAAAACCTAAGAAATAAATTTAAGATAAAAACTCAAAGGGGGAAGTACCTAAAAAATGATTGTATCATACAACCTTTCCACCATATAATAGATCATCCCCGATATACTTCAAGAATTATTTTGGGTTCTCGGTAAACAAGTATGGATACTTTGATCACATATTAGACTCCCTCTCACAAAACTCCTCCTAAACACACCAATGATACCACTACACTCAATACAGAGGCACAATCCTACCCTATAAATACCTCTCACTACGGTCTAAAATCCATATAAAATGATCCTCAAAGGATACACCAACACAGAGATCAACATCCTTAATTTACACCACTTGAGAAGGGTGATGATAATATCTCTGAGGCTATGACACGTGAAACATGTTATGCATGGAACAATAGTGCTATAGAATGGATAATTGGTATACCATAGGACCTACCCTATCCACTATCCCTAATAGCCTAAAAAACCCAAGTTCCAGCTTCCCCTATTTACTAATATGGAATTTCCCCAACCTAGGAAACACTCAAAGGAAGACATGTTGACCAACCTTGAACTCCAGAGGCCGTCTATGATGATTTTCATAATATCTATACCTACTCTAAACAGTCACCAACCTGATCCAGATTAACTAAACCTACTTAGATATCTCCTGCATGAGACTAGGCTCAACAAGAGCTGACTCACCTACCTCCAAAAAATAAATAGGTAAAGGCACAACCTTCCATACAAAGCATCGAATGGTGAAATTTGGATCAATTCTTTGAAGTATTTTTTATATGAAAACTCCAAGAGTTCCATATGCTGATTTAATGATCCAATGTAATTCAAAACATAGGAGCATAACATATCCTCCAAATCCCAAATGGTCCACTCATATCAACCATCAGTGTAACGCCCCCAAATGATAAAGAGTTAAATGAATAAATGAAATGACTCATGTCAACAAGGTCCACCTTCCTTTTCGAGAGCCTACCTGATTAGAACTCCACAGTTAAGAATTCTTGACTCGGAGTAGTGATTAGGACGGGTGACCTTCTGGGAAGATTTCCAGGGTGTGTGTGGTGAGGAAAAAACACACTGGAAAGGACATGTGTTGGCCTGTGGAGATTGTCATTAGTCAGATGACCTGTTCTAGCACGTGGGTGGGCCCCAGGGTGGGGACCATGTGTCTGTGTGCAAACTGGTGGTACATGGTGGGCCAGGACCCGACGACCATGTTAAGGCAGGGTGGCCGTGCTGTCACCGGGACCTAGTTGTCACATTTGGTATCAGAGGAGGAACCCAGGCTTAAGTGCGGTGCACTGCCTGGGTTGAGATGTAGGGTCCACAATGAGGACATTGTGCTCTAGGGGGTGGGGGGGGGGGGTGATTGTAACACCCCCAAATGATAAAGAGTTAAATGAATAAATAATATGACTCATGCCAACAAGGTGAACCTTCCTTTTCGTGAGCCTACTTGATTAGAACTCTACAGTTAAGTGTGCTTGGTTTGGAGTAGTGATTAAGATGGGGGACCTTCTGGGAAGTTTCCAAGGTGTGTGTGAGTGAGGAAAAAACACACTGGAAAGGACATGTGTTGTCCTGTGGGGACTATCATTAGTCAGATGACCCATTCAGGAATATGGGTGGGCCCTATGGTGGGGACCACGTGTCTATGGAAAAATTGGTGGTACCTGGTGGTCCAGGACGCGACAGCCATGTTAAGGCAGGGTGGGTGTTGGCCTGTGGGGACTATCATTAGTCAGATGACCCATTCAGGCATGTGGGTGGGCCCCAGGGTGGGGACCACATGTCTGTGGCAAAATTGGTGGTACCTGGTGGGCCAGGACCCGACGACCATGTTAAGGCGGGGTGGTTGTGCTGTCACCAGGACCCAGTTGTTACATTTGGTATCAGAGGAGGAACCCAACCTTAAGTGCAGTGCACTACCTGGGTTGAGATGTAGGGCCCACAATGAGGATGTTGTGCTCTATGGGGGGGGGGTGATTGTGACACCCCCAAATGATAAAGAGTTAAATGACTAAATGATATGACTCATGTCAAGAAGGTTCGCCTTCTTTTTCGAAAGCCTACCTAATTAGAACTTCATAGTTAAGTGTGCTCTAAGGGGGGGGGGGGTGATTGTAACTCCCCCAAATGATAAAGAGTTAAATGACTTAATGATATGACTCATGTCAACAAGGTGTACTTTACTTTTTGAAAGCCTACCTGATTAGAACTTCATAGTTAAGTGTGCTCTAAAGGGAGGGGTGGGGGGGGGTGATTGTAACACCCCCAAATGATAAAGAGTTAAATGACTAACTAATATGACTCATGTCAAAAAGGTGAGCCTTACTTTTCGAAAGCCTACCTGATTAGAACTTCACAGTTAAGTGTGCTTGGCCTGGAGTAGTGATTAGGATGAGTGACCTTCCAGGAAGTTTCCTAAGGTGTGTGTGAGTGAGGAAAAAACACACTGAAAAGGGAATTTGTTGTCCTGTGGAGAAATATGTGGTACCTAGTGGGCCAGGACCCGACAACCATGTTAAGGTGGGGTGT
Organism: Viscum album; assembly: GCA_963277665.1. Classification (NCBI taxonomy): domain Eukaryota; kingdom Viridiplantae; phylum Streptophyta; class Magnoliopsida; order Santalales; family Viscaceae; genus Viscum; species Viscum album. Next base: position 529,200,583 of record OY728150.1, read on the forward strand.
TTGTGCTGTCACCAGGATCCAATTGTTACATTTGGTATGAGAGGAGGAACCCAGCCTTAAGTGTGCTACACTGCCTGGGTTTAGATGTATGGACCACAACGAGGACGTTGTGCTCTAGGGGAGGGGGGGGGGGGTGATTGTAACACCCCCAAATGATAAAGAGTTAAATTAATAAATGATATAAATCATGTTTATAAGGTGAACCTTCGTTTTTGAAATCCTATCTGATTAGAACTTTAAAGTTAAGTGTGCTTGTCCTGGAGTAGTGATTAGGATCAGTGACCTTCTGGGAAGTTTCCCAAGGTGTGTGTGAGTGAGGAAAAAACACACTGGAAATGATATGTGTTGGCTGGTAGCGAAATTGGTGGTTCCTGGTTGGCCAGGACCCAAAGACCATGTTAAGGCGGGGTGGTTGTGCTGTCACCGGGACCCAGTTGTTACATTTGGTATCAGAGGAGGAACCCGACCTTAAGTGTGGTGCACTGCCTGGGTTGAGATGTAGGGCCCACAATGAGGATGTTGTTCTCTAAAGGGGGGGGGGTGATTGTAACACCCCCAAATTATAAATATTTACATGACTAAATGATATGACTCATGTCCAAAATGTGAACCTTCCTTTTCAAAAATCCTACTTGATTATAACTTCACATTTAAGTGTGCTTGGCCTGATGTAGTGATTAGGATGAGTGACTTTCTGGGAAGTTTCCCAAGGTATGTGTGAGTGAGGACAAAACTCACTGCAAAGGAAATGTGTTGGCATGTGGGGACTATCATTAGTCAGATGGCCTATTCAGGCCTGTGGGTGGGCCCCAGGGTGGGGACCACGTGTCTGTGGCGAAATTGGTGGTACCTAGTGGGCTAGGACCCAATAACCATGTTAAGGCGGGTTGGTTGTGCTGTCACCGGGACCCAGTTGTTATAGAGGATCAACCAAATGAATAATAAAAATCATACATGTTTCCCCACTTAAAATCGTTGGGTCTAAGGAATACAAGGCATGTAATCCTTTCATGTCGTATATTTCCTTATTTGCGAGTTACACCAAAAAACCTATCACCTAAGGTTAATATTTGCCATGATTGACATTTACACGATGTGAATTAGGTTAATGATTTTCAAACACTTCATGTCATGAACCAGTTCATGACATGTTTCTAGTAGCCATTACACATTGTGTAACATGTACATGGTGTGTAAATGCCATGCTGATAGTTTTCATCCCAGTTTCTATATAAGGACCCGGACCACCTCCAAGGCATTCCAAACCAAGGAAACCTTCATATTAATATTTAAAAAGTTTATAAATAGAATCTATTAATAAAAATAAATATACATCTCTAAACATTAGGTCATTTTCCCCAACAAAGTCTATCCATATCCAAAAAAGACTCATCCACCAAGGCTTATAGATAAAGGAAAACCCAAGAAATACATTTAATTAAAAAACTCACGAGGGACATACCTATAAAAATATTGTATCTTACACATAACTAGGTCTACACACATTCAAAGGGGTGGGTAGGTTTTGAGCTAAACATGACAAGTAGGATCCCACCCAAGTGTTCCATATCATGTATCTATAAAAATAATCATAGTATGATCATTTCAAATAAAAAATATCCTGATAAGTAATAAAATAGTTTAATATCAAAAGCATGGTAAATATTTCCTATTTTCCATAGTTACAAAACAATTCAGGTAAACGAATTTTCAAAGAATAATTTCCACAATCAAATAAAAATATAAAAAGGCAAGAATAATGGTAAATAGGCTAAGGATAAGAACAGGTTAGATCTGCAGACTACTTATACCATGATAAATGACTAGTGTAAACTCAAGTCCTTAGAACACAGACCTAAGGAGTAGAGGGAAACCCATTAGTGAACTTCTCAAAAAATTTCAACCCAAGTCCCTAGAATAATAGGACTTGGGAGAAAAGGAAAACCCCATGAGTGAACCCCTTAATAATATAATGGATGATAGACCCAAGTTATGCCTCACACTTAAGTACCCTAAACTTCCCATGTGTTGTTTTTCATAAATCATTTCAAATGTTTCCCCATTTCAAAAACAATTTCACAATCATTTATTTTACCAAAAATACATCGAAAACACCATTTTACTTTAATAAAAACCATTAGAAAAAAAGTTATTTTATCAAAATAAGTTTACACATGAAAATAAATCATGATAGTTCATTTATATTTCATTTTTTAATAAAGGATAAATACAGTTCATCCAACATATGATAGAGATAGAACTACCTACCTCAAATTCGGGTCGCACACACCTATAATAGGATCCACCAATACAGGATGGAATGAAAAGGAAACAATGGAGGACCTAGAATTGATTATCACATATTAGAATCAGCTCAACAAAGAAAATTAGTTGATAAAGAAGATAAAACAACACATACCTCAAATAACCCACACACCACACCACAACCAACATGTGGTCCAACCTCCATGAGATGATCGCATGAAAGATAGAAAAGAATCAAACAAAACATCACCAAATAGTAGACAAATACAACACGGAACATAAATTTGTTTCCACTACCAAGGGTAATGAATAATCATAAAGGACGCTTACCAGGGAGAAGAAAAAAAATGACCATGGAGATCAAACATTGAACATAGGAACTTAGAAGGAGTGAGACCACCCAAACCCCACCTAGAATTACCTAGGGTTCAAGATTGGTAGGAAAAATAGAAATATTAAAGGGTTAGGCATGAAACATGATAAACCATACTAGGATGATGGATTTATGATGTAAAAACCTTTTTTATGGAATAAATATCCCATAACCCATATACACTAAAAAACCTATAGCCTCATGTTAATTTACCCCATTTGATGATTTTATGGTGTAAAAGTGAATCGTACAATGTAAAAGGAATTTACAATAGAAAAGGATTTTATGACATTCATGATTCTTTTTCAATAAACCATCTTATGACTGGTTCCCAATGACATAATTACATCATAAGTTATAAATTATGATGTAAAAGTGTTCAAAAATTATTAACTAACAAAAGCAACTCTTATACCCTATGAACCCAAGAGACAAGACCTTTAACAAGAAAAAGAGAATAAACTTTCTTTGATGATTCATGCTCATAAATATCATGAGAATCTAATCCATCACACCATAACATTCTGACCAATAAGATCTACTTCCCATGAAAGACATTCACATGAGAACCAATGATATCCACTAGCTTCTCTACAACTAAAATTCCAAGATCGAAATTGATCTCTTCCCAACACAAAACATGAGAGGGATCAGGATGATACTTCCTTATATGAGATATATAGAAAAGAACATGGATACCTATAAACTAAACTAGTAATATTAACTTATACACAACCTTCTGAAGATGATCAGTTACCTCAAATGGTCTAACATATATTGAATACAACTTTCCCCATTTCCCAAGCTGATGGTGACCCAAATAAAGAGAAATGTTGAAGAAAACCCAATAACCAATGGAAAACTCCAAAGGATGACATTGATGATTTTCATTATATTTTTTTCCAACTCCAACCCACATCCAAACATTGAAATATATCCTATATCATTTCCAAAATCTCCTAAATAAGACTTTGTCCCATAAGAGAGGCCTCACCCACCTCTACCCAACAAATATGTGATCTTTATCAGTGGTAATACAAATCCTAAAAGGGAGTTATTCTGATCAATGAGTGATATATACAACTTTATGTAAACTAAAATAGTCCTAGTTGGTTATCTCATGATATACTAAAATCTAAGATGTAGGAACAAATCATATCCTCTTGGATCTGAAGAGAATGCTTCATCTGACTGTCTGTCTATGGATGATAAGTTGTAAACATCCGAAACTAAGTCTCCAAAACCTTCTGAAGAATATTCCAGATCTAGGAAGAATACCGGGGATCCCTATTCAAAAAAATATTAGAGGGAACCCCATGTAACCTCACAATCTTCAACACATACATCTTACCCAGATCTTCAACCTTAGTAGTGTCCTTGTTTGGAATAAAATGGGATGATTTCATCAACTGATCAATCACCATCCTAATAACATTCTTAACATGGGGAGTCTTTGGTAACCCAATAATAAAGTCCATAGATAGCTCATAATATTTCCAAACTAGCACTAGAAGAGGTTAGAGCAAACCAAAATGTTCCAAGTGATCTGCCTTTATCTTATGGAAAGTGTAATAGCAGGACACAAAATCTGAAATATCAAACTTTATACACGACCAAAAAAACATCATCTCATGTAATTATAGATCTTCATAGTGCCTTTTTTATAGATGATGAAGAAAATTTATATTCAAACTAAAATGAACTCCTCACAAATTTTGGGATGATAACCGGATTCCTAAAGTAGAGAATATCATTATAAGGGAGATACTAACAAGAAACAATCTACCCATGATAAAGGGTTTCTACGATTCCTCGAAAATCATCATTCCGCAGATGAATCTATAGAATATACTCAAGGGGAGATTAAAATAGATGAAAAATGGTCAGAAATAGACCCAAACCATCCTCCTGAGCATCTATATGCAACTAAGTGAAGACCCCCATCAGGTTCCACTCGTCATTTTATTCTAAGATAGCCAGTGATGTTACTTTCCTACCAAGAGAATCTATGATGAAATTTCCCTTCCACATGTTGTATGAAATGTTGAAATGGAATTTATAAAGGTATTCCAACCATCATCTCTATCTAAGATTTAATTACTTCTGAGAAACACTATATCTATGATGCTTATGGTTAGAAAATACTTTGAATCTCTCCCTAAAATGATTATGCTTCTAACATCTAAGCACATATATTACCATGTAAATCTCCAAATCAAGAGTGTGATAGTTCTTCTCATGTGGATGATGACGATGAGAGCTATAATCCACCACATGATCATCCTACATAAGTATGAAATCTAAACCAGCACTCAAAGAATCACAATACACCACATACTGCTTACTAGGATCAGGTAAGACCTATATAGGTGTTTATGTTAGAAGCCATTTCAACTCATAGAATAAAGTATGAAATTTTTAATCCCATATAAATTTCACCCCTATCTTCATAAGATTTTTCAAATGTGATGATAACTTTGAGAATGCCTTGATAAACTACTGATAGTATCTAACAAAACCAAGGAAGATCTATACCTCGAAGATGTTTTGTAGATCCTCCCATGAAAATAAAGCCTTCAACTTCTCATGATCCAATAAAAAACCACATTAAAAAATCATGCTCTACAAGAACTTAACTTCTTGGATCCAAAAACTGCATTCTAAAATCTATCTATAAAAATTAAGACTCCTTAGTATCTACAAAACCAAACTAAAATGGTGATTATGCTCATAATTGGACCTCAATTAAGCCAAAATATTTTATTTCAACACAACCAAAAACGTTTCTAGAAAATAATGGAATATTTGATTTATCATATCTATAAAATCTACATGAGCATTAGTTATAACAAAAGGCATCACAAGATTTTCAAAATGGCCATACCTACTCCTAAAATCTTCCTTCGGTATATCAGTCTCTTGAACTTTAAACTGATGGTAACCCGAATGAAGATTGATCATTAAAATCCACTTTGACCCCATTAGTTGGTCAAAGAAATAATACACTTGGGGAAAATAGTACTTACTCTTAACCATTACCCGATTCAACTTATTATAGCCCATTCATAATCAAAGTGAACCGTCAGACTTCTTGGAAAAGAGTATAGTGATTTCTAATGAAAAAACACTAGGGTGAACAAAAACTTTATCTATTAGATAATTCAACAGGATATTGAACTCTTTCATCTCTTATTACACCCACCGGGTCACTGGTACTTCTAATTTCGAGTTTTATTCATCATTGAAGGAATTATTGAAATTCTTGGGTGATGAGGGTCGAAACTAGAAGTTTTTAAGGAGAAAAAACATGGCACATGGTTAGTGAATGGTTTGTCTAAATCGTGTGGAAACCATGTGTGGGGTAATTTAGTTTTGATAGTGCAGTTTTATATGGTTTGATAGAGGTTTTATGAATAGTATGAAACCCAAGGGAAAACTATGTGTCTTATTTTGTTTGGACAGTGGAACCTACACGGTTGGTTTGTGGTATGCGTAACCGTGCAACCAAACCATGCAACCCTATCCATCTCATTAAAATGTGTTAATTTACCCTTTTTATTCTATCAATTTATTAAGGTTTGGATGTTCTTTTTTTCTTCCCAAAAGAATGAAAATCCTCCTCTTTGGCCATGGATATCCCCCTCTTTTGTTGGTGGGTTTCCTCTTGAATTATTGGTGTTTTTCTTGAGGTAAGTTGATTCCCCCTTGATTTCTTCCTTCTTTACCATCCCCAAGCCCTTTTATTTTTATTTTTGTGGAGTTGTGGAACCCTAAGAGTGTTTTTGGATGATTATAGGTGGTTTATGGGTATTTGGTTTTTTTCTTGTGTATTAGGTGTGTGAGGATTGGTTCTACCTCTTCTAGGTGGTGTTCATCAAGGGAGACAAGATTTACACCAAATACAAGGTAGGTGTCTCTATTTAAGAGATTTTTCTATAGCATACCATTAAATTTCTAATTGCCTTTTGTTTTTAATATTTAAATTTCCATTAAAATGTTTTATGTTTTCTGTATATTCTATGTTTGATGTATTTCATGGGATGATTTCGAAATTTGGTGTTTAAAGTGGGGTTTCCCAAATGGGTTTGGCTTGAATTCCCACCAAGTGTTTGAGAAATTGGTTCAAAGTGGTTTTGTGGTTATAAATGGATTTATAAAGTGTTTTTAGAAATTATTTTACCATTATAAAGGGTATTTTGTTATATTTGGCTTGTTTTCATGTGAAATGGCTTATATTGTGGCCTGTTTGATATGGTCATTTTTTGTGATTGAGTTGTCTTGGAGTAGCATGTGGGTTAACCGAGGTGTGAGTGAGAATATTTTTTGAGGGACTGTGTGATACTTCATAGGAAGGACTATACGAGACTCTATTTATTTCTAAGGTACTGAGTGATCCTTTGGGTAGGAAGAGCATATGATCTTCCATTTTGGTTGTCGAGAGACCATGTGAGATCTTGGAGTTCGGCTTGAGGAATACTATGAAAGATTCCATTTATTATCTAGTATAATTGTTTACACAATCACATTATACCTTATGGTTATATCCCCTATATTAACTTACACATTCTAAATTAATTTATATTATTTATGAATTATTTAGTTCTATTTTTATGCAGTGATATGTATCATTCCCATTTGTTTATTTTACATTCATATGGTTATATGAAATTGATGCCTATTCTCACTTTATTTACTAATACTTGATTATGTTATATTTGTTATGACTTGTGGATTATTTAGTGATTTGAGTAATGTTTGTAAAGTGTTTTGGAAAACCATGATTTTTTAAAAAAGGAAAACCAAAGGGAATTTTGAAAGTTTCTTTTGAAATTGTATATTTTCAAAGTGGTTTAGTTTTGGAAATATTTTTATGCTAGTTTATTGGGTTTCATGGGTAAAATTCATAAATAGTTTTATGGTGGTATTATAATTGGTTTTGTGCCTTACACCCTTCTTGGACCCTTTTATGAATTTGCAGATTTCATTTTATGGGACACAAGTAATGGAAAGGGAACCATGTACTAGGGTTAATCTTCTTGATTATTGTCATATAATATTTATGGAGGATACATGGTCTCATAGGGATGATCTCATGTGGATTATTTTTTGGTATTTTTTACCTGTTGGGTTGTACTTGGGAATTGTTTGGAATTGCACCCTTTCTTTTTTATTTTGGTAAATTTATTTTCAGATACCATGTATATGTCTTGTTGTGGCATGATTGTACTTAATTTATATCATTTTTATGGTATATTCTTAATTTTTTTGTTTTATATGATGATATATCATTTAAATCCAATTAAATGGATGGTGCATGCCCATTTTCTAGTGGAGAAACTATTCCCAAGTGTTATTTGGTTATACCCGATGCTTGTCTCTAGCCCGTTGTGACTGGGAATTCACTTCGGTCCATGTGACGGGCTGAATCAGTGATGGGGTATGTCAAATCTAGGATGATTAATTATAAAATGGTATTAAAAGAGATTTTATTTTGGAGTTAGGGGTAGTTTGGATCTAGGACCATTGGGACCCAAGAGGTAAGAACATTGGATTCCATGTCTAGCTCTTCTTTGTTTCAAACCTCGAGTTTCCATGGATGGTTTGGGATTGTGCTTATATTTTAAATTTCATTTTGGGTTGTTTTTATGAGATTTTTTCACATTATTAGTTGATTTTTCTTAAGATGACCATGTTGGGGGTTTTCTTTTAGTATTTTTGTGATTGGTTGATGTTGAATTGTACTTGATAATGATTTTTCTTTGTGCCTTGTAGAAAATACCTCCCAAAATAACCTTTTGTAGATATAGAGAGGGTGAAACCAAGAGTACCCTACATGATAAACCTCCCATTTATCTGAATTTGGTGGAATCAGTGATTTTTGTGATCCAAACCTTGGTCTAAATGGGAAATGTGAGTACACACAAACTGTGGACCATGCTTAAGAGTTTTCAAGTCAGAATCCATCAATGATTTATGGTGATAAGGGATAAAATGATACTGAAGAAATGTTTCGACCATATTGAGAGGATATTTAAGTTATTTAAGACCCATGAGACCTGAAAAGTGGGATTTTTTATGTAAATTCTAGAGGGATATGGTAGGAAGTGGTGGGAGTTGATTGTGCTTTTTGGAAAGCATGAGGATCTCATGGTGACCACTTTTAAAGTGGAATTTAATCAATAGTTATACCTAGAGACATTGAGAGTGGTGAATGCACATAAGTTTTTGAAGCTAGAGTAGGGTGATCATTCAGTGATGGAGTATGACAGTAGATTCATCAAGTTGGTCCATGTATATCTAGATCTCCTCACAAATGATTATCTAAAGGCTTATAATTTTGATATGGGATTAAGGCCAAAGATTAGATGTATTCTCATTCTTCCTATGTCTACTAACCTATTTAGAGTTGGTTTATAAAAAAATAATTGAAGATGAAAATTTTACTAGAAGTACTGGTCTTAGTTGTGTTTCATCAGTGCGTGTATTTAGAGTTCCTCTCCAGGAAAGAAGATAAAACAAGATAAGTCTGAGAGATATAGTGGGAAGAATGTCTACAAGTCATCAAGATCATATTTTGTGGATTTAATAGATAATTTAATGGTTATTTATTATCATTATGGGAAATCAAGGAATGCCATGATGAATGTAACAACCCAAGATTTTATGAAAAATATTCTTTTAATTTCACTAATGTCTTGTGTTGTACGCTACACCAAAAGGAGCTTTCACAACACACATCCTTGACTTGCCTTGAATTACACGCAATCGTGACCTTCCTCGATAGCATGTGTAGTACGCAATAACGAGTTTCACTAAACAACAATATGCTATTAAAATATTATTAAAACTAGCCGTTATGAATAGTAATAACCACTTTTTGAAATTTTGTAAATTTTATTTTTTAAAATGGAATTCATTTTTGGATTCGTAATATCGAAATTAGCTTAGGGTGAAATTTTGGTGATTTTCGGATAACTTTCATATTATGATGAATAGTGAAAAGTACTAAATTTTAATTAAAAACAACTTTTTCAATAGAAATAATTAATAGTGATAAATTATTAGTTTGAGTGGTTGGAAAGTATATTTAGAATATATTTTTACAATTTAATACAATATTGGTCATTGGATGTAATTTCACATTTAAACCAGACATAAACAAGTGTCAATCTTTTGATAGTTATTATTTCTTAAGAACACGCTATTTGTTTTGACGATGGGAATTAATTTTTAAATTAATTAATGCAACTGATATGTTTTGAATTTGGTAAAATAGAAATCATTTTTGAGTTCATAATATCAAATATAGCTTAGGCCTAATGTTTGGTATTTTTCTGAAAACTTTCAATTTTTGATGAATAGTGAAACCACTAAGTGGTAGGTTAAAAACTGAATTTTGCATAAAACTTAATTTTACCGCTTCTGTGAATGGAATTTCGAAAATCCGACAGACACGGTTTATATTAGTAATTAAAATGTGGTTCAATGAGATAAAAACAATTTTTTGGTGAATAGTAACTTTTTACTTTTTTTACCGTGGTTAATAGTAAATAGGGTAACTAAGGGTAAATATGATATTACTATTACCCTAACACATGTCCTAATTCTATTGGATAAGTGTAATTCGACCAAAAACAACCTTATGAATATAATATGACCATTTAGGTCCACTTGGATTAGATTATGACATTTAATATTATTTTATTTAATGAATAGTTATAATAGTTAAAATCAAAGTTTAATAACTAAAACATTTTTAATATGGGTTTATACATAAGATAAATTCAATTATAAATATTCATTAGAAATCTAAAATATTTACTACATAATGATATTTTATTTATAATTTTTATACTTTAAATAAATTAATTTATTTATGACACAACGATGATGCAGTAATTACCCTTTTATGGAAATGTTAACATAATTGATGTTATAAATGCCCAAATAAATGTAATTTGAGACTTTTTATGAATTCCAATAATTTTCTAGGTTACTATGATATATTAGTGTTGATTTAATCAACTTTGTTCGAACATATAATTCTGTTATGACTTTCACAAAAATCATATATCAAATAGTGACAAAATTGACACAAAATAGTTTTTAAATCAAATATTATATTATTAATTGTTATTTTATTCCTAAAAATCTAAGGTTCGGACAAATGACTTATATAAGGATATATATATTAATAATAAACAACTTGGGGTTCGTTTGGAATGTTATAGTAAGTGTATTAACCATATAGTGTAAGAAAACAAAAGGAGACGGTAAAAGTTAAATTATTTAACTTAGAGTTAAATCTAATTGATAAGGTTCAAATAATAACCTAAACTTGTCTAAATCCTATTGGTTGATAGGATTTAGACCCATCCCCACTTTAGTCTCGAAATAAGACCCTTTGGAACCATTATAAACCGATTTTGACTTTAATATAAAATAATATTTTGAGATATTCCTAAGGTGCCCCTCTCCTCCCTTATAAAAGGGCACCTCCTCCCTCTCCTCCTCACACCAATTTGAGCACTCAAGCTCGGCCAAAACCTGCCAAAATACCTTCTCCACTTCCCTAGAATAATCCTATAGATCCTGGTCTTCTTCAAAGACCAATCTTAGTTTCCTAAGTGGAGGATTCAAAGAGGCGTTCCAAAGAAGAGGTAATATCCATTACCAATCTTTTCAACTTCTTTCTTCTTCAACTTCTTCTTCTTTAGTTGTTTCATGATAAAGTAATAACATAAGTATTTCTTATATACTGATATGTTATTATAAATATGAAACAACTATAATTAACCTTCTATCCATCCTACGGAAAAAGGAAATCACCGCGCGTGCGTACGTACGGAATACCGTCTCCACGCCGTGGTGTAATCTATTTTCTACCACCACCTTAATTGGATGGGTATAATGGTGTAATGAGTAACTATATATGATTATTATAAAATTATATTGATACTGAAATATTATACAAACACTTCAACACAATTCCACGACCATGGGAACGATATCATCGCTCGTGCGTACGTACGGACTACCGTCTTCACGACGCGATGAGATTCATTCTCAATGATTAACCATTCATGAATGATTATAAAGTATATATAATAAGTACTAATGAAATATATGACATAATAATGATACTGGATTTATTTATATTTATATGTATGTCATCTACTTAATTCCATTCAAGACAATAAGGAAAGGAAAGCAGCATTCATGCGTACGTACGGACTACCGTCTCCATGAACGGTGTGTTTCATTTCATTTATCTATCTATTATATATATATATACTGAATATATATGATATATAAATCATACTTTATATTCTGTAAGTAAGTAAATCATGATATAAGTAATAATAATGTGAAGAACAACAAGTCCAAACACCTACGATAAATGAAACAATTTTACCCAAAACGCTTCTTTAACATGAATTTACAAAAGAACGGGTAATATAAAGTCATAAGGGGACCATATATGATATAATAACAATGAATATGATTCTGGAATAAGTCAATAACATGATTTAAATCATTATACAGGAGGTTCGGACACGTACAAAGCAAGCCGGACCTAAGGTAAGGGGAAATATCACAATCTCATTTTTATCCGAGATTGTTTATACTTTGGTATTTACTGGGGTGTATTTTATCATCCACATCCATGTTCCCTGAATATTTAATATTGTTTCCATCCACTTACAATAGTTTAAATCCAATTTTACCCTTCGGTGAGTTTTTAGTAAAGAATATGAAAGGAATCTTTTGTCGTTTTTTCGTACGAGGTACTTTTTGACTTTTCCGAAAAAAGTACGAAGAATGGTTTTTTTAACTTATACGGCATGAATGTATTTTTAAAACATTATTTTCAAGAAGCTTCATTTATAAGTTTTCAAGTTTATTTTTAATCAACTTCTTTTAGTTTATAATTTTATGACATTTTAAGAAAGGAAAAGTGTTTTTGAAGTAGAAAGGATATTTTCCTCAAGAATGGAGTTCAAATGTTTTATCAAAATTATTTTCCATCTAAGATAATATAGGGTTCTGTTTTTATCCCTATTATTATGTTGATTTGATTATGTTGTGAGAGAATTATTTTTATGAAGTCATTTACCTTATGTGGTTTGTTTTATGATGTCATTATGTTTCAAGAATCCCATTTTTGTTACATGTATTATGCGATGATGTATGATTTATGATTATGTGGCACACATAAGAAAGGATTCATTATAAGATGGGTGGGACCTATATCTCCCTCCAATGCATTGGGTAAAGATTTTATATCTCATGAGATAGACAGGGCTGGAACGGTAGGTTATACCGGTTCAGTGAAACAGGACTGGAACGAGGGCGAATCGGTTCAGAAAGGGACTTTGTCCACTAAGATAGTCTTGGCAATGAGTCTTGACTAACAAGAAATGATTCTCTATGATTATGTGTGTATTCCACAAAGTTACATGTTTTAATTTATGGTTATTGTGATTACATTTCACTGCCATGATTTATCCCATGTTATGAAATTATGATCTCTTTTGCAGGTTAAGATTTCCAAAAGTTATGTGCTTGTGTACGATGAGATTTATATTTAATTTGTTTACCCTTACTGAGCATTTGAGATCACCCTTTTATGTTTTCTTTTCCCTAGGATATAAATAAAGGTTTTAGGTAAAAAAAGGGAAGATCTTTATGGGGGATATTGGAGATCTTTCACCACGATTAGAAGATTACGTTCCGAGTTTCCAAAGACACTAAACTATTACGATCCTTGTGTGTGTGTTTTTTTTGTTATGTACTAAGTATTACGCAAAAGTAATGTAATATTCATGTACGTTAAGCTTCCGGTCTCTACAATGAATTTCCCAGACACTCTGAGGAATTTCCACTAGTGCGACCATCCTTGGAATATCCAGTTATTTTTTTAGTTGTGTTCACATGGGGGTGGTGTAGCGTCCATTTTCTCATAGGGACCCTAGGTGCAATAAAAGACATCCAAGGGTGGAGGATCTCATCCTTGTGGAAATGGGTATTATCACTAAGGGAAGAAGACTTAGAGAGGGTCTGAGCTTGGGAAAATCCATGTGATGGAGGTCATTCTAGAGGAATCATATTCCTGGTTATCCCCCATTCTAGGTATCATGTTTATTTACTCTTCTATGGAATCAGTTTTATTCGACATAACTGCATCCCATTCTTTCATTTCACTTATGTTGATTTATGCCTTGTGTTTGTGGGATGAGTTGATTCTGTATGTCATGGAATTTTTAACCCCACTAGGTAAGAAAAAGGAACAAGTTTTCAAGTTTCATGAGTGCTATGTTATGGTAGTTGGCGAAAAGGTCATGTGGTTCTTCCTTGTTTTGGACCCAAATTATTTTTTACCTCATTATCAACATAGATTGGTTTATTAGCTTGAATATGCAAGTTGGTTTTTATCAATTTAATCTCCAGTATCTTACTACTAATGGGATTAACCATGTCTTCTAAGTCTATTGGGATCCACAGTTAAGGAGGGAAGGACTAATAACTTCTGAGTTGGGACTGGCCTCATGCTAGTTATCCGGGATGTTTCTTGAGGCTATTGAGTAGTGTTTTTTGGATGAAATTACAGTGGTCATGGAAAGGTACCCAGACATGTTTCTAGAGGATTTAGTGGTATTTCCACCCTAGTTAGAGGTTGTGTTTACCATCAATCATCTCCCCATGATAGTTATAATTTTTCTTCCATCATATCATATGGACCTCGCTAATCTTAAGGAGTTGAAATTTTATCTAGAAGATCTTAAGGGAAGGGGTTTTATTCACCCTATCATGTAAATGTGGGATTCACCAATTCTATTTACAAATAAGGTAGATGTTAGACTCTGAATTTTCATATACTAATACAATATTAACTTGGTGGAAGTAAATAATAAATACCCATTACCAAGGATTGGTGATCTATTTGACTAGCTTAGAGGGTCCCATTAGTTTTCAAAAATTGATTTGAGATAGGGGTACCACCAGTTGAGGTTCTATAAAGAGGATGTCCCAAGGAATACCTTTCTAATTTGGTATAGATATTTTGAGTGTTTGATTATTCCATTTGGCCTTACCAATGCTTATGCTATTTTTATTAGATGAATAGAATGGATCTATCATCATTTTTTGGACTCCTTTGTGTTTGTGTTTGTAGATGAAATCTTGGTGTATTCCAAGATGGATGAGGAGAATTCATTCCACATTGAGGTTATTTTGTGAGATTTGAGAGAAAGTATTCAATATGTAAAGTTTTTACATTTCCAATTTTGGATTTAGGAAGTGACTTTTCTGGGTTACATGATTTCAAAGATAGGTGTTTCAATGGATCTAGAGAAGGTTTGAGAAGTCATTTCTTAAGAGCAGCCTAAGAATGTGTTCGAGATTCAAATATTTTTGTGCATGGCCAGGTTTTATAGGATTTTTTGGGGACTTATCCATGAAAACTTCTCCTTATATATATTTAACCTAGAAAGGGGTGAAGTTTCATTTTTATGATAGTTCTAGAGTGCTTTTGAGTAGTTTTAGATCTGTTTGACATCCTACCCTATTTTTATTTTTCCTAATCATGGGAGATCTTATATAGTTTTTTTTGTTGCTTATAGTATGGATTTGGGAATATTATTATGTAGGATAACCATGTGGTGTCTTATGGATCTTGATAGATATTCCTATAAGAGTATAATTAGCTTAACCATGACCTGTAATTGGAAGCTATTATGTATATGATGAAGATGTGGTGACACAACCTCTTTGAGAAGAATTTTATAGTGTATTCTGATCATAAGAGCCTAAAGTACATTTTTAATCATATGTACCTAAATATTAGGTAGAGGTTTTGGGTGTATTATTTTAAAAAAATTTAATTTTGAGATTGCATATATGCATGGGAAGGGGAATTTGCTCACCAACACTTTGAGTAGGAAGCTTCCAATGTAGGACATTTCAGAATCATCAAATGAGTGGCGTCTGATTAGATTGTTTGCTGATATGAGACTGGATATGAAAGATGATGGAGGTAAAGTTTTATTTTCCATTTTTCATATTACACCCTCTCTTATTTAGTGGGTTAGGACTAAGTAGGTTTCCAACCTAAAGTTCCAGTAGATTAGTAATGATTTAAATGGTAGGGAGACATTGGGTGATTGGTATTTTTCTCCTGATGTTTATCTTATCTTCTAAAGGTGGATGGTTGTTCCTTTGAGTCTAATATAGGAGGTTATGTATGAGGAACATCATTCTATTTGGGTGATCACCCCAGGGTGACCAAGACACTTTATATCTTGAGAGGATGGTATTGGTGGCCCAAGACAAGATGTGTTATGGAAGAATTTTTTTCCAGATGCTTGAACTATAAGAGTTTCAAAGCTAAGCATCAGAGACCTGTTAAGTTGTTTCAAAAAATTCCCATTCATTTGTGTAATTTGGAATACATATATATATATTTCATGATCAGGCTACCTCATACTCTGAGAGAGAAAGATTCCATATGTGTGATTTTCAATCATCTGAAATAATCAACCCATTTTCTACCCATCAGGGAGTAGAAGAAGGTGGAGGAACATATAAAACTATATGTTTGAGATATTTTTCAGCTTCATGGGGTGATCAATATTATAATATTAGATCAGTATGACCATTTTACATCCTGATTTTGGAAGATTATCCAAGAGTCTTTGAGAACCTAGTTGAGGTTGGCAACCACATATCACCTATAGATGGAAGGCCAGTTAGAGTGCACCATTTAGAATCTCAAGGATATTTTATAGGCATGTGTGCATTATTTTGGTGGTTTATGGGAAAGGAAACTACTACTAGATGAGTTTTCATATAATAATGGTTTTTAGGTTGTGATCAGGATGGACCAATTTGAGGTGTTGTATGGGAGTCCATGTCATTCCCTATTGTGTTGGGATGAGGTGGGCGAGTGTTCTTTGATTGAACCGCACCTCATCAAAGAGACAAATAAGACATTTTATATCATTTATGAATAGATAATGACAACTCATATCCTTTAGAAGTTGTATTCCAACTGTCATCATCGTTCATTGGAGTTTATGGTTGGTGATTATGTGTTTCTCTAAGTATCATTTCAGTTGTTTTGTCATCGTTTGGGAAAGAATAGGATGTTGTAATCACATTATATTAGGATATATCATGTTATAGAGTGTATTTGGAAGGTAAAACACTAGTTGGAGCTTCCATCATGGATGAAATCAATTCCTAAAATCTTCTATGTTTCCCAGCTGAAGAGATACCATCTAGACCCATATCATGTATGGGAGTGGAAATTTTGAAATGTAGATCCTACTTCCACTGTGGAGGAGTAGCCTATTCATATCATGGATGTTTAGAACAAGGGGATTCATGGGAAGGTGATCCCATTAGTCCATTTACTATGGAAGCATTGTGGAATAATCTATGAGACCTTGGAGAATAAATATTGGGTTAGGGATTAATGGCCTCTCATGTTTTCTTCTAGAGAGTTATGAGGACTTTCTAGGGGTAGAAATTGGCATAGTATAGAGTTTTTGAAACCCTCTGAGTCACTGGTATGTCTAATTTTGAGTTTTATTCATCCTTGATTGTGTTCATTGAATTTTTGGGCACCAAGGGTCTAAACTAAGAGTTTTTGTGGAGATAGACTAGGGTGCAGGGATACCACATGATTTGTCCAAAGCCGTACAAAAACTATGCGAGTGATGTAGTTTTTAAAGTGTAGTTTCACAAGGATTTATTATAGTTTTTCAAACCATACAAAACACTAGAGAAGACTATGTGGATTATTTTGGGTGGAAAATGGTATCCGTACGATTGGCACATGATTTGTCTAACCATGCGACCAAACCAAGTGCCCCTATCCAAATCATTAAAAAGTGAGAATTTATTCTTTCAACCTATAAATTTCTTATGGTTTTGGGGTTATTTTATCTTCACTCACATATTAATATCCTCCCCATTGAATTTGAATCTCACCCCTTCCTTCCTTGGTGGTTTTCCCCTTGAATTCTAGGTGTTTTACTTGAGGTAAGTTGATTTCTCATTGATTTCTTCATCCTTTCCTCTTACAAATACTTATTCTTCAATTTTGTATCATTGAGGAACCCTAGGGGTGGTGTTGGATGAATCTAGGTCCGTTGATGGGGATTTTAGATTGATTTCTTATGGATTAAGGGTGTGAGGCTTGGTTCTACCTCTTCTAGATGGTCTTCATTAAGGTCTTTGATATTTAGACCGAATCCAAGGTAGGTGTATCAATTTAAGTGAATTTTCCATAACATGCCATTAAATTCTAAATCTCATTTGGTATTTATTATTTAAATTACCATTTAAATGGATTATGTTTGGTGTGTATTCCATGTTTGATGTATTTCATGGGATTGTTTGAGAACTAGGTTTTTAAAGTGTGGTTTTCTAAATGGGTGTCGCTTGAATTCCCATAAAATGTTTGAGAAAATGTCTAAAAGAGATTTGGTGGTTTTAAATGAATTTATAAAGTGGTTTTAAAAATGGTTTTACCATTATAAATGGTATTTTTTTAAATTGGGCATGTTTATTTTTGAAATGGATTGTATTATGTCTTGTTTGATATACGAACTTAATTTGATTGGTTTGAAATAGAGAAGAATATGGTTTAACCAAGGTGTGAGTGAGAGGTTTGTTAAAGGGACTATTTTAGCCTTTGGGGGGAGGGCCATGTGAGATTCCATTTGTTTCCAAGAGGCCGAGTGAGTGTTTAGGTTAGAAGACTGTGTGGGCTTCCATGTTTGGTGTTGAGAGATCATGTGAGATCTTAGAGTTAGGATCGAGAAAGACCATGAGAGATTCCATTTCATAGCTAGAATATTTGTTTAATAACTCATGTTAGACCTTGTGTTTAGATCCCCTAGTTTCAATTACTCATTCCAAATTGATTTATTTGATTTATTCATTTTTTAGTTTCAGTTTGATGTGGTGATATGTAGCATGCTCATTTTTTATTATCTATTCATATGGTTATATGATGCTGATGCTTATGCTCACATTATTTATCAATTATTTTTTATATTGAGAATGTTATGAATTTTTTTCTTTTTATTGATTTGATCCATGTTTGGGAAGTGTTTTGGAAAAACATGTTTTTTTTCAAAAAGGAAAACTGAAGGGGAATATTTTTTTGAAAATTGTATATTTTCAAAGTGGTTTAGTTTTGGAAATTTGTTTAAGTTAGTTTATTATTTTTCATTGGTAAAATCCATTAATAGATTCCCAGTGATATTCTACTGGGATTTTTTCCTCACACCATTCTTGGTCCCTTTTGTATTTTTGAAAATTTCATTTTGTGGGACATAAGTAAAGGTAAGGGTACCATGTACTAGGGTGGATCTTATTGATTACCGTTATCCATTTTTTGTGGAGGAGATATTGTCTCACAGGGATAGACTCAAGTGGAGTCATTTTTGGTATTTTTACCTATTGGCTTGTACTTGGGACTTTTTTGGTATTGCATAATTTATTTTGAGTTTGGTTTGTTTATTTTTGAGATACCATATATATATGTCTTGTTGTGGAATGTTTTTACTTGATGCATATAATTTTTTATGGTATCTTATTAACTTATTATATTGACTATGATGATATTGACATGGTAATCCTATTTTATGGATGGTTCATGCCTGTTTACTAATTTAAAAATCATTCTCAAGTGTGTATTGGTTTTACTTAGTTCATGTCACCATACTGTGGTGATCAAGAATGCGATTTGGTCCATTTGGCGGGCTGACTCTAGTGGAAGGGTAGCTCAACCCTAATTCAGTATGTCACAACTCTATTGGTTATACCTAAAATGTGGGTATCAAGATTGGATGTGTACCTGATACAAGATCAATCGTAAAATCGACCTCTCTCTATAGAGTAATACCAAATAATTAAATTGGTAAAATTTCCGAAAAGTCCTGAACAACCATAAGAATATACACAAGGGAAGAAAACACATCAAGACCATGCATAACAACATATAACACACTCTTGAGATTTAGGTGGGAAGGTCATGTATGACCAGACCTCAGATCCCACCTCCCTAAAACACCTAAGATCTTTTATGGGCAGTGAGGAACACAACATGATGATGATAACAATCAACTATATAATTATTAGAGATAAGTCAATTTTTTTTCCTAATGATGACATTAAATAGGACTAGATCAAGAATAAAGAAGTCCCAGATGAACTCTAAATCAGTGATTGAAAGATAAAAAGACATAAAATGAAACCCCTTCTCTTTCCTCTTTCTAAGTGGAATCATTAAATCTATGACAAAGGTCATGTGTTCCGATAGAAGTTTTAAAACATGTAAATAATGGTCAAATATTAATTATTTGTAGGTAAAAGTATCAAATAAATACGTTTCTATAGATAATTAAACAAAATAGTACCTATCACTGTCTCTAGGAATACGTCAACCTCCATCGAAAAATCATTCACAGTATGAAGATGCTTAACTCCTGTGGCCAGTGGCTGGATCCATGTAGACATTAAAGATTCTGATAGTGCTATAATGGATATTAGAGAAAACAATACATACACATAATTAGGTATATAAATGGTCTGGAAGAACCTATATTAATGGCCATTGTAGCCACAACAACTACCCATATTTTCTGGAATACGACAAGAATGTCGGGTGTGCCCAACCTTGTCACACTGATAACAAGTCAGGGTAACACTTCTGGTTGTAACTGATGGTGTGAAGGAGGTCCACCACTGGGAACCACCTCCACCACTCCTACGATTCTCATTCAACTTCCTATTCTCTCCATAAATTCCACTAAAATTGCCACCAAAGTGGAAGTGAATGGGAAGAATAGTCAATATTTTATGCCATATCCATATTTAGAATCATTGTCCTATCTATAATATTAGCATAGGTATGATGTTTTAGCATAAATACTTGAAATATGATATCTGGTTGAAAACCCTGGAGGTACTTATGAGCTTTCAGCTGGTCATTCATTACCACATCTGGAGAATAATTGTAACACCCCGAGCTTTAACGATACACCTCTCTTTTAAAAATGCAATAGCTTGCATTTTACGCAAGTTCTAGTTCTAACACACCAAGACTAATCAAAATAGCCATTATGAATAGTAATACCCACTTTTTGAAATTATATATATTTTATATTCAATATGGACTTCATTTTTGTATTCGGAATGTTGAAATTAGCCTATGTTGAATTTTTTTTAATTTTATGAGAACTTCCAATTTTTATGAATAGTGAAAAATACATAAAACAAATTTTTTGATCAAAATAATTAATAGTGATAAATTATACTATTGAGTGGTTTTAAAGTATAATTAGAATATATTTTTACTATTTTATCCAATGGTCTTCATTAGAATTAATTTCACTTTGAAATTGGACATAAACAATG
Organism: Viscum album; assembly: GCA_963277665.1. NCBI lineage: Eukaryota > Viridiplantae > Streptophyta > Magnoliopsida > Santalales > Viscaceae > Viscum > Viscum album. The sequence goes on from OY728150.1 coordinate 529,221,653, forward strand.
GTTAATCTTTTGATATATATTATTTCTTAAAAACACGCTATTTGTTGTGACAGTGGGAATTAATTATAAAATTAATTAATGAAACTTATATGTTTAGAATTTTGTAAAATAGACATCATTTTTGGATTCGGAATATCAATTATAGCTTAGGGTGAAATTTTGGCATTGTTATGAAAAACTTCAACTTTTGATGAATAGTGAACCACTAAGTGGTAGTTAAATAACTGATTTTTCGTTTAAATGAAATATTACCACTTCTGTGATTTGATTTTCAAAAATCCGACATACATGGTTTTCATTAGTAAGTAAAATGTGGTTCAATGGGATTAAAATAATTTTTTGGTGAATAGTAACTTTTAAGTTTAATTAATCGCGATTAAAGGTAATTAGTGAAATTTATGGTAAAAATAGTATTATAAAAATATGGAATGACCTTTAAACTTGTCCAAACACTATTGGATGTGTCATGGCCGACCAATACAATCCATGTGTCAACTTGGGGACCCCATGGAGACACTTTGGTAGGAAAAGGACATAAATAACTTTTTATTTAATGTTAAAATAAAAAGGTCACAAACAAGAGTTGTTTTACTAAAACAATTTTTAAATGGGGTCATAAAGTCATATTATTGACTATAAATATTCATTAGAAAGATAAAAAGATTTAATACATCATCATATTTGTTTTATAATTTTTAGACATTAAAAAAATTAAATTATTTATGACACCATGATGATGCAGCGATTACCTCATTAATTAACGATTTAAACAAAATGAAAAGATAATGTAAACTCCAAAGCTTAAACTTGTCCAAAGCCTATTGGATGGGTATATTTCTAACACTTATCACCTTATCCTCGAATTAAAGAAGTGTGGGACCTTTAGAATCCTAAAAGCATTGTATAATAAAGTAATATTTCATTACTTTCCAAGAGTGCCCCTCCTCTCCACTTATAAAAGGCCCCCACCTCTAACACCTTATTCACACTTTCAAGCCATTTGGATCGTCCAACCTATGCCAAAATACTCTCCAAAATTTCCTCCCTTACTCCTAGAATCCTCACTTTGGGCAGAATTCTTGCCAAGGAAGCCTTTGGCTCAAATCAAAAGAGTTAACCGATTTTAAGGTAATGTCTTCTCTTGTGTTATTTTATTTTATTTTTCTTCTCCAACCCCCTAAAATCTTTTTATTCTTTTCTTTTGTAACAAAAACAGTATCCTAAATATACTAGTATGTTGTTATAAGAAGGATTCAATCTACACTTACACACATCTACATCTAATGGTTAAAGAACATACTGTTTCTGTGGATGGCGAATTTCTGTCTCACAAAACGATGATTGTTCAACACTCATATAACACCTTAAAAGGTGGCCATTAAGATGTCACTATATTTATATATGATATATAATATGTTTATGTTTTACTATAGCTTCTGTATTTTTCATTTATGGCATACCTTTATGATTTCTTTTATGGGTAAACGCGATAATTTGATTTTAGGAAGTGCGGACTACCGCCCCCTCAAAGTGATTTGAATCGTTAATGCCATATGTGGGATGTATAAAGGATGGAGTAAATGGTATTATACACTATATTATGCTGTAATTATATTATACCTTTATATAATTATAACATCATTCCATTAAATACAAAATATAAATGAAATTATCGTTAATGCGTACGTACGGCTTACCGTCTCCATGAACGGTGCATTTCATTTCTTACCTCTAAATGTTATGTAATATTATAAATGCATGTATATACTGGATATATATTATATATATGATATCTACATCATGAACATAATTCTGTATATAATGGATATATCACCACATGAACAACTTGTAATTATAAAAATTTTATTTTTGACTCAAGTACCTAAGATCGACAAAATGACCGTTATAAACTTAAATAATTACATAATGTTCATAAAATGGTAATAAGGGATATAAAAGGAATAATGAACATGAAAAATGTTCTTAAGTAAATAAAAATTAACTCTAGTTTATTATTCAGGAGGTTAAAGAACGGTCGGGTCAGGACATGACGCAAGGTAAGGGAACTTCTTAACCCAATTTCCATTCTTTGGGTTAATCTCATACTTTCAAATTATGTCATGATACTATTATGTACTATCTTTTATTTATACTATATTTATGTGTACATATAGTGAATACACATAATAGATATATTTTATTTAAAAATGATCTTTTAAGGGACTTCGTCTCAATCTCCATTCATTGAGGCATATTTTGTTTTATACACATACTTCTTTTATACGGTGTATAAACCCCTTTGAATTTTACGTTTATCCAAAAAGAATCTTTTTTTATATGAAGCATTTTACTAAACGACAAAAGGGAATGTTTTTGTCGTACTTATGCGGTGACAACGACTTCTCCTCCGTCGTGACCATTATTTGAGTTTCGGCTTCCTTTACAAGCCATAACTTTTTAAAATGAAAAATAAATACAAAGATTTAATTTTCTTTAATTTTGGTATTGAAAATGGTTTTGAAAGTGTTTTTATTACATCAATGTGTTATATTGATATCTTGTGATTGAAGTGTGGGAATCTTATGTTTCCTTTATTCATGTTTTATGTGATAAAATTATGTTAGGGTTTATGATATGTTTAAACCTGTTCATATGAGGAATGCATTGGACTTAATAAGTGACGGGTGGAGCCCGCTATAGCTCCTCGATGCATCGGTAGGTCTCATGAGAAAAACTAGTGTCTTGGCACGAGGCCTTGAAAGAAATCTTATTTTTGGTCTTGGCACGAGGCCTTGACTATGTGGTTATGATAGTCTGGCATTATGCATTCCATCATTATGATAGTGGTTATTGATATTGCATGGGATTATTAGACTAGTAGAATATCCATGTGAGTAAGTAAATGGCATTATTTAATTTTATTTTTTCCATATCATGTTGAAGTTAAAGTTTAAAAAGGATTTTGTTTTAGTTATACATTTCCTTAAATGTTAATGTTTATTTATGAAATCTTCCGCAATATTGTTATCCTTACTGAGCATCTGAGCTCACCCCTTTCAATGTTTTAATATTTTACAGGATGTGAAGTAGTATTTTATGAATGACCTGCAGGGATAGTTAGAAATGGATATGAGTGTGGACTATGAAGACCATGTTATTGTAGTTTTCTTACTTTAAGATGTAATGAAAGACTTATGAATTTATCTAGTGTTTCCAAGGCTACTAAACTAATCGGTCTTTCAAGACTTGATCATTCGTGATCATGCCAATGTTACGAAGTAATGCACCGACTCTGGGTAGCTGGGGTCAGGGCGTTACAGTTGGTATCAGAGGCGGTTTAGTACTAACCTTAGAAGCTAGATTTAGATAAACTCTGATTAGAGAACATAGCCCAAAGATAGACTTTGAGGATTTTTATAGAAGAACTTCCTAGAATTTTGGTATTATTGAGATTTTGTGAGTTTTTCGAGCAATACATCCTTGTCTGGATACGAGCAGGTAGAGGTGGCTCTGGCACAGATGTACCTAGGGGTAAAACCTGAAAACACCGCATTGAGCTAGACTCGAACGGGAATTGGTGCACGACAACAGGCCTTGCTGCACTCTTGGTTACGACACTCCCGGGGGAAATGCTTAGTATAATTCTCATTTTCAATAGAAAACACTATGAATGGTTATGAGTATATACTTCCTCAAAGAAAACATTTTTATGATTGTGGATTATATTCATAAATAGTTCAATTAGTGTTAAGTGTTTTACAAATATGGAATTATGTATTTTGATTCATAAACTAATCTAGATTATGCCATTTTTTAGAAATGGCGCCTAGTGGAAGGAATGGAAACCGTATCAATGCACTCACTCCATGTAGGCATTTCCCTCCTGATCAAGATAATTATTTTGGATCTGGAGATACAACTGGTACTGATCAAATTATTACCATTCTGGGACAACTCACTCAGGTTATGAATAATAACCTTACTCGTATGGAGCACCCTAATCTGCAACGTGGAGGATCAATGTTATACCGCTTCATGAGGCAAAAACCGCCAACATTTAATGGGGGTACAAATCCATTAGTAGCTGAGCAATGGATAAACTCCTTAGAGAAAATATTCCACGCCCTGGGGAGTAGTGAAAGGGAGAAGGTTGTCATGGCAGTTTATCACCTCACTGGAGATGCTGATCAGTGGTGGTCATTGACTCAAAACACAAAGGAAGATGATGAGGTATCAAATATGGAATGGAGGGAGTTCAAAGAAATTTTCTTAGAAAAATACTTTCCTCATGACCATCGAGCAGATATGGAAAGACAATTTCTGAGTCTGAGACAAAAGGAGGATGAGAATGTCGCAAAGTATGAGGCTAACTTTACAAGGATAACAAGACATGCTGCAGGTTATATACGTAACTCAAGAAGTAAGATTGATCGTTTCTTTGATGGGTTAAAACCGTTTCTCCGTCAAGCTTTAGTATCACAATCTTTCTCAACGTACGAAGATATATTCTAATGTTCTATCAAGACGGAATAGGAATTCTCTAAGTCTTATGACAACAAAGTAAAGCAAGAGAAGAAGAGAACGGTGGAACAAGAGACAGATAAAGGGAAAAAGGGAAAGAAAGATTTTCCATTATGTGATAATTTTGGGAAGAATCACCCTGGTACTTGCCTAAAAGGAATGAGAGTTTGTTATAAATGTGGAGAAAAAGGTCACCAGGCTTGTGATTGCAAGGGAAAGAAAGAGGCTATCAATTTGGAATGCTACAATTGTTGGGAAATGGGGCATTATGCAAATGAATTTTCTAAGCGTCAGGGAAACTTACCTCAGAAAAGGACAAGGGATCAAGGAAAATCTTATTCTGTTACTACAGTTGAAGAGGAATAATTAATGTATTGGTGCTTTCGTACTCAAGGATTATATTCTGGTAATAAGAATAATGTGAATGTACTGCAGTACTCATTGTTTTCGTTAAGGTTTTAATATGAGGAAGGTAATCATATTTTAAGTATGTGACAATAAGAGAAACCTTGCTTTGTTTGGGGAATCTAATGTTACAATTGATTTTGGAATTTAGAGATCTTTTAGAGAAAGTCTGGACAGAGGTATTTTGGATAACTATTCAGGTTGGAATGGATTAAGTTGAACCTTGGATAGTATTGTTTAATGTTAAAACATTTCTGAAGATTATTTTTGGAATATTATAATACTATAGTTTTAGGAAAAGGACAACCTGCAGGGTGGGGCATAACCCGTCACGTCGGACAATGCTGCAGGAATCGAACCCACAACCATAGTGCGACAGGACTTTATTACCTACCACTAGCCTACAGGAAGTCCCTGGTTATTAAAAAATAGTTTTACTAATCTAAATGGTATGTGTTAATATTTGGAACCTTATACAATTAGGATAAAAAGAATATTTTTGAGTTCTATTACCTTTTAGAGTGAAAGATGGGTTTTTCGTAAATTTTTTTTATGAATGAAAGTCTACATGACAAGTATGTATATTCCCTTACGTTCTTAGTAAATCTCCTAAATAAACACCTCAACTTTATCAAAGTTAACTTAAAACAAAAATGTTGTCGGTTAACTTTTCCAACTGGGGATTCAATGATCGTTTAACCAATCACAAGTTTGTGATTTTATTGTGGTTAACTTTCTCCTAATCCAGTTTTCTACAACTCTCCATCAGACCTTGCTGGTTTGTTTTTCTTCCATTTCCATATTTTCATAGAATCCTAGTATGAGCTATCTCAGTGACCTTTGTACTTATCTTTCTTTCTTTTAATGTTATATTCTTATTAACCCTATTTCTGATGTGGGTTTTCCACAAAGGTATTTTCTATTTTCAACCTTTTATTTTCAAAGAAAAATTTCAAATTGCGAGGATGCAATTTATTGAAGGAGGGGAGAATGTAACACCCTGAGCTTTAACGATACGCCTCTCTTTCAATAATGCAATAGCTTGCATTTTACGCAAGTTCGAGTTCTAACACACCGCGAGTAATCAAAATAGCCATTATGAATAGTAACACCCACTTTTTGAAATTATATATATTTTATATTTCAATATGGACTTCATTTTTGTATTCGGAATGTCAAAATTAGCCTATGTTGAATTTTTTGTAATTTTTTGAGAACTTCCAATTTTTATGAATAGTAAAAAATACATAAAACAACTTTTTTGATCAAAATAATTAATAGTGATAAATTATACTATTGAGTGGTTTTAAAGTATAATTAGAATATATTTTTACCATTTTATCCAATGGTTTTCATTAGAATTAATTTCACTTTGAAATTGGACATAAACAATGGTCAATCTTTTGATATATATTGTTTCTTAAAAACACGCTATTTGTTGTGACAACGGGAATTAATTATAAAATTAATTAATTCAACTTATATGTTTTGAATTTTGTAAAATAGACATAATTTTTGGATTCGGAATATCAATTATAGGTTAGGGTGAAATTTTGGCATTGTTATTAAAAACATCAATTTTTGATGAATAGTGAAACCACTAAGTGGTAGTTAAATAACTGATTTTTCGTTTAAATGAAATATTACCACTTCTGTGATCTGATTTTCAAAAATCCAACATACATGGTTGTAATTAGGAAGTAAAATGTGGTTCAATGGAATTAAAATAATTTTTTTGGTGAATAGTAACTTTTAAGTTTAATTAATCACGATTAAAGGTAATTAGTGAAATTTATGGTAAAAATAGTATTATAAAAATATGGAATGACCTTTAAACTTGTCCAAACACTATTGGATGTGTCATGGCCAACCAAGAAAATCCATGGGTCAACTTGGGGACCACATGGAGCCACTTTGGTAGGAAAAAGACATAAATAACTTTTTATTTAATGTTAAAATAAAAAAGGTCACAAACAAGAGTTGTTTTACTAAAACAATTTTTAAATGGGGTTATAAAAGTCATATTATTGACTATAAATATTCATTATAAAGATAAAAAGATTTCCTACATCATAATATTTGTTTTATAATTTTTAGACATTAAATAAATTAAATTATTTATGACACCATGATGATGCAGCGATTACCACATTAATTAACGATTTAAATAAAATGAATAGATAATGTAAAATCCAAGGCATACACTTGTCCAAAGCCTATTGGATGGGTAGATGTTGAACCCTTATCACCTTATCCTAGAATTATAGAAGTGTGGGACCTTTATAATCCGAAAAGCATTGTATAATAAAGTAATATTTCATTACTTTCCAAGAGTGCCCCTCCTCTCCACTTATAAAAGTCCCCCACCTCTAACACCTTATTCACACTTTCAAGCCATTTGGCTCGGCCAAACTCTTCCCAAATACTCTCCAAAATTCCCTCCCTTATTCTTAGAAGCCTCACTTTGGTCAGAATTCTTCCCAAGGAATCCTTTGGCTCAAATCAAAAGAGTTACCCGATTTTAAGGTAATGTCTTCTCTTGTGTTCTTTTATTTTATTTTTCTTCTCCAACCCCCTAAACTCTTTTTATTCTTTTCTTTTGTAAAAACACCAGTATCCTCAATATACTAGGATGTTGTTATAAAAAGGATTCTAGATACACTTACACACATCTACATCTAATGGTTAAAGAACATACTGTTTCTGTGGAAGGTGAATTTCTGCCTCACGAAACGATGATTGTTAAACACTCATATAACACCTTCAAAGGTGGCCATTAAGATGTCAATATATTTATATATGATATATAATATGTTTATGTTTTACTTAAGCTTATTTATTTTTCATTTATGTCATACCTTTATGATTTCCATTATGGGTAAACACGATAATTTCATTTTAGGAAGTGCGGACTACCGCCCCCTCAAAGTGATTTGAATCGTTAATGCCATATGTGGGATGTATAAAGGATGGAGTAAATGTTATTATACATTATATTATACTGGAATTATATTATACCTTTATATAATTATAACATCATTCTTTTAAATATGAAATAGAAATGAAAGTAGCGTTCATGCGTACGTACGGCTTACCGTCTCCATGAACGGTGCATTTCATTTATTACCTATAAATGTTATATAATATTATAAATGCATTTATATACAGGATATATATTATATATATGATATCTACATCATGAACACAATTCTGGATATAATGGATATATCACCACATGAACAACTTGTAATTATAAGAATTTTATTTTTGACTCAAGTACCTAAAATCGACAAAATGACCATTATAAACTTAAATAATTACATAATGTTCATAACATGGTAATAAGGGATATAAAAGGAATAATGAACATGAAAAATGTTCTTAAGTAAATAGAAATTAACTCTAGTTTATTATTCAGGAGGATAAATAACGGTCGAGTCCGGACAGGATGCAAGGTAAGGGAACTTCTTAACCCAATTTCCATTCTTTGGGTTAATCTCCTACTTTCAAATTATGTCATGATACTATTATGTCCTATCTTGTATTTATAATTTCTTTATGTGTACATATAGTGAATACACATAATAGATATATTTTATTTAAAAATGATCTTTTAAGGGACTTCGTCTCAATCTCCATTCATTGAGGCATATTTTGTTTTATACACATACTTCTTTTATACTGTGTATAAACCCCTTTGACTTTTACATTTATCCAAAAAGAATCTTTTTTTATATGAAGCGTTTTACTAAACAACAAAAGGGAATGTTTTTGTTATACGTATGCGGCGACAACGACTTCTCCACCGTCATGACCATTATTTGATTTTCGGCTTCCTTTACAAGCCATAACTTTTTAAAATGAAAAATAAATAAAAAGTTTTAATTTTCTTTAATTTTGGTATTGAAAATGGTATTGAAAGTGTTTTTATTACATCAACGTGTTGTATTGATATCTTGTGATTGAAGTGTGGGAATATTATGTTTCCTTTATTCTTGTTTTATGTAATACAATTATGTTATAGTTTATGATATGTTTAAACCTGTTCATATGAGGAATACATTGGACTTAATAAGTGACGGGTGGAGCCCGCTATAGCTCCTCGATGCATCGGTAGGTCTCATGAGACAAAGTAGTGTCTTGGCACGAGGCCTTGACAAAATCTTATTTGTGGTCTTGGCACTAGGCCTTGACTACATGGTTATGATAGTATCGCATTATGCATTCTATCATTATGAAAGTGGTTATTGATATTGCATGAGATTATTCGACTAGTAGAATATCCATGTGAGTAAGTAAATGGAATTATTTAATTTTATTTTTTCCATATCATGCTGAAGTTCAAGTTTAAAAAGGCTTTTGTTTTAGTTATACGTTGCCTTAAATGTTAATGTTTATTTATGAAAGCTTCTGCAATATTGTTATCCTTACTGAGCATCTGAGCTCACCCCTTTCAATGTTTTAATATTTTCCAGAATGTGAAGAAGTATTTTATGAATGACCTGCAGGGATAGTCAGAAAGGGATATGAGTGTGGACTATGAAGACCATGTTATTATTGTTTTTTTTACTTTAATATGTAATGAAAGACTTATGAATGTATCTAGTGTTTCCAAGGATACTAAACTAATCGGTCTTTCAAGACTTGATCATTCGTGATCATGCCAATGTTACGAAGTAATGCACCGACTCTGGGTAGCTGGGGTCGGGGCGTTACAATAATAAACCAACTCTTTGAACTGATTATAGAACTCCGATAGCAAGCACTCTCCCTATTACAAGTAGAGGAACTCCAAAGCTTTTCCCATCACTAGATACACTAGTAAAAACTGTTGAAAGAAGATAATTTTGAAACCATTCATGTCCAACCAAACATTCCAATATTTTTGTACCATATAATCCCACCATTACTTATTGGAAACCTCATGGTTGAATGATGCACACTTTAATTTTATATTATCAGGTGTATCCTGGATGTTGAAGATCTGATCAATTTAATCTATCTAGTCCACCACATCTTGGGGATCATTAGTACCCTAAAAGGATGGTGTTTTATCATATAATAACTCTCTAGATTGATCCAAATCTACTACAATTACTGGACACACCTCAAAAACTATGTTCTGGACTTGAGGTATATTTAGTTCTATAACATGAAACAATCGCATGATATCCTTTATAAAATTCTGATATAGATATGGATTCCATTGAGGAGCATCTACTGCACCCTCGTGTGGAACCTATGGAAGACATATCAAAGGAATATCACTAAAAATTGAAAATAGAATAAATGATCATACAATCAGAATATTTTCAGTTCTAACTAGAAAACCATAATAAAAAACTAATATTAATATCACTAACTAAAATTAAGAGACACACTTCCCAACATCCCATTGAAACTTGAGTCTTGTAACACCCCGAGATTTTATGAAAAATATTATTTTAATTTCATTAATGTCTTGTGTTGTATTCTACACCAAGATTACCTTGTTCTATACGCAACACCGTATTAGCTTGCAGTATACGCAACACTATTCTTGGACCGTGTTACACACAATTTTGATAAGAGTTATTCTACACAACATTGAGTATATATATATATATATATATTAAATGTATAAATGAAATATGGCTGGATTTTGTTATACGAAACAACGAAGGATTATTTCACAACACGCAACCCTGACTTGGCTTGCATTACACGCAATCGCGACCTTCCACGATAGCGTGTGTTGTACGCAACACCAAGTTTCGATAAAAAACGATATGCTATTAAGATATTATTAAAACTAGCCGTTATGAATAGTAATAACCACTTTTTGAAATTTTGTAAATTTTATTTCTCAAAATGGACTTCATTTATGGATTCAGAGTATCGAATTTAGCCTAAGGTGAAATTTTGGTACTTTTCGGATAACTTTCATATTCTGATGAATAGTGAAAATAACTAAATTTTAATTAAAAACAAATTTTTTAATTGAAATAATTAATAGTGATAAATTTTTAATTTGAGTGGTTTTAAAGTATATTTAGAATATATTTTTACAATTTAATACAATTTTGGTCATTGGATGTAATTTCACATTTAAACCAGTTATAAACAAGTGTCAATCTTTTGATAGTTATTATCTCTTAAAAACACACTATTTGTTGTGACAGCGGAAATTAATTATAAAATTAATTAATGCAACTTATATGTTGGGAATTTTGTAAAATAGAAATCATTTTTGAATTCGGAATATCAATTATAGCTTAGGGTGAAATTTTGGCATTTTTCTGAAAAACTTCAATTTTTGATGAATAGTGAAACCACTAAGTGGTAGGTTAAAAACTGAATTTTGCATAAAACTTAATTTTACCGCTTCTGTGAATGGAATTTCGAAAATCCGACAGACACAGTTGATATCAGTAAGTAAAATGTGGTTCAATGAGATAAAAATAATTTTTTGGTGAATAGTAACTTTTTACTTTTTTTTTACCACGGTTAATAGTAAATAGGGTAACTAAGGGTGAATATGATATTACTATTACCCTAACACATGTCCTAATTATATTTGATAAGTGTAATTCGACCAAAAACAACCTTATGAATATAATATGACCATTTAGGCCCACTTGGGTTAGATTAGGACATTTATTATTAATTTATTTAAAGAAGGGTTAAAATAGTTAAAATCAAAGTTTAATAAGTAAATCATTTTTAATACGGGGTTATACATAAGATACATTCGACTATAAATATTCATTAAAAATATAAAAAGATTTCCTACATAATGGTATTTTATTTATAATTTTTAGACATTAAATAATTTAATTTATTTATGACACAATGATGATGCAGTAATTATCTTATTTATGAAATATTGACATAATTAATGTTATAAACACCAAAATAAATGTAATTTGAGACTTTTTATGAATTAAACTAATTTTCTAGGTTATTAGGATATATTAGTGTTGATTTAATCAACTTGGTTCGAACATATAATTCTGTTATTACTTTCACAAAAATCATATATCAAATAGTGTCAAAATTGACACAGAATAGTATTTAAATCAAATATTATATTATTAATTGTTATTTTATTCCTAAAAATCTAAGGTTCGGCCAAATGACTTAGATTAGGATATATATATTAATAATAAACAATTTGGGGTTCGTTTGGCATGTTATAGTAAGTGTATTAACCATATAGTGAAAGAAAACAAAAAGACACGGTAAAAGTTAAATTATTTAACTTAGAGTTAAATCTAATTGATAAGGTTAAAATAATTCCCTAAACTTGTCTAAATCCTATTGGTTGATAGTATTTTGACCCATCCCCACTTTAGCTTCTATATAAGACCCTTTGGAACCATTATAAACTGATTTTGACTTTAATATAAAATAATATTTTGAGATATTCCTAAGGTGCCCCTCTCCTCCCTTATAAAAGAGCACCTCCTCCCCGTCCTCCTCACACCAATTTGAGCACTCAATCTTGGACAAACCCTGCCATTTTCTCCTCTCAACTTCCCTAGAATAATCCTAGAGGTCCTGGTCTTCTTCAAAGACCAATCTTAGTTCCCTAAGTGGAGGATTCAAAGAGGCGTTCCAAAGAAGAGGTAATATCCATTACCGATCTTTTCAATTTATTTCTTCTTCAACTTCTTCTTCTTTAGTTGTTTCATGATAAAGTAATAAAATCAGTATTTCTTATATACTGATATGTTATTTTAAATATGAAACAAATCTAATTAACCTTCTATCCATCCTACGGAAAAAGGAAATCACCGCGCGTGCGTACGTACGAAATACCGTCTCCACACCGTGGTGTAATCTATTTTCTGCCACCACCTTAATTGGATGGGTATAAAGGTGTAATGAGTAACTATATATGATTATTATAAAGTGATATTGATACTGAAATAGTATACATACACTTCAACACAATTCCACGACCATGGGAACGATATCATCGCTCGTGCGTACGTACGGACTACCGTCTCCACGACGCGATGAGATTCATTCTCAATGATTAACCATTCATGAATGATTATAAAGTATATATAATAAGTACTAATGAAATATATGACCTAATAATGATACTGGAATTATTTATATTTATATGTATGTCATCTACTTAATTCTATTCAATTCAATAAGGAAACGAAAACAGCGTTCATGCGTACGTACGGACTACCGTCTCCATGAATGGTGTATTTCTTTCCATTTATTGATTTATTATATATGTATATTCTGAATATATATATATAAATCATGGTTTATATTCTGGAATTATTTAATCATGATCTATGTAATCATATGAATAATTACAAGTTAAAAACACGAACGACAAATGAGACGATTTTACCCAAAACGCTACTTTAACATGAATTTACAAAAGAACGGGTAATATAAAGTCATAAGTGGACCATATATGATATAATAACAATGAATATGATTCTGGAATAAGTCAATAACAATATTTAAATCATTATACAGGAGTTTCAGACACTTACAAAGCAAGTCGGATCTAAGGTAAGGGAAATATCACAATCTCATTTTTACCCGAGATTGTTTATACTTTGGCATTTACTGGGGTGTATTTTATCATCCACATCCATGTTTCCTCAATATGTAATATTATTTCCATACACCTAAAATTGTTTAAATCCAATTTTACCCTTCGGTGAATTTTTAGTAAAGGATATGAAAGGAATCTTTTGTCGTTTTTCGTACGAGGTACTTTTTGACTTTTCCGACAAAAGTACGAAGAATGTTTTTTTAACTTATACGGCATGAATGGATTTTTAAAAAATTATTTCCAAGAATCTTCCTTTACAAGTTTTCATGTTTATTTTAATCAACTTCTTTTATTTTAAAGTCGCATGACATGTTATGAAAGGAAAAATGTTTTTGAAGTAGAAAGGATATTTTCCTCAAGAATGGAGTTCAAGTATTTTATCAAAATTATTTTCCATCTAAGATAATAAAAGGGTTCTGTTTTTATCCCTATTATTACATGGATTTGATTATGTTGTGATGGAAATATTTTTATGAATTCCTTTATCTTATATGAATTGTTTTATGATGTCATGTTGTTTAAGAATTCCATTTTTATTACATGGGTTACGCTATGATGTATGGTTTATGATTATGTCGCACACATAAGAAAGGATTCATTATAAGATGGGTGGGACCTATATCTCCCTCCAATGCATTGGGTAAAGATTTTATATCTCATGAGATAGACATGACTGGAATGGTAGGTTATACCGGTTTAGTGAAACAGGACTGAAACGAGGGTGACTCGGTTCAGAAAGGGACTTTGTCCACTAAGATAGTCTTGGCAATGAGTCTTGACTAACAAGAAATGATTCTCTATTATTATGTGTGTATGCCACAAAGTTTCATGTTTTAAGTTATGATTATTGGGATTTCATTTCACTACTATGATTTATCCCATGTTATGAAATTATGCTCTCTTTTGCAGGTTAATATTTCCAAAAGTTATGTTCTTATGAATATGATGTGATTGATTTTTATTTTGTTTACCCTTACTGAGCATTTGAGCTCACCCTTTTATGTTTTATTTTCCCCAGGATATAAAGAAAGGTTTTAGGTAAAGAAAAGGGAAGATATTTATGGGAGATATTGGAGATCTTTCACCACGATTAGAAGATTACGTTCCGAGTTTCCAAAGACACTAAACAATTACGATCCTTGTGTGTGTGTTTTTGTTATGTACTAAGTATTCCACAAAAGTAATGTAATGTCCATGTACGTCAAGATACGTGTCTCTACAGTTGGTATCAGAGGAAAGGTTTAGTCAACCTTTGGAAAATAGGACGCGAAAACGTTAGTGAGATCCCTAGAGATATTTCTAAGGTATGTCTAGGGATGTCCCTAAGGATAAGTATACATATAGGATATAGTCCTAGCACTATGGTAACGATATTAGAATTTAACCTAAGATGTTATATATTGATGTTACTCCCCCTTTATTATGATTTTTGCATCTCACACTATTCTTTTTGGGTTTTAGAAAATGGCTGGAAACAAGGTGATTCACGATAATGGAGGATATGCTGGACAATGGAATGATATTTTTCATGAGCAAACAAATGAAATGGGATTTGGAAGTCCAAAAATCATTATTATACCGAATTAGAAATCTCATAATATGATCCATAAAGTAAAATTTGGTAAGTTTCCCGACTCGGCTAATAAGAGAAAGATGGAGTTTCACGATGATCATAGAGGAAAGAAAGTTCAATTTCCCCTATGTAAATCATGTGGGAAGAGGCATCAAGGAGAATGTTTCAAAGGAACTGTAAGATGCTTTGGGTGTGGAAAATAAGGACACAAAGCAAGTAAGTGCAAAGGAAAAGGTTCAGTTAACACCATGGATGAGGATAATGGTATTTCTATGACATCAACAATGGTTAAATGTTTTAAATGTGGAATGTACGGGCATTATGCAAACCAATGCCCTAAGGGAAAGTCTCATGAAGAGAATCAGTATGGTCGTATGGGAAGTATTTATGTTGATGATGATGAAGAGACTACAAATGATATGTGAGATGAAAGAATTGTTGAATCTCGGTCAATGGTTTAAGAAGGTAGTGGAATGATTACATGTTTATCAAGTGTAATGTTGTATAAGTAATCTCATGGTACTATGGAATAAAGAGACATCTAAGGATTGTTACACTATTGTCTTTCCTAAGTTTTTAAAGTGTATGATTAATGGTACAAGTAACCATGAAATGTTATTCAGATATTTTTTGGAAAGTGGATGATATGTGCATAATGAAGTGATAAAGAGAAAATGAAATGTTTGACAGTATTCATGAGCTCATGATTGATATAAGGACTAAGTGATATGATGGTTTGTTTATAAAGAATTTCGAGGATTTTGGTTTGTGGAAAGTGTTAACTTTTAACTGCATTCATGTTTTCACTAAGGTTCAATGGAATACATGATTAAGGCCTTTGAATGATTGGAATGTGACCAACAAGATAGGAATGCAGTATTACGATATATGGGGATCAACGATGGTATTAAATCTTTGGTAATCGTTTTCACTATGTTATGAGAGTGGACCGAAGTATTTTAGATAAGCCTAAAGATTGGAATGGATCATGTTGGACATAAGTTAGTATTGTTTAAGGATAGAACTTTTTTTGATATTATTGATGGGATGTTATAGTAATGTAGTTTTAGAAAAAGGACAACCTGCAGGACAGGCGACAACCCATCGCGTTGGACAAGGCTGTGGGAATCGAACCCACAACCGAAGTGCGACTGGCCTTTATCGCCTACCACTAGCCTACAGGAAGTCCCTGGTTAGTAGAAACTAGTTTTATTTTATTAAGCGGTATGATATATGAAGTATAAGTTCATTTTTGGAACCATATACGATTAACCATAAGATGGACTTATAACTTTTTCTAACCTTTTGTTTGAAAGAGATGGAATGACCCATCATTTTATCGCATGATCTGCTAAAACTTCATGAATAAAAAATTCAACTTCATTTATTTAAGAGATGAAGTGGAAATTGTTCAAGGCACGAACAACAGTGAGATTGTACCAAAATAAAGTAAGTATTTATTCTAATTCAAATTCTTCAACTTTAGGGAAACGATATTGAAAACCAAAAATGTTGTCCTAGTGCTCTTATATCTGATTAATCAGATGGTACCTTAGATCATCACAAATTTATGGATTTGTGATTGTTGGCTTTTCCATAGCCATGTCTTCTACCATTCTCCATCAGACCATGATGGTTAGATTTCTCTTCCATGTCCATATTTTCACCTATGTTCTCCTATGTGGATACCCAGTGATTAGTTAACTTGGGTAACCATTACGTTTTATACTTTAGTTTTTAAAGATAAGTTTTGGTATTCCTTTTTACGATGTGGGTTTCTATCAAAGAAACTTTCAAATAGTAAACCATTTATAACCCCGACGAATTTCGAGGGCGAAATTCATTTTAAGGGGGGTAGAATGTAACACCCCGAGATTTTATGAAAAATATTATTTTAATTTCATTAATATCTTGTGTTGTATTCTACACCAAGATTACCTTGTGCTATACGAAACACTGTATTAGCTTGAAGTATACGCAACACTATTCTTGGACCGTGTTACACACAATTTTGATAAGAGTTATTCTACGCAACATTGAGTATATATATATATATATATATTAAATGTATAAATGAAATATGGTTGGATTCTGTTATACGAAACAACGAAGGATTCTTTCACAACACGTAACCCTGACTTGGCTTGCATTACACGCAATCGCGACCTTCCATGATAGCGTGTGTTGTACGCAACACCAAGTTTCGATAAACAACGATATGCTATTAAGATATTATTAAAACTAGCCGTTATGAATAGTAATAACCACTTTTTGAAATTTTGTAAATTTTATTTTTCAAAATGGACTTCAATTATGGATTCGGAGTATTGAATTTATCCTAAGGTGAAATTTTGGTACTTTTCGGATAACTTTCATATTCTCATGAATAGTGAAAATTACTAAATTTTAATTAAAAAGAACTTTTTTAATCGAAATAATTAATAGTGATAAATTATTAATTTGAGTGGTTTTAAATTATATTTAGAATATATTTTTACAATTTAATACAATGTTGGTCATTGGATGTAATTTCACATTTAAACCAGTTATAAACAAGTGTCAATCTTTTGATAGTTATTATCTCTTAAAAACACGCTATTTGTTGTGACATCGGAAATTAATTATAAAATTAATTAATGCAACTTATATGTTGGAAATTTTGTAAAATAGAAATAATTTTTGAATTAGGAATATCAATTATAGCTTAGGGTGAAAGTTTGGCATTTTTCTGAAAAACTTCAATTTTTGATGAATAGTGAAACCACTAAGTGGTAGGTTAAAAACTGAATTTTTCATAAAAATTAATTTTACCGCTTCTGTGAATGGAATTTCGAAAATCCGGCAGACACGGTTGATATCAGTAAGTAAAATGTGATTCAATGAGATAAAAATAAATTTTTGGTGAATCGTAACTTTTTACTTTTTTTTACCGCGGTTAATAGTAAATAGGGTAACTAAGGGTGAATATGATATTACTATTACCCTAAAACATGCCCTAATTATATTGGATAAGTTTAATTCGACCAAAAACAACCTTATGAATATAATATGACCATTTAGGCCCACTTGGGATAGATTAGGACATTTATTATTAATTTATTTAAAGAAGGGTTAAAATAGTTAAAATCAAAGTTTAATAAGTAAATCATTTTTAATATGGGGTTATACATAATATAAATTCGAATATAAATATTAATTAGATAGCCAAAATATTTCCTACATAATGGTATTTTATTTATAATTTTTAGACATTAAATAATTTAATTTATTTATGACACAATGATGATGCAGTAATTATCTTATTTATGAAATATTGACATAATTGATGTTATAAACACCAAAATAAATGTAATTTGAGACTTTTTATGAATTAAAATAATTTTCTAGGTTATTATGATATATTAGTGTTGATTTAAGCAACTTGGTTCGAACATATAATTCTGTTATGACTTTCACAAAAATCATATATCAAATAGTGTCAAAATTGACACAAAATAGTTTTTAAATCAAATATTATATTATTAATTGTTATTTTATTCCTAAAAATATAAGGTTCGGCCAAATGACTTATATAAGGATATATATATTAATAATAAACAATTTGGGGTTCTTTTGGCATGTTATATTAAGTGTATTAACCATATAGTGAAAGAAAACAAAAAGACACGGTAAAAGTTAAATTATTTAACTTAGAGTTAAATCTAATTGATAAGGTTAAAATAATACCCTAAACTTGTCTAAATCCTATTGGTTGATAGGATTTAGACCCATAACCACTTTAGCTTCGAAATAAGACCCTTTGGAACCATTATAAACCGATTTTGACTTTAATATAAAATAATATTTTGAGATATTCCTAAGGTGCCCCTCTCCTCCCTTATAAAAGGGAACCTCCTCCCCCTCCTCCTCACACCAATTTGAGCACTCAATCTCGGCCAACCCCTGCCATTTTCTCCTCTCCACTTCCCTAGAATAATCCTAGAGGTCCTGGTCTTCTTCAAAGACCAATCTTAGTTCCCTAAGTGGAGGATTCAAAGAGGCGTTCCAAAGAAGAGGTAATATCCATTACCGATCTTTTCAATTTCTTTCTTCTTCAACTTCTTCTTATTTAGTTGTTTCATGATAAAGTAATAACATAAGTATTTATTATATACTTATATGCTATTATAAATATGAAACAAATCTAATTAACCTTCTATCCATCCTACGGAAAAAGGAAATCACCGCGCGTGCGTACGTACAGAATACCATCTCCACGCCGTGGTGTAATCTATTTTCCGCCACCACCTTAATTGGATGGGTATAAAGGTGTAATGAGTAACTATATATGATTATTATAAAGTGATATTGATACTTAAATAGTATACATACACTTCAACACAATTCCACGACCATGGGAACGATATCATCGCTCGTGCGTACGTACGGACTACCGTCTCCATGACGCGATGAGATTCATTCTCAATGATTAACCATTAATGAATGATTATAAAGTATATATAATAAGTACTAATGAAATATATGACCTAATAATGATACTGGAATTATTTATGTTTATATGTATGTCATCTACTTAATTCTATTCAATTCAATAAGGAAACGAAAACAGCGTTCATGCGTACGTACGGACTACCGTCTCCATGAACGGTGTATTTATTTTCATTTATTGATTTATTATATATGTATATTCTGAATATATATATATATAAATCATGTTTTATATTCTGGAATTATTTAATCATGATCTAAGTAATCATATGAATAATTACAAGTTAAAAACACGAACGACAAATGAGACGATTTTACCCAAAACACTACATTAACATGAATTTACAAAAGAACGGGTAATATAAAGTCATAAGTGGACCATATATGATATAAAGTCAATAACATGATTTCAATCATTATACAGGAGGTTCAGACACTTACAAAGCAAGTCGGACCTAAGGTAAGGGAAATATCACAATCTCATTTTTATCCGATATTGTTTATACTTTGGCATTTACTGGGGTGTGTTTTATGATCCACATCCATGTTTCCTCAATATGTAATATTATTTCCATCCACCTAAAATTGTTTAAATCCAATTTTACCCTTCGGTGAATTTTTAGTAAAGGATATGAAAGGAATCTTTTGTCGTTTTTCATACGAGGTACTTTTTGACTTTTCCGACAAAATTAAGAAGAATGTTTTTTTAACTTATACGGAATGAATGAATTTTTAAAACATTATTTCCAAGAATCTTCCTTTACAAGTTTTCAAGTTTATTTTTAATCAACTTCTTTTATTTTAATGTCGTATGACATGTTATGAAAGGAAAAATGTTTTTGAAGTATAAAGGATATTTTCCTCAAGAATGGAGTTCAAGTATTTTATCAAAATTATTTTCCATCTAAGATAATAAAAGGGTTCTGTTTTTATCCCTATTATTACATGGATTTGATTATGTTGTGATGGAAATATTTTTATGAATTCCTTTATCTTATATTAATTGTTTTATGATGTCATGTTGTTTAAGAATTCCATTTTTATTACATGGGTTACGCTATGATGTATGGTTTATGATTATGTGGTACACATAAGAAAGGATTCATTATAAGATGGGTGGGACCTATATCTCCCTCCAATGCATTGGGTAAATATTTTATATCTCATGAGATAGACATTAATGGAATGGTAGGTTATACCGGTTCAGTGAAACAGGACTGAAACGAGGGTGACTCGGTTCAGAAAGGTACTTTGTCCACTAAGATAGTCTTGGCAATGAGTCTTGACTAACAAGAAATGATTCTCTATGATTATGTGTGTATGCCACAAAGTTTGATGTTTTAAGTTATGATTGTTGGGATTTCATTTCACTACTATGATTTATCCCATGTTATGAAATTATGCTCTCTTTTGGAGGTTAAGATTTCCAAAACTTATGTTCTTATGAATATGATGTGATTGATTTTTATTTTGTTTACCCTTACTGAGCATTTGAACTCACCCTTTTATGTTTTCTTTTCCCCAGGATATAAAGAAAGGTTTTAGGTAAAAAAAGGGAAGATCTTTATGGGAGATATTGGAGATCTTTCACCACGATTAAAAGATTACGTTCCGAGTTTCCAAAGACACTAAACTATTACGATCCTTGTGTGTGTGTTTTTGTTATGTACTAAGTATTCTGCAAAAGTAATGTAATGTCCATGTACGTCAAGATACGGGTCTCTACAAGTCTCATCATGGAAATACCTGTCTAGTCACTCACCAAAACCTGACTCTCAAGTTTGGACATTACTATCTCCCATATATCAACTTCCCAAGAATAATAATATCATCCTTTGATACTAAATTATCACATCTAAACCCTAATAACTTGTCTATCTAGGATCTAATCATAAATATGGTAAGAACCAAAGTTTATTCCCAATCACCACAGGCCAAAAAATAGCATCCATGAATCAAAAAAATTAGAGGGAACAATTTTACCCAATTTGAACAAGATGAAATGGAATATATTTACATAGTAGAAGAAAAAAATAGAAGAAAACCTAGAATAAATATATGAAATAATTGAAAGAATACAACAAAAGTGATACAAATCAAAGTAGTAAAAACAAACCCAATGTAAAAGTCTAATATAAAAGGAAAACTGAAAAAGAAAAATTCTCCGTATGATAATGTGGGAAATCTCCCACCATCTCCCCACAAGCTATCCAAATCCAGCTGCTAGAAAAATCACCGCCTCACTGCAGCTTCTTGACTTTCCCTAAATCAAAAGACATAACCAGTTCTACACACTGCTGAAGGGGTGTGTTGGGTGTGATCTAAATAGACACAGTAGGATCCCACCCAAGTGTTCCATATAAATACTTTATAAAAATAACACCAGTAAGATAATTTAATATAGAACCTAGAATAATAAGGAATACAATAGTTTTATATCAAAATCATAGTAAATATTTCCCATTTTTCCATAGTTCCAAAACAAGTAAGGTTAAAAAAGTTCCAAATAATAGTTTCCATAATCAAATCCAAATACTAAAAAGCCATGCACAATGGTAAACAATCCAAGGATCATAATAGTCTAGAACCACATACTACTCTTACCAAAATAAATGATTAGTGCACTCTCAAGTCCTTATAACACATGACTAAGGAGCACAAGAATACCTCCTGAGTGGATCCCCTAACAATGTCAAGCTAAGTCCATAGAACAATAGGATTAGGGAAAAAAGGAACACCCCATGAGTAAACCCCCCAATAATATATTGGACGATGTCCCCAAGCTACACCTCCCAGCTAAGTACCCAAGGCTTCCCATGTACTATATTTCATAAATTATTTCAAAGGTTTCCACATTTCACAAACAATTTCATAACCCTTTATTCCACAAAAAAACTTTGAAAACGACATTTTCCTTTCCCAAAACCATGGTAAAAACCATATTTTATCAAAATAAATTTACACATGAAAGAAATCAATCCAGTTCATTTATATTTTAGTTTATAAAATAAGAAAAATATAGTTCATCCAACATAGGCTAGAGACAAAACCACCTACCTTAAACTCGGGTCACACACACCTACAATATGATCCACCAACATAAGAAGGAATGAAAATACAACAAAAGAGGCCCTGGAATTGAATATCATATCTTAGAATCAATTCAACAAGAAAATCATACATCATATAAGATAAAACAAAATATACATGATAGGACCTGCACATCGCATCACAACCAACAAAAGGGTCAACCTCTGAGAGATGATTGCACGAAATATCTAGATGAATAAAACAAAATAAAATTATAGGGATGATGAATCCAAAATTAAGTGAAAAACTATTTCTGTGTCCAATGTAAACAAAGAAGCAGAAAGGCCGGTTACCAGGGGGAAGTGGCATAACCTTCATAGATATTAAATGATGAACATAGGAACTCAAAATAAGTGGAGACCACCCAAATATCACCTAGAATTTTATAGGGTTCAAGGATGGGTGAAAAAACTAAATGGCATAAGGTTTAGGTGTGAAACATGATAAAACATACTAGTTTAAAGGATTTTCAGTATAAACACCTCATTTACTTTGTAAGTTTCTCACAACTCATATATGCTAAGAAACATCACCTTTGGTTAAATTTATCCCATTTGTTGATTTTATGATGTAAAAGTGAATCTTAGGGTGTAAAATAAATTAATGGTGTAATAATGATTTTACATCTTTCAAAATTCAGGTTTCATAAACTGTCTTTTGACTAGTGCCAAATGAAGGACTTACATTGTAAGCTAAAACTTACAACATAAAATTATCCAACAAGACGTATGCACCCCATGTTTTGTAGTAACTCCAAAAATAAACTATTATTCCCTCCAAATCAAAGTAAAAATCCCTTAAAAAAGAAATAGATAATACCTTTTTATTTAGGATGTTACACTAACCATAGTGGGATTGGAAGGCAGACCAGAGGGGTTCAAGATTCTCTTTAAAGGGGAGTTATCTTCCTTATCTTATTATTATTACTTCATATGGTTCTATTCTATTGAATATGATATGGATAATACTATTTTTTTTATTATCTTGAACATGAATTTAGAGTAATTTCCACTTGTTTAATTTAAGTTCTTTCCCTTTTTATTTTCCTTTTCTCCATTAATCCCATTTCTCCAATGAAATGATTTATCTAATTCAAACTAAACATGATGTGGTTTGATATTTTGTATTCAATAAAGAGTTGAAAAATTAATTTTGAATCCATTATTTAATCATTTTCAGTTTAATTTATATTATTTATTCTTAGATCATGTCAAGGTATCGAGAGATAAATATTTCAATAAAAAATCATTTATTCATTTAAAAGAGTCTTCTTTTATCAATAATTATTGATATATTTTTTGGTGCAAGGATCTAGAAAAACTCACCAAGTCAAGTGATGGAATTAGTTTTTTGATGACCAAAGAATTAATTTATTTTGTTATCATTTTTGTACTATAATTTGATAATGTGGAGTATATTATGGTTTCAATGAGGAAACACTCGAGAGAGTTTTCTACCAACTAAATGTTGTTTCAATTCATTTTTGTGGAATTTTAAAGATTCAAATTGCATTAAAAACAAGATGTATCAAATTTTTTACATGGTATCATTAAAAATAAAAAATATAATCTATTTTCCATCTCCAAAATTAGCTCCATTTTTTTGACACTGTTAATAAACCACACACTTCCATTTAATTATGAACCCCACTAATCCATGTTATGGTTATCTTCTTGTTGTTTATAATCTCTTAGAAATATGTTAATACCTTAGACCACTCACCTACATTCCCTTGAGTTTATCCTTTCACTACTATACTAGTGTGGGTTTATAAATGATATTTTGATGTTCGTGATGATCTATGGTCCTATCATTGGATTATTTTATTAGATAGTTGTTTCCTACTATCACATCCCACCACACCACCTACCACTATCATCATACACCACTTCCATGGCCTAAAAAATGGAGAGTAAAACTCTATAACAACCTAAAAATTATTATTATAGCTTTATCATGACACAAGGATCATATAAATTTATGTTTTATTTTCACGAATCAATCATTAGTTTCATGAAAAGATATAGAGCGGTTTGAAATCAATGAAACTTATTTCTTATATAAATTTCAATTTGAAATTTATATTCACTTTTTCCAGGTATTTTTAGGTTCATTTGATCATTATATATTCATTAAAATATTATTTGTGTAATAATTCTTCCAGTATTTAACTAATTTTCAATTTAAAAAAAAAATCAAAAAAAAAAACTATCTATGGTATCACTTAAACCATAGTCCATATTTTTTATACAATTAATACCATTTTAAATATTTTTTATTTTTAATATAATGGAGGGGATTTCAAACCCTAAAAAAATCACACACTTAGGCCTCTTAGTGGATTTATCCTTATCCCTGCCCACTAGGATGGATGAAAATTCACTAGACCTACTTTATTACATTATATGTTCTGAAACCCCATGATTATTGGACTATTGAAGGTTCTTTTATTATCATGACCAAAAGTGACTTTAGATTTAATTATATATTTGAATACATTTGATTGTTGTTGTTTTTAACTAAAATCCCTTGATGGAACTACATTTTGTTTTCACTCAAAATAATGCATGCCATTTTTTTATAACCTGTGCATGATGTGCTCTACCATTACAAATACATCATGTGTTCTGATCCACACAATGACTACATCATCCCCTGGGATTGACCCCACCATTAACCCTGATGTGCATCCATGTTGCTCTGTCACAACAATCCCAACACACAATAACTACCTGCCTGCACATCCAAGAAAGAAAAACCTCCTCCTACCCTATAATAGATGATGGACTGGACTGGTCAGTCTATGAGCATTCATACAGACTTCAGATTTAATGTAACGAATCAGTTTGATCCTTATAAAATGTGGAATGTAAAATAAAGGCCATAACACTATCTATATAGGACTCATGAACTTAAATATCATCCCACATACCTAAAAAATTATATATAAAAAATTGATAAAAAATATACAAAATAATTAAGAATTAAAATTGCATCCTAACATAAAATAGCATAAAAAGTTCCAACATCAAAAGTATAAAGTAAAAAAAACTATCCATAGAAATATTCACTCATGTGACACCATTAATGTTCTAATAAATAGGTAAGATGTTCTTTCAATACATTTACATATAACATCTATTTTCAAGTAACTTTATAGAAGTACCAAATAAAACCTTACTAGAGGGAAATGTACAACATATCCTGTATTTAAAACTGTTTACATATAACACATCATTGATGTTGAATAATCAATACATAAGTGAATTTTTTTGACAATAATGAAATTGACCATTTATTTTATAACTTTACGAATAAGTGAAATGAATTCACCACTTCTATTAGAAAAATCAAAGGCATTGAATGAAATTTGTCCATAAAATTAATATGCATCATAGAAAGAGAAAAAAGATACAATCTTAGTTATTTACCTTCATGGAATAAATTACAATGCAAAGATTGAAAATAATAATGTTATTTAGTAAAAAATGAAACATGAAGTCAAAATAGAGGTCATCCGTTCTTAGAATCTATGATTTGATTTTCAGTGAGGCTAAAATTTAATTAATTAAAATAAACACAACAATTGACTAATGTTTTCATTTGTAAAACCATATAATGATTTTGACTATTTTTTTACATTACTTTCATATCTTATTAAAGTTAGTGGATGCCAAGTGTTCTTATATTAATAAAACATAATATCCTTGATGTTTTTTATTACCAGTTTTCTGGCTACCTAATGACAGTCAATTTGCATAATTTCTAATATTTGTTGAACAATTTATTCTACTTGGTTAAAGTTTATTTATTAAAATAATTATATTGGTACAAAAATAATTATGCGAATTTAAGTTTGCTGTGAAGGCCAAGTTTCACCCAAAGTCAATTTTTTTTAAATATTTTAAAATACATCATGGAAGCCTTTATACATTGTGAGACAAAATCTAAGCTTATTGAGGATGAAACTATGACGTTTCCACCATTTATTGAAATTTGTGTCCATGCCTTCCATTATAATTAAAAATTATAAAACATGCTATTTTATGTTTGAATTTACTATTGTTTTCTCACCACTGTTATTTTTTCTCATGTTTTGAATTAGAAATATATTTAACACTCTAAATTATAAACTAAAAATTTTTAAAATAAAAAGGCAACTATATTCAAATCAAGAAACAAAGAAATAAAAATAAAACATTTGACCTATATTTGATAGATTCCATATCATCTCCTTCATGGATATCTATAAAATTACACTCTCTTTTGGATGAAACATTATCCTAAAAATCATGATTGTCATCTTCATCTGTAGTAAAAAAAGTTTATTAGTAGTTATAAAAATGAAAGAATAATATAATTAATATATTAATATATATATATATATATTTTAAGAATATGTATTCCTTTTTAAAATGATAAAAATACATTTAACTAATTTCTATTACACATGACATATAGAACATGATTATCAAACATTAAATATCAATACTTGTTAAAAATATGACCTCTAATACTAAAAGATGATTTAGAATAAAATGTTGTAATTGGAATGCTTAAAATATCATAAGCCATGTGTTCAAGAGATCCAAAGTGATTCTTTTGATATTTTTAGTATTGAAGCATGCCTAGATCCTCAAAAAGGTTTATTTGTAATTTAGGATAACCTAAATGAAGGTATAAATGAGACTTTCCAGTTTTTTTGCATACTAAAACTTATATTTTAGATATTACTATATTAATAAATGAATAAATATGATTAAAAATAAATAAATTTATAAGAAAAAATTTAAATAATACTTATAGAAAAGAAATCCAGGCTGGTAAAAAATTGGCACTTGATATGTTTAGAGGAAGATTTAGATGGTTGAACTTGAAAACTATCACTTTATTCATTGTTAGAATCTTATTTTTTCATAAATTTCATACAATTTTTATAACGAGTTCTTAACATTTAAAACCTTTTCTTCATAAGTAAAAGGATTTATTATTGAATAACAAAACTTTAATAAATCAAGATTCATTATTGAATTGAAAACTACCATAAGAATAATTACAAAACTATATTCAGTCCTATAATTGTTAAATTTATTTTTCATTCTAAAATCTATGTCCTTAATAAGATCATATTTAGTTGTCTTGTTTTCTCTCAGTAAACATTAAATTTTACACACTTTCATGAAGTAAATATTTTATGTTGGATAAGATGTTTCTAATATCAAATTAGTCATCATGTAAAATAGATGTAAAAATGTACATATAATTGATGATCTTTTCCAATCCTCTTTAAATGTGAAATATTGTAGCTACATTGGATAATGACTCAAAGAAAGATCACAAAACACTATTTTTTTTCTTGATATCACTTTTAAAACATAATAAAATTTGAATTCCATATAGTTGACACATCATGAAATAATACAACTTTAGTGTAAACACCACCAACATGCTTAATAGATACTTGAAAATCTTTCATCACACCCTGAAAGATTTAGCATATTTTACACTTTCTAGAATTTTAAAGTGCACATCACTAAATATTTTTAAACCTTCTTGAATTGTAATTTTTAGGATGAGAGAAAAAAATCACATATATATAAAAAGTTCCATCATATAGAATACTATTTTGATTATGAAAAAATTTCTTAAAATATTAGCTCTTTTTATCATTAGATAATGATTGTATAAGGTAAGTGAGAAATTTTATTTTCAATTCCCCATATTTCAAAGAAAAAAAACTTTCTTTTACAAACCAATTAATTTATGAGGAACATCTTTTTTTTAAAAAATATTCTTATTCAACTTTCAATTATTATTAATAGAGAGAGTAGTCAAACATATGTATACTTAATTATTTTCAATAGTCCAACAATCAAAATTTAGGCATTTTTTTTCAAGTTATAGAATCCATTATTTTTTTTAAATTTTAATTCTTAGTAGAATAATATTTCATTACATCATATGTTATGATAATGGATAGGATTTGGGGAGAGGGAGGGATATGAAAGAGAGTGACAGGAGTGGAAATAGATTTGGGGATTTTTTTTTGGGGTGAGTGAGGGATATGAGAGTAAAAATGAGAGAAAAAAATTAGATTAATTGCATATTTTTTATTTTTTAATATGTATGGTTGTGGGATATAATAGATAGATAGATTTGTTTTATTTTTTATTTTATTGAAAAATAAAACCTTTATGGGTTTAACATGACCCAAAAAAATCTAGAGGGTTTATCTATAGGGGTAGTAGGTTTCAAATACCTTGAAATTTGTGGTCCATATTTATAAAGACTTGAATATTAAAATACCAAACTAGAAAAAATACACGGGA
Source organism: Viscum album (assembly GCA_963277665.1). Taxonomy (NCBI): domain Eukaryota; kingdom Viridiplantae; phylum Streptophyta; class Magnoliopsida; order Santalales; family Viscaceae; genus Viscum; species Viscum album. The sequence goes on from OY728150.1 coordinate 529,250,628, forward strand.
TAATAAATAATTTTGCGAGCTTGAGGTTTTTTGACAGCTCTAGCTGTCCCTTGCAACAAGTGGAAAAATTACCAACATCCATAGGAAAAATTACTATGAAATCATATAAAATGCCATAGAACTAGATTAAAGAGCACCATAAAGGAATAAATTTGGATTTTTAACCCCTAAACTTTAAAATCAAATGGGTGTTCCAAACTAATTTGATGCAATATAATTTTAAAAAGGAGTGCAGGTTATGGGCCAATTGGCATGAACCACATATGTCGACTATGTCCCTCATTAACCGACTAACTCTGGTGTGTTAGGTCTTAAAGTGGACCAGATCTCCATTAGTGTGAAGTGTAATTAGAGAAACATATAATTAAATCATATGAGTTCTTATGATGAGAATTGATATCAAAACCCTAGTTATTGAATCTAGAATTACCAACACTCAACTAATTTCCATTGGGGGAAAGTTTAAGTTATTATCCAATTGGAACATGATACATGTGTCAATTGTTCCCCTACCCCTATCTAATTTGAGTACGATGGGTTTTGAGGTGAGTCTGTTCCCTATGGGTGAGTAGAGAAATTGGAGAAACATCTAATTAAATCATAGGCATTCTAATAAGGGGACTCAAACCCACAACCCCCTGAATTTTAGGTCTATTCCATTAAAGAATTTATAGAAGTTTTGATGTTTCTAAAATATCTCTTTAGATAACCTTAATCTGTACATCATATTGAAATCAATCTAATAGCATTATAATTTACACTATTCATATTTTAATATATGTTACCTCCCTAGAATGAATTGAAAATATAAAAATAGATTAAGTGATAAAATTTAATATCCTAAAATAATTAAATTTTTTTTTGTGATCCAAGGAACCATACATCAGTATTTTTTGATTCCTTGAAAACCCATACATATTATCTCATTAAGGATACCTTAATCTCAAGCACAATTTGTGGCTATGGTTTTTGTCAATGAATTGCACTGAATATGGATATATATATATTATTTTAAATTTAAATGTTTTTTTAATAGTAATAATAATATTTTTTAACTCTTCCTTAATTTCAAAAATATTCAAATGATTTTGGAAAATCCTCAAGATTTAACCAAACTAAAAACTCATCATTAAGAATTTAGTAAAACATCCCATGTTAGAATCACAAACTCTAACAAATGATAACATCAAAATTTTCACCTTTTATAATTAATTAATCAATAACCTAAAAATATGTTATTCCCAAATCACTGTCATCCAGTCAACCCAACCAACATTCCTTAACATCAGAACAAGGACACCAAAATGACCCCAAAATACCATCACCACCAAGATATGTCTCTAGATTTAGAAACTGACACATAATAGTCACACACCTAGACCTCACACCTACCTGAACATTAATGATACACTCACAAAAAACAACCAAAGTGAAACATGCAATGAAGCAGAAAGAAAAGAAAAATAAAGAAATATAGGGAATTAACATGGATGGTCCAAATACATAATCCATGGGAAAAAAACTTCACTATAGAGTATACATATTAAAATTAATGATTCAAAACCAAATATAATGTTTATAGAAGATTATCATAAGTAAATCACTCTTATCATACTCACTTAGGTATAAGTGACCCTAACCCAAACACATTTAACCACAATCATCCAGTAATCCCAATTAAATCACTAAATAGTCTTCACAATCCATATGGCCAGTGAATCAAATATTTTCATTCATTGAATATTTTGATAAATAGAGACAAATTCCCTAAATATACTTCCAAGAGAATAATGTCCATTTCTGGAGACTTTATAGAATGCCTCTAAATCTCTTAATCAAAACTCATGAATTCAAGGAGTGATCTACCTCATATTATAATATTGAACTATCTGAAATATTCTCACATGGTTTTGAATAAGATAATAAATGGGTAATTAACTTGTCAAAATAAATAATAAACCTTTGATTATAAATAATTTTCATCATAAATTCAATAACTCAAATTCAACTCCATACATGTCTTTGTCACTAAAATAAGAATCCAACTGCATATTAAACCAAGAATAAAATTATCTCTATCAGATGAATAAAATTTGAAAAAAATTGGAAAATTTTAAATAATTAACAATAAATAAATTATCAAAATAGTATAATAATAGGTCAAGGAAGTTGAAAGGATTAAAATAAAACATTTGGTTTATACTTTGGGGATTCTATGAATCCAAACATGTCCTAAAATGTTTTAGACAATATAAGGGCACTGCATGGAACACAAAATGGATTCTATTTATGTTCAAATGAATCTCTAGTCAAAATATGAACTTTAATCTCCTTATTATTTTTTATTAATGTTTTTCCTCAATTTTTAGGATTATTTAGTTCAAATATTTGATATATAGGTATTTTAGCGCATGGAACATGGTTAGCCCACCCAGATAGTATTAACCGTGAGGAAACCATGAATTTATTTTCAAATTTAATAGACACATTTTTCATTGTTAGGGAATTGTTTTATAAACCATGAAACCAAAATGTGCATCTATTCAAGTTAGTCTAGTGGGGGTGCATGATTGGTGAATGATATAACAAACCGTGCTGTCAAACTATGAGTCACACTCATATTCCATAAATACCTAAAATTATTATTATACATTAAAACAATGTGAAACTAACTCGGCACTCTCTTTCTACATTGAGTCAAGATAGATGAGAGGGGTCTCCTATGAAACCCCCTTAGTACATTAATTTTTAAGGATTTATTATTCAATTTATTAGTGGTTACTTACAAGGTAAGGATTTATTTTCTTCCTCCTATTCATATCCTCTTATTTTATCTTCTCCATTGCCTTAGTTCATCTCTTTCCAAAATCTAGTGTATGGTTTGGTCATAATGATTTGTGATAATTGATGTTAGGGTGTGTGGTTGGTTTATTTGGATATGTTCCTTCAATGTTTTATAGTTTACTAACATATGTAATTTGATTAAGGTAGGTTTCCCCATTCCTTTTATTTCTAAATAATACCATGATATTCTTGTAATTTTTTTAATTTCATTTAAATTTAATTTGTCATATCATTGGATTTATAAATTGGTTTTAAAAGTATTATGGGATGAAAATTTATTTTCAAAGGGATTTCCATGGTTCTTGATACTTACGTATTCTTGTGAAAAGTATATGTATACCATATGTTCACTAAAATTCCTTATTTTACCTTTTAAAGTATTATGTTATTTTAAATGTTTTTGAACTTTAATATTTAATATATATTGGTTCTTGAGGTTTTGGTTATTTTATATAGTGGTTTTTTATTTTAGTGTGTGATTTAAATTATGTTCATTCACTTGTTCCTTTCATACTATATACAAATGTCTATATATATATGCATGTGGATATGTCCATATTTATATATGTATATATTTTTGTATATATATATATATATATGTGTGTGTGTGTGTGTGTGCCCCTGTACGTAGGTATATGTGTATATAAATTTCACAGGATTATATATCTAATACTCATGTTCTCAAAATTATCTCTTGGTGTCCAAAATGATTCTAAATGAGATTTACAAGGATTATTTCTGTAAATACTAAAATATAGAATCATTAGGAACTCTAATTATTTATTTTTGAAAAAATAATCATTTTCTAAAATAATTATCATTAGTTTGGAATAAAAAGGCATGTTTGGTACCTTTAAATAGTTTTTCATAAAAGTTTTCACCTCTATCTAATAAATATATTATGATTAAATTAATATGTTATTGTCTAATTATAGAGATGGAAATCACAAGGGTAGGTGTTGGTAGGTGGGAATAGAATATTCATTTTCCATATATTAATTAGTGATTGACATTTCATATTGAAGGTATACAACACCACACATTATTATTATCATGGTGATCCTAAGGGTTTTAGTGAGGGATGGGTGATGATTACTCTCTAGTACTAATTTCATGGATTAGATCATCAATGATATTAGAGGTAATTGGGGAGTTCCACCGATGTGGCTATTTAAGACAATTTAGCTGATTATAGACATAGAAATGCATTGATAATATGAATAATGGTTCTAACTCAAATAATTTTAGGATCACCCCATGAGATATTTAAATTTTTTTCATGATTACCTATCTTTATTGTTTCGTATATACTACACTTATTTTAATTCATCTCTTTTATAGTATGTCTTATTGTTTTAGTATAATTATTTCATTTTACATATTCAGTATTTTTACTAATACTTTATTAGATCGATTCATTTATCATGTTTATTATTTTATTTTTGTTTCCATATAAAATTATTCTTATATGGTTATATAAAGGTATTTCTAAAGGTTACTTTTAAATGTGATAATAAAAATTGTACATAAACATTTATATTTTTTCATTAAATCATGTTCTCAGTTTTAAATACTGGTTTTTGGAGAAATCATATAGTTTATTTTCTTGTAATTATAAAAACATCTTCTCTATTTTTATTTTCAATCGCGCATGTATGGGTAGTTTTCTAACAGTAAATTCTTGGATTTTGTATTTTATTCCTACTGACCCATTTTATGATCACACCCTACTATTTCTACTCAGTGTCGATAATGCATAACCTATTTTATATGTTTAGGTTCATTAAGGGTGTCTCATGGAGTGAGTTGATCTTTAAGGATGGATGGTGACCTTAGAGATCATATGGAGATCTGGGGTTTGTTTTAAATTTCATTTTATATTTAGAATATATTATCAATGATAAAATCCATTATTTTAGAAGTTTTACATTCTACACTACTGGTATAGAATTTATTTTGGAGTTGATGATTTATTCAGGCTATGCCTCATTTGTTTTACTATAATTTTAATATGATTATTGATTATACACATGGATCATTTATTTTTAGAGTGATCATTTTGGAATTATGAGTGGAAAATCCATGTATTTTATCATTCATCAGGTGAATCTATTCCTATGATATCTTAACTGATATGTTGTTGCTTTCTTCTTATGGGAAGTGATCGAGAATGAACATTGTGTATATCATGGTCCGGATTAGGTGCCCAATTCATGGTTGTCCTAAAATTCTTTAAAAAACAATAGTATCAGAGGCTAGGTTCTTTTATAGAATCCAATGTTCTCAAATAAACATTTTTATTTAAGTTGAAATGGTAAATTAGATAAAGGACAGCAAAAAAAAAGGAAGTGTGGGAAGGGTCTGGCCAACTCTTGCTTATACTAAACCTAGAGTTACCATTGGATGTTGGATTTTTTGTTTTGTATTGTTATTTTTGGTATATTTTGAGTTAATTTTATGGTATATTTTATTCTTTAAAGTATTTTTATGTTCTGAGTGATGATAATGGGAGCCTGAGTGCATGGTTTTACATGACTTCCAAGGGAATTGCATCATTGAAACATGGTTTTCTAAACCATGTTTCCAATTTTTGAACAACCACTTGTCCATCCTAAGGGAGTTTTGATATTACTTAATTATATTAATCAGATTTTTTTGAGTGTTTTATGATAAAGGGGGTTGGTTTTAAAGATAAAATAATTCGTATTTGAGAAATTATAAATTAATTTTTTGATGAATGTTTTTTAAATAAAAATATGGATCTTGAGATTTAAAAAGGGTTATTGGAATTATTAAAGTTGTTTTAAAATAAATATTGGTATTTAAAGTTTAATGGTGAGAATAAAAAAGGGGTTTAAAGTGAGTATTTAGTTTTGAAAATGGATTGGGTATTAATTGAGTAACACTATGAATTGATTTTATGTGGTCTTATTTTGAATTGAAATTTATTTTTATCATGGTATTATTTGAGTTTATGTTATTATTGATTGTTTTTAGGTTTTCATGTTTTTTAGATTATTTTTCCTATAAAATTAAAAAATGGATAATAAGGGTTTTTTCTCTAAGAAAATAAATGTCTTTATTTTAGTTGTTGAATCTAACAAAACTTTGAGTAGAGTGATAGGTAATTAATCTTCTATTTTATTAGTTATCAAGGTCCACTGGGGGCACTACAATAAAAACCGAGTTTAGCGGCGGTTTTGTGGCGGCGGTTCACAAAACCGCTGCTAAACGTTTTCGCCAAAAGGTTTCGCGACGGTTTTTAATAAACCACCATGAAACCTGAAAATTTTAAAACAGTCGCGACCCTTCCCTACCCCCACCCCGATATTTCCCCCAAACCCCCACACCCTCCCTTCTTCCCTAACCCCCTGGAGACCCGCAACCCTCGACCCTGCGACCTCCAGCGACCCGCGACCTCCGGCGACCCCGCGACCCCGCGACCTCCGGCGACTCCGCGACCTCCGTCTCCGGCGACCCCGCGACCTCCATCTCCGGTGACCCAGGTTTTAAATATGGAAAATTTTGATAGTGATTATGGTTATGGTAGGTCTTGTGTTATATTTGAATATTTGGATTAATTTTTAGTATTGTTTTGTTTCTTTGATATTCAGTTTGTAGATGTGATGCGAAAATCATTTTATGTGCATCAAAAAATAGATTTTCCTAGAAAAAATTCCTTTGGTTATAAATCAATGCCATATAAATTGTTTGTAAATTGTTCTTGGTTTGATGAAATATTTTGAAATCATTGATTTTATTAGGAATTTAGAAAATATTTGATGTGATTGTTTTGTGAAATGTGTGTTTTTTAAATGAGTGTTTTATGGAAAATCATTCTAATTTGATAGGAATCATTTGGGATTTGTTTGCTAATTTTCTGTTTTTTGGAAAATTATTGGGATTTTTTTCTTATTTTAAATCATTTGAATTGGTTTTCTGTAATAATTTTTTCTTTTAAAAACCAATTCAGTTTTAAAGGAATTTGGAACCCCATGGGGGGTTTGAAAAACATACTATTTTCATTTAATAAAATTAATATAGTAAATGTTTTTTAAATTAATTAAATATTGAGATTTGAGAATCTTAGGTGGTATCAAGAAATGGTTGATAATGTTTTAGGATTCACACATGCAATTTGGTTCTTTTACAAGAACATGTGTTATTTGAAATATTTATTTTTGGAAAATGCATTTTTTGAGAATGGTTTTTTTATTCTATTGTGAATTTTGTTGTTTTAAAAGAATTTATAGGAGAATGTGATGTTCCATTTAGGGTGTTTTGGGATATCTTGGTGTGATTTTAGGGAAACAAATACTTAAGGGTCTATGCTTTAGTTTATTTGATGTGATCCCCCCCCTCCAAAAAAGATCTATTATGAAATTAGAGTGTTCATATTATGGGTTCTTCCAACTTTTTTTGACCCTGTCTATGATCCAATTGGAGTGGTTGGTGTGGTTTCATTTTTGGGGTGATGTTATTTAGTTTACTTAAGGAATCACATTATTAGTGGCTCTATTAGGGATTTTCTAGTCTAGTGGTTTAGAAACTTGAACCTTGGAATAAATGTTAGATCGATGAGGATATGTTTTTCTTGGATTCTACTGGGTGATAACATGGAATGATAAGAAGTAATGAAATTTTATAGAAAACATGGGTAAACATTTCCCTTTTTCCTAGTTCTAAACAAAAGTAGGTACATAATTTATATCAATTATAACTCAGAAATCCAATCAGTACAAAATAAAATAAGCAGTAGAGGCATAAGTACCAAGGAACACTATAGTTTAGACTAGAAGAATAATTATACCATAATAAATCATGTGCACAATCCAATTCCTATAACACAAGCCTAGGAAGAAGAGGAATACCCCATGATTAAACCCCCCCGAAAATGCTAAGTTTTCCCCTAGAACAATGGGACTAGGAAACCAAGGAAATACCCATTATAAAACCACATAATAATCACAAAACATGGACGATGGACTCAAGATAAACCTTCCACCTAAGTACCCAAGGTAACCTAAGTGCTCATTTTCACAAATCAATTTCAATATTTTAAAAGTACCCATTTCATTTTCATTTATCAAAAATCATGGAAAAACATTTCTCTCAAAAACCCCTTCTTAAATAAATGAAAATTGTCATTCCAATTTGATAAATCAACTTATAAATTAAGATAAATTAGGCTAATTATCATAGGCTAGAGATAGAACCACCTACCTTAAAGCTCAAATCACACATTCCCGTAATGGGATCCATAAACAATGAAAACCCAATGATGAAAATGAAGGCCCTAGAATATAATAAAAACATTAATATTGATATATATTAGAAAAGAAAGGGTTGGTGGAAAGGGAAAACACAAAATACCTCAAGAACAGACATCCGCCGCCCCACAACTAATCAAGGAATGGCCTCCATAATGAGATCTCCCAAAGGATCTAGAAGAATACACAAAGATTCAAAAACTTAGGCCACCAGATCTGATAATGTTACCCTAGTGTGCCACCATTATCAAGAGAAATGAAGAATCATAAATATTTCTTACCCAGAGAGATGTGCCATGACTATAATAAAAGATCCAATGTTGAATGGATCAATCTAGATGGAGCATAGTCTCCCAAAATAACCCGAGAAGATCTCTAGGTAGGGATCCAAGGGCCTAGAGAAAAGAACTGAAACCAAAATAGCCACTCGCCTATTTTATAAACTACACGAGGGCTATTTGATGATGTGTAATACTATTACCTGCTGTGAAATCCATGGTGTTCTAGTATGTTGAAAAATCCTTCACGTCGAATTAAAAATCCATTATTTTAAAATTTACGATGTGAAACCACTCTTCCTGAGGTGTAAAATTTCACAGCATGAATACCCTTTCATGACTTGTATCTAGTAATAGTTACATGGTGTGTAACCTAGTTATACAGTGTGAAAGAATTTTGAATCATGTAGAAAAAGCTGGTTAAAGATGAAAGTAGAACAAATATGTAACTTCACCATTTTAGGTATCTTACCAATTCCTTCCTAGTCCTTTACAGACAATGGAAAAAAGGAAAACCATGAAGAGGATAAAAAAATACCTGATAGATCAGTAATAAGATCTTACAAACTCCCCACTATAAATAATATTTTTCCTCAATAAGTCATGTAAAAGATGTAATCCATGGAAAAATATGAGTTCACTTCTCCTTCATCAACAACTCGTGTTCTCTGTCTCCAACTCAACGACACCCTCATGAGGAACTCATGGAAGGTACAACCATGTAATATATATGGATAATAGATATATGAATATTTTTCTTTGGTTTATGAGTATAAATGGGGCAGAACCATTTAATTCTTTTAAAAAAAGTATCATTACTCAAAATAAAAGATCACTTGAACCATATGCTTATTATATAAATAAAAGGTACTTGATTATATGTAATGAAAAGATAATAATTTATAGTAATGTTGATAAAGACCAAAAAAATAAAACTCATCTTTTTAATGAATTAAATAATCCTTTTCCATCTTTGATGAATAGGTAATCACAACTAAATAAATGGTTAATAGATGAAAAAAAATTGAAATTAAGTGGGGGAATTATCATAATGTGTTATCACTGTGTTGGATCTAGTGAGAAGAATATTCATTGGCTTATAAACAAGTTTCAACAACATTGTTCAAATTATGAAACTAAATATGGTAAAAAAATATTCCATATTATTTTTATTGATCTATAATATTGATAAGTGAAGGTAATGATTATTAAACATAATCTAATGAGGGGAAACTCTAGAAATGGGAACCCATGAATTGGTATTCTATATTAGTGATTTTGTATGGATGTTATAAATACTGACTGGTATCCCATTTCTAGATATGGAAAATAAAATAAAACATTTAATTGAGATGACCAAACACGTGAGTAAATGAGATGTTTAGGAAAATTGTAGTATTTTTTGTGTGGGTGTGGAAGTAATCTGAGTAGGCCAATGTATCTCATTAATGTAGTGGGGATAGAAATTGTTTAAGGCAACATAAATGTGTGATTGACAGTGTTATGATAATTGTATAACCCGATATTCTTACTGCTCCTCAATGAGGTGTTCACGCTGTCTCCTAGGGACCAGACTTGTTTGGTTTGTTTGGGCATGATAAGTAAGTGGTAAATGTGATCAATGAATCATCTTTATTATATTATGCATACTTTATGATCAATGTGTCATATTTATTATATTATGATTATGAAATCTTACACTATCGTATATTTTTTGTAGGCACATTGTGATATACATGGATAAAAGTTGGATCACATTACCGAGGAACACACCTCAGTATGTTAAGGGTTTGAATGAGTTTTTAGATTTTGAAATTTTTAATCGATCCGTAGAAGGGATAATAAAATGTCCATGTCCTAAATGTAAATTTAGAACATGGTTGAAGAGAGATGAGATTTATGATCATTTAATACTGAAGCAATTCCCTGATCAATATTTGTGTTGGATTGGGCATGGAGAATCGAACGTTACAGAAAGATTGAGCACTGATGTTAATCCGCAGAATGAGGTCCCATGTTCGTCAAAAATGGAAAATGAAATTCAAAACCTAATAAATGATGCATTCGGCACTGCAAGGCACCACTATCAGCATCAAAACATATCAGAACAACCAGAAGAGGGTGCTATAAATTGCAACGTGACAAGTGATGTTATTGAGACTGTAACCCAGGCAGATCAAGATTGTCACATATCATTGGATCCTCCTCTTGATTCTGTGGAGCCAAATGTAAGAGAAAACTTCACTGAGGAAAATGCGTTTCATGATTTAGTTGAAAATGGAAATCAAGAGTTGTATTGTGGATGTTTAAAATATTCAAAACTTTCATTTCTGATGAAGTTGTATCACATCAAATGTCTATGTGGAATTACAAATAAGGCAATGTCCATGATATTGGAATTGATACGTGATGCATTTCCTGAAGCAAAAATCCCAGAATATTTTTATGATATGAATTTTTTTTAACAATCTTGGTCTGAATTATACAAAAATACATGCGTGTCCCAATGATTGTATGCTTTATTGGGGAGAGGATTCAAGTAGAAAGAATTGCAAGAAATGTCCTTCTTCTAGATGGAAGGAAAAGGGTGATGTTGGAAATATGAATGAACATAATTTCATGGAGAAGAAGAAGAAAAGGAGCACACCTGCAAAGATTTTGCATTACTTTCCTTTGAAGCCTCGATTTCAAAGATTATTTATGTCATCGAAAACTGCCGAACACATGAAGTGGCATTCTATAGATAATAAGAATGATGGGTTAATGAGACATCCACGAGATTCTCAATCATGGAAGACATTTGATTCATGAAATCCAGATTTCTCATCTGATCCTAGGAATGTTCGATTGGGATTGGCTACCGATGGATTCAACCCATTTGGGACTTTGAAAAAATTTATAGCATTTGGCCAGTTGTTTTGATCCCTTATAATCTGCCTCCTCGGATGTGTACGAAACAATCATATTTTATCATTTTAATGATTATTCCTGGAAAAAAAATTCCTGGAAATGATATTGATGTATACTTGCAGCCTTTGATTGAAGAATTGCAGGAGTTATGGAGTAACGGTATTGAGACATTTGATGTTTCTTCTAAAACAATGTTCAAAATGCATGCTGCTTTACTGTGGACTATTAGTTACTTTCCTGGGCTTGGGAATTTATCAGGTTGGAACACTTATACGGGTTTGGATTTTCCCATTTGTAGCTTTGATTTTGAGCCCAAACGACTACCTCACAGTAGAAAATGGTGCTTCTTATGCCATCGAATATTTCTCGATGCATCTCATAGATTTCGGCTAAACAAATCAAAATTTAATGGTTTCATTGATCGTAGACCACCTCTAAAGTTGTTAACCGGTTCTGAAATATTAACACAACTTGAAAATGTTGAAACAGAATTTGGGAAGGTTCATCATTTGAATGATAGCGGAAAACGGGTCTGAAGTGCATCATCAAGTGAAATCAGAACACAACAATGGAAGAAAAAAAGTATATTCTTCAAACATTCGTATTGGGAATTTAATTTGTTGTGCCAAAATCTTGATGTGATGCATATTGAGAAGAATGTCTGTGATAATTTGATTTTCACATTACTTAATGAGCATGGAAAGTCGAAGGATCATCTTAATGCTCACAAAGAATTAAAAGTAATGAACATAAAACGTGATCTCTGGCCAAATGAGAATGAAAAGTATGCTCCGACCATTTTCGCAATGAAAAATAGGGATAATGATACGTTCCTTCGAATTTTAAAGAATGTGAAGGTATCTGATGGGTATTCAAGTAACATCTCGAGGTGTGTTGACTTGAAGAATCATAAGTTACATGGATTGAAAAGTCACGATTCACATATTTTGTTACAACAGTTACTACCATTGGCATTGCGTACATTATTACCTGAAAAATTTACTGCTGTTGTACTCCAATTCTGCACATTTTTCAGGAAATTATGTGAGAAGGTTGTACATCCATTTCTTCTTGACAACCTCCAAGAGAGGTTTGTATTGACTCTTTGTGCAATGGATATGATCTTTCCTCCATTGTTTTTTACTATCATGATGCATTTAACTGTGCATTTGGTTGAAGAAGCTGAATTAGGTGGCCCCGTTCATTATCAGTGGATGTATCCAATTGAGAGGTATTTTATTTATATGTTTTCCAGTTAAGTAAAATTTTTTTGACATTTACATAAATGCATAATATTATTATTTTATTTCACAGATATCTTGGGCATTTGAAATCATTTGTGAGAAATAAAGCTCAACCAGAAGGCTCTATTGCTGAAGGCTATTTGGCTGAGGAATGCCTTAACTTTTGTTCCAGGTATTTAGATGATATTGAGACAAGATTTAATCGAGTTGGATGTGTTGAAGACACATCAAATCAATCTCAAATGCATTAGAAATCAAAAATATTTCCGGCTATTGGCCGATTAGTTGGGAGGACCTCAAATGTGACACTGACAGAATTGGAATTATTACAGGCACATAGATATGTGCTGATAAATAGTGAAATTGCAGATCCATTTATTGAATAGTTGAGGATACAAACAAAGAGATGAATGAGAGGCCGGACACGAAATGAGAATGATATAATGAAAGATGTGAATAAAGAGCTTGTAGAATGGATCTTTTGTTAATGATCCTACCAAAGAAGTTGGGGTATGAAGTCAAATTTTTATTATAATAACTTATTATCAGTTTTTACTATGTTAATATGTATTGATATTTGATTTATAGGTAAAAATTAAAGAACTATGGGATACCAATCCTTGGCAGTCCTACTCAGTCTCCCAGGATGACCCGGTTTCTCAAGTCCTTGGGAAGGAGCATCCTGGTAGAGTGCGCGGGATGGGTTTGGGACCCGTACCATCTAAGGTCTTTAGTAGGCCATCAGGGATTCCAACCACATCTACTCCTGGTTATAGTCAGCCCATACCTGAAGATGCTCTGAGGGATATTTCTTCGCTACGAGCCACAGTTAAAGAGAATGGGGCTCAGATATCTGCTATGCAGAAAGCGTTGACTGATTTATATCAGTAGATGAGCAGATATGCCCCCAGTGGTAGTGCACAGAGTGGTGGTGAGTAGGTAAATCACAAAAAATAAAAATCATTTAGTTTGGAAACTTTTATTGGTTTTAAGTTTAATTATGAATATGCAACAATATTTAATTTTCAATATAATGTTATTACAGGTGGCAGCAGGAGATGGAGGTGGAGAGGGTGACGATGCATCATCGGACCATGAGTAGTATTGTTGATGTGTTGAACAAATATAGGAAAGGTTGGATTGTATATATAACATGTGTGGTGTATGGAACCTTTAAAAAACTATTGGTCTTGGAGGAGCTTCAGTGGCTAACCTTGAATGATCACAATAACCTCAGGTGGTAAAGAGAATGATGTGTTTGTTTCATTGGTTAGATGATCTATGGTAATAGGCTCTTTGATGTTTCTGTTGTAAATTCAGCATTGGGAATTGGACTCATTAGGGTGTTGCATGTCCAAACAACCATGTTGAATGGATATCACTAGATCAAGATGGTTTTCTGAGGTGATTTTCATGATCATTAATAGTTTTTATGAGGCACGTAACCACATCACATGAAAACCAATGCAACTCCCTTCCCATGAATCTTCCCTCTTTTCTAACTTTTATTTTATGAACATATTGGGAGATTGTTAGATGACATGTCATATGATAAAAAAGAATAATCAGAGGGGTTTAACATGATTAATTGGGATATTTGATGGGCCTTCACATGATCAGGAGCAGATCACATGAATTGCATAACCCCTTTACATGATGTTCCTAGGGTCATGTGATCATGAGCCTCATTGAAGTTCACATGGTCCTTGTGACCTAGGTGATTAATCTATATGTATACATGCTATAATTTTCTTTCCTTTGGGTATATATTAATACCTATGCTTTGGGTATTTCTTTGTTCCTAAAATATACAATGCTCATTTGGCTAGCGTCAAAAAATTCCCCCCCACAAAAGTGATGTTCAAAGGAACAAGGACTCAGTTATGAGGTAGGAAATGACTTCTTGAGTCTCTTATGCTTTCTCTGGTTGGAATTCAAAACATATTTTGGTCTTCTATAAGTCCATTCATATTCCTTGAGGTTCCCTATAAATAGGGGGTGAGAGGCTGGTCAATTGACTGGTGACATGAAGCTCTATAGCTCTCAAAACCTCCTCTCTCATGCGATTGTTTTGCAAGAAAACTCTGCATGACCTCATCACAAGAACCATAAAAGAGACCTAATCATGTGATCATGTCACTTGACCTCTTGTGTGATCTCCTTGTCTAAATATCTCACTTAATCAATCCATGAACTAATCAATGGTAATTTATTTGAACTTTGATGCACACCCTTGACCATTAGTATATCTTATGTGATTCGGTTGTCTCTTGAGGATTTTTTCATGATCTACTAATCTTTATGTGATTCATGTGACCTTCACATGGTAACATGATTATATGTATTAAGAAAAATCATGTGATCAAAAGATGTTTTATGGGTTATGTGATTTTCATGACCTAGAATGGATCATGTGGTCCACGTAATGTTTTCCATGTTATGCACTTATTTTGTTTGATTAGCACAACTGATTCTCTCCTAATGGTTACATATATTCTAATATATTATCTATTCTCTTCAAATATGTCCTCTATTTCTCAAATTTCTTCTTATGTGGTAGACTTGAGAGACCTTATTTCCTGGAACCATAATGTCAATCATCGATACAAAGTATTTTATAACAATGATGTTTTAAAGGTTCTTATTCTGACTGAACATCAACCCATTTAATCCTTGTTCCTCCTCCTTATAGGATAAATTACTAGTAGTGATCCCTACCCTCTCTTCTTTGGCACATTTTTATCCATACACTTTAATCCTTTATGGAATCAAATATTTTCAATTTTGATCATCTCTAAACTATAAGTATAAATCCATGTGACCCCAATATCTTGTTTCATTTGATGTTATCTTGTGTTTCATTCTAAATCCATAATTTTAGGTATTTTGTATGCTTTAGGTATTCTTATTGAATGGGATCAATTTTTTCATCAACATTAAATGAAAGGGTGTTTATGAATATTGCGTAGGTGGTGCATAAATTTTCTCCTCATTATATATATGTTTTATGTGTTGTTTGATGAACAAGTGTAGAAGGGAAGGTAACAATTGATCAAGATGGAAAAAAATTAGATTTCCTCATAAATGAGATTCAGGAAGGGTTTATTAGGGCTGTGTGAGGTCCTTTGGTTTATAATTATTAATCATGTACATCCATGAATTAAATTGAAATTGGTGGTGGAACTTGGAATGATAACCAAGAGGGATATGTATTAATGTGAAATGATAATATCTTAAAAGTTATTTAAAGAAATTCCTCAATGATGGTGAATTATATACAACAAAATTGATAGTGGAGATCTTATCCAAGTAAGAGTGAATTTAGTAAAATGATGTATATTTTTGGTTGGGTGTAATTAAATTCTTGTTATTACTTGGTCCTCTAGTTGGGTTTCATTCCAATGATGTTTCTATATTGTTAATTAGGTTTGGCATAATGCTAACCATTTCTTTGGCATGCTATATAGGTTGGCTATTTTTTAACCATGTTGAAGACTTTATAATAAGTTGTATAAGATGCCAACTATCATTCTTATTGGTATATGGGTTGGGTGTGATTCCAACCAAATTTTTGTGGTTATATAGGTTATACATGATTCTAACAATTTATCTTGGTTTTTACATAGATTGGGCATAATTCCAAATATTTCTACGACTTGTTATATGGGTTGGGTGCAATTAAAACTAGTTTTCTTGTTAGTTACATGGGTTGAATGTAATTCCAAATATTTTTATTATTTATTATATGGGTTGGGTGTAATGTTAACCATTATTATCTTCATGTATATATGTTGGGTGTAACACCAAACCTTCTCTTCTTTGATAGTTCTGTTGGGTGTGATTAAAACCATGAATGGTTTTAGTACTTGTGTTGGGTGTGATTAAAACCATGAATGTTTTATTATTTATAAATTGTTTCTTGTATGGTTTGTTTTCCAGGGCAGTGGTGCAGTATAAGCAGAAATGCTATTTTTTTTTCGGGTCAGCATTTTGCGGTGGTTTTAACCACCGCTAATGTTTTACCACTTATACATTTAGTGGTGGTTTAAACTACCACTAAATTTATTCAACAATAAACTTAGCAGCGGTTAAAACCTCCGCGAAATCACGCCGGAATTAGCGGCGGTTTTAACCGCTGCTAAGTAGGCGCATGACACACCTCAATTTCTCGGTGATTATAGCCGCCACTAATTAAATATCCTGTAAAACCACCGCTAAATTTACCAAAAACCGCTGCGAAATGAGGTACTACGACACTTTTCTTTGACCGCCGCGAAATGCATAAAACTACCGCTAATAGATTGCCGACGCCCTGTTTCACGGCGATTTCTGTAAACCGCCGCTATATGAAAAAAAAATCGCCAGTAAGTGGTGGTTATTTTGTAGTGGGGCTATGAAGTTTTTAGAAAAAATTTATGGAATCTTAAACTCCTTAGGAACATCTAAAGCCTGGAGGGTAAGATTTATATTGGGGTTGTTCGAGTGATAGGGTCTAGATCAGTGTGTGTGTGGGGGGGTGTCATTCCATCACAGTTGAAATATGGGATGATGTGTAAATTCATTAATTCCACATTTTCTTAGTGTTTTCTTCCTCATTTATGAAGAAGAATAAGGTAACAAAGTATATGAGTATTCATCAGGGTCAAATAATGGTGAAAGAGTATGTTATCCTCTTTAATGAGTTTATTCCTTTTTCTCTAGAATTGTTTCCTAGAGATTCATTAAAGGATCATATTTTTTGTAATGTTTTTCATCTCTATCTCAATGATTGAGTTCTTTTATTTGATCTTGTTTTATTTAAGGAATTAGTGGATGATGCCTTCCTATATGGGTTAGTTTCTTGGGGATGGCCCATTACTAGTGACATATTTATTCCCTAAGGTGATAATGAAGGTTAAAATTATGATTAGGATTAGAAACTAGAGGAAACCATTTTAGAGATATCATCACCAGTCATTGATTCATATAAAGGAATGAAATTCCTAGTTTGATTCTAGTGTGGTTTGTTCAAGTATTCAAATCCCTCTTGCTTCAATGTTATGAATACCTGTCATCATTGTTCTCAACTAGGATATATTAAAAAATTATGTGTTTTGGGATAAATTTATAAGAATTAATAATACTTTACAACACTAAAATATTAGAAATAGACCTTCTTGATCATTTGAGGTAACCTTAATTTATTTTCATAGTATTTTTTATATTTTACTCCCCTGATCATCATGATTTTTAGTTTGTGTTTTGGGTGATAACATACCTTGTTCTTATTCCTATAAATAGGTGATTTGATAAAATTTAGTTTTTGTTTCAATCAAGTGACTCATGTGAGTTCTTTATTGGGAATCATTATCATGTTTGGTTGTGGTCATTTCAATTACCTTATCCTATTAAAACACTATGGTAGTAGAATCCTTAAATGGAAGGGAGAACCATTATGGGTCTCCCTTTATTTTTGTCTTAAATATAATGGTTGCACGTGGGTTGTATTTTGGAGATACATTTTAAGTGATAGTTTTAGTTAATTCCTATGGGTTTAAGAGATCAGGCAAAGGAAGTCCCCCTCTTTTTGGTTAGAACCTTGATTTTGATTCATTTCTATTTGAACTCGATGACATTATAGGGGAAAAAACTATTATAGTGGGGTGAATTTTCACATCCTAAAATATATTCTTCTTCTTATTCTCTTTATATTATATCCCTTGGTTTTTTATTGAGTTTCGGTTTGATCTAGTTTAAATTTTCAAAGTTTGGATATTTGTGGAAAGGGTGCACATTTATACCACATGGTTAGTAATAACCATGAAAAAATCATATGAATGTTTGAATATTTTAACAAACACATTTTATGAGGTTGGTGAATAGTTTTTAGAAGCCATGTTTCCATACCATGTAGCTCTCTAGGTGAGTCTAGTGAGGGTTGCACAATTAGCAAACAGTTCTCAAAACAACATAGATGAACCATGCGACTCACCCAAATTCATTAAGGACTCAAAATTAATAGCTTAACCTAATGAAATATGACCATAAATTGGGTCACTATATCTTTATTTGGCCAATATTCATGGGAGGGATCACCTAGGGGACTCTCCTTGCCCCTCTTTTAATTTGGGGACATTTTTATCTGATTTCTTGGTTCTTCCTTATAGGGTAAGGCTTCAACTTCCTTAATATCTTAATTACCTCTTGTTTCCAATTCTCCCATCACATGATTAATCTTTAGATGAACCCTTGGGTATGTTTTTTCCCTAATTCTTTATGATTGTAGATTTTAGGGTGTGTGGTCGGTTCTTTAGGCCTTTTAACTTCCAGGTTTGAGAGTTTCTTTACATCCAAAATATATTTAAGGTAGGTGTATCCATTCCATTCCATTCCAAATAACACCATTAGAATCTTAGATATTTCTAAATTCATAAAACTATAATTTATTATTTAGTGAATTTATAAATTAGTTTTAAAACTATGATGGGATGGAGATTTGTTTTCAAAGGAATTTTTATGGTTTTTGGTGCTTATTATTTCTAGGTAAATGTATATGTATATTTGTGTTCATTGAAATACCTAAGTGGTCTATTAAAAGATTTATAATTTTTAAATGGTGATTAGACTTTAGTATTTTATGTAATTTTTTTCTTTAGGTTTTAATAGTTTTATGTATAGGTTTATTATTTTGATGGGTGATTTAAATTGTGTTTATTTTTTTGTTCCTTTGGTATTTTATATAGATGTGTGTGTATATATATATGCTGGTATTGATATGTACATATATATTTATGTTATTTTATATATATATATGTATATGTTTATATATATATTTAATAATTTCATAGGATGTATTTTCTAAAACATGGGTTCTCAAAATTATCTCTCGGTTTCCAAAATGATTCAAAATGATATTTAAAAGGTGTTTTTGAAGCAGGAATTAGAGGCCTATTAGACACTTTGAGAAAGTAGTTTAAGAAGAAGGAATATTTTCTTATAAAATTGTTATTAGTTTGGAATACTAAGGCTATATTGGTACGCTAAACTGGTTTTTCATAAAAGTATGCTCCTCCATTAAATCACTACCTTTCAGTTACATCGAGATGTTTTTGTATGCTTATAAAGATGGGTTTCACATGGGTAGGTGGTGGGAGGTGGGATGCACACAAAAGTTTTCCTTATGTTGTTTTTTTGATATGTTGTATGTAGGGGACACCCCACCTCCCATTGTTATTATTTTTAGGATCCTTGGTGACTTAGAGAGGGATAATAGATGGTAACTATCTAATATTGATTAGTTATAATAGACCCACTATGTTTTCAGAGGCTATTGGGGAGTGCCACTGGTGAGGCTAGTTAAGAGAAGTCAGTTGGTTATATAATTAGGAATGTATTAATAGGCTGATAGATGGTTCAACCTGGGTGCTTGTAGGGTATCCTCATGAGATGTTTCATAATTTACCGTGATTAACTATCTTTATTATTTATTGTGTACAATGATTAGATTATTTTTTTCACATTTGGTGTATGTTTTACTATTTTAATATTTTTTTCTAATTTTTTCTATTATGTGTTTTTACTACTACTTTATTGGTTCTATCCATTTATTTTGTTGATTGTTTTCTTTTGGTTTAATATGTGATTCATATTATATGGTTATATAAAGGCATTTCAAAAGAATATTTTCAAATGTGTGTTTGAAAATTAAATATAATGATCTATTTTTTTATTTAAATAATGTTCTAAGTATTAAATACTGGTTTCTAGATAATGAATATTGTTTTTTTCTTTTAAGGATAAAAACCTATTTTTTAATTATATTTTCAAACTATAATTTATAGGATTTTTTCAAAAAGGAAATGCATGGATTCTATAGTGCTTACCTACTAAGATATTTTATGAACACACCCTACCATTTCATCTCAGTGGTAGTCATCTTGAGTCTATTTTATAGGTTTAGGTTCATTCATGGTCGCTCAGAGATCGAGTTGTTCTTTGAGGATAGATAGTGACCTTGGAGGTCATATGAAGATCCAAGGGTTGTTTTAGGATATTTTGTGTAATGGATGTATAATCCATGTTGGGGTCATTTATTATAGAAGTGGTCCATGTTGCACTAGTATTTTATAATTTATTTTATACTTGATGATTTATTCTAGCTGTGACTCATTTGATCTGTTTTATTTTGTATCAGTTTATTGATATTGCACGTGGATATTTAATATAAGTGATTATTCTTGACTTCTAGGTGAAAGATATATATCTTTTAAATTTATTGGATAAATTCATTACTATGAGATCTTATCTAATTAATAGGTGATTATCACTAGCTCAAGATAATCAGAACCACACCTTAGGTATATCACGAGCCATATTGGGTGATCGGTTTAAAGGTGACCTGGAGTTGGTTAATGACACCAACCCACATCACAATCATTTCTATATGATGGATATTTGATATTTGATCATATGGTCCAGATTTTCTCAATTTAATTTAAGTGTAGTCATGACAATAAATGGAATCATGTTCATCCAGGTTGCAGTTCAATCTAATGGACAGATGACCCAAATTAGTCTTGGTTCCACCAATCCATTTTGTTACATGGTCCCCTAAATCATCATTTAGTCATTGTGATCAAACTGTACTAAGTGGAATATATCACTCAAGGCACACAATATTAACAATGAATGAAATGGAATATCTACTATTGTTAGATCATTTGATTAGAAAATTGTCTCTTGTTGCCACATGTCAAACACATCGCCTACTACTATCATTATCCACCACCATCATGACCTAAAACCTAGAGACTGAAACTATATAATGACCGAAAATTTAATATTTTATCATTTTTTGATATAAATATCAAAAAAATATATGTTTTTGAGTCATGGATCAATAATTAGTGTTATGAAAAGATTGAGAGGATTTGAAAATAAATTAAAATTCATTTAAAATATCATTCACTTAAAATATAAAATACTCACATTATTGGTATTTTTAGGTCCATTTAATCATTATATATTCATTGATATTTAATTTTTGTTATAATTCCTCTTGAACTTAAGAATTTTTTAATTTAAATATAATAGAAATCAAAATGTGTATTTATGATATAACTAAAATCATGGTCTAATTTTTATATAAAATTCATACAATTAGAAGTTTATTAAGAAAAGGTATCAAGATATATAAGTCAATATTCATGAATTTAAGGTTTATACCATCAAAAATATATAAATAAGTTTTTAATCATCTAACTTCTTTTTATAAAAAACCTTAATATACATATCAGATTAAAAATTATCTTATTGAATCATTATTATCACCTTTAAGAGTTTCATACATGTAAAATCAATGTAATTAATTGATTAAATAAAAATAGAACAAGAGATAGAATTTTAAGGCATTACATTATTAATCAAAGGGTGGTTATCTAAGGAAGAAAACCTTTTTATTTGTCAATTACTTGAAATCCCAAGTATATTGTCTCATTATCATTATCTTAATAACTAGAACAAGTGGTTGATAGGGATTGTGTTAATGAAATCCACTAAAGAAGGATATAGATATAGATTTTAAACATAATTTCATTTTAAATAATAATAATAATAATAAGAGTAATAATTATTTTCATTTAAAAACCAACTTAATTTCTAAAATATCCCCATGATGTTTAAAAATTATCAAATTTTCATCAAACTAAAAATTTCTCATTTTAGATTCATTATGAAAAATACTTGTTATAATATAACACAAAAAAATTGGTAATATATCTATTTTTTCTCTTGATATTAAATAATCAATAACCCAAAATATTTCATTAAAACTTCACATAAAGATTAAATTAATAATTTTAGTTATTTTATTCTATTTAAAAAACATTATAAAGCCCAATGAAATAAGATGTTAAAAAATTAATCAAATTTAGGATAATTTACTAATTTAATAGAAACACAAAATATTATATCCTCCCCACCATTAAAACATTTCTTCCTCATAGTGAAATATGCACATATAAAAATAAATCAGTCAAATTCATATCCCAATTGATAATATAGGTGTATTAATCTTGTGTATGTTACCCTCTCTCCTAGGTACTCTCTTATATTCTTCCATGTCTCAATAACATTCTGAATTAGGAATTATTTTTTTATAGTAATACATATCTCTAGAGATCCCATATCTATTCAAGATCCTATAATCATAAAAAATATTCTTCCAAATTTATTTATGCTAAAGCTAATGTATGCGATTGATTATAAAGATATCTTTGCAACTGTGAAACATGGAATTCACTACATGCTCCCTCAATTTGTGTTGGTCATGAAAATTGATAAACCACCTCTCTATGTTTATCTATAATCTCAAATGGTCCCACAAAAATTGAGTATTACATTTTCCTCTTTTCAAATCTATATTTCCTATATGTAGAAAAACATTTAAAAAATCATGGTTACCAACCTAAAACTCAAATTGATCCACCCTAGGGATAGTATATTATTTTGAAAGACTATGAGAAATCCTCGTAGATCTTGAATAAACTCATCATTCTCTTGAATATTCTATATTAAATTTGGGTCTAAAACATCCAACTCTCCAAAATTTACTAGTATGAGGGATATCTATATGGTCTCCCATAAATAGCTAATAAATGTTCCGTACCAATAGTAGAGTAATTAAAATTATTATATAGAAACTCAACTAGGGTAAAGTGCTCTGGCCATGAGCCACCATAATCAAAGACACCAACCCTCAAAATTTCTTTAAACATATGAATGGTCCTCGCTATACATTAGTCTATTTGGGTATGACAATTTATACTAAAGAAAGAAGCACACAAATTTCCTTTTTTAATATATTCCATAGCCTCTAAGTAATGCGTGCATCATGGTTAGATACAATCATTAATATTAAACCATGAATCTTTATTATATCATCAATATATAATCTCTCCAGGTAATTATTAGTAGTTTACACTTGAATAAGAAATAAATATGTATAATTAATCAATCTATCCACAATAAACCAAATGGGGTTAAAACCCCTTGTCATATGAGGTACATAGTCAAAAAAATCCATCAATATATTATTCAAAATCTATTATGGAATGTTGAGTGGATGCATCAAAATTATAGAACATGATCCTCCACCCTCACTTACTGATAAGTGAAGTATCAAACTAGAAACTCTACCATATCTTGTCCCATTATTGATAACCATATCTATCACCTAGGATCTTGCTAAATTTTCCTCATTCAAGGATGAACTACCAATGGAGAATGATGAACCACCCAAAACACATATATCCGTAAAATACCTGAAAAAAACACTTTACATAAAATGTTATTTTATACTACCCACCTTTAAATTAACCACACAGTGTATCTCTATTAATGATAATATCCATTTACACCTCACACTTACGGTTACTATATAGGGAATCTATAACCTAATGTATAAGAGTAGAAGTCACAATAATCTAAAAAAATACACTCACCTATCAACCTCTCTGACATAAAGATAAAAACAAATTAATTGATAAAAATATTTTTACTCAAACTACTCCTCTAAAACCATATCATGACGACACATATTACTCCATTTATTAACTATAACATTATACTCTCCTTGAATATAATAAATAATGAAATTATAATCTTGGAGTAACTCCACCCAATGAAGTTGTAGTAAATTTAAATACTTTTGAGAAAATAAATATCATTGAATCTTATGGTTAGTGAATAAAAAAACTATATCTATGAAATAAATATCTCTTTGTAATGCAGCAGTGTATACCACTATTGTTAACATCAGTACATCCATGGTGTAATTGCATTCATGAACCTATAACTACCTATAGTGGTAAGATGATAACCATATATTTATGAATCAGTACGAATGAAATTACCATACAATAAGTGTTTAAGTATACCTTATAAGTTATACCCTCATTTATAAATATTATATCAGGTGAAATAGTTAATTTATCTTTTAATGAATAACTACCATCTAACACTCCTAATTCTAAAAAAGATATCCCCCTTATTTATCAATGTAGGAAAAGGACATCCATCCTTGAAAAATATTGAATAAAATTACAATATAAAAATGAAAAACCCTAGAAACTCCTAACATGAATAATAATATGGGGAGGTTATCAGTCCAATACTACCTCAATATATTTGGGTCAATTAATTCTCCTTTCTTCAATATAACCTGTCATAAGAAATGATATTTTCAGATGTAAAACTGACATTTTAATAGCCTATAATAATGCTGATGCTCCAATTAGGTCTCCAACACCACCTAGAAGTGATAAGTATGCACCTCTTCACCTTTCAAGTAATTATTATTTTTCAATAATTTTTACTGCGAATACATCTAGATATAACCAACACCCTTGATTTATGAATTTCATAAAATAATCTTGGGAATTATTCATGAAAAATATCCTACTAAAAAACTCATAGTACACATATCTATACTAGAATATTGTTTTATAAATACCCCCCTCTATAAATCTTATATTATGATACTAATATCTAATATTAATCATAAGGAATACTCAATATCCATTAAGATGATCAAATAAGTCCTCAATGTGAGATAATGGTTTCTACTTTTTAAAGTTTATCTAAATTAACTAAATATAACCAATAAAATATTTTAAACTATAAAAACATTTATAAAAAATAATTCATGGGAATTCCAAGGTCAAATTCTAGATTTTTATGATTCCCCTATTAGGAAAACCATCTACCATTATCCTTTAGTCAAGGAACTCACCTAGAATCTTCTTATATGGAACAAAAGAAAAATGAATTACTAAGGAAATAATATCAATGTTGAAATATTACACTCATTGAGGTGGTATAATTACTACTTTATCATGTAATACATTTGGATACTCTTTTACCCCTATTAGAGACTCTATGGTGTAACAATATATAAAACCTAAGACCCAGCTTATCAAATGATTTGGGATAATCTATCATCCCTAATGGCTCATCTCAATGAAAGGCCCCTATATCTTGCACATAATATCAACCCTCCACAAGAATATGTGTAAGTAAATTTACACTAAAAAATCCAAATAAGAATAGAATGGTGAAAAAAATCTATTTCATGAATGAAATCATATATAATAATCTTTTAAATGATGAGAACCCACATACAAGAACAAAAACATAGTCTTGATAAAACTTTATCAATATATGACTTCCACCTATTAGAGTCTATAGAGTCAATAGCCTCTCTAACCTCATTACAACATATTCATGTTCTCTTATGATACTCATAGAAATTATGGAATATAAATCTCCAACATCAAATAAAACATAAGTTAGTGTATAAAATATGAAAATAATACTTGAAACAACCTCAGAAACAACAATATCATTAGACTTGATAACCTAAAAAACATGCAACTATCCTTAGTCTTCCAAAACACCATCTTATCTACCTTATCCATCACCCCTTATCCTTGGTATCTCTATATTCCCTTCCACCAGACTATTTGTGGTAGTGATGCTTGAGGGTCACCAAAAGGTTGTCTTCCTTTGACTTTGGATAACTTATATCCATGAATACACTAGCCTCGTCTATTTCCCAACATCCAAAGACAAGTTCTAAACTATCAATATAGTTTTTAGTATCATCTAAAATCACACTCTTTGATTCTATGTGTTATCCCAACTAAATTATTTTACACTTGAATTATCTCTAAACTATAATACAAGATTAAAAAAATAATTTTAACCTATATACTTGACTTCTTAAGAAATGGTAACTAAATACCTATGATTCTAGAAATTTATTCTAACAAGTAAAATATAATAGTTATAAATATTATATACCTATGAAATTTTATTTTCATGTCAAATACTCTAATTCACCCCTAGTTGGTAAAGATACATTGTAAATTATACACTTAGAATCCCACTAATCACTACTCTAAATATCTATATCCTCTAGAGTAATCTATTAGCTACCAATATATTTACCTTGAAACTAGGATTGGTTTTTAGGTGAAATAAACTTATCCAGAATAATATCCATGGTTATAAGGATACCTTGAAGTGTGTCACCCCATCTCATCATTCACCATCATTTTTGAAAAATAAAAATTTAATTATGTGAAATATAAAATAAACTATCTTACAATAGAATCTTCATAACATGTTTTTAAAATATATTTCAATCTATTAGTCTATATTTCCACTAATACATTCTCTAAATAGAAGAGTATAAGAAATTAATCTAATAAATTAAGTCTCATACTAATTTATATACATAATTATCCACCACATTAATGGAACATCCTAGAGAAAATTGGTTTCCTAGATCACACATACTATAATGATGAGAGCACTAAAAAAAGAGTAAAATATATCTCCTCTAACAAATACTTAGCCACAATATCAGAATATCTACCCTAGGATCTTAGATATATAACCATCTAAAAGAGTATTAGGGATATATCAAAAGATCTAGAATCATTAATTATAGTTTTATTTTTAGGTTTTCTTACTTGGGTTACTACTCTAATCCCCTTTTATATTTTCAATAAAGATCTACCTTATGTTTTTTTAGGAACCATAAAAGTTAGGGAAATACCAAATATAATGTTCAAAACCATAATTGCAAATGAAAAACTAGAAATAACAAAAAAAATGGGGAAATACTAACATTATTATGTGGGAACTATTCCATCAATTGGGAAATATAAATTAATATGTAGTGAAGGTGATTGAGGATAAAAAATCATTGAGATAGATGATATATGAAATCCATAAAGTTAGGATCATATTAGTGTGATTATTGAAGAACTGAATTCAATGGTCACTATACTAGACCCTGTAACCCCTTAGTTTCTGATCACTTAAAGGAAAAATATCCCAATGAATATATTGATAAGAAACAATAACACCATTGAACCTGTCATAGCTGCATAAAAAGGAATCTAATTTCAATATAAGAATAAAAAATAACTTCAAACAAAAATAATCACGGATCCACCGAGGAGAAACAACTAATAAGATGCATAATCAATACCATTAGGATCCCACCCACCAAAAGATTTTATATATATCTAACAAGGATGAAGAACCAGTGAGCAATGAACATTGGATTAACATGGGAAAGAATCTCCATAATTGTACCGAATATAGGGCACCTAAATACAACATGTAAAACTATTATGTATTTCAGGTACTCCCTTGTTTATTTTTTTAATCATCCTAATTTGGGTCCATTTGTAGGATTCTCGGGGATAGAGAGACTTTTTGGAGAAAATGACCTCAATATTTTGGATGTATGTTTTTTAAACTAATAGAGTTTAGGTATAAATGTGTTAGTGGGAATTGAGGGGTTCTCCACCAGTTTGGAGAATGACTCAGGTTCCTTGGTTTTTTATATAAAAAACTAGGCATTCTATTGTATTTTGGATATTTACACACTATGTCATAGGATTACATGGTGCGTAATGGTCCGTAAGAAGATTCCGTGAAACTATTATAGGGAATGAAAGGTTTACATTCCATTTAAAGGTTTCACATAGTGTAAGAGAATAAATTAGGTTTTAACAAAAAATAGACACATTTTTTACTGATTACAACCTTCATGGAATAAAGAAAATGTAATGGGATTACACACCATGTAAGCCTCATAGCTTGTAGTTTTAGTTTTTGGTTGGATGATTTATTTTTCACTAAACTATATAACCTCCCTCTCTCAACCTATAGATTACCCTAGGTGATTTTGGAGATCTATTCCCCTTTTAGATCATTTTTTTGGAGATAAATCATCAGGGTTGTTGTGGTACACCTCTTTGGGTATGCAATCCTTTAAGTTCTTCCTTCCTCTGGTCATAACAACTGTGTTGGCTGTGTTTATGGTTCTGATTTGATATTAGATAGTGTTTTATATCAATTCCTCTCAGTTTTTCGGTGTGCTTTATATTTCTAAGGCCATCCTCGTGGTTTCCAATCATCATTTTCATATGAATCTAGGCTTATACCCATTTTTGGTAGGTGTTTCTATGAGATGGGTTACTGAAATGAATTGCTTATTGTCCAGGTAATTTTTTTTTGTTTTTTTTTCAATTATTTGAAGTGATATTTGCTTTCAACAATTTTCTTGGAAAGGAAAATTTTTTCAAAAGGGTTTTTTAGTTGAAGATAGATTTTCTTGAATTAGAAATATATTTTCAAAAACTGAAGTAGACTGGATTATATTTTAAAATTATTTCTGAAATTATAACCATGGTTTTGAAATGTATTTTGAAAATTGGCACATTAAGAACCTTTAGTGCATCAGGAAAGAGACATGGGTAACCTCAGCGCACATATAATCACTAGGATGTAACCTTTTAAATATCAATAGAATTCAGGAAGAACAGATATTGGTTAGATCCAACATTATAGTTTTTTAGAATCATGAGTGTCTAGTACATTTTTTACTATAGTGTAGGGCCCAATATGATGTGATTTGTTATTTATGGTTATTTATCACTTGATTTATTTTATGATAGATTATTTCTCATATATTTTTATATTTGGTTGTAAAAGATAACTTCACATGATAGGTTATTTCATGGATATATTTTTACTTTCTTACCCCTTGACGAATGAATATATATTTCTATTTTATCACTTCTACTTGTCATTTTTATATTTTAATAATATGAAGGGATATTATGAAATACAAAGGGAAAATTATTTAAAAATGAATTGGATTTATGAAATTGCTTTGTAAAAATGTTGCTATATTAAAATATAGAACTATTCCATTCTTTATATTAGAACTTGTATAGACTCTATAGTGATATCTTAATGGGAATTGGTATCACACCCTAATTTTTAGTTTTCTATGATTTTTGATATTGTATTATAGTATATATGTAATGGTAAGGTCCTATTATAGTATGTTAGCTTCTCCTTTGGTCTTTTCTTTCAATTCAGGTTGGTTTAGAGGTTCTTATTGGTCACATGGAGACATTCTGGTCTTATTTTATTCATAATTTCATGTTTACCCATATTGTATTGGATTTTATGGGTATGTTTGTATATTTTTATTCAAACCAATACACTGGTTGTATGTCTTGTTCCATTATATACAAGACTTTTTATTTTTCATTCTTTACCTCACCATGTGATGACCCATTAGGGTGTATAATTTTGTTGACCTGGGTTGGTCTATAAAAATTTGGTATTAGAGGCAGGTTCATCCTGAAGTGTGTTAACACAACCTAAGATTGGTTTTGTGTCCGGGGTATATAGGAGTTTGGATATTCAGAATTGAGATTGTAATTTTGTAAAAGGGGCCTGGCCAGATCACATTCGTGTCTAAAATAGAGTAACCTAGGTTGTCATGAAATTTTATGAGGTTAAAGACATGGGGTTTGGGTTAATTCGAATGAACTGTATGGGAAGTTTATTTAAATTTACCTATTCCTTTTTGGTAATGTATTTCATCGATAATAATTATTAATTTATTTAAATTCTTATTGTTTTAAAGCATTTATTTGCATCATGTAAGTGGTCCAATGATTTTTGGAATTTGATTGCAATATAATTTGTTATTGTATTGAATTTATTAGATAATTCTTCTCAGAGTAGATCTTCCAAATCTGAGAGAGGAAGAGGTGAGATAGGTTTCATAGGAAAATCCTCTAGTGGGCCCTTCCTTGGTTGACATAGTAATCCGCACCATTCAGACTCTAGGTTAAGTGGGTGCTGGGAGCCCAGGATGTGTGGTGGATCATGGATCTGAGTACACTAAGTAGCATCCAATCATCTTACATGGTGACAAAGAAATAAAAAAATATGAGGAGTGACTTGAGTGGATTGAGAGGATATTTAACTTCTTGAATACTCCTGAAGATTCAAAGGTGATTTTTTCCATGTACGTGCTCGAGGGATTGGAAAGGATATAGTGGGACACTATTGTACAAGCTACATTTCATGAGGAACATACCTGAGATTCATTCAATAAAATATTTAATCATTATTTTTACCCTGAGAAGTTATGTGCAGAAAATACTCAAGAGTTTATGACCTTAGAGTAGGGGATAATACCATTCTGAATATTCTATCTATTTTGTTGAGTTTTTTCACCTAGCACCATATCATGGAACTAATGAATACCTGAAGGATCATAGGTATGAGTTGGGACCTATAACAACCCAACCTTTTATTAATGAAAATTCCTCTTAAATTAATTAAATATATCATTATGTAAGATGGTTATATAATTTATGAAATTTCTTGGTTTTATGTTTTTGGATTTTAAAATATAGTTAAGAATTTTGACTGTTTCTAATATAGCCACTGAATAGTGATCACATGATTAGTATAAATATAGGGATTTAAAAAATCCAATTTACTTAGACAAAGGAAGTGATGGAATCATCCAGTAGACTTACCCCATACGAAGCCCATTTTTCGGTGTTCAGAAATGAGATGGTGTCATTGGGATTTTCTATTAACCAAGCCCAAGTCGAGCTTCAACATGTTAAGCTCGAACATAAATGCCTATAGGAGAAGTTGAAGTTGATAGAGATTACCACCAGAGCGATGTTATTCGAGATACCTCGGGAGTCTGTAACCATCGCACACCTTACCATTTGGTCTTATGTGGGTGTTATAAGGGGTTATGTCATAAGACCTTAGCACTATGATTATGTGCATTATTTTTGTATATAATAAAGAATATACATTCATTTTATTATTATTGTTACTTTGTAAATAGTTTTTAAAGCACATATAGTATTTTTAGTTAATATTCAATTATGAAATCTATTTTGATTAATTAATGGATTTTTTAATTAAATAATATTTTAATAAAATATTATTAATAAATTAATTTTTATTAAATATAAACGATCATATAATTTTTAGGAATACAATTGTAATTTTATTAAGGTTTGAAAGTTGTTTTTGTCAAAAACCTTGAATTTTTGATAAATGTAGTTTTTTATTTTAAAAGTAAAAATTAAAATATTTATAAAATTATTTAGATAAAATTAATATTATTTTTGGAATCAGGATTTTGAAATTATCCAACAGTTAATTTTTCATAAGTTTTTGAGATAGTCAAATTTTTGGGTAAAAATTAAATACCGTTTGAATATATAATGTGTTTTATGACATCATAATGACCCAATAGTAATGTAATAAAATACTATAAAAATTATTTTTGGACAATATATGTTTTAATATTAAAATAATGTGGTTTTATTTTTGTTTGATTTATTTTAAAATGCTTTACTGGACCCTTCAAGACTTATAAAATATTTTACCTTTTAAATTGATTTCCTTGAGAGTGTGACTCACCTCCACATAAGAAACCCTATTATTTTAAGAATTTCAGACATTGGACTTATAAAATATTGTTTTATACTACCCTTTGGAAAAAACCATGGGCAAAAACCATGGTCTAGTTTGTGGTTTGGATTAGTTTAATGTGTGGTGACCCAAACCTAAATAATAAAGAATTCTCTCTCCTTTCGTATATAAACCCACCCAAGATCCCACTTCCTCTTCACTAAAAGAACTTGATGTTAATCCAAACTCTTCCATCCTCTTGCTATAATCCTCCAAAGGCTATCCAAGCTCCCAATAAACCTCTCTCAAGCCTCCACCAAGCCTCTGGGATCACACTTCTAAGTAAGGGATTTATTCCTTTCTCATTTTTGTCCAAATTTCATTATGTTGTTATGCCCTTTTATTTTAAATTAAAAATTTTGAGGTATGATTTTTTTACCTCCCCCATACTTCCATATTAATTTATGAATGATTAGATACCCCCTTTCTCTCTCATTAATGCCTCCCATTTACACCTTTTACCATGCCGAAATTCTGTACGAAATTTCTCTCTCCTCATTTACATTCAAGCAATTATGTTATATTATATATATAATTCCATTCCATGTGTTGGTATATTATTTACCATGATATTATTAATTTACATTTAATTTATAAATGATGAGATACCCCTTTCACTCTCATCAACACATTTTTACAAATTTATATTTGACATCGTTATGTTGCTGAAATTACACCAAAATTTCCATGCCAAAATCATTGTGTAGGGAATACCATACCCACTCCTCTAATAAGGGTATTCAACTTTATGAACATGTACTTGTGGATTTATTACTTACATTTATGTATTCCACATCTATTATTCATGGAATGAATTATAATGTTAATCAATCCATGTTGTATGATCTATGTGGCACACTTATGCATGAAACGAAATGATTATGAACGGTGCGCCCTAATAGAACTCCAATGTATTGGGTGAAGTATAGTATCATGATATGTCATGTGCAATGGGTGTTTAATTATGCTAATTAAAGTTCAAATAGGGTTTACTCATGCTTCATGTGCAATGAGGGTTTACTCATGCTACATGTGCAATGAGCCTTGGCTCATGAAAATATCATGTTAAGTGTTGTTTCCATATCTCCATGTTATGATTATCATGATTTATCATGCCTTTATGTTCATGTTTCTCTTATTCTCCATTGATATTCCTATTGTCTAACATGTATTTTATTCCTCATTTTATTCCATGTTTATTCCCTTACTGGGCTTTATAGCTCACCCATTTCTTATGTTTTTCCTTAGGTTATCCCATGCAATGTTAAGTATAAAAGAATGTTGTGGTCATGTAAAAGAAGCTTTCAATAAAGATTTTGTATTTCAGGTTTTAAGTTTTTATTTAATGTTTCTAATCCCCAAATACACTAGACCTTTCAATATTATATTTTGTATTAAGAGAAGGATTTATGTAATAAATAATATCTAAGTGTGTGATAAAATGTAGGGTTGTTATAGTTGGTATTAGAGGAAGGTTTATTTATTTTTGGGATTAAAATTAGAAAAAACTAGTGAAATCCTTTAGGATAAGACTATGTATAATAATAATATCCCTAAATTTTGTTGAGTATTGAGTAAGTAGTTTATAAAGAAAATACAACCCTGTCTAGATACGAGTAGGTAGATGCAGCTCTGGCACATATGTTACTAGGAGTGAAAAATTCAATAAGGAGTTTTGGGATTAACCCAAGGTATCCTAGTACACGATAATGGGCCTTTCTGTATTCTTGGTTACAACAATCCTAGGGGACATGCTTTGGTAAATTCACAAGCTTATTATGCACCATTATTATGGGAATTAAAAAAAATTCCCCTAAGAATTTATTTTAGAAAGTAGATCATGGATAACATAGATTGAAGCCTATAGATTCATAAGTTATGGAAATAAAATTAATTTATAAGTCATCAGTTTTGTCCTTGATTTACCCATTATGTGTTACCCATAACTTTCCTTTTATTCTAGATAATGACAAGAAATAGGAGGAATCGAGCTAGCAACCAATGCGAAGACCAATGTGATGACTGTTGTAATGAGACACCCAATCCAATGGGGGCAGGAATCATGTACTTTCTCACGATTCTCTCTCAATTAACTCAATATTTTAATAGAAACATAGATCAAGAGGAATGTTCAACCACCCCTAAGAAAGAACAATTCGTTTTTGAGAACATTATAAGACAAAGGCCTCCTACTTTTAATAGATCATCTAATCCCTCAATCATCAAACAATGGATCAACTTCTTTTAAAATATATTCTCCATCTTTCAATGTTATAAAAAAGAGAAGGTTCTTCTGGCTGCTTATCGTATGGAGGGTGAAGCTGATCAATGGTGGACTTTGATAAAAAATATGAATCCTAAGGAGGAGATTGAGGTGTTGGAATGGAAGAATTTTTGGAAGATGTTTTTTGATAAATATGTTCAATGCACCCTCTAACTAAAGATATAAAGGTACTTCCTTTCCCTCAAATAAAAAGATGACGAATCCATCAGAGTGTATGAGGAAAAATTCAAAAGGCTTGCACACTATTCTTCCGGATTTGTCACTACTACCAAATGCAAGGTTGAATGCTTCTTTGGTGGGATAAAACCTAGCCTACAGAAAGCCCTGGAAATCCATGACTTTGACAACTATGAGAAAATTTTTTGATGTGCCCTCAAGGTTGAAATGCAGATCAGAGCTTCTCAGGGGTATCATGGGGATAAGAAGAATAAGGTGGAATTAAATTCTTCCAGTCCTATGGATGAATCCAACGGTGCTAAGAAAATATAACACCCCACTTGCCAATGGTGCGGAGAGAAGCACCCTAGAAATTGCCTGAAGGGGATTAGAAAATGATTTAGGTGTAGAAGAGAAGGGAACCTAACCGTTAACTACTGACAAGAAAATCCCTAAGCTATGATAGAGGATAGGAACACTCCGATAGAATATTAATTCATTTTTTATTACTTAAACTGCAAAGAACCAGTGCACCTTGAAAATCAGTGCCCTAAGCCAAGGGTTTTTAGAGGCAACCAACAACCTCGAAGGCAGCAAGGGTGAGCTTTTTCCATCACTACTGTCGAACTGAACCCCAAAAATGATGTTGTGACAGGTACGCTAGTTATTCATTCAATAATAGTGAATGTACCTTTTGATTCTGGTTCTATGAATTTTTTTATATCCCAAAATCTTAGTAGAACAATCCCAACACCACAAAAAATAATGGAAATAAATATGTCAGTGAGTATGGAAAATGGGGAAATCATTGCATCCCATGAATATAACTCCCCATATCATAATTTGTGGATTGAAATTACCATAGAACCTCATCATACTCCCTCTGGTGGAATATGATTCAATTTTCAGCTTGGATTGGACTTACTTATATAGAGCCAACATAAATTTCTATGAGAGGGAAAGGACTCTCCATATGGAGAATTGGCCCCCGATTCTATACAAGTGCAAGGAGGAAGATGAATCTTCTTTAGCACCACCATATCAAGTGTGGATATTAA
Source organism: Viscum album (assembly GCA_963277665.1). Taxonomy (NCBI): domain Eukaryota; kingdom Viridiplantae; phylum Streptophyta; class Magnoliopsida; order Santalales; family Viscaceae; genus Viscum; species Viscum album. The sequence continues at coordinate 529,286,040 of OY728150.1, forward strand.
TTCCCTATGATCATGCATATCTAGATCAAGTTATTGAGACTAAGGAGGAAACCATCCTTGAAGACATGCCTATTGTGATGGAATTCATTGATTTTTTTCCTGAGGAATTGCTTGGTCTTCCTCCTAGAAGAGATGTTGAATTATTAATTGACCTTATATGTGGGGTGTTTCCAATATCCAAGACTCTATATAAAATGGATGTTGTGGAGATTGAGGAGTTGAAGAAAAAACTACAACAGAATCTGGATAAAGGGTTTATACGCCCAAGTGCTTCACTATGGGGTGCACCAGTTCTCTTTGTCAAGAAGAAGGATGGGTCAATGCGGCTTTGCATCGATTATCGTGATCTTAACAAAATCATGATAAAGAACAAGTGTCCTCTTCCACAAATTGGGGACTTGTTCGATTAGCAGCATGGAGAACAATACTTCTCCAAGGTAGATTTGTGGCTGGGATATTATCAAATAAGGGTGAAGAAGGATGATATCCCCAAGAATGATTTTTGTACAAGATACAGGCACTATGAATTCATCGTAATGCCTTTCAGACTCACTAATGCTCAAACAATCTTCACGGACATGATGAATAGAGTCTTTAGATATTACCTTGAATAATTTTTGGTAGTCTTTATAGATGATATTGTAATAAACTATAAAACCAAGGATTATCATGAGGAGAATCTAAGAACTATACTAGAGACCTTGTAGAAGGAGTATCTCTATGAAAAGTACAATAAGTGTGAGTTTTGGTTGAAGGAGGTATCATTAATGGGTCATATCATCACAAGTAATGGGATATCTGGGGATCCCTCCAAGACAATTGCAATTGAGGGATTCTTGAGGCCAACATCAGTGAGAGATATCCATAGCTTCTTGGGGTTTGCTGGATATTATTTCCAATTTTTGAGAAATTTCTCATGATTTTCCAACCCTCTTACCAAGCTAACTCGAAAGGGAGCAAGTTTTTCTTGGAGTGATGAATGCGAAGAGAGATTTAAGGAGTTAAAATGGAGGATTATCACTATGCCCGTGCTCACTTTACCCACAAGTGGAGAACGTTTTGTGGTACTTAGTTATGCTTCAAATAAGGGTCTGGGTTTTGTGTTTATGTAGAATGATAAAGTGATAGTCTATACCTCAAGGAATCTGAAAATACATGAGAAAAACTATCCCACACATGATCTAGAGTTGGAGGCTATGATATTTGAATTAAAAATATAGTGGAATTATCTCTATGGAGAGATGTGGGAGATATATACTGATCAAAAGAGCCTCAAATATATTTTCACACAAAAAGAGCTTAATATGTGCCAATAAAGATGGATATAACTCCTCAAGGATTGTGACCACTCAATCCATTATCATCCCGGTAAGGAAAACAAGGTGGCAAATGCTCTAAGTAGAAATGATCCGATATCATTATCAATGATGAGAATTGAAAAGGATCCAATATTCTTAGATTTATAGAGGATGGACATGGGAATAATTAAGGGAGGAACATCATCAATCCTTTCTCAAATTATTTCTCAACCATCCCTCATGAAGAAAATAAATGATGCTCAAAGAAAGGATGTGGAAATTCTAAAAAGGATAGAAGCCATCAGAAATGGTAAATACTTATATTTCATGGTTGAAAAGGATGAAATTGTGAGTTTGGGTCATGATTATGTGTACCATCCAATCTAGAGATAAATAAGGAGCTTATTAATGACGCACACAGATCAACCTTCTATATTCACCCGAGGAGCACAAAGATGTATCGAGATATCTGAGAAAAATTTTGGTGGGACAATATAAAATGGAGATTTCATAATATACATCAAAATTCTTGGTATTTCAGAAAGTGAAGGATGAGAGGAAAAAGTCTAAGGGGATGATGAAACCAATTCCCTTACCAACATGGAAGTGGGGAAGAATTACCATGGACTTTGTCACTAAAATTCTATAGACATCCAGAGGAAACAATGCTATATGAGTCATTGTGGATAGTCTTATAATGACCACTCACTTTATCTCAATTCTATAGGACTTCTCATTTGATCCACTTGCATGTATTTACATCAAAGAAGTAGTAAGGTTTAATGGAGTACCACTATCTATTGTATCCGATTGTGATCCTAGATTCACCTTGATGTTCTGGAAAAGTCTCTAACATGCTATAAGAACTAAAATAAACTTCATTATGGACTATCATCCTCAAACTTATGGCTAATTTGAGAAAACTATTGAGCCACTATAAGATATGCTTCGATCATGTTCTATGGACTTCAAAGGATGATGGGACCAACATCTTCCACTGGTTGAATTCTCCTACAATAACAGTTTCCACTCGAGCATCTGAATAGAACCATATGAAGCCCTTTATGGAAAAAGGTGCAGAACACTGACGTGTTGGGATGAAGTCAGTTAGCGTAAGATGCTAGGACCTGAAATGGTCGAAGAAATGGTTGAGAAGGTGAAAACCATTCAGCATCATATCAAGGCAGCCCAAAGTCTATAGAAGAGTTATGAAGATAACTGTCAAAGAGACCTTGAGTTCAAAGTTGTAGACATGGTATTTCTATGCATATATCTATGGAATAAGGCAATGAAGTTTAGAAATAATGGGAATTTAAGTCCTAGGTACATTGACCCCTTCGACATTCTTGATCGTGTTGGGGCTATAGCCTATTGAATAGAACTTCCACCCACCATGGGCAACATATATGATGCCTTTCATGTATCACTCTTAAGGAAGTACATACAAGACACTTCACATGTACTCTCTTTAGAGGTAGTACAGTTAGAGGATGATCTTTCTTACGAGGAGCAACCTATGAAGATCTTAGATCATAGAGAACATGTTCTATGAAATAAGACAATGCCCCTCATCAAGGTGGTGTAGAGAAACCAAAAGTTTGAATTGGAAATGTGGTAATTAGATGAAGTGATGAATTAGAGTTACCCGTATCTATTTTAAGGTAGGAAAAGTAAATTTCAAGGATGAAATTTCTTAATGGGGGAATATTGTAATGACAAAAAATTTTATTAATGAAAATTACTCTTTATCTAATTAAATATAATATTATGTAAGATGGTTACATAACATATTCACTTCCTTGGTTTTGTGTTTTTAGATTTTAAAACACCATTAAGAATTGTGACCATTGCTAATATAACCATTGAATAGTGATCACATGATTAATATAAATATAGGGATTTAACAAATCAAATTTACTTAGACAAAGGAAGCGATGACCTCATCTAGTAGACTAGCCCCGTATGAAGCCCATTTGTTAGAGCTAGAAAAGGAGGTGGCATCCTTGGGTTTTTCTCTTGACCAATCCCAAGATGAGCTTCAACATGTTAAGCTCGAATGAAACTACCTAAGGGAGAATTGGAAGTTGATAGAGATTACCACCCATGCAATGTTATTAGAGCCACCCCAGGAGTCTATCACCATCACACACCTTACCCTTTGGTCTTTTGTGGGTGTTATAAGAGGTTATGTAACAAGACCTTAGAACTATGATTATGTGCATTATTTTTGTATATAATAAAGAATATACCTTCATTTTATTATTATTGTTACTTTGTAAATAGTTTTTAAAGAAAAAATAGTATTTTTAGTTAATATTCAATTATGAAATCTATTTTGATGAATTAATGATTTTTTGAATAAAATAAAATTTTAATAAAATATTATTACTAAATTAATTTTTATTAAATAAAAATGATCATACCATTTTTAGGAATACTATTGTAAATTTTATTAAGGTTTGAAATCCATTTTTTTCAAAACCAATGAATTATTTATAAATGTTGGTTTTATTTTAAAAGAACAAATTCACATATTTTGAAAATTATTTATATAAAATGAATATTATTTTTGGAATTAGGATATCAAAATTATCCAATGGTGAATTTTTCATAATTTTCTGAGAGTCGAATTTTTGGGTAAAAATTAAATACCATTTAAATATGTTATATGTTTTATGACATCATAATGAACCAATTGTGATGAAATAAAATAATATAAATATTATGTTCATCCAATATATGTTTTACCATTAAAATAATGTGATTTTAGTTTTTTTTTTGATTTATTTTACAATGCTTTACTGGACCTTTCAAGACTTATAAAAAATTTTACCTTTTAAATTGATTGCCTTGAGAGTGTGACTGAACTCCACATAATCAATCATATTATTTTAAGAAGTTAGGCCATTGGAATTATAAAATATTGTTTTTAACTATCCTTAAAAAAAACCATGGGCAAAAACCATTGGCTTGTTTCTGGTTTGGATTAGTTTAATGTGTGGTGACTCAAACCTAAATAATAAAGAATTCCTTCTCCTTTCCAATATAAACCCGCCCAATCTCCCACTTACTCTTCACTAAAATACCTTGGAGTTCATTCAAAGTCTACCCTCTTCTATCTAGAATCCTCCCAAGGTGCCCCAAGCTCCCAAGAAGCCTCTCTCAAGCCTCTCCCAAGCCTTTGGGATCACAATTCCAAGTAAGGTATTTCTTCCTTTATCATTTTTTTTCAAACTTCATTATGTTGTTATTCCCTTTTATTTTCAATTTCAATGGTTGGGGTATAATTTATCACCTCCCCCATACTTAACTCTTAATGTTTAAATAATTATAGACCCTTTTTCTCTCTCATTAATGCCTCCCATGTACACCTGTTACCATGCCAAAATTCCGTAAGAAATTTCTCTCTCCTCATTTACATTCAAGAAATTATTTTATATTATGCATCTCAATTCCATTACATATGTTGGTATATTATTTACCTTGACCCCATTACTATCCATTTTATTTATAAAGGATGAGATTCCCCTTTCACTCTAATCAATCAATTTTTACGAATTTCAATTTTACGTCTTTATGCTGCTGAAATTGCACCAAAGTTTCCATTGCAGAATCATTGTGTAGTGAATACCATACCCACTCCTCTATCAAGGGTATTCACCTTTATTTATATGGAATTACTGATTTAGGACTTACATTTATGTATTCCATATCTCTTATTCGTGGAATTAATTATGATGTTAATGAATCTATGTTGTATGATCTATGTGGCACACTTATGCATGAAATGAAATAATTGTGAAGGGTGCACCTTAATATCACTCCAATGCATTTGGTAAAGTATATTATCATGATAATTCATGTGAAATGGGTGTTATATCAATCTAATTCAAGTTCAATGAGGGTTTACTTGTGTTTCATGTGCAATTAGGGTTTACTCATGCTCCATGTGCAACGAACATTGGATCATGCTAATAGCATGTTAAGTGTTGTTGCCAAATCTCAATGTTATGATTATCATAATTTATCATTCCTTAATGTTCATGTTTATCTTTTTATCCATTGATATTCCTATTTTCCAACATGTGTTGTATTCCTAAGGTTATTCCCTGTTTATTCCCTTACTAGGCTTTATAGATCACCCCTTTCTTATGTATGTCCTCAGGTTATCCCATGTAATGTTAAGTACAAAGGAATGTTGTGGTCATGTAAAGAATGTTTTGAAAATATATGTTGTGTTAAATGTGTTAATTCTTTATGTAATTTTCATAAGCCCCAAATACTGTAGTCCTCTTGATCTTCTATGTTGTATAAAGTGAAGGTATTATGTAATAAATCATGTCTAAGTGTGTGATAAAAAGAAGGGTTGTTATAGTACCATGGACTAATATTAGTTTGATATTAATTATCATGTGACTTATAACCTTTGTGGTGGTAATTGACAAAGAATCATTGGCTGATGAATTCTTAATTAGGAATATAGGTTTAGGTCAAGATTCAGTTTGTGCAGTTGTCATCCAGGGTGTATCTTCTATCTAGAAGAGGAAACATAAATGTAGTTGGTCCTCTTTAGGATTAATTTTAGGGGATTCTTCATGGAAGTAGAAGATTATTTTATATCAGTGTGAGTGGTTGGGTCATACCAAACCTAACTATATAGAGGCTCCTTATTATTTTAATTTTCGTAGATTATCGATCTATCTAAAGCGTTTCTATGAAATGATGTCCCAGGGTGTAAGAAAAGATCCACTCTTACCAAGGGTTTGAAGGTTCGCACCAATTCTTCCAAGGGTGGTGGTTGAAATCCTCAATCCAAGGGGGATGTTTAGGTGTCTAAGTTCAAACAAATTTATGTGTTAGAGTATTCACCAAAGGATTCTAAAGTAGGGCATGCTACTCTTATATGTACGGTGGTTATTTCATCTTATATGGTTCTAGATTTGTTTGCTACAGGTTATACTCATTATTTTTTATTGTCAAAGTTATTTGACATATTGGGATTTCATTCAAAGATTATTCCATAATTGTTGGATATTTCTACACCTTTGGGAAGGAGATACGAACAAGGTTTCAAGTGTCCCATGTGTTATGTGATGATAACTGAATTCTAGGTGCAATGGGAATTATTGGTGCTCAATATTAAAATCTTAGACTAGATTATCAGCATGGATTAGATGATCATTATTAAGGCCCAGATAGACTATTATCACCATTGGGTACAGTTCTTATCTACTAATGGGGCCACTCATGTCTTTAAATGTTAGTGGGACTCTAGATCAGTAAGGGCATGGAATGTTATTCAATATGATGGGGTAATCTTATTCCAATTGTAAAATATGTTTCATGATGTAGTTTACCCTTGTTTGGGTGGTCAACTTAATGCAGCGGTGTTTTCACACCACAAATAATTTTTGGACGTTTTTCATGGTTTTCAATAATAGTAATAGTTCGAGTTCACTATTGACCTACTCCTTGGTGTGATTACAATTTCTATCTTCGGATGATTTTTATGGTTTTCAACAACTGTAAGAGGTGGATTTCACTATTTACCTACTCTATGGTGTGATTCCCATTTCTATTACCTCTTATCAAATGAAACATGATGAGGTGGTAGATCTTATAGTACAAATTGCGTATCTAGAGGCTAAATGATTTATTCATCCTAGCATGTCACCATGTGATTCACCTATCATATATACTAAGAAGGAAGATGAGTGCCTAATATTTTTATTAACTATTGAAATTTGAATTAGGTGACCATTGAGAAAAAATATCCTTTCCTAGGCTTGATGACATTTTTGGACATCTTAGAGGGGCATGTTGATTTCAAAAGATTGACATGTGGTTAGGGTACCGACAGTTGGGATTTAGAGAAAAGGATATAACTAAGATATCATTTAGGAGATCATATGGGAATTTTGAGTTTTTGGTTATTCCATTCCATTTAAATAATTCTCTTGTGGTGTCTATGGATTCAATGAAATAGATATTTCATCGGTTATTTGAATATTTTTTTTGTTTTGTTCTTGGATAATGTTTTCGTATACTCTGAGTCATAGGTGGATCACATCGACCATTTAGATATCATTATTTGACCCTTGAAGGAATATCATATATATATTAATCTATTTAAATGTGATTTCTGGATTTGGGAAGTGAAATTTATGGGTTATGTGATATATGATAGGGCCATATTACTAGATATAAAAAAGATACAAGCTGTGGTGTTCTGGGAGAATCCCATAAATGTGTTTGAGATCTTAATATTCAGGGGTTTGGATGGTTACTATATAAATTTTGTTCATAATTTATCTAATATCATATATTTGATGACTGATTTAACCTGCAAGGGTGAAATGTAGGACAAAAAAATAGCCATCAGATATTTTTTAAAGAGATGAAGACGTGGTTGAATTTGACACCAGTTTTGATTCTTTTTGAACTGGGTTCAAGTTATGATGTATTTTGTGATTATTTGGGTTTATTTATTGGATTTATATTTATTTAGGGGAAACATGTTGTGGCCTATGGCTCACACGATTTGTTACCTCATGAGAAGAACTACCCTACCCATGATCTTGAGTTGGAAGAGGTTATGCATGCCCTCAAAATGCAGTGTCACTAACTTTTATGGAGAAGGTTAATGTGTATTATAATCATAAGATACCAAAATATTTTTTTAATCAATGGGATCTAAACATGATATGGATATAATAGTTATAGTATCTTCATAATTTGTATTTTGATGTTGCATACACCTATGTGAAGGTAAATGTGGTTTCCAATTCCTTGAACATAAAATTTCTGACACAAGCCGTAGAGGAATCGATTGAGTAGTGGCCTTTGACGAGTTTGATTAATGAGATGAGTTTGGTAGTGTAAAAGGTTGATAGATAGTTTTTCTTGGCTTTGATTAATGATGAATTTTATTTTTATGAGTGATTTCAACTCGAGAAGGTGGAAGACACTGGGTACAAATGATTTAGTGAAATAGTTTATGGTGGGGATACCTTAGTTGAGAGGTCTTAGTCTCCCAGTTCCACTTTTTGATTTCATGGTAGGTTATTTGTTCAATTTTCCATGAGTTAGGAGTTTATATATAGTGGAAAGTTGTCTTGTAGGTCCATGCACCTTGAGGATACCAAGATGCATCCTGACTTGAGATGCTGGTATTGGTGGTAGGGAATGAGATGGTCGATTATAGATTTTGTATCATAGGTTCATACTTGTTAGAGAATTAAGGTGGGGCACCAGAGACCTATGGGTCTGTTACTACTATTACCCATTATTTTATGGAATTAGGATGATATTTCCATGGATTTCATCATTGGTTTTACATAGAATCCAAGTTGGAAATATGCGATTTGGGTGAACAGTGATTGATTCATGAAATAAGTGAATTTACTCCCTATCAAAGAGATGATGAAGGTGGAAAATCTTGGGGAATTATATGTATGGTAAATTTTAATACTTTTTGGGGTTTCTTCTATGGTTGTATCTGAGAGGGACATAAGGTTCACATCCAATTTATAAAATGGTTTATAATAGGTGATGGGTTTATTGATTATATTGAGCATGACTTATCATTATTAGTCAAATGGAAATACATAAAGGACTATCCTAGTTCTTGAGGATATGATCAAGGATTGTATGTTTTATTTTATAGTTTCTTGGGAATGCATTCTTGAGGATATGATCAAGGATTGTATGTTTTATTTTATAGTTTCTTGGGAATGCATTTCAATATGTTTGAGTTTTCAAAAAAATAATTATTAGGCCATGATTAGGATGAAACCCTTTGAGGACTTATATGGGTGTCCATGTAAATATCCCTTATGGTAGGAAATGTTGGGAGAGTGGTCCTTAGTTGGGATGAGTCTTTTTCAAGGGATGACAATTATAGTGAAATTGATTTGGACGAGATTGATCATTTGATAGTTTCATCAGAAATATAATGTGGATCATCATTATCATCCTTTTGAGTTTTAGGTTGGTAATCAAGTTTTTCTTATAATATCCCCTCTCTTGGTACATTTTTAGTTATTAAAGAAGGGTAAGTTGGCACTAATATTGTCAGGCCCATTTGAGATTGTTCAAAAAATAGGAAAGGTGGCCCATCTGGTGGAATTTTCATCTAAAAGTACATCTATTCAAAACATGTTTTAGGTCACCCAGCTAAGGTGGTATATACTAGATCGTTCCCTTTTGATTTAATGGAAGAACATTGATCTTGATATCGATAAAAATTTGGTTGAGCAACCAGTTCAGATTATAGACCACTGAGAGAAGGTACTATGAGGTAAAATAATCCCTCTAATCTAGGTAATATAGCAGTGAAAATAGGATATCAATGAGATGTCATAGAATTAATTTTCAATGAGTTATCAATGGCCTTCACATTTTATGAGTCTAGGAATATAATGGATTTATAGGAGTATAAATACTTTATAGTGGGGATATTTTAATGCTCGGTTAAACTTTTTAGGTACTCCATTGATTATGTTTGTTTCATCATTTTGATTTGGGTGTGTTTGTGGGATTTCTGTGGATAGAGATCCTTTTCTAGGAAAATGAAGTAAATTTCAGTGATGTATGTTTACTTGAACTAATGGTGTCAGATTATAAATGTGCTAATGGGATTTGAGGGTTTCTCCCAAATTTTAGAGAATTAATTGAGTTCCATGGTGATTTTAACTAGAAACTGGGATTTTTTCTATCGACTATACATTGACATGACATGTAATGGTATTACATTCCTTATAATGGTCCCTGGGTAGATGTCATGAAACCGGTATAGGGTGTTAAAGGTTTATATGTTGTGTAAAGGGTTCACAACATGTAAAGAAAAAAATCTAGTTTTAATGAAAAGGCAATGCAATTTTCAGTGACCCTTCATAGAATACATGATGTGTAATGGGATTACACACTATGTAAGTCTCAAAAACTATAGGTTTTAGGTGTTGGTCGGATGATTTATTTTTCATTAAACTATAAAGTCTCCCACTCTTGAACTAGAGCTTAACCTAGGGATTTTGGAGATCTTTGATCACCAGGATTATTATGGTTCACCTCTATAGGAATGTAATACTTTTAGTTTTTAATTACTATGGTTTTAGAAATAGTTTTCTCTACATTTATGGTTCAGATTTGTGATTGGATAGTGTTTTCTATCAATCAATTTCTGTTTCTTGGCATGCTATGCATTTAAAAGGCTGCCCTTATAGTTTCCAATCATAATTGTCAAATTCATCTTGTTTTATACCCATTTGAGTTAGTTGTTTCTATTAAATGGTTCAATGCAATGAATTTCTTATTATTATTTTAAATTTTCTTTAGGTTGTTCATTGTTTTGAAGTGATATGGGGTTTTAAAGGTTTTATTGGAAAGGAAAATGTGTTCAAAAAGGGGTTTTACTTTGAAAGTGGATTTTATTGATTTGGAAATGTGTTTTGAAATACCTAAGTGGATTGTATTAGCTTTGAAAACGTTTCATAAAATTTTAATCATGTTTTTGAAATACATTTTCACAATTGGAATATTTGGATCCTTGGGTGCATTAGGAAAGGGGAACATGTACCCTTAGTGTGTGTGGAACAAAAAGGATGTAACCTTTTGTATATTGATGTACTTTAGCAATAACTGATATTTTTTGGATCCAACTTCATGACTATTTAGGATCTTGAGTATATTTTACATATTATCCCATAGGATAGGGGTCAATGTTATAGGTAGTGAAATCCCAACTTGGTTATGCGTATAAAGAAAGATTGGGTTTAGCTTACATTACAAAAAATACTAAGTTTGTCTCTTATTACACAGAATTCTGAGTTTATTTTATGTTATACGAAATAATAAGTTTGTCTTATGTTACACACAATTCTGAGTTTAACTTAACTACATGCAACATCAAGTTTAAATGAAAATTGACATATTGTTATTATGATAGTTGTCAAATAGACATTGGAATGGACAAGATAGACAAGATTAACTTTATTATGAAAATTTTTATTAATGTTTTTTAAATGATTTTTGTTGGATTCTAATTAATTATAAATTAATATAAGAACTATTAGAAAATAAATAAATTCTTTTTATGTAGAAACTATTTTTATACGTAAAAACATGTTTTACCCAAAAAAATTAAACAATCCACTTTCGATGAATGATTTTAAATAAATTTATATATTATATTTTCAATAAAAAATTTATAATTAATCTTATGTGTTATTTAGATAAGAGATAATAACAAATCCCATTTTACGTATAAATGGTTGTATTTTTCTAAAACGTAGTTTTGCCATATTTTAATGGGACACTTATTTTAAAAATAAATTTTGATAAGTTTATAAATTATAATTGATAAAATAAACATTATTTTAGAAATATTAACATCAAAATTATATTATAATTAAATTATTTTACTTTTCTAAAAGGATTTATTTTTTTGATAAAATAGTGAAACATACTAAATTTTAATTGAAAACTACCATTTTGGTCGAATTATTTATATAGTAAAATTATATTTTAAATTGGGTTTAAAGTATAATTAGTTTAATTATACATAAATAAATATAATTTATTTCATTAGAATCAGTTTCACATTGAAATTGAATATAAAATCATTTTAAACTTTTGAACATTTTCACTTTAAAAAACCTATTATTTCATCCTATTTGAATGATTAATTTTAAATTAATGTCTTCAAAATATGTGAATTTAATTTGGAAAAAAAGATTTAATATTTATAGTTATAATAATTTATAATTTATAATAATTACAACTTAAATTATGACCAAAATTATCAATGAAAATAGTAAAAAGTAATCACAACTTTAAGAGAAAAACAAGTTTACCAAAATGAATACAATTTAAACATAAGGGAACAAATGACCTAGAAACTTATCCAAACCCCATTTTCTGAACATATTTCAGAATTATACGTTCATTTATCTATTTTGTTCTTTATTTAAGCCTTTTTGGGTAAAACATTGTTACACATATCTTCTTTAGAAAAATGCTACGTGTATCCTCTCCCCCACTTATAAAATGCCACCACCTATCCTCCTCTCTTCACAACATTAAAAAATTTGGTTTAGTAGATTCTAGAATAAATCCATTATACACTTCCCTCATATCATATTATAAGCCTTAATTTGAGAATAAACTTAACCAAGGAAGTCATTTGGTGCAAACCAAAAGGAGATACAAGAAGAAGAGGTAACATTCATCAATTAATATTTTTATTTATTTCTTCCTCAAACCTCTTCAATTATTTTTATGTCAATATTATATGATAAACACAATATATTAAATATAATTATATGTTTTTTGTTAAGATAAATACCTAAAACCAGACAAACTTCAATCAAATGGGATACAAAATTATCATTCATGTGTACAACTAACTTCCACCTTGCAAACCGATGTTGTTTGTTTTTCCATTAAAACCTTTCATGGATGTATATAATGATGGAAATTATATATATAAATATATATAATGATTGAAATTTTATTTATATATGATTTTTTACTTATCTAATTACTATATAACACAGACCTTAATTCTTTCCATTTTTTTGGAATACTATAATGTCATTCTTGTGTACAACAGAATTCCACCTCACGAAGTGACGTGATTCATTCACGCTTTACATGGAATGTATTAAGGATGAGTTTAATATAAGTATGTGTTATATATAACATAAAAATACTACTATAATTAATATATGTATTTATATCATTTAATTTTTTTCCAATAAAAAAATGAAAATAGAATTCATGCATTCGTACAACCAACCATCTCCATGAATGATATATTTCATTTCCTATTGATATATTTTATACATTATTTAATAAATATATATATATATGGAATATATATTATATTAATATCATGGTTAACATTATTTATATTATTTAATCATTATTAATGTAATAGAACTAAAAATACAACAAATCAAAATTTATACAAAAACAAATTGGTTATTACACAAATCGTGACTTTAACATGATATTGTTATTAAATGAGTAGAATAAGGTAATAAGAAAACCAGATATGGTTTGATATATATGAATAATTTTATATAATATATTCATAATAAAATTAAATATGTTATACATGAGGTTTGAACATGTATAAATGAATTCAAGACTTATTATAAGGGAATTCTGTCTCACGTTTTACTTTTGTGAGACACGTGCTATATTCAACACCTATTTATTATATATGGTTCGTAAAATAAAAATTAATTAATTTTATGATTATTATACTAAAATTTATTAGTATTTACATATACATTTGATTATATCTCTTTCATGGGGTTACAGTTTGAAAGTTACCAAAGTGGTAAGATAAATTTTCCTCAATTTTCATTCTTTGAGAAACATGTTATGTTATACATCTATAATCTCTTATAAGGTGTATATATTTCCATTTTGACATGTTATATAAAGAATATATTTATTTTGATAATATTTTAAGCCTCATTTAATGTTATTATTTTATGGTTATTATTATTAAAAGTTACTAAAGAGGTATGATTTTATTACTACAATTTCATTATTTATTGGGATTATTTATGATTATGCTTCCATTGATAAATTATTATGATCAATTTATAAATTATTACCACTGAAGTTCTTCTCGTATGATTATTAATGATATATTTGTTTAATTTTACCATTTTACCACTCTTTGGTACTTATTATAATTAAGAAAATGTTTTTATGAAAATTTGACTTTATTTCTCTCTTCAATCGAAAATCTATTTTCTTTCAAAACCTTGTTTTATATTTTTTTAAAAATGTTCTATTATTATCCTATTATTTTTAAAATACATTTATATTTATGTTTTAACATTTTAAAAAATGGTCTTAAAAGGAATTTTATTTTCATTTTTTGATAATGGATCTTTTGACTTTTACTGACAATATGGAAGGAATCTCTATTTTTATATATTTGTAATTTATGAAATTATATATAATCATGAACACCACATTCATTGAATATTACATTATAACATTTAAAAAATAATAACAAAATAAAAGGTTTTCTAATTTTTTATAAATATTTTTATTTTAAATTGATTTTATAATAAAATAATTTTATAAATGTTTTATGCTCAAAAAGTGTTTTAAATTGATTTTCAAAATATATTTTATAAATTTTAAAAGGCTATTTTCAAGGAAAATAATTTCTTAAATGTTTTACCTTTGAAATTTATTTAAAATTATTTTCAAATAATCCTTTATAAGTCTGCATGGATATTTTAAAATTGAATTATTTTCAAATGTGTTTAAATTTTTAAAAGAATTTTTTTAAAGAAGAATGCATAATTTACTTAATAAATTTTATAAATTAATTTTAAATACTTTATTTATAATTTTCTAATGTTGTTTTTAATGAAAAGTATTTTTAAATTATTTTAATAAAGTGATTTTAAATGAAAGTTTATTTTTCGTAAGAAATGTTTGAAGTGATACTTCAAAATCCATCTCCATCTATGTTGAAATAGTTTGATATAGTTTATTATTTAATAGAGATATTATCCAATTACACCATTATTATTATTTATTTTAATAATTTATATTTAAGATGGAATGTTTTTTATGAAACCAATTTATATTCCATTGGTTATACCATGATAAAATTCTTATGAAACCTACTTTGTTTGAGGGGTTATTCTATGACAAAATGATTATAAAACCTATTTATTTTACAAACGTGATTATATTATGAAAATTTTAGGATTTCCATTTGATTTAAGGGGTTATTACATGATGTTTAGGAAACCCATATGTTTTTATAGTTCATGATATGATGAATATTTTATTATCTTGTAGTACATGTATGTATGATTTCATTATGTGACAAGTGGGACCTATATCTCCATCTAATGTATTGGGTAAAGATTTATATCTAATGAGATAAACTTGGATGGAATGGGGAGTAAACCCGATTTAGTAATGGACTTTTTCGATTAAGATGGTCTTGGGAGTGAAATTTGACTATTAAGATGGTATTGGGAGTGAACCTTGACTACTAAGACGGTCTTAGGAGTGAACCATGAAAACTTATATGGTTTGGGTTGTGAACCAATTATACTAAGATATCCTTGTATGTAATCCTCTACTACTATGGAAATAATTTTATATGTTTATGTGTTTGTCAAAAGTACATGTTTTATACCTATGTTATTCTCATGTGGATTAGGCTCTTTGATTACTTTATGATTCATGTATCATGATATTTTAATTTTATACCATGAATCATGTATATGATCTTTGATATGTAGGGTATGATATTAAAATGTTATTACCATATTCTCAAACCCTTATGTTCATGTTATTCTTACATATCTCCTTTATTTACCCATATCGAGCATCTGATATTACACTTTCTTATGTTTCCTTTCCCCTGGTTATGAATAAAGGTTTTAAGTATGGTGTGATTTTTAAAAGTACTAAAGGGGAAGATCTTTGTAAAAAATGTTTATGATATTTAACAAGTTTCAAGATTTTTTTATTAGTATCCAAATGCACTAAACTATTATGGTCCTTAGGCATGTATTTGTTCAATTTATTAAATATTCACCAGAAGAGTTGTAATATCCATGTATGTTATATTTGGATCTCTATAGTTGGTTTGAAAGTAAAGGTTTAGTTAAAATTTGGAAACTAGGACGAGAAAAATTTATTGATATCCCTAGTGATATTTCTAAGGATATGTCTAGGTATATCTCTAAGGATAAGTATAAGGATGAGTTAAAATGTAGAAAAATGTCCAAGAATTTTGGTAAAGCATAGACTAAGTGTATTCCTAGAAACACATCCTTGTATGGATAATAAAAATGAATATTGAACTAGAACATATGAATCTAGGGGTAATGACCCCAAAAACATCGTATTGGGATAGAATTGATCAAGAACTAGTGCACACAAATAGGCCTTTCTACACACCTAGTTTGACACTCCTAGGGGATATGATTTAGAAATTCATAAAATTTTTATGAACCATCATGAAGGATTTAAATAGAATTTTACTATGAATTACCTAGGATAAATCAAAGGAATAATATATTAAAGAAGTAATTTTTCATGATTTATTCAAATTATAAGTGATTTTATAGGATTATACATTTTTACATTATGATAAGTGTTGCTCATACTATGATTTATGGTTTTATTCAATAGTGGGAGCTAAAAGGAACTAGGTTAACATTGATTGTGAAGTTTTTGGATGTTCAGTCAAATGGGATGATGGATAGAGTGAAGGATGTTGTGATTATTACTAATTAGGTTTCATAAAAAATGATTAACAATTTATTCCTAAACCAACTCTCAGACTCACTAAATAAAATAAGGTAAGAGTTCACTGAAATTACACGTAGTGGAGACCATGGAAGAAGGATGATTTATTTTCTTATTTTCCAATATTGTGGAAATAAACTACCAATAGAATGTATCATAGGGAAGATAATATGTTTTAACTATGGAAAAAAGGACACAAAGCATGTAAATACAAAGGGAAATGAAAAAGGTCAATTAATTCAATGAAGGAGAATATTGGTTTCCCTAAGGTATTGTTAATTTATGAATGATTTAAATGTAGAAAGTACAAGCTTTATGAAAATCAACCCCATTGGGGGAATGTTTGTGAAGAAAATTAGATAGGAGTTATGAGTAATGCTTATATTGTTAATGATGAAGAGACTACAAATGAATCTTGAAAGGAAAGAATTGTTAAGGAATAAGATGATAAAGATTATTTAGTTGTTTAAGAAGGTAGTGGGATGATTGAAGTATTTATGTATTTGAATTAAAATATTTTAGTATATGAGTTATAAAATATATAAGGATTGTTCAGTATTCGTTTTTCATTAAGGATATGAAAGAGTGTGATGAATGGTACTGATGACCTAAAAAAGTGATTTAATGGAAACATTATATTTTATAAAAAACAAGACTAAGTTAAGGTAACCTTAATATGATAATGTTGTTGAGAAGTTTTGATAAAGAGATTTTGGGGAAGAATATAGAAATTTGGATAGTATTGATTACCTTAGAACATATTAATGATTTGTTGTCAAAGTGGTTTATGCTATCATGGATGTAGTTTATAACATTTTTTTTTGGATTTAAGGAATATTTCCAATAATATTTTGAAAAATAAATAATTCCTATTTCCAATAAGTATTTATGGTAGTTTAGGTTATTACCATGTTTAAAGAGAATACATGATAATGGTATTCACATGTTAGTACATGACAAAAAAGAGATACTTTATGATATATGGGGTATCAATGTTAATCTAATTTTGAGAAATTTAGTTACCTTCTTTCTAAAGTTTTGGATTTTCATATTTCAGAAGGGTTATATGGAAAACCATTTATGAAATGGTTTAAGTTAAACTTTAGATAATATTTTATAGATTAAAGTATTCTGTCACTATATGAGGATTTAGGCATATTGGAAAACCTATTCTAACCATTTTTTTATGATGATAACTAAAGATAGATGGAATGAATTATCATTTTATTTATGGATCATATGATATGTTAGTTATTAATACATAAAAAAGTCACCGTCATTTATTAGATTAAGATATGAAGTATTATTTGATCCAGGAATAACCAAGGGTGGGATTTTGTTTATGAATTTAAATCAAGTAAATATATCAACTCATGGATTTTTTTTAATTTTATGAAAATGATCTTGAAATATTTTGTTTTTCATATCATAATCATTTTTATAATATCAATGGACTCATTTATTCCTCTTTGGTTTATGGTTTTTTGATTGTTAACTTTCTATGGATCACCCACTTTCTTGTGATCAATTATCTTTATCACACTATATACTTTTTATGCTTTTCTTCCATGTAAAAATATTCACCAATGTTATCCAATGTGAAAACCCAGTTATCAGTTACTTTGGGTAACCGTTATGTTTCATACACCCCCATTTTAAATTATGTTTTAGTATTCATTTTTTTTGATGTGGGTTTATAAGAAAGGAATGTTAAAGTATTAAAACTTTAATATTGTAGAAATATTTAGAGGGTGAAATTCATTTTAAGGGTGTAGAATGTAAAAACTTGAGTTTTTATAAGTTATTTTTTTTGAATAAATTAAAATTCATTGATGGATTATGTTACCCACTACACCTAGTTAATCATTATTTATATGCAACACCAATTTAAGATTGTGATACTTGTAACAATGAGTTTATATTGTGTTACATGCAATAATAGGTTTGTATGGGTTTACAAAAAATTATGAGTTTATCTTGTGTTACAAACAATATTAACTGTTTCTTGGGTTACATACAATTCTGATTTTAACTTGCGCTACACGCAACACCGAGTTTGAACCAAACATGATATACTATTATTAAGATATTTGTTAACTATCCATTGGAATGGATTATATGAAAAGGATTTACTAAATTATAAAAAAAAAATTAGTTATTTTTATAAAATTTATTCTTTTGAAACCAATTAACTAGAAATGAAGGTAAGAACTGTTGAAAAAAAAGAAATTCCTTTTCTAAAAAAACTATTTTCTATTCATAAGTATGTTTTATCTCAAAAAATTAAAAAACCCAATTTTCATGAATTATTTTAATAAAATTAACATATTATATATTCAATGAACTATTTAAAATAAATATTAAGTATTCTATAGGTAAGAGATAAAAATAAATCCATCTTTACCAAAAAGATATATTTTCCTAAAAAGTAGTTTTACCGCCTTTTAACAATGAACTTATTTTAAAAATAAAATTTCACAATTTTATAACTTATATTTGAAAAAATAAACTTTATTTCTAAAAAATGAATAAAAAAATTATCTTAAAATTATTTTTATTTATTTTCCTGAAAAGATTCATTTTTTGAAGAATATTAAAAAATATTGAATATTTATTGAAAAATACCTTTTTGTTTGAATTATTTATATATTTAATTACATTTTAAATTACTTTTAAAGAATACATAGTTCAAATTAATATAAATAAATCTAATTTAGGTATTTTTAACAAATTTAAAACTGAAATAGGGTATTAACCCAATTCAAACTTTTGAACATTTTCACTTTAAAAAAACCTGTTGTTTCATCTCATCTATGGGATTAATTTTAAATTAATTTATGCCAATTATATGAACTTAATTTGAAAAAATAGATTCCATATTTGTAATAATAATAATTTATAATTTATAATAATTACAAGTTCATTTTTTACCAACTTGATTAGTGAAAACTGTAAAAATTAATAACTGTGATTAAGAGAAAGATGAGTTTACCTAGGAAATAATATTTAAACTTAAGGGAAAACATTACATAGAAACATTTAAAAAATTAATTTTATGGAAATATTTATACCTTATAAATTAATGTATCTAATTTGGTAAATTATTTAAGACATTTTATTTAAAAACATGGGCACACCAAACTTCTATTAAAAAATACCAAGTGTGTCCTCTCCCCAACTTTAAAAAGCCACAAGTTATCCCCCTCTATTAAAACCATAAAAATTGATTGGTTTGGAAAATACCTGGCCAAGAAACATCTAAAATTAACTCCTATAATCTTAGTGTGTTTAATTTTGGTATAAATTTAACTATGGAAGTGCTCTGGTGAAAATTGAAAGGAGATACCCGAAGAAGAGACAACATTCATCAACAAACATTTTTATTTTATTTCATCTTAAAACCTATTAAATTATTTTTATATCAATTTTATATAATAAAATTATTATATTATATATAATTATATGTTTCTATATTAATTTTATGACCTAAAAATACACAAACTTCCATATAATGAGTTATAAAATCATCGTTCATTTGTACGGTGGACTACCACCTCATGTACCGATGTCATTTGTTTTTCCATTAACACATTTCAAGGTTGGAAATAATGATGTAAATGCTATTTATTTATGATATATATGATATTAATGATTTATTTATGACTATTTAATTATTATATAACACATACCTTCATGATTTTAATTTTTTGGGAATACAATAACGTCGTTCATGTATACTGCAAACTACTGCCTCATGAAGCAATGTGATTCATGCACAAATTAAATTGAATGTATTAATGATGGGTTTAATATAAAATTATAATATACATAACATAAAAATATACTATAATTAATATATATATATATGTATTTATATCATTCATTTTTTTCTTTTCGATAAGAAAATGAATACAACGTTCATGTATACGTACGACCTACTGTCTCCATGAGTGATGTATTTAATTTAATATTTATATATTTTAGATATTATTATAATTACATATATAATGAATGTATATTATCTTTATATCTTATTTTTCATTTTAGATATGATTTAATCATGATTATTATATGATAACAAAAAATATAACAAATCAAAACTTATATGAAAAAAACAGATATTACCTAAAAAATGACTTCAAAATGGCATTGTTTATAAAAACATAATGAAAGTTAATAAGAAGATAATATATGGTATGATATATTGGAATATTGGTCATTAATATATTTAAAATAAACTTATATTTATTATACAAGATGTTTGAATGTTTATGAAGGAACTCAAGACTTAAGGTAATGGATTTCCGTCTCACTTTTTACTTTTGGGAGACACATTCTATATTCACCACCTGTTGATTATATGTGGTTTATATGTATCCCCTGAATTAATTTTCTTATTATTAACCTAAAATATATTATTATTTACATATCCATTTTAGGATCTCTATTTCATGGGGTTATTGTTTCAAAATTACCATAACATTAAGGGAATTTTGTATCAATTTTCCTTCTTTGATACACAAGTTATGTTATGCAAATATATTCTTTTAGGAGGTGTATATACTACCCAATTGACATATTATATTACTAAAATCTTCCTTTACTTGTAATTTTAAGCCTTATTTAATTTATTATTTCTTGGGTATTATGATACAAAGTCACCAAAGTGGTAATATTTTATTACTACAATCTCATCTTTTATGAGGATTGTTTTTGATTACACTTCCATTTTTGAGATATTATTATCCATATCTCAATAATTCCAATTAACTTTCTTCACCTCTGTGTTTTCAAGATATCTTCATGAAATGGAACCATTTTACACTCTTTGGTAATTAATATAATTATGAAAATGTTTTTATAAAAATCTAACTTTATTTATCCCTTCGTTCAAAAATATTTTTTATTTAAAAACAATGTTTTATAAAAATAATTTTTATAAATTATCTACTATTTTTATGATTTTTAAAATAAATTTATACACTTATTTTAGCTTTTTTCAAAATTGTTTTAAAAGGAATATTATTTTCATTTTCTGATCAAGGATCTTTTGACTTTTATGAATAATGTGAAAGGAATGTTGGTTTTTATATATACATCATGTATTGAATTCTATGTCATCATGAGTACTTCATTAATTTAAGTTTCATTTATAATTTTTAAATAACATTTTCAAGGTAAAATGTTTTCTTAATTATTTTTTAGATATTTTTATTTTAAATTTATTTTGAAAGAAATTAATTTTGAAAATTTTCTATGTTTAAAAATAATTTTAAAATGATTTACAAAGATTCTTTTATGAGTTTTAAAAAGTTATTTTAAAATAAAATTAATTTTTAAATGTTTTATATTTAAAATTTTTGGAAAATTATTTTAAGATATTCCTTATAAGTTTTCAAGTTTATTTTTAAATAAAACGGGTTTCAAATGGTTTTACATTTTAAAAAGTGTTTCTCAAATTGTAATGCATATTTTTCTCAAGAAATGTTTTCAATTAATTTTGATAGACTTATTTATAAGTTTGAAATTTTATTTTGAGTGAAATGTTGTTTTACTTAAGAAATGTTCTAAGTCATCTTTCAAAATTATTCTCCATATAAGATGAAATCCTTTGATATAGTTTATAATTTTATGGGGATATGATCCAAGGAAACTATTCTTATTATTTATTTGAATAGTTTACGTTTTGGGTGACATGTTGTTTATGAAAGCTATTTCTCTTCCACATGTTATAACATAATAAATTCTTATGAAACCCACTTCCTTTCAATAGTTATTCTATGATGAAATTATTATGAAACCTATCTATTTTCTAAAGGTTATGATATGATGAAATGTTTATGATACCCATTTCATTTCATTGGTTATTATACGATGTTTATGAAACCCATATCTTTTTGTGGGTCATGATATAGTGAATGTCTTATTATATTATGAAATATGTATGTATGATTTAATTATTTGATGGGTGGGACATATATCTCCATCCATTTTATTTGGTAATGATTTATATCTCATGAGATAAATAGGGATGAAATGGAGAGTGAACCCAATTTAGTAATGGATTTTTTCTAATAAGATATAATTGGGAGTGAAAAATGACTGCAAATATGGTATTATGGGTGAACCTTGAATACTAAGATAGTATTGGGAGTGAACCATGACTACTAATATGGGTTAAGGAGTGAACTCATTCCACTAATATAGCATTGGAAGTAATCCTTCACTACTATAGAATTCATTTTACATGATCATGTGTTTTCCACAATTCCATGTATTATAACTATGTTATGATCACATGGAATATGCTCTTGGATTTATTTATTATTCAAGGCTTACGATCTACCAGTAATTATTCCTTGACTCATGAATATGATCTTTTATATGTACGGTATGATCTTAAATGATATGCTTATGTTTTCATACCCTTATGATCATGTTATTCTTACATATCTCCCTCATTTACCCTTACTGATCATATGTGCTCACCCTTTTTTATTTGTCCTTTTCCCCAAGTTATATAGAAAGGTTTTTAGTAGGGTATGATCTTGAAGAGTACTAAAGGGAGATATATTTATGGGAAATATTGAGGATCTTTCATCAAGTTTTAATATTATGCTCTATTTTTCCAAAGGCACTAAAATATTATGGTCCTTAAACATGTGTTTATATAATGTATTGATTATTCATCTAAAAAGATGTAATATACATGTATATTAATCCTAGGTCTCTATAATGAATGAAACTAATAGGCTCTAGTAACCCCACCACATCAACATAAATCTGTTCATATAACCACCTAGTCACCATCCAGTCAAGGGAGATAGAACATTAACACTTTATACTAGAAGGAGCAACACCAAGACATAAAAGGACAACCAAGGATTCCTGCTCGGATGAAACAGAATAAAAGAAACATTTGAGAATTGATTATGAACCATAAAAAAATGGTAAGGATGAATATGGTTGGTGTATACCAAGATACACAACCATGAAATGAAATTGATGGAAAAGATTTGATATAAAATGATATTAAATAATAAAGGGGTTGAATCCATCAAAGAGAAATTTAGGGCAACTTAATGTCCTATTTTACCAATATAACTAAACCCTAATGCATAGATCATGACTTATTTGGAATTAATCTTTGTCTAAAAGGTGTTATAGTAATAGTTATAAAAATGAGAATTTCTATAACAATTGTAGGTTCATGGTCGTGGTATATGATATAAAATTTATATATATGTTGGACTTATTATTATATATTGTGTTTTTTTGAAATTATCACACATATTAAACAATTAACCTAATATATATGATCTGTGTTCCATCCTATGCACTAAAATTTCATATTACAAGAGATTCATAGTAGCATTTAATCAATGAGAGTATCTCTAAGATGTATATCGGCCACCCACATATTTTTTAACTACTCTATTATGACTAATGAAATTGATGTTCCTTTATATTAATTATTTTTGTAATATAATAAAAACTCATAATGTGATTAATACAATCTACATAAAATTATCTAATACCATTTTTTCACATCCTAACATACCCATAATATAATTCCCTAGATCTATATCTATTAGTACAGGTGATAGTGACAAGAAATGAGGTATAATTACCTGAATGGGAGGTATTACCCATTGGATAACCTATATCCTATTACATAACACATTTTAAAACAATATATATTAAACAAAAACATTTTATTATAAAATTTAATGAAAAAAGAAAACAAAAATACCATAAAAATCACATAAAATTCCATTATAATCATAAAAAAATAAACTAGTCTAATAAATAAATTACACCACAATGTCACTCCATGTGTAACTTGATATCCTATCAACACATATTTTCCCATATCCTAATACTCCACCAATATTTACCTGTTAGTTTTCATGGTCATAGAACAAAATTTAGCATATTAATATATATATTTAAGAAATAATACTAAGTAGAGTCATCCCAAACAATGGAATAACGCACAATATAAAAATAAAAGTGCATGAAATTAAACCTACCATACAATCCCGCATTTCTGGTGTCAATAAATAAAAACAAACATAGATAGAGAGAGAGAGGGAGATAGAGAGAAACTCATTCAAAACCTTTCATATGAATAAGGGTCCTAGTGAACTATGTCCTACTAGATTCCACTAGTAACATTAGATCAGAGATCAATACATTTATCTAGCCCTTAGACTCAAAGTGGATGTTATTATAGATAAATAAACACAATGGAAACATAAAGAGAGGTGGTGAGTTTAATTAAAAAATGGACATAAAATCTTCACCCACTATTAAGTGTATGTTCATTTGAAGTTATAAATTATGATCAAATTAGAGTAATATCAAAGTAAATTTAGTTGAAAAAAAATATTCAGAATTCAAACAACCAACAAATCAAATAAATGTAATAAAAAATTAAAGTAGTTCAATGAGAAAAAATACATAGTATTGGATAATAATATAAATAATCCTAAAAATTTTATTTTTTACCAAATAAGTTTTATCACAATAACTCATCACTTTTAAACCGAGGTGGTTTGTGAATTTTTAGACTAGATTCAAGGTACCAACAAGTTCCAAACACTAGAACTTATTCGACAATTGTAGTTGGTAGTAAAAAGTTTTGGACATAGAAATTCTTTGATAGAAACATTTTTAGTATTTAGATCCAACCCATAGTACCTCTAAAATCTCTAAAATAAACATCAAGTCTAAGTAACCTATTTTTTTAACTTCACAGTTTAGAAGATGTAGTTTCCTAGCCTTGGAAACTCTTTGATCAATATGATCAGAAGTAGAAGATTCATTATCAGTTTCTCAACAATCATGAATATTTTAAGATGAAAAACTAAAAAGGAAGAATAATATAATTACAATAAAACCTCAAAAACTGTGGATCTTAGAAATTGACATTGAAAATTTAAATATAAAATTTTTTTCTCATGATAATGAGATGATGAACAACTTTAACACAATTTCATGATTCTTATCCCCTTCTATTCCTCAAATCCATTATCTAATTTATATGTGTCATTGTTACAAAATCCAATCATTAAATTCTAATTTATTTAAGCTTAACTAACAAAGGATTTGAAGAAACATTAGGAACATCTATATCATCCTATAAAGTAATCACCATGCCATTACTATGATTTAACATGATCTAGTATTTTTATAGATTGGTTTAGTTTATCAAAACATATAAATGGATGTTTAGTTTACAAAAATAGAACATAAAAGAATATTAAATTAAGGTAAAAAGTATAGTGTATTGTGATTTTTAAATAAATGGATAAGAAGAGAAATTTGAATCAACAATATCCAACTCTTTTATAAGCAAAATACCCGAATATAAAGGAATGTTAAACAAATATTTAAATAGAATACTTCCTATGGAATTTGATAAATATCATCATTGACATGAAATATGTGAGACTAAAATATTCATTTTAAGAAACACATAGTTTTGTAACAATAAATATCTTCTTAAAATCTCCCTATTTTAATAAATAAATAAAAAACCAATATAAAACTCATAATACATAACCAATTTATTCTCCTGAATAAAAAAAATGAAAACATCATGTTTCATCAATTCCTATAATTTCAACACATTTTTTATTTTCCAAACGAACATAAATTAATAAGTTTCATAGAGAAAAAACAAATTAAGAACAAGTACAACAGTTAAAATAAGTTTTCTGAAACAAAGAAATAACTTTTCTAGAGAATCTATAAAACCATGCACCCTAGTGAGATATGAAATATATACCTAAGAATAAACTCATATATTATGAAATATAGTTCATTCCACTTGAATAAACTTCTACTTATGACTGAAATTATATAAAAATAAAATATCTCACTACCTCTTGGGATATATTAGAGATATAATAGAGTAAGAGACTCCTATAAAGCTATATAAAAGTGAAAAAAATTCTAAAACTTATCATCATATTTCTATGGATGGTCTTATTTTTATGAAGGTGGTTACAAAAAATATAATGAAAATATTTTATTATCATATGTATAAATTCTTCAAAAATATAAATATATATACAATAATTAATAAAAAAATACAAACTCCTCTTTATTAAGATATATGGCTGGATATAGTAAATAAAAACATAAATTAAATAATAAATTACACACATAGTGATAATACATAAGAAAAAAGTTGATAATGAAGATAATTACCATTAAAGTTTACATACACAAAAGTAAACTTCAAAAAACATTATATTTAACTTAAAAACAATGTATATATAAATGTATAATCAAATAATTGATTGTATAAATAATATTTACATCAAAAAAATGTTATAGAAACATTTATAAATATAATACCCACTTCAACAAATAGAAGATAAACTTCAATAAATATAAGGGTGAATTAATAAAAAAAGAATAACATCAAAATAGGATGGGTATTCATATTTTTACATAAACAATGTTATAAAAAATGGTACTTTCTCAAAGATAACTATAGTTAAGTCCATTTAGCAACATAAATTTTTTTGGGTGTTATTATAAAATATTTTTTAATGTCATTTCATTAATTCTATTAAAATAACTTTTGAAAAATAGAATTTCTCTATATAAATTTAAGAATAGTTATAAATAAGGAATTCCTTCCCCTTTTCTGAAATAACATTTCAATATTGGGAAAAAGAGAGATAATAAGTGAAACATATGATCAATTTTCATTAATCATAGAAAAAATATAATTAATATTTTAAAATCTATTAGAAATTAATATTTTAGAGTCGATATTCAGTTATGGTAATATTGAGAATATTTTCTACTTTTTTTTGTGAACCTAAATGAAGTATAATTTTACATCCATGTGTTTATATCATGAATGATGTGCTAGGTTACTATATAGTGATATAACACTTTTTATATCAAATGGAATTATAATTTGAGTAACAATCATTCTGAAGTCCATAATTATTTTCTACATCTACAACACTTGAGAACAACAAAATCAATCTACCATTTATTCTTCCTCAAAAGGAGAAAGCGTAATTGAATGTTTCATATTTCTTGACCAAGTGACTAAAGAATATTTGAGAAATTCACATGTTACATATGTTATCATTCAATCCTTTATTCATCCACTTAATTTAGAATCAAAATAATTATTAAGAGTAAACTCTAAGATGAAGGAATAAAAAATCCCTTGTTATAAATTTCCTTTTAGATAACAGAAGACCCATTTAACTTATATATGATAATATTAATTTAGTTTTTCTTGAAATATCATTAAAAAACACATATAATACATAATGTTTGGTAAAAATGGTAAAATGTAATGTCAACATATTATAATACCTATATTTTTTTGATCAACCAGTTTCAAATATTCTTTATGGTTGAGTTTTCAAGAGATACTTAACAAAGTACTAATACTGGAAACATTTTCAAAACTAAAACATTTAAGTAAATATTTGATGTATTTATATTGATCTAAAGATTATTACTTCTAATATATTAGTTATTTAGATTATTTGAAATTATTTATGTTTTTTAATCATACTCATCTAAGACTAGCAATGCATATTTTATGAAAAAATATCTTCATGTGTTTATTAGGTTGATCCAAAAATTATGTCATTGATATAGATTTATACAATTATTTTTTAATTAAAAACTATCTTGAAAAAAATTGTATGCTCTTACATTACTTCAAAAAATAATTTAGCAATAAACATTTAGAAAATAAATCATACCATGTTCTTAGGGCCAATTTAAGTCTATAGAGTTCCTTAGAAAGTCTAAATACATGTTCTTAAAAATATATACGTTCAAAAACATGAGGCTTTCCAGTATAATAATCCACATAAAAATAACTACTAAGGAAATAAATATTTATATCAATTTAAAATAGAGTGATTTTTAGATGAGCCGTGGTGGATAAAAGAATTCAAATGGAATCAAGTCTAGCTACTAGTGTAAAAGTTTATCAAAAATATTTTCCATCTTCCTAATTATATCCCTTAGTAACTAGTAACTATATATTCCAATAAATTGATCCATTATCAATATGATTAGTTTAGAAGACCCACTATACTCTTGTAACTATAATTTATATAGGTTAATCCACCAAGGTCCAAACCATATGCCATAAAAATTTCCTAAGTTCTTATTACATACAATCTATCTAACTATTGTCACCCAAAGTATCATATACCATTTTTTTTCTTATATTGAGATAGAAATAAAGGATGATAAAATTACTTTTTTCTGAAAAATTTAATTAAAATTGGTTTATCCACATTATCAATGATATTATCAATAGGATGATTCCAAAATACAATATGGTTTCTAAGAAAAAATGAATGTTATTGCTCATATGCTGGTTGATCAACTTATTTTGGAATAAATTTTAATATAATAGATTATATTTTTTTCTTCTAAAATGTTAATTTTAAATGTTTGTGGTTTAATTTATAGAATTAAAATAGGAGGTGTTTTAAAAAATAAATCGGTATTACTTTTATAATCAGAATGTTTTGACTTAGTATATAGTTTGGACTCATTAGACAAAACTTGAATTGTTTATTCAATGAAATGTATCTATCTATTGAAAACATGATATTATTTAATATTATTTGAATAACTAACAAAAATATTTATGTAAATTATCTTTATTATTGATTATGAATAATTTAAATTTGAAAAATCCGAAGTAACCAAGTTTTGGTTTCCAAATATTTCATAATTCATAATTTATTTTATTTGAAAAAGGGAGAAGTAAAACCAAATTTATTTTATAAAAAGTATTACTAATTCCATTAGAAAAAATATATTAATACAATACTCATAAAAAATTCTAGTAATTTTTCTAAGGGGTTTATTCATTCTATCAACTATAGAGTTCACTTGCAGAGTTCTCATTGCCAAAACATTTTCAGTAGTGTTTTTTTACTAAAAATAGTTTAAAAGAAATAATTTATAAATTATATACTATTATCACTATATATCATGACTACATATAGGTTTTTTAATTTATAAACATGACAATTAAACCTTTTAAAAAATATAGTGCTTCCAATTTAAGTACAAGAAAATAAAATCAGGTTTACCTGGTATAATCCATAACTATAACATATACATAGTATTTTCCTTATATAGTTCTAGTTTATATAGGACCAATAAGTTTCTTTTGAACTAAATTTAACGTTTTGGTAGTTTATAACTCTCTAGAAGCTTTAAATTTTGACTTATTCTTCTTAATATATTTGAAATTATCATATTCTCTAGAAATACTAAAATCAAGTTTCTGTAATTCCTCCACAAATAATTTCCTAGAAATGTTAGATTAGTCATGAGAATTTATGTTTCCTACAATTATATACTGAATAAAATAATTATCTATAACCACACTAAGTTAAGTTATATTATAGAAAATAATGTTTTCTAAATTAATAGTTTAAACTCTCTCAGGCGGATTAGAAGATAAACTATCAAATTCTTTAAAAATTTTAATAGTACATTAATTTATTATCAAAGTTCACTATCTAACCTTTTTAAAGTAATTGGATAATTATAATGTTTTTATACTTATTACTTATAAAATAAATAAAATTAGTGATTATATTCTTATCAAGAAATGAAATTTTCACAAAAACTAACTTTTTTCCCATGCATGTTTCATCCAAAATTATTACATTGACTATCCACATTTTTTATGTTTCATAAGTTAGTCTTTTTATCTTTCATATATAGAGAAAAAAAATTTCAACATACCATAGGTTTTGTACATTGGTATTCAACACATTTTCCTAAAATAAACAAAGCTAAAATTTTAGTATCTAAACTTGCTTGGGTCCAAAATTAATACAACAAAATACTATGGGTACCCAAATCTATCTAACATTATTATGTTGAAAAACTTTTAGTTCTATAGAGATAAATTCTCTATGATATCCAAAGTATTTAACCTTATTTAATGAATAATTATTTTTAGGGAATCTCTCTCTAAAATTTCATTCATAGAGGTGAAATTTTTGAAACAAAATAATTTGACTATAATGGTATCTTTTTGAAACAAAAGATCCATTCCAAAAGACATATGATTTGGTTTCAAATATATTAAGAGCATATTAATTTTATACCTATAAGAAATAAAATTATATTGAAAATTATTTAAATTTATAACTTTATAATTTAGTTTTACAATAACAACATGATCATTATCAATTGAAACAAATATAGATTTCTAATATAACTCATAAGTAAATTTAGAATTTCTGTCATTATATTTAGAAACATATACATTATCCAAACCTTAGTCTTTAATTAAATTTTTATTTACCCTATCTAGGATATTTGTATATATATCCTTTTTATCAAATGATAGTGAATCATCCTCATCTTCACCATCTAAAGAAAAAGTTAAGGAACAATCTAAAGATAAGTTGGTAAGATAATATATCATTACCATTCTCATAAACCATATTTAACATCATAGAGCCTTCTCATAAAAACAAATAATATTTTTACTACTATCGCTAACTGATCTACTAAAATATTTTAATGATGGATCTTAGATACTAATACATATATCTGTATAGATCTAAATTATTTTTCTCTTATTGTATTTGAAACATTTTTAGACCCCTTATCCTCCAATTTCTATTTAGGGAAGTCAGGTATGATATTAACTATCTTTTTTTACTCAAAACAATAACATGAGGAAACATTAATTCTTCTATATTTTTAAATTTTTCTTCTAATTATATTTTCTCATGTCCTTATTTTAATAAATATTATCTATCTATATTTGATGGTGTGAAAGTTAACCTTTATTAACACCAAAATAAATACAATACAAATAATAATTTGGACTCCTCTTCAAATAATTACAAGGTTTAATAGTGTTTACAAAATGAGTTAGTGATATTTATGTTGAAGAAAATGCAACTCCATTTTTCTTTCAATGCATCTTATTATGTATTTTCATATAATTTTAATATTACATTAGGGATCCAATCAATTTATCTAGGTTCAACTGAGTAATATTCTTTGTATCATATATCCTTGTTCTCTGGGATCACCACTATTTTGAAAGAATGAATATAATAATATAGACAAGTTGTTTATCCATTATTTTATTCATCCTAAAATATTGAAATCCATTAACTATTATCATAAATTACTATTTTATTTAAGATACCTATTCTCTAGGTAGAAATTAAAACACTTGATAGTTATCTCTGAGCATTGTTCTTCTAGATTCCAAGTCATCTTAAGTATTGAAATTTGAAATTTCAATATTCCTATAATTTCCATTCATTTTTTACATAAAATATATCACTATATATATTTCTAGTCATTAAACACAACCTTGTATTTTAAATATTTAATTTTCTTGATATTCCACATTTTCCATTGTAATATAAAGATAAATTTCATTCTTTGTATTCATAATTTATTCTCATATTATTATAAGGATAAATTATAGTGTTAATGATACAAAATTCATCCAGTCACACTAGTACCTATAATTCACTCCATCAATGATTGGTTGTTAGATTTTGGTTGAGATTATCTAATAATACAATTGGTAGCCTTACTATAAAAATAAGATATCTAATCTTTTTTACATATTAGTGTAAGGAAAAAGAGATGATCTATGATACTAATTATTATCCGAGGTAATAAAACACTATAGAAACTTTAAGAGGGGAAAATTCAAGTAGAACAAAACTTATAATTTTCAAACACTCTTAGTTTTAAGTTCGTTAAAGGTTATAAATTCCAATAAAATTTGAGTAATATCAATATAAATGAAGTAGAAAGATAACTTTTGAATGTTAAACAACCAAATGATATAAAAAATATATTTCAAATTAATAAATTCTAATAAGAAACAAAACAAATATTCTTGGATTTGAATCCAAATAATCCTATAAATGATATTTATTACCAAATAAGTTCATCCACAATACCTTTTCACTTTTAATCTAATGTGTAAAGTAGATTATTAGACTGGACCCAAGGTATTAGTAAGTTCCAAACACTAAAACATCTTCGACTAATTTAGTCAGCTACACCCTTTTCCACAATCGGAAAATATTTAATAAAAAATGGTGTATAATGTGACATTTTAAAGGAACAAACATCATGTTATCCCTTACCATATCATTATTTTGTGATTTTTTCCAAATTAAATTTTTTACTTTGTTATGAATATAATAATTTAATAGGGTCAAATTGAGTAAAATGTAACATTTTATATGTGGATAAGGGGATATAAATTTGGGCTACAGATTTAGGATATTTATTTATTGATTTTTTATTTTTCTAATTTTTTTGTTTTAAAAATTTTAAAAATACAAAAATATTATGAATGAAAAAAATGAAAAAGAAAATAAAAAATGGTTCATGTCCCATAATTCTTATTTCCATGAAACATATTGGAAATACATGCTGGATTTTTTCAATCGCATTATTATCATGTTAAGTATAAGAAATATTTTCATTAAAAGATTATTTTTATAATAATAGACATTTTAAATGACATGATTGATATTGTTTTTATAAATAATTTAAGATCTTGACACTATTATATGGGATAGTTTTGTAGGAAAATTGTGTCATTTGATTTCTTCACAAATATTCACACACAACCATGACATGTGAGTTATTCTTACAAAATTATAGGTATAATAAACTTTATTAATTTTTTTAATTAAAATAATGGGTTCTCTATACATTATTTTCTTTTCAATTAAATTTTATTACTACACTGGAATGAGCTATTCATTATACCTTTTATCTGAAAATTTTACACCCTCTAAAAAAATTGAAGAAAATAAAAGTAAAAATAATATAGGTAGGGGCGGTGATGAAATGTATAAAATATGGGGATATATAGATAAATATCTTAAGGATTGAATTTTCTAAATGCTTAAATGATATAGGTTTGAAATTTTATTACAAAGGATGAATAACATATTTTTTAACATCGTCATTTTATATGGTTATGTTAATGTAAGTTCTATAATGTATTAATTGATGTTTTGAACCTTGTGATGTTTTAACTTGGGTTTTGTTATTATTAGAGGGTTTTGATAGCCTAAATGTGGGTGTTTATGTCTTTGGTGAAAAATGTCCACCACCAATCCTTGGTGAAATTCATTTTCGCCTTGGGTTTCCTCGATGTAACATGCTAGGGGGGATGGAAAAGCCATGATATGGAAAATATGTGGGGCTCATGGGTGGTTTCTATCATTCATGACCTAAGAAATATCACCATTACCATTTTAGTGGGTTTGGTGTGGGAAAACAGTTATACCCTTGTCACATGCCTATGGTGGGTTGACTATTTTGTGGTGTCTCAAGAACAACACGACCATGGATGGTGGTGGGAATGATTATGGTTTGGATGGGTTTTCAAATTAGAAATATATTCTCACTTATTCTTGTATCTTGACTGAATCAAAGGGGAAATGTTTGTATATTAAATACGGGATATTTAATGCCTTTATTATTCAGTTTGGACCCCTGTTAATCAAATCATCCTCCCTTGTCTTGTTGATTCTTTCAATCTAATGAATTATAGATGAACATAGGGTTTGTGGTCAATACTTAATGTATTAAGTATTGGAACCTTGTTTAATTCCATTTTTATCCACTGCTTCGGTCTATCTAAAGGATCCTTTCATCCACCATTATTATTGCTTTATATTTTAGATGTTTTAGTAGAGAACTCCTTTATGCTATTTTTTTGGGATAAATTTCTTTTATCAATATTGAGTGATCTTGGAATGGGACTATTATGGATTATACTATGTTTCTTTATGTATTGTTGAGAGGTGTTTCCTAGTATTGGTGTAACAACTATATTTCTTGAGGATAATTGATATTTTATTATGTATTAGTGGGGTTTCTATTAGTGTATCTTCTCAGGAGAGTCACTTTATTTCTAGACTTGATGTTCCTTTCAATAATCCCAATTATTGAACTCTCATGTAACTTTGAAGATATTTATAGGGTCTCTTGGTGTAAGATTATTTCAGATGGCTACCTTTTTGGTGAACCTTGTCATGATGTCTATTATCATGAGGTTAGGAGATCCTTTCTTCATAGGTCCTTGTATAT
This sequence comes from Viscum album, assembly GCA_963277665.1. Classification (NCBI taxonomy): domain Eukaryota; kingdom Viridiplantae; phylum Streptophyta; class Magnoliopsida; order Santalales; family Viscaceae; genus Viscum; species Viscum album. The sequence goes on from OY728150.1 coordinate 529,320,779, forward strand.
GACTTTATCTTGATTTTATTTTTTTATTATTGAAACCCGTGCTTGATATATGTCATATGCAGGTGTGGTAGTTGCCTTTGAGGCCCATCCTTGATATGTGTAATTATGATTTGTGTGTATCATCCTAAGAACTATTCTTGATATCCCTTACTATCCATTTCTAGGATAAAAATTGTTTATGGTATTTGATAACCTGTAGAACCATTCTTCCGGTATTAGGAAGAACAAGTTTTTGATTATTTGTTAGACAAACCCTTTAAAGGGGAGAATAATAATGTGAAAAAGGCTACATGCTGTGGATCATTTGATGGTATGAGTCAGATCATGGATATGTTAGATGAAATTAGAGAAGACCATGTAGTGGAATTAAATATCCTTCAGATATAGGCGAATGTGGGATATATCCATGGAGGGGTGAATTACACATGAAAATATATCAAACATGTCAGGTGGGACTTACCATTAATTGAGGATTACGACCACTATTAGGGTGTTGTGTGTGTTGAACCTATTAACAACCTCCATTAGAGTGGGGCATGTGGAAGTTCTTAAATGAAGAACATAGAGATAATTATGACAAGCATAGGGTACCAAAAGACATTGGGAGTTGTGGTATATCTTATGTTGTGTAGTGACTGACATTCACATCCTTACCAATATTGCAATGAAGTAGGTGGGGTTGGGGTTCATGGTGTCTTAGTTATCACATGATGACTTGATACATGTGTGGATTTATATTTTCTTGTGAATTTACCCTGTGTCATGGAGTACACTATTTTATATTTCATGAACTTGTGTTAAGGGTGAATTGTTCATGTTCTACTAGGTTTATATGTAAATCCTACATAGGTATCTCGATGTGTGTTCCAAATTCATGATTAGGCACCTAGGGAAAGGAAAAGGCCCAAGGAAAGGGATTTAGGAGATGAACTGTGGTGTTCAAAGGTGGTATCAGGATGAAATATGGGGGATTCTATAGTTTTTTATTTACTTATATGTATTTTTAATGATTTTGTTTAACTTTCCACTTGAGGGGTATTTTTATTATTACACTAAATTACATGAGATAAATGTCACAATATTTGTTTAGTTATTCTATATTATATTCTATCAGTATTATTTATTATTTTATTCTATGATACTAAGGGTATATTGTTCCCAATGATAGAATTCATACCCTCAATGCTAGTCAGAAACCTCTTTCATATGATGAGTCATGTTGAATCCATATGGAACACTGAATCGAGTCCACTGATTCTGGATGGGGATTTAAAAAATGGAATCAAAGGGATGGTTTTATTTTTTTTCTTTATTCTTGATTTTTTTATGGAAAGGTATAAAGGATTTAGGTTATTCGGGAATCAAGAAGGGGGGTTTTATGTGTTCATATCTTGCACATTTGTAATGAAACTCTAAGTTACCATTGTTGGGACTTTTTATATATCTATGGTTTTACAATTTAATATTGATCTTGAGTTTATTGGGTTGTCAGTTTTTTATGGGATTTGGGTGTGTTCATACATCATGAGTAGGCACATAGGATCACATGTCATGTATATACCTATTGTGTGTTTCATATTAATTATTTAATTATATGACTTGAAAAATGCTACTTGGTGAGTGATATATCTATTTTCCTTTTGTTGTTATATATCATTTGGAATTAGTTAGTTGAACATGAGCCTATAGTTATGTTTTTATATATATGGTTGTGACTAATGTTCTGGTATTGAGGACTTGGATTAAGTTATTGGTAGCCTCATAAGATATCCTCTTTATAATCTTATAGACCAATTATGATCTATCTTAAACTAAAATCTTTAGACATCTTAAAATTTATTTTGGAAATCTCAAAAAATTACACTGTGGTGACTTTTGATTAGAACATTGGTTGAGGTATCCCAAGATGCTTCCATTAGGGATGAAATTCCTATACCATGCTAATAGTTTATAAGGATTCACCTCCTTATGATTCTACACTAGCTTCATATATTCATGTTTCATAACCAATTTATACAAGAATTTTTTATATTGTTCTCATTTATGGAGTAAACATTCAAAATACTATGAGTGATCATGATAAATAACTCTAGCTCCATTATCCACTAGCATTTAAAGTTTCTAGAGTATGGCATTATTTATAGTAATGAATATACATCATCGAGAGAATTTTAAATCTAATATAGACTCTAGTGGATGGGGGAATGATGATGGAGAAATTTATGTTCTAATTTTATACCCGAAGATGGTGGACTTCCATTAATCAGGATGGAATATGAGATGGTATTACTTGAGAGTAATTCAAGGATCTATTCCAAAAACAATATTATCATGAACTGATAAAGCTATACTATGCTTAGGATTTTATGGAGCTACAATAGGTATGTATGTTTGTCTCAAAATATTACGCTCGTTTCATAGAGCTGTTATGCTTCACCCCTCTTTTTAGAAGGGAATTATACCGAAATATTTCGAAAGATTGGTATAGTCCTCCATAATAATATAAAATGGAAGGTTAGGTTCTCATATATAAAATCATTCCTAGAGGTGTAACACAGGTCTTTGAACATTGATATGGCCTTACAATAGGAAAGAGTGATAGGATTACTTACAGTCAACAGTGGACTTGAGACTGAGATTTCTTTCACTACTATGAGAGACACTTTCAGTAGTAAGAAGAGGAAAGATGATTAGAAGTAGCAGGAGAGTAGGTAGGAAGGTCAGAGTAGGAATTCCTCTATGTAATCTATGGGAGGTGATTCTAAAAGGTTCTTTAATTGTGTAACAAGATTGCATCTAAGAAATTATTGCAAGAATCTACCTATGGAGTTCCACTAATGTATAAGGGCTTAACATATTCAAACTTTTTTCCTTAGAGATTCTTAGAAGAGTTATTGGAGATCCGGGAAATATGGGGGTGGAGGAACTCAATGGAGCATTCATAATCCTAATACCTTGATGAAATAGGGGAAAGGGTGTGGAGTAGAGGCATTATGAGTTTTTGCAGTTGATCAGACTCTAGATAATTGTGGGGAGGTATCGTCTATGGTTCTAGGTATGGTCTCGATCACCTTTAAAATATCCACTAATATATTTTATTATGGTTCCTCACATTACTTTATCTCTACTCAAGTATTAGATATCCAGGACAAATCGGTTAGAATATCCTCATAGATGCTTTCTGTTGACACACCATTAAGGAATAAAGTGGTCTATCTTTAGTAGTGTTCATATTTTTCTATAGTGATTGATGTTTATTAGAATTTTTGGGATTTCATGATCCTAGAGACGAATATATTCGATGTGAAATTTGGGATTGACTGTCCTATAACCTGTCTTACACACATGGACTACTATTGGATACACATATCCTTTACCTTGATGGGGGAGGGGATTTTGTAATTACTGGTGAGTGGGAGTTGGGAGATGGTACAATGGAACTAAATTTGAGTCAAACTGTTTCTATTATTGTGTGAGTTATAGGCTTATCACTTTTGGAAGGATTAGTAGTACCCCCTCTTCTTTCCCTATATATGTTGATCTTTATTAGGATGTGTTTCGAAGAGAATTTTTGAGTATACATCTTAATAGAGAGATTGAGTTTGAAATAGAAATTTTTTAATGGGTAGAACCTAAGTTGATTCCTCCTTAGCATAGGATACTGGCTGAGTTAAAATAACTAAAAAAATTATCTAGATGACTTGGAGCACAAGGGATTTATCAGGCCAAGAACATATTCTGGAGGTGATATAGTTTTTTCACCAAAAAGGTAGACAATAATCTTTAGATATATCTATAATATATAAATTTAAACTCGGTAATGATGAAGAATAGATACCTTTTTCCTCATATCAATGAACTATTCGATAAATTATGGAGATCTCATTGGTTTTCCAATATCAAAGAGAATTCAATATACCATAAATTATGTGTTAGGGAGTAATACATACCAAAGATGAAGTTTAGGAGTTGGTATGGGATATATATTATATTGGTGTTGTTTTTTTGGTTTTAGAAATGATTTAATAGTGTTTATAGCCATCATGAATAAGATCTTTCACCCATATCTTTCCTTATTCTTCATGGTTATTGGTGATTACATCCTCATTTTTTCATGGACATCAGAGAAACATGCCCTGAATCTTGAGATAGTCATGAGTACACTTACAACACATCATATTTACATAAAGTTATAGAAGTGTCACTTTTGGATACATGAGGTGAATTTTTTAGGGAATGTAGTGTTAGAGGTTGGATTTTTTGTATACCTAAAGAAGGTGGAGGTGGTAATGTCTTGAGATCATCCTTAGAATGTATTATGGATCATGATATTTCTTTATTTAACAGGGCCCTTCTGGAATTTCATCTTGGATTTATCCTATTTTGAAGTGATGATGATAACTATTCCCAAGATATGGGCGATGTTTGAGTGGTAAAATTAGTGTATGAAATCATTTTTCGAGATGAAGAGGAGGTTAAAAAAGAACTCCAATGTTTAAATTTATAAAACCTATGAAGAGATATGAAGTTTTTTTTTGAATTTTAGTGGAGTAACATATGATGTGGACTAGCCTAGGAAGGAGACCCAAGTGTGTAGTGGGATGGCCAGTGATGGGATCACCAGGCTCCTTAGTGTCGGTTGGTGAAAGAGGAAGGTCCACAACAAGGATCATTTGTCATCTACGACACAATGTGGAGTACGGGTAGATCTCTAGCGAGAGGACCCAATGATGGCCCTTAATAGAAAGTATTTCAGTTGTCTTAGGCGACGAGTGAAATCCATGATTGGGAAATAATTGGGGGGCTCACTGTGTCTTTGTAGGGAAATAACAGTTAGACCAACATGCGATGATGTCAGACTTCTGTGGGAGCATTGATGTCTGTGAAAAATGTGATAGTTCTAGGAAAAAAATTCAGACCTCCTCATCAAGTGTAGACCAGATGAGGATTTAGAGTAGTTGGAACCTACATTGGAGTGCTACCAGATTGGGATGGACGAGAGGGTATGGTTTCAACATTGGTACTATGAATCATGCATCTACCTAGGAAAATGCTTGCTGTGCAATCTTTAAAGGTTTTATGCTTTGTAAAATGTAAGTCAAAACATGTTAGGGAGGGTCTGTTTTTGTGGTGTCAGGTCTTTGGGGCCTTTAGGGTCATGTACATAGTTCATGTTTCTATTGGTCTTATGGGAAATATAAGGGTTCCCCCTTAACCCAATTTAAAAGAGTATTATCCAAAAATAAATAAAAATATATATTCTTTGGGCTTTTAGGCTGGCTGATGCATGAAGATCATGTATTAGATTATGGGTCTCACTAACTATGACCCCATTAGTAGAATTATCCTACCTATGACCTATATCTAGATGTCTTGGTCCATAATTTTATGTGTCGGCGACACCATCTCTTTTGAGATAGGATTATTATCTATATATATCAAAATATTATTTGCTATATCTTCTCTTAGTGAGACCAGATTTTGGGGTAGAGGCACTCGGTAGAGTATTTGTAGCTGTTGGACATCCATATGGCTTATCCACTAGGTAAGGGTAATGTTGCTACATATTCTCTCAGTTGGAATATGCATGATACCCAAGAGATTAGAGAAAACCCTTTTGTTGAATAGTTTACTTTGATGTTTTTATTGGATGATTGGAGGATGGATACGATCGATGAGTGAGGGGTAGTGACATGTACACCATTGGTTATCATTTCAGCTTTAGTGGACTGGGTAAAGGCCAACTAGGAGTTAGATCCCAACTAAACTATGATGAAAGAGTTCTTTATGGTAATTGATCCAATACCATGTTAGTCCTTAGAAGAGAATGATGTGATTTATGTCCATAGTAGGGTTTTAGTTCCTTCTCTTATCAGGGAAGATCTTATGAGCGTATCCCATGCATCACAGTGAATAGTGTATCTTTGGTCAACAATGATATACCCTGAAATCATATTGAAGATTTGGTGGCCAAGTATAAAGAGTGATAATGATATTTTTGTTTCATGATGTATTACCTTTTAAAGAGTAAAGGATGATCATCAACATCTCAGTGGTTTAGTCCATCTACTTCTATATCCCATGTGGAAATGGGATGATTTTACAATGGATTTTGCGATAGGGTTACCAAGGACCATAAGGAATCATGTCATTGTATGGGTGAGAGTGGATTAACTTATTTAAGTGGCACATTTCTTGTTTATATGGGAGACTCTTTATGTGAATGAGTTGGTAAAGATAAATGTCGATGAGACTATACATATGTAAGGAGTTACCTTGATAATTATATCTGATAAAGGTTTAGGATTAACATTACGGGTTTTGAGGGGCTTATAGAGAGATATGGGGAATTAGTTAATATTTATAATTCCATATTATCCACAATAAAATGGATAGTTTGAAAGGATGATCTTTATTCTTGAAGATATGCTTCATACTTGCACCCTAAACTTTGAAGGATCATGGGATGAGTATATAAATTTGGTGTAGATTTCTTATAATAATAATTAAAAGTATTATATCTATATGGAATCCTATGAGTCCCTCTATAGTAAACCCTATTTCTCATCGCTATTCTAGAAAGTGGTAGGTGAGGTAGATTTATGGGACTGATCCTTGAGTAGGGGAGTTTATATAGAGTATAATTGATTCATCAGTAGTTATTTAACACTTAGAAAAAAATATCATATGAAAACTGTAGGAGGAGAAATTTAGAGTTCATTTTGGTCAACTGAGTTTTTTTGTGGGTGAATCATCAATTTGGGAATCAATATCTTTGGAATCAATAGAAGATAGCATGAGGATTTTTCAAACTTTTTTAGATCATCGAGCTTATTAGGTTAGTGGATTACTATTTGGGCCTTCCTTTTCTTTACTAAGTTACATATGAATTGTTTCACATATGTTAGATTTTGATGTACATTCCTGATCCTACACATGTAATAGACTACTAATATGTTGTTTTGGATTCATACACATCATATAAAGAATGATCAGTCGATATAGTTGACCAAAGTGAGAACCTTTTTTAAGAGAATATAGTTCTACTTTTTCAGATCTTATGGAGGCATGGATGGGTCCTATATGTGACTTAGGAGTGGGTGTATGAGATTTGGGAACAATGATCTGATTTATTTAGGATTTAATATGGATATACTTATCAAGGTCAAGAATTCATAAAATGGGTGAATTATCACACCCTCATTTTTAATGATTATGTTCATTTAAGTTCTAGTATGTGTTAAGTGATTTTTTGAACCCTGTGATAGTTGAAACTGGGATAGATTAGTGTTTTAGGTATTTGGAATATTAAACAATGGTTTTGAAGGGTTTGTGTCTGAAATAGCCAACACCACACCCTGGTGAAATCCATTTTGGCCCTGGTCTACCTCGGTATAAAATGAGTTATGGGGAAAAAGACATGGCCAATCCCTGGACAAGATATGGTCATCATGGGTGGATGATGTTATCCATATCTTGGGTACCTATCCAAATCTATTTTGGAGATCATGTTGAAGAAAAAAAGACCATTTTCACATGACTATGTTCATCTGGTCATTTTTTTGTAACTCAAGAACACCATGACCATGGCTAGGCCACGGTGGTGGGTGTGGTGAGAGTCAAGAATTATTTTTAAATTCCTTAAATATTCTTATTTGTCGCAAACCTTAACTAAACCTGAGGGGAAATTAAAGTGGATTAAAATTTTCATCATTAATGTATATATTAATAATTTTAAACCCTAATTAATTGAATCATCATACCTTCTCTTTTTTGATTCCTTTAATCAAATGAATTATAGATTAATCTATAGTGTGAGGTCAATAATTATTTAATTAAGGATTTATTCCTTGTTTAATTACATTTCTCTCAACCTATTTTTTTGATCTAAAGTCTCCTTTAATCATAAATTTTTTGTTCTTCTTGGGAAGAGAATTTTGGTGGAGAAATTATGCGATTCATTCTTTTTAAGCTTAATTTATTATATCTTTCTTTAATGATCATGTTATGTGTCTATTAAAGCTTAAAACATGATTCTTTGTATTGTTTAGTGAGAAGTTTCCTAGTATTGGTGTGATAACTACCTTTCTTGAGGATCAATTGTGTTCCAAGACATCTTAGAGCTATTTCTCTTGGCGGCTATTCTTTAGTGAGTTTCTTTATTTCTAGCCTTTATGTTCCTCTTGAAATTTTATGTTCTTGAACTCTCATGTGACTTTGGAGATGGTTATAGTGTCCCGTTGTGTGAGCTTGTTTCAGGTGACTAACTTTTTGGTGAAAATTGACATGATATCAGTGATCTTTATGTAGGAATATCTTTACCATATACAAATATTCATATAACATTATATTGATCTTGTTATTTAATCTTTAAGCCCATTTCTAATATAAGTTACCCAAGGGTGTGTGAGTAACCCTTGAGACCCATCCATGAAATGTGTACTTATGATTTGTGTGTAGGATCTTGCGAACTATTCTTGATATGAATTATTACTCTTTTCTATGATAAAAATTATTATTTTTATTTCATATACAAAAGAAGCATGCTTTAGGTATTATTATGGACAAGTTACTCCGTATTGGTTAGACATGCCCTTGGAGTGAGAGCATGATGATATGACAAAGGCTATAGACTATGGATTGTTTGATGGTATGAGTTGGATCATGGACATGTCAAATGATATAGGAGTATACCATATGGGGTAATTGAGTAACCTTTCACTATAGGTTGATATGGGAGATTACAATACATGGTTGATATACACAAATAAATACATCAGACATGTTAGGTGGGACTTACAATCAATCAAGGATTATGACTACCACTTTTGTTGGGAAAGTAGTGAACCAATTACCAACCGCCATTAGGTTGGGGAGTGTGAAATTACTTAAAGGTAGAACTTGGAGAAAATACTAATAGGAAAGAATATTCAATTGATGCATGGGGTTGTGACACATCTGGTGACATGTGGTGACTAACATTGACATCCTTATCGGCATCATGCCGAAGATTTTGGGGCTAGGGTTCATGAAACTTGTTTAGCACACAATGAATCAACACATGTGTTGACATATGTTTACATGTGTATTTAATTTGTGTCAATAAATAAAATCCAATAGGAATAATATTTTATTGAAAAGGGAAAAAATCACTAAAAAAGACCCATGTGTCTAAAAGAATTGAGCATAAGAGCATAACATCTAACACGATTTACAAACATTAAAGGTGGGAACTTGTGATAGTAAAAATGATTCACGGTTTTCAATAGTGGACCAAGAGTCCTGGAATTCCAAGACCACATTTTCTTCAATTCCATGTGTCAGTAATATCCATACTATTAGTGAAGAGACTTTTTCACCGATGAACAAGATAGGTGATAGCCCATGGGGTTGAGATATCCACTCTGATGGACCATTATAAAATTGTGGAATCCAATTTCACCCCATATAGTGAAATACCATGGGATGGGAATAGTTCAAGACCCTTAATCTTGAAAGATGCTTCATTATGGAGAGAATCTCACTGGACAAACAGAACACCGATGGCTAAAATGACTGACCCAACCTAGTTATGAACAAACCATCCTACTAGATTGATACCATTAATACATGATCCATAAACATTAATTTTGGGGCCAAAAGATGGGGGAATCCATATTAACTATTTTTCTTGAGTAATAATTCTATAGATCCTATTAATGAGATGCTTAACAGCCATCATCATCCATAAAGATGGTGAACGATCCCATTATTTTAAGAAAGGGACCATATCAACCACCATGGACTAAGACATAACAATCACCACTAGTGTGAAAATAAGAATACCATCATGTTGAACCCTGTTAAAAGTGTTCCATATACTCTAGACCTTGTTTTCCATTAATATAGATATCGCCTTGCATTTATGGATGTTGTTTTTCATACTGTGGAATGATAAATGTAAGAACCTGTTACTGGAAAACCTTGTCCCATCCTATTTGATGTAAAACACAAGGACACACCATACAAAGGTATACCACTCTCCCTAAAAGAAAATATAACCAATGGAATCCTCCTTTGGGTGGAGACTATAGTTTAACATGGAGGTAATTGAAACAACCCTTCTTCTCACCCCCTCATATGTAGGTAAAGAACAATTTAGGATACACCATATAAGGAAGTTGATCTTATCTGGTATCCCCTTGCACCACATAGACCCTCTCCATGTTTTTTACCATAATAACCATGTAGAATCCATATATTTTCCTTTTTAAAGAGTAATCCAATCAAGGAAGTGGTAAAAACTAGTTTGTTGGGGTCTGAGTAAATCTGAATATTACTATACGCCTCCTTTTGTTGCTGGTTGAGGGTGGTCCATATAAAAGTGAGGTATCTTATGGCCTATTTAAATTAAATATCCAGAAAAGGAAAACCTAAAAAACCCAACACACTCCCCATCCAATTTTTAGTCCAATATTTGATTGACACATACCCCACAATTTCTCTCAAATGCTATTATAAGATAGGTAAGTGTTGACAAATTGAGTCTCATAACCTGAATCTCTTTCTCCCCAATCCATTCAAAACCACCCCATAATTTTTGGTAAATAATTTTTCCCACAATGAAATTTCCTCCATTAATTTACAAGATAACATTGGTTGAATACTATTCATGGTTTCAGTGAAACTTCATAGAACAATGCCTTCATTCTCAGGTTACTGAGCCGTCCTATGCTGTGATGCCCATTGGTGGTGTGAATTGGATTTATACTCATACTTTATATGGTATTCTTGATCCATATGTATAATTCAGGACTAATAACCCAAGAAAGGTCAAAGACCTAGTGAAATGGAGCTAGGATATGGTGAATGGTGTTTTAAGGTGGTACCGAGATAGACTCTAGAGGGATGCCAAAATGTTTTAATTATATATATGTCTTTCTCATACTCTTTTTTGACCATCCAATTTAGTGTTCCTAAGTTTATCTCTATGTATGTATTGAGATACTTTCCATTCCAATCATTTTATCTTGGCTTAATATATTCCTCTATGTAATTACTTATTCATATATTCATTGATACTGAGGGTATAATCTCTCCATTGATGTCTTTCAGACCCTTTTTTCTAGCCAAGAAACCCTTACTTGTGGGAAGGTGTTCATGAGGTCTTTTGGGACTTTTAACATTACCCACTAATTTAGGTTGGGTTCTTATAGGTTTCTTGGAAATTGTAACACCCTGAAATTTTAAAATATGAACATCATATTTGATAGCGCGTATGACACAAAAAAAACATAGAAGGGAATATAAAATCCCATGAATTTATGATATATTTAATATTTTAAATAAAATAATTCTATTACATATATTTTAATGCATGAAATAATGAGTTATATTTCATTTCACAGAACAATGACTTTGTTCTATGGCTTGCATTACACACAAGTTTGAGTTTTACCGAACAAAAATATATTATTAATATTAATATTTAAAATGAAAATTGTCTCATAGCCATTAAATTTGAGTATATTAACAGTTATAAATAAATTATAAAAATATATGGTTAAATTCATTGGTTAATAATCATTTATAAATGAATATAAAAACTACTTTAATATAAAGGAAATGTTTTTATAATAAATATTTTTATGTACTGAAGGTATATAATCTTACTAAATTAAATTAATTACTACTAGTGAATGATATTAAATAAATTTAGATATTTTATATTCAATAAAATATCATGACATTAATCAAATATATTGGATATAAATAACTTTATAACAAATATGGTTTTATGCATTTAAAGTTATATTTTTCTAAAAGTAATTTTGCCACATTTTAAGGGCACACTTGTTTTAAAACTAAATTGTGAAAATTTTATTAGAAAAATAAAATTTATTTTTGAAATATGAATGAAAAAATTATCTTAGGGTGAATTTTTGGTATTTATTTGAGAGGTTTCATTTTTTGATGAATCGTGAAAAAATAATGAATTTTAACTGAAAAATGACTTCATCTAAATAATTTATAATGTTAAATCATATATTAAATTGTTTATAAAATAAAATTAGATCAAATTTACATATATTATTCCAATTTGGGTCATTTCATTGATTTTTATATTTAATTTATTTATACAAACTTAGTAAACTTTTAAACATTTTCACTTTAAAAACCCACTTTCTCATCACGTTTTTGGGATTAATTTTAAATTAAATTATGCCAATTCTATTAATTGAATTTGGAAAAATATATTAAAAATTTAGAATTAGAATAATTTATAATATATAACATGTTCAGTTTATTTTTTGATTATAATGACCATTTAATGCAGTTAAAATTAATTATAGTGACTAAGGAAAAAAAGTTTATATAGTGGTCAAACATAGAGTAAAATGTTTAAAAATGTCCCTAAACATGTCAAAACCCCTATTTCTATCCATATTTAGACCATTACATCAATATGATCTAATTTTGTGTATTATATAATCCTCTTGTGAGGTAAAAACATGGGTATGCCTAACTTCTTTTCAAATAGGAAAAGTGTTTCCTCTCCCTCACTTATAAAAGGCCACCACATATCCCCCTTCTTCACACCTCTCAAAACAATTTTTTTGGGAAAGACCTATCCAAATAAGTCAAAAAATTCCCCATCCCCATACTACAATCCATATATTTGGAATAAATATAACTTAGGAAGGAATTAGTGCAATCCTAATGTAAGAATCCAGTTTGTTTACTCAGGTATGAATCCTTTAAATTTATGTCTAATTATTTATATTGGACCTATTTTGGATTCTTAATGATTTAGTGAAGGTCCTAAGGTTGTATAGGGATTCTTCAGATCTCAGAACCTATATTTTTGGGAAAAAAGACATGGCGCACAGTTTATAGTAAACCGTGCAGGAAGTCCGTGTGGTTAGAGAAATCTGTGCGGGTGGCATGTTTTTGGATAGAGCCTTACTGAATAGTTGGAGCATAGTTTACCTAACTATGTGAACTAACCATGTGAGCTCCCTTTCCTTGCTAGGTACCCATGTATGGTTGGAACATGGTTTTGAAAATCATGCGACCAAACTGTGCCCATGCTATTTTAGGGGTAATTTTACTATTTTTCCTTTAATGATCTAATTAAGCCTCCTCCTCCCTCCTAATATTATATTATGTGGGATTGACCTATTTTTCTTCCCTTTTGAGGTCTTTGAAGGCATAATCTAGGGATTTAAAAATCTCATTCATACATGATCTGATTGATCTTCAATTTGTCACGTTGGATGCGCAACGGTAAGTACTCGAGTCCTTTTTTGTCGTTCTTCTCCTATCTTGCTCTCAACCTTGTAATTGAGGTGTGAATATTTTCCCCTTTTTATTATATCTAATCCGTTATTAGCTAAATCAATGTCCTATATTGGAGGAGGAGAGTCATATGACCCTAAGGTGTGTGGTATAAAATTCATCCCTCAAGTTCATTGATTTTAGAATTACCGTGTGGGGGACACTAATTTCATAAGGTGTCATTTATTGAATTTATATGCCATTCTTATAATAATTATAACTGTATGATATGATCTATCCATATATGTGACTAGTTATTGGGGGTTATGCCCACAACGCCCAACATCCCATGTAATATGATCTTCCATAGTTGAGTTTTTAGTCTTTTGACACTTTTGAACCATTGTTTGGATGTGCTCAAGCTTGACCACAATAATGGTAGGAATCCTTATAAAAAATTCTTGTTGTATCATGAAATGTTCAATAAAAAGTACCATGTCACTTCCACTTGAGCCACCTACAGTAAGTGCTTCAAATTGATAATTAAATGTGAAAGGGTAATTGGAAAGTATACTAAGTATATGACTTGACCGGGTTAAATGTGAATGATTAATAGGTTACATGTCTGTAGAACCCCTTACCACATTAGTGGAAGGCATAATAATGAATATTAATTATTTAATATGATTTAAATGGAAATAATAACTGTTTCATTCTATATGGCCTTAACACACTAATGAAAGATAGGGATTGAACCAAATGTACTTATTGATTACTTATGACTTGATTATAAGGATTCATGCTAATTGACCTTATCACATTAATGAAATATTAATTGACATCATAATTAAATTGATGTTTCTTAACTCGAGATCTCATTGGATTATTATCGGGGAATTCCTTGAGCACTCGGGAACACAATTCCAATTTAAGGATAAGACATTATTAGGTTAAGACCCACCTAGATCTTGATCCTTTTCTACTATTGAATGCTTGGTGTGACACCATAGGGTCCCTAAAATAGTATTAAATGATTCCTTGGATACACTCCTTGGATCCAACATTTAAAGGTAGGTTCCATGGTTAAATCCCATAAGGCCTAGTCACTACCTAGCTATGTTTTACCTTGGACGATCAACTTTAATTCGGTAAGAATCTTATTATGGAATGCCATGGAATATTATCCTTGTATTGAAATCATACCCTTAGTAACGATACAATTATTACTGAGTTGGAAACCCTAGAGGTCTATGTTTCTGAGGTTACTACCTTTGAAATTAATTGTTAAATTTCATTACAGATTTCCTTTTCATAACTTGGAACCTTCACTATTTTTAACCTATGACCTATTTATAAACAAGTAATAATAAATTAATGGGATGGTTCTATTTAGACACCAACTGAGGGATGAAGTAGGTACATGGGTATTTAATTAAATTGTATTGCTTTACTTTATATATGCATGCTTTGACACTATTACATTTCTATTACATGGGCCAAATTTTATAGACACCATTGGTGGTGGCCCACTGAGATTTATCTCACACCCTCTCCAGGTTCCATTTGGTGCCTAAGGAGGATTAAATGAATTCATGTGTTGATAAAAGGAAGCATAAAACTTCAAAAACTTGATTGTTTTCTCTTTAGGATGGATATTGATATCATATGATTGAGTTAGAGCTCTAGATGCTTGGGATAATATTTTGATTTCCTTTATAATTGTTTGGAACATGTTATGTATGCTGTCTCTTCTCCATGTTTTCCAGTTTTTATAGATACATGACATATCATCATCAATTATTGTATGTTATTCCAGTTATTCAATTATTGTTATTGTTGTATCTATCTTCCAATGTGCATTTTTTAACTTGGATTTCTTCTTATATTTACCTCTGTTTATATTTTTACACTATGATAAACTTTTGTAATGAGGGTATAGTCTACCCTCATACACACCCTAGGCCCTCACTGCTAGTCGGTAGCCTCTAGCATTTGGGGAGATTCTCTTGAGGCCATGTGGTTGACTAGGTTTGGGGCACCTATTAAGTGGAATCTAGGTCCGGTATGTCACGAAGTGGTATCAGACGAGGTTCCTTTATTACTTTACTATTTTGAGACATTAAATTGGAGATTAATAATACTAGGAACTTGGTGATAATTAGTTCTTGGGCATTGCGAAACCATGTTCAGGATTAAAGATGAGTTTCCTAAATTATAATTGTTTTTATGTTTTTCCGAATACAGTTGAAATTATTTAACCATTGGGTGACACACATGTTGTGTGGTGTTGTTGATTATTTCTCTATTTTATGATTTTCTTTTATCCTTGGCCCAGTGATATGAGGGTAAGGAGCGTTGTTACATGCATCCTTATATGCACTTAGAATTATTAAGTCTTGCATATTACCATGCCATATAGGTTCATTTCACAACTTTCATTGCTTGATATTCCTATGATTTTTGAGTGATATTGTGATAGTAGTTTATACTTGTATTAATTTTGGTTGAGATTGAGTAATTTCCAATCTCAATTCATGAGGTTTATGGGCCCTCATGGTTAGGAATGAGTAATTTACCAAGTCAATCCATTATGATATAAATAAATGGGTTTCATTTCTAGTGATAATGTATATTGGCACTGATTCACCAGGAATGGATATCCATTATAAAGTGAACCATGACATCTAAAATTAATTGGTTTCACATCCTTATCCCACCATGTCATGTTTATGAATGGAAAAGGAGTGAACCTGGTAATTAAATGTAAAAAAAATGAAACATATACTTGAGATATTACCAATACCTAGCCATCCAAGAAGGTAGCTGGGGTAGTATGCCTTGGGTAGTGAATTTTATTACATTCAGATTTCTCTAGTGATGCTATATTTATGATTAAGATTATTCTAAGGCATGTGATTGACATTTGAAGACTAATTCCACCACGCAGTCCTCTTATCATATGCCAGGAAGGTGGGTACGACCATGCTCCAAATGTGGTGGACCCAGATCCACCACTCCTTCCTCCAGGAGATACAGTTGAGGCACTACGTGCTATACCTGATCTAGGAACTAATTACCAAATTTTTGATAGTTTCCTATATCTAATGGAGTCCATTGTTGGCTCCCAATGAATTTCATCTACAATGGATGATCTAACTCGTGAGTTCCAGTAGCAACATCCCCCTACTTTCTCAAGGGATAGAGGTGCGTAGGATGCTAAGTCTTGGATAGAATCCACCCTATCTATATTTGATCATCTGGAGATTCCTCCAGAGTAAAGGTTCAATATTTCCATGTACATGCCTTGAGATTTGGACAAGCTCTGGTGGTATGTGATTACCCAGGCTTGTCGTCATCAAGGCATGTTTTGGGTTGATTTCCAGACTACCTTCTATGACCAGTTATTTTCTCATATGTTGAGAGATGATAGAGCCAAAGAGTCTATGCATATCGAGTAGGGTTCTATGTCATTCATGGAGTATTAACTCAATTTCATGGAGTTTTATCACTTTACACCACTTCTAGATAGTGATGAGATTTATCATTCTAGACGTTCTGAGGATAGGCTCTAGTATGCCATCCGTACATAGGTAAATGTATTTTTCCTACCTACCTCTATTGAAATAGTAAATCATGCTCTTATCACTAAAAATAACCTGAGGGATGTAAATATTATTGGTCATAGAGTACTAGTGCCGCATCAGGCTAGTAGTTCTTATGGTGGTAGGAAGAATTCTCTCGAGGTTTCTCATTAGGGAAGTGCTAACCAGAGTGCTCATTTTGATAGCTCCAAAGTCTATCATCAGTGTGGATAATGGGGTAACCTGAAGCCTTATTGTGATAGAGACCCAATGGAGTTCCAAGATAGTGGCCGTATAGGGAATCCTCAACGTTTATATATGAACTTTCCACCATCTTTGAGTGGAAAAGGATTCGTGCTAGATCCACCTTCAAGAGTGGGTTCTTTTATGCCACATTAGGTAGGGAGTTGGAATAGCACAAGAAGGAAAAGTTGAGGGGAGGTCATGACCATGGCAACCAAATCCCTAATCACCACCAACACCATCAGAGTAGTTTTGATCATGATATTCCATCTATTACATAGGTTCGTGGATCAAGACAGTTGCATGCACTACAGTTGGTGACTGAGGATCCAGCTACGGTACCATCTACATTACAAGGTACTATTCTAGTGGCATCTAGGTCTGAGATGTCACAAAGTGGTATCTCTATATATACCACAATATATTCTTTATTTGATACTGGTTATTTGATATTGTTTATATCTGTATCTATCGTGGAAAGTATCAAACTGGAGAGACAGTATTACTATGGTGTAGTGATCCTAGATATTCCATTAGGGATACAAACAGAGGGTATATGCCAGTGTGGAGACTATCCCCTTGAGGCATGCATTTACCCTTTCTTATAGAACCTCCTTGTTCTAGATATCGTGGGATTCGATTTAATTCTTGGGATATATTGGTTGGTTCAATATCATGGTTTTTTAGACTGCTATCATTGTAGGGTATAATTTACATCATGAGAGGGAAGTAGTTATCTATATAAGGGTGAGTGGGATGTCCAGGATGGTAGAGCTAGACTAGAGCATCATGGATGAGGTGGAGTAACTTTTAATATTGAAAATATCTTAATGAAGGATCTATGTTTACGAAAAGATGATTTTACACTAATAGTGGATCGTTTCAGGCATCTATTTCCTGATGATTTTTCTGTATTACCTCCTGGGAGAGAGGTAGAGTTTACAATTGATCTTTTTCTAGGAATAGATCTAGTGTCCATTCCTTCGTACAGGATGAAAACTACCAAGCTTGAGGAGCTTGGGTAAAAATTAGAGTATTTATAGAACAAAATATTTATATGGCCTAGTATATCCTCTTGGTGTTCACCCATGCTTTTTTTCAATGAAGGAAGATGGAACCTTACATCTATGCATCGATTAAATAAAGTTAAACCAGCTTACGATCAAGAACTGATATCCACAACATCAAATAAATGATCTATTTGACTAGATCTAAGGAGATAGGGACTTTTCTAAGATCGATCTGAGATTGGGTTATTATCAGGAGAAAGTAAGGACATCAGACATACCTCATACAACTTATCATTGCTGGTATGATCTGTATGAGTACCTAGTTATTCTTTTGGTCATATGAAGATGTCCACCATTTTCATGGATCTAATAAATAGGGTTTCTCATCCTTATCTTGAATCTTTTTTCATAGTCTTTATGGATTAAATATTGGTGTATTCTCATACTCATAACGACCATGACAAACACCTTGATATCGTTCTGAGTACACTGAGAGAGCATCATCATTACGCCAAGCTTGCTAAGTGACACATCTAGATTGAAAAAGTTCACTTCTTGGGTCATTTTATCTCAAAATCAAGCATATCATTTAACCTATTAAAGTTTAGTTCTATAGTTTCCTAAGAGAATCCCAAGAAGATGTTTTATATATAGAGTTTCTTGGGGATGGCTGGGTATTATAGTAATTTCATATAGGATTTCTCACGTCTTTGTTCACCTCTTACTGGACTTACAAATAAGGGTGTCAAGTTCCTTTGGTTAGAAACGTATGAGAAATACTTTCAGGAGATAAAAGGGAGGCTTCTATCAACATTTATTCTAACTATTCATAATCCAGGTGTAGGTTATACCATATTTTGTGATGAATAAGGCATCAGCCTTGGAGTAGTACTAATGTAGGAAGACATAATCATTGCATATTGAACTCGATAGTTGAGGCCCCATCAGAGAAATTACTAGATTCATGAAATTGAGATATAAGTAGTTTTCCCCACCTTATATTGTTGGATACACTCAATTAGGTGAGTGGTTTGTGGTGTATAAAGAACAAAAGACCCTAAAATATATCTTTACTGAGAGTGACTTGAACCTCAGACAATATATATGGGTCTTTTATCTACAATCCCTTTATTTGATCTTTACTATATGACTGGGAAGGGTAATGTGGTTTCAGATGCACTATGTCAAAAAACTCAGGCACAAGAATTATGGGAATCCATTGATGAATAGAAGTTAATGGACCTATTCTCTGAGCTACACCTATATTTTCATTACATTCATGATAAATCTTGTCTCTCATATTTGGTAGTTACTTATTACCTCTTTAGAATGTGAAGGGTAGAAATTTTTTATAACTTATCGATATTCAATCAGATAAAT
The DNA here is from genome assembly GCA_963277665.1 of Viscum album. Taxonomy (NCBI): domain Eukaryota; kingdom Viridiplantae; phylum Streptophyta; class Magnoliopsida; order Santalales; family Viscaceae; genus Viscum; species Viscum album. The sequence goes on from OY728150.1 coordinate 529,340,250, forward strand.
GATTTAAGCCTTACTAAAATTTTAGTTGACACCTAAAATCCCAAATGAGATTCACCCCCATGTAATTCTTATTATGTATCGATTAGGGTTATAGTAAAACTTTAACTCAATTTTGGAAATCATTTATTCCTCTTTTGGATGTATCCATCCATAGTGATGACTCATAAATTATATTTATTAAAAACAATCATATATTTATACTCCATATATAAATATATATTCTCCTTAATAAAATCATCAAAAAACAATTATTTTACATTTATCCATTAAGTCATTCCTCTTTATCCTCACTATAATAGAAATAGTATTCAATGTTTTCTACACCTTTGAGGAAATTTTTGGGAAAAAGTTTTTTTAATAGGATTATCTTTGACCATATAAATTTTTTCATACCATGTGACTGTTTTCCTCTCTAAATTATAATAGTCTTTATGTTTCCATATTTTCCTTGGATGATGGGTAATAAACCCATCCACATCAACCATTATATTTTTCCCTTTTGTGGTACTTGATCAAAAATAGTTATACTTAATTTCATTTACCATTTAACGAGGTTGATAAACCATATCATATTCCATATAATTTGTAACCAAATTAAAAAATTACATATTACCAATTTACTCACTCTCCTCGACATTATAAAAAAGAAATAGTTGAGTTAAACACTTCTCCAAATCCTCTATAATCCCATGTCTCACTAGTTAGATTCAAAATGATGGGAGGATCCTCAATCGAAGGTGTATTTGGTAAATTCATTACAAAATATCCAACATTACATACCTTTATTTCCTATGCATTTATGTTTTTCTTAACCATCTCAACATATATATTTTTTCCCTTTCAAGGTGTATATAAAAAATGCCTTTCAAAATCAAATGAAGGGTCACCACTCATTAATATTTTATTATAATAAACAAGAATATTTTCATGATAAAATTTATATAAAAAACCTATGTAACCATTTTGGATATATATGGTGGAAAATAAAATTTGAGATATATCAATTTTTATATAGACACTAGAAACTAAGGGCCTTAAAAATATTTATAGTAGAAAAGTAACCTTGATTGTTAATAAAATAATACTGAAAAAAATAAAAAATAAAATTGTTTAAAAATAAGTAATGGTAAATGAAAAAATCCTAATAGGATTAAGATAATGGTTGGTTCAATCATAGGGTTAAAACATGGTGATTATTTCAATACATTTCTAGAAAACCACTAAAAACCGAAGGAAAACATTATATAATAATTATAGTAGTTATTATTTCCCTCTTTTTTTTTATATTCTTCTCACTCAATTTCCATTAAATCTTCTTCAATTATCTTCCCCATAGGGGTTTCCTATTTTATTTCTTATGTTGCATCGACTCTACAGTCTAATAAACATGACTACTTACCCCCAACTTTACTTGGCCACTTCACACACATGATTCCACTCCAACTAACATAGAGTACAAAAATTTTATCCTTCTCTACCCCATTATGAAAATGAATGTATCTACCATAACATTAGAAGTCATTAAAAATCCCTTTGCTCTTTCATAGCTCCATTGGACTCACCGCACCCTATCCATCCACCTCAATTCATTGATATTTATCACTTCTCACCAGATATGAGCCGTGTTACTAAATATATTAAGTTATATATTTGGGGGTAACTATATTAAATTTCCTTGGATTCTTGTGAATGAATTTCATCATGACATGTTATAGAGTTTCTCCTCTAAATAGTATATTCACCCCAACAAAATTAATAGTATAATGGGTTATAAGAGTAACATATTTAGAATACAACAATGGATGATTACTCTATATTTATAGAGAGTAACCCTTAATGAAGTTTTAGAATGATAATTGTATTGAAACATAAATGCAATTACACACAAATAATGAACCTTTAATTATTTTAGATCACTTGATGGGAATCTGAATTTTATTGGGGGTTTGAAATGGAGATTTCTTGGTTTGGAATTAGTTTTCCATCCCATATATCCTCCTTAAAGAAAGGTATTTTTTTTTTACTTTATGAAAACACAGAATTATAAAAATACCCTAAATTTCAAAATATTAAGTAACCCTATTTTAACATAAATAAATACATTCTTTTGGAAATAACTTTCATAGATAGGCATCTACTGATTTAAACCTTTATACAGTAGGGAAAATAAAATTTAAATAGATAAATAGGTAGGTACTTCTAGGAACCTATAATTATTATTATAATTATGATTCATCCTTAACATTTAACTCTTATTATAATATTGATTCATTATACATAATTCCATTAAGATTCATTAGATATTTATATACCCTGAAACACCATTATATCCATGATTCACTAATACTTTCATGAATGTTTGAGAGACAAAGTATGCTGATATTTTTATAGCCCCATTAATATATTGACATAGTTAAACCAAAATACATGCCATTGTTTCATCACCTATTTTATCTACTTGGATACATAAGAGTTTTAAACATACTATACATTTCTTATGGAAAAACACCATATACCCTAGGTGTAATATTCCTTTGGTGTTTCCTTCACACATATATTAGCATTTAATATATTAAAAATATTCATGTGATGTTTTCACATGTTAATATGAGGATTCATTTTACATGGACATAATATATGTTTATATGTTATAAAATTTATTTTATTTCTTATAAATTATCTATGATAGATATATAATATACAATTTTCTATGAATTGGACATTATTACTAGTAATGTTTTTTCTCATCACATCCTTGTTTATGTGTTATTATTACAAAGAATTCTAGATCTTTATTTTGGTCAAGATGTGTTGGTATGTATTGAAGAGATAATAGGTTATGGTATTGAAGATGTTTCCCCAACACATGTGATCATTTTTATCATATTTTTCTATCATGCAGAAAACATGTAGTGTCTCATCTTCAGATGTTGGGGGATTTGGAGTTGAGAACACATACATCGCTTTGAGAGTCAAAACTATAAAGTAAGTCCTCTCTATCCATATATTGATATTATTTCCATCGGATTAATCCACCTTCTTCACATTATTATTCTTGACCATATTCATTTTGATCATAAACTACTCTAAAAGATAGGGAAATCAAAAATCTCATCTATTAGATCTATCTACTACCATCCAATACATGTTTATACTATTACCCACCTACTACCCATAAATTTATCAAACTAGAATATTTATCACACCCTCGATGATCCGTAATTTCCGAATCTCATCCTCACTATAGATGAATTTTATCCCCTAATTTATAACAATTTGTAAGTGGTGATTGCTAGTTAAGCTCCAGAATGACCAATATATGATGAAATGTTACTAAACCACTTTTAAAGTTTTATGATATTTTTTCTAAGTATATACATATGAAAAAAAGATTTAGTTTGATCTACAATGGGGATAATAGGGATACTAGATGAGGGATTAATAAAAAACTTATGAAAATATTATCTATCATTGATGGGAAATTTTATTATCAAAAGTTCATCAGACATTAAATTAATTATAAGAAAAAAATATAAATATATATTTGAGTAATTTTATCTAAAAATTTAAAATTTACATTTTTAGAGGTAAATCATAATGAAATTTACTATGAGATTTTGTAAACCCTATGTCAAGGGGATCGCTATCCCCATCCTCTCATCCTTATTTCCCAAATGATATGTCAAAATAAGAAAACATCTAGGGATAATTATATCTATAGTTGAATACTAGAAATGATTCATGGTTATTCCTAGTGACTAGCACATAATTATATAAGTTTTAGATGAAAAATTATATTTTTAGAGTATCACAGTGCTAATTTTATTTATTTTGAAGTCAAAATATCTAATAAAAAAAATTTAATGTGTCATTTATAAGAAGGAACTTCATTGAAAAATTTATAAATAATGCACTTTTTGAGTCATTGTTTTCTTAAAAATCATTATAAATAAGGTGATGAATAATAAACCACACTCTTAATAAATTTTTCGAAGAGTGTTATTTCTTGTTTAGTGACTTATTAGTTTAATAAAATGTTAAAAAATTATAATCCTATGATATTCAAAAAAATCACACACCAAGGTAAACATTGACTTATGAGATCAGTGGAATAGATATTTTTTTAGAAGTATATTCACATATAAATAATTTTTGCCAAATCCAAAAAGTTGAGAAAACATTTTAAAAAATTATTTATTAAAAAATTGATTCTGATATAACCTAAAACTCTCCCCATACAAAAATAAATTCGAAATTGGTATAATGACACCATTAAAATATCATTGGAAAAATCATATTTTTTTAAATATCATTGAATAGGTTAAATTACTATGTTTCCCTTTATGGTGAAAGTTACCAAAGTGACCTTTGAATTTCATAAAATTTGAAACAAAAATTTAGTTTCTTTATAATTAATATATATTTTTTAAAATTTATCTTTGAAAATTCTATCCTCATAGTAAAAAACTCAACACCTCTATACATAAACTCTTTGAAATATTTATCCTAAGATCTTTTAAAAGGGGTACACCTTTAAAAAGGATCATTTTATACTCCAAAAAATGTTCCTCATTGAGATTCATTCTTATAAAATATCTTAGTATAAATTGATGAATTTAGAAACCCAATTATTCCAAAAATTAAAAAAAACCAATTATAATGAATTTATCAAAAATACCAACACATACTAAATTTATATTTAGATAAAAAATAAAACAACTAAAACAATTCGAGGTACTATAATCTCACATGGAGATTATTGCAGTTAGATGCTCAATTCTATATATCCTTTTATTAATTACATTAAAACCTAGTAAATTATTTTATTCTAAAGAACCTATGGCAAGTAAGTCCAAGTTATCACCCTATGATCCATAAAAATAAAACATGTTAATATTTCTCATAAATATAATTAAAACTTTTTTTCTTCTTCAAATATCTACTTCAACATTGGGGTAAATCAATATCATTATTTAATATACTGAACATTAAACTCCAAACAGAATAATTTTTATTTCATGAGTATATATTATAATATAAAATCAATAAAACAACAACATTGAATTCTACATCATTCTATTTCAATTACCTGAACACATATAAAAATGTCAGAAGATTTAAATATTTAGCTAACATCACATCTTATAACATTTATATCACTACATGAAATTATCACCCTCTATTGAGAAAATTAATAAGTATATAATCCATGATATATACAAATGGTAATCAATAGAAAAGTGCATAGAGCGGTATGATATTGTTAGTTTTATTCAAGGAAATGTTCTTAAATAACTTAATTAAAGTTGATAAGGATTTATAACATAATCATAAATAGTCAATTTCATTATTTTACCTATAGAACTTTACCCAATCTTACCATGTTAATAATTTAATGATTTATCACTCAAGCTAGTACTCTAATATCAAGTCAATAGGACTAAAATTCTATTTTTCCTTTTCTCAATTAACAATACCACTACAAGATATCACAATATAACATTACAAAACTAGAGTACACAATTAAGAGACAACATTTTCAATTTTATTTTTCTATTTATATATATAATTTCTCAAAATAATGAGGGCCTAATAATTATCACTACTCTCACAGAAATAGATGTATTAAAACCATGAAAATTGAGAATGAGAATTAAAATTAATAATAAATTTAAAGGTAATTTTAATGTAAATATTATTCAATATTTTTAATCATGATGATTTAAGGATGTTTAGGGTGTTGGTGGTTGATAATAAATTTATGAGTTGTGATTTAGGTTAGGTTTGGGATAGAAAATGGGTTTTAAACCATATTGAGTTATCAAGGGTATTGGTGTATAATATGAATTGAGTCTCAGGAGTTATCCTAGAGTCAAGTTTTGTTTTCTATATCTTTTAGGCTAGTATAAGGGTTTTAGGTGAGTATTGTAATTATTTGATATTAATAGGAATATTTGTGGCATTTGGAGAAGGTTGGTATAAATCAAGAAAATGACAGTGCTTTATATATTTGGATAAAAAAAACACAAGTCCTCATATGTAAGGGTACTACTCTTAATGTGTACACTAATGTAAGAATAAAATCAAATATAAGGGCCTTTATGAGCAATGTTACTCTCTTGAAAGGGTATCCCTCATGTGATAGGTTCATATACTCATTCAAAAAATAGGAAAGTGTTGGATTCCCCTATAACATATAATGATCTACCATGTGATGCATAATGGTTACCCTAAGATACATAAGGGATAAATATGCATTACAATATGAAATGTAAGATTTTTTAAAAATGATGATTCATTTAATATATAAGGGTTACCCGGGTATTCCCTATAGTATATATGGGTACTCTGAAGGGATATATAAGAGTACTCAGATGGACTAGGATTTGAAAAATTATCGAGCTATCCAGAGATATATAAGGGTCAAAAAATTTATAAAGTCCAAATATAAGGGTAGTATAGATGATACATAATGATTAATCTCATATGTGAGGGTTATAAATTGGTAATAAATCTATAAAAAAGTGTTATCTTTTGATGTGTACGAGTTAACTCTTCGATACATAAGGGTCTCCCTATATGAAGGTGTTACTAGTGTAGGGTTAGAAAAATGGTAAAGCACTATAATTTAAGGGTAACATGGAATCCTAATTATACATAATAGTTTATACCATATATGTATAGGCTGTCTCTATAGTTATATATAAGGGACATACTTCAAATTTCCCAAAAGACTTTATTTTTTATTTATTTTTATAACCCCTCCTTTAATGGGATGAGGGGGAACCCTTACTAGGCCCATATGTTTATCGATTACATGGCATATAGGCTTAAGAGACATTACATGACCCAAAGATCTTATGGAATTCAATCAGACTATAACTTACAAGGAAATGCCCCTCCATAGCATCTGCATCATGATTTTAACTCTCCACCTTCGCATAGCTGTCTGGCTAAGCTTCCTATACATAGATTTTGATAGTTTTGGTTAGAAAAATTGTTAATTATGGAAATCTATGTGATATATAAGGGTCATCCCGGTTGATACGTAAGTGCTGAATGATACGTAATAGATGATGACATTACAAAATATTATCTGTGGTGAGTTTTTTAAATAACTAGTTAAATTTAATATAAAAGGAAATTTATCCATTTTAACCAGTGATATAGTCAATACACTATAATTCTCATCTCTATATTTATCATTAATCCTTATCACCTAAGAGTTCTTCGTTATTTCCTGAAATTTTAAGGTGTGCTTAATTGAAGAATATTCCTACTAATATTTCTAACACCATCCATTCCCTAAGTGAATTCTTCAAATTTTCCCTTATATTCCATCTTGAATGCATATTTTTAGGGGTTGGGGATGATTTAGGGATTTAGTGGATGAAGTGTGAATCTAAGAGTATCAATTTGATTATGTGACCTCTTAACCATGAGATAGGATATATTTACCAGATAAAAACATTTATATATAGTTGTACGGTCCATTTTTTATATAGGTTATTATGTTTAAATTTTTATGTTAATTTTTTGTTTCAAAGTATCAACATAAGTATAAAATTACGTAATGACCACTTAAAGGGTAGATATGAGTGAAAAAATATTAGAAATATAAATCTAGGATTTTTTTAGATGATAAATTTAGGTTTGACTTTGTTTTTTATTGGGAATAGTTTAAACTATATTGGAATATTAAATTATTTAATGAACTATAATATTAGTATATATGGTTCGGTGGTGAATCCCTCCTTTAGTAAAGTCCATTAGTGAAAATTATATTTAGAGTGGGATATTGTATGATATATTATAAGTGAAGGAAATTTGTATTTTTTATGATCTTATGATATATGAGGACTAGGTAGAGAAAAAGTGACCTATGTGAGTTTTATTTTGATAATGATATATTTTTTAAAATTATGTATGATGGTCTATGTGTGATGTGGCCATGGGATATTACATTGAGGGGATGGTTTGAATTGTGTGAGAGAGTAAAATTTTTGAAGCCTTACTTAGAGTGATTGCTATAGTTTGGATATGTGAGGTGTAGTCATGGGACCTTTCCCTTAGGGGATATATCAACTTGTGAAAGAGGTAGGGTGTTGATATTTCCTTCATAGGATGCTTCATTGGTGATTTTTTTGGTTACAAGACATTGTTATGCATCTTTTCTTAAGGGAACATCTGTATGATATGAAAGGTTTCCTATTATGATTTTTTATTAGTATCATTATATAATTATTAGGGTTGGGTTTTTTGTATAGTGTGATACCTTTTTCCCATTATCCATCACCTCAGGTATGGTTAGGGTTATTTCCAGCCTAGTTAGTGCATGATGACTAGAAATAGGTTTATTAAGGTAATGTTTTATTTTAATTTATTTATTTAATTCAATGAATCAAATCACATATATTTACTATATTTATGAAGAGGACAAGTTTGCAGTGTCTTATTGGGTCTATTACACACACATTGAATGGGAACCCCAGTGTGCATGAAAATTTTATTATCAATCATCTTTCAAATAGAAAGGAACATATGTTAGGATAATGAGATGGTGGAGATCATCAAGGATTTGAGGTAATTATAGGATATACTCTTGAATTCCAAAAATATTACACCTATGGTGTTCTATTATAATTTTTCATTTCATATAGTGATCGACTACATGTGGATAACCTTTGGACATAGATATATGATCTATTTTGTCTTACAATTATTTTTTATGTGATATTATTAACCTTTATCATATGTAATATTATATTCCTATTATTTTTGTTTGTTTCTTATATCATTATATTTTTAATTGGTGGTTATTATATATGGATTACATAATATCCTCAATTTATTACTTAGGAAATCTTCACTAGTTAAAAACCTCTTGTATATGGTGAGGAATGTGTGAAGTCATGTGGGGATAAACTCAATCCTAGTGAACTGGGATGGGGAATGGAAAATGGTATCAAAGAACCTATTTTATTTTGTTTTTTTGGGAATGATCTAGAGGGATAAGATGATTGGGGAATGAGTGGGAGTTATGTTTGTGTCTATCCGACAACTGTTTAATGGAAGTTCTAGTTTCTAGGGTAATTGGATTGGTTTAATGGGTTGTGTTGTTACTATTTTATGTCATTATTCATGTGTTATTATACAAATAGGAATTTTAAGACATTCCATTTTCCTCGATTGTCTAGTAAATTAATATTGGTCTTGGGTAGAAGATGTATTAATGTTGAAATTTTGGAGAGGGTGTGGGTTATATGAGTACATTGTTATTACATTTGGATTGAATAATGAACCATTGGTATTAAAGAATATAATAAATAAAATATTCCACCCTTACCTATAGTTATATATTTGTCGTTTTTGTTTATCACATAATAATATACTCATGGAACTTGGAGTTGTATAACAATAACCAATAGATTGAATTGTGTATGATTCAAGCATATCATTTTAATTTTATATACTCGATGGGTTACTTTTGGATTTAGAGGTAAGAATCCTTGGTTATGTGATTTTATAGGAAAGGATATATGTTGATCTATAGTAGTTGGTGGCAGTGATTTATTGGGTGAAACTAAGAAATTTATTTGAGAGTCAATATTTTCTTTCATTGGGCATGTATTACATGAAGTTCATATGGGAATTCTCCTTATTGGAAGCACCCATGAAATGGATATATAAGAAGGGAGTAATTTTTTAGTGGAATAATTAGTATGGATAAGGTTTTCTAGTGTTGAATATGTGATTAGTGTCTTCTTAATTCTTATTATTCAAAATTTTGGGATTAGATATGAAATCTATTTCAATACTACAAGGTTCATTCTTAGATCTATTCTCTTGAAGGGGGACCAAGTGGTTACTAATGGGTTTTATTAGTTATGAAACCATGATAAGAACTACCCTACGAATGATTTTGAGATTTCTATTATGGTTCACACCATAAAAATTTGGAATCATTATCTCTTTATTGAGAAATTTTTTTTATACACATCCCATAAGAAAATGTGATACCTATTCTTCCAATAGGACATTATTGTATGGTAGAGACACTGAGTTAGGAACCTTCAATCCTTTGGCATTGAGATAAAATATTTTTTACAAAAGAAAACTTTAATTAGAGATGTTTTCCTTACAAAGACTCTTTAGAAATGATATTAGACATTTTGTGAGGAATTAAATATGATGATCTTGCTTTGAGATTATAATATTTATGTGTTAGATGGATAAGGGGTTATAACCCACGATCCTTTGGTCATTACCTCCTTATTTTTGAATTAGGTGATAGATATCTAAGACCCAGAATCTAATGGCCTTGTGATGTAAGAACAACTAATGGGTGATTATCTAGTTCCATGATAGTATTTAGATGAGGAAAATAAGCTCTAAATCTAATGTATGGCGGGGTTCTCCATTTACCTGAGTGAGGAACTGATGAGGGACTCCCATGCATCATGATTGGTATTATATCCATGGTTGAGTAGGATATATCAAAATATTAGGGATCATTTCTATTATTCGAGTACAAGAAATAAAATAACATAGTTTTTCAACCACTACGTTATATATAAGAGGTTAAAGTGAAGTAGTAGTGACTATTTGGGTTATTTCAACTCCTTTTAGTTCTAGTATGGATGTGGGATGAGGTGGTGAAGTATGAAATGTTGAGAATACCCATAAATTTGAGGGATTGCGATAAAATATAAATAGTGGTTGATCTGATAGTAAAATATTCAAACTTATTTCATATCAAGGATTCTCAATTAGTGGAAGAGTTGGGTAATATATATGTGTGGGAGATAGTGTGGCTATACTTGGTACCAATAAACATAGTTTCATATTGGGAAACAAATTTTATATTTATATTATATAATTCCTTAAAAAAGACCATGTGGTATTAAATTTTATTGAATATAATATAACAATTACAGATAGATGGAAAGTTTTAGATGAGGATCCAGATACTGGAGGATAAGATTAGATTTTTTTATTTAACGTGGAAGAACTTGGGATGTTTATATTTCTAGGGTAGATTTTTATATAAAAATTACTTTTAGTATTTGATAAAAATCTACTACTTAAAGAATCTTTTTAGTAGGCTATGCTACTTTATATTATACTGGATAAAGTCAAGTGGGTCAATATTGGAAAGGCCAAGCTTGGTATATGAGACCACCAAGTAGGTTTAATTAATATAGAAGAAGTTGGTTATCACTCATAGTATGAAAAATATTTATATGAATGAAGGTGATTTCACTTAAAGCACACCACAGGTGATCATGTATTTTTTTAGGTATCTATTTGGTAAGAGTATCAACGAATGAGTAGGTAGTGAAAGCTCCCACTATGTTTTCTTAGTTTGTTCGATATTATAGAGTGGATTAGAGTGGTAGATTTATTGTTGGATCATACTCTATAATATTGTGGTATGTATGATTTTTTTAAAGTGTTATAACTCTAGAAGTATGAGAAAAATAATGTTTATATGATCTACCATGATAGTTCCAAACTAAAGGTGGATGCATTATTTGAGGGTTACTAATACATATACTGGACTAGAGTGAGAAAGAATTATGAGGGAGAATAGTTTCTAATGTATTATTTTTATAGAAACATGTGAATATTTAGAAGGAAACTAGGGAGTGAGGGTTAGATATAAAGACTTAATGACCACATATATTCATCAAGATCCCCTAGAGATGCTTCTATGGGATGATAATTTGGTATATGAAGTGTTTGTAACACTGCTTGGATTTGAAGGTATGTTTTTTCATTTTTTTTGGAATATTATGAGTTATGACGAGATCAGTATATTTATGGTATTGGTGGTGACGTATTTATTTAGGAAATGTAATTTTGGTTGGATTTCAAACTGACCATGTGTTTTAGACCCTATAGAGGTGTTAGGGAAGTTAGTGTAGTTTATGAATTGAGTATTGAAAGTTGTCTTGGGCTTGGGGGTTGTTTTGTGGAGAATAATAGCTAATATGAGGGATGTAAGAGAGTTTTTACATAGTTATATATTAATTTGAAGTATGTATGTTTTTGGAGAAGGATATGAAAATTCTTGAAAATTGTTATACTATATAGATTTGGGTAGAAAAAATGACTAATTATTCATAATTAACGATGCTCATGTGTAAGGGAACTCTTATGAAATGCTATTCTCATACGAAAGGATCCACTTTCAAAAGGAAACTATAACATTTGGGTGGTCCACATAAGTAAGGGTCCTTTAAAAAATGTGTTTGAAGCCCCTGTAAGATGTAAGGGATAACCATGTGATGCATACATGTTACTATAGGATATATAAAGGATAACCCCAAGTTACACTATGACATGTAAAAGTTAGAAAAATAATGAAGAAATAGATATGTAATAGAAAATATTGTTTTACTTGTAATATATAAGGTCACATTGAAGGGATACATAGGAGTACTTGGAAGGACTATGATTTGACAAAGCACTGAGTTACCCTGAGAATGTAAGGGTTAGAAAAATTTTAAACTCTTTACACAAGGATTTATCTATATGATGAATAATGGTTACATTGATATATAAGGGTTAGAAAATGGTAATTTAGCTAACACATATGATCCACCTTATGATTCCTGAGGGTTTACTCTATGATTTATAAGGGTATCCCTTATATATAATGGGTATCGATATTTTTTTCAAAAAAAGTTTGTGTGGGAATCGATTTGGCATGTAAGTGTTGTATTTGTTAATACATAATGGTTGGATGATACATAGGGGTTGATGAGTTTTTAACAAATAAAATGTGATTTATTTTTTAAAATAAATTATATAATTGGTTAAATTAAATATAAAATGTGGAATTTTTCTATTTCATTAAAAATACAGTGAGTAAGACAACATTATAATGACTCCCTAGTTCCTTATTCCCTCTTAATAGATATTTATTGATTCCTTTCTATTTAAAGTGTTGTTAATTGTAAAATATTCCCCTTTATAAGTCTAATAACATTCATTCCCTAGGTTCCTTATTTATTTACTATTTATTTATTTTCCATCTCAACTCCCTAATTCTGAGGGTTCAAGATGATTTAGGGTTTTAACAGAATAGGAATGAATTAGAGAGACTGAATTGAAAAATTTTGTCTATTAAGATATAGGTAGGATGTCCTTACTATGTTATGATATTCATAATATGTTGTATGGTCTTATTTTCATGCAAGTGTGTGAGTTGGGAAAGTTATTTTCTATATTTGTATCAAAGTAAATAGGTATGTCAATAATGATGTAATTGGACTTTTAAAGGGTATATATGAGTGTACGGAAATGGGAATTATGTGTCAATGCATTTTTAGTAAGATTTATGTAGGTCCATAAACCTAGTTTATTTGACTAGTGTCAGTTTTCATGGGCTGATGTGGGCTTTGAAGTCCTTATTTGTTAAGTTATATGGTTGGGTGGTGACTCCATCCAATCGTAAAGGTCATTTGTGATAATGTATGGAAATTGTGGGAATATTTAAGGAATTTTCTAAGGTAAGGTTATAAGGCCTTATTAGGAGATTATGATAAAGAATGAAAGGTTAGAGAGAAAGTGATTTGTGTGTGTTCAATATTTATACTTATGATTTTTCCTGTTTTGTGACATGGATTGTGTGTGATGTGTCCCTGAATCTTCCACATGAGTGGATGGTTCAAATGTTGTAGGAGGTTAGAAATTATGATGCCTCCCTTAGACCAAATCATTAATGATGGATATGTTATGTGATGTAACACCATGATATTTTAATTTATTTTCATCTAAATGAATGCTATGTTTGATATTGTGTTTTTTAATAAAATTAGTGACATTAATTGGTCACCAAATTCATGCCCCAAAGAAATTTAATAAAATAAAAAGTACGAGTATAAGAACAAGGTGTAAATATCTTAAACAAATAAGGATTGAAGGGGGACACAACTCCAGAAAATCAAGAATAAATGAAATAACATAAGAATAAAATATTGAATGAAATATCTTGATTGAAACCAGACCATGATCTCCATGTCATGCATGGAAGACATAGACCAAGACTAGCAGGCATCCAATAGATCTGGAGGGAATCAAAAAATATTCCACTGTAGATTTCATTTGCTTTCTGATTATATTCTAAAAATACTACCAATACTTCCTTATTGAAATGATCAAAGAAATATTCAATGGGAATATTTGAAGGTGGGAAGAAGTCAAAAATATTTTCCACCATATTACGTCATTCAACAAAGAAACCAAGTCATCAAGGGAAGAAGACAAAAAAATATTCTTTGAAGAAGACAGATAAAAATGGCAACACTAGTCCCTTGTTTGAAATATTATCCTTGAGAAATGGATGATTTTTTTTTTCAAAATACCGAATAGAATCCATGATGGAATCCCATGAAAACCCCACCATATCAAGGTTTGGTAACTTTGCCTCTTTCACACGTGTTCAACCATTTCAACAACTTCAGGTATATCAACTTGCTCTATGATTATAGGTAAACTTTATGATGAAGGTCAAAAAAGTAATATCTATATCCCAGACCAAAAGAAGAAAAATCCAACACAAAATTCAAGATCCTCATCTATAGGAGATGAAAATCACAACAGGCTTGATAAACAATGAGTATGAATTCATTTTATACTTCATAAAAACATTTTCTTCAAAATTGGTTTTAATTAGTTTTTGTGCCTTGAATTATGATTAATTGATACCACTTTTAGAAATTTTATTTTATAAAATTCAAATTATTTTTGAGATCATAATTTCAAAATAATATTATGATATGTTTTTGGTATTTTTTAGCAATAATTTATTTTTATGTGAACAGTTAAAAATACCAATTTTTTAGGTATTGTCACTTTTATTAAACATTCGAGATATAATAATAAAATATAATTTTTGTGAAACATTTTTCAAGAATAAATATATATTTATTAATTAATATAATTAATTTTAAAATATAATGTTGAACTTATAAATCTATGTTTATTATTTTTGAAATTTAAGTAATGTTTTTGTTCAAATAAAAATCATTTTGGTTCCATTATTATAATAAATTATTTACAAGTTTTTTTATATATAGGATTGGTATAAAAGTAAAATTTGTTTAATTATTTAAAGTAATTCCCAAAGAAGATTCATTATACTTAAAGTTGGAAAAAAATCATTTTATGCTTAAAATAGAATTTTTTTAAAAATTGTTTTTATTACATTTTGTATATTTATATTAAAATTAATTTTTAACACCTCTGGAATTTGAGTATGGTAAAATAAATTTCATATTTGAAACAATAAAGTTAAAAATTTATATTATGTTCAATTTCATTTTTGGTCATTATGAATTGTAACCTTGGTAAAACTTTCTCACTCCAGTAATGGTAAAAAGAGTTAACGTGGGGGATAAAACTGAGATATATGTTTTCAATAACATGAAAAATTGTTTATATTTGATTGAAAGAGTTTATTTTGACCCATCCTCATATAG
The DNA here is from genome assembly GCA_963277665.1 of Viscum album. Lineage (NCBI taxonomy): Eukaryota > Viridiplantae > Streptophyta > Magnoliopsida > Santalales > Viscaceae > Viscum > Viscum album. The sequence goes on from OY728150.1 coordinate 529,355,738, forward strand.
GAATCAAAATATGTCTTATTGGTTCCACTTTCCTTGAGAACACCATACCTTATATTTCAAAGTTGTAAGTATTTACAAGTGTTTCACTCCCCTCCCTTATAAAATGGAACATCCTCTCCTCACTTATTTACAATTTTTGATACAATTAAATCTACAAAAACATAACTAAATTTTATATCAACATCCGAAATTATTTCCAATATTACATTATCTTCCAAAAACACCAATCATAGAAATATTAAGGTGAAATAATAATAGTTATACTCAAAGAAGAGTTATAAGTCATAACTGGCATATTTCAATTTTCTTTAATCTTAAAACTACTTAAATTTTTTATCACCCCTATAAAATAATGGATTTAGTAAATTATATACACTGAAATGTTATTATTTTTATGTAACCACTCTCTTATATATCTTTTCCATCCTATAAATAATCAAAACATCATACGCACGCACATGTGGACCACCACCTCCATGAAGCGATGTGTTTTGTTTTCCATGACCACTTAAAATGGATGGATATAAAGTTATAATTAATGAATATATAATATGTTTATGATATTATAATTATTATTCAAATATAATATATTTATTAACTTCTAACCATTTCCATACATTTTAAAAATATAAATTCGATCATGCGTAGCTGTGTAATAACACCTCCTCAAAGTGATGTGATTTTTTTTCATTACCGCCTAAAATTGTTTTTTCTTAAGTGTAGAAATAATGTGTAAAAATTAAATAAAATAATAATAATTTTTTAAATTAAAATATTTCATACCTTATCTATTTTACATCCCTTAGAAAAATGGAAATGACAATTGGGTGTTTGTGTAACTTCGACGTCCATGATACAACATATTTCATTTTTCACATAAACCATCCATGGATGGTTCTAATTTTTTTAATGTATAAAAAAAGAAATTTTGTCTTTATTAATATCCTATAGACTATCAAATCAAGATAACTTTGAAAATAGTGAACCTATAAAAGCAATTATAGACTTTAAATTGAATTTCCTCAAAATTCCCAATCTGAACTTAACCATTTTAGTAACTAGATAAAAATTGGTAAAAATAGAAAAAATAGAATAATTATAATGGAATGATCATGAAACCTATTATTAATATAGTATAAAACTAATATAATATTATTTATCAAGAGTGAATTTGTATGAATGGAACTCTTCAGGACTCGCGGTATGGGACATCATTTTGAAATTATTATTTTATAGTTTTCCTTCAAACTCTTTTTCTTCCACGTAGATGTTTTATAAAAGTTTCATGAATTTTATAATATTTGTTTCAATGATTTTAAAGGTCATTTTTAATATTTTTAACTTTATTTTGAATTTATTAAGAAGGAATCATTTTAATACTTTCCATATGGGTAATTTTTTACCTTTTTACAAAATTATTAAATAATGTTTTTTAATGTATATGGATTGAATGTACTATCCAACCATCATAGTCATTATTTATTATCAATATTACTCCAAATATTAACATGTTTTTTCAATTAATATTATATTTAGGATATTTTGGGAATTTTTAGTTTTAAAAAGTGTTTCTATAGGAATGGATATTTCCTATTATTTATATGTGACATCTAAAAGCGTTATTTTTTATAAGCTCAAATACCAATTAATTTTTTTTAATATTTATATTGAAATATAAATGATTTTTAATCATTATACGGTTCTTGGAAATTTTATATGAATTAAGAGTGATTCTAATATAGATCTAATGATGGGTTACCCTGATATAGCTCTCTAGTGCATTGGGTAATGTGATAGATCTACCGGTGACAAGTTAATCCTAAGAGATGTGGGGATTATCCGTTTAAGTGATTCCATTATAAGGGATAATATAAGGGTGAATATAAGGTAAATGTCCCAAGGTAACTACATTATCTTATTTCAATGTTTTTTTTAAATTAAATATGTTGATTTCAAATTTTAATATAATGAGGTTAAATTTATAAGGAAATTTTTGACATTTTTAAAGGTTAAAGGATTGTTTTTAAATGAATAGTACACATGAGTTTTTATTTATTCCAAGAAACCCTCATGATTATTATTTTTTCCATTATGAATGTTTATAAAATTTTTATGAAAATAATTGAGTAATTATGTTTTATTTATCTATAAATAAATAAATATTTTGGAAACACGTTTTGTTATAAAAATGAATACTCTCTTTTGAATTTTTTAGGTTTGCCTATGGAATAACGAGTTTATTTTCATTTATTTCACTTTATTGAATTTGTTTTTTCTCATTCCACATTTTCAAATGAGTTTAATAAGGATTAAATAATATTATAAGAGTTAACAAATTTAATTTTCTAGTTATGAGAGTTACCTTACACGAAGCGAGTGTGTCTTTATAAAGATTATGTTTTTTTGGAAAAAATTGACATTAGGTGGAAGTTTCCACTTTATAATGTAATGGATTTATTAATTATATAAATCCTATAATCCTAAAATTTACTTTGGGATTTTAGTTATAAAACACGTTGTATACTAAAATTTTAAAAGAATAAATACTATATACAATAGCATACCAGATATGCAACAATAAGCTTAACAAATTACAAAATATTATTATTTTAATATAACAGTCATTACTTAGCTGTTGAATTGAAAAATATGAATATGATTAAATAAATTTTGAAATATATATAAAATTAAAATTCAATAAAATAATTATTTATTAGTTTTTCATAAACAGTCATTTAATTTTCAGTAAATTCATTTAATTCTTCAAAAATATGTTTTCATCAAAAATAGTTTTTTAATCTTTGGGATAAAATAATATAAATAATATATGAAAATTTTATAATTTTATTTAATAAAATGAATATTATTTATGAAATAAAAAAATAAAAATTAGATTTAGATGAAAATTTGATAATATTTTGAAATTTTTGATTTTTATGGGAATAGTGGAAATACTATTTTTTATGGAAAAATTTATTTTCTATTAAAGTATTTATAAAGTAAAATTATATATCATGTTAATTTTTATTTTTAATTAGTTGATTTGAATTTAAAATAATTAAATTATGTATTTTTAAATTAATTTTATACTTTAATTTAGAATAAAATCATTTTATACTTAAAATGGAATTTTTTTAAACACTATTTTTGTCGCTATTTTATAGTTTAATTTTAAATTAAATTATTCCACTTTTGTGTTTTTAATTTTAAAAAATGGATTTTACTTTTGTACTCATGTGGTTCAATTTTTTAAATAGTTCCCTTTTATTTATGTTCAATATGAATAATAACTGAATTTATTTTTGTTAGCATGATAAAGTTTAAATCTGGTAATTAACATTAAAAATAAAATGACAACGATTTAAAAAAATGACTTTAACAGATAATTTAAATTTATTTTTTGAGTAAATATCATCCATAATGATTCCAAATTTGACTATATGTTCTTTTGTTTCCATTTTTACCTGATTTTGACCTTTAAAATATTTAATTGAATATAAAGCTAAAAATGTCTCATTATTTATTTTAATAACTATAATATTTTTCACATAGAGATAAACTGAGAATATGTTTAGTTATAAATATTGATTTGAAATATAAAATATTTTTTTATCATGTATTTTTATTTTTAAATTGTATTGAGAAAATAGTTACCTTAACATCTTACGCAACACTTATGCAATAATTATTTAATTAATAGAAAAATAAAATAAATGATTTTAAAAATGTTAAAAATAATATTATTCGAAATTATATCTGTGTTATAACTTATATATATATAAATTACATATTATAAATATTTGTATTCCCTTTATTCTATTTCCTTTGTTTTCTTGATGTTATGAATGTCAACATAAATTAATAATTCAAAAATTGACATTAATGATATTTTATAATAAATTATATTTTATTAAGTGATATAAAATTCATAAAACTTTTATAATCATAAATTAAAATTTTATATTGTTTAATACATCAACCATGGTTCATTTATAGTTCTATTTTCCATTTATATCAACTTTGTTAATCCTCTAATAGTAATAAACATTGATATCAATGTAATTTTAAATAGGGTTAATTATTGGTTAAAACAAAGCGATAAGGGTAAAAATGTGATAAAAAATATAAAAATTCATTTTATATTAGATTATTTTGACTCATATTAGTATTATATTCTAATATTATCAATTTTTATTAATTTGGACCTCAAAATTAATTTATATTAATTTAATATTTTAAGAAATTCAAAAAGTGCCCCTCACCTCTCTTATAAAAGGGAACCTCTTCTTATCATTTCTTCAAACCTTAATAACCATTTGGTTTGTATAATCACTATAAGAAACTAGTAATAAAATATATCCCCAATTTATAGAGGTAATAGTTTTTTAATAATAACAATATTATAGGTATTAATGTGTATAGAAAAAGAGATTGTTAGAAGAAGAGTTATATCGTTTAACTGAATGTTTTTGTTTTATTTCTTCTTCAACCTGCATAAAATCCTTATCATACATGAATATATAATAAAATCGGTTTATACCATAAATGTATATGTAATCATGTTAATGGAATTACCTTTATCCATCTCCAACTTCCATTCAATGGGAAAAGAATCCATTGTTCGTGTGTATGGAAGGCTACCACATAGTTGACCGATGTAATGCATTTTCCATCACCAACTATTATTAATGGTTATCATGGTGGAATTAAATTTTCTATATGATATTTATGGAATATTTATCATTATTAAATTATAATATATTATTTTATTTTTTACCTTTCAATTAAATAAAATATGATAATAGTATTCGTGCGTAGGTGTAGACTACAACCTTCATAATGTGATGTGATTTGTTTTTAACACCACATCACATGGTTGATAAATATAGGTATACTTAATGAAATAATATTATATTTATGATATAAATATAATTATTTAATTATATAATTCTATGTACTTTTCCTTCCATAATGATTGTTAAAAAATGGAAATTTTTCTCATGCTTACATATGACATACCGTCTCCATGATTATAACATAGTTCATTTTTAAAAAACATCTTACATGATTGGTTTGAAAAGTATAATTTATGTATAGAAATAATAATTATTTCATTATTATTATGATTTAGATGATGGAATAATGTCTTTTTGACTATATTCAACCTACCAAATTCATTTGGACTTATTAACCAAATATCATCGAAATATCTGTCATGAACTTAATTAATTAAGTAATTTATTATAACATGTTAAAAAAAATAATAAAATTGAAAAAGGTTATTAATAAAGTAAATAATTAACATAATTTTATTATTCAGGAAGATAATAAATTTATGTGATGATTCATACTGAAGGTAAGATACTTTTGTTTTAAAATTTCACTTTTAAAGTTACCCTTCAAACTTTTTTTCTTCAATGTCCATATTTCTAAATTTTTTTGATGCACTAATATTTAAATAAAAGTATTATAAAAGAAATTTTTTGAATACTTTTAATTTCTTTCAAAGGTTATTAAATTTAATATTTTTACATGTTTTATACAGAATGCTTTGATAAAAAAAGATAAAAAGGGTGTTTTATTTTTAACGTATATACTGATAATTTTTTTACCAACATCTGAATCTTTATTTTATTTTTGACTTACTATAAAATATTTGATGTTTTGTTAAAATGAAAAACCTCTTTCATTATTTTATGTTTTTTTTTCAGAAAGGGTTTTAAAATGGAATGAAAATTTTAATATTTGGAAATTATTTTTATAGGAGTAATGAATATTTTGAAAATCATAAACTTCTATGAGTAATGATTATGTAATGGTTCTTAGGAATTGTTTAAGATTAAGTAAAGTTCCATTATATATTATGGATGGGTGGGTCTATGATATCCCTATAATAAATTGGGTAATATTTATGTTTTTAAGTTTATTGTAAGGTTTATTCCAAGTATAACAATGATTTTTATCTCAAGTGTAACTGTGACAGTTTCTCCAAGTGTAACCTTGATGGTTAGTCCATGTATTACCATGATGGCTAGTCTGTGTATAAACATGATGGTCATTCCATATGTAATAATGATATGAAAATGATGCCTTAATATACCTACATATTTTATATATTCTTTATAACATTTTTATGGGAATATTATGATTTCTAAATGTAAGATAACAATTTAATGTTTAACGGAAAGAATATGTTACTTTTTAAGGATAAATTTTTGAAAAGGTTATTATTAATTTTTCAGGACTTAAAAGAAAAATTCATGAGTTTTATTTTTTTATAAATATTTTTATGAAGTTTTACATGAAAATATCTATGTAAAGAAGTCTATTTATTGGGTAATAAAATGTTTATTTTTAATAAAGTATTTTTTTTATTAATATTGATGGACTAGGGGTTTCATTCTTTTTTAAATACCTTACTACAAATTTTTTTATAATTCCATATTTTTAAATGTTCTTTACATGGTTTTAAGGATTTTTAGGGACAAGGATTAGGTTAAGATGAAAATTAAGAGGATATGTTAAGAAAATAAAACTTTTTCCATTTTTTAAGTTTTGTTGAATGGGAAAATTGATACTAAGTAGAAGTGTTAACTTATAATGTATGTGTTTATTATTTTTGAGTTATAAACTAATTATATAAAACTATAAAAATAAATGATATTTGGGAATGAAATAAAGTAAAATTTAGTTTAAATTCAATAGAATATGTAATGTTTAAGGCCACGTCCCTACAGTTGTTGTTATAGAAGACTTTACAAAACATTAGAGGCTTAGATTTTATTTAAGAATAAGTTAAAGATCCTATATAACGAAAAAGTATTATATTTTATAAATAAATATGGTTATTATTATAAAGGATTATAAATAACTAAAATAAACTTAGATATAAGTGTATTGAAATATTAGATAATTATAAAATTTCATTGGTATTGTTTTTACCCTTATGTACTGTTTTCATTTTAATAACTCATTTATTGCTTAAATGATATTATTTTCAATAGATTAAGGATAATTTATCAATATAGAAGAAAATATATTTTTAAAAACCTTATTATACCAACTAGATGGGTTGATTTTTATTATTATTGAAACTTTTGGTTCAAATTATTTCAGAAACTTCTTGAGTATTCAAATCACCTACAAGAAAAATTATTAATTATATAACAACATTTCATTTCTCAATACATTTTATGTGACATGATATATTTTTAATTTTATTTCAAAATATAAACTCTAATATCTCTCTCAAAAAGGGAAATTCCATAAAGGGTATGACCATTCATTTTCTAGAAGTTAGACATCATGCCGGAAGATAAATGAGATACCCTAAAAATCTGGATGTATTGATTTAAGGTATGAATTATTTTCTTGTTTTTAAAATATGAAAAATTAATGGGTTGATATTTATTAATTATATAGACATAACTAATATATTTGGTTTTAGTAATTAAGTATCAAGGAATAAGATGACAAGCATGGTTAAAGGTTTAAGAATGAATTTGAATGAAGGATGTGTTTATATATTGAGTTTTCAGAGATATATTGTACTTTTATATTTAAGGATTATAATAAGTTTAAATGAGATAATACTATTTCTATTTCTTCTATTATTGGAGAAATGTTTATAAATTTATTGAGTTTTGATATATGTTTAAGGTATATGTAAACCTTAATTTACCATATGAAATATTTGTTTGAGTAAGAATTCTATTTTCATTTTATAGACCTAATTTTAATGATATAGATAACATTTAGGGTTTATATGAATTTTAATATAGAGATAATTATGGTTTATTAATTTTTTTCAAAAATATGTTTTATCATATATATGACTCTGTGATTGATAAGTGATTTTGGGATTAAGTGATTAATTTTATTTCAGAAGAAGTTGTCTATTATGTAAACCATTTATAATTAATGTAAATAGGACATTATGAGATTTTATTTAATGATTAAAGGTTGAATTATCTTTTGGAGGAATATATAATTTTAAGGTTTCTTTAGTGTGACCGAGGTCATTTAACAAATGAGTAAAATATCTTAGATATTATATGACTAAGTTGTATAATTTTTATGGGAATGGGAGTTTAATAGTGATTTATGTTATTTGGAGATAAATTTTAAACTTATTTTGGAATAATTTTGTCATGACCCATCCCCCGGGGCCTGCATCGTGACTACCCAAGACCGCCTTCCATGGGCCAGGGGATGGCGACTAGCACCAAAGGCATAATTCCCTAGAACTAGGAAGGCATTTCCTTTATAAAATGTAAACACACACAACTAGATAACAAGCGGAAGAAAACACTAAGTAAAGTAGTATAAAAATTGTGCTGAAAGTACAAAGGGGCCTGAAATACAAGCCCAACAGAAAGGTATAACTACAACTGAAAGAAAGTACAATTCAAAAGACAAATAGTTGGAAGATGGAATCAGCTCCTAGATCCTCCTCCGGGTTCCTACCTGAAGTGTAGGTACAAATGCCCTCCTTAGCACTCCACGTCTGTCCATCTCCACTGGGTACCGACTCATCATTAGGTCCACCTCCGGGTACCGTCCAGTCCACGTACACTCTACCTCGGTCAGTGCTGTCCGTCGTCTGCATCAAACACAACAAGGTGCGGGTGTAGCCCGTGTAGGGGTGAGTAAAATGATACTTAGTAGGGACCCCAGGACCCTCAAGTTCTCAGGAAAATCTAACAAGGATAAACCACAGAGTAATATTTCAACGGATAATCATTACCTAGGTATATGCCCATACATATACCTAAGTTATCAAGTAACCCATCTCAATTATGAGGAAAACACAAAGGTCATTGACTCAGCTAAAACTTTTATTTTCATTATCGAAAACATGACTGTTGGAGAACTCCTCCTCTGTCGAGTACAGTGGCCCTGTCATGACATCGAGGCGCTAGTCACTAACCTTTGACTGCTGAGTTACTCCTCCTATCGAGTACCGCAAGTCTGCTGCCAAACCGGGTGCTTCGTCCAGTGTGGGTCTGCCGCCAAACTGGGTGCTCCCCCTAATATCCGTCTGAGGTAGTACTCCTTTCTAGTATCATGAGTTTGCTTCCAAACTAGGCGCTCCATCCACTGTGGGTCTGCCACCAAACTGGGTGCTCCGTCCCCTGGGCAAATCGAAACACTCCGATTTGAATTGGTCAACCAGTCTTCTGGTCTACAACTACATGGTCTCCACACTCCATCTACTAGTCTCCAGGAGGATCTACTGCATGAGCTACTGGTCGATATTTCATGTTTCATGAAGTCTCTGGTGGAAGTATCTCAAAGGACGCCACGTCATATGGGTCTCAACGCAACAGATGGTGCATCAATCAGACACCCGGTCTGAGAGTTATTGGCATTTCCGTTCTAGGGGCCCGGTTGGTTTCTAGGATAAAACCAATCCAACCATACTTCAATATCATCCGTATCGCATGTGGAGTATGCAAAAATAACCATCTCATCAAAAGGAAACCAACGTAGTTGACGACACGTCAATCGGATGTCCGGTACTTATGTTATAAGCTTTTCTGCTCTGAGGGCCCGGTTAGTTTTGGGATCAAACCAACCCAGCGGTTTTTCCAAAGTTGTCCAAAACTCACATAGAGTAACACAAAAGGACTGCTTCATCGCGAGGGTCCCAGTGTTGTATACAACTCTTCGATCAGACGCGCAGTCTTAAAGTTATTCAAATTTAAGTGATAACGGGCCCGACCCATTGAGCCAAGTGGGCTGGCAGGTCCGGTCAACCCGGTTTTGGCAGTTCCAACTCGACAGAAGGCCGAACCGAACCGGTGAATCGCGCAGCCCGACTTGAGGGTGGAGCAGCCCAGCCCGAGGGGGTGTGTCCCGACTCGGCATGGCGCGGCCCGACCCAGCAGGGCGCTGCTCGACCAGGCGCAGCGCGGCCCATCCCGGTAGGGCGAGGCCTGGCTGATCGCAGTTCGGCCGGTTGGTCGAGCGGCTCGGCCTGGCTGGCTGAGAGATTCGGGGGGGCACGACCCCCCGCTTTCCCAAACCGGCGGTGCTGTCCTCCCAACCGTCCGACTGAGCCGGCCGGCCTTCTTGGCCCGAGCGGCCCGCACGGACGAGCTGCAGTTTCCCAAGCCCGGCGCCCTGCTAGCACCACAGCTCCTTCATCCCGGCCAGCTGAAGAGCGAGACAGTTCACCACTGAGAGGCCTGCGGAGCGCGGACCGCAGTTCTCCACAGTGCAGCACCCTTGTGGCGCCGCAGTTTCTTTGGTCTAGCCAGCTTTATCCGGCCGGTTCTTCATCGGCTGAGCAGCCCATGGTTGCGGGCCCCAGTTCTTCCTCTCGTGTGGCACCCAGTGCTGTGGTTCTCTTTGGGTCAGCGTGCGGTTGTCGCTACTGTCTTCGGTCATCTCCAACTCGGGTCGCCACCACCTTTTCCGTCACTGCAACCATCGTAATAAAATGTGGATCAACGAAGGTTCGCCGGGCAGTGTTCGTTTGGCCCGCGCCCTCCGCATTAGGTAGTATCAATGGTCTGATGGTAGTACATGGTTTCAATGAAGAACAAAGAACAATCTTATTCAATTTAAAATTAAAGAAAACCCCCTACCTTGCAATAAGGTTCGTTCATAGACAGAGTCGCAGGGAGGCGGCATCAACTCATTGACGTCGGGGAAGAAGTAGCCGAGGATGGCGCGTCGTCGACGTTCCTTGTGGGTGGCTCCTTGTCATTTGGATTGGCCGAAGATCGAAGGTGATTATCATCGTTATTCAGCGGTTCTTCATCGAAAGAAGAACTCTCTTCTTCTATTTCCCAAGAACTCTCCCAAAAATCCTCTCAACACCACGAGTGCCAAACTAAAATAACAGCCTAATCTATTATTTTATTCTCCCATAATATAACATTTCCATGCACTCAAATTAATTCCAAATGAAAATTGAATTAATTAAGCCTTTTGAGTAGTCAAAATTAATGGATGAGAGATGGAGAGACTCCACATTTAAGTGGAAGTCCATAGGTTTAGAGAGAGTTGTCAAAAAATAAAGAAGGGAAGTGTTAATGGGGAGTTGTCCTAATAAATATATGGGGACTTAAATGGGGGGGGGGGGTTCAAGGGAGTTGAGGGGAGGTGATAAGTTAGGGGCTAGTGTGGGCCCCACATCCAACTTCCTTTTGAAGGAAATAACTTCCACGTAAAATAGAATTGTAACACAATAATTTTATTTAATTATTAATGAATCCCCAAATTTTAACTACCACATACGACAAAACGAAACTATGCTTAAGGTCCCCTAAAGAGATTACCGGCGCTGCGAGTTCATCGATGCCATCATATTTCAATTCTGAGCACCAGTTCAAAATATTGAAAAACCCGCACGTACGTTTACTAAACGTACCCAAACAAAACTTCCGAAATTGATTCCGGGCACACCGGGCCTTAGAATCAGGAACCGTTAGAAACTATGGACTCGTAAAATTAGAAATCAATTAAGAAAAAAATTTCCTTGTAATTTTTGGGTCTTTAAATTACCCCCACCTCGGGGATTTACGTCCCCGTAAAGCTAAAAAATATGCTAGGGAAACTAAAGTGGTACTGATCATGCATCTGAGCCTCCTTCTCCCATGTGCTCTCCTGGAGGTTCCCATGCTGCTAGTGAATGCGCACTAGAGGAATTGACCACCCACGTAGGACCTTCTCCTGTCGATCCTCGATCTCCACCGGGACCTCTGTGAATGTCACCCTATCATCTATGTCCAGCTCCCCGTGGTTGATGATGTGGGACGGTTCATGCACGTATCTCCTCAGCTAAGATATGTGGAAGATGTCGTGCACCTGGTGATAATGAGGTGGAAGGGCCAGGCGGTAAGACACCTCACCTACTCTGCTGAAAAATTAGAGGAGTGGCTGCAGATAAGATGCAACATCCCTATCTACAAAGGATATCAGCATCACGGACAACTGCTCCATCGCCTCTCTTAGCTGCTGAATGCCTGAACTCTTTCAGAGGGCATCTGCTACTACGTTCTCTTTCCCAAGAGTTTTGACTATCTCAAAGTCATAGTCCTGGAGGAACTCAAGCCATCACTGCTGTCTCAGGTTCAGGTCTTTCTGAGAGAAGATACACCTGAAACTATTATGATTAGAGTAAATCGTAAACCGTTCACTCGACGAACTATGGGTGAGACTAGCCAATTTAAAAGATCTCATCTGCACTCTTCTTTGTCTACAATTTACAAGAGATGCTATGATATCTCCTCTATTAAAAAGAGAAATCCAGTCTCATCCCCTGGATGAGCCACATACTTTGCCTAATACAGTCAATCCTGACATTAATGATATTAATTCATGCCATGGACGACGTCGTAAGGACTCGATGCTACTACCAAGATATCCAACCATTACTCTCACCTCCAAGGGTTGAGTTACACTTTTGGCATCAGTGTGTGGTTACTGGGTCTCCTCTAGTAAAAATATCAAAAGTGAGGGTCAAGTCAACAGTTTCAAATAGAACTTTTTAGTATTAACCACAAAAAAGGAAGGAAAGAAAACGTTACAAGGACACGTGTCTTTTATTACTGTAGATCAAGTACATAGACACATAACAACCACAAAAAATAGCAAAAAGGAAGCTAGAATCACCAAGAACAAAGGCCTCCATGCCTGGTACTAGTCCCACTCCTGTCTACCTGCTTCTGGAGCTCCATAGTCATATGCATCAGCTGCCTGAAGCTGTGCTCTCCCTTGTCCACCCGTTCCCTACGGTCGGGGTGGAACTTATGGTGGTGGTGGTGGCAACACCTCAAAGCGTCATCCACCACCAGCTACATGACCAACTCCTCTGCCTCGGTCTCCTACTCCATGCGGTCCACCTTGATTGAACCTTTTCCTCTGCCTGGGAGGTCTATCATCTATCTGGTGATCATCTGTATGGAGGGTCGGACAGTCACGTTCCATGTGACCAAGCCCGTCGAAGGATAAACACTGTCCGTTCCTGGTATGCCTGGATCTGTGTCCACTCTGGGTGCCCACACAACCGATCCTGAGTCGTGCGGTCGACCGCCAGTGGGTCTGGTCCTCTTGGACCTCTGAATCATCTGTCTACTGCCAGCTGCAGAAGACTCCATTGCATGTCGTCTAGTGGCGGGTCCCGCTGATAAAGACTGGTCAGCAAGGAAACTCTTCACTAGGAGGGCTCTCTCCAACAACCCTGTCTACATCAGGATGTTGTGGTAGAAAACTGAAGCTCTAATATCTCGCCTGAGCCCCTACTCGAAGGTCTGATCCTTCAAGAACGGGTCCCGTACCATATATGTAGAGTAGTGCGAGAGGTCTGTGTGTTGGAACCATGGTAATCTATTCATGAATTAGAGTATGGTTTGTGTTTGTTGTCAATCCTCTGAAGAAGTTCAGAATTTGTTCCAGCAAAGTGCTCATACAGGTCATGTAGATTATTGTATTAAAGGTGGCACCTTTTTCCAGTGTTTTCCAAATTTTTGGGCCTGAAAATTGACAAATGGAGAAAAGTGATTTTGGCAAAAAGACCTGCACACCATGTAATTAAAAGGGATAGAACTTGCATGCCTAGTGTTTTTCAAGATCAGAACAAGGAAAAATGGAAATGGAAAGAGGGTCGTGTAAGTATTGGGTTGGTCATGCAAGTGACCTGCACACTGTGAAGAGAATTGAGCACCGATGCCTAGGAGGATTGGAAACTTGCGCGCCTATTGTTTTTCAAGATCCGAACATCAAAATATAGAAAAGTAAATAAGGTCGCGCAAGTATTGGTGTGTTCTCGCAAGTGAGTAGCGCGACAGAGACTTGGGCAGATGGACCTGCGTGCCGAGGACAGAATTGCGCGCCGCCGCGCATGGTATCCGAATGCCTATAAATAGAGGAGCACCACTCCTCATTCGGTATGAAGTTCAAGACTTATAGATTGTTCGAGATCTCATCGTGCATGTGTTTGAGCCGTGCAAGTGGTAGTTGGGTTGTGCAAGTAGAGGCTGCACACCAGTTGTTGGCTGCGCACCCAATGCGGTTTGGGAGAGAAAGGAAGTGAGTCGCGCAGGTTTGAAGTTGAAGGAGGCGGTGTTGCACTGGTGGTTTGGTGATACCTTCACGCTAGTTTGGACTTGCATGCTGAAGACTTTCACGTCGTATTAGGACTTGCACGCTGGGCTTGGGGAAGAGCGCCAGGTGCTGTTGGAGTATGCCTATCTTTTTGGAGCTGCACGAAAGCTGGAAAATTTCCCGATACCTTTGGTGCAAAGGGAAATCAGTTTACGGTGAAAGTTGAACTTTAACAGAGAATCTACACTCAATAGAGGATGCATTATTTTAGCATTGATGAAGAGACCTTTATGTCTATAAACTGAGCGGGACATCACCAACGACTGCGAGCTAGAGGAGTCTATGGGAGTGACCTGAGGACGTAGTGAGCTATCCTTGAACAATTGTAAAGGTAGTGATCTTGGGACTGATTAACTATTCCCAAACATTTTTAATCCACATCTAGTGAAGTTTAGTGGAATTAGGTACGACCAAAAAGCTATCGGCGTATGCTCCTTTGACGTAGCCCTTAGTGGTGGACCAAGTAAAAAGTTTTGTGTCTTCTCTGTGCATGTGAATGTTTTCTTTTTGATCATATTCATCATACAGGTTCAAGAAGTTCCTACCAAAATGGGAACAAGATCCATCACATTAAAAGAAAATTTTTTCACCCTGATTCACCCCTCCCCTCTTAGGGTGTCCCGACATCTTTCACTGTGAACCTTGCTAAGTACTGTGCCACTATCATGCTGCCCTGCTACAGATGAAATAGATTCTGTATATGCATAGCTCGAAGGTTGGCTAGTACAAACTCTTCCTAGAACAGGCTCTTGAAGTCTTCCCAGAGAAGTGTCACCTCATCATGCATCTGGAGAATCAGGATCCACCATCTGCATGCTGCTGCCTGAAGGAGGTTGGCTACGAGGATCACCATGAGGTTGGGAGGTGTCCCTACTAATATAAAGACTCTCACCATAGCCTCCATCCAATTGTCAGCAACCTGCGGGTCTGTCTCTCCCTGGAACCTGGGTGGCATCTGGCGCTGGAACTCGTGTAGTGCGCTCAAGCGGCGTGCATCGCCTGCTACTGGGGCTGGTGGCATCAGTGGCCCAATGGGTGGTAGTACCGCTGGTGCCTCCACTGGTTCCTCTACTAGAAGAGGGCCCTGTAATGAGGCCTCGTCGATCGATGGGCTGTCAGTACGTACAACTCTCGATGCTCTTTCTGGTCATCCATAGGGAGGCATCCTGAAAGAAACAGATGCGCCCCGGTCAAAAGACTATACCTGGTGAGCTGACCTGGTTGGAGCTGACTTAAAGAAAACTTTTGTAAAACACAAATGCAATCAGTGTTTTCGTGCACTGAGTTAGAAGTCAGAATTCAGGGTCCTGGTGTATGGATACGTCTGCCGCTAGTGCCAACATTGGACTCCCTGAACTGAAAACCCCACTTAGTTCCCTTAACACTATTGATTTATAGAAAGAAAATATCAGAGTCCTAGTTCTGTGGTAGAACCGACTTCCTTTGATACAATTTTTCATGACCCGTCCCCTAAGGCCCGCATCGTGACTACCCCAATCCCTCCTTCTGTAGGCCAGGGGCTGGCAACTAGCACCAAAGGTGTAATTCCCTAGAATTGGGAAGGCATTTCCTTTATAAAACGTAAACACACACAACCAGAGAACAAGCAGAAGAAAACACTAAGTAATGAAGTATAACAATTGTACTGAAAGTACAAAGGGTCCAGAAATACAATCCCAACAGAAAGGTATAACTACAACTGAAAGAAAGTACAACTGAAAAGACAAACAACTGGAAGATGGAAGCAGCTCCTGGATCGTCCTCTGGGTTCCTACCTGAAGGGTAGGTACAAATGTCCTCCTAAATACTCCACGTCTGTCCGTCTCCTCTAGGTACCAACTTGTCATGAGGTCCACCTCTGGGTACCGTCCAGTCCTCATAAACTCTGCCTCGGTCATCGCTGCCCGTCGTCTGCATCAAACACAACAAGGTGCGGGCGTAGCCCGTGCAGGGGTGATTATAACGATACTCAGTAGGGACTTCGAGACCCTCAAGGTCTCACGAAAATCCAAAAAGGATAAACCACAAAGTAATATTTCAATGGATAACCATTACTTATGTATATGCCCATGCATATACCTAAGTTATCAAGTAACCCATCTCAATCATGAGGAAAACACAAAGGTCATTGAATCAGCTCAAACCAGGATTTTCATTATCGAAACCATTGATGCTGGAGAACTCCTCCTCTATCGAGTACGGTGGCTCTATTGTGACTATGAGGCACTACTCACTAACCTTAGACTGTTGAGGTACTCCTCCTATCGAGTACCGCAGGTCTGCTACCAAACTGGGGGCTCCATACGTTGTGGGTCTGCTGCAAAAAACGGGCGCTCCCCCTAATGACAGTGAGAGGTAATCCTCCTATCGATTACTGTGGGTCTTCCACCAAACTAGGCACTCTATCCACTGGGCTAATTGAAACACTTCGAGTCAAACCGGTCAAGCAGTCATTAGGTCTATAGCTACAAGGTCTCCACACTCCGTCTGCTCATCTTTGGAAGGATCTACTCCATGAGCTATTGGTCGATACTCCAAGTGTCACAAAGTCTCAGGTGGAAGTATCTCAAAGGATTGCCTCATCATAGGGGTCTCAACGCAATATATGGTTCATCAATCGGACGCCCGGTCTGAGAGTTATTAACATTTCTGTTCTATGGGCCTAGTTGGTTTTTAGGCTAAAACCAACCTGAACATACTCCAATCTCATCCGAATCCCACGTAGATTATGCCAAAAGAACCGTCACATCAAAAAGAAACCAACATAGTTGACAGCATGTCAATCTGACGTCCGGTCCTTAAGTTATAAGCTTTTCTGCTCCGAGGGCCCGGTTGGTTTCGGGATCAAACCAACCCGGCCGTTTTTCCAAAGTCGTCCAAAACTCACTTAAAGTAACACAAAGGGGCCACTTCATTGCGAGGGTCCAAATTCCACAGACGGTGCATCGATCAGACGCATGGTCTTAACGTTTTTCAAATTTAAGTGATAATGGGCCCGACCCATTGAGCCGAGTGGGCTGACTGGTCGGGTCAACCCGATTTTGGCGGGTGCGACCTGGTAGAAGGTCGGACCGGCTCAGTGAATTGTGTGGCCCGACCTGAGGTGCATGACCCGACCCGAGGGGGGGCGGCCCAGCCTGGCTGGCCGCAGCTCGGTCTGGGTCGCCGAGCGATACGGGGGGCGCGACCCCCCGCTTTCTCGAACCGGCGGCACCGAGTGGCGCCGCCCTCCCAACCGACTGACCGAGCCGGCCAACCTTCCTGGTGCGAGAGGCCCACACGGGCGGGCTGCAGTTTCCCAAGCGTGGTGCCCTCCTGGAATTGCGACTCCTTCATCCCGGCTGGCTGACGAGCTGGCCGGTTCGCCGCCGAGCGGCCCGCTGAGCGCGGCGCCCTTGTGGCGCCACAATATCTTTGGTCCGGCCGACTTTAGCTGGCCCGTTCTTCATCAGCTGAGCAGCCCACGGTTGCGGGCTACGGTTCTTCCTTCTGCGCGACACCCAGTGTTGTAGTTCTCTTCAGGGTGGCACACGGTTTCAGCCTCCTTCTTCAGTTGTCGCCAACTTCGGTCGCCACCACCTTTTCCATCACCGCTACCATCGTAATAAAACGTGGATCAACGGAGGGTCATCGGTCCGTGCTCATTCGGCCCACGCCATCCGCGTTAGGTGGTATCAACTGTCCAAATATAGTACATGGTTTCAAAGAAGAATGAAGAACAATCTTATTCAATTTAAAACTAAAGGAAACCCCCTATCTTGCAATAGGGTTCATTCGTAGATGGAGTCGTGGGGAGGCGGTGTCAACTCGTTGACATCGGGGAAGAAGGAGCCGAGGATGGCACACCATCGACATTCCTTGCGGGTGGCTCTTTCTCCTTTGGCTTGGCCGAAGATCTAAGGTGATGATCGTCATTCTTCAGCAGTTCTTTATTGAAATAAGAACACTCTTTTTCTATTTCCCAAGAGCTCTCCCAAAAATCCTCTCAACACCACGAGTGCCAAACTAAAATAGTAACCTAAGTTATTATTTTATTCTCCCTTAATATAACATTTCAATGCACTCAAATTAATTAAAAATGACAATTGAATTAATTAAGGGATTTGAGTTGGAAAGATTAATGGATGAGAGATGGAGAGGCTCCACATTTAAGTGGAAGTTCATAGGTTTAGAGAGAGTTGTTAAAAAATAAATAAGGGAAGTGTTGATGGGGAGTTGTCATAATAAATATAAGGAGAGTTAAATGGGGGGGGGGGGGTCAAGGGAGTTGAGGGGAGGTGATAATTTAGGGGCTCGTGTGGGCCCCACCAACTTTAGTTATAATCTCCCATGGGAAGTTAGGTGGGGTGTGGGCCCCACCTCTAACTTCCTTTTGGAGTAAATAACTTCCACTTAAAATAAAATTATAAAACAAAAATTTTATTTAATTCTTAATGAATCCCCAAATTTTAACTACCACATAAGACAAAACGCAACTATGATTAAGGCCCCCTTAAGTGAATACTGGCGCTGCGAGTTCATCGGTGCCCTCAGATTTCAATTCTGAGCACTGGTTCAAAAGATAGAAAAACCTGCATGGACGTTTACTGAAGATACTCGAACAAAACTTCAGAAATTGATTCTGGGCACACCGGGCCTCAGAATCAGGCACCGTCTGAAACTGAAGACTCGTAAAATTCCAAAGAAATTAAGAAAAAAATTTCCTTGAAATTTCCAGGTCTTTACAAATATGTGATAATTTTAGTTCCAATCTTAGTCTGGAATATTTTGAAGAACATTAAGGTTAATTATTTATTGAATAATTTTGAGTTGAACTTTGTGTGTTATTGTTTAGGATTTTGATATTAATATTAAGGTTTATTTGTTTTTGGGGAATTATCTTACAACGTTTTAACCATTTTTCTTTTTTGTTAATTCCAAAATATAATAGGAATAACTTTTAATTATTTCTTTGAAATATGTAATCCATTATAAGTTAATTCTAGTACTTTATGTATGAAAAACTCATCACAAATACTAATCACTTTGAGTAAAATATGAGATAGCAGTGAAAATTGATTAGAGGATGAAATTATATATATAAAGTAAGAATATTTCATTATTAATTTATTATATAATGTAAATAAATTACTTAACTCAAGGGATAAGGATCTTGAGACACAAATTTTATTCTATTACCTTTATTTCTGATGAATCTATTGTCTCCTCACCCATCACAAATATATGATTTTGTGACCATGTTCTTTGTCAGTATCTACCAGTACTTGGGAATTAGTCTTATCATCCATTTATATATTTTTAATCTTCTAAATTTTTTCCAATTTTGAAACTTAGTTAGGTGTTATTCTGGGTGACCTTCATACTTTACTTTCTATTTCTTCAGGAGGAAGTTTTATTTACCCCTTTTAGGACATGAATTTTGGAGAAAGGTATTTTCAAATGTCAATACCTTAATAATATTGTACAATTTAAAATTGAATGGTTAGAATTTATTTTTTGGGTTGGGGGTGGGGAATATAATATCCTGATATTTAAAAAAAATATACAGCATGTCTGATCATGTACATGACACACATCGCTGAGCGTAAAAAACTACAAAATATTATTATTTTAAAATGATTGTTATAACCTAGTCATTATATTAGATGGTATGAATAGGTTTAAATTTTTAAATATTTATATAGGTATTATTAAATAAAAATATTATTGATTAATTATTAGATAATTTTCACTCAATTTTAATTGTCATTTTATTCATCAAAAATACACTGTCTTCAAAGTTTCATTTATTTATTTCCATGACAAAATATTTTAAATAATTTCTTGAAATTTTAGAAATTTTATTTAATAAAAATAATATAATTCATAAAACATTCATATCAAAATTTTATTAATGTGGAATTTTTAGAACATTTTGAAAAGATTGATTTTTGGTGAATACTGAAAAATACTAATTTTTATCGAAAACATTAAATTATTCTAAAGAATTTATAAAATAAAAATTTAGTTTGTTTTTTTCAAAAGTTTATGTACTTAATTTTTATTTAAAGTAATCTGATTATAGTTTTTTAAATTAATTTTATTTATTAATTTTCTATAAATATATTTTTTACTTAAAATAACATTTTTCTGAAAAACTGTATTTCATCACCTTTTACCTATTTGATTTTAAATTAAATTATAAAAATTATATATTTTTTTATTTTTATAAATATCTTCCATATTTAGAATAATTATTTCCAAATTTATAAATTATCTATCTTTTATTTTTGGTCAATATGAATTGTAACCTTAGAAATTTTCCCTACCACGGTAACTGATAAATCAGGCAAATAAAGTTAAAAATAATATGATAAGATTTAAAAAATGATTATAATAATTACATTAATTTTTTTGGATGATTACATATTGTCCATAATAAAACAAAATTCAATTATATGGCCATTTTTTACCATTTGAACATTATTTTGATCTTTATAATATTTAAGTGAACATAAAGAAAAAATGTAATATTTTTAACATAGATATAAATAGAGGATATGATTTATTATAAATATAAATTTTAAATCTAGATGATTTTATTGATTATAGTAATTTAATATTAATTCTTTTTGAAGAAATAATTACACTAAAATATTACACAACGCTGATACATTAATAACTCAATTATTTGAAAAATATAATAATTTATTTTAAAAGTAATAAACATAGTTTGATGTGAACGAATATATGAGTTACATTATTTTTATAGATAATAAATTCAAATTATAGAGGTTTTTATTCATTTTATTTATTTTTTTGTCTTGATGTTATTAAAATTAATGTAAATGAATGGGTATAAAATTTATATTAATGATACCTTATAATAAATGATAATTTATTAAATGATTTAAAATAAAAAAAATATTATATTCCATAAAATGAATGTGATATGGTTTTTGAAATCAACCATCATCCATTTATGGTCTATTTTTCACTTTTATGGTAACTATATTAACACCTTAATAGTAAAAAATATTGATATCACCGTAATTGTAAAAAGGGTGAACAAAAGGTTTAGACAAATAAATAAAGAAAAAATGTGATCCAAAATCAACTAAATTTTATGAGATGTGATTATTTATACTCAAAATAATGTTATATTCTTATCTTATCAATTTTTTCCATTTAGACATCAAAATAAATTAAAAAAAATTTAATATTTTAAAAAGTTCTAAAATTTACCCTGCCCTCTTTTATAAAAGGGAACATATTCTTCTAATTTAATAACACTTAAATAACCATTTGGTTTAGACTTTATCTATCCAAATACCTTTATAACATCTCTAATCACATTATAGAGTCCTTATTTGGTGCATAAAAACAATATGAGAGATCTTAAGGTGTAAAATAATGGAGATTGTCCAAATAATTGGTATAGAGTTTAATTGAATGTTTTTGTTTTGTTTTTTATTCCACCTCCTTAAGAACATTATCAAACATTAATATATTATAAAATCTTTTGTATATTATATTTATATTTTATTATATTAATTTAATAATATATATCCATCTCCAACCTCTATCAGATGGGATGTGAATCTATTAATCATGCATACAGAAGACTATCACATCGATGAATGATGTAATTTATTTTCAATCACCACCACTCACAGATGGTTAAAATGATATAATTAATGTTTATATATGATATTAATGAAATATTTATAATTATTTCAATATAATATACCATTTACCTTCTTACCTTTCAATTCCCTGAACAATGATAACGTCGTTCTTCCGTACAGGTGGACTACCACCTCCTTGATGTGAAGTTATTCATTTTCCATCACAACATCCCATGAATGATAAATAAAAGTATGTTTAAAGAAATAATATTTTATTTATTATATAATTAAAATTATATAAAGATAAACTAATACTTTCTTTATTTCCATAATGATCATTGAAAAATGGAAACGTTACTCATGCGTGCGTACGAACTATTGTCTTCATGATTATAATATAATTCATTTTTCATAACCATATTTCTTTTAGGATTGGTTTTAAAAGTATAATTTATGTATAAAAATGTTATTTATGTCATTATTATTACTCTAGAGATGATATTATAATGTAATTTTTTACTTTATTCAGCCTATCAAATACATTTTTGACTTATGAGATGAATATCATTAAAACAACTGATGTGAACTTAAGGATTAAGTAATTGATTATAACATGGAAAAAGGGATAATAAACTTGAAAAAGGTTCTTAAAAAATTAAATAATTAACATATCCTTATTATTCATGAAGATAATTAATATATGTGATGAGTTAGACTCAAGGTAAGAGACTTTTCTTTTAAAAATCATCTTTCAATGTTCCCCATTAAACAATTTTACTTCCATGTTTAATTTTCTTAAAGCTATTTTATGGATGTTTTTATATCGAAATAAAAGTATTAAGAAAGAAATTCTATAAATATTTTGTTTTTCATTAAACTATTTTAAATGGTAATATTTTTACATATTTTATACATAACGTTTTGATAAGAAAATACAAACAAAATTTTCTATTTTAAAGTATATGACGACAAAACTTTTCCCACTATTGTAATTTTTAATTCATTTTTGGCTTCCTCTATAATATTTCATATTTTATTAAAATAAAAACTTCAATAATTATTTTATGTTTATTTTTAAGAATGGTTTTAAAATGGAATGGATATTTTAATATGAAATATTTATGTTTGTAAGAGTATTTAAAAAAAACAATCTTTTAGGTGTTATAATTATGTTCTGCTTCTTGGGAATTGTTTATAACGATGTGTTGTTTCGTTATAAACCAATTAAGGGTGGGTTTATGATATCTGTCTAATTAGTTGGCTGTGATTTTTTTATATGTTGACCATTAGGATTATTCTAAGTATATCCATGATGGTCATTTCAAGTGTAATTGTAGTAGTTACTCCAAGTGTTACTGTGATGATTACACCATGTTTACCCATGGAGTTTATTGCATATCTAAGAGTGATATAATAATTATTCTTCAAGTTAATTACATGTTATATATATATTATTTATATGGTTTTTTATAGTAATCATATTATTTCTCAATATAAGATAAATATCTTTTATTTAAAAGAATGTATATGTTAATTTTTAAAGATAAATTGGTGAAAAAGTTATTATAAGTATTTTCATTCTTTTAAATAATCATTAATGAGTTTTATTTTATCTTAAAGATTTCTCATGAAATTTTTAAGTAAATATTTGGGTAGATAAGTTGATTTCTTGTGTTAGAAAATGTTTATTTTAAACCACAATGTTTATTTTTTAAAAAGGAAAACTGTTTATAAGTATTCGTGTACTAGAAGATTATTTATTTTTATGCACCTTACCGATATTTTTGTGATCATCCCACATTTTAAAACATTTTTTCAAATATTTAAGAATAAGTGGGGACAATGATGTGGTGAGGATTAATATTTCCAAGATATTTCATGAAAAATAACATGTTCCATTTTAAAATATTTGTAATATGGGGAAATGGATAATGAGTAGAAGTGTCCACTTGTAATGTATGTGTTTATTATATATGAGTTATAAAATAATTCTATATAACTATAAACCTAAAATATATTTAGGAATGAAATAATTTGATATCTATTTTAAATTCATCAGAATATGGGATGGTTAAGTCCATGTCCTTATGAAATATATGCCATAAATTTGGAAATTTATTGGACACACATGTGGGTGGTTGTTATAGTTGGTATCAAACAAAGTTTAATATAACTTTAGAGATTATGATGATTCAGAAAAAGATATTTTAAAAATTTTATAAACCTTCATGGGTTAATTAGTCTATGTTTTATCATATGTTTAAATGAATTGAAACACATTTTTAGGTTTAAGATAATTAAGGACATGTTTAGAGAAATTTACATTAATACAACACTTGGGTTTAGTAGGTGTCTTAATGTAATGGTTATTTGAGGAGGAATGACTTTATATATTTTTTGGACGAAATTTATAAGGTATTGAAAACCTTTGGGTTTAATATGATATTTGATTTTTAGGTACCTACTATTAATTGGGAAAAACAATTATTTTATTTTTGAACATATGTTTTATCATGTAGATAAATTTAGCACTCCTAGTTTCTGGTAAGTAACCATTTTGCTGATGATTTTTAAGTATAAAAAGTATATGAGTGAATTTTGGGAAAGTTTGGATTAATTCTGGAGTGTTTTCGGAGCTTCTATACTAGTGCATAGTTTGGTACAATCATGAAACACCTACAAGAAACCGTGAATAGAGAGACAAGGGAAAAAAAGAGAAGGCACATAGTTAGTGCATGGTTTGTCCAAACCATGCGGATTCCTTGTAGAAACTGTGCACTTTGAAAAATTATTTTTAATTTTCAAGGTAGTGGATTTGTCACGGATCACATAACTTTTAGATACCATTTGAGGAAATAGTGTGGGGTTCATCCTTATTGAAGTGGCTGGCATACTATTAGCACAAGTTTTGCCTAACCATGTGACAAAATTGTGAACGGTTTGAAAACTAGATCCTAAAAAAGAGGATCGAGGAATTACTTGTGTTTTAATGCCTTTTTTCTCTCTCCAAAATGGACCTTACTTGATATTTTTATATCTCAAAGGTTAGTTAAGGTTATCCCATATATTTTGAGGTGATATGAGGGCTTAACATGGTGATTAGTTGCTGATTCCTCATGGTAAGTGATCTTTATTGATTGTTCTTAGTAGTTTTCTTAGATATACTTATCACTTTCTCCTGTTTTCTTAGATACACACCCAATATGGTTAGATTTAATGTTTTTGATTCCAAATGTGATTATATTTTTCTTTTTTTATGATATGGGAAGAGATATAAGGTTGGTTTACAGAGTTTTCAACATGATTTTGTGACATTTTTCACATGGTTTATCATTTTCACCATAACTCCTGAGGTAGGTGGATTAAATATTGACTCTTCATTCTATAACTGATTGGATTAGTTTCAAATTGGTTTAATTTCTTGATTTTACTGTGAAATTGTGGTGAATAATGTGATATGAATCATTTTTAGTAATGACTTGTGAACTTTTTGGTGAAACTGTGGAATCATATTATATGGTTGTGCATGGTACCTTGGTTTCTTGATTTTAAAAATGATTACTTTAAAATATATATTTATTGTATTTTAGTAGGGATTTCTGGGAAATGGTTTTAAATAAATTGGTTGTTTTATTGAAATGGTTTTGGCATGGTTTTTTAGTATACTTGGATGTGTGTGTTCATATTGAATTACAAGGCTTGGTTGAAACATAACCTTGTGCTCGGTTGAAAAAGTGTAATGGAACATGGGATATAATTTCTTTTTGAGGCATTGGTAGATCGATGATAAACCACTCATGCGTATGGAACTATGATAATTAAGAATGCATGGCTGATGGTGTGAATATGTGGAATGAAATGGTTATACCAAATAAAATGTGAAATGATTTAATTTTTTTTGTTACTTTACTTAGAAATTAGTGTATTTTGAGATTTTTTTTACTTCGGTAATTTTTTATATTTAGTTATAAAATTTTTAGAAGTTATTTTATATAAACTCTTTTATATAAATGTTTCTAACTTTTATATTATAGTGGAATGAGTAGGTATGTCATTGGGGAAAACCTAATAAGTTTTAGTAATCACCCCTGCTTTGGTACATTCGTGCTTTTTCAGATGTCATCTACCAAGACATGGGAAAAGTTAAAGTATCACACATCTTTATCACTAATCCGTGATACTTGGGATTTTTGGTGAAGTTATAGCATTGATATTGTGGAGCTTGTCCATCCTTGGAGTTATAGTTGTCTTTATGTTCTGTTGGTTTATAGTCTTCCATTATTTAGTTTGATGTTAGTTTTGTATTTTTCTGGGATACTTGGTTTTAGTTATATTTTGATTAATGAAATGTTGATTTTTCATTCATTTATATCATGCATCATATAATGGTTTATTATTTTATTTCTTTTTTGGTAAGTTGTTTTACTATTAAAGGTAAAATTGTCCCTCACATATATTGAATCACTTAATCATTTATTTCCATCATTTGAAATCTTGGGTATGTCGCTTAACTAAAAGTAACATCTCAGTACCCTCTTAAGATAATGAGGATGGGTGGGATGTCATAAGTGGTATCACTATGGTCCTTCCTTTGTGGAAGAATTGGTCATCAGTTTTATTTTTCCTATAGTTGAAAGTAATTCTCATCCATTTCTAGAGAAGGGATCGTAGAAAGGAGTAGGATTTTCAGGACTTGAAATATGGATAACAAAAGATATAATTGACCTTTTTTATGATGAACTTAAAGTTACCAGGTATTTGTGTATATAATTTCTTTAGATAAACTTACAGTAATTGGAAATCTCATTGTCATGGGTTTAACCAATGAGACGAGCATGAAATGCATTGTAAAGGAATGAATTCACACTAGGAGTGCATATTTCATTTTGGGTAATGATATATGATTAGGCGTAATGTGTTGATTTTGTAAAAATGTTGGAAATATTTTTAAATGAAGTATTTTGGGGAAATTATCATCGTTGTGGTATTTTGGAAATGGTTTGATTTTGAAAAGAAAGTCCAAAATTTTCAAAACATTTTTAATGTGGAAAATATATAATTTTTGAAAGCATTGTTTTGATAGTTGATGTGGAATAATTTGAATTGATAAGTCTTCATTAGTTAGAGAGTGAGACTTATGGTGTTTGTTGCACATATAGAAATTGGAACCCGGTAGCTATCATAGAAACCAACTGGAAGAAGCTGTATAGAATGTAGTTTAACCTGAGGTATAGGTGAACCAACAACTAGTTTAGATTATTATCAAATAATTTCAGGTTTTAGACATAATAAACTAGTGGGATGAGCCAAGACAAGTGGATCATTATATTTATTTCCAGAATCATAATCCACCCATCTTCTGAGGTGATTCTGATCTAGAAAGAGTAGAGGAACATATGCACATGAAGAATCGTATCTTTGAGGTCATCTGTAAACCAGTAAAGATAAAGGTCAATTTGGTGATGTACATGCTCTAGGATCTTGTACGATAGTGGTTGGAACTTATGGTACACGAAAAAGAGGATGAAGGCTTTGGTTTGGAGGATTTTTAGGAATTTTTAAACAAGCAATTCTATCCTCACATGTTCAAGATCTAGATAACGACGAACTTCTTTATCATGAAGTAAGAAAATTTCATTTCATAGAATATGTGGATAAATTAATGAATTTAGTATTATATTCACCCAAGGTTGAATCTAGTGCATCCCTTAATGAACACATCTTTAAATTGAGGATAAGGCATGAGGTTTTCTCAAAGATTGTTGTGCTCCTTATTATGAATTATACAAAGATTTTCAATAGATAAAAAGTGGATAAATGAGACATATAAGGAGATCTAGAAGGAGGAAGTTTGTTTATATCCATGGGAAGTGGTGGTAACTCTAATTCTGGGGGAAAGAGAAAGGGGGAAACATACTTCCAAGGTGGGAGAAGGAATCAAAATCAGATGGCTGGATCAGTGAATCTTCCTTTGAGACCCATGAAAAAAGCTAGATGTTTCCTATGTTGTTCCTTTGAATACATGACGCGAGATTGTACAAAATAACCAAGATCATGCCATTATTAAAAAAGGGTCATCTTTAATGCTATTGTCATAGTGATCCGGGATCAGGTGCTCAAGACACTTCTCAAATATTGCAGGCGTCGTTTGCTTTAATGGGGCGATGGAAGCAGAATCAATCTCATCAGAAAAAAAGATCTATCCATGTTGATTCTAGAAATACCATGATTCTTCAGTAAGGGAAATCTCAGTAAGACAATGAGGAGTAATCCTGAAGTGACAAAGCAATTATATAGAACTGAGTAGGTGACTGTGGACGATCAGGCTGAACCATATACAGTGCAAGGTATAATTCTTTTGAAATCAAACCTTAGGCAAGCATTTTTTGATATTGGTGCATCACATTCCTTTATTGAACCTCATTATATTTAACTTATTATTTTAAAAATTGATATGATGATAAACTATGTGATAAAACATCAAAATCCTCTTGTTCAAAGAGAATCTCGAGCCTTTCTATGTGGATCAGGTTCTATAAAAAATGATAGATATGATATGAAATGGGATTTATCAATGATAAATATGGATCTATTTGATTTAAGTATGGATTGGTTAAAAATGTTCAAGTCTCACAAAGAAATTTATAGAAAAATAGTTATTTTTGAGACTCAGGATAGCATCGAGCATCTCTTTAGAGGAGAAAAGAGTTTAAAGGAAGGTGCTTCAGAATTTTTGGAAACAATAGTTGGAATGATATCTTACCAGATGGTAGATTTGAATTTGGAATTAATGGAAGATATCTAGAAAACTATTTTTCCAGTAATGGTTGACCAATTTCTTGATATGTTTCTCGAATATTTCTCTAGGTTACCACTGGTAAGGAAAGTTGAGGTTATGATTTCTCTCCTTATCTGGAATAGTCGTAACTCACCTTCATTTTATCAAATGGAACCCAAAAAATTAAAGCATCTAAAAGTGAAATTTGAAGAGCTATAAACAAAGGGTTTTATTCAGCTGATCATGTCTCTGTGGGCAGCACTAGTCTTTTTTGTGAAGAATGTATATGGAATACAAAGTTTTTGTGTGGTTTATCGTAAGATTAACTAAGTTATAATAAAGAATTGGTATCCACTTCCACACATTGATGATATATTAGATCAATTGAGGGGATCTTAGTGGTTCTCTAAAATTGACGTGCGATTAGGATATCACCAATTTTGGGTTCATAAGGAGGATATTATGAAGACAACTTTTAGAAGTAGATATGACCATTATGAATATGTGGTAATGACTTTTAATTTTATGAATGCACTAGAAGACTTTGTGGAATTGATGAATCAGATATTTCAGTGATATTTGGGTTCTTTTGTTATGGTGTTTATGAAAAACACATTGATGTATCCAAGGATAATGGATGAGAAAGAGAAACACTTAGAGATAGTATTGGAAATATTGAGTGACCACAGTTTGTATGAAAAATTATCAAAGTGTGATTTTTGGATACAAGAGGTATATTTTCTTGGCCATTTAATGTCTGAAAGATGTGTTTTATAGGATCTGGAGAAGATTGAAGCTGTTATCTCTTAGAAACCTCCAAAGGCTATATTTGAGATACAG
The DNA here is from genome assembly GCA_963277665.1 of Viscum album. Taxonomy (NCBI): domain Eukaryota; kingdom Viridiplantae; phylum Streptophyta; class Magnoliopsida; order Santalales; family Viscaceae; genus Viscum; species Viscum album. The sequence continues at coordinate 529,385,078 of OY728150.1, forward strand.
AGTTTTTTTTGGTCCTATTGGTCATTACTGATTCTTTGGTTAGGATTTTTCATTACTATATTTTCATATGATATGTTTGAAAAAGAATAATGTTCTATTCCAGTGGAATAAATATTGCTAAAAATATTTTCAAGAGTTAAAAGTTTTCCTTACATAATAACTTATCTTGGTATATCTAAAATCCTGAAAAGTGTACGTGGTGTATTATGATGATTTAGGATTTGGTTTGTGGTGTTTTATCATGCAAGGATTCCATGTGTTTGATTATGGCTTAAGTTATTTAAGGGTGCATAATAAGAATTAACCAAAACATGATTTAGAGTTAGCTTCAGTCTTCCATCTTTGAAGACTAGGTTCTATTACCTCTTTGGTGAGATATTTTATTTTTTTACGGATCATAAGATCTTAAAAAATATTTTATCACAAATATATTTGAATATAAGGAAAAGAATATGGGTGGAGTATCTCCAAATGTTCAAAATTGACTTGATTTATACACTTGGTAAAAGTAATTTGGTGGCCGATGAATTTAGTATAAAGTATTATTCTAAGTTGGAGAAAGAGGCTTCATATGAGTGATAACTGATGTTGGTCCTAGCTAACATGCATGTGGAATGTGAAGACCGAGGTGATGTTGCATTTTTATTTCCATTTCACTTGTTCTTGAGTTGGTAATGATGGTAATGGAGGCCAAAATATCGGATGCAAAATGTGTTTCTATGAGGTTAAAAATAAATGGTAAGGACACCATTGAGGGATGAAAACAGGATGGGAGTTTAGTTTTGTTGTTTTGAGATTAAATGGTTTTACCTATGTCTTCTTTGGAAAAAATTATCCATGATAACCAACATTTATGATGGATTGTTCATCTGAGAATTCCATGAAATATATAAGGCATTGAAATTGTAGTTTTTTTGGGTTATCATGAAAATAAGGGAGGTTGAGTTTTCTTTACGATTATTATCTTTTCAGAAATTTAAGACATAAAATCAGTGACCTGTAGTTATGTTATAGTTTTTATCTATTCCATTGTGGAAATGGGATAAAATATATATGGATTATATTACAGGTCTCCCAAGAACGGTCTTTGAAGCATGATGCTGTATGGGTGATAGTGGATTATCTTACCTAGTCAAACCATTTAATCTCTATTCATGAAACTCATATAGGGGAGGATCTATCCATAATCAATATCTAGGAAGTGGTAAAGAGACATGGAATGTAAGTTTCAATAGTGTTAGATAGAGATCTAAGGTTTATGTTTCATTTATAGAAATATATACAGAAATTACTTAGGAATCAGTTAATAATGAGTATGGCATATCATCCATAGATGGATGAGGTATCTAAAAGGATGATACAAACATTGGATGATATGTTTTGGGATTATGTAATGGATTTGGTGGCTCATGGGAAGAGAACGTTCCATTAGTGGAGTTCTCATAAAACAATAGTTATCAGGACTAAATGCATATGGATCCTTTCGAAGCATTTTATTTTTTTACTTATTATTCTCTAATATGATGGGTGTAAATAGGTTGGACTTCACAAGTTGGGTTGATCCTTGTTCAAGAAATAATGGATAAGATTCAATTTATTGGGAAATAGATGGAGACGACATAGAGTTGTTAGAAATCATATGTGGATCACCATAGATGACCGTTATTCTTCGTGTTGAGTGATCATATGTTCTTGAGGATCTCTCTAAGGCTTGTACATAATTATTTTGGGAAGTAAAAAAAGTTATCTTCTCAATATATGGGCCCTTTGTTGATACTATAATGAGTTTGTGAGGTGGAATATGATTTGGCACACCATGGTTCAGTATGGCGCATAATATGTTCCTTGTATCTCAATTGAAAAGGTATCAACCAAACACTGACCATGTGATCATATGGGATCAAATTGAGCTAGAGATTGATGAAACATTGGTAAATATCCTAGTGTAGATTATAGATAGGCAAGATAAAGTCTTTCAGGGAAAAAGCATCGTTCTAGTGTGGGTTTTATGTCAACATGGCCAGATTTAGGAAGAGACATGGGAACTCGAGAATGAAATAAAAGAGTATTAGATAGAACTCTTTTGGGTAAAAAATGGTTTTATAATTTTCAAGGATGAAAATACAAATGGTGGAAATAATGTAGCACCCCCTTTTTCCAGTATGTAACCCTATCCTGGTTCTTTTTATGTATAAAAAGTATATACGTGAAGTTGGTAAGAGTTTGGAGAACTTTTAGGATATTTTGGGGGTTTTCTATAGGTTAATAGTTAGAGAAAAATTTAGAAAACCATGAAACACCTACATCAAAATCTACATAGATAGATAATGGAAAAAGAGAAGGCACATGGTCATCACACTGTTTTTCCAAACTGTGCGGCAGCCTAGTAGAAACCGTGCACTTTGAAAAATGGATTTGGTCTTTTTGAGACACTAGATTCGACATAGTTGGAACACGGTTTCAAGACCGTGTGAGGAATCCATGTGAGGTTAATCCTTAAGGTAGTGGCTGGTGCACAATTATCACATAGTGTGCCTAACTGTGCAACTAACCCATGTGCAGTTTAAAAACTATATCATAAAAAGTGGATCTAGATTGGCCCTTTGTTATAAAGCCTCATTTTTCTCCAAAATGGACCTAACTTAGGGGTTTTCTATCTCAAAGGTCTATGGAGGTTCTTCAATTGACTCATAGGTGATATTAAGGCTTCCATTGGTGATTATAAGCCGATTACCCATGGAAAGTGATCATTATTGATCATTCTAGATAGTTTTCTTAGCTATAATTCTTTATTTATCTCATTTTATTAGATTTACACCCACTTTGGGTAGATCTAAGGTTGTGGATTTCAAATATTATTATACTTTTCTTGATTTATGATAGGGGAAGATATATAAGGAGGTTTGTGGAGTTTCAACCAGGTTTTGTGATGTTTTTCACACTGTTTATCATTTTCACCCAAACCCTTGAGATATGTGGCCTCAATATCAACTCCTATTACTTGAACTAGTTGAATTAGATTTATATTGGTTAAATTTATGGATTTCATTATGATTTTTGTTGTGTGAAAATCATGATATAAATCCTCCATAGTGACGATTTAGGGCCTTTTGGTGAAATTGTGGAATCATAATATTTGGACATGAAATGTACCTTGGTTTCTTGGATTTAAAATGATTATTTTAAGATATGTATTTGCTATATTTTTGGATTGATTTATGGAAAATAGTTTTCAAAAAAAAGGTGGTCTTATTGAAATGGTTTTGGAATATTTTTTTGTGAATACTTGGTATTGTGTGTTCATATTTCATTACAAGGCTTGGTTGAAATAAGACCATGTCCTTGGTGCCAAAAGTGTAATGGGACATGTGATATAATTACCCTATGATGGCTTGGTTGATCAGATTGAAATTGATCATGAGTATGGAACTGTCATAACAAAGCCTACATGGTTGATTGTGTGGATATTTGGAATGAAATGGTAATGCCAAATGGAATGTAAAATAATTTAAAGAATTGTTTGTTACATTCCTTGTAAATTGGTGTTGTTTGAGAAAACTATTTTACTTTGTAATTTTTTTATATTTAGAAATAAAATGTTTTAGAAGTTTTTTTATATAAACTATTATATATAAATGTTTCTAAATTTTCTATAATTGTGTCATGAGTAGGGAAGTCATTGGGGAAAACCAACTGAGTTTTAGTACTCACCCTTATTTTAGAACATTGGTTCTTTTTTAGATGTCATCTACCAGGACATGGGGAGAGGTGAATTATCACAGATCCTTATCACCACCTCTTGATACTTGGGAGGTTCATTGAAGTTGGAGCATGGATCTTGTGGATCCATGAAGTTATAGTTGTCTTCTAGCCTTGTTGGTTTAAAGTATTCCTCTATTTACTTTGATATTAGTTTCTTCTTCCATTGTAGTACTTGGTTTTAGTTTGATTTTGATAAATTAAATTTTTAATTTTATTTCATTTATATCATCAATAATATAGTGGTTTATTTTATTATATCTTGGTTGGTTAGTTTATTTATTTTTATAGGTAAAATCTTCCCCCATATATGTTGAAGCCCTTAGATAATTATTTCCAGCCTTTGGCATCATAGGGATGTCGATTAAGGCCATGTAATGTCTCACCACCCTCTCAATATAATGAGGAGGGGTGGGATATTACGATAACCATGGGATTAAAAATTGATTTGATAACTAATTCATAAAATTTAGTTTTAGATAAGTTCATTATTTTTGGAACATTTTTTGATATTTGTAAATGGAATATTATTGGCTAAAATGTTTTTTTATTTTAGGTATAAAGTTTGAGTTATACTTTGGAATAATATATCATTTTATTAAGATTTATGGGGATTCTAGTTATTTTTAGAAAATAATAGCTTATTTTGGCGACTATGTGATTAGGAAATATAATTTTTTATCTCACTTTCTATTTTATTGACGTTGTTTTAAGATAAATGTTATGTTGATCTAGGAAGAATACGTGATCGAATATTTCTAATTTTTGTGGGGTTCAATAATTGTTCATGAATATTTTTAATATAATTAAGGATAGTAATTTATAGAATGTTTAATGTTAAATTTGAGTTTTAATATTGTTACTATGTATATTAATTTAATACTTCTTAATATAAAGGTTTATTAATATTAGATATATTTAATTTGATGATAACTATTTTGGTTTTATTCAAAGTATAGGAACAATACAAATAAATTTTCATCATTTTGTGGATATAATTTAATATTTAAAAATAATCTTAGTGCTTGAAGAATAAAAAATTCTTCATTTGGAATATGAGATATAGAAAAGGAAGAAAAATATTTGAAACATATCCAAAAGAATAAGTTACCTATATGGTATGGAATGAAGTCATGTAAGTATATTTTCTCATATTATTTATATTGAAGGTAAAATAATTCATCAACTTAACCTAGATGAAGATAAATCTATTGGGAATTATATAGAAAATATTGCTCAGATGAGAAGTTTCATTTTATGAAACTCTCTCACTAAAATTAATTCTATTATTGTAAATGCATGGTTTAATAAATACATTATAAATTATATGTTTCTTAATATATACCTAGTTATTAATTCCATTTAGAAAGAAATGTTATTAATAAGTATTAAATTTTTTTTCTTTCCACTTAGTTTATTTATCTTACACTCCTTTGAATGAATTTTGGAAATGTTCTAATCCCATTTTATTAGAAATGAGAGAAAATCATGAGGATAAAATATTTTAAGGGGGTATATTGTTACACTATGAGATACTAATTTATACTCCATAAAATAAAATAGTATATTTGATAGTGCGCACCGAAAATAATATTATTCTTAAAAGAACCATGAAACTCTGTAGAAATATTATTATTTAAATATGACTGATATAACCTAGTCATTGGATTGGTGGGTATAAACATGAGTAACCACATTATGAAATATATTTAGAAATATTTTCATTAAAAAAAATGCACCGATTAATACATGTTAAATAAGATCTCAAAATTTAAGTAAGATCGTATAAGATTAATATATATATATTTTAGAAAATTGATTTATGTGTACAATATATTAATAAAATTAAATTATGTTAATAAATATAGATGAATAATTTTATTGAAATTTATGGATCATATTTTTAATAAAATAAATTTAAATTTACTTAATTGTAACTATTATATATGTAATGAGTATAAATCCATTTTTTCTGTAAAAATACATTCTCATCAAAAATGGTATCTATTGATTTTTATGAGTGGATGTTATGATTAATTTCAACCAATTTTAGAAATTCTACTTATAAAACTTAATATCATTTTTAAAATCATAGTATCAAAATAATCTTAAGAAATAATTTGAAATGTTTTTAGGAATAATTGATTTTTAGGTGAATAGTGAAAATATGGATTTTGCAGGTATTGTAACTTTTATGAAATTTTCATGATATAATCATATTTTTAAAGTTTGTAAAATATTTTTAATGAATTTTTATATATATATATTTATAAATTAATATAATTCATTTCAAATATAATTTTGAGCTTAGAGATCTATGTTTATAATTTTGGTAATTTACGTAATTTTTTATTCAAATTAAAACTATTTTGGTTCTTTTTTTTAATCCAGTATTTAAAAAGTTGTTTTATATTTTGGATTATATTTAAAGTATAATAAGTGAATATTTACATAAATTAATTAAATTAATACCATAATAACCAACATTATACTTGATCTTGGAAAAAATTAATTTTTATGCTTTAAAGGCATTTTTCATAAAACTATTTTCATTATAGTTTGAATACTTATATTAACATTGATTTTATCACTTATGGAAATTTAAGACGGTGAAATGGATTTCATATTTTGAGTATGGAGTTTGAAAATTGGAAATAATCTTATTTTCATTTGTTTGATTATGAATAGTAACCTTGGTAAAACTTTTATCAGCACAATAATGGTTAAATGAATTTACGAGGGATTGAAATAATTTGATAAGTTTTAATGTGTTATGAAAACTTTTAAAACTTTTATTATATTATTATTTTTAAAATAATAATCATTAAAAAAATTTAAATATGTCAATTTTGTGTTATTTTCCTTTGAGGAAGACATATATTATATTTAATAATTTTATTTTTTTACAGATGTGCCCTCCCCTCACTTATAAAGTGCACATGATCTCTTCATTCACTCATAACTTTTGATCCACTTATATAGACCAATATATTCAAAAATAACTCCCCAAAATCACTCCCCATTACTTTTAGGTATTTCTATTATTAAAAGACCAATCTTAGAAGTCTTAAGGTTTAAGGAAAAGGGAGATATCCGAGGAGGATATATAAGTCCTAACCGAGAAATTTCAATTTTATTTTATATTCTACCTTCATTAATTATATCTTGAGAAATATAAAATAACCAAATAAATATATTATCTATTATTAAATATTAGTATATTGATGTAAAAAATCTTTTCTATCACAATTTCTTCATTTGATAAATGAAAACATCATCCATATATAAATTTGGACTACCACCTCCACAAAGCAATATGTTGTGTTTTCAATCAAAGCCTACAAAAACTTGTTATAAAGAAGAAATTAATGAATATATAATATGTTTATGACATTATTATTATTTAAATAAAATATATTAATTACCTTCCTACCCTTTATGTCCTTTGAAAAAGAATAACATCAATCATGCGTATATATGGAATACCACCACCATGAAGCGATGTGATTCATTTTTCAACACCAACTCACATGGTTGGTCATAAGTATGGATCTCATGATAAATATTACATTTTTAACATAATTATGATTCTATAAGAGTAAAATATTAAATAACTTAATTATTTTCAAATTAGTGAAAAAATATAAACGTCACTTAGGTGTACGTGAAGACTACCGCCTCCATGATATTACATATTTCAATTTTAATGATAAACATATATGGATGGTTCTAAATATGTTTATAATTTATAAAAATATTTTTTTTAATGATTAAAATAATATATTTAATGGAACCATAATTCAGTTAACCATATTTATCCTATTGAAGTTATTTTGGACTTATAAACCGAACATCCTCAAAATGTACAACATGAACATAACTATTTTAATAAATAATAAAACATAGTAAAAATGAAATAAATGAAATAATTATAATGGAATAAACCTGAACAAGTTTATTAAGAAATTATAAAAATAGTATAATTTTATTTCTTACAAGGGTTGATGTTTGAATGGAATGAGTAGGGACAAGCGACGAAATACTTTCTTTTTAAAATATCAATTTAATGTTTTACTTACAAATAATTTTCTTATTCATCTAGATTATTTTAAATGTTTAAATAATGTTCTAATTTATGATTCAAATATTTATAATGAATATTTGGATTTTTTTTATTTCTTTAAAAATTATTAAAAAATAATCATTCCCATGTCTTTAGTATAAGTTGCATTTTACTTTTTACCAAAGTATAAAAATAATTTTTTAACTTATAAATTTTGACCACCCTTTCACTCCATCAATGAAATTATTCATTATAAAAATTACACTATAAGTTAACTTATTTTTTCAAATAAGATTAAATTCCATCCCATATTTTATTTTTTAGTTTTAAATTGTTTTTCGAATGAAATGAATTTTTTTTCTTTTTTATATGAGATATCCTAAAGTGTTATTACTTATGGGACTGAATCCCAATTCAAAAATAGTTTTATGGTTAATGTGAATGATAAATGTATTTTATTTATGATATGGTTCTTGAAAAGTTTATACGAATGGAGGGTGAACATGATATAACTCTAATAATGGGTGATCCTAATATATATCTCCAAAACATTGAGTAAAGTGACGTAGTTTATTGGTGATAGGATTCTCTTAAGAGATTTGATAACTATCCTATTAGGTAATTCCATTATATGTTTTCTTCTAAGGGTGAATGTAAGGATAATGTTCTTAGGTACCTACATGATTTTCTTGAGATTATTTAAAGGAAATATTTTTATTTCAAAAGGAAATAAAACGAGATTAATTTAATAAGGAATGTTTATAAACTTTTTAAATGTGAAATGACTAGTTTTCAAGGAACGATACTCACGATTTTTCATATTTTCCCAAGAAACTCTCATGATTATGATTTTTTATTTTATGAAATATTTTTAAGTTTTCATGAAAACTATTTATAAATTGCGTTGATTTCATTGATAATGAAATGAATAATTTTTCTCAAAGTTTATTATGAGAAATATAAAGTTTATTAATGATTTTTATGATTTACCAATAGATTAGCGATTTACTTCTATTTAAGTCCATCTCTGAGCATTATTTTTATTATCCCATGTTTTTTAAAGTTTTTCACAGGACTTAAGTATTAGTAAGAATGTTAATAATTTCGGAGTTACTATTATTATAGTTTCTTGAATGAAGAATGCATGTCTTTAAAAATAAAATATTTTATGGAAATAATTAGCACTGTGTCAATGTGTACACTTTATAATGTAACATATTTCCAAATTCTCTTAAATCATAGCCTTAAAATTTATTTGGGATAAAAGTGATGAAATATATTCCATAAATTATGTAATTTATGGGACGGTTATGCATGGTTTGTTATAGTTTTTACCATGTCACATTGACTTGAGGGGGAGGCTCATATTATGTAAGGGGTGGATATAAAAATTCACAAATCACTTGTGTGATGATCAATGGATATGGGAATTAGCCATGAGAACTTTCCCAAAGAAAGGTTTATATCCTTTATGTGGTTGGATTTTGTGGTTCCCTCAATAGACCATTAAATGGATATAATTTATGGGTTCTTGTTAGAGTATGACACATTTCTTCCCATCATCCATCACCACATGTATTGTTGGGGTTCATGACATGCCTAGTTAACTACCAAGGTATTGAATCAGGTATACATTGATTTTTTTAATTTATTTCCATAAGTTTACACTGTTATATATATTTTCTATATTTCCTTGGGGGATGGCTCATCTTAAGAAAGGGTATGCATATCTAAATTCCCTCCTAAAAATACTTATGTGATTAAAAATGTATATGGGACTTAGCCATGTGAACAAACCCATGGAATGGTTCATATCATTTATGAGGTTTGATATTGGATTCCTTCCATTGATCATAAAAATTTAAAAATTGATTGATTCTTGGTATAGGATGAAATTTTTTTTCCAATCATCCATCACCTTAAGTAAGGTCAAGGTTCATGGAAACCTAGTTATATCTGAATTACTTAAATCATGTATATGTTGAATTTATTATTTTCTATTTATTTATTTCCATAAGTGAATCCCCTTACTTATATTTTCAGCATTTATGTTAAGTACATGTTGGAGTGTTAATTATTGGGTTTATTAATTATATCTTACGTGGGAACACTGGTTAACATGTATAGTTGTTATTAGGGATACAAGGAAGGAAAATCGACCCATGTCAGCTGCAGATTCGATGGAGCTATTAAAGGAATTGAGGAAATATCAAGACATACTCTGGGATACATTTTTAGTTACATCTATGAAATTTTTTTGTTCTTTTATTTATCTCATGTGGTGATCCACCATATATAGATATATATTTTCAATTGAAATATTATCTATTGTATGTTACTATAATATTTCCTGACATGTTATCACCCTTTGAGTTTTGTTGTGTTTGATTCCTAGTTTTATTGTTTATTGTTACATTTTATATTTAAGTTATTAATTTATGTATAATATTGAGGTCATAGTCACCCCACAACAAGAAATTGACCCTAACTACTAACCAATAACCTCTTATATATAGGGTGGTTTTCATGAGTTCATACAGTGAACTAGCCCAGTTCCAGTGAATCAGGTCAGGGAATTAGAAGAATATTTATCCTTATACTACACACAAGTGAAAAATATCTTTAATTACTGATGATAGTGAGGTTATATAATTTTAAAATACAAGAAAAAAAATTCATAATGAACCTAATGTCCTATGATAGTCTATATATGATATCAATAAAATGGTAAATCTAGAATATACTCTATCCATGCCTAAAAAAACCATAATTGAGTCCAACACCACAAAATGAAATAATTTCATGGTTTTCATCATTAAAATATTTGATCATATATAGTTATGTTTATCTCACATAATAACATCACGATGGTTTTATCTTATAACATTCAAACACTTGGTTAACTAATATTTAAATATTTTAAGTTTAAATATTAAACATTTAATTATCCTAGGAGTATGTTATTATCCATATATAATTTGATACCTCATATTTCAATTTTAGGAATGCACTAGAATATTTTTTACCACAAATCCAATCTTCATCATACACATAAAATTTTAATGGAAGAATCAATCTATAACACTATGATGGAATGAATCTGGATTATTTATCAGGATACATTATAACAAGTCAAGATGTAATATAATCTTATAATATCATTTAGTAACTTCTCCCCACAATGGCTAACTAGATAAAATAGTTGGGTCACAACACTTAATCCACTGAAACATCCATTCATGTCACAACACGTCAACTACTAAAACAAACAACTAGATTATAACACATCAACATAAAAAATTATCATTACATTTCAGTTGCCTAAAATTTGTGAAAAATTATTGTCTTGAAGAAAACAACACATATATTAACTCAATAGAGAATCACATATCCTATCTGTATCTCATTTCCCTATAATTTCTAAACCTTTACTACCATATGAAATCATGATGAAAATAAAAATTTAAAAATGGAAAATAGAATGGGGATAATTATCACTACATAACTATTAGCATAATAGTGAAATCAAAGTGGTCAATAAAAGGGGCCATAAATATCCAATAATAAGATAACTAATATTCTAATAAAATAAATGAAATAGGTATTACAATATGGCACTACCATTAAGAAATTATATGAGGTCATAAAATTCTCTCACATAATCCCTCAAACTTGACTCATTACATTTCACCAATATAATATATTTGAGAATCTAAAGAACTTAATACCTCTAAACACACATATTTTATTTTTTGGATAATTCCATTAATAATGGGGACTCTTAAAAACATACCAGTGATAATAAAAATAAAACACCACAATTTCAAGACCATAATTTCCAATATAAACCTTAGAATTTAGAATTTATATGTCAAAGGTATTTATAGAGCCAAATGATAAGGAAAAATACAGCCCACATCGATCCATTTACCCTCCCATTCCCCCTAAGGGGACATCTCTCTCTAAGTCGAACTCATTACCCTTAATAATGAATCATTTTCATGATCCTAATACTACTAGAACACCTTCTAAACTATCCCTAAATAGAAACACTAAAAATTAACTAACTAAAACCTCCAATAACCTTTTTCAATGAGACGGGACCACCAACAAAAAAATCTCCACCGTATTTCTTCAAATATAGAACCACATTAACCAATAGAACAACCACCAAAAAATTGTTAGAAATGGAAAAAATTTAGTCTTATAATACAAACCTACAAAATAATTTATATTATAGTCAGAAATATCAACTACATTAAACCCTAATCCCCTCCTACAATATCCAATTCAGTAGAGGATACCACCATACAATTGATGTTGTCCATCTAATAAGAATCCCACCATAGTTATATTTTAAAATAGTTATCCTAAAAGTAGATCATGGAGGAATTAACACATTACCCTTATGATGAAACCATTTAATTAAAGAAAACTAACACCTCAAACCATCCACACGATCTAGTGATTAGAATGGAAACATAAACCAAATAACATACCAAACGAACTAGTAGGGAACTAAAAGAACTTTTGAAAACTCCATTATCATTATTTAAAGCCACCAATACCACTCTCAAGCTAGAAAGATACTGCTTATTAAAAAATGGGGTTGGAAACATGGGAATATAAAGTAGGTGTGAGTACATCCAAATAATTAATAAGCCCACCCCATAAGGACTAAAAAAGTTTTTAAATATTTAAAATAATAATAATGAAATAGGTCAAGTAATTTGGACCTTATTTGCCTTAATACCACTATAATCCCAACTGATGGGTAAATGAGACCATTCCACAAGTCTATGTATACAAAATAATTTAGTTAGATATCATATCATCATATACCATAAAATACTATATATAAGGCTATTTGTATTTGATGTGTGTAGATCATTAAAAATAAGTGTAGTTTATCAAAATATTCTATTTCTAGGAACATAAAAAACTCTAAAAATACCAATGTATAAATATATATACTATAATGGATACTATGAAAATATAAAAGGTCATATGAAAAAAATCCAATAATTTGAGAAAAAAAATACTCCCAACGTCTAAAATCATGGCACCACTCACATTTTCAGGATAACATATCACTCCCCATAATAGTAATAGAGTACATAAACCTTGTTCCCTACTCATCTTGCCTATATCAACCTTATATACTCATCCATATATGGATAGATATCTTGTTATACTATTTTTCTCACACTAACTACCCTCTTTGTGTGTGTTGTGTCTCACCCAAGAAAGCCACTCTCAAGTGATCATTTCATAGACATTGAAATATTTTTTTAGGAAATAATACTAAATTTAAGTAATAACTCACATTTTACACATATTGATAACCCTATCATGTAATTTTTACACCTAGTAAAATAGTATGGGTTACCCCACTCATCACTAAATAATAAAGAATTGTAAATGAAAAGGTATGTGTAAAACCATGTAAAAATTCCTAACAGTATAACGTGTGGTACTCCAACACCAAAGAATGTGATAATGGATATAATATTATAATATAGTCTAACAAAAAGTGGTACTCTAATCGAAATCATGTATAGCACTTAGAATATATAACACTAAATTTAACCAAAGAAAACCCTAAAGGTAGACACCATTAACCCAATATATCATAAACACACTTGTTAAGAAGAATTATTTCAATATGATCATTGCATGTTAAGAAAAATATCCTCATCCACTGATCTAATAAAATACTCAAATCATCAATGTAATTATTAAAATAAATTTCATCATACTCCTCATCATAAACATAATAAGAATAATCATCACCTTGATCCCCATCATGTCATTAATGTATCAACATTGAGTCAATATCAAACTTATATTCAAGTTATCTGATTATTCATCATAAAAAATCATAACTCTCATCATTATCAAATGATCATCTCCATTTTCATAAATCTCATCAATAAACTACGTAATATTCTAGGAAATAGTCTATCCAAGAAACTTGACCACCAAATCTGAGATTGAGGCACTACATAACCTCAAGAGGGCCTCACCACATGAAAATGGATACCATAAAGTAGTGTGAGTATATACAGAACTTGGGTAGACTATTCTCTCATAACCATAATATCTAATAATAAACAAGTAATAGAAAAATAAAATAATATTAGAGTAATGTGTGGAATCACAACTATGTTCTAGATAAAAATATCAAATAAAGAGAGGAATAATATAAAAAATGGGAACCTTGTTATATATACATATATAAATCATAAAATCTCCCTTAGATATAATAATAAACAAAAATTAATATACTAAAAAATCTCAAATATATATCACCATAGAAACTAGATTCCTTCCATGGTCCTATGTTATATATCCCATCCAACTACTCCATCCATATCTCATGTATAACCAAAGTTAATTGTAAGAATTATATGCAAAATGAGGTGACCATGCAAGGATGAGAATGAAACTAAATATGTCACTACTAATGTGGTTCCATATACATACCAAAATAAGTCATGTACATATTTACATTCATGAATGATAAACAACCCATGCACATAAAATCACATCAGGTCATTGAGTGATAAATTGGACACCCCAACACTAGACCAAATTTACATTGACTAATTCTAGTATTGGTAAATTATAGTCACAGGATATTAGAGCACCTTAAAATGAATTGAAATAAAATATGTTTAACATGGAGCATAGAAATAAAAAAAAACCTCTCTTGATAGTCCCCAAGAAACAATATCTCTCTTTATCTTCTCATGGGTATCCAAAGGAAAAGAAATATATGGATCTTATCTAAGATATCCATGAGCTAAAAGGTAACTAGGGATCATCTCTTGGGGATTAATCCAATGATAAGGAATATAGAAAACCTTGGGGGTAAAATATACACACCTAGATTCCCATGTCTCATGCTAACCCCATCCCAAAATACCACATCATCATCAATATATCACATCCAAAATATATTATGGGAAAATAAATAATTGATTCAAACTTTCTTAAAAGAGAAACTAGGATAATTTCAAATATCCTAGTAATATACCATAATATCAATAGATATTGAACACTTGGGTAGTGAAATTATATGAATTAATCCCAAGGTAATTTTCCAGAACCTCATTGAACAAACATGGTCAGGACACATAACACTCCGCTAAAGCATAACACATATACAAGTCACACATTACCACCCTAACCAATCCCACTATAAATGATCATCTTATTCATGTATTGAAAGTATTAATCAACCCACCATGATCCTAAAACCCACATTCCATAAAAGACTACCATTTTTGACTTCCCATCCACACCCACCAAGTCCATCCACTAACACAGTCATCGATCATATTCATTATTCTAACTCATAATGTATCTCTCAATTTATGAATTGTACCATATGGTGTCAAAATACAATTTCTATCACTACTCACACTACTAATAAAATATTAGTACCAAAAAACACCCTTTGGAGACTCACACATTGAAAATACCTTTAAATTATTCCACTATGATCTAGGTTCCCTCATCGATAGAGGGCATTAAACCATTATTATTTAGATCATATAAAGGGTTTCATGCTATATAAACAAGATAAAACAAACCAAAACCGTACCCAATCTATTGTAATGACATAAAAAAAAAAATCAAAACCCATAGTTCCACTAAAGAGAGGACTAAAACCCATCATGAATCACTTTAGAAGTATCCATGCTCAAATTATTTAGGGAAACCTTACTCCACCCTTGTGTTCTAACACATGAAATAACTTAATTAAAATATAAACCAACTAAGAATTATTATTCTTGGAGTCCCCAAATATTGAGCGGTACTACCTTCCTTCAGAAGATATCCCAATTAACAAATGCATCATCTTGATCATTGTTTTCACATTAGTAGGGAAATTCCAAAGGAACTTCTACCTTATATTCCAAACTTTATGCTAACCTAAAATCTTCCCAAGATTACCACCACTCAGAAAACCTTAATTAGTCCTTACAAGGCACATACCTAGCCCTTTATGAATTTATCACACTGGATGAAACCCATTCTAGGATCAAAAGACATAGGTCAAGGGCATACCCTTTTCCATAATTACCTCTTTGAATATATAAATACACCAAAATGAGACCCCTAGAACACAAATGAACTAGATTTGAATACATGAAACAATGATTATGATATATATTTAACCACATACCTAAAATTATAAGGGTTATCTAATCTGAAATCATGACCTAGTTCATCTTTGTTCTCCTAAAATCATGAAATCAAACAAATAGACTATAAAATAATGGTCATGGGAAAATAGAAGTAATAAGGGATAAAAAGTTTGTTTGAACTTGGGTATTAATTTATAATTAATAATATGAATATCCTATTTCTAATGGTATATTGATACACCAAGATAAAACCTCTTGTAAGTGTAAAAATGTATCAGGGACATTGGGAAGTTGTGAGAAGGAGGATGTTTGGGGATGGGGGTTGAGTGGTCATACAAGTGGGAAGGGGACCTCTTGTATTAGATTAATAAAAATACCTTTTTATTTCCTGGAGGGGGTAAAGTTTTACATGGAAATGGGTGTTATGATTCATTTATCCTCAGTAAAACATTTCAATATGACCATAATTATCATGTAAAAACTCCCACATCCTTTATAGGATTATGAAATCCTCATCCAAAAATTACAACATGACATGATACTTTATAATGAAACCCTAATCATAGGTCTGGTGAGAAAACCCACCCCTAATAACCCTTTTGTTTTGGTATAACACATACTTGTTGATTATCCCTCATGGTGCAATTCCATGGGATGCAGTGTGATGTGCCATTTACAATAGAATTTCAAATTCTATGATATGATAAAATCCTCTAACTTCCACCTAATTCTCATAAAAATAACCAATTAACTAGAACATGTGTAAAAATATCTCATTGTGAGGTCTTAACCAAATAAATACCAATTTAAATCTCAATCATTAAAATTATCCTTGTTCTCAAACTTAAAATTCAAATTTCCCTCAAAATCTCGGGCCTATAATAATGCATTTCATTAAAAAGTCACCATCATAGGTCTTGTCATCCCTGAGAAATATCTAATAAAATTCATCGATACATAATTCACTTAGAATAATCTGATATTTATTCTCATTCTCAAATATAATTGGGATACAATAGCATTACACATACGCCTGATCATACCCAACTAGATTTTCATTGAAACCCCTAGTATAACACCCTGCACAAATCAGACATCTCCTTAAAAATACTAACATGAATACTATATCGACACCCTAAATTCATGAAAAAGATTCTATCATCTCAATTACACAATGGTTTTCCTTAAATAAACACTATATATATGCAATATCAATTCATATTATAAAACAAACATCATGATCTGAATGACACCTTGTCAATGAACGAGTTCCACCAAGCCCATTTCCCATAAATGATTATCTTTAGTTTTAAATTCACTAATTAAACCAACCAGTATAATCTGATCATAAAACCTATTGTGATATTGTAAAAAATTAATAATTACCTAACCTAAAACATCAGACAACACTAGTTACTCCTACTCACTAGCTAACCACACCATTCCATACTCCCTATACTGATCATGATCCCCTGAATTGAATAGAATAACCAATAATGGGATGTAGGATATGGGAAACCCTATTATTATTCATACCTATGTTTTACTGCTACCATTTTTACCAAAAAATACTATTCCATATGAACCACCACCCATGAGGCCCACTCATTAATACCTATTAAACTCACACCATGAGGTCCTCTTCTAGGTTCTATGATGAAATGATATCCCAGACAATCATTGACTCATCGAGTCATCCATTCAATCCTTGATCATCACTTCCAATTATCTAAACAATTTATCATTGGATTCATTTACAAAATACAATCCTAGAACTAAAAAACCTCATCCGAGTATCCTCAAGTCTTCACATTACATTTTATAATACCACAATCAAGTATATTATATTTCCATTGTGGAGGGCCTTTCCAACTCTATAAATGTTCCAGATCACTCTAGTTTTGACACTTTCTTTCCCATTATGATCCAAGGTAACTTCACTATATATAAGTGACACTTACTTCTTTAACAGATCAACACGAGTACCAAATAACTACCATTATCAATTGTTAAATAATGTACTCCTCTATTACAGACATATTAAAATCCTCTAATAACATGGTAGGATGTATATTGGGTCTATAATGATACACCACCATATATTTTCATGAACCCACAACTACGGGTCCCAAAGATATGCCATACATCTAATTTTTAGGGTAATTCCACATATAATTACTGAATGGAGAAGTTAACTCAATTTACATTCAAGGAATAACTTCATATCATGTATTTATCATCAACTCCAAACCACACATTTGATGGTCACACCTTAAAGACCCATCCATATCTTTATGGTTCCTCAAAACCTTGTAACCAACTATACTTGGAATCTAATCAAGGGTCTCCAAGAATTTGATACCATCAAACTTCTAAAAACAAAAAATTCATCACATGGAATACACAATGTGGAAGTATAAAAACTAGCCTCATCCTATTCATAGGATTAACTTTGGTTTCTAAAATGAAACAATAAGCTAATCTGTTTTCTTTTTCCCTTCCTATAATTCCAATTCAACCCTAAAAAAGAATCGAAAATGAAATAATTTTAAACATAACCATAGAAATACCTAAATAAAACCAAACAATAAACCTTGAATCACCTGATCATTACTCCAAATTCATAGAATCTATATAATACTTCCTTAACCTGGGTCACATCCTATTATGCACACAACACATAACAAAACCCATATACAAACCATAAAAACTACATGGAACCACCTAACCCACTAAATAATATCACTTCTAGCTTCCTAGAGGCTGATTGTGGTGTGACTAGGGTTTTCATGGAATAACTTCCTCAATTAGGATCAGGTTGGTGCATGAACCTACAATCCATGGTACAATGACATCCTTTTTACTAGGGGGATGAAGCACCACAAGTCCCCATTAGGATGAGACCTAAAATATCACATTGTAATGGTCTCCATAATGGTTAAACAAATATACTATGATATGATTTTATAACTATATCATCTTTCTAACATGAACCATGGCCAACAACTTAATCATCACCCCCAAACTCTACCAAATAATCCAAGATATAAAAGAAATCTCTCTATCTTAACATAGGGGATCAATCACCCGCATAAATCTCAAATTCTAACACATCCCTCTGAATGATCTTTTATCAATTAGCCATCCCAATCATGAAACCCACATCTTAAGCATACACTATTTTGTCCGAGATTCAATTTTATTGAGTTTTTAAGAAACAATATCATAATAAAAATAGTTTTTTTCAGGAATGCGATTAAACATAAATTATCAAATTTAATAAATAAATTCTTTTTAAATAAATTTTATTTTTGAAATCATCAAATCAAAATTAAATTTGGGAGATATTTTGTGATTTTCTAGAAAATATTTATTTTTAGTGAATGGTAAAATAATTTATTCTCTAATACCACCATTTAATTTCATTAAATTAAGTAATTTAAAAAGTCCCATTATATTTTGGATTTGGTCTAAAAGTAAAATGTAACACCCTGAAATACTAAAATAAGCATATTTTATTTGTTAGCTTGTCTGACACACAACAACAAGCATAGAAAAGGATATAAAATCCCAATAAATTATAATATATTTAATATTTCAAATAAATTCAATTAATTATATATTTTACAATCCACACAACACTGAGTTATCTTGTATTACACACAATAATGACTTTCTTTGAAATCATGTGTTACACATAATACTAAGTTTCACCGAATACTATCAATATTATTATTTAAAATAAAAATTACCTCATAGAATTTAATTTGGTGGTTAATAATATAATTAATTATCTTATAAAAATATATGGTTGAATTCATTGGTTACCAATTAATAAGGAATTAATATAAAATTTAATTGAATATAACAAAAATATATTTATAAAAAACTTTTTGTTTTTATGAAGCAAAGGTGTTTTATCTTCATTAATTAATATTAGTGGACATTTTTAATTAAATTTATATGATATATATACAATAAAATGTTTTTACAGTCATTAAATATATTTTATTGCAGAAGATTAGAACAAATCTAATGTCAGGTTTAAAAATCTGTATATTTATAAAGGTGGTTTTTCCACTATTTAATGAAGCACTTGTTTTAAAAATAAATTTTGAAACTTATAAATTTTATTTTATAAAATAAAATTCATATTTTAAATCTTATTGTCAAAATTATCTTAGGTTTACTTTTTCTATTTGTCTTATATGTTTCATTTTTTGATGAATAATGAAAACTACTGGATGTTCACTGAAAAATAAATTTAATCTAAATAATTTATAATGATTATTGGTATTTTAGATTTGATTTAATGTAAAAATATACCAATTATAAATCTATTATTCCAATTTAATCCATTTTAATAATTTTTAAATTTAATTTAGATATAAAAACTTAGTAAATGTTTGAACATTTTCATTCTAAAAACCTGATTTCTCGTCCTGTCTAAATGATTAATTTAAAATTAATTTCTACCAATTATGTGATTTGAATTTGAAAAAATTTATTGAATATTTGGAATAAGAATAATTTATAATTTATAATAATTTAAACATAAATTTTTACCAAAATGATTAGTGAATCCATTTCAAAATAGTTATAGCGATTAAGAGAAAAATGAGTTTACTTAGTGGTTGAACATAGAATATAATGTGTAAGAAGGATGAAAAACGTTTTAAAAATAAAATTTATGAAATAATTTAAATTATTAAGCATATATTATCAAGAATTTCAAATTATTGAAACATATGTTAATGTAAAAACAAGGGTACTCCTAACTTGTTTTATAAAATTCCAAGTGTGTCTTCTCCATCACTTAAAAAAGGTCACCCCTCTCCCACTTATTCACACCTCTCAAAACACTTTAGTTTGGATAAGACCTAACCAAATCACTCCCCAACTTCCCTACCTTCTTACTACAATCCTTATATTTAGAAAAAAACCAACATAGTAAGGCACTAGTGCAAACCTAAGGACGGTACCCGAAGAAGAGGTAATGTTTTTCTAAAAGCAATTTTTTTATTTCCTTATCAAACTACATAAATTATTAGTATATATTTATTATATAATAAAAAAAGTATCTTAAAAATAATTATATTTTTATATGTTAATGTAAAAAACTAAAAATTCACACACTTCCATCAAATTGGTTATGAAATCATTGTTCATATGTACGAAAGACTACCACAACATGAACTAATGTCATTCGTCTTTTCCATTACCACATTTCAAGGTAAGAATAGTGATGGAAAAACAATTTATATATGATATTTATGATATTTATGATATATTTATGCTTATATAATTATTTTATGACACATACCTTCATGGTTTCCACTTTTTTGGAATATGATAACATCATTCATATGTACGGCGATCTACCACCTCATAAAGCGATGTAATTCATTCACACTTTACATAGAATGTATTAATGTTGTTTTTAATAAACATATTTGATATATATAAAATAATAATTATAATTTAACAATAATATATATATATATATATAATTTACTTTTCTTTCATTTAATAAGTCATGAAAATGAAAAGAACATTTATGGGTATGTACGACCTACCGTCTCCATGAACGATGTATTTCATTTCCTATCACAAACTTTTATGGATAACTATAAATAAGTACATAATAGATATATATAATAAATAAATAATGGTTAAAATTATATATATTATTAAATAATTATCCTTGTAATAGGAATAAAAAATAATAAGCCAAAACAAACTCAAAAAATAAGGCAATCAACACCTGAAACAATGAAAATAATAAAATATTATTAAACAATCAGTGATAAGATGTTATGAATGGATCATATATGATATTATAAATATTAATATAGTTATTTTTTAAGTTTTTTAAATCCATTATACAAGTGTTTCAAGGGCATTCAATCAAAAGGAAGCATAAGGTAATGGATTTCATCTCAATTTGAATCCTATTGAGACTTATTTGTTTGGATGAACCAATTAAAATTTATATGGGGTATATACTATCCCTTTGACATGTAATATCACTAATAATTCATTACTCATGGTATTTAAAATTTCAATTTTAATTATTTCATCCATTGTGTTTTGATTTGAGAATTACCAAGTGAAAAATGTTATTGCGAAATCTTTTGTAATTCTTAACTTTTTCTCAAAAAATAACATTATTGTAATAATTATTCATTTTTAATTAAAATTTTATTAAATATAAACATTATTGTATGATTTATAAGATTATTTCCTGAACCATATACATTTTGTTACATACGGTGTTTTCTATGAATGTTATTTAATTAACTGGGGAAATATTGATAAATTCGTATCCTTTACTCGATATAAATATTTGACAAGGCACATTGTTCATGAATTTAAATTTATTATTAGATATATGAGGATTGATATGTAAATACATGAAATGGGCTGGGTATTGGTTAAAACAAGACCCCTGATGCATCGATAGTCCCATGAGGAAAATTAGTAGGCCAAATTAGATGGGTTTTTACCTAGTATGTATTAAAATGTCTTGAGTATAGTTCTTGATGGAAAAGGTATCATGTTCCTAGGAAACATGAAGTTGGGTAATTAAGAATTTACATCATTTTTTTTTTCATTTATTATTGAATCTCTATGAAGACTCCATACTTCTCTAACTCTACTCTATCTTTGGGTAACACCTCTCCTCTACGAGTCGGTCTGGTGAGGTAGCGGTCGCACAATATTTGGGAGGTCCTCTTTGAGTTGTTATCAGTGTTCTAGGAGGAAAGATCTTTGTTTGGTTGATTCATTTCGTAGTTTGTATTTGTTATAGTGATGGGGGATGATGAATTGAGGCTATTGAGGTGATTAGACATCCGAGTGTGGTATTTATTGGTGGGGATGATGGTGGTGGTAGACCAAATTTTATGATAGTTAATGATGAGGGAGGATCTGCGAGACAGTAATGATGATGTGCAGGCAGTGGTGGTCTGAGAAGAAGTTAGTGGTGATGAGATGATGATGTGTATATATAAGATGATGTGACAATGTGACGATAATGATGATGTTGAGATGATAGGATGGTGTGGTGACTATAGCGGTGATGTGTCAACTTGATGGTTGGTTTCTAGAGTTGCTCGCTTTCCCGGGCATATTGGTTTTCCAAGGTTTGAATTTGAATTTTAAAATTTTATTGTGGATTTTGGGATGTTGTGGTTTTATATTTAATTGTTTATGTGGGAGATGTTTGGAAGTGATATCCAGTTTTTGTGAGGTTACCACTAAACCAAAAAATGGTATTTTGAAAATGAAAAAAAGGGATTTGGATGATAATTGGGGAAATAATCACAGTGGTACTTGAAAAAATGGATTGGGATTTTATAAATGTTTGGAGAGAAAGGAAGCGAAGATTTTAATTTCAAGGGATAGAAAAGGGCTTCCAATTTACAACGCGTCAAATATAGAGATATGGGGTACTACACAAGTGAATTTCCCAAGAATCATAATAAGCTAAGGGATCATGGTCAAGATTATGCTATTAATATAAAACACATGATTTTGGTCCCTCAACATGTTCCTAATATTGAGATAATGGTGTTCGGATTAGGATATTATTGACATGGATAATGTAAATTGGATAGTACTCACTATCACAAAACATATTAATTATTTTTTAAAAACGTTTTTTGTAATATTATTGATGGATTCTAAAATATTTTTGGATTTAAGGAATATATTAGATAACATATTTTTTAGTTATGTAATAAGGAATAATTCATGTCTTAAATAAGGTTTTATAATTACTTAAATTGTTACCATGTTTTTAAAGAATACTTGATGAAGGTATTCACATGTTTGGTATGTGATGATTAAAAAATAAATCATGTTGATAGAAGATTAATGATAAGTTATTTTTTATAATTTAGTGAACTTATTTATAAATACTTTTACAATAATACTTTGGAAAAGTTTACCATTTATGAAATAGTTTAATTTGATCATTGGATGAGGTTTTAGGGGTTAATGTATTTATTCAGTATATGAAGCAACATGTTCTAAGAGATGAATTAGAAATATTTCTAGGAAAAACCAAAGGATGTAAATATATTTATTAAATATAAATATATCATGTAATTATATTTTATTATTCATAGGTAGTAAAATAATTACTCATCTATAGGAAAATGATCTTGAAACAAAAATTATATCCTATTACATTCATATTCAATGAATCAAATGGTCCTTTACATAACCACATGTTAAAGGATTTTCCCCCTATTGATCATTAAAATTATTAGGATCAAGGACCTATCTCACTCACTATAATTATTTACACTTGTTCTCTATGTACATAACTTCTCTTTACACTAATGTTCTACTTCTTATAAACCTAGATATATGTTACTCCATGTTACCTTTGTACTTTAGATTTACTCTTATGAATATTATATTTTATAAGATCTCATACAATTTTTGTTTAAAAAAAAGGTATTTATATTATTTAAACCCTTTATTACTAATATTTATTTTAAATTGTGAGGATGCAATTTATTTATTGTGTAAAGAATGTGGCACCCCAAAATTCTAAAATAATTACATTGTTTTTGATAGCGTGTATGACACAAAAAAACCAGCATAGAAATGAATATAACATCCCAACAGTTTAAAATGTATATACTATTTCAAATAAATTCAATCTATGACATATATTTTAATGCAAGAACCACTGAGTTAGCTTGCTTTACATGTAACACCGTCTTTGTTTAATTTCTTGCGTTACGCCCAAGACTGAGTTGAATTGAATACAATTAAAATTATTATTTGAAATGAAAATCATATCCTAAAAATTAAACCAGTGCTTAATAATACAATTAAAAAACTTATAAAAATATATGGTTTAATTCATTGGTTACCAAGTAAGTATAAATTAAAAAGAAAACCAATTGAATATAAAGGAAATATTTTTATAAAAAAAGATTTATTTTTTTTACGGAAAAGGAATTTTATCTTAATTAATTAATATTAGTGGATGATATTAATTATATATATATTATATATTTAATCAATTAATTTCAAATTCATCAAATATACTATATATGAATTATATAAGAACAAATTCAATTTTTCGCATCAAAAGCCATATTTTTTGAAAGGCAGTTTTGTTTTCTTTTAATGGTGCACTTATTTTAAAAATAGATTTTGAATTTTTTTAAATATTATTTGGAAAAATAAACTTCATTTTTTAAATCATAATGTAGAAATTATCTTATTTTTATTTTTTTAGTTTTTAGAGAAGTTTCATATTTTGATGAATAGTGAGAAATACAAGATTTTGATTAAAAACTTAATTTTCATCTAAATAATATATAACGAAAAATTGT
The DNA here is from genome assembly GCA_963277665.1 of Viscum album. Taxonomy (NCBI): domain Eukaryota; kingdom Viridiplantae; phylum Streptophyta; class Magnoliopsida; order Santalales; family Viscaceae; genus Viscum; species Viscum album. The sequence continues at coordinate 529,410,415 of OY728150.1, forward strand.
ATTTTAAATTGAATTTAAAGTAAAATTAGATAAATTATACATATATTAATCCAATTTAGGTAATTTGAAACATTTTATCATTCAATTTAGTTATAAAAACATTGTAAACATTTGGACATTTTCAAATTAAAAACCCACTTTCTCGTCTCATCAACTTTATTAATTTTAAATTAATTTCTATGAATTTTGTTATATGAATTTAGAAATTTTTTTTACATATTTTTAATCATAAAAATTTATAATTTTTAATAATTTCTACATAATATTTGAAAAAAATGACCTGTGAAAATAGTAAAAATTATTTGCAATGATTAAGAGAAAAACGATATTATTTGGAGCCAAAATGTAGAATATAAGGTTTAGGAATGACCCAAAACTTTTGAAACAAAACTTTTATGGTAATATTTATATATTTACACCTCTAGGATCACATTTTGTGGATTATGGATGCTTTATTTAAGGTAAAAACAAGGGTACACGTAACTTCTTTTCAAAAATGCCAAGTGTGTCTTCTCCCTCACTTATAAAATGCCACCACTGTCCCCCTTTATTAACACCTATAAATTTTTTTTGGGTAATAACTACACAAATAACTCCCAAAATTACACACATCATCCTATAAGTATTATTTTGGTCATAAATCCAGCTTAGGAATGAATTTGTGCAACCCTAAGGAGGATACTCGAAGAAGATGTAATGTTTTTTAAAAGCATTTTTTTTATATCCTTATACATTTCATTTGATTATTTTTAAATATTTATTATATTACAAGATGTGTTTAATAAATATACTATGATTTTGTTATTTTATGTTTATAACCTATAACTATACACACTTTTATCAAATGGGTTATAAAAACACAGTTAGTGAGTACGACCGACAACCGCCTCACAAATCGATATCATTTGTTTTATCCATTATCACCTTTAAATGTTGGGAATAATTATGTACATAATATTTATATATGATTTATATGATATTTATGATGTATTTATGATTATTTAAATATTTTAAAACACATTACTTCCTGAATTATATTATGTGGGAATACAATAACGTTTTTCATGTGTACGGCGGATTGCCGCCTTGCAAAGGGTTGTGATGCATTCAAAATTTATGTGAAATGTATGAAGGATTTCTTTAATAAAAACATGTGATATATTTAATATAATAATTATACTAAAATTATAATATATATATTTTATTTTCATTTATTTCATTCAATATGACAAAAAAATGGAAACAACGTTCATGTGTTTGTACAGACTACTGTCTCCATGAATGTTGCATTTCATTTCCTATAACTAATTATTATAGATAACTATAAATACATATATAATGAATATATATGATATTAAAATCATTATTTAGATTATATATAGGATTAAATAATGATCTATATAAGTGGAACAAAAAATAACAAGTCAAAACATACTAAAAAAGAAAGGCAATCAGCAACCAAAATAATGAAAATAATAATTTTGTCTAACAAATACATGATAAGATGTCATAAAAGGATCATATATGATATTATAAATATTAATATTGTTCTTGTATAAGTTAATAACATGATTAAAATCATTATAAAAGATGTTAAATGTCACTTAACCAAAATGAATGATAAAATAATGGGTTTTATCTCAATTTACATTTCATTAAGACTTAATTTTTATTTTTCATAAATTCACATTTATGTGGTTTATATACCACCTATTTGAAATTTAATACAATTAATACTTCATTATTTATGGAATTTTATTTTTCAATTTTAATTACTTCATCCAAGGGGATTTAATTTTAAAATTACAAAGTGATAAAAGTTATTATAAAATATTTTTTTTATTATTAACTTTCTAATTATACAATCCATTTATTGTAAAAATTTATAATTTATCATTTAATTTCTCTTTAATATCCATATTCTTGTGATCTTGATATGATTATTTCCTAAAACTTATAGTATCTTCACATACAATGTTTACCTTGAATGTTGTTTTATTAACTATATCAATATTGATAAATCCATATACTTTACTAAATATAGATATTTGATAAGGCACGTAGTTCATGAATTTAAATAGATTATTCAATATACGTGGAATGGTTTTGAAATGAATGATATGGGTTTGGGAATAGTTAATTCAAGCCCCTTGATGCATTGATAGTCTTATGTGATGAATCATCTAGCCAAATCAAATGGGGTTTTACACAGTATGTATTAAACTGTCTTGAAGATAGTTCTTAAAGGTAAAGGTACCATATTTTGGGGAAACATGATGTATAATAAATAATAATTTATTTCATTCAGTACCTAGTTATAATAATCCATTATATATTCATTATGATAAATATATGAATATATTTAATTATTAGTTATTGATTAAATTACTTGTGTTTTAAGTTACTTACCATTCCATGTTCATTATCACATATCTAGATATTGACATGGAATGTGTGTTTAGTTAGTTACCTTTAAATATTGATTATGATTATTGATTAATTATTGATTTTGATGTATTTAACCCTTACTAAGAATTTTAGTTCACCGTTATTTTGTTTCCTTTCCCTATGATATTAAGATAAATTTTTGGAATGGGTTTTAAGGATGCAATTTGTTATATTTTTTATGTATTATGTTTAATTTCTTTTTCGAATATAAAATCAGTATCATGTATGTAATCTTGTATTCCAAAACTGCTAAACTATTCAGTTCTTTGGAATTTGAATATAGTATCTATGTAAATGTAATAAAGCAAGGAACTAGCTCTAGGCTACTATAGTCAGTGTCCAAATATTAAACATGACCCATTTTATTTATAATAATTTAATTTTAATTATTAATTTTCATGTTTTTTATATAAGTTCATTTTTAGGAATAAACATTCATATTTCTAAAAAATATTTTTCATTGCATTTTATGAATTTATATTAATATTAATTTCTACCACTTATATATATTGAGTATTAAAAAAAGGAATCAAATTTTTAAATTAGGAGGTTTAAATTTGTTAAATTGGTCCCTTTTTATTTAAACATTTTGAATAGTAACTGTGGAAACATTTATCACATGGGTAAAGGGTAAATCTTGTAATTAAGGTTAAAAATAATGTTATAATTCATTAAAAATAAACCCACTAATTACCTTTATTTTATTTTATTAGATGAATTTGTCCATATCCATATCAAAGTCACATATATAGAACTTTGATTGTATTTGACCATAGTGATAACATTTATATTATTTTAGGTATACAAAATTCCAAAATGTCACTCTCCTAATTTTATCTTCATTTATGTTTTCAAATAAGGAAAATTATATGTTATGAATGAATATAAAATATTATTTTTAGCATAATCAGTTTATTCTTATCATTTTAATTTATTTATAATATTTATTGATTGAATAATTATCTTAAATGCATATGTAATGTTGACACAATATTTATTAAATTACGATAAAATAAAATAAATGATTCTAAAAATATTAAAAGTAATATATTTTGGATGAATTATTAGTTACCATGAATTTAATAGTCAAATATAACATATTTGTGTTTTTTAGTGAATTATATTCTAATTACATTTTTTATTTATATTTTTGAAGTCAAATTAAATGAATAGTGTCAAAAATGAAATTAATGATATTTCATGAAAATCATATTTTATTGAATTATTTAAGAATATATAAACCTTGAAATTGAGAAATGGGGATAATATATTGTCTAAAATGTCATTTATTGGCTATTTATGATCCAATTTTAACCTTATAAGTAAAAGTATAACCCTTCAATATTAAAAAAGTTATTATAGTGGTAAAAATTAAAATTGGTTAGCTGAGGGGTTAAAAAAAATCTGGTTTAAAATGACACCAAAATATAACACCATGATATTTATATCATATTTAAACATGATTTATTACATAATATTTCACTCAATACAACTCATAAGATCAAGAGGTTGAGTGTCTTTGGGAAATTAGGTACATTACAAAACAAATTAAAACACAAAATGCAACATATTTATTGAAAACATCTTTGACATGAACATAACATTCCTTCAAATTTAACACTGCAAGGGATAACATGAGGACATGCATAAGAAAGGGTGAGATATAAAACCCAGTAAGGGAATAAACAAGTCGTAACAAGAGGAAGACAATACATGTTAGACAATAGGCATACCAATGTATAATAAAAGTAACTTGAATAATAAGGCATGATATTTCATGGTAATTATAACATGGGAAATGTGGAAACAACATAAAACATGATGTAATCACGATTCAAGGCTCATTGAACACAAAGGATCGTGATTCAAGGACCATTGCACATGGAGGAGTATGAGTCAAGGCTCATTGCACATGGAGGAGAATGGTTCGATTCCCATTGCCTATGGAGGAGCACTACTCATTTACCATTACACATTAAATACCATGATACTAAACATTACCCAATGAATTAGAGTGCTATCAGTGCACTCCCTTTATAATCATTTCGTTCTCATGTTTAAGTCTTCCCCTTAGATCATATAACATGGTTTCATTCAACATAATAATTTATTCCACGATCTAATAATGCATAATAAATACATGGAATTCCCCAATAAATAAGTGTTTGTTCATAAAGGTGAATACCCTTGATAGATAATTGGGTATGGTATTCACTATATGATGATTTTGGGATGTAAAACCGTGGTACAATTTCAGCAGCATAAGGGCGTTATATAGAAATTCATAAAATGGGTTTATGAAAGATAAAGGGGTCTCTCATCATCTATACAGGAAATGTATAGAAATAGGGATATTTAATAACATATCCCAACATAGTAAAAAATAATTTATAAGGCATAACATAAAATCAATACTTGATAAAAGAGGAGGGTGAAAGATTCTTACAAAATTTCGGCATAGTAACGGGTGTACATAAGGGTTCATAAGAGGGATAAATGACAGTGAAAGGGGATCCCATAATTTTAACTTGAAATTTTTAGAATGGTTAATAGATAATATTTTATCCTATCTTAAGAAAATAGAAATCAAAAGGGCGTATCATAAATGAAGTGCTTGATAAAAATAGGAGAGAGAGAATCCCTTACAGAATTTAGGCATAGTAATGGATTAGGTTTGGGTCCAAATGAGGGGGAATAAATTAAACCTCATAAAAATAACATCAATTGGAATGTATGGTAATATTTATAAATTAATTGAAATATAATAAATTGAAATTAAAAGAACTAATCTCAAAGAAGTTTCTTGAATTCAAAGGAGATGAGAGAAATACCTTACTTGAATGTGTGACTCCAAAGGATTGGGAGGGGCTTCTTGAAATATTGGAGGTGCCTTGGGAGGACTATATAAATTATATATAAGAGGGTTTATGATATTCAAGGAGTTTTAGTGAAGGTAAATGGGACATGATTTGGGATTATATAGGAAAGGAGGGGGATTTCTTTATTATGTTTGTTTTTGGACACTACATAATAAAACATTCAAAACCACAAATAATCCCACAGTTTTTTACCATGGTTTCTACCAAAGTGGAGTGGCATAAATTACTTTATATGTACATGTTCTGAATATATTAAAATATTTCTCTCTCTTATGTGGAGGTGAGTCACACTTTTAAAGAAATAATTCTGAAATATTAAAATATAATATAAGTCTTGGAGGATTCACTAAGGAATTATAAAATAAATCCAATAAACCTAAAATCAAATTATTTTAAAGGACAAAATATATTTGGACAAGGATATTATTTATAGTATTTATTACATCACTATTTGGACAATATGATGTAATAAGACACTGTATATTTATACTGTATAATTTTTACCGAAAATTTCTATTGTCTTAGAAAATTATGAAAAACTAACCATTGGATAATTTCCATGTCCTGATTCTAAAAATAATAATTTTCTTTTCTAAATAATTTTCTAAATATTTGAATTTTCATTTTAAATATAGAAACCGATATTTAATTAAAATTGATGGGTTTTGACAATAACAGTTTTCGAGCCATAATAAAAATTACATTTGGGTTCATAAAAAATATATGCTAATTTATATATTATAAATTTATTTAATAATAATATTTTATTAAAATAATATTTATTTCAAAAATACATCAATTCATCAAAGTATATTTCTTAATTGAATTTAAATATTAACCAAAAATATTATTTCTTCTTTAAAAATCATTTACAAAGTAATACTAATAGAAGGAAAATACATTCAATATTCTATAAAAAGATAATATACATATTCTTATTGCTATGGTATTAATATATATCCCTTTTTTACACCACCATATTCTCTAAGAGTAAGGTGTGTGATTGTGGGGCTTCATGGGGTCGTTCTGTGAACATGGTTTGGTTCGTGATCTCGATGAGTTTGAAATTCTCCCGTAAACAGTTTTTCTCATACATAAGTTATTCGAACTCAACTTAGGACTAGTCTTGGTAAAATCCCATAAATGCTATCTCCCTCAAAATCTATGATAAATGGGCTTTATAGGGTACAATCCTATTGGTTGACGCCATCACTTCCTTTGTCTATGCCAAAAGGATTTGTTAAAACCCTATATTTATACTAGTCATGTGATCACTGTTCAACATCTATATTATAAATGTGAAAGATACATAACAGTAATTTAAAATCCAATTGGAAATAATAAACTAAGTTCATGTGATTTCTATAACCATAAGAAATTTCATTAAATCAAATAAGGGAATTTTATTAATAAAAGTTCATGTCGTTACAATCTTCTCCCCTTAGAATTTTTTCCAACGAAATTTTATTTTAACATACTAAAACATATGAGGTTAAATTTTCTTTATCACCCCCTCTGGTTCTCACATTTCTTCTTCAAACTTTTTGTTTTTCCACAAAACTTTTATGAGTGGCATTGTCTTATTTTGTAGAACTTTTTCCCTATGATCTAATATCTTTTCCAGCGACTCCTCATAGGAAAGGTTATTATCTAATGGTATAAACTATATAATTTGTACATGTGATGTGTTTTGTAGGTAATTTATTAATAGGGATACATGGAATACATCTTGTACTTGACATTGGTTCGGTGGGAGTGCGAGTCAATAGTCCACTGCTCCGATGCGATCAAGAATCTCAAAAGGGATGATGTACCTTGGAATAAGATTTCCCTTATTCCTATATCTCATCACTCTCTTCCATGAAGATATATAGTGTAATACCATGTATCAACATCAAACATAGGTCTAATTAATGATTTTTAGCACAGTTATTTTTTCAACTCTGAGCATCTTTGATGTGCTCCTGGATGGTCTTAACATTATCCACCATTTCTTTGACCATTTCAAGACCTAGAAGCTTCGGTTCCCGAAATTGATCCCAACATGCATTTTTTTTCAACTCTTCCCATAAAGGGATTAATAGGTGGCTATTTGGATGTTCGATTGGAATTTTTTTTGTAATATAACTCCACCAAAGGAAGATGTTGGTCCCATCTTCCTTGGAAATCCATTGAGAAAGCTCTCAGCATTTCCTCAAGTGTTTGGATAGTCCACACATATTGGACTTTAGTTTGAGGGTGATAATACATACTGAAGTATATATTAGTGATTATAATGTGTTGGAGACATTTTTAAAACTCAGATGTGAATCTTGGATCTTGATTATACACAATCAATTGTGGTACTCCATGAATAGTAAGCACTTCTTTGATGTATATCCATGATAGTTGATCTAGTGAGAAATCCTCTGGAATTGCGATGAAGTGTGAAACCTTTGTAAAATGATCTACAACAACCTATATAGCATTTTTTCCGTTGGATGCCTTTGGATATTTGGTGACAAAGTCCATGGTGATTTTTTCCCATTTCCATGCTGGTATGAGTAATAGTTGAATAATCCCATTATACATACACCTTTCATCCTTCACTCTCTAACATACTGGGAACATTGATGTATATTCTATGATATCATTCTTCATATTATACCACCAATAGAGCTCTCCAAGATCTTGATACATCTTTGTGTATCCAGGGTGAATAGATAAAGTCGAACTATGTGCATGATCCAAAAGTTATTTCGTTAACTTTGTATTTGATGAACACATAGTCTTGACATACACCTCACAATTCCTTCTTTATTAACATTTAACTCTGAGTATTTCCCAATTCTTATAGTTTCCACTCTTCCGAATTCTCACATCAACGTTTTTGAGCATCCTTTAGCCTTTCCAAATAGATATTTGATAAATCATTTGTGAAAGGATTGATTATGTTCCTTTATATATGATTCTCAAGTCCATACTATTCAAATATAAGAAGACCAGATCCTTATAAATTATCATTATTTATAGCATTGATTGATACTTTATTATTATAGCATCGTACAATTTTTTCACTTTCCTAGGATTTTAGTGGATTGAGAAATCATAATCCTTGATATCTTCATTGGCACATATTCATCTTTTTCTGTGTGAATATATATTTAAGAATTTTGTAGTCTATATATATTTCAAACATCTCCACAAAGAGATAATTCCACCAAATGTTCAGTGAAAAGATCATAGATTACAACTCCAGATCATGTTTGGGATAGTTTTGATCATGAATTTTCAATTACTTGAGGTGTAGGTAATGAGTTTTTCTTTTTGAATCAACACACATCAAAATCCCTTATTTGAAGAATCACTAAAATTTATCGAGAGTTCCCCAATTTTGGTTAGTGTGAGAACAAGTGTAGTGATAAGACTCTTTTTAAAATCCTTAATGCTTTCTTCACATTCATCATTACAAGAAAATTTTACTCCCTTCGGAGTTAGATTGGTAAGAGGGTTTCAAAATCAAGTGAAATTTCTCATAAATCATCGACAATATCCTAATAACACAAAAAACTATGAATCTCTATCACAGATTTATTCCCCATCCACCCCTCAATTGTTTTTGGCATCGAAGGATCCATAGCTATCCCATTTCTTATGATCTTGTTCCCTACGAATGATACTTCTTTCAACCAAAACTCACACTTACGATACTTTTCATAGAGCTTATCTTTCCGAAAGGTCTTTAGAACAATGATCAAATACTCCTCATGCCCCTCCTTGTTTTTAGAGTATATTAGAATATAATTTATAAATACAACCAAACATTTGTCAAGTTATTCTCTAAATACTCTACTCATTACATCCATAAAGATTTCTGGGGCACTCATGAGTTTGAATGGCATCACTGTGAACTCATAATTCCAGTACCTTGTGCAAAATGTAATCTTGGGGATATCCTCCTTAATCATACCTACTTGGTAATATCCCGAACATAGACACACCTTGGAGAAGTATTTTTCTCCACACAGCTGATCGAACAAGTCATCAATTCATGGAAAAAGATACTTGTTATTGTTGGAACTCCATTCTATCACAGAATCTAACAACTAAAAAAGGGAAATACCTTAACCCAAAGTGATTCAACCTTTGAAGAATCAAAAAAATTTGACAAAGTCATGAATAAGGATTTGTTTACACTTGGGTCGCGCAAGTTTTATCATGGTCGTGCAAGTACACTTGCACACCTAATATTTGTCGTGCAGGTGACTTGTGCGCCCTAAGTTATTTTTTCCCAAGGTCTTTAAAGGCCTATAAATACCACTTGTGGACCCCCATTTGAGGATGAAAAAAATCCAGAAACTCAGATTTGAGCTCCCGGTGCCCTAGTCTCTTCTCAAACCCTACCAAACACTTCTAAGGTAATTTATTACCTAGAATGGAATGTCTAAAGAGAGGGAACAAGGCCTAAGTGTTGAAATTCATGAACACCTACGTGCCTAAGTGTTTAACCCTTCAGGGAATTAAAGACACTTGCGCGCTACCTTATCCCTTCAATAGAACTTGCGCACCACTCATTTAAAAGTCTATAGGGATAACACTAAGGGCTTGAGCCAAGCATCACCCAAGTTTTACCATATGGGTTGACCGTCATGGAAGTACACCTTTGTCGTGTAGGTATACCTATGCGACCAGGACCTGCACGTCCAAATAGGACCTACGCACCTACCTTCTTTTGGGTGCCCCTCCGGTCTATTCATCTCATTTCTTCAAATCCACCTCTCCTCTTCCAGATTTAGCCTTCAGAATCCTCTTCAAATCCATTTATGGCATTATTCCTTGGTTTGCTTATTTATTTGAAAGGAATTATATGTAACATCTCTCAAAACCTAGTGATTTACATATCTTTATGTCACTAAGGTTAGAGATTTCATTAATTCAACCTCATCCTTTAAGATGAGAAGATATTTAATTTTAGGCATCCTCTTTAAGAGTAAGCCCTAAGCCCCCTATTTTTGGGCTTCCTTTTCACGAGTAAGCCCCAAGTTCCCAAATATGGGCATCCTATTTAGGAGTAAGCCCCAAGTTCCCAAATATGGGAATCCTCTTTAGGAGTAAGCCACGGTCTTCAAGTTCCCTTAATTTTGGGCCTCCTTCTCAGGAGTAAGTCCCAATCATAATTCCCTAAACTGGGCCTCCTTTTCAGGAATAATCCCCAGTCATAATTTCCTAACATGGGACTCCTTCTCAGGAGTAAACCCCAGTTCTCAAGTCCATTTTACCTGGACCACCTTCTCAGGAATAAACCCCAGTCATAATTTATCTTAACCAGTCTTAACTTCTTTTGATTAGGGCTTCCTTCTATGGAATAAAACCCAATCACAAGTCTCTTCCTAATTTGGGCATCCTCCTCAGGAGTAAGCCCCAAGTTAGAGCATACAAATCTCCATAAATCACATATACTTTTATGGACCTTTTTCCCAGGCTTCTTATCAAACGTAAGTCCTGATATTTATCTATTTGGGCAATCATACATACATAAGCCCCAAATCATTCCTTATGACCGCATATTTCGTGGCATAAATTGTCATGTTTTCTGATACCTCTTGTTTCTCACACCGAGCATGACTCACGTGAGCTTAGAGTGTAAAAGTAACCATGAAACATCTCTTTGGGCCGTTAATCATACTTAACCCCCAAAATTCCCAATCGAACTACGTGGAATTTTATCTCTATATGAAATGTAGAGTACGTTGGAAGCCTTTCTGAGGTACAAGCCCATCACCCATTAATTATAATCCGTCCTATATGACGTTGATCTATATCTTAATTCCTGAACTATGTGGTTTCTGATTCCTTTTCTAACAAGGATACGTAGGTAGTCCATCTGTGGGTATGATCCCAACTCTAAAATACTCTATATCCTTCTGAACGACAATAAACTTCAAGTATCCTACTGAGTGGATTTAAAACCAATATGGTTATCATAATGACCAAGATATCTTTATATAATGTGTTGAAGGATACCATTGACTAAGAATCTCTACCAAATACAGATGATTCTCTATCTATGAAGAACCTCAAATACATATAAAAGATTATCTAAATCTAATACATATTAATCATTGATTTTCAGATCTTAAGGAAAGCTCATTTTCATACTTGGTAGTGTAATATGGATTAACGAACATAACTTAAATCTATAAATAGAGTCCCGAAGTAGACAATAATTCCCCCCCCCCAAAGGTTTGATGAGTCTGACCTCCCATCCTCTTGACCAATGAAAATTCTTAAGCCTCATTGGTCCACAACTAATGAGTACCTACCTTTGGAAAGTAGGTCCAAATGGTTATAGAATCATTGGATGTTTTTGGTTCTAAGAACAAACTCGTTAGAAAACGATTGGAATGTTTTAACCTTAAAAAATGATATCATCCCCATTTCCAGAGGAAACAAAAAATGGTTAACCCAACATGAGTCCTTACCCAAGTTAAAATGATGTTTTACTTATTTGTTAAGCCCCTATTTAAACTCAATGAGAGGGCCAACAAAGAAACCAATAACATATGTGCTCATCCAAAAGATTTAGTGGCTGAAATTATCTTGATTATGCCTGTTATATCAAATAGGCACTCTTTTCCAAGATCTTCTGCGTTATAGAAACAACTTTCCTTAAGTTCACACCTATGAATGCCTCTGCTGTGAATACCTCTACTATGAATGCATCTGCTGCTACTCCTGCTGGATCATCGTACACTCTATGGACGACATCACCTACTCAGCGTCTTCAACGCTGGGTGTCAAATGCACTAGTTAAGTAATACCATCGACATGGTACCATTCTGACTCTGGAGGCTGCTCGACAATCCCTCCAAGTCAATAATTCACCCTAGTCGTCCAGACAGCGACGACCAGCGATCAAGAAGCAGGCGGTGCCAACCACCATCTCCAACTGTTTCGGGTCATTATCCCAGAATGAAATACCAATTCCCTCCCATATTCTGAGGAGGTGAATGAGAAGGTCACTCAAGGCCTTAATTCAAGGAAACAGGAGTCTTTCCCGAGGGCTCCCACAAAAAATCGCATCCAGACTCGTGCGACAGTGCACTCTCAACATGATAAGGGTGTCGTCTCCAGGTGTTCGGCTTAGGTTCCTCGAACCCGAGCAGGAAAGATGAACCACCAGAGGCAACGACCGGTCAACAGTGAGCAGGTTCTTATCTCTGCCGTTTCTAAAGAAGTCCACCACCCTAACTTGGTGGAAAGCAATGAACGAGCACACACACTCGTCCGTTTTTATTCCACTGTCCAGCAGACTCATCTAGCAGCAGCACGCTATTCCCGCCAGGGAATTCCACTGGAGTAATATAGACAGGAACATACACCTGTTTATAAATAATCATCTAGTCAGCAGACTCGTCTGACTACATACGATGAAGCCTGCCAACCCAATGTGTTGATGAATGGTAAACAGGCACATATACATGCTTACACTCATGAATCCTACCAGAAGTCTCGTCTACCAGTATCGAAGGAAGTTCATCAACCACGTTCGGTGGAGTGTAATCAGTAGGCACATACACCTGCTAGTATTGATCAAGCCTACCAACATTGTTTTTTGGTAGCACCTGGAGAAGTCAATTTCAAAACCCCAATGACAAACAGGAGGAAGACTCAACTCTCTACCCCCACATGAGTACTGTCAGAATTCACTAGTAGGAAAAGGAGGACAAGAGAAGAAACAGACACGTACTCCAAGCATGTAATGGACATATATCCCCGTTCTGGCAGCTGAATTCACCGAGCATATTCTATCAATGGTGAAAGAGCAGAAGCAAATCCCTACACATATTTTGGATGCCTGCCAGGATATTATAAGAACTTCAGCAGCATCCTAGGGAATGAAATTAAAATCTATCCCTACCAGTGGAGTGACACATCAACAGTTCACTCCGGAATAGACACACACATCTATTCTAGTCCAAGAGGGTTGTGGGGAATACTCCCCCATTTCATACAAACAACCAAGTCAGACACATACACTTGATTTGAGTAACGATAATCAGCCTAATCTGATCCTTTCTCTTGAGAAGGCACATACACCTACCCATAATGACCACTTTCATCAAAACGTGGTTCCTAAAGTGAGTTAGAAGGCGTCTAAGAATGAGACCCATCCCGCACAGTCATGAAATCAAGGTCCAATCTGTAATAAGGCCTTACTTGATGCTGGAGTTCTTGATGAACTCATACAATTATCTATTGCGACTCAAGATTCTACTCTCTCAGTTCCCAATAGTGGGAACATTAATTCCGAAGGTCTGCATCAGACACTTCCTCATAAAGGATTGCTTCGTGATATTTCGGTCGATCTTGAAGTATCATCTTCAGATGAGAGTCACGATAACCCTCTGTGTGGCTAGAAGAATAAGGAGAAAAAGGTTTCATCTTTTTCTGTAACCCACCATGGTGGTCCTCCCCATGATGATAAATCTAGCAACAAAATTACTCTCCACTGTAATAATCCTCATTTCCTGGAAAATGCTCCAATGGAAAATGTAGTGACGAGAAAGACCTCTTATCTTGAGGCACTTGAAAATGTGAAGCTAGTCATGTATGATGCCTTACTACTAGCAGGTGAAATACTTTCTCAACCAGAATATAGCCTGGGGTATTGGTCATTCTCTGAACCACCCCTGAGTCATGCATCTTCTAATTTGGTAAATGAATTCTCTACCAATATTGTTGAATCTGATGAAGCAACAAAGAAGCACTGGCTTTGGTCTAAACAGGTAAAATAATATTCATTGAAAGATAAAGAGGATGTACTAAATATGAGAAAACAACTGACGAAAGGTGAAGTACCAGTCATGTTTTGGCCTTTTGCTGACCCTCAGTATGACATTACAGAGATGTTGACGGAAGATTGTATTCACGATATTCTTCTCAACATGTGGAAAACTATTTTTCAATTGAAAAAGAAAATATTATCTTATGATGAATATGAAAATTATTTCAGGATAATAGAAGGGTTAAAATGCCAAATTTATTTGGCCTCTCACTATGTTTCTTGATATTCGAAGGCTAGAAATCAATAGAGAGCCCTTCAGCATTCATGACTTAGAGCACTAAGAAGGTTGCGCTAGTTAATTGCCAATGCCCCATATAGTATTCATATCAAGGGATGGGGTGTTCATGGAGAACTTCATTTCACTATACTCTCCAGTCAACAAAGCCCGCCGAAATTGGTCTAATGCAATGTTATTGCCCACGGCCGGCCATAGCCAATTGGTTTTGTTTTTAATAAAAGTTTTGCTCAAGAACAGGCCTCAACTAGTTCTTCTCAAAATCAGGAATACAGAGAACAAGTTGTCGATTTACTATTGAATCAGGTAAACAAGAATATCAAACATGCTTTTCATTTAGAGCGTTCACATCATCAAGTGACAGAAGTATCAGAAATCATCCAACGTTCATTTGAACCAGGTGATTTGAGTGGATGTAGGTTAATGCATCCAGCCAATTTCCGGAATAAAGTCCGCAAGATCAGGAGAGATTTTAAGAAAATCTCAGATATAGGAACTCAAGAACCACCCCAGCTTGCCAGACTGGGGACTATTTTAAACCAACCCTCGGAATCAACAAATAGGATTCGAGGAGTTGACCAGAAATAGTAGGAATAACCCCAGTCCACTGGACTGGGGACGTTTTCAAATCCTCAATCTCTTACTCAGAGAAAGTCAGTCTTCTCTCAATTAGGGAAGAATCCCCAAGAGGAACGAAGAGCCGAATTATCAAGAGATTCCCTCCAAATTACTGTTCGTCAAGAAGTTCCTGAGGGATCAAATCATAAAAAGGAAGTGTCTTGACAAGGACATGGAAGAAGACAATATCACAGAAATGCCGATAGAAGAGATGAAATGCATTATGCATCAATTAATGTCATCAACGTCGTTGTTGCTAATCCCCCAGATAAGACTCACTTAGAGGGATCAGATGAAGAGGTTCCTGCTCAAGAATTTATACACATAGACACAAATGGAGAAGGTGTGCGTACAAGAAATCAAAGGCTTACCCAGAATCTGAGTATTACTTAAAATAACCATCTTCCCCCTATCTGAAAGGTGTCTAACAAAGGGAAAGAGAAGAATCATGTTACATACCCTTCCTCTGGAGAAGGAAAACCAATCTCACTAGGGAAAAGATTCACACAATAAGAGGAAGATATAAAGGAATTAAGGAGGTTGAATGAAGAACTACCCCAAATTAGTCTTCCTCCTAAGCGTGCTGGAGTCAGTCAGCCAAGAGAATTTGTTACGGCCACCGAGACAGATCAAGAATATCCTCCTTTACCAGTACACCCTCACAGGTCTAATCCTATGGGTTATATGCAACAACAACCAGCAATACTCACATCAGTGGCAGTCCCAGTCGCCACACCTATCTAAACACCAGTTATTGCACCTGCACAGGTCCAAGATCAACTGGATATCTCTCAAAAATTAATGACTACCATTGAGTCATTAGCAGCTTAGTTGGATGCTATGGAAGGAAAGCGTTCATTGGTTCAACCAGAAAAGAGAGCTTACCCTGAATGGGTTGATACAATTCCTCCCCCATCAAATTTTTCAAGTACCACATTCCCAATCTTTAGTGGTTCGGGAGACCTAGAGAAACACTTAACACATTTTTTTTCCTCATTTCGATCCTATGATGGGAACCCCTCAGCAACAAGAAGCAGTTAACCTCAAGTGTTTCGTACAGTCATTAAAAGGGCCTGCTTTTGTCTGGTATACAAGCTTAAAATCCCTGTCAATTACTGGGTGGGAGGATCTCTGTCAACATTTCCTTCTTCAATTCATCTCAACTTTGCCAAAGAAAACAGTTTTTCATCTTAAAAATTGCAAGAAAAGGTATAATGAAAGGGTTTCAGATTTTATTGATCGCTGGAAGGGATTAACATATTCCCTGAGCTTAGCACTCCCTTAAGAAGAGTTGTTACCAGTTTTTGTGGAAAATATGCATGATGAATTATGCACGCCATTGCTCCCTATGAAATACACATAAGGGGTTTGAGACCTTACTTTGATCGCTCATCAGATTGAATATTCTCTTATAAAGACTAAGGATAAAGCTTGTGTAATTCCATCTGCTCCAGGAAGGAGAATGGGTAAAGCAGAGACAACTACAATTATGCTTAAACAAGCACCTGTACCTGCTTCCACTTCAAGACCTTCATCTTCTCGAAGGAATCTGCCTCCTGAGAGTCAACAACAGCGGCCATTGGGTCAATATGATCAAAGTGATCAAAGACGAAAACAATTTGAGGATCTGAAGAGAAAAATTTACTCTTTCCAAAATGAACAATTTCCTTATTACTTCATTTCGGCTCTGGAAAATAATTTTGTTCAATTGCCAAGGCCCAAAAGGCCAAACAAGGAAGGAGATGAAGACCATCCCAACTATTTCCCATTTCATCAGATGTTGGGGAATCCCATTTAGGAGTGTTTTGTCTTCAAAGACCTCCTTCAAAATATGATGGACTCGGGACAAGTCAAACTGAAAGGTTCTTCAGCTCAAGTAGCATGTGTTACTGCTACAAATCCAGAGGAAGAAGGCGAGTGGCAAAAAGTCAAAAGAAGAAATGTGCAGAAATATGATGATTGGATGTTCATAAAAATGATCAACCGAACTCATGCCATTTTGCTAACTCAATTGACGAAACCAATTGTATCTTATGCTATGAATTCCACAGCAAAACCCTCTTCATCAGAAGGAAAATCCTCGAAGAAACGACATAATTCAAAGAAAGAGGAACAATCAGAAGAAGATGAGATCATGTCAAAGCCCAAGTTGTCTTGGATTATAGTAGATTTTATGCCATATACTTATAAGCCATGGGCACCACCCTACCAAACGACATATCCTAAATGGGAAAATTAGGCAGAATCTTCATCAGATGAAGAGTTGATATTTGGTTCTGTTAACATGATTTACAGAACAGATCCTTATGCTAGTCACAGCTTCAATCTTGATGAGCCTGATTTCCCTATATCAAACAGAGGAAATAGAGGGATTTCCAGAATTCTGGGATACAGAGGAAGACGTGGATATCCTAGAAACCACTATTCCAATTCTACCCCTACTATAATTGTGTATGCAGTAGAAACTCGTGGCAGATCCCTTCAACGAGCTCAACAAGAACAAGAAAATTCTTCTACGCAACGCAGATTCAGTCCGGGTATAGTTATTTCGGAGGATCGGTTCGAGGTTCCACCTTCTTCCCCTCAGAACGTAAATAGACATATTTAGTCTAATCTTCCAAATCCAGGAGTATTTTCATCTCCTAACCTGATACAAGAAGCACCTACTTCTAAAGAATCAACCTCTAAGGCACCTATGAAACCACATGTTCCTATTAGAAAATGCAGAACTTTGGATAAAAAATATTATGTCTTGAAACATTTTGGCCCAATTACCTGCTGAGTTATCAATTTTTGTTTCCTTGAATCTATCCAAGGATCTTCAGGAGGCACTCATTGAGGCTTTGTCAAGTCCTCAGGAGTTTGAAACTGAAATTGTTGCGGCTGAAGTCTACCATGTAGAGAATAATCCTACAGAATGCCATGAAGTGATATCATTCATAGATGAAGATGAAGATGATATCGTGCATGGACATATCAGACCTTTGTATTTATTTGGAAAGGTCAATGGTGTAGAAATCCAAAGAGCTTTCATTGATAACGGTTTAGGAGTCAACCTTATCCCCATTCGTAGACTTCGTTGATTAGGCCTCACAGAATCTGATTTATCTCTTTATACTATGATGTTACAAGGATATGATAAAAATGAATAAGAACCACTGGGCGAAATTACACTCAGAACTCGATTTGGAGACCTTGTATCTAATTCATATTTCATGGTTGTTGATCATGATACGACCTTTAATGTTTTTCTTAGAAGACCTTGGCTACATCAACATGCAGCTATCTGTTTGTCATTCCATCAATGCCTTAAATATTGTTTCAATGGTCAAATTAGGACATTGTATGGTGATAAATCCCCCTTCAAAACATGTGAATCTCAATACATTGAGGTGGAATTCTATCACATGAAGGGTAAGGAGAAATCCACAACAAGGGAGGTTAGAAAAGTTAATGCTCCATATGGTTTGAAAAAGATTCTAGTAAACCCATTCACACATGTGAGTATAGATTATGTGTTGTCTATCAGTCAAATTGACATGATAGACCCAAATCCAAATAATCTTTGGGAAACTTCCATAATGTAAATTATGGAAATCAAGCCAGACAACATGGGAGAAAGTGGTGATTCACCTAGAAATGATGAAAGCTCAAATGGAGATGTCTTCATTTCATCCACTGAAATCCAGCAAGTCTATACTTCACCAACCAGTCCAGAAGCAGTTATACCAATGTCATAGGTGAATGATGATGTCGATTTTCAATCCATAATCTCCTCTTTATTACCCAAGGAAGACCCTTCATCATCAATAGGGTCAGAAATGGAAGCCTATTCTTCAAGATGTTCAAATTTTGATATCTCTCCTGATCGTGGAAACTCTACTTCATCATCTACTATGCAAGTATAAGCAGAAGATATAACACATATTGAAGGAGAATAGGAAGATCTCAGGGATGCTCCTCCATCATTGGAGAGGGTATCTCTACCACTGTGGATGAACTCAGAGAAATAAATCTAGGTACAAAATAATATCCACGCCCCACTTTAATTAGTGCGGACACGACTATTAAAGATAAGGAAATGTATATTTCATTTTTAAAGAAAAATTGAGATATATTTTCTTGGAACTATACAGAGATTCCAGGCCTTGATCCTGATGTCGCCACTCATTGTTTGGGTTTTCCAAAATAACATCGAGCATTTAAGAAAGCCGCAAGAAGAACACACCCAACTTGTGCTTCCAAAATTGAAGCTGAAGTGGATACGCTTATCAAATCTAACTTCATCGAAGAAGTTCAATATCCCAAGTGGTTAGATAATATTGTCCCTGTGAAAAAGAATAATGGACTAATTTGAGTTTACATTGATTTCAGAGATCTTAATCGGCATTATCCTAAGGATGATTTTCCAGTTCCGATTACAGAACTCTTGATTGATGAAAAAGATGGATATAAAGAACTTTTCTTCATGGATGGATATTATGGATATAATCAAATCCAAATGGCTCCATAAGATGAATAATATACAGCTTTCAGAGCCCCTCAGGGTGTGTTTTCTTATTGGGTAATGCCCTTTGGCCTGAAGAATGCAGGCGCAACATATCAGTGTGCCATGCATAGTATCTTCAAAACCTTTTTAAGGAAGTTTGATGAATGTTATGTAGTTGATTTTGTGGTTAAATACAGGAAATGTTCTAATCACTTGGATGGTTTGGAAATCATATTCCATAAACTTCAGCATCCTAATTTGAAGATGAACCCCTTAAAATGTGCCTTTGGGGTAACCTCAGGAAAATTTCTCAGCTTTGTTGTACGCCATTGTGGTATCGAAGTCGATCCTGAGAAGACAAAGTAAATCCTTGGTATGTCACCTCCTAAGAATTTGAAATAATTAAGAGGACTTTAATAACACTTATCCTATATTCGGCGTTTCATCGCCAATCTGATAGGAAAAAGTTTACCCTTTACCAAATTGATGAAGAAGGGAGTCACTTACCAGTGGACTAAAGAATGTCAAGAGGAATTTTATATTCTCAAGAAATATCTATTGAGTACACCAGTATTAATGCCACATATTGAAGAAAGGCCACTTATTCTTTATGTGACAACTTTAGATCGATTATTGGGTGCCTTCCTTTCCCAGAAGAATGATGCTGGGAATAAAAACAGCCTTTACTATCTCAGTCAGACTATGCTTGAAGCCAAAACCCGATATTCAAGTATTGAAAAGTGATGCCTGTCATTAATATTTGCAGTTCAAAAGTTGAGACACTACCTGAAACATCGTGAGGTCCAATTGGTATCTCGCAATAACCCACTCAAATTCATACTTAGTCGTCCAATGCTTACAGGATGTATGGAAAGGTGAGCAGTTATTTTGCAGTAATTTGATATCCAATATGTGTCTCAAAAGGCAGTAAAGGGTCAAGCCCTGACTTATTTTCTTTCTGAACACCCTTCAGTGGAAGATAAATCTTTAGATATTGAACTTCTTGATGAAGAAGTTTTTTCTATTCAAGATACTCTTCAAACATGGGAAATGTACTTTGATGGTGCTTCTAGAAGTCCAATAGGGAAGAAAATGGAGGATCCTAAATTCAACAAAGTTGGATTAGGAATTGTACTTATTTCCCTGAAAAAGGTAGTTCTACCTTATTCCTTCTCATTGTTGGGAGGCAGTAAAAATATTGAAGAAGAATACCAAGCTCTCATTGCAGGATTAGAGTTGGCACTTCAAGCACAAGTAAATCACTTAAAGGTGAAATGTGATTCAGACTTGGTAATCAAACAAGTGATTGAGGATTATTCAATCAGAAAAGAAGAACTAATCCCTTTGTATGATTATGTTAGAGAGTTAATGGTGGAATTTCCTTCAGAACTGACATTTTCTTATGTCCTGAGATCACAAAATGCCCAAGATGATGCACTGGCTAATATAGCCACAACTCCGGCAGATCCAAATCGGGATGAGACAACCATCAGTATTACCCACCATCATACAATTTCACCTTATGTTCAAACTAGAACATAGTAAATCAATGAAATTAGTCACATTCCTGAACCATATGGTCATACTACAGGATGAATGACACTTATCAGGGAATACCTTCAAAATGGAACACATCCACCTGATAGAACCAAGAAAGAACAAATCTGGCGACGTGTGGTCAATTTTACTCTTTATGATAGCCCGGATCACCTAGAGAAAATTCTCTACAAAATTTATTTTAATGGAATTCTCTTCAGATGAATTGACAGTGAAGAGACAATGGCTGTCATGAAAGAAGTGTATGCAGGAGGCTGTAGTGCCCACCAGTCTGGACATAGACAATCTGATCAAATTCAAAGGCTTGAATACTTTTGTCCTTCAATGATACAAGATTATGTTGATTTCACAAAGAAGTTTCATTCTTTCCAAGTACATTCCAACTTCATTCATCTACCCCCCATAGTTGCTTTTTACAGCTAAATACTCGTGTCCATTTGTCACATGGGGAATGGATGTAGTGGGACCTTATCCTTTAGCTACATCCAAATAGTTTAAGTACATTCTTACTTCTACTGACTTATTTTCCAAATGGGCAGTGGAAATACCTCTCAAAGAAGTTATTTATAAAATAATTTTTAGCTTCATCAAGTCTAACATCATTACCAGATTTGGTGTGCCTCATACCATATTGATGGAAAATGGCACCAACTTCTGTTCATCTGAGGTAAGAAAGTTGTATCAAGAATACCACATCAAATCCAACCATTATTCTCAATATCATGCAGTGGATAATGGCCAAATAGATGCTTTCAACAAGACTCTTTCAAACATACTACAAAAGATAGTGGATAAAGATAAGAAATCGTGGCCTGATAAACTCTTTCATTCTTTATGGGCCTATCAGACCACCATCCGCACTGCAACGCGGTCAACTCCATATTCAATCATATATGGAACATAAGAAGTCTTTCCCATTGAGGTTCAATTACCCTCACTTAGGGTAGACATTTGTGATCAGTCGTCTACAGATGAACAATCTCAAAAGCGATTGGATGACTTGGAATGATTAGATGAGAAAAGATTGTTCACCATGCATCACTTATATGTCTACCAGAATCGAATATAATGAGATTTCAAAAAAAAGTTCATCTTCTTTCATTCATTCTGGGAGAATTGGTATTGGTTCTTAGAACTCCAATGATACCAGGAAAGAAACCTCCAAAGCTGGAGCCAAAATGGCAAGGACCTTATTCAATACATAAGGTCTACTCTAATGGAGCTTATTCTTTAATCTCAATGGATGGAGAACTCATCACTACTCCAACCAATGATATATTCTTGAAGAACTATTTTTTATAATACAAATACATACTATCCATGCATATGAACTTAAATTATTTTCACTTACGTCCAACATGATGTTAAACTGTGATGTCCTAGCTACATGACGCTAAACTATACAAAAGTCCCTTATGTCCAGCAAGACGTTAAACTGCATAATCACTGGTCCATGCATCTGACCTTAAACTGTTCACACCATCATCCAACATGAAGTTAAACTATGCCATCGTCCAACATGACATTAGACTATGAAAAAGTCCTTAATACTTTCAACATGACGTTAAACTATTTCCTCTTTTGTCCTTATTTCATGACATTAAACTGCACAGTCCCCCTTTCGTCTAACATGACGTTAAACTGTATTATCCCCATCGTCTTAGCTATAGGATTCTAAATGGTACAACACCCTTATTGTCTAACATGATGAAAAACTGTGTTCACGTACAACATGACGTTAAACTGTGTCCCTATATTTTTCCTACATGACGTGAAACTGAACAAAGTCCCTTAATATGTCCTACATGACATTAAACTGTATTTTTTCCCTACTACATTACACTAAACTGTGCAACACCAATAATCCTCACTGCAAGACATTAAACTGCATAGTCCCTTCATATGTCCTACATGACATTAGGTTGTGCATCGTTAAGGTTATTTCTACCTCATGTTTCTCACAACAAGTATTACTCATGTGACCTTAGAGTAAACTTCAACCATAACACCCTCTCTGAGCCGCTAACCATACATAAGTCCCAACACCATTATTTAGGTCATTGTCCTCAAGAACAATTTGATCACCAATTCATTCATTAATTGAACTATCCAGACTTTGATCCTTGCCTTCTAGACTGGGTACGTAGGAAACCTCCTGAGGTTTGAGCCCAGAACCAATATCTTCACATCGGTTCACCTCCATCTCATATGATGTTGATATGTGAATCACTCCCAGAACCAATACATTTTACATTGGTTCACCATCGTCCTTGCTATATGACGTTAAAATATTCGCACTTTTGTCCTGTACGACAATAAACTACAACATTATTTGACTCCCTCACTTAAGAGAGAATCATTATTTACATTGATCTACAATCATGTTATATTCTAAAGACTACGTGCATACATGGCAATGCCCGAACCTTTTATCTTATGTCAAACCATCATTGCACTAAAGTCCCCATTCACCCTTCACATGTACGAACCAAATCCATACATAGGGTATTTCAAGAACTACATGCGGCATGATTCCCATCATTATGGGATACATAGTAATGTTCGAGCATCCCTCGAATCCAGCCCCATGTCTTTGGGACTAACCCCAAATTCCACTTTCAGTCCCTTGGATGAAAAGTCCTCCTTGGTCCGAGCTCTATGAACTTAAACTAAGATTTCCTATACTCTCTTCCCACATGACATTAAAATGTATTTCAAGAACTACATATGGCTTGATTCCCATTTTTATGAGATTTGTAGTGAAGTCTAGTACCTCAATTCATGACCCAGCCATAACATAATTATAGTTAGCATTGGTCTGTGTATCTTTACATGCATTGAACAATGCCAATTTTGATGTGTCATACTCCTAACATTAAATACTTCCAGATCTCCATAACCATTTGCTTGACTTTCTGGTCACAAAACGTTTGATACCTGAGAGTTCTTTTTCCTCACTATGCAGCACGTTCCCTTAGGCGGCCTTGCATAAACATTCTACATAACAGACCTGTCAGCCAAAAGATGCTATTATTTGACTATGCAGCCAATGCCCTTAGGTGGACCTGTATAATTCAACCCCCTAATGGGTTTGTTAAATATTGGTAACTTCATTATTAGGATAAAAAACTATTTTGTTCTTATTTTTCATAACAAAAATATATAGGGATCCGCAAAGAAATAGCCATCCTTAACATATTTTTCCCATACTCTTTTTCATGATCTGAAAGTATTCAAGTCTATGGTTTATATTTCCCTTCCCTACATTTAGGTCAGAGCTTCATAGGAGTGAAATTCCTCCAATTCTTAGAAAATCTTGATTGGAAATATCCTCTCCATATTCAAGTACCTCTCTCTATATAGCAGACTCTATGCTTTGGAAAATTTGAATCTCCATAAACATTCACTGGCTTTTTAGCAGAAGAAAAGTAAATTTATGAGAGTTATTTTTTCTTGACTATGTAGCAAGTTCCCTTAGGCGTCCTTGCATATGTAGTCTACATAAAAAAACTGTCAGCCAAAAGATGCTATTCTTTGACTATGCAACCAATGCACTTACATGACCCTACATAATTCAACCCACTAATGGGTTTGTTAAATAGTGGTAACTTCATTCTTGGGAAATACTTCTTCTAATTACTTTTAGACCTTTTTCATATCATTCCTCAGATTAAAAATTTCTTAAGTCATAGTTTACATGTTTTCCTCCATGCTTGAATATGGTAATATGTTTTTAAATAAATTATCAAGGAATTGAGTCAATTTTAATCCATTCGGTCAAAGATATTTAGACCTTAAACATTAAACTTTTTCTGTATGACGTGCATGAATTTAAACTGCCCACAAAAGACAAGGGAAATCTGAACAAAAGTCAAGTCCCGACTCACTAAACATACATTTCATATGATTTAGGTAATATTGAGCAATTAAATATTTAATGTTTGTAGGTTTATTTTTTAATAATCCTAGAAAAAAAAATCAAACTTTGCTTACTAGTCCCACTGGCTTAAGTAAAAATTTAATGTAGGTAGAAAAAGAATGCATGCACAAATGATTGAAGATGAAATTGTATTTCATTAGATGCACAAAAGTTTAAAGGTCATCCATAGACTGGAGTCTCTTCTCTTTTCCAAGAATTACAAAAGGTTGTCAATATAAATCTTCATTTGATTTATAGCATCCCGAACTTCATCAGCATCCACTTGAAGCTCATGCACTCGACCAACTTCACTCTTTTCAACTTGATGGAGTGATTTCTTGGAATACCTAATGGATTTCATACCATTTGTTTTAACTCATTCCAATGCATTGTTGAGCAGGTCAAGTTCCCCAGTAACAACATCGAACTATTGCTGAAGGTGAATCTGTTGGATGACTTTCTCTTTGATCTAATGCTTTAGCTTCTTTAACTTGGAAGCATGATCAGCTTCAGCTCGGGATACCAAAGCCTCAAATTCACTGATATTGGCTGATAGCCTGACCCTGGTCAAATCTTGATGGTACTTCTACTCTTGCTCTATTCTTAAGACGACTTGTTTTACTATGGAATAAATCTCTTGATATCCAAAACCTCCAAGTCCCAACATAACGAATATGGATGACAGTCGGGGGATCTTCGATGACAGCTATTCTAGTGTCACTTCAGATATGATCTTCCATATATTCTTCCATTCCTTGTATTGTGAAAATTGGAGCACCTTTTGTACTTCCGGGTCATACTCAACATCACTATCACAAGGGGGAATATAATCCGAGATTAATTCACTTAGAGAAGTTCCATGTTTTTCTCCTCCCCCCTAAACCTTGTTACACTTAATCCGGTTGGGGCGGAGGCTGAGGATTCATCTCCAGATCTATTCACTGAAATTGACATCCCTTTATAGTTAATTGAATGTTTTTGGTTTGTTTCAAAGGATAACAAAAGTTTATTAGAAATCATCCACAAATATTTTTATCTCTTACCTAACGATAGATCAAAAACAGGAGAAGGATCCTCCCCATCATTTCTAGCTTCAAAAGGATCTTCAGGATGAGTTTGAGGAAGCTACACTGGGTTCACCTCCACTTGAGCCAGGGTCTCTGCAATAGTAGGGTTATCTGTACCCCCTTCAGGAATTGTCAGTTAAGTAGCTTGTTCAGATAAAACTGCACATTTGAACCAATCAAGGACAAAGATGTAATAATAAGTTATTTTTAACAGGAAAAAGGATAACACTGGCATCCAAAATCTTCTAAATTACACGGTAATTTAACATGATCTAAAAAATCTTCAAAAGATATGACAAGTTCCATCATTTTATCCAATGTTATCTCAGATTCTTGGTTAGTCTCACCAGTGGGAGCATTCAATACATCTTCTTGGTAACCCTCATTATGTGGCCTCTGACCCCAGACAACGTCTTCAGATAAAATTGCGGCATCAGTTGCAGTGGCCGCTAAATGTTCTGGTGCAGGGGTTGAACCTAAAGTATCACAGAATGGAAGTCAGTTGATGTTTTCATTTAACATCTTATGAAGCATTTTTAACTTACAAGAAGCTAGCTCTTATCTTCTTGTAGCAACAACAGGAGTGGTACTAGGAACATATGCTAGCTCCTCTTCAAGAGCAGCCAAGCCAGGATGAACATGTGACTGTTCATGAGTACCCTCCGTCGTCCTCAAAGGAGGGCCAATCCTCTCCCTCAAAGGGGTAATTGAAGAAGCCCCTGCAATCCCAAAAATTATGAGCAACCTTTTCATGGGTTAAGACTCATGACTATCTGAAGGACTTACCACTACTGATGAAGCGTTTAGTTGTGGAATTCCTCCTTAATTGCCTTTGCTTCTTCGGCTTCTTAAGAGTGTTGAAATCATCATCTCCAAATACAGGAATTGGAGAATGAAAAGCCATCTCTAACTCCTCCTCCATGGCTTGCTGGCCTGGATATATCTCTCCCGGCTCGCGAGGAGATTCATTAGCCCCAATGGCAGTACCACCAGTGATATATTGTGGTGAAATAACCTCAACAGTTCCTTCCATTGCAAGTTGCAGGATGAAGAAAATAATTTCCTTGAGTAACAAAGATTTTACTAAAATTAAATTGCAAAGTAAATAAGGAAAGAAACTTACATATTCAGGAGCCACGTAATCGTGCCACTCCTCATCTCTAGAACCACTAGTCCCCTTAGTGGTGCCATGATCTATCATTTCATTCACCCGCTTGGTGACAGGAATGGAATCGTCGATGGCATATATGAGCATATCCAGCTCTCTGATGTAAGGTCGCACTTCATTGGGGTTATCCTTGTAAAGGATATCTGTAGAAGCCCGAAGATTCCCTATTCCAGGGATTTGTAGCCCCTCGCATAGATCCAGCCAGGCAGTTTCAGCATCATAATATAAACTTCGCCATGTCTGGACAACCTGTGGTTGTAGATATTCAACATGTGTACCGGAAGGCTGCATGGAGGGTACTACAATCTTAGACTTCAGCTTCTTCCCAGATCCTGAAATTATTGACAAAGGATAAGTAAATAATACTTGTTTCTCTATAAAGTAATGATGATTAAATTTACCCAATGAAGTAACTCACTAGGAGTTGATGGAGTTGGTATCTTGATTCAGACAGGAGGATTATATCTGGCATGAGGCTGCTTTGCTGCATGTTGTGCCTCATCATCCCCATCTTGGGAATCTGACGAGTCAACCCTAGGTGAGGAACCTGGTGAATCAACTCCAGGTGGGAAAGCACCACCTTTCCGATGAAGGGTTTCTTTCTCTATAGTTCTTTTCTTTTTCCCCACCTGATAAACCGGATGATTCAACACCCCTTCAGGGTATGATCCTATCTAGTTCTCGGCATACCATGTAGTCAAGTTACTCTCCACTTTATGAACTGGTAGATCAAACACTGACCCGATCTTCTCCATAGAAGTCAGCCACCATAGTTGTTGGGAAACCATCAGATGATGCTATGACCTGACATGCATAGGAGTGGATATAATAGTCTGCTGCAGACACTTTAATTGACATGCAAATCTATATGGAGCATATTCCTCGCATATAATATCTCCGTCAATCTTGGTGGCCAATACACCATCTCTGTAAGCCAGCATGTACGAACTAAATTTCAAATCGGCAGTTCCATCATCAATAAACTTCCCGGTTGGTGGGTTTCCATAAGGAAAGAAATTGAATTCCTTGAACATGCTCATCCTCACCTTCATATCATAGATATTGAGAGCTAATGGAGCAATTCCAGAATATTCCAGCACTGATAGCCTGAAAGAGCTTCCAAGAACCTATACTCTGTTCTGTACAGCATATGTTTTGAAATGAGTAGCGATCAATCCCCACAAAACTTGGAATGGTCCCACTATTCTCAAAGGAGACTTACCCATAAAGACATGGGTTAGGATCCTGTGAATCTTCGCCAAAATGAGGTTGGCCAACCCAACCATTTTCTTCTCAGCCAACTTGGCTGTCACAACAAAGGTCCTTGGCCAGACGCCTCCCTTCGTATCCCTAACTGATAGAAGATAAACAATGTTCCACAATATAACGACCCATACTTTACATACATTGTTAATACTTCAAAATTGAAGCACACTTATTACAACATATGACAAAACCACAAAGGACCGTATAGGTATAGTGTCTTTAGAAACTGGGAAACATAAACAACTGGTTCATAAATCTTCTACAGTGTCTCCCATTTATTTCATCATATCTAGGGTCCCTTTTAGCATATTCTACTTAATATCCATCTTCCTGACCTGGGGAAAAGAAAACATAAAAGGGTGAGCTCAAATGCTCAGCAAGGGCAAATAAAGGAAATAAAAATCATATCATATCTTTTTGAAAATCAAAACCTGCAAAAGAGATCATAATATCTTATCATGGAATAATTCATAGAAGTGAAAATGAGATCCCCATAATCATAACATAAAATTTGTGGCATTCACACATAATCATGGAAAATCATTTCTTGTTAGTCATGACTCATTGCCAAGACTATCTTAGTGGACAAAGTCCCTTTCTGAACCGAGTTCACTCCTCGTTTCAGTCCTGTATCACTGAACCGAAATAACCTTCCGTTCCAGCCATGTCTATCTCATGAGATATAAAATCATTACCCAATGCATTGGAGGGAGATATAGGTCCCAACCATCTTATAATGAATCCTTTCTTATGTGTGCCACATAATCATAAAACATACATCATCGCATAACACATGTAACAAAATGGGATTCTTGAAACATCATGACATCATAAATCAATTCATATAAGATAAAGGAATTCATAAAAATAATTCCATCACAACATGAACAAATCAATTTAATAATAGGGATAAAACAGAACCCTTTATTATCTTAGATGGAAAATAATTTTGATAAAACACTTGAACTCCATTCTTGAGGAAAATATCCTTTCTTCTTCAAAAACATTTTTCCTTTCATAACATGCCATACAACTTTAAAATAAAAGAATTTGATTAAAAATAAACTTGAAAACTTCTAAAGGAAGCTTCTTGAAAATAATGTTTTAAAAATCCATTCATGCCGTATAAGTTAAAAAAACATTCTTCGTACTTTTGTCGGAAAAGTCAAAAAGTACCTCGTACGAAAAACGACAAAAGATTCCTTTCATACATATTACTAAAAACTCACCGAAGGGTAAAAATGGATTTAAACAATTGTAGGTGGATGGAAATAATATTACATATTGATGAAACATGGATGTGGATGATAAAATACACCCCAGTAAATACTTACGAATAAACAATCTCGGATAAAAATGAGATTGTGATATTTCCCTTACCTTAAGTCCAATTTGGTTTGTACGTGTCCGAAGCTCCTGTATAATGGTTTAAATAATGTTATTGACTTATTCAAGAATCATAAATATTGATATGATATCATATATGTTCATATTCTTAGCTTCTTGATAGTAATATTTCATGGTTACTTGTTACTCGGGTCTTTATTGCCGTTTGTTCTTATGCGTGTTTTGCCGAATACATTCTTATTATTCTTTTATGGTTATAGATTCCTTATATCCAGAATGGTATTAGTGTAACATATATCATATTTATTCATTCAATTCATTTATATAATCATTATGAAATGAAGATCATGTAGAACGAGTCGCATCACATCGTGGAGACGGTATTCCGTACGTACGTACGAGTGATGATATCGTTCCTATGATCGTGGAATTGTATTGGAGTATATATATATATATTATTTCAGTATAAATATTACTTCATAATAATCATATATAGTTACTCATTACACCATTATACCCATCCTTGTAAGGTGATGGTGGAAAATAGATTACACCACGGCGTGGAGACGGTATTCCGTACGTACGCACGCGCGGTGATTTCATTTTTTCCGTAGGAAGAATAGAAGGTGAATTAGGGTTGTTTCATATTTATAATAACATATAAGTATGTAAGTAATACTGATGTTATTACTTTATCATGAAACAACTAAAGAAGAATAAGTTGAAGAAGAAAGAAATTGAAAAGATCGGTAATGGATATTACCTCTTCTTTGGAACGCCTCTTTGAATCCTCCACTTAAGGAACTAAGATTGGTCTTTGGAGAAGACCAGGACCTCTAGGATTATTCTAGGGAAGTGGAGAGGAGAAAATGGCAGGGGTTGGCCGAGCTTGAGTGCTCAAATTTGTGTGAGGAGGAGGGGGAGGAGGTGCCCTTTTATAAGGGAGGAGAGGGGCACCTTAGGAATATCTCAAAATATTATTTTATATTAAAGTCAAAATCGGTTTATAATGGTTCCAAAGGGTCTTATTTCGAAGCTAAAGTGGGGATGGGTCGAAATCCTATCAACCAAAAGGATTTAGACAAGTTTAGGGTATTATGTTAACCTTATCAATTAGATTTAACTCTAAGTTAATTAATTTAACTTTTACCGTGTCTTTTTGTTTTCTTTCACTATATGGTTAATACACTTACTATAACATGCCAAACGAACCCCAAATTGTTTATTATTAATATATATATCTTTATCTAAGTCATTTGGCCGAACCTTAGATTTTTAGGAATAAAATAACAATTAATAATATAATATTTGATTTAAAAACTATTTTGTGTCAATTTTGACACTATTTGATATATGATTTTTTTTGAAAGTCATAACAGAATTATATGTTCGAACCAAGTTGATTAAATCAACACTAATATATCATAGTAACCTAGAAAATTAGTGGAGTTCATAAAAAGTCTTAAATTACATTTAATTTGGTATTTATATTATCAATTATGTCAATATTTCATTAATAAGATAATTACTGCATCATCTTTGTGTCATAAATAAATTATATTATTTGATGTCTAAAAATTACAAATAAAATACCATCATGTAGGAAATAGTTTTAGCTTTCTAATGAATATTTACAATCAAATTTATCTTATGTATAACCCCATATTAAAAATTATTTACTTATTAAACCTTTATTTTAACTATTTTAACCCTTCTTTAAATAAATTAATAATAAATGTCCTAATCTAATCCAAGTGGGCCTAAATGGTCATATTTTATTCCTAAGTTTGTTTTTGGTCGAATTACACTTGTCCAATAGAATTAGGACATGTGTTAGGGTAATATTAATATCATATTTACCCTTAGTTACCCTATTTACTATTAACCGCGGTAAAAAAAAGTAAAAAGTTACTATTCACCAAAAAATTATTTTTATCTCATTGAACCACATTTTACTTACTGATATCAACCGTGTCTGTCGGATTTTCGAAATTCTATTCACAGAAGCGGTAAAATTAAGTTTTATGCAAAATTCAGTTTTTAACCTACCACTTAGTGGTTTCACTATTCATCAAAAATTGAAAGTTTTCAGAAAAATACCAAAATTTCACCCTAGGCTAATTTCGATATTCTGAGTCCAAAAATGAAGTCCATTTTGAAAAATAAAATTTATAAAATTTCAAAAAGTGGTTATTACTATTCATAACGGCTAGTTTTAGTAGCATATTGTTGTTTAGTGAAACTCGGTATTGCGTACGACGCAAGTTATCGAGGAAGGTCGCGATTGCGTGTAAAGCAAGCCAAGCAAGTGTTGTGTAGAAAAAGATTCCTTTGACGATTTATATAACATAAAAGTCTCGGGTGTTACATTCTACCCCCCTTAAAAATAATTTCGCCCTCGAAATTCGTCACTTTGTAACAAACAGATGAGGATAATTCTCCCTCATAATATCCTCAAGCTCCCATGTAGATTCTTCAAGTTGGTGGTTCCTCCATAAAACTTTCACCAAGCGAGTGGTCTTGTTTCGTAGGACTTTTTCGCTACGATCCAGAATCTCTATCGGCTGTTCTTCATAAGAAAGATCTTGCTCCAGCGGTACAACTTCTGAGCTGAGTACATGTGAAGGATCTGGTATGTACTTTCTCAGGAGAGATACATAGAACACATCGTGAACTTGAGAGAGATTCGGTGGAAGCGCCAATCGGTAAGCTACCTTCCCAACACGATCCATTATTTCGAAAGGACCGATATATCTAGGGCTCAACTTCCCCTTCTTTCCAAATCTCATAACCCTCTTCCAGGGAGATATTCGTAAGAACACTTTATCACCCACTTCAAACTCTAGGTCTTTTCTTCGGTTGTCGGCATAACTTTTCTGTCGACTCTGAGCTGCTCTTATGTGTTGTTGAATAGATCTGACCTTTTCTGCCATTTCATCAACGAGATCAGGTCCTAATAGCTTTCTTTCCCCAACTTCATCCCAGCAAGTTGGAGTCCTGCATTTCTTTCCATAGAGAGCTTCATAAGGAGCCATCTGAATACTGGAGTGAAAGAAAATTCTACCAAAGGTAGGTGTTGATCCCAACCTCCTTTGAAATCCATAGAGCAAGCTCTCAACATATCTTCTAGGGTTTGAATTGTTCTCTCAGACTGTCCGTCTGTCTGGGGATGATAAGCAGTGCTGAAACTCAACTCTGTATCCAGAGTATGCTGAAGAATTCGCCAGAACTTCGAGGTAAATCTCGGATCCCGATCAGATATAATAGAAAGTGGTACTCCATGCAATCTTACCACTTCCTTTACATATATCCTGGCAAGCTGATCTAGAGATAAATCCTCTCTAATAGGAATGAAGTGTGCAGACTTTGTAAGACGATCAACTATGACCCAGATAGCATTATTGCCTTTGGATGTTTTAGGAAGTCCTGTGACAAAGTCCATAGTGATGTTTTCCCATTTCCATTCGGGTATAGGTAATGGTTGTAACATCCCCTTAGACTTCTGTCTCTCAGCTTTAACTTGTTGACAAACCAAGCATCGAGAGACATATTCAGCAACATCTCTTTTCATGCCATCCCACCAGAAGTACTCTTTCAGGTCCCTATACATCTTCGTGCTTCCAGGATGAATAGAGAATGAAGAACTATGAGCCTAATCCAGCAGCTCTTTCTTTAATTCGGGGATGGGAGGAACACAAACCCGATTCCTGAACTTTATTATCCCATCACAATCAAGGTTGAATTCAGGAACATTTCTCACCTTCTTTTGTAACTCGACATCTTCTTTCTGTGCCTCTTTAATCTTCACATGTAGAGATGGCTAAACATTCATTTGAGAAAGATAAGATTTTTCCCCTTCCATTATAATTCCAAGATCCATCCTTTGTAAATCCATAAATATTGGATCTTTTGTGATCCTCATCATGGATAAACTAGCATGGTCTTGTCGAATTAATGCATCTGCCACCTTGTTTGCTTTCCCAGGGTGGTAATGGATTGAGCAGTCATAATCCTTAATCAGCTCCAACCATCTTCTTTGACGCATATTCAACTCCTTTTGTGTGAAAATATACTTTAAACTTTTATGATCAGTATAAATATCACACCTTTCACCATAAAGGTAATGCCTCCAAATCTTTAATGCAAAGATTACCGCAGCCAACTCCAAATCATGTGTTGGGTAATTTTGCTCATGGATTTTCAACTGTCGTGAGGCATAAGCTATCACCATATCATTTTGCATAAGAACACACCCCAATCCCTTCTTGGATGCATCATTGTAGATCACAAACCTTTCTCCACTACAAGGCAGTGTGAGCACAGGTGCACTGGATAACCTTCTTTTCAACTCCTTGAAATTCTCTTCACATTCCTCTGTCCAGACAAACATAACTCCTTTCCGAGTCAACTTGGTGATTGGATTAGATAATCGTGAAAAATCTTTTACAAAACGTCGATAATATCCATCCAAACCAAGAAAACTTCGGATCTCAGTTACTGTTGTTGGTCTTGACCATCTTTCGATAACCTCTGTTTTTGCTGGATCCACAGATATCCCCTCTTTTGAGATTATATGACCCAAAAATGCAACTTTTTGAAGCCAAAATTCACACTTGGTAAATTTGGCATAAAGCTTCTCCTTTCTCAGGGTCTTCAATATAATTCTCAAGTGATCTTCATGCTCTTCCTTGCTCTTTGAATAGACAAGAATATCGTCTATAAAGACTACCACAAATTGATCAAGATAGTCTCTAAAGACTCTATTCATTAGATCCATGAATATAGCAGGGGCATTAGTAAGACCAAATGGCATCACTATAAATTCATAGTGTCCATACCTTGTACGGAAAGCCGTCTTTGGTATATCCTCCCTTTTGACCCTTAATTGATGATACCCTGAATGAAGATCAATCTTGGAAAAGTATTGAGCTCCGCGTAGTTGGTCAAATAAGTCATCAATGCGTGGGAGAGGATATTTGTTCTTGATAGTGATCTTGTTAAGTTCTCGGTAATCAATGCAGAGTCTCATTGATCCATCTTTCTTCTTAACAAATAGAACAGGTGCTCCCCAAGGTGACGCACTAGGGCGTATGAATCCCTTATCAAGATTCTCTTGGAGTTGCTTCTTCAATTCCTGCAAATCAATTGGGGCCATTCTATAAGGTGTCTTCGAAATAGGCAAAGCACCCGGTACGAGTTCTATTGAAAACTCAACTTCACGATTTGGTGGAAGACCCGGTAATTCCTCCGGAAAGACATCATCAAACTCCCGTACAATGGGCATATTCTTAATCGTGAGTTTCTCACCAACCATTTGAGATAAATAACTTTCATTTAGTGGAATCAATACCCATAAGATGGAAGAAATTCCCACTAGAAGGTTATGTTCATCCTTGCATTGATAGACGATCGTAGATTGATCTGGAATATGAAATGTGACTTCCCTTCTTTGGCAATCGATATGAGCTCCACGTAGAGAAAGCCAATCCATGCCAAGAATCACATCAAATTCCACTAAAGGAAGGATCACAAGATTTTCAGGAAGCACTTTCCCACAAACTTCAATCGGAGAAGAATTATAAACTTTTGATGCGATTGATGTGCCATTAGGTGTTGTCACAGCTAACTCAACATCTAATTGTTGAGGTAATACAGTGATACCCTTAGAAAAGTCTTCAGAAATAAAAGAGTGGGTGGATCCAGAATCAAATAAAACATTTGCTACTTTAGAGTGGATGGTAAGTGTACCTTTCACCACATCGTTATCGTACTCCACATCGCTGATAGAAATTGCATGTGACTTTCCTTTGTCTTTAGCCTTAAGAGTTTGTTGACGTTGACCATCATCATCAACCCTTGGATTTGGGCATTGATTGGCATAATGCCCCATCTCCTTGCACTTGAAACATTGAAGTGTAGTAGGTTCATTCTGTGTATCCCTTCCTTTGTTTGCATCATTAGACATCTTCTTCCCATTATCGCGACATTCAAATGCCCGATGACCTTCCTTTCCACATTTAAAACATTTACTTGTCCCTTTAAGACAACTCCCTCCATGTTTCTTTCCACACTTTGAGCATAAGGGAAAGTTCATCTTCTTTTCAGTGTGCTCCTTAGAGTTTCCTTTGAATTCCATCTTCCTCTTCTTATCAAACCCATGTGACTGATGGGTTACTCCAATCTCCATCTCGACTTTGAGAGCACATAGAACGATTTCCTCATAGCTATTGAAGTCTCTTATGGATAACGCCCTTCGAAGACTTGGTTTTAAGCCACTAAAGAATCGATCGATCTTACTCTCAGGTTGGATAATAATACCAGAAGCGTACCTTGCAAGTCTTGTAAAATTTGCTTCATAGGTACCAACAGATTCATCATCCCTTTGCTTCAGTTCAAGAAACTCTTTCTCCATCTTTGTTCGGAGAATACGAGGGAAGTACTTATTGAAAAATAAGTTCTTGAACTCGTCCCATTCCATAGACTCAATTTCATCCCTTTGCCTCGTATTCTTAACAAG
The DNA here is from genome assembly GCA_963277665.1 of Viscum album. Taxonomy (NCBI): domain Eukaryota; kingdom Viridiplantae; phylum Streptophyta; class Magnoliopsida; order Santalales; family Viscaceae; genus Viscum; species Viscum album. Next base: position 529,446,752 of record OY728150.1, read on the forward strand.
ATTCCACCATTGATCCGCATCTCCTTCCAAACGATACACTGCTAGGATGACTTTATCATGCTCAGAACATTGAAGAACTGAAAATATCTTTTCAGTAGTACTAATTCATTGTTCAGCAACTAATGGATTAGTAGACCCGCTGAAAGAAGGTGGACGCTGCCTCATGAAGGATTCAACAGAATGTTGCTCCCTCCTTTGCTCGTTTGGAAATCCTGCATGATTCATAGCTTGAGAAAGTTGTGTGAGCATGGCTACAAGATTTTTCATTCCAGCTCCCATATCGTTTGGTTGCTCAGGGGGACAATCATTGCATTGCCCATCGCATTCCGCATTAACACGGTTCCTTCGGGTTCCAGCCATTGACTAAAACCAAGAATAATAGTGTGAGCAACACTAATTATAATAGGAAACCACATAGTTCAAGAATAAAATTTTCATGCTTAAGGTCTTATCCTAGGTTATTCATGGCCATTTCTAAGATTGTGTTCTATGCTTAGACTTATCCTTAGGGTTTTTACTAAGGCTTTAATATCCTAGTTTCCAAAGGTTGACTATACCTTTCCTCTGATACCAACTATACGACCCATACTTTACATATATTGTTAATACTTCAAAATTGAAGCACACTTATTACAACATATGACAAAACCACAAAGGACCGTATAGGTATAGTGTCTTTAGAAACTGGGAAACATAAACAACTGGTTCATAAATCTTCTACAGTGTCTCCCATTTATTTCATCATATCTAGGGTCCCTTTTAGCATATTCTCCTTAATATCCATCTTCCTGGCCTGGGGAAAAGAAAACATAAAAGGGTGAGCTCAAATGCTCAGCAAGGGCAAATAAAAGAAATAAAAATCATATCATATCTTTTTGAAAATCAAAACCTGCAACAGAGATCATAATATCTTATCATGGAATAATTCATAGAAGTGAAAATGAGATCCCCATAATCATAACATAAAATTTGTGGCATGCACACATAATCATGGAAAATCATTTCTTGTTAGTCATGACTCATTGCCAAGACTATCTTAGTGGACAAAGTCCCTTTCTGAACCGAGTTCACTCCTCGTTTCAGTCCTGTATCACTGAACCGAAATAACCTTCCGTTCCAGCCATGTCTATCTCATGAGATATAAAATCATTACCCAATGCATTGGAGGGAGATATAGGTCCCACCCATCTTATAATGAATCCTTTCTTATGTGTGCCACATAATCATAAAACATACATCATCGCATAACACATGTAACAAAATGGGATTCTTGAAACATCATGACATCATAAATCAATTCATATAAGATAAAGGGATTCATAAAAATAATTCCATCACAACATGAACAAATCAATTTAATAATAGGGATAAAACAGAACCCTTTATTATCTTAGATGGAAAATAATTTTGATAAAACACTTGAACTCCATTCTTGAGGAAAATATCCTTTCTTCTTCAAAAACATTTTTCCTTTCATAACATGTCATACAACTTTAAAATAAAAGAATTTGATTAAAAATAAACTTGAAAACTTCTAAAGGAAGCTTCTTGGAAATAATGTTTTAAAAATCCATTCATCCCGTATAAGTTAAAAAAAACATTCTTCGTACTTTTGTCGGAAAAGTCAAAAAGTACCTCGTACGAAAAACGACAAAATATTCCTTTCATACATATTACTAAAAACTCACCGAAGGGTAAAAATGGATTTAAACAATTGTAGGTGGATGGAAATAATATTACATATTTATGAAACATGGATGTGGATGATAAAATACACCCTAGTAAATACTTACGAATAAACAATCTCGGATAAAAATGAGATTGTGATATTTCCCTTACCTTAAGTCCAATTTGCTTTGTACGTGTCCGAAGCTCCTGTATAATGGTTTAAATAATGTTATTGACTTATTCCAGAATCATACATATTGATATGATATCATATATGTTCATATTCTTAGCTTCTTGATAGTAATATTTCATGGTTACTTGTTACTCGGGTCTTTATTGCCTTTTGTTCTTATGCGTGTTTTGCCGAATACATTCTTATTCTTCTTTTAAGGTTATAGATTCCTTATATCCAGAATGGTATTAGTGTAACATATATCATATTTATTCATTCAATTCATTTATATAATCATTATGAAATGAAGATCATGTAGAACGAGTCGCATCACATCGTGGAGACGGTATTCCGTACGTACGTACGAGTGATGATATCGTTCCTATGATCGTGGAATTGTATTGGAGTATATATATATATATTATTTAAGTATCAATTTTACTTCATAATAATCATATATAGTTACTCATTACACCATTATACCCATCCTTGTAAGGTGATGGTGGAAAATAGATTACACCACGGCGTGGAGACGGTATTCCGTACGTACGCACGCGCGGTGATTTCATTTTTTCCGTAGGATGGATAGAAGGTGAATTAGGGTTGTTTCATATTTATAATAACATATCAGTATGTAAGTAATACTGATGTTATTACTTTATCATGAAACAACTAAAGAAGAAGAAGTTGAAGAAGAAAGAAATTGAAAAGATCGGTAATGGATATTACCTCTTCTTTGGAACGCCTCTTTGAATCCTCCACTTATGGAACTAAGATTGGTATTTGGAGAAGACCAGGACCTCTATGATTATTCTAGGGAAGTGTAGAGGAGAAAATGGCAGGGGTTGGCTGAGCTTGAGTGCTCAAATTTGTGTGAGGAGGAGGGTGATGAGGTGCCCTTTTATAAGGGAGGAGAGGGGCACCTTAGGAATATCTCAAAATATTATTTTATATTAAAGTCAAAATCGGTTTATAATGGTTCTAAAGGGTCTTATTTCGAATCTAAAGTGGGGATGGGTCGAAAGCCTATCAACCAATAGGATTTAGGCAAGTTTAGGGTATTATTTTAACCTTATCAATTAGATTTAACTCTAAGTTAATTAATTTAACTTTTACCGTGTCTTTTTGTTTTCTTTCACTATATGGTTAATACACTTACTATAACATGCCAAAAGAACCCCAAATTGTTTATTATTAATATATATATCATTATCTAAGTCATTTGGCCGAACCTTAGATTTTTAGGAATAAAATAACAATTAATAATATAATATTTGATTTAAAAACTATTTTGTGTCAATTTTGACACTATTTGATATATGATTTTTTTTGAAAGTCATAAAAGAATTATATGTTCGAACCAAGTTGATTAAATCAACACTAATATATCATAGTAACCTAGAAAATTAGTGGAGTTCATAAAAAGTCTTAAATTACATTTATTTTGGTATTTATATTATCAATTATGTCAATATTTCATTAATAAGATAATTACTGCATCATCTTTGTGTCATAAATAAATTATATTATTTGATGTCTAAAAATTACAAATAAAATACCATCATGTAGGAAATATTTTTAGATTTCTAATGAATATTTACAATCGAATTTATCTTATGTATAACCCCATATTAAAAATGATTTACTTATTAAACCTTTATTTTAACTATTTTAACCCTTCTTTAAATAAATTAATAATAAATGTCCTAATCTAATCCAAGTGGGCCTAAATGGTCATATTTTATTCCTAAGTTTGTTTTTGGTCGAATTACACTTGTCCAATAGAATTAGGACATCTGTTAGGGTAATATTAATATCATATTTACCCTTAGTTACCCTATTTACTATTAACCGCGGTAAAAAAAAAGTAAAAAGTTACTATTCACCAAAAAATTATTTTTATCTCATTGAACCACATTTTACTTACTGATATCAACCGTGTCTGTCGGATTTTCGAAATTCCATTCACAGAAGCGGTAAAATTATGTTTTATACAAAATTCAGTTTTTAACCTACCACTTAGTGGTTTCACTATTCATCAAAAATTGAAAGTTTTCAGAAAAATACCAAAATTTCACCCTAGGCTAATTTCGATATTCTGAGTCCAAAAATGAAGTCCATTTTGAAAAATAAAATTTATAAAATTTCAAAAAGTGGTTATTACTATTCATAACGGCTAGTTTTAATAGCATATTGTTGTTTAGTGAAACTCGGTATTGCGTACGACGCAAGTTATCGAGGAAGGTCGTGATTGCGTGTAAAGCAAGCCAAGCAAGTGTTGTGTAGAAAAAGATTCCTTTGACGATTTATATAACATAAAAGTCTCGGGTGTTACACACAAGGCTAATAATCCCACTAGATGGGTATTTTTTGGGATTCATTGATTTACTTCATATCCCCACTTTTCAAATTCTCCTGCTTCCAGGGTTGGACAGAACGTGCCAAGAGCACCCCTCTTCTCTGTTCTGGGGCAGGTAGTAGGATGAGTACAGGTGGTCCCATTGTCATTCAATTATTCTCCTCCTTCTTGGTAAGAAACATATTCATCCACTCATCTGTATGAATATACTTTATAGAATGAGTTAGGGAGGTCTTTAAACTCTTGAGCTTGTGAAAGATTTTCAATAACTCCCAATCCAAAGCTGAAGTATTCTCGGAATCATTCTAGGTCGCCTTGGGGGGGGGATGAATTCATCATAAATGTCGCCCAAAATTAGAGCCCCTGTGATCTTGTAGATATCCCAAAAAATGATGCCAACTTCTCCATGGCTCAGATTGAAAGAATTGGTTTATATCCTCCAGTGACTGATTAGCTCTAGCACAAACTCATCATTTCTATAGACATATGTCTTCCTAGCCGAGACGACTTTATATATCGCAAATCCCTTCAAATCCTCAACTAAATCTGCACAGGTTTTTTGCACCCAGTATGCCCACATCCAAGTTGGCTTCACACCTCCAAGATGGAAATCCCAACTCTTCTTCCAGCCTTTGGATTGATCCATCTGAGAATTTCGGAAGATTGAAGGATAACAATGTGGTTACAGCTTGGGCTTGTGAGGTTTCAGATCTGGCACACAAGGGCTATGATGCATCATATAGGCCTTCTCCACTATTCGAGTATTTTCAAATGTTCCTCCACTTGAGACATTTGTTGAAGAAAATTTGGTGTAATTTATGAAACCAAGAATTTGGGAGATAGTTCTTTGACTCTGGAATGTTGACGTCTTGCAGATGACCATGCCCATACAGAGGTAAGTAGATGCTCTGAAGAAAGTTAAGATGACACTTCTTCAAGTAATTGGCCAAATTTGGAAGAGTGCTGTCATAGATATCATAGTAATCATGGCATAAAATGTTCATCATATCATTAATTCTCTTGCTCTCCAGTTCATCAGCAATTCCGATTCTTCTAGGAGACATTGAATCTGCACAAAGGTTGAATAATTATTTCTTATTTGAGTTTATTTTTCATAAAATTTGTGAAGAAAAGTAAAAAAAATGGCTAAGACATTAAGGCGCGCAAGTCCATTTTTGGCACGCAAGTATAGTTTTGTCGTGCAAGTTTTGGGTGCGCAAATATCACCGCTCAAGTCCAAATACCTCTACAGAAGCACGACACAAAGAACCAGTGGAAACCAAGTAACTTACGCGAAAAAGGAAACTAGTGTGGTGAGAGCTCGAAAGTATGAAATCTGGGTGCTTTTCATGAGAATGAGGCACATATTTATAGGCCAGGCCGCACCCCTGCGTGCCGAAGCCTACACAGATCACACTTGGGAGACGCCATGTACGCACCTCTCACCTGCGAACTGATATCTGCACGCTCAAAACTTGCACGCTGCCCTTCATTAGTCTTATTATTTACCTATGAGTCACATCCTCATTCCTTTCAGATCCAACTCTGAGGGGGGACTTTTGTTTATGCACCTTTCTGTAACAGAATCTAACGACTAGAAAAGGGAAATAACTTAACACAAAGTGATTCATCCTTTGAATAAACCTCAAAAATTGACAAATGCATGAACATGGATTTTTTTACACATGGGTCACAAAAGTTTTATAATGGTTGTGAAAGTACACGTGCACGCCAATTGTTGGTCACGCAGGTGACTTGCACGCCCTAATTTATTTTCACCCAAGGTCGTCAAAGGCCTATAAATACCCCTTGTGGGCCCCCCATTTGAGGACGAAAAAAATCCAAAAACTCAGATTTGAGCTCCTGGTGCCATAGTCTATTCTCAAAGCCTTCCAAACACTTCTAAGGTAATTTCTTAACTAGAATGGAAGGTCTAAAGAGAGGGAACAAGGCCTAAGTGTTGAAATCCATCAACACCTGAATGCCTAAGTGTTTAACCCTTCAGGGATTTGAAGACACTTGCGCGCCGCATTATCCCTTCAACAAAACTTGAATGCCACTCATTTAAAAGTCTATATTGATAAAACTAAGGGCTTGTGCTAAGATTCTCCCAATTTTTACCCTCTGGGTTGACCGTCATGCAAGTACACCTTTGTCGCGCAGGTATACCTGCGCGACCAGGACCTGCGCGCCCAAACAGGACATGCGCGCCTACTTTTTTTGGGTGCCCCTCCTATCCATTCATCTCTTTTCTTCAAATCCACCTCTCCTCTTAAAGATTTATCCTTTAGAATCCTCTTCAAATCCATTTATGGCACGATTCTTTGTTTGGATTCCTTATTTGAAAGGAATTTTGTATAACATATCTCAAAACCTTATGATTTACTAATATTTATTTCACTGAGGTTAGAGATTTCATTCATTCAACATCATCCTTTAATATGAGAAAATCTTTAATATTGGCCATCCTCTTTAGGAGTAAGCCCCAAGTCCCCTATTTTTGGGGATCCTTTTCAGGAGTAAGCCCCAAGTTCCCAAATATGGGCATCCTCTTTAGGAGTAAGCCCCAAGTTCCCAAATATGGGCATCCTCTTCAAGAGTAAGTCACGGTCTTCAAGTTCCCTTAATTTTGGGACTCCTTATTAGGAGTAAGTCCCAACCATAATTCCCTAACCTAGGCCTCCTTTTCAGGAATAATCCCCAGTCATAATTTCCTAACCTGGGCCTTCTTCTCAGGAGTAAACCCCAGTTCTCAAGTCCCTTTAACCTGGGCCTCCTTCTCAGGAATAAGCCCCAGTTATAATTTCTCTTAACCAGTCTTAAATTCTTTTGATTTGGGCTTCCTTATCATGAATGAAACCCAATCACAAGTCCCATCCTAATTTGGGAATCCTCCTTAGGAGTAAGCCCCAAGTTAGAGTATCCAAATCTCTATAAATCACATATACCTTTATGGACCTTGCTCCCAATCTTCTTCTCTAAAGTATGTACTGATATTTATCTATTTGGGCAATCATACATACATAAGCCTCATAGCATTCGTTGTGAACTCATCTTTCATGGCACGAATTGTCAGGTTTACTGATACATCTTGTTTCTCACACCGAGCATGACTCACGTGAGCTTAGCGTGTAAAAGTAACAACGACACATCTCTTTGGGACATTAATAATACGTAAGCCCCACAATTCCCAACCGAACTACATGGACATTGATCTCTACCTTAAAAGTAGAGTACGTAGGAAGCCTTTCTGATGTTCAAGCCCATCACCCATTAATTCTCATCCGTCCCATATGATGTTAGACTATATCTTAATTCCCAAACTACATGGGTTATGATTCCTTTTCTAACAAAGATATGTTGATAGCCCATCTGCGGGTATGATCCCAACTCTGAAATACTCCATGTCCTTCCGAATGACAATAAACTTCAAGTGCCCCGCAGAGTGGCTTTAAAACCAGTATGGTTATCATAATGACCAAGAGATCTTTATATAATGCGTTTAAGGATACCATTGACTAATAATCTCTAACAAATACAGATGATTCTCTATCAATGAAGAACCTCAAATACATATAAAAGATCCTCTAAATCTAATACATATTAATCCTTGATAGTCAGATCTTAAGGAAAGCTCATTTTTATACTTGGAAGTGTAATAAGGATTCACGAACATAACTTAAATCTATAAAGAGAGTCCCGAAGTAGACAATAATTACCCCAAAAAGGTGTGATGAGTCCGACCTCCCATCCTCTCGACGAATAAAAATTCTTAAGCCTCATCGGTCCACAACTAATGAGCACCTACCTTTGGAAAGTAGGTTCAAATGGATATAGAATCATTGGATGTTTCCGGTTCTATGAACAAACCGGCTAAAAACCGATTGGAATGTTTTAACCTTAAATAAATGAGGTCATCTCCTTTTACAAAGGAAACAATTATTTATCATTATTTTTCTGGGCTCAGGATAATCAATGAAAAGGTGCATTAACCCATCCTTATTTTTTATGAAGAGGAATGGTGAACCCCATGGTGAAGAACATGGGCATATAAATACTTTATCTAGATTCTCCTATTGCTATTTATTTACCTCCTAAAGTTCCACAACATACATTCTATATAGAGTATTTGATCAAGATACTCTTTCTCATAGGGAAATAAATTCCATGCTTAAGATGATGGTGTTATAGATGATTCCTCCTCCTCCTTGCACTTGTATATAATCGGGGTTTGATTCTCCATTTGGAGAGTGATTTACCTCTCATGGAAATTTATGTTGGATCTATATATGGAAATCCAATACAAGCTTATAATTTCATCAAATTCCACCATGGTAAGTATAGAAATGTTATCCAGGAAGTTCAATCTACAAATTGTGATAGGGGAGCAGTTATATACATGAGATGAAATAACTGACCCATTTTCTATTTTCACCAACATCTCTACTTCCATGCGTTGTAGTGGTGTTTGAAAAGTTCTACTAAACTTTTGTGATATAAAAGAATGTGTAGAAGCAGAATAAAAAAATATTTTCACTATTCTTGAATGAATAACTATCATACCTATCACCACTTCACTATTGGGGTCCACCTCATTAGTGGAGATGGGAAAATATCTCCTTTACTTCCTTGGAGGTTGTTGGTTGCCGCAAAAAATCACTTAGATTAGTGCACTAGTTTGTAAAGTGACTTGATTTCTTACAATTAATGCACTGAACAACTTATTGGGGGTTGACCAAATCATTCCTTTCCTCTATCACATTTGTGTGTTTCTCCTGTCAGCAATCATTGGCCAGTTTCCTTTTTCTTTTTCACCTCAACCATTTCCTTATTCTCCTTGGGAAATTTCCATGTTGCCTCTTTTCACACCTTTTATAAGTGGGGTTCTAGAATATCTTACCACCATTAGATTTATCCATCGAACTTCCAGAACTAGAATCCAATTTACATTTATTATCCTCATGATGCCCCCTAATCTTCACCAATCTCCATCTTGACTTTGAGGGAACATTGGAAAAGTTTCTCACAGCTATAAAAGTCACAAATTTCCAAGGCTTTTCATAGACTAGGATTTATCCCACTAAAGAAGTGGTCAACCTTGAATTTGGGGGTAAAAATAAAACTAGATGCATATCATTGAAGTCTTGTGATGTTTTAATTGTATGACCCAATATATTCTTCATCTTTTTTCTTGAGTTCAAGTAAATCTCTTTTCATATTAAGATAAACGGTGTAGGGAAAATATTTATTAAATTTGTTTTTCTGGAATTCCTTTCACTCCATTTCTTCGATATATTCCTTAGGATTTTTATTATTGATCAATTTATAATAATAATTAGATTCCCCTTCTATATGATAAATATCCATAAGAACCTTCTCTTGTATGGAACATTTAAGGATGGAGAAGATATTTTCAAAAGAATTTATCTATATATCCACAATTAAGTAATGGGATGATCCATTAAAAGTAGTAGGCTTTTTTTGCATGAATCTCTTAACTACTGGTTCCTCTATGTTGGTGTGTGTGTCTGTGGGGGGGGGGGGGGGGTTGTTCACTCCTCTTGGTCTAGGTTTCTATTTAAAACCTGATTTGACTTAGATAATATCGTGGCAACGTTTTCGATTCCTTCTCCCATTGAGTTTGGAATATCATTGGAAAAATCCTCACACTTCCCTTCACATCGGTTTTTAGTATGATTCCTACTATTTATAGACATTGGAAATAATAAAAGGAATATTAGGGACAAGTATATTAAATAGTTAAACAGATAAATGGGGAATCCAATGACATTAAAGGGATAACTTACATTTATCTTCTTAACTTTTGAGTTTCCAGGCTTCAGTATATGTTATCAATGATCTAATTCATAAAATATATTACTATGGATATTTTGTTTCTCCGATAATAATGGTTTGTAATTAGATTACGAAGTTACCAAATAATATCTCCCCGGAGTGTCAAACAAGGTTCGCAGTAAGACCCATTTTCAGGTACCAGGTTACCCCATGTCAAGCCTAGAATACATTGTCAGAGTTGTCACTCATAATTAAGTGTCCAAATGATGGGGAATAAATGATACCTCATACAAATAACATAAATTGGAAATTAAGGTAATGATTAGAAATTAATTATAATCTATTATGTTGAAATTAAAAGAACTAACCTCAAAGAAGGTGCTTGAATTCAAAGGAGAGGAGTGAAATCCATTACGTGAATGTGTGACTCCAATGCCTTGGGAGGGAATTCCTGAAAGCATAGGGTCTCTTTGGGAAGACTCTAAGGAGTATAGGTCATAGGTTGTATGAGATTAAAGGAGTTTTATTGAAGCTAAATGGGAGATTGGGTGAGTTGATATTGGAAAGGAGGGGGATTTTATTATTATTTTGGTTTTGGAAACTACATAATGAAATATTCAAAACCATAAACCATACCATAGTCAATACTGGAGGGGAGTGGTATAAATTATTTTATAAGGCCAAGAGAGAAAGATAACAAAATATTTCCCCTGCTTATGTGGAGGCGAGTCACACTTTCAAAGAAATGATTTTAAAATCATAAAATATAATATAAGTCTTATAGGATTCACTAATGATTTATAAAATAAATCAAATTAACCAAAAATCAAATTATTTTAAAAGAAATATTTTTTTTGATAATACCTTTTATAGAATTTATTACATCACTATTTGGAAATTATGATGTTATAAGACACACTGTATATTTATATGGTATTTTATTTTTTCTCAAAAAATTCAATTATCTTAATTTTTTTTGTAAAATTAACCTTTGTATTGATTCAAAATCTGGATTCCAAAAGTAATAGAAATTTTTTTTGAATAAATTTCTAAAAATTTGAATTTTCACTTTAAAAATAAACACTAATATTTAATAAAAATTGTAGGGTTTTGACAATAACAATTTTTGCGCCATAGTAAAAATTTCATTTGGCTTCATAAAAATTAAGTGATCATTTATATTTTAAAAAATTATTTTAAAAATAATATTTCATTAAAATATTATTTAATTCAAAAATCCATTAATTCATCAAAATTGATTTCTTAATTGAATTGGAATATTATCCAAAAATACTATTTTTTCATTAAAAATCATTTACAATGTAACAATAATAAGAAGAAAATATATTCAATATTATATAAAACAAAGAATGTACATATTTCTATTTCTAGGGTCTTGATACATATCCCTTTATTACACCAGTATAATCCCTAAGAGTAAGGTAAACAATGGTGGATCATTCACGAGGTTATTCAGTGAACATGGTTTGGGCCATGGTCTTGATGAGCTTTAACTTCTTCTATAAACAATTCTCTCATACTTAAGTTGTTGGATATAGACTTCGACTTGGTGTAGGGAAAAACCCAAAAATTCTATCTCCCTCTAAATCTCTAATAAATGGGCTTCATAGGGTATGATCCTACTGGTTGAGGCCATCACTTCCTTTGTATGTGCCAAAATGAATTATTAAAAAACTATATTTATACTAGTCATGTGATCATTGTTCAAAAAAAAATATTATCAATGATGAAGATACTTAATAGTCATTTAAAATCCATTTGTATATAATTAAACAAGTTTATGTGTTTTCTATAACCATAAGACATTTCATTAAATTGAGGAAATGAATTTTACTCATAAAAGTTTAGGTTGTTATAAAAAACCTATATAAATTTCATTATATGAGGATATTTTGAACATATAATCTTTTTATTCATATCTCTATCTATTTTATTAGTTTAGTCTTGATAATTACATAATTAGATTTTAATATTTTAATAAATTATAAGTGTGCCCCTTCACTCCCTTATAATAAGGGAAAATTTCTCTAAATTATTTACACCACTTTGAGCCATCTAGATCAACCAAAATCTACACATTTATCTTATCAAATTCTTTATCCATGTTAATGAAGTATAAGTTTTTCCAATAGACCAACCCAAAGTCTCTTAAGAGGTTATCTAAAGGAATTCTACTGAAGAATATGTAATCATCTTTTTCGGATCTTTCAAAAAATTTCCTCTTTAAACAAATCTAAATATATTGTAACCACTATAGAATAATATAGAGTATTAAAACTATAATTATATGTTATTTTGATTATGGTATAACCATTTTACATATATTTTCAATCCCATGAAAAGAGAAAACATCTCTCATGCGTACTTACAACTTACTATATCCACATAGTGGCATAATTTGTTTTCATCACCACATTACTTGGATGGTTATAAATATAAAAATAATGAATATGTATTATATTTATGATATAAATATTATTTTATAATTATAATATCATATATAACTTCTTACCTTACAATTCATTAGAAAACAATATCATCAATCATGCATACATGTGTAATACCATCTCCGCGAAGCGATGTGATCCATTTTTTCATTTATGTTTAACATGTATGGTAATAAAGATATATTTAATATATTTATATGATATTTTGTTCATGATTTTCATTCTGGATATTATGGAACTATAATTAAAGTACAAGGACTATAGCTTTCTCAACAAAACATGAATGAGAAAATAAAGATGTGAACACCCTAATGAATGATACAATGAATGATTATCGATGAACGAGTGATAAGATGATATAATAAGACCATATATGATAATAAAAATATTAATATGGTTCTCAAATAAATTAATAACATTTTAAATCCATTATACATGAGATTAAATAATTTTCAACTAAGGATAAATTTGAGGTATGGTACTTTATCTAGATTTCCACTCCATTGAGACACATTCGGTATTATACACCTATTTAATTGAATGTGGTTTATATAATAACCATTTTAAGTATTTAAAACTAATATATAATTTTTCATGATGATTAAAGTTTTATTTTAATTTTACTTTTTCAAGGGGTTATAATTTTAAAGCTAAGAAAGATGTAAGAATTTATTTTACAGTCACATTTTTTAGGATTTCTCTTATTTTCATTGATGGAATATTATAATATATCCTTATTAAACTAAATATATATTATTATACATTGGGTATTTATGTATTTTAGATTTTTTATTCAAATATTAATATCTTTATCACATTCATCTAGAAAATAAATATTCAAAAATTATGATCTTATTTCTCTTTGATCAAGTGCATTTTTCTTTCATGTCCATATTTTTTAGAAATATTTTACAAAATTCCTTTTTTTACTAAATGAAATTTAAATTTATCCTTGAATTTGAATTTTTTAAAGCAATATTTCTTATGTTTTTTAATGATTCATTTACGACTTTCATTACAAAAATTCAAAAGTAATGTTTTTAACGTAGACAATGTTAAATAATTTTCCCACCGCCATAGCCATTTTATGCTCTAAGATTATTCTATAGGTTTTAAATGTTTTTATATAAGAAAAAATTAATGAAATATTGTTTTAATATTTATCTTCCATTTTATTCATTCCTCCAAAGGACATGGTTTTATTATAAAATATATATTTCTGATGAATTGATGGTCATATTTTATCGCTTATAAGTTTTCTGGTCTTTCAATTTATCATCAAAAACTAAATTTATTGTGATCATTGGATACTATATTAATCTTAAATATACATTTTTTATCATGGCTATGAGTATTTCTTAAAATGTATACTATTTACAAATAAAATGTTTTACTTTTAAATTTATTTAATTATATTGGGGAAATATTTATATTATGAACCCTTTCTTAAATACATACATTTATTGATAATGCATATTTTTTATAAATTAAACCAATTATTAAATATATGAATAATGTATTAAGGATACGGTGGTAGGTAGAGCTCATAATTATATTTCCCTTAGAAACATCAATTGGTCTCATGAAACAAATTAGTTAGTCAAATTGAATGGTATTTTGGTGTTTTCCAACCCATAGTATAAATTTTATCGGCACATGTACTTAAATGTAGATATATCATGATGTCTAAAATAATTATTTTAAATAGTATATAGTTCCTTCATTGTGAATTGAGTTATTATTATCCATGAGATTATTGCATTTGATATTATCCCGAGATTCAATTTATTCTCAAGTTGTTGATTAAATTACATGTGTTTTCATCTATTCAACATTTATATTGAATATTCTTTATTTACTCATAATGTCTTCCATTATACTTAACCCTTACTGAGCATTTTATCTCAACATTATTTTTCTTCCTTTACCAATGATATAAATATAAAACAATTGAATGTGTTTCAATGATTCCACATATTTTCTTTAATTTATGTTTTATGTTTTATTTATAATGTAATATGGGAATAATGTTTGTATTTGGTTATTAAAGACTAATAAATTGATCAATAATTTAGGATTATATTATTTCTATCTATTCCAACGTAATAAAGTAGATACTGACTCTGTGTTTCTAGATTTGGGGTTGTTATATTTGGTATGAGAACATGTTTAGTATAAACCATGGGAACTATATTTTAAATGAGCATAGCTAACATGAGAATTATAATAATATTTTATATTATTTGAAACAAATTACCATTTAAGGGTTTTTCATTATATTTATCTATATTAATGATTATTTTTATCTAACTCAATATGTTTCATTTTTTAGTGTGGGAACCTAATGGAATAAAGAGAATCAACACCCATGGTCATTATAGGGCTTTCCCTACTAAGCAAGCCAATACATATGGTGTTGGAGTTGAGTATATCATGGCCATTTTAGGGCATATGACCCAGATTATATCTAATACCCCTGTATATGTGGAGTAACATGATGTTCTAGGACATTATACACCTATGTTAGATCATTTAATACAAAAATGTCTCCATATTTTAGTGTAAATTATAATCCAGTGATATTCTTAAAATGGATTAAGTCTCTTTAAAATATATCTCTATAATTAGGATGAAATAAAAGGGAAAATGTTATACTAACTATTTATTATCTCAAATATAATGTTGTTAAATGGTGTATATTTATCCATAAAACTAAGTTTGAATAAGAAATAGAACATACGAAATAGAGAAATTATGATGTAATATTCTTTCATAAATATTTCAATTTTCATCAATGAACGAAAATGATGAGAAATTATATCAGCTTAAAGAGAAAGTATAAATAATGTGTTTTGGTGTATGAGGCTATGTTTACAATAGATTTCAAATTTTCTATGGATTACATACATAATTTAATGATAAATATTGACCATTTATTTGATGTTCTTAATCCAAAAAACCAGAGGGCATTGTTTTCTCAAACTTTTTCATCATATGATGAAATAGTATTATGATCCATAAAAATAGAGAAAGAATTTTTTAGATCCTATATCGTCAATGAAAATTAAGAGACAAAAAGGTTTGTTGAGAACCAATAATAAGGTAAAGAATAAAATAAAATGAAGGTAACAAGTAAATTAATATCATTTGAATATTGTTAAAAAAACATCCCAGAACATATTTGAAGTGCATGAGAGTTTGTTATAATTGAAAAGATAACGGTCAAATGGTTAATGAATTCAAGGGGAAGAAATAAACCAATACTATCTAGTTATTAAAATATTGAAAAATGTATAATTATTCACACAAATGTATCAATCATTAATGAAACCTACCATAGAGGAGGACATGGGGGTAAGGAAAATCATATACATTCACTAAAAGTAAGTTTGAAGTTCATAAAGATGTAGTAACATGTACATTAATCTTAGCCTCAAATTTTTCCAATGATTTATTTGATTCTAGATCTACAAACTATTTTTTATATTTTAGGTTTTATAATAAAATTATATATTTCCCCTTCACCTTTTGAAGGGAGTTATTTGTCAAAACTCATAGTGGAAATCTCACTACAACAAATATTTGTGAGTCAGTTCCCATTATGACACACAAACATGCCCTATTTATATACTTGATTATTATAAATATGGTTAATTTTGATATAATACTTGGTATGGATTGGAATTCAAAATATAATGAAAATAGTTATTTCTAAGAGAAAGAAATTTTGACTCGGGATAAAGATGTAGAATTAATTATCTTTAGCGGGAAGACATCATCATCTGATTCATATCTAGATCCCCCCACATTAGTTATTTTAAATTATATTCCTGGAGAACATTAAAAGACTAAGATCTATTAATTGATAGGGTAATATTAAAATTGAGTATATTTATATATTGTACTTGAATACATTGATGTATTTCCTAAGGAATTACTTAGACTTCCACCAGAGTGATAAGTTGAGTTTTCCATTGATTTAATTGATGCTGCAAGACCTATATCAAAGAATACCTAAAGCATTTTCATTGTGTAATTCTTCGATTTGACTAAATAAATACAATATTTTTGTGAAATGGGATTTATACACCCTAGTGAATCACCATGGAGAGGCCATTCTCATTTTTTAAAGATGAAATATGGATCTATGAGGTTGTGTATTGATTATAGGGGAATCAATGATATTATTATAATGAATAAGTATCATCTTCCAAGAATTTATTACTTGTTTGAATAAATTTACGGAACTAAATATCTTTCAACAATTGAACTTAGTTTTGAGTATCATAAATTGTGAATAAATAAGGGAGATATTCCAAAGAAAATATTTCATACAAGCTATGTACATTGCAACTTTACAATAATTCTATTTGTATTAGAAAATAAACCCTCCATTTTGATGGATCTAATGAATAAATTATTCATTTAATATTTCAATAATTTTTTGTAGTATTTATTAATTATATCTTTGTGTAATCTATAATATATGAGGATCATTAGAATATATTCTAGATAATTTTGTGGACTCTTTGATAAAATGAGTTATATAATAAATTTATCAAGTTTGAATTATAGATTCAGAAAGGTTATTTTCTTGACCATATAGTCTCCAAGGATGGAATCTCAGTTGATCCTATAAAGATAAAGGTAGTTAAAGAGTGGCCTAAACCAACAAAACATATCTAAGGTATGTAGTTCCCTTGTATTGATAGGTTACTATCAGTGATTTGAGAAATTTTTGTCTATAATTTCTATCTCATTAACTAATCTTACAGATAAAGAGGATATGCTCATATGGAAAAAGTAATATACATAATGTTTAGTATAATTTAATAGGATATTGATGAATACCCTGGTTTTGACACTACCATCAAGAAATGATGGATTTGTGATATATAGTGATGCATCGAATAAGGGACTTGTTTGTGTCCTTATGATGCATGATAAAGTTATTTACAATTCATCAAGGTAGTAAAATACTCATTAAAAGAACTACCATACTCATGATATTTATTTTTCATCCATAATATTTGATTTGCATATATAGAGATATTATCTCAATGGTGAATGATGTGAGATATACATAGACCATAAGAGCCAAAAAAATATATTTTCTCAAAAATAGATTAATATATGGGAAATGAAATAGATTAAGCTAATCGAAGATTATGATTTGTCAGTAAAGTACTACCTAGGGAAGTAAAATAAGGTAGAATATTCATTGTTCGAGAAGGATCATAGTGTCCTAGACAAAATGAGTACAATTAGAGATCTTATGTTCATATATTTAGTTAATATAGATATGGTAATTAGTAGAGAAAGGGGAAACATTACTCCTTTTTAAATTATTTCCAACAATATGTATTAGAAAATATAAATAGTTATCTTCCTGATTATGATAATTTTTAACAGAAAATTAAAGCCTAGAAAGATTGGAAATTGGAAGACTTTATATATGAAGATGGAATTATGAAATTTAGATAAAGTCTATGTGTTCCATTTATTCAGGAGTTGAAATGGAAATTAATTTTTGATTCTTATAGTACTTATTTCTTTGTACACAATGGTATGACCAAGATGTATTGAGATTTGAAGGAACATTTTTAGTGTGATAATATGTAGTGGGAAATTACAAATTTTGTGTCAAGATGTATAAAATGTAAATTGGTTAAGTATGAATGAAAATATCATATATTATTCATGAAAACTATACGATTCAAATGGGGAAATGAGATGATATTACTTTGGAATTTATCACTGTATTACCATATGCTCTAAGAAATAATTATGTAATATGGGTTATTGTTGACCTCCTTACTAAATATTCACATTCTATCATTATAAGTGAATATTATCATCTTGAGCTTCTAAAATGTATCTATATTAATGAAGTTATAATAATTTGTGGTGTATCTATTCCAATTGTGTCTGATCATGATCTTTTATTTATATCAAAATTCTAGAAAATTCATCAGAAATATTTGGATACTGGGATTCACTTGAGCACTACCTATAATCCTTAGATCCATAAATAGTATTAAAATACTATTAAAACTTTAGAAGAAATTTTGAAGTCGTTCTCACTTTAATTTCAATGTATATGTGTTCAGTATTTACCCTTAGTGGGGTTTTACTATAACAATAACTTCAAATAAAGTAATCAAATTTCATTGTATGAAGAATTATATGACAATAGATGTCGTACTCTAACTTTTTGGGATGAAGTTGGTGAAATAAAGCATGTTGGACCAAAATATTTTGATGAAAAAATATATATGTAAAAGACTATTCGAACCCATATTAAGGAATATCAAAGTTAGAAAAAGAGTTATTTTGATAACTAATGTAAATATTTGGAAATTCAAGTGGTAGATCACTTATTCTTGAAAGTATCTATATGGAATATTTTTATATTGTTTAATAAGAAAGGAAAAACTAACCACAATGTGGTTTATTGTCTTGAAATGACACTAAGCCACTCTAAATTAAAGGATGTGTTCTATGTCTCATTATTGAGGAACCACATACCAGACACAATTAATGTGGTCACCTATGAGGAAATATAATTAGAACCTAATTTTTCTTACTTTGATGATACTATCTAGATATTAGACACTAGATAATATATGTAATTTTTTCTATTTGACCTTGTTAATGATATTTATATTATTTTTTGTAATGGGAATTACAAAATGTTATTATCTTGCATTTTTACATCATTTATATGTTCACATCAGGGTAATGATATATTATGTAAGAATAGAATATATTATTTTTAACATAATTAATTTATTTTTATAATGGTAATTTATTTATAATTTTTAGTTATTTAATAATTATATTAAATGTATACACAACACTAACGTAGTTTTTATTCAAATAATAGAAAAATAAAATAAATGATTCTAGAAATATTTAAAGTAATACAATTTGTATGAATTACCTTGTCTAAATATTTTTATAGATATATATAACATATTAGTGATATTTTAAAAAACTATAATTGAATTTAATATTTTTGTTGATGTTTTTAAATTCAAATTAAATGAATAGTGTCTAAAATGACATTACTGATATTTTATGAAAATAGTATTTTATTAAATTGATTAATAAACAAAAAAATATTGAATAAGGACAAAAGGGATAATATTTGGTCAAAAATGTTACCCCTTATCCATTTATGTTCCATTTTTTACATTATAAGCAAAATTATAACCCTGTAATATTTAATAAGTCGTTACCATGAGAGACTAAATTTTCTTTATTGAGGGGTTAAACCAAAATGTTAAGTTAAAACTAATACCATACCTATATATATTCCTTTTATTATTTTTCTTCTAATCTATTGGAATTTGGAATCATTTTTCTTGAGAGTGACTTAATTATATTTTAATTTTTTAGAAATTCTAAGTGCATCATTTCCCTCCCTTATAAAATGAATCCCAATTATCTCAATTATTTACATCACTTTGACCCATATAGATTCACGGAAACAAGATATTTTTTTTCTAAAATTTCTTATCCAATTTATAGAAGTTTTTTTGAAAACTCTAATAGAAGGTCTATTAAGGGGAGATCTAAAGGAAGTCTACCTAAGAACAAGTAATCATATTTTTCCACCATTTCCAATTTGTTTTTTATTTAACGTCCCCTAAATATAATATTAACATTATAAAATAATAAATATAGTGTCTTAAGTATACTTATATGTAATTATGAATATTGTTCAACCATTTTCCAACTCTTTTTCATCTTACGAAAAGAGAAAATATCACTCATGCATACATTTGGCTTACTATCTCCACATAGCGGTGTAAATAGTTTTACAAAACTCATAACTTAGATAGTTTTAAATATGGAACAAATGAATATATATGATATTTATGACATAAAAATTCTTTATTTACCTTCTTACCTTCCAATATCTTTGAAAAAAATAACATCGCTCGTGCCTAAGTGTGGACTACCACCCCCATAAAGAGATGTAATCTATTTCTCATTTATTCCTTACATGGATAATAATAAATATATTTAATGGGTATATATAATATTTATATGATTCTTAAAATTATGGATATTATGAAACCAAAATAAAAGTACAAGAATCAAAACTTTAATTACAAAACATGCATAAGAAAATAAATTAGTTAACACCCAACACACTGATAATAATGAATGATTATTGATGAACGAGTGATAATATATTTTAAGGGGATCATAAATTATTATAAAAATATTAATATGGTTCTATTATAGATTAATAATGTAACGACCAAATTTTTTTAATAAACCTTGTTTCCTAATTTTGTGTGTCATTTTTTTATACTCAACAAAACAGTTTCATTTGATAACATGAGTATAATTAAAATGAGACCGTTGGGTTTCGACTGTTATATGACTGTTAGTTAGTATGACTGTTGGAAACTAAATGTTGCGACTATTGTCTCTAAATAGAAGTGATCTTGGTTAATGAATATAGAAGGAAGATTCGATGGCCTCATCCAATAGTCTCGGGCCAATCGAAGCCCATCTAAAGAACTTGGGAAGGAGGTAGCACCACTGTGTTTTGTTCTAGACCAAACCCAAGATGAACTTTATCATGTGAAGCTAGAACGAAATCGCCTTCGCGAGAAGTTCAAACTGATAGAAATTACTACTCGTGTAATGTTGGCCGAGCCTCCCTCAGATTCTCTCACCATAGCACACCCTACACTTAGGTCCTATGCTGTGGTTATAAGGGCCTATGTAAGGAGACCATAACTGCTTTGTGTAATACGTTGTGATAAATAAAATTGTGTTTTCTTCTTATGATGAAGTTTGTGAATTTTCAAATGTCCGGATAAATATAGTATGCATATTTTTTGAATTCTAGAAAAAGGATATTTGAAAATATTTATATAAACCTTAAATAATTAATTATGTGTAACGATTTTCAATAAATGGTCTTCTATAATTATGTTCAGCAAGAGATTTAGAGTCTAATAAGATCAACTTGATTTTTAATGAATAGTAAATTATTAAAAGTTATTTTATTCTTAGGATTAGTAATGTGACCAAATGGATTAGTAATATCAGTTAAAGAAAGTATTAATATAATCTAGGCACCTTGATTTAGTAATGTGATTCAATAAAATAGATAAATAACGGTTTCAGAAATTATTAGTCAAGTATCTATTTTTTTGGGTGAATAGTGTTTTTTAATTAAAAATTAAATTAAAAATATTTAGAAAATTATTTTTATAAAATGGAGTTCATTTTTGAACTCATTGCATCGATATTATGTTAAGGTAATTTTTGGGTTTTTTCCTAAAAAAATGAATTTTTGATGAATAGTGTATTTATTTAAAAATTAAATTAAAAATATTTAGAAAATTATTTTCATAAAATGGAGTTCATTTTTCAAATCAGAGCATCGATATTTGGTTAAGGTGAAATTTTGGGATTTTTCTGAGAAAGTTGAATTTTTGGTGAATAGTGAAAATACATTTTTTAAGTTACATGTGTTTAATGACATCATTAAATGATGTATTAGGTATGTAATCAATATGGTCGAATTATGAATAGTAATATAAGGTATGAGGTTTCCCAAGTGGCCCATACCATGGTAAAATACCATGGGAAAGCCCATGGTTTTGCGAAAACCACCAATGAGGTGTCCCTTGGCCATTAATGCTTTGTCCCCTCACTTTTCCTATAAATACCCACCCTTTAATCCTTTAGTTTTCACTCCCAACTCTCTCCCAATGAAGATATGTTCTCATTACCTCCAAAGGAGTCCTCCCAAGGTGCCTCCATGCCCTCAAGTTCCCAACCATCGAGTTTTAAGAGTTACGTTTTAAGGCAAAGGATCCAACCTCTCTCTTTCTTTTCAAATACTCTCTTTTAAGTCATTTCTTTTATGCTCCAAGTTCTTATGTTAGAGGATGTTATTTTATATTACTATTACTTAAATTTTCATTTTCATATGATGGGAGATCCCCTATTACTCTCATCATTTCGTTTTATGAATGTTTAAGTGGCGCCGTTAGGCTGCCGAAATTTTTGTAAAGGATATTTTCACACTTCTCATTTTCAAGTTCTATTTTCATGTCAAGTCTTTCAAATTTATTTTTATTATGTTGGGGGTATTATATCTATATCTATCATACTGATATTTTATGTTCATATTATGAGATACCCTATTTGATCTTGTCAATTCATTTTTTTGATGTTTAAGTGAAGCCGTTAGGCTGTCGAATTTTTAAGGGATTCTTTCACTCTTCTCATTTT
Source organism: Viscum album (assembly GCA_963277665.1). Lineage (NCBI taxonomy): Eukaryota > Viridiplantae > Streptophyta > Magnoliopsida > Santalales > Viscaceae > Viscum > Viscum album. The sequence continues at coordinate 529,469,484 of OY728150.1, forward strand.
CAAGTTCTATTTTCTTGTCAAGACCTTCAAGTTAATTTTTATTATGTAGGGGTATGATCTCTATATCTATAATACTTATCTTTTAGGTTCATATTATTAGAGACCCTATTTGATCTCATCAATTCATTTTTTTGAAGTTTAAGTGACGCCGTTAGGCTGCCGAATTTTCATAAGAGAAATTTTATATTTGTCTTCCTTTCATGTTCTTCAATTCATCTGGTATATCTTTCAAATTTCATTACCATGTTCTTAAATCCTTTATATTATGTCCCCCCTACTATTTTATGGATCATTTATGAGTGGGTGACCCATGTCCCCTCTCTTTTCAATGTTTTCTAAAACCCTACAACATATAAGTTATGCTGCCGAATTTCCGTTTCAAAATGTCTCTCTCTTTTTCTCAAATTCAATTATTTTATTAAGTGAATACTCAAAGCTCTTTAACGTAAATGGGTATTCACATATATACCAAAATTTTCTATTTTAAATTCTGGGATTTACATAGATGAGACCCACTTTACTTTTTCTTGGGTTTAAAGTGACATAAAGATCATGTCTTTAAAGAAGTTTTTAAAACGTTATGATTATGAAATAAAACCCTTTTATTTTTTTCTATATGAGTTATTATTGAAATTTTTTATGATGATATATGTGGCTCACATGATAATAAAGGAAAATTTAAGGGTGCACCCTAATAGCGCTCCAATGCATTGGGTAAAGACTTAATCTCTAGAGATGACCATTTTTAACGATTTCTTGGTGAATAACCTTGGTAATTATTAATGAAAATTTGGGGATAGACCTTGGTGAAACGAAAATGATTGTCTAAGTTAAATGTTGTAGCAATATCTTCATGTTATTAAATACCTTTTTTTTATTATGATATGCCTCATAATTTCTTTCTCATGCCTTAAATTTCTTTTTCATGACTTTATTGATGTATCTCAAGTTCAAATGTAAAATGTTTCCCTTGTTTCCCTTACAGGGCCTTCTGCTCACCCTTTCCTTTTATGTATGATCCAAGGTTCTAATATGCTGTAATGAACATAGGATGAACAAATGATGAAGCCTTCAAGTGTTTAAGAAGAATTTTTTATGTCATTTTCATGTATTAAGCTTTTGGTTTCCAAGATACTAAACCTTAAAGATCTTCGGTTTTGTATAATGTAATGAATGTTTATGTGATAAAAATGCGGGATGTTATAAATAACTTGTTAAAAACCATTATATTGTATGTTAAATCGTGTTCAACTAATGGAAAACATGAGGTAAGGGATTTTGTCACAATTTCCACTCCATTGAGACACATTGGTTATTATATACCTATTTACATTAATTTGGTGTATATACTACCCTTTTAAAGTATTTAACATGAATATATACCAAGAAACACTCAGTCAGAGGCAAGCCTCTGACCATTTATTAATAAAAGAAAAGGCATACAGTAGATCCAAAAAGTATGAAACAACTACATATCAAAGAAATCGTACTCTTCACACCCCTTTTAGCAATTATACCCTTGGCATTGTCTGTCTCCCACTCCGAGCTTTCAAAATGTTTAAGAACCTTGGCATATTTCCTTAGAAGATTCATCTTCTCCATGGCTAGAAATTCCTTTGAAGAATGCATAGCCCAAATATCCTTCCCAATAGAATCTCTCATAGACACTGACCTTGTAAGGTAAGAATAATCCTTCTTCACTCTTAGCCTTGGTGGGGTAGTCCTAGAACCTTCATCCCCATGCGCCTGCATCTTCCCGCTCTAAACAACATCACTGTAGGAAGGTAGTTTCATGCCACGACCCTTATCCTTGTCACTGTCCAAGACGTCACCCCACTCGCCCAAGATTTTCACCTCCTTATAACAATCCTTCAAACCACAGTCCTACTAAACTTTATTGTCAACATCAACTATATCAAGGCATTGATGATGATCCATCGTGTCCAACGTGCCTTCCCTGGTTGAAACATCCATTGGGTCAATCCCAATATGTAATATGCCCCCTTCCTACCTCACAACAGGATCCTTTGCATAAACTTCCTCCACATTCTTCAGTTCAAGGAGACCTGAAACCAAGTGCTCCTCCACCACTGTGTATCCAGTATTACCACTCATAGGTAACAAGTCATTTATGACTCTTAGAACCTCTTGCACATCAGCCAAAGAAGCATATGATATTTCTTTCTCATGTAGTTTATATTTTTTACCTGATCATGTTCTCATCAGTTCTGGTAAATTCAAAAAGTCCTTGTGGCCTCTCCCCTTCTTCAGATTATGGGTCATCCCCTCCTCATGACCCTTATATGCTCTAGAATCATCCTCAGACTCCACAGCTTTAATTGTTCCTCCTTTGAATTCATAGGGAGACTCTTGAATAGTTTCCTCATTAGCTAAACACACAAAAGGAATATTGGTCTGAACACCATCACAGTCCAATCCATTTCCTACTGATTGTTGAACAGATCCTGAAGTGGAAACACTTTGAGTTGAGTTAGTTTGGGGTATTATCTCCAGCCCCCCCGTCTAGGCCACAACCTCCTTCCCAGAAAAATTCCCAATTGCAGATTGATGATGTCGCGAAGGTGGGTTATCAGATCGTTGTTCCACAGTTTTACCATTGTTCCTATCCCTCAGATCCTTCTTAATTTGATAAAAAATCCTCGATACAGTGGGTACATCAAACTGTCCTGCTACTGTTTTCCTCTGCACCACCTTGCTCGCTGGATGAACCGATTGATTAATATATTCTTCATTCATCACCTGCACTGGGACCTTCCTCTGAAGTGCATCCCATCTACAATTGACATCCGAATAACCCAAGGTGTTATAATTTTAGTGTTACCATAGAGGTAAGACTTTATTTAAAAATATCATTTTTTTTGGATTTCTCTTATTTACATTGAAGAAATCTTATAATATATCCTTTATAAAATCAATTGAGTTTTTATCTAATTTATATTTAAGGAGTTTCTATGTTTTATTACAAATTTTCATCTTATTAATACTTTAATTAAGAAAACAAATATTTAAAATAACATCTAATCTTATTTATCTTTGACCAGGTACATTTTTATTCCATGTCCATATTTATGAAAATTATTTTAAAAAGGGAATTTTTATTTACATAATGGATATTTTATGTTATCCTCGAATTTTAATAGTTTTTAATGGAATACTTATAGTTTTTTATAAAATGATTATTTTTAAATTTCTTTACAAAAATTCAAAATTATCATTTTAAACACATCCAATGTTGATGTATTTTCCCACCACCATAACTATTTTATGATTTTAGCTTCTTCTACAAGTTATAAATGGTTGTAGGAGGAAAAATATTTATAATAGATTATATTTATATTTCAATTCCTTTTTTTTTATTTCTCTAAAGTACATGATTTTATTATAAAACCAATACTTTTTATGTGTTGATGATTTTATTTTATCTCTTATAAATTTTGTGGCCGTTAACTTTCTATTGAAAAATTCATTTTTTGTGATCATTGAAAATTATATTTATCTTAAATATCCATATTATTTGTATTAAGGGTATTATTATTTCCTAAAAAGTAAACCATTTCTATAAATGGGGGTTTACATTGCAAGTTATTTGATCGTACTGGGTAAATATTGATATTTTGTATTATTTAATCAATATGTAAATTTATAGACAAGGCATATTTTTTATGAATTAAATTGATAATTAAATATATGATAAATTAATTGGGAATATAGTGATAAGTGGGGCCCAAAATTATATAACCCATTGATGCATAGATAAGTCTCATGAGATAAATCAGATTTCCAAATTAAATAGTTTATGGGTGCATGGATACCGATAGTTTAACCTGTATTGTCCCAAGGTATTGAAACCAATGATATCATTATTTCTGAAATCCTAACATCAAATAGTGTGTATTTCATTTATTGAGAATTAAATCCTTATTATACATTATATTATTACATTTTATATTATCTATAGATGGATTTCTTGCTCAAGTCATTGATTAAATGGAATGTGTTTTTATTTATTTATCATGACATATTGATTAAGAATTATTTACATGTAATAGATTCCATTTTATATAACCCTTATTTAGTGTTTGAAATAATCCTTTTATTCTATCCTTTCCCCAGGATATGAAGTTGAAATATTTGAATGAGTTTCTGGGATATCTAAAATTTATTTTTTTGTTATATATTTTCTTTCAAATATAAACTGGAAATCATGTATATGTCTATTTTTATAAGTCTAAATAATAGATCATTCATTTGAGTTTTTATCCCTTGTATATATGAATGTTTAATAATATATACACTGGATCATGGTTTCTAGAGTTAGGGTTTCGACACATACAACTAATAGTATCAATATTAAGGCATCCACTATCTGAACCTACTGACCATGATGCTATCATCTATTATAAGCATGACTGTATAATAAATTAAACTAAAAAACATGAAAAAAATCAGAATTTTGATTTTAGTTAATTTATTCACCAATAATTATTTATTTTGAAAAAAATAAAATAAGTTATTATTAAAATTTTAACTGACCAAAACATATTTCCCAATAGTCTCTCAATAATTTTATTTCCTTTAAAAAAATTTCAAAACCATTTTCTAAATATTAAATTTTTAAAATTAATTATTTGACACATATTAGAATTTATAAAATTTTTAGTTTATTCTATATGATTGATTTGATACATGAACCTAAAAACTCTTTCCACCTTAGTCTATGAGTAAAAATATAAATAACAAATCAACTAGGAACATAATTTTTTTAGAAACCTTAATTATAAGAATTCAAAGTAATATCAACAATATATTATCCCTTAAAACATGGGATTCCACCATAAAAGTGTTCAGTACACAAAATAACAGTGTTTCCCTTGTCTCTGACAACTTTTAGATTTACTAACCAAGTCAAAAAATAGTAAAAAAATTAAAAAAGGTTCTAATATCATTTTGTAGTACACCAAGTTGGAAACCTAACCATTTTATCATTCTAGAGGAACTATATGAACTTGAGCATGATTCCCCTTAAGTGAAAGGATATAAAATAAAATTTGAGAGTCTATAAACAAACCGGGGAGAATATAATATTGTTAGAATAATATATAATAACAAAAAAATAACATAATTTTGAAAAAATATCAGAGTAATTTATGGTATACTAGGTAAATAGAAACCGTAAATATCAAATAAAAACAAAATTCTATAAAATAATTTTTACCATATCAAACATACACATATATAAAAGATGATCACTCATAAGGTTGACCACATACTAAAATTAAAAAAATTCTGAATTACACATGGATATATCACTACCCAAATTAGAATCCCCCTTGGTCCTTCTCCTAAAATATTTCAAGCTAATATAACCAAATCTTCTACACAATATGTTGTATGAAAGTAAAACATGAGAACTACATGGATTTCAGGGTTACCATGAAGAGTTTGGGGAAAAACCAATTATATCACCCCTAACATGGTTCCTTATATATTCCATAATATATATTTTATGGATATATAAGAAGCATTAATAAGTAACACACTTAAAATCATGTAAGGCCAGCGTGTCTAAATTCAAGACACCCAAACAGCTAACCCTATCTACTCTAGAAAATCATATTTTTTTCTATCATAGTCATAGGACATAGTATGCTCATGGGGGAAAAAATTAATAAAGTAAGAAACATGAACAAAGGAAATCAAGAACCTCTCTCAGTGGACCTTTGAAAAGTGTATATCTAGGGATTATATCTCAATTTACCCTATGAAACAACATCTATTGGGGTAATCTATTTATGATATCTAGACTAAATAATAATAAGAAAACTATTTTCAATGATTTATCTAGTACTAAGGAATTATAAACTCTTGGGGTTTGTAAATCCTGCCACTGATTCCCAGTTCCAATGTCAATCCCCATCCTGAACGTCCATGTCACCATCAATCTGGAAAATTAATAAAACATCATGGTAAATGAAATCACAGAGCCATACTCATGTAGTATAGAATCCCATAATTATCTCATATATCTCATTGGTCCTTATAGAAATCAGGAGAATGTGAGAACATGGGTGTTATAACTATACACCCCAATCCAAAGGTGCTTGGACAGAACCACATCACCATATCAATGAAAAGGTTCAGGACACATATACAAGAATGGAAGATGTATCGCATGATTGATTTAGATAGTCCTAGACCCACAATAAGGGTAATGCATGTAAAAATCCTAAACATTACCAACCATTCTAATCCCACTATAAATAGTAATCTTAAGAATGACTTGTAACTAGTAATCAAACCATAATGATTTCTAAACCCTCACGACACTACCAAATATATATTCCATACATCCCACTCATATATAATAATATCCTTATACTAGGGCACTCAAAGGTCATATTTAGATATATGAAATACTACCTTTATCTTAAGTTATGCATTTCCCCATTGTATTGCAGAATACCTTATCTATCACTACTATAACTGAAAATATAATAAAAGTACCCAAAAATACCCTTTGGTTCCTTAAAAATTTACTGTCTATATCAAATATTACACCATAAACTCTGTCCAACCAAATACCAAAGAATTTATCCCATTAATATCTGGCTCACCTTAAGGTACCCATGCTCTATGAACTATCCATGTTAATCCTACATCATACCTATTTAGATTATTTAGGGTTTGCTGACACTGAGAGGGGTGTGTGAATCATTGTTGATGACTTATTAATCAATTTAAACCTTTATCCATATCTATCTCAACACTTATTTACCGAATGGATATCACTCTCTAAACTCTCACCTGGTTTTAATTCAACTATATAGAAAGGTAAACTATTCAACCTAAAAAACTAAATATGATAATGGGGTTCACCTCAAATTTGGATAACTACACCCTTGATGTTTCATGCTTTTTATCATGCACACACACACACACAATTAATGATTTGTTATCAAGATAGAACTTTGGAAATGATAACACCTTGACATTGTAATTTTTTTGAACCCACAAGATATTCTTACAAGAACCCACTTACGCTGTATTAATTCATGATTTTTATAATATCACCTCGATGTTGATCAGTAATAAATTCACGTGTTCCTCAATGATAAGATGAATTTAAATCACTTCCCTAAAGTGTAGCAATATCCAGGGAGACCTCCTACACCTATATTCTTGACGATATAAAGGTATCATAGGCTTGGTTCTCAATGTCTTCTTCAATATTTTAGATAATATGAAATAATCAAGGATTTTATTCTTCACTCTTTATTTTTTGATGAAAAGGAATATTCTTCTTTTTAATAGTATAAGATAATATCTTAGCTTCAAAAAAATATATTTAGGTTAACAATGTCATCAGTTCCCTCTAAATCTCCATATATATATAATCATAGGTTAAAATATTGCACGTTTCACTTCATCATCATCATATTCTCATTTATTTTCTATGAAAATATGTAAATATATTTTCCAAAATTCATGGTACTTTAAATATTCTGAAATTGATAGCATTCAATACATTAGTGTCTTTGTCCTTTAAGACTCATTTAAAACTAATTACAGAAAATCCATTTTAAATTCAGCTTAATACTCCAAATTTTAATTATAAAAATTAATAAGAATGCATCATGGTATTATTTATAGTCAAATTATCTATAAATACCACGTGCACAATAAAATTTATAACAAAATGAAGATATAAAATGAATAAGTTATGCCTATACTTACAAAAATCTCTCAAAATAAATAGAAATCTTTGGCTCAACATTATCCTTAGATTGCTTCACCATATGGTATGACTCTATATGGTGTGGATATAATGATTTACCATTGTTTATCACAGTTTTTTTTCATATTTAATCCATGATAATTTAAATTATCACTATTATTTTCATGAACTAATCCTTTTAGGAACCCTTATCATGCCTACAGTGATGATCAAAGTGACCCCAAAATCTCACATCTAATAGGCACCATATTGTAGGATAACAATTTTTTTTAAAACATACATATAGAAGGAATGTCTCTCTTAAATCTAAGGAAGAATAAATAAAAACCTTTATAAATTATGTTATATAAATAAAAAATTTCCCAAATTATCCCAATATGCTTAGATATGTATAAAAAATAAAAAACTAAATGATAAAATACCAATAAATTCCTAGGAAGGAACTCAAAATTAAATCTCTAACTCCAAACTAGTAATGCCTATATCGATCACAAAACAATCCATATAAACCTGAAATGAAGTTTATAAATTTTTGGGTGATAACAACATGCATACTCAGTTGTATCATACACAATACCTCTTATTCTAGTGTTGAAATAGAATAATAATACACAAGTGAACAAATAGTATAACTAAAATGCACTAATCAGGTCAAATTAAACCTAAACTCACTATGAATCGCTCACTAAATATATAATCTAGTCATAGTAAAATAACATTGAATAATATTATATAATGATACCCCATAATCACTTCCCCACTAGTTTGTTACACCCTCCAAAACATAAAACAACACGTTCCCCCAATACATTTTAGATTAATTCCATAACACACCATGTATCATATAAAAATACATATACAGTATTGTACGGAATCATAAAAATGAAGTACATCAACCTCGTTCCCTCATTATACCATGAATAAACCATATATCAATACCATTTAATGTTATCTGGTTCGCCTATAATGTCATTATCACTAATATGGTGTTGGGTTTTTTGGTAGATCTCATACCAATCCCCACACTAATACAACATACAGTCTTCTAGTACACCATACACCTTAGTAATATGATTTTACCATCTTGAAACCATCAAAAACCATATTACACTTAGAAGGGAGAGCAGGGAAGTGGTATTAGTCAACCATCCATTACCTCACCACCCTAAATGTTAACACATTTAGTAACCAAGCATGTTGGGTATCAGCATGAGAATTTTACTCAGGTGGATAAATTAATGTAATAAAAAGAAAATAAATGTATTATTATAGCCACACACGAGCATAACCTGATAGGGTCACACAAAAACGGCACTAATACACCCCCAAATAGTAGTACACTACTGCTACATCATGCTACCTTCACTACCACCCATGAAAACACAACCAAGCCCATATACCATGGAAACAAAACATAATAAATGTGTAATTTCTAGTTAATCAATCCATTATTCCATTTCTATATTTTCCACTTATAGACCAATTTATTTCATTATGAAATTCAATTCCATGTTTATTGAAAAAGAAATTCTAGCTAATACCCACAATGACTCGTACCACTACCCGTCAGTGTTTGATTTATAGAAATGAATATATTAAAATCTATTCAAATACATTTTGAATTAATCATTTAAAACTACATTTTATACCACTGGAAAACTACCAAATGATCCCACATCAACCAACTAATTTATCTACCATAACAACCCACTTGTTGCATTTTTCCAACCATGGAAAGGAAACTATATAACCATTTCATAATCCATAACCTTAACCATATGAAAATATACCACACTTATTATATTCTACATCACTCAGTATATGAACCATAAAAACAACCCTATAACAATTCTACAAACATAGATATATCAAAATTCTCCACTACAACAAATAATAATAATTTCAATTTTTAGTACCACCACATAAACCATATTCAAACAATATTTTATATCAATTTCACCATTCCAGATAATTATTTCATTAAAATATTTTAATGATTAGAATTTTAAGGATGGTGATTACCATAATCAATTCACATCATCAATACACAAGCCTCTACAACATTGATTTTTTAGTAATCATAGTAAATAAGCACCAAGTGTTATAATAATATCATGAAATAAGGTAAACACATTTGAATCATTCCATTCTTATGAATTTTCATTAGTATTGGTTTATTATCTCAATTAATCCAATTTTTAGTTCAATAAAAGGGAAAAAAAGAAATTAACCCCCACAATTACACTCAAGGAAGAGATTTATTGATTTATATACCTTAATTGAAACATTTATAATGACAGCACAAATAAAATTCAAGGTAGATAAAATATTTTGGACCAAACCACATAAAGGGAACCTTAGTAACATTTAAAAAAACCGTAACAGTCATAAAATCACCAAAAAATCACTTGAATGGACTATTACTATAACTAAAATATTATATGGGTGCTGATATAGAAGAAACAAGATGAAAAATGGAAATATATTACATTATTGTCATGACCCGGCTTCATCAAGATGAGGTAAGTGATAATAGAGTTCCAAACCCTTACTTACTCAAGAAGAACATTAGATAATGACCCATGATTCCCACCTTCAGTAGGCCCTGTGGTGGCTACTAGAACCAAGGGAATGAAATCTCACATAGTATGGAAAGAATCACCTTTTTTTAAGAATGATCAGGAGATAAGGTGGTAAATACAAACAACTCCAGACACTAAAGTAAAAAATAAAAATTGAAATCCATTCCCACATGCATGTTAAATTGTGAAAATAATACAAAGTAGAAGAAAACTCTGAAGGAGAGTACCAAAATAAAAGTAAAAGAGGAAACAACAACTATCCCGACACCTGAGCTAGTAACGTCTGGCATGGTACTCAATATCCTCTGAGAAACTTGAATATAGTTTTATATATGTAGGACACATATACATGTATAATCAGTAGGGAAACCAAGATATCTCGTGAACAAGTGGGGAGACATTCTAATGCCCCATGAGAAATAAAGGTAATCAAAATAACTAGCAAGGAAAACTATCCACCCAGCCTCACCAAGGCACACTCCCAAAATAATTCAAGTTAGGTAAATTAATAATAACACCACATAGATATTTGGGTACCCTACACCACTTTCCCATAGGTTATTAGGATATACAATGAAACATAACTCCCCCACAAATCCCAATGCTTCCCCTAAAAACTCTATATGGGTCATCCCAACCACACATTTATCCCGCCCGCAAAAACCTGGGACACTACAACCACACATCCTTCTCGCAAACACTTGGGCCATCACAACCACCCTTCCTATCCATAGACACCTAGTCCACCACAACCACACTTCCATCCTGTAGAATCTTGGGACTCATTATGAAGACACTTGGAAAACTAACCTACACACACACACCTGGGAAAACCCACCATAACAAATCCTACCTAAATAGTATTGGGCTATAATAAACCTCAGGCATTCACATTCTGACCGAATAACTCGAGATGTCTGGGAGAGGGAACAAAAATGAGAAAATAACCATCCACACACAGTAATTTTGGGTAAAATACCCTCCCCCAAGTATTGGGTGTGTTCGGCGCAAATTTTTCAACTGGGTGGGGTGAGCTTAAAAATAAAGGAAAAATACAAGATATATTGTTATACAAGTGCTCAACGCATCCTATAGATTTTAAACAAAAGGTCCAAGCAACTTCTACCACACTTCTACCTTGAGGGTATACACACAATAGTTTATTTGATTCTCCCCATTCACATTATTACATTCAAATAGTTCTAGTTAAATTTTTCTTCACTACTGGGAAATTAACAGGAATAACTACATGCCAAAGTAATAACTGAAATAAAAATAGCCAAGCAGGCATTTAAGAATTCACACCCAATTCTCTTATGAATAATAACATCAAAGTGGGATCTAGAACATTTACCATTGGCTCTACATGAACTCCAATTCACAAACCATCAACCTCTTAACTAGATAATCCATTCCCATCCACATCACCCATGAATCATCAAATCGAACAACCATTCATATCACTAAAAGAAAGTAAGAAAGTTTTCAGATTCAACCAAAACCATTTATTATGTTCCTTATTTTGGTTTGGTTATCTGGGGTGACAACACAAGGTTTATTATTCATCAGACATCCACTTAATCAATAATTATTACTTGATTAATCATTTTCCGTGTTACAGTCATTCAATCACAAGATCATATATAAAAATATAGCTTCATTAGTGTGCAAGAAAGGACGACCAATGACCATGATTTTAAGTGGACATGAGTCTATAAAATTCAAAACATAATAACCAAGGTAAAATTCAACAACATCATCATCTTTCCCATCCTTTCATTATCTAAGTCCTTTATCATCTTCATTAAAGATTGTTTCCACTATGTCCTAAGGGGACATTATCATACCCCCCTGTATGATTCACAGCAAAGAGAGACAAAGTAAGAACCCTACTTGGCTGATCAAGGATTGAAGTTTTTTCCTTATTCTAAGAAATGGGGTTGCTGGATAGGAAACTACAAGAAGAACTGAAAAAAGGGATCTCACACAGGAATGACTCATCTCTGAAAGAGGGACTCAAAGAACACAAAAGGGAACAAAAGAGATGAAGGAAGAAGAAGATCTTGGTTTGATAAAAGGCATGATCCTAGTGTTACGGGATGTGAAATATCAAAGTTATTGAAAATCTGATCGTGGTTTTACCATACGGATGGGAGATTGCATATGTTGGAATTAATTGAGATTTAATAATTCCCTTAAAGACATTGAGATAGACCATCACACAATGGAGAGTTGATTGCTTACATTTAAACTGAGAAATATATAGAACAAGGGCATAGTTGGAAGTGTGGAGAAGGCTGTGAAACTGATTAAAAAGACCACACATTTCGGTATGTCAAGGGTCGCCCCACCCTTATGGGATTTAAGAAATCCTTTAACAGCCTTAAAATGGTTATAAAACACTTTGAAAGAGGTATAAAAACTTAAATGAGACATTATAGGAGGGAAACTGGAAAGAAAACCTGACACCCCATGGTGGCACCATCTGGGTGCGACACCGATTGGTGAGACCGATCTGTGGCTCCAATAAATGACACCATGGTGACACCTTGACACTGATACTGACACCATCAAATACCAGAATTTTACAGAGTAATGGACCTGGAGGGTCCATGCCATTACATTAGATACCTCACAAACTATTCTCATCCTTGAGAACTTAATAGTAAACCCAAAGAAAAGAGAGGGGGTCTGAACAAACAACTAGTAAGATACCTCTCAGTGAAAAACCACCATGAGTTTCTCAAAAGCTGTAACAAAACCTCTAAATCCAAGAACATATCCTAATAGCTATCACCCCAAACATCCATACAAACATCAAATATCACACTGTCCCGAAACATGGATTAGGGAGTTCTTTCCTCCATGTCAAGAAACTATTTGATTTGGGAAGCACTAACTCACCCGCACGAGTTTAATCACAACCGCACTAATGCATCTTGATCAAGAATTACATTCTACCTTCACCACATGTTGGGACTCTTCATAAATATTCATAGAGTATAGGAAAAAACCCATATCATACCCAAACAAGGTCATGAATTACATCACAGAAAATCAAAAAATTAGAAACATCAAAGAGAACTCAAAACAACAACTCAAAATAGCTATGGGTACTAGGCACACATCTGTGATTCTCACTCTTACGTACTCTCCCTGAGGCCACCATGCCTCCACAACATGAGAACCAAAGGAATGGCCCATCCGTGAAGCACCCTCTCTTTAAGATCCTTGATTATTACCTATTTCTCTATGAAAATCACGTCACCCTCGACATCCAACTCTCCCTAGTCAATGACATGGGAGTCATCGTGTAGGTACTGATGAAGTTGGGAGACGTGGAATTTTTTTTGGATCTTCTCTAATTGAGGTGGCAATGCTAGTTTATATTCCACCTCACTAACTCACCCCAAAACATCGAAAGGCCAGATGATCCTAGGAGAGACATTTCTCCAATTACTGAACCTTCATTGACCACATTAAGTGGAAACCTTCAAGAAAACACGATCTCTAACCTCAAACTCAAAGTTCCTCCTCCTATGAACAACATATGACTTCTGCCGATCTTGAGCTACCTTTATCCTCCCTAGCATAAGATGAACCTTCAATGTTGTGATTTTCACTTCCTCTGGTCAAAGAACAACTTCCTCTTAGACCTTCTTCCAACAAATGGGTGAATGAAATGGTCTTTAGTACAAGTCTTAAAATGGTGTCATGCCAATGGTAGAGTGATGGTTGTTGTTCTAGGCAAACTATAAAAGAGGCAAGTGTCATACCCATGATCCTCTAAAGTCCAGGACACATGCCCATAGCATATCCTCCAATGTCTGGATGGTCCGCTTTGTCTGCCCATCAGTCTGAGGGTGGAAAGCATTGCTAAGGCGTAGTTGGGTTCCAAAAGAATGCTGTAATTACCTCCATACTCGTTAGGTAAACCGTGTATCTCGATCAGAGATAATAGATCTTAGAACTCTGTGCAACCTCACTACTTCGCCCACATACCTCTGCGCTAAGGCATCCATCGCACTAGACTCTTTGATCACCATGAAGTGAGACCATTTTGTTAATCACTCCACCACTACCTAGATGGAATCAAATACTCCCTAAGCCTTGGGTAGTCCTGTAATGAAAAACATCGAGAAATCATCCGACTTCTTCTCAGGATCATCAAAAGATAGCAACAAACCTTTAGGAACATGGTGTTCAGACTTCACCTGCTGACACACTAGGCACCTTACCACAAACTCTGACACTGCCCGCTTTACCTTAGGCCACCAAATCTATTCCCTCATCCATCAGTATATCTTGGATACTCCTGGGTGTACCACTAGGGATTATCTATGGTAGTCATAGAGAAATACATCCTGAATCACCTCAAGGACAAACAACTTCCCCTATAAAAACATCTGATTATGACCATCCTTCGACAATCATTACTAAGCATTTACCTAGTTAATGTGATAAAAAATCACTCCAGTCTATATGTTCTCCACTGGGACACCTCCACCTGCCACATCAAAGAGGACTGCACTGTCATATGAAACTGATATACTCTAACATAGTCCACCCTTGCATCCAAGTGTAAGGCATCCAACTACTCCATCAATCTCCAAGTATCTACAGACTTCCAAACCACTTCCTTCTACGACTTCCTGCTCAAGTCATCAGAAAAAATGTTTCCCATTATTGAGGTGTAGATGATCCTGAAATCGTAGTACTGAAGAAAATCCATCCACCTCTGATGTCCCAATTGATGATATCACTAGGAGAAGACATACCTCAATATTAAGTGATATGTGAAGACCATAAAGCATTCCACGATGAGGTAATTCCGCGAAAAAATCAGTGTGAACCCCAACGCATAAGCTCCAAGTCGTGGGTGGAATATTTATGTTTGTGAGGACATAACTCCCTAGACCCATATAAGATCACTCCCCATTTCTACATCAGTACACACCCCAAGCCTAGTCTAGAAGGATCACATAACACATCAAACATCACCCCTTCCTTTGGAAACCTCAGCACTAGGGCACTGACCATCATCACTTTTAAATAATTGAAAGATGCTTGACACTCGTAACTCAATAAGAAACCATGGTCTTCTTTTTCAAATACATCAATAGAGCCTCAACTCGAGAGAAGTCAGGTATGGACCTCCAATAAGATCCTTCCAGACCCAAGAAACTATGAACCTCCACCACATTCTTGGGTGATTCCTAAGAAACAACCTCTTTAACCTCTTACGGATCCACTTATATCCTTTTCTGAGAAACCACAAGTCTGAGTAAGTACACTTCTCATGTCAAGAACTTTCACTCAAACATATTTTCATAGATTTGGTGGTGTTGAAGGATATCTAAGACTATCTTGAGGTGCTCAGTGTGCTCGAACATTGATCTTGAGTAGATTATGATGACATCAAGGAACACAATGATGAACCAGTCTAGAAACTCTCAGAAAACAGAGTTCATGAGCCCCATGAACATAGCTGGTGAATATGTAACACCAAACGGTATGACCAAAAACTCGAAGTAAACATACCTTCACCTGGAAGCATTATTTGGTATATCACCCTCCTTCACCATTAACTAGTGATACCCAGACTGCAGATCGATCTTAGATAACCAACCTGCTCCCCTTAGCTGGTCAAAGAGATTGTCTATCCTTGGGAGAGAGTAATTGTTATTGACCTTTACCTAATTCAGCCTTTAGTAGTTTATGCACAACATGAGACCACCATCTTCCTTATTCAAGAACAATAATGAAGAACCACATGGTGACACACTGGGTTAGAAAAAAAATTTCTTCATTAGATCATCAATCTGAATCTGCAACTCATGCAACCCAGAAGGCTCCAACTGATAAGGAGCCATTATAGTCGTATATTCACCTGGCTTTAAGTTTATCCTGAACTAAATTTCACATCGAGGGGGTAGAGTCACAACCTTATCAGAAAAACATCCTTGCATTCTCTGACAACACCCAAATATTCCACCATCTCCGCATCCATTGATTCTACTAACAACCCAATCAACATAGAAAGAAGAGTCTCCACATTTCGGCTCCCCACCTAACAACTCCGCTATCCAAAAAAGGCCACACATTGGATATCCTCATCAGAGAAAACAACTCTACCCTGGAAGAATTATAAAATGGAACACACATAGAAAAACCAGTCGATGCCTAAAATGATATCGAATGGATGCATATATAGCAAAAGAGGATACCAACTGGACTGATGTAGCCCCAACATCAGTATGCATCCCCAGAAAACATAAGACAAATAGGTCTGACCATCAACTAGCATACTCAACACCAAGGGCACAGAAAGTCTATCTGCGTCTAGAACCATAGCAAGGGCAAGACCGGATGCAATGAAGGAGTGAAAATCTTCTAAGTTAAACGATATAGAAGTAAGAGTTATAAATAAACTGATCGTACCTTGACCAACTTCTGGCCCTACTAAAACTTCTACCTCAGTGGTGTACAACTATCCTCTCCCAGCTCCTCTAACTCTCACCTATTGACCAACTCATCGACCACACCCTGGTTGAGGTCCATGAGCAGCACTCTGAGGTAAACCTCCTCCTATAACGTCAGTTATTGGAGGGGTAGGATCTAACTGATGATGTTGGAAGGGTTTGAACGGAAACTAGGGCTGTTGAGGTGGGTTCTAAACATGTCCACCTCCACCATACTGAACTTGAACAAACAACCGACTCTGGACATTCCCAAAACCTCCACAAGAAAAAAACCTCAGTCCTAGGCCCATGGGAAAAGGGCGAGGACCAGCAGATTAGAATTAATATTGCTGAGGCAATTACCTGCTGGTTGAAACCTAGAAGTTCTTGTTTCTAGAGATCTACTACTTAATTCCTTCCCTTTGGACGAACTCTGATGGCTCACCTATCACAGAATGCCTACAAGAAAGTGCATCCTTTCCACTACCTCAACCTTCTTCTGAACGGCTAAGTATTTCAGTAGAGTGAAGGGAGTGACAACATACTAAAGATAAGGTCGAAGTTCCTCCTCTAAACATCTCACTTGAGACTCCTTATATGAAAATAGGTTGGGAGAAAAGTGTAGCAGATCCTTGAACTTGATCCCCAACTCCCTCACTAACTTACTCCCCCACTGGAGGGAAAGAAACTCCTGCCTATTCTCAGCCTTCACCGTGGAAGAAAGGAATTCCTCCAAGAACTCCTTCTCGAAGTATACCCAGGAAACCTGAGTCTCCATCCTATCCCCAAGTTAGATCATCCACCACTAACACACTGGTTCCCTCATCCGACAAACTACCAATAGAACCCAGTACTCCCTCAGAGCATAGATCAAGGTAAAGGTGATCGCCAGCTCCTCAAGACAACCCTCTGTCTCCAAGTTGGAAACACTATCCTAATACTTCCCATGGGTATACCACTTGAAATAACATAGATTCTTCTGAAACTTTTCATCCTCTTCATCTCGGTCAATCCTCTACTGATCAACCAAGGTAACCTGTTATGCCTCGACTGCTCATGACACTCGTGGACGACGTCTGGGTGCCACAACCGCTAGGTAAATAAGGTATGACTAAGCTCGAGTAGTAAGGAATTTACTTAGGGTTTTCTTAATTATTTATTTCTATTTTTTCGAATACACCCCAATTCAAGCAAGAACACAAGTCATTATGATGGATGTATCTTTCCTAGGGTCTCTACCCTATAATCAATGTAGCCGCACTTGGTCGTTTGGTAGGCTAAGAGTTTTTATGCCAGATCACGGGGGGGGGGGGGGGGGGGGTTAAAATTCCATGTCTTATCCGGTCTTCCTTGGCTTATGTCACCCACCAAGCTCACCTAACACTGTTTCCCTACCATCCCATGCAATCCTCACTATTCCTAACATCGAACTCCACCATATCTCTTAACCTGCCTTTGATGAATCTTTTTCATGACCTGCCTGTAGAAAGATGAGGGAATGGGATGTAGAGTTATACACCCTTCCTTCCTCAAGATGAAAACGAGATAATATCCCCGGATTCCCACCTTCCGTAGGCTCTGGGGTGGCAACTAACACCAATGGCTTGAAATCTCACATAGTATGGAAGGAATTACCCCTTTTTTGAAGAATTATTGGAAGATAAGGTTTTAAATCTAAACAACTCCAAACACTAAAGGAAAAAAGGAAAACGAAAATCCATTCCCACATAAATTTTAAAAATTGAAAACAATACCAAGCACAAGAAAACTATAAAGTAGAGTACCAAAGGAAAAATAAAATTAGTAGCAAGAATTGTCCCGAAGTACGGGCTAGTAAGGTCAGGCATGATCCTCAAAGTCCTCCTGAATGCCTGAAAATAGTTTTATATATATTGGGTTAGTATACAAGTATACTCAATAGGGAAACTAAAACCATTTGTTCAGAAATGGGGAGACATTCTAATGACCTGTGATAAATAGAGGTAGCCAAAAAACCTAGCAAGGAAAACTATCCACCAGCCTCACCAAGGCACACTCCCCAAATAACAAAAGTCGTGTAAATTAATAATAATAGCACATTGATCTTTGGGTACCATACACCACTTTTCCACATGTTATTAGGACATCTTACACATCATACCTCCCCAAAAATTACACTATAGTCTCACTACAACCCCCAACAACAACCATATGGGCCATCCCAACCTCTTGTTTATCCTGCCGGCAAACACCTGGGCCACCACAACCACACATACATCCCAGAAACACCTAATATATAATGACCACACTTCCTACCTATAGACATGTGGGCCACCACAACCACACTTCCTTCCCATAGACACCTGGGCCCCATCCTAACGACAGATGGGAAACAACAGTAGTACCTCTCAGCCAAAACACCTGGGCCTCATCCCAAAGACACTTGGGAAACAAACATGGCCACAAAAACCTAGGCCAACCCACCACAACACATCCTGCATGAAGGGCCATGGGCTATAATAAACCTCAGGCTGTCACAGCCTACCAGGATAACTCGAGCTATCTGGGAGAGGGAGCTAAACATAGCTAATAACTAGCCACTCATAGGAATGTTGGGAATAACACTCTCCCCCATGAAACGAGGGTGTTTATAGAGAAGTGATCAACATGGATGTGGTGCGTTTAAACATAAAGTAGAAAATAAAATATATATTGTTATACAAGTGCATAGCCCATCTTATGGATTTTAAACAAAAGGTCTAGGCATATTCCCCCACACATCTACCTTGAGGGTATGCACGCAACAATAAATCCCATTCTCCCCATTCATGTTATTACATTCAAATAGTTCCAGTTAAATATTCCTTCACTACCGGGTAACTAACCTTAATTACCACAATCCAAATCAATAACTGAAAGAAAAACAGCCAAGTAGATGTTTAAGAATTCACACCCAGTTCTCTTGTGAATAATAACATCAAAGTGGGATCCAGAACATTTACTGTCATCTCCATACAACCTCCGATTTACAAACCATCAACCTCCCAACTTGAGATTCAATTCCCATCAATTTCACCCCATGAATCATCAAAATGAACAACCATACATATCACCAGAATAGAGTAAGAATGTTTTCATATTTAGCTAACACCATCCATTAAGTTCCTTATTTCAGTTTGGTTAACTAGGGTGATAACACAAGGGTTATTATTCATCAGGAATCCATTTAATTGACCAAGTTTACATGATTAATTAGTTACCATGTTATAGTCATTCAATCAAAATATCATCCTTAGAAAAAGAGATTCATTAGTGCAAAATTAAGGACCAACAACGACCATGATTTTCAGTGGACATGAGTCCATAAAATTCAAAACATAAAAACCAAGGTAAAATACAACAACATCATCATCTTCCCCACACATTCATTCTTTAAAAGTCCTTTATCATCTTCGTTAATGTTCGTTTCATCTAAGTCCTGATGGAACATCATCAAACCCACCCTGCATGATGCATAGTAATGAGAGATGAAAGAATATCCCTACTTAGATGATCATGGATCGAAGTATTATCCTTGTGCCAAGAACTGGGGTTGCACGACAAGAAACTCAAAGAAGAACCGAAGATGAGGCTCTCAAACAGGCCCAACTAATCTCTAGAAGAGGGACTCTAGGCGTACCAAGAGGAGGGAAAAGAGATAGAGGAAAATAAGATCTCAATGTGATAAAAGGCTGGATCTTAGATTTATGGGATGTGAAATCTCAGAGTGCTTGAAAAGTGGATTGTGGTTTGACCATGCAACTGGGAGGTTTCACATGTTGGAATTAATTGAGATTTAATAATTCCCTAGGAGAGAGTGAGATAGAACATTGCATGGTGTAGAGTTGATATATTACATTTAGATCGATAAAAATGCATAACATGGGCGTAACTAGAAATGTGACAAAGGATGTGAAAATAATTAAAATGGACACATTTTTTGGTAATCAAGGGTCTCCCCACACTTAGGGGATTTAAGATATCTTTTATCGGCCTTAAAGTTGTCTTGAACCACTTTCAAAGATGCATTAAAACATAAAATAGACATTACAAGAGGGAAAATGGAATGGAAACCCAACACCCCATGGTGGCACTGTCTTGGTGCGATGTCGATTAGTGAGACATCGATCGGTAAGACACTGATTAGTGCCGATCGATGACACTAATATTAGACCCCACAATGGAAACCTACCACCGATACCGACACACTTGAATACCAGAACTTGATAAAGTAATGGACTAAGAGGGTCTGAGCTATTATAATAATATAGAAGGATTTATGATCTTATAAATATATGGGTTAATATAGGTTGTCGGTGGCTCAAGAAACTCCAAAAAACACCTTGTATACCCAGTAGTTTGAGAGAAAAAAATAAAAACATGGAAAAACCAAAGGGCTTTCAAATTTATTCATGGATAAAAGAAAAGGGTTGTAACAAAACATGAATTACTATGCTATAAACATCTAAAGATATACTGAATTGTGAATCGTAACTATACTTCCACAGTATTAAAGAACAATATCTGCCGAATATCTAAAATTCATGCAAAAAAATCACATAAATCTTCTACATTTAAAACCCAGTTAAGGCCCCTGATCTGATACAACTAAAGAAGGGATATTCCACACCATATTCCATCATTATAGAAAATCAACATAGATAGAGGCACCTAGAAACTAGAATCCTAGTCCTTAAACTACGACACAAGATGCCTTAGCACAACACACCATGAAAACACAGAGAATAGTCCTCAAGTCCTTCCACTAGTTTTACAAGGACTCACATCATGACGAATCACCTACATATTTACTCTCTACTGTATACATATCTATCACTCTAGGATACCTATATCCATCCTATGAAATACCTTTCTCAAGTAAAATTTTAACTCTAATGACACTATCATCCCTCTAAGCTCCTCCAAATACCTACAATACCCAAATATAAAAATGTAATGATCCATAAGTATAATAGGAACTATATTAGACACCCATAAAATGATTTTATCCTTGATAATTAAAGACAAGCCTAGATGAAAAACTATATCTAACCCTAACCAAGCACTCTAAAAATGATACCTCTCAAAATAGAGAATAACACTAATCAATTAATAAAACAATAAATATAAAAAAAACAGAGTAAATTATCCATATGAACCATCCCATACAATTAAACAAAATTAAAAAATATCATCATATATGAAAATATTCTAAAATATCTTGTGATAATAAGTGCATAATTGTGACTCACATTCCCATGTATTCTCCTGTACAACATCAAGCCTATAAATAAATAAAACTAGGGGTATTAATTTACCATACATATCCATATCATTGTGATCCAAGATCTCAACTACCCACACAATGAATGTATTATCACTCCCAATATCCATCTCTCCACATTCGTTGACATCAATATCCTCATGAAGATATCAAAGAAGTTTTCTTCTGGGAAAGAAATATTGAATATGATCCATAAAAAGAGAAAGTTCTATATGACATTCCAACTCACCAATGTGTTACAACAACTCAAAAGTATTGATGAACTAGTGGGAGGTCCTACCCCCCACCAAACCATCAGTACCTACTATAATGGGAAACCCACATGAAAATATGGTCAATAACCTCAAAATCTATTGGAATTTTTTACAAACTAGTATAATAATTTCAACTGTACGATAACTTCTTCTTCCAATCCCAAATAGAATAAATCTTTATTAATGTGCTCTATACCACTTCTAGCCCAAGGAAGGTTAGCTCCCCAACCTCAATCCAATATAACGGAGTATAAAATGTAAAATCATATGATTCCTTGAATGGATACATGATAATGTAAGAATAGAAGTTGGTTCTCTATGAATACTTAATGAAGGGAAAATAATTCACCAAAGATCCACAAAAATATAGAAATAAATCCCAAAACATGTCCTCCAGCATCTATATTGATAAGCTATATCTATCCATATGTCTGGGTATGGAAAGTAGTGTTGAGGTGAAATTAGAATCCTGAAGCCTACTATGATCCTCTATAGAAATATGACTTTATAGACAGATCCTGGTTATAAATGATGGTCCTTGATAAACCATTAAGCCACACCACCTCATCCACATACTTCCTCACTAAGGCATCCATGGAAGTTGAACTTTTAATCACCAGGAATTGGGATACATTTTTAACTAATAAATGATAACATATATAACATCACATCCACTCTTGTATCATAGTTAACTAGTGATTATGTCTATAAATATGTCCTTCCATTTACATTTGGGGACATCTAATAGTTGTATAAAACCACTGGGAAAATGATGGACCACTTTCAACTACTGAAAAACCAAGCACCAAAATTTAAACTCCACCACCAACTTCTTTATCATAGGACACCAAATCTAACCCTTCAAAGCATTATATATCTTGAAAATTCTAGGATGTATTACAAAAACTAAACAACTGATATCTAAAATAATCCCCTCACACGCTACCAATAGAACAAATGACCTTCCGCAAAACAACATATTATGATATATATCCACCAACCGACCCTTCAAAGAACCATCATGAACAACATGGTACCACATAAAATTCTCATCTGAGTCCCCCCATTGAGACTCCAGTTATTGTATCAAGGAAGATTATACAATAATATGGAATAAGAAACCTCTAATACTATCCTCCTCTACATCAATATGAATCACCACATGGACCTATATCTGTCTCCAAGAATCTTCATATTCCTAAATAACATCTCTTCATGAATCTCTACTAAGAATATCTACAACTACATCCCCATTCTCTAGTATATTTAGATATCAACATCATAGTCTAGGAAAAACTCAATCCTCCTTTATTGTCATATATTTAAACCCTACTATGTGAAAGAATACCTAAATTTATTATAAACTGTAAAGACTATAAAGTTATCATCGATGAGGTAATATCAACAAATATTTAATGAAAAAACTACCTACATCTAAAGATCTTGGTGGAATAGTTACACTCATAAGATTTTAACTAACTATAACAAAACAAGATTGATGCCCTCTACTGGATTATGAAAAAAAATATGAACCAATAAAAAATCATCACAAAAAACTTCAAAAATCACACCTTCCTGTGGAAGATAAATAAAAAGAGAGTCAATAAACCTACTTCCCCGAAAATCTGAAGATACTTGTAACTGGTTAGTTTAAAATTAATCTTGGTGATTCCAATTCAAGGAAGTCAATGGATACATGAACTAAGAAAATTCTTACATGAAACACTAATAGTTTTTTAAAAAACCAAGAAACTAAAAAACTATACAATATTATTAAGTGATTCCAAAAATAGGCCTCAATATTATTAGTAACCATTTAAAATCAACACTAAGACACCACATTTAAATTTAATTAGAGTTTCCTCATTGAAAAAATTCACATGGATATCTTAAAAGAATATTTGTGGTGTTAAAGGATCTTTTAAACACCACTAAGGTGATCATTGTGCTACTCTTGTAACCTCATGTATATGAGTTTTTCATTAATTAAAACTAACACATACCAATATTGTAATTCATCAAACATAGTGTTCATGACTCTTATAAGCTCATTTGGGGTGTTTGTGACACCTAATACAATGACTAAAAACTCTAAGTTCCTATATTGACACTAGGAATGAGTCTTTAGGATATCCTCCTTCTTTATCATCATCTTGTGATATCCATACTATAAATGAACCTTTAATAACACCTTGTCTTCCTTCAATCAGTTGAATAGATCATAAACCCCTAAATTGGGTAATGATTCTTTCCCATCACTTGATTTAACCATTTTTGTTATATAAAATGACTTAGGACACCATTTTATGACTTGGTGAATAACACCAAAACCCCCATGATGACACAATATACCAGATAAAGAAATTTTACATCAATTCATTTATCTTAATATGTAACTCCCATAGATCAAAGGGATATATACATGAAGTATCCATCATGATTAGAGAAGAAGCTAAATACAACTACATACCAAACGTGATATCACATATAGGGTGTAAATTCACAAAATCAGAGGAAGAACATCAAACAATTTCTCTATGAATATAAGAGGCTGCACTACATCCTCCACCACTAGATGAAATGATAATGTTAGTGAATAAGACAAAAAAAATTCTAACATATATGGTTCATCTAATGACTCTACTTTCCAAAAAAAAAACAATGGCTCTCCCTATCATAGAACATAACTCTCATATGAAAACAATTTATAATGTCACATATAGAATACAACCGGTCAATTCCAAGAATGAAACTAGAATAAAATACCTAGATAACTAATGTCTCATCATCATTATACCATAACTTGGACACACATAAATCATAATTTTACGACCACTAGTTAGAACTGCCACCACTTGGGGAATTGAAAACCTCTTTACCTTGAGTCCTATAACTCAAGGAAATGTGGGTTCAATGAAGGTGTGTGGAACTTTCAAATGAAATTGAACATAATATGTAGTGGAATATTAGTTTATAGAACATTAAGAAATATATAAAATCTCTATTATTGGCATATTTATAGTATAAAAATATCAATATTCAGTTTCCCAACCTCACTACTAAATAAAACCTCCACAATCTTACATAACCCAATGTTCTTTTTGGTGGGGTACATTAGGTTGGTGTCCTACATGAGTTCCATATCTTCTTGGTGGAACAAAAGAAACTTATAAATATTACATGCCTGATATCTAAGAAATTGATATTTCTAGGGAATATATTGAAACTTAAAATCTATAATAATGTTCTCCCCTTTAATTTTTAAGCATGAAAATAAAAAATGACTATGCCACTAACAAGCACATGAAATAACTATAGAGACCAAATTATGTTTATTAGAACTAATAGAAATTGAGATATGAAAAAGAATACACATAAGGTGAAACATTCCTGAAAGAATACTCAATGGACTAGATACCTAATATCCTACCCCAATATATATTTTACTCTAAGATTCCAAATAGATCCCATATAGAGACAATATAGGCTGATAATTAATCCTCTAAATAACCTCAACCTTATTTTGAACCTTTAAATTCATAGGAAATATAATGGGGTGATAAAATATTTAATAATAGTTTGTAAAAACTTATATAATCGCTAATATTTAGACTTCTCATCTAGAGAGTGGTTAGGACTATAGTGAATGAGGTCCATATATCTTATTAGGAGCTTCCACACACTCAAGATCCTATAGTAAAGGGAATAGTTCCTACCTCTTCTCCACCCACATAAACAATGATAGTAACTCAACATAAAACTTCCACTAAAAAGATTTATAAGAAATATCTTCAATTTTTCACTCCTTAACATGAAAAATGCACCACTATTGTGTCGATCCGTGCATCTGACCGAAGACCAATAATTGATACATAAACATATATTAGATTATACTTAAAGTAATCTCAAGATCATATAGGAATCCCACTATATCAATATTATAGATATTCCACTCATACTTGTCTATCCCCAAATGATGGAACTCATATAATACCTTCATCCAAAGCTCACCCTCATTAACCAAGTCAACCCATCTACGATCTGTCGAGACATGCTGTTAAACCTCACTAATATGAACCATATGTAAAAAATGACCATCTAGCATGTTTATAAAATTGAATCAAAATCCTAAGACTGATATTATGAAATTTATTTACCCTTATCTATTTAGTAAGATTTATTTTAAAATTCATTGGAACCATCCCAATTCAAAAAATTGAATCAAACAATGATACATTCACTTCACTTAGTAATCTACCATAAAAGAAGAACCATTTAACTTAGTAATTTTGTAATCTTAATTTCCTAACAACATATCAAATGAGGCCATAAAATTCAATATCCTAGATTTTATCCTTATACCACATCCCATATCCCACATAGAACACCAAGATCTACTGGTATTATTTCCCAACAGACCCATACAATATTTTCCAACGTCTAAATCAAATCTCTATACTATATATAAAATCGATTTGATTCCACTATTCATGACTAGAACCCACTAGGAACCCTTTGTAGGCCTATAGTGAATATTATATTTACACTTGATGCATACCTTCAATAAGCAATGGGTTGGTGACTAACACCAATGGTATAAAACATACAGATTAGAGTTATTAACTTCCTAAGTCCCATGAATACATAAATAAACGAACCAATATATATCATTATAAAAATAAGAAATGATCAAAAATAATCCCATGATATATGAATATACCAAAAAATAAAAATCCTATGAAAAAAATTCTAATATTGTCATATGAAATAACTCCACAACCAATATGAAACTCCAAGATAGTAATGTCCATGTTGGTATCCAAAGTAGCACTAAAAAACTAATTATATATATATATATTGGGGTGAACATAAAATTTATACTTAGTAGGATCAAAACACATTCCCCCTATAAAAATGTTGAGGGATCATATTAATTCACCTATGAACAAATAATAGAATAAAAAAGAACCTATTAGGTCAACTACAAGCTAGAAAAACCATAAATATCTCACTAAATATTATATCCATGCATAGTAAAATAATATCAAATAATATAATATGGCGGTACCAGGAAACCAATTCCCCATTAGTTTTCACTATCTCCCCAATGGAAAACATCACATACTCTCAATCCTTTATATAACCATGAAATAGCACTCATATCTCATTGTGCAATCCATATCAATTAAAACATGGTATTGAAAATAAGAAAGACCTCAACCTATTACCCCCTCCTACCATGCTTGACCCAACCATATACCCTAACATCAGTATCACCACATATCATCCCATTAATT
The DNA here is from genome assembly GCA_963277665.1 of Viscum album. NCBI lineage: Eukaryota > Viridiplantae > Streptophyta > Magnoliopsida > Santalales > Viscaceae > Viscum > Viscum album. The sequence goes on from OY728150.1 coordinate 529,497,136, forward strand.
CCTTTTTTGGTCTTCCAATGTACAAATAGTGTAACATAATTTCAATACCCAATAGGGTTCACAAGTATACCCCTAATAACAACATCATCAATACCAGATCGGGTCTTCCAGTAAATCATGTTTCTATGATCACAAAAATAAATCATAGGGTCTTCCAGTATACTACATTCTATAAGAGTACGATCATACTTATTTCAATACATCTTAGTTCATACTACAACTCTACAATATTGTTGGTAAGTGTGAGTAGTCCTCTTTTCATTACCTATCCTCCCTAACTATTAGTGGAAAACACCCAGTACACAAGAATGTTGGGTGTCTACAAGGGAATCTGACATGGGTGGGTTATGTATATAAATACAAGGTAAATACAATAATAGTTATATACACACATGATCCAAACTTATTAGGGTCACACTTAAATGACACTATAACATCTCTTAAACATCATGACACTACCACTAACTCTCACTACCATCATTACTAACCATGACACCATAAAAATCCCCACTTCCCATGAAAAGATCCACATAAAACTGATGAAATTTCTAGTTAATCATACTATCATTCTATTTATATATTTTATCCCGCATAAAAAAATACATTAAGACATTCAATTCCATGGTTAATCAAAAACCACATCTACCCAATAACCAAATTGTTTTTCTACCATTACCCATCATAGTTTCATTTTTATCTATGGGGTTATTCAATTTTTATTTACACCATTTCATGTTTAGAAATAAAACTATATTCCATACCCCTAAAAAACTAAAAAATTAACCCATGTAAATCAAAAAATAAAATGAAAAAACAAGCCAACTATTCCCTCTCAAAAACCAGGGTAAGACAACCACAACTATACTACATAATAATTAACCTTAATAATATCACACTATGACAACATTAGATTTATTTGGGGGAACCCAACATATATACCACAAAATATCCCAAATAATGTTATATAAAAATATCAACATCAATATCCTCTACCACAATAAAAAAAATAATTTATTCATTACTTACACACATGTCCATCCATTTCCATACACGATTTCTTATTAGTTTCTCATTTTAACAAAACCAATTCATTACTTCCTTTGAGTGATTTTACTTTTATTAATGGTGATTCCCAAAAAAATATCTCAAAAAAAAGGTTAAAAACATCAATGATTTTCCTTAAAAGTTGTATAAAAGCACCAAATATAAGGAAAATGTCATTAAAATAGGTAAATACATGTTAATCCTTACCATTCCATATATGTTAATTTTCTCTAGTTCATTATCTATATTAAAAAATTCATAAAATTAACCTAAGGAAAACAAATCAAGAAACCCCCACAATTACACAAAAGGAACATAATTCTGAAATACCCTACTTCAAATAAATAATTCCAGATGAGTACATGAAGAAAATAAAATGAAGCGATGATCTTGAGACCTGAACCACATGAAGGGAACCTCAACAAACTATAAAATTACCTTAACCATCATCTAATCACCACACTATCATCTTAATGATCTATTACCACAACAAAAACCGTCACTGGATGATGAAAATGAAGAATCTAGAAGAAAAGATCAATGGAATCACCTTATATATAATAATTTTCAATCTTATAAAGTTAAGGGAGGATATATCTGGATGGGGATACAATACACTCAAAAATGAAACTCAATTCAATAGTATTTTAGGAGTAAATGAATGAAATTAGGAAAATATGGAAGTGTATAAATAATTTATATCATGATAGAAAAACTCAAGGTCATAATTTGAGATTCATTACCTCAATATAACCATCCCTGAAGATTCATAATCATAGTTCTATAACAAATAATTGCACCAAAATAGATGAATATCCATAAAATATCCAAAATTCATTCCTTAAATCCCCCAAATATCAAACCTTAAAAATTCAGTCAAGGATTCTAATATTATAGAACCAAAGAAGGGCCAATCCACGACCTATATTATCATACAATAAAATCACTTGAGATAAAGGAAACTATAAACTAAAATATTTGTCATCACAACATGAAATTTGATAACTCTTCATGACACACCTAGAATAACCTTAGATATCAAACCTAAGGCATCATTACATGAAAATAAAGACTCACCTCCTGGAAAAATCATCAACAGATTTTTCCTCTAATGTGGACACACTTATTACTACATGATCCTAGTGAAAAAACCATGAATTATGTTTATTAGATGAAATTTTAGTCCCTACAATAATATGATTCTTTTGAAATACTCATAACACCTCCAACACTCAAATATAAATATAGAACTGGTCAAGAGGTCTGGTATATTACAGTGATATATTAAATCATGAAATAATTATATAAAATTGTATCTTTTATCATTATTAAAAATTATCTATTATAAAAATATCACATTTACCTTAAACTAATAAACCATACGTAATATAATATATATATATATGTATTATATATATCACTTTTCTCAATACTTTACCATATTTTTATTGAATTAGAATATCCTACCAATTATATTGAATATATTGTGTATTATAATAAATCTAATAGAGGTTCAAATAAAATATATACTATCATTTTCCCTTTAATAATTTTTCAAAAAAATCAAAAAAACATACCGATGATAAAAATATCACATGTTTCTCCTACATTAATCAATTTTTGGTACCTATAAAGTGATTATTTTTTAAATTACAATATATATGAGTACTTTATAAATTCTTTAGTTCTAAGGAAAATATATTATATAACATATACTATGTATTACTTATCTTGTGCCTTTCCCATATTCATCATCAATATAAATATTAAATGTTAATTATATAGGTTTAAAATTTTGAATTTATGAAATTTTAGAGTGAACTAAACAATTATATTATATTCCCTTTTGATACTACTCTCAGTGTGGTTCATAGATTTACAAGAAAATAACTTATTGTGGGTTAATATTATGTATTGTATAAAACCTATCACATATCTATAAAAATAATAGAGAATGTGGGAAAATACATGAATCTAGAAACCATTTTTTATATTAAATGTATTTTATAAATTTCAAGTTTCTATGAAATATATATTATGCATCAAATACCTTGAGTAGTTACCGCTATCATATAATCTAGAATTTATAGAATCAAAATCAAAACATTTTCCAGAATTTTCTCTACTTCAAGTAACTTTCTAAACTCATAAAATAAACTATAAATACTTATAGAATAATTCTAAGGTTTTATAGCATGTAACATATCCTAATGATAACTCAATTTAACAATATAAACTATGAAAGTTTAGTTTTTTTAGAACATCATCCAAACATAATATAGATAAAAACAAACCTTAACACATGATATTCTCAAGGATGTAACTCCATAGCAAGATTTATTAACTTCTTCAAAAATATAGAATATAAACATCATTATACTAAATATATGGAACTAAATAATCTTAAACATATTCAATTCTATTTATAAAAATTATTCATATTAAATATCAATAATAAAAAACATTAATCTTCAACTATATCTTCCAAGAAAATAATATTTATTCAATATAAATTTTGGGAGAAACTTAAACACATAAAAAATATTTTACATGTGAATTAATACAAAAAAATATCAAATTTCAAAATGTCATATATTATTTTCTATATAATTAATTTTGACAATTATATTCCCTTCTAAGAATCAAGTAGGTACATTAATATTTATATAATATTAATAATTCATTACATGCAATAATACCTTTCTAGGGAACTCCAATATTCTTCTTGTGCTTAAATATGGGGAATCCATGTACCTTCAAATATTTTCTTCACATATACATATTTACATCATACATATGGTCTTCAAATCTTTTGATAACAAAGTACAACACAACAAAAATTAGGTCCAATAATCTCCCCCTTTGTATTTTGTTTAACAAAATTATGAAAATTGTATGTTAATTTGATCATTTGAAATATTTCTATTTATATATTTAAAATTTTCTTATCCCTTAACCATATTGAAAATATCAAAACCTGAGAATGGATAAAATAAACTCACCTTAGTAATGTTTCAAATTTATTTCACTCTATTTTAACGTGATGCTTGATCAGTTTAGAAAGTAGGAGGGTCAGATTTAAAAAAAATATCCATTATAAAATTGAAATATCATACCAGCTGATTTGAAAAGGTTGATATAGTTTTAAATAATAGTTCAAATATTTTTAAACTATAGAAATTAATACCAGTTGATAATTATGTCCAAATATTCTTGAGATCATCTCAATACATAGTTTAAAAACATTGAAACAAAATTGAATAATTTAAATTTATAAATAATCCTTCAAACTTCTTCTTATTCTTGTTTAATTGATTAAATAAATTTACCATTTTTTAGTAGAATTTAATTATTAAAATAAAGGATGAGAGATTATTGATAGATATCTTTTGAATGACTAAATTCACGATCCTTCCAAAGTTTTCTGATTTTCATGTAGTTGATATCTTGGAGGCATCACTACCCTTGAATAGGATTCTACAAACGTTTCTTCATGGAGTATGATCCTCTCATTGATGTGCATATAAAGATATCAAAAAATAGATATTTTAAAATATATCTACTTTTTTTATAATATCCAATATTGTAAACAATCCCATATCTATTAGGGATGATCTATTTCAATAAATAGGATTCAATATACCAACTGTTAGATCATTCATCTATGATGACATCTTATCTGCTATCTTGTATTAAAGGAATGATCATTTTTTTAGTTTCACCTTTGAGAACATTAATCCCTTTAAAATAGTTCCATATATAGTAAAAATACAATAAATATTATATAGGAATGAGATCAGACATCTTCTCTCACCAATGTGTGTAATAAGGAAGATATTTTATTATCAACCATGACTATCATTTCTTTTTATCTCATTGTTTTTGTGAACACTTCATACATGTATTTCTAATTTTCTATGTAATGTTATCATTTAGTAGAATGGTCTTATTAACATTATCTATAGTGCTAACATGATCCACCATGGTATATGTATTTCCTATTATAAGATTCATTTTTTGATTATCTCTTATTAAACCAGAAAGATTGTTTCAAGATCAAATGTGTTGTGTCAAGCATACTTTCATTTCCTATGCAACCCCTCAATAGATCTTATGTTATCAACCTTGGACAACCTATCATGTAATTTAGGATCTTATTCATATGGAATTATCTTTTTTCCTTTATTAATTATATTATCCAATATTTTTTCCATCTATCTTTCCTCTTATAATTGTGCTATAAAAATTATCACACATTGTTTATAAATATATGTAACTTTTTTGGAAAATCCACATTGTTTTTTAGAATTTATTTTATATAATTTAGTATTTTTAATTTCACATGGATCCATATTCCATCCTACTATATCTTTATTTTTTCATCATCTAAACTGATAACTTATTTATCGATTTCAATGTTGTTCCCTCGTATTCTAAAAATGATAATGCTCCATTGTAGTGACCTAGGATTTTCATATATAGATATTATATATATTTTATATGAATATTCATTACGTTACACATACACACACTTGAGGATCACAAATATATATTTAATTTCGGGACTAGAAACACGATCTTTATATTTGATGAAAGACCTTCAACATCACCCATAATGATCTTCCACAGTTCTTAAACCTCCTAAATATAACCTAATTAAAAATATTTTTCATAACATGGGGAAATGGAGCCTAAGAAAGTGAGAGCTCATATGCATAATAATGGTAATAAAATGAGATATCAATGATTATATAATCATGAAATGAGTATAACAGTATGATAATATAAGATTAACATTTAAAAACCATACCACATATTTAAAAGATCTTAATATTAAGGCATAGCATAATGATTGGATGTTAATAAGTCATAAATCATAAAATAATGAAAAAATGATCCATGAGAGAGTAACATTGGTATAAGAACTAGAATTTGAGAATATACATAATCATATAGAATAATTTCTATAACATTTATGAATCATTACCAAATCTATCATATTATAATGGGTTCAATCCCCAAACCATTGTAGCAGTCAAGTTTTACTCTAAAGACCATCATAGAAAAAAAAGTTCCTTAATGAGCTAAGTCCACTCCCCATTCTAGTCCTATATATCTTATGAGATGTAAATATTTACCTAATGCATTAGAGGTAGATATTGGTACCACCCATAATATAATAAAAATAATATGTATGTGTGCCACATAATCATAAAACTTTCATCATATCATAACCCATGAAATGAAATCACTGACTGACTAGAACTTAATTTTTTATTATCAAACACTTTTTTTGGAAAAATTGAGAAACCACAGAATCCCCTAGAACAAGAACTAAAGGGAAAAAAGTTTTTAAAATGTAACACAATCTACTTGGAATTCATATTCATATATATATATTCCATGAAATAGAAGTTACCAATGTTTACGGATCATCCATAATAAGGTCTTCAAAGCACATCACTAGTTTTTCTGACATTTGTAAGAAACCCTCTTGTGTGATATTCACTTCGTTGATGCCTATAACTAAAACTAAGTTCTTTTTTTTAACCCATTCACTATTTCCTAGGTCGTATCCTCAAAAATGGTTCTTCCAATCATCTTAACAACACCTTATATGGGGGCATTTATCGTGAGAAATTCCTCTTCCATAACTTTAATAGAATGAAGGAGAAGCTACACCAGAGCTTCTATGCTAGCCTGTAGGTCACCCCTGGGGAAAGCTACCATGCATACCACACCCTTCACTCAGTATGACTTCCCATAATAATTAATACTACCTTCTATATTCTAGGATTTTGTTTTTTGAATGAATGAGTCTCCATAGGTAATAGTAAATAAGAGTTATCCTTTAGACCTTTTTTATTTCCCCATGAAATAAAATGGTTTCATAATAATTTCAATATATTAGAACCTATGAAAAAGTTATATGCTTCATAATCATTTCAATACTTCATCATTGAATAAACTTGAAGAGAATAATGTTTCATAATCATTTTATCATGCTAGAAACCATGGTAGAGAAATCGTTTTTGTAGACATTGTAACGCCCCGACCCCAGTTACCCAGAGTCAGTGCATTATTTTAATACATTGGCATGATTACAATGAATCAAGTCCCGAAGAACGGATCAGTTTAGTAGTCTTGGAAAATAGATTACATACATGAATGTTAGATTACACTTCATTACATAAAAAACAACATTAATAATCTTTCATGAATGCCATTATTCCCATGGCCTAACCCTACAAATTAATCACTATACACTTCATGGAATCCTGGGAAAAATAAAACATAGAAAGGGGTGAGCTCAGATGCTCAGTAAGGATAAAAATATAGAAAAAACTTTCATAAATAAGCATAAACATTTAAGGAAATGTATAACTAAAACAAAAGCCTTTTAAACTTGAACTTTAGTATAACATGTCAAAAATAAAATGAAGTAATGCCATTTACTTATTCACATGGATATTCTACTAGTCGAATAATCACATGCAATATCACTAACCACTTTTATAATGATGGAATGCAAAATTCTGAACTTTAATTTCTATGTCAAGGCCTCGTGCCAAGACCTAAGGTATAACTGTAACCAGAACCCAAACCGGAGAGCCTATGTAACCGGACTCCAACCCGGAGTTCCTCTAATAACCGGACACCAACCCGGAGTGCCTCTAATAACCGGACACCAAGCCGGAGTGCCTCTAATAACCGGACACCAACCCAGAGTGCCTCTAATAACCAGACACCAACCCGGAGGGTTTGCTGTAACTGGACCCCAACCTGGAGGGCTTACTTTTATCGGTCCCCAACCCGGAACATACTAGTCCAACACATTCATCTTAAAAAGAGGATGAAATATAACATAAACATTCGTATTAAAACTATCATAAGAAATGCCAAAACATTAATCATAAACCATTAATGGAATAAAGATAACTCATCCGTAGTCAAACATATCACAAAACCTTAAATACAATATAGAAGATTTGTATCATAATAAATCAACTTCAAACAAGTGTAAAATTTATCAAAGGATGTTGACATAGATGAAATCAAGACTATTTGAGAGAAATATCTATATTTCATAAAAACATTTAAATGTTAAACAATTTGGAAAATAATTCATTCAAAGGCATTTTTGAATCAAAGTGTCCCATACCACTTTGAAACTTTTGAAAGGAATTAACATTTTAAAAACATTCATGTCCATATAAATAAATCCTTAAAAACCATCTTGAAGACATGAATATTAATGAGAAAGATTTAGAAGAATAAATATTTAAAACGTTTGAAATGATGTTTTAGTAAAAAGTCCCTTAAAACAATCCCTTTGAATACTCTTTCATAATACTTGGATATGGATAATAAATATGTCCCAGTAGATACTTACATAAAAACAACCTCAGATAATAAAGAGGTTGTGAAATTAACCCTTACCAATTTGGAAACTTATGAAACATACAACCCATGAAAGAGGTACCATAAAGTGAATACGTAAACACACATAAATTAATGTGTATTACAAAAAGAATACAATTATGGATAGTAAATACACCACACAAAAGGTAATAGTGGACATATGGCATGAATCTCACGGAAATAAGGAGTGAGATGAAAACCCCTTACCTTGTACTTTTCCTTGGTTGAGGGTAGGTTAACATACTGTAAAATAGTTAAATAATTGTTATTAAATTATACAAGAATCATATACATAAATATGATATCATATATGATCTTTTAATATTGATTTGTTAATAATATTTTAGTATTTTCGTCGTTTCGGGTGTTAACTGATTCGTTTTACTTTATATGGTTTGTTACATAAGCCTTGTTTGTTATGTATAGGATGTATCTTATTCATATCCAGAATGATATAAAGTCCTTAAACATTACTTTTAATCATCAAATGATAATTATTCTTTAATGGATATGATGTGGAAATGAATCTCATCGTGTTCGTGGAGACGGTAATCCGTACGTATGCACGAACGCTACTTCCATTTCATTTTTCATTTTAAAAGGAATTAAAACCAAATGATACATAGGTATATAATTATTCCAGTATAATATAATATCTTATATGTGTTACTTATTTTCATTAACACCATCCTTTATACGTTCTATGTATGGTATGAACGAGTCATATCACTTTGAGGGGGCTGTAGTCCGCACTTCCTCAAATGAAATTATCGTATATATATACAACATGAAACGAATAATGGTATGATATAAAATAGAATTACAGAAGATTATATATAAAATAAATATCATAAATATCATATTTAATTATAGTTCCATCATAATGGCCACCATGAGAGGTGGTAGGAGATAATTGAACAATCATCACTTCATGAGGCGGTGGTTTCCATCCACAGAAAAATTATGTTCTTCACCCATTAGATGGATGTGTGTGTAAGTGTAGTTATAATAATTCTAATAAAAATATCCTAGTATATTTATGATACTTTTTTTGTTACAAAAGAAAATAATAAGAAGATTTTAGGGGTTGGAGAAGTAAAATAAAAGAAAAGAAGCTAAGAGAAATCGTTACCTTTAATTTGGGTAACTCCCTTTGGTTTGAACCAAAAAGGACTCTTGAAGTGCCTTATACCTAAGTTAAGGCTTCTAAAATGAGGATAGGGATGTAGAGAGATTAATTGGGAAGAGTATGGACGAGATAAAAGGATTTAGTGGTGTGAGGAATTGGTTATAAGTGGTGTCCTTTTATAAGGGGGAGGAGGGGCTCTTTTGGAAAATCTAGAAATATTTTTTTATAATAAATTAATATTCGGTTTATAATGGATAAAAATTGGATTATTTAAAGTTTAAGGTGGGTATGGGTCAAAAACCACTCAACCAATAGAATTTATACAGGTTTGGGTCATTATAGTAACCTTATATTTTAGTTTTAACTCTTAGTTAATTAGTTTGACACTTACCATGTCACTTTGTATTTTAATATTATATAGTTAATAAACATACTATATACCTCCAAGAGACCCCCAAGTGGTCCATTAATGATAAAACTATAATGATATAAGTCCTTTGGACGAACCTTAGATTTTTAGAAATAGAATATAAATTAATAATATAATATTTATTTTAAAAACTCATTTATGTCAATTTTGACACTACTCAATAATTGATTTTTGTTAAAGTCATAAAAACTTTATTAATTCGAACAAAATTAATTTAAGAAATCCTAAAATGTCATATTAACTAATCAAATTCGTTTATGTCATCAAAAGTCTCAAATTATATTTATTTAAACATTTATAATATCAATTATTTGATTCTCTCATTAATAAGGAAAATACTGCATCATTATTGTGTCATATATTTTTTTACTTTTTCAACGTCTAAAAATTATAAATAAAAGACCATTATTTAGGAAATATTTTTATATTTCTAATAAATATTTATAAATAACATATAACATATATAACCTTATGTAAAAATTGTTTTTCTAAAATAAATAAGCTTATGTCAATTTTGTATTCACTTTAACTTAATTAATATAAAGTGTCCCGATCACCTACAAGTGGCTCCATGGGCTCCCAAAATCAACCCAAAGATGCCCATGGTCAGACATGTATCCACCAATAAGGTTAGGACATGTTTTAAGGTAATTTATTATTATTATAATATTTTTTTAACCCTTATTTACCGGATTTACCCTTTAACCATGGGAAATAAAATATTTAGCGAAGTAATTATTCAAAATGTCTAAAAATAATAGTTACCTAATTACAAAATTCAGAAATCCTGATTCTAAATATGGAATAAATTTTTAAAAATTCAAAACACAGAGGTGGTAGAAATTAATTTAAAATTAATTCCCGCTGTCAAAACAAAAAGCGTGTTTTTAAGATATAATAACTATCAAAAGATTGATACTTGTTTATGTTCGGTTTAAATGTGAAATTATGTCCAATGAATAAAATTGGATTAAATGGTAAAAATATATTCTAAATATAATTTAAAACCACTCAAAATCATAATTTATCAAAATTAATTATTTCGATTAAAAAATGTTTTTAATTAAAATGTAGTAATTTTCACTGTTCATCAAAATATGACAGTTATCCGAAGAGTACCAAAATTTCACCGTAGGCTAATTTTGATATTCCGAATCCAAAAATGAATTCCATTTTGAGAGATAAAATTTATAAAATTTCAAAAAGTGGGTATTACTATTCATATCGGCTACTTTGATTGGTCGTGGTGTGTGTTAGAACTCGAAGTTGCGTACAACACACGCTATTGTATTATTCAAAGAGAAGAGTGCCGTAGAAGATTGGGGTGTTACATTCTCACCTCATTCAATAAATTGCGTCCTCTCAATTTATACTCGGTATTGGAAACTTGGGGTTGACATTTCAAGTATCTTAGTTGAAATCCCACATCGAAAAATGGATTAATGAGGCCTCTATTGAAAATAAAGAGTGGTAAGTATGTAGGTTACCGAAAGTAACACATACTAGGGTTCCATGTAGGAAAATATGGATATAGAAGATAAATACAACCATTAATATCTTATGGAGAGTGGTAGAGAACATGGCTATGAAAAGGCCAACAATCCCAAATCTATAAATTTGTGATTATCTAAGGTACCATCTAGGACAATATTTTTGTTCTAAGTTCCTTTTCTTAATGTTGAGGAATTTATTTATGAGATTGTATAAGATCATAAAAAGATATACTTACATTATAATTAGAGTTATATCCATTAATAAATTTCTACCACAAAATCTTATTTCACTACAAAACATAAGACAACTCAAAAATACTATATTTATCCTAATCGTATAGGGTTACAAATATAATTAATGTATAATTCAAATATCAGACCCATTAAAAAAGGAAACTACATTATACAATCCAAATAATTCATGTAGTCTAGTGGTAGGCGATAAATCCCAATCACACTATAGTTGTGGGATCAATTCCCGCAGCTTTGTCCAACGCGACGGGTTGTCACACGGTCTGCGTGTTGTCCTTCTATAAAAATCCAAAAATAACCTTTCAAACTTGATCCATTCCAAACTATAGACTTATCCAAAATAATACAATCCAAACTCATAGTCCAAAATTTATATGGAAGTTAAACACATTGAAGATCCTTTTTTCCATGTAATTTCCAAAAAGTTTAACTCGCTGTAGAGTCACTTTTCTTAGTACTATAAAATCTCAAATCCTCAATGAAATAGTACTGTAGTACAATCCTTATTTATTTCCAGAACATCATTGATACAACAATTAAATGAAATAATTCCAAAATAACAACATAAGAACACTAGTCATTCCTCTTCATTTGTGGTAGTATCATAACTTGATTATTATCCAATAGCATCATTTGCGGCATAGACTGATGACTGGGACATTGGTTCACGTAGTGTCAAAACTCCTTGCAGATGAAGCATTGTACATCTGAAACCTTTTTCTTTCCCTTGTAGTCACATACTTTATGTCCTTTTTCTCCACACTTATAACATACTCACATTCCCTTCAAGCATTTCCCAAGGTGATTCTTTCTACAGTTATCACATATTAGAAAATCCTTCTTTACCTTATTCCCTTTATCTGTTCTTCTCTCTACCATCCTTTCCTTCTCTGGCTTCTCTTCAAGGCCATAGGACTCTGAGAATACTTTACTTATCTTATTAACACATGATACTATTTCTTCATATGATGATAATATGTGGGAGACTATTTCCCTTCTAAATCATGGATTAAGACCCTGAAAGATATGATCCTTATTACTCTTTGGATCATACGTATTATTGGAGTTCACATTCTGTCTATTGGGCGCCATTTCTATACAGTAGCATAAACTAAGTTAGTTTATGAATTGCAATGAATAATTCCAAACTTGTAAAATACCTAACGCAAATTGAACAGTTTATGGATATAATCCATAATCATAAAAATGTTTTCTTTGATGAAGTATATAATCATACACCCTTCATAATGGTTTGTAAAGAAAATAATAATTTTCCTAATCATATCCCCCGTGAGTGTCGTAACCAAGAGTGCAGCAAGGCCTATTGTCGTGTACCAGTTCCTGTTCGAGTCTAGCTCAAAGCGGTGTTTTCGGGTTTTACCCCTAGGTACATCTGTGCCAGAGCCGCCTCTACCTTCTCGTATCCAGACAGGGATGTATTGCTCAGAAAACTCACAAAATATCTACAATACCAAAATTCTAGGAAGTTCTTCTACACTAATCCTCAAAGTTCATCTTAGGTCTACGTGATCTAATAAGAGTTTATCTAAATCTAGTTTCCAAGGGTATTGCTAACCTTCCTCTGATACCAACTGTAACACCCCAACCCTAGTTACCCAAAGTCGGTGCATTATTTTAATACATTGTCATGATTACAAGGAATCAAGTCCTGAAGGACCGATCAGTTTAGCAGTCTTGGAAAATAGATTACATATATGAATGTTACATTACACTTCATAACATACAAAACAACATTAATAATCTTTCACAAATGCCATTATTACCTTGTCTTAACCCTGCATATTAATCACTATACACTTCTTGGAATCCTGGGAAAAATAAAACATAGAAAGGGGTGAGCTCAGATGCTCAGTAAGGATAACAATACAAAGAAAACTTTCATAAATAAGCATAAACATTTAAGGAAATGTATAACTAAAACAAAAGCCTTTTAAAATTGAACTTCAACATAATATGTCAAAAATAAAATGAAGTAATTCCATTTACTTATTCACATTGATATTCTACTAGTCAAATAATCAAATGAAATATCACTAACTAGTTTCATAATGATGGAATGCATAATGCCAAACTTTAATTTCTGTGTCAAGGCCTCGTGCCAAGACCTAAGGTATAACTGTAACCGGAACCCAACCCAGAGAGCCTCTGTAATTGGACTCCAACCCGGAGTGCCTATAATAACCAGACACCAACCCGGAGTGCCTCTAATAACTGGACACCAACCCGGAGTGCCTCTAATAACCAGACACCAACCCGGAGTGCCTCTAATAACTGGACACCAACCTGGAGGGTCTGCTGTAACCGGACCCCAACCCGGAGGGCTTACTTTTACCAGTCCCCAACCCGGAACATACTAGTCCAACACATTCATCTTAAAAAGAGGATTAAATATAACATAAACATTCATCTTAAAACTAGCATAAGAAATGCGAAAACATTAATAATAAACCTTTAATGGCATAAAGATAACTCATCCATAGTCAAACATATCAAAAAACCTTAAATACAATATGGAAGATTTGTATCATAATAAATCAACTTCAAACAAGTGTAAAATTTATCAAAGTATGTTGACATAGATGAAATAAAAACTATTTGAGAGAAATATCTCTACTTCATGAAAACATTTAAAAGTCACACAATTTGGAAAAGAATTCATTTAAATACATTTTTGAAACAAAGTGTCCCATACCACTTTGAAAATTTTGGAAGGAATTAACATTTTAAAAACATTCATGTCCATATAAATAAATCCTTAAAAACCATTTTAAACACATGGTTATAAATGAGAAAGATTTAGAAGAATAAATATTTAAAATGGTTGAAATGATGTTTTAGTAAAAATCCCCTTAAAAGAATCCCTTTGAAAACTCTTTCATAATACATATATATGGATAATAAATATGTCCCAGTAGATACTTACGTAAAAACAACCTCGGATAATAAAGAGGTTGTGAAATTAACCCTTACCAATTTGGTAACTTACGAAACATACAACCCATGAAAGAGGTACCAAACAATGAATATGTAAATACACATAAATTAATGTTTATTACAAAAATATTACAATTATGGTCAGTACATACACCACACAAAAGGTAATAGTGGAAATATGGCATGAATCTCAAGGAAATAAGGAGTGAGATGAACACCCCTTACCTTGTAATTTTCCTTGGTCGAGGGTAGGTTAAGATTCTGTAAAATAGTTTAATAATTGTTATTAAATTATGAAATAATCATATACATAAATATTATATCATATATTATCTTTTAATATTGCTTTTTTAATAATATTTTAGTATTATCGTCGTTTCGGGTGTTAACTGATTTGTTTTCCTTTATATGCTTCATTACGTAAGCCGTGTTTGTTATGGATAGGTTGTATATTATTCATATACAGTATTATATCAAGTCCTTAAACATTACTTTTAATCATCAAATTATAATTATTCTTGAATGGATATGATGTGGAAATGAATCTCGTCGTGTTCGTGGAGACGGTAATCCGTACGTACGCACGAACGCTACTTCCATTTCATTTTTCATTTTAAAAGGAATAAAAACCAAATGATACATAGGTATATAATTATTATAGTATAATATAATATCTTATATGTGTTAATTATGTTCATTAACACCATCCTTTATACACTCCATGTATGGTATGAATGAGTTATATCACTTTGAGGGGGCGGTAGTCCGCATTTCCTCAAATAAAATTATCTTATATATATACAACATGAAACGAATAATGGTATGATATATAAATATAATTACAGAAGATTATATATAAAATAAATATCATTAATATCATATTTAATTATAGTGCCATCATAATTTCCACCATGAGATGTGGTAGGAGATAATTGAACAATCATCGCTTCGTGAGGCGTTTGGTTGCCATCCATAGAAACATTATGTTCTTCACCCATTAGATGGATGTGTATATAAGTGTAGTTATAATACTTATAATAACAGTATCCTAGTATATTTAGGATACTGGTTTTGTTACAAAAGAAAATAATAAGAATATTTTAGGGGTTGGAGAAGAAAAATAAAAGAAAAGAAGCTAAGAGAAATCATTACCTTACATTTGGGTAACTCCCTTTGGTTTGAACCAAAATGGACTCTTGAAGTGCCTTCTGCCTAAGGTAAGGCTTCTAAAATTAGGATAGGAATGTAGGGAGCTTAATTGGGCATATTTTGGACAAGCCAAAAGGCTTGAGAGGTGTGCGGAATTGGTTATAAGTGGTGTACTTTTATAAGGGGGAGGAGGGGCTCTTTAGGAAAATCTAGAAATATTATTTTATAATAAATTCATATTCAGTTTATAATGGATAAAAAGTGTATTATTTAAAGTTTAAGATGGGGATGGGTCTAAAACCACTCAACCAATATAATTTAGACAGGTTTGTGTCATTATATTAACCTTATCGTTTAGTTTTAACTCTTATTTAATTAGTTTGACACTTACCATGTCACTTTGTATTTTTATATTTTATAGTTAATAAACTTACTATATACCTCCAAGAGACCCCCAAGAGGTCCATTAATGATACACCTATCATGATTTAAGTCTCTTGTCCAATCCATAGATTTTTAGGAATAGAATATAAATTAATAATATAATATTTGTTTTAAAAACTCATTTATGTAAATTTTAACACTACTCAATAATTGTTTTTTGTTAAAGTCTTCCAACTTTATTAATTCGAAAAAAATTCATTTAATCAATACTAACATGTCCTATTAACCAATAAAATTCGTTTATGTCATTAAAACATTCAAATTATATTTATTTTAACATTTATAATATCAATTATTTGATTCTTTCGTTAATAAGGAAAATACTGTATCATTATTATGTAATATATATTTTTACTTTCTAAATGTCTAAAAATTATAAATAAAATACCATTATGTAGGAAATCAATTTTTCTTTCTAATGAATATTTATAATATATAAAATAACATATATAACCCTATGTAAGAATTTTTTTCCTAAAATATATAAGCTTATGTCATTTTTGTATTCACTTTAACTTAATTAATATAAAGTGTCCCTATCACATAAAAGTGGATCCATGAGGTCCCAAAATCGACCCAACGATGGCCAAGGTCGTACATGTTTCCAAAAATAAGGTTAGGACACATTTTTGGTTAATTTAGTATTATTATACTATTATTTTTAACCCTTATTTACCGGATTTACCCTTTAACCATGGTAAATAAAATATTTACCGAAGTAATTATTCAAAATGTATAAAAATAGAAGTTACCTATTTACACAATTTGGACATCATGATTCCAAATATGTAATCAATTTTTCCAAATTCAAAACACAAAAGTGGCAGAAATTAATTTAAAATTAATTCCCGCTGTCAAAACAAAAAGCGTGTTTTTAAGATACAATAACTATCAAAAGATTGATAATTGTTTATGTTCGGTTTAAATGTGAAATTATGTCCAATTACAAACATTGGATTAAATGGTAAAAATATATCCTAAATATAATTTAAAACCACTAAAATTCATAATTTATCACTATTAAGTATTTTGATTAAAAAAGTTGTTTTTAATTAAAATGTAGTAATTTTCATTATTCATAAAAATATGACGGTTATCGGAAAAGTAACAAAATATCACCCTAGGTTAATTTCAATATTCTGAATCCAAAAATGAAGTCCAATTTAAGAGGTAAAATTTATAAAATTTCAAAAAGTGGGTATTAGAATTCATAACGGCCACTTTGATTGGTCGTGGTGTGTGTTAGAACTCGTAGTTGCATACACCACACACTACTATATTATTCAAAGAAAATCTTACCATAGAAGCTTGGGGTGTTACAAACATGTTTTAATCATAAACATTAACAGTCCATTAAATGTATAAGAATGATATCCTTGGATCTTACCCCTAGTAAATCGTAAGTGGTATTAAAAGATATCAACTTAGAAAACAATTATATTGAAAGATAACCCGAAACATTTCTTGAGAAAAACATCTTTTCATTAATTTTTATTAAAAATAAAAATGCATAAAATATTTTGGAAATCATTTTATTTGAAAATTTACTATCAAAATTATAAATTAATATTTAAAAATAATTTAAAACAATTATTATGAAAAATATACATTATAATTTTAAAATAGTTTTCAAAACAGAAAATTTTCAAAAATCAATTTCATTAAAAATAACTTGGAAAAATTATAAAAGAAGATTTAAAAATAATTTAAAAAAATGTTTATGATGAAATTATCCTTTATTATTTGAAAAAAAATTCAAACACAAATCCTTTTCTTTTAAAATAATCTTTCAAATTTATAAAGAAATAGTAAAAAAAACATTTAGAATATTTCTTGAGGATAATATCCTTTCAACATTGATTTTTTTTAAAAAAAAACATATTAAGAACACTTTTCATTGAAAATAACCTTGAAAAAAAATATTATTTATGATTTAAATTAAATAATGTTCATTATGGAGGGAAATTTCATTCATGAATTACGTTTTAAAACAAATATTCCTGTCACATTTGTGGTAAAATAAAAACATTCATTTTTTTTGTAAAATGAAATGAAGATTACTTTCAAAAGAATTGTAAGAAAATTAAAAATTGGGTAAAAATGTCTGTAATAAGTAATTTTAATAATGGTAATTTTGATAATTTTTTTTATAAAACATTGTTTTGGATGAAAAAAAGGGTTTTTAATCGAGGAGATAAATCGAGAATATTTTTTCTAAAATATTTTTTTGACCTCTTAAGTACATAAATAGATTAAAATGAAGTGTAAACATGTATTATCATGAAATAACCATATGATAAAACAATTAATCATTTAATTTAAATTTTTTATCCTAATATTTTATTATAGAAAACATAATAAAAAAATGCAGATAAATGTTGAGATTACAACATAAAATCTTTACCACTTTGTTAAATTTGAATTGAACGCCCCATGAAAAAATAGAAATAAATAAGATGTAAAATATCTGGATAATAAATAATTTCATGATATTACATTCCCAATGAGATTTATATATATCTCATAAAATAATATAGGTTCATAACATAAAATATGTCTCAAGGAATGAAAATTGAGTCAAATATCCCATACCTCTTCGATATCTTTTGAATCGCAAAACCCATGAAAAAGAGATCCTAAACTGGATATGTAAATCAAAATAATTTCCATGTGAAGAAACATAAAATACATTCATATTTAGTATATACACTACATAAAATAAATAGGATATGAATGTGCAATGTGTCTCATAGAAGAAAAAAGTGAGATGAGTGTCCCTTACCACTCTAGTAATATTCTAAATCTAATGAACAGATAAATTATAAAATAAAATTAAACATTAAATATAATGAAAATAATTAATTCAATGATATTAAATTTTGAAGTTTCAGTATATACTCCACATAAATTAAATAAGTGGTGAGTTTTCACATGTCTCCAAAAAATAAAAGAGAGACTAGAAATCCTTTATCATAAGTCTGAAATTCAGACGTACACATTCAAAGATATGGTATAATAAATATAATTTTAATATAAATATATTAATTAACCATAAATATATATATAATTCCAAACATGGTTTAATTATAACTGTTTATTACCCTTTTAGTAACAGTTTAATATTAAAGTCACGTTTCGGGCAATAACAGCTTTG
This sequence comes from Viscum album, assembly GCA_963277665.1. Taxonomy (NCBI): domain Eukaryota; kingdom Viridiplantae; phylum Streptophyta; class Magnoliopsida; order Santalales; family Viscaceae; genus Viscum; species Viscum album. The sequence goes on from OY728150.1 coordinate 529,516,608, forward strand.
TTTTTTATGTATGTTTTGATTTTTTATTTTTTATAATCTTAATTTTATCATGATTAAATAATATCCCCAATTTTTAAAATGATAAAAATATCATATATATTCAGTATACATGTATTTATAATAATCCATAAAATGCAGAGAGAGAAAATAAAATACATCATTCATGGAGATGGTAGACCGTACGTATAGATGAATGCTGTTACCATTTTCTATATCGATTGATAGAAATAAAGGTAAATAAAATATTTCCATTATATATATTTTTTTATTTCATATATATCACATATATTCATTAAATCCATCCTTATTATCTTTTATATAAAACATTGTTGAATCACATCGCTTTAAGAGGTGGTAGTCCGCCGTACACACAAGTGTTGTTATCGTATTCCTATAGAATGGAATGTAAAAAAGGAATATGTGATATCATGGTTAAGTAACTATAATAATATCATAAATATCTTATATAAATAATAAATACAAGATTATATTTATTCATGATAGGTGGTGATGGAATTTGAATAACATCAGTTCGTGGGGCAGTAGTTGCCGTACACAAGACTGACGACTCTATGACCGTTATGATGGAATAAAATAAGGATTTAGGTTATGAAATTAACTAATAACTTATAATTATATTTAATATACTATTTTATTTTATTTTATAATGGTTTACAAAAAAATTGAAGTAGTTAGAGGAAGAAATAATATGAAACACTTTATTTCTGACATTACAAATTCTTTGGATAACTTCTCTTCATCTGCACCAAAAGGACAATTAGGTTGTATTTATGAAAAAAATATTATTCTATGATGATAGTATGGAATTAAGTAAGTTATTAGAGAATTTATTGTCTCATACAATGAGTTTTGATAGTGTGAATAGGGGAGAAGAGGGGGTATCCTTTTATAAGTGAGGTGAGTAGAAAACATATAATATTTGGAATGAAAAAGGTGTGAAAACATTTTCCACATGAAACAAGGATAAAAAGGACATTATCAAATATTTAAGAAATATTTTTTAAATATATCTAGATAATCGATGTTGGAAAAGGTTTTGGTAATTTTTTAACATTAACTTTTCTGTTTCACCCTGTGTAAACCCATTTTAAACTTAACTACGTTAAATAATTTTTACAATTTTTACAATTAAATATTGTAATAAAATAATTTAACCTATTATATAATTTAAATTTTTATGATTTTAAATATGAAATTGGTTATTCTAAATTTTATTGTCAAAATTAGAAATCTTTTATTTAAAATTAAACCTGCCGATTTATATGAAAGTAGGTTTTGGATGAGAAAATGATCTAAACTTTAAAAAGTTTTCATTTAAAAATTAATTATAGAAATGAATAAAATTCCCTAAATTGTATTAATATTTATATTATCGAACTATTTTTTCTTTTAATTACATCTTAAAATAATTTTAGCACTTTTAAAAACATAAAAATAATTGAGAAATCATAAAAAAACATGTACTTTTACTATTCATAAAAAAGTTCTCTTCTCATAAATTTCTCAAATATTCAGACTAAGATAATTTAGACATGATAATTTCAAAAAATAACTTTATTTTTTCAGATTTATTTCCAAAAGTTTCAAAAATTATTTTTAAAAGAATTGTACAAAAGGTGACACTACTGATTTTTAAAAAAATATAGTTTTAAGTGTAAAATTGGATTTATTCTTATCTATTATATAAAAAAAATATAAGACAAATTTAAAAAAAATTATTGAATATATAATATATGAATTTAATTAAAAATATTCAATAAAAGTGATTTTTTAAATTTGTTGATGTGAAACACATTTATGCACATAAATATATATTTCTAGAGAAAGGCTTATTTTATTTTCAAGTTGTTCTTATTTTCATTTATAATTAATTGTTTATCAAAGAATTCATTTTATATACATTTTTGAAGTATGTATTTTTATAATTTAGTTAATATTATTCATACCCTACATTTTAATGGATTGTTGATAACTATCATATTAAATGATAATATTTTAAAAGTATATCACATTTTGTTTAAACTCAGTGTTTCATGTAATGTAAGATAATCTCAGTTTTCCATGTAAATAAAAATATTGAAAAGTTTAAATTTATTTGGAAAAAACATTTGAAAAATTATCAGGGTGTCACATTACACCCCCTTAAAACAAAAATTTCCCTTGAAATTTGTTACTTTGTTACTAGAAAATGAAGAAACATCTATCTCATTACATCCTCAGGTTTCCACATAACTTACTAAAGATGGTGGTTTCAACACATAAAATTCACTAGGTGAGAGGTCTTGTTTCATCAAACAATATTTTTAAAATTTAGAATCTCAACTGAATTTTTCCTTTAAGAAAAGTCATGAACTAGTGGTATGACCATTGGGTTCAGTACATGTGAAGGGTCAAGTATATAATTTCTCAAGAGAAGTACATGGAACACATCATGATCCCAAGTGAGTTTTAGTGGAAGATCCAAATGATAATCCACTATCATGATATAATCATGTATTTATAAGGTACTTATATACCTAGGACTTAGTTTTACCATCTTTCTTCCATGTATAAATTCATATAAAAGTCTTCTCACCAACTTTAAATTCAAGATAACATTAGAAATTATTAGTATAAAATTTTTATCGACTTTTTGTTTACCTATTGTGTCTCTCAATAGATACATGATTCTCTATAAATTCATCATCCAACTCAGGTCCCAATATCTTTATTTTTAATACATCATTCCAGTACATTGGTTTTCTACACTTATTTCCATAGAGATCTTCATAAGGATCCATTTTAATACTTCAGTGAAAGCTATAGTTTTATGAAAATTTAAATAGAGGAATTTATTTATCACAACCACTATTTAAATACATAGAACAAGATCTTATCATATCCTATTTGGTTTGAATTTTTATCCCAAATTGGACAACTTTTTAGGGATGATACGTAGTGCTGAAACTTAGTTATACATCGGGGACCCACTGAATAATTTTAAAAAATATTGAGAAAAACCTCAAATCATTATTTGAAATAGCAGACTATTGTACTCCATAAAACACATAATTTTTTCTTAATGTATACCCTTCAATGCTTATAGAAAGAGAAATTTTCTCAAATTAAGATAAAGTGTGCTCAATTCATAAGGCGACTGACTATAACCCATGTAGCATTGTGCACTTTATATGTTTTTGGGTTTCCAATAATAAAACTAATGGGGATCTCTTCCCATTTTCTTCTATGTATAATGTTAGTGGTATCCTTTTAGACCCTTTTCTCCGATCCTTGAATTGATGTTGTACTACGAATCAAGATAAATACTCAAAAATATCACTTTATTTTTCAAATAGAAATTATCTTTTTTATAGGTTGGCGGTATACAATATAACCTTATCTCCCTTCAGTACTGGGTTCAATCCCGGAATCATTACTAGATATAACAATTCGTCACCATGTGTGTGGCTTATACATTTTTCAAAAACTATACCAATAAAAACGTTATAAAATTTCAATGACCCATAATTAACATAAAATCAATGATAAGATAGACCCTAAAGGTTACAAATACCATTAATAATATATTCATTAAAAGGGATTACTCCTCAAAAACATATTTTATATCCATAAATATCTTTGTAAATATCCTTAATCTTAATAAACTCCCATCACATAAAATCTTAGAAGGTGTGTCTAAAAAATTGAATTTATGATGAACCTTAAACTTATTTACCCATGATGGAATCCATAACTATTAAGTTAATATTACAGGGAGACATAAAAGCTTCCAAAAATAATTAAATCCTTAAAAGTATCATTATTTTTATAACCAAAATACAATTGTAAAAATAATTCAACATCATAATTCAAAAAATCCAAATGCATAAATATTTATAATAATTTACTTCAATGATTTGAAACAACATAGTTCCTTCCCCAGTCTAGGGCATAACACTTAGTTTTTGGCATTGACTCAGATAATTCCCATTTTTTAGACATATAATACATTAAATACCTATGAAATTAATTTCTCTATAACTTTAATTTCCACATAGAAACTATCTTACCATCGATTTGTGACATTCTTATAGGTTCATCTTCCTACCTTCTTAACATGTAGGAATCCAAATATTATTTCCTCCTGATTCATTACCACATGAACATTCATGAAATTCCATCTTCCTCTAATTTTATTCTTTAGTAGCCTCACCAAAGTTTATGTTTTTAATTATATATCATAATAACTGATTAAGAATAATCATATTATATATCTCTCTAGTAATCATAAAATATGGTTGCTCATAGTCACCAAATTTTCCATCAGATAAAGTGTTAACATGATTCCTTATGGTTCTATCTACCAACTAAAACCAAAAAAAATAGTATGATAAATAATAATAATATTTGAAAACCATATAATTATAAAAAATAACTAATAAGATGTGTAAATCTTGACACCTTATTTGAAATATAAAAAACCTTAGGCTTAACCTAGGTCATTCATAGCCATTATTTGAAATCATTCATGATGGTTCATAAAGAGTTTGTGAATTTTAAAATCATATTACCTAGGAGTGTCAAACAAGGCGTATATGAAGGCCTATTATCGTGAATCTGGTGATGATCATGTCCAGTTTAGTATAACATTTTTGGAGTTATTACCTCTTAGTACCTATTTTCCTGAGACACACCCACTTTTTGTATCCATTAATGGATGTAATTTTTTAGAAACCACTTTTTCAATCCATTATCAAAATCCCAATACATCTTCTTATATATAGAGTTATCTTTATAGTTATGCTTAGATACAGACCAAGACATTTCATTATAAGTATCCCCAAGGGATCTAACTAAAGTTTTCTCACTAATGTTTCTAAATTTAAACTAAACCCATCCTTTAATTCCAACTATATTGAACCAAGCTTTTCATACCTAGACATTATATCTTTTTTTTATGAATAGTCTTTACATTACACAAACACCCTCATGAGGGTCATAATTTTATAGTTCTTTTGGACACTAGAAATATATTATTTTATTTAGTGAAAGATCATCAACACATTCCATAATGATATCCCCGTTTAGCACACTTCACAAACATAACCAATATAAAACGAGTCTTTATATCCCATGGAAGGGAAACATTAGAAAGGGTAAGCTCAGATGCTCAGTAAGCATAAGAAAGAGATATATCAATGATTACATAACAATGAAATGAGCATAAAGGTATAATTACATGAGTTTAACATTTGAGAAGCAGACCCTGCATACCAAAGATCATAATCTTGATACATTTAATAAATCATGGACGTTCATATGTCACAAATCATAAAGTAATCAAAGAACATAAGGCACGAGAGCATGAAATGTTTATAAGACAAAGAATTGAGACATATATAAAATCATAGAGAATCATTTCCATAATAGTCTATGATCATTTGCAAGGATATAATAGAGTAATTGGTCAACTCCTCAAACCATTATAGTAGTCAAGGTTCACTCCCAATACTATCATAGCAGAAAAAGTCCCATACTGAACTTAGTTCACTCACCATTCCATTACTATCCATCTCATGGTATATTAATATTTACCCATTGCATTGGAGGGAGATATAGGTCCAACCCACTACATAATTAAAATATTACATATACATTCCAAAATATCATAGAACATTTTTTAAATCATAACCCATGAAATGAATTGGGTTTCATAGATATTTCATCATATAATAACCAAAGAAATAAATAGGGATTTCATAATAATTTAATTATTTAATTATAGCATAAACCATGAAAACAAGTGGGTTTCAAAAGAATTTATTAATAGTATAACCTATGGAAGAGAAAAAAGTTTCATAAATACCATTATATAGTAAAAATTAACCATCCAGAGAAAGAATAAGAATCGAATATTTGGATCATATTCCTAGTAATTCATTAGTTTTATCAAAGGATGTCATATTAGATTTAAAATTATTTTGAATGACCAATTGGAACATATAATGAGGGAAATAAATTTTAATTGAAAATAATTTTTTGAAACTTAAAATTCATAAAATAATTTGAAAATACATTTATTTGAAAATAAACTTTAAAACATATAAATAAAACTTAAAAAATAATTTAGAACATTTCTTGAGAAAAATATACATACCAATTTGAAAAACACATTTTAAAACATAAAATATTTTCAAAATCTTTTCCATTTAAAATAACCTTGAAAACATATAAAGGATGCTTTAAAAATAATTTATAATATCTGTTGATGAAATTACCCTTTACAGTTTTAAAAAAACATATTAAAACATAATTTTTTTTGAAAATCCTTTTATTTGAAAATGACCTTTTAAACTTATAATGGAATAATTAAACTAATTTAAAATATTTATTGAGAAAAATATCCTTTCCACTTAAAAAACAAATTTTAAAACATAAAATGTTTTGAAGATATATTTATTTTAAAATAACCTAAAAAATTATAAGGAAAGATTCATATAAAATAATGGTAATGATGGTGGGTAATTATATTAATTTTATATAGGTTAATATAAAGACTCCTTTCACATTTTTTGTAAAATCCAAATTGGCATTTTTTAGAAAATGACATGAATATTCCATTAAAAAATATGTAAAATATTTCAAACATGGGAAAAATTTCATTTAATAATTCATTTAAATAAAGTTAATTTTTTTAGAAAACATTGTTTTAAAATAAAAATAGGTTTTCAATCGAAGAGATAAATCAAGATGTTTTTTCATAAAATATTATTTTGAAATATTGAGTACATAAAAATAAAAAAATGAAGGAAAAAAAATAAATTCTTATGACATAAATAGAGGAGAAGAAAATTCTTGATTTTATTGAGATATGGATTACACGATTATATTATTGGAATCATGTTGATAAAAAATCCCGACAAACCATGAGATTGTAACCTAAAATCTTTACCACTTTGGTAACCTTAGAAAATAATCCCCATGAAAGAATAAAATTAAATGAAACATAAAATATCATGAGAATAAATAATATCATGATATTAGATGTCAAAGGGTTTGTATATAAAAATTATAAAAGAATATAGGTGCATAAAATATGATATGTCTCAAAACTGAGAAAAATATCCCTTTTCGCTTTGGTAACATTTGAACCCTAAACCCTATGAAAGAGTGATCATAAAACGGATAGTAAATAAAAATAATTATCCTAAGAATTATTATAAAAAATATAAATGCGCAGTACATATAACAGAAAAATAAATATGCTGTGAATATGGAATGTGTCTCACGAATGTAAAATATTGAGATGAAAATGCCTTACCACTTTAGTAATCTTTTGAATCGTAATACCAAATACAAAATAACATTATATGAAACTTTAAATGTCATGAAAATAAGTATATTAATTATATAACATAAAAAAGTGTCATTATATACTGTATACAAAAGAAATGAGTGGTGAATATTCATATGTCTCCCAAAAATTAAAGAGAGACTAGAAATCCCTCACCACAATTCCCAACTTCCATTATAAATGTTAAAATCTCATGTATAATAAATATAAGTTTATTATACATATATTATACAACCATACATACATACACACACCCACCCACACACACATATATCATACCATATATTATTTACTTATAAAATTCTTATTACTCATTTATTGTTAATTCAACATTAAATTCAAATTTTGGGAAATAACTGCTTTGTTTTTCATGTATGTTTTGATTTGTTATTTTTATTCCTATTACTTTTATCATTGTTACATCATATAATGAATTTTAAAAATTACATAAATATCATATATTTTTGGTATACATGTGTTTGTTGTGATCCATAAATGGTATATATAGAAATTGGAATAAATCATTCATAGAGACGACATGCCATACGTACACATGAACAATAATTCCATTTTCATGATAATTTGAAATAAATAATCTTAAATAATATATTACCATTATAGATTCATTTTTATGTCATATATATATCACATATTCTCATTAAATCCATCTTTATTACCATCTATGTTAAGCCTGAATGCACGACATCACTTTGTGATGAGGTAGTCGGTTGTACACAAGAGTGATATTATCACATTCCCACAGAATGAAAAGTAAGAAGGAATATGTGATATCATGTTAATATAATAGTAATAATATAAAAAACCACATATAATTAATAAATATGTGACGTCCCAACCTGGGTGTGACACAAGGTTTCCCCAAACCTGGTTGGCCACATGGCGTCAAGCATGCATCCCCATATACCGAAGGCTGATGAGTAGCAGTGAGGGTATAGGGTGTGCCCATAGAGAGACTATACCCTCATTACTAGAGTGCATCATAGAGGATATATAGAAATAGGTAAATAGTAAAAGTATCATAATAAATATAAAACATGAGCAGTAATCCACCGTAGACGAAGCAGACACAAATATCCTAGGAATAGAAAATAAAACTCAAATTCTAAACAGTAACTTATAAAAAATTATGATAATGTATTTAATGTCTCTATAAAGCTTGTAAAAACGTATACATCGTAGAAAGAAATAAATTCTATACAAAATAATCAAAAGGAATCCAAAAACTATCTAGTATCCTGAGTACTTGCCAATCATCTACTACCAATATCTATCCTAAGTGAGAAATCAAGATTAGGTGTCCAAAATCCGATGCTTACCCATACCAACAACTAAAATCATATAATAATCCTTCGTACCATCACCTACCTAAATAGGTTGTGAGATAAAACTTAGTAGGCCACCACCAATGATGTCTATACCATCTTGTCTAGGAGTACTAAATTAAATAGTATGTATGTATATATAAATGAAAAGACAGTACAATAATGTAAATACTCTGATACCTAAATCATACTTATATTCAATGTCTATAAACATGTAACAATTTAATTAATTCAATTTTTTTTAGTTTATGTAAATGAGTCTTCTAAGATACGACAACAGTAATAATGTATCATGTTGATTGTAGTAGTAAACAGTCCAAGGTACAACAAGGAATCCTATAGTGATGATAATAGTAAAAGAGGGTCCACGGTAATAACCAATACATCCTTGACCTCAGAGGTTGATACAAACCAGTAATAATATCAAAAATAGATGTAAGGGGTATAAGTCTAATACAAGGGGAATTGATAAAGCCATTCCACTGTAATAGATTACAACTGAGTCTGAGGATCTCATCCATGTAAAAACATGATATGTATGACTGGGACCAATGAGGTGTATCCATGGTGAAAAATGTCCTAATTCATCATGTTGGATCTAAGGATTGTATCCTAGGAATCCTAATATCCATAAGATGGTGAAGGGAACCTATTTCATCATGCTGGATATCTAATATTAGAAAAAGACCATGTTTCAAGGTGGGTATCTTCCTTGGAAACTTGTTCCTTGAATTGGAATGGAATCATATGAGTTCGCAAGGCATTCCCTTGGGAATCCAAGGCTATCACAATTCTAACCACGCCCATAAAGAATAAAAGTTCTATATGTAATAGACACCTTATGTGTAATTAATGTTTTAATTAAGTCCAAGTAATAATAATTCATTTTAATAATTCAATTAGTTCATTCCATACCTTTCATCAGTGTTACAAAGAATTAGATGGACATGTAACCATTTACTACATTGATTACTCTATCATTAATTAGATTCATTCCACTTCCTTCCTTCAAGAAAGGAAAATTGTTTTATGAACATGGAACCAATCCATTCAATTACATTCAATTAGGCCAAGTGATTCCTATATTATACTTTACAATTACAATTTAGTTTCATTTATCTTGTTAAGACACTTACTTTAGAAGGGTCATGTGTTTGTTTAGGGTGATAGACATTATAAATTAATATTTCATTTAATTGAAAGATGTCTTACCATTATCACTGTCAAGATACACACCTGAACAGTGATAAAGTTATACCCACATGGGATACCAAGGAATAATTGGATAAACACCCTACATGGGGTGGAAATAATTGAGGTCTCAACCACCAATAATTTAATGATACTATATAGATAGGGATCAATAATACATGTATGATTGATGTAAGAAATTCATAGGAATTAAATAGGAAATTATGAATGAAATCTACACGCACACAATGATGACTTTTTATAAAATGGTGTGACCTTAGGGATGAGTCATTAATAACTAAACTTAATCTCATAAAACTTTTATTGTCTTGTATCAGCCATTATTTTGGCTTGTACTGAAAGAAATATGGAGAACATATCAATGAACTGAAAATAGGGCAAATGAGACAACATCTAAATAACTATGTCAAGGATAATGGAAATGAATAATGAATCATGTTGATTGTAGGGAATACATGGAGGAATCCAAAGATATGAGATATTATTATATCTGACACTGTATGAATAAGCTAGATCAATAACTATGAAGGGGGAATATTGAGAGATCAAACATGAAGAAAATTGGACTCATGTCCACTAGAATGAGAAAGGGATAAAGGAAGATATTATGTTATATCATTTATGGTATTTTTTTATTTTTCCCAAGAAAAATAGGGGCGCATGGTTTGATCACATGGTTGGCTAAACCTTGTGCCAAACATTCATGGATCACTACTTAAGGATGGTACCCACATGGTTTAGATACACAGTTATAGAAACCATGTTCTAACCATGAAAAACAACTCTACTATAATTTGATGAGATACTCACATGGGTGTGTGGACCTAGGTGTATGGTTATGGGAAAATGTGTTCCCCACATTCCCCTATATCCAACTCTTCATGGTAAGGGGTAACAATGTGGCCTTTCTACACTATTTCTCCTAACCATGTGGCTAGTCTATTTTTCATACCAGCCAGGGTTATGAGATCCGAATAAGCCCCAAACACCCCCATAACACCCATGACCTTATTAGGAATCCACATTAGGTCGAAAATAAGGAGTTACACTGAAATTTTAAAGTATCAATACATGATTTAATAACTGGGTTCTTATAGTCTCCCCTTAAAGGAACTCATCCCTGAGTTCACTTTCCATAGGTAGCCAAACATAATCTGAGAATACCTCTAGAAACTAAGAATTTACATTGTCCTCCTATTCCTAGGTTTTGTTTTTTACATGGTTTTGGTACCATAACACCGATACTAAATAAATAAACCACCCTCAGAGAGCCATTATGATTTGGTGAATGATTCATAGAGGATACTCTTCAAATGAATCATCATCATCTAACTCAACCTCATTGGGATCAAAAGAGTGAGATGTATTGGCATGATAATAGTGAAGATGTTAAAAGTAAAAGAATAATTGCATGGAATAATAAATCAGAGGTAATTGAAAAAGATAAGATACAATCAAGACTCTCTCAAAGATCTCAAACATCCCTATAAAATGAGGCACCAAATTCCCTTGCCTCTGTATCTGTATATTAACACCCCTTGGTGATACATACAAGAAAACAAAATCTATGAACTTGAACTTCAGAGGTCATCATCAAAGATCAACATAATATTTCATCCAAGACTGGGAAGTATACATACACTTCATGATAAGATGAAATTTCTATGAAGTCTCTTAAATAAGAGGAAGACTTAGTAGAACTACCTCATAGACCTCTAACTAGAATAGTGATTAACATAATGGCCGACCTTACACTTACTCAAATGGATCCATCTATTTCATCTCTTAAAAGATGTTGATGTAAGAGTACTCGATGAGAGGGACACACTTCTACCAAGAACCAATGAAATGAAGGATGCAGTCCTGGAGAATATCCTCCACAACTTGTGTCATCCATCAAAATTTCCCATTGGTAAAAGGGTGAATATCACTAACCAAAGGCACCTATGTAACCATAGATCTTTGTAAACCCATTTAGAGTTGTGATGTGAAATGGATATCCCTATCTGAAAATAAAGTTCAAGGGCCCCCCCTGAAGTCTTATAATATCATGAAAAATAGTCTTCCTAGCTCATAAACTAAGAAAGTATCCCAAATGGAAGGACATGAGCTTCTTTCTTCATTTTATCAATGAATACACAACCAACATCACTACATCAAGGTGACCTTTATAAGCAGACTACAATGTCTATGGAAATATATTCCCTTTTCCCTTTTGGGAATGGATGTGGATTTAATAAGCCTATAAGTCACTGATGCTCTCCCTTAACCTATTGATTAGGGGAAAACATAGTGATATATGTTGTTATCTAACGCACCTGAACACACTATTTAATCTACATGTGATGTAGTTATATTAGATTTATGTTTCCCAAACTACATTTTATACTAGTAGGTAGTATAGTGATATTGAGGGTTTGGTCCCACAAGGATTTTTGGAACGGATGGTAGGAACTGAGCTTATAACACTTTGGGGTAGGATTCCTCTTAGAATGATTAAGTTTTGAAAAAAAGTAAGGTGTTTTAAAGAAAAATATCCACAAAAAGGAATGTATCAGAATCAATTTTAGGTTTCATGATATAGGATAATGTTTAATTCAAACTTGGTATGGTCCTAAAGTCTAGGATGCGAAGCAAGTACATGTCACTAGTTAGATATGGTCAAGCTAACTAGATCTATCCAAGATACAATTGTTCCTTGATCTGAAGTGCAACTAGGATGCGTTAAGCATGGCTTCAAAATCAGAATGTATCATAGGCTATTGGTTATGTACTATTGCAGTCCAATCATATCAGTGTCATCACTTTAAACTTCATATGGTTTAGTAATTTTAAAGGAATTATGTTTAAATTTATTATTTAACCTAATACTATTCCTAAAGATTACTAAATTTAGAATTAAATGTTAATTATATTAAATCACCCCTACTATCGATCCATTTCCTAACCAGTTTAGCTTCTCATTGTAGAATCAATGACACATACATAAGAAATTGAAAACATTGTTAACATGCCGATAGATATTGGGACTAAAAAATTGAGAAACATGAAACAATTAATTTTAAATAAATTAATAAAAATGAAATTGAGAATAAGAAATATGATATTCGAAACAATCACAATTACAATCAAATACTTATTTAAAATAAGAACAAGAACAAGAATAGCGTGGATTCGACCAAGATTGATGATCGTGTCGACGAATGTGCATAGAATGGTGTTAGAGATGTAAAAAGGTATGAATAATTCTTGAAAATAACTCCATTATGCTTGTGTAATTGAAAAAAATGAAAATTATTGATACATATTGAATTTAGGGAAATGGGGTGGAAGAAAAATTAAGAGAAACGAGATAGAAAATGATAAAAGTCAAAAGTTATGTTCGCTCTCCAATCCATGGTTCACCTCCAATAGGTAAATAATTAGGATATTAAATGATATGTAATGGTATTTAATGTCATGTAATTATGATCCAAGTTTCTATCCTTGATTTTTTAATCAGTTTGAATATTGGATGAATCTTGATTGTATATTTCAAAATTTTACTCCTTCTAAGATGTGTATATAGGACTACCGACATGTATATTCCTTTGAGCCTTATCTTTTAAGTGTGAATTGAATTAAATGGTTACATGGAATGTATTAGTGAATCTCATCGTGTAATAGATTTATGAATTTAAATTTTTCATGACTTACTTCATGACATTTCCACATGTTGTGAAAATTATCTACACGTCATGTAATGTAGTTTAATGACATGTAATGGACATTTTTTTGTCTATTTTCCATCTTTTAGATTGGAACCATGAAAAAAAATTTTATGTAATAAATAACACATACTGTAACAACCCAAGATTCCAGGGTATGATTCTCTTTGAATAATATAATAGCGTGTGTTGTATGCAACTTCGAGTTCTAACACACCACAACCAATCAAACCAGCCATTATGAATATTAATACCCACTTTTTTAAATTTTATAAATTTTATCTTTCAAAATAGAATTCATTTTTGGATTCAGAATATTGAAATTAGATTAGAGTGAACCTTTGGTATTTTTATGAAAACATTCAATTTTTGATGAATAGTAAAAAACACTAAGTTATAATTTAAAACTGAATTTTTATTTAAATAAATATTTATTTTATTTAAATTGATTTTAGGTCAAAATAGATTAATTATACCTATATATGGTCAATTTAATTCATTGGATTTAGTTTATAATAATTATATATATATATATATTTTATTGAACTTTTCACCATCTTTTACCCACCTCCTAGGAGAATTTGCAAATTCACATACAACTTAATTTTATCTCTTATGTGAGTTGAATTTCAAAAATTTGAGAGACATGATTAATATCAAGGGGTAAAATTTGGTTTAATATGATAAAATAATTTCCGGTGAATAGTAACTTCTTACTTTTATTTACCACGGTTAAAAGTGAATTGGGTAATTAAGGGTAAAAATGATATTATTATTACCATAATACAAGTCCTAATTCTATTGGATAAGTATAACTCGACCGAAGAAGACCTTATTAATAAAATATTAACCTCTTAGGTCGACTTGGATTAGATTAGGACATTTATTATTATTTAATTCAAGGAAGAGTTAAAAGAGTTAAAATCAAAGTTTAATAACTAATTTTTTTAATATAGGGTTACACATAAGATACATTTGAATATAAATATTCATTAGAAAAACAAAAACATTTCCTACATAATAGTATTTTATTTATATTTTTTAGACATTAAATAATTTAATTTATTTATGACACAATGATGGTGCAGTAATTACCTCATAATGAAATATTAAAATAAGTGATATTATAAATATCCAAACAATTGTAATTTGAGACTTTTTGTAAATTCTACTAATTTTATAGGTTAGTATGACATATGAGGGTTGGTTAGATGAATTTTTTTCGAAGTTATAATGCTGTTATGAATTAAAAAAACAGGATACCAAATAGTGTCAAAATTGACATAAAAGAGTTTTTAAAACAAATATTATACTATTTATTGATATTATATTCCTAAAAATATAAGGTTCTGCAAAAAGACTTATATAATGATAGGTGTATAATTAATTAACCACTTGGGGTTTTATTGGAAGTATATAGTAAGTTTATTAACCATATAATATAAAAATACAAAGAGACATGGTAAATGTCAAACTATTTAACTAAGAGTTAAATCTAAAAGATAAAGTTAATATAGTGACCCAAACATATCTAAAACCTATTGGTTTAGTGGTTTTCTACCCATCAAAAACTTATACTTTAAATAATCTATTTTGGATCCATTAGAAACCGAAAATTATTTTATTATAAAATAATATTTTTAGCTTTTCCTAAGGTTCCCCTCACCCCTCTTATAAAAGGTCACTCCCCCTTCTCTCTAATTCACACCTTCAAAGCCATTTTTCTCAGCCAACCTCTGCTAAAATACCCTCTAAACTGTCCTCCTTTCATCCTAAAGGGCTTATTTTTGTCATAATTCCAACTTAAGGATCCCTTATGATCAATTCAAAAGGAAGAACCCGAAGAAGAGGTAAATATTTCATCACCTCTTTCAAGTTCCTTTCTTCTTCCACTTTATTTTTATTTGTTGTTTCCATTCTAAAATAATAACTCCAGTATCTTCTATATACTGCGATTTTATTATAAATATGGTAAAACCATATTCCTTATTCTATCCATCCTTTGAATGACATGTCACCATACGTGTGTACGTACGACTTACCGTCTCCACGTCGTGGTGTAATTGTTATTCAATACATTATTATTTAGATGGGTATAATAATGATTTGTAATTGATGTAAATAATAAATATTACATGATAATGATTCTATATATATGATATACCATCCAATTATATATTATTTTAATATCAAAAGAATGATATTGTCGCTCGTGCGTACGTACGGATTACTGTCTCCATGAACGCGATGAGATTCATTCCCCACCGTATCCTTTCATGACTAATTTTCATTTGATGATTAAAAATAATGTTCAAAGACTTGCTATCATTCTGGATAGGAATAATATACATCCCATCCATAAAAAATAGGACTCACATAATAAATAATATAAAGGAAAACGAATCCGTTAACACCCAAAACGACGATAATACTAAGATATTATTAAAAAAGAAATATTAAAAGATAATATATGGTATCATATTAATGTATATGATTCTTGTATAATTTAATAAAAATTATTTCACCATTTTACAGAAGGTTAACTAAACATTGACCAAGGAAAAGTACAAGGTAAGGGTTAATTTCACAATCTCTTCATTATCCGAGGTTGTTTATATGTAATTATCTACTGAGACCTCTTTATCATCCACATCCATGTTTCTTAAAAATGTATATCAAAACATTATTACTATTTTATAGACTATGGGTTAAGGTCATTTATACCCTTGTTTTACTTATTATAAGATGATTATAAAGGTATATTTCCTTTATTTTCCAAACAAGGTCCTTTTTAACCTTTTTGACAAAATTAAGGTAAGAATGTCTTTTTTTAACTTATACGGCGGGTGCAGATATTTTCCTCCGTTATAAAATTGTTGAATCTTACCTTACAATATTAGAAGAATATTTTCAGAGTAAATGTTTTATTTTATAATTATGTGACTTTTAGATGATTTAAAGAAATATATTTTTCTCAAATAGTTTTGGTTTCATCTATGTCAACATCCTTTGATGGATTTTAAGCTTATTTGCAGTTGATTTATTATGATACAAAACTTACGTATTGTATTGAGGGTTTTGTGATATGTTTGACTGTGGATGTGTTATTTTTATACCATTCATGGTTTATGGATAATGTATTGACATTTCGTATGCTAGTTTTAATACGAATGTTTATGTTTTGTTTAAACCTTTTCATACAAGGAATGCATTGGACTTAATATGTGACGGCTGGAGCCTCCTATAGCTCCTTGATGCATCGGTAGGTCTGATGAGACAAACTAGTGTTTTGGCACAGGGCCTTAACAAAATTTTGTTAGAAGTATTGGCACAAGTCCTTGTCTATGTGGTTATGATAGTCTGGCACTTTGCATTCCTTCATTATGAAAGTGGCTATTGATATTTCATATGATTATTCGACTTGTTGAATATCCATGTGAGTAAGTAAATGACATTTTTTGATTTTATCTTTGCCATATTATGATAAAGTTCATGTTTAAAAGGCTTTTGTTTTAGTCTTATACATTGCCTTAAATGTTTATGCTTATTTATGAAAGTTTTTGCTATATTGTTTTCCTTAGTGAGCATCTGAGCTCACCCATTTCTATGTTTTATTTTTCCTAGGATGAGAAGAAGTATTTTATTACTGACCTATAGGGATAGTCTGAGGGGATATGACTGTGTTCTATGGAGACTATGTTGTTTTAGTTTTTCTCTTTATCATGTAATGTAAGACTTATGAATATATCTAGTGTTTCCAAGGCTACTAAACTAATTAGTCTTTCGAGACATGATCTTTTGTGATCATGCCAATGTTATGTAACAATGAACCAACTCTGGGCTTCTGGGGTCGGGGCGTTACACATACCTCATATTTTATCAACTAATAACATGGATAATCCTTAAACAAATTACAACAAAAATATTTATATTATTTTATCTTATATATTCCTCCATATTTGAATAATTTATTGTCCTCAAGAAAAAAGATCTCAATAGTTATTTCAAAGTGTAATGAATTTTTAAAATAAGAAACATTCATTATATCCCGTTAAATAATACTAAGTGTTAGAATAAAATTTAGTTTTTAGAACCATCCATGAATAGAAAATTAGTCATTCCCAATAGATTAATTCTTTAAAAAAATTCTTAATCTATTAACTATAATTTATTAAATGATACTTGAACTCTATACCCATTTTTAATTTACCTCACAATGAACTTTCTCTCATCACTTGGGGTGAAATGAAACTGGAGTTATACTCATACCTTGAGTAAATGTTCCTAACAATATTCTTATATTGGTTATATTATCTCCACTTTGTTATGGAAAATACAAAATAAATCATGAGGGATTCAATAAATAGGTTCACATGACTATGCATTTGTGGGAAGGTTGGTAATATTTTTTAAAAATATAAAAATGGAAGGTAAGATCTATAGTATACTGATTTAATGTCATTAAAAGTGTAATGAAATGACTCCTATATAGCTAATGAATCCCACTCTCTCTACAGATCATGTTTTATCTGCATATATCAAGTGATGAAAAAAGGTATCATGTTACTTTTATTTTCTTTTTACATTTTTTATTTTTTAAAATTCTTGTCTAGGACAAATATAATATCCATCCCATGACCACATATTATCCTTTAGGGGTTTCATCAGTATTGAAATGGTGATTTTTTATCTTCTTAATACACAACCAAAATATCCTTCTCTTTTTATTTCTTACTTTTCAAAGGAAAATGATAGATGTGAAATACCATAAAGTACACATGGATCATAATCAAATATTCTAGTAAGAAAACAATACATCTCCCCAGTGGAATCAACTAGTGTCTATTGGATGAAAACTGCCCCCACACTTATTCAATGTAATGCCATGCATTATACAAAGAGTAGGGTGTGAAGGTATAATCATCTTAGAATATTTGCATCTCATAAGGTCATTCATGGGAACCATGAGATTAATTAAGGAAATATGTAAAGTGGGTCTTAGGAAAAAGTAGATCAAAAAATATTTTCTCAATCATTTAAAATTTTATTTTTTATTAATATAATCAATAAGATCTCATTGAATGTTCAGATTGGTTTACATGCCCCATGTGTCACTCTACAAACATGATCAGAAAAGAATATGAAACTGTAGGCTCACAATCCTTTAAAAAATTTGAGTAAATAGAGAAAACTGGAAATCACTAAGTGTACACAATCAAGTAATAAGTTAATCAAAAGTAATCTAAAAATTTTGAATTTGAATTAAATTACTAAACTCAACAATCATTCTAAAAATATGAACAAGAGAAAAAATGGATTTGAAAAAACTAAAAACATAAAATTATCTTTTATAAAAATTGGTACAATGAGTTTTAGGTCTAAAACATGATTTCAAATGAAAAATGCCTTCTAGATAAACGAGAATATGAAAAAACTCAAGTGCATCAAAAGTGAAACTTAATAAAAACTACAACAAACTTAGATTGAGAAAGTATCTACATTTTATACGAAAGTACTATGGGATGATGTTGGAAGGGATCAAAAATATTATTGAAATATTAATTGGAAAACGAAATGATAAGGACTCGAGAGATCCCTGTATAGAGTGGTATTCCCTAGGGATGTTCGATCATTCTCGATTATGGAATTGGGCTACAAGGAAAACAAGTGATATTTAAAAATCCTTTAGTAAATAAAACATTAGTCCATATGGTTGATACATTTTATAAGTTGTAAAATAGGTAGGTGCACAAAATGAATATCAAAGAAATACATTTGATTAAATGTAGGTATGTGTGTATAATAAGGCTCAAAGTCCCTCATGGATAAAAACAGAAAAATACGAAGGGAAGACTAGTAAAAAATAACGGATACAAAGAATGAGAAAACAAATGAAATATGGGTTTCCACCCATAAAGTGATAATAAGATTCCATATACTATAGGAATGAATAAAAGTATCAGTGGTTATTGTCCATCATCTCAGCCCTCCTATGTATTCTATAACTAATTATGGCAGTGTACTCTAGAACTCGAGGTCATTTGTAAAGATTGATCACTTCTAGAGTATACTGGGAATGGATATGGTGTGAAGGGAAGGGTATCTATGATTATGGTGGTGGCTGTTAAGCACAAATTTTAAGTGATCACTCTTGAAGCTGACGTTCTCCCTCAACTAGGTGATGAGTCACTCATCAAACAAGGATAGATGGTGGAACTGGTACATCGATAACCATCGATGAAATCAAGGAGATATACATGGATACTACATAAAAGTGTAATGTTTTGAAAAATAACCCATGTAAAATAGGAAAAAATCAGTTTCCCATATATATACTATGTAATGATATATTCATGATATGGAATACTACCAGTAAAAAAATGATGATCACTCTGGTAGAATAAAAAAAATAGGGGACATGACTGGGGTACACTATGTAAAATCAATGTTAGCAATGAAATCTTCAACAATCCTCTCCTGAACATAGTGGGGGCCTCAACTGTACTGCCTGGTGAATGGATTTAATGTATTAAAGGGCTTTTTGGTTAGCTACTAATGATTGTGCCATAGTACTGTCATCTATCCGAGTGTTTGGTGGTGGGGAGGTACCGATCCATAATGTGGACATGGGTCTAGAAGTGGGATTGAAAAAGGGTAACTCAGTTTATGAGGTGGTTGTAGGTCCATTTCCCCCGTGGGCCTTCTCTACTAGATATTCCTACTGGGCAGTAAGGTCTGAGACTCTAAAGGAAAATAAGTCAGGTTAGTGGATGGGGTAGGAGTGGTAGAAGACGAGGGGAACACATGGATTGGTGTTGGCGAGTAAGGGGTAGTGAATTTAGAGAACTCTATAAAAGGGATATGAAGGTGTTTGGAAATCTGGTGTATATTCTCTATACGAAGAGGTGTATGACCTAGAGATCTAATGGATATTATGGGGTGGGTGGAACCATAGTGTAGGTGGTGCTAGAGGGTGGAAAATGAGGAGGGTAAGGTGTGGGTATAGAAGATGTGAGTCCTAGGGTAGATATTGGAATTGTTGGTGTGGAAGAGTCAATAATATGAGATCCTGGGTATTTATTAACAACCTCAACTACCCTTGGTGTCCCCTATTAGAGGTCTCCAACATTGGTAAGTAGGTTCATATTGTACAAAAAAAGGAGATCAATAGATTCCATCATCTTGAGTGAGGTGAATGGTATGAAGGTGACAATAAACCTTGACATGGAGATACAGATGTGTAATTAAAGATCCCCCCTCAGTGTGCTTTGCATACTCTGAGTATGGTCTCTATAATATAACGCAAAATGAGATTCCATGTTGATGAAAGGGCTTCCCATGGATATATAAATAATGAGAACATCTATATTAATAACATTACTGTGAGACTCAACTCAGGAAAACCATGCATGTGTCAAGGTTCTATGATGGATACATAGTACTAGGCCTCAAAACTGGGTAGATTTGGTAATCCTAGGATCATTATCAATTTGAGTATCTCAGGAAATCATCCATCAAAGCCTATTTGAATTAGACTTGTTAGGATCAAGATGTAGTGTAGGGAATACCTAGGATGTGGAAAAATCCTCAGTATAGATCCTATGGCTAATGTTTAATTATGTGAAGGAAAGATCATGAGTTCTCCCTTCTAGTCTGAAGTGGAGACGGTCAACTGCAACATCAATTGTGGCTAGAAACTGAAGAATTACATCTCGGTATGTCTCCTTATGTACCTCAATGATGGATGAAATATGTAGGAATTCGAGGAGCGGGATGACCAACTTTATAATATATAGGTGAGTGAGGATATCCATGTCGATGGTTTTTTCGGTCCCCAAATACTTTTACAGAAAGCAGTTGAGTTCCATATAGTGTTTTGGATGAAAAAATGAAGAATATGGTAAATATGAGGGTGTTCTTCATCATATGAATCACTGGATGAATATTGGGTTTTCTCTTGTATAGAAGGTTTCTTAGAGGCTACATAAAAAATTTAGGAGGAATTTACCTGAGGTGGGGTGGGGGGATGGGGGGTATGATTGGCGCATTACCTCATGGGATCTTCATCGAAGGATGCTCATCCTACCCAGACACAGAATAAGGGGGGTGCAGGGTGCACAATCTTTGTGCAAGACATGTGGGAGAAGGCTTGAAAGTAGGGAGGGGAAATAGAGAGGATATGTAGGGAGTGGGAGGCTTGAGGAAATGTGGAGTGGGAGGGAATGTGAGATGTTTGGAATTGGGGGGGGGGGTAGCTATAAAGTGGTGAGAGGGGGAGGGGGTTCAGTGCAAGAAGGTAGGAGGGGACTGGATCATGAACCCAATTTCCATGAATTTTTTTTGAAAACTAAATCCTTTAAATTCAAAACATGTAATTTCATTTCATGTTGTGTATTTAGGTATTTAATGAAATAATTTCCATGAAGATACACATTATAAGTAATGGTTACACATTGTGTAATTTGATATTTCTTCTCAGATTTAGAGTAGACCCTAGTCATTTGTTACTTGAATTCCATAAGTTATCCCAATGTTTATTCAAACCTATTATAGACTAAGGTGATCTAATATGGGTTTCCTCCAAGTAAAGCTAAATTTTACATTGATATATTGAATCTTTTATTCTCATATGAATTTCTTACTGACGACACATCCTTTATAGAACAGTTCCTAAAATATTTTTATCCTTTCACCATTAACATTGAATTGGTGTATGAGTTCTTTATGATTCTCAATCCTCCCATAATGAAATACAAAAATGATAAAAATGTGCTTGAGCATCTGGATTATATTATCCTAGGGAATAATTTTAATCATGGGTTGAATAATAAAAAATTATTCCCTAGAAAAAATTTGTGTGTCACAATATATTGGTCATGCCATTTTTGGTTTTTTCATTACAGGTCCCAGTATTTTCATAAGAATCATTTACAATATCTTCTAATTAATATAATCTCAATATTTTGGATTCTCTATATTTTTTAAAATATAGAATGAGATTTTTAATTTCCCAATATGAGCGACGCTCTAGCTCCTTTGGAAAATGACATGGTTTCCCATATATCAATTGGAAAAGTGTATTGTTAATTGGTGTTTTCTATGCAGTGTGGTACACTCAAATTGAATAATCTAATTTAATACTCCAATATCATTAGCTTTTGTTCATTTTCTTTTATAGGATTTGTTTTATTTTCCTATTTCAATATTCAACCTTTCCTCTTGTTTTCAGGTGGTAGGGAGTTGTAATATTATAACAAATGTTGTATCTTGTAAGAAATCATTTGAATGTATTATTAGTGAAATAAATTCCCTAATATTAATGATTAGTCTAGGAAATATAAATCATGAGAACACATTCTTATTCATGAAATTTATGAATACCTTCATGGTGTCATGAGTTATAGCTTCATCTTCTAACCATTCAGAAACATAGTCAACACCAACAAGGATATATGATTTTCCATGTGAATTGGGAAATTATCCCATGAAATCTATCCCTGATGCATCAAATATTTTGAATTCCATGATTAGTATTTGGAAAAGTTCATCCATTTTTCTAATGTTTCTAGTTCATTAGAGTTGGTCACAATTTTGTCAAAATCATCTTGCATCTTTGTGGAGTGTTGACCAGAATAGTCCCCTTTGTAGAGTCTTCAACACTGTGTATTCCAATCTATGATTTACTCATATTGTTGATTCATGGAACATTTATAAAACATTTTGTGTCCCATCTTCTGAAATGTAGTGATGTAACAAACCATCACCGCTTTGCTTAAAAAGGAGTGGTTTACCCAATAGTAGCGTGAGACTTGAGCCAAAAATCATATCCATTACTGGTATGAAATTTCTGGGTATAGGTATCATGTGGATAGAAAATTTGAAATATCAGAAAACCATGGATGTGCTTTTTTATTTATGTTATAGAGTGTTTTATCAAGAAAGTCCACTTCAATGTAGATATAAACATAATCTTTTATATGAGGTAGTGGGGGTAAGGGTAGATAATATTCAATCACATTTTATGTGCCCTTAGTATCTTCGATTACAATGTTGACCTCTTAAAGTAATAGGATCCACCATATAAGTTTTTTCTGGGCATCATTTTTTTCACCAAATATCTCAAGGTAGCATGACCAATGTGAATAATTATTTTGATAACACTAGATTGGAGTGGAATTATTTGAAATCATAAACAACTAATAAGAGATCCTTATTTATGGTTGTATAGTCCACCTAAGTTTCATTGAGGGTGTGATTGGAATAGTAGATATTGAAGAATATGTGACCAAATCACTGTCCTAAAATAACACCAACAATAAAGTCGTCGGTGTCACTCACCAGTTTAAATTATTTTTCCAAATATGGTGAAATAATTATAGAAGCCACTATCCGGATTTTCTTTAAAGTGTTGAAAGCCTTTAAAACATTCATCAGTGAATTAAAGTGGTGTTTCCTTAGATAACAGAAATTCCAGGGGGGATTTAAAAAAATAAATCACCAATCACCAATATAATCTTGCATGTCTATGAAATATCCTTATGCCATTAACTGTCGTGGTATCATGTAAAGATTTTATAAAATTTATTTTGTTAGGATCAACTTCTATCCCATCCTTGGAGATTTTTTGTCTAATGAATATGCCTCCATGAACCATAATGTGTCATTTTTACCATTTTAAAAGTAGACACTTCTCTTCGCATCACTTCATGACTAACTCCATATTACTTAGGAAGATATCTAAGGATGTTCCATAAACTGAAAATCAATCCATAAACATTTCTCAGAATTTCTTTACATCATGGAATATATTTTGCATTCATATTTGTAATTTTTATAGTGTATTATAAATACCGAATTACATATGCCTATAGTCGAAGGTACCAAATTTTCATGTGAATGTTGTTTTATAAAAATCATTTGGGTTGAATCCAATCTAATTATATCCTAAATATCTATCGAGGAAATAATAGAATTCATGTCTTGATAGTCTATCTAGTATTTTTTCTATAAAAGGTTAGAAGAAATGGTCTTTCTGGGTTGCTTCATTTAGATTTCAATATTCCATGCATACTCCACATCCACTGATGGTGCGAGTTGAGATCAATTCATCTTCATCATTCTTTTCCACTGTGAGTCCTCCATTCTTGGGAACTATTGGTAGTGGGATCACCCACTCATTATCAGAGATTTAAAATATTATTCCATCATCTATAAGTTTTAGTACTTCTTTCTTAACAAGTTACTTCATTTGTGGTTTGAGTCTTCTCTCTGGTTGAAATTTGGGGTTTGAACCTTCCTCAAGTATAATTTTATGGGTGCATGAAGCTTGATTGATTCCTTTAATTGAATCTACTCCCCAGAAAATTGACTTCTTGTGTAATTTCAAGAATTTCAGTAGTTTTTCATCTTGTGAATAATATAGTTCAGAGTTAATGATAAACTATAATGAATAAGTAGTCTCTAAAAAATAATAATTTAGTGTTTTGGGGAGGGTTTCAATTCTAGTTTCAGTGGAAAAATGACTGAGGGTATGATTGGTGGGATGATATCACTTATCAGAGTTTCAATGTAGTTTACCTACTCAAAGTCATATTCCCCATCTTCATCATGGATAATTTCATCACTCTTTTATTCAATGACTGAGTATATTTCTCTTTTATTTGTGAGGAAGAGAGCTTAGAAGTCAAAAGATTCATCTATTTGTTGTGATTTATTTTCCATTTCAAATAGAACTTGTTCCTCACCAACTCAGAATATTAGTATTCTTCAATTTACATCGATCAATGAATTCCCAATGTCTAGGAATGGTGGTACTAAAATTATTGGAATTCCTCCTTCCTCTTCCATGTCTAGAATAATAAAGTCTGCTGAAAAATTTAACTTGTCGACTTTGGCTAGTATATATTCTATAATTCAGGGGGATACTTTAATGATCATCTGGCCAATTGGAGTTCTAATCTAGTGTGTTTGATCTCTTTGAGTCCCAGATTGATGAATGCACTCATATTCATGATTTTGATGTTGGATCATAAATTTCACAATGATCTTCTAAATTTACATTCTCCTATTATAAAATGAATTGGAAATATCCCAGTATATCTCATTTTTGGAGGATGTTTCCACTGAAAAACTACATATCATTATTAATTTAGTGATATGACTCCTAGGTCCTCTATTTTTAATTTTTTAGAAATTAGTTTGTTAAGAAATTTTTAAAAGTATCCATTTGATTGATTTCCTTATCAAATAGAAGGTTTATGTGTAGTTTCTAGAATATCTCCAAAAATTTCTTATAGTTCCCTTCAACTCATCATTTACTTTCTATTTCACCTGATAGAGTACCTAGAAAGTAAATGATTGAGAGAATATTTTCTAAGAAGGTCTCTGATAGAGTACCTAGAAATCATTCTGAGAAGGTCTTTGAGATCTGACCCATTTGACGATCATGGTTTCACAATGATTCAATTTGGCACTACATTTCTATCTCTTGGGTGTTCATTCTTTTATCTTCCTTTTGAACAATGATTGAGAGAATATTTTCTAAGTTTTATTATAGTGGTTTGGATGGTTGTGAAGTTCTCGGTGGAACTGGTTGAAATTGTAGTTGGTCTATCAGAGGGAAGGGTTATTGGGATACTTACTATGGAATTTGAGGCACAAGATTCATCATTGGATATCTTGGTGGTCCTTGATTTCGGAATGGTTACTAGAAAATTACTAGTTGGAAGTGACCTTGATTGTTCTATTGTTGATGTTGAATTGCCCTTTCTTGAAAGTATTATTGTGGATACTGAATTTTTTTCACTATTGATTGTAATTAACATAATTAAACTCCTTACTCATTTTTTTATCAATAGTGTTTATGTAGTTTAGATAAAGGTGTGGTCCACCAAACATTTTACATGACTAAATTTTAATGCTTGGAGCAGGATGGGGTGTTGATGCAACCTATATTTTTAATGATTCTAACTTCTTTGTAAATGCTTCGACTTGTTAATCTAGTAAATTATTCTATTCAATTTTATGTATCCCATGTCGGGGTGGTCCAAAATCACTCATCCATAGACTAGAATTATGGGAAGCTTCATCTAGAATTTATCGGCTAGCATTGGGGGTTTTGAACATTAATCCTCCATCGGTTATGGAACCAAAGACTATGTGAACAACTATTTAGAGGGATTGATAAAATATATGGAGTTAAATCCACATATTGAGTCCATGATTTGGGTAATTTTGTGTAAGCTCCTTAAAATGGTCCCATGCTACCCATTTTGATTCACCTTATGCTTGAGCAATATTTTTGATGTCATTTTGAAATTTCCATGTGTGAATTGGTGGAAAGTAATTGTCTAGGTATTTCTTAGCTAGATCATGACAATTCACAATGGAATTGGGTTATTTACTTTCGATCCAATCCTTATCTCAATCTTGCAGGGTTAAGGGAAATAATTGAAGTCTTATGGGATTTTAATATACTCCCTGGTTTTCAATGGTACAATAAACATTTAGGAAGTTTGAAATATTCCCACGGGGGTCTTCACTTTGAATCCCACTAAATGAGACCATGATCTAGATCATATGAGTGAGTCCAGGTATGATTTCCAAAGTTTGTTCTTGTATAAGAGTGTGTACAATTCTGGACATAGAACCATTTATTGATGGCATGTTGTAATCCAAGATGGTGTGGTCCTACTGCACTGGCTACTCTCCATGTATGGAAGGTTGCATGTTTAGTGGTTTGGGCTGGTTTAGACCTACATGATTACTGCGGTCAACCATTTGTGAACGGCGGCATGTAGAGATATACCTATCAATTTCAAGTTCGATGGAAAGCTATTCTAGTGCATCAAGGCTCCTTGAATGAGTCATAGGGCCTTGATGCATGCACTATTCAATAATAAGAAGAAAGACATAATAGAATCTAAAAGGAAAGGGAAAGGAAAGGAAAAGGGAAATTTGGAAAGGGAGAGTTTATCCCAAGTTATTTTTTCCATAGGTATCTATGCCAAAAAAGAATCCTTTTTAGACCCTGGAAGTGGTACCAAAATATTTGGTGCCTTTAGGTGTTGTTTAATTCCCATGGGTTGCGGTTATATTAGATTTATGTTTCCAAAGATTAACTTTCTAATAATATATAGTATAGTGATAGTGCTGGGTCTCTCCCATTAAGAATTTTGGAATGTCTAGTAGGAACTGTTCTTAGAACCCTTTGTGTTAGTACACCTATCAAGATGATTGAGTTTGGGAAAAAATAAAGAGATGAGTCTTAAGTAAAAATATCAGAGAAAGGTAAGGGATCGTGATCAGTTTCAAGGTTTAGGAGAATGGATGATCTTTAATTCTAACTTGGTATGGTCTTAAGGTCTAGGATACGAAGCCAAAATAGGTCACTTGTTGGCTATGGTCAAGACAAATAGATCTATCCAGGATATAATAATCCATTGATATGGAGATAGCTATAACTAGGATGCATTGATCCTAGTTTCAAAAGCAGAAAGTGTAATAGGATAATGGTCATGTCGTATTCTACTTCAATCAGATCATGGTTATTCGTTCAAGCAATCTAGGGACCAGGTTATTTAGAATGACTGGACTGACAATTATTATTTAACATGATTACTATAACACCAAATAACCATGTTCTGAATTAAATTTTAATTGGATTCAATCAACCGTACTCTCGATCCATTCCCTAACTAGTTTAGCTACTTAAGGTAAAATCGATCACAAATAGATACAAAATTGCATACATCACTAACATGCTGAAAGATATTGTGATTAAACAATTTAAATTCATGAAATAATTAATTTTAAAACACTTAAAGAACATGTAATTGAGAATAAGAAATATGAACTTCAAAAAATACCAATTTCAATCAAATAGTAACTTTAAATATGAATAAGAACAGGCACAGTGAAGATTAAAAGAAGATTGACAATCGGGTCGATGAACACATAAAGAATGTTTTTGGTTATGCATAAAGGTATAAATAACACTTTAAAATCAATCCAAGATGCCTGAGTAATTGAAAAACAATGAAATGAATTTATAAAAATTGATTTTATTAAGAAAGAGTCGAAGAATAATTGAGATAAATGAGAGATAAAACAAGGGAATTCTAAAGTTTCGTTCTCTCTCCAATCTATAGTGGACCTCCTATAGGTAAATAATCATGATATTAAATGACATGTAATAGTGTTTCACATCATGTAATTCCAATATGATCATTCTTCTACAATTTTTGAATCTATGTGAATCTCATGTAAATCTTAACAGTAGATTTGGAAATTTGACTCCTTTTACAATGTGTATATGGGACTCATGATGTGTATTTTTATTTGGGCCTTATCTTTCAAGAATGAATTGAATTAAAAGGTTACACAATGTGTATTGTTGAATCACATTGCGTAATGGATTCAAAAATTGAAATTCATCACAACTTTCTGCACAATTTTTCATTATGCAATCAAAATTTTCTATATATCATGTAATGCAGTTTCAGGATGTTTACTGGAAATTTTTGTTAGTTTATTCAGATTTTATTTTGGAACCTTTAAAACCTATTTTCTATAATAATGACACATACCTACTGAATTATTGAGTAAAAACATGGATAATATATAAAAAATGATAGTAATATATATATATATATATGATTTTAGCTTATCACTATTTTATGTTTCATCCCAGGCCACTAATACTAGAGTCACATATCCCAATACATCTTAGAGATGTTTGGATGAACTTCCCACTAAGATGAATGCGACTCTCACATCAGTTCATTTATTATATAAGTAGGGACCTAGATACCACCATATATATGAAGGACATGATGTTCATCTATATACCATCCTGGAGGTTAGTCTTAACCAGTAATACTCTCCAGGAGAACTAACCCCTCATGATTTGAAAACTAACTACTCTTGACCATTTTAAATAGGGAATATGTAACTACCAAGGTTATGAGATAAGACAGATTGTGAATCTCATGAAACTCTATATTTAACATAGAGAAGAGGGCCATCGATTTCCATTCATCACTAACTTCCTATGTGACTTTAGGTTCAGTTTTTTGACTTAGAGCATCTGCTACCACATTTCCCTTTTTAGGCGTATATGTAAGATCAAAGTTGAAGGAATGAAGGAATTTGACCCATCTCCACTATTTAAGGTTCACATCAAAACATGTAAAGATATATTTTAGGCACTTGTGGTATGTTCACCCCACCAAGATATCACTCATTAGATTGTGTCTCACACAACATAAGGCATGGAAAAAAGCTACTATCTCAAGGTCTTGCTTAAATTAATTTCTATTATGGGGTTTCAACAAAAAAGATCCATATGAAACAACTCTATCTACATACATCAACACTTCTCCCAGGAAAATATCTAATGCATCATAGAACACAATATATCATCTATCAAGGACTGGAAAAATCAGAATTAGCACTGAAACAATCATTCCTTTCAACTCCCGAAATCTTTTCTCACACGATTTTGAGCAGATGAACATAACACCCTTCTTTGTAATACCAGTAAGAGGTGAATAAAGGCATGATAAGTCCTATATACAATATTTTTAATATTCATCTAACCCCAATAAAATCTATTTATCAAACGTGATCTTGGTATATCCCTAGGAAACCAAAAAACTCACATTATCTTGGTCAATTAATACTCTTGATTTCGAGATTATATGACCTGAGAAGTGAAATTTGTAGATATAGAAGTGGGACTTATCAATCTTGGAGTAAATTTGATTCTCTATCAATGTACTCAAAATGATATTAATATCTCTAACATGGTTGTTATGAGTCTGAGAATACAATAAGATGTAATCCAATAGTACCAGAACAAATGAATCCAAATAGGTGTGGAAAACCCTATTCATGAAAACTGAGAAAATGGTCGGCGTGTTTTCAAGACTGAATGGAATCACAAGATACTCACATAGACCATATATTCTAGAAAAATACGTACAAGGTATACCAAAAGGATTGACTAACACATGATGATAGCCCGATCTCTAGATGATCTTTGATAATACCATAACTCCTTTGAGCTGGTCAAAGATATCATCTATTAGAGGTTGTGCATATCATTTGTTAAGATTAATCTAGCTCAACCATATACAATACATGAATAATTGAATTATCCCATATGAATTACTACTGAAAAATGGGTGAACCTTAAGAAGAAGTGTGAGGAAATATAAAAATACTGGCCTCTAAATGATGCAATTGTCTAGTGATCTTCTGGAGATTAGTAGGTTCGATTATCTATAGATCAATGGACAATAGTTTTTCTCCTAGAATGAGATACATCATAAACTATACCTCCCTTGTAAGAGGTAATTCAGAAAATTCATCTAGAAAAACATCAAGAAAATGATCTAATATTGGAGGATAGTCTTATAGTAATACTATATGCTCCTCCATAAAGAGAATAGAAATATGTGTGGTCACTCCACCTAGCCCAAATGATCAGGTCCAAATCTACTAGCCTGGACATCCCACCCACCCTTGTGAAGATAATTTCTACCATATAGTGATGTAAAAAACAACCTATGATGATATTAGTCCACATAAGCGGGATACAGAGTCAACCAATCCATCTTGAGAATGAAATAGAATCCCATCATCTCGAGAATAGGAAGGTCCCATAGAAAGGGGTAACTACCTACCTAAAGGGTACAATCCCTACACTACCATACTCCCTCATACTGTACACCTAATGGTGTACCCATGGTCATAACACCAAAAACGTACTAAATTTACAAACTAAGACTTTCCATGTTTGATAGAGAGACAAAAGAGTGTGGATCACCTTAATAAAATAATGCTTATATAGTAGTAAATGATACTATAATAATAATATGTATTGTAGAAGGTCTTGCACTCTGATCCTTAGGTATTAACTCTAATTCATGAAAATTTACAGATCTATGGACCAATGCTACAAATAGATTAACCTAAGAAAGTCAACTCTGATGATGCTAATAAGTAGAAGTTTGGCTACCATCGCTATGAAATCCACCTCGGTATTCCTATTGGTGCTACTCTAACACCACATCTATTAGAGAGTAAAAGATCATACTCCTAAAGTTGGAATTGGTGCATATCCTCTCCCAATCAATGAAAACAGAAATGTACAATAGAATCTATATTGATTACCCATATTACCACAATTATGGCACTCTAGAGGGTCACTATAACACCGAGTATTTATATTCACCTTCAATATAAACTGATTGAATTCTATAGAGATACAATTATGGGTACTCTAGCTTCCACTACCCAGATGAGAATCCTCAAGGGAAGGCTTCCTACTACAGGAAGAACCATCAGACCTCTTAATCACTGAACCTATATTCCTAGGACTATTACCCTTACATTGTGCTATGTTAAGAGATCGTTATTAATAATCTCAAAAAAGTAGGTTGGAAAAATACATTCACCTGAGTATAGATGGCATTACTAATCCCACCCTCAATGCTTCTAGCATGAGATAGCTCTTCATTTACTAGAAGTGGTGAAATGTTTTTTAAATATGTAAAAAGTGATGAATTTTCCATATATGAAATAGAGCCCTAATCCATATTCACAAACTTTCTGGCTTAGTTAGCTATCAACATCTGAGTAAATAAGTATTCATAGAAGGTAGTTTGAAAATCATCATAGACCATGCCCTGATGAAATCCATCTAGGGTAATAACATTCCACCAATGCTTGGAAAAATCATTAAACATATATGTATATATCTTGAACCTCCACT
Organism: Viscum album; assembly: GCA_963277665.1. Classification (NCBI taxonomy): domain Eukaryota; kingdom Viridiplantae; phylum Streptophyta; class Magnoliopsida; order Santalales; family Viscaceae; genus Viscum; species Viscum album. The sequence continues at coordinate 529,549,002 of OY728150.1, forward strand.
CTAGAGACATATTTATATGTTCAATTATAGAAAAATTGATCTCTATCTAATACTATGTAGCATATGGACAACCATCTTCTGAAAAGGTTGGAGGATACTACAGCTGGAACTCATGATTCATATCAACCTTAGTTAGTGCAGGTCATGGAACACTTTACATGGACTTCATCATACGTAGAAAACCTTCTAGAAACTTATCATCAGTTTCTAGATTAGGTATAATAGGTGGTGCCTCAAGTTTCACTACTAGCGGTTAGAATGACAGCTCAGGCCCCACCACTTCTAGAGCATGGTGGTCTCCACCCCCAAGGCACAAACATGAGAACATTTATGTATAATAGCACTAGAAATGCAAGAATTGGGCTCACTACGTAAGGTATACTATCCCCACTACCCACTTAATAAGACATGTATTAGTGATTAGTTATGTTTAATTTATTGGGTTTCTAGTATACGAAGGGCCATCTATAACTCTCCTATTCATTTACTAGAAACAATTTCATTTTATAGTCAGAATTTACATTTAAAATTTTAATTTTATAATTTACATATAACAAGTTGTTTTAATGGATGACTATTCACAGTGAATATCGTCCCACCCAATATATCATTGAAATCGACACTCATTCATTTTTTATTTAACCTAGTCTACATATGATCTTAGAATGTCATGGTTAACATATAATACCTTGACTGGGTAAATTACCCATTCCATCCCATGTGGTCCCATGCACCTCATGAATTGAAACTGACAATCACTCACTCACAACCAAGGAGTATCTCATCTAACCATAGGTATAAAATTGTTGGGTATAAACTAGTTATTGAATACGACACCATCAAATATATAGAAAAATACTATTTATATTGATGCTGACACTTTAAAAAACCATCACCCTACCCTGTAATAAAAATTTAGGAGCACAAAAATATATAAAAAACATTGATCAATCAACAATCATAGGAAACCCAAGTAATGAAATCCTTGAAATGTAACTATATGTCATGGAATATGCATGGTATGTGAATACTAGGTGCCTATAATGATGCATATAAAAATGATTCCTTTCCTGAATATTATCATGGAAAGGATAAATATAAATAAGTCATATCAAATATAACAACTCATGTGAATCACCCAATAGTGAGATGATACCATCTTTAGTAAGAAAAATAAAGAACAAGAATTTTCTATTCCTAGGTAACTTGGTATTTACCTCGAAAATGGGTTTGGTACACTCAACCACAACTCATAATCAAGTAATATATATTCCTAATATTCTGTTTGTATTCCCAATAAATATGGAAAAATTAAATAAAAAGGCATTAATACCCCTTTGCGATGTCCTATCATGGGTTCCACTCAAATGTTCCCCAAAGATGGAAGGCCAGATAACCTCAAGTGTGCCTACCCATATGCCATAGGATGCTGACTAGTGGTAAAAGACTAGGGTGTCTATGGGGAGAATATTCTATCATAACCAGAGTATAACACAATAGAAATAAAATAAAAGGAAAATAGTATAATTAGTATAATAAATAAACAACTTGACAAGTAACTCGGTGTAGCAGAAGAAGACACAAATATTAAAGAAACATAATATAATAATAAAATAATGAACATTAATATATAGTAATTGATGATAATGTGTGTTATATCTCAAGAAATCTAGAAAATAAGTGTACATGGTAGTAGACAATACATGCTATACAAAAAAATTAAAAATAATGAAAAAAAATCTAGTATCCCAAGAACTAATCTAATCATTTGCTACCAAGATCTATCTTAAGTAATGAAGAAAGATCAGGTGCCCAAATTCAATGCTTCCCCTTATGAACACCTAAAATCATATTATCTTCCTGAGTACTATTAGTATCCATGTTAGGGTGTGAGATAAATGTTAGTATTCCACCACCAACAATGTCTATACCATCTAACTATAAATATAAACTGAAGTAGTATGCATTTATATATAAAAGTAAAGATGGTATGGTAATTTAAATACCCTGAAACCTTATTCAACCATAGCTGGAATGCATCTGAACATGTAATCATTTAATTAATTCATTTTAGTTTCGTTTATATAAATTAGTCACATGATATATGACATCACTAACAATGTCTCAAGTTGATGATATAATTAAAGGATTCAAGTTATAATAGTTATCCTATAATGATGATAATAGTAAAAGATTCTCCAAGGCAATAAACAAGGAATCCTTGACCACATGGGTCAATCAAAATCAATAATAAGATGAAGCCTACTTGTAAGGGGTCTTATGGAAATCCAAGGGGAATAACCCAAGGAATTGCACTATAAAGGATTCTAATTGAGTCCAAGGATCTCATCCAAGGTAAAATGGGATAAGCATGACTAGGACGAATGGGGTGTATCCATGGAACCATGTGTTTGAAGACTTCATACCAGATTCAAGGAGTGTATCCAAGGTATCACTATATCTGAAATTTTTTGAAGGGATATACAACATTGTGTGGGGAATTTTCTAATAGACAGGACCATGTTCCAAGGTGGGTATCTCCATTGGAAACCTGTTCAATGAATTGGAATAAAATCCTCTATGTTCTCAAGGAATTCCCTTGGGAATCCATGGTGGGCTTAAGTATAACCAAACTTATAAAGAATGAATGTTACTTATGAAAATGGAACCTCATGTGTAATTCATTATTTAATTAAATATATTTAATACTCATGACATTAAATAATTCTATTGGTTCATTCCAAACCATTCATTAGAATGACAATGTTAATAAGAATATTCAAACCTTTATTACATTAATTAATCAATTAGTAATTAGGTTTATTACACTAACATTCATTAATCTCCACAATATTTTCTATAGATATAAAATAAAGTCATTCGATTACATTCAATTAGGCCAAGTGATAAAATATTATATTTCAATTTCAATTTTAGTTCATTTATCGGGTAAAGAAACATAATTAATATGGGTAAAGTGGCACATTAATGTTCTATCCCCTAGAAATTCATATTACATTTAATTTGAAGTGGGAATACAATTAGCAGGGTCAATCTACACACCTGAATAGTGGAAATGGTAATCCAATATGGGAGACTAGGGGATAATTAGAGAAACACCCTAATTAGGGTGGAAATAGATGAGATCTAAACAAAAAATAGTGTGATGATACTATATAGAAAGGGACAATGAATAAGATAACGATGAATATAAGAACGTTACATAGTTTAAATAGGCATTGCCTAATGAAATCGGCATGCGAACAATGACTACTGTTCATAAAACAAGAAGATTTGTTGAATTAGTTATAGAGAACACCAAATGTAAGCTCCTAAAACTCGCATAGTCTAGTATTAGCCTTTAGTTCAGCTTGTATCAGGAGATATTATAAGAATTGATAAAAACCTGAACATAGATAAAATGATCATACATCTAAATAAATATATCAAGGAGAACAGAAATAAAGACAACTCAAGATATTAATATAGCTTACCCAGGGGAATCTAATGAGATGAATGGTTGTTAGACCATAAACTATTTGTAGAAACAAGATAAAAAAATATGAATATGGGAGTTTTAGAGCTGTAATGTGAAGAAATGGTGTTTTCTATTAGTTGGAATGAGATAGGGAGAATGGAGGGAAATATATAAGATCATTTAGGGTATTTTATTCTTTTTTCATAATAAAAAAGAGGTGCACAGTTTGGCAGCGAGGTTTTCCACACCATATTCCATCCCTTCATAGATCACTTCTTAAGGAGGGTACCTATATGTTTAGGCTGCATGGTGAGAGACACTATATGCCAACCATGCACCAACCACGTGAAAAACATATGCAAGAATTTACTAAGATGCTCGCATGAGCGAGCGGGCCCAGTCACACAGTTAGGAAAAAACATGAACCATATTTGATCCTTTTCCATCATTTCATGGTTATGGGTAACCTTGTGGCCTTACCCACACATCTTTTACTAAATTCATGGTTAATTCATTTTTTTCCACCGATTGGGGTTTTGAGCTCCAAACAATCCATATACACCATTGTAACTATTGTGATCTCATTAGGAATCCATATTAGGTCCAAAATAAAGAGTCAGGTAGAAATTTAAAAGGATAAATACTAGAGGTAAAAACTATGTTCTTACAAAATCCATCATTATATCTATCTTTAGGAAGTGGTGATTGAAAACAAATAACATTGGTTCGGGAGGTAGTAGTCAACCATACACATGAATGATAATTTTGTGACCTATTTTATGGAAGTGGAGAATGATTAAGTTATGAAATTAAAATAATTACTTCTCAATTTTATAGTATATTGATTTTATCATATCATCATTGACTAAATTAAAATTTTAGGAGGTGGATGGAAAAATAATATAAACTTATCGATTAAGGACGTTACCTCTTCTTCATATATCTTCTTTTTGATTACACCAAAATGATACTTAGGTTGGATTTCTAAAAAAATAAATCTTATAGGATGAGAGGATGAAAATAAATAATTTAATTCGGTAGGTCTTGTCCAAGATAATGAATTTTTAAAATGTGAAGAGGAGAGGAGATGGTGTGTCATTTTATATGTAAGGTGAGTGGCAAACTTTTAATTTTTGAAATAAAAAAGTTGTAACCAAGTTTTTCACATTCCATGAGGCTAAAAGTAGGGGAACTATCGATCCTAGAAGATATAAAGTAAAAATATGTATATTTAAAGGGTGATTTAAAAATTTAGTGAAGTTTGTAACATTTATCACTTTAGTTTCACCCCCAGTAAACAAATTTTTTTACTTTAGCTAGGGTAAATAATTTTTATTATTTTTAATATTCATTATGATAATAAATTATGTTTAATTTAATAGATAATAAAATTATTCTGATTCAAAATATGGAATCCATTTTTTAAATTCCATTCATAAAATTATAGAGATTTAATTTAATATTAATCTCACCAACATAATGATAAAGCAAGCTTTCAAAGAGAAAATATTGACATGTGTAAAAAGTTTTTACATAAAAATTCATTATATAAATAATTAAAATGACCTATAATTCATTAATATATATTTAATTTAACTATTTTTTATTTTAAATCCTTCTGATAACAATTTTAATGTTTTTAAAAGAACTAAAATAAATGAAAATTATTAATTTAAACCATTGTTTTCACTATTCATCAAAAAATATAACTTCTTAGAAAGTTCTCAAAAATCCACCATAAGATAATATTTACAAGATAATTTCAAAGAGTGAAATTATTTTTTCAATTACATTTTGTAAAATTTTAAAAAATTAGATTTAAAATATGTGCACAAAAGAAACAACTTTTCTTTAAAAAAAATACAATTTTAAGAATAAAATTTGATTTATTATTATCTCTTGTCTAGAAAACACAAAAGATGAATGTTAATAATTTCATTTAATATATTATATATTTATTTAATTAAACTAATTCTACAAAGGTGATATTTTTGATTTATTAATGTTAAACACATTTGTGCACATAGAAATAGTTTTTGAGAAAAAGATTTCCTTTATTTCCAAATTGTTTTTATTTTCATTTGTAATTAATTGGTCATCAAAAAATTAATGTCATATATTTGTGTAAATAATATGTTTTCACAATTTAGTTAATATTTTTTAAAAAATCCATTCAATAGATCAGTCATATCTATCATATTAAATAACAATATTTTAATAGTATATATTGTTAAGTTTAAACTCAAAATTGTGTGTAACATAAGCTAAAATCGATGTTGTGTGTAATGAAAAAAATTGAAAACAATAAATTTATTTGAAATAAATAATTCAAAAAATATAGGGGATTAATATTCAACCCATTTAAAATGAATTTCAACCTTGAAATTTGTAACTATGGTAACAAAAAATGAGGATACTTCATCCTCATTTCACCCTTGAGTTCTCGCATAACATTCTCAAGAAGGTGGATTAATTCTAAAAAATTAACCTAGTGAGTGATCCTATTTTATGGAACAATCTTTGTTTGATCCAAAATCACAACCAATGATTTCTTATAATATAGATCATTCCCCAAGTGTGAAACTAATGAGTTCAGTACTTATAAAGGATTAGTTATGTAATTTTTCAAGGGAGGTACTTGGAACACACTGTGAGCCTAAGAGAGGTTTGGTTGAAGAGATAAACAATAAGACAATATCCTGAAATGATCAAGTAATTCAAAGGGACTGGTATACCTAGTTCTTTGTTTGTCCTTCTTTATTCCATGGATAATTTTAGAGAAACACATTCTCACCAACTTCAACTTCTAGATATAATTGATGACTATCAATATAACCTTTCTATGAACTTTTTTCTTCCCTGATGTGTTTATTAACAACTCTAACATTCTCTACCATTTCATAAGATAGATCTGTTCATAATAGTTTTCTTTCTATAACATCATTCCAGTACATTGGATTTATACACTTTTATCTATAGAGATCTTCATAAGGATCCATCTGAATGACTAAGTTAAATATATTTTTATATGAAAATTCAACCAGATAATGGTGTTGATCCCAAGAACCTTTGAAATACATAGAACAAGATCTTATAATATCCTCTAGGGATTGAATTATTCTCCAAAATTGAACATCTATCTGGGGAAGATACATAAAGTTGAATATGAGCTTTGTATTTAGGGTCAGTAGAAGACTAATCTGAAACATTAAGGTAATCCTCAGATCCTGATCAGATAAAATAGAATGTTGTACTCCACAAAATCCTTAACACATCCATTTTTTATAGACTATAAATATTATCCAAAAAGGAATCTTATCTGATATAGATAAATTATGATGACTTCATAAGGTTATCAAATACAACCCACTTATCCTGATGCCCATTATATGTTTTGGGTATTCTAATGAGAAAAACCCAATGGTGGTGTCTTCTATGTTATTTCATGGTATGGATAATGGTAGTAACATCCCTTTTGACCTTTGTCTCTTAGCCTTGAACTATTTACATACTAAGCATCGAGATACCTAATCCGAAATATCTCTCTTTATTTTCCCCCAATGAATAATCTTTCAGGTATGCTAGTGGTAAACACTATACCCTTACCAGACTTTAGTTGTGGGTTCATGCCCCGTGACCTTTCCAAATAAAAAAAAGTCATTTATCAACTTGTTGTTTATATTTTTTCCCAAACAATATTAATAAAAATGTTTCGAAATTTAAATAACGTATAATTTACATATCATAAAAGATAATATTAACTAGAAAGGCTAACAATAACTTTTATCATGTTTCCATAAAAAATAATTCATCCTCAAAACCAAAGTGTTTCATTACTATAAATATCTCTAAAAATTACCTTAATTTTGATAAACTCCCATTAATAAAATTTCATAATGGGTGTCTATGACTATGAAATTTTGAGAAACATTAATCTTATAAACCCATAATGTAATCCATAACTCATAAGTTAATCTTACATAGAGACATATATGATTCCAAAAATAACAAAATCCTTAGATGTATCAGGATTATTATAACGAAAATACCTTTCGTAAAAAAAATTATAAAACATTATTATTGAATCAAAATACATAAATTGTTATCACATTTATTTAAATGATTTGGTATAACATTGGTCCTTTCTTTGCCTAGATAATAACCCTTATTTTAGGCCATTCAACTATATAATTCTAAATCTACTCACATATAATACATCAAATTACTTCACAATTCAATTATCTATGACATTAATTTTCACATAGAAAACAACTTCCCTTACATTTGAGACGTTCTTACATTTTTTATTCCCACCTTATTAATATATAGGAAGCCGCATAATCATTGATATATGTTAATTACCACATATAATTTCATAAAAGTTGATCTTCATCTTATTTTATGATCTAGAAATATTACCAAAGTTTACATTGTTCATCATATATCATGATAATTTACTAGGCATAATAATAATATATTCTCTCCAGTCATCATTCAATTTGGTTTCTCATAGTAACTGCATTTTCCATAACATTTAGTGTTAATATGACTTTTTCTGGTTCCAGAAATTGACTAAAACCAAAAACCATTTTAGTAGAAATAATAATCATCGTGAAAAACACATATTCATGAGAAATCAATAAAAGGATGTTTAAATTTTGAAACCTTTATTTAAATATGTGACACCTTAAGCTTAACCTAGTTCATTCATATACACTATTCATATATTTAATGATGGATCATAAATATTTTTTGAATTTCCATATCATATCACCTAGAAGATTCAAACTAGGTGTGTAGGAAGGCCCATTTTCATGCAATTGGTAATGGTTGATTCCATCTCGATGTGACCTTTTTGGATTCATTTCCCCTAAGCACCTCTATTCAAAATACACATTCACCTATACAATCAAATAAGAGATGTACTTACTTAGAAACAAATTTCTATATCAATTAAAATAATTTCAGTACATTTTCCTATCCATTGAATCATCCTTATAATTATCCTTAGAGACATCCCTAGACATATCATTATAAATATCCCCTTGGAATCTCACAAAAGGTTTTTGATCCTAGTTTCCAATGGTTAAAGAAACCTATCTTATTATACCAATTGCGGTGAACTGTTGTTTTCATACACAGATATTATATCTTTTTAGATGAATATTCATTACATTACACAAACACATGCCTGAAAATCATAAAATTATACAACCTTTTCAGACTAGAAACAAAATATTCCCATTTTTTTGAATGATCTTTAACATCCCCCATAAATCTATTCCCCTTTAGTATAGTTCAAAAATATAACCTATGTAAAACCTTTATTCTTAACCTAGGGAAATGAACCCTAAGATACAGTTAGCTTAGATGATCAGCAAGGGTATGAAAGTTAGATACCAATGATCAGATAAGCATGGCATGAGCACAAGAATTTGAAAACATGAGCATAACATTGAAAACAATACCATGCATATAAAATATCATAATATTAAGACATGGAAGTAATCATGGTATTTCATAGGGCATGAATTATAATGAAATAAAAGAACATGATCCATAAGAGCATAACAAATAGAATAAGACACGAAATTATGACACATACATAATCATATATAGACAATTACTTAGTATTCAAGGATTATTCCTAAGGTTATCATAGTGGATTGGGTTAACTCCAAAAACCATCATAGTAGTCAATGAAATACCGCAAGTACATCATAGTAGATAAAGTCCCTTATAGAATAGGTTTCTCTCAGTATTCCAGTCCTGTCTATATCATGAGATATAAATACTTACCCAAGGCATTATAGGAAGATATTAGTCTCACCCATTTCATAATGAAAACCATACCTATGTATTCCAAAAGATTATAAAACATTCATCATATCATAAACCATGAAGTGAAATGGGTTTTTATTGAAATTTTTTCACATCATCACCTATGGAAAATAGATAGTTTTCATAATCATTTTGTCATTTCATCATCTCATAAGCCATGAAATGAAGTAGTTTTCATAATGTTTTTATCATTCTATAACTCATGGAAGAGGGATGAGTTTTATAAATATCGTATCATAATAAATATAAACCATAAAAATAAAGAATAATAATAGTGACTTGGATCATATCCATAGTAAAGAAGAGGTAGAATCAAAGGATGTTATCTTAGATGAAAAATTATTTTGAAAGACCACTTAGACAATTTCTTGATGAAAATTTCATTTATCTTTAAATCACTTTTTAAAACAAAAACTTCATTAAATATTTTGAAAATTATTTTATTTAAATACTGAATCTAAAGATTATAAAAGAATATTTTAAACCCATTTAAAATATTTCTTGGGGAAAATATCCTTTCCTCTTTGAAAAACACTTTTAAAAACATCAAATAGTTTACAATTTATTTCATTAAAAATAACCTTGAGAACTTATAAAATAAGATTTAAAAATAATTGAAAACATTTCATGAGGAAAATATCCTCTCATATTTTAAAAACTATTTTTAAAACATAAAACTTTTTGAAAATATTTATTTTATAAATAACCTTGAAAAATTATAAAGGAAGCTTCAAAAATCATTTAAAACACTTTTTGAATAAAATATCATTTGCGATTTAAAACAACTATTTAAAGCAAGAAAATATTTGGAAATAATTTAATTTGAAAATAAACATGAAAATTTATAAATTAATATTTAAATAAAATAATGGTAATTTTGGCTGAGAATTCCTTTAATACCATAAATATTAAAAAAAATTCTTTCACAATTTCGGTAAAATCCAAATGAGAATTTTTTTTAAAAAAATAAATAAAGACTTCTTTTTAAGAAGTTTTAAAAAAAATAAAACATGGTTAAAAATATATCTACTAAATCCTTTTTAAGAAAGTAAAAAAATTTAAAGCATTTTAAGAAAAACATGGTTTTGGAAGGAAACCATGTTTTCAACTGAAGAGAGAAATCAAGAAGATTTGTTTAAAGAAAATTAATTTTAAATCTTAATTACATAAAGTTATGAAAATAAAATTAAAACTTGTATTATCATGGCATAACCAGAGGATAATAAAATTCATGAGTTTCTTGAGAGATGGATCATAATATTTTATCATCATAAACATAATCATAAAAAATCTAAACAAACATTGAGACTATAGCATAAAATCTATACCACTTTTGTAACATTGAATTTTAATACTCATGAAAGAATAAAATTAAATGAAACTTAAAATACCATGAGAATAAATAATTTAATATATTACAAGTCAAAGGGGTTGTATATACACCTTATAAAATAATATAAAAGCATAACATAACATATACCTCAAGGAAAGAAAATAATGACAAAAATACCTGATTGGTTTGTTAACTTTTGATACATAAAGACCATGAAAGGGAGACCCTAAAATGGTTATGAAAATTCAAATATTTTTCAGGGTAAGTGTCATAAAATAAATTCATGGGTAGTATATAACCCATGTAAAAGGAATAGGTTGTGAATATGACATGTGTCTCATCGATATAAAAAGTGAGATGAAAATCCCTTAACGCTTTAGTATTATTTTGAATCATAATCCCTAATAAAAAAAATAAAATAAAACATTTAATATAATAAAAATAATATTATTCAGGATATAAAATGTCAATTTGGAATTATAAAAATCATAAAAAAATAAATTAGTTTGGGAATTTTCATATGTCTAACATAAATAAAAGAGAGGCTAGAAATCCCATTACATAGGTATCCACTTAATTTTTACATATTATAACATCGTGAATAATTAATATAAGTTGATTATAAATATATTAAAGAAATATAAATATATATTTCAAATAATATATGATTTACTCATTACGTTTTATTACCATTTTATTAACAATTCCATATTAAGGTCATGTTTTGGACAATAGGTACTCTGTTTTTCATGTATGTTTTGATTGGTTATTTTTAGCCCTATTAATTTGATAATGGTTAAATCAAATATAGAATTTAAAAAATGATATAAATATCAAATAAATTATGTACACATGAATTTATAGTGATCCTTAAAAATCATAGATACCAAATGAAATACATCGTTCATAGAGACGGTAGGCCGTATGTACGCATGAATGTTGTCTCAATTTTCAAGATAGATTTAAAGAAATAATGTTAAATAATATATTACCATTATTGAATTATTTTATTTATAATATATAAAATAATTACAGAAAACCATCCTTATTGTCTTCCATGTAAATCATGGACGGATCACATCGGTTTTCGGGGTAGTAGTTCGACGTATATAAGGGAAACATTATCCCACTACTATAGAATAAAATGTATAAAGAAAAATATGATATAATGATTATAGAAGAATAACAATATCATAAATATCATATACAAACAATAAATTCATCACTATATCCTTACTTGTGAAGTGGGGATAGAAAAAAACAATATCAGTTTGTGAGGAGATAGTCTAATGTACACATGAATGATGATTTCATGACCCATTTGATGGAATATAAGATAGATTTAGGCTATCCAATTCGAATAATTACATCTCATTATATGAAATATTTTTTGGTTATCATATCATCACAATTTAAATAATAATCTGAGGATGTGGAAGAAGAAATAATATAAAAAACTTGATTAGGGATATTATATCTACTATAGAAAACTTCTTTTGATTTTCATAAAAAGGATTATTTGTTTGGATTTATGGCCCAAATAAGGATTATAGGATGAGGTTAGGGAATTATGTAAGTTATTTTGGTAGGTATTGGATAAAACAAATGGTTTAGAATGTGTGAAGAAGATAGGAGAGAGGGTATCCTTTTATAAGTGAGATGAGTAGCACACTTATAAAATTTTAAAAGAAAATGAATGCCAACATTTTTCAGCTGAAAAAGTGTCAAAAAATGGTACATTATCAAATATATAACTAAAATCCTCAATATGGCCTTAAAATTGTTGTTGGACACATTTTGTATCACTTCTAACCCATATATGTTTTGTTTCACCAATAGTAAACCCATTTTTATCTTAATTGTGGTAAATAACTTTTACTATTCTTCCTTTTAATTATGGTAAAAAATTAATTTTTCATTATTTTATAATATAAATTACGCTTATTAAAATTATGGAATCATTTTTTCCAAATTCCAATCACCAAAAATGAAATGTTTAATTTAAAATTAATCCTGAACTAGTATTGAGAAAGACTGTTTTCAAATAGAAAATGTTCAAAAGATTATAAATTTTTTATGAAAAAATTAAATATGAAAATTATTATAATGACATAAATTGAATTAATTATTATAAAATTGAACTAAATTTTCTTTTAAAACATCTTAAAATAATATGGTAGTTTTTAGAATCATTAAAATAAATGAAAATTATTACCAAAAAGTGTATTTTTCAATATTCATAAAAAACATTTATCATCTCATAAAATTCCCCAAAATTCACCCTAGGATAATTTTAACATGATAAATTAAAAAACATCCTTTATTTGTTCAAATTTTTTTAATTTTCAATATTTAGTTTTAAAATAAGTTCAAAAAACATGAATTTTCTTTTTTAGAAAAAAATTATTTTAAGTATATAATTGGATCTATTCTTATCTCTTTCCTAGAAAAATAATAAGATGAATGTTAAAAATTTGATTTAATATATAACATATTAATATCATTATAATCATTCACCATAATTTATTTTTTAATTTATTAAAATAAATCAATTTTTTGCAAATGAAAATAGCTTTTTATAAGAGATTTTATTTATTTTCAAATGGTTTTATTTTCATTTTCATTAATTGGTCGCCAAAGAATTAATTTTATATACATGTGTAAAAATGTATTTTCATAATTTAGTTAATTTTTTTCATAACCTTATTCAAATTTCTAGGTGATGAATGTCATATTATATAACAATATTTTAATAGTTGTTGTATCTCATTTGAACTTGGTGTTGCGTGTAACGCTACATAAACTATGGGTTGTGTGTAAATAAAAATATTAAAAATTATAAAGTAATTTTAAAAACATATTTCACAAATTATTGGGGTGTTACATCCATTTTTTTGTATGGTGCTATTTTTATTCATTTGGGGTTTATTTTGAATAGAATATTTCTCTCGTTAATAACCCATGGACAACTTAACTAACTTCTTTATTTAATTATAATGTCATGATCTTCATATTATTTATTCTGTGTAATTTTATTTATCTAATCCTTAATGTCATATTATATAGTCCCTAATTAAATTTTAGAGGTTGAAATATTATGCCACCAATCTAAATACCTATGCCCAAATTAATTCTAAAACTAGTAGCATTTGGAAAACCATGTTTTTAATATTTGAGAAATAGTCTGGATAGATTTTAATAACTATAATTTTATGTTCTATTATTATTCAATTAGAATATATTTTGGAAGATGGATATACCTCAAATGATTACATCCATTATCAATAAAATGGTGGGTTTCTCAACATTTTTCTTTGTCGAATTTTTTATAGAATTTGAATGGAAACCTATACTATATATGGAAATAGAATAATCATATTCATAATATTCAATTATAGATGGTTCATTTTGATTAGAAAAATTATATTACAAATCACGAACCACCTTCTTCAGGATGAGGGGAGGGGTAACAAAGTGACAAACCCTTCTTTATTTGAGTTGAATGAGAGATAATGACCCCCTAAGTCCCACCATAAATAGAACCCAAAGTAGATACTAACACAAAGTGTATAGAATATCACATAAATGGAAGGCACTAAACCTTTTTTTAAAAAAATAGGATCATGAGATAAGATGTAAATATACCCAAATAAATATAAAATTTTTATATAAGGGAATCCAAAATCCAAACCACGCATAATTTAAACATTAATAGCTAAAATAGTACAACCAAAACTCCAATGTAAAGCACCAAAAGGAAAGACTAAGAAGAAGTTGAGAAACTATCCTGACACCCGATCTAGTAAAGCCTACCATGGTCTTCAGGACCCTCCTGGAAACCTGAAAAAAATTAGATCTTAGGATGAGAATACAAGTATACTCAGTAGGGAAACCAAAGTTACTTGTGCATAAGTGGGAGAAACATACTAATTCCCCTGTGAAAATAGTAGAATCTAACAACACCTAACAAGGAAAGATATTCCACCTAGCCTATCTAAGGCACACTCCCTAAATAACGTTAGATAGGTAAAGTAATTATATAAGAACATCATTGATTTGGGTACCCCAAACAAATTTTCCCATTGATTAACTGCTCATTCCTAATTGTGAACCTCTTGACACTATCGCCATTACCCAAATGAAATCCCACTACCACAACAGCCCACACACACTTAGGCCACAAACCACACACATCCTTCCCATAGACACCTAGGTTAGAACTACCACACCTCTCACCTAAAAAAACCTAGACCTCATCCCGAAGACACCTGGGAAAGGAACCTGACATGAAGACACCTAGGCCCCTCATCCACAACACAAATTTATAGAAGGAAATTTCGATATAGTAAACCTCAATCCATTTCAGCCTGACCAGATATGCTCACATGGTAGGAACCCAAAAGGGGTGTAAGGAAGAAGTTAGTAACCATCCATCCATCCTACCACTGGGATTTTGGGAAACACACCCTCCCCCAAGGTATGGGGGTGTTCGGTATGTAGTGCTCCACAAGGGTGGGGTACATATTGAAAAAACAAAGAACTAAAAGTTTATAAATATTGGTAAAGAAACACTCAACCCAACCTATGTATTTCCAAACAAACAACCAGTCCACACAAACCACCTTTGATGCTACCCCTACATGAACATATCACCATGAATGATAGTCACTTACTTAAGTAGAAGTACACCCACAACCAATCTATTTAACCAATTTTCATTCTCCATTTATAAATTTATTCATTTATTTATTCCATCCCTACCCAAGAAACTAAAAAGAACAACATTTTTAAATGTTTTAATAAGGTTATAGGCCACTAAACACTGCAAAGGTAAACAAGAATGTAGGGAACAATGTAAGAAAATACCTTTTAAAACCCATTCATAAAAACAAAAAGCAAAAACCAACCTATAGTCCCACTACACAACAAGTCCATCCATTCCACAATCAATAAATCTCTCAATTGAGATATCATCACACCTCTTGCACCACCTCATACAAAAATCCCACAACAACAATAATTAAAACTTCAACCCCACAACACAAACATACCAAACCAACTAATAGAACCAACTCCTCTTCCCACCCATGTACCCACAGTTGTTCTCCCAATAACAGCACCGCAAAACCCACAAAATTCACAAAACCTAATAGAAAATAGCACATATCCACACCTATCAAGCAAGGTGTATTCATATTTGATAAAAACAATTATTTAAATCCACTTTGATAAATAAGGGTTATCACACATGGGTTTTCATCCTTGGGTTTCCATTTTATTTAACTAGGTATACATTATTAATGAGATTGATATTTACACCAATTATTCAGAGGGAAACAACATCATTCATAAATAATCACCCATAAATAGACAAAGAACACAAACAACCATGATTCTCAGAAACCATACGACAACAAAATGTCACATCATCAATAAGGAAGACAATTAAAAAAAACAACACAACATCAACATCTCCCACATCCCCCATTTATTACTCCTCATTATCTTTGTTAAATTTGGATTTAGGCATTCTTATATAGATTCATCATTATAACCACCCTTCACGATGCACAATTTAAAAGAGAGACGAAGGGAAAATCCCAACTTGGAACATAAGACGATCCAATTTACTTCTAGCACCCAGAACAAGGGGTCACGTGAGTAGAATGAAATTACAAGATGAACTAGACAGGAGAGGGATCTATAATAGTCATACGAATCGTCCAGAGAGGAGGTCTGTAGGTGAACCATGACAAAAGAGAATAGAGGACCTCAGATTTAGAAAAATAAATCTAGATCCTATTTCAATGGAATTTGAAACTACTTCAAAAGTCATTAATGTGGGATCATGGTCCAGATTATGATGTTTGACTATTTAAAAATCCTCAAAGTGTTATGATATTAAGGATGTAATTAATATACTTTTAAATACCTTTAGAAACTCCCAAACAAGTCATTAAACTAGATTTAAGTCCAACATAATTGAAGAGGGGTGAAACCAGAAAAATTAAGAAAAAACTGAAATGAGTCACTGATTGGTAAGTCACCGATGTTGATCCACCAACACTGAGCCAACGACATGCCCTAACTCACTGAAACTGACACCTTGATTTACCAAAAACAACAACTTGATTCACTGACACCGATGCCCTGAGTCACCGACACTGATGCCCTCAATCATAGACACAGAAATCTAGATTCACAAACACAGACACCCAGACTCACCGACATCAAAAGTTCAAAATGACTCACTGACACCGATAGTACAAAAATGTCTTGCCAACATCGACTATAAAAAAATGACTCACTAGCACTGACAATTAAATAATGACTCACCGACACCAATAGTACAAAAACGACCCACTGATACTGATAGTACAAAAAATGACTCGCCGACACCGACAGTTCCAAAATGACTCATTGAAACCGATAATTCAAAAAGTTAATCACTGACACCGTTTGTTTAAATTGACACACCGACTGAAAAACTAGACTTTTTGTGTAAACTTATCAGAATGTGTCAATGATAGTCCTTGTTATCACTCCAACCACTGAATTTTCACCATGTAATTGACAAAAGAGGTCCGAGTCATTACATTAGATACCGCTCAAACCATTATCATTAATGAGAATTTAAAACCAAACCTATAAGGAAGTGGGGTTAGAAAAACCACCCCATAAGAAACATCTCAAGGATAAACCACCTTGTGTTTTTCAAAAGCTGGACTGAAAACCTCGACATCCAATAAAACCTCCCTGATAGTTACTGCCCCAAATAGCCATGTGAAAATCAAATACCACACTATCCCAACACATGGATTTGGGAGACACTTATTCTATGTCAAGATACTATCAACTTTGGGTGGAATTAGCTCATCTTCACAGGTATAATTCCCTACACATTAATGTATCTTGATTAGGAATTCGATCCTCCCATCCTCACTTGTTAGGACTTCTCACACACCAGAGAAAAGGAAACAATTAATTTCATAGCAACAAGGGTAAGAAAAAAAACATAAACAAGGAATAAAAAACTAAACAAAAACTTAGAATAGCTCCCTGTACTAGGCACACATAGGTGCCTCCTGCTCCCAAGTACTCTCCTTGTGGTGAGGATGCCTCTACAACACTTGAACCAAAGGAATGGTATGTCCACGAAGCACCATCTGACAATGGTCTTGGTTCTCCACCGACCACTCCAAAAATGTCGTGTTTACCTAAATATCCAACTATCCCCAGTTGATGACATTGGAGTCATCATCTAGATACCCACAAAGCTGAGATACATGAAATAAGTTGTGGATCCTATTTAATTATGACAAAAAACTGCTAATATGCCACCTCACTAACATATCCCAACACCTCAAATGGTCTGGCAAACCTGGGACATAGCTTACTCCCTCTTCCAAAACTTCAGTACCCATGTTGAGGGGTAGCCTTCAAAAACCAATGGTCTCTAACCTCAAACTACAAGAGACTCCTACTATGATTGGAATACAACTTCTTCTAATAATGAGATACCTTCATCATCTCATGCATGAGCTTAACCTTCTCTGTCGTGCATTATACCACATCTGGTCTAAGGAAAAATAATTCTCCAATCTCTATCCAGCACAAGGGTGAACAACACAATGTATCGTACAGGGATTAAAATGTTAACATGCTAATGGTAGAGTGATAACTATTATTATAAGAAAACTCTACCCATATAGAATATTGTAACCATGATCCCACGAAGTCAATAACACACACCCACAACATTGTTGAGTCAATAAGGTTGTCTTTATAACTTTTCCATTATTTAATGTTTTTGAAAATCACAAACACCCTATCTTAAGGAAAATCTCTTTTTACCCCTTGTTTTATTTTCTTAAGGAAAAATTCCATCCCCAAGTAAATTTATCCCTACATTTTTTTCATTGTTCAATCACATTTTTTCTATGTGTAAAATTTGATTTATAATTAAAAACCACATAATTGTATAATACTTAGATATAAAGCATTCTGATTAAAAATTTAAATTCTAGCCTCCAAACTTCTATGAGTTCGACTCCGAACTTCTATGAGTTCGACTCCGAACTTCTATGAGTTCGACTCCAAACTTCTATGAGTTCGACTTAGAACTTCTATGAGTTTGACTCCAAACTTCAATGAGTTTGAATTCGAAATTCTATGAGTTCGACTCCGAACTTCTATGAGTACAACTCTGAACTTCTATGAGTTTAACTCCTAACTTCTATGAGTTCGACTCTGAACTTCTACTAGTTCGACTCCGAACTTCTACTAGTTTGACTCTAAACTTCTATGATTTCGACTCCAAACTTCTACTAGTTCGACTCCGAACTTCTACTAGTTTGAACTCCTAACTTCTATAAGTTAGACTCTGAACTTCCACTTGTTCGACTCTGAACACTGTAAGTTCAGGTTCCAAGTTCTTGTGAATCCAGACTCCAAATTTCCATGAATTTTATACTATGGAATTCTAAAGAAGTCAGGTTCCGAATTCCTACAAAATAGAATCCGAATATCTCTTTATTATAGACTCTAAATTCTATTTTTTGTTAGAATACAGACTTTCATACTTTTCTTACATTCTTAACTTTTATTTACTTTCATTTCGAACTTCAGTTTTCCTTATGCTTACACTTATTCTAATATAAAACGATGTCATGCCTTCAGTTTTCAACTAACCATTGGTTGAGTGACACGTGTACAAGTCCCTCCAAAATTCAAGGAGAAATATGACCGTCGGAGGAGGGATCCAACTGTTGAAGCTTCGCCAATAAATAAGAGCTCATTTGAAAAGAAGCTACAACACTTGACAATATCTTTGACTGGTTCTTACATGATGTTGAAGTGATTTCTAGAGAGAGAGGCTCTTATCAACTCTCAAGCTTCGTGAAGAATGTTTGAACAACTTGTTCAAACTTTTCCTTGTGTAGATTTGCTTCGTGCGACTCCGATTATTGTTGTGTATAATCGACGGCTTCCAGGGATAGGAAGACAGAGGTTCCAACACCTTGAAGTTGAGGGCTTCCTTACTGAGTAAGACAGAGGTGTTGACTACCAGACAATTGAGGGATTGCAGGGATATCAAGACAGACTCTAATCTTGGCATCGAGGTCTTACCCGGGTGTGGGTAAGACAGTCCTTCTTGAAAGTATAAATAAAAGGACCTATTATCCAGGGTTGTTAGATACCCTTATCTTTGGGTTAAAAGAATTATTGTTTGTTAATTGTTTTGTTACTAATTTGGTTTCTGCTGTGCATTTTGTATTGTTAAGGAAAGTATAGCTTTCTTATACATCCTTTATTGTACTCTGATATAGTTAGATTCTATATGCTTTAAGATAGATTCTTAATCTTTGTAACTGTTGTCAAGTTTATTTTTTGGAAATAATTTTCTGGAATCTAGCAAGTGTTTCGAACCTATAAGAAGTCTTGTGATTTTTTTTGTTTAACCTTGTTAAACATAACCATCATTAAAAGTTACAAGGTAATTTTTAAAAAGTATATTTCACCCCCCTCTTGTATTTGAGAATCTCATTCTTATTTCGATCGTACATTTGGTATTGTAGAGAATATCATACTCAGTCATACCATCTCACAATTGGTATTAGAGGAATGGTTCCATCTGAATTAGTATCACGATTAGATTTAGATGTTTTGTTTTTTTACCTCAAATTTATCAGAATTGAACATTCAGATTCATATTTCCGGATTCATACTTTTCAGAATATATTTTTCAGAATCATAGTTTGGATTCCCTTTTTTCTTAGAGATACACTTTTTTTTTGCTTTGAATATTTTCCGTTGTTTACAGACTTATACTTCTAACAAGTTTGTGTGCCAATGTTTTTCTTAAGGATGGCATGTTTAAATGTTGGTTCTATCGACAACCTAAATCCTACTAGACCACCAATTTTTAATGGTAACGATTACGAGTATTGGAGAGATCGAATGAAGACATTCATTATCAATACTGGGGTAGATAACTTTTTCATGATTACTGGAGGATATAAAATTCTTGACAAGGAAGTTAGTACCTTCACTAATCAAGAAAAGCATGAATACCAACTCAACTATAAGGTACACAATACTTTGCTTTGTTCAATGACTAGGAACATATATAACCAAATTTCTTCTTGTGAAACAGCTAACTGTATATAGAATAAACATGAAGTTACACATTTTGGCATATCTAAAGTGAATGAGACTAGGAAATCCATGCTTGGAACTGAATATCATGGTTTTAATTTTCTCTATGGAGAACCAATTTGTAAGGTGAAACAGATATTCATGACTATCGTGAATGGCATATAATCAATGCGAGAGAAAGGTCTAGATGATGAATCCCTTATTGAAAAGATCATAGATATTATTCCCAATGAGTGGGAATCAAAGAAAACTGTTATCGATGAAAATAGAAAGGTTACTAAAATTTCTCTTGATGAACTGTTTGGAACTCTTCTTCAACATGAGACTAGCATGAAGAGAGATACTGATAACATAAAGAAGAAGAATGGAAATGGTAGTGTTGCTTTTACTACAACTTCAAATCACATGAAAGCTAAGACTCCTGAGAGAGTTACTAGATCCAAATCTAAGAAGGTTATTATCCAATCCAAATCTAGTGTGAGTGAATCCTCAGAAAATGAATTAGAAAATCTTTCTCGAAGAATGAACAAGATATATGGATAGAGGAACATTCAATCTAAATACAAGAAGAAGGAAAGGAATGACAAGAAAAACTCTGCTGTTACATGATATGGATGTAAGAGAGTTGGACACATAAGACCTAATTTCCATATGATCAAGAGAAAAGAAATAAAGGAAAGGAATTCTGAGAAAAAATGAAATAAGTATTGAAAGTCCAAATCTAAGAAATTGTTGAAATCCAATGACACATGGAGTGCCAGTGGTGGAGATTCTTCAGATGAATCATCGGATTATGAATTTTCTGGACAGAAGAATCTTGGTCTTTTATCTAGGATACATATTGATAATCATTGCTTGAAGGATGATGTACAAAATGCTAAATCAATGATCATTGTTTCTTTTAATTCTAATTATAGTAAATATTATGACTCTTTGGATGAAGAAACCTTTTTTGATGAAGATAATACTTTACCTACCTATGAAGAAGTTTCTAGATTTTCCAAACTTCTTGAAAATTTCGAAACTCATGAAGAAACTTGATAAAGAAAATTATAAGAATTATATTATTACTAAGGAAATATCATATCTTTCTAAATATAATGCTAATAAAAATTCTGATTTTGAAAGTATTTCAAAAAAATCTTGAGAATGTAAGATCTTATAAGAATAAAATTTCTAAAGATCTTGAAAACATAATTTCTAAGAAAGATGTTTTCGAGCCTCTCTATTGTTAAAATGTTTTTGAAGACAAGAACTTAGTTATTAAAATAAAATCTGAAATATAATCCTTGAGGAATTATTTGTCAAACTTTACCCTAGGTAAGGAAAATTTTGATAAAATTTATTGACAAATCGAACCTCGAAGGAATACTTCTGGTTTTGGTTACACATGTTCTAAACCAATTTTTAGTAAAAATTACCTTGTTCCTCAAAGTGCCCCATTATACACTAAATGTCAGTATGGTGGTCATTGGAAAAATAATTGTTCCTTAAACAAAACCGAATCTTTAGGATTTCATAAGTCTTATTTTTCTAAAAAGATGTGGGTACCCAAAATTTTGCTTTCTGAAATTTCCGGATCCAAGCAAGTCTGGATTCCGAAAACCTAATTTTTTTCTTATTTTCAAGAAAATAGGGAAACTACCAACAACAATACATAGTACATAAATATTGGATGTTCCCGGTATATGACTGGTAACAGAAACTATTTTGAAAATATTTTCAAGACGAAAGGAAGAAAATTAACTTTCAGAGATAATGATCAGGGAGAAATTATTGGTATAGGTAACATCGTTCTTCTTAGAAAAACATTGATTTCAAATTTTTTGTTTGTTAAGGCTCTTAAGAACAACCTCATTAGCAAAAGTCAATTATGTGATGAAGGATGTCTTGTGAATTTTAGGAATTATAAGTTCTTAGTACACAATTCCTAGGAAGAATTTATTCTACATGACAATAGGAAATAGGATGTTTACACAATAAACATAGAAGAAATTAGGATCCAAGACTTACCTTGCCTTAGTGCAATGGAAGATCATTCTTGGTTCTGGCATAGAAGGTTAGGACAGTGCAACCTTAGGAACATATAAAAACTCTCTAAGAAAGGTTTAGTTAAGTATCTACCACAGCTTAGATTTGATTCTTCAAAATTCTGTGACCCCTTTCAAAATGGAAAGAAACATAAATCAAGTTTTAAATACATTGGTAAAGTCTCAACCACTGATGCCTTATATCTAGTGCATATGGATCTTTTTGGTCCTACAGAAACTGAAATTATTGGGGGCAAATATTATGTATTTGTTTTTGTTAATAATTACACAAGATTTACATGGGTCTATTTTCTAGCAAAGAAGTCCGAAGATTTTTCTTATTTCAAAAGTTTTAGAGCCCAGGTCAGAAATGAGAAAAACCTTCCATTGAAAACTCTTCATAGTGATCATGGAGGAGAATTTCAAAGCTCTGATTTTGAAAATTTTTATAGTAGGAAAGGTATTACTCGCAACTTCTCAGCACCCAAAACACCTCAACGGAATGGTGTTGTTGAAAGAAGAAATCGAATTCTTCAAGAGATAAATAGAACCATGTTGAGTGAGTATTCTGTAGCCAATTTTTTTTTGGAAAAAGATATAAGTACTACTTGTTATACTAAAAGTCAAGTTTTAATTAGACCTTTTCATAATAAAACTCATTATGAGTTATGGAATGGTAGAAAACCTATACTTTCTTACATTAAGGTTTTTGGCTGCAAAGTATTCATTCTAAATACTAAAGATAATTTACATAAATTCGCACCAAAATTTGATAAAGGAATTTTCATAGGCTACTCCACAACTTCTAAGGCATATAGAGTTTTCAACAAAACACTTGTACTTTTTAAGAAACAACACACGTCAAATTTGATGAAAATGATCCTTTTCATTTTAGACAACCTCAACCTCCATCCTCGGATGTGTTTTCAAAATTTGATTATCAGCCTATGATAGAAAATCCTTATGATAAGGAAAATGTTCGAGAAGATACTTCTGAATCATTTACCCAAAATGATTTCCTACCCTATGTTGATGAACATGTTTTACAAAACCCAAACCAGTCGTTTCTTAAGAATCATCCCAGTGATAGTATCATTGGTGATGTGAATCAACCTGTAAGGACTAGAAGTTCCTTAAGAAATGAAATAGAACATCTAGAATTTATTTCCCAATTAGAACCAATAAGCACTGATGAAGCTTTAGGTGATGATGATTGGATAAAATCCATGCAAGATGAACTAAATTAATTCGAAAGAAATAAAGACTTGACCTTGGTAGAATGACTGGAGGAAACTTCTGTCATTGGAGTAAAATGGGTCTTCAGAAATAAGTGTGATGAAAATGGAGTCATAGTTAGGAATAAATCTAGATTGGTTTCCAAAGGCTATAATCAACAAGAAGGAATAGACTATGAAGAAACCTATGATCCATTATCTAGACTTGAATCTATTCGTATTTTACTTGCTTTGCAACATTATTCAATTTCAAACTTTTTCAAATGTATGTGAAATGTGCTTTCCTTAATGGTTATGTTCAAGAGGAAGTTTTTGTTGAACAACCTCCAGACTTTGAAGACACAAAACATCATGATCTTGTTTTTAAGCTTACAAAAGTCTTGTATGGACTTAATCAAGCCCCTAGATCCTAGTATGATAGACTTACAAGATTTTTGATTCAAAATAACTATGTTAAGGGAAATTCAGATCCAACCCTTTTTATAAAGAAAGATAAGAAAAATGTTTTGATTGTTCAAATTTATATTGATGACATTATATTTGGTTCAACTCAACAATCTTTAACTGATTCCTTTGCGAATCTAATGAAATCTGAGTTTGAATTGAGAATGATGGGTGAGTTAACTTTTTTCGTTGGTTTTCAAATTTCACAAAAACCAGAAGGAATCTATATATCCCAATATATGTATATTAAATATCTTTTTAAAAAATATGGATGTGACAACACTAAGAGTATAAGTACTCCCATCAGAACCTCAAACACACATCATCTTGATGAAGTTGGGAAACCAGTTGATCAATCTTATTTTAGAGGTATGATAGGAAGTCTACATTATTTAACAGCTAGTCGTCCAGACTTACTGTTTTCATCATGATTATGTGCAAGATATCAATCCAATTCTATGGAATCTCATTTAACGACAGTGAAAAGAATTTTTCGCTACTTACATGGATCCATGGATCTAAGACTATTGTATACTTCTGGAAATGATTTTATCTTAATTTTTTTTTCGGATGTTGAGTTTGGTGGATGTAGAATGGATAGAAAGAGTACATATAGAACTTTTCATTTCTTAGGAGATTCATTAATTTCTTGTCATTTCAAGAAGAAACATTCTGTAGCACTCTCCATAGCTGAAGCCGAATATATAGCAGCTCGAAGTTGTTGTGCTCAAGTGTTATGGATGCAACACACAGTCACAGACTATTGCTTGAGTTTTACTAAGACTCAAATTTTGTGTGATAACACATGTCCCATCACCCTAAGTAAAAACCCTGAACACCACTCTCGTGCAAAACACATAGATATTAGGAATCACTTTCTTAGGGATCACACACAAAAAAGAGATATCATTCTTCAATTTATCGGAACACAAGATCAACTTGCTGACATTTTCAAAAAATCTTTACCCTATGATATATTAGAATATATTAAACAGAAGTTAGGAATGATTATTGTAAGGTATTTTTCCTTGATTAACTCTCTCTTAAACCAATCTACTTACAGTAATAAACTATTTTTCATAGGGGGAGTACATCTGTTATGAAGTTTTTTTTCAATTTTTTCGTAATGAAGTTTTTTTAGACTTTTTTAATGATTTATTTCATGTTTCTTGTAATGAATTTTTTCAAAATTTTTGGAATGGAGATTTTCGGAATGGAAATTTTCGGAATGAAAATTTTTGGAATGGAAATTTTCTTAATAGAAATTTTTGTAATGAGATTTTATTTTTCGTAATCATGTTTTTTTAATCTAAAGTCCTTTAAAAAGAATTTTCCTCAATACGAATAATTCTCCTGATAATCTGAACGGTATGAGTATTTCTTGAGTTTTTGCAATCTTTATTCACCTACTGTTAGTTTCTTTTGTTTTGAAAAATTTCTCGGATTCATGTTTTCATAAATCCAAATGTTTTCTTTTAAAACCTCAAAAGATCAGATTCAACCAATATTTTTTCATTGTGGCTACTTTTATAACCGTCAGATCAGATCTAAATAATTCTCAACAATTAGATTGGTTTAGGAAGATGAAAAGTCACTTCCATCACCTATATAAAGGCCCCCTGATGGTTGTCCCACCTCGGTTATCAAGATCTTTCATCTCTAAGCTCTACCTCTCTACAAAATCCCATTCTAATTTCTTTAGAAGTACTCCAGTCTGAATGTCTACAGAAGCCCAAGAAATGTCTACAAAGCTGATTTCGGAGTGGATAATCTACAATGAAAGGTTGGTGCATCTGATTTTTTTCAATAAGTATGATTTTATCATTTCCAAGAACATAAATCTCAATGCATGGGAAAGTATAGCTCTTTCAAAGATGGCAGCTCAAGATTTAGTATATCCATATCATCTTATAGAATTCTATGAGTCAGTGTGCTTCTTTGAAGAAGTTTAATGTGAGACGGTTTCATTCAAAGCCTATAGAAAAACCTACAAACTCTCTTACACCAAGGATGCAATATTGGTGGGATTATTATACGAATGTGAAGCCTACTTTTATTCACACAAGCTGCCGAATGTTCAGAGAAGTTTCAACAAGGTGAATGCTATGGAATGCCTTGGGCTCAAAGATGAAAAACAGAAAAGATTTCCCATCTACCTACCAACAACCGGATTCTACAATTATGGGTAAAAGGACTCATTGTTCCAAAAGGGGTGATAAGGATACCCTTAATAAGAGTGATATGTACATCTTAGATTTTTTGTTAAATCTAAGGAAGGTGAACTTCATGAAGCACATCCTTATCATGATTGAGAATATCATGAATGGAAATATTAGAGCTCAGATCATTATGTATCCGACATTTCTTTATACGCTGATAGTTCGGTGCCTAGAATCCTTTAAAATTCCATGAAGATCAAAGCCCAGGAATTTCAAAGTGATTATGATTAGTGATGACACCTTAAGGAGGATTAAATTTGGTTTTTCAAAACATATAGGTGAGTTCTATGATCTGCCAGAGGAAGAGGAAAAAGCTATTTTGGAAAGTGTAGAGAAAGCTGAACTATCCAAGAAGGCTAGAAAGAAAAGGAAGTTTAAAGAAGTGGAAGCTGAATGTAAAACTCCTAAGTCTAAGAAAGTTGAATCCGCACCTCCTAAACCTAAGAAACACTTATCCGGATGAGGTTGTTTCAAAATGGAGGGAAGATAAGAAAAGAGGAATGAAGGGGATCCACAGTTTGGATTGGACCCTGCAAAGGAAAAGGCATTGAAAGAGAAAATCACTAAAGAGATAGAAAAGAATGTCAAGGAAACGAAGCTGAAGAAGAAGCTATCTAAGGCAGAAATCGTGAAATCCCTTCTAAGGGATACTGAGGTTTCATCTGAAAAGATTCCAGTGCCGAAGCCTTTTTTAGTGGAACCTTTACTTGAAACCCTGGGGAAAAACTTCTTTACTCCAGAAAAACTCAAAGATAACGTTGTTTAAAAAGAAGATATGGAAGAATTTTATGAATCTCAAAGCTCTGAAAAGATTTAATATTTGTTAAAGATAGTTGAACAATATCAAGAAAAGGAAAGTGATTTCAAGAAGTTTTCCCTCCAGACTTCTCAAGTTGGATCCTCAAAATTGGCTACACCCCCAGATGAAGAGACGGGTGAAGAGGAAGTGAACAAGCCATCTGAAGAATAAATTCATAATCATGACTTTATCCATACAGAAGATATTGAGGCTGTGGATGATAAAGAAAATGTTGATGAAGACAAGATTGTGCAGTTATCTGACAGTGAGCATGAATCTCCAGAAGAATAGGCCATTCCGAGAACCAGTAAGGGTAAGAAAGGGCTTATTGACACCTCAACAAAAGATATCATTAGGAGGAAGCAAGTTGGAGGATCTTCTAAAAGGAAGCTAGTGGAAATATAAAAAGAAAAATCTCTTAGAAAATTTTCTGATTCAAAGTCATCTTCATTGGGACATGATTTCGTGGTTGAGTCCTTGATAAAATTGGTAGATATAATTCCGATCTTTCCTACAATAGACTCCAAATTACAGATGCTTCAGCACAACATGAATCAAAAGTCAAAATCCCTATCCATGGTGATGGATAAATGTGTGAATATTGAGGCAGATCATAAAAATTTTCTTATCAACTATGAGGTCTACAGAAAGTCTAACTGTAAAATAACTCTATGGTCCAAAAATATTGTTGAAGATATGGAAGAGCTTGATCAGTTCCAACTAGATGTTAAGGAGGCTTTAGGTACTGAGGATGCCAAAATGAAAAATATTTCAGACAGTTTTCTGGATAAGCTGAACCTAGAGAAAAATACTTGGATTCAAGATGTCAAAGATCTAAATGAAAAGATGAATTATGTTTCTCAAGGTTTGAAATCAGAAAGAGATCTCCGGACCGAGATGGAAGAGAAGATAGTAAAGCAAGAGGAGTTGCTGAAGGCTCAGGCAAAATCCCTAAAGGCTCAAGAAGATAGAATCACAGCCTTATAAAACCAAGTTAAGGAGGATCATAAATAGCTCAAAAAGCTGAAGACAATTTTGAATAATCACTTGCCCAAAGAAAAGGGAACAAAATAGACTCAATCCAATTTTTTGTTGCATTTGATTTTCCTTATAAAAATTCATCCAATTATAATAGAATTATCATTGCTTGTTTTGTTTGGTTCTCTTTACTAATATCTCAGGTACCGTATTTCTTTTCCAATACCTCAAACTATTTTTGAAAATCACAAACGGGGAGAATGAAAAAGAACTCCAAAAGGAAGAAGGAAAAATCTAAAGGAGAGAAGGAAAAATATTCATAAGTAAAGGATGTATCCCAAGGTAAGGGGGAGTTAATCTAAGGAGGAGTTTTTCATTATAAGAAATTTCCATACTCAAGAAAAATCCCATACTAGAAAATCCAGAATACGATCCATGGAGTTCCAAAGCCTAAGGGGGAGTTAGTCGTATTCATCTTTGCCCATATGTAAAGGGATATAAGTTTTAATTTTTCTAATTATTTTTATTCTTTTTTGTAAGGATGTTTGTTCTTTCCAAAAAGGGGGAGATTGTTGATTCAATAAGGTTTTCCTTATGAATTTTCTATTCCATCATGTTTTGAAAATCACAAAAACCCTATCTTAAGGAAAATCTGTTTTTACCCCTTGTTTTATTTTCTTAAGGAAAATTTCCTTCCCCAAGGAAATTTATCCCTACATTGTTTTCATTGTTCAATCATATTTTTTTCAAAGTGTAAAATTCAGATTATAACTAATAACCTCAGGAATTGTATAATACTTAGATATGAAGCATTACGATTAAAACTCTGAATTCTAGACTCTGAACTTCTATGAGTTTGACTCCGAACTTCTATGAGTTCGACTCCAAACTTCTATGAGTTCGATGCCGAACTTCTTTGAGTTAGACTCCTAACTTCTATGAGTACGACTCTGAACTTCGATGAGTTCAACTATGATCTTCTACTAGTTCAACTCCGAACTTCTATGAGTTCGACTCTGAACTTCTACTAGTTCGAATCCGAAATTATACTAGTTCAACTCCGAACTTCTGTATGTTGGACTCTGAACTTCTACTATTTCGACTCTGAACTCTGTAAGTATAGGTTCCAAATTCTTGTGAATCTAGACTCCAAATTTCCTTGAAATTTAGAATCCTAATATCTCTTTATTATAGACTCTGATTTCTATTTTTAGTTAGACTACGGACTTTCATACTTTTCTTACATTCTAAAAATTTATTTACTTTCATTTTAAAATTCAGTTTTACTTATGCTTACACTTTTTCTAACATAAAATGACTTCGTGCATTCAGTTATCAACTAACCGTTGGTTGAGTGACACGTGTACAAGTCCCTCTGAAATTCATGGAGAAATATGATCGTTGGAGGAGGGAGCCAACTGTTGAAGCATCGCCTATAAATAGGTGCTCATTTGAAAAGAAGCTACAACACTTGACAACATCTATGAATGGGGATTACATGCTGTTGAAGTGATTTATAGAGAGAGAGAGGCTCTTATCAACTCTCAAGCTTCGTGCAGAAAGTTTAAGCAACTTATTCAAACTTTTCCTTGTGCAGATTTACTTCGTGCGACTCCGATTGTTGCTGTGTACAATCGAGGGATTCTGGGGATTAGAAGATAGAGGTTCCAACTCCTTGAGGTTGAGGGATTACATACTGAGGAATACAGATGTACCGACTACCTGATAGTTGAGCGCTTGTGGGGATAACAAGACAGACTCTGATCTTCGCATCGAGGGATTACCCTGGTGTGGGTAAGATAGACTTTCTTGAAAGTATAAATCAAGGGGCCTCTTATCTAGGGTTGTTGGATACCCTTCTCTTTGGGTTAAAAGAATTATTGTTTGTTACTTGTAGTGTTACTAATTGTTTTTCCGCTGTGCATTTTGTATTATTAAGGAAAGTATAACTTTCTTAAACTTCCTTACTTGTACTATGAAATAGTTAGATTATATATGCTTTAAGGTAGAATATTAATCTTTGTAACTTTTGTTACCTTTTTTTTGGAATTACTTTTCCGGAATCTAGCAAGTGTTTAGAACCTATAAGAGGTCTTGTGAATTATTTTGTTTAACCTTGTTAAACATAACCATCTTTAAAAGTTCCAAGGGAATTTTTAAAAGGTAAAATTCACCCCCTCTTGTATCTGAGAATCTCATTCTTATTTCTATCCTACATTTGGTATTATAAAGTATATCATACTAAGTCATACCATCTCACAAACATATCCTCCAACGTATGGATGGTCCTCCCCATCTTCCCATCCATACGATGATGGAAGCCAGTGCTAAGGCATAGGTGGGTGAAAAACCATGCAATAATCCTCTTTAGACTTGTGAGGTAAACAATGCGTATCGATATGATATAATGGATCTCGGATCCCCATGAAGCCGCACCACCTCATCCACTTACCTCATTGCCAAGTCACCAACTACGCTTGACTCCTTGATTTCCAGTAAGTGATCTGATTTTGTTAACTGATCTACCACTACACAGATCTCATCATAGCCTCTCTAATACCTCGGTAGACCTATGACAAAATCCCTAGAGATTTCATCCCACTTACTCTCAGGGACATCTATGGGATGTAACAAACCATCGAGAACATGGTGCTTAGCCCTCACCTGCTGACACACTTGGCACCTTTCCATAATCCCAATTTCTTCTTACTTCACCCTAGGCCACCCAAAAAAATTTCTACAACCTCAGTACTTCTTATAATCTTTTGGGTGTACTACCGGGGGTGAGATATGGAACTCACAGGGAACTCCCTCACAAATCGCCACTAGGAAAAACAACATCCCACAAAAGATCATCTGATTTTGACCATCCTTTGACCATCCTTCCAGAGCATCTCTCTAGTCAATGTGACATCACATCACTTCAATCTCCGAGTCTCCCCACTATGAATCCTCCACCTTGCACTTCAAGGAAGAAATTACATTCATCCAAAATAGATAGCCTCTACCACTATCCACCCCAAAATCCAGGTGCAAGGCTTCCAACTCCTACATCACCTTCCAAGAATCCAAAAATTATTGAACCAATTACCTCTGCGACTTCCTACTCAAGGCATCAGTCACAACATTTCCCTTACCATCGGTGTAAGAGATCTTGGATTGATAGTCATGGATAAACTCCATCCACCTCTACTGCCACAAATTGAAGTCCTGATGGGAAAAGATGTACCTCAATCTCTTGTGATCTATGAAGACCACAAAGCACTCCCCAATGAGATAATGTATCCACAAAATTAGTGAAAACATGACCAATACAAGCTTTAGACCATGGGTAGAATAGTTACATTCATGGGGACATAACTAACCAGACCCATAAGAGATCACTCCTTGCTACTGAATCAGCACAAATGCCAAACCTAAGATGGATGTGTCACATAACACCTAGAATATAAATCTTTTCTCTAATAACATAAGAACTGAAGCACTTACCAAATCCCCCTTTAGATGGCTAAAAGATAACAGATATTTCTCACACCACATGAAGATCTGATCACTTCTATTCAAAGATGTCAGTAGAGATATGACCTGAGAGAATTAGGGTACAAACCTCCGATAGTAGCCTTCCTGACCTAGTAACATACAAACCTACAACACATTCTTGGGTGCTACCAAAAAAACAATTGCTTCGACCTTTGAAATGTCCCTTGATTTCCCCTATTGAGACTCCACATGTCCAAGGGAGTGCCCCTATCCCATTAAGAACTTTCACCTAGGAAACTTCCCATAGAGGTGGTTCCATCGAAGGACCACCAAGAAAGTATTCAAATTTTTGGCACGATTCTCCTATGACCTTGAGTAGATCACGATGTCGTCGATGAACACAATGACAAACTGGTCTTGGAATTCATGGAAAAAAGTGTTCATGAGTCCCATGAACATGGTTGGTGTATTCGGGACACCGAGTGACATGACCATGAAATCAAAGTTTCCATACATGCACCTAAAAGTAGTCTTCAGGATGTCAACCTACATCACCCTCAACTAGTGATATCCAGAAAGAAGATCAATCTAAATTAACCAACATGTTGCCCTCATTTGGCTGAAAAGATCGTTTATCATTAGAAGGGGTTACAATTCTTGACTGTTACCTAATTTAGTCTCTGGTAGTCTAAAAATAGCCTTAGACCACCATAATCCTTATTTTCAAACAAACCAAGAGCACCCCATTTGGAAAAAATAGGAAGGATAAATCCCTTCCTCCTCATATTTTTGATCTGAATCTATAATATCGAAACTCAAAATGTGACATCCGATAGGGATCCATCGAAACTGGATGGGCACTCGGTTGTATGTTTATCCGGAACTCAACATCACATAGAGGGGGTAGATTTACAACCTACTCTGGGAAGACATCCAGAAACTCTATAACAACCACCATAACCTTTACCCTCTCTATGTTTGTTGATCCCACCAACAGGTTGGTAGATAAGGATAAAAGAGGCCCCACACACACACTTCCCACCTGAGAGCTCTGCTCGCCAACAAATACTACACACTGTCCACACACATCGGAAAAAACGAATATTATATGTAAGATGTCAATAATAGTGTGAACATAAAACAACCATTAGATTCCTAGGATGAAATTTTACGACCACAACTATAGCAAACAATGTTTCCCATTGAAAAAATACGGCCCCATCATTAGTCTACATTCCCAGAAAACCTTAAACAAACTGAACTAACCTATAATTTGTGTGCTCAAAACCATGGGTAGGTGAAGTATCTATATGTCAGGACCTAGATAATTGGTTATAATAGGGAAATAAAGGATTTTGAAGCTCTAGAATCAAACAAAGCACATGAAAGAGTGCTAAATAGACTGATCGTACCTCGAACAACCTCTGACCCAGATGGAACTGCTGCCTTAGGAGTGTGCAATTGCCCATGCCTAGATCCTCTATCTTTATACATTCGACTTCCAACCAGACCATGCCCTGGTCTAGGTCACTGAGTAGCACCATGGGGTTAGCATCCTCTTATACCATCTTCCCTCAATGGAATGTGATCATGCTGTCCCTACTGCCCAAAAGGCCTAGTCGGCAACTATTGCTGAGGCGGGTGCTGAACCTGCCCACCTCCTTCGTACTGAACATGAACTGAGAACATGTTCAAAATATTTCTAGGACCTCCATAGATAAATCTCTTCATTCATAGGACCAATGGGAATAGGTGAGTACCAAGAGATCAGAACTATAACTCTTGAGCCCAACTTCCTGCTGGCCAAGACAAGGAAGGTCCTGACACCAGAGACCTGCTTCTGACTGCCTTCCCCTTCAATAAACTTGGTTAGATCAACTCTCATGGTAAAACTAACTGTGATTTCATCCTCTCCAATACTTAAACATTATTCTCAAATTCTGAGCATGTTTCTAGGGTGAAGGGAGTAACTTCCTACTTAAGAGAGGGTCAGGGTGCCTCCTCCAAGGGCCTCACCTCAGACACCTCGTCTGGAAAGAGGTTTGGAGAAAAGTGTAGAAGATCATTGAACATGATCTTCAGTTACCTTACCTAAATACTCCCCTACTATAGGGATAGAACCTCTTACCTCTTCTCGGCCTTCATCGTCATGGAAAGAAACTCCGCTTGAAACTCCTTCACAAATTTAACTTATTAGACATCGGTCTCCTTCCTCTCCCCAAAGTAACGATTCCACCATTGAAACACCACTCATCACATCCAGAAGACCTCCCTAGGAAACCAATACTACATCAAATCACATATCATGGTAATGGTGATTTCCATCTCCTCAAGATGGCCCTCTGTCTCTATGTCTGAAATACTACCTTCCTACTTCCCTAGTGTCTGCCACTGGAAATCATGAAGGGTCTTCTTCCACATGCCATCTTCTTCCTCCCGATCAACCCTCGACTGATCAACCCAGTTATCCTAATGGGCTTTAACTTCTCATACCACACATGGGAAATATCTAGGATCCATAGCTAAAAATGGAAAACAAGGAACTTTTAAGCTCAGGTAGTATTAAATTTTCCTTTTAAATTAATTTTAACTCTTCATTAATTTTAAATTCCCAAAACACCCAAGACACACAAGAAAACTAGTTATTATGATGCATATAACTTTCCAAGGGTCTCTACTATGAAAATAGTGTTGCTTCACTTGGTTGTTTATTAGGTTTAGAGTCATTGCATCATATCACGGGGGGGGGGGGGGGTGGAGGTGGTTAAAATCCTATGTTCTATCTGGTATTCCCTGGAAAATTTCACACACCAATATTGCCTAACACTATTTCCCTACCATCCCATGCAATCCTCACTATGACTAATTCCAAACACTATCCTATTTGTTAACCTCCCTTAGATACTATTCTATCCCAACCCGCCTTCTTCAAGATGAGTGGAGGGGAAGAAAAGTGCAACACCCTTATTTCTTAAATATGAATGATAGATAATGACCCATGAGTCCGGCCTTCAATAGGCACTAGAGTGGTGAATAACACCATGGGTATATAATCCCACACAAATGGAAGGCACTAAACTTTTTTTTGAAAACAATATTGAGAGATAAGATGAAAAATCCCCCAACAGCTCCAAACGTGTCATATAAAGGAAACAAAAATTCCACACATGCATGATCTAAACAAACAATGATACAAAAGTACAACCAAAACTCCAAATAAAAGTAGAAAAAGGAAAGACTAAGAAGAAACATAGAAACTATCTTGACACCCGAGCTACTAAATCCCAACACGGTCCCCATTGTATTCCTAGAAACCCAAAAATAGTTTTATAACGTCGGGTGAACATACAAGTATACTTAGTAGGGAAACAAATTCTCTCATGCACATGTGGGAGAAGCATATTAATGCCCCTATGAAAATATAAGAATCCAAAAACACCTATCAAGGAAATCTATCCATCACAGACTTACCAAGGTAAAATCCCTAAATAACACAAAACAACTAAGGTAATAATGTAAGCATGTTAATGATTTTGGTACCTTGTACTGCTTTTCCTAAAGATTAACTAATCACTCCTAATGACACATGTATTTACTCTATTGACCTTCCCCAAATGCAGTCCAACTTCCACAACTACCCACACACACTTGTGCTACAAAACACAAATATCCTACTCACATACACCTAGGTCACAACAACCACAAATCTCTCCCCGAAAACTCTGGGGCTTCATCCTAAAGGCACCTGGGAAACAAACATGGCCCACAGACATCAGGTCCCCTCATCCAGAACACAACCTGCCCAAAGGATTTTGGGATATAGTAAACCTCAAGACATTACATCCTACTCAGATACACTCAAGTGGTAGGAACATGATAGGGGATGTGAGGAAGATGTTAGTAACCAACCATCCATCCTCTCACTGGGATGTTGGAAAATACACCCTTCCACAGCAAATAGGGGTGTTTGGAACATAGTGCTCAATAAGGGTGGGGGAATATTGAAAACAAAAGGAACTACAAGTTTATACGTACATGTAAACAAACACTCAACCCAAACTATGAGTTTCCAAAAAAGGAACCCATTAACAAAAACCAGCTTTGTTGCTTCCCCTACATGCACGTATCACCAATAAAAAGAACCACTTCCATAAGTAGAAGTATACCCTTGCCAATCCACTTAACAAAATATCAATATTCATTTATCAATTTATTCATTTATTTATTCTGCACCTAACTGGAAAACTAACAAGCATGATATCTACAACCGTTTTCAGAAGGCTAAAGGAAACTAAACACTACCAAGGAAAAAAAAATAAGTGGGGACCAAGGTAAGGAAATCCATTTTAACACCGATTTATAAAAAAATTAGAGAACAACCAACCTGTAGTCCCACTTCACAACAAGCCCATCAATTCCACAATCAATCAATCTTTCAACTGATATATCTTCACACCTCCTACACCACCTCATACACAAAGCGAATAAAAAACACCCTTCAAACCAAAGCCCTGCTTCACAAATATACAAAACCAACTCATAGAACCATCTTCTCTACCCACCCTTGTACCAAAAACTATTCTCCGAACAACAACACCACACAACCCACACATGTCACAAAACCCAACAGAACACCACACATAGCCACACCAATCAAACATGATGTATTCCGGTTTTGTAAACCCTATTCTCTAAACCTAACATTATAAACATGGGTGATCACATAATGGTTTTCATCATGGGGTTCCCATTTCATTTAACCGAGTATAAGTAATTAATTAGATCCATATTGACACCGATTATTCACATGGAAACAACAACAATCATAAAGCGTCACCCATACACAGACGAAGACCACCAACAACCATTATTTTTAGAGTCCATACAACCACAAAATATCACATCATCAACAGGTATAATAATTAAAACAAATAACACTAAATCAACACATCCCCCGTACCCCATTTATTACTTCTCCTTATTTTTTGTTAAATTTTGATTTAGCCTTTCTCACAAGGATGAATCATTATACCCACACCTTATGATGCACAATTTATAATATATACAAAGTAAACACCTACTTGGAATAATAGAAGATCAATGTTATTCCTTGCACCATGAACATGGGATCATGCAAGCTGTAGGAAATTCCTAGAAAAATTGGATTGGAGATGGCTCTATCACAGGTGCACGACTCATCTAGAAAAGATGGCTCTAGGTGTAATAAGAGAAAAGTGATGAGAGGACCTCGCATTATGAAATAAAAATCTAAATCCTATATCAGCAGAAAAGGATAAAATTTCAAGTCATTGATGTGGGGTCATGGTCAATATTACACGGTTGGGCTATTTCAAAGTCCCCAGAGAAATAGTATATTAAATTTGTAATTAATATCCTTTGAAACACCATTAGAAACACCCAAAAAAGGATTTAACTCAAGTTTTGTCAAGTAAAACATAAGATGGATGAAACTAGAAGAACTGGGAAAAACAAGAATGAGTCACCGATGGGTGAGTCGCCGATGCTGAGCCACCAACACTGATCCATCGACGCACCATGACTCACCGACACTGATTATCTTTCTCGTCGATAACGACACCCTTAATCACCAACACCGACGCCCTGAGTCGCCGACACCAATACACTAAATCATCGACACCGACCTCCTAAGTCACCGACATTGACACAATGATTCACTGACATCAACAGTTCAAAATGAATCACTGGCACCGATAGTACAAAAATGAATCATCGACAACAACAATACAAAAATGATTAACCGAAATTAATAGTTAAAATATGACACACCAAAACTAATAGTACAAAATGACTCCCTGAAACCAATAGTTCAAAATGACTCGCTGAAACCGACAGTTAAAAATGAATCTCCGACACCAAAATTTAAAAAATGAATCACCGACACCAATAGTTCCAAAATGACTCACCATTACAAAAATTTCAAAAATGACTCATCGGCACTGATATTTCAAAATTACACACTGAAAAAACAACTAGACTTTATGGATAAAATTATCAGAATGAGTCACCAATAGCCAACAAGAACTCCCCAAACACAAGATTTTCACCATGTAATGGACCAGAGAGGTCTTGGTCATTTTATCTTATACATCTTAAACAATTCTCATCCTAAAGAATTTAAAACAAAACCGAGAAGGAAGCGGGGTCCAAACAACCACCCTGTAAGATACCTATCAAGGATAAACCACCTAGTTTTATTCAAAAGATGGAGTGAAAACCTTGACATTCAAGAACACCACCCAGATAGTTACCACTCTAAATATACACATGAACCTCAAATATCACACTATCCTGACACATATATTAGTGAGTTCATTCTTCCATGGCAAGATACTATATGCTTTGGGAATCACTAACTCACCCACACAAGGTTAATCGCAACCGCATTAATGCGTCTTGATTAGGAATTCGGTCCTCTCATCATATAATTTCAGGACATCTCAAACACCAAATAAAAGGGAAAATATTCATTTCATAGAAACAAGGTCAATAATTAAAACATAAACAAGGCATAAAGAAAAACACAAGAGCAAATACAAAAACAACTCTGGGTACAAGACACGTATTTGTGCCCCCTGCTCGCAAGTAATCTCTTTGAGGGAACCATACCTACAAAATAAATGAACCAAATGAATGGATCTCCCACAAAGAAACTTCCTTTGATAGTCCTAGATCTCCACTAGCCACTCCACGACCATCATGTTGCCATCGATATCCAAATCTCCCCAGTTGATGACATTAAAGTCATTGTGCAGATACTGAAAAAGCTAAGAGACATGAAAGACATTGTGGATCCTCTCTAACTACAGTGGAAATGATAGCTGATATTATACCTCACCAAGTCATCCCAACACCTTGAAAGTTCCAAAAAACATAGGGGAGAGCTTTCCCCCTTTACTAAACCTCAACTGCCCATGTCGAGGGGAAACCTTCAAATACACTTTGTCCCCAACCTCGAACTCAAAGAGCTTCGTTATATGATCAGAATATATCTTTTTACAAGCTTGAGCTACCTTCATCCTCTCACATATGAGATAAACCTTATCTGTCAGGATTTTTACCACATCTGGTCCAAGGATAGCTAATTCTCCAACCTCGGTCTAGCACATGGGTGAATGATAGGACCTTCCATACAGGTATTCTAACAGTGCCATACCAATGGTAGAGTGATAGCTATTATTATAATAAATCTCTACCAGGGGAAAGTGTATTACCGATGACCCCTGAAGTCTACAACACACACCCAGAACATATCCTCTAAGGTCTGGATGGTCCTCTCTATCTACTCGTCCATCTGAGGTTGGAAATAAGTGCCAAGGCATAAATGAGTTCCAAAATCATGCTGTAATACCCTCCAAAATCATGATGTAAACCATGTGTCTTGATTTGCGATGATGGATCTTGGAACCCCATGTAATTGAACCACCACATACACCTACCTACATTCCAAGTCATCCAATGCACTTGACTCAATGATCAACAGAAAGTGAGACAATTTTGTCATCTGATCCACCACTACCCAGAGAGCGTCATAGCCCCCCATAGCCCTGGGTATCCTTGTGGTGAAAATCATGGATATGTCATCCCACTTCCACTTGGAGACATCTAAGCATTATAACCGACAATTGGGAGCACGGTGCTCACCCTTTAACAACTAACACACCAAAAAACTTACCACAAACACCACTACTGCACACTTCACCCCAGGCCACCAAAACTATTCCACCAGGTTTCAATAAATCTTAGAAACTTATGGGTGTACTACTAGGGTTGAGATATGGAACTCAAGGATAACTCCCTCACACATCACCCCTGGGACAAAAATCTACCCATAGAAGATCATATGATTATAACCATACTCTAACCATCCTTTAGGAGCATCGCCCTAGTCAATGCGACCATACATCAATTCAATATCCGAGTCTCACAACTAAGACTCCTCCACATTCTGCATTAAGAAAGATTGTACTATCATCTAAAATAGAGAGACTTTCCCATTATCCACCCCAGCTTCCTGGTGCAAGGAAACCAAATCCACCACCACCTTCTAAGCATCCGTAGATTCTCGAACAACTTACATTTGTGAATTCCTAATGAAGGAGACAACCACAATGTTTGTCTTACATTCAGTGTAAGATATCTCAAAGTCGTATTCCTAGAGAAACTCCATCAACCAAAATTGACTCAAAATCAAGTCCCACTTGGAAAATATGTACCTAAAACTCTTGTCATCTATGAAGACCAAAAAGCGCTCCATTATGAGGCCATTATACTTCAACTTTAGTGAAAAAATGACCAATGAATGATCCAAATCATGGGTGGCATACTGAAATTTGTGGGGACTTAAATTAAAAGACCCATAAGAGATACTTCCTCACTACTGCATCAACACACTACCCAAACCTAAGTTGGAAGAATCAAATAACACCTCGAACATCAACCCTTCCTCCCGAAACCTAAGAACTAGAGCACTGACCAACATCTCCTTCAAACAACTGAAAGATTCCAGAGAGTGCTTGCTCTACACAAAAGTCTGGTCCTTCTTTGTTAAAGATATCAATAGAGCTACAAACCAAGAGAAGTCTGATATTAACCTCTATAAGTTTTATCCCAAAGCTAAAAAGCTACAAACATCCACAACATTCTTGGGTTCTTCCAAAGAAAAAACCTCTTAGACCTTTTATGGGTCCAGTTCTATCCCTTGCTGAGACACAACATGTCTAAGGAAGTGCACTCTTGCTTCTGGATCTTTCACTTGGACAACTTCTCATACAACTGGTGAAATCGAAGGACCTCTAAGAAAGTTCTCATATGGTCAGCATGATCCTCATCTAACCTTGAGTATATCAATATGTCATTAATGAACACAATGGAAAATTGGTCTATTAGTTCCTAAAAAACAGAGTTCCTTAGTCTCATGAACATGGTCGGTGTGTTTGTGACACCGATGACATGATCATGAACTCATAGTTCCTATACCCGGATCTGAAAGAAGTCTTTAGGATATCACCCACCTTCAACATCAACTAGTGATATCTAGACCATAGATCGATATTATAAAACCAACATGCTCACCTCATCTAGTTGTAAATATAATCTATCCTCATAAGGGGGTAATTATTCTTGACCGTTACCCGATTCAGTATTCAGTAGTATGTTCATAGCCTTAGACCACCATCAACCTTCCTTGAAAACAAAACTAGGGCACACCATAGCGATACAATAGGCCATAAAAAAGCCCTTCCTCATCAGATCATTGATCTGAATCTGCAACCCCCACAACTAAGAAGGCGCCATCTGATAGGGATCCATCAAAATTGGGTAGGCACTATCTTGTAAGTCTATCCGAAACTCATGGACATGTAAATGGTGTAGAGTCACAACCACCTCTAGGAAGAAATCCACGAACTCTCTGACAACCCCCAAAACCTACACCATTTCTATGTCTGATGATCCCACCGACAGCTTAGCCGAAAAGGAGAGAAGAGGCCCCACACACTGACTTCCTACCTGATAGCTCCTCTCACCAATGAAAACTACATGCTGGACGTTCAAAAAAAAGAATCTTATCTAGAAGAAGTCAATAAAATCATGCATAG
Organism: Viscum album; assembly: GCA_963277665.1. NCBI lineage: Eukaryota > Viridiplantae > Streptophyta > Magnoliopsida > Santalales > Viscaceae > Viscum > Viscum album. Next base: position 529,590,635 of record OY728150.1, read on the forward strand.
AAAACAACTAGTATATGCCTAGGATGAAATAGTATGATCACATCTATTATGGAAGAAGATCCCCACTAGACTTCTGCAACCCCAACATCAACCTACATCCCTAGAAAACATCAAACAAACCGGTCTGATATCCAACTGGAATGCTCAAAACCAGGGGCATAGGATGCCTCTCTATGTATAGACCAAGATAATGGGATCGATTGGACGAAACAGAGTGAAAAGATCCTGAATCATAAAAAGAACAAGAATGAGTGCTAAAGAGAATGATCATACCTCGAACAACCTCTGACCCTACAGGAAATGATGGCTCAGTGGAATGTAACTACCCAAACTCTGCTTCTCCATCCATTTACTGTCGAATGCCACCCCGACCATTCCCTTGTAGAGGTCTCCGAGGAGAACCCTGAGGTTGGACTCCTCCTAGTCTATCTTCCCTTAGTGGAACGAGTGCCTACTATCCCTACTACTAAAAAGGCATGGCTGAAAACTATTGTTGAGGTGGTTTCGAAACCTACACACCACTGCCGTACTGAGCTCAAATTAGGAACTATCACTAATGATTTCCATGGACCACATAGACAAAGAGCCCTGGTATCGAGCCCATGGGGAAAGGGCAAGTAACAGAAGATCAGAACTAGAACTACTGAGGCCTATTTACCGCTAGCCGAAACCTAGAAGGTCCTGAAACTGCTGACCTACTGCTAACTTCCTAAAACATAGACAAACTTAGTTGGATCCCCACTCAAAGTACACCTCCCTTTGAAGGCATCCTATATCCTACTTTGTCTTTATTCTGGACTGCTATGTATGTCGGTAGGGTGAAGGGAGTGAGTGCATACTGAAGAGAAGGTCGGAGTGCCTCCTCTAAGTTCATCACCTAAGACTCCACATACAATAAAAGATATGGAGAAAAGCATAGGTGATCCTTGAACTTTTTCCCCATTCCCCCCACTAACATACTCCCATACTAAATGGAGAGAACCTCCTTCCTCTTCTTAGCCTTCATCATCGAGGAAAGAAACTCTACCTGAAATTCCTTCTAAATGTCAACCCATTATACATCAGTTTCCTTCCTCTCCCTGAGTTAAAGCATCCACTACTAACACACCGCTACTCACATCAGGCTCACTTCCATAGGAACCCAGTACTCTCTCAGAGCACATATCCAGGTAAAGATTATCACCAGTTTCTCAAGCCTACCCTCTATCTCTATGTATGTAACGCTGCATTCGAACTTCCCCAGGGTCTACCATTAGAAAGGACGATGGGTCTTCTGCCACACGCCATCTTCCTACACTCGATAAACCCTCCGTTGATCAACCAGGTCATCCTAATAAGCCTAAAATTCCCATACCACATTTTTGAAACGTTTGGGTTCCATAAAAGAAAATTTTAAATAAGGAACTCCTAATCCTGAGTAGTACGAAAATTTTATTTGTATATTAATTTTAACTCTTCTTTTATTTTAAATTCCCAAAACACCAAAGAAAAAAATGAACAAAATTAATTATAAAGCATGTACCTTTCCAAGGGTCTCTACCTTGTAGTAATTGTAACCTAAATTGGTCATTCGGTTGGATCAGAGTCCTTAAATCAGATCATGGGGGGAGGGATAAAATCCCATATCCCTGCCCGTCTTCCCTAGCCTATTTCATGAACCATGATTTTCTAAAATCATTTCCCTACCATCCTATTAAATCATAACTATGCCTAACTGTGAACTAAATCATATCTCACAACATTTCTCTGATACCATTCTATCACAATCGGCATTTTTCAAAATGAGGGGAGGAGCATCAAAGTGTCATGCCTTTCCTTCTTCATGATGAAGGCGAGATACTGACCCCCTGAGTCCGGCCTTCAATAGGCCTCGGAGTGGTGACTAGCACCAAGGGTATAGAATATCACATAAATAGAAGGAATTAACAATTTTTTCAAAAACAAGATCAAGATATAAGATACTAAAATCCCCAAACAGATCTAAACCTTTCATATAAAGAAAAGAAAAATCCAACCCATGAATGATTAAAACATAAAATGATAAAAAAAGTAAAACCAAAAATCCAATGTAAGGTACCAAAAGAAAAGAATAAGAAGCATCAGAGAAACTATCCTAATTCCCAAGCTACTAAACCCCATAATAGTCCTTAATGTCCTCCTAAAAACTTAAAAACAATTTTATAACATAGTGCGAGCAAACAAGTATAATCAGTTGGGAAACCAAAGTCACTCGTGCAGAAGTGGGAAAAACATATTAATGCCCCTGTGAAAATAGTAGAAACCAAAAACACCTAATAAGGAAACATAACCAGCCCAGCCTCACCATGGAACACATCCAAAATAACACAAGACAAGTAAGGAAATAATATAAGGACATCAATGATTTGGGTAACATGCACAACTTTTCCCATTGATTAACTTCTCATTCTTAATGGTTAACATCTTAGTGCTACCTCCCTTCCCCAAAATACAATACCACTGCCACAACTGCCCACACATAACTGGGCCACAAACCATACATATCTTACCCACAAACTCCGAGGTCACAAAAACCACAACACTCACCCAAAAACATCTAGGAATCCTCTAGAAGACACTTGGAAAACTGACCTGGCCCATAGAAACATGGGCCCCTTGTCCATAAAAAACCTTCCCAAAAGATATTATGATATAGTAAACATCAATAAATTATAGCCTACCTAGATATTATCGAGAGGTAAGAAACTAGAAGGGGGTGCGAAGAAGAAGTCACTAACCAACCATCCATCCTCCCACCAGGATGTTGGGAAATAAACCCTCCCCTATGAAATGTGGACGTTCGGTAGGTAGTTATAAAAAATGGTGAGTTACATATTGAAAACATTAGGAACTAAATGTTTATACATATAGGTAAAAAAAACACTCAACCCAAACTATGGGTTTCCAAACCAGAAACCAGCCTGCATAAACAACTTTTTCTACTACCCCTACATTCACGTATCACCATGAATGAAAGTCACTTCTTTAAGTTGAAGCATACCACCATCCAATGCATTTAATCAAGTGTCTTTATGTATTTATGTATTTATTCATTTATTTTTCCATTATTACCCGGTCAACTAACAAGCAGAACATTTGAAATCATTTTCAGAAGGCTAACAACCACTAAACACTACCAAGGGAAACACAGATATAGGGATCAAGGTAAGGAAATCAATTTTAACACCCATTCACAAAAACAACATAGAACAACCAACCTGAAGTACCATTACACAATAAGTCCATAAATTACACCACAAATCAATATCTCAACAGAGATATCATCACACCTCTTGCAGTACCTCATATACAAATCCCAAATTAACCACCTATAAAACTGCAGACCCACTGTACAAACATAAAAACCAAATAACAGAACCAAATCATATGCCTACCCTTGTACCCAAAACTATGCTCCCAACAAACTCACCATGCAACCCACATAAGTCAAAAACCCAACAGAACAAAACACATAGCCTCATTTATCAATTAAGATGTATTTATATTAGGTAAACACAGTTATTTAGATCCACTATAATAAAATAACGGTGATCACACATGGGTTTTAATCATTGGGAATCTTTTTCATTTAAAAGTGTATATGTGATTAATAATATTGATATTTTAACCAATTTTTATCAAGGAAATAGTAATATTCATAAAGTGTTACACATGCATCACTAAGGAACATGTTTTTCAGAATCCATAAAACTATATCCAATCACATCATAAACAAGGATAATAATAAAAAAACACAACATCAATTTATCTCCTATCCCTTATTTATTACTTCTCAAAATCTTCATTAAATTTGGATTCAGATACTCTCACAAGGAGGTTTCATTATACCCACCCCACATGATACACAATTTAAAAGAGAGATGAAGTAAAAATACTTACTTGTAATAAAATATGATAAAATTTACTCCTTTCACCTTGAACACGGGGTCATACGATCAGTAGAAAATTCCAAGAAAAAACAGGATAAGAGAGGGATTTAGCACAAGCGCATTTCTCAAATATAGAGGAGGTCTCTAGCCTCACTAAGAGAAAAGATAGGAGATGACCTACTCTTCAGAAAAACAAATCCAGATCATATATCAATGGAACGAGAAACAGATTCAAAAGCAATTAACATGGGATAGTGATTAGGATTACTAGATTTGACTATTTCAAAGTCCCTAGAGTGTTAGGATATTAATGATGTAAATAATATCCTTTCAAATTCCTTTAGAGTTTCCCAAATAAGCCTTTAATTTCAATTTATGTAAAATAAAATGTATGTGAGAAAAAACTATAAAAACTAGGAAAAATTGGAATGAGTCACCAATAGTGAGCCACCGACAAGCCGTAGCTCAATGAAACTGATGCCCTAACTCACCGACACTGATGCCTTGACTCACTGATAACGACACCCTAAGTCACTAACACTAATGCCCGGTCTCACCAAAACCAACATCCTGAGTCCCCGACACCGATGCCCAGACTCACCAACACTAATAGTTCAAAATGACTTGTCGGCACCGGTAGTACATAAATGACTCACCAACACCGATAATACAAAAATGACTCAACAACAATGATCATTACAAAATGACTCACCGCCAATAACACTTCAAAATGTCTCACTGAAACTGACAATACAAAAATGACTCATCGACACCGACAATACAAAAATGACTCACCGACACCGACAGTTCAAAAATGACTCACCAACACCAACAATTCAAAAATGACTCACAGACACCGACAATTCAAAATGACAGGTGAACAAAAAAACTAGAATTTTTTGGTAAACATCTTAGAATGAGTCACTGATAGCCCATGATAACACCCCATAAACTTGTTTTTCACAATGTAATGGACCATTGATGTCCGTGTCATTACATTACTGATCAATAAATGATAAAAATTTCTTATTTATATTTAATATTATTCTTTTTTATAAATAAAATACATATGAAAATGTATGAAAGAAATATTCTTCTCTCAAATTCTTATGAAAACATATCCTATGTTTCTTTAATATTTTCTAATTGGATTTCAAGATAATAAAAATTCAAATTGAGGATATTATTCTCATCCTCTACCGAATTCACTATTTCTTTCCAATCATATTTTTATCCTCAAACTAGTTAACAATTTCATCATTCATTTTATCTCTCTTTAGTAATGAGTTGTGAAGATGTTATATTCTCTTTTATTTGTTCTCAAATTGAGACTCATTCACGTAAATTCTTTCCTTATTATTATACTTCAATGAATGAATATGTTATTTAAGATATTTCATAGATTATTATTTCACATAAATTTTATTGATCCACATATTCAAAAATTTAGAGGACCTTTCTGTAAGTTAAATATTAACATCACATAGGTATCTAAATTTTTTAGTTAATTTTACACGAACTGACACATTTTTCTCTTAATTATTCTCATAACATTAACATTAATATCTAATATTATTATTCTTTTACTTAACAGTTATTAAATAACTATAAAAAAAAGAAAAAATACCCTTAGAAAACTTTTATGGGATTCATATTAAGGCTTTATTTGATTTATCTTTTGATTACTCAAAATTTATATCTTCCCCAGTTTTTGTTGATTATTCTATCAGATGTTCTTTAAAATAAATATCAGTTACCCATAAATTATTTTAAAATTGTAATTCCCAAGCCTTCATTATGTAAAGTGAAAATTATATTTTAATAAAAATAAAATACAATGAACATTTTAACATTTTCTGGCATAAAAATTCTAATTTTATAGGATGAATACTTATTTGGAACTTACATGGTCAAAATAATAATAGAATGAATTTTTTAATTTTTCCTTTAGAAATAATCTTTTTCAAAATAATTGAAAATTTATTATTTAACTTATCCAAATTATATTTATTATATTTTGATATATTTTTTGTAATAAAACATTTTTTTCCTATCAATTTCATAGGGATAAATATAAGATCATTATGAGGTAAAAGGGATCTTTTTCAGATGTGTTTTTTAAAAAAGGTTTAATATTATTTTACTTTAATTAATCAAAATAATATTTATTGATGAATGGTTTAAATTAAATTAAATGATTATATAGATAAATATATTAATTTAAATAAATATAATTATTATTACTATTATTATAGTTAATGTAATATTTTCTAATGCCTAAAAAATGAATTTCTTGAAAAACCATATTTCAACAAGTTTTATGGTATTGCTTTTAAACTAATTTTTAATAAAATTGTGAATTGAATTTTATAAAATGGTTTAAATAGTTTCAATAAGTATACGTTATATTTCAAAATAAGGTCAACTTAATTTTGTTTCATAATGAAATGTAAAAATAGTAGAAACTTATTACAACGACAAGGTTAAAATAGATGTATCCAGGGGTTTATCTAAAATTGAAAATGTTCAAAATGACATAAAAAATTTATGAAACCCCATTGGTTGGTTGTATTTTGACATTAAATTTTTACCCTATGAATATGAGACATTTTTTATCCATATGTTAAATAAATTGACAGGTCATTGTAGAAAAACTTTGAAAAAATACACGTATGCCCCTCACCTCTATTATAAAAGGGAACCAATTCCCCTCACTATTTTACACCTCTCAAGAATTGTTTCTTGAAAAAAACATAAAAAAATACCTAAAAATATATTTATCCAAGTTTTAGATCTTTTTTTATTTCCAAAATACCAACATATATTTTTAAATAAGATATCTAAAGGAGGTTCTTATAAGCAATGGTAATTATCTTAATCAATCTCTTTGTTTTTATACTTTTCCTTTAAACCCCCAAAATTATATATAAACTATTGTAATTTAATAACAATAGTATATAATATATTCTTAGATGTTATTATGTTGATGTAATGATATTTATGAATCTTATTCTATATCCAATGGAAAAGAAAACCATCGATCATGTGTACAATGAACCACAACCCCGTAAACTAATGTAATTTGTTTCCCTTTACTAACTCACACAAAAAATAATAATGGTGGACACAATTAATATATATATATACATATTTATGTATATGATATATATACAATAATATTTATTATTTAAATTTATCAGTTCATCTAATTCCTTACCCTTTTCCCCATTAATTAATTGATAATATCGCTCGTGCATATATACAATCTACCTTCTGCACTAAGCTGTGTGAGTAATTTTATATGTTAAAATTCATGAATATAATAAAAAATATGATATTTATAAATTTAATATCATTATTTTGATGTTAAAAATATATAATATTTAAATCATTTTTAACTACCAGGGAAAAACTTTCCTAATAAAATAAAGAAGTTAACACTCAAGTCAATGATAATAGTGAAATATTAGTAACAATTTGGCGATAAGATGATATAAAAAGTTACTATATGATATTATTAATTTTAATATTGTTATGGTATAAATTTATTACATATTTCAAACCATTATATAGTTGGTTAAATCATGTTTAACTAATGTAAAGCATGAGGTGTAGGATATAATCTCAATTTATACTCAATAGAGACATATTTGTAATTATGAACCTATTCACTTTTATGTGGTGTATATACATACCCATTGATGTATTTAACTTGAATAAATGTTTGTTAATTGTGATTATAGTTTCAATTCAATTATATCCTTTAAATTGGATTCAATTTACAATGTTACCAAAGTGGAAATAATTTGTTTTACAATCAAAATTTTTGGAATGGCTTGTAGTTTATTTGGAGGAATATTATAGCATATCCTCCTTATCCTCCATATATTTTCTTATCATATGTATATATAAGGATATTTGAGATATTTATTCCAAAATTTACTCTCCTTGGTACATAAATCAATCAATTACATTGTTAAAATAAAAACTAATTTTATTTCTCTTTTGATGAGATATAATTTTCTTCAATGTCCATGTCTTTAGAAATTGTTTTAAAAAAACCCCTTTTTATTAATAAAATGATTCATTAACTAAATTTTTATTCAATATTTTTTAAAATTCATTAAATGAATATTTATAATGTTTATAATTTAGATTTAAATTTTTTTACAAAAGTTATAAAGGAATGTTTTTTAACATATACGACGTTAACAAACTTCCCCACCACTATAAATGTTTTACAAAATTTAACTTCTTCAACATATTTTCAATTATTTTTAAAAGAAAAAACATTAATGCAATATTAATTTAATATTTCACATATATTTTCATTATTTTTATAAAATAGTTTATCTTAATAAAAAACCTATATTTTTGATGTATTGATGGCCATCTCTTATCCCTTATTAATATTGAGTTGTTAAATTTCTTATGAATCATTCATTTCATAATTATCATGGTACATGGAATTTCAGATAAATATCCAAATTATTTGTTTCTTGGATATGATCATTACCCAAACTAGATACAATATTTTTCATAAAATGTCTTAGTATAAATGTTATTTAATTGACTGGGAAAAATCTTGAAAAATCCTAATTTTTTACTCAATGTGAATATTTCTTTTATAATTAATATTGTTTATTAATTTAATTGATCATTAAATATATGGGGAATGAAATGGAAATGAAGTGATGGGTGGGTATTGTTTGTAGATAGCCCTTGAATACATCACCAAGTATCACGGGACAAATTAGTTTGTCAAATTAAGAGTCTTTTTGTTGTATATCTACCAATAAGTATAATCTGTCTTGGTTAAAGGTATTATTTTTATTGATATCATGGAATATAATATTAATCATTTCTATCATTTATAATTATGCTATTATAATACATGTGATTATTCCATTGATATTATAAATGTTAACATTTTGTGACCAAGTTATTGATTAAATTTCATTTACTTTTTGATATTTTCATATCCATATTAATTATGAATTATCCAATAATTTGTAGATTCTACTGAATAGAATCTGAATGATAATTTTCGATAACCCTTATTTTCCTTAGGTTATGAAGAATATTTTTTTGAATGATTTTTATGGACACTGAAAATTTGATTTTCTTATTTTTTATATTTTATTCCCAATGTAAACTTGGTATAATGTTTTAATCTAGCTCACCAAGACTACTAAAATGATTGGTCCTTTGGGATTATAAAACTCGAATCTATTCCAATGTTACAAAGTAACCACCAGTTCTAGGGTACTAGAGTTATTATTGTTAGAATTTTTATCATGTTATTTTTAGTGGAAACCTAAGGAACATGATTTAGAAAACCAGGGAACATAACCTTATGATAGATTTTGAAGATACGTCTAATTGTATAATAAAATCCAAAAATTATGGTACAGAAGTTATTATATGGTTTTTCCAAGAAATACTTCCCTACCTATATATCATATGTAGCTGTAGTTTATGAATAGATACATCCAGGTGTAAAAACCCGAAAAGATATTTTTTTAGTATATTTCAAAAATCATTATATTTTACAGTGTTTGTACCCTTACTATACAAATAGTTTTCCAATCCTTTGGGATATTCTTTGATCAATTTATATTTTCTTTACAAACTATTATAAAGGATTCCGAAATATTATTATTATAACATCCAGATATTTTATGAAATATATTATTTTTAATTAATTTAAATTCTTTAATATATTTCATTACATGTAAAAATAGTCTATCTTACATCACATGCAATGGAAATTATATCTTTCATTATAGAAAACATCAAGTTCCTTTTATGATTTATGTTACACACAATCGAGAGTCTTTCCAGACAATAATATATTATTAATATTATTATGATACTTATCCCCTTGCCATTGAAATTGTGGGTATGAATGAGATTGACAAAATTATATAATTATAGTTTACAGATGTTTATAAAAATGAATTCATAATTTTCTTTTAAATTATAAATTAAAATAAAGACTAATTGAATATAAAAGATGTGTTTTTATAAAAACTATTTTTATGACATGAATGAAATATTATATTAATAAATTAAATTAATCACTATTAGTGAAACATAGACATGGAATTTATATGCTAAATACATAAAAGTCTAGTTTGAAACTCATACAGTAAGTTTGATAGGATTAATAAAAGAATAAATCCAATTTTAAGCATAAAAACTGTATATATATAAGTTCATTTTACTCCCCTTTATTGGCGCACTTGTTTTAAATCCAAATTTTGGAACTTTTATAAAATTGATTTCAAAAAATAAAATTTATTTTTTAAATATGAATATAAAAATTTACTATTGGTGAATCTTTGGTATTTGTCTGAGAAGATTCATATTTTGATAAATATTAAAAAACGCGGGATTTTAAATAAAAATTGACTTTTCATATAACTCATTTATAATGTTAAATTTAATAGTTTAATTTGTTTTAAATTATAAATAGATATATTTTTTATTCAATCCAATATTTTTCATATGATCCAAATTCACATTTAAAATTGGATACACAATCATTTCAAATTGTTGGACTTTTTTACTTTAAACACATACTTTCTCGTTCCCTCTGCGAGATTAACTTGAAAATAAATCCCCAAACATATGTAATTGGTATTTTAAGAAATGGATTAAATATTTTGAATCATAATACTATATAATTTATGGTTTTGTTATCTTAGTTTTCATACAAAAAAATATTAGTGAAAGGAGTTAAAATTAATTACAACGATTAAGGTAAAATTTAGTTTAGTTAGTGGTTAGAATTTAATCTTAAGGGGAACAATGACCTAGAAACTTATCCAAATAATATTTTATGTACATGTTTCAAAAAATAAACTTATATTATATTTTTGTGTGTGTTATGTAATCTATGTTTCAGGTAAAAATGTGGGTACACCAATCTTTCTTTTAAAAAATACCATGTGTGTTCTCTCCCCCACTTATAAAATTCCACCACTTCTACTCACTTATTCAAACATATAAATCATTTTATATCATCCAAAACCTACACCAATAATATCCCAAAATCCATCCTCTAATATTAGATGTGTCACATTGGGAATTAAGTTTACAAAGTATGTCCTCTAGTGAGATCCAAAATTAGTTAACCAAAGAAGAGGTAACATTATTCCACATACACTTAGGATTTATTTATTTCTAAAACCTTCAATTATTATTATCAAATGATTATATACTAACGTAAGTATAACAAATATTAGTATATGTTTTTATGTTCTGGGTTAAACTAACCCCTACATACATTTCCATCAAATGGGTAACGAAATCACCAATCATGTGAATAGTGGGCTACCTCTTTGCGAAATGATGTCGTTATTTTTTTCCTTCACCACCCCAAATGTTTTTAAATTATGATGGAAATAATATATATAAAAATAATATTTATGATGTATTCATACTATTTTAATTTTTATATAACACATTCCTTCATTCTTTCATTTTTTTAAGAATACGATAACATCGTTTTTGGACATGTGGACTACCGCCTCCTCAAAGCGATGTGATTTGTTGAAAATTTACATGGAATGTATTAAGGATATGTTTAATATAAATAAGTGAGATAAATGAAATATCTATATGATTTTTTAGGAAAAAATTATATTTCTGTAAATATAATCTATCATTTTCTTTACTACCTTTTCACACACATAAAAAGTGATAACGTCATTCGTGGATATATTGAATAATTCCTCCTCAAGGTGATGGTATTCCTTTCACATAACTATAATTATATATATATACATAATTTTATATGATTAATTAATATGATATTTATGATATAATTATAATTTAATTCTAATAAATTTTACTTACCATCTTTCCATAATGATCATTGAAAATATGAACTTTACTCATGCGTATGTATGACCTACCTTCTCAATGATTCAAACATTGATTAATTTTTCAAAAAAATATTTAATGATTGGGTTTAAAGTATAATTGATTTATAAATATGGAAATTTTTCCAGGATAATTATTCTATAGATGTTTTAATAATTACCCATTGACCATAGTTAACCAACCTTAGTCATTTTGACACATAATCTGAATATGGTAAAAACATCCAACGTAAATTTAATTGATTAATTAATTGTTTAAATGATAATAATAAGTTAAATAAAAATAATATAAAACATCCAAATTTTTCTGAATATATTAAATAATTAACATAATTTTATCATTTTAGAAGATAAAAACACAACGATAAGTCAGACTCAAGGTAAAGGAATTCATTTTAATCTATTTTCATTGAGGCATATCATGAGGTTATGAAAATTTCTTATTATATAAGGTGTATATACATAAAATTTGAAATTTTATGTCATTAATCTTATCAATTATCAAGATATATTTTTTAAATTTCATTATTTAATGATTTTTGTGATCAAATGTTTCAGAGTGGTACAAACAATTTGATTTAAAAGTATCTTTTTAATGTTCGATAATTTACTTTTAAATAATTTATTCTTTATAAACAATGTTTATATTATTTAATATTTTTATTTATATAACATAATTATAAATTATATTTTATGTTGGTTTTTAAATTCATTCAAAAGTTTTCAAAAAGTAACCTTTTCACGTGTTTTGTAAGGAACATTTTGATAAATTAAAAAAGAATGTTCAATTCTTAATGTACACAGTGCAAATGATTTTTTCACTACCATGGAAATTATTTTATTTTTTTGTATTCCCTTATAATATTTTATGTTTCATTAAATTAGAACCCATATTTATAATTTTTGGGTATTTTTTTTATTGAAATGGTTTTTCAAATAAAATGTTGTATTGGTATTGAAAATTTGTTCTTAAAAGAAAAGTGTATTTTTATCTGAGAGTGTATTTAATATTAGTTTAATTAGAGTTTTTCAAAGGCTTTTATGATGGGTTTTTTTAAATATTAATAAGTTAATTGAGGATTATATGAAATGGGTGAGCCCGATACAACTTATACAAAGGATTGAACCCCATTATAGCTCACATGTTATACTAATAGAGCTTATTCAAAGGGTTGAACCCCATTATATCTCATAGGTGAGAACGATATAGCTTAAATGAAGAGTGCACTAGTGAAAAAAATGGTTTTTATGTCGGTTATTTTTAATTTTTTACGTCGGTTTTTAGCTGACATTAATACGGACGACATTATAAATATTGTTTTTTACATCGGTTATTTAAAAACAGACGTAAAAAACAAATCCCCCTGATTTTTCACATAGGTTATTAAATAACCGAAATGATAAACCATTTCCCAGGATTTTATCATATCGGTTATTTAATAACTGACGTGATAAAACAATGTGGTGGTGTCTCTCACATCTGTTATAAAATAACCGATGTGATAAACTCCTGGAAAATGGTTTATCACGTCGGTTATTTAATAACCGATGTGAAACACCAGGTGGGAGGCTTTATCACGTTGGTTATTAAATAACCAACCTGATAAACCAGTGCGGGGGGGGGGGGGGGGGTGTTTAGCACTTTGGTTATTATATAAGCGAAGTGAAAAACCAGGGGGGAGGGTTTATCATGTCGGTTATTAAATAACCAACCTGATAAACCAGTGCAGGGGTTTTTATCACATTGGTTATTAAATAACTGATGTGAAAAACCATTTTTTTTAAAATAGAAAGTAGTCCTCTTCTCTCCCTAGAAACAACCAGAAACCAAACCAAGAATTCATACCAGAAAAACAGAAGTAGACAAAAACAAGAACCAAATAAAAATTGAACATTTACATTGATAACGTTTAAAACTAACCCCACTAGACATACCCCCACCACCCCCTGGACAACCCCCCTCACCGCACTGGACAACCCCCAACACACCCTTGGACACCCCCCACACCCCTGGACTGCCCCCGACCCCCTGGAAGGCCCCAAACACCCCTGGACATCCCAACCACCCCCTGAACATCCCCCACACCCTTGGAAAACCCCCACCCTCTTGTATACCCCCCAACCTGTGGACAACACTCCCACACCCCTGGACAACCCTCCCAACCCCTGAAACAGGACCAGAAAGTTACCAAAAACATAACAGAACCCCCTCACCCCACTGGACTGCCCCCACCACACCCTTGGACACCCTTCACACCCCTGTACATCACCACCATCCCCTGGACATCCCCCACCCTCTTGTATACCCCCACACCCTGGACAACACTCCCACACCCCTCGACAGCCCTCCCACACCCATGAAACAGACCAAAAAGTTACAAAAAACATACCAGAACCCCCTAACCCCACTAGAAAACCCCCACCACACCCCTGGACTTCCCCCACCCCCTGGATAGCCTCCAAAACCCTTGGACAACCACCCACCCTCCTGGACACCCCCACACCCCTGGACTACCCCACCACCCCTTGGACACCCCCACACCCCTAGACTACCCCCACCCCCTGGACAACCCCAAGCACCCATGGACATCCCCACCCCCCTGGACATCCCCCCACACTCTTGGAAAACTCCCACACTCATGTATACCCCCACCCAATGGATAACACTCCCACACCCCTGAACACCCCTCCCACACCCCTGAAACAGGACCAAAAAGTTACCGAAAACAGACCAGAACCCCCTCACCCCACTGGATTTCCCCCACCACACCCTTGGACACCCTCCCACACCCCTGGACATCACCACCACCCCTGGAAATCCCACCAACCTCCTGTATACTCCATCCCCCTGGACTGCACTCCCACACCCCTGGATAGCCCTCCCACATCCCTGAAACAGACCAAAAAGTTACCAAAAAACAATCCAGAAAGCCCTCACCACACTAGACAGCCCCCACCACACCCCCACAACCCTGGACTGCCCCCACCCCTGGACCGCCCCCACCCCTGGACATCTCCCAACACCCTTGGAAACCCCCCTCTTTCCCCCCACAACCCTAGATTGTACCACCACCCCCTGGACACCCCCACACCCCTAGACTGCCCCCACCCCCTGGACAGCCCCTGGACAGCTGGTTTTGGAAGAGGAGCCGCTGCCATCCCTTGGGGGGCATGCCGCTGGAAGGTACTCCTCACTCCCACATGCAAATCTTGAGATCTCAAAATGTTTCACATGTGGGAGTGATGAGTACCTTCCAGCGGCGTTCAGCCCCCCGAGGGATGGCGGCGCCTCCTCTCCCACACCCCTGGACTGCCCCCCATCTCCATGGACACCCTGGACCCCCCCACCCCACCTGACATCCCTCCCACACCCCTGGAAACCCCCCTCACCCCACAGAACACCCCCAAACCCCTGGACACCCCCTGGACAGCCCCCACTCCCCTGTATAGCCCCCCACTCCACTGGACAGCCCTGCCACCATCCTGGAAATGCTCCCACCTCCTAGACTGCCCCCCACTCTCATAGACACCCAGGATAACCCCCAACCCACCGAAAATCTCTCCCACACCCCTAGATACCCCCAACCCATTAAAACACCCCACACCCTTGGAACCCCTCCCCCCTAGACCAGAATCTAGACCAGAAAAACCATAATAAGTAGACTAAAACAAGAAGTAGAGAAAAATTAAACATTCACATATATAACATTAAAAACATACGATGTCAACTTAAAAAAAACTAAATCCAACCTAAATGACTACCAAATACACAATTATAATGACAGTATTCAAAATTACATTTTACACTACAAACAACTAAAAATGAATCAAACATGTAAAATAATTTGATCATTCCACTTGTAAGTGTTTGACGTCTTCAACACTATAGGGTTGAGGGTCATAAAATAGCTACAAATTAAAAGGATAGTCGTTAACTTGTATAATGAATAAATCAAATGAAATGTTATGGAAAATTTTAAAAGGAAATCTTACCAGGTCAATGTTCACAACTATCCCAATTTTTATTATTTCATACAAAAATCTTAACATATAATATCCGCATTTGATGAGGCCTTTTTGTTCATGACAATTCTGTTTGAATGAGTGTAAATTCAATATATTATTTGTATGTAATAAATCAAATAGTACAAATTTTAAATGGATATTTACCTTTAAATTTACATATTTGATCTTCTCACACCTTTTTTTGTGTTTTTTCAAAATTAGACCCATCCCCTATTAGAAAATAATACGAATCGGATAAATTTAAAATTCATTATAATATATAAATCTATTGAGAAATTGAAACTTACTTTTCCAACATTTTCTTAAAACATTCCCGCACATCACCATGGACAGAGCATATCCAATAAAGTGTCTTCTCCCTTGAAAAAAAACCCTAACATCCAATGATCCCTAATAAAATAAAATTTAAGTTTAGTGGTTTTTTATGTTAAATGATAATGAACTCTTTGAGTGATATGTGTTTCATACCTCTCACAAAAAGGAATCATCCAAAATTGTTGGACTATATTCTTTTCAAGTCTTTCAGTAATATAAACCATTATTTGTTCCTCATCGAATGCACATGCTTCAGGGGAAATAAAATGCAGGTCCATGAAACCATATACATCTATCCGCTCATTCTTCTCACAAATGTTATAATGATACCTAATACAACATAGACATAAGTATACATTTTTAATAAATATAACACAAGGAAAAGGTGTTAATACTTACAAATAAAAAATCCGTATCACGTTGATGCCCAACTTATCTCTAGCAACAAGCTCCAAGATATCATCTTTCATAATACACATAGATATTTCATGTCCACAAACATGAGCTTCCATTGGAAACTCATAATGATCCACCAAAAACTTTGAATATCATGAAAATCTGTCAAGACTACTAGAATACGAATCTGATGTCATATCAATTTGTATTTGTTGTTGTCTATATAGTATTTCTTTACCTTTGAAGTATTCTTATAAAAATAAATAGAGAAATATATTAGTTTTCAAATGATAAAAAAACTTTAATAAAAAAATAAAATAGAAGATATAATATACATACCTCTATGTTAATGAGTTGAAGAAGTCTGGATGGCCAAATTAATAAATGGTTGATACTATGTCCAACTGTCGTCACCTAATCTGTAGTTAATGGTACTCGAGCTGATCTATCTATAATATCATGTACAGTGACACTCATATTCTCTACCTCTAATTGTTGATGATGAACAATATCTCCTTTACAATATACCAACCCAAATTCAACTATATGATGTTGAGGATCATCAACATAAAACTCGCAATAAGTAGGAAGCTATGGTGGAGGAGTAAGAAAAAAAATGGGGTCCATGGGATGAGGTGGGGGAGTGGGAGCTACTAGCGGAGGTGGAGGATAAATAATGGGGTCTGCAATGGGAGGTGGAGGAGTGGGAGGTCTAGTCTGAAATTGTCTTTGCTTGTATGCAAACATAGACTGTATCGACGCTCTAATATTTTCCTCTATCGTCAGATTAATATGATGAACTTCAACCTCCAATGATTCTATTTTTTTTAAACACCCTCAACTTAAGTAGTTGAGGAATGTGGAAATACTTTTCTTAGCGATACACCTACTGGATATCCTCGTACACGACCAGGATGTTCAGGCTTTCCCAATGCTGCAGATAAAATATCTTGCCTCCCAACAGCTGTAAATACCCCTATAAGCTCTGCTCCTCAAGAAAATCCTGTATTAATTAATTGAACATTTCTGTAATGGTTGAAATTATATGAAGAAAATAATTAACTTAAATAAATAATTTTTATATCTTACAATCCTCCCAGCTATGATTCTCAAATATTCCAAAAGTTATTGCCCTTTTTTGCCCATCCGAGCTCTCTTCCATTTTTCATGTCTAGATGGAGGGGATGGAGGGGAAACCTCTCCAGAGTTTGAAGACTCAGCTCTTATTTTTTGTTATTTATCTACCATAATTTGTTATTCCATTAATGTATACCCTCCCCGAGATAAACAATGAGGGTATACATTTTTAGATTGGATCTCCTAATGATATTTCCTTGTTTGCTGTAAATTAAGAATAAGAAAACATTAATAAAACAATAATAAAATCATTTATATACGAAGGCTTATAAAATTTAACATTTCCCTTACCAAAAGCGATTCTTTTATTCTACTTTCAACAAACTGTCTCCATGTGTCTTTATCTATGAATGGATATATACGAAATGGATTGTAATGACTCCTTTGAACAAAAATTAAATCAGATGTGAGGGTTGATTTAAAATCTCTCCATCTCCTTGTAGCCATTGATAAAAATTTCTTCCTGACT
Source organism: Viscum album (assembly GCA_963277665.1). Lineage (NCBI taxonomy): Eukaryota > Viridiplantae > Streptophyta > Magnoliopsida > Santalales > Viscaceae > Viscum > Viscum album. The sequence goes on from OY728150.1 coordinate 529,608,775, forward strand.
CCTCCAGTGTCAGGAATATCAAATGTTATCTGATAAAGAAGAGGTTAAGCATATTATATATACTAGAAACATTTAAAGAATAAGTAAACAATAGAAAAAGATCTTACCAAAATCATCTACCATAATTGAGAGATTATCTCTTTATCCACACTTCACCAGTCATTATACTAAATGCCTACATTTATCTTACCCTAAGTGGATAATAAACTCTTAAAATCTTTTGCTTTTGGACCTCTAATAATACCATCCTCATCAAACTCAATGAATATCCTCTGATCCTGCGTACAAGCAAGTGATAATTTTAGTAAACATGTGCACCCAAGTTTACTAACTCTTGAACTCTTTGTAGTAATGTGAGCACATGAGGAAGATTGGGGAACATCAAGAGGAGCATGTGAATGTTCCTCCATAGAGGTATGTCCAATATTATCATCTCTAGAATCATGTGGTTAATCAACTGATTGATCTGTCATTATCCTTTAAATAAAAAAAAACAAACATTTTTTCACAAATATACAAATTCAAATATTTTAATACTATTGTAATCAAAAAATAGAAAATTGTACTAAGTTACATAATAGTAAACATAGTTAATATTTTAATCATGTTAAAAAATGGTAAATATGGTAAAGATAGTCAAGATGGTAAACATGGTAAACATGGTATACCTGTTAAACATGGTAAACATGGTAAAGTAATTGTCACTGAAAAAAATAATCGATATATAATTTTTGTAATTGTAAACATGATAAAGTAGACTAAAAAAATTAAAACATGGTAAACTAATTGTCACTAAACAAAAAAATAGATATATAATTAATGTAATGGTAAACATGATAAAGTCAACTACAAAAAATAAAACAAACAAAAACTTATACTTATTTTGTTTTAATACATGTTTTAATAAAGAAAAATCTTAAAGTATCTACCATTTTATGAAAAAATAAATGTAAACAAGAAATAATCAAATGTTACCTAGAATTTTAGGAATGTACAAATGGATTGTTTTCCCAAATCCCTTTTTCGTGATCGTTCCTTATGACACAAACCATGTCTTTATCATGCTCATCAATATGTTCTATTAATCTTTCCATGGAAGCAGGGATCTCACATAAATCAACATCTTCATCAAGTTCATCCTCACCCACATATTATTTTTTCCCTTGTAAAACAACATCGCACTACATATCTGATTGATCTACTATATAGAAAATTTGTTTTTCATGTGTTTCCATTATAAAAGAATCAGCTGTGTATTTCTATCTATTTAGATGAACAAATGTCACTCCGAATTCATCGTGTTTGACATTGTTTTTACCGATAAACCATTTACAGTTAAAAACATGAACTTTAATTTTAATGTAATACACCTCCCATATGTCTTCAATCACTCCATAATATTCACTTGATGCAGAAATTGGGTTTTTTTCTTTAGCACTCGAAAAATGAATAGCTTATGCAAACACCAATACACCACTATTTTGAACTGCACTTCTGTTGTCCTGAGCTTTCATTTGAAATTTATAGTCATTAATGTCATAACCGGACCATGTTATCACATTTAAACCTGGACCACCCACTATAAATTTTAATGTCTCTGATACATCTGATCTACCAACCAATGTCTTTTTAAACCATGAAATTTTTTTTGTTGTGAACATTCAAAATCCCCATTTGTTTCTTCTTTGGATGACATTGTTTCAACTCAATAATATGAAATGTGATATACGGTTGAGCATCAGCTATGTTATTCAAGATGTATGATTCCAGCTTCTTCATATGTATGGCTGAAAATGATTTGAATTTCAAGCCACGAATCCCCTCTCCCTCATTATTAACTTGTTCACGGTGAGATGGAGGCAAAACCATGTGTTGCGCTGCAGCCATGTAGCTTGTACAAAACTCTGAAACCTCTTTAGAAATATACTTTTCAATAATGGAGGCTTCAAGTCGATGTGGATTCTTAACATACCCCTTCAATATGTTCATATACCTTTCAAAAGGATACATCCAATGAAGATATACAAGTCCACAAATCTTTATTTCTTGAACCCGATGAATCATTAAATTCACCATTATATCAAAAAAAGTTGAAGGAAAATACATTTCAAATTGACAAATTATAAAAATTGTATCCTTTTCCAAAATTTTCAAAGAATTCACATTAATCACCTTATTAAAAATTGAATTGAAAAACTAACACAACTTCATTATAGACTTTCTGACAGGGATGGGAAATATTCCACGCAATGAAACTGGTAGAATTTGTTGCATCATAACATGATAATCATGAGATTTTATACCAATCAACTTCAAGTCCTTCAATGAGACAAATGTTTTTACATTTGAAGAGTAACCTTGAGGCACTTTGATATCATGAAGACACTGACAGAAGATAATTCTCTCCCTCTTTGATAATGTGTGACAAGCCGGGGGAAGAAATTTTCGTCTTCCATTAGGAGTGGGAGCTAACTCTAAACATATTCCCATTGATAGTAAGTCTAATATTGCATTCAACCCAACTTTTATCATTCCTTTAACATCTAACAATATTCCAAAAAAACTATCATAGATATTCTTCTCCACGTGCATGATATAAATATTATGTTTAGCTTCCTGATATATCCAATATGGTAGCTCAAAAAATATTGACCTTTTTCTTCAAAATAAGTCTATCATTACTAGATTTCTGTGTCTTTACAAATGTCACATAAAGGTTTTTCTCCCTTTGAAAATACAGATTAGGGGATAAATATTTTGGAGCAATATCAAATTCTTGTGAGCCATTGAATGACTTTTTTAGTCTTCTATAAGAGTGATCCATAGGCAAGAATTTCGAGGACCCACGTACACTTTTTTCCTCCCATGATGCAATTGATAATATGATGTCTGTTGTTCGCAAATTGGACATGCTTTATGCCCTTTACACTGTATCCATAAAAATTTCCATATGTTGGGAAGTCTTTTATAGTGAACAAAAGAACTGCATGCAGTTGAAAATATTACATTTTATAAGTATCATACACCCTAATACCATCCTCCCATAAAAGTTTCAAATCCTTAATCAACGGTGACAAGAAAACATCAATATAATTGCCGGGTTGCTTTGGACTAGAGATGATTATACTCAACATGAAATATTTGATCTTCATAAAAACTTCAGGAGAGAGGTTGTAAATTACCAATAAAACAGTCCCTGAACTATGTGTGCTACTGAGGGTCTGGTATAGATTCATTCCATATGTGCACAACTCTAGTCTGATATTTCTAATTTCATTTCCAAATGTAGGATACTGCTCATCAATTTTCTTCCATTGTGGACAATCAGCTGGATGACTTATTTTTCCATCAGATAACCACTCATCAGCATGCCATATTAACCTTTTTTCATCATATGAATTAGAAAATAAACATTTTAAACGATGAATTATTGGACGATACCAAAATAAATTTGAAGGGATCATTGTAATCTCTACATCAGCCTGTGATTTTTCTTTCACCTTATACCGTTATTTCCCACATTCAAGACACTCTGACAGAAATTAATATTCCAACATATATATCATACAGTCATTCGGATATGAATGTATTTTTTTGTATCCCAATCCCATCAGGCATATTATTTTCTTGGCCTTATTATGTGAATATGGAAGATCATTATCTTTTGGATGAATTTCCTTCATCAATTGTAGCAGCTCTGTAAAACTTCTATCACTCCATCCATGTTTCGCCTTCAGGTTAATCTATCTTAACACCACCGACAATACTATGGAATCTTTACAACTAGGATATAATGGTTTTCAGCATCACCATATAGACGTGCAACTATTAGTTCTATCTCAATTTGTTCTACTGAAATATCGCGATTCATTTCTTCAATTCCATTAGAGTCACCATCTTGAAAATCATCATCATTAGTGATATTCCATCCAGTTTCACCATGCCAAATCCAAGGGCTGTAACTCGGATTAAAACCATGAAAAATCAGTTGATCTTTTATCTCTATACTTTTCAACTTCTTCATATTCAAACATTTCTGGCATGGATGGAAAAAAATGTCACTACTTGGAACATTTCGTTTAGAAAATTCCTAAAAGGCATCAACACCTTCCTCATATTCATTGCTCATTTGATGTGCCGTAATCCAACGTCGACTCATTATTACCTATAAAAAATATCAAAATTATACATATTTTTAAGATAATACAAATATATGTTTATATGAAGAAAATCATAATTTGAATGTAATTTTTTTAATTATAAAACAAATCTATGCGTATTTAAAAAAAAATTCTTTAATATGATTTCCAAAAGAAAATATATTTAGATATAACAGTGTTAAATTACATGGAATCAATGAAAACCATGGGGCCTCCAATGGTTGATATAAAATTGGAGAAAATGGAGTAAACCTGATAATCAAATCAAATTTAAAATAAAAACTCAGATAGAGAAAATCACAATGTAAAGCCAATCATCACGGCACAATGGGGTCAGGATAACTAAACATAATTGAAAAACATGACATGATCTCCCCCATAACCCATAATTTTCTCATAGTCAATGACTGATCAAAATATATATAACCAAATAGAATCATATTGGAACACTAATATCCATAAAAAAATACAATCATCATGTCATAATCTCACAAACCACGATGCAATAGTCAATCCCAACTAACACTTACCACCACCGCCATGGACACCCCCTGGACACCACCACCCCCTTGGACAGCCTCCCACCCCCACCCACATGGACACCCCTAGACACAACCACCACCTTAGAAAGCCCTCCCCAACCCCTGGACACCACCCCCACCCCCTTGGACACCCCTTGGACACCACCACCCCCTTGGACAGCCCCCACCCCCTGGACACCACCCCCACCCCCTTGGACTCCCCCTGGACACCACCACACCCCTGGACAACCCCCACACCTCAGGACACCACCCCACCCCTCCTGGACACCCCCACCCCTCTTGGACACCACCACCCACCTCCGACCCCCTTAGACACACCCTAGACACCCCCAACCCTCTGGACAGCCCCCTCGAACATCCCCAAACCCTCCGGACAGGCCCCCACCCACTTGGACAACCCCCCACCGCTTAGACACCCCCACCACCTTGGACCCCCCCCCCCCCCACACACCCCTGAACTCCCCCCGCCACCACCACCAAAAACACCCCCAAACCCTCTGGACAACCCCTAGAACACTATGGACACCACCCCCACCCCCTGGACAGCCCCCACCCCCTTGGACACCCCCACCCCTCTTGGACACCCCCACCCCTCCTGGACACCACCACCCACCTCCTACCCCCTTGGACACCCCCTGGACACCCCCAACCCTCTGGAAAGCCCCCCCGGACAACCCCCAAACCCTCTAGAAAGGCCCCCACCCCCTTGAACAGCCCCCACCAACTTAGACACCCCACCCCCTTGGACCCCCCCCAAACACCCCTAGACTGCCCCCACCTCCATAGACACCCTATACACCCCAATCCCTCTGGAAAACTCCCTAAAACCTCTAGACACCACCCCACCCCCTTGGACACCCCCTGGACACCACCCCCTTGGATAGTCCCCACCCCTATGGAAAACCCCCACCCCCTGGACAACCCCCCACCCCTCTAGACAGCACCCCAACCCCCTTGGACACCCCACCCCTCTTGGACACCAACCCCACCACCTACCCCCTTGGACACCCCCTGGACACTCCAACCCCCTGAACACCCCCACCCCCCAGACAACCCCCAAACCCTCTGGACATGCCCCCACCCCCTTGGACAACCCCCCACCCCCTTCGACACCCCACCCCTTTGGACCCCCCCACACCCTTGGACTGCCCCCACCTCCATGGATACCCTGGATAGCCCCAAACCCTCTGGACAACCCCCAACCCCCTGGAAAACCCCTAACCCTCTGGATATCCCCCCAAAACCATGGGATTTTAACCTCAAGCTACTAGTTTTGGCATATCTAAGGATTTTAAACTCAAGCTACTAGTTTTGGTATCATGCCATTAATCAAAATGAGAACCATGAACTGTACATCCTACTAGTCTAAAATGCTCTATTGTTCAACGAATTGGGTTTTAATAGCATATGAAGACTTATAATAGTTCATGAAAATAAGCGCTGTAAATTGTTTATGGAACAACAAAAAGTGATACACAAAATAGAGACAACCAAGGATCCAAAACAAACATTCCACCATGACAAAACATATATACTTATAAAATAAATCGCACTAGTACATGGAATGGGTTTATCACAATGGTTTAGATATAAATTGCAGAAATATAAGTGAATGATATCATTAGTTGTCAATGACAACAAATATTACCATACATGTAGGGCATCCACGAAACAAAAACAAACGAAATAGAAGTAGGTGAGGATTACATGAATATTGCGAGTCGATCTCATAGATATGGTGATAATAAATAATATGATGATGGAAAAATGAGGAAAGAGGGTTCAAAATTAATGAATCTTACCTATTTTAAACAAAAAAATTGCAAAACATAAATTTAGACTATCCAGAAAAAAAAACGAATGAAATAAAGTCGTGGGAGGCTTACCTGAGTGTTGTGAGTGAAGATGATAGATCCGAGGAGAGTAAAGATGATAAATGATGATGGAAAAATGAGTTTAACAAAATGAGATCGAAGAGTCTATTCTAGGTATTCTGTGCGAGAGAGATGAGTCACAGGTCTGTCGATCGAAAAATCCAAAATGACAATGCACGGGGCGTGATAATTTTTTTAAATGTTTTATAACGTCGGTTTTTTATAACTAATGTTATAAAATATTTTTATTACATTTATAACATCGGTTATTATAATAACCGACATTATAAATGTATCAGATACCGCATTTTTTAGGTCGGTTATTTTATAACCGATGTAAAAAAAGCTGTGTGTTGGTTTTTTATGTCGGTTATTCTATAATCGATGTAAAAAATACATTAGAAACCACAGTTTTTATGTCAGTTATAAAATAACCAACGTAAAAACTGACATGTGTTGTTTTTTTACATCTATTATAAAATAACCAACATAAAAAATTCTGGAGTTTGGGTTTTTATGTCGGTTATCCAATAACCGACGTCAGAAAGGCCTCAGATGTCGCCTTTTTTACATCCATTATTCTATAACCGATGTAAAAAATTCGTTAGATTCCTAATTTTTTATGTTGGTTATCAAATAACCGACATAAAAAATATACTCTCAGTATTTTTTATGTCAGTTATAAAATAAATGACATAAAAAACCACATATTACAGATTTTCACGTCGGTTATATATAACCGACGTTAAAAATGGTGACGTTAAAAACATTTTCTTCACTAGTGGTGATCCCCATATGGATGACCAATTCATTAGATAATGATAATTTTTGAATTTTACCTTACAGTTATTCCAATTAAAATAGGGCTTGTATGGGTTTTATGTAAATGATACTCTAAGTCACCAAAATGAGTTTTAATTACTTTATATGAATATTCACTATTTTTTGGGTGTTAGTTATTCTTGTGAAAATTTTTTACTTGAAAATCATGGTAAAAATTTAATGAGTTTTCATATGTTAAAAATACTGACAGTTTTCCACTTTTTTCAGCCCTAACAGATATTCTTGTGCTTTTCCAACGTTTTAATTTATTTTCTCAAGATTTTAGGATAGGTAAGGTAAATGAAGAAGTCTAGTTGAAAGTATAGGTGATTTTCCATGAAAAGAAATCGTGATTTTTTAAGTTTTATATTATAGAAAAAATAGATAATGATATTAAGTGACCACTTTATATTTCATGGTTTTTGTAATGTATGATTTATGACCTACTTATATAAAACTATAAACCTAAAAATATACTCCTTGTGAACGAAATTAAAATTATTATCCTAAAATCATGATATGTAATGATTAAGGATGGGTAATTATAGTTAGTTTTAAAGGAAATGTTTAAATAACATTAGATGTTAAGGTAGTGGTAATAACATGACCTTAGAAGAATTTTATTTATTCCTATGTTTAAATGATAATGAATTTTATGATTTCCATGCAGCTTCATCTAAATAATGTATATCTAGAATGGTTTTCTAGAGATGAAATAAAAAAGTTGTAATGGGATGGAACTGAGATAAAAAATCCTTCCAAATTAGAATATCAAAATAGTTTGAAATTGAATGGACTAGTTTTTTTAGTGACATAATAGTTTACAAAATCCATAAATGGTGGTGCTATCCATGCTAGAGGGGAACTCGATCTACTATGAAGGAACATGTATATCATGGAAGATTTAATGAGGCAACACCCACATAATTCAATGAATTATATTATTCATTGGTATCATAAGCATGGATTAATTCCTTGGAGAAGATATTTAATGGTATGGAATGTTTAGAACATCAAAAAGAAACTCTTTCCATCTATCTTTTTAAAGGTGAATATGATCAATGATACAATTTGGTTAATAATATTATAGGTAATGATGATCTTAATGATATGAAATGGGGCACCATTAAGAATATTTTCCTTAAGAAATATTTCCCAAAGGATTTTTGACCGAGAATGGATAACAAATTATAGAAATTAAAGTAAAAGGATGTATATTCTACTAAAACTTATGAAGAAAACATCACAAGATTGACTAGGGATGTTATAGATTTTATTCATGACATTAATAGTAAAATTAATAGTTTTTAATCAGCATTGGAACCAATTCTATGAAGATCATTGGCCCCTAAATATTTTAAAATTAATCCAAAATATGTTCTTTATGCTGAGAAAGTTAAAATGGAGTTTTTAGACTGTTACATACGAAAATATGACATAAGTATGAAATGATCAAGGTTGTAGGAAATGGAAAAGAAAAAAACTATGAAATTTTTAGGTAAGAAAAAAAATGTGTTCTAGGTGTGGTAAAATGAATTTTGGTGAATTTATGTCAGGATATGAAATGTGTAAACAATGTGGTAAATTTGGTCACATGGTTCGTGACTATAAAGAAAGGATTCATGAAAAATCCAAAAATGATAGGAAAGATAGAAAGTCAATATTTAAATGTTTTTGATACAATGAATTGGGAAATTTTTCAAATGTGTGTATAAATAAACATACTCTTGTTGGAAATCATAATTATCTGAAGAAAAAAGGGATGGAAAAATAATTCTCTACTTCTACATTTGATATTGGGTAATCTAGTAGTGTTCTGATAGATCCAGGGTGCTCAGTATTTTTCAAAGGTTGATCATATTCTCAATTTATTTGGAACACCTATTTTAATAATTGAAATATACTGGGATACATTTATTTTGTTTCTATAGATGGATGAGGTATATGATTAAATGTTGTTTGTGGAAAAATACCATGACCCGTGTAGACGTAAGTTTTATGGTATTGGTGAAAATTAGGGTTATATATCTATGTAATTATTTTGTTGTAACTTTTGGTATTACTTTATTACTTTATATATTAATGAATTATATTATCACATGAATGTTTGAATTATCTTACAATGTGTTAACCATTTTGTTTTTGGTTAATATCTAAAGATAAAATAAATATTGTGTTATCCTTTTGAGGATTATTTGATCCAATAGATGCAGATTATATTGGTTTAGGCATGAAAATCATCTTGGATATTCATTTATTGGAGAAATAAATGAGTCTATGGTGGGAATTTATTAAAGGATGAATCTATAATCATTAAGTAAGTATATTTCCTTATGATCGTAGTATTGATAGTGAAGGAATCCTTCAACTATAGGAAACTATCTTTGAATAAAATGAAATCATATTACCATATTTTATGATGATATCAATGAAATTATCCTCACCTATTTGGATTTTACTTTTGTCATCATTTAATTTATATTGACCATATTATCTACCACTCTATAATAATCAACAAGAATTTGTTTTCCCTTCCAAATCCATTTTTAATATCCCACCTATGATCTCTAAAGGTGGAATCTTAATTATGCATCACTTCAAGTGACCTTTATCTTTTCCCTCTTTCCTATTTTTAGAGGATGTTTTATAAACCCATTATACTATATGGGTTTCAATAGAGGAATTTTAAAAATGAAAGTGCATTGATAACTATGAAGAATTTTGAGGGAAAATTCATTTTAAGGGGGGTAGAATGTAACGTCTTGAGACTTTATAAAATATATTATTTCAAATTAATTTAAATTAATTTATAGATTATTCTACATGAAATACATAGTTTAGGTTTCATCACATGCAACTCTATGTTTATATTATGATGCACATAATATTGAGTTAATTTGATGACTTATGTTATACACAAGCCAAAGTCTTACCAAAAAACAATATACTATTTATATTATCTTGATAGTTATTACCTAGCCATTAGAATTGAGAAAATTAATGAGATTAACTAATCTATAAAATTATATTTTTAAAATATTTTTAGAATAAATTCATTGGAGACCAATTAATTATAAATGAAAATAAATAACAATTCAATATAAAGGATGTAATTTTATGAAAAATAATTTTTATGGACATAATGGAATTTTATATTAATAAATTAAATTATTCTCTATTAGTGAAATATATTAATGTAATTTAGATTTAATATATTTAATAAAATGTTTTGAAATTTATATAATATGTTTTTTAGACTTATGAAAAGAATAAATCCAAATATAAGCGTCAAAAAGCTGTATATTTGTAAATGCATGTCTTACTGACTTTTAACGACACAATTTTTTTGAAACTAAATTTTGACACATTTAGAAATTATATTTGAGAAAATAATTATTATTTATTAAATATTAATACCATAATTTGATTTGAGTAAATTTTTCCTATTTGTCTGATAAGTTTCATATTCTGATGAATAGTAAAAAATACTGAATTTTAATTGAAAAATGATTTTTAATCTAAATAATTTGTCATGTTAATTTTTTTTCATTTGTATTAAGGTTTTAATTAAATCTAATTATAGTGAATAAGGTAAAAATAAGTTTACATAGTTTTTAACTATAAACATATAGAAAATAATTACCTACAAAATTCTTCAACATACAATTTACGACCATATTTAGAAAATTATAACTTTAGTATAGAACTATGTGTGTTAATCAAGCATATTATTAGGTAAAAACATGTCTAAGCCCAAATTTATTTTAAAAAATACCAATTGTGTCCCCTCACTCACTTATAAAAGCCCCCACCTATCCTGACCTTGTCACACCTTCCAATCCCAATTTATCATACAGAACTTGAAAAAATAATCTTCCAACATATTTACTCTCATCCTAGAATATAAACTTTAGGGAAAAAGGAAACCAAGGAAGTCATTTGGTGCAATCTAGAAGGTGTAACACTAATAAGAGGTAACATTTTTCAATAAGCCCTTTTATTTTTTTTTCTTTCCCCACCTTTTTATTTATTATTATAATATAGTTATATAATAACCTCAAAATCCATAATATATTTATATTTTTTTTATTTTATAGGTTTTTCATGCACCTACACAAACTTCCATCAAATGGGTACCAAAATCACCATTTTTGTGTATGGTAGACTACCTCCTCACAAAACAATGTCATTCATTTTTTTCTTTTACCATCTCTCATGTTAGGGAATTATGATAGACATAATGTTTTTATATGATATATATGATATTTATGATTTCTTAATAATTTTTTTATTGTTATATAACATATACCTATATTCATTCTATTACATTAGAATACGATAACATCGTTTGTGGACGTGTGGACTTCCGCTTCCTCAAAGATATCAGTTAAGTTCACACATTAAATGAAATGTATTGAAGTGGAGTATAATAAAGATAGTTTATATAAAATAACTATATTATATTAATGAAATAATTACCATTATATTAAAATAATATATAACTTTCTTTATTACCTTTTCACAAACTAGAAAAATGATAATATTGTTCATGGACGAGTAGACTGTTACCTTATTCGAAGTGATGTGATTACTTTTACATTACAATAATTATATATATAGTCATATATGATTAAATAATTTGTTATTTATGATATAATTTTAATAGTGGAATTTTAAATGTTACTTACCATCTTACCACAATGACTATGAAAAAATGAGAACGTTGCTCAAGAGTACATACAACCTACCATGTCCATGATTGTAATATTGGTTCATTTTTCATAATCATATTTCTTAAATGATTCAAAATTACAATTTATGTTTAAATATGATAATTATATAATTATTATTATCCTGTAGATGTTTTAATAATGACTCATTTGACCATAGTCAACCAATCGTAGTTATTTTGATTCATAAGCCGAATATAGTCAAAACAAACAATGTCAACTTAATTGATTAATTAATTATATAAAAAATTGTAATATGTAAAAAATTTATTGATAAACATGAAAAAATTTCTAAATCAATAAAATATTTAAAATAGATTTGTTCTTGAAGAAGATAAATTCAAAAATAACAAGTCAGACTCAAGGTAAGGGATTTCATCTCAATCTTCTTTAATTAAGGAATATCTTGATGTTATGCACCTTTATTATTTTTAAGGTGCATATAAATACTATTTGACATATTATATCCTGAATTATCTATATTATCAATATATTTAATGTACGTTTTAATTTTATTTTTTTTCAGAGAGGTATGAGACACTTGGATTTAAAAATATCTATTTAATTGTTTTAAGATTTAATTTCAAAAAAATTAGATCATGTCAATATTTTTGGTATTATTTTATATTTTTATTTATAAAAATGTTTTATACAGTCAATTTCATTTAGATTTTTAATTTTATTCATTTTTTGAAAATGAATCTTTTAATGTGTTTATATGGAACATTCTGTAAAATGAAACAAATGGAATGCATGATTCCTAACATACACGGTGACAATGAATTTTTTTATAGAAATGGAAATTATTTTCTTTTTTGATTCATTTATAGTGTTTTTTGTTTCATTAAATGAAAAAACATATTTATATTTTTGGGTATTTTCATTTTGAAAATGGGTTTTAATTAAAAATAGTGTTTTGGTATTGAAAATTGGTTCTTAAAAGAAAAGAGTATTTTTATCTGAAAATGTATTTCATATTTCTTTAAAAAAGTTTTTAAAAGGGTTTTATGGTGTGAGTATTTTAATATTGATCTAGTAATTGAGAATTATATTAAACAGGTGTTCCTAATAGATCTTACACAATGGTTTGAGCCATATTATAGCTCACGGGTAAGCTCGATATGGCTTATATGAAGAGTTTAACCCCATTATATCTCATGAGAAATAGGTGAGACCAATATTTCATATATGAAGGGTTGAGCCCCATTATAGACCACAGGTGAGACCAATATATATTATAAAAATAGTGATCCCCATTATAGATCTCAAATTCATTGGATAATGATAATGTTCGAGGTCTTCCTTAAGGTTATTCTAATTAAAAAATGGGTTGAAATGGTTTTATGTATATGATGCTCTAAGTCACCTAAAGGAGTTTTATTTTATTTATTTGGGTTTTAATGATTTTATTTGTGTGTTTTTCATTCATGTAATTTTTTTATTTTAATATCAAGGTAAAAGTTATATGACTTTTCATGTGTTTATTAGACAAATGGTTTTCCATATTTTGTATCCCTTACTGAGATTTTTGTGATCATCACATATTTTTTATTTAACTTATTAGGATTTAAGGGAAAGGAAGAAGTAAAGTTGAAATTAATGGATACTTTCTATGAAAATAAATCATTATTTAGTTTAAATGTTTTATATTATGTGATAATATGGAACATAATTTTAAATTTCCACTTTGTATTTAATAGTTTTTTATGTATGAGTTATTACATAATTATAGAAAAATATAAACCTAAATGATCATACTTGTGAAAGAAAGTAAAATTATTAAATGAAACTCAATATTATTTATTAATTAAGTATAGGGCCATATAATTATTATTCAATGATATCCTTAAAGAAACCAAGTTAATTATTTTTGACATTAAATATTTATTAAATTTTAATTTATGTTATGTGTTGCACCAGATTTGTGATTATACATGATGATTTAAAATTAAAAACTTAATGATCTAAATAAATTATATCTTGAATAAATAATGGTATTAGTACTTTTAGTCAATGTAAAATTTCTTATAGAGTAAGCCAACGCAACCTGTGTTGGAATTAAGAAGATCATTCTCTATTAATGAATCTTAATTATGCTATGATGAATAACATTATTAAAATGGAGAAAAAAATTGTTTCAAAAAACTATTATCCAATTTTGATATATTAATATGATAAAAGCACACATTATTTAGTGGGACAACTATTCTATAGGATGTTTAGGAATGGATTAAGTCCCATCAAAATATATTTCTGAATATTGGATATGATTAAAAGGAAAATGTTATAATGGAGGTATATTGTCTCAATGGTAATGTAAATCAATGATGGTCATTTATCTAGAATAATATCTAGGAAGATGAATTAAAAAACATGGAATGAAGATCTTATAAGGAACATTATTAGATAAATATTTCCCTCAAGAACAACAAACTGAAAAGATTCGAATGTTCCTCATGTTATAAAAAAAGAAGAAACCCATGGTATAGAGTATTAGGATACCTTTAAAAGACTTTAAATGTATGATATAAATTATATATGAAATAAAAAATGCAATATTTACCATTTATTTAAAGGGATTAACCCATGTCGTTGATGAGAATTAGTTTCAAATTTTTTTTATCATATCATGAAATAGTTTTATGCACTATCAAAATAAAAAGGGAATATTTAATATCTGATATATTCAAAGGGAATAAAGTGAATAAGAGGTATTCTAAAAACCAAAAGATGGAAATTCAATGAAGAAGAAGAATAAAATGAAGCAATTTCTATAATGTAAAATTTATGTAAAGAAATATCCATGAATATACCTTAAGGTAATAGGTGTGTGCTATAAGTGAAAAAACAATGGTCATCTGGATCCTGAATGTAAGGGAAAGAAAGAGACCAAATCTATCCAATAATATAACTATAAATAAATGGGGAAATACTCAAACCAATTTATTATGTTTCATTGGAATCTACCATAGAAGAGGCCAAATAGAGAATTCTAGGCTTTCGTGATCATTACAGCCAAGGTTGAAGTTCCCAAAGACGTGGAGATGCGTATTTTAACTGTACCCTAAAATATATCTAATTATTTTATTTGAATTTATATCCTTTCACTCTTTTATATTTCCCAAATTTTTTAAGATAAATTTATACTTCCCTAGAACCTTAATAATAGAGTTCTGAGTCAAAAATCATAGTGAAAATCTCACCGTAACAAAGATGTGTCAATTAGTTTCCATTAAGATACATAAAACTTCCCAATTTGTGAACTTTATTATTATACATATGGTTGAATTTGATATAGCCATTGTTATGGATTGGATTTTAAAATATTATTTAAAAATTTATTGCAAAGAGAAGGAAATTACAATTTTTTATGAAAATTTTGAATTCTATATATTTAGAATATAGTCTTTATCATCTATGGAATCTATAGATCCACCGTAAGTTGAAGTTTTGAATGAGATTCTTTGGGAAGAAGATAAATATCAATATATGGATAGAAAAGTTAGTATTAAAATTCAGAATGTACTAACTATATAGAAATACATTGATTTATTTCCTTAGAAATTACTTATAAATGTAACTAAGAATGAAGTTTTTTTATTTAATCCTTTATTATTGACCAATATCATGGACTCAATATTTAATTTAAACTATGGAATATGTGGAGTTAAATTTAAAATAGATGAGTTGTGTAATAAAGGACATATTCTACCTATTATTTCACCTTAGGGATCCCCTATTCTTTTTGTTTTGAAGAAAAATGGATCAATGTAGCAATACATTGATTTTATGGAAATAAATTATATTGATGAAAAGAAAACATCTCATCTACCTCACATTGATGAATTAGTTTTTCAACATCATGGAGGTCAATATTTATAAAATATTGACATACATTTTGTGTATCATTAATTATGAGTAAACAAGGAAGATATTCTAAATAAAATTTTTTGAATAAGGTATTAAAAATATGACCTTACAGTAATTCCATTTTGGTTAACTAATATTCCATATACTATTATGAATATAATGAATATATCCTTCATAGCATTTCTTAATAATTGTATTTTTGGGTTCATTGATGATATCTTTGTGTAATCTAAAATCAAAGAGTATCTGGAGAATAACTTGTGGATAATTTTAGAGACTCTTATAAGAAAATAATTATATAGGAAATTTATAAAGTGTAAATTCTATAATTAAAAAGTTTCTTTTTGTAGACGAATATTATAAAATGATATAATCTTAGTTGATCCTATAATGAAAATGGGAATCAAATAAAGGCCTATACCAGTAAAAATAACTAATGTTTTTAGTTTCACTGGTTTAGTAGATTATGATCGATGATTCATTAAATATACTACTCAAATGTATGACCCATTAAACAATATTAAATGTAAAGGGGATATGTTTACATGGATAAAGGAATGTGAAGAATGTTTTTAATAATTTAATAGGATATTTTTATGTTCTTGTATTTTTAATATACCATTAAAAAAAGATTGGTTTGTGACATATTGAAATTCCTCGATGAAGGGACTTGGTTGTGTCTTTATATGGAATGATAATGTTAATTCCCATGCATCAAGGTAGTTAAAGAATCATGAAGAAAACAATCCAATGGATTATCTTGAGTTTTTATCCCTAGTATTTTATTTGATGATATGGATACATTATCTATATGGTGAAATATATGAGATATACACTTAATATAACATTATAAAATACATATTTACTTACTACTATCTTAATATGAAGAAAAATCAATGGAATGAATTACTCATGGATTTTTATTTTTCAATACACTACTACTCAGGAAAGGAAAATAAGGAAGAAGATGCATTGACAAGGAAAGATCATGGAGTTATTGAATAGAATGATGATTGAAAGGGGACCTGTGGGCATTGATATAATAAATATAGATATGGGAATTATTATGGAAAGGGAGACAATTACCATTTTTTAAATGAATGTGAATCCATATTTATCATAAAAGATAAAAATTTCCAAATTTTATGATGAGAAATTTTATAGGAAAATTAATGCCATGAATGATGGGAATTTGGTAGAATTCATTTAAAAAGATGGAATTATGAAATTTGGTAATAGTCTTTGTGTTTTAGCTATACCTGATCTAAAAATGGAATTATTAGATGATTTTCATAGCTCTAATTTTTATGTACACCATTGAAACACCCATATGTATTGTGTAATTCCCTGACCCCAGTTACCCAGAGTCGGTGCATTATTACATAACATTGTCATGATCACAAGAAAAATCAAGTCTCAAAAGACCGATTAGTTTAGTAGCCTTGGAAACACTAGATATATTCATAAAGTTTACATTACATAATAAATTGAAAAATACTACGACAATATCTTGTCTTTATATCCCCTCATACTATCCCTGTAGGACATTTATAAATTACTTCTTCACATCCTAGAAAAAAAACATTGAAAGGGGTGAGCTCAGATGCTCAGTAAGGATCACAATATAACAGAAACTTTTATAAATAAGCATAAACATTGAAGGAAATGTATAACTAAAACAAAATACTTTTAAACTTGAAGTTCAGCATAATATGGAAAAGATAAAATGAAATAATTCCATTTACTTATTTACATGGATATGCTACTAGTTGAATAATCACATGCAATATCAACAACCACTTTCATAATGATGGAATGCATAATGCCAGACTATCATAACCATGTAGCCAAGGACTCGTGCCAAGACTAAGAGAAATATTTTGTCAAGGCCTCATGCCAAGAAACTAGTTTGTCTCATGAGACCCACCGATGCATCGAGTAGATATAGCGGGCTCCACCCCTCACTTATTAAGTCCAATGCATTCCTCATATGAACTGGTTTAAACATAGCATAAACATTCGTATTAAAACTAGCATACGAAATGTCAATAATTTCTGCATAAACCATGAATTGTATAAAAATAACACATCCACAGTCAAACATATCACAAAATCTTTAATATAATGTGGATGTTTTGTTTCATAATAACTCAACTTCAAATAAGCATAAAATTCATCAAAGGATGTTGACATAGATGAAATCAAAACTATTTGAGAGAAATATCACTTTTATTGAAATCATTTAAAAGTCACATAATTAAAAAATAAAACATTTACTTTGAAAATATCCTTATAATCTTGTAAGGGAAGCATTGAATATTTTATAACGGTGGAAAATAGCCGCACCCGCCTTATAAGTTAAAAAAACATTCTTACCTTAATTTGGTTGAAAAGGTTAAAAATGACCTTGTTTGGAAAACAACGGATATATTCCTTTATAAAATTCTTATAAAAAGTCAACCAAGGGTATAAATGACTTTAATACATATTACGTAAAATAGTAAGAATGTTTGGATTTTTTTTTAAGAAACATGGATGTGGATGATAAAGAGATCCCAGTAGATAATTAGGTATAAACAACCTCGAATAATGATGAGATTATGAAATAAACCCTTACCTTGTACTTTTCCTTGGTTGAGGGTAGGTTAACCTCCTGTATAATGGTTAAATAATTGTTATTAAATTATACAATAATCATATACATTAATATGATATCATATATGATCTTTTAACATTTTTTTGTTAATAATATCTTAGTGTTATCGTCGTTTCGGGTGTTAACTTACTCATTTTCTTTTATATGTTTTTTTGACATATGTCATTTTTATTATAGATAGGTTGTATATTATTCATATAAAAAATGATATCAAGTCCTTAAAATTTATTTTTAATCATCAGATGATAATTATAATTGCATGGATACAACGGGGAATGAACCTCATCGCGTTCGTGGAGACGGTAGTCCGTACGTACGCACGAGCGAAAATATAATTCTTTTGATATTAAAATAATATATAATTGGATGGTATATCATATATATAGAATCATTATAATGTTATATTTATCATTTACATGAATTATACATCTTTATTATAACCATCTAAATAATAATATATTGAACAACAATTACACCACAACGTGGAGACGGTAGGCCATACGTATGCATGTATGGTGACATGTCATTCAAGGGATGGATAAAATAATGAATTTGTTTGTTCCATAATTATAATAACATAACAGTATATATATGATACTGGATTTATTATTTTAGAATGTAAATAAGAATGAAAGAAGAAGTGGAAGAAGAAAGGAACTTTAAAGAGGGTGGTGAAGACGTTACCTCTTCTTCAAGTTCTTCCTTTTGATTTGATCAAAAGGGATCCCTAGGTTGGTTTTAAGATCAAACTAATGCCTCTAGGATGAAGTGATGGAAGTTGGGAGGATATTTGGTCAGAGTTTGGCCGATCCAAATGGCTTTGAAGGTGTGAAATAATGAGAAGGGGGAGTCCCTTTTATAAGATGGGTGAGGGGCTCTTTAGAAAAATCATAAAGTATTATTTTATAATAAAATAATATTCGGTTTCTAAAGGCTAAAAAGTATATTATTCAAATAATAATGTGGGTATGGGTATAAATAGTTTCAACCAACAGATTTTAGACAGGTTTGGGTCATTATATTAATATTATCTTTTAGTTTTAACTCTTAGTTAATTAGTTTGACACTTACAATGTCACTTTGTATTTTTATAATATATAGTTAATAAACTTACTATATACATCCAAGAGACCTAGAAATGGTCCATTAATGATATACCAATAATTATATGAGTCATTTTGCCAAACCCTAGATTTTTAGGAATATAATATAAATCAATAATATAATATTTGTTTTAAAAACTCATTTATGTCAATTTTGACACTACTCAATAATTGATTTTTGATAAAGTCTTAAAAACTTTATTAATTCGAACAAAATTCATTTAATAAATCCTAACATGTCATATTTACCAATAAAATTCTTTTATGTAATCAAAAATTTCAAATTATATTTATTTTTACATTTATAATACCAATTATTTGATTCATTCATTAATAAGGAAAATACTGTATCATTATTGTGTCATGTATATTTTTACTTTTCAAATGTCTAAAAATTATAAATAAAACACCATTATGTAGGAAATCTTTTTATATTTATAATGAATATTTATAATCAAAAATATAACATATATAAGCCTATGTAAAAATTGTTTTGTTAAAAGATATAAGATTATTGTATTTTTATATTTATTTTAACTTAATTAATATAAAGTGTCCATATCACCTAAATGTGGCTCCATGGGGTCCCAAAATCGACCCAAAGATGCCCATGGTAGAATATGTATCCACCAATAATGTTAGGACACGTTTTAGGGTAATTTATTATTATTATAATATTATTTTTTTACCCTTATTTACCGGATTTACCCTTTAACCATGGTAAATAAAATATTTATCGAAGTAATTATTCAAAAATGTCTAAAAATAAAAGTTAACTATTTACACAATTTGGACATCCTAATTCAAAATATAGAATCCATTTTTCCAAATTCAAAACACAGAAGTGGCAGAAATTAATTTAAAATTAATTCCCGCTGTAAAAAAAAGCGTGTTTTTAAGATATAATAACTATCAAAAGATTGACACTTGTTTATGTCCTGTTTAATTGTGATTTTATGTCCAATGACCAACATTGTATTAAATGGTAAAAATATATTATAAATATACTTTAAAACCACTAAAAATCATAATTTATCACTATTAATAATTTTGATTAAAAAAAGTTGTTTTCAATTAAAATTTAGAAATATTCACTGTTCATCAAAATATAAAATTTATCTAAAAAGTACCAAAATTTCACCCTAGTCTAAATTCAATATTCTAAATCCAAGAATGAAGTCCATTTTGAGAGGTAAAATTTATAAAATTTCAAAAAGTAGGTATTACTATTCATAACAGCTAGTTTGATTTGTTGTGGAGTGTGTTAGAACTCAAAGTTGTGTACAACACACGCTACTATACTATTCAAAAAGAAGAGAACCATGGAAGCTTGTGGTGTTACATTCTCCCCTCATTAAAATAATGTCATACTCGAAATTTCTAGAATATTAGTGCATAAAAATACTCGGGTGATTTTTCATGATAAGTTCCTCGGGTTCCCACGTTGCCTCTTCCATCTAATGGTTTCTCCATAGAACTTCTACCAGACAAGTCGTCCGATTTCTCAGCCCTTGTTCTCTTGTATCAAGAATCCTGATGGGCTCTTCTCAATAAGATAGATTAGGTTCCAGATCTAATTTCTCATAGGTGAGTACATGTGTTGGGTCAGACATGTATTTTCTCAACAATGATATGAGGAACACATTGTGAACTTTGGAGAGATTTGGCGGCATTGCCAAATGGTATGATACAGCCCCAATTCGTTCTAGAATTTCAAAAGGTCCGATGTACCTGGGACTCAATTTACCATTCTTACCAAAACATATAACTCCCTTCCATGGAGATACCTTTAAGAAAACATGATCTCCCACCTGAAATTCTAAATCCTTCCCTCGGTTATCGGCATAGCTCTTCTGCTGACTTTGAGCTGCTTTGATGTGGTTTTGGATTACCTTTACCTTTTCCATTGTTTACTCCTAAAGTTATGGGCCTACAAGTTTTCTTTCACCAACATCATCCCAACAGGTCGGTGTACGACATCTCTTTCTATATAACGCATCATATGGTTCCATCCGAAGACTTGAATAGAAGCTATTGTTATAGGAAAATTCCACCAGAGGTAAATATTGATCCTACATACCCTGAAAGTCAAGTGAGCATGATATCAACATGTCTTCTAAGGTTTGAATAGTTCATTCTGATTGTCCATCTGTTTGAGGGTGGTAAGAAGTACTGAAATGAAGTTCAGTATCCAAGGCCTTCTAAAGACTCTTCCAGAATCTTGAAGTAAAATGGGGATCACAATCCGAAACAATCGATAGGGGTACTACATGAAGTCTCACAAATTCATTAATATATAGTCTTTCTAGATGTTCAAGTGGTAAATCCTCCCTCATATCAAGAAGATGTACTGACTTGGTAAGACGATCAACGAGGACCCATATTGCATCATTCCTTCTAGGAGTCTTTGGTAGTCCCATGACAAAGTCCATCATGATTTTATCCCATTTCCACTCAGGTATGGGAAGAGGTTGCATGACTCCTCCAGGTTGTTGCCTTCCAGCTTTCACTTGTTGAAAAACCATATATCTTGACACAAGATCAGAAATATCCCTCTTCATGTTGTCCCACCAAAAATGTTCCTTCAAATCTCTATACATTTTTGTGTTCCCAGGGTGTATAGAGAAATTGGAACTATGAGCATCATCCAACAATTCTATTTTTAGATAAGGTATATTGGGAACACAAATTCTCTTCCCAAACTTCAAAATTCCATCTTCATACACAAAGTCACTCAATTTCCCATCATTCAAAGCTTTAATATTCCTTTGTAACTCTTCATCACCGGTCTGAGAACTATTTATCCTTTCTAGTAAAGATGGTTTGACAACCATTTGAAATAGAATAGATGTTTCAACTTCCATGGTGATTCCCATATCCATCTTTACTAGATCCATGAAAATAGGATCCCTTTAAATTCTCATCACGTTCAAAACTCCATGATCCTTTCTAGTAAAAGCATCTTCCACCTTATTTTCCTTACCCAGGTGGTTTTGTATCGTGCAATCATAATCCTTGAGTAGTTCAAGCCATATCATTTGCCTCATGTTGAGTTCTTTCTGTGAGAAAATACACTTCAAACTCTTGTGATCAGTATAAATCTCAGATTTCTCACCATAGAGATAATTACTGCATATCTTCAAAGCAACGATTATAGCAGCTAACTCAAGATCATGAGTAAGATAGTTTTGATCATGAATTTTCATCTATCGTGATGCATAATCAATAACTCTATCATTCTGCATAAGGACACAACCAAGTCCTTTCATTGATGCATCGCTATAAATAACGAACCCATCATTCCCTAATGGTAGATTCATTATAGGAGAATTGACTAATCTTCTCTTCAGTTCTTTAAAAAATTCTTCACACTCTTTTGTCCATACAAATTTAAACCCTTTACGTGTGAGCTTCGTTAATGGGTTAGCCAATTGGGCAAAATTCTAGACGAAGCGTTGATAATAACCTGCCAAACCAATAAAACTGCGTACCTCAGTTATAGTCGTCGGTGCTGGCCATTCTTGGATTGCCTTGGTCTTAGAAGGATCAATGTAAATTTCATCCTTAAAGAAAATATGGACAAGAAAAGACATCTCTTGAATACAGAATTCACACTTTCTAAACTTCCCATATAATTCATGTCTTCTCAGAGTCTTCAATATAATGCGCAAGTGATTTTCATGGTCTTTGTAGATTTTGAAGTATACCAAGATATCATAAATAAATACCACCACAAAATCATCGAGATATTCCTTTAAAAATCTATTGATTTTATCCATGAATATAGATGGTGCATTAGTCAATCCAAAAGGCATTACTGTAAACTCGTAATGCTCGTACCTTGTTCGAAATGCTTTCTTAGGAATGTCTTCATTCTTCAAACCCAACTGATGGTATCCCGGTCGAAGGTCAATCTTTGAAAAGTATTGAGCTCCATGTAGTTGGTCAAATAAATCATCAATGCGAGGTAGGGGATACTTGTTCTTTATTGTTATAGCATTGATCTCCCTATAGTCAATACATAAGCTCATAAATCCATCTTTCTTTTTAACAAAAAGAACAGGGGCTCCCCATGGAGAAACACTAGGGAGAATAAATCCCTTATTAATTTATTCCTCTAGTTGTTTCTTTAGTTAAAATAATTCTAGAGTGGTCATTCTATAAGGGGTCTTCGATATAGGCCTTGATCTAGGAATTAAATTAATGGAAAACTCAACTTCTCATTCTGGAGGATGTCCAGGTAAATCTTCTGGAAACACATCTACATATTCTTTCACAATAGGTAAATCCTCTATTTGAACATTCATTTCCTCACCGACAATTATTTCATTATCTTCCTCCCTAATAATTGAATTTAGTTGAGCAACTGGGGGTGGATCTGGATAAGAATTAGGTGGTGACGATTCTTCTCTAATGATAAGGTGTTCCTTATCATCATCATAAAAAATTGTAACCTCCTTCTGCTTACAATAAATCTTTGCATCATATTCTGAAAGACAATCCATATCGTGGATTATATAAAACTCAATCATAGGTATGACAATGAGATCAGTGGATGAAGACCATTTATGATCTCTAATGGGGACTGATTCGGAAAACTTTATTACAATGATACTTACCTTTGGAGTTTTAACTTACAACTCCTTTGTTAAATCAAATTGGAAATATATAATTTTCATAGAAGACCTGGAAGATATGAAACAATACGATGATCTAGAATCAAATAAATCATTTTCTAAACTTGAGGAAACCATTAAATTACCTGCCACCTCGTCTTTCAGAGCTTCTACCTCAGTAGTAGTGATAACATAAGCTTGGCCTTGATCCCTTGGCCTTTTTTGAGGTAATTTCCCATGATGCTTAGGAAATTCATTTGCATAATGTCCCATATCCCTACAATGGTAGCACTGAACATAAGTAGCTTCCTTATTTCCTTTGCAATCACGAGCTTGGTGGCCTTATTCACCACCCATATAATAGACACCCATTCCCTTCAAGCAAGTACCGGGGTGTTTCTTCCCACTCTTACTACAGGATTGATATTTAACTTTTCCCCTCTTCTCCTTATTTCCATTTCTAGATTGATCAACAGATATCTTCTTCTCTTTCTTTTCTTTAATGTTGTAAGACTTAGATAATTCCTTTTCTGTCTTGATAGCACATGATACAATGTCTTCGTACGATGAGAAGGATTGTGAGACTAATTCTCGACGAAGAAATGGTTTTAACCCATCAAAGAAATGATCAATATTACTTCTTGGGTTACGTATATAATCTACAACATACCTTTCTATCCTTGTAATGTTATCCTCACACTTTGCGACATTCTCATCCCCCTTTTTCCCCAAACTCAAAAATTGCCTTTCCATATCAGATCGATGGTCACTAGGAAAGTATTTTTCTAAGAAAATCTCTTTGAACTCCCTCCATTCCATATTTGATACTTCATCATCTTCCATTGTGTTTTAAATCAACGACCACCATTGATCAGTATCTCCAGTGAGGCGGTAAACTACCATGATAATATTTTACCTTTCACTACTCCCCAAGGCATAGAATATCTTCTCTAGGGAACTAATCCATTGCTCAGCTACTAATGGATTTGTTCTCCCATTGAATGTTGGTGGTTGCCGCTTCATGAAGTGATCTAGCATTGATCATTTACACTGTGGATCTGGGTACTCCATACAGGTAAATTTATTATTCATAACCTGAGTGAGTTGTCCCAGTATAGTGATAAGCTGATCAGCACCCGTTGCATCACTAGCTCCACTATAATTATCTTGAGCAGGAGGGAAATCCATACATAGAGTGCGTGCGCTGATACGGTTTCCATTCCTTTCACTAGGATCCATTTCTAAATATTGTTATAAACTAGATTAGTTTATGAATTGAAATATATAATTCCAAACTTCTAAAACACTTAACATAAATTCAACAGTTTATGTATATAATCTATAATAACAAAAAGTTTTCTTTGAGTAAGTATATACTCATAAACCCTTCATAATGGTTCATAAATAAAATGATAATTATCCTAAGCATATCCCCCAGGAGTGTCGTAACCAAGAGTGCAACAAGTCCCGTTGTCGTTCACCAGTTCCAGTTCGAGTCTAGCTCAAAGCGGTGTTTTCGGGTTTTACTACTAGGTACATCTGTGCAAGAGCTACCTCTACCTGCTCATATCTATACATGGATGTATTTCTTGGAAAACTCACAAAATCTCTACAATACCAAAATTCTAGGAATTTCTTCTACACTAATCCTCAAAGTTCATCTTAGTTCTATGTGCTCTAATCAGAGTGTATCTAAATCTAGCTTCCACGGTTTGTACTAAACTTCCTATGATACCAACTGTAATGCCCCGACCCCAGTTACCCAAAGTCGGCGCATTATCACATAACATTGGAATGATCATAAGAAAGATCATGTCTCGAAAGACCGATTAGTTTAGTAGCCTTGGAAACACAACATATATTCATAAAGTTTACATTATATCATAAAGTAAAAACTACTACAACAAAATATTGTCTTCATATCCCCTCATACTATCTCTGTAGGTCATTCATAAATTACTTCTTCACATCCTGGAAAAAATAAAACATTGAAAGGGGTGATCTCAGATGCTCAGTAAGGATAAAAATATAGCGAATAATTTTATAAATAAACATAAACATTTAAGGAAATGTATTACTAAAAGAAAATTCTTTTAAACTTGAAGTTTAGCATAATATGGCAAAGATAAAATTAAATAATTCCATTTACTTATTCACATGGATATTCTACTAGTCGAATAATAACATGCAATATCAATAACCACTTTTATAATGATGGAATGCATAATGCCAGACTATCATAATCACGTATCCATGGCCTCGTGTCAAGACTATAAGTAATATTTTGTCAAGGAATCGTGCCAAGAAACTATTTTGTCTCATGAGGCCTACCGATGCATCGAGGAACTATAGAGGGCTCCACTCGTCAATTATTAAGTCCAATTCATTCCTCATATGAACAGGTTTAAACACAACATAAACATTCAGATTAAAACTAGCATACGAAATGTAAATACTTTCTCCATAAACCATTAATGGTATAAAAATAACACATCCACAGTCAAAAATATCACAAAGCCTTCAATATAATGTTGTAGTTTTGTTTCATAACAACTCAACTTCAAATAAGTATAAAATTCATCAAAGGATGTTGACATATAAGAAATCAAAACTATTTGAGAGAAATATCTCTTTTTTTGAAATCATTTAAAAGTCACATAATCATAAAATAAAACATTTAGTCTGAAAATATCTTTATAAGCTTGTAGGGGAAGTTTTGAAGATTTTATAATGGTAGAAAATAGCCGCACCCGCCATATAAGTTAAAAAAACATTCTTACCTTAATTCTGTCGAAAAGGTAAAAAAGGACCTTGTGTGGAAAACGACGGAAAGATTCCTTTATAAACATCTTAAAAAAGTTAAACAAGGGTATAAATGCCTTTAAACCATATTATTTAAAATATTAATAATGTTTGGAAAAACATTTTTAAGAAATATGGATGTGGATGATAAAGAGATCCCAGTAGATAATTAGGTATAAACAACCTCGAATAATGAAGAGATTGTGAAATAAACCCTCACATTGTACCTTTCCTTGGTTGAGGGTAAGTTAACCTCCTGTATGATGGTGAAATAATTGTTATTAAATTATAAAATAATCATATACATTAATATGATATCATATATGATCTTTTAACATTACTTTGTTGATAATATCTTAGTATTATCGTCGTTTCGGGTGTTTACTTACTCATATTATTTTATATTTTTTGTGACATATGTGGTTTTTATTTTGGATAGGATGTATCTTAATCATATCCAGAATTATATCATGTCCTTAAACCTTATTTTTAATCACCAATGAGAATTATAGTTGCATGGATACGATGTGGAATGAACCTCATCGCGTTCGGGGAGATGGTAGTCCGTACGTACGCACGAGCGACAATATCATTCTTTTGATATTAAAATAATATATAATTGGATGGTATATCATATATAAAGAATAATTATCATGTTATATTTATTATTTACATGAATTATACATCATTATTATAACCATTTAAATAACAATATATTGAACAACAATTACACCACAACGTGGAGACGGTAGGCCGTACGTACACACGTATGGTGACATGTCATTCAAGAGATGGATAGAATAATGAATTTATTTGTTCCATAATTATAATAATATCACAGTATATAGATGATACTAGAGTTATTATTTTATAATGGAAATAACAAGGAAATAATAAGTTGAAGAAGAAAGGAACTTTAAAGAGGGTGGTGAAGACGTTACCTCTTCTTCGGGTTCTTCCTTTTTATTTGATCAAAAGGGATCCTTTGGTTGGTTTTCTGATCACACTAAGGCCTCTAGGATGAAGTGAGGGAAGTTGGGAGGATATTTGGGAAGAGGTTGGCCAAGCCAAATGTATTTTAATGTGTGAAATAATGAGAAGGGGGATTTCCCTTTTATAATAGGGGTGAGGGGCTCTTTAGGAAAAACATAAAGTATTATTTTATAATAAAGTCATATTCGGTTTATAAAGGCTCCAAAGTGTATTATTAAAAGTATAAGGTGGGTATGGGTCGAAATCATTTCAACCAATAGATTTTAGATAGGTTTGGGTCATTATATTAACCTTATCATTTAGTTTTAACTCTTAGTTAATTAGTTTGACACTTACTATGTCACTTTGTATTTTTATAATATATAGTTAATAAACATACTATATACATCCAAGAGACCCCAAAATGGTCCATTAATGATATAAAAATAATGACATGAGTCATTTGTACGAACCTTATATTTTTAGGAATAGAATATAAATTAATAATATAATATTTGTTTTAAAAACTCATTTATGTCAATTTTGACACAACTCAATAATTGATTTTTGTTAATGTCTTAAAATCTTTATTAATTTGAAAAAAATTTATTTAAGAAATACTAACATGTCATATTAACCAATAATTTTTTTTACATCATTAAAACTTTCAAATTATATTTATTTTAACATTTATAATACCAATCATTTGATTCTTTCATTAATAAGGAAAATACTGCATCATTATTGTGTCATATATATTTTTAATTTTTAAATGTCTAAAAATTATAAAAAAATACCATTATGTAAGAAATATGTTTATATTTCTAATGAATATTTATAATTGAAAATATAACATATATAACCCTATGTAAAAATTGTTTTATTAAAAGATATAAGTGTATGGTATTTTTGTATTTACTTTAGATTAATTAATAGAAAGTGTCCTATGAACCACAAGTGGATCCATGGGGTCCCACAATCGACCCGAATATGCCCATGGTCGGACATGTATCCACCAATAAGGTTAGGACATGTTTTATTATAATTTATTATTATTATAATATTATTGTTTTACCCTTATTTACCGGATTTACCCTTTAACCATGGTAAATAAAATATTACCGAAGTAATTATTGAAAAAAGTCTAAAAATAAAAGTTACCTATTTAAAAAATTTGGAAATCCAGATTCCAAATATGGAATCCATTTTTCCAAATTCAAAACACGGAAGTGGAACAAATTAATTTAAAATTAATTCCCGCTGTCAAAACAAAAAGCGTGTTTTTAAGATATAATAACTATCAAAAGATTGCCACTTGTTTATGTCCGGTTTAATTGTGATTTTATGTCCAATGACCAAAATTGTATTAAATGGTAAGAATATATTCTAAATATACTTTAAAACCACTCAAATTTATAATTTATCACTATTAATTATTTTGATTAAAAAACGTTGTTTTTAATTAAAATTTAGTAATTTTCACTATTCATCAAAATATAAAAGTTATCCGAAGAGTACCAAAATTTCACCCTTAGATAAATTATATATTCCAATTCCAAAAATGAAGTCCATTTTGAGAGGTAAGATTTATAAAATTTCAAAAAATTAGGTATTACTATTCATAATAGCTAGTTTGATTGGTTGTGGTGTGTGTTAGAACTCGAAGTTGCGTACAACACACGCTACTATACTATTCAGAGAGAAGCGTTCCGTGGAAGCTTGGGGTTTTACATATTCATATTTGAGAGATATTTGTTGTTGGGGTAACATAAAGCATGAAATTTCTGATTATATATCAAGATCATGGGACTTTAAATAAGTGAAGGGTGGGAGATTTCATCCTATAGTATTCTTGTATCCTATAACTATTCTTATGTTTAAATGGTATAATATTACTGTTGAATTTGTCATATGATTACCAATGACTTCTATAAAGAATGATGCAATATTGGTTATTTTCAATCCCCTAAGAAAATATGAATATTTCTTTACTATAAGAGAATATTTACCTCTTGAGATCATTTAATTGCTATATTAATAACATTTTAAGACTTCATGGTGTAATTTTCACAATTGTGTTTGGTCATGATCCTAGTTTTACATGAAAAACAAGGAATTGTCTTTAGAATATTATTGATAATGAGCTTCATTTAAGAACCAAATACCATACCCAAACTAAGGTATATAATGAAGGGGGTATTCAATCATTATAAGACTTTTGAGGTCATTCCCACTTGACTTTCAAGGTATTTTGGATTAGTATCTACCTTAGGTACAATTTTCCTGTAACAATAGTTTCAATCCAGGTATTAAAATGGAATCGTATGAAGTATTACGTGGAAATAGATGTCGTACACAAACTTGTTGAGATGAAGTTAGTGAAAGGAAACATTTTTTCCTTGAAATTATTTAGGTGACAAAGATAGAGGTAATGAATATTAAAACACATACTAAAGAATATCAAATCATTAAAATGAATTATATTGATAATCAGAGGAAATATTTTGAATTTCATGTGGGAGATCATTTTTTATTGAATGAATATTCATTGAAGGGTATTATAGGGTTTGGTATGAAAGGAAAATTAGTCACCAAGTAAATCAAAACATTTTAAATTATATAAATAATTAGTGATGTGGTATATAGTTTAGAAGATGATATATATTACTTCAATGAGCCTATCCCGATTCTAGTTTCTAAATTGAATATATTGAGTAATAAGATGACTTGACTAGTAAAGGAACATTAAAGAAATCATAAATTGGTGGAATAAACCTGGGAACCAGAAGATGTTTTGAAGAAGAACCACCCTCATTTTTTATATGGTAGTATCATTGAAAATTCCAAGGATGAAATTTTTTAATAGAATTTTTTTTACTACATGGCCTCAATTAGAGTAACTGGACATTAAATTTTAATAAAACAATAATACAAATTAAATTTTAAAATCTCATGTTTCATAAATTCTAATTTTATAGTATTAATGTTGATTTAGAATATACTTGGATAAAGTAATCCTAGTATTATTTTTTGAAAATTTCCCATAGAAAAAATATTTTTTAAAATAATTGAAAATGTAGTAATTTAATGTTCCCATTTTAATTATAATAATTTATTAAGATATGTGGAATTAATAGTTTATTGACTGTCATTTTTTAGATACAAATATAATATCATTTTCTGTTAAAAGGGATATTTAATAGAAACCTATTTTAAAAAATGGTATAACGTCATTCCACATTAATTAATTAAAATAATCCTTAATAATGAATGATTTAAATGAAATGTATAAATTATATAAACAAATAAATGAATTTAAATCAATATAATGATGATTACTAGTCATACAATTAATGTATGATCATTTTAACCTTGAAAAAATTTTATTGAAAAACCATTTCCGACAAGTTTTGAAGGATTATTTTTAAATTAAATAAAGTTAATTTTGTGAATTGAATTTCAAAAAATAAATTCCATATTTGGAATAATAATAAATTATATTAGGTAATATATTCCACTTATTATTTGATGATAATTAATAGTAAAAATAGTAAAAACTAATTACTATGGTTAAGGTTAAAATGGCCTGAGAGGGGGTTAATCTAAAAAGAAAAGGGAAAAAATGACCTTAAAACATTCTAACAAATTATTGGTTGGTTTTATTTAGACCTTATACTTGTTAACTTCAAATATGATCAATTTTTAATACACATTTTCATGAATGTGACATTAAATTATTGTAAAACTATGAAAACTTATAAGTTATCCACTCAGCTTAATCATTAAAGGTGACCCACCCCTTACTTATTCACAACTATAAAGTAATTTAGTTTAACCATCCCATAAAAAATTTCCTCTCCAATATCTTTATCCATGTTATAGGGATTTGGTCACCCAAAAGACCCACCCTAGGGTCCTTAATGAGTGATCCAAAGGCGGTTCCTGTATACGGAGGTAATTGTCTTCAACATGCCATTTATTTTCTTACTTATCCATTCACAACCATCAATTATGTTATAAAAAATAAAATATAATACCCCCAGTATATCCAACACACACACACACACATATATATATATATATTATTTTAATGTCTGAAAATTTTTCCATGTCATTCTCCATAAAATGGGAAAGAAAACCATCACTCATGTAACATCCTACCCCATATCATTGGATCGAGAGGGCAAAGGAATGCTACTTGGCCTTAAGTGATGTTCCCAAGGTGCCAAAGGATGGAAATAAATTCTTAGGGCTTCGAGAATAAATTGGGGAACAATTTTACCTTATGTTACAACCATCCAACCAAACAATCCAATAACAACAAACTATATGATGCATGACCAAAAAATAACCAAAGCCATACATGACTATCAGAAAACCAATAATTCCACAATAATTCCCAAGAACCAATACAACGAAACACAATATCATAGTATTATGAGGAATACTAAACAAGAGACCCAAAATAAACCAAGACACACTCCATAGCTCCTCACCAAACTCCATGTTCCAAGAACCCCCACATCTCCCAAGCCTCACTACGAACAACTAGCCATGAGATGTTTAACATTTACTTGTTTCCCAGAATACAACATCTGCAAAAGCACCCAAGTGCCAATGTTAGGGGTGAGTACTAACACTCATTACATTTTACCCAAATGTCTTCTCTACACAAGCCACTAAGATGAATCCGTTAGCACAATATTTAAAAAAAGTATATATAAAACATTAAATAGTGAAACCATTACCACAATCCAAACATACCCTTACCAAGACATTAAAAACAAATGAAAGACACAACCATTCCACAAGAAATATCCCCATCATGCATTAGCCCAAAAAATCATATCTTTGCAAATCCACACACAACGAAGCAACCCTTGCAGTGGGACTGCCACCCATCATATTCACCATATTCACAACTAGTAGTACTTCTTGACGACTAACCATAATGGTGACTCTTCCTACCACTATCCATATCCTTTTATAGTGAGACTCCCTACACACTTTCATATCTCATTTAAAAAAACCACAACAAAACATATAATCCATAAAGGCCACAAAAAAATGAAAATAACCATTTCTATATCATGCTAGTCCACTTCAATAAATCACCCATTTATTGAAACCAACCATAAACCATTTTCTACACCAAAACCCTGATTCAGTAAAACATTATCTTTATTGAAAACCATTTTCATAAACTAATTCCTTGACCCAAGCCAAGAAACAAATTTTAAAATCTACATTTTAAAATTTAACAATAAGAACATTCAACAGTAAAACCCCTTTTCCCCAAAAATCCACAAAACATGATCAAAGAGATGTTTAACCAATTTTTATCATCAAAATAATAATTAATTTCAATCCAAAAAAATAAATTATAACCAAAACCACTAGTTCTAGCCAAGTAGAGTTGAGAGAGAAGCCACCTACCTTTAGGGTTCGAGTGAATTCGTTCAACAAGCAACTGCAACCCAAATCCAACGAACACACCATCAAAGCCGCTGTAGATCTCCTTCCCTAACATCAACAAGCCTTAAAATCAAAACCCAATGAAACCCCAACACTATAACTACATGAAATAGATGTAGATCTAGAAAATCAAGAGATTGGGAAGATAATACCTAGAGAAAACCAAATAGAAACCAAGAGGAGAGACTTACCTGGGAGAAACCGCCTTGAAACCCCTTAAATATTCTTCCAAAACGTGTGGGAGAGAAAATAAAATCTTTTTTAAACCCAAAATCTCAAGTGAGGCTCAAGTGGGAGAATATTTACAGTGAAATAGGTTAATACCAAGGAAGTCCAGATTTAAAAATCTCGTCATTAAGTGGTCGCATGGTTAGTTCACATGGTTCAGAAAACCGTACGCTAACCGTGCACACAACACTGTATCAAGAGAAGGGCTCCATATAGTTTTCTCCACGGTTTGGAATAATGCGTGTATGTTGTGCGAAGCCTAATGTCTCCCCTTACATAGCTTCTAAAAGAACTCACATGATTTTCTCTAACCGTGCTTAAACTGTGCACCCTTACAAAATCCTCAAAACTTATTTAAAACCATTCCAAACTGTCCCAACCTCTTCCCAACTCACCCCAACAACTTTAAACAGATAAATGGCATAAAAATGGATCATACCTCAATCTTGAGCTTTCCATCCTTGGAAAGTAGGGAACCGTCGCTTTTTTGAAAGAGCTCGGGTCATTGAGAATCCGTCTCTTTCTCCCACTCCCAATCCTAATATTGAATATGACCATGCTACCACAAAACATGAACCAAACCAATGATTTTACCCTATAAGATTTTTTCTTTCCAATCCAAAATTCACACTGGAACATGAACTAAGGAAGAATCCGGTTCTAGCTAAACATGATCCCAACAAATCACATGGTCATGATCCGACTGATACTTTTTCAACTGTGTAACATGAATCACATTGTTCATTTCACTAAACCATGGTGGAAAAGCCAAATGATAGACCACCTTTCAAATCTGCTCAAGTATCTCAAAAGGCCGAATGTACCTCAGAGATAACTTACCCTAATTCCCAAACCGATGATGTCCCAACCTAGGAGAGATTCCAAAAAACACATGATCACCCACCTCAAACGACAAAAGTCATCAACAATGATCTGTATATAATTTCTATCATCTTTGATCCATCTCCATCCTCTTCCTGATCATATTGATATTTTCCATAGTCTCTTGGACAAGGCTTGGTCCGATCATCGAAGTCTCACCCGTTCCCACCCAATATAGTGGAGAACCACAAGGATTCCCATATAATGCCTCAAACTAAGGCATTTGTATTGCAGTGTGATAACTATTATTATAGGATAAATCCAAAAATGGTATATTCTCTTCCCATGAACCACCAAAATCTGTTACAAAAGCCCTTAAAAAATCCTCGAAGGTTTGTATCGTCCTCTCAGATTGGCCATCTGTCTGCAAATGATACACTGTGCTCATCGTCAACTATATCCCAAGGGATTACTACAAGGATTTCCAAAAACGAGATGTGAGCCTTGTGTATCTATCTGATAAAATTGAAACTGGAATGCCATTCTTCTTTACCACCAACTGGATATAGATTTTGGATAGATCCGCCACTTTATGGGATTCACGAATCGCGATGAAATAGGCTGACATTATGTTCCAATTCACAATAACCCATTTAGCATCATGTTTCCAGACCATTCATGGGAGACCCCTCACAAAATCCATTCCTATCTACTACTATTTCCACACTTTGATAGGTAAAGGCTACAAAATTCCTACTGGATGTTGATTTTCTACCTTGACTTGCAGATAAGTCAAGCATCTCAAGACAAACCCGACCACATCCCTTTTTCATACCAAACCACCAAAACCACACCTTCAACACATTATACATTTTCTAAATTCCAAGATGAAAAACACACCTGTAATGATGGTAAACCAAGTTAATTTCCTCATGAAAATCCACAATTACCACCCACCAATTCGAAAAACAAAATATTGAATTCCCATCCAATTCCCAGTTCTCAATGGCCTCCCCGCCATTGAGTTTCGACATCATCACCATACACATAGAAGTATATTCCTGTGACTCTTTAACTAAACCAACCAAGTTAGGGTCCAAAAAAACTAAAAAGAAGACTACTCTTTCACCCTATCCCTCACAATCCAACCAATAGTCAGTTATGAATGACATCAACTGCCACTGATATGATGCCTATTTCACCACCAGAGCATATGATTTCCTACTTAATGAATCTGCCACCAAACTTCCCTGACCCAGTGTGTACATTAAGTCGAAATCAAACATCTAGAAATATTCCTTCCATATTCTTTGCATCAAGTTCAAATATCTATGTGAGAAAATATTCTTTAAGAAATTATGGTCAATAAACACTATTAATTTCTCACAAAAGAGATAATGACACACCATATTTATAGCATGAACCACTAATTCCAACTCCAAAAACATGTGTTGGGTAGTTCTTATCCTGAAACCTCAAATACCATGAGCCATACACAACCACATGACCCCCCTGCATGAGAACACACACCAACCCTGATCTTGATGCATCAAAATACACCATGTACCCTTTCCCTGGTTCTAGACACACCAAGATTGGTGTTGATATTAGAAAACCCTTCAACTTTTCCAAGCATTTCTGACACTACTCATCCCATTGAAATGAGATATTCTTCCTTGTCAAAACTGTCATCAGTGAATCCGATCATGAGAAGTCATGAACAAAACATCGATAATACCTTGAAAGGCCAAGGAAACTCTGTATCATTAAAATATTCTTTGGCAGTTTCCATGACATTACAACCTCTATCTTTTCTAGATCAGTTGTAATATCTCTCTCAGAAATAACATGATGAATGAAATGAACCACTTGTATCCAGAAGTCCAACTATGACAATTTGGAATACAACCAATGATTCCTCAAGATCCCCAAAATGATCTCCAAGTGCTGTTGATGCTCTACCCTTATTATTGAATACACGAATATATAATCCCAAAATACCATGAAAAAAGAATCTACATATCTGTAAAATATCTGATTCATCAATGATATTAACACCACTGGTGCATTAGTTAGACTAAAGGGTATTACCACATACTCTTAATGACCATGTATACTTCTGATAGTTGTTTTAGGAATATCCTCCTTCCTCACCTGTAAATGGTGATACCCTGACCTCAATTAAATCTTGGAGGAGCACTCACATCCCATAAACTGGTCAAAAAAATAATCAATGCATGGAAGTGGATATCAGTTCTCTATCGTAACCTAATTAAGTCTATGATAATAAAAACAGAGTTGTATGGCTCCATCCTCCTTTTTAACAAGAAAATAAGCACCACCCATAGAGACATGCTTGGACATATGAACCATTTGTTTTCTAAATCTTCCAATTTCACCTTTAATTCCCACAATTCTATTTATTCCATTTGGTAAGATGGAAGTGAGATATGGCTTGTCTTCGAAAGAAGATCAATCATAAACTCAACTTCTCTCACAGGTGGGAACCCTGAGATTTCGTCAGGAAATACATCCATAAACTAATCCACAACTTCTTGAAGAAGACTATGCTCAACACCTTACACCTATGTTAATGAAAAGGCCTCAAAATAATATGATATTGTACCAATAGTTGGTGGAAAAAAAATTGTTGCACCTAGCTTTTCACTCTTATCCACTCTAAAGAGATGTCTAATTCCATCCTCCACCACAAAACTGACCGTTCATGCATAGAAAATGATGTGGGCATTAGAAATCTCTAACCAATATATTCCTAGTATTATATCATAAGAATCCATCTAAAGCCCGGATAAATCCCACATAAATCCAATTCCATCTATACCTAAGAAACATGCTCTACATAGGAATTCTCAATAGTCTCTTTGACCCACATGATTATGTAGTTTGAAAACAGAAATCATTATTTTCACTTGTAAACCCAACAAAAAAACAATTTGATAAGCAATAAAAGAATGCGAAGAACCTGTTTCAAACAAAGCTTGAATCAACATTGAATTTAAAATAACTGTACCTCACACTATGGATGGTCCTGACTGATCATCCATCACTGCCTGATCAACTCCAAAAAAATTCTTACTTTCCACACTCTGCTTCTTATTACCCTGCTAAGACGTTGTGGTATTATGAGAATCACCATGATGCACTTTACTCTACTACCTATGGATATGTGGTTTCCCCTATCCTTTAAAGGCATAAGACCCCTATGACCCCTAAGGAGTGTCACAAATCCCCGTCCTCAGAGATTTATGACAATAACACTGCAGATACCCCAACTACTTACAATTATGTCATAATAGATGTTGTGTTATACAATCTCACTTGATGTGGCTCATAGAAGCACATTGAAAACATCTTGACTTACTCTGAGGCTTCAGATGAATATTCACCGATCCTTCCAACAGATTCGGAGCCATACTCCTACCCTAAAAAAAAGTGTCCCTCTTCTTCTTGAACCCAACGTTCGAGTTCCCACTATTTCCCATGGGTACCAACATAGTTCCCCCACCTTTAGAACCGAAAAGATTCTATTCATCCACCATAGCTTGGTTCACCATTTCTGTGTAATCGTCTATACACAGAACCTCTATCTTGGAATCAATTTCTTGGTTCAACCTAGCTTAAAAACTTCATGCCTTAAACGATTTACTACCTTCCACCATGGGTGAAAAATGCACTAGGATCATAAAATTAACCACATATTCCATTGCCACCATGTTACCTTGCTTAAATCTGAAGAAATCCATTGTACGATAAATTCATACCATGTAAGGGTGAAATTTTTTTAACCAATTATTCAAAACCATCCCGTGTCACACCTTGGTCCATACCAGTAGGGACTACCAGCTCCCACCACTAAAGGGAAAGAGCTTCCAACATGTACATCGCTAACTTCACTTTCAGCACTTCTAGTGTTCCCAAGAATTCAAAAATTCTATTCATTTTATTCATCCATGCATTAGCCCTTTTTGGATCAAATCACTCCAAAACATTTGTGGATTCTTACTTTGAAACTGAAATTCACGATCCACATAATTTGTTCCATCAACTTTATTCCCACTTTCCACAACTTCAAAAGAATTCACTATACACAACACTAACTGCTGGTTCACTTGAGGCTCAGGTCCACCCACATTTTCAGCAACTTCCTCTGATTGGTCTC
This sequence comes from Viscum album, assembly GCA_963277665.1. NCBI lineage: Eukaryota > Viridiplantae > Streptophyta > Magnoliopsida > Santalales > Viscaceae > Viscum > Viscum album. Next base: position 529,647,627 of record OY728150.1, read on the forward strand.
TACAACGCCTACCTAGTGCCATTTCAATCAACAAAAAAACAACAATAAGTCTAAATCCCTTAAAAATAAAGTTCATAAAATTTTCATGTTCCATTACATAATAACTATAAAAACCAATCTTTCCACAAGATCACATTTCCCATATTCCACTATTTTGAAAAATCCACCATGTATTGAAAATAAACCCATTTTCCAAATACCACAATTTTCCATGTTTCAAACCCTTCTGTTTTAAAGACAATATAGATTTTAAAATCCATAAATTCATATCAGACCATAGAATATTACACCCCAATGAAATATTCATCCTAGTGGTAAGTCATCTCAACCTTGCATGCCATGCTCTTCTAATTGGCTACACCCACGACAATCAGATATCCAATGCCTATAAGTGTCTCCAAACACTTATGTACGCAACACCCTGATAACTTGAATGTTAGCATAAAATGGTATTCAATGTCCATTAATAATATATATTCCAGGTTCTGAAAATCCTAAACCTTTCTTCCATCCCAACCGATGGAATAGTCCAAGAATGAATGTCAACACAAAGACCAATGATCAACACCACAAATCAAACAACCACTCTCCCTTGAAATTGAAGGACCGAAAAAACTGATACCACTTGTAACATCCTGCCCATATCATTGTATTGAGAGGATAGAGGAATGGTACTCGCCATTAAGCAACATTACCAAGGAACCAAAGGATGACAATGAATGACAAGGGATTCATGAATAAATTGGTGAACCATTTTACCTTTTTGTAAAACCAACCAACCAAACAGTCCACTAATAATAAACTATATGATGCATGACCACAAAACAACCAAACCCATACATTACCATAAAACAACCACAAATTCCACAATAATTCCTAAGAACCAGTATAACCAAACACAATATCATAGTATTATGCGGAATACTTAACAACATACCCAAAATAAATCAAGACGCACTTCATAGCTCCTCATCAATCCCCATGCTCCTTGCACCACCACATCACCCAAGACTCATTACGAACAACTAGCAATGAGATGTTTTAACTTTACTTGTGTCCTAGAATACAACATCTGCAAAAGTACCCAAGTACCAAAGTTGGGGTCAAGTACTAATACTCATTACATTTTCCCCAAATGTCTTCTCTACACATGCCACTAGGATGAAACCATTATCAAAATATATAAAAAAGTTTATATAAAACATTAAATAGTGAAACCATTAGCACAATCCAAACATACCCTTACCAAGACATTAAAAAAAAGAAATACACAACCATTCAACAAGAAATATCCCCATCGTGAATTAGCAAAAAAATTCCATCTTTGAAAAGCCACACACAATGAATCAACCCTTACGGTGGGACTTTCACCCATTCCGTTCACCCTATTCACAACTAAAAGTACTTCCTGACCACTACCCATAATAGTGGTTCTTCTGACCACTATACATCTACTTTTATAGTGAGACTCCCCACCCACTTTCACATCTCATTTCATCAAACCACAACCAAACATATAACCCACCAAGGCCATAACAACATGCAAATAACCATTTCTATATCGTGCCAATTCACTTCAACAAATCACCCATTTATTGAAACAAACCATAAACCATTTTCTGCGCCAAAACCCTAATTCGGTAAAACAACCTCTTTATTGAAAACCATTTTCAAAATCCAATTCCTTGAACCAAGCCAAGAAACAAATTTCAAAATCTACATTTTAAATTTAACAACAAGAACATTCAATCATAAAACCCCTTTTCCCAAAAAATCCCACAAAACTTGACCAAAGAGATGATTAACCAATTTTTCACATCTAAATCACAATTATTTACAATAAAAACAAAATAATTATAACCAAAACCACTAGTTCTAACCAAGTGGAGTTCAGAGAGAAGCCACCTACCTTTAGGGTTCCATTGAATTCAACCAACAAAAAACTACACCCCAAATCCGAGGAACACACCACCGAAATTTCTCTAGATCTCCTTCCCTAACATTCCCAAGCCTTAAAATCCACACCCAAAGAATCCCCAACACTAGATATACATGAAACAGATGTAGATCAAGAAAACCAAGAGATTGGGAATAAAAGACCTAGAGAAAACCAAATAGAAACCAAGAGGAGAGACTTACCTGAGAGAAACCTCGTTAAAACCACCTTTAAACCCCTTTAATTTTCTTCCGGAACGTGTGGGAGAAGAACTCCAACCTTTTTTGAACCCAAAATCCCGAGGGAGGCTCAAGTGGGAGAATTTTTTGAGTGTAATAGGTTATGACTGAGGAAGTCTAGATTTGAAAACCCCATCATTAAGTGGTTGTACGGTTAGTTCACTTGATTTGAAAAAATGTACGCTAACCGTGCACACACCACTGTCTGAAGGGAAAAGGTCCACACAGTTTCCACACACGGTTTGGAAAACTGTACGTATGTTGGGAGAAACCTACTGTCTCCCCTTAGCTAGTTTCTTAGAGAACTCGCCTGATTCTCTATAACCATGCTTAAATTGTGCACCCTTATAAAAGCATCCAAACTTATTTAAAACCATTCCAAACACTCCCAACCACTTCCCAACTCATCCTAAGCAATTTAAACACATAAAAAGGTCTAAAAAATGTCTATATATCTCAAACCAGGGTGCTACATTCTCCCCACCATTGGACATTCCGTCCAGGGAAAGCAGGGGACCATCACTTTTTCGAAAGGGCTCAAGCCGTTGATTATTCGTCTCTTTTTCCCGCTCCCAAGCCTAATCTTGAATCTGACCATGCTACCACTAAACAAAAACTAAACCCATGATTTTACCCTGCAAGAATTTCTCTTTCCTATCCAAAATTCACACTAGCACATGAACTAAGAAAGCATCCATTTCTAGCTCAACATGATCCCAACAAATCAAATGGTCATGATTCAGATGATACTTTTTCAATTGTGACACATGCATCAAATTTTTCATTACACTAAACCATGGTGGAAAAGCCAAAATATTGGCCACCTTTCAAATCCACTCAAGTATCTAAAATGGCCCAATGTACCTTGGAGATAATATACCCTACTTCCCAAACCAACGATGTCTCAACCTAGGAGAGATTATAAAAAACACATGATCACCCAAGCTCCATTCTCCTAGCATGACCACATATCAAAAGCATAACTATGAACCATTATCCATGAGATTATTTAACTTCTCCCATGTCCTAGAATACGACATCTATAAAAGCACCCAAGTTCCAAAGAAGGGGGTGAGTATTAATACTCACTAGGTTTTCCTCCAATGAATTACCTACACACTCTACTAGGATGAATCCATTAGCACATTATATAAAAAAAGTTTATACAAAACATTAAATAGTGAAACCATTACCACAAGCCAAACATACCCTTACCAAGCCATGAAAAAACAAAGGAAAGACACAACCTTGACACAATCCATATCCCCATCATGCATTATTACAACAAATTCCACATTTTCAATGACACACACAACAAAGAAACCATAACGGGGGGACTTCCTCCCATCCCGTTCACCCCATTCACAACTAGAGGTACTTCCCGACCAATATCCATAATGGTGGTTCTTCCAACCAGTATACACCACAATTTATATTGAGACTCCCCAATAACTTTCATATCTCATTTAAACAACCCACAACCAAACATATAACCCAACAAGTCTACAAAAACATGAAAATAACCATTTCCATAACATGCCCAACCACTTCAATAAATCACCCATTTAATGAAACAACCCTTAAACCATTTTCCATGCCAAAAAAATGATTCAATGAAACAAAATCTTTAATAAAAACCATTTTCATAAACCACTTCCTTTACCAAATACATGAAAAAAAATTAAAATCTGAAATTTAAAATTTAACAACAAGAACATTCAACCATAAAACCCCTTTTCCCAAAAAATCCACAAAACCTGTCCAAATAGATTTATAACAAATTTATCACATCAAATTTGCAAATTAATTTCCATAAATAAAAACTAATTGTAACCAAAACCAATAGTTCAAACTCGGTGAAGTCAAGAGAGAATCCACCTACCTTTAGGGTTCGGGTGAATTCAACCCACAAGAATTCACACCCCAAATCTGGAAAACGCACCACCGAAACCACTATAGAACCCCTTACCTAACATTCACAAGCCTTAAAATAAACACCCAAGGCAACACCAACAGTAGATATACATGAAAAATATGTATATCAAGAAAACTAAGAGAGAGGGAAGATAAGACCAATATAAAACCAAAGAGAATCCAAGAGGAGAGACTTACTCGAGAGAAACCACATTCAATCCACATTTAAACCCATTTCATTTGCTTATAAAATGTGTTTGATAAAACCTAAAACCTTGATAACCCAAAATCCCAAGTGAGTCTTGAGTGGGAGAAGATTTGGAGTTGAATATGTTAAGATCATGGGAGCCTAGATTTAAAAACCTCGTCTTTATGTGGATTCACGGTTAGTCTACACGGTTTGGAAAACCGTATGCTAACTGTGTGCATTCCACTGTCTTGAGAGAAGGGGTATGCACACTCATGGTTTGGAAAACCGTGTGCCTTCCATGAGAAGCCTACTGTCTCACCTTATACAATATCTTAGAAAACCCTAACAATTTTCTCTAACCGTGCTCAAACCACACTCCCTTAGAAAAGCCTCCAAACATATTCACAACCACTCCAAACTCCCCCAAAATATTCCCAACTCATCCCAAGCACTTTAAACACATCAAAGGGAATACAAATAGCTACATACCTAAAATTGGGGTGCTACATCTCTTGTGTATGACAATTTATAATTATGGAAACTGATATAATTTTATTTCCATCACCAACTCATATGAATAATCATAATTATTAGAAAAATAAATAAATATATGATACTTGTGAGACGATATTTATTCTGTAAATTTAATATATCATTTGATTCCTTAATCTTTCATCCATAATGGATATGAAAATTTCTCTTTTGAGTACGTACAATATACTATCTCTACAAAGAGATGCAATTCAATTACTATATTTAAATTTTAAGAATTATTTTAAACATGTATCTAATTAAAAATATCATATTTATAGATTTTATATCATTCTAGGTATTATGTAACCACGTACTATAAAAAATGACTAAAACATTCATGATAAAACATTCATAAGAAAATGTGTAGTTAACACTAGAAAAAGTGTTAATAATGAAATATTTTTAATGATCTTGGAAAAATATGATATACAAAGATCATATATGACATTTGAAATATTGATATGATGTTGTTACAAGTTTTTAACCTGTTTAAAACCATTATATAGAATTTTAAACCTTGTTAAACTAAATGGATTTGTGAGATAATGGATTTCACCTCAATTTACACCTCGTTCTAACATATTTGTCATTGTACAACAATTTACATTTATATGGTTCATATAATACTAAATTTTTAATATAAAATTAATAACTATTTATTAATGATCATTAATATTACAATTCAAGTATATTATTTCAAGGAGCTTCAATTTAAAATTTACCAACATGGAAATAATTTATCTTATAATCTCAATTATTGGGATAACTCTTATTTTCTTTGAAGGAATATTATAAAAATTCATTCTTAAAATCTATATATTTTATTATATTATGGATATTTATTGAGTTTACATTTTCATATTAAATATTTTACACTATTGGGAAATTTAATCAAGAAAAATAATTTTTTTTAAAATGATTATATTTCTCTTTTAATCAGATATAATTTTCTTCTATGTCCATATTTTTCATTTTTTTAAAAAATCATTTATTATCAGTAAAATGGTTTATTGAGTAATTTTTAAGTTAACCTTGAATTTTTAAATGTTTTAAAGGTAATATTTATAGTGTTTTCAGATAAGGTCCCTTTCATCTTTCTTTATAATAGTTCAAGATGACTGTTTTTATTGTGTATGTCATTAATTGACTTGACTGTCACTATAACCATTCTATATAATTTAGTTTCATATAAATGTTTTTAATTATTTTACAATGCAAAAAATTCAATAAAATCTTACTTTAGTGTTTTAATTACATTTTTATTATTTATCCCATGAGAATGATATTATTATAAATATTACATTTATGATAAACTGATGGTCACCTCTTATCCATTATTAATTTCTTATAGTTTAAATTTACATTGAAACTTTTACATTCCTATGATCATTTAATATTATATTTATATTATTTATCAATATTATTTTAATAATGGCTATGATCTTTTCTTAAACTATATAATATTTTTGTATAAATTTTTTTATTATGAATGTTATGTTATTTACTAAGACAAATATTTATAAATCCATATAATTTACTCAATAGAGATATTTTTTGACAAGTAATTTATTTTTTGGATTGAATTGATATTTTAATATATGAAGGATCCATTGAAAAAACAGTAGAGTGTAGAGCCTTATTACTGATATCCCCTCGATGCATCAATAAGTCTCATTAGACTAATCAGTTGGACAAATTATATTTGTTTCTGGTGTATATATACCCATAGTTTTATAATTTCATAGTTTTAGGTATTAATACAATATATATCATGATGTTTGAGGTCATGAATTCTATTATTAAGTATTTCCTTCATTGAGAATTCAGTTATTATTATCCTTGAGAATATTAAATTGATATTATCAATGGATACATGTTGTGCTCAAGTTATTGGTTAAATGGAATTTTTTTAGTTTTTTACCTTGAAATATTGATTATGAACATTCTAATAATGAAAAAATCCACTATACATAAACTTATAGATAATTTTATCTCACCCTTAATTTTTTCCCTATGTTATGAATAATAATTCATTAAATGAGTATCAAGTAGGTAGAATGTTTTTTTAATTGAGTTGTATATATTATTCTTAATATAAAATGGGTATCATGTTTTTATATACCTCTATATGAATATTAAAATGATTGGTCCATTAAGATAATAATCCTTATATATATTCCAATATAATAAAGTAACATCAGGCTATCAGATACTAGATTAGGGGTCATTAAAGATACATATATTTTTTGATCGAGAATGTTTTTCTATATCCTTGATAATTTATTTAAGTACCATATATTAATTATCCATTATAAATTTATTTATATTTTAATTAAAACATGGTGAAGCACAAATTTATTCCTATTTATACAAAAGGGATGCATTCTTCATCCTTTTCATATCACTTTTTTCTATTCCCAATGCAAGGTTAGCCTTCTTATCGCCTTATTCATGTTAAATGTGTAAGTCTATTCTCCTTCAAAAAATAATTGTACATCCTCATAGCTTAAACACATAATATGTTTAGGAGAATAGTGGATTCGGTTCTCCCTAACTCATAGAATATATATACTAATAAAAAGTTTGGATCTCTCACATTTTACTTCTTTTTATCCTTTTCAATCATATCTTCCAAAACTAAATGAATATAATTTAAAAATTCATGGAATATTAAGTCACCTAAAATACCATCCTTTAAAAATCCAAAATCATTAGTCTTTATGTCTCATTTAAAATTGATGACAAACCATTCAATTTATATTCACCATAAGACTTGTATTTTTAATTACATAAGATATTCAAGAAGATTAATGGTCTTATCCCACATCACATTCTCTAAAAATATTTTTTTTAAAATTAAAAATCATAACTATATGAATATATTTTGTGGCCCTGAAATTATTTTAGTAGTTCACAGTTCTCAAAATTCAAAACCATCATTTTCTCAACTTTCTTCTTAGATAACATCAGCACATGGTAAGCTTGTACATGAAATGGAGACAATGTTTATTCATTATTTATCATATATTTTTTTTGATATTGATTCACAGATAACCCAAACTAGACCTAGGATATTTCATTCTTGAAATATTTTTATTTAATTGTCTCTTTTATTCCATAGAGCATGTACCCAAGTGGTATAGGCTCCTTCTTGGCATCCAAAAGACCCGAGTTAAAATCCTGGAAAGGATAAATTTCCCAGTACTATAGCAGGGTATTGTAGTAGGGCACTGTAGCGGGGCACTGTAGTAGTGGTGGAAATGTAGCGGCGACAACCCTGTAGCAACAGAGGAACTGTTCCAGGACACAGTAGCGGTGGAGGGTACTGTAGCAGGTACTGTTGCTGTGCGGGGTACTGTTGTAGTACTGTTCACAAAGGGTCCTTTGGGACAGAAATGGGATTTCAAGCCTTGTATTCAGGCCACTTGGCCTTGGGAATTCGGGCTATGTATTGGGTCTCCCTCTACCCTCTAAAGAGGTCTTTTCATTAATAAATAAATTGAGGCTTCAGCCCCAACCTTTATAATTTTTATTAATTTTCTCTTTTATATTTCTTTGGAATGAATTATTCTTGAAATTACATATTTTTCTCTAATAGATAAATCATATAAAATATCTCAAATGCATCAATGTATCTCTCTATTATCATTCCTTTTCCATTTTTTCTATAATAATAATCTCATATGTAATATATTAAATACATTAAATATCTAAATAAATCTCATTCACGCACCAAAAAAAGTTACACATTCCTTTTACCCCATTGATTTTTCATAAACTCCAAATAAACACAGACTTGATCAAAATAACATACATGTAACCTTCCACTGTCATCTATAATAACATCCCTGGAGATTATAATATATATAATAATGTCTTTAAGGACATAATTAATTATTAAATTCCATGGAAAATATATTATATAACATATACAATAAGTTACGTATCCATTACCATTTCCATATTATTCATACATCCCAATATAATTTTTTTTGAATATAGGGATAACCTTAGTACATTGTGATATTTCATAGTGAAATAAATAAAATAACCTTAAGTAACCACTAGAAATTATATTTTATAATTTCATGCATTTTAAGCCTTTTACCAAAATAACTTTATCTCAGGAAATATTTCATATCATATAAAATATGTTACATATCATTGAAAACACTAAGGGACATTGTGAAAATATATAAATCTATAAAATATATTATGTATTGAAAGAATTTAATAAATTTTTGGAGTATATGAAATATATATTACTTATAGAATACTTTTGAGTGATTACCAATATTTTATAATCCAAAATTTCTTAACTCAAACTCCAAACATCATGAAGCATTTTTGGTATCTTCAAACCACTGTGGAAAATATTTAAATTAACCCTAAAATAAATCAAGAATAATTTTTAAGATTATGTAGTATGTAGATACCCATTATAGTATCTCAATTAAATAACACTACTTGTTAAACCTTCATTCTCCTTACATATTATCCATATATAATATATAAAACAACATACCTTTATACATGATATCCTTAAGGATGGAAAATTTCATTAGATTTATAAATTTTTTCAAAGAGTAATAATATATTAACTAATATGATCACTCTAAATATCTAACTACTCATAAAATTATTGAAGTTTTCATAATCTATATTGTAATATTAGATATCATGAACCTACACCACTAATCCTCAACCATTTTACCAACCAATTTTTTTTTATAAAATATAAATGTTGGCCAAAATTGAGACACTTTTTAGTCATTTCCATGTGAATGAATTTTTAAAAATATCTATCCAAACCATCTCATGCTTCCTTTTTAGTATATGTAATAATAGTAAGTCACATCAATTCATTGAATCAAGGTAGGTATTTATTATAAAATACCGACCCTGGTTCCATTTATCGATGCCCCGAGCTAGTTGGTTACATGACCTCAGGCATGCCTCCCCATATACCAAAGGATATTGACTAGTAGTGAGGGTCTAATTGATGTTTAATGGAGAAACTATAACATCTCTATCAATATAGAACAATAGAAGAAATAAATATCCAATATCCAAATGACAATAAAAAATTACAAAAATAATACCATAACCAACACATACTAGTATCACATGATAACCCAAAGTGGAGAATAATACCAAAACCAAAACAAAAGATATGTTATGCCATATAAGTGTCAATTATAAAATAAACCCTAAATAAAGACACACTAACAACTCCCTTGATGGGTGTAAACAATAAGTCTAGTTCCCCCATCTTGGCTCCATCCCAACCAAAATATTTATCATAGGACTCTTATTCTTGTCCTATATTATAGACATGATATATATTTGGGAACCCATTATGAATCCCGAGTAGGTTATTAGTACAAATCAATAGGCCACCACCAATAGTGTCTACAAAAATATCTATTCTATAACAGTGTATGCAGTTTTATAAAGAATAATTTACAGTAAACAAATTAATCATTTACCACATTTCATTGACCATTAATTTAACACATTAATTTCTTGAATTCAAGATGACAACTGAACAAACCCTACCTACCTTGGACCTTATTATCTTCTAAACCATATGACATAGAAAATCAAAATTCATTACATCATGTTATTTAATAATTAATTTAAATATAATTTTATTTCATGGTTACTTGTAAAGAAAGTCTAATTCCAATATTATGGGCCTATAATTCCATGTCTAGAACCCTGTGGGTATTTGGAGCATCAGTTCCTATCCTAAACTCAATGGGTACTTGGATCATCAGTCCCTATCCCATAAAATAATATTCACATGCATAAATTGGGAGATTGAACCTCATGTCTAGCACCCTGTGGGTATTTGGAGCATTAGTCCCTTTTCGACCCCCCGTTTATCAATAAATCATACATATATAACATATATCACATTCATCAAGGATAATCACATTTAAACTCATTATAAAACATTCTCATCATGTCACACCATTTTAATTTATTACAGAAATGATGATTCTTCATTTAAATCACAGGGATTAATATGAATAATTCACCATTATAAGATTTATCAACATTTAATCAAAATATACATTAAACCTAAAAGTTAAGTCCAATAAAACCATTAATTATAATTATAGATAAATCATATAATTCCATAAATTAACCAATTAAATAATTCCATATCACACCAATTTCATAATCCAAATATCCATCCAATTTCATAATTCCATAAATTAATTTATCCAATTGGTTAATCAAATTCAAGATTCAATTTCCAATAGTGGCAATTGAAATTCCAAAATGACATAGACACAATAATAATTCAAGACTATGGGAATTACAATTTATACCAACTATTTCAAGGTCATTGATGAGAATTTTCCAAATAGAAATTCCTCAAATTAAGGCAGAGAAATGAAGATCACAACTACATAGAAGATCTAGGACCAAATCCTAGAAAAAATATAAAATAAAAGAGGATCCATGAAAACCTAGATCTTAACCATATCCAATAGAAAATGAATCACTATTATTTATTCAAAAAGAGAGATGGGAGAGAGAAAAATACAAATTATGAAGAAATAACTTACCACCAAAGAGAAGATCCATAATATGAATCTTTGATTTGTCTAGAATGGGGTTTTAGGAGCCTTGTGACCCTCCCAAGAGATTCAAAACTCATATGAACGGTTTAAGTCCAAGAAGGGGTGATTAGGATTAATAAAATGTCATTCAATATTTTTTAATAATTTTTAATTGTATTAAAATCCTTCATGGATGGTTTGTCGAATCGTACACCATTACATTACGCCCTTTCTATTGGGGTGTATGGTCACTCCTAGGTTGGCGCATGGTTTTACAAACTACGCACCAACCAATCTAACCCCATCCTTTTGAGGGTTAATGGTTTTGGAAAACCATTAACCAATTGTGTAATTCCCAAGAAAACCCTCTATAACATCCAAATTTCACTTAAATACACCGAATACATGCCTCAACGAAAATATACTTTAAATGGTGTAAAACACTACTTCTTAATGAGTATGTGGAATATCCAAAAAACATAAAAACCTAAAAATATACCCACACTATAATATATCTTCCCTGATATGTACTCCCAATTATCACTAAGATTACAAGGTAAATAGAACGGCCCACTAATCAAATATATCCACATCCATCTCCCATCTTTCCTCCTAAACATGGACATGTTGCCACAATAACCAAACTATTTTCATTTTCATTCCCTAAAACACATTCTCACTATGATCAATAAAATGTATCAGATTCTACTCAAATGATACATCAGTCTCAAGCTCAAAATTATCAACATCAATCAAATGAGAAGGGTTGACCTGATACTGCTAAATTTGGGACACAAAAAAAAACATTGTGTATATCACTATACTTATGTGGAAGAGATAATCGGTACAAAACCCACCTGATTACCTCCATGATCTCAAAATTCCCATTAAAAATGGCCACCAACATTCCCTACCTGAAAATACCATGGTGGCCTAATTGAGGTGACACCTAAAGGAATACATGATCAATCATTATAAACTTATGGGTCTATCAATGTCAATAATCATTTGAATTACGCCTACTTTGATATATATCCATACATTTTTGAATCATTTGAACTTTCCTAGATATATCCTTCAAGTGAATCAATCCTAATAACTATGACACACCTACCTCCATCTATCACATAGTCGATCTACATGGCATACTATAAAGATATTCATATGGTGCCATTTGAATATTTGTCTAATAACTATTGTTATAATAAGACTCAATAAATGATAGCTGCACATCCCAAGATCCAAAAAAGTATAGGACACACTCTGATAGAATTTACTCCATGACCGGTATAGTATGATCAAACATCCAATCATTATGTGGGTGGAAATTTATACTCATAAATACATGTGTTCCAGCTACTTTCTGCTTTCCTTTCTAGAAACATGAAGTGAAACATGTGTCATGGAAAAAAATAATACTATATGGAACCCCATGTAGTTAGACCATCTCTCAAACATATTGGTATCCAAACTGATCCATTGAGAATGTATTCTCAATAGACATCAAATGATCTAATTTCATCAATCAGTCCACAATAACCCAAGTAACATATGTCTTTTGAGGAATCCTTGGAAGAACCTCCACAAAATTAATAGAAACTTCCTCCCATTTACATTCCAATATATTAAATAACTGTATAAAATAACGACATTTTTGGTTCTTTGTCTTCACACATTTACATGTGTACCATTATTTCATGAACCCTGCAATATCCTTTTTCATACCTGGCCACCAATATTATCATCTTATGTCATGGTACATTTTGGCCAAACCTGGATGAACTTCTTATTTTGAGTCATGAAACCCATGCATCATCTCTATTAATATATTTTAGGCACATAAATGTGGTTCTTATCTAATATGATCTTATCATCATATATGGTCCAATCTGAATGTGACTTCCCACCTTCAGGGATTTCCCTTAAGGAAAAACACTATGGATCCTCATACTGTCTCTCCCTAATCTATCTCAAAAGTGTGAAATAAACTGATACTGATACGAGGTTCATCTATTCTTAGACCGCCAAAAAAACAACAAGAATCTCAGCCAGCATGGTCATCATCATCCAATCAGAACTAGACTCCCAAACTGCCAAAGTCCATGTTTTCCTTCTCAAAGCCTTATAAACACCTTTTATCTTCCATATTTTATTTAATTTTTAAAAATAAAATTAATACATATACTGAACCCACTCCTACTACTGAAGATTAAAATGTCATGTTTAAAATATATAATTTATGTTCTTGTGATAATTATGTATAGTAAAATTTTCTCCCAATAGACATTTTTTCCAAAACATAAAAGAATAACACTCTGCTTCTAACCTGAGGTCATGCATGGGGTATGTCCATGCATGTGTCCTCAAATTTCATAACCCATACTTGACGAATTAAACCCCCTACATCAAAACTTCTCCAATTCCTATCCTAGACACATCAAAAAATATTTTATACTCATCACCCGACTTTGGTGGGGTCATATCGGTGTGGTGGTTGAACGCCTCTTTAACTCCTGGAAATAATTCTTGCATACTCCAGACCATTCAATGTAGCTATATTTTTAGTCAATCCCAAAAGTGGTGATTCCAAGTAGGAAATTTCTTGAATGAACCAATGATAGTATCCCAGAAAACCCAAAAACCCATGGATATCAATTTTTTTGGGATACTTCTAAGAAACCACATCCTACACATTCTATGGGTAAACTAACACACCATCCTCTAAGATGATGTGATCTTAGAAGTGTACCAAATAAATATAGAATTGACACTTATATAGATTGAAGTATAGTCAATTCTCTCTTTGTGTACTCAAAAGGATTTTAAGATTTTGTGATTGATCATGATGACTATTGGATTACACCAATATGGAATCCAAAAAAGAAACCACAAACTAATCATAGTTTGGGTGTAAGATTTAGCAAATCTAGACCATAAATATTGTGTCAAAGATCATAGCTAAATAGACATCATGAATAACTTATAAAGGCCATTTCTTCCCCAGAATTGTGTACATGGTATATCAGAAGGTTAAACTCTAAGGTGATGATACCCCAATCTCAAGTTAGTTTTAGAGAAAACACAAGATCCTCTAAAATAGTCAAATAGATAATAGATATGTGAATGAGGAACCATTTTTTTTATTTTCATCTAATTTAACATTTGGTAATAAAAATATAAACACAATGTACCGCCACCCTTCATAAAAAAATTGGAGGACCCCAAGGTGACATACTTTGATGGATAACCCCTTTATCAATTATCTCTTCCTGATGAATCATATTATCTCGAATATATATTATTGTTATCATATATGGTGGAATGGAAACCAACCCATCACTAAGAATGAGCTCAATCATAAACTATATATCCATCTTAGGTGGCATCCCAAATAATTTTCCAGAAATAAATATGGGAACCGATCTACTACGGGTTGAAAAACCTCATGCATCAAACCCCCGTCATCTAAAAAAATACTTAGGACATGGACTGTGAGATCCACTAGTTCCTAATGAACTGGAACTGCATGATCAGCATTGATATCCCACTCTCCATAATGAACGTAATTGTTACTCTCAAGATATGTAAAGGTCTCCCACATGTAGTAACAATATATATGGGATCCTTATTCTACAAACTAGTTCACACCAAAAATTAAGTCAGAACCTAAAATTACATGTATCTAGAGATCCATGAAGAAATCATACTCCCCAAAATCAAGATAACACACCTTTTATAATCATAAGCCTCTCAGCCATAGTCTCAATTGTGTATCGATCATCATAACCACACTCATAAACACCATGGTAAGACTCAAATAATCCAAAATTTGTGTTGATATAAAATAAAGAGAGGAACCAGTATATAATAAGGCACTAGAAATCATATATTCTACAATAATAGTACCTATGACAATAAATAGTTCAAACTCACTATCCACAACTATAGTATAGACTTCATGTTACTAACCTACCTCACTTTCTTATTTTCTAGTCCGAGTCCCCTAAGATACACCACTCTACTAATAAATGCACTCTAACCTCAAAGTAAAAATTCCACTTACTCAACTTCTATGGGTAGTTAAACTCTAACTGATAGAATAATATGGGTTTTAGTACCTCATTTTAGAACTATGATTATACCTTAATCCTCCATAATTACCCACCTATTGTGGGTTCCTGTAGAAATATTGTAGATGCATCATCCTGCCACAAACTCATTATTCTATCGATGGTTGAAACACAATATACAAAGGTGAATGGACCTACCATATAAGTGACATATATCTAGATTAATTTATGTAATAAATGAACCCTACCCCAATAAAGTCTTATTTCTAGGAGTCTAGTTAACTTTATCATAGTTAGGATTCATACTTTTAGAATATGTATGACCCAGTCATCTTTTAGAAACCACCTATACCTCAGTAGAAGCCTTCTTCAGTTTCCCCATGGAATTTATATAATGATTCAACACTTATTAAAACATTATTAGATGAATGATTTTAATGTGGGACATAATCTCTCATTTAATACCATATGGATAGTTTTTTCTCTAGTAGTCACATCACATGCCAATGCATGAACAAATCACTATAAATCAGTAAAGTGTCTAGCATAGTCCATCACAACCATGCTCCCCTCATTAAACCTCATGAACTCAGATTTCCTCTCATATATGAGCTTCTCAAGCTAAAATATCTCTAAGAAATTATCCCATAATTCCTTCCACTCCATATTCTTCATCTATCCATCCCGAGTCTGGATATCAAACAGAATATTCACTTGAACATGAAAACTAAAGTATGAAATTTGACCTACTTCTATCCAGGAGTCTCAAAGTGGTCAAAGATCATCTTGATAAAGTCAAACCAGAACTGGGTTGTCTCAGGTCTATCCTATCTGGTGAATGTCATAGGGTTATAGAATTGTAACTCCCATATTAGGTCTGACATAATCCTCCCCACCCTCTGTGTGTATCATTAGAAAAACTGATTGAAGTGGGAAAAGTTATCATGGAACAACTCTCCTGATTCCACACAAAAAACTATCAAAGCCTTCATTTCTAGTACTAGAGGCACATTTATAGCCGTCTCCTTCTATTTTCCATTCGACAATTTTGTCATGGTGGCATATTTCTACATTGAAAAAGTAATGTTTTAGGAAATATTTAAAAAAATTATCACATTTACTTAAGTGTAATTCACAATATTTCATACCAATTATTCCCCCATACCTCACCACAGAAAAAAATCTGATTCACTATTACTACCCTCAACCATCCCTCATCAAGGTCATAGTTAACTGAGGGAAACCATTATCATTTACCAAGGCCTGTCATTAGACACAAATTATCCCTTTGATTTACCACAATAAAAATAATTTATATTATTAAATTTCATATTAAGAAACTTTTTATTTAAATTTCACAAGTAAATAAAATAACTATTATTCCAACAACACAACACATATCCTTTTTTTATGCATGCCAAAATGATTCATGTCATAATAAATCATGATTATAAAGATGATACATGTATACTCAACCTTCGTTCCATATCGGGCCATAAATAAAATCTTGGAAAAAATAACATCATGTAACAAATGCATCAACCATGGTGAAATAACTTCCAAATTTAATTGTAAACATAAATAACAACAATCCCACCATAGGTACTTGGGTTTTCCCCCATACATGGGTTATCCACTACCTTGAATGAGATCCTAACCAAGGTCTGACTCTTACTATTCTCATATCTATCTTTTCCTATATGTAAGATAAAAGAATAGAAAATACAAATTCAATGATACCATTATGTACCTTCCAGACCCGGGTGCCCCACACCGATTCCTTGAGACAATTGGTTAAATTACCTTTGGAATGCCTTCCCATATTCCAGAGGCTTCCGATTTGAAATGAGGGTATAATTGATGTATTTTGGTGAGACTATACTATATTTATCATTGTCTCAAAACAATATAAATAAATAACCAATATACAAATGATAAAAAAATAAAACATTTTATACCATATCCATTATAGAACAGTATCACATGATAAAAAACGTATAGAATAAATACCAAAACCAAAATAATTGATATTTCAATCCATATAAGTGTCATGTTTCATATTCAAAACCAAAATAAAAACACACCGACAACTCCCCAATTGGGTCCCAAAATCACGTCTAGTTTCCTCATCCATGCTCTATCCCAGCTCAACCATCTATCGTAAGGATTTTTCCATTTTCTTGTCCGGTAAACATGAAATCTATTTAGGTAACAATCCATAATCCCATGTAGGGTATGAATAAAAATCATTTGGCCACCACCAATGTTATCTAAAAAATATCCATTTTATAATAATTCATGAAGTTTTATAGAGAATTAATTATAATAAACAAACTAAGCATTTATTAGATTTCATTATTCATTAACTAACCACTTAAATTTCTCAAGTTTATAATAAAAATCAAACCATCAATACCTTATTCATCCCGTGCTAGATTCTGAACCATATCACAAAAAAATTTATAATTTATTATATCATGGTATTTCATTATTCATTTAAATCCAGTTTCATTTCACATCAACATAGAATGCTTGTCCAATGCCAATATTATGGGTTGAGAATTCCATGTCCAGAAACCCATGGTTATTTTTTTGCATCAGTTTTTGTCTCACACTGTGTGAGTATATAGATAATTAGGACTTATCTCATAAAATAATATTTATATCCATGTATTTTTGTTGAGAATGTGATGTCTAGAACCTCATGGGTACTTGGAGCATCAATCCTTATCCCAAACCCCATTTATCAAAAAATCACACATATATCAAATATATCACATTTGAAAAGGTTAATTAACCTTACCCTGATTATCAAAAATTATATTCATGGAACAAAATTCCAATTTATCTTAATAATCAGGATTCTTCATTTAAATTAGATGTAATAATATGAAAAATTCACAATTACAAAATTTATCAACATTTAATTAGAGTATATGTTAACACATCAAGGTTAATCCAATCAACACTATAATTCCAATTATCAATCAATTCCACAATCCCATTAATTAACCAATTATATAATTCAATATCCAACAAATTCTATAATTTCAATATCCCATCTATTTTAAAATTACATTAATTAATTTGAAAAATTAATTAATCAAATTAAATATTAAATTTGCAATTGTAAAAATTTATATTCTAAAATTATATAAACACAATTATAATTCAATAGTATCAAAATTTATATCGTAAAAACCCACCTCAATTTTATTGATGAGAATTTTACAAAAGGAAAATCCCCAAATTGAAGAAAAATTATCAAGATCACAATGTCATGATTGATCATAGACCAAATCCTAGAAAGAAGATCAAATTAAATAAGATACATGGGAACCTAGATCTAAAAAATATATAATAAGAAATAAATTAATCCTATTCATCTGAAAAGATATACGAGAGAGAGATAAACCAAAACAGAGAATAAGTCACTTACTAAAATATAGAATATCCTTTGAACATATCTCTAATCCATCAAGAATGAGGTTTTAGGAGCCTAATAACCAACATAGGGGATTAAAAATCCATAGTAATGAGTCTAGGTTCAAGTAGAGGTTATTGGGGATAAACACCATGTGTTTATGATTTTTTAAATAATTTTTTGGTGGATTAAAATACTGAATGCACCATTTCCAATAGGTGGCTCATGGTTTGTCAAAATGTGCTCCTTGTCCACAACCCTCTAATAATTGGGTGAAAATGTACCCTGATGTGGTCACACAATTTCATAAACCATGTGAGAACCCTGCAAAATCCTTCTATTTGAGGGTGAATAGTTTTCTAGGAAGGGAACACATTTTGGAAAAACCATGCGCTAACCATGAACTGCCCAAAAACCCTAAAAATCATATAAAATTTACATAAATGCACCCAATAAAATATTTATCCAATATATAATAAAAATAATGGTAAAATATTACCCGTATAATAGTATTACCCATTTCTTGAAAAGACCATAGACTTACATTTATTCATTATATAATAATCAAACTTTATTAGAAAAAATAATGCTTTTCTTGGGAACTATATCATTCTAAATGTTAATAATATTGGGAACTTTGTCCGTATTCTAATATATTCTTCACTAATATATATTTTTATAATTCATATAGACTTTAAAATAATTGAAAAAAATAAAACACAACACAATGTTAGTCTAATAATACCAAAGTCGTAGGTATGCTAGAAATACCCTAATATAATATACAATTACACTAAATAGTGGAAGAACGCCAGTTGGATACCATAAAGACACACATTTGGAGTCTTTATGGTCAATTTCAATATGTAAACCCAGCTATATCCACACTTAATGACCCATGCCTTAACTATAGACACATTCAAAATAATGTAGCAAAACCATTTCTTAAGGCCTAGCACAAATAATGAATCTAAATTTCCTTACAAGAGAAAGAAAATTAGTGATATATCACACTAATAATGATTTTCAGTTCCATAATAAAATTATAAGAATAATTAAATCCAATATTTTTATGTTTATTATTACATAAAATTTTCTAGAGATTTCCATCAATCATAAGATATAAAATCAATCTAGTGAGGATTATCCTTAACCCATTAAATATTTATCACATAGGTCAAGACCCATTCCAGATCTAATTCACACAATTAAAGGCCATTAAACTTGTTGATCTATCTATAAAAAATATCTATAATCATTAAACCCTGTTTAAAGTGTCTAATGAACTTCTAGAAGTCAATAACATAGCATCACATTTCGCTTTGATCAAATTCAGAACACATTCCCAAATACCAAACCCAAAACCCCAAGAAGACACATGAAAAAAACATGTACACACTTAAAATATGGTTTTATATCTAAAGAAACACCTAAATATTTTTTATAGGAATTTTTTCATATGACATCATGACATTATTCTAATCCATTTTTTTAAAATTATTAAATTTAAAAAATAGGCCCATGAAATTAGAGTTATAAAAAAAATGGCGAGAAGAGATAAAAAAGAGAAGGAACATAGGTCATACAATATCCATTACATTATTAACCTCATGACATAGACTATTCTCCTATCCACTAATATATTGCCTTCTAGGATCCCAAATATTGAAGAGGTGGAGGTGATAATCATAATAAAGTGGGGAATTGCATCTAAGGACTCAGCAGTAAAACAATAGGGAAGGGTAATGCTGTAAAAGAAAAATAATAACAATATTTTTTATATTTTTGGTGTATAATTCCAGGTCTAAGTGGTTCATGGTGTAGCATACCCCTAGGGAAAGACATTATAGCATGACCATAATTCTCATTGTGCAACCCTCACTTCCTGAGCAGAATTGGGAAATCCCCATCCAATCATTGAAACATGACTAATTACCTCAAATTTCATCTCTCCTCCTAGGTGTACCATGATTTTACTTCCCATGAGGATGTTTCATAGGGGAACCCTTTGGATGTGGCATGATACACCCCCTTGAGGATCACTAATGAAGCATTTCGTTGTGTTTTGGTGTTATTTTCCACTTATAGGAGAATATAATGCTATTAAACCCTTTAAATTTTTTCATTAAACCCCCACTAACCACAAATATAGTATATCATGTGTACAATGATCCCTAATGATGTCAAAAACCAATTAATCTCAATATGAGTCGCAATTCTCAAATTTCCTTTCACCACAAGGTAAAAAATTCAACATTCCTCTAGAATCACTAACCTATAATGACATGGGTTGTTACAAAAAACATCAATACTCTAGGGATAAACATTTTTCAATGACATGAGAATATAATTCATACTTGAATATGTCATATATTTATGTTAATTTTTCAAACAATTGATTATAATTTATTTTTACTATAATATATCATCATTCATAAACCAAATTTCTTAATAGTGAGGGTTTAAGGATTCAGAGTATCCTAACATGAAATTCCCTTGAATCCTTATATCGTGCAACATTACTAATCCTTAACTTCAATTACAGTCATTCCATATTTTCCAAATTTCTTTATTTGCTACCCATATGATTTTGTCATCCAAATATTTATTATCTCACCTACACAAGTGTACACATAAAAAAATTTAATTTTTTTAGATTTGACAACATTGAGTCATCAAATCATTGAATGTTTGGTGCCATCACAATCTAATAATGAAAAAGGGTCAGGTTGAGACCGAAAAGGGTTTTAGTTTGGTTCACTATTGAACCGATAAAAATCAAATTAAAAAATCCTAAAAAATATCTATGATGATCTTAATTGACTTCAAAACCATTACTATCTCAATCTATGTATAAAATACTACAACATTGACTATTCATGTATCCAAATAGATTTCTTAGGAAAAAATATATCTGTTTAATCATTGATAAAAATTTATATATACTAATATATAAATATAAAAACCTACCAAAATAAGTAATTAGGTATAATATATCTTATTAATTAAAATAATAAAATCATTATTAACTATAATATAATTATTACCACCCAACATATTCTCAAAAACCATTATTCCTTGGTTGGAAAATTTATCATTATCATTCTATATTGAACAAATATTAACCACTAGAAATTAGTTTGTTTACAAATACAATAGAAATACACAATAAACCATTTATTTATAATGTATCAAACCTAAACCCCCAATTATAGGTCTATAAGTGAGATCACGTAATACAATTTGATATCCCAAATTCCCTATGGCTTGAAATCCCATCCTAAGGGTCCATCGGCTATAATGCACACTATATTACCGAATAAACCTAGTAACTTAATCAGAACACAATTATATGATTTAAAACAAAGGTATCACATTTATACATTTCTACGATATTTTGGTTCATATTTTTAGAGAATTATCGAAAAAGTATATGACCCATAAAAAGATGGTACTAAAATTAAATTAGAAAATTAAAGGCTAAGTGTTTTCTGTTACAAGTGGTTTTACAAATGATTGAATGATTCAAACCTAAAATATCCACATCAATAAATTTTGAGAAGTAATTAGGAGTCTGGAAGGACAACATTGAAATCATCTCCATGATCACCATCATTGAAAAATAATCTGCAATGTAGTTGGATTCCCTTTGTCCATGTGAACCCTCCAATTGAGGTGGATAATAGCATGGATGAATTTGATTCATTATGGAAGAAACATCTATTGTACATCCTTGGTACAATACCCAATGACATTAATAGCTAGTGGAGAATCAGATTCAATCCATATGTAATTCATATTATAGTGTTCAACATGTTTTATAACATAGATAAAATCCCAGTGTTATGCTTCATAAGTAGCTTTACTTCCAATATAATGTGAGAAACATACTTTGAAAAAACCATAGTGGGCGTATAAGACACCACCACACCTCAAATGAACTGGTGCACTAAAGAAACACCATCAACATTCACCTTAATCCAGAATCTTTTCATGAGAATCTAGTTAATGAATCTCTTGGAAAATGGTATTTTTTCAATACTATGTATAGTAATCATCCAAAGTGTATTCAGGTCAACATAAAAGTTATTCATGAAAACTATTTGAGTGTGAGAGGTAGAAATAAATCCACATGAATATAAAGTATCTCTATATTAAAAATATATTATTAATTTTAAACAACACTTTATTTCTAGATATCTATGTGTGTCCAACACCTGAGGCCGTGAAGACTAGTATTAGGATATACACCTATTCTCTATGTGAAGAAGTTATAATGGATGTCTTAAGTTTATCCACCTTATTCTACCCACTTATTCACATTCCAAAGATATCGTGTATCGACCCCCATAACCCTGAGATGAAGGAATAATAATTAAATTTGTTTCATAGTTTATGTATCTCTAAATAATAGGTGGAAGGTAGAAGACATATAAATCCCAACACCCCTGGAATTATTCATGTGTGGGTATACATTTTCTCCAAATTTTATAGATGATAAGATCTATTATAGGATGAATTAAAGGCCTTATGAATTTTAGAATTCATGAAGGAGTGATGATACCTTCTTCACAGTTGATCATGTTCAAGTCCCCAGTACTAAACTATTTATTCATGTTTGATGTCCAAACAAGGGTATACCTATCCAAAAAGGTGTACCTATATAATTTAGAAGATAGATGAGGGGGAACACTCACAAAATTTCTAGGGCTAATAGAAAATAATTTAATAATGGATATGTGTTGTATATTGGGAGGGATAATAATTCTTTCTTTAACGGGTTTTTCAAGATAACGAGTGGTCCAAAATTTGGGGATAGAATACCTACACATTATCCATTTTAAACTATCCATATTGATATTTAAATATTTCTTAAGGGATGGATAATTGGATGATTATATATAATAAGTGTACCCATTCAGTAGGTTTTATTTTATCCTACTAGAGAGAAAATCAAAATAGGGGTATTTATATTTCAAAAGACTCCATGATAACTTAATGAGAAGGGAAAAATTAATGATCCTGAGGTCTTTTATACCAATTAATCCCAAATACGTTTGTTTAACACAATCCTTGCAAACCACCATGACATGTTTCCTTTCTTAAATAGACCATGTCCAGATGAAGTTTCAAATCAACCCATAGTGTTTTTTAATAAGGCTTATAGGACACCTATAGGGATATTGTGGGTAAAAAAATTAAGTTTATCACCGAGTTGAATAAAAAAACACTTCCCTCTTTAGACAAATATTTTACTTTTCACATAGCCATCTAATTAAGGATTCTCGAGAATGTTTTCTGATGGTGAAAATGTTTTAATTTACCCTAGAAAATGGGAACTACATTATAATTAAAATGAAGGGCTATATATTGAGACTAAGTGTCCTATAAACCCTACTCTTCCGTGTCACTAAGAATCCAATTATAAATACAATAAATTATTTTCTATTACTAATTATTTGTTAGGACACCTCCTTATAGTTATAAAATATGTCTTTGATTGTAGATAATGATTATTTGGAATAATTCCCAATAATAAGAATTTTGTCATTATAGAGAAGTTTATAGGGTATGAAATTACCTCTACTAGCCATAATATTTTTATAAATTCAAAATTTGACCATTCCATTAATGATTCTTCTTAAATAGTCTTCAATCAGGGTAATGAGAAGGCCTTCAAATAGATCACCTTGTACCACTCCCCTTGAGAATTGGAATAATCCTATAAGAGAACTGTTTATAAGAATGGATAGTGTTGCAGATCTCAGTGTAGAACTGATCATGATGACAAAGGAAGTATAGAATAAATCTCACCATTTCCATTGATAAAATTAATACACATCCATTAGAATAATGGAAAACATTTGAAAAAATGTTTGGAATAAAACAAATCTCAATAAGGGATATTAAAATAAAATAAACACATTAGTATATTTAAAAAACATAAAGACTCATAAGAATGTTTTTATTTTTTTCATAACAAATGTTGAGAAAAATAATCATTTACTCAAACATTAAAGTAAATTTATTGCCTAAATGTTTTCAAAAAAACATCCCACAACCATTATTAAATCTAACATCAAAGGCATGGGGGTTTCTTCAAGAAAATGAAAACATTACCTTAAAAAGACACCCTTTATCAAAATAAGTAATAAGATTTATTTAAATAATAAGCTAATATGGTTACCTTTTAAAATATAAAAATTTCCATAAAAACCCATTTTCAGTAATTGAATAACATTTAGGTTTCTCCCGACATCATCTTCATATCAGACTTACAGTGAAACTTATAGTGTAGTAACCTTCGTGTACATTTCAACTATGTCTCTTCTTGAGATAATATCATTACCAAATCCATTATTAAGACATATTCAACCCAATATTCATCATGAAAAATGTGAAAGGACCAAAAAATTAATCAAATTCATAAAATAATTCATTTAAATAATAAAACTCATATTAATTGTCATTTAATCCTTAAAAAATCCATTTCAATTATCTCATAAAATGAGGTGGGATTCAATTTCTTCTAAAAACATTTAAAATATAAAAAAACTAAAATATGAGAAAATTTTATTCCTTGAAAAAACATATAAAATATTATATTAATCATGATAATAAAATAAGGGATATTTTTTATTGGGAAAATAAGGTAGTGCAATAAAAGTCAAAAAGAGAATTTTTTTACACTTTCGTAAAAAAATCCAAAAAACAACTCAATTATAAAACATTGATAGGAATAATATTAAGTATCTATAAATAAAATAATAAGTGGTTAAATATTATATTTAATAATCATTTAATAATAAATAAAAAAATCCTTGAATGTTTTTAAAGAACATGGCTATGGATGGAAAAGTGTTTAGAAAAATTGAAAGATGGTTTTAAAGATAATTCCCCTCAGAATTTAGTAACATTAGAATCAAAAGAATAAAGAATGGGAGAACATGAAAGGGATTGTAAATCACATGACATTATAAAATTAATGATTAAAATAATTTATATTAAATTTTAGATATAATAAAAAAGGAAACATGTGGTGAAAATTATATAAGTATCAAAGAAAGTAAATTGAGTTGAGAAATGTCATACATCAATTACTGAAACATTTAATACATTAATAAAACTATGAATAATTAACACATATTAATAATTTATTTTATCAATAAATATTCAAATTTTTATTATATTATCATTATTCATTTTTTACTTTTTACCACGTTTTATTTCGTTACTAAGTCAGTAAAGTTTACATTAGATATTTTGGGGTTGTTTGGCGTATATCCTCAAAGTAACATTAGTGCATTTACCGTGGTCAAATGTATCATGGTTCCTTAATTTATATAATTTTAAATATTTTATAATTATCATTTCTATATTTTAAATATACTTTTAAAATAATCCATGTAATTTCATAATGAAAAATGAATTACATCATTTTAAGGAGGCGATAATCCACACATAAATATTAGGTACATTTACCATTTTTATAATGGATGAAAAGAAAATAATGATTATAATGTTTTAACTTTAAATAATAATAGTTATATTATAAAAATAATATTTTTAACTAAACGTATCTTTATGATCAAGCATGTATTCTGGAAATTAAAAAACAATCAGTTCGCTTCATGGAGGTGGTAGTCCCCACGCATACACGGGAGACATTATCGTTTTCTAGTGGATAAAATTGTAGGAATGTAGATAATATGGTATATAATAAAAATTATAATAATTTCATAAATATCATATATATTTATTAATACTATATTTATAACCATATATGTGAGTCGGTGATGAAAACCAAATAACATCCCTTCGTTGAGGCGGTAGTCCACTTGTATGCATGAGTAAAATTTTAGTTTCCTATAGGATGTAAAGGATGTAGAAAAAAGTTATTAATTAATAAAAATGACATTTGTATTTAATAAATATACTTATTTAGTTATTTAATTATGGTTCTAATATATTTCAAGTAGATATAAAAAGAAATAAACTTGAAATAATTTAGTTTATACATATACCTCCTCTTTGGATATATTTCTTTAGCTTACGCCTTAAGCCTTAGAGAGATGGTATTTTAGCGTGACTATGACCTCTAGTACCTGAGGAGTATATTTTGGGAGATATTTTTTAGATAATGGTCTTTTTATATTTCTTTAGGTGATTGTATAATTGAGGGTTCCCATTTATAAGTGAGGGGAGGGATCCTCTTGTAAATATTCAATATTTAAAAATAATATGAAGTAATTTTCACAATAATGTTTATAAAAGTAAACAGATTTATTATTTTTAATATTTTAATGTATAAATAAACTTAAGAAATTAATTTTTTACAAAAGTATGAGATATATGAAACCTTATCCCTTAATTTAACCCCACTCATTAACCCTTTTAACCCTAATCATAATGGAAAACTTTTAGCATGGTAATTATTCATTATTACTAAAAATGATATCTAAATAATTTAAAATTTCTAATATGATTATTACAAATAAGTAATGTATTTTATAATACACTATTTACATAATTTTTAAAAATCATTTTTAATATGTGTTCGAAAAACTCAATGAAAACCGTTTGTAGAAAAATTCCTTTTTGTGGGAACAAAAATGGTATTAAACAAAAACAAATATTAAATTTTATTCTGATTAATTATTTTAGATATTAACAAAAAAATAATTTTATATAACATTTAAATATATATAAAGGTTTATTCTACCTTTCAAGAAATCATTTTCGTTCAATCAACTAAAAAACATTATCTGTTAGATTAAAATTTAATACAAGTTCCAAAAAAATCTAACAAGGTTTTCTAAATTCAACATATTTATTTTAAATGATTTATTATAGTCTATATACCGATATTTTTTCAATAAAAGGTTTTCATTCATAACTATATCATATTTATTTCATAAACTTTTTTGTATTGTTAAATTCCATATTTTTCATTATTCACCCAAAAAATAACAATTTTGAAATAATTAAAAAATCACCCCAAGTTAATTTTAATATATTGATATCCAAAATAAATTTCATTTCATAAAATTCATAGTCTAAAATTAATAAATTTTACTTTAAAATAAAATCATATAATTCATCCAAAATAATTAAGTTTGAATAAAACCATTTTTCAATTTAGAAATTACTTAAAATTTCTATCATCAATACGATTGCATAAAATATAATAATTAATATTAAAAATATATTAAATTGATTTTATAAGTACAATATATGGGGTTTTTACATTCTTCCACCCTAAAATAAATTTAATCCTCATTATTTTATTTATTACTTAAACTAACTAGGATATTTTTACCTCATATCTTTTTCCTATTCCCACATTGTTTCTTCCATCATATGGTTCATCCATAAAACCTTAACCCATTTATTTTTCTTTGGTGTAATACCTACTATCTATGATCTATAATCAAAATTGTTTTTTTCTTATAGTAAATATTCCCTTCCAACCCAAATACCTCAATTCTCAAAACATGAGATTCATTAGTTCAACATTTCCTTACCAACAAAACATGAAACACAACATACCACTAAGATAAACTCAAAGTTAAGGATACTCAATGAGAAACTAGTAACACATTACCTTATAATTTCATAAGATAAAATAAACCATGGACTTAATTTTCCTTTCTTTCTAAATTACACAACACTATTACATGAAGTTGTTTTAAAAAAAATAAAATCTATTACCATGGAAAAAATATATTTCCACTATTTATCAACATAACTCTTATGCCTATTGAGAGATTCCCCAATATGGTGGTGAATCATCATTACATTTTTAATGACTTAATTTTTCAACCACATGACTTTGAAATATTCCAGATAATATTTTCTATGATTGGTACTAATTCAATGTAGGATGCTGGGGGCTATGGGGCCTTGCTTCTGTGATATTAAAAATAATAATTACTTTTGTCACACATATATAGTTTGAATTGAAATAAAACTAACTCTTAAACTGGGTATCGAATTATATTTCATGAGGGCTCAGTTGAGTTCAAGAACATCATATTTAACATTGGAGTGACCTAAGGTTGTTTGCGCCAGGAGTTTTAATTAGGGGAATTTATGTGGGATGGTATTGAAAGGGGAATTAATTGGTTTTAATTAATTAAAAAAATTCCTACCACCCCCAACCATAATTCACCCGCCACCCGAGGTAGAAGTGACTCCTCCTCCCCTCTCCTCCTCTCCCCTTTGGGGATGAATGAGAATGAGCCAAATTAATGAAGAAAGGTGGTACCGATCTCTATTATTGATGAAGATCATCATCAGACTAAGGAGGTACATGATCAAGGATTTATTCTAAATCCAAATCTTTGGATTTTCACCATAAAGGTTGGTGGATTTGAGTTTCGGTATCAATATCCTTCATTATGATTTTCTTTAAGATTGTAAATCCCAAATACAATGGCTATTTATACCTACTAGGAAGATTAGTGGGTTTTAGGGAACTACTGGATGAATCAGGTCATTTTACAGGTACTTTCTGACTGGAATTACTATATACATGACATGCAGTTTAGTGAAACATTCCATGTATCCCATTTTGTTTAGGGAAGATGAATTGTGGGGACTACATGACATGTACCAGGGTCACACGTCATGTAGTTCCCCAAAACATGTGACGTTGGGACTTTACATGGGTTTGATGTGTGAAACAACATGGATGTGTACTAACACATTGAAAAGGAACATGAACACGAGGTATAGTACACGAAAAGAGGAAAACTACATGGGTATGTGGCCTTTTAGCTGGAACACGCCGTGTAGAATATGATACATGGAATATAAGGGACATGGTTGACCGATCTGTGTAGAAGAGTAGCATGGATAGTATCCAGGTGAAGAGGGACATGGAATGTTCTGAATTTACACACCATGAATCCATACATGGTTTCTTAAACCGTGTAGATAGGATACACAGACATGTTCATTTGTAGGCTCACATTCCATGTGTGCCCCGATGCACAACGTGTACTCCAAGGATATTTTCTTGGGATATTTCATCTTCTATATCTTCTTCAATAGGATTTAGATTCAATCTTGTTAAAATTTTATCTTGAGATAGTTTCCATATGTAACTCAATGATGGCCTCCGTTATGGATTACGATATACAAGGTGGTATAAATCAAGAAAGATTATTTTGAAGCTGTGTGGAGCCGATGTTGGAGATTAGTGTTGTTTATGAAGTGAGATGTTGGGAATGGTACTCCCCGATATATTTAGGTTGTGGGTTTCCCTTATCTATGTACTTAGGTAGATATGGGACTCCACACATTTTGGGTGTTGTCTTGTTAACTTTGTGTAGTTTCCTCCGAGGTTGTTACTCCCCTGGAAGAATAGAGTCTGGGTTTCCCTATGATTTTTGTGAAGATGGATAGTTATCCCCTAGTATGTTAGGGTGTGGGCCCTCTATACTCGTTGGAGGGTAGAGTAGGTACCCCTTTATTAGAGTAGGGTGTAGGTCCTCTATCTGTAATTTTGGTACTCCTCTATTGTACTAGTGCATGTGTCCCCTATATATGACATATAGATTGAGTGGGAAATACCATACCATGTTAGGACATGGGTCTTCTATCCATGTAGTCAGTACTACCCTATCAATCTAGGGTGCGGGTCCACCATATGTGGTGTTTCGGTAGATTCGGTACTTCTTAGTCATTACAGGGAGTGGGTCCTCTAGCCTGGGGTGGGTACTTTCATTCAAAGTAGGGTGTGGGTCCCCCATAGTGAATTAGATGGAATATTCAATACTCCCCAATCCTACAAGTGTGTAGGTCCTCTAGAAAAAGAATGTAACTCCCCAATTGGGATAGGGTGTGGGTCCTTGATCCATGGAGTGGTACTCAACTATCATTCTAGGGTGCAAGTCCTCAGTTAAGAAGTACCAATCCCCCATCTCTGAGTAGAAATGGGGAGCAGGTCCTCCATTGTAGCTGGATCTCCTTCGACTATTGGATATAGTTATGAGGAGCGAGACCATACACTTGTTATGAATGATAACTATTAACGAGTTGGTTCTCCCTCGATGGATTTATTTGCGGGACACTCTATACAAGAGTGACACAAGTTTCAAGGGTTAGTTAAAAGCAGTACTACCTCGACTGCAGGGCAGTGGAATGGTGTGGGTCCCTTTTTTTATCTTATTAGAGAGGATACACATGATTCATAATCTGGAGCAGTTCTCCACCAAATCTATTCATTGTTTAGGGGCATGCCTCTTCACTTGTGTTTCTTTAGATTTCACTTGGAATAATGTAACAATAATAGGACCTATAGTGATGATGTCTAGAGTGGGAGATAACATGATGTTGCCGATGCATTATATTCTCTAGGATGTACCATTAAGAATGTTGGGGTTCTTCCTTATGGAGTGTATCTCTCAGAAAGGTGAAATATGGGATGGATGAGCTCATGGAGTGTGTCCTCCTGGTTTTATGTGTCATGTTTGGATCCTAGGGTGTAAATCCTATTGTTGGAAATTAGGTTGGAATCCCACAATACGTGGAATCTAAAACGAGTGTAACTGGGTGATTTTTGGGAGTCCTTGTGATGTTGTCAAATTTTGGAATTGACACCCCTTAAAGATAGATTTGACTTGTCATGTACAACTGAGGATGGTTCAAGATGGAGTTTCTCTATCGATTAGTGTTACCTATGGCTTGTTCTGGTGGACTGTTTCTTTTATTTGGTCCCTTTTTATTTTGGGGTGCCTACAGATTATTTTTATACTCACCCCTTCACGAGCATTACCCACAAATATTTTGTGTCTTGTGCAGACCACAAGCCTTTTGACGGAGTCCACAGAGGACCTGAGGTATATAGAGCTTAGTGATCTAAACCAACTGAGGTGTTTACTGGAGTTGGGTTGTTGAGCTTTCTAGAAGTTGAAGTATCTAGTGATCCCCTCCTTTTGAGCATGTTGGAATCTATTACATTGTTCTTTGGTGGGAACTATTTTTTCATTATTTTATTATAAGTACTTATATTATAATATGGTTGTGAAATATAGATATATGCATTCATTTCCCACCTAGTGGTTTTTACATTTTAGATACTTGTGAGCTTGGAGATGTGTGCATGTGTACATGTACATAATAAATGCCTCCCTGTTAGTGATATGCCTAATCAGAACTAGTCTCCATCCCCTATCCTATTATAGGTGGGATGGGGGAGTTGTGGCTTAGGCTCCATCGAGAAGACTCGCAACAGAGTAGTATCCAAGGTGGTTGTACTTTGGGACCATAGTGTAGTGTTCTTGGTTTGAGTTTCATATAGATAGTGATATGATGTTTCGAGTTCGGATTTGAGGCCAGAGGTTCTTGTGCTGGTGTGATGGATAATGTATCAATTCAATAGGACTATGATAACCTAATTTTCAAATCAGAACATTAGGACACTGGTCAGAAGGAAATAAATGATACATGCATCATATAGGGCTTAGTGTTGGGTTTTCAAGTACTTCTTGAGTTAAATCACTAGATACTATCTTTGAACATGGTTCATCTTGATTCTATTTTAGGTGGCCTCTACGATTACATCTAGATAGGATTCTATAGCATGAATGCGATGAAAATATTCTCCTTGAAGAGGCCTTAGTTTCAGAAACTGATTATGAGGCGTTACCCACAGGGGGGGTCTACTGGTAGTTATACCACCTATTGAACAATTGGTTTTAATTTTTGTTCAGATTGTGGATGCGCACAGGATGAGTGAACTAAACAAGTTCGAGAGGAAGCTACCTCTAAAGTACTAGTGTGATCCAGAACCCCCTGCAGTAAATGACTGACTTGAGGTAGTCACACAAGTTTTCTTCTTACTGAGGACACCACCCATTCAACTGGTGGACTTAGCGGGGATCCTTCAACAGGGTTCAGCTAGGCCTGGTAGATTTTGGTGATGTTGTCTCATGATGATATGAAGTTTACTTGGGTAGAGTTAGAGTGACTCTTCAAGAAGGTTTTTTATGCAGCCGTATTGAGATTTTGGTGATGTTGTCTCATGATGATATGATGTTTACTGAGGATTAGTTCAACTGAAGGAGAGGCAGTGTTATTCTTGCAATGGATGAGGACATATCACAAGATATTGTCCAACCCATCATACTACTGAGAGGGAGTTAGCTGATGAAATTATATGGAAGAGTAATCAATTGGATCAAGGAGTTCCTTAAGGTGGAGGATGAGGAAGAGGTGGTGATACAGATACCAGAGGTGGAAGGACGTTTGAGGTGTTACTACCCCCACCCCCAGGTTGTCCGCACCAGGCTTAGGGTGATGGAGGACGTGGGTGAGTACAACTGCAGGCCATAGAGGCCATTGCCCCGGAGGCTATAAGGATTAATAGAGGATCATCTACTGTCTATATTTACATCTGAAGTAGCAATTTTTTGACAATGTTGTGGGTAATATTTTCTTTTCAATTCTGTTCAAGGTTTAACTAGGGCGACACGAGGCATCAGTAGAACCCTATGCAGGTATTCGCGACTATGGGACCAGTAAAACCCAATGTTTATTTGGGAATCCCTATGTTTTTCATCAATAGATTGGGGTGTTCAACATCAAAATTGAATGAAAAAAACTTTAGGAGGCTGTTGTATAGTCTATCTAGGGGTTGATGTGAACTGTGGGGTTCTGTTAGTATCTCTATTAGGTTGGTGAGGTGGTGTACTATAAGACCCTATTAATAAAGATGTATTGTTGTTATTGGGGGTTTCCAACCTGTCATAGCTAAGGATAAATGTGACCTTCTGTTACATGATTTTATCCTTGTAGAAGCTTCACATGAGAGTGGTTTGACCTTCATGGTTCCTCTGTATGCAGTCTTTTAAGAAGTACAAGTATCCTTTGTGAGCTTGCTAGTGTGGGAGTCCAGTGGGGAGCTTAGTTTCTTCCCTAATGCGTAAGTTTTCACTTTTTGGGGACGAAAATATTTAAGGTGGGGATAATGTAATAACTCAGTTTCTAATTTATAAGAATTTTAAATATTCTAGAAAATATTTCTGAAGTCGGGTGTTGCATCAGCATATGAAGTCAGTGCTCAGGGAGACTGTATGCGTTCATTTTAAAAATATAATTGTTTATTTTATGTGAACATAGTTTATTTTAAAACAATACTAACTCCCATATAGATTCTTATATATTATTTATGAAGGTATGATAGGGTTTAAAAAATTGTGATTACTCTAGGCATGACCAAAGTTCGTATGTGCCGGGAGTTTCGATCAGGGGTGTTTTGGTGATGTGGAGTTGAAAGAGAGATTAATTGGCCTAAATTAATGATAACAAATTACTCTCAATAATTATAAGGCAAATGGAACCCCAAGGAGGGGATAATAATCCTCCACTATCATCTTCTCCCCTTCGGTGATGAAATAAATGATCCAAATCGATGAAGAAAGGCGCAGCTGATCTCCGGTTTTGATAAAGATCATCATCATATCATGGAGCAGTGTGATCCAGGCATCATTCTACATCCAAATCTTAAAATTTACTCCATAAAGGTCTAAATATTTGATATTTGGTCTCGATTCTTTTAGTTATGCATTTTTTAAGGTTCCTGATCCCAATACAATTGCTATTGATCCCTACTAGGCAGATCTTTGGGTTTTGGGGAAGAATAGGATAAATCACACTGTTTTGTAGGTAATTAAAGACTAGAATTACCATTTACATGGTTTTTAGTTTAGTGAAACACACTATGAAACCCTTCATATTCAGGGAAGATGGACTTTGGGGACTATACACCGTGTACTGGGGTTACACACCATGTAGTTCCCCAAATCGTATGACCACTGGTCATGGAATGGGTTAGACATGAAAAACTATATGACCATTTACTATGAAATGGATATGGTACATAAAGATGAGGTCTGGTAAATGGAAATGGAAAAACTATATGGGAAACATACCATTTATCCTGAACACACAATGTCTTATGGGATACACAATGTGTGAGGGACAAAGATGGATGTTTAGTGTAGAAGAGGAACACATACAGGGCTTGGGTGAAGAGGGAAATGGTGTGTACCACATTTACACATCTTGTATCCCTACATGGGTTTGTAAACCATGTAAAAAGGACACCTGACTATGTACTCGAGTGGGATCACATGATGTGTGTGCCCCGGTGCTTGATATGTACTCCTAGAATATTCTCCTGGGATCTTCCAGCTTCCATATATTCTTCTTTGGGATTCGTATTTTGGCTTGTGAATATCATATCCTAAGTGGGCATCCACATAAAATGTGATGATGTCTGATGTTACGACTTATAAGATAGTAGGTGGTGTAAATCGAGAAAGACGCTCGTAAATATGTGTTGAGAAGATGTTGGAGATCAGTGTTGTTCTGGAAGAGACATGTTGGGACTAGTACTTCCCTATATATTATGGGAACGAGTTTCCCTTATCTCCCTACTTAGGTAGATATGGGACTCCCCATGTTTTGGATGTGGGTTTGTTATGTTTGGGTAGTTTTCTCTGGGGCTGTTACTGCCTGGATGGATTAGGGTGCTGGTTTACCTACGATGTTCTTGAAGATGGACAATGCTTCTAGATTGGGTCAAGGCGCGAGCCCTCCATACTCATTGGAAGGTAGAGTAGGTACTCCCCTATCTGCCCAGGGTGCGGGTCCCCTATCTGTGGAGTCGGTACTCACCTATTTCACCAGGTCACTTGTCCTCTATATATGATGTATATATAGAGTGGGTACTTCCCTATTGTGTTAGGGTGTGTGTCCTCTATTGTAGGAGCCAGTACTCCCCTGTCGTTCTAGGGTGTGGGTCCTCCATATGTGTTGTTCCAAAATAGTCGTCATTCCTATTTCATTACATAGATTGGGTCTTCTGGCATGACATCAGTACTACCTTTTCATATTGGTGTGTGGGTCATACACAATGAATGAGCTATCAGAGTTTGTACTCCCCTTTCCTAATAGGGTGTGGGTTTTCTAGCCACTAAGGGGTACTCCCTTACTAGAGTAGGGTGTGGTTCCTTTATTCATAGAGTTTTACTCACCTGTTATTCTAGGGAGTTGTTCCTCACTTATAGAGAATTACTCCCCATTATCTATGTAGCAGTGGTTAGTGGGTCCTCCAATGGAGTTAGAGCTCCCTCATCTATTGAATATAGTTACAAGGATTGGGACCCTCCACTTGTTATGAATGATACCTAATTAGGATTTGTTCCTCCCGCGATGGATTGAAGTGTGGGGAACTCCACACATGATCGACATAGGTTTTAACGGTCATTTAGGACCAGTATTCCCTTGACTAGGGGGTAGTTTCAAGGTGTAGGTCTATCTATTATCTCTTTTTAGAGAGGATGCACATGGTGCATAACCTGGAGTAGTAATCCTTATATTTTTTGTAGAGGTGAGGGTTGGGCCTCTTCACATAGGCTTCTTTAGATTGCACGAGGCATAAGGTAACAATGAAAGGACCAATAATGATTATGACTAGAGATGGACCTAGAAAGATGTTCCCGATGGAGCACTTTATCATAGACATACCATTAAGAATGATAGGGTCATTCCTGATGTAGTGAATTTCTAAGATGAGTTACATATGCGATGGCTGATCTCATGGAGTGTGTCCTCTTGGTTTTATGTGTTACCTTTAGAGCATCGAGTATAGATCTGGGTTTTTCCTATGAGGTTGTAACCTCATGAGACTTGGATTTGGAGACGAGCGTATCTTGGTTATTTGTGGGAATCCTTGTGGTGTTTTCACATGTCGGGGTTAACACCACTTGTAAACTAAGTAGAATTATCATGTACAACTATGGTTGGTTTGAGATGAAGTTTATCTTTATATTGGGGTTACCTTTAGCTTGGTCAAGTTGACTGTTTCCTTTCAGTTTCCCCCTTTTTTCTTTTGGGGGATTTGGGGCACCTACTGAGTATTTTTATACTCACCCTTGAATGGGATTTTCCCCCACATGTTTTTTGTCTTATGTAGATGACATGACTTTCGACGAAGTCCATGGAGGATCTGAGGTAGGAAGAGATTAGTGATCTAGACCAAATGAGGTGTTTATCAAAGATAGGATGAGGATACTTATGGTAGTTGTTGTTGATAGTGATCCCTCCTTCTAATAAGGTTAGACACTATTAAATTTTCATATGGTGGGTTTTTTTCACTTCATTCACTTTTCGTTCTTCTATTGTACTCTAGTTCTGGGATATAGATATATGCATGCATTGGCCAATTAGTTGTTTTTTATATTTTTTATCATTATGAGATTGGAGATGTGTGCATGTATACAAGTTCATATGCAATTCCTACCATGTTAGTGATAATTCTACTCAGCACTAGTCGCCAGCCTCTATCCTATTAGAGGAAATCATGGGGATTTGCGGTCTAGGCCCCTTTAGTTCGGGTCGTGAAATTTATTTTAACTATATCTTATACCAAAAATAGTACCTATATCTTTGTCTCACTAAATTCATACTTTCATTATTGAGTTAACAAAACCTTTTAGTATAATTAATCAAATGATTCTATCTATATAATATAGTAAAAATTGTTTTTATAAGAAAATTCCATTATTAGAAGATGTTATTCCAAGAATTCATGGAAATCCAAGGAGCAAGAAAGGTGAATATCATCCAAATTTAGATTTATATGATCATACTACCCATTATATTGAGTATGAAAAGATTCAGTAAATTTTAATTTAGTACCCAAAGACATCTAAAGCCCTTTCCAAAAATTTCATAAAAATATGTCTCAATGATCTGGAATAATAAGGAGTGAGAATCCATATAACCTAACTATCTATTTAATATAAATTACAGGAAGATGATATATATACATAAAATCATGAATAATATTAAATTTTTTAGATTTATTAAAACATTCAATAATATCTGAAATCATGCTATTACCTCAAGATGTCGTTGGTAATCACACCCAGAAGTCCATGGATATATTCTCCCATTTCCACTCAAGAAGTGACAATGGATGAAACATCCCATTTGATAGTTATTTAAAAACATTATTCTATCTAAATTTAAAACATTTCATTGTAATTTCAATAATATATTACCTCATTCATGCCCACTAATAATATCCCCAAATTTCTATAAATATTTTAATTCTTCTAGGATGAATAGAAAGTAGATATTAATGGGCCTCAGTCAATACTTTTTTCGCCAACTATTTTTTTCTATACATAACCTTTTTAAAACTTTATTTATGAAACAACACATATAAAAAATTACAATTATTATCCACATAAATATTTTATTATAACCAAAGAACTTTCATATATGTATGATTAATTATATCTAATGAAGATGATTTTACTAACACCAAAACCAATAGAAATGGAGTTTCTACCTGAAAACTCCCAGTCCAATATTTATTAAATAATCCACTGAAAGATTATATTTCAAATTTAGAACAGAAAACTACCATTCATATATTTATTAAATAATCCACTAAAGTATTATCTTTCAAATGTAGAATGGTTAACGATGAATTATCTTTTAGACTCAAGGAATCTTCAAACTTGTTTGATTTACATGTATGACAGTGAATTTTGTAATCATAATCCATTACCATCACCTACCATCTTCTTTTTCATTTTTTAGTTCTTTTCGAGTTAATATGCACTTAATTGTTTTATTTGTGTATATATTAAATTTCACCCTATATAAAAAATGAATCTGAATTTTCAAATTGAAAAATATTTTAGCAAGACAATGATTATGCATTGGATAATTTTTTTATAGAGTTTAATTTTATTGATTCATATGCAATTACTCGATCACCATGAATCAATGGAAACCCATGGTATATCAATGAAAAATAACTATAAATAAAAAAGTCACCATTTCTCGATGGTAAGCCTAATAATAGTGCATTAACCAATTTGGTTTCATTCAATTCTTGATAGTATTAATCACATTATTCTTTGTAGAATAATTTATCAATATTTCTAGTTAACTTGGGAATTGGTCTCAAAAAATAGAGAAGTCTTTTTAAAAAACAATATATAATAACCCACTAACTAATAAAACATTTAATATTTGTTTCATTTGTAAGTATTGGTTAGTGTTTCACCACTTTAGTTTTTGTATAATCAACTATTATGCCATCAAATGTTACAATGTTCCCAATAAAATAAATTTGATGTAAGTAAACTTCACATTTTCAAAAAATTCCCATACATGTTTTTGTATTTTAAGTTATTCAAAGAAAACCTTATATACATATAATTATATTATTAGATTTTATAATATACTAGAATTTCAACAATAAATATAAAAAGAAATTTATGCAAATCCTCATAGAATTCTCTATCCATAAGATGCATAAATATTTGAGGCGCAATTTGCGTCCAGAAATGCATAACCCAAAACGTTTAATGAACATACCTAATATTAATATTTTCCCTTATAATATCACCCTATTTACATTCAGCTATTGGTATCAAGATCTGTGGTTAATATTTGAAAATAATTAACACCCTAGCACAGATGAGATTATTCATCAAGATGAGTCAACATATACTTATTCTTATAAATAATGCTATTGAATTCTTTATAATCCTTAAAAATAATTTATTAACCATCATTTTTTTGAAATAAAAATAATTGCACCCCAACGTGAAGTTATATGGATGATAGAAAACTTATCCAGTAATTCTTATAAATAGTTTTTCAATTCTATAAGCTCCTATTAATGCATTATAAAAGGGGATTTGAAATTATATTAGCATAATGAACTAAGTAAATTGAAATTCGACATCCTATTTAGGATTAACACCATAAATTGTCATGAGCCGTCCTCGGGGCCCATGTCGTGACTACCCCAAGCCCACCTTCCATAGGCCAGGGGCTGGCGACTACACCAAAGGCATAAATTCCGATATCTGGGAAGGCATTGCCTTTATAAAAGAAAACAAAACACCACAGAGTACAAGAAGAAGTAAAACACTATGTACAAAGAGAAGTACTAAAAAGTAAATGGGCTAGAATACAAACCCAAAAGAAAGTTCAACTACAACTGAACAAGTACAACAGAAAAAGACAACAGCTGGAACAATGGAAGTGGCTCCTGGGACGTGCTCCTCGGATCCTACCTGAAGGGTAGGTACAGATGGCGTAGCTCCTGGATTGTCCACCATGGATCCTACCTGAAGGGTAGGTACAGATAGCCTCCACAACACTCTCACCCGTCAACCTCTTCCAAATGTCATCTCACCGTGAATTCCAACTCCAGATACTGACTCGTCGTGTAGTCCACCTCCGGGTACTGACTCGTCGTGTAGCCCACCTCCGGGTACCGTCCAGTCCTTGAATTCTCGGCCTTCGTCAGCACTGCCCGTCATCTGCAACCAACACAACGAGGTGTGGGCATAACCCGTGCAGGGTTGAGTATAATGATACTCAGTTGGGACCCCAAGACCCTCAAGGTCTCACTAAAACCAACAAGGATAACCACAAAGAAGATCTCAACATATAAACTCTACATAGGTATATGCCCATACATATACCAAAGTTATCAAGTAACCCATCTCAATCACGAGGAAACACAGGATCATAGACTCAGCTCAAACCAGGATTTTCATTATCGAAACTGTAACTGCTGAAAAGCCCCATCTCTGGAGTATATAGTGGTCCTGTCACAACTCCGAGGTACTTATCACTAATCCATGTATCTGAGGTACTCCTCCTGTCGAGTACCGCGGGTCTGCTTCCAAATATTGGGCGCTCCGTCCGCTGTGGGTCTGCCGCCAAATACCGGGCGCTCCCCCTAATAGCCTACAGAGGTACTCCTCCGGTCGAGTACCGCGGGTCTGCTGCTCACTACCAGGCGCTCCGTCCGCCATGGGTCCGCCGCCAAATACCGGGCGCTCCGTCCGCTGGGCTAGTCGACTAACTCCAAGTCGAGTCGGTCAAGCAGTCTTCAGGTCTCAGTCATCTACACGGTCTCCGTACTCCATATGCTCGTCTCCAGGAGGGACCGCTCCAAGAGCTACTGTTCAATACTCCAAGTATCACAATGTCCCACGAAGATGTATCTCAAAGGACCGCCTCGTCATAAGGGTCTCAACACAACAGACGGCTCGTCAATCGGACGCCCGGTCTGTAAGTTATTAGCCTTTTCGTCCCAGGGGCCCGGTTGGTTTCATTTGCGAACCAACCTGGCCGTATCTCTAATGTACCCCGAACTCCCATAGGGTATACTCATAGGGACCTTTTCAACATGTGATCACTAACGCTGCTGACGGTTCGTCAAACGGACGTCCAGTCTGAAAGATATCAGCTTTTCCGTTCCAGGGGCCCGGTTGGATTTCAGGTACAATCCAACCCGGCCATACTTCGACAGTGTCCAATCCTCGAGCAAAGAATGCCAAAAG
This sequence comes from Viscum album, assembly GCA_963277665.1. NCBI lineage: Eukaryota > Viridiplantae > Streptophyta > Magnoliopsida > Santalales > Viscaceae > Viscum > Viscum album. Next base: position 529,688,906 of record OY728150.1, read on the forward strand.
TTCCATCTCATCAAGAGGAATTAAACAAAGTCAACGACACGTCAATCGGACGTCTGAAGCTCATGATATAAGCGTTTCCGCTCCGAGGGCCCGGTTGGTTTTGTGTCCGAACCAACTCGGCCGAACCCAAAGTTCTCTGAAACCTTGAGTATAATATACCGAAACTACCGTCTCGATCCAAGGGTCTGATCTCCGCTGACGGTGCATCGATTGGATGTCTACAACTCATGATATGAGCGAAAACCCGTGAGGGGTCCGAAAACGGGAGGTCTGGGCCCGGACCGACCCGGCCCAACCCCCTTGGGTCGGCCCGAACCGGGTCGACCGGACCCGGGTTCGGGTCCGACCTAGCGGGGCATGACCCGACCCAGCCGGCACGGTCCGACCCGGTATGGGTGCGACCCGGCCTGGCGGTCCGGCCGGGTGCCTCGGCGCTGGCCGAGCGTGTAACACCCGAGACTTTTATGTTATATAAATCATCAAAGGAATATTTTTCTACACAACACTTGCTTGGCTTGCTTTACACGCAATCGCGACCTTCCTCAGTAGCTTTCGTCGTACGCAATACCGAGTTTCACTAAATAACAATATGCTATTAAAACTAGCCGTTATTAATAGTAATAACCACTTTTTGAAATTTTATAAATTTTATTTTTCAAAATGGACTTCATTTTTGGACTCAGAATATCAAATTTAGCTTAAGGTGAAATTTTGGTACTTTTCGGATAACTTTAATATTTTGATGAATAGTGAAAATTACTAAATTTTAATTAAAAACAACTTTTTTAATCAAAACATTTAATAGTGATAAATTATGAATTTGAGTGGTTTTAAAGTATATTTAGAATATATTTTTACCACTTAATATAATGTTGGTCATTGGACACAATGTTACAATTAAACAGAACATAAACAAGTGTCAATCTTTTGATAGTTATTATCTCTTAAAAACACGCTTTTTGTTTTGACAGCGGGAATTAATTTTAAATTAATTTCTGCCACTTCTGTGTTTTGAATTTAGAAAAATGGATTCCATATTTGGAATCAGGATGTTCAAATTGTGTAAATAGGTAACTTTTATTTTTAGACATTTTGAATAATTACTGCGGTAAATATTTTATTTACCATGGTTAAGGGTAAATCCGGTAAATAAGGGTTAAAAAATAATATTATAATAATATTAAATTACCCTAAAACGTGTCTTAAACCTATTGGTTGATACATGGTCGACCATGGGCATCTTTGGGTCGATTTTGGGACCCCATTGATCCACTTGTAAGTGATAATGACACTTTATTTTAATTAAGTTAAAATGAATACAAAAATGACACAAGCATATATCTTTTAGAAAAACAATTGTTACATAGGGTTATATATGTTGGATTTTAGATTATAAATATTCATTAGAAAGATACAAAGATTTCCTACATAATGGTATTTTATTTGTAATTTTTAGACTTTAAATAATTTAATTTATTGTTGACACAATGATGATGCAGTAATTATCTTATTAATGAAATATTGACATAATTGATGTTATAAACACCAAAATAAATGTAATTTAAGACTTTTTATGAATTCCACTAATTTTCTAGGTTACTTTGATATATTAGTGTTGATTTAATCAACTTGGTTCGAACATATAATTCTGTTATTACTTTCACAAAAATCATATATCAAATAGTGTCAAAATTGACACAAAATAGTTTTTAAATCAAATATTATATTATTAATTGTTATTGTATTCCTAAAAATCTAAGGTTCGGCCAAATTACTTAGATAAGGATATATATTTTAATAATAAACAATTTGGGGCTCGTTTGGCATGTTATAGTAAGTGTATTAACCATATAGTGAAAGAAAACAAAAAGACATGGTAAAAGTTAAATTATTTAACTTAGAGTTAAATCTAATTGATAAGGTTAAAATAATACCCTAAACTTGTCTAAATCCTATTGGTTGATAGGATTTCGACCCTTCCCCACTTTATCTTCGAAATTAGACCCTTTGGAACCATTATAAACCGATTTTGACTTTAATATAAAATAATATTTTGAGATATTCCTAAGGTGCCCCTCTCCTCCCTTATAAAAGGGCACCTCCTCCCCCTCCTCCTCACACCAATTTGAGCACTCAAGCTCGGCCAACCCCTGACATTTTCTCCTCTCCACTTCCCTAGAATAATCCTAGAGGTCCTGGTCTTCTCCAAAGACCAATCTTAGTTCCTTAAGTGGAGGATTCAAAGACGCGTTCCAAAGAAGAGGTAATATCCATTACCGATCTTTTCAATTTCTTTCTTCTTCAACTTCTTCTTCTTTAGTTGTTTCATGATGAAGTAATAACATCAGTATTACTTACATACTGATATGTTATTATAAATATGAAACAACCCTAATTCACCTTCTATCCATCCTACGGAAAAATGAAATCACCGCGCGTGCGTACGTACGGAATACCGTCTCCACGCCGTGGTGTAATCTATTTTTCCACCATCACTTTACAAGGATGGGTATAATGGTGTAATGAGTAGCTATTTATGATTATTATAAATTAATATTGATACTGAAATAATATATATATACTCCAATACATTTCCACGATCATAGGAACGATATCATCACTCGTGCGTACGTACGGAATACCGTCTCCACGATGTGATGCGACTCGTTCTACATGATCATCATTACATAGTAATTATATAAATGAATTGAATGAATAAATATGATATATGTTACACTAATACCATTCTGGATATAAGGTATCTATAACCTTGAAATAAGAATAAGAATTTATTCGGCAAAACACGCGTAAGAACAAAAGGCAATAAAGACCCGAGTAACAAGTAACAATGAAATATTACTAAAAAGAAGCTAAGAATATGACCATATATGATATAATATCAATATGTATGATTCTGTAATAAGTCAATAAAATTATTTAAACCATTATACAGGAGCTTCGGACACATACAAGGCAAATTGGACCTAAGGTAAGGGAAATATCACAATCTCATTTTTATCCGAGATTGTTTATTCGTAAGTATTTACTGGGGTGTATTTTATCATCCACGTCCATGTTTCATCAATATGTAATATTACTTCCATCCACCTACAATTGTTTAAATCCATTTTTACCCTTCGGCGAGTTTTTAGTAATATGTATGAAAGGAATCTTTTGTCGTTTTTCGTACGACGTACTTTTTGACTTTTCCGACAAAAGTAAGAAGAATGTTTTTTTTAACTTATACGGCATGAATGGATTTTTAAAACATTATTTCCAAGAAGCATCCTTTACAAGTTTTCAAGTTTATTTTTAATCAACTTCTTTTATTTTTAAGTTGTATGACATGTTATGAAAGGAAAAATGTTTTTGAAGAAGAAAGGATATTTTCCTCAAGAATGGAGTTCAAGTGTTTTATCAAAATTATTTTCCATCTAAGATAATAAAGGGTTATGTTTTTATCCCTATTATTAAATTGATTTGATCATGTTGTGATGGAATTATTTTAATGAATTCCTTTATCTTATATGAATTGTTTTATGATGTCATGTTGTTTAAGAATCCCATTTTTATTTAATGGGTTATGTGATGATGTAAGATTTATGATTATGTGGCACACATAAGAAAGGATTCATTATAAGATCGATGGGACCTATATATCCCTCCAATGCATTGGGTAAAGATTTTATATCTCATGAGATAGACATGGCTGGAACGGAAGGTTATTTCGGTTCAGTGATACAGGACAGAAACGAGGAGTGAACTCGGTTCAGAAAGGGACTTTGTCCACTAAGATAGTCTTGGCAATGAGTCATGACTAACAAGAAATGATTTTCCATGATTATGTGTGCATGCCACAAAGTTTCAAGTTTTATGTTATGATTATGGGGATCTCATTTTCACTTCTATGATTTATTCCATGTTAAGATATTATGATCTCTTTTGCAGGTTTTGATTTTCAAAAAGATATGATATGATTTTTATTTCCTTTATTTGCCCTTGCTGAGCATTTGAGCTCACCCTTTTATGTTTTCTTTTCCCCAGGTCAGGAAGATGGATATTAAGTAGAATATGCTAAAAGGGACCCTAGATATGATGAAATAAATGGGAGACACTGTAGAAGATTTATGAACCATTTGTTTATGTTTCCCAGTTTCTAAAGACACTATACCTATATGGTCCTTTGTGGTTTTGTCATATGTTGTAATAAGTATTCTTTAATTTTGAAGTATTAACAATGTATGTAAAGTATGGGTCGTTATAGTTGGTATCAGAGGAAAGGTATAGTCAACCTTTGGAAACTAGGATGTGAAAGCCTTAGTAAGAACCCTAAGGATAAGTCTAAGCATAGAACACAATCTTAGAAATGGCCATGAATAACCTAGGATAAGACCATAAGCATGAAAAAAATTTCTTGAATTATGTGGTTTCCTATTATAATTAGTGTTGCTCACACTATTCTTCTTGGTTTTAGTCAATGGCTGGAACTCGAAGGAACCGTGTTAATGCGGAATGCGATGGGCAATGAAATGATTGTCCCCCTGAGCAACCAAACGATATGGGAGCTGGAATGCAAAATCTTGTAGCCATGATCACACAACTTTCTCAAGCTATGAATCATGCAGGACTTCCAAACGAGCAAAGGAAGGAGAAACATTCTGTTGAATCCTTCATGAGGCAGCGTCCACCTTCTTTCAGTGGGTCTACTGATCCATTAGTTACTGAACAATGGATTAGTACAACTGAAAAGATATTTTCAGTTCTTCAATGTTCTGAACATGATAAAGTCATCCTAGCAGTGTATCGTTTGGAAGGAGATGCTGATCAATGGTGGAATCTTATTAAGAATACGAGGCAAAGGGATGAAATTGAGTCTATGGAATGGGACGAGTTCAAGAACTTATTTTTCAATAAGTACTTCCCTCGTATTCTCCGAACAAAGATGGAGAAAGAGTTCCTTGAACTGAAGCAAAGGGATGATGAATCTGTTAGTACCTATGAAGCAAATTTTACAACACTTGCCAGGTACGCTTCTGGTATTATTATCCAACCTGAGAGTAAGATCGATCGATTCTTTAGTGGCTTAAAACCAAGTCTTCGAAGGGCGTTAGCCATAAGGGACTTCAATAGCTACGAGGAAATCGTTCGATGTGCTCTCAAAGTCGAGATGGAGATTGGAGTAACCCATCAGTCACATGGGTTTGATAAGAAGATGAAGATGGAATTCGAAGGAAACTCTAAAGAGCACACTGAAAAGAAGATGAACTTTCCCTTATGCTCAAAGTGTGGAAAGAAACATGGAGGGAGTTGTCTTAAAGGGACAAGTAAATGTTTTAAATGTGGAAAGGAAGGTCATCGGGCATTTGAATTCCGTGATAATGGGAAGAAGATGTCTAATGACGCAAACAAAGGAAGGGATACACAGAATGAACCTACTACACTTCAATGTTTCAAGTGCTAGGAGATGGGGCAGTATGCCAATCAATGCCCAAATCCAAGGGTTGATGATGATGGTCGACGTCAACAAAATATTAAGGCTAAAGACAAAGGAAAGTCACATGCAATTTCTATCAGCGATGTGGAGTACGATAACGATGTGGTGAAAGGTACACTTACCATCCACTCTAAAGTAGCAAATGTTTTATTTGATTCTGGATCCACCCACTCTTTTATTTCTGAAGACTTTTCTAAGGGTATCACCGTATTACCTCAATAATTAGATGTTGAGTTAGCTGTGACAACACCTAATGGCACATCAATCGCATCAAAAGTTTATAATTCTTCTCCGATCAAAGTTTGTGGGAAAGTGCTTCCTGAAAATCTTGTGATCCTTCCTTTAGTGGAATTTGATGTGATTCTTGGCATGGATTGGCTTTCTCTACATGGAGCTCATATCAATTTCCAAAGAAGGGAAGTCACATTTCATATTCCAGATCAATCTACGACCGTCTATCAATGCAAGGATGAACATAACCTTCCAGTGGAAATTCCTTCCATCTTATGGGTCATGATTCCACTAAATGAAGGTTATTTATCTCAAATGGTTGGAGTGAAACTTACGATTAAGAATATGACCATTGTACGAGAGTTTGATGATGTCTTTCCGGAGGAATTACCAGGTCTTCCACCAAATCGTGAAGTTGAGTTTTCAATAGAACTCGTACCGGGTGCTTTGCCTATTTCAAAGACACCTTATAGAATGGCCCCAATTGAGTTGCAAGAATTGAAGAAGCAACTCCAAGAGAATCTTGATAAGGGATTCATACGCCCTAGTGCGTCACCTTGGGGAGCACCTGTTCTATTTGTTAAGAAGAAAGATGGATCAATGAGACTCTGCATTGATTATCGAGAACTTAACAAGATCACTATCAAGAACAAATATCCTCTCCCACGCATTGATGACTTGTTTGACCAACTACGCGGAGCTCAATACTTTTCCAAGATTGATCTTCGTTCAGGGTATCATCAATTAAGGGTCAAAAGGGAGGATATACCAAAGACGGCTTTCCGTACAAGGTATGGACACTATGAATTTATAGTGATGCCATTTGGTCTTACTAATGCCCCTGCTATCTTCATGGATCTAATGAATAGAGTCTTTAGAGACTATCTTGATCAATTTGTGGTAGTCTTTATAGACGATATTCTTGTCTATTCAAAGTGCAAGGAAGAACATGAAGATCACTTGAGAATTATATTGAAGACCCTGAGAAAGGAGAAGCATTATGCCAAATTTACCAAGTGTGAATTTTGGCTTCAAAAAGTTGCATTTTTGGGTCACATAATCTCAAAAGAGGGGATATCTGTGGATCCAGCAAAAACAGAGGTTTTCGAAAGATGGTCGAGACCAACAACAGTAACTGAGATCCGAAGTTTTCTTGGTTTGGCTGGATATTATCGACGTTTTGTAAAAGATTTTTCACGATTATCTAATCCAATCACCAAGTTGACTCGGAAAGGAGTTAAGTTTGTCTGGACAGAGGAATGTGAAGAGAATTTCAAGGAGTTGAAAAGAAGGTTATCCAGTGCACCTGTGCTCACACTGCCTTGTAGTGGAGAAAGGTTTGTGATCTACAGTGATGCATCCAAGAAGGGATTGGGGTTTGTTCTTATGCAAAATGATATGGTGATAGCTTATGCCTCACGACAGTTGAAAATCCATGAGCAAAATTACCCAACACATGATTTGGAGTTGGCTGCGGTAATCTTTGCATTAAAGATTTGGAGGCATTACCTTTATGGTGAAAGGTGTGATATTTATACTGATCATAAAAGTTTAAAGTATATTTTCACACAAAAGGAGTTGAATATGCGTCAAAGAAGATGGTTGGAGCTGATTAAGGATTATGATTGCTCAATCCATTACCACCCTGGGAAAGCAAACAAGGTGGCAGATGCATTAAGTCGACAAGACCATGCTAGTTTATCCATGATGAGGATCACAAAAGATCCAATATTTATGGATTTACAAAGGATGGATCTTGGAATTATAATGGAAGGGGAAAAATCTTATCTTTCTCAAATAAATGTTCAACCATCTATACATGTGAAGATTAAAGAGGCACAGAAAGAAGATGTCGGGTTACAAAAGAAGGTGAGAAATGTTCCTGAATTCAACCTTGATTGTGATGGGATAATAAAGTTCAGGAATCGGGTTTGTGTTCCTCCAATCCCCGAATTAAAGAAAGAGCTGCTGGATGAGGCTCATAGTTCATCATTCTCTATTCATCCTGGAAGCACGAAGATGTATAGGGACCTGAAAGAGTACTTCTGGAGGGATGGCATGAAAAGAGATGTTGCTGAATATGTCTCTCGATGCTTGGTTTGTCAACAAGTTAAAGCTGAGAGACAGAAGTCTAAGGGGATGTTACAACCATTACCCATACCCGAATGGAAATGGGAAAACATCACTATGGACTTTGTCACAGGACTTCCTAAAACATCCAAAGGCAATAATGCTATCTGGGTCGTAGTTGATCGTCTTACAAAGTCTGCACACTTCATTCCTATTAGAGAGGATTTCTCTCTAGATCAGCTTTCCAGGATATATGTAAAGGAAGTGGTAAGATTGCATGGAGTACCACATTCTATTATATCTGATCGGGATCCGAGATTTACCTCGAAGTTCTGGAGAAGTCTTCAGCATACTCTGGATACAGAGTTGAGTTTCAGCACTGCTTATCATCCCCAGACAGACGGTCAGTCTGAGAGAACAATTCAAACCCTAGAAGATATGTTGAGAGCTTGCTCTATGGATTTCAAATGAGGTTGGGATCAACACCTACCTTTGGTGGAATTTTCTTATAATAATAGCTTTCACTCCAGTATTCAGATGGATCCTTATGAAGCTCTCTATGGAAAGAAATGCAGGACTCCAACTTGCTAGGATGAAGTTGGGGAAAGAAAGCTATTAGGACCTGATCTCGTAGATGAAATGGCAGAAAAGGGCAGATCTATTCAACAACACATAAGAGCAGCTCAGAGTCGACAGAAAAGTTATGCCAACAACCAAAGAAAAGACCTAGAGTTTGAAGTGGGTGATAAAGTGTTCTTACGAATATCTCCCTGGAAGAGGGTTATGAGATTTGGAAAGAAGGGGAAGTTGAGCCCTAGATATATCAGTCCTTTCGAAATACTGGATCGTGTTGGGAAGGTAGCTTACCGATTGGCGCTTCCACCGAATCTCTCTCAAGTTCACGATGTGTTCCATGTATCTCTCCTGAGAAAGTACATACCTGATCCTTCACATGTACTCAGCTCAGAAGTTGTACCGCTGGAGCAAGATCTTTCTTATGAAGAACAGCCGATAGAGATTCTGGATCGTAGCGAAAAAGTTCTACGAAACAAGACCACTCGATTGGTGAAAGTTTTATGGAGGAACCACCAACTTGAAGAAGCTACTTGGGAGCTTGATGATATGATGAGGGAGAAGTATCCTCATCTGTTTGTTACAAAGTGACGAATTTCGAGGGCGAAATTCTTTTTGAGGGGGGTAGAATGTAACACCCGAGACTTTTATGTTATATAAATCATCAAAGGAATCTTTTTCTACACAACACTTGCTTGGCTTGCTTTACACGCAATCGCGACCTTCCTCGATAGCTTTCGTCGTACGCAATACCGAGTTTCACTAAATAACAATATGCTATTAAAACTAGCCGTTATGAATAGTAATAACCACTTTTTGAAATTTTATAAATTTTATTTTTCAAAATGGACTTCATTTTTGGACTCAGAATATCAAATTTAGCCTCAGGTGAAATTTTGGTACTTTTCGGATAACTTTAATATTTTGATGAATAGTGAAAATTACTAAATTTTAATTAAAAACAACTTTTTTAATCAAAACATTTAATAGTGATAAATTATGAATTTGAGTGGTTTTAAAGTATATTTAGAATATATTTTTACCACTTAATATAATGTTGGTCATTGGACACAATGTTACAATTAAACCGAACATAAACAAGTGTCAATCTTTTGATAGTTATTATCTCTTAAAAACACGCTTTTTGTTTTGACAGCGGGAATTAATTTTAAATTAATTTCTGCCACTTCTGTGTTTTGAATTTAGAAAAATGGATTCCATATTTGGAATCAGGATGTTCAAATTGTGTAAATAGGTAACTTTTATTTTTATACATTTTGAATAATTACTGCGGTAAATATTTTATTTACCATGGTTAAGGGTAAATCCGGTAAATAAGGGTTAAAAAATAATATTATAATAATATTAAATTACCCTAAAACGTGTCTTAAACCTATTGGTTGATACATGGTCGACCATGGGCATCTTTGGGTCGATTTTGGGACCCCATTGATCCACTTGTAAGTGATAATGACACTTTATTTTAATTAAGTTAAAATGAATACAAAAATGACACAAGCATATATCTTCTAGAAAAACAATTGTTACATAGGGTTATATATGTTGGATTTTAGATTATAAATATTAATTAGAAAGATACAAAGATTTCCTACATAATGGTATTTTATTTGTAATTTTTAGACTTTAAATAATTTAATTTATTTATGACACAATGATGATGCAGTAATTATCTTATTAATGAAATATTGACATAATTGATGTTATAAACACCAAAATAAATGTAATTTAAGACTTTTTATGAATTACACTAATATTCTAGGTTACTATGATATATTAGTGTTGAGTTAATCAACTTGGTTCGAACATATAATTCTGTTATGTCTTTCACAAAAATCATATATCAAATAGTGTCAAAATTGACACAAAATAGTTTTTAAATCAAATATTATATTATTAATTGTAATTGTATTCCTAAAAATCTAAGGTTCGGCCAAATGACTTAGATAAGGATATATATTTTAATAATAAACAATTTGGGGTTCTTTTGGCATGTTATAGTAAGTGTATTAACCATATAGTGAAAGAAAACAAAAAGACATGGTAAAAGTTAAATTATTTAACTTAGAGTTAAATCTAATTGATAAGGTTAAAATAATACCTTAAACTTGTCTAAATCCTATTGGTTGATAGGATTTCGACCCTTACCCACTTTATCTTCGAAATAAGACCCTTTGGAACCATTATAAACCGATTTTGACTTTAATATAAAATAATATTTTGAGATATTCCTAAGGTGCCCCTCTCCTCCCTTATAAAAGGGCTCCTCCTCCCCCTCCTCCTCACACCAATTTGAGCACTCAAGCTCGGCCAACCCCTGCCATTTTCTCCTCTCCACTTCCCTAGTATAATCCTAGAGGTCCTGGTCTTCTCCAAAGACCAATCTTAGTTCCTTAAGTGGGGGATTCAAAGAGGCGTTCCAAAGAAGAGGTAATATCCATTACCGATCTTTTCAATTTCTTTCTTCTTCGACTTCTTCTTCTTTAGTTGTTTCATGATGAAGTAATAACATCAGTATTACTTACATACTGATATGTTATTATAAATATGAAACAACCCTAATTCACCTTCTATCCATCCTACGGAAAAATGAAATCACCGCGCGTGCGTACGTACGGAATACCGTCTCCACGCCGTGGTGTAATCTATTTTTCCAACATCACTTTACAAGGATGGGTATAATGGTGTAATGAGTAACTATTTATGATTATTATAAAGTAATATTGATACTGAAATAATATATATATACTCCAATACATTTCCATGATCATAGGAACGATATCATCACTCGTGCGTACGTACGGAATACCGTCTCCACGATGTGATGCGACTCGTTCTACATGATCATCATTACATAGTAATTATATAAATGATTTGAATGAATAAATATGATATATGTTACACTAATAACATTATGGATATAAGGTATCTATAACCTTGAAATAAGAATAAGAATTTATTCGGCAAAACACGCGTAAGAACAAAAGGCAATAAAGACCCGAGTAACAAGTAACAATGAAATATTACTAACAAGAAGCTAAGAATATGACCATATATGATATCATATCAATATGTATGATTCTGGAATAAGTCAATAACATTATTTAAACCATTATACAGGAGCTTCAGACACATACAAGGCAAATTGGACCTAAGGTAAGGGAAATATCACAATCTCATTTTTATCCGAGATTATTTATTCGTAAGTATTTACTGGGGTGTATTTTATCATCCACGTCCATGTTTCATCAATATGTAATATTACATCCATCCACCTACAATTTTTTAAATCCATTTTTACCCTTCGGTGAGTTTTTAGTAATATGTATGAAAGGAATCTTTTGTCGTTTTTCGTACGAGGTACTTTTTGTCTTTTCCGACAAAAGTACGAAGAATGTTTTTTTAACTTATACGGCATGAATGGATTTTTAAAACATTATTTCCAAGAAGCTTCCTTTACAAGTTTTCAAGTTTATTTTTAATCAACTTCTTTTATTTTAAAGTTGTATGACATGTTATGAAAGGAAAAATGTTTTTGAAGAAGAAAGGATATTTTCCTCATGAATGGAGTTCAAGTGTTTTATCAAAATTATTTTCCATCTAAGATAATAAAGGGTTCTGTTTTTATCACTATTATTAAATTGATTTGATCATGTTGTGATGGAATTATTTTTATGAATTCCTTTATCTTATATGAATTGTTTTATGATGTCATGTTGTTTAAGAATCCCATTTTTATTACATGGGTTATGTGATGATGTAAGATTTATGATTATGTGGCACACATAAGAAAGGATTCATTATAAGATGGGTGGGACCTATATCTCCCTCCAATGCATTGGGTAAAGATTTTATATCTCATGAGATAGACATGGCTGGAATGGAAGGTTATTTCGGTTCAGTGATACAGGACAGAAACGAGGAGTGAACTCGGTTCAGAAAGGGACTTTGTCCACTAAGATAGTCTTGGCAATGAGTCATGACTAACAAGAAATGATTTTCCATGATTATGTGTGCATGCCACAAAGTTTCAAGTTTTATTTTATGATTATGGGGATCTCATTTTCACTTCTATGATTTATTCCATGTTAAGATATTATTATCTCTTTTGCAGGTTTTGATTTTCAAAAAGATATGATATGATTTTTATTTCCTTTATTTGCCCTTGCTGAGCATTTGAGCTCACCCTTTTATGTTTTCTTTTCCCCAGGTCAGGAAGATGGATATTAAGTAGAATATGCTAAAAGGGACCCTAGATATGATGAAATAAATGGGAGACACTGTAGAAGATTTATGAACCAGTTGTTTATGTTTCCCTGTTTCTAAAGACACTATACCTATACGGTCCTTTGTGGTTTTGTCATATGTTGTAATAAGTGTGCTTCAATTTTGAAGTATTAACAATGTATGTAAAGTATGGGTCGTTATAGAGCGGCCTCGCCAATGATCCACGGCCCCCCCGTGCGGGGGCCACTCCGTGTCACCGGATGCGGTGCAAGGCCGCGTCCCTCGTTCCCTGGTTCCGCGCAGCTGCGAAACCCTGCTCGCCGCTGCGACTTCAGCCGCGGAGGATTCTTCTGGCGGTGCTCCGGGCGTCGCCGCGCCGACGTGGCACCCCGACGGGGGCTTCCGCGGACCACTGGACGTGCTCCGGTGGTCCGATTCACCTGCGGTCCTCGCCAGAGATCATCTCGGGACCCGAACATCACTGAAAAGCCTTCAAAATGCCTTCGCGGCTTCGTTTGTCATTTTCCGGCGCGACGCGATGACGCCGTGGCTTGTTTAACTTCATCGGCGCGGCACGACGGCGCTGCACTTCTTAACCCATACTCATAATTTCCGCGCGGTGCAACGGCACCGCGCCGCCTTTCACGTGCCGCTACAAATTCAATCAACATGGGGGGAGGAGGGTCGACTGTGTTCGTGCGGTCCGACCTCCTCCCATTATAATGATAGCAAGCGGTCATCTAATAGAAGTCGACGTATGACAAAGAAATAATTCTCGGGCAAAAACAATAATCCTCAACATCAATCCGTAGGAAAGAAAGATCCACAGATCAACCTGGAATTGGTTGGTCTGCGCTCGTCGTTCTTTTCTCAAAAGAAAAGAGAACACCAAATAAATTCCCCTACCTGGATATTTGACGTCGCACGTCGGGTGTTGCCGAGAACGACATTGTGGGGTCGGACGTTGATTCCGTGGACGTCGGGGTGCGTCCGAGGAGAAAACTAAATCTCCTCACTTGTTTCTATGATAAAGAAATAAGGTACGTTATCGTTGGCGATGATCACCACAATCGGCGACTTCTCCCTTGTCTTGGAGGAATATGAAGACGGAAGAATCCGGGTTGCCGAGTCTTCTAAGTCGAAGTGTCGATGTTCTTCATCGGAGAAGAACTGTTCTTCATGTTCTTCAACATGGAAGATGAAGTTCTTCAATGTATAGAACTATCCCTCTCGCAATTCTCCACAGCAAAAACCAAACTGAAATAAAATAAGGATTTTCCTTATTTTATTTACTTATGCAAACATTTTCAAAAACTCAAAATTCAAAACACATAACTCACTTAATTAAGTTAACGTGTTGGCTTTGAATTAAAGTGGGGAGAGGGAAAGTCACCCTAATCAATGGTGAGTGTTTAAGGGTTACACACTTAAGAGGGAGTTTTAAGAAGAGAGAAATAAAGTTGTGACACAACTTTATTTCACTTAACACTTAAACCTCTTAGTAAAGAAATAAAATAAAATTGTAAAACAATTATTTTTATTCCTCACATTTTTAACAACTCCCCCTGAGTAAACGCACCTTTAGAAAAGGTGCTCCTAAGAAATTACCGGTGCTGCAGTTTCATCGGTGCCCTCGAATTTCAATTCCGAGCACCGGTTCAAATGTTAGAAAAACCCACTCATTCGTTCACTGAACGTACCCGAGCCAAACCTCGGAAAATGATTCTGGGCACACTGGGCCTCGGAATCAGGCACCGTTAGAAACTGCGTTCTTGTAAAATTTCAAAGAAAATTAAGAAAAAAATTTCCTTTAAATTTCCGGTTCTTTACATAAATATCCTCAAGAAATATATCTCAAAAATAATTTTCTATAGGTATAACACTAATCTAAATAATTAAATTAATTTCAATGGAATGTTCATGTTAACATTCACCCTTGTTTTTAAATAATTTCTCAAAATCTTTATATGTTATCATACGTATGATCTCATTCCTAATACACATTGAAACACACTTTTTATATTGAATATAACTTATTTACCTATAATGAAATTTATAGAATGATTAGTTGTTAGCCTATACATACCCAAAATGAAATCAAACTATATAAAGGTTAAGATAATATGATTTTAAGGGAAATACATTATACTTATGATTACGGAGAGGTTATCATAAATTTATTTTATTAAATTAATTCAACTATGAGTTTTTATCTAATTTTATATATCTATTATATGAGGTGATATTTACATTTTACTAGAAACATACAAAAAAAAATAAAAATAAAAGAATGTGTAGACCCTAAATCAAACAAGACATTGGAATAATCGGAATAAACATATAATGTACCGATCACTACTTCTATTGATGCTCCAACATTTATCAAGGTATTAGAAAATGGATTTTTTACACCCTTTTTCTCATGGTTTTGATGATCTCCATCATTTAATATTTTCTTAGAACATTTATCAACATCACGTCCCATTTCATTTGAATTAAAATATGTTATTATTAGGCCATCATAACGGGTGTGACAATTAATAATTCCCTTTTGTTTTAAATCATGATCCATATTTCCTTTCTTAGGGTATTAGTAACACTTTCTAGACATTATTAGAAATTCTATAGAATAAATCTTACAATATTTATCATAAATGGGAATTTTAATTTTCATACCATTAATTTTCTTAGATGAATGAATCCCCATTTTTTCCACTTGATTAAATTCTTCTCCCTGTTTATATAAAAACAGTTCAACTTTCCCTACTCACAACATCAAATAATTTTGTCTAAAATTCCAATATCTAGACAAACCAAATACCTTTATAAATTTTGCTTCAATCCAGAGTAAAACCAATCAATTCTACTATCACCGAAATGAATAAAATTTGGTGAATACCTATAAACACTATCAAAATTTTCTTCATTGGAAATAAATTAGTCCTCATTTTTATACTTTAATTCAAATAATTTATTTTATCTTATAATCCAAATAAATTTAATCAAATATTTCCAAAGGAAAATATCCTTAAATGTTGTCCACTCTATAATGTTCATCTCAACCTTCCCATTTGTATTATTTTCAAGTGGCCACCATAGGAAATTTTAAATATCAAAATGATAAATTCAAAGAGTTTCCTTCTAATTATTTAAACATCCCAACAAATTGAATACATTTTCCAAGGAATTGACCAATAATTCAGTTGAAAAAGGTCATAAGGATCATCCAAAATATAGAGTGTGCTATTTCATGTAGTGATATACTATAAAAATACCACTCTATAAAGAACTAAGTCACTCTATTAAATAGGTAACACCATTAATTACTTGTATGAACTAATTTTACATAGCCATAATCTACTCTATTTCAATTCCAAGTATTCCAAGTTGCTATATTTATTCTATATAAGAACATTATAAATTAACATTATTTGGATGATGTAAAATGGAAATCCTCATATTATATCTCCAGATAATATAACCATAAATTAGAATATCTAAAAAATGTTATTTAACCTCAATATCACATCTACAAATATCTATACATTTTCTTTGATTCAAACTATTAAACACCATAAATTAATAAACCACAATTAAATGATTTATAAAAAATAAGTCAATTTCATACAATTATAATATATATTAGGTTTATATTTTTAGATAATTATATAAACAATTTCAAAAAATATATATATATTTCTATACAGTGTACATTTTCTCATAAAATAGGTTCATATATTTACAATATATTTTAATTCATGTAAATTTTACTTTATTCAATAAATGTCACCATTTACCCAACAACATTACTTCACACATATTAGACCCATAGGAAGTATTTAAAAATATTAGATGATAAGAAAATACCATTAAAGGATATAAAAATAAAATAAACCCATTTGTCCATTTGAAAATCATGAAAACCCTTAATAACGTTTTCTTTTTTTATGTAATACACATTGAGATCACATAATCATCTATTTACAAAAAAGAGACATTATTCCCAAAAGTTTTAACAATAACTTATAATAATAATGGAAAAAATGAAAAATCAAAATCATTGGGGTTTCAAGAAATATATGAAAAAATTTCCTTAAAAACACACCATCTATCAGAATAAATTGTAACCTTTATTTAAATTATATTCTCATCCAATTACCTTATAAAAAATAATTTACACTATTTAGAAGTATATAAAAACATGCATGTACCTTAGGAAATCATATTCACATAACTCTTTTTTATCACACTTGCAATGGAATAACTATCATGATTAATTTCATTATGTATCTTCTCAATAACACACCATTACCCAATGCATTGGAAGGTTATAAGAAACCAAAAAGAATATTAAATATTTTACAAGAAAAATAATAATAATTAAACACATAAAATATTACTTATCCATCAGAACATTCATAAATTTTTTATTTAATCCCATAAGAAAAATCACATTCAATTATCCCATAAACTAAGAAGAAAAATCATTTTCTTTTGAAAACATTTAAAATATAAAAATTCATTAATAATATGAAGTTATATTTTTTGAAAAAATTATATAAATAATTCTAGTAATCATGAATAAAAATAATATCTATGATGGAGAGAAAGGTGGTCTTGTTCTAATTGTTAAAAGATACATTATTTTTACACTTTTGTAAAGATTGTAAAAAATAACCCATAAGTTAAACTTTTAAAAGATTAATTTTTAAGCATATGTAAAGAAATATTTTTTTATTAAATTAAATTTACTAATTTATCAATTAAAAATCACAACATTCTTGAAATATTTGAAGAACAAGAATATGGGGGGAAAGAGTACAAACTATTGAAACAAGGTTTTAAAGATAAATCATTTACTACTTCTGTAACTTTTAAATCAAAATAATATATAAGAGTAGAACATGAAATGGATTATAAAATACATAAATATTTATATTTATATGGTATTTTACACACCATTTAAAAAGAAACATGTAGTGAAAATGGCCTAAGTCTCAAAGAAAAGAGATTGTAATGAGAAATACCTTACCTTAAGTTTCAAATCATTTCATACATTCTATAACCTATGAATAATAAGATTATATTAATAACTTAATTTATTATAAATAATTTATTTTAATTTAATTAATTAATTTATTTATTTATTTTATTTATTACAATATTTTATTCAATTAATAAATCGGTTAAGTTAACGTTGGATGTTTTAGGGTCATTTAGTTTATAACCACAAAATAACATTGGTAAATATAAATGGAAAATAGTTTCATGAACTATAATTATTTTATAATTATCATGTTTATATATTCAATACACATTTAAAACAACACATTTAAGGTTCTCATAATAAACTAATAACATCATTTTTTGGTGACGACAGCTTACACGTACACATAAGTGATATTTATGTTTTTCTAATAGATGAAAGATAAATAATATAGATAAGTGTTTAAATTTATATAATATTAATGATATTATATAAAACATATTTATTTCTAAAATTAATCCTTATGACCAACCATTTAACGTGGAAATGAAAATCGAATCACATCACTTCATCGAGGTGCTAGTGCACACATATACACGAGCGAATTTATCATTTTCCAAAAGAATACAGATAAGGTAGATAATATCTTTCATTAAATAATGATAATAATTTCATAAATATCATATAAATTATTTAATACCATATTTATAAACATCTATTATATGTGGTGAATAAAAATGAAATACAATGCTTTGTAGAGTTGTTTGTCCACAAGTATACACAAACAGAATTTTGAAATCACATATGATGGAAAGGAAGTTGAAAATAGTTTTCCTGTAATCAAGATATTATTTTAGTTTAGTTAATATACTTATTCAATTATGTTATGTTAATTTTTATATTATTTAAGGAGTTATAATGATAAATAATCATGAAAGAACGCGATTAAGACTTATACCTCATCCTTGGAAATCATCCATTGGATTGTACTTTAAGCATTCAAGGATTTATCTATTGTAGTTACTATAACCTATAGGATGAAGGGAGGATATTTGGTTATCTATTTGGGTATATATTGGTCAATATATAGTACACAACATTCAAACACAATTGAGAAGAAGAGGCAACCTTTATAAGTGAGGAGAGGGGAACTCTTATAAATATTCAATGTTTTTAAACAGTATAAAGCCTTTTTCATGGGAAAGTGGCTCGAAGAAATAAAAAATTAAAAGTTTATATATTTAAATTTTGAAATATTTTCAAATAATAAAATTTATTACAGTTTAAGTGATTTTTAAAATATTATCTCCTCATTTAACACCCACCCCCAATTCACCCTTTTAACTATTACTATGATTAAAAACATTTTCCATTGCTATTATTCATTATTCTAAAAAATAGAAATTAATATAATTAAGAAATTTCTTATTTTGAATCCAAATATGGAATCCAATTTACAGTATTCAATTTCCACAATTGGTAAAAACGATTATAATTCTTAAAAAAAATGTAAAATCTTTTTTAGAAGAAAGCTTTTTTATGAATAAAAATGATTTGACATAAAAATAAAGTTTGAATTTGATACAAAATAGTTATTTTGGTTTATTATTAAAAAGGATTATTATTATAAATTTATATCTAAAAAAAATAATGGAACCATACAACCACTCAATTAAATTCAAAGAACCAAACATACATCTTTATTAGATTAAAATATAAATTTGGTTCCAAAATTTGAATCTTGGATTTCCAAATTCAACCTAATATTTTTAAATGATATATTTTAATAAATAGAAAACAACTTGTCTAAGTTAATGGTTTAATTAATTTTTATGTGATTATTATATCATATTTATATAATTAATGTTATGGTATCTATAAAATCAACATTTCCAATATTAATACAAAAACAAACTATTTTAGAAATATATAAAAAATAACATTAGGATAATTTTAATATAATTATATCTAAAAAAAATTGAATTTCATAAAATTAAAATTATAAAAAAACTACTTTTAAATAATATTAAATAATTCATGGATAACAATTTAGTGAGAATAATCCTGTTTAATTTTAAATACAATAACTCCTAAAATCATTATATTGAATATCAATCTATAATATATAATAAAAATATTATTAATCAATGAGTTTATTAACTAACAATATTACATGTGTTTTCATAGTACCCATATCTTCTATTGTAGTTTGTACAATACCTGAACTCACAACATTAGATGGTATAATATCTCTTCTAATATTATACAATTCCCTCACCACATCGTCATCTTCAAATCAACACCTCCTAGTGTTTTACATTTTATTCATTCCCTAATAAATCCATTCACTAACCCTTAATCTGTTCCACCCACATCCCTCATTGGATGTTACCCCATATTTCTTTGGCATGTCCTACTATGTGATGTATGTTATACCTTGTCCATCACTTGGAAAATCCACACTTGGAAATCCCTTCTTCCAACCCATCTATAGTATAATCCTCATATCCTTCCCCACTTTTTATGGAAAAACAAAACTATGGTTGATGTTAGATAACTAGTACATCTTATAAATAATAGAATATCGTTGACCAATCAATAGGCTGAACAATCATTAATAAACTACATACTAACAACATATAGGTTATTTAGTTTGATATGTAATAGGGATAATAGGAATTAAAGACTTGTGATTGAAAAAAATAATCATGAATAAAATTTATCATTATAAAACAGTTTTTGAATCACTAAATTAATTTTTTCAATTTATTCAAAGATTGAATTTAAATGAATTTGGGATTATATTTTATTTATAAATTTACAATTCAAATATATGTTACTTGGTAATAAGTTTTACCCATATACTAAATATAAAAAAAAGAATTTTAACACTAGATAATATGTTTATGGAATATATATTGGATTTTAGTGGGCCATGGAATGATCATTTACTACTGGTAGAATTGTTTCGTAATAACATTTATTATTCCTCCATGCATATGATACTTGAGAGTATTTTTATGTGTGACCATGTCATTCAACACTATATTTGTTTAATTATTTTGATATCGAAATTATTTTTCATGACATGATATGAAATATGATAATATATTTAAAAATAATTTGAAATGACATAAAGACTAATAAAAATAGATATAATTCTATCATTAATTTGAGTACGATCCCGTTAGAGTTTTAGGTTATATATCATGTTTCAATTTGTGTTTCACCTTGGTAGGTATGATGATAGTTTGTATATAGAATAAATTAATAACTTAGTTATTGTCCAATTTTAGGTTTTTGGCAGTTTTATAGAGATTTAATATTAGATAGATATCCCTCTTTAGGTAGAGTAGATTCATGATTTGTTCTATATATCTCTACACAAAATTATTATCAAAATACCTCTGATGCGATTAATTCGAGAAGTGTTTATATCAAGGAGGATATAAATTATGTAGAATATCTAATAGAAATTAAGGATTAAAAAAATAATTTCCTTCTTCTATGAGTTTCATTATTGCTAATTCATTGGAATCATGGTGGTGTATTAAAAATCACTTTAGTGAAAGATTTTTAAATGAATTAAAAAAAACTCAATTCTTTAATTTTATTAATTTTTATATATTTACTTAGTTGTATTTATATTATATTAACTATTTGAAATTTTAATTAATTATATTTCCCATTTTAGTTTTGTTTGAAAAATTTCAACGTTGATTTTTTTTAAAGTGGTGTGTAATATAGAGAACTATAGATTTAATGTTTCGAAGACTATAGAATTTGGTGAATTTTAGAATTTTTATTTTAAAAAAGTTTATTTTAAAAGTATCAAAATGAAATTTCAAAAATTCATTGGATTAAATATGAGATTTATATACTTGGGTGGTATTTTATAATTTTTAAAAAGAGTTTGATATTTTATTTATAAATGTATGTTTATGAAACCGACCTTAAATATTGCATATTCTGGTGATTTTAAACTAATATTAAAAGTATTATACTTTTAATGATATTTTTGATTTATAGTTTAATAGAATTAGTAAAAACTACTAAATTTTAAACCAATAAATTACAAGTTGTCACTTATACATAGTATCCATTTTTCCCATAAAAAAATCTTTAAAATAAACTATGATTTATTTTCATGAAAAATATTTAAAAATTCACATTGAATTCTTATTTTCTTTTACCAATCATTAAACTATGTTATTTTTTTAAACATGGGATGAGAAAAAATATATCCCCAATGGACATAAAATGAAAGAATTAAACTTCTAGTCCATGAAAACGTTTAATTTTTTTTTCTTTTTCATAATAAACATTGGGCTCAAAATAAGCATTTACTTACATAAGAAATAACCTTTTTTTGGCCAATTGTTTTATCATTTAAACATTTCATAAGAAATATTAAAGGAAAAATAAAACCATAAATTATTTTTTACAATCATGATAAAATCTTGAAATCATTTTCATACTATTATAATTTTCATCCTTAAAATATATCATATACTTTCCATTTAACGTAAACTTCATATCATACCATGTGAAACCATGAGATTTCTATAGAAAAATACCATAAATTCAAAAATCATATTGCTAACTTGGAGAATGTTTTTTGATATACATATATATAATGTAACTATCATGGCTACACATGAAATAACCCTCACGGTTATACTTGGAGTAACCATCACAATTATATTTTGAATAACCATCATAGTAAACTTCCAAAATAAAAATAACCAATGAATTAGATTCATATAACAGACCCACTATACTTAGGTTTATAATTAAACCACCCATTATCATGAACATTTTCCAAGAATAATAACATTATCATAAAACATGAATACTAGTATCATAAAAACATTCCTTGAGTAAAATGACATATTCAAAAAGAAAATTGATCAAATACAAATGAAAACATTTTCTTTGAGAATAAAAAAGTAATATAGTAAAGGAATAATAAAATAAAATATTAGTAATTAATTTGAGAAAATACACTCATTCCAAATAAGTTAAAAACATTTATTTAGTATTTTGTTCGAAAAAGTAACAAATTGCCTAATTTGTAAAATGAAAAAAATATTTATTTCAAAATGTTTTGTAAGAAATAAAACATCGGTAAAAATTAATTTATAAAATCATTGGGGAATAATAAAAACCATATTTGAAACTATTTTAGAAAACAATTCTATAGATATGGTATAAAAGGATAGGTTTAAGGAAAACATTTAAAGGAAATTGTTTTATAAAAGATAGTCTCTTACCTCGAGTTTATATCATCACATATATCCTTTAAAATATTGAATAATGAAATTTTATTATTTTTATAAAAGATAAATAAAATTTTTATATTTCATTATTCATTTTAAATTAATTTTCTAAATTTTTATAATTAAATTCACATCAGGCATTTTGATAATATTTTATACTTAAGTCCAAAATGTCCTCGGTAATTTATTTAGGGTCACAAAGGTCATTATTTTATCATATCCAAAATAATAATAATTATATAATTAATTTTTATATATATCTATCATACTTTTAAATCCACCTATTAAATGTGGTTATTAATGATGAACTATGTTATAATCATAGTGATGGTAGGCTATATGTATACATGAGTAGCGTTTCCATTTTTTAGTGATCTTTATTGAAAGAGGTTAAGTATCATTTTATATTTTTAAAATGATAATAATATTTTAATTTTAATGTTAATTATTTAAATAAATATATATAAATATCATCCATGTGTTGAGGTGATGAAAAATGAAACACATCACTCTATGGAGGTGTTAGTCTACACATACGTAGGAATGACGTTATCATTTTTCCGTGAATAGAAAGATAAGAGAATAAATGATATATTATCCATTTATAATGATACATATATCATTAATATCTTAGTTAAATATTAACTCTATCACTATAATCTTGTATTTAGATATGGTTATGGATGAGAAATTATAATGGTTCATGAGGCGGTGATCTGAAAATCACAAGAATGAGGAATTTTTTTCCCATTTGATGGAAATGGAGATTGATATAGGACATTAAAATATCATAAAAACGTCTTAGAATATACATTATATTGGATTTATAATTTTATCATGGTTGAATAAGGACTTGTGTATGTGAAACAAGAAACAAAAAAAACATGAAAATAAGAACTACACATTTTCTTTGGAAAACATACTTTTCTTGACCCCATAAAAACACTAAGATTGGTATTATACCTAAAAATATATGTAATTAGGGGAGGGATTCTAGGAAATTATTTTTATACGGATTTTTAGAACCCATATGGTTATGATGTGTGAATGTTTGAGAATGAGAGGTCTCCTTTTATAAGAGAGGGGAAGGGGACTCGTAGCATTTCTCAAAATATTAATTTAATTTAAATTAGTTTTCAATTCCAAAGGGATATAAATTGAGTTATTTAAAATATAATATTATCGGTCTAAATAACATCATCCAATAAATGCTATATAAGTTTGAAAATATTTATCCCCATATCATTTTTTTTAACCCTTACCTAACACCATTTAACTCTTATCCTGAAATCATGAATTTTTACTATATAACAGTTATTATAGTTATTATAAAATAAAAAATAATAATAAATTGATAATGGATGATATTTTTAATATTTCCATAATCAAATGTACGAAATAAATATTTTTAAGAATTTTATATCATTTAATAAAATATTATTTATTATAAAATATCTATAATGAAAATTTTAGAACTATTCATTACCTTCTCTTTATTAATATCAAGATGATGAATATATTCATTTCTCACATTATTTATCTCAAATTATATTAATTTTGATTTTATTTAATTTATTTTTATAAAAATTGAATTATTAATAAATCCACATTGTCCAAACATTTAAGGTAATCATTTCTTCCAAAGAAAATAAAAATAAACTTCCATGATGATTATGAATATATTATATTAAAAAAATAATATTTAGATTTGAATATATCCTCATAAAAACATCATATTAAAAATATTACATTTATTAAAATCGAGGGTGTGAAATGTTTGACATTTCGTTAGTTAAAATACTATAAATGTCATAATCTCATCAATGTGGCACCAAGAGATCATAAATTCAGCCCATAGGTGAATATGGTAGATATATACTCATCCAATAAGATAAATATTTGTTTTTGGGTCATTTTATCATTCTACTCATTCTATGTTTTGACCTAAATTAACTGATTTACCCTTTGCTATGGTAATAAAATTTCCACATTTACTATTCATATTGGCGAAAGATTAAAAGGAAAATATTTACTAAATTTGGGACCACTAATTCCAAATATAGAATCAATTTTAAAGAATTCAAAAAATATAATTTTTATAATTAGAGTTAAAATTAAATCCAAAAAAATGCAACGAAAAACAGTTTTTGAGAAAAATGCCATTTTTAAATATAAAATGTTTTTATATTAATTCATGTATAAAATCTATTTAAAACCCCATTATTGGATTAAATTAAATAATAATGAAATAATTTAAATTTAAAACTAATATAATAGACAATTAAACTTTTTAAATACATTAAAATAATATATGGTTTGAAATAAAATTCAATATTTATCACTATTCGTTTAAACATTAACCTTTTCAGAAAATTAGGAAAAATTAATTCTAAGATAATATTTATATTATGATTTTTTTTAAATTATAATTATTCCCGAAATTAATTATAATATTCATTTATTAAAATATTAATAATTCATTTATAAAGAAAACATATTATTTGAATAATAAAATGAATTTAATAATCATTATGTGGATATTTACAAATAATTTTTAAATGAATTTATATTGACTTGTAAATTTATATTTATTTCGTAAATATGTTATTACTATTCATAAATACCATATCAATGAATTTTTATAATGTTCACATTTAAATAATAATACTTATTTGTTTGTTTAAGCTCAATATTGTGTATATTATACGTATCAAACATAGTCTTTCTTTTTTAAAATATTCGGATGATCCATTTGGATTTGTTCAAAATAAAAAAATCAATAATTTTTTATGTAATTATGTTTATTAGTTTTTAGGTAAAATACATATTATGATTTATGTGAGATATATGTGGTCTCAATGACATGTAATATTTAAGCAAGAAAAGAGATGAGCATTTTGTTATGTTTATGGCATGTCAAATTTGTATTTTTTAAAATGAGAGTTATAATATAAAATGAATGGTGGAAATTATTTTAATCATGGAAATGAATTGATAGAAGAAATATGTTATTGTCCCCCATAATCTATTTTGTTCACAGAGATCATTTCTCCATTTTCTCAAATTTATTAAGTAATCTTATGAAGTAATTGTGGTGTGATGGGACTAATAAAGATGGATGAAATAGATATAAAGTTTCAATCAATTTTGATCTTTAGAAAATTATGTATTTTCTATCATTGTATTATTGGGATTGGTAACTTGAAATTCCTTTCACTTCATTAATCCTTGTAAGTCATCTATGATTTTTTTTATTCCAAGATTGATCGATAATTCATCATAATATTGAAAAAGGGTTATAATAGAAAATAAAAATTAGGGTTAGTGAATTTGAGAATGATTGATTAATTATTCTATATTAATTATTGAATTGAAAATGTCTTATGAAATAGTGGATTATTTCAGTGAATCACAAAATTATAATAGACCAGAACATGCACTCCCAAATTTGGTGTTAAAATAAAAAACATTACATTTCTGACATTGATTTCAATAAGGGGGACCAATGTTTTCCTTATAGAAATTGTAATACGATAAAGAAAATTTAAATCAGGTACATCTTAGAGGGTCTTTTAGGTTTAGAGATTTATGAAATTATTACCAAATCATATCTATATATACTCATAAACAACTCATTTATATTGATAAACATCATCTACCATTATACCCATCTTTTTTTATTTGACATTTCGTCATTAACATCATTATTTTGAATTCTATTATAGACATAATGATTTAATCCTCATTCTTGATAACATGTAGAGAACTAAACATAAGAAGGGGGAGATAAAATTTTAAAGAAGGGTGAACATAAGAATTAAAAATTGATTGAAATAAATGAACATAAGAGTACATAAATGTATAATGACATAACCTATGAGCATGAGGGAATCATAAAAGAACACATACACATAACTACATGGATCATAAAATATGAAAACATGGGAAAGGAAATAGTCATTAGACTCATTAATCATGCGCCGTGTGATATCTATCTTGATCTTAAAAATCATTATAATCCCATAAAAATCATTACAATTTTTTTTATACTATAACATCTTCCTTCATAACATTGGTTAAAAGCATAGAAAAATATCCGGAGCCGAGTTAAATCCATAGGAGAAACCCTGAGGTAAATCCATCCTTCTTTCCTCTCATGAAAAGTTTCATTACCCAATGCGTTGGAGAAATATATGGGTGCACCCCTTACATACAAAATAATGGTATCACCTAATACTATCTTGGTCACACTATAGTATAATATATAACAGGGTCATTTGGTGTTATCTGGGCCACCCCATTCGATATAATGTTCCATATCCAAAATATAATTAAAGTAAATTGAGCTTTCATCATAAAAATTATATAAATAAAAATTATTTATTTTATGAAAAAATTAACCCATGGAAAAGAAATGGGATTCATTTCCATATCATTGAATCATGACTAACCTGTGGAAGAGAAATGGGTTCCATAACAATCTCTTTGAAACATGATAAATATGTGGAAATTAAATGTGTTCCATAAAAATCTATTTGAAACAATATTAATAAATACGTAGAAATAATGAGGATGGTATAAAGTAAAAATATTCCCAGTGGAGAATAATTAACAATAAGGTTTTCTAAAATTTATTAATGTAAATACCTTTAAAATATTGCTAAAAACATTTTTATGATAATACAATTTTCATTTTGAAAAAAAAAATTAGAAAATAAAACATTTTTAAAATAATTTTATTTTTAAATAAACCTATTATAATATAGTGGATTATTTTAGAAATAATTTAAAATATGTCATTAGGAAAACATAATTTAATATTTGGAATACATTTCTTGAAACATTTTTGAATTTTTTTAGAAAACATGGTTTTCAATGAACACAGATTTCTGATATAAGAGATAAATTAAGTTGGATCTTCTTAAAAATATTTCTCAAACATTTTAATTAACAAATAGTAAAAATATTACAATTAATTTAATATATAATTAATATATATAGGTGAATATATTTCATGATAATTATAATATTTCCACATCATATACTTAATCATACACAGTCCCAATAAATGATGTGATTGTGACAAAAGACTCTTACCACTTTAGTAAAAGTAAATTTTAATACCCATAAAGGTATAAAATTAAATGAGACTTATAATATCATAATAATTAGGATATTAATTATATTAAATTTCAAATTATTAGTATATATACCACATAATAAAATATAGGTTTATACAATAACAAATGTCTCAAAGAAGGAAAATTATGACAACAATCTATTACATCTTTGGTAACTTTGAAACTGTATACCCATGAAAGAGATAACCCAAAATTTTTATGTAAAAATAAATAAATTGAAGGTTAAAAATAATAAAATTCATTATTTTGTATTATATATAGTGTATATAAAATTGGGTAATAAGGTATACATCTCAACCAAATAAATTTGGGCAATGAAAAACCCTTATCCCAAGTCAGATTCATATAACTTATTCTTTATCTTGCAGAATAAAAAACTTCTGTTAATTATTTACTTTATTGAAAATATATTTTAACAATATCAATTATTTAATTTCACTTAATTTAATTTTATATTCAACTAATTAATCAATTCAGTTTATGTCATATTTTTTGAACCTACTCGGTTTATTTTTCAAAAATGATTTTGGTTGAACAAATATTGAAAAAGGAACATTATTTAAACATCATCATAAAAATGAAATAATAATAATATTTTTATATAAATTATAATTTTATATTCAATCATGAAATATGGAAATGAAAAATGAACAAACATTACGATCATTTAGATGGTAGGTCATACATACACATTAATAACATTTCCATTTTCTAATGATCATCCTATAAAAAAGGTAAATAATATTTCATCATTTAATAATGATAATTATTTAATAAATACCATATAATATAATTATATATACTAATATATGCCATTCTTATGATGTGGTGGTGACAAAAAACAATCACATCGCTTCAAGGAGGTGGTAGTCCACACATCCACGAACCACATTATCATTTTTTAATGAGTAAAAAAGTAAGATAAAAATATATAATATATTTATATAATGAAATATACATCATTATTATCTTAAATATATCATATATATAGCATATTTTATTATATTTACACTTATTACCTTCAATGTATTATGTTAGTGAAAAAATATTCACATCGCTTTACGAGGTTGTAGTCTGCAATACACACAAGCGATGTTATCATATCCCTTACGACATGGAATGAAAAAATTGAATACATGATATAATTAAAAAAATGGTATAATTATTCTATTAATATCATAAATAAACATTATATCTAACATTATTCCCAAACATGAGAGGTGGAAATGGAAAAACAAACAACATCGTTTCGCGAGGAAGTAGTCCTCCGTACACACGAATTATGATTCTGTAAAACATTTGATTAAAGTGTGTGTGGGTGTAGGAAATTACCTTAGATTATAAAAATATAATTATAAAACATATAATTATTTTATTATATTAACCTGGTTTAATAATAAACAAATGGATTTGAGAAAAAAAATAAAACAAAAATGAACATTGGTGAATGTTACCTATTCTTCAAGTAACTTCTTTCGGTTTGCACAAAATGTTTTCCTTGAATGAATTGATGAAAAATTTAAAGATTATATGATGATGGGAGTTAATTTTAGAAGTGATTTGGTCAGGTATTGTTTGATAAAATAGGATTTTAATGTGTGAAGAAGTAGGGAGAGTCAGTTCCCTTTTATAGTGGAAGAGGAGTGTCATTCTTGTAAAAACTCAAAAGTATTCTCTATTGGAAGGTGTCCCTTAGCACATGTTGTTATAAAATATAATAATAATAAATTAATGGGAAATTATTTTCAATAAAAACTTAGAACATGAAAAAATAAAATCATTTTTCACGTCTTGTTTCTTAGTCTTTATGTTTTTTAATAATACCCCATTGTGTTTTTACCATAGTAACTAATTTTTTAATCGAGGTAAATTAATGTTTAACAATGAATTAAAGAGGTAAATAATATAAAATTTATACCCACTAATTATAAATATAATATCCATTATATAAGATAAAAAAACCAAGTGTTTTGGAAAACAATTTTGATAGAAGTGCATGTAATGCGCAAAAACACCGATTTAACCTTAACAGTGCTAACCATGTTTTTATTTTTCGGGTCAATATGGTAATTATAAAATGAAAATAGGTCCATTAATGGATCATATATTATATTTATTCATATTTTAAAATCACTTAAAATTGTTTATAATTTTTAGTAAATTTAAATCATTTAATAAAATATCATTTATTAAAAAATAGCATTAATCTAGATTTTGAAATTATTTATTTAGTTTAAATTTAAAAACATCAAGAAAATTATGGCATTTAAGTTTATTATTTTATAACCTATTTATTAGGATATATTGATCTAAAAAATAATTTAAGACAATAAATAATTCAATTTACTTCACTTTTAGTACTTTTATTAATATTTATTTTGGTTAATTATTAACTAAATAATTACTTCATTGGTGTTTCTTATGATTTTTTAGTCACTAATTAATAAATAAATAATTAAAGATAAGTTATTATGATTTTAAAAACTCATTTATAATTTAAAATAATAATTATATCTAAACTAATAGGGTCATTGTCCCTACACCATTGCATTATAGATATCAAAATCAAGTTAGGTTCATTTTTTGTCCTTTTCTTTACCTAAATTATTATATATGACACTATCATGGAATAAGTTTCTCAATAACTCATATAAATTAATAATAAGGTGATAATGGTTGAAATATGGATATATAAATTTATTTGGAAGAGTTAGTGGGTCAATTGGCCCCATACGTTTTAATATTAACCACTGTATAAACATGTCTGTACCTAAAAAACTTTAATTGATTTTAATTGTTTTCATTAATAATTATGTTAAAAAATAAGTTCAACTTATTAGATAATATTAATTATTCTTGTCTAAAATATAGATTCCATTTGGTCTGATTAAAATCACAAGACTGGAAGAATTTAATTTAAATTTAACCTAATAAATGTGATGAGAAATTATGTTTTTTAAGCAAAAAAGATCACAAAGATTATAATGAATTTATATCAAAATTAAAAATTAAAAATATTGCACTGAAATATATTATATTAATATATACATTATAGAACTATTTTTATTCTAAAACTAATTCAAAATATAAGTTAACTTTAAAAATCATTTAGATGAAAATTTAGTATTTAATTAAACTCT
This sequence comes from Viscum album, assembly GCA_963277665.1. NCBI lineage: Eukaryota > Viridiplantae > Streptophyta > Magnoliopsida > Santalales > Viscaceae > Viscum > Viscum album. The sequence continues at coordinate 529,720,066 of OY728150.1, forward strand.
AGTATTTTTTCTCTATTCATCAAAAAATGAAACTTCTCAGAAAAATAACAAAAATTAACCATAATATAATTTTTAAATCCTATTTAAAAATGAAGTTTATTTTTCCAAATAAAATTTAAAAAAGTGAAAAAATTCTGTGTTTAAACAAGTTTTCCATTAAAAGGGCGTAAAACTACATTTTCAAAAATATAGATTTTTATGCTTAGAATTAGAACTTTTATTATCATATGCATATAAAATATATTGTATGAATGTAAAGACATTTTATTGAATATTTAATACATTAATATCATAAATTAATCAAATTTATTAAGATAAAACTACTTTGGTGCATCAGAATAGATTTTTTATAAAAACAATTCCTTTATATTCGAATGGTTCTTATACCCATATGAACTTAATTGGAAACCAATGAATTCAACCAAATATTTTCATAATTTATTCAATATTATTTATTTCTTTCAATTAACATCTAGGAGATTATTTTAATTTAAAATAATAATATTAAGAGTATGTCAAAAAACTCAGTCTTTCGTGTAACACAAGAAAACAAAGAAAGTCATCGTTGCATGTAAGAAAATATGAACATAGTGTTATATGTAATGAAATATAATCTCATTATTTTGTGTCCTTTACAAAATCAAATATAATATTATTCTTTTAAAATCTCATGGTTGTACATCCTCCTCCCTTATTGAAATTTCATACTCACATTTTGAACAATTTCTTAATATCAAAGGATGGACAGTAAAAATCTTTTTTCTTGTAAACCCACAACAAAAAAATGGTTTATAAAACATAAACTTAATAATATATAATGGGAAGTAAAAATTTCATATCAAATGATACAAAACAAGGGTTTCAAATTGGAGAATATTTGTGTGAATGGAGGAAAAGGAAAAGTAATTATATATTGTGATTTGGGTCATTGATAAAAAAACAATTGAATGATTAATTAAATGTTAAGAGCCTCAAAACCATAAATATGTGATGACATGAAAGACCATCAGTTCATTATAACTAATGTTACTAGGATAATAGTTTTGTTTCAATAACCTTTTCCTATAGTTAAAGAATTATCTTACCATTTAGATAAAGTGGATATGGAAATATACTCACTTAATGAGAATAATTTTGTAAGATCCCATTTTTTATTGATGTATTGGTATCTATTTTTTTAGTTTAAATGATTTTTTACGGCCTTGTGTGAGCACCCATTGAGGTCATGGGTGTATTGAGGGGTTTTAAGAGTTGTTTCAAATCATGGAAACAAACATTTGTTTAATAAATGGCTGTCTATATGGTTTTGAGAAACCGTGCTTAACAAGTCGTACCGTTAGCCCTAACTGTGTAGGGATTAATAGTAGGGTGTAGGAGGACACAAAATATTAGAGAAACCATGAAACCCCAGAAGCATGCCCATATATCTTGATGCAGACCTTGGACCATAGGATGAGACATGGTTTTCATAGGGTTAGGAAAACCATGCTCACTAAATATGTGAGGTAATCCTTAATGCAGTGAAGGGCACATGGTTGGCACATAGTTTAGAATTTTTTTTGGAAAAAACATATTTCCTAGTTAAAATTATGAAAATAACTAATTTTCCCATAAAAAATATTTAAAAATTATTTTTTCCTTTTTCACCCTTCGTTGGATAGTAGTGGGTGTTGGGATCTCCCATTTGATCTCAATTGTATCATTTGATCATATTTATCAATCAAAAATCAAATTAAAACACTATCAGTTTCATTGGATTATCCCACATGAGTACTCCAATCCTTTTTCCCTTCTTCAATATTCTTGGTATCAATGAAGTTATTTATGTGTAATATAATATTCCATATTTCTAGGTACTTCATCCATTATTCATTTTCCTCAAATTTATACCATATTAGAAGATGATATTGAATGATTACATTACTATGGAAATATGCTAGGTGGTATATACCTTTCCCTCAGGGTTATGGTGTCTTATAAGATTAGTCGATGTTGTTCCATGTGTCAATATTTTTGGTGGCAACACTTTAATTTATTAAATGGTCGAATTGAGTATGTTAGAACCTATTAGTTATGGACACTAGTTCCTTGAGTTTTTAGGAGGTTTTTACTCCAACCTAGGGAATTCATAGATAATTAATTTTCTTTTGCCTATTGTTATATGACCCATTGGGTGTTTGTGTTCTTCCATTGTTAGAGGAAACCCTTATTGAATTTAATTTAATTTAATGGAGAAATTTGGAGATGGTTTTCCTCATTTTCCATATGATAACATTATTTTGTTTGATTTAATTATTTGAATAAATTTTATATAAAATGTTTAAGTGATTGGTTAAACTAATGATAAGTGAATGATTGTGAATTTTTGTTTGAAAAGAGATGATTGAAATCATAGTTGACGACTTAGTTGGTATACCTTGGATGCTAATTCCACTAAATTCCATGTATGATTCTCCAATAGATCATGATAGTGGAATTGGATTCCTTGTATGGGATTTCTCCTTGGGTTCTGATTCTGTGGGATGCCTTGGGCTATTCTACCCCTTGGTTATAGCTTTCACTATTTCACAGTTGATGTGGTATGCTGAAATTATCCTTGGACTGTAACAACCCAAACTTTTATCAATGTAATCTCTTCTAAATTATATAAATTTACTATAGTATAATCACATAAAATATAATTAGGAAACAAAAAGCCATGTCATGATTAAATGAAAGACTGTGTTCTATGTGTCCTTTAAAAATAATTTTTCCACATCTGTGATTTGAATTTTGAAAATCTGACACACATGATTGTGATTAATAAGGTTTTTGGAGATCCATAGGACAAAATTAATTTTTAGTGAACAAAAACATATCGTTATGAACAGTAATTTTACATTTAGGAATTTTAATGTGACCCTTAGGAATATTAAATCGGCTATGTGAATATAAACCTTATCAATGATAGTATAAATAAAATTTATGCATCCTATAAGTGACAATATGATATAATTATATTATAGTGTTCGTATTTTTGTAAATCATGAAATTTAAAGATTAATTTAATAATTTTAAAAAATTATTTTCATAAAATTTACTCATAAACTAGTATTTCTATGTCTTATGATTATGTGGATATTTTATGAGACTATAAATAAATTTTCAAATTGTTAAAAAAATGGTTTTAATTTTAAAATTTGTATTTTTCACGTAAATTATGATTTTAATGAAAAGTTAAAATTCTCATATATAGAAAATTATTTTAATAATATGGACTTCATTTTATAATTTTACACATTGAAAAATGGTTATGGTGAATTGTTTATATTTTTCTGAAACACCTGAATGTTTCGGGAATACTGAAATAGGATAACTTGAAAAATATGCTAAATAAATGAATTTATGCATCATTCATGAGTCATGGTTGATGTAAATGGAACTTTCTTCATACTCACATTCCCTTTTTACTGTATTTAGTCATGGAATCATTATTATTTTTTGTCTTGAGGGAAATTAATAAACTAATTAATTAAATATTAATAAACCCCCTCCCCTCCACTATAAATACTAACCCTCCCAACCTCATTTCCTCACACCATTCAAGACTTGTTCTAACTCAAAATTCAGATCAAATATCATTAAAATAACCTCCCCCACATACATCAGCCCTTGGTATCATAAAAATACAAAAACCTCTCCCTTAAAGAGGATCTCAATGAATATATATTCAACATATAATTTCTCTCTCTTTTCACTCAATTTCCTTTAAAATTTAATTTTCTTTTTATCCTCAAATTCACTTATCCAAATGTGATTATAACTCTAGTATTATTTATATAATGGTATTATATAATTTTATAGGATGATTATTCATTATGCACTTCCCTTTCTCTCTTTGTTTATAAAAATGAAATAGTCATCTTTGATGTGTTAATTTACCTACATCGTGGGATATGAACTTACATTTTTTTAAACTCCTTCACGGATATAAATAAAAACATTTAATTTTTGAAAAAAGATTTTAATAAGTATTTTGTATCGCCTTTTATGTTTTGGAAATATGTTCTATACATAACACTAAATTATAAAACAAAACATGTTTATTGTAATATAAAAAACCACCCAAATTAACCCAAAATGGTCATCGTTAAATTTTAACTAATAATTAATAATCCTAATAAAATTCATTAAAAGAACATTTAAACTCCCATAAATTAATTAATAACATGTTATAGCCATTAACGATGTTTATCAATGTTCTACAGAAACATCAATTCATGTTTATAGGTTAACTATTCATGAAAAGTAAGAAAAAGAACACTTACAAATAATGAATTTAAACTCTATCTGTCATCAAAAGGCCTATAAAAGTAAAAAATGAAACCATAATGAATTTTAATCATGTATATAATGTTTTTAACTGTTAGGTAATATATCTAATGTCATTATACAGTACATTAAGGTGAATAATGTGTTCAGATACATGGTAAGGGGGATTCTCGAACCCAACTTTCTCTCTTTGGTTTTTCCCATTTTCACACAATTTTTTATCTTTATTCCTTAAATATAATTTCTTCATCATTATATTAACATTTATGGGATATACATGTTTACTACTAGAGTTTATGTTCAACTTAATGTCTTTCAAAATAATTCTTCTTTCAAAAACATATCTTTTACTTCTCACTCAAGGTTGATGGTTATTGTATCAATTATGTTATTCCCTATTTCATTTGGGAATCCAAATTTTATGAATGTATGCTTTTTTAATTGAAACTCATTCCATTCCCTGGGTAGTTTTATGATCAATAATGATATTTTTCTTTGTGGAATGCATGATAATGTAAATTTTATGATGTGACAGGTGCACCCAGAATTATATACCTCTTCAATGCTTTTGGTAATGTGAATAACCTCATGAGTAAGGAAAAGTATGTATGAACATGATATAATATTTCTTTAAAGCTATGTGTGGTAGATGAAATCCGAGACATGATGTTTCATTTTTACTCATTGCCACATTCCATGTTAGTATTTACTGCTTCTTCTCATGGTTATGATGATGATGTTATGATTATGTACACATCATGTTATATTATTTCATGTTCTTATATATTCTATTGTTGGGAATTTAGCTCACCCATTTTTATGAATATCCTCAGGTTAATACATGTACTAAGGAGAAGTCAAGATAGAATAATAATCTATATAAAAATGAATAAAATAAATGTTTTGTGTTGTTAATGTTATGTATAATCCTAGTATTCCCAAAACACTAAGCCTTTGGATACACTATGTGTAATTTTTTGTCTTGTTTATTGTAAAATGAGGTCAAATTCATGTATCAAAATTAGGGTTTCTATTATTTCTATCAGAGGAATGATTTAGTTAATTTTCGAATTATAATTAGAGAACCTCAGTGAAAAACCTAGTATGAGACAATGTATATGTATGCACACAAGAAACTTTGATAAATATAGGGACACCATAAGATATAATTTTAGTGTTAATTGAACAAAGGAATAAATAATTTATTAATGACATGTTTACTTATTTTTTCTTCAAACCTTTTCTATTTTAAAATATGGTGGCCACCAGAAAGAACTAGACCAATAACCCATGCAAGGGACAATATAGTGATTTTACGAATGAAATCCCCAATGTTTTCTGAGGTGGAGTTCAAAACTACATATAGATTCTTACCTAGTTGTCTTGGGTGATGAATAATAACATGAATAGTGTGGAATGTCCTGATTCACCTACTAGGGGAAAATGGATATCGAGTGTTTTATATGGTAACATCCATTGATGTTTAAGGAATCTTCTAATCCACTAGTTCTGGAATAGTGGGTCAAATATATGGAGAAGATCTTTTATATGCTTCACTATTTAAATATAGATAATGTGATATTACATGGTTATCATCTCGATGGGGAGGTTTACCAATGGTGGGATTTGATTAAGAACACCAAGCTGATAGAAATAACTGAAGAGATGGAGTGGAAAGAATTTAGGATAATGTTTTATAACAAGTTTGTTCCATGAACTATTAGCATGAAGATGGAGATGAATTCATAGAGATGAAGAAAAAGGAAGGAGAATCTATCATGAGCTGTGATGAAAATTTCACATGGCATGCGAGGTATGCTTCTGGATTTTTTATCAACAATGATGTAAAAAATGATAGATTATTTATTGGTTTTAAACCACACCTTTGAAAGGATCTTTCAATTCAAGACATTGGGAGTTATGAAGAAGTCATTCTATGTGCTCTCATTGTGGAGATGAAGTTTGGAGAATGGACCCATGGCTATGGTGATAGCAAACAAAAGATAGAGTTTCATGCTGTAGGATCTAACGAGAAAGGTGGAAAGAAAATTCAATCACCGACATGTCAAAAATGTGGGAATAAGCAACATAGAAATTGCCTCAAAGGGACTGGGAAATGATTCAAGTGTGGGAGGGAGGGCCACCAAGCTCAATAGTGTTGAAAATACATCAGTAAGAAGATAAATGTGGTGTATTAAAAGAGATAACTACCCATAGTCCATTTCTACAACTGTAAGGATAAAGGGAACTATGAAAGACAGTGCTATAAACCTCAATCCCTCATGGGTAATCAGTGTCATCATCCACCAAGCCAAAGGAGCACAGGAAGGCTTATTCCTTCACTACTGTGGATGTTGAGCAATAAAATGAAGTCATACAAGGTAATCTTCTTATTCATAATGGAATGGAAAATGTCTTATTTGATTTTTGTTCTATGCATTCCTTTATATCTTTAAAGTTTGCGAAAACTATGGAATTGAGCCCTGAAAAACGTAAATTAGAGATTTACTTAAAAACACTAAGTGGTGCAATCATTATAACCCAAGTGTGGGACTGTTCTACTTCTGGTGTATGCCATAAGATTCCTCCTACAAATATCATGCTACTTCCCTTGGTGGGATTCAGCACTATAATGGGAGTTGATTACCTCTCGTTATATAGAGCACATATTAACTGTTAGGAAAAGGTAATATATTTTCATATTTTGAACCATCCCATGATCCTCTACAATTGAATGAAAGATCATGAATATCCTTTATAAAATCCTTCAACGTAGTGGGTGTTAGTTCCTTGTATTTAAGAATACCTCACTCAAATAGTTGAGTTAAAGGAAAGTTTCCACCTATAGGAAATTCCCATCGTGAAGGAATATAGTGAGGTATTTAATGAAGAGTTACCTAGACTTCCCTTGTGTCTTGAGGATGGTCTCTTTATATAATTCATACCTGAATATAGTTCTATCTCAAAGTGTCTCTATAGGATGGATCCTATTAAACTATTGGAGTTAAAGATGTTGGTGCAAGGGAATTTGTAAAAAGAGTTCGTATTCCCTAGTGTATCAACTTGGGGTGCAGCAGTTCTCTTGGAGAAGAATAAGAATGGATTAATGCGGTTGTATATCGATTATTGGGAACTTAAAAAATCACTATAAAGAACAATTATCCTCTCCCACAGATTGAAAAATTGTTTGATCTACAATGAGGATATCAGTACTTATCAAAGGTGGATATTAATTTTATATACCATCAGATAATGGTTAAGAAGGAAGATATTCAGAAGACTTCCTTTCGTACAAGGTATAAGCACAATGAGTTTTTGGGGATTCCCTTTAGACTTACTAGTTCCCCTGTAATCTTGGTGGATTTTATGAATAGAGTATTTGGACATTACCTCGACAAATTTGTTGTAGTGTTTATCAATGATATTCTCATCCACTCTAAGAGAAAGGATGAACATGAAGAACATCTAATACTTTTATTAATGACATTACTAAAGGAGAATTTGTATGGCATGTTTATCAAGTGTGACTTTTGGATGAAGCAGGTCACATTCGTGGGACATGTGATCAGATGTGAAGTAATTTCTATGGACCCTTAAAAAACAAAGGTGATTGAGTTTTGGACTAGACCCTCTAGTGTCATATAAATCCATATTTTTCTTGGATTAGATTGGTACTACCAATTTGTTTTGAGAACATTGTCACAATTTTCAATCCCACTAACTTAGTTAATAAATAAATGGGTAAAGTATGTCTGGATGAAAGAATGTGAGGAAAGCATCAAGGAGCAAAAGAGAAGGCTGATCACTGCACCTGTACTCACATTACCGAAAATTGGAGAAATATTTGTGATATATAGTTATGCTTTGAAGAAATTATTGGTTTGTGTATTCATGATAAATGATAATGTGATAGCCTATGCCTCACGACAATTGAGGATCCTTGGGTAGAGCTGCCCGACATATGATCTAGATCTAGAAATTTTGATTTTTTCTTGAAAATACGGCGGTACTACCTCTATAGATATAAGTGTGGAATATATACAAATAATAATATCCGTAAGTACATATTCACCCAAAAGGTTCTCAACATGCATCAAAATAGATAGTTAGAGCTAATCAAAGAGAATGATTTCTCTATTCATAATCATCCGAGCAAGGAAAATATGGTATCTTATCCTCTTAGTAGAAAAGAACTTGTTTCTCTATCCATGATGTATATTGAGAAAGAATATATCTTGATGGGTATGAAAAGGATGGATTTTGAAATCATAATAGCAGTGAATACATCCTACCTTACCCAAATTATTGACCAACCATCTATCCAAGAGAAGATTAAGGAGGTACAAAGGGATGATCTGGTGTTGAAATAGAATGTGAATGCAGTAAAGGAAGGGAAGATTTATGAGTTTCATATTGATGATGAAGGTGTGATTTGGTTTGGAACAAGTCTTTGTGTGCCTTCATCACCTGGGATAAAGTAGGAGCTATTTGACAATGCACATAGCTCAACATTCTCTATCCATCCGGGTAGCACGAAGATATACCTAGTTCTCCAAGAACACTTCTCGTGGGATAACATAAAGAAGGAGATTTCACAATATATCTCAAGGTTCTTAATATCTCATCAATTTAATGAAGAGTGGAAAAAATACAAAGGGGTGATGAAACCATTTCCCATACCTTGTTGTAATTGGAGAATGTAGTTGTGGAATATGTCACAAGTCTCCCAAAGACATCCAAAATAAATAATGTGATGTGGGTCTTGGTGAAAAAACTCCCCATGAATGCCCACATTATAACTATTTGGGTAGATCCATTGCTTGAACAACATGAAATGATATATGTGAAGGAAGTGGTGAGACTGTATGGGGTTCCAATCTCGATTGTCTCTGATAATAATCTAGGGTTCACATCTAAATTCTATAGGAGTCTCACACATGACTTGAGTACTTAATTAAATTTTAGTACAACCTATCACCCCCAAACTGATGCGCAACATTGCAGGAATATTAATATGATTGATTCTATGCTAAGGCCCTGCTCTTTAGAATTCAATGATGGATGGGATCAACACCTACCATTGGTTGAGTTTTCATATAATAATAGATTCCAATAGAGTATTCAAATGGTTCCATATGAAGATTTGTATGGAAAGCGACGTAGAACTCTAACCAATTGGGATGATGTTGGAGAAAGAAAGCTACTTAGAACTTATATTGCACATAAGATGATAGAGAAGGTTTATTTCATCCAACAACACATCAAAGCTGCTCAGACTTAGAAAAAGAGCTATGCTAACAATCATCGAAGGGACTTGGAGTTCATCATTGGATATAAATTCTTCCTTCGAATATCTGCATGGAATAGAGTCAGGCAGTTGGGAAGGAAAGGGAAGTTATTCCCAAGGTACATTATCCCCTTTTAGATCTTTTACCGCATATGATATATGGAATATCATCTTGAAATTATACCCAATTTGGCTCAAGTTCATGATGTTTTTCACATATCAATCATGAGGAAATACATCCTTGATCTATTAGATGTACCGAACTCATTGGTGGTACAGTTGTAAGATGATATCTCTTATGTAGAGCATCCAGTAAATATTCTATATTGGATGGATAAAGTTCTAGGAAACAAGAAAAACCACCTTCTCAAATTTTTGTAGAGGATATATATGTATGAAGAAGAAACTTGAGAACAGAATGATGCAATGACGGATAAGTACCCACACCTGTTTATATAGAGTGAAATTTCAAGGGAAAAATTTCAAAATAAGGGAAGAATGTAATGACCCAAACATTGATCAATGCAATTTCAACCTTCTTTTAGTAATTTCATATAATATAATCATAGAAAATCAAATTAGGAAGCATAATTTGACATCATAGTTAAATGAAATACTAAATTATATGTTTCCTTTAAACATAATTTTTCCACTTATGTGATTTGAATTTCAAAAATCTATCAAACACAGTTGCAATCATTAAGTTGTTTGGTGTCTGATAGGACAAACCTAAATTTTGTTCAATAGTAACAGACCCATATGAATAGTAATTTTACCTTTATTAATAGTAATATGAACCATATTAATAGTGAATCACTACATGAATAAGAACCTATTGACATTATAAATATACTTTATCCATTATATAAGTGAAAGTATAATATATTTATATTATAGTTTTGGTATTTTTTGTAAGTCATGAATATTTAATGATTAATTTTATAATTTAAAAAATGTATTTTCATAAAATCTATTAACAGACTATTATTTTTATGTCACAATATTATATGGTAATATTATGAGCCCTTAATTAATTTTTCAAAGTGTTAGAATACCCCGTTTTAATTTTTAAATTTTAAATTTTCAAGTAAATTTTGATTTAAATAAAAAAATTAATTACTCAGATTTAGAAAATTATTTTCATGAAATGGAGTTTATTTTTGAATTCTACACATTGAAAAATGGTTTGGGTGAATTTTTTTGATTTTTCTGAAATACTTGAATTTTTAGTGAATAGTGAAATTCGATAATTTACAAAATAAGCTAAATAAATGAATTTCTGCATAATTCTTGGGTCATGGATGATGTAAATGGACATTGGTTTGAACAAAAATTTTATATTCACTTTATTTAGTCATTTAATCATCACTATTTCTTGTCTCGATGAAAATTAATAAACCAATGAATTAAATATTGAGAAAACACAACTTGACTCCACTATAAATACCACCCTTTTATCCTTAGTTCCTCACACATCTAAATCCTTGTGTTTACTCCAAATTCAACTAAAATCTTTTCCCAAACTCCTCCCCCACTTCCATCATCCCTTGGTCTCATAAAAAGACCAAAACCTCTCCCCTAAAGAGGCTCTCAATAAAGATATATTCAAGAGGTAATATCTCTCTTTTTTCATTCAATTTCCATTCAAATTTCATTTATTTTCATATCCTCGAATTATCATATACAAATGTCATGATAACCTATGTATTATTTATATACTAGTATTATATCATGTCAATGGAATATTATTCTTTATACACCTCCATCTCTCTATTTTTTTATAAAAATAAAATTGTCACCTATGATGTATTAATTTACCTGGTGATACACATCGATATTCCATAAAATCCTTCAAGGCTATAAATTAAAAAATTAAATTGTCGAAAAAAGTTTTTAATATTTATGTTTTAACCCCTTTTATGTTCTGTAAACATGTTTTATACATACTACTAAATGACAAAACAAAACATGTTTGTTGTAGTCCAAAAAACCACCCAAATTAACCCAAAATAGTCATCATTAAATTTTAACAAATGAGTTGTCCTCATATACAAATTAATTATATCATAATTTAACCTCTTAAAATATCACTAATATCCTATAATATTAATTCTATATGTTTAATAATTTTCTACATGAACTTCCATTCAACTGTACAGGGGAATCATTCATGAAAACTAATAAAAAAACACTCTTGAACAATGAATTTAAACTCTCACTAGTGAAAAAAACGGTTTTTACTTCGGTTATTTTTCATTTTTTACATCGGTTTTTAGCCGAATTTAATACATACGATGTTATAAATATTATTTTTTATGTCAGTTATTTAAAAACATACGTAAATAAATAACCCGTGGTTTTTTATGTAGGTTATTAAATAACCGACGTGATAAACCATTTCCCAGGATTTTATCACGTTGTTTATTTAATAACCGACGTGAAAAACTAGAGGAGGAGGGTTTATCACATCAGTTATTTAATAACTAACATGATAAACCAGTACAAGGGTGTTTATCATGTCAGTTATTAGATAACCGATGTGATAAATTCCTGGAAAATGGTTTATCATGTCGGTTATTTAATAACCGACGTGAAACACCAGGGGGGAGGGTTTATCACGTTGGTTATTAAATAACCCATGTGATACACTAGTGGGGGGGGGGTTATCACGTCGGTTATTAAATAATCAATGTGATAAACCAGGGGGAGGGTTTATCACGTCCGTTATTAAATAAGAGATGTGATAAACCAATACGGGGGGTGTTGTTCACACCAGTTATTTAATAACTGACCTGATAAACCCCTGTAAAATGGTTTATCACGTTAGTTATATAATAACCGACGTGATAAACCATTTCCCCAGTTTTTATCACGTCACTTATTAAATAACTGCTGTGAAAACCCATTTTTTTAAATACAAAGCAGTCCTCTGATCTCCCCAGAAACAACCAGAAACTAAACCAAGAATTCGTACCAGAAAAACAGAAGTAGAACAAAATAAGAACCCAAGAAAAATTAAGCATTTTCATTTATAACATTTAAAACTAACCCCACTGGATATCCCCCCACCCCCTGGAGAGCCCCCCTCACCCCACTAGACAACCCCCACCACACCCCTGGACACCCCACACCCCTGGACTACCCCCGACCCCCTAGATAGCCCCAAACACCCCTGGACATCCCCACCTTCCCTTGTATAGCCCCCCCACACCCCTGGACAACCCACCCACCCTCATGTATACCACCAAACCTGGAAAACACTCCCAAAACCTTAGACAACCCTCCAACACCCCTAAAACAAGACCAAAAAGTTAACAAAACCCGACAAAAACCCCCTCACCCCACTAGACTGCCTCCACCACACACCTAGATACCCCCCCCCCACACCCCTAGAAATCACCACCACCCCCTTGACATCCCCCACCCTCCTGTATACCCCCACCCCTAGACATCACTCCCACACCACTGAACATCCCTCCCATACCCCTGAAACAGACCAAAAAGTTACCAAAAACAGACCAGAACCCCCTCACCCCACTGGACATCCCCCACCACACCCCATACCCCTGGACTGCCCCCACCCCCTAAGAAGCCCCCAAGGCCCCCGGAAAACCCCCACCCTCCTAGACACTCCCACACCCCTGGAATACCCCCGCCCCCTGGACACCCCCCACACCCCTGGACTGCTCCCACCCTCTGGACAGCCCCAAACACACCTGGACACCCCCACCACCCCTGGACAGCCCCTACACCCCTAGAACCCCCCACCCTCATGTATACCCCCACCCCTTGGAAAACATTCCCACACACCTGGATAACCCTCCCACCCCCTGAAATAGGACCAACAAGTTAACAAAAACAGACCAGAACCCCCTCACCCCACTGGACTACCCCCACCACACCCCTGGCCACCACCCCACCCCCACACCCCCAGACATAACCACCACCCTTGGACATCCCCCACCCTCCTGTATACCCCCCACCCCGTGGAAAACAATCCCACACCCCCTAGAAAGCCCTTCCACACCCCTGAAATAGTCTAAAAAGTTACAAAAAACATACCAGAACCCCCTCACAACACTAGATAGCCCCAACCACACCCCACACAAACCTATGCTGCCCCTACCCCCTGGACACCCCCCAACACCCTCGGACAACCCCCACCCTCCTGGAAACCCCACACCCCTAGACTACCCCACCACCCCCTAGACGCCCCCCACACCCCTAGACTACCCCCACCCCCTGGACAGACCCTGGACAGCTGGTGTTGGGAGAGGAGGCACCGCCATCCCTATGGGGGCATGCTGCTGGAAGGTACTCATCGCTTCCACATGAGAAGTTTGATATTTCAAAATGTTTCGCATGTGGGAGTGATGAGTACCTTATAGCAGCATTCATCCCCCCCAAGGGATGGTGGCACCTCCTCTCCCACACCCATGGACTACCCCCCCATCACTAGGGACACCCAAGACCCCCCACCCCATTGGACAACCCTCCCACACCCATGGAAACCCCCCTCACCCCACATGACACTCCCACACCCCTGGACACCCCTGGACAACCCACACTCCCCTGGACAGCCCTTCCACCATCTTGGAAATGCTCCCACCCCCTTGAATGCCCCCCACCCCATCGGATATCCCTCCCACACCCATGGATACCCCCACCCCATTAAACACCCCCAAACCCTTAGAACCCCTCCCCCCAGACCAGAATCCATACAAGAAAAACCATCATAAGTAGAACAAAACAATAAGTAGAGAAAAATTAAACATTCACATATATAACATTCAAAACATACAATGTCAACTTAAAAAAACTATATACAACCTAAACGACTAGAAAAAACACAATTATAATGATAGTATTCAAAATTACATTTTATACTACAAATAACTAAAAATCAATCAAACCTGTAAAATAATTTGACCATTCCACTTGTAAGTGTTTGATGTATTCTGCACTATAGGGTTGAGGGTCATCAAATAGCTACAAATTAAAATTATAGTAGTTAATGTGTATAATGAATAAATCAAATGAAATATTATGGAAAATTTTACATGGAAATCTTACCAGGTCAATGTTTACAATTGTCCCAGCTGTTATTATGTCATACATAGATCTTAACATATAATATCAGTATTTGATGAGGCCTTGTTGTTCATGAAAATTCTGTTTGAATGATTGTAAATTAAATATATTATTTGTATGTAATAAATCAAATATTACAAATTATAAATGGATATTTACCTTTACATTTACATATTTGATATTCAAACTGCTTTTTTTGTGTTTTTTTGAAAGTAGACCCATCCCCTGTGAGAAAATAATACGAATGGGATAAATTTAAAATTCATTATAATATATAAAAATATTGATAAATTGAAACTTACTTTTCCAATATTTTCTTAAAACTTTCCATTACATCACTATAGATAGAGCATATCCAATAAAGTGTCTCCTCCTGTGGGAAAAAAACCAATAACATCTAATGATCACTGATAAAAAAAATTTAGGTTAGTGGATTTTTATGTTAAAAGATAATGAACTCTTTATGATAGATTTTTTTCATACCTCTCACAAAAACGCATCACCTAACATTGTGTGACTATATTCTATTAAACTTTTCAGCAATATAAACCATTCTTCGTTCCTCATCCAGTGCACATGCTTCAAGGGAAATAAATTGCAGGTCCATGAACCCGTATACATCTATCTGCTCATTCTTATCAAAAATGTTACAAAGATACCTATTACAAAACAGAAATAAGTATGCATTTTTAATAAGTATAATGCAGAGAAAAGGTGTTAAAACTTACATGGAAACAATCTGCACCGCGTTGATGCCAAACTTATCTCGAGTAAGAAGCTCCATGATATCAGCTTTCATAATCCACATAGTTATTGCACGTCCACAAACATAAGCTTCCATTGGAAACTCATAATGATCCTCCAACAAATTTTAATATCTTGACAATCTGTCAAGACTTCTAGAATTTGTATATGATGTCATAGCTATTTTCATTTTATTTTTGTCTATACAGTATTTCTTTACCTTTGAAGTATTTATGTAAAAATAAATTGAAAAATATATTAGTTTTCAAATGATAAAACAACTTTAATAAAAAAATAAAATATAAGATATAATATACAAACCTCTATGGTAATGATTAGAATAAGTCTAGATGGACAAATTTAAAAATGGCTGATACTATGTCCAACTATCATCACCTTATCTGTTGGAAATGGTACTTGATTTGATCTATCTATAATATCCTGTATAGTGAACCTCTGATTTTCTACCTCTAATTGTTGATGATGAACTGTATCTCCCATACAATATACCAACCCATATGTGACAACATGATTTTGAGGATCATCAATATATAACTCGCAATAAGTAGGAAGCTAGGTGGAGGAGAAGGATAAAAAATTGGGTCTGCGGGCTGAGGTGGGGGAGTGGGAGCTACTGGCAGAGGTGGAGAATAAATAATGGGGTTTGTAAGGGGAGGTGGAGGAGTGGGAGTTTCATTCTGAAATTTTCTCTGCATGTCTGCAAACATAGACTGTACAGACACTCTAATCTTTTCCTCCATCGTCGCATTAATATTATGAACTTCAGCCTCCAAGCAAAATGTGTGCACCCACATTTACCAACTCTTGAACTCTTTGTAGTAATGGGAGAACATGAAGAAGATTTGGGAACATCAAGAGGAGCATGTGAATGTTCCTCCCCAAAGGTATGACCTATATTCTCATCTCCAGAATTATGAGTTTGATCAACTGATTGATCTTTCATTATCTTTCAAATAAAAAAAACAAACATTAGTTGACAAATATACAAATTCAAATATTTTAATACTACCGTAATCAAAAAATAGAAAATTTTACTATGTTACGTAATAGTAAAAATGGTTAATATGGTAAGCATGTTAAACAATGGTAAAGATGGTAAAGATAGTCATTATGGTAAACATGGTAAACATGGTAAACCTGGTAAACATGGTACACATGGTAAAGTAATTGTCTCTGAAAATAATAATAGATATAAAATTTATGAAATTGTAAACATGATAAAGAAACTAAACAAAATTTAAACATGGTAAACCCGGTAAACATGATAAACATGGTAAACTAATTGCCACTAAACAAAAACAATATATATATATATATATATAATTAATGTAATGGTAAAAATGATAAAGAGAACTAAAAAAAATAAAACAAACAAAAAATTATACATATTTTGTTTTAATTCATGTTTTAATAAATTAAAAACTTACAATATATACCATTTCATGAAAATAATAAATGTAGAAAAGAAATAAACAAATTTAACATGTAATTTCAGGAATGTACAAATGGATTGTTTTCCCAAATTCCTTCGTCGTGATCATTCCTCATTGCACAAACCATGTCTTCAACATGATCATCATTATGTTCTATTAATATTTCCATGGAAGTAGGGATATCACATAAATCAGTAGCTTCATCATGTTTATACTCACCAAAATATTGTTTTTCCCTTGTAAAACAACATCCCACTGCATATCTGATTGATTAACTACATAGAAAATTTGTTTTTCATGTGTTGCCATTATAAAAGAATCAGATGTGTCTTCCAGTCTATTCAGATTAACAATTGTCATTATGAATTCATCGTGTCTAAAACTATTCTTACCGATAAACCATTTACTGTTAAAAACATGAACTTTAATCTTAAATTAATCCCCCTCCCATATGTCTTTAATCACTCTATAATATGCACTTGATGCAGAAATTGGGCATTTGTCCTTAGCACTCAAAAAATGCACTGGTTCTTCAAACACCAATACACCACTATTATGAACTGCACTTCTGTTGTCCTAAGATTTCATATGAAATTTATAGCCATTAATGTCATAACTAGACCATGTTATCACATTTAAACATGGACCACCAACTATCCATTTTAATGTCTCTAATACATATGATCTCCTAAGCAAGGTCTTTTTAAACCATGACAAAAATATTTTGTTGTGCTCATTCAAAATCAACATTTCTTTCTTTTTTGGATGACATTGTTTCAACTCATTAATATGCAATGTGATATACAGTTGAGCATTATCTATGTTATTCAAGTTGTATGATTATAACTTCTTCATATGTTCAGCTGACAATGATTTGACTTTCATTCCATGAATCCCCTTTCCCCCCATTATTAAGTCATTCATGGAGAGATAGTGGCAAACCTATGTGTTTCGCCGCAGCCAAGTAGCTCATACAAAACTCTGCAACCTCCTCAGATATATACTTTTCAATAATAGAGGCTTTAGGTCGATATGGATTCTTAACATACCCCATCAATATTTTCATATACCTTTCAAAAGGATAAATCCAACGAAGATACAAAGGTCCACAAATATTTATTTCTCGAACCAGATGATTCATTAAATGCACCATTATATCAAAAAAAGTTGGAGGAAAATACATTTCCAATTGAAAAAGTATAAAAATTGCATCCTTTTCCAAAATTTTCAAAGCATGCACATCAATCACCTTATTACATATTGAATTGAATTAATCACACAACTTCATTAGAGTCTTTCTGACACGGATGGGCAATATTCCACGCAATGAAACTGGTAGAAGTTGTTGCAACATGACGTGACAATAATGATATTTCATACCAATCAACTTCAAGTCCTTCAATGAGACAAAATTTTTTACATTTAAAGAATAACTTTGAGGAACTTTGATATCATGAAGACACTAAAAAAATATAATTTCCTCCCTCTTAGATAATGTTTTTTCAACATCACTATATAGACGCACAACTGTCAGTTCTATATAAATTGGTTCTACTGTAATATCACGAATCATTTCATCAATTCCATCGAAGTCACCATCATTCAAATCATCATCATCAGTGACATTCCGTCCAGTTTCACCATTCCAAATCCAAGGGCTGTAAATCGGATTAAAACCATGAAAAATAAGATGATATTTTATCTCTCTACTTTTCTACTTCTTCATATTCAAACATTTCAGGCATGGACAGAACAAAATGTCACTACTTGGAACATTTCGTTTAGAAAATTCCAAAAAGGCATCAAAACTTCCTCACATTCATTCCTCATTCGATGCTCCATAATCTAACTTCGACTCATTATTACCTATAACAAATATCAAAATTATATCTCTTTTTAAGACAAGACAAATATATGTTTATATGAAAAAATCATAACTTTAATGCAAAACAATTTTGAAATATAATACAAATCTATGCGTATTTTAAAAAATATTATTTAATATGATTTTAAAATGAAAATATAGTTAGATATGATAGTTTTAAATTCCATGGAATCATTGAAAACCATGGGTCTCCAATGGTTGATAGAAAAATGTAGAAAATGGAGTAAACCTGAGAATCAAATCAAATTTAAAATAAAAACTCAGATGGAGAAAATCACAATGTAAAGAAAATCATCACGACACAATGGGGTCAGGATAACTACGCATATTTCAAAACAACGACATGGTCTCCCCCATAACCCATAATTTTCTCAAAATAGGTGACTAGTCAAAATATATATAACCAAATAGAATCATATTTCAACACTAATATCCATGAAACAATACAATAATCATGTCATAATCTCACAAACCACGATGCAATAGTAAATCCCAACAGACACTTAATCCCCACCCCCTTGGACACCCCTAGACACCACCACCCCCTTGGACATCCCCCCACCCCTAGACACCATCTTCACCCCCTTGGACACCCATGGACACAACCACCCCCTTGGACAGCCCCCCACCCCCTTGGACACCCCTTGGACAGCCCCCCACCCCCTGGACACCACCCCCACCCCCTTGGACACCCCTGGACACCACCACACCCTTGGAGAGCCCCCTACCCTCAAGACCCCACCCCTACCCCTCATGGACACCCCCACCCATCTTGGACACCACCACCCACCTCCTACCCCCTTAGACACCACCAGGACACCCCCAACCCTCTGGACAGCCCCCCCCCAGACAACCCCCAAACCCTCTAGACAGCCCCACCCCCTTGGATAGCCCCCACCCCCTTAGACACCCCCACACCCCTTTGGAGCCCCTATCACGATCTGTCCTAGGGGCCCGTGCTGTGACTACCCCAATCCCACCTTCCATATGCTAGGGGATGGCGACTAGCACCGAAGGCGTAAATCCCAAAAGAAGGGAAGGAATTTTCTTTATAAAGTATCATACACAATAGAGTATGCAAGCGAAGAAAACACTTAGAAAAACTGAGTTCAAGGTAAGTGCTGAAAAAGTAAATGGGTCAGTATACAAACCCAACTGAAAGTACAGTACAACTGAAAGGAAAGTACATCAGCAGAAAGTAAAACAGCAACATCGAGTCGTCCTCTGGAAATCCCACCTGAAGGGTGGGTACAGATAGTCTCCTCAGCTCCTCAGTCCGATCATCCGCTCCATGTACGTCCCGCCAAGTGGTCCACCTCCGGGTATAGTCCAGCTCCACAAGCCTCCACCGCGATCAGTGTTGTCCGTCGTCTGCATCCAACACAACATAGTGTGGGCATATCCCGTGCAGGGGTGAGTATACGATACTTAGTAGGGACCCCGAGACCCCCGAAGTTCTCTCAGAATTAATGAAGGATAAACCACAAAGGAAAGATACAATCATGATATATCAATAACACTACTTAGGTATATGCCCATACATATACCTAAGTCATCAGTTACAGTTTGGCTCCAGCCCCCAGCCCAAGAACAACCCAATCCAAATATGAAAGAACAACCTAATCCACTTAGGAATGCACAACCCAGTCCACATAGGAAAGAAAAACATAATACACACAAGAAAGCAAGTCAACCACATCACTGATAATGATTGAGAATCAAGACTCATCTCACACAAGTATACACTTTGTAAGGTGATGAAGATGATCAGATGTAGCCACAGATTCATCTAAGCTGTCGGACCCATATAGGATACAAAACCAGCTAAGCTATTGGACCCACAAAGGATACAAGACCATCTACTCTACCAGACCCACATTGGATACAAGTACAGAGTCAAATACTGCCGGAACCACATAGGATACAAGAACAGTAGTCATCGCCGTCGAATCCATGGAGGATTCCAGTACGGTCGTCGTCGCTGCCGAACCCAAGGAGGTTCCAAGTACAATCATCCTCACAGCCGAACCCACGGAGGATCCAAGTGCAGTCATCCTCACTGCTGAACCCACGGAGGATCCTGGTACAATCATCATCGCTTCCGAACCCATAGAGGATCCACGTACAGTCGTCATCGTCGCAGCCAACTCTAGGGTTCTCGCACACAACACGCTCGATTCCAGGAGGGTCCGCTCCACGAGCCAAGGGTCGATACATCAACTATCACGACTTCAATAGTTGATGTATCACAAAGTTCCGTCTCATCAATAGGAACTCAACACGATAGACGGCGCGTCAATCGGACGCCCGGTCTGAGAGTTATTGGCCTTTTCATCCCAGGGGCCCAGTTGGTTATTAAGCTAAAACCAACCCGAATATACTCTAGCTGCGTCTAAACCTTGAGAAGAGTAATACAAAAGAACCTTCTCACTAAGAGTAATCCAACCATGTTGACGACACGTCAATCAGACGTCCAAAGCTCATGTTATAAGCGTTTCCGCTCCGAGGGACCGATTGGTTTCGTGTTCGAACCTACCCTGCCGCACCCAAAGTTCTCCTAAACCTTGAGTGTAATATACCAAAATGACCACCTCGATCCAAGGATCCCACTCAATTGAAGTTGCATCGATCAGAGGTCCGTAGCCCAAGTTATGGGCATTTGAATGGATCTATCTGTAAATAGGGGGTTTGGGCCCAGTCCGACCCGACCCGGGTCCGGGGCCGGCCCAGTTGGGCGCGGCTGGGCCCGGTAGGCATGGCCCGGCCCATGGATGGGCACGGCCCGGCCTGCCGTGGGGCGCAGCCTGGCCCGGCTGGTGCGACCCGGCCCACAGCCTGGCACGGCCCGACGGCCCGCCGCTGGCGCGGCCATGCAGCCCGGCTTGGAGCCGGTCACGGGGTGTGAGGGGGGGGGGGGGGCGCCTCCCCCATGGAACCGAATGGCGGACCCAGTGGGGTCTTCCCTGTTTGATGGCTGGGGGATTCAACCCCCAGTTATCATAGGTAAAGGCGGGCCTTTATGGCCGGCCGATTGAGCGACGCGGGACCCGCAGGGGTCCCGCCTCCAGGGTGTATTGGCGACTGGATAAACCGGCCGCTCCTCTTAACCGCCGCGGCTCCAGCCCGTCAAGTGCGGTATGACGGCGTAGTGCACCTCTGCCGCGGCCCGCTCCATCCGCGGTCCTTTTTGTTCCCGCGTGGTGCAAAGGAACCACGCCGCCTTCGCCACATGTTCAACGATAAACAATAAGAGAATGGGGAGGAGAGTCGGCGTTCTTCGTTCTTCGATGGAGGAAGAGGAAAACTCTCCAAGTGCTGGGAACCATGCTTCACTGCCAGTGTTCCGCCGCTTGAAGAAGCTATACAGAACTATTCCATAAGCCTCCTTTATATAGGAGTGGGAGGGCTCGTCGTTGGCACGCAAGTCATAAATGGAGGATTTATGACAGAGGGCTTCACCCAATTAATCCGCTGCGGTGGAGCATTAAATTGGGGAGATAGAAGGTTCCCCATTATTAAACGTGCTGGCAGTTAAAAATAAAAAGGGGAAAAGAGGAGGGTTCCTCATTAAATTATGGGTTGACATAATTTAATGGATTGAGGTGACATTTAAAGGAGGATTTCCAATTAATGAGGGGATATTATGGGATTAGAGAGAATTAAATGGTGGGGCTCGTGAGGGACCCACCTTTCTAACCTCCTCACATGGGTAATTAAGTGGTTGTGGGACCCACCCTTAATTAACCATGGGAGGGAATAACCTACTTTAGAAAGAAAAATTGTTCAAACAATTTTTTTTTATTTCTTAAACAAACCCCCAAAAATTATCTTCTCCTCTTGTGCGAATGCATCTACGATAAGTGTTCCCTTAAGAAATTACCAGCGCTACGATTTCATCGATTCCCTCATATTTTAATTCTGAGAACCGATTCAAAAGTTAGAAAAACCCGCTCCTTCGTTCACTGAATGTGCCCGAGATAAACTTTGAAAATTGATTCCGGGCACACCGGTCCATGGAATCCAGAGCCATCAGAAGCCACAGACTTGTAAAAATCCAAAGTATATACAAAAAAAAAAATAGTTGACATTTCCCGGTCTATACACCCCCCCCACACACCCCTGGACTGCTCCCCACATCCATGGATACCCCCAAACCCTCTGGACAGCCCCCCCCAACCCTCTGAAGGTGTCCTCACTAATCTGAAAACCCGTACGACTGCCTCCAGCCAGTCCTCGGCGGCCTGAGGGTCCGTCTCCCTGTGGAACCTGGGCGGTCGCTGGCACTGGAACTCATGCAGTGCACTAAGGCGACGTGCATCGTCAGCGGCTGGGGCTGGTAGCATCGGTGGCTCGGCGGGTAAAGGTACCGCCGATGCCTCTACTGACAAGGAGCCCTGCACCGAGGCCTCGTCGCTCGGTGGGCTGTCATCACGCTCCACTCTCGGAACCCTAGCTGGCTGCCATCGTGGGGACATCCTGAAAACAAACAGGTGCGCCACGGTCAGAACTGCATACATGGTGAGCTAACACAAGTAATCACAAAGAAAACTTGAACACGCATGCAATCAATGTTTTCATGAATTATGTCAGAAATCAGAAGTCAGGGTCCTGGTGTACGGATACGTCGGCCGCCACACCAACACTGGACTCCTTGGACTGATAACCACACCCAATACGCTGAACACTATTGATTCACATAGGAGAAATATCAGAGTCTACGGTAGAACCAAACTACTTTCATACCAATTTGTCACGACCCGTCCTCGGGGCCCATGCCGTGACTACCCCAACCCTTCCATCCATAGGCCATGGGATGGCGACTAGCACCAAGGCGTAAATCCCGGAAAAAGGGAAGGCATTGCCTTTGAAAAGTAAACATGCACCACAGAGTAAGAAAGTGGAAAAGTAAACACTAAGTAAAAACTGTAACAAGCTGTGCTGAAAGTAAAGGGTGCCGAAAATACAAACCCAACTATAAAGTACAACTGAAAGGGGAAAACAGCAACTGAAAAGAGAAGCTGCAACATCGAGCCGTCCTCTGGAAGTCCCACCTGAAGGGTGGGTACAGAATGCCTCCACTGCTCCTCGGTCCACCTGACCGCTCCGAGTACGTCCCGCCCAGTGGTCCACCTCCAGGTACCGTCCTACTCCACAAGCCTCCACCACGATCAGCGCTGTCCGTCGTCGGCAACCAACACAATGTAGTGCGGGCACAACCCGTGCAGGGGTGAGTATAAGCTACTCAGTGGGGACCTCGAGACCCCCGAAGGTCTCCCGAAATCCACAAAGGATAAACCACAAGGAATGATACAATCACGAAGTAACAACCGACACTGCTTAGGTATATGCCCATATATATACCTAAGTCATGAATTCTCGTTCGGCTCCAACATCCGAGCCCAAGAACAACCCAATCAAAACAGGAAAGAAAAACGTATACTCACACAGAATAGCACAACACAATCCACGAAGGAGAGAAAAAGTAATCCACATAGAATAGCTCAACACAATCCACAAGGAAAGTAAACAGTAAATCCACCCAGGATAGTTCAACACAATCCACAAAGGAGAGTAAACAGTAAATCCACATAGGATAGTTCAACACAATCCACAAAGGAGAGTAAACAGTAAATCCACAGAGGATAGTTCAACACAATCCACAAAGGAGAGTAAACAGAAAATCCACACAGGATAGTTCAACACAATCCACAAAGGAGAGTAAATAGTAAATCCACATAGGATAGTTCAACACAATCCACAAAGGAGAGTAAACAGTAAATCCCCACAGAATAGTTCAACACAATCCACAAAGGAGAGTAACAGTAAATCCACACAGGATAGTTCAACACAATCCACAAAGGAGAGTAAACAGTAAATCCACACAGGATAGTTCAACACAATCCACAAAGGAGAGTAACAGTAAATCCACACAGGATAGTTCAACAAAATCCACAAAGGAGAGTAACACATGATTCAGCTCACACAGGTATACGTCGTCAAAAAGGTGAAAGGGACGATCAGATATAGATACTGAATCATCTAAGCTGGGACCCACTTAGGATACAAGACCAGCTGTCTTCATTGATTCATCTATGCTGGGACCCACATAGGATACAAGACCAGCACTGAATCATCTAAGCTGGGACCCACATAGGATACAAGACCAGCACGGCTGGGACCCACATAGGATACAAGACCAGCACTCTTTATTGATTCATCTATGATGGGACCCACATAGGATACCAGACCACCACTGAATCATCTAAGTTGGAACCCACATAGGATACAAGACCAGCACTCTTCATTGATTCATCTATGCTGGGACCCAGATAGGATACAAGACCAGCATTGAATCATCTAAGCTGGGACCCATATAGGATACAAGACCAGCACGGCTGGGACCCACATACGATACAAGACCCGCACTCTTCATTGATTCATCTATGTTGGGACCCACATAGGATACAAGACCAGCACTGAATCATCTAAGATGGGACCCACATAGGATACAAGACCAGCACGGCTGGGACCCACATTGGATACAAGACTCGCACTCTTCATCGTCGCATTCCACTGAGGATCTCTGCACAGTCGTCGTCGTCGAAGTCACAGCCAGCACTAGGGCTCTCGCACACAGCAAGCTCGTTCGGGAGGGTCCGCTCCACGAGCCGAGAGGGTGATACATCAACTGCCACAAGGTTCAGAGTTGATGTATCCAAAAGTTCCGTATCATCAACAGGAACTTAACGTCGCAGACGGCGCGTCAATCGGACACCCGGTCTGAGAGTTATTAACTTTTTCGTCCCAGGGGCCCGGTTGGTTTTTAAGGCAAAACCAACCCGACTGTACTCCACCTACGTCCAAACCTCGGGCGGAGTATGCCAAAAGATCCGTCTCACTTAGAGGAACTCAAAGAAGTCGATGGCACGTCAATCGGACGTCCGATGCTCAAGATATGAGCGTTTCCGCTCCGAGGGCCCGGTTGGTTTCATGTACGAACCAACCTGGCCGAACTCAAAGTATTCTGAAACCTTGAGTGCGATATATCGAAACGGCCGTCTCAATCCAAGGATCACGTTACCACTAACAACACGTCATTCGGAGGCCCGTAGCTCACGTTACGAGCAAAATACCGAAATGGTCCGAAGACGGGGGGGGGTCGGGGCCCGGGCCGACCTGGCCCGACCCCCCTGGGTCGGCCCGAACCGGGTCGACCCGACCCGGGTCCGGGTTAGACCCTGTTCGGCGCAGCTCGGTCCGGCCAGGGTGCGGCCCGACCGGTCGGGTCGGTCCGGCTCGGCTCGGCCCCGCGGTCGAGCGAGGCTGCCGCAGGGTGGCGCTGCCCCCGTGGGAAGAAGGAGCCACAACTCACATCGGGCCACGCTGGCGTCAACGGACGCGGCCATTGCCGTGTCCCGTGAGTGTGAGCCGGAATCGTGTAGCCGCAGGTCCGCTGGCCGCTGCCGCCGCGGCTTCAGCCCCGGCGTCCCTGTCCGGTAGCGCGCCGGGGCGCCGCCGCCCCTGGCCGCCGGCGCCGCCGGTGGCTTCCGCGGGCCTCCGGAGTTGCTCCGGTGGTCCGTTTTCCTTCCCGTCTTTGCCACAGCTCCTCCCGGGTCCCATTCTTCACTACAGAAACATCAAATCGCCTCTGCAGCACGTTTTTTCATCGCCCGCCAAATCTGCATAACAACGAAGAACTGCAGAGGGTTGTCGGGCCGTGTTTGTTTGGCCCGCACCCTCCGCGTTAGGCGATAACAATTGGGAAAATTAATCAACATATCAAACATTTCAAGAAACAATTTTAATGAATTAAAATTTCACTTTGATCCTGGATCATTATTTTAGACAAACAACCACGGGAATAAAATCATTTCACAAACAAAACCCCTACCTCGGTCAAGTCGTCGCACACACGTTCTTCGCGGAATTTGACCGTCGTTGAAGGAGGGGACCGTCACGTCGTCGTGGTATCCGGCTTTGCGTCGACGAACTCCAAGGACCAAGAAACAACATATTTAATTAATAATAATTAAATCCGTGATTTTTTTATAACCCACAAAGAGATTTAAAAGAAGCGCAACCCCCTACCTTGTCGTTGCCGATCGAAGGTTGTCGCGGGGTTAGATTGACTCGGAAGAACGTCGCGGAAGGAGAACCGTCGGCGTCGCGGTACTTGGAGTCACATCGTCGATCTTCGAGGGATCGACTTTCTTCATTGCCCTTCGTCGAAGGTCGGCGTTCTTCTCATTCTTCGCGTTCTTCGCGTTCTTCGCGTTCTTCGTGTTCTTCGCGATGAAGGAGGAAGAACTTGAGTTTTGTCAAATCCTCTCAACGAACAACACTTAAAGAGAAAAAGCATTGGTCTTATTTTATTATTTCGCCAACGGAGTTCAAACTGGTTGAGAAATAATTAAATTAATTCATAAAATTAATTTAACGAAGTTAACCGCCCAATTAATTGGTGCGTTAAGAATTTAAGAAAACGCGTCAGTTGAATTTCATAATGACGGGTTTTGGCGGGTGCGTTACTTAGCGGAAACGAAAGGGTGGGGCTCGTGCAGGCCCCACCTCACAAATATCCTACCAATGGGGTAGGATATTTTCGGATAGCACCCTATCCGCAACAACTCAGCTTAAGCAGCTTTAAGTGGATTTCAAGTGGCTTTAAGTGAAATAAAATAAAGTTTTTCATACAAATTATTTTATTTCTTAACTTTAAGCCCAAAAATTAAAAACCACACCTGAGCAAACGCAAATCCAGAAGAGGCGTTTCTAAGTAAATACCGGAGCTGTGATTCCATAGGTGCCCTTAGAATTCGATTCCGATCATCGGTTCAAAAGATAGAAAAACCCGCTCGTTCGTTCACTGAATGTACCCGAGCCAAACTTCGGAAAATGATTCAGGGCACACCGGGCCTCGGAATTAGGTGCCGTCAGAAGCTGCTATCTTGTAAAATTCCAATGAAAATTAAGAAAAAAAATTCACTGAAATTTCCAGGTCTTTACATATATCCCCATGAATACAATAAAGAAAGGATACCATTTCAGCCTTAATTTCAGTTGGAGATGGTCTCACAATAAGCATTCCAAGCAAACAATCCTTGAATGGAATTTTTCTTAGTGGAGATATCTTCTGGAACATTATTGTATGTCCATGATAACATTAAGATTTTTCATTAATGATTCCTTAAACAGGATGTCCTATTCTTCCATGCCAAAAAAGGACTATTTTTGGTCCATTATTTACTACTATATCTGTTTCAATTTATCTTATATATATCTATAATGAAATTCAGATGAAAATGTTGGTAGTTTTTGTAGTCAATGAATCTTATTATACTTATTAATGGTAGTGCACATGTTCTTTTCCTTTATCTCAGATATAGTTTGAGTATCATAACAATGCTGGTATATATCATTGAAACGTAACAAGTTTCTTTTAGAGATTGGGGAAACAATTCATCTATTATAAAATATTTCATTCCATTATGTAAATAAAAATTCAATTTTCCATTTCATTTTATCAGATCTTTCAGACTAGATACATTATTCACAATTGTTTTTGTTTTTTTTGGATTAAATTTTTTTAATTATTATTCATAATTCTATGTGTTGCACCACTATTAGGTACTAAAATATTAATCCCATTTAGGAAATCTATTTCAATGGTTCAAATTAGAGATAATAATATTATAAGAAACACCTTGTGAAATTCAAATAATACCAAAACAAAAATATATTTCATACAAAAAAAACAAAATATTAATAATTGTAAATATAGTACTTTTTTTGAATTATTTTCAGTTATCATCTCGTTAAATTCACTTGTAAAATCACCTAATTTAAGGTAAGTAAAATCCTCATTTTATGGCTCATGATTATTAGTAAAATTAAGATCATTTTCTTTCCCTTTATAGGATGTTTCTTAAAAGTGTATTTCATTATTATTTGAATTAAAAAAATGTTTTATAGAGCAAAAAAAAAGATTTAATGTTCCGAAAACCTGAGACCAATATTTGTTAGAACCACACATGTAGCAAAATTTTTAGGACTCCTCAGAGTTCAAAAGATGATATTTTTTTATTTTGATAATCATTTTGAATAGTCCCATGGTTGCGACCATTTCCTCAACTACACCTACCACCAACAACCATGTACACAATGAGAACAACATCCAAAAATTCTTATGTGATTATTTTAATGAAATATATAATTTTATTCATGAAAT
The DNA here is from genome assembly GCA_963277665.1 of Viscum album. Lineage (NCBI taxonomy): Eukaryota > Viridiplantae > Streptophyta > Magnoliopsida > Santalales > Viscaceae > Viscum > Viscum album. The sequence goes on from OY728150.1 coordinate 529,749,066, forward strand.
GATAATGTTTACCGAGTACGATGAGAGTGATGTTTTTTTTTTCAGAAGTTCACTATTTTTCTCTTCTATAAGTAATGGTTATATGGGATCAGAATACATTATATACCCATACAGGTGATATAGTTGTTGTAGGGTGATGTGAGACTCATGAGATGTCATATATGTATTTTTAGGAATATTAGAAACTGTAATCCAAATTTCATCATACATTAGTTGTGATACCATTCTATTCATGGAATAATTTTAATAATTGTCTATTTTAAATTATTAGATGTGTAAATTTTTTCATTCATCATTGGTCAGAAGTAGAACAACATCTTTTTTATGATGATATGTCTATTTAAAATTCCCATAAAGATTAAATGGATCCCTTTTTGTTAGTTATTAATATTTCATACCCTCATCAATATTTCTTCTAATGAAGATCATTACCTTTGATTTAATTTCAGGGGGGGGTTTAGTTATTTTCTTTAACTTTTTATACCAGATCAATCAATTCTGGATGAATTTCAACACCCACCACTCATGTAATTTAATTAATTACAGTAATATCAAGAGTGGTGTATTCATGTTTTGTGAGATCCTATATTATGATATCAAGGAGACAGAGTGAAATAACATACTGTTACTCTAAATAAGAAAACACCAATAATTAATATTCGAGTTAAGGAAAATAAAACGATATTTAAAACAATAAAATCATGTTAATATTATAATTTAAAATTAAATATATATATTCCACCTTAATTTTTAAATAAATATTTCATGTGGGGGTTTTAAATAAACAAATCAATATTCTGCATTACTCATTTAAATTTTTTATATGTGTACGGATTTATTAATTAGACTTCCCAATAAGGTGGTAAAAAATAAATAAATAAAAATAATTGAAACATGCAGAAACCTAAAATTTATAATGGTATTTAAATAAATCACATAAACCATCCAATGTAATGGTAAATAAATAATATTATATAAATAATTTTTACCATCCGACCAGGCGATGAAAAATAATGTTTAAGATGAAAAGAATAAATAGTTAGAACCATCCAACCTAGTGATGAGAAAAAAAAGAAATACATTTCTACCCTATGATAATTAATGATGATAACATGTTATAATAAATGAATAAAATATTGAGATATTGAGTATTTATAAAGAGGATAAATTGAAAGAGAGAGAGACATAAACATTATTAGAGGATTTCCACTACAGTATGTCTCTCACTCATATATAAAAAAGGGGGTTACACAACCTATTTATAAGAAGTGAATAGTTGGTGGATGGGGGGATTGGTGAGGTTGGTTATCCCACCATATTTTAAATAAGTATCCACATTCATTGGCTTCCTATCAAGGATGAATTTTTAAAAATTTTATTAAAAGATTTATGTAATTTTATTAAAATGTGAACATAGTGATTTTTATTGAAAATTTTGTTTTGTTTTTATTTATTTACAAATTAAAATTATATTATTTGTTATTTTTAATATTAACAATGTTTAATTTGATTTTAAATAATTAAATTATGGTTTTTAAAATAATATTTATATTTGAATTTATTATAAAATCATTTTAGACAACAAATGGAATTTTCAAAAAAACCCACTTTAAATTAGGTTTTTCTAGGTTAATTTTATATTAAATTATTTCACTTATTTATTTTGAATAAAAAATGGATTCCATATTTGGAATCAATATTTAGAATTTGGTAAATACATCTTACTTATTTTTAGTTAATATCAATTGTAACTTTAGTAATATTTGTAACTATAAAAAAGGACAAATCATGTAACTTCGGTTAAAAATAAAATAAAAATTATAACAAAATGACCCTAACACAAGCCCTAATTTTATTTTATGATTATATATCATACATAATCATCTAAAAGTTTAATATAGATCAGTTTTATTCCATTTGACCATTATTTTGACCCTATATATTATTTAATATAAAGAGAAGTAAAAAATGTCATTCTCTTTGTTTTATTAAATTCAAAATTTTATCATAGGGACAAAAAAAAAAGATTGGATATAAATATTCAATTGAATATTTTTTTTCATTAGGATAATTTATTTTTTATATTTTAGCAAAGATAAAATATTTTTAAATACTTATGCAACACTGACACAATTCTTATGTTAAATAGTAATAAAATAATTAAAATGATTTTAAACGATATAAAAATAGTATTATTTAGTTTATTTCATTTCTTACGAGACATTTTTAGTTAAAAATGACCAATTATAGTGGTTTTTATTCATTTTATTATAATTCCATTATTATCTTGTATTTTGAAGAGTCAAATTAAATGAATAGTTCCAAAATCGATATTAATGTTTATTTATAATTAATAATATTTTATTAAATGATTTCGAATTCATTAAAATATTATCCTTAGAAACTTGACAGGGATAAGGATGAAAATATCAACCATGGTCCATTTATGTGCCCATTTTTCTTTTATATTAACCAGAATGACCTCTAAATTGTAAAATCTTTTTTATCACCATAATCATTAAAAACAGTTAAAGAATGGTTAAAAAAGGATAAGGATACAAATGTGATCCTAACTTATTAAAATTATGTTTTATGAGATTATTTCAACACATAATCGTCTTATATTCAAATATTATCTATTTGGATCCATTTTGAAATCAAAATTAATCTATATTAATTTAATATTTTTAGAAACTCCATGAAAGCCCCTCCCCTATATAATGGGAACCTTTTCTTCTCATTTAATCACACATAAAAAACTTTTTTATCCAATAACATTGAAAATAAATTCCATAAATCCCTTTAGATTTATTATAGGTCTTATTTTGTGCAGAATACCAACCTTATTAGTGTTAAGGTATAAAGATAATATGTTTTTTCTGAATAAGAAATTTTGTTTTTAACTGAAAATTATTATTTTATGGAATGCTCATTAGATGTAACATCCCAAGTAAGTAATGAATAATATATATTTTTATCTATAACTATTAATGAATTAGATAGTGTTTTAGAGGCTTAAAATGGAAATAAATCCAATCTTAATCATGGAATACACTAATATTTTTAAAAGATTGTTTTACTTCCTTTTGATGGAAAACCATTTTTAAATCTATCTTTTGACAATTTGATAAGCTATGTTTTTCAAAATAATCTTATTCTTTATGATTGGGACATCAAAATTTACGATGTGTGAATTTTTGGTATTTTTCCGATAAAGTTCATTTTTTAATGAATAGTGAAAATGTTGTATTTTAATTCAAAACCTCTTTTTAATCTAATTTATTTATATGATTAGATTATATTTTGAATTGGTTTTGAAGTTAAATTAGAATATATTTTTACCATTTAATCAAATTGTGGTCATTGGAATCAATTTTACTTTGAAATTGGACATAAACTGGTGTCAATCTTTTGATACTTATTGTTTCATAAAAACACGTTATTTGTCATGACATCGGGAATTAATTATTAAATTAATTAATGTAACTGATATGTTTTGAATTTTGTAAAATAGACATAATTTTTGAATTCCTAATATCAAATATATCTTAGGGTGAAGTTTTGGTATTTTTCTGAAAAACTTCAATTTTTGATGAATAGTGAAACCACTAAGTGGTAGTTAAAGAAACTGATTTTTTGTTTAAATGAAAATTTTCCACTTCTGTGATTTTATTTTAAAAAATTTTACATACATGGTTGTCATTAAGAAGTAAAATGTGGTTCAATTAGATTAAAATAATTTTTTGGTGAATAGTAACTTTTATGTTTTTAATCGCGATTAGTGGTAATTATTGTAGTTTAAGGTAAAAATAATGTTTTAATAATATGAAATGACCTAGAAACATGTACTACACTTATTGGATGTGTCATGGCCGACCATGAAAATCCATGGGTCAACTTGGGGACCCCATGGAGCCACTTTGGTTGGGAAATGACATAAATAACTTTTTATTTAATGTTAAAGTAAAAATGACACAAACATGAGTTGTTTTACTAACATAATTTTTACATGGGGTTATAAAAGTCAGATTTTTGATTATAAATAGTAATTGGAATGATAAAACTATTTCCTATATCATAGTATTTTTTTTATAATTTTTAGACATTAAATAAATTAAATTATTTATGACATCATGATGATGCAGCGATTACCTCATTAATAATGGATTTAAATAAAATTAAATGATAATGTAAAATCTATGCCCTACACATGTCCAAAACCTATTGTATGGGTGGATTTCGAACCCTTATCACCTTACCCTAGAATTATATCAATGTGGGACCTTTTCAATCCGAAACTCATTTTAAAATAAAGTAACATTTCTTTACTTTCCAAGAGTGCCCCTCCTCTCCTCTTATAAAAGGCCCCCACATCTACCTCCTTACCCAAACATCTAAGCCTTTGGCTCGGCCGAACAATGACCATTTTGTCTCTCCACATCCCTCTATTACTACTTGATGCCTCACTTTGGGCAGAAGTCTTTCCATGGAAGCCTTTGAGCTCAATCCAAAGGGAGTTACCCGATTTTAAGGTAATGTCTTCACTTGAGTCCTTTTGTTTTATTTTGCTTCTCCAACCCCCTAAAATATATTTATTAATTTCTTTTGTAAAAAATAAAGTATCTTAAATATACTAGGATGTTTTTATAAAAATTATTCGAGCTACACTTACACACACCTACATCTAATGGTTAAATAACATACTGTTTCCGTGGATGGCGAATTTCGGCCTCCCAAAATGATGATTGTTCAACATTCTTTTAACACCTTCAAAGGTGGACATTAAGATGAAAATATATTTATATATGATATATAATATGTTTATGTTTTCCTTAAGCTTCTGTATTTTTCATTTTGGTCATAACTTTATGGTTTCCATTATGCGTAAACGCGATATCTTTATTTAAGGAAGGGCGGACTACCGACCCCTCAAAGTGGTTTGATTCGTTAAATACCATATGTGGGACGTATAAAGGATGGATTTATGATATTATATATGATATTACACTAGAATTATAATATACCTTTATATCATTATGATTCCATTCTATAAAATACGAAATAGAAATGAAGGTAGCGTTCATGCGTACGTACGGCTTACCGTCTCCATGAACGGTGCATTTCATTTCTTACCTCTAAATGATTATGTCATATTATAAATTCATGTATATACTGGATATATATGATATATATGATATATAAATCATGATTATAATTCTATAAATAATGGATACATGAACAACTTGTAATTATAAAGGGTTTATTTTTGACTCAAGTACCAATGATCGTTAAAACGACCGTTATTAACTTAAATAATTAAATAGTGTTCATGAAATGGAAATAAGTGATATAAAAGGAATAATGAACTCGAAAAATGTTCTTAAACCAGTATAAATTAACTCAAGTTTATTATTCAGGAGATTAAAGAACGACCGAGTCAAGTCGGACCCGAGGTATGGCACTTCGTCTCAATCTCCTTTCATTGAGGCATATTTTATTTTTATACACAACCTTCTTTTATACGGTGTATAAACCTCTTTGACATTTAAATTTATCCAAAATGAATCTTTTTTTTATATGAAGCGTTTTACAAAACTACAAAAGGGAATGTGTCTGTCATACATATGCGGCGACAACGACTTCTCTGCCGCCGTGACCATTATTTGAGTTTCGGCTTCCTCTACAAGCCATACCTTTTTTTAAAAGAAAAATAAATACCATGTTTTACTTTTATTTTATTTTGTTATTGAAAATGGTTTTCATATTGTCTTTATATCAATGTGTTATATTGATATCTTGTGATTGAAAGGTTGAAATGTTATGTTTCCTTTATGCATGTTTTATGTGATATGATTATGTTGAGGTTCTTGGGAATTATTATGAAGACGGGTGGTTCTGTGATAAACTAAGGGCGGGTGAGCCCGATATATCTCTCCAATGCATTGGGTAATGCGAAGGAGTGAAATGTAAAGGTTTATCCGAAGAGATTTAGGGAATATACTGTGATGGGTATTCCAAACATAACCAAGAGGGTTACTCCCTACGTAAGAATGTTATGAATGCCTCAAGTTACCTTTTATGTCTTATAATTTCTATGATTTATTCATGATTTTATGAGGTATGTTAAAGTGTTTATGTTTTATGGGTAAATATGATTTCATTCTTATGTATATGTGAACTTATGTTTCCTTTCCATATTTTTATAACCCATACTGAGCTTTTTATGCTCATCCCAAGTTTTTTTGAAATGTTGTTCACAGGTCAAGGGAAAGGTACATGATATGATGATAGTGTCAAGGGAGTGTCAAGAATGAATCCATGTTTTATTTTAAATATGTTTCCATTGATGGGAAAAATGAATACTATCTTTATGTAACCACTTTGTTTATATGTGGAATGTAATGAAAGTTTTATGTTCTAATTCTCTAAAACTCGAAACATGAAAAGATCCTCAATGTGTAATCTTATAATAACTCAAGATTAAGTAAGGTTTAAGGCTGGGGCCTTATAGTTGGTATCAAAGGTCGGTTTAGATAACTTTAGGAGTTAAAATTTTATTAAATGATGATCCAAAAATATTTCTTTATGGTCAAATTGAAATGATATAGCATTTGAAGATTACCATGTTGTTTCATCTAAGACATGTTTTTTCAGAATGGTTTTCCATAGAGGAAACATGGAAGCAGTGCGAGGAAGGAATACAGAAGGAAATAACCTTCCGAATCAGCATCCTGAGATGGTCGGAATTGGAACTGAACAGTTTGTTGCCGTAATGGCGCAGTTGACTCAAGCAATAAATGGTGGTGGTATCCATGCACGAGATCAGCTAGATCAACTGCAGAGGAACATGTCAGTGGTGGAACATTTCATGAGGCAACATACCCCATCATTCAGAGGATCATCTGACCCTGTGCTAGCCGAAGGGTGGATTAAAGCACTAGAGAAGATTTTCGATGTCATGGGGTGTTCAGACAATCAAAAGGTTAGTCTTTCTATTTACCGTTTGGAGGGTGAAGCAGATCAGTGGTGGTTGATGGGTAAAAATATCAGGGACGCTGATGAGATTGATGCTCTAGACTGAGATGAATTCAAAGGTATGTTTCTTGAAAAGTATTTTCCTAAGGCTGTTCAACTTAGGATAGAAAAACAATTCTTGGAATTGAGGCAAGAGGAAGACTCAGTGGCTACCTATGAAGAATGGTTCACTCGATTGGCAAGGTATGCTCTGAATTTTATCCGAGACCTTGATAGTAAAATCAATCATTTTTACTCAGGATTAAAGCCAAAATATCGAAGGTAATTAGCATATCACGAGTTTAAAAGTTACGAAAATCTTGTTCGATGTGCTGAGAAGGTGGAAATGGAGTTTTCCGATGATCAAGTGTTCTATAACAACCAGCAGAAGAAGAGACCGAGGTGGCATGAGAAAGGAAAGAATTCTTCAAAAAGGTTTTATGGTAAGAAAACTAAGTTTCCAGTTTGTGATAAATGTTGTAAAAGGAATGCTGGGGAATGTCTTCTGAATTATGGAAAGTGCTACCGATGCGGTAAGATGGTACATAAGGCTCGTGATTGCACTGAAAAAGATCAGGGTGATAGTAAGACCAAATTTTATTTACATTTAGTGAAATATTTTAAGTGCAATGAGATGGGTCACTATGCAAATGAGTGTCCGACAAAGATCTTGAGTGACAGGAAGCAGTTAGACTACAAGAAGAAAGGTGTGGTGAAATCCTTTGCAACTAATTCAGCAGATGTCGGGCCATCAAATGAAGTTTTATCAGGTACCTTGTTTGTTTTTTCAGATTGTGCTAGTGTGTTGTTTGTTTCGGGGTCTACACATTCTTTCATATCTGAAAACTTTTCTAGTAAAATGGGAATACCATGTCAAGAAATGACTCCTGAAATTTTGGTAAAATCACCTGGGGGAAATGTTTAGGCAAAAAGAATTTATAAGAATCTTCCTATCCTTATCTGTGGAAAGAACCTACTTGCAAAGCTTATTGTTCTACCTCTAGTAGAATTTGATGTTATCCTGGGTATGGATTGGCTTTCTATTTACCATGCTAAGATTGACTATAGAGCTAAAGAAGTTTCTTTTCAGAAAGAATTTCAGTTTATGTACAAGAATGAACCCTTAATGTTGATAACATATCAAGAGGCTGAGAAACTTATAAAAGATGGAAATGAATGTTACCTTGCACACATTGTTGAAAATAAAGGAACTGTTCAGATTAATGATGTGCCAGTGGTAAATGAGTATCCTGATGTTTTTCCCTATGAGTTGCCTGGAATAATACCAGGTCAAGAAGTTGAGTTTACTGTTGACTTAGTTCCTGATGCTAAGCCAATTTCGAAACCGCCTTATCGAATGGCTCAAATTGAACTTTTAGAGTTAAAGGAGCAATTGCAAGATTTATTAGAGAAAGGTTTCATTTGACCTAGCACATCACCGTGAGGTGCTACTATTTTATTTGTTAAAAAGAAAGATGGTTCTATGAGACTTTGCATTGATTATAGATCCTTGAATAATATTACTATTAAGAACAAATATCCTTTTCCTCATATCGATGATTTGTTTGATCAGCTCCAGGGAGCTCAGTATTTTTCAAAGATTGACCTGAGATCGGGGTACCATCAGTTGAAGGTAAAAGAAGCAGATATTCGGAAGACTGCATTTCGTACAAGATATGGCCATTATGAATTTGTAGTAATGCCTTTCGGGCTAACCAATGCACCTACTGTATTCATGGACTTAATGAATAGAATTTTCCATGAGTTCTTGGATAATTTTGTGGTTGTTTTCATTGATGATATTTTGGCGTTTTACAAAAGTAAAGAGGAGCATGAAAGACATTTAAGGGTTATTTTTCAAACCTTAAAAGAAAAGAAATTGTATGGGAAATTCAGAAAGTGTGATTATTGGTTAAAATAAATTTTTTTTCCTTGGTAATATTGTTTCTAAAGATGGGATAACTGTTGATCCTGCAAAAACAAAGGTTGTTGTAGAAAGGACAAGACACACAAATGTAACTGAGATTCATAGTTTCCTTGTTTTGTAAGGCTATTACCGAAGGTTTGTTAGAAATTTTTCACGGTTATCTAGTCCAATGACTAAGCTAACTAGGAAACTGTTAAGTTTATCTGGACAAAAGAATGTGATGATTGTTTTAAGGAACTGAAAAGATCATTGGTGAATGCTCCAGTTTTGGAACTACCTTCTAGGAATGGTGAGTTTGTTATATACAGTGATTCTTCATTGAAAGGACTTGGTTGTATCCTAATGCAGAATGATCAGGTAATTGCTTATGCTTTACGTCAGTTGAAAACTCATGAGGTAAATTACCATACACATGATTTGGAATTAGCTGTTGTTGTTTTTGATTTAAAAATTTGGAGGCATCATTTGTATGGAGTAAAGTGTGAAATATATACCGATCAAAAAAGTTTAAAGTATATATTCACTAAGAAAGAATTGAACATGAGACAAAGGAGATGGCTAGAATTAATCAAGGATTATGATTGTACAATTCATTACCATCCAGGAAAAGAAAATAAAGTGGCCGATGCCTTAAGTCGAAAAAGTAATTCTTCATTAACAGTGTTGCGTTTAGAACGCGATCCTTTGGTTAATGATTTGATGAACTTTGGCATAGAAGTTTTTGGTGCAGGACATTCTTCTGTTTTGTTTCAGGTATCAGTGAAATCTTCTCTATCAGACAAAATCAAGAAATCACAGAAGAAAGACAGTGAGTTGCAGAATAAGGTAGAGCTGGTTCAGAAGGGTAAGTTGCCTGAATTCAACATTGATAATGATTGTGTTTTGAGATTTGGGAAGAGATTGTGTGTTCCGTATGATTCATAGTTGAAGAGAGATTTGTTATGCGAAGCTCATAGTTCTCCGTTTTAAGTTCATCCTGGCAGTACTAAGATGTTCAAAGATCTACGGGAGTATTACTGGTGGGATGGAATGAAAAGGGATATTGCTGATTTTACTGTGAAGTGTTTGACTTGTCAGCAGGTTAAAGCAGAGCAGGAGTTACCGAAAGGGATGATTCAGCCTCTACCCATGCCAGAGTGGAAATGGGAGAATATATCCATGGACTTTGTTGTGGGATTACCGAAGACATCTCGAGGTAATAATGCAATCTGGGTTATTGTTGATCGCTTGACTAAATCAGCTCATTTCCTTCCTATTCGAGATACTTTCTCTCTAGATCTACTTTCTCTATTGTACCTTAAAGAGATAGTCAGGTTGCATGGAGTTCCTCTATCCATTGTATACGATCGTGATCCCAGGTTTACTTCTAACTTTTATAAGGGCCTTCAAAAGTCATTGGGTACTGAATTAAATTTTAGTACAGCTTTTCATCCTCAATCAGATGGGTAGTCAGAACGAACAATTCAGACCTTAGAGGATATGCTACGAGCTTGTTCGATGGATTATCAGGGAAGTTGGGACCAAGAACATTCTTTGGTTGAGTTTTCATATAATAACTGTTTTCATTCTAGTATACAGATGGTACCATTTCAGGCATTATATGGGAAGCAGTGTCGAACTCCAGTTTTTTTGGGATGAAGTGGGTGAAAGGAAGTTGATGGGACCAGAATTGGTAGAAGAGATGACAGAAAAAGTTCAGTTGATTTAGAAACACATGAGAACAGCTCAGAGTATGGAGAATAGTTATGCGGACAACAGGAGGAAAGATCTATCTTTTGAGGTAGGTGATCATGTTTTTCTCAAAGTATCACCATGGAAAAGTGTGATGTGATTTGGTAAGAAAGGAAAGCTGAGTCCAAGATTCATTGGACCATTTAAAATTCTCGAGAGAGTTGGATCAGTTTCTTACCGAGTGGCTTTACCTCCGAGTTTATCTCAGGTACACAATTTTTTTCATGTTTCGATGTTGAGAAAGTATATGCCAGATCCATCTCATTTTTTGAGTCGAGAGGTAGTTCAGCTGGAAGAGAACCTATCATATGAGGAACAACTGGTCCAGATTCTTGACCACAGGGAGCAAGTGTTATGGAATAAGGTCATTAATCAGGTAAAGGTTTTGTGGAAAACCCACATGATGGAAGATGCAACATGGGAATCTGAAAATGCAATGAGGGATAAGTACCCCCATTTATTCGATACATAAATATATTGCGGGGACGCAATTTTCTAAAGGGGGGAAGGATGTAACATCCCAAGTAAGTAATGAATAATAGATATTTTTATCTATTTCTATTAATGAATTAGATAGTATTTTAGAGGCTTAAAATGGAAATAAATCCAATCTTAAGCATGGAATACAATAATATTTTTAAAAGATTGTTTTACTGCCTTTTGATGGAAAACCATATTTAAATCTATCTTTTGACAATTTTATAATATATGTTTGTCAAAATAAACTTCTTCTTTATGATTGGGACATCAAAATTTACTTTTTGTGAATTTTTGGTATTTTTCCGATAAAGTCCATTTTTTAATGAATAGTGAAAATGATGTATTTTAATTCAAAACCTCTTTTTAATATAATTTATTTATATGATTATATAATCATTTGAATTGGTTTTGAAGTGAAATTAGAATATATTTTTACCATTTAATCCAATGGTGGTTATTGGAATCAATTTCACTTTGAAATTGGACTTAAACTGGTGTCAATATTTTGATACTTATTGTTTCACAAAAACACGCTATTTGTCATGACAGCGGGAATTAATTATTAAATTAATTAATGTAACTTATATGTTTTGAATTTTGTAAAATAGACATCATTTTTGAATTCAGAATATCAAATATAGCTTAGGGTGAAGTTTTGGTATTTTTCTGAAAAACTTCAATTTTTGATGAATAATGAAACCACTAAGTGGTAGTTAAAGAAACTGATTTTTCGTTTAAATGATACTTTTCCACTTCTGGGATTTGATTTTCAAAAATCCTACATTCATGGTTGTCATTAAGAAGTAAAATTTGGTTCAATGAGATTAAAATAATTTTTTGGTGAATAATAACTTTTATATTTTTAATCGCGATTAGTGGTAATTATTGTAGTTTAAGGTAAAAATTATATTTTAATAATATGAAATTACCTAGAAACATGTCCTACCCTTATTGGATGTGTCATTGCAAACCAAGACAATCCATGGGTCAACTTGGGGACCCCATGGAACCACTTTGGTTGGGAGATGACATAAATAACTTTTTATTTAATGTTAATGTAAAAATGACACAAACATGAGTTGTTTTACTAAAACAAGTTTTACATTGGGTTATACTAGTCAGAATTTTAATTATAAATAGACATTGGAAAGATAAAAAGATTTCCTATATCATATTATATTTTTTTTAAATTTTTATACATTAAATAAATTAAATTATTTATGACATCATGATGATGCAGTGATTACCTCATTAATAAAGGATTTAAATAAAATGAAATTATAATGTAAAATATATGACCTACACATGTCCAAAACCTATTGTATGGGTGGATTTCGAACCCTGATCACTTTACCCTCTAATTATATCAATTTGGGACCGTTTGAATCCGAAACTCATTTTAAAATAAAGTAACATTTCTTTACTTTCCAAGAGTGCCCCTCCTCTCCTCTTATAAAAGGCCCCCACCTCTACCTCCTTACCCACACTTCTAAAGCATTTGGCTCGGCCAAACCCAATCCATTTTGTCTCCCCACATCCCTCTATTACTCCTTGAAGCCTCACTTTTGGACGAAGTCCTCCCAAGGAATCCTTTGAGCTCAAACCAAAGGGAGTTACCCGATTTTAAGGTAATGTCTTCACTTGAGTCCTTTTGTTTTATTTTACTTCTCCAACCCCCTAAACTCTATTTATTAATTTATTTTGTAAAAACTCCAGTATCATCAATATAATAGTATGTTGTTATAATAAGGATTAGAGTTACACTTACACACACCTACATCTAATGGTTAAAGAACATACTGTGTCCGTGGATGGCGAATTTCGGCCTCCTGAAACGATGATTGTTCAACATTTTTTTAACACCTTCAAAGGTGGCCATTAAGATGACACTATATTTATATATGATATATAATTTTTTTATTTTTTTCATTAAGCTTCTTTATTTTTCATTTTGGGCATACCTTTATGGTTTCCATTATGGGTAAACGCGATATCTTCATTTAAGGAAGTGCGGACTACCGCCCCCTCAATGTGATTTGATTGGTTAAATACCATATGTGGGACGTATAAAGGATGGATTTATGATATTATATGTGATATTACACTGGAATGATAATATACCTTTATATCATTATGATTCCATTCTATAAAATATGAAATAGAAATGAAAGTAGCGTTAATGCGTACGTACGGCTTACCGTCTCCATAAACGGTGCATTTCATTTCTTACCTCTAAATGATTATGTAATATTATAAATTCATGTATATATTGTATATATATGATATATATGATATATACATCATTATTATAATTCTGGATATAATGGATACATGAACAACTTGTAATTATAAAGGGTTTATTTTTGACTCAAGTACCAATGATCGTTAAAACGACCGTTATTAACTTAAATAATTAAATAGTGTTCATGAAATGGAAATAAGTGATATAAAAGGAATAATGAACTTGAAAAAGGTTTTTAAACAAGTATAAATTAAATCAAGTTTATTATTTAGGAGATTAAAGAACGACCGACTCAAGTCGGACCCGAGGTATGGGACTTCGTCTCAATCTCCTTTCATTGAGGCATATTTTATTTTATGCACAACCTTCTTTTATACGGTGTATAAACCCCTTTTACTTTTGCATTTATCCAAAAGTAATCTTTTTTTGTACGAAGCATTTTACAAAACGAAAAAAGGGAATGTTTTTGTCGTACGTATGCGGCGACAACGACTTCTCCGCCGCCGTGACCATTATTTGTGTTTCGGATTCCTCTACAAGACATACCTTTTTTTAAAGAAAAATAAATACCATTTTTTACTTTTCATTTATTTTTGTATTGAAAATGGTTTTCATAATGTTTTTATATCAATGTGTTATATTGATATCTTGTGATTGTAAGGTGGAAATGTTATGTTTCCTTTATGCATGTTTTATGTGATACGATTATGTTGAGGTTCTTGGGAATTATTAGGAAGATGGGTGGTTCCGTGATAAACTAAGGGTGGGTGAGCTTGATATTGCTCTCCAATGCATTGGGTAACGCGAAGGAGTGAAACAATAAGGTTTCTCCGAAGATATTTATGGAATATACTGTGATGGGTATTCCAAACGTAACCAAGAGGGTTACTCCCTACGTAAGAATGTTATGAATGCCTCATGTTACCTGTTATGTCTTATGATTTCTATGATTTATTCATGATTTGATGAGGTATGTTAAAGTGTTTATGTTTTATGGGTAAATATGATTTCATTATTATGTATATATGAACTTATGTTTCCTTTCCATATTTTTATAACCCGTACTGAGTTTTTTATGCTCATCCCAAGTTTTTTTGAAATGTTTTTCACAGGTCATGGGAAAGGTACATGATATGATAATAGTGTCAAGGAAGTGTCAAGAATGAATCAATGTTTTATTTTAAAGATGTTTCCATTGATGGGAAAAATGAATACTATCTTTATGTAACCACATTGTTTATATGTGGAATGTAATGAAAGTTTTATGTTCTAATTCTATAAAACTCTAAAACTGAAAAGATCCTCAATGTGTAATCTTGTAATAACTCAAGATTAAGTATGGTTTAAGGCTGGGGCCTTATATTATATGGGAACATGAGAAAAATATGATTTCATCTCTAATGAGTTGTAAAAAAATTTAGTTTATATGATGGCTATTCTCGAACATAAATAGGTGTTGTCCTGTATTTAGAAGTTTGATTAAAGGCTAAAACTACGTGGATTCATGCATTGTAGTCCTTCTAATTCTCGTATTTGGATCATTTGAAAAGATCATATTGTAGTTGATCTTCATGCAGTGTCGAAAAAATATATTACTAGAAAAATTTCTATCATCACATATTGTTTTTCTTCTCTATAGTTTAAGATAAATGATGTGCTCATGTAAGGGAGGAGTTTTGGATTGATTTTGGATCCAGTAATATTTATAGTAACTAATGGTTGGGGGTGACATCAATGTTGTGTCTAGTCCGAATGAGAATCAGGGTGGCATATCATTCCCTAGAAATTAATGTCAAGAATTTGTGTCATTTATGGACAGAAATGGATTGATGGACACTGGTTATGATGTGGATTGGTGTACAAGGTGTAATAATTAGTGGGGAGGTTGTCGAAAAGGGTTTCGACTTGATCGATGTTTGTTAAATGAAGATGTTCTCTCTATCTTCCCCGATATTAAATTTACCCTCATGGTTCGTACCTTATCTGGTCATTCTCTATGGTTGGTTTCTCTGGCATCATGGTTGATGCAAGAGGATTTATTTCAGTTATTTCTAGTGTGGGTGGAGGTTCCGGGATTTTGTGATGTGGTTGAGGAGTCTTGGAGTCTTTCTCTTTTGGTTAATCTATGGAATATTCTATATAGTAAGATTAGGAGGATCACGAATAATTTTGTAGTAGGAGTAAAAATATCCCTTCTCAAGTATAAAGCCTGGAGTTAATTGGAATGAATGTCTAATTCATTGGGAGGAGATTATAAAATTTATGGGAGGAGAAACTATTTGTTGAGGTTAGAGTCAAGAAGGATTATTTGGCATTCATTCTCTTATGGTAGGAGCACATGGCTGTAGAGGATTCAAGGGTTAAATGGATTTGTGAGGGGGTCGTAACATGGTCTTTTTTCATGAACGTGTTAAATAGAAATAGTGTTTTTAGAGGCCAAATATCCTTTTGGAATATGTATCTTATTCTAATAATCAATATGTGATTGGGGATCTAGCTGACCAATATTTAAAATCCATTTTAGCAGGTACCAATCTTAGTAGGAAAGGTGGTTACGTAAGGATCGATGTGGAAAATTTTATGTTATTCCTCATAGGGTGAGTGGGGAGGTTAATGATATTTTATGGATCCTCCCTAGGGAGGAGGAATTGAGGGAGGAAATTTGGACCCTCATCTTGAAGAGTGCACTGGGGAATTCTCGTATTCTTGGATCTTATTACTGAGTTTCATGGGATACTTTAAGGGTGGATGTTGTTTGTGTAGTTTATGACTAATTTTTTGGGGGTAATATTCCACAAATTTTGTGTGCTTCTAAGATAATTTTGATTTTAATGGTGAATAATCTTCAATCCTTAGATCATTATTGGTTCATAAGCATGTGAAATGTCCCATATAAGGTTCTCTCTTTCATCCTGGATAAATGGATTGCATTGTACTTGGATGGATGCTAGAGCTCGAGAAACACAGTTTCATTAAGGGTTGGTTCATTCATGTAGATCTTGGTGTGGTGAAAGAGGTAATTAGTGGGATTAATAACAGGACCTTTGGGAGTTATATTTTCATAATATTGGATTTTAGGAAACCATATAATAGGTTGGAGTGGGGAACTCTTTTAAGGATTCAAGACTCTATGAGATTTTCTTTATGGGTCATTGATCTGTTATTCCGCATTTTTAGTTCATATTAGGTTTCCACCACCATTATGGGAATGTAGTTTGGATTCTTTAAGTCCATTCATGGCCTCAGAAATGGGGATCCTCTATCCCCTAAATTATTTATTCTCTCCCAAGACGTCTTGACGAAGTACATCAACCAAGGCATTCTCTTGGGAAAAATTCTTCCTTATCACAATCGGAACATAACTAGATTAATTTCTCACTTTATGTTCACTAATCAAACTATTATATTTATTAATATCTATTGGAGATTATTGTAGTGGATTAAAAATATACTAGAGGAGTGTTGTCATTAGAGCATTCAGATGGTTAACTGGGAGAAGTGTCTTTATTTTTCATGCACAACAAGGTTACGAACCAAAGGAGTAGATCCATTGAAGGTAGGATGGGTATGAGTTGATGTCCTTTTTCGATGAAATATCCCAGAGTTCCTATAAGTATATATTCATTTAATATTCATTAATTTGATAATATTTATAATAGGATAACATTGTGTATATATAAATTAATTAATAGGTTTTAATCCTTTGGGGGCGTATAACTCTTGTTAATAGAGTGATGGATTCTATCCTAATGCATCCTCTTTCAGCACTAAATTTTCCTCAAATGGTGTTTGATAGTATGGAAAAATGATCTAGTTTCCATCATATTGGATGGGAAGATATAATGGAGACACCATTGGGTGTTTTTAAAGACATTGGATAGGCCAATTTTAGAGGGTGGCTTTAATCATAGAAGTGTCGAGGGGACTATGAAGGGATGTCATGCCGAGCTAGCATGGGGGGCTATGGAGTGGAAATCATTACATGGTAAGATAATTCAGTTCTTGTATAAGTTAGATGGGGATATGCATATATCTTTTCCTTATATCATTTGGTGAATTGTTCCTCATTTTTTATAATTCTTCAACAACGTTATTAGCAGATTTTGGGTGAAGGGGCCATCATCTTTTAGAATCATGATTTTGGTAAAGGTAGGTTGTAGTTTCCCAGATTTCCCATGCCCGATTTAGTGTTCTGTGGGGCCTGTGATAACCCCATGTTTATTCGGGATATTTTGGATTCTAATCAACGTGACACCTTTAATAGCATTATTTTGAATGATAAACCTAATAGATTCATTTATACAGGTTCAGTTTCTCATGTTTTCTCTACGAAGTATTTTTCAAACATGAGGGGGCCTATAGACAATTATCATCTATGGGGGATATTATTTGGTGGAAGGAGGATCCTTACAATTTTAATATCATATTATTCCATTTCAGAAATATGGCTTTACCAATCAAGGAGAATGTAAAAAGTGTGGGAATTCAGATGGCTTGAAGGTGTTATTATGGTAAGGTTCCTAAACTAGAATCATAGGAGAATCTATTTTTTTGAATGCAATTCGGGGTATTGGGTGCAGAAATATTTCTAGGTCTTTACATGATGGCCTCTTCAGGATGGGGTTTTTGATAGTTTCATGGATCAATGGTTCCATGGGGAACGAGAACTCGACATTAAGAAGAAACCTCAAGACATCATTCTTCTTATAGGATGTTAATGTATTTGGAATGAAAGAATATTTTTCACCATAATAATTATTCATTCACTCGAATATGTATCATTTTCAAAACCAGGAACTTTATTTTGGATATGGTTAGGCTGTTTATGGTCTTTCAATCAATGCTGTTGGTGAGTTCTCTGATTAGTGGTAGCTCCACATCCAACCTAGTGATCAGTATAAGGCAGGGATGATGGGTTTAATGGAAACATTAACAACATGGACTTATTCATAAAAAATATGGTTCTTGAACCATGGTTACCGTTCTTGGGGGAAGAGTGGTTAGGGACTAGTGGGAAGGGGTTATCACATCTTTCTCAGCTTTTTTCAGAAGAGGAGACTCATTGTAGGCTGCAATGCATGCTTTCTTCATGAGATTGAAATTGTGCAAGCTAAGTAATTTTAACATTAATTCTATGGAAACCAACTCTCTAACTACTTTTGAATCTCTTCAGGGTCATGGAAACATTCCATTCACAATAACATATATCATTAGAGTGTGAAAGGATCTTATGAACACTAACATGGATATTTCTCACACATGGTGTGAGGGGAATATGGTGGCTGATTTTATTTCAGGCAAATCCCCACATGATAAGATCATTTCCTTTTTCGTCAATATTGGGTCCTTTCTAGATGATGTAAATCAGTTTTCCTTTAATGATTCTTTATGTTTACACTTTTTGAGGACACCATGAAGCAACTGTTTTCTTTATTTTCTTATATCCCTTTGAGCATTATTGTTTATAATAAAAGATGAATTTTTATGGTAAAATATTATTAAACCACGATAAACTAATAATAATATAATCTTCCATATACTCATATTTTTCATATTAATTTAACAACATATATCCATATTATCAACCTTCTTATGGAAAATAAAATAATAGATCATGTATATGACAGACTACCGCCTCACAGACCAATGTAATTCATTTTCCATCATCATATCTCAGAAATAGTAAAGATAGAATTAATATATATATATATAATATTGATTAAATATTTAACATTCATAAAAGTTAAAATATCATTTGATTTCCTACCTTTATATTAGTTGAAAAATAATAATGTTGTTCATACGTTTGGGTAGACAACCACCTCCATGATGTGATGTGATTCTTTTTTCATCCAAATATCACATATATAATATATATAAGTAAGATTAAAGAAATAATATGATATTTAAGATATAATTTTTATTATATAGAATAATATTTACCTTCTTTAAACAATTAACATTGAAAAAATGGAAACGTTACTCATGTGTACGTATGATCTAACGTTTCAATGATTATAACATAATTCATTTTTTGTAACCATATTTCAAGATTGGTTTTAGAATTATAATTGATGTATAAAAATTATAACTGATTAAATATTATCATTCTGTAGATCTGGTTATAATGACCTATTTGACCCTAGTTAGCTCATCGATGTCATTTCTGATATATGAGATGAATATCAACAAAAATAATGACATTAACTTCATTGATTAAGGAAGTGATTATAACATGGTAAGAGGAATAATAAAATTGAAAAGGGTCTTTAAGAATGTAAATTATTAACACAAATTTATTATTCAGGATGATAATGAACACATGTGACATGTCAGATTCATGCTAAGAGCCATTATTAAAAAAATATTCTTTTAGTCTTCCATTCCTACTATTTTTCTTCAATGCCCATGTTTTTAGAAATATATTATTAAAGAATTTATATTTACATTAAATAATCATAAAAAATATTTTATGTTAAATTTATTACAATGGTTTTTAAAAGGAATATTATTTTCTAAATAGTGGGACTTTCTTTTGAGAAGATAGAATGAATGTTTTATTTTAATGTATATAGTTACAAGAGAT
The DNA here is from genome assembly GCA_963277665.1 of Viscum album. NCBI lineage: Eukaryota > Viridiplantae > Streptophyta > Magnoliopsida > Santalales > Viscaceae > Viscum > Viscum album. The sequence goes on from OY728150.1 coordinate 529,769,046, forward strand.
TTTCCTACCACTATATCCAATATTTTATTCCTGTAATCCTTTAAAATATTTAATTATTTCTTTTATGAATTTTTTTTTCTATTTATTTTGGGTATTTTAGTTTGAAAATTATTTTTTAAAATAAATGATATTTCGTTATACCATATTCTTTAACATTTCCATTCAAAATAGTTTTCAAATAATTTATACTTAAAAGGTGAAAGAATTAATGTTTTATTCATGATAATGTAGTTTATATTTTTATTTGATAAATGGGTGATCCCATTACAACTTATATGAAGGGTTTACTCTATTATAGATTAGGATTTATGGGTGAACCGGAAGTAGCTAATATAAAGGATGAGCCCTATTGTAGCACTTTAATGCAATAGGTTATATTCAATGAAATAAAATGAAATAAGGAAGGAGTTAACCAACACAATTTCTCAAATGTATTTAATTGTGCTCTAATTATATCTGAAATGGGTTTAATATTTTTTTGAATATGAATCTCTATGTTAAAAAAAAGGTTTTCAATTTCATTATATGATTTTTAATGTTTTTATTTTAGAAAAAAATCAACTTTTTTCATGAGGAAATGAATTATTTATTATTCACAAAGAATAATGTGTTAAGTATATGTATTTTATTGGTTTCCATGTTTTTCACTAGACTAATAGATTTTATATTTTTATGTCATATACTGAGATATTTTTATCATCCCCAGTTTTAAAATGTCTTTCACAGGGTTTTAAGGATGAGTTGGGACAAGGATGAGGTCAAGATAGAAATAATGAAGATATTCCATGAGAATAAAACATGTTTCTTTTTATTTAGTTTTATATTATTAAAAATTTAATAATATTTGAAAGTTCCCACTTTATAATATTATATTTATTTTGAAGAGGATGATAATCAAATAATATAAATCCCAAAATTTAAAAGATATAGAAAATGAATTCTTGTCTAAAGATACATGATTATATATTATATAATTTTGGGTCATTATATTTTCTATTTGGGAAAAGGTTTAGATACCATTTTAATTGAAAATAATTTTAATAACATAACCTTGAAGGAATTAACTTTATTGTTAATCTAATATTATATAACATTGGAAAATTACCATGTTTCTTCATCTAAACATTGTTTTTTCAGAATGGTTTTTTCATAGAGTAATAAATGAAGCTATATTACGAAAGAACCAAGAGGGAAATATCCTTTAAAATTATCATCCTAAAATGGATTGAATTATAACTGGAAAATTTTTTATAGTACTGGATCAGTTTACTTATGCTATAAATGGTGGTGGTGTCCTTGTTAGATAGAAACCAAATCTTACATAATGAAATTTGTTGATAATGGATAATTTCATGAAACAACTCCCTCAAAAGATTAGTGGAACTTCAGATCCAGTGTTGGATAATGGATGGATCAATTACTTGTAGATGATATTCTAATTCATGTGTTTTCCATAAAATCAAAAAGAAACTTTTCCATTTATCATATTGAATGTGAAACTGATGAATGGTGGTATTTGGTTTAGAATTCTAAAGAGAAAGACAATATTGATTCCATGGAATGGGATACATTTAAGAATACTTTTTTCATGATAAATACTTCTTAATTTTTTTATCTCATGATTGAGGAACAATTCATTTAATTGAAAAAAGGGGATTAAGATTCAATAGTTTCATATAAAGATAAATTTACAAGGTTCGTCAGATATATACCATATTTTATTCAGGACTGTGATAGTAAAAATAAAAGATTTTAAATAGTGCTGAAACCAAGTTTATGAAGTGATTTAGATGAAATAAAATTTTGTAGAAGACATATAGATATTCAGTGTGAAGTGAAAGTTGAGATGGAGTTCCTTGAGATGAAAAATGTAATAAATGGTCACAGTGTAATGAAATGAAGAATAAACCAAATAATATATCTAAATTTAAGACCCCAAAAGTTTCCAGTTGTGGTAAATGATATTTATGGTAATGATTGATAGAAACTATATATAGTTATGCATATAGTAGGTTTACACAAGGTTCATAACTACAAAGAAAAGAGTCCTGAAAAATCCAAGAATTGAGTAAATAATTTCCATTCTGTGGTGAGGTGTTTTAACTCCATTGAATTAGTAAATTATGATAAAATGTGTCTAAATTTATTTATTCTAGGTTGAAATCACAATGACTAAAAAAATGTTTGGTAAAGTCATTTTCTACTACCACGGTTGATGCATGTCCAACTAATGAAGTGCTAATAGGTATGTTACTTGTTTATTGGAATTATTCCTATACCATATTTAACTATGTATCTTCCAATTCTGTCATTTCTGAGGACATTTCAAGGATAATGGTAATATCACATCATGAATATAAAATATAAATTTTTGTGAAAATCAAAGTGTAAATACTAAAGTAACCAAGATTTATAGAAACCTTCCAATTGTTATTAGTGGGATCGTATTTCATATAAATATTGTTCAACTTCCTATGGTAGGGTTTTATACTATTTTTGAAATAGATTTTCATTCAATTTATCATTCAAGGATTTATTAAAAAAATTAAATTCTGTCCAATGCTTTCATTCATTTTATGACCTACCAAGAGGCTAGGAAATTGATTAGAGATAGTAGTGAAAGTTTCCAAGATCATGTTACTAAAATGAAATAAACTATTCCAACAAGTGATTTACTAGTAGTAAATGAATATGTAGTTATAGATACATTTTATTATCCATATTAATCGATTGTCTACAAGTAAAATATGTTAACTATAAAAGAAGTTAAATTCATCATGATAAAATAATGCGTTAATTTTTTAGTATATGAAGATATTATTGAAGAATGATATCTTTTTTTTCATTTCCTATATAAATGGAAACTTTTTCATCAACAATGATTCTACATTGAAGGGAATTGTTTGCATTCTAATGAAGAAAGATTAGGTAATCACTTATACGTCACGTTAACTAAAACCTCATGATTTAAATTATCCTAAAAAATATTCGAAAATATCTACTATGATTTTCACTTTTAAAATTAGGGGGGATAATTTGTATAGATTAATGTTTGAAATATATACTAATCATAAAATCATGAATCTTATATTTACTCAAGAAATATTTTAACATGAGGTAGATAATATGGATAAAACTATTTATATAATATGAATACATCATTCAATATCATATTGAAAAAAAACAATGTATTTTATTTATTAATATATAAAAATAATTCTATATAAACAATGTTATGTTTGGAACATGAAACTTTGGTTAATCATTTGTTGAATTTTGGCCAATAAGTTATCCATGAAGGAACTTACTCTACTTTGTTTTAGGATTCATAACAATCATCTTGGTCAAAAATGATTGAATAGTATCAAAATAAAAATGATGTATTATTTAAAGAGTAAGAATTTGTTAAAAATGGATAAAAATTAATTTCAATTAATTAATGAGATGATTCTTTCTTTGGGGCTTATGTAGTGGGAATTAGAAATTATTTCCATGGATTTAATTGTGGAATTTCAAAATAATTATCAGGGTAATATTAAAATTTATTTTTATATTCATAGACTAATGAAATATATGCATTTCGTTTGTATTCAAGATACTATGTATTTTTACAATATTAATAATCTATACCATAAGAAGATAATAAATGTTCACAATGTTCCTCTCTTAATTGTATATTAATGTGATCTTAGGTTAACTTATAATTTTTTGAAACAACTTTAGAAGTCATTGGGTACTTAATTAAATTTTAGTACAACATTTAATTTTCAATCTGAGGGCCAGTCCCAGTGAATGATGAATAACTTGGAATAAATTCTTTAATCGTGTTTGTTTGATTACTATTTATATGGGATAAAAATTTTCTTTGGTTATTTTTTCATATAATAATAGTTTTCATACATTATATAGGCATAAACATGTGATATTTTATATAGAAAGAGGTGTTTAACTGAAGCTTGTAGAGATTAAGTAAGAGAAAATTAATATATGGGACAAAATGTTGGTCAATGAAATGATTTAAAAGGTGAATACGATTCAATAGTGTTTGATAAAGGTTTAAATTTTGAGGAAATATTATGCGGAAAATCAGAGAAATGTTCGTTCTTTTGAAGCAGGTGATCATGTTTTTATTAAAGTATCTCCTTGGAAAAGTTCTATGATTTTTGCTAAAGAAGGGAAGATGTGTTCCTGGTTCATTGTATATTATGAAATCATAGAGAACGTTGGATCAATTTATAATTGAGTTGCCTGACCTCCAAGTTCATCCCAGGTATAGATCACATTTCTTGTTTTAATGTTATGAAAATATGTGTAGGATTCATCTCATGTGTTGATCCATAAGGTAGTTTAGTATTAATAGAAATTTTCTAATGTGGAATAAACAGTTCATATTCTTTATTGTAGTGGTTAGGTGTTGTCGAATGAGTTAATTCATCATGTTATTTCTTTTTGAAAAACATTATGGTTGAAGAACCATCAAGAGAACATGAAATTACAATGAGGGAAACATATCCCTACTTGTTTGATACATTAAAAAATTACAATGATTAAATTTAAAAAAGTGTGGAAGAATTGAAAAACCCATTTAATGATAGAATTAATTATTTTCATATTTATTATCATTCATTAATTAAATATTAATATTAATTATGAGAATATTATATAATATTTTTTTAAAGAAACAACTTTATTAAAATATCATCGCATATAGTTCAAATTAAAAGTATTATTTTCAAATTGTGACATTTTAATTTTAAAAAATGGATATTATTTTTGAATTTAGTTTGTCAAAATTATTACTAGAGCAATTTTTTGGAATATTCAGAAAATATTTACTTATTAATGAATAATGAAAAATATGTTTCTTATTGAAATTTTAATTTTACTTGTGATTATTTAAAAATAAAAATTCTATTAATAGATTAATTTTAAAAATAAATTAGTTAATGTATATTTTAAATAATCATATTATGGGCTTTGAAAAAAATTATACTTAAATTTCGTATAAAAATATTTTATATTAAAAATTGAATTTGATATAAATATATTTTTTCGTAGGGTTTTTTCTAGAATAATTTATAATTAAATTATTCCACTTGTATTTTTTGAATACTGAGAAATTGATTATATATTTGGAATTAAGAATTAATATTTTTATAAATGAGACCCATTTATTTCTGATGAATTTGAATAGTAAATATAATAATTTTTGTTACTATGGAAAAGTGTAAATCAAGTAATTATGGTAAAAATAAAATAATTTGGAGTAAATACTGATCACAGCACTTAAGTTAATTTATTAAATTAATATAGGCTATACCTAATCATCTAAAAGCCTAACATATAGAATATTTATCTATTTGACCATGATTTTGACCAGTTATATTATTATTTATAAGGAAATGTCAAAAATCTCATACCCTTTGTTATAGTATATTTATATTTTCATGATGTGGATAAATAGAGGATATGTTCCGTAATAATTATTAATTTTGAATATAAATTATTTTTGTCATCGTGATGATTTATTTGCAATTTTTAATGAATAAAGTATTTCTATAAATGTAAATTTTTATTAACATAGTGCTTCATCATGAAGTAAAAAATTGAATAAAATGATTTTTGAAGACTCTAAAAATATAATTAGTATTGTTAATGTTTTGTGTTATAGGATTTTTTAGAAAACAATAAATATTATAAATATTAAGATTCATTTTATTTTAAGTCCATTGTTGTATTTTAGAATTAAAATTCACGTTAAATAAATAGTTCCCAAATTCTCATTAATTTGATTTTATAATAAATTTCATTTTATTAAATAATTTGATATTCCCTAAATTCTTATGTTCTTCCAAGTTTTTTTATAATGTTTCAAATATAAACCATTTTCCATTTAGGGTCCAATTTTCATTTTACAGTAACTATATTGACTCCTATAGAGTAAAAACATTGTTATCATTGTTATAAAAAAAGGGTTAATGAAGGATTAAAAAAATATAAGGGTAAAAAAAATATCCAAACATGTAAAAATTTTATTTTATGAGATTTTATACTCATAATGATTTTATATTCAAATATTATCAATTTGGATCCATTAGGACATCAATATTAATTCATATTAATTTAAAATTTTAGAAAATTCCAAGGGTACCTATCCCCACCCTTATAAAAGGGAACCACTTCTTTTCATTTATATACACATAGAACCCATTTTTCATTCCAATATCTAACAAAATACCTTCATTAAATCCATATAAACATAATATAGTCATTACTATGGAATAAAATCAACCTTAGAGGTATTAATGGGTAAAAAAAGGAGGTTGTTTGAAAAAGAGATATATTTTTGTATTGATCATTTTTGTTTCTTTGTTATAACACCTTAAAATATTATTCAATCATGTTGAAATATTAAAACTAGTATCTTCTATATACTATGGTTTTTTATGTTAATTTAAAAACATACATCCATTTTACATTCCATCAAATAGGAAATGAAACCATCATTCGTGTGTTTGGAGGTCCACCATCTCACGAACGAATGTAATTCATTTTTCCTATCTGTCTCTCACATATGGATATAATTATTTACTAAAAATAAATATATAATATTAATTACATTTCTATCATTATTAAAAGGTTTAATATAATTGAATTTCTTACCTTTCCATTCAATTAAAAATTATAACATCGTTCGTGCGTATGTGTGGATTTCCACCTACATGAAGCGATGTGATTATTTTATCTCACCACATCACATAGATGTTATATATAATTATTCTTAAATAAATAATATTATTTGTAAGATATAATTAATATTCTATAAATATAAAATATTTCTTTATTATTTTTGATAATGATTTCAGAAAAAAGGAATCATTACTCATGCGCACGTATGGCCTACTATCTCTATGAGTGTAACAAAATTAATTTTTATAACAATATTTCATGATTGGTTTTATATGTACAATTTATATTTAAAAATATAAATGATTTCATGATTATTGTTCTTTATATAATAGAATAATAGTGTCTTTGGAAATAGTCATCCTACCAAATACATTTTGGACAATTTCACCAAATATTATCAAAATTCCCAATAAAAAATTAGTTATTTATATCATGGTAAAAAGAATTATAAACAAGAAGCTATAATTGATAAAGTAAATAATTAACATAATCTTATTATTAATTAATGTAAATAACATATTTTACAATTCCAACATTAATTAAGAGACTTTCATTTAAAAAATTCTATTTTATTGTTTCCCTTCCTATTCGTTCTCTTCAATATTCATGTTTTTAAATATATATGATATATTTTTTTATAGACTTAAATGATTTGTAAAGGAAATTTAATGTTGAATTTCATGAAAAGGTTTTTAAAATGAGTCTTTTTAGTTGAATGTTGTTAATTTATTTACAAAATAGAAAATGAATGTACTATTTTAACGTATATAGTGAAAAAAACATATGTTGCTTCCATATCCATTATTTGAATTTTAACTTCATGTAAAAGTATTCATGTTTTTCAAAGAATTTTTTTTCATTATATAAATTATATGAAGGGTTGATGCCCATAGCTCATAAAAAATGGAAGATCCTGATATTTCTTATATGAAGTGTGAGCCCCATTTTTGATCCAAAAAACACTAGGTAAGGTTCATGGTCATAAAAAGAAATGTGTATAGAGTTAATTAGGGAGTTTTATCTTACGCATTAAAATGTTACCTCTCTATATCTGAGACAGATTTTAAATAGTTTATGAATATTATTACCTGAGTTTCCTAAAAAGCGTTTTGATTTATTGATATGAATTTAAAAGGGTTTCATTAAGAAAAAAAATGTGTGGGTTTTTCGTGTGGAAATGATTTATTGCATGTGTCCAAAGTGTAATGTGATAAATGTAATTTTTTTGTGGGTTCTCATGTTTTTAATTAGACTAATGTGTTTATTCTTTTTTATGTTCCTTACTAATATTTTTACAGTCATAGAATGTTTTAAAATGTTTTTCATAGGGTTTTATATATTATTAGGTAAAAGGTTGAGGTCAATATCAATGTTTTAAATATAATCTATGAAACGAAAACGTAATTATTTTCAAGGTTTTTAAATTATGAAAAAAACAGATACCAAGTGGAATGGTTCACTTTTTAGTGTACTATTTTTAAAATGGTTATGATATAATTCTCAAAAATATATAACCCTAAAATATCTTCAATAATGAATGATGACATGATTCAGATGATGATGTATTCCCTATAATGAAAAGATATTCAATATCTCTTCCATGAATCATATTCTCCTTCTCATGAAAATAAATTTTTTCATTATACATTTAAATCCAATCTATTCCAATGATTATATGAAAGCCTTCCATATTAATAATAAATAATATTTCCAAGAGGTTATTTCTATGACTTAAAATGTAAATACCCTGAAATTTCAAGGAAATTTTTTTCTTAAATACTTTGGAATTTTACGAGTCTGTGGCTTCTAACGACACCTGATTCTGAGGCCCGGTGTGCCTAGAAAAATTTCCAAAGTTTAGATCAGGTACGCTCAGTAAACGAACAAGCAGGTTTATCTATCTTTTGAACCGGTGCTTAGAATCGAAATATGAGGGCACCGATGAACTCACAACACTAGTATTCGCTTAACGGGACCTTCACTGCAGTTGCGTTTTATTCGGGTCGAAAGATAATATTTGGGGAATTACCTAAAAATAAATAAAATTGGTGTGTACACTTTTATTTATATCTGAGGTAGTTATATCATACAAAGGGGAGTTAAGGCTGGGACCCACAACCACCTAACTACCCAATTGTGGATGTTTGAGAGGTGGGGCCCACACGAGCCCCAACATTTCATTTTACCCTAACATTTTTAAACCCCTTCAATAATTTGGGAACACCCCTTTAATTTCCAAATTCTCTACCTCTCTCACTCCATTAATTCATGGAAACTCCTTTAAATTATGATGACCTTTCCTCTACCTCTCACTCTCTTTAACTCCTGCCAACATACCTTAATTAATGAATGGAATCTCTTCATTTAATTAATTGAGTGTTTGAATGTTTTAATTTTAAATGGCTTGTGTTAATAAAATAATGAGTGTAACTTATTATTTTATTTTGGGAGGGCTTTAATTCTGTTAAGGGAGAGAGAGATCTTGAGAGAATTGCTTTCTTCTCTGAAGAAGAATGGTGACTTCTTCGATGAAGAATGCTTGTTCCACGAAGAATGATGATGCACCAACCATTCTCTTCTCTGGGACAAGTGAGGAGACACCGCTTCCTCCTCGGATGCAATCCGACATCGCCTATAAATCCTTTCCTCACGAAACCGTCTTTTTCAACGCCAGACTTGTGACGTCAATTATTGAGGTAGGGGATTATGTTAAATTTTAATGTATTAAAATTGTGCCTCGTTTGTTTTTGAACATATTGGTTGTCCGACCTATTACTATCACTTAACGCGGAGGGCATGGGACGAAAAAACATAGCCTGAAGACCCTCTGTTTGTTCTTGATTATTATTGGAATCGATGATCAGGGGTGGAATGTGGATGAGACCGGCGGCGCAAGGGCCGCCGTCGCACACGTAAGGAAAAGCCGCGTCCAAGCGGGCTGCGGTAGAGGAAGCACAGCGCCATCACACCGTGCCGGGGACGCGGAGCCGTGGCCAGCACAGGCCGCGACAGAGGAAGCTGGCGTCATCGCACCGACTATGTAGTAGGAACCACGTACTGCATTACGGGACACTTCAACGGAAGGACCGGCCGACCTGTCAGCCGGCCGTGTGGAGGAAAGTCGTGGCGCCAGGAGGGTGCCGCACTGCAGAACCCGCGGCCCGCTTGTGTGGGCTGCTTCCGCCAGAATGCTGGTTTGCATAGCCTGCCGGTTTGGTTGGGGGGGAGGGCATAAGGAACCATCGGTTCAGACAGCATGGGGTCCACGTCCCCTTGGACCGCTCGACATTCAGGCCGAGCCAGTCGGGCCGTGCGCCAGGTCGGGCCGAGCCGGGCCACACCCCACCAGGCCGCTCCACTTTGCGTCAGGCCACACTCTCTTCAGGCCGGGCCGCACCCCTCAGGCCGGTCCTTGCAATCCTTCAGGCCGGTCCGACACCCTTACTGGGACGGACCCGCCAAAAATTGGTGACAAGACCCGCCAGCCCACAGGGCTTAATGGGACATGCCCGTTTTTCACTTAATCCTGAATAACCTAAAGACCGCACATCCGATCGATGCGCCGTCTCTGGAACTGGGACCCTATTGACCAGGTGGTCATTTTTCGATACACTAAGTGAGTTTTTGATATTTTGGTAAAAGGCCAGGTTTGGAATGAGCATATTTCCCACTGGGCCCCTTGAACGAAAAAGCCAATATCTCCTAGACAAGGATTTTTTTTGACGTGTCGTCTATCAAGTTGAGTTCCTTATGATGAGAAGGAACTTCTGGATACATAAAATCTAGACTTAGTGATAGTTGATGTATCGACCCCACCCTTTACTCGAGGAGCGAACCCTCCAGTAATCGAGTACACTGTGTGCAGGAAACCTTGAGCTGGCTGCGACTGAGACGACTACCGTGCTGTGATCCTATGTGGGTTCGACGACGAAGACGACTGTACTTGGATCATACGTGGGTTTGGAAGTGAGGAATACTGTACTTAGATCCTTCGTGTGTTCGGCAGTTATGATGACTATACATGGATCCTATGTGGGTTCGGCAGCAATGGTTACTGTACTTGGATCCTATGTGGGTTCGGCAGTGAGGATTTCTGTACTTGGATCCTACGTGGGTTCGGCAGAGGTGATGATTCAGAGACTTCATCTAATCATATCCACCCTCTTCGTAGTAGTATACCTATGTGAGTTGAGTCTTGACTTTCAATCATTACCATCAGTGTGATTGACTTCTTTCCTATGTGGACTAGGTTGTTCATGGGCTCGGAAGTTGGAGCTGTACTGAGATTGATGAATTAGGTATATGTATGGGAATATACCTAAGTAGAGTCGGTTGATACTTTGTGTTTGTATTATTCCTTTGTGGTTTGTCCTTCGTGGATTCTGGGAGACATTCGGGGGTCTTGGGGTCCCTACTGTGTAACGTATACTCACAACTGCATGGGCTATACCTGCACTACGTTGTGTTGGATGAAGACGAAAGACAACACTGATCAAGGTGGAGGCTTGTGGAGCTGGACGGTTCTCGGAGTGGACCACTTTTCGGGACATACATGGAGTGGACGGATGAACATGAGGAGCTGAGGAGACCATCTATACCCACCCATCGGGTGGGATATCTGGAGGATGACTCGGCGGTTGCTACTTTACTTTAATACTGTTGTACCTTCTTTTCAGTTGTATTGTACTTTCAATTGGGTTTGTATACTGGCCCATTTACTTTTCATCACCTACTTTTGTACTCAGTTTTTCTTAGTGCTTACTTCACTTGTGTAGTCTGTTGTGTTTGATTACTTATATAAAGGCAATGCCTTCCATTTTGAAAGGGATTTATGCCTTTGGTGCTAGTTTCCAGCCCCTATCCTATGGAAGACGGGCTTGGGGTAGTCACTACACGGGCCCTAAGAATGGGTCGTGAAAAATTGGTATCAGAGGAGTCAGTTCTACCGCAGAACCAATGAATCTGATAATTTCTTCTCTGTGAAGCAATAGTGTTAAGAGTATTGAGTTTGCTTATCATTCCAGGGAGTCCAGTGTTGGTGCGGCGGCTGACGTATCCATACACCAGGACCCTGACTTCTGATTTCTAACTCAGTGCACGGAAACATTGATTGAATTTGTGTTTCAAAAGTTTTCTTTGTGATTACATTATGCCAGCTCAGCAGGTATTCTGTTTGACCATGGTGCACCTGTTTCTTTTCAGGATGTCCCCACGTAGGCATCCAGCTAGTGTTTTGAGCTACATGTGAGATGGAAGCCCAACGAGTGACGAGGCCTCAGTGTAGTGCCCCATTACAGCAGAGGCACCAGCGGTACCATTACCTGCTAATCCACCGATGTCACCAGCCCCAGCAGTAGAGATTGCACGCCACCGGAGTGCATTGCACAAGTTTCAGTGACAGAAGCCGCCCAAGTTCCGTGGAGAGACAGACCCTCAGGAAACCGAGGATTGGCTGGAGGCTATCGTCAGAGTCTTCAGATCGGTAGGCACACCAGGAAATATTACGGTGATCCTTTCTGCAAGTCTGCTGAACCCAACATCAGGTATAGGGTGGAGCCTGATACTCCATGTGCACATCGAGGCATCTCTAATTTGGATAGACTTCGAGAGCCTATTCTTCTCGGAGTTTGTTCCAGCCACCCTCCATGTGGTGCGCATCCAGGAGTTATTACAACTGCGGCTGGGCAGCATGACAGTAGCCCAGTACTCGGTGAGATTTACCAACCTCTCCAGCTACTCCACAGAAATGGTACGAGACCCATTCTTCTGGGTCCAGACCATTGAGTAGGGACTGAGGAATGAGATCAGGGCTTAGATGATCTCCCTCAGCATTCTGACACAAGCAGAAGTACTAGAGAGAGCCCTTCTTGTAGAGATCTTTCTTGCTGAGCCTACGCTAGCAGTGCCACCTACCATAGGGTGACACATAGCGGAGTCTTCTACAGCCAGTAGTAGACAGATGTCACAGATGTCCAAGCTGACCAGGTCATTAGGTGGGTCAAATCAGGATACTGGTTCAGATGTGTGGGGAACACGGAGCAGAGCCAGCCATACGAGGGGAAGGTAGTGCTATGCATGCAGCAGGCATGGTCATATTGCTCGTGACTGCCCAACCCGCCAAGCAGAGGAGCAGCTGACAGTAGAGGGACCTCCCAGGCCGAGGAAGAGTTTCGACCTTGGCGGTCCTTAGTGAGAAGGCAGATGAGGCATAGGAGATGGCCGAGCAGCAGGTGGTGGACGATGCTTCGAGGTTCTACCACTACCACCACTAAAAGGACCACCCCGACCACAGGGAGCTAGCAGACAGGGGCAGGCTCAGCTCCAGGCAGTCGAGGCCTACGACCACGATGCACCTGAGATGATTCGAGGTACTATTTGTTTCTACTCCACCCTTACGACAGTTATTATAGACACAGGAGAATGTAATTATTTTATTTCCTCTGCCCATGTTCGGAGCTCAGAGACTCCGACGGAGCTGTTGGCTCAATCCTTACGGCTAGAGACTCCTATTGGAAAAAAATCGATGATTATGCACTGGTGCCGGTAGTGTGAGCTTACTCTAGGAAGCGAGAGATTTAGTTGGGATATTATTTTAGCGGTGTCATGGCCTTACGACATCACCTTGGGTATGGATTGGTTATCTATAGTCCATGCCCAGATCTATAGTATTAGGCGCAAATTGCAGTGTGTCCGCACAGAAGGGACTAGGTTCACCTTCACTGGAAAGAAGGGAGCCTTTGCAGTGCAGGATTGGCTTACGCAGAGAAGAGGGAAGCCGATCACACATCATTTGTCTATTCTCATCCTCGGGGCAGTTGATATGCGAAGTCCAAGTTTTCCTATTGTGGTGGATCAGTATGCAGACGTTTTCCCTGACAATGTTCTCGGACTAACTCCTTACAGAGAGGTAGACTTCTACATAGACATGTACCCTGGGACAACACTGATATCTAATATAGCATATCAGATGGCTCCGGATGAGTTTCATGAGCTGCAGGTGCAGCTGGAGGACATACAGGGAAAGGGATTCATCTGACCTAGTGTTTCACACTGGGCTTCTACGATTCTGTTTTCCAAGAAGGCAGATGGGAGTTACGACTATGTGTCGACTACCATCGCCTGAATCAGGTGACCGTGAAGAACAAGTATCCACTCCCATGGAATGACGACCTCTTTGATCAGATCAAGGGAGCACGATGGTTCTCGAAGATAAACCTCTGGTCAGGCTATCATCAACTAAGTGTTCTAGATGAGGATGTGCAGAAGTCGGATTTCAGGTTTCAGTATGGCCACTACGAGTTCTTGGTTATGCCCTTCGGTGTAACCAACGCACCAGTAATGTTCATGAGTCTCATGAACAGGATCTTCCAGCCTTACCTCAATCGTTTTGTCGTAGTCTTCATCAATGACATACTGACTTACTCGACTATTCAGGAGGAGCATGCCAACCACTTACAGGTTGTACTAGACACACTCCGAGAGCACCAGCTTTATGGTAAGCTCTCGATGATTCAGTTATAGATTTGAGAGGTTCACTTCTTGGGGCACGTCATCTCGGAGTCGGGAGTTATAGTGGATCCTATGATGATCGAGGTAGTACTTGACAGGGATCCACCCAGGAGCGTGACGAAGGTGCGGAGTTTCCTAGGCCTAGCTGGGTACTACTGGGGATCTATGCCAGACTTCTCCAAAGTTGCAGCACCACATTCATCTTTGACGAAGAAGGGGAAACCCTTCTTGTGGTCATATAGATGCAATCAGAGCTTCCAGGAGCTGAGACAGAGATTGAACAGTGCACCCATCTTGAGGCTACTGGAGGAAGGCGTTGGGTACATGGTTTACTGTGATTTATCAAGGACCAGACTCGAGTGTGTCCTGATGCAGGAGTGGGCAGTGATCGCCTATAGTTCTCGACAGTTGAGGTAGCACAAGCAGAACTACACTACCCATGACCTGGAGTTTGCAGTAGTGGTCTTCGCCTTGAATATGTGGCGACTCTATCTGATGGGCGAGTGATTTTTAGTCTACACTGACCACCAGAGTCTCATGTACTTTTTCTCGCAAATGGACCTGAACCTGAGACATCATTGATGGATCGAGTTCCTCTAGGACTATGTCTTTATGATACTCTATACTCTTGGGAAGGGGAACATTGTGGCTGATTCTCTCAGCATGATATCGGGCATTCAACTACTTAGAGAGGCGACATAGCAGTTATCCGCTTTGTAGATATCCTTCGTGAATAGAGATGGGGTGGCCTTTCTATAGTCCCTCATAGTCACTCCTCCACTACTTCAGCGGGACAAAGAGGCACAGCGTGGGGACATTGATTTTGAGACCTGACGTGCTCAGATTTCCACAGGGCAGGTGCCTGATGGATTTTCTGATGGAGGAGAGCACGTCATCGTCTTCAGGGGACGTACTATGGTACCAGTTGCACTGAAGGAAGAAGTTCTGAGGGAGATTCACACTTCCCCTCTAGCGGTAAATCCAGGAGTGGTGAAGAGGTACCAGGACCTCAGACGACAGCAGTAGTGGCCAGGTATGAAGAAGGTTGTAGTTGAGTTCGTTTCACGATGCCTCAGTTGCCAGTAAGTGAAGGTGGAGAATTAGGTACCAGCAGGTTTGGTACATCCCTTGGAGGTTCCGGAGTTTTAGTGGGATGGAATATCCATGGGTTTTGTGAAGGGGCTCTCATGTACTTCTAGAGGACATGACTCCATCTGGGTGATCATCCACCGACTCACCATGTCGGCCCACTTCCTTCTGATTAGAGAGCAGGGCATAATAGAGAATTTGGGACACCTCTACGTTTAGGAGATTGTATGACTGCATAGTGTGCCATTGTTTATCATCTCCGATCGAGATTCTCACTTTACTTCCCGGCTTTGGAAGGGGTTACAGGAGGCATTTGGGAAGCAGCTACACCTGAGCACTGCCTTTCATCCTTAGATGGATGGCTAGATGGAGAGGACCATATAGACACTCGGGGACATGCTCTATGCATGTGTCCATGACTTTGGTCACAGCTGAGAGGATAACCTACCCTTGGTGGAGTTTGCATACAACAAAAGGTACCACTCCACCATCGGGATGACACCATACGAGGCACTGTATGGATGAATTTGCAGATCACATATGTGCTGGACTGACCCTGGGGAGTTAGCACTTGTTGGACCACATATGGTTCAGGCTATGATGGAGAATGTTCGGATCATCCAGGAGCGGATGAGCACTGCACAGAGCAGAAAGAAGTCCTATGATGATAGGAGACATAGACAACTGGAGTTCGATGACGTTGAGCACATTTTCTTACGGGTCTCACCTCGACGTGGATTAAGGAGATTTGGCCAGGGAAACAAGTTATCACCACGCTTCATCGGACCATTCCAGGTCCTCAGCTGACTATGCAAGGTGGCTTACAGCCTGGACCTTCTTCCTCAGTTGAATCGGTTGCACAATGTCTTCCACGTATCTCAGGTGAGGAGATACGTGCACGACCTGGGCCACATCATTGATCATGGGGAGCTGGACATTGATGGTGGGGCGACATTTGTGGATGTCTCGGTGGAGATCGAGGATCAACAGGAGCGGGTCCTATGTAGACAGTCAATCCCTCTAGTGCACATTCGTTGGCAGCACGAGAACCTCCAGGAGAGTACATGAGAGTGGGAGGCTCATATACGTGCTAATTACCCTCATTTGTTTCCCTAGTTTATGTTGTAGCTTTATGGGGATGTAAATCCTTGAGGTGGGAGTAAATTAATGTCCTGAAAATTTTATGGAATTTTTTTTCTTAAATAAATTGGAATTTTACGAGTCTGTGGCTTCAGACGACACCTGATTCCAACGCCCGGTGTGCCCGGAATCAATTTCCGAAGTTTAGCACGGGTACGTTCATTAAACGAACGAGCATGTTCTTCTATCTTTTGAACCAGTGCTCGGAATCAAAATTAAAGGGCACCAATGGACTCAAAGTTCTAGTATTCTCTTACGGGGACCTTCACCGCAGTTGCGTTTTATGCGGGTGGAAAGTTAATATTTGGGGAATTAGCTTAAAATAAATAAAATTGGTGTGTACAATTTTATTTATATCTGAGGTAGTTATATCCTACGAAGGGGAGTTAAGGGTGTTACCCACAACCTCCAAAATACCCATGTGTGGATGTATGAGGGGTGGGGCCCACATGAGCCCTAACCATTCATTTTCCCCTAAACTCTTTAAACCCCATTCATTAATTTGGAAACACCCCTTTAATTTCCAATCTCTCCACCTCCCTCAATCTATTAATTGAAGACAACCCCTTTAATTTATGAGGAACTTTCCTCTCCCTCTCCCTCTCTTTAACTATTGCCAACATACCTTAATTAATTAATGGAATCTCTTCATTTAATTATTTAAGTGTTTGAATGTTTGAATTTTAAATGGCATCTGTTAATAAAATAATGAGGGTAGCTTATTATTTTATTTTTTGAGGCCGTTAATTGTGTTAAGGGAGAGAGAGTTCTTGAGAGAATAGTTTTTTTCTCTAATGAAGAATGATGACTTCTTCGACGAATAATGCCGGTTCCATGAAGAACGACGACGCACCATCTATTCTCTTCTCCGCGACAAGTGAGGAGATGCCGCTTCATCCTTAGATGCACTCCAACGTCCCCTATGAATCCTTTCCTCGAAACGCCGTCTTCCACGACGTCAGTTATCGAGGTAGGGGATTAGGTTCAATTTTAATGGATTAAAATTGTTCCTAGTTTGTCATTGAACATCTTGTTTGTCCGATCTGTTGCTATCACTTAACACAGAGGGTGTAGGATAAACAAACACAGCCCGACAACCCTCCGTTTGATCTTGTTTATTATTGTAAATGACGATCGGAGGTGGAACATGGAAGAGACCGGTGGCGCAAGGGCCTCCATCACACACGTAAAGAAAACCCGCGACCAAGTGGGTTGCGGCGGAGGAATCCATCACCATCGCGCCAGCTGTGCAGCAGGAACCACGACCCGCATTGCGGGCCGCTTTGGCAGAAGGACCGGTCGGCCCGTCAGCCGGCCGGTCGGAGAAAAGCCGCAATGCTAGGAGGGTGCCGCACTGGAGAACCCACGGCCCGCCCGTGCGGGCCGCTTGCACCAGAAGGCTGGTCAGTTTGGGAGGGCAGCGCCATAAGGTGCCACCGGTTCAGACTGCAGGGGGGCCGCGCCCGGCCCAACCGGGCCGGCCCGCACTCTTTTCTGGTCTGGAAACGCCCCTCAGGACGGACCGCGTGAACCTTCGGGCAACTCCGACACCCCTTCTGGGATGGACCTTCCAAAACTAGGTGACCCGACCCACCATCCCACAGGGCTTAACGGGCCGGGCCCATTATTCACTTAAACGTGAATAACTTAAGGACCACACATCTGATCGATGCACCATCTACGGAACTGGGACCCTATCAATAAGAAAATAATTTTGAGATACTCTAAGTGAGTTTTGGGCAGTTTTGTTAAATGGAAGGGTTTGGAACGAGCATATTTCCGACCAGACCCCAGGAACGAAAAGGCCAATATCTCTCTGACCAGGCGTCCGTTTGACGAGCCGCTTGTCGCGTTGAGTTACTTATGACGAGATGGAACTTCAAGATACATAAACTATGGAATTAGTTACTATTTATGTATTTACCCCCCTTTACTCGAGGAGCAGACCCTCTCGGAATCGAGTACGCTGTGTGCGAGAACCCTAATGCTGGCTACGACTGCGACGACTGCCCTTCTGGGATCCTCTGAGGGTTCGATGACGAAGACGAATGTACTTGGATCCTACGTGGTATCGGTAGCGAGGAAGACTATACCAGGATCCTCTGTGGGATTGGTAATGATGATGACTGTACTTGGATTCTACGTGGTTTCAGCAGCAATGGTTACTGTACTTGGATCCTACATGGGTTCAGCAGTGACGATTTCTGTACTTGGATCCTACATGGGTTTGGCAGAGGAGATGATTCAGAGGCTGCATCTAATCATCTCCACCCTCTTCGTAGTAGTATACCTATGTGAGATGAGTCTTGACCTTCAATCATTACCATCATTGTGATTGACTTATTTCTTGTGTGGACTGGGTTGTGCTTGGGCTTGGAAGTTGGAGTTGAACTGAGATTGATGACTTAGGAATATGTATATGCATATACCTATGTAGAGTTGGTTGTTACTTTGTGTTTGTATTATTCCTTTGCGGTTTATCCTTCATGGATTCTGGGAGACCTTCGGGGGTCTCGGGGTACCTTCTGAGTAACGTATACTCAGCCCTGCACGGGCTATGAACACACTACATTGTGTTGGATGCAGACGACAGACAACACTGATTGAGGTAGAGGGTTGTGGAGCTGGACTGTACCCGGAGGTGGACCAATTAGTGCGACATACATGGAGTGGATGACCAGACCCGAAGAGATGAGAAGACCATCTGTACCCAGCCTTCAGGTGGGATATTCGGAGGAAGACTCTGCGATTGTTGCTTTACTTTACTGTTGTTCTACCTTCTTTTCAATTGTACTGTACTTTCAGTTGGGTTTGTATACTGGCCCATTTACTTTTCAGCACCTACTTTTGTAATCAGTTTTACTTAGTGCTTACATCAATTGTGTACTCTGTTGTGTTTGTTTAATTATATAAAGGAAATTCCTTCCCTTTTTAAATGGGATTTACGCCTTTGGTGCTAGTCTCCTGCCCCTGGCCTATGGAAGACGGGATTGGGGAAGTCATGACACCGCCCCAAGGATGGGTCATGACATAAAAATTGGTCTGAAAATCTCATCTTTATTTAAAAAATATTGCGACTAGGTTCCTTGATTAACCACTTCCTTATTAGGGAGATATGGAGTATTTTATTTTTCTTGGAAGAAATGGAAGATATAAACGAGTGAAAATATCTAGAATCAAACAAAATGATAACTAATTTTATGTTTACAATACTATTTACTACCAGGAAATATTTAGGGTCTTTGAAATCATTTATACTAATAATATATACTTATCCTTCCCCAATTGGCCTATTCTGTTATAGGGTCTCATTACCCTTGTCGCATTGGTTTGAATAATTCCCCATTTTCTTACAGTTGAAGCACTAGATAACAATGATTTTTTTCTTTCCCTCACATTAATGAGCTAGATAAAAATTATCTCCACACAACAAATATCATTCTCGTTATGTACATTCTATTATGTATCTTTCCATAGCAATCACACAACTTTAACACCATATTTCCTTTATTCTACCATAATTTTTTTTTCATTTTTGATCAACTAACATATTCTTTACATGATTTATGATAATGATATAAGGCATTAAAAATTATTTCTCTCTCTAGATAGAAGATCATACCATATAATCATATAATGGTTTTCTGGGAGACTATTATCCTTTAGTGGTATTTCATAAATATATCAAAAAACAATAAATATTTTTTTGGGTTGCATATATAGTTATATACATGCATGGATAATATTTTAAATTTAACTTTAACGTCAGGAAACACATTACATTTTATTATACTTTGAGTTGGTTGAATATCTATTTATTTTATCTCATTGATCTTACGAAAATATTTCTCAAAGAATATCATTTTAAACTTTCTCAATTCAACAATTTCTATTTCATCATAATCTATAGTATTCCAAATCAATGACCACTATTGGTTTCTATTTTCCTTTAAACAATATACATATATAATAACCATTTCAGTTTTGTTATTTCCCAAATCCAATAATATAATTTTTAGGGACTTGACCCATTACAATAATACTAATGGATTAGTAGTTACTTAAAAGGTTAGAGGCTTCCATCAGATAAATAAATTAAACATAGGTGCATCATGCTATTGAAAAAAATATTTCTCTACATGGGCATTATTATTTATTACAACCACTCTTAATTTTCATAATATAACCATTATCTTCTCAACTCCAAAACCTAATATATATAATTTCAAATTAGTGAAATCTCTATATTGACTATGAGTTTTTATATGATATGTATTTATTCCACATATAATAATCTCTAAATTATGGGGGACACATAGTTATCTTATAACATCATGAATGTTAGGACTTAGAATTAAAATCCCTATGAAGGTAAAAGTAAAAAATATTTTAAATTATTTATTATAATGCGTGTTCTTGAGATATTCTTCTAAAATCAATCTCCCAAGCTTCTTTCTGAATCTTCTTTGATAATGACTACTATAACCCTAACTATAGTAATATGAAGTTTTTTTTATTTCAACATATATGGTATCACACAATCAACGTAAAATCAGCTTAAACATATGTGAAAAATAGGTACACAAAATATTTCCCTAATAAAGTAAAAAAATAAAACACAGTATGAATAAAATTCTAACCTCCTTGGAATCCTAGATTCCTTATGCATATCCTAGGGAAAGGATAATAACATATAAGTTCAAGCATGAATGCTCAGTAAGAGGTAGATACAATAGAATCTATAATGTGATGTTAAGGTATAAGAGCTATGAAAGAGTGGACAATAAATATAAATTTCATTGAATAAACTACCTGAGTATCAAAATATATCAATTAATAATTTCAATAAAACAATATCATGCATAATAATGTATAAAATCATAATGAATGTAATATATTATATAAGATATTGTGATTGAAACAAAGTGAGGGTTTAAGAAGCATGTTCTTTTCATAAACTTCATGTTTGTAATTCAAAACATTTTTTCACTATTTGTTCAAAGAAACATAATGAGATTGGGTAATAAGTCAGAGAATATATGATTGAAAATAAAAACACTTTATTTATTCATCATAAATTTTTTCATAAAATAATATGAAACTAATTATTAATCCCCATGGATAATTACATTCTTTTAAACAACATAAATTAATATGAGACATTAAAAAGAAAACAATGTTATATTAGACACTAAGAGGTCTCTTGGATCATTTTTTCCCTTTAGTTTCAAAAATTTCCAAATAAAACTTATAATTAGAATGAACATCATGATAGGAAAAAAGAAGACTATGATATCTAAAGTAAAAATTATGGAAATGATAATTGTGACTTATGAAGTGATAATAGAATGATTGTTTCTAGAACATCTATATATAATAACCATATTTTTAATTACAAATATTGTCCTTGGAAATATGGACATTTAAATTATTGTAATTGGATATATTTTCATATAATAGGATTACTAAATATTTGAATTGTTAGTAGAAAATTTAGAATAATATAACTCAAAATGAGATAAAATTAACATATTAAGATATTATATATGTGTGTGTGTTACGTAAAAATATTAATAATAATTTTTTTAAAAATATGAGATGAAGTATTTATTCAAATTATAATTTAATATCAATGGATTACTAAAATTAAATTCTAGATTATAGATAATTAATGTTATTGGTATTTTGTTGAAGCATATTTAGAATAAAGGTAATATTTTTCAAAGAACTATTTTTTAATAATTCTATAATTTAACAGAATAAATTAAATTATCCACTTTCAAAAAATTATTATATATTAAAAAATATATTAATATCACTTAAATTATAAATCAAAATGAGATAATATTAATAAAAATTAATTTCCAAAAATGTTATTGTTTAATAAAAATAGTTATCAATGATATTTTTTATTTTTATTTAAAACATATATTTTTAATTTTAAAATTAAATAAATTAATTTTATTATTTAATGTAACAAATTTATATTTTGAAATTTTAAGTATTTTTAAAACAATTGGTTTTTATAGTGTATAATAAAAAAATTATTTCAGCAAAACACTAATTTTTATGACATTTTAAAAATATAAGATTGAATTATAAAATTTTAAGATATTGAATATATATTTAAGGAATAAAAATTATTTAAAACAAATTATGATGAATTTAAGAATCATTTTATTAACATTTTAAGAACTTATTAACTGTTTCTAAAAAATAAACAGTTTTAGGTTTTTTCTTTTAATTAAATATTATTTTGGTAAATTGGAATTTCCTTTATAATAAATCAATAAAATATTTATATTATCATTAATAAACAAATTTATTTCATAATAATAAATGATGTTGATAATTTTATATGATAACTAAATTATGAACACTAATATATACTATTTCTAAAAATAGGTTTTTACATGCTTCACGTGCTAATTTAAAAATTAGAGTTTATTACACAGATAAATTTTATTTAATATTTTTTTTTAATATTTCGAATATTTATTTTTAAATTTTTAAAAAAGGATTATTTTATATTTAGGTATTAAAGTAAAATTTATTATGTAAAAATAAATTACCACCGAAAAACAAAAAATGGAAAAAATTAACATTATAAGACTAAAGAACTTAATTTTTTTTAAATATACGTGAAAATAATTTTTCAATTATTCTAAACATTATATCATACCACACTCTATTATAGTTCATATTTTTATCCATATATCATGTATAAAATGTCTTATATTTATATTAAGTTGAAATATTTAAAAAAATGTCATCCCTTCTAAGTATAAAAGTGTCCTCTTACTACCCCTTCAATAACACACAAAAAATTTGGTTCCATATTGAAAATATATAATTTTTTCACCCCTATAAATATAATCATTTTTTTAGTCTCTCATCAAAATGGATTTTTTTAATGACTCTTTTTTTATGTATTCATCTAAGGGAAATCCAAAGTCCCCAATATGAGTACTCCTATCCTTACTTCATTTATTTTAATTATTACATTCCAACTCCTGCTTTTCTAATTCCTATAAAATTATATTGGTATTTTTAATATATATAGTGTTATTATTCTATGTTTATGACTATTAAATTCTATTACCATTTTCTATTAAGAAAAATGACATCAGTATTCATGTGTTGTGTAGACTACCACCACCACGAAGTGAAAACTTCCAATATTTTCATAATCGCCTCTCCCAACTGATTATATGTGTAAAATTGATGAATGAATCTGATATATACAATATAAAAACTATTATTAATTAAAAAATTATAATCCAATTTGTTTCCTTCTAATTATTTGGGAAATGAAAATGATAGTCATATGTTTTGTGGATTACCACCTCCAAGAAGTCATGTATATCTTTTTTCAACATGATTATTTTTTATGTGTTAAAAAAGATTTAAATATGATTAAAAAACATTAATTTGAAAAATAAAATCATTATTATTTTTTAATAATGATATTATTTCAAAGGGAACTAATTTCATTATCATAATCTTCCATTAATTATGATATTTTCATGTTTGGGTCTGTTTTAACAACCCACACAAATAACAATATAAATTAATATCATGGATTACTATGATAACTTTACCAAAAATTAAATATTATATAAATAATTATTTTTTTCAGTAATGGGAAATTTATATGAATCTCATTAAATAAGATACAATTATTCATTTTTTGTATACTGATACTTGATTTTTTTTTCTTATTTAATTAATGAGAAACAAAACCAAAATAGCTATAAAGTGAAATTATAACATTATAAATAATTATGAAATATCAATAATAGAATATCTATTTGTCTAGGAATTATTAAATTTTGGATAATAATAAAGAACAACACTACTATTACAGAACTAGTTCAAAATGATATAGATCATACATACCTAATATTAAGAAACATTAAAAAATAAATAATATAAATGTAGAGAATAATAAGTAATAAATTATATAATGTGTTATAGAGAAATATATAATTATAAAAGTTACCATTTAATAAAGAATATTCAATCAACTTAGTGGGACAACATAATTATCGTAAGGGTTTCTTGTCTTAAAATTGAACCACTTGATCTTATTAATAAAAATGTTTTCATTGGAATGTTGTATAAACTACATAGAGAGTTTAATTTTTTTATATTTTTTCATGTCACAAGGTTTGAAAATACATGTATCGTCTTATTTATAAATGGATTATGATTCAAAATATACTAATGTTTTAAGGATTTTTTAACTCAACTTCTTCCATTGAGTTATTATTAATCGTCTTGGACTTTTTTTTCCCAATATTGGTTTCTTCCACTATGGTAATTTATATTCCTCTTTATTAGAAAAATTATCTTTTATTTACGATATTTTACCTTGATAAAATTTTTTTATAATAAATTCTATCATTGTTGATTATATTTCTCAACAAATTTAAAGAGGTTTTTCCTAACTTATCCATATTTACTACTCTTACAAATTTTCTTATTTATAATTTAAAACATAATTATGTGTTATCTCATAAGACCTTTTTATTTTCCATATATTCTTTTTAAAAATTATTTATTGACAGTCTTATTATGTTTTTAGTTTTTGAAAAAGTTTTTTCAAAACCTTAAAAATGTTTTTGATACTTTCAAATAAAATATTATATCTTACAACCAATAATTATTTTAATAGCTTTTATATATTTTAATGGATATATTATTGAATTTTATTCTTTAAAATTAAGTTTTTGTCCAAATATTTCACCTCACTTATTTGAAAATAAAATTATAAAACTGATCAGTGACATCATCATTTTATAATTTTCCTCTAAAATATATTTTTGAACATTTTAAATGTAGAGACGTCTCTCCACCATCATTTTAATTTAATAATTAATCCTTTCTCTATGTTTTAATGTTTTTTAAAAGACATTATTTTTATCTTAGTGTTTTAAAATATTTATTTAAAAATTATTTCACAAGATCCATGATACTTATCGTTTACAATGTTTTTTTTATTAAACTACTAAAATATTTTTTAATATATGTAATTTTCAATTGGAATATATAAATCTTGATCAGAGATATTTTAATGGTTCCATAATCCTTCTTTCTCTATATGGATTATGTAATATTATTTACTATAAAATATTTGATCAATCACTTATTTTTTATTTCCTAACCACACACTATATATATCTATAAAATTTGATATATTTATCTTCCTATATAAATAACATATTTTTAGATTATTTGATAAAAGGTTGTTCACCAAGATTTCATACATCAATTTATTTGGGAAATTATTGAATTAATCATATACCATTTATCAGTATGGTTTATATTCTATCTATTTTGTTATATTAATTTATTTTTATTTAACTTAAATGTTTCTAAATATATTTTTATACACATTTAT
This sequence comes from Viscum album, assembly GCA_963277665.1. Classification (NCBI taxonomy): domain Eukaryota; kingdom Viridiplantae; phylum Streptophyta; class Magnoliopsida; order Santalales; family Viscaceae; genus Viscum; species Viscum album. Next base: position 529,794,877 of record OY728150.1, read on the forward strand.
TTTATCTAGGATTATCATGTTAGTATTATTGATAGAATTATCAATGATGTTTTCATATGAGTACACTTAAAATGTACCTGAAATCCATTTTCTTCCCATGGCAATTAATGATATTTTGAAGAGATTGATATCTTATGGAATATAAATATATAGATTATGATGTGAATGGTTCTATATATCCCTCCAATACATTGGTAAAGGGTTTATATGTCATGAGATAATGTAGCATGATTCTTCTTGGATGCACACATAACATAAAGGGTAATGCTCCTTGGAAACACTCACAATATAAAGGGTGAGTCATCCCATCTATTCTTAGAACATAAAGGGTTATACTTATTATATATACTCACAATATAATGATGTACTATTATTATAATTATGAGGATGTTCTTTGTTATTCCATGTTTGAAGGGAATGTTATATTTACATACTATATTCCTATGTTTTTTTCTCTCATGGATCATGTTTACTGACCCATGTTTCCATACTATTTTGATTAATTTTATGCTATTCCAAGATTTATAAACTATGAATTATTGGGTACCCCCTTCATATGTATCTTGATTATACCTTTATTCTGACTTTATAACTACTTATGATATTTGATTTCTATCTCTTATTTTCGCCTTACTGAGCATCTAAACTCACCTCTTTCTTTTATGTCATTTTTATAGGGAACAAAGAAGATTATAACTTATAATAATTTTATATGGGAGTCTATAATCGATCAATTATGAATGAATGTTCAAAAGTTTTTTTTAATATGTTTCATATGTAGTTAGTCATCAAAAATAGTAAAACATCTTTTTTTGGGACTGTAATATTATTTTTGGATATAAAATATTTAATTTTTTTAAATTATATAATGTAAAGATATGTTTAGTTTGGGTTGTTATATTTGGAATTAAGGTAGGGTTTTGTTATTTTTAGGGTTAGTTTATTTTTTTGTTGATTTAGATGAACTATCATTAGTGATAACCTATAGATAATTGCAGGTTATATGGATAAGTATAAAATAATATCCCAATTTTTTGGTAAATTGGAGATTGTGTTGTTCTCTAAGATATTACATCCCTCTCTATAAACTAGAATGTGAATGTGGATATGGCACAAATTCACCTAGTGTAAATAATTCCAAAAAATTCTAGATGAGGATTGAATCATTCACCAATCTCATGAATGATGATTTGAACTAAGAATACACATATTACTATAAAATCCTTGGGGATATGATTTCTTCAATCAAATTATCTTTATAAAACCTAATGAATAATTTAATTTGTAATAAATTTAAGTGATTAGTTAAATATGTAAAATAGAAAGTAACTTAACGAAAAGTAAATTAAACCGAAATTATCAAAGGATGAAAAGATTTTTTTTCTAAAATAAGACATATTATATAATTAAGATTTATATTCCTATGATTATTAGATTAGGCTAATAAGTAAAATAGAACCTAACGTAATGAAAATTATATTAAACTAATATTATCAAAGGTGGAAACAAATTTTTCTTAAATAAGACATATTAAGATTGAGTTATAACATTCCTATGATTATTTTCTGTGATATTACTTATAATCATTTTGGAATGTTATATTTGGTTGAAATAGGATTGTGGAAATAATAGTAAGAAATATTTTTATCTAGAAACAAATAAGTCTTAAAACAAAATAGAGGGGCATAATTAAATAGTTTAGGATCTTAGTATAAGACTATTATAATCAAAAAGGTCAGTTTTCTAGGCTTACCTAATACAGGGAGGTTGATATTATATTAGAAATTAATTCTTAATACTCATAGAATTTTTCATTATTCAGTGATATTTAACAATTATTCTGGTATATTCTAAATTAAATGATGATTATGTGAATCATCTAAGTATTTTTCTCCATTATTTCTTCCTTAATGTTTTTTAAACATAAATTAAATTGTATCAGTAACTATGAAAAGTGATTTTATTACAAGGTAATATATTGGTGATAAATATTGTGGAATGAACGGTTGAGGTATATAAAACTCTTATATTTTATATATATATTTATATTTGATGTGTGTAATAAATTGTTGATTGAAATTAAGATTAGTGGTTTAGATAGTATTGATATCCTTAGAATTTATTGTTGACAAAAATGTGATCCATGGTATTTTCTGTGAATTTTAACAAATTTTTGGGGAATATGATTTATATTGACTAGTTTGTGAATTTATTAACTAGTTATTAATATATTTGTGGGTTATATATAGAGTTGATTTTTGGAGGAATATATAATCTCATTATGGTTTAATGTCTTAGTGATTTAAATTGTTTTCAGAAATGGTATGTTATGGATAATATAAAATTAGTCTATATAATTTCATGTGTGTATGATTGAATGAATTATTCATGCTGTACGAGTAAAGATAATTAACTTGATATATCCTAAGAGAGTAGGGTAGAGGTTACATAAGAAGTTGTATCCAAAATAATGAATATGTTAAGAATACCCTCACCTAATTTCATTAGTTAGAAATAATTTAAACTATGAGGAAATAATTTATTAAATTGGGGATAATGTATCACCCTTGATTTTAAGGAAGTATATTCATTCCATAAACAATATTTTTATAATTATAAAAAATTTATCTCTATTTTTTAGAGGAATTTTAATTTATTTGGTAATAACACATAAAAGACATGAACTAAACTTAAAAAACACTATTTATTTATAGAAACATTTTACAAAAAAATTTACGAATCTAAACTTTACTCATGAGGTGATTTTAAATCCTTTAAATGTTCTTATACTAATGTGGTAAAATAAATAAAAAATTAATAAAATCTTCAATAATATAACATCTTTGAATATCGTATTCACTCCTTAGGATAAATAATAGACCAATAAAACCTACAACAAAAAATAAAAACATAAATAGGGGAAGCATACCATGAGATATAAAAATAAACATACTGAAATTAGATTTTTTAATTTATAAGATAAAATGAAATAAATGTTTTTATCACGATTATATATAGAAACAAAATATGGTCATGATAAATATTGTATTTTGAAATATGGTAACTAAAAACTTGGTCATTGAAAATATGGTAGTAGAATACACTTGTATAAAATAGGATTATTAGTGCTATTTATTGTTATTAGTCAATTTATAATAAGAAAACTCACAATAAAATAAAAATATAATAAAAATATATTATAAATATATATATATATATTTATATTTTCTGTATTACATAATAATATTAAAAATATTATTATTAAAATACAATATGAAGTATTTATAAAATTAAAAAAAATGTTTTAATATTAAATTTTTATTAAAATTAAATTTTATATTATAAATATTTAATTTTATTCATATTTTGTTGAATCATATTTTGTAGAAAAGTAATATTGTTCAGAGAACTATTTTAGCAAGTGTTTTTTCTTTAAACAAAATAAATTAAACAGAAAACTTTTAAAACATTATTATATATGAATTATTATAATAATAGGATATAAATTGAAAAAAATGTGAAATAATTTTAAGAACAATTAATGTTTAGAAACATCATTTTTTTATTAAAAGTGGTTTTTCTTTATATAGTTCATTTTCAATTACAAGATAAATTTAATATTTTAAAAATTTTAATTTCAAAAAATCAACATCATTTTTGGACATAGAGTAATAATTTCATCATAAGATGTTTTTTTTCTAAAAAAGTGTATTTTTAAAGAGAATAATAAAATATAATATTTTTACCAATAATGTAACTTTTATTGTATTTTCACAAGAGATGATTTAATTATTGTTTATAAAATAATAATGCTATATTTAAGGAATAAAAATTATTAATTTAATATATAAGTGGGATTTATGAATCCTATTCTTAATATTTTAGGAACCTAAATAATATTTTCCAATAAAAATTAAGTTATGTATTTTCTTTTAAATAATATTATTTTTGTAAAATTTGGTTTTGGACACTTTTTAAATCAACCGAAAATTTTACTTTTTACAGTAAAAAAAATTAAATCATTTAATTAAAATACATTTATAATTTTATCCTTTAAATAACTTTTATTCTTATAAATACACTTTTTCAAAAAATAGGTTTTTACACATTACCTAATCCAAAGAGAAAATTAATTTTTCTTACTCATATAAATTTTATCTAATATAATAAAATTAATATTTGGAATAATTTATTTAAAATTATTTAATAATTTTTTTTATTTTTAGTCATTAAAATAAAATTTCTTATGTAAATATCAGTTACTAGGGTAAAATAAATATTTTTTAAAGTCAATATTATAAAATTAAATGACCTAAAAAAATTTAAAACATATGTTAAAATTAATGGTTGTGGTATGATCAAACTTATATCATCCCATGCTCCCATTTTTTCCACTTTAGACTCACTTGATATGTTGAACATGTTCTATACCAATATTAAAATGAAATATTTATGAAGATCTCATTCTAATTAATTATAAATGGGACCTCTCACTACAACCTAAAAACAAAAATAAAAATTACACCATGTATTGAAATTATACCATTTTCTCTTCCCCTATAATGTTATCACTTTTACATGATCCTCTGTTCATGAGATATTATCTTACTACCTCTATTTCTAAGTTGTTTTCTACAGGAAAGACTAATCCCACAATGTGAGTAATTTTTTTTCAACCTTATATTCCAAAAATATACATTTTTAGTGATTATTTAAGGAAATTTGTAATTTTTGTATACATATTTTTATTATTATAAATTAATATATATTAACCTTTTTTAAATATTTTATAATATAAAAATATCTTCATTCATGCATTGTGCGGACTACCTTCTCCACGAAGTGACGCCGTTCAGTTTTTTTCACCACCACCTATCTCTAATGATTATAAGGGTAAAACTAAATAATTAATGTTATATATAAAATATGAAAGTATTATTATTTAGTGTAAAATTAAAATATTCCTTATTTATCTCTCATTACTCGAGAAATGAAAACATTAACTGTCCAATGGGAGGATAACCTCCTCCACAAAGTAACATGTCTTGGATTTCATAGTGTCATTATTATTTGCTAAAATCTATTATTATATGATCAAAAAACCTAAAAGTATATTAAAATGATCAGTTTTTTGTTTAATAATTATAATATTCCAAATTGAACTTCTTTAAAAATCATAATCATCCATCAATTATGGAATGTTCTTATTTGGGTTGGTCTGAACGCCAACATGAACAATCATGTAAATTAAAATCATTGTTGAATATGAAAACCATAAAATAGATAATATAGTATAAAAATAATAAAATCGATAATTTATTTTGGTTATGTATTGAAACAATTATATTTATATTTTTATTTAAGAAAGCATCATCCACTAATTAAAATCACTAAAACACATTTGTGGCCTATTTCTTCTACAAAAACTGTAATTGAAATTGGTATAGAATGAAATTAGAAAATTATATATAATTTAAAAAAATTAATTGTAATATATTTTATTATATTTTAATTATCCTTTTGAGGAGAATAATGAAGAACACTATCCCCTTTATGAAACTAGTTCAAATTGATACAGATTGCTCAGACCCGATATTGAAAATATATACATACAAACTAATATACATGTATAATATAATTATTAACAGTGAATATAAAAAGATATAAATAAGAATAAATTTATTAAATAGATGATTATGATATTTACTTTTGTTATATTGGGGATAAAAAAGTATTATTGGAAGTTTGGAATTAAGGTAACATTTTCTTATCTCAAATTTTTTCCCCTCAAGAGATATTAGTTATTATAAATTATCTTTTATTTTAAATGGCGTATATAACACATAATGAATTTATCTTAAAATATTATTTTATTTCATGGGTCTTTAAGACCCATATCATTATCACTATTTAAATGTATTTTGATTTAGAATATAAAATAGTTGTTGGGGGTTTTCTTAACTAAACTCTCTCTGTTGAGTTATAATGCTTCCTCTTAAAATTAATTTTTGAAGGATTTATTTTTATAGAAATAAGAGTTTATTTCATAGTAAATTATATTTCTATATAGTAGAAATTTATATTTTATTCCATATCATAACATTGATAACAATTTATTTCCCATGAATTTGATCATTGTTATATATAATTACCACCCTATGTAATGCTGGTTTCCCATCCTTGTCTATATTTTCTTTTCCATTCTATGTTCTACACTTTAATTGGAATCATAAATATGGGTTATCTTATGTGACCTTTATATTTTCCTCATCCTATTTAAAAAATATTGTTTTGATACTCCTTTGAAATGTGGTTTTTTCAAAAATTATATTTTAAAACATTAAAAAGGTTTCCATTATTTCAATTATAATGTTTTATATCCATCCCCAAGTTTCTTTGGATCAAATTTATATCCTTATATGGATTGATTATTAATGTTTTATAAAAAATATTTTTTTTAAATAATTTACCACACACTTTTTAAAAGAAAATTTTTATGTTATCCATAACATTATCTTTTTATAAAATTATTTTAAAATCACATTCTATTATTTTTTCATGAAAACACATCTTTCCAATAACTTTACCATTTTATATGAAATGCTCTCTCTAATGTTTCTTGATTTATAAAATAAAATTTCCCCCTTAGTTTTATAAAATATTTATATTAAATGTAAATTTCAATAAAAAAAGGATACATCATTTTTCTAAATTTATTTGTCTAAAACACATCAAATTATTTTTTCTCTACATCATTATGCCTAGCCGTATTGGGTGGTTGATTGAGAATATTTTAAAAATGTTACCATACACCTTCTTTATTTTATGGATTATGTAATGTTATTTTCCATAAAATATATGATTGATCAACTCCTTTTTTTCATAACCACCCACTATGAATATTAATAAATTTTCATCAAAATACTTTCTTTTAAGTATACCATTATTTCCATTTATTTGATTAAAGCATGTTCACCTATATTTTATACCATAATTGATTGGGGAGATTAATTACTTAACCATATACCATTTATCTAAATGATATAAATTCCAAATTAGTTGTCATCTTTTTTTATTGGTATTTACCTAGAATGTTTTTAATATATCTTGATACTGAATTATTTAATATGGGTTTATCATGTCATTATTTTTTATGGAATTATGAATGTTATTTTATTTTATCTCACATGATAAGTATTTGAAACCCATTTTATTCCCATATATTTTCATGATATGTTAAAATAATTTATATATTAAAGAATATATATATATATAAGATGATGGTTAGGGTCTTATATAAACCTCCAATGCATCGATCAAGGTTTTATATTTCATGAGATAATGTAATAAGGGCTTTCATGGATATGCACACAATATAAAGGGTAATCCCTATTGGATAAAATAAAAACCTAAAGTGTTAGATTTCATGTATTTTCTCACTATATAAAGGGTGAACCTTCTATGAAATGTTCAAAATATGATTGTACTCAATGAATATGTTTCTAAAACAATTAATTTTTATATTTTGTCTCAAGGGCCTAATAAATTTATGTGAAATATTACTAGATTTTGATCTCATAGATCTTGTTTACTGAGTAATGTTTCTATACACTTTTGATTCATTTATTATATTTTTACATGCCTTATTCCATGACATACGATGAATGTTTTTTTGGGTACCAATTTCATATGTATCCTGATTATACTCTTATACTCACATTCAAGACACTTAATATATTTGTTTCTCATCCCTCATGTTTACCCATAATGTGTTTTTGATATCACCCATTTCTTATATTTCCATTACCAGAGTTATAAATATTATTATATCTTATGAAAAGTATAGAAGTGATTCCAATGTGGCTTAGTTACGGGGGAATCATCACAAGATTCTTAGAATTAGTTTATTATGCCACTAGTTCTCAAATACACCAAACCATAATTTCTTTTGATTGTGAGATTATTTTGTGGGATATGATGTTTAAATTATAGAAATGATGTAATAGAAATATGTGTATTGTTTGAGTTATTATATTCAGTATTAAAAAAGTCATTAATTAATTATATGGATTATTTATGTTATTTTTGACATTATGATAATATAAAATTAGTGAAACAACTAGGGATAAGTGTAAAATAAGTATTTAAATATATAATAGCATCCCAAAGGTCTTTTCAAGTGGATATAGAAGGATTCCATCAGAAATTATATCATGGCCTCGATATTAAAAAGTTGATATGACTGTGTAACATATGTACCTAATGGTAATCAACACAAAAGGTTTTAGTTTTTCATAGAGTAAATCCTAACTATGGTTCATGATTAGTGGTAGTAGGACTACACACCTAGTTAGAAACTCCAGGGTTTATTATTTGGTCAATACCATTATATTTACCAACCATTATGAATTATTTATTTCCTAATTATATTAAGGGATTAGTATAATAAGTGTCAAGTGGAACTAACATAATGTAAATTAAATTGAATTAATAATATTAAATACTAAAATGAACGTGTCATTATATAATACAAATTAATATTGAGTTTTTATATTCATGTGATTATTTATTCTTATTTTATTGACATCCATTTTTTGTTTTAGTGTTTAGTTGAATCATGATAATGAAAATGAAGTGAATAATGTTATGTACCTAGAAATCACTATTTCTTATAATCAAATAAGGTAACATACTAAAAATTGTTGATAATAATGGTATATTATTGGTACAATGGAAGTAAGTGAGTTTCATATTTTAACATATGGTAGAGGGTATGATATCTTAACAGAAATTAATTTGTAATACTATTATATATTTTTATTAGTGAATGATATTAATTGATGTTATGCTGGTATATTTTAAGATTTATGAGGATTACATCAAACGTATAATAATGTTTCATCAGTATTTATACATTAATGGTTTGGAAAAATATATTAAATTATATCAATAACCCTGAAAAGTTATTTTATCTCATGGTTATATTTTGGGTATAATGTTGTTAAAATGCATGATTGAGGTATGAACCACACAAAGGATTAATATATGCAAGATTGTGAGTTAATAAAGGGTTTACTGATTTTGAGAAACTTATGTTAGATAGTTTTGATATCCATCGAATTAAATATGTATGAAAAAGTGATACATTATATTTTTAGTTAATTTCATCTAATTATTTTGAATTATGGTATATGTTGACTAGTTTGTGACTTTATAAAATAGTTATTAATATATTTAAGTGTTTAAAAAAGAGTTCAGTTTCATAGGAACATGTATTCTAATTGTAGTTTAATATTAAGTAGATTCAAATGGTTTTGAAAAAGGTATGTTATGGATAATATATTATTATAGTTTGTACATATATAGGTATATGGATGAATGAATTATTAATATTTTTTTGAGGAATGATAAGTCACTTGATATAACCTAAGAGAGTAAGGTAGATTTCATATCAGAGGTTATATCCCAAATGATAAATAACTTAATAATACATTAACCTACATTCTCTAGTTAATAATATTTAGAATTTTAAAGATGTAATTTATTTAATGTGGAAGAATGTATCACCCTAGGCTTCTAGAAAGTGTATTCTTTCCATAAACTATATGAATATAATTATAATTTTTTTTCACCATTTTTTAAAACTATTTTAATGAGAGTCAGTAAAATGTCATAAAATATTTGAATTAAGCTAACAAGACTTTATTCATTCATTGTAAAATGTTACAACAAAATCATATGAAATTAAGTATTACTCACCAATGATTATTACATAATTTAAATGTGAATAAATCAACATGGGACCTAAAACTGCAATGAAGAATATATTCAACACTAGGATATCTCTTAGATCATATTAATTCTAGAAGATTTCCAATATCCAAAGAAAACCTATAATAATGAAGATCCTCACTAAAGGATAAATAAAACAAGCAGATCTCAAATGAAGTGCCTGAACTGAGAATTGTGTCCTATGAAGTGAGAATAGAATACATGTTTCTAACATGTCTATATATAGAAACAAAATATGGATTTTATAAATATGTTCATTCATAATATGGTAATTTGATATAAATTTATTCAATACTTTTACTAAAGTTATGTATTTTTAGTATTAAATTCAGAATAGCAAAAATCATAGTGAAAGAAAATTAAAAAATCAAATATTATAAATTTTTGTATATATACTTATGCGCTATGTAATATTATTAAGAATAACATCATTAAAATATCATAGTATGTTTTTATACAATAAAAAAATATTTTTATAACAATGTGTTGGTAAAATTAAATTTTAAAAATTAAATTTTTAATATTAATGGTATTTTGTTAAAGCGTATCCAGTATAAAAGAAATATTTTTTTAAGAATTGTTTTAATTTTTTTTTATTTTCACCAAATAAATTATATTTAAATTTTCTATAAAAATTATATGTGAACATATATATTAATTTTAATTAAATTGTAAATTGATTCTAAATATTATTAATAATAGTTAATTTTTCAATACATAATTTTCCAATAAAATTCGCCATCATTAATCTTCTTTATTTTAATTGAAATAATACATTTTCTTATTTCCAATTTTAGTTTTGAAAGATTTTTTTAAAGTATAATAACTATATTATGTTAAGAAAAAATTCTTTCATTTTTTTATAATAGTTTTTTTAAGGTGAATAAAAATCTATTTTTTTAAAAAAAATATATTTTTATGGAATTTTCATATAATAATATTGATTTATAAATTTATAAAACATTAAATATCTATTTTTGGAATGAATATTATTCATTTTAAAAATATTAGTTTGAATTTATGAATCCTATGATTTCTATTTTAGGTACCTATTTAATATTTTCCAATAAAAATTGTATTAGAATTTTTCTTTTAATTAAATATTACATCTGAAAAGTTTGGTTATTGAACGAATTTAATGGAAGAAAATTTTTAATTTATTTATTTTAAACCATTATATAACATGAAAATAAAATACATTGATAATTGTGTCCAACATATAAATATTAAACTAAAAAAAATCCAAAAATTAGTTTTTACACATCACATGCGCTAATGTTAAAATTAATTTTTATTGCACGTATAAATTTTTTAAAATAAAATGTATTTAACTTTTTTAATAATTAGATAAAAAACTTTTTTGAAGGTTCATTTTTTTTTTTTTTATTAAGGGATAAATACTTTTGAAAGAATTAGTTACGATGGTAAAATCAAAAGTGTGAAAGGGGAAAACTCTAAGACAAAAGTACATAAAAACATATTGAAAATATTTGTCAAAATGAATTGTTAATGGATTATAGGCCTTATATTTTCCCACAATCCATTTAATTTTATTTTTTATTCAAATGAAATGTTAAATTTGAGCTCTTTTTATATTAATTGGAAATATTTTCAAAAATACCATTTTCAAAAATTATAAAGGGATATCTCACCACCCCATAAGGATCAAACTAAAAATATAGTTCCCTCATGAAAAGATAACCTTATAAATTACCATATAATCATATATATTTTACTTGTGCTTCTTTTAAAAATATGTTAGGCTAATAACATTATTTCCAGAGAGTATTCCTATGGAAATCCCAGGTCCTGAATTTATAAACTTCATTCCTTACTTATTCTCATTTCATACTTACATTCCCTATTCTAATTTTCCCATTCCTATATGGTTAAATAAGTATTGTTTTTATACTAAATGTTATTATTTTATGTTAATAACTATTATCCTCCATCCCTTTCTCTATTAATAAAAACAAAACCACTATTTGTACATTGTGAGGACTACCTTCTCTACGAATGCATTACTTCAATTTCTTTCACCATAACCCCTATTACTAAATTTAAGGGTGATGTTGAAAACATAATGTGATATATATAATGTAATTATTATTAAAAAGATAAGATTTATAATCCAACATCTTTCCCCCTCATTATTGAATAGAGGATGCACATGGAATCCAATGTATTCCTTCGTAACACAATTACTTACTTACATAACACACCCTTATTTCTTTCCAATAGGGAAAACACTATTAGAGGGTACTCACTTCATTTCCACTATTTTATGCCTCAATGAATCTTGTTTTCCAGCTTCTTATTCCATTTGTTTATACATTTCCCTCTAGTTCAATAAATAACTAGATGATGTGTAAAATAATAATACATATGTTGTACTGACTACCAATCACACGAAGAAACATTTAAAAACCCATATAACGATAGAATAAATCCTTTTATTATTTATTAATATAAATTAGATAGTTATATTAGTTATAAATCAACTAAGTAATTTTTAATAAAAAACAAAATTGTTTAGATAAAATTTTTTCTTATAAGGTTATAATTTGAATCCAAATTTATAAACAATATAATTTTAATTTTCTAAAATGAATATAATTTTTTTAATCATGATATTAAAATTTTCATTGGGATAAATTTTGTTATTCTTTAGAAAATATTGATTTTTTAGTGAAAAAGTGAAAAATACCAATTTTTATTAAAAGTGATCCCATTTTAAAAATTAAGTAATTTAAAAGTATCAATTTGTTTCAAGTATCATTTTTATTATATGTATTGAACTTAATTATTTTTTAATCAATTTTTATATTGTTTTTTAGTATAAGTTTATTTTTTTGGTTTGAAAATGGTTTTTTTCTAAAAAATATTTTTAAATGATTACAGTTTCATAATTAAAATAATTAAAATATTCCATAATATAGATTTTTAAAATAAAATGTATATATTATATATAAAAAAATATTAAATGAGTTTCATGAAATGATGATTATTATCTATAGAGTTAATATTAAAAATTTTTTCTAAAAAAATGCACTTTTTAAAAACTCGTTGTCTCACCGCGCCAATGATATTACTATTAAATTTAAATTATCCAATTATATTATTTGAATTTGGAAAATGGATTAAATATTTTTAATCAATATAAATTATATTCTATAATAATTTTATCATAATGTTTTACCAAAATTATTAGTGAACAGTTTTAAAATTAATTCTAGTGATTAAGGTAAGGGGAATTTTATGTAGTGTTTAAACATAAAACATGAGTTGTAAAAATGATGAAAAACTTGAAAGAAAGCATTTTTATGATCCAATTTATACCTTATAAATTATATTATATGTAATAGAACATTGTTTCTTCCCTATTACATGAGAACGATGTCGATGGAATTCACTCTTAAAATATTACAAGTGTTTCACTCACCTAACTTGTAAAAGGAAACCTCATATACCTCTATATTAACACCTTAAAAACCAATTGATTCAGAAAATAACTACAAATATAATTTCCATAAATTCCCCCTCTTATCATAGAATCATTACTTTGGGAATAAATTCAACCATGGAAGGACTTTAGTGTAAACCAAAAGGAGTTACTCGGAGAAGAGGTAACATTCATCTATGAGCATTTTATTTTTATTTCTTTATACATACCCTTTAAATTATTATTATACCATGATGATATAATATAATAAATATATTACATATATTTATATGTTTTCATGTTATTTTTTTACCTAAAATCTCACACACTTCCCTAAAATTGGTTACGAAATCATCATTCTTGTGTACGGCGGACTACCTCTTCGCAAAACGATGTCGTTCATTTTTACATTACTACCTCTCATGGTTGGGTATGATGATATATATAATAATTATATATGTTATTTATAATAAAATTATACATTTTTAATAAATATATCATATATTACCATTTTATATTACATTCTGTATGGGATACGACAACATTTCTGGTGGGTACAGTGGACTACCACCTCTCAATATGATGTGATTCATTTTACGCTAAAATGAGACATGAAAGGTAATAATGGTAAATATAGTGAATATATGATATATAAATGAAATATATATTATTTTAATAACATAATTTACATTCCATATTTATAACATATCACTTTAAATCTTACATTTTCAGTCACTAATAAAAGTTATAACCTCATGTGTGGATGTATGGACTACAGTATCCTCGATGCGATGTGATTCATTTTTTCCCACCACATCACAATAATGGTATATATAATTTTAAATGATTAAATATTATGGTATTTATTATATAATTATAATTCTTCGAATTCAAAATTTTACCTAAAATCTTTCCATAATTATCATTTAAAAATGAAAATATTACTCATGTGTACGTACGACAGACCATATTCATGATCTTAACATTAGATCATTTTTGAAAAAAAAAATAATTATTAATGGTTATAAAAGAATAATTTATCAAAAAATATGATAATTATTTCATGATTATTATTATAAAGATGTTTAAATAATGACCTCTTTCCATGAACCAATCCAAAGAACTATCCAACCCGACACCCAATCCAGTCCGTGGGATGGCCTAAAGGAAGTTCCTAATCCCCACGTGATGGAAACTAGTGATTGGGTATCAAGAATATAATTTGTGAATTATTTTAACCACTTATATAATCATCAAAAAACTCAAAAGAATAAAAATTACAATAACTTATAACCATAACCAAATGAGGTATAATAATTTTCAAATCTAAACTTTGCAACTTTTAACCAAAACCCAAAGGAACTAAAAAAGAATGGTGAAAAAAAACAACCCAAAAATAATCTTGTATGATTTAATAATGATATCACCATCAATACACCAACACAAACACATGAAATAGGCATAACACATTAAGTACATATACCATCACCACAATACATATTTCCTTTACCCAGGTTATACTTAATAAAGTCTACAAACACCCAATGGTGTATATAGTGTGTGAGCCAAATCCCGTTAGGATTCCACCCAAAACTAGTGATTCCATGATATAACATTAAAAAAAATTTAACGTTCCTAATTTCATAAGAATATTTGAATCATTTTTACAAAAATAATTTTAATAAAAATTAATGAGAATCACTTTAAGTTAGTATTTTTTTACTAATAAACATTCTTGTAATAAAAATTTACACAAGGTCTACTATATGCGAATAGAAAAAATCATATCACATAATTATAATTTATCAAAATAGAACCATGGAAAAATCCCTACTGGTAACTGGAACAAGTGGGACACTATGAACCTCGTATATCAAGGATAAAAATCCTCCAATACAACTACCAACTTTGTTATCTTGAACAATCTAGTAGATAGAATATCATCCAAATTTATATAGGTCCAACAGTTTACCCATGCACTAGACACTAGATAGGATGTCATACATAGTTCTAGTGGTCTCTGATCATATCACATGTTTATATAGTGTTCCAATCATCAATCTTTCAATTTGAATTCGAGCGCCAACCACTTCCCAATGAACTTGCGTACTAGTTTTAGTTCTCTAACCTTAATTCCCATGATATCCTTTGTGCTCAAATTATGCTTCACATGTCACATAAATCAACGATTTCACACACACATTGCAAGTATCACAATATCCCAAGGGATTCACCTCTTTCAAAATTTCATAATTCCACAATGTCTTGCTAACCAAATAATTAAATTATCACAGGGAAGCAAACACTTTCCATAAATAAAACCACTTTCTATTTGACACACACAACAATACCATTTGTAAATACATTTCATACCAATTTTTTAATTAATGAAATCCATTTGGGAATACCATAAGAAGAACACACATGGTATCCATCTATTTTCTATTGGGAAAGCCCCTTTCAAAATCATATTCACATCAATAACCATTTTTATTGCATGCTACATGATTCGAAGACAATTTTATGGTTAAAAAAACCAACATAAAAAACTATTTTCATTTGGAAAACCCATTTTAATCACATTATAACCTTTAAATATATTTGAAAATAGGTTTCAAACCTTTCACATAGGACATAAAATAAATTTAAGAAACACTATGATGAATAATACATGAAATTAAACTGATTTATTTTTGAAAACCAACCTTCATAACATATGAAAGAAAAACCATTTTGAATTTTTTTCACAGCACAAATAATCCCGATAAAATATTTAATTATTTAAGTAAGCATATAAAAATCACCCAATAATGGAAAATCATGGAACCACCAACCTTACACCTGAAATCCTTCTAAAATCAGTGCAAACCCCCAACCACACATCAAATATAACGGATGAAGGAAAGATACAAGATTAGTCATCATTATTTTCCCCAATAAAAAAAATATCAAATCCTTTTTAGGTTAGACTTCCCACTAGAAAATTGGAACTCAAGAATGTTGGAACAAGAACCCCAAAATGAGGAATAAGTAAAAAAGTAAAATGGATTAATTGAAGTTTCCTTGATGATCTTAGGTCAAAACCACCCAAGGTTTGAGGTTCAAAGTCTTTGAAAAATCTTGGAGGAGGCTCTCATGGTTGAAAATCCCAAATGGGGTGGATGGGGGGTTTTGGGGGTTAAAATAGACGTGGGAAAAATGTAACTTTCTGCTTTATATTGACTTGGACAGGTCTCACAGTTTCCCTAAAAAGTTTTTCAAACCATGCAATAATAATGAATCCCCCATTTTCCAAGAGATATAGGATGCATTGTTGACCTCCATAGTTTTCTAAACAGTGTGCCAACCATGCGATCACCACTTTCTCAAAATGGTATTTTCTCGCATGATTACTATAGAAAGGTTCTTAATTTCCCATAATCGTGTGCCAACCATGCAACACTTACATTAGAGACCGAAATATCCCTTTTAACAAGAAACTAAATAAGATAAAATGGGATAACACCATACCCATAAAAATTAACCACAAAATAAATACAAGGATGTTATAGTTTTACCAACCATGAAAACATTCTACCCTCAAGAAGTCACTCCAAACAAGATCAGAGAAAAAAAATAATATTCCTTAACCTAAGACTTCTGATCCCATGTCCCACTCACAACATTTCAACGATACCAAAGAACCTGGATGAATAGATTATACTTCCCATAAAGAACGTTATCCTAAAAATCCCCAATATGCACTAGCCACTCAAATGCCGACAAATCTGACTTCAATTCCAATTCCTCCAAATCTAACACATGGCATGAATCTGGATTGTACTTCCTCATCTGAGTGAAATGGAACACATTGTGGATTTACATCAATTATGAAGGAGAAGATAACATTTATTCCACCTTACCAATTCGCATGTGAATCTCAAAAGGGCTGACATACCTTGGAATTAGCTTCCCATTATTACCTAAATGGTGGTGACCCAAGAAATGTGCCAGTTTAAGAAACACCCAATTACACATAGAAAACTACAGTGGTTGGGACTTTGATGAGTATAAGATTTTTATGGATCAACACTATCAAAAAATGATTTCAAATCAACATGAAATTGTTATAATTTTCTTTCACAAGGCCCAATCCCAACAATGTGGTCTCTCCAACCTTTATCAAACACAAAGGCATCCAACATGGCTAACCATAAAGAAACTCAAATGGACCCATTCTAATCAAGGATTAGTAACTATTATTTTACAAAAACTCAACGAATCCTAAATTGATATCCCATGAACCACCAATATCCAACACACATTCCAAGAGCATGTATTCCAAAAATGTGATTATCCCACTCCATTTAACCATATATTTAAGTATAGAATGTCATGCTCGTCATGGCGCGTGGCACCATCACATTCAGAAGGACTTCCCAAAACAACGAGTTAAAGCACACTCCCTATTTGAAAGAATTTCTTATGGAACACAAGGAATCCTTGCATCCACCTAAATATACATTTGGAAAAACTCAACCAATTTGATTGAACATCTAATTGGAATGAAATTGGATGAACTGTGTAAAATATCAATCACTACCCAAATGAAATTCCTCCCATGGTGGGTAAGAGGTAAGAAAACCATAAAATCTATGTAAATTTCATCCCACTTATAAGAAAGAATAGGTAGCATCTAAAAAATACTAGAGGGCCTTTGGTGCACTGATTTAACTTGATGACATGTGTAACCCCAAGATATGTATTCAACTACATATCACGTCATAATTGGACACAAGAAATACTTACACAAATTATAGTATATCTTGGTATTCCATGGATGAATGGCCTAGTATGACTGGTGGCTATCCTGCATCACCACCATCGTTATGGAAAATGGAACCATGAAGAAACCCTCAAAGGAAAAAAAAATTCCTCAGTAGAAAATAACCAATCTCATTTCATCTCCCCATAATTTAGAAACTTTTTAGACTGTTATCAGAACTCATCACTCTGCTAATCTTACATAATAAACTTAATATGAAAATTTTTCATCTGAAAGCTAGATAAGAATGCACCTCCACTATCTTCCTTTCTATCAAGGTGAATCTGATTAAAAATACCCATCAATGTCCCCAGATCACTAGAATGTTTCAATTCCCATAGTGGAATATTCCTACACAACGTATCTACCACAACATTACCCTCCCCTGGGGTATGTACTATATCAAAATTAACCCGCTGAAGGTACTGTACCCAATGTTGCTTCCTTAAATTTAAATTATTTTGTGTGGAAATATAGGCTAATCCCTTATAATATGAATAAAATACAAAATTATTATGAAAAAGATAATGGTACCATTTCATTAAGTCATAAATCACCACTGTTAACTCTACTTAATGGGTTGGGAAATTATTTTCATGTGGTCCAAGTTTGTGGGAACCATGCACCCCCACATGGTAATCCTGTATCAATAAAACCCAAGACCCATACAAAAATCATCATAATAGAGCACATATCACCATATAAATTCTTGTAAGATCAAAATTGGGTCTTCGTTTAACCACTGATTATGATCATAAAAGGTAGCTTGACACTCTTGGTCTAATAGAACATTATCCATTTACGGGAAAGTGCAGTCATTAATGAATAAAGCTAAGAAAAATCATCAAAATGATTCCTATAATACCTTAATAAGTTTAACAGGCTTTGCATTTTAAACAAAATCATTGGATATTACAATGAAATCACTACACTAATCTTATCAGGGCCCACTATAACCCCTACCTCTAAGATCAAATTTTCCAGAATCATTACCTCCCTAAACGAGAAGGTGCACTTGAAAAACATCGCATAGTGGTTATAGTCCCAAATGGTGCCTAACTAAATTCTTATATATCTCTCTTGATCATACTCTTTTATATAATTGAAAAAGATGATATCTCACAATTCCATGAAAAATGAGCGAGATATTAACGGAAAACCCTTTTAATGAGTTCCATGAAGACCGTTGGAGAATTTTACATCAAGAAAGGCTTGAAAAACACTTAAAATAGACATACCTACTTCAGAATGCTATTTTTGGGACATAATCCTCTCTAAATATGAATTATTGATACCCAGGACACAAAATCATGTAGAACCACATTTCCCCCATAAGATGAACTAAAAGGTCATCAATATATGTAAAATCGTATATATTCTTGATCATTACCTTATTAATCTTTGGATAATCAATGAAAAAAATGATAGATCCATTGTCCTTATTTAAAAAAGGAATTGGGGTGGCCTAAGGTGAGATGCTCAGGTGAATGAATCCTTTATATTATAAATATTCCAGATGTACCTTTAATTTACTTAAATCGGTGGGGGTCTATATAGTAAAAGGGAATATATATCAGTTGTGTTCTCGACACCAAATCAATAGAGAAATCCACATCCAACTCTAGAGGAAAAAATAATATACCTCTGGAAAACCCTTGGGAACTCATGTATGACAAGAGTAAATACACCATCAAAAATTTCCATCATCATCCACTAATGTGAGTAATGAGATATAAAAAATAATATTTCCCAATTACGGAAGTAAAGGTCTAGTAAATCCTGATTGAGGACCCCATTCACCTTGAAAAACCCGGGTACCTTTACCAGGTTCCACAAAACATACCTGTTGTCAATAATAATTGATATGTTTTTTTTAAAATAGACCATCCAATCCATACCAAGTATCACATAAAAATGGTATATTTTTAAAACTAGATAATCCCATTCCAACTCAACCCCTAATATGGTAAGTGCCCAAGAAAGACACATGAAACCATACTATTGCTTATTACTAAGTGGCGTTACCAAATCCATCACATTCGAAAAAATCTCGGTTGGAAACTTTATCAAGTCAAAAGTTGGGAAGAAAAAAAAGAAAATGAAGCACCAGTATCTAAAAAATCAATAGCTATAGATGTTTTAATAAGATTAATACATTAAACTTTCGCAGTCCCTACATTCGATTCCACTAGAACTCGATCAACCACATGGATTTTCCTCATCATAGCCTGACTCTCAGAATGACAACTAGCAAACAGATCATAACTAAACTGAATCTACCTAGAATATGATCATACCCTACCACCACAACATCTAGACCAAGAAAACACTATCCTGGATGGTTCTGATTGGATTGAAATTCCCTTGGAAGCTATATATCCTTCACCAATATGATATGGGTGCACATTTCCAAAAAATCGATACATGTTTCCCATCTCTCTACACTAGTGAAAAGGTATTGTTGGAGATGAAAAGAAAGTCCCCATGTTCAATGACTTCCCACAATGATGTCACATGACTGACCCATCATTAGAAGTCATGTATGAAGATAACCTCAAAGGATGGCCTGAACTACCACCTCCATTCTTCCCCTACTCATCCCTCTTCTTATTCTTTTAGATGAAAAACCACTTCCCACTTATGATACTACTATAGAGATACGAAACATGCTTCCACATTAAATTTCTACCCTCATGGAATGATCAACCACCTCACCATAATTTTTAATCATGAAAAATAAAAATTGAGATCATTTCTATGGACACTACCCTATTCCAAATTACTGTGCCTTCATCTTCTCATTGGTAACGATATCAGGATCATACCAAAATAAATATGAAAAATAAATAGTGAACTCCAACACAAACTATTCTCCCTAGAAAATCTCTATAAACTCTTGAGACCTGATGAATGCCAAAATCATAGGAAAATATTGCTTGATAAAACTGGCCTTAAAGTCTTATTAACTGATCTACTCGTTCTTTATAGCTTTCACCACTAAGTACTACTACTTCTGATTGGGATCTTCCATCATAAAAAATCACATTTTACTCTAACCACCTCAAGAGTACCAAGAAACAAAAACATCCTCTCTATCTTATCATGTCACTCCTCTACATCACGAGGTTTTGTGATACTATGGAAATAATGAGGCTTGTTCTTGTAGAACACCTTAGACTTGTCCTTTCATGGGCCTAATTTGACCTCTCTAAGGTGACCCGGACTAGATCCAACTCTCTATCCCAAATCATGGATAAAATGAAACATATATTCCACTAACCTATAATCATTTAGTATAGGGGAAACTATCTCTGGCATCTTCAGACTATTTAACAAGAATCCTCCAAGGAGGCATTTTACTACAACAAGGAAAAATCACAATGAATTACCATTAACACATGTTTTGAAAATTTTCAGCAACAATAATATATCAAACACTTTCATAAATAAAAACATAACCAAATACATTACGATAACATGGAAAGGAAAACCACTCCACCCCAATCAAGTGTCCATATATAGTCTTCAGCCTATACATCTCACATATAAGAGAAGGAAAATCAATCCCAACATCCCATTGAGACTCAAGTCCTATAAAATGGCGAGTTGGCTAGCCACCCCACTCACAACCAGAACCTCAAGCCTCATCAATCATATATCTAGTATATTAATACTCATCCCAAATATATTGACCTAGAATGCATGTGACATAATTTGATATGATTTGGTCACAAACCAAGATGAAGCGTCATCCAACCCAATACCCGACCTTGTCCATGGTATGGACTGAAGGGAATTCCCGACCTACACATGATGGAAACACTATACCATGGTAATTATTTCACCCATTTATATTATCATAAACAACCCAAAATAATAAATATTAAAATAATTGATAACCATAAAAAATGAGGTACAAAAAATTTAGATTGAAAATTTACAACTTTTAACCAAAACCCAATGGTACAAAAATGGAATTGGATAACAAAACAATCCAAAAAAGAAACCTCCATTCAATAAGAGGTACATCACCCTCAAGCCACCACCAACAACACCTACATGAAGAAAAACACTAGAAACCATATCGACCATCACTATGTTACATCATGTCTTTACCTGGGTCATACATAACAATGTGTACATACACCCAATGATGTATGTAGGGTATGATCCAAATCCTTATAAGATGCCACCCAAATGAAATTAATCAACGATATAACAATGTTAATGAAATTAAAATGAATTTTTTTTAAAGAACATTTGAAACAATTTTAAGAAATAATTTTAAAGAAACATTCTAAAGAATATCTTTTTAAGGGATCCTTTTTTCACAAATAAGATTTGTTATAATAAAAATATATACAAGGTATACCATATACCGAATACTAGCACTGTATCACATACGAATTATGTAACAAGAGGGATCCATGGGAAAATACCTATAGGTAACAAGAACAAGTGGTACATTATGAACCTCATACATCCATAGTCCAAATTCTTCAACTCAACTACCAATAATGTTCTCATGCACGAGCCACTATAGATGATCTCATAGAAAGTTCTTGTACTCCAAAAATGACCTTAGGCATGATAGGATCTCATAAAAAGGTATAGTGGTCTCTAATAATATCACATGTTTAGTTAGTGTTGCAATTTTCAATCCAATTCGGCAAATCTAGGCCCTAACTACTTATAAATAAACTAGCATACTAGTTCTAGTTTCCCCTCCTAAATAACCAAGATTAACTTTGTGATCAAATATCATTTCTAATATCACAAATAAAATCTTTCATACATGTATTCTATACATCATAACCACACAAGGAAATCACCAATTTTATATTTTCATAACTCAAAATTTTCATATTGGTCTAACGATCAAAATCTCAAATGGAACACATCACACTTCATGAAAAAAACCACTCTCCATTTCACACACATCGAAAAATATATTTTTCACCACATTTAAAATTTATCAAATATATTCTTAAATAATATAAGGAGAACACATTTGGGATTGGACTATTTTACATGGGTAAATCCCCTTTCCAAATTATATTCATTCCAAAAACCATATTTATAATATACTTCATAATAAAAAGATGCATTTAAGGTGCACAACAAAGAATTCAATATGAAAAAAAACGTTTCATTTGGAAAACACACTTTTATCACATTATAACCTTTAAATCTATTTTATTACACATTTCACAAAAGGCATAAAATAGATTTTAATAAACACCATGATGAAGTACGTATGAAATAAACCCAATTTATTTTCTAAAACCATCCTTCAAAAAATATTCATTTCAAATGATTTCAAAATCATGTCTCACACTACAAAAATAATCCATATGACACATTTATGAAACCATGCATGCATATCAAAATCATATAATTATGAAAAACTATAAAACCACCTACCTCAACCTTGAAAACATCTGGAAATTGATGTAAAACCACAACTACACCACCACAAGACCTTGTAAAGGAAAGATCAGAAAATAATCATCAAAAATGTCAAGAAAAAATATATATATAACCACCTTTTTTCCAATCATCATGATGGAAAATAGAGACTCAATAAAGAGGGACATGAACCCTATAACGAGGGAGAAATTATTTTTAAAAGGGTTTACTCAATTTTTCTATAAACAAATGGTGTCTAAAACAAATAAGGATTGTGGTTCAAAGCCTTTATGAAATATTAGAGGATCCTCACATGTCCGAAAACCCTAAATGGTTTAAATTGGAGGTGTATTGTGGTTAAATAGAACTGGGAACAAAGGTTATTTTATATTTTTTAATGAAATAGAAATGTCTAACAATTTTCCTACATGGTTAGACAAACTATATGGTAACCATGGATTTGTCACTATCCAAGAGGAATATAATGAATATTTTGAAATCATAGTTTCATAAGTCAAGCCCCAACCGTGCGGTATCCGTAATCTAAAATTACATTTGGGTGCATGATTACCTAGAGGAGGGAAAATAGGTTTCTCTAACAATGAGCCTATTGTGTGCTGCGAGCTCTCAAAAACAAAATATTTATTTTCATCGATCACTCAAGATGAATCCATGTGATAAGACCATGCCAAAAATAAACAAAATATTACTTCAAAATAAATACATGTATGTGACACTTCTTGGACCACAGTTGACCTCCCAAAGTCATTTTTGACACATTAGCCATGTATGGTCAAAATATATGACTTAAACATAATTGATTAAGTAATTTTATATAAATTAAAAATATGAAAAATAAATGTAATCATAAACTTGAAATTGGTTCTCATTAATTTAAATAAAAAAAATATGTTCATCATTCTAAAATATAAAGACTCAAGTTACAAGTCAGACACAAGGAATGGGACTTCCGTACAAATGTAGTTTCATTGAGGCATACCTTGATATTATACACCTTTATTCTATTATAAGGTGTATATAAAACCCCTTCAATATGTGATATTATGAATTTATCTATTTTAATGGTGTTTTATATTTTTTAAATATAATTATATTATGGATCTTATGATTTAAATATTTTTGAAGTGATAAGGTACAGTTCATCAAAATAAATCCCCTTTTATTTTATCATTAAAACTCTACTTTTGTTCAATTTATATTATTTTAAATGATTTTGAAATGTTTTATATGTATGTAAAAGAATTATAATGTTATATTTATGTTTGTTTTACTTTATTTTCAATGTTTTTCAAAAAGAATATTTTTACATGTTTTAAACAGAATAATGAAAATGAATTATCTTGTCAGTATGAATCTTATTTAATTTCTAGATTCTTTTACATGATTTCATTTTTTCATAAATAAAAACCCCGTTATATTTTTTTGGTATTCTTTTATTGAATTTTTTTAAATTGAAGTTGTATTTTTATATCTAAAAGTTATTTTCATATGAGTTGAAAATATTTTTTCATATGATAAAATATTTAGTTATGTTTTGGTTATTGGACATTATATATGATTGGTGGGCCAAAATAGTTTCATGTAATCCCATTATAACTTAAACCCTAGGTATTTCTAGATATCATTCAAATTAATTGGGCAGTGATTTCTTTCATATCATAATTATATTAGAATATTTTTATATGGTTATTCCAAATTGGTAATAGTTCTATATTGGTTCTTTAAGGGTTATATTAGATGATGTAAAAAGTTACCAAAACGAGGTTTCTATGTTTTTTAATGAGTTTTCATGTAAATAATTTATTTTCAAAAAGTAAAAATAAGGATATTTTAAATGAACTATATTTCCATTTATGGGTAAATTTTTATGTTTTCTAGAAAGGGTTTCTTGTGGGTTATAATTTTTTTTACCAGACTAACAATTTTATTCTTTTTTATACCCCAGAATATTTTTTTGTGATCATACCACATTTTAAAAAAATTAAAGGATTCTATGGATAGAAAATGGAAATGAATAGGTCATGTAGAAATTCGTGAAGAGTTATCCTGAAAATATAAAATGCTTTTTCTTAAATGTTTTATATTTTTAATAAAATGGATAGTAATCATATGTTACCACTTCTTATTTTATTATTTTTTATGTCTTACTTATGATATAATTCTCTAAAACTATCAACATTAAAGTATCCTCAAATGAAAGAGAATAAATCATTTATATAAAACTAATGATTATGTAATGTTCAAGGATGTTTCCTAATAGTGGTATCAATGAATGATTTAGATAACTTCATATGTTACAGTAATTATTATATAATTCTATTAATAATATTTATCTTACCATAATGTAAAAATGATATAGAATCTGAATATTACTATATTGATTCATCTAAAATGTGTTTGTTCGCATTGGTTTTCTATAATGGAAATAGGAAAGCTATACCAGGAAGGCACTAAGAAAAAATATCCTTTCAAATTTGCATTTGATATGGTTGGAATTGTAATGGAGTAATCTTTTTCCAGTGATGTATTAATTAACACTTGAAATAAATAGTGGTTGTATCCATTCCAAATAATGACCTGATCTACTATAAAGAAACATTTTTATAGTGGATCATTTCTAGTGGAAATATCCCTTATCATTTAGTAGTTTATCTTACCCAGTGGTATCTGGGGGATGGATTATTGCTATGGAGAAGATATTTGATTTTATTGGATGTTAGAACATAAATAGGTAAGTATTCACATTTATCTTGTTGAAAGAGGAGTTAATAATTGATGGAATTTAGTTAATAATACCATAGAGAAATATTTTTTTGATGCAATCAAATAAGAAATATTTTAGACTTTTTTCTTGATAAATATTTTCCTAACTATGTTTGAATATAAATAAAAAATATCCTACAATTAAAGAAAAAAGATGAATATTCCATAACTTCATATAAAGAAAACTTCACTAGATTATCCAGGTATGTTTTTTAGTTTTATTCGAGACACTGATTGTGAAATTAATAGGTTTTTCATGGGATTTAATCCATTCCAACTGTGATCTATCACTACGCGATAATTTTATATCAATGAGAAAGTTTTTCATTGTGATAAAAATGTTGTGATGAGGATTTTTGAATCTCATATGCCTCTTGATGATGAAATTAAGAAGCAGTTTGAAGTTAAGGGAAAAAAACTAAAAATAAGTATGGAGGTTACACAATGAAGTTCCCATCTTATGGTATGTGTGGTAAAAAACACTGTAGAATGTATTATGATACTATGGAAGTGTAACTAGTGTGGAAGGTTTCGAAACATAACATGTGGATTAAAGAAAATGATTCCTATCAGATCAAAGAATAGGGTAATGAACAACTAACCAATAATAAGATGTTTTACTTGTAATGAGTTGGTTAATTATGCTAATGTCTACTCGAAGTTAGTTTCATAGTATGAAAATGATCATGATTAGAAATAGAAATGTAAATGAGGTCATTTTCTACTATTACATTTGATGTTGTTCAGTCTAATGAAGTGGTGATAGATATGATACATGTATATTCAAATTGTTCCAGTACCATATTTAACCCTGGATCTTTGCATTCTCTCATTTATAAGAAATTTTCATGTAAATTGGTAATATCACCTCATAAATGTAAGGTATAATTTTTGGTGAAAACATAAGGTGGATGTATTAAGAAAACTAATATTTATACAAATATTCTTATTATTATAAGTGGGATTTTCTTTCCTAAGAATCTTATTGAACTATCAATAGAAGAGTTTGATTTAATTCGTTATATAGATTGGATTTCTGTTTATCATGACATGATATTTTCTAGTTCTTATAATGTTGAATTTAGTGATATCACCCCTTTTATAACATACTAAGAATCCATGAAATTGATTTTAGGTGGAAATAAAAGTTACATAGATCAAATTTTGAAAAAAAGACAATGTTTAAATTTGTGATATTCTAGTAATAAATGAACAAATATAGGTTTTTACAAATTATTTTCATAGTTCTATTCCTCATCGGTTGTTTGAGTTTATTTTTTAATTATTACATGATGCTAAGCCTATTTCAAGACATCATTTATAATAGCTCATGTGCAACATTTATAATTGAAAATGAAACAATATGAGTTATTAGATAAAGGTTTTATTCAACCTAACAGTTCTGTAGGGGTGATACTGTCTTGATTTTTAAAAATAAATATGATTCAATGAGACTTTACATAGATTATAGTGTCTTGACTAATGTCATTTTTAAGAACAAGTATCTTTTGAATCATTTTGATGATTTGTTTGATCAACTCTAGGGAGTATATTATTTTTCTATGGGTGACCATTAGGTGCAGAACCATCATTTTAAAGTGAAGAAATCATACATTCTGAATACTATATTTCTAACTATATATGAGCATTACGAGTTTGTAGTTATGGAGCTTGGGTTTTCTAAGACATCATCTGTATTTATGTACCTTATAAATATAATTTTTGATGAGTTATTTTACAAGATCATGGTTGTGTTCATTGATTAAATTTTCGTATATTCTAAAGTTCACGAGAAATATTAAACACACCTAAGGGTTGTTGTGAAAAACATAAAAGAAATGAAACTGTATGGGAAATTTAGAATATGTTAATATTGTTTGAAAAAAAAATCATTCCATGGAAATATTAATTCTAAAGACAGTGTAGTTGTTCAAACTACTAAAAAATAAGTTGATAAAGAATTTCTGAGGCCCAAAAATATCTCAAGTGTTTATAGTTTTGATGGATTAGTGAGATATAATAAGTGGTTGGTAGAAAATATTGCATGGATGACTAGACCAATGATAAATTTAACTCAAAAATCCATTTAATTAAATATAGAAAAAAAATATGATGAATATTTTCAGGAACAATAAATAATATTGGTGACTTATATAGTTTTCCCTACACATGATTTGAAATTATTTGTCATGGTTTGTTATTCAAAAACATCAACTAATCATTTGAATTTGGTAAAGTGTGAAATATATAATTATTATAAAATTTTGAACCATATATTCACACAGAATGAATTGAACATGATACATAGAATATGGATATAACTAATCAAGGATTATGATTACAAAATTCATTACCATATTGAGAAATAAAATAATTGACTCTTTAAGTTGAGAAATTAATGATAAATTAACTATGTTGAGTTTGGAGTGTACCCCTTTTGTTAATGATTTGATTATATTCCCCTGAAGCTATAGATGTAGGGATAACCTCTATTTTGTTTCATGTTTCAGTACAGTCAAATTTTTCAGAAAGAATTAGTAAATCTTGGAAGGAGTAATAATATTTATAGAAAAAGGTAGAATATGTTAAGAAGGGTAATTTTCATAATTTTAATATTGTTATGTAATGTGTTTTATGATTTAGAACAAATATTATATGTTCCTTATGATTCCTATTTGAGAAAAGAGTTTTTTTATGAAGATCCAATTTATCCGTTCTACATTAATTCCGGAAGTACTAAAATGTAAAGGGATTTTAAAAAGTATTACTGGTGGGATAGAATGAAAATAGATATTGCTGACTTTACAATGAATTGTTTGACATGACAATGGGTTAAAGAAGAAAGAAAATTAGTAAAGGGGATTCTTATGAATTTTTCTATTCCAAAGTGTAAATGGGAAAATATATCAGTGGATACAATGGTAGGATTTCTATGTAATTATCGATGTAATAAAATAACTTTGGTCATTATTGATTTATTAACTATATCTACATATTTCTTCCCCATTCAAGATATAATGTCTTTAGATCAACTTTCTTGAATTTATCTCAAGGATACATTTAAGTTACACAGAGTTCCTCTCTTTATAGTATAATACCTTAATCCCAGGTTAATATATATTTTTTCCAATGAACATAAAATGTTTTTGGGTATATAATAAAATTTATATACATATTTTCATTGTTAATTTGATAGAAATTATGAGTGGATTGTTTAGACCCTAAAATATATGATTCGTTCTTATTCAATGGATTAACATGGATATTGGGATTGTCAAATTTCTTTGGTTGAGTCTTCTTATAAAAATAATTTTCATTATATTATAAAAATTGAAATATTTGATTCATTATATGAAAATCAATTAAAAAAATTTCATTTTGGGATGATATAGGAGAAAGAAATTTAATGAGACAAGAATTGGTAGGGGAAATTGTAGAAAAAGATCAGTTGTTTCTATGAGACATGAAGACAGATCATTTCAGGAGGAAAATTTATGGGGTTAACCTGATGAAATATATTTCTTTTGAGGTAAGTGATCATGTATTTCTCTAAGTTTATCCATGGAAATGTGTGATAAGTTTTTGTAATAATTGTAATAAGATTCCATGGTTCATTAATGAATATAGAATACTACAAAACGTTATGTCAATTCCCAATTGAGTGGGATTACCTCTGAGTTTTTCTCATGGACACAACATATTTCATGTTTTAATGTTAAGGAAATATGTTCAGAATTCATCCCATGTTTTTATTCCAAAATTGTTATGTTGGAATATAATCATTTTTACGAGGAATAGACAGTTCAGGTTCTTGACCTCAAAGATCTGGTGTTTCAAAATTAGGTGATTGATATCTCTATTTTTTAGACATATTTTGATTCATTTTTAAATATTAATTCATTGTATATCAATTGATTTGATATAATATATCTGCCTGATATTAATTTTTTAAAAATAATTATACAAGATTTTTATATTGAGAAATATAATAGAAACCATGGGCATTCAGGAATAAAATGACCCTTTGTTTCATGAACGTGGTAAAGTGGAATGACATAGGATTGTTGGGATAAAAAGAAGCTAGAAATATTATAGGGGAACCCGTACACATCATGTACTGAGATTACATGATGTTGAGTATCAGTTCAAGACATATTGCAGATCATATTGAACAAGTCGGAATGATGGAACACACTATAAACATTAATTACACATCTTGTAACTGTAGCACATGATGTGACTAGAGTCAAACCAGCATAAAAATTTTCCATTGATTCAACATGATGAAGGAAAAATTGGATCTGATGTACACAACAGGTATTCCATGTACATGTCATGATGATGGTGATGTTTGAAAAAAAATAATGATACGGGACATGGGTTATGATGGAAAATACTATAAAAGGAACCTATAGTCACCCTTAAAAGGAATTCTGGAATACTATGGACTTAAGGGAGAAAGCGCGGCCACCTGGAGGATTTTATAGATATGATTTTTTTTCAGTTTGTTTTTCATTCATTTCATTCATGTAATCATTGGATTCAATTTAGTTTAATTACAATCTTTCTCTTTTCCATACTCATTCCTTAATTATAATGTCATCCATTATTTTCTAATCTATCTGATATAGGTATTGGTTTATTCATTGCCAGAGACCACCCGATGATGATTAGCTAAACCCCATAGGGGAGAGTGGAATCGGTTAAAGGGGGGTGTGTACTATCATAGTTATATTTAATATTTCCCGTAATGATGATTGTATCTGATAGTATCATGTTGTGCCTGTATGTCCACTTTATTCATCATTGAATTATTAATATGTTTCAACAATGAATGAACCCCAACATTATTGAGATGATTTATTCATGATCACTAAATGTGATTACACTTTTGTATTTAGAAATCTGAACTAAATGACCATTAGATATTTTTCTTAATCTGAAAATAATGAAATGTAATTCTAGGTTTGTTTGATAGGGAATGGACATTTCTTCAATCAATGAAACTGTTCGGTTCCACATCCATTTAATATGATTATTTTGTGAGTGAAGTTGAAATAATTAATTTTGAAAAACCACCCCTAGAAATTAATTCCCATATTGTTTTTTATCTATTTAAACTCACTTATTTTAGTTTTCATCATTAGCTTAATTAAATCCTACTAAAAATTTGATGAGCTAAACAAATAGTTGAGAGTTGTCCTTACCGCATTCCCCACTCTTTGTGGGTTCGACCCCACACATCTACTATACTACACCTTGGAAGTTATTATGGTTTGGGAAATTATAAATTACTAATTTAAAGAACACTTTTAGAAATTAATGATACCATTCGGTCATGTTAGTGATTCATCAAGTTAACGTTTTATGGAAAGCCCATGTTTTTTAGGATAGTAAATGAGAATCTAAAAATACTACAAGTGAAAGATATACCAAATTATTTAATAATAAAATAAAATTATGATGACATAATTTTTAAAATGTGGGAAGGATGTAAATATCCTTGTAATGATAGAATAATTTTTTTTATATTTATTATAATTAATTTAGTTATTATATTAGCAATAAAATAATTATGTCATATCTAACAAAAAATAAAATAGTTTAATAGAACTCTTTTATATAAATTTTTATTTAAAATATTAATTTATAAATTTTATTATTTTAATTTGATAAAATGAATATAATTTTTGAAATCATCATATCAAAATTTACTTTCGGTGAAATTTTTGGATCTTCCAAAAATGTTGATTTTTCAATTAATAGTAACAATATTGATTTTTATAAAACTCCTTTTATTTATGATATATTAATTAATTTAAAATTATCAATATATTTTATAGTAACCAAATTATTATATTTAATCCAATTTATTAATTTTGAATAAAATTAATTTGGGATTTTAATGTATGTTTTTTAGGGTTTGAAAAAGAGTTTTTTTTTGAAAAACTATTTTATAATGTATAATCTTTCTCTTTTTAAATTAATTAAAATAATATATAATGGGAAATGTTTTAAATTAATTTTATCAATAATACATAAGAAAATATTAATTTATTTCCATTAAATAATTATAATTTTATATTGAGTTATGATACACTCAAATTTTTCTAAAAAATACTCTTATTAAAAACCTTATTTCTCCCCGCTTCTATGATATTAGTTTTAAATTAAAAATTTAAAAATATGTGAATTTAATTTGGATAAATTTATTTAATAATTTAACTAATATTAATTAAAAATTTCTAATAATTTCATCTTATATTTTTAGAAAAAATATTAGTAGAAAGAATTAAAATTAATTATAGTGATTATGGAGAAAACATGTTTACTTTGTGATTAATAATAGAATATAAGAAGTAAAAATGACACCACAAAAGAAAAAACCCCATTTTACAACCCTATTTCTTCATTATACCTCTTATTATCAATAACGCACTATTATTGATGCCTGGGGAAAAAATATGGGTAAATGCATTCTTTCAAAAAAAAAAAGTGTTCCACTCACCTCACTTATAAAAGGCCACCAACTATTCCTCTCTATTCAAAGCATCAAAAGCAATTGGATCATTAAATACCTACCAAAACATATTCTAAACTACTATCATATAATACAAGAATTTTTAATGTTTAAATAAATATAACAATGGAAGGGTTTGGTTGAAAACGAAAATGAGTTACCCGAAGAAGATGTAACATTCATCAATGAGAATTTTTACATTAAATCATTGTCCACCCCATAAAATTATTATTATACCATTATGATCTAATAAATTTAGTATGTTATATATAATTATATATTATTATGTTAGTTTTATGACCTAAAACCGTTCAAACTTCTATAAAACGGTTTGCAAAATCATCATTCATGTGTACAAAGGACTATCAGCTTGTGAAATGATATCATTCGTTTTTCCATTACCACCCCACAAAGTTAAGAATGATGATGGAAATAAAGTTTTTAAATGATATTTATACAATAATTATACATCAAGATTCAATATATCATATATAATATTTTTATATTCCATTGTGTAAGGGATACTATAATGTTTCTCCTATGTATGGAGGACTACCACCTTGCGAGGTGATGCGATTCCTTTTTCACTAACGTGTTATATAGAAGGTGATAATGGTTACTATAATGAATATATGTGATATAAATGACATGTTTATGATATTAATGATATATATATATATATATATTATTGAATATATAAAATCATTTTCTTTATTAAATTTCAGTCATTGAAAAATTGATAATGTCATTCATGGACATGTGGACTACCGCCTCCTCGAAGAGATGTGATTAATTTTTTAACCACCACATAAAATGAATGATAAATATACATATATAATTATATACTGTTAAAAATTATTTTATTTAAGATATAATTATAATTATATAAAGATAAAATGTTACTTTCCATCTTTCCATAATGATCATTGAAAAATAGAAATGTTACTCATGCATACGTACAACCTACAGTCTCCATGATCAAAACATTAGTTCATTTTTGATATCCATGTTTCATGATTAGTTATAAAATTATAATATATATATATATATATTAAAATTACATCAGAATTATTTTCATGGAGATGTTTAAATAATAAACACTTTGACCATTTTCGTCCCACCATAAGTATTTTTGATATATAATCTGAATACGATTCACACATCTGACATAAAATTAATTGATTATGTAATTGAATATAACATGTTACTAAGTTAAATAAAAGTAATAATAAATGAGAAATTTTTTATCAAGAAATTAATTCATTAAGATGAGTTTGTTATTCTATAATTTAAAGACACACATGACAATTCAGATTCATCGTAATAGACTTCATCTTAATTTTCATTCATTAAATCATATCATGACATTATGCTCCTTTATTACTTTAGAAGGTTTATATACAACCCATTTGAGATGTTATCTAAGTAATTAATCAATACTCTGGGTAATTATTTTCTATATCATTATTTCATGTGGCTTAGGATTTAAAATTTTCAAATGTGATAAAAGGACTCTTTCTTTAAATAAATAATCTTATAATGTTTTCCTTCAGATATTATATATTTTTTGTGTCCATATCTGAAAATAGTTTTTGAAATGTTTTATATACATGTAAAATATTTATGATGTTAATTTTATTTCTCTTTTACTTTATTTTCAAAGGTTTTCAAAATAAATCACTTTACATGTATTAAAATGAATGGTGACAATAACTTTTCCTACCAATGTGACTATTATTTAATTTATAGATTCATTTAAAAATATAAATACATTGATAAATAAAAAACCGTATTTCATTTTTTTGTTATTTTTCTATTGATAATCGTATTTAAAATAAAATCATATTTTAAAAACCAAAAGTTATTTTCATATGAGTGTAAAATAATTTTTCAATTGATGAAATATTTATTCATGTTATAGTTCTTGGACAATATATGTGATGGGTGAACCCAAATAGAATAGGGTGAGGTCCTTATATATTAAATAATGGGTTCTCCCATATAGTGCTCTAATGAATTGGGTAATGATTATGTTACCCAAATAATTATATTAGATGTTGTCTGTACGGTTATTCCAATTTTTAAGGGTTCTTTAAGGATTCTATAATGGTTCTATGGGATGTTGTACCAAGGTAACTACATGAATATTCTATGGTTACTATATATTTTTCATAAAAATAATTTCTTTTCAAAAGAAAAAATAAATTATCTTTTAACGGAATTATATTTCCTTCTATGGGTAAAATTTGTTTTTTCAAGAATTCATTTTTATGAGTTTTAATATTTATCACTGGAATAATGATTTAAATATATTTTATATACCTTTCTAAGATTTTTGTGCTCATTAAATGTTTATAAACTATTTTTACATGATTTGAATGATGATTAAGTGAAATAAAGAGTTGAAGTAAAAATTCATGATGATTTTTCATGAAAAGAAAACATGATTTATTTTAAAAGTTTTATATTATGGGAAACAGAAATACAAATTAGACGTTCATGTTCTATATTTTATGGTTTTTTATTTAAGAGTTATGTCATAATTATCTAAAACTATAAACCGAAATATATTATCAACTGTAAGAGAATGGATTATTTACTTAAAACTCATAATTATTTAAAGAGTAAGGCTAGCTCCTTATTCAATGTTTCTCATTTTTCATCTATAATCATACCTATTTCTTGAGATTTTATATAATATTAATAAAACCTTTAATATTATTCACATAATATAATCATACTATTTTAATCATTATATTATTCCAAATAAAATATTATTCATAATCATAATCTTCCATTAATTATTGTTTGTTCAGGTTTAAGTTCATCAAACCACCTACATGGAAAATGTTATAAAATAATATCATAGATAACTATGATAACTTAATTAATGATAATTTAATATGAAAATAATAAATTATAATTATTTGTTTTGTAATATAAAATTTTTATCCAAACTGTTATTTAAGATACCCTATTTAATTGTAAAAAATTACAAAAATATGACTGTCACCAAATTCATCTATGAGAACTATAATAAATAATGATATAAACATAAAGTATAAAATTATAAATAATAATAATAAATCAATTATATTATCTAATATTATCTTTAAATGATGAAATTTTGGACATGAATGGGGAACAACACTGCTATTATGAAACTAATATAAAATTATCTTTATTACTCACCCCTAATATTTAAAATGGATAATATCTAAAAAATATGCATGTAGATAATAATTATAAATAATTTTTTTTAAAAAGGTTATATATTTAATGAAGGATCTGAAATAGATTATTAAGATAGTAAAATCTATTATATAGGATATTAAATCACCTTATGGGTAGTCTGGAATTATGGTAAGGGTATTTTGTCTCAAAGTTTCACCCCTTAAGACATATTTCATATTTTATATGATGTTTTCAATATAATTGTGTATATAATAAGTAATGAATTTAATTTATAATGTTAATTAATTTAAATGGGTTTTAAAATCCACATAATGATATTTATTTTAATAGATTTGGATTCAAAAGATACAAAAGTTGTATGTGTTTTTGTCAACTCAACTCCCACTATTGAGTAATAATTATTCCCCTTAAACTTATTTCATCCAAAATTATTTTCTTTATAGATAAGAGTTTATTTCAACCAGATTTACATTCATCTATAATGAAAAATTCCTTTTTAATTTATTTATATTACCTGATAAAAATTTATTCCCCATAAAGGGTATCATTGTTATGAATAATTTTTATCATATTTAATGAAAACTCACCCTACTAGTACATATTTTAATTACCTAAAAATTTTATCGTTAATAGTTAGAAACCTAATTATGTTTTATCTCAATAATACTCTATATTTTTCTTCTCTTTTTTAAAAATATATTTTTTGATAATATTTTTTATAGAATGGGGTTTCAGTAAATATATTTCAAAGCATTAAAAATGTTTCACATATTTTTAAATTAAATTTCTTCTCTTCCACCCCATATTTATTTTCATATATATTATGTATCTAAGAAATCAATTATTGATGTTTAGTTTTCAAAATAAAATGTTTTCCAATGGATTCACTTCA
Organism: Viscum album; assembly: GCA_963277665.1. NCBI lineage: Eukaryota > Viridiplantae > Streptophyta > Magnoliopsida > Santalales > Viscaceae > Viscum > Viscum album. Next base: position 529,831,715 of record OY728150.1, read on the forward strand.
GGTTTTTGGAATTAACTTTTATAAGTGATCTATAACATTATCTTTTGAAGAATGTCCTCAAACACATATTTTTAATTGATTTTCATGTGAAAAAATATTTATACTCCCCTTTTTATTTTATATGAAACTTATTCTCTATATATGAATTTTTAAGAAAAAATTATCTTCTCTTAGTTTAATAACATATTTATTTTAAAATTATTTCTAAATATAAATGATATTTTTATTTCTAAAGTGATTTTTCAAAATCTCATGAAATGTTTCTCAATATATATTTTTGTTATTTTAAATTTAATATTCATGTTCATGTGAATATATTGAATATTACAATCTAAATTATTTATATAGATCAATTATTTACTGTTATTTTTAACCAAATATTTTTTCTATGAATGCCTTTTTCTTTCCAAACAATTCACTATTAATAGGCATAAATTTTTATCCAATTCCATTCCATTATGAATACATTGATTTTAATTAATTTAAATACATGTTTTTCACCAAGATTCAATACATAAATTGATTTTGGAAGTTAATTACCTAATCATATAACCTTTATCTTTATGGTGTAATTACAATATTCTATATTTTCATGATTGTAGGTTATTTGAAAAGAATGTCACTAAATATATTTGGATAATCATTTGTTTTCAATGGTTTATAATTTTATGATTATTTAAGGAATTCTTAATGACTTCTATTTGTGATTCCAATAAAAAATTATAAGAAAACCATTTTATTCTCAACACTTTGGATGGAATATTCAAATGATTGATATCTTATGAAACATATATCTATAGATGTTGATGGGTGGGGTCCTATATCACCCTCCAATGCATTAATCATGGTTTTCTGACTCATAATATATTTTAGCATGATCCTTCTTGTATATACTCATAACATATAGGGTGATCCCTCTGGGATACATTTTCAACATAAAGGATGATACACCAAGAATATTCTTACAAAAATGGGCGATTCATATTGGATATTCTAAAAATATGAAGTTAAACTATTTTTTGTTCTATGTCAATGTTGTTTTATATATTATGTCTCAGGGCCATGTTACATTAACCTGATGTTTTTTATGATTATGTCCACATTGATCATATTTATTGTCCCACATTACCATGCTCCTTTTATTTATTTCTTATGTTAATCCTTGAATTATTCTGTGATTTTTGATCTATGGTTTATTTTTTACACATTTATTAGGTATCTTAATTATACCTATAACTTCACCTTATGTCCACTTTTGATCTTTGACCTTTATCAGTTATGGTTATCCTTACTAAGAGTATCGTATCAAAAATTTCTAATGTTTCCATTTCTTGTGTTATGAAGACGATTATATCATATAATAAGTATAAATGAGTGTCTTGTGTTGATAAATTATGGAGGAATCTTCACATGTATTAATTTTTTTTTCCTTATATATATTATCCTTAAAGACAATAATCCATCCATTCCAAGGATTGTCAAATTATTTTGCGATATGTAATGTTTAAATTATATAAATGATCTAAAGTAAATACAAGTTTGGTCTGGGTTGTTATAATTATATTACCATCAATTCATAGTTCGATAAAATCATTATTATTACCATCATGTCCCTGTTCTAATAAACTTTGATTAATGGGTAGGTTTACACTAAATAGAAAACTAATTTCGCCACCTATTTGTCTCCGGATACCTATTGATGCATTGAGATGCTATTTACTAATAGGTCCCACATTCCACTTAAATATTTCCAATGAATAATTTATATATTGGATCAAAAATATAATAATAATAAATATGACTTTCTAGTAAATAAATATCCATTTTAAATCTAGAATATGAATCATCAACATTTTCCTAGTAAATGAAATAACATTCTTAATAATATTCCTTCAAATAATAATGTATACTGAAATGGAATATGGTTACAAATATATCTATGTTTTTAAAATAATACTAAATATAATAATTATATTGAAAATATATATATGAAGGATAAAAAATAGTTTCCAATTAACAGTGGATAGTTATAAATAACAAAATCAAAATAATGTGAATGATCTCAAAATAAGTTATAATCCCTAAATTAGTAATGAATGATAGAAGATGATCAATTCATCAAAAATTAAATTTTCAAATAAAGTAAATTAATTTGATAATTATTATGTGAAATATAAGTGAATCATTATAAAATAAAATTACATAAATCTTTTGTAACATTATCATAAAATTCAATTTATAAATCATCTCCAAAATTATTTTCATCCTTAAATAAAATATGGATTTTAGTTTAATATAAAATCAAAATATTCATAAAATAATGGGAAAATAATTTCTTTGGAGAAACTATAAGAACATTTAGATAAAGTTAAATGTAAAATAATATATATTGAGTAAGGAAAATATATTCAATAAAAAACCTTAAAAATAATATTCCTTTCACACATTTGAAAATAAAGGTAAAATAACCATTCAGAAAAACCATTAAAAACAGTCCATTATAAAACCTTACAAAAAAATCATTTTTAAAAAAAATAACTTTACATGATAATTGGATAATATAATATAACATTATATAAAAAATTTATAAAATATCATCATGGGAAAAAATATTTTTGACTCAAAAGAATAAATAAGGTGGATTTTAAATTAAAAAATTACTTTCTTGAGTTCCAATGAGAGAAAACATGGATTAAAAACAATAAAACCCCAAAAATAAACAATAGAGAAGAAAATATATGGATTTTAATAGTATGAGTTCATATAAATTACCCAAATTAGATTAAAACCTAAAAAATACCAAATAAAAATAAGATTGTAAAATAAATATTTATGGTTATATTAATATTCTAATAAAAATAATTTAAATTTTAAAAAATTATTGTAAGATTAAAATTGATTTAATAAAGAGATATTAGTGATATAATATGTATAAGGGGTTGTATATACACTATATGAATGCAATTAAGTGTGTAATATAAACTAATTCTCAATGGAGTAGAGTTGAGATAGAAAACGTTACCTTGGATTCATGATAGATTAGTTTCATAATATCCTACTAAATAAAAAAATAAATTTATTAATAATTTTTTTTAAACAAATATACATTACATATTTGAAGGTCCTTTTATAATCATTTTACATTAATCCATTTTATTGTTCTTAATTATGTTCACCACTTATTATTGTTCTTTTAATTTCTATAAAACTTGTTTGGTATATTGAAAATTGAAAAATGTGTTATGAAATTGTTTCATAATATCCCAAATTTTAATAATTTCATGAATATAAATTTTCTCATTTAGTATAATTTTATATACAATGTTTAATGGTGGTAATATAAAAATGAAATACTCTATTCATGTTGGCAGTAGTCTGTAAGTACGAATGTTGGTGATTTCAACTTCTTAATTGATATAAAGGAAAGAAAGTATATAATTATTATTAACATTAAAATAATATTTATATCCTAAATATAATAAAAAATCATTAAAATATTCTAATTTAATCATCGAGGTAATTTAGAAATTAAAATAGTCCACATCGCTTCGTGTATGTTGAAGTCAACATGTACACATGGATGATGTTATAATTTTCCAAATGACGGAATGGAAAGAATTTTGAAAAAAAATATTTATATAATCATAATAATTTCATAAATATCATATATATATTTATTAAATCCATCATAATAACCATTAATATGAGGCAGTTAAAAAATGAAACACATCACATTTGGAAGGGGGTAGTCCATAAGCATAAAGAGGAGATGTTTTTATTTCCCATAGGATAGAAAAGATGAATAGAAATTTTTTTACATGAACATAATAACATTTAATTATAGTAGAGAAACTAATGTTACTATATAAACATAATAATGATATGTTTGAATGAGGTAGAAGATAAAATAAACATGAAATAACAGGGTTAACTGTTTTACTTATTATTTAGAAAACCCCTTTTGGATTACACCTTTAGACTTATAGGTTAGTATTTTTGAGAGACTAAAACATTATTGAAGAGGTTTGGAGATTTATGAATGTATTTGGTATATATGTATCATGTTTAGTTTCTAATGTGTCACAAAATTTTCATAGTTTAAAATATAATAATATTAAGATTGAAATCCGACCAACCAAATAGATTTAACAAAGTCTTTTATGTCATATTGAATCATTAACACTTAATTTTATTACTTTTAATAAAAATAAAAGGATAAATAATTAAAATGTAGACTAAAACAAAATTCATAGTTATGATAATTTCCTCAAATTAAATGAAAATAATTTTGTGTTCAATAGAATATGTGATATACAACACTGAACATAAATAACCCCCAAAATAAATTTCATTAAATTTAATCTCTTTGATGTCAAATATAATATGTAACCTAGAGTCTAAATTAATCATAATATTGTATAAGATAATAAAATATCCATTAAATTGGTGGGTATGAATATTACTATGTAAATTATGAATATTATTGTTATCTATTGATTAAAAATAGAATAAAAATTAATTAAAAATAAAAATAAATGTTTTCTGAAAATATGTAATTTTTTAAAATATCCGTTTCATTTTTTATGAATAATAAAAATTACTGAATTATAATAGAAATGTAACATTTCGTTTAAATAATTTATAATTTCAAAATATAATGTGAATTAGTTTTAAATAAATATATATATAAATTTTAAATCAGTTATTATAATTTAGTTCATTAGAATAAATTTTCATATGGATTTTACATATAAACACTTTGAAACTTTTGAACATTTTATCTTATAAAACATGCCTGCTTGTAAAATCTAAGAGATTAATTTTAAATTAAATTTTGGAAATTATTTGAATTTAATTTTAATAAATTAAATCCATATTTATAATCATAATAATTTAGAATGTCTTATATGGTAAAAATAATGTTTTTGCCAAAATGAACACTGATTATAGTAAAAATTAATAATCACGATTAATCTAAAAAAGGATTTTTAGGGGTAAAAATAAAAATATATTGATAAAAAAGACTATCATTGTTATACAAAACCTATTGGATGGCCATATTCTGGCCTTCTCTATTCTAGGTGAGATAATATCTCATTTAATATGATAAACCATGAGATCATGTGAAATATTGTTCCCAATTTAATTTAAATTGTTAGATATTTTTCACTTCATCCAACACTAAATATAGAACGAGTTATATGAAAGAACCAAGTTTTTATTTATTTGTACGCAACATCATTCATATCTTTCAGTACAAGAAACATTATTATTTCCTTGTATTAAACACAATGTTGTGTTTCTTTGATTGATTGGGCTACATGATGACCTAGTTTTACCAAACAACAATGTGATATTAATATTATCATTGGATTATTATTATATTTACCACCTTTCAATTGGAATGAGAGTCATGAATACAATTAATTAAATTATGAAAATATGGTTTAAATAGTTATATAAGATGAATTATTTACTGGCTAATTAAATGGAAATGAAAATAAAATCCTTTTGAAAATGTAGGAAATCATTTGTTAGAAATCAATATTTATGCACCCAAAAAAGTTTTACATTAATAAATTAATTAAAATAGTTTTTTTAAATTAATTTTATGATATATATATTATTAAATAAACTATTCAAAAATCATCTTATGTGTATTATTTGAATGAAATTAGAATAAATCTGATTTTCTGAAAAGAGAAGTATTTCTTAAAGGTAATTTTATATCCCTTTAATAAAGAAACATCAAAAATATAATTTTTACAAATTTATAATTTTTATTATAGAAAATAATATTAATTTTTCAAATAGGGATATAAAAATTTACTTTGGGTGAATATTTGGTATTTATCTGAAAAGTCTCATTTTTTGATGAATAGTTAAAAACACTAAATTTTAATTCAAAATGGTTTTTCCATCTAATTTATTTATATAGTTAAGTAGTTTTTAAATTTATTAATTGGATAAATTTGAAATAAATTAATCCATTTTAGTCCATTTTATATGTTTTCACTTTAAAACTGTATATAAAAACATTTGAACCTTTTAAACATTTATGCTTTTAAAACACGTTGTCGTGACAAGTATACGAGATTAATTTTAAATTAATTCATGCTACTTATTTTATTATAATTTGAAAAAACGGATTAAATATTTTGAATAAAAATAATTTTTAATTTATAATATGGTTAAATTTATTTTTGACTATAGTGACTAGTGAAAGTAATTCAAATTAATTACAATGATTAAAGAAATATATGTTTACTTAATTGTCAAACATTAATATTAAGGGGATAAATGTCCGGGAAAAATGTTCAAAATCCATTTTATAGAAATATTTATACCAATTACCATTTTTATTAATTTATTTGAATTATTGGATACCCCTAATGTAAGGGAGACCTCTCAATAGTGTATATATTTTTATATTTTCAATAATGTCACACCTCCTCCATTGTAAAAGAGAACTCACCCTCTTACTTATTCACATTTTGAAAGATATTTAGATCAGAAAAAACCTTCCCTATTCTCCTCTAAAATTCCCCCCTTTAACATATAATCTTTTTTTTGGGTTGAAATCCATCCAAGGAATCCCTTTGAAGCAAACCAGAAGGAGTTACCCAAAGAAGAGGTAACATCCTTCCTCAAACTCATTTGTAATATATTAATTCTTGACAACCTAAAATATTTTTATTAAATTATTATATAATTACATAAATAACCTAAATATACTAATATTTTTCTATGGTTTTGATATTTCTTTTCCATCAAATGGGAAATGAACTTACTGTTCTTCTGTACAAAAAATTATCATCTCCTGAAATAATGTTTTCCAATTTTCATTAACCACCTCTTATAGATGAGAATTATGATGGAAAACATGTTCTAATATGATATATATTATATTTATGATGTATTTATTCTTCATAAATTGTTAAATAAACCCTACCTTTAGGATTTACATTTTATTTCAAATATGATAACTTCATTTTTGGGCATATGGACTACCGCCTCGTCAAATCTATGTGATTTATTCATAATTTACATGGGATGAATTAAGGATGAGTTTACTAAAAATATTTTATATATAAGAAATAATAATTATACTATAAAAAATATTATATATATATATATGTCATATACTTTCTCTCTTTCAACATGATAAGGAAACCGAAACATAGCCCATGCGTACATACGACCTACCATCTCTATGAATGATGTATTTCATTTTGTATTTATATATTTCATATATTATTATAAATAATAATATAATGAATATAAAATATATTTATATAATTTTTTAAATAAATCATGATTTATATATATATATGATGTAAAAAATATATCAAAATAAGATACATTTGAAAAACTAACCAGTTATTACCCGAAACATTTCATTAACATGGAATTATTAATAAAGTCATAATTTATAGTTATTAGTGAATAATATATGGTATGAAATATAGGAATATGGTTATATGTTATATTTATATTAAAAATATATTTATTATATTGCTGGTTTTAAAGGGTATAAATAATTTGAAGACTTAAGGTTAGTAGATTTCTAGTTTCTCATTTATTTCCACAAGACTTATGACTTCTTCACCACTAATTTTTTTGTTTGGTATGTATACATCCCATGGATGTATTATCTTATTCATATAATTAATTTTATGGGTATTTATATAATGTTTTTATTATCTCTATTTATTCATGTTTATAGTTTAAAAGTTACCAATTCGTTAATGTAATTTTGTCTCTATTTTCCTTCTTTGAGATACATAACAAGTTAGGATCTTAAATTTTTCTATGATGTTTATGTAATTTAATTTGAAATGTTATATCATGAATATACTTATTCTAATTATACTTAATCTTCATTTAATATTATTATTTCTTGGGGATTATAATTCAATGGTAACAAAGTGGTAATATTTATTTCTAAAAATTGATAGTTTATCTAGATTTTTTATGGCTATTTTTCCAATGATTAAATATTATATTCCATATCTCAAGATATCTCTTAAATTTTATTATACTATTTCAATTTTTTATGTCTTCAATTAATGATATAATATTTTCACTTGTGGTACTTAATCTAATTATGTGTTTTTAATAAAATATGACTATATTTCTCTCTTTGGTTAGAAATTTATTTTACTCACAATACTATGTTTAAAAAAAAATTCAAAAATTATTTAAAATAATGTGTAAAATAATATTTTTACCAACTTATATGTCTTCAAATAGTTGTTTCTAATTCAATATCTATTTAATTTTACGATCGAGGAGATTTTCTAACCTTTTTATGTTGAAAAAGTAATATTTGGAATATACTTATTTACCCGCGATCATGACCATTCTTTCCATGATGTTTTAATTGTAATTTTACAATGTTAATTTTAAATAATTGTTTCCTCTAATATTCTATAAATTAATTGTTTAATGTGGATTTTTAATGAAAAAAATGAAATGTTTTTGTTAATAAGTGTTTTTAATAATTTTCAATGCTTCATTTATATGTTTTCAATGTTATTTTCAAAGTGTAAGGTCTTGAAAAAGGTTTTACAAATTTAAAATAGTTTTTTAAGAGGAAATTATATTTTTATAAGAAATTCTGTAAATTATTTTTTAAAATTACTTTATATGTATTCATTTGGGTTTTCAAAGAAATTGATTTCAAAAATGATTTATGTTTTTAGAAGTGATTTTCCAAAAATGATTATTTTCCTTAAGGAATGCTTCATGCAATCTTTCAAAATCCATACCCATATAAGATGACATAATTTTTAATAGTGTATGATTTACTGTGTTTATAATCCCACAATATTATCCATATAATTTTTTGAATGGTTTGTGTTTGATGGAATGATGTTTATGACAAATGTTTCTCTTACTAAGTTATATTCTTCTGAAAACCACTTCTTTTGACGGGTTATTATTTGATGAAATGATTATGATAACTATATCTTATACATTGGTAATGAAATGATGAAATGTCTGTGATACCCATTTAATTTCATTGGTTATGATATTATGATTGTTTATAATCTTGTGTCACACATATGTATGCTTTTATTATAAGATGGGTGAGACCTATATCTCCCTCCAATGCATTAAGTAATAATGGATGACTCATGAGTATATATGATATGCATGCACCTAATTTCATGTTCATAATTTTGGGTGTGAACATGATTACATGTTAACAATGTTATGCATGATCTTGATTACATGTTCACAATATTAAGCATGGACTTGGATTTATGTCCACAAGTTTATACATTAACATGATTTCATGTACACAATGTCATGATTGATCATTATTATGTGTTAATAATGTCATTCATGGACCTGGTTACATGTTCACAGTGTTATTCGTGAAATTGATAACATGTTCACAATGTTATTTATGGACCTGGATGTGTGTCCATATGTTTATGAATATTCCTGATAACTTGTTTTTAATGTTATGTGTGATCCTGGTTGAAAGTCCACAAGATTATGTGAGGGAATAATTTCATGTCAATAACTTATTGAGTAAACTTGTTTCTACTTATACATGTTCACAATGATATAATCGAATATATATGACAAAATTCCATGTCTTATTCATATGTTATTATTTTATAGATTATGATCTTGATTACATTATCATTCATACCTTATAATCTACAAATATTAATTCCATAACTCTTGATTATGGCATTTGATATGAAGGGTATGATCTTATAATTAAATGATCATGATATGATACCCTTATTCTTATGATTATGCTTAAATAACTCCATGTATACCCATATATATAATCTAATATGACCCCATTATTGTGTTTCCTTACCCTAGGTTATGAAGAATGTTTTTAAATAAGAGTACTAAAAGGGATTATCTTTATAGTGATGTTGATGATATTTCACCTATATATAAGAATGTGTTCCATGATTCAAAATACCCAAAAATATTAATGTCCTAGAAAAAATATATTTTTGTAATGTGATGTATATTAATCTAAAATGATGCAATATTCATGTTTTTTAATCGTGGGTCGATATAGTTGGAATTAATGAAACATTTTACTCAACCTCTGGAAACTAGATTTTGAAAAATTCAGTGATATCACTAGGATTATATCTAAGGATATGGCTAGGGATATATCTAAGGATAAGTATAAGGATGAGGTAAAGTGCAAGAAAATATAATAGCATTTTGGTAATGGATAGAGTGAGTGGTTTTCTAGAAATAAATCGTAATATGGATACTAAAAGTCGGTGTGGCTATAACATAGATAGACATATGGGTAACAACCACAAAACACCGAATTTATCTAGACTAGATTGGGAAGTGGTGTATAAAAATGGGTTTTGGTATACACATGATTTGATAGTGATAGGGAATATGCTTTGGGAACTAAAAAACTCTTTAAAAACCATAATTAATGATTTGGATAAATAAATAATTTTAATGATCTAGAATAAACCTATAGTTTCCAATATTAAAAATTTGGTGTCATGATTTATACAACCTATATTTGATTTTTCATGATTTTGTGTTTTTTCTTAATGATAAGAATTTATCACGCTATCCTTCATCATTTTAGTCAATGTGTGGAACCCAAATGATTCATATTAATTAGGAATAAAATAGATAATTCAATGATGTTCCTCAAGAGAAACCCATTTTTATAGATGACAGGGTCAAGAAAAAACCTCTTTGCTGTGAAAAAACAACTTTATCAATCCATGAATCATGATGAGTTTCCAAATGAAAAAATGGTTTAAAAATGTTTTCTTAAATCCATTTTAAGGAAACATTCATCTTATTTACTATAACACAAAATACACTAGTTTTGGGAAATGGATCTATTGCATTGAAATGATATTTTTTATTTTCCATTCTCTAGACCATGAGAATTGTATATTGTGAAATTATCACCTAGAAGGTGAATCGAATCAGTTTGGTAAATTTATCAAGAATACAAGCTAATAGGATAAAATTGTCTCCAAAGATTGGTAATATTACAAGTGCATATTTTTTAGGAATTACCTTTCTCATATTCTTCTTACAAAAATGGATATCGAGTTTTCCCAACAATCCTATGATTATGAGAATAAAAGATGGATAAAATTAAAAGGAATGTCAAACAATTATAAAGAGAAGATTATTAGATTTAATTTATGCTCAATGTGTGGAAGGGAATAGGGAGAATGTTTAATTGGGGGTACTGCTAAATGTTTTATGTGTGGAAACAAAGTTTATCGAGCGACAAAATTATAAGGTAATGGTAATAAATATAATCATCCAAAGAATACACCTCCTAAAATTCAGTGTTTCAAATATAAGAAGTATGATAATTATATTATAGTGTTCTTAAAAATGAAAGAAAATTATGATTATCGACATTTGCGATATCTTATATGGAAGGAAAAACCTAAATATTATGATATCATATTGGTTTAAGTGAACCATTATATTTATGGAATACTTATCCTACCCTCCTTAGTTTGGAATTTCATGTTTTATTTTGTATGATTAAGCCCTATGAGAGTATTATTTTTATTCCTATTATGAATTTTCATGTGGTCATGTCGCCCTACAAAAATTTTGGATTAATAAAATCACATTATATATACTATAGGTACAAGGATAGAACCATTTTTTTGTGGAAAGTTTTTTGTTATAAGATAAGAGCTTATTTAGGGAAGAAATGATGAATTATAATTTATAAGGGTGATAAGTCTATCAATTTAGGGAATGGTATAAATCAAGCTTAGGATAATGTTTTAGGGATTTAAGATATCATATATCCATATGAAAATTTATTCATATTGGATAATATGTGATAACCATATTGTTTTGATAATGATAGATGGAATGTCCAACCATTCTGTTTGTGGATATCACGATATGCAAAAAAATTAGGAATGAAAAATTCAACTTTATATATAATAATAATAGGTGATTTGGAAATTTATCGAGGAATAACAATGGGTAAGGTTGTCTTCAAATAATGTAAGTTTATCTTCTCATGAAAATTATTCAACTTTTGGAAAAAGTGTCTTGAAATAAGTTTTTTTCCTTTTATCATCATTTATGATGATATCAATGAACTTTTTGAAGACAATTTGGGATAAGGATTTGTGATTTTCAAATTTCTCCTGATTCTTTTCTCTATCATTATACATTAAAACTTGATAGTTAGTTTTTTTTCATGCCCATGTTGTCTCTTTCCACCTATGTTATACTATGTGGGAAACATGTTTTGAGTTACTTTGGGTAACCATTAAATTACCTGCATATTTTTTTAATGGATGTTTTAGTATTAATTTTTAGGATATTGGTTTCTATGAAATATTTTTAATGTATCAACACATTGATAATCCAGATGAATTTCTAGGGTGAAATAAATTTTAAGGGGGGTAAAATGTGATAATGAAATATTTTGGGAAATTTATATTTAATTATTTTATACAGTTCAATATTTTTTATTCCAAACAACCCTAAATATAGATAATGTTATATGAAATCATGAAGTTTTTCATACTTTGTATAAAACATTATGTCAATCTTGTGGTACAAAAACACTATGTTTTCATTTTGTTACACACTATTCTAGTTTCCTTTGATATCGTACACTACACGCAATACCTAGTTTAACCAACCTAAAATATGCTATTTATTTTACTACTAAAATATTATTATAGTTTCTACCTAGCTAGAGGAATGAAATTTTTCAATACGAACAATTAAATTTTGTAAATATTGTTAAAAAATGTATATAAGATAAATTATTTTGTGAATGGATAACTAGAAATGAAAATAAAACCCTTTTTCATATATTGGAAATCATTTACTAGAAAAATATATTTATGAAATCAAATAAGTTTTACATTAATAAATTTATGAAAACAGTTTTGATAAATTATTTTAATTATATATATATATATATTATATGATCAACTATTTAGTGTTTATATTTTCTATTTTCTATAGAATATATGAGAATAATTCCAATTTTATGAATAAAAAATTTATATATATAAGAGGTAATTTGACGTCCTTTAAATGAAAAAATTACTTTAAATATATTTTTTAAAACTTTTATAATTTTTATTTGAAAAACTAAAATTCATTTTTTGAAATAGTAATATAAATATTTACTTTTGGTGAATTCTTGGTATTTTTTTGGGAAGCCTCATTTTTTCGATAAATAGTGAAAACACTGAATTTTAATAAATTTTTTTCTTTCATATAATTTATTTTTAGAGTTAAATTATATTTTAATTTATTTATAAAGTTTAATTAGAAAAATATTATATTAATTAATCCAATTTTGATAATTTTAACCAAGTTTACATTGATATGGGATATAAAACAATTTTAATCATTTAAAAATTTACTCCGAATAAACCTGTTGGTGCTACCATTTTATGGGATTAATTGAAAATCACATTCTAAAAGTTCTATATTTAAAATTTTCAAAAATGAATTTAATATTTGGAGTCAGAATAATATATAATGTCTAATAAGATAATCATAGTTTTTTTTCAAATATATTAATGAATTTAATTAAAACTAATAACAACAATTAAGGGGTACATCAGTTTTCTTAATGGTAATAATTTATTCTTAAGTGGTCAAATGACCTACACACATGTAAAAAATCTATTTTCTAGACATATTTATACCCATTTCCCTCTTGGATAAAATTTGGAAAATTATTGTACACCCATAATGTATGAAAGACATCTCAATAGAGGTTACCTTTTTATATTTATAAGAATAGAACTCATCTTCCACTATAAAAGGAAACTCACCCCTCACTTCTTCACACCTCTAAATCCATTTAAATCAACCAAAATCTACCCTAATATTCTCCAAAATTTCATTCCTTCATCATTTAAGCTTACCATTAGGCAGAAATCCATTCTTGGAAGCCCTTTCATGAAAACCAATAGGAGGTACCCAAATAAGAGGTGACACCCTTCCTCATGATATTTTGATTTATTTTTATTATCAACCTCCTCAAATATTCTTATTCAATGTTTAAATAATAACAAAAGTTTCATAAATATATTTATATGTTCTTACTATAAGGTTAAATCATATACCTATAAACACTTCCACCAAATTGGTATGGATCTTAACATTATAGTTTATAGTAAACTATCACCTCATGAAATGATGTTGTTAATTTTTCATAACCACCTCTTATAGTTGGGAATTATGATAAAAATATGTTTTATGTTATATATATGATATATATTATGGATTTATTCTTCAAAAAAATATTTTATAAAACACATTTTTATTCTTTCAATTCTGTGTTAATAAGATAACTTAGTTTTTGTATCAATAGACTAACACCTCCTAAAATCAATATCATTCGTTGACACATTACATGGGATGTATTAAGGATGAGTGTAGTAAATGGTTATAATATATATGAAATAATAATTTTAATGTAAATTTATTAAATATATACATATATGCCCTTTACTTTCTCTATTTCAATATGGTTTGGAAATGAAAACAATGTTCTTACATACATACAACCTACCATCTCCATGAATAGTATATTTCATTTTATATTTATATATTTCGTAGATTATTATAAATACATACATAATTAATATCAATTATATTTATATCATGATTTAAATAATACATATTCTGATATAATTATGCGGACTAATAATATAAGAAATTATGTCACATGCAAAAAAACTAATCTATTATTTCCAAAAACATTGCTTTAAAATAAAATTATTAATAAATGATTAATATAAAGTCATAAGTGAATAGTATATGGTATGATATATATTAATATGGTCTTTTAGTAGATTTATAATAAATATATATTTTTTTACCGGTTGTTTTAATGTGTATAAATAAATTCAAGACATGAAGAAAGGGGGTTTTAATCTCACTATTATTTTTTAGAGGCGTATGCTTTATTGACCACTCATTTATTTTATGTTGTGTATATAATACCCATTACTATATTATATGTTTATTATACTTAAATTTATGGTTATTTATGTATTAATTTGCTGATACCTATCTCATGGGGTTTATGGTCCAAATGTTACCAAATCATTAAAGTAATATTGCCTTAATTTTTCTTCATTGATATACTTGGATTATTATGAACATATATTTTTAAATGAGGTGTATATACCTGCCATTAACAAGTTATATAATAAATATAATTATTTTAATGGTATTTTAAGCTTCATGTATTGTTATTATTTCATGGTTATTATGACTCAATGTTACTAATGTGGTAATAGTTTATTGCTATATTCTAATCGTTTATCAAGATTGTTTATTATTATGATTCCATTGATGAAATATTATGATCTATCTCTAAAGTAATCTCATAAATTTTATTCCCATATATTTATTTCAGATTCTAGGGGTAAATGTTTTTCATTCTTGGGAACTTAATTTAATAAATATACTGTTTTTAAGAAAATAAAAATTTATTTCTCTATGGTGTCAGAAACAATTATGCACAAAATCATGTTTTTTAAGAAACTGTAACTATTTTACTTTAATTTGTAAAAGAAAGTTTTCCAATTTTTACCTTTTTAATAAAAAAGTAGTTCTAAAAAGATTCTCCTGCCCTTTTTCTAATAAATTTAATTCTTTTTATGGTGAAAAAGGAATGTTTGGTATGTACATATTTACTTTCCATCATGAACATAAATTCCCTAAACATTCATTTGAAATTTTATAACGGTATTTTTAAATAATAATTTCTCCAATATTCTAGAAATTAATATTATTAATGTAGGTTTTTATAGGAAATTGGTTTCATAAATGTTTTATGTTTAGAATGTTTTTAAAATGATTTCCAAAAAATCCTTTATAAGGTTTTAAGGTTATTTTCAAAGTATAAGGTTAAAAAAAGGTTTCATTCATTATAAACTATTTTTTTAAATTGAGAAGCTTATTTCATAACAAAATGTTTGAAATTATTTTTAGATACTACTTTATATATTTTCTAGGGTTTTTTCAAATAAAAGGATTGTGAAAATGATTTATATTTTAAAAAGTGGTTTTCAATGAAATGTTATTTTCCTTAATAAATACTTCCTGTGATCTTTAAAAATAATTCCCCATCTAATATGACTAAATTTGTAACAGTATATGATTTATATGGGATATGATCTCTGAATACAAATCATATAACTTTGACAATATATTCTGTTTGATGGAATGATGTTTATGAAACCTATTTATATTCCACGTATTATAAACATTTGAAATAAACTTTTTTTCATGGGTTTTCATTGATTAAAATATAATGAGACCTCTATCTCTTCCATAAGTAATGATATGATGAAATCTTCATGATATACAATTAACTTCATGGTTTATCAAATGATGACTATCTATAATCCTATGGAATATTTGTGTATGATTTTTTTTATTTTATGGGTGAGATCTATATCTCCCTCTAATGGATTGGGTTATGATGGATGACTCATGAGTATATATGTTATTCATGAACCTGATTTAATGTTTAAAAAGTTATGTATGAACTAGATTAAATTCTCAAAATGTTATTCATGAACATGATTACGTGTTCAAAATGATATCCATGGAAAAAGTTTCAAGTCCATAAGTTTATAAGTGAACCTGATTACATGTTCACAATGTTATGAGTGTACATTATTAAGTTCCCCAATGTTATGTGTGAACCTAGTATAATGGTTGTAGTGTTTTCTGTGGACCTAGTTTCATGTCTATATGTTTTTGTTTGAGTTTGAATAGATGTTCACAATGTCATGTGTGGACCTGGTTTCATGTTCATAAGTTTATGTGAGGTCTTGATTTCATGTTCATAACTGAATGAGTGGACATATTCCCACCTATTAATGTTCAAAATGGTATAAGATTATTTTTATGTAAAAATTCCACGTCTTATTCCAATGTTATGATTTCATTACTTATTATCTGGATTATGTTGTCATTCATATCTTATTAACTGCCAATATTTATCCCATGACTCTTGATTATAGTCTTTGACATGCATGAAATGATCTTATAATGATACAATCTTGTTGACATATCTTTATGATCATGACTATGATTACATATCTTCTTATTTTCCCTTAAAAAGTGTCTGAGGTAACCCATTTCTTATGTTTCCTTTCCTCAGGTTATAAAGAAACTGTTTTATGTATGATTTCTAAAGGGGAATGTATTTTTGGATATGTTGAATATATTTCACCAAATTTGAAGAATGTGTTCCATTTTTTCAAATAAACTAAAATAAAATGGTCCCCTAACATGCCGTTTTTTTGTAATGTTCTTAATATTCATCTAAAATGATTTAATA
Organism: Viscum album; assembly: GCA_963277665.1. Classification (NCBI taxonomy): domain Eukaryota; kingdom Viridiplantae; phylum Streptophyta; class Magnoliopsida; order Santalales; family Viscaceae; genus Viscum; species Viscum album. The sequence goes on from OY728150.1 coordinate 529,849,065, forward strand.
TACATGTATGTTATACCTGTGTTTCTATAGTTGGTATCAAAGGAATGGTTTATTAATCCTTGGGAAATTAGGATAAAAAATATCTAGTGATATAACTTGGAATATTTCTAAGGATATGTCTAGGGATGTCTCTATGGATAAGTCTATGGATGAGTTAATTTATAGGAAAATGTTCTATAATTTTGGTAAAGGATAGAGTGAGTGGTTACCTTGAAATACATCCCTATCTGAACTCTAAAAGTGGATGTGGATATAGAATAGATGAACATAGGGGTGAAAAACCTGAAAACACTATATTATTCTAGACTTGATCAAGAACTTGTGTATGAAAATAGGACTTACTTCACACCTAGTTTGACACTCCTGGGTGATATTATTTGGGAACTCACAAACTCATTATGAACCATCATGGAAGATTTTGATAAAAAAAGACATTTAATGACCTTGGATAATCCTATGTTATGAATGATTTTATATTAAGTTTCATTAATTAGATACCATGTAAGTGATTTTTCAAGATTAAGAGGTTTTACATTATGATCGGTTTTGATCATGTTATGCTTTCTAGTTTTAGTCAATGGTCAGAAACCAGAGGAACCATGTTAAAGAGGAATTCAATGGAAAATAAAATAATGTTCCTATATAGAAACTAAATCATATAGATGATGGGGTAAAAAAAACCTCATTTCTATAACCAAAAATCATTACAAGCCCATAAATTAGGTTATGTTTTATATTACCAATTAATTGAAATTTTTTTTCTTAAATCATTATTATGGATACACCCCTTGTTTTTGTGGAATGATTTGTCCAATAGTTTTTGAGATATGGATCTATTCCATTGAAAAAATATTATTCATTCACTATTGTTTAGAATGTGATAATGTTATGTTGGGACCTTATATCTAAGAAAGATGAATCTAATCAGTGGTGTAACTTTATCATAAACATTATAAATAGGATAAAAAGTCCACTATGGATTTGGAAAAGTTCAAGAAATTATTTTTCAATAATTACCTTCCACGTATTATTATTAAAAAATGTAGATTTATATTTCACATAAGTATCATTGTTATGATGATAAACTACTAATATAATTAAAAATAAATTATAAAAACTATGGAGATAAGAATATTAGATTTACTTTATGCTCAATGTGTAAAAGCAAAGATAGATGAAATTGTCTTATTGGTACTACTAAATTTTTTTAGTGTGGAAAGAAGTTCATCCTGTGGAATAATTACATGGTGATGGGAATAAGGATAATTATCCAAATAATGAACCTCCCACAATTTTGTGTTTCAAATTTAATGAGTATGGGAATTATGTAATGATGTTATTAAAACTAAAGGATAATGATGATGATTGAAACATGAAATATATTTAAATGAGGGATAAATTTAAAGCTTTTATTTTCCTAATGGAGAAAGTGATCCTTGATAATTATGTAATATTTATCCTCTCCTCCTTCTTTGGGAATTTCATGTTTGATTTTCTATGATAAAGCCCTATGAAAATTTCATTGTTCATCCTTTAGTTAAGATTAATGTGATTATCTCTCTCTATGTGGATTCGGGATAAATGAAATCAAATTTCCTATAATATCGATACAAGGATGGAACCATGTTTCCAAGGGAAATTTTTTGGTATTATATATGTGATTATTTAATGAAAATTGTAGAATTATACTTTTTAATGGTTATAAGATTAACCATTTATGGAATAGTATATATCAAACTTCATATGATGTTTTAAAATTTTAATTTATTATCTCACCAGATGCGCATTTATGCATATAGGATTACATTGTCATCCATTTTTTGTTTTGATGACGATAGATATAATGAATTATCATTATATTTATCTATCTCAAGATCTTATAATTATTTAGGAATAAATAAATCACCATCATTTGCAATAATAATAGAAGAAGTGTAAATTTATGAAGGATAAAAGATGGTATGGTTATCCTGAAATCATTTACGATTATCTTCGCATGAAAATTATTCAATTTTAGGAAAAAGTGACTTAAAATAAAAATTTTCCCATTATCATCATTTTTGATGATATCAATGACCTCTTTCAAGCCTCTTTGGGTTATGACTTTCAAACTGTTAAAATTATTATGACCATTCTATATATCACTCTACATCAGAAGATGATTGTTAGAGTTTTCTTCCATGTCTATGTTTTCTCTTTCCACATATGTTCTACTTTGAGGGAAACTAGTCATGAGTTACTATTGGAAACCATTATTTTTCCATCTTCTTTTTTTAAATGATGTTTTAGCATTCATTTTTACAATGTTGGTTTCTATGAAATGAACATTGAAGTATTAAAACATTGATAAACCAGAAAAATTTTGTGGGATAAATTCATTTTATTTGGGGTAGTATCTTACGCCTCAAAATTTTGTGAAATATATATTTTTTGAATTAATTTAAATTATTTGATATTTTTTATTTTACACTACACTGAATATATTCTGTGTTATATACAAGAACCATGTTTTTTTCTTTGTATTCAATACCATGTCGATCATTCAGTATGCAAAACCGTACGTTTTTCTTGTGTTATACATAAATCCATGTTCTTTTGATATCTTTCGTAACATACAAGACCTAGTATTACCCAACTATATTTTTCTATTAATATTATTATTAAAATTTTATTATAGTTACCAAAATCATTTTCAAATGGGAGTTAGGTATAGGATTGATTCAAATATGAAAATATGGTTTAAAATTGTCTATAAGATGAAATATTTGGTTACCAATTAACTAGAAATAAAAATAAAACCCTTTTCAAAATAAAGGAAACATTTTGCTGGAAAACTATATTGATGCAATCAAAAAGAGTTTTACTTTAATATATTAATTAATAAACTTTTAATAAATTATTTTAATTAAATACATATATTTTTTATTCTATCAAGTATTTAATTATTATTTTATGTGTTTTTAGATTAGATATGAGAATAAATCCCATTTTATGAATCGAAAGATATACTTTTCTAAGTAGTAATTATACCACCTTTCAAGAGAGAGAAAATTATAAATATAATATTTGACAGTTTATTATTTTTATTTAAAAATACATATTTTTTTAAATATTATCTAAAAATTTACTTTGGGTGATTTTTTGGCATTTTTTTAGAAGTTTCATTTTGCATGAATAGTGAAAAATAATGAATTTCAATTCAAAACCCACTATTTAGTATAATCTATTAACATATATAAATTATATTATTCATATTATTTAAATTGTAATTATATAATTTTTTTTAATAATAATTCATTTTTTGGTCATTGGAACCAATTTCAAATTGAATTTGGATATGAAACCATTTCAAACTTTAAACAATTTGTAAAAAAACCCCCGCTTCCATAACACATCCATGGGATTAATTATAAATTAAATTCTATCTATTATGTGATTATAATTTGAAGAAATGGATTCTACATTTGGAATCATAATATTTTGTAATTTATAATAAGTCAAACATAGTTTTTTAATCGAATGATTAGTTGGAGTAATTATAAGTAATCACAACAATCAAGGTAAAAATTAATTTTCCCAATAGTTATAATTTAATATTAATGGGAAAAATGACTTATAAATAGATAAAGAATCTAATTTATGGACATATTTAGACCCACTAACCTTTTATATCAAAATTTTATGATTATTGATTCCTATGATATAAGAGATACATCTCAATGGTGTTTTCCTTTTTATATTTACAAGAATGAAACTCATCCTCCACTATAAATGGGAAATCACTAACCTCAATTAACGAAACAAACAAATCCATTTTGTTCATTAAATACCTATACTAATATGATCTTATATTTTATCCATTTATCTTAGAATCAGAAATTTGGAAATAAATCAATCCAAGGATTCTCTTTGGAAAAAACCAAAAGGAGTTACCCAATGTTTAGGTAACACCCTTCCTAAAGCTCTTTGGTTTTATTTTCATTCACCAACCTATAAAATATTATTATTACATGATTATATAATAATATATTTATCATTAATATATTCATATTATTTAATAACAAGGGTTTTAATTAAACTTACTCACACATCCATCAAATTTTTAATGAACTTACCGCTCTTGTTTACGGCGAACTACCACCTCATGAAATGATGTTGTTTGGGTTTCCTTTACCACCTATCATGGTTGGTAATTATGATGTAAAATATATTTTTATATTATATATATGATATTTATGATTTATTTATGCTCCTTGAATTATTATATAAAACATACCTTCATTATTTCTATTTTGTGTAAATACGTTAACTTCATTTGTGTACATGTGGACTACTGCCTCCTCAAAACGATGTCATTCATTCATCTTTTTTAAGAGATATATTTAGGATTATTTCAGTAATTTAATATGATATATATTAATCAATAATTATAAAATAATGATATTATATATACATATACATATATATATATATTTATATCAATTACATCTTCTTTTTCCATACGATAAGGAAATAGAAACCACATTCATGCCTACGTACGACCTACCATCTCTATGAACAACATATTTAATTTTATATTTATATCATCCATAGAATATTATAAATACATAAACAATGGATATATATATATATATGATATTTATATCATGGAGTAAATTATGAAAATAATTATATAAGTATGAGGACCAGAAGTATAACAAATTAAGACACATGCGAAAAAATCGGTTATTATATAGGAAAAATTTTCTTTGGTAGATTAATAATAAACATATATTTATTATATAGGATTTTTTAACATGTATAGAAAAATTCAGGAACTAAGGTAAGAGGATTTTTAGTCTCACTTTTATTTATATGAGACTTATGCCTTCTTCACCACCGATTTATTTTGTGTAGTGTAAATATTTACCATGAATGTATTATATTAATATTGAACTTAACTTTATTATTATTTATTTATCCATTTTATTATCTCTTTTTCATGGGTTTTAAGGTTCAAAAGTTAACAAATTAGTAAAGCAAATCTATCTCAATTTTCCTTCTTTAAGATACACATCGTGTTAAGCACGTATATTTTTATCTATGGTTCATGTATGTCCCATTGAAATGTTATATGATGAATATCATTATTTTTGTGATTTTCAATATCATATAAAGTTATTATTTCATGGGGATTATGATTAAAAATCACCAAAGTGGAAAGAGTTTATTTCAACAATATAATCATTTATCAAGATTGTTTATGATTATGATTTTATTGATGAAATATTATGATCAATTTATCTTTAAAACAAATAAAATTTCTTCAAATATTTTTTTAATGATATTATAAAGTAATGGTACCATTACTTCATTCATTGATACTTAATTTAATAAAGAATGGGTTTTTAAGAATGTATAAATTTATTTCTCTATATGGTCTGAATTTTTTTTATTCAAAAAAACATTTTTTTAAATGTTTTCAAATTTTTTTTATTATGACGTGTAAAAGAAATATTAACTCAATTTTTTCTATTTTAATCAAAAATTGTTTTCAAATAAATATCCATGATATTTTATGATCAAGGATCTTTTCTAAACATTTTCTAGTGAAAAAGAAATGTTAAATATGTATGTATTTTCTCTATGTCATGACTGTAATTTCCTTAAATATTCTTGGGAATGTTTACAAGGTTATTTTTAATGAAATTGTTTCCTCATATACTATATATTTTTTTTAGTTTTTTTAGGTTTTAAAGAAACTTTTTTTCAAAAATGTTTTATATTTAAAATGTTTTTTAAATGATTTTCATAGAATCTTTTATAATATTTAAAGGTTATATTTAGATAAAAAAGGTTTTTAAAAATGTATAATGACCTAGATAGACTTTTTTTAAGAAGTAAATTTTTTTGTTAATAAATGCATTTACTTATTTTTTAAAATTAATTTATATGTTTTCATTTTGTTTTTCATTGAAATAGATTTTGAAAGGATTTATGTTTCAAAAAGTGATTTTCAATGGAATATTGTTCTCTTAATGAAATGCTTTATGTGATCTTTCCAAATCCTTCCCCATCTAAGAATACATGAATTTTTATAGTCTAAGATTTACTAGGTATATGATCCAAGAATATTATTCCTATTATTAAATTAATGATTTTTCTTTGGTGGAATGATATTTGTGACAACTGTTTCTCTTCAGCGTTTTATTTGATTCTGAAACCCTTTCTTTTCATGGGTTGTGCTTTGGGGAAATGATTATGAGACATATCTATTTTATATAGGTAATGATATGATGAAATTTTTATGATATCCATTTTATTTCATGGGTTATGATATGATGATTGTTTATAATCTTATAGAACAAAAATGAATTGTTTTATTTTGTGACCGGTTGGACCTATATCTCCCTCAAATTTATTTAGAAATAATGGATGACTCATGAGTATATATGTTATGATTGAACCTGATTATCTGTTCACAATGTTATGTGTGAACCTAGTTATATGTTTATGGTTTTATGTGTGAATCTAATTATGAGTAAAAAAATTTATGCACGGACCTGGATGCATGTCTATAAGCATATGCATGATCTTGATTACATGTTCACAAATGTTATGATTGGACTTTATCATATATTCACAATTTTATGAGTGAACCTGATTACATGTTTACAATGTTATGCATGGACCTGGATGTATGTCCATAAGTTTATGCATGATCCTGATTAAAATTTCAAAATGTTATGTGTTGACACTATTAAATGTCCATAAGTTTATGTGAGGTCCAGATTTCATATCCTCTACTTAATGAGTTAATCCATTTAATCTTATACATGTTCACAAAGTTTTAAGCTAAATTGTATGCCACAATTCCATTTATTATTCCTATGTTATGATTTAATGGATTATTATCTTCATTACCTTATAATTAATTCCTTATGAATATCCATTATTTATGTCATGAAACTTGATTATGGAATTTGATATATAGTGTATCACCTACTAATGATACAATCATATTTTAATACCCTTATGGTCATGATTATTTTTACATTTCTCATTGTTTTCACTTACTAAACATCTGAGATCACCAATTTATTATGTTTCATTTATACAAGATATGAATTATTATTTTTAAGTATGATTACTAAAGGGGATTATCATTAGGGATTTTTTTATTATACTTCACCAAATTAGAAGAATGTGTTCTATGTTTCTAAAGACACTAAACTATTACAGCCCTCAAGCATATATTTTTTGTAATTTTCTGAATATTATTCTAATATAATGTAATATCCATGTATTTTAAGCTGGGATGACTATATGGGATTATTTTTAGATGACAATAATGCATGTTTGATAGAATATTTTTACAAAATTACAAGTGTTCCACTCACCACACATACAAAAGTACACCCCTATCCTCTCTACATAACATATTGAAACTTTTTTTGTTCATCAAATACCTACCTAATTAAATTCCATGGTTCCCTATCCTCATCCAATAATCCTTAGTTTTTTAATAAATCCTACTTAACAGGCTTTTGGTAAAAACCTATGGATGATACCCAAAGATGAGGTATTTTTCATCACTGAGATTCTTAATTTTATTTATTTATCCACCTCCTTCAATTATTAGTAAACCATGATTATATAATATATTCAAAGTATTAAAAATATTTATATTTTTTATGTTATGGGAATTATATAAATTCACCTACACTTCCAAAAAATGGGTTTATAAATTATCATTTATGTGTACGATAGACTACCGGCTCGCGAACCAATGACATTCAATTTTTTCATTACCACCTCTCATAGTTGGGAATGATGATGGATGGAAATTATATAATGATATTCATAACATAATTATTAATATGGATTAGGTATATCATATATACCTTTTATATTCCATTATCTAGGGTATATGATTACATCGCTCATGTGTATAGTGGACTACTACATCATAAAGTGATGTGATTAGTTTTTCACAAACACTTTACATGGGAGGTGGCAATTATAAATTTAATAATTATTTGTTATTAAAATGAAATATTTATGCTTTTAATGAAATATTTATCATTATGAAAATATGATACTTCATTTTCTTTTCTTCTTTTTACTCATTTAAAGATTATAACATCGTTCGTGTACGTGTGGACTATCGCCTTTACGAAATGATGTGACTCTATTTTCATCACCACACAACATGGATGATATATATATATATATATCTATGTGTATGTGTGTGTTTATTTAAAGGGGTAATATTGTATTTACTATATTATGATAATTATAAAATTAAAAAAATATTATTTACCTCATTTGTTAGATGATCATTGAAAAATGGGAACGATACTCATCTGTACGTACCACCTACGGTCTCAATAATAGTAACACACTAAATTTCTCAAAAACTATATTGGTTTTAAAATTAAATTATATGTAAAAATATTATCATCAGGTAATTATTTTCATTTTTTAGAATATATAATTATATAATATGTATAATAACTGGTTCATTCATGAGAAACACACATGTGAAAACACGGTAACTAGCACCTGAAATAATGGAAATAATGTAATATTATTAAGAACAGGTTATAATATATTATAAAAGGATTATATATGATATTATAAAATTTAATATGGTTCTAATATAAGTAAATAAAAATTTTAAAAGCACTATACAAGAGGTTAATTCAGGTTCAACCAAAAATAATTGTGTGATAATGGATTATCTCTCAGTTTCCATTCATTGAGGCACATTATATGGTACACACAAATTAATTTCATATGATGTATATAATTATCATTTAATAGGTAATATAATTAAAAAAATTATTAATAGTGTTTTATGATTTAATTTTAAATATATCATTTTAAAGGGTTTTGACTAAAAAGTTACCAAGTTGTAAACAATTTCAGAAATCTATTTTTTTACTGGGTTATATTACACTTTCATTATCTTTAATATTCTTTGATTTTATGTGTAATGGGTTTTAGTTATGTTATTCTATATTTCAAATAGTTTTATATGGATTTAATATTTAAAAACTTAACTGATTTATTGACTATATCACTTCATCGTTATGATCATTATAATGGTTTATTTCACAATATCATTCTCATTGATATTGTAACACCCCAAGATTTTATGAGAAATATTAAGTTTAATTTATTTTTTGTCTTCTATTGTACACTACAACAAGATTGTATTGCACTATATGCAACACTGTATTAGCTTGCAGTGTAAGTAAACACTATTCTGGGCTTGTGTTGCACGCCATAACAACAATCCTCAATAGCGTGTGTAGTACGCAATATCGTGTTTCACTAAACAATGATATATTATTATAATATTATTATTTACTAGCCATTATTAATATTATTAAGTACATTATGAATTTTATGACATTATAATTCATCATACACATTTTATATAACATGGTATGAGAACAAAATAAAATTTTCAGGTAAAATGAGTATTTTTAAAAAAATGCAGTTTTGCCGCCTTTTGATGGCGCACCCACATTAAATCTAGTTTTAGAAATTTTTATAAGTTCAATTTTAAAAAATAAAATTTTTATTTTTAATAAGGATATAAAAATTTACTTTGGATAAATTTTTGATATTTTTCTGTTAAGTTTCTTATTTTGATGAATAGTAAAAATATGCTACATTTTATTTAAAAACAAAATTTTTCCTTGAGATAATTTATATGGTTAAATTATAATATAAAATAGTTTAAAAGTATAAATAGAATATATTTTAACCATTTAATATAATGCATGTCATTACCATTAATTTTATATTGAATTCATAGGTAAAAACATTTCAATCCTTGACAATGTTTTAACTTCTAAAACTCGTTTTCTTAACAACGGGATTAATTTTAAATTAATTACTGCAACTTATGTGTTTTGAATTTTCAAAAATGAATTCCATATTTATATTCAATGGGACCAAATATGTTAATAGGTTAAATTGTTTTGATATTATGAATAGTAATTACATTTATTTTTATTTACTATAGTTAAAGGTAAATCAGGTAATTAAGGGTAAAAATAGGATTATACAATTACCCTAACTCCTTCCAAAATTCTATTAGAAGACTAAAATTCGACCCATAGCACCTAAGGGTTGAAATAGATTCATTTTAGGGAATTTTTAAAATGAAAATAATTTAATTATTATTAAAACCAAATAAAGTGACAACATGTCACTCTCTTTAATATTATAAGTATAATAATTTTAATTTAGTGATACACTTCATGAAAATTAGAACATGAATAGTCTCCAGAAATCTAATAAAATTATCTAGATCTTGTGAAATTATTTATAATTTTTAGTCATTAAATAATTCTCATTAAAGGTGACACACCAGTGATGTTGAAATTATTTTGTCGATTGAAATATTAAGTAAATGAATTTAAAAATATTAAAATAAATATTATATGAACTATTTAATGTGATGAAATACTTTTCTAGAAAAATATGACATGTTATGAATCTATTAAAGATTTTATTTCGAATATATCCTCTATGTAGATTTTATTTAAATTCAAATAAATGAATAGTGTCAAATTTGACACTATTGTTATTTTATAAAAATAACATATAATAAATTGTTTAAAAATCACAATTTTTTTAAATATAATAAATTTAAAATTTATATGTTCTAGAATTTCATAAAGTATCTAATTATGGATAATTCACATCACATAAGTAATTATTTATATCAATTTAAAATTTATAATATTATTACCACAAATAAAATTAAATAGATTAAATAAGGATAAATCAATATGATAAGGTTTAAAATAAATTCACAAGTTGTCAAAATTTTATTGGTTAATGATATTAAAAACCTATATCATCTTATTTTTTAATATGATTAATTTTTGGATGTTTTTATGTAGGGTATCATTTTATTATTAATTAATATTTTTAAGGTTTCCAAAAGTGCCCCACTCATCTCCTAAATAAGGGAACCTCCTCCCTCTCTTATTCACAAAACTTTGAGCCTTCAATATCAGAAAACCCTACCCTTTTCTACTCTCCACTTCCCTAAAAAAGTTCAGGAGGTTCTGGTCTTCTCAAAAGACCAACTCTAGTGCCTTAATACGAAGCTTAAAAGAGGTGCGTTAAAGAAGAGGTAATATCTTCTACCGATTCATTCAAGTTTCATTCTTCTTCAACTTCTTATTCATTAGTTGTTTCATTATAAAGCAATAACATCAGTATCAATAACATACTTATATGTTATTATAAATATTAAATAACCCCATTTCACCTTTTATCCATCCTACGGAAAATGAAATCACCGCGCGTGCGTACGTACAGAATACCGTCTCCACGCCGTCGTGTTATCTATTTTTCCACCACCACCTTACATGAATGGTTATAATGGTGTAATTAATAACTATATATGGTTATTATAACATCATAATGATTCTGAGATATTATATCATCCACTCCAATTCAATTCAATAATTTTGGGAACTATAACATCGCTCGTACGTACGTATGGATTACCGTCTCCATGATGCAATGAGATTCATTATCCCTGTTAACCACTCAAGAATGATTATAAAGTATATATAATGAATAATAATGAAATATATGACATGATAAAGCTACTGTATTTATGTCATCTACTTACTTCCATTCAAGTAAACAAGGAAAGTAAAACAACATTCATGTGTACGTACGACCTATCGTCTCCATGAACGGTGTATTTCATTTCATTTATCTATCTATTATATATATATATATGAAATATATATGATATATAAATCAAGATATAATTTCTAGAAGAAATTAAATTATGATATAAGTAATAATAATATCAAGAACAACAAGTCCAAACATGTAAGATAAATAAAATGATTTTACCCAAAACACTTCTTTAACATGAAATTTACAAAAGAAAGGGTAATATCAAGTCATAATAGGACCATATATGATATAATAAAAATGAATATGATTCTGGAATAAGTCAATGACATTATATAAATCATTATAAATGAGGTTCTAATACGTACGATGCATAACAGGCTTAAGGTCAGGGATTACTACCCCAATCTCGTTCTTATCCGAGACTGTTATTCGTAAGTATTTACTGGGGTTATTGTTATCATCCATCTCCATGTTTTCTAAAAATGTTTTCATGTATTTTTAATTTCCTTTTTACTAATTTTTTACTTTTACCACTTGTTATGGATGTAATATTTCTTTTTTTTCCATACGAGGAACTTTATTGACTTTTCAGACAAAAGTACGAGGAGAATGTTTTTTAACTTATACAGCATGAACAGATTTTTATGGTTTCATAATGCACAATTTTCATGAAAATTACTCTACAAGATTTCATTATTATTTTCAACAAAATACCTTTCTTTTAAAATTTCATGGAATTTTTTGAAAAGAAAATGATTTTGAAGAAGAAAGGATATTTTCCCTATGAATTCATTTCAAGTGTTTTTTCAAAACTATTTTCCATCTAGGATGACATTATTTAGTATGATTATGTTTCAAGTATAATGTCTCTATTATTTACATGGTTTGATTCTTCTTATGATGAAATGATATCCATTTGTTTTATATGTATAACATTATGATGGGATGATGTTTATGAACCCTATTTTATTCTTTGCGTTATGATATATGATTTATGTTTAATTTGTGGCACAAGTAAGAATGATTTCATTTTGAGATGGGTGGGACCTATATCTGCCTCCAAGGAATTGGGTAAAGATTTATATCTAATGAGATAGACATAGCTGGAAAAGAAATTTAATCTGGTTCAGTTATACAGGAATGGAACGAGGAGTGAACTTGATTCATTAAGGGACTTTGTCCACTAAGATGGTCTTGACAGCAATGCCTTGGCTACTATGGAAATCATATCAAGTGCTTAATGGTTTTTCACGATTAAAAGTTTCCATATTATTTTATCATGATTGATTTTCCATTATGATCTATGCCTGATGTACTTCCCTGTTTTATGTCATTGCTCAAGATTTTGATGTTTAAACATTATGTTCATGTTTTTAAGTTCAAATGTATATAGTTTGTTTTATTTTGTCCATGCATACCCTTTCTGAGAATTTGATCTCACCCTTTATATTTTTTCCCCATGATATAAAGAAAGGTTTTAGGTAAGAAAACAAAAAAAGAATGATCTTTATTGGAGATGCCGAAGATCTTTCACCATGATTAGAAGATTATGTTCTGAGTTTCCAAAGAAACTAAACTATTAAGGTCCTTGAGTGTTGTTTTTGGTTATGTATTAAGTATTACGAAAAAGTAATGTAATTTCCATGTACATCAAGCTTCGGGTCTCTATAGTTGGTATCAGAGGAAAGGTTTAGTTAACCTTTAAAAACTAGGATGCGAAAACTTTAGTGAAATCCCTAGAGATATTTCTAAGGTTTTTCTAGGGATTTCCTTAAAGATAAGTATATGTATGGTTTAGAGTCCTATATTTATGTTGACGATCATGAAAAACCTAGGGTGAACCTAAGGTTTCATGGATTAAATAATTTTTGATGAGTTAGACATCCCATAAGTGACTTTTTATGATTATGTGGTTCCTTTTTATTTTAACTATTTTTTACACTATGGTTTCTTGTCTTAGTGAATGGAGGGAATGAGAAGGAATTCAGTTAACATTGATTCCAATGGAAAAATTGGTGACTATGATCAACGAAATTATGTAACACCTAGAGAGAATCATATTGTGATTATGCCGAATCAGTCATATCGATATATGATTAACAAGGTGAACTTTAGATGTATTCCTAAGTCATCAAATATGAGGTATATGGAGTTTTTTGTATCGTCACATGGTGAGTATCATAGAGAAAGGAAGATTGGGATTTCTAAAGAAGGGGAGAAGAACCTTTAGGAATACCTCAACTGGAGGGGAAGATGTTTTCTATGTGGAGAAAAGGGTCATAGAGTGACAGATTGTTATGATGTCCAATGACTTATCTGCGGAGAACATGGGAATTACCCATCTCAATGCCCTGACGTAAGAAGTTACATTTAAATCGAGGAAGGACCTATTCAATGACAATTATTGAAGAGGATGGATTGAAGTTCTTATGTATTGGAATTCAATAATAATGTTGTTGAGGTACTTTTATACAATATTGAAATATCTGTGTATTGGTCCATTGTGGTTTTCTATAAGAATATAGTACCGGTAATCATGAAAAGTGATTAAAATATTTTGCAAAGAAGATGACATGCACATAATGAAGGGATAAAGAGAAAATAAATTGTCTGATAGTATTCATGAGCTCATGATTAATATAAGGACTAAGTGATATCATGGTTTGAGTATATAGAATTTTTGGGATTTTGGTATGTGGAAAGAGTTAACTTTTGACAGCACTCATGTATTCACTATGTTTCTATGGTAATTCAGGTTTCAAAAGAATACATGATTAAGGTATTCACATGTTTGGAATGTGACCAACAAGATATATCTTATGATATATGGGGGATAAATGATGGAATTCACGTGCTTGTTATGTGACATTTCAAGTAATCATTTTATTTATACTATGAGATTGGATATATGTATTTTCTATAAGCCTAAATATTGGAATTGATTATGTTGAACATCATATACTATTGTTTAAGGATATAACTTTTTTCAATATTATTTCTGGAATGTTATAATAGTGTAGTTTTAGAAAAAGGGACAACCTGTAGGAAAAGCAACAACCCGTCGCGTCGGAAAAGGTTATTGGAATCAAACCCACAACCGAAGTGAGACATGCCTTTATTGCCTTCCAATGGCCTACAGGAAGTCCCTGGTTAGTAGAAACTAGTTTTATTCTATTAACCAGAATGATAGATGAAGTATAAGTCCATTGTTGGAATCATATACAATTAATCTCACCATAGATGGACTTATGTATATTTAATAACTTATGATAACATTTTTATGATTGAAACAAATGGGATGACTTTTCATTCTACCTCATGATATTCTAACACTTCATGAATGTCAAATTCAACTTCATTTCATTAAATAGAGATCAAGTGGAAATTGTTCATGGAATGACCAACGACGATATTACACTAAAATCAAGTAAGTATTTCTCCTCATGTAATAGTTCATCAACATTAGGGAAATGATTATGAAAACCAAAAATGTTTCCCTAGTAATCTCATATCTAATGAATCAGATGGTTACTTAGATCATCAAAAATTTATGGCTTTGTGATTGTTGGATTTTTCATAGACATTTTCTCTACCACTCTCCATCAGAACTTGACGGTTAGATTTCTCTTCCATATCCATATTTTCACCAATGTTCTCCTATGTGGAAAACCATGGATAAGTTAATTTTGTTAACCATTAAGCTTCATACATTAGTTTTTAAAATTAACTTTTAGTATTCCTTTTTATGATGTGGGTTTCAATGAAAGAAACTTTCATGTAGTAAACGATTTATAGCTCTGACGAATTTCGAGGGAAAAATTCATTTTTAGGGGGGTAGAATGTAACACCCTGAGATTTTATGAGAAATATTCTTTTTAATTTATTTGTTGTCTTGTGTTGTATGCTACACCAAGATTTTCTTGTGCTATACTCAAAACTATATTAGCTTTCAGTATACACAAACACTATTCTGGGCTTGTGTTGCACGCCAGAGCAACATTCCTTGATAGCATGTGTAGTACACAATACCGTGTTTCACTAAACAACGATATATTATTATAATATTATTATGCATCAAATTTTATGAATATTAGTAACTACATTATGAATATAATGACATTATAATTCATATTACACATTTCATACAACATGGTATGAGAACAAAATAAATTTCTCGGGTAAAATGAGTATTTTTCAAAAAATGTAGTTTTCCGCCTTTTGATGGCGTACCCACATTAAATCTTGTTTTTGACATGTTTATAAGTCACATTTTAAAAAATAAAATTCTTCTTTTGAATCAGGATATAAAAATTCACTTTGGATAAATTTTTTATATTTTTCTGCTAAGTTTCT
Source organism: Viscum album (assembly GCA_963277665.1). Classification (NCBI taxonomy): domain Eukaryota; kingdom Viridiplantae; phylum Streptophyta; class Magnoliopsida; order Santalales; family Viscaceae; genus Viscum; species Viscum album. Next base: position 529,865,082 of record OY728150.1, read on the forward strand.
TATTTTGATGAATAGTAAAAATACGCTAAATTTTAATTAAAAACAACTTTTTTCACCGAGATAATTTATATAGTTAAATTATAATATTTAATGGTTTTAAAGTATAAATAAAATTTATTTTTACCACATAATATAATTAATTTCATTACCATTAATTTTATATTTAATTCATAGGTAAAAACATTCAACTCTTTGATAATGTTTTATCATCTAAAACTCATTTTCTTAACAACTGGATTGATTTTAAATTAATTACTGAAAGTTATGTGTTTTTAATTTTTAAAAATGGATTAAATAATTGGATTCAGTGGATCCAATTATTTTAATAGGTTACTTTATTCGGATATTAGGAATAGTAATTACGGTAATTTTTAATTACTACAGTTAAAGGTAAATTGGGTAATTATGGGTAAAAATAAGATTATTCAAATACCCTAACACCTGCCAAAATTCTATTGGATGAGGTAAAGTCATACCATATCACCTAAGGGTCTTAATAGTATAATCTTAGGGAATTTTGACCATGAATATAATTTAATTATTATTAAAACTAAAGAAAGTGACAACATGTCACTCTCTTAAATATTATAAGTATAATAATTTTAATTTAGTGATAAACTTCATGAAACTTTGATCATGAATAATCTCCAGAAATCTAATAAAATTATATACATTATGTAAATTTATTTATAATTTTTAAGGATTAAGTAATTATCATTAAAGGTGACACAATAGTGTTGTTGAAATTATTTTATTGATTGAAATATCAAGTAAATGGTTTTAAAAATATTAAAATAAATATTATATTACCTATTTAATCGGATCAACTAATTTTCTAGATAAATATGACATTTTATAAATCTATTAATTCTTTTAGTTCGAATATATCGTCTATGTAGATTTTATTTAAATTAAAATGAATGAATAGTGTCAAAATTGACACTATTGTTATTTTATAAAAATAGCATATAATAAATTGTTTAAAAATCACAAAAGTATTTATAAATTATAAATTTTAATTTTTATAGACTAAAATGTCATAACTTATCTAATTATGTATAGTTTATAGAACATAAGTAATTATTTATAATAATTTAAAATTTAGAATATCATTTCCACAAATAAAATTAAATAGATTAAATAAGGATAAATCAATTTGATAAGGTTTAAAATAAATTCAACATTTCTCTAAATTTTATTGGTTGATGAGATTACAACCCTATCTCATCTAAGATTTGAATATGAGTCATTTTTGGATGTTTTTAAGTGGGGTTTAATTTTATTATTAATTCATATTTTTTTGGTTTCAAAAAGTGCCCCTCTCCTCTACTATATAAGAGAACCTCTTCCCTCTCCTCTTCACAATACCTTTAGCCTTAATGATCTGAAATACCCTGAACAATTCTCCTCTCCACTTTTCGAAAAACATTTTAGAGGTTCTGGTCTTCTCAAAAGACCAACTCTAGTGCCTTTAGAGGAAGCTTAAAAGAGGTGCGTCGAAGAAGAGGTAATATCTTCTATAGATTATTTCAAGTTTCATTCTTCTTAAACTTATTATTCTTTAGTTTTTTCATTATAAATTAATAACATAATTATCAATAATATAATTATATTTTATTATAAATATGAAACAACCCCATTTCACTTTCTATCCATCCTACAAGAAAATGAAATCACCGCGCGTGTGTACGTACGGAATATCATCTCCACGCCATGGTGTAATCTGTTTTTTCCACCACCACCTTACTTGGATGGGTATAACAGTGTAAAGAATTACTATATATGGTTATTATAACATTATAAATATTCTTAGATATTATATCATCCACTCCAATTCAATTCAATAATTATGGGAATGGTATCGTCGCTCGTCCGTACGTACAGATTACCGTCTCCAGGACGCGATGAGATTCATTCTCCATGTTAACCACACAAGAATTATTATAAAGTACATATAATGAATATTATGAAATATATGACATTATTAAGCTACTGGATTTATTTCATATACACAATTCTATTCATGTCAATAAGGAAAAGAAACAGCGTTCATGCGTACGTATGACCTACCGTCTCTATGAACGGTGTATTTCATTTAATTTATCTATCTATTATATATATATACGAAATATATATGATATATAAATCAGGATTTACAGACTAGAAGTAATTAAATTATTATACAAGTAATAATAATATCATGAACAAGAAGTCCAAACACGTACGATAAATAAAACGATTTTACCCAAAACGATGATTAACATGGAATTTTCAAAAGAACGTGTAATATAAAGTTATAAGTGAACCATATATGATATTATAACAATGAATATGATTCTGTAATAAGTAAATGAAATTATTTAAATTATTATATAGGAGGTTCGGATACGTACGATGTATATCAGACCTAAGGTAAGGGATAACTATTCCAATCTCATTCTTATCTGAGATTGTTATTCGTAAGTATTTACTGGGGTTATTGTTATCATAAATTTACTTGTTTTATAAAAATGGTTTCAGGTATGTTTAATGTCCTTTTACCCTTTTTTTACTTTTACCACATTTTATTGAAGGAATCTTTCTTTTTTTTACCATACGAGGAACTTTTTTGACTTTTCCGACAAAAGTATGAGGAGAATGTTTTTTTAACTAATACGACATGAACGAATTTTTACGGTTTCATAACACCTAATTTTTATGAATATTCCTCTATAATATTTCCAAATTATTTTCAATAACATACTTTTATTTTAAAATTTCATTGCATTTTTCGAAAAGAAAATGATTTTGAAGAAGAAAGGTTATTTCCCTCAAAAATTTATTTCATGTGTTTTTTCAAAACTATTTTCCATCAAAGATGAAATTATTTAGTATGATTATGTTTCAAGTATAATGTCTCTATTATTTACATGGTTTGATTCTTCTTATGATGAAATTATATCCATTTGTTTAATATGGATTACATTTTGATGGGATGATGTTTATGAAACCCATTTTATTATTTTTGTTATGATGAATGATTTATGTTTAATGTGTTTCACAAGTAAGAATGATTTCATTATGAGATGGGTGTGATATATATCTCCCTCCAATTCATTAGGTAAAGATTTTTATCTCATTATATAGGCATGGATGGACCGGAAAGTTAATCCAGTTCAGTGAAACAGGCCTGGAACGAGGAGTGAACTCGATTCAGTAAGGGACTTTTTCTACTATGATGGTCTTGGCAACAATGCCTTGGATACTATGGAAATCTTATCAAGTGCTTAATGGTTTTCCACAATTACAAGTTTCCATGTTATTTTATCATTATTGATGTCCTATTATGATCTATGTCTTATGTACTTCCATTTTTTATGTTATTTCTCATGATTTTGATGTTTAAACATTATGTTCATGTTTTTAAGTTCAAATGTGTATAGTTTTTTTATTTTCTCCATGATTACCATTACTGGGCATTTGAGCTCACCCTTTATATGTTTTCTTTTCCCCAGGATATAAAGAAAGGTTTTTGGTAAGAAAACATAAAAAATAAGATCTTTATGTTAGATGTTGAAGATCATTCACCATGATTCGAAGATTGTGTTCCTTGTTTCCAAAGACACTAAACTATTACGGTCCTTGAGTATTGGTTTTTGTTATGTATTAAGTATTCGAAAAAAGTAATGTAATTTCCATGTACGTCAAGATTTGGGTCTCTACATATATTCTATGATCATGAATTTTCGTTGAAGGGAATTATATTAATATTTTATAATATTCCCATGTAATTTTCAAATTAAATATTTATTCTTGACATTTTCATGTATTATTACCATTTATCAATATTTTTTACTTAATATAAATGTATTTTTTTTAAAGTCTGACTTAATTTATCTCTTCAATTGAAAATATATATTCCTCCAAACCCATGTTTTCAAAATATGTGTTCAACATGTGTTCTTAACCTTTTAAAAATGATTTTTCAAATAATGATTTAACAATTTTTGCACTTTTAAATTTTTTTCGAATAAATCATTATGTCATTTTTAAAACAATGCACGTATAGATTTTAATGAAGAAGTAAAATGAATAATTATTTTATCTTGTATGTCATGAATGGAATTTCAATCCATAAACACTGATAAAATGGTTTAAAGAATTAATTATAAGTTTTAGGTATTATTTCTAAATAAAATTATTTTTAGATTTTTCTTGGGAATTTTGGTTTTTAAATGTTATTCTTAAAGAAAAGGATTTTCAAAATGTTTTTTGTTTTAAAAAGTGATTTTAAAAAATGAAAAATATTTTTTTTTAAATAATTTTTTTATAGATGTATTTATTGTATTTAAATTCATTAATGATAAAATAATATCATTTTACCTATACTTAATTAAGGATATGTTGTATTTATGTCATCATTATTCTCACTTGTGATGGTTTATAACTATTTAGAGAAGGGTATTATTAAAATTAACTTCCTCAATTAATTTTTTTCAGTGATAATTTTCTATTTAGATTTTCACTTTCTTTTGATAATTGGAAATGAAATTTTTCAAAAATAAAAATTTTATTTTTCATAGATATGGTTATGTATTTAATTGAATATAATTTCTATATATGGGGTTCTATATTGAAATTGATTGGTTTCTCTACAGAAATATTCATAAATTTAAATTCATTACAAAATATGTATATATCTTACGATAAGGAACATTTTTTACAAATTAAATCAATTATTTGATATATGGGGAATGATTTGGTTATTAAAGTCATGGGTGGATCCTGGTTAAAGATAGCCTCTTGAGGCATCAGTAGCCTCATGGAAAGAATTTGTTGTCTAACATTAGTTAAATAGGTTCCTAAGCATTAGTTTTAAACTGTCTTCAGGATATATCTTGATGGTATATTTATCAAGTTTCTAGAAAACATGATGTACAACAATTAAGAATTTTCATCATTAATAATTCAATTATTATTATACATGATATGTCTTATATAATATTATCTCTTGATACATTTCAATATCATTTTATTGATTAAATAGATAGTGTTTCTACTTATTTAAATTTTCATATTGATTATTACATATGAATTTATGATAGCTATGTTATTGGTTAAATGTAATTTTATATTAGTTATTTACATTTTATATTGATTATGGTAACCAATTAATTAATATGGAATGTGTGCCCAATTTCTCAAATTACCATATTCAATATGTTCATTAATTCATGATTCCATTCATTGTACTTAAACCTTACTAAGAATTTGATCTCACCGTTATTTTATTTCCCTACCGAAGAATCTTGGAAGTGTAATAGGAATGAAATTTAAGGATATTATAGAAGAAATAATTATGTTCATGAAAGGAACATTTTTTTGTAACTTGTGTTTTCATATAGAATACAAAAATCATATATGTGTCTAGTTTACCAAGACTACTAAACCAGTAGGTCCTTTAGGATGAGATTAATAATATATTATTGGAATGTAATAAATTATTCATAAACTATAGTTTACTAGGGATGGGGTCAAATCAGTTGGTAATATAAGAAGTTCTGTAGAAGCCTTGGGAACTAAATTTTGGAAAATATAAATTAGGGAACATGATAAAAGGAGAAACATTGACGATTAGCATAGAATAACATCCTAATTTTTTTAAGGTATAGATTATGTGGGTTTTTCCTGGAAATAAATAGTTTTTTAGATACGACAAGTTGACATGGTTCTGATATAGTGGTACCTAGTGACCATAACTCTAAAATGGTAACAATAGACTTTACCTGATCGTCTCCTGGTGTATGAAAATGATCCTTACTATACACCTAGTCTAAAACACCTGAGGGACATGATTAGTATAATTCACATTTTCATTGTAAACCATTATAAAGGATTTAAATAGATGATGAAAATGAATAACCTAGTATAAACCTAAGGTGTCTCAATTGAAAATAAGTTTTATGATTTATACATCTCGTAAATTATTATATTTTATTCCCACTAGATTATTTTTTCTCATATTAAACTTTTTTATTTTAGTCAATGGATGGAACCCAAATGAATCATGTTATAATTTAATATGATGGACAATGTTCTAACTATGAGAAATCAAATTGGATGATGATAGGTGTGAATGAAATCATGATTATACTAAATTAACTCTCTAAAAACATGGAAACCAATATATACATTAACCAACACTCAAAATCACCTGATAAGAGGTGGATAGATTTCACTAAGAGCTCGAGTGGTGGAGACCATATAAGAAATAAGGCTTGATTTCCTTCATGTCAAAAAATGTGGAAAGAGACATATAGGATAGTGTCTTAATGGAAAAATAAAATGGATTTTGTTTCAAAGGAATGGCATAAAGAAAATAAATTTCAAGGAAAAAGGAATAGTAAAGTGGATGGAAATAAATTTCATCCAAGGGATCCATTAATAGTTCATTGTCATAAACATGGAGAACCTCAATATTATAAGATTTTATTACCTCTTCTAAATATTAACACCTAGACCCAAGAATTAACTATATTGAATTAAAATGAATGAATTATTTTGTATTGCGATTCATGAAATAAATTGATGATATATTTTTTCAAAATCATTTTAGTTATAAAAATTATGAAGAATCAAGGTATTGTGATAAATTTTATAGGAATAATCATATTACATATCTTAAAAATTATCATTACTGTCATGGGTTCATGGTTTTAATATTTATCATATGTTTAAAATCTTAAACACTTTTTTTTTGTTTCATATGATGGGGCTCAACCAAAAGTAATGGAGTTTTGGAGAAATTTATGGAATTTTTATGTTTTAGTTGAAAATTAAATTGAGGAACAAATCCTTTACATTTTATAGACATATATTTTAATTCATTTATACACTTTAGTGCTAATATGATGATTAAAGAAATTGTTATTAATAATATAATAATATTATTATACATTTTGGGAATAAATAAATTATATTGAAAATAATATTAAAAATTTTATTTAATGATTAATTTTATGTCAATAATTTCTATCATTTTTTGGAATCATTATAGGAATTATAACAATATGATTTTAGAAAAAGTACAACCAACCCGTTATGTGACAGATCGACACATTTGGAAAGGTTGTGAGGCTGGAACTCATGACTGGAGGGTGATATGGGTTTAGTTACAACCATTGGACTATATAATATCAAGGATATTATGGCATTATTTTAACGATTTTAAAAGTAAATATTTATCATAAACAAGTGGTGTTACTTTTTAGGTTTACATATAAATGTATTACATTAAATAACTTTTGAAAAACATATTGATATTTGGAAAACATTTATAGACATGAAAAAATAATTGTCACACATTTAAAGATATTAAAATATATTAAAAGTTAATTTTAGTCCATTAGGAATGAAAAAATTCATTATTGGATATTCATTTCATGGAGTAAGTAATTAATTGTAAATTTATTGAATCCTGAACAAAGGTTGAAATTATACTTATTAACTTGAATTGTATCACGTTTGTATATTTCCATATATTCTTATTTAGAAAAATAATTAATCAAAATTATGAAAGAATCTTAAATAAAAAAAATTATACTATTAAACTCACATATGATAAATTAATTGTTGTTTTAAATTATCATAGATTTCTTATTTTAAGGCCCTTATCATTCCATTGATCATTCACTTCATTATGATCAATAACCTCAATAATTGCTTATAATGTTTTACTCTTTTAATCCATGTAAACATCATCACTTTCCACAAATGTTATTATACATAAAAACCTAGTTATGTGTTTTTATATGCGACCTTTTTTACTTCCCTTTATCTCTTACTAATAATATATTTTATTAACTCTATTTACGATGTGGGTTTTTAATAAAATACTTTTTATATATTAAACCATTTTTTACCAATATAATATGTAATTTTATGTTATGTAATTATTTAAGGTGGGGAGAATCTAACATCCAAAAATTATAAAATAAGAACATTATATTTGATAGTTCATGAAACCTAAAAAACAGAACATAAATAACCAAAAATATATATATCTTTAATGTTAAACTCTTTGATAGCTTGTGGAATAATCAACAGTGAGTCTAAATTAACTGTAATATAGTATACTGTTAGAATCTATCCTTTTAATTATAGGGTATGAATAATACTAAATAAATTATAAAAATTATCATTACCTATTTATTATAAATAAAATAAGACTCATTAAAAATAATAATAAATGTTTTCAGGAAAACCGTATTTTATCTAAAAGCCGGTTTACTCGCGCTTTTCACACATAGTTTGAAAGTAAATTTTAATAAATTTAGAAATTTTTTAAATATAAAGTTAATTATTAAATCATTATATCAAAATTATATGAAGTTATAGTTTTAAGTTATTTGTAATGTTTCATTTTTTATGAATACTAAAAAATACTAAATTTTATTTGAAAACTGTCTATTTATTCAAATAATTCCTAATATAAAAAGTACATTTTTTAATTGTTTATGAAGTAAAATTATTTAAATTTTATATTAATTATTCAAATTTATATAATTATAATCATTTTCATATTTAATTTAGATAAAAATAATCTGTAAACAATTAAAAATATTACCTTTGAAAAAATGCTTTCTCACCACGTCTGTGAGATTAATTTTAAATTAAAAAATTTAAACAATGTGAATTTGATTTGTATAAGGGGATTAATTTTTTTTGAATAATAATAATTTATAATTTATAATTAGTTCAACCTAATTTTTGATAAAGATCATTAGTGAAAATAATAAAAATTATTTATTTAAGTAATGGTAAAATGGATTTAACATGGGTAAAACTAAGAAGATAATGGTAAAAAACGACCTAGAAACATTTCCAACACATATTTTCCAGAAATATTTCAAATATGTATCTTATATGTTGAATAATATACCATTTGGGGGGTTTTTTAAATTATAAAATGTTGCTACGGTTGAATCCTTTATAAATATTACAATTGTTCCACTCAACTCACTTATAAAAGGCCACCCACAATCCTCTCTTTTAAACAAATTCAATCCCATTTGTGTCAGCCAACACATATCCAAATCACATACCAAATTACCACTACTAAATATAGTATACTTATTTTGTTCATAAATCCAACCTAGGAGGGATTGTGGTTCAAACCTACTAAGGATACATGATGAAGCCGAAATGTTCTTCAACAAGAATATTTATGTTATTTACTTCGACACCTCCTTATATTGTGATTAAACCATAATTTTATTATATAATCATTATATTAAATATTATAATATTATTTTATATTATGTTATTGACCAGAAACCTCCTCCAATTCCAACAAATGGGTCATGAAATCATTATTCGTGTGTACGGTGGACTACCGCCTCGCAAATCGATGTCATTCTTTCTTTCCTTTTTTACATATAAAATTAGGGTATGATGATGGATATATGATATATATATATATAAGATATTTATAATATAATGATACCTTTATCGAAATTATTATATATATATATATACATTTTTAAATTCCCTTCCATAGGGGATACAATAACGTCGCTTTTGTGTACAACAGACTACCACATCATGAAGTGATGTGATATGTTATTCACTAATGAATTACGTGGATGTTGATAAAAATAAATTTAACAATTATATTTTATATTAATTAAAAAATTATGATATTCACGATGAATTTATCACTATCAAAATAGCATACATTATTTTCTTTTTTAACCTTTTCATTCATTAAAAGATGATTACACTCTTCATGTACGTGTGGACTACCATTTTCACCATGTTATGTGGCTCTATTTTCATCAAAAAACCATATGATTTATATGTATATATATTTAATATAATATTATGTTTTTATGATATTGTTATAATTAGGTCAAAAATATCACTTACGTTCTTTCAATGATGATCACTGAAAAATGGGAATGTTACTCATGTGTGTGTATGACCAACCATTTCCATGATCATAACATACATAATTTATAAAAAATATATATATTAAATAGTTTAAAAAGTATAAAAAATTTACAAATATGATAATTATTTCATGATTATTATTATAGAGATGATATAATTATATTATATGCACAAGTATCACATCATTCCTAATGAAACACACATGATAAAAAAAGTTAACCAATACCCAAAAAAATAAAAATATTGAAATATTAATCAAGAATAGGAGATAATAAGATATTAAAGAACATCATATTATGTTTTAAATATTAATATTACTCTTTTATATTTCAATAACAAGTTTAAAATCACTATACCTGAGCTTAATGCATGTTCAACCAAAAATAAGAGTGAGGTAATGGAATTTTATCTCAATATCCTTTCACGAAGGGACATTTGTATGTTATGAACCAATTTAATTTATATGGTGAATATAACTCCCCATTCATAGGGAATATCATGAATAATTAATTATTAATGTAATTTTTTGTTTTAATTTGAAATATTTCATCTAAGCTGTTTTTGAATTAGATGTTACCAAGTGGTAAATAATTTCATAACTCAATTTAATTTCATTGGGTTATATTACTCTTTCATTATTTTTTATATTCTATGATAATTTTTTTAATTAATTTTAATCATAATATTATATAATTACAGTTATTTTATGTGTATTTATAGTAGATACATATAGTCAATTCATTGTAAAATTTTAACATCCAAATTTAAATAATTGTAAGAGTTTATTTCCCAATTTAATTCTCATCGAAATTATTTATTCATGAATTTTAGTTGAAGGAAATTATTTTTTCATTATATTGTAAACACAAATAATTTTCATCTCCTCTATTTATCCATGAAATTTTCTCGTATTTGTATTATTTTATACTCTTTAGTACTTAAAATAATTGATAAAATTAATTTACTAAAATCTAACGTCAATTATCTCTTCGTTTGGAAACTTATGTTCTCCAAAAACCATATTTTCAATAATTGTTTTCAATTTTTTTTTGACCTTTTAAAAAAAATTATTAATGAAAATTTTAAACATTTTTTACTTTGAAAATTTATTCATAATATAATATTCATTTAATTTTCAAATCATTGATCATTTGAATTTTACCAAGAAAGTGAAATGAATCATTATTTCTAAATGTACAACAAGAATGAAATTTCTAACCGTTATAACCACTCAAATATTTTAAATATTCCTTTATTTGATTAAAAGTTTAATTAAAAATATTTTTTTTAATTTTTTATTTTTTTAACCATTGTTTTTTAACACTGAATTTCAAGGAATATAATTTTCCAAATTATTTATCATCATCATTATTTATTTATTTAAGGAAAGTTAGTGATACACCAAGGCAGTAGAAAATATGATAGACACCTATGGGAGGAAAAAGAAGTGAAAATTTAGGGAACCCCCTCTAATAAGGATGACCCCCTCCGGCATCATGAAATTTGAGTTGAAAAAGAAAGAGACACCAAAACCTTGAGTAGAAAGCGATGCCAGATGATATACCACATTTATTCCCTCCATCTATATATGACTCAAATGAGTTAATTTGGAAATCATAACATAACACTTCCTAGTTGTGTATATGATGGACCATGGGGTAGAGCGAGTCCCTTGTAGCAAATTGAAGAGGATCATTGAATCAGTTTCAGTCTCTGATAAGAATATTTTCTATTTCCTGCACAGGGAAAGACATGGGAGTTGGGAATGTACCTAATCCTAGAAGGAAGAACTCCATCCGTAGTATGTAGTGAATTCTAGAATGATGACCGAAACTGATTTATGTTTTCATAAAATATTTTCAAAATGAAATGGTTATTTTCCTAAAGAAGTTTTTCGATGAAGGTTTTATGTAATTTATGGTAATAAAAAAATCATTCTTTTTGATAGAATGGACTAGAAATATGTTTCATTTATAGCATCCTTATTATCCCTTCTTTTGGTTTATGATTATTTTTACCAAGGATAATATTGATATTAATTTACATGATTCATTTTCATTATAAATAACATTCCCTTTAAAATTTCACTATTATATGATCATTAGACATTAAATTTCGCATAATTATCCATATTATATTTCATGTGTAATTTTATTTTCTAACCCATATATCTTTTCTATATATGGTGTTCTATATTAAAAGTCATTTGTTTATCTATAAAAATATTAATAAACCTTATTGTTTACTCAATACACATATTTTATGATAAGGAACATTGTTTATGAATTAAATAAGTTATTTAACATATGATAAATTCTCTGTAGATACAATATATGGGTGAGTACTAGTTATAGATAGCCCATCGATGCATTAGAAGTCTCATGGGAGGAATTAGTTGTATAGACATAGATAAATGTGTTTCAAACCATTAGTTTTAAACTATCTTCATGACAGATCTTAATAGTAGAGGTATCATGTGCCTAGGAAACACGACATCCAATAATAAAAAATTTCCTTCTTTAATAAACCATTTATTATTATCCATGATTTTTTCCTTATGATATTAACTATAGATTCATTTCATTATTTGTTTGTTGATAAAATTACATGTGTTTTATTATTTATATTTCCATATTAATTATTCCTTATCTATTTATGATATGCATGTCATTCATCAAATAGAATGTTTTTTAGTTATTTATCCTTCAACATTGATTATTATTATATAATAATTTAAATTTCTTGTGTGTTATGTTATTTACTCTATCGTGTTTATTATGCTCATTAATTAACAATATCTTCCACTATACTTAATAGGTACCAAGAATTTAAGCTCTCCCTTATTTTTTTCCCTTCCCAAGAATACAGGATGTTTACAAATAATGATATTAAACGATATTATATAGGTGACAATGATATTATCAATGGAATAAAATTATGTTGTATTCTGTGTTTTCAAATGTAATAAGGAAATCACATTTGTTTCTAGTTTAGCAGGACTACTAAACAATTCGTTCTATATGGATTTCAATCTAGATAACTTCTTCCAATTTGAAAAATCAGACCACAACATTGAGTCACTGGTGATGGGGTCACATTAGAACCCTTTTTAATAATCAAATAATAAATAAAACTCGAAAATAATTCTCCTTTGAAGAAAAATATCACATAGTTTTTCAAATATTAAATAATAGATCACTAATTTGAAAATTATATTTACAAATGTGTTATACTACATATTAAAAAATTATTTATTATAGAAAAACGTTTCATAAGAAACTAATTCATTCTTGTATCAAGATGATGTCGTAAATGTGACTTTATTTGTAATATCTGTATTTCACTAATCACCCAAAAATAAAATATTTCTAAAAAATCCCAAATAATTCCCCCTATATCACATCCCATCACTTGGGGCACATGTCATGACTACACCAATCCCACCTTCTATAGGCCAGGGATAGTTGTATATCACTAGAAAGGAGAAACCCAATAAGGGAAGGCATTTCCTTTAAACTTGTACACACATAGATAGGGCTCACTTCTCACAAGTAATACAAAATGGAAAATGAAAGGTAAAAATAGTACTAAAACCCACCACTGAGAGTAAAAGTTTGTATTGAAAGTAAAAGGTGCTAGTATACAAGCCCGTCTAACAAGAAAGTATAGCAAGAAGGGAAAAGAAGCTCCAGATATTTTCAGCCAATGATCCTATATAAAGGGTAGGTACAACTCATCACTATGGTTTACCACATCAATAGGTCACCTCTATGTACCATTAGTCCATGGATCTTCAATGTCTCAGTAACGATGCCCATCGTTTGCACAAGACACAACAAGGTGCGGGAGAATCCCGTAGAGGGTTGAGTATAACAATACTCTATAGGGACCCCAAAACCCCGAAGGTCTCTCATAATTCCACAAAGTAAAAAACCACAAATCACGATCTCAATCAAAATGCACTATGTAACTGATATCTCACACCAGTTATACAACGTAGAGAATAGTAATATAGATGATTAGTCTTCATCTCGAACATTTTATTCTGTTGAGAGGTTCTGTTACTGATCCATGAAGGGTCATTGAACTCCAGATCCATACAGTGTCTCTCTACTGTCAATCCACATTGGGTCACTCTATTGTCGATCCACACAGGGTCATTCTACTATCGATCTGAACCGTGTCACACTACTATCGATCCCCATAGGGTTTCTATACTACCATTCCACACAGGGTATCACTAATATTGATACCCACATGGTTGCACTAATAACGATACACACACTTGTGGAAATTTCTTTTTACCCAACACTTTTATACCAACAACTTGAACAAACCATTTGTATGTTGTAAAAATAGTAACCTTTCACAACGGTTGGAAGAAACTTTTGGAATTATGTATTTAGAATGAAGATTTCATAATGTTTTACTCAAACCTTTGTGAAATTAGTAATTTATAAAATGTATATAAATGATCTTTTAAAATAGTTTCTAAAGAATAGATTTACCAATGGTTTTTAAAAACTGTTCGGAATAGTTTCCCCCAAAATACATAGTAGCCCTGCTCCATCATCCACACGATTTCGGGTCCTAATCCAAATCTCTCCCAAATCTCTATCTTTTAACCTAGTGTGAAAAAATCCTACAACCTTATAGATCCATATTCAATCAATAAATTTTTTATTTATACACTTCAGATTAGTATGTTCTACCTTAGTTTTAACGTTATGCATCTATTTCTTTCTTGTTTTCTGTTTTGATCTGGCCTAAAGTAGAGTTCGGTGTGTTCTGTCGAATGGTATACCAAACACTTTGATTGGTTTTCTATTTTTGTTCTACACTTCAAGTGTCATGATTTTGTGAATCACTTTTATTTGATGTGCTTATAGCCACTCCTTTTATGCATAGTTTGTGAACCATATGAACTAATGGGTGCTAGTGAGATGTATCCCCACTCAAATATACTAAAGGGTAATGGATGTTAGGATGGTCCATGTGAAAGGATTGGGGAAGGTTGGGGCAGTGGTGTTGGTGCTTTTAAATTTTTTTAGTGTGGTGATATGGTAGTTTCTAGAGACTTTAGCTTAGTTGAAAATTGGTTATTAATTTAGTATTTATACTTTTTCCATGGAATAATGAAAAGGGTAGTGATATTGAGGATGAATCAGTTGTTGGTTGGTTGATGGATTGGAATTGTGATATTTCTTGGATTGGGTATAGGAAATTTTCAAGGTATTATATGGGTATTGCCTCCCCTGAACACCCCCACCCCACCCCCAGGACACCCTCTTTGGATAGCCCCCCCACCCCCTATACACCTCCCACACCTGCACACCCCACCCCCTTGGACAACCCCCACCAACCCTTGGACACCCCCACCCCCTTGGATAGCCCCCACCCCATGGACACCCCCACCCCCTTAGACTTCCCCCCCCCAGACACCCCTCACCCACATGGATACCCCCTATCCCACACCCTGGACATCCCCACCCTTGTACACCCCTACCTCATTGACACCCTTCACCCCCCTAAGGACAACCCCCTGGACACCCCCACAACCTGGACACCCCCACCACCTTGACACCTCAACCCCTTGATACCTCTGGACAACCCCCACACCCTTGTACACCCCCCCTAGACCACACCCCACCTCATGAATACTATCCCACCTTCGAAGTGATTGTCCATGTTTTCAATTGGAATTAACCATGTAAGTGATTTACCCTATCCCCAATGGAATTTCCAAAGTTACCCATAGAGCATTATAAATTTAATTTCTCATGTTTTGATAAATGGAATCGATTGTTTTGAATTAAATGTCTAATGGATGATGGTTTTCATTTTTTATTTATAAAATTCTTTTAAATAAAATTACCCTAAGAGGGGCTATAGGGGGAGGGTTAGGGGGTTGTTAAGGTGGGAGCTATCCATGTGGGGGTGGGGGGGGGGGGTCTAGGGGTAGGGGGCTCCAGGGGTGTGGGGGAGGGGGTGTGGGCTATCCATGGAGGGGTTTGGGCTATAAAGGGGGGTTGAAGGTGGGATGTCTAGGTTGGTGAGGGGCTATGTGCTGTCTAGGGGGTGGGGTGGGCAGTCCAGGTGGGGGAGGGTGGGTGTGGGCTATACCAGGGTGTGGGGTGGGCTATCCAGGTGGGGGAGGGGGTGTGGGCTATATAGGGAGAGGGGTGTGCTATCCAGGTGGGGTGGGGGTGGCGGTGGGGGGGGGGGGGTCTAGGTGGGGGAGGGGGTGGTGGGTAGTACAAGTTGGGGTGGGGTGGGGGGTATCCAGGTGGGGTGGGGGATGTTTAGGTTGGGGGGGTCCCAGTGTGGGTGGGCTGTCTAGGGGTGCTGTAGGGGGTAGGGGCTACAAGTGTTCAGGGGAGGGGGTGTGGGATGTCCAGGGAGGGGGTGGGCTGTCAAGGGTGGTGGGGAGTGGGTTTTCTAAGTAGGGGAGGGTGTGTGGGCTATCTAGGGGGTGGTCTATCCAAGGTGGTGTGGGTGTGTTGTCTAGGTGGGGTGGGGGCTATCCAAGTGTGTGGGGGGGGGGGGGATATCTAGGGAGAGGTGGGGAGGGCTGTGCACTCTGATACTCTAAAAAATATATGAATCACATATAACCAATGTATAGTTTATTTCAGACATTAATGCTTTTCTTAAAGATTCATACCAACACTAACTCTTACTATTCAAATAAAAAGTGACATCTACAAAAAAATATCATTCGTGTTCTTATACACTATCCATATTGTTATCATACAAATTTAACATTCATACATATCCATATCACCTAATGATATAACAACGTTCATACTCCAATGAGTAGTGTCCTATCTATTCTTGAATCATATGCCTAAACAACATACATAGGATCATGTTTGACTCTCACAAAAAAATATTGTAAACATCGAAAATACTATATATACACCTTGTTTCAAAACATTGAATTATCTCTCATCTAGCCTCTCATGGAATCAATAAACTCCATGCCTAGATAAAAATTTGGATGGGCAATTTCAATTAGGTTTGTTTTTTTAGAATTCATGTATGGTTTTTAGAGTGGAAGATAAAATTGTATCAACTTATGATATTTGGAGGTGTGTTTAAAATTATGGGTGTTGTGATTTATATGTATGATATTCATGGTTTACAAAAATAGTCTTCTGGGTCATCTATAATAGTCATGATGTCATGCTAAAATTAGACAGGGATTGGAATCTACGACACTTGTTTGGGAGTAGACACCCCCACCCCCTTGGATCACCCCCACCCCCACCCCACCCCCACTCCTTGGACACCCCCACCCCCTAGACACCCCTAAAAACCCCTAGACACCCCCACCCCTAAGGATAGCCCCTACCCCTGGACACCCCCCTGGACAACCCCCCTATACACCACCACACCCATGGACACTCCCCACCCCCGGAAAACCCACCGCTTAGACACCCCCCCCCCCCCGAGATAGCCCCCCCCACCCTAGACACCCCACCCCTTGGACACCCCACCCCCTTGGGTAGTGTATATGATCACTCAAATTATCTACTAAAATATAAAATCTATTAGACCAAAATTTACTCCACTCATGTATAATTCTCCTCCACAAGTGTCCATGATCCTGTACACTCATGTATAGTTGTTTTATGATATTTTATTGTAAATACTGTATTTTTTACTTTTATATTATGATTCTCATATAGAATATTGTGTCACTTATGGTTTCATAAAAAGTTAAAAATTCTCATTTACTTAAATAAATTTTTTATGAAACATCAATTAAATAGAATTTTTATTGACGAAATGGATTGAAATTGTTTTTATAGAGTGGATAGAAGTTGAATGTATGGAGCCGATCATATCTCAAGAAATTTTTAAAACACTTTGGAGAAGTTTTTTATTTCTTTTTATTTCAAAATGCTTCAGATAGTGGTCACATACACTCCCCATGTTACCAGTGTGTTGGAAGACCTTGGTTGAGCCATGAAGAAGTCAGCTACCACATAACCAAATATGGATTTAAAGAAAACTACTATATATGGTATCACAATGAGGAGAAAATTAAATCTCAAATTGATGATGATCCAAATGAGAGGATTGTATTGGATAATTTGTTATCTGACCAGAATCTATTTATTCGTCATCACAAAAAAAGGATTCTAACCCAAGAAGACTTTGATATGATAACACATGTTGTGTATAATAAAAATGATCATGTTGTCAGGGTGAAAAAATTGTATGAGGCTTCCATGGCTCCAGTATATCCACAATGCAGTAAAATGAAAAATATGGAATTTTTAATTAGATTGTTGCATGGGAAAACTATGTATGGGAATTGAAATTCTTCCATTGAGTATATTTTTACCTTCTTTATGTACTTACTTTTAAATGATCTAGATATTCCCTCAAACAACCATATGGCATTGAAGTTACTTGAGGAACTTCAATATTCATGAATCAAAATTCATGCTTTCCCAAAATATTTTTGTTAATTTTGGGAGGAAGCTACTGAGTGAAATGAATGTATAAAATGTGTCACATCTTGATAGATGCCAAAAGGTGATGGAACACCACCCTGTGTGACACATAATGTAATGTGGAACTTTCCATTAATACCCAGACTCCATAGTCATTTTATATCTGATGCGATATCAATATAAATGCAGTGGTGTGATACCAAGATAAATAATACTAATGATGAATTGGTTAACCCTACAAAAGTATTTTAATGGTAGAGATTTGATGCTCGATATCCTGGTTTTTCAGATGACATGTGTAATGTGAGGTAGGTTTTTTCATGTGACATTTTTAATCTATTTGTGAATATTATTACTTCGTACGACACATGGCCAGTTTTTATACATATTTATAACCTTCCCCCATGGTTGTGTATGAAAAAACCATTCACTTTTATGAGTATACTAATATATGGGCCTTATGATCCAAAAATTGATATAGATGTATACATTAAACCTTTAATAAAGGAGTTGAAACATCATTGGGATATGGGTGTGTGCACATACGTTGCATGTTTGAAAGACACATTTCAGATGTGTGTTGCGCTTATGTGGATGATCAATGATTTTCCTGCTTATCCAATGATGTCTGGATGGAGCACGAAGGGAAAACTATATTGTCTAATTTTTATGAATAATACACGATCGAGAATAATGAATCATCATTGTAGTTTTCATTTTATGGGACATCAACAAATCTTTCAAACGAAACTTCTATAGAGAAATACTCATCAAAGATTAGAAAATACCATGGAGATCGATTATCCAACTCAGTGTATTCCTGGAATGATGTGCTTAATGAATTGAAAGATTTTGGTTTTTTATTGAGGAACGGTCAGATGAAAATATAGAAATAGAAATAATTTTTCCATTGAAACCAGTTTCAATTGGAAGAAGAGATGTATCTTATTTGATTTGCCTTAATGGTTAACCAATTTTTTACGTCATTTCTTAGACGTAATGAACATTGAAAAAATCATTTATGAAATATTGATTTTTATTCTTTTAAATGTTAAGGAAAATACAAAGGATGATTTATTTTATTAGAGTGGATTGGTTGATTGGGGTATCATACCATAATTTCATTATGTGTATATCAGTGAAAATAAATGGAAAGCTACATGTAATTATTATGTGATGAACCCTATAGAAAAAAAATTTGGGATGTACTAGAGACTATTAAAGTTATTAATGGCTATTCGAGAAACATATGTAAACGGTTCAACATAAGAGAGTTGAAGATAAAATCATTGAATACCCATGATTATCACATCCTTTTGCATGAGTTGATTCTTATAGAAATCTATCAACTTTTATCCAATAATATAAGGGGGGCTGTTATTAAGTTGTTCTATTTTTTAGATATCTTTGTGATAATAATTTCACAATCTATTTCTTGCAAAAAATGTTTGTAGATGCCCCATTAATTTTTTGTGAGTATGAAAACATATTTCCTCAATCATTTTTCACATATATGTTGCATCTGACTATCCATATTCAACTGAAATAATTCTTGGATGAAATATTTCATTTCATCGGATGTATCCAACTGAAATAAATAATTACACATTAAAGTTTTATGTCAGAAATAAGAATCAACCTGAAGGTTCTATCATGAATTGTAACTTGAATCAAAAATATATGGATTTATTCTCTATGTATTTGTTTGATCTTACTAAAATAATTAACATACCAATG
The DNA here is from genome assembly GCA_963277665.1 of Viscum album. NCBI lineage: Eukaryota > Viridiplantae > Streptophyta > Magnoliopsida > Santalales > Viscaceae > Viscum > Viscum album. The sequence continues at coordinate 529,885,214 of OY728150.1, forward strand.
AGAAATGAAGAATAATAGTATGAGAAAATTGAACCCAGTTTTCCATCACTTCCTTAAATAAGAGGAATTCTTGGATCATATACATTGACGATATTTAACCTAGAAGAGCAAGAGATGGAACATCAAATAGTTTTATTCAACTGTGATTTGTTCTATGAATACATGAGGTATGTAAATTGAATATATGTATATATTACATATATATATGTTAAAATATTCCTATTTTTATCGATAGGGAATGCAAAACAATGATAAATAGAAAGAATCATTCTTTATCTCTGAGAAGGGGGAGACTTTTCATAGAAAATAGTTTTCTGCTTGGTTAAAAATGAAGCGAAAGATATTAATATTTAAAATAAATAAATCAAAATTTAAATAATTTTAATATTCATTTATATTTCATGTATTGAGTTTTCCTGCTGACACTGTCTTTGAGTTAATAAAAGCATTTGATTTTTATCCTAATAAAGTGGTTTGTGACTGTATAACAATTTTTATCAATTGAAACAAACTTATTATCACTGAACAAGAAAAGAAAATGAGAACAAAACATGATAGTGTTATGGTTACTACCATAATAGACAATTATTCCAGTGTATCAGATAGTAGAACGCGATTTGAAAATTTAGGTTATTATAGAGTTTTTGAAAAAATAATAATATTGGATTATTATTCTCATGGATTAGTCATGATGATGAAATGTTAATGGATTTATTTGATGACAAGGCATGGAACATTTATTGATGATAGTGGATTTTGAGTAATTGTTATTACTCTAACTCTTGCTACAGATGAACAATATGTATTGACATCAATGGTGAAAAAAGTTTTTTATGTCTAAGACCATATTTGACCTGAATTTGGTGTCATTAGTGAAGTAATTACAAGAAATATTCTTGATGATAGTGATGATGGAATTGACACCATCCCTGCTACCATTGGAAATGATCTATTTATTACTTTTGATGACTACAATAGATCAATTGTCAGAGTTGGCTGCGAACTTGATGTTGTGGTGGGAAATATATAAAATCAACTATCCATGTTCTCAAATCTTTTGATTTAGCTCAACTTGGGTTGTTATGGTTAAAATATATTTTATCTAACATGATCATTATGTAAATTTTCACTGTTTATTGGTTGAAATTTTATTTGAATTGCATTTTCAAATATGGAATTGAACTGTATTCAAACCTACGAAACCAACATTTATTACTTCGTGAACATTTAAATTATTTATTGACTATGTATAAAATTAGAATAACTCTAATACATCCCTTTAAAATTTCACCAGATAATGAACATGATGGATTGTTTTCTTCTACAAAACATGTATAGAAACCAACATCATCTAACTGGGATTAAGAAATTAAAATTCTCCTTAATTTTGAAAAGTGATTTACCTCAATAAACATTATGGGTTTTGTTTCACAGTAAATAACCATCCCATTAAAAATTAAATTTCTTTATTACATCTTGCGAAATTCATTAAATTCATTATATGTCAATTCATGATCCCATAAAATAATGGATAGATATATAATCCCTGAATTCACCTATTCCCACTCATTTTTTGGGTTACACATTAGTAGTCTATATATAATTACATCTATAGTTGTTTTCAAATTTAGGAAATGAAACCAATTGAAAATATGTTATGGGAAAAGATGATGGACAATTATTGTCGTATGGATGAGATGGGGATTCCACCACTAGTGCCTATAGTGAGTATTTTATATCAAATATATATTTTTAAATAATATATAATGTAATGTGATTAATATTGTTTTAAACATTTTTGCAGGATCCACCTCGTAGGATACATTTATTTGATTAGCATCCTAGTAGTTTTCCCAAAACTCAGGGTGTTCGTATGACGGGGTGGTATGAGAGATAAGAGATCTGGTCAGCATACCCGATTAGACCTAGCCCCTCCTACTGACATACCATCTATCCCACATTCTGATCCAAGTGTGTCGTTAGGTAAAAATGAGATATTTAGGCCCTCGTGTCTCCAACACCCTTTACATTTGAGTTTCCTCACCCGACTTTATAATATCTGATGACGATTCCCACTCCCAATCCAACATTCTGTCATCCATCCATTCCATCTTCTTTTACTTATACTTACTTCTCTATGAGCTTCTATATTCCATCTTCTTTAACTCCTTCCCTTCTGGAGTGTATCTCTGCAGAGCATACATTGGGAACACTCCACCTACACAGGGTGTTCCTTCAATTTTTTTTGGATCCAGCAGCACCCTTTGATCATACTACCACATGTATATTTATATAACCCTAACAAGATTTTGTACCATTATTTATTTTAATTATAACATGTATTGATGAAATATATGTTTTTATTTCATAATAGATAAATGTACTGATAGGAGGCAGGGGCGGGGGCATACACACATTCATGTGGTGTGGAACTTCCAAATGCAGTTGATGGTGGACTACAATAAAGATAGTAAAATGATTGAAAAAACAGGGCAATAATGTCAGTGTTTTTTGCCAAACTTTCCAAATATTATGACATAATTCATTTTATCCTACTCTCTTAGAGATATTTTACAAATAAAGTCATGAATAAATCTTGGGTAGAGATATGGGTAAAAAATATGTTCTATTTAATGAAGTTTATTATTTTTTCTATTTATATGAATTAATATTTCGTGTCATCTTTGGTTTAATATCCCTGATGGTGAGGGTGCACAACCAGCTTATCTGAAGGATTTATGTGAACATTGAGAGCCTATAAGCATTATTTTTATATTGGTGAAAATTATAGAGTTGGCATAGAGTTAGAGGTGGTCTTGAACATTGATGATTGCCCGATATAATAGTATCGATAGATGATTACTCATTTGATGACTACCCGGTTTAAGGTATTAATCACATTTGAGGAATTTGAAATAAAAAATTTTATGTTTTTCCTTAATAAAACCTTTATTATTACTGAATATTATTTTAGGATCATTTCAAAGAAATAAAAAACATCGGTTCCAAAAACAAACATCCCCACATTGGGATGTACTACGATGCCAAATAATGAGAGGAAGTAGGTATGACAAGTGTTTATAATTTTTCTTTACGACTTGTGATTTCTATTGTTTCCAATATAAATTATTTGATTTCTAAAGCTATATAATTTTAGTTATGAAAACTATTATTGGTAACCTTTTTTTAATTACGGTTTCATATATTCAATGTCATTTTATTGGAAAAATAAATATTGTCGGTTGGGTGCCCCGATCAAAACTGTTTTTCCAGAGTCGAAGGAAGAATGGTGGAAATGCAGTTAATGAACCGACACACCATCAAATTGTATGTCTTACTTTGTTGATTTAAAATTTTAATATCTATTTTTTAATTTAATAATTTATTTCTATTTGTAACAGGCTTCTTTAGAGGCCCCTGATGCCCATGAACCTGACAATTTTTGGGCCAAATGATCACTTACATCAGGTGCTGGGAGATGAGCACCCTAATAGAGTATACTGTCGACCTTGGAAGAGTATAGTTCCATAGAGGTATTAGCCCTCGTTAGGTACAATTTTTAGTTCCACTGAGATCTATTAGGTTATGAAATAGGCATCACAAGTTGAAAAAATGGCCACAAAGACGACAGAATAGTCTTATAGGGAAAACACTACATTTTTTAATCTGATAGAAATGTTATGTCCAAATATTCAGTCAGAGGCTAGAACAGCTTGTGATGAATATATGTCATCGATGATTTATATATATTTTTCATCAAGTGGAATTTCTAGTGGATGTCAAGAAGATGGTGAGGAGGAGGTCGAGGTGGAGGAGGGGGGGAGGCGGAGGGTGAGGGAGAGGAGTAGGTTGAGGAGGAGGAGGAGGCAGAGGAGGAGGGGGGGAGGGCGAGGCGGGGTATGAGGGTGAGTAGGAGGTCAGGGATGATGAAGGGGATGACGATGATGATGGAGGAGAGGCTAATGTTAATGGTGATGATAGTGACAGTGATGAGGGACAGATTGATCCTTTACATTTTTTTATGATATTAATGACATTTTATGCTTGATGATTTGTTGTGCCAGAATATATGTGTGATTTGGTAGGTCAAGTTATCATTATTTATTTATCTAAAAATAATAAATCCTGAATTGATGATTTTCTGTGACTGATTCACCCCTCCTCCGGACACCCCCACCCCCTACCCCCCTACCACCACCCAACCGCGACCCCCATAGACACCCACCCCCTTGGATAGTCCCCAGACCCCTTGGATAGCCCCTCCACCAAAGAAAGCACCACCAACCAGAACACCCCTACCACCATGGATAGCCACCCAAAACCCCTAGACAGCCCCAACCCTCCCATTGGATAGCCCCACCCCCTGGACACCCCCTACCCCTCGTGTACACCCCCAACCACTTAAAAAACCCCACCCCCTAGACCCCACCCCACCCCTTGGACACCCCACCCCCATGGATAGTCCCCCACCCCGTGGACACCCCCACCCCCTGGAGCCCCAACCCCTTGGATAGCTACACATCCCCTATATAGCCCCCACCTTTGTACACCCCCACCACTGGACACCTCCACCCCCATGGACAACCCCACAACCCCCGGGATAGCCCCCCAACCCCCAGTACACCCCTAACCCCTTGGACACCCCCACCCCTAGACACCACACCACCATCGGGACACCCCCTACCACCTAGACACTCCCACCCTCATGAAGAGCCCCCCCACACCGCTAGACACCCTACCCCCTTGGACATCCCCCAACCACCGGGACATCCCCCACCCCGAACACCACCCACCCCCTAGGACAACCCCAAACCCACATGGACCCCCCCCCCCATGACACCACCCCACCACCGAGACACCCCCAAGACACCCACTCCCCCATGGATAGACACCACTCCTTAGACAACCTCTCTAGACACCCCCATCCCATGAACACCCCTACCCCCTTGGATGGACCCAACCCCCCGGATAGACCCCACCCCCTGGACACCACCCCACCCACTAGGAATCCACCCCCTGGACACTCCCCCCTCAGACAACCCCACCACCTGGACAACCCAACCCCCTTGGACAACCCCCACACCCCTCGAACAACCCACCCCCTCTTGACACCCCCACCCCATGGACAGCCCCCACCCCCTGGACACCCCCACCCCTCCGAGACACTCCCACCCCCTGTAAACCCCCTACCCCCTTGGATGGCCCCAACCCCCATGACAGCCCCCAGCCCCTAGACACTAACACAAACCCTAGACACCCCCTACCCCTTGGACATCCCCCAACCCCCTTGGACAGCCATGAACCCCCATGGACACCACCCCACCACCTGGACACCCCACCACTTGGAAACCCCTACCCCTTGGACTGCACCAGTAACCCCTAGATATCCCCCACCCCCTAGACAACCCACCCCACTAGACAACACCCCACCCCTTGACAACCCCCAACCCCCACAGACACCCCCATCACCTATAAACCACCCACTACTAGGACAACACCCCTGGACACCCCCACCCCTATAGACAATACCCACCCCTGGACATCCCACCCACCCCCTAGATAGCCCTCCTGGACACCCCCAACCCCTAGACACACCCTACCCCCTTGGACATCCCCAACCCCCTGGACATCCCCACCCCCTGGACAACACCACCCCCTGGACAACCGCCCACCCCCTGGACACCCCCAATCCACCATGGACACCCCCACCCCTAGACACCCCCGCCCCATAGACAGCCGCCCAACCCTGGACACCCCAACCATTGGACACCCCCACCCCTTGGATATCCCCCACCCCCTAGACAACCCACCCCCTAGACACCACCCCAACCCCTTGGACACCCCCAACCCCCTGGACACCCCCACCCCATGGACACACCCCACCCCCTGGACACCCCACCCCCATGGACAACCCCCCCCCCCTGGACAACCCCCCTCCATGGAAACCCTCTTTGTTCCCCTACTACATGAAAAATGATGGAGTCTGAACCTAAAATGGGTATTCTTCCCATCAAAAAAGAACTATTTATATGCATAATGCTGAGTGAGTGACTATATGTGTCATGGGGAAATACAAGGACACCCCACCCCCTTGGATCAGATTTTCATGTGTTTTGTTTCTAGAGATGTTTGTTATTAGGGTGTTCTGGTTTTGAGTGGTGTATTTTGTTGGGTGTATTGGTTTTATTCTGAATAATGTATACTGTAATTCGATTTCATTGGTTTTATTCTCATGGAATAAAATTTGGATCAAATTTGTCTTGATTGGTGCTATTTTGAATTATCTATAGAGTATTGCAATTGAAGGTAATTGGAGATGTAATTATGTATTGGTTTGTAATTATTGGAGGTAATTAATTCTGATTTATGTAAAGGTTTGTTAATTCTGTAATTGTAGGGGAGGATGGTTCTACTACTAGAGTTGTAGCAACTCTATGACAATGGTATTAAAACGATTTGTATAGAAGTGAAATTCCAATATATACCAACAATTTTATCAAACCATTGGTAAAATTCTACACCAACGGTTTAAAAACCATTGGTATAAACATGTTTACTAAATTTTTGCAAACTGTTTCTTCAAACCATTGGTAATAGTATTTACCAATGATTCAGAAAACTATTGGTATATATATAAACTATGATTTTTTGAAACTGTGTAAAACTTTCGACACAAAGTTATTACAACGGTTATAGAAAATCGTTGGTATAATGTGATGTTACATGACATATCCCAACGGTTTATGAATAACTGTTGAGATATGTCTATCCCCATGGATTAATTTTTAATGGTTTGGATGACAGTTAGTAAATATTATACCAATGGGTATCCATCATATACAAATGGTTTGAATGAATTGTAGTATCATAGATTTCTCGTAGTGACACAGGGTCACTTTGTAGCCGATCCCCGATGGGTCGCTCCCCTACTGATCCACAGAGGGTCTCTCTTCACTTGACATCCAACCATATGATTCCTGCACTTGGTGCACCTATGTTCCCAAGAAATATCTTCTCAATCCACTTGTCATATTTCGACCTCCATGAAGACTCATTGAGATGTAACCCAATGGATTTACTTGTCATAAGGGTTCCAATGTGATAGACGGTGCATCAATTGGACGCCCGGTCTGTAAGATATAAGCAAAAAGGTAAATATTGTCTAGTTGGATTTGCGTCTGATCCAACTTGGCCATACACTAAATTATCCTAAAACACAATTGATGTATCTCAACATGACCTCATCATCTAAAGGGTCATCACACCATGAATGGTTCATTAATTAGATGTCTGGTTTTGAGATATACCAAATTTAGAGAAACAGGACTGGTTGGGTCCGGGTCCAGCCAGGCTGGCAGGTCTGGCCCGGTTGGTGGACTCGGCCTGGCTGAGGGGTATGGCCAGGCTTGCAGGTCTAGCCCCTCCATCGGGTCCGACCCTCCAACAAAACTCGGCCCACACGAATGCAGGCCAATTGCTGGATGCACCGAATGGATGTGATGCGTCTAGTTTGGCCGGCTGGTGGTGCCAGCGAGGCACCCCCCCCCCCCCCCACCGAAATGGTTGGCTAGAGCCGGATAGTGTTCCATCCATGTATCTAGAGCATGCCGCTCCACTTCCTACGTGGCACACTGGCATCATGCTATTCTACCCACCGTTGTCCGACTAGCTATAAATCCTTTAGTTGCACCAACATTTGCTTTTGTGTCCCCTAGAGATGCTCTGGTTTTCTATCATCTTTTCCATCAACACCTATAGGTATCCGCCTTCACTGTGAGGCTCTTAAATTTTTCTTGTTGTCTCATTTCTTGGTCGGATACAAATAATGCACATAAACCAAGAATGGTGGGGGGTAGGGACTTGTTCAGATTTTATTGAACCCCCCATGTTAGTGTTCTAACATGAGGTGATAACTATCATCAATCAGAAAGAACAATCCCCCAAATTAAGACCCCGCAACTACCACCCGTAAGAACACATGAGGCATGAATCAACCCGTCAGTTAGTTGCTCCATGTTCATTGTATTTTTTCCAAGAATGGGATGAGGGGAATCATAAAACACGTAAACCCCCTACCTAAATGTGGTGAAATCTATTGCGGATGATGGAAGGAATCCACATTCGAATTCATTCTTCGTTGTTCATCAATCCCCAAATTGATCCCCCATACGATCATCATTCATCCACCATTATTTGTTGTAGGGTAAATTTTTTAGCATTTCGTAAGAGGTTCCCCCCGTGGGTTCTCAATTCCCATTCCAATGGTTTTATTAAATAATAAAAATGGAACCATGTTGTGTTGATTAATAAGGTTACTTAAAGAACTACAATTAATGAATCATTAATCCATGAATGTTACGGTTACACATCCAAAGGGACATGTCATTCAATATCTCATATTTAATTTCTATCCTTACATTGTGGTCCTACCATCTGCTGTTCAACGGTTGCCGAAAAAAATCATATAGTTATTTTATTTATTTTTTGTTCTGGAAGTCCAAAAATTAACTTTTTCATTCGAAACATGTGGGTTAAAGATAATCTTCACCTAAGGGAATCCTAGAGATGTGAATTCCACAGTGCCCTCAGAGTTTTTTTCTAAGAAATGGTTCAAAATATAGAAAATCTAATGTGGACATTTACTAATTGTACCTTAAAAAATTTTAGAAAAAATTAATTGTCACCCTCAACACACACTGGTCCAGCTTAGGCTCAACTTAAGGTTAACATGCGCCCCTAAACACTATAGTACTCACATATTTTCAATCCAAGTTACCATTTACGAGTTATAATGATTTGACAATGAAATGATTGATACTTAATTATTTTATTTACAACCAAAAACTAACTTCCAATTTTAGCCTACACCATCCAATGTTAGAATGTGCCTAAGGAAAGAATACCCTCGCGAGTTCAATGGTGGTATCAAAAAATTAATTTCGAGTCATTGTTCATGAGTTATGAGCATTTCAAAAGTAAAATAATTTTATTTAGAGTTATTCCATTTTTGGGTTGTCTCACTGGAGGCCTGCACTGACTAAACATAAGTCTCACCTAGGTAAACCTACCATTCTTAAGGCAATGGTGCCCCTAGATTTTTGATCTGAGTACCTATTTAAGAGTTATTCCATTTTTTTAGGAAAACCAGTCACACACACTATTTAAAGAAAAACATTTTTTGATGGATCATTATGGGCACTCCGTTCCTTGGAATCACATTCCATAAAATTTCATGGTCTCAAAATAATTCCATTTAATTATAAAAAATTATACAAAAATTCCAAGACCTTACATTTACCCAACCTTAGTGTTTTACATCCTTGAAAGAATAAAGAAAAAAGAAAAAAGAAAATCAAACAAATGGGGGTACTAAACATGAATTTGAGCCTCCTTCTCCCATGAGCTCTCCTGCAGGTTCCCGTGCTACCACCAAACTTTCACCAAAGGGATCGACCATCCATAAAGGACCCGCTCCTGTCGATACTATATCTCTACTAGGTCCTCAATAAATGTGTCCCCTTCATCGGTGTCCATATCTCTTTAGTCAATTACAGGTGATGGGTCATGCATGTATCTCTCCTCAACTACGACACATGGAGACATTATGTACCTAGTGCATATATGGGGGAAGATCTAGGTGGTATGACAGATAGAAATCTCTATTGGGAATCTGGAAAGATCCTATGAAACTCGGTGATAACATTCCACCCCGGCCAAATATCTGCAATCCTCATCTGGGTGAGACCCTTAGGAAGACATTGTCTCCCTCATTGAACTCCAAGGGTCTCCATATTCTATCGGCATAAGACTTCTATCATTTTTTCACAGTCCTCAACTGCCCCTGGATTATCTGAAACTTCTCAGTGGTAACTTTTACCAACTCTGAACCCATAAGTGTTGACTCCCCTAGTTCTCTCTAGTATAGATTTGATCTAAAATTTCTCCTTTACATGACCACAAGTAGTTCAATACTGATGGTGGAGTGATAACTGTTGTTGTATGCGAACTCCACAAGTGGCTGGTGGTCTTCCCAACTACGGCCAAAATCCTGGACACTAGTATGAATCATGTCCTCCATGGTCTGTATGGTATACTATGTCTGACTATTTATTTTGGGGTAATAGCTATGTTCATGCGTACTTGAACTTGATTCTCAACATTCACTTACTAACAAAAGAGACATCGTGAAATGAACTCTTCCACTGCATTCTTCATTCTTGGAAATTAGTACCGACTTCAGAGGTCCTAGTACACCTTTTCCACACCATGATGAACCACCAAAGGGGATGTATGGAATTACCTCAACACCTCCTCCCATAACATCATTGGTACCATGGTGAATCCTTTGAAAAGGATGACATTCTTCCCACCTATCAGAAAATTATCAGAGGACAGTCTTGTGGATATCTGAGCATATCGGGCCTCACAATAAACATCCACATGTTGTGCCTCCCTAAATCAGTGAAGGAGTGGGGGATTGAAAATTATAGACATGAGGTAACATGCTCCATAATCATCCACAAATACATCGACATCAGAGCTAGATACTTCATCGCCTCACTCAGTAGTTGTAATCCAAACCCTCTTCTGAGGGTGTCTAGCACCACGTTCCCCTTCCCATGTGTATATACTATCTCAAGGTCATAGTCCTGGAGGTTCTCCAACCATTGTCATTGTATCAATTATGGAAAATTCTATGGGCACCATTCCATCTACGTGAATGGCTACCCCTTTAACTGATTTATGTGCCCATCGATCCTTTAGTAGTTGGCACTCGCTCTCTAAAAAAACTTGGTTAAGGTGTCGGTAGTCCACACATAACCTCAAACACTGGGTCTTACTAAGACCATTCTCTGTAAGTCCTCCACCTACACCCCCCAACTTCTAAATCTCTATGAAAGTCCTCTGATATACTGATGATGATATTGGTGCCATAACATGGTGTAGAATGATAAATAATATCCTCCCCCTATTGAGATGTAATCATAGAAACAAGTATGGAAAGGATGTTCCCAAACTCTTCCACCAATGTTGGGAACTAATAACTCAAAAACACCTATTCAGATGAGGGTAATGCTGGCCGACTCAAGAGTGATCGGGTAGACTTTCGTATTCTTATGTTTATCTAGTGATACTTGGTTTTACTTTTTTTTCCAACCATAGAAAACCCCATTCCAATACCTGAAGCACTGGTGGTATTTTATTCATGGAGTACCTAGAATGGTTAGTATGCCTCGGAGAATACTCAGCTACCAACATTGCGTCCTGCCGAAGCTGTAGAAGCTCTAGGGAACACATACCCCTTAGCTTAATATGGAAAAGACCACTTCTCTAAGAATGGTTCTCAAGCTCTGTCCATGGAAAAGTCACCTCATTATAAGATGCGGGTAATCTAAACCCTTCCATCGCCCTACTATTTCATGTATAATGATCACTGCCATGACCACCATCTGATCTAATGGTGCCCTGGTTAGATTGAAACTCAGTCACCACCTCAATCGAGTCCTTAGCCGCCTGTGAGTCTAGATCACCTTGGAACCTGAGGGGTATATGTTACTGAAACTCATTTAATACATTGATCATAGATGTATCCTCTACTGGTAGCGCTGGTACAAATGAGTGACCAATGATCAGTTGTACTTCCATGACACCTCCCGAAGGTACCATCTTAGAAACAATCCTTGTACTAAAGCCTCATCACTCTCTGGACCATCCTCATGTTCACGCATTATAATCCTAGCTGGCTATCTAGGTGGGGCATCATAAAAGAGAATCAAGATGGACTAGAGTTAATAAGTTATACCTGGTGAGCTAACTGAAAAGAGATCAAGAGAAAAATTATATTTTGAAAAATCATGAAACTAGTTTTTTTGTGTACTGAGTGGGAAAACATAATTCAAGGTACTGGTGTATGGATACATCAGCCATCGAACCAACATTAGACTCCTTGGACTGAAATCCAAACTCAAAATAGTTAACACCATTTCCACCATTGAAAAAAGTGACTCTTAGTTCTTATGGTAGAACAAACTCCTTTTATAACACTTTTTCATGACCCGTCCCCTGGGTCCCATTTCGTGTCTACCCCAAGCCTGCTTTTCCTAGTCCAGGGGATGGTGACTAGAAATGGAAAACAAAAAACAAAAAATGGAAGGCACTGCCTCTAAACATGTACACACAGAGACATGACACACTGCACACAAGTAAAACACAATGGAAAAGTAAATGTGTAACCACTACTAAAACCACAATTGAGAGTAAAATCATGTACTAAAAGTAAAATGATCCACTATACAAGCCCAACTAAAAATAAAGTACAAAAATAATGGAAAAAAGCTACAGAGATCATCCACCAAGGATTTTACTTGAAGGGTGGGTACAAATCATCATTGTAGCTCACCATGTCAATCGGTCACCTCCTTGTTCCGTCTAGCCCTATCTCTCCAAAGTCTCAATCAAGTTTGTCATCATCTACACAAGACACAATAAGGTGTGGGAAATTCTCATACATGGGTGAGTATAACAATACTCAATAGGAACCCAAATAACACTGAAGACATCTCAAAATTCCACAATATAAAAACCAAAAAGCATGATCTAAATCACATATCACTATGTAAAAGACAACTCACAATAGGTTTAGAGCATAGAGAACTAGATTAAAGATTATTAGTCCCCATATATATCATTTTATTCTATTCAGAGGTTCTACTATTGATCCATGAAGGGTTTATGAACTGTTCATCCATAGAGGTTTTCTCTATTGTCGATCCACACATGGTCTCTCTACTGTCGATCCACATCGAGTCGTACTACGGTCGATCCACAAAGTTCAGCTCTTCTGTCAATCCACACAGGGTATTTATATAGTCGATCCACTTAGGGAATCACTACTGTCAATCCACACAGGACCTCACTACTACTGATCCACACAGAGTCACTCTGTTATCGATCCACATAGGGTCTCTTTCATACCGATCCACAGACAATCGCTCTTCACTTGAAAGCAAGCCACATGATTCATGCACTTGGTGTGCTAGAGTTCATTAGAAAATTCTCCTCAATCCACTGGTTTTATTTATACCTTCAATAAGTCTCAATAAGAGTAACATAAAGTACTCCTAGTCATAAGGTTTCCAACATGATAGACGGCGTGACAATTAGATGCCCGATCTGTAATTTATAGGAAAAAAGGTAAATAGGGTCTGGTTTGATTTGAGTCTGATCCAAACCATCCATAGTAAAAATTATACCAAAACACATGTGGAGTATCTCATAAGAAACTCCTCGTCGTGAGTGTCATCACTCCGCTGACGACATGTCAATCGGACGCACGGTTTGTGAGATGCACCAAATTTAGCGAAACAGGATTGGTCGGGTCCAGGTCCGGTAAAGGTCCGACCCGGTTGGTGGACACGGCCCGACTGGTAGGTCCGACCCTACATGCAGGATGGACCTGGTAGGTGGGTCTGGCATACATAAAAATCATATCTTGCGCTGATATAGGCCGGTTGCTGGACGCACCGACCAGAACCGATGCTTCTGGTTCGGACAGCTGGGGGTGCCAGCGAGGCACCACCCCCCTTCTAAAATGGACGGATGGAGCCATTTGTTCATCTTGATTAGCGGGCATCTCCTCTTCTTATGCATGGTGATGGTGTTAGACACTTATAACCACTAGGCCCCTATGGGTGGTTCTCCTCCATGCATCTGGCTCAGCCAGCCGCTACGCCGACGGTTGCTTCCACGGGCCACTTAAGATGCTCTAGTGGTGCATTTTATTCTCATCTATGCCTACAGGCCTCTCGTGTTATCGCCTTCACATCAAGACTCTTAAATTCCTCTTTCCATCTGGTTGCCCGGTCACATACAAATAACACACATAAACCAAGAACAGATGTGGGGGATTGTTTGGACTGGGCCACACCCTCCGCATTAGTGTTCTAACATGGGGTGATAACAATTATAATCAGAAAGAATAATTCCCCAAATTAAGACCCTGAAACAAACACCCGCAAGTAAATATGAGACGCAGATCAAATCATTAGTCAGTTGGTCCACATTCATTGTATTTTTTCATGAACGAGATGAGAGGAAACATAAAAATTATAAACCCCCTACCTAGATTTAGTGGAATCTAATGCAGAAAATGGAAGGAATCCATGTTCAACATCAATTGTTGTTGTTCATAGATCCCCTGATTGATTCCCCTAATGGTCTCCATTCTTCCAACATTCTTCATTGAAGATGAAATTCATCGACGTTTCGTTAGAGGTTCCTCCCGTGGGTTCTCAATTCCCATGTTAATGGTTTGAATAAATAAATCAAACCACACCACATTTCATTAATTAATATGGTTAATTAATAGACTGAAATTAATGAACCTTTTTTCCACAAGAATTTGTGGCTACACATACAAAGGGATGTTTCATTAAATATCTCTTATTTAATGTCTGTTGTTACATTATGGTCCTTCCATTCGCCGCTCAACAGTTGCAGAAAGAATAAAATAACTTATAGTTATTTTCTTTCAGAATGTCCAAAAATTAACCTTTTCGTATGACCCTTACCTGTTGAAATAAAGCCTCTCCTAAGAAAATATCAATGCTAAAAATTCAATGGTACCCTCATATTTTTAATCTGAGAACCGATTCAAAAGATATAAAATATCACTTGAACATTTACTAGACGTACTTTAAAAAAAGTTCAAAAACAAATTAACAGTCATCCTCATCCTGTTCCGGTTGAGGTTATGCTCCGCCTAAGGGGAACGTGCCCCCACGAACTAAATGGCACTCTCTGAGTTTCAGTCAATGTTTCTATTTCGGAGATATAAGGATTTGAAAATAAAATAATTGTTACACAATTATTTAATTTATGTCTAAAACGAACATCCACTATTGGCCCATGCTACCCAGTGCTAGGATCTACCTAAGGAAAGCATACCCTCATGAGATCTGTAGTGGTCTTTGATTTTTAATATGGTTCAAAGTTTGTGAGTTATGAGAATTTTAAATGTAAAATAATTTTATTTAATAATTTTATTTACAGTTATTACATTTTTGGGTTTTCCCACTGGAGTCATGCGTCGACTAAAATTAAGTCGCACCTAGGGTAAATCTGCCTTCCTGAATGGAACGTTGCCCCTAGATTTCTGATCTGGGCAACCATTTAAGAGTTATTACATTTTTCAGGAAAACAAGTCACATGTGATATTTAAAGCTTATCATTTTTGAAGGATCATTCCATAATCTTCAGGCCTCAGAATCATGTGTCGTCAAATTTTTCTGTCTAAAAATAATTCATATAATTAGAAAAATTAATGGAGTGTAATAGTATATATGTTTTCTTGATTCACTGTATAGTTTGTAGTTGTATTGATTTTTCTGTTTTTTGAAATGTATATTTTGACATGGGCTTGCAATGCCATGTAATTATCCTTTTCATCTCTTTCTCTAAAATGGTGTCTTTACAGGTTTCATAATAAATACATTGGGACCATATGTTTTCTTTTCCAAACACATGGTTATCATTGTTCTTAATGAACAATATTTTTAACTTTTTCATTATTATAACATATTAAAAATAATATTTATATTAAAAATTAGTTATGAGAATATTTTTTAAAAATAATAATGTTAAATAAATAAATTGTTATTTATGTTTTAAATATATGTGTGTGTTTACTAATTAATATATTTGACATCATATTTATTATAATAAAATTATGAATATTTAATGGATTTAATAAATTTCATATTTATTTCAAATGGAATGTTCTAACACCCTTAACACATTTCCCAAAAAATGAAAATTTTTAAGGTAATTAATGAATTTAAATCTCATACAAGCAAAAAATTTTATCCGAAACCTTAATTTTTTTAGACATAAAAATTTGATAAAATAAACTAAAAAATATATTATTTTGATATTTATATTATAATTTTATTTTATGAAAACTATATTTTCTAATCATTTCCTAATTGGTGAAAAGACATAATTAAATGTAACAAATTCAATTCACTTGATTCACCGTTATTTTAAAACTCAAACATAATTTTATAGTATTTTTTTAATTAAAAATAATTTTATTGATTAATATATGTGATTAAAATTATTTTTTATGTGTGATAATCTTAGGTAAAACTCATCGATTGTTTCTAAACCTAAATTAGATTATCCATTATTATCATTTCCTTTTTACTAAAAAATTACCATTATTTTCATTATCTCCCCCTACAAATAAATCTTCACATACTCCCATCAGATTTAGTACACACAAAATTAAATTTTAATTATGAGAAATTAAATGAAAAATTGATTTCCAAAATATCTAATGTGGTGGATCCCATGACATTCCCTATATATAATGTTTTCATGATCCGATTGGAGGTACCTAGTGATAGTAAACATATTTAGAGTGAAATCATTATCAAAATTTGAATCCACAAGATCATTCACCTTGTTTCCCTCACACCAAGTGTGTGGAGCCAGAACATGGTGATAAATATATCTATTTCATTCCCTAAAGAAGATAACAATATACAAGTTAATGGGAAAAAAGACACACATAAATTTATTCACAATGGATGCCTCTAATTCCCAAAAAATTAATGGGGATTTTATAATGTCTATAAACAATAAGTCTAGTAAGTAAAACATAATCTTCTTTGACGAGTGCTTTCCCCTCAAAAAATATTGTGGTGAATACTATATGAAATGAACTCTCTTCATCAAATATGTTACCACCTCCACACATGATACCATTGGAAGAAACACTCTCAGTATTAAGCCTAAATCTTGTACTCGGAACATTTGAGGTCACACATTGGCCCTAAAAAGTGTAAAATAATCCTATCTAGGGATGGAAAAAAATAGGTAATGGTTTTTAATTATAGAATATAGGTTACCACTTGTACATAGTAATCCCATATTATTGATCATTACAAGGATTTTAGTTTTCAATAGTGTAATATTATCTTACGTACCAAGATTCCTATAAACATTACACGCCTACCATAGGACCGACCAATGAGTGATAATAACTACACTGTGGGACTGATAAGTAATGTATACAATATATGCACTGTGATACAATGTTGATAGAAAAAAATCAAGAGAACCACGATAAATGGGTCATACATAGAACTCCTGAGTAAATTCCAAAAGAATCATACAATATATACCTATAAAAAATACGATATTTGGAATCTATTATATATTTCTTGGAAGATTATAATTTAGAGGCCAGATGGATTCAATTAATTTTAATTTAAATATTTATGGGATTTGAACTATGTGTTACATGAAAAACCTAGATGTTTTATTTGGAAGGTATGGTTTTATCCCAAAAAGTGTTATCCAATTATTCAAATCCTTAATAGAAGGGAATAAGTCTGAAATAATTGAAATTTTAGAGAAAACCTAAACTAATTTATTTTAAATAAATATTATCACATACATCTCATAGAGATTTGTTAGAAAATATTTCCTTATAGTCATCATCGATGATAACATTGATAAAATATGGGTTCTCAATTTACAAACTGAATCTCATACTGGGGTAAGACAACCCTCTAATGAAAAACTTTATTGTCATAATTAGTGATAGAGATATCACTATGTCACATGATCCAACATGAATGTTCTATAGGATTATAAAATTTTCAATAAATACTACACCGAAGAGGTGATATTAAATAGATAATTTTACATAATTTGGATGTCTCTTTACTTGTGAAAGAGCATAGTTGTTTTTAAACTCAAAACACCAACTCTGACTTCATCTTGTATCCTCAATTGGAAGTGAATATCTCCATCAAACTTAACTCCCTGCTTACTTTCAAAGATAACATTCTCAAACACATGTTCAAGACCAAATGGCTTACTGATGGAGATCGTAATACCAAATTCTACAATTACCTTCAAAGAATTAGAAAGACTAATCGTCCTCTTTCCAAACTTACCATTGATGGTGTGATCACTGGCTCTAAAGAGGCCATCACGGATCATGTTACCTCTTACTATTATAATCTTTTTAATGGCCCAGGTTTAAACACTGATCTTAAACCTAATATTATTCCTCTATTGGTGGATGATAGGGACAATGACTTGCTATTGAGCACTCCTCTTGATCATGAAAATAAAGACACTGTCTTTGGCCTGAATCCTGACTGTGGTCCTGGTCCAGATGGGTTTAATAATGGTTTTTTCCGAAATCATTGGGACATAATGCACAAGGATGTTTGTAACCTAGTTAAGAGCTTTTTTCACTCCTGGATTACTCCCACATGGAATCAATGCTCAATTCATAACCTTAATTCCTAAGGATGAGAATGCTTCTGAGATCCACCAATTCAGACCGATTGTTCTTATTAACACAATTTTTAAAATCATAACCAAAATCATTTCAAATAGACTTGCTCCTATTTGCAATAAAATTGTTTCTTGGAAGCAGTTTGGATTTATCAAAGGAAGATCCATTCAAGATTGTATTAGTCATGCCTCTGAATTCTTTAACATTTTAAATAAAAATAATAGAGGAGGATGTGTGGATATCAAACTGGATATTAAAAAAGATTTTGACAATATTGATTGGAATTTTATCTTTAAAGTGATAAAAAGCATTGGATTTCAAGATCTTTTAATTGGAAGAATTAGGACCTTATTTCTTTCAGCTTACATCTCTATCCTTATTAATGGCACTACTAGAGGGTTTTTTAATTGTTCTAAAGGTGTTAGACAGGGTGACCCTCTTTCTGATATCCTTTTTGTAATTGCTGAGGATTATCTTAGTAGAATCCTCAGTAATTTGGTTGATCAATGTAAGCTTAAACCTATATAGGTTTCTAGAAATCTTAATGCTCCCACTGACCTTCTATATGTTGATGAAATTATCCTGTTTCTAAAAGGGGATCAAAAGAATATTCATATTCTTAAGAAAGCCATTGATCATTATGAGGAGGTCTCTCGTCAAGTGATCTCTTGGAATAAATCTTTCATTTTCTTTGGTAAGAATTTTCCTATTGGTAGGAAAAATAGTATTACCAATTATTTAGGTATTAAAGAGGGTCTAATTCCTTTCACTTATTTAAGAGTTCCTATTTTCTGGGGGAGACCCAAAGCCAGTTATTTCGCTAATATTGTCGATCAGATTATAAAACAACATTCCAATTGGAAAGGGAAACCTCTCCCTATGGCTGGGATAATTTGCTTGGTCAAGTCTACCATTGTATCTAAAATGGTCTAATCCCTCATGATTTATAAATGCACTGCTGGAATTTTCAAGAAAATTAATACTTATATTAAAATTTTCATCTGGACTGGAATTATTATTGAAAGGAGGATTGTCATTATTCCATGGAATTCTTGTTGTAGACCTGTTGACAAAGGTGAGATTGGCATAAAAAATTTAAAGCATTTCAATGATGCTCTCCAGGCTCATATCACTTTGCATATTATTAATCCCTCTTCTAAAGTCTCTAATTTTTGTATCACAGATTTCTTTCTAAGCTCTTAAAAGGGAATCTCAATTTCATTAACTCTTCCATCTGGCCATCTATGAGGGACCCTTATCGTAAGATCATGAAGAAATCCAGACGGATGGTTAGTGTTAATTACTCTATTAACTTTTGGTGTGGTAATTAGTATGATAACCCCTTGATAACATTGTTACCTTCTAGTCACATTCTTGGGGACGCTAATCAACCTATAAAAGATGTTCTTCAATTTCATCATCATGATCTCCCTGATAATTTTATGCATATAATTTATAATCATTCCTTTTCCCCTGATGGTGACTTCCTAGTTTGGGAACCTTCCCCTAATGGTATTCTAGACTCCAAAAACTTTTATATGTATAATTTTTCTCACATTGATTCAAATTATATATGGGTGAGCCAGTTTAATAAAACTTGGATCAAACCCTCCAGGCTCACTCTCATTTTGCGTGTTGCCCATAATAGATTGCCTACTAATACTATTCTCCAAAATTTTGGTAACCAACTTTGTTCTAAATGTCGCTTATGTAACCAACACAGCGAGGATACGAATCATCTTTTCCAGTCATGTGCGTCTGCCTCTGCCTTATGGAATTTTTTTTGATCTATTCAATTACAGATGGTATTTTACTGATTCTATATCAGTGTTTCTTAAAAACTACACTAGATCTGAACTTTCTTTGCAGATCAACAACATCTGGCTGGCGGTAGTGGCGGAGCTCATTCACGAGATCTGGTACATTCATAATGACCTTATTCATAATAATCATTCTTTCAATCTTAATGCAGGAAAATCTCGGATACTTGTTGCGATCCAGGAAGCTACATTTATTCAGAAAGATTGCGGCAACAACTCAGTTGGGGACTTTGAGGTCATTCATCGTCTCCGAGTTCCTGGAAATTATCCAAAGCCAAAACACACTTTCGAGGTTTTCTGGAAGGCGCCAATGCCGGGATGGATCAAAGTTAATGTTGATGGTGCTTCCAAAGAAAATCCAGGTCCTGCCAGTTGCGGTGCTATTTTTAGAGATTCTGTTGGTCAGTTTCAGGGATGTTTCTTTGTTGGATGTGGACACTCGTCATTGCTGGAGTTAGAACTATTGGGTGTCATCCATGCTGTTGATTTTTCTCTTCAAAGAGGTTGGAGGAAGCTATGGATTGAGAGTGATTCACCCACTATCATTCATGCCATATGGAATGGTAGCATTCATCTAGCCTGGAAGCATACTTCTCGTTGCATGAACTTCCTTAACTCTCTCCACGGGATTGATTTCATTTCCACCCATACCTACCGTGAAGCGAACTCCATCACTGATGCTCTTTCTAACAAAGGATTTCACCATCGCATGACTTGGATGGACTCCCTGCCTGCTAATTTATTTGATCTTTTTTGATATGGATTGTAAAAAATCCCCTATTTCAGACTCTTGTAACTTTCTTTCTTTTTTAATAATAATTTGTGCTTTGGTCTTCGACCAAAGCATTACCTTTTTTAAAATAAAAAAAGGAATGTATGAAGCCAACATAGATCACTTTCTTTACCTGTACTCTTTAATCTTCATGATATTAATACCTATTTCATTTTTTGGGTTTACTGGTTGTGACTAGATGACCCCAAAGAATTACCCTAATTTGTAGGGGTATAATAGGAATCCATTAAAGATGGTTTCAATATTAATTAATGGTAATTTGGGGGATATAATAAACAGAAAAACATGAATTGGTATTTAATAATGAACACTATAGATTAGGATGATCCAACATACAAAATAATGAAACAAACATTCAATTTTGTAATACATCATGGGATTCTTTATACCAATCCATTGATGTGATGAATACATATCTACCCAGAAAACAATGGATATTTGATAAAGAAAATGCGTATATTTTTTAAATAACAAATCAATATTTAGATTACTTGAGTTTGTGTGGACATGCATCTTGAAGACCTAATCACACTACTTTTATCAGCATTGATTTTTTTACTTCTCATACCATATATATTTATCCTAACTTTGAATAAATAAATTGATTTATGTCAACCATGTAAGGAAATGAAGATATCATATATTAATATGAGGTTTAATAGACCTAAATATCAGTATCCACCTCTAATACTAAATTCCTCCCCATTATAAAAATATTTTATGAGATTCCTACTAAGAACATACTATGAAAAAACAAATAGATTGGAAGATAGAGGATAACCACGATATAGGCCACAAGCCATATTGAAGAATAAAAATTTTTATCCTGTATGTGTGGTTAAAGACCATGGCGTGGAGTATCTATATAATGACTGGAAAAATAAAATAATTAGAAAACCATTTTACATCATTATTTCTGAAGAGAACCCACAGGATTATTTATAATTCACTGAATTGGGAGGGGGTGAATCAATAGATTCAATTTCAACTTTATGAAGCCTTATTTGCATGTTAATGTGACAGAATGGATTTTTGTTACCTTTACCATGTACAATTAAATAAAAATTAAAAATTTTACAATGTTAATTACTCAAAATGAGTTTCTAAACCAATGTATGATCCAAAATCAACCCAGACCAAACAATCCATTAGTATAATCATTTTATATTACAAATGTATAGGGAAAATTCATGTAGTTATGTTATATCAAATATAACCCTATCATTTAATATTCACCACCACAAATAAAAAATGTTATCTATTTTAAAAAACGTATCAGTCTTTTCCAATCCCTCTTTGATATTTTATAAATGATTCTTTTTAGTGTATAAAATATATTTTCACAATAGTAGAAAATAAATTTTATTCCAATAATAGAAATGATCATTATATTCAAAATTAAATTTTGATTTCAAATATAAACATCCAAATTCCATTAACTATATTTAACTTCCACATTACTTGTCCAATTTTTAGTTTAGATACTAAAATAGTCTTTGTTGTCACTACATAACTTAATGAATTTTACAGTGTGATAAATTATAATTTCAATAACTAAATCTTTCATATATGTTTGGATATAATTCATCACAACAAGTGATCTTCATAATTTTCTATAGGTCTTCATTTTATGGAATTACACCATGAATAATACCATTACTCTTCTTTCATTATTTTAATATCATGAATCATAATTTTCAGGCATTCTTATCATGGTGTAACTCTTTTTGAATCCCATACTGATTCCATTATTCTGGATAGGCTATATATTCTTCACTATAGGTATCAATAATTACCTTTGTGATACTATATCCATAGAAAATCATTCCAAACATCTTTATATTAAAAATGGTTCCAAATTGTTCATTATTTTATAAAAATACATTCTTTTGGGTCTCCCTAAAAATTTATGAAACTTCTTATAAACTTCTATAAAAAATCCAAATTAACTTCTGAAAGCATCAAATTTTTTCTAACTGTCGAACCCTCTTCATATTATAAAAAGGATATTATGTAATATTATATTAACAATTATGAATATTTGAAAAGGATTTTATGTTTGAGTACATTGCCACATTTATATTCAATATTCTTTAAATTGACTCTTATGTATATAAACATAGTGAAATTTCAAGAGTTCCTCCATAGGGGATGATAATTATTATCAGAATGATTTTTATATATTCAATGAATCATACATATTTCCATTTCAGTCACCATAATAAACATTGTGTAAATTTAAGAAAATTCTTTTATATATAGGGTTGTATCTTCCCTTTTCACATATAATCCTATATACCATGAATGAAGTTTATGTATTGATAAATATGTATTTTATGTATATAACAAAGAATTATGACCTTATAAAATTTTCAACCTTTTACATGGATTGACTTTTACATATAGATTACAATGTATTTAATTAATTGAAGACTATGAATATTTCAAATACAATTCCACTTAATTACGAAGCACCTCAAAATAAATCCAAGACCTTTCCAACACACATGTACCTTGTAATATAATTTACCTCACATTCTAAATATTTATTAATGTGAGTTTGAGTATTATCTATGTATTAAAAACAAGATCCAAAGGAATAAACATTTCCAATAATCTTCTCCAATTGTTATTTCCTAAAAACACCATAATGTTTGGGGATACTTCTCTAACTCAATATCATCGAAAACAATACATGTAATTCAATACATATCTTACTGAAACAATAATATTATCATGTCAACTAATTCTTCATGGGGTTATCAATATCTCAAAATATCACTTGGTCCTAAGAATATCACACTTTTGTTTCATTGGAAGACAAAAAAATATAAATAACATTCAAATTCATTAAATGTAACCATGATTAATTATTAAAAAATTTTAAACTCACATGATTGAAGTTAGTGTAGGAAACAGAAATATTGAAAAACAAAATTATGATGTCCATAATAGTTACTTACATGTATATCTTCATATCCCTGAAACCTATTCTATTACCTATTTCCGCAACTGAAAAAAATTTCAACTTTTCTTTCACATCCTAATTTCTTCATTGAACTTATCAATACAATGTTATTTATAAAAGTTTTATAAAAAAACTATGATAAAAGATAACATTCTATTATTTTTCATGCCAACATCATATATTAACCCTTTTCAAAACTCTATCTAAATACATGGTCCCTCATAATTAGTGTTCTAGAACATATTATGTAAAATACATATCTTTGTATTATCTTTAATATTCATGTTTTCTCAATTTATAAACACATTAAGGAATGAACATAAAAAGAGGATTATGTGGTATTTCACCCCCTTTGGAAATAATAATCCAAACAATAAGTGAGAGGGGAGTATGAGTCACGATACCATATCCTTGTGACGAATGAGGTTGAAATACAATCATCAAACTCAATATCTGAAATATATCAATTCGTATTATTTTAGTGAATATATATACTAATTTAACATTTATTATAAAAAATATCAAATTGAAAACATTTTACTTCACATGATCCTCATGAAGAGAAATTTCATATCAGTGTTCTTTTATTGATTATTTGGATTCAAATTTATCAACAAATTTATATAAAATTTATTATCACAGGATAGGAGTTGTGGGACCACTATTTCAACATTGGTATCTTGAAATTTAGAACTTTTTCTATATCAATTAAATAACAACTTTATTTTTAGTCCCATTTTATGATTCAAAATTACTCATGATCACTCATATTTATTTCTTTGTATGCAAACATTCACAAGATTCCCCTAAGAAAAACCTCAGTAGATTTTTATCTTCAATCATATATATTACCTTTCCTATATTTATATATTTATCCAAATATATTATGTATTATACTATAATAAAATTTCATTACATAGCAAATTATGCCTTTAATATACTAAAGAATTATCATTATATTATTTAAATGAGACTCCATTGGTTTTAATTGATTCCAGAACATAGTTTAAAAACATATATTATAGAATCCCAGGAATAACATACATGGATATTACATCATTTTAGATGAATATTATGTACACTATAAAAATACATTTATGAAGACCATAATTGTTTGTTTTCTTCTAAAACATGTAAACAAAATCTTTTATCTTGGGGAATGATCTTCAAAATCTCCCATAATGATATCCACCATCTGTAATTTTACTTAAAAACTTTATTTGTAACATGGGAAATGTTTACATAAGAAAGGGGAGAGCTCAAATTCTCATTAAGGGAAAAAAATGTGATAAAAAATATGCAGCATGAATATAATGGTATGAGAATATGACGATAATATTAGAAGATCATGCCCTGTATATCAAAGAAAAACATGAATCATAAGGAATTGAAAAAAAAATCCATAAGATCATGAAATTGATATAAGGCATGAATTTCTGGAATACACATCAAATAAAAACATAGTGAACATGAATAAATAGTAAAAGGTTCATTTGTTAAGGACATGAAATCAAGACCTTGCATTAACATATGGACATGACAACTAGGTCCATGCATAAAATTATGGACAAGGAGTTTAGGTCCACACATATAATTATGGACATGAAAAATAGTTCCACACATTAAATTATGGACAAGAATACCAGGTACATAGAAATAATTATGGACATGAAAACCAGGTCTATTCATAGAATTATATACATGAAAACTAGTTCCACACATATAATTATGGACCTGAAAACCATGTCCATGGATAGAATTGTGAACATGAAATGAGGTTCATGCATAACATATATACCTCATGATTTTTCCACATCAACCAAATTCATTGGAGGGAGATATATGACCCACCCATCTTATAATGAAATCATACACACATGTTCCAAAAGATCATAAATAAACATATCATGACCAATGTAATGGAATGTGTGTCATAAACATGTAATCATACAATAACCTATATAAATGAGTTAGGATTCATAATCATTTAATTAAATGAAATACCCATAAAAATAAGTGGGGTTTCTAAAACATCATTTAATAAAAACATAAACCATTCAGAGAAATAATATGAACTGTACTCCTAAAATAATAATAATGTATGTCATCATAGGTTGGGAAGGATTTTGAAACATCACTTAGAACATGAACATTCCTAAATAATATCTTTTTTAAACATAAAAAAATATCAAGACCCCTTTCTTTGAAACCACCTAAAAATCATATAAAGGAATTATAAAAATAATTTAAAATAATTTTATAGAAGAATATCATTTCATTGTAAAAATAATGTTTTTTACACAAAATGATGTGCAATTGTAAAAGAAAAAACTTTATTAAAAAATAACCTTGTAATATTGCAGGGGATGCTCCAAGTTAATAATTAATCATTAAATCAATAAATATATTCATGTCTTATAAGTTAAAAAGTCATTCTTCTTGTACTTTTTCTAGAAATTCCAAAAAGTACTTCATTTGTAAAATGAAAGAAATATTCCTTTCAAACTGTGTAGTAAAAATTCAAAATTGGTAAAATGACTTTAAAAATCCATAGGAGAAAAGTAAAACATTTTATTAAAACATTTTTTTAAAACATGGATATATATGATAAATATTTCCCAAAAGAGACATAAAACGAAACGATCCCAAATATGGGAGAGATTGTGAAATCAATACTTGACACTTTATAATCAATAGAATCAAAATCTCCATGTAAAAAAATTATAAAAATATTTAAATATCATAATCATGTGGATAATATTCATAAAATACATTCATGGGTAGTATATACACCATGTATAAGAAACAAGTAGTTATTGATTCATGTGTCTCATAGAAATAAAGGCGAGAAAAAAATAACCCCTTACCTTGTGTCTTGACTGTCTCCATACTTCAACAAGATTTGTGTATAATAAATAAATGTTAATTATAAATATTTTACAGAATAATATTATTATATATAATACCACATATAATTTTATAATGAACTCATACTACCTGCTTCATAACAACAAAATGTCAGTGTTTCAATTCTGGTAATATTCTCTTTGTTCTTCACATGTGTCTTTATTTGTAGTATCATTGGTCCTTATAAATATATCATGATTCTAGAGTGTAAATAATTATATAAATATCATGTCTATAAATTATATTTATATTAAAATAATCTATATTATAAAGAAGTACAAAATAGAATACACCATTCATAGAAATGGTATGGCATTCGTACGCATGGATGTTGCTTTCATTTTAATTATTGCATTGAAAGAAAATATGTAAATGAATATGTATATATATGTATGTATATAATTTTTATAGTAGATTTCTTATATCATATATATCATATAATTTTACTAAACACAACCGTAATATATTCTATGTGTTGTGTGAACGAATCACATTACTTTGATGAGGTGGTAGTGCACACTTCCTCAAACGAGATTATAATATTAACACCAAATGAAAATTAAAAAGGTATGTGTAGTAAAAATGAATAAATAATATTAAATAAATAATAAATATTTTATATAATATATATATTTATATGTTTTCTGTCATAATGGACACTATTATTGGTGGTAAAGGAAAAAAAGAACAATCATCATTTAATGAGGCGGTAGTTTGTCGTACATAAAAAAAATATGTTTGATACCCATTAGATTGAGGTGTGTGTATAAGAAGGTTGAAAACACAGTATAAAAAAATAATATTATATCTATGATACTTTTTTTTCATTAAATAATGGAATAAATGGAGTGTTGTGGGTGGATAAGGAAAATTAAGAAAGGATCTTGAGAGATGACGTTACATCATAATTGGGTAACTCCTTTTGGATGATGCCAAAATTCCTCCGTGATTTTTCTTATTCCTAAGGGAAGGATTCTAGGAGGTAGGGATGGATGTTTTGAAGATACATAGACATGGTTTTTATGATCTAAAAGGCTTTAGGGATGTGAATAAAAGAGAAAGAGGGGTTCCCTTTTATAAGAAGGAGGAGGTGCACTTTTGGAAACTCCAAAACTATTAATTTATTATAAAATTAATTTGTATTTGAAAAATCTCCAGAGTGAGTTATTTCGGGGATACGATGAGTATAGGTAACAATACTATCAACCAATTAATTTTAGACATTTTTGGTCCCAACATTAACCTTGTATTTTTTTCATTAAACCATAGTTAAATAATTTACCTTTTACCGTGATAACTTGTTTTTTACACTATAGGGTCAATATAGTTATTATAGAATGCCAAACAAACCCTAATTGGTTAATTTATGAAATTTTGGACACTATACAAGATATTTGGGATAATATCATATTTTTTATGAATTTTATTACATTTAAAAACATATTATTTATTTTAAAGTATCATTTATGTCACCTTTGATACTATTAAATTTTTTAATTTTTTAAAATATCATACCAACATCATAACTTAGAACCAATACTTAAAATATATCAATAAAATTTCTAAGTTATATATAATTTTCTTTTATTTTATTAATTAAGTCAAATTATAATTATTTCAATTTCATTAATTTGATTTCTCAACTATCTAAACAATTACTGGATCATTATTATTCAAGAATTTAATTGAGTTATTTATTCTCTAAAAAAAATTATAATTATGAAACAAAAATTTATATATTTATAATTAATAATAATAGTCAAATTTTTCTTACGTACAACCCTCCATTAAAAATTATTTAGTTATTTAAGATTGAATATGAAATTTTTAACTCTTCTTTAAATAAAATATAATAAATGTCTTAATCTAACACAAGTGGCTTAAAAAAGATTAGTTGTTTACCTAAGGTTTATTTGGGTTGAAAAAAACTTTTCCAATGAAATTAGGATGTGTGTTATTGTAATATTATATTAATATTATTTTATTTTTACCTTTAATTACACTATTTATCTTTTACCGTGTTAAATAAAATTCAAAAGATACTATTCACCAAAAACTATTTTCATCATATTAGACCAAATTTTGAATGTTGATTACAACTATGTATTTTTTTATAATAAATTCAATTCATAGAAGCAGTAAAATTACGTTTACTACTAATCTTGCAAATGAGTGCTTTAAGGCGGGTAAAGGAGACGTTCAAAAGTTCAATATTTATATATAT
Source organism: Viscum album (assembly GCA_963277665.1). NCBI lineage: Eukaryota > Viridiplantae > Streptophyta > Magnoliopsida > Santalales > Viscaceae > Viscum > Viscum album. The sequence goes on from OY728150.1 coordinate 529,914,242, forward strand.
ATAATTATAATTTAAAAATGATTCCAATTACCTACATTGGATTATATACTTATTATTTAGATATTTTAAATTCTAAATCACATTAATGTAGAAATAATTGTTTAAATGAAAATGTCATTTTTATCTAATATGCAGTATTTTTTACTATTCATCAAAAATTGAAACTTTTTAGAAAAATTCCAAAATTTCTCCCTAAGATAATTTTAATAATACATATTCAAAAATAATATTCATTTTATCAAAATAAATTTATATGAGTGTGTAGAATTAATTTTATTATTTTTCATAGAAAGACATAAAAGATAGTTCATTTGAGAAAATAGTAGTTTCAAATATATAAAGACATGACTACAAATTATATTTTTCATTATAAAATACATTGTAACTCATATTTAAAATTTGGTTTTTACTACTTATATAAAATTTTTAACTACTAGTTTATAACTATCTTATTTAAATAGTTATAATAGTAATGTTTTGTTTCACAGAAACTCATTGTTTCATGTAAAGCAAACCAAGTCAGTGTTGCGTGTAATGAAAGATTCCTTAGGTGCTTTGTAAAACATAATATAAACTTAGTGCTATTATGTAATAAAAAAATCTATATCTATTGTTGCATGAAGTGGAAATTTCAAAAGATTGAATTAATTCCCAAAAAAATTTAACAAAATCTCATCGTGTTACATTCTACCACCTTAAAATGAATTTCATCCTCAAAATTCGAGTAGGTTATCAAGGGTTTAAAAATTGAATGTTCCTTTGAATGAAACCCACATCTTAAAAATGGTGACTAAAAATTCCTTTTAAAAAGGAATCATTGGAATATAACAGTTACTCAAATTATATCATGACTGGGTTTTTATGTACGAGAACATTGGTCAAAATTTGGGCACGAAGGAAAAATGTAAATAATTATAAAGATTGATAAATATCACTGATTTGAATAAATTGGGTGATATAGAGAAAGTGAAAAGGCAAAAAAACCTAAAATAAAGATTCCTGAAATACGTCATTGATATCCTAAAAAATGATGATAATAGGACACTGTTTTACATCAAGATCAATTTTTATAATGTAGAATAATTTTCACGAGAAGAAATATACATACCTGATTTAAGGACAATATCACCATTGGTTGTGCCTTAAAAACGTTCCATGTCATCTATAATTGAAATAAATGATGTTGAATTTCTCATTACTTAAGTGTTAGTAGATCACATGATCCATAAATAGAATTACATGTCATTCCATCTATATCTATCACAAGAAAAAGGTTTGAACAAGTTATAAAATATGGATACATCCACCTATAGTGAGATAATAATTTATTCTAAAAAACTTCATTAGAAGTTTAACTTAAACATTCCATAAATGTGTAACCATATAGTCCTTTCAAAAAATAAAAATCAAAAACATTAGAAAGAAATCTACTAAATTGGGTTAAAATTTATCTCCCATATATCATTAAGTAGTTCATAGTTCTAACATTCCAAAAACAGGAATACGTTAATCTTTTATTCTCTTGAAACATGGTAACAACCTGATTTACCATACATACTTATTGAAAACATACATGTTTCCTTATTCCAATGGCTACTGGATATATTATTTCAATCCAATATGTTATAATCATTATCCTTGATGGATTAGAACTCTTTGTCAATAATATATACCAGGGTAATCTGTACCATCCAATTTAATTATTCATATATAGTATATATTTATCCAAACATCATTATCTTAACTTCAGGTGTTAATTAAGGGTTACCTTCCCTTAAAAAATATATCACCTTTCCATGAAATCATTTTTCAATGTCTTCGTCACAATTCAATATATCATTTTCAATCCATAAGGAAGACTCATGCCGAAAATACTCATATAATTCATTATATTTAAATTCAAAAATGTAAATAACTTATTCATCCAACTTTATTTCCAAACCATTACATGTCTTCATTGACTTATTCATTAATACCTTTTTCCAAAAATATGAATCATGATTCATGTCTTAACATTTCTCAAACTAAATTTAATCATTCTTATCAATAATACTATTAAAACATCAAAAACTGTTCATATATCTTTCATGTTATCTTCATTATTAGTAGAAAACCCATTACTTATACCACTATTCTAATTCATTTCATGAGCGTTCCATATAGGACAATAATTTTTATAATTTCCATACTTTCCACATTTAAAGAAATCATAAATTTATAACACCTTTGGGAGGACAACATTCCCATTCAGTGCGTTAAGTGAACTCTTCATTTTCCTTTATAGATACTTTCTTTGTGTCCTTCTCTTCCATATTCAAAATATATTCTTGTTCCTCTAATACATTAACATATTTAAATCATGATAAATTCTTGGAAAAAATGAAATATAATCTTTTTTCCCCCATGTTATCTATTACCAAAACCCTTAGAAATCTATTTCATTATCTTCCTTGGTGAGTTCAAGAGTTTGTGAAGGTACACATTGTCAATCGTGTTCCTTAAAACCGGTTAGGAATGATCACAACATCCTTCACTCTAGTGATCTTCCCATTTGAATTCTCATCAACATATTTTCCAACTTACTCAATGTCAATTCAGTTCCTTCTCACTCCCTCTATTTTATAAAACAAATAATAATTGAGTAAGAAATGATTATCCTAGTGAGAAATCACATAATCACAAAAAACATTTATATGATGTCTAAATATTTAAAAGTTTCTTAAATACAAGTCCATAGGTTTATATTAGGTTATTCATAAAAAAACTCAAATTTAAATCATTCATGATGGTTCGTGAAGAGTTTTTGAATTCCTGAAGCATATCCCCTAGGAGTGTCAAACTAGGTGTGAGACAATGCTCATTTTCATGTACCAGATTACACCTATTCCGGCCTAGAACATCTTGTCATAGGTTTTACTCAAAGGTTGATCTATTCCAAGGATACATCCAGTTGTACTATCTATATAGGGATATATATCTAGGAAAACACTCACTATACCTTTACCAAAATTCTAGTATCATTTACTAAATGTTTACTCATCCTTACATTTATCCTTAGAGGCATCCTTAGACATATCCTTAGAAAATATTCCTAGTATTCTCACTAATGTTTTCTCATCCTAGTTTCCAAAGGTTTATTAATGATTTCCATTGATACCAACTATAGAGAACCAGGCATAACATACAATGAAATTACATCACTTTATATGAATATTATGTATATTATAGAAATACCTACCTAAGAACCATAATAGATTAATGTATTTGGAAACATGTAAATAAAACATCTATCCTAGTGAAAGATCATTAACTTCTCCCATAATGATCTCTACCTTTAGTACGCCTACCTAAAACCTTTTTCTCTATCCTCGGGAAGGGAAATATAAGAAAGGGGTGAGCTCAAATGCTCATTAAGGGTAAAAAAAGGAATATAGAAGTATAACATAAGTACAAGGTTTTGAGAACCTTGTCATGAAATTAGAATATCATGTCCTTCATATCATAACTAAACATTAATCATTAGGAAATGAAAGAACATAGTCCATAAGATCATGAAATTGACATAAGTCTTGAAATCGTGGAATACACATAAACTTATAACATTGTAAATGTGTATAAATATTAATAGGTTCACTCATTAAGGACATAAAATCAGTCCCTTTCATAAACATATGGACATGAAAACCAGGTCTACACATAAAATTATGGACATGAAAACTATGCAAATGCATAGAAATATAGACATGAAAACCAACTCCGTTCATTGAATTATGGACATGAAACCATGGTCCACACATAGAACGATTGACATGAAAACTAGGTCTATGCATAGAATCACAGACATGAATAATCGGTACTTGCATAGAATTATGGACATAAAAACCCTGTCCTCACATATAATTTTGAAAATGAAATAAGGTTCAAAGAAAAAATATATACCTCATGAGTTTTCAATCATTACCCAATGAATTTGAGGGATATATAGGTCCCACCCATCTCATAATAAAATAATTTAAACCTCTTCCATAAGATCATAAACAATCATATCATAACTAATACAATGGAATGGGTGTCATAAACATGTAATCGTATAATAACCTGTGAAAAAGAGAGAAGATTAACAATCATTTCATTAAAATAATAACCCATGAAAACAAGTTGGGTTTTATAAATATCATTCCATAAAAACATAAACCATTCATATAAATAATATGAATGGTATTCTTGGAACAATAATAATGTATGTCATCAAAGGTGGGGAAGGATTTTTAAAGATCACTTGGAACGTGAACTTTATTTAATAATAACTTTCTAAAATATAAAACATTTTCAAATATATTTTCTTTTATACCAATTCAATAGCATATATAGGAATCATGAAAATCATTTAAAATAGTTATTGAGGAAAATATCATTTCTTTATTGAAATAGTTCTCTTTTCATTCAATGCCATGAAATTTTAGAAGAAAAAAATTATTTGAAAATAACCTTGTAATATTGTAGGTTAATCAACAAGGTAATGAGGCATCCTGAAATTTTAAAAATATATTCAATCCTTGTATGTTAAAAAACATTCTTCTTGTACTTCTACTAGAAATGTCAAAAAGTGAATCGTTTGAAAAATGAAAAAATGAATCCTTTCAAACCATGTAGTAAAACATAAAAAATGGGTAAAAATAAATTAAAAAACCCATTGGAGAATAATAAAAATAATTTATGAAAACATTTTTAGAAAAAAAGTTTATAAATCATTTACATTGATGATAAATATTACCAAATGGAGAGGTAAAATGAAATAATACGAAAAATGGAAGAGATTGCGAAATCAACACTCATCACTTTATAATCAATAGAATTGTAAGCCCCACATAAAAAAAATATATGAATATATAAATATCATATTAATTTGGATAAGACTCATAAAATACATTCATGGGATGTATATACAACATGTATATGAAACATTTAGTGTTTGAGTCATGTGTCTCACATAAATAAAGGTGAGACAAAAATAATCTCTTACTTTGTGTCATGACTCTCTTTGTACTCAAACATGATTCTTATATAATAAATATAATTTTATTATAAATATTTTACAGAATCATATTATTATATCTAATACCATAAATGGTTTGATTATGTAAATATATTACCCTCTTCTTAATGATCACATATTAAGGTTTCACTTCGGGTATCATTCTCTTTGTTCTTCTCATGTGTCTAAATTTGTTATATCATTGGTCTTTATACTTATATCATAATTAAAAAATTGAAATAATGATATAATTATAATTCATTTCTATTATATTTATATTAAAATAATCTATAGAAAAAATAAGTACAAAATAGAATACATCATTCATTGATATGGTAGGAAATTGGCACGCAAGAACGACGTTTCTATTTTAACTGTCATATTGAAAGAATTTTTGTAACTGAAATATGTATATATATATATATATATGTGTGTGTGTGTGTATAATTAATCTATTAGAATTATAAAATAATATATATCAAATAATTTCACTAAAACCATCCTTAAAACATTTCATGTGGTGTGTGAATGAATCACATCGCTTTGAGGGGGCGGTAATCCACACTTCGTCAATCAAGATTATCATATTAACAACAAATGGAAAGTAAAAAAGAAATGTTTTTCAAAAAAGAATAAAAAAGATTAAATAGATAATTAATATTATATAATATATATAGAGAGATAGTTTCTATCATAATGTCCACCATGATTGGTGGTAAAGGAAAAAATGAACAATCATTATTTTGTGAGGCAGTAGTTTTTCGTGTAGAAAATAGTATGTTCGATATACATTAGATGAAGGTGTATTTAATTATAGGTATAAAACATCATATAAAAACATCCTTTTATATTTAGGATAGTTTTTTTATCATATAATAATGGAATAAATATAGTTTAGGTGGTTGAAAAGGAAAATTAATAAAGGATCCTGAGAGAAGATCTTACATATTAATCGGGTAACTCTTTTTTAATTGTACCAAAAGGCTTCCTTGAGTTTCCTTTTACCCAAGGGAAGGATTTTTTTAGTAAGGGAGGGATGTTGGGTTGACAAATGGACCTGGGTTGTCTAATCTAAAAGGCTCCAGGGCTGTCAATAAATAAGAAGGAGAGGTTCCCTTTTATTAGAGAGAGGATGAACACTTTTGCGAACTCCAAAAATATTAATTTATTATAAAATGAAATTTGATAAAAAAGTAGCTCAAAAGTGAGTTATTTCTAGGATAAGATGAGTATGGTTATAAATCCTCTCATCAAATTAATTTTATAAATGTGTAGGTCACAAAATTAACCATATCTATTGGCTTTAAATCATAGATAGTTAATTTATCTTTTACCGTGAAAAATTGTTTTTTACAGTATAAGGTTAATATAATTACTATAAAATTCCAAATGAAACCTAATTGGGTCATTTATGACATATTTGACACTATAAAAGTAATTTATTTTTATCATATAGTTTAATTAATTTTATAACTTTTAATAAAATTTTATTTATTTTAAAGAATCAATTATGAAAATTTTGATACTATTCAATATTTGTAATTTTTAAAATATTATACTAATATGATAACTTGAAAAAAATACTTCTAATATTCATATAACATATATAAATTATATATAAATTTTGTTAATTTCGTTAATTAAGTAAATTATATTTATTTTAATAATTTTCATATCATTTAATTGATATCTCAATTAACTAAACAATTACTGGATCATTATTATACAAGAATTTAATTAAGTTATTTTTCTCAAGAAATTAGAAATAAATTATCATGATGAATATAAATATCTTGTATTACAAATGAATAATTATAGTATAATTTAAATTACTTATATATATATATTAAAATATTGTTTAGTTGATAAAGTTATAATATGACACATTTAACTATTCTTTAAATAAAATATAATAAATGTCTTAATCTAACAAAAGAGGGTAAAAAAGACCATATATTTTACCTAGGTTTTACTTGGGTGAAAAAACACATGTCTAATGAAATTAAAACCTGTTTTAGGGAAAATGATTGTTATTATAATATTATTCATACCATTAATTACCTTATTTACCTTTAACCACGGTAAATAAAATTGAAAACATATTATTCCCCAAAAATTATTTTTTCCCTATTGGACCACATATTTTATACTGATTAAATCCATTTATTTCCATTTTTTGAAATTTAATTAACAAATGTGGTAAAATTACGTTTGCTGCTAAGCACGCAAATGTTGTTAGAAGGTAGGTAAAATAGACGTTCAAAAGGTCAGTAATTTTTTTTATGTAATTATCTTATAAAAATATTCCAATGAAATAAATTGCATTAATATATGCATTATTTATCTATTATGACATTAAAATGAATTTAAAGTTGAAATACATATTTAAACTAAAAAGTATGTTTAAACTACTCTGAAGTATTTTTCACTATTCATCAAAAAATTGAAACTTTTCACAAAACTACAAAAAATTAACCTTAAGCTAATTTTTATATTTAAAATTAAAAAATAATTTTTATTTTATCAAAATAAATTTCTATGAGTGTCAAAAATTAATTTTTTTATTTTTCCTTGAAGGGCATGAAAATCAGTTCATTTGAAAAAATAGTAGATTTAAACATATAAAGAATTTATAGAAAAATTTATTATTCATTAACAAAACCATTATAACTAATATTTAAAAATTAGATAACACTATTAATATCCCAAATTTAATTTCTATGTTATAACTATATTGTTTAAATATTCATAATCATAAATTGTTGTTTCATAGAGGGTTTGTGTTACATGTAATGAAAGCCAAGTCGGTGTTGTTTGTAGTGCAAGATTCATTTCATGTTTCATAATATATAATCCAAACATAGTGCTATTATAAAATAAAAAAATCGATATTCCGTATTTCATGAAGTGAAAATATAAAAATATTACATTAATTAAAAAATTCACATAATTTTAGTGTCTTATATATATTATATTTGATCATAAAGCCATATATAATAAAAAACCATCATTAATCTTGAAACTTTCTTTTAAATCAAAATCCTTTAATTTTTCATTAGTTATAGTCTTTGTTCAATATGAATAGTTGTTGATAAAATCATTGAATCCATTATAACTTACATCTTTAAATGTCTTCAAGCATACTAATCCTTATTAATAAGGATATGATCTGACTATGTATAATTTGGTTAGCCCCAAAAGTATCTTAAAACACAAAGACTGGACATATCCAAAAAAAATATATAGAATATTCATCAAAAAGACATTATTCATTTCTAAAAATGTATATCAGCTTCATAGTTGATGATAATCAAATATACCTCTTCATATTGTTTGATGTATAGATTTCAATGCCCTCTCTATTTATTCAATTTAAGCAACTTTAAAAAATTTACATTCATGGAATACCATGACCTTGGGGAATTTTTAACCCTTGCACATCCTTCTTTACCCTAGTAACATGTCCTTCAACTTCACTAAACATGAAAACATGGAGTTCCTCAATGTAAAATTCCACATAAAATGCTCTATTACAAATGAAATATTTTACATCCAATTTGAAAGTCTTATTTAAAATTTGGGAAATAATATGATGAAATATCTTAATTGTCCAAAACCAAGAAACTAATAAAATTGTCTCAATAAAATAAATTACATCCATTTGTTATTGACCTTTACATACAAGTCTTTCCTTTATTCCTATAACTTATCCACATTTAACTATTTTGTTATGAAACACAAACATTATTTAGTTGAAATTATTATTTATTTTCCTGTTTTATAACTGCAATGTTTAATTTTTTTATTTAATTTAAATATTAATTATAAGAATAAATCCACTATTGATGCTCCAAATAGTCATTTATAAATCTTGTTTCAATATGAGAAAATTAATAAGTACATTTTACAGTCTTCATTTTTTATTTATTATGTATCTATTTCCCTTATTAACCTATTATTTTTATCCTCCTCTTACTTTATCAGTCTTTATTTAGTTTAAAATGTTCATTGTTCTTCATATGAAATGAAGAAATCTTGTTTTTAAATAGTAGTTATTTTGAATTATTTTTTTCTAAAAATCTATAACTCATTTAAATTTACACTACATCATGATCATCGCTTTTTGAAATTTATTCTGGGTATTTAATTTCATTCATTATGTATTCTAAGCCTTTTACGCCAAGAGTATCTAAAAAAAGTATTTCCACATTGTTGAAACAATGATAACCATTTAAAATTTGAGGAAAACCTAGGAAGCATGAACCAAATACTATCTATTTACATTCTCCATGATTTTCACATTTCACATTGAAATTAAAAGGGATACCAAAAACCAATACGTATTTCAAAAAATGGGTACTTATAAGAAATATAATTTTTTGACTTATCTGTGTTTTCCTGTTATAATAATGTTTTTAATATTATCTATTTCAGAAATAGATTTTGTCCAAATATTTTGAGATTTATATCACTCAATTTACATTAATATTCATCTCTACAAAATATATATTCTTATTTTATGTAACACTATTTTTTTATGTATGGTGATGTTAGTTCATAGGGAATACCATGAATCTCAAGATAATCTTTAAATATTCTACTATTATATTCAACACCATTATCTATCCAAATATTCATCATTGTGAATTTACACTATTTCCCAATGATTCTTCAAAAACTACTAAACATTTTCAGATCCTTTAACATATTCATCCTGAATGATATTCATGTTATACAAGTAAATTTATATAAAAAAGATATAAAATAATTTCCAAAAATGGTATATTTGTACAACATAAATGAAATTTTTTTGAATGAATAATGATTAATGGATGAGATGTTATAATATAATATTTCTAATATTGAGAATTAAATGTAATAACTTATTGATATTTTATTCACATATAATATATATATCTATGTGTTAATTATATTTACATCACAAAAATCCCCCCATAGTTAATATTTCTCTCACTCATTTGGCAAACATGACATAGACAATGATACCACAATATATTTTACACATTTATTATTTTGTATCTTCAGTTTTCAACATCTCCTTCCTAAAAAAGTTAACCATCATTCTTTATCCTCTATTTTGTATATTAACATATTTGAATGTATTAGTTAAGAAAATATATTTTCCAAAAAGTAATTCATTACCTTCATTATTGATCTGTGACACACGTGATAAATAATTCTTCAACCCATCAACATATGAAGTCTTCTTTAACTTTATCTTATCATTTCCAATAATTTTAGATCAAATTAATTTTATTCAAAATGATTTATACTTTTTAATGGTTAAAAATTATTTGTTTTATATTTCAATATCATTTTTGTTCTTTAAACATAATATAATTTGTGAATAATATCCGCTATCTAGAATATTGGGAAATTCTCTCTTTTATGATATAAGTGAAAATTAAAGAAAACAAATTTCTCTTTTATTTTTTTTATTCTATCTACATTGAGTATAATTAACCATGCTCAATTGGAAAGGTATAATGGTGGTAAATATTCCAAAATAATTAACCCAACTTGTCATATATTCAATAATCCTCTCCTCATTGTTGATTAATTTTCACAACCTTTAGTTAGTGTTCTTGGTCTTGAATCTAGTTTTTTTATTTCAATGAGATGAATTCCTATAAATGTAACTATTCAAATCAAAATGTTCTTATAGAATTATTATTAATTAAACTAAACATTTCATTCCATGTTCCCAACACCTCTATAGTGTCAACAACATCCATAAAATATATAATTCCAGTATGAAATATCTCTCTCAAGACTTTGACACATTCTTTTTTCCTTATTTATAGTAGTAATATTAAATATTTTTCATGGAACAAGAATTTTACTGGGAACCCAATGATTTTATCTTCACTATATAAAATTTTGTTTAATTGGTAACAGAAAAATTTGTAAACATATTGACATTCAAATCAGTGTCCCCAAAAATTCATGATTTATAAAAATCATCCTATTTGTCCACAAAAACATCCTTCTGCATCTATTTTGTAAGATAATTTAAGAAAATAAGTCCATGTACAATATCCCCATTTTTATTTAACAATTTATGTTCAATTGAATTTCACCATTTTGTAAGCGTTCAACTTCATTAAAAGTCTGTTTATTTGATATTTATATAACATTATGAGTATATATTTAAATATTGTATTTAGGCTTGTTCACTTCTTATTAAAAATTCTTAAACATCAGTTATTTAGTCTCAAGATTCTTTTCTATAACTTATCTCTCTCTCCTATTTGAAATTTTAATTTATTCTCTCCACAAAATAACATATTTATGGCATCAATATCGTTTTTCTTCCATGAATTGTTTTCTTGAAAATAAAAATCATTATTTCATAATGATTGTATCTATTTTTAAAATTTCAGATATCTATATATAATGTTTATATTTTTAGCAAAACAGCATGAATTATTACATGAAAAAAACACCTATTTCAGTTTCTCCCACACTTTAAACATTTTTACTTTGCAAACTAGTGCATTCTTACTCACTCAAAATTTAAATTAGTAGGTTTTAATTTGAACTACTATATGTCTAAAAATTATAACCATCCTTATGGTTTTCATCATCCTCAAACATTGGTAAACATTTTTTTCTCTTTAGATATGTTCTTACCTTTTCCCTTTAAATAACGCATAGAATTATAAAATATATAGGCATTATTCCTTGAGGAAACTTTTTTTTCATATTCATATTAAGAATCCCATTTATTCATTAAATTTTTTAACATTTACTAGAAAATATATAATATCTAAAAAACATTAAAAATATTTCTGGTATCTTACCTAAAAATATAGATTTTAATATTCTTATAATTTCATAAATTAGTGACAATAGTTTTTTAAAAAAAATTAGCCAAATTTCCTTCATCATATTATTCTTCTTCCTGCAAAAATTATTTCTTATCATTTTCTTATTTCAATTATTTAATGTCGAATTAATTTTTATCCTTTATTTTCATCATGTATACACTTTTCATCCATATTTCATAAGAAATTAGAATTATTTGAAAATCATCAAATGGGAGTGTACCACAATTGTGATCTTTAAGCACTGATTCCTTTATACCAAACCTATCTATAAACAATGAATAGAATATTTTAGACAAAAATTGTATTATCTATGTTCTCCCCAAGATAACTCATATTTCTCAAAATATTAAAAAACATGGTTATTAATTGATCTTTGATTTCATCTTAATTTATTTTTAGATCTTCAAATTTTATACTCTAGTCTTGTTGTTGGGATTTCATCAGCAATTCCATTATAATATGTATATTTTAAAACTTATCCAAAATACAAATTATTATATTTATTCCTTCCAATTTATGAAACAAATTTAAAAAATGAGATGAATAAATGTAATTTGGGGCCTATCCATTATTCTATACATTCTTTTTATTAAATTTTCTCAATATTATATCTTAAGTATGGGATATAAAAAAATTAGTTTTAATCTCTAATATGTAAGAACTAATTGATAGAATATGTAAAATCAACGAATCCTTCCAAAAATTATTCTTTTCCCCAAAAAAGTTTATAATCCAATATATATTCATTAATTTATTATTATAAATCTTCAAGGTATAAATTTAACGACGAAATCTCAATATAGGGAGAACCGTTAAACGAACCAACCCATAGGGGCCACTCATAGATTGATAGTAATCTGAGAGTGGCACCCCAATCCTACCTCTAATAGGATAGGGGATAATAAATTTCTCTAAGTAGGAATATCTCACATTATAGTAAGCTTTATCTAGTAATAACAACACACACACACACATCTCAATACAACAACACAAAGATAATAATAAATTCTAAAATACATAGAGAGAAATAGAATTCATACAATAACCTCTTGGTAAAAATCAATGTAAAAAAAGAATATAATTAGAAAGATAAGGAAATGTATACACCCAAAAAAGGAAAGTATCATACCCTAAAAATACTGATGTGGATGAAAGAGAGATCACAACTTAGGAACTATGGAACTAACCATTGTACATGGTCCCTATCTCTTTGTACAAATAAATTCCATATTCATGGATTCCAATAAGTATTAATCAAGAAATCCATTGTCTTCATAATACATGAAATTTGTATGGAAATACCATATAGGGGTGTGTATATTAATATATATTAGGACTCCATAATCAACATAAAGAGAGTAATAAATAGAAGATAGTTATCTCAACCAACAAGAAAATAGGGGAAGGAAACCCAACACAGATATGCTCAATAATATGAATATCCATTCGAAGAGAGGAATCTTAATCTTTTAATCAAGACAATAGATATTATTATATTTAAAATTTCAATATCTATTTCTATCCTAATGCGAGAATCCTAACAAACCTCACCATAATATAGTGGGGGACCACGCATTACTGGAAGATGCCTTGGTCGAGGGAGTAGTGAGTCCAGTGAATGACCCACTCCCTATCTGATCTAAATGACGGGGGAGTAAAAAAATTTCAATGATAAGAACAACTAATATTTGTGCATAGGGTTACTGAAACTGCCTACAACAAATGATATGGGATTAATTTTTTTACTTCGATAATGTATCTCCTTCATGAGAGTACAGATCTTGACATCCTCTCTAATGATCACCATTGAGTCTCAACATTAAACAATCATCATTGAAGGGGGATATAATTATTTCACATTGATTTATATATAATATTTTGAATCAAAATTTACTATCATGGAATATAAATATTTCTTATATAAATGGTCTTCTCTAGGGCCCAAATTTGGGTCTTGGATTTGGAGAGAAAACATAGATTATCTTGGGAAAATAATATGAAATGATTATCATGGGGACATGGTTTGCATTCCCAAGATAATAGCTTATCAAATATTGATTCATGACAGGGCATAAAAAAATACATGTATATAATATGTTCTTAGAGATACGTTCTTTTTGGGACCACCCAAGGTATTGAGCTTGTACTTTCCTGAACATTACTCTCCTGTCAAGATAACAACATATGATAGGTCCATTTGGGGAAATGATGTGTATGAACACTCATTATCCAATGTGTGTACCCCCTTTAAATAGATTAGCTACCAGGGTAAGGTCACACAATTTCTTGGATTTTCCTCATTTTTGGAGATATTTAACTCATCTATGAATCCATAGCAACCATAGATAACTATCATACACACTATGTTCCCATACAAACTATATAGTTTACTGTTCTTTATTTTGAACTAGAAATTCCATCATCACTATATATCAATAATTATACCACTAATAATTCTGGAGGATTCATCTATGGACACATTCATGAAGTTTACATCATCCAATATTTATTTTTTGTTACTATTGTTCAGAATTTACAATTCTCATTGATCAGTACAGGGCCTATTGATCCTAACATTTTTAATAAGAGTATAAATCCTTAAAAAATAATCCAAGATCCATTATTAAACCTCATAAATTAAGAAAAACATATATAAATTCATGAATCTTAATAAAAATTAGAATGTATAGGATTAATCGGTCATTAGTTAATCTGGAAATAGCCAAATATTTTACCCTAAGGGCCAAAAATTGAGATTGTGAAGAACATATGAGGGCAATGAATAATATAACAATGTGAGATCATCAATGGTCATTACATACCATGTAATCTATCATAATATGAAAAATAGAAGGAAATCAGAATTACTAATGAAAAGTGAATAAAATATAGGTTCAATAGAAAATGATAGTGTATGGGTCCATACCAAGAAAATATAAAAGAAATCCAAAGAAGTAAAACATCGATGTTTGAAAAAACACTAATTGAGTTAAAACTCACAAAATTAAGATTCCAAACTCAATAATAGATTTATTATTGATGAATAATTCATTTTCAACTAATTTTATTGATGAATCCATTATACTCACTATTCATCCCATCAATCCCCATGACCAGAAAATGTGGATCCTGGATTCAAATTTCAGTTGATCATTGAAGATACTTCAAAATTTTGATGTCTCCTATTCCTATCAATCAAATTGGTTAATGTAGATGACAATTGGTATTTTCTATAAATGAGATTATATATGGGTTTTGACTGGGTTAAAAATTAGAAACATATATAATTATTTAAAAAAGTATATTCATTTTAATCCTTCCATGACATTGTATCATCAAAAAACCCAATACTTATAAAACTTATGTTGCATCTAGGGTAAACCTCTGGATATAGATTCAATAGAAGTCCCAAATTTCTTATTAGAGGCTCTAATTAATGGGAAAAGTATTTATTTTCAAACAATGTATGTGAGTGGTTTTTTATACTTTATATTTCTAATATATAAATTTTGTGGTCCTATGACACATGTACCACCATGACAACATTGAATAAAAACATATTTACATATATACATATATATCATAAGTTTTCAAATAAAAAAATGGAATTGTAATAATACCCCACCTTTAAGAATTTTATCCCAAAAAAAACTACTTGAAAAAGGTAGGGTAA
The DNA here is from genome assembly GCA_963277665.1 of Viscum album. Lineage (NCBI taxonomy): Eukaryota > Viridiplantae > Streptophyta > Magnoliopsida > Santalales > Viscaceae > Viscum > Viscum album. Next base: position 529,929,801 of record OY728150.1, read on the forward strand.
TGAACTCAAATATTTCTCTCACCCACACATGAACATTAAAAGAGGTTCCCAAGCTTCCAAGGAATTAACATTTGTAGGATTACTTGCCCACAAAATATTTCCTCTAACCAAACCAAGATTTCCATTGTGTATTCTAAAAATGTGTCTCCATCCTTGATATCTGACTCCCCCTAGTAGATAATTTACAATGGGACATGTGATTATCTCATTAAATGCGACATATGAAAGATTTGATGCACCTAAATCAATTGTGATGTTGAATATTAGTGATAAGAAACCTATAAATACCATTGAATGATCTGAAATAGCCCTATTAACCTAAGGAATGCATTGATACCCAAAAAAACCCACAAAAACCTAATCATGGAGTGTCCTTTAGAAAAAAATGGTCTCCTTTCATGATCTATAATGTTATATGAAATTAGTGTATAAAATATTTCTGTAACTCAGAGCGATCTTTATTCACTCATGGATCTATTGACCTTTCATTTTCATTACCTACACCAACTTTGGTCCGATAAAAATGACTATCCCATCTCTAACTAGCATATCAGTGACCTATAGTATCTCCCAAATTTTTTTAATGGAGATAAATTGATATTTGAGTGATAATTGTTAATATAAGATAAATACAACAATTACAAGTGATACTCCCAACTCTGACCAAAGTCCAACATACACTCCCCCAGTATATCCTTTAAAACATGGTTAGTTTTCACAGTCTATCTATCATTCTAGTTGTGAAAAACCATACTAATCTACAATGAGGCCCAAAATCCATCTATAAACCTATTGACAACTGTGACATAACCCACATATCATAGTAATAAACAATCATCAAGGGTAATCCATGACGTTGAATGAACTAGAACACATATAATCACCCCAAACTCTCAACAAAACTCTTCTCCTTGATATCAATGAAGTTATGTAATTTGAGAAGATATCTGATAACCACCTAGATATCATTGAGGCCTCCCACTGTCCATGGATGCCTCATCATAAAAATCAATAAATATTTAATCTCTCATGTATTTTGATACCTCAAGAGGTCGGGTCAAGCCTCCAGGAATATGATGTTTTATCCTCACCTGCTGACATGTGAGGCATTCAGAAACCAAATATGCAATAATTCAAGTCATACAAGACCTCCAAAAAATCACTAAATATCTATATAGGTTAAATCTACTATAGGATTTACCTCTTATAGGGAGGTATGAAACTTCATCACCACCTTCTCATGAAATATGATCAAAAACACTTTTAGAAAATAGAAAATTATGGAACTCTCCCCACCATCAAAAAAATTGCCTGGTGTATCTTTTAAAGATATTTGGTCTTGAACAAATTCATAATTGATGTCTCTCAAATGAGCTTCTATCACAAGATAAAGAAGTAGTGGTGTCAATACTATTCATTGATGATAAAATATACCACTCTCATCCATTAGGGTCTATAGTAAAGAGACCATCATCTCTAACATCTCAACCACCAAGAGGGACTAGGATTTCCGACTAAGGGAATATCCCACCAATTTCCCCTTACATAGAGTATAGAATATCATTTTAAGGAACTTACCTGAAAATTACATAATAAAAAGATTTATGTAAATGATTTATTCTCTTAATTTTTTAATATTTAATGTTAATAGTTTTATATTATTTTCCCAAAACACTAGTAGTTAGAGCCCATAAAATAAATTTTTATATTCCCTTTTAATTTCTAACTTTTTCCCACATTACAAAACTTTAAATGTTAAACATGGTTTACTTTCTTGTAAAATATTTTCAAGTTATAACGTGACTTATTATTTACTCATAATCATCCTTAAAACCTTTTGAACGACATTTAAAAACATGGAATGATAATGAAAATTGTATTAAGGGATATATAAAAGGAATGAAAGAAACATGTTAGTTATTTTAACAATATGAGATGAAAACAAGGATATTTCCTTTATTATAATATATGTTTTGCTCTAATTTTTAGTAAATATCTCATGAAAAGAGATTTATTTTCCAAATTTTTTCATAATACACTTTATTATAAAACATAAATGAAAAATCATATATTATATATTAGGTTCTTGGGGGTATAAATATATTATACACACACACACACCACAAACAGAGCCTAGAAAGCTAGGACATAGCCCTTGGGTATATACCACCCATTATTATTAATTTACAAGGACCACAAAATTCGTAAAATAAATATGATATTTCATTTTCATTGTCATACTTTGAAAATATTTTATTTTAAACCCATATGTAAATCATTTTCTGATATTGAAATATCCAATTCCATTAAAATAAAAATTTATTAAAAATTTAATAAAATAAAGGGAATTATGGATTTTATTTGTAGAAATCATTGAATCTTCTAAATAAAAGGAAAATATGAAATCACAGTTCTAGTGATAGGAATATTCATTATATTGAAATTGAATATTTCCTTTAACTTTTGTTAAGAAAGCCAAAACTATCTGCAAAATTCAACATTTTGTATACTTTTGAAAGAATATTCTAAGAGACATAAAATTTCCTTCAAAATTATTTTATTTCCACATAAACACATCCATAAATTATTTTTATAATATATATGATGAAGAAAATGATTTTTAAAATAATTTTTTAAAACATTTAAAAATAATGTTTTATGTTATAGTTTCCCCTACCTCGAGCTTTAATGATCACATAAGTTCCTCATCTTATTGAATAATAAAATTATGTTAATTATTAACTTCCATAAGAACCTTTTTAAATTATATTATTTATTTTATTTTATTTATTTCCTTGTTATTAATAATCATTTATGTTCATATAAGTCATTTTGACAACATTGAGATCGTTTTTCCAAAATCACATCGATAGTATGATTATGTTTAAAGAGTTCATTATTCCAAAATATTTTGAATATAAATCATTATATAATTATAGTAGATAAAAAATTATAATTTTAAAACATACTATGAGATATGGTTATGAATAATGATCTATGTTCCAATCATGAAGATGACAAGTTATACATGTGAATGAGTAAAATTTCAATTATTAAAGGATCATAATTAAAAAAAGGTAATTATTATTTTACACTTAAATAATGATAATTCTCTCTTCAATACCATATTATTTCTTTATATAAAAAAATATATATCATCCATGTGATGTCTTGATGGAAAATGAATCACATCACTTTATGGAGGTGGCAGTCCACACCTAAAAACATAAAATGTTATAATTTTTGAATGGATGTAAAGGTATGAAATTAGATAGTATATAATAACTTTTTGACGAAAAATATGTAAAGAATATGATATATTAATATTAATTACATAATTATGACAATCCATGAGAGGAAGTTTAGGAAAAATAATTACATTGGTTAATTAGGTGGTAGTCTGTTATACATACAAACGACCATTTAGTTTCCCATATTTTGGAAGAGGGGATGGATGTAGGCTATGTCAAAAAAAAATTCAGTATATTAAATATATTTATGTTATTATTTCATAATTTTTTAATAAACTTTTATTGATTTATATGAATATATAAAAATAAAACATTCCGTTTAAAGTAATACCTCCTCTTCAATCAACCTCCTTTTCTTTTAAGATTTATTTATTTGTGGATGGTTTTATACCCAAAATATAACCACTATAAGGTAGGATGGGATTTAGTAATGGATTTTGGACCTTATTGTATGAAAAATGGTTCATGAAATGTGAAGAGAACAGAAGAGGGGTTTCCCTTTCACAAGGGAGAGGAGGAGAACTCTTAGAATTCTTTAAATTATTAAATTATTATAAATAAATTTTTACATTAAAAATCAAATAGATTGATATAATTAAAATATTATATGAGTATGGGTAAAAAATATCCCATTAAATACAAATTGGACAAGTCTATTTGATTTTCTCGTCCATATATTTTTGGTTTTACCCTCCTTGAACTCCTTGATTATTTCCTCGATAACAACATTTTTTAATATTAAGGGGTCGTGACAGTTACTATAATGGAAAATTTGATCATAAATGGAACATTGTTGATATTTTAAACCATATATCAATAAATTATATAAATATAGGATTTTTAAAAATTTTAAATCATTTCATAAAATATCATTATTTTCAATTTTAGAAATACATGAAATTATATAAAATATTCGGTATCCAACTCATGTAAAATGGTATAAAAAAATAATGAATTAAATAATAAGTTGGATATGGTATTAATATAATTATCCAATCAAATTTTTAATTTTTTCTATATCATTTTAAACTATATATTTGGGATTAAAAACATGCTTAAACAATTTTAACCTTAACTGTGATAATGAATTTTTTAACATTAAAGGGTATGAATTTTACTTATATAGTGAAAAATGGGTCACAAAGGGCCAATAAAAGAAATTAATTGCAACTTAGCCTCCTTTATTTATTTTTGAGTTTTAAAAAAATTATTAAAATATTATTTAGCCTAAAATAATATTAATGTAAATTTATGAACTATTAATATAATTTGTCATTGGAAACAATTTGAATTAAATGAAAATTTAATTTAAAACTTTAAAAAATATCTAAAATGTTATATTTATCTTAAAAATTCACAAAAAACATTAATTCACCTAAGAAAAAATTATATTTATTGTTTTCAATATAATTTACTTTATTTTTATAATGTTTTCACAAGCATGTATATGTGTTGTGTAATCATTTATGTTAATTATTACAATTCATTTGTTTTAAAAAATCAGCATCATAAATTTAGAAACACCAATATCATTTTAAATAAAATGTTTTCACATTATGTAAATTTACTCACATATATGTCATGAAAAATTATTTAATATTCGTTTTGGACTTTTCGAATTTTTGAGAAGCATTATACAAGCTTTTGTATAATATTCCCCTCATATAACTCAAAAATTCGAAACAATTAGAAAAAATCATAATTTATAAATAATACATACTAAAAAATATATACAAATTCTTTTTCCATCCTCATTATTATCAATAGGAAACCAAATTGTAGTTTACTAATATTGAACAAACATTATGTCATCACTGAAAATTAGTTTCATATTTATCTAGAAATAAATTATAAATTATATATTTTAAAATATTTTAAAATTATTTTAATGATATATTATTATAAATCATTTATTAGTTAATTTTAATAAAATGTTATATCACATTTATGTATTGGAGATATTATAAAATATATTGTATTCCATAAATCATGTATATTTTTTGCTATACAAATTCATCAAAGAAATTTAAAAAGTTTATACAAGGATAAATTTTACATTAAAAATAAAAAAATAAATTCCATTTAATAAAATTTAATTCTTTTAATTGACAAAATTTACATGTAATAAGAATTAATACTATATAGTGAATTGTTTTTTTTACAAAAAATCTTTTTTATGCTAAAACAATTAACTAATATCAAAATAATATGTTCTTTTGATTAAAATGTAATTAATTAGTTTATATATAAGTAATAATGTCCTATATTATTTTAATATTAAATTTAAATAACAATGGAACTTTTAATGGAATGAAAAGTTAGTTTTACTAAAAAACATACAAAATTGTATTTTCACTATTCAGTTAAAAAACAATCTTTTCAAAAAATCCAAAAATTTCCTCATAACATAATTTTTATATAATGATTTAAAAAATTTACTATGTTAATAGAATAAATTATATAAAAGTGCAATGAATTTAATTATATTATTTTCAGAAAAATATTTAATAAAAATAATTTTTAATGAAGACATATTTTTGAAACACATATAACATTACTGAATTTCAGTACACACTTATTAAGAATTTGTTAATGTATTTGTATTGATTAAAACATTTATATATTTATATATATCATAATGTTTTTAATCTTATACATAACCTATATTTCAACTGTTATGTGATAATAATCTTATTTAAATAATTACATTTCATTGTATGTTTAATATCAGCGTTGTACATCTTGTATATTATAAAACATAATGTTTATTTTAAAATATTAGGATATGAAATTATGCCCCTATAATATATTTAATCCGTTAAATTTTATTTTGACCATGTTAAAAAAAGATTTGACATTTTGAAATACCTTCATTGAAATCAGACATTATAAAAAGGGTTAATAAAACATCCTCTAGAATAGAGGGAAAGGGAAGTGTGAAAGTCAACTGGAATGACACATAACTATGTTTCCAAATAGACAAACATTAATGGGATGTAAATACATATACATTGATGAAAGTCATAATTTCTAAATATTTATGTAGTGTGGAAGAGATTATTGATCAAAAGAAATTGAATAATCATGAGAAATTCAATTAATATAAATATCCATAAATCAATGTGGTTTCAAAAATACAATTAATTATTTGTAAATGGAGGAATTATGAAAAATATTTTCTTTAATATTATTTTCCTTATGCTGAGGAATTACATTACCATCCATACTATTAGTAAAATGAAATATTCTTATTTGACAAGTATATTATCATCCATTAGTTAATTACCACCACAATCTCATTTTTTTCTAAAAATATTAAGTATTAAATTGAAATTTTTTATACCTCAATCACCAAATTCATCTTCTAACATATCATATATTTCCAATAATGTTAACAAGATATTCCTCCTATCATTATAAATTAACAAAACCCAAAATGGATACCAAAAGTTATGATAATTCCCAATTTGAATAAACATTCATATTAAAAAAAGATTAATCACCAAAGCCTTAACATTTGCACCCAAATTTCATATTAGATCATTTGGTAAATAACAAACATTAAAATTATTCGAAATTTTCCGCACCAAGTCAATGAAATTATAGTCAGAAGGATTTTATCACATATTCTTCCAAGAATAGTTTAATATTTATCCCTAATTAGGATTAGTCACTCATAAATTCATATACACATAAATTTATCATCTTTAATCATATAATAAAAAAGCTATAAAGTTCCATAAATAACATGAATCACCAAAAACCGACATTAAAAACATATATTCTTATAAATGATAACACAATCATGTTTCCTCAAATAAAATTCCCTAATATTATATAATTTCCCAAAAAAATATCACGATCTTATTCACAAATAAAATTAATTAATTAATAACAATATAACTTTTCAATCCCATTTTTATCTATATAATAAAACATACGTTACCAAATTATAATAACCCGTAATTACCTTATTATAAAATATTATAAAAAACCATATTTTTATCAAAAAAAATTAACTTATTCATAAAAAATGTAAATGAGTTATTCCAAAAATAATAATTTATGTTTAACTAATTGGTTGTATATACCTCAACCTAAAAAAAATATCCCAAAATATCATTAATCACTTTAAAATTCCTCTACTTAAAACTAAAATCGGGGGTCTTTAGGAATTTGATCTTATTAAAAAATTATGCTTAAGAACCCATAATGGTATCCATAAATCATAAAAAACACACACACAAAAATACCCTAATATCCGACATTGTTGAGAACTTTTATCTGAATCTAATTATTAGTACCTAAAATTAAAAATTATTTAATCCTTAGTCATAATTAAAAAATCATTATCTTACAATTGAGGAAAATTTTAGTTTATAGATTTAGTGAAATAGGTAATAAAATTTTCACAACCAACCCATGTAGGACATTATGAAAACTCCCACTCTGTATCGATTTTCCAACACCATAAATTTAAAGTTAAAAATATTTTCTTTTCATGATAAATATTTACATTTTCATATTGAATTCTTATTTATTCAAAATCATACTTAAAACTAATTAAAATTGTTTTTAAATTTTTGGATTACAATAAAAATATTAGTAAGGTATATATAAAAATTAATAAATGAATATTTTAATTTTTAAATTCACAACTTCAAAAAATAGTGTTTCAATTTAACAAAATAAACTTCTGGATCAAATAATAATTTATTAATAATTAAATCATATTTAATTCTATTTTTTCTATATTTTTTAATAAAGCTTAATGGTATAATCATAATCATGTAAATTTATTTGAAAACATGAGTACCCATGAATATTTTTAAAAAAACATACATTTTTACCAAAAATACCATAATCATTACTTTAATAAAAAATATATTTATGTTACCTTTTGAAATGAACTTATTTATATGAAAAATGATAATAAATCATAGAACATTCTTATAGGTTCCTTGGTAAATAATCTAAATATAAATATTACAATAACCATTACAATTTTAATAACCATTACAATCAAATTCCAATATAATTATCTAGAGAACATAATCCTTAACCTATGTATTGGAGTGCTATTTCATGCTCACCAATCATCGTAATCTATATTGGGGAACACCCATCATCTTAAAAGTTTTATATGGATAAAAAAAACAAGAAATTAATAAAATCATACATTTCCATATTGAAAATCATAAAAATATTCTTTAAAACCACAAAATAAAGCATTTTTGGATATTTATATATCCATTTTCTTTATACCCTAATTTTCAGTGCTGAAATTCCATGACAAAATGGAATGATGGATTTTCATTTATAAAATCATGTAATATTGTATGTAAAACAAAAAATGAAATATTTTTTATGGTTGGGGGAAAATCCATTGAAAATATATACAATGAAAGAAAAAATTGATTTTTTCCTTTTTAGAGAAAGTGAAAACACTATGTTAAAAAGTTTTTTTAAACCTATGAAAGTGATTAAAAAGAGATATAAAATTTCTTAATATATTTTTTTATATCCCTATAAATACATCCATAAAATATATTTTTATAATTTTTAAATTGAATACAAACATTTATAAAATAATTGTTTAAAATATGAAAAAATTAGGTTTTATGTTAAAGTGTCCCATACCAGGATTCAGACTCATGCCACATAGTACTAATTTTCTGTAACAATAAACACTTGTTAATTATTTAATTTATTTAGATCATTATTCTTGTTTTTTATTCAATTTATCTTATTTAATCCATTAATACACCTATGCATTAAAGTTCATATCAGACGATTTGATGAAATTCATCTCATATGTCCAAATTGACATTAGTTATTTGAAATCGATCAAAGAGGTAATAATTCAATAGTCTATCTAATTATAATCATGAAATAAATAAAATGTTTATATATCTATTATAATTTTAAAACCAACTATTAAGTATAGTTATGTAAAATGAACTATGTTATAATCATGGAGATGGTAAGTCGTACGTACACATAAATATAGTTTCCAATTTTCAAAAATCTATATGGAAAGAAGATTAGTAAAATTATATCTTTACATAATGGTAATAATTTCATTTATACAATTTTACTTATTTAAATAATATTATATATATCATCTATGTGATATGGTTATGGAGAATGTATCATATCGTTTCAGGAATGTGGTAGTCCACATATACAAAGAAAGGAATATTGACATACAACTAGGTGAATCCCTACAACGCAATCCCTAATCCTCACAAGATCAGGTATGATTGAGTCTCTAATCAATAGATCGATTGAATCATAGTGTCCTTTGATCTTGAATGGGGGCATTATTTCAAATTTATCCATCATGAAATGATTGAAGAAAAAACCCATGCAGAAGAGAATCCAAACTAAGATTCGTATGAAAAATTTAAATAAATTTCATTTCTCTAAGTGCTCAAGGGATCAGATCTACTCATTATATCTTTATTTAAACCTTCCATGTTCAATAATATGAATGATAGAGGATTTTCAATAGAGGATGACCCTGAGGCACTTCAACAGCACACCCAAATGTGTTAGTTATCTATTATAGATCACATTTCTTACTTAAAAGGTGATAAACCTTGGTCATATGTGGATATAATACCCCATATTTCTCACTACATGGGATTTTTATACTGGAAACTTTTCTCTCTAGGTAAATTCTATTTTCATATTTTTCTTGCCTCTCAGGATGAAGTAGACTGGATTTGGAAGATGGGAATTATTCAACTCAAACCTGGATGATTGAATATCTTTCAATGAGATTTATCTTTTAACCAAAACACTCATTAGAAGACCATGGAACGTATTTTTCTTAGATTTCATAACCTCAACTGATTTTTCTAGAACCCAAATATTCTAAATGATATATACTCTTTCATTGGAACTCCCCTCTAGATTGACCAAAATACATTACTGGGATAATTTGGTCTATTTTCTTGAGTTTGGCAGAATTTAATCTGGAATCGAAGCTATCAAAAATTATCTCTTTTAATTAAAATGAATATAGGATTATGGTGATGTTTGAATATGAGCATAAGCCTCCATTATTTGAGTATTTTAAAATCACTGTCCATTTAATATTAAAATATAGAGTGTAAAAGAAAGTGGTCACTCAACCAAATGCCACTAATTCGACTAAATACATGAAACAAAACAATGATAAGGGACCTTCCTTTGATAAGTTTAAACCCTCTACGAAGAAAAATGAAAAATTAGATTCAAAATAAAAGAATTTGAACCCAATTGGGGATGAAGTAGGAAAATCATGGGATATATTAGTGGAAGAACATAAAAATGAATATGAAGAGAAATGTATAATTGAGGAAATTGAAGCAACTATAATTGGGGACTTGAAACATCACAAAATTGAACCTAAAACTGTGATTTCAAAGTCAAATATGGAGCCCCATAGCACTCCCAAGCAAGCTGTTGACCCTCAAGGGGTACCTACTGAAGAAAAAGAATGTAATTATCAAATCCCATTGGTGAATTGGGTGACCTAAATTATGTCCTCCCAATGATTACATCGAGTAGAGAATATGACCCTTTTATTGACACAAATCCCCCTGATATTCGCTGTATTGAGAACAAAAACATGCATGCTGCTAATCAGGGGATTGTTATCAAAATGATGACCAAACTGGACAAAAATTCTATTTCTTTTGATAAGTTTTTCACACCCATTAATTTGAAGTCATGTGTTGAAAATGGAACACAGCAGCCAAATACTATATATACCAAAAAGGAAACACACTTATTTTCAATATCCGATGCTAATATATCTAATATTGTCCTATTTAACCAAAATCTGAATATTTTGACTGAATGTAATAGTAACCTAGTTTCTACGATAGATATCAAGAAGGCCACACACTGCATTTAATTTTTTGATGCTTCTATGTCTAATACTGACCATCCTATCATGAATGAGCAACGAGTGACTGAAAACAAAAGTAATATTCTTTCTCTTTTAAGTACATAAATGTGTGACCTAATCTCTACAGATAATAGTTAAGTTACTACTAACATTTTCATTATTTCTCCTTTTTGTAATAATTAAAAGAAATCTAGCCTGAACAAGGCTTTAAACCCAAGATGATCTTCCAAAAAAGGGATCTTGAAACAAGAGAAAAGGGGGATCCAACCCCAAAAAATGTTTTAATGAATATTTTCTTTGGGAGTTGTCAAGGTATAGAAAACTATAACTTATTTTTTGTCCTAAAAATATTTATCAATACGCATCATCCTATTTTTTTGGAAATTATTGAACCAAAAATCACTTTTGCCTCTCAATCTTTTCAACTATTCTAATATGGTTATAATTTTTTAGGAGCATGTAAAGATGGATAATCAATTGAAACTATATGGATATTTACTCATTCTTATTTACATAATGATAATATTTTTAACATTTCTGATTATTCCTTTAAATGTGATTTCATATTTCATTACACACATATTTACTATTCATTTATCTATGCTAATATGATATACCAAGACAAGAGACCCCTTTGGAATGATCTTTCATACCTTAAAAATAATATTCAGGACCCTTGGTTTGTGGTTGGTGACTCTAATTCCATCCTTTCCCCATGTAGGAAAATGGAACCATCACACTCCACAATTTCTTCAATGGAATTAAAAGAATATATTGAGGAAAATAATATGATTAAAATTAATCTCATTGGTGGAAAGTTTATATTATATATACAACATTAAAATAGGGTGATTTCTAGATAATTTTATAGATCTATCACAAAAGTTTCAGCCCTTGATAAATGGGACAACATCTCTAGCATCTCCCTTCGTAAACAGAATTATAACCACCTTCAAATCCGGGTCAATTTTCCTTCAATAACACTAAGCCTATTTTATCTTTTATATTTAACATAGCATGGTCTTCAGATTCTCATTGTGATATCATTGTATAAAATTTGTGTTATTTCATGTATAATTACAATGATACTTTTTCTAGTACCATCAAATTACAAAAATTAGAACATGTTCTTATGGATTTATGTAGATCCAAATCTAAGAAATTTGACAACAAAATCCTTCTTTTATAAAAGGAACTAACCCAATTGTAAAAAACCACAACTTTTACTTTTTTTATTCTAATCCACAACATGAAATCAATATTACTATGAAACTTGTTTCCTTTCTCACATTCAAGGATAAAATCTGAAAAAAAAAATAAAAACTAAATGGTTCACTGACGGTGATAGAAATATTAAATTATATAATTCTAATCAAAGAACTAAAATATTGTGTTTCCTATATCCTTATTTCAAGAAGGAGACTACCTCATTGATACCTAAGATGTTATTTCCAATCATGTCATTACATACTTTGAAAATATTTTCAATGGGGTGACATAAATAAAGACCTTTTACTTGATGTCATTTTGATGGTGGTGAATAAAGAGGAAAACACCTTTATCAATAGTATTCCCCTTGACCAACAGATTATAGACACTGTATTTAGATTAAATCCTAATAGTGCTTTGAGAGATGATGGTTTCAATATTGGATTCTATCAGCAATTTTGGGATGTTATTCAAGCCGATGTTAGCTTATTAGATATGAATTTATTTTCTAAGGGTATGCTCCCTCATGGGATAAACTCTAAATTCATATCTGTAATCCCTAATGTGGAGAATGATTCAAAGATTCTTCTCTTTAGACCCATTTACCTTATTAATATTCTTTATAATATCATCAGCAAGATTCTTACCAATATACTTTCTTTTTTCATCCCGAAAATTGTCTCTTGGAACCTATTTGGGTTTTTTAAAAGAATATCCATCCATGATAGTATTATATTGTATTTATAATTCACTAATTTTTTAAATAATTCTAGTAGGGGTGGAAATATTCCCATAAAACTATAAATTTAATAAAATATTTTTATACCCTGGATTAGAGTTTTATTTTCAAAGTTCTGCCTAATTTTGGGTTTAATTTATCTTTCATTAGTAAATTTAAAATGATTCTCAATTAATCCTGCATTCTAATCCTTATTAATGGCTCTCCTATGGGTTAATTTCAATTCACTAAATTTGTCTTACATAGTGACCCCCATCTTCTATTCCTTTCTCAATTACTGAAGATTACTAAAGTAGATTACTCACTCATCCTGTGGATCAGAACAAGAATAAACTGATTTATTCTTCTAGGAATTTTAATGCTCTAATACATCTCTTATATGATGATGGAATCATCCTTTTTTAAAAGGTGATAAATGAGATTTCAGTAATCTCAAATGTTCCCTTTCTCAATATGAAGATATTTCTATGAAAGCCATCAGTTGGAAAAAATAATACATATTTTTTGGGAAAAGGTTTCCCAATGACATAAAATACAACATTATCAATGTTTTAGGCATTAAAGAACGATCTAGTCCATTAACTTATCTCGGCATGACTTCCTTTTGTGTTGGACCCATGTCTAGTTACTTTTATACTATGGTTGACCATATCTCCACCAACTCACATCATGGAAAGGTAAATCTGTCTCTATGGTTAGCAGGATCTATCTTTTCAAATCTACGATTGTCTCTAAAATGGTCTACTCTATGATGGTTTATAATTAGCCAATCGGTCTTCTAAAAATTGAATGTTTCCATAAAACAATTTGTCTACAATTGAATCATGCATGATAGAAAATGGGTGACTATTCCCTAGTTTAACTATTTCAAGACTTTGGATTAAGGTTTTCTCCACATAAAAAATATCAAATTCTTTAATTATTCCGTACAATCCAGTCTCACTTGGAACATTCTTCATAGTAACTCTAATTCCATTGATTTCCTCAAAAACCAGTATCATGATAAATAAATGAAATGAAACATAAATTATATGAGCTCTTCTATATGGCCTTCAATTAAGAATTCCTTTTCCAAAATCATGTATAACTCCATATGGATGGTGAAAAAAGAATTTTCCTTGAACATCTGGCTTGACATCTGGTCTAGTGCTCCTCTCTTTACAATGGTTTCCCCCATTCAACCACCTGATCACATTAATAATAATATTTAATATATTCTATGCTCTCAAAGATTTAACTTTACTGAAAATATTAATGAGGTCATTTATAAGTACCCCTTTTCCAACACTAGCGATATTTTAATTTGGTAACCTGCTCATAATAGCATTCTTGTCTCAAACTTTTTTTTATACAAACTCTTAGTAATTCTGAAAATAACCCAATATCACTAAATAAATTTGTTAAATTATGAATAAATCCCTCTAGATTCATGCTTGTTTGGTGTATTGTGCATAAAAAGGTTCCCCCTAACACTAGCCATCAATATTTTGAGATTCAACATTTCACTAAATTTCATCCGTGTAATCAACATCATTAAGAAATTAACCACATGTTTCTATCATGGGCTATATCCACTTCTCTTTGGAATTATGTCTTTGATATTTTTTAGTGTAGATTCTTACCTGATGACTTAATCAAATCTTTACTCCAACGTTGTGTGGATATGATGACCTCTCATGAAATTAAGAATCTCTTCATAAATACCATAGCTGAGCATATCTAGGTAATTTTGTATGATAAAAATGCTCATATTCATAACAAATACTCATTTATACTTAATGAATGAAAAATGAAAATCCTCATTGCAATTAGAAAAGCTGCCTCGATTAAGAAGGGTCTTTTCAAAAACACAGATAGTGACTTTGGGATTCTACGTCATATATGGGTAAAGGGTATCTATCCCCAACCTAGACCCACTGTAAATGTTTTCTAGAAATATCCACCCACAGGATGGATTAAATTCAATGTTGATGGTGCTTCTAATGGAAAACTGGGTCCCTCGAATTGTGGAGAAATCTACAGAAACCACTCTATGCGGACTCTACGTTGCTTCTATGGTAGATTTAGAGTCCCCTCATCCTTGGAAAATTAAATGATGGGAGTGATTTACGCTATTTATTGTGTGAAGTAACTTCTCTAGAACAATATTTGGATCTAATCCGATTCGATGACCATTGTGCAAGCTCTTTGGAATGGTGTAGTTCACCTTTCATGGTCGCTTACTTCACGTTGGATGAGCTATCTACATTTTCTTATGGATATCATATATATTGTCACACATACCTTTTGTGAAGCGAGAAATGTTGTAGATGAACTTCATATTATATTATTAAATAATTACATAACATGTTTGAAAATAACATCTATTTATTTACTTTATCTTTATGATGGGTATTTTAAATAAATCCATCTTTCAAACTCATGTAATCATTTTCTTTAATAAATTTCATATTTTCATCTTTGAAAAAAACACCAATTTAATAAAAGATGTATGCACAAAAAAGAAACCTCATTTTTAAATAGATGGAAAGGTAAAAAGAAATATGATATATTTTAATTTAAAAATGACAAATTTTTCAATCATATAATAAATTATTATTAAGTATATAATAATAACTATCCATTATATGTGTTGATGGTAACTGATTTACATAGGTTCGCAAAGCTGTTGTCCTCCGTACACATGAATGGTGGTTTCATCACCCATTTTATGTAATAAAAGATACAAATATCGTATTTAATTAACATAATAACATTTTAGTATATTTAAGATACTAATGTAACTATTTCAGTATGATTTAACAAAATTTTACTTATTTATTAGAATAAATAAAACTAAAACATTTTGTTTGAAGCTATATATCTTCTTTAGATATCATCCTTTGTTGTATACCTTAATCTCTCAAAAGTTTGTGTACTTTAAAAAATAGTACCACTATAATTTAGAGAGGTATTTTAGGAATCTATTTAGGTAGGTATTGGATAAAGAAAAAAGTCCATAATTTTTTTTAAAAAAGAACATTATATACCCTTTGTTAAGTTAGGGTAGGGGAACTCATAGAATTACTCAATGTATTATATTAATATAAATTAATTTTAAATTCAGATGGCTCTAAACTGATATAATTGGAATCTCATATGAGAATGAGTCTAAATACTCTCATCAAATAAATGTTGGAAATGATAAGGTGGTCTTTTTATCTGCATCTTTTGTTATAACCCTCTATTTACCCTTCTGATAATTACCATAATAAGAAAAAAATTACTCTTTAACGGTCATAATAGTTTATATAAAAGGAAAATTGGACCCTAATTGGATTATGGTTGATATTTTAAACCATATACAATCATGTGGATAAATATAGGATTTTGAGGAATTTTAAATAATTAAATATAATTTGTTTATTATAAAATATCATTATTTGTATAATAATGTGGATTTCATTGAAAACATAAATCCCATGAAATACATTTTATTAAAACATACTTTTTTGCACAAAAAAGAGCATAACCATTTCATTAAAAAAATATTTAGTCTAAATATTGAAATAAAATTATTTTCATTATAACTAACAAGAAAGCATAGAAAATTCATATAGATGAATTGGGAAATAATCTTTGTAGAATTATTAAAATAACCCTTTTAATTGGAAAAACTATTACTATTAACTTATAACATAATTATCTAGAAAACATATTCCTTACCCAATGCACTGGAGAGTTGTAAAAGTCTCACTTATCATCATGAGTTATATCGAGGCTCAACCATTATCATAGGAAATTTTTTATTACCATAACAGGAATGAAATACATAAAAGCATGAATTTCTATAAACAAACTCTTAAATATATTCTTTAAAACCCATAAGTAAAACATTTTATGATTTTGATATATCCCTTTAATTTAAAATATTATTTATAAAAATAAAATTCTTAGAAGAAAAGTAATGAGGGATATTCTTTAATGAAATCATAGAATCTTGTAAATATAAAAAATAAAATCACGGTTTCAACTATGAGAAAATATATTAACACCGTATATGTTAAAATAGAACATTCCATTTAAAAAAATCAAAACCTTTCATAAAATATTACTTTGTATAGAATTTTAAATAAATTTAAAAGAGACATAAAATTTTGGTTATAACTATTTTATTTTCAAATAAATACATCCATAAAATAATTTTTCTAATATGTACTTGAACCAAAAATATATAGAATTTAATTATTTAAAATATTTTTGAAATGAGGTTTTATGTTAATGCGTCTCGTACTTTAGTTCTAACACATCACGCACTTTAGTTATTATCCTGAATAATAATGTTATGTTAATTATTTATTTGATTAACAATATTTTTAACAATTATTATTCCTTTAAATGTAGTTATTTCCTCGTTATACCTAATCGTTTAATTTAATATCAGAAGTTTTAAAGACATTTATCTCATATGTTCAAAATTACATTGGATGTTTGTCTATCGTTAAAGAGGTCATTTTTAGATCATATATATAATAATAATAATGTTAAAATTATCATTTTTATAAATTGGTTATTATTTTAAAAATAACTATGAATGATGGTTAGGAATGGTTATCTGTGATACAGTCATGGAGATGTTATGTCATATGAATGCATGTGTAACGTTTCTAATTTTCATTGATCATGATTTAAAGAAAGTAAGTATTATATTATATTTCAATAATGAACAATATATCAAAAATATATTTTTTTTCTTTGAATAAATTTTTATATAAAATCCATGTGATGTGGTGATGGAAAATGAATCACATCGCTTCATGGAGGTCGTAGTCCACAAGTATGGATGGAAAATGCTATCATTTTTCAATGCAAAGAAATCTAGAGAAATAGCTTATATATAATAATTTTATAATCATTAATATTTCATTAATATCATATATTAACATTAATTCCATCATTATAACCTTCAGTGAGTGGAGGTGATGGAAAACAAATTACATTTGTTTGTGGGGATGTATTCCATTGTATAGACAAAAGATATTTTCATTTCCAATTTTCAAAAATATGTGATGGATATAGGTTATTTAATTAATATAGAAGTATTTATTTATTTTTATGCTACATATTTTATTAATTTCTAATGGTTTAAGAGGAATATATTGAGAAATAAGGAGAAATAAAACTAAAACATTTTGTTAAAAGAAAAACCTCTTCTTCAGATAAAATCTTATTCTTTATATATTATGCCCTAAATGGTTGGTTTTATACAAGAAATAGTACATATAGAATGTCTGTAGAGATGATATTAAGGTATCTGGGTAGGTATTTACTAAACAAAATTGTTCTTTAGCTGTGAAGAAAAGATAAAAGGTGGAACACTTTTATATATAAAGGGAGACACACTCATAGAATTCATTAAGGTATTAAATAAATATAAATTAATGTTTATAATAAAAAAATGATATAGATTTAATATAAGATGAATATGTGGCTATATACTCTTATACAATAAAAATTGGATAAACATATGTGATTTTTTTCATCCTTATATGTTCTGGTTTAACCATCTGTTAACTCCATTAATGATTTTCCCAATAAAAAATCTTTTTACTCTTTAAGGGCGATGACAGTAACTATGAAATGAAATTGTAACATAAAATTACCGTGGTTGATATTTTAATAAATATACCAATCAATTATATAAATATATATATTTTTTTAATTTTAAATAATTTAATTAATTATTTATTTATTAAAAAATATCAATATTGTTATTTCTTGGAAATACATGAAACACTGTAATATATCTTGTGTGTAGCTCATATAAAATGGTTCCAAAACAATATTAATTCGTATATACGGATAAAATGGTCTTAATATAATTAGAAAATAAAAAATTTATTAATTTTTTATATCATTTTAAACATTAGCTTTTTGATTAGCCCCTTGGTTAACCAATTTAAAATTTAACCACGGTAATGACTTTTTCAGTATTAAAGGGCTATAATTTTACATATAAAATGGAAACTGGCTCATAAACTATTAAAAGATGAAATTATAGATATTTGTCATCATAGTTTCATTTTCAGTATTTTTTATTATTTTTATATATTTTAATAAAATTTTATTTAACAATAAATACCATTAATGTCATTTTTAGAACTATTAAAACATTTTGAAATAAAAAACATTACAAAAATTGTATTATAAAATAAAAATTTAAAAACACTATAATAGGTTATATTTATGTATAAAAAATCGGCATATTAACTAATCCATAAATAGTATTTTTTGTGTTTTTAAAATAACATAGTTGATTTTTCTAGTGCTTGGACGAGAACAATACTAGTGTGGCATAATTCTTTTTGGAATGACTTGAATTTATAAAAGTCAAAAATAAATTACCTTCATAAAAATAAATTTATTAAACTCAAGATAACATTTATATTCATTTTTTATGAATTTACTCATATATATTTTAAGACAACTAATTTAATATTTTATTTGGACTTCTCTAGCCTTTCTCAAATATAAAACAAACAATTGGATAATATTATTATTTTATAACTCAAAAATTAGAAAATATGGTTTTAAATAATCATTTATAAGTAATATTAACAAAATAAGTCCTCAAAAGTTTTTATCCTTCTCCATTATTATCATTATGGCCCCAAATTTGACTTTTCCAATGTCTCATTAGCAATAAACTGGCACTGAAAATGATTTTCATAATTATCATAAAATCAAATGAAATTTATATATTTTGAAATAATTTAATATTTTTTATGTAATTATCATAAATAATTTATTCTATAATGTTAATAAATTTCTGTAACACATTGATTTCTTTTTGATATCATAAAAGATACCATATTTCATAAAACTATATTTTTTACTATACATCAAATACATAACAATTTTAGAAAAATATAAAAAAATAATACTAGGACAAAATTTCCATGATGATTTAAAAAAGAATCAATTTCATAAAATTTAATTCCTAAGTGAATGAAAATACTTTAAATAAAAATATGCAAAATGAAATGTTTTTTATAAGAAAATCTCTTTTAGACCAAAAAATGATCTTATACCAAAATCTAGAATAATGATGGTTCAAATGTAATTTATTACATTATATCTAATCAAGGAATAAATATTATAATTTAATAATATATTCATGTCATAATATAAATTTTAATGAATCTATATGATAATTTTACAAATGAGGACAATGAAACACAATTTTCACTAATCACCGAAAAATCTATATTTTTGAAAAATACAAAAATATCATCCTAAGAAAAATTTTATATGACAATTTTTAAAAATATATTACATTAAAAAATAAAATTTATAAATTTATAAGAAACAAATTATATAATTTGACCATAATAATTAATAAATATTATTTTTAAAGAAATCATATATTTGAAGAATTAAATAACAATACTAAAAATTGAGTGCTTATTTTCTAATAATCAATCATTAAAAATGTATCGTTTAATACCTTTATATATATTTCATAATATAATTAATCTTATTAAAACCTTCCAATTCTATGTTATGGTTATGACATTCATATTTAACTAATAGTATTTCATGGTTCATTTATGCCTGGTGTTGTGAATTTTGTATTCTATAAAACATTGTGTTTCTTTTAAAATATAGAGATATGAAAAATACATCAAAACAATCTTCACATAGAAGGGCATATTCCCTAAAATTGAGATGACATTGCCTTTATAACCTGTAAACTTACACAACTAAGTACAAAGCAGGATATAAGCACAAAGTAAAACAATTTCATAAACATGGTGTGTACAGAAAGAAAAAGGGGCTAGAATACAAACCCAATTGAAAAGTACAAGTAAATAAAAAAGTACAAGTAAACTGAAAGTACAAGTAAAACTGAAAACAACTCCAGTGAACACCCACCAAGGATCCTACCTGAAGGGTAGGTACAAATCTCAAATGGTCGTCTCTGCGATACACCTTGTCTAATGCCCACCTCGAGCTACCTCCAGTCCTGGTACTCTCATCCTCATCTAGCACTATCTGTCATCTATAGAAGACCCAATAAGGTGCAGGAGTAGCCCATGCAGGGGTGAGTATAAAGATATACAGAAGGGACCTCGAGACCCTCAAAGGTCTCACCAAATCCACAAAGGATAAACAAAAAATCCTTAAAACTATAGTCAACCCTACTTAAGTATATGCCCACACATATACCTATGTTGTCGAGTATACCCATTTCAATCCTGAGGAAACACATGGCTCAACTCAAAGCCCAAAACCCAACTTTTCTACAATGAAGGGAATACTATGAAGGTGAGTACCATAAAGTTATTGACATGTAGGTAACGCCACACTGAAAAATACATCAAAAGAATCTTCACATAGAAGTGTACCACAAAAATAAGGACTCAAATCACACCAGGTATAACTTAGGTACAAAAATAAATATTATTAGATGTAACCACTAAATCATCTTACTCTATTGAGACGCAGACCCACGTAGGATCCTAAATCATCAGACCCATGTAGGATCCTAGTACAGAAAACTTACGTAGGATCCTAGAGTAGTCGCATGTGAATTCCTAGAGAAAATCCATGTCAGATTCTCAAACATAGACCCTCATAGGATCCCAAGGCACATACCCACATACGATCCCTTATTCATGTTATATCCAATTATAGGTTTCTTGAACTAAGCTCACTTGATTTCGGGAGGGCTCGCGCCACAAGCCATAGGTCAATACTCCAACTGTCATGAAGTCCAACAAAGAATTATCCCAAAGGACCTCCACGTAATAGGGTTCTCAACGCAATAGACGGTGCCTCAATCAGATGCTCGGTATGTATGTTATTGTCCTTTTAGTCCCAAGGGCCTGGTTGGATTCGTGTTCGATCCTACCTGGTCATACACAAACATTATCCAAAACTCATGTGCGGTATACCAAAAGGACCGCCTCAATCCACGGTTTTCGGCTCCACAGATGGTTCAGCAGATGTATACTTGTATCTCAGGTTATTGCAAAAAGAGTCGAAAGGGGTTGAAGCTAGTCCAATTCCAGTCTCACCCAGTCAAACCGACCGGGTTCGGGTAGAACTGGCCTGCTGGGTTTGGCCTGGCCCGCTGGACAGCACTTGCTGGGGGCCCCACGCTGGGAAGCCCTTTGTACGGCCCATGATTGGTGGCCCGCTAGCCCGCGACTGGGTGGCCCTGCGGTGGGGTCCGCCCTAGCTGCCACCCAACGGGGAGGTTCCCCCTGGGTACCCAGAACAACAAAGTCGTTCAGATTCGGTGGCCGATCGGCCAGCTCCAAGTGGCACCGACCATTGGCACGTGCGACCCGGGGTCCCGCTTGGCTCCCCGGCTGGCCGGACGACCAGACCTTCTCCACGACACGGTCATGCTCCACGCCACCCCTAGCCACCGGCAGCGAGCCAGATGCCCTCCCTTCGTCATTGTGGCCTCATGTCGTGGATTCTATGTGCCCGGCTGCGCTGACTCACACCGCCACCCCCTTCACGCAGTCGGCCATGCACCGACCACTGCCCCTGCCCCACCACGACCAATGGTCCACCCCCCTTCTCCGGTGGCGCGTTTGTGCAATTGTCGTTGTCACAGCCGGCCGTAGTTCCATCCGCCACTCCTGAGTCCCACCGGTGCCGGTCACTAGCATGGTTGCTGGTGACTTTCCACAGGGCACCAGGCGAGCCCTGGTTTCCCATTCTTCATTCCATAGACTCCTTCACTTGTCTTAGGATGTCTCGAATGATTCAAGACCACCAAAATACACAATAGATGCAAAGGTGTTGGGTCGTGTTTGTTTGGCCCGCACCCTCCGTGTTAGAATGGTAGCAAGAGACATAGTTGTTCTTGATTCATGAAGAATGACAAGAATGAGGTAAGGGGTATTAAAAACAAAAATCCATACATCGATTGCTCATTGGATATTTCTAGAGATGAAGTTTCTTAAGGCGATGAGGGTGCCAACGATTGTCGCTTCTGTAACACGCTTTTGATGTCGGGCTCATGCAACATCCTCGCTCGTGATTCCAAAGTATGTTCTTTGTTAGAGAGGGAATTCTTCATTTGGAGGAAATGATTCCACAATGTTATTCCAACTCTCTCCATTTCCACTGATTTCCAACCCGAAAATGGTAATCCAACCTATTAAAAATAAGTCTATCATTTAATTAAAGTCGGCACAATTGATTAATTGAAGTTTCCACAATTAATCAAGGAGAGTTGAATGGTTTTCCAATATTATGTGGGGTTTTTTTGGTCCCAACCCCCATGAATTAAAATTGGGAGGTTTTCTAGTATGGTTGGTCCCCACCTTCATAATTCAAAAAGAGAGGTTTCAAAAGATAAATAAAGTGTTAATTATTTTATTTTTCTACTTCCATGAAAAACTGAAAAACTATCTTCCACCCTTGACCTACTGTGATCGAGGTGAAGGTCTCTTTAAGAGAATATCAGCATTGTGAGTTCAACGGTGCCCTCATACTTCAATTCTGATCACCAGTTCAAAAGTTACAGAAACCTTCTCACACGTTTTCTCAACGTACATAAAAAATGTTTAGAAATTCATTCTGGGAACACTGGGCCTCTAAATCATGCGCCATTAAATTCTCACAGACTCGTATATTTCCATAAAATAAAAAAAACATGAAATTTGTTGGACATTACATTCTCCCCACCTCAGGGCATAGCGTCCCCGAAAACCAGTTCAAAAAAACTAGGAAAACAATTTGTGGTAATGTGAACTAATATGAGCCTCCCACTCTCACGTGCTATCTAGGTGGTTCACATGCTTCCAACGTACATGCACTGAAGGTATCGATGGCCCATAAATGACATGCTCCTATCGATCCTCAATCTCTTCTTGAACCTCTGTAAACATCACCCCATCATCGAAGTCTAGCTCACCGTGGTCGATGACATGAGATGGGTTGTGCTTGTATCTCCTCAACTGGGATACATGGAAAATTTCATGCACCTGGTGCAACTGAGGTGGATGTGCTACGTGGTAAGACACCTCTCCAACTCTACTGAGTACCTGAAAGGGTCTGATGAACCTCAGAGATAACTTGTCGCCCCGGAAAAATCTCCACAAACCTCGTCGAGGTGAGACCCATAGAAATGCATGGTCTCCATCCTCAAACTCCAGACATCTCCATCCCCTATTGGCATAAGACTTCTGCCTTCTCTGTGCATTTTTCATCCGTTCCTAGATAATATACACCTTCTCCGTGGTAGTCGGTACCAAATCTGGTCCCATGAGTGCGGACTCCTCTGGGCCAGTCCAACACAAAGGTGATCTACAAGGTCTGCCGTACAGAGCCTCGAAAGGTGCCATCCCAATGGTGGAGTGATAGATGTTGTAGTATAAAAACTCCACCATGGGAAAGTGATCCTCCCAGATATGACTGAAGTCGAGGACGCAAGCATGGAGTATTTCCTTGAGGGTTTGAATGGTCAGTTCAGTTTGGCCATCTGTTTGAGGATGAAGGCGGTGCTCAAACGAAGCTGCATCCGGAGATCCTCAGGAAACCCCTTCAGTATCTGGGAAGTGAAACGTGCATCAAGATCAGAGACAATCATCTAGGGTACTCCGTTTAGCCACACAATCTCCTACACATAGAGGCATCCCAATCCCTCTATTGAACCCTCCTCTCTAATTGGTAGGATGTGGGACGACTTGGTGAGTTAGTCGACGAGCACACAGATTGAATCATGACCCTTGAATGTACGTGGAAGTCATATCATGAAGTCTATGGATATCCCATCCCACTGTCACTCTATAACCTCTAAAGGATGAACTAATCCTACTGGTACCTGATGCTCCACCTTCACTTGAAATAGATGAAAATTATCTTGATTTTTAGGGGGAGTATTGGATCTACCTAGAGTAAAGGATATAGGATAAACATTCTATGAGAGAATATCTCTCTTTCCTGGAAGTAGAGGTCCCATAATATACTCTAATGTTCACACTTTAGCCTTAACATAAACCAATCATAAATCATATCATCATTATTAATAATATTTCCACTATTATTTCCTATATATAATTCTACTCTAAATGGACTACATATGGGAAAAAATCCATGTCCTTATGGAGGAGATAAAAAGAGGTAGAATATATTGGGAAAATAAAATGATGTTCATGGATGGGGAAAACATTGTGAATTACCATGAAAATACCTTTCCAATTATCACACCTACATGGTATTTGAAAACCCATGTACACAGTGTCGGCTTAGAGCCATAGGGAATGTAGGACAATATGATATCATCAGTGCCTTCTTCTTGAAAACAGATCGACTAGATAGATGTTGAGACATGGTTTTTTCTTCTAGGTAAATGGAGTGTAGAACCACATGGGGTCTATAGTGTGTACACTGTATATGTGACTTGTATTCTTAGGAAAGTTTACCTGGTGTGTGGGCCTTTCAACACATCATGTGATATTTAAATTAGATAGGAAAAACTAACCACTATAGAAAATCAGGATACATGACATTGGTTATTTAGAACTACACAAAATGTAGTTTAGTATTTCAAACAAGATAAAACTCTATCATTGTATCTCTGCAGTTAAACCATCAATCATGCCTGATGTTTTATCCATTTCCCTATTCTTGAAGAAAACATCAACCATCATCGATTTGCAGCCATAGTTAGTCATTATTGGTATTTCCAATTGATCCTCAGAAGGCTTGTAGTGTCTCCCTTCTGTATTTAGAGTACCAATCCTCAAATCATGAACATGGATCCCCATTTTTCTTCACCTCTTTTGAAAAATATGGATATCATTGTTATCCATATAACCAATACAAATTCAAAGGTTCGATCACACTTGAACTAGTTTCAAAATTGATGAATCATCGACCCTAAGGTCTATGGATGAAGAGTGAATGAGATATAGGAACCATAAATCATGGTATTAACAGAAATGGTCAAGGGATAACTGAAAATTAATCTTGATTGTGCTAAAAAGAAATAAAAAAGAAAAACTGTAGAAAAATGATTAAAATATAGTGATAATGGTAAAAATATAATCTGACAGATCCATATGAAGAATTAATCCTAATAATCCAATGTAGGTAAATTTTAATTCTGAAAAAAAGGGATTCAGGTGAGAATCCACAAAATAATATTCCATACCTCAAGAATATATCTATCATTGGAAAGAACATGTTTTCTAGTAATTTTGTGGAAGAATCCACTATAATCATCATTTGTTACATGATTCCCCATGATCACATGACAAATAATCCAATTTTCTCTTTTATTAGATCATTGAACGTTATTCCCCATACTGATGTTTCCTAAACATCTCAATATATCAGGGTTATATGGATAACCTAGGAGACTATATAAAGAAGAGACTATACAAGGGTATCTAAAAGGTTCAATATTTAAAATAAATAAAATCAAGTAATTATTTTTATTCATGTTAATCCATCCATGATATTGAATCATCTGAAAAACCGATGACTATGAAAATTAGGTCATGTAAAGGGTGAAATTTATGTTTTTCCTTCAATTATTGTCTTAGCTTCCCCACTAATGACTTTGATTAACTAAAAACCCACTTTTTATGAAAATATACTCACACACATGGTTTAATATATCTTACATATCAATTCTGACTTCATGTGACACTTATAACACCCGGAAAACAAAGAAGAAAAATCTTAAATATATATATAGAGAAATATTTAAGGGTCTAAACCTAAAAAATGTATTAGTTACAAAACCATTTATATTCAAACTCAAAATTGCATATATCCTTCAAAGGGATCTTGAATACTCAAATTCCACTTGAAATAATCCTACAATATCAGGGAGAAATCCATTCATAGTTGAATCCTTAAAATAAAATTATTTTTAATATTATTCTAGAAAAAACTTCATTCCCTATTAAATTTAATTGATGGATCGATGTTGTGAACATATCTACATAAATCAAATTGAAAACTAATCTGTTTATATTTTTTACTACTGAAAATGAGTAGTTAATCATTGGAATGATCTGAAATATCTATAGACTATAAAATATACTAGTATAATCAATGTGGACATTAAATTACTATGAAATATCCTAAAAAATGTTACAAAAAATTTCTCTCAATAGGGTAAAGTGATCCCAAACTCATAAATAAATATAATATGATTTCAATAATATGAAAGTGTTTAATAGGTTTATACTTCAATTAAGTTCTAATAGTTCTCATATTTCATTGTTTCCTTATACATCCTTTTATTCATTCACGAAACAAGTATTTTCTTCTTATTCCTCTACTAAACTCTTCTTATTAAATATTTAGAAATATATACTTTTAGTGTATTAAAAGTATTTTTATAGAAACATAAAATATAGTTATTATAAATACATATTTCTTTTCCTGTGTGGGATAATTATTTATAATGTATTATCTTCTTCTTAATCATTAGGATTTCATGTCATGGAATTCCACCACTTAATTTAGATTGACACTAATTAATTTATCATAATATTATGAGGCATAAATATAATGGCTTCTCATCATATTATGACTCCTTCTTAACTCACAGACCCATGATATCATCAGGGAATTAAAGAAATATTCATGGTGTGGAAATTTATTCTTCACTGCATATATCTCAAATTCATGTTATGATATTGAATCCATAGAATATCTATTCAAGAATAATCATATATAATTTCCATCCAAATTCTTCTTAATTTTTGAAAAACAATTTTTTTCTCAATCTGAATAATAATTTTAAAAAGTTCCAAAAAAATTCTAGAAAAAATCCCCATTAAAATGTGAAAAATTACATGTATGGATCCCTCTATAAATTTTAGAAAATACTTTTATGTATTCTAGAAATGAATCCCCTGAATAATGGGAATTAAACTAATGTTCATGTACCTTTCTACATTTATAATTCATCTGTTTCATTTTCACTACTATATATATACATATAAAGAATTTAGGTGTTTACTCTAGAGTGAAAATTACTTATTGTAAAGATGAATTTTAAATATGAATGGACATAGTCATATTTTCAATCTAGTCTCCAAAATTCCAATTACTTATGAGTAAAAATTACTCTTATATATTCAGGTTATGTTCATTCCTTTGTCAAATTATAGATTATTTTCTCATAGTGACAATTATATATTGATCAAAATTACATTTATATATACAATAATTTTTTATTTAATTTTTCAATTTTTTCCCTTTATGCTGAGTAAATATTTTTCATTTAGAGTGCAAAGACAATAAGGTATTGATGATTTAGGAATCTTTCATATTCCATTATGCTCAACTCAAAAAAACTTCTAAATAACTCTGAACACATTCAAACACTCTAGAACCATGAAATTTTCATAAAATCAAATAATAAACATTCTTTAAGGTGATTTTTTAGATGAAATATGTGTTAAAAATCAAAGAAAAAACCATAAAAATTTCTACTCCTCTCATCTAATTATTATTCCTATGAATAACACTATACATATAGGGGATACATTTTAAATTATATATCTTTGAAATTATCCCATAGAATTCAGAATCATTTCCATGGACACAACAACTTGACCATCTAAAGTTGTTTATTATGGACTCAACTATCTCTAATAACTTCTATTAGTCTCAATAACATTCAAAATAAAATTTCCTTCAATTCCATCTTATGATTTTTCATTATTAATTTTAACCGTTTTATTTTACTAATAACATTATAGTTGTGATATGTTAGAATCTATTACAGAAATATGATGTCAAAACTCATACCTCATTCATCAAATTTTTTTATTGATCTTCTACGACCAATTTAGGATGAATATGGGATTGAATGACAGTAACGATTTTAGAAAGAAATTTTTTGGTGAAGTAACAAATACTAATAGGATGATACATTTTTAAGGAACTCAAATGTCGCACATTGGGAATAAAGAAAAGAGTTATCACACATATGGTTTGGGTGAGTGATCTCATTTTGAGGTAGTCCTATAATGTATAGATGCAAAAAAAAAATTAATGATCTTCAATGAATCAATATAAGAAACCCAGAAATTTATTGAGACCAAGGGTGATATTAAAACTCAGCCAACTAAAAGACTGGATCTTATTCTCAATCAAAATTACTTCATTAAGAACATTTTATTCAACATAGGTTTGGATCTTATGAACATTTTTACCTAATCTCAAACCCATGTAGTTATATAAAATTTAAAATCATTGACGTCACTTTTATTTTTAATCCTAGTTTCTAACAATACCAAAATATATTTTTAAATACTTTTAAAAACGTAAACTCTATTAAATATATGATTATATATTTTAAAAATACAAAATCCATATATAAATAGAAAATTATTAAAACATAATTTATATTTATATTTTTTATAATTGTATTATAATTAAGAATCTATAATAAATTACATAAAACAAATTTAACTATTATTAGGCTCAAAATATATTTATTAATATAAATTATATCATATCAAAATTACATAATTATATCTTATGACTATATTATTAGGTATATATATAGTTAATAAATCAGTTATATTTTAAATAACTTTTATTTATTTCAAAGTACATTAAAAGGATATGTTGAACCTAACTATAATAAAAATAATATCACATTTCATTTTTTTACAATGGGACACTATTCTATATATGTATCTTATTAAAATTATTTCTTAAAGAGTCTTGGTGATGAAAAATTTATTCGTTAATATATAATTTAATATAAGTTCTCTATAAATGAAAATATTATTATTTATGACGTTTTTATATTTTTTGGATAACTTGTTATTAATATTTTATTTTTGCGGATGGGTTTTCTATTAGATATAATTTACAGAAATTTTTTTTAAAAAAATTATATCTATATTATTGTTATAAATAGGTAATGAAATTTTCAAAAATTCTATTCATTATTTATATAATATTGGATTTCTATCACAAATGTATTTAAATTTAGTGGCTATTTCTCTTTATATCATAATTATCCAACACAATTAATTAATAACCATCGATGATTTACTCATTCATAATTAAAAAAAGTCACAATTATAAATTTAAAATAATATAGTATATGTGTTATAGATTAAATTTAAGATTATTGAAATAATATAATTAATATGATTAATATAATTTAAATAATAATATTTTAATTATAATATTATAATATTATAATCATAATATACATGACTAATATAATTTAAAAAATAATATTATACTTGTGTGTTTCTTACATATTTTATAAGGTTTTTATTCAAGGAATGACTATAAGAGAATGATGTAAAATTTAATTGAACTATATCATGTTATAGGGCTTGAGTGTCATTTTTCAACATGGCCTTACAAAAAAATGTCACTCTACCATGGTGAAATGGAATAGCCCCATGCTAAATTACTTAAATGAGACTTGGTAATAAAGATTTACATGGGATCCACATAAAGGGATATATCTAATGAAACATCACAGATTTCCCTAGACTCTAGTAAGCTTACAATTAAACAATGATAAATTCCCCTTGATCTTCTGAGGCTTACAACAAGTGATGAGGTATAATGATTAAAATGTTGGAGGATTGGTACTAAAAGATGATAAATACCACAAGTCATATTTCCAAGGCCCCAAAATCAAAAATAAATAATCAATGCATGAATACATCACATTTTTTACAACATCAAAATGTGTGTCCAAAAAATCCATAATAATGTGAAATATCAAAAATCATACTCATGCCCTACGTTTTGAATATCCTACTTAGACCATCATTGAATTATAATCAATCTACATGTGGGAGTGATTCCCATTCAATGAAAAAACCATGAATAATCCCATAATGTCAACTTAAACAATCTAATAATAAGATTTATCCACAAATGATCTAAAATTCTTATTTATGGGGGATAAGTATACACATATTGAGTACTAATTTCTCAGAAGGGTTCTCTAATAATTCCAAAAAAAATTATTAAATCATTATAGTTTTAACATACAAAATAAAATAACCAATAAAATAATTATATAAAATGAAAAAAATCCAAATGATGGAATTCAAAATAAATAATTTCAATTTAAAATGTTTTAAAAGGAAATAATAAATTTATAGGTGAATAAATGTTTTATTGGTACATAGTTAAAAACACAAACAAAAACAAAATCAATGAACTATATAATAATACTTATGGGAATAATCCTATATAAACTAATATCCTCATATAATCTAATTGGATATTCTAATATTTATCATTTTTTAAGATCCTCTATTCAAATTTGTTTGAAATATCAAAAGGAATTTAAATTTTCAATTACTGGATAAGTTAAATTGTGATTGGATATTCAGAACAGAATTATAAGTGTTGTAACACCATAAACTAATGTTTTTAGATATTAATGGAGGCTCAGAAGGTGGTTCATATGATTGAGGTTAATTTTAGGGGATAGGTATAATAACCCGCAATTTTAATACATAGATATTACATCTTATTAGATGAATTTTTATTACATAACATAACGGTCCACACCAAAATAATATACTTCTTGTATCTGTGGAAACTTGTATACATAAACAACTAGTTAACAAGTGAGCTATGTTATCTCTCAATAAGTTCTTCATTACTAGGATTATTATTATTAATATCATACAAAATAAATATCTTCATAACTCAGGGAAAGGAATCATAAGAAAGGGTGCACTGAGTTGCACAATAAGGTTAAACAAGGAAGATATAATTAATCACATAAGTATAGCCTCAGTATAAGGGTATGATTAAATGAGAATAATATTTTAAAGGAATAACTTAAATATCATATTTTATAAAAAACAATTCATGGAATAAATCTTGGATGTTTATAAGAAATGAATCATAAATTAATCAAATAACATAATTTATGAGATAATAATAGATACATAATACATATTTCTGTGGGATAAACATAATAATATAAAGTATTATGTCAAGGATACCGACCAAGGGATATAATTAGGACTGTTTTTGAGGATAATATCCCCATTAAATATTTAGTATCGTCAAATGAGGTTAAATCATAATAAAACTAACATTGAAAGACCGCATTGAATATTTCTTGAAGAAAATATAATTTTTTAGTATAAAATCACTTACATAAAACCTAAAAATTTACAAAATATTATTGAAAAAATTATCTTTTAAAATAACCATGGAAAATTTTAAATTAACATTTAAATAATTAATAGTTCATAACATTATGAAATACCATTCATGATATTCAAATTAAAACAAATAATACTTGCATATTTCGGTAAAAATAAAAATAAAATTATTCAGAAAATGAAAAGAATTTTCATTTTAGAAAATTTAAAAAAACTAAAACATGGTTAAAATTTTATTTAAAAATTCATTATATTATTTTAATCACTTGTTTAAATCATTTTTAGAAAATATATACATTGAAGAAAAATGTTTTTTTGACTGAAGAGAGAAATAAAATAAATTTTCTATAAAAATATTCCGTCAGAATCATGAGTACTTTAAGTGAGAAAAATGAATGTAAATTATTTAATCTCTAGAAATAAAGATAATAAAATAAAATAAATGTGTTTCCTGAGATATAGATTATAATATTTTATCATTGGAATATTAATCATAAATTATCCCTATAATCATTGAGATTGTAACATCAAACAATTAACATTTCATTAACATTTGAATCGTAATCCTGATGAATGAAAAAAAATAGATAGATATATACAAAATAATTTTCATTTTAGTAAGACATTAATGATTATTATATACACTGTACAAAAGAAAAGTGTGTTTAATAATACATATGTCTCTCAAAAATAAAGGAGAGACTAGAAATATCTTACCAAAAGTCTTCAATATAATTGTACATGTGATATCCTCTGGTATAATAAATATGTTATTATTTTTTAAATATTTAAAAATAATAATCATATATATAATATCATATATGATTTACCTAGGACCCTTTATTACCTTTATATTATCATTTTCCTTATTAAAATCATGTTTTATATAAAAATAGCTTCATTTTTCATGACTATTTTGGTTTGGTATTTTTAGTATTTTTACACAGATCATGGGTAAATAAACTATATAATGTTAAAAATCATAAAAATATCAAATATATTCATTATATATGTTTTTTTAATAATCCATAAAATATATAGATATGAAGTGAATAACATTGTTTATGGAGATGGTAGGTCGTACGTACGTATGGACATTTTTTCATTTTTTATAGATAGAATGTAATTAATGAAAATAAAATATCACCTTTATAAAACAATTTTCATGTCATTGTGAACATATATAATCATTAAATATATCATTATTGTCATCCATGTCAAAACAAAAAAAATGAATCACAACACTTCATGGAGGCGGTTCTCCTCATGTATGCATGAGCCACACTATCATTTTACAATAGATTAAAAGGTGATAATGTATATATTAAATTATAATTATAGGAGTATAATTATGTCACAGATATCACATATATACTTTTAGTCCATTATTATATCCTCTAGTGATTTCTGTTTATGGAAAAAAATTACATCAGTTCGCGAGTCGGTAGTCCACCGTACACATGATATGCAGTTTCATTTCCCATTTTACGGAAGAGGAGATAAACATAGTTTACAATAATAAAATAATAACATATCAGTATATGGGATATAATTTTTTCATTATATCATAATATTTGATTAATATTCTATGGATCTGGAAAATTAAATATAATAAAAATGCTCAGTTAAGAACGATTTCGCTTCTTTCAGACAACATCTTTATATTTTCACCTAAAGATTTCATAGGGAAGTTTCTAGATAAAAATAAGAACTATGGAATATGTGAATGGATGTAAGGAATGTATTTGTGTAGATATTTATTGGACCAAAATTATATTGGTATAACACCTTGAGTTTTTATAATAGGGTTTTGTGAATAAACTCAATTCCTCAGAATTTTTTCATTACATGCAACATTGGGTTTCAATGAAGCACAATATACTATTAATGTTGTTATTTAAAAAATTTTGTTATAAAATAGGGATTATAATTAGTGTAATTAATAGGAATAATCATATTTTAAATATTATAAACAATATTTTCAGATAAATAAATCATATTATAAATATATACTTAATATGTAGTAAAGAATCTATATGTTTTGAATAAATTATTTTCTAAAGAAAATCCTTTTTTCAAAGATAAAATTTATTTTTAAAAATGATAGTGACGTTATTTTAAAAAATAAAAAATAATTTTTTAAATATAAAAGTTAGAATTATGATTGAGTTAATTTTTATAATTTTCTAAAAAGATTAATCTTTTAGTGAACAGTAAAAAATACATATTTTTATTAAAAACTACCTATTTATTTAAATAATCTCCAAAGTTACCAATTTCTTTAACAATGTATTAAAATTAAAATTAGTTTAAATATATTATTTTTAAACCAATTTTGTTAATTTAATTCAATTTAATTTGATATATTTACATTAATACATTCAATACTTTTAAAAAATTTCTCTTTGCAAAACAGTTTTTCATCACATCTATGGGTTTAATTTTAAATTAAAATTCTCCACTTATATGAATTTAATTCGAAAAAATATATTCCATTTTTAATATATAATAATAAATATTATTTAATAACTTAAATTTAATTTATATGCAAATCATTAATAAAAATAGTAAAAACTAATTACCGTGGTTAAGGTTAATACTAGTTTACTATAGAGTTAAACTAAAATAATAAGATGTAAAATGAACTAAACACATGTGAAAATATTTTTTTGTACATATTTATATCTTATATCATATATTTTTAAAAAATAATCCATTTGGGAACTATTTGGAATTCATAAAATGTGGGTATACCTTCTTTCTTTCAAAAATTCAAAGTGTGTTCTCTCCTCCACATCTAAGAGGATACAATTTGTCCTCTCTTATACACAATTAATTACCTATTAGTTCAGAATTTTTTTTAAAATATCATTTCCATTATTCTATTACCACATCTTATTTTCCTTTTTTTGATTTGGAATCCATCATATGAAGTATTTTGGTGCATACTTAAGGATTTTAGCTAAAGAAGAAGTATTGATCTCAACTAATCATTTCTATTATATTTTTTCATCAAAATCCATAAAATAATACTAAATTATAATGATATAATTACTTTATTATGTACCATATAATTATATATTATTATTTTAATGGAATAAATTATATTCATTTCTCTCCCACCAAATGGGAAATGAAATTGTCGATTGTTTGTATGGAGAACTACGACACCACAAACTATTGTAATTCATTTTCTTCACCACCTCTCAAGGATAAAGAAAAATATTTACATAAAGTATATATATATATATATATGATTTTTGTATTATTAATATAAATTTTAAATTATAATATGTCATATACCGTAATACTTTCCATTCTGTGGAAATCTGATAACATCGCTTGTGTGTACGTCTGACTATCTCCAAGCAAAGCTATGTGATTCATTTTTCACTTGCTATTTAAATAGAAGTTAACAAGGAAAACTTTAAGGAATATGGCTGATATATATGAAATAATAATCATCATATAAATATTAATTATTATTTATCATAAATTTATTTTGTTATTTGGGAAATAGAAACAGTGCTCATGCGTACGTATGATATACAACATACAGAAATGATGTAATTAATTTTCCATATTTAACATTAAGGGTTTAATAAAAATAAATATATTATTAATATATATCATATTTATTTCATATATAACATTTATTTTATTTTTTAACAATTATAAAATTTAAATGACCAAAAATATAAAACCAAAACAAACATAAAAAATGACTTAGTTATTACACAGAATATGATTTTAACAGATAATTTTTAATAAAGGGGTAATAAAAGGTCATAATAAAACCATATATAGTATTATATATATGGTTATATTTTGGTATTATATTTAAAGTGGACCCATATTTAGTATCTATGTGTTTAAAATGATAAAAAATGGATTCAAGACTTAATATAAGGGATTTTCCTCTCACTTTTTCCTATTGGGATACTTGCCTTATACACCACATTATTCTTTTGTATGGTCTATATATAGACCAAGATTTTTTTTTATGATAATTTTTATGAAGATTGTCGGATATAAATATCCATTTAGTTTTCTTTCTTTCATTGAGATTATGTTTCAAAATATACCAATGTTTTAAAGGTATAATGTTATAATCTCATTGGTTACTTTTTTTAGAGGTAAAAGGAACTTTTATTAATAAAAAGAAGAATGAGGGGAGAGAAAGAGTGGATTACCCAAGTCTGAAGTAGGTGTTTTTATAGACATACCTAGCATATATGGGGGTGAGATCAGAGGGGAGGTTATCCATCCAAAGAAGCTCGTGGATAACACCAATATTGGCAAGTGCGTCAACAATACGGTTGGCTTCTGAATATATATGTGTGGTGATGAAGTTGAGGCCAACCATATAGTTCAAGCCATCTTTCCATCGGGAAGTGAGATGCCATGAAAGCTGAGTGGTGTCGTTCCAGATTGCTTAGATGATTGTCGTAGAATAACTCTCAATCCATATATTGTTCCAATTGTGCATTATAGAAAAATATATGGTGTGTATAATTCTCATCATCTCAACTTCAAGAGAAGTATAGAGGCCGCATGATCCATAGAAACATCCAAGAACCTGGTCCATGTGATTTCTGAAAGTAGCTTTATAACTTGATGGTCTCAGGTTGCCTTTGGAACTGCCATCCACATTTATTTTGACCCAACCTAGAGGAGGGGGGTCTATAAAATATCAATGGTATATTGGTGATAAGGATAATTCCCCTTGACCCTGACATGCCTGAGAGTTTCAAATTCTCTAACCAAAGAACTGCAAGTGTCTTTTTAGATTGAAGCCACATCTTGAATGTCCATTAAATTTTTTTTTTACCTGCATTGATTTTGAAAGAATTAGTACGAAAAATCAAATCTTTCTGCCAAACCAGATGACGTGAAGAAGTTCAGCAACATCTTTGAGCCAATGGTTTTTTATTTTCTTAGAGGTAGACCACTCTGTAAATCTTTGAATATGCATGTTAATGCTATCAATAGAAATCCACCTGCACTCAAACATGTCAAGAATATAGTGCCAAAGGGCCGAAGTAGTATCACATGAGTGAAAAAGGTGGTTAATGTCTTCCCTATGCTAATTGCACATATGACATTTTGAACAGAGGGAAATCATGGCTTTTTGCAAACAATTATCAGTGGGTATTTTATGTTCAGCAATGCGCCAGATAAGAGTAAATCTAGAAGGTTTGATTGAAGCTTTATTAAAGTTATCAACTCATGTGTAGTTTCTATCAACATTAAAGAAATAGTTTTTATAAAATTATTCGAAGTTCAATACCCCGTTATGGCCAGGTTCCCAAATATGAAATCCTTTGTGGAAGTATAGTGATAATTGTCTACAATTTGGGTTATATTCTTGGGAAGGGAAATGTTTGAAGAAGTGTTGATAGATTCAATGGTATCTTGGAGATTCGGAGGGTTATAGTTATTTTATAACAGGGAAATCACGGGAGAACAAGTCCAATTATCAAGCCAAAATTTTAGTTTAGATTCCTTGTTGGCCATCCATCTAAAATTGGTTATGATGGAGATGAAAAAGCTTTTGATGGAGGGCCATATAAATGATTTTAGAGAAAAAGAGTAATTTCTATTGAGTTTATCCAGGAACCGATCCCTTAAGAAATCCATAGAGGTATAGGTATTATGAATAATGTTCCAAGTATGTCTGGCTTGAAGAGCCTCATTGAATTTAGCAATGTTCTTGATGCCAATCCCCCCTTTGTCAACCGGTTTACAACAAGTGGTCGAAGGGATGGTCACAATCTTTCTCTCTAAATTGTTCCCAGTACAAAAAATGTATTTAATAGTAGTATTAATGTGATTTAAAATACTTTTAGGCCATTTATAAACCATCATAGAGTAAAATAGTTTTGAAACAATCATAGATTTGACCAAATAGATCCTTCCACCCATAGAAAGGGTCTTATATTTCTAGGAGGATAGGTGATGAAGGGTACTATCCACAATGTGGGAGAAATGATTAGCCTTAGGACTACCCTAGAAAATAGGCACTCCGAGGTACATAATGGGAAATGTTCCCTCTTTGATGCCTAGAATATTAGAAATGTATGTTTTCATGTCCATGGGGAACTCTTTGCTAAAAAAGATGGAGGATTTATTCCAGTTAATGTGCTGGACAGAAGTTTCTTGGTAGTGTAAAAGAATATATTTAAGATTAATAATATTCCTTTTGTCACCGTAATTAAACAGAATAATTTCATCTTCATAATGGAGATGTGGGGGTTCATTTATATTCCTTTAGGTTACAATGGATTTAAGGGATATTTTATTAGCCTCTAGGGATATAAACCTACTCAAATAGTCTTCCGTAATGGAAAAAAAATCACAGAGAGAGGATCCCCTTGCCTGACACCTTTGGTGCACTTAAAGTAACCTCTAGGTGAACCATTTAAAAGAACGGAAATGTGAACTGAGTTGAATAATACCTTTATTCGATTTATAAAAATATTATTAAAGACGAAGTGTGAAAGAACTTTGTATATAAAGTTCCAATCAATGGTATCAAAGGCTTTTGTGATATCCAGCTTAATAGCTACATTTCCACCTCTACTTTTTTTATTAAGATGATTTGTGGTTTCAGAGGCAAGGAAAATGCGGTCTTGTATAGATCTTTCTTTTATGAAGCCAAATTGATTCCAAAAGATTATTTTATTATAGATCCAGTTCATTCTGTTAGAGATTAGTTTTGTGATGATTTTAAATAAAGAGTTGATGAGGGAAATAGGTATGATTTTTTGAATCTCATCAGCATTTTCAAATTTGAGAATAAGCACAAGGAATTGAGAATTAAGACCATGTGGAATAATTCCTTTAGAGAAGAATTCTTTGACCAAACAGCAAATTTCTTTCTGCAAGATATCCCAATGTTGTTGATAGAATCCATTATTAAAACCGTCGGGTCCAAGGGCACTGTCTGGGTTAAGGATGAATACTGTGTCATTAATTTCATGTTCTAAGTGTGTGATGTTAAGTATAATGTTGTCTTCCTCAGTAACATGATTGGGGATGATATCACGTCTTAAATCATTATCAATATTATCCCCATTGAAGATATCTTGGATGTGAGAGATAAGGAAGTTGGCTATGTCTTCCTCATTTTCCATAATTTTATTTCCCTTTCTAAGGAAGGCTAGAGGTCTATAGGCTTTTCTGATCCTATAAAGAGAATTATAGAATTTGGTGTTTCTGTCCCCATCATTGATCCAATTGGCTATAAAAAAAATTTCTTAAGATTATCTTTGAGATTGAGTAAGGAAATGAGCTTAGAAGAGATGTTGATTTCATGTTGCGAGTTTTGATCAAAACATGAAGAAGCGTTATCAATTTGAAGTTGATTCAATTCATCTTCTAGAAGATTGATGTTGTCATCTATTCTTGAAGATTTGGTTTTGCACCAGCTTTTGAGGGTTTGTTTTAAAATTTTAAGCTTCATCGGGCAAGAAAAGTAGTCGGTTTGGCCCAATATATTTTCCCAAGTGTTCTGAATAACTTTAATGAATTCAGGGTTACAGGACCAAGAATTGTTATATTTGAAAGAGGCCTTTGTGATTCTCTTATGAAAAGAGAAGGAGAGGAGAATGGGGTGATGATCAGAAGCAATTCTCACCAATGTAATACTGGATATGTTATCCCATTTGTCAAGGGCAAGTGAGTTAGAGAAGGTTATGTCTAGTTTTCTAGCAACACTTCTGTTGTAATGGTTTCTATATGATGTAAATTTAGAACCTAAAAGATTAACCAATGTAAGGTTGTTCTGTTCAATACAGGCCTTAAATTCCCATGTGGAAATAGAGGCAGGGGCAGGTCCACATTTTTTCCCTGGATGATAAGATAGTGTTGGACTCCTCATGTGTTAATTATGTTTTAATGATCACAAATCCTTTTACTATTAATTAATCTCAATCTTCATTGCACATCTTGCTAATGGTATTCAATCTCCAAAATAACTACACATCATGGTTTAATGATTACAAATCTTATGGATGTTAATTACTCCCTTTATTATTTACAAGTCTTATGCATGATCACAAATCTCACATATATTATCAAGCCTTTATGTTTATGATTCAAGTTCTCTTACTCACTAACGATTAAACGTAATCCATATTCTGAATATTATGTCTAAGTCCAAATACATATATTTGTCTAAGTATGTAGTCACTGTGAAGGACTCACCGTGACCCAGACACGGTGACCCAGACACCGTGAAGGACTCACCGTGACCCAGACAACATGAAGGACTCACCGTGACCCATACACCGTGAAGGACTCACCGTGACCCAGACATTGTGAAGGAAAAACCGTGACCTCGACACCGTGAGCTAGACACCATGACATCGACATACCATGAATATCATACTATGAAACTCATACCATGAAGATCATACCGTGAAGCTCATACAGTGAAGCTCATACCGTGAAGAAGACACCATTTACATAATCATTGTGACACCGTTTCTTAACATTTTGTCAATATTATTTTAATAATGCTAACAGTCATATTTGATGTTTTTAAATCCATTAATGTTATTTAATGATAGTTGTTGGCATGTCAGGAAACTGTATCTCGTACCTATTAAAAGGGAATCTTTCCTACTACTAGAACTCATGGAATATAATGAAGATTAAGATGCAGTACATAATACAAAGAAAAGAAGCGAGGCGTGCAAGTGTGAATATACAACAAGAAGAACTTGCATACACCCAAGAGCATTGTGCTGAATAAGAAGAACAATACTAAACAAGAATGAGATTGCAATACATTCAAAGAACTATCATGAATGCAATACAATACCACCGAAGAACACATGATGAATCAAGAGATAATTATCATTCCTGGAGAATACAAGCTGAACTACGGCACTCTGTTTTTCAACAGAAAACCCAGAGAAGGACTCCGAAGCATTCCTGCTGAATCCAACGAGTCTAGAGCTGCATTGATAATCACTATAGCTTTATAAACTCTTATCTATTCTCTATAAGTGATTTATTTATTAAAATTAGAGCAGTGTGGTGTACTTTATATTTGTTATACACACAATGTATCCAACACTAAACTGGAGGATATCAAAATCCTCAAACCACAATTTTTTACCCTTGTTTACCCACATCAACTGTGGAAGAGGTCCTTGTGGGGCCCGGTCTGTTTGTTTCCCACGAAGAACAGTAGTAGACGTTCCTGTGTTGCCTGGACATTTTTGTAAACTGTTGTTAACCCTGATCCAGGGTGTTGATCAAATTTATATAAATTTGAGAGGACTAAGTCTCTGATTGAGACTGAACCTCTTGTCATATCTGTTGTGAATATTTAGTTAAGTTCAAAGTATACTACATATATCTTATTTATTCTACTTCTATTACATTGAAATACAAAACTATTTTAAAGCCACTTTGATAGTTAAATTTGAAAGTGTTTACACTTATTTTAAATTAGTTGGTTAGTTTCAAAAGTTAGTTTGATCTTGTGGATAAATTAACCGAGACCTAATCAATCTTTGAGAAGCTAAGTGAAGATTTACAATATGTATAAATTCACTATAGTTTAACTTGTTTTATAAATTGGGGGATTGTAAATAGACAATATTTTAGCAGAAATTTTAATTGGAACTCAATTCACTGCCCTATTGAGTATCCAATCCAACTAACAGATAGCATTGAAGTCACCTGTGATAAACCATGGATGTCTAATATTGTCATTGAGTTATGAGATATCCTTCCAAAGTTCTCTCCTTGCTTGATAGCTATTACTGGTATAGGCAAATGTAGAAGAAACCTGTGTGTTATAAAAAATAAAATTACAAGTAATAGCTTGAATAGAATGGGAATGTAACATAATATTCTGTAAGGATAAATGAGAAAGTATCCATAGAGATTCAGTATATGTGCCGTTATTACAGGCTCCAAGGAATGAGTACCCATAAAGGATTTGATGTGATCGAGAATTAAAGTTGATATTGGGTTCATCATTGGCGATAATTTTAGGAGAGTGTGTGCTGATAAATCATTTAAGAACATTTAGAGTGTCAAGGTTGGAAATGCCTTGAAAATTCCAGAATAATATATTCATTTAGACTTTTTTTGGTGGGGTTGTCACCTCTCTTTTTGGAGGCTGAGGTCATAGACCTGGTAGAAATTCCAAATGGATGGTCTTTTTGAGAATTTTCATGCTTGGTATGTGCCGAAGGTTGCATGGGCAGTGTGGGGGTAGGGACATTGGGAGTTATATCCTAGGTTTGAGAAGGCAGATTGGTTGAAAAGGGAGCCTATTTACAAACAGATCCTTTTGTGCAGGCAGGTTCATCAATCTGTTTTTGTGTAACAGCAGTTGATGGTAAAGGGTTATTAACAATGCAAACTGGTCCCTTTGTATAAGCAGCTTCAATGGACTGTTTTTGTGTCTGAGAATCAGTTGGATGGGCAGAAATGGTGTTGGTTGGATCTGTTGGTGTAGATAAGCCATTGTTTTTCTGCATTCCAAATGTTTCTTGGATGGGAGTAGTAGATGTCATCATCTGCTTCGTTAACTCAGCTTCCTCTGAATCTCATTGGTTATTGATATTATTTATGATTACATTTTGGATGATTAAATAGTATGATATCTATCTCAAGAAACCCTTTAATTTTATAATCATCTTTTTATTTCTTAAAAATTATTGTTTTCATTTCATTTTCTATCTCTCCATGGTCTCAATAATCCAAAATAATTTTGTTATGTAAAACTAACTTAATTTCACTATTTAGTAAAAATCAAATTTTCTCATATCCTTGTTTTCTTAAAATTGGTTATAGATAATTTTGTTACTATTCAAAAATTATTGTATAATTCAATTTTTACCATTGTATGAATTTTTATAGAATGGT
Source organism: Viscum album (assembly GCA_963277665.1). Taxonomy (NCBI): domain Eukaryota; kingdom Viridiplantae; phylum Streptophyta; class Magnoliopsida; order Santalales; family Viscaceae; genus Viscum; species Viscum album. The sequence goes on from OY728150.1 coordinate 529,972,935, forward strand.
TTAAAAGGAATCTTTCTAACATTTCTTGAATTAGGTTATTTTTCCTTTTTACCAACTATTTGAAAAGAATCATTCTTTTAAAGTGAACAAAATTAAGGGTATTTTCTTCTATCATGAAAAAATAATGATCTAAATATTCAATGACAAGATTTTAATTTTTTTGAAAGATAAATTTTTTATTTAATATTTGGAAAATATATAGATTTTAAATATGTTATTTCATAGAGGAAGATATATTTTTATAAATAGACGTTCCAAGTGACAATTCAAAATAATTTTTCATATAAGATAACATAAATTGTGGTAACCTAAGATTTACTAGGGATATAATCAAATGATACCATCCTTATAATTTTTAGGGATGGATTATATTTTTAAAGAATATATTTTTATAATATTGATTCCTTTTCGATATGTTATCATGTGATGATATGATGAACTTTTTTTGAAATATATTTCTTTTCCATGGGTTATGCTATGATGAAATGTTTATGAAACATATTTATATTAATTGGTTATGATATTATTAATTCATTATGATTTTTTCACACACATTTATGGATTAAATGGATCACATTTTTTGATGCCTGATCCATTATTATTTTATGGTATCACATGATAACATTAAATTATTTAATTGTTTTTATACTTATGATTGTTCCACATTAAAATTTCATGAATTTATGGACTATGATGGATTTTTTATGATTTCCTAATATTATGGTTCATGAATTTACAAGTGATAATGTTTTATTCCATGTATCATGTTTACGATGCATGGTTGATGTTTTATGAACTTTTGAGTTAATTTCATAATCACATACCCATATAATTATCTTATACCATAATATGATCACCAATTGATATATTCCATGAGTATCATTATTGAGCTTCTAAGATGACCCATTCTAATGATTCCTTCCTTTAGATTATGAGGAATAGTTTATGTAGTGTATGTCAATGAATTTTAATAAATTGGAATATATTAATAGGAAACATTGAAGATATTTATTGAAATATGAATATAGTGTATCTTTCCACAAAAGACAATAAAATTTTATGGTCCTCAATATTTTATTTGTTAATTATTTTTAATATTCATTTAATAATATGCAATATATATGTATGCAAATATTGGGCTATTAAAGTTTATACCCAAGAAAGGGTTTGTAAAACATCAAAAAATTGGATGAGATACCTTTAGTGATATCCCTAATGATATATATAATGATAATATAATGATAAGTATAAGGATATGTCAATGTATAGGAATATTTCCTAGAATTTTGGTGAAGGATATAGAGAGTGGTTTCCAAGAAATTACATCCCTGACTAGATACGACAAGTGGATGTGGATCTAGAACAGTTCTACTTAGGGGTAATAAATCCAAAAATGGATCATTAAGCAGGACTCGATCTTAAAATGGTTCCTGAAAACTATCCTTGTTGCCCACATGATTTGATACTCCCTACGGATATGCTTTGGAAGTACACAAACTATTTAAAAAAAATCATGAATGATTTGAATAGATGAAAACGAATGAATTAGGTAAATACAAAGGTTTTATTGATTAGAAATAGGTTTTCATGATTTAAGAAATACTATAAAAGATTTTTTTCTTGTTTTTTAGGTTTTACAATATAATTATTTTTTCTCGCTCAATGTTTTTGTTTTTAATAAATGGATGTAACTTGAAGGAATCATGTTAATGCATAATTTCACAGAAAATTTAAAAATTTTCCACTGAGGAAAACAAATGTTATGTAATTAGTATAAAAATTTCCATTTCTATGAAAATAAAACTTTCTCAACCTATGAATCATGCTAAACTACGATGTTTGAAAAGGGGGGAACCATATTTTTTGAGTCTTTAATGAGGCAACACCCACATTATTTTAGTGGTTCCATTCATCGACTATTAACAGAGAAATGGATCTGTACCACTGAAAAGAAATTTTCTATTCTTCGGTTCTCATAAAAATAGAAATTCATTTTGGTTTTTTATCAGTTTAAAGGTGAAGAAGATAAGTTGATGACACTTATCAAGAACATGATGAAATGGTAATAAATTAAATCTATGTATTTAGATGAGTTTATGAACTTAAATATCAATAAGTACTTTTCTTTTATTATTTGTAAAAAGATAATTTAGATGATATGAAGATATATTTTTCTATAATGTCATGGTGGAAATCGAAATTGGATATTATTATCATTCCCAAGGATTTTATTGGAAAAGTATGATCAAATCACATGAAAATTTGAATTAATCACACGGTGGAAAGGAATTTAATCCATCTACATGCCAAAATAATGAGGGGAAACCTCATGAAAATTTATTGAATGGAATTGGGAGTTTATCTAAATATGGAAGGGTGGGTTATAAATACTATGAATGAAAAAATTAACTGAATGGTCCAATTAATGCAATGTAATAGAATAATATTCCCACTAATACACCACAAATTCTATAGTGCTTGAAATGTAAGGAGTATTGGAATTATTCTAACCAGAACTCAAATATAAATGTAAGTAATGATGATATAAGTTAGTAACATCTCAAGCTGAGGGAAAGATAAAAATATCATCTGATCACTGTTTTTTAAGAGGGCCATCATAACAACATGGTGAAAGGTACACTTATCATCCAGTCTTGAAATGGTAATGTCTTATTTGATAATAGACATACCCTCTCATTTATATCTGAATAATTTGAAAAGGGTATCAAAATACCACCTCAAAAATTAGATGATTAATTATTAGTGAAGACCAATAATGATACAATGATCTCGTATACTGTCTATGATTCATTCATAGTTCATGTTTGTGCGAATTGTTTTCCTGAAAATTTTATTATTCTCTCATTTTTGAATTTGATGATATATTAGGCAAGTATTATCTTCTCTATATAATTTCAATATAAATTTATGAGTAAGGGAATTCACATTTGATATTCCAAACCAACCTATGATCTTCTATTAGTTTGATGATTAACATTGAATTTTAATGGTAATCACATTCATTAATTTTTTTTATTCCTATTGAAAAGGGGTGTTCATCATAAGCTATTGTGGATAAAATAACATAGATTTTATGCCTATTTCATGGGATATAATTTATGTCTTATTATAAGAATTTCCTAGTATTCCCACAAATCATGAATTTGAGTTCTCAATATACCTCACTTCTAAAATCTAGACCTATACCAATGGGTTTGATAAAACTATTGGTATAGGTATCATACAATTACTCTATGAAAATGGTTTCAATAAAATTATTTTTATAGGTTCCATAATATGACCCTATACAAATGGTTTTTCCAAAACTATTTATATAAGTGGTGTTTATAATAACAAATTATATAAAAACATTGGTATATCCCTTATTTAAAATATTTATACCAACGGTTTTCCCAAAACCATTGGTATAGATGATGGTTATACCAACGATTGGGCTAAAACCGTTGTTATATCCTTCAATTAAAGACCTTATACCAACTCTTCTTCCAAAACCATTGGTATAGTTAGAAAAAAATAAAAATACCTAGACCAACAGTTTGGAAAACCATTTGTAATGGTATTTTCATTTTTAACAAATTATTTTATCAAATAACATAGAATACATTAAAATTTAATTCACTTATAAATATACATATACATATGCCTATTATTGATATTATATTTCCAAAAAAAATTGTAGCTTAGTGGTTAAGTCATTGAAATACAAATCATGGGTGTTGGGATCAAAACCATTCGAGTGTTTTTTTTGGAATTACCTATACAAATGGTTTTGAAAACCATTATTATAGGCTTTCTTCCAATAGTGAATCATACAGGGATCGTCACCTACTTCAAATAATCCCTATAGAATAAACTTGATCGAGTTATTCGAACTAAAGAAGCAACTCCAAGATAACCATGATAAGGGATTCATTCATCCAAGTATGTCACCTTGGATATTACTATTTCAATTTTAAGAATAAATATGGGTCAATATGACTCTTCATTGATTAATAGGAATGGAAAAATGTCATAATCAATTAAAATTATTCTCTAATCTTTATGTATGAATTTTTTGAAAAATGTGCGGGACTTAAAAGTTTCCATCATTTAAATATATTCTAGATATCATAAAATTAGGGTCATGAAGGATGATATACAAAAAAAAATTCCATACAAGGTATATACAATATTAATATATAGTGATTCCATTTGGCCTTACTAATTCCCATAAAATCTTGATGGATTAAATGAAAAGAGTAGTTAGAGATTACATTTATTGGTTTTTTCTATTAATTATTGATGATATTCTTATCTATTCAAAGGTTAAGTAAGATTATGAATACCGCTTGATAATTGTGATGAAGACCATAAAGAGGGGGGTATTTTTTTGAAAATAATAAAGTTGGCATTTTTTCTACAAATGGACTAATTTTTGGGGTCATAGAATCTAAAATTAGGGTATATTGGTGCATCCATCGAATATGGTGTCTATTTAGAATAACATAGAACAACCATTGTAACTGAGGTGTTCATTTTCTTGGTTTGGATGGATATTATTAATGGTATGTAGAGCATTTACCATGATTATCTAATCTAATCAACAAGTCAACATAGAATGTATTTAAGTTCTTCATGACAAATGAATGTGTGGAAAATTTCATGGAACTAAAGAAAAGATTAATCAGTGCACTTGTGATTACATTACCCAGTAATAGAGAAGGTTTCTAATCCAATGTTACTCATCCAAGAATGGGTTTTGGTGCATTCTCATGCAAAAATGACATGGTTATAGCTTACTCCTCAAAAATAATGAATCTTCATGAGAAAAGTTACCCCATTATATGGTTCTAGTTGTCGTAATGTTTAAATATAAGATATTAAGGCATTATATTTATAGGTAAATGTTTAATATATACATTGAGAAACAAATTATAATGTATATATTCACAGAAAAGGATTTGAGCATGCATGAGAGAAGTTTGATATATCTAATTAAAGATTATCACTACACAATACATTACCACCCTGAGAAAGAAAAAAAGGTGGAGAATGCTTTAAGTTAGGAGGATCATGCCATCTTATCCATGATTAGGATAAAAAAGATCTATATTTTTGGATTTTCAAAGATGGATCTAGAAATCCTAATAGAAGGGGATAAATCATGGAATTCACAACTGGGTGTTCATCCATTCGTAGAAGTTATGAATAAAGAGGCACTGAAGGAAGATTTAGAGTTTTTGAAAAAGTTGTAAATTTTCCTCAGATTAACCTTTATTGAAATGGAATTATATGTTCTTAGAACCATGTATGTGTTCTCTCCTTAATTTATTTTATGGTTCTATTAGAAGAGGATAATAGTTCCCCGTGCTACATTCATTTATGAATTACGAATAAGTATATGTATTTTCAGATGTGTATATGGTGGGATAATATTAAGAGAGATATCATAGATTTTTTTATATCAGTTATTGGTATGTTAGAATATTTAGGCTGATGGAAAAATTACAAGGGGATGTTGCAACCATTACCAAAATCATAATGGAAATGAGAAGAAATAATAAATAATTTTTTCATAGGACTCCCCAAAATATCTAATGGTCATAATTTTTTTTGGATTCTAGTAGATCTATAAAAATTCATTACCCTTCATCTCTATCATAGAAGATTTATATTTGAAACATATTTCAAAAATAGTCATCAAGGATGTAGTAAGGTTGTTTGGATTACCACATTTTATTGTATCTGATTGAGATTTTAGGTTTACCTTGATGTTATGGAGAAGTACTCAATTGGATTTTGATATGAAGTTATTTTTCACCATAACATTTCATCCATAGAAATATGTACATTCTATGAGAAAATTTGAAACCCTATATGATATTACTATATCTTATTCTATGGATTTCAATGGTTTTTGGCATCAACACCTTCCATTAGTAAAGTATTCTAACAATAGTATCTTTCACTTGAGCATTCAGATGGATCCTTAAGAATCCATATATGGAAATTAGTTTAAAAATTAAAATTAATTTTTTGAATTTGTAGAAATAAATCTATTGGGGCCTAAGATACCTAGATAATTTGTAGATAATATTAGATTCATTCAGCAACACATAAGGAATTCATATTGTCGACAGAAATGTTATGCAGAAAATAGCTAGTGTGATCCAAAATATGAAGTCATAGAGAATGTTTTTATAAGAATATATCCATGGAGGAACGTAATTAGATATTTAAATAATGGAATACTAATCCATAAGTATATATATCCCTTTGAAATTGTTGAACGTATCTAGATGGTAGCTTATCGATGGGAACTGTCATTGATCATCTCTCAAGTCCACATTGTATTCCATGTATCAATCCTAATGATTTAAATACATGACAATTCACATGTACTAAACTCAATGATCATATCACATGATCAATATTTTTCATTACAATTAGAAATTAGTGGTGACTCTTGATTATAGAGAAAGAAATTACTATGAAACTAGATTGCTCACTTGGTCAATGTTTTGTTGTGAAACAACCAATTTAAAGAAGCTTTGTGGGAACCAAAGGATATAATGAGTCAGAATTATCCTTATTTTTTTATATTATAGTAATGAATTTCATGGGTTAAATTCATTTTATGGGGCTTATAATGTTTCAACCCATGTTTTTATGATTTTTTTAAAATAAATTTAATTTTATTGATAACTTGTGTTACACACAACACTATGTTTTAAAGAACAATAATATACTATTAATATTTTTATTTAAACATGAATATTATATCCAAGATGTTAAACCTCTTGGCATGAATATGAATAACCACATTTAAAAAATTAATTAAATGATTTTATATAAAGAAATCATATTTATAGAAAAGTAATTAGTTTTTAGTAAAATATTTATATGTTTCAAAATAATATTTTATCCAAACATAATTGTCATTTTATTCCAATTTTAGAAAATATATTTGGAAAAATAATCTTTATTTTTTAAATCTACATATCAAAATAATCATTGCGTGATTTTTTTAGAATTTTTTGAAAAGATTAATTTTTCAGTAAATGGAGAAAAATACATTAAAATTCCTTTTCATTTAAAAAATTTAAGAAGTTACATATAGTTTAGAATTTTTTTAAATGTAACATTAATTTAATAAATTTATTATTAAACCAATTTTGATCATTTTAATCAAATTTTTATTGATTTTTTATATAAATAGGTTATATTGTCATGATCATTTATTATTTGAAAAACTACTTTTTTCCTCACGTATGCAGAACTAATTTTAGATTAAAATTTAATACATAAATGAATGGAAATGGATTGAAAATTTGGAATCACAATAAATAATATTATAAAATAAATTAACTTAATTATTTGTCAAAATAAAGAGTAAAAGAATAAAAATTAATTATCAAGGTTAATATTAAAAGGAGTTTACCATGTTTTAAATAGAAAGTATAAGAGATAAAATGAACTCGAAACATCTCCAAATAAATTTTTCAAGAGATTACTCATAATTTTATCATCATAGGTATGATGGTAATGAATTTTTAAGCCTTTTAGGATGTAAAGAATATGGGTACACTTACTTCCTTTGAGGAATTCCATGTTTTTCCACTTCCCCACTTATAAAAGGGACCCCAATCCTATCTTATTAATACTTATAAAACCACTTGTATCTTCCCATAAATACCCAAATACTTTAATTACTTAATGCATCACATTCTAGAGGCCATGGTTTGATCAATAAGTTGTAGTAGGAAGGCTTTTCGTGAAAACCTAAAGAGGCTATCCAAAGAGAAGATATCATTTTCAATCAAAAATTTCTCTTTTATTTCTTCTTCAAAATATTTCAAATAACATATAATTAGATTTTTTATGTCAATTTAATATCCAATATTAACCTACTACCACATAAAATGGAATGTTTTGTTTTGACCATGTGTATTGTAAGAACCCAAACCTTCTTTTTAGGTATGTTTTCCTTTTCTTGATGTTTTAGAGAAAAAAGAGGAATTTATAGAAATTTTCAAAATACACGTCGTGTACTTTATGAGTACATGCCATTTACTAGGTTACCATAGGTAGTTGTGTGTTGGTCATGTAGTGGCCACACACACGGCCGTGTGGGGGTCACTGAGGCCGCTTAAAGCGGAGTACAGAAACGGAAAGTACACACCATGTACGTCAAATGTACACAAAGTGTATTTTCTTTTTTTTCATTAAATGCACCGGGGTCACGTCTAATGGTCAAAAACACGTTATTCTAGGTTTTGTTTGGCCGAGAGCTCTGGTATGACCACGATCTTCCTTCGACCCTCCGATTGAGCATCCGAACTCTGATTCCACCACTGTCGATTGCGTTGGGATCGCCTTGGTAAGCTCTCTCTTCAGATTGAGAATCATTTCATGATTCCTTTTCATTTAAAAGTAATCCTTTAAGGAAATTTCTTGACATTTTTTTAGATCTTCGGTGTTCTAGGGTGATGCAATCTTCAAGGTTCACATATATCATTCCAACAACACTGAGGTAGGTGGTTTGTGACTTTCTGTTTAAAGTCTTTGAGTATTATGTGAAAGTTTGTCCAATACCCTTGAACGAGGTGTTGCTTGTTTACCGTTTTACCCATTTTGATTACCTTCCATGCATGTAAGCCTGTGTAGAAGATAATTGGACATGAATAGGTTTGTTTCCTAGGCTTGGGATGTGTTTGTCTGTGAATGCTCTATTTACAAACGTTTGGTCATGTTTAGCATGTTAGGCTTCCTTTATGTTCTTCCCATTCCTAACACTATAGAATAGATTTATTATTTTTATCTGACATGCTTGTTATGATGTAGACAGGTTATCTATGTTTTTATGTAGGTTTATGTTGGCCATATTTATTTTCTATGCTTGTTTGATTTACATAGGGCCATGAGAACCTGCTGTATTAGACTATAAGGGGAATTGAACGATTGAGATTCCTCATAGAGTCTTGAACCACTTCGGTCTATAAGGGGAATTGACAGTGTGAGCTTCCTTAGAGAGTCTATGACCACTTAAGGATATAAGGTGAATTGACTGTGTGAGATTCCTTAGATTTTCCTTGACTACTTTAGAATATAATGGGAATTGAATGTGTGAGATTCCTCAGAGAGTCTATGAACACTTAGGTCTATAAGAAGAATTGACTTTGTGAGGTTCCTCAGAGAGTCCTTGACTACTTTAGACTATAAGTTGAATTAACCATGTGAGCTTCCTCTGAGAGTATTTGAATTACTTTGAACTATAAGTGGAATCGAATATGAGTGCTTCCTTAGAGAGTCTTTATATATTCTTATGACTGAACTACAGGGGATAGGTTGCGTGTACTTTCTAGAGGGTTACCTTGCTTGATTAGATACTTATTTGATATGTGGAACTGTTTATTACTGAGTACTTTCTTGTTAGTGCATCTTAGATTATTACCTGCCATATATATTCACTAACTGTTGGGCACATATATTTGGGTGGTTTCCTACTGGGATTTAGTCTCACACCATATTTGGGTCATGATTTTGGTCCCAAATAGATTATATTGCTGAAGGTATAGATAGGGGCAAGTGCCCTTCTGCTTCAGGTTCTTGATTGACTATGGAGTTGGAGAGCATCGGACCAAGTTGTGGCTTGCGATGTTGAGGAGTTGTTTAAATGCTTTCTTTTGTATTTGGTTTAGTACTGTTGTGTTCTAGTATTGTGATTTTTTTGGATTCTTTCCTAGACATATGTATCATGAATCATTCACATATATATATGTTTTCTCCAGTTTATTATTTTCCAGTCTTCTGCTGTTTAATTTTATATGGATTATTTCTGCTTCTGTTATTTCTATTGTTTTTATTCCACCATGTTACTCTACCACAATCACACCCAAGGCCTTCGCTACTAGTCAGCAGCCTCTGGCATTTAGGGAAATGCGCTTGAGGCCATGTGACCAACCGGGTACGGGGTGCCTCTGGGTGACTTCCAAAACCTGGAAGTTACAAAGTGATATCATAGGAACTATTTTCTGTTGACTTATGATTTGGAACCTTTATCTTGGGATAGGATGGAATATGTACATGGTAATAAACTATGCCCTGAAGTAGCTAGCCTGTGTACCAGGAAACTCCAATCTACCTCGTTTAATGCAATTTTTCTGGTTTTGTAACTTTATGGATGATTTGATTTTCACCACTGGGTGACTCACATATTTTGTACAATTATTGTTGATGTTTTTCAGGTTCTATTTCTATCACAACCCGATGAGATGTGGGTATGCAATCTCATGCATTATTTAGGGACTTGTTAGGAATCACATTTTATGCATTCTTTCGAGGCCATTTATGGTGCATTAGCTATTGCATGTTGTTGTGATAGGTGTTTTGTAGAATATGCGTTATGTTGTGATAGATGTCGTGAATGAATACCTTCTTTTTGTTAGAGCATTGATTGGGTTAGGTTTTTCTTGAATGAACGCCAAACTTTGGTTCATGAGGTGTTATGTGCCCTCATAGACAAGAATTTGGTGGATCATTGCACTGTTATCCTTGTTTATTACATCTATAAGATTCCATGATTTCATTCGTGGGGAGTATGAGCTCTCACAGATTAGACATTGGCACTTCAGGGATGATTTCAGTGTTTATCTAGGCTCTGATGTTGTTTTTGAGGCTTACTGTCTAGAAAAACCCAAAATACACACCGTGTAGTTTTCACTACACGCCATGTGTTCTTATGTTCTTGAAGAAATTTTTTTTCTTTATTATATTCCATGTACATTATGTACACTCTGTGTAGTCTCTAATCATGTCAGAGGCCGTGTGGGAAAAGACACGAGATAGGGAAATTTTTGTGGAAACACGCCGTGTACCTAATGTACACACTGTGTGTCTAGAACCTGTGTTCACCTGTGTGACTAACGACAAGGAGGGATAAAATCTTAGGTTTTACACACTATATCGGTCTTGAACACACTATGTAGCATGATCCTAGATTCCATCCATGTAATTAAAAAAATGGTTCTTTGAAATACTCTAAGTACACGATGTGTCCGTCTGGAACACGCTGTGTAGTGTGAGCCGTGTAACCAGCCATGTATCTAACAACACTTGTTGGTTTTGTTCATATAGTAAACGCCATGTCTAGAACAAACACACTCTATAGTCTTATTAGAGGAGAAACTGAGTGGTTTATCCATGTAAGGGAACCGGGATAGGGAAAAACCATTTAAATACACATCATGTAGTGGACATACACGCTGTGTAAACGTGTTTTGTAAAACAATAAGCCTTTCTTTATCTTGTTCCCTTATTGTGATTATAACGTTTAGTATTTGATAATTTTGTTCAAAGGTGTGCGCTTGACCTTGTAGAGTCATGAAAACGAGACGATCTCAGATTTGTTGCCAGTTTCTAGGTGGTTATCAGACACCAGACATGGCTGATCAGGGACTTCCAGCAGATCCTCCACTTTTTCCAGCCTTGGCACCAGCTGTTGTACCTGACACAATTGCTAATGCATAGTTAAGAGAGGGTTTCATGAGGATGATGCAGACCTTTCTGGGAGCACCATATCCTGCCCCTTCGATGGAAGAATTTATGTGGGTCTTTTAGCAGCAACATCCTCCCACTTTCTCAGGGGATGGAGGACCCTAGGCTGCAGAGTCATGTCTAGAAACCATGTTGATGATATTCGAGCATCTGGAGATACCTCTATAGAAAAGGGTGAATCTCTATACGTGAATTCTTCAAGACTCTATCTATAAGTGGTGGGATGTGGTCTCACAGGTGGGAATCTAGCAGAATATGGCTCGGGATGAGTTTTAGTGCATTTTCTATGATTACTTCTATCGGGTGTCCTTACGGATCGATCGAGCCCGATTGTTCATGAGTCTATAGAAGGGTACTATTTCGGTTATGGAGTATTCCTATCGCTTCACTGAGCTGCAGTTCTTTACACTCTTTATAGGGGGAGATGATTTGTTCCATGAATATAAGTTTGAGGATAGTCTCAGGCAGGATTTCTGATCCCAGGTGAACATCTTTAGGTTGACTTCGAAATCCTTTATCTTCAACCATGCAATGATTATAGAGCCTAATTTGAGGGATTATAGAGTAGTGAGCTAGGGTGATTCGGTATCCAGAGCTAGTATTCCTTCTCCTAATATCCGAAATCACCACTGGGAGACTGCACGTGGAGATCAGAGTAGGCAAGATTTATCTTCTGTTAGCCAGGTGGTGTAGTACCAATGCGGAAAGTGCAGGAATATGGGGCCACATTGCCTGAGAGACCCAGTGGAGTGACGATCTTGTGGAATGACGGGTCACCATCTGCATTTTGGTCAGACCTTCTCACCAAAAGCTGGTGATAGAGGTTCTTCGATGACTCCTCGTTCAGGAGCTGCACCATCAGTTTCTCACTAGTCTGGGAACTTGATTTCTTCCAGTCATTCAGGCCAAGGTGGAGGTCATGGCTGTGGAATTATGTCTCCATTCTTTCAGTGACTGCAGGTTAGATCAGCTTAGAGTGGTCAGGCAGGGCCACAGGGCCATGGTGTATGCCAGAAATTTGCAATGGAGCAGAACCAGCAAGAGAAGGATCCCAGGCCCTCAACAGTTCGAGGTACAATATTTGTAGCCCTAGTTTTAGCATCTACTATTTTCTATATAGGGTCAGCCCATAGATTTATATATTTTGCTGTTTAGGAGGGCCTTAGTCTCTGCGTATTTTCTTCTGCTGAAATCTTGATTCTAGACACACCATTGGGGACGATAATGGATAGTGTACATCAATGCAGGGAGTGGCCTCTAGAGGTTGGGGGGTGTCACATATTATGGGATCTCTATGTCATAGAGATGACATGATATGATGTAATTCTCAGAATGGACTTTCTAGTTACCTTCCAGGAATTCGTCGATTGTTATCATCGTATGGTGAGTTTCACATCACCAGAGCGTAGATCGTTCCTTCATAGGGGTGAGTGGGATGTCCAGGTGAGAAAAGTGGGACTCGAGCATCATGGGTAGGGAGGAGTTACAGCCCAGATTGTGATTCTATAACTAGATTACCAAGGTACTTCACAGTTAGACTTTACTCTAGTGGTAGATCATTTTAGGGATGTCTTTTCAGATGACTTTTCAGGTTTGCCTCTGAAGCGAGAGGTATACTTTTCTATTGAGCTCTTTCTAGTAGTGGAAATGTTATCCATTCCTACTTATATTATAGCTAAATAAGATTTGGAGGAGCTCAAGAAGCAGTTGGAGGAGTTGCAGGCAAAGGGTTTCATCCGACCCAATATTTCTCCTTGGGGATCACATGTCCTATTTGCGAAGAAGGGAGACAGTACCCTCAGGATTTGTGTGGACTATCATAAGTAGAACCAGTTGACGATCAAGAACTGATATCCCTTGCCTAGGATTGAGGATCTCTTTGATCATCTTCGAGGAGTTCGGGTGTTCTCAAAGATTGAACGGAGATTTGGTTACAATTAGTTATGCATTAGACCATTTTATATACCTATCATATCCTTCGAGAAAAGGTATGGTCTATATGAGTATATGGTTATGTCGTTCAGTCTTACAAATTCACTAGAAGTTTTCATGGCACTGATAAACCGAGTTTTCCATACATAATTGGAGTCTTTCGTGGTGGTCTTCATGGACAATAACTTGGTGTACTCTCACACTCGACATGACCATGCTACCCATCTTGAGATTGTTTTGAGTACACTAAGATAACAACAGTTATATGTCAAGATCTCAAAATTCCACTTCTGGATGGATCAAATTCACTTCATGGGTCTTGTTATCTTAGAGATAGGAGTATCAGTAGACCTAGATAAAGTGAAAGCAATAGTTTCCTCATAGAAGTCGAAGAAAATCTTTGAGGCGTGGTGTTTTCTATGGCTGGTTGGATACTGCAGACATTTCATATAGGACTTTTCATACTTAGCAGCACCACTGTTGGGTCTGACTAGGAAGGGTAAGATGTTTATCTGGTAAGATTCTTGTGATTCATCCTTTCAAGAGCAAATGGGGAGGTTAACGACTACACCAATACTAGTATTTCCAAAGTCGGGAAAGAGTTATACTGTTTACTACTATGCATCAGCTGTCGGACTGGGATCTATTCTTATGAAAAGAGATGGATTAGTTGTGTACCGGTCTTGACCGTTGCGGCCACATGAGAGGAATTACCTGATGCCCAATCTCGAGTTGGCAGTAGTTGTTCATGATTTACCCCATTAGTGACATTATCTGTTTGGAGATCATTTTGTGGATTTCACCGACCACAAAAGTCTCAAGTACATCTTCACTCAGTGTGACTTTAATTTGATACAGTGAAGGTGGGATGAGTACCTTAAGACTTTTTACTTTAAGCTTGCCTATACCCAGGGGAAGGGTAACACAGTGGCTAATGCACTGAGCAGGAGGACCCCGATACAGGAAGTTCAAGAGGCCAACAGTGACTGGAAGCTTATGGCTCTGTTCTCTAAGATGCATTTTGAGGTGAACGACTGACAGGTGAAGACGTTTCTTTCTTCTATAACTTCTACCTATAATCTTTTTGATCATGTTTGAATGAGGCGGCTATCAGATTCTGAAGGACTAGTCCTATGGGAGATGATTTCAAGAGACGACCCTATTTTTTGGATGGACCATAGGTGAGGATTAGATCTTTCATTTCTAGGGGCGCATATGGTTCCAGCCGACATACACGAGGAGCTGATGCAGGAAATTCATTCCAAAGTTTGGGTAGTTCGTCCTGGTGTCACCAAAATTTATCATGACCTACATTTTCAGAATTGGTGGCCAGGTATGAAGAGAGATGTTGCTAGTTTTTTCATGATGTGTTCCATCTGGTTGTAGGTGAAGGAAGAGCGTCAGCCACCGGTAGGGATTTTCTAGTACATACCCATTTCTGAGAGGAAGTGTAATGATGTCGTGATAGACTTTGTGACAGCTTTACTAAGGTCTCATCAAGGGAATGATGCAGTTTTGGATGTCATTGACAAACTCATGAAGGTTTCCCACTTCTTTCCGATCAAGGAGACCTTCAGTGTTCATGATATGGGATGATTGTACATCTGTGATATTGTACCTCTATATGGAGTTCCAAACACCATTGTTTCAGATAGGGATGCATTTTTTACTTCTTGGGTCTAGAAGGGGTTTCCGAAGTATTTGGGTACATAGAAACTTTTGAGTATAGATTACCACCCCCAGATAGATGACCAACCTGATTGTATGATTCAGGTGCTCGAGGAAATTCTATGATCATGCATCCTGGATTTTGGAGTTTCATGGGAGAATCAGATAACTCTTATGGAGTTTTCCTACAACAATAGTTTTCAAGAAACTATTCAGATGGAACCTTATGTGGATCTTTATAGTAGGCCTTACTGATCTAACTTATGTTGGTTAGAGGCTGGAGAGGCAGCCTTACTGGGACCTCGTCTGTTTCAGGAGACCACAAAGCAGATAGAGTAGATTTAGAAGAGGATGGCTACTACACAGTCTCGACAAAAGTCTTATTCTGATCAGCGGAGATTTCCTCTAGAGTTTGAGGTTAGAGATCAGGTTTTTCTACGTGTCACACAGAGGTTGGGGCACATAATAATTAAGAGACAGATTAAGCTTTCACTGAGGTACATTGGGCCATTTGAGGTTGTGGAGAGAGTTGGGCTGGTTGCCTTTCGGTTGCAGTTATCCTTGAGGTAACGAACTATGCATGAAATGTTTCACGTATCTTAGCTCTGACATTACTTTTCAGACCTGTCTCATATCTTTCAACCCAAGCTGGTTGATCTCAAAGTGGATGTGTCATTTGTGGAGCATCCTATCTGGATTGATGATCATAGTGTGAAAGTTCTCTGTGGCCAGTATGTTCCTATAGTACGGGTGCTATGGCAGTATGGGCAAGTACAGGATGAGACCTGGGAGAGGGAGACTGATGTACGAGCACATTTGCTGGAGGTGTTAGTGGTTTCTAATTCTATGCCTCACTAGAGAAATTTGGGGACAAATTTCTTAAGGGGGTAGTTTTTATAAACCCGGACCTTATTTCCAGGTCTGTTTTTCTTTTCTAGTCATTTTTGAGATAAAGAGGAATTGATGGAAATTTCCAAAGTACACGTCGTGTACCTTATTAGTACATGTCGTGTACTAGGTTACCACAGGTAGCCATGTGCTGGCCGTGTAGTGGCCACACACATGGCCATGTGGGGTGACTGAGGGTGCCTAAAGCGGAGTATGGAAATTGCAAGTACACACCATGTACTTCAAAATTACATGCCTTGTATTTTTTTATTAAAATCACCAGGCTCGCGTCTAATGGCCAGAAACACCTTCTTCTAGGTTTCTTTCGGCCGAGATCTCACGTACAACCGTGATCTTACTCCGAGTCTCTAACCGAGCATTTGAACGACGATTCGACCATCGTCGATTGCATTAGGATCGCCTTAGTAATCCTTATCTTCTTCTTGAGCTTTATTCCATGATTCCTCTTATTTCTCATGTTATCCTCTATTGAATATTTTAGACGTCTTTGTACATCCTCAGTGTTCTAGGGTGATTCAATCTTCAAGGTTCACATATATCATTCCTAAAACACCGAGGTGGTTGTTTTATGCCTTTCCGTTAAATGTCTTTGAGTATTATGTGCATTTTTTCCAATACCATTGAACTGTGTATTGAGTGTTTACTATTTTACCCCTATTGATTTCCTACCATGCATGTATTCTTGTGTAGACATAAATTGAATATGAATAGGGGTTTTTTCTATGATTTGGATATGATTCCCCGTTCATGCTTTGTTTATGACTGTTTGGTCATGTTTAGCATGTTAGGCTTCCTTGATGTTCTTCCCATGCCTAGTAATGTAGGATGGATTGATTATTTGTATCTGACATGCTTGATATGTAGTAGAATGATTAGCCAAGTAGTTCTATAGGTTTACATTGGCCCCATTACATTTCTATGCTCGTTTTATTTACACAGGTCCATGAGAACATGGTGTAGTAGACTACAAGGGGAATTAACCATGTGAGAATCCTCAGAGAGTCTTGAACTACTTCGAGCTACAAGGGGAATTGACCATGTGACCTTCCTCAGAGAGTCTATGACCAATTGGGGCTATAAAGGGAATTGACTATGTGAGCTTCCTTAGAGATTCCTTGAATACTTTAGACAATATGGGGAATTGATTGTGTGAGCTTTTTTACAGAGTCTATGAACCCTTGGGGCTATAAGGGGAATTGACTGTGTGAGATTCCTCAGAAATTCCTTGACTAAATTAGACTATAAGGGGAATTGACTGTGTGAGCGTCCTCAGAGAGTCATTAAATTACTTTTGACTATAAGGGGAATCGACTGTGAGTTCTTCCTTAGAGAGTCTTTATATATACTTATGACTGAACCAGAGGGGATAGGATGTGTGTAATTTCCAGAGGGTTAACATGCTGGATTAACTTCTTATTTGATATGTGGAATAGTTAATTGATGTGCACTTTCTTGTTACTGCATCTTTGATTATTACCTACCATATATATTCTCTGACTGTTATGAACAGATCTTTAGGTGGTTGCCTACTGGGATTTAGTCTCACCCCCTTTTTCTATCATGCTTTTGGGCCTAAACAGATTATATTGTTGTAGTTATAAATAAGATCAAGATCCCTTATACTTCATGTTCATGATTGAATATAGAGCTGAAAAGAATGGGACCAAGCTGTGGCTTGCGATGTTAAGGAGTTGTTTAGGTGGTTTCTTTATTATTTGGTTTAGTACTATTCTGTTCCGACATTGTGATTTGTTTGGCGTCTTTCCTAGACATATGCATCTTTCATTGTTCACACACACACAAATATATATATATATATATATATATATATATATATATCCGTGTGTGTGTTTGTGATCCAGTTTATTATTTTCCAATATTTCATTGTTTACTTTTGTATGGATTACTACTACTTCTACTATTGCTATTGTTTTCCTTCCATTATGTTACCCTACCAACGAGGTCATAGTTTCCCCACTATCACACCCAAGGCCCTCAATGATAGTCGCCAGCCTCTGGTGTTCGGGTAAATGCTCTTGAGTCCATGTGACTAACCGGGTACGGGGCACCTCTGGGTGGCTTCCAGAACTGGGATGTTACATGAATGGTGGACAACCACCTCATCAACTAATATAATTAATTTTCCATCACCGCCTCTCAGGGAAGGATATAATGATGAATTTAAAGTATATATATATATATATGATATTAATGAAATTATTATAATTTTTTAATTATAATACAAAATATAACTTTTTATATTCTATTCCATGGGAATATGATTACATCGCTCCTGTGTACGGTGAACTATCACCTCATGAAATGATATGATTGATTTTTCATTTACAATTTACATGGAAGCTAATAAGGAAAAAATTAATGAATATATGTTATATATAAGACATAATAATTATTATTTTAAGGGGAATTATTATTTTCCTTTACTTTTTTCAATATTTCTTGAAAATCGAACACTGTTTATGAAAACGTATGTCCTACCATCTAAATGAAAAATTTTATTCATTTTGTGTCATTAATATTTATGGATTTCAATAAATATATATATAATTTATATATTTGAAATTTATATTGTTGTAAAAAAAATACATATTGTGGAACCATGATGGAAAAAAATACCAAACAAAAACCTACATAAAAAACAAAGTAATTATTACCCTAAATGTAATTTTAGCAAGGATTTGTAAAAAATGGGTAATAAATGGTGATAAATAAATTATTTATAGTATTATATAAATTAATATGTTTATGTAAAAACA
This sequence comes from Viscum album, assembly GCA_963277665.1. NCBI lineage: Eukaryota > Viridiplantae > Streptophyta > Magnoliopsida > Santalales > Viscaceae > Viscum > Viscum album. The sequence goes on from OY728150.1 coordinate 529,991,777, forward strand.
TTAAATTAAAACTATTAAAACTATAAAATATTTTTTAATGTGTATAAAGGAATTCAAGGCTTAAGATAAGGGGTTTTCATCTAACATTTTTTCAGTGGGACACATGCCATAAACACCACTTTTTTCTTTTGTGCGGTGTATTCATAGCCCAAAAATTTATTTTTAGATTACTCGTATGAAAATTTTGGGATATAAATATTTGTAGTAGTTAATTTCTTTTATGGGTATTATAATCCAAAATATACCCATGTGGTAAAATATTTATGTTCTAGTCTCATCCTTTATCGGGATGGTTTATAATTATGTTTCTGAGGATGATAACATACGATCTATATCTCATGAAACTCATGCATTTTCTTATCCTTTGGATATTTCCTGTAAATAAATGTTTCATTTCATTTTTTTCTCTTAACACTTCCACGATTCAAAAATAATTTTTTAAAGGAAAACTAACTCTTAATTCAGAATACCTTTTTTCCATATCCTTGTTTTTTGAATAATGTTTTAGAATAATATTTTTATTATTTTTCAATTATTGTTTAATGTCATTTTTAGACATTTTTTAATTTTTTTTAAAAACATTAATATAATATTTATTTATTTTTTCAAATGATGTTCTCCTGAATATTTACCAAAAATTTGAAAAGTACCATTCTTTTAACAAGTACAACATGAACTAGTTTTCCCATTATGATAAATAATAGTTGATTTAAAGATTTCATTATATTTTTTCAAGGTTACTAAAAATTTAGTTTTTAATTTAATATTTGGGTAATATTTATATTATAAATATGTTATTTCAAAGTTGAAGGGATATTTTCCTCAATAGATGTTCTAAGTGATCTTTCAATAACATTTTCAATATAAGATGAAATCCTTTGAGGTTACATAAGCTCAACAGGAGACATGATCAAATGAAACCATCCTTATTATTTATCTTTTCTTATTTATATTTATGATAATAAGATGTTTATTATATATTTTCATTTTTATATGTTATTCAGTGATAAAATAATGAAATTTATATGAAACGTATTTCATTTCCATGTGTTATACAATGATGAAATTTTTATGAAATCCATTTTGTCATGGGTTATGATATGATTAAATTTTTATTATATGAGGAATAAAACATTATTTAATATGTGATGGTTTTGACCTATATATTCCTCCAATGCATTGTGTAAAGTTTTATATCTTGTGATCTAATGGTGGGAAACAAGCTGATATGGTTGATCCTCATTGGGAAACAGGCTGATTTAGATGTTCCAATATGAGAAAAAGGTAATAATTCCTAATTTATTATGGAATGGGAAATTGGTATTAATTAATAATTTAATATGATTTCGTTGTATCAGATGTTTATCATCACAAGTGAAATGGTTTCTATACTTATGATGATGGTATAAATATATTACATGAACTAATTGTTCAAGATTGACATAAAATTATTCCCCACTCTTATGCTTCATATATTTTGAAATAATAATGTTTTATTCCATGTATCACGTAAAATATCCATGATGGATTGGTTATCAAATTTTTATGTAATTTTTCTAATCTCATACCCCTATTCTTGTCTTAAGCTTTTATATGATCATTGGTTGATATCTTCCATGTTTACACTTACTGATCAAATAATAATACCCTTTATTATTTCTAATTTCTATAGATTATGAAGAATTGTTTAATTAGGGTATGTCTATGAAGTTTACTAAATTTAAAGATATTTATGGGAGTTGTTTGAAATCTTTCATAATATTAGAAGACAGTGTATCTAGTCACCAATGACACTGATCATTTACGGTCCTAGAGAATTTATTTTTGAAATGTATAGAATATTAATCAATTAAGATATAATTTATATGTATGAAAAACCTAGTTCATTACACTTTTTGTGGGGAGAGGATATGAGAGGATATTTACTACTATATGGGGAAAGGAACCCACTTGGAAGATACTTAGAAATTAACCACAAGAATCCAAAATAATATATTTATTCCCATGGAAAATGATTTAAAGTGCCCATAGATTTGAATTTAAGATATTTAAGGTCTTAATATACCCATATAATAGTATTTAGACAATTTTTATTAGAAAAAAGACCCTTATCATTTGTTTTAACCACTAGTAAACATTTTTTAACATTAACTATGGTAATTATTTTTTATAATGTTTACTATTCATTGGGAAGAAAAACTATATTAGATATAAAAAATTATATTAATTGTGAATATTTAAAAAATTAAAACAATTAAAACAATTTCAATTCATATAATTGAAATAATTTAATATAAAATTAATCCACCAAATGCAATGAAAAAGCGGTTTTCAAAAGAAATTTTTCTAAAAGTATAAAAGGTATCTATTAAAACATGGACATAGAATTGACTACAATGACTTAAATTATATTATTACTAATATAATATAATTCATTTTTCTTCTTAATCTACATTAAAAACATAACTTATAAATTCTTAAAATGAAAAGGTAGTTTTCAATAAAAATTGATATTTTTCACTATTCATTGAAAAAATAAAATTTCCTTTAAACAAAATAACAAATTAACAATAAATTATATTTGAAATGATTATTGAAAAAATGGAAAATAAAATTAAAATAAATTTTCTATAATTAGAAATAAATTTTTTTAAAATAATTTTTTAGAACGCTACAAAACCACTTTAAAAAATGCATTTTTTGAACATTAAAATAGGATTATTTTTATCCCATGAATAAAATAAATGTTAGATGAATGATGAAAAATTTTATTGAATATATAATATATCAATTTAATTAAAATCATTCACTAGTATTTTATAAGTTAATTTATTAATATTAAAACAGAAAACATTAATAAAAACATTTTTTCAAAAAAATATATCTTTTAATTTCAAATGATTTATATTTGAATTTATATTCTAATAAGTACTAATGAATTTATTTTATACTTTTTTAAACCACATAATTTAAATAATTAATCTAGTCCTATTCATATACATAAATTTTATTTATGTGTAATGAAATCCATCTTAAAAAAATATATTTTAAAAGTATATCACGTCTCATTTATGCTCAATGTTACGTGAAACATGAGATATAAAAGAAATATGATTTATATAAAAATATATATTTCCTAAAATATCAGGCTATTACATTATATTCCCCCAAATATTGAACTTATACATTAATATTATTACTAACTAATACAAATAACTGTGGATTCTTCTGCCTCATAATATCCTCAAGTTCCCATGTAAAATCCTCATGTTGGTGGTGTCTCCCCAAAACAATCACTAGGTGAGTTTTATTATTTGAAATCACATTCTCTCTATGATTTAGAATATTCACATTTTTTTTCTTCATAGGAAAGATCTTGATCCATTTTTATCTCCTCTTGTTGTTATACATGTGTTGTATGGGATATGTACATTCTCATGAGAGATACATGGAACACATCATTGTCTTGATAGAGGTTCAATGGAAGTTTCAATAGATAAGAAATCATCCATACTAGATCAAGAATCTTTGAGGGGAAAATATACCTAGAACTCAAATTTCTATTCCTTTCAAATATCATAACCTTAATCTATTTTTTAATTGAAATAAATACCTTGTCACTATCTTCAAACTCTGAATCTCATTGAAAATTATTAGCATAACATTTCTGTCAAATTTTGACTACCCTTATATATTACATAATGTATTTAACCTTCTCCTCCATCACGTCAGTCATCATAAGTTCCAATTAATTCCATTCCTTATATTCATCCCAAAAAGTTTAATCTTTACACTTATTTCCATAGAGGGATTCATAACGTACTATATTAATGAAATAGTGAAAACTTTTTTTCGACGAAAAACTCAACTAGAGGAAGGTGTTGACTCCAACCATAATTTAAATTCATATAAAAACTACCTAAATATATCCTCCAGGTTTTGAATGATTATCCTACACTGAACATTTATTCGAGGATGATATGTAGTTCTTGAAAAAAAATATGTATCTGGAATCTATTGGAGACTTTTCCATAAACAGTGAGATAAACATCGGATCCTGAGCAGGTACAATATAATCTGGTAATCCGTACAATCATAACACTTATTTAATATATATTATGTAAATATTATCAATATAGAAGTCTTATATTATAGACACTAATTGTGATGAATTTTTATGTTGATCAACTACCACCCAAATATCATTATGTCGATTAAAAAATTTAGAGATCCTGATAACAAAATCCCTAGTGATTCTTCCCACTTCTATTCCAGTTTGGGTAATAGTTGTAACATACTATTAGATTTTTTTTCACTTAACATTTACTTACTTAATTTCCAGTTACCAAGATACAATCATTTAAATATCTCTTTTCATTCCATCACACCAAAAATAATCCTCCAGTACTCTATAAAACTTTATTCTTCGAAGATAAATAAATAATAAAGAACTATCAGCTTCTTCTAGCATATCTTTATTCACATATTCTGTGGAAGGACCACAAACATGGTTCCTAAACCACATCGTTTTTCATTATCAAGGGTAAACACAAGATCATTCCTAGTATTATTTTGTATATCATCATCATCCTTCCATTCCTCTTTCATATTCACTTGAATTGATGGCTTGATACTCTTTTAAGAAAGATAATATGTTACCTATCTATCAATATTTCTTGATCCATACATTATAAATCATGAAATAGTATATATTTTTTATCCATATGATATATTATCTAGTTTGATACTTTCAAATCAAATTATCAATCTCCATGTCCAGTTTCCCAATGTCATAATTTATTGAGTAGACATAATCACTAATTAACTCCAATTGTCATTTCAAGTAAATATAAAATTCATTCCCTGTGAATATATAAATTAAATATTTATGATCATTATATTTATCATTCATTTATACATGAAGATAATTACACCATATCATCAATGAAAACATTTCCATAGTTAAAACCAAATCATTAGTTATATAATATTTCTCATGAAAATTTAATTTTCAGTAGGAAGAAGTTATCATCGTATCATTTTTAAATCCCTTGGTTATATTCATGATAAAATATATGTTACAAAAAACAATATAATCTTCATCAATAACATGATATAAAATAATTTCATAGTAACCAAGACACCTCATAAGCCAATAGTAGTTATTTTAACCTTATCACCCTTTAGTTGTGGGTTCAAGACCATTATACTTTCTAGAATCGATAGGTTTTCATTTTTTCAAAAAATATAATAATATAATGATTACAACATCCCCAAAAATATTAGGAATGTTGTTAATAATATATACAATCATCAAAGTTCATATAAATAATAAAGTTAATCGATACCATTAAACTTATGGAAATCTTATTCTTGCTCAAATAATACTTCATGTTGAACCTAGTAGTTACATGCACCTTATTCTAATTAAACACTCACAAAATGTCCCTAATCACATAAAAATTACATCACTTAGAATATAAAAATGGGTGTCTGAGCACTTGAACTTATTATCAAACATAAACGCATAAACCCATGATGGTATCCATAACTCTTATGTTAATCTTATATTATGACATATATTCTTCCAAAATTAACAAAATCGATAGATATTTTAAGATTCTCATAACCAAAATACCTTTAGAAAAAATAATTTTAAAATATAAATACTGAATTCCAATACATAAATACTTCAACCCTATTATATTAATGATTTGGTATAACATAATTCCAACCTTGTTCTAGGAGTTACCACTTGTGTTAGGGAACTAACTAGGATAATTCCCATGTTCCCCAATCAAAATAATTTTACCTCCTTAGAAATTGTTTACTCTATTCCACTCTTTTCCAAAAAATATATTTCCCATTAATTTAGTGCATTTCTCAACATTTCACATTCCAAATTTCTTATGTCAAGGAAATGAATTATTATTTTCACATTAGTCTCCACCATATGATCTATAAACAAACTCTATCTTTCCCATTTTTAGTAATCTTGAGATATTGATAAGTTAGAAGTTATCAACAATATATCATTATAACTTATTAGGAATAATCATAATATCTTTCTCTATAGTCATCATCCAAATTGGTTTCTCATCATCACCACATTGTCCATCAATTTTGGTGTTAACAAAGTTACTCATTGTTCCAACCATGGACTAAAACAAAATATAATTATATGAGAAACAATGATTATATAGAGAAACCAAATAATAATTTTTTTATTTATAAATAATGAAAAATTATTTTCAATCTATAACACCATAGTTTTATCCTTGTTCATTAATGGTTATAATGTATTAAAATCCATTATTATGGTTCATAATTTGTTTTTGAATTCCCAAAACATAACCTCTGGGATTGTCAAACTAGATGGGTAGCCAGGCCTATTTTCATGTACCATGTGAATAATGAGTCAAAGCTGCATCAACCCTTTCTGCAGTTATTACACCTAGGTTCAATTATGACTGAAAAATTTCCACATATAGTGTCTAGAATGGGATTTTATTTTGTAGAATCCACTCACTCTATCCTTCATCAAAATTCTAGGACATTTTCCTATTATTTGAATTTATTTAAACTTAACCCTTAGATCCTAAAAATAGTTTTCTCATCAAAATTTCTAAAATTTAAGTAAACCTGACTCAGATAACAACTATAAAGACCCAAGTTTTTCATATATAGATACAACATATTAGTATATGAATATTCATTATATAAATAATTATTGATACCAGAATAATATTGTTCATGTATATTTGGAAACTTGGACACATAAAAAATGGATCATAAGTGATTGGTTTCATCTCACACTAAGTTCATAAATATCACCCTTCATAGTCATATCATATATGATACATTTCTTGACAACCTAAGGAAATGAAAAAAGAAGAACAGGAGATCTTATAATTTCAATAAGGGTATACAATGGAGATAACAATGATAAAATAATTATAAAATTAAAAAATTGGAATTAAAATGTGAGAATAATATTTGATAACCATGACTATAATATTATAGCTCATAAAATTGTGTTGTAGCATAAATCTTGGTGTTTCATAATACATGAATCATAAAAGAACCAAATAACATAATCTATGAGATTATAACATTACCATAACACATATATTTATTTCATTCAAATAAGCATATAAAATCATATGTCAAGTGTTCTCAATAAGAGATTCATAAAAAGTTAGGATTTTGATAACCTCACATGTACTTGATTTGTACTTGGGATAACCTCCTATGTACACAAATTTTAGGATTTGTATTACCACCGTTTTACCTTTTTTGGGATTTGGATAACCTCCCATGTACCCTTGGAGCTCATATAATATTAATCTTTACCCAATATATTAGATGGATATATATTTCAATTACAAACCATCAAATAATGAAAATTATAATAATGTTTTACACTAGATCATAAAATATTCAAAATATTAGAACCCTTGAAAAGAAACAGGTCCCATTAACATTTCATCATAGTATAACCCATGGAAAAAAATGCGTTTCACAAACACTTCATCATTTCATCAAAGTATAACTCATAGAAAATGAATTTTTTCATAAATATCATATCATCATAAATAAAAACCAACTAAATAAATAATAAGGGAAATATAATTGGGTAATATTATTGGTAAATACTAACTAACATTAGTGGATGTCATCATATATAGAGAATTAATTTAAAATATTAGATGGAACATTTCTTAATGAAAATATTACTTTTACTTCCAAATAAGTTCATTAAAATCTAAATATTTTCCATGTTTTAAAGAAAACATTTTCTTTTGAAATAACCTATGAAATATTATATTTAATATTTAAATCATTGGCCTTCATGAAAACATGAAATTTAAATAATATCATAGATGTTAAAATGATGATTCTATACAAATTTTGGAAAACATTCCTAAGATACCTAATCATTAAATGATAAAAAGATACCTTATAAATCATTTTTTATAAATTATACCATGGTTAAAAATTTATTTAAACCATCATTGGATAATTTTAAAAATATTATTAATTTTCTAGAAAACATAGACACAGAAGGAAATGGGTTTCAACCGAAGGGAAAAATAAAGTTGATTTTTCTTAAAAGAATTATTTTATTCTAAAGAATTTATAAAGATAGGAAAATTAAAGGATCAGAATAAATAGAGTCTAATAAAATAAATTAGTTTCATGATATATAAATCATATTATTTTAGCATCCCAAACTTTTTCGTAAACCATCGGTATAAACAATGATATTGCAACATCAAACACTTAACCCTTGTGTAAATTTTGAATTGTAATACCCATTAAGGAAAATCATACATGTGTATTTATATACCATAATTTTCATGATAATAACTATAAAATATATTAAAGGAACGTATATACACCACACAAAAGGAATAAGTAGTGAAAAGGACAAATGTCCCCTAGAAAACAAAGAGAGACTAGATATCCCTAAAATCATGCATTGAATTTCTTTGTAAAACTTTTAACTAACAATATAATAAATATTGGTATACTATAAGACTATTTAAACCCATAATAATATACATCATACCATATATTATTTACTTTGGACTCTTAATTACTCTTTTATTAACATTTTCCTTCTTAAATCACATTTTGGGTAATAACTGCTTCATTTTTCATTTATGTTTTTGTTTGTTATTTTCGAACATTTTACATTGTATAGGGTTCCCAAACAAACATAATTTTAAACATGATATAAATATAATATATATTAATTATTTATGTTTTTATATTAATCTATAGACTTTATATATATATAATAAATTATGTCTTTTATGGATATGGTAGGTTGTATGTATGCGTAAACACTGTTTTAATTTTTCCTAATGATGGAATAAAAGAACAGAATATAATATATCACAATTAAATAATATTTTTTCTGAAAAAAATATCATATATATTAATTAAATTTATCCCTAATATAATATATTAAAAAAATTAATGAAAAATGAATCACATCACTTCATGGACGCAGTAGTCCACACATACGCATATGAGATGTTATCTTTTTCCAACAGATCAGAAGTTAAGACGAATGATGTGAGATTATAATTATATAAGTACTATTTTGTCATAAATATCATATTTATTCTTATAATCCATCATTATATCCACCTATGAGTTGTGATTATGGAAAAAAATAACATAAGTTTGTGAGGTGGTGGTCTTCTATACTCATGATCGATAGTTTTATTTCCCATGTTATGGAATATGAGATTAATATATTTTGTTAAATTAAGATAATAAAAACTAAATATATGTTAGACACTTAATTAATAATACTATACTACATTAATAATATTTTAATGGTGTGAAAGAATAAATAAAATAGAAACTACTGGATATAATCAATAGGTCTTCTTCAAACAACCTCTTTAGGGTAGTAACAAAATACTTATTAGATGGGTTAAATAATTGAAATAAGGAATCTAGGATGTTGTAAAAGAATTTTACAATGAATATGGGTAGTATATTAATAAGAAATGTTTCACAATGTGTGGACATGATTAGAGAGGATTTGTCCTTATATAAGTGGGGAAAGGAACCCTCTTGGAATCTAGATGAAAATTTCCCAGAAGCTTCCTAAATTATAACGTTGTTCCCAAGTAAAATAATTCCAAATGACAATATATTAGAATTCTGGATTTTATATTGTTTTAATATTGAAAAAATAGGGCGTATAAATGTTTTATTCAAAACCAAACCCTTATAATTTGGTTTAACCCCCTGTAAACATGTTTTAACCATATTTAAAATAATTAATTTCTACTATTTCTACTATTCATTATGTCCAGAAATTTCAATAGAAATATTATATAATATTAATAATTCTGATTCAAAATATGGAATCTATTTTATCAATTCAATTAAATTAATTGTTATAATTTGTTTTAAATTATATTTATATATTCAATAAAAAATAATTTTACAAAAAAATGTATTTATATTTATAAGAAGGCATTATAAAAAACATATAATTGATTATATTGAAATAATTTTATTAATACTAATATAATTTAGTTTATTTTTATTTTCAAAACATCTTAAATAAAAATAATGAATTATAAATTCTTTAAATGATAATATAATTTTTAGTAGAATCATTATTTTTCCCTGTTCATTGAAAAATTAATCTTTTCAAAAAATATAAAAAATTAACCTTAAGATAATATTTACATATTAATTATGAAATTAAACATAATTTAGTAAAATAAATTATATAATACTGAGAAAAATTATTACTAAAATGAGTGTGAAAAAATAAAAGAAACTAATTTTTAGAATAATACCTTCTTAAACATAGAACTAGATTTATTATAATCCGATGATAAGAACAAATAATATATGAATGTTGAAATTTTTTATTTAATATAAAATATATAAATATCATTAAAATATTCCCCAATAGTGGCTGATTTAATTTATTAATATAATAACACATTACTTTCATAAAAACGTTTTTTCAGAAAACATATATTTTACATTCAAATGAATGTTAATTTTTAATTATAGTAAATTGAATACCAATAAAATTATTTTATACATGTTTAAACCATTTAATTTTTTATAATTTAGTTAATCTTATTCATACCCAGAAATTTAATTTGGAGGTTATAAATTTCACATTATATAATAATATTATTATAATATGTCACAATTTGTTTTAACATGGTGTTGCGTGTAACACAAACTATCAATAAAATTAAATTTATTTGAAAACATATTCTATAAATACATGGGGTTTTACATTCAAGTTCAGAGTTAATATTTTGAAAAATTGAACCCTTGGGATCAGGGTTGGAGCATGTTTATTACTAACCATGCTTCCTAACGACATGATCGAGTTTGTATAGGCGCATGGGTTAGGGAGCTATGCGACAGAACAAAAGAAACAATACGAGTTTCTGTAATTAATTACAAACATGTCATATAGTTAGTACATGGTCTATTAAATCATCAACTATAGTAGTACATGATGGATGCATTAGAGTCCTTTCCAAGAAGACTGATGGAGTATGGTTTGAAAACTTGTGTGGCCAAACTATGCGACAACTTACAAGAGATACTTTACATTTTTCACTTGTAGATTTTAATAAGGAATCACATGATTTTATTCCTACTTCATTGATATATAACACAAAAATACCACATTCCTTCATCCTTAATTCCCTTTATATTTTTTGTGTTTTTAGTGGATTTTGAAACCATTCTCCAATGATTATTTAAAAGTCTTTGATATTATAGGTCCCCATTTTTCTTCTCATATTTATTATCTAATATCTAGTTTCCCCAAATTAGATTTTGATTTATGATTCCATCATGACATGGAAGAATCATATACTAATGGAGGTTATTTTACACTACATAGTAAGTGGACATCCTGGGAGTCCATTTACATTTCTCTATGTTTTTTTGTAGTGGTATGTCACAATGGTGTTTTTACAAAGTTGTAATATTTAAATTAAAGGGATTCTATTTTTTATTGACTCTGTCACTTAGGTATTATTCTAGATTAAAGGTTGAGGATTTTTCATGGGTTGTTGGTGAGGGTTTGATCACAAAGATTGTTTTGATGCGATCATATTGTTATGTCTGGGTAAGAGTAACTATTTAATTAAATTCATTTATTGTTTATTAATTATTTATTTTAATTAATTAAGTATAATATATTTATAATTTATGTATTTATAGTGGTTTGGTTGTGAGAGATGACATTGTATGTCTTTGATGAGATTATACAATCATTTTTAGTTGTATCCAAAAAACATAAAATTAAATTTAAAATTCCTTGAGTTTAGTGGTCTTTTATAAGTTACCTATAAAATTTATACATTTCTATGTTAGTATGTGAATGATTTTTCATTACCATGAGACCAAAGTATTGTGTTTAAATTATTATGAAGATTTTTCTGGGTAAATTAAGAAGTCTATACAAAAAATTGATGGATATCGTGGGCCATTAACAGTCCGTGTACTCTAGATTCATACATTGGCCTCTAGTTACGAAGACCTAAACCCAAGAGACACCATGTAAAATCAGTTTTTTCACACATGAGTATTCATTTTCTATCTTGGATCTGGTTTATTTTGGGGTCCAGATTTTTCTCTGAGGAACTGAGTGTGATGGGTCTGAAATGTTGTGGTAATTTCCTATTTATTTTTGTTATAGATTTTTCCCCTTGGGTTTTATTTTTGTTTTTATAGAGAAATAGGAAATTTAGAATAATATCTTGTGGCGCATGATTGGAATATAGTTATGGGAAATAGTGGGGGCCTTCACAAGAAACCATGCAGTATGTAGTGGTTTTAAAAAAATATCTACTGCACATCTTGGGCATATAAAGTCAGCATGTCTGGGATAACTGTGTAGTAGGGGCCTCTTAGATAGAGAGTGGTGCACAGCTGCCACACATTTTGAAAAATGTGTAAGAAAACCATGTGTGATGTTAAGTTCATTAAAAATTTGAATGTTACCTCTGTGCCCTCTTAGGATTTTACCACAAATACACTACTCTCTCCCCATTTGGGATTTTCTTCTATAAGAACATCCTCTTCCTCCCATAGATCCCTTGGTTCTCAAATTTTATGGGATAATAGTCATGGAAACTCCACGAAATATTCATGTAAGTGGTTTAACTCCTTGATTCCTCCTCTTCTATAAGGTTTCTCATGTTCTTCTTTGGGGTTTGGTTTTCTAGTGGCTTTGGTGATCTTTTTATGTTTTGATCTTGTTCTTTATGGTTATATATTTATGTTTATTGTTCAATCATTAATTACTAGGGTCTTTTGGTGGTGTGTTTTTGGTTTCAGACCAATTTCTATATTCTTTTAAGCTTGAGGAAGGTGGTTCCCTTGTTAAAAATTTTTATATGATTTTAGATTGCTTTATTTAGTATATAAATATGTTTTATGATTTATTTTTTTGGTGTGAATATATTTTGGAAGAGTTTTGGGATTAAGATTTAATAAAATTTTAATTTATAAAGGAAAATGGTTATGTTATGAGTATGATTTATGGTAGAGTTTCTTGAAGGTGTTTTGTTCCATGTGTGGAAGGTACAAAATAGGTTTTCAAAGGAACCAATGGTATAAACATGTTTTAAAGTGGGGTTTCAAAGAAATATGAATTATTTTGGCATGTGGCTTTTTTGTGCACTATTAAATGTGAATTCTGAATTTTTAAATTTATTTAAAGAACTTTTTGAATCAAAATTGGTTTTTGTTGGAAATTGAAATGGCTTTTCCCATGAAATTGGTTTGATTCAATTGTGTTATTTTATCATGTTCTTTTTAATGAATGTGTATTTTATAAAAGAAAATGGTTATATTTTGTGTATGATTTAAGGTAGTATTTATTTAATGTGTTTTGTTCCAGGTTTAACAGGTTCAGAATAGGTTTTCAAAGAAACCAATTGTGTGAACATGTTTGAATTTGGGTTTTCAATGGAATATATATTATTTTGGAATGTGTAAATTTTTGTGCACTTTCAATGTGAATGGTGAATTTTAAAAATGATATAATGAATTTTTTGAACCAGTCATGGTCTATGATGAAATTGGATAGGGCTTGGCCCATGGAAATGGTTGGATTCAATTATGTTCTTTTCTTGTGTTTTTTTTAAAATGGGTTTCTTTGGTTGTGAATGTGTTGAAAATGTTGTTTCCAAAGAATTTTTGAGTGTGTAAAATGGAAAGTTTTTTTTAAGGAAAATGTGGATTTTTTTGTGATTATTTTTGAAAGTGTTGTTTTATTGGCGTATTTATTATTCTTGGCATGTTTGTATAAAAATGTAGTTTTTTGTGATATGTGAATTGATGGATTGAGTACAAGGAAATCCTAGGTATCAAGGTGGTGTGACTAGATCTATTACACTAGTGTTTCAGAACTGGAATGAAAATATTCTTCTAGTGGATTGACACTTGTTGACGTAGAAGTGTAAATGCTTGGAATCACTTAACATGATTAACATAAACAACACTAACTAAATATTTCTTATGATTGGATAGGACATGGCCCATGGGGTGTCCCCTCTTATGGGATCATGCATGAGAAAGATGATTTTTGTGCTTAATATACCACCATTAACTGATGTATGAGGTTATATTGTCTCGCTAAATAATTACCCTTAATGATTTACACACAGTGGTCTCTTGTAACATGAGACTTATGTGATGTGGTTTCGTCCATTAGAAAATGGTTGAACATGTTTGTGTTTCATTTTTAAAGAAGTTTATCTTTGTAATGTTTACTTTTTTAAATGTTAATTTTAAAAGTTTTTTTTATAAAAGTGTTGGGAAGAAAATGGTTTTTCGTTAAAAACAATCTTGGTGATGTTTTAAATAATTTTACATAAATGAGCTTGTTAAATTTTATTTTGATGTTATAGAAAGGAATCATTTTATTTTTCTAGAATCATACTGGGATTTAGATCACACTCAACATACACATTTGGGTGTTTGTAGAAATTATTATGTATGACCCATGAAAAGGAAAGATGTGTCATGGAGATGGCTATGGTTCGGGTTATTAGTGATATTTATGTTGTAGGAATTGTTTGTGGTGGTTTGAGGGTGATGACCCTCAGGTTTCATAGAGTTCTATGGGATATTTTTTATTTTTCTTTCCTTGTAGTATTTTTTTTGGATAAAATTATAAAAACTTTAAGCTAAAAATTATTTTACCATTCTTGTTTTTGGTTATTGGATATTGTTTTATCCATTATTGTGAGTTAATTAAGATTATATAATCATGTGAAATCATTCCCAATGTATTTTGTTGATACTGGGGCCCTAGTTTCCAACTCGAGGGGAATAAGAATGCCCTTCAGGCCATTCCCCAAGCTGGGTCAAGTGTCGGGTTGGATGGCACCCCGGCTTCATTTTTCCTAAAATGGTATCATAGCATGTTGTGATCTTTTGGGTCATGTTATTTGTGGATGATTTTGGACAGACTGGAGCTATCACTATATGGACCTAGGGATTTGGTTGTGTGTAGGGTTTCAGGCTTGCACACCTCATGAAAGTGCTTGAGTTTCCATGGGATGTAGGGTAATGACTCATTTCATTTTCTTTTTTCTGGGTTTCTTTGTGTTTGGAAAGATAAAAGATATTTTACTCAATAGTCTCAGTGATCTCATAATGCATGGAATTCCAAGTGGATCCAGGTACATGGTCCAAGAATACTCTGTGTGTTGGTTGTGTGATTGGCGTATTGACACCAAACATATGGACTATTCACCCATCAACACTAGTTTCTTCCATGATAATTGTTTTGGGTCATTCATGATTCCGAAAATTATTTTGAAAACTATTTCATCGGGATTTTGGAAAGAAGATTTTGAAATGGAAATGGTTTTGTTTTGGAAAGATGGAAATGGAGTTTTCATCATTAATTTTGTAATAATGATTTGGAAAGTGGATTTTTAGGAAATGACCATTATGTAAAATGGGGATTCTTTTAACAAGACTGTATTTATATTATTAAAAACTAATTTTTTCCAAAACAAATTCTTATAAAATAGAAATATATTTTTAATAAGGTTTTAAAACATGTTTTACGTGGGAAGAAAAGAGTTTAACCATATTATTTTTAGTGAAATGAGAATTTCTAAGCTGTAGAAAACAATTTTAAATGACATTAAATAGATTTTATAATTTAATATATGGGTTTTATTTTGAGAAAATATGAAACGACATTATGTTTGGGATTTAAATATGATTTTTTATCTATAGTGAATGACATTTTGAAATATCTAATAAATTTTTAAATGGGTAGTGAGTTGAGAAGTTGAGAGTGTGGGTTGAATATTTTTTGGGGAAGTATAAAAGATTTTCATTGACATATGGTTTTCTATGAGTTTCCACATGCATGGATATGTGTGTATAGTTAATGGAACAAATGGATGAGTTCTCATATAAGTATATTTGGATGGGTGCTCGGTTTGGCATGATAACATGAATGTGTGAGGAACCATGATATAACATGGGTGAGTGTGGAACCCACCAAGAATGTTTTCTTTTCAAATGTTCTTTTAAGAGAAAATATCATTCTTTGAGAAACAATAGTTTTGTGGTCTGTATCCTTGTGATTTGGTAATATTACTTGCGAGGCTCCTTGATTTTGAGAACCCTTTTGATTAAATTAAGTTCCAAGTTTGTGCTCATGTCAATGAGTTGGTTTTGGGATGATGCATAGTGGATTATTTTAAAAAATGTTTTGGGAAGCTCTTTAGTGGTTCATTGTGTGTTCAATATTTTCTTGGTAAGTTTACACATATGAATTAGTTTTATTGGATTTTCTTTTTTTATTTCTATGTTCCCCCACGATGTTTTGATGGACATTGTAGTGAAACTATATGTGGTTTACTTTTATCTAACCCTATATTTAATCAACCTATGTAAATCCTTCTCATGTTACATAAGTTGAATCCTATTTTCTTTTATAATCATTTAAATCCTTCCTATGCAGAAGAGTGGATGTGTAAAGTCGAAAGATAGTTTAGTTTCCTTGAGTTTTTAGGGTGGATAAAGGTGATGTTTTCAATCTTTATGATTAATGGTCATGTCTACAATGGGTAAAGGGAATTCCAGTGAGGAGAGTGGAAAGAGTATCGAGGTTATTGGTGTTGGTCACAATATTAATAGGCAATGGATATTTGATTGGTTTCTTCTAAGTGAGGGATCTTTTTGTTAAATCGGAGTGGAAAATCTGGTCATAAGAAGTCAACATGTTCATTTTTATATATAGTGTGCTATTTGGGTCTCGGTTTAAAGTCCATTTTCATTGTAAGGATTCATTGTTGGTAATGGTCATGTTTGGTGGCATTTTTTGGTGTCATTTTTCTTTCAAATGCAAGATTTGATCTTTACAGGGATGATGCATGTGAATATTTTATTTCCTTATCTTGTGGAAGAGCCATGTATAGGTGAAGTTATTTCCATGTTGTATTGTATTCTATTAGTTCTACTTGGATTCTTGTGTGACTACATATGGAAATAAAAGAAGTAATTCTGTATGGAGATCTTAAACTCCTAACTATGAGGCAGGGGATGCTTAAAAAATTTGGGCTCCATCCATAGGACTCGTAGTGAAGTTGGAACATAATTAGGAACCCCAAGTGTGTAAGGGGCCTTTGTATAGAATTTGTCTATAGTGCAGTAAACAGAGACAGTTTAAGAGTTTTGTTTAGATATTTCCCATTGAATGGTATTGTTTTATGCGAATAGACATAGGGGGATTATTTTCTTATTATGGTTTATGCGGTTTGAAGGATACTATTTTCCTATGAGGAGGTGGGATGGTCTCATTTCATTCAAATTCGAGTGGTTTTGCCTTTTTAGATATGAATCTATGTCTAATTTTCTTTGTATTGGTATCCTTGTAAATTAATTTTGGTTTTGGTCTATTCTGGAAGTTCTTATTTTGACCCATGTAGGGTTTCCCATGTCTTTCTATGCTATTTGGTTAATTTGGTTGGTTCTCATAGTGGGGAGACCCACCACTGTTCTTGTTGGAATTCCATCTAGATTAAATTGGTTATACATCATTTAATGTGGTGGTGAGTCTGATCTGGCCTCCAAGTGTTTGTTATCTGGTTCTGTATCTAGGGTACCATTGCATAAAAAAGTCTCATTTAGAGATTCCACTCTGAGTTTTCCTTCCAAATAAATTTTATGCTTTTAAGTAGAGTGTTCCCAATTATCTTATTGGAATCTGGAATTGTAAAAGTTGTGGTTCATGTTTTTTGACTCTCTTAGATAAGTGGTATGAATTTAGTTTTATTATGTCTGATGTGTTCATAGCCTGAATGGTTGGATTTCCAATTCTAAGAAACCATTTTTCCTTTAATCAACCAACAAGAAATTTCATTGCTTTTGTGGGGAATATTAAGTAATTTATGGAGACCATTCTTCCCTCCTGAGTTTAAAATTTTGAACCTCTTTTTCTATCTATGGTGTTATTTCATTTTTTTTGTTTTATTTTTTTTAGGAATATACTTGAGCTATAGAGTATTTTTTTTTTCATGGATAAAGTCTTTCTGTGGATTTCAGGGGGTGAAAAGTGTTATGGTGGGGAGTTTTTTCACACAAAGGTTTTAATTTTCATTCAACGATCCTGATCATTTTTTTGTCTCAATTTTTCTTTTGGGAACCATGTGTAATGGGTATGTATTTGTTAGGTAATCATCTATTTATTTTTTTTATAACTTTTTCCCTTGTTTTTTCATTCTGTTTTTGGAGAAAAGTAGAAAATTTTGTCCATAGAGCCTATAACACATGGTTGAAGAATGGTTTGGGGATAACATGCCCCATGTCCAAGTTCCCATGTAGTTGGTGGTGGTTTTTAGGAAGTCTCCAATTCAAAACTTGCGCATAGTATTTAAGGTCATGTGGGGTAACTGTGTGGTTGGTTCCTCTTAGACAGAGAGGGGTTCATGGTTTCCACAAAGTTTGGCACACCATGTGGGCATGCCATGCGTGATGTCCAAGTAATTAAAATTTTGAAAATTACATTTGTGTCCTCACTAGATTTTACCTCAAATCCACCCCTCTCCATAATTTTGGATTTTTAGACATATTAACCTCCTCCCCCTCCCATAGATCCCTTGGATCTTCAATTTTGTGGTTATTTTTCTGGGAATCTCCATGAAATATTCCAATAAGTGGTTCCCCTCCTTAACTCTTATAACAACCCTTATCTATATTTTATTTTAAAAATGATTTATTACATAGAAATGAACTTAATAAAACTCAAAAAATCAAGTGGTATAGTGTATTTGAGGAATGGTAACATTACATAACAACTTAATACATGAAATACACATGTTTATAGAAAACTTATTTTACATGACCACAATATTCCTTCGTATGTAGCATTGCATGGGATAACATGAGGGCATACATAAAAAATAGGTGAGCTATAAATCCTAGTATGGGATTAAGCAAGGAATAAAATGAATATTAAAATAAATGTTAGGAAATATAAATATCAATTGATCATAAGAGAAACATGAACATAAATACATGATATAGTGTGATTATCATATCATGGAAATGTGGGAACAACTTAAAACACGACATCATTAGCATAACGGAATCTGGTAAACCCCTGTCCCTACATGGTGGAAACAATTTTTATAATTGAATTAGGTAAAACCCTCTCCCAACATGACATATCATGATACTAAACATTACACAATTCATTGGGCACTATTAGGACACACCGTTCATAATCATTTCAATCTCATGCATAAGTGAGCCACATTGATCATATTACATGGATTCATTCAACATAATCATTTATTACATGATAAAAGAATGTGTAATAAATACATATCATTCATTAAATTCATAAATCCTCAATTATATGTGCATAAATAAGAATACCCTTGATAGAGGAATGGGTATGGTATTCACTACAAGGTGATTTTGGGCATGGAAAATCGCAGTGCAATTTCGACAGCATAATGACGTCATTCAAAAATTTATAAAATTGGATGGTGTGAGAGAAATGGGTATCTCGTCATTTATACATAAAATTTATAGTAATGGGTTCATGTAACATAAGATCACAACATAATAAACAAAATTTAATATGCATAATATAAAAGCAGTGATTTAATGGGGATGAGGGTAGAGAAATCCATTATGGAATTTCAGTATGGTAATAGGTGTATATAAAGGATCGTGAATGAATTAATGAGTGTGTAATGATGATATAATTATTTATAAATAAAATGGATAGTAAGTTCAGTATGTATGATCATATCCCAATATATAAAAATTTATATACAAATGCATATCATAAAAGGAGTCCTTGATAAAAGGGGAAAGTGAAAGCTCCCTTACAGAATTTGTGGCATAGTAGCGGGTTATATTAAAGGATAATATTGGGGATTAATTGGAGTTAAAGGGATATCCTATCATCTATACATTAAATTTATAGTAAGGAGGTATGGAATAACATATACCAAATCAAGAAAACCCAAATTTAAAGGCATGACTTAAAAAATGTGTTTGAAGAAAAATGAGAGAGGTAGAACCCATACATGGATATGTGATACCAAAATTCATGGAGGAGGCTTCTTGGGATATTTTATGGGACATGGTAGGACTCCAGGATATAGGGAACAAATTTTGGTCAAGATTCAAAGAGTTTTAGTGCAGATAAATGCGATATGTTTTGGGTTTACATAGAAAAGGTTGGGGAATTATTTATTATTTTTGTTTTGGACACTACACACTAAATAATTCAAAACCACAAACCATATCACGGTTTTTACAATGTGTTATGTAAAATGGGAGTGGTATAAATTATTTTATATGTATAAGGTCCAAATATATTAAAATATTTCCCATTATTATGTGGAGGTCAGTCACACTTTCAAGGAAATGATTTTAAAATCTTAAAATATTGTATACGTATTGGAGGATTCACTAAGGATTTATAAAATAAATTAAATAAACATGAAATTACGTTATTTTAAATAACAAACATATATTTGGTCGACTATGCATTTTATAGTATTTTATTACATCACAATTGGGTCATTATGATGTCATAAAACCGATTATATATTTATACGGTATTTAATTATTACCCAAAATTTCAAATGTTTTAGAAATTTAGGAGAAATTCACCATTGGATAATTATTACATATTGATTATAAAAACAATATTCATATAATGTAAATAATTTTTTAATTATGTTAATTTTAACTTTTAAAATAAAAACTTATATTTATTGAAAATTGATGGGTTTTAGAAAAATAGTTTTCAATCCATTATAAAAGTTAATGTTTAATTCATAAAAATTAAATGATCATTAATAATTAACATGTTTATGTTAATAATAATATTTTATTAAAATGTTATTTATTTCAAAAATACAATTATTCATCAAAAAAGATTCCTCAATTAAATTTGAATATTAACCAAAAAATATTATTTGAACATTAAACATAATTTAAAATGTAACAATAATAGAATGGAAGTATATTAATTAATCTATAAAAAAATAATGAACATAATCATAAATCTAGAATCTTGTTTCATATCCCTTTATTACACTAGCATATGACCTAAGTGTAAGGTGCATGATGGTAGGGCTTTCATGGGGTTGTTCGGTGAACACGGTTTGGGCCGTGATCTCAATAAGCACGACCTTCTCCAATAAAAGGTTTCCCTTAGGATTTAGTTGTTGGATCTAATATTGGACTTGGTATAGGGAAAATTTTAGAAATTATATCTCCCTAGGATGCTCTAAAGAATGGGCTTCATAGGCTATGATCATACTTGTTGAGGCCACCACTTCCTTTTTCTACGTCAAAAGGATCTGTTAAAATCCAATCTTTATAATCGTCATGTGATCACTATTCAATGGCTATATTATCAATTGTAAGGATACTTAATAGTCATTTAAATCCTATTTTATATTAAAAAGGGGTGCATGTTTTTTCTATATCTATAAGAATTTATTTTAAATAAATTGATTTTTTTCATAAATGTTCGGGTCACTACAACCTTCCCCTCCTGAACTTTCACCCTTGAAATTTTTTTTCCCACAAATTAAAACAGATGAGGGTAGTTATACTTCATCACTTCCTTCAATTCCCATGTCACTTCTTTAAAATTTTTCTTTCTCTAATACACTTTGACGAAGGGTATTGTCTTATTTCATAGATCTTTTTCAGTACGATCTAAGATCTTCATCATATTCTACCCATATGAGAGATCATTCTCCAATGGTACCACTTAATGATTAAGTACATGTGATCGGTCAGGTATGCACTTCTTCAAGAGTGATATGTGTAATACTTCATGTACTTGAGATAGGTTCAATGGGAGTGTCTGTCGATAGGCCACATCTCTAATGTAATAAAGGATCTCAAATGGTCCGATGTACCATGGACTAATAATTCCATTCTTCCTAATTCTTATAACTCTATTCCATGGAGATATGTGGATGAATATCATGTCTACAACATCAAACTCTAGGTCTCATAGATGATTTTCAGCATAGCTCTTTTGTCAACTCTAGGAATATTTGATGTGTTGCTAGATAGTCTTAACCATCTCCACCATTTCATTAACCATTTCCGGACTGAGATGTTTTCATTACCCAATTTCATCCAAAAAAGCCAGTGTTCTCCACCTCATCACATAAAGGGCTTCATAAGGATCCACTTGGATGCTTGATTGGAAACTGTTGTTGTAATATAACTTCAGCAAAGTAATATGTTTGTCCCATCCTCATTTGAAGACCATTGAGAAAGATCTCAACATGTCCTCAACTGTCTGGATAATCCACTCATATTGGAAATTAGTTTGAGGGTGATAGGTCAGGATGAAGTTCAATAGAGTGTTTATAGAATATTATAGAATCTTTTGGAACATATAGATGAATCTTGGATCCTTATTAGGCACAATTTATAGTGGTAATACATGAATCCTTACCACTTCTATGATGTATATCTTTGCTAGTTGATCCAATGAGAAATCATCTAAAATTGAAATGATGTGTGCACTCTTTGTAAGAAAATCTACATCATCCCAGATAGCATAGTTTAGTTTGTATGTATTTTGAAGTCAGTTGACAAAGTCCACAACGATGTTTTCCCATTTCTATGTTTTTATGGGAAGCGGTTTCATCATAACCTTAAATTTCTGCATGTCATCCTTCACTAGATAACATCGCAATAACTTTTATATATATTTAGTGATCTCCTTCTTCATGTTATACCACCAATAGTGCTCCAGAAGATCATGATACTTCTTCATGTTTCCTGGTTGAATGGAAAAATTTGAAAAATGTATATCATCCAAAATTTCTTTCATTAACTTTGGATTTGATGGAACACATAGTCATGACCCAAATCTCACAATTCCTTCTTCATTAAAATTGAACTCTAAGGATACCCCTTTTCTAATAGTTTCCAATTTATTTTTAATTACTTAATTGTATTTTTGAGCATCCTTTAACCTTTCCAAAAGTGACAATCAATCAATCCATTGTGAAAGGATTGATGATTTTCCCTTATTTATGATTCCTATGTCCATCTTCATCAAATATATGAATATTGGATCCTTTTAAATTATCCTCAATGAAAGAAATGTTGGGTCATTTTTACTTATATAATCATCCACCATGTTCTATTTTTTTGGGTGGTAATGGATTGAGCTGTCATATTCTTTAATGAACTTTGACCATATTCATTGGAGCATAATCAGATCTTTTTGTGTGAATATATATATTTTATACTCATGTGATTCGTATATATTTCACACTTATCTGTAAAGGGAAAATGCAGCCATATTTTCAATGAAAAGATCACAGCTTCCTAGTACAGCTCATGTTGGGGATAGTTTTTCTCATGAATCTTTAATTTTCTTGAGGAATAAGCATTGACTTTTAATTCTTCATCAACACCCCCATGAGGCCTAATGAAAATCTCTCCATTTGTGGGTAGTGTGAATATAGGGGTAATGCAAATCTTCTTCTTCAAATCTATGAATCTTTCTTTATATTCATAATTCCATGAAAACATGACTTCATTCCATATTATCTTGGAAATAGGTTTTGACAATTGTGAGAAATTTCTCAAAAATCGGTGATAATATTTATCTGACCCAAGGAAGCTATTGATATCCAGCACATATATTAACCTCTTGCATCCCTCACTTGCTTTTGTTTTATAAGAATCCATAGATATCCCATTTATTGGGATCATATGCCCCAATAATGAGATTTCATTCAACCTGAACTCACACTTGTAGTACTTTTCAAATATCTTATCCTTTCACTCGGTATCTAGAGCAGTGTTTAGATGCTCCTCATGATCCTCCTTGGCATTAGAGTATATTATAATATCATCTATAAATACTACCATAAATTTGAGGAGGTAACCTCTAAATACACTATTCATCGTGTCTATGAATATTTCTGGGGCATTAGTTAGTTTGAAAAGCATTACTATTAATTCTTAGTGCTCGTACCTTGTACAAAAGGAAGTCTTGGTGACATCATCCTTCTTCACCCTTAATTGGTAATATCCCAACAATAGATCCAAATTGTAGAAGTTTTGATCGCCACATAGCTAATCGAACAAGTCCTCAATTTTTAGAAAGGGATAGTTTTTCTTTATCGTGATTTTGTTGATCTTATGATAATCAATGCAAAAGTGCATTGTACGATCCTTCTTATTGACAATGTGGACTGGTGCACCCCATGGTGAAGCTCTTGGGCATATAAACCCTTTATCAAGATTCTCTTCTAGTTGTTTCTATAGCTCCTCAAGCTCCACAACAACCATTGTATATGGAGCCTTTGATATTGGAATCTCCCCTTACATAATATCAACCATGAATTCAACATCTCTTTTAGTTGGTAGTCCAGGATATTCCTCGGGAAACAGATCCTCTAATTCCCTCACAATAGGCAGGTCTTCGAGGATGGTTCCTTCCTCAGACTCAATAATCTAATCAAGATACATGTTCTCATATGGTATTAATATACATGCTTGATATGATGATTCTAAATAAGATTCATCCTCCTCCTTTCACATGTATATAATCAGGGGTCTGTTCACCATATAGAGAGTGATTTCGCTCTCATGTAAATTTATGTTAGATTTGTATAGTGGAATCAAATCCATGTTATGAATTTCCCCAAATTCCACAAAGGGAATTACGATGAGGTTCTATAGTATTTCCAAACCACAAATTGGAATATGAGAGGATCGATATACATGGGATGCTATAATTTTCCCATTTTCAATTTTCACTGACATCTCTACTTCCATGATTTGTGGTCTTGTTTTTATTATTATACTATACTTTTGGGATATAAAAAATATGTAGAACCAGAATCAAAAAGTGTGATCTCTATTCATTAATAACTAACCAGAATTGCTATCACCACTTCATTGTAGGGATTTAATTCAGTGGTAGTGATGGAAAAAGCTCACCAATTCTACCATGGAGGTTGATGGTTGCCTATGAAATCCCTCAGCTTAGGGAACTGGTTCGCAAAGTGACCATGTTTATTGCAGTTGTAACAAAGAACAATGTGTTGAGTATCGAATAGATAATTCCATTACTCTATCATAATAATTGTTTTTTAGTATTCTATGGCAAGGTTCCCTTCTATCTCATACCTAAATTATTTCCTCATCCCCTTCAGGTAGTATCTAGGGTTCTTCTTTCTGCACTTTTGACAACCGGGGAGATATAATTTTCAAGACAGTTGGATTTATCCATTGGACCACCCGAATTAAAGTCATCTTTCTACTTCTTATCAAAATGATAACACTAATATTCAATAATCTCCATCTCAACATTAAAGGAATGTCAGATAATCTCATCATTGCATTCAAATTCAGGGATTGTGAGGGCTTTCAATATTCTATTTTTTATCCCACAAAAGAAGTTTTCAACCTTGAGTTTTAGGGTAACGAAAAAACCAAAGACGTATCATGAAATTATAGTGAAGTTTTCTATGTACTCCCCAATAGATTCTTTATCTTTTTCTTATATCTAAAAAAACATGTTATTCATCTTTATGCAGAGGGTACAGGGATCATATTTATAAAAAAATAATTTTGGGAAATCCTTCCATCCCATTTCCTTGAACTCTTCCTCAGGATTCAATTTTTATATCAATGTACATGATTTAATAGAATAATCCTCCAAATGATATGAATCCATACGAACCTTTTATTGTTCGAAACATTTAATGGATGGAGAAGATATTATTAATGGAGTTGATCCACTGTACGACAATGATGGGATCAAATGATCTGTTGAATATAAGAGGCCTTTGTCTCATTAAGCTCTTGATTGTAACTTGTTCGTCATTAAGGGAGGTTACATATTCTTCTTGATCTAGGTTTTTTTTCAAAACATTAGTTAACAGAGATATTATTGTGAAAAGGTTAGCGATTCCCACTCCCATTGGATTGGGAATCTTATTAGAGTAGTTATCACATTGATCTTCACATTGGTTGTTAGATTGATTCCTCCTATTACCATACAGTATCTAGAATGAAAGGAAAATTAGGGGTAAATATATTACTCTATTAAACAAAAAATGGGGAATCTAATGACATTATAGTGGTAACTTATAAATTACTTTTCTATTATTAATTTATGAATTTCTAGGCTTTGATCTATGTCATCCATGATATAGATCCAATAATATATTATTAGTGGTATTTTTTGTGTTTCCTTAATAATAGTTCATACTAAGATTATGAATTTACCAATGACTATCCCCCAAGAGTGTCAAACCATGAGGGAAGAAAGTCTCATTGTCATGGACTAGTTCCCATTTAAGTCTAGCTCAAAGTAGTATTTTTATATTTTACCCCTAGATACATCAGTTCTAGAGCCTCCTATACTTGTTCATATCCAGAGAGGGATGTTTTTTCTTGATAAATCACATACTATATACTCACCAAAATATAGGGATTATTTTCTTAAAATTATTCTTATACCCAAGTTATTCACTATAGTTTTGTAATCCTATTCCTAAAAAAAACAAAACCTATCCATTGATACTAACTGTAACAAAAAATATCATTATTCTATTTTAAACATGATTTATTACATAAACATGAACTGATGTTAACTCAAATTATCAGGAGGTCTAGTTTATTTTGGTGTTAGTAACAATACATAACAAATTAAAACACTAAATACACATCTTTATTGAAAAATTCTTTTACATTACCACAAAAGTCTTCCATACTTAGCTTTACATAAGACAACCTGGTGACATACATAAGAAAGGGGTGAGATATAAAGCCTAGTAAAGGGGTAAAATGGAATAAATTAGTAATCATATACATTTAATGACATAATCATATCAATAGATCATAAGAGAAACATTAACATAAATGCATGATATATGATGATTATCATAACATAGAAATGTTGCAATACATTAAAACACAACATCACATACATAAAAGAATTAAGAAGAACCTTGTACTAACATGGCGGAAAAAATTACAATAAATAAATTAGGTAAACCTCTATCCCAACATGATGTATCATGATACTAAACATTTCCTAATTAATTAAACCGCTATAATGGTGCACCCATCATAATCATTTCACTCTAATGCATAAGTGTTCCACATATATTATATCACAAGGATTTATTCAATATAATCATGTATTCCTCAATCGAGGAATGTAGAATAAATACATGAAATTACTCAATAAGAAATTATATGGGAATAATGGTGAATACCCTTGATAGAGGAATGAGTATTTTGTACACTACATGGTTATTTTGGAATGAAAAATCACGGTACAATTTTGGTAGCATAACGACGTCCTTTAGAAATTCATAAAATGGGTTGATGAGAGATTAAAATGGTATTTGATCATTTATACATGAAATATATAGTAAGGGGATAATGAAACATAATATTCCAACATATGAAATGGAATTTAAGATTCATAATATAAAATAAGTTCTTTAAGGGGGATGAGGAGAGAGAAATCATTTACGGAATATCAGCATGGTAAAAGGGTGTATATAAAGGATCATGAATGGATTAATGAGATTATAAGGAAGTTTTATTTTTTTATAAACAAAATGGAATGTTATGGGAGTATGTATGAACATATCCCAATATATGAAAATTGAAATTTAAAGGCATATCACAAAAGGAGTGCTTGATAAAATAAAAAAGTGAAAAATCCCTTACAAAATTTTTGTCGTGGAAATGGGTGAGCTTAAAGGATCATAGGGGGGATTAATGGGAGTGAAATAAAGATCATATAATATATAAAAAAAATGGATATTAAGGAGGTATGGAAGAACATAACCCAAATCAATAAAATCGAAATTGAAAGGCATGACATAAAAGAGGTGCTTAAAGAAAAAAAGAGAGTGGTAGATCCCTTTCATGGACATGTGATACAAAAAGTCTTGGGGAGGCTTCTTGATATCTTGTTTGTGACATGGGAGGACTAAAGGGAGTAGGGAACATAGGTTGTTGAGTTTCAATGAGTTTGAGATAAGATAAAAGGGATTATTTTGGGTTTACATAGGAAAGGTGGGGGAATTCATTATTATTATTTTTTAGGATACTACACACTATATAATTCAAAACCACAAACCATCCCATGTGAGTTTACCATGGTTTAGTGAAAATGTTAGTGGTATACAATTTTTTATAAGTATAAGGGCCAAATTTATTAAAATATTTCTCATTCTTATTGTGGAGGTCTGCCACACTTTGAAGGAAATGATTTTAAAATATTATAATATTTAATATGTCTTGGAGGATTCACTATGCCTTTATAAAATAAATTAAATAAACCTAAAATAATGTTATTTTATATGAAAAACATATATTTGGTTGTAGATACCTTTTACATCATTTTATTACATCTTTATTGGAGCATTATAATGTCATAAAACATATTATATATTTATAGGGTATTTAATTATTTCCCAAAAATTTGAATGTCTTGGAAAATAAGGAAAAAATCACCATTGGTTAATTTCTTTATCTAGATAAAAAATAATTTTCATATTATATAAATAATTTTTTAAATATGTGATTTTTTACATTTAAAATAATAACCAATATTTAATCGAAATTGATCGGTTTTGGAAAAAAAGAATTCAAACCTTTATAGAAGTTAATTTTTACTTCTTAAAAATTAAATGATCAATAAAAATTAATAAATTTAATTTAATAATAATATTTTATTAAAATATTATATATTTCAAAAATACATTAATTCATCAAAATAGATTCCTTAATGAAATTTGAATATTAACCAAAAAAATATTATTTGTTCTTTAAAAATCATTTACAATGTTTCAATAATAGAATAGAAGTGTATTCATTATTTTTTAAAACATTAATGAAAATAATCATAATTCCAGGGTCTTATTACATATACCTTTATAACACCAGCATACGCCCTAAAATTAAGTTGCGTGATAGTAGGGATTTCATGGGGCTGTTCAGTGAACACGCTTTGGGTTGTGATCTCGATAAGCTTGATCTTCTCACGTAAAAGGTTTCTATTTGGATTATGTTATTGTATCTCATCATGTAATTGGTCTAAGGATAATCCTTGAAATTATATATCTCCAAGAATATTTAATGAATGGGATTCATAGGGTACAATTCTACTTGTTAAGGCCACCATTTCCTTTTTCTGTGTCAAAATGATTTTTTAAAACACTATACTTATAATCATCATGTGGTCACTATTAAATGGCCATATTATCAATTGTAAAGATAATTAATAGTCATTTAAATCCAAATTTATATAACAAAAAAATGTGTTCACGTGTTTTAAATATCCAAAAGAAATTTAATTAAATTAATGTGAATTTTATTTAAAAAAAATCGATTCCTTACAACCTCCCCCCTTAAGAAATTTCACCATTGAAATTTATTTTACACAAAGTAAAACAGATGAGGGTAACTATACCTCATCACTTCCTCCGGTTCCCAGGTCACTTATTTAAACTTTTGGTTTCTCCAAAACACTTTGACGAGGGGTATAGTCTTATTTTATAGAACTTTTTCACTATGATCTAAGGTCATCATCAAATTCTACCCATATGAGAGATCATTCTCCAATGGTACAACTTATGGATGGAGAACATGTGATCAGTTAGGTATGTACTTTCTCAAGAGTGATACATGGAATACATCATGTACTTGAGATAGGTTCGTTGGCTGTTCTTGTCGATAGACCACTACTCTAATGCAGTCAAGGATCTCAAAAGGTATGATGTTCCTTGGGCTAAGAATTGTAATCTTCCCAAATTGTATAACTCTATTCCATGGATATATTTGGATTAATACCATTTCTCCAACATCAAACTCTAGGTCTCGTGGATGATTTTCATCATAGCTCTTTTGATGACTCTAGGATTATTTGATGTGTTGTTGGATAGTCTTAACCTTCCCCACAATTTCTCGAACCATTTTCGGACTG
Organism: Viscum album; assembly: GCA_963277665.1. NCBI lineage: Eukaryota > Viridiplantae > Streptophyta > Magnoliopsida > Santalales > Viscaceae > Viscum > Viscum album. Next base: position 530,021,802 of record OY728150.1, read on the forward strand.
AGAAGTTTTCATTACCCAATTTCAACAAAACATGTAAGTGTTATCCAACTCTTCCTATAAAGGGATTCATAATAATCCATTCGGATGCTAGGGTGGAAAATATTTTTGTAATATAACTCCACCAAAATAACTTGTTAATCCCATCCCCCTTGGACTTCCATTGAGTAGGCTCTCAACATGTCCTTAAGGATAATCCACTCAGATTGGCCATATTTTGAGGGTGATAGGTCGTGATGATGTTAATCTTTGTGTTCAAAGAAAGTTTTTACTCTTTTGGAACATAGAGATAAATATTGGATCCTGATCAGACACTATTGATAATTGACTCCATGAATCCTTACCACTTATATGATGTATATTCGTGTTGGTTGATACAATGTGAAATTCTCTAAATTGAAATGATGTGTTCACTCTTTTTTAGATAATCCAAATTAGCCCAGATAGCATGGTTTTCTTTGGATGTCTTAGGATGTCTGTTGACAAAGTCCATGGTGATGTTTTTCCATTTCTATGTTGGTATGTGAAATGGTTTTATCATCCCCTTATACCTTTTCCTCTCAGACTTCACTAGATATCATAAAAAATAACATTGATGTATATTTAGTGATCACTTTCTTCATGTTATCCCACCAATAGTGCTCCCAGAGATCTCGATACATCTTCATGTTTCTTGGGTGAATGAAGAAATTTGAACTATGTGGATCATAAAAAGTTCTTTCATTATCTCTATATTTGATGGAACACATAGTCATGACCCAAATCTCACAATTCTTTCATCGTTAACAATGAACTATAAGGATTTCGATTTTATAATAGTTTCCACATTCTTTTTAATTACTAAATCGTCTCTTTAGCATCCTTTAACCATTCCAAAAGTGATCGCTGATCAATCCTTTGTGAAAGGATTGATTATGTTCCCTTATTTAGGATTCCAATGTCCATCTTTATCAAATATAAGAATATTGGATCATTTTCAATTAACATTAATGATATAATTTTTGGGTCCATTATACATAAGGAATCATCCACTGTGTTTTTTTCCTAGGGTGGTAATGGATTTGGAATTCATAATCCATAATGACCATTAACCAACTTCATTTGTTCATATTCATTTCTTTTTGTCTGAATATATATTTGAGACTTTTGTGATCTATATATATTTCACACATAACTCTAAAAGGAAAATGCCTCCATATTTTCTATGCAAATATCACCACTTCCAAGTCCAGATCATGCATGGGATAGTGTTTATCATGAATCATAAATTTTCGTGAGGCATAGACAGTGAGTTTTTCATTCTGTATCAACACACTGCCAATGCCCTTATTTGAAGCATCTCTAAAGTTTATGAAAATCTCCCCAGATTTGGGTAGTGTGAGAACAGGTGAATTGAAAACCGTCTTCTTCATCTCCATGAATCTTTATTCGTATTCATAATTTCAATAAATCTATACTCCATTCGATGTTATCTTGCCCAGAGGTTTTGAATATCATGACAAATTTCTAAAAAATAGGCGATAATATCCAACTAACACTAGAAATATATAGATATCCATCACATATGTTATCCTCATCCATCCCTCACTTGCTTTTGTTTTATAAGGATCCTCAGATATTCCATTTCTTGTGATCTCATACCCCAAGAATGAGACTTCTTTCAACTAGAACACACACATGTAGTAATTTTTATACATATTATCCATTCACAAGGTATCTATAATAATGTTCAGATTCTCCTCATGCTCATCCTTGGTATTGGAGTGTATTATAATATCATCTGTAAATACTACCAGAATTTTTTTGGTAATCTCTAAATACTCTATTCATCATGTCCATGAACATTTCTGGAGCATTAGAAAGTCTGAACGGCATTTCTATGAATTCATTGTTCTTCTAAATTGTACGAAATGATGTCTTGGTTAAATTATCCTACTTCACCCTTAATTGGTAATATCCTGACCATAGATCCAACTTGGAGAAATTATTTTCTCCACATAGCTGATCGAACAAGTCATCAATTTGTTTTAATGGATAGTTTTTCTCTATCGTGATTTTTTGAGCTCGTGATTGTCAATGAAAAAGTGTATTAACCCATCCTTCTTCTTAACAAAGTGGACTCGTGTACCCCATGGTGAAGCACTTAGTCATATAAACCCTTTATCTAGATTCTCTTAAATTTTTTTATTTAGCTCCTCAAGCTCCACAACAACCATTCTATATGGAGTCTTGGATATTATAATCTCCCCATGTATAAGATGAATCAAGAATTCGACATCTCTTACAGTAGGAAGACTAGGAAATTCCTTAGGAAACAAATCATTTAATTCCCTCATAATTAGCATGTCTTGGAGGATGGTTCCTTCCTGAGACTCAATCATCTGATCAAGACACATGTTCTCATATGATAGTAATATCCATTCTTGATATGATGGTTCTAAAGAAGATTCATCATCCTCCATACACTTGTATAGAATTAGGGGGTGATTCACCATATATAGAGTTATTACCGTCTCACATAAATTTATTTTAGATCTATATAGGGAAATCCAATCCATGCCAATAAATGACTCAAATTCCACCAAGGGAAGTATGATGAGGTTCTACAGGGTGTTCAAGCTACAAATTATGACAGGGGAGGATCTATATTCACGTGATGCTATAGTTGTCCCATTTTCGATTTTCATCGATATTTTTACTTCAATGATTTGTGGGGATTCACTTCTATGGTAGTGATATAAAAATCATAACATTTATACCATGGAGTTTATTGGTTGCCAATGAATACAAATGGCTTGGGGCATTGGTTCGCAATGTAACCTTGTTCCTTGTAGTTGTCACAATGAAAAATTTATTGAGGATTGAGCAGAGAGTTCCTTTTCTATATCACAATTATGGTTTTTTCTCAGTAATATTTTGCTTGGTGACCTTCCTTACTGTACCTAAATGATTTCTCCATCCCCTTTAGGAAATTTCTAGGGTTATTCTTTTCATACTTCTGACAAGTGGGGTGATGTAATTTTTAGCGTCGTTGGATTTCTACATTGGTCCACCAAAATTATTTTCAACTTTCCACTTCATATCACCAAGATAACTCTGTGATTCACTGATCTCCATCTCGACTTTGAGTGAATGTCGGATAATCTCATCATAGCTGTCAGAGTTGTAGATTTCTAGGGCTTTCCATAGGCTAGGTCGTATCCCACCAAAGAAGTGTTAAAACTTTATTTTGAGTGTAATAAAAAAACCGAAGACATATCAGGAAAGTCTAGTGACCTTTTCAGTGTACTAAAAAATATATTCCTCATCATTTTCCTTGAGTTTATGGAAATTGCATTATATCATAAGGCAGAGGGTGCGGGGAACATATTTATCAAAAAACATTTTTGGGAAATCCTTCCATTAAATTTCCTCGATCTCTTCCTCAGGCTTCATATATTTATCAATGTCCACGATTTAATAAAATCATCCTCCAATTTATATTCATCCATAAAAACCTTCTCTTTTTCGGAACATTTAATGGATGGAGAAGATCATCTCAATGGAGTTGATCCACTATTTGACAATTGAGGGACCAGATAATCCATTCAATGTAGGAGACCTCTGTCTCATGAAGCTCTCGATTTTGAATTTTCCTTTATTAAGGGGGTTGGATTCTAATATTGATCTAGTTTTATATTAAAAACATTAGTTAACATAGAGATTATCATGAAAAAATTTGTGATTCAATCTCCCATTACATTGGGAATCTGATTAGAGTAGTCATCACATTGATCTTCACATCGTTTGTTTGCCTGATTCCTCCTAAAACCATCCCTTAGCTAGAATAAAATAAAAATTAGTGGCAAATATATTAAACAATGAAAAAATGGGGGAATCAAATGATATTAAATGTCTAACATATAAATTACCTTTCTCTCAACAATTTATGAGTTTCTAGGCTTTGATCTATGTTATCCGTGATATAATTCCAAGAATATATTCTTAGGGGATTTTTTTATGTTTTATTAATAATGGTTTGTACTAAGCTTATGAATTTACCAAAGAATATCCCCCGAGAGTGATGAATGAAGAGTACAGTAATCCCCATTTTCATGGACCAGTTCCCATTTTATTCTAGCTCAATGTGGGGTTTTATGATTTTACCCCTAGATACATTTGTGCCAGAGCCACCTATACTTGTTCATATCCCAAGTGGGATGTATGATCTTTATAAACCAATTAATCTAGACTCACTAAAATTTCGGGATTCTTTTCTGATAATTAGTCTTATCCCCAAGTCTATCAATAGAGTTTTCTAATCCTATTACCATAAATAACTAAAAATATATTTTGATACTAACTATGAAAAAACTTCTTGTTATTTCATATTTAAAAATATTTTATTACATAAACATGAACATAATAAAACTCATACGATAGAGAGGTATAATGTCTTTGGGGATTAGGAACATTAAATAACAACTTAACACATGAAATACATATCTTTATTAACAACTTCTTTTACATGACCAAAACCTTCTTTCATACTTATAATTGCATGGGACAACATGATGACATACATAAGAAAAGGGTGAGATATAAATCCTAATAAAGGAGTAATAAAGGGAAAACATGAGTAATACAATACATGTTTGGATATAGGCATATCAATGGATCATAATAGAAACATGAACATGAATTCATGATATAGGATTATTATCATAACAAGGAAATGTTGCAACACCTTAAAATACAACAACATTTACATAAAGAAATCAGGTAAACCCCTGTCCTAAAATGGTGGAGAAAATTCATATAAAGGAATCAGTTAAACCAATATTCCAACACAAAGTATCATAATACTAAATAATACCTATTACATTAGATCACTATTATGGTACACCCATCAGAATCATTTCAATCTCATGCTTAAGTGTTCCACTTATATCATATAACAAATATTCATTGAACATAATCATTTATTCCATGATCAAGGAATGTAGAATAAGTACATGAAATGACTCAATAAGAAAATAAATAGGCATAAAGGTGAATACCCTTGATAGAGTAACTGGTATGTTATACACTACATGGTGATTTTGGTATAGAAAATCGCGACACAATTTTGGTAGCATAACAGTGTCATTTGGAAATTCATAAAATGGGTTGATGGGAGAGGAAAGGGGTATTTAATCATTTATACATGAAATGGATAGTAATAGTATTATGAAAGATAATATCACAACATATTAAATGAAATTTAATATTTATAATATAAAAGAAGTGCTTTAATGGGGATGGGGAGAGAGAAATACTTTACAAAATTTCATGATGGTAATGAGTGTATATAAAGGATCATGAATATATTAATGAGAGCTTAAAAAAGATTTAATAATTTTTAAACCAAACAGATAGTACTGGTAGTATGTAGGAACATATCCCAATATATGAAAATTTAAATTTAAAGTCATATCACAAATGGAGTGCTTGATAAAATAGTAAAGTGAAAGATCCCTTACAAAATTTTTGGCATGGTAACGGGTAAGCTTAAAGGTTCATAAGGGGGATTAATGGGAGTAAAAGAAAGATCCTATAATTTATAAATAAAATGTATAGTAAAAAGTTATGTAAGAACATATCCCAAATCTATAAAATCAAAATTGAAATTCATGACATAAAAGAGGTGCTTGATGAAAAATGAGGGAGGTAGATCCATTACTTGGAATTGTGATACCAAAAGGCTTTGGGAAGGCTTTTTTCAATATTTTAAGCACCATGGTAGGAGTCTAGGGAGTAGTAGGAAGAGGGTTTTCATGCTTCAAAGACCTTGAGTGAATAGAAATGGGAGCTTTGGTCGGTTTATATAGGAAATGTTGGGGAATTCTTTATTATTTTTGTTTCGGACAATACACACTAAAATATTCCAAAAAAAATAACATTCCAGAGTTTTTCCCATGGTTTTTGGAAAATTTGAGGTGTGTACATTATTTTATATGGCTAAGGTCCTATGATATTAAAATATTTCCCTTGCTTATGTGGAGGTGAGTCACATTTTCAAGGGAATTATTTTAAAATCTTGAGATATTTTATATGTCTTGGGGGATTCACTAAGGCATTATAAAATAAATCAAATAAACATGAAATTACATTATATTATATGAAGAACAAATTTTAGGCCAGATATACCATTTACAGTATTTTATTACATCACAATTGGTTCATTATGATGTCATGAAACACATTATGTATTTATACAGTAATTTATTTTTACCCAAAAATTCGACTATCTTTGAAAATTATAAAAAAATAAGCATTGGAGAAATTTGATTTCATAATTCCATAAATAATATGAATTTTATCTATATAATTTTATTAAATGTGAATTTTCACTTTGAAAATAAAAACTAAAATTTATTTAAAATTTAGAGTTTTTGGATAAAATTGTTTTCAAACCTTAATAAAAGTTACATTAAACATTATTGAAATTATATGATCATTAATATTTAATAAATTTAAATAAATAATGATATTTTATTAAAATTTAATTTATTTTAAAAATACATTTATTCATCAAAATAGATTCCTTACTTGAATTTTAATAATAACTGAAAAAATAGTATTTGTGATTTAAAAATCATTTACAAAGTAATAATAATAGAATGGAAGTATATTCATTATTATATAAAAAATACGGCACATTATTATAATTCAGGGGTCTTATTATATATCCCTTTATTAAAAATGCATACACCCTCAGAATAAGGTGTGTGATGTTGGGATTTTTATTGGACGTTTGGTGAACATGGTTTGGGTCAAGATCAAAATCAGCTCCAATATTTCATATAAATGGTTTCTCTCATTCTTAAGCTGTTAGATCTCGGGTAGGGCTTGGTCTTGGGAAAATCCCAGAAATACCATCTCCCTCAGAATCTTTGATAAATAAGCTTTATAGTGTATAATCATACTAGTTGGTGCCATTACATCCTTTGTCTCTATCCAAATGACTTGTTAAAACCATATATTTACACTAGTCATGTGATCACTATTCAACGGTAACATTATGAATGGTAAGTACACTCAACGATAATTTAAATAAAATTGGATATAATACAACAAAATGAGTTCATGTGTTTTATATATCCATAATAAATTTAATTAAATAAAAACATAATTGTATATATAAATTTTCATGTCGTTTCAACTTCTCTTCTCTTGGGGTTTTCCTCTTCTTCATTGGGGTTTTTTCTCTAGTGGGTTTGGTGGTCTATTTAGGGTTTTATATTTTACATTGGGGTTAAATATTGATGTTTATTATTCAATCATTATTTCCAGTGTATTTTTATGTTGTGGAAGTTGATTCACAAAAATTTCCAAATGTTTCCATGATTTTGGTTTTTGGTTCCATGCTGGAGTACTTTTAGATGAATTTTCCAGCTTTATTTAGTTTATAAATATATTATGTTATTTATTTTTTTTTTGTGTGAAGATTATTTTTGTTTTGTTATAGCATTACAATATAATGAATGTGGAATTTCTAAAAAAAGTGTTTATTATTTGTGTATTCTATATGGTGGTGTTTCCTTAATGTGTTTTGCACCATGTTTTGAAGGTTTAGAATAGGTTTTCAAATAAACCATTGGTGTTAAAAAAAATTAATGTGGGTTTTCAACGGAATATGGATTAGTTTTTCATGTGTATTTTTGTGTGCACCATTAACTGTAAATTATGTTTTTTTAAAAATGTAGTGAATAATGTTTTAAGGAAATCTTCTAATACGTATGAAATTATAAAGGAATAGGCCACCAATAAAAATGGTTGAAATCATTTGTGTGTTTTTATTTTGTTATATCAAATTGGTTTCTTTGGTTGTACACATGGTGAAAATGTGTTTCTATATTATTTTTGTTTGTGTAAAGTGGAATGTTGTTTATTTATAGAAAATGGTGACTTCCTTGTGATTATTAGTGAAAGCGATGTTTTCTCAGTGTATTTATGATTCTTGAAATGCTGTTATGAAAAGGGTTTTATGTGTGACATGTGAAAGGATGGATTTAGAATAAGGGAATCTAGGTTATCTAGATGGGAAGACTATATCTAATATGCTATTGTAATAGAAGTGTAAATACCATATTATTCTACTAGATTTACTCTATTTGACTTGAAAGAGGCAATGCCCGGAATCATATAGCGTGATTGAAGATTACAACACTAAATAAATATTTATGTTAATTGGAGACCACTAGGCCTATGGGGGGTCCCCTCCAAGTGTCTCATGTATGATAAATTCGATGTTTGTGGTTACTATACCACCTTTCACTAAGGTACGAGGTTCTAGGGTCTCATTTGAGCTAGATTACCCATAGGGATTTAACTACAATTTTCTCTTGTAACATGAGACTTATGTGTTAATGTTCCATCCATCAGCATATAATGGACCTTGAGTGTATTTCACTTTACACAAATTTATCTTAGTAAATGTTTCTTTTTTTTAAATGTCACCTTTATATTTTTTTCCTTAAAATTATTTTTCTATAAATAGGATTCCTCTAAAATAATATTTGAGATGTTTCAAAGTGATTTAAAAAAATTAGCATGTTAAATTGTATTTGGATGTTTTAGTATGTAATATTTTTTCTTTGGGTGGAATCATATTGGGATTTGTCTCTTAACCTTCATAAAACTTTTTGTGTATGTAGATTTTGTTATGTTTGACCCATGTAAAGTAACGATGTGTAATGGAGATGTTAGTGGTTTGTGATGTTTGTGTGTCACATGTTGTAGTTATTGGTGTTGGTGGATTGAGGTTAATGCCCTTCATGTTGCCCAGGGATTTTTGGGATATTTTGTGTTTTCATTTCCATTTAGTATTTTTGTTTTTGGTTAAAATTATAAATCCTTTAATCTGATAATTATTGTTCCAAGTTTGGTTGTGGATATTGGTTATTATGTTTTCCATTATTGTGTGTTACTTAAGATTATATAATTGGGTGAAATCATTCCCAATGTATTTTGTTGATACCCAAAAACTTGTTTCCATCCCATGGGGATTAGGAAGACCCTTTGGGACATGCCACAAGCTAGGTCGGTTTGGATGGAACTCTGGATTGGTTCATGACATAGACCTATTATGTGGTGAGGCCATACCTAGTGAGGCATGTGAGCCCTTGTGTCCTCTTAGTTGAAAATACCTAAGTCAGATCATGAGTTTGAGCTAGAGAATCCTTACAGGGATAAATTATTCTCTATAAAAATTGAAAGGGTCCTAAGAGGGATTCCCCTACCTATGTGTTAATGTAGATTATCCCTTAAGGTATAACCTTTCTATGTGTTATGCTAGGGGACCCTAGTGGGTACCCCAAAAGTAAACTGACCTTGTGAGAGTGAATTATGGGTTTGGATATTCATATTTTTGAGGTTTCACCACAGATAATATACTAAAAATGTGATCCCCAAGGGATCTGGTAGTAGAGATGGGTTTTTGTGTTCATCCAAACCTACTCTTTTATTTACACTAAACTCATTAACTATGGACACAGCTATAAAATCCTGAATACTTGCTTAAACATAGACTATTGGACTAATGTTCTGTTATAGAATGTTGGGTATTCTCAAAGGTACATATTGGGATTCATGTTATAAGACTTATTTCATTAAATGTTATTTTATTAGAATACCTAATATTAGTAGGATCCCTACCTATATGGGGTACACTAATGAGGTTTCTAGGTGGTGTCACATTCCCCTTGCACATGATGGTTGTTAAATAACTGATGATTGAAGATAATCTCATCAATCAATTCCCATGATACTCCTAAGGATCAAGTTAAAATTCCAATATAACATTATCCAGAGAAACCTGGGAAAGGGATATACATCCACTAATGGAAACTTTTCCTAAACTAATGATTTGGAACCATTAGTATAGGTCCAAAAACCGTTGATATAGCATATACCAACAGTTTGAAAAACCATTGGGTGATTTGGCGTGGGGATAGACCTATCCCAATAGTTTGTGGAAAACCATTGGGAAAGACCAATCCCAACAGTTTGAAAATCATTAGTATCGGTCTATAACAACAGTTCTCAAACTGTTGGGATGGGTCTTTCCCAATGGTTATCCCCAAACTGTTGGGATAGGTCTATCCCCACCCGAAATCACCCAACGTTTTCCCAAAGTGTTGGTATAGGTAACTTAAAAGAAGTTACAATGGATGTTTGAACCACAACCTATAGGTTATATATCAAAGACTTTACCACAATCCTACAATTACCTTTGTGAATATATTTGGATATATATATTTATTTATATATTTAATTTATATATTGATTTATTTGATGATATTCGATAAAAGAATTCATAAAAAATAAGGGCACCTATCCCAACAATGCTGAAAACTATTAGGATAGGTACCCACCCTTTCCCAATGGTTTTTCCAAACTATTGGGAAAAGTGGTATCAAAATTGTCTTTTACCAATGGTTTGGAAAAATTGTTGGGAAAGGGTATCACTTTTCCAATGGTTTTTCCAAACCATTGGGAAATGTGGTGTTAAAGTTTGATTTTCTGAATGGTTTGGAAAACCATTGGGAAAGACATACCATTTCTTAATGGTTTGTCCAAAACGTTGAAAAATGTATTTTCCCAACGGTTTATAAAAACCATTAGGAAAGCCATACCCTTACCCAAAAATTTTGCCAAATTTTTTGGAAAAGTGGTCTCAAAGTGGGATTTTCCCATTGGTTTTGCAAAACCATTAGGAAAGCCAGACCCTTTCTGAATGGTTTTTCCAAACCATTGGGAAAAGAGGTCTCAAAGTGGTCTTTTCACAACAGTTTGGAAAAACTATTTAGAAAGGGTACCTATACCAATGGTTTTTAAAAACCATTGGTAGTGGTATTATTTCTAGTATTGGTATATTGTTTTATTATTGTCGAGTTATTATATTTGATATTGGAATGAAATCCTTACCGATTTCATAGGGGTCATCACCCTTGAAATCGTCTAATTTCTCGTGTATCAATTTCAAATATATTGGTACACAGGAATACAACATCATACTGAATTACACATTAAATGAGTGATATAGAATCCAAAAATAGTGATTTTGATGTTGTGTAATTAAAGAATTATTTTTGACTAATTTTCTTCTTGTTGTCATATAAAAAATCACCACACTAGGTTAAAGATTATAATTATGGTGATTAGATAGAGATGGTATTTGATGGAGTGGATTGGAAAATATTTTCTAAAAGTTGATTGATGTAAGAAACCATTCAAACATAAAAAATAAATGTTGATGTTTTTGTGACAAAGTGGTCTTATCATTGGTTTCGTGATGGAAGTTTATCTTCAAAAGGGCCGGAAAAATAATGTTTAGACAAACCATTATGATGATGCATTATTTTTCTAAGAGTTTTTAACCTCGTGAGTTTTGAAATATATCATGACCTAATAATTTTGTAGATATTGGGATAATTTTTTAGGTGTATAAATTTCTCTATTCAAAGATCTATGGAATTCACAAAATAGACAAAATATGACAATTCCTTGGCTAAGGAATGTTTCTTACAATGTGTACGAAGTTAATGAGGTATTTTAAGTTCATGAAGTTTATAAGTTGTATCTCTATGATGTTTGTAATGTCTACCCTATAGAGGGATTTTTTGTCGAATGGAGATAGATGATGTCTTCGATACAATTTCCATTAGACAAAGATGTATTATTTTATGATGATAAGATTATTAAAAGATGATCTAACAAATTTTTTGTATAATTTTCACTGTAAAAAATTTGTGCTCAAATTTCCATCAAATTGATATGTATATAATGAAGTTGAAATGATGTTAATGTTAAAAAGTTGATATACTATTGTTTTTCACTATAAAAGGATCCAATGAATTATTTCCTTATTACATATGATGTAATTGGTTGAAATATGGTTTGTGGGATGTGACTTCAAAAATTTACCTATGATGTTTTGTTAGAACATAAAATTTTTCATCACTAGATAGATAAATTCATTGAGTTTGTAGATAAACATTCATTGGATTAATTTGTCTATGTAAATTTCTGGATAAAGTTTTTGTAAATATATCTAATTTCATAATGTTGAGATGACTGTTAAATTATAAAAAATATCATGAAGTGGGTTTGTGATGCATTCAATGAGATGGAAGTTTGTTAATGTTACTTAATGCTGATGTTAAATAAATCTGAGGAATTAATTTGTTTATAGAGATTTCTCGAAGCTTCATGTAGTTTCTAAAAGAATTTAGATGATTTTTTGTAATTTTATTGAGAATGATATTTGAATTTGTTAATTTCATTGAATGGGAAACTAAATTGGTCTTCCTGTATGTGTTATATGAATAGTTACTATATAAAGAGATACATGTACATAGTCTGAGTGTATTTTTCAAGCATATAAATGTGGAAGTGTAGAAGAATTGGTTTTGGATAGATATATCAGATGAACTCATAAAAACAACATTTAAGCATGAGATTTTCCAACCATGGAATCTCTTTGTAGATGAAGTATTAGGAAAATAAGTTGGATTTGATCAGAATCATTTAAATCGGATGGAATATATAAAAAATTCTTTCATTGAATGAACATTTGTAAAAAAACCCATTATATGGGTGAAAACCCTATTAAAAAGGTTCTTATGTGATTCTATATAAAAGGTTAATATGTTTTACAAGAATAGTAAAACTGAATTTTGTGATAGAATCTTAGTGACAATATTCTATGATTTTTAGTTATGGCTTCTAAAAGGTATTACAAGAATAATTTTTACATATTCTATGCTAGGAATCACATGTACAATATTATTATTCATAGTGAAATATAAGTGTATGATAATCCCTTATTGTTATAACCACATAAAAGTATTTTTTTTCTAATGGATTATATGGTATTGAACTATTTCTAAACCAACCTACCAAGCATTAATTCTTATGAAGTATTGAAGCCTATAAATTCTTTTTTTATATGTTTTTGTTTAGATTATTATTTTTTATGAAATTTATAACTCATTAACAAGAGTTAAATATTATTTCATATGAAATAATAAATTTTAAAAAGAAAAATATCATTGATTCACCCCCTCCCCACTTAGTGATCATATTAGGCCAATTATTGACTACATATAGAGTAGTACCTACGAACAAAACATCAGATTAGATTACACATGGCTTGAGTACTGTGTATTATGAATCTATGGATTATTTAGAGGATATCTAGTTCATACATGGAATCAAACATTTGATGGTGGAGATGGGTATGGGTGATCTAGGGATAGGAATTGTATCCCCCTATGATGATGTAGCATGTTCAGAGTATTTTTCATTACTCCCCAAATATTGTAAGGTCGATCAGGATCACAGACCCAAAGATTGATAGTGAATTTATTTTTATTTATTTTTATCTAGTTGGGTCTCGGATGTGATAGGAATATTTAACGAGTATGTACTTATCAATATAGGTTATAAGTCCACCTTTTAGGTTGTAATACAGGGATTAGTTCCTACCCCCTATATATGGACCTCAGTGTGTGTGAAGAAATTATGTATGATTTTAGGTTGACAAAAGTTTTATGATGGGTAGATCAAGGAATATGGTTGCATTTTTGAGTATAACGACTCATGTGGATTATTATAATTGGGAAAGAGCATCTGAACAGGGGATTTGGAGACTAGTTATGTGGTTCCCCTCAGGGTAGTAGAGGATAATTTTGTATTTATTTTTTATTTCTATTATATATGTGATATGATTAATGAGATACCAGTTATTATATATATGAAATAGCTATTTTAGCCTTAACTATATTTTAATAATTATAGACAGATTCATTTTTATTTCTTTTTAATCTAATTATTAAACAATATAAATTATTTTTGGTTATTTATGATATTTTATAACCCTAATATGATGGAATGGTCTTTCCAAAACACACTCTAGGCCCCAGCCACTAGTCATAAGTCCCTGGCATATGCAGAGGTTCACATAAGGCCTTATCCCAAACCATTTTGGCTAATATTCATAGAGTGAGTTGAGATGATATTTAAAAAGGTGGAACTAGAGGAGTTCCATTCCTAATTTATTACTATTTTTTGATATGGTAGACATGATTATTAGGAATCTGTTATAGCCTGTGATGGATATCAGACATGTGTGTTGGGAACACTTGATCTAGTGATAATTCCATGATTCTAGAGTTATGGGATTGTTGTTATTGATATGTAATTTAATAGTTGATTGTTATTTTCTAATTTAGTGAAGAAAATTTGGTATAGAGTTTATGATTTATTATGGATTTATTGATATAGGACTACTAAAAACAATCCATTGATTGGGTTTGAAACTTGGTTGACAATGGTGAGAGGAATATGTTCTTACAATATACTTTTCATGTACGATCCATATGTTTTGGGCCTACTAGTGTGTGATTCTAGTGAAGAATGATGCCAACTATTTAAAGTGTTAACAATAACCTAATTTTTATTTCCCTATATATGTTCTTGGAAACATCAATCCCAATTGGAAAACCATTTTTATGTTTCATTATAACATTCTATGTGGACTAAATTGTCATGCAACATAGTGATGATTACACTGGAACAATATTTTGCACGGGAGGTGAAACAACCATTAATTGGTCAAAAATGTTTCTTGGTGCCACATTAGTAACTCCATTAGGTCTCTAGAAGAATGAGACACCTTAATGTGGTACTGTTAGGATAACCATGTTGAGATGGGCAGATAATGACCTCCTATTAGACCATTTTTTGGTTTATTATTTTTATGAGTTGTTAACTAATGATCCATAACAACCTATAATTAGTTTTCCCATATATGTTTCTGAGATATTTTTATTAATAGACCTTAATTTATGGTAATCTAGTTAGATGAGTAAGTGTGTTTCTGATAGGTATCAAATCGATTATAGTGAACTAGAACCTCAAGGATGTATTGCCACCCCTGGATTCCTCATGTGGACCAGCTCTTCATCTTCCTTATATTTTTCACCATGATCCCTCATGAAGTAATACTTTGTGATGATGCTCATAGAGGATTGGGTCCTGGTAGGCTTATGGTTGTAGGAGATGCCTTAAGTGATTATTAAATTATAATTATCCCACAGTAATGTGTTATCAATGTGTTTTACTTAAAATTGATTCCAATAACAACGTATATTGTGTTTTACTATATAAAATTGAATAAAAAACCTAAATAATTACACACATTTTTATAGGGCTTTACCCTAGTAGGCTGATGATATTTTTTTCCTCCTTCAGTTATACAACATTTAAAATGGTTTGATAGGAACATTTGATTATATGAAAAAGTTTTGGTTGTAATAGGGAAATTTCTTGTGAATTGTAATTAATAGAGGTTTCATCCTTTTTTGTGTGATAGCCCTATTGGATAGGGTTTTAGGCCCAGTGACCATATTATGAGACTTTATGAGCATGTTTAAGTGGGAGACCTAAAGGCCCTTAGTTGTGATTCAAACCCTATTGAGTCTACGGTATGTATAATTGAGGGTAACCTATGAGAGGGGTCGTATCAGGTTTTTTGATTCCCTTAGAAGTAGTGAGTTTTGTGTTACAATCATGTAGTAACTAGTGGACTGAAGGTTCGTCACTTTTTTGATATGTATAGTGTGATGGCAAGGATTTATAAAAATATTCCTTGGATGATTAGTTATCTAGACTTGCTTTGATGAGATGGTCTATCTGACTTCCTAAAACTGTTGACTAGTGTGTATAATACTATAAATACGGTCATAGCATTATTTCTGGAATGAAGTTCAGTAGTGACTAGGAATGCGAATGAGGATGGCATAATTCACACCAAGGATGTGTAGCTATGCTTCTAATATGATGTTGTGTAGCAAGAAATCATTGAATAAATCATGAAACAAGTAAGGTGTCCAATTTTTGAGAGGAGTTCTTAAGGGATGTCAGGAAGTATTAAGGATGATGTGTCATGAATCATGATCAGTTTCCCCCTTGTAATGAGCCACTCATGGGAGAATGAGTGGGGTGATAGGTCAAATGGTACAGGTTAGTACAATTGTTGTGCAGGGTGGGTTTTTTTACTCCCAGTTTCTTGTGGAAACTATTTAGAATGTAATTTTAGGGAATTTATGGGTGTGGTCCATATATCAATGATTTTATCTAATATTTTTGGGTGTTGTGACCTGGATCATTTAGTGAAATAATGGAATTGTGTGGTGTTTAGGGATATCTTGGTCATAAATCAGGTGTTGTGAAACTATCTATAGTGACCCTTCTTCTTTTTTACATTACTTTTACATTAGTTTAGTGATAAAAAGACATAAAAACATTAAACAATGAGGATCCAAAGGTTTAGTGTCTTGGGAAAACTATGACCACACATAACATTTTCCACATAAATCATAAAACTTTTATTTAATTCATTCTTCTTGAGCTTCTTATTGCACCTTGAAATCTCCATTGTACACCTAGTCACTTGAGGATATACATAAAAAGGGGTGATCTAAAATCTCATTAAGGTGATAGATAAGAAAAATATAACATGGGGTGAGCATAATCATTACATCATCATCAAAATCAAGAGAGGAATCATTATATAAAGGCATTGATTATGGAAATACATAAAAATGAAATATCATGCATTAGTGGATAACTACCACACATTGTTATAAAAAAAGCTAGCATCATGTTGATTCGTATTTCACATTAAATCATGACATTCATCACTTTACACAATTTATTGGACCGCTCTATAATTCCAGGCACACCTATCACAATATTACATTTATTTTGTGTTGTATATTTCCAGACACACCCTCACATCATAACGTTATCATTATCATGAAATCCACATAGAAAATACATATATCATAGACATAAATAACCCATGTAAATGAAATGTGTTTCATTTCATAAATCATTCACTCATAAACATTAGGTTCCCAAATAAGTGGCCATAACATTATTGATATAGAACCATCAACCTTGAGTGAGAAGTAAGTAGTGTGGTTTTTAAAGAATAGTTATTTTAAAAAACATAATGTTTCCACAAACTCTACTGTAAAACATTAATATCCAATAAAATATAATATAATAATGATGTAATGTTATTTAATGAATAACCATACAGAAAGTGGAGTGAAATAGGGTAAACCCGAAGAAACAAATTTGGGTTTGACAATTTCCCCATACCTTGTGTCTGAATGATTTATTCTCTTAAATTCCTTTATAAGGACATTAAGTTAATTAATTAACAATTCTATAGCCTTTCATACACGAATTTTATTCATTATTGTTTTATTAGGTTCTTTTATGGACCTTTGGATGAGTTATAGATCTTAAATTCATTGTTCGGGAGGGTTAAGTTTCTTAGCTTTTAAGAATGCTTCACTTGTATTCATTAATGGAAGTTCTTTTCAAAGGTGGTTAAACATATATAATTGTTAATATATATTATTAGTGAAAATTAAGAGGTATAAATTATCTTATAATGATTTTTTAATTTATTATGAGGATTTATCATTAGATTAAATTTTAATGATAAATGCTTGGATTAATTTGGCAGTTTTGCTTACAATGAACTTGTTTTGTATTATTATTTTATATAATGAGTGTATAAGGATTACTGAAAACCAAATAAGATAAAATAAATAAATTATAATCTATTTTAGCCATTAAAATGGTTTCATGACCAATCTCTAAGATGGTAATTCAAATTGAAAACCCATCATCCTTAAATAAGATAAATTAACACATCATGGATGATGTTTTCACTTATAGTATGAAAGGATAGGGAAGGTGTAACATCTTGTTACCTTGATTGGGCATGTTTTCCCTTTTTCTAAGTTCCCTTCCAATTTTAAAAATCCTTAGATATTTTTTTATGGGTTTACTACATACTACAGAACACGTACACACCGTGTATCTCAAGTATATGTCATGTACTTGGTGCAAGTTTAGTGTCGTGAATGGGGGATCACAGTGTGTGTAGGTTCTAAGTAGGTACATGTCATGTACTAGAGATAAACGTCGTGTTAGGGTTAAATAGAGGATTTTTAACTTGAGTTGATGGGGTTTTCATCATAGATTATCCAGTGTGGACTACACATTGTGACCAAGAGGTACACGCCATGACTCGGCATGTGCCTAGG
The DNA here is from genome assembly GCA_963277665.1 of Viscum album. Taxonomy (NCBI): domain Eukaryota; kingdom Viridiplantae; phylum Streptophyta; class Magnoliopsida; order Santalales; family Viscaceae; genus Viscum; species Viscum album. Next base: position 530,039,954 of record OY728150.1, read on the forward strand.
TTTAAGTCACACATTTTTATCTTTCTCAGAGCCTCTTTCCTCATTGACCTCATCGTTCTTGACAATAAACTACTCCTAGTTGTTTTTTTGGAGATTTCCCACATTTCAGATCAATCTGATCAGCTCTGTTTCATCGGTTCTTTTATGGTGCGTCTCTCTAGGTAAGTGTTCTGTTTAATTCTTCCTTATGACTGATCAAGATAGAGCCCTAGCCTTGAATTATTAGATGTACTGATCCAAGTAGGATTTTTTTTGTTTTACTCATCTAGATCAGTTGGGAGATATTGTCTCAAAATACATTCCTAGTCTATTTATGGTGAAGAGGACATTTTTTCTTGATGTATGTAGGTTTTCTAATATTTACCAACACCTTTTCATCTATTTTGAATCAGTACTTTGAGTAGAGGGTTTGATTCTATAGGCATTATTTGAGGGTTTTTTGGATTTTTTTCTTTTTGATTCCATTATGGGAAAGTGCAACCCAAACTATGAGGTAGGTGGTTCTGTCTCTAGACTGGGATAATTAGGGCGACTGCTATTGCTTTATAGATTGATTTATGAAATCAGCATGATTGTCGTGCTTGTTGAAAAAAGGTTTTGAAAGAAAAAATTTTCCCCCTAGCTTTTGATAAATTAATTATAAATGGATTGGAATCGTTTTTAGATATTTGAAATGGGATTGTGAAAAAGATCACATGGGTTACCCTGGGTACTTAGGTGGAAGGTTTAGCTTGAGTCCATCATCTATTGTTGTTAGTATGAAGGAGGTTTTTCTTGGGGTTTTCCTCTACTCCCTAGGATTTTTGTTCTAGGAGACCAATATTGAATTTTTTTAGGGATTACTCTTCGAGTTTTCCTCTACATACTAGGACCATTGTTCTAGGATTAGGTTTCTTCACTAGAATATTTTGGTACGAGTAGTCTGATACCTTGACCTATAGTATTCCTTGGTGTTGTGATAACATTGATTCAGTTTTGTATTACTCAACATTCCGATTTAGCCTTGATGTGCATGTTTATTCTTGGGGGGAATTTTATAAAAAATATTATTTGAAACTAATATACCTTATTTTCATTAGAAATTTTTAAAATGGAATATATACCATGTTTTCTATAAAACTGCTTTACTACTTATTGATGTTACTCAATCAAGAACCAAGTATCACTGAGAGGGGGATGGGGTGAATCAGTGATATATTTTTATTTTATGTATCCCTTTTTGAAACAGCCTTCACCTCCTATAAATGATTTCTTTACCTTATGAACACAGACAACCACATGAACACAAGATTTACAAGGTTCACTACTCAACAATAGTAACTACATCCTTGGTATGGTACAAAAATAATACATTACCACACAGTCCACTTGAAAATAATCCTTTACTATGGAATACAATGAGTAGGATATTCTCTTTCACTCATTTAGTACTTGGGAGATAATCCTCTAGTATGTGTTCACCCACATGGAAAATATAGTGTAATGCAATATCTATGTGCTTGTTGATAATCATTCACAAATATGATCTTTAAAAAAACTATTCTCTCTCTTATCTATAAGTTGATAGATACTACATGGACATTTTAATAATACTTATTCCTATACCCAATTCAAATCATGATTAACTTGAAAGCACTTCTCACTTAATTTGGGTACACAAATCTTCAGCTCGCAAAGTTCCTTCATAGAGCTCATTCGTGAAGATCCCAGCTTCGCAGAGCACTCTAGTTCACAAAGCTCTCTAGTTTGAAGAGCTCACTATATAGCTGAATTCACTAATTTTCAGAGCATAGATTGTTCTTAGTGAAGTTCAACTCTTTCTAAAATCAAAAATTCTCTCCATTAAGCTTCTTTCCTTTGTGGACCTAACTACCTTCGCAGAGCTCATTCTTCTCTACAAACCAACACCGCAATTCGAGAGCTCTAAAATTCTCGTTAAGTCTCTCTTCTTATCTCTAGGGGGTAGGGGTCTATTTATAGAATTTTACCACTGACTCTAGAACCTTATAGCCACCTCATTTCCACATCAAAATAAAATATAAGAGCTCCAAAATTTCCACCAATATTCACTCTGTTTCGCGAATCACCTTGGCTATTTTTCAGATTCAAAAAGATCATCGTAATAGCAAAGTGTTCTGTCAAATAAGTAATGCTACCTAAATGTTCTTTCTTCCTTTGTGTGGACATGATGATCTTTCTTTCTTTGTGCTGTTCTGATGCTCTTTATTCCTTTATGCTTAAAATCATGCTTGCAAAACACTTCACCTCCACCATTTGAGAAGCACATCAAAATCGTAAAAAATAGTATCAACATTTTTCATGTCATTGCGAAATACACTTTATGAAGCCCATATTTTAAAAATTCATTACTTTTTATATTTTTAGACACCTACTTCTACAAGACCAACCCTACTCATTGGCCACATCTTTTCTCCCTCTTTTCTTCATAATGCTTGCATCATAAATTCTCCAACTAACTTGTGATCTTTATGAAATATTGACCAACAAAGCATCGTCATATTTATGGTCAAAATTATTGAAACATTCTTGTCTTTCATCACCCACTTATACAAAGTGAAGTGATTTCCTTTCTTCTCAAAAATCCTTGAATACAATAGACAATACTTTGTTCATCCAAAAACATTATCAGAAAAATTTGTCCCCACACTTATCATGTCATGATTTAAAATTTAAATAATCATATAGGAATTATCATACAATAACTTCTTATAGAACACCTGGGTGGGATCCTACTAAGTCTATTTGCTCACACCCTACACACAGCATCGGTGGTGTGTATACCTTTGTTTGTCTTCCAGTGTAGGGAAGGTCAAGGTGCTGTAGTGAGGCAGTGAGGTTCATATCAACTGGGATGGGTAGATGGTGGTGAGATGGTTGGAGTTCATTCATTCTACCATTGGAGTAGCTATTTGGTTTTTAATTCCTTATAGTCGTACTAGTCTTTTGGATCTTTAAATTACTGTTTTTGTTGACCTGTTTCAGATGTTTTCATTTATAGTTATGGAATATATATTTGTTAGTCTTCCATTTTTTCTTCATTGTTCTATATATATGATCTTTGGTGGATCAGGTTGGGTGAAATCATTCCCTTTATTTTTTCATTCGATACATGGGTTCTTGTCACTGGACCTTTGGGATTGGGAACTCCTTTCGGGTATGTGACAGATCGGGTCAGGTGCTAGGTTTTAGGGCAACCTGGGTCGATTAATTACAGTTTTCTATTAGAGGGAGGTTTTTACTTAATGATATTTGTGTTAGGAATTATATTAGACTGGATATAGGACTATAGAAACTTGGGATGTATGTTACAATAACTTCCTAACCAGATCTTATCATAACGAGACTCAAGTTACGAGGGGATATCTGGATATGTGTTTCTAGTGTTGGCTTTTATCTTAAAATATCGTGTTTTCTTTTGGGTTTTCTAGTTTAAACTGATATTTGTTCATTGTATAAACATTATTATGTTTTGGTGTGTACTAGTATTCCTCTGAGATGTCTTCCACGGGTTCCTTGGGAAGGTTCAGCAGATGCTCCTCAAGGAAATCCTCTTATGGGTCTGAATATTTTTGAGACGATCATACGAGTAGTTCGTTCAATTGATGAAGATGTTCCATGAGTTCATAATGCAGTGGCTAAGGTATATCTAGGAGCAGTAGTGGAAAGAGATCGATCATGAGATTTCATAGGTGAGAATCCACCATTCATTAAAGGGATGATTGAACCTCAAGAGGAAGTGGATTGGCTAGACAGGATCAATCAAATATTCGACTTCCTAGAGACACAAAGGAATATTATGGTGAATTGTGTAGTGTTTAAAATCGAGGGTTCTAACAAGCATTGGTGGGACTCTATGGTCTAGGTAGACAGACATGTGGGATTGGATTGGAGGGTTTCAAAACCCAATTCTTATAGTATTTTTTTTCCTAAAGACACTATTTTTAGAAAAATCTCTGGAATTCCTATCATTATAACAGGGAGAGAGTTTGGTGTCTGCCTAAACCAACTCATTTTCTCATTTTATCCTCTTTACTCTAGACATGTTATGGAATGACCAATTGAAGGCACTAAAGTACCTATAGGGTTTTCACCCAACCATTATATCACAAGTGTTTGTGTTGAAGCTTTCTTCCTATGTAGAGAAAGTGTACAGAACAATGATGGATAAGATGGACACAGTAGGAAAGGTCAGATTTACCACCTCTTATCTTCCAATTGCTGATAGCTTCAGTGGCATGAATGGGAATAAGAGGAAGTGAAAGGACTACCGCAGGAGTGGTGGAGGTGGGTCTCAGTAGTGAGCCTTCTCCCCATCATCTATAGAATATGATAGTGTGCCTCTGACTTGCCACCATTATATAAAGGAGGGTCACACCAGACCTTCTTTTCCTATTACTATGAAGGTGTGAAATAGTTTTGTATGTGTTGATCATATATAACTTTTTTGTCAAGCTATTAATACGCCTTGTTATATTCAGGGTTTATCATCTCCAAAGGATACAGTAGAAAAATCAGAAGCATAAAAAACTAAAGGGATCCCGCTATATTCCTTAAGAGTGAAGCATTTACATGTAGTATATGAGTTTCCAATGGAAGTTGATGCAGGTCCAAAAATTGTGAGAGGCCTTATTGGAGCATTAGTATCTACTACTTTTTTTTATAATGGTTCCTCCCATTCATTTATATCTTCACATTTTTTTGATATTCTACAACTTAAAACTGAACTTATTCCCTTTACAATAGAGTTAGTGACACCTCTAGGAAAGAGGAAAGAGTGGGGGTTTTGGTTTCTTTCGTGTTCATTGAAAATAGCTGACATTGAGTTTGTATGAGATTTTTTCATTCTTGATCTAGATCATTTTGACGTCATCATCTATATAGATTATCTTGTCTCCATTTAAGATAAGGTTGATTGTTATCATCATCCTGTTTTGTTTCTCACTTCTGATGGGAGCTCTCATGTGTTTTCGGGAGAGTGGAACATGAGGTCTGGTTGTGGAAGACTCTCCCACCCAAAACATAAGAGTTTATTGGTTGCTATTGAATTTGAGCGTGATGATGTTTCATTTGCTGAGGGTCTTCATGTTATTGTCTAAGACACTGCTGATGTTTTCTTAGATGAATTCTCTGGTCTTCCTCCATAGAGAGAGGTGGAGTTCACAAGTGACTGGGTGCTGTGTACGTAGTCGATATCAATGCATTTTAACCACATGGCACCATCAGAGTTGATAGAACTCATGATTTAGTTGGAAAACCTATTAGAGAATGGTTTTGTTAACCCTCTTATTTCTCCTTGGGCACCCCTAGTGCTATTTTCCAAGAAAGTGGATGGTTCACTCAGATTATGTGTGGACTATAGGATGTTAAACTGGGTAACAGTTAAGAATAAATATCATTTTTCTCATGTGGATGTGTTTTTTCCTCAGATAAAGGGAGAAAAGTTGTTTTTGAATATCGCCATTTGATTAGGTTATCATCATCTCAGAGTCCGAGAGTCTGATATACCAAATATGACCTGTAAGAGTAGGTATGGACATTATGAATAACTTCTGATGTCATTCGGTCTGACTAATGATCTCATAGTTTTTATAGACTTGATGAATCAGATATTCCACCAAAATCTTGACACTTTTGTGGTAGTGTTTGTGGATGATATTTTGTTTTATTCAAAGTATAAGTGTGAGCACAAGCAACATCTGAGTTTGGTCCATGAGAGTCTGAGAAATCACCATCTATTTGAAAATCATTCAAAATGTAGTTTTTGGATTAGAGAATTGATGTTCCTGGGGCATATAATTTCTGAGCATAAATTATCAGTTGATCCCGAGAAGGTAAAAGTTGTTTTATCATGGAAGGAACCACATAATTTCATTGAGATTTGAAGCTTCCTGGGTCTTATTGGATACTACCGGTGGTTCATTATGTATATCTCTAAGTTATAATCCACTTTGACTGTTCTTACCTAGAAAGCAGTGAAATTCTCATGGTATGTGAAGTGTTAGTCCTCTTTCGATGATCTAAAATTAATTATGACATTGACACCTATTTTGATCTTACCTGATCCCAGTATGGGGTATGTGGTGTTCTATGATGCATCTAGTGGTGGTTTGGGATGCGTGCTTATAAAGGATGATCATGTGGTAGCATATGGATCTCTTCAGCTCTGACTTCACGAGAATAACTAAAAGACTCTTGATTTAGATCTTACTTATGTGATGCATTCACTTAATTGTTGGTGGAACTATCAATTTGGGGAAAGTTAACAATATTCTTTGTTCATAAGATTCTGAGCTATATCTTTTCCTAGAAGGACATGAATCTCAGTCAATGGTGAAGGATAGAATACATTCACAAATTTGACTTCGACAGCGCTTACACCCCAGGGAAAGGGAATGTTGTTGTCAACACTCTATGCAAGAATGTATCGTCATAGGCTGTTCTAGAATCGAAGGAAGAGTGGGACTTTATGGGATTTTTTACTCAGTTTCATTGGATGCTCAGAAGGATGTTTCAGGGATGGTTATGACCAATGTTTAGTTATCATCATCTCTCCTGGATTCTATCATGAAATGTCAATAATAATATGATGAGTTACTAAAGATCTGAAAAACCCCATTATGGTGGGTAGACAGTTCCTGGTTGTTCTCTCTCTTTAGATATCATACTTCACTTCGAATAGCAAGTTTTTATACCACCATCTATGAGAAATTTATTTTTTTATTGTCACATCTCTTCATGGGTTTCTCTTCCAAGTGCTATGAAGATGTATTATGAATTGAAAAGACGATTCTGGTGGCTGAGTATGAAGTGTGACATTGCAGATTATGTGTCCAACTGTAACACATTGCAATGGATAATGGCAGTGCACTAGAAGCCCTCTAGTTTCCTTTAGTATCTCTTGGTGCCAGTTTAAAAGTGGTATGAGGTGTCTATGGATTTGTTTTATTGGGTTACCATGGATTCCCTAACGGAAAAATGGTATCTGGGTGGTTATTGATCTGTTGATGAAGACTTCTCCTTTAATTCTGATCAAAGACACCACTAAATTCGATGATCAGGTTAATATGTATGTGTAAAAGATCGTGAGGTTACATGGGAGTCCTTATGTCATTCTCTTGTATAGGGATCCTAGGATTACCTCAATGTTTTTGAGAAGTCCTTAAGAGGAAATGGGGACTCATTTAAAGTTTAGCACAACTTACAATCCAAACATAGATGGCCAGATAGTGCATGTAATTCAAATCATAGAGGATATTCTTCATGCCTTTATATTTGATTTTTGTGGATCTTAGGAAATCCATATGGGACTAGTTGAGTATTCTTTACAATAACAGTTACCAGTTTTCCATCAAAATTTCTCCTTTTGAGGTATTGAATGGTCGCCCATGCAAATCACCTCTTTGTTAGGAAGAGGTGGATGAGGTAGCTTTGGTTGGACCAAGATTGGTTCAAGAGATGTTAAAAAAGATTAAAGAGGTGTGACAATATCTGGTTACAGCCAAGAGTTGACACAAATTGATATCAGATTGGTGGAAACATCCTTTAGATTTTCGCTTTGTGATTGGATTTTATTGAATGTTTTTCCATGATTATCTCACCGTCAGATCGGAATACAAGGAAATATTGCTTTGAGATATGTTGGACCATTTGAGATCACTCAGTGGCTTGTGTAGTATTCTTATCGGTTAGAATTTTTTTCTCAGTTGACAATCATTCATGATGTTTTCCACACATCTTTACTAATGATGTATCACCCTGATCCCGCTCACATTCTGAGATGTGATGAAATTGAGTTGGATCCATATGATTTGGTTTTAGAGAAACCAGTTGAGATCATTGACTTTTAAATGATAGTCTTGTGTGGGTATTCCATTTTATTGGTTAGAGTTATATGGAAATAAGGATCTGATTATCATGATACATGGGAACTTGAGTTTTTGATGAGGGAGATGTGGCCTCATCTCTTTCCCAAGATTTCATCTTGTAAATGTATTCCATGGAGATGGAAAGTATTTATGGTGGGGAGTTTGTAACATCATGTTACCTTGATAGGGTTTATATTCCCTTTTTCAATGTTCCCTTTTAGTTTTTAAAAATCCTTAGATATGTATTTTGGGGTTTAATGCTAACTTCAGAATAGCTACACATCATTTACGTGAAGTAAATGTTATGTACATGGTGCCAGTTTCCAGTCATGAATGGGGGATCATAGTGTGAGTAGGTACTGAGTAGGTACACATTGTGTACTTGAGGCACACGTCGTGTAGGGGTTAAATAATGGATTTTTAACCGAAGGCGATGGGTTTTTCAGTGTAACTTATCCAGCATGGACTACACGTCGAAAACAATGTGTACACATCGTGCCCTTTCCCATTCCCAGCTTTAAGTCACACATTTTTCTTTTTTACCCAGCCTTTTTCCTCCCAAACCTCTTGTCTGTCAACCCTAAACTGCTCCTAGTTGTTTTTCAAAGGTGTCTCACTGTCCAGATCAATCTGGTCGGCTCTAGCTCATCATTTAATCTATAGTGTGTCTATTTTGTTAAGCGTTCTCTCTGATTCTTCCTTGAGATTGATCACAATATTTGTAACATCCCAAGTAAGTAATGAATAATAGATATTTTTATCTATGTCTATTAATTATTAAGATAGTGTTATAGAGGCTTAAAATGAAAATAAATACAATCTTATGCATGGAATACACTAATATTCTTAAAAGATTGTTTTACTGCCTTTTGATGGCAAACCATTTTTGAATCTATATTTTGACAATTTTATAAACTATGTTTTTCAAAATAAACTTATTCTTTATGATTGGGACATCAAAATTTACCTTGTGTGAATTTTTGGTATTTTTCTGACAATGTTCATTTTTTAATGAATAGTAAAAAAATACTGCATTTTACATCAAAACTGTTTTTTAATCTAATTTATTTATATGATTAGATTATGTTTTGAATTGGTTTGAAGTGAAATTAGAATATATTTTTACCATTTTATCCAATGGTGGTCATTGGAATCAATTTCACTTTGAAATTAGACTTAAACTGGTGTCAATCTTTTGATACTTATTGTTTTGTAAAAACACGCTATTTGCTCTGGCAGCGGGAATTAATTATTAAATTAATTAATGTGACTTATATGATTTGAATTTTGTAAAATAGACTTCATTTTGGAATTTGGAATATCAAATATAGCTTAGGGTGAATTTTTGGTAATTTTCTGAAAAATATCAATTTTTGATGAATAGTGAAACCACTAAGTGGTAATCAAGCAAACTGATTTTTTAGTTAAATGAAAGTTTACCACTAATGTGTATTGAATTTTGAAAATCCGACATACATGGTTGTCATTAAGAAGTAAAATGTGGTTCAATTGGATTAAAATAATTTTTTGGTGAATAGTAACTTATTAAGTTTTTAATCGTGATTAGTGGTAATTAGGGTAGTTTAAGGTATAAATAATGCTTTAATAATATGAAATGACCTAGAAACATGTCCCAACATTATTGGTTGTGTCATGGCCGACCAAGACAAGCCATGGGTCAACTTGGGTACCCCATGGAGACATTTTGGTTGGGAAATGACATAAATAACTTTTTATTTAATGGAAAAGTAAAAATGACACAAACATAATATGTTTTACAAAAACAATTTTTACATGGGGTTATAAAGATCAGATATTTGATTATAAATATTCATGGGAAAGATAAAAAGATTTCCTACATCATAGTAATTTTTTATGATTTTTAGACACTAAATAAATTAAATTATTTATGACATAATAATGATGCAGCGATGACATCATTATTTGACGATTTCAATAAAATGGAAAGACAATGTAAAATATATGAACTACACATGGACAAAAGCAAATGGATGAGTGGATTTCGAACCCTTATCACCTTATACACGAATTATATCAATGTGGGACCTTTTAAAACCGAAACACATTTTCAAATAAAGTAATATTTCTTTACTTTCCAAAAGTGCCCCTCCTCTCCTCTTATAAAAGGCCCCCACCTCTACCTCATTTCACACACTCCTCAAGCCTTTGGCTCGGCCAACCCCTGCCCATTTACTCTCTCCACATCCCTATCCTCATCCTAGAGGATTCCCTTTGGGCAGAATCCTTTCAAAGGAAGCCTTTAGGCTCAAATCAAAAGGAGTTACACTTTTAATGGTAATTCATTCTCTCATGTTCATTTGTTTTATTTTGCTTCTCCAACCCCATAACTCTTTTTATTTACTTCTTTTGTAACAACACCAGTATCTTCAATATACTAGGATGTTGTTATAAGATTTATTGGAGCTACACTCTCACACAACTACATCAAATGGTTAAAGAACATACGGTTTCCATGGATGGCGAAATTCTGCCTCCCGAAACGATGATTGTTCAATACTCATTTAACACCTTCAAAGGTGGACATTATGATGTCACTATTTTTATATATGATATATAATATGTTTAAGTTTTCCTTAAGCTTCTGTTTTTTTTCATTTTGGGCATACCTTTATGGTTTCCATTATGGGTAAACACGATATCTTCATTTTAGGAAGTGCGGACTACCGCCCCCTCAAAGTGATTTGATTCGTTAAATACCATATGTGGGACATATAAAGGATGGAACTATGATATTATATATGATATTATACTGGAATTATAATATACCTTTATATCATTATAATTCCATAGAAATGAAAGTAGCGTTCATGCGTACGTACGGCTTACCATCTCCATGAACGGTGCATTTCATTTCTTACCTCTAAATGATTATGTAATATTATAAATGCATGTATGTACTGGATATATATGACATATATGATATCTACATCATGAATACCATTCTGGATATAATGAACCTTTGACCAAATTAACAACATGTAAGTGTAAGAAGTCTATTTTTGACTTAAGAACCAAATACCGACAAAATGAACATTATTAACTTAAATGATTACATGATGTCCATAACATGGTATAAAAGGAATAATGAACTTGAAAAAGGTTCTTAAGAAAGTAGAGATTAAATCAAGTTTATTATTCAGGAGATTAAATAACGGTCAGGTCAAGTCGGATACGAGGTATGGGACTTCGTCTCAATCTCCTTTCATTGAGGCATATTTTATTTTATACACAACTTTCTTTTATATGGTGTATAAACCCCTTTGACTTTTACGTTTATTAAAAAGGAATCTTTTTTATACGAAGCGTTTACTAAACGACAAAAGGGAATGTTTTGTCATACGTATGCGGCGACAACGACTTCTCCGCCGTCGTGACCGTTATTTGAGTTTCGGCTTCCTCTACAAGCCATACCTTCTTTTAAAAGAAAAATAAATACCATGTTTTACTTTTCCTTTATTTTGGTATTGAAAATGGTTTTCATAATGTTTTTATATCAATTTTTTGTATTGATATCTCATGATTGAAATGTGGAAATTTTATGTTTCCTTTATGCATGTTTTATGTGATATGATTATGTTATGGTTCTTGGGCATTATTATGAAGACGGGTGGTTCCGTGATAAACTAAGGGCGGGTGAGCCCGTTATAGCTCTCTAATGCATTGGGTAACGTGAAGGAGTGAAACGTTAAGGTTCTTTCGAAGAGATTTTAGGGAATATACTGTGATGGGTATTCCAAACGTAACCAAGAGGGTTACTCCCTACGTAAGAATGTTATGAATGCCTCAAATTACCTTTATGTCTTATGATTTATATGATTTATTCATGATTTTATGATTTATGTTAAAGTGCCTATGTTTTATGGGTAATGTATGATTTCATTCTTATGTATATACGAACTCATGTTTCCTTTCCATGTTTTTTTATAACCCATACTGAGTTTTTATGCTCATCCCAAGTTTTTTAAATGTTTTTCACAGGTCAAGGGAATGGTACATGATAAGATGATAGAGTCAAGGATGTGTCAAGAAATAATCCATGTTTTATTTTAAAATGTGTTTCCATTGATGGGAATGAAGAATACTATCTTTATGTAACCACTTTGTTTATATGTGGAATGTAATGCAAGTTTTATGATCTAATTCTCTAAAACTCTAAACCCGAAAATATCCTCAATGTGTAATCTTGTAATAACTCAAGATTAAGTAAGGTTTAAGCCTGGGGCCTTATAGTTGGTATCAAAGGTCAGTTTAGATAACTTTAGGAGTTAGAATTCTATTAAATGATTATCCAAAAATATTTTTTTTCGAAATGATATAGCATTTAAAGATTACCATGTTGCTTCATCTAAGACATGTTTATTCAGAATGGTTTTCCGCAGAGGAAACAGGGAAGCAGTGCTAGGAAGGCATACAGAAGGAAATAACCTTCCGAATCAGCATCCAGAAATGGTCGGAATTGGAACTGAACAGTTTGTTGCAGTAATGGCGCAGTTGACTCAAGCGATAAATGGCGGTGGTATCCATGCACGAGATTAGCCAGATCAACTGAAAAGGAACATGTCAGTTGTGGAACATTTCATGAGGCAACATCCACCATCATTCAGAGGATCATCTGACCCTGTGCTAGATGAAGGGTGGATTAAAGCACTGGAGAAGATTTTTGATGTCATGGGGTGTTCATACAATCAAAAGGTTAGTCTTGCTATTTACTGTTTGGAGGGTGAAGCAGATCAGTGGTGGTCTATGGTTAAAAATATCAGGGACGCCGATGAGATTGATGCTATTGACTGGGATGAATTCAAAGGTATGTTTCTTGAGAAGTATTTTCCTAAGGCTGTTCGACTTAGGATGGAAAATCAATTCTTGTAATTGAGGCAAGAGGAGGACTCAGTGGATGCCTATGAAGAAAGGTTCACTCGTTTGGAAAGGTATGCTCCAAATTTTATTCGAGACCTTGATAGTAAAATCAATCGTTTTTACTCAGGATTAAAGCCAAAGTCTCGAAGGGAATTAGCTTCTCATGAGTTTAAAAGTTATGAAAAGATTTTTCGATGTGTTGAGAAGGTGGAAATGGAGTTTTCTGATGACCAAGTGTTCTATAACAACCAGCAGAAGAAGAGACCGAGGTGGCAGGAGAAAGGTAAGAATTCTTCAAAAAAGTCTGATGGTCAGAGAACTAAGTTTCCAGTTTGTGATAAATGTGGCAAAAGGCATGATGGGGAATTTCTTCTGAATTCTGGGAAGTGCTACCGATGTGGTAATATGGGACATAAGGCTCGTGATTGCACTAAAAATGATCAAGGTAAAGGTAAGAACAAATTTGATTTACAGTTAGTGAAATGTTATAAGTGCAATGAGATGGGTCACTATGCAAACGAGTGTCCGACAAGGAGCTTGAGTGATGGGAAGCAGTTAGACTACAAGCAGAAAGGGGTGGTGAAATCCTTTGCAACTACTTCAGCAGATGTCGGGCCATCAAATGAAGTTGTATCAGGTACTTTGTTTGTTTTTTCAGATTATGCCAGTGTGTTGTTTGATTCGGGGTCTACACATTCTTTCATCTCTGAAACCTTTTCTAGTAAAATGGGAATACCATCTCAAGAAATGACTCCTGAAATTTTGGTAAAAACACCTGGGGGAAGTGTCGAGGCAAAAAGAATTTATAAGAATCTTCCTATCCTTATCTGTGAAAATAACCTACTTGCAAACCTTATTGTTCTACCTCTAGTAGAGTTTGATGTTATCCTGGGTATGGATTGGCTCTCTATTTACCATGCTAAGATTGACTGTAGAGCTAAAGAAGTTTCTTTTCAGAAAGACTTTCAGTTTGTTTACGAGAATGAACCCTTACTTTTGATAACATATCAAGAGGCCGAGAAACTTGTAAAAGATGGAAATGAATGTTACCTTGCACACGTCGTTGAAAATAAAGGAACTTTTCAGATTAATGATGTGCCAGTGGTAAATGAGTATCCTGATGTTTTTCCTGATGAGTTGCCTGGAATAATACCAGATTGGGAAGTTGAGTTTATTGTTGACTTAGTTCCTGATGCTAAGCCAATTTCAAAACCCCCTTATCGAATGGCACAAATTGAACTTTTAGAGTTGAAGGAGCAATTGCAAGATTTATTAGAGAAAGGTTTCATTAGACCTAGCACAGCACCATGGGGTGCTCCTGTTTTATTTGTTAAAAAGAAAGATGGTTCTATGAGACTTTGCATTGATTATAGAGCCTTGAATAATATCATTGTTAAGAACAAATATCCTTTGCCTCATATCGATGATTTGTTTGATCAGCACCAGGGAGCTCAGTTTTTTTCAAAGATTGAATTGAGATCGGGGTACCATCAGCTGAAGGTAAAGGAGGCAGATATTTCGAAGACCGCGTTTCGTACGAGATATGGCCATTATGAATTTGTAGTAATGCCTTTTGGGCTAACCAATGCACCTGCTGTATTCATGGACTTAATGAATAGAATTTTCCATGAGTTCCTGGATAGGTTTGTGGTGGTTTTCATTGATGATATTTTGGTGTTTTCTAAAAGTAAAGAGGAGCATGAAAAACATTTAAGGGTTATCTTGCAAACCTTAAAAGAAAAGAAACTGTATGGGAAATTCAGCAGGTGTGAGTTTTGGTTGCAACAAATTTCTTTCCTTGGTCACATTGTTTCTAAAGATGGAATAACTGTTGATCCTGCAAAAACAAAAGTTGTGGAAGAATGGCCAAGACCCACAAATGTAACCGAGATTCGTAGCTTTCTTGGTTTGGCGGGCTATTACCGAAGGTTTGTTAGAAATTTTTCACGGTTATCTAGTCCAATGACTAAGCTAACTCGGAAGGGTGTTAAGTTTATCTGGACAAGAGAATGTGATGATTGTTTTCAGGAATTGAAAAGAAGATTGGTGAATGCTCCAGTTTTGGCACTACCTTCCAGGAATGGTGAGTTTGTTATATACAGTGATGCTTCATTGAAAGTACTTGGTTGCGTCCTAATGCAGAATGATCAGGTAATTTCTTATTCTTCACGACAGTTGAAAACTCATGAGGTAAACTACCCTACACATGATTTGGAATTAGCTGCTGTTGTTTTTGCTTTAAAAATTTGGAGGCATCATTTGTATGGAGTAAAGTGTGAAATATATACCGATCACAAAAGTTTAAAGTATATATTCACTCAGAAAGAGTTAAACATGAGACAAAGTAGATGGCTGGAATTAATCAAGGATTATGATTGTACAATTCATTACCATCCGGAAAAAACAAATAAAGTGGCTGATACTTTGAGTCGAAAAAGTAATGCTTCATTAACAATGTTGTGTTTGGAGCGTGATCCTTTGGTTAAGGATTTGATGAACTTTGGAATAGAAGTTGTTGGTGCAGGAAGTCCTTCTTTTTTGTTTCAGGTATCAGTGAGATCTTCTCTATCAGATAGAATCAAGCAAGCACAGAATCAAGACAGTGAGTTGCAGAAAAAGGTAGAGCTGGTTCAGAAAGGTAAGTTGCCTGAATTCAACATTGATAATGTTTGTGTTTTGAGATTTGGGAAGAGATTGTGTGTGCCTTGTGATTCACAGTTGAAGAGAGAGTTGTTATGTGAAGCTCATAGTTCTCCGTTTTCAGTTCATCCGGGCAGTACTAAGATGTATAGAGATCTGGGGGAGTATTACTGGTGGGATGGAATGAAAAGAGATATTGCTGATTTTACTGTGAAGTGTTTGACTTGTCAGCAGGTTAAAGCAGAGCGGTAGTTACCGAAAGGGATGCTTCAGCCTTTACCAGTGCCAGAGTGGAAATGGGAGAATATATCAATGGACTTTGTTGTTGGATTACCCAAGACATCTCGAGGTAATAATGCAATCTAGGTTATTGTTGATCGCTTGACCAAATCTGCTCATTTCCTTGCTATACGAGATACTTTCTCTCTTGATCAACTTTCCCGTTTGTATCTTAAAGAGATAGTCAGGTTACATGGAGTTCCTCTCTCCATTGTATCGGATCGTGATCCCAGGTTTACTTCTAACTTTTGGAAAGGCCTTCAGAAGTCGTTGGGTACTGAATTAAATTTTAGTACAGCTTTTCATCCGCAATTAGATGGGCAGTCAGAACGAACAATTCAGACATTGGAGGATATGCTACGAGCTTGTTCTATGGATTATCAGGGAAGTTGGGACCAACATCTTTCTTTGGTTGAGTTTTCATATAATAACAGTTTTCATTCCAGTATACAGATGGCACCATTTAAGGCATTATATGGGAAGCGGTGTCGAACTCCATCTTTCTGGGATGAAGTGGGTGAAAGGAAGTTGATGGGACTAGAATTGGTAGAAGAGATGGCAGAAAAAGTTCAGCTGATTCAGAAACACATGAGAACAGCTCAGAGCAGGCAGAAGAGTTATGCGGATAACCGGAGGAAGGATCTATCTTTCGAGGTAGGTGATCATGTTTTTCTCAAGGTTTCTCCTTGGAAAAGTGTGATGAGATTTGGTAAGAAAGGAAAGTTGAGTCCAAGGTTTGTTGGACCATACGAAATTCTGGAGAGAGTTGGATCAGTTGCATACCGAGTGGCTTTACTTCCGAGTTTATCTCAGGTACACAATGTTTTTCACGTTTTGATGTTGAGAAAGTATATGCCAGATCCATCTCATGTTTTGAGTCCAGAGGTAGTTCAGCTGGAAGAGAACCTATCTTATGAGGAACAACCGGTCCAGATTATTGACCACATGGAGCAAGTGTTAGGGAATAAGGTGATTAAGTAGGTAAAGGTTTTGTGGAAAAACCACATGATTGAAGAGGCAACATGGGAATCTGAAAATGCAATGAGGGATAAGTACCCCCATTTATTCGATAAGTAAATAAATTGCGGGGAAACAATTTTCTAAAGGGGGGAAGGATGTAACATCCCAAGTAAGTAATGAATAATAGATATTTTTATCTATGTCTATTAATGATTAAGATAGTGTTATAGAGGCTTAAAATGAAAATAAATACAATCTTATGCATGGAATACACTAATATTCTTAAAAGATTGTTTTACTGCCATTTGAGGGAAAACCATTTTTGAATCTATATTTTGACAATTTTATAAACTATGTTTGTCAAAATAAACTTATTCTTTATGATTAGGACATCAAAATTTACCTTGTGTGAATTTTTGGTATTTTTCTGACAATGTTCATTTTTTAATGAATAGTGAAAAATACTGCATTTTACATCAAAACTGTTTTTTAATCTAATTTATTTATATGATTAGATAATGTTTTGAATTGGTTTGAAGTGAAATTAGAATATATTTTTACCATTTTATCCAATGGTGGTCATTGGAATCAATTTCACTTTTAAATTAGACTTAAACTGGTGTCAATCTTTTGATACTTATTGTTTTGTAAAAACACGCTATTTGCTCTGGCAGCGGGAATTAATTATTAAATTAAATAATGTGACTTATATGATTTGAATTTTGTAAAATAGACTTCATTTTTGAATTCAGAATATCAAATATAGCTTAGGGTGAATGTTTGGTAATTTTCTGAAAAACTTCAATTTTTGATGAATAGTGAAACCACTAAGTGGTAATCAAGCAAACTGATTTTTCAGTTAAATGAAAGTTTACCACTAATGTGTATTGAATTTTGAAAATCCGACATACATGGTTGTCATTAAGAAGTAAAATGTGGTTCAATGGGATTAAAATAATTTTTTGGTGAATAGTAACTTATTAAGTTTTTAATCGCGATTAGTGGTAATTAGGGTAGTTTAAGGTATAAATAATGCTTTAATAATATGAAATGACCTAGAAAATGTCCCAACCTTATTGGTTGTGTAATGGCCGACCAAGAAAAGCCATGGGTCAACTTGGGGACCCCATGGAGACATTTTGGTTGGGAAATGACATAAATAACTTTTTATTTAATGTAAAAGTAAAAATGACACAAACATAATATGTTTTACAAAAACAATTTTTACATGGGGTAATAAAGATCAGATATTTGATTATAAATATTCATTGGAAAGATAAAAAGAGTTCCTACATCATAGTATTTTTTTATGATTTTTAGACATTAAATAAATTAAATTATTTATGACATAATAATGATGCAGCGATGACATCATTATTTGACGATTTAAATAAAATGGAAAGAAAATGTAAAACCTATGAACTAAACATGGCCAAAACCAATTGGATGAGTGGATTTCGAACCCTTATCACCTTATCCACGAATTAAATCAATGTGGGACCTTTTAAAACCGAAACACATTTTCAAATAAAGTAATATTTCTTTACTTTCCAAAAGTGCCCTCCTCTCCTCTTATAAAAGGCCCCCACCTCTACCTCATTTCGCACACTCCTCAAGCCTTTGGATCGGCCAACCCCTGCCCATTTACTCTCTCCACATCCCTCTCCTCATCCTAGAGGATTCCCTTTGGGCATAATCCTTTCAAAGGAAGCCTTTAGGCTCAAATCAAAAGGAGTTACACTTTTAAAGGTAATTCATTCTCTCATGTTCATTTGTTTTATTTTGCTTCTCCAACCCCCTAAACTCTTTTTATTTACTTATTTTGTAACAACTCCAGTATATTCAATATACTAGGATGTTGTTATAATATTTATTTGAGCTACACTCTCACACAACTACATCAAATGGTTAAAGAACATACGGTTTCCATGGATGGCGAAATTATGCCTCCTGAAACGATGATTGTTCAATACTCATTTAACACCTTCAAAGGTGGCCATTATGATGTCACTATTTTTATATATGATATATAATATGTTTATGTTTTCCTTAAGCTTCTGTTTTTTTTCATTTTGGGCATACCTTTATGGTTTCCATTATGGGTAAACACGATATCTTCATTTTAGGAAGTGCGGACTACCGCCCCCTCAAAGTGATTTGATTCGTTAAATACCATATGTGGGACATATAAAGTATGAAACTATGATATTATATATGATATTATACGGGAATTATAATATACCTTTATATCATTATAATTCCATAGAAATGAAAGTAGCGTTCATGCGTACGTACGGCTTACCGTCTCCATGAACGGTGCATTTCATTTCTTACCTCTAAATGATTATGTAATATTATAAATGCATGTATGTACTGGATATATATGACATATATGATATCTACATCATGAATACCATTCTGGATATAATGAACCTTTGACCAAATTAACAACATGTAAGTGTAAGAAGTCTATTTTTGACTTAAGAACCAAATACCGACAAAATGAACATTATAAACTTAAATGATTACATGATGTCCATAACATGGTATAAAAGGAATAATGAACTTGAAAAAGGTTCTTAAGCAAGTAGAGATTAACTCATGTTTATTATTCAGGAGATTAAAGAACGGTCGGGTCAAGTCGGATACGAGGTATGGGACTTCGTCTCAATCTCCTTTCATTGAGGCATATTTTATTTTATACACAACTTTCTTTTATACGGTGTATAAACCCCTTTGACTTTTACGTTTATTCAAAAGGAATCTTTTTTATACGAAGCGTTTACTAAACGAAAAAAGGGAATGTTTTGTCATACGTATGCGGCGACAACGACTTCTCTGCCGTCGTGACCATTATTTGAGTTTCGGCTTCCTCTACAAGCCATAACTTCTTTTAAAAAGAAAAATAAATACCATGTTTTACTTTTCTTTTATTTTGGTATTGAAAATGGTTTTCATAATCTTTTTATATCAATTTGTTGTATTGATATCTCATGATTGAAATGTGGAAATTTTATGTTTCCTTTATGCATGTTTTATGTTATATGATTACGTTATGGTTCATGGGCATTATTATGTAGACGGGTGGTTCCGTGATAAACTAAGGGTGGGTGAGCCCGTTATAGCTCTCCAATGCATTGGGTAACGCGAAGGAGTGAAACGTTAAGGTTTCTCCGAAGAGATTTTATGGAATATAGTGTGATGGGTTTTCCAAACGTAACCAAGAGGGTTACTCCCTACGTAAGAATGTTATGAATGCCTCAAGTTACCTTTATGTCTTATGATTTATATGATTTATTCATGATTTTATGAGGTATGTTAAAGTGCCTATGTTTTATGGGTAAAGTATGATTTAATTCTTATGTATATATGAACTCATGTTTCCTTTCCATGTTTTTTTATAACCCATACTGAGCTTTTATGCTCATCCCAAGTTTTTGAAATGTTCTTCACAGGTCAATGGAAAGGTACATGATAAGATGATAGAGTGAAGGATGTGTCAAGAAATAATCCATGTTTTATTTTAAAATGTGTTTCCATTTATGGGAATGAAGAATACTATCTTTATGTAACCACTTTGTTTATATGTGGAATGTAATGCAAGTTTTATGATCTAATTATCTAAAAATCTAAACCCGAAAAGATCTTCAATGTGTAATCTTGTAATAACTCAAGATTAAGTATGGTTTAAGGCTGGGGCCTTATAATATTTCCCACGTGATGAGTTATCGGATCCATTGATCTAAGTGGGATTTTTGTTATTTTCCTAATCTATATCCATTGTGAGATCTTGTATCAAATCTTGTTCAATAGCTATTTGTGGTGAAGTGGACATTTATTATTGTGGTATGTGGGTTTTCTTCTATATACCAACTCCTTTTCTTATATTTTGAACCAATACTTTGAGGTTTGTGTTTGATTCTAGGGACTTTATTGATGACATTGTTGGGATTCGTTGCTTTTGGATTTTGTTGTGGGTATGTGCGACCTGAACTTTGAGGTGGGAGGTTCTGTCTCTAGCCTATGATAATGAGCCTTATTTCTATTTATTTAAAGTTGATTTATTAAATTGGCATGATTGATGTGTTTGTTGAAAAATGTATTTGATAGAAAAATGGGATTTCTTGGATATTGATAAATGGATTATAAATGGTTTGGAATGGTTTTCAGAGTATTGAAATGTGTTTGTGAAAAAGAGAATATTGGTTACCCTTTGAACTTAGGTGAATGGTTTAGCTTTAGGTCATCATCCATTGATGTTATTATCAAGGAGTTTCTCTTGTGATTTCCATTATTTAATAGGCACATTATTCTATGAGACTGATATTGTTATTTGGGGGGGGGATTACTCTTTGTGTTTTCCTCGACTTCCTTGGTTCATTATAATTGGATTAGTTGTGTGCACCTGTTTATTTTGGTATGAGTAGTCTACTGCCTAGACCAATAGAATTCCATGGTGTTATGATATCTGTGCTTCTGTTTTGTATTTCTCGACTTTTGTAGTTTTCCTTGACATTCATGTTTATGATTACGGGAAAATGTTATGGAAATATTCTTTGAAACTAATATACCTTCTTTGTTTTGAATTATGGAAATGGAAAGGTTGAACTTGTTTTCTATAAAATTTATTTTCTGTTTATGATTCAATGTTTTAAATTTTAAATAAGAATATTGGAATTGTTATAAATAGCCTTTCTATGGAACACCTAGATGGTATCCTACTGATCTTGTTAGCTTACACCATGGGAGTTGCTTCGCTAGTGCATAGACCTTCGTTTTTATTCCAGTGTAGGAAAATGAAAGGTGAAATAGTGAGGTGGAGAGGTTCATGTTAGTAGGGATGGGTAGCTGGTGATGAGATGGTTAGAGTTCATCCATTCCATCTTTGGAGTGGCATTTTGGTTTTGAGTATTTTGCATTCGGACTAGTCTTTGGTGATTTAAGCAACTGTTTTAGTTGTTCAGTTTCTGATGTTTCCCCTTAGAGTTACAACATATATATTTGTTAGTATTCCAAAATTTAATCATTTATATATATATATTATGTTTTGTTTCTCAGGATAAGAGAAATTTTTTCCTTTGTTTTTTCATTCGATGACCCTATGCTTGTCTCCAGACCATGGGGATCGAGAATGCCCTTCAAGTATGTAACAGATCGGGATAGGTGTCATGTTTCAGGGAAACCTAGGTCAGTTCATTACAGAATGTGAGATTATGATAATCTATTCCTTTATCATAATATAATTATTGTACTTGTATGTAACTTTAGTTATCGTACCATTTGGATTAAATTACGTGAGTAAAGAAAAAAAGAAAAGAAATGTACTTGAATAAAAATAGATGAATTCGAAAGAAGGATTTACCTATTTAGTTTATCTCTGGTGAGATCCTCTTTAGGGGAGAGGATTTGGACTTTTGAGCATAACAAGGGCTCCTGGAGGTAGGGAAGGAGATTGGGGGATATTTGGGATGAATTTAGTTAAGTCTTGAACCTTTTGTGGTGTGAAGAAATGAGGGTGCGAGGGGTGGTATTTATAGTGGAGGGAATGTGGGTTTTCTTTAATATTGTAAACATTAGTTTAATAATTTCCACCAAGATAAGAAATAGTGATGATTCCATAAAATTAAATAGTAAATAGGGTATTTGAGTTCATGATTTGTGTTCTTATGTCACTCATGATATTAGGAAGACAATATTTAAATTATAATGTATTTATTCGGTAAATTAATTTATTTTCTATTCATAAAAATTCAAGTATTTCAGAAAATTCTCAAAAATTTATCCAAATCATTTTTCAACTTGTAGAATCAAAAAATAAACTCCATTTTGATTGAAATAATTTTTCTAAATATGGTTAATTTATTTATAAATTAAAATCATAATTTACTTTAAAAAATAAAAATTATAAAAAGAAAACAAATTTTCTAATACTTTGAGAAATTAAATGAGGCCTCATAAAATTTGCATATAATCATAAGATATTAGAATAATAGTTTCGGAATAAATTTTATGAAAATATTTTTTTTAAAATTATTAAATTAATTATTAAATATTCATGACTTACAAATATACCAACACTATAATATAATTATACCATATTTCCACATATTGGAGAGTTAAATTTTATTTTTGATATTAGTGTTAAGGTTTCTATTCACTTGGATGATTTACTATTCATAGTGTTTATATTACTATTCATAAGTGTATGTTACCATTAATAAGGGTAGATTACTATTCACCAAAAAATAAGTTTGTCATAACAGACTCCAAATATCTTTATGATTACAACAGTGAATGTCATATTTTTGAAATTAAAAACACATATATGGAAAATTTATGTTTGAAGGTCACATAGTAGTTATTTTTAGCATGATATAACATTGTGTTCCCAAATGTGATTTTATATGATAATGTCCTTACAACCAAAAGCGAGAAATTGCATTGATAAATGTTTGGGTCGTTACTTTCTTCCATCCTTTTGAAATTTCACCCTCAAAATTTCATTTTACATAAATAGGTGAGGTTACTTCTCCTTTATTACAACCTATGGTTCCCATGTTACTTCTTCATACATATTATTGCTCCACTTCACTTTGACAATGTTGGCTGTCTTGTTGTGTAGAACCATATATATCTAATCCTGAATCTCTACTGGATGATCCACATAAGAGAGATCATATTCCAACTATTCCACCTCTATGTTTAGTTCATGTGAGGGATTTGGTATGTACTTCCATAGGAGTGACATGTGAAACACATCATGAATATGATCTATATTTAGTGGATGTGAAATCCAATAGGCTGCGACTCCTATGTGGTCAAGGATCTCAAAGGGGATAATGTAACTTGGGATTAGCATCCCTTTCTTTCTAAACCACCTGACTCTCTTCCATGGTGATATTTTAAGGAAGAATTTATCTCTAAGGTCAAACTCCAAGTCCCGTCGAAATTTTTCAGCATATATCTTTTTCTAAAACATAGCATCATTGATATTTTTTCTAGATGGCATAAACCTTATCTATCATATCTTGCATAAGATCAGGTCCAAGTAGCTTTCGTTCTCTAAATCCATCTTTACAAGTTGGAGTTCTACATCACTTTACATATAGAGCTTCATATAGATCCATCTAAATACTCGAGCTAAACCTATTGTTTTATGAGAACTAAACCAATGGGAGATATTGATCCCATCCACCATTGAATTCTAAAGAGTAGGCTCTTATCATATATTCGATCACAGGAATAGTTCGTTCATATTATCAATCAGTTTGGGGGTGATAATAAATGATAAAATTTAATTTAGTACATAATTCATGTTGAAGACTTCTCTATAATTGATATTTAATACATGGATCATGATCAGAGATAATCAAGGGTGGAACTCCATCCAGTCTCACTACTTCCTTCACATATATCATTTCAAGTTGTTTTTAAGAGAGATATTCCCAAATAGTGATAAAATGGTAAGTATTAGTGAGTCATTCAACCTCAACTCATATCACATTATTTCTTTTGGGTGTCTTCAGGAGACCCGTGACAAATTCCGTAGTGACATTCTAACATTTCCATATGGGTATAGGCAATGGTTTCATCATTCTATTGGACTTTTTTCAATCTTATTTATCATTCTGACATATCAAGAACCTTTAGATATATTCTACAACATCCTTCATCATGTTATCCCACCAGAAGTGTTCTCGAGATCATGACACATCTTGGTGCTACTATGATGGATAAAGAAATTTAATCTATCTGCATTTTCCAATAGCTTATTTTTTTTCCCGGGTGATGAAGGCACACAAAGACTCATTCCAAACCCTATCACACCATCATCATCGATATAGAACTCTAGAATCTTCCCTTCCTTTAATGCATTCACACTCTTTTGTAGCTCTGAATCATCCCTTTGTGCACCCTTAATATTCTCTTGGATTTATGGTTGTAAAATCATTTGGGAAAGGTGGGATGTATTCCCTTCTATTATTTCCAAATCGATCCTTTTAATATCCATGAAGATATGGTCTTTCTCATTCCGCAACATGGATAGAGTAGTGGTTTCTTTTCTTCTTAGAGGATCAGCTACCATGTTTACCTTATTAGGATGATAGTGAACAATGAATTTTTAAACATTGATTAGCTCTAACCATATCCTATGATTAATGTTGAGGTCCTTTTGTTTGAATTTGTACTTTAGACTCTTGTGATCGGTGTATATTTCACACTTCTAACCATAGAGGTAGTGTCACCATATTTTCCATGAAAAATTGACAGATGATTCTACTAGATCATGAATTGGGAAGTTATTCTCTTGGATCATCAACTGATGTGAGGCGTAGGCTATCACATTATCATTTTGCATGAGTACACAACCCACGCCTTTCTTTAGAGCATAACTATCTCTCACAAAACATTATTCACTCTTCGGTAATGTTAGTATGGGTGTAGTGATCATCCTTCTCTTTAGCTTCTTGAAGCTTCCCTCACACTCTTCTATCCAGACATACTTTACCCCTTTCCAAATTAAATTAGTTAGTAGTCCTGAAAATTAGGATAATTTTATCACAAAATGTCATTAGTACCCAACTAATCCAAGAAAATAATATATTTTTGGGACACTACAGGGTTTAGGTGATTCCTATATTGCCTTGTTTTATGGGTCCACAGAAAATCCCTAACTTGTGATCACATGTCCCATGAATGTGACATGCTTCATCCAAAAGTCACACTTGTAGAATGTGACATAGAACTTCTCCTACCATAATGTTTCGAACAGGATCCTTAGATGTTCTTCATGTTCCTCCATGATTTTGGAGTAGATGAGAATATCATCAATAAAAACTTTCACAAATTTTTTGAGGTAATTTCTATAGACTATGTTCATAAAATCCATGAAAATTGTATGGGAATTAGTATGTCCGAAGGGTATCACCAGAAACTCAGAGTGTGTACACATTGTATAGAAGTTACTCTTCTGAATTTCTTTCTTCTTCACTTGTTACTGATGATATCAAGAATGATGATCCATTATGGAGAAGTATTGATCTCTTATTCACTAATCAAACAGGTCATCAATCCTTGGGAGAGGATACATGTTCTTTATTCTGATCTTTTTGAGTTCCCAATAGTCGATACACAACCACATTGATCCATCCCTCTTCTTTAAAAAGTGCATGGGTGCATCCCAAGGTGATGCACTGGGGTGTATGAACCCTTTTTCCAAATTTTCATGCAGTTGCTTCTTTAACTCCTCCAGTTTGATATGATCCATCCCATAGGGACACGATGAGATAAGAGTAGCTCCGACTATGAGTTCTATAGAAAAATCTACCTCATGGTATTGGGGAAGTACGAGTACCTCTTTGGGAAATATATTAATGTATTCCATCACGATGGGAATTTATGATAGTTTGACACTTTCCATTATCTGAACCATTTGAGCGAGGTATACCTCTTCACAGGGAATCAACACCCACACTGTTGAAGGACTTTTCAAAGGAGATTTCTGATCATAATTAATTTTTTATAGGATCATGGGAAGTTTTGTAGTCTGAAAATATATTTCGTTTTCTTGACATTTGATATGTTCTCTATATAACAAGATCAAATCCATTCCCTTTATAGCATCTAATTCGAGCAAGGAAAATATCACAAGATTCATTGGAAGAATATTCCAACATATGCCAACATGAGAAGATACCAACACTTGAGTTTTAATGACTTCACCACTTGTTTATTTATAAATATATCTACTTAAATGTTTCGGGGATTCTATTCTATAGTTCTAGAAATATCAAAAGATATAAAAGAATGCATATAACCAGTGTCAACCCAGACTCTTTCCATTCTTGAGTGAATAGGAATTGTACCTTGTACGACTTCATTTTCTTGCTCAACTACTGTAGTATTGGTAACATAATACATCCCTTTTTCCATTGGATTTGGTGGCTACTAATGCAGATTAACCTCACGGGATTGAGGTTTTGTGCATTGGCTTTCATTTTTCCCTTTCTCCATATGGTTTTAGCATTGAACCATGGGTGGTTCTCTCCTTTATTCCTCCACATTCTCCTATACTTTCATGTATTTTCAACAGTGAAGATCTTGGTGCCCTTCTATACCACACATGAATCATTTATATATCCCTTTGATGAAATTCGCATGATGCTTCTTCCCAAATTTCTACCATGTGTGTAGTTGAGTTTTTTTATCTATTATCATTAGATCCTTTGCCTTGAAACTCCACCTTCCTTTTCTTATCACCATATCCATGAGACCATTCCACAAAATCTATCTCCACTTTGATATCACATAAAACAACTTCTTCATAACTCTCAAAGATTTGAATTTCTCTAGGTGTTTTTTAACCCACTAATGAATCTATAAATTTTTCTATCGCTGTAGATAAAAAACACAAAGCCTATCTTGAAAGCCTTGTGAAATTCAATTCATAGGTCATGAAAGATTCTTCTTCATTTTTCTTGATCTCTATGAATTCTATCCCCATATTTTTATTATTAGTTATTGGTTAATACATGTAAGATAACATGATCATAATGTATTTTCATTATATCACTTTAATTTCATCATTCGGCTTCGTGTTCTTAATCGAAGCCCAAAATTGATCGACCTCTCTATTTAGAAAATAAATAGAAAGAATCACTTTATCCATCATAAAACAATGAAGAACTGAAAATATATTCTATATAGATTTGACCCACTAATCCTCAACTAGTGGGTCATAAGATCTACTAAACATCAATGGTTGTTTTCGTATGAAACAATTGATAGTCATTTGATCCCTCTAAAGTAGAAGAGGATATTCCACATTATTTAGGTTATTGTTCATAACCTGATATATATGGTTTATCATGTCCAAGAAGTTTTTAACACTACGTTCTAATGAATTGGGGATGTAATTCATGAAATCAATACATTATCCCTTGCATGGTTTGTTAGCCTGATTTCTCATGTTTCCCACCATTTTAAAAAATCGAAAATGTTAGAAAAAACTAAATTCAACGATTCATGAATTAATAACTTATTTATTTTTGAAATTTATACTCAAAACATATCTTATAGGATCCCTATGTTTATAAAATCTTCTTATGTTCATATTTTTACTTAGTCTAATACTAGTGGTTTTCTTTACGGTTTACTAATCCTAATTCCCATCTTAACTAAACCTTTCCTCCAATACTAACTATAGAGACCCTGATATTCATACAACAATTTTACCTCATTTTAATGATAACAACATAAAAACATTACGAAACTGGGATCCAAAGATTTAGTTTCATGAGAAAAATAGGAACATACATAAAATTTATAACAGAAAACCTAAAAATTTATTTAATTCATTGTTCTTGGGATTCTTATTGTCCCTTGAAACCTCCTTAGTACACATAGTCCCCTGAGGATATACATAAAAAAGGGGTGGTCAAGAATCCCAATAAGTTGATAGATAAGAACAATATAAAATGGGGTGAGAATAATTATAAAATCATAATCAAAGTCATGAGAGAAATCATCAAATAAAGGCATTTATTGTAGAAATGCGTACAAATGAAACGTGGTGTCTTAGTAGTTAACTACCACATAGAGGTGTGGAACAATATATCACAATTTTCAATAATATTTCACTTTAAATAATGATATACATCACTTTAACCAATGGATTGGAGTGCTATCTAATTCTGGGAACACCCGTCACATTATTACATTTACAAACCACTGTATAATATCAGGTGCACCCATCACCTCATAACATTATCATTATCATGAATTCCACATAGAACATATATAAATCCTAGAAATAAACATCCTTAGGAAAGGAAATTATATGTATTTTATAAATCATACATTCATTAACATTAAATTCCCAATATAAATATGTAATAACATTCTTGACATAAAACCATCAACCTCTAGTGAGAAATAAAATGTGTTTTTTTTGAAAGAATGGTTCTTTTAGAAAAAATTATGTTTGACATAAAATCGAGTGGAAACATGTATATCCACGAAAAGGTAAGATAATTATGAAAAATTATTTATAAAGAATAACCATGTTGAAAATGGAGTGAATGTGGGAATACCCAAAGAAAGAAAGATGGGTTTGAGAATCTCCCTTTACCTTGTTTATGAAATCTTTCTTCACTTTAATGTCCTGTATACTGGCATTATGTTCATTAATTAAAAATTCCATAGCCTTAAATAATTTAATATGATTCTTTATGGTCTTATTATGTTCTTTTACGGGCCTTTCAATGAGTTACAATTCTTTAATCCACTGTATCAGAGTGTTAATTTTCTTAGATTTTATGAACGGTTAACTTGTATTCATGAATGGATGTTTGTTTGAAATGTGATTAAACATCCAGAATTGTAAATATATATTATTAGTTACATTAATTAGATATAAATTATCTTATACTACACTTTTTTACATACCATGAGTATGAATCATTATATAAAATGTTAATGATAAACACATGGATTAATTTTGTTGTTTTTCTCACAATAAACTTATTTTGTATTATTATTTTATATGCTGAGTGTATAAGGATTATATAAAATCACATAACATAAAATAAATATGTTATTATTGTTTCAGATATTAAAATGGTTTCATTACTAGTCACTAAGATGGAAATGAAAATTTAAAAGCCTTCATCATTGAATGTGATAAATTAATACATCTCGAACGGTGTTCCCATTTGTAATATAAAAGGAGAGTGAAGGTGATATTATGATGAAATATCACATTAGCATAATATAAATCATTTATATTTATGTTAATGTAGTTATCATACCATTTGGGTGAATTTAAGCGTGGAAAGAAAAATAAAAGAGAGGAACTTGAATGAAAATAAAAGAAGCATAAAAAGAAATTTACCTATTGATTTTAACTCCTTTTGGAGACTCTTTTGGGGAGATGATTTGGTCTTTTGAGGAGACAAAGGGATTATGGACATGGGAAATGACCTTGGGGGATATTTTGATATATTTTAGTTAAAGATTGTTTCTTTAGAGATGTGAATAAATTAGGATGTGAGGGATGGTATTTATATTGTAAAGGAGGGTTTTTTTAATATTTTAATCATTATTTTAATAATTTCCCCCAAGATAAAAACTAGTTATGATTCCATGACTATAAATAGTAAATAGGTAATATAAGTTCTATATTTGGGTTCCTAAATCACCCAAAAGTTTCGTAGTAGTTTATTTAAATTGTAATGTATTTATATGGTACATTAATGTATTTTCCTATTCACAAAAAATTCAAGTATTTTAGAAAAATCACAAAACATAACCCTAACCATTTTTCAATGTGTATAAACAAAAAATTAACTCCATTTTATGAAAACACTTTTTCTAAACATGAATAATTTAATTTTTATTTAAAATCATAATTTACATGGAATAATACAAATTTTAATATTAAAAGTGATTTTCTAACACTTTGAAAAAATAATCAAGGTCTCATTAAATTTTCATATAATAATAAGACATAAGAATAATAGTATATTAATAAATTTTATGAAAATAAATTTTATTTGAAAATAAAAATTATACATTAAATATCCATGACTTATAAAAATACCAACACTATAATATAATTATACCATACTGACACATATAGGATAGATAAATATTAATTATATGATCAATTTTTAGGTTCCTATTCACAAGGATGATTTACTATTCATAATGGTAGGTTAATATTCACCAAAAATTATGTTTTTCTTATCGGATACCAAACATCTAACAGATCCCAATGGTAAATGTCATATTTTTTAAATTCAAAATATAAAAGAGGAAAATTTTTGTTTAAAGGTAACACAGTAGTTCATTTAAGCATTATGTGGAATTATTTTCCATAATGTGATTTTATATGATTAGGAAATTATTATAAGAAGGCATAAATTGTATTGATAGAAGTTCAGGTCATTATACTATCAAACCTAGGGTAAAAGATAACACAAACTATTGGGAGGAGTGGTGTTTTGCATTATTTAAAAGTAAAATGAAACTCAGATTGATGTGAGAATGTCATATATGGAGTAGAATAAGTTTAAAGGTGGAGTTTTTTTAGGAACAAATTAGCTGTGTCGGTCTTTTTATTAGTTGAAACATGTAGAATGTCATGGATTCCATTTCCATGGTTTTTTGGACGGGTGGTTGGTGATTTTAATGTTGCGTCTCAATAATGAGTGAGTATTGATCCATGTTGGTTGATGTGTTTAGAATTAGACAAGGAATAGGATATGATGGCAAAGAAATAATTTTTATGGTCTGATGACAAGTATACTCCAATTGTGAGAAATGTGGCATTGGTCATCATTTAGAGACCATCATGTGAAGAATGGCCATGTGAGGATGAGACTGGACATTGTATAGTTGTATTTAATTACTAATTCCATAGGATAAATGGAACAAGGTACTTCAGGATTTCCTTGTGAATTCTAGTTAAAAGTTCTTATATGAACATGGGTGGAGTCCATGCAAGGTAATTAGGATCATAATAGCCTATTATGATCTAGGGGTATTAGATCAGCAATGAATTAGTGTTCTTGTTGAGGAATAAAAACAAAAATGGATAAGGGATTTTTTATATAATAAATTTCACTCGTAGTTATTTATGGGATTTTGTGGGAATGCACATGATGATCTTAGTTTATTACGGTATATTAGAATCAGGATCAGCTTTAAGTTACACATTAGTGGAAAAAACCTAGAATTTCAATAATTGGATTTTGCAAGTCATATGAATTAAATTTTGTAAATTTTTTGTGATGAGATGGGTGAAGTAAATTGGTTGGATATTGATATTAAATGGAAGTTCAGAGTGACTTCGATGATCTTGGTTGCGTGCAATTTAACCATTTAAAATCATAATCAAGGATAAAGAGATGTATCTTTATGTATAATTAGATGTGGAAATCTGAGAAGCATTTTAAGGGAATTGTTAGGATTCTAGGGGCATGTTTCATCAGAGATTTGAAATAGTGGAGGCAATGTTCCTTGAAATTGTCCGTTGAAAGAAATAATCTATTATGGGAAGCATAATATTCTAGTTCATTGGAGAGTTAATGGTATAGTCATTTATCACATTAGACGGGTAAAAGAAAAATATTTTCTATGTTCATTTTAATTAGAACACATTGTTTATGAAACTTAATTGATTAAAGTTTCATGTATTTTATTATTTTTAGGATTTAAGTAATGACAAAGATATTGATTGAAAATGAGCTAAAAGATAATGGTCGAGTGATGCAAATGACGTATGAATAAAAGGAAAAGTGAAGGACCAAGTACAATGATTGAAAATAAGGATCTAGGGTGAAATAGAGGAAAAAATATAGATGTCACTAATTTAAATCATAAATAGTATTGAAAACATCACTTTATATAATTTAGGATGTAAAGTCAATATGTGAATAAAAATGGGAATATGGAGCATCATATTTACTTGAAACATATTTTTATTTCATGCCACACCAAATACACACCCAAAAATAGATAACAACATGAATTAATCCATGAAATGTTTTGGATGTGAAAAACTCACCTTGTGAAAAAATCTATTCTTGATGTCAAATTATAGGAAGAGGGCCATACATGTGGATTTGGATGATATTAATTCTCCAAAACCCTTATAATTCCCCATTATGACCCAGGGTTCTTTATAACAGATTTTTTATGTGACTAGTGGTTCCCAGGGTGAGATTGTATCCCAAAAATAAATGACTAAGGGGAAGAGAAAAAACATCAGAAAATATAGGTTTTTTACATTATGATGGGATTATGTTGTTGTTAGTTTTTTTAATTTTTTTAAATTTATTTTTTTACATAATGTCATAATAATATTCTAATTCATCTCATTTCCTCTATCTATTCCAATTTATCAGTCTATTTTCCTCTTATAATAATCACAATATAACTATTGATTGAACTGAGGCTTGGTTGTAGGGGAGGTTTCAAGGCATTCAAAATATAATGTGATCTACATTATTTGATTATTTAAGTCTATTTGTGGTTGGTGTGGGATAATTTCATGGGTGCAGAAATCATCCACCATGATATGAATTTAAAATCCAATTTTATTATTTCATTTAAAATTATATTTCTTCATTATTTTAGGTAAATTATTTGTATAATGGATTTGAGGATAATAATAAGAATAAAAAAAAATGTGATCGATCTGGTTTTGGTCTGATATTGTACTCTCAATCTCCATATTAATATTAGTTGTCCATTAGATGCAGTGGTATTTTATGTGAAGAAGATATTTCATAAGAATTTTAAAATATCCCACTCAATAAATCAAAGTAATGTAATTCATTAATGAGGTTTTAAAAATAAATTATCAAATTGGATTTCAATTTCTATAAAAATAATGAAGGAACCCCTAGAACCCATCCCTATAGACCAAGACCTTTCTCCCCAATATGTATTAATTCTATTTTTCATTTTGTTGTAATATCTTAAACCCATAACATTATTATTTTCATAAAATTATAAAATAACATAAACAAATATAAAAAGTAAGTTATATTTAATTATTAAACCACTGCAAGGATCCTCATGTGAGAGGACACAATCCTTCCAATATCCTATATAAGGAAAATAAATTTTCTTTTTAATTTACGAATTATAGGTGCATCAAAAATGAAATATTCTATAGGGAATATTACAAACTCAATACTTTAAGAAGTTTATATTTGTTCAAATCAACCCTTGGAGATGATATATTCTTTTGTTTTAGGGTCAATGAGTAAACAATCAACATGTTGAGATAATTACTTTATTTCATACATTCCAAACATTACTGACATTACACGTATTTTGTTTTTGAAACATAAATAGGAGGACATCATAATTTTTAAGAATTTATGAGTATGTTCATATAAATATTTTGGATATTTTATGAATAAGTTACAAAATGATCATGGGTGTAAAAATTTAAAATAAGAGTTTGTAGTTTGTTTTTAAAAACATATAATTTATTATGTTTTTAGTTCACCACACACACCATAAAAAAACTATGTTCCTAAATGAAATAATAGAGATCTAATGGAAATGGTGTGACAAATATTTTTCAACCGTGATACTTCTCACTATTTTGGAACTATTTCCTTCATTATATCATTTTATATTTCGAATTGACATTTTTTACCAAATTATACCACGTATACCTATGAATGTTTATATAATGAAACACTGAGTTTTTAGAACCTAAGACTATTCATTTGTCCTTATATTATAAAATTTTAATGTGGAAATATTTATATGTTTTATTTGAGAGATTTTGATGGAATAATTAATCTATATGTTCCTTATTATATAGGATACATAGGTTTGAATAACGGATATGGAATTTTTTTTACTCTTTTGATGAAAAATTTCATGAAAACAATATAATAATTTCTAGTAAAAAGATACCAATTTGGAAGAAAAGAATTATGATGTGATTTTAGTTAAGAAAAGTGAGAATGTTATTCAAAATAAAGAATCTATCTTTTTTATTTATTGTGATGCAGAATAATTTGTTACATTTATTCTAAGGTTGATAAATCATATCGATGTCCAAAACATCATGGCTGATCAATAAATACTAGATCAATCCAAAATTACCTCATGATTAATTTCTTATACTTATATTAAAAATTTGACCAATAAGATATTAAAAAATCTTTTCTGCAATAAGAGATGAATAATTTCATGAATAAAGAGACAGATCAGATTAAGAATATTGATATATGTTAATTTAAACCCAATCCATTTATTAATAATGTCATTGGAATAATGTGGTTGTTCAAAAACAAGTTAAAAGAAGACGGTGATGTGAAAAGAAAAAAAAGAATGACTAGTTAGTAAAGGTTACTTGAAAAATGAAGGAATTTATTTTGAAGAGATTTTTAATACAATGAAAAGATTTTAAAATATGAAAATAGTTCTTTGAAAAATTATTATATGAGTTTATATATTTTTTTCAGAGGGATGTTAATCCAGATTCTCTTAATAGATAACTTGCTGAAGATGTTTACATTGAAAAACCCTTTGGGTTTATGATTCAGAAAGATGAATGATATTTGTGTAAGTTGAAAAAGTATTTATATATGGTGAAGCTAGCTATAATATCTAGGTGTTAAAAATTGGATACCTTCTTTTGTAATTTTAACTTCATGAAAGGAAGAATTTATAGTAATATCTACATCAAGGGAAATAAGGATGTTTCCCTCATTGTAATTTTTTTGGTTGGTGATATTATTATTACCATGAATGATGAATAAATCTATGATAAATTTTATGATGAGATGTATATGTTATTTTAAATTTCTATTTTTGTATAAATAAAATATTATATTGGGTTATCAATTACACAAAATATGAAATGTATTTATTTATAAGAAGAAAATAATGCCAAGGAACTTCTAAGGATGCTTGGAATGGCTAATTCATAACCACTATTCACACCAGTTGCAGTTGTAAATAAGTTATAGAAATATGGAGAATGTAAGGAAGTTGATACATAGGATTTTTAGAAGTTTGATGGATGTTTTCAATATCTGATTGGTTCAAGATAAATATTCTATTTGTGGTTATATATTTTTATGTTTTAAAATTTGCAGAAAATAATACCATATATTGAAATGAAAAACTAATTATGAAATATATCAAAGGCATAGATAATTATGTTATACAATATGAAAACTTATGAAATATTGACTTGTTTGGTTATACAAATGATGATTTTTTGGGAGATTTTGATAATATAATATCCACATTTAGTGGAGTTTTATTTTGGGTAAAATCTGTGTATGTTGGAAGAAAAAACATTTATAAATATCAATATGATTGAATCTAACTATGTGAATACCACTCAAACTGCAACACAACGTATGTGGATAAAGACTCTATTAGAAGATTTTTAAGTTGATGTGAATTTACACCATCTATTTGGATTTGATAATCACTATGAAATAAATCTCACTAAAAATCCAGTGAAACATTCTCACTCAAATCATATTGAAATCAGATATTTCTTCATCAAAGAGCATATGGAGAGGAACAAAGTAATGTAATAGTATGTTCCTATAATAGAACGAGTTGTTGATATAGTCACCAAACCATATTTTGAAGAAAAATTTTCATAAACTAATGTAGAACATGGGTTTATAACCTACATATAATTAAGGCTAAGGTATGTGAATATGTACCCTCTCTATATTGTATTTGGATAGTTTTTCAAGGGGTATAAAAAGATACATAAATCTATCCATTATAATGTGGCTATCCCTTAAAGGAAGTAATATATTTATGTAGAGTTTTTAATAGGTGTCATAAGTAAATTCAGCATGTGTGAACTATTTTTAATAGTTTTTTGAAGTGGTTTCATGAAGAAAATATGTTTTAATAAAATATAAATTAGTTGTAAAATTTCAACGTTTAAAGAAAAGGCTGTTTATTATGTGTGGAAAAGTATGTATATTCCATAACTACTTATAGACTTCTTTGTTTTATAGTTCAATTATTCTTGTTCCCTAAATCGAGCTCACTCACATGGTATTAGAGTTGATGGATAAGTGACCTATAAATTTATTTGA
Source organism: Viscum album (assembly GCA_963277665.1). Classification (NCBI taxonomy): domain Eukaryota; kingdom Viridiplantae; phylum Streptophyta; class Magnoliopsida; order Santalales; family Viscaceae; genus Viscum; species Viscum album. The sequence continues at coordinate 530,076,225 of OY728150.1, forward strand.
ATAGTTTTATTAATTTATGATTCTTAGATGGGAAAAATAATAAAAATGGGGATGTTGTTGCGAATAAGTTTGATGAAGGTTGTTTTGGTGTTATTTCCAGAAATAATTATTTTGTATGAATTTAATTTTTTTCTAATTTCAAATATCTTCTCACTTTATTAAAGTTTCAAGTAACTGAAATTTGATAGAGTTGGAATTAGATGAAGTGTGTAATTAATTTTTTTAACCTAGAAATTTAGATGTACAAAAATGTTCGGATGTACAAAAATAACAGATGAAATTATTTTAACATATTCCATCTGTCAAAGTTATTAACTGGATTTTTAAATTTAAAATGTTTTGACAAAAATGTTCGTACAAAAAAATAATTATTCATTAATATTATTAATGTTTCCAAAATCATTAGTTATAAAATATTACATTATACATGGATTTAGAAGAAATGGGTCAAAAAATTTCAACTGTATAAATTTTTCATTTAAATTTTTTAATTAATTCACTGGATTTTCAAAATCAAATAGTGACTCATATGAGGAAATGTTTTTATCGTTTTTTTAATTTGAGGAGTTGTCGGATGTTTAATAACTTTAGAAAGTATAATATTATGATTTTTTTGATTTTTAGAGGATAGAGGGAATTTTTTGAAGAATGGATACAAATAAATTCTTTTATATAATGTCCTTCCGAAAAACATATATGAGGATATAAGATAGAAATTAATACAAGATGATTTTATTTCATTTTGGTATAAATTTAATCAGACAAACATTGTGTACAAATTTCAATCAAATGGATATGTAAAAAATGAAAAATAAGTATTTTATATGTTTAAAAGATAAACTACTTACGTTTTTTCATATGAAAAAGTCCCCAAAAATGAGGTCTTTTAGACGTAAAAATGTAACAGTCAAAAAAATTTATGAGAGACGACATAAAAAATGTTCCTATGAAGTTTTCATGGAAAATTGGATTGAATCTCATGACAATAATAAATTAATTGATATTATAAAAAAACATTAATTGAATGCTGTTTTTTGAAGTGAAGTTCCCTATGAAGGTTTCATAAATATATATAATGTGATGATGTTGAGTTTATAACCCAAATTTCAAAAAAAAACCTGAATTAATTTTTTGGTTCTTGTAATGAAATTATTTCTTGTTCAAATTCCTTAAAACTAAATATAATAAAATTTAAAGAAGAAAATAGTTGATGGATATTTTTAGAAGCATAAAAAATAGTATAGAATCTTTGAGAAGATATTGGAAAATTGTTTTGAATGGGAAATTTTAATTAAGAATTTTTTTTGAGTGGGATTCTAAATTGGTTTTCCAGGATGTTCACCCTCAAATTTTACTATATAAATAGATGAATATACAAACATTGAGTATACTACTCATGCTAATAAAATATGAAGTGCTGGAGAATATGTTTTAAAAAGAGAATTTTGATGAACATAGAAAGATTAAATCCATTCAATAAAGTTTCCACAAAAAGAATATCATTATTAAAGATGATGAATAATAAGAATAAGAAGTTTAGTTTTACTATTAGTGTTGAAGTTAGAAGAAATTGGTTAATGAATTTTTCACTCGATTAACATTCCCAATTATGTTTTCGAACTTATTTTTTAGACAAAACCATGTAACATATGGAAAATGGGTTAAAGAATTTATTAACTACAACTAGTTATGAATGTGAAGAAGTGTTGTAAGAATACAAAAAGTGGTGTTCATACAAGAGTCAAAGAAAAATATTTAGCAGCATGACCCAAAAAGGCCTGGATCTGGTGTCTACTACCATTATATTAGAATGATGACAAGGAATCAAATTCTAATAGACCAAATAGTTTAGTATTCTTGGTAGACTAGATATATACATGATCCTTGTATTACAAATGAATACACTAATCAAAAAATAATTTTTTATTCAAGGATAACATTATTCCATCTAGTATATCCATTCATTTCTTTCATAGTATGCTTCATCGATTCATGGGAAAGAGAAAAAAATAATCTTGAGTTAAAATTCACTATAAGGGTACAGTAAAGAAGAAGAAATAATGAATAAATTAGAATAATAATTATGGAATGGTAAATAAATGAACACACATACCAAATAACCAATAAATAGAGAATGAAATTCATCAATATATTTTATCATAGTGAAAATATCATGGATAAAAAATAATGAATTAGTATGAATGAAATGCATAATTATAGGACGTAATGTATCAAGAATTTAAAAACATCTACTTTCATGTTCCATCCTCCAGAAAATTTAAAACTATAGGTAGAAACCTATTTAATTTGCACAAATTATTTGTCTCATGAGAACTTATTGATGCATTGAGGGTATATTTAATGTCTGGTCCCCACCCATCATTTCATGTCCGAATAATTCCTCGTATAGAATAATAAATTTAATAAATAGACAATATGCCTTCAAAAATATCAATATTGAATAAAAGATACATATTTATCAATATTTTCCCAAATAATCAAATAAAATTAAAATTAAACCCCATATAAGAAATGTTATACAATTTAGTCATTAATCATATCAATCAAAATGATATGGATATTTAGGGGAAATTCAATGATAAATGATCATAGGAAATTGAATATTTCAAGGGGAATAAAAGGAATCATGGAAGTGAATGTTAATACTATCCTTGGACAAATAAATTATAAAACGTCAAGATGATGAATAATGATGTTATCAACAAAACATATCCTAGGTTTATTAAAAATAAAGGGTTATTGCATAAATACTTTTAAAATACATTTTAAAAACATTCTTAGGAAAAAATACTTTGATTTTGAAAACACTTTTAAAAACCCCAATTCATTGAAAAAAAAACATATAAAAAATTTTCTTTAAAAAGAAACATTTTAGATGTACAAAGGCGGATTCAAAGAAATGATGAGGGTTAACTTGGTTTATGCCATAAAAGTAAAAATAATACTCTTTTTTTATGGTAAAGAGGAACGAAAAATGCCTTGTTCTAAAAGAGAGAAGAATATTCCTTTGAAAAAAAGGGTAAAAGAAAAAAGGGTAAAAATGTGATTAATGAATTATTTTGGAATGCTTAAAAAAAATTTAAACCATTTTAGAAACCAGGTTCCTCAACTAAATAAACAAGGATGTTGGGTTTAAAAAAATATTTCCTAAAATATATTGAGTACCAAAGAGTGGGAAAATGTAATAATACATGAAAAGGGTCCTGGATGAGCATAGAAAAGGAAATTAAATGGTTTTATTGAACAAGGGTCATATAATTTCCTTGAATGTAAATGGAAAATAATTAAAATTATTTTGGGGGAAAATATTCTTTAAACATTCTAATGTGTCCCATACTAGTTTGAAACATTTAAAATCAATATCCCCATGAAGTAATAAATATAAATAAATGTTTTAAAAACCATGAAGATAAAAGGACTAATGATATAATATACTGAAATAGTTAGTATATTCACTACAAAAATAATAATTATGTGGTAAATATGACATTTATCTAACATATATTAAAGGTGAGATGAAAATATCATTCCTTGAGTCAGAATTGTCTCATGTGTCTTTATATTATTGAATAATAAACTTATATTAATTATACACTTTCTTCATAAAATTTTTTATGTTTATTATACATTTTATTTTTCTTATTACTGTGTTTTATACAACTAGTTAAATAATTATTTTTACATTAGCTGTTTGGCCAAATTTGGTTTATATGTCAAAAACAGATTTGGTAGGTAAACTATGGCCAAAGGGGTAATTAAATTACATCTAAAGAATAACAGTCATGGAATAATTATAATATTTATAGATAAATTATACTTTTATCCCTAGTAATTAAATATAGTTATAAAAAATGATCCAATGTTAAAATAATGTAGATGGTATGTTATATGTATGCATGAGTAACGTTTACATTTTTCAATGATGGTTATGGAAGGAAGATAACTGAAATTAATCTTTCCAAAAAGATAATTACATGATAGATACCATATTTTTTAATAATACATTCCTATATATATGATTATTTTATGTAAAATGAATCACAACATATGAGGAGGCGATAGTGTACATGTCCATAAAAGACATTATCACTTTTTAAGTGTTTGAATGGGTAATAAAGACAATGATATATATTATATTTATATATAGGTAATTATGTAATTAATATCATTTTCAGGTTTTGCATATAACATATTTTTAGTTAATAATATCATTTATACATTCCATGTATCGTGTGATCAAATCACATCGGTTCTAGGAGGCGGTAGTCCATATGATAACAAACGATGTTAAAGTAATTACATAAAATGAAAATAAATAAATGTATGGTCTATATATAAATTTAATAAGTATAAATACATTATAAAAATCATCTATATCACATATAAACTATTTCCCCAACATAATTCCCACTATAAGAGGTGGTAATGGAATAACGAACAATCATCGTTACATAAACGGAATGTTTGTTACCAATTAGAAGCAAGTGTATGTAAGTTTCGGTTGAACCCTTAACATAAAAATAGATTAGTATATTTAGGATACTAGTGTCATTATAAAATCATGGAATAATGTGAGTTGAAAGGTAGGGGAATAGAAATAAAACTAAATATATTGAGGAATGATATTACCTCTTCTATGGGTAAATCCTTTTAGTTTGCACCAAATGGATTCCTTTGATAGATTTCATCCAAAATTAAGGCTTATATGATTAGGTGAGGGATGTTTAAGAGCCATTACAGATGATCATAGATGATAAGAATTCACTAGAGATGTGTGATGGAGTGGGAGGGTTGATTACAATTTTATAGAGGAGGAGGAGTGGCACTCATGTAAATTGTGAAAAAGTGAATTCCACCCATGCCTTAACCATTTAATTTGTTTCAAATAATAGACTAAAGTAGAGAAAATGTGTGATAGGTTATAAATATTTTCATCAAATAGGGTTTTATATAAGTTTATAGAACATTTTATCCCTTAAGGATAAGGTTTAGTTCCTTGTTAAGATAAATTTTCACTTAACTGTAGTAATGAATTTTTATCACCTTCACTAATATATTTTGTCAAAATAAAAATTGAAATTATTTTAAATTATAAATTTGTATGACTCGAAATATGTAATAAATTATTATAAATTCCAATAACATAAGTTTTAATACCCCAAGAATTTACAAATATATTTAATAAAGAATCCATGAAACATTATGTGTCTAAAAACACAACTTTGTTATAACATACCCAGGTAAACATAATTTTCCCACCTCTATGATTTGAATTTTGGAAAACATACATACACGGTTGCATTGAGTAAGATATTTAGAGTCTAATAAGATATACAAAATTCTTAGTGAATATTATTGTACCCTTATGAATAGTAACAAACCCTTATGAATAGTACTAAATAGTAAATCAACCATGAATATAGAAAAATCACCCATTAATGTATAAAAATAATTTAGACATCTTAAAAGTGGAAAAACAATCATAGTATAAGTATTGATATTTTTTATGTCATAAATATTTTAATTACAATATTATGATTAATTTTATAATTTAAATTTGAAATTTATTTTCATAAAATGTAATAATAAATTGTTAAGTTAATGCCTTATGGTAATAAGATAAGTTTTTGTGACTTTGATTAATTTCTCAATGTGTTATAAAATGAGTTATAGTTTTAAAGTTGTTTTTTGGGAATAAATTATGATTTTTTTAAAAATAAAATTAAAATATTTAGAAAAATAATTTTAAAAAATGGATTTCTTGTTTTTTTAATTCTTTATCTTGTATAATAGGTAGGTTAATGTTTTGGGATTTTTCTGAAATACTCAAATTTTTTGACAAATAGTGAAATACGGTAAAATATCGTATATACAAATTATTAGTTAAAAACATTATTTATGACTTTATGAGTGATGTATGACCAATTGGATAGAACTCACACGCACATATCCCTATTAGGGGACACATGAAATGACACTATTGGTTTAGTTGATAGAAATAATAAAATAATGAATAAAATATTTAAATTTCCCTCTTCTCCTCCACTATAAAACCTCCCTCAATCCCTATTATACTCACTCCTCTAAGACATTAATATCCCGGATGTTATAGAAAGATAAACTCCCCTTGTCACTCCATATGTACAAGAATCTCTTGTACTTTCTAAAAGTCTAAAACTCCTTCCCTTAAAGAGATTCTCAAGGTGGTGAATTCAAGAGGTAAATTACTTTTTTCATTTCATTTTTTTCATGTTCTCTTTTATGTTGTATGCATTTAATGTTTTCAACCATGTTATTATTTACATTTTATTATGTTACAATACTATTTTATGGGTATTATATGAATGTGTGACACCATTACGAAAACTTTTTAATGTTTTCTATTACCATGTTGCATAGCTGTTATACTGCGAAATGTTCGTCTCAAAATCTCTCTCTTTTTAAAGTACTCTTATTATGTATTTATATTTTAATTTATATTTTCTTATGTTCGGATATGTAATTAAATATCCTATTTAGTATATATATTATTTAAAAAGGATGATATACTCTTTTTCTCGCAATAATTTATTTTATGAATTTTTATGTGATGATGTTATGTTACCGGATTTTCATAAGGGATTTCTGAAACTTTTGTTTTATTTTGAGTTCCTTTCATTTCTTTCCCCTCTTAATTTCTTCCAAATTTTTTGATGAATCCATTATATTAAATTCACTATAATTATTTCAGGATAAAAGAATACTTTTTCATCATTTATCATTTCCCATTATTTTATTCTAAAAAATAAAACACCACCGAGATGTGATAATCTACCACATTCATGGACTATGGGTTTTAAATTTCTATTACCATATTCAATTAATTTCATGAAATAATTATTATGGTTGAACCAGACAATAATATATGTATTATTTCTCATTTATTGTTCTATAATCTTTTTTTACACTTTTTTTTATTTATAATGAAAAATGAGTTCTTTGTGTTTAAAAACTGCAAATTAAGCAAAAAAAATTTCATTAAATGATTTGAATAATTATTCATCTTCAATCCAAGAAACACAATGAAATTTATAACCATTTAACCTTCTTGATGTTCTCTAATAACATATAACATCAATTCTGTACCACAATCCTCGTTTTACAAGATTATATGATCATGTATAAAAAAGTATATTGATCATGAAACAAACAGACCCGAACCATGAAATAGAGCCTCTTAACCCATCAAAAAGGCCATGAATAAACTTAATAAGGATATAATAAATCAATTAAATGTATAATAGGTTCCTTAAATCATAATTAATTAATTTAATTTGGTTATCAAGGACACTAAACTATGTGAAGAACGCCATCAGATTTAAGGTAAGGGTTTCTTCGTCTCACTTCCATTTTTGTGTGATATTCCATATTCACTACTATTAATTGAGTTTGGTGTATATATACATAACATTGATGTCTGATACCATTATTCCAATTATTCTAATGAAATTTAATGTGTCATTTAGTTATTAAATTTTTTTGGAGATACAATTCAGTTGATTGCAAGTTTACAAGTATTTTCTAACCGAACCTCATTTTTTATTCAGGTTACTCTTATTCTCAAATCACCTAAATTATATTATTTTATTATGTAATCCAAAAAAATTATATGTAAATGATCTATATATGTGTAATAATAATACTACTACTTTCATTTATGCAGATATTTATGTTTTAAAAGGATATTTCAAAAATGCTTCTCAAAATACAAGCTTGATTCAAGGAACTTCTCAGATTCTTACTGATTTTGACGTTCACCCTATGATAGTTTCAAGCCATATTTATCTTTCTAAAGTAAAAAATTGTAATATGAAAAATATATTTTTGTTCATTTCTAGTTTTTTGAAAGAAAACATTCCTTTGATCTTTAAAATCTATTTAATGAATTTCTTTAAACCACAGTAAATATTTTTCATTCTAAAGCTTCTTTAAAAATACTTTTTACACGATTTCACTTCTGTGGGAGATCCCTTGTGCCTAAAATTTAATATCAATGTCCTCAAATTTTATATTCTAGGTAAAAATATTTTAAATCCAGATTTATGATAAATACAAATAATATTCTAAAATAAATCTTCTTTCAAAAGTAAAATGGATTTTTCTCATTTCACTTTAACTTTTATGATATATAAACATTGTTCACTACTTATTCCAGGAATTTTATGTACGTACATCACTTTGATATATCTTATAAAGAGCCTCTTTATTCTCCTTTTATTCTAAGGGAATATGATTTTATTATTTAAAGGTGGCATGTGACACTTTGGAATGTTAAATGACTATTTCCACAAGAAATTTTTACTGGTATCATTTAAATTTATATTATCTATGGAAACATCAATGTTGAATCTTGTACATTATTAGGGTTAACCTATTATGATATTATCTAACTTATTTAATTTAATGGTTTACAAATATTTTGATAGTGGATGTTCTATCTTAAAGTCATTGACCAATATACACCAAATGGTTAGTGTTTATGATTATTGTTTCGGGAATGTTATTTACATTTCACATGTCAGTTTAAATATGATTGTATATGTTATTTATGTTTATCCACGTTAATATAAAGAATTCATTGGACTTACTAAGTGTTTTAGGAGAGGCTCTATAGGCCTCAATGCATTGATAGGTCTCATTAGACAAACTATGGTGTTGGCACGAGGCCTTGACAAAATGAATATTTATGGTTTGGGATAAGGCCATAGTAATTTTTTGATTTCTTAGCCATGACCTTGATGGTATGTTTTATAATATCGAACATATGAATTTCCCTCATTATGAATCTAGTAATTAAATGTTCATGTGGTTATTCTACTAGTATAATACCCATGGTTATGTTTTATTATGGCATTATTTACTAAACAAATATTCATTCCTTAATGTGTTCAAGTTTATTATTTATAGAGGAATGCATTTTCAATTATTAACAATGCCTATTGTTGATGTTTATGATATCTCACACTATATTTATTACCCTTAATAAGTGTTAAAGATCACCCCATTCTTATGTTTCATTTTCTCAAGACTCGTAGAATTTTTTTATGATTGACCTACAAGGATAATCTTATAGTGGTGGATGTTACCAATATAAATTATATGTTGTATTTCTTTTCCAGTTGTAATGTTGAACTTATCTATGTATCTAGATTTCCAAAAGTAATAAAATACTCATTCCTTTGAGATTTTATTACTTGTGGTCATGCCAAAGTATTAAAATAATGCATTGGCTCTAGGCTTCTAGGGTTTTGGCATTACAGTTTCTATCAAAGGAAGTTTATTAGAAAACATGGAAACAAGATTTAGAAAACTATTATTAGGGAATAAAACCCAAAGATAATATATGAGGATAAACATACAAGAATAAAGTTTAATATTGGTACACAATATATTATGTGGATCTTCCGAGAAAATACATCCCTTTCTGGATAATACAAGTGGATGTGGTTCTGGCACAAATGTACCTAGGAGTGAAAACTCCAAGAAGGAGTTTTGGGCATGACCCGGGGTATCCTAAATCATGAAAATTACCCTTACTATGCACCAATTTTGACACTTAATAAGGATATTCTTAAGATAATTAAAGTTTTATTTGCCCACCATTATGAAGGATTTAAACTACCAAAGTAACCAAAGTACATGGTTCTAGGATTTATGATGGATAAATTTATGCTATGTGTTGTACTACATTTATAGTCATATAGAGTTCATAATGTTACTGGCTAATATATTATATGGAATTGACTAGAAGTGGAGCATAGCATAAGCAATGATAACTTCACTAATGAACATGATGTGAAGAGTAAGAAAGATCATATATATAATGGTATCAATCCATTATTTCAATAGAAGATTGTCTCCAATGCATCCTCATCATATGAGGAAATAGTATCATGTGTTGACAAGGTATTTAAAACGTATATGAGTCCTATGGATTTTAAGGGAAGAAAAAGAAAAAAATGATGATAGGGAAAAACATTGATAAATGGAAGAAGGGAAATATGTATTTTCCCACGTGTGATAATTGTGGAATGAAACACCTTTTTTATGATTCAAAGGAAAAACATTTTTCTAAAGTGTCGATACAAAGGACACTATGCTCATAATTTCAAGACAAGGAATGAATTTTCCTATATTCAATGCTTCAACTGCAATGAGATGGGATACTATGAAAATCAATGTCCCAACATTAAAATAAATATACCCCAAATTATAGTTTTTGATAATGATCAAGTTATGATGCAACCGCAGATGAAGTAAAATGATTAATATTCCTAGTCAAGAATCATTCCATTTGAATATTTGGTCAGTAATGTACTAGTTGTATGAATTATGAGATATATAAGGATTGTACTGCAGTACTCTTTCATTAAGTATTTGGGGTTATATGATTAATGGTGAAAAGTAAAATTGATTTATAATAAAGTTAAAATTTTAAAAAAATATGATTGAGGGAAATTCAACCCTTAATATATATCTATTGTTGATATAATGATGACGAAATTATTGATTTGGATAAATACTAACTACCTTAGAAATGATTATTAACATGTCAAGAAGTTGTCTATATTGTCATCGATGGAGTTTAAAACCCTTTTGTATTTAAATAATATATCCAATAACATGTATCTTGCTTAAGGACTACCGAATAATTCTTGTTTCCAATATAGTTTTTATGGTAATGCAAGTTATTACCATATTTCAAGAGGATACATGATGAATTTATTCACATGTTTCGAATGTGAATTTTAGATATTCTACTTATAGATTATAGATTAATGATCTATTCATCATGTAAATTTAGAGACCTTCATTTTAATGTGTTAAATCAATATATTTTGGAGTTTTAATCAATTAATAAATGGCTTATGTTAATCATTGTATTGGGTTTTAGAATTTAATGTCATTACATAATGGTTTGATTATTCATCCATGACCATGTTTCCCAATTAGAATGTGTTGTTTTGTAGAAACTGATTCATTTCCATTTCCTCTTATTAATAGGATATTTTAACCATATTCTTTATTTGCGTTACCCACCAGGGAATTTTCAAGTATCAACCATTCACTTCCGACATTCAATTTCAATTTTTTTGGATGGAATTTTTATTATGAGATAATGTATAAACCCAAGAGTTTACAAATAGATTTAATACATAATGAATGAAACATAGAGTCTCTAGAAAAACAACACTTTATTATAACATAGCCATGTAAACAAAATTTTACCACAACTGTGAATTGAATTTCAAAAAACTGACATACATGGTTGTGTTCAGTAAGATATTTGGAGTCTAATAAGACAAACATAATTTTTGGTGAGTAGTAACATACCATTATGAATATTAATATACCCTTATGAATAGTAAAGAATTGTAATTAATAGTAAATCAACCAACAAAATGGAAACATCAACCATGAATTCATAAAAATAATTTAGACATATTAAAAGTAAAAAATGATCATAGTATAAGTACTGGTATTTTTCTATGCCTTGAATATTTTAATTACAATTTTATGATTAATTTAATATTTTAATATGGAAATTTAATTTCATAAAATTTAATCTTAAATTGTTAATTTATTTTACTGTGGTTATAAAATAATTTTATGGGACGTTGATTAATTTCTCAATGTATTATAAAATTATTTATAATTTTATAGTTGTTTTTTAGAATAAATTATGATTTTATTTACAAATTAAATTTACAATCAGTATAAAATTAATATATAAAAATTTATTTCATTATTAATTTCAACACATTGAAAAATGGTTAGGTTTAACCTCACCTAAATTTCCTACATGAATTTTCATCTAAAAATTTCTCTTTTTCAAGCACTCTTATTATGTTATTATCTTTTAATTTCAATTGTATTATTTTTTGATATGTAATTTTGTATCCCCCTAAATTTATATATTATTTAATAATTAAGAGATACCCCTTTTCTCTCATAAATATATTTTTTGAATTTTTAAGTGACGATGTTTGGCTACCGGATTTTCGTAAGGGATTTCTCAACTTTTATTTTATTTTGAGTTACTCTTTTTATTTCCCCTCATTATTTCTTCCAATTGGTATGATTAATCCATTAACATACATGTAATAGAATATTTTCATGATAAAGGAATAATTTTTTATCATCCCTCCTTCCCAATTCTTTTATACTAAATATTAAAACACCACCCGAGATGTGCTAATCTACCACATTCAAGGATGATGGGTTTTTAAATTCTATTATTGTCTTTAATTAAGGTCATAAAACAATTATTATGGGTTAAAAAGTCAATAATATATTCATTATGTCTCATCTATGGTTTTGGAATCCATTTTTACACATGGTTATGATTTATAAATTAAAATGATTTTGTGGTGTTCAAAAACCGCAAATTAACACAAACAGTTTTCATTATATGTTTTAAATAATGATTCATCTTCACTAAAAGTAACAAAATGAAATTTAAAACCATATAAACTTATGTATTATCACTAATAACATATAAATTTTATTCTGGACAATAATCTTCATTTCTAAAGGTTCTCCGTTCATGCATATAAGTATACCTATAATGAAACAAACGAACTCAAACAATTAAATGGAACATCTTAACCCATCAGAAAGTCCATGAATGAACTTAATAAGGTTATAATAAATCAATTAAATTTAAAATAGGTTCTGAAAATCACATTTAATAAATTTAATTTGGTTATCTAGGAAACTAATACCATGTGAAGAACCCCATCATACTTAAGGTAAGGGTTTCATCACCTCACATCCATTTTTGTGAGATATTCTATATTCAATACTATTAATTTTTTATGATGTATGTATACATCACATTGATGTTTCATATCATGATTACCTTTATTTTAATTATATAAAATATTTCACTTAATGATTATTAATTTTTTGGTATAAGATTCAATTTATTACAAAGTTACAAGTATTTTCTACAAGATCCTCCATTTTTTTTGGATTGCTCTTATTCTCCACTCACCTCAATGATATTATTTTCTTCTGTACTCCTAAATTATATGATAATTTTATGTATATGTGTACCAATAATAATACTAATTGCATTTATAGGTATTTATATGTTTTAAAAGGATCTTTGAAAAATTTATCCCAAAATACAAGCTTGATTCAAGGAACTTCTCAAATTCTTACCTATTTTGAAGTTCACCCTATAATCTATTTTAAGACATTTATATCATTATAAAGTCAAAAAAATTACATTGAAAAATATATTTTGGTTTGTCTCTTCTTTTATGAAATCATACATTAATTTCACTTTAAAATATCATTAATAAATTTCATAAAGCAAACTAAAATGTTTTAATTCTAAAGCTTCTTTAAGAACAATTTTTCAAATATTTCACTTTAGTAGGACATAAATTGTGCCTAAAATGTAATATCAATGTACTTACATTTATTCTCTAGGATATATCTATAAATAACTAGGTTTATAAAAAATAAAAAATAATCTCCAAAAGAACTCTTCTTTCTAAAGTAAAATAGATTTTTCTAATCTGACTTTATGTTTTATGAGATACACATATTGTTCACTACTTATGCCCAACATATAGTGTATATACTTCCCTTTGGTATATCACATCAAGAGTCTCTTTATTCTCCAAATGTTCTAAGGGATTATGATTTGAATATTTTGAGGTTGTATGTGACACTTTGGAATTTTTGAAGATTATTTCTTTAAGAAATATTCAATGGTATCATTTAAATGTATCTTATCTATGTCAATATCCTTGTTGAAATAATTTACTTCATTGGGATTTATCTCTTATGATACCAGCAACAATATTTAATTTAAGGGTTTATGATTAGTTTGATTGTGGATAATCTATATTAAAACCATTCACCAATTTAGTGTGAATGGTTAGTGTTTATGAATATTTTTTAGGGAAAGTTATTTACATTTCATTTGTTAGTATCAATTTGAATGCATATGTTATTTGTTTTTATCCCCGTTCATTTGAGCAATTTATTGGACATATTACGTGTCACGTGGGGCCTGCTATAGATCCTATTTGCATCAGTAGGTATCATGAGATAAACTATGGTCTTGACAAGAGGCCATGACAAGAAGAATATTTATTGTTTTGTCGGAGGCCTTTATCATTTTTTGATGTGTTGGCCGAGGCCTTCATGGTATATCTTAAAATGTCTTGTATATTCATTTCCTTCATTATGAAGCTAGTAATTAAAAGTTCATGTGGTTATTTTAGTAATATAATACCCATGGCTATATTTTTTATGGCATAATTTACTCAACTAATGTTTCTTTCTTAATGTGTTCATATTTATTTTTTGTTGAGGCATGTGTTTTAAATTATTCATCATTCCTATTGTTGATGTTTATGATATCTTATGCTGTATTTATTTCCCTTACTGAGCATTTGATCACACTACTTTTTTATGTTTCATTTTCTCAGTACATGAGGAAGTTTATTCATGATTTACCTAAAAGGATTATCTTAGAGCGGTGGATGTTCCCAATAAAACTTATATGTTGTATTTGTTTTCTAGTTGTAATGTTGAACTTATGTATGTATATAGATTTTCAAAAATTCTAAACTACTCAGATCTTCAGGATTTCATTCTATATAATCACTCCAATGTATTAAAATAATGCATACGCTGTAGGATTTTGGGTCTGGGGTGTTATAGAAGTGGTAGAAATTAATTTTAAATTAATCTCATAATCAGGAAGATAATATGTGTATTTTAATTAAAAAAGATCAAAAGTTTTACTATGTTTTTATATCCAATTTCAAATTAAAATTGATTCTAACGACAAAAATTGTATTCAATGATATAAAATTGATTTATTTAATAATTAAAACCAATAAAAAATATTATTTATCCTTATAAATAAATTAATCAAAAAACATGTTTGAGTTAAAATTTTATATTTTTCACTATTCTTTAAAAAATGGAACATCATAGAAAAATAAGAAAAAGTCACTCTAACATAATATTTTTGATAAGATTGAAACTAATAATTTTACATTAACTTATAATATTTATTAATGTTCCAAATACGAGATTTTTAAATATGTTCTTTGTTAAAAGGTGGTAAAAGTGAAATTAAAAAAAATATAGGATTTTTTAGGAAATATTATGTTTGTTCTTATATTATGCTTATAAGATCTGTTGGATAAAACTAAAAATATTTTATTGAATATATAAAAAATATATGTATATATATGTTACAATAATACAACTCACTAATTTTAATTAATTAAATTTTTTAGGATAAAGCTGCTTTGTGGGTATAAAAATAGTTTTCCATAAAAACATTCTATTTATACTATATTGGTTTTTATATTCATTTCTAATTAATTAGTAACAAATTATTTCATATTATATTTTATTTAATTCATATATTTTCATAAATAGATAATCCAATTAATATCCATTAATTTAATTTCTAGGTTATTACTTATTATATTAAATAATAATATTTTAAAAATAAATTAATATTTGGTAAAACATGACCTTCCATGTCACGAAATCCATTAAAGAACCAAATTGTTTCATGTGACCTACACGAAATTAGTTTTGTGTGCATTCCAAGATATAAATTATTTTGAATTTATTTAAAATAGTAAATATATTATAAATTCTCATGATATTATTTTCCGTTAAATGCTTGGTGTTTTGTGTCATGCATGTTATTGAATAAAAGTTACTCTTTTAGAACATTTGTGGCATTATTTTTTTTGAGCCTATTGATAAAGGACTCAAGAAATTGTTTAGAAGATCAATGAAACATGTTTTTATTAATAATCTCATTTACTTTTGTATTGTTCATAGTGTAACCACATTGTGAGTGTATACAATATTTTTTTGTAACCACACAAAAAGTATTTTCTTCTAGTGGATTGTGTTGTATTGGATTATTTCAAAACCATGATAAGGACTAGCTACTTTTTTAAATTAGTGAACCTTGTAAATTTTGTTTTGCATTTTTTGTGTTTGGATTCTTATTTTTTAGAGAAGTTTTAACTAATTAATTGCAGGTAAATTTTGATTCATATGAAAGGAAACATTATAAAAATAAAAAGTTCAATTATTTACCCCCTTTCTCTCTTGATGTTCATATTATTCCTTTCATTGATTGCATATAGACTGGTACCAAGGAATAAAACATCATAATATATTACACAAGGCCTGATTGGTATGGAATCAAACTCTATACCATATTTTATGGATGTACAATTAATAATTGGAATATTCTTTTAGATAGTGGATATTAGTACAGGTGATCCCATGGCTATGAATAGTATTCCCATGGGATTTCATAGCTTGAACAGATACATCTATATCACTAGATGAAGTGGGTAAGGTCGATCAGGATCATAAACCAAAGGATTAGTAATTAATTTATTTTCTTTACCATATTGTTATTGTGTATCTTTTAGGCTGGGCATATTGTATGATTATAAAAATATGATTATAGGTTATAGCTTCATTTTTGGGGATGGCCTACTGTGATTATTTCTCACACCTTGTATGTGAAATTTAGTGTTCTTGAAAACATTATGTCTGAATTCTGGTTTATTATAAATAAACATTGGATTTGGTTAGTCCTAGGGTTTCATGATCAAGAACTGCAGCTCATGTGGGTTCTTATGGTCATGAAAGATCATATCAATATAGTCTTTAAAGGCTAGGAATGCATTTTGGATCATATAAGAAGAGGATCCTTGTGTATATATTTTTTATTATTTCTATTGTATATGTGATTGTTCCAATTGTAGATCAGATTATTCTGCCTGACATAGCAATTTGGTCCTTTATTACATTTAATTTATTGTACCTTATATTATATTTATTACTTTTATAATCTAATTATCTAATGATATAGATGATGTTTAGTTATTTATGATATTTTATTAATCTCATATATGAGAATAGTCTCCCCATTAACACATAATTGGACTACACTTATAGTCAGAATCATTTGGTGTATGGAGTGGTATGCTTAAAGTATTTTTGCATATCAGTTCATCTACTACTTATAGAGTGAGTCAAGAAGGTACATAGAAAAGTGTAACCAATGGAGTTTCTTTCCCAATGTATAACTATGTTGGGATATGGTAGACATAAGTATTAGTAATGTGTCTGAAACTATGATTGATATTGGACTAGTGGGTTGAAAACACTTATTCTAGTGAGAATTCCATGTTACTAATGATATGAGATTTCCATTATTGGTATGTGAGGTTATAGGTGAATATTAATTTCTCTTTTATGGATTCACATGTGTTGTGAAGGATATTATTTATTATATATTTATAGTTAAAGTGTCCATTGATTGGTTTGGAATATTTTATTGAACAATTGAGTGGAATTTGTTCATGCATTGTATTTGGTATATAGGGTCCACGTGTTATATACTGACTAGTGTCTTGTCCTTATCATGAATGAAACCATCTATTTAACGTCTTAAGAGAAAAATAAATGGTGTTTCCCATATAAATTATAGGTGTCATACTAATCAGTTGGATCTCATTGTTTAAGTTTCATTTTGACAGGTTATGTGGAATATATTGTGATGCAACATAAAAATGGTGATAGTGATACAAAATTATCCACAAGAGTATAGAACTGATTAGTAGGTCAAAATTGGTACCTTTTTCCTCGTTCAAAGCTCTAGTATGTCAGTAGATTAATTTGAGAACATAGTGAGGGACCGGTAAGAGAACCATGCTTCCACGGACAACTAATTTCTTCTTAGTAGACCCTCTCTTGGTGTACCCTTTTCTTGTGAATTAACTAATGGTTAAAAAACCAACAAGGTGTTCTCTGATATATATTTTGTGGTATTTTTGGTTACATTCCTTAATTTATGTTTATCAATTTAGATAATTTAATGTGATTTCGATAGGTATCTGAATGATAATTATGAAGTAGAACCTCTAGGGGTATTACAATATATGGATTTTGGATGAGGTTAATTTCATTGTATTGTTTCACTTTTACATTATAACCATATAGGGAGTAGTCCATTATGAGGATTCATGGAGATGATCTATTCCTAGTAGGGTAATTCTTGGAATTTGGTTCCTTAAATGACTATTAAATATAAACCCCCCTTAGTTATTAGTTATTAATGGGTTTTGCTTAAATCGAGTTCTAATTTCAACATTTCGGGTGGTTTACTCAATAACATGTAATTGAAAATCTATATAATTGAACCCATGTTGGTAGTTTTTTACCCTATTATTCTGATGTTAGATTTACTATCCTTTAATTTTACTTCTTTGGGAATGGGATGTCAGATGTGTTAGATTCCTTGTAATAGTTATGGCAGGAATAATGATGTTTCTCATGTATTAAATTTAACAGTGTTTGTAATATTAATGTGTGACAAACCTATGGGACAAGTGGTTGTACCTAGTGACCATATTATGATTCATAATCAGAAGGGTTAGGTGGAAGACCTATATGCCCTTAGTTGTGACTCAGACCCTCATGATTTAGCGATTAATATGATAAGGGGTGGCATGTGAGAGGGATTGTCCTAGGTTTATGGATAACTTTGAGGAAGTGAGCCTTGTTGTACACTCCAATAGAGACTAATGAATTGAAGTATGATTTGTTTTTAAATATAGGTAGCTTATTCCATTGGTTTATGAGAAACCAGCATGAATACTTAGGTATCTAGACTAGCTTCAATGGGATGAATGTTTTTAGTTTCTGGACCAATTGACAAGTGAGTATACTATTAGAAATATGGATTAATCATGGGTGGAATCTAATGTATGGGATTACATTGTGTGGATTCTAGGTATGTGAATGAGGCTGGAATTCTTTAAACAAATTATGTATAACTATGAGGCTGTAACGCCCCGACCCCAGCTACCCAGAGTCGGTGCATTATTACATAACATTGGCATGATCACAAGAAAGATCAAATCTCGAAAGACCGATTGGTTTAGTAGCCTTGGAAACACTAGATATATTCATAAGTTTTACATTACATCATAAAATGAAAAACTACTACAACAACATAATGTTTCCACAATCCACACTATTAACCCCTCATAAAATCCCTGCAGGTCATTCATAACTTACTTCTTCACATCCTGGGAAAAATAAAACATATAAAAGGGGTGAGCTCAAATGCCCAGAAAGGATAACAAAATAGCAGAAACTTTCATAAATAAGAATAAACTTTTAAGGCAATGTATAACTAAAACAAAATACTTTCAAACATGAACTTTCAACATGCTATGGCATAAATAAAATGAAATAATGCCATTTACTTATTCACATGGATATTCTACTAATCGAATAATCACATGCAAAAATCAATAACCACTTTCATAATGTTGGAATGCATAATGCCAGACTATCATAACCACAAATCCAAGGCCTCGTGCCAAGACTACAAATAATATTTTGTCAAGGCCTTGTGCCAAGACACTAGTTTGTCTCATGAGACCTACCGATGCAATTTTTTTAGAAGATACTTATGTTTAAAATTGATAAAATATACTCCAGTGTTTTTCTAAAAACAATATGCAAGCTTCTGAAAACAAAATAACTAATTCTGAGACTTCTCGATTAATTACAGGCCATGATGGGTCCACTCCCAATCCCTTCCTGTCTACCAACTCGAGAGTCAGGTTTTCTGAAAACATTTTTAAGCTTGCGTTAAATACGTATACATTTACACTGGATTTTCATATATTTGAGAGAAATATATCTCTTTTGAAATCATTTAGAAATCAAATAAATATAAAAGAAACCTTTTCTTTGAAAATATTATTATAAGCTTGTAAGGAAAGCTTTGAATATTTTATAACGGCGGAAAATAACTGCACCCGCCGTATAAGTTAAAAAAACATTCTTACCATAATACTGTCGAAAATGTTAAAAAGGACCTTGTTTTGAAAACGACGGAAAGATTCCTCTTATAAAAAGTCAAACAAGGGTATAAATGACTTTAACCCATATTCTTGTAAATAATAAAAATGTTTTGAAATACATTTTGAAGAAACATGGATTTGGATGATAAAGATATCCCAGTTGATTATTACATATAAACAACCTCGGATAATGAAGATATTGTGAAATAACCCTTACCTTGTACTTTTCCTTTGTTGGGGTAGGTTAACCTCCTTTAATTTAGGTAACTCGCTTTGGTTGGAACCAAAGGACTTCTTGAAATGATTTCTGCCTAAGGGGAAGCTTCAAGGAGGAGGAGAGGGATGTGGGGAGCTTATTTGGGCAGGGTTTGGACGAGCCAAGTGGCTTGAGAGGTGTGAGGAATGAGTAGAAGTGGTCTCCTTTTATAAGGGAGAGGAGGGGCTCTTTAGGAAAGTGTGAAAGTATTACTTTATAATATAATTATATTCGGTTTATAATAGTCCAAAAATCATGGAGGTCAAAGATAAGATGACTAATATTCTAAATAACATCAACCAATAAGAATTGGACAGGTTTTAGATAATATTTTAATCATTATAATATTATTTATTTAAATGATTTATTAATGAGGTAAACATTGCATCATTATTGTGTCATTCATAATTTAAATTATTTGATGTCTAAAAATTATAAATAAAATATCATTATGTAGGAAATCGTTTTAGCTTTATAATGAATATTTATAATCGAAAATCCAACATGTATAACCCTATGTAAAAATTGTTCTTCTAAAATATGTAAGCTTATGCCATTTTTATTTTTATTTTAACTTTATTAATATAATGTGTCCCTACCACATACAAGTGGCTCCAAGGGGTCCCCAAATTGACCCAAGGATGCCCATGGTCGGGTATGTGTCCACCAATAAGGTTAGGACACGTTTTAGGGTAATGTTTATTATTATAATATTATTTTTTAACCCTTATTTACCTGATTTACCCTTTAACCATGGTAAATAAAATATTTACCGCAGTAATTATTCAAAATGTGTAAAAATAAAAGTTACCTATTTACACAATTTGAACATCCTGATTCCAAATATGGAATCCATTTTCCTAAATTCAAAACACAGAAGTGGCAGAAATTAATTTAAAATTAATTCCCGCTGTCAAAACAAAAAGCGTGTTTTTAAGAGATAATAACTATCAAAAGATTGACACTTGTTTATGTTCGGTTTAATTGTATAATTATGTCCAATGACCAACATTATATTAAATGTTAAAAATAAATTCTAAATATACTTTAAAACCACTCAAATTAATAATTTATCACTATTAATTATTTTGATTAAAAAAGTTGTTTTTAATTAAAATTTAGTAATTTTCACTATTCATCAAAATATGAAAGTTATCCGAAAAGTACCAAAATTTCACCTTAGGCTAAATTCGATATTCCGAATCCAAAAATGAAGTCCATTTCAAAATATAAAATATATATTATTTCAAAATTTAGGTATTATTATTCATAACGGCCAGTTTGATTGGTTGTGGTGTGTGTAAAAACTCGAAGTTGCGTACAACACACGCTACTGTTTTATTCAAAGGAAAGCGTACCGTGGAAGCTTGGGAAGTTTCATTTTAAATTTTTTGATGTCTCCATTTAGTCAAAAAGTTTAAAATATTGTATTTAAAAAGGTTTCACTATCAAAAGTTGATAAAAGTGCAATACTGAAAATGAATCTGTTCTTGCATTATGACTAAGAAACTCATAATATGGATTCTAAAATTATAAAGTTTAAAATTTAGTTAATACTATTCATGACCTCTTTTAATGGCTTTTTTTTGTACGTCATGGTGTGATTGAAATTGGTGTTGCATGTAGTGAAAGTTATTGAATTATTTTGAAGAAATAACACACTATAAAATCTTGGGGTGTTACATTCTCCCCTCCTTCAATAAATTGCGTCCTCGCAATTTGAAATTGTTCTTCGAAAATAAAAGGTTGAAAATATAAAATATATTTGTGGGAAAACCCACATCGGAAATTGGGTTACTAAAATTTAGTCTTAATATGAGGAAAAGAGAAATGAAATGGTCACCACCAAATTATGATCTCGATTAGGAGAACATTGGTGGCAATTAGAGACATATAATCGGAGGAAAAACGTAAATATTTATAGGTAGTGATTGAGGTCATCAATCACAAACAAGTATAAAATTGAGGTCCTTAAATTCATCAACCTATGATGAATTGAAATACCATCGGTTCAACAAAACATAGGGTATTAGGATAACACATTTTTGACGTTTCAAAATATCCTAGTTGAAATCCCACATCGAAAAATGAATTAATGAGGCCTCTATTTAAAATAAAGAGTCGAAAGTATGAAGATTACCGAAAATAACACATACTAGGGTTCCATGTAGGAAAATATGGATATGGAAGAAAAATCTAACCATCAATTATCTGATGGAGAGTGGTAGAAAACATGGCTATAAAAAGGCCAAAAATCCCAAAGCCATAAATTAGTGATGATTTAAGGTACCATCTAGGAAAACATTTTTTGTTAAAAGTTGATTTTCTTAATATTGAGGAATTTATTTATGAGATTGGCTAAGATCATAAGGAGATATACTTACTTTATAATTAGAGTTTTATCCATTAATAAATTTCTACCACAAACTCATCTTTCACTCTAAAAGATAATAGAATGTAAAAAAAATTCTATTTACACTATTCGTATATGGTTCCAAAATAAACGAATTTATAATTCATATACATGATCTTTTAATAAAAACTACATTATTTAATCCAGGACATCTCATGGTCCAGTGGTAGGTGATACACCCTTGTCGCCCTTCGGTTGCGGGTTCAAGTCTCGCAGCCTTGCCGGACGTGACGGGTTGCCGCCCGACCTCCGGGTTGTCCTTTTATGGAAATCCAAAATAATCCAAACTAGAACTATCCAAAATACTTCTGTCCAAACTCACAGTCCAACATTTATAAGGAAGGTAAACATAATATAGATCCTTTTTACCCTGTAATAGCATATGAATACCTTCATCATGTACTACCATATTCCTTATTGATTACATTCATGTTCCCTTATTCCATATAGAATGCTGAATATACTTCATTAATCCAAAAATGTTTTAAACCCCAACAATGATGGAATATAAAAATCATTAATCAGCTTCAAGGTAGTCAATAATATCTAATATAATTTATCCAAAATACTCACATATTATTCCAAAATCACTACCTCAGTATCAGAACTATATTATGATTTATCATTCTCTCAACCATATATTTTCCAAAAATTTATCCTGCTATTGAGTCACTTTTCTTTGTTCCACACAATCTCAAGTCCTTAATGAAATAGTACTGCAGTACAATCCTTATATACTCCATGATTATTGTAACAAGTACATTGTTGATACAACACTCAATTGACATAATCAACATAAGAACTCTAATCATCCCTCTTCATCTGTGGTAGTATCATAACATGATTATTATCCAATAACATCATTTGCGGCATAGTCTGATGACTGGGACATAGGTTCGCGTAGTGTCCAAACTCCTTGAAAATGAAGCATTGTACATTTGAAACCATTTTCTTACCCTTGCAGTCACGTACTTTGTGCCCTTTTCCTCCACACTTATAACAAACTCCCATTCCTTTCAGGCAAGTTCCAGGGTGTTTCTTTCCACAGTTACCACATATGGGAAAATTCTTCTATTCCCTCTTCCCTTTATCCATCTTTCTCTCTTCCATCCTTTTCTTCTCTTGCTTCCCTTCAAAGCCATAGGACTCAGTAAACTCTTTACTTATCTTATCAACACATGATATTATTTCTTCATATGATGATAATACATGGGAGACTATTTCTATTATAAATTCTAGCTTAAGACCATGAGAGATATGATCCTTCCTTCTCTTTGAATCATGTGCATTTCTGGAGTTATCATTCCTTCTACTGGGCGCCATTTCTAAACAATGGCATAAACTGGATTAGTTTATGAGTCAAAATACATAATCCCATACTTATAAAACACTTAACATAAATTGAACTATTTATGGATATAATCCATAATCATAAAAATGTTTTCTTTGAGGAAGTATATACTCATAAACCCTTCATAATGATTTGTAAGGAAAATGAGAGTTATCCTAAGCATATCCCCCGGGAGTGTCGTAACCAAGAGTGCATCAAGGCCCGTTGTCGTGCACCCGTTCCCGTTCGAGTCTAGCTCAAAGCGGTGTTTTCGGGTTTTACCCCTAGGTACATCTGTGCCAGAGCCGCCTCTACCTGCTCGTATCCAGACAGGGATGTATTGCTCGGAAAACTCACAAAATCTCTACAATACCAAAATTCTAGGAACTTCTTCTATACTAATCCTCAAAGTTCATCTTAGGTCTACGTGCTCTAATCAGAGTTTATCTAAATCTAGCTTCCAAGGTTTGTACTAAACTTCCTATGATACCAACTGTAACGCCCCGACCCCAGCTACCCAGAGTCGGTGCATTACTTCGTAACATTGGCATGATCACAAGAAAGATCAAATCTCGAAAGACCGATTGGTTTAGTTGCCTTGGAAACACTAGATATATTCATAAGTTTTACATTACATCATAAAATGAAAAACTACTACAACAACATAATGTTTCCAAAATCCACACTATTAACCCCTCATAAAATCCCTGCAGGTCATTCATAACTTACTTCTTCACATCCTGGGAAAAATAAAACATATAAAAGGGGTGAGCTCAAATGCCCAGTAAGGATAACAAAATAGCGGAAACTTTCATAAATAAGAATAAACTTTTAAGGCAATGTATAACTAAAACAAAATCCTTTCAAACATGAACTTTCAACATGGTATGGCATAAATAAAATGAAATAATGCCATTTACTTATTCACATGGATATTCTACTAATCGAATAATCACATGCAAAAATCAATAACCACTTTCATAATGTTGGAATGCATAATGCCAGACTATCATAACCACATAGCCAAGGCCTCGTGCCAAGACTACAAATAAGATTTTGTCAAGGCCTTGTGCCAAGACACTAGTTTGTCTCATGAGACCTACCGATGCAATTTTTTTAGAAGATACTTATGTTTAAAATTGATAAAATATACTACAGTGTTTTTCTAAAAACAATATGCAAGCTTTTAAAAAAAATAACTAATTCTGATACTTCTCGATTAATTACAGGCCATGATGGGTCCACTCCCAATCCCTTCCTGTCTACCAACTCTAGAGTCAGGTTTTCTGAAAACATTTTTAAGCTTGCGTTAAATACGTATACATTTACACTGGATTTTCATATATTTGAGAGAAATATATCTCTTTTGAAATCATTCAAAAATCAAATAAATATAAAAGAAACCTTTTCTTTGAAAATATTATTATAAGCTTGTAAGGAAAGCTTTGAATATTTTATAACGGCGGAAAATAACTGCACCCGCCGTATAAGTTAAAAAAACATTCTTACCATAATACTGTCGAAAATGTTAAAAAGGACCTTGTTTTGAAAACGACGGAAAGATTCCTCTTATAAAAAGTCAAACAAGGGTATAAATGACTTTAACCCATATTCTTGTAAATAATAAAAATGTTTTGAAATACATTTTGAAGAAACATGGATTTGGATGATAAAGAGATCCCAGTATATTATTACATATAAACAACCTCGGATAATGAAGAGATTGTGAAATAACCCTTACCTTGTACTTTTCCTTTGTTGGGGTAGGTTAACCTCCTTTAATTTAGGTAACTCGCTTTGGTTGGAACCAAAGGACTTCTTGAAATGATTTCTGCCTAAGGGGAAGCTTCAAGGAGGAGGAGAGGGATGTGGGGAGCTTAGTTGGGAAGATTTTGGACGAGCCAAGTGGCTTGAGAGGTGTGAGGAATGAGTAGAAGTGGTCTCCTTTTATAAGGGAGAGGAGGGGCTCTTTAGGAACGTGTGAAAGTATTACTTTATAATATAATTATATTCGGTTTATAATAGTCCAAAAATCATTGAGGTCGAAGATAAAATGACTAATATTCTAAATAACATCAACCAATAAGAATTCGACAGGTTTTAGATAATATTTTAACCATTATAATATTATTTATTTAAATGATTTATTAATGAGGTAAACATTGCATCATTATTGTGTCATTCATAATTTAAATTATTTGATGTCTAAAAATTATAAATAAAATATCATTATGTAGGAACTCTTTTTATCTTTATAATGAATATTTATAATCGAAAATCCAACATGTATAACCCTATGTAAAAATTTTTTTTCTAAAAGATGTAAGCTTATGCCATTTTTATTTTTATTTTAACTTTATTAATATAATGTGTCCCTACCACATACAAGTGGCTCCAAGGGGTCCCCAAATTGACCCAAGGATGCCCATGGTCGGGTATGTGTCCACCAATAAGGTTAGGACACGTTTTAGGGTAATTTTTATTATTATAATATTATTTTTTAACCCTTATTTACCGGATTTACCCTTTAACCATGGTAAATAAAATATTTACCGCAGTAATTATTCAAAATGTGTAAAAATAAAAGTTACCTATTTACACAATTTAAACATCCTGATTCCAAATATGGAATCCATTTTTTTAAATTCAAAACACAGAAGTGGCAGAAATTAATTTAAAATTAATTCCCGCTGTCAAAACAAAAAGCGTGTTTTTAAGAGATAATAACTATCAAAAGATTGACACTTGTTTATGTTCGGTTTAATTCTATAATTATGTCCAATGACCAAAATTATATTAAATGGTAAAAATATATTCTAAATATACTTTAAAACCACTCAAATTAATAATTTATCACTATTAATTATTTTGATTAAAAAAGTTGTTTTTAATTAAAATTTAGTAATTTTCACTATTCATCAAAATATGAAAGTTATCCGAAAAGTACCAAAATTTCACCTTAGGATAAATTCGATATTCTGAATCCAAAAATGAAGTCCATTTCAAAATATAAAATATATATTATTTCAAAATTTAGGTATTACTATTCATAACGGCCAGTTTGATTGGTTGTGGTGTGTGTAAAAACTCGAAGTTGCGTACAACACACGCTACTGTTTTATTCAAAGGAAAGCGTACCGTGGAAGCATGTGATGTTTCATTTTAAATTTTTTGATGTCTCCATTTAGTCAAAAAGTTTAAAATATTGTATTTAAAAAGGTTTCACTATCAAAAGTTGATAAAAGTGCAATACTGAAAATGAATCTGTTCTTGCATTATGACTAAGAAACTCATAATATGGATTCTAAAATTATAAAGTTTAAAATTTAGTTAATACTATTCATGACCTCTTTTAATGGCTTTTTTTTTGTACGTCATGGTGTGATTGAACTTGGTGTTGCGTGTAGTGAAAGTTATTGAATTATTTTGAAGAAATAACACACTATAAAATCTTGGGGTGTTACAGAGGCTAAGATAAATCCTTGCTACATGTAGTCATAGAATAATCCATGGAATAATTAAGGTTCCCAATTTTGAAGAGGATTTCCAAGGGATATCTGATGTTTCAAGACTGATGTGACACATATCACGGTCATTTTGGGCATTATAATGAACCAATTATGAGATTAAAATTTAAGTGATGGATTATGTAGTACCGGATTGTACAAAAATTGTGTTTGGTGAGTTTATATTTTTCTTGGTTATGAGAGCTATATTGGAAATAAAATATGTTCTATGAGGTTTTCTATCAAAGGATGGAACATCAAATTCCCTATTATAATATGTAATTCTAGGGGTTATATAACAGAGTAGTGAAACCCATCTAGATGTAAGAATGTCATAGATGAAGCAGCACGTGATTAATGGTTGTGTACTCTATGTAAAGACTTTGGGTGGTGGCCTCAGTATTAGTTGAAACGTGGAGAAGATCATGGATTACATTTCTTTGTATTCAGTAATGTGTGATTTGTGACATTTATATTGGATCTTGAGAATGAGTGGGTATTTATCCATGTTGATCATTATGTCCCAAAATAGACCGTGTATTGGATATAGTTATTAAGAAATCGTTTCAATGGTATGATAATAAGGATGATCCAAAGGCGGTGATTAAGGAATTGGTCTCCATTTAGAGGCACTCATTTGAAAAAAGATCATGTGAGGCTATGAAAATAATTGGATGGTCCTTTCAGATTTTTAATCCCATTGAATAAACTAAACTGAGTTCTTCTGGATTTATTGGTGAATTCTAGGTACAAGTTTTAATAAATATTGGGGTAGATTCCAAGTGTACATATTAGGCCTGAGATAGAATGTGAAAATCCAATGTAATTGAATTTATAATTCACTGGTGTTTGTGCTATGTAATTTGAATGGAAATGTATAGTGGAATGTTTATCTATGAAATGTTTCCAGAAGTGAGTTGTAGTCTTTGGTGAGATTTCTTAGAATGATCACGGTGTGCCTTGGGGTAAATGTATTATGTTCAGGTTTTATTTATGCATCAGTGTTATAAACCAATATTTTTATAATTTTCTTATAGATATGGTTTAACTTGTTTTCTCTTAAATAGTTGGGATGATATTGGTGCAGTATAATGGTCAGTAAGGGATTCTGATGAAAAATATAGAGAAACTAGACTGAGATTGGTCAAGTGGAATTCAACTATTTGAAATATTAATTAAAGAATTAGATTAGTGTTCTCATGTATAATAGATCTGTTCATTTGATAATAATTTCAAGAGCATTGTTAATATTCTACGGTACTTTTTTTGTTAAGAAATTCCAATAGTGGAGGCTGCATTTCATGGAATTATTTGTTGAAAGAAATAACATTGGTGGGAGGTTCTATAGGCTAGTTGATGAGTGATATGAAAATGTGCTCTGGTCTAATGTTTGATAGGTGTTAGAACTATATTTTTCATTTATATTTAAATATAAAAAAAATTTAAAGCAATTTAATTGATTAAACTTTTCTAATATTAAATTATTTTTATTATTTATGGAATTTTATAGTGATATTTTGAAAACAACATAAAATATGATGTTATGAGGAGTCAAATTATGGATGATGATAAAAGACAAGTGAAGGACTAAGTTTAAATATTAAAAGGTAATAATCAGGCTGAAATAGAGAGAAACCTTCGAGAAAAAAACAATTCATGTCATGATTTCTAATCATGAAATTAATCTTGAAGGAATCAAGTATGTCTTGAAAAAAGGTAGTATGGAGAATATTAACATGTATCCCGATGGGACACATCTTATAATGGTATTCAACAAACAATAAACACAAATAAAAATTTTAAAACATTAGTGCATAAATGAAATTTTCACACCTCAAAGAAGTAACGTAATGAAAACACTATTCACAAAGTGAAATGCTCAGATGGGACCCAAAGATATTGTTTTTGATTATATAAATTCATGGATTCCCATAGGGTTCCCTATTATGAACCATTTATTATGTGATTAATGGTTCATGGGGTCATATTTAATCCTATAAATAGATTCCCTGGGGATGAGATAGAACTATAGTAATTATAGGGTTCTTCCATTATGTAAGTATTACGAAACTAATAAGTTTTTGTTTTTCAGTTTTAATTTTATTTTCCTTGTAATTGAAAAATTATATTTTTATTCAAGTGTTTACCTATTACTATTCTAATATATATTTCTTATTCTCTTCATGCCTACACTCACAATGAAGAGTTACTGACCATAGGATTGTCCATGGGGGGTTTTCATGGTCTTCCAAAATTAATGTGATTTAAATTATTAAATGTTTTAATTCTATAGATAGAGGATGTAAGATAATTTCATGGTAATGGTGATCATCCACCTTGAAATGATTTTCAAATACATTTTATTCATTGTTTTAATATTATTTCACTCCCTTATCATAGGTAAACTATTCATATGGTGGACCTGAGGATACCTGAAGTGATGGAATGGCATCCAATAGAGAAATGTATAGTAGTATATTGTACTCATGATCATGGTGTTTATATTTCTTGGATATTGGAAGGGTTGAAATTTGGATCACTTAATATATTTCCCAGGATTGTAAAAATAACACACTCAATATATTAAATAATTGAAATTTGATATTGAGGATTCATAAATGAATTATCAAATTTAATTTATACTACAATAAATGAATAATTTAATAACCTGCATAACCACACCCTATAGATGAATAAATTTCTTTATAATCTAAATTCATTTTTATTTGAATTTCATTGTCTTTCGTAAATCCCAAATATTCATTATTTTAGTAAAATAAATAAAAAACAAAAAATATAAAAGTGAATTAGTCTAAGTGATTGAACCATTATCAGGCTCATCAATTGAGATTACACTGGTCATCCATAATGCTTCTTTACAAGGATCAATTAGTTTTTGTACCGCTCTATGATAGCCACATCAAAACTATTAACATCACTGGGGAGATAAATAGTACTTATTTTACCTTTTTATTGGTTGTCTTTAAATATTGTAACTAATTTATATAAAAAACATTATAATTATAAAATAATAATTATATATTTTTTCATGATTTATTTAAACTGTGAGTATTATTTTTGGGTAGATTTCTCTCAGGTTCTGTAACAAGGACAAGAATATATTCAATATTATATCATATCATAGATTTAAGAACTCAAAGAGGAAATAGATAATCTAAATGGATAATCTCAAAGGGTTTTTTTATACGTTCATGTATTATTGGAGAAACCAAAACTTATACCGAAGAAAGAACTTGAGCTAGAATTAGAAGAAATTTATCCACTAATCGTTGAATTTGAAGAACTTAAGGAGGAAAATGGGAAGGTACCTAAATATCCATTCCACCCCACTAAACTATTTTTTAGAGAAGATAGAATGAGAATTTTTTACTAGTTTACGAAGGTATATTAAGAAAATTTTGAAAAATTTTGTAGCAAATGGGTCAAAATTGACCCCAAAAATGATATCCCCATACTTTATAAAGTAAACTAATAATAACCATTACTTCTCTCTAGCCATGGAAGAAGAAGAAACTAACATAGTGGGGTAGTTATAAGAAAGGATAGAGGATCCTGAATGCCAACTATTTTTGAATGAAAATAAGCATTAAGAGGAACATTATACTGAATATGCAATGGGAGATGAACCATCTAAATGATATAATCTTATCTTGAACTATATACCTTATAATTTAGTTGAAACTGATCTGATTATCACAACCTAATATTTCTTTCTTTTAAATATATCTAACTCATATTATTATTTTTTATAATTTGAATAAAGGGAAGGTACACAAGACGAGGAACATATAGAGCCTCCATATAATATCTAACACTTATTTGAGGAAGCCCATGAATAGATTTGAGTGGGTATCCCTAATGAATTGGAGAAACATTATTCATTCATAAAAGGTAAATAATTTGATATTGATTCTCTTTTCTTCGATTTTTTTTGAAATAAAATTGAATTTTAAATTTTCTTTTGTCTATTCTTACAATGAAATATATTTTGAGAAACCACTAGATAATAATGTAGAGGTTGCAAAGTGGACGACAATCAAGAGGATGAATCATACATCATCCAACCCTAACCATTAATGATATATCTCATTGTGAAGGGGAGTATCTAGTGTATTCAACCAATATATAAGAATTGTAATATGGATGGAAGAATAATTGGTGGTTTAAATCGATGAAGCCCCACCCATGAAAAAACTATGGATAACAGTAGGTAATATCCTTCTAAAGGTAGTCAAATCCTAATTCACACTTGGGGGGATTAAATAAAGTCTTATAATTTTTTTATATTTTTTATTTTCCTAAAATTTAAATTAAAATTCATAGTTTATAAATTATTCATTACGATGAATCCCAATTCCTCTATATTTTTTAAATTATTTGATATTATCCATAGAATTTGATAAAATAATTTTAAATATCCACTTGGCTGATGATATAATCCAAAGGAGGAAATTGAGGAGGTTTTCTACACACTGTCGATGCTATAAAAATGGAATTCACCTACTGAATTGAATTTACATTGTGAAATTCTTTCACATCATGAAAATTGTATATAACATAGCTGTGAAATAAAAATTCACATTATTAGAAGGATTCATGTCATTAAATACAACAGAACAGAACACAAAATACCCTTTAACCTAAATTGAAGCATAATTATAGGCAGAGTATAAGTTTCAATTCATTATTTAATATTTACTCTCATAATTTTAATCAGTTCTCGAATATAAAATGAAATTTCAAGCCCCTGTGTAAACCCTTGTACATCTGTATCGATCAAGGAGGCATATTTTTCTATGGATAATCACTGTTTTTTTTTTAATTTTCACTGTTGACATTATTAGATGATTGAAATGGTAAAATAAATTAATATAGTTAATCATGTGTAGATAAATATGAAAAGTCATATTTTTTGGATATTATTTAAATTTTGTAAATTAAATTCTTATTATATTTGGAATGTATTAAATTTTTGAAATTGGTATAGACAGGTTTATTTTATTATATAATTCCAAGAGAAATTTTCCAAAAAAAAATTCAAATTCCTGAGAAAAGTTCTAAACCAAAATTTCCCTATCTTTAAATATTATATTTATTGAGATACACATGTTTTTTTTCTATAAATTGATTGATATATTATTAAATATATCACAGAACATAATTAATTTTTTATATGATTGACTCATTTTTTTCTCATTATCCTTTAACCCACATTGTTATTGAATACTAATACTTTTTATAGAACCAAGGAATGATCTAGTTAGGAAATAAGCCATGTTATAGTCCTATTGTATCAATTCATACCCTAAACTCTATGGGTTTAATAATATTTTATATAATAAGTGTGGGAGTGATGTTTTCCATGGTAGATGAGGATATACTACATTGAGGAAACTTTTTTGGTGGATTTCATGTTATTTTGTGGGAGACCATGTGATCATTCAATGTTTTTATTATTAAACCCTGTTGATAAAAATGAAAAAAAATTAAAATGGGCTTCCTCTTTATATGATAAAAAATCACCATTTCCATTCCAATGATCATAGGATTGTTTGTGGTTATGTGGTGGATGTGATATTTTTCATAAGTGTGAATTAAAAAAAATTGGATAAAATAAGGAGTGGATAATTAATTCATAATTCTTAATTTTATAATTCTTATACATTGAGCTTTGGGGATAAGGAGATGACATATTCATCATTGTAGGGTAATGTTCATTGAGATCATATTTTTTATATCTGGTAGTATTCTGAAGATTCAAAAATCATTTTGATATTTTTTTAATTCATTACCCATATACGTTAATCTTTAGAGACATTTGAACCATAATTCAATTTCTTCATGATTAAATTTATTCCGGTCATTACATTTTGGAGATGTTTAATATCTCTCAAGCTTATGGTAAGTGACACGGACATGAGTTTTGAGAATAGTTCCAGTTAAATTTATTATCCTTAGATATGATTAAAATGAATTCGATGTGAGCTAAATTGCAATGTGGTGTGAAAATTTAATATCAATTAATAATATTTTATGAAATTGACGGAGATACTATTTTCAAAGCGTAAAATAAAATTACATTGTTGGATTTATTTATTTTACGAATTAGGTTTTCAATGAATTATTTTATGTTGAACATTAAATATTATTTTTGATTGATAAAAAATTTCTTTTTTTTATTTTGAAATTTTAATATTGATGAGTGATGTTCCTCTATTAGTTTCTTAAAAATAAATTCTAGATGAGAATAGAATTTTATGTGTGGGTTAATTGACAGAACCATAATTTCCAGGTTTATTTTAATATGTGATCGATAAAAAAATATAAAATACGATGGTTTGATGATGAAAATGATTATTGGTGATGAGGGGAATGTGATGGACCAATTACAAGGAATTGAAGTGATGAACTAGGATGGAATATGGAAAGACCTAATATAAAAAATGAATTCACATCCTGAACTCTATTCATGGCATAAAACATGAAGGAATTCAGAATGTGAAGACAATATGTGAAGAAAAAAGGGAATCCGGTGCATGTCATCATGTGTTAGGTCCTGACACAAATTTTCGAAACATAAAATATCCAAGAAACACATTAGAACTTTTTATATTGTGAATAAATAAGTGAAATGTCCATGTTTGGTAGAACTCAAATCATGAAAACACTGTTCATAACATGAAATCCTGTTCAGGACCAAGAAACATTTTTTTGATGACATTAATAAATTTACACCGTTGTTATACCTTATAAAGACCCCGGTCCCATTATGACACATTTATGATACGATTGATGGTTAATTAGGGTGATATTAAAGACTATAAATATATTAATTGGTTGATGAGAAAAAGAATCCATAATTCAAGTGTTCTACATCATAATGGTATTAGGTTATTGTTGGGTTTTTATTTTCATTTTTTTGATTTATTTTCATGTAATTATATCATCATATTTTAATTCAAGTGTTTTCCTCTTTCAATTCAAATATATATTTCTCTTTGTCTCATCCACAATTCCACCATGATCACTTTTTCTCATAATGACTAGAAAATAACTTGAGTCTCGGACTTAGTGGAGGTTTTTTAGTGTTCCTATATTAATATTCATTACAATCTATTTTTTTAATTCTATATATCATTGACACATAATAATCACATAGGTGCAATGATCATTCACCACAGGATGACTTTAAAATCCCTTTATATTTATTAATTTAATTTTTTTTCACTCGTTTCTCTAGACTAAACAATATATATAGTGTAGTTGAGGATACATAAAGGAATGGAACAAATATGATACAACTAGGTCTGGTAATATATTGCACTCATGACCAGGGTGTTAATCATTATTTTCTATTGAAGTAGGTGCGACTTGGATTGAAAAAGATATTTCATTGGCATGTTAAAATCTAGCACTCAATAAAATAATTATTATTTTTAATTAATGTGGCTTCATAAATATATTATAAACTTTTATATAAAAATAATAATATAATAGTGAATGAACCCATGTAACCAAACCCTCAGACCTATGAAATTTATTCCTAAACCACATTCATTATGTTATGCATTTCATTGTCTTTTACAAAAACCCAAAATATCTTTGTTTTCTTAAAATTAATTAAAACACAACAAAATATAAAAAATTATTTAGATTAATTAATTGAACCACTAAAATTTTTCACAAGTTATATAACCTCAGTCAGTTACTGTGCTGAATTAGGAAAATAAAATATAATTTGTAGCATTATATGATAGAAATGACAACGTGATTACGTACACACTATATTGATGTTTCAAAAATTATTATGAGTGTTAACATGAGTTTTAATAATTTATTTTCTATATTATCAATGTCATGATTAGAAGCACGCTTAGTGTTACTAAATGTTATGTGGCCATTCCAGTAAAAAATCACTGCCCAAGTATGTCAGTTTTTTATTTTTGAAGCACACGATGACTTATCATGGGTGGGAATAATTAATATGGGGAGGTTTTATGATCCAACATCCATAAGTGTAGAAAATGAAGATGGAATTTTTATTTTTAACGTAATGTTTTTAGATACACAGTGAGGCTTATAAGGTGGTTTGTATGATCTGGGATCATTTTCGGGGGATTCGAATCCCAAATTTGATGTTTTAGAAATGTAAATCCTATGGAGAACTACTAGAACATAGTTAGCATTATCTGTGTGTCCTTACCATGTACCTAGTTTGTATTCATGTACGGGTTAGGGAATTGTGTGATAGGATAATATAAATCATACAATTATCTATAGTTAATTGTAGTCTGGTCACATGTTTCATGCATGTTTAAATAAACTATGTGGAATAACCATGCATGTTGAATGTTTTAGAGGTAGTTCCAGCTATACAGTTCATTCATGGTTTGGAAGACCATGTGGTCAAACCGTATGGACCATTAAAATACGCATTTATCCTTTTCCCACAATGATTTTTAAGTGTTAATCCACTCGTTTTCTTCCTCAATATATCACATATCACCTAGGTATCCCTCTCTTCATCCTGCTTTACTCCCCTTATATTTGTGGTGTTCATGTTGGGATTCGAAATTGATCTCTGGTGATTGATGGTAATTATTTTACTTCAAAGGCCTTCATTATTCTTCTATTATTCCTTCTCTAATTTCTTGTTTCTCTGGTTATTTTTTTATTTATAATTACACTAAATCATGGTGGAATCTGATATTCGTAATATATATTTCTCTCTTTCTAGTAAGAGTATTTCTTGAGTTGTCATCTGCACTTCGATGCATAAAAAATCATTGAGGTATTTCCCCACTATGAATTTCCAAATCTATAAATATCTTATTAAAATACCTTGGTATTTTTTATATTTTCATTTATATGGGATTAATTATAATTCATGGATGAAGATGTTAAAGGATTTTTTTGTGATAATTTTGTTATGGACCGAGTGTGAAGGGTCAGGATCGTGAGGTTTTGGACACTGTTCATACGTAATTAATATTTGTTGTTATTTATAACATATTAAGTTTAATTATTTAATTATAATATATTTATAATTAACTAATTTCTGGTGGTTTGGATGTGATACCGGACCCCATAGGTCTCAATTGAGCTTAGGTTTTACTTAAAAGCAATTGAAATCCCTTTTATAATAAATGGAAATTTTCCTTAATGTGGGTGGCCCTTAATACTTTTGCAAAAGAATTTTTGATTTTGTATGGTGGTATGTGAATTATAAAGCTCATCCCTTAGTGAAACACCCACATCTTAAATAATTATGATGAAATGTTTAATAAAATTAAAATGAGTAAATAAAAAATGGGTGAACATTATCCTTCACTATCAACACCTATGATCGTGCTTCATAACTTGTCCCCTTGCACTACAGGAAATTTGATCTATACCCATGGTTTTGGGAAAACCATTGGTATAGTTCACTAATTTGTACCTATTCCAATGGTTTGGCCAAAACCGTTGGTATATGTCACTTATATGGACCTATACCAATGGTTTCCCCAAAATCATTGGTATAGGTCACTAATTTGGAGCTATACCAACGGTTTGGGAAAATCGTTGGTATAGTTCACTAATTTGGACCGATACCAATGGATTGGCCAAAACCATTTGTATATGTCCATTATAGAGACCCTATACCAATGTTTTTGGCCAAACCATTGGTATAGGTCCCCCCTATAATAACAATTTTTCAAAAACCGTTGGTATAAGTCCGAAAATCAAATAACCTATACCAACGGTTCTCAAACCCATTGGTATAGGTTTATACCCATAGTTTAGAGAACCGTTGGAATAGGTATATGTATTTTTAATGGAATATTTTTACAGGGGATATTAAATAAATCATTATTTAAAATACGTGTGATAATATATATATATATTTATGAAATTATGTTCCCAAAAGTAAGTTATGTTAGTGGTTAGGTCGTTCAATCACAAACGAGAGGTGATTGGATCAAAACCAACTGAATGCTTGTTTTTTAAATTACATATACCAATGATTTTATTGAACCGTTGGTATAGATTTTCATATTACATATACCAATGGTTTTGAAAACCATTAATATAGGTCGATACCAATGATTTTCCCAAAACCGTTGGTATAGACCTATACCCAAGGCTTACTTGGTAATGGTTCTCCAAAACATTGGTATAGGTTATACCAACAGTTTGGAGGCCTATACCAATGGTTCCAAACCGTTGTTATAGGTTATTTTTTTCAGTAGTGTTTTAGTCGAGACTTATCCCCTTAAGACACCAAGTAGCCTCCAATCCTATTAGGAGTTGAGGCTATACCTAGTGAGTGAGGTCATCCCTTGTGTAGCAATAGGTGTAAATACATTAGGCATACTGTGACTCTAACCTATTGGATCCCAAGATGGATTCCTATATCTCCATACTAATTTTAAGGGACCAAGAGGGATTCCTATGTCTATTTTTTGAGAAAGATGATATCTCAAGTGATAAATTTCAAATGTATTGACCTAGGGTAACATGGGGGTTTCCCTAATGTTTGATCAAACCTCAGTGAATTCTTTGGGGGTTTGGGTTGTGATGGTAGTTAGTGTAACCATATAACCAATAAAGAAAATTTTTGTTTGATAGGATGTGGTAGTAGATATGTGTTTATGTGTTTAGAAAACCCTATTCATTTATATATTCTTCACTCCATTACTATTTACGTAGCAAAAAAATCTATACATACTTCCTTGAAGATATATTATGGGTCTAAAATGATGTGATGGTGTGGTGGTGATGCCTAAGGGTGCTTCTTGGGATTTGACATATGATCTTTATCAAATTTACTGTTATTTTATGAAGATACCTAGTGTCCCTATGATCCCACCCTGTATAGGGTACACAGATGAGGTTTCTGTGTGGCCACACATCCCCCTAGGACTAGATTATTATGAAATCACCACGGATTGATGATGATATCATTGATCAATTCGTTGGACAGTTATTTTCTTCCCGGGGACCCATTTATATTAAATTTCACAGTGAAATCTGGGAATGGGTTGTTGAGCCGATGATTTAATTTTTCCAGGTTCTTATATTGGATCCAAGAAATTATTTCTTATAGATCACCTAAGGGTCATATCCATTTGAAATTTTCATTTTTCAAATTTCAGGGTGGACTACAGACTTCGACCCATAAATTTAACACTAAACAAAATTACACATGGTTTGTATGGTATGACATCAAACTCTATTACTCATTTATAAGATGCCTAGTCGATACCTTGAAAACTACTTTATATAGTAGAGGTGAGTATGGGTCACCACAATTCATGGAATTTTATCACCCTATAGAAAAATAACATACTCATAGAAATTTACAAATGTGACCAAAGAAGTTACAGTCGATCGGGATCATGCACCCAAGTACAGAAGGTGAGTTAATTTTTATTTATTTTATTCTCGTTCTATCTTGTCTTGGTTAGGTATATACCATGATCATGCACTTATGATAATATCATATATTTTCACTATTGTGGGTATCCTACTAATATTATTTTTCACCCCTATATATTCAACATGGTACGTGTGAAAAAAATTATTTCTTTACATTAAGGTGGAGCACTAATGTGTGATGGATAGGGTGATGACATGTTTGCTCGATCGAGTGGATCCACTCATGTGTATTCTTATGATTAGGACAAAGAATCTTGAAAGGGTCATTGGAAATCATGTATATAGTTTTTATCAGAGTGTAACTAGAAACTTGTGTATTTATTTTCATTATTTATATTTGATATGTGATTTCCTAAGTGGTCGATCAATTTTCAATTGTATGACATGGTTGTTTGGGACCTTACTACTTTTAATTTATTATATATTAGTTTATATTTATTAAATCCCACTAAAATTATTTACATCTATTGAATAATTTTGCTTATATAAACTTTTGTTTACTCTAATAAGAGGGAATATACTCTTCATAGACACACCTTATGCCCACACTACTAGTCGGAAGCCTTAAGCTTATAGGGAGACATCGTTGAGTCTCTTTTAGAAAATTGATCTGTTGATATTAATAGAGTGGTCAAGGTTATGATGTAACACCGTACATATCCAATTTCATGTCATATTCTAGCTTGGGTGATATCCTAATATATTTGAAAACACCTTATGGAAGTGTTGGATTCAAAATTGTTTTAAAAAAATTAAATGATTTTTTAAGGGGAATGTATTTTCGGAATCCCATATGATATAGTGGGAGGACTATGGTTTTCCATATTAATGGAAGTGTAGTTATTATAATTTAAATGTAATAAAGGAAAATGGGTATAATAATATGTGTGAATGTGCATTTCACCATCCATGAAAGATTTTATGCATTCCCTCAAAGGAAAAATGTGGCACTCCAAAGGTGCACTTTTCACATCGTATGTTGTATCAGTCCTTTGAGGATCCATAATTTTTCTAGATGTATTAGTGGGTCATACTAGTTTAATATCAGGACCAAATAGGTAAGTCTGTTGGGTCAACCTAATTATCTAAATAGGTAGGATATGGACCAAAAAGCAGATCCTACGCAACAAAATGGACATAATAGTTCTCTAGAATGTGCTATCTGGGAAACATAATTAATTATGTGTGATCAAACAAAGATAATTAAATATTGAAATAATATACATTTCTAGATAAGGTGTCCACCCATTTTAATGGGTAAAATGACTTATCCAAATAGGTGCCTCTATATTTATAAAATGGATCCTCCAGTGGATGATACAATTACATTAATGAAATCAATATACTCATCCAGTTTCACTCATACTGAGATTTTTCAAAGGACATCAGAAAGTATCAAGGCCACATTTTTTATGTGCAACAAAACTAAATGATGTTAAAATATCTCTTATTTCCAAGATTCATTAACAGATAATCTCCAAAAATTACTTATGTAATGTATCAACCCACCATGGTATCTTGAATACGATTTACCGAAAACCAATTGTACTACCATGTCGGTGGAGTGAAACATACTATTAAAGAGAGAGACATAGTATTTTGCCTTGGTCAGCTCTATCCACTACCACATAATGTAAAATTTATATCTATTACCAACTAATATTTACAACTAAATTAATTCATATTATCATCATTATTTTTCTACCAGAGTAAGATTCAAAATCTAACTAAGTGGGTGAAGTCTAGGGAATATTTTCGACATTATCTAATATGAATATAACCTATAAACCAACCAAGTATGAAAGGATTACCATTAGTTTCAATAATTTCAATTAAGATAAAACAATTAAAATCATTCTCCTTCATCATCCCTAATTTTACCACTAGTAAAAATGAAAAAAAAAGTTAATGAAAAAAAACATAATGATCCAAAATGGGGAGCAATTAATTGATTGTTTAAAATTTTATAAAAAATTTCATTTAAAGGTATACACAACATTATTATTGAATAAAATGAAAAATAATACCTTGAATATAATTTTTTGGTCCTTACAGCCCATTGCATTGTGGAAATTCAAGTAATGGTGGTGTATTGGACAAGTTTTAAGGTATTTAAGGAGTGGATGATGTAATTTTCACTAAAACATCAAAAATGATAGGATTTTTTGTTTTTTAGGTTTATATTGAACCCCAAGGGTTTTTTTCCAGTGTGGATATATTTGTTATGATGTTTGGCATTGTGAAATAGATTTGTAGTGGCTCTACCATTTTTATTATAGTTGTGGCGTGGCTTCTATACAATGACATGGAGTCATAAAGGGGGTATTTTATTGGTTCTATTGATTTAAAGGATTCATTACTGTGGTGATGGGTTATGGAGTGGCCTTGTATATTACCATTAGAAATATATGGGGTGGGGATTTCCTTGAATCATTTTCCTTCATCAATTTTATAGTATATATATAGAATGAACTATTTCATTCTTCATAGCCATGGATTTAACCTGTCCAATTATGGAGTGGTTTATTCCTTTGCATCATAGATTTGTTCTTTTATAGTGCCTTTGAACTATGTTCAACAATGTTGTGTTGTGGTCTTCTAATTTCCATATATCATATAAATTATGAGCCCACATCAAACCCTATGATAATCTAGTATTTTCTTTTAAAAATTTATTTTCATGATTTAAGTACCAAGGAGTGAATTTTTTTTGAAGAAAATTAGAAAAATATTTAAATAATGAATTTATAAAAAAAAATATTCATTTTATCTGGATTTATTATGAGATTAAATCAATTAAAATTAATTCGTTCCTAAATAATGTTATTGTAAATTAAATCCTTACAACTTTCATAAATTTTAAATTAATACACCATATAATAATAAAAATGAATTGGTACAATAAAAATCATCAATAAATAGGTATTCATAATAAATATATAAAATGGAAAATTATACACCACATAAATGTAATTAGGTCTATAATATCAAATATGTTTCAATGTAATGGAAATTGAGACGAAATCACTTGCCCAACAGTTCCCATTAGTTTAATGATATTGGAACTTATATATAATGGTTTTAAAAGTATTATTAAATCATAAAATACCTATATTTATATTGAAAATTTATTTCAAGATCCTATTATAACGTTTTATCACCCATTTGTTTATAATATTTCATTATTACCATTTTTTTTGGGTATTAAATTCTTATTTTCTCAGGCATGCTTTTTCATGAAACACACGAATCCTTTGAAAAAATGTTTTCCAATTATATCCATAATTATATTAATTATATATATATATAATATTTATACAATATGTACATTTTTATCATTATTCTTGAAATTTGGACACGGAAAATAAATCACATCACTTTATGGAGACGACATGTCATACACACACACAACTGATGATGTCATTTCCTTAATAGGATACAGTGTAAGTTTTTAGTTGACATATTATGTTAAAAAGATATATAATATAAAATTTTTATTATATATAATCATTAGTTCCCTCTTTATGTCTATCCATGTGAGATGGTGATGGAAAATAAATAGCATTGGTTTGTGAGGTTGTATTCCACGGTACACATGACTGATGTTATTGTTTCCAATTTGATGGAGAAATGGAAAGGTAAATATTATTCCATGAACATAATAATATCATAATATATATTTCTTAACATGTTAATTATATTTTAACTATTAATACATAATTTAACTTGGATATATAGGAATTAACAAAGAATGATTTTTGTGTGAAGGATTGTGTTTCTTTAGAAAAACCTCATCTGGATCTCTTATTAAGAACAATAATTTGAGTATTTTGGAAATTAAAATATCACTAAAAATGCATAAAGATTTTTTTGTGATATTTTGGCATATTTTGGTTGAGGAAATGGATTTAGAGGTGTGACAAATTCAGTTGAGGTAGTTCTATTTTATAATTGAGGTAAGTGGCACACTTGTACGTTTTCAATGTTTTACAAGAATTTCCAATCCAATTCTTGAAATATTGGCACTAAAATTTCTCATATTA
This sequence comes from Viscum album, assembly GCA_963277665.1. NCBI lineage: Eukaryota > Viridiplantae > Streptophyta > Magnoliopsida > Santalales > Viscaceae > Viscum > Viscum album. The sequence continues at coordinate 530,119,173 of OY728150.1, forward strand.
TAATATGACAATTTTAAGGTCTAAATACAAACGTAAAATTGTGTTTTATCAAATTCTTAGGTCATTTGAACCCTTATATGTTTAGATTAACCCCTAGTAAAATTGTTTACTATTTGTACCATTCATAATCACAAAAAAAATTAAATTTTTCTTATTAAAAATTTTATAAATTATGATTTAAAATTAAAAAAACCATTTTTAAAAAAAATAATATATAGAATTTTTATAATATAATTAAAAAATAAACCTATAAAATTTGTCAAGAAACAGGTTTATAATAAATGCATTTTTCACACATAAGATGATATTACATTACCTATATGACTAGGAATAATCTATGTATGGATTTAAATTCATATATTAAGACAAATAATATTTAAATTTAATTTAAATCATCTGTCATTAAATATAATTTAAATAATTAAAATGGAAAATGATTAGGCATTTTTTAAAGAAAGTTGGTTTCCCAAACAAAATATCCCTTTTTACTACTAAATGGTACTATCTTTATTTATATAAAATTTATAAGAAATAATCATTTAATTCAATATATAAACAAATTTTATTATAAATAAATCAAATAATATTTAAATACTACATTTTTAATTATTCAAAAAAAACTTTCTAAGGGAAATTTTCAAAAACTCATTCTAGGATTATTTTGACCAAGTAAGTTCAAAATAAATTTTTATCTGATCATATTGTAATTTTTTACCTGGATAAATTTTAATAAAAGTTATATTATAGTATTATCAAAATATAAAGATCTATTAATATAATTTAAGTAAATTTTTTACATTCTTATCTCCTGTAAAAATTTCATCCTTGAAATTTTCATGGATATCACTCAATAAAAAATGAGGGTGGTTCTTCTTCATAATATCCTCTGGGTCACACATTTATTCCTCCTTTTTATGATTCCTCCCAAGAAAATTAACTATTCAATTCATCCAATTCCTCAATACTTTCTCTATATTTTTAATAATCTAGATAGTCTCTCTACAATAAGACAAGTCAGGTTCCAATGCTATTACACTAGAGGTGATCACAAGTGATGGGTCCACCATGTAATTAATAAAAGTGATATATGTAACACAAATTATACTTTAGAGAGACTTGGTGGCATTTAAAAATTGTAATCCACAAATCCAACTCTTTCCATAATTTCTAAATTTTTGATTTTCCAAGGTCTCAATTTCCCTTTTGCACAAAAAATTATTAAACACTACCATGTAGATACTTTCAAAAAAACCTGATCAACCACTTAAACATAAAAATTATTCCATTAGTTATCTACATAACTATTATTCATAATTTGAGAATATTTAATATTTTTAGGTATATTCTTTACCTTTTTTTGTCTCCTTAATCTATTTGGTGTCTACGAACATTCTATCACAAACTTCATCCCAAAATGGTAGAGTATAATATTTATTTCTATAGAATACTTCATATGAAACCATTTGAATAATTTAGTGTAAGCTATTGTTAAAGTAAAACTATACTGAAGGTAAGTAATGACTCCAAATTACTTTAAATTCTATTAATAAAAAAAGTTAACATGTCTTCTAATGTTTGAATATTCATTTTATACTTCCCATTAGTTTGAGGATAGTAGGTGGTGCTCAAATAAATCTCGATATCAATATCCTTATAAATATTTTTTAAAAAATTTTATGTAAACCATTGATCGTGATCATACAAAATTTTAAGAGGTCTTCCTTGAATTCTTCAAACATCATTAATATTGATCTATTCAAGAATCTATTTAGGTAAATCACATATTATATAAAAAAATGAGATGATTTGGTAAGGCGACAAACCATGAACCATATAACATCATTGTTTCTAATATTATACTGTAATACTGTGATAAATTACATAGTAATTTTATATCATATTCATGTAGGATTAGGTTGAGGATGAATGAATCCTCTATTATATTGTCTCTATACCTTCACCTGTTGATAAACAAATAATCATGAAACAAAATTAGAATTTTCTCACATCATATTACTCCACCAAAAAATATTCCACAAATACCTATAAATCATAGTTCTACTAGGGTGTATAGATATTTTTGATCTATAAGACTCATCTAATAATTATCATTTTAACTCAAGGGTAGATGTAACACATATCCTCTTTCCAAATTTTAGAATTCCTCATTCATATAAGATGTCTGCAAATTACCCATAATTCATGGATATAATTTAATTTTTGAATATTCACATCCTTAGGATGACAAATTTATATCATTTCCAATAAATATTATTTTGAAATAACATTAAAATGGACTAATTTATCCCTTTAATAATTTCTATATCAACATTTTCTAGATCTATGAAGATAATATCTATGTTAATCCTCTATTTGGTTATAAATCCTTGATTATTCTTACTCAATGCATCTAATACCTTACCTTCCTTCCCTGGGGTGGTGGTGAATTGAGAAATCCTAATCCTTGAGTGTCTTGAGAAATTTCCATTTCGTCATATTGATGTTTTCAGTGAAAATATACGTCTAAGGCTTTAATGATCGATTTATCCCTCATATATTCTTCCATAGAGATAATTTCTCCATATCTATAAAATAAATAATGGAGATTCCAACTCTATATCAGGGGCTGGATAGCTGTATTTAGGATTATTTTACATCATTGATTAACAGTAAAAAACTTTATCATTTTTTATAAGGACACAAACAATATCCTTTTATAATGAATCACTATATATCACAAATCCATAATTTCTTAATAGTAGAGTTAAAATCACGTCATTGACCAATATTCTATTATAATCTATAAAATATCAATCACGTTACATTTTTTGTATGAACATAACCCCTTTACATGTAATATTGTATAATAGATAATAAAATAAAAAAAATATTTTGAACAAATCATCATTGGGAACCTGTAAAACCAAGGAAATTATATAAATCATTAATTTTCAGTGGTTTAGTTCATTCTATAACATTCATTACCACTACAAGATTGACTATGATTTCATCCTAATATACAATATGGCCATGAAAAGAAACGTTTTAAAGATATGACCATACTTGTTAAATTTTCCATTATAATTATGTTCTTCTAAGAGTCTCAAGAATAATCCAAAATGGATTCTCACGGTCCTCGTAGATTTTATAATACACTAATATATCATTAATAAATACCAAAAAATCTAGATATTTATTGAATATTCTATTAAATAGATTCATAATAATAAAGGCTGCATTGGACAATAAAATGTAATTATTATAAACACATAATGTCAATATCTCATTAAAAATGATTTATTCCAAATATCTTCCATCTTTACTCACAATTAATGATACCCAAAACAAAGGTCAGCCTTTGAAAAATATTGAGCACCATTATGTTGATCAAATAATTCACCGATGTGAGGTAGATGATAATTGTTCTTTATCATTATATCATTTATTTCCCTATAATCAATGCTCAACCTCATTGATATATATTACTTATTAATGAAAAGAATATAGTCCCCTCAATATTAAACACTAGAGAATATAAATCCTTTATCACACAACTCCTCTAGTTGTTTGTTCAGGTAAACTAATTATATCATTTTAGTTCTATATATATTATTTGACATAGGTCTTTATTTAAGGTTAAAATAAATGGAGAACTCAACTTCACACTTTCATGGATGTTGAGGTCATTCCTCAAGAAATAAACCAATGTATTCCTATACAATATGTACATCCTAAATTTGAAGATTATTTTTTCCATCCATATATTTTATATTCTCTTCTTCCCCAAGAATATCTTTCAGAATAACAACTAGGGGGAATCTAGATATATCTTATATAATGAGGTCTCTACTCTAAAGATGAGTAATCCCACATCTTCATCACATATCATAATTTTCTTCTTTTTCTAAAAAATATTTTCGATTATATTTTGAAATCTAGTCCATAATAAGGATTATATCAAAGTCAACCATATTTATAATAATAAATTATGAAAATATAAAGTGTTTATGTGTGAAAGTGGGAGCTTAATAAATCATCCCTATTCTTGTTAGATTTTTATTCATCTTTTTGGATGACCACCCCATTCTTTTGTTTCTAAGGAAATATATATTTTTCTTATAAAACATAAAAAATATAAAATAGTTAAAATAACCCAAACAAATAATTAATTATCTCAATTTAAAAGTATGATTTATGTTCCTTCCACCACATCTTTATGAACTTTATCCTCAACTATAGTGGTCATATAAGCATGTACTTCTCCACTTATCATTTTTTGTTTTATGTTCCCATTGTGATTGGGTCATTGGTTTGAATAATACCCCATTTCATTATAGATTATGTGATGTATAGTAGTGGTATTTTTATTTACCTTACATTAATTGTCTAAATTACCTATATCATTGCACTTGTAACAGACTCCCATGCCCTTCAATCATTTTATAGGATGTGTCTTTCCAAAATTTTCACATACTAGAAATTGATTCATTTTCTATAACTTCTTTAAAAGGATACAAATTTCATAATTGTTTTGAAAACCGACCTTCAATTGATTTCCTAAGAATATATAGGATCTAGAATATTCCTTCACATTTTTAATAGCATATAAGACTATTTCATTATATGGTAAAAATGTATCAGAAACAACTTCTAGTAGGTGACTTGGATTACTCAATTAAAAATGGTCAATATTTAATTTCACATTTTTCAATGGTCATGAGTATACCTAGATAAACTTTTAAATGTATATTTATACTCCATAAAACATTATTCTTCCTTTTTTATTATATTGGAGAAATTCTTATTGTTTTATGTTCTTCCTCATAAGGGTAATATTTTTTTAAGAATATTACTTTAAAATATGTCCATTTCATGTGCTCTAGTTAATATTCCTTCATAGTGTTTTAAATCAATGACCACCACTGATCAGCATCACCTTTGGGATAATAAACTACTTATATAACTATTTCCCTTTTAGTAAACTGCATGTATACTGCATTCTGTATATATTTAATGATCAATTTGATTCATAAATTATATAACTAATTAACAAATATTTTTATTTATTAAAAGATACATAATAATAAATATTTTCTCTAGACTATTAAATAAATTTCATTTTCGAAACACCTTGTGTAAAAATATAATACGGTTTATGTAATAATAATATCCCTGATATAATGAATATTTATTTTTAAGAGAAATGTGGATTCCAATGATCAGAAGAATTTGATTTATTCAAGATAACGTTAACTACCAAATATTTAATATGAGACAAGATACAACCTTCAGTTTATCAGAAATATTGGTTTTATAATAATATCATATCCTTTGTAATTATATAGAAAATGGAAGTGAAATATTAAAATAATATTTCATAAAATATTTTTCTTTATTATAAATTTTGAAATGTATAAAATAATTTAAATATAATAAAATAGTTATAGTGTTGGGGATGTCTATTAAGTTTGTTTAAAATAAAAACATTCATTTTGAATTTTTGTAAAGAAAGTATAAAATAAACATTTGGAAAAAAAATTGAAAGATTCATTTAAAACCTATTTAAACTTATAGTATAATAGAAAAAAATAATCAGTATATAATTTCAGTAATTAATAATACTTTTTTAAAATAATTTGGAATAATATGGATATGGAAGAAAATTATATCTGATTAAGAGAGAAATAAAATAAGTTTTTTTAATCATTTATTTTCATGATTCAAGTAAAAACATTAGTAATTATTTGAAGAAAATATGAAAAGTCCATAAATATATATAGAAAAAATGTGTGAATTTTATAATGGATGGATTGGAATATTCCTTGAACTAAAATTAAGTCAATCTTAAAAAAAATTAGACTATAAAATAAATCCTTACATCTTTGGAAACCTTTAAATTGTAACCCCTTGGAATAATAAACATGAAATGATAGATTAATAATCTTGAATAAATATTAATTGATGTTAAATATATTAAATCAGTAATATATAATCAAAATAAAGTAAATAAGTGAGTAATATTAAATATATCTTAATGGAATGGTAATTGTGACAAAAACTCCTACCTCACACTTCACTATAGTTTTACATGATTTAAAATCATGTACAATGGTTTAAAAAGTTAATAATTTATAGCAAAACCATATTAATATTTATAATATCAAATTAGATCCTATTATAACATATTATATGTGGTTCATTAATATTATTTTAATATTATCATTATTTTAGGTGATAACTACTTTGTTTTATTATGCATATTCTATCACAGAATTTCCAAATATTTTGTATAGGATATAGTTACATCATCTAAAGAATTATATTTAAATTATAAATATAATATTTATCAATTATATATATTTTTATAATTGGTATTCAATCTTGGACATGGAAAATAAATCACATCACTTTAGGGAGACGATAGGATATTTGTATGCATAAGTGAAATTATTATTTCCATAATGGATAAAAGGGTAAGAATATAGAGGATATATTAAATTTTTAAAATTAATATTATTCCATAATTATCATTTATACTCATCTATTCCATCATGATGACTATCCATTTGAGTCTGTGATCGAAAAAAACGTCCATGATTTCTGATGTGATACTCCTCCTTTCCCATGAGAAATGGTTTTCAATCCCATTTAATGGAGAAATGGATGGATATATATTATTATATAAATAAAATGACATATTATTATATATTATATACTTAAATATTTATATTTTAATTATTAATAAATAATCTAATGTGTTAAAAGAAGAAGTTAAAATGAAAGAGCTTCGTGAATATGATTACCTTCACTTAGAAAAAACTCATTTGGATATCTGATTAAGAACCCAATGGTTGGTATTTTTGGATGTAATTAATCTCTAAAACCTAGATAATGATTTTAGAGATATATTTTGGTATGGTTTTTATGATCTAAATTTATTAAAATGTGTGAATAGGGGGGTAAGAGGTGACCTTTTATAATTGAGGTAAGTTTCACACTAGTTATTTTTACAAGGTTTAAAATAAGATCAAGTTATTTTCATTGTTAAATGGATCCAAAACATCTTATATATTAATTTTATATGTTTAAAGCCTAAAAAAATCTATCCAATTGGGATTACATAGGAATTTTTTTCATTTTAACATATATCTTTTTAGGTTAACCCTTGGTAAACCCATTTAAACATTAATCAAGGTGAAAATTGAAATCTATTTTTACTATTCATTATCAACAAAAATAAAAGAATCATTATTACCAAATTCATAAAAAAATTATTAAAAAATGAAATTAATTTTATAAAAATAATTCACATATACGGAAGTATTTAATTAAAAATTAAACCCACAAAAAATGCCAAAAACAATTTTTCAAGAAATAATTTTGTGAAGTATAAGACACTCTTACCTTAATTATATGACTTGTAATAATAATTTGAAGACCCGAAAATTTAAAGTAAATTGTTTTATTAATTTATTTGGAATATTATGATTCTGCAGTTTCTGACGGCACTTGATTCTGAGGCCCGGTGTGCCCGGAATCAATTGCCGAAGTTTAGCTCTGGTACGTTCAGTGAATGAACGAGCGAGTTTTTCTATCTTCTGAACCAGTGCTCAGAATTGAAATATGAGTGCACCGATGAACTCACAACGCCAGAAATTTCTTAAGGGGATCTTAAGCGTAGTTTCATTTTGATGAATGGGGTGGTTAATTTTTTGGGGATTCGATAAATCTTAAATAAATTGTAGTGTTAAAATTTATTTTATGTGGAAGTTAAATTTTCCATAGAGAAGTTATAGGTGGGGACACACCCCACCTAACTTCCAATGGGAGGGTTAGTGTAGTGGGAACCACAGAAACCCTTAACTCCTCACCTCCCCATAACTTCCCTTAACCTCTTAAATTTCAACCTTTTTAATTTCATGGAAACTTCCCTTCTTAAAGAGGAGCCTCTCCACCTCCCAAACTTAATGAGCCAACTAAAGGGATTTAATAACCTTATTAATTAACCTTGTCGCACCTCTTGAATTTTTGAATGGCATGGAGATCTTTTAAAATAACGAGGCTTAATGAAATATTTATTGGGAAAATATTTTGGGAGAATTGGAGGAGAGACTTTATGTGAAGAAAGACGGGAGTTCCTCCTTCGTGAAGAACATTATCCTCCCGCGAAGAACGACCCCTCCCTCAATGAAGAACTGTTATCCATTCATCGGATCTCCAAAAAATGAAGTTCGAGCTATATCAAAGGCCTTTGAGGGAACGATGAACGACAACGACCATCGTGATCTTCATCTCCTCCCTTGCGATGATTTCGACGATCCGACGACCACCCACTCGCGATATCGTCAACCAACGACGAATGACACGTGGTAGGGGTTTTAGGTTCAAATTAAATTGATTAAATTTTTCCTTGCTTGAAAATGTTATTCTTTTTTTTGTCCACCTATTATAAAATTAATGGGAGGAGGTCGAACCGCACGAACTCGTCCGATCCTCCTCCCCCTCTTTGTGGATGTTCATCATCGTGGTTGGGATGAAGGCGGCACGGTGCAACGGCACCACGCGGGAACGAAGAATTTTACCGTGGAGAAGGAGTGCGGATAAAGACTGCATAGTGCAGTGAGAAATAGTAAACTGGCACTAGTCTCAGAGACTCGGGTGTGTAAAATGTTTCAAGATGAAGAAGTGTTAAGGATAGATGAGTCTGCGGAGTAGCAGACGTGGAGGCAGAGCTAGGAAAACAACATGTGGTGGTATACATTTCAACATGTTACAACCACCCGCCTTGGTTAACCCTGCTAGGCTTAGGGAGCTGGAGGGCAGGGGAAAGAGTAGTTGCATGCAGTCAAGGAGTGAAACTGAAAGGATCTAAGAATGATTCAAGGGACAGTCTGTGTACACTACTAGCTACTGTAGTAACAGATGTTGGTTTGAACCATTCCTTCCCTGCACGGATCTTGTCCCAGACCAAGAGTTTCCGCTAAGTCGTGGACTTGACCCTCACTTCTAGAGATACCTTTGGGAGGAGAATCTATAATCACACTTACGCTGACAGTGTGATATGAGCCTTGAGGCGAGAGTTTCTATTGAAATCTCTTGGTGGCAGCATCGAGGCCTTAGGACGTTGGTCTGAATATGGATTAGATCCACAGTTCATACACAGATTGACTGTATTATTCAAAAAGGTTGTGGTTTATCTACAAAATTGGGAGGGTTTTCCTTGGTTGGAGAAAAAGAAACCCCAGACAGCATAGGATAAACTCATGCTCAGGAGGGTGCAGTAGATTACTCTTGATTCAGTCAACCTTACCCTCATGGCAGCATGAGTTTTGAGTTTCAGTTCTAATTAGGAAATGGAGGCCTCTAGAGTTCAAGGATGGAAATCACATCCTTATATGGGTCTCACCTCAATGAGGTTTACAGAGATGTGGTAGAGGTGGCAAGTTATTTATGAGGTTCAAAGGACCTTTCTAAGTCCTCAGTAAGGTAGGCGAGGTGGTTTACCACTGGACCTTTCTACCTCAATTGCACCAGGTGCATGAAATCATCCACATACATCAGCTGAGGAGATATGTGCATGATCCTTCACACATCATCGACCTCCGGGGGTTGGACGTCGATGATGGGGCGACATGCATAGAGGTTCTAGTGGAGATTGAGGATCGACAGGAGCGGGTCCTACGTGGACGGTCGATTCCTCAGGTGCGTTTTCACTGATAGCTCGAGAACATCCAGGAGAGCAAATGGGAGCAGAAGGCTCAGATGCGGGCTCAGTATGACTTTGTTTTATTTAGTGTCTGTTGAAGCTTTATGGGGACGTAAATCCCTGATGTGGGAGTAATGTAAAGACCTGGAAATTTCAAGGAATTTTTTTTCTTAATTTATTTGGAATTTTACAATTCCGTAGTTTCTGAAGGAACCTGATTCCGAGGCCCGGTGTGTCCGGAATCAATTGCTGAAGTTTAGCTTGGGTACGTTCAGTGAATGAATTAGCATGTTTTTCTATCTTTTGAATCAGTGGTCGGAATTGAAATATGAGGGCACCAATGAACTCGCAGCGCCGGTATTTTCATAAGGGGATTTTAAGCGCAGTTGCATTTTGTCGTATGGGGTGGTTAATTTTTTTGGGGATTCGATAAGTCTTAAATAAATTGTAGTGTTACAATTTATTTTATGTGGAAGTTAAATTCTCCATAGAGAAGTTGGAGGTGGGGCTACACCCCACCTAACTTCCAATGTGAGGGTTAGTGCAGTGGGACCCACACGAACCCTTAACTCAACACCTCACCATAACTTCCCTTAACCTCTTAAATTTCCACCTTGCTAATTTCATGGAAACTTCCCTTATTAAAGAGGAGCCTCTCCACCTCCCAAACATAATGAGCCAACTAAGGTGATTTAATAACCTTATTAATTAACATTGTCACACCTCCTGACTTTTTGAATGTCATGGAGATCTTTTAAAAGAATGAGGAATAATGAAATATTTGCTGGGAATATATTTTGGGAGAATTTGAGGAGAGACTTTGTGTGAGGAAAGACGGGAGTTCCTCCTTCCTGAAGAACATTATCCTCCCACTAAGAACAACCCATCCCTCGATGAAGAACAGTTCTCCATCCATAGGATCTCCAACAAACGACGTTCGAGCCGGATCAAAGGCCTTTGAGGAAACGACGAACGCCATCGACCATTTTCATCTTCATCTCCTCCCTTGAGACGACGTCGACGAGCCAACAACCACCCTCTAGCGATATCATCAACAAACGACAGATGACATGCAGTAGGGGTTTCAAGTTCAAATTTAATGGATTAAATTTGTTCTCGCTTGAAGATGTTGTCCTTTTTTTTGCCACCTATTATCAAATTAATGGGAGGAGGTTAGACCGCATGAACACAACTGATCCTCCTCCCCCTCTTTGTGGATCTTCATCGTCGTGGTTGGGACGAAGGCAGTGCGGGGCAACGACACCGCCTGGGAATGAATAATTTTACCGTGGAAAAGGAGGACGGCGCCGTCTTGCCGTTCCATTGAGGCTGAAGGGGGCCGCGGCCGGAGCGGGGTCGCGGCGGAGCAGGGAACGGCGGCCGGAACCGCCGACCACCGGTGCAAGGAGGTCGGGACCAACCGGTACCACTTGGTGTGCTGGCCGGCCGTTATGGCCAGCCAGATTCGGAAAACCTGGGGTCCGAACCCCCGGTCAGCGCAGCAAGACAGACCCCCCGCGGGTCCACCGTCTCATTCTAAGGGGTTGGCAGTTCCCCCCTTCTGCGCTCACGCGGCGCGCGGCACCCGTGCCGGGCTGGACCGGCCGCACCGGGCCAGGCTGCCCGCACCGGGCCAGGCCACGCCGACTGGTCCGGGTCGCGCCAGCCGGTCCGGGTCATACCCGGACCTGGGTCGGGTCGACCCGGTTCGAGACTACCCAGGGGGTTCTGGGCCGGGTCGGTCCGGGCCCGAACCCCCTATTCTCGGGCAGTTTTGTTCGAATGCCCATAAATTCAGCTACGGACCTCCGATCGATGCACCATCCATTGCGATGGGATCCTTGGATCGAGACAGGAGTTTCGATATATTACACTAATGGTTTTGGAGAACTTTGGGTATGGACGGGTTTGTTCAAACCCGAAACCAACCGGGCCCTCGGAGAGGGAACACTAAAAACTTTCAGACCGGACGTCCGTTTGACGAACCATCAGCGGCATTAGTGATCACGTTGAGAAATGGTCCCTATGAGTATACCATATGTTGGTTCGGGGTATAGTTGAGATGTAGTCGGGTTGGTTCGTACACGAAACCAATCGGGCCCCTCGGACGAAAAGGCTAATAACTCACAGACCGAGTGTCCGATTGATGTGCCGTCTGTTGCATTGAGACCCCTATGAAGAGGCGGCCCTTTGAGATATTTCTTCATGGGACTTGTGATACTTGGAGTATTGACCTGTAGCTCCAGTAGCGGACCCTCCTGGAGACGAGCGTACAGAGTACGGAGACCATGTAGCTAGCTGAGACCTGATGACTGCTTGTTCGATTTGATTCGGAGTGACTTGCATAGCCTAGTGGGGAGAACTACTTTGTGAGGTGGCAGACCCATGGCGGAGGAGCACTACTTTGTGAGGTTCTAGACCCACGGTACTAGATAGGAGGAGTACCTCTCTAGGCAATGAGGGGCATCACTACTGTGTGAGGTGGCATACACTTGGTGGAGGAGCACTACTTTGTGAGGTGACAGACCCGCGGTACTTGATAGGAGGAGTACCTCAACAGTCTTAGGTTAGTGAGCAGTACCTCGGAGTTGTGATAGGATCACTGTACTCATTAGAGGCGGAGCTCTTTAGCAGTTATGGTTTCAATAATGAAAATCCTGGTTTGAGATGAGTCAATGACCATTGTGTTTTACTTGTGATTGAGATGGGTACTAGTTAACTTACGTATATGTATGGGCATGTACCTAAGTAGTGGTTATCCGTCAACTTCATATCTGTGTGATACCTCGTGATTGTGACGGGTTACATGGTAACTTAGGTATAAGTATGGTCTTATACCTAAGTAAGGGTTATCAGTTGAGAACTTTCATTGTGATTATGCGTGTGGGATTTAGTGAGACCATGAGGGTATCAGGGTCCCTACTGAGTATCGTATACTCATCCCGGCGTAGGCTTTTTCCCACAATTCATCGTGTTGGTTGCAGACGATGGACATCACTGATCGTGGTTGAGGCTTGTAGAGCTGGATGGTACCCAGAGGGGGATATCACGACAAGTCGGTACCCGGAGGTGGATCTCATGACGAGTCAGCACCTGGAGGAGACGGACAGAAGTGGAGTAATGAGAAGTACATTTGTACCTACCCTTCATGTAGGAAGCCAGAGGATGATCCAGGAGCTACTTGTCACCTTTCAGCTTTTTTCCTTTGAGTTGTACTTTACTTTCAATTGTAGTTGTACCTTTCTTTTGGGCTTGTATTTTCGTCCCCTTGTACTTTTAGCACGTTTGTTTTACTGATTACTTAGTGTAGCTTCTGCTTGTACTCTATTTGTGTGTTTTTTCATTTCATAAAGGAAATGCCTTCCCTTTTAGTTGGAATTTACTCCTTTCGTGATAGTCGTCAACCCCTGGCCTATGGAAGGCGGGTTTGGGGTAGTCATGGCACGAGCCCCGAGGACGGGTCATGACAAATTTTTATCAGAGAGAGGTGGTTCTACCGTAGAACTCATAACTCCGATCATTCTTTTCTATGAAGAAATAGTGCTAACGGTACCGAGTGTGGTCTTCAGTTCAGGGAGTCCAGTGTTGGTGTGGCGGCCGACGTATCCATACACCAGGACCTTGACTATTGATTTCCGACTTAGTGCACGAAATCACTGATTGCGTGTGTGCTTCTGTTTCATAAAGGCAATGCCTTCCCATTTATTAGGTTTTACACCTTTGGTGCTAGTCGCCAGCCCTTGGCCTATGGAAGGTGGTCTTGGGGTAGTCACGGCACGGGCCCTGAGGATGGGTCTTGATGCATAATTATATGGATTTAAATTAATATTTTAAGATATAAAATAATAAATTTTATTTTCATAATTCTTCATTAAAAATTATTATAATTAATTTAAATGGAAAGACATTATTTTTTCTAAAAATTGTTTTATAAAAAATATCACTTTTTATCCCTAAATGATATTATATTTATTTACATAAAATTCATTGTAAATATATATTTAATTATTAATATTATAACATATTATGATAAATAAATGGAGAAATAGTGAACTATAATATTCTCAATTATTAATTAAATCTTATTTCTATGGGAATGTTTCAAAACCCAATTCAAATATTATATTGACAAAGTTCAAAATCGATATTTATCCTACAAAATTACAATATTGATTCCATAAAATATTAAAATTTTCATTGTATAATAGTATTATAAAGATATAATGTACCCTTAAAATAAACTAACCTCCGGTTTTAGAGTTTTGGTGATGCTGTGGTTGGAGACTAATAGAGGGTGTTGTGATCTATTTTTATGATTCATCCATGATGTGATCATGTTCATGAGGATGTATGTTCTTCTACCAATCTGTAAAAAATGAATTGGAATTTTTTTTATGTTTTTGATCATAATTATCTCCCTTATTATGTGTATTTAAGTGGATTTCGTGTCTTTTAAAACCAATTGGTTGGTAGTAATGGTAAACTTAATGAATATAATGAACAAGATCAATTCATATTTATGAGAAAGAGGTGTAGTAAATGTGTTTATTATTTTTATTGAAATTTATTATTGTGATATTTTCTTATTCCTATAGATGAAAATGATAGTTTTTTCGTGACCTTGTTTTCACTATGATTTCTGTGAATTATTAGACCATAGTTGTGGTAGTTTGATTAATATCACCATGAATAAGAATGTTGGTATCTTATATATAGTGAATAAACTGGTTTCACATGGAAATATGGATTTTTGTTACAATATTAATTCCAATGAATTTATTATTTTATAAAATCTATTTAATTGAAAATTAATAAATCTTGAAGTTGAAATTTTTTGCTCTGTGTTTTTATTCTTACTGTGTTGTCTTATGTGATGTGTAGGGATATTATGGGGGAATTGTTTGGTAATGGTGGTGAATGGTTTCAAGGAATAATGTTCTAGAAGTGATTCCCTGATTTTCTAGAATGGTTTTTGATATGAAATGATGTGAATTAGTCAATTTATGAAGTTGTTTTCAGATAATGGTTTTAGTAATAAGTTTAGATTATGGTGATAGACTAGTTTATATTAAAATGTGTTGTTATTTGATGTGGGTGATTGATTTTGTGTGTAGTGGTGTTATGTTAGTTATATAGTTATTCATGAAATTAATTTTAAATTCTAAAACTAAAATATATTAAATTATATCTAATTAAACATGGAATGAAATAAATAGATGGTTATTGGCTTACATTTATTGAATGATAAATTAATTAGATGTGTCAATTAGATTTTAATTGGTATAGTAACTAAGAGTTATTATAATCTCATTTAATCTAGAAATATTAGGACATGAAATTTGAAAAGATGTATTCCATGGATTATTTGTAGTTTTTTGTTGTGGTGTGATTCATTAGTGGAGAAAGTGCATAATAGTGGAGGTTGATACACGTTGTGGTGTTATTGTAAGCCACATCGATTATATTATTATAAACAATTATATTATATTTGTGTGTCATCTATTTATCTTTAATTTGATGTTATTTCTATACAAACCCCACCAAAATGGGATAAAATCCCTAAAACCCCAAATTTCCCAATTTTGGGTGTTTTTTGTCCAACAACTAGGATGGTGGGGAATTATATGGCTATATAACCCTCATTCCCCACTCTTCCTTTAACTATATTGATGATGATAGGTTGGTTCATCACCCTGTGATGATGAGTCAATTCTAGATAACACCCAATGATGATGAGGATGTGATATATGGGGTTCATGAATTATAAGATGAGGGAAAAGGTTTTACTCCCTTCACACTCATTATACCATACCATTCTAGATACGTGACATGAAGATGTGTTGAACCTATGGTGTGTGGATAGTAATCAATGAATGTAAGAGATAATAGGCCCTACAAGAGGCCATGGTAGGTTGGGATGCATCCCGAACCATGTCAAATATGAAATGATATATGATGCTATGATGTGCAAGATATGGGACTATAGGATATATTATTTTGGAGAATGGGAGTGGAATGTAAGTTATTAAGTGTCTACATAGCACATTTTCTTATATTCTATCAATTACATGTTATTATACATTGAAAAAAATTTGGGTGAGAGTTCCATGTTGTGGTTGGGAAGTGAAAGATAATCTATTTAGGTTATTTTTGGATCTTTTGTTTGTTTATTGGTGCATTAGTATTATCTATTAAAATATTCGTGAGAGACCTCGGGTATGATTTGACTGATTAAACATGTTATTCTCACCATAAGAATGTGGGGTGTGTACTTCCCATGATTGTATTCATTGTGTAATATACTCTAATTTATGGATATTTACATCATAGTTTTATGATCCTTCTTTCATGGGTGTATGTTTCGTAAGTTACCAAATTGATAAGGTAATTTGATATTTCAATTTCCACTCATTCGGCTTTATGCATACTTCATTGATTATTTTACTCCAAGATTATGTGCGGAATTACTATTCATTTTCTTATGTCATATTTTCCACTCCCCCTTCTGTGGATATACTTTTGATACACATAATCACTCCATTGATAAATTCTCAAGTGATCGGTATGAACTTGATAAGAGTAATTTTAACTCAATCTCCATTTGTTGAGTTAAATATCCAATTCATTGGTGTTGTTTTTACAAGAATATGTGTGAATGTAATCTGATTGATTTACCCTAAATATACAATCATATTGAGTGTATTTATATTTTTCACACATAATTATGACATTGATTTACCCTTAACCTAAGGATATGGTATTTATAAGAGAATTCATCTCAATTTACATTACATTGAGACTTCTTTGTTGTTATACACCAAATCACTTTTATATGGTGTATATATTGTACTTTGACATAGTATATCATGAATCCCTTTATTCTCATGATATTACAAAGTTCTTATTACCTCAATTATTTGTATTCAAGTGTCTCTCTTTTGGTTAGAATCTCTAACTAAAATACCATTTTTAAATGTTTTAAAGACTTATTCATATAAATCTTGCTCATTAATGTCCATGTTTTAAAAATGGTTTTAAGGATTTATTTATATGGACATTAAAGTTTTAAAATTAAAAATCCTTTTGAAATGTTTCAATGTTGTATGGGACACATTGATTCAAAAATCTATTTTTAAATGGATTCTTGACAAATAGTGTGGCTTTTAAATGATTTCAAGAAAAAGAGGGATATTTCTCTCAAATAGTTTTGATGATTATTTTCATCTATGTCAACATAATTCATTATTCTTTATTGAGGTTAATGTGATATAATACAATCTTAAATATTGTATCGAATGAGTTATGTTTGACTGTGGATGTGCTATTTTTATACCATTCATGATTTGTGGTAAATGTATTGACATTTCGTATGCTAGTTTTAATATGAATGTTTATGTTTTGTTTAAACCTGTTCATATGAGGAATGAATTGGACTTAATAAGTGACAGGTGGATCCCGCTATAGCTCCTCGATGCATCAGTAGGTCTCATGAGACAAACTAGTGTCTTGGCACAAGGCCTTGGAAAAATTTTATTTGTAGTATTGGAACGAGGCCTTGGCTATGTGGTTAGGATAGTCTGGCATTATGCATTCCATCATTATGAAAGTGGTTATTGATATTGCATCAGATTGTTGGACTAGTAGAATATCCATGTGAGTAAGTAAATGGCATTATTTTATTTTATCTTTTCCATTTTATGCTGACGTTCAAGTTTAAAAGGCTTTTATTTTAGTTATAAACTGCCTTAAGTGTTTATGCTTATCTATGAAAGCTTCTGCTAAAATGTTATCCTTACTGAGCATCTGAGCTCACCCCTTTCAATGATTTATTTTTCCCAGGATTATGATGAAGTAATTTATGAATGACCTGAAGGGATAGTATGAGGGGATATGAAGACAAGATGTTTTTTATGATGTAATGTAAAACTTTATGTATGTATCTAGTTATTCCAAGTCTACTAAACTAATCGGTCTTTCGAGACTTGATCTTTCTTGTGATCATGACAATGTTATGTAATAATGCACCCACTCTGGGTAACTGGGGTCAGGGCGTTACAGTTGGTATCATAGGGAGGTTTAGTACAAACCTTGGAAGCTAGATTTAGATAAACTCTGATTAGAGCACGTAGACGTAAGATGAACTTTGATTATTAGTATAAAAGAACTTCCTAGAATTTTGGTATTGTAGAGATTTTGTGATATTTCCGAGCAATACATCCCTGTCTGGATACGAGCAGGTAGAGGTGGCTCTGGCACAGATGTACCTAGGGGTAAAACCTAAAAACACCTCTTTGAGCTAGACTCGAACGGGAACTGGTGCACGACAACGGGCCTTGCTGCACTTTTCGTTACGACACTCCCGGGGTATATGCTTAGGATAATTTACATTTTCTTTAAAAACCGATTTAAGTAATATATATATAAGACGAGAGTAAATGACCTTGGTTAATCATAATATGTTTCAAATTGAGAATATGGTGACATTTTAATCTCTAAATGATTTTAGAACTACTGTTACTCACACAATTATTTCTGGTTTTAGTCAATGGCTGGATTCCAAGGAAGTCATAGTGACTTTGAGAATGATGTACAAGGTGGGAATGGTGGTGGAAATGAGAAAAAAATGTAATGTTGATAGGCGTAAAAGATATCGTCTTTATGCCAAATTAGTTTTCAAAAAATATGATCAACAACATATATATTAACAATCTCCTAGACTCAACAAGGAAGATAAAGGTGATGAATGATAAGAGCTCCAGCAATGCAGACCATGGAGAAAAGAACCCTCAGTTTTCATCATGCAGGAAATGTGGAAGAAGACACCCAGGAAAGTGTCTCAATGGGACACCGAAATTCTTTACGTGCGGAAAGGAAGGACATAAAGTGAAGAATTTCCAATGAAAAATGAAGAGTACTATGGAAGAAGATAAAAATGGTCCCAAGAGTCCATTTACAGTCATTTGCCATAAATGTAGGGGACCTAGCCATTACCCGAGTGAATGCCCTATTCTATAGGATATTTTTTGGTCAAAGAAGAAGCTATGTGGAAATAAATGGTTGGAGAAATGTTTAAAAACGTATTAGCGCTCCTTGTTGATGGATTTACTTTGGAATAATTTTCTCTTGTATTTGTAACCCAGCAGTTTGCCATGTGAGAATGATATTTGAGGATGAATTGTCTCTTCTCTTGTGGATATAGGTATAAATAACCATTTGGTTTTATATGATCATTAGGTTTTGAGAGAATTATAAGTTATTATAATTTGGGATGAAAATGCAAGGTATGATGTAACATTTGTGGTTAAATTATGTTATTTTGAAGAATTTATCTCATTTTTGGTAATATTATAAAATATACTTTTTGAAAAAGGACAACACGTAGACCGTGTGACAACCCGTCGCGTCGAACAAAGCTGTGGGAATCGAACCTACAACCAAAGTGCGATTGTGATTTATCGCCTACCACACGACTACGTGAAGTCCCTGGTTAGTGTGACTATTTTTTAGTGAAATGATTTTATTGATCAATAATATGTTGATTTGGGTTCTTATGTCTTATCAAATGAATACCCATAGTATTGGAAAATGATTTGGTGATTAAGTGATAAATGTTATTTTGGAAGATGTTCCCTTTGTTGGGAACACTATATGTCCAAGGAAAATAGAATACTATGGGATGTCATTAGAGGAGTAATGGTGGATTTTTATCTGTGTTTTTATTGTGTATCTATAGTGATTTGGGTTATTTATGGAAATGATTAACCAATAATAAAGAATATGTGATTATGTTAATTACTTTTAAGTATGTGACTTTAAGAGTAGATGATGTCATTTGGAGATACAATTTAATGTGGAAGACTACATTCTTATATGTTTTGGGTTTCAATATTAGTTTGGATTATATTGAAGGATTTTAAGGAAAATTTATTATTTAATGGTATTTATTTAACTTTGGGGTATTGTTGGTTTAATTTTATAAATTAAGATTAGTAATTTTTTTCTCTAATGGAATATACATTGGGCGGATCATCAGATCTTATACTAACCATTTTGGTTTTGATTAATCTCTAAAGACGAGTTAAATATATAGTTTATCCTACATGGATCATGTATTTCTATAGAAGTATATTCTAGCTCTTTTATTGTGACCAATTTTTCTTGAATACTCATTGTTCAAAAAAAATAATTTAGTGGTAAAAATTTATTAAATAATGAAACACTACTAAAAAATTAGGTATATCTCTTTATGTTCTTAGTCAATATCATAAATGAATTCCTCATCCTTATGTAAAGTAACTTAAAACAAAAAAACGTTGTCTGTTTACTTTCCTACTAGGAGACTAATGGCCGTTTGTCCCAACACAATTTTGTGGTTTTCTTATTTTTAACATTCTCCTGATCATGATTTCTATCCCTCTACATCAAAACATGATAGTTATTTTATCATCCATATCCATTTTTTCCTACATGGAATCCGAGTATGGGTTATCTTGGATGACCTTTATACCTCTCTTTCTTTCTTTTAAAGTGATAGTTTTATTGACTCTTTTTCCGATGTGGGACTTTCCATTATATTACCAAGCATAATTTTAAAAAATGCGAGGATTCAATTAATTGAAAGAGGGGATAATATAACACCCCAAGCTTCCATGGTACGTTTCCCTTCGAATAATGCAATGGCGTGCATTGTACGCAACTTCGAGATTTTAACACACCACAACCAATCAAACTAGCTGTTATGAATAGTAATACCTACTTTTTGAAATTTTATAAATTCTATCTCTCAAAATGGACTTCATTTTTGGATTCGTAATATCAAAATTATCCTAGGGTGAAATTTGGTACTTTTCGGATAACTTTCATATTTTGATGAATAGTGAAAATTACTAAATTTTAATTAAAAACAACTTTTTTAATAAAAATAATTAATAGTGATAAATTATGAATTTGAGTGGTTTTAAAGTATATTTAGAATATAGTTTTACCATGTAATACAATGTGGGTCATTGAACATAAATTCACATTTAAACCAGACATAAACAAGTGCCAATCTTTTGATAGTTATTATCTCTTAAAAACAGGCTTTTTGTTTTAACAACGAGAATTAATTTTAAATTAATTTCTTCCACTTATGTGTTTTGAATTTGAAAAAATGGATTCCATATTTGGAATCAGGATTTTCAAATTGTGTAAATAGGTAACTTTTAGTTTTAGACATTTTGGATAATTACTTCGGTAAATATTTTATTTACCATGGTTAAAGGGTAAATCCGGTAAACAAGGGTTAAAAAATAATATTATAATAATACTAAATTACCCTAAAACATGTCTTAACCCTATTGGTTGACACATGGTCGACCATGGGCATATTCGAGGCGATTTTAGGACCACATGGATCGACTTGTAAGTGATAATGACACTTTATTTTAATTAAGTTAAAATAAATACAAAAATGACAGAAGCATATATCTTTTAGCAAAACAATTGTTACATAGGGTTATATATCTGGGATTTTAGACTATAAATATTTATTAGAAAGATAAAACGATTTCCTACATAATGATATTTTATTTATCATTTTTATACATTAAATAAGTTAATTTATCTATGACACAATGGTGATGTAGTAATTACCATAATAGTGAAAATTAGAATAATTGATATTATAAATACCCAAATAAATTTAATTTGATACATTTATTTAATTACACTAATTTTATAGGATAACATGACATATTAGGATTTATTTAATTAACTTTTTTCGAAGTAATAATTCTGTTATGTGTTTCACAAAAATCAACTATTGAATAGTGTCAAAATTGACATAAAAGAGTTTTTAAAACAAATTATTATATTATTAATTAATATTAAATTCTTAAAAATCTACGGTTCGGCCAAGAGACTTATATCATTATAGGTATATAATTAAGGGACCACTTGGGGGTCGCTTGGATGTATATAGTAATTTTATTAACTATATAATATAAAAATATAAAGTGACATGGTAAATGTCAAACTAATTAACTAAGAGTTAAAACTAAAAGATAAGGTTAATATAGTGACCAAAACCTTTCTAAATTCTATTGGATGAATTGTTTTAGACCTATACCCACCTTAACCTTTGAATAATAAACTTTGGAGCCATTAGAAACCGAATATGAATTTATTATAAATGAATATTTCTACCTTTTCCAAAGGTGCCCCTCACCCCTCTTATAAAAGGGCACTCCTCCTTCTCATTTCTTCACACCATTAAAGCCTTTCGGTTCGGCCAAAACCTGCCCAAATACTCTCTCAACTTCCCTCACTACAACCTAGAGGACTTATTTTGATCATAAAGCCAACCTAAGGAGCCCTTTTGATCAAATCAAAAGGAAGAACCTGAAGAATAGGTAATGTTTTCCCCACCCCTTTTCAAGTTCCTTTCTTCTTCCACTTCTTCTTTCTTTGTTATTACCATTATAAAATAATAACTCCATTATCATATATATACTGTGATGTTATTATAAATATGGTACAACCATATTAATTATTCTATCCATCCGTTGAATAACATGTCATCATACGTGCGTACGTACGGCTTACCGTCTCACGTCGTGGTGTAATTGTTATTCAATATATTATTATTTGTATGGGTATAATAATGATGTGTAACTCATGTAAATAATAAATATAACATGATAATGATTCTGTATATATTATATACCATCCAATTATATATTATTTTAATATAAAAACAATGATATTGTCGCTCGTGCGTACGTACGGACTACCGTCTCTACGAACGCGATGAGATTCATTCTCCATCATATCCATTCAAGTATAATTATAATTTGATGATTTAAAAATAGTATCTAAGGACTTGATATCATTTTTTATATGAATAATATACATTCCATTATTAACTAATATGGCTCACATAACAAAGAATATAAAGTAAAATGAACCCGTTAACACCCGAAATGACGATAATTCTAAGATATTATTAACAAATCAATGTTAAAAGATCATATATGATATCATATTAAAGTAAATGACTATTGTATAATTAAATAACATTTATTTAACCATTATAAAGGAGGTAGAACTACCATCAACCAAGGAAAAAGTACAAAGTAAGGGGTTTCTAATCTCACTTTTAATTTCGTGAGATTTCCATTATTCACCACTTATTTATTGCATGTGGTGTGTGTACTGCCCATGATTGTATTCATTGTGTAATATACTCTAATTTATGGATATTTACATCATCATTGTATGATCCTTCTTTAATGGGTGTATGTTTAGTAAGTTACCAAATTGATAAGGGAATTTTATATTTCAATTTCCACACATTCGGCTTTACGCATACTTCATTGATTATTTTACTCTAAGATTATGTGTGGAATTACTATTCATTTTCTTATGTCATATTTTCCACTCCCCCTTCTGTGGATATACTTTTTATACACATAATCACTCCATTGATAAATTCTCAAGTGATCGTTATGAACATTATAAGAGTAATTTTAACTCAATCTCCATTTGTTGAGTTAAATATCCAATTCATTGGTGTTTTTTTTACAAGAATATGTGTGAATGTCATCTGATTGATTTACACTGAATATCCAATAATATTGAGTGTATTTATATATTTCACACGTAATTATGTCGTTGATTTATCCTTAACCTAAGGATATGGTCTTTATAATAGAATTCATCTTAGTTTACATTACATTGAGACTTCTTCGTTGTTATACACCAAATCACATTTATATGGTGTATATGTTGTACTTTGACATAGTATATCATGAATCCCTTTATTCTCATGATATTACAATGTTTTTATTACCTCAATTATTTGTATTCAAGTGTCTCTCTTTTGTTTAGAATCTCTAACTAAAATACTATTTTTAAATGTTTTAAAGACTTATTCAGATAAATCTTGCTCATTAATGTCCAAGTTTTAAAAATGGTTTTAAGGATTTATTTATATGGACATTAATGTTATAAAATTAAAAATCATTTTCAAAATATTCAAAGTGGTATGGGACACTTTGATTCAAAAATCTATTTTTAAATGGATTCTTAACAAATAGTGTGACTCTTAAATGATTTCAAGAAAAAGAGGGATATTTCTCTCAAATAGTTTCAATGATTATTTTCATCTATGTAAACATCATTCATTATTCTTGATTGAGGTTAATGTGATACAATACAATCTTCCATATTGTATCGAATGAGTTATGTTTGACTGTGGATGTGATATTTTTATACCATTCATGGTTTGTGGTAAAAGTATTGACATTTCGTATGCTTGTTTTAATACGAATGTTTATGTTATGCTTAAACCTATTCATATGAGGAATGAATTGGACTAAATAAGTGACGGGTGGAGCCCGCTATAGCTCCCTGATGCATCGTTAGGTCTCATGAGACAAACTAGTGTCTTGGAACAAGGCCTTTGCAAAATCTTATTTGTAGTCTTGGAACGAGGCCTTGTCTATGTGGTTATGATAGTCTGGCATTATGCATTCCATCATTATGAAAGTGGTTATTGATATTGCATGGTATTGTTCGACTAGTAGAATATCCATGTGAGTATGTAAATGGAATTATTTTATTTTATCTTTGCCATTTTATGTTGAAGTTCATGTTTAAAAGGCTTTTGTTTTAGTTATAAACTGCCTTAAGTGTTTATGCTTATCTATGAAAGCTTCTGCTATAATGTTATCCTTACTGAGCATCTGAGATCACCCCTTTATATGTTTTATTTTTCCCAGGATTATGATGAAGTAATTTTTGAATGACCTGCAGGGATAGTATGAGGGGATATGAAGACAAGTTGTTTTGTTTATGATGTAATGTAAAACATTATGGATGTATCTAGTTATTCCAAGGCTACTAAACTAATCGGTCTTTCGAGACTTGATATTTCTTGTGATCATGACAATGTTATGTAATAATGCACTGACTCTGGGTAACTAGGGTCGGGGTGTTACAGCCTATATAAGTTCAATGTAACTCATTGGGGTCATTTTATAATAAAATTAGATGTATAAAATTTTATTGAAAATTTTAACATCTCTTACCCACCTTTTAAGAACATTTGCAATTTTTCATAAAACGTAATTTTACCACTTATGTAAATTGAATTTCAAAAATCTGAGAGACACAGTTGATATTAGTAAGTAAAATGTCATTCAATAAGATGAAAATAATTTTTTGTAAATAGTAACTTTGGATTTTTATTTACTACGGTTAAAAGTAAATAAGTTTATTAAAGGTAAAAGTGATATTATGATTACCCTAACACATGTTCAAATTCTATTGGGTAAATGTATTTCGACAAAAACCAACCTTATAAGAAAATATGATCCTTTTGGTCCACTGGGATTTGAGTAGAACATTTATTATTTTTTTATTTAAAGAAAAGTTAAAATTGTTAAATTCAATGTTTAATAACTATACAATTTTTTAACATATGGTTATACATAAGATAAACTATACTATAAATATTCATTATAAAGATAAAAATATTTCATACATAATGGTATTTTTTTAATAATTTTGAGAGTTTTAATAATTAAATTTATTTATTACACAATGATGATGCAGTAATTAGTTTATAAATGAATAATTAAAATAATTGATATTATAAATATAAAAAAAATGTAAATTGAGGCTTTTTATGACATACACAAATTTTATAGGTTAATATGACATTTTAGGGTTGATTAAATATTTTGATGAAGTGATAAAGTAGTTGCGACTTAAAAAGAAATTCCAAATAGTGTCAAAATTGACATTAATTAGTTTTTAAAATAAATACTATATTATTAATTGATATAATATTTATAAAAATATGAGTTTAGGCCAAAGTAAATTTATAGGGTTAGATATATCAATAATGAACCACATGGGTTTCTCTTGTATTTTTATAGTAAGTTTATTAACAATTTTTATATTAATAAAAGAGGACATGGTAAAAGTTAAACTATTTAACTAAAAGTATAATCCAATCGATAGGGTTAATATTTTGAAATAAACTTGTCTCAAACCTATTGGTTGAGAGGATTTAGAACCATATCCACTATATCTTCAAAATAAATCAATTTGTATCCATTAGACACCGAAAATAATTTTATAATAAAATAATATTTCAATCTTTTCCTAAATTGACCCTCACCTCCGTTATAAAAGGGTACTTCGCCTTCTCCCAAAATCACACCTCCAAATCCATTTGTATAGGTAAAACACTACCAAAATCATCTCTCAACTTCCCTAAATTAATCATTTAGGACTTCCCTTGGGAATAAATCCAACCTATGGAGGCCTTTTGTTCAAATCAAATGGAAACACCCAAAGAAGAGGTAATTATTTTATCACCACTTCTAAAGTTATTTTCTTCTTCCACTTTCAATTTATTTGTTATTTCCATAGAAAAATAATAAATATAGTTCCTTATACATAGTGTAATGTTATTATAAATATGGTACAACCATACTCATTATTCTATCCGTCATATGAATGATAATGTTACCATGTGTGCGTAGGTACAACTTACTATCTTCATGCCGTGGTGTAATTTGTTATTCATAACTATGTTATTTTAATGGATACAATGATGAGTATTATGTATATAAATAATGATAATTTAATGATAATTTCTCTATAAAATTAATATACCATCCAATTATAGATCTTTTAATCATTAATGAAATGATATTGTCACTCGTTTGTACGTACGACTTACCGTCTCCACAACGCGATGAGATTCATTTCCAGGTTATCCATTCAACGATGAATATAAAAATATATATTTTTAATAAGTATGTAATATATGACATAATAATTTAACTGGATATATATATATGTATATGTATGTATGTATGTATGTACTTACATATATCTTATTCACCTACATCCATTCAATACAATATGAAAACATAAATAGCGTTTATGCGTACATACGGCCTACCATCTCCATAAACAGTGTTTTCTATTTCATATATCTATCTATTATATATATTTATATTCTAAATATATATTATATATAAGTCACGTTTTATATTATGGAACTATTCAAATCATTATCTAAATGATACAATCAAGAATAAAAAGTTAAAACACATACAGGAAAAAACGATTATTACCTAAAATGGTAATTTAACATGGAAACCATTATGAAATGGGTAGTATAAAGTCATAAATGAATCATGTATTATATAATAAATATTAATATGGTAATTTTATAATTTAATAATATACTATGGTCATTATACATGAGGTTAAACATACCCTCTACCAAAGGAAAGTGCAAGGTTAGGGTTAATTCCTCAATCTCATTGTTAGCCGAGATTGTTTATGTGTAAGTATTTTCTTGGACATATTTATTATCCATGTCCATGTTTCATAAAAGAAATTTTAAAATTATTATTTTAAGGTACTATTTAACTAAAACATCTTTTTAAATGTTTTAAGTATCTATTCTTCTAAATCTTTCTCATTAATATCAATGTTTTCAAAATGGTATTAAGGATTTATTTATACAGACAATACTGTTTTAAAATTCTAATTCCTTTATAAAGTTTCAAAGTGGATTGGGAAATTTTGATTCAAAAATATATTTTAAATGAATTCCATTATAAATGTGTGACATTTAAATGATTTCAGAAAAAGTGATGTTTCCCTCAAAAAGTTATACTGCTCATTTTCAACTTTGTCATCTTTATTTACAGGATATTATTCTTGATTAAGGTTTATTTATTATAATACATTCTTCTATATTGTATCGAATGAGTTAGGATATGTCTGGATGTGGATGTGTTATTTTTATACCCTTCATGTTTTATGTTTGAAGTGTTGATATTTGGTATGCTAGTTTTAAAACAAATTTGTATATTAAGTTTAAACATTTTCATACGAGGAATGCAGTGGACTTAGTAAGTGATGGGTGGGTCCCACTACAGCCCCTCGATGCATCGGTAGGTCTCATGAGACAAAATGGTGTCTTGGAACAAGGACATGACAAAACTTTTATTTGCAGTCTTGGCACGAGGCCCTGACTATGTGGTAATGACATCCGATAATAAGCATTCCCTCATTATAAAATTAATTATTACATGTGATTATTTGACTAGTAGAATATCCATATGCATGTTCATATGGTAATTTATGATTTATTTTCTCCATATTATGTTCATGTTTATGATTAAAAGGATGTTTTTTTATTACACATATTTCTTTAAAAAAATTATAGCTTCCACTAAATTATTTTTCCTTACTAAGCATCTGAGCTCACCCCTTTCTTATGTTTTGTTTTATCAAGATTCCAAGAAGTGTACTATGTTTGATATGAAGAGTTAATCTAGTGGAATAATGGCATTCTCAACCAATTATTTATGTTGTGTTTTATGTTTGAATGTGTAATGTAATGTTCATGTATGTAACCTATTTTCCATGAATCCTAAAATGATCATTTATTGGTGACTTGATTCCTTTTAATCAGGCCAATGTATTAAAATAATTCACCGGCTTCGGGATTCTGGGGTCCAGGCATTACAAAACACATTAGAAGCTCCTTCTTCTATTGAAAGGTCATGATACCTCCTCCCACTGTCGATTTGTTTCCTACTATCGAGAGGTATATATTTCTATTTTCATCCAATATCTCTTGATACCATCGAGTGGTCACACTTACAACCATTGAGGGTGACCATAAAATCTCTAATTATGGTAGTAGATCAATAATTGATTTTTTATTATGAAATAAGGGAACCACCCTATAAAACCGTAAATGCTCATGGAGGTCTTCAGTACTGAAGTCCAAGCGAATCCCCTTGGACAGTGTATCTTTATTTCATGGGCAAAGAAACCCAGTTTGGAATAGAAAATCATGTGGTCTTGTGAATTTCACCCTCTTGAAAGGGTATCCACAACATAATTTGCCTCTCTTTTAACATGACACACTAAAAAACCCTAACTAACCTCCCCAAAAAATCTATGTACCAGATACGTAAAATGCGAAGGAGGATCCTCTTTGACATGTATAACATGGACTAAAGATTCACATTGCAATTAAACCTCTGAGACACCCAGTGCATGACTCTTACAAAGCGTAATCCTGGAATGTATGTATCTCACTTCTTCTCCAAATGAGTTTCATGTACCATTCCAGAAGCTGAATTAAATCAACGCTGAACCATAAGAATCGCAAACCAGACTCCCCCCCCATTTATCTGGTCATTCAAACAGGATCCATCCACATCGAGTTTGAAGTCTCACTCCGGTGGACTCCATCTGATCTAACAACCATGGGTCCTCATGTACTCAAATGGTCTGCTGAGAATACTAAAAATAAAAGGAGATCGGATTACATCTTTTTCAAGTGAACAGAGCTCATATATCAGCCCCTACATTCCCATATATAGATAATCCTTGAAACTGAAGGTAGCCCCTCTATTAAAATAGTAGTAGAAATTTTACTTATTTTGTAGTATAACCATTTACCCTAATGTGGTAAATGAGTATTTATGGTTAAAAATATAAAAATATCTCTTGATGTTTTTTTTTGGTTGATTGAGATTTTTGAAAAAAAAATTCATAGATGATAAAAGTTTTTCAACAAAATAGATGCGGTGTTGTCTGTGTTTCATGAGAACTTGGCTAAAAATAAGGGTTTGTGTGAATGATCTAAAGGATCATGTGTATTTTGAATGACCTAAGGGTTCATGTGGAGTATGAATTTACTAATGGATCAATTGGATCATAAAATTTCCAAATGATCATATAGAAGTGCATGAGTCAAAAGGGATCAGCGGATTGTGTTTGTCTAACTAGGGTGGACATTTCTCACTTGTTATCATAAGATATGAATGAGACCACATGATCAGTATGAGTATAATTGGATCTTGTACTTAGATCACATGATTCACTTAAATACACCACTTGATTGTTAAGGGATCACATGAAGGGATAACACAATGCACTTGAAAACAGCATATGATTTTCTATGGATCTCATGGAGAATTCACGTGAAGTGTGTTAAGGAAGATAAGTTGGAAATGTCAGATAATTATCATGGTTGTTCAAAATCAATTGACCTCATGTTTGTCATTCGATATCATTATGGGGTCACATAATGTTTTGGAATACAATGTCACCGAATACATTGTTATATTTGGATCTCACAAAAGAATAGTGTGAAGTACTTGAAGACAATTTTTTTGACCATTGCGTGACTATTAATGGATCTCATTATGAAGTCACATAAATCCCTTATGACATGCAGTAGGAAATAATAAGAAGTTATTGTGACATGTATAATGTGATCAAATGAAGCACTTTTGACATGTGGCATTTCATAGAGGTCAATTGTTAATTCCTGAACTAATCACACAAAGTACAGAAAGCCAATTGGTGAGGTGGTGGAATAGATGGATAAACCTGGTCTGTGAAGTTAAAGAGGTATAATTATTATTATAATTACCACTCTATCCATCCTCAAAATATTACTGTTTTTTCTTAACTGGTTTATAGAAATAAAATCATGGAGGAGGGGTTTCACATGAAGAAAATAATTTTTTTTGATTGATTTGCAAAAGTGTACTGTGTATAAAAAACAAGGTGTTATATGAAGTCACACGATCCAAATTAAAAAAAAGTCTCATGATCCACATAGTTATTATAGGGATCTTATTCAGTGATCTTTAGAAGTGGAGTATTTAGTGGGTGGTTCACACATATATAGACTATTAGGTATCACATGATCTATGTGACCTAAGCATGGTCATGTGGCATTGTAATGTCTTCTGCATGATTAGAAGAGAGACGTGTGATGGGGTCTCATAAAGTGGTATTTATAAGGTTTCATTCAAATGGGATATGTGAAAATACTCGCAAAATGTGGTTTTCATATCTTTGATGCAACAAAAAAATAAACACAAACACCAGTTTCAAATAATATAGAGTTTATTATGAGAAGTTCCCACTAGAGGAGCAGTGTGTTCACTTTAGAAGATAAGGAGTAGTGATATTTCCAATTTTGAATGTCTTTAAACAAGGTGTAATAATGATTATTCTCTAAACATTGTAACAACAATGTTCTTTAGTGTATTTTTTACATCTATTCATTACATTTATATACTCCTCAGATATATCCATGTGGGGGTGAACTAAGTAAAATTATTATATCTTGTTCATATTTTAATATTCATTTATGATATACTATGAAAAAGAGATATATGAGAATTTGGTTTAATGAAAAAAAATATATAAATGGATTTTTTTAATATTTCATTCCCTAATTCAATACCCTCTTAGAGTATTTATCCTAGTTAGGAAACAATTGGTATCAAAGGAAAAGTTCGTAGTCATATTTTTTCTCTCAAAAAATTAAATGGATATTTTTAATCGTAAATATATTCTAAATATAAATGTGAATAATTTTTAAATATGTAAGAATAAAATAAGTTACTACTTTTTTCATTAGGTATGGATGATTTTACAACAAAAAATCGTCATATTTCGACATGAATGGAAAGTAGAAAAGCAATTGAAGAAGATCGAAGAGAATTAGATATTGAATCTTGGAAAATCAATTCCATCACATGATATTTATCAAATTCAATCTACATGAAGGTGATTTTATGTGAGTAAAATTATTATAATAGGAGAATCTCTAAAATATCAATGAAGGTCATTCAAAAGTCTGAGAAGAAAAATAGTTGTTTCTCTGGAAAAAATATGTGGACCTTGGAATATACCACAAGGGCTCTATAGATGTATTCATTGATACGGTTAATGTTGTTGTGGAATATACATGTGGACTAATAAAAAATTTCAGTGATGTAAAAATAGTTAATTTCATCTTCAAAAGATTTCTTCCTTAGTTAAAAATGATTGTTTCTATACTAGAAGATAATGATCCAAAAGAGCTAACATTAAATATCCTATAATGTATTATTACTCAATTTGAGAAGAATGAAATAATGATAATGATAGTGTGGAAGTAGGATAGTATAAAGAGGTGCAATTCAAAGCCATGAAAAATACCACCATTGAATATGGTCAATAATAAGATGTTCTGGATAATGTTATTTCATTACATTCCTTAAATATTCAAAGGGGAAAATAAAATTTAAAAGGAAACTTATTACTCCAAGATTTCATTATTGAAATGATGGAAATTATATAGAAAATCATCTTGGGATGTTTCAATATAATGATGGGGATGATGATGAAAATCCCAATAAGTATGAAACTAGTTTTAATTGTATGAAATGTACTCAAAAAAATTATTGAGAAAGAATATTATTCTTTAACAACATAATTATAGTTCTTAAGAATATATGGAATAATAGTTGGAATAATTCACAGATTAGGGAAAAACTTCTATAGTGGAAGCAGTAGGAAAATATTACATAGGGAAATAAGGTGAAAATGATGAAGGATATGTCAGAGTAAGAGTTGATTTCAATGTATAATTATAAGTTTTAATTGAGGAGATAGACATTATGAGATACCAAACAAATAAATACAATTGGGTTGATCATGATTCCAAACTATATATGAAGTAGAAATGAAAAGATAGTCCTAAGATGAATGATGAAATAAAATAGATAAAATCAAAAAAAAATCATAGAAATCATAGAAATTAATTGATTTTAACCTCAATGTTGATGTATAAACAATGGTTATCGATAGTCTAACTAACACGGTAAACGATTGAGTCAAACATATCAGATAACTTTAGGATGAAGTTTTCAGTCAAAAAATAAAGGAAAAATATTAATAGAAACTCTTGAATAATATTATTATATAAATAAATTAGGTCATGAAGGAGAATAAAAATGTAAATTTGAGTTTAGTGGCCTATTAAAATAGTAGAAGGAATTCATAGAAAATTAAATGAAACATCATAAAAAACAGATTATAGGTGTATTGATTGTAAATAGAAATAAATAATGGGTTATTTCATACCACAATCACCCAATATGTGGATGAATATTTATTTGGTAATAATTCTAAATATGAGTATTTAGAGATCCCATGGGATAAATAGTAGAGCAAAAATGATTCATAGGGATAATCTCCATATCATGTGTTAATTATTAGAGAGATGATACATTCTAAATATGTCTATTCCATATATAATAGGTATTTAAAGGCATGAGAAAAACAAAGGTAGAAAAAGAGAGTTCGATATTCTAGGAATTATTTCTATGTTTAATGATTTTGGTGTGGATGATTCAAACACATGGACAAATATTTCTCATCGAAAACTGAAAGGAATATACTATGGAATACCCAATGTTGTAAAATATAGAATCTCAAGGGAGTATCAATTGATATGAGATTGAAAAATAAATTTACATATTTGAAACATAATTTTGTACCATATTACTCTAAGAAAGATCAAGAATATTAGTCAACGTCATGTATGAAGTTAGAGTCATGGATCCAAAAGAAAAGATATGGGTAGTTTTTATTGTTGATATAGAATTTAATATATCATATCACACTGTAATATGAATCATTGATAGCTGATTCACCACGCATATGATGAAAAATAAGGTTCTCGTGATATGAATCTTTCATAACATGGAAGGTATTGTCAGATTTGGAAAATATGATGTCCAGAAGATTATTGGCTCAGTAAAAAGAAACGTTTGTAGGAAATGAAATGAGATGAGATGATTTATTGATTGTTGAAAGTTTATGTCACAACTTGTTAACTGTTGTCCAATTTTTTCACTTAGTATATGCTTTGAGATTTAGCAAGATGGTGTATATTATCTAGGAAAAATATGGTGGAATTATTTTGTAGGGAAGGAGTGTAAAGGTGAATCTATAACTTGTGATTATAGATGAAGATATATTTTTTCTTTATAAGGAGGAAAATAAGGTGTGGCATACACAACTTGGATTTTATTTTATTATCCTTGGAACAACAACAAAAATGTGATACTGAACAAAACCTCCATATGAAATCATGTAATCATACTAAAATATGTGATGATTCCCAATAAGGGTAGATTACTTGAATGAAGTATAAGTTGAAATATTAAACGTCAAAAAAGTTCTTTATCATGTGAATATTGAAGTGTGTAGACCTATTTGATGAATATCTATTAGTGAAAAGATATATAAAGTCATTTCCATTGATAATTTTAAAATAATGGAATGGTTTGGAATTATAACTTAAAACTCTAAGGTGTCTAGTTGCTTAACAAATTATCAATGTGTAATTGAAATGATTCTAACTCAAAAAAATTATAAAGATCTCCACTAATAATGGAAATATCTATTTGTTGTATTATATTGGAAAACATGGAATAAAGTCCCGTGATTCAGTACTAAGAACACCACTGCAAAATAGAGGGGATGAGAGAAGGAACCAAATTATTATCAAAATGAAAATAATGATGCTTATTGAGGAAGTCCATCCAGATAAGTTTTGGAAAGAATAGGTATTAAAAATGGTCTATATTTCTAATGGATCCTTATTATGTCTAATGTAAGAGAAAACTCTATACGATATATGGTATATAATGAATCCAACATTGAATTACTTTCAAGTCTTCATAATTACATTTTTTAATCTCAAAAATCAGAAATATATGAAGATTGAATCTCATGAAAATGATGGGACATTTCTTGGTTACTCCAAAAAAATAAAATCATATAAAATCATCAATAAGTAGATGAGAATTATTTTTTGAGATAAATGAAGTTTTTTTGCAGTGGAAAATGATAAGAATCTTCAGCAAATCCATGAAGAGTTTCAGGAGGGTAATAATGAAAATATGATAATCTCAGGGTGAGAGTAATTACATAAATCAATTAAAAAAAAGAATTATATTATGATAAGGATAAAGTTTTACATGTATCTACAAAGAAAAAGAAGAGTATAGTAGAAATTGGTAGGTGAAACATAATAAGTGATCATATAGAATTGGTCCAGAAATGGATGATAAACAAAATTCATCAAAAATATTTCCTATTATATATAAAGTAATAGTGTTTTGAAGAATCTTAAAAATATTATAATTGGTTTTAGGCAATGAATGAAGAGTTTTAATAAATCACAAATAATTAGACCCGTGAGATTGTTTCAAGGTAGAAAGATAAGAATATCATCAGGACTAATTGAGACTTCATTAATAAATTTCATAAAAAAAACCAAATAATTAAAAACAAAGAAATAATTTAGTGAATGGGGAACTCAAATTTTGTCGGTATTGATGTTTATGAAATAATCCCACCTATTTCAAAGCGATATAAAATTAGATTATTCATATCTATAACAGTGAAAGGAAATTTAATTGTTTAAAAATGGATGTCAAGTTAGATGTTCTAAATGATGTTCTAGAAGAATAAGTGTATAATGGATGTTCATATGTTTTTACCATTCATAATGATGTGAAAAAAATTAAATTAAATAAGTAATTATACGAGTTAATGAAGGAACCAAGAGCTTGGTATTCATCACTTGATCAATATTTGAGGAACCTTGGTTTTCAAAAGATTGGAGTTGATTATAATATGTGTGTCAATTACAAGATAAATCAAAGGATGATAAAACTGGTATTTCTCAATCAAATATTCATTATTGGATCGAATGATGTGAAATCCAAGTAGTTTTCATAATTTATGAAATGAATTTTTGATATTTCAATGATTGGTGAGTTTACATTTTCCCTTTGATTAAAGGTAATTCAAGGAAGATATAAAAAAATTAATTTCTCAATCATAATAACATAAAGAGGTTCTTATAAGGTTTGGAATGGAAAATTACATATAAATCACAAATCTAGTTTCTATATAGAAAATATTTTCAATGAATGATGAAACAGATTCTATCAATATCATATAATATAGATAAATTATTGTCATTCCATTGTATTAATCAATGAAATGACATGATATTGTTTTTAAAATTCTATTCAGCATGGTATCAATGTAATACCATTGAAATCAACATAATTTTAGTGAAAATAATACTTAATTATATCAAAGACATGTTGTATTTTAGTTTAATATACAATAAAAATATAAACAAGAGTTATTTGGGTTTATATATACATTTTAGTTCAGTTCATCAGATTAACAAAATTCAATATTTGGGTTTTCATTATATCATGGAATACAATGTATTTCTTAGCTACGAAAAAGAAATATTTCATTTCCTAAGGAACTGTAAAAGATAAATACATCAAAGCTACTCAATATTCCACCCATTTACTCTATATGTGGTAGTATCTTGAATATATTGAAGTTGAAGTGAAGTATTTGATCGTGATCCTTTGTGATTATTCATGTTCTATAAATTATAGAACAAAATACAGTACATTATTCAAGAAAAAAAGAAACTTTAAATCAAATACAAACCTATCATAGAGAATGTGGATCATGTACTTATGATTATGGGGTATTTTCAACTGAACTACAATTTGTAGCCATATTGATGAGGGAATTACCCAATGAATCAGTTGAATGACATCGAGTGTCTCTTGGAGTTCAGTCGACTCCCCCAGAAAAATAGTGTGGATGTGGTGCCCACTCTCTCTTAAGTATTGTATATTTTTTACTATGTTCTGATATGAATTCCTTGCCATATTGTAGACCGAATTAAAAGTGTCCTTTACGTTTATTGAGAAAAGGGAGAAAAGTTTTGGATCAATAAAATGGAGAATATAATAGGGGAAGTTATAAAATAGGGGTAGTTTTAAAATTTTATGATTCTGAAGCTCGTATTTCAATTGAGGAAAATAATGAACATGAGAGATGAGTTTATAATGCTAATAGATGACATGTGTGGTTTTAGAAGTGGTCTCACGGGATGATCATGGTTTATATATTGGTGTTAATATGGATTCCTTAGGTAGGTTCTAGAATGAAGTGATTAATCAATGAAATTTACATTCTACTCTTTTGTCTCATACAGATCTTGACTTGTGTGGGCTTAGAGTACATGTTAAAGAATTCGTTGATCACTATCTGGGGTTGTTGAATGGAAAGAGTTTTTCATGTGCATGAAATTTCAATAAGTTGGTTCTTGATGTTTAGATGTTTTTGGGAAAAAAACTCAATGGGAGATATTGTTGCAAAAAATCCCTCTTGACAGTTTTTTTGGGGTTATTGTGTTTGTTGATGATGATTTATATTTTCAAAAAATATTGTTTTTCTATGTAGGCATGAAGATGTATGTGTATTGGGAGAACATTAATAATAATAAGATCTTCCATGAATATTATGAAGTATGATGTGGAGCATGAATGTAATAAAGGATCATGCATGGTGTGAATGTTATAAAGGATCATATGGAATTCATTAGTTCCTATAGATCATGTGAAAGCAAGTAAGTCATATAGGATCACTAATAGTGTGTTTTTTAGACAAGGTGGATTTTTATTATTTTCAATAAAAAAACCAATGTTGATTATTTAATGAAATATCGCAATCCACATGAGTATAAGATGATCTCATTATGAGATAAGGAAATGAACATGATGACAGAGAAAGACTGTGAAGGGATCTAATGAAGAGATCACTTGATCAACAAGAGGACAACGTATGATTGTTAAAGGATCTTCTGAAGGAGTCATACAAACCACATGAAGGGATAAAGGATGGAAATAATATAAACATATCGTGGTTGATTGAAATTAAATTTACAAATATTTTTCAATGGCTCTTGTGATGCAAGTATGCGAAGTGTTGTAAGACAATGTCACTGACTGTATCATTATCATTGGATCGCATGATGGGATCATGTGAAGTGCTTGAAGATAATGTCACTAACCATCACATGACTATCAATGGATCTCGTTATGGGGTCACATGATGTTCTTGGAACATGTGGTAGGTTGTCACATGAATATATTTTGTCATATGATAGGTGATCATGTGAAGCACTTTTGATATGCATCATGTCATGTATGTCTATCATTAATGGTCTAACTAATCCTATGAAGCACATGTGTCTGATTATGGAGGTGGTTTAATGGATGTATAACCATCATTTTCAGAGTTAAAGTGGTGGATATGTAACTAGAAAACCCATTTACACTTCCTTAAGAGTTTGTGTTTTTTATTAACCTGATGAAAACCATGGAGGAGAGGTTTAGCAGGAAGATGATGGGATTACTAGATTGAACTAATGTAATCTTTCTGTGTATGCGGAATAAGGACCTACACTAGAGTCTCACAATCCACATAAATAGAACAAAGTTTCATAATCCACATAATCAATATAAGTATATAGTAATGAGATCTTGTGAAGTGAAGTATGTGTTGGGTGATTCATGATTGGAAAGACCAGTTTGTATCACATGATCTGTATGACCAAAATAGGGTCTTGTTCTAGAGTCAAGAAATCAATGTGGTTAAAATAGAGACTCTCTAAGGGGTCTTACTAAGGGGTATTACACATGGGTTACATGAAAAGACTTATGCAGAGGTGGTTTTCATCTATCTAATGAAAGATGAGAATAAAAATACACATAAGTATTGATCAACTCATAACTAATTGTTATAAATTTCTACCAAAGGATTATGTGTATTCACTTCGGTAGTGGGATAGAAGTGATGTTTTACATTTTTAATGTTTATAAACTAAGAGGGAAAATGAGTCTTCTTCAAACCTTGTAAATGTAGAAAACTTTAGTGAATTTTTTATATGATGTGAGTTTTTCTTATCATGAAAGCCCAAATGAAGAAATTTATCACCTAAATAAATGAAATATAGCAGTTCTTATATTTTCTCTCAAGGAGGTTAAATTTTGAGTTTCAAAACTATCACTTTTATTTTGTTTGTTTTCTCAAGAAGAAAAAATTGGGGATTTGATTAAATGTTATAATACATAATATAAATATAAACAAAAGTGTAAGATAATTCAAGAGAAAGTCCAAACATTTATTGGAAATAGAAAGTGTTTGAAATCATAATTAAAACAGTATTTGTGGATATGCTAAAACTATTCAGACACTCTCGTCTTCCTTGTTTAATCAAATTTCCCAATTTAATTACACAATTCATCCATGGAAACCTCTATATAAACACACTAGTTTTCATGGATATCATATCAATTCCTTAATGTTACTTTAACCATACTATAGGAGTGATTTTGTTACTTGAATACCTCCATGCAATGATCCTTAATTGAAATCACTATGCTCAACGGCACGAAAATGCTGAATAAATTGAAATAGTTAAATAATTTATTTTACATAATCTATTGGAAAAACATACAAAAAACTAGTTAAAATTTATTCAATAAATTAAAAAACACTTTAATTAAAAAATATATGTACAATTGAAATTTAAAATAGATTATACATGAAGATCACAACTCGAAATAGAGTATTTGTAGGTTGTTGTCATCCACAACCAATTTTTAATTCACCTCACATCACTGGATCATCCCCCATCTTCTCCATTCAAGTATGGATAAAAAAATATTCATCAATATCTTTATCTCAACCTTTATCTATAATATCTCAATCCAGCCTCCCTTTGAATGATGAGGATATGGAAATACAAAGGGGGGAGGGCTGGAAACTCTATTATCCAGAATCAATTTCCACAATGTTTTTTCATTTTTATCCACCTTTCCTGCCAAATATAAATTTGGAAGATTCTAAAAAGGGGTTCATATTTAAATTACCTATCTACCCTCCAATTTTCATATGATGTGGACATGTAGTTAAAATGTTATTAATTAATTATTGAAGATATCTTTTTATGCTTGAGGGAACTCTTTATATTACATCTCTTTAACTCATTTATAGTCTTCAATAATTATCTAATTTTCCAATTATGATCATAATTCAAGTGATAAATTGAGTCTTATGTCATCTCAATGTGGAATAATCTCATTTGGAGTCATGTAGATCGAGTTATGTTCCATTGAATGAAGAGGGTCACATCATATCATCCAAAAACCATTTTATAATGAATGATTTTTAGCCCTCTAGAAGGTCGAATAAACTATTGGCCCAGTTTCAAAATATCCCTACTATGACCATAAAAATCCTAAAAATAGAATAGCTCGATTTTGATCAATATAGAATAATATATACCTGAAATACTGAAGCTATTGAAAATAGTTAAAATTCCAAAAATGAATAATTTTCAGTTTCGAGCTCAAAACATCCCTGAAATCCAAAAACAATTACTATTCATCTCAAAATGTAAACTTTTGGGGGTCAAAGTAATTGAAATATACATGAAAATACTATAAATATTATCTTTATTAGTAAATCATCATATTACCATTTTATGATTCATAGATGTAGCCATGTGATGGTAAACTAAGTGAAATTGATGTCCCTATAGAAGTTTTAATATTTTTTATTATATTGTATGGGAATTAAAGAGAATATTGTTTTGTTAAATGATGAAATATGAACCAAATTTATATGTTTTTTAATAATTCATACCCTCATTCACCCCCGTCTCAGGATATTTAACCCATTATGGCTAGTAGTTACCTTAATACAACCTTTAACCACCCTTACAAATGCTTTTGTATTTGATGAATACCTATAATTAGTTAACTTTATAAAAAATTCTTACCCTTAAACAAGTATAAAAACACACTAGTTCCCTTAAGTAGAATCACTAATACCCTTATGTGGACACACAATAACCCTTATACAAACACCAATTACCTTTACACATGGGAATGTACATTTACTTAGTGCATAAGAATTCACGGATAATATTACATACCTCTATGTCTACCTTTTTGTATTCCATAGAAAGTCACAGCTACCCTTACTCCACTCCATATATACAATTACATGAGACGATACCTTTTCATAATGTTCCAATTACCTTTACATAGGCATTTAATTCACTTATGTAGCATCAATTACCTATATATGAGCAAGGTGATACAACTTGTACTAACCCGAACATTTATAAAAAAATTCCATTTGTGATTGAAT
Source organism: Viscum album (assembly GCA_963277665.1). Classification (NCBI taxonomy): domain Eukaryota; kingdom Viridiplantae; phylum Streptophyta; class Magnoliopsida; order Santalales; family Viscaceae; genus Viscum; species Viscum album. The sequence continues at coordinate 530,159,815 of OY728150.1, forward strand.
TAAATTTCTTATTATGGTTAAAGAAAACTCATGCACTTATTTTTATTATTATATAATAACATATTTAAAATACTATTAAGCATCAAAATCATTGATTGAATAGTTTTAGAATAGAGATCATCTGATTAGTATAAATAAAAGTTCATAATAAATCCAATTGACATAGAAAAAACAAGTTGTGTCCCTAAATAGTAGGATCATAGCTAGTGAATCCCATTTATTAGAGCATCCAAGGGATATAGAATCACTATGATTTTTGGTTGACTAATACTAATACAAAATCCAACAACTAAATCATGATCAAAACCATTTACATGATAATTTCAACCTCATTGAGATCATGGACCAAACCATGTACACTGAAACACTCCATGAGAATCTCACTGTCATGCAGCTTACCCTCTGGGTGTGTTCTAGTGTAATAAATAACTATTTATTGATTCCAAAATAATATTTATATGAATATTTTATTTTCTATAGAATAATGGTTATATTTATTTATTACTATTTTTGATATATAAGTTATTTTTATTTCGATATGATTGAAGACAAATTGTATTTTTTTTGTAACATGATATTTCAATTAAGGCATACCTTTTTGAATAATTAATGAATTTTAAATAATAATTTTATAAAATAATAAAATTAAAATATTTTATTAAAAATAAATGCTACTATAATTTTTATCAAGTCAAATGTGGTTTTCATAAGGGTTTGAAAACTATTATTGTTAAAAAAACATATATTTTCTCAATAAATGTCAATTATTGTTTTAAAAGTGAAAATGAGAATTTTTTGAATTTTTTTTATAAAATAAATATTAATTTTTTAATTTACATGTTTAATTTATCCAATAGATAATTTTTCATAATTTTCTATGACAATCTAATTTTTGGGTAAAAATTAAATACGATCTAAATATATAGTGGTTATTATGACATCATCCGACCAAAATGTGATGTAATAAAATATATAAATGGAATACATGAACAAATATTTGTTTACTGTTTAAATAATATGATTTTTAGATTATTTGATTAATTTTATAAATCCCTTATTAATCCTCCAAAACCTATATTATATTTTATGAGTTTTCAATCAATATTTTTTAATAATAACTCACTTCCACATCACCAAGGGTAATTTTTTATTGGTTTCATACATTTTACTTATAAAATAATTAAACCACTGTTATTTTAAAGAACCCATGGTAAAAACTCATATATGTTTTTTTGTGTTTTGATTACATTATTATATAGAGTCCAAAAGCTATGTTGGGGAAATATTAAATAACTCCCCTCTATTTTCCAAAATAAACCCAAAAAATATCCCATTTATCTTCAATAAGAAAACTCAAATAAGATAAATACTCTAACCTCCCATCATAATAATTCCCATGGGTTCCCAAAAAATCTCAGTAATATCACACCAAGATTTTGGAAGCACCCTATCAAGATAAGGTATTCTCCTCTCTTCTTTTCCAATCAAGTACCTTCTTTGTAATTAGCCCTTTGAATATTAATTGGTTATGTTTTCATGATATTATAAATCCCTCTGAATATAAAAATAATTTATGAACAATGTTATATCATTTATCCCCTCTCAATATAGCATTTACCTAAGTCATTACTATGCAAAAATTTAGGAAGGGGACATGTCCTTCTCCTCTTTATTCAAGATAATTATTTATATAATGCACTTGTTATTGCAGTTCCTATTAATGGGAGATGATCTTCAACATACATATTAAAGAAATTATGATATAAAAGAGATTATATACCCCTTTCACCATCATTAATACCTCCCATGATTCATTATGTAAAACTGTTATGTTGCCAAAACTATCCAGTTCTTTTTCTATGCTATGTTTTTTATTAAAAAAACCCTCCTTATTTTATGGATTTTAAATACCAAATGTTCATGTTGGATTATATTATTACATATAACTTATACTATAATTTCATTAATTCCAATTCATTAGAGGCCACTTTATCTCTCATTAAACTATTTAATAAATCTATAAGTACTGTCATTATGCTTCATAAATTTCCCTCAGATTATCCATGCCAAATATTTGTGTAGAGTATACTCATAGTTTTTTTCACTCAAGGGTATTCACCTATTTGTACCTACACATAATTTATTTGGTACTTCTATTTGTGTAACTATTAATTATTAATCATGGGATTTAATGTGATTAAATATTTTCTTATTTTATATGTTATATATGGCATAGTAATGCATGTATATTATTGGATTATGATGGGTGCACTCTAATACATTGGATAAGGTTTCAGTCAAATGAGATGTCATGATGGTGCATCAGAGGATATCCTAAGAATATTATGGTTTTACTTCTTGGTGGTTAACCTTGAATTATTATTATGTGGTTATGTGTAAACTTCATTCAATGTTCTCATTTTTCCATTATTATATTAGGATATATTAGGCATAATTTTTCATGTTTATAATTCTTAGACATTTTATGTCCCTTTGAAATTTTTATTTTCAAACATGTTATGCTATTTTCATCCCCTTACGAAGAATTATAGCTCGCCCCTTTCTTATGAATGTCCCTAGGTTATCCCATACAGTTTGAAGAATGATGGAATATTATGAGAATGTTAAGGACAGTTTCAATAATGTCGATTTACCCCATGTTTATGTTTTTATGTAATGGAAATAACTAGCCAAATACACAATACTTCCCAATATTCTGTATTGTATTAAATTTTTTATTATTTAATAAATCATGAATAAAGGTTTAATAAAGAAAATGGTTTTCATATTTGTTATCTTAAGAAAGTTTAGTTATTTTTGGGATGAGGATTAGAAAACATTAGAGAAATATTTACAGATAGAACTGTACATAATGATAAATCCTGGTATTTTGGTAAATTATATAGTATGTGGTTTACAGGAAAATTAATTCCTGTCTAGATATTGTATGTTGATGTGGCTAATGCATAAATTTATATAGTTGCAACACACAAAAGAAACATATTGACTATACTCAATTGGGAAATGGTGCCTGAAAATGGGCCTTGCTGCACACGTAGGTCGAAAATCTTGCGGGATATTCATTGGTAAATTTATAAGATCGTTATGAACCAATATTAATGGGGGAAATGCCCATAAGAATCTATGTTAGGGAATAGATCATGGATAAAATTCATTAAATCCTAGAAACTCATAAGTGAAGGAAATAAACGTCACTTATAAATTGTCCATTTAATGTTATTGAATTCATATTTATGTTTTTTATATTTTAAAAATACTCATCATTAATTTCCCCCTTATTTTATTCTATGGTAATAATTAGGAGGAACCGAGTAAATGACACATGTAAAGGATAATGTAAGGATTTCCTAACTGAGTAACCCAATATAGTGTTATAATAAATCAAGGCCTTTATATTATAATCTCTTAGTTAAATAATGTTTTTAATAGAACCCTATATCATTAGGTATTCCCAAATCACTTTAATAAAGAAATAGATGTAATTTAAACAGTTATGTTACAAAGGCCTTTGACATTCAATGGACCAATTAATCCCTTAATCATTGAAAAATGGATTAACTCTATTAAAAAGATATGCTATCTCCTTTAATGTTTTGATAAAGATAAGGTTATATTGGTTATTTTCATATGGGGGGAAAAGTTTATTAGTGATGGAAATTGATCCATAATAAGAAGATGGATAAAGAGATAAAATTTATGGGGTGGAAGGAATTTCTTAAGTTGTTTTTAAAAAAAATACTTTTCATGCACTCTCTGAATTAAAATGTTTAGAAATCTACTTTCTATGGATAAAAAAATTAATCTACTATGTTGTATGAGGAAAACATCACAAGACAGTCATGATACACCTCTAACTATATCCATTACTCCCAAATTTAATGTTTTCCGCTTCTTTGGTGGGATACAACTGAGTCCATGAAAACAAATAGTGATTCAGGACATTGACATGTACGAAAAAAACTTTTGATGTGCCATAAAAGTTGAAATAACTTTTGGTGAATATGAATGGTTCTATGGGGATAAGAATCATATTTTGATGTTTAATTCTTGTGGGGTGATAGAGAAATATAACAGTGGTAATAAATTTTAACATTTCACATGTCAAAAGTGTGGAAAAAGAACTCGATAAATTCACTAATGGGGATGAGGAATTCATTTAGGTGTGTAAAGGAATGGATCCTTTCTAGTTACTACTGATAGGGGAAAACCACGTATTTAATGGAAGAGATGAATGCTTCATTCATCCCTCAACCTATTTTCCAATATTTTGATTTTAAGGAGCAAGGACACTATGAAAACAACTACCCTAATCTAAGGGTTTTTCAAGGACAATAAATATTAACAACCTCCAAGGTTTCAAGGGATGGAATATTTCATAAAAACGATTTAGGTGGATCTAGAAAATGGTTTTTTATAGGTAAGATGTTTATTCATTCAATAATAATGAACATAATTTTTTATATTGATTATATTAATTCATTCATTTTAAACAAGTTTAGTGTAACTTATCAAACACCACCACATTTCATTGATTTAGAACTGTTATTGAAAATGGGAAATGTGGGAAATTATTGCATCCCAAGTATATAACTCCTACTGAATAAAATTTTGTGGGATTATCTTCACTATGAACCTTGTGATACTCTATTTAGTGGGATTTAATGAAACTTTAGGTATGTATTAGATTTCATTATATAGAGCCAAAATAAATTTATGTTAGAAGGAAATAAATCTATGTATCATGAATTGACCACCTATTATATAAATGTGAAAGGAGGAGTATAAATCTTCTGTTGCATAAACATCACAAGAATGGATATTATTTCCCTATGAGCAAGCATATCTTACTAAAATTGATGACTCTAATGAAAATATCATCAATGAATACATGCCCATTGTGAGGGAATATGATGATTTGTTTTATAAACAATTTCATGATCTATCCCCTAGTCAAGATGAAAAATTGTCAACAAAACATATATAAAGGTCTTTTACAATATCCAAGACTCGATATAGAATGGATGCTATAGAACTTGAGGATCTAATGTATAAACTATAAAATAATATGGATAAAGAGTTCATATGTAAACCATTCCTCTTCACCATGAAGAAGGATGTGTCAACATTCCTTTGAATTGATTTCCATGAGATCAAAAATATTATGAGAAAGAACAATTATCCTCTTCCATGAATATATAACTTGTATGATCGGTTATCTAGAGCCAAATGCATCTCCAAGGTTGATATTTGGTTGGGGTGTTATCAAGTAAGGTATAAGAATGGGGATATCCTCAAGACTTATTTTCATATTGGGTATAGAAACTTTGAGTTTATAGTACTACAATTCCAACTCACTAATGCATCAGAAATATTCATGGACATGATGAATGTATTATTTAGGGATTTCCTGAAAAACAATTGTGGTAGTATTTATAGAAAATATTCTAATATAATCCCAAACAAAGGAGGAGCATTAGTAGCATCTAAAAACTATGATAAATACATTATTAAAGGATAGTCATTCTGAAAATACAAAAAAATGTAAATTCTAGTTGATGAAATTCTCATTATTGGAGAATTTTATAACAAGTAATGTGATATCTATAGACCCTTCAAATATTGAATGAATTTAAGTATGGATGGATCCAATGGCTATAATATGAATTCATTGTCTTATTGGGATATCTAGGTACTAATATTTATTTGTGAAAAATTTATCATGATTTCAAAACCTTCTAACTAAGAAAACTCTTAATGGAGTGATGATTTTCTATAATAATGACTTTAAACAGAGCTCCATGGAGTTGAAAAATAGGCAGATCACTACACCAAAACACATGATACCCAAAAGTAGGGAATTTTTCTTAATATTCATTGTAGCTTCAAATAAAGTCTTGGGTTGTGTACTAATATCGAATAAAAAATTGATAGACTACGTTTCAAGGAAATTGAATTTTTTTTCAATAAAACTGTCGAACTCATGATCTAGAGGTACCAATAGTAAAATTCATGTTAAAAATATTGAATCATTGTTACATTTTCGAACTTTTTGAAGTATATATGGATCATATGATCCTAAAGCATATATTCTCTTGTAAATAGGTGAATATGCACCAAAAAAGGTGTATAAGGATGATCAAAGACTATGACTACTCAATCCACTACCCTCCTATGAGAGAAAATGAATTTGTAGATTCTATAATTTGAAATGATATAGTAATTTTATCATTCATGATAATTGAGATGCATATGATCTTCAAAGACTTGAAAAGTATGTACATGGGAATCCTAAAGGAATGAACCCCATCAACCATGACACAAATTATTAATTAGAAATCACTTATATTGAAGGTATTGGATGCTCAAAGGGACAATGTGTAAATTTAAAAGAAGGTGGAAACTATGATAAAATGGAAATCATAGGAGTTCAAGATTAATGATATAAAAGTTTTAAGGTTTTGGTCATAACTATTTGTAACATAAAATCCTAAGTAAAATAATGAGATTTTGGATAATTCACATAGGAAATCCATTATTATCCATCCAGGGTGCACAAAGATGTATCGAGATATCTGAGAGAACTAATGGTGGGACAATATAAAGAAGGAGATCATGTAATAGACATCAAGGTGTCTTGTATGTCATCATGTGAAGGCTAGAAGGAAAAATCCAAGGGTATGATGCAACCAATACAAATACCTTTATAAAAATATGAAAACATATCCATGGACGTTTTCTCTTGTATTATGAAGATCTAAAGAATAAATAATGATATATGGGTTGTTTTGGATCATATTTAAATAACCACTCACTTCATTGAAATATAATAGTACTTCTCACTTCATCAAATGACAAGGATATACATTACATAAGGGGTGAGTCTACATGGAACAACACTATCAATTATATCTTATCAAGATCTAAGATATACCTCCAATTTATAAAAGACTATCAAACATTCTCTAATTGCTAATTTAAACTTCAACATGGAATATAACCCTAAAAATGATGGCCCATCTAAGCAGACTATCTGGAAACTTGTGTGCATGTTGATATCATACTGAATAGACATCAAAAGGAGTATGAGATCAATATCTTCCTCCAGTCTATTTATCAGATAATAATAGTTTCCAATCAAGAATCTAAATGATATCTGTAAAAAAACATAATGGAGATAGGTTCAAAACACATTCATTATGTGACGAAGTTGGTAAACGTAAACTGTTGGGTCCTAAAATGGTTGAATAAATGATGGAAAAGGTTTGGACTACTCAGTAGCACATTTGGGCTTCTTAGATTCGACAGAAGATCTATGCTAACAATCATCGATGAGACCATAAATTTAAGGTTGGATATAGGTATTCCTCCACATATATCCATGGAATAAATTCATGATATTCAGGAAAAGGGTAAATCATAGTGTAAGACACATCAGTCCCACTGAGATATTTGATCATAATAGATCAGCGTCCATTCGAGTAGCACTTCCAACTAACATACATCAAGTTCAAGATGAATTCCATGTGTCCCTATTAAGGAGGTATCTACCAGACCCCACACATGTTCTAAATCCATAGGTGGTACTATTGGAGAATAATATTTCATATTAAGAATAGCTAGTGAATATCATATATTATAAAGAACTATTTCTATGGAATAGGATAATAAACCTAGTCAAGGTTAAATAAAGAAAACACTACTTCAAATAAACAATGAGGTTCTTAGAGGAGGTGATTAAATAAAATTACCATCATCTATTTTATTGTGTGAAATTCAATTTTTTTTTAAAATTTCCTAATGTGGGAAGATTTTGATTACATGAACATTTAGAAACCAAATTCCCATTATGGTTGAATTAAATTCCCTATTAAGGTTATAGAAAACACAGGAACTTCTTTGGTTTTATTATATCCTATGGTTTTTATAATATCATCAAGCATCATAAAAATTGATAAAATATCCATTTAACAGTCATCATATGATTAATATAAATATAGGGTGATGGTAGATCCAATTGACACAAATAAAGGAAGAAATTGCCTCAACTAGTAGGATCACTGCCAGTGAATTAAATTTTTGAGATCTTTTGAGGGATATAATATCACATAGTTTTTTCTTTGACCAATCCCTATAAGATATCCAACAACTAAAGCATGAAAAACCCATTTACAGTTGAAGTATGAGACCATCAAAATCACATCCCAAACCTTGTATGTTGAACCAGCCAATGAAAATATCACTATCGCACACCTTACCCATAGGCTGTTTAATAGTTTAATAAATTGTTATGTATGAAGACTCTAATAATATTAATATTTATATTTTTTCAATATAATTATAGTTTTTTTTTCTGTTTTTACTTTATAAATATTTTTTTCGATATGATAAAAAAATTTGTATTTTTGTACAAAATATAATTTAAATTAAGACATTTATTTTTTATAAATTATTAAATTTTAAATTATAATTATAAATAATAATAAAATTAAATATTTTTTATAAATATTAATGATAATATGATTTTTAAGAAGTAAAATTTAATTTTATACGGTTGTAAAAAAATGTTGTTGTCAAAAACCCGTCATTTCTAAATAAATGTTGATTCTTGTTTTAAAAATAAAAATACTAATATTTAGAAAATTATTTTTACAAAATATATACTATTTTTGGAATCATAACTTCTATATTATCTAATATTTATTTTTTCATTATTTTCTAATAAATTCTATTGTTTGGTAAAAATTAAATACGATATAAATATACAATGTATATTATGATATCATAATGACAAAAAAGTTATGTAATAAATTATATAGAGGGTATCCATGAGTGAATATATTATTCCCCTTTAACAAAATTTTATTTTGAGGTTACTTTATTAATTTTATAAGACCTTTTTTTATCATGCAAAACCTATATTATATTTAATGGTTTTTAAATATATTCTTTATAAGAATTACTCACTTCCACATAAAAATGGTTAATACATTATTTATTACCTCAATTTTCCATATAAAATAATTAAAAACACTCCCCTTTTCTAGAAAGACATTTTGAAAACAATGGTACGATTTTCAATTTTGATTAATTTATTTTGTAGAGTCCAAAACCTTGGTTTTGGGAAATAATAAGGCACTCTCCTCTCTTTTCCTATATAAACCGACATGATATCACATTTCTCTTCTCTTAAAAATCATGGGGAATCCTTACTATTACCTAAAATCTCTATATTCATTCCATGGATTCATCATTCTCTCAAGAATCTACTCCCCTATTTTTTAAATCACCCTCTAAAGTTAAGGGATTACCCTCTCTCTATTTATATTCATGCACCTTATTTGTAATTAACCCTTTGAATCTAAATTGGTTATGGTTTAATGACATTATAAATATCCCTATATTGTCCTATTTATTTCCTAACAATGATATATCATTTATCCCATTTTATTATAGTATTTTTCTAAGCTGTTACTATGTTGAAATTTAGTCAGGGATCCTCTCTTTCTCAACTTTATTCAAGCACCTCATTTATGAAATGCACTTTTTCTAAAATTATGATATTTTTAATATTCTATTACACACCCATATTATTGAAATTATTATTTACAAGTGATGATTTACCCATTTGACTCGCACGAATCTCCCATGATTCATTAGTTACCCCTGTAACACATTCAAAATTTTACTTCTATTTTTCCATGCCATGTTTTTATTCAAGAACCCATATTGTACTATTCCATTTAAATGAAAAAAATTCATGTTTTATTATTTTCTTAAATTTAAACCATAATATTATTTAATACATACATGTGATTATATAACCCTTTATCTCTAATTAAACCAATTGATGAATCTTTAATTGCTATTGTTATGAAGCTGAAATTTCACTCTGATTCTCCATGACAAACAATTATAATGTGTATACATGTATCCATTTCCACTCGAGGGTATTTATCTAGTTGTACATATACCTAATATTAGAGGAACTTCCATGTATGTAACCCAAAATTCTTGATCATGGGATTAAATGTGATGAAATATGCTCTTATGTTATATAATTTATATGGCACACATATGCATGTATGTGATACTATTTTGATGTGTGTTTCCAAATAGAGTTCCATTAAATTTTTTAGTATTTTAGTCACATGAGATCCCATATATAGCGTATAAGATGTTATCTTGAAACACTTTATGTTATGATGTCTTGGTTTTTAACCATGACTAATGCTTATAGTTTCAAGTTTTAATTTGTTTCCAAATTCAAGTTTAGCCTTTATGTTATAATGCTATATCAAGCCTCATTATTCATGTTTATGATTCTCATACATTTTATATCACATTGAAATTCTTATTCTCTACCAAAAAATATGTCATTCAGGTTATGATTTTTTAACCCCTTACAGGTTTGTATATCACACCTCGTTCTTATGATTGTCTATAGGTTATATAATGTAGTTTTAAGAATGTTGGAATACGATGATCATGTTTGTAAAAACCCGGATCTCCTTTTCTGGTTTGAATCTTGTTTTCTGGTGTTTTGGAGAAAAAGTGGAGTTTCTAGAAATTTTAGGAATACACATCATGTACTTATAAGCACATGTTGTGTACTCAGTTTTTGCGGGTAGCCATGTGATGGCCATGAAATAGCCAAGCACGTGGCCTTGTGGGGTGACCTGGACACCACTTTAAGTGGATATCATTAAAGGAAATTACACATCATTTACTTTTAAAATAAACGTTTTGTAATTAATTTTTATTTCATTAACTAGACCTGGGTCGCATCTAATCAACAGAACCTCCTCCTTCTCAACTAGTATCATATAAGAGCATCCGTGTAGCGCAAATCTTCTTTGAGCCCCCGAATCGTTGTCCATTCTCTGAATTGACTGTTGTCGATTTCATTAGAATATCCACAGTAAGATCTTGCTTCTTCTAGAGCCTCATTCCCTGATTTCTCCTCTTTCACAAGAAATCCTCAGTTGAACGTTTTTAGCATTTTTTAAGATGTGCGATGTTCAAGGGAGATTCAAGGAATGAGTTTCACGTATAGAGTTCATACAATGCCGAGGTACGTGGTCTGTGCCTTTCCATATATATTATTTGAGTTATATAAGAAAAAGTTAACAATACCCTCATTTGGGGTATTGTGTGTTTAAGGATTTTAACCTTGTAAATGCCTATTATGCCTTTTATGTTTGAATAGAAGTTGTTTGAGTGTGAATAGGGTTAATTTCCATGATATGGATGTGTTTTCCCAAGCTTGTTTGATTTTTACCATTTTTTATAGCCTTTCCAATTAGGCTATATGATTTCCATTGATAGTGTTATTAGGATGGAGTGATTATTTTTCTGATATGTTGTGCCATTCCTTATAGTTTTTTAACCAAATAGTACTTTGAGGTTTACATTTTCTTCTAATTATTGTTTTTTTATGATTTATTTACACGGGGCTATGGGGACCTGGTGTAGTGAGACCATAGGGTAAATTGATGCTGATGGATTTCCTAGAGAGTCTGTGATATTTATCATGCTACTAGACCATAAGGGAGATTGACTTTCAGTGCTCCCTCAGATAGTCTATAGATACATTATAAGACCACAGGAGGAATTGATGTTGAGAGCTTCCTCAGAGTATTTGTAGTTTACAATTAAAAGGAATATAGGGGGAATTGATGGTGAGTGCTTCCTCATAGAGTCGTTGATTACACAAGAATATAAGGGGAATTGAATGTGAGTTCTTCCTCCGAGAGTCTTTGTTGTATCCTTCTTGTAATTTGAACTAGAGCGATTAAGTTGTGAGAACTACATAGATGGTTAGTTGAGATTGTTGGCTAAACTAGAGGGGACAGGTTGTGAGAACATTCCTAGAGGGTTGCTTGTTTTTTTTGTGTTTTTTTTGATTATGTTGTTAAATGTAAATGATGAAATGTAAACTTTAGGTTTGTTTACTTTTGAGAACTTCCATGTTTACTGCTTTATTTTTCTTATTTCCTGTTATATATATAATTATTGACTGTTAGGCATAGATATTTGGTTAGTTGCCTACTAGGAATTTTCTCACACCCTGTTTGGGTCATGATTTTGGGCCCAAACAAATTATATTTCTAGAGGTATAAATAATGGAAAGCTCCATTCTACTTTAGGTACATGATTGTTGTGGATTTAGAGAGCATGGGATCAAGCTGAGGCTTTCGATGCTACTGGAGTTATTTTTCTTCATTGTACTTTGTTTTCGTACTGTATTCTAGAATTGTGACTTGTTTGGAATATTTCCGAGTTGTATATATCATGCATCATTTATTTATGTGATCCAGTTACGGATTTCTTCAGTCTTCCTTTGTTTATTATTTTATGGTTTTATTACTTATTTTTCTATTGTGTCTATCTATTTCTGTTTTATTACTATTCCAATAAGGGCATATTTTCCCCACTATCACACCTAAGGTCCTCACTGCTAGTCAGATGCCTCTGGAATTTGGATATATACGCTTGAGGCCATGTGACCAACCGGGTATGTGCACCTTGGGGCGGCTTCCGGAACCGTGACATTCTAAAGTAGTATCAGGGGGATTTTTTTCTTCTTGACTTACTGTTGGAGACTATAGCTTGGGATAGTAAGGAATACGTACTTGGTAATAAGATGTGCCTGAGAGTAGCTAACCTGTGTATAGGGAAAAGAAAATTTACCTCGTATTTCAGGATTTTTCTGGTTTTGAAATTTTTACAGATGATTTGATTTCACCATTGGGTGATTCACAGGTGTTGTGCTATTATTGTTGATATTATTGAGGTTCTATTTCTATTTCAACCTGATTAGATAAGGGTATGCAATCACATGCATCATATAAGCACTTTCTAGATATCACATGTCATGCATTCTTGTCATGCCATTTCGGGTGCATTACAGATTGCCTGTTTTTGTGATAGATTATATGCTAGATATGAATGTTGTTGGGATATATTCCTTGATATAATACCTACTATTTGATAGGGTATTTAAATTTGTAGATTTACATTTGAATGAATGCCAAAATTGGGTTCTTGAGGTGTTATGCGCCTTCATGGACCAGAATTTGGTTGATCATTGCTTTGTTATGCTTGTTTATAAATTTTTTAATATTCCAAGATTTGATTCACAGGGAATGTGGGCCCTCAATGATTGGAATTTGGCACTTTAATGTTCATTTTAGTGTTTTATGGGTTCCATAGTAGTTTCTGAGGCTTACATTCTGGAAAATTCTAGAATACAGAGTGTGTAATGATAAATACACACCATGTTTCCTTCTATTCGGGAAGGTACTATTTTTCTTAAGTATGCACCATGTACTGTATATACACTCTGTGTAGTCTCTAGCCATGTAACTAGATATGTGGGTAGAGACACAGTGCTGGGAAATATTTGGTGGGACACTCTGTGTACAGGATGTACACGCCATGTTGTGTAGATGATGTGTCCACCTATGTGACTGACGACACAGATGGATAAAACATAGGTTATACACAGTATGTTAAGCTTGTACATGTCGTATAGTATAAAACTAGTATCATTCCAAGTAATGAACAACATGGGGAGGTGGAATCCTTCTAGTACACACCGTGTTTGGCATAAATATGCCATGTAGAGTTAGTCGTGTGCCCACTCATGTTACTAACAACACAGGCAGTTGAAACCTAAGCGGTATACGTCGTGTCTGGCACAAACACGTTGTGTAGTCTTGTTCTAGGAGAAATGTTTGGGTTATTCATGTAAAAGAACTTAGGCAGGGGAAATGAATAAACTACACAACGTGTCTTGGGAGAACACGCAGTGTGTATGGGATGTTACACGACCATTTTTGGCAGAAATACAAGCCCTCATTAAAGCTCAATGGAACATGCCGTATAAGGGTTATGACCACAGTGTGTCCATGTTTTGAAAAACTTGAATTATTTTCTTAAATTGTTACATTATTGCACTTATAAGTTTCATTACTTGATAAATCTTGATCCTAAGGTGTGCACTTGATCCTGCAGAGTCATGCCACCAAGACATCCTCCAGTTGTATGCTAGATACAAGGCTATGATCAAACCCTTGACATGGTTGATCAGGGACTACCAGTGAATCTTCATGTAGTTCTAGTCTTGGAACTAGCCTTCATTCTAGAAATAGTTTCTAACAAACAGATCTAAGAGGGATTTATGAGGTTCATGCAGATCTTCAAGGGAGCACCGCATCCAGACCCGTTAATGGCAGAATTGATGTGGTTCTTTCAGTAGTAGTATTCTCCCACTTCATCATGGGACGGAGGACCCCATGATGCAGAGTCATGACTAGAATCCATGATTATGATCTTCGAGCATCTAGAGATGCCTCCAGAAATGAGGGTCAATCTTGCTACGTATATGCATTGATATTCCGCCAAGAGATGGTGGGATGTGATCTCACAAGAAGGATGCCAATAGGTTATGACTTGGAAGGAGTTTCAGTGTACCTTCAATTATTACTTCTACCCATAGAATTTGGGGGCCGATCATGCCCGATAGTTCCTGAGACTGGAGCAGGGTACTCTTTCAGTTATGGATTATTCTTCTCATTTCACATAGCTGCTGCTCTTTACACCCTTTCTAGGGAGGGGTGAGTTATTTCTAGCAAGGATTTTTGAGGATGTTCTCAGGAAAGACATTTGAGCTTAGGTGAACATCTTCAGGTTGACTATTATATCTTCTATAGTCAACTAGGTGCTGATCACGGAGCACAAAATGAGGGATTCTAAAGCTGTGGGCTAGGTCAGTTCAACAACCAGAATTTGGGCTTCACCGTTTGAAAGTAGGAAGTGTCGTCGGGAGACTATATGAGGAAATCCGAGTAACTGAGTTACACCTTCAAGTATCTAGGTGGTATACTACCATTGTGGTAAGGTTAGGCATACAAGACCATATTGCCCGAGAGACACATTTAAGTGCCGATCAGGCAGCAATATAGGCTATCTCTAGTGATTTTGTTACTTCTTATCACCAGCAACCTGTGATCGGAGTTTCCATATGACTCCGAGTTTAGGGGCAGCACCACTAGTTTCTTAGGAATTTGTAAACTGGAGTTCTTCCAACCATTCAAGCCGAGGTGGAGGTCGTGGTTGTGGTAGTCAGTCATCCAAATTTCTGTTATTATACGGTAGATCAGCTCAGGGTGGTCAGGTCGGCTCATAGGGCCACGGTACAGGACATATTTTTGCAGTGGATCAGACCCAGAAGAAGCAGGATCTTGGCCCTTCTACATTTCAAGATACTATTCTAGTTGCCTCAGTTTTCACTTTTGCACTCTTAAATATAGGGGATTACTATAGAATCGTATATGTTTCTATTGTGGAGAACCTTGGGCTCTGTATATTTTCTTCTAATGGTTTCTTGATGCTACACACTATGTTGGGGACAAGAACAACTAGTGTGTGACAGTGCAAGGAATTCCCTCTTGAGGTTGGGGGGTGTCATTTCATGGGGGACCTATATTTATTAGAGATTATGTGCTATGATGTGATTATCAAAATGGTCTGGTTAGTTACCTTCTAGGAAATTGTTGACTACTATCGTCATAGGGTGAGTTTCACATAAATAGAGGGTGTATCGTTTCTTAATAAGGGAGAATTGGATATCCAGACAAGGAGAGACGGACCCGAGCATCATGGGTTTGGAGGAGTTACACCCCAAATTGCTAGTCTATATTTGGATGACCAGGGGACTTCAAAGTTGGAATTTCCTATAGTGATCGATCATTTCAAGGATGTCTTTCCAGAGGACTTTTCTGGTTTTCCTCTAGATTGAGAGGTGTACTTTTCTATTGAGCTCGTGCCAAGAGCGGCATTGGTTTCCATTCCTCTTTATCAGATGGATATGCAAGAGTTAAAAGAGCTCTAGAAGTAGATGGAGGAGTTACAGAAAAAGGGTTTCATATGACCTAGTACTTCTCATTGGGTTAGCCTATCTTTTTTGTGAAGAACGCGGATGGTACCCTCATAAATTGTGTGGATTATCAAAATTTGAACTAGTTAACGGTCAAGAATCAATATCCCTTGGTGAGGATTGATGATCTCATTGACCAACTTCAAGGAACCCGGGTGTTCTCGACGATTGGATTGAGATTTGGTTATCATCAGTTTCAGGTTAGACCATTGGATATACCTCATACTGCCTTTCAGAGCAGGTATTTTCTATATGATTATATGGTAATGTTGTTCGGTCTCATGGATGCGCCTGTAGTTTTCATGGCACATATCAACTGAATGATTCATCCATAACTAGATTCATTCATGATAACCTTCATGTATGATATCTTGGGGTACTCTCATACTCGACACGGCCATTCCACCCATCTTGAGATCATTTTGAGTACACTGAGAGAGCATCAGTTATATGCTAAGCTCTCAAAATGTCACTTTTGGATGGACAAAATTTACTTCTTGGGTTATGTTATCTCAGAGAAAAGAGTTTCAGTAGACCCAAAGAAAGTGAGATTAGTAGTTTCTTGGGAGCAGCTGAAGAATGTCTTTGATGTAAGAATTCTTCTAGGGATGGTTGTATACTACATGCATCTTATACATGACTTTTCACACCTAGAAGCGCCACTGACGGGCCTAACTAAGAATAGAGAAATGTACCCAAGGCCAGATTCTTGGGAGTCAGCCTTTCAAGAGATGAAAGGGAGGCAGACATCAGCAACGACACTAGTATTTCCAGATCCTAGAAAGAGATATATTGTGTATTGTGATGCATCAGGTATTCGACTTACCACATTTCTTATACAGAGGTAAGGAGTCATTGTCTATGGGTCTCGACAGTTGAGGCCACATGAATGAAATTACCCGATAGCTGATCTTGAGTTGGATTTAGCTGTTATTACCTTACACTATTAGTATATACTATCTGTTGGGAGAGCATTTTGTGGTTTTTGACAGATCACAAAAGTCTCAAATATATCTTCACTCAGCACGATCTGAATCTGAGATAGTGAAGGTGGGTTGAGTACCTTCAGTCCTTTTACTATAAACTTCCTTATATGACCAAGAATGGTAATGTTTTGTTTGATGTGTTGAGTAGGATGACTCAGATACAGGTAGTTCAAGAGGCCAGTAGTGAGTGGAATCTTATGGCTCTATTCTCTGAGATGCATTTGGAGTTGCACGACAAAATGGGGAAGACATTTCGTTCTTCTGTATATGTTACCTCTACTCTATGGGATTAGTGCAGATGAGGCCACATTCATATTCAGAAGTCCTAGTCTGACATGATAGTGTGTCAGGGGAGGACCCTATTCCTGGATAGACCATAAGGAAGGATGAGATCTTTCATTTTACTATACACGTATCAGTGTCAACATACATGCGCAAGGAGATGATGCGGGACATTCCTTAATCAGTTTGGGCAATTCATCCTGGTGTCAGTAGGATGTTTCAAGACCTGCACCATCAGTATTGGTGGCCATGTATGAAGAGAGATGTTTCATGTTTTTTCTGGAGGTGTTCCACCTGTTAGTAGGTGATTGCGGAGCATTAGCGACCAGTGAGGATTTTACAACAGTTACCCATTCCCAAGTGGAAGTGGAATGATGTCGTGATGGACTTTGTGAGAGGGTTACCGAGGTCGCCATGACGGAATGATGCAGTTTGGGTTGTCATCAATAGACTCACGAAGGTTTATCACTTCTTTCTGATCAAGGAGACATTTAGTTTTGTTGAGCTGGGAACATTGTACATCTGAGATATTGATTGTTTACAAGGGGTTCCACCTTCCATTGTTTCATACATGGATGTACATTTTACTTCTCGGGTCTATCAAAGAATATATCGGGCTTTGGGCATACAGGTACTTCTGAGTATGGCTTACCATCCCCAGACAGATTTCTAATATGAGCGTACTATATATTTGTTCGATGACATCCTTTGATCATGAATCCTAGATTTTATAGGTTCATCGGATAAGAACATACCTCTTGTGGAGGTTCCCTACAAAAATAGTTTTCAAGAAACTATTCATATGACACCTTCTGAAGATTTGTACAGTAGTCCAGGCTGATCACCCCTATGTTGGGTGGAAGTACGAGTGGTCACTATGCTGGGACCTAGTCTTCTCCAGGAGACCACAGAAAAGATAGAGTTGATTCAGAAAAGGAGGACTACTTCATAGTCACAAAAGAAGTCTTATGCTGATCGATGGAGACAACCTCTGGAGTTTGAGGTCGGAGTTCAGGTTTTTCTTGCATGTCACACTGAGTTTGGGACACAGGATGATTAGGAGACAGGGAAAGCCTTGGATGAGATACATTGGGCTGTTTGAGGTTTTGGAATGGGTCGGACCAGTTGCCTATCCGTTTCAGTTACCTTAGAGTTACCGGGATATGCACAACATCGTTCACATTTCTTAGCTACGACATTACTTCTTAGATCTGTCTGATGTCTTTTAACCCGGGGAGGTTGAGCTAGAGGTGGATGCATCATTCAAGTATCATCCTAGCCGGATTGTTGATTGTAATGAAAAGGTTATCCATTACTAGATTATTCCTCTGGTACAAGTGCTATGGCAGTATGGGTGAGTACAGGATGAGACTTGGTAGATGGAGGTCGATGTACGATCGCAGTGGCCGGAGCTTTTCAATAATTATTCTTCTACACCGCCTTCTTAGGGAAATTA
Organism: Viscum album; assembly: GCA_963277665.1. Classification (NCBI taxonomy): domain Eukaryota; kingdom Viridiplantae; phylum Streptophyta; class Magnoliopsida; order Santalales; family Viscaceae; genus Viscum; species Viscum album. Next base: position 530,178,500 of record OY728150.1, read on the forward strand.
GAGGTAGAATTTATTTAAAGGGTATGTTTTTTGAATATTCATCTTCTTTTCAATTTTGAATCCTGTTTTCTGGTGTTTTCGAGAAAAAAAGAGAGGTTTCTAGATATTTCAGGACTACACGTCGTGTACTTATAAGTACACACCATGTACCAAGTTTCCATGGGTAGCCATGTGCTGGACGAGTAATGGACAAGAACATGGTCATGTGGTGTGACCTGGATACTACTTCAAGAAGATCTAGGTAAAGGAAAGTACATTCTGTGTACTTTTTAAAGACATGTCATGTACTTTCTTTTTATTTCATTAAATGGACCTTGGTCGCGTCTAATCTACAGAACCTCCTCCTTCTTGACCTGTCTCATCCAGGAGTTTCCATACGGCACAAATATTCTCCAAGCCCCCAAATTTCCATCTATTATCTAAATCGACTATCCACGATTGTGTCAGAATCACCAAATTAAGCTCTTCCATCATCTAGAGCCTTGTTCCCTGATTTCTCCTCTTCCACAAGATTTCCACGATTGAACATTTTTTTTAGTTTGTGTTAATATAGGTCATTATAGGGAAATTCAAGGCCTAAGGTTCATTTATATTATTTGTATAACACTGAGGTAGCTTCTTGGTGCATTTTCGTAGATATTCTTTGAGTTATCTGTGAAAAATTTCCCAATAACCTCATTCACGGTATTGCATGTTAAAGGATTTTAATCCTGTTAATTTCTACAAAGACTTTAATGTTTGAATAGAATTTATTTTATTGTGAATAGAGTTAATTGTCATTCTATTGATGTGTTTGACCATGTTTGTTTGATTTTGACCCTTTAGTCTAGCCTTTCCAGTTATGCTATTTGTTTTCCATTAACAGTGTTGTTAGGATGGAGTGATTATTTATCTGATATGTTGTGCCATGCCTTTTATCCTTTTAGACAAGTAATACCATGAAAATTACATTGTATGATAATTATCATTTTTGTATGAATGCTTTACACAGATCTATGGGAACCAGGTGTAGTTAGACCATAGGGGAAATTGACATTGAGTGCATTCCCATAGTGTCGATAATATTTATCATGATTTGAGTCCATAGGGGGGATTGATGTTGAGTGCTCCCTTAGAGTGTCTATAGATACGTTACGAGACCACATGAGGAATTGGCATTGAGGGATTCTTCAGAGTGTCTGTAGGTTTCTAGTAAAAGGCTATAGGGGGAATTGATGGTGATTTATTCCTCCTAGAGTATTTGATTACACAATATTATAAGGGGAATTGATGGTGAGTGATTCTTCAGAGAGTCTTCGTTGTATCCTTTTTGTAATATGAAATAGAGGTGTAGGGCCATGAGAACGACCCATAGGATTACTTGAGATAGTTGGCTGAACCAGAGGGGATAGGCTATGAGAACATCCGTAGAGGGTTTCTTGTTTTTTTTGTGTTTGGTTGATAAATTTTGTAATGGTAAATGATGTAATGGAAACTGTAGTGTTGTTTACTTTTTAGTAATTTCTTGTTTACTACATCATTTTTCTTATTGCCTGCCATATATATATATATATTCCCTGACTGTTAGGTACAGATATTTGGGTGCTTGCCTGCTGGGACATGTCTCACACCCTTTTTAGGTCATACTTTTGGGCCCGAATATATTATATTATTTCACGTATAGATAAGGGAAAGCATCCTTCTACTTCAGGCGCTTGATTTTTGTGGAAATTGAGAGAATGGGACCTAGTTGAGGCTTGCAATGATGCTGGAGTTATTTTATTTCCGTGTAGTTTGGTTTAGTACTATATTCCATCATTGTGACTTTTTTGGATTCTTTTATAGACATATGTATCTGGCATCATTTATATATATTATCACGTTGTTTATTTCTTCAGTATTCTATTGTTTATTATTGTATGGTATTATTACTAATTTCTCTATTGTAATCTGTTTATTTCCACTGCGTTACTTTTCCAATGAGAAAATAGTTCCCCCACTATCACACCCAAGGCCCTTGCTTCTAGTCTATAACATCTGGCATTTGGGGAAATGCACTTGAGGCCATGTGACCAACCATGTATGTGCACATCTGGGTGATTTCTAGAACCGGGAAGATACAATGTTAAAGAAGTTTTAAAAAATGTTGTTGTACTCCTTGTTAAAGTTGTTATGTGATGTTCCTAATAACAAAAAGACACTATATTTATTAATCATATTTGTTGTATTAATTGTATTCTAATATAATAAATCATGAACAATATTTTAATAATGACTAGGGTTATAATTTTACTTAGGTGTCCTAATACTGTTAAATATCCCATGTTACCATTACATAGGTCATGAAATTCCAATATAAATTTATGTATGCGGGATTTACCCTTACATAGGTAATTTAATTCATCATGTTCCTTTAATTATGTTGAAAAAGTGTATCAATAATACCATAGGCCATTCATAATCAATCACGAGGGATTACACACTTCAAAAACCAACTGAAAATCTCAACATGAAATATAAAATCATCCCTTTCTTTTATTTTTAATTTAATTATAAATTGAAAAACTCATTTATCAAAAACTTTTACTAAAAATATAAATATTTTTCATGGAATTCATTCTTCTTAGAATCATTCTTCAAAAACCGTCAACGAATTCATCACATATCCTCATGTAAAATTTAATTATTTTTTCAAATAATTCCATAGATTCCTAATGAAAATATATATTTTATTAGTATTATTCTAAATTAAACTTCATAAATATAAAATAATATTGTATTGGCCTAGAAAAACTTCTTGGAATATATCTTCATATTCACCATAATTCTTTTTCATGTCATGTGGACATTTTTTTGAAACAAAATATAACTTCTAAAAAGTGGACTGAATAATATATCAATTTATATTTAATAGTAAATTCAAATATTAAAATTATTTTTCAATATGTGTCATTACATTTATTGAATTTTTTTTATCAAACCATCATTTCACTTTCTTTCCCACTTATTCAAGTGAAATTGAAAGTACTAGGGAAATATGTTTTCAATTTGTTCTTAGAAAAGTTACATCAACCATTTAACTCTAATTATACATGGTTCATTCTCAATGTTGAAGGAAAAATAGTATAATATAGAAAAAAAAATTTCCTTATGAAAATATAATGATACCGAATGAAATGATAACACACAATATCCTTCAATGTCTATAAAACTACATTACAATCTAAGAAAAATTCTAGATACCAGTTGAAATGCAATAATATCAACATGAAACTCCTTCACTAATTTCAATAGGAAATTAAAAAAATTCAAGTACAAATAGTTGGATTTTAAACCATCCATGACACTTCCTTCGATATATCTCTCTCATATTATTATCAAAAATCATCCCCCCTTATTTTGTAATTTTTTTATCAAAGACTATAGAGTTAAGAAAACATACCTTGTCAATAATATTCTCTTCATTCACTTTCTGGAGTGATCATTTTTGTAAGAGACAAATAATTTTGGAAGTTTCTTCTTTAATTACCTCCCCCTAAAAGGAAACTCTCCTTAACATATTCATAATGGTGAATATCTTCATGTTTTTATAATATAAATAATAATCCAAAATAGAGCTTCATGTGGAATTACATTGTTAGTCACTTCCAAATGATTATGAAGAATGATCTTCTTTAATGGATACACATTAGAATGCCAACTTTTGAGATTAGTACAATATGGTATCCTTTTATTTTTTATATCCACTATTATAAACAACTTATCCACTAATTATTGAGTTATTTTCCTTAGAACATGTTTTACATTCAATTTTGTGTACAATAAATAAATAAAATGAAAAAATATTAATGGAATAATGTGGGTACTGAATCTCATCATTTTATAAAACAATGTTGATATTTCTTTCTCAAAAATGTTACTGTATTTCATCTATTCATCATGCTTCCACACACAAACATCAATAATGATTAGTCTTAAGGCATCAAGGAGCTCATTATACCTTCCATTTATTTGTGTGTGATAGTTATTTTCTCTTTATCCATAATATCAAATTCATCACAGGATGTAATCATCATTATCTTAAGGTATTAATATTATATTGGAAAATTTATTAAACATCCTCATGAATTGTGTCCAGTTTTATTGCATCATTCATAGGGAACATATTATTTAAAAAAATTAACTTTTGTTGAAAATCTCTCATGAAATTAATATTATTCATGTAGAATCTTATTTTTACCTTTTTTACTGGACATGAATTTTTACTCTTTTTATTTTGTTCCTCTATCTAAATCCAGTGTATAAATCATAAAAATGAAATACTGAGAAATGGAAAATTTCATGATGTTTCTACATTGATTATCATGAGATTAATACTTCACATAATTATTATAAGGTGTTAAAATCCTATTGATAATATTAATGGACTAATTTTGGACCTCCACTATCTTGTGCATTGTGTCCAAGAAAGTCTTCTTAAGAATCTTTTTGGGTGTAACATATATTGAATCTTTCTTAAAATTTATACTCAAGGTTACGTATTCATTACATTGTGGTATTTTATTCCCATTATCCTTTGACACATGTTGAGATTTACATTCATATCTTTTTTGAACACCATATTTTCCAACATTGAACCTCAAATATTTATCATATTTTATATTCAATATGATGTTTAAATTTTCTAGCATAATCAACATACTATTTTTGGGTCTTCCTTTCCACCTATTCGGATCTTTATGGAGAACCAACTTCCACACTTTTTTCACCATAGAAATTTTGGTAAGATCTTCTTTATTTTTCATCTTCTATGTTTGTAAAAAAAATATTTATACATGTACCTTTTAAATAAACATATTTAAAAAAATTATTTCATTGAGATGTGGATGGTAGCTTGTTTTTCACAGCTACTTGAGAGAGACCATTAGGTGATTCAATGTTTCTTCCTATAAATTATAGAGGTATTTTGTCAGTAAAATCATCTAATGGAAAATATATAAAATATATACATACTAATTTGAATTTTAATTCCCAATATGAGGCTTTTCAAGATGTGACAATTCGACATCCAATTCAATAAATATCATATTCATAAAATTAATTTTTATCTTTACAAAATTACATCCATTTTTCATATTCCTTACTCATCTTCTCAAAAACCTCTTCATCCATAACATAGTATTCCTATAATATAGATCCAATATCCTTGATTCTCTGGGATTTAATATTAAATTGTGAAATCTTGACATAAATGTTGTTTTACAAAATTTTTTCTAATATATGGATATTCTTCTAAAATGTATTAGTGTCCCCATATTTCTCTTTTATGTTATTAATCCACTATTATTCACATTTTTAGTATCTTTCTTAAATATCCTCATAATCTACATTAACTACTATATTATTTATGGTGATATTTTAACATGTGAGGAGTAATTTTTTCATGATATTCTCCATCTATTCATACTCATCCTTAAGCAGAGTGATTTCATTTTTCAGGACTTCAAAAATCCCATAGATAGTATAAACAATATATTTTGGAGAATACTGCATCATATCTATTAACCGATCAATTAAAAAGTCAACTATCATTGTATCACTTCAACTAATGCTTGGATCATCATAAGGATAGTAAAAATATAAATTAGTTCATACCTAAATATCACTTGAATTCCTTGATCCCATTGAGTTAATAATGTTTTCCATATACTTGGTTATTGAAAAATGTATTTCTTCCTATACAGTAATTTATTATCTTACCTCATCACTACATAGAGGGAATAAAAATTCTTATTACACACTTGAAAAAGGGACATCATTATCACACTATCCTTATATTTTATTTTCATGTTAATAAATGTCTTAGAATAAACTGCTTTTATATTTGAAACTGAAATTATTTCATAAAAAATGAACTTTATTATAAGTTCAGGATAGAAATTAAAATATTTAAAAAGGAGCCTCAGGTTGGATAAACAACTTTTGGGGTGAATCAATTGTTTTTATTTTGACAAATTCTATTTTCAATTCAACATCTATGGCTGGTTGAAGAATATTTCTCTTATTCTATAGATTCTCATCTAACTTGTATGAAAAGATATAAAAACACTAAAAACGCACAATGATTTTTACAAGGTTCAGCCTCAATAAAAATTATGGATCCTTATCATAGTCATCATATTTTTTTATGTATTTCATTTTCACTATAATTTTTTTATTATAGGTGATGTTTAATTTTCACACATGTGTTGAGTGGGTGTCATTCACTATACTAATATAGTGTTATTCATACTTAAACCACCAGTTCATCAAAGAGATTTTTTATACCATCACTAAAAAATCGTCAAAGGCCTTTCCAACATTATTTGAGTAGTTCTTAGACTCGCACATTCATCTAATTTATAGATCTATTGTCCCTTTTCATCTTCAATGTTTAACTGACTAATCTTTTTTAATATTAATATATTTATCCTTTTTGAACTTTTTCTCTAAAAACATGACTGTACAAATGTTTTATTCATCAAATTTATTATCCACCTTCTTATTCCTATATAAATAGATGTAAAAATTAATTTATTTATTATTCATTTCATAATAGGATACATTGGATCTCCTTTTATTTATTCGAATCTTTAGAATTTTTCTGAATAATTATAGTCAGGATCAAACTATTTTTCTTTGATACCAAAAAATATTTCCTTGACAAACTTTATCGAATCAAGAATAATTTTAGACAAACATAATTTTACAACCTCTAATATATATATATATATATATATTTGATAAAACAATAATAATACCTACATAGTGGGTTTATTTTTTTCCATTCCATGATTACTTCTTCATTACTTCTTATAAATGAAAGTATTTATTCTCTCATTTTACCAGGTCAGAAAAAAATTTGAATTAATCATCACATTAATTATGGATACTATTTGTTATATAATATCCCAAGATTTATTATTCATCAAGGATAAAAGAATCACGGTCCATAAATCATGATTCATTAATATCATAGAATAATTGTTTTTTCATATGTAAATCTTTCATATCTCTACATTTAAATAAATATGAACTCTGTTATTATTCTTCCTATTCCACCACATTGGATTAAATAAACACAAAATTTCATTCATCAAAAATTATTCATATAAATATTGTGTACCACATCTATATGTATTCTATAGTCCTTGGATTATGAAAGTGGAATCATCTGTCTCACATTATCCATGTATTATGGTTCATGCATCATAGATAGTGAAAAAATCAAAGAGATATGAATGAATTTAATTTAGCTATCTCATTCAATTTAATACATACACATAGTACTGGATAAATGAGTTTTTCAATCATGCCACATGCATAAAATTTGTTCCATCATCATTCATGTTTTCTTCTAGATTTAACTATGTGAGAATCTCTTTATACCACACAACGATCATGGTATCTCCTACTATCATCAAATAGTCTCATATTTTTTTTCAATATCTCCTCAATTGATAGAGAGATATCACTTCCGACCATTGACTAATATAAAATCCAACTACATATGAAGATGGTTGAATCTCTATCACTAGTGGTAAAACAACCTTGCATATAATGAATTTAATTCATTGCAACTAGTGGTAGGATATTTATTTATTATAGAGTGTATAAATTTACACTTATAGATCCATGAGATGTACATGTTTCCCTTATAGAAAATTTCAATACCATTACATATCATTCAACTACCCATACACAGGCTTTAAAATCTATTGGCTACCCTTAAGTAGCTACCTTTACGCTTTCTGGTAACCCTTACACAAGTTTAAGAAACTTGTTGGTAACCCTACACAATAGTGTTGATACCCTTACGAAGATTCCCAATTACCCCTAAGTGACTTTTAGTTACCTTTATTCATGGGAATGTTCCTTTACAAATTTCATAATATATTTCGACTAACCATATGAATCTCTATATGTACATTTACACAGTGCATAAAAAGTCAAAAAAACCCCTTATATTTCTCTACATGTACATTTACATAAGAGGTTACCTTTGTGAAATAGTCATGTTACCTTTATATAGGTACTGTTTACCCTTAAGTGTTTTCTATTACCTTTATTCTTGAAAGGAAACCTTGCACATTTGGGTTTTTACCCTAACATTTCATAAGATTCGCTTACGTAGATAAGGAAATTCCAATATACATTTGTGTAAGTGGGATTTACCCTTATATAAGTAAAATACTTCACTATCTACCTTCACATCAGTAGCCAAATTATCTAAAAATTACCTCAGCCCTTTCATGAACAATCTTGTGTTCTTATATACATAAAAAAACTCAAAATATCACTTGAAAAAATATATTAGCCTATTTATTTTAATTAGGAATTTAACTATAAATTCCAAATCTTATTTATCAAAATATTTATCATGAAAAAATATAATTTTTTAAAATGGAATTTATTCTTCTTGGAATTATTATTAAAAAATAATCACAGAATTATTCACTTATCCTGATGTGAAAAAAATATTTGTGAATGGTCTTCAATCTATTCCCCAAGAAAATAGATATTTTTAGGGTTTTCCTTTAATAAATACTTCAAATACTTCCACGAATATTTTATAGGCATGGAAAATTTTCTTAGGATATATTTTCCATAACCAGACATATTCTTTACATAATATTGGAATCATTTTGAAAACAAATAAAAATTATACAAGGTGGACTCAACAACCTGGTTGGTTCTTTCCACAATTATCACGTGTTGGATGTTCCACTCTTCCCTTATTCTTCTTTTTCATTAAATTTTTTTAAATATGGTAAATCACCCACTTCATCCCTTTATTTTGTTCAAAAATATAAGGCTGGGAGAATTATTTTTCAATATTAATAGAACTTGAAACCATGTCATAAGATGATGAAATATTTTGGGAGACTAGTACCCTTTAGTGGTTTAACTTAATTCCATAAAAGAAAATTTGAATCTCAAAATTAGTATTTAGTATAGAATTCGTCAAATTATTTGAGAATATCATAGGGTTAGTCTCATTCTCATAAAACTTTTCCTATAATTTATGATATAAATTAAAATAAAATAATTTTTATATAAGCTTATTGTTCATGATAAAAATATTTCCCAAACAATATCACCTTAAAATTTCTCCATTATATACACTATATATCCTCTTCCTCCTTTGTATTCTGAATCAATGTCCACTACTACCTCATATCTGATTTTAAAAAAATATTTTATGAATAACCTTTTCCCTTTCACTATATCCCAAATCTATAATAATCTTTTCAAGGGACTCAATCAATTTTCTACCTACCAATGAATTAGTGGTTCCATTGAATGATGGTGGTTTTTGTCACATGAAGGTGTCAAAAATTATTTTACCATGTTCGGAAAAAATTGTTTTACCATATAATATGGTTTGTGATTAAAAACTAACTTATCTTTCTAATATAGTCATAATCTTCCCAAATATTACATTAGTGGTGTTGACTTTCTCAGGAGGTAATTTCATCCATTTAGTGTTGTTGTTGAAACATTTTCCATTCCTTTCACTAAGAACCATCTATAAATAATGGAATACACTATATTAGATCATAAAATTCTGAATTTTAAGTCATAATTTATAGTTCCAAATCTCATGTTCAACTTAACATAAATTCAATTTATGCATATCTAAATTTAGAGTGATAATATTTTTGTTTTACAAAAAAAATAAAACCCGAACAGTATTTTTAAATCCATTATATTGGTTTTTAAAGTCAATGTGAATCAACCAGTGAATTTACTTCGGGAGTTTCAAAATAGGTGTGCAATTAGGCCCACATTTTTTTAAATTGATTAAATATTGAGTTAACACTATTCCAACCATTTTCTGGATTATTACTCCAAGGTACATCTATGTAAATGGCAATATCATACATTTTATCTAGATAGTGACTTCATTTCTACAAAATTACCAATCTTTATTTTACCATATATTTAGAATATTTTTCTACACTTAGATTTATGTCTTAATTCTATCATAGGGTAATATTATCTAATCTATGTTTTTTATAAATCTAGTTCCAAAGGTTTATACTAAACTTCTATTGATAACAACTAAAACACCATGTATCTAGTAACTAGGATCCAGTGGTTATCTTGCTACATTTTCAAAAGATACAAGAGATTTCATCTTCGAATTATCAAATATTTTATCAATCTTGGTAGATTGGATATAAACATGGTACTCTCATTACATTTAAAATATTGAAATACAACTTAAAATTATACTGAAGGAAATATTATTTCTCCTAGTATATTCCTAGAATCATTAATATAACCTTACTTAGTATGATAATGAATGGAAAACAAATATATGGGTTGTCTCATATTCCCATTAATGGAAAGTTTACAATAGAATATATAATAGAATAAGTTAATATTTAATAATAAGATGGCTAAAATAATAATTGAATATTCCATATAACTAATGACATGAAAGGGGAAAATATCTAGTGATGTAATAAAAATATAAAAAATAACATTTATAGTAATAAAATTTTCATAATTATAGAATGCATAATTTCATACCCTATAATATTACCGACAACACCTTATTCAAAAATATCATACATTAATAGGTTATGAAAGCACCAAATAACCCTTCCAGTTTGTCTCGTGATACCCACTGATGCATCAAGGAGATATGAATGGACATACCAAATACTTAATTAGAATAATAAATTCATTATAAGAAATAAGTGAATAAAAATTCAATACAAAGTTAAAATTTACATTCATTTGTTAAAAACTAGCATACGAAGCGTTATTATTTTCTCCATTCAATCACTTGATGGACACGATTATGTGTTATCCATAGTAATATAGTGGATTGAATAATTATACTATATACTCATTAATGTATAATATTCATTTAAGTATGTTGACATAAATGAAAATTCTTTTAAAAGATAAATTAAAACATTTCACAAGGAAAATAAACATTGAATTTTTAAAACACTTATATAAAATTTAAAAATTTATATAACATTACGGAAAACATTTTCATTAAAAATAACCATGTAAACTTATAAATGAATCTTCATTGTAAATAAATATTATAATGATGGAATATTTTTATAGTGTCATTAACATTAAAACTAATATTTTGTTCACACCTTTGAGAAAAAATACATCATTTTAAAAACATCAATAATATTAATTTTATACAGTTTTATATATAGTAAAACATGGGTAAAATTAATTTAATAAATCATTTTCAAATAGTGAAAATATGTTTTTAATCATTTAAATGAAAATATAGAGATTGGAAAAAAATTGTCAACAAAAAATAAAAACAAATTCATTTTTCAATAAAATAATTATTCATTAATTTTGAGGAGTTGTAGGGAGGAAAATGAAATTGAAACATGTAAATTTTAATATACGTATAAGTGAAGGAAATTTGTGGGTTTTAAGAGAAAAATAAAATATAATTACTCAAACTGAAACTTCATGATAAACAATACTGAAATAGAATGAGATTATAAAATAAACACTCACCTTTGAATTCATCTTGATAAAACATGATCTAATCTTATATATAATAAACTTCAACTTATTATACATCTATATCATAACAATTTTTATTTTTAACTCCACTGACACTATTCATTAAACTATTCTTCTTACCCATTTTTTAATAATTAATCATTAGAATGAATATTTGAGTGTTAATTTTTAAATTTGTAATACATGTTTTTTTACTAATTTATTTCCTGAACCTTTTTCATGGATTTACCATATCAAAAAAAATTAAAAATTTTATAATAACCATTTTTATGTCTTTAATATAATTTTAATATCATTCATTAAAAATGGTCTGGAAAAATGGAAAACAGTTCGTCATGGAGATGGTAGGTCGTATGTTTGCATGAGTGATGTTTTTATGTTTCTAAAGGTTTTTTACAATGAAATAGACAATGGTTTACATTTATATAATCTAATAATTTAAATATCACAAATTTTCATTAAATCCATTTTTATGTGAATCTATCTAATATGTAAATGAAATATTAATCACATCACTTTGTGGATGTGGTAGTCCACATGAATGCACGAGAGATGTTATCAATTTTTAACAGTTGAAAATTTAATAAGTTAGGTGATATATTTTATTTAAATAATCAAAATTTTTGTTATAAATATTATTTATATTGATTAATTAAATTTTTATATCTTTTCATATGAGGAGGTGATGAAAAATGAATTACGTCTCTAAGTTGAGATGATTGTCTGTTTCTATGCATGAGTGGTGATTTCATTTTACATAAGATGAAAAATGATGTGAAAATGAGTTTTTCTATCATAATAGAAAAATTTTAGTATATGGAAGGTACATATGTTATCATATCAACATGATGGTTGAGTTTTTAAAGGAGGTGGAAGAAGAAATAAACATTAAAGAACTTGGTTAATAGTCATACCTCTAATTTGAAAAACCTCCATTCGCATAAACCAAAAAACATCAAGCATATTATTTTGGTGAGACAATAACCTCTAGTATGTGGAGAGTAAATTTAAGAAGATATTTGGGCAGGTATTTGTCTTTTATAGATTAATGATAATTGGTTTTCTAAGGGAATGGAGAGGGGATATTTATACTTGAGGAGAGGGATATTTTAGGGTTAAAATATTGATTATTTTACCATTTGGGCTGATGAATTTTGATTAGTTATTATTGATATTTTTTGGGTTTATTATTTAAAAAATTAAGGATATTTTACATTATAATAATTAAAAAAAATTGAGTTATTTAACCACTTAATTAAAAATAAAAAATAAACATTTTTTATTTGAATAAAATATAAATTAGGCTTCAAAATTAGGTTTATAAATTCAACATCATGTTTTTAATTATAATATTTTATATCATAAATAAATTTCATGCTGATTATAGGGTTCTATATACTTTTAAGTCCAAATTATATCATGATGATTCCATAAAATTTACATCATACATAAAAATGGTGTTTCTTTACTGTAACCTAAAACTAAACTTTCTAGAAAAGTCTCAAAACCTATGAGAATTTTTTCATGATTAATAAAAAATGAATCAATTTTTAAAATATTTAACTTCTATATTTGATAAAAATTAATTTTAAAAAACTTCCCAAAACACGATGATATCCCATTTTAAAAAAATGCATTTTAAAGATAAAAAGTAAATTCTGAAAAAACAAATATACTAATTATTCTAATTGTATTAACAATATTCTATTTAATTAAAGAGATTTTTTTACATAAAAAATCCAAAACATAATGACACATTAAAATTTCCTAATTTATATAAATTAAATAAAAAAATTCATATATCATTATTTTCACTCTTCACACAAATATCAATATTTAAAAAAAATAAAAATAATATAATTTTCATATACATGATTAAAAAATTAAATAATTTATACAAAATTTAATTTCTAAATTTCATAAATTTAAATTTTAAATAAAAAAAATAATGGCACAGAAACCCAACTTTTATATAAATCTTCCATTTTAAAACATTATCCTCTCTTATCCTATCCATATGAATTAATATTTATTTGAATTTTATGAATTATATTATTTTTATAAAATTATATTCCAATTTTATATAAATATACCTAACTGATATATATAATTTCTTTTTTTATACAATTAGCATTTTCCAAATGACTATATGTCAAACAACAATATATATACATAATGTTCATAATAGAATCTAATATATAGCTTTATGTGCATTATTAAAATTTATTAATATTATTAATTTATATATTGCTTATGGTTTATATTATTGTTTTAATTCTTTCCCTTATTTCCATAGTCACAACTGAGGTTATTATCTTCATAGAAAATCATGAAGATAATGATTTTATGTTTCTGGTGTATATATATATATGAATTTACTCGACTTTTACTTTTCATAATGTTGTTTTATATTTTAATTATATAATTTATTTGTGTTTATCATTTATTTTAATATTTATTTCAATACAATGTACCACAGTTGACTTTAAGATGATGTTACATGTATTGTAATCTATCGTACATAATATTAGTAAACTATAATTTTAGGATGTTCAATTTTTCTTCCCTTAATTAAATAACACTTATTGTTTCAAATATATATTTTAGAGATATTAATAACCCCATTAAATATAAAATTATATATAATCTGGTAGATTTAATTAACTAAGTAAACAAGTATAAATAGATGCATCTCATTATCATTTTACACCTTAACGATAACTGTAAATAATTAAGAATTGATCCCCTAATAAGTGAAATATTTTTTTAAAAAAGGATTGAAGATTCCTAAAAAAACTATAGATGTATCACCTCCAAAAATTATAAATAAAAATATATTTTAGTAAATGCATCTAGTCTAGGATCAGTTTAAGTGTTTAAGTTGAATACTTCAAACATAATTTCAGTATACCATGCAAGATAAGATAATTTTTATTTATCAGATCTGGTAACCAATTATTGAATAACATACTCCATGAATTGAGAAGTTTTTAGTGTTTTTATATTGATGATATTGCAAAAAATTAAAAAAAATCCCAAAAAAATCTTATTTAAAATGATATTGTGATTAACATTAAGTTGACAATGTGGTATGCTTAATTTCTAGGTTTTCTAAACTGATTTAAAATGTGGATCTTCTTTCACCTTCTTTTAGACACCTAACCCTAAAATTACTCCTTTATATTATAATTTTTATATTCAAGAGATATTCCAATTAATTAATGGTATACACCTTCATGTTAATGTTAGTTTCATTAAAATAAAAACATTTTTTTCATCCTAAATGTTCGACTGACTATTTTCAAATAAGGATATCTCATTATACATGTATCAAAATTATTCAACTCACTACTATCATTAATTGGAATTTAATTCCACTAATTTCACCACACATGGGATAAATATCATATTATAATGTTTATTAATTTTTATTTTACATTCATGATTCTCTACATAGGCATTGTTACATTTTAATGGTAGAGGGAGCCAATCCTCTCTTGTTCACAGTCTAACCAAGATGGGGTGATAGTTAGATATATATATTAAAATTTAAAGTACTCAAATAATTAACAATATATAATGATATGAAATTAATAGAATCCATAAAATATTACTATCAATAAACCTATCAACATTCCTTCCATATTAAGAGTATTTATCCCTAGTGATAATGTCTCCTAAGATATTATTATTTTTATGTACGATTTAAATTACATTTATGAAATAATTAAATATGAATGTATTTTTTTCAACTAATATGATATAACTAATTTCTATATGGGAGACTGAAGGGCCACAAATTTAATGGTCAAGAGAATAAATTTCTTCCATGGAGAACAAATTATTAGAGTTAGTGGTTCCCTATAACCAAATACCCTTGTACTTTCAATTACACTACATATTCATGTTATTTGAATATAATATAATATATTATATTATAGAATCCTAATTATTATTATTCATGATAGTGTATGTGATAATTTTCTAAGTATACTTGTTCCATCAATATTACATAGAAGTTCCCCAATATGATGGGATACTTTAGATGTTATGAAAGTATTTGATAATCCTATGTTCTATGGATGGATGATATTTTTTTGACGAGACATAAATGATCTAGTATACTTAGGGTAGGAGGTTCATAAGACATCTAGAAAACTTATAATGGTGTTTTCCTTAGTAATCTCCGGTAATGGAGGTTAAGAGAACCAAACCTCTAATAATTATTCCATACGTTTCATGTATCATTAGATATTATTATCTATAGACATATTTAATGATACTTTGGAACTATGATTATTATTAATGTGTTTCTTGACTCACATTTTTATATATATTTTATAAACCATTATTATTATCATTCATGGTAAATTTAGATATATTGGGTGCATAATAAGGGGGATTTCATTAATGAATAGCAAAAGAGAGGATATTTCCCTTCCATTGGAATTGAATATCTCAGACCCTTTTTGTGAATAAAATAACTACATTAATTCCATGTCCCTAGAGGTTTATTGGTGTGTTTTATTCTAAAAATTAAAATAATGATAGACCAAAATATAGGTTGATGACAGAAGATATGAAACCCAGATGATGAGAGATATCATGATAAAGAGATTATATTACTCTGTATGAATTTGTTGGTGGTTGAATTCCATTATAATATTATCTATATTCTCTTTGGTTTCCTTGGTGTTTTTCTATATTCTATCTTTGAACATTAGGTGGCCTATCCAAATATTCTCCATGAACAGGTCAAGATGATCACACCCAATGTGTATCCCAAAAAAATATATTAAATTATATATAAATTTAATGAGTTTAATACTATATTATTCTTAGTTTTGAGAGGTAATTTTTAATTGGGTTTATTGGTTTATCAAAAGTATATATTTATTAGTCTATAATTTCATGACATTTATTTATTTATAGAGATAGTTATTATATAAGAATCAAAGAAATAATGATGGGGATGATCAGATAGGGTAATTATTTAGTGATAATGGAAATATTTTTTGAATATATGTTAATATATTGATCCCTGAGAAATTATATTTAATTAATTCAAAGGTTATGAACATCCCAAGTAAATAATAATAATATTATTATTATTTTTAAATGGGGTTTTCTAAGGATTAAGAGAATTTAAAATGTATTTTTTGAAAATAATATTTTACCCAATATCTATAAATACTCGATTATAGAATTCACTAGTAAAATTTATTTCTATATAAAAAACCATCATGCACTAAATTTAGCAGTATAAATGATTCTATCATTTTTGTGATTTCTCAAGAATTATGCAAGTTTCATGAGAATTAGTAGTACTCCTCCTTCATCTCCAGTTCTGAGAGAGCATAGAGAGTTAATGATAGCTCATTGGGATTTTTTAGGCTAGGTAAAAAAATAAAACAATGAAAAGTGACATTCGTACTAGTATCGTGAGAACACTACATTGATGTTTGGAGTTTCTTGGTACACTATAGATCACCCTTAAATGTAATTTTCCCCTGATTCCTCAGCTATAATAATTGAATGATAAGAAGGGTCACCCATGTTTGACAGTGATAAACTAATTACAAGATGAGGTAATTTTTTTTCTATCAAAATTAATTATAAATTCTATTAGAGATTCTGTATCTATAGATTCTAGGAATACATTTATATCAAGTTATGACGATAAATATGAAGAAGTTGATAGTAAAATATCATTGGAAACTAACAAGAACACCTTAATTATGCCTCTAAATATTAAAGTGGCTTCAGATAGGCTACATAATTTCTTATAATTATTTATTTATCATTGGTCGACTATGCATAATTGTTATGATTTTTATATTCCAGTTTATTAACTTATTAATATGGAGTTTAATTAACTTGTATTCAATATATTAATTCTCTCCATTCAAGATTAAAATCATATTTAGAAGGCTGTGATTATATGAATTACAGTCAATGATACAATTGGTATATGCTATGGATTCTGGCTAGTAGACATGGATACATGACATGTTAGTGAAGTATATATCGTGCACCCAAGCTCACTACACCTAGACATGTTACGAGATACATAGAATTTTAAGTAGTATGAACATTAATGGAATTTAATGCAACCCACATATAGATTGTTCCATCCAAGAACACGGTAGGTTTAACCACATGATGTGTAGTAAAAAAACATACATTTCCATATACATGGATTAATAGTGAAATTCAGTTTAACGGTGTGGTCAAATACACAGTGTCATTCCATGTGAGACCGCAATCATATATCATTGATGAGATAAATTTTATGTAGTTTTTGTACATATCATGTGACTCATTGTATATTATTCTATAAGAATACTAAAAGTTCACAGTTGGGTTATTAAGAACCATAACAAGTTGAACACATGACGTATAGCAAGTTAGTACATGTCATGTAACCCATCCTTGGTAAACATCGAGTCCCTATGAATTTATCGTATAAAAATAACAAAAAAACAATCACAACATGTAGCTCATTAGTTTACACTGTGTAGTCATCCAGTAAAGAACATAATTAAATTACATAATGATTAGTTAATTACAGTATTAAAAAAATTAATTACATTATTGAAATTGGATGTGTTCAATATGTAATAATATTTTAAGAATTAATAAATTATCAGTTAATTTCATGTAATTATATGAAATTACTATTTAATCCATTTATTTTTATATTATATGTGTGATGGGTATCTCTAAGATACATCATATTTTCATTAAGATAAATTTAATTAATTAAATAAAGAATAATATTATTTCCAGTGTGTTTTTATTAATAATAAAGATCAAAATGAAGTGAAATCAAGAAAGTTTAATTTTTTTATTTCATTCTATGGATAATCATGAATCTATACCAACCCATGTATATTTGGGATCATTTAATTTGATTTATTGAATGGTTTTTGTATTATTATTATATATTAAAATTATGTCTTATGCATCATCTAATCCTCTTTATTATATCTATAAATATATTTCCATAGTATATTCAATATATCACCTTAACCCATCATTGGTCTCCCCTCAACTGCATGTGAATAAATACATTTTTAATGAAGGAGAACCTAGGCGAGTGGAGGTGGTTCAAGTTCAAAAACTAAGTGAAACCATTCAATAAGATGCATATGAGGATAGTTTGAAGGCTCCAACCCAAGCTAAGAATTGGATTGAGGTGGATTTTCTCTTATGGTATACAGGTAGTGTATCATTAAATATATATACCAAACAATTGATAAATCACATTATTATAAAACATTATTTATTTACTTATACCATATGCATGGTTGTTTGTTTATTTTGAATTTATCGAGACCACATTAAATATATGAATGAAGAATCCAGATATATGGAATTAAATAAACTAGATTATGGGTAAATATTTTACCTAGAACTGTTTAATCACATATGTTAAATGTTATTAATATTAAAAATTATGTGATTTTATAAAATTTTATTTTTTAATACATAATATAATAGATTAAAATATCTCAATTAAAACATTAAGTAATTATATCCTTTCATTACTTGATATAGAATAAATCCAACAGTTTCAAAGTTCTTGGATAACCCATATTGGGGTGATTTAATGTAATTTGTAGTTTTAAAGAATGGTTTTTGTTAACTTAATAACATTTATGTTTTGTTGAATAAACCTCTCAATGTTTGGAAAACATATAGATGAAAGTGTTGAATAAATCAAAGCCTGGAATATTGGGATCGGGGAGTCCACATAATAGATCAAGGATCTATTATGAAGTAGTTCAAAAAGAACTACATATATAAATACCTTTAAGTATCTTGAACAAACATCATTGGTGTAATGAGAAAGAGATATATGGATGTTTTATATTGTCTTATACACATGACATGATAATCCAATTTTGAATGTGAAAGATATCAAGACTAGTTAAAATAGTGGGAGACTAAAAACATTATTACATCACACACTTTTGTAATTAGTGAAAGTACTAAAAACTGCTCTATTTATTATAGATAAAAAATAAACCATTAAAAAAATTATCCACATTATTTATCCTCAATATGAAAAAACTTATTAATAGAACTAGATTCTATGAATAGTATAGACAATTCTGTATTTCACAATGATAAGAGAGATAATTCTGTGTGGTGGAATTTCTTGTTTTTTGGCCATCTAGCAATGATGCTACTAAAGATAAATTGTATATCTATGAAAAACACATATATTATGTGCTATATTTATATTTTATTATGAAATAGTTCATTTCGACTGAGTTGTACAATATTCATAAAAGCAGGTGTGTGTTTAACCTATTGTCTCGTATCCAGGATATTTTCTAGTACAATGCGATATAAGAGAGACTTGATATCTCTAAGGCACTATTCATGTAAATGTTTCGAGTGTTATCACCAATTAAAACATATATGATCAAGATGATTGACTACCTAGAGCTCTTGGATATCATATGATTTATGTTTCTAGATGGCTTATGCATAAATCTCATTTTTTTCCTCACTACACCAAAGTATATTTGGTTTCATTAGTAATTAAAATATGATAATTTTTCAAAATGGTCTTATGGAACTACTTATTCTTATTCACCAAGTGGATAAGGACATGGGGTGTAACAAACCTACTATTCATATAATGAATAATGTGATGTGCAAGTAAAAATTCTAAAAGACTTGCTCCATGTCTGAGGATTCTAGGTAAAGAACCTCTTAGAAGAGGAAGATCTAAAGGAAATAAAAGGAACAAAATACAATATCTTCCTCATGTGTAAAGCAGTGACACCCTATATTTTTCAAAAATAATTTTTATTTCTTTAATACTTTTCATTACACGCCACAATAAAGTTTTAACAAACAATGATATATGATTAATATTATTATTTTAACCAAATCATCATAACCTATCCATTGAACATGGAATTATGGACAATAATAACCAAATTTATAAAATTAATTATAATGGATATATATAATTAAAACTTGTTAGTAAAAATTTACTAATTTTTTGGTAAATATATTATATTCTTTAAAAATACCCTTTTCTAAAAAAAGATATTTATTACTTTTTGTGAAAAAATAATAAAATTAATTTGTTAGTATTTTAGAAAATATATTTGAAATTATTAACTTAATTTTTTGGTTAAACTTGTCAAAATTATTTTAGGGTTAATATCTTGTTTTTTTTAAAAAGATTGTTTTGGTGAATAGTGAAATATACTGGTTTTTATTGAAAACATTATTTTTATTTACAAATATTTTAATGTTATGTTTGGTTTTAAAATTATTTAAAATGTAATATTCTATCATTTGTATTATAAGTATTCCAATATAGGTTATTTTAGTCAATTTAATATTTAATTTTGATTCATAATCATTTCGAACTAGAGAAAAATAACTCTTTGGAAAAATTATTTTTCGGTGCGTCAATGAGTTTAATATTAAATTAATATTTTCCACTTATTTGAATTGAATTTTAAATAATTTATTATATATTTTGAATAAGATTAATTAGTATTATATAATAATTTAAACTTAATTTTTTTTAATGAATAGTAAATCCAGTAAAAACTAATTAATGTAGTGAATGATAAAACGGGATTACATATGATTAAACTAAAAACGAAAATGGGTAAAATAACCTAGAAAATTTTATAAAGCATATTTTTTTTCTATAAATCAACATTATAACCTCCTATTTTTTCAATGGACTATTTTTTTATCCTTTTACTAGAGAAAAACATGGGAACACTTTCTTCATTTCAAATATTTTATGTGTATTCTCTACACCCACTTATAAAGGCCATCCACTCTCCTCTCATATCCACACAACTAAAAACCTTTTGTTTCAAAAAATACATACCCAAATATATTACTGACTTACCTACAAAAATAATAGATGCCATATAATGATTATAAATCCCTGCTAAGATGGTTATATATATAAACAAAAAGAGGATCTTTGAAGAAGAGGTAAAATTATTATACTTGTGGTTTTGATTTATTTATTCTTCCAAATACATGAAATATTATTAAATTGTGATAATATAATAAAAATAGTATCTAAATTTAATTATATTTAATTATTTATTTTCATTACATATATATATCTCTTCATCCATCGAATTGAAAAAGAAACTGTCAGTCATCTGTATGGTGGACTACCGTCTCGCAAACCAATGTTATTCATCATCTATCACCACCTCTCACAACTGGATATAATGATGGATTTAATTTTTATATTTTATATTAATGATATTATTATTATTATTATATAATAATTATAATATCACATATACATTCTTACTTTTCATTCTATGGAAATACAATACTGTCGTTCATGTGTACGACATTCTACCACCTCATGTACCGATGTGGTTCATTTTTTCACTTGTGATTTACATGGAAGGTAATTATGATAAATTTAAATTCAAATATTTTTTTATATGAAATAATAATGACTGTTTAAATACTATAAATTATTTATCTTCCTTTTATTCCATTCGTAGAGAAAATGGAAACGGTGTTCTTGCATGTGTAAGGCCTACCATCTCCATGAACTTTTTATTTCTTTTTCTATCTCTAACTATTATGGATTACTATAAATACACATATACTGTCAATATAAAATATTAATATAATAGTTAAAATTATTTATATTATTTAACCATGATCAAAATAAAATTTTATAAAATACCAAAAAAAACATATATAAAAAATGAAGCATTTGTTACATAAGATTTGATTTTAACAAGGGATTGTTATTAAATGGGTAATAAAATGTCATAAGTGAATCATATATGGTATTATAAATATTTTTATGGTTATATAATAAATTTATGATAATGATATATTTCTTATAGATTAGTTCTTAAGGTCTACTAATGAAGCCAAGGCTTAAGGTAATGGATTTGTGTCTCAATTTGTTTTCTTTGGGGCATATGTTATTTTATGCACCTATCTTGTTTTATAAGCTGCCTATACAACCCATTTTACTAGTAATTTCATGATTTTATTTATTCTCATTATATTTTATGTTTTATTAAATGTTACTCATTTATGGGGATTACAATTCAATTTCACCAAAGTGGTATATGTTTTATGATGAAATCACATCATTTTTTAGTAATATTTATGTTAATTCATCCAATGATGAAATATTATGATCTTTATCCCAAGAAACTCATTAATTTAATTATACTATGGTTATTTTATGAAAATACATCCATTCCTTTAATTTTCCTCTCCTTATGTACTCAAGATTTTAAAATAATGTTTTTAAGAAAAATCATATGTACTTCTATCTTAGTTCAGAAATCCATTTTCTCCCATAACAAAATTTTCAAAAAGAATGTTACAAAAATATTTTAATACTCTCAAATTACATTTTAAAGAAATATTTACCATTTTTAATTTTAAAAAGTTTGTAAAAATGAATCTTCATATCAGTTTCCAAAAAATTATCATTTAGATTTTACCGAAAATGTGAAAGGAATAGTTGTTTTAACATGTACGGTATGAACCTAATCTTATACCATCATGACCACACACTATTCTAAAGATTCCTTAATATGTATCAAATTCTATTTTAAAATAAAATTATTTCAAAAATGTTTAAGTAATTTTTAGTTTTAAAAAATTATTTCTCATACTAAAACAGAAATTTTCTTCATGAAATGTTCCAAGAGAACTTTCAAAATAATTTTTCATATTATATGTAATCCTTTAATGTTATTTAATCTTTACTAGGGATGTGATCCAATTTTAACATCCTGATTCTTTATCTATGTGTTTTTTCTTTGATGATATTATTTTTATGAAACCCATTTCTTTTCGATTGGTTATTCTATGATGAAATGTTTATCAAACCCATTTTTTATGGGTTATGATATAATAAATGTCTTTTTGATATTGTGGAACACAAATGTATGGATAATGTAAACGGTGGGACTTATACCTCCCTCTGATGAATTAGGTCAATATTAATGTTATATGAGTTCAAAGGGTTCATGGTAAATTATACATGGAAAGAGAGAGGGTACAAGGGAGATTATCCCAATCTGAAAAGAGGGTGCATGATAGGTTATCCCAATCCTGAAATAGGATACATGGGAGGTTATTCTAAGAAGAAAATCAGTACAGTATTAGTCATCCCAATAAAAAAAATTTCAAAATTCCTCGGTGGATAGTATTGATATAGTATTTTCTATTCCTATGTGTATTACAAAAATCAATATGTTACACTACTGTAAAATGGACCTATACCCATAGTTTTTCAAAATAACTTGGTTATAGGGATAATATGGGAACCTATACCCACTTTTTTTCAAAACTGTGGGTATAGGTCAGCTATACCCATGGGTTTTCCCAAAACTGTGGGTATAGGTTTTTTTTTAAAAAGTTGTATACCCATGGTTTTAGCCAAACCGTGGCTATAAGGTTTTTTCAGAAGACCTATTATGAGGCCCCAGCCGTAAACCTTACTTAATATTGAATTTAATGAATAATTCACATTGAGGATCATTTCAAGTTTAGATTTTTAGAGAATTAGGACATGACTATTACATCTCAAAAGATTACAAAGTAGAAACTTATACAAAGTTTCCATAAAATAAAAACACTTAAAAAGAAACATGTCTAGTTCCATGTTTTAGGTAGCATGACTTTCCCTTGATCCCATCCTTGACCCTATTCTGCATTAAGTCCTGTGAAAAACATTTCAAAAACTTGGTATGAGCAAAAAAATCTCAGTAAGGGATACACAAATAATGAAAACAATTAGTTTTTCAAAACAACAAGTAAACCAAGTATACATTATCAAATTAAAACCTTTCACCTTTTAGAAGTAGTAAAAAACTCTTAAATGAATAAAAGATCATTATTTACCCTTTTGTAACCAAAATATTACCATAAAACCCATATAAAGAACGCATAACATAAAAAAGGTAACTTGGGACATAAACATACTTAAATGGAATAACTATACGGTCGACTTCCACACATACTTAATGGAATAGCCATATGGCTGACTTCCACACATACTTAATGGAATAGCCATACGGTTAACTTCCATACCCAATGCATTGGAGGTTATAACATAACCACCCGTCCTGGTATTCACGGAACCACCCGTCATAATGTCCAATTACCATTATAAAATCATAAGACATTAAACAAATATAATGGAAAGAAAACATTTCAACATTTCAATCACAATATATCACTTAAATATATCGACATAATAAAATACTTTATAAAAACCATTTTCAATACCAACATACATAATAGAGTATATGGTATTTATTTCATTTTAAAAAACATTACGGCTAGTTGAGGAAGCCAAAGAAAAAATATTACTCTCAGCGGCGGAAAAGGTCATTGTCACTACGTACATTAAAAGAAACATTCCATTTTTTGTTTAGTAAAACACTTCGTATAAAAAGATTCCTTTTGAATAAAATTAAAAGTCAAAGAGTTTTATACACTGTATAAAATAAAGTTGTGTGTAAAACCAAATATGCCTTAATGAAAGGAGATTGAGACGAAGTCCCTTACAAAGTTGGTATCCTTAGATTAAGGATAAATCAATTACATGATTATGTGTGACAAATACGAATACACAAAATATAAGTGGATATTAAGTGTAAAAAAATCAGTGGTCATTCACACATAATCATGGAAAAACAAAACCAATGACATAGATATTTAACTCAATGAAATGAGATTGAATTATGATTTCTGATACAAGTTCGTCTAAATGACATAAGAATTTATCAATGAGATGATTATGTGTAGAAATAGTATATCCACCAAAAGGATTGTGGGAACTACAACATAGATATTCCACACATAATCTTGGAATAATAAAATAAAGAATTAGATGTTTAACCCAAAGAATTGAATGTGGGTTAAGAAGTTCCCTTACAGAAATTTGACAGCCTAACGGCGTCACCTCAAAATTCATAAAATGAGTTGATGAGAGATAAAAAGGGTATCTTATCACTTGGACATAAAATTTAAATTAATAAGGATATATAAGAACAGATCCCAACATAATAGTATGTGAATTAAAAGACATAACAAAAGAAGTCTTTTAAAAAGAGGAGGGTGAAAGGTTCCCTTACCGACTTGTGTAACTTTCAAAACGTACACCCCATTGAAGAAGGGTCATACAATGAATATGTAAGTACCCATAAATGAAATTATATTACACAAAGAGTATTATAATGGGAATTACATACACCACTCAAAGGAAATGGTGGCAAGTGTATAATAAATTTCACGCGAATAAAAGTGAGATGAAAAATCCCTTACGAAAACTCGGCAGCCTAACGGCGCCACTTAAAACTTCCAAAAATGGATTGATGAGATAAAATATAGTATCTAATCATATTAAAATAAAATTTATATAAAGAGTAATATAAAGGATCATCCCCCATAATAACAAATAGGAGCTTAAAATAAGTGACATAAATGAGAGTACATAAAAAGAAAGAGAGAGGTTAGATCTCTTGTGAAAATTTGGCAGCCTAACGGCACCACTCAAAACTTCCAAAATGGATTGATGAAATAAAATAGGTTATCTCACCATATGAACATAAAAACTAAAGTAGGAGTAATATAAAATAACATCCCAATAATAATAAATATGATCTTAAAAGGAATTACATAAACGAGTGTACTTAAAAAGAGTGGAGTAGGATCCCTTACCTCGTGTCCGACATGACTCGATCATTTTTTAATCTCCTGAATAATAAAATTTGGTCAATTTATAATTTCTTAAGGACCTCCTTTATATATTATAATTCAGTTCATATCAGATATTATAATGTTAAAATAATTGGTTAATAAAGTGACTTCATATCAGACGTTTTTGTCGATGTTCGGTACATGAGTAAAAATTGAACTTGTTGGAAAAGAATTTTCCATGTAGTTATAGTTACATCATCTCCAGAATAGTATTTATGTTTTAAATATCATATATATCCATTATATATTCATTTTATTCTATTAAATAGAATTTCGAGATAAAAAATTAAAATCACCGTTCATGGAGATGGTAGGCCGTACGTACGCATGAACGCTACTTTCATTTTTTTGCCATATTAATGGAATTAAAACAAAATGAGATATATATATATATATATATGTTATAATTCCTGAATGATACCCATCATTTAGATGTAATATACTACATATATATCCATTATATATATGTACTTATAATAGTACATAACATTTGGAGATATGAAATGAAATGTACCGTTCATGGAGACGGTAAGCCGTATGTACGCATGAACGCTACTTTCATTTATTTTTTTGTATTCAATGGAATTAAATAATAAATATATAAAGGTATATTATAATTCCAGTAGGATAACATATGTAATACCATTAATTCCATCTTTTATTCATCCCACATATGGCATTAACGAATCAAATCACTTTGAGGGGGCGGTAGTCCGCACTTCCTAAAATGAAGATATCGCGTTTACCCATAATGGAAACCATAAAGGTATGCCATAAATGAAAAATACAGAAGATTAAGGAAAACATAAACATATAATATATCATATATAAATATAGTGACATCTTAATGGGCACCTTTTAAGGTGTTAAAAGAATATTGAACAATCATCGTTTTGTGAGGCAGTAATTCGCCATCAACAGAAACAGTATGTTCTTTAACCATTAGACGAAGGTGTGTGTAAGTGTAGTTTGAATACTTCACATAACAACATACTATTATATTGAGAATATGGTTGTTTCTACAAAAGAAAAGATTAAAAAGGGTTTAGGGGTTGGATAAGAAAAATAAAACAAAAGAACACAAGGGAAGACAATACCTTTAAATCGGGTAACTTCCTTTGATTTGAGCTCAAAGGCTTCCTTGGAAAGGATTCTGACCAAAGTGAGGCTTCAATGATTAAGATAGGGATGTGGAGAGATTAAATGGCCAGGGTTTTCAGAGCCAAAGGCTTGAGAGGTGTGTGTAAAGTGGTAGAGGTGGGGGCTTTTTATAAGAGGATAGGAGGGGCACTTTTGGAAAGTTACAAAATGTTACTTTATTTTAAAATGATTTTCGGATTTTAAAGGTCCCACATTGATGTATTTCGAGGATACGGTGATAAGGTTTTTAAATACACCCATCCAATAGGTTTGTGACAAGTTTAGGTCTTAGAGTTTACTTTATCTTTTCATTTTATTTAAATTGTTAAATAATGAGTTAATCGCTGCATCATCATGGTGTCATAAATAATTTAATTTATTTAGTGTCTACAAATTATAAAAAAAATATCATGATGTAGTAAATATTTTTATATTTCTAATGAATATTTATAGTCAAAAATACGACTTGTATAACCCCATATAAAAATTGTTTTAGTAAAATAACACATGTTTCTGACATTTTAATTTTAACATTAAATAAAAAGGTATTAATGTCATTTTCCAACTAACGTGGCTCCATGGGGTCCCCAAGTTGACCCATGGATTTTATGGGTCGGCCATGACACATCCAATGAGTGTAGGACATATGTCTAGGTCATTTCATATTATTAAAACATTATTTTTACCTTAAATTACACTAATTACCTCTAATCGCAATTAATAAAATTAAAAGTTACTATTCACCAAAAAAATATTTTAATCCCATTAAACAACATTTTACTTCTTAATGAAAACCATTTATGTCGGATTTTTGAAATTCAAATCACCGAAGTGGTAAATTTTTATTTAAATGAAAAATCAGTTTCTTTAACTACCACTTAGTGGTTTCACTATTCATCAAAAAATGAAGTTTTTCAGAAAATTACCAAAAATTCACCCTAGTCTATATTTGATATTCTGAATTAAAAAATGATGTCTATTTTATAAAATTCAAAACCTATAAGTTACATTAATTAATTTAATAATTAATTCCCATTGTCAGAGAAAATAGCGTGTTTTTATGAAACAATTAGTATCAAAAGATTGACACTAGTTTAAGTCCAATTTCAAGATGAAATTAATTCCAACAACCACTATTGGATTAAATGTTAAAAATATATTCTAATTTTAATTTTAAAACAATTAAAAAATATAATCTAATCATATAAATCAATTAGATTAAAAAGAGGTTTTGAATTAAAATACAACATTTTTTACTATTCATTAAAAAAATGAACTTTATCAGAAAGATACCAAAAATTTACACAAAGTAAATTTTGATATCCCGATTCTAAAGAAGAGTATTATTTTTTCAAACATAACACATAAAATTTTCAAAAAGTGTATTTAAAAGAGGTTCACGATCAAAAGGCGGTTAATCAACCTTTTAAAGAATATTAGAATGTTTACGCTTAAAAATGGATTCATTCGCATTTTTAATCCTCTAACATTTATTGTAAAGATTAAAAAATATTTTACAAACATATATAATCATTTTGTAGTTAGTTCTGTTCATTCCCGCCATTACAACGGTTAGGTGTTAACTACCATTTAAAATAATATTATTTTATTATTAGAGTGCAATGTAAGATTTCAAAGGAACTCGTTGTTGTGTATTGGGAAAGCCATCGAGCATAGCCTTACATTTAAATTAATATTGAAATTTTATTCACAAATAGGGATAAATATAAAACTGTCATATTATTTATTTACCTGGGGTGTTACATTCTTCCCCCTTTTGGGAATTGCGTCCTCACAATTTCAAAATTGGGCTCAGAAACATCCATAAAAGTCCCACATCGAAACAAGAGTCGGTAAAACAATCACTTTAAAATAAAGAAAGATAAGTACAAAGGTCACCCGAGTTAACCAATACTAGGATTCCAAGTATGAAAATATGGATATGGAGGAGAAAACAAAGGGTCATGTTCTGATGGAGAGTGATAGAAAACATGTCTAGGAAAAAGTTAACCACAAGAAAATCACAAACTGGTGATGGGTTAAATGGTATTTGATTCCCTAGTAGGAAAAGTTAACAAAAAACATTTTTGTTTTATGTTACTCTTCATTGAGGAATTTTTTTTTTTGAGCTTAACTAAATCATAATGAAACATACTTACTTGTCACTTAGACCTTCAAATTTTACTATATTCCTTAATCAAAATCATATTTTCTCCAAAAGACAAGTTTTTAGGAAGACTTATTCACATTAAGAGTACTATAATCAACTTCCTGAGAATCACCTAATCCAAAAAAGAGAACTATATATTTACCATTTCATTAGACAAAATCCAAAACCAAAATTGTTATTATAAAATCAGATAACCCACAAAAGTATAATCCTTTATAAAACAAATCCATTCTTAATCTCCAAAATTTTTCCAAAAAACCCAAAGTTCAACGAAGACCATTCGATAAACAATTTTCCATAAAATTCTTCAAAGTAAACCAAAATAAGATTGAAATCCAAATAATTGAAGGATTTAATCACATATTCATCCAAGGTACAAATTAACTTTTATCTCCAAATAACATCAGTTGCTCTTAAATTATCATATTGAAAAGTAATTAACCTAATCACATATCCTCCATGATAGGTTAATCGTTTCCATAGATAACCCAAAATAAACTTACTCTTGATTCCTAAAATCATCTAACTAAAAATAATTAGTTAAACTAACCAGGGACTTCACGTAGTCCAGTGGTAGGTGATAAATACCAGTTGCACTTTGGTTGTGGGTCCGATTCCCGCAGCTTTGTCCGATGCAATGGGTTGTCACGGGGTCTACGTGTTGTCCTTCTACCAAAAATATAAAATTCTTAAATCATTCCACAAAACGAGATAAAATCATAAAAAATAGTCATAACATATTTTAACCTCAATTTTATCTCTTGCATTTCATTTTCCATCATAATATATAACAACCCATAATTACCTCAAAAGTAAGGATCACATAAACCCTAATGTTTACCTTTATAATTATTACCTGAACTTCCACATCGATTGGTCATATCGTACATGATGCATTACAGAACATACCAAGGTACAAGTGGTTGATCATGACTCCTTGATAGTTGGATTAGAATAACCACGAGTTTCCTCATTGAATCCCCCATTTCATCCAGTTTCTTAATCAGAGAACCACCACAGTTTCCTTGAAACCTATTGTCACTTTGGTTCCTGTTAGATCCATCCATTCACTAAAAACAGAAATTTCAGTGTAAGTATATCAACAAAACCATCATGTACTAATGAGGAAGATAAACACTAATATATACTTACTCATTCACTTTATCTAAAACTAGGACTCTTTCTGAAATTCTAACCATTATGGTAATGTCACTTATGGTTAAAGAATACCCAAACCTCTAAATTTATCTAAACTGACCTTTGATACCAACTATAAGGCCCCACCCTTAAACCTTACTTAATATTGAATTAAATGAATAATTCACATTGAGGATCATTTCAGGTTTAGAGTTTTAAAGAATTAGGACATGACTATTACATCTCAAAAGATTACAAAGTAGAAACTTATACTAAGTTTCCATAAAATAAAATCACTTAAAAATAAACATGCCTAGTTCCATGTTTTAGGTAGCATGACTTTCCCTTTATCCCATCCTTGACCCTATTCTGCGTTAAGTCCTGTGAAAAACATTTCAAAAACTTGGGATGAGCATAAAAATGTCAGTAAGGGATACACAAATAATGAAAACTATTAGTTTTTCAAAACAACAAGTAAACCATGTATACATTATCAAATTAATACCTTTCACCTTTTAGAAGTAGTAAAAAAAACTCTTAAATGAATAAAATATCATTACTTACCCTTTTGTAACCAAAAGATTACCATAAAACCCATATAAAGAACGCATAACATAAAAAGGTAACTTGGGACATAAACATACTTAAATGGAATAACTATACGGTCGACTTCCACACATACTTAATGGAATAGCTATACGGCTGACTTCCACACATACTTAATGGAATATCCATACGGCCGACTTCCATACCCAATGCATTGGAGGTTATAACATAACCACCCATCCTGGTATTCATGGAACCACCCGTCATAATGTCCAAGTACCATTATAAAATCATAAGACATTAAACAAATATAATGGAAATAAAACATTTCCACATTTCGATCACAATATATCACTTAAATATATCGACACAATAAAATCCTTTATAAAAACCATTTTCAATACCAACATACATAATAGAGTATATGGTATTTATTTCATTTTAAAAAACATTACGGCTAGTTGAGGAAGCCAAAGACCAAATATTACTCTCAGCGGCGGAAAAGGTCGTTGTCATCACGTACGTTAAAAGATACATTCCTTTTTTTCGTTTAGTAAAACGCTTCATATAAAAAGATTACTTTTGAATAAAATTAAAATTCAAAGAGGTTTATACACCATATAAAATAAAGTTGTGTGTAAAACCAAATATGCCTCAATTTATAGAGATTGAGACGAAGTCCCTTACAAAGTTAGTATCCTTAGATTAAGGATAAATAAATTACATGATTATGTGTGAAAAATACGAATACACATAATATAAGTGTATATTAAGTGTAAAACAATCAGAGGTCATTCACACATAATCATGGAAAAACAAAACCAATGACATAGATATTTAACTCAATGAAATGAGATTGAGTTATGATTTCTGATACAAGTCCGTCTAAATGACATAAGAATTTATCAATGAGATGATTATGTGTATAAATAGTATACCCACCCAAAGGTTTGTGGAAACTACAACATAGAAATTCCACACATAATCTTGGCATAATAAAATCAAGAATTAGATCATTAACCAAAATAATTGAAAGTGGGTTAAGAAGTTCCCTTACAGAAATTTGACAGCCTAAAGGCGTCACTTCAAAATTCATAAAATGAGTTGATGAGAGATTAAAAGGGTATATCATCACTTGGACATAAAATTTACATTAATAAGGATATATAAGAACATATCCCAACATAATATTATGTGAATTAAAAGACATATCAAAAGAAGTATTTTAAAATAGGAGGGTGAAAGGTTCCCTTACCGACTTGGGTAACTTTCGAAATGTACACCCCAATGAAGAAGGGTCATACAATGAATATGTAAGTACCCATTAATGAAATTATATTACACAAAGAGTATAATAATGGGAAGTACATACACCACTAAA
This sequence comes from Viscum album, assembly GCA_963277665.1. Taxonomy (NCBI): domain Eukaryota; kingdom Viridiplantae; phylum Streptophyta; class Magnoliopsida; order Santalales; family Viscaceae; genus Viscum; species Viscum album. Next base: position 530,211,175 of record OY728150.1, read on the forward strand.
AAGAAATGGTGGCAAGTGTAGCATAAATCTCACTGGAATAAAAGTGAGATGAGAAATCCCTTACGAAAACTCGGCAGCCTAATGGCGTCACATAAAACTTCCAAAAATGGATTGATGAGATCAAATAGAGTATCTCATAATATTACAATAAAAAGTATAGAAATAGGAATATAAAATAAAATCCCCCATCATAACAAAGAGTATCTTAAAATAAGTGACATAAATGAGGGTACATAAAAAGAAAGAGAGAGGTTAGATCTCTTATGAAAATTCGGCAGCCTAACGGCGCCACTCAAAACATCCAAAATGGATTGATGAGAGAAAATAGGGTCTCTCACCATATGAACATAAAAATTAATTTATTATTAATATAAAATAACATACCAATCATAAGAAATATGAGCTTAAAAGGAATGACATAAAAGAGTGTACTTAAAAAGAAAGAGAGGAGTAAGATCCCTTACCTCGTGTCCGACATGACTCGATCGTTCTTTAATCTCCTGAATAATAAAATTTGGTCAATATACAATTTCTTAATTACCTCATTTAAATATTATTTTTCAGTTCATATTACATATTATAATTTTATAATAATTGGTTAATAAAGTGAGTTCATATCAGACGTTTTTGTCAATGTTGAGTACATGAGTAAAAAATGAACTTGTTGGAAAATAATTTTCCATGTAGTTATAGGTACATCATCTCCAAAATAGTATTTAGGTTTTAAATATCATATATATCCAGTATATATTCATTTTATATTATTACATATAATTTGGAGATAAAAAATTAAAAGCACCGTTCATGGAGACGGTAGGCCGTATGTACGCATTAATGCTACTTTCATTTTTTCCCCATATTAATGGAATTAAAACAAAATGAGATATATATATATAATAATTCCAGAATGATACCCATCATTTAGATGTAATATATTACATATATATCCATTATATATATGTACTTATAATAGTACATAACATTAGGAGATAAGAAATGAAATGTACCATTCATGGATACGGTAAGCTGTACGTACGCATGAACGCTACTTTCACCTTTTTTTTGTATTCAATGGAATTAAATAATAAATATATAAAGTTATATAATAATTCCTGTAGGATAAAATATTTAATACCATTAATTCCATCCTTTATACGTCCCACATATGGCATTAACGAATCAAATCACTTTGAGGGGGCGGTAGTCCGCACGTCCTAAAATGAAGATATCGCGTTTACCCATAATGGAAACCATAAAGGTATGACATAAATTAAAAATACAGAAGCTTAAAGAAAAAATAAACATATTATATGTCATATATAAATATATTGGAATCTTAATGGCCACCTTTTAAGGTGTTAAAATAATATTGAAAAATCATCGTTTCGTGATGCAGTAATTCGCCATCCACAGAAACAGTATGTTCTTTAACCATTAGACGAAGGTGTGTGTAAGTTTAGCTATAATACTTCACATAACAACATCCTAGTATATTGGGGATACTATTTTTGTTACAAAATAAAATAATAAAAAGGGCTTAGGTGGTTGGATAAGAAAAATAAAACAAAAGAACATAAGGGAAGACATTACCTTTAAATCAGGTAACTTCTTTTGATTTGAGCTCAACGACATCCTTGGAAAGGATTCTGCCCAATGTGAGGCTTCAATGATGAAGATAGGGTTGTGGAGAGATGAAATGGGCAGGTTTTGTCCGAGACAAAGGCTTTAGAGGTGTGTGTAAGGTGGTAGAGGTGGGGGCCTTTATAAGAGGAGAGGAGGGGCACTCTTGGAAAGTAACAAAATGTTACTTTATTTTCCAATGATTTTCGGATTTTAAAGGTCCCACATTGATTTATTTCTAGGATAAGGTGATAAGGTTTCTAAAGCAACCCATCCAATAGGTTTTTAACAAGCTTAGGTCTTATAGTTTACATAATCTTTTCATTTTATTTAAATCGTTAAATAATGAGGTAATCGCTGCATCATCATGGTGTCATAAATAATTTAATTAATTTAGTGTCTAAAAATTATAAAAAAACTATCATGATGTAAGAAATAGTTTTATCTTTCTAATGAATATTTATAGTCAAAAATATGACTGGTATAATTCCATATAAAAATTGTTTTATTAAAATATCACATGTTTGTGACATTTTAATTTTAACATTAAATAAAAAGGTATTAATGTCATTTTCCAACTAAAGTGGCTCCATGGGGTCCCCAAGATTACCCTTGGATTTTCTTGGTCGTCCATGACATATATAATTAAAGTAGGACTTGTGTCTAGGTCATTTCATATTATTAAAACATTATTTTTACCTTAAATTACACTAATTACCTCTAATCGCGATTGATAAACTTAAAAGTTACTATTCACCAAAAAAATATTTTAATCCCATTGAACCACATTTTACTTATTAATGACAACCATGTATGTCGGATTTTTGAAATTCAAATCATAGAAGTGTTAAAGATTCATTTAAATGAAAAATCAGTTTCTTTAACTACCACTTAGTGGTTTCACTATTCATCAAAAAATGAAGTTTTTCAGAAAATTACCAAAAAATCACCCAAGGCTATATTTGATATTCCGAATTCAAAAATGATGTCTATTTTAAAAAATTAAAAACATATAAGTTACATTAATTAATTTAATAATTAATTCCCGCTGTCAGAGCAAATAGCGTGTTTTTATGGAACAATAAGTATCAAAAGATTGACACTAGTTTAAGTCCAATTTCAAGATGAAATTAATTCCAACGACCACTATTGGATTAAATGGTAAAAATATATTCTAATTTTAGTTTAAAAACAATTGAAACATATAATCTAATCATATAAAAAATTATATTAAAAAAAGGTTTTGAATTAAAATACAACATTTTTCACTATTAAGTAAAAAAATGAACTTTATCAGAAAGATACCACAAATTTACACAAAGTAAATTTTGATGTCCCGATTCTAAAGAAGAATATTATTTTTTCAAACATAACACATAAAATTGTCCAAAAGCGGATTTAAAAGAGGTTCACCATCAAACGGCGGTTAATCAACCTTTTAAAGAATATTAGAATGTTTATGCTTAAAAATGGATTCATTCACATTTTTAATCCTCTAACATTTATTGTAAAGAGTAAAAAATATTTGAAAAACATATATAATCATTTTGTAGTTAGTTCTGTTCATTCCTACCATTACAACAGTTAGGCATTAACTACTATTTAAAATAATATTATTTTATTATTAGAGTGCAACGTAAGATTTCAAAGGAACTCGTTGTTGTGTATTGGGTAAGCCATCGAGCATAGCGTTCCCTTTAAATTAATATTGACATTTTATTCACAAATAGGGATAAATATAAAAATGTCATATTCTCTATTTACCAGGGGAATTACACCTATACCCATGATTTTTCAAAACCGTGGGTATTGGAGGTTTTTTTAAGACATATACCCACGGTTTAGCCAAACCGTGGGTATAGCTTTCCCACATTATGGAAGGAAAAAAATTACACGGGACAACAAAAATATTTGGCGGGAACATGGTTTTGATTAATATAATCTCAAAAATACACATAATGAAACAAGTAATATATGTAAGTTGGTTGGTTAGGTTGACAGTATTGTTGAAGGTGGTCGGCTGTTCAAATCCCGGTGAGTTATTTTATCTAATAAATGAGTTAAAATTAATATAATTAAATAGATGTATTGATATATATAACAAAATATTTGTAGCTCTGTTGGTCAGGCAACATAACCTCATCCAACCGGTCGTGTGTTCGAAACCCGATGTAACACCTCAGGTAAATAAAGAATATGACATTTTTATATTTATCCCTATTAGTGAATAAAATGTCAATATTAATTTAAAGGGAACACTATGCTCGATGGCTTACCCAATACACAACAACGAGTTGCTTTGAAATCTTACGTTGCACTGTAATAATAAAATAATATTATATTAAATCGTAGTTAACGCTTAGCCGTTGTAATGGAGGTAATGAACAGAACTAACTAAAAAATGATTATATATGTTTGTCAAATATTTTTACTTTTTACAATAAATGTTAGAGGATTAAAAATGTGAATGAATCCAATTTTTAAGCATAAACATTCTAATATTCTTTAAAAGGTCGATTAACCGCCTTTTGATGGTGAACCTCTTTTAAATCCACTTTTTGACAATTTTATGTGTTATATTTGACAAAATAAAATTCTTCTTTAGAATCGAGACATCAAAATTTACTTTGTGTAAATATTTGGTATCTTTTCGATAAAGTTAATTTTTTTAATGAATAGTGAAAAATGTTGTATTTTAATTCAAAAACTCTTTTTAATCTAATTTATTTATATAATTAGATTATCTTGTGAATTGTTTTTAAAGTAAAATTAGAATATATTTTTACCATTTGATCCAAAATTGTTTGATGGAATTAATTTCATCTTGAAATTGGACTTAAACTACTGTCAATCTTTTGATACTTATTGTTTCATAAAAACCCGTTATTTACTCTGACAGTGGAAATTAATTATAAAATTAATTAATGTAACTTATATGTTTTGAAATTTGTAAAATAGACTTCATTTTTGAATTCGTAATATCAAATATATCTTAGGGTGAATTTTTGGTATTTTTCTGAAAAACTTCAATTTGTAATGAATAGTGAAACCAGTAAGTGGTAGTTAAAGAAACTGATTTTTCGTTTAAATGAAACATTTCCACCTCTGTGTTTTTAATTTCAAAAATCCGACATACATGGTTTTCATTAAGAAGTAAAATTTGGTTCAACGGGATTAAAATAATTTCTTGGTGAATAGTAACTTTTATGTTCTTAATCGCGATTAGAGGTAATTAGTGTAATTTAAGGTAAAAAATGTTTTAATAATGTGAAATTACCTAGAAACATGTCCTACCCTCATTGGATATGTCAAGGCTGACCATTAAAATCCATGGGTCAACATGGGGACCCCATGGAGCCACTTTTTTCGGAAAATTACATAAATAACTTTTTATGTAAAGTTAAAATAAAGATGTCACAAGCATGAGATGTTTCACTAAAACAATTTTTAAATGGGGTTATACAAGTCATATTTTGGACTATAAATATTAATTATAAATCTAAAAAGATTTCATAAATCATGATATTTGTTTTATTATTTTTATACATTAAATAAATTAAATTATTTATGACATCATGATGATGCAGCGATTACCTCATTATTTAACAATTTAAATAAAATGAAAAGATAATGTAAAACCTAAAACCTACACTTGTCAAAAACCTATTGGATGAGTATATTTCGAACCCTTACCACCTTATACCTGAAATACAGCAATGTGGGACCTTTAAAATCTGAAACTCATTTGAAAATAAAGTAACATTTTGTAACTTTACAAGAGTTCCCCTCCTCTCCTCTTATAAAAGGCCCCCACCTCTACCACCTTACCCACACCTCTCAAGCCTTTGGCTCGGCCAACCCCTGCTCATTTTGCTTCTCCACATCCCTCTCTTACTTCTATAAGCCTCACTTTGGGAAGAAGTCTTCCCAAGAAAGCCTTTGAGCTCAAATTAAAAAGAGTTACCCAATTTTAAGGATGTTAAAGAACGATCGAGTCAAGTCGGACCCGAGGTAAGGGATCCTACTCCTCTCTTTCTTTTTAAGTACACTCTTTTATGTCATTCCTTTTAAGCTAATATTTATTTTGATTGGGATGTTATTTTATATTACTCTTACTGTAATTTCTTTGTTCATATGATGAGAGACCTATTCTCTCTCATCAATCCATTTTGGAAGTTTTGAGTGGCGTCGTTAGGCTGCTGAATTTTCGTAAGAGATCTAACCATTATCTTTCTTTTTAAGTACTCTAATTTATGTCACTTATTTTAATCTCCTATTTGTTATGTTGTGGGATGTTATTTTATATTCCTCTTTCTGTAAATTTTATGTTAATATGATGAGAGACCCTATTTGATCTCATCAATCCATTTTGGTAAGTTTTAAGTGGCGCCGTTAGGCTGCCGAGTTTTCGTAAGAGATTTTTCATCTCACTTTTATTCACATGAGATTTATGCTAAATTTTCCACAATTTCCTTTGAGTGGTGTATGTACTGCCAATTTTTTTACTCATTGTGTAATATAATTTCATTTATGAGTATTTATATCAATGTTGTATTGTCCTTCTTTCACGGGGTCTATGTTTCGAAAGATACCCATGTCGGTAAGGGAACCTTTCACCCTCCTCTTTTTTGAAAGACATCATTTGTTATGTCTTTTAATTCACATAATATTATGTTGGTATATGTTCTTCTATATCCTTATTGATCTAAATTTTATGTCCAAGTGATGAGATACCATTTTTATCTCTCATCAACTCATTTTCTGAATTTTGGTAGTGACGCCGTTAGGCTGTCAAATTTTTGCAAGGAACTTCTTAAACCAATTTTGATTCTTTGGTATAATCTTGTACTCCTTGAATATGTCTTTCTATGAATTTGTGTTAATAACCTATTATGGTTTTACACTTAATATCCACTTATATTTGGTGTATTAGTTTGTCACACATAATTATGTAATTGATTTATCCTTAATCCAAGGATACCGTCATTGTATGGGACTTCGTCTCAATCTCCTTTCATTGAGGCATATTTTGTTTTATACATAACCTTATTTTATACGGTGTATAAACCCCTCTGAATTTTACATTTATCTGAAAGGAATCTTTTTTATACAAAACATTTTACTAAACGACAAAAGGGAATGTTTTTGTCGTACGTATGCGGCGACAACGACTTCTCCACCGATGTGACCATTATTTGAGTTTTGGCTTCCTCTACAAGACATACCTTTTTTTTAAAAGAAAAATAAATACCATGTTGTACTTTTCTTTTCTTTTGGTATTGAAAATGGTTTTCATAATGTTTTTATATGAATGTGTTGTATAGATATCTTGTGAATGAAAAGCGGAAATGTTATGTTTCTTTTATGCATGTTTTATGTGATACGATTATGTTATGGTTCTTGGGCATTATTATGAAGACGGGTGGTTCCATGATAAACTAAGGGTGGGTGAGCCTGATATAGCTATCCAATTCATTGGGTAACGCGAAGGGGTTAAATGCTAAGGTTTCTCCGAAGAGATTTGGGGAATATATTGTGATGGGTATTCCAAACGTAACCAAGAGGGTTACTCCCTACGTAAGAATGTTATGAATTCAACAAGTTGCCTTTATGTCTTATGATTTCTATGATTTATTCATGATTTTATGAGGTATGTTAAAGTGCTTATGGTTTATGGGTAATGTATGATTTCATTCATAAGTATACATGTACTCATGTTTCCTTTCCATATTCTTATATCCCTTACGGAGCTTTTTATGCCCATCCCAGGTTTTTGAAATGTTTTACACAGGTCAAGGAAAGGGTACATGATATGATGATAGTGTCCAGGAAGTTTCAAAAAAGAATCCATGTTTTATTTTAAATATGTTTTCGTTGATGGGAAAAATGAATACTATCTTTTTTGTAACCACTTTTTTTAAATGTGGAATGTAATGCATGTTTTATGATCTAATTCTCTAAAAATATAAACCTGAAAAGATCCTCAATGTGTAATCTTGTAATAACTCAATATTAAGTAAGGTTTAAGGCTGGGGACTTATACCTGATGTCTTCATGTTTAGATATTCGGTTGTATTAATATATTTATATAAATTTATATATATATATATATATATATATTGAACATGAAGTTGGCTGGGTTGGTAAGAGACGGAGGCCTGTTGGTGGGGGGGTCTCGTGGTCGAAACCTGACCTCTTCATTTTTTGAATATAAATCCACACAGTTTGAAAAGTGTGATGGAAGTGTCTTGCCACACTGTACTCTGGTGCGCCACACTTTGAAAAACCTATACCCACGATTTGGAAAAAACCGTTGGTATTGGATCACACCCATAATGTGATCTCTCGCAGCCCCACGGTTCCCAAAACCGTGGGTATAGGCCATACCCACGATTTTGGGGGCTATACCCATAGTTTTGAACCATGGGTATATGTCATATTTCCTGTAGTTTTACACCAATGTTATGATATCATGGCTCATTTTCCATGATACCTTTATTTTTCATGTATTGTGAACTACATGGATTTTTTCCTTGAATCATGTCTATTATCTATGATATGAATTGTTTTGTTTTTAAATTCTATACTCATGTCTGCATAACCTTGTCATCATTTTATTATGCGATCACATTTATAACCTTTTTTACCCTTGATTAGAATCTGGGAAAACCATTTATTATGTATTCTTCTCAAGGTTATGAAGAATAGTTTTATGTATGATACATCTAATATGGGCGAAGATAATATGAAATTAGTTGGAGATATCGTAGTTCACCTATGAACAAATTGTTTATGTTTTCATGTTTCCAAAAGGTACTAGAACTAAATGATTTTGGTGTTTATCGTTATGTTTTGTAATGAATATTCATATATTAATGTGTAATATTAATGTATGATTAGTTTTGTTATTTATTGTTAGTATCAAGGTAAGGTTTAACAAAATATTAAGAATCTAGGATGAGAAAAATTTAGTGAGAAGGGTATGGATAAGTATAAGTATAAGAAAATATCCTCATTTTTTGGTGAAAGATAGATTAATTGGTTTCTAAGAAATTACATCCTTGTATAGATATTACAAGTGGATGTGGATCTGCAAGAGTTTTAACTAGGCTTAATTACACTAAAAAGGTCACATTGAGTTGGTCTCAATCATCACCTAATGCATGATAATGGGCCTTGATATATATTTTGTTTAAAACTCTTGATGGATATGATTTAAAAATTCACAAAATATTTACAAACCATCCTAATGGATTTAAATAATGACCGCGAATGACCTATGTTAAGCTTAAGGTTTCATTTATTAAAAAAAGGTGTGTTTATATAGATATCATTTAAGTGATATTTCATGATTAGGTGGTATTCCACTATGATTATTATTGAACAAACTATGATATTCGGTTTTAGTTGATGGATAGAACTCAAAGGAACTATGTTAATGAAAAATGCAATGATAATTAAATGATTTTAATTCCAATCCACAAACTATTATGGGATCTTGGAGTAAAATCTCATTATTATTCTCACATATATTTCTCAAGCTACAAGTCTTAATAAAATTTCAAATGTGAAATAAAGATAACCACATTCGGTTGATCCCTTTATAAGGAAACTTCCACCTTATTTTAGGGGTTCTCCTAATCCATTAATTTATGAGAAATTTATCAATACCACTAAAATTATATTTTATACTCTCTAGTGTTTAGGTATTGAAAGATTCATTTTGGGTTTCTATCATTTGAAAGGAGAAACGGATCAGTGGTGGACTCTTATAAAGAATACAAGTCCACAAGGTGAAATTGACTCCCTATATTGGAATTCTTTTAGGAACATATTTTTCAATATGTACTTTTCTTGTATTATTTTCATGAAAATAAGGAATGGATTACTTGATTTTAATAATAAGTATGATGAATCCATCTGGACCTGTGAGGAAAAGTTTATGAGACTAGAGAGGTATGATTCTAGTAGTACCATCTAACATGAAAGTAAGGTTGATTAACTCTTAAATTGATTAAAACTAAGTCTCCAAAGGTCATTTTCTCTAAGTGATATCCGTGTCTATAAGAAAATTTTTCATTGTGTTATCAATGTAGAAATAAATATTGGGTTTACCCATCAATCAATGGTTTTTGATCAAAAATCAAAGATGTAATTCAAAGGAAACTCTAAAATACAAGGAGAAAATAAGATTATCATATCTTCATTCTCATTATGTCAAAGGAAACATGGTGTAAATTGTCTTAATGGGGATAGTAAATGTTTTATGTGTGGGAAATAAGTTCAATGATAAAATGATTTTTGAAGTGACGGGAAGAAGTTAGATAAAGGTGTGAATAAAGATAAAACTGCATAGAATGAACCACCCTCACTCCAGTGTTTCAAATGTAATGTGTCTGGACAATATTCCATCCAGTTACAAAATATGAATGTTAATGATGATGATAAATTTCAACAATCTCTTAATCAAATTGAAAAATGAAAATCAAATGTGATAACTATTTCAAATGAGGGGTGTGATAACGACATGGTGAAAGGTACACTTTTCATGAACTCTAGAACTACTATTGTTTTAGTTGACTCTAGATGAATCCACTATTTTACATCTAAAGTATTTACTAAGGGTATCAAAATGCCAAAAAAATTATTACATGTTGAATTAACTGTGAAATTCCTTAATAGTTCAATGCCTTCATCATAAGTCTATGATTCTTCTCTAGTATATTTTTTTTGGAATTTCATTCATATAAATCCTATTATTTTTATATGGTTTAATTGTATGTTATCATAGTCTTGGATTGAAATGATCTACATAAATCACACATAAATATCCATGGAAGGGAAGTAAAATTTTATATTTCCAAACTAACCTATGATCATCTATCTGTGGGATGATAAATATGTAATTTGTATTCAAATTGAATTGATTGAATGCGTTTTATTGTTATTAAAAAGGGGTGTTTATCACATATTATTTGGGGTACACTCAATATTAATGATATGTTTATTTTATGGGTGTTTGTTGGTTTTTTTCTAGAAGTGTTTCTAGTCTTCCACCAAAAAATGAAGTTGAGTTCCAAATAGAACTCTTACCTAGTGATAGGACTATTTAAAAGACTCTAAATAGAATGGAACCAATGAAGTTGTTGGAATTAATGAAGAAACACTATTATAACATTGAAAATGACCCATTCATCAAAGTATCTCGCCATGGGGTTCACCAATTTTATTTGTTTAAAATAAATTTTGATCCATAAAACTCTATATGGACTATATGGAGATGAATACGTTGACGATATCAAAAAATTATCCTCAACCCCATTTTGATGACTTGTTTGATTAACTATGAAAAACTAAATATATTCCGAGATAGAATTTCATTCTAAGTTTCATTAATTGAGGGTCAAGAAAGAAGATATATATAACACCCCAAGGTTTTAAAAATGAATTGAAATGCTTGATTTTTTTAAGTATATAGTATTAAACTTTTCCTCATACATAATTTTGATGCTTCTATGAATTGAATTTCAAAAAACGATCATTTACGGTTATAATCGGTAAGTTATTTGGAGTCTGATAGAACCAAATTGTTTTTTTGTTGAATAGTAACATTCCCTTATTAATAGTAATATGACCCTTAGGAATATTATATCATATTATTATTATTTATTTTATTATGTTTATATGACAATGCAATATTGATTAATTTTTCAATGTGATATAATATAAGTCATAGTTTAAAAAAATTTATTTTCTGAAATTTTTCTGATTTTATTTAAAAATTAAATTAGTCATATTTAGAAATTATTTTCAAAAAATGGAATTCATTTTTGAATTATAATTTTCATCAAATTTTTAGGGTAAATTTTGGGGAATTTTTTGAGTTTCTTGAATTTTGAATGAATAGTAAAATACGGTAATATACTGTATTTATACATTATCAGTTAAATGCACTATTCCTAGAATCATACCTGATTTAAGAACCCTTGGTTTGAACTCAAAAGAACTTATCACTATTTTGGGTCACATTAATAAAGAATATTCATAGTCTTTAGCCAAAATATTAAACTAATGATTAAAATAACGTAAAACCCCTTCTCTCCTCCACTATAAATACCACCTTGAACCCCCTCTTCCTCACACACCACTCAAGGATAGATACATGTATAAGTTCATCAAAATACACATCCCAAGACCCTCCCCCATGTACCGGACCTTCTGGTCCCAAAAAATGGCCAAATCCAAGGTTCTTAAGGAGGATCTCAAGGAGAAGAGATCAAGAGGTAAAGATCCTCTTTTATTTTCGTGTGTTTTCATTTCATTTCCACTTCTTTTCTTATAATCTCTTCCCCTAGTCTTATCCAAGATTCATGAAAGATATAGTATTATTTATATGATTTATTTTTATAATATTTATGTAAAAATTCATAATCATTATTCCTCACCTATTCATGTTATTTTAAAAATAAAAACAATGTCTCTCATATATCGATTGACCCACATTGTTGATGATGTGTATTAAATTTCCCTTAAATCTATAAAAACTAGTTAGAAATCTATTTTAATGGTTTAAAAATATTTTAAAGTGTATGATATAAAATAATTTAATGTTCTGGATTTAACATATATATATAATATTATGTTATATAATGAAACCAGTTTCTGTTTATCAAAGAACCACGAAAATGATCTAAAAGGATATCACTAAAGATTTATTTAATGATTAATACACAAAACATATAACCAAAATGATTTATTTTATAATTAAATATTATGGAAACATATTAATACCTTTCCATTCCACTTTTGGAATTTTATTTCTATATAACTAGAAAATCAAATACAAATCGGTCGTGGAAGTTATGTAAAGTATGCAATCGAAACAATGGAAGGAACGAAATACTAATAATTAGAGGGTGAAATTATCTTATGAAATTATCATATAAGGTGTTATAAACAAGACAATGTTTCTGTAAGATATTAATAACACTATTTTGACAATTATACATGACTTTTAAAAACATTTGATGCAAGGCAACCCCCAGATAATGGAATTTGAAACCCTATTCCCATTCGTTGGGTTAACCTTATACTTCATTATTTATGTGGTATTTATTTTTTCTTCTATGTGGAATTTTGTTTATATTATATTTAATTATGTTTATTTATAATGTATATACATATTCAATCCAATATTTTAAGTCTCACATCAGTTATATGATATTTTTATGGGGGTTTTCTTTTAAAATACTCATTTAATATTCTGTTTTAAAAAATTAAAATTCAATGTTTTATAAAATTATTCATTTTTTAGGATTATGTTATGGTTATTTGGGAATTTTTTATGATGAATGGTGGTACCTATATCTACCTCTAATGCATTGGGTATGTGTAAGTTGGAGGTCGACTGTTTGGTTACTCCATCTGTAACTGTGATGTTTACACAATAAGGTAGCCATGAGGGTTACAAATTTTAAGATAGATGAGTGGGTTATAAGAATACATGTGTAATTATCAAATATACCTTTACAGTTCTATTTATTTTCTTTATGGTTTGTTGAAATATAATGGAAATATCTTTTTTCACAGAGTAAGTATATATGGGGGAGAAGTATGTTTGTTTGTTAACGATTTCATACGTGTACAAGTATTCTTGGAATAATGTTTTCTTTCCATCTTTTTATACCCATTACTGAAGTTTTTGTTTTCTCATTCCATGTTTTTAAATGATTTTCATAGGTTATAATTATGTTTATGTCAAATAAAGAAGCCACGTTAAATGTTATGAATATTTTTCCAAGAAAACATGTTTTATTTGAAATGTTTTATATTTTTGAAGAAATGGACATTGTTTTGTGGTATCCACTCTGTATAAATATAGAATGATATGTATGTATTATATTCCAATTTTATAAAACACTAATCTTTAAAATACCCCCAATGTGAAAGGAACTATGTTATTGACTAATATTCATGATTATGTAATGTAAAAAGGTTGGGTCCTTATAGTTGGTATCAGAGGATCGTTTAGATAAATTTAGGGGTTAGGATGATGTTAAAATAATATCATAAATAATTTTTACTCTTTGGTTAATTTGAACTGTCATAGAAGTTAAGGATTACCATGTTACTTCTACTAAGATATTTTTTTAGAATGGTTTTTTGTAGAAAAAATAGGGAAGCTGAAGTGGAACAACACCGACCGAATGATATCCTTATGAATCAATATCTTGGAACGGTAGGGATTGGAACTAAGTAGTTTTTGATAGTAATGGATAAAATAAAATAGGAAGTAAATGTTGGTGTCATCCATTAAAGAGAACAACCAGAGCTACCACAAAGGAGCATGATGATAGTGGAACATTTTATGTGGTAACACCACAATTCATTCAGTGGATCTTCTGACCAAGTATCGGCTGAAGGATGGATTAATTCCCTTGAAGAGATATTCTATGTTAGGGATTTTTCGATAATAAGAATTTAATTCTTTCAATTTATCCTTTTCAAAGTGAAGATGATCCGTTTTGGTCAATGGTTAATAATATTATGGATGATTTTCAAGCCTTAGAGTGGGATGAATTTAAAAGTCTTTTCCTTGAAAAATATTTTTCTATGTCGATTCGAATTAGGATGGATAAGAAATTCCTTGAAATGAATAAAAAAATAGGCTAATTCAATGGATATATATAAGGAAAACTTCACTCGATGGGTGAAGAATTCCCCAAATCATTATCAAGGTCTTGATAGAAAAAACAACCATTTTTACTCAATATTGAATCCAAGGTATCGAAGAAAATTGGATTCCCATGTGTTGAAAAGTTATAAAAAACATGTCTGATGTGGGGAGAGGGTATAAATGGTGTTTTCTGAAGATCACATGAACATTGAGAACATGGAGAAGAGGAGGTCCAAATGGAAATCTATGGGTAAGAATGACTCAATGAAATTTAATTATAATGAAGCCTGCTTTCTAATTTGTGAAAAGTGTGGCTAAAAGAACCCTCGAGAATTCCTTACCAAAAATAGGAAGTGTTTTTGAAGTGGTATATTTGGATATATGACCTAATATTGTAATGAAAATGATCCTAAGACCTATCCTTCTATGAATGTTTTAAAGTATTGTAAATGAGGTGAGATGGGTCATAAAGAAAATGTTTGCCCAAAGAGAGATCTGAATGATGAAAAGAAGCCAAACTATAAGTAGAAAGGTGTAGTGATATCCTTTATAACTATGTTAGTAAATGTCGGGCCATCCATAAAAGTTGTATCTTGTGCCTTGTCTATTAACTCATATTTTTTGATGGTTTTTTTATATGGGGCCTACACATTCCATTATTTCTTAGAAATTTTCAGGTAATGTTGAAATATCACCACAGAAAATGATGTTGTAACTTATTGTTAAAACACAAGGGTGAAATATTATAACAAAAATGAATTATTAAAATTTTTGTATTGTGTTATGTACAAATAATTTACCTAAAACCCTTATTGTTTTTTCCTTATTAGTGTTTGATGTCATTCAGGGTATGAATTGGCTTTCTGTTTATCATGCTAAGACTGATTATAGAGATAAAGAAGTTGTTTTTCTGAAAGATTTTTATTTTGAATAAACGAATGAATCAATTGAATTGATAATATATCATGAAGCTGAGAAACTATTGAAATATGGTAGTGAATGTTATATTGATCATGTTTTTGAAAACAAGGTAATTGTCTAGATTAATGATGTGCCAATGGTAAATGAATATCTTGATGTTTTTTATGATGAGTTAACTGGTGTTATAACCGATTGAGAAGTAAAATTCACAATTGAATTAGTTCCTGTTGTTAAACCAAATTTATAATCCCCTTATCAAATGGCTCAAATGAAACTTATTGAATTAACTTATCAGTTGTATGAGTTACTTAATAAAGGATTCATTCATCCTTGCACTTCACCACGGGTTGATACTATTTTGGTCATTAAAAATAAATATAGTTCTATGAGGATTTTCATTGATTATAGATCTTTAAATAACATCACTGTTAAAAATAAGTATCTTTTTCCTCATTACGATGATTTATTTGATCAGCTCTAGGGTACACAGTATTTTTCAATGGTTGACTTGAGGTCGGGGTACCATCAGTTGAAAGTGAAGAAAGAATAAATTATGAAGACTATGTTACATACTAGATATGGGAATAATGAATTTGTTTTTATTTTATTATTGGGTTAACTAATGAACCTACTATATTTCTAGATCTTATGAATAGAATATTTCATGATTTCATGGGTAAAATTGTAGTTTTTTTATTGAAAAAATTATTGTACTTTATAAAAGTAAATAGGACCTTGAAAAACATCTAAGGTATGTTTTAAAAACCATAATGGAAAATAAAATGTATTTAGAATTAATAAAGTGTAATTTTTGGTTGAAATGGATTTATTTTCTTTGGAAAATTGTAAATAATGATAGAATAACAGTTGATCTCTCCAAAAAAAGTGGTTGATGAATGGAAAATACCTACTAATGTTATAGAAATTTTTATTTTTCTTAGATTATTACGTTATTATTGATAAGTTTTGAAAAACAATACTTGGTTATATAGGATTCAAACTAAGTGAATAAGAAAAGGGGAAAATGTATTTGGGTAGAATAATGCGATGTTTGATTTTAGAAACAAAGGAAGAGATTGGTGAATGCTCAAATTTTGGAACTACCTTCTAGAAATTCTTATTTTTTCATCTATAGTGATGTTTCATTGAAGGGAATTGGTTTTTATCTGATGCAGAATGATTAGGAAATTTCTTAAGCATCAAGAAAACTAAATCCTCATGAGGTAAATTTTCCTACACATGATTTGGAATTAGAATCTATGGTTTTTTACTTTTAAAATTTGAGGGCATCATTCATATGGAGCCAAATTTCAAATATATATTTCCTAAAAAAATATAAATTATATATTCAATCAAAATGAATTAAACATGAGGCAAATAAGATCGCGTGAATTGATAAATCAATATGATTACAGGATCAGTTACCTTCCGGGAAAAGAAAACAAAGTGGTGGATTCCTTGAGATGAAAACATCATGCATAATTAACTATGTTATGTTTGGAACATGATCCATTGATTAATGATTTGATTAATCTTGGCATAGAAATTTTGGTATAGGATTTACATCTATTTTTTTCAGGGTTATGTGCAGTTGTCATTATCACACAGAATTACGCAAGCACATAAGGAAGACCATGAGTTGTTTAAAAGGTAGAATTTGTTAAAATGGGTATGTTTCCAGAATTTAACCTTGATAAAGACTATGTTTTTAGATTTTTAAAAACATTGTGTCTGCCTTGTGATTCCCATTTGAAAAATATTTATTTTGTGAAGCTCATAGTTCACCATTTTCAATTCATCTTGGCAGTACTAATATGTGAAAATTCCTTCATGAGTATTAGTGGTGGGGTGGAATGAAAATGGATATTGTAGATTTAATCATGAAATGTTCAACATGTGAACATGTTATAGAGGAGTGGAAGTTACTAAAGGGGATGCTTTAGCCTTTTCCAATACTATATTGTAAATGGGAAAATATATCCATGAACTTAATTGTAGGACTATTAAAGACTTATAAAGGTCACAATGCAATCTAGGTTATTGTTGACCGAGTGACTAAATTTGTACATTTATTCCCTATTTGAGATATAATGTCTTTGGATCAGTTTTCTCGACTATACCTCAAATAGATGTTTAGGTTACATGGAGTTCCTTTTTCCATTATACCTAACCGGGATCCCAGGTTCACTTCTAATTTTTAGAAGGGCCTTCTGAAGTCGTTGGAAACATAATTATATTTCAGTATAGTTGTTCATCCTAAATCATATGGGAAATCAGAATAAACGATTCAATCAATAGAGAATATACTTCGATCTTGTTCAATGGACTACCAGGGAAGATGGGATCAACATAATTCTTTAGTTGAGTTTTCATATAATAATATTATTCATTCCAGTATACAGATGGAACCTCTTGAGGAATTACATGGGACGTGGTGTTGAACACCAGCAATTTGGGATGATGTTGGGGGAAAGGATGTTGATTGAACCCAAATTAGTACAAAAAGTGGTTAAGAAAGTGAAAATGATCTAACGACACATGAGGATTGCTCAGAGTTGGCATAAAAGTTATATAGACAAAAAGAGGAAATGCATTTCTTTTGAGGTATGTGATCATGTTTTTCTACGAATGTCACCATGGAAAATTGTAATGCATTCTGGTAAGAAATGAAAGATATGTACATGTTTCATTGGACCTTATTAATTCTTGGATAAATTTGGACCAGTCGCCTATAGAGTATATTTTCCACATAGTTTATCTTAGGTACACAATGTTTTTCATGTTGCAATATTGAGAAAGAATGTATGAGATTCATCACATGTCTTGAGCCCAAAAGCAGTTCGACTAGAAGATAACCCTTCTTTTTAATAGAACCCTATTTAGATTCTTGATTATAGAGATAAATTATTACACAATATGTTAATCCACCAGGTAATGATTTTGTAGAGAAACCACACGGTTAAAGAAGAAACATGGGAATCTGAAAATTATATGAGGGAAAGGTACCATCACTTTTTTAATAAGTAAATAAAAAAATTGTGAGGACAGAATTCCCAGAACAGGGGGAGAATGTGACACCCCATGGTTTTAAAAATAAATTAAAATAAATGAAGATTTTTTTTAAGTGGATACTAATGAACTATCTGCCAAACATCATTTTTCTGCATCTTTGATTTGAATTTCAAAAGGAGATCATCTACGGTTGTGATAAGTAAGTTATTTAAATTCTGATAGTACCAATATGTTTTTTGGTGAATAGTAACATACCATTATGAATAGTAAACCATAAAATTATTTTATTTTCTTATAGTTATAATATAATGATATCATTATTAATTTTTCGATGTGATATAAAATGAGTTATTTTTTAAAAAAATTTATTTTTCAAATAATTTATGATTTTACATAAAAATTAAATTATTCATATTTATAAACTTATATTCGAAAATTGGATTTCAATTTTGAATTCTATAAGTTAAAATATGGTTAGGGTGAATTATTGAGATTTTTTCTAAAATTCGTGAGATTTGGATGAATAGTAAAATATTATAATATACCATATATATACATTATCAATCAAATACGAAATTCCAAGTATTATGGATGATTTAAGAACACTTTTTTTGAACTCACATGCACTTATTAATTTTTTGGGTCACAAAAAGCAAGACAATTCATAGTATTTAACAAAAATATAAACCTAATGATTAAAATAATATAAAACCCATCCTCCCCTGGACTATAAATACGACCCTCACCCCCCCCTCTTCCTCACACACCACTCAAAACTTGATAATTAACAACATTCAACCAAATACTAATCCCAAGTCCCTCACCAACATCCAAGACAATCTGGTGTCACCAAAATTCCAAAACCGGGGGCCTTAAGAAGGATCTCAAGGAGAAGAGATCATGAGGTAAAGATCTTCTTTCATTTTCATGTGTTTTCTTTTCAATTCATTTTCTTTTCTTATACTCTCTTCCCCTCCCCTTATAAAATATCCATCAAAACTCTAGTATTATATATATTCGGTATTTTTATCATGTTTATGGAAACATTAATCATCATTCTTCTTCTCCTCTTCCTCTTTTTCTAAAAATAAAAAACATCATCCGTGATGTGTTGATTTACCGAAATCATGGACGATGTGTCTAAAATTTCATTTATATCCTTCAAAACCAGTTATGAAACCATTTTAAAGCTTTAAAAATATTTTAAAGTTTATAATATGTCCTCTTTAATTTTATAGAGTTAACATATATACATAATATTATGTTATATAATGAAACTGGTTTTTGATTATCAATGAACTGCCAAAATGATCTAAACAGATATCACTAAAGATTTATCTAATCATTCATCCTCATAACATATAACCACAGTGATTTATTTAATAATTTAATATTCTAAAAACATATGAAAACCATTTTATTCCACATCAGGAATTTTATTTCCATACAACAAGAAAATAAAATACAAACCGTCCATTGAAATCAATATAAAGTATGCACCCAAAACAATGGGAGGAACAAAATACTAATAATTAATGAGTAAATTGATGTTATAGAATGAACATATAAGTTTTTATAAACATTAATATGTTTCTTTATGATATTAATAACACTCTTCTAACTATTTTACAGGATTTTTAAACACGTTTGATGTAAGAATAACCCTAGGTAAGGGAATTCTTATCCCATTTTATATTTTTTGGGTTAACCATCTACTTCATTATTTATGTGGTATTAAATTTTTTTTGTGATGAATTATGTTTATATTATTTTGAATTATGTGTTTTTATAGTGTATATATATATATTTAATCAACTCTATTATGTATCACTTCAATTATATGATATTTATATGGGGATTTTCTTTTAAAACTCTTCTTTAAAATTCTTTTTTAATGAATTAAAAATTAATGTTTTTATGTAGTTATTATGGTTGTATGATTATGTTATGATTCATGGGAATTGTTTATAATGAATTGTTAGACCTATATCTCCCTATAATGCATTACGTATGTGTAAGTTTGAGGTCATCTATATGGTTACTCCAATTGTAATTGTGATGGTTACACAATTAGGTAGTTGTGAGGGTTACACTGTAAAGTTGTCTTG
Source organism: Viscum album (assembly GCA_963277665.1). NCBI lineage: Eukaryota > Viridiplantae > Streptophyta > Magnoliopsida > Santalales > Viscaceae > Viscum > Viscum album. The sequence continues at coordinate 530,231,512 of OY728150.1, forward strand.
AGGGTTATAAATTATAAGGTAGCCAAGAGGGTTACAAGATTATGTAATTAATTCCTCATGATAACTTTATGGATCTATTTAGTTTCTATATGTTTTGTTTCAATCGCATAGAAATATCTAGTTTCACAAAGTAAGTATAGATAGGTGACAAGTATGTCTTTTTCACAATGATTACATACATTTACAAGTATTTGTAGACTAATCTTTTATTTCCTTATTTTTAAACCCCTTACTCAGATTATTTTCCCATCCCATGTTTTTAAATGATTTTCACTGGTTATATGGATGTGTAATACAAATAAGTATGTCATGTAAAATGTTATGAATAATTTTCAAAGAAAACATGTTTTATTTGAAAAGTTTTATATTTTGGAAGAAATGGATATTGTTTTGTGGTATCCAATCTATATAAATATGGAATTTTATGTATGTATTATATCACAATTTCGGAAAATTATAAACTTGAAAAGATTATCAATGTGAAAGGAAGCAAGTTCTTGACTAAAATTCAAGATTATGTAATGTAATTGGCCTGAGTCGTTATAATATACCCAGGATAACATTCCATACAAGTTATAAACATAATGAGTATATAGTGGTACCATTTTTTATTACTAATCCCAAATAAACAATCATGGATTTGATGAATAATTTATTAAGAGGATACCTTGATCTATTTTTTTCATTATAGATGATATTCTCATTTATTCAAAGACAATGTAAGATCATGAGGATCACTTGATAATTATACTAAAGACTATAAAGAATGATAAATAGTATGAAAAAATTAAAAAGGGAGAATTTTGGGGGAAAATGTTTCATTCTTGAGTCATATAATCTCAAGAGAGGGTATATCAATACATCCATCAAAGATAAAGGATTTTGAACATTATCCCAGACAAACCATAGTTACTGAGATTTATATATTTGTTGGTTTAGTAGGAAATTATATATACTTTGTGGATACTTTCTCATTAATATCTAATCCAATCACCAAATTAACATCTACGGGAAATAATTTCCAATAGATAGATTAATTTGAGGGATATTTTATGGAATTGAAGAGAATAATATTCAGTGAACTTGTGTTTACATTAACCTCTATTAGAGAAGGGTTTTTAATCTATTATGATGAATTCAATAAGGTATTAGGCTATGTTATCCAATATAATGAAATGGTTATATCTTATTCCTAAAGAAATTAAAGGATAATGGGAAAAATTACCTAAATCATGATTTGGGGTTAGCTATGGTAATTTTTTCATTAATGATATGGAGCCATTATGTTTATATATAAAGGCCTGATATATATAATAATATGATTTAAAAGTATATATTCACATGGATAGAGTGTAACATGCACCCGAGAAGAAAGTTATAGATAATTAAATATTTTTATTACTCATTACATTACCACCCTTTGAAATATATCAAGGTGGACAATTCCTTGAGTCAAATGGATTATGCTACCCTATCTATGATGAGGATCTCAAAATATCCAATATTTATGGATTTATAAATTATTGATCTTTAAATTATGAAGGGGGAAAATATTATATTTCTCAAATAAGTGGTCAATCATCAATCCAAGTGCAGATTAATGTGGTGTATTAAGAAGATGTAGAGTTATAGTGGAATATCAGAAATATTATTAATTTTAAACATAACAGTGATTGAATTATAATTTTTAGAAACCATGTATTTGTTCTTTCCAAAAAAAAATTAAGAGAATTTTTAGTGGAATCACGTGGTTTTTCATTCTCTATCAATCTTGGATTTACAAATATATATAGATATCTGAAATATTATTTTTATTATGATGGAATGAAGATATATATATATAAGAGTTTTTATCTCATTACTTGGTATGTTTGTATGTTTTAGCTGGTAGAAAAAAGTATAAGGGGATTTAATAGCCACTAGTAATAGTAGAATCAAAATGGGAAAACATCACCATGGATTCTATTATCGGGCTCCCTAAAACAACTCTAGGGCGTAATGTTATATGGTTTATAATTATTTTCCTTATAAAGTAATCCCACACCATCACAGTTAGATGAGATTATTTTATTGATAAACCTACCATTATTCACATTAAAAAAGTGTTAAGGTTTGATAAAGTACCACATTTTATTATACCTGATCAAGATCTGAGGTTTACATCGATGTTTTTGTGAAGTCTTTAGGAATCCCATGATACAAAGTTGAGTTTTAATACTACGCATCATTCTATGATAGATGGAGAACAATTAGAACACTAAATTATATATTGAGATATTTTTATATGGAATTCAAATTTGATTGGGATCAAAACCTTCCACTATATGAGTTTTCGTATAATAATATATTTCAATTGATAACTTAGATGAATCTCTATGAATCCCTCTAAGGAAGTAAGTGTTGAACTCAAATTTACTGGAATGAAGTTCTAGAGGAAAACTTATTAGGATGTCATATAACTAAATAAATGGTTGATAAGGTTAGATACAGTTAGTAACACATAAGGGCGGCATATTGTTAGAAGAAAATTTATGCTAACAATTATGGATATGTTCAAGAAATATAAATTTGAGAGAATGTTTTTCTAAAAAACTATACTTAGAAGAAGGTAATGAGAATCTTGAAAAAGGGAAAACTATTCCCTAGTTTTATGGGTCACTTTGAAATTATTGATCGTATTGGAATCATTGATTATTTTTTAGTACCTACATTTAACCTCTCCCTGGTGTATGATGTATTCAATGTATATATCCATTGGAATTACAAACAATGACTGAAAATTAAATTTTTTATTATCAAAACACTTTTGAGGTAAAAGTGAGAAACCAAACAATCCAGACATTTCAACCAATTAAAACCATGAAAGATGATAACCCAGATCAAGACTACATGATCCGCTCATCCCTAGAGACTGCATCGTGATGATAAGATTTCACCATCGCATGATCACTCAGTTAGCTGACACATGTAAAGATGCATGGGCATGGTACCGATGGCAGATCCATACCCTCTCAAAACATCCAAATCCAAATAACATGCTCAAGAGAAAGCTTCCTTCTCTGATCCTCAACTAAAGCAGATCCATGTAGTGTGCTAGTTACAAACATATCCAAAATTCAACAATCAATCAATTACATTTATGCAGCCTCAATTTGCAGACTCCCAAAGTTCATTCACAGCTTCTCTAATTTTCAGACTCTCGCTATTCAATCATAACTTCTCAAATTGACCTCTCAAAGACATTAAATCCTTCATCATTTTCGATTTCCATTGCGTACCTCATATTCTGGCCCGCAGAGAAACTTTTCGGGAAAAGGGCACACAGTGGACCACGGGACACATAGAAATTCAAATCCAAAACCTTAACCTGATTCAAGAAATCAAGTATTGAAATCCATCACCTCATCCCAATCACGAATCAACAAAACCGATGCCAGGACAACAATGAAGCCGCACTACAAACCAGGATCAACTGCAGAAAACAAAAACAGGAAAACATCACCATTACTCTGGAAGGTACACCCACTGCATGTCAGAACCCCTCACTGCTATCCCTGTTGCACACGAAGACCACAAAAAACCACCTAGCGTACATATGGAAGACGCATAAATACACACAGGCTATTAAAGATGGACCTTGGTCACCGTCCGACAATATGAAACCTTGGGAGACCCTAACCAGAGATGAGGGATTAGGGTGATGAGAGGTTAGAAGGGTTGAAACTGATGAAGGTCATGTCCAAGTCACTGACGCCACCACAATCGAGGATCCTCCACCGATAATTCCAAGAGCCTGAGGGAGGAGGTGTTGCTCCAACCCTAGAAAAAGGAGGCAGCGATGAGAGGAAGGGTTTTCACGAAGGGCACCCCTTACAGGCTCATCCATTGGAATTACAAACTTTATTCATCCCAAGTAATATATTCAAAGGTCATAAAAATGGTTAATGGTCATTATTATGTGTATAAACTAGTGGAGACTTAGGATCATAGAGAGAATATTCTATAAAACAATAGCACTCCCCAAGTTATTATTTATGGAAAAACCTCCAACTTGAGGAATATATGTGGGACCCTAAAGATGCGATGAGGTGGAAGTTTACTATTTTTTATATTGAAGTGATTAATTTTGCTGTTTAATTTCTTTTTAAAGGTGTTTAATGTGAAACCCTTATTTTTAATGAAATATTTATTTCTAGTAAATTTAATTTCTTTGATACATTATGTCACACACAACACCAGAGTTTTAACAAACTATGAAATACTAATTTTTAATAAAACATCAATAAAAATATATTTATTTCACAAATTTTCCTTTCTAATTTCTTTAAACATTTCATTATAGAAATTTTTCTAGGTTATTTTTTCATATATTCATCATCATAGTTTCCTTGTTGGTAACATCATCCACATATTTCATCCTAATATTTAAATCTTTTCTTGGGTTATATTTGGTTCTTTTCAGGTCCCAAGGTAACTATTTTTTGACTATTTTATTATATTATCATCACTGTACCCCATTTGATCATGCTTTATCCATATTAATGGCATATTAGTTGAGAATGAATAGGTTTTTTGTCCCAAAATCCCACAACACCTGAAGAATCCATTGAATCTCTGTCATCCATGAGAGTTCTAAAGATAAAAAATTTTTTTTTTTCTCTTTCTATTTTTTTCATAATATATCATGGGTTGGATAACATTATATAGTTTTTAATCTCATATTTTAGTATAAGAGGGGGTTTGAAAATGCTCTTTGGGGAATAAACAAGATCATATTTTTATTTTAAACATGTGATATTAGTCATACAATACATATAATGTGATTTTCTAGAAAATATTTAACTCAATTATTTTTATATATTTATTAGATTCTTATGACATCTCATGTTTGACATAGATTACTTTATTTAATTCATTTTCATCTTATTTAATTATTTTTAGGATTCAAGTAATTATTATTATGTTTTTCATATCTTCAATTATTTTAACATGAGTTTATCATCAATATATTTCACCACCTTTCATTTCTCATAAGCTTTTAGTTTGGATTTTCTTAATTTCATAAATATTTTCATATTTATTTTTGATAATAATTTTCATAACCTTTTTTTATTTAATTAATTTTTTTAGAAATTCTCTTTTTTGATTAACTTATAATTTTGATCAAGATATTATTTTAGTTATGATTTTAACATGTTCTCCACCTAAGTTATCAAACCTTTCTCTCTATCATAGATAGAGAAGCCTACATGTTTCACCACACATAACATAATATTTGTGAATATTTAAAAAAACAACCTCATATGTTTAGAATCTTAAATAGTTTTCATCCTCCTCCTCTTTTCTCACTAGAATTATTCTTTTTATTATTTATAATTTCTTCATGATCTCAATATTTTTTGAAACTTATCTTCATATTTTACATCGTTTTGGGTTTTGAATAGTCTTATATTGATCAAGGAAATCATAATATATACCATTATTCTTCGAAGAATTTATAATAAAAATCCAAACCCACCATATTTGAAACAATTCAGTGGGAGTCTACCTTTGTATTTTCCATTGAATTTTGTATGATATTTGATATAAGAGACATGATTCTCTTATAGTCTACATCTATTATTTATCTTCATCCAAATAAATTGACTCCCTAACATCAATAAATTTTTATATGAGTTTCCAAATAGATTAATATTATATATCCTCTTTAAATCTCTTATTGAAGACATGATCCTTTCACATTTCATATACAAATATAATGTTATGTGGTTTATAATGGGTGAGAACCTTTCAATATTTAAAATGAAATTTCTTAGTATTTGGAATATCTAGAAAATTTATCATCAACTTCTTCATAATATTGAAATCTTATAGGTTTTTTTCATAGCCACTAATATGAATAAAACTTTAATCAAACATTACAAGGTATCCATCTATGTTTTCATCTTCATCCATCTTCAAATTTTTAATTTATCTCCCCTAGAACCACAATATAATTTTTTAACATTTAATCTCCATTAAAATATATTATCCAAATTATCCTATATTTCATTTATTTCTTGAAGTTTCATATATTTGGTATAGATTTTATCTAATAAATAATCTATAATGACATTCCTAGATTTTAAATCAACATAAAAATTCTTATTATTATAAAATAAAATTTTAGAGATTATATAAATAGATAGAAAAACTATTGTTTTTGTATTAAACACATCCAGGATAAGAGATAGAATATATTAAAACATCATATTATTCCAATAAATTTAGTTATTTTCATTAATAGATAGAACACTTTTGTTTCACAGACAAATTATATTGTCCATATCTAGATAATCATGTATCTAATAGAGAAAACTTATATTCTATAATACCAATTTTTATTCCCTATGAATGGGTGAACCACTAATAATAGAGGTTAAATCATTGGTATTATTATTTTACAATTTACACCTCATGAAATTAAACTTTTATATCTATAATTATTTGATCCTTTGAACTATATATAAAATTATAACCAAGATGAATACAAAAATAAAATAATATTAAATCATATATGTATATATCTATGTGTTTTAGTCAGATTAGAAAACTCAAGAGGGGGAAGAATTGAGTTTCTAGATAAAAATTATATTTTAAAATATCTAAAAACAAATCAACCAATATATAAAAACTACCTAATTAATAAAATGGTAAAAATATATAATTTCGTATTTTCAAAAATAATCCCAATAGTTCAATCACAACTTAGTTAAAAACTAGTATAAAAACTCATTAACTTTTGAAACAAATTTATTTGTGTCAAACACCGTATATAAATATCTTATTAATGATCACTATCAATGTTTATATGAGAACATGGTGTAGAGTTGGGTAATTCTTGGTGCTTTTAATACTATATTAAGACCTAAGGAAACGATTCGGAACAATTTAATTAGTATGAAATCTTTTCAATTCTCTTCTTGTATTGAATAATGTGGCCTAGATGAGGTTTCTATAGTTAAAGCTGAATGTACCAAGAGTAAGAACACCCTTAATGGGAAACAAGTTAGAAAACTGGATCGATGTTTTGTACAGGTGGATGAGAGGAATGAACCTATTGATATCTATATCATCACTCTACCTAATATTCACTCTGATAAAACTCTTCTACTATTGGATATTTGTATCAATAATTCAATATCATATCCTTTACCCTTCATGTTCAATAATGAATGGCCTTTTATACCTGGTTATAGTGAAGTCATCATGGATTCTAGGAATACTAATTTCATTGGTTTCCCCATTAACATTCTGGCCAGGAAGATGAAAAATTTCAATGAAATGGTTAAGGAATGGTGTAAAACATCCTTACACAATATTTATCTTGATATTAATGATGTTAAAAATAATCTGGATCAATGTCAAAGGTCTAATGTGAATTAAAAGGATCCTTCTAGGGTTGATATGTGGGCCATTTCTATATTTGAGGAACTATCTACTAGATTCAAGGTAAATATTTCCTGAAATAAATTCACACTACTACAAAATTAACACATAAATCATAAGCTAATTAGACCAATTATACCCATACAACAAGTATACCCATACATAGAAAAAATAAGTTGATTCAACATCCAAGCCTTCTCCACATCTTCCACCATCAGAGTTATCATGTTGTCTTCCCCTTTATATAGTAGCTTTCCCATCATCTTTATATATGTATTAATATATTATATCCCCTTTCCATTTTTAAATCATTTTATCTATTTTATACATTACCATTCTTCTTTATATTTATTTGTATCAAAATTTAGATTCATTAGAAGGTTATCATTGGTTTTTGGAGTTCTCCATCATTATTCTAGGAATATGAGGCCCTCATTCATAGGTTTCCATAATTGTTTCCAAGGAAATGAGATGTATATTTTATAAATCACATGGATATCGAGTATTTTATATTATATTGAAATAGATATTATAAAATGGATAGAAACCAGGGGGAATACCCGTTAATGAATCAGATTTCCATCATTAATGCCTCTTCCTGGAGTTGGTAAATCCATATCCCCCTTGATAATGACTCTTTCATAAAAAAACTCAAATTCCATATTCAAAACCTCACTAGGGTTTCTAGTATCTACAATGTAGATTAATATATGTTATCATTCTTCATTTACCCCTGGCCCATCAGAAAGAAAAATGTTGTGGACCCCTTATCCTTGAAAAACGCACCACTACCACATTTGTAACCTATATGGAATAATTTAAACAATATATCAGAGATTCTTAAAGTAAAATCTAGTTTAAATTATCCACAATGTTTTATGTAATTTATATAGTGTATCCACAACCTTCGATTCAAGCCCCATGATTGTGATGACACAATGGTCAATCCCACGATGTAGTGGGTGTTAATTATCCAATGCCACATATTCTTTTCTAAAGAATCCATAGTGATACTATGACACAACAAAACCAGAAATGGTGTCACCATGGATATTCGACTTTTATTTATTTATTTGGACATCATAGTTGTCTAAGTTAGTGTATGTTATCATTCATGGATTTTTCACAATATACGAAATTCATGGGGGTCATCCCAGACTCTAGATGTCATCCACGGGATCTCCTGACATTGATAATATAATTTTGGATAGATGATGAGCTATCTCATTAGAATCTATGTAAAAATAAACTGATATACCCCAGTCTCATAGTGATTTTGAGGGTGGTAGGCTACGATAGTTGCATCAAGGGAATGTATGATTAAGGGAACATGAGTGGTGATTGTTGATTGGATTTTTTGGTAATTTACAATCCCCTAATATCACCTCATCCAACATATGATAATTAAATGGGATCCCACTTCCATATACTTGTTCCCCTGACTTTATATTTATAATCATGTCATATTATAGTTACTGGAATCATACAACCTCACAATATGACCCACACAAGTGATGTCCCTCATCCATTAGTGCACATAATATCCTAATGTCCCAATATTATCTTCTACTCATCCACCTACCTCTACATTCACAATCAAATATCTTTTCTTCCACAATCCATCCATGTTGGATACCCTTTATGGAATTTAATTCCCCATAACCCTAATGTATTTTCTATGTGGCTTGAACACTTTCGGTTTTTGGATAACATGGGTTGGACAAATTATTTACCTAAAAATACATAAAACACTTAATTAAGATTCGTAAACGTCACCAAGGACCCTTGGATCATTATCATAAAAGATCAAGGAAATCTGAATGCGTTTGGTCGGATTTTCATAGGTTAGTTGTTGTTTTCGATTAAAATTAAGACCATTTTAAACAAAAGAGATACCATTTGAGTGCTAGCGGCCACACCATGCCTTTTATTATGTTAGAGATGAATCATACACATTACAAAGGACCCTTGTATCTTTCTCATAAAATATCAAGGCAATCCTAACACATTTGTTCTGATTTTCGTAGGTTAGTTGTTGTTTTCAATTAAAATCGTGTCCATTTTAAACAAAAGAGAGACCCTTTGAGTGGTACAGGCCACACTGTGCCTCATACTGAGGTAGGTATGACTTGTAGATGTCACAAATTACCCATGGATCGTTCTCCTAAAAGATCAAGAAAATCTAAATGCGTTTGGTCGGATTTCTGTAGGTCAGTTGTTGTTTTCAATTAAAATTGTGTCCATTTTAAACAAAAGAGAGACTCTTTGAGTGATAGCAGCCACACCGTGCCTCGGATTGAGGCGGGGATGACTCATAGACATCAAAAAGAACTATTGGATTGTTCTCCTAATGTATCAACAAAGTATGAATGTGTTTGGTTGGATTTCCGTAGGTCATTTGATGTTTTCACATAAAATCGTGTCCATTTTAAACAAAAGAGAGACCCTTTAAGTGCTAGCAGCCACATCGTGCATTGGATTGAGGCCGGGTTGACTCGTACACACCACAAACGACTCGTGGATCATTATCCTAAAAGATCAAGACAATCCGCATGCGTTTGGTTGGATTTTCATAGGTCATTTGTTGTTTTCAATTAAAATGGAGTCCATTTTAAACACAAGAGAGACCCTTAGAGTGCTAGCAGCCACATCGTGCCTCAGATTGAGGCAGGTTTGACTCGTACATGTAAAAAAGGACCCATGGATCGATCTCCTAAAGGATAAAGACAATCCAAATGTGTTTGGTCAGATTTTCGTCCGTCTGTTGTTGTTTTTACTTAAAATCGTGTCCATTTTAAACAAAATAGAGACCATTTGAGTGGTACTGGCCACATCATGCCTCTGATTGAGGCGGGGATGACTGTTACACATCACTAAGGACCCTTGTATTGTTCTCATAAAATATCAAGTAAATCTGAATGTGTTCGGTCAGATTTTAATAGGTCAGTTGTTGTTTTCAATTAAAATCGTGTCCATTTTAAACAAAAGAGAGACTCTTTGAGTGCTAGCGGCCACACCGTGCCTCAGATTGAGGCGGGGATGACCTTTACACATCACCAAGGACCCTTGGATCGTTCTCATAAAAGATCTAGGAATTCAGAATGTGTTTGGTTGTATTTTCCTAGGTTAGTTGTTGTTTTCAATTAATTGTGTCCATTTTAAACAAAAGAGAGACACTTTGAGTGATAGCGGCCACACTATGGAACATATTGAGTTGGGATGACTCTTACACGTCAAAAAGGATCCTTGGATCATTCTCCTAAAGGATCAAGGCAATCTGAATGCATTTGGTTGGATTTTCGTACGTTAGTTCTTGTTTTCACTTAAAATCGTGTCCATTTTAAACAAAATAGATACACTTTGAGTGGTACCAGACACACCGTGCCTCAGATTGAGGCGGGGTTTACTTGTACACATCACCAAGGACCCGTGGATCGTTATCCTAAAGGATCAAGGAAATCTGAATGTGTTTGGTCATATTTTCATAGGTTAGTTGTTTTTTTGAATTAAAATGGAGTGTATTTTAAACAAAAGAGAGACCCTTTGTTTGAGTGGTACTGGCCACATCATGCCACGTATTGAGGTGATGATGACTAGTAAATGTCACAAAGGACCAGTGGATCATTATCATATGGATCAACACAATCCGAATGCGTTTTTTTGGATTTCCGTACGTCAGTTGTTGTTTTCACTTAAATCGTGTCCATTTTAAACAAAATAGAGACCCTTTGAGGGGTACCGGCCACACCGTGCCTCGGATTGACACAGGGTTGACTCGTAAACATCACCCAGTACCCTTGGATAGTTTTTACAAAATATCAAGGCAATATGAATGTGTTTGGTCAGATTTTCATAGGTCAATTGTTGTTTTCAATTAAAATTGTGTCCATTTAAAACAAAAGAGAGACACTTTGAGTGCTAGAAGCCACACCGTGACTCAGATTGATGCGGGGTTTACTCTTACACGTCAAAAAGGACCCGTAGATCTTTATCCTAATTGATGAAGACAATCTGATTGCATTTGGTCATATTTTCTTATGTCAGTTTTTGTTTTCACTTAAAATCATGTCCATTTTAAACAAAATAGTGACCCTTTGAGTGGTACCGGCCACACTATGCCTCGGATTGAAACGGGGGTGACTCTTACACATCACCAAAGACCCTTTGATCACTTTCATAAAAGATCATGGCATGCTGAATGCGGTTGGTCAGATTTTCATAGGTTAGTTGTTGTTTTCAATTAAAATTGTGTCCATTTTAAACAAAAGAGAGATGCTTTTAGTGCTAGCAGCCACACCATACCTTGGATTGAGGCAGGGATGACTTTTACACATCACCATGGACCCTTGGATAGTTCTCATAAATGATCAAGGCAATCTGAATGTGTTTGGTTGATTTAAATAGTTCAGTTGTGGTTTTCAATTAAAATTGTTCCCATTTTAAACAAAAGAGAGACCCTTTGAGTGGTACCGGCCACACCGTGCCTTAGATTGAGGCGAAGATTACTCATAGACATCACAGAGGACCCTTGTATCATTCTCCTAAATGATCAAGGCAATCCGAATTCGTTTGGTTGGATTTCTGTAGGACAGTTGTTGTTTTCAATTAAAATTGTGTCTATTTTAAACAAAAGAGAGACCCTTTCAGTGATAGCAGCCACACCGTGCCTCGGATTGAGTAAGGGATGACTAGTACACATCAAAATGGACCAGTGGATAGTTCTCTTAAAGTATCAACACAATCTGAATGTTTTCGTTTAGATTTTCATAGTTCAGTTGTTGTTTTCACGTAAAATCATGTCCACTTTAAACAAAAGAGAGACCCTTTGAGTGATTGCAGCCACAACATGCCTCAGATTGAGGCGGGGATGACTATTACACATCACAAAGGACCATTTTATTGTTATCCAAAATGATCAACACAATCTGAATGTGTTTGGTCGGATTTCTGTAGGTCAGTTGTTGTTTTCACTTAAAATCGTGTCCATTTTAAACAAAAGAGATTCCCTTTGAGTGTTAGCGGTCACACCGTGCCCCAGATTGAAGCATAATTGACTCTTACACATCACAGAGGACCGGGGGATCATTCTACTAAAGGATCAAGACAATTCGAATGTGTTTGGTCAGATTTTCATACATCAGTTGTTGTTTTCACATAAAATCATGTCCATTTTAAACAAAATAGAGACCCTTTGAGTGGTACCGGCCACACCGTGCCTCGGATTGAGGTAACGATGACTCATAAATGTCACCAAAGACCCTTGGATACTTCTCATAAAATATCAAGCCAATACGAATGCGTTTGGTCAGATTTTCAAAGGTCAGTTGTTGTTTTCAATTAAAATGGTGGCCATTTTAAACAAAAGAGAGACCCTTTGATTTCTAGAGGCCACACCGTGCCTCCTATTGAGGTGGGGATAACTAGTACACATCACCAAGGACCGTTGGATTGTTATTATAAAATATCAAGGAAATCCGAATGCGTTTGGTCAGATTTCCCTAGGTCAATTGTTGTTTTCACTTGAAATCATGTCAATTTTTAACAAAAGAGATACCCTTTGAGTGATAGCGACCACACCGTGCCTCAGAATGAGGTGGGGTTGACTCTCACACATCACAAAGGACTCATGAATCATTATCCTAAAGGATCGACCCAATCCATATGTGTTTGGTTGGATTTTCATAGGTCAGTTGTTGTTTTCAATTAAAATGGTGTCCATTTTGAACAAAAGAGAGACCCTTTGAGTGCTAGCAGCCACACCATGTCTCGGATTGAGGTAGATATGACTTTTACACATCACAAAGGACCCATGTATCTTTCTCCTAAAGGATAAACACAATCAGAATGCATTAGGTTGGATTTCTGTAGGTCAGTTGTTGTTTTCAGTTAAAATCATGTCCATTTAAAAAAAAAGAGACCATTTTAGTGGTACCGGCCACACCGTGCCTCGGATTGAGGCAGATATGGCTCATATAAATCAAAGAGGACCCGTTGATCATTATCCTAAAGGATCAAGGAAATCTAAATGTATTAGGTCTGATTTTTGTAGGTTAGTTATTGTTTTCAATTAAAATTGTGTCAATTTTAAACAAAAGAGAGACCATTTGAGTGATAGCTGCCACACCGTGCCTTGGATTGAGGTAGGAAAGACTCGTACACATCACAAAGGACCATTGGATCGTTCTCCTAAAGGATCTCCACAATCTGAATGCGTTTGATTAGATTTCCGTAGGTTAGTTATTGTTTTCTATTAAAACTGTGTCCATTTAAAACAAAAGAGAGACCATTTGAGTGCTAGCGGCCACACCATGCCTCGAATTAATGCGGAGTTGACTCGTACACATCCAAAAGCACCTGTGGACCATTCTCATAAAGGATAAAAACAATCTGAATGCGTTTGGTTGGATTTTTGTACGTCAGTTGTTGTTTTCACTTAAAATCATGTCCATTTTAAACAAAATAGAGACCCTTTTAGTGGTACCGGCCACACTGTGCCTCGGATTGAGGTGTGGATGACTTGTACGCATCATAAAGGACTCGTGGATAATTATCCTAATGGATCAAGACAATTTGAAGATGTTTGGTCAGATTTTCATATGTCAGTTGTTGTTTTCACTTAAAATTGTGTCCATTTTAAACAAAATAGAGACCCTTTGAGTGGTACCGACCACATCGTGCCTCAGATTGAGGTGGGGATGACTTTTACACAACACCAATTACCCTTTGATTTTTCTCTTAAATGATCTAGGAAATCCAAATGCGTTTGTTTAGATTTTCATAGGTGAGTTTTTCTTTGAAATTAAAATTGTGTCCATTTTAATCAAAAGAGAGACCCTTTGAGTGCTAGCAGCCACATTGTGCCTCAGATTGCGGCGGGGATTACTCTAACATGTCACCAAGGACCCTTGGATCGTTCTAATAATAGATCATGGAATTACGAATGTGTTTGGTCAGATTTCTGTTGGCCAGTTGTTGTTTTCACTTAAAATCGTGTCCATTTTAAACAAAATAGAGGCCCTTTGAGTGCTAGCGGCCACACTGTGCCTCGAATTGAGGCGGTGTTGACTCGTACACATCAAAAGGTACCCTTGGATCATTACCCTAATGGATCAAGACAATCCGAATGCATTTGGTCAGATTTTCATACGTTAGTTGTTGTTTTCACTTAAAACCATGTCCATTTTAAACAAAATAAAGACCCTTTGAGTGGTACCAGCCACACCGTGCCTCGGATTGAGACGGGGTTGACTCGTAGACATCACCAACGACCCATGGATCATTATCCTAAAGGATCAATTAAATATGAATGAATTTGGTCAGATTTTCATAGGTCAGTTGCTGTTTTCAATTAAAATGGTGTCTATTTTAAACAAAAGAGTGACCCTTTGAGTGGTACCGGCCATACCGTGCCTTGGATTGAGGCAGGGATGACTCGAACATATAACATATGACCATTGTATCTTTCTCCTAAAGGATCAACACAATCCTAATGTTTTTGGTATGATTTCCATATGTCAGTTGTTGTTTTCACTTAAAATCGTGTCCATTTTAAACAAACTAGAGACCCTTTGACTAGTACCGGCCACACCGTGCTGCGGATTGAGTCAGTGTTGACTCTTGAACATCACCAAGGAACCTTGTATATTTCTTACAAAATATCAAGGCAATAAAAATGATTTTGGTAAGATTTTCATATGTCAGTTGTTGTTTTCAATTAAAATTGTGTCCATTTAAAACAAAAGAGAGACGCTTTGAGTGCTAGCGGCCACTCCATGCCTCGAATTAAGGAGGGGTTGACTCTTACATGTCAAAAATGACCCGTGGATCGTTCTCATAAAGGATCAAGACAATATGAATGTGTTTGTTTGGATTTTTGTACGCCATTTGTTGTTTTCGCTTAAAATCGTGTCCATTTTAAACAAAATAGAGACCCTTTGAGTGGTACCGACCCCAGCATGCCTCAGATTGAGGCTGGGATGACTTTTACACGTCACCAAGGACCATTGGATCATTCTCATAAATGATCAATGCAATCTGAATGTGTTTGGTCATATTTTCAAAGGTGAGTTGTTGTTTAAATTAAAATTGTGTCCATTTTAACCAAAAGAGAGACCCTTTGAGAGATATCGGCCACACTGTGCCTCGGATTGAGGCGGGTATGACTCGTACATGTCAACAAGGACCCTTTGATCGTTCTTATAAAATATCAAGGAAATCCTAATGTGTTTGGTTTGATTTACGTGGGTCAGTTGTTGTTTTCACTTAAAATCGTGTTCATTTTAAACAAAATAGAGACCCTTTGAGTGGTTCAGCATTCTTGCATATTGCTGGTGTATAACATCTGTTAAAATGGGAAAATAACTCATTGGAGAAAGGATGTTTTATTTAATAACAATTACAATTTTCCTACGAACATTTACATACAATAATGTTTCATCTTTTGATCCCCTTAACCCCTCTCAAAAATGACAACCAATTATACATGTCCCCAAGTCAGATCTTCATTGTATTTGTGTACAATCTGCCCTCAGGTATCTGGCCCACTCATTTCTGAACCCATCTATATCGTCTTGTGAGTATGAGGCTTTTCAGCAGTTAGAGTAGCACTGCAAAATATAAAAATAAATAATTAATAAATAACTTAATCGAACTAGTAGTTGTTTTTGAAAATACATCTTCAGGGATGCTAGTTTGTTGATCAAAATATGATCTCTTTCATAAATATAAAAACATAATAGCCGAAATCATTATCGTTTTTTTGTTTTGTACACTGCAAAAAAAATTGATCATTAGGAGAATAAGTAACCTATGTTGAGATGTGTATGGATAGTGAAATTTTATTATATATACCCTGAAATTTGTCCAGACGTAGTACTTTCTCTCCTCTTTATGCTTAGCCCCTATCCTCATTCCTTTTTTAGACGATAATGATACACCACAATATCATAACATAATCCTCAGTAAAAGATAATATAAATTATATTACTTGATGTTTAGACCTAAAATTTAATATTTAGTGTCTTACAGATTCACAAGCTCCATCATGTGTGGTCGGTTTGATGGATATCCTTGATTTGAATCTAGAAAATAAATGTTTGGAGTATCCAAGTTCACCGCAATTAGAAACCAATGTTTCCTAAAAACACAAAAAGGAATAATTAATAAAAGAAGAGGAAATCTAATTGATATTATTTAATCGTAGAGTATTACCCCTGTATGGTTGGTATTAGGAAAATTCTATCATCTGTAATCTTTAATTCAAATGTTTTCTGCAAGACATTCACTATTTCATCCCTTTTTGATGGTTCTATTTTTGTTAGGTGTGTTGATGTGATATGAGGACTAACCAGTCCAAATATTGGCTCATGGGAAAATTCCTTCAACTGTTTTTCATAAATGCTTCTGTCAACAATATAAAATGCATTTACTCATAATATTCACA
Source organism: Viscum album (assembly GCA_963277665.1). Lineage (NCBI taxonomy): Eukaryota > Viridiplantae > Streptophyta > Magnoliopsida > Santalales > Viscaceae > Viscum > Viscum album. Next base: position 530,248,382 of record OY728150.1, read on the forward strand.
TTAGATCAGCTATTAGAAAATAAATTCATGGAAACATACATCATATATACATTTACAACTGTGATTCTTAGCCAACTGTTTTCGAGGATCTCATTTACATTTTCAGCAGCAATGAAATATTGACTTTCCTCTCCGTATATATTCTCTTCAAAAACCAGTATATAACTATTACCATCTTTTAGCCTCGTCTCCCCATGAGTCTTCAATGCTAGTAAATGTGGATAGAGAACAGGTGGTTTTATTGTGCTTTCAGTAGCTCCTTGGGATCGGTTGGTTGATCCTTTATATGGTTTTGATCTGACATTTGTCACCCCCTTCCCTTTCTCAGTCTATAAAAACAATCATTGGTTCAGACCCTTTTTTCATTAACTGTTAAGGGTTTAGCTTGAAAAAAATGAAATAAATACCCCTTTGTCTACATGTACTCTTACAAGATGTGATGGACATGCAATGAATGTCCCAATAGCCTTTTCAACCGTATGAATACCATCGACATCAAGTGGAATAGGTAACTCTGCATTTGTCCCATGAGCAATAGTAATCGTCACTTTCATATGATCTTTCAGAAGTGGTCTATTATGCAGTGTAGAATCTGGGATATTAAACATTGTACCCCTCACTACAAGGTGATAGGTGGGTGTTGACAGATATAAATCACAATCCTTCTCACCCTATAGAAGATCAGTACAGAAAAATTTTCAGTGTTTGTCTGATTCACATTTCATGGGAACAATTACTATAATATTGATTACCATGGCTAAGATAGTGCTTTGAGGTGAATGGCTCGCCTCAAAGTTGGTGGGGGGTGGGGCGGGATTCTCACGCGCTAGTTGTTCCTGAGTTGTGTCTTCCCTTTTCTTCCCACCCATAATATTATATAGCAACCCTCCCTGCCATTACAATCTTTATTCAAGGATTTCTATTTTTTCGCTCTTTTTTTCCAATTTTTCATCTCTATCATCCATTTTTTTCATCTTCCCAAAATATACTCGGAGTTTCACCGCAAACCTTTTACCGCTGACATGATCATATTTTTTTGGATTCTTCAAAGCTGTCAATAATATGTCTGTATCCGCTACAGGAGTATCTGATTCCTGTGACTGTCGGATATAATAAAATTACTAATTATTTTTATGTAATAGAAATTTAAAACAAATATTTTTATCATCGTGTCATACTTACACATATTTCCCATTCTTTATGTATGTTCTCTTCTACTAACTTGCCTTATTTGTTCAAACGTTCCTCCTTCCATAGAACATGACGTGGGATGGATGTGCATTTGGTTTTAAACTCATAAATCTACATATAAACATAGAAAGATAATTATTATGTTGTTTATTGGCACCTAACAATATTACTGTTAATTTAAAATATGTACCATTTTCTTTTCTAATGAAGTGTACCCCATCCTTGCTTTATGATAGGGGTATCTTGGTTTTGATGCACGTTCCTTATTTTTAGTACAGAGTTTCTATTTTATAAATGAAATATTGACAATCAGAGTGATGAATACAGGTATCCTCAAACAACGTATTATCACCCACAATGTACTGTAAATTTCTCATCCCCACGGCGGCCAATAAATGCATCCCATACTTCTTGGGATATTATGTGAGCGTAGACAATTGGTGGGTGTGGGTTTATTTTACCATTGGAATCTTTTAGGTGACATCTTCTTAAAATAGTGCAAAAACCTCGATGAATCCTTCCTGAAAGCCTTAGTACATAATCCTTGTGCGGATCATCTACTATAAATGTACTCTGCAAGAGATTTAGAAGAGTAACACATTGTTTCATTATTTTATTTTGTAGTAAATTAAAGAAATAAATTCATAATGTTACCGTTATATCTTCCCAGATCACAACCTTCAACTCGGACACAACTTGGTGCCATGAATCTATGTCAATCGGGACGTGTTGCTGAGTGAAAACTCCTATGTAGCTGCTAAACATATCCTTGTTGGGATTCACATGTTCGCCTCGTGCATTCCATCCGACTTCAAAATTGATGCATTTTCTTTTCGCCTTAAGAATTTTGGCTAACACCGTCAAACTACGACGCAACTGTGTTTTCTGCGACGTCGGTCCTTCATTCCTGACCATTTCATTGATATCAACATCATCTACATGTTCATCTAAAATGGTATCAACGTCATGTTCTGATGGTTGTTGGACCTCAACACTAGGAGTAGTAGGATCCACAGCAGTAGGAGCAACAGCAACCGCAGCAGGAGCAGCAGAAGCTGCAGCAGGAGGAGCTGCAGGAGCAACAGGAGTCGCTGCAGGAGCAGCAGCAGCTTGAGAAACTTTTTCAGCCTCAAGGTTAGGATCACCACAATGTGAAAAAGTCGTTATCTTCAAAAATGGTTGAACAATTAATTTAGATTACAGAAATTCAGTAATGATAAGATAAGAACATGAGATAACAAGATCTATATTACAAACAAAATATAACCTGTTTATTGAACTCTCTTTAATTTTTTCAAAGGTTGAAGGGATTTTACACCTCTATCAATTATCCAAATCCCTTTATTTTGGTCTCCTCTAACATACAAACCATCATCTTCATTGGGACCACTCCGAAATGATTGCGACGTACCACTAAAAGGATCGTCCTCAACTAAATTTTCATCGAATCCTTCAGTAGTTTGGGATGATAACAGAACAATCGACCACTTTCTGTTTGTGGGATCTGGAACATAAAAAACATGTACCGCTTGTGATACCATTATAAACTATTATCCTTTGTACCCTTATTTTCTAAAATCAACTTTCACAAATCCCCATTCATCTATTTTAACACCATTGTTGTTATCAACCCATTTGCATTGAAAAATAGGCAATTGGAATGTCGTATAATCCAACTCCCATATTAGTTTGATAATACCAAAGTATGACATATTTGCATAAATTGGATTTCTGTCCTTACTACAAGAAACATGCATCAATTCAGCCACTAGTGTAACTCCACTATTTTCGTGATCCTATCTTATTCATGTTCATCTGTATAGAATGTATAACCCTTAATTACATAACAATTGTAAGATAATACATACACACTTGGTCCAGAGGATATCCATCGAAGTCGTTCTGGCATTGAATAAGTATTTTCATCCAACTGCTTAAAAATATGGTCCTGAAACAGTCTTATAAACTATTTATTATGTGTATCTGATAACCATTTTTCAGCCCTTGATTGATTCAACTGCCTATGAATTTCTTTGTGAATTTCAATATATGGAGTAACCTCCAAACTATTATGCAAAACATAAATATGGGCCTGCTCCTGATCTGTAATAATGATTGTCACAACTTCTCTTCCAGAAATTCCCTCACCCTCAATGCATCCAGTGTGATGAGATTTCGGGAGACCAATGCTTTCTACATTAGATAGGTATTCAGTACAAAATTCAATGGCTTCCTCAACAATATATCGCTCCACTATACAACCCTCTATCAAACTTTTATTTTTAACATACCCTTTCAAAATCTTCATATAACATTTAATAGGATACATCCATCTATTGTTCATAGGACCACAACGTCAAGTCTCTCTCACCGAGGGAATCATCAAATGAACCATCATATCAAAGAATGTTGGCAGGAAGAACATTTATAATTCAGATAATATGATGACAATTTATTTTTACATATCTGGAAATTTTGTCGGGTCTAAAACTTTTCTACATATTGCTTTGAAAAAGAAACAAATTTTTGTTAACATTTGACGAACATTCTTGTAAGAAATGTAATGTAAAGCTATAGGAATTAGATCTTTCATCAAAACATGGCAATCATGTGATTTCAAACCTTTTAACTTCAAATCATTCATTGACAAAATGTTCTTAATATTTGATGAGTACCCCTATGGAACCTTTACATCATTGAAGAAGTTCCAAAACTGATATCTCTCCTCCCTAGAAAGTGTATAAGTAGCTGGAGGAAGAAACATTCTATTTTCACCCTTCACGGGAGCCAACTCTTCTCGTATTCCCATGTCAACCATGTCTAACCTTGCCTTAATTTCATCTTTTGTTTTTCCAAGGGAATTTAGCAACGTTCTAATAACACTGTCACATACATTTTTTCCACATGCATCACATCAATAAAATGTCTAACGTACAAATAATTCCAGTGTGGTATTTCAAAAAAACTGATCTCCTTTTCCAACCAATTTTCGTAAGGTTTTTCAAAAATGGTTTACCAAAAATAGTGTTCAGATCTTTGACTTTCTCAGATAGCTGATCACCTGTTAGTGGAGACGATGTTCCACATTGTTCTGAAATTTCATTGAATGATGTCATCCAAGATCGGTACTTATGCCGATGAGATAAAAATATATGATGTCCTAGAAACATAGATTTCGATGAATGTTTCAACATAATTTATTCGGTATCATCTTTGCACATGGGACACCCTTGAGTTCCTTAAATGCTATATCCTGACAAATTTCCATAAGCAGGGAAATCATTTATTTTCTCATACAACATCACTCTCAACGTGAAGTATTAACTTTTATAAGCATCATACAAAATTACACATGAATCCCACAATAACATCAAATCCTCGATCAAAGGAGCCAAATAAACATCAATATCGTTACCTGGTTGTTTTGGTTGTGATATAAGCGTAGAGAACATGATGAATTTCCAATTCATGCATAACCAGGGTAAAAAGTTATAATTTACCAACATAACAGGCCATGTACATGAGTGCTGGTTTGAAAACCAAAAGGATTTTCTCCATCTGTAGATAATGCAAGACGAAGGTTTCTCGGATCTTTTCCGAATTTTGGATACTCGTGATCAATTTTCTTCCATTGTGGACATTCGGTCGGATAACAAAATTTCCCATATTTATTTCTTTTATCTGCATTCCACGACAATTGTCTTGCAGTTTCTTCACTTCCATATAGATGCCTAAACCTTGGAATGATTGGAAAGTACCATAAAACTTTTGTAGGATTGGATTTATCATTATTGTATCGAGAAGCCCCACACTTCGGGAATTCTGTAAGTGATTTATTATCCTTGAGAAACAATATACAGTCTTTCTGGTAGGCATGTATTCTTTCATAAATCATACCCATCGAGCGTACTATTCGTCTATCTTCATATGTCCGTCTTGGGAGCTCATTATTTTCTATGAGAATGTCATTTAAGAGAGCAAGTAGTTCTGTAAAACTGACACCACTCCATCCGTTGCATGCCTTCAATTTATACAACTTCAGTACAGCTGACAATGTTGTATACATAGTGCAAGCAGCATACAATGGCGTCTTTGTACAAATCTTTAAATTCTCAAATAATTTTGCGCAATCACTTAGTTCATCTTTAATTGTCTTTGTCATTTCCTCAATACAATCTTCATCATCATTGACATCTTTAATCACATCCTCCATACGGTCTTCTTCATTATCAATATTTGTATTCATATCTCATGATCCATAAAATGCAGTTTTATCCCATCCAGTAGCTACATTCTCTTTTTCTCCATGTTTATTCTAACATTTATAACTATGATCTATTCCGTAACATATCAAATGTTCTTCCAACTCCTCTGGAGTAAGTTTTATAGAATAACAACAACATAAACACGGACAAAGGATTTGAGAAGGATCCTTTGTGTGATCCTTTGCAAACTTGATGAACTCTTTCACTCTGTTCTCTTACTCTATTGTCAAACGATTAGCATCCATCCAATATTTATTCATCTTCATCCTATTTGAATCTCAAATATTATTATTTATGGTTCAAGTACACAAAACAAGACTTCCAAATACAGTGGAATAGAACCACTTCCTTCTAAAAATAGAAATTAATAGAGCCTAACCATTAGTATTTATTCATCTTCATTAAATATAATTACTTTAGATTCATTATAGTTTCCTAAAATCACCCCAGACCAAACACAAGAATAATAAAGAATGATACATCTACCACTCATAGGTCTCTGCCCTACATTCAATATCATCGTGCCTAAATACCCATATATCCACACATACACATGTCACAAACACATAAAAACCATATCCACATCAGAACCAAAGTACCAATATGGATTTCAATCAGGTTACTCGACTCAAGTGGTGGTGTGTAAGAAACAATAAGAAAATATAATAAGTATATAGTCACACATAAATCTCAAACTTGTGTTAACAATCCAATAAACCAAAGGTATCATTCCATCTATCAAAATAATCTAATGGAGCCCATATGTGACAGTATTCCTAGGTGGTAAAGGTTCCTGAGGAGGAAGGGGTGAACACGCACCTATCGGGGTTTGAGGTCAGGTCACTGAGTTTGAAGGTGTCCCGATACTCCGACAGTGGTTCATTACATATTTCACAAACCATTTCTTGGTACCCTAGGATGTTAAACCACTACTGGGGGAAGTGAAACCGTTCCTGATGATCATGCCAAGAAGAAATGGAAACCAAGAGGGGGGAGTGAATCAAAATACCTCAAGCAAGATGGAAAACATGGTATTTGAGAATAGGTTAGTGTCTTTAATGTTGGAAATATGCATATTTAATAGACTCCACAAGCGGTGATGTCCCCTACAGTTGTTTCACCAGGTGAAACTATCACTTGAGAAGCTGAGATCAATGAGGCCCTTCCCAGCCATGAACTGAACAAACTCCATGATGTCCTTCCTCTGGAATGGGCTTCTACCTTTCCTTTCCTTTGGGTTGGAAATGAAATTAAAGTCACCTTAGACAAACAATGTATGGTGGCCGGGATTGAAGGTATTTTTTCAAAAGGAAAATCAATCCCACACAATTTTTTAAAATACCAATACCAAAAACCATTTAAAGACAAGACATTTTAATTTATTTTGGAAATCATTCACAAAAAAATTCACTAAACAAAAACATGCCAAACCATTTGAAATTTTATTTGAAGAATCAACTTATCTTTATTTTAAACCATTATTTTCATTTATAACAACAAGTCCACCAACGGTAGAAGGAAACCTAATTTATTTCAATGAAAAATGATAATTTACAACTAGATACCATCCATTCCATATATTATTTTCATTAATAGGGTTATTTTGTGCTTCAAAATGATCAAAACATGTCTAACCAACTTCAAATGGATAAAAAATGAATTCATGAAACACATGAATCCCAAAAAGAAGATATAGTATAGAAACACCCACTTGGAATATTTTAGATCAAAACACAATGAATCTGAAGGAGTCTACTCAAATGAAGAACATTGAATGAAATAAAAGGGATCTCAATAAAAGGTAAAAGAGATATTATAACCATAATTCCCCATAAAAATTATAGTTATAGTAAATAGAAAGGCTTTCATATCCCCCAGGAACAAAGAATCAAGTGATGGAGAGAGATTGAAGTTCAAGAAAAGAAATAAATACCAAAAGAGGATCACCATTTTGAATGAAACTTCAATCCACAAAGTGGTGAGGATAGAAGATCCAAACTATCCAAAGGGGATCCCAAGGGTTGATTGGGATGAGTTAGACATGAGGTAGAAGAGAAAATAAATAAATGGGGGTATTAGGGTGCAATTACCCTACTACCTCAATGCTTCCTCATATACAACGACACCACTCTCTAGATAGTGTCCCTCACTATCTAGACAATGGATATAGTATAAATGTTATAACAATAGGTTATCCCACTGTCTAGTCACTATAGAACCACCATCTAGCAAATGGCTATAGAATTTTTTTTATACATTTTGAATCCCATTGCCTAGCCATTTACCCTCACTGGCCATTCGGTGGAGCACATGAAGCTTTTCCACCTACATGTTCACGTCCACAACTTCTATGACAATCTGGGACTTCTTATGACCCCTTGAGAAACCCAAAAAAACTCAAATAGAATTTATTTGATGAAAGATATATTGATATGTTACAATTCTCCTCATCGTTCTACCTTTTATCCGAATAAATATTCTAGTACAAAGGATAAAAAATTATGAGGCAAAAATAAATTCCACACAATAATTATTTTGTGGGAAATTCACAAAATACAGGAAGATTCACCGAATAGAGGACCATTATGAAAAAATTAAAATGAACATATAACCAATATTCCCAATAACCCTTAATGTATATCCTCCAAGAACATCATACATCTCCAAATAACACGTCTACAACACTAAGAAGTGAGAAAATCCCAATAATATCCAGAGACCTAGAATAGGTCACCCAACTATTTATCTTTTCACTAAAATGGTGGGACAGAAGATGGAAATATAATAATAACACCTCAATTAACCCAAATAAGTGAATACAACCACTAACATTGAAGAACCACTAAGAGAATAATTCAAAAACTATGGAAAGGTAAACCCAAAACATACCAATGAATCAAAATGAAATAACACAATCAAAATACATCAATGATTCAACCAACAAAAAGAAAGTAAAAAACTAAAAAGGATTTATTCCTCGATCAAGTACTCAATGGAAACCTTGAATTTCCACTATAGAGTGTCACCCATAGACGGTCTCATTGAAGTAGACACCAACACCTCCCAATGCTTGGTCCATCAAGAGACTTCATAATCCTAGTCATTTGAGTACACAACAAAAGCCTATCTATGTCCAACCATAAATAGATCATATAAAATGGTTTTTTCACAAAGATGGAAAACTAATCTCTTAAAAGATAGACCACCCAACGCATCAATATTGAGCTCTAACCAAGAAGTTGTGAATCGGAGGACAATATGGAATAATAACCACTTTAATGGCCTCGAACACCCACCCAAAGAAAACAACCATGGAAAGAAACATAAGGGATTTGAAATGGAAATAACCAAAAACCTCAGTAGGTTTCCAGAAAAGGATGAATCATGTAGCCTACAACCATCACAATCTCAAATATCCATTAAATCTATCATACCAAATCAACTTATGGTTATGTGTGATGGGGGATGAGAACAATATTAAAAAATGATTTGAAAAATAGGCCTTAAAGGGAGGTCCAGCAAACCGAAGCTTGAGAGCATTGTGGGCAGCAGAGTTCCGGCAAACCGATGCTCGAGGGTGTTCCGGGCGGCAGAGGTCCGCCAAAACGAAGCTCGAGAGCAGTGGAGGTCTTGCAACGCGAACTCAACAGGTGGTGTATGTCCAGAAATGAGATACGAGAGCGGCGGAGGTCCGACAACACGAACTCAGCAGGTGGCGGAGGGGAGTCACAGGGTTCCAGTACCGCGAGAGATTTAGTTCGCGATAAAACGGGGGAATTGTGCGACCGAATTTATAAAGAAATGCACTAAGGTTTTATGAGCGCTAACAAAGCGCTAAAAATGGTACTCTTTATCATTTCTAAAAAGCGCTGATAAATCCTTCCTGTATCAGCGCTAAAATTGTAGCGCTGATACAAGGATTCTTTATCAGCACTTTTCTAGCACTGATAAAGGGTCGTTTTATCAGCGCTTTTTTTAGCAATGATAAAGGTTACCCTCAATCATTGCTAAAATTTTAGTGCTGATAAAGGGTAACCTTTATCCATGGTTTTTCTTAGCGCTGATATAAGGGGGCGCTTCCCTTGCCCGTTTTTGTAGTAGTGTCAATATTATGTAGTTGAATGAGGGAGAAATGAAATCAAGGCTATTTTATTATATGAATATGTAGAAGAAGGCTAGAAGAGAGATCAATTCCCTCAATGTTAATAGGGAGTTATTCAATTCAGATAATAAGATTTATAATGTTGTGAGAATATATTTTTTGGATTTTTATATAGATAAAAGAGATGACAACACCAATAAAATTGGTCATTATAATCACTCCTACTGTTGAAAAGTTCAAAACAGATTGTGCATTCTAGTACCTAGTGAAAAATAAATAATGTCAAGTCACTTTTTAATGAACATTTACAGTGTTTCAGGACCAAATATAATTTTTGGTAAGTTTGTAATGTTCAATTGATACTTTTTTCACACTGATATTACTAATTTTGTTATGTAATTTTTTAACCATACTTCTATTCCATATGAAGTGAATGCCAACTACAGTTATTTTATTCAAATGATGGAGAATTCTATTGATATTATGGTTTTTAGACCTATGGATATTGGGAATTCAATTCTAGAGGTGAACAAAAATATCATGGCTATTTTATTGGGAGGTATTTACAAGGGTTTTTTTACAAAAATCAGTATGGGTTTATACCAACAAGAAACATTTAGAATTGTATTTACACTACACCAGAGTGTGCTAACATTCTGAGAAAGAAGGTGAAGCATGCTAATATGGATCTTAAGACTGACATTTCAAAGGTATTTTATACAATAAAATAGAAATTCATTTTTTCCATTAGGATAATGCATGGGTTTTCTAAGGACTTTATCAACTTGTTCAATTACACCCTTAAGAGTTCCATGCCCTCTATTATTGTTAATGGGTCTACTAGGGTATTTTTTTAGTACTCTAGAGGAGTGATACAGGGGTACCCACTATTTGGGGTTCTCTTTAATATTGATGGGGATTACTTAAGTGCATTCCTTAATAACCATGATCAAGTTGGATAAAATTAAAAACTGAAGGATGGAAGGGATCTTTTCCCCCTCACATCTTTATTAGTCATATTATATTATTTTTTTGGAAAATATGATAAAACCGCTATTTCTTATACAAAATATATTTTTGATCAAATTGAAGAAGTTCTTTTCTAGGTGATTAACTCTATAAATTCTTCTATATTTTTTTGGAGAATGGGTTCCTATATCCATAAAAATAGAGTGGCTATCAATATTGGTGTCAATAGGGCATCCATTCACTTTTTATATCATGAAGGGACCCTATTCTAGAGTAAATTTATAAGGGTTATATAGGGTACATTTTCTCTAGAATTATCAACTAAATGGAAACTTGGAAATGAAAATCTTTGTATCCATAAGGGAGGGACTTTTTGATAAATTATATGATAAATTATATGTTTTTTATACCATTTATTTATATTTATATCCAAGAACTCTCTTAAAGTGTTGTAGTTTTTTATTCTCATATTTTTATAGAGTGGCTCCATTCATGAGAAAAAGCATATTACAGTGGCTCGGAATGAATATTTCAAACTAGTGGATAAGGGAGGGATGGGAATAAAGGACCTAGGTCTCTCCAATGTAACAATTTAAAAAAATTTACTTATAACCTCCTTACATCTACTGAATCTTCACTCAAAATTATCTCTAGTTAATTTGTAAATAAAATATAGAATGGATATTATATGTACATCCATTAATATTTTGGAATAGTAATATAGAATTATTATAGTGAAATTATTCAACTTTTATAGTGGATGGTCTGTATGAATTTATCTCCTAACTATTAAAGCCCTACTTTTCTCTCAAGGCCAATCACAGATGATGTGGACATTCCTTAGTCTATATAATATTTATCAATTTATGATATATATTGACATTTAATTGCAAATGAGTTGTTACTGGGCCATTTTAGCATAGATTTTGTTAGGTATGAGTATAATGATTGGGATTTTCTCATCTAGAAACCCAATTTTGCTAGGATTTTTATCAACACATACTATTATAGACACAAATATGTTGGAATCTTCACAACTCCATCATGTGTGTTGGTCTATATAAATCCCTACATTTCACCTACTGCTTATCTACTTCATTGGACAACTGGTATGTAAAGGAAACCCCTTCATTGGTTGGTCCAACATATAGGGTGAAGCCTTTGCTCAGTCTTCTATCGCTACATTAATGAATATGAATCTTTTGAACATTTATTTGTATCTTGTTATTTCACAAACAGGTTATGGAAATACACACAAGATGCATTTGGATGTAGTATTTGTTCTAGAAGATTTGAATAGCTGATCACATCCATTATAGGAGTAGGTTACAGTGAGAAGGTTCAAGACCTTTAGTTATCTACTGCAGCTGATATTTTTTTACTTTATATGGAAGGAAATTAATGCTCAAGATATCTAGAATTATCCAATATCATTTCATGTTGGAATTAGTGCAATAAACGGGGGACTTATTACTATATCCCAGATTCAAATATGATCAATGAAGATTGGTTTTTCTTATTTAATCACTTTGAAATCTATTGGTTTTACTAGTAGGGTCAAAAATCCACTAGTGAATAATTATGTTAGATGGATACCACCAATTTCAGAATGGCTGAAATTCAATATGGATGGCGAGGCATGAGGTGCCTTGGGACCCTGATTTTTTTGTGGTATCATTATCACTTATCAAGTCCTCATTAAGAGATTTTATTATCATTTAAATGGGAATTTTCATTCTATTGAAGCTAAAATGATAGCTATAATCACGGAATTCTGGTTTTTTATCCACCATGGTTGGCGGTCTCTATGGATGGAAACTAATTCAAGTATTGTAATTTAAATCCTTATATGTCACTCTATAAATGTCGCATTGAAGATATTGTTGTCTTGGATTTATTTCCATTGTCTTGTGGATTGTCTTTTTATTACTATTTTACATGTATAAATAGATGAAAATAAGGTTGATGACACTCTTTATAAGAGAGAAATTATAGAGGCCAACTCCATATGGTATTTTGTGGTACCTAATTTTTGTATTATTTTTGTTGATGTAGATGCATGTGGTGATGTGTATACCTGACTTTGTAAACACCCGTTAAATCATTTACTTTCTAAATTAATATTTTAATAAAATTTATTAGGTATAGGATTTCCTATCTCCAGGATCTTTTGATTAGTGTACTCAAATTATGAAAACTCACAAAGAAAAAACTAGTGGATGAGTCTCAAACTGAGCGTTATTCTCTCTACTTGGAAATCTCCTGCTACTAATAATTTTGTTAAATTAATAAACTTATGCACAAACAAGATTATTTGTTACATAAATTAATTGTATATAGGTATTCTATGTTACACACTAACTCTTCTACAGTTATCCATTGTATAATATGTGTAAAAGAAAATCGAAAATTGTATATATTACTCTTTAGTATATAACCTGACATTGTACTAATGAAAATGTTGATTAATTCACACACATCTCAAAATGTAAGCTAAAACAAATAGAGATATATATGATGAGGGACATATTATGAAGCCTATTAATCTAATTTTCTTATGTTGATTGATTATATATTAATATTTCCCTAAGAATATTTAACTATTTTTTTTCACGTGGTTCCCATAAAAGAGGGTATCATTTATGTTTTTAGTGAATTATAGTTTTAGTATGTTTCTCTAGAATGCACACTCCTATATCTATATGTTTTCTATGAGTAGACATTATTCTCATGGAGATTTCCTTCTCTATTTATTTGTTGGAGTATTTTCATAAATTAATCACCATCCTCATTAACATAACCTGTTGTACATAAATAATATAACTTCTGAGTAAATAATCCAAAAATATATCCATTGGATATTTGAATATTTCATAATGATTATGTCAGACATGGTCACTTGGACTTCACATAAGCATGTCACTTGCCGTGACACTTTCTATTGGAACATTCCTTGGAAACTTTTTACTATCCCATGACATTTTAACTTTAACACTTTCACTAGGAATGGTAATTTGGTTTCCTCATGTGGTCAATTATTTTCTCCATGTGATCACATTAAGACTTTACCAAAAAAATATTTTTTACCTTCACGGTCACTTGAAATCATTATACAGTTGGCTTAATACTTTAGGTAGTCACATGATCTTCAAAATATGTTAAGTTCAGTACACATGTGGTCACCCTAGGATGTTGGAAAAAAATTTGAAACAAACTCACAGTAACTTGATTTTTCATGCCGTCATTTGGACTTTAATGTGAGGTACGTTGGAATGGTCACTTTAAGACTTGGCCAAATCTTTTGGTTTATAATTTTGGATAGAACATAGTTTACATTCCTTAAAAACAAATATCATTAATAAAATAAGAAATATGATATATTATCATAAAAATAACATTAAAATAAGGATTTTTCAGACTAAGCTAATAATCTCTCCCATTGGATGACCAAAAATCATAACATATAATGTGAAATGAAAATGATATTATATATTATTTATTACCCTTTTAGGATTATAAAAAGTTATTTCATAAGAAAATTAAATAAAAAACTATATATATATATATATATTAAAAATATTAATTAGAAGATACTAAATGAAAATGAAGATAAAAAGGTATTTCATTATTATAAAAAATCATTAAAAATTATTAAAAAATACTTTCCCTATAAGAAACTTCTCTTAGAATTAGAATTGAGGACATCATCCCCATTGTTATATTTAAGAATAAAATCATTTACTTTCATTGTAGAGATTTAGTCTAGTAGGTTATGTTGTGGTGAAAATGTGGACATAGGTTCTTGGATAACCACACATCAAGAAATTTTGATAAATTGTTGAATTTAATATCTATGAGAAAAACTGAAAGTTTTAACATAGGAGGTTTTCGTAGAAGGAAAAGTTGAAGTAATGGGTAAAGTAGGAGGATCAAAAATGTAGTGTTTTTAGTGTAAAGGTATGTCTATAGCATTATAACATAATCCAAAATTTATCTTGCTCTATGTTGGATGGATTTAGAATAATTTTTTTTATTCTCAATAAAGGAGTTCAGAGAATTATTAAGAACCATATTCTTTTCCATTGTAAATTTAAAGGGTTGAGTCATGGGATTTATTATGAGATCACTATATAAAGATATGAACATGGTCTTTAGGTTAGATTTGGTAAATATTACACTCATAGGGAAATCAATATCTCATCAATAGTATTTCAATGTTTTCTAGTCCTTTTTTACATCTCGTCTGACCAATTTCAAGGTTTTAATAGTATGGGTTTGAAAAAAAATTAATATAATTTATCTTTCTGTATGAAACTAATAAAAATAAACTCTCAAATCATCCCTTATGATCAGTCTGAATCCATCTTCATTAACAACAGATGGTACTAGAGCTGGTGAAGGTAGTGAAGAAGATGTTGGGAGATTAGCAGAAACCTAAGACTAAAAAATGTTTTTAGAAATGTCTTATCTAACTATAACATCATATACTGATGATCATCTTTCAAGTAACCCTCATGATATATAAAATCATCAGTCTCATTTTTCATAAGTTCCTTTCGGGATGGAATCTTGGTTGATGATGATAAATTACCAAAGTGTATATCCTTTTTATATCCTCATATCATACTGATTCAATAGAGTTCCCAAATCCAATAAATATTTCTATAAAAACACCCATTAGATCTTAATTAAAGTCATTAAAATAATATTTCACAAATATGATATAGATTAAGTAAAATAAGGTACTGATATATGTGTATTTGAAGAAGACTGACTACCACGAACCCCACCATCAATCTCTACATGCTCTGACTGAATTATTGGCTCACTAGAAGATTCCTGATCCACCCCAAGAGGATTTGTATCATTTATTTTCACAGGTTCCTCAATATATTTGGTATTAATAGGACTAAAAATATATTTTAGAACTTATAAAATGAAATTTATGAGGGTATATACCTAAACTCTTTCTTGAGAAACAATCTTAGTAAAAATAGGTTCTTCAAGTGTTACTTAAATAGAAGATATTGAATGTCCACAATGCTCTAGTGAACTACCCTCATGGTCATCATTATCAGATTCATAATAATCCAAGTCAAGTACCCATAATATAGGGGACTTCTCCCCCTCATAGGATTCATTTATTACTACTTCCCTATGAGTACTTTTAACGACATGACTTTGAGTGGAATAATTTTCATATATTTCATTGTACTCATTAAACTCACTTGTATCGTCCCATTATGGGTCTTCAATACAACAAATCAATAACACATTAGTATCCCAAATATATTCATGTTTTACTCTTCTTCTTGAGAAGGTAAATGTAAGTGAGATTTTGGAGGTCCAATAGACATTATATGAGAGGAACATCTAGTATCCTCATAAGATTCCCTAGATTCCTCACTAAGATCATACAGCTCCATTTCCTCTTCTATAACTTCCATTGAAATATCATTATGATCATATTATGATTACATTACTATATCAAAATCCTCATGACTAGGATCTTTTGGGTATCTTGGAATAACTAAATCCTTAGCATGATTAGTTTTATTATACAACATTTCATTATTAGCTACCCATTCATTTCTCAAAGTGTTCTAATTCACCATTATGTGCTTATAGTTGTTTTAGTTTAGGAAAAAACCATTAGGAAAAATCTCATTTTACTCCAAATATGAAAATTATACCTTAAAACCCAATAAGTTTTACATGAACATTGGATAACAAGGAAAATTAAACATTAAAGAATGAATACACAAATTAGAAATATATCTCATTAAATTCCTATATAAATTTATCTAAACCCCATTATTCATCAAGAATTGAAATAATAATCCCAGGGGACTCAAAATACAAGAGTATCCAATACTGAGACTTATGAGGTGTTGGATAAACTTTACCAGTAATCTACATTCTCCAATATACTTCATTGGAGTCAGCCTTCTAGGGTTCCTATTCCCATTCAATTCCTAACAATTAATATAAAACATGAAGTGGAAATTATTTGGTGTAAATTAACTCTGATGATTAATATACTCTCCATTTTGAGGTACACTTAATCATTTATCCTAGATCATTGAGGAAAAAACCAAACATTCTCTATTTTCCACTTTTTATGGTATGCATTTTATCACAATAAATAAATTCCATATGGACATAAATATCTTTAACCAATCATAGATTAAATAGCTTAAAATTATCCATGAATCATTCTCTCTATCTTTTCCACTAAATTAATTTCCACAGTAATGAAATTCTATACAAAATCCATTCTGAATCAACTTCTATCATTTTACATACATTTCGGTCAAAGAAACTAAGGTTTTGTAGTTTATCCATGGTATTCATTCTACCTTGGTATTTCTTTGATTTCTTTATAGGATGAAATCTAATAGGAGATACAACATCATGAGCTATTTTCAACCATGATAATTTTCCATTATTGATTGAATCATTGGGATTCATGTTCAGAATTGAGAGAACAAAAAGTGCTTCTAAAAGGGATAGAGAAAGATAGTGGGATGTGTTTTGAAAAGAGTAAAGTATTATTAAGGAATGGATGTGTGACAATTCATATTCCAATTTAAAATTTAATTCAATAATTTATAGATTAAAATTATATACTTAATAAAAATCCAAAAAAATCAACTTAAGAAATATTTTAAATACAAAAAGTCAAGGGAGGAATATTAACTATGAATACACGGTAACATGGACAACTCATAGAAGGTATACTAAGTGGATAAGAAAAATATATCTGTGATTATACTAACCACATGAGTAAAGTAGTCATGGTAGGTATATTTAATGCCTGATATAACTCTATAATCACTTAACTATCTATGGGAAAAATATCATGGTCACATTATAAACCATGTTAAATAATTTTAATGGCTAATTAAGAAAAACATAATACAAAAATAATTTAGTCACTTGTAATAAGAATTTATATAAACAAAAGAGTTAAAACTAAATGGAATTATTTAGAAAAATTAATCATTCCTAATCCATGTAAGATATAATTCATTCTCTCAATACTCAATGGATTTGTAAAAAAACCGTAATATGATGTTTAATACTAATGAATTGAAGAGTAAAATATTCTTCTTTAAAGTGGTCTCTCAAATAGTGATCTCTTATATCAATATTGTTTTTCCTTGAGTGAGACATAATATTTTTAGATTTTTTTAACACATGTATTTTCATTGTTTATAGGGAAATATCTAAACTAATATCCATAATCTAGAAATGTATGATTCTCCTAAAGTATCTATATAGAACAATAATCTAAAGCTATGTATTTTGCTTCATCAGTACATGATACAATAGAGTTCTATTTCTTACTATACTATGAAACTAAAGACTTTCCATAAAAGTGATATGTTCTAGAGGTTATATTTCTATCTTACATACATCAAAAAAAATATTAATTTGAATATATACATAAAATTCATTTTTTCTATAATAGAAAAATAATAAATTATTTAAAATTTTGAGGTATTTGAATATTCTATTGACAACATTTAATTGAGATTCCATTGGATTTTTATGAAAATGAGAATGCATAAAAACTCAAAAACAAAATATTAGGTCACCTAGTAGATAATAATAGTGAACTTCTAATTATGCCTCTATAAGTAGTTTAGATAACTAGTTTCTTAGTTTCATCAATATCTAAATTATAGATTACACTCATGGGAGTATCAATACCTTTGGATTAATATATATCACAAAAATTTTAAAGATACTTTGTATATTTTATTTTATTTAAAATTATTCCTTCCTTATTCTGAAAAATATATAAACTATAGAAGAACTTAATTGACCTATTAACCTCATTTAAAATTCATTTTTCATCAATTTTAAAAATCCATTACACAAGGAGTTTTTAGATAATCCAAAAATAATATCATCAATATAAATTTAAACTACTAAAACAAATTTTAAAAAAAAATATAAGTAAAGTAGGGTAAGCTATACCTTTTGAAAACCCATAGAATCTTAAAAATTAACAGAACCTATTATTCCAAGATATAGGAGCATCTTGTAAAATATAATGACCCATAGTTAATTTGAAAACAAGATCTGGAAAATAATGATTTTCTAAATATAAGGGGTTTTTCAACAAAAACATCCTCAACAATATAACCAATAATAAAATCAATCTTGACACCTATCAGATATAATTTGAAATTTAAATGTCCTAGAGAGGCAGTAAACATTATAATGGAATTAAGGATTTATACTAGTTCAAAGGTTTATTTATAGTCAATTTTGTTCTCTTGATTATATCCTCGTGCAACAATTCTATGTTTATTTTTAATTATTATGACATAATCATGAGCCTTTTTACTAAACACCCATATTGTTCCAATGGTGGGGAATTATTTAGGCCATTCACTAGTTCCCAAACTTTGATTATTTCAAAATAATTGAATTATTATTAGGTATCCATCAACTAGAATTTATCATTTATAACATCATTTATCTTCTTATGTTCAATGTATGATAATATTTCTTGATGTTCAATTTGGTTTCAAAGAGAATCTCCAGTCTAAGTACGTCTATAAAAATTCATCTAAAACATATAATGGATTATATCTCTGAGTTATAGTGGATCTAGAGATATAACTACTTAATACATCATTCTTATATTCATGGTTTAGTTCAAAATATTCGTAACCACCATGTAATGTTCCAATAGTAGTATTTATAGAATAATAATTGGGCTGGGTTTAGGTATAGATATTTAACTTTGAAAGAACAACCTAAAGGGTTTTTAAATATGTTTGAGGATCATGTGGATATTTTCATGAAATTTTACATGTAAATATTATTCTAAAAGTTTGGTTCTTTTTTTGAGCACCATATATGGTTATATGGAGGATTAATAACAATATAAGATTCCTCCATCACTTTTGAATGCAAATTATTCTAAAAATTCTTTTACATTGAGAATAAATATCATACATCAAAAAAAAATTGATTTAATTGGCATTTAGTTCTCTTACATTACAAAATTCATACATAGTATTTTCTAAATGTGGTCTAATAAGAACTCCATTGATAATATAGTAGACTATATTTATTTTTATCTAACCAAAAATAAATTGGTTGGTCATACACATTTAGCATGGCCCATGAAATATATTAAAGGGTCATATTCCTTCTTTTTATAACACATTTTTTATTGAGAGTCCTTGAAACAGAAATGTTTTGATGGTAGGAATGTTGTGAGAATAAAGTCTAAAATTCTTTATTTAAAAATTTTACCCATGATTAATCTTTAAGGTATCAATAGTAATTCCTCTATGATTTTCTAATAATTTTTCATATTTTAAAAAATAGGAATAATATTGACTTTTTTTAAGTAAGAATAATATTGAAATATATATAGGATATTCATTTATAATAACATAGACATAATGTTTCTCATTTAATCTAGAGACTCTAGAAGATCCAAAAAATTCTAGGTGAACCCACTCTAGGGGTTGAGATGTTGAAACTTCGTTCTTCGGAATGAAATAAATCTTATGTTGTTTCCCTTTTTAACTAGGATTATAAACTTTATCCATTGGTAATTCTAGTTTAGGACGATCCCTAACAAAACATTTTATAGAATGATTTATAAGAGAGTCAGAATTGTAGTGTCCTGGTATCCTATATCATAGAAAATATTCATTTTGAAAATAAACTAAGAAAGAAATATTTTGAGAAAACAAAGAATCTAAATAAACTACATAAACATTATCATTACATAAATGATTATAGAATAATGCAGGTTTAGAATTATATATTTTGATAGAATTACATTCAAACAAGACATAGTAACAATAATTGCATAATTATGAGGTTCTCAGTTTATTATATATTAAAATATCAACAAATAAGAAATTATAAATTAAAAGATGATTTGAGTTACAAATTTGACCAAGTCATATTATTTTCTCTTCGTCATTGTCACATTAAATGACTTTTCCACCATTATACATTACTAGGATCTTAAATCTCCATTAGTCTCCAATTATGTTTTTGGAACATCGATTATCCAGATATAAAAAATGTTTACAGGTACTCTTGAAGAAAGTTTCATATACACATCATAATAATAAATGATTTTGGAAACCATGCTTTCTTAGGTCCAAATATGCTAGTAATAAAAGAATTTAAAAGGAAAATATATTAAAAAATTTCAAAATAATAATAATTTAAGGATTTTATGAATAACAACCTTATTAGGTTCACATGGATATAAATTTTTTATAGAGTTAAAAGATAACAAACTAGGAATATAATTATTTTCATAACTACACATTTGATCTAGAAGATATCGAATCCTAGTTTTGTGACATGGTGCGGGCTATTTACCAACAATCTTATAAAAGGTTTCAAACCCATTTTTAAACCATTCAAGATCATTTTTATTCTTCTCTTTTGAAATTTTATGTTCATTAATCCCTTTTAATAAATGATAATTCTTTTATTTTTTTACATCAATATATAATTTAATATCAATAGGTAAAGAATTATTTTGTTTAATATTTTATTTTTATATTTATGTTCATTAAGTGTTTCATCCATCGTATTGTATTATTAAATTAAACCTTATCTCATTATATTTTTTACATTATTATCATTTTTAGAGATTGTAGAAATATGAACAAGAGATAAAAAATATTAACTACTTCAGATGTGATTGGTATAAAGAATATGTTTTCTCCATTAGCCTTTTGATCACTTTGATTTGTACCTCGTTCCACCATCATTATTGAATGGATGGATCAATAATCCTACACTTTTTCATGGGAATCGTCCAGAATAAGATGGTTATGGAATATAATCCAAATATAAAGGGAATTGAGTCCATTATGGTACACACTGAATTTGTCATTAACACCTTCTATAGATTTTCTTTACATTAATTTTACTAGATATTTCAATCCACGAAGTTTTTTGAGGCTGAAACTTCTACTGGGGTGTATATAGTGACTACATGGGGCCTTGATTGATTTAAACAATAACAAATGATCGAAAAAGATTGAGTTATAAAATTTTGATCCATCCAATCATAAATCATATGAGATTCTTTTTTTTGGGACTTTTTGTCACTCCCCTATGTCATAATTTTCCTTATGGGTGGTATTTATGTATGTTTAATATTTTGACGGGTCACCCAATTCCACTATTTCATGATTTAACACGTCCTAAATCGAGTTTTTATGATGAATCATTTCATCATGGTATGTTCAAGGAACCTATGGTAGGTGTAATATTTAAGAAAATTTATCAACTCAACCACTTTTTTATTCTTAACCTCTCAGATATTTTGGAAGTTCTTATCTAGGGACAAAATGAAGAATTATGGGGCTTATAGATCCTTAAAGGAGTAAATCTTATTATTCTACTCGGAGAATTTCATCTTGGGTTCTTTCCCTATTCAAGGACCCTAGGACACAATATTAGTGACTATCTATACTTAACCAAACCTTTTATTCATGTAATCCTCAGGCTATATTAGATGAGAGATCAAGTATTTCATTGAAAAAGTTGTCTCTTCCCTTAAATACATTCCAACATGGGTATAATGAGCTAATTGTAGAGACTATGTTTTGTGATACTATATGGATTTTTCAAGGAGATGATCTCTCTCAGGAAATTTTTGTAATACTCATAGATGCATCATATATATGGGGGTTTAAAACTACTTATACCAAACATTCACAATTCACATCCTCACTAACTATTTTTGGGAAGGATATACTTTGATGGAATATATAAAACCATTGCTTTGAGAAATTATGTTAGTGACACATTAATTTTCTCTCTTACTGTATTTTGGTAGTTAAGTGATTATTGTCCTAAACATGGTGGATCTAAAATAGTATAAGAACTACCAAAAAATATCCTCCTAAAATGTGATTGATTCTAGTGATAGATGGATTTATGAAACAATGGAAGGTACCTCAAGAGTATAGATAAATAAAACTAACTTATCTGCCTATTTTTACTCTAGATTTCGAAGAATCAAGACACACTACGTGGTAAAGTGGGAGATACATTTCTCTAGGTCACCTCTACCATTGAGGTAATGGAAGATAAAATTATAATAATTAAATGGTGGATGATTATGATCCACCCATGCAAGATATGGATTTATTTTGACTAGGATGAGGCTCCTTTTTTACTTTACTATTTTCTAGGCTAATAGTGAGATAACTGATCATATCTTATTAAGGGGACATTAATTTGTGTCTACCCATGTCTGGATAGTTATATCGTGAATTGAATAATCAATATTTGAATGGTAGTAAATCACATTGGTCCACTTAAGTTTGATCAATGAGGAATATTGGACTATGTTTTGGATTAGTGAAGCCATCAATTTTGAGCCATGTATTTATGGGAATAACCAATAACATAAGCCTGACTTGATCAGACAATTACTAATTATTCTATGGACTCTAGACGGAGTGTGATAGGTTCATACTGATTTTCCCCTCACACAAGATGTTATAAAATGAGTAAAACTTCATTAAGCTACACGGTGTTCTTGACCTCATAGATAAAGGTTGTAATTCAGCCATCCATCATAATTACCTCAGTTTTCATAGGATCTATAAGATATTTAACCACTAATTTTCCTTTATCAACTCACTATTATATTGTAATTTCATACAATTGCTTAGGTGAATTTACAAGACTCCTGGACTACATATATTGATGGGAGTGAACACCTAAATGGGATTTCACAAATTATGGTCGATCCTCTCTAGGTGGATCCTCCTCATTCACCTCATCACTAGCTTTATAAACAGGACTATAGTGGGGATATATAGTTATTTCATTCCTCACGGAAAGTGTAAGTGGTAAATATTAAGTGTCATTATTTCAAAAAATAATTAGGGGGACTAATTGTCTTTAAAATGAACTAGAGGGACTTATATTTATTGAAATAGCCAGACTGAGGTAATAATGAACTCCTCTAAACTCTTGATGAAACCATTCCCTCCAACATAGGCATGTCACCTCCCCTTATTTTATAGAGGTAAATCATGAACACACTATGTGCTTTAAAAAGGAACATTCAATTTTAAGGTTCATAATGATCTAAAACACCTATGATCTATTTCTATAACCCTAAAATAACATAAAATGGCCTCTTCCATTGGATATTTGGAACACATTGAGAAACAAACTCAACTCTCCGCCCGGAGAACACATCTAAACAAAACATTATCCCCTCCAAGGAATGTAAATCCATAGAGGATTGGGGTTTTGAGAAACCAAACACATACATTAAATACTTATTAAAGGAATATCATCCTTGAGAATCAAAAAAACATAGAGAACGGGAACTTTATTCTTAGAAAAGGAATCGGGAATACCAATATAAGGACCCAGCCTTCAACATTACATAATATTGAGTGAAGTTATAAATTTTACATTATATCACATTGAGGATCTTTACGGGTTTATAGTTTTATATAATTAGGTAATAACTAATACATAACAACTGAAATATTTCAATTTGGATACTTTTACTCAATATTCATTGTTATATAAAATAGAAACATTTATAATGAAACATGATTTCTTTTCATGTTCAATCATCATTCAATACATCCCTTTCTCTATCCTCCCTTAAATCTGGTGATTTTTTAAAAAAATAGGAATGAGCATAAAAAAGCTCAGTATGGAATACACAAATATGGAAAACTCTTAGTTTTCTAAAAACATGAATATCCATGAATTCATTATCAGAACGTAATACTTTTAAAACATTAGAAGTAGTAAATAATTTCCATTGAATAAAAGATCATTTATTACCATTTTTTAATAAATATATTACCATATAACCAATAAATATCATATATAAATCATAATGGTAACCTGGTACATAATTATACTTAAATGGAATAACCATCCGGTCGACTTCCATACAAGTCACTCTTAAAAATGAAATAACTAAATGGTCAACTTACATACCCAATGAATTGGAGGTTATATCATAACCACCCATCCTTGGTTTATCATTAAACCACTCATTCATGGTTTATTACATAACCACCGATCAAATTTCCATGTACCATTATACAATCATAACACATAAAAGAGTGCCATTCTAAACATTTTACTCATAAATATTCATTTACAATCACAAGAAATCATTTCAAGGTATTAAATTAGTCAATAAATTCCAAAAACGATTTTCATTACCAAAATACCTTTAAAAAGGAATTATTGATTTATTTTTCTTTTAAAAACATTAAATCCTATAGAGGAATCCAAATATCAAATAACTGTAATGACGGAAGAGAAGTCATTGTCGTTGTATATATTAAAATATCATTCCTTTTGTCAGTTGTACATTAATTAAACACTCTATATATATAAATACTCCTTTTGAAAACCAATTAATGAATTTAAAATTCAATGGGTTGATTATAAACCTTATAAAATAAGGTGGTGTATAACATCAAAATATGCCTCAATGAGAGGATATTGAGACGACATCCATTACCTCGAGTCTGACTCGTCACGTACATTCTTTTACTTTATGAATGAAAAAGTTTGGTTAATTTATACTTTATTGAGAATATTTTTCATGTTTATTATCCATGTTATATCACTTATTGCAATGTTATAGCAATTACTTAATTATTTTAATTCATGTTGGATGTTTTGTCAATATTCGATACTTGAGTTCAAGATGACTTTGGTATGATTTCAATAATCAAAGAAGATAGGATTACATCATCTATAGAATAATATTAATGAAATAATAATCACTTTTATACATCAATTATACTTTTAAATCAAACCATTTATTTATTTTTATGAAAAATTAACAATGTTATAATTAGGAAGATGGAAGGTTGTACGTATGCATGAGTAACATTTCCATTTTTCAATGATCATTATGAAAAGAAGGTAATAATAATTTTATCTTTAAGGAATTATAATAAAATAATTAATATAATATTACTTATTTATATATACTTATATATCATAAATGTGATGTGGTGAATAAAAATGAATCACATCGCTTCATGGATGTGATAGTTCACACGTACGCACGAATGATGTTACCATTTTTATGTGCATGGAACGTAATAAAATTAATGAAATATTATTATTTCAAAATGATAAATATTTCATGAATAACATATATGAAAATTATTTTCACCATTATAACATGTCTAGATATTTGATAATGCAAAATGATTTATATCTGTTCGTGGAGGTGATAGTTCTCACATATGCAAAAAAAGATTATTTATTTTCCCTTTTAAAGTAATAAGAGATTGATTTATGTGAATATGCTAACATAAAAACATATCAGTACATTGAGAATACTGGATTTATTATCTCATCGTGGTTGGAAAATATTTTAGGGACGGGGAAGAATAAATAAAATAGAAACACTTAAATAAAGATACTAGTTTTCTTTCAGATGATCACCTTTGATTAACACCTTAACACCTCTAAGGAGGGTGTTCTACCTAAAATAAGGATTCCCCAATATTGGGAGGTATTATTGGAATGGTTTTTCATATATATTGTATAAACCTAATGGTTTATTGAAATGTAAAAAATATAGATGAATTGGTTCCCTTTTATAGGAGAGGGGAGAGACACTCTTGGAATTATAAAAAAAGTATTAAATTAATATAAATTAATTTTTTATTCTAAATAGAACCAAACTAAATTATCTTGAATATAGAATGATGTTGATTTGAAATACTTTTGTCAGATTAAAATTAAACAAGTATTGATTATTATTTTAATCCTTATCTTTTTGTTTAAACCCCTTTTAACACTTACCATGATATCATGTTAATTAAAATTTGAGGTTTAATATAATTACTATAAAATTTCAAGCCATAAAAATGTGTTATTTTTGAAATATATATACTTATCCAAAAAAAATTCGGAACCTTATATTTCTAATGATTTTATATCGTTTAATAAAATATTATTTATTTTAAAATCTCATAAATTTCACTTTAGACACTATTCATTATTTGTATTGTTTAAATATCATAACAACATTATTAATCTGAAAAACCTATTTTAAATAATCTATAAGATTTCAAATTCATCAATAAAATTATTGTATCAAATAAAATATCTCAAATTATATTTTTTTAAATATTATTAATAACTTTTATTTGATTCTTCCATTAATAAATATATTACTTCATCATTATTAAGTAGAAATTAAATTTAATTATTTAATTTATAAAAATTATAAAAAAATAATCACTATTTATAATAACATTTTAGATTTCAAATGAATATTTATAGTAAAATTTATTTTCTATATTACCTGATATTAAAAAATGATTTACTTACTAAAAATAGGAGTATGACATTTTTAACTTATCTTTACCTAAAATATATCAAAGGTCATATTCTTAATAAAGTGGATTAAAAAGGTTATATTTTTGGGATATGGTTCATTTTGGTCAAAAAAATATCATCCAATGAAATTAGGGAAAGTGTTAGGGTATTTTTATAATATTACAATATTATTTTTACCTTTACTTAACTGATTTACCCTAAATCATGGTAAATAAATTTCTAATATTATTATTCACCAAAAATTAAGTTGATCCTATTAGAGAAAATTTTTCTTACTTATGACAATAAATTATTGACATTTTTAAAAACTAAATTCATGTATATGGATAAATAATGTTTAACACTAATCCGACAAATGTGGCTAGAAGGCAAATAAAAGAGATGTTCAAGATTTTAATAAGTTTTTCTATCTAATTTCAATATAAAAAAATACTCTAATGACCAAAATTGGATTAATAAATGTATTATTGATCTATAGGGACATTAAAAATTAGTTTAAAGAATAATAATTATTTAAAAAAAGTGGTTTATAATTAAAATGTATTATTTGTAACTATTCATCAAAAAATAAGACTTTTTAGGAAAATACCAAAAATTCAACAAAATAAAATTTGAGATTAAATTAAAAATAATTAACTTATTTTGTCAAATATAGTTTATAAAAGTGAAAAAATGATATTTAAAATATGTTCACCATCCAAATGCGGTACGACAAAATTTTAAAAATATTAGAGCATTTTATTCTTAAAATTGGATTTTATTATTATTTTAAGCCTATAAAACGTATTAGATGAATGTAAAAACATTTAATAAACATGTGTAAAAATAATATTATCATTTCTTTTAATTCCCACCAATAAAACGACTAGGTTACAATATATTATTTTTTCTTTTAACTCAGTCTTGTGTGCAACATAACATTTCAGAGAAACCCATTGTTGTGTATCAGGTACGCTGTTGTAAATATAGTACAATTTAAGGTTAAATTAATATCTAATTCACCAATATTAATAAATATGAAAAATAATTATTCTATAATTACCTGGGATGTTATATCATTCCCCCTTTTCTAATATTATTTCTTAAAAGTTTTATTCATATATCAAATAAGTGGGGGTATTTTTACCTCATAGAATTGTCCAATTCTCATATTTCCTCCTCAACCATATGGTTTTCCAAAAAACCTTAGTCTGATAAATCACCTTATTCTGAATCACTTTCCCTCTGTGGTGAATAACCTAAACTGGTTATTCCTCATAAGAAAGATTCTCTTCCAAAACTTTTTATCACACCTTTACATGGATAATCATTGAGAAAGACAATATCACCTACCATGAAAGAAAGATCCATCCTCCAGTTATCTACATAACATTTCTTCCAATTCTGACCTATCCTCATGTGTTTATAAATCAACTAATCATTCTCTTCCATTTCCTTTACCAACTCAGGTCCCATCAACTTCCTTTCTCCA
Source organism: Viscum album (assembly GCA_963277665.1). NCBI lineage: Eukaryota > Viridiplantae > Streptophyta > Magnoliopsida > Santalales > Viscaceae > Viscum > Viscum album. The sequence continues at coordinate 530,276,751 of OY728150.1, forward strand.
AAATCACCCCAAAAAACTCTTATCCAACACCACCTTCCATAAAATGCATCAAATGGTTCCATTTATATAATTGAATGAAAACTGTTTTTATAAGATATCTCAACCAAATAAATATATTTATTCCAACTTCCTTGATAATCCATTAAACAGGCACATATCCTAGCCTCCAATGTATGAATTTTTTGTTCGGACTATCCATCATATTGAATATGGAAAGTTATACTAAAATTTATTTCAATATCCAACAAATTTTTAAGGCCATTCAAAAATATTGAAGTAAACCACAGATCGCGATCAGATACAACAAAGAGGGGAACTCCATGTAAACAGTCTATCTATTTAATATAAAACTGAGAAAAATGATCTAGAAAAATAGTGACTAAAATATTAATAAAATGATAAGATTTAGTCAATCAATCAACAATAACAAAGACCACATTGTAACCTCGATAATTATTTGGTAATATGACAATGAAGTCCCTTGATATATTTTCCCATTTCAATTCTGGCACGAGAAAATGATAAAGAATCAAATTCTGTTACTTCTGTTATGCTTTAACCTATTGAAAATCCAAACATCTCAAAGTATAGTCAGAAATATCGCTTTTCATTCCATCCCACCATTAATATGTTCGAAGAACTGTGTACATCTTAGTATTTTCACGAAGAACAGAATATAGAGAACTCTAAGATTCACATAACAACAATTTCTTTAACTATGAATCACTACTCACACATAATTTATTCCCACATATCGAAACACAATCTTTATCAACCTAATTTCTAACTTACCCTTTTGTACCAATTCTACATTTTTTCTACAACTCAATAAATTCTTCATGTTCTTTCTTAAATCATTCTAGTAGAGATGATTGACTTAACACATGAAACAAAATAAGAGAACTTTCTCTACCAATATTTTCCAAGCCAAAACTCATCAAATCATTAACCAAAGGGTTTGATTCCAAACATAACATGGTTAATGTAGAATTAATTTTTTGACTCAAATCATCGACTAACTTTATTTTCTTTTCTCATATGGTAATGATTCATGTAATCACAATACATGATTAGTTCCTTCCATCTCCTTTATGTCATGTTCAATTATTTAGGTGTGAATATATACTTAAAACTTATTTTATCAGTATACATTTCACACTTTACACCATAAAAATGATGCCTCAATATTATTTAAGTAAAAAACAATAAAAACTAATTCCAAATAATTTCTAGGGTAATTTAACTCATGGGGTATCAAATGGCGTGAAGCATAACAAATTACCTGGTCATTATGTATTCAAAAACAACTAATTACTTTAAATGAGCATCATTATAGATAACAAATTCACCATTTCTGGATGGTAGGGCTAAAACTGTAGCATTTACCTATCTTATTTTTAGTTCTTAAAAACAATCATTACATTAGGTTGTCCAAATTATCTTGACTCCCTTATGTGTTAACATACATAGTGGACTAGATAACTGAAAAACAAATTCAATATACTGTCAGTAATAATCTTCTAATCCATGAAAACTATGAATCTATATGATATTGGTAGGTCTTGGCTAATCATTGACAACTTTTTTTAGAAGGGTCAACAATTATACAATATAAACAAATAATATGTCCAAGGAAGGAATTTTTTTGTAACCATAATTAACTCTTACAAAAATTTCCATATAGTTTCTTCTTAGTTCCTTCCTAATACTTCTTCCTTGTTTCCTCTGTGGAAAACCATTTGGAATATCCATACATTAGATGAATCAAAATGGTAATCTTCAAATGATATAAAATTTTAACTCGACCATAATAAAAAACCTTTTAAGGGAGATTTATTACTACTTCTCTAACATCTATGGTTATTTAAATTGTCATGTGATACTAACTATAAGGACACAACCATAAACATTACATAATCTTGATTCAAGTCAAAAAATTTACATTCTTTCACATTGAAGATCTTATTTAAGACATAGTTTTATATAATTATTCCATAATTAATACAGAATGACTCAAATATTTCAATGTAGAAAATTCTACTCAATATCCATTTTTTGCAAAAAAAACATTTAAAATGAAACCTGGATTCTTTTTATGTTCAATCGCCATAATTATTTCCATGATCACATCCTTGTCTTTATTATCCAATAAAAATTCAAAAAAAAATTAAAATATGGAATGACTATAAAAAAGTTCATTATAGGATACAAAATTAATAAAAACAATTATTTTTATGATAACATGAAAATCTATGAAAACATTATCATAAAGTAATAATTTTCACCCTTAAAATGTAACAGCCCAACAACATATGAATAAAATTACCTTTATTTTAATGTATTATGGATATAAAAAAAATCATGTACTCTTTTTTTATTATTGGGTTAAAATGACTGTTAAGTATCATAACTGTTTATAATATAGTAATTGAACAATGATAACATGACTGATAAATATAATGTTTTTTAAAAATCTTTTCGATGTAGAAAAAGGAGAGGATTGCCTCATCTAGTAGACTCAGGACATATGAAGATCATTTATCAGAGCTTAAAAAGGAGGTATCATCACTGGGCTTTGCTCTTGACCAGGTCCAAGCTGAGCTTCAACACCTTAAGCTTGTACAGAATCAGCTACGGGAGAAGTTCAAGTTAATAGAGATTACCACTCAGGCGATGTTATCTGAGCCGCACTAAAGGTTTATCACCATTGAACACCATACACATAGGTCATATGAGAGTTATATAAGGTTTTATTTAATAAAGTATTAGTTACTTAATATGTAATCCCTTTTATAAATATAAGTCTTATTCCATCAATTCCTTTATGAGAGTAGTGTTTCTTAAAAACTAATGAATTTGATAAATTGATTCTTCAGGTAAAAATAGTTCCTTTACGAAATATTTACATTATTTTATTAAACTAAGGTTTTTATTAATAATATTATAAAAAAATTATTATAAATGATTATTATATTATTTCATTATAAGTAAATGATTAAGTAATCAGTTTGATAAAAGTTATTTTTTATATGATAAAACAGAAAGTGTATTTTTAAAGAATCTATTTTAAAGAATTAATAAATTTTATAAATAATTAATATTTTAATAAAATATTACTATAAAATTTATTTTATTAATAATAAATGAGTACATAATTTTTAGGAAGTCGAAGGTAATTTTTATTAATGTTTGAAAACTGTTTTTGTCAAAACCCGTGATTTTTGAATAAATGTCAGTTTTCATTTTAAAAGTAAAAATTCACATATTTAAAAAATTATTTTGATAAAACAAATATTATTTTTGGAATTGGTATATTAAAATTATTCAATGATGAATTTTTCAAAAATTATTGAGCCAGCCAAATTTTTGGATAAAAATTAAATACTGTATAAAGAAAATACATGTTTTATAACATCATAATGAACTAAAATGATGTAATAAATACTAAAATGGGTATTATGGGACTAAAATATTTTTTCCCATTAAAATAATTTTATTTTATAATTTTTCATTATTTTATAAATCCTTAGTAAATCCTAACAAATGTATAATATATTTTCTGATTCTAAATTCTTTTTTTTAATAATGTGACTCTTATCCACATAATCAAGACTAATAATTAAATATATTCAGAAATAGGTCTTATAAAATAAATTGTTCCACTGCTCTTTGGCCAGAACCATGGGAAAAACCATCAGAAGGTTTGTGGTTTGGAATATTAAATTATATATATTCTAAATCCTATGTTTGTGAAGTATTAATGAATTCCTCTCTCATTTCCTATATAAACCAACCCAAGATCCCATTCATATTCACTCAAACCATTTCACGATCGACCAAAATACTCCCCATACACCCTAGAGTCCTCCCAAGGTGCCCTCAATCTCCCACTAAACCTCTCCCAATCCTTTGGGATCACACACATCCAAGTAACAGATCCTCACCTTCTTATCTTCCTTTCAATTCAAGAAACATGTTTGAAATTAGCCTTCTTAATTTCAATTTTTTGTATCGTAATTCTTTGGTAATAACTTCCATACTATAAATTTTATGTTATGTGAATGAGGTATAATTTATCTTCCCTCATTTGGGCCATTACCCAAGTCATTACTATGCTGAAATTCTGTAAGGGATTTCCATCTTTTCATTCCCATTCAAGCACATATTTTATATTATGCCTCTTAAATTTCATTTTTATATATCGAGTTGTGATTTTACATGATAAAACAACATTAAATTTTATTTATAAATTATTATATCATCCTTTAACTCTCATTAATACCTTATATGATCCTTTCAGCAGACCCATTACTATGCTGATATTCAGTAAGGGTTCCCTTCCATTCAAGTTTTTATCCAAGTTTCCCTATATTGTTACAAGATTGTATTTTCAATTAAAAATGATAGGTTATATTTTCACACCACCCCCATATTTATAATTTTATGTTTTTATTATGCAATACCTCGTTCCCTCTCATTAATCCCTCCCATGCACACCTGTTACCATGCAGCAATATCATAAGAGTTATTACATTTCTTATCTTTCTTCAAGTTTCTCTATTATGTTACGCCTTGTATTTACAAATTACATATTTTTTACATGTATTTATATGACCCCATTTTGTTCCATTAAATTTATATATGATGAGAGACCCATTTATCTCTCATCCCCAATTTTTATGAATTTTTATGTCACGTCATTTGGTTGCTGAAATCACACCGTGATTTTATATGCCAAAATAATCATGTAGTTAATACCATGATCATTTCTCTATCAATTGTATTCAAATTCATGAACATATAATTATTGTTTATATACTTTCATGTATGTATCCCACATTTCCTTATCATGGAATAAATTATGATTTTGAATGAAGCCATATTATATAATCTATGTGGCACACATAAACATGAGATTGAAATGATTATAAAGGGTGTTCCCTAATAACACTCTATTACATTAGGTAATTTTTAGTATCATGTTACGCCATGTTCAAGGAGGGTTTACTCATGATAATTCATGTGAAATTTGGGTTTACTCATGCTAATCCATGTTCAATGAGCATTAGATCATGCGGATATCATGTTGTATGTCGTTTCCACATTTCCATGTTATGATAATCACGTTATATCATATATTTATGTTCATGTTTCTCTTACACTTAAATCATATGCTTATTTCCAAAAATGTATTTTATTCTTCATGTAATTCCATGTTTTCTCCATTACTAGGATTTATAGCTCACCTTTTTTCTTAGGTATGTCCTTAGGTTATCCCAAGCAATGATAAGTGCGAAGGAACATTGTGGTCATGTAAAATAATATTTCAATAAAGATATTCGATTTCATGTTTTAAGTTTTTTTAATGATACTAATTTCACAAAACACAATAACTCTCAATCCTTATAGTTTTTTAAGTGCATTTTTATGTAATAAATCATGTTTAATTGTGTAATAATAAGCAAGGTTGTTATAGTAGGTATTAGGGGATATGTTTGGTTATTTCTAGGATCAGGGTTATAAAAATCTAGTGAATTCCTTAATGATAAGACTGAGTATAAGAAAATAGTCCCTCAATTTTGGTTAGAATAGGTTAAGTGGTTTATCACAATAAAAACATCTCTGTATGGATAAAAACAATTAGAGGTGGCAATTTCACAAATGTATCTAGGGGTAAAACCAAAAAACACCGGTTTGATCTAGACTTGAATGGGAACAGGTGCACGAAAATGGCCCTTGCTACACTCTTGCTTCAATACTCATAGAGGATATTCAATGATAAATTCATAATATTAGTATAAACCATTATTAAGGGAGAAAAAAATCCCATAAGAATATATGTTAGGAAATAGATCATGGATAATATAGATTGAATCCTATAAATTCATATGTTAAGTAAATAAATGTAATTTATAAGTTATTCTTTTTTGTCATTGGATTCCCCTTTATGTGTTTAATAGATTCAAATACTTACCCCTAATTTTACTTTTATTATATCCAATAGTCAGTAAAAGGATAAATTAGTCTAACAACCTATTTTAAGGGGAATGTTATGAATATCCCTATGAGATTCCCAATCAAATGGGGGATCAAGTAGGATATATCATGATTATGCCAAACCGGTTATCAAAAATAACGATTAAAAATTGGAACTTTTTTAAATGCCTAAGGACATCAAGGCCGAAGAAGATGACATCTCATTAAATTCCATCAAATAAATTAAATAAGGGAAAGAAGACCCAATTTCTTTTGTGCCACAAGTTTAGAAATAGGCGCTAAGGGAAATGTCACAAGTAGACTAGGAGATGTTTTATGTGTGGAAATAAAGGTCATAAAGTATCAAATTTCCATTAAAAAATGGATTATTTTATGGATTTAAATAATGTTCCATATAAGTTATATTATATTGTTCTATGTCATAAATTTGTAGAATTTGGGAATTTTCTAAAACAATGCTCTATTGCAAGGGATGAGGAGCATGGTGAGCATCAACAATCTCCACGATCAAGGGAGCACGAAAAGTCCTATGATAAGATGGATAACGATTAATGAATTAATTGTGAACACTAATAAAAATTAGTGTATTTCATAATGTATTTATATTCATGTCCTATTATTATATCTTTTATGTTTTCTAATAACGTAGATTCCCCACCAGAAATGATATTAAATCCTTAATAAAAAACATCTATAAGTGTTCTATCACATGTTGAATTTTGTTGGAATTTTCATAATGAAAATATTATAAGCCTCACTTTGAATTAATTTGGGTCAAAATGAAAAAATCATTTCCTACGTATCATGTTCGTTGAAACGTCAGAGAAAAACTATCTTATAAATTATCTGGAGATAGCAGCTATGATCATTGAATTGAAAATCTGGTGGCATTATCTCTTTGGGGAGATATATAAAATGTATATGGATCCAAAAAGCCTTATATATATATATTATTGCATAAATATTTGAATACACACCAACAAATATGGTTATAGTTGATCAAACACTATGACTCAACAATTCACTACCATTCGGGGAAAGCGAATAAAGTGACAAATTCTTAAAGTTAAAAGGATCCAATAACTCTTTCATTGATGAGAATTGAAAATGATCCAATATTCATAGATTTGGTTATGATGGAAATTGGAATTATAAAGACTTTAACATCATCAATCCTTTCTCAAATGATTTCTCAATCATCTCTTTTGTAAATGTTAAAGGATTATCAAAAGGATGATGTGAGAATTCAGAATGAAGTGGAATCTATTAGAAAATGGAAATCCTAAGAGTTCAATGTTAATGAAGAAGGAATTGTGATATATGGTTCAAGACTATGTGTTACATCAAATATAGAGTTAAATAATGAACTTTTGGATGATTCACATAGTTCGAATTTCTCCATTCACTCAAGAAACACAAAGATGTATCGGGATCTCCAAGAGTATTATTGTTGGGATAACATGGAGAAGGAGATCCCTGAATATGCATAAATGTTCCTGGTATGTCAGCAAGTGATGTTTGAGAGGTAGAATCCTAAGGTTATGATGAACCCATTACCCATACCGACATGGAAATGGGGGAACATCACAATGGAATTTTTCACCACATTTCTGAAGACATCCAACGAAAGCGATGCTATGTAGATTGTTGTGGATAATCTTACAAATATTTCACACTTCATTTCAATTCAAGGGGATTTATCATTGGATAAACTAAAAAGGATATACATTAGAGAAGTGGTGAGGATTAATGGTGTACCACTATCGATTGTAACTAATCAAGATCTGAGATTCACCTCTATGTTCTGGGAGAGTCTCCAACATGCTATAAATACTGAGATGAACTTCAGTATTTCTTGTCATCCTCAAATTGATGTCCATTATAATAGGACTATACAAACACTTGATAGCATGTTGATATCATTCTCACTGGACTTAAAAAGAGTATGGGATCAACATCTTCCTCTGGCTGAGTTCTCTTATAAAAAAAGTTTCCACTGAATTATCCAAATGGATCCTTATAAATCCCCTTATGGGAAGAGGTGAAGAACACTGGCATGTTGGGATGAAGATGGAGAGAAAAACCTTCTAGGTCCAAAAATGGTCGAGGAAATGGTGAAGAATGTTAAGACCATCCAGTAACACATTAAAGGTGATTAGAGTCCACAAAAGAGCAATACTTACAACCATCAACAAAACCTAGAGTTTGATGTGGGAGATATGGTTTCCCCTGCATATATTCATGGAATATAGTAAAGAGATTTTGGAGGAAAGGAAATCTTAATCCAAGGTACAATATCCCTTTTCAGATCCTTGATCACATTGGAATAGTGTCCAATTGACTAGAACATCCACCAAACTTGTCTCAAGTACATGATGTATTCTATGTATCACTCTTCAGGAAGATCATAAATAACCCATTGCATGTACTCAATATAGAGGTGGTACCATTATAGAAGAACCTATCATATGAAGATAAGGCAGTGAAGATATTAGATCATAGATAAAAACGTTCTATAATATAATATGATTCCCCTCATTAAGGTGTTGTGGAGAAACTACAAGTTTGAAGAAGAAGCGTGGGAATTGGAGGAAGTGATGAGGTAGAGTTTCCCTCACCTTTTTTTCTGAGAAATGAAAATTGTGAAGATGAAATTTCATAAGTTGGGAGTGAATAGATTTGGGAAGAAGTTAAAGATTAGTCCTTGGTACATCAGCTCATTTCAGATCCTTGAACTCATTTGAACAATAACCTGTCTACTAGAACTCCCACTAATCCTATCTCAAGTACATGACATATTCCATGTATCACTCTTCAAGAAGTAAATACTTTAACCATTTCATGTACTCAATCCATAGGGGGTACCCTTATAGAATGACCTCTCCAATGGAGAGAAGGCGGTGAAGATCTTAGATCATATAGAAAAACGTTCTACAAAATCAGACGACACCCCTTTCCAAGGTGTTTTGGAGAAACCACAAGTTTGAAGAAGCAGCGTGGGAATCAGATAAAGGATGAGGTAGAGTTACCCTCATCTGTTTTAGTGTGGGAAATGAAAATTTCAAAGGTGAAATTTCTTAAGGTGGGAATGTTGTAAAGACCCGATCATTTATAATTTAAATTCCTTTTCTTTTAAAGTCTTATCGATATATAAAACACATGTACTCTTTTTATTATTATTATTGATTTTAAATGACTCTTAAGTGTCATTACCATTCATAATAAAGTCATCTAATAGTCATCACATGACGGATACAATTATAAGGTTTTTAAAAAAATTATTTTGACCTAGACAAAGGAAAGTATGGCCTCATCAAGTAGATTTGGGTCATACGAAGTGCATTTATTGGAGCTCAGAATGGACGCAGCTTAACTTGGCTTTTCTCCTGACCAATACCAAGAGAAGATTAAACATGTTAAGCTTGAATGGAATCACCTATGGGAGATTTTCAAGTTAATAGAGAATACCACCAAGGAGATGTTAACTAAGCTACCCCAAGAGTCTGTAACCATCGCACACCTTACCCTTAGGTCTTATGCAGGTGTTATAATGGGTTATATAACAAGGTATGAGTTAATATTTGGGTAATACCTTTTTATAAATAAAAGTATTATTCCACCAATTCCATTATGAAAATAGTATTTCTTAATAAAAATGTTGAATTTGATAAATTGATTCTTCAGGTGGAAATGGTACTTTTGATAAATATATAAATTATTATATTAAAATAAAGTTATTATTAATAATATTATAAAAAATATTATAAATTATGATTATATTTGTTACTTATCTGTAAATGATTCGGTAATCAGTTTGATAAGAGATATATTTTTATACGATAAAATAGATAGTGTATTTTTAATGAATTTATTTTAAGTAATTAATGAATTTATGAAATAATTAATATTTTAATAAAATATTATAATCAAATTTATTTTAATAATAATAAATTATTATATAATTTTTTTGATGTCAAATGTAATTTTTATTATGTTTTGAAAATGGTTTTTTTCAAAACCTGTGAATTTTCAATAAATATCAGTTTTCATTTTAAAAGTGAAAATTAACATATTTAAAAAATTAGTTATATAATATGAATATTTTTTTTGGAATCAAGATGTCAAAATTTTCCAAAGGTGAATTTTTCATAATTTGTTTTTGATAAAATCAAATTTTTTGGTAAAAATTATATACTATATATATAAAACAAGTGTTTTATAACATCATAATGATCCCAAAATGATTTAATAAATACTATAATGGGTATTCTCGACCCAATATATTTTCTCCCATTAAAATAATGTTATTATTTATTTTTTTACATGTTTTATAAATCCTTAGTGAATCCCTCAAAATATATAATATATTTTATGATTTTAAATTCATTTCTTTAATAATGTGACTCACCTCTAGATTAGAAAGGATAATATATTCATATGTTCAGCCATTGGAATTATAAAATGATTTTTTCCAGTTGTATTTGGAAAAAACATGGGAAAACCCAAGGGATGGTTTGTGGTTTTCAATATTTAATTATATAGATTTTAAAACTTATGTTTGTGAAACATTAAAGAATCCCCCCTCTCATTTCCTATATAAACCCACCCGAAATCCCATTAATCTTCACTCAAATCATTTTAATATCATCAAACCTCTGATTAATACTGCCTAGATTCCTCCCAAGGCTCCCCAACTTCCCAATAACCCTCTCCCATGCCTTTTGAATCACACACATCCAAGTAAGGGATCCTCACCTCCCTCTCTTCCTTTAAATTCAAGAACCTTGTATGAAAATAGCCTTCTTAATTTCAATTGGTTGTTTTGTAATTATTTTGTAATCACTTCTATATATTCCATTTGATTTTATGTGAATGACGGACCATTTATCCTCCCTCCATTGGACCATTACCTAAGCTATTACTATGCTGCAATTTCATAACGGATTTCTCTCTTCTCATTTCCATTAAAGTGCCAATTTTATATTATGCTTCATAAATTATTTTTTTATATTTTGGGTTATGATTAAAAATGACAACCCTACTGAAAATGTGATGTATAAATGATTATATCTTCCTTTCACTCTCATTAATCCCCCCTATGATCATTTAAGCACACCTGTTTCAATGTCTATATTCTGTAAGGGTTTCCTACCTTTCTCATTTTTATCCAAGTTTCCTTATATTATTACACCCTTTAATTTTCAATTAAAAATGACGGGATATGTTTGATCACATCCCCATACATCCCTTTTTATGTTTTTATAATTGGACACATCTTTCTCTCTCATTAATCCCTCCAATGTAAACTAGTCACCATGCTACAATTTCATAAGAGTAATTCCATTTTTCCTCTTTCTTCAAGTTTCAATATTATGTTACGCGTTCTATTTCCAAATTACTTATGTTGGGAAATGTTTTTATATGAATCCCTTACTGTCCATTTCATGTACATATGACTATAGAAACCTTTCTCTCTTATGAATAATTTTAATTAATTTTTATGGCACGCCATTAGGCTAGAGAAATTACATCGCAATTTTCCATGCCAATATCAATGTGTAGTGAATACCATTCCCATTTCTCTATCAAGCATATTAAAATTTATAAAAATATAATTATTTATTATATAATATCCTGTATTTATTCCACATTCCTTTATCATGAAATAAATTTTGATTTTGAATAAATCCTTGTTATATGATCTATGTGGCACAGTTAAGCATGATATTGAAATGTTTATGAAGGGTGTGATTTGATAGTGCTACAATGCATTGGGAAATATTTAGTACCATGATACACTAGGTGCAATGAGAGTTTAATCTTGATAATTCATGTGAAATGAGGGTTTACTCGTGTTAATCCATGTGCAATGAGCCTTGTATCATGATAATATCATGTTGTGTGTTGTTGTCACATTTCCATGTTATGATAATCATGAAATATCATTCCTTTATGTTATTGTTTCAATTATGCACCATTGATATTACTATTTCCTAAAATTTATTTTATTCTTCATTTCCTGCCTTTTTTACTCCCTTACTGGGCTTTACTTCTCACCCTTTTTTCATGTATGTCCTCAGGTTATCCCATGAAATGATTAGTATGAAAGAATGTTGTGTTCAGTTAAAAGAATAATTCAATAAAGATGTTTTATTTCATATTTTATATTGTTATATAGTGTCCCTAATTTACCTAGACAGTATACCTCTCAATCCATAGAGTTTCCTTAGGTTAATTTTTTTTTATAATAAATCATATTTATGTGTGTAATAAAGAGCAGGGTTGTTATATAGGAAGTATTAAATACTTGACTTTGTCATTTCTAACCTTTTTTTTAAAGATCATATGTAACATAAAAAATAAACTTGGTACATATTTTTACTTAAATGGAATAACCATGTAGCCGAGTTCTACACATGTCACTCTTACAAAATGGGAAAACTATATGGTTGTCCACCATACCCAGTGCATTAGAGGTTATAATGTAACCTCCCGCCTTTGGTTTATCACAGAACCACCCATCATTGGTTTATCACATAGTCACTTGTCAAATTGCCATGTACCTTTATAAAATCAGAACACACAAAAGATTTAAATCCTCAACATTTCACTCATAAAAAATCATTTTCAATAAAAATAAATAATTTCAAGGTATTGAAATAATCAATCCATTTAGAAAAAAAATCTTTAAAAAAATACCCATAGAAGAAAATAAGTGATTTATTTTTCTTTTAAAAACATTAAGGTCTACAGAGGAATCCAAATATAAATAACTGTTACAACGACGATTAAGCCATTGTCACCATATACATTAAAAAACATTCCTTTATTCATTTGTAAATAAATTCAAACACTCTATATAGAATGATTAACTTTTAAAACCTATGAATGAAAATAAAATTAAAGGGGTTTATTATACAACTTATAAAAGAAGGTGGTTTATAACATCAAAATATGCCTCAATAAAAAGATATTGAGATGATGTCCCTTACCACGAGTCAGACTCATTTGTACATTATTTATCTTCTTAAATAATAAACATAGGTTAATTTATACTCGGTTGAGATCCTTTTTTATATTTATTATCCCCTTTATATCAATTATTATAATTGTATAACAATTACTTAATTATTTAAACTCACATTGGGTGTTTTGTCTACATTCGGTATTTGAGTTCAATATGACTTTGGTATGATTTCAATAGTATATGTGGTCATGATTCCATCATATCCAGAATAATATTCATGAAAAACAATAAATTTAATATATCAATTATACTCTTAAATAAAGTAATTTATGTATTGTTCTGAAAATGAACAATGTTATAATCATGGAGATGGTAGGTCGTACGTACGCATGGGTAGAGTTTACATTTCTCATTGAAAATTATGGAAAGATGTTATCTGTAAATTTATCTTTGAAAAATTAAAATAGTATCATTAAAATCATATTAATCTTTTTTATATACTTATATATCATTTATGTGATGTGGTGAATGAGAAAAGAATCACATCGCTTCATGGAGGTAATATTTCACACGTTCGCACTAACGACGTTGTCATTTTTATGTGCATGGAAGGTAACAACAGAAATGATATATTATTCTTTAAAAATGATAAATATATCATGAATAATATATATAAACATTAATTTCATCATTATAACTTACCTTGCGAGACCAAAATGGAAAGGGAATTATATCAGTTCGTGGAGGTTATTGTTTACATGTACGCATGACCGATTAATTAAAATTCCTAGTTAATGGATTAATTGATGGATTTAGGTGATGATATTAACATAACAAAATCTTAGTATATTAATGATACTAGAGTTATTATCTAATCATTATTGTATAATATTTGAAGGAAGTGGAAGAATAAATAAAATATAACCACATAAATTAAAATGTTACCTTTCCTTCGAACGATCACATTTGATTTACACCATAACACCTCTAAAGAGGAATTTCAGAGAAAATAAGGCATCTAGAATGTGGGGTGGTGTTCTATACACTTATTGGGGTAGATATTGGCTAAACAAAATGGTTGTTTGAAGATTAAAGAATGGAGATGAATGGGTTCCCTTTTATATGAGAGGGGAGGGGTACTCTAGTTATTATTAAAAAATAATTAAATTAATATAAATTAATTTCATTTTAAAAATATATCCAAAATAAAAAATTTTGAATATAGGATGGTTTTGAGTAAAAAACCATTCATTTAATTAATATTAAACAAGCTTTGATTATTGTTTAATCCGTATCTTTTTGTTTTAACCCCTTTTTACTTTCCTGTGATATCATGTTAATTAAACATTGAGGGTTAATATAAGTAATATAAAATTACAAACAACCAAAAATTAGTAATTTATGAAATTGTTATACATATCCTAACTATTTAGAAGAATCTTATGTTAAGTCAATAAGGTTTTCCTTCTAACTTTTCCATTCCTTCTTTCATGGGGGAGATTGTTGAGTCATTAAAGTTTCCTTGTGACATTATCATTCCTTCTTCTTTTGAAAATCACAAACACCTTATCATATGGAAAATCTCTTTGAACCCTATGTTTTACTTATTCAAGAAAAAATTCCCTTCCACAAAGAAATTTATCTGTACCATGTTTTCATCACTCATATCATATTTTTACTAAGTGTAAAATTTGGTTTGAAACCCAAAACTTAGAATCCTATAATTACCTAGATATAAATAATTCTATTTTAGAATCCAAATTCTCAAAATTATGGTTACAAACTCTTCGGGGTTATGACTCCAAATTCTGAATACGAATTCTAGATATGAACTTCCCTGAGTTATAACTTCAAATTATGAATACTAATTCTGGATACGAACTTCTCTGAGTTTTAACTACGAATTCTGAATACGAATTCTGGATACGAACATCTCTAATTTCAAACTCTAAAGTTCTTTGAATTCAAACTTCGAACTCTTATGAGTTCTGACTCCAATTTCTAATGAAATCTGACTCTGAACTATGTAAGTTCAGGATCCGAATACTTTTGAATCTAGAATCCAATTTTCATTGAAATTCAGACTCCAGAATTCTATAAAATTCAGTTTTCAAATTCCTAGAAAACAGAATATGAATATCCTTGTACTATATACTCCAAATTCAATTTTTGGTTAGACTCCGAACTTTCATTTATTTACATTCTGAATATCAGTTTTTTTTGTTATGCTTACACTTGTTTAGTTATAAAATAATTCCGTGCTTTCAGTTACTCACTAACTGCTATTTGAGTGTCACGTGTATAGGTCCCTCTGAAATTCAAGGAAAAATATGACCATTTGAGGAGGGATCCAACCGTTGAATTCGTTCCTATAAATAGGATCTCTTTTGAAAGATCTCACAACAAATTTGAAAATTGTGATTACATGTTGTTAAAGTTATTTCTAGAGAGGGAGGTGCTTATAAAATCTCAAGCTTCGTGCAGAAAGTTTAAACGGTTTGTTCAAACTTTGTTCGTGAAAATTTTCTTAGTGAGAATCTGATTGTTTTTGTGTGCAATCGAGGGCTTCTGGGGATAGGAAGACATAGGTGTTGACTACCTTAAAGTTGAAGGATTGCAGTGATAGCAAGACAGACTCTGATCTTTGTATCGAGGGATTACCCTAGTGTGGGTAAGACAAACATTCTTGAAATTAAAAATCTAGGGACCTTTATCCAAGGTTGTTGGATACCCTTCTCTTTGGGTTAAAAGATTTACTACTTGTTACTTGTTTTACTAAATGTTTTCCAATGTATTTGTATTATTTAGGATATTATAACTATCATATACTTCCTTATACTTGTACCCTGATTTAGTTAGATTATATATGCTTTAAGGTATAATTGTAGTTGTTGTAAACTTTTTTTAAGTTTCATTTCCAGAATAACATTTCCGGAATCAAGAAAGTTATTAGAACTTAAAGATTTTGTGAATTATCTTGTTTATCCTTGTTAAACATAAACAACTTTAAAAGTTCCAATGAAATTTTTAAAAGTACAATTCACCCCCCCCCTATTGTATTTGAGCATCTTATCATTACATATTCGATCCTACATTTGGTATTATAGAGTATATCATACTCACATACCATCTAAAAAATTGGTATCAGAGAGTTAGTTCAATTTCAATTAATCCCATGATTAGATTCAGAAGAGAATTATCAAAATTGAACGTCTGGATTCACACTTTATCGGAATCTGTTTTTCCGAATCATAATGTTTGGATTAATTTTTTCATAGAGATACTTTTGTTCTATATTTTTTTTCTTAGGATTATTTTCTTTGTTTAAAAACTTTTTCTATAAACTAGTTTTTGTGGAATGACTTTTCTTAGATATGACAGGAATAAATGTTGGCTCCATAAGAAATATTAATCCAACTAGACCACCTATCTTCGGTGGAAATGATTACGAATATTGGAGATATTGAATGAAGACTTTCATTATCAATACTGTTGTTGATAATTTTGTTAGTCCTACTGGAGGATATAAAATCCCTGACAATGAAGTTAGTACTTTCACTAATCAAAAAAATCATTAATATCAACTGAATTATAAGGTAAGTAATACTTTTCATTGTTCTATGAATAGAAACATATATATCCAAAATTCATCTTGTGAAGCAGAAAATTCTATATGGTAGAAACTTGATGTTACTCACTTTGTAACTTCCAAAGTAATTGAAACTAGAAGAGCCATACTCAGAGATTAATATCATGGTTTCTGCTTTTCTTATGGAGAACCCATATATAAGGTGCAACAAAGATTCATGACTATTGTAAATAGTTTACAATCCATGGGAGAGAAAGGATTACATGATGAATCTCTTGTTGATATGATCATAAACATCATGCTGAATGAATGAGAATCTAAAAGGACTTCTATTGATGAGAATAGAAAGGTTACTCAGATTTCCTTAGATGATCTGTTTGGAACTCTTCTTCAACATGAGACTAGAATGAAGAGAGATGTTGATAACCTAAAGAAGAAAAATGAAAATGGTTGTGTTTCCTTTACTACAACTTCCAATAACATGAAAGCCAAGAATCTTGAGAGAGTTACTAGATCCAAATCTAATAATGTTGTTATCCAATCCAAATCATGTGTAAGTGAATCCTCAATAAAGGAATTAGAAAATATTGTTCGATGGATGAACAAGATATCTAAACAGAGGAAATTTCAATCCAGATATAATAAAAAGGAAAAGAATGATATGAAAGATTCTGAAGTCACATGTTATGAATGCAAGAGATTTGTACACATAAGAACTGATTGTCCTTTTCTCAAAAGAAAAGAAGAAAATGAAAGGCATTTTGAGAAAAAAATAAATAAGTATTATAAGGCTAAAGCTAAGAAAATCTTGAAAGAAAATGACACCTGGAGTGCCAGTGGTGGGCATTCATAATATGAATCATCAGATTATGAATCTTCTGGACAAATGAATATTTGTCTAATAGCCAAACTACTTATTGACAATCATTGATTAATTGCTAAGGTACATAATGTTGAATCATTTAACAATGGTTATTTGAATGCTAATGATAATAAATATTATAACTCTTTGGATGAAGAATCTTCTTCTAAAGATGATAATACTTTACCTACCTATGAGGAAGTTTCTAGGTTTTCCAAACTTCTTGAGATTGAGAATTCAAAACCCATAAAAAAATTGATAAGGAGAATTCTTATAATACTATTCTTACGAATTAAATATCAGATATTTCTAAAGATCAAGATAAGAAAAATAATGAAATTAAAAGTATTTAAAAAAAATATTGAGGAAGTAAATTCAGAGAATAATAAACTTTCTAAAGATCGAGAAAACATAATTTCTAAGAAAAATGTTTTTGATCCTAGCACTAGTTCAAAATCAAATGTTTTTTAAGACATGAACTTGGTAATCAAACTCAAATCCGAAATATTTTTTTAAGGAAGTGTTTGTCAAAAATTACCTTATGTAAAGAAAATTTTGATAAAATGTATTCTCAAATCCGACCTCTAAGGAATAGTTCTAGTTTTGGTCACAATGGTTCCAAACTGATTTTTACTAACAATTACTTTGTTCCTCAAAGTGCTCCATTCTGTACTAAATGTCAGTGTGGTGGACATTGGGAAAATAATTGTTCTCTATAGAAAACCGAGTCTTTAGGATTTCATAAAGCTTATTTTTATAAGAAAATGTGGCTGCCTAAAATTTTACTTTTTGAAATTTTCAGATCCATGATTTTTGGATTCTGAAAGTCTAACTCTTTTGTTTTCAGGAAAATAGAGAAAGTACCAACACCCATATGTGGTACATAGATAGTGGATGTTCCCGACATATGACTGGTAACAAAAACTATTTTGAAAATATTATAAAGACGAATGGAGGAAAAGTAACTTTCAAAAATAATGCTCAAGTTGAAATTATTATAATAGGTAACATCATTCTTCTTGGAAAAACTTTGATTTCAAATATTTTATTTTTTAAGTTTCTTAATCACAACCTCATTAGAAAAAGCCAATTATGTGATGAAGGCAACCTTGTGAATTTTAGGAATGAAAAGTTCTTATAACACAATTCCAAGGAAGAGTTTATTCTTTATGCCCATAGGCAAGAGAATGTTTACACACTAAATTTAGAAGACCTTAGGATCCACGAATTACCTTGACTTAGTGAAATAGAAGATTGTTATTGGTTATGGAATAGAAGGTTAGGAAACAGTAACCTTAGAAACTTGTGCAAACATTCTATAAAAGGATTGGTTAAGGGTATACCGGAGCGTAGATTTGATTCTTCAAAAGTTTGTGACCCTCTTCATTATGGAAGGAAACATAAATCAAGTTTTAAATCAGTCAGTGAAGTCTCAACTACTGATTCATTACATCTAGTTCATATGGATCTTATTGGTCCAACACAAACTGGATGCATTGGAGGCAAGTACTATGTATTTGTTTTGGTTGATGATTACACTAGATTTATGTGTGTCTATTTACTAGTAAAGAAGTCTAAATCCTTCTCTTATTTCAAAAGTTTTAAATAACAAGTGAAAAATGAGAAAATTCTTACATTGAAAACTATTCATAGTGATCATGGAGGGGAATATCAAAATTATGATTTTGAATATTTTTATAGTATAAAAGGTATTTCTCACAACTTATCAGCACCTAGAACACCTCAACAAAAATTGTTTTGTTGAAAGAAGAAATACAATTCTTCAAGAGATAACTAGAACCATGTTGAGTGAGTATTATGTAGCCATACATTTTTTACCTGAAGCTGTAAGTACTGCTTGTTATACTATAAATCGTGTTTTTATTAGAGTTTTTCTTAATAAAACTCCTTATGACTTATGGAATGGTAGAAAACCTAGAAATTCCTAATTTAAGGCTTATGGTTTCAAGGTATTCATCCTGAATACAAAATATAATCTACATAAATTCGCACCAAAATCTTATGAAGGAATTTTCTTAGGCTACTCCACAAATTCTAAGGCATGTAGAGTTTTCAATAAAAATACTTGTACTGTTTAAGAGACAGTACATGTCAAATTTGATGAAACTGATTCTTTTGTTTTTAAACAACCCCACCCTACATCGTCGGATGTGTTTTAAAAAACTGATTATCAACCTTAGTTAGAATATCCTTCTGATAAGAAAATTGTTCAACAAGATACTACTGAAACATTTACCCCAGAAGATTTCTTACCCTATGTTTATGAACAGGATTTACAAAACCCAAATTAGTTGTTTCTAAAGAATCATCCCAGTGATAGTATCATTGGTGATGTCAATCATCCTGTAAGGACTAGAATTTCCTTAATAAACGAAGTAGAACATCTAGAATTCATTTCCCTATTAGAACCTAAAATCACTGATGAAGCTTTAGTTGAAGATGATTAGATTAAAGCCATATAATATGAACTAAATTAATTCGAAAGGAATAAAATCTGTACCTTGGTTGAAATCCCTAAGGAAACATCTGCTATTGGAGATAAATTGGTATTCAGAAATAAGTGTGTTTAAAATGGAATCGTTGTTAGAAATAAATCTAGATTATTTTCTAAAGGCTATAATAAACAAGAAGTAATAGAATATGAAGAAACTATACTCCAGTAGCCAGACTTGAATCTATTCGAATTTTACTTGCCTTTGCAGCATTCTTCAATTTCAAATGTTTTAAAATGGATGTGAAATGTTCTTTCCATAATGGTTATGTTCAAAAGAATGTTTTTTTGAAAAACCTCATGGATTTGAAGATACAAAATATCCTGATCATTTTTTGACTTACCAAAGCTTTATATGTCCTTAAACAAGCACCTTGAGCTAGGTATGATAGACTTACAAGATTTCTACATCAAAATAACTATGTTAAGGGAAATGCAGATCCAACCCATTTAAAAAATAAAGATAATAATACTGTTTTAATTTATCAAATTTATGTTGATAACATTATATTTGGTTCAACTCAGAAATCTTTAACTGATTCATTTGCTGATTTATTGAAATCTGAGTTTGAAATGAGTATGATTGGTGAGTTCACATTTTTCCTTGGTTTTCAAATTTCTCAAAAACCAGAAGGAATCTATATATCCCAAAATAAATATATTAAATATCTTCTTAAAAATTATGGATATGAAAACACTAAAAGTATAAGTACTCCCATTGGTACCTCCAAAACACTTGATCATGATGAATCTGGGAAACCAGAAGATCAAACAACTTTTAGAGATATGATAGGAAGTCTACTTTACTTAATATCTAGTCATCCAGACTTAATATTTTCAGTATTATTATGTGCATGATATCAATACAATCCTAAGGAATCTCATTTAAAGGCATCGAAGAGAATTATTCACTGCTTAAAGGGAACCCTGGATTTAGGACTATTTAATACTTCTCGGAATGATTTTGTTTTAAAAAGTTTTTCGGATGCTGACTTTGGTGGATGTAGAATGGATAGAAAGATCACATCCGGAACTTTTCATTTCTTAAGAGATTCATTGTTTTCTTGGTCTTGCAAGAAGAAACACTCAGTAGCACTTTCCACTACTAAAGCTGAATATATAGCAGCTGAAAGTTGTTGTGCTCAAGTATTGTGGATGCAACACACACTCACAGACTATGGTATGAGTTTTACCAAAATTAAAATTTTTTGTGATAATACACGTGCCATTTCCCTTACTAAAAACCATGAAAATCACTCTTGTGTAAAGCACATAGATATTAGGCATCACATTCTTAGGGATCACACACAAAAAGGAGATATCATTCTTCAATTTATCGAAACGCAAGATCTTCTTGCTAATATTTTCACAAAATCTTTACCCTCTGATGGATTTGAATACGTTAAACCTATGTTAGGAATGATAATAGTAAAGTAATCTTCCTTGATTAACTTTATGTTGAAAAATCTTCTTACAGTAATAAAATCCTTTTCATAGGGGGAGTACATTTGTTAATTTTTCATAATGAAAATTTTTGTAGTTGGTTTTTCAAAAAATTTCGTAATGAAAATTATCATAGTTAGTTTTTAAAAAAAATTCGTAATAAAAATTTTCATAGTTATTTTTTAAAAAATTTCTTAATGAAAATTTCCGTAGTTAGTTTTTCAAAATTTTCTTAATGAATATTTTCGTACGTGAAATTTTCATAATGAGAATTTTTCGTACTCGAAATTTTGGTAATGAAAATTTTCATACTCAAAATTTTTGTACTGGAATTTGAGTACTCAAAATTTTTTAATAAGATTTTCGACCATAGATTTTTCATAATAAGTTTTTCATAGTCAAAAGTTTTTTAATCGAAAGTTATTCTAGAAGAATATCACTTATTACGAATAATCTTCCTAGCAATCTGAAAGGTATGATTTATTTCTTAAATTTTCATAGTCATTATTTCATTGATGGTGTTTTATTTTGTATTTCAAATTTTTGGATTCTTGTTTTTTCATTAAAAAAAACTAAAAAAGATCAGATCCTACCCAATTTTTTCTTACAGCTATCATATCAACCATTAGATCAGATAAAGAGGTTTCCAACCATTAGATTGGATTTGGAAGATGAAAGGTCACATCTATCAACTATATAAAGGACCCCCGAAGGGTTTCCCCACATCGGTTTTCAAGCTCTCACGTGCTGAAGTTATGCCCCCTTTTTTAAGCCCATTTGGAATCTCTCAGAGTTCCTCTAATCTGAATGTCTGTAGAAGACTCTTCTCAATATATGTCTACTGTGAATCTAATCTTCAATTGGCACGTGTACAGGGAAAGGATGGTCCATCTGAACTTATTTAAATATGATTCTATTATTTATAAGAATATCAAGATTAATGGATGGGTGAGTGTGTTCATATCAAAGACAAAAAATCCAGACTTGGTTTTTCAATATTTTCTTATAGAATTTTATGAGATAGTTTCTTTCTTTAAGGAAGATGTCTGAGAAAAACTCCCCTTCAAGAGTTATGAAAAAACGTATAAACTCTCATATACCAAGGATGTTATCTTGGCGGAGTTATCTTATGAAGGGGAAGCCGAGTTTTTCTCTCACAAACTACCAGATTTTTAAGGATGTTTTATTAAGGATAAAGTTTTGTAATGTCTTGGAATATCAGATGTCAATACCGCAAAGATTTCTCACTTATCTGTCAACAATCAGATCATTCAGTTATATGTTCAAGGTTTTTTCGTACCAAGAAAATGTGATAAGGACAGCTTAAAGAAAAGTGACATATATATCTTGTATTTCATAGTAAATCTTAGTAAAATCAATTTGATGAGGCACATTCTCATTATAGTAGATAATATCAAAAATGGGAATTTGAGAGCTCATATTATTATGTATCTTTCCTTAATTTCCAAGATGATAGTTCGGTGTCTTGATTCATTTGAAATCCCTTGCAGTTCCAAGCCAAGTAATTATAATGTTATGCTTTTAAGTGATGACACTTTGAAAAGAATAAATATGGTATTTTCTAAGGATTCAGAAGCGTTTTATGATCTTCCAGTAGAAGAGGCAGAAGTCATTTCAGAAAATGATGAAAACGCTGAACCAACAAATAAGACCGGAAAGAAAAAGAAAGATGAAGGAAGTAGAAGTAGAAGACAAAACCCCTAAGTCTAAGGAATTCCAATCTGCATCTCCTAAACCCAAGAACTAAAAATCCTACCCTAGATGAAGTTATATAAAAATGGAGGGAGGATATGAAGAATAGAATATCTGGGGAGCCATAGTTATTTATGATTCCTACTGAGGCTAAGGCCTTGAAAGAATCACCTGCTGGATAGCTTGAGAAGCAATCCAAAGAGAAGAAGCATAAAAAGAATATGTCAGAGGCTGAAATTTGTCAATCCCTTCTGAGGGATACTGAAGTAGCATCGGGGAATATTCTGGTTCCACAATATTTCCTGACAGATCCTTTACCTGAGACTCCATGGAAGAATTTATTCACCCAGGTAAAAGCTAAAGAAAAACTTGTTGAAGAAGTGGAAGAAGTGGAAGAGGTGGAAGAAGAAGAAGAAGAAGAAGGGAGTGGTAACACATATGATCTTTTAAAGCAAGTTGAAAATTATCAAGACAAGGGAACCCATCCAAGAAATTGTCACTTTGAACTTCTGAAGCCGAGTCCTCCAAGCTTTTCACTCCAAAGAAGGATGAAGAGAAGGACGGAAGGAAGGGTGAAGAGAAAGGTGAATAAGAAGTTGATAAATTGTCTAAACAAGAAAGTCTAAATCATGATTTCATTCATCCTGAGGATGATGATGCTATATATTTGTAAGAAGTAGATGAATATAGAGTTGTGAAGTTGTCTAATAGCGAGCATGAATCCCCTGATGTGGATGTCATACCGAGAATTGATAAGGGTAAACAAGTGTTTGTTGATACTTTTAGAAAATCTAAAATGAAGAATAAGGAAGTAAAAGGAACTTCAAAGATGAAGATTGTTGAGATAGAAAAACAAGAATCACCAAGTAAAGTCTCAGATTCTGAATCATCTTCGCTTGTTCATGATTTTGTTGAACAATCCTTAAAGAAGCTTGTCGTGTCCATTCCAAATTTTTCAAGCATAGACTCTAGATGCCAGATGCTTTAACATTATCTTAATCAGAAATTTGATTTAGTGTCCATGGTAATGGAAACGTGTGTTAAGATGGAATTATATTTCAAAACATTCCTCATAGGCTACGAAGCTTACAGAAAGTCAAGTAAGAAGATAGCCAGCTGGTCAAAGAGGTCAATTCAAGAAATGAGTGAGGTTGACCAGTTTTAAGAGGATGCCAAGGAAGATTTTGATACCGAATACACCAAAATCAAGGATCATACAAACAACTTTAAGAAAAATATAAATCTAGAACCCAATACTTGGATTCAAGAGGTGAAAGACTTGAGTGGGATGTTGAACTCTGTAGCTAAAATCTGGAAGACGGGAAGAGATCTCTGGTTTGAGTTTGAAGAGAAGCTTGTGAAGCAAGATTAGTTTCTGAAGGCTCAAGCAGATGTTCTGAAGTCTCAGGAAGAGAGAATCAAAGATCTAGAGAAGAAATATGAGGGAGATCATAAGAAATTCAAAAGGCTGAAGACTATATTCAAGAAGATGATTCCTAAGGAAAAAGAAGAAAAATAAATCCTAATCCGATATTTTTTTGTAATGGCTTTCTTTGTAAAAATTCATCCAATTATAATGAAATTGAGGTTGCTTGTTTCTGTTTGGTTGTTTGTACTAATATTTCAAGTACCATATTTTTTTTCCATTCCTTCAAACTATTTTTGAGAATCACAAAGGGGGAGAAGGAAAAATATTTCTAAAGCGGAGAAAGAAAAAGATTTATACGTATAGAAGGAATATCCCTAAATAAGGGGGATTTAATCTAAGGGGTGTTTTTTATTATAAAGATTTCCACATTAAAATAAAAACTCTAATTCTGGAAATCTAAGAATATAATCCTTAGAGTTCCAAAGCCTAAGGGGGCGTTATTCATATTCAGTTTTCCAATATGAAAAGGGAGATAAGATTTATTTCAATGTCAATATTTTTTTATATCCTTAAACCCTTTTTCATATGGATGTTTGTGCTTTACAAAAAGTGGGAGATTTTTGAGTCAATAAGGTTTTCCTTATGAATTTCCCATTCTTTACTTCAAGGGAGAGATTGTTGAGTAATTAAGGTTTCCTTATGAGATTACCATTCCTTCTTGTTTTTAAAATCACCAACACCTTATCTTAAGGAAAATCTCTTTTTACCCTATGTTTTACTTCTATAAGGAAAAATTCCCTTCCACAAGGAAATTTATCCTTACCATGTTTTAATCACTCTTATCATATTTTAACTAAGTGTAAAATTCGATTTCAAACCAAAACCTCAAAATCCTATAATTACCTAGATATGAATCATTCTGTTTTAGAATCTGAAT
Organism: Viscum album; assembly: GCA_963277665.1. NCBI lineage: Eukaryota > Viridiplantae > Streptophyta > Magnoliopsida > Santalales > Viscaceae > Viscum > Viscum album. The sequence continues at coordinate 530,302,140 of OY728150.1, forward strand.
TCACAGAATTCTGGTTACGAACTCTTCTGAGTAATGACTCTGAAATCTGAATCAGAATCCTGGTTACAAACTTCACTGAGATCTGACTCTGAATTCTGAATACCAATTCTGCATACGAACTTCTCTGAGTTCTAACTCCGAATTCTGAATACGAATTCTGGATACGAACTTCTATGAGTTTTAACTTTTAATTCGGAATACGAATTCTGGATAAAAACTTCTCTATGTTCTGACTCTGAAGTTCTCTGAATTCAGACTCTGACTCTTATGATTTCTGACTCCAAATTCTCCTGAGCTCCTACTCCGAACATTGTAAGATCTCGATCTGAATACTTGGGAATCTAGAATCTGAATTTTCTGGAAATTTAGACTCTGGAATTCTATAGAATTAAAGTTCCGAATTCCTAGAAAACAGAATCCGAATATCCATGTACTATAGACTCTTAATTCAATTTTTGGTTAGACTCCGAACATTCATTTATTTACATTCTGAATATCATTTTTTTAGGTTCTTCTTACACTTGTTTATTTATAAAACGATTTTGTGCTTTCAGTTAATCACTAACCATTTTTTGAGTGACACGTGTACAGGTCTCTCCGAAATTCAAGGAAAAATATGACCTTTGGAGAAGGGAGCCGATAGATGAATCTGTGCCTATAAATAGGAGCTCATTTGAAACTGCAGACAACAACCTTGGCAACAGTTCTTACATGCTGTTGAAGTGATTTCTAGAGAGAGAGGCTCTTATAAACTCTCAGGCTTCGTCCAAGAAGTTGGAATGGATTGTTCAAACTTTGCTTCATGCATATTTTCATAGTGAGACTCTGATTGTTGTTGTGTACAATTGAGGGCTTCTGGGAATAGGAAGACAGAGGTGTCGACTACCTTGAAGTCGAGGTCTTGGGTGGATAGAAAGACAGACTCTGATCTTTGTATCGAGGGCCTACCCTAGTGCGGGTAAGACAGAATTTCTTGAATGAATAAATCAAGGGACCTTTATCCATGATTGTTGGATACCCCTCTCTTTGGGTTAAAAGATTTACTACTTGTTACTTATTTTATTACATGTTTTCTACAGGCTTTGTATTATTGAGGAAAGTATAATTGTCTTATACTTCCTTATTCTTGAACTCTGATTTATTTAGATTCAATACGCTTTAAGGTAGAATCTTAGTTGTTGTAAACTTTTTTTACGTTTCATATCTAGAATCGCTTTTCTGGAATCGAGAAAGTTATTAGAACTTAGATGTTTTGTGAATTATCTTGTTTAACATTGTTAAATATAACCATCTTTAAAAGTTCCAAAAGATTTTTTAAAAGTACAATTCACCCCCCCCCTCCCCTCTTGTATTTAAGCATCTCATCATTACATATTCGATTCTACAATTGGTATTATAGAGTATATTATACTCACATACCATCTCAATGTCTTATATTATTAGGGATTTTATATAATTTAATAAAATATTCTTTATTTTAAAATATTATAAATGTCAATTTTGACACTATTCATTAATTTATTTTCTTTAAATAACATAACAACATTATTACTTTTAAAAAACTAATTTAACTCATTTATAACATGTCAAAGTCCACTACAAAAAATTTGGATGATGTAAAACATTTAAAATTATATTTATTTTTATATTATTAATATAATTTTTTTGATTATTCATTAAATAAATCTATTACATCATCAAAATTGTTTCACAATTAAATTTAATTATTTTATGTGTAAACATTATAAATAAATTATAATGATGTAGATAAAAAAAATTAATATTAAAAATGATATTTTGTATTCGAATTTATCTTCTCTATAACATTATATTAAAAAAACTTAACTGATTAAAAATGTGAGTATGATATTTTTAACTTCTGTTTAAATAAAAAACAATTAAGGTCATATTATTATCCATGGGATTAAAAGGGTGACAGTTTTAGCTTAAGGTTTGTTTTGGTCTAAACCCACTCATATTATGACATTAGTACAAGTGTTAGGGTAATTTTTTAATATTATAATATTACTTTTAGATTAAATTATCTGATTTACCATTAATTGTGGTAAATAAAATACTAAAGTTACTATTCACTAAAAATTAATTTGATACTATTAGACAAAAAAAAATAATGATTAAAAACATTTATGTCCATTTTTCAAAATTCCATTCATGAAAGTGGCTAAATTATGTTTAACATTAATCCTGCAGATGCGGTGAAAAGGCGGGTAAGAGAGACGTTCAAAATTTCAATATGTTTTTTTAAATGTTTGGGGTCAAGGCATCTATTTATTATTGAATCAAACACCTATTTTGACCAGGTAGAGGGAGACACATTACATAGCCCAAAGGCCCAAGGCCAAGTGGCCTGAATACAGGGCTTGAAAACCGATTTTTTAGCCTAAAGGGCCCTTCAGTGAATAATAATGCTACAGTATCTAGGTTAATATAGTAGTGCCACTACTACGGTTCCTACTACAGTACCACCACGGCTACATTTTCTCTACTGCAAGAGTTTTCCACTGCAATAGTTCTACCGATGCTACAGTACTACTACAGTGCCCTTCTAAAATGTAATGTTTTACACTATAGTGACTTTAAAAAACCTATATGAAGTATATTAGTTATTTAAATGAAAAATTTGTTTTCAACTACAATGTACAATTTACAATATTAATCAAAAAATATAACATTTCCGAAAAATACAATAAATTTAACCAAATAAAATTTTGATACTCCGCTTCTAAAGAATAATATTATTTTTTCAAGTTGAAATTGTAAATGTGACAAATACTATATTTAAAATGGGTTCTTCATCAAAAGGTGACAAAACTACATTTTCAAAATAATTGAACTTTTTATGCTTAAAATTAGATTTTATACTTATTTTTATCATATAAATTTTATCATATGAATTTAAAAACATTAAATAAACATGTGTAAATATAATATAGTTTTTTCTATTCATTGTCGCTGATACAGCAGCTAGGTGATAAATACAACATAAAATAATAATGTTAACAATATATATTTTTTGTATAACTCATTCTTGCATGAAACGTATGATTTTGGAGAAACCCATTATTTTTTGTTGGGTACGCTATCGGAAATAGAATCCCATTTAAGGTAAAATTCATATCTAATAAATAAATATTAATAAATATGAAAATGTCTTATTCTATAATTACCTGGGATGTTACAACCAAGACTTCACATTAAACTAAAATGATCCCTTTCTTGATAATACAAACAAAAATTAAAAAAGAAAATCCCAATCTGTAATAATCTTTGGGTACATACCACTCAAATATGATTTATTCTTTACAAATACTATCCAAAAATAAGAATCGCCTCCCAATCAAAATTAACTACCCAATAAAAAACTAGAAGCATGTTAACCTTAAATGTAAACATATCAAAGATTATAAATATCATTATAATGAAAATAAATCAACATTCCCAACATAGGATAAATAACGATTCCCAAATTCATAGCTTGGAACCACACTCTATCTTTATATGATCATCTCACTAAGCTCTTCCACTAAATTTGAGGTCCCAAAATATGATAATTCATTTTAACTTCTCCAAAAATGTGAGGAATTTATTTTCCTATTTATTCTATCATGGGTTATCTCTCCATGATCTCTACCTGAACCCTTAATTATTCCCATAAAATCAATGGGATGGCTGCAATAAATCTTCGAATATTCATCTTTAAATGATACTTAAAATACTATGCTAAATCTTTTTTTCTAGTTAGGAAATTTTAAAACCAACTAACCATGACCATAAAACAATTCCTAAAGCCATGCACACTATCGTTCCCTAATAGGTATCATTAAAGTTTTTATACAAATAACCATATATATTTGGTAAATTAAATCCTTATTGAATATATAAGGAATCACAGACCAATTCAACCCATCCGTGTATCCTTTAAACAAGTTACACCATCTTTGAGTCACCCTTTTTCGCAAATAAATGACAGAGAAACTTGTAACATATTTTAGTTCCTTAACATCTTAAATATAAATTTAAGAAATTCTAACCATTAATTGACCTCATGGATCGAAGCTAACTTAAGGAACATTATCACGTGATATAACTAAAACATCAATAATGAATCATCCTAATATTCCTCTAGGAATTACCCTATGAAAAATCTCATTGATGTTTTCATATATAGATTCAATTATTTATAAAATTTCTAAGTTAATACATATCATATGAATCATAGAATCATCACATAGGATATTATAACAAGAATTAAAAAAAATACAAGATACCCAAATCCAGTATCCAAACATACCCAATGTAACACCCCTAGCTTCCACGGTACGTTTCCCTTTGAATAATGTAATGGCGTGCATTGTACGCAACTTCGAGATTTTAACACACAACAACCAATCAAACTAGCTGTTATGAATAGTAATACATACTTTTTGAAATTTTATAAATTCTATCTCTCAAAATGGACTTCATTTTTAGATTCGAAATATCTATATTAGCCTAGGGTGAAATTTTGGTACTTTTCGGATAACTTTAATATTTTGATGAATAGTGAAAATTACTAAATTTTAATTAAAAACAACTTTTAAATCAAAATAATTAATAGTGATAAATTATGAATTTGAGTGGTTTTAAAGTATATTTATAATATATTTTTACCATGTAATCTAATGTGGGTCATTGAACATAATTTCACATTTAAACCAGACATAAACAAGTGCCAATCTTTTGATAGTTATTATCTCTTAAAAACACGCTTTTTGTTTTAATAACGGGAATTAATTTTAAAATAATTTATGCCACTTCTATGTTTTGAATTTGGAAAAATGGATTCCATATTTGGAATCAGGATGTTCAAATTGTGTAAGTAGGTAAGTTTATTTTTAGACATTTTGGATAATTACATCGGTAAATATTTTATTTACCATGGTTAAAAGGTAAATCCGGTAAACAAGGGTTAACAAATAATATTATAATAATACTAAATTACCCTAAAAAGTGCCTTAACCCTATTTTGTTATACATGGTCGACCATGGGCATATTTCTGTTGATTTTGGGACCCCATGGATCCACTTGTAAGTGATAATGACACTTTATTTTAGTTAAGTTAAAATAAATACAAAAATGACACAAGCATATATCTTTTAGCAAAACAATTGTTACATAGGGTTATATATGTTCGCTTTTAGACTATAAATATTCATTAGAAAGCTAAAAATATTCCCTACATAATGATATTTTATTTATAATTTTTATAAATTAAATAAGGTAATTTATTTATGACACAATGGTGATGCAGTAATTACCATAATAGTGAAAAATTAGAATAATTGATATTATAAATACCCAAATAAATATAATTTTATACTTTTATTTAATTACACTAATTTTATAGGATAAAATTACATATTAGGATTGATTTAGTTAACTTTTTTTGAAGTAATCATTCTGTTATGTGTTTCAGAAAAAACAACTATTGAATAGTGTCAAAATTGACAAAAAAGAGATTTTAAAGCAAATATTATATTATTAATTGATATTAAATTCTTAAAAATCTAAGGTTCGGCCAGGAGACTTATATCAATAATAGGTATATAATTAATGGACCACTTGGTGGTTGGTTGTATGTATATAGTAAGTTTATTAACTATATTATATAAAAATACAAAGTGACATGGTAAATGTCAAACTAATTAACTAAGAGTTAAAACTAAAATATAATGTTAATATAGTGACCTAACCTGTCTAAATTATATTGACTGAATGGGTTTAGACCTATCCCCACATTAACCTTTTAATAATCAACTTTTGAGCCATTAGAAACCGAATATGAATTTATTATAAATTACTATTTCTAGCTTTTCCAAAGGTGGCCTTCACCCCTCTTATAAAAGGGCACTCCTCCATCTCATTTCTTCACACCTTCAAAGCCTTTTGGATCAGCCAACCCCTGCCCAAATACTCTTTCAACGTCCCTCACTACAACCTGGAGGCCTTAGTTTGATCAGATGCCAACCTAAGGATCCCTTTTGATCAAATCAAAAGGATGAACCTGAAGAAGAGGTAATGTTTTCCCCACCCATTTTCAAGTTCCTTTCTTCTTCCACTTCTTCTTTCTTTTTTATTACCATTATAAAATAATAACTCCAGTATCATATATATACTATGATGTTACTATAGAAATGGTACAACCATATTCATTATTCTATCCATCCTTTGAATAACATGTCACCATACGTGCGTACGTACGGCTTACCGTCTCCACGTCGTGGTGTAATTGTTATTCAATATATTATTATTTGGATGGGTATAATAATGTTGTGTAACTCATGTAAATAATAAATATAACATGATAATGATTCTGTATATATGATATACGATCCAATTATATATTATCTTAATATCAAATGAATGATATTGTCACTCGTGCGTACGTACGGACTACCGTCTCCACGAACGCGATGAGATTCATTCTCCATCATATCCATTCAAGTATAATTATAATTTGATGATTTAAAAATAGTATATAAAGATTTTATATCATTTTGGATATTAATAATATACATTCCATTAATAACGAATATGGCTCACATAACAAAGAATATAAAGTAAAATGAACTCGTTAACACCCGAAATGACGATAATTCTAAGATATTATTAACAAATAATGTTAAAAGATCATATATGATATCATATTAAAGTAAATGATTCTTTTATAATTAAATAACAATTATTTCACCATTATACATGAGGTAGACCTACCTTCGACCAAGGAAAAAGTACAAATTAAGGGGTTTCTAATCTCACTTTTAATTTCGTGAGATTTCCATTATTCACCACTTATTTATTGCATGTGGTGTGTGTACTGCCCATGATTGTATTGACATTTCGTATGCTAGTTTTAATACAAATGTTTATGTTATGTTTAAACCTATTCTTATGAGGAATGCATTGGACTTAATAAGTGACGGGTGGAGCCCGCTATAGCTCCTCGATGCATCGGTAGGTCTCATGAGACAAACTAGTGTCTTGGCACAAGGCCTTGGAAAAATCTTATTTGTAGTCTTGGCATGAGGCCTTGGCAATGTGGTTATGATAGTTTGGCATTATGCATTCCATCATTCTGAAAGTGGTTATTGATATTGCATGGGACTGTTCGACTAGTAGAATATCCATGTGAGTAAGTAAATGGCATTATTTTATTTTATCATTTCCATTTTATGATAAAGTTCATGTTTAAAAGGCTTTTGTTTTAGTTATAAACTGCCTTAAGTGTTTATGCTTATCTATCAAAGCTTCTGCTATAATGTTATCCTTACTGAGCATCTGAGCTCACTCCTTTCAATGTTTTGTTTTTCCCAAGATTATGAAGAAGTAATTTATGAATGACCTGCAGGGATAGTATGAGGGGATATGAAGACAAGATGTTTTTTTATGATGTAATGTAAAACTTTATGGATGTATCTAGTTATTACAAGGATACTAAACTAATCGGTCTTTCGAGACTTGATCTTTCTTGTGATCATGCTAATGTTATGTAATAATGCACCGACTCTGGGTAACTGGGGTCGGGGCGTTATAGTTGGTATCAGATGAAGTTTAGTACAAACCTTGGAAGCTAGATTTAGATAAACTCTGATTAGAGCACATAGACCTAAGATGACTTTTAGTATTTGTATAGAAGAACTTCCTAGAATTTTGGTATTGTAGATATTTTGTGAGTTTTCCGAGCAATACATCCATGTCTGGATACGAGAAGGTAGAGGCGGCTCTGGCACAGATGTACCTAGGGGTAAAACCCGAAAACACTGCTTTGAGCTAGACTCGAACGGGAACTGGTGCACGACAACGGGCCTTGCTGCACTCTTGGTTACGACACACCCGGGGGATATTCTTAGGATAATTTACATTTTCTTTACAAACCGATTTAAGTAATATATATATAAGATGAGAGTAAATGACCTTGGTTAATCCTAATATGTTTAAAATTGAGAATATGGTGACATTTTAATCTCTAAATGATTTTATGACTACTATTACTCACACAATGCTTTCTGGTTTTAGTTAATGGCTGGATTCCAAGGATTTCATAGTGACTTTGAGAATGATGTACAAGGTGGTAACGGTGGTGGAAATGAGAAACAAAATGGAATGTTGATAGGCATAAAAGATATCGTCTTTATGCCAAATCAGTTTTCCAAAAAATATAATCAACAACATATATATTAACCATCTCCCAGACTCAACAAGGAAGTAAAAGGTGATGAATGATAAGAGCTCCAGCAATGGAGACCATGGAGAAAAGAACCCTCAATTTTCATCATACAGGAAATGTGGAAGGAGACACCCAGGAAATTGTCTCAATGGGACAACGAAATGCTTTACGTGCGGGAAGGAAGGACATAAAGTGAAGAATTGTCGAAGAAAAATGAAGAGTACTACGGAAGAAGATAAAAATGGTCCCAAGAGTCCATTTACAGTTATTTGCCGTAAATTTAGGGGACTTGGCCATTACCCGAGTGAATGCCCTATTCTATAGGATATTTTATTTTTCAAAGAAGAAGCTATGTGGAAATAAATGTTTGGAAAAATGTTTAAAAAGTATTAGCGCTCCTTGTTGATGGGTTTACTTTGGAATAATTTTCTCTTGTATTTGTAACCCTGCAGTTTTCCATGTGAGAATGATATTTGAGGAAGAATTGTCTCTTCTCTTGTAGATATAGGTATAAATAACCATTTGGTTTTATATGATCATTGGGGTTTGAGAGAATTATAAGTTATTATAATTTGGGATGCAAATGCCAGGTATGATATAACATTTGTGGTTAAATTATGTTATTTTGATGAATTTATCTCATTTTTGGTAATATTATAAAATATAGTTTTTGAAAAAGGGAAACACGTAGACCATGTGACAACCCGTCGCGTCGGACAAAGCTGTGGGAATTGAACCTACAACCAAAGTGCGATTGGGATTTATCTCCTACCACTGGACTACGTGAAGTCCCTGGTTAGTGTGACTATTTTTTTTAGTTAAATAATTTTATTGATCAATAATATGTTGATTTGGGTTCTTATGTCTTATCAAATTAATACCCTTAGTATAGGAAAATGATTTGGTGATTAAGTGATAAATGTTATTTTGGAAGATGTTCACTTTTTTGGGAACACTATATGTCCAAGGAAAATAGAATACTATGGGATGTCATTAGAGGAGTAATGGTGGATTTTTATCTATATTTTTATTGTGTATCTATAGTGATTTGTATTATTTATGGAAATGATTAACCTATAATAAAGAATATGTGATTATGTTAATTACTTTTAAGTATGTGACTTTAAGAGTAGATGATGTCATTTGGAGATACTATTTAACGTGGAAGACTACATTCTTATATGTTTTGGGTTTCAATATTAGTTTGGATTATATTGAAGGATTTTAATGAAAATTTATTATTGAATGGTATTTATTTAACTTTGGGGTATTGTTGGTTTAATTTTAGAAATTAATATTAGTATTTTTTTCTCTAATGGAATATACATTTGGGGGATCATCAGATCTTATACTAACCATTTTGGTTTTGATTAATCTCTAAAGACAAGTTAAATATATAGTTTATCCTACATGGATCATTTATTTCTATAGAAGTTTATTCTAGCTCTTTTATTGTGACTAAGTCTTCTTGAATACTCATTGTTCAAAAAAAATAAGTTAGTGGTAAAAAGTTATTAAATAATGCAACTCTACATAAAAATTAAGTATATCTCTTTATGTTCTTAGTCAATATCATAAATGAATTCCCCGTCCTTATGTAAAGTAACTGAAAACAAAAAAAAATGTTGTTCGTTTACTTTCCTACTAGGAGACTAATGGCCGTTTGTCCCAACACAAGTTTGTGGTTTTCTTATTGTTAACTTTCTCCCGATCATGATTTCTATCCCTCTCCATCAGAACTTTACACTTAGTTTATCATCCATATCCATGTTTTCTTACATGGAATCCGAGTATGGGTTATCTAGGATGACCTTTATACCTCTCTTTCTTTCTTTTAAAGTGATAGTTTTATTGACTCTTTTTCCGATGTGGGACTTTCCATTATATTCCCAAGCACAATTTTAAAAATTGTGAGGATGTAATTTATTGAAGGATGGGAGAATGTAAAACCCCAATCTTCCACGGTACGTTTCCCTTCAAATAATTCAATGGCATGCATTGTACGCAACTTCGAGATTTTAACACACCACAACCAATCAAACTAGCTGTTATGAATAGTAATACCAACTTTTTTAAATTTTATAAATTCTATCTCTCAAAATGGACTTCATTTTTGGATTCATAATATCGAAACTAGCCTAGGGTGAAATTTTGGTACTTTTCGGATAACTTTCATATTTTGATGAATAGTGAAAATTACTAAATTTTAATTAAAAACAACTTTTTTAATCAAAATAATTAATAGTGATAAATTATGAATTTGAGTGGTTTTAAAGTATATTTAGAATATATTTTTACCATGTAATAAAATGTGGGTCATTTAACATAATTTCACATTTAAACCAGACATAAACAAGTGCCAATCTTTTGATAGTTATTATCTCTTAAAAACACGCTTTTTGTTTTAACAACGGGAATTAATTTTAAATTAATTTCGGCCACTTATGTGTTTTGAATTTGGAAAAATGGATTCCATATTTGGAATCATGATATTAAAATTGTGTAAATAGGTAACTTTTATTTTTAGACATTTTGGATAATTACTTCGGTAAATATTTTATTTAACATGGTTAAAGGGTAAATCCGGTAATCAAGGGTTAAAAAATAATATTATAATAACACTAAATTACCCTAAAACGTGTCTTAACCCTATTGGTTGATACATGGTATACCATGGGCATATTTGGGTCGATTTTGGGACCACATGGATCCACTTGTAAGTGATAATGACACTTTATTTTAATTAAGTTAAAATAAATACAAAAATGACACAAGCATATATCGTTTAGAAAAATAATTGTTACATAGGGTTATATATGTTGGATTTTAGACTATAAATATTCATTAGAAAGATAAAAATAGTTTCTACATAATTATATTTTATTTATAATTTTTAGACATTAAATATGTTAATTTATTTATGACACAATGGTGATGCAGTAATTACCATAATAGTGAAAAATTAGAATAATTGATATTATAAATACCCAAATAAATATAATTTTATACTTTTATTTAATTAACATAATTTTATAGGATACAATGACATATTAGGATTTATGTAATTAACTTTTTTCGAATTAATCATTCTGTTATGTGTTTCACAAAAATCAACTATTGAATAGTGTCAAAATTGACATAAAAGAGTTTTTAAAACAAATATTATATTATTAATTGATATTAAATTCTTAAAAATCTAAGGTTCGGCCAAGAGACTTATATCATGATAGGTATATAATTAATGGACCACTTGGGGTCTCTTGGATGTATATAGTATGTTTATTAACTATATAATATAAAAATACAAAGTGACATGGAAAATTTCAAACTAATTAACTAAGAGTTAAAACTAAAAGATAAGGTTAATATAGTGATCCAAACTGGTATAAATTAAATTGTCTGAATGGTTTTAGACCTATAACCATATTAACCTTTTAATAATCAACTTTGGAGCAATTAGAAACCGAATATGAATTTATTATAAATTAATATTTCTAGCATTTCCAAAGGTGCCCCTCACCCATCTTATAAAAGGGCACTCCTACATCTCATTTCTTCACACCTTCAAAGCCTTTTGGTTCAGCCAACCCCTGCCCAAATACTCTCTCAACTTCCCTCACTATAAACTAGAGGCCGTAGTTGGATCATAAATCCAACCTAAGGATCCCTTTTGATCAAATCAAAAGGAAGAACCCGAAGAAGAGGTAACGTTTTCCCCACCCATTTTCAAGATCCTTTCTTCTTCCACTACTTATTTCTTTGTTATTAAAATTATAAAATAATAACTCCAGTATCATATATATATTGTGATGTTATTATAAATATGTTACAACCATATTCATTATTCTATCCATCCTTTGAATAACATGTCACCATACGTGTGTACGTACGGCTTACCGTCTTCACGTCGTGGTGTAATTGTTATTCAATATATTATTATTTGGATGGGTATAATAATGATGTGTAACTCAGGTAAAAAATAAATATAACATGATAATGATTCTTTATATATGATATACCATCCAATTATATATTATTTTAATATCCAAAGAATGATATTGTCGCTCGTGCGTACGTACGGACTACCGTCTCCACGAACGCGATGAGATTCATTCTCCATCATATCCATTCAAGTATAATTATAATTTGATGATTTAAAAATAGTATCTAAGGACTTGATATAATTTTGTATATGAATAATATACATTCCATTAATAACTAATATGTCTCACATAACAAAGAATATAAACTAAAATGAACCCGTTAACACCCGAAATAACGATAATTCTACGATATTGTTAACAAATCAATGTTAAAAGATCATATATGATATCATATTAAAGTAAATGATTCTTTTATAATTCAATAACAATTATTTCACCATTATACAGGAGTTAGACCTACCGTCGACCAAGGAAAAAGTACAAAGTAAGGGGTTTCTAATCTCACTTTTTATTTGGTGAGATTTCCATTATTCACCACTTATTTATTGCATGTGGTGTGTGTACTGCCCATGATTGTATTCATTGTGTAATATACTCTAATTTATGGATATTTACATCATCATTGTATGATCCTTCTTTCATGGGTGTATGTTTCGCAAGTTACCAAATTGATAAGGGAATTTGATATTTCAATTTCCACTCATTCGGCTTTACGCATACTTCATTGATTATTTTACTCCAAGATTATGTGTGGAATTACTATTCATTTTCTTATGTCATATTTTCCACTCCCCCTTCTGTGGATATACTTTTGATACACATAATCATTCCATTGATAAATTCTCAAGTGATCGGTATGAACATGATAAGAGTAATTTTAACTCAATCTCCATTTGTTGAGTTAAATATCCAATTCATTGGTGTTGTTTTTACAAGAATATGTGTGAATGTCATATGATTTATTTACACTAATTATCCAATCATATTTAGTGTATTTATATTTTTCACACATAATTATGTTGTTGATTTATCCTTAACCTAAGGATATGGTCTTTATAAGAGAATTCATCTCAGTTTACATTACATTGAGACTTCTTTGTTGTTATACACCAAATCACTTTTATATGGTGTATATATTGTACTTTGACATAGTATATCGTGAATCCCATTATTCTCATGATATTACAAAGTTTTTATTACCTCAATTATTTGTATTCAAGTGTCTCTCTTTTGGTTAGAATCTCTAACTAATATACCATTTTAAATGTTTTAAAGACTTATTCATATAAATCTTGCTCATTAATGTCCATGTTTTAAAAATGGTTTTAAGGATTTATTTATATGGACATTAAAGTTTTAAAATTAAAAATCCTTTTAAAAAGTTTCAAAGTGGTATGGGACACTTTGATTCAAAAATCTATTTGTAAATGGATTCTTGACAAATAGTGTGACTTTTAAATGATTTCTAGAAAAAGAGGGATATTTCTCTCAAATAGTTTTGATGATTATTTTCATCTATGTCAGCATCCTTCATTATTCTTGATTGAGGTTAATGGGATAAAATACAATCTTCCATATTGTATTGAATGAGTCATTTTTGACTGTGGATGTGCTATTTTTATACCATTCTTGGTTTGTGGTAAAAGTATTGACATTTCGAATGCTAGTTTTAATACGAATGTTTATGTTATGTTTAAACCTGTTCATATGAGGAATGCATTGGACTTAATAAGTGATGGGTGGAGCCCGCTATAGCTCCTTGATGCATCGGTAGGTCTCATGAGACAAACTAGGGTCTTGGCACAAGGCCTTGGCAAAATCTTATTTGTAGTCTTGGCACGAGGCCTTGGCTATGTGGTCATGATAGTATGGCATTATGCATTACATCATTGTGAAAGTGGTTATTGATATTGCATGGGATTGTTCAACTAGTAGAATAACCATGTGAGTAAGTAAATGGGATTATTTTATTTTATCTTTGCCATTTTATGCTGAAGTTCAAGTTTAAAAAGGTTTTTGTTTTAGTTATAAACTGCCTTAAGTGTTTATGATTATCTATGAAAGCTTCTGCTATAATGTTATCCTTACTGAGCATCTGAGCTCACCCCTTTCAATGTTATATTTTTCCCAGGATTATGAAGAAGTAATTTATCAATGACCTGCAGGGATAGTATGAGGGGATATGAAGACAAGATGTTTTTTTATGATGTAATGTAAAACTTTATGGATGTATCTAGTTCTTCCAAGGCTACTAAACTAATCTGTCTTTCGAGACTTGATATTTCTTGTAATCATGCCAATGTTATGTAATAATGCACCGACTCTGGGTAACTGGGGTCGGGGCGTTACACCCAACAATCCTGAACTTATTTTCCAATAAAAAAAGTTTAAAAACAAGTATTCCCAACTCTCAATATGTTCCAACCATACCAATATTATTCTTTTTCATAATATTGATTCCTCCCCAAAACTATCATTCACACCATGTCATAAAATTAGATATATCAACAAAAATATCACAATAATAATTTCCATGAAGTGCTACCAAACTATATTCATTCTATTGTTTCCTTATTTATACATAAAAATTTAAGAAAACACATCAAGAGCACATAACTAAACATAAAATTAGTAATGATCCTATGTGAATTATTCAATCAATAGGAGAATAAATACACCATGGGATAAAAAATTAAATATTTGTATTCATTTTCAATTATTGTAACGAAATTAAATTACTTATGTTATTTTAACTTGCTATTAAAAACATAACATACCTCATTAAACTATAAAATAATTGTGGCATGGTCCACTTTCATGCCTCGTACTTAAGTCAACATAGTATTCCCATTGAATTACAAATTATTATCAAAATAATATTTTGATCTCATCATTATGAATATGGTATAAAGAATAATAGGCATGTCATATAGCATAGAAATCTTGAAAAAATATCATGTATATAATATATAAATCATAAGAATACTTTCTAAAAAAATTGATAATGTCTAACACAACACATATTTGTTTAATCATACAACATTAGTTTCTTATAAAAATATTATTTAATATGTATGATTCGTAACATTTTATTATTCATACATGAATAGTAGTCAAATTTCAAAACACTAAAATAAATTTTAATTAATTATTCTATAATAATAGCTTAACATAAATTATAATTAAAATAATTAATGATAGGTTCAAAATAACATAGGAAATAAAAATTAATTTTAAGAAAAATTTGGAAATTTATATATACTTCTAAAGTTATTAATTTATAGAACATTCACCAAATAAATAATAAATGTTCAATGAAATGATTAAGGAGGTAATAATAATTCTGTAAAAAAAATGTGACATGATTCTTCATTAAGGGAAAAAATTAATACCAACATATTTATATAGGTTCATTAATTAATAATAATTAAACCATAAGTTATAACTAAACATATCATATCATGAGAATCATTTATCATATCATTTACGAATTTCAAGAAAAAAATTTAATAAAACATGAATGAATCCACGCATTATTATTTGTCTATCAAAATTTCAAAGATATTTTATTATCATCATAGGTTATCATAGAAAATATATAGATTAGAATAATGAATCCAAATCCAAGATTTTAGTGAAACATATGAGAATGATTCATGCTCCTTTTATAATTTTTTATCTACCTAAATATGAATGTACTTCCACATAAACATATTTAGTAAACTGAAAAGGTCCTTGAGTTGTATCAAATGAGGCCCTTAATACCAATGTCCTAGCAAGTCTCACATTCTTGAATTAGATTCTAGGTTTAGATAACACCATTTCTCTATCAGAACCTAAAAATCAACAACTCTTCATAACATTAAACTCTATTATACACTTTAATCAAAATCATTGATATAAGTGTTTCATGACCCACCAAAATTGAAAATCCTTCTAGGTTTGTAGTGTAAAGTCATGACCAGTAAATCACACCTTCAATAAGACATATGTTTGTGACTATAATCAAGGGTATATATATAGCAATGGGTGAAATTACCATCATAATTCATTTGAGGATAAAATAAATCTACCAACACACTCCATGTAAATAATTAAAAAAATATAACATTAACCAATTAAAAAGTAACCATATAAAGAAAAAAAATATAACTAGAGTGGATACATGGTCGAGCTCTTATTTATCTACTATATCTTCCTAAATAACAGTATCCCCAATCTCATCAAAGCAATATTGAAAATGATCTCACAATCTATAGTGGGATGAGAACAAGTTTTTAATCATTAGGATCATATTCCAAATAAAATAACATCTACGTGAAATTGATGTGTCCAGATAGTCAAATGTGGAAAATAACTATTTAATGAAATATGGATACATGAATAAGTCTGTAAAATAAAATACAGGTAAATTTAACCACCATTAATACTTCAAATTGAATCATTTTCAATAACCATATTGAAGGGATATTCTATTAAGATAAATAAATGTGAAAGATATCAGAATTTTTAAATCAAGAAAAACATTTTTAATCAACCATATAATTGGAAGACATATTGTGAAGATGAAAAATCAAAGACATCAACAATCAAGGGTGATATCATCAATAATATGATAGGGAATAAAATGGCCCAAAAAATACCTATCCACTTTAACATATCAATTTATAGTCCCTTATAACTCATACTCAGAGTGATTTGATATGATAAATCCTCAGCAACAGACCACAAAGTTAAGAATAAAATAATAACAGAATTAACATGCTAACTCATATCACTATTCCGTCATTATATCATAAGTACTGACCTAATAACTATAGCCTCAGGTATATAATCTACACCTAATTATGCATCCTATTGAAATATAATGGTGATCCATTGTAGATGATTCCAATAAAACCCATGTAATATAATCAAAGAAACTCATTATATCAATTGTAACATCCCGGATCCGAGTGCCACTCAACTGGTACCCCATACATAGTTGTCCAGATGGCCTCAAGTGCATTTACCCAAATTTTAGAGGTTTCCATGTAGTAGTGAGGTCCTAGAGTGTGATAGTAGGGAACAATACCCTCATTGGCAGAGTGTAACACAGCAGAATAATAATATAAAATAGAATAAGTAGTAAACAACATACAACTGCAATGAAAAATATAATACTGATAACATAAATAACCAATAATCATTCCATACCAATGATGACGAAACATGTCACTTATTCTGGTAAAGAAAACCAAAACTTACACTAATGTAAATCAAAATATATGTCCTAAAGGAACCAAATTAACAAGAAGATTCTAGGAGACATCGCAAGGCTCAGCTCGGTCCCATGCTCTCTGACTCTTAAGTAGAACATCAAGTACCTATATCAGGGTTCTTTCCCTGATCATCACCTGCAATCATATAATCTATTTGGGTCCAAAAGCATGACCCAAATAGGGTGTGATACTAAATCCTAGTATGAACCCACTAAAGGTCTATTCCAATCTTTAAGTGAATATATATATAACAGGCAGTGTAAAATAGTGAAAGTAGTAAATAGTAGGTACTCAAAATCAAGCACAACAGATGTCTCATAAGACAATGGTAAATAGGTATAAGTGAAGACTGAACCCCACAATATTCTTTGTCTTGGAATAAAAATCATAAGTATTCCATTTCATTATTCATTTTCTATGAATTATATAATTCTTCGAGGTCCGGCCTAGGCCTGAAGCCCCCTTTTATAAAAGTAACTGTTAACTCATGACATAATAATCATTTAATCATTTGAGTCATTTGTTAGTAGAGCCCATCCTGGGTATCCCCCAATATATCGTAGGTTCTCTCGGCATTATAAATAATACCCAATGATCCTGACCACCATATATATTGATCTCTCATAACCTTTACATAATTAACCTATTGAGCATGAATTTTGTCTTTTAGATGAGACAACGGTTCACCCATGGTATATAAGCTCTAATTAGTCACATGATCTGAACCTTATCTTTTTACCGAGACTGTGGCTCGCCCATTCCTAATTACCTCATTTTATCATTTAATTCAATTACACAATCCATATCAAAATTTGTACATATGAATTAAACTATCACATGCCTTTAACATAATCAACTCATTTGAGTTCTGTTTATATAATAACCAAGACATGTAAATTAAACTATTACATGGCCAAACATGGATATCTTATGTGGGAAAAACATATAACCAGCCTGTTCTGCAGTTTAAACATTTACAAGGTTTAACATAACATGTATCTCACATTGGAAATTCATATAATGGGCAATAAAATTTCAACAACACAATAATGGGAATTCATGTCAAGCCTCATAGGCATTCTCATGACCATCCAATGGAAATAAACCCAAGGGGTGGCCCTAAATCAACGTTCAAGACAATAAAAACTCTTTCAATCATATAATTAATTACCTAATCAAAAATAGGAAATAACAAGGTTCATTATTCAATCTAGAGACACCCTAAAGGTGTGCATGCGACACTCCGACATATATAAACATCAATACTATTAAGAAAAGGCACAAAACCACCTACCATGTTGTCATGGAACTCTCTTATCTAACTTTGGGAATTTATTCACCCTAAAATGGTGTATATCTACAAAACGGGGATAAATATTCGACCTTAAATAACTTAACTCAGAATAGAAGTCAGGATGAAAGGATTAAGATGAAACAAGATGTCATCAAGGGTAATCCAACGAATTAGATGGTGTTCGAATCGGTGATCGGACAACGAATCGAGAGCCAAACCCTCTCTTGGATTTTCTAGTCATTTTATTTGTTGAAGGTGAGTTGTTTATATCTATCTAGAAAAATAAAGTAATGCCTGACATATTAATCAATGAAAAAATTAAATGGCATGTACTTGAGATTACACATTGTGTTCGTACAGTTTTCTGTCCTGACATTTATGTGGTCGTGTACTGGGATTACATGGCATGTAGCCTTACATACTCGATGTTTACCTAGAAGTAGATGACGTGTGGTTCCCAGTCACATCGCTTAAAATTCCGATAGCAATCCCCTTGACTGGATTTCCCCCATTTCATTATGTACAACTTGAAATGAAAGGATATGTACCTTAAAGAAAAAACTAGGTTCATAAAAACTTCCCCCCTTAAAGAAATATGTCCCTAAATTTCCATTCCAAAGTTGTTGAAAAAAATATATGAGAACAACTCCGGCCACTACAATCATACATCGGTATCCCTCTCCCAGGTCTCTTCCTAAACTCAGGCATGCTACTATATCTCCCATACTATTGGAAAAAAAGGACATAAAGAACCATCATTCTACAACCCATAATTTGAATAGGATGATCCTTAAAGGACACATCTGGCTCTGAATTAACCTCCTTAGGTTGAAAAGTGTGAGATGGGTCAGAAAAGTAACGGTACAATTGAGAAACATGGAAGACTTCATGCATATCATGGTACCTCTGAGGTGACTGCAATTGATAGGCCACTAGTATTACCATTTCTATAATCTGAAATGGCATGCATATCTCGATAAAGTCTTACCCTATCTATTGATCCTATTGTGTCTCAAACTCAGTGTAACACGTAGCAAAACTTGATCCCTGACCTCAAACTATAGAGGTCATCTACGGTGATCTACATAATATTTATGATGAGACAGCATAGTAGACATCTTCTTCTGAATCAACTAGATCTTCTTAGAACTCTCTTGCATGAGACATGGTCCAACTAAACCTATCTCACCCACCTCCTGTTTGGATAAGGGAGATCGGTATGGCCTACAATACAAATCATCATAAGGTTCCATCTCTATAGTCTCTTGGAAACCGTTATTGTAGGAAAATTCAACCATGGGAATAGGCATCTCCCAAGATCCCTCAAAGTCTAGGATGCATTCTTGTAGCATGTCCTCCAGTACCTGTATCATCTGTGCTAGTTGGCCATCAGTGTTAGGGTGGTATGTTGTTCTCAAAAGCACCTATGTACCCAGTGCCCCTTGGAAACACTGCCAAAAAAGAGATGTAGATAAGTTTTACCTATTATAATTGATAAAACGAGGGACCCCATGAAGTTGTATCACCCCTCAAATATATAGCTTCCCAATCTCATCAACACCGATGGTCTCCTCGATTGATAAGAAGTGATAATCCTTCGTAATACTTTCAATAACAACTCACACGGTATCACTACCATGACACCCCCACAATTGGAAAACTCCACCAACATGGCCTTTAGCATTCTAGAGATGCTTATGGAATGATTTTACTTCAACAAAGAATCCCCAAACATAACTAGGGATATAACAGCAGCCTCACAGCAAAGAACATTCGATCCCTGATCGACATCATTAAAAGAGGTCACATGATATTTCCTTAATAGAATTTCCGGGGTTTTACACCACATCCACCTTAAACTGAAGATGTTTTTAAACTAGTCCAATGGAACCAAACACCAAGACCAAGACGGATAATGAGTGAAACCATCACTAGATGACTCATCATAGAACCAACAGGCATAGAAGGCTAACATATTGTAAAAGAACACAATGCCTTCCCCTAAGGCACTATACTCCAACAATTCTCCCATTCACCAAAGATCAATTAAAAGGTCATTCCAAAACATGAATAAAAAATTAATTCAAAATCCACCCCACTGGAACCATTACCTCTTTTCAATGAATCACATCTGATCCTGACAATAAGCCCGAGATAAATATGGATTCAACAACATAGAGACCATGGAACTGAGCAAAGTGGTCCATACTCCTTGTTAAAAGTGAGACTTCGGTACTATGCCAAAAGTACACATAATAACACTGACTGAAACCAAAGTGGCATCCACCTGGTGGTTATGTCGAAGAAAATGGTATGCATCCCTATGTCTTTCCAGGGCATTCCTACATGGGAACCCATGTATAACTTAGGATTATCCAAGCCTCATTCAAAACTATGCATACAATGTACAACATAGAAAGAGATCTCGAACCATCCCAACAACCTTCAACAGTATTGTGATGTAAAATTGACACTCTCATAGTTCATCCAGGATGATTTCAAGAAAGGGTACATTATTTTCTCTTAAAAAAGTGATAACAAATAAAAATATAAGGATCTACAAAAAAAGATAGTTTAACCAGTACTGGTCGACCTCCTAATAGAAACTCGACTTCACTTGTCGATGCATCGAAATTTGACCAAACACAATGCCATTATCCCAAGGAATTTCTATGATATCTTATGATTAACCACTGAGGTCCATCCATGATCATTGGTTCCTTACAAGGGTTAAACACACATCCAACCATAGAAATGTCATGTATCCAAGCAAGTGAAAACATGAAATAGGACTCTCAAGTCTCAAGGGAATTCATGTAGAAACAATCATATCGGAGTGGTCCTTGATTATGATCCTTATACCTTGAAGACCATATTTAAAATAGAATCGACGTGATTTTTCCCACCTAATAAATTCTTAAACATCATTAAGAAGGAACATCCACTCTCAAACATGTGAGTTCAGAACCAACATAAAAACATGAGTGTGTTCCACCAACCACGATCACCACATCATTACATATGGAATGAAAGCCAAAATTAAACCGACCGGCATGTCAAAACACCCATGTCATAGATATCCATCCCAAGTAGTGGGACAAACTTGGTTCCAAAACATTCAGGTCACTCTACTCCATAGATAACCAAGAACAGACATAGCTACTCAAAGCCCCAAGATGTAACCAATCCTGATAGATCTTTTTTAACATTTAACACTCGATGGGTACTATATATGTAAACATATATTACCATGAGTTTACAAGAACAAATGGAACATTCTAGTTACTATTCATATGTTTTCCACCCTATGCATCCTTTTACCAAATGGCTCATGCAAGAACAGGCTCAAAACACACCATCAACACAACCATTTACAAGAATGACGACATACCAAGTCACCCATCACTTAAAGAAAGAGAGGTTCACATGACCTCATAAATATATGACCATGCCCAAGGAAAGTCTAACCTTCTAAACCAAGTATTCCCCAAATGCTCATTCCTATATCAAGGGTGAAGATACAATGATCACCAATTCACACAAAGGTATCCTATCTAGAAGCCAAACATATTACAAGGGAAAAAATTGAAACAACATGTATGTTACATTTTAAAAAATAAGGTAACCTAAGAGGGTCTCTAGATATAAGAAAAGTTGGCATCTCAAAAGCGTAGATATCAAACAGGGCAGGTTAACACCTTTTTCTAAGTAATCACCCCTCTTCCTTCCCCATGGGTCAGTTCTAGGTGTCAAACAATGAGAGATACTACCAAAATCCAACTACTAAGGCCGGTTCTGTTCAATTCAAACCCCAAGAGGAATCCTACTTGGGATCCTTTAAGTAAAAACGACAAAAGGAATCCTACTCGATATCCTTAGATGAAAGTAAAAGGAAGAGTCATGTGTGGGGTCCTAAAATTATAACCAATAGAGGCATCCTAGAACATGGATCCTCTTGGTTGAAAATAAGAAGAATAATTATACAGGGAATCCTTGATAACAACTAGTTTAATGGCGTCATAGGCCATAAGAGAACGTCTTGCAAGGGAGACATCCTCAAAACATAGGTCATGAGAGATAGCTCATAGCGTTTCTCAGATCAAAGGTATAATATGGGTTGGTCTAAAAACCCAACTGATCATTCACGCCAAGTTTCTCTCTCCCGTGACAACTATAAATAATAACTAAAGGAAGAACCTATAAATTTAGATAGAAGTATGAAAACAACTATTAGGAGTACTCAGAATTCCCCATGGTGTTCAAAATCATGATCACTGTGGAAAACTAACCAGAAAGGACTACTCACACGTCCAAAACAAACAAAGGGAGATAAAAATGAAAATAAAACCCTCAAAATATTTCAAAAGTTTAGTACACGTCGTGTTGAAATGATACACAATATGTACCCTTAAGATCCTACCCAAGCATGTACTTCCACGAGCCTGTGAATTTAAACATCCTAGGTACATGGTGTGTCACTATAAACTCTCACATGTTCATGTAACTATTCTTGGATTGGTCGTGTAAATTTCCTAGGTATACGGCTTGTCAGGCAGACACATGGGATGTAATCAAGCCTTCCCTCTAGACCATGTACATTTACATCGCCAGATCCACACTAGTATTCCTATGTAAAACAACACTGCTGTACATAAGGTAAATTTCATGTTCTGATCCAATCAAAACAAGCCTTTTTTCTCTCACATTACCGGTGACACAATCATTTACCACAAGATGTGTACTCAGAGTACACGCTATATACTTGAAAAAAAGTTATTTTCATCCTAAATAGAAGAACACATGGCATGTGTTCATAGCATCACACGTCGTGTTGTCTGGGTTTCCAGACATTAAGCCTTATAAACTTCTTCGAAATGCCTATTTTTTCAAAATAATGAAACATTGTGCCCAATTAGGATCTATGGGGACCAAACTCTTTGTGAATCAAAGATTTGCATCTACAAATAGCACATAACAACACAATTTATATCCCATGGCTGAAATGCAATCCACCAAATTCCAATCCAAGAGGGACCATACACCTTAGGGTTCAAAGATTGTCATCCATGCAATTTGAAACATATCACGTAACAATAAATATATCACAACAGAAGGAATATCTATCACGGTACCAATCACAATAGCATGCATATCTTGCATGACATATATCACAACATCATGCAATTAATAATGGTCCTAAATTTCATGGAATGAATGCAAGGAATGGTATTTCTAACAAGTTATTATATGATGCATGAGATATCAAACCCTCATCTCATCGGGATTCAACAAAATTGAACCACAATGATATCAATAATAACAGCACAAAATAAGCGTGTCACCCTACGGTGAAATCTAATCAACTGTAATAACACAAAATCCAAAAAACACAATTCAATTTGAGGTAATTTTGTTGATCCCTATATACAGGGTAGCTACTTCTAGGAATAAATAATTACCAAACTCCATTTCCGTCCTATCCATTTATAGTGTTGCCAAACCATAATACAAACCAAGAAAGAAATTTTATGATACCACGTTGTAACATCCTAGATCTGGGTTCCACTCAACTGGTTCCCCTTACATAGTTGGTGTAGAGACCCGAATCTTGACGTACATAGATATTACATTACTTTTTTGGAATACATAATACATAACAAAAACAAACACACAAGGACCGTAATAGTTTAGTGTCTTCGGAAACTTGGAATGTAATCTTCTATTCGTGGTGAAAGATCTTAAACATCTCCCATAAAGATCTTCCACTTTTTGTTTCCTTACCTAAAACCTTTCGTTTAATCCTGGGGGAAAATAAAACATAAAAATGGTGAGCTCAAATGCTCAGTAAGGGTAATCATGGATAAAATAAAACATACCACATACATTTGAACTTAAAAACATGAACATAATTTTTAAACATAAAAATCTTGAGCAATGACTTAAAACATGGAAGTACATAAGGAATACATCATAATGGAACATAAATCATGATAACATAGCATGGGAATAAAACATGTAATTGTGGCATCCATTAAGCACATGTAATGATTTCTAGAGTAGCCAAGGCATTGCTGCCAAGACTATCTTAGTAGACAAAGTCCCTTTATGAATCGAGTTCACTCCTCGTTCCAGTCCTGTAATACTGAACCAGATTAACTTACCGTTCCATCCATGTCTATCTCATGAGATATAAATCTTTACCCAATTAATTAGAGGGAGATATAGGTCCCACCCATCTCCTAATGAAATCATTCTTACTTGTTCCACAAAATAAACATACATCATTCATAATAACCCAATAAATAAAATGGGTTTCATAAACATCATCCCATCATCAAATAATCCATATAAAGGAAATGGATATCATTTCATAATAAGAAAAGTGAAACCATGTAAATCATAGAGACATGATACTTTAAACATACACATATGAAATAATGTCATCTTAGATGAAAAATGGATTTGATAAAACACTTGAAATGAATTCCTGAGGAAAATATCCTTTCTTCTTCAAAATCATTCTCTTTTCACAAAATGTCAAGAAATTTTAAAAGATAATGATTTTGTAGAAAATAGTCCTGAAATATTTTGGAGGAAGATTCATGAAAATAATGCTTTACAAAATTGTAAAAATCCGTTCGGTCTGTATATGTTAAAAAAAATTCTTCTCGTACTTTTGCCGGAAAAGTCAAAAAAAGTACCTCATAAGGTAAAACAAAAGAAAGATTCCTTACATATCATGTAGTAAAAGTCAAAAATGGGTAAAAAGGACTTTAAAAATACATGAAAACATTTTTATAAAACATGTTCATGGATAATAACAATAACCCCAGTAAATATTTACGAATAAACAATCTCGGATAAGAATGAGATTGGAATATTTATCCCTTACCTTAGGTCCGATATGCTTCGTACGTATCTGAACCTCATGTATGATGATTTAAATAATTTCATTGACTTATTATAGAATCATATTCATTGTTATGATATCATATATGGTTCACTTATGACTTTATATTACCCATTCTTTTGTAAATTCCATGTTAAAGAGCGTTTTGGGTAAAATCGTTTCATTTGTTGTCCGTGTTTTGACTTGTAATTATTCATATGATTACATAGATCACGATTACTTAATTCCATAATATAAAACATGATTTATATATAATATATATTCAGAATATACATATATATAATATATCGATAAATGGAAAGAAATACACTGTTAATGTAGATGGTAGGTCGTACGTACGCATGAACATTGTTTTCGTTTCCTCATTTAATTGAATGGAATTAATTGTATGACATACATATATATATATATACACATAAATCCAGTATAATTATTAGGTAATATATTTCATTATTACTTATTATATATACTTTATAATCATTTATGAATGGTTAATCATTGAGAATGAATCTCATCGCGTCCTGGAGACGGTATTCCGTACGTACGCACGAGCGATGATATTGTTCCCATGATCGTGGAAATTTATTAGTGTGTATGTATACTATTAGAGAATCAATACTACTTTAAAATAATCATATATAGTTATTTATTTGAACCATTATACCCATCCAAGTAAGGTGGTGGTGGAAAATAGATTACACCTCGACGTGGAGACGGTATTCCGTACGTACGCACGCAGGGTGATTTCATTTTCCGTAGGATGGATAGATGGTGAAATATGGTTGTTTCATACTTATAATAACATATCAGTATATTAGTGATACTTATGTTATTACTTCATAATGAAACAACCAAATAAGAAGAAGTGGAAGAAGATATAAAGTTGAAAGAATCGGTAAAGGACATTACCTCTTCTTTGAAGCGCCTCCTTGAGACCTACTTTTAGGGCACAAAAATTTGTCTTTGAAGAAGACCAGGACCTCTAGGATGTTTATAGGGAAGTGGATAAGAGAATGTTTCAGGGATTTTACAAGATTTAAGGCTCAAAGTGGAGTGAGGAAGAGAGGGAGGAGGTGCCCTTTTATAAGGGATGAGAGGGCCACCTTTGGAATAACTAAAAATATTATTTTATTATAAAGACATATTCGGTTTTTAATAGCTCCAAATAGATTTATTTCAAATCTAAGGTGGGTATGGGTCTCAAGTATCTCATCCAATATAATTTAGACAAGTTTATGTCATTATATTAAGCTTAACCTTTAGTTTTAACTCATAGTTAATTAGATTGACATTTACCATGTCATTTTGTATTTTTATATTATATAGTTAATAAACATAAAATATAAATCCAAGAGACCCCCAAGTGGTCCGTTAATGATACAAATATCATGATATAAGTATCTTGGCCGAACCATATATTTTTAGGAATATAATAACAATTAATAATATAATATTTGTTTTAAAAACTATTTTATGTCAATTTTGTCACTATTTGGTAATTGATTTTTGTGAAAATCAAATCATAATTATTAGTTCTAAAAAAGTTAATTAAATCAATACTAACATGTCATATTAATATATGAAATTATTTTAATTCATAAAAAGTTTCAATTTACATTTATTTTAGTATTTATAACATCAACTATGTCAATATTTCATTAATAAGATAATTACTGCATCATCATTGTCTCAAAAATAAAATAAATTATTTTAAGTCTAAAAATTACATATAAAATACCTTTATGTAGAAAATGTTTTTAGATTTCTAATTCATATTTATAGTCGAATTTATTTTATGAATAACCATATATTAAAAATAATATAGTTATTAAACTTTGATTTTAACTATTTTAACCCTTCTTTAAATAAATTAATAATAAATGTCCTAATCTAATTCAAGTGGGCCTAAATGGTCATATTTTATTCATAAGGTTGTTGTTGGAAGAATTACACTTATCCAATAGAATTAGGAAATGTGTTAGCGTAATAATAATATCATTTTCACCCTTAATTACCCTATTTACTTTTAACCGTGGTAAAAAAAGTAAAAAGTTACTATTCACGAAAAATTATTTTCATCTCATTGAACCAAATTTTAGTCCTTGATATTAACTGTTTCTCTCGGATTTTTGAAACTCACTCACAGAAGCGGTAAAATTAAGTTTTATGAAAAATTTATTTTTTTAACTAACACTTAGTGGTTTCACTATTCATCAAAAAAAATGAAATTTTCCAGAAAAATACCAAAAATTAGTCCTAAGATATATTTGATATTAGGAATTCAATAATGATGTCTATTTTACAAAATTCAAAACATATCAGTTGCATTAATTAATTTAAAAAATTAATTCCCATCGTCAAAACAAATAGTGTGTTCTTAAGAGATAATAACTATCAAAAGATTGACATTTTTTTATGTCTAGTTTAAATGTGAAATTACATATAATGACCAACATTGTATTAAATTGTAAAAATATATTATAAAGATACTTTAAAAACACTCAAATTAATAATTTATCACTATTAATTATTTTGATTAAAAAGGTTGTTTTTAATTAAAATTTAGTAATTTTCACTATTCATCAGAAAATGAAAGTTATCTGAAAAGTTCAAAAATTTCACCCTAACCTAATTTCGATATTCCAAATCCAAAAATGAAGTCCATTTTGAAAGGTAAAATTTATACAATTTCAAAAAGTGTGTATTACTATTCATAACGGCTAGTTCATAATAATATTATAATAATATCTCGTTTAGTGAAACTCAGTATTGCTTACTACACACGCTATCGAGGAAGGTCGCAATTGCATGTAATGTAAGGAAAGTCAGGGATGCGTGTTGTGCATTCTCCTTTTGGTGTATCATACAACACAAGACATTAATTAAAAAAAATATTTTTCATAAAATCTCGGGGTGTTACATTCTACCCCCCTTAAAATGAATTTCGCCCTTGAAATTCGTCGTGGTTATAAATGGTTTACTACTCGAAAGTTTATTTAATAGAAACCCACATCGTAAAAAGAGATACCAAAACATGGATTTAAAAATTAATGTATAAAACATAATGGTTACCCAAATTAACTAATCACTAGGTTTTCACGTAAGAGAACATAGGTGAAAATATGGATATGGAAGAAAAAATCTAACCATTAAGTTCTGATGGAGAGTGGTAGAGAACATGGCTATGAAAAAGCCAACAATCACAAAGCCATAAATTTGTGATGATCTTGGGTACCATCTGATTCATCGGATATAACGGCACTAGGACAACATTTTTGGTTTTTAAGATCATTTCCCTAAAGTTGATGAAATTGGAATTAGAAGAAATACTTATGTGATTTTGGTATAGTCTCATTGTTGGCCATTCTTTGGAAAATTTCCACTTCATCTCTTAAAGAAATGAAGTTGAATTTGTCATTCGTGATGTGTTAGAAGATCATGTGATAGAATGATGGGTCATTCCATCTGTCTCAAACAAAAGGTTAGAAAAGTTATCAAAAAAATACATAAGTCCATCTATAGTGAGATTAATCATATATGGTTCCTAAAATGGACTTATACTTCAGATATCATACTGCTTAATATAATAAAACTAGTTTCTACTAAACAGGGACTTCCTATAGGCCAGTGGTTGGCGATAAAGGCCAGTCGCACTTCGGTTGTGGGTTCGATTCCCACAACCTTGTCCGACGCGATGGGTTGTCGCTTGTCCTGCAGGTTGTACTTTTTCTAAAACTACATTACTATAACATCCCATCAATAATATCGAAAAATGTTCTATCCTTAAACAATACTAACTTATGTCCAACATAATAATTTCCAATCTTTACGCTTATCCAAAATACTGTTGTCCAATCTCATATTATAGTGAAAACGATTATCAAAGAGTTCATATAACAAGAATGTTAATACCATCATTGATCCCCATATATCATGAGATATGTCTTGTTTGTTACATTCCAAACATTCAAAGTCCTTAATCATGTATTCTCTTGAAAAATGAATACCCATTAAATCTTAGTGAAAACATGAGTACTGTTAGAAGTTAACTATTTTCACATACCAAAACCTCAAACCATGATATAAATATTTCCTTATATTAGTCATGAGCTCATGAATACTGTCAAAAATTTCATTTTCTCCTTATCCCTTCATTATGCGCATATCATATACTTTCCAAAAATATCTGAATAACCTTTCATGGTTATTGGTACCATTCATCATACACTTTCAAAACTTAAGGAAAGACAACAGTGTAAAAATCCTTTGATGTATCTTTATTCCATAGTACCATGAGATTACTTATACAACATTACACTTAATAAACATGTAATCATTTCACTACCATTTTAAACTATTGACCATGCTTTAACAATTCTTTCATCTCACATATCATTTGTAGTCTCTTCATCATCATCAACATAAATACTACCCATACGACCATACTGATTCTCTTCACGAGACTTTCCCTTAGTGAATTGTTTTTCATAATGCCCATACATTCCACATTTAAAACATTTAACCATTGTTGATGTCGTAGCAATACCATTATCCTCATCCATGGGGTTAATTGAACCTTTTACTTTGCACTTACTGGCTTTATATCCTTCTTTTCCACACCCAAAGCATCTTCCAGTTCCTTTGAAACATTCTCCTTGATGCCTCTTCCCACATGATTTACATAGGGGAAATTGAACTTTCTTTCCTCTATGATCATCATGAAACTCCATCTTTGTCTTATTATCAGAGTCAGGAAACTTACCAAATTTGGGTTTATTGATCATATTTTGAGATTGTTGATTCGGCATAATAATGATTTTTGGACTTCAAAATCTCATTTCATTTGGTTGCTCATGAAGAATATCATTCCATTGTCCATCATATCCTCCATTATCGTGAATCATCTTATTTCTAGCCATTTTCTAAAACCCAAAAAGAATAGTGTGAGAGGAAAGAATCATAATAAAGGGGGAGTAAATTCAATATCTAACATCTTAGGTTTAATCTAATATCGTTACCATAATTCTAGGACTATAACCTATACTTATACTTAACCTTAGGGACATCCCTATACATACCTTAGAAATATCTCTAGGGATCCTACTAAAGTTCTCGCATCCTAGTTTCCAAAGGTTGACTAAAACTTTCCTCTGATACCAACTGTAGAGACCCGAATCTTGACATACATAGATATTACATTACTTTTTCAGAATACATAATACATAACAAAAACAGACACAAAAGAACCGTAATAGTTTAGTGACTTTGGAAACTTGGAATGTATTCTTCTAATCATGGTGAAAGATCTTCAACATCTCCCATAAAGATCTTCCACTTTTTGTATCCTTACCTAAAACCTTTCATTTAATCCAATGGGAAAATAAAACATAAAAAGGGTGATCTCAAATGTTCAGTAAGGGTAAGCATGGATAAAATAAACATACCATATACATTTGAACTTAAAAACATGAAGATAATGTTTAAACATCAAAATCTTGAGCAACGACTTAAAACATGGAAGTACATAAGGCATACATCAAAATAAAACATAAATCTGGATAACATAGCATTCCAATAAAACATGTAATTGTGGAATCCATTAAGCACATGTAATGATTTACATAGTAACCAAGGCGTTGCTTCCAAGACCATCTTAGTGGACAAACTCCCTTTCGAAATTGAGTTCACTCCTCGTTCCAATCCTATAATACTGAACCGGATTAACTTACCATTCCAGAAATGTCTATCTCATGAGATATAAATCATTACCCAATTCATTGGAGGGAGATATAGGTCTCACCCATCTCATAATGAAATCA
This sequence comes from Viscum album, assembly GCA_963277665.1. Classification (NCBI taxonomy): domain Eukaryota; kingdom Viridiplantae; phylum Streptophyta; class Magnoliopsida; order Santalales; family Viscaceae; genus Viscum; species Viscum album. Next base: position 530,333,596 of record OY728150.1, read on the forward strand.
TTCTTACTTGTGCCATAAAATAAACATACATCATTCATAATAACCCAATAAATAAAATGGGTTTCATAAACATCATCCCATCATCAAATAATCCATATAAATGAAATGGATATCATTTCATAATATGAAAAGTGAAAACATGTAAATCATAGAGAAATGATACTTGAAACATACACATATGAAATAATGTCATATTAGATGAAAAATGGTTTTGATAAAACACTTGAAATGAATTCTTGAGGAAAATATCCCTTCTTCTTCAAAATCATTCTCTTTTCACAAAATGTCAAGAAATTTTAAAAGAAAATGATTTTGTTGAAAATATTCATGAAATATTTTGGAGGAAGATTCATGAAAAGAATGCTTTATAAAACCGTAAAAATCCGTTCAGGCCGTATAAGTTAAAAAACATTCTTCTCGTACTTTTGCTAGAAAAGTCAAAAAAGTACCTCGTAATGTAAAACAAAAGAAATATTCCTTACATACCATGTAGTAAAAGTCAAAAATGGGTAAAAAGGACTTTAAACATACATGAAAAAATTTCTATAAAACATGTACCTGGATAATAACAATAACCCCAGTAAATATTTACGAATAAACAATCTCGTATAAGAATGAGATTGGAATATTTATCCCTTACCTTAGGTTTGATATGCTTCGTACGTATCTAAACCTCCTGTATAATTATTTAAATAATGTAATTTAATTATTACAAAATCATATTCATTGTTATGATATCATATATGGATCACTTATGACTTTATATTATCCGGTCATTGGTGAATTCCATGTTAAAGAGCGTTTTGGGTAAAATCGTTTCATTTGTCGTCCGTGTTTTGACTTGTAATTATTCACATGATTACTTAGATCACGGTTACAAAATTCAAGAATATAAAACATGATTTATATATAATATATATGTAGAATACACATATATATAATAGATCGATTACTGGAAAGAAATACACTGTTCATGGAGACAGTAGGTCGTACATACGCATGAACGTTGTTTTCGTTTCCTCATTGAATTGAATGGAATTAATTGGATGACATACATATATATATATATACATAAATCCAGTATAATTATTATGTCATATATTTCATGATTACTTATTATATATACTTTATAATCATTTATGAATGGTTAATCATTGAGAATGAATCTCATCGCATCGTGGAGACGGTATTCTGTACGTACGCACGAGCAGTGATATCATTCCCATGATATTGGAATTTTATTGGAGTGTATGTATACTATTATAGAATCAATACTACCTTAAAATAATCATATATAGTTATTTATTTTCACCATTATACCCATCCAAGTAAGGTGGTGGTGGAAAATATATTACACCACGGCGTAGAGACGGTATTCCGTACGTACGCACGCGCGGTGATTTCGTTTTCCGTAGGACGGATAGATGGTGAAATAGGGTTGTTTCATACTTATAATAACATATCAGTATATGATTGATACTAATTTTATTACTTCATAATGAAACAACTAAAGAAGAAGAAGTGTAAGAAGAAATAAAGTTGAAAGAATCGGCAACGGACATTACCTCTTCTTTGAAGCGCCTCTTTGAGACCTCCTTTTAGGGAACTAAAATTGGTCTTTGAAGAAGACAAAGACCTCTAGGATGTTTCTAGGGAAGTGGAGAGGAGAATTTGTCAGGGGTTTTCCGAGAATGAAGGCTCAAAGTGGTGTGAGGAAGAGAGGGAGGAGGTTCCCTTTTATAAGGGAGGAGAGGGCCACCTTTGGAACAACTAAACATATTATTTTATTATAAAGTCATATTCGGTTTTTTAGAGCTCCACATTGATTTATTTCGAAGCTAAGGTGGGGATAGGTCTAAATTCTCTAATAAAATAGAATTTATACAGGTTTAGGTCATTATATTAACCTTAACATTTAGTTTTAACTCTTAGTTAATTAGATTGACATTTACCATGTCACTTTGAATTTTTATATTATATAGTTAATAAACTTACCATATAAATCCAAGAGACCCCCAAGTTGTCCATTAATGATACACATATCATGATATAAGTATATTTTCCAATCCTTAGATATTTAGGAATATAATAACAATTAATAATATAATATTTTTTAAAAAACTATTTTATGTCAATTTTCACACTATTTGGTAATTGACTTTTGTGAAAATAAAAACATAATTATTAGTTCAAAAAGAGTTAATTAAATCAATACTAACATCTCATATTAACATAGAAAATTATTTTAATTCATAAAAAGTCTCAAATTATATTTATTTGGTTATTTATAACATTAATTATGTAAATATTTCATTAATAAGATAATATCTGCATCATCATTGTGTCATAAATAAATTAAATTATTTTAAGTCTAAAAGTTACAAATAAAATACAATTATGTAGAAAATATTTTTATCTTTCTAATTCAAATTTATAGTCGAATTTATCTTATGTATAACCCTATATTAAAAATTATTTAGTTATTAAACTTTGATTTTAACTATTTTAACCCATCTTTAAATAAATTAATAATAAATGTCCTAATCTAATCCAAGTCGGGCAAAATGGTCATATTTTATTCTTATGGTTGTTTTGGGATGAATTACAGGTATCCAATAGAATTTTGACTTGTTTTAGGGTAATAATAATATCATTTGTACCCTTAATTGCCCTATTTACTTTTAACCATGGTAAAAAATAGTAAAAAGTTACTATTCACCAAAAATTATTTTCATCTCATTGAACCACATTTTAGTCCTTGATATTAACCATGTCTCTCGGATCTTCGAAATTATACTCACAGAGGCAGTAAAATTAGGTTTTATGAAAAATTCATTTTTTAACTACCACTTAGTAGTTTCACTATTCATAAAAAAATGAAAGTTTCCCGAAAAATACCAAAAATTAGGCCTAAGATATATTTTATATTATGAATTCATAAATGATGTCTATTTTACCAAATTCAAAACATATCATTTTCATTAATTAATTTAAAAAATTAATTCCCGTCGTCAAAACAAATAGCGTGTTCTTAAGAGATAATAACTATCAAAAGATTGACACTTATTTATGTCTGGTTTAAATGTGAAATTACATCCAATGACCAACATTGTATTAAATTGTAAAAATATATTCTAAATATAATTTAAAACCACTCAAATTAATAAATTATCACTATTAATTATTTCTATTAAAAGGTTGTTTTTAATTAAAACTTAGTAATTTTCACTATTCATCAGAAAATGAAAGTTACCCGAAAAGTACCAAAATTTCACCCTATGCTAATTTCGATATTCCAAATCCAAAAATTAATTCCATTTTGAATGATAAAATTTATATAATTTCAAAAAGTGTGTATTACAATTCATAACAGCTAGTTCATAATAATATTATAATAATATCTCTTTTAGTGAAACTCGGTATTGCATACTACACATGCTATCGAGGAAGCTCTTGATTGCGTGTAATGCAAGGCAAGTCAGGGATGCGTGTTGTTCAATCTCTTTTTGGTATAGCATACAACAGAATACATTAATTAAAAATAATATTTTTCATAAAATCTCGGGGTGTTACAGTTGGCCACATGGCCTCAAGTGCATTTCCCCAAACTCCAAAGGTTGTCGACTAGCAGTGAGGGCATTGAGTATGATAGTGGGGAAACTATTCCCTTATTGGAAGAGTGTCACATAGTGGAATAATAATATATAATATAGGAATTAGTAAACCACATACAAATATAATTAACAATATAATAATGATAAGATAAATAACCAAGAATCATTCCATACAAAAGATGATGCAACATGTCACATGTTTGAGGAAATATGCCAAACAATTAAACTGCAATAATACACAATATATGTATAAGAAAACAAAATTAAAAAAAAGATACTGGGAGGAATCACAAGCCTTAGCTCGATCCCATTCTCTCTGACTCCTAAGATGCACATCAAGTACCTATAGCACGGTGCTTGCCCTGATCAACACATGCAATCATATAATATAATTGGGTCTAAAAGAATAAACCAAACAGGGTGTGAGACTAAATCCCATTTGGTAACCACCAAATTTATGTTCCAATATATCAGTGAATATATATATATAATAGGAAATGTACAATATTGAAAGCAGTAAACAGTAGGTACTCAAATGAAAGCACAACACATGTCTCAGAAGACAATGGGAAACATGTATGAGTGAAGGCTGAATACATGATTGTGCTTTAACTTGACAGAGGCTTCATAATTCATCCATTAAATTATTGAAGTTCTGTGAATTATATAATGTCACAAGGTATGGCCTAGTCCATATAACCCCATGTTAAAGTAACCATCAACAAGTGACATAATAATCCTTTAATCATTTTTTCCATTTTACATTAGAGCCTAGCCTAGGTATCCCTCAATGGATTATAGGTTCGCTCAAAATATTAAAGAAGACCTAATGATCCCGACCACTATATATGTGGATAACTCAAGACCTTTACATAATTAAACTCTTAATCCCGTTAATTGTCTTTTTATTGAAAAAATGATTTTCCCAAGGTATATAAGATGACATTTGCCACATGAGCATGACTTTGTCTTTCTGTAGAGACGGTGGCTCTCCCATTGCTAATTACATATTTTTATCATTTATTTCAATTAAAAAATCCATCTCAAAATAAACACATGTAAATTAAACTATCATATTTCATTAACATAATCCACTCACAGGGGCTCAGTTTACATAATAACCAACATAAGTAATTTAAACTATTACATGGCCAAACATGGATAATTCATGTGGGAAAACATATTACCAGACTATTGTGCTATTTAAACATTTTTAAGGTTTAATATAACAAGTATCTCATGTGGGAAATTTCATATAATGAGGAATAAATTTTCAAAAATCTAAGAATGGGAATTCAAGTCAAGCCTCATAGGCATTCTCTACCAAATGACCATCCAAGGGAAAAGCACCCAAGGTGTGGCCCTAAATGAATGTTCACAACCCTAAACATGATTTCAGTCATACCTAATAAAAAATATGAAATTAGAAGGTTCGTTGTTCAATCAAAAGACACCCTAAAAGTGAGAACATGACACTTAGTAATATTTAAACTTAGAGACAATTCGCGAAAGGCACAAGAACACCGACCTAGCTGTAATGAAACTCCCCTCGTCTAGCGTTGGGCTTTGATTCACCCTATAACAGAGTAGATCTACAAAATGGGGATAAAAGTTCAACCTTAAATAACTTTTTCGATAGAAGAAATCACGAAGAAGGGATCAAGAGGAATCGAGGGATCCCTGAGTGATATCTGATGGAACCGATGATGTTTGAATGGGGGATCGGACGAAAAATCGAGAGTTGAACCGTCATTCGCATTTTTTGGGTGTTTCGTACATCTATTGTGACTCATTTATGTCCATATGGAAAAATGACGTACTTCAAGACTTATTATTAAATTAAAAAAGTACACAACATGTACTTGAGATTACACTCCATGTCCATAGATTTTTCTGGCCCGACCTTTACGTGGTTGTGTACAGGGATTACCTGGCGTGTAGCCATATATACATGGCATGTACCTATAAGTACATGATGTGTAGTTCCTAGTCACATTGTGAAACCGGCCTGCAACCATCCCCTAGAACTCTTTTCCCTCATTTCATTAAGTAAAAATTGAAAAGGAATGATCCATACCTCAAAGAAATAACCGGGTTCTTACATCAATATTCCATACAAAACAAACTATATTTAGTGATATTTTCCTAGTGATGTTTTTTAAAAACATTGCTAATTTTCTAATTTAGAAAGTTTTCTTGAAATAGTGTCAATTTAGCAACGTATTATGAAAACATCTCAATGTTAGTAATGTTTGCTAAATAACGCTGCTAATTTAGTGACATTTCCGGAAAAAAAATCCTTAAATTAGGGAAATTTCCTAAAAAATAATGCTAAATTAAGGACATTTTTTAAGGAAATATCAATAAATATATATTTATAGAGCTCATTTCTCCACATCAATGTAAATATCTATATATATATATATATAAACAGGAGCATATATATATAAGAATATATATATTTATATATATATAAATACACACCCACACACATGTATATTAATATATATAAACACAGATACATATATTTAAAAATATATAATATATTTATTTATATATATATATTTATATTTATATATTTGTATATTTATATATATATATAAAAACCGAAACGCATATATAAATATATATATATATATACAAATATTTTTACATAAAAACACATTTATATTTTAAATTTTGTCATGTTTTTAAGTAAACATGGCTATTTTAGAGATATTTTTAATAGTGTTTTAAAATGTGTCTAATTATATATATATAATATCAATTATATATATATATGTATAAATACACATATATATTATCACACACACACATATATACACACACATATATAAACACAAACACACACACACACACACACACACACATATATATATTAATATATACATATGATACATATAAAATATAAACATAAAATATAAACATATATATATAATTATAATTATATTATATATATGTATAAATACACATATATTTATATACACACACACACAAACTTATAAACATATATATATAATATAAACATTTATAAAAAATATAATGTAATCTAAAATATATACATATATATAAATAAAATATATATATACATACAATATAAGCATATATATATAATATAATATTTAAACATATAGATATATAAATATATATATATATATAATATAAATTTATATATATAAAAACATAAAACATAAAATATAAACATATATATATATGTATGTTAATATGTGATATTATATGTAAATATTTTAAATTTTTTAAATATTGAAATATATCTATTTGTATAAGTACAACATAATACAATTTTATATTAATAATTGGTATAGATGAGCTATTTATCTCTTTGGATATACCACAATAGTTTTTCAGTTTAAGTTCTTTTAGAGGTAATATTTTCTCTTCCGGAGGTAATATTTTATTATTCGTTTTGGAGCATGTTGCATGGGAAGAGGGGTGGGTGTGTGAAGTGATTCCTTGTGGAGTTTGATGGAACAGTAAATGAAGTATTATTTACAAATGTTTCCAAAAAATTTCAGTAAATGAAGTGTCACTAAATAGACACATTTATAAGCATCATTATTTTGGTGACATTTATTTACAATAATTTCTAAAAAACATCCGTAAATTTGGTGTCTCTAAATTATTAAGTTTATAAACATCGCTAATTTAGTGATGTTTATTTATCGATGTTTCTAAAATATGTCATTTTATGCAGTGTCGCTAAATAGAAATGTTTATAAATCTTACTAATTTTGTGACATTTATAGATGTCACTAATGATAGATGTTTATAAAAATCATTAAATCTTTGATGTTTATACTAATTAGTAAATTAGAGACACCTCATTTACTGAAATTTTTTAGAAACATTGATAAATGAATTAGCGATGTTTAAAAATGTATCTAATTCAGAAAAAACATATCTAATTTTAATTTGTTTGGTAGTGATTAATCCACATATGATACAACCAAATGGAATTTGGATAAAAAATATTTAACTAACAATATAATGTTAAAAGAGAACTTATGATCATCACTACATTAACAAAGATTTCATAATCAATACAGTATTCATAACACCATAAACATTCTCATCTTACCATTTTCACCCTTTATTCATCTGCATGTTTTATCCTTATAATCATATAAACTTCTTATAAATAATAAGTTATATCTATAATCAATAAAATACCAACTATATAATATCATCATTGTTAATCATATTCATAATTTTATTTCAAGATAGTTTAACTCATATATTCATATCAATCTTCATATTTTTACTAATACTTCATCCATGATTAATATATACCTTCATTTATGAACATAGGTATAACATAAACTGAAAAATAAAAAGTAAATTATATACTTCAACACTAATAATAATAACAATATTAATATATCCACAATATAATTACCAATTAATTTAATTTTCTCATTTTTCAATACCTTCATATAATAACAGATTATTATTGAACCTCAAGACATAATTTTTAAGGTAACCCAAAAATAAACTTGTATGTATGTGACTCTCAATGTCTATAAAAACTCTTAATTGTAAAAAATAATACCCACTCAAATATAACCCTAAACTAACCAATTACCATCATATAATATCTCACAATAATACACTAGAATTTCCTACTTTAATACTAGCTATGAAAATAAACCTCCATCTAACCATAACTATATCCCCACCCTAAGGAATATAACAATTCCTTCTCTAAAGGTCTTATTGTATCTCATTAAGCTACCCAAGTTTCATGAAATTATCTTAAGGAAATGAAATAAATAAATTGTTGAAAATAATATGAATAGATGATAAATAATATTACCTCACTAACCAAGAGTATAATCCATCATTAACCAACCCAAAAAATGAACTATAACTCTAAGTAAAACCAAACCTATAACCATCTAAAGGCGAAAACATACAAAGATACAAGAATCTAAAAAACTTTAGCAATTCCCTAATTCTATATGTATTGAAACAAAATTACAAATTATTTATTATCAACTCATAGTTACATCTATTCATAATTAAATTTTCAATACTCTCTTTATCATATTAAATTTAACTACAAATCCACATGTTTATCATCATATCTCTATTCCATATATATTCTAGGACATGCTATCATTATCAATTTAGACAAATTTAAAAAAGAATTTTCCATCTAAATCATCCATGGAATAAATTAGGGCTAACAAACCAAGTCATCATACTATTTCTAGTTCATAAAACAATTCAATTCTCATATAAAATAACTTTAATCACAAATATATATATAAATTAAAAATATATTAATACTATTGAAAATTAAGTAAGGGAGAGATTAAAACAAGAAAGATAAAACCAATCTCAAAAATCAAATAAAAAAGAAACATATGAAATCCTCTTCACCATGGTCAAACAAACAAAAATTATTCTGAGATAAGATATTATTATATATAATATAATAAATTACATAAAAACCCTTCTCCTAAATGAAAAAATTTCCCAACTAAAGAGTGTGGAAGACAATGAAATTTGTTATGTAAATAAAAACATCACTCCCCTGACCGATCATTTCTATTATGTCCTATAAGAGAGAATAAATAATCATGTGTGAAGAAAAATAATATGTGGGATAATTATTAATGGTTAATTTGGTACAAGTATTCATGACTCATAATATTTAATAGAGGAGTTACAACTAAATATAACTATGTAATATCCATGAATTTGTGTGAACGTGAAATCAATCGACAAGGTTTTATAGATAAATCAAATCTTGATTCCTGGTGATAAAAAATTGAGGGTTCCAGGTCCAATGAAGTAATTAATCTGACTAGAAGTCATTTTAATAAACAATTAATTCCAAAGGAAATATGTAATCACATAAATACTTTACTAAAATTCATAGATAAAATAAAAAATTGATGTTCGCAGTGCACTAATATTTCATGCTAAGATGTTTTAGCCAAGGGTCTGGTCTATATAGGGTCAGTAAATGTGATCTCAATATGACATGGTATGAAGGAATAAAAAGATATATAGATAATGGGAACCCGAAATATTAGAATGAATATGTGTAGAAATAACCATGAACACCACCTATGCAAAAATAAATGAGGAGAATGACTAGGTTGTTTAATTGATAGAATGAAAATTTAATTTTTTATTTCAAAGAGAAATTCTAAGGGTAACATGGGATCTATCAAAAAAATTAGGGTGCCATATAACTCCAATATATATAAGATATAACTAAAATGGTCTATCAAACATTTAAATTATTGGAATCAGTCACCATATATTAGTTTCAATAAATTAATATTACTTTAATTTCTAAACCAAAATTGATGAGATCCTTGGTGTAATAGGTCATCTTGTTCCACTTTTGAATACACTCTTCTATAAATATTTTCCATAAATTGAAGATGAATTTCAAAATATAATAATTGTTTTCGTCTAATATGATTTCTCATCATTAGATTCAACTCAATGAAGTATCTCATTCATTATTTTTGCATCCTCCTATGAAGCATTAATATTGAAAAACTACTCTAATATATATTCCATTGAGTGTAAAATTATGTCTAGAGAATTAACATTATTATAATCCTTCTTTACTGCCTCCTTTGAACACTATCAAAAGGATATGATTTTTGAATCACTGTTTCAATATATATGTTGAATTTTATATGATCAGATTTAGAAATGTTTTCAGGCTCTCCCACAACCATGGTTACATTTTACACATGATCCAATTCTTCTTTTTCATATCGATATTATTCTTATATGCACACCCCATCATTATGGGATCCTCATAAGATCATATCTCTAATATATTTCCTCACTAATCAAGAGAGAATTGGCTTGGTCAATGATAAATAATAATTCATTGGTTTTGATTTCATACATAGCGATAATAGAAGCTCCAATAAAGAATAGATTCCCTGATTTAATTTAGCTGAACCCCTTCTATAAAAACCATCAGTTTTATAATTCTTCTTATTTTTCATAATACATTTTTCATTGAATTTGAACCCACCCTTCCTCATATTCTTTGAATTATAAGTAAAACGTATCCATACCCTTATTCTTCTAAAGAAAAATTTGACTTGTTATCCACCTCATTTTCCACATCTCCGTCCCGTAGCACTTCAAACAGGTTATGGATCTCAATACTAGGTTATGTTTCCTTACATGGATTCTCATCATGGATTTCCCACCAATATATTGTATATCAACATTGGTTCTTACATCCTGTACCATATTACTAGTATCAGGTTTATCCATGGGTGAACAGCCTCCCACTACCATGATTAAATTATTTTATATATATTGTATAGTTGAAATAACCAAGGAAAAATGAGAGTGTTAAGTGTTCGGTTCATGGGATTAATGAATCACTAAACCATACTTCCAATTAAATAATTCAATGATTCTTCACATGAAGAATTTGATTATTTCCCAGTAGACCTGGATCTTTTAATATCCCTTCGCAAACTAGTGAAGATATCAAAGATAGTTTTCTCTAGAAGTTTAGTGTCCATTATCTTCCAAAAAAACTAATCCCAAATTCCTCTCAATAACTATAAATTTGGTTGAGATTTCTATAAATATCATATTTATTAGAAACAGTCTTATAAAATTTTCTTCATAGGAAATAGTGTGGGAAACACTTTTCAAGGTAGTTTTCCAATAAAATTTTGATCATGACCTAGATGATATTATGTACAGTAATATTCAATCCAATACTTGAATATTACCTTATTCATGTGATGAAAATATCCTTTAATAATAATATATAAAGAATCAACTGACTTCATTGATATATCCACTTATACACTTATATAGGGAGTAATGAGATAGTAGAGAGAAATATATCTATTTTCATCACTAAGTAATTTTACCACTATATTACCTATCCTTTGGAGAATATCTATGTTCTTAAAATGAAGGGGTACGAAAGGAAATGAAACTAAAACCACCATGATGGGAGGATCCCAGTTCAGGTTGAAGTTGAAGGAAAAATGAGAAAATGAGAATTGAAATCCATCAAAGTAATTCAAAGAATAATACCTATATAATATCAAATATTCCTGATTTTAGAATCAACCCATGAGATAATGTTATTCTATAATGACAACAATCACTCGATCCTATAAACCCCAAAAATTAAAAATTTACTATTCAAAGGAGTTGACCAAAGGAAAGTTCTTGTCAAACCATTCCATGAAGATAAAATTTAGAAGCGCTAAGGATTTGGTGAAATCTAGGGTAGAAATATGAATTTGGAGGATTTCATCACCCCATGGGGGAATATTAGCAAAACATTTAATTATAGTAAAATTAAAAAGGTAATTTAATTTCTTTAAGGGGATAAAATGATGATGATGAGTCTCCAAAACTGCTGAGGCATAATCCTCTCCCTCAGGAGAGGGAGGATTTTGAGTAGTAGTCATGAATCATTAAATTTAGAATATCAAACTGAGTAATACGACCTTCATAGTGAGTTGGTACCCAACATGGAAATTATTCCCTCTAACACATCTCTCTTTATAATTTCATCATACTATGAAGGAATTAACGTAACTACTTTTACCTATACACATCTTAGATAGGAACATAGTGGATCCTCTCTTTTTTATTTTCAAAAAAGTTGTATAGATTAACCTAACCCCACAATAAAACAACACCACAACCACCTACTTGACATTTTATACTCCCATGTTTTCAATTGGGAAATAATCAAACCACAACAACAATATAAATTTTTATCCCTATGGCATGGTGACCACCTCTATACTCCTCTAGTCACCTCACCTCCAAATCCATTTTTACAATTTTCTAAAAATCTAGTTAAAGGATAATCGATAACCATATGAGAAAAATATCCAAATTCAAAATTCTCAAGTCACCACACCCTCTAACAAGGGAAAGAATCCTCTTCACATAAAACATAGGAAAACCCCCAATACATCATGTCCCTTAAATTGGTCATTCCACTAACATGGTTCGCCATGAATAAAAATAAGCATGATTTGTAGTTACAACCCCAAAACAACCTCCAACATGGTAGTTTTTCACCCTCTAGTTCCAAAATGCAACTCACCGCCTATAAAAAACCTCCAAAAACCCCCTCAAACACTCCAAGGCCCTATAATCCATAAATAATGATGTTTGGAATGTCGAGGGCCATAAAAATAGATTTATATAAAGTTATATTTCACTTTTTTAAATGTGTTGAGGTGATGTCAAATTCTCAAAATGTGACTTGGGAATTTTGTGTCACACATGACCTTTTTAAGGGGTCTTTCCAAAATGACACACTGCCTTGATAATATGGATCACTACCTCACACAAAATTTTGTGAAACATTATTGTTCATTTGATGGTAAATAAAGGATGTATAATATATTTTTTTCTTCTATTTTCTTGATCGATGTTGTTACTTCACAATGAAATTAAAGTTGAAGTATGTTTATTTTATAGTAATAGTGGATATTATAACGATGATAAATATAAATATTCAAGAATTAACTTTTATCAGTAGGGAATCAATTAATGATATTAATAGATGAGATTCATTAATTGACATTATTTAGATTCTAAATGAAAGTATGGTGAAATGTTTTAAGGAGGGTTGGTAACCACAATTTCTATATATATGAGATTTCTAAAAAATTGAAGTGCTTTTCATGGGGGATGTACCACTTATGCCTCAATTATGTCAATTTTTACCAGAAGAATATTGATGAAGGATTAATAAGATGACATATTTGACATTTAATAACTGAAATTTAAATATTTTTATACTATTTTGGAATGAACCATTATAAAAAAAATTAAAAAATAATTACACTTATCATTAGGAGGGATTATGAAAAAATTAGGATTTGTTCCATTCAATGGAGAGATTTGTGCAAGGGAAGTATGAACACCATGGTGAAAGAAGAAAAATAATAATATAGTATTGTAATTAGAACATTAAAGAAATGGATTCTATGTTCAATTAAATTTAATTTCTTATAGAGTCACAAATATCCAATTAATAATTTCTTCATGTGTCTAGGATGAAATCCTTCTGAACAATCTCTCTATAGTTGATGAATAATAAATTTATATTACCAATATTAATTTCACCACATTGGAATGAGGAAACGTTTTCTTTTAATTTTAAAAAATGAATTATTTAAATTTTTATCATGATGAGATATATATTTAATAATTACTAACTATAACACTTATTTAATTCAATGAAACTATATATAGGTGGTCATATATTTTCAGAAAATTGGGAACCACCCTTAGTCTCTTTACATATATATAATTGTGACTTTACTAATAGAAAATAATAAAATTATACAAATACCTGGTGAATTTTAAAATTATGTGGAATATAAATCCACAAAACCAATTTTCTTCTTGTATTTATTACATTCGATGAATTTCCTAATATCCATTTTTAGAAAATAATATTTTCAAAAGTATATGCATATATGTTAACTCAGATAATATTTTGATTCTTAAAATCCATTCAGTTTATTTTAACCTAAAATATAGACAATACTAACATGAATTTTGGATCCAGGGTGTAACACTATGAAATTTTAGTATATAATTACCTTTAAGTAAGTCAAGGAGTACAATTTATTACTCCACAAACAATAAGGAACTAAAACAGAATGATAATACATTTCAATAATAATATAAATATTATATATGAAAACTAAAACCTATCCATTGAATTAATTGGAATGAATAGGAGTAACTACTTTAAAATATTTTTAATGTAATAAAGTAAAGGCTACTATTTATAAGAATTGAATTTTATTAGTATATCAAAAACAACTAAAAAATAATTTTATTAATAAAATATTTTTTAAAATTAGGGTTTTATTTTAAGAAACTAAGTATATTAAGATTATATAATAATAAAATATATCAATAATATGAATAATATATTACCAAAAAAATATTTAGTAATTGATAGTAAATAAGAAAAAAGAATAGTTAACGTTTTAAAAATTGATTTTCCAATTTGAAATGTTTTCCACAACATCTTGGGATTTTATTTAGATATTTAATTATAAAATTTTATAAATTTAGTTTCAATAAATGAAGATAATTTATAAATTATACATAACAATATAATATTAATATTAATCTTTTTTATTTTTCTAAAATGAATGATTTTTTGGTGAAAAGTGTAACATACCCTTTTTACAAATATATTGACTTTGATGACATTATTAATATATATGTGTTTCATAGTTCCTTGAAACATGTGTTCTAATTTTAATAATTTCTACTTCCAGGTGGTTTCTATGGGATTTATTAATGCTACCAGAAACACCTAGATGTTTTTAATCCAAAAGGGACATGATTTCATAAGGAAGGCGTTCATTAAGTTTGAACATTAAGACACTTAGGAACATGCATTGGTTGAGAGGATGTGAGGTCGAACTCATCACACCCTTTTGTGGGGAATTATTATCTACTCCATGAATCACTTTATAAATTTAATATATTTTCATGAATCCTTATTAATTCAAGAATTTTAATCTAAGTTTCCCTTGGAATTTACAATCACTTATTAACATGTGTAAAAATTAGAATCATTAGTATGTATTAAAGGTTCTTCATTAATGGAAATATCTGTATGTATTTGAGATTCTCCATCAATGGTATCCTCTTATATACTATTTAGAGATTCTATTAATCATAGTTATGATGATACTGGTTTTTAAGCCACTCAGGTGGGAACTATGCAATTTATTGTCATCCAAGGAGATGAAGGTTTGTTTTGATATTGGGATCATACCCATAAAATGGGTTACCTACATATCCTTGTGAAATGAATCAGAACCATCGTAGTTCGATGCTACTTAATTGGACACATAATACCTTTTATGTTCATTTGATAAGGACCTAGATGTATAGTTTAATGTCATGTGACATAGAAATCTAAGTAAAAGATTCTTAGTCAATGTTTTCTGGGGGACTAATGTCATAGTATCCTAAAGAACATGGAATGGATATGGGTTTCCAATTAAGATTAGACCCTGTTGAGAATATGGACAAGGAGAATATGGTTGAATTGAAGTGTTGGGTTTCAACCTTAATGGGGCTTCATATGTATCCCATGTGGATGGGAATAAAATCCCACGTAGTTTGATGAGTCTCATAGAATTGTATACTATTTTTAGAGAAATGAGTTTGTGCTTACATTATGAAAAGGATTCCTTGATGATTTGGGGGTTTAATTTGGGGATTATTCCTAAGGAGGATTCCTATATTAAGGTAATTAGGGTTGGATTCCTAAAGATTATATCATGTGAGCTTGGGCCCTGAGAAGGCTTTCTACGTATCTAAATTACGATGATAATCTAAATTATCTTAGTTCATTGCTTGTGGAAATGTTTTGACCATGAAAAATAATTAATCCTAGGTGAGTCATTAGCAGAGTAGGAAAAAAGAGAATTTTAAATATTCAACAAAGGAACACACACTTTTCCTCCTCTTCTGGTGGAAGAAGGTGCTCCTATGGCGGCCAGGGTAGACGGGGTCGATGTGACCCGGGAAGAGGGCGAGGTGAACGGTCATCCCTCTATTCACATAACATTTGAAAAAGTCCCAAATAAAGGAATAAGGGATTAAGGTTAGGGGTTTACACTAGGATGACTACCCTGAAATTGGTCCTGGTATAGGAGGGAGATTTTTCTTTTACTTGAATGTAAATGCATGTGTGACCCGTACCTTCCCTACCAGAGACCTGAGGTTCCAACTCTTTGAGAAGAGGGAGGTTTGGACTCAAACTCTCCTCCAAATGGGGAACTTCTCAACATTGTTCCTGTGAGAAAGGTCCATGTGACAGTGAATATACAAACCCGAATATGATACATGAAACCTAACCCCATTGTAAAAAAATTGTGGGAAACCTCCTACTATGGATATACAAACCAAAATAGTATACACACTGATGTACCTTTCCCAAGGGTTTGATAATTAAGAGGTTTTGGTGAAGGTCTCAATAGAACCCCTTTCAAAAAGGGGAGACAATGAAGAATAACCCTTTATATGAATGGATTTGAGGAGGTATTGATGGATTATAGACTAAAGAGAGTAGGTGAATCAAATAGGGGTGCCTAAGTAGGTATTGGCGTGCAAGTATGGGTTTGCATGTTTGGGCGCACAAGTAGGACTGGGCGACTTGGTATTCAATTTAGTGATAGAAAACCTGTATGGTATTACTTGGGTGAGACATAGCTCAAGCCTCCACGATTATTCACAAGTGATCCTAGAAGTGGGGCGCTAATGTTCCTATTAAATGAATAGGTGGAGAATCAGTTTTATGGATTTTAAGCACTAAAAGGACTTATGTCATATGATCCTCCTTCAATTCCTCCTCTTTAGGTGCTAAAGAACTACCTTGAATGTTTTGGAAGACTTTGGCTAAGCACTAAGGCAACCAGAGAAGAAATTGGGCTTCTGGGAAACTTTTCCATACAAATAAAGGCCCTAAGGGCCTATTTATATGAAAAAATAGAACCCTGGGTGAAAGGAGATTGGTCATGCAAGTGGGTTTCATGGAAAAATTGTGGTGCACAAGTGGATTCATGCTGGATGGGTGGATTGGCCTATGATTTTTCCTAACCGGGGTGTTTCTTTGAGGACTTCACCAAAATAATTACTTATTTCAGCTCCAGAAAAGTGGTGTATTGGTGTTTCTTAATAGGTACCTTGTAAACTTTTTGAGGACTTGTCAAAAAAAATTACTCCATGACATAGGGGTTGCGCCCCTGCACCCCTGATTGGGATCAGTGTCGGGCTATCATCTCAGCCCTTTGGGTTGATTCCTTTGATACTGTTACTGACCCCCATGAAAAATTCAGTGTCGCACTATGATCTTTTCAATCCCGATTGAAAACATTTTTCAGAGAAGTTCATGGAACACATTTCATGGTTTCAACAAATGTGTATAAATTTTAAATGCGTGAAAAAAATTTAATGGCCAAATATTTATTTTATATTAGCCTATATAATTTTATAAATTCTGGATTTCATTTAAAAATCATATTTGACATTTAAAACACAATTAATATTTTCTATAATATTTTTTTTAATAAAATATATATTATTATTTAAAAAATATTTTATATCTATTTTTTAAACTGAGTAAAATGAAATGTATTTCAAAACTAGAATTTGCGCATCCAAATTATCTGATAAGGACCACTTTATAGTTTGACATAAATAATATGATACCTTAAGTAAAAACTAGTTATTGTGATAATAGAAAAAATTCGTAAAGGTGATAATTAAATGGGTAAAGTGATTGAAACATAATAAAAACATT
The DNA here is from genome assembly GCA_963277665.1 of Viscum album. NCBI lineage: Eukaryota > Viridiplantae > Streptophyta > Magnoliopsida > Santalales > Viscaceae > Viscum > Viscum album. The sequence goes on from OY728150.1 coordinate 530,351,557, forward strand.
TCTAGATATCTATGTAAGTGGTGTGGATCGACCTTATCTCTTCTCCACGCAAGTATTTCTCAATTTTTGAGCCACATGACCTATTTAACAAGTGACAATGGAGATTAAACTACCATGTAACCAATTCCTTGAGCCAGGTTAGCCACATGACCTATTTAACAAGTTACAATGGAGACTCAACTACCATGTAACCCATTCCTTGAGCCAGGTTAGCCACATGACCACTAGCATGTCTCCCCATAAGCTAGGGGTTATCGACTAGTATTAAGTGTGTAATGGTGAAGTAGTGGGGAGACTATACCCCCATGTCAGAGTACATAGTAGGTGTAATTGCAACATACATCTACAGAAGAAAAACTAGATAGAAAGATAATGTTAATAATGGAAACATACACAGATAATAGGATAAGACTAAATAATATAACATAATCTTCATAGGTAGTGTCTAATATAAGGATTCATCTATGGAATTCTAGTACCTAAATTAACATTAAGCAGGAAACTTGAATACTAATACAAAAGTTAAAGGTATAATGAATCCAAAAGTTACTCTATAGAATCTAGATCCAAAGCCCAGTCCTCTGCTCCTATGTTTCATCTGGAGAGAAAGAATCAAAACCAAAAGAGTTATTTTTTCCCCTATCCATAACTGTTGGAAAAAAATCTGCTCGGGTGCAAAAGGAATCCAAAATAGGGTGTGAGATAAATCTCAGTAGGCCCCCAACAATGTTTTCCATTTTTAATCCTAGTATGTGATTGTATGTAAATAGTGTGCAGGAAACAACAAAAGTAAACAATGCAGAATAAATAAATAACCGTCCACTTAGGCTCCTAAAGGACACGTGGTGGGTCTACTTGCTTCAGTTCAAGTCTAGTAAGTTTGACCAAGTCACCATGCACACACACACACACACACACACACACATATATATATATATTATATATTTAGGTGTATATATATATGTATATATATGTTTTGATGGATTGAGACGTAACTCTCAAACATCCCAAACTAGGGTAGCTCTCAAAGTCTAATCCCTAGCCCAAATCCAAGAGCTCTCATGGTCTCTGGAAAATATAAAATGGAGCTCCCATAGTCTTTCCTACCTCAAGGCTCTCACGGTTCTTGGGTCCCCAGCTAGAATCTCACACAATCTCTCATGCCTCAAGGCTCTCATGGTCCTTGGGTCCACACCCATAAGGCATAACATTTACTATATATAATTTAAGTAAACCCATCTTACATCATTTATATTTAACAAGAAAAGACCTCTATGGTAACACATAACAAGGGAAAGGTATTGTCATACCTTGGAACAATTTAATTTTATATGAATTCATCATTTCGGTTTAGTCCATCCCATCCTATCCAACCTATAAAAATTTCCTCACATGGAAATTTCATTCTCAGGTATGGTGTCAAGGCTCAAGTGTCAAGTCAAATAATCCCAATCCCATTTTTTCAAAAATAATTCAATTGAGTCTAAGAACCATTTTGGAACCTTGTTCTACATCAAACACACATGGAACAGTCTTCAATTCAATTTAAAACTCATGTTATTGTTTTGAATTAAGATTTGTTCATTTTATGAAATTGTCTTAAAATGGCCAATTTGGGGTGGCACACCCATTGGGTGTCTTTATAGAGTAAGGGTGGTGTCTAAACCCCATAACAATGTTATTTTTATCCATATAAAATCATTAGGTTCCATTGTAAATGATGGAATCAACACATCAAGGGAGCACGGAAAAGAATGGCCCATGGCACGACAGAATACATATGAAATAGCCAAATCTCAAAAGGTAACCTATGTGACCACTTAAAATAGGGCCATAGATGATGCATCACTGAGTATCAAACTTATATTTAAAGCATGTTGGAGTATATATGAGTTTCCATCAAACATACTGAAAATATATTGAATGAGCCTACATCTAAATAGCACAACAGATGGAAAGATTTAGTGAGGAAAGAGGATTATGCAAGGTTAGCCTTTCCATGGTCTATCCAACACCACTGATGGACTAAATAATGGACACCAGATAGATTAGTATCAATAGATTGAAGAAGGATGTGCCTTGATAGATCATGGAGGTTGGTTCCTGGGTTCTGTCTGCAGGTGGGAGGAGAAAATATTGAAATTATATCATAAATAAGGGAGAAAAATTGATCATTTTTCCCTAAAAATAACGTCACACGGTTTTAGTACAAAGTTCGGCCAAACCATGCATGTATCATGTATAGCTCACTACTTCACTGGGCACATCACATGACCTCTACACATTTTCTCACAAACTATGCATAGACCATGTAGGTGGGAATTGAAACCATCTGCAACCGGTCGCACGGTAATGCACCTGGGTTGCATGGTTGTAGAAAAATTGTTTTCCCTAGCCTACATCCCCCTTTTTGGAGCCCTAGGATCTAGATGAGCCTCGAATGCTCCCATGAACTCATTATATTGATTGGAAGACTTCATTACAACAATTTAGTCATTCAAAAAGGTAAACTAATGATTCATACCTTTGTCAAAGTGTCGGGTCGTTACAATCACCCCTTCTTATAGAAACTCATCCCTAAGTTGTAATTATGAGTGTAAATAGTTACGGTTAGAAAACATTTTTGACCATTGCGATCGTACAATAGTTTCTCGCTCCCAAGTCTCATCCTATACCCGACCATGCTTCCATAGAAACCGTACAAGAGGGACATGCATATCTCCGAGTTTCATCATGATTCAATCAATAATTCAGATTGGATACCCCTCAAAGGACACATCCAGATCTATATCAAACTCATCAGGCTAGAAGATATAAGATTGATCAGGATAATACCAATTAATCGGATATACATGAAAGATATTGGGTATTGATCGGTATCTCTGTGGAAGTTCTAGCTGTTAATCCACTAGTCTGATCTGCTTGACAACTTCAAAGTATCTGATGAACATCAGTGATAGCTTACCCACCTTCTGTATACACCTATGGAACAACCTAGGTGAGACCTTTAATAAAACCATGTCTTCTACCTCAAACTCAAGAGGTCATCAACATCTATTTGCATAAGACTTCTGTCTAGACTAATCTATCAACATAGGCTTCCTGATATCTTGGACCTACTTTGAAGTCTCCTATACATGAAAAGGCCCAATCACATCTACTTACCCTTCCTCTAACCAGTAGAGAGGTGAGCGACAAGGCCTACCATACAAGGATTTATAGTGATCCATATCAATGGTAGCCTATAAGTTATTATAATAAAAAAAATCAGCATGGGGAATGTGTTTCTCCTAGAAACCCCCAATGTTGAGAATGCACACATAGAGAATATCCTCAAGCACCTGAATTGTATGCTCTATTTTTCCATTCGTCTAAGGGTGATAGGCCATGTTCAAAATTACATGCATACCCAAGTAATTTTGCAACCTATTCTAGAATTGTGATGTGAAGTTGAAATCTATATCAGAAATAATCGAACGAGGTTCCCCATGAAGACCTACCACCTTTTTGATGTATAGTCTTCCCTACTCATCTACAGAAAAGGTCTCTCACATAGGTAAGAAGTGTGCAACCTCCATCAAACAATCAACAACATCCAAAAATAAGTCATTTACATGAGGTGACCTAGGTAAAAAAAGTCATGATATCCATAGAAACATCATCCCATTTCTACTCAGGAATGGTCAACGATGATAGAAGCACTATTGGATGCTGATATTCTTCCTTCACCTACTGACAGGTGGAATGTCGAGTGATGAAACTGGCTCTATAACATTTCATGTTGGGAAAACAATATTGATGTTTTATATTTCGATACATTTTGGTGACACCATGGTTAATTGATCATGTTGAGGCATAGGAATCCATAATTATCTCTTCTATAGTGTCTTATAGGACTCGTACACACCCATTGAACAAAACAGTGTCATTTCTATTAACTTCCCAACCATAATATGTATCGCTATCTGAGGCACTCTCCCAGAGGACAAGGTGTTTAGGTTAAGATATATTTCTCAACCATATTTGTTCAATAAGATTAGATTTCACCACTAAGGATGAGAGAATAGTCTGACCATGGTCCTCTTAAACATTAATGTACATATCCAAGAAAAAGGCCATAATCTTCCATTTCTCCCTGGACTCTTGAATTGCCAGTGTCTGAGACTTTCATCTTGGAGAATTGAATACAAAATTCTCTTTATCTGGACTATAGGAAAGTTCAAAATCAAAATATTTTAGGTACTCAACCCCCCATACGTTGTCTCATATTCAGATCCTGTTGAGTGAAGATGTATTTGAGGCTCTTATGGGCTGTGGACTCCACACAATGCTCTCCCAAGAGGTATTGTCTCCAAAAGCACAAGGCATGAAAAATAGTAGTGAGATCGATTTCATGTGTTGGGTAATTATACTCATGAGGCGTCACCTGATAAGAACCATATGCAACAAATCACTCATCCTATATTAGAATGACTCCAAGATCGAAACCTGATACGTCACAATAGACTGTATAATCCCTACCTGGCTCTGGGATATCTGGTACCAACACTGAAGTAAGTCTACCCTTCAACTCCTGAAAGGATTCATTGCAAGATTCCACCCATTCAAATTTCACACACTTCTCCATCAATCCTGTAAGAAGCACCAAAAAGACATGATAAATCCTTAATGAAGAATCTATAGTATCTGAAAAGTCCCAAGAAACTCTGAAAATAAAATATGTTCTTGTGATGCTCCAAATAAACTATAGCTCTTACTTTCTCGGGTTCAACTAAAATTCATGATTTTGAGATGATATGACCTAGGTAGTGAACTTTATCCATCCAGAATTTGAATTCATTAAACTTAGAATAGAGATAATGTTCTCTCATTGTACATAAAAAATCAAAATATGTGTTGCATGATTCTATCTGGAGAGTGACTACACTAAGATATTATCAACGAAAACTACCAAAAATAAATCTAGATATGGATGGAAGACCTCGTTCATAAGATCCATTTAGACCACAGGTGTGTTTGTGAGTCCAAATGACATAACCAAGTACTTATAGAGACTATACCTACTATTAAAAGTTGTATAATTTATGTTCGAGGTCCTGACATGCACCTGATGAAAGCCCAAGATCAGATCTATCATTGAAAACACCTTCTCTCTTTGAAGCTAATCAAAGAGGTCATCTATTATTGGAAATGGATACCAGTTCATGATAGTCAGCTGATTCAACTGACATTAATCCATGAAAAGCCTACGGGTATCATCTAACTTCTTGAAAAATAGGATTGGCAAACCCCAAGGAGAAGTTTTGAGGTGCATGAAACCATTCGCCTCCTGATTATTTAATTGAGTCTTGACATCCAGAAGCGCTTTAGGTGCCATAATATAAGGAGGAATATTCATATATGCTGCTTATGGAACTGGAACAACAGTAAACTCTATTTCTCACACCGGAGGTAGACCATAAATTTTTTTAGGAAAACATCATTGAAACGCTACACTATCAAAGGGAAGATAATGGGTTTAAACCCCTAGTCATCAAGGAAAATACTGGAAACTTGTTTAATAACACTGCCAAGCCTTTACGTCTCAGGCCCTTATTGTGTTTCACTGAAATCCTATTCTCCCTTATGCATGTGTGTAACACCCTATCCATAAGTAAACACTGCCTTCCGATGATAGCAGTCAACGTAGAATTTCTAGGTATCTAACCAGCCCATCACAATGATTACACCATAACCTATCATATTGAGAACATATAGGTTCCATTTGAAAAGGTAACTATCTATATCAAAGAGAAATTTCCAACAATATTGATCACCCTATGAATGAATAACTAAGAGTTTATCTAGAATCATGACACTGTAAAATACCTCAACATCAAGGTCGAAACTCTTTGTGAATTCCTCGTATATGAATGAGTGAGACAAACCTACATAAAACAAATCAGACACTAATGTGGAGGGTAATATAATAGTACCTCAAATAGTAGATGGGTTGGTGCTCTGTTCATGTGATATAGGATGGATTGCATGTAACTGGCTTGTACCGCGACCTAGAGTCCCTACATGACTACACTGAGTAGGCCCGCTTTGCTGGCACTGAGAGTCATCGGTATGGTTACCTCTTCCTAAACATCCACCATGGACTGATTGGCCAATGGTATTATAGTTTCCTAACTTTCATGGTCTTTCCAACCCCACTCCTGGTCTAGGAGTATGTTCAAATCCATGTTTACTAGGCATTATCTTAAATGTTCTGCAGAAATGCTGAATATGTCCCATCCTGCCATTGACTCTGTACTCTACTGGATATTGTGGACATTGCTCTTTATAGTGACCTATCTTTCTTCACTAGTGATAGTAAATAGAGCTATCAGTGGAGGGATCCTAACTATAGCATACTCTATGAGAAAACTCAAAGTGTTGTTTCCTCCCATAAGTAGATCCACTGAATGCTTTAGGTTCCAAACCACCCTAGATCGTACTATCTTCCCCTCTCAGATTACGTTCTGTAATCAGGGCCTTGTTGATGATTTCAGAAATATTTTTCACCCTGAACCCTTTGTCATGAGACTGTATGGCATCACACATCCCAACCACAAATCAACTAGTAGCCATTAGATCATTAGTAGCTGAAGAAGGAGTGAAATATTTTAGATTAGTAAAAAGGGATGAATAATACATAATTGACATGGTCCCCTGCTACAGATTCATAAACACTCTAGCTCGTTTAGCCCTTAGTTTCGTGGGAATGATGTAATAATAGAAGACAGTCTGTAAGTCATCTCAAACCATCTCTTTGTGAGGTGCTGGATGTGTCAAGACATCCCAACACCTCTTGGTTAAATCACATTATAGGTAAGCAGATAGCTTGACTCTCTACTCTAGAGGTGTCTCTAGGTTCTCAAATATTGACAGGATCACCACGATCTATGATTCCAAAGCCAGCGGTCCTCCATCCCCTGAGAAAGTAAGAGCATGCTGCTTCTGGAACTCATCTTCCAACTCTTCCATGCTTGGGGTAGTTCTCACTCCACTTGGCATATTCTGCATGATATGCAAGAATCCTTCTCAAAACTAGGTATTAGTGCCCAATTTAGTTATAGGAGGGGAAACCATAGGTGGTTCAGCTGGAAGAACAACTAGTTGCTCAATGATTTCCAACTCAAGAACATGATTGTCACCTCCATCAGGGTGCTCGACTCGAGGACGTCATGGAAGCAAGATGCCATAATGCCAAAGAGTGTCTCAGAAAAACTTTAATCATTTTAGAGGATTTCAATCAAGAAAATAAGCCATGTACTACATTCTTCCTATAAGAATGAAAAAACCACTCTTTCTACTTCATAATCCAGGACTAGATGTTAGAATATACCATAACAGGCCTTAAGAATGAAGAACACCCACTACCCACTACTAAGGTCGAGTTCGGGTCAAGTTTCTAAGTTAGTCTTGTGTAAAAAAGATGTTCTCAATTTATAAGTCATTTCAAAAAGATGAATCCAATGATCTATCATTTTCTGGTCTATAAGGTCCCATACACCTTATGAGTCAAAATATGACACTCACTTGGACATCATTTTCATTTAAATAATGCATATCCGTCGGATTATATCACTCCTCAAATGGTTGAGGTAGTTTGAATTCCATTTTCTAATCAATTAGGTCACATACACCTTATGAATAAAATAGTGGAACCCCCTAAACTCACACTATAGAACGACCTAAATCCTATAGAAAATTGTCAGTACAATTACATATATTTAAAACAAGGCACAACAATATGAAACAATAATTTCTTTCTAGAAATTTAAACGTGAAATGGAAAAATTCATGGAATATTCATATTGTGCTTATTGTGATGCATGTTCTATATATAACACTAATCTCATCAGGTCTAGAAATGAAATCACCTTTCCAATATCCTCAAAATCAATGTCATCACAATACATGTAAAGTACCCAATAGTGAAATGATATCAACGGTAATAGAAAAATCAATAACAACAATACTTCAAGGAACTTGGTCTCTACCCCTTACATGGGTTCACGACACCCAAGAATGGCTTGTGACCAAGTCCCAGGCATTTCGAATCATTAATCTATTATCTCCAAATAGTAAATCAGGAAAGGAAAATCACTTTGATACCAATTTTTAACTTCCCAGACATGGATTTAATGTAATTAGTACCCCAATCCCTATTGGTCACATTACCCCCAACGTGTTTCCCCATAATCCAGGCGTGGTCGACTAGAAGTGGTGGTGTAATAGTGAAAAAATGGGGAGACTATACCCCCTTGTTAAAGTATACATTTTCAATAACATCAAAATATAGTAACGGAAGAAAAATCAAACAAAAAAGATAATCTAAACAGGGGAAAAATACACAGTTAACAGTGGAAGAATGTATAATATAACAAAATCCTCATAGGTAGTGTTTGATACAAGGATACATGCATGGAATGCTAGTACCAAAGGGAACAGTAATAAGTAATTAGGCATACTAATACAAAATAAAAAATTAGAATGAATCCAAAAGCTACTCCATAGCATCTCAAGCCTAAGCCCGACCCTCTGCTCTTAATATTTATCTAGATAGAATGAATCAACATCCAGAAGAGTGATGCTTTCCCCTATCCATACCTCTATGAAAACAATCTTTTTCAGTTCCAAAGTCATCCTGAATAAAGGGTGAGATAAATCTCAGTAGGACACCACCAATGGTGTCATTTTTTAATCTAAGTAGGGGTCCATAAGTAACCAATGTGCATGTAAAATAATACATAAACAATTTAGAATTAATAAATAACCTCTTTCACGGGTTCTTAAAGGACACATGGAGGGTCTACCTACATTATCTCATGGATTGTGAGTCTAACTAAGTCACCATATATATATATATATATTATAGATAGGTATATAAACATATATATATATATATATATATATATATATATATATCTCTGTGTGTGTGCGTGTGTGTGTGTCTTTGGATGGATTGACACATATCTCTCATACATCCAATATCAGGGTAGCACTCACAGTCCTCCCTACCTCAAGGCTCTGATGGTCCTTGGGGGTCTATATCTAGAGGCTCAAATGGTCTTGCATACCTCAAGTCTCTCACGATCATTGGGTAAACACCCATAATGCATAACATTTACATTATATAATTCAAGGCAAACTTCTTACATCATTTCTAATAACAAGAAAAAAACATTTAAGGTAACACATAACAATGGCAAGGTAAATTAATACCTTGTAACCATTTCATTTTTATCAATTCATCATTTAGGTTTAGTCCATATCATCCTATCCAACCTATACAAATTACCTCACAAGGAAATTTTAATCAAAGGCAAGGCGTCAAGGCTCAAGTGTCAAGTAAAATACTCACATAACCATTTGTTAAAAAATAATTCAGTTGGGGATAAGAACCATTGAGGAACCTTGTTATACATCAAAAACATGTGAAAAAATGGTCATCTAAATTTAAAAATCATGCATGGAGTTATAAATAATATTTGGTTATTTTGTGAAATTGGCCTAAAATGCCCAATTTGGGTTGACACATGCCTTGGGTGTAATTCTAGTGTAAATGTGATGTATAAACCCCATAACAAGATTATATTCATCCATATCAAAATATTAGGGCCTATTGGACATGAAATAATCAACACATCAAGGGAGAACAGAAAACTCCATCCCATGGCACAATGAAATAAATATGAAATGGCCAGATCTCAAATGGAAAACTATGTGACCATATACCTTACGGCTGTAGAAGATACCTCTCTGAGTATCCACCTAAAATTCAGAGAAGTTTGGGGTATATATGATTTTATATAAAATTCCCTAAAAATTTGTTGAATGATCCTGTATATAAATAGCACAAAAAATGGAAATGCTAACAGAATAAAGAGGAGTATGCAAGGGTAGCCTTACCTTGGCCTATCCAACACCACCGATAGATAGAAGGTTGAACACTAGCTAGAGGAGTAGCAAGATATTGAAGGATTATATCGATTAAAATATCAAGGAGGCTGGTTCGTGGGTTCTTTCTATAGGTTGTAGGAGAAAAGATCAAAATTATATCTTAATGAATGGATGGAAACAATGGTCATTTTCCCTAAAAACTGGCTCAAACGGTTTCTATGCATGGTTTTTCCAAAATGTGTGCACAATGTACGTTGATCACAACTTCCCTAGGCACACTGAACAACCTATGAATATGGTTTCACTAACTGTGGGAAGACTGGGCATATGGGCTCTACAACCATCTGCAACTAGCTGCATCATCGTGTTCTTGGGTCTCACTATTACAGACAAACCGTGCGGCCTAACATGCTTTCTGCTTTTCATAGTGTCGGGATATGGAGGAGCCCTAAACACTCCCATGAACTACATAACTTTATTATAAGACTTCACTAGGTCCATTTAATACATTCAAAAAAACTATCTATACATATCTTGGTCAAATATTTTGGTTGTTACATAACATGTTCTCCCTTTATATTAAGCTGACTAATTTACAAAAAAAATCATTCTCACAACTCAGAAATGGATCCCATAACCATCACCTCAATGAACTCATTAAAAGTATGTTTCCTCATAAAACCCTAACTTTTGTCCTTACCTTATAATAATAGATCACCAAATTGATCTTCTTTTCACAATATATTAGCTTATTCCAACATTTTCCAAGGTGTCTTCCATGGATATCTCAAAGTGCTCAACAGGTGTAATTATTTTGACTTCACTTATTCATTTCCATTATACATTTCAATTGTAATTGTAAAATAACAATTTAATAACATTATTATTACTTCTTTAATTTTTTTATGCTAATGTAGTAATAATTAATCACCTTTTCACTTTTCTTTTATGAAAAATGAAAGCATTATTCACTCGTTATGAAAACTGCTACCTCCATGGTGAAACATGTCTCATTTTCCTTATCCAAAATAAATGGGTGGTAGATAAATTGATTTTTTTAGATTATTATTAAAATTATATACATTTTTACATTTAATAAAAATAAAAATTTTTGTATTTCTCCAGTTCTATTGAGAATGAAATCATCAACTGTGCGTACAAATGGACTACTGCCAACATAAAACAATTTATTTCTATTTTACATCTCCTCATAGTCTTACATGGATTGTTATTAACATGAAATTAAATGATAAATATTATTTTTATTATACCATTATGGTTTTATTGGACCAAATTTTGAAACTATTTATGATATGATCAACAAACAATTATCTTTAATTCAATCATTTAAAATAAGGAAACCTAGTGGAAAATGATATCTTCTTTTTATCTAATGGATTTATATAAATTGTTTTTTATTTATTATTATTTTAATTATCATATATAATTCTAGTATGAAAAAAATAAGATCATTTTTCTCTTGATGTAATTATATTACAACTAAACCACCTCATAGTCATCCATTAATCATGATGGGTTCATGTTTTGTTCAGTTTAACAACCTACTTGAACAATACTATGAATTTATATGATGAATGACTATGATAACATATTCAATAGTATAATATAGTATTATTATATAAATAATGTTTTTTTTGTTTTTTTGTTATATCAACATAAAAGTCATTAATTAAAAATCACCTTTCATTCATTACAAATCACCAAAACATGATCATTGATAATTTCTTCTTTATGGTATATTACGAAACTACCATGGAATAAAACGATATATTTATAAAATATCATGGAACATATATTATAGAATCATATATGTTATAATAATTATATAATTTTTGAAGGTAATAGAGACAAATACCAATTTAATGAAGCCAGTTCAATGTGATAAAGATTAATTATACCAGGTGTTGAAAATAGGTAAAAAATAACTAATATTTATATGTATATAATGATTGTATTAGAAGAGTATGTTAGGATTTCCTTGAAATGTAAGTTATAGTTTTATTAATCACTACTTACAGGCAGTTTCTATTGGATTTATTCATAGAACTGGAAACACCCAACAGTTATTTATCCAAAAGGGACATGCTTTCCAAAGGCCGGCTTTCGTTAAATTTGAACATTACGATACTTAAGAACGTGCATTGGTCAAGAGGATGGGAGTTCGAACTCATCACTCTCTTTTAGGGGGAATTATTGTCTCCTATAGGACTTTCTTTATAAAATTAAGATATTTTTGGGAATCCTTATTAATTTACAATGTATAACATAATTTTCCATTGGAATTTCCAATCACATATTAACATGTATGAAATTTAGAATCATTCATATGTATTCGATGTTCTTCATTAATTGATATATCCATATGTATTTGAGATTCTCCATCAATGGTATCCTATCATATACTATTTAGAGATTATTTTAATCATCACTATGATGATACTAGTTTTTTTAATCCACTCAGTGGGGAACTCTAAAATTTATTGTCATCCTGGGAGATGAAGGTTTGTTTTGATATTGGGATCATACCCACAAAATAGGATACCTACGTATCCATGTAAATGGAATCAGAACCCTTGTAGTTTGGTTCTGCTTAATGGGACACATCACTCCATTTAAGGTCATTTGATAAGGACATAATCATATAGTTTAATGTCATGTGGTAAGAAAATATAAGAGAAAGGTTCTTAGTAAATGTTTGGTGTGGGACTTATGCTTAAGTAGCCCAAGGAACATGGAAAAGATATGGGTTTCCAAATAATATTATACCCGGTTGGGAATATTGCCCAATGTGAACAGGTTGGATTTGAAGTGTTGGGTTTGAACCTCAAGGAGGCTTCCTACGTATCCCATGTGGATGGGAATCAATTCCCATATAGTTTGATAAGTCTCATAGGAGAGTATAGTCCTTTGAGAGAAATGATTTTAGACTTATTTCTTTAAAAGGATGCCTTTGTGATTTGGGGGTTTAATTTGGGGCTTACTCTTAGGGAAGATTCCTAGATTAAGGGAATTAGGGTTGGAATCTTTAAGAATATATCTAATGATCTCGTGCCCTGAGAAGGCTTCCTACGTATCTTGGTTTAAACAAGAATTAGAGTTCTTGTTGTTCAAGTGGTGTAGTTAAAATGTTGTGATCATTACAAATATCTAAGACTCCATGAGTCGTGCTCAGTGTGAGAAATTAAAGGATGTAAAATATAAAACAAAGGCATCCACACTTTTCCTCCTCTGCTAATAGAATAGGGATCTACTACGGTGCCGAGGGTGGATGAGGTCGAGTTGACCTAAGAAGAGGGTGAGGCGACCAACAATCCTTCTGTTCTCTTAACATTTGACAAGGTTCCAATGTAAGGAAGGAGTGAAGGTGAAGGAACTAGAGTGGAGAAAGACTGAAACCGCTTACTTGAAAGGTTAGGGGCTTACACTAGGATGGCTTCACTAGTGGATCTTGGTAGGGGAGAGTGACTTATCATTTTCATGCATGGAAAAACAAGCGTGAACTGTACCTTCCCTACCAGAGACCTGAGGTTTCGGATCATAGAGATGAAAAGGGGAGGACAGATCCCAAACCCTAATCCTTCAAATTGGGAACTTCCCAACACCATTCTTGGGAGAAATTTCAATGTGACTATGGATATAAAAACCCATAAGCACACCATCAATCCTAATCACAATGTGAAACAAATGTGGGAAACCTCTGACTATGGATATACAAACCCGAATGGGAGACATGCTGATGTGCCTTTCCCAGATGTATGATAAGTCATGAGGTTTTGGTGGATGCTTCAACATAGTCCATTTCATATAAGGAAAACAAGGAAGGATATACCCTACCATGAGTGGCCTTAAACAGGGTACCTAAACTGATATATAGGCCATATAAACAACTCTACCTCTTAGGTATGCAGTGTATCTGTACTGCATAGGTGTTCCACATACGCATTTATGATGACTAAAAAGTTCCACATATAGGGGAACTAAGCCTACAAAGCATCAAATTGTGAGATAATTTATAACCATTATTATCCCATCTAATTATCTCTTCTCTCATGTTTTTAGAGAGCTACTTGAGACAATTGGAGGGATCTAGGTGGAAAAGCTATGCAATGGGAGATTCAGGAAGTCCATCAACTCTTTAAGCCCTGAAATGGGGAGCCCAAGGGTCCTATTTCTAGGCATGGAGGGCACCTGGTTAAAGAGAATTCTTCTATTAAGGTCCTCTGTTTTGGTCCTCCATGTAGGTCCACTGTATAGGGGTATAGGAAGTATAATGCCACGCATGTATGCTGCATAGGTCTGTCGCGTAGGTCATCCATGTAGGTCTATTGAGGATTTGGATTTTCTTTATATTATTTGAACCTTGTCTTGGTATTCTAAAATATCCATGCCTATCTTCATAGTAATTTTGTATTCTTATGTAGTGTCATAAAAATATCCCCCCCATGATTGGATCCGATTAGAAAGAGGGTCGAGTACTGAGGTAAACTTGTGGGGAAAATATTATGGATTAATTGCGGAACCACATTGGTTTATCATGGAACTACTTTGCGTAGTTATGTCTTATAGATTTTTAATGTAGGTATGTCGCGAAAATCCATGGATGGCTATAAATAGGTATGATCCTTTACAATTTTCATCCTCCGCGCTTCCAAATTTTTCATCTCTTGTTGTGTAGCTCTTTTATCCAGCCTCGACGCATTGTTCTCTCATGTAGTCTCCTAGAAACTTTCTCAAGGTGAAACTACTATATTGATGGAGCTATGTAGAAGGAATTCGTCGAAGGAGTTCTACTAGGAACCTTGTCAAACGTCCTACATGACAGACCTCATCGAAGGAACTATGTAAAGAGTTTCTTTTACCTAATTTTCAATTAACATTAAGTTGATAGTTGATTTATTTTTATGTCATAATTCCAAAATAATAGGCGGAATTCAGTAATTCTTTTATAAGAAATGGATCATTTGATAACCTCTACTGAAGAAACTAAGGCTCATCAAAATGATATGATAAAGATCATCAGACTAGATTATTATGACATTGTGGAAAGTACTCTTCCTTGAATATGGAAAGTATTAATTCTGTATCAATTTGAATACCCACAAAGTCTGTACCTAATCCTGTAAGGGCATTAGCTTTTACAAGATTCCCACATTCCATCTATTAAGAAATACTTCCCAAATAATTTTTTTCTTCAATACGCCAATTTTCACTACATGAATATTACCGCGAGGGGTATGTCAGTTTATAAGGGAACAGTCCCTATTGGTTTCATCCTACATCATAGTGGTTGTAATCGTGATTTGAAAGATCATGTTGTAGATCCAATGCCACATTGCTATGATTCAACATTTTCAGCTTCTCAAACAGATCAGTCTAATGGTTTGATGGAAGACTGGGATCTTTGTTCTGGAGGAGATGTGAAACTTGAATGGATATGGGAATTTTGGGTGCGCCAAACTTGTTTAAAATTCAGGAAAGAGCTATCAGATGTTAATATTTATGAATCTATCTTGATGGGACAAACCAATGTTTAAAAAAATGATCTCAGTCCTGAATTGTTGAGCCAATGGATTCTGTAAATGAATTCTTCCCATTTTATGCATGGTGAAGTTGGAATTAGTTTGTATGATATCTACCAAATAGATGGGGTTCCCATTCTCGGGGAAATGTATGAAGAGTTTTTTATGATGGTTACAACATGGTGTGATGTTACCATAACACCACTTTTGGCTCATGAAATATTCAAAATAGCAATGAAATTACCCAAGGATAAGAAAGATTTTCATGCCAAATTGTGGAAGGAAGCCTTTTCAGAGCCAACAATAGAGAAAGGTCCCACCTATGGACATCCTACTATTTGTCCTTCTACAGATAACTGGGGTAGTTCATGCACATATTGGCATACATTGGATATAGGCGTCTATAAGAACTGTGGAAATAAAGTCAATACTTATATTAATTAAAATATATGCTTTTCCACCTTCATTTAAAATTGGATAAGCATTTACTTGTTTCTAGTTTGTGACTCCTGAGGAAGTGTAAGGACATATAATATTTTCATTGAATATAAATTGGTATATGGGAATTATATTGGGTTAGAAACTCTTATATTAGAAAGAATTTTTTATTCTTTGCTGCATTTATACAATGGGTAGGATCCATTTAGAATTATAGGGCCATTCTAAGTGTTTTGGGGATTCATTGAGGCACAATTTTATTTATACTTAGTGTTTAATTCAATCAGATTCCCCAATGGTTGATTCACTCCATTTCATTATAATGTTTGTACTATTAAGCCTCAGAATTTAAGACCTGATGTAGTGCTAAAGTAATTTAATGTCTTAAGAAAATTCACCTTCTTTCCTTTTGATAACCCGCCATATAGAACATTTATTGATGATTTTAATGAAGAAAATTAAGATTTGAGGTCTTATATGATAGTATTCAGGGATAGTGTGTTATCGACTAGAATTGATGTTGAAATTATCTGTGAGGCTTATTTACTATATAGGTTTTCTCGTCGGTTCAGATGTCTTCAAAAATCAAACACTTTTCCACCCATGAATGTTAGACATGAGAAATACCCAATGATAGCGAGATAATTGTGGATTCTAATGGCTTTAGAGACATCCACATTTTATATTAAGTAACCTTCATCAGATTCATCAATCACATTGGAAGTGAGATATATCAAATCTTGGGCTTCTACATATCCTCAAGGATCATTGAAAAAATGATTATATCAAGTGGTATCTACAACAAATCATGTGCATGGAAATTGTGGAAAGAAGTCCAAGGCCAAAGGTGGTGAATAAGGTTCGTAGGTTTCATACCCTTTGAAACATCTTTTCATGAGGTATAGCATGAAGACTAGGGATAGAGAAGCAATGCTGCTGACATCAAGGTGATCTAACCACCACCATCATAATGAGATTCATATTCCATCTGTTGAACCTTCTGAAGAAGAAGGGAGGCCTGAAGACACTCACTAGTTAGAAGATATTGAATATCCTCTGCAACCAATCATATTGAGATTGAGTTATGTGCCACCTCCTTCCATTCACCATTGAGAGAGCATGCCCCGAGAAATTAGGGATGCATTTTCATTCCTCAAACATTGAATTTGAATACCAAATGTGGGTGACATTAAGGCACCTTCTGATTAAAATCAGGATAATAACCTGGCCAAAGTACAGGAATATATTATGGATCCGAAGGAGTTTATATATGCAACCGGTGAAAAAATACCAGCCTCTTATTATGTAATTAGGAATACATAACGGGGTAATTATTGACCCTGAGGAGGAATGGGATACTTATGTTAATAATGAGAATGTATTTTCCATTTATTTTTCCTCAATTCTTATTTACCATTCATCATCATTAATCTTGATGAAAATCATTTTTGAAGCATGAATGCGTGGAAGGAAACTCTGAACTGGTTCATGGATCACCATGGTATGGGCCTATATGTTCTCCCATCGACACATCGAATGATCCTCCCATGTCTCCAGAACGTTCTCTAGGAGAGAGAATCATGACTGGGGTAATAGAGACATATAAGACTCATCCATTACCTCAAGTTTCTCCTACCAAGAGGAGTGTTTTAATTTCTCCTCAATCTTATAAAAAGAAACCCAAAAGAGAGAGGATATTATTCTGAAGTGTTTTCATATGTAGTATGTATTTATTATATCCTCAGGAAATTATTATTTTCTCGATACACTCAGGTAATCACATTTATCCTCTTTCAGGATCTGTATCTCTCCCCTCTCTCAAGGGACTAAGAGATTAATCTTCATGACCATAGAAGGAAACCCTAGGAGAAACCCAGGTTCATGTTGATAGATCGGCAACCTTAATAGATAAAACATAACAGGATTCAGCTATACCAACTCATGGCTTAATTGATAGAGATAAATTTCATAGTAAGATCAAATAAATTTTTCTTGAATATTAAATTCTTTTCTAATATTCTTCATTTTAACATATCTTAGATTAGTTTTCTTTTCCAATGGATCCTACAATAATCAATACTGAAATTCATATTACATCGGGAGGAAGGAATGAAGATCCATGGCAACCTAAAGTAAATATTTATGTTGACTCAAACCATAAAATATCTAATGATGTTGTACCGATTAAATAACAAACGAGATACAATGTCAACAGAGCCAATTTGGGAATCAACCAACATTTGTTTTATACCATAAATTCTAAGAATGCTATAACATTCCAAGCCACATACACTGAAATGATGGAATCCCTTAATCCAAATATTGATATTCTAGGTTCCATCAAGGATATTGTGGATTTTCATGAGGAATTTCAAGGACATATTTCATTATTCATTCATTTTCCATACACAATTCTTCTTATTTTACTTTATACTTCACATAAAAGTTTACCTTTTGTAGCTTTTTCTGTAAAAATGTTGCAAAGTCACTTCAGGAACGGGGAATTCCTCAATATACCTATTCTACTAATGATGGAGAAATACTTACTGAGGACCCCTCATTGAGAGATGTTCCAGAGTCTTCAACTATGAGAAATGGGGAAACTTAGGAGAATAACACTTCTCAAGAAGCATCTTCCAAAATTGATGAAGCTGAGAATACTGGGGATGAATCCAATCAAGTGATCGACTTATTATTGGGTAAATGTTATCAGTTTTCTGGATCATACTTTGTTTCTTCCATTTTTTCAAAAGTTTAAAATGATCATCATTTATCATTTAGGGTTATCAGCTCCCACAGTTAAATCAAAAGGTGGAGCTACTAAATTGGCTTAGGCATCAGCATAAAGTGAAACTTCTACTATTCCAAGAGAAGCAGAACATGGTATCTATTTATGTGTTCTGTTTCCATAGTAAATCTTACCCAATGGTAGTGACTCATATTCAAATGTAGATATGCAATATGCTCTTGGGAAGGAACGTAAGAAGACATTGGGACATATACGGATAATAATTGCTGAGAATCCTTTGGATGAGCTAATATCCCATTTTTCAAACTCCCAGCCTTATTCTACATATTTGGATTTAGTGGATTTAATTATCAACCTATCTATGATGCGATGAAAGAGATCATTCACCGACAGAAGAAGGAACCTAAGCTATGGAAATATTTTAAAAATGTTAAATGGCTTATTAATATTGAAAGCTTCTAAGCTACAGTATCTGAGGTAGAGGAAAATCATTACAATAATTCAATCAAAATCAACCAAAAGATTAATGAATCCATGAAGGAGTTGTTATATCTTCAACAAAAACTAGATGTTTTTTATAACAAACTCAATCAATTGAACCAAACACTGGGAAAAACCCAATTAGAGGGGATAATCACTATTTCAACTATTATGGAAGAACTTCTTCAAGTAGAGGAGGCTGGAGTTTCTCAATTATCTCAACTTCAACAGGCGGTTGATAGGGCTCATGAGTCCATTCAACAAATGAGGATTCATTTTGAGGGTTTCTTTTAAAACATGATAGAGAGGCTCCATTTTATGTATGTCCCTCTAATTTCAAATGAATGAAATAAATTTTGTATTCAATCATATATGTCTTCATTATTTTTTAATTTCAATATTAAAGGTAATGATGATGATGGGGATTTTTTTAAACATTAAACCTTCTTGTTAGATAATCATGCTTATAATGACAAGAATGGGGGTGCTCATAATTTTCTAATTAACCTGATGGGCCTAATGAGCGTAGTTTTATTTTTACTAGGGATATATGTAAATCCCCACAAACATTGTATCTTTTAACTTTCTGTTTCTCAATATTACCGAAATCGTACAAATGTACATTCAGTGAGCTGGGACTTGAAGTTTTTTTCCAAGTACCCTTTATGAGTTCCCAATCTTGTGAATACCATGTCTCTTGTTGTTGGCATTTTTGAGTCAGGTTGTTGGAAAATAAAGGACTAGTGTTTAAGGTTAAACAACTTTGACCATAAATTTTGAAATTAGATCCCAAACAAAACTCAGTGACTAAGAATTGCTCTAATATTCTTTAAATATTTCAAAGGTGAATCATGATTCATGCATTTTATGATCACCAAATCTAAAAAAATTTATAAATATAAAGTAATTTTCTTTAAAGAACGAATTTACCATTATTTGAAAAACCCGTTATGAGGGCTATATTATGTTGGGCCAATTGGGGCATATGCTGCATATCCAAATAGTGGCATCTTTTGACTGAAAAGCCTATTATGTGAGAATATTTTATTACAAGGCCTTTGGGGAACATACTGGATATTCATGAAAAATAGTTATTAGGAATTTAACATTTTACTGTTGATAGACATTGGAAAAAAAATCTGGGTGACTCAATACCACAGTGTGTGGCTTTTCCAAGGAAATGGATTTTGAGAATAAAGGGTTATCTAAGCCAAAATATGTCATGAATAGGAAAAACAACTTCTTCCAAAAAAATTCTGTATGAGGAATGGTTAAAATTTATCAGAAAGGAGAATTTAGGATATCATGTCATGTAGTTTTAAGTCATGTAGTGAAGACATTGTATTGTGTGGTTTTAATTCATGCAGTGGGGACATTGTAATATGTATTTTTAAGTCATGTAATGAGGACATTATACTATGGAATCATAAGTCAGGCAGTGAGGACATTGTACTGTGCAGTTTTAAGTCATGCCGTGAGGACATTATACTATTCAGTTTTAAGTCATACAGTGAGGAAATTGTTCAATGTAGTTTTAAGTCATGCAGTGAGGACATTATATTGTGCTGTTTTAATTCATGGATTGAGGACATTGTACTATTTAGTTTTAATTCATGCAGTGAGGACATTGTACTGTGAAGTTTTAATTCATGTAGTTAGAACATTTTACTATGTAGTTTTATGTCATGCAGTGTGGACATTGTACTGTTTAGTTTTAAGTCATGCAGTGAGGACATTGTACTATGTAGTTTTAAGTCATGAAGTGAGGACATTGTACTGTGAAATTTTAAGTCATGCAGTGGGGATATTTTACTTATTTAATTTATGGTCTTTATCTTTGACCAAAGGTATGATATTTTCTCAATTTCTTGATAATTTTTTTGGAAAGATACTACCATATTCATATACGGATGAGAAGAAATTTAAAATTTGATTTAGTAATTTATGAATTCGATGAATGATTTGGAAAAAAGGGCTAAAGGAATTAGAGGGATTATTTTCCAAGAATGAAGTTACTATTATTTGACAAACCCATTATGGGGGTTGTGTTATGTAGGGCCAAATGGGGCATATGTTTCATAGTCAAATAGTGGCATCTTCTGACCGACAACCCTATTATGTAGGCAACTTATTCAAGGCCACCTAGGGGCATGTACTCCATAGTCAGGTAAAAGAGATCTCACAAGATTGACATTCTATGTATAAAATTAAAAGAATGTTTATGGAGATTCATATTTTCCAATGCACGGAGTTTGGTTTATGAAGGAATGTACCTAAATATGGAGAGAGTATTTCCAATCATGATTTCCAAAGAATTAGAGGAATAGGATTTCTATGAAGTTATAACTCAAACGTTGTAAGTATGGTGTTTTTAGTTTTAAGTTATACAACTAGGACTATAAATGGAAACAATATATGGTATGTGGCCAAGTGAACCATGGTTATTTTATATTACTTTGAACACATGAATAAGGAAATGTGTAAACCATCGTCTTAAGGACATTAGGATTGGTAGAAAGGTAATGAGACAAGTATATATGAATGATTGCTTTAAAATATAGATTCTTATATATTATAATCAATGTTTTAAGGGGACAAAAGGAAGTTTAACCAAGAACTAAATTACCAATATTTGGAAAACTAGTTATGGGTGCTGTATTATGCAGGGCCAACTGGGGAATATGATGTATAGCCAAATATTGGAATCTTTTGATAAACATTCCCATTATGTTGGAAAATTATGCAAGGCCACCTAAGGCTCCAAATGCATAGTAAGGAAAATGAGTACTCATATATTAGAAACTATCTCACCAAAAACTTTAAAAAAGATTATGAAGATCTGAAAATATTCAAGATTAAGAGTCTCACATATGGAAGGGGTAATGTTCAATGCACATTAAAAATATTTTAATCAAAATTTTCCATGAGTTTGAATTCCTTTACATGGATCTGACTCACGTGTAAAATGGAGACTCTCTATTTTTTCTTTGAATAGATATTATGTTGTGATGTTTAGAATCATGAAGCGAGGATATGAAGTGATTCCGGCTTGAAAAGGGAATATTTTGGTTGGGCCATAGAATTAAACCCAGGTGTCACTACGTATCTCATATGGATGAGAATCAATCCATTCATAATTATTTGATTTCAGTGTAGTTTTACAGCATGCAGTAAGGATGAATATGAACCCACATGAAAATAAAGACATGTTGTAGTTAGAACAAGGAATAAAACCCAATTATCACTACTTATATTGTTGGGGAAAGAATCAAGCCATATATAGTTCTTTAAACATTCCCCATGCAGGTTTTGATTCTTATATAAGAAATAAATAGGGTTATGTATATTGTGGTTGGGCCCAAGATTAGAGATCTAGGTGTCTCTATGTATCTCATATGGATGCCAATCAAGCTATATGTAGTTATTTAAACATTCATTTCCCACACCAATAAAGATTTATATGGGAAACAGGGGATTTAAACACATTCTAGAAGAATAGTTTAAATTTAAGATACAATATGGTATGAAAATCAAGTCATGTATCTTAATATAGAACTTTTTATTGATCTGGTTCATACATAGGAGGATAAAATAGAAATAAAAATTTTGGTTTCTTGTAGCTAGGCCCATGATTAGAGATCTAGACATCTCTACGTATCTCATATGAATATGAATCAAGCCACACATAGTTCTTGAAATGAGCTCCCAATGCAGATATTTCTCAAAAATTGGGGATAAATGGATTCATGTTCCACTAATGAGGAGCAATTATGTCAATGATTCATACATTTTGAAGCTCCTAAAATCAATTTGATGTTGGAACCATGGTCTTCTATGGATGATTTGGAGTATGGTTTGTGTTTTTTGTCAATCCTCAATGGATGTTCTGAATGTGTACTAGCAAAGAGATCATACAATTCAAGATTACAACAGTATTGAAGATGGCGTCATTTCCCAGTGTTTGCCAAATTTTTGGGGTCCAAAATTTGGAAGTTGGTGGGCATCGCAAAAATAGTTTTTCCATGAAGAGCATAATTAAATATGTCACTGGCATGAATTTCGCAAAGAGTGGCTTAATGGTTTGGAATTCGCGAAGACCAGAATTATGGAGGTGGTGATTCTCCGTGATTACGTCAAAGCTTTGCGAATGGCAGAGGATAAAGAGCATCGCGATGATGAATATCTTTGCGAGGGAGCTTTGTGGTGAAGGTGCGAATGAAATGACAGAACACTCCGCGATTACGACAACCTCTGAGAATGGAAAATTTCCGTAGTGCTTCGCAATTTTGAGAGAATTTCAGTGGGAACATAGGAGCTTCGTGATTTGAGCTGACATGACACTGACTTCGTGCGGAAGGGTCGAGGGTCAGTGGAATCACCTATAAATACAGGTCGACCCCCTCGAGAGAACACAGAGGGCTTTCAACATAAATCATTTTCTCTCGGTTCACAAAGGTCACTCACGAAGGAAGTGTGCTTCACGAAATAGGAGCTTCGTGGCGGCTATTCTAAGCTCCGTGAAAGTCGTGCACCCCATGTTGGCTCAGTGAGCTTCGTGAAGAGGCAGGAGCTCCGTGACAGCCAATCATTGCCAAATCTTGTGCATCGCGAGAGTGCTTCGCGATTAAGCTTTGCGAAAAGGCAGGGACTCCGCGAAGCCTTGTTTGAGCTTTGCAAAATTGGGAGCCTTGTGAGGTAGGGTACTTTTTGAAGGACCTTTCCAAAAGTTGTTTGCCCAGTGGACAAGGGAAAAAGAGGAGACAGAGTACTTCATGTCTATCTATTGAAGAGACCTTCACATCTATAAACTGAGTGGGACATCACCAATGGCAGCGATCCAGGGGGAGTCAATGGGAGTGACCCATGGGAAGTAGTAAGCTATCCCTGAACCTTTGTAAAGGCAGTGAGCCTAGGACAGAGTTACTGTACCTGAACCTTTGTAATCCACAGCTAGTGAAGATTAGTGGAATTAGGTACGACCGAAAACTTGTCGGCGTATGCTCCTTGGATGTAGCCCTTAGTGGTGAACCAATTAAAAAGTGTTGTGTCTTCTCTATGCATGTTAATGTTTTCTTTCTGATCATATTCATCTTACAGGTTCAACAAGTTCCTACCAACGTGGAAAAAAGATCCATCACATTAAAAGAAAAAGTTGTCACCCTGATTCACCCCTCCCCTCTCAGGGTGTCCCGGGGTCCTTCATTTGATTCGATGTTATCCATATAGTTTAATGTCATGTAATGATGACAAATGATGTCAGACAGTTTAACATCGTGTGACAAGGACAAAGATGCTACACATTTTATCGTCATGCATCATGGATGCTTATGTTTTTTATGCAGTTTAATGTCTTATGACTAGTACCTAGTGTTGTGCAGTATTAAGTCATGGTGTGAGGATATTTTGTTAAATTACACAAAGTATTTCTTTAAGAATATCGCATTGTTTAGATTTTTGATAAGCTATCCATCCTTCTATATTAAGGCATAATCTCCATTGTAATAACCTTTTTGTATGGAATAATGTCCTTCCCACTTTGTCTAAAGCTTTGGAGGTTTCTTTCCAGGAATCATTGGAGTCCTAAGGACCAATACCAATTCACTTTGAAGTAATTAACAGAGGTTAAATTTCTTGTTAAATGCCCACAATATTATCTTCTGATAGACTTCTAAATGATGTAATGTATGCAATATTTTTTTGTCTAGTTTTTC
Source organism: Viscum album (assembly GCA_963277665.1). NCBI lineage: Eukaryota > Viridiplantae > Streptophyta > Magnoliopsida > Santalales > Viscaceae > Viscum > Viscum album. The sequence goes on from OY728150.1 coordinate 530,376,408, forward strand.
TAGCTCATCAAACCATTTCTGATACTTTTCATCTATAGAAAAATTCTCAAAGATTGAAACCTTGAGTGAATGAAATGGAATTTCAAATAGTAAAACTACTTTGGTTCGGTACACAAGATAATAAGGGGTTCCTTGTATGGAAGTGCAGGTAGTAGTCTGATAAGCTCATAAAGAATGCAAATGTTTATTAGGAAAATATTTCTTATCTTTATCTACCATATTTTGGAGTATATTTGATAGGGTCTTATTGAAGGCTTGTATCTCTCCATTGGACATCACATGATTGTGATATGAATGGTTGGATTTGATATTGTGCTCATGGTATAACTTCTTTACCACAACAGAACAAAAAATGGTGCCATTTTCTATCAATATAGTATGAGGGACACTAAAACTGGTGATGATGTTAGTTTTGAAAAAACTAACAATGATTTTGGCTCCAATTTCTTGGATAGGTATTACCTCAGCCCATTTGGAGAAGAGGTCAGAATAAGTAAGAATGCACTTTAACTTATTATCCATAGCTAGAGGATAAGGCCCTACTACATCCATTCCCCATGTATAAAATGTCCAGAAGTATTTATATGTATGTAAAAACTTCATTGGATGATGAATTAATTTGGAATGCACTTATAAGCGATGACATTTCATTGTAAAATATGTGCAATCCTACATCATTAAAGCCCAGAAGTATCCATGCTTTCGAATTTAATTAGAAATCCAATGCCCGGACTGGTGATCACTACCATCTCCTGAATGTACCTCTTTCATGACAGCTACAATTTATTCTTCATTAATACACCTGAAGAGGATTCAATCAAATCATCATTTATAAAGAATCTTCTGGTGATTTGGACTATCATAAAAATTAAAATTTTTCGGTCGTCGTCGGATTTATTCTTTTTCAGTCCCACATGGTGTAATTACTAAATTTTTTATTGTATTCCATGATGATTGTTCTCTATCCCGTGTTATGACTATATGACTTAGAAATAGGGATAATTTCATTAACTACTTCTATACTAGTTTTAATGAAAGGTGAGACAACATGATGATGGGCTATACTGATGACTGTCTCATCCTAATTTTGATCATCTGAGGTTCTAGATGCATTATCTGGTGCATCAACTTGGGAATTTTGTGATCGCGGGACGTAAGAAAATGTCGGATCTGAAGGAAATTCAACCATTAACACTTTAACATAATCACACAAAGGGATTAAATATTTTTTTCTAGTGGACGAATATACATTGATTTTTTGGATTTTCCAACTCTGAATCACCTTTCACATTCTATTGGTTCACTTGTACCTGAAGGGCCAATTCTAGACCGGCAATGAGAGCTTGATATTCAACCTCATTGATGTTACCTCCTTCCGAAAACTTTAATTAATAAGGAAACTCTACTTTTTCTAGGGAGAAATTTAAAATTCCTAACCCTACATTGTTGAGTTTAGGGTTTTCCATTCTCCTTCCTGTTGGCCTTCCGAAGGCACGATAAAATTATATTTCCCATTTTTGGGAAATATATTGAATATAGAAAACCTATTCATTAGGTTGTTTATTATTCAATTATGTATCTTCCGAAGTTGGGTGTTCAGCAAGGAATTCAGCCAATGAATGGACCTTTATTGCCACATGAGGCCCAAACTAGATATGAAACTGTTGAAAAATAACTACCTATTGTGCCAGATTCTCTATAAGAATATAACAACTAAAGATAATTTTGATATGGTTGTTTCAAGACACCAATTTGACCTCATGAGGTTTCAGGTAGTTCCTCAATTTTTGAACTTCAATGATTAATGACAGGAAGCACTTTTCAATACATTAATACCGAGTTTTTGTAGCAATCATAGTTCCACTAAGATAATAAAGTTTGTTTTCATTCCCAGCATCATTCTTTTGGGCAAAGAAGGCACCCATTGATCACCCTAAAGTTGTAACATAGAGAATAAGTGGTATTACTTAAATATTTGGCATTAATACTGGTGGAATCAACATATATTCTATGAGGGTATCAAATGATTCTTGGAATTCTTCAGTCTATTGATAGGTGACTCCCTTCTTCATTAATCTGGTGAAGGGAAAACACTTTCCTGCCAAATTGGAGATAAAGCGTTGAATATAGTCCAAGTGTCTTTGGAGTCCTCTTAACTCTTTAAAATTTATAGGAATTGACATGCTAAGTATTTATTTTGTTTTCTCGGGATCAACTTTGATACCACGATGGTGTACAATGAAGCTGAGTAACTTCCATGAGGTTACCCCAGAAGCACATTTCAAGGGGTTCATCTTCAAATTATGTTGTCAATGATTATTAAATATGGTCTCCAGATCAGCAATGTGATCGGAACATTTTCTGTATTTAACCACTAAATAATCCACATAACACTTGTAAAATTTTCCTATGAAGGGTTTAAAGATATGGTGCATGGCACGTCTATACATTGAACCTTCATTCTTTAAGCCAAACGGCATTACCCGATAGCAAAACACACCTTGAGGGGCTTTGAAGGTTGTAGATTCTTCATCATCTAGGGCCATGTGGATTTGATTATACCCAGAGTAACCATCCATAAAGGAAAGAGCTTCTGAGGTAGTTTTTTCATCAATTAAAATCTCTCTGATCGGATTTGGAAAGTCTTCTTTAGGACAATGCTGCTTAAGATATCTAAAGTCAATGAAAACTCTGATTTTCCAATTATTATTTTCCATAGGGACAATGTTGGCTTTCCATTTGGGATATTGAACCTCCCTAAAAAATTTAGCATTTATAAGCTTATCAACATTAGCTTCAATTTTAGGGGCATGAGTTGGGTGTGTTCTTCTTGCGGCCTGCTTGAATCCTCGATGTTCTTATGGAAAACCCAAATGAGAAGTAGCTACATCGGGATTACATGCTGGAATTTATGTATTATTACAAGAAAAATATGTCTTAATGTTTCTTTTTAAATAAATTATACATATCTTTATCTTTATAAGTCATAGACCTACTAATTAGAGTAGAGCGTGGATCTTCTTATGTACCCAGATTTATTTCTCTGAGCTCATCCATAGTGGTAGAGACACCTTCCTAAAAATTTTTAGGAGCATCACTGAGATCTTTTTATTTTTATTCTTCATTATGTGTTACTTATTCTGTTTCTACTTGCATAGAAGATGAAGAATAAAACATTCAGAGTTAGGGCAGTAGTCAGTATTTGAACATATTGAATAAGAGGCCACCATTTCTGACCCTATAGATGATGAAGGGTCTTCCTGGGTAATAAATAGAAGATTATGGATTGGGAATCAACATCCATGTCTTCCATTATTATTGCTACAACTTCTTGTAATCTAATTAACAGAGTAGAGGCTTGCTGAAGTTAAGTAGATGAAATGAAGACATCTCCATTTAAGCTTTCACCACTTCTTGGAGAATCAACAATTTCTCCCATGTTGTCAGGATCAATTTCCACAGTTGACATTATGGAAGTTACTGGATGAATGCTTGGATTTAGGTTTACCCTTTCCATTCTATTTATAGGTAACCCATAATCTATACTCAAATGTATGAATGGGTTTGTTGGGATCTTTTCCATTCTCTTCATACCATTGATTCTGGTTACCTACTTTTCTATTGACTTCATTCCCTTTGTGTAATAAAATTAGGACTTAATGTATTGAGATTCACATGTTTTTAATAGAGCATTTTCACCATACAATGTCCCGATTTGACCATTGTGACATTACTTGAGGCATTGGTTGTATGACGATGGTACGGATACATGTTGATGTAGCCAAGGCCTTCCAAGTTGAATTTTTAAGGTTGTTTCCTAATGAACGACCATGAAATCTGAATTAGAAACAAGATCCAAAAATTGATTCTTGAGTGTAATCTCAACCAGAGGTTCTTACTCATTCTTGTCAAAACCATTAAGCATTAAAGTAGAATGAGAAAAGTCAGATCCAGTGAGGCTCAATCGAGAGAGTGTATGAATAGAAATGAGATTGACTCCTATTCCATTATCAATAATGGCTCGTCAGATGTCTATGCCATTGACCCTTCCTGGTAGATAGAAGGGCCTAATATGTCCCTGTACAACATCATCTTCATCTTCATCTGTAAAATATATAACTGCATGACATTCTATAGGATCATTCTCTATATGGTAAACCTTAGTAAGAACAACTTCGGTTTCAAACTCTTATGGACTTGACAAAGCCTCAATAAGGGCTTTTCAAAGATCTTTTGACATATTCAAGGCATCCAAAATCAACAACTGGGTTGGTACTTGGTCTCGATGTTTCAAAACATCATACTTCTAGTCCAGAGGTGTGTGTTTCCCAGTATAGAGATGTTATTTTTCAGGTTCCTTCAAATTTGATGCTTCTGATGTAGATGTACCCCATATCAGAGCAGAAACTAGAAATTCTCCTAGATTTGGTAAAATATACAGACTAGGTTTATCTATTTTATGAGAGGAAGATGGTGTAACCTCTAATCATTCCTATAAAATAATCATGTCAGGACCGAACCTGTCAGGCATGGAAGAATCTTTGTGTTCTTATTGAGAATACTGAAGGTCACTCCTACGAGTTTCGACCGCATACATAATTTAGCAGGGGTAGAGTTAAAATAATGGCTTCTAGAATACCCACCTCTTCCCCTATATCCTCCAAATTCGATTATTTCTCTTGTTCACCAGTTAGGTATAAGGAACATATGCTCACTATAATCAAAATCACCATTGGCATAAGGATATGTTATGTGAATCACATTTATTGAACCAAAAATCAATTCTTCATCGGACGAAGATTCTATATAACATGTATGTTCTGGTTGTGTCTTTTGGTGGGGCAAAACCCATTCTTTTGAAACAGATGGCATTAAATCTTCTAGTTTCAAGGAAAATATTGTTCTTAACATGTGCTCTTCTTCTTCCGATAGCTCTTTACCCTTCTGAACACGTAGCTCCTTCGAGTATTGACCTTTTGATTAAGGTGGTCTTAATATGGCGGAAGTGGTAGAAGACACAATCGTTTGTTTAAATTGTGTTCATAGAATGGAATGATTTTGGTTTATTGTTGTATGAATCATCCAATCATCATATTTCATTGAACTTTTACATTTGACTTACTAACATTCTTCTTCTACCTCTGGATCAGTAACAATAACAAATAATACTTTGGATGATGAACTTTTTAATTTCACTTTACTAGAGTCTACGATTTTTTGTTGGAGGTCTTTTAAAACAAAACACTCTTGAATGAGATGCCCCAATATATGATCAAAGTGACAATAATTTGGAAGATCTTCATCTCCTTCTTTGTTTGGTTTCTTCAGCCTGGTAATTAAAGCAAATTATTTTCCAGAGATGAGATGAAGTAATTGGGAACTTTATCATTCTGAAAAGAATAAACTTTCTTATTTTACTCCTCAAACTATTTTAGCCTTTGATATCTTTGACCATCTTGAAGTGGCGGTAGTTGCATCTGATGCTCGGGAGGGGGAGCTCTTTGATATGATGAAGTTTTTGAAGTGGAATCTGGTATAGGTTCTTGCTTAAGTGTATCTGTATAAGCCTCTCCTTTCCCTATTCTCCATCCTAGAGATGATGTAATTACAAGGGTTTTAGATTTAGTTTCCATAATTAAATATTCTATATTTAGCGAAATTAAAGAAAGGTCTGAAACCCTATTGTATATTTCATATGGATCAGTGGTGTGCGTAACACATCATGCAGATTTTCCACAAAAATTTGAAGAAAATCTTCTTGAGGGAGTGCCCAATTTAAGTAATATGTTAATCATTTCCATCGAGAAATGAAATATAAAACTCATTAATACTCTTTTTTTTTCAATTTGTAAGATCAAAAATTGTTGTCTTTGGTAGGTTTGATCTGAATTATAGAATGAATTTCTGACAGAGATCTTCCCATCCAGTAATTGACCAAGATTGAAAACGTGTATACGATATAAATGCTGGTCCCTTTAATGACTGCATAAGACACCTAAGAATTAATTCTTCTTGTTGTTAAGGATTTCCCATAATGGGATCATAATGAGAAATAAAATGCATTAAGTTTTGTTTCGGTACTCTCGAACTATTAAAGATTGGGAATTTGATATTCACAAAATTTGGTGGGGGAGGGATCAGATCCACCAACTCAAGGTAAGATATCTTTTCTGGTCTAACTAGTGCACACCGTTCTTCTATTGATTCTAATGGAGTTGTTAATTCCTCAATTGTGATCAAAAGCACTTGGGGAATATCCGGATGAGATGAGACTAGTACAAGAACAACAGCTGGAGCTTGAACTGGTGCAATGATCAGAAAAACCATTGGTGTTGGTACTGGTATTGTCCTTGGGTAACCCACAAGAATATGCACATAAAGATGTGTTTGATCCTACCCTAGTTGTGTACCCAGTGGAAGGAATTCATTATCCACATATGTAGTTACCACAAATCATCTTTTCTATGGAGGTCCTACAGAATGTGCATGTTGAGGATCTACCTAGAGAGCATGTTTGGAAGAAATGCTACTTCAAAGTTACCCTGTATTGAGTCATTTAAACTAATTTATCTTCTCTTCTTACTGTGAAAGTATTTCTTCAAGAGAAATATATTGAACTTATCTAGTGGAAAAGTGACATGGGATCTCACTTTTACATTTCCCCTTGTTAAATACTTGTTGAAGGGGTGGATGTTGGTTATTTGAGGGCATAACTAGATTCTGGGTAAGCCTTTGATTGTGGGTATGAACACCTTATTCATTTGATTCAGTGTGTAAAATATCATGGTTAAAAACATCATCATATGATTCCCCTATACTAGACTCATTTTCTGGAGGATCTTCTACAATGGTGTTAATGGAATTTACTACGGCATAATGCATTGATGGAATTCTGTCAGTATATTTGTATGATATTATCCTTCTATATCTTCCATGAGACTCTGTTATCATATATGATGACTTCCTGGAAATTGTTTGGTGGATAGTTACCTGAATACAATCCTTGGATATTTTAGTTGTGTGCTCTTTTTGTGGCTTCTTCCCCAATAGGTAGAAAACTAACTTCCGTTTAAGAAAGGAGTTCAGATGTGAAAAGTCCCCCAACCCTGTAGGCTAAGGTTGTTTATGTTGTTTTCTTTAAAACCATTGAACATTTTTTATTGAATTCAATGGTTTAATTAATCGAGCTCATAGCCCTATAGACTAGGGTGGCTCTTGAACTACTATGGTTGAGATTCATATAACTGCTCTTCTGATTTTTCAAATTTTCGTTCGAACATTAGCTTGGTGAATTATCCAGAAACATCTCGAATCACATTTTTAGGAAGATCATTGTTCTATTTCATACATTAGCATTATCTAAAGGATGAAATCCTCTAACCAGGATGCTTGCTCAATATTTTTAGATGCTTGATCAAAAAGTAACTCAACAAATTGTTTTCTTTGGGAATGACTCTGATGAGATCTAGTTGAAGCCTATTATTGATTGTACATTTGATTACATACAAAATATGTTGATTGTAGATGACTGTGGGAAATAATATATCCTGAAACCACTTTTGTAAGGCTTTGCTGATTCTAGAGTGCAGTGAAATGCAATGATCCATGTGCACCCCATTATCTCATACAAACACCTGATGGGGTGTTAGAAATTAACTGGCATAGACTCTTTAGAGCATTGAGGCTTGCACGCTGGAGGGTTCTCTACTGCTATTCAACCTTCGAATGTCGGGAAACTCAGAGAGGTTCCACATAAATTTGGAATTGCAACCCTTATATTACCATTACATGATTTTGATATTCATCATATGGTAATACGCTGTTTTTCAAATGACGAAGAGTCTTCTATAAGTTGAGGAGGACATCATTAATGCAATCTTCTACCGTCAATTCTGGAATATTATATTGAGAATTTTCCAAATGCCAGGACATGACTGGTATTTCTCCTTTAGCCAATTATTTTCTCATGTTTAACATATCTCCATCATATTTCACTAGAGCTTTATAAACTTGGTCTGACCAAATTGGACACTTTTCTATTGTTTTATTAAAAACAATGGGATCAGTCTCCTTTTACGCTACTGTATTAAAAGAAAAATGACCCAATTGAGGTTCAGAGAATTATTGTTCCCTTAATATATCTTTAAGTTGAGAAAGTATTTCACCCATTAATGATAAGGCATTAGACATGAATGGCCTTGTGTTAGTAAATTCCTTGATATAACAGGGCTTTCCCATTACAACATTAGCAATTATAAAATTATCACAAAAATGTGATATACTACTGCGGAGATAACTTTGGAAGCGAATTACATCATGGGGAGGACCACCATAGTGGAATACAGAAAGGGATAAATCTTATTGCTCCTTGGTCTTCTGGACACATGGAGGGATGTCATGGCTCTCATCTAGAGATAGGCTCTTTGGATTGACCAAATTTTTATGAAGAAAGCATTGATGATGAAGTGTATGATTGAGAACATCATATTTACTGCTAATACACCCATAATTTGGTAATAAGAGGGTAGGATCTTCAGTTGCAATAGATAAATTTCTGAGGGCTTCAAGAACTCTAGTATTAAGAGGAGCCAAATTGTATCTTTACTCTTGATTTTCCAACTGGGTTTGGAGATATATCTTCTAGGATGCTCTATTAAACTTTGTTGGGGCCACTAACTAGGACCAGTGGTTACCATGGGCAGGTGTGTGTGTATGCCTTAGAGTGGTTATTAGAATGGGATGATTACCTCCAATTGGAAAGGGTGTATATTCTCGATCCATTTGTCTGTATGATATCGGGGAGTATTCCCCATGACCCTCTTAGACTAGAATAGAGGTATGTATCTGCTCTGGGATGGCAGGTCGACGTGTCATCTCGAGTGTGCATATATATTTATATGTATGTTCCCCTGGTACTTCTGATGTTATAGTTATGATATCCTAGCATGCTTCTAGAATATGGGCAGTAATTTTTGTTTTTGCTTCCACCATTGATAAGATGTGTTTGGTGACTTTAGTGGCTAGAATAGGAATATACGTCCATTTTATATCTATATTAAGTGTATGTTCTTTTTCCTTTAATTCTTTACATTTCAATATATATTTACAGTACTCATGTATGGGGGAAGAGAGTCAGGTATGCCCTTGATTTTTGGTCAGAGCTTTCCAACTGACTTCTCTGGGTCCTGCCAAACGAGCCTGTTGGAAGTCTTGATGAACATTGGAAGGTTTAAGTTCTTTATGGTTGTTTTCCATAAATCATGGTTGACGAAGTTACTTCAATGCTGAAAGGAAATATGGCTGGAAGAATTGGTGATTCTAAGAAGGTGTATGTTCTTGTTTACCAGTTTCCACCAAATTTGATTGGAAGGCTTCTTTAAATACATTCAGACGATCCTATTGACTGGCTCAAAATTTTTAAACATGTGTATTTTCCTGTTCATGGTACTACAATGGATTTTCCAAGTAGTATTGGTGGTTCACTACCAGATGAGTCGTTGGGGAAGTGGAATTAGGATGGATGGGTGTTTGTTTTCTCTTGTTGCTCGATATCAAGTTAGGTTGACGGACTTCCCTGGAGGGGGAAGAGATAAGAACCTACTCCATTTTGACCAGATGTTGTCCATGGTAGTTCTTATTACACAAACAAGTCTATGGAACCTGGGTTGAACGTCCAGAGACAACACCACCATCATGTTGGGGGTTCACTATCGCACAATTTTACTGGGGGTGATTGTCAGTGGGAATCTTCTAGAAGGACCCATGCATTCTTGAATTGAGTCCCTGAGTGACCACTTGATCCACCTCCCTATAGTAATAGAGGGATTGGTTGTCACGTTCTAGGGATAAGGACCTGAAATAGTTGAAGACGGTGGTTGGAACCATCTATTTTTTGATCATCAATCATCATTGGCCGAACGATCGAGGATTCTAATTGACTTGGAGAGCCTATCTAACTTCCTCCATGGTTAGGATTATAATGTGATGACGGTACTCCATTGTCATCACATTGGAGACCCAGTGTTGAATATGTTGAGTTAGTGATGATGTCCTTCTGAGAGATGATGATTTAGAGTGAGTAGTGGCTGGGAAATTCATAGGTGTAAACATGAAGAAATCAATTTTGGAGTGAAGGGAGTTATGAGAAAAAAAATTAGAACAAATATAAACTACATTAAAAAAATATGTTTTAGATGAATACATGTGTCATTGATTCCTTTGTCTAGCTAGACTTTATCAATTTATAGGGTCCTGATAGGTGGTTATCATTATTAACATGTTTAGGGATTTATGTCGGGTTCACCAGTTTTGTTACATATATCCTAGAAACGTATGTTCTAGGTTTAAGAATGTCTGCTTCCAGGCGTTTTCCATTAGATTTATTCATGGAATAGGAAACACCCAACCGTTCTTTATCCAAAAGGGACCTTCTTTCCAAATGCATGCATTTGTTAAGTTCGAAATTTAAGATACTTCAAAACATGAATTGGTCAACAGGATGGTAGGTCAGACTCATCACACCCTTTTGGGGGGAATTATTTTCTACTCCAAGACTCTCTTTATAAACATAATATATTTTCATTAATACTTAATTTTCTAAGTATAACATATGTTTCTCTTGGAATTTTCAATCACTTATTAACATGTTTGAAATTTAGAATCAACCATATGTATTTATGATCTTCATTAATGGAGATATCCATATATATTTGAGGTTCTCCATCAATGGTATCCTCCCATATACTGTTTAGAGATTATTTTAATCATCATTATGATGATACTGGTTTTGAAGCCACTAAGTGGGTAACTCTGTAAATTATTGTCATCTAGGGATCTGAAGGTCTTTTTTCCTATTGGGATCGTACCCACAAAATGGGCTACCTGAGTATCCTTATAAATGGAATTAGAACCCTCATTGTTCGGTGCCACTTAATTGGACACATCATTACTTTTAAGGTCATGTTTTAAGGACCTAACCATGTAGTTTAATGTCCGATGGGAAGAAAATATATCCGAAAGGTGGTTAGTCAATGTTCAGTGTGGGACTAATGCCGAAGCAGCCTAATGAACTTGGAACGTATATGGGTTTAAAAATAAGATTATACCATGCTTGGAATATGGCCTAAGGAGAACAGGGTTGATTTGAAGTGTTGGGTTTGAACTGCAAAGATGCTTCCTATGTATCCCCTGTGGATGGGAATCAACCCCACACAGTTAGATAAGTCTCATAGAAGAGTATAGTCAATTGAGAGAAATGATTTTACACTTACTTAATGAGAAAGATTACTTGGTGATTTGTGGGTTTAATTTGGGGCTTACTCCCAAGGTAGATCCCATATTAAGGGAATTAGGGTTCGATTCTTGAAGTGGATATCCAATGATCACATGTCCTGATAAGGCTTCCTACGTATCCTGGTTTGAATGGGAATTAGATTTCTAGTAGTTCAAGTGGTGATGTGAAAATGTTGTGATCATGAAAAATCTCTAAGCCCAAATGATTAATGCTTTAGGTGAGAAAAAAGGGGATGTCAATGATTCAATAGAGGCACCCACATTTTTCCTCCTTTGCTGATTAAAGAGGGTGCACATATGGAGGCGAGAGTGGACGAGGTTGAGTTGACTCGAGAAGATGGTGAGGCGATGAACCCTCCCTCTGTTCACTTTGAATTAGACAGGGGAACAATGTAAGGAAGGAGTGAAGGTGAAAGATGTATAGAGGAGCAAGACTACCACCTCCTACCTAAAAGGTTAGGGTCTTACACCAGGATGGATTCCCTTATGGATATCATTAGGGGAGGGAGAATTCTTCTTTTATTTCATTAAAATAATGCGTCAACCATACCTTCCCTACAAGAGACCTGAGGATCTGGATCTTAGGGACGAAATGGGGAGGACATAACCCAAACCCTAATCATCCAAATCTGGAACTTCCCAACATTTTTCCTATGAGAAAGGTCCATATGACTGTGGATATACAAACTCATAGAAACTCCATGAATCCTAACCCCATTGCAAAAAAAATGTTGGACACCTCTCACTCTAGATGTACAACCGCAAATAGAAGACACACTAATGTGACTTTCCCAAAGGATTCATAAGTCAGGAGGTTTAGGTGGAGGCTTCAACTTAGTCCCTTTTAGATAATCGAACCAAGAAAGGAGATACCCGGTAAGGATTGGCCTTAAAGATGGTACCTAAGCTGATATGTAGGACTTAAACACAACTTTTCCATATAGGTACCCTACATATGTATGTTGTATAGGTACCTCATGTAGGTAATTAGTGTAGCTGTACCACGCAGGTATGCCGCGTAGGCCATTATAATGATTAAAAAATGCCTCCCGTAGGGGGACCAACTTACGTGAGCTTCAAATTGTGGAATACTTTCAAACCATTATTATACCATATAATTATCTCTTCTCCCAGGTTTTTAGAGAGATACCTAATAAAATTTTAGGGATATAGGTGAACGATCTATGCAATGGGAGATTCCAAAAGTCCTTCAACTTTTTCAGTTCCTAAAATGGGGAGCCCAAGGGTCCTATTTATAGGCATGGAGGGGTCCTAGTAAAAGGGTAGTTTCCTACACAGGTCCTCCACAGAGGTCTTCCACATAGGTGTATAGAAACTATACTACCATGTAGGTATGTCGCACAGGTCTGCCACGCAGATCTGTTGAGGCTTTGGCTTTCCTTAGGATTCTTTGAACCTTTTCTTTGGATTTTGAAATATCCAGGCTATCTGCATAGTATTTATGTATTATTAAGTAGTTTCAATGTAGTTTTAATTGTTTTAGTTATTAATAAGGTTCTTGGGTATGTATTTAATGAATACAATTAGATTATTCAGTATTTTTAGTGTATTTTTAGCCAAAATCATGACTGAGTTAAGTGTTTTCATCTCAAATTAATATCTTTGAGTCAAGTTTTGTATTAGGCACATAATTTCATTTATGTGATATATATTCCACCAATATGATATAACATATTTTTAATTTTCATTTATTAATTTTATTTTATGTTTGATTACAATCCCTCTATTCAAAGGTCTGACAACCACTATGTCACTGTGGTTTTTACATTATATTATTTTATGAGTTTTAGGATTATTTTATGTTTCCATGGAGTTTCAGCCCAAAAACATAAGATATAGTTTATGTTATAATTATGTGAATGGGATTATAATGGTTAATAATAAACCATTTGAGTCTTATTAAAGGTCGTGTGGGATTTCTGTTAACTCTGGAGTGTAGCTCTTAGCTTGTGCACTGTTAGATAAACTATGGGAAAATCGTAGGATTCTTCTTAGTATTGGGAAGTCCAATTTGGCATGGTTAGAGTTTGGTTTTTCTAAATGTGTTCTTCTTATGAGAAACCATGCTTATAGGGTTTTAGTTAGTTATTTCCTTGATCATGGTTAGTCAGTCCATACAATCTAATCATAAGGATTAACCATGTTTTTTAAAATTGAATTTTAATTTTTTAAATTCATTTAAATTAAATACACATTAACTAAAATAAACCTCATACTCACTCTCTCCCATATGCATTAAACCTCATGTGTTTATCTACTCTATTCAGTGACACTTATAATGAAAAAATATTTCCATATATAGATAATACATATTTATAGATGAATATTCAACACATGTCACAAATACACACCTGATTACTATAAAGGTATAATATCATTTGAGACAAGATAAAAAATCGTTTTATTTATTGAAATATATTCAAAATCTCTAATAAATATGTTCCCATTTAGAAATCTTCATAGACATAACCTACTTAATAATTTTTTCCAAACCTGGGGAAAGGAAAAAAAGAAAGGGTGAGATCAGAAGCACAGTAAGGGTAAAAATTGAAGATATCAATCGATGGTCATATGAAAGCATAATATAAGAATAAGTTTATGGGATTATAAATATAACTTGAAACGTTTATACCCAATCTATCATAGATCAAAAGAATTATACATGGTGTAAAACAATATCATTTCAAAATAAATGAATCATTAGTGAGAAATCATCAAAAATAAATCATGAATGATAATTTCATTTCATATAAGTTTGGAACAATAATAAGTATAGAAATCATTTCATATATCATGGTTAGAATATAAGGCCATCAAATCATAGTGGATCATGCATAAAAATATGTTTCCAATTTCAAAACAAAACATACATCATAACTTATTTCTCAAATGGGATCAAGCACCTATGCTTTTTCCTATTGTAGTTTAAGAACATCAACTTGTTTCCCATCATTATCTCATGAGTTATAAAATATTAAACTACTAATTTAAGGATTATATAGGTCCCACACATCACATAATCCATCATTTTAATACCAAAATATCATAAAAAATTCATTATATCATAACCCATGAGAAATGAAATGGGTTTCATAAATATTTCATCATATAAAAATTTGGGGAAAAGAAATAAGTTTCACAAACATTTCATTAATTAATTATATCATAACCCAAGGAAAATAAATAGGTTTCATGAAAGTATTTTCAAAAAATCATAAATATAAACAATAAAAATAAATAATAAGAATGGTTTTAATGGATCTTATCCCTAGTAAAACATATAAAAAATCAATAGTTTTTTCATTAATGAATATAAATTTAATAAAATATCATTAAAATATTCTTGAGGAAAATATCATTTCCATTTTAAATAAATTATTTAAAATCCAAAAAACTCCCAAATATTAAGGTCAAAAATTATCTGAAAATAACCTTTCAAACATCTAAGGTAATCATCAAATAATTGAGTGGTCATGATGGTGGAAAATTCCATTCATTCAGTACTCCTTAAAACAAAGATTCTTTTCTCGTTTTTAGTAAAGAGTAAACACTACCTCATTCTAAAAATGAAAAGATTATTAATTTTCAAACATTTGGTGAAAATTAAAACATGCGTATAATTTATTTAAAAATTAATTACATAAACTTAAAACCTTCTTTAAAACATTCCTAGAAAATAATTACATTGAAGAAAAAGGGTTTCTAATAGAAGCGATAAATAAATTTTATTTTTAATTATTTTGGAATCATGGGAACAGAAAGAGAGAAGAGTGAAAGGAAAAAATCTATTTTCCTTAAATCACCATAAGATAAGGAAATTTATGAGTTTATTGATATGAATATCATAACATTTCATCATTAAAAACTTAATCTTAAATAGTACCGATAAGAAGGTAGATTGTAACATAAAATATTTTACCACTTTGGTATCTTTATAATCGTAATCCCCATGATGGAAAAACATTATACTGATATTTATGTCCCATGATTTCATGATAATAATCATAAAAGGAATTCATGGGTATTATAAAGACCACATAAATGAAATATTTAGAGTATAAGGCATGTGGCCTATAGAAAAAATGAGATAAAAATCCATTACATGATGTGCTAACTTTTGAATCATATGTCCTATGAAAGAATAAATTTAAATAAAACTTTAAATATCATGAGAATTATGAAATTCTTGATATAAGTTTTCAAATGGGATTTATATAATCCTCATAAAATAATATACAATAATAAATTAATATATATTCCAAAGAATAGAATTTTATACAAAAATCACTTACTTTATGTCTCATTTTTCTTAGTGTACATTCAGACCTCATTTATAATAAATATAGGATTATTATAGATATATTAAATAATAGTAATATATATACGTGTGTGTGTGTGATATTAAATATTCATTCATGATTTAAATTACTCCTGTAATATAATTGTTAATTAAAAATAAATAGTTCTCAATCAATGTTCATGTTTTTATCATAAACACATAAGAAGAGAATTGTTTAAGTTCTTTTAATTAAACTACAATTTAATGTTTTTTCATATCATTCACAACACTAATCCAAATTATGTTATTCTTAGTTTTTATTCTTATTGATTAATATTACAATATATTATCAGAAGGTATATTTGGCTAATTCCGCCAAATGAAGGGTCACATGGACCACACAATAAGTCATAGTAAATCTGTTGAGAAAACTGCACCATCCATGAAGATAGAATTTCTGGGATCAATATATAAGTCCAAATTCTTGTATTCACTACCAAATTTCAGAGTAAAATTCAATTAATCTTAGATAAAAACATCAAGGTCCAACTCCACCAAAGTGTTTCCCAAATGATGTTTTGATGTCCAGACCACCATTCTGTCCTAGAACTAAAATCAACAAACAATACTTGAATTTTATCCTAATATATACATCCAATTGATTTGATATTTTATAGTGTGAAGAAAATCATATGGACGACCGAAATATTATAATAAATGGTTTATATTGGAGGTCATATTTTTGTTTAAATTACCAGTCATGTTATGGCAATTGAAAATGTATGGATTAAAATGGACAGAAGAAAATTGTTTATGCAAAAGCCGTAACATTGCATCCCAATGTCCAATGGCCACAAAATGATTAAGATATACTATAAAAATTCACATCTAAAACTTTTAAGAATAATATTTCTCTATATTAGACATTATGATTTATCAAATTAGTGAGACAAATTGAGGGGCATATTTGGAATGCAAAAAATCTACCACTGTGGGCTATAAATACACCCCCTCATATCCATGAAAGGGTTTGGCATTTCAAAACTTAAAAAGGAGGTTTGGAATAAAATATATCTTTTCTAAGGTCTTGGGAGGGATATCCTTTATCTCATTTCCACAAGATAGACCTCTCCTCCACTTTCCTTTTCTTTTTGGGTTTCAGTTGTTTTCCATTGTAATTGCATATGTTCATTTTTATTTCAATTAAATATTAATTTAAGTTTCTTTATCTTAATCTATAATTCATATCCATCTTCTATTGTAAAATATTAATGGTCTTAAAATAGATTAAATAAAGTTAAAATTCCTTTCCACTTTTTCTTTCTCATTCAATCAAATGGTTATTTTTACCTTTCTCCACTGCTTATGTGTGTCTTTGGCGCACCACTCTTTTTTTATTCCATTATTTTTCTTATCATGTTAACTCATCACCATAAAAATTAAAACCAGATTATAAACCACCCAAATGAATTATTTAATCACTCATTTGGGTTTTTCATAAGTTCTAGATTATAATTTATTGAGATATTTTACTAATTTAACATTATTTGAATTAATATTGTGTATGTCAAAAAAATATGCTATGGATTAATGACATATTTGTGAAATGTGGATTCCATGTATTATTAAAACAAAAAATACAAAAGTTTTCATGAAATATTTAACCATCCATCAATGAGATTTTATGCATATTAGAACCCATGTTATGGTGTGGATTAAAGCTAAAACTTGTAATTAGATTGAAATCATCTTGTGAAGTGAATATTAATTATATGAAAAGTTTTTCAATGCTCAAGGATATCATAATATTACATCCTCAATATTGAACTCCCAATATTTATTAAGTTATTAAATCAAATTTCCTAAATCAAATATTTCATCTAATCTCTACAAACAACCCCCCCCCCACCAATCAAAAGACAATCAATTAAAAACAATAAACTATTACAATTGTACTATCATCGAATATTCGACCGAAGTTCCGATATACACATTAGTAGAGCATTGACCTTTGAACGGTCGATATGAGAAAAGTGGCTACAATTCAAATGGAATCTTTTCTATAGATGGTGAAATTATTAGTTGGAAGTTTTTTATTTTTGTAAAAGAAAATCCAAAAATCCAAAAAATTAAAGAAGAAAATAAACCAAAAAAATATGAAGAAATAAAGAAAACCCCACCATCCTTAACCATTCCAAACCTTTATAAGTTCCCCATATCCTCACAAAAAATACATTGGATTTTTTTACCCAGAGATCAAGAAAACACTTTTCTGAATTAGGAGTAACATTAGGGATAATAAAATCAGCCAATACCCATTCATTTCCCATCCAATTGACCTAAATATGGACAATCCAAGGGAACCGTGCCATAAATATTTGTTTACCCTTGATATGAATTTCCAACCCCTTGGTATTCAATATCAAAATATTGAGGCTAATTTATAACTCAAATCATGTTTGATTCATCTTCTACCTCATTTCCATGGGCTAGCCATTAAATATCCACATCATTATCTCAAAGAGTTCTAAGCGGTGTGCTCTACCATAAAGCCTCAATAGATTTATGTAGAACAAATCATTATTTATGATTTATCTTTCTCCTTATATAACTCTTCCAATTAATGGCTCAACTACCTGCCTCATGGTTCTAAAACCACATGGAATGACATGATGTAACTCTTTTTAGATAAATTCCTTCCTACTTCTCATATTGCTTCTATATAAATGGAAATAAGTTGTTACCATAAATTCCAAAATGAATCACCCCATGAGTACTGTGAGAGGTTCAAAAATATTATGGAAACCTTCCCACATCATTAAGTCCCTAACCAACTCTTGATCTAGTACTTTAATTTGGGGTTATTGGTTATTGGTTGGACACTCATTGACGCCACAAGTGGTGGTTCTCTTATTGATAGGATTCTTATAGCTGCATGAGATCTCATAATCAATATGATACAAAACAAGTAGCAATTCCATAATCTAGCGCATGCTCAAGTAAAAAAAAAGTCCAATAGAATAAATACATAGATCTGAACAAGATTACTAAGTGGATTAGTGAACTTATAGGTCTTGTAAAACAACTAGCAATGGCTGCCAAAGCTGCAACCTCATCTTATCCACGATCTCTGTTCCATAGAACTATCAATAATAATGGAATCTGTAGCTCCTCGTCTCATCCAACTAACACAATTCCACAACATTAAGAGGATCCATCTGATTCATCTGTTTCAATGGAGCTTAGTGTAACATATGCTCAGAGGAACACCAACCCTCATCATTCTGGTTAGTTTATTAGAATATTCAACTAACCCCACTATGATCCCTTCTATTATACCATTAACCTAGGATTGAGGTATGGTAATCTCATTTATAACATGCCTCAGTTCCCTCTTCATAATCCAAACCATTATAATATGTTCAATGTGGTGATAACTTCCAACAACATTATCCTTTTGTTACTCAACCTCAAAAGATAAATCTTTCTCTTGATTCTCCTTGATTCCACTATCCTAATGAGCCTTCCCAGTTCCCAACCTAATGCAAGAAATTTCTTAATAACCAAATTCAAGGTGATACCAATGGGGGGAATGCCTCTTCTTACAAGCAACCATGGGAAATCACAATGGGAGATATTTATTCCTTCACCCATTCTATCCTTAAAAACATTGAAACAAAAATTGGTCAACTTTCATCCCACCTTAGCCAGCAGTAACCATCTAATTATTCCCAACTCCCAACTCCCAACTCCCAACTCATTCATTTCCCAACCCCAATGGAAATGTAATAGAAATTTCACTTAGACTATAAATTATTTTTCCAAGCCTCATGATGGGTCCTCAAATGAACCTTTAATTATTGGCCTCGAGAATGAAAAGAAAAGAAATTAAGAAAATGAACTTGAATCCACTACCTCACCTCCATCCATTTTTCTAAGGAACCCAATTCCTTTTTCTCAAGCTATCTCTAATCCAAGTAAGTCATTTTATCCTAATCCTAAATTGCATAACATGTTTAGACGTACTGAATTCAACATTCCTCTATTAGATTCCATCAAAAAACCCAAAGTATGATAAGTTTCAATTGGAATTGAGTACTCAAAAGAGATAACTTAGGACCATCATGAGTGTTTTAGCCTAGTATTACTTACCCAAAAAGTGTAAAAAATATAGGGACCTTTATGGTTCTATTCCAAATAGGGAGTTCCAAATTTTATGATAAAATCATAGTCCTAGGATCCTTATTAAATTTCATTCCCAAATCATTCTTTTATAACCTTATTCTTGGTCCCTTGAACCCAACAGGTGTTGTCTTCTTGTTATCCAATCAAAGAATAGCTAGCCCTGAAGAAATAATTGATTATGACCTTGTCCAAGTTAATGATCTTATATATCCTGCTGATTTTTATGGAATTGGCATAGAAGTTAACACAACTACTTCTTAATCTCCTGTTATTCAAGGAAAACCATTCCTCCTAACAAAAATAACTAACATTGATGTTCATGCGGGCATCCTATCAATGGAATTTGGTGACTAACCAGTCAAATTCAATATCTTTAAACGCATGTGATACCCATTAAAGGATCACTAAACATTCAGATGTAATGTTATCCATGGATTATTTTAGGGAACATAACTTCCTAGGAGGGTATTCATGTCGGTCCTAAAAAAATTGAGGTGATCCAATCACTTCTTGAACCCACTACAGTTCCACACATTCATCTATTCATTGGTCATGTTGGTTTCAATCAAATATTCATCCACAAATTCAGTAGGTTTTTCTTTCCCAATTAATCAACTACTCCAGAATGATGTTACATTCCATTTTGATGAGTCTTATAAGAGATCCTTCATTGATATCCAAGATGGTCTTACATCTGGAACAATAATCCAACACCCAAATTGGTCCTTACCCATTGAATTTATGTTTGATGGTTCAGATAGGGACACTGGGTCCCTATATAGTCAAAGATGAGAACATATTCATCATTTCATCTTTTATGCCTCAAAATCATTGAATGAAACTCAATCTCTCTACACTATCACTGAAAGGGAACTTTTAGCAGTATTTTTTTCTTTAGATAAATTCAATCCATTTCTCTTAGGTTCCAAAACCATCATCTTCACACTCCATTCTACTATAAATTTCTTACTCAAGAAAAGTGATTCCAATCCATGGCTAATAAGATAGATCCTGATGCTCTGAGAGTTTGACATTGTGATTAAAGATATACTTTGAAACAAAAAAAACTATGGATGATCACCTAAGTAGATTTTTTAATTATTTTCATTCTGAAATAATAGATCTAGAATTTTTACCTGAATATATCTCATATATCACTCCAAAAATACCTTGGTATTCCCCAATTGTATACTATTTGTATTTTGGTGTTTTTCCTGAAAAAATTTTTGAAGAAAAAAAATGAAACTGAAAAGTGATTCAAAATTCTATTTTTGGGAAGTTAATAAACATTGGAAAAATAGGGCTTCTATATTAATTAAGAGATGTGTTGATGAAGATAAATAATCCTCTATCTTGGAATGTTTTCACTCAATGCATGGTGGTGGCCACTTCAAAATATAAAGGACCTTATGAATAGTCCATGATATAGGATTCTTCTATAAATCACTCTTCAAGGACTCACATGAGTTCTATAAATCATTTTTAACTTGCTAAAATTTTGGACCAATTTCTAAAAGAAATGTAATGACCCTAAATTCCTTATTATTTTCTGAGATATATGATGTTTAGGGAATAAATTTAATGGTAACATTTTCCCCTTCCAATGTATTCTCATATATTATTCTTGTGTTCAGTTATTTTTCAAGGTTGGTTGACGCTAAAACCACTAGGAAGGATGATACACATACTGTTAGTGAGATCCTAAAACCTCACATTTTCCATCGATTTGGAACACTGCATTCCTTGATAAGTTACTTAGGAACTCATTTCTATAAGAAAACATTGGAATATCATTTGAAAAAATCTGGGTTGTATTTAAATCTTCAATAGATTATCACCTCCAAGAAATGGAATGGTTTAACATTCTAACAGACAGAAAAGGTTGTCCTGTGAGACTTGGTGAAGCACTTTGGGCTTATAGAACTGTCTTTAAAACAGCCATTAGTATGTCTCATTTTGGGATATTTTTTGATAAATCATTTTATTTACTATTTGAAATCCAACATAAGTCATTTTGGGCTATGAAAATATATAATTTTTATTGTGAAGAATCTAGTGAATAGATATTGTTGCAGTTGAATGAATTAAAGGAGCTTCAGCAAGATTCTTATGAGAATTAAAATTTCTAGAAAGAAAAGGCTGATGAACTACATGATAAAAACAAACAAATGAATGTGTTCTATGAAGGGGAAAAGGTAATTCTCTTCAACTATCGATTTCAGCTACACCCAGGTAAGCCTAATTCTCATTGGAATGTCCCTTTTACTATTACTAATGTTTACATATTTGGTGCAGTGAACGTCCAAGAACACACTTATAAAAGTAAATTCATGTGTAATGGGAAAAGATTAAATCATAAACATGACAGGACACAAATATTGGTAACCACATAAACTTCCATCATATCCCCAACCACTATGATAGACCCACCAATGGATAGACGCCGCTACAAACCAAATCCAAACCGGGGGAACCTCTTTCCCTTTTCTCTCTCTATCTCTCTCTACCTCTCCCTCCATTACATTATTTATCTATATATTCTTCTTCTGCTCTCACTATAATTTTTTTTACCAATTTCTTAATTTAATTTTTTTCTGTTCTTTCTCTTTTTTTTGGGTGTCTGTTTTAAAAACAATAACAGAAACTAAAAAAACTAAAAAAATTAGAAACAAAAAAATATTCATAATTACTCACCATTTAATTATGAATTTTTTTCCATCCTTTTTGGGGATACTAATGAATTTGTTCATATAATTGTTTTTATTTTCATCATAAATTTATTTAAAGGATTTTGGTTCATGAATAATAAATTTTGAATGCTCAATTTTTGATTTAGAAAATGATTCTTCCCCAAATGTGAAGAATAACATCATCTTTAATGCCAAGTAAACCTATGGATATCTTTTAAAAAAAATTATCCCCAATTATGAGTCTTTATTTTGTGTAACTTCAATCTTAATTTCCTACTTTATTGTAAAGTAATAAGATAGAGGCATTTTCTGAACCACATGAGAATCAAAATAGCCAAATTGCCTCCCACTATCCTTACATTAATCCTTAATTTGAAATCCCCTTAAGTCCTATGAATACTTTTTTTGTTAGCCACATTAAAAGACTAATAATTTATCCCACCCAACATCTAAATGGATTTTCATTTAATAATTTATTGAAATTTAAGTGTGGATGGAATGGATTGCATTTTAAATACCATTTCTTTATCATTAACTTGACATCATATGCTTATGGGAAAGAATTTATTTTAGTGTGGAGAAAAGTTTTCATTAAATGATTATTGGGAATGGATTAATTTTTATGTAATTTTGTACATGTCATTGAAAATTATTCAAAAAAATCAAAAAATAAATAAACAAAAGAAGAAACAAAATTAATAAAAATAATAATGTGTTGTGTTTTTTGAGGGTAAAAATCACTCTTCGTCAACCTTTTATCTTATTATAAATATTTATATTATATTCATGAGGATATTAATTATAGGTTTGGAGATGAGTGTCTGGTCTATTTCATGTTCAACTTTCAAAAAAATGAAAAACAAAATAAAGAAATAAACATTGGCATCATCTTTTCCTGTGTCTTTGGGAAAAGTATGATGTTTTTTATAAATTTATTCTTTTCCTTCCTCTATGTTGTCTTTTATAAAACATCATATCCTTATAAATATTTTTTTCCATAACATTCCATGTATTATTTCAAAAATTGTGCATTGCTTTTACCATATCGGTGTTTTACACCTCTTTTCCTATCTTTTGGCCATTACTTTACTACCATCCCATATCCACTGAAAATCCCATGAAAAATACCTCTTGATTATTTTTCACATTAATATAGGGAATTTAAGCTATGATCTCTATAAAACATTAATATTTTCACTTTTGGTTGGTGTATGAGTGAACCTCCAAAAATAAGTTTTTATCATCTTGGGAGGAGTAAGTTCTTAGTTCCAACATTATCCATTTCTAATTTTGATCATGAAAAATGAATTATTTTTTGAGCATTATTTCTATAATAATTTTTTTGAAATTTATTATTAATTATTGAACTAGTCTAGACCCACTGTATTGGTGAAAATAATATTTTAATATTTGTTGGCGAGTGAAAATGATTTAGTTGTGTTTTTATATTTATTGTACATAATGAAATGAATAAGCCTAAGTGTGGGGGAGTTGACATTACATATTCATTCTTGATTTTACATTACTAAAATCAAATAATTGTCACATAAAAATAATTAATTTTCAATCAATGTTCATGTTTTGATCATAAACACAGAAGAATAGAACTTTTTGATTTCATTTAATTAAACTAATATTTAATTTTTTTGATCATATCTTTCAAAATAATAATCCAAATTATTTTATAATTATTTTTGAGTGTTCCGGTTGAAAATTAAAACATATAATTATAAGGTATATTTGGATAATTCTTATATATAAAGGTTCATAAGGGCCACACAAAAAGGCCTAACAAATTTGTTGGGAAAACTGGACCAGCCACAAAGATAGAATTTATAGGCTCCATCTAGACGTATAAATTCTTCAATTATCCAACATATGTCTTGGGACAATACTATTTATTTTGGATAAAAATTTCAAGTCCCAAATCTCCCAAAAAAGTCCCAAATGAATTTTTTATGTCCAACCCACTATTCAGTCTAGAAATTTCAATCATTGCACAATCCTTGACTTTTATCCAGATATATACATCCAATTGATCTTATTATTTTAGTGTAAAAGGTAATATATGGTAGATTTTATTTTTAGAAGAAATATTTTGGATTTGCGGGCTTCTTTCTATTCAAAAATCTATTCATATTATGGCATTCGAAAAATGTCTATATTAAAATGGACTACAAAATTTGTTTTATTCAAATAGCCACAAATTTGGCTAAAAAAGTAAAATGGACACCAATTGTTGAGAATATACTTTAAAAATTCATATATAAAACTTTAATGATTAATATTTCTCCAGATTCAGATGTCTAATTTATCAAATTGTCGAGACAACTTGAGGGGAATATTTGGAATGCAAAACTTTTATAACCTTGGGCTATAAATACATCCCTCTATTCTCCTTGAAAGGGGTTTGAATTTTATCACATAATGGGGAGGTTTTTAATTAATTTATCCCTTAAAAGTTCATTGTAAGAATTTCCCTGATCTTGTTTCAATAAGAGATACCTCTCCTCCACTTTCCTTTTGTTGTTTGTTTTTTATGGTTTTCAATTCTAATCGCATATGTTTGTTTTTATTTCAATTAAATATTAATCCATGTTTCTTAATATTCAAATTTAATTCATATCCACTTTATATTTTTATATATTAATTTTCTTAAAATATTTTATATCAAGTTAAAATTGATTTTCTATTTTTGTTTCTCATTCAATTGAAAGTGCATTTTTACCTTTATTCACTACCCGTGTCTGTGTTTGATACACCACTCTTTTCTTATTCTGTTATTTTTCTTATCTTATTAACTTATCATTATAAAAATTCAAACTAGAATATAAACCACCCAAATTACTATGTAAATATCCCATTTAGTTGTTTCATAATTTATAGATCTTAAGTGGTTGAGATCTTATAATGATTTGAAATTCTTTGAATTATTATTTTGTACATAAACAAATATGTTATGGATTAATGACATATGTGTGACATGTGGATTCCATAAATTATTTGAACCAAAAATAAACATTGGTTCATGAAATATTTAACCTTTCATCAATGATATTTGATGACAATTACTACCCTTTTTATGTCTTGGATTAAATCTAAAACTTGGAATTTCGATTGAAATCCTCTTGTGAAATTCGTATTAATTAAATGAAATTATTTTCAAAGAACATGGATATAAAAATATTAAATATAAAATTTTGAACGCCCCCACCAATATTTATTAAATTATTAAATCAAAATTTACCAATCAATAATTTCATCTAATCTCTGCAAACACACTAACAAATCAAAAGATAATGAATTAAAAACAATCAACTCTAACATTATTACAATCACTAAGGATTTGAACTGAGTACCTCTTTATAAATTTTAAGAGCACCGAACCTTTTAATAGTGGATAAGAGACAATCGACTGCACTTCAATATAATAAAACATATGATTTACTTATGACATTTTATTACATGTTTATTAAAAATTCATTTTTAATGTCATGTTTTGAGTAAAAACTGCTTTGTTGTTCATGTTGGTTTCGGTCTAGTATTTTAGATCCTTTTATTTGGATCATGGTTAAATAATATTCATAATTATATAAATTATATATATATATTATATATTAATTATATATCTATTTATATTAATCCTTTAATTTTAAATATTGAAAATGAATTACACTCTTCATGGAAATGGTAGGTCATACGTACGCATAAATGTTGAATCCATTTTCTCGATGGATGGAACAAAGGAATGGTAGATATTAATTAATAATTAAATTGTAATTTATATGTCATATATTTCATATATATCTATTAAAACTATCATTATTACCTTTCATGTGAATTATAAATGAAGAACGAATCTCATCGCTTTGTGAGGTGGTAGTTCGTCGTACACACGAGTGATTTAATCGTATACCCATGCAATGGAATTTATTATAGTTTATATTGTAATATAATTCCAAAAATATAATATTTTAAAAAATATAATATTTATATATAAGTTTATACTTTTAATACATCATTATACCCTTCCTTGAGAGGTGGTGATTGAAAATGAATTACATCGGTTCGAGGGTTGGTAGTCTGCCATACACACTACTATTGGTTTTGTTTACCATATGGTAGAATAGGAGGTGAATATTGGTTTTTTAATTGAGATAATAAAATATAATTATATAATATATAATTATGTTATTATATAATCATAATTTAATAATACTTAAATCATGTGGAAGAAGAAATAAAATAGAAATTATCGGATTAGAATGATACCTCTTCTTCAGATAACTTCCTTTGGTTTTCACCAAGATCCTTCCTAGGTTTTCTTAATGATAAAAAAAGTCGGACATAAAATTATAAAGGAAATAAGGAAATGATTTTTTCAGTTATTGGATAAACTAATAATTTTTTTAAGTGTGTAGAGGAGAGAATATGGGATTCACTTTTATAAGTGGGGGAGAGTACACATGGAAATTTTTAGATGAATAAATTGTACCTATGTTTTTCCATGAAAATGGATCAAAAATGTATCATTATAGATCATTATATTAGATAATTCCATAAATTTTCCATAAAATGGAATTTTTATAAGTTTTTTGTACATTTTATCTCTTATCCTTTTAGTTTAACGCCCCATAAATCTGTTTTAACTTTAACCACAATAATTAATTTTTACTATATTTTATATTAATTTTCACCAAAAAATTAAGTTGGACTTATTATTTTATATTAATTATGATGATTCAAAATATTTAATCAAGTTTTATAAATTCATTTCACATAAGTGGAAAATTTTAATTTAATATTAAACAAGTAGACACAACGAAAAAGCGATTTTCTAATGAGAAAATATTCAGAATTATAGAATGATCAAATATCAAAATTCCTTATTAAATGGATTTAAATTATATATATTGGAATATTAAATATAAAATTGAACTAATTTAACATTTAAAACCTTCTTTAAATAAACCGTAGTTTTTAAATCATTTAAACAAAAACACATTTTTTAATAAAAATAAACTTTTTTAATATTCATCAAAAAAATTAATCAGTATAGAAAAATATCAAAAATTCACTCAAATATAATTTTAAAATGTAGAATTAAAAATTTGTGTTTATTTTAAAAAATATATTTCTGAATGTTAAAAAATTACTTTTATTTTTTCACAAGAAATAATATATTTGTTTGAGAAAATAGTATTTTTAAAACATATA
Source organism: Viscum album (assembly GCA_963277665.1). Classification (NCBI taxonomy): domain Eukaryota; kingdom Viridiplantae; phylum Streptophyta; class Magnoliopsida; order Santalales; family Viscaceae; genus Viscum; species Viscum album. Next base: position 530,404,092 of record OY728150.1, read on the forward strand.
ATTACTTTTCTAAAAAATAAATACATTTTATCAATGTGATTACTTTTTATGAAATCATGATATTTAATTTTTAAAATTTCTTTCTTATTATTTATAATTAAAATTTTAAAATCTATGTGATAATGGTCATGCTTAAATAATAATTCATATAGGTTATTATAGTTTGTTAAAACTCAGTGTTGCATGTAACAAAAGCTATTGATGAAATTAAATTTATTTGAAAAATATATTTCATAAAAACATGGGGTGTTACATTATACCCCCCATTAAAATATATTTTTCATTAAAAATACATCACTTCGATAAAAAAAATGAGGATACTTCTACAACATTAATTCAGTTTCCCATGTAGCTTTTTTATATTCATGATTTCCCCCCAAAACATTAACTAATTCCGTGGTCTTATTTAGTAGAACATTATCTCTATGATCCAAAATATCCCCCAATTTCTATTCATTAGAGATATTATTTTTTAGTAGTATGACCTATTAATTTTATATGTATAAAACATAAGGTATGTACTTCCTCGGGAGAGATATATGGAACACATCTTGTTCTTGAGAGATGTTCAGTGGATTCATTAATTGATTAACAACCATCTAAATATTATCGACAATTTAAATGTGACCGATATACCTATGTATTATTTTTCAATAATTTCCAAATTTCATTACCTTTTTCTATTGTGAAATTCTTTGAAAATCATTACCACTAACATCAAATTCCATATCACACAAGATATTTTTATATTACCTTTTATACCAACATTTTGTTACCCTTATGTATTTTTGAATGGATATAATCCTCTCTAAAATTTATTCATATTGTTCAATAAAAAATAACTTTCTTTATCCAAATTTATCCTAGTGTGTGGGATTTATACAACTTTTTTCATGTAGGTATTCATAAGGATCCATCTTAATTTTTCACTGGAAGCAATTATCATAGGAAAACTCAACCATAGGGTGTTCTTGATCCAAGACACCTTTAATATACATATAAAAAGATCTCAATATATCCTATAGTGTTTGAATTGTTCCCTTAGTCTAAAAATCTATCTATGTATGTTAAGTTATAATGAAACATTTCTCTATATCCAAATCGTATTAAATAATTGTCCAGAGCATCAAGGAAAACCTTGGATTCCGATCTGATACAATATAATATGGTAATCCATACACCATACCAATTACGTAATGTATAATTATGGAAATACAGTCTAGAGAACAATCCTCTCTAATAGAGAGGAAGTGTACAGTCTTTGTAAGACGTTAAACTAAAACCTATATAGCACTATACACCTTAGTTTCTTTTGGGAGACCAATGAAAAAAATAAATGGTGATTTTTTCTCAATTACATTTTTTATAGGTAATGGTTAAAATGACCCCTTGTAGTTTTGTCTCTAAAAATTAACTTGTAGACATACCATTCTCCGAGATATAGGCTCTGTGATATCTCCATTCATGCCATCCCACCAAAAATAATCTTTTAAATCCATACACATCATTGTACTTTTAGAATGAATAGAGAATAAAGAACCACGAGCCTCTTCTAACAACCCCTTCTTCAAACTGGTTATAGACATAACACATTCATGGTTCTTGAACATTATCATTCTATCACAATTAAGGGTAAACTCTATAACATTTATTATCTTCTTCTGTATTTTGTTCTTTATTAGTCTTAACTTGTACATAATGTTAGATACTCATTTGAGAAATATAATATCTCTTACCATTCTAGGAGAAATTCTAATACATCATTTTAAAATGTAGAAACATTGGGTTTTTTCTAACATCATCATTGATAAGGTAGCATAATAATTTTGACTTAAAACGGCCTCCACCTTGTTCACTTTCCTATTTTATAAATGTATTAAGTAGTCATTATCTTTAATCAAATATAACTATAATCTCTAGTTATTGTTCAAATCATTATTTGTGAATATATTCTTCAAATGTTTTGATCAATATATATATCAAATTTTTCTATGTAATGATAATTCATGCATATATTTGAATAAATATTTACCAAAGTAGAGTCTAAATTAGGTTATATGTAATTTTACTCATAAACCTTCAATTATTGTGTGGAATAATCTATAATTATGACATTATTCATCAAAACCCATCACAGTGCATTCTTGAATCCATCACTATAGATTATAAACTCTTCTCTATAGAAGGTTAACGTAAGAACATGTGTGTTGACTAATATTCTCCTCAGTTCCTTGACCATTTCCTCACATTAATCCATCTGGAGGAACTTGGTTCTCGTCTATATAAACATAGAATATGGATTGGAAAAATATGATAAATATTCCAAAAAAAACTTTAATAATTTCCATAAAAACTATGAAAACTATGAATATAAGTCACAGTGGTAAGTCAGGGCCAATATTTAATAGCCTAAGTCTTATATGGGTCTACTGATATACACTCTCTTGAGATTATATGAACCATAAATGTAACCTTTTATAGTTTAAATTAATTCTTTACAAATTTTTCATATATTTTCTCTTTAGGTTTTTTAGTAAAACTTATATGTGCTCATTATGAACTTCTTTAATCCTTGAATACATAAGAATATAATCTATAAAGACTAACAAAAACCTATCAATGTAATATATAAAGATTATCCATTACATTCATTAATATGGTATGAGCATTAATGTCACCAAATGGAATCACTATATATTAATAGTTCCCATACTTTGTATGAAAATTAGTATTTGGTATATCTTCGTTATTAACCATCAATTGATTATATTTAGAATGAAAATTAATCTTGAAAAGTATAGATATCCTTATAGTTACTCAAAAAATAATCAATATGGGGTAGAGGATACTTTTTCTTGATTGTGGTCTTGTTCATTTCCAAATTATCATTGAATAGTTTCACAGATCCATCTTTATGCTTAACAAAAATGACAGGTTCACCCCAATATGACACACTTTTCTGAATAAACCATTGTCAATATTCCCTTTGAGTTTCTATTTCAATTATTACAACCAAATAAAGTTTATTATAATGGGAATTTGAAAAAGGTGTGCTTCAATGTATGAGTTCAATTGATAACTTATCTTCATGATTTTGTGCAAGATAAGGAAACTCTTCTGGAAAGACATCAACAAAATCCCGCACAACAATAATATCATCAATGTCAAGTTTATCCCCAAACATCTAAGATAAACACAAATTTTTTAAATAAACCAAGAACCATTAGATGTGTACAATTTACATTGGAATTTCATATTTTTATTCTCAATGGTAGATGATCATAGGTTGGTTTGGAATTTAAAATTTTAGTTCCTTTCCTTTGAAGTTAATGTGGTATTTTTATAGAGAAATCCAATCCATTCTTAAAATAAAATAAAATTCTACCAAAGGGGTAATAACATGATTTATAGGAATGAAATTTCAATAAACTTAAACTGGGGAATAATTATAGACTAGGTATGCGATCATCATTCCATTAAGGGTTTTCACTGCTAATTCAAAATCTATTGGATTGGGATAATAAAGAACATCTCTAGATACATTTAATTATATAGATAAACTCATATAAATTAAATCAAATATTTTACTTCAAAATTTCATAATACCTATTACCACCTCAACCCTATCATTCAATCTTTAATCAGATTCTATAACCAAAATGGTTAGCATGACCATCATGAATCTTTATTCAGATTGATTACTCATGAAATATCCTTCATAGGGTTTCAAAATCATGGCGTCTTATTTTAAATCAATGACACATTAGTTTTAACCAGTGTAATTCATGATCATCATCTATTTAAATATAACATGATTTCTCAAAAAGAGTTTTTGAATTTCTAAAATCTATCCCCTGAGACGATCAAACCTGTCTTCCAGCAAGCCTCATTTCCATGCACCAGGTAATGAAAAAGTCTATCTCAATGAACCCTTTTGGGGTTATTATCCCAAGGTAAATTTTTTCTAGATATGAATCCACTTTTAGTAGACAAATATGGATTCAATTTCTTATAAACCACTCACTTCGTCCTTTCCCAAAATTTCAAGACATTTTCCTATACTTGGAATTATTCTTATACTAATCCTTTTACGTATACTTAGGCATATGCCTAAGGATCTCACTAGTTATCTCACCCTAGTTTCAAAAGGGTAACTAAAACATTTGTTTGATACCAACTATTATGTCCCATGCATTTTATATATATATATATATATTATATCTTAATATATTAATATTTAATAGATTCCACAAAAACAATATTGAGGTTCCTAAATGTTTAGTGCCTATAAAGACTAGTTACTAAATATTATTAGTTTATGAAATATTGTAAACATCTCACATAATTCTATTCCAATTTAGTACGCTTCATAGATATACCCTATATAATCCATTCTTCCTAATATGGGGAAAGTAAAGATAAGAAAGTGTGATCTCATATACTTAGTAATAGTAAAAATGAAAGATATCAATCAACGATCATATGAATGAATAATATAAACACAAGGGAATGAGATAAGAAATATAACTTAAAAATATCATTCCCAATCTTTCATGGATCATAATCATTATCCATGGAATAAAACATTATTATTTAAAAATAAAATAACCATACGAGGTAAAATCAACATAAATAAATCATAAACCAGATGTTCATGTCATTTAATTGTTGCTTTATCATAAATATAGAAAACATTTTGTATGTCAGGGTTAACACCCAATACCATAAAGTCATAACAGATCAAGAATAAAAAATTGGTTACCATTTCATAATGGGTCCAGAATCATTACAAGTTTTCAATAGTAGATCAATCATAATGTCTAGTTTTCTATATAAGATCAAGAACATTGTCGAGTTTCCCAAAGTGGATCAAGCACATTATCATATTTCTCATCACTCTATAGTTAAATATAAAACATTACCAAATTAATTAGAGGGACATACAGGTCAAAAACATCACATAATCCATAAATGTTTGGATATAAGATCATAAAACATTCATCATATCATAACTAATTAAAAAGTAATTGGTTTCATTAATATTTGATAATATCATAAATTTAGTAAATAAATTGGGTTTTTTAAACATTTCATCAATTCATCATATCATAACTCGTGGAAAATAAATAATTTTTATATAGATATTTTCTTCATAATCATATATATAAACTATTAAAAGAAAAAATAATTATGGTAAAATTAGATCATATCGCAAAAAAACATTATCGACACCAAAGGATGTTTCCATTGATGAATAGAAATTCCATAAAATATTATTAAAACATTCATGAGGAAGATATAATTTTATATTTAAAATCACATCTTTAATGTCTAAAAATTTCCTAAATATTAAGGAAAACATTTATTTGAAAATAAACTTGAATAATTGTAATGTAATATTCAAAATATTTAGTGGTAATGAACAAGAAAAATTACATTCATGCCATATATATTAAAATAATGATTACATTTAATTTTTTATATAAATTCGAAACTACCACATTTGAAAAATGACGATAATATTCCTTCTAAAAAAATTTAATGAAAAACTTTGGTATAATATATTTAAGAAATCATTTTATAAAGGTAAAAACTTCATTAATTTTTTTATAAAACATAGATTTATAATAAAAAGGTCTTTCAACAAAAGAGATATATAAGTTCATTTTTTCATTAAAAACTTTATTTGGGAATCAGGGTTATATAAAGATAGTAAAATAATAGGAAAAAATTTAATTTCATGAAATAAATAATGCATAATAAAATAAATATTTTTCTTGAGAGATATATCAAAATATTTCCTCACCATAAATATAATCAAAAACAATCTTGATAAACAATGAGATTGTAACATAAAACCACTAACCACTTTAGTTTCTTCTGAATCATAATACTAATAAAATAAATAACATTATATAGATATATATGTCACATAATTTCATGATAATAAGTATAAATTAATTAATGTGTAGTGTATACACCAAATAAGTGAAACTAGTAGTGTATAATTCATGTGTCCCATATAAATAAAAGTGAAAAAAAATCTCTTACATTCATTGAAAACATTTGAATAATAAGATCCCAAAAACAATAACATTTAATTAAAAATTAAATATCATGATAATAATTAAATTAATGGTATTAAATCTCAAATGTTCTATATATACACCTCATAAAATAGTATCGGTTTATAAGATAACATATGTCTTAAAGAAGACAATTTGAGACAAAAAAAATATTACCTTAAGTATTGGTTTTCTTAATAAATGTTCATATCTTTTGTATTATAAATATAGGTTTATTATATATATTCCAAAACTATACTCATTTATATAACACCATTTACTATTTACTTATTACCTGTTATTACCCTTTTATTAAAAAGTCCTCATTAAAATTATATTTCGGGTAATAACTACTTCATTTTTTGTGAATATTTTGGTTTGCTATTTTTTCTTTTATTTTGATCATGGTTCTATAATCACTATAATTTTGTCATAGATAAAAATATCATATATATTAATTATATTTTTATTTATATTAATCCATATATTTTCAGTATATAAAATGAATTGCATCGTTCTTGGATAATGTCGGTCATACGTATGCATGAAGATTCTTTCCATTATCACTACAAATGGAATAAAGGAAATATAAATAACAATAAAACATACGAAAATAATTACTATTTCATATATTTCACATATATTTATTTAAAAATCTTTATTATCTTTCATGTAAGTTATTAGTGAAGAAATAATCAAATCCCTTTACGGGATAGTAGTTCCTCGTACACAATAATGACATTATCATATATTCATGAAATTAAAATTATTATGGTATGTGTGATATTATAATTATATATGTATAATAATGTGAAACAAATAATATATATATATATATATCTCTTCCATCATTATTTCCATCCGTTAGAGGTGGTGATGTAACTCTAAATACATCGGTTCGTGAGGTGAGAGTCTCCCATACACATGATCGATGGTTTCATTTTTCATTTGAGGAAGAAGAGGTGAATATAGTCTGTTACATTAACATAAAAAAATATAAGTATTTTTGGGTATTTAAGTTTTTATATGATCATAATTGACGAATATTTCATGGATTTGTAAAATGAAATAAAATATAATTGCTTTATTGAGAAAGATACCTCTTCCTCAAATAACCTCCTTAAGTTTGCACCAAAATACTTTATATGTTAAAATCTTGATGAAAAAAGGCCTATAATATGTTATTTGTGAAGTAAGGAGATTATCTTTCTAGTAATATTCTAAAAAAATATAATTTATAAGTGTGAAGAGGATAATATTGGGGGTTTCCTTTTATAATTTGGGGAGAGGACACGCATGAAAGTTTTGAAAAGAATAATGTGTATCAATATTTTCCAGATGAAAAATAGATCCCAATTGGATAATTATCAAACCATATATGATATAAGGTCTCAATATTTCCATAAAATTAGATTTTTTCATGTTTTTATGACATTTTACCCTTTATCCATATAATTTAACCCTCGGTATATCCAATTTAACAAGAACCATGGTAATTGATTTTTATTGTTTTGACTATTTATTTTGACCAAAAAACCAGTTTACATAATTATATAATAATAATTAGTATAATTATATATATCTTGTTTATTTATATAAATTATAATCAAATATCTGTAAAATTTTAATTTAAAATTAAACACACAGATGCGACGAAATGGTGATTTCTTAAAGAGAAAATTTGCATAAGTATAAAAAGTTATAATCTTAGAAATAAATATTAAATTGATTAAAAGAGATTAAATTGTATTAATAAATATATAATTTTACTAATTATAATTTTAAAATAATATTACAAAATAATTTACCTTGTGGACTCATTAAATTAAAAAGTAGTTTTTAATAAAAAACATTATTATTTTACAATAAATTGAAAAATTAATCCAAGTAGAAAAACTAAAAAAATTCAAAAAATAATAATTGTGAAATATAGATTTAAAAAAATGTATTATATTTTGTTAAATTAATATTGTGAAAGTGGAAAAAATATGTTTATTATTTTTTCAGAAAATCAATAAAAACATTTTTTGAGAAAATAGTATTTTTCAAACACATGAAAACTTTAACAAATGTTAAGTACTTTTTAACAATATGATTTCATTTTATAAAACCATTAAACAAAATTTTTAAATTTTAGTTATTCGTATTCATTATTTTAATATTAATTTCCAAGTCATAGTGGTCATGTTAAAATTATAATATTAATAGTATATTGTGGTTCATTAAAACATGGTGTTCTGTGTACCAAAATATGTTGATGAAATTAAATGTATTTCAAAAAATATTTCATAAAAAAATGTGGTGTTACAAAACAACACTATTCCTAACCTACTGTCCACTGGATCTCCCCTCTCTTTATGATTTCTCTATCATTTACTTTGGATTCATGGTCGATCCTTTGAGGTAAGGTCTCTACTTCTATCCTCCTTCATTATTATAGGGTTGGTTCCTTCCCCACTTGTTGTGTATGATTTTTCTTAGCCCCAAGGGTTTCAGGTAGTATTATTATAACTTAATTTCTTATTTTTTTTGGTTTTATGATTCACCTTTTTCTTGATAGAGAATCCACTATCGTAGGCAATGCATCTCAGACCGTTTCAGCTCACATACCACTATTTCATATAGGTTCTTCTATTGAACCCCTTGTATTACATGATTAAATTTATTATTCACTAAAAATTAATTTTTATCAATTTATAATATTTTTATATTATATAATATGATTTATTTTGTGTTTCATATGGTTTATAGGCTTGGAATGGGCCTATACTACATGCCAAGTTCTCACAAAATTTCACCAAAGGATCAATAAAATTCTCTCACGAACTTAAGATATTTTATTTTTAAATTATAAGGTTCAGTCATTATCATTTTTATTTAAAAATAATCTTCCAAAGTTTTAACAACTTGGAATACACCTATCTCATATTCCAAGTTTTGGATTAAATTCCCATTTTCCTTTGAAAATGTATTCTAATATTTTTTTAAATATATTTAAAATTTTATTCCATTTATAAAGGAAGTGATTAATTTTAAAATGATTATTTTATAAAAAGTGGTAGGATTGACATATTATTTTAAGGGAATGTGGATTTCTTTAGGTTTTTTTAGTTGCGTTTGGTGATGATGATGATTTCCCGTGGACTTATGTTTAGTTTACTAATTTTCTTCACTTTTAAACATGACATATATACATATATGTATATGAATATATATATATATTTGGGAATAATCTTTATACATATTCACACAACATTGTGTGTATATGTACATTATAGAAAGGGGTGTTATAATATAAATTATGTTGTATATGTGGATACGCATGAAATTCGACTTGTAAATTCACAGGAGTTGGATTTAAAATGGTTTTTAAAATGTATATCCTAAAGGTAATTAGTGAATGGACAAGTGGGATATTTTTTATGTGCATTTGATTGATATTTTATTATTATCTTCTTGGCCCTATTTTATTTTTTGATTAGGTTTACGTATATCTATGTGATGGGGGTTTTTTAATGTGGTCGATGATGTGATAATTGGTTGGGTTTTTTCTAAGGATAGTGAGGTGGGATGGAAATGATTTTGGGGTTACCCTTTGGCTTTTGTTATTATCATGGGATGATATTTTTTAAACATAGCGCACCTCCTTTAGCCATTCCATGAGGAACCCTAGGAAACATAGTAGGAATTCTTTGGATGTGGCTAGTATAGTTGAGATTAAACCCAGTCTAGTCACCGCTAATGTATATAATACATGTCTGTAAGGATCATTGAATATTCTATTTTTAGAGTGATTTGATGATTGATGTGTGACCATTAACCTATAAGTAGTTGATCCACCTTTCAGGTCTTATACTTTTATATTATTCACTCACATGTTTCCTAATGAATGTGTGGTTTGTTATGAATTATATATTTTATATTAAGCTTGTGTTTTTCATATTTTTTATTTTATTCTTGTGTCGACATGTGGGTTATTTTATGATTGGTATTTGACATTATATGGTTATCCTTGTGATTTTATTGTTTCTCATTATAACTTGTATGGCATCAACATGTGTCATTTTGGATTAGATTAAAATTAATTCTTTTATAATGGTTTGAAACTTTGATTTTGAAAGGAGATTTTTTTGAGTATTACTTTATGAGTTTTAATGAAATGTGATTTTTCATGAAATTTTTTAGGAAAATGATACATTCATGGGATTTTAAAAGTGGGAAAATGTTTTTTCTTGTATTTCTTAGTTTAAAATATTAAATTATAATTTTTATCTATCCTTTTAATAATTTAATAAAAATGATATTATTTTGATAATGTGCATTTGATTTGGTTTTATAAATCACATTAAAACATACTTTATACCTTTTGTTCAAACTAAAATTTCATAAGATAATAATTAGGGTGTTCCATGGATTTGGTGGGAGGTAGTGGCCTAATGGGTGTTCATGTTCTTATCCCTGTATTATAATCTTAGTTACAGGTTTTTGGTTTAGTTCTCTATATAATCTTGAGAAAATATATTTAACTAAAGTTATTTATTTATTCTACTGCACTAGGAAAGTTTCTATTATTAATAGATTTTAGGACCAACCTTTTAGTTATTATAATTTCTGATAAGTATCCATTTATTTTATTTATCTTGGATATTTAGGAATTTACATATTTTTTAGATAGAGGATAACAATAGATTCTAGTGGGTAATATAAATCCATTTTGTGCAGTCCATTTCCTCACAAGATATACATTTCAGGTTGGTGAGTGAGGTTTGTGTTTCTCATTGTTGTTTACTACTTTCCTAGCTTTTATATTTGGTTTAAATTTTATTTATTTTTATATTATATGGATGTCTGATATACGAATAGTTCATGCATAAATTTTATTTATATTATACCTCTTACATTATTTTTTATTCATTACTAGAAACCATCCCCAAGTGGTTATTTCTTGATGGAGTGGCATTTGTAATATCCAATGTGGATTGGGAATTCCCTTCAGGATAGTGGTGATCTAGTTCGGGGATCTATTGGAGGAAAGACCCAAATTGGTTTTTTGGAAATGGTATCAAAGATTCATGATATTATTTTTCTATATAATTCTAAGACATTGGGATTCCCTTTGTTATTTGGGGTGTTGATAGCTTAGAAATTATTTTTCTTAGTATCGATAGGTTGGTGCAGGTAGAGTGTTGCATGATAATTCTATCCTAGAGCCTTAAGTTTCCATGGAAACTATAATTTTTCCTTTTATTATAGTTTGATACTTGATGGATTTTTTTATGATGGTTTTATGACAATGGTAATTGTGTTTGATCCTTAGTGTAATTTCATGAGTTTCAATGGGGTTTGTATGTGAAGTTTTGGGATAGTGAAAAAGAAGGAACTCAAGATGTTAGGTTAGTTTATAGGGACTGAAAACCCGCAATACAACAAAACACTTGATTATAGAAAACCATATGTTCAAAGCGGACATTATTCCACATCCCATTTGGTTTTACATTTAGACTGCTTAACAATTGGATTTCCTAGAAAGTCAGAGAGAAACAAGATTGGGATATGGTTTTCTCTTATGATATGTAGCAATGTCTTGATTTATTTTTGATTGAGTATTATGTTGTTCCATTTTTATGTAGTTTTATCATGTATAGTGTAATTTGTTTTGTGTGAATAAATAATATATTTCTCACGAAGTTTTTTTTATATTTAAATAATATATATTAGGATTTTTTTGTAAAATGATTTTGGTTTCATGAATTGTTTTAAAACGTTTTATTGTATATAAAACTTAAGAAAAAAAATTTACCCATGGTTTCTTTTTTTCAATGAAGTCCACATAGTTTTTTAAATAATGTGTTTTTTCTTATAAGGGAAACTAAAGTTTTTTAAATTTTCTTATTACCTTTTGTGTTTATATTTCAAAAGTCTAAGTGGTTTTAAAACTATTTAAAAAAATTGTGTTTTAACTTTAAGTACGGGAACAGTATTTTTGTTCTAAAACATGTGGTATTTTTTGGAAATAATTTTTAGAAACATTTTAAAATTTACAAAGTCAGGTTACGAATAGGGGTTTTAATTTTTAGAATTGTTTTGTGTTTTCTTAAATAAAATAACCCCCAATTTTAATGGGTTCTTTATTTTAGAATTTAATTTTGATAAAGCCTTTCTTGTTTTAAAAATAAGTTTCTTTTGGTTTCACCCCTTATTTATTTTTGGATAGTTTCTATAACGCCCCGACCCTAGTTACCCAAAGTCAGTGCATTATTACATAACATTGTCATGATCACAAGGGGTAAAATCCCAAAAGACCGATCAGTTTAGTAGCCTTGGAAATACTAGATATATTCATAAGTCTTACATTACATCATAAAGTGAAAAACAACAACAACATGTTCTCATCATATCCCCTCATACTATCCATGTAGGTTATCATAAAATACTTCTTCACATACTAGGAAAAATAAAACATTGAAATGGGTGAGCTCAGATTCTCAGTAAGGATAACAATATTTCAGAAACATTCATAAATAAGAATAAACATTTATGAAAATTAAACTTGAACTTCAGCATAATATGGAAGAAATAAAATTAAATAATGTCATTTACTTATTCAAATGGATATTCTACTAATCGGATAGTCACATTCAATATTAATGACCTCTTTCATAATGTTGGAATGCATAATTCTAGACTATCATAACCACATAGACAAGGAATCGTGCCAAGAATACAAATAATATTTTTTCAAAGACTCATGCCAAGACACTAGTTTTTCTCATGAGACCTACCAATTCATTAAGGAGCTATAGCAGGCTCCACCCGTCAATTACAAAGTCCATTGCATTCCTAATATGAACAAGTTTAAACATAACATAAACATTCTTATTAAATCCAGCATATAAAAGGTCAATACTTTCTCTGTAAACCATGAATGGTATAAAAATAACACATCCACAGTCAAACATATCACAAAACCTTCAATACAACATGTAAGTTTTGTATCATAATAAATTAATTTCAAATAAGCTTAAAATCCCTCAACGGATGTTGACATAGATGATATCAAAACTATTTGAGTAAAACAATCATTTACAAATCACACATTTATTAAGGAAGTAATTTAAAAGAGATTTTTTAATCAAAGTGTCCCATAACACATTGAAAATTTTGAAAAGAAATATCATTTCAAAACATTTATGTCCATATCAATAAATCCTTAAAATCATTTTCAAAACATGGACATTAATTAAAAAAATTTGAAAGATAAATCATTAAGACATTTAAAATTTTGATCTTGATAAAGAGTACCTTTCAAAAATTCTTAAAATATTAATTCTCAAATCATTTAAAAGTCAAATAAATATAAAATAAAACATTTACATTCAAAATATTCTTATAATCTTGTAAGGGAAGCTTTGACTATTTTATAACCGTAGAAAATAGCCGCACCCACCGTATAAGATAAAAAAACATTCTTACCTTAAATTTGTCGAAAAGGTCAAAAAGTACCTTATTTGGAAAATGATGGAAATATTCCCTTCAAAACACATAAGGGTATAAATTAATAATAACTCATTGTCTAGTAAATAATAAAAATGTTTTGAAAAATACTTTTATGAAACATGGATGTGGATGATAAAGAGGTCCCAGTAGATAATTGCGTATAAACAACCTCGGATAATGAAGAGATTGTGATGTAAACCATTAACATGTAATTTTCCTTGGTTGAGGGTAGGTTAACCTCATGTAATGGTTAAATAATAGTTATTAAATTATACAAGAATCATATAAATTAATATGATATCATATATGATCTTTTAACATTGATTTGGTAATAATATCTTAGTATTATCATCATTTCAGGTGTTAACGGATTCATTTTTCTTTATATTTTTTGTTATTTGATCCATATTTGTTATGTATGGGATGTATATTATTCATATCCAGAATGATATCATGTCTATAAAAATTATTTTTAATCATCAAATAAAATTTAGTCTTGAATGGATACGATGGGGAATGAATCTATTCACGTTCGTGGAGACGGTAATTCGTATGTACGCACGAGAGACAAATCATTGTTTTGATATTAAAATAATAAATAATTGGGTGGTATATCATATATACAGAATCATTATAATGATATATTTATTATTTAAATGAATTACACATCATTATTATACCAATCCAAGTAAAAATGTATTGAATAACAATTACACCACGTCGTGAAGACGATAGGTCGTACGTACACACGTATGGTGACATGTCATTAAAAGAGTGGATAGAATAGTGAATATGGTTGTACCATATTTATAATAACATCACAATATATATAAGATACTGGATTTATTATCTTATAATGGAATTAACAAATAAAGAAGAAGTTAAAGAAGAAAGGAACTTGAAAGAGGGTGGTGAAAACATTACCTCTTCTTCGGGTTCTTAATTTTGATTTGATCAAAAGGGATCCTTAAGTTGACCTTCTGATCAAAATAAGGCCTCTAGGATAAATTGAGGGAAGTTGAGAGAGTATTTGGGTAGGTTTTGGCCTAATAAAAAGGCTTTGAAGGTGTGGAGAGTTGGTTAGAAGTTGTGTCCTTTTATAAGGGGGAGGAGGGGCTCTTTAGAAAAAACATAAAGAATTAATTTATAATAAATTCATATACGATTTATAATGGATACAAAGTATATTATTCACATTATAAGGTGTTTATGGGTATTAATACTTTCAACCAATATATTTTAGGCAGGTTTGGGTCATTATATTAACCTTATCATTTAGTTTTAACTCTTAGTTAATTAGATTGACATTTACCATGTCACATTGTATTTTTATATTATATAGTTAATAAACATACTATATGAATCCAAGAGACCCCCAAGTGGTCCATTAATGAAACACCTATCATGATATAAGTCCTTTTTCTGAACCATATATTTTTAGGAATATAATATCAATTAATAATATAATACTTGTTTTAAAAACTCATTTATGTAAATGTTTTACAATATTTAATAATTTATTTTTTAAAAGTCTTAAAAACTTTATTAATTCAAAAAAAAAGTAATTAAATCAATCCTAACATGTCATATTAACCAATAAAATTCATGTATGGCATTAAAACTTTAAAATTATATTTGTTTTAACTTTTATAATACTAATTATTTTATTCTTTCATTAATAAGGAAAATACAGCATCATTATTGTGTTATAAATAAATTTAATTATTTAATGTCTAAAAATTATAAATAAAATACAATTATGTAGAAAATATTTTTATCTTTATAATGAATATTTATAGTCTAAAATATAACATATATAACCCTATGTAAAAATTGTTTTTCTAAAAGATATATGCTTATGTAATTTTTGTATTTATTTTAACTTAATTAATATATGGTGTCCTTATCACCTAACAGTGGCTCTATGGGGTCCCAAAATAGTCGCAAAGATGACCATGGTCGGACATGTATCAAAAAATAATGTTAGTACATGTTTTAGTGTAATTTATTATTATTATAATATTATTTTGTCACACTTATTTACCGGATTTACCCTTTAACCATGGTAAATAAAATATTTACCGAAGTAATTATTCAAAATGTCTACAAATAAAAGTTACCAATTTACACAATTTGGACATCCTGATTCCAAATATGGAATCCATTTTTCCAAATTCAAAACACATAAGTGGAAGAAAATAATTTAAAATTAATTCTTGCTATCAAAACAAAAAGCGTGGTTTTAAGAACTAATAACTATCAAAAGATAGACACTTTTTTTTGTCCAGTTTAATTCTAAAATTATGTACAATTACCAACATTTTATTAAATGGTAAAAATATGTTCTAAATATTATTTAAAACCACTCAAATTCATAATTTATCACTATTAATTATTTTGATTAAAAAAGTTGTTTTTAAATAAAATTTAGTAATTTTCACTATTCCTCAAAATATAAAACTTACCCGAAAAGTACCAAAATTTCACCCTAGGATAATTTCGATATTCCAAATCCAAAAAAGAAGTCCATTTTGAGATATAGAATTTATAAAATTTCAGAAATTGAGTACTACTATTCATAACGGCAAGTTTGATTGGTCACGATGTGTTAGAATCTCGAAATTGCGTACAATGCAAGCTATTGCATTATTCAAAGGGAAACGTACCATGGAATTTTGGTGCGTTACATTCTCCCCTCCTTCAATAAATTGTGTACTCGAAATTTTAAATTGTTTTTTGAAAATAAAAGGTTGAATTTAGAAAATACTTTTGTGGAAGACCCATATCAAAAAAAGGGTTAATACAATTTAGTTTTAATAAGAGGGAAAGGGAAATAAGAATGTCACCACCAAATTAGGGTTTCGAATAAGAGAACATTGGTGGAAATTATATACACGTAATTAGAGGAAAATGTAAATATTTATAGGGAGTGATTGAGGTCATCAATCACACACAAGTCTAAAATTGAGGGCCTCAAAGCCATCAATCTATGATGATTTAAAATATCATCAGTTCAACAAAACATAAGGTATTAGGATAACACATTTTTTGTTTTAATATACCTTCCCTAATGTTTAAGAATTAATTTATTCACAGAATAAGAGAAATATATATATAAATATATACTTGACAAGTATAGTTTCATCCTTCAACTAATTTCTTCCACAAACTGATCTTTCACTCAAAAGATAATAGAACTCAAAAATATTATATTTATCCCAATTGTATAAGGTTCCAAATATTAATGTATACCATTAAAATGAAGAAAAATATTTTCTAATAATCAGGGACTTCCTGTAGGCTAGTGGTAGGTAATAAGGGCCTATCGCGCTATGGTTGTGGGTTTGATTCCCGCAGCTTTGTCCGGCGCGATGAGTTATCGCCCGACCTGCGGGTTATCCTTTTACTAAAACTATAGTATCATAATATTCCAAAAATAATCATAAGAATTGTTTTAAAATTAAACAATACTATCCAATGTTCAACTTAATCCATTCCAAACATTATATTTATCCAAAGTACCTCTGTCCAGACTCTCTGTAAAAGGTATCTAAATTCCAAAATCAATTGCAACATCAGATTCCCCAAACAAAGTAAAGTTTCTATTATTATCACATACTGAAAATATGATTACCTTTTTCATAATAAACCTTAATGAAAACAACAAGTACTACAGTACAATCCTTATATATATCACATTATTCTCATAACCAGAATATAGTCCTTGAGTCAAAAAACACAAATACATTAATTATTTCTCTTCAATAGTAGTAATAACATAAACTTGGCCTTGATCCCATAGCCTTTTTGAGGTATGTTTCCTAGGTTCTTAGGGAATTTATTTTCATAATTCCCCATTTCGCTACAATTGTAGCATTCAACATTGACAGCCTCTTTCTTTCCCTATAAATCACGAGCCTGGTGACCTTTCTCTCAACATTTATAAAAAACTCTCATTTTTTTAGGAAAGTACCGGGGTGATTCTTCCCACAATTATCGCATAATGGAAAATCCTTCTTTCCTTTTTTCCTTTATCTGTCTCTTGCTCCACCATTATCTTCTTCTCTTACATTACTTTATTGTCATAAGATTTAGAAAATTCCTTTTCTATCTTGATAGCACATGAGACAATATCGTTATAAGATAAGAAGGGTTTTAATACTAATGCTCGATGAAAATATGGTTTTTACCCATTAACAAAACGATTGATCTTACTTCTTGGGTTACGTATATAATCTGTAGAATACCTTGCTAACCTTTTGAAGTTAGACTCATACTTTGCAACATTCTCATCCTCCTTTTTCCTCAGACTTAGAAATTGTCTTTCTATATCAGCTCGATGGTCATGAGGAATGTATTTCTCTAAGAAAATTTCTTTGAACTCCATTAATTCCATACTTGATACTTCTTCATTTTCCTTTTCATTTTGAATCAATGCCATAACAACTTTTTCCCTTTTTCTACTCCCCAAGGCATGGAATCTTTTCTCAAAGGAATTGATCCATTTCTCAGATTCTAGTGGATTTGTAACCTTATTAAACATTAGTGGTTGTTGCCTCATGAAGTGATCTAACATTGATCCTCCACACCACGGATCTGGGTGGTCTATACGGGTAAAGTTATTATTCATAACCCGAGTGAGTTTTCCCAGTATAGTGATAATTTTATCAGCACCAGTTGTATCACCAGCTCCACTATAATTATCTTGAGCAGGAGGGAAATCCCTACATGGATTCTGTGCATTGTTACGGTCTCCATTCCTTCCACTAGGCACCATTTCTAAACAATGTCATAAACTAGATTAGTTTACAAATTGAAATACATAATTCCACACTTCTAAAACACTAAACATAAATTGAACAGTTTTTGGATATAATCCATAATCATAAAAAGGTTTTCTTTGAGGAAGTATATACTCATAAACCCTTCATAATGGTTTGTAAAGAAAATGATAATTATCCTAAGCATATCCCCCAGGAGTTTCGTAACCAAGAGTGTAACAAGGCCCGTTTTTGTGAACCAGTTACTGTTCGACTCTAGCTAAAAATGGTTTTTTAGGTTTTACCCCTAAGTACATATGTGCCAGAGCCGCCTCAACCTGCTCATATCCAGGCAGGGATGTATTGCTTGGAAAACTCACAAAATCTCTACAATACCAAAATTCTAGGAAGTTATTCTATACTAATCCTCAATGTCTATCTAAGGGCTATGTTCTCCAGTCATATTTTACCTAAATCTAGCTTCCAAGGTTTATTACTAAACTTCCTATGATACAAACTATAACATCCCGACCCCAGTTACCCAGAGTCGGTGCATTATTAAATAACATTGGCACGATCACAAGGGATCAAATCTCGAAAGACCGATCAATTTAGTAGCCTTAGAAACACTAGATATATTCATAAGTCTTACATTACATCATAAATAGAAAATCTACAACAACATATTGTCTTCATATTCCCTCATATTATCCCTATAGGTCATTCATAAAATACTTCTTCACATCCTAGGAAAAATAAAACATTGAAATGGTTGAGCTCAGATGCTCAATAAGGATAACAATATAGCAGAAACTTTTATAAATAAACATAAACATTTAAGGCAATGTATAACTAAAACAAAATCCTTTTAAACTTCAACTTCAGCATAATATGGCAGAAATAAAAAAGAAATAATTCCATTTACTTATTAACATGGATATTCTACTAATAGAATAATCACATTCAATATCAATAACCACTTTCATAGAGATGGAATGCATAATGCCATACTATCATAACCACATAGCTAAGGCCTTGTGCCAAGACTACAAATAAAATTTTTTCAATGCCTCGTTCCAAGACACTAGTTTGTCTTATGAGACCTACCGATGCATCGAGGAGCTATATCAGGCTCCACCCATCACTTACTAAGTCCAATTCATTCCTCATATGAACAGGTTTAAACATAACATAAAAATTCATATTAAAACTAGCATATGAAATGTCAATACTTTATCCATAAAACATGAATGGTATAAAAATAATGCATCCATAGTCAAACATATCACAAAACCATAAATACAACATGTAAGTTTTGTATCATAATAAATTGCCTTCAAATAAGCTTAAAATTCAACAACGGATTTTGACATAGATGAAATCAAAACAAGTTGAGAGAAAAATCATTTAAAAATCACACATTTATTAAGGAAGTAATTTAAAAGAGATTTTTTAATCAAAGTGTCCCATACCACTTTGAAGCTTTTGAAAAGAAATATCATTTCAAAACATTCATGTCCATATAAATAAATCCTTAAAATCATTTTGAGAACATGGAAATTAATTAAAAATATTTTGAAAGATAAATCATTAAAACATTTAAAATTATGATCTTGATAAAGAGTACCTTTCACAAATTCTTAAAATATTAATTTTGAAATCATTTAAAAGTAAAATAATTATAAAATAAAACATTTACATTAAAAATATTCTTACAAGCTTGTAATATAATATTTTATGAGTTTATAATGGTAGAAAATAGCTACACCCACTATATAAGTTAAAAAACATTGTTACCTTAAATTTGTCGAAATGGTGAAAAAGTAACTTATTTGGAAAATGACAGAAAGATTCCTTTAAAAACACATCAGGGTATAAATGACTTTAACCCATTGTCTATTAAATAATAAAATTGTTTTGAAATATATTTTTATGAAACATGGATGTGGTTCATAAAGAGGTCCCAGAAGATAATTATGTATAAACAACCTCGGATAATGAAGAGATTGTAAAATAAACCCTTACCTTGTACTTTTCCATGGTTGAGGGTAGGTTAACCACCTGTAATGTTTAAACAATTGTTATTAAATTATACAAGAATCATATACATTAATATGATATCATATATGATCTTTTAACATTGATTTGGTAATGATATCTTAGTATTATCATCGATTCGGGTGTTAACGGATTCATTTTTCTTTATATTTTTTGTTATGTGAGCCATATTTCTTATAAGTGGGATGTATATTATTCATATCCAAAATGATATTATGTCTCTAAAAATTATTTTTAATCCTCAAATAAAATTTATTCTTGAATGGATACGATGGGTATTGATTGTCATCGCGTTCATGGAGACGGTAATCCGTACGTACGCACGAGCGACAATATCATTCTTTTGTTATTAAAATAATATATAATTGGGTGGTATATCATATATAAAAAGTAATTATCATGTTATATTTATTATTTACATGAATTACACATCATTATTATACCCATCCAAATATTAATTTATTGAATAACAATTACACCACGACGTGGAGACAGTAGGCCGTACGCACGCACGTATGGTGACATGTCATTCAAAGGGTGGATATAATACTGAATATGGTTATACCATATTTATAATAACATCACATTATATATAATATACTGTAGTTATTATTTTAGAATGTAAATAACTAATAAAGAAGAACTTGAATAAGAAAGGAACTAGAAAGAGGGTGGTGAAAACATTACCTCTTCTTCGGGTTCTTCCTTTGGATTTGATCAAAATGGCTCCTTAGGTTGGATTTATGACCCAAATAAGGCATATAGGATGAATTTAGGGAATTTGAGAGAGTATTTGGGTAGGGTTTGGCAGAACGAAAAGGCTTTGATGGGGTGAATAATTGGTTAGAAGTTGTGTCCTTTTATAAGGGGGAGGAGGGGCTCTTTAGGAAAAACATAAAGTATTAATTTATAATAAATTCATATTCTGTTTCTAATGGATCAAAAGTGTATTATTAAAATAATAAGGTGGGTATGGATCTAAACCCTTTCATCCAAAATATTTTAGATAGGTTTGGTTCATTATATTGACCTTATCATTTAGTTATAACTCTTAGTTAATTTGATTGACATTTACCATGTCACTTTGTATTTTTTATATTATATAGTTAATAAACTTACTATATACATACAAGAGACCCCCAAGTGGTCCATTAATTATACACCTATCATGATATAAGTCCTTTTTCCAAAACATATATTTTTAGGAATATAATATCAATTAATAATATAATACTTGTTTTAAAAACTCATTTATGTCAATTTTGACAAAATTTAATAATTTATTTTTGTTAAATCCATAAAAACATTATTAATTAAAAAAAATTAATTTAATCAATCCTAACAAGTCATATTAACCAATAAAATTATTTTATGGCATCAAAACATTCAAATTATATTTATTTTAACTTTTATAATACCAATTATTTGATTCTTTCATTAATAAGGAAAATACTGCATCATTATTGTGTCATATATAAATTTAATTATTAAATGTCTAAAAATTATAAATAAAATACCATTATGTAGGAAATATTTTTATTTTATAATTATGGTTTATATTCTAAAATATAACATATATAACCCTATGTAACAATTGATTTTCTAAAAGATATATGCTTATGTCATTTTTGTATTTACTTTAACTTAATTAATATAAAGTGTCTTCATCACCTACGAGTGGCTCCATGGAGTCCCAAAATCGACCAAAAGATGACCATGGTCGGACAGGTATCAACCAATAAGGTTAAGACACATTTTAGTTTAATTTATTATTATTATAATATTATTTTTTACCCTTATTTACCGGGTTTACCCTTTAACCATGGTAAATAAAATATTTACCGAATTAATTATTCAAAATGTCTAAAAATAAAAGTTACCAATTGACACAATTTGTACATCCTGATTCCAAATATGGAATCCATTTTTCCAAATTCAAAACACAGAAGTGGTAGAAATTAATTTAAAATTAATTCCCGCTGTCAAAACAAAAAGTGTGTTTTTAAAAAATAATAACTATCAAAAGATTGACACTTGTTTATGTCCGGTTTAATTGTAAAATTATGTCCAATTACCAAAAGTGTATTAAATGGTAAAAATATATTCAAAATATAATTTAAAACCACTCAAATTCATAATTTATCACAATGACAGATTTTGATTAAAAAACTTGTTTTTAATTCAAATTTATTAATTTTCACTATTCATTAAAATATAAAAGTTATCCGAAAAGTACAAGAATTTCACCCTAGGCTAATTTAGATATTCCAAATCCTAAAATGATGTCCATTTTGAGAGATAAAATTTATAAAATTTCAAAAAGTGTGTATTACTATTCATAACGGCTAGTTTGATTGGTCACGGTGTGTTAGAATCTCGAAATTGCGTACAATGCAAGTTATTGCATTATCCAAAGGAAAACGTACTATGGAAGTTTGGGGTGTTATAGTTTTTTGTGATTTTGGAAACAGAATAATTAATATTACAATCTATGATATTGTTATATATGGTCCTCTCACCCCATAAGATTCCAAATTAAAGTAAAGTATTTTCCTAAAAAGTCCTTACTCCTTTTTTTACACTAACCTAACTCATATTGGATTAGAATGTGTCATTTACTTCTCAAAATGAGTTGTTATATATTTTTTAAATGTATTATTTATTTAGTAGTTCCTATAGATATTATTAGATCTAGTGGTTTAGACTAGTGAATTTTGGTGTATTGATAGATTAGTGAGGATTGGTTATTCTTGGAGTCTCCTATGAATGATCTAGTTTGAGGTTTTATGGGTGAGTATCCATTGTTTAATACATCATTTTTGTGCTTGGATGCATCCATTTTTTGGTGATGAGTTTTTGGGTGTTTATTCATGTCATTGTTTAGAGCGTATTTTTCTTCATGAAACCATGACCTAGAGTCTCTTGGGATCTTATTTGGTTTCCCATTAGGGGTGGTGTTTCCCTTGGGAATTTTTTAATTCCTCACTGCTTCGCTTTTGTTTGCCTTTTATTGTGTAGATTATGAAAGATTATATTTAGTTTTGATAGGGAAAGAACTGAGAATTAATGTATAGATTCTTTGGGTGTTGTTTTATTTTTTTAAGTCATATGGGGATGCCGCTGGGATGTGTGTTTTGTCGGAATTACCATGGGAATGTGTTTTGATGAGTTGGATCTAGACACACTCGTATACCAGTTGTGACCCTTAGGTTAAATTTGTGTTGTTTTTATTTTAATAAGGAATGTATCATGTTCTAATTCTCCTAGGTTTTTGGACACCAACAGTTTTAGTGATCTAGTTTTTATATCCTTTGGGACGTTTCTATGAGTAGTGATGTCTTTTGGTTTTTTGTTTCGTAGACTTTGGATGGTAGAGTATACAGATTCCCTTACTGATTTATGGAACATAGTTTCTTGGAAGAATCCTTTTGTTTTTGGGGAACAAGTTTCAATTTGTTCCCCAAATTAATTTCATTTCTAAGTGGTAACTAGATTGACCCTAGATCTCCTTCTCTTATGGTATTTCTATCTTTTATTGTTTGTTTTTTGGGTTTATTGAGGAAGCCTAGTTTCTCAAGGATTATTTTTTATCTGTGGAATTGTCTTATAACTACATCCCTTTTTACCTTTACATTGAATGAAGAATTTATAGGGTGGTAATTGGTATGTTGGAGAGTTTGGGACACCCACCATGTAACTATGGTTTTTAGTTTATATTATTTTATGAGTTTGAGGCTTGTTTTAAGTTTCAATGTAATTTTAGACTAAAACATAGAAAAAATTAATTTTTTACTTTTAAGAATGGGTTATTCATGGTTACTCCCAACCCATGTGTAACACCCCAATATTTCATAGTAAGTTATCCCTTTACAAGAAATTTCTTATATTTCACGCAACACTGACTTAGATTGCGTTATTCCCAAAATTGAGTTTCTGCGAAATAATACATTAGTATTATAATTATTTAAATGATATATTTATTTATCAGTTAAATATTATAATATGAATACTAAAAAATAAATTTTAAATGTTATTTATAATTTTTTCACCTAAAACATATTTATGATGAAATGTACAAGTTTTGTTAAAATAGTTATATATTTTAAAAAACTATTTTCTTAAAAGAACTACTTTTTATGTCTTTCTATAAACAATAATAAAATTAATTTTAGACACTCAAAAATATTCAATTTGGTAAAATAGACTTCATTTTTGAATTCAGTATATCAAAATTGTCATAGGGTGAATTTTTATATTTTTCTAAAAACATTCAATGTTTTTATGAATAGTGAAAAATGCTGCATAGTACCTAAAAACCAACTTTTTCATTTAAATAATTATTTCTAATTAAAATTTATCTTAAAGTAAAAATAGATAAATAATACATATATTACCACAATTTTAGTCATTTGAGGAATTTTATAATAAAATTATATATACAAATTCATTAAACTTTTTTAACATCTTTTTGCGCACCTTCTAGGCACATTTACCAACATTCTAGGCACATTTTCAAATTTTCATAAAATGTAATTTTACCGCTTTTGTGATTGGAATTTCAAAACTCTAAGAGACATGATTTTCATTAGTAATTTAAATTTGGTTCAATATGATGAAAATATTTTTTTGAATAGTAACTTTTGAATTTTATTTACCATAGTTAAAAGTAAATAGGGTAATTAAAGGTAAAAATAATAATATAATAATATAAAATTACAAAAAAAAACATGTCCTAATTCTATTGGATAAGTTGATTTTGAAAAAAAATAAACCTTATGACAAAAATTAGATCCTTTTGGTCAATTTGGGTTCAATTAGGACATTTATTGTATTGTATTTAAAGAAGAGTAAAAATTGTTAAATTCGTTGTTTAATAATTAAACCATTTTTTATATAGGGTTACACATAAGATAAATTCGAGTATAAATATTCATTGGAAAGATAAAATTATTTCCTACATCATGTTATTTTATTTATAATTTTTATATAGTAAATAATTAAATTTATTTATGACACAATGATGATGTAGAAATCACATTATTAATGAATGATTAAAATAATTGATATTATAAAAATTAAAATAAATGTAAATTGTAACTTTTTGTGGCATAAACTAATTTTATAGGTTAATATGACATGTTATAGTTGATTCAATGTATTTTTTTAATTAATAAAGTTATTATGACTTTCACAAAAACCAAATAATAAATGGTGTCAAAGTTGACATAAATGAGTTTTTAAGACAAATACTATTTTATTAAAAGATATAATATTATTGAAAATATAATATTCATACAAAGAGAATATATAATTTTATATATGTCATTAAGGAACCAATTTAGGTTCTTTTAACATTTTATTGTAACTATATTAACCATGTTGTATAAATATACAAGACGACATGGTAGAAGTTAAACTATTTAACAAAGAGTAAAATCTAAACGATAAGGTAAATATAGTGACTTGAAATAGTTTAAAACCTATTGGTTGAGAGGATTTAGACCCATCACCACCTTATCCTATAATTAAATACATTTTTAGATATTAGAAACCGAAAATAAGTTTATAATAAATTAATATTTCAATATTTTCCTAAAGATCCCCTGACCTCTCTTATAAAAGTGTACTTCCCCTTCTATAAAATTAAAACCTCCAAAGCCATTTTTCTCAGCCAACCCCTACCTGAATATACTCCCAACTTCCCTAAATTAAAATTGTAGGCCTTACCTTGATAATAAATCCAACATAAGGATCCCTTTTGTTCAAATCAATAGGAAATGCTTGAAGAAGGGGTAATTATTTTATCAACTATTTCAAAGTTCTTTTTTTCTTATACTTCATCTTTATTTATTGTTACCATACTAAAATAATAACTCAAATACCATATACATTATTATATTTTATTATAAATATGTTTCAACCATATTTATTATTATATCCATCCTGTGAATGAAAAAATCACCATGCGTGCGTACGTATGGCTTACCGTCTCCACGTCGTGGAGTAGTTTGTTATTCAACACAGCATTATTTGTATGGGTAAAGAAATGAGTATAATTAATTTAAATACTTAATATAACATGTTAATGTTTCTTTATATATAATATATCATCCAATGAAACATTGTTTCACCATCAATAGAATGATATTTTTTCTCCTGCGTACGTACTGCTTACCGTCTCCACGGTGCGATGAGATTCATCTTCAAGAGCCGCCATTCAGGAATTTTAATAAATTTATATATATTGATTCATTATGAGATATATGAAATAATATTAATAATGGAATAATATATATATATGTAGATAAATATATGTCATTTACATACTTCAATACTATACGATTAAATAACGGAAACAACGTTCATGCGTACGTAGAGACTACCGTCTCCATGAACGGTGTTTCAATTTCATATATCAATATTTTGTACATATTTTTATTCTGAATATATAAGATATATAAATCATGTTTTATATTCTGGAAGTATGTGAATCATGATCTATGTGAGATGATCATGAATGAAAAGTTAAAACACGTACGATAAAGAAAGCGATATTACCCGAAATGTTGCATTAACTTGGAATTTTTAATAAATGGGAAATATAAAGTCACATAAGAATCCTTTATGATATCATTAATATAATTATGATTCTTATATAAGTTAATAATATGTTTAAAAACATTATATAGTAGTTTTGAAGAAAAACAAAGAGTATCAGACCTAAGGTAAGGGTTAATTCATCAATCTCGTTATTATCCGAGATTGTTTATGTGTAAGAATTTACTGGGACTTATTTTTCATCTGGGTCCATGTTTCATAAAAAACAAAAGGAATATTATATGGTTTTATTTAAGGGTCTATTTAACTATATCATCATTTTAAATTTTTAAAAATTTATTTTTCTAAATATTTTTAATTAATGTCCATGTTTTCAAATTGATTTTAATCATTTATTTATATGGACATGATTGTTTTAAAATGTTAATTCCTTTTAAAAGTCTAAAAATTGTATGAGACACTTTGATTAAAAAACATTTCTTAAATGAATTCCTTTATAAATTTGGTGACTTTTAAATGACTTCATGAAAAAGGGATATTACTCTAAAAGGGTTTTACTGATTATTTTAAACTATGTCAACATCCTTTATTGAATATTATTCTTGATTGAGTTGAATTTATTATAATACAATATTCCATATTATAATGAATGAGTTAGGATATTTTTGACTGTGGATGTTCTATTTTTATACCATTCAAGAATTTACATCTCGTATGCTAGTTTTAATATGCATTTTTACATTACGTTTTAACCTTTTCCATATGAGAAATGCAGTGGACTTAATAAGTGATGGGAAGGGCCCACTATAGCCCCTAGATGCATTGGTAGGTCTCATGAGACAAACTAGTGTCTTGTGAAAAGGCCTTGAATGAATATTTGCGAATGGTCTTGGAACAAGGCCTTGACGTAGTAGTTATAATTTATGGTATTATGCATTTTCTCAGTATGAAATTAGTTATTATATATGATTATTCAGCAATTAGAATATCCATGTGTATGTTTATATGGTAATATTTGACTTATTTTTACCATATTATGTTAATTTTTTTTGTTTAAAAGGATTATTTTTCTATTATACATATTTCCTTAAACGTTTATAGCTTCTCCTGAATTATATACCCTTACTAAGCATATAAGCTCACCCCTTGTTATGTTTTATTTTCTTAGGATGCCAAAAACTGTTTTATGATTGATATGTAGGGTTACTCTAGGTGAATAATTTCATTATCAAAGTATTATATATTATTTATTTTATGTTATAAATTTTAATATAAATTCCATGTATTGTTATCTATTTTCTAACACTGTTAAAATGATCGGTCCTTCAGGACTTGATTCCTTGTAATCATGTCAATGTATTAAAATAATGCACAAAATCCGGGCCTCTAGGGTTGGGGTGTTATAGTTGGTATTATAGGAAGTTTATCAATATCCTTTGAAATAGATTTGGAAAACATAGATTTGGGATTATAACCCTATGATTGACTTTTAGGATAAGAATAGAAGAACCCCATAGAATTTCGGTATTGGATATGGATAACCAAGGATTAAACAAAAGATGTTATATATTGAAAATACATTCCCTTGATTATGTGATTTTCATCAATTATATTTTTTCTCATCCTATGCTTTATGGTCTTAGTTAATGGAGGAAACTGAAAGGAATTGGATTAACATTGGGTTTGATAGAAAATATGGTGATTTGAGCAACAAAATCGGATAATGATTAGAGAGAAAGATATTGTGATTATAGTGAATCAATTATCATGATATATGATTAACAATGTGATCTTTGGTGACATTACTAACTCATTGAATAAGAGGGAGATGAATGTTTATAAATGATAAAATTTTAAGAATCATTGGGGAAAGAAGATGTAGTTTCCTACTCGTCCAGAGGAAGGGAAAAAACATTAAGGAATACCTCAAATAGAGGGGAAGATGTTATCTCTACGGGAAAAAGGATCATAAGGTGACCAATTGTTGTGTTGTTGAATGTATCATCTATGGAAATAATGTACATTACCCAACTCAATTCCCATACATAATAATCTACCTCTAAACTAATGAAGGACCTATTCCACACCAACCATTAAATTGGAAAGGTTAGAGTATATATGTATTTGGATCCAAGTATTAGGAATAAGTGAATTATATAAGGAGTATACAATTTATTTTTTTGGCTAAGCATTTTCCAGAATATGTTGAATTGATATAATGGGCAAGAAAATTTATTTAGGGGTGAGATTATATATTTAGAACAAATGATCAAGGTAAAGCTAACCCTTAATGTGTTCCATATGTTAAGATAATGATGTTTGGATAAAGATATGGTGGATTGAATAAGTAAATTTGATGATGATGGTTTATTGAGAACTAATTTTTGATTTTTCAACAAGAATGTCATGCTATCATGGATGAAGTTTACATCTTTTTTGGACTTAATGAAAAATTTACTATGTTTTGGAACAAGGAAACATGCGTGTTTTCAATAAGGATATTTGATAATTCAAGTTGTTATCGTGACTCTAGAGAATTCATGATGAAGTTATTCACATGTTATTATGTGGAAAAAAGATATCTTAATTATTTTTTCCTCCCATATAAATATTTGCACTGTGAGTTTGGACAAAAGTTTTTTGGATATTTCTAAAGGTTGGAATAGAGTAAGTTGAGCACTTGATATTTGGTTTGAGGATAAAGTATAATTTATTGGACAGTTTGACCTAACCTTTTGGATTTCAGTAAAAATATAAAGGATTAAGGAAATAATTATTGGAATTTTTATTTATAAATGTGCTTCAAGAATTTTTTTGGACATTCATTTCCCAGTGTAATGGATGAAGTGAAAATATATCTAAGGACAACCAAATAATGTTATTGTGATTATGATAGGTAGTTAAATCAAGTATGTATCTTAAGTTCTTATCTTGATAGTAAATTAAACCCTCCTCTTCAAAAAAACAGTATCTAAAAAAAATTTATCCTAATACCTTATGTTATTCTGAACCAATGATATTTTAAATCATCATATATTTATGGATTTGAGGTCCTCAATTTAACATTTCTTGTTCACTTGTTTGTGATTGAAGACCTCAATCACTCCCTATAAATATTTATGTTTTCCCTCTAATTATGTGTCTCTGATTTCTACCAATGTTCTCCTATAATAAATCATAATTTTTTGATGACTGTTTCATTTCCCCTTCCCTCTTATTAAGACTAAATTTTACTGACCCTATTTCCTCTTTGGATTTTCCACAAAGGTATTTTCTATTTTCAACCTTTTATTTTCGAAGAACAATTTCAAATTGAGATGATTCAATTTATTTAAGGAGGAGAGAATGTAACACCCCTAAATTTTATATTATGTTATCCTTTTAATTTAAATAGCTTATATTTTTGGCAACACCGACTTAGCATACATTATATGAAAGATTGAGTTTCTTCGAAACAACGCATTAGTATTATAATTATTTAAAAGATATATTTATTTATCAATTAAATATTTTAATATGAATAATAAAAAATAAATTTTAAATTTTATTTATAATGTTTTCACATAAACAATATTTATAATGAAATGTATATGTTTGGTTAAAATAGTTATATATTATGAAAAACAATTTTCTTAAAAGAACTATTTTTTATGTCCTTTTGTGAACAATAATGAAATTAATTTTAGAAACTCTAAAAAATTGAATTTGGTAAAATATACTTTATTTTTAAATTTGGTATATCAAAATTAGGTGAGGGTGAATTTTTGTTATTTTTCCGAAAATATTCATTTTTTGATTAATAGTGAAAAATAGTGAATAGTACATAAAAACCAAATTTTTCATTTAAATAATTATTTGTAATTAAAATTTATCTTAAATTAAAAATAGATTCATAATACATATATTATCCCAATGTAATTTATTTGAGTCATTATATAAAAGAATGAGATATAAAAATTCATTGAACTTTTTTAACATCTTTTTACCCACCTTCTAGGCACATTTGAAAATTTGCATAAAACATAATATTACCACTTCTGTGAATTTAATTTCAAAACTCAGATCGAAACAGTTGTCATAGGTATTTAAAATTTCATTCAATATTATGAAAATAATTTTTGGTGAATATTATCTTTTTAATTTTATTTACCACGATTAAAAGTAAATAATGTAATTAAACGTAGAAATAATAATATTATAATTTTGAATTACCCCAACACATGTCCTAATTCTTTTTCATTTGTTTTTTTAGACCAAAATCAACCTTAGTACTAAAATAAGATCATTTTTTATCCATTTTCATTAGATTATGATATTTATTAGATTTTATTTAAATAAGAGTTAAAAGTGTTAAATTCAAAGTTCAATAACTAAACCATTTTTCATATAGGGCTACACATATGATAAATTCAATTATAAATAATTATTATAAATCTAAAAATATTTCCATCATCATCGTATTTTATTTATAAATTTTAGATATTACATAATTAAATTTATTTATGACACAATTATGATGCAGTAATTACGTTGTTAGTGAATGATTAAAATAATTGATATTATAAATATTAATATAAATGTAAATTGATACTTCTCATGTTTTCCAAGAATTTTATATTGGAATATGTTATTTTAGGGTTTAGTCAAAAAAATTTCAAGTAATCAATTTTTTATGACTTTCACAAAAACCAAACACTAAATAGTGTTAAAAATGACATAAAAGAGTTTTTAAAAAAATACTATTTTTTTAAATTAAATAATATTCCAAAAAATATAATATTCGGCCTAATAACTTAGATAATTTCATATATGTCACTAATGACCCACTTTAGGTTTTTTGGTTTTTTATAGTAACTATATTAACCATGTAGTATAAAAATACAAGATGACATGGTAAAAGTTAAACTATTTAACTAAGAGTTAAATCTAAGAGATAAGGTTAATATTGTGACTTAAACTTGTCAAAAACATAAATATTTTGACCCATCCACACCTTAGCCTCTAAATAAATCTATTTGGAGCTATTATAAACCGAAAATATGTTTATAATAAATTAATATTTCAAGATCTCCCTAAAGTGCCCCTCACATCTATTATAAAAAGGTACTTCCCCTTCTCTTAAATTCAAACCTAAAAAGCCATTTTTCTCATCAAAAACCTACTAAAATATCATCCCAACTTCCCTAAATTTAAATTATAGTCCTTAACTTGAGTAGAAATACAAAATAAGGATCCCTTTTGTTCAAATCAAAAGGAAACACATGAGGAAGAGGTAATTATTTTATCACCTATTTCAGTGTTGTTTTCTTCTTCTACATCCTATTTCTTTGTTATTACCATAATAAAATAATAATTCCAGTAACATATACATTTTGAGACATTATAATAAATATTTTACAACCATATTCATTATTCTATCCATCCTATGAATGAAAAAATCACCAAGTGTGCGTACGTACAGCTTACTGTCTCCACGTCGTGGTGTAGTTAATCAGTCAACATTACATTATTTGGATAGGTATAATAACGAGAATAATTTATGTAAATAATGAATATAAAAAGATAATTTGTTAGTATATATAATATACCATTCAATTACACAAAGTTTCATCATCAATGGAATGATATTTTCACATGTGTGTACGTACGGCTTACCGTCTCCACGATACGATGAGATTCATCTTCAACAGTCACCATTCATGATTTTTTTTTAAAATATAATTATTGATTAAGTATGATATATATGAAATAATATATCTACTAGAATAATATATATTTATGTAGACAAATATATGGCATTTACTTACTTTTATACTATTTGATAAGAAAACAGAAACAACGTTCATGCGTACATATGGACTACCGTCTCCATGAATGGTGTTTCCATTACAAATATATATATCTGTCGTACATATTTATATTCTAAATATATTTGATATATAAATAATTTTTAATATTTTTGAAGTATTTAAATCATAATATAATTCAAAAGATCAATAATAACAAGTTAAAACACGTTTGATAAACAAATCGATATTACTCAAAATGTTGCCTTAACATGGAATTGTTAATAAATGTGTAATATAGTGGCATAAAATAATCTTATATTATATCATAAATATTATTATGATTATTATATAAGTTATTAATATGGTTAAAAACATTATACATGAGTTTCGGAGAAGAACGATGTGTATCAGACATATGGTAAGGGTTAATTCCTCAATCTCATTATTAACTGATATTGTTAATGTGTAAGTATTTACTGGGATGTATTTATCATCCAGGTCCATGTTTCATAAAACTATTTTCAAAAGAAATATTTTATGGTTTTATGGAAGAGTCTCTTTAACTGCATCATCATTTTAAATTTTTTATATAATGAATTTTCCAAATCTTTTTAATTAATGTTCACCATTTCAAAATCATTTTAAGGATTTGTTTTTATATACATGATTGTCTTTAAATTTTAATTCCTTTAAAAAGTTTCAAAGTGCTTTGGTAAACATAGATTCAAAACCTATTTTAAATCACTTCCTTTATAAATTGTGCGAATTTTAAATGATTTCCTGAAAAAGGGATATTTCTCTTAAAGAGTTTCACCCATTATTTTTAACTTTTTCAACATACTTTATTGGATATTATTCTTTATTGAGGTTGATTTATTGTAATAAAATATTCTATATTATATTAAATTAATTATGATATGTTTGAATGTGGATGTTCTATTTTTATACCATTCATGGTTTATAGTTAAAATATTTACATTTCGTTTCCTAGTTTTAAGATGAATGTTTATGTTATGTTTCATCCTTTTCATATGAGGAATGAATTAGACATAGTAAGTGATGGGAGGATCCCACTATAGCCCCTCGATGCATCGGTAGGTCTCATGAGACAAAATAGTTCTTTGGCATCAGACCTTGATAGAATATTTGTGAATGGTCTTAGCACAAGGCCTTGATGTAGTAGTTATAATGTCCGTAATTATGCATTCCCTCATTATGAAATTTGTTATTACATGTTATTATTTGACTAATATAATATCCATGTGAATTTTTATATGGTAATGCATGAATTATTATTATCATATTATTTTCATGTTTTATGTTTAAAATTCCTCTGTTTTTATTATACATCTTACCTTAAAAGTTTATAGCATTCGCTGAATTATTTACCCTTACTGAGCATCTGAGATCATCCCTTTTTATGTTTCATTTTCCCAATATGCCTAAATTGTTTTATGATTTATATGTAATTTTACCCTAGGGGAATAATTTCATTCTCAAAGGATTATCTTCGATGTATTTTATTTCAGAAATTGTAATGTAATATTCATGTATTATACTTTATTTTCCAAAACTACTAAACTGATCGGTCCTTCAGGACTTGATTCCTTGTAATCATGCCAATGTATTAAAATAGTAAACCAGATCCAGGATTCTGGGGTCAGGGTGTTATACCATGTGATTCTTAGGAGAGGTCTTTAGATCCCTCTAGTGAGTTAAGTGAGAAGTTTACAATTCTCTCACTATTTAGTAAATTGTGCGACATGTGTGTGGTTTATCTCTATATTCCAAAATGTTGTTTAGCATGGTTAGATTACAATTTTACCTATCATGTAGCACCAATAAGAAACTGTATGAGTGAAAAAAATTTCAGTATGTACCATACACACAGTTGTCACATGGCTAGAGAAATCATGCATCTTAATTGTGTGTTTCACCTTTTCTTTATTTAAATTAATTTTCATTTTATTCTTAATTCCTTAAAATTAAAAACCATAAAACTAAAATAAAACCCACACCCACAATCTCCCCATTTAGTGTAACACCCCCTAGGATGGTCCCCTTTCTCGCGTGACCCCCCCCCCCAAACACACACATATTTCTTCCCCTCTACCAGATCTCCCCTCACCGTGTCATTTCTCTATATATTCTTGTGGATTCATGGTTAGTCCTTTTAAGTGAGGCCTCTACTTTTATACTCCTGCCTTGTTCTAGTGTTTACCCTTCTCTTATTGAATTGTGTGATTCAACTAAACCCTAGGGTTTTATGTTTTCATATTATTACACTAGTTCTCATTTCTAGGGTTCACAAGAGAACATTTGTGCTCGATTGGTCATCTTCTGCCAAAGGCATTGCATCTAATATAGTTTCATCTCACCCACTACAATTTGAGGTATATTTTTCAATGAAGATTGATTTTATTAAATTTTATATATTTATTATTAATTTTAAATGTTTTTTTATAAATTTATAATCTTTTGATAAGTCATAGTAGTCTTGTTATGGTGTTGCTATTGGTTTTTGTGGTTTGTATGGGCCTAGGCCGCATGCCAGGTGCTTGAATTTTTTTTAGAATTTCTATTCCAAATTCTTCCAATAATTTTAGGTATTTTATAATGAAATAATAAGTTACTAAAATTTCTATGATGATTTTAAAGTGATCCAATAAATTTTAAACAACTTGGAAAAAGCCTTGGATGTATTCCATGTGTTGGATTAAATACCTTTTTGGATTTGAAAAAGGGAATTGGATATTTTTAAAAATATATTTAAATTAGAATTCATTTAGTGTGTGATTAATTTTAAAATTCCTATTTTGTAAAATATATTGGGTTGACCCCTTTTGGAAAGGAAAAAAGGGATTTCTTTATGTTTTTGTGGTTGTGTTTGTCGTTGACGGTGATTTCCCTAAGACTATTTTTTGGAATGAAAATTATATTCAATTTTAAATGTGTCTTATATATTTATATATATATATATATGAATATATATATGTGTGTGTGGGTGTGTGGGTATCCTCATTGTATATATTCTCACAATCTTGTCTGTATATGTACATTAGAGTAATGGGTATTGTCAAAAACTAGCCCGGATACCCTAGTACTATAATACCCAAGCCAAAACCAACATATCCCGAAGTTAATTCCATATTCCCATGATTTGGTGACTAGAACATTTCATCATAAAAGATAAAAGGTGGAATGTGTTTTCCACAAAAATAGAAGAAGAACTATATATATATCAGTATGCTCAAAAGAAAACTCAAAAGGGAGAACACTACCAGGAAAGAAATAGGTAAATCAAAAACCCAAACAATAGGTCTGCAAAGTACTCAGAATCTAACAAGATAAACAACCCAAATCCCAAAAAACACCACACTATTGGTCTAAAGGATCAAAAATAACCTCCACCACCAAGTATCATATTCCCCTTACTCAAACATTACATATGGAAATCTACTAAAGTTCGAAGGAAATGTTAGGGTGTGAGATAAAATCCTAGTAGGGTCTCACCAAGTGTTCCATAATAATTTTCCATAACAAATAAACCAAATTATTCATCCAATTTGAAACAAAAGAGGCTTGGAAGTATAATTTTTTATTAAAAAAATTATTTTCATTTCAAAATATTGATACATTTCAAATAATATCCTAATAAACATTTTATATAAATAGTTGATATTAATCAACTGGTCATGAGTAAAACAGTTCAAAATCATTGGTATATAAATAAAAATTGTCATAAAAATCAATATAGACATTGTTCCTATGGTATGTTAGTTTCTCATTATTGGATCCTCACACATCTCATATCTATGATTATAGCAATGTGTACACACGTCCCTTT
Source organism: Viscum album (assembly GCA_963277665.1). Lineage (NCBI taxonomy): Eukaryota > Viridiplantae > Streptophyta > Magnoliopsida > Santalales > Viscaceae > Viscum > Viscum album. Next base: position 530,440,666 of record OY728150.1, read on the forward strand.
GACTGAGGCCAAATAAGACCCATCAACATCCCAATAGGGATAAGATCCACCAAACTAGGTTTTTGTTAGAGTTTTAAAATTTCAATTTATTTATTGGGTATTAAAATCCTAGAATGTTTATCCCAAATATCCCACTAACTAACCAAGATTTCAGGTGCTCAATCAATCAATCAATAATCTGCAAATCATTTCAAAAAATATTAAATTATAATTTCCCCATTTTGAGTATCGATAAACTAATTTCCCTTAAAAACCAAAATATGGGTTCTTAATTAATTCATACCTTTTCCAAGCTAAAACTAATCATAGGTTCTTATAAATTAAATTAATTAAATTTTTCTCAAAATCAACCCACAAAATAAATTTTTCACAAGTTCCATAAAATTCAAATCACACCCCAATTTCCAATAATATTGGAATTGGGGGTTTTCCAAAAAATTGCTGGTCAATCCAATTTTAAATTCAAATTCTCACTGCATTTGGATTTTTTAAATTTCATTGAAATCAACCTAAATCAATCCCGATAATCAAGGTTTAATTAAATGATTCATCTCAATGAAACCACCAACCTTTAACATGAATATCTCATAACACAACACCCATAACGTGATTTTCCAGTTAATAATGATGAAAATGAAGATCAAGGAATGATACCTAAATTTATGATCCAAACAAATTATTTTAGATCCATAAAAAAATATGATCTAACAAGACCTATAGATTAAATAATAAGAGAAAATGGGAGAATTGATGAGAGAATATCACATACTAAAGAGGAATCGAACAAGGTTTACCAAGCATAAATCTTCCTATAAATGGATTTGGAGGAACCGAAATAGGTTCTTGAGAGCATCAAAGACCTCATAGTTACATAAATCCCAATTTAGTGTCAAGAAGCTGAAGAAATATAGGTTTCAAAATTTTTAAAATAATTTTTAAAAATAAAAATTTGTGTAAATATAGTTAGTTTGGAAGGGACGCACAGTTTGTCAAACTGTGCTTCCTAGCCCTTCACCCCTCTAATGTTGTGCATAATTTAAAAAATGAGGGAACACATTTTTTTAAACCATGAACCAACCATGAAAACTCCCAATATTTTATTTTTTAAGGTTTTCACTGGTTGGTTGAACGGCTTGGGAAAATAGTGCACCAACAATGTACAACCCATAAATTTCTAAACATTTCAAATTTCTCCCCAAAAAAACGCATTAAGAACGCCACTCAAAGAATATTAAAAAATTGGATCGAGGAGTACCTAAAAAATAGTAATATGATGTTAAAACCTAACCACCATAGAAACATTATATCTGCATAAAGCCTTTCCAGAAATCTCCATTCCAAAAAAAGAAGATGAGGCCACCACTCTCTAATTAGTGCCTCTCTCTATCCCAAGTCTAATGAGTTTCATAAATGTGGTTCCATATCACTTTAAAAAAAGGTATCTTACTCCCACGAAGTACCTTGGTTGGATAATAATATTTCTTGACTATATGCTTATTCATGGATAAATGAGGCTCAATATCAAGATCACGCCAAATCAAAACATGAGATGGATCAGAAATATACTTTTTTAACTGAGATACATGAAACACATTATGCATCAAGATAAAATATGAAGGCAGTGATACATAGTAATACACCTTCCACCCCTACTCAAAATTCAAAAAAGGTCCCACAAAATTAAGAGTGAGATTCTTTTTCCTCCCAAGTCATCAACGACCCAAACAAGGTGAAACATTCAAGAACACCTTATCACTAACTAAAAATTCAAATGGGCTTCGATGATGATCAACGTAATATTATATTGTCTTTATTCCATCAATGTCCTATGATGAACCCACTGAATATTTCTTGTCTTTTTTTAACCAATCTTTTTCAAACCAAAGAACATTCAACAATCTCTTACCAACACAATAGATATTTACAAATATCAGCCATAAAAGGCCTCAAATTGATACATTCTGATTGAATACTGGTAACTATCATTATAAGAGAACTCAACCCGTCCCAAATGGTCATCCCAAGATCTAACTAAGTCGAGAACACAAGATTGAGGCATATCCTGATGATTCTTTATATCCCTCTTAGTCAAGCCATGTGTTTGTGTGTAGTATGTCGTACTCAAATGGACCTAAGATCACAGTGCCTCCTAAAGGCCTATCTAAAATAAATATGTGAAACAAGGATCTATATAATATAATATAGTAGATTTAAATTTTTGAACATGAATAATCTCTCTCACATAGATATTTACATACTCCCCAACTTTGTTTGTATCTCGAATAGTTAAAAAGTGTGATTATTTAGTCATCGTATCCATCAAAACCTATATTGAATAATTTTTTATCTAGGTATGTTTAAACCAAACCAAAAACTCTATAGAGATATCATCACACTTCTATGTTGAAAATGGAACTGCATGAAGCAATCCCAAAGGACTCTAGTGCTTGGCCCCGACCTGATTTCACATTTAAAGATGATAGAAAGAATTAGTGATTCCCAATATTTTACTTGGCCATCAAAATCATCAATTCATGTGATAAAACATCATTTTGGTTCTTGGGTAAACTACCCACAAAAATTATCGAAATCCCCCATCACATATTTCCTTATAAAAAATGGTACAATAAATTGATTATAAAATAAAATAATACCCTCCATTGATAATGACTAATTAGTAATGGCATCCCCAATATGAAGAGAGTCTCTAATGATATGTAACTCATCATCAAGCTGTTGATCCAAAAGAATAATATTGAGAAGAGAATAGTTTAACTAAACACTATCCAAGATATCCTCATATACCTTTTTATTAACTCTTATATACAAATATGAAAAAATATACATCATGTTACACACTTTTGATGATTCATTCATGACCTCGGTCAGAAGCATCCTTCTCAATGAATCTATGATGACATTCCCTTTCCTCATTGTATGGGAGCTATTGAAATATAAATATTGTAGGTATTAAACCTAATTACTTTGGAAGAGATTCAAATCTTATTTATAAAGGATATAACTCAAGATCTTTTGGTTGGAATACACGGAAATCTTATCTCCAAAAAGGAAATACCTTCAACTCTTAAATTCATGCATCACATATGCAAGTTCAAAGTCATGGGTACTGTAGTTCATATCATGTCGCTTGAGATACCGATATCCACAGGCAATGAAATCATCACCATTTATATTAAAACAACCTAAAATGAACTTGATGCATGATAAAGGACCACATAACCATGTCCAGCCTCTTGAATAATTATTTTCGTCTCAGTAGTTAGAAGAGATTTTAGATCAACAAAAGAACTCTAACATTTATCTTCCAAATTAAAATTCACTCCCATCTGAGTAAGTGAGGTCATCTGAGAATCCAAATTTGAGAAATATTTTAAAAACAAGAGATAATGTCCTAATAAACCCAAGATGCTCTAAATTAACAAAACATTCCTTTTCTGATCCCATTTCATAACAACTTTCACCTTCTCAGGATCAACTGAGTTACCATGTTTTGACACCACATTTACCAATAACTTCACTTCCTAAATCCATAAATCATATTTCAATATCTTGGCATAAAGATATTAATTTATCACCAATTAAAAAACTACTCTCAGTTGATGCACATTATCTTCCTCAGACATAGAGTAAACATGGATGTCATCTATAATGACCCCCCAAAAAATATCAATATACTCATAGAAGATCTTGTTCTTCAAGTCCATAATAAATGATAGTAGAACTCATTAGACCAAATGCCATGACAAGGTACACATAATTTCCATACGTATTATATAAGGAATTTTTCAGAATGTTAGATTCTTTTATTATCAGCTGTTGACAACCAAACCGAAGAACAATCTTCATGAACTAATTTGACCCTTTTTACACATAAAATATATTTCCAATCCTTGGAAATAGATACTTGTTCTTTACTATAACTTTGTTTAGTTTTCAATAAGAAACAAATCAGATAAGTAATCTGTTAGTTTTCTTAGTAAATATAACATGAACCACCCAATGTGATACCCACAGGAATACTAATCCTTTATATAAAATATTATACAACCATATATTGAACTCTTTAATTTCAGATAGATCCATACAGTAAGAAGGAATTGATATTGACTGAGTAAAAGGTACTAAATAAATAGATAACTCTACCTCACATATGAGTAAGAATGAGATAGTTCAGAATAAAAATAATTTGAAACATAATGAAAAATAAAGTGAGATCATCATTTAAAGATTATTTATCTATATCAAAAAAGGAATTCATATATAACTTTCCCCAAATCAGGACAAGAAGACCCATATCTACTCAAAAATGTGTCCTATTCTCCCTAAAGGATATGAAACACCCCATAAATCATTGTAAAGGATTCATTTCGAATATAAAAATCAATTTGTGATTTATTATCAATGATCTAATCTATCCCAAAAATAAAATCAAGATGTCTTAGTTAAAGAACCATAAAATCCCACATAAGATCAATATATGATAAAGAGAAGACACAAGTAAGACAATGAAGAAATGTAACGACCTAATGTTTTTCAAAGGACATTCATTTATTATAAATATTTCATTATATCACAACATAATGATCTACTAAGTACTAAGTAACCTTTAAACATAAGTTTTTCACTTTTGTGTTTGGAATATTGCAAATCGGACAAACACGGTTGCAATTAGTATGTTATTTTGAGTTTTATAAGAAAAAACTTAATTTTGGTGAATAATAACTTCCCCTTATGAGTAGTAACATACCCTTATGAATAGTGATATACCTTAAAGAATAGTAACCTTACCTATGATATTATATAAATAATATTCAAGTTAAAAGTATGATATACCTATATTTTAGAATTATTAAATGAATGGTTTTTGATAATAAATTATGATTTTAATTAAATATTAAATTAATCATATTTAGAAAATTATTTTTGAAAAATAGAATTCATTTTTGGATTCTTAACGTTGAAAAATTGTTAAGTTAAATTTTTAATATTTTTCTAAAATACATGAATTTTTAATGAATAGAAAAATACATTAATTTACCATATAAATACACTATCCAAAAAATCCACTATTCCTGACAACACAAGTGATGTAAGCACCAGAATATCAAACCCATAAGAACTTATTAGTATTCTTGGTCATGGAATACTTATTATTCCTTTTCTAGTGAAAAAATAATAAACTAATGATTAAAAAATTATGAAAACCCTCCTCTCCTCCACTACAAAAAAAACCCCTTCACTCCCTCTTCTCTTCACTCCTCTCAAGACTTATGCCATGCCAATATTCTTCTAAAATCTCTCCAAAAGATCCTCCCCCCCATATCCAAAAGCTTCCAGCCAAATAAAAATACCAAAACCTCTCCCTTAAGAGGTTCTCAAAGGAGGAAGTCTCAAGAAGTAAATTCATCTTTCCAATTCCTTTATTTCTTTTAAGTTCTTTTCTATTTTTTTTACCTCGCCTCCCTTCACCCAAATAGTATGATAACTCCAGTAACATATGTGTACTAGAATTGTTTCATTCTAATGGGATATTTCATTATCATATCTACTTTCCAAACCATTTATTTGAAAGAAATGAAAGCACCATTTGAGATGTGCTAATTTTTCCCATTAAAGGAAAACAATTTATCATATTATATTTTTATCTTTAATTATAGTCATGAAACCATTTATATTATGGTTGAACCAGTTATTATATATGTAATATATCCTATTTTTTTTCTATAATCATTTTTTAAAAATGGTATAAAGTAAAACATGTTCTTTGTAATCGAACCCACTGATTAACAAAATCAGTTGTCACTATGATTTTATATAATAATTCTACTTCACTCTAAGTAAAAAAATTAAATTTAAAACCTTGTAATATCCTGGATGTAAACTAATAGAATATAAATTCAATTCCGGACAACCACTTTCATCTTAAATGATTATCCAATAATGAATATAAGTGAACCGGTCATTAAAACTGAGTAAACAAACGAGCTCAAACAATGAAATTGAATCTCAAAACCAATCAAAACAGTTTTAAATGAACATAAAATGATTATACTAAACCAATTAAATATATAATAATTTCTGAATTTTTTAATTAATAAATCTAATTTTTTTATTCAGGTCTTTAATAACACATGTATAACACCGACATATTTAATATCAAGTGGGGAACACTAACAGATTTCAGGGAAGGGATCCTCTCCATTTCACTCATAATCAAGATTGTCGTCTATGCTATTATTTTTATGTAAAATACCAAATGATGGGGTATTAATTCACACCACCCCCATACTTCCCTTCTGTTTTATAAGTGATGATAAACCCTTTATCTCTCTAATGAATCCCACTTACATGCACCTAACACCATTCTGATAATCCATAACAAAATATACCCAAACATCCATTGTTGTTTCGGGTTACATTTACTTTATTTATATCAAAATTTAGTTATCTTATCTTTTTTTGCATCTTATAAATTCTATTTAGTTGTACATAATTCTTTTATGAATACACTTTCATCACTCTCTTTTAGGGATATATATGTTTTTAAAAGATTCCCTCCATAGAAATTTCTGATAAGAAAACCTCTTTTAAGGGAACTTCCCAATTTTTTATCCAATTTAAAGTGCACTCTATTTATTATTTTGAGACACCATTATCTTAATAAAATCATAATTTTTATTATTGAAACATTCTTGGTTAAATTCTGTTTTTATATAAAATATTTCCCACTATTCTATTTTAATATCTCTATAGAATTTTCATTATAATTGAACAAAAATGGTTTTATTATAATGTTTCTCAAACACATTTCTTATACATTGTCACTTATGTTTGACACCACCTACCATGTTATATTCCTATTTTACCTTATGAACGTCCATGTATGTTCTAATCCCTTTCTTTCATGGACACTTTCATGATACTCTCATCGGTCATGATCTATGTCATGATTGTGCTACGCAATTTTTTCCATGGGTACCCTTATATTTATGTATGGTTGATTATGTATGATTATTTATGTAGAAAGAATATTTATGTGTTAATAATATTTATGTGTAATGAATATTCAAGAATCTGTTGATATGGGTGTGCCCAAATAGCATTCCAACGCATTGGATAAAGTTAAGTCTCATGAGATGCGATGTGAAATGGGATTGGAAGTTAGCCTTGAAGCATACTAAAATGGGAAACAGGATTGGAGGTTAGCCTTGACCTGTACTAAAGAAATGTTTTATGATTCTCCCACATTTATATGATTCCATTTTTATATTATTCCATTTATATATTATATGATTTCAAATGTTCCATGATTTGTATATCATTATTTCATGCCTCCCAACTCTTGTTCTTAAGATGTATTCTTATGTTCATTCTTTTACTGGGCTTTTCAGCTCATCCCATTGTTCATCTATTCCCCAGGGTACCCTATTCAGATTGAAGTGATCAAATGAAGTTAGGATATCTTTATTTAGATTAAATAATGAATTTTTTTAGCCCCTTATGTTATGTTTTATGTACCTAGTCTTCGAAGACACTAGAGTTAACAATCCTTGGCTTGTACTCTGATGATTAATTATTCTTAAAATCGTGAAATGTTATATGTAAAAGTCTTGGGTTGCTATAAGAATATTCTCTCTCTTCTTTGTGTGGGGTGTAGTAGTATCCATCACATAAGATTAACTTTTTTGTGATGATTTAGTATCTTTACAATAAAGGTCGAAATGAATGAATTATGTGAACCAGTACCAAATAAAGAAGTATCTAAGGATGAGGTTATAGTTATGGTACCTCTCATAGTCTATGGACATTATCTTCTTCCGTTGGATACTCTTAATTTGTATGAAAGAAGCATCGTTCTAGATTCCCTTGGTCGGTACCACTTAGATCTTGAAGAATATGATTTCACCATAGAACATTTTCGGTAACGATGATCCCATGCCACTATGTGGAGTAGAATAGACATGAAAAAACTTTTATAAGTGACTAGAGTGCCCATAGGAACCACATATATGGAGTTCCTTGGTGAAAATAGATTTCGAGTTATTATGCTTTCCACACTGGTAGAAAATCAAAGGACCTCTACCCAGAACTATAGGAGATATAGAATAACCCTATTAGTTGAGAACCATTGTGAGAATCATCATGATTTCACTTCCCTTTATGGGAATTCATGGAACAAACACTAGGAGAAAAATGAACTCTCATCAACCCTAAATTACAAAGTAGATCAAGTTCAACCATCAATTCCCTATCAAATACTTCATCATAACCAGATATATTTAATAATAAAACTTATGAATAAATAACAGAATGAAGTCCCATATCGAACCATTGAGTCTTCAACTTCTCATTCAATAAAATATGTGGTGAAAATACAAAATCATAGTAAATAAATTTTAATACTCAGTGACAGTACTATCAAAAAGCTCAATTTTTAAAACATACATAGCCTTAGCCAACACAGTATACTTTGTATAGAACTTTCCATTGAAAATATCTTTAATGTATGTCCACTATAATCCCTCATGATTCTTTTCAGTCACTATCTTGTCCCACTATCTTCTTTTAGGTCCATCCATCTTGGAGGCAAAACATTTCACCTTGATCTCATCATGCCTCTCCCAGAACTCAAAAACAATCTCAATCCTAATCAACAAATCCTTATCCTATTGAGGATTACTAGATCTTTTGAATTTGGGAGGATTTTAGTGAATAAAATCTGAATAACATTTTTGGAAAATATCATTCCATGGTTCCAAAGATAAAGGATGAAAGGTAGTGGGTGAAGGTGCATTTCTTAGATCTTGGGCAACACGAATAATAACCCAAACCAAATTCTAGACCATGGAAGGATTTTATCATTGGGGTTCATCTGAAAACTCCTCTAGGATTTGATTAAAATTTTATTTCAGAGGAATGATTCTACACAAGATCATTAAAAATTAAAGAATACATCAGTATGTTACTCAAATCAATAATCAAACAAGAGAAAATAATAAATCAATTCTATAAGATAGAGAAATAGGATTTGGATTTCAATATATCCAAATCAAAACTAGAGGAAATACTAGAACTAATCTTCATGAAATATTTCCCAAATAACTCACGGTGACTTAATTCTCCTTATGATGAGAGATACGAGGAACTCACTCAGAACTAACCCCTATGTACTGAAAAGATCTCAATTACATACAAACTTCAAGGGAATTCCTAATTCCCATGGGTGGGAGAATAACTCCTTTGGTGGAAAACCAGATACATATCAGCATTCTCAAAAGAAAACTCCAAAGGGAGAATATTACTATGAATCAAATAGGTTAATCAAAAAACCAAATAGTACCTCCTCAAAGTTCTCAAATATTAAAAGATTGGTAACTCAAGTTCTAATGGAAATAACACTCCATGTATAAAGGATCAATAATAACCACTACCTCCAAGTGCAGCTTTCCCCTTGCTCGAACATGGAAAAAGAAAATCAATATTTTGTAATGAAAATGGTAGGGTGTGAGGTAAAATCACAATAGGTTCTCACCAAGTGTTACATAATAAGATTCCATATAAATAAACCAAATAATGGTTTTAATTTAAAAAAAATATGAATGGGAATACAATTTCATATTTAAAAACAAAACAAAAATCATTTAAAAATATGGAAGCATTTCAAACAATGGGTTTATAAATAGTTAATATAAAATAGTTTCTACAATCCAAGGGGAATTACTGAAATAGTTCAAAGTCAATGGAATATATATCAAATAAGTCACAATAAGCACCATGGTCATCTACCATTATGTGAGATAGTTTCTAGTAATAAGATATTCACACATCTTATATTTGTGATCATGGTAATGTGTACACACATCCCTAGGGATAAAGATAAATAAGACAAATAAATATCCAACTGGGGATATGATCCACTAAACAATGTTTTTTAGAGTTGAAAAGTTTCAATATGTTTCTATTTAATTACAATCCTAGTGTTTTTCTTCCAAATAACCAAATAACAACCCATACTCACATGTGATCAATCAATCAATCAATAATGATAAAATCATTTCAAAACAACATAAAATACAATTGCCCCATTTCCATTTCCAATTTTCAATTTTTAATTTAAAAACCAAAACATGGGTTTTTAATCAATTCATTCCTTCTTCAAGATAAAACAAATCGGTGGTTCATATCCAATTAATTTAATCCATTTTTCTCAAAATCAATTCACAAATCAATTTTTCCCAAATTCCATCAAATTCAACTCACACCACAATTTCCAATTCCATTGGAATTGGTTTGTTTCCCCAAATATCCATGCCAATATAATTTAAAATTACATTTCATAAGGAATTGGGTTTTCATAATTTAATTTAAGTCATTATAAATCAATCAAAAAAATTGGGGCTCTATTAAATGAACAATATCAATGGAACCACCTACCTTTAACATGAAGATCACATAACCCAACCATCATAATGGGATATTCCAGTGAAGAATGATGGAAATGGATATCATGAAATCAAACCTAAATTAAAGATCCAAAACAAAGGATTTTATATTCATCAAAAACATGGGGATATAACAAATTATATAATGGAAAGAACAATATACTTCGATAGAAGGTACTAGAGAAGATCACTTACTTGAGAGGAACTGAATGAGGTTTTCCAAGAATTGATCTACCAAGGAATGGATTTGGAAGAGCCAAAAAGTGTTCTTGAGTGCCTCTAAGACCTAGTATTTTGAGTAATCTTGATTTAGGGTTGAGTAGTTAAAGAAATGGGAGTTCATGATTTTTTAATGTAATTTTTAGAAATAAAAAAAGTATCGTTTGATCAGTTAACTAGGAATATTAGAACAATTTGTCAAATCATGTTCCTCTATGATGTGGTCCATGGTTTATTCAAGGTAGGATCATAGTTTTTTAGACTATGCACCAACTGTGAAAACCCCAACTATTAGGTTTTTCTTGGTTTTCACTTTGTGGGAGAACGGTTTAAGAAAACTGTGTGCCAACCATACACATCCAAATTTTTTCCTAAATTTTCAAATTTCTCTATGAAACAACTTGATATGAACCCCACTCAATGAATAATAAAAAACAGGGTCGAGGAGTGTCTGAAAAATTGTAACAACATGTTATAGGTATTTACATATATATTGATGTATGTATGTGGATAAGGGTTTAAGTTGACTTGGAACATGATAAGATTTGGATTGAAAATGGGTTTCCAAATGTATATACTTTAAGTAATGAATGAAATTCCTACTTGGCACTTTGTGACGTGTGTTTTATTGATTTTGGACTATGCTATTATTGAGAATATTATATTTGGTTCGATTTTTACATATATCCATGTGATGTATTTTTATAATGTGATTCATGTAGTGATTAGGTATTGAGGATCATTCTATGGGAAGTGAGTGAGGAAGGAAATTATTGTGGTGTTGGCCTTTGTTCATTGTTATTGTTATGGGATGTATTTTTCATTGAATATGGACCACCTACTTTTGTTATTCAATGAAGAAGCCTATGATATTATGTGGGAAGTTACTAGATGTTTCTAGGATAATTGAGGTCATGAACTGGCTAGTTTCCCCTAGTTATATGTAATGCCTAGCTAGTGGAAAGGTCACTGATGAGACTTGGATTATAGTGATTTAGATGATAGATGTGTGTCCATTAACTTTCTGATAGTTAGCACACCATTCATGTCTAATAATTTTCAATTATTTCATCTGGTGTTTTCTCATGATATATATGGTATGTTATGCCTTCTATATTGTAAATTGTGCATGTTAGTTACTTGTTATGTCATTCATTTGCTGATATGTGTGTTCTTTTAAGAATGATATTTTTAACATTATGTAGTTTTACTTTTGTGATTATTGTTGATCATTATGACTTGTATGGATTTATTTAGTGTGGTATTAAATTATTTTAGAATTAATTATTTTATAATGTTTTGAAAGTGTGATCTGTAAAGGTAAATGTTTTAGGTATTTTTTAAAGAGTTTTAAATAAATAATAATTTTTATTGAAATAGTTTATGAATATGGGATTTTCATTGGATCTTGTAAAAGGGAAAAAATGTTTTGGATTTTTTTCCATGAGTTAAAAGTCTAACTTATATTTTTTTATATTCTTTTATTTATTTTATAAAAAATTTAGTTGTTTGAAAATGTATATTTGATTTTTTTATAAATAATGAAAAATCCAAATTTATACCAAATTTTCCAACTAGTATTTTATAAATATTTTTACTATAGTTTTTCCATATATTTAGTGGGAAGTGGTGGACTAGTGAGATATTATGTGCTCATTCTTATATTGTTATCTCAATTTTAGTCTCTATGTTAGGTTTCATGTATTATTTTTAGGGAGTTTATTTATCTAAGGTTAGTTATTTATTTTACTTAATTTGGCCAACTGTACCAATACCTATTTTTATAGCACCTACTTTAATTTATTATAATTCATGAATATTTTACATTTATGTGATTTATATTTTTTATTTAGGATTTTATTACTTTCAATTTATGGTGGGTAACTATATAAATTGGTAGGAGAAGTAAATCCATTTAGTGTGCATGTTTTCTTTACAAGAGAAAGATATCAGGGTGGTGAGGGAGGTTATTTGTGATTGATACTATTTATCATCTTTCCTAGTTTTGATATTAGGTTTTAATATTGTTTATTTTTATTGGTAGTGGATGTTTGATGTACATATAGGTCATGTAGGAATTTTATTTATTTTAAATTTCATTATTTTCTTATTATTCCTCAAGTGAAACAAACCTCATTGGTACTTCGTTGATGCGCAAAATATTTTGGTAACCCCTGGGGATTGGTAATGCCCATCGAGCCGATGGTGGGCCTATTCAAAAATCCATCAAATAGATAACCTAGAATGATATGTTAGAGAAGTTTTTTTATTAAATTGTTACTCATTTCACATTTTTTCTTTGGCTAAATTACAATTCATTGAGACAAGTTACATGTTATGTACCATGTTTCATTTTTATGGTTTTATATTGATTTACAATCCCATGAATGTTCTATACATTATTTCCTTGTGATTTGTGGAATTAACTAAGTAAATAAAAAAATTCATAAGATTTCTTTTGACTTAAATATTACCCTAGTATTTAGAGTTTTTGAAAATCAATTTTTATTCATTGAGTAATTATCATTCACTTGAACTTAATTCATATAATTTGGGTACATTGATCTAGTTTATTATATTATGTGGTATTCTATCATTATATACATTTTTACCATAAACACCCCTTTCCAAATGTTTTGTGTTTCATGGAGTATGTATCCCAAAATAGATATTAATTACTCAAATATCTATTCTTTGTGTGATAATGTTTCATATTAAACACTTCCATTCTACAATTAGGCTCTCACAACATAATATTTTATTATATAGTATTTTATAATTCACTTTTTGAAAGTTATTTTTTGATTCAAATTAATTTTTATCCCACATCTAGAAATTTGAGTATTAAATAGATTTATTTTGTAAAGAATAAAAGAAAATTTTTCCTAATACGTTTAGATGTTTTCCCTTTTTACCCTCATTTATCCTGGATAATCTTTATGTTTTTTTCAATGATAAATTTTTGGATATTGTTTTTAAAATTATAAATTTCCAAAGGTTTTTACATCACCTTTTAAAAAGTTACCATTAAAAGCTACATGTAAATTCATAATTTTATTCAATGTTATAAATGTTTTCTAAAAGATATTTTAAGATTTCGATTCAATTCCCCAAATCATTTTTAAAAGGGTTAACAATAACTGTGTTTATGTTTCATTATGTATCTTTTAATATATATATATATATATATGTTATCATTTAGTTAATTAGAATCTCGATACCAAACAATTTTATTTCTGATCTGTTATTTTTTATACCATTCAAAGAATTCATTTTGTAGGAGTGTTTTTCATTTATGTCAACACCCTATTATGTTTCCTTGGTTTCACTGAGGATATGTTCTTTTAAAACCATAAAATTTATTTCTATGGATTTATTATGATCATGTTATTCCATAATTTACCTAATCATATACTCATTACCCTATATGGTGTGAAAATATCATTTTTTAAATTGGGATTAGAGGATATTCACCTGAAAGATGTTTAATTATATACACAAGGAAAATTATTGAATTTCCATATATTTTTATTCTAATATGGATGATTATTGGAAAGAAGACTATATATTATCTGAAAATCCTATTTTTTCCTCTCTATGGAATTTAATCATGTTATTACTTTTATTAACATGGAAAAATATTGAAATTATTGAAGATTTTTGGCTTCTAAAACTTGGTTATTATGTATTCACATTCAATATCTTTCATTATATGGATAACCATGCTTTTATTCAGTAAGGGTATACTTCTTGAATTGTATGAAAATTCTTGTTGACTCTTATGGTGAATGAATTAAACTTAATCAAGTAAATGGTGGGTCTTAAAATTTTATATCCCCTCAATGCATCGACATGTATCCCAACAAAGAACATATTAGTTTTTGGTGTATGCCTCTTCCCATAAAAATATAGTGTATTATCACAAGTCCTTGGAAACATATTTTTGATGTCCCATATTATGTATTCCAGTAGTATGAGGTCATTGTTACTAATATCTAGGTTTTTATTTATTATAATAGATATATAATTATCTTAGTTTCTATTGATTATAAAATTATTTAAATTTCTATTCTTTCCATATTATCTATACCATGATTTTTCTTAGATACCTTTAGTTGTATGCTTTCTTTAGTGGTAGTTTGAACTCACCCCTTATTATTTTGTATTCCATAGGTTAATAATAAAATGGGTACACATAATATGCCTAAAATTATAGCTTTTATAGAGAAATTTTTAGGGGATGCTGAAGGCCTATTATGGATTAATAACTTTCTTTTACAATAGAAAAAATATCCAATAGTTGTGAAAGAACATGGGATTTATTAGTTTATGTTTTCTCCTAATTCTAAAAAAATATAAACCTAAAATGTCTTAGGACTACATATAATGCAGTATTTCAGTTATTTTATGTAATTATTAGATAATTATGTCCAAGAATTTATAGTTTATATTAAATACATTATGTAATGTATATCTTTATACAACTGGATTCAAGAGTGTGGGTTCAGGGAAACATAATTGAAATTAAAGTAGTTTTTAGATAAAAATGGATATGAAGATGTTTATTGATGATTATTTAAGGGTTTATAAGATAATTTTGATCATAATTTAAAAGGCATGGAAAACTATTTGGTGTTTTATATGAAATAGAGTTACTGTAAAAATTCACATTTTATCATGGGATTAAGATAAGAGAACTATATTGAAAACCCCACAGATAAGTCTAAGTAATAATTATAGGAATAAGATAATATCCCATTGTTTTGGTAAAGTATAGATCGTCTGGTTCACCTAGAAATTACATTGATGTTTATACTATATGTGTATAAAGACTCTATCATAGATGTACCAAAAGAAAATAACACAAATAAGTGAGTATTGGGTATCAACTCAATTTTCACTTAGTTAATGAAGAAGTGGCTTAACTATAGACCAAGTTTGAAACTCATATAGTATATAATTTGGTCAATCATATTATCTTCATGAACCATTATGAGAGATTTGGATATCTTTAGATTAGATAACCAAATATGAATGTTATAGTAGATAACATAGATTGAAATACAAAGATTCATAAGTCAAGGTATATATCTATCGACATGTTCTTCTTGGATAATGGTTATATTGGATTTTGAGAGAATAAATTTCAATGGATTTGATGTTTATACTTTTTTAATAAAATTTATTATAATTTGGGGTCTATATTTTGAGGATTTGCATAATAAGTATGAGAAACCACAACTAAATCTAACATGAGTTTAACCAATAATGATATAGGTGAAACTGAGAGTGATCAAATTTGAACCGATTCTGATACAAGTTGAGTTGTATAAACTATAGGTTAACATGACAGTGTAATAAAGTGATAAATATTAATGTCAAAAATTATAGGGGTTATTTTTTATAATTTTCATATAATTATCATCACTCATGTTAACTCTTTTGGTTTTAGTAAAGTATGGAACTAAAAAGAACCATTGGAAGGAGTGAATATACAGAAATTGACTCAATCAACCGCCCAGTAGAATGGGATTTATAGTGAGATACCTTGTGCTTGTGACAAACCAACGATCATGAAATATAATTAAAAATGATAACATTGTGGAAGTCCCAAAAACACCAATGAATAGAAATACAAATTCTCATCAAATATCAAGTGATGAAAATAATAAATAATAGAATATTTCACTCAAGGATTTATAGTTTCTTGTGTCATGTATATTTTTACCAATAATGGATATTGAGTAATAACTAAAATCTCATAGCGGTTTTTGTAACACCCCAAGCTTCCACGATACGCTTCTCTTTGAATAATACAGTAGTGTGTGTTTTACGCAACTTCGAGTTCTAAAACACACCACAACCGATCAAACTATCCGTTATGAATAGTAATAACCACCTTTTGAAATTTTATGAATTTTATCTTTCAAAATGGAATTTATTTTTGGATTCAGAATATCAAAATTAGCTTAGGGTGACTTTTTTGTATTCTTCTAAAAACGTTATATTTTTTATGAATAGTGAAAAACACTAAGTTATAGTTTAAAACCAAATTTTTATTTAAATAATTATTTATTTTATTTAAATTTATTTTAGGCCAAAATAGATACATAATACCTATATTAGTTCAATGTAATTCATTTGAGTCAGTTTATAATAATTTTAGATATATAAAACTTTTATTTAACTTTTCACTGTCTTTTACCCATCTCCTTGGAGAATTTTAAAATCACATAAAACTTAATTTTACCACTCCTGTGAGTGGAATTTCGAAAATCAAAGAGACATGGTTAATATCAAGGAGTAAAATGTGGTTCAATTAGATTTTTTTTCTAAATATTAACTTTTTACTTTTATTTACCATGGTTAAAAGTAAATAGGGTAATTAAGGGTAAAAACGATATTAATATTACCCTAACACATGTCCTCATTCTATTTTCTAAGTATAATTAGACCAAAAACAACCTTAGTAATAAACTATGAACCTCCTTGGTCCAAATTTATTAGATTAGGACATTTATTATTATTTAATTCAAAGAAGAGTTAAAAGAGTTAAAATCAATGTTTAATAACTAAAACCTTATTAATATAGGGTTATACATAAGATAAATTAGATTATAAATATTAATTAGAAATATGAAAATATTTACTACATAATGTAATTTTATTTATAATTTTAATACATTAAATAATTTAATTTATTTATTACACAATGAGGATGGAGTAATGACCTAATTAATGAAATATTAAAATAATTGATATTATAAATATCCAAATAAATGTAATTTGAGACTTTTTATAAATTACACTAATTTTATAGGTTAATATGACATATTAGGGTTGGTTAGATGAATTTTTTTAGAAGTAATAATTCTATTATGAATTTAGAAAAAACAAAATACCAAATAGTCTCAAAATTGACATAAAAGAGTTTTTAAAACAAATATTATATTATAAATTTATATTCTATTCCTAAAAATCTAAAGTTAAGACAAAGGAATTATATAATGATATTTGTATCATTAATGAACCACTTGGGGTTCACGTGGAAGTATATAGTATGATTATTAACCATATAATATAAAAATACAAAGAGACATGGTAAATGTCAAACTATTTAACTAAGAGTTAAATCTAAAAAATAAAGATAATATAGTGACCCAATCCTATATAAAACCTATTAGTTGAGTGTTTTATGTCCCATACCCACCTTAACCTTTAAATAATCCTTTTTTGAGCCATTAGAAACTGAAAATAATTTTATTATAAAATAATATTTCTAGCATTTCCTAAGGTGCCCCTGACCCCTCTTATAAAAGGGCACTCCTCGTTCACTCTTATTCAATCCATAAAAGACTTTTGGTTCGGCCAAACCCTTCCCAAATACCCTCTCAACTTTCCTCCCTTCATCGTAGAGGCCTTACTTTAGTCAGAAATCAAACTTATGGATCCCTTTTGAAAAAATCTAAAAGAAGAACACGAAGAAGAGGTAATAATTTTACCACGCTCTTTCAAGTTATTTTCTTCTTCCACTTCTTCTTTCTTTGTTATTTACATTATAAATTAATAAATATAGTATCTTCTATATATTGTGATGTTATTATAAATATGGTACTTCCATATCCATTATTCTATCTATCCTTTGAATGACATGTCACCATACGTGCGTACGTACGGATTACCGTCTCCACGTCATGGTGTAATTGTTATTCAATACATTATTATTTCGATGGGTATAATAATGATGAATAATTCATGTAAATAATAAATACAACATGATAATTATTCTTTATATATGATATAACATCCAATTATATGTTATTTTAATATCAATAGAATGATATTGTTGCTCGTACGTACGTACAGATTATCGTCTCCACAAACGCGATTAGATTCATTCCCCATCGTATCCATTCAAGAATAATTTTCATTTTATGGTTAAAAATAATTTTTAAGGACATGATATAATTCTGTATATGAATAAGATACATCCCATCCATAAAACATATGACTCACATAACAAATAATATAAAGGAAAACGAATCCTTTTACACCAGAAATGAAGATAATACTAAGATATTATTAACAAAACAATGTTAAAAGATCATATATGATATCATAAAAATTTATATGATTCTTTTATAGTTTAATAACAATTATTTAACCATTATACAGGAGGTTAACCTACCATCGACCAAGTAAATGTACAAGGTAAGGGTTAACTTCACAATCTCTTTATTATCTGAGGTTGTATTTACATAAGTATCTACTAGGACTCTTTATCATCCACATCCATGTTTCTTAAAAATGTATTTCAAAACATTATTACAATTTTATAGACTATGGTTTAAAGTCATTTATACCCTTGTTTTACTTTTTATGAGATTTTTATAAATGAATCATTCTGTCGTTTTCCAAACAAGGTCCTTTTTATCCTTTTCAACAGAATTAAGGTAAGAATGTATTTTCTAACTTATACAGAGGTTGCAGCTATTTTCCACCATTATAAAATCATCAAAGCTTCCCTTGAAAGCTTATAAGAATATTTTCAAAGTAAGTGTTTTCTTTTATAATTATGTGACTTTTAAATGATTTCAAAAAAGAGATATTTCTCTCAAATAGTTTTGATTTCATCTATGTAAACATCCATTGATGGATTTTAAGATTATTTGAAGTTGATTCATTATGATACAAAACTTCCATATTTAATTAAATGTTTTGTCATATGTTTGAATGTGGATGTTTTATTTTTATACCATTCATGGTTTATGGAGAAATTATTGACATTTCATATGCTAGTTTTAATACGAATGTTTATGTTATGTTTAAACAGGTTCATATGAGGAATGCATTGGACTTAGTAAGTGACGGGTGGAGCTCACTATAGCTCCTCGATGAATCGGTAGGTCTCATGAGACAAAATAGTGTCTTGGAATAAGGCCTTGACAAAATCATATTTGTAGTCTTGGCACAAGGCCTTGACTATGTGGTTATGATAGTCTAGCATTATACATTCCATCATTATTAAAGTGGTTATTGATATTGCATGTGATTATTTGACTAGTAGAATATCCATGTGAATAAGTAAATGGAATTATTTAATTTTATTTTTTCCATATTATTCTGAAGTTCATGTTTAAAAGGCTTTTGTTTTTGTTAAACATTTCTCTAAATGTTTATTCTTATTTATTAAAGTTTCTTCTATATTGTTATCCTTACTGAACATATGAGATCACCCCTTTCTATGTGTTATTTTTTATAGGATCTGAAGAAGTATTTTATGACTGACCTACAGGGATAGTCTGAGAGGATATGAGTGTGGACTATAGAGAATATGTTGTAGTAGTTTTTCACTTTATGATGTAATGTAAGACTTGTGAATGTATCTAGTGTTTCCAAGGCTACTAAACTAATAGGTCTTTCGAGACATGATCTTTTATGATCATGCAAATGTTATGTAATAATTCACCAACTCTGGGTAACTTGGTCAGGGCGTTATAGTTGGTACCAGAGTAAGTTTAGTACAAACCTTGGAATCTAGATTTAGATAAACTCTGATTAGAGCACATTACCCTAAAATAGACTTTGATGATTAGTATAGAAGAACTTTCTATAATTTTGGTATTTTAGAGATTCAGTGAGTTTTCCATGCAATACATCCCTATCTAGATGTGAGTAGGTTGAGGTGTCTCTGGCACAGATGTACCTAGGGTTAAAACCCGAAAACACTACTTTGAGCTTGACTCGAATGGGAACTGGTGCATGACAACGGGTCTTGCTGAACTCTTGGTTACGACACTCCCAGGGGATATACTTAAGATAATTCTCATTTTATTTACAAACCATTATAAAGGTTTTATGAGTATATACTTCCTAAAAGAAAAAAAATTTATGATTATGGATTGCATTCATAAACTAGTCAATTTATGTTAAGTGTTTTACATGTATGGATTTATGTATTGCGATTCATAAATTAATCTAGTGTATTCCATTGTTTAGAAATGGAAACTAGTGGAAGGAATGGAAACTCTATCAATTCCCACTCTCCATGTATGGATTTCCCTCCAACTCATGATAATTATAGTGGAGATGGTGATTCAACTTGTGCTGATCAGTTAATCTCCATACTGGGACAACTCACTCTGGTTATCAATAATAACCTTACTTGTATGGAGCACCCTGATCCGTATCATGCAGGATAAATATTAGATTTCTTTAAGAGGAAACAACCACCAAAATTCAATTGGGGTACAAATCCACTAGTGGCTGAGCAATGGATAAATTCCTTAGAGAAAATATTCCATGCCTTGGGAAGTAGTGAAAAAGAAAAAATTGTCATTGGACTTTACCGCCTCACTTGAGATGCTAATCAATTGTGGTCATTGATTCAAAACACGAAGGAAGATGATGATTTATAATGGAGGGAGTTTAAATATATTTTCTTAGAAAAATACTTTCCTCATGACCAGTGAGCAGATATGGAAAGAAAATTTATGAGTCTGATGCAAAAGGAGGATGAGAATGTTGCAAAGTATGAGTCTAACATTACAAGGATAGAAAGGCATGCTACAGAGTATATATGTATCCCAAGAAGTAATATTGATCATTTATTTTATGGGATAAAACCATTTCTCCATCAAACATTAGTATCACAATCCTTCTCAATGTACGAAGATATTGTCTCATGTGCTATCAAGATAGAAAAATAATTCTCTAAGTCTTATAACTTTAAAGTAATTCAAGAGAAGAAGAGATCTGATGATCACTCTAGAAATGGAAATAAGGGGAAGAAGGGAAAAGTTGAATATCCATCCTGTAGTAAATGTGGGAAGAAACACCCAGGTACTTGCTTTAACGAAATGGGAGTCTGTTACAAGTGTGGTGAAAAAGTCCACCAAGCTTGTGATTGAAAGGGGAAGAAGGAAGATATTGATGTTAAATGCTACAATTACAGGGAGATGGGACATTATGCAAATTAATGTCCTAAGAGTTAGAAAAACATACCTCAGAAGAGGCCAAGGGATCAAGACCAAGCTTATGCGAATACTACTGCTGAGGTTGAAGCTCTGAAAGATGTGGTGGCAGGTAATTTAATGGTTTCCTCATGTTTAGAAAATGCTTTATTTGATTCTATATCATCGCATTGTTTATTATCTTCCTAGTTTGCTAAGAAAATTAGATATTTCCAATTTGATTTAACAAGGGAGTTCTTGGTCAAAAATCCTAAGGGAAGTATCATTGATATAATGTTCTATGAATCAGTTCCCATCAGAGAATATAAATGATCTTTATCTATTGATCTCATCGTCATACCCATGATTGAATTTGATATAATCCTCGGTATGGATTGGATTTTGGACCATGTTGCAAAAATTTATTGTAATAATAAACAAGTTACTATTTTTTATGGCGGTGATAAAGAACACCTTATCTTTAGAGAAGAATTTTCACCACCTAATTCTTATCTAGATCCACCCCCATTAGCTCAACTATATTCAATTATTGGGGAGGAAGAAAATGAAATGATTGTGGGTGAGGGAAAAAATGTTCAAAGAGAGGATGTACCTATTGTGAGAGAATATGTTAATGTGTTTCAAGAATATTTACCTGAACATCCTCCAGAATGAGAAATTTAGTTTTCCATTGATTTAATTCCTGGCTCAAGGCCCATATAAAAGACCCCTTATAGAATGGCCATTTTGGAATTAGTGGAACTAAAAAAACAACTAGAGGAATTTAGTAATAAGGGATTTATTCTCCTTAGTGTTTCTCCATGGGGATCCCCTATTCTTTTTTTTAATAAGAAAGATGGATCTATGTGGTTGTGTGTTGACTACAGGGAGATCAATTCTGTAAGAATAATGAACAAGTATATCCTTCCTCGCATTGATGATTTATTCAACCAACTTCATGGAGCTCAATATTTTTCAAAGATTGACCTTCGATCTGGTTATCATCATTTATGTGTGATGAAGGATGACATTCCAAAAACAGCATTTCGAACCAGGTATGGGATTATGAGTTTACAATAATGCCATTTCGGATGACAAATGAAACCTCTATTTTCGTGGATTTAATTAACAGAGTTTCCAAGGAATATATTGATGAATTTTTAGTGGTATTTATTGATGATATATTAGTATACCCAAAAATCTACAAATATCATTAAAAACACTTGCGCATTATCCTGAAGACTCTGAGAAGACGTAAATTATATGGGATGTTTAGAAAGTGTGAATTATGTCTTCAAAAGATTTATTTTCTTGGCCCTATTGTCTCAAAGGATGGAATCTCTATTGATCCTTCTAATACAGAGGAATCCAAGAATGGCTAGAACCAACGACTATAACCAAGGTATGCAGTTTTATTAGTTTTGAAGGTTATTATTGACATTTTGTCCAGAATTTTTCCTGATTGGCTAACCCATTAACGAAGGTCACACATAAAGCTATTAAATTTGTTTGGACAAAAGATTGTGAAGAATGTTTCTAAGAACTGAAGATAATATTATTCAATTCTTCTATATTGAATCTACAATCAGGGAATGATGGGTTTGGTATTTATAGTGATACTTCAAAGAAAGGACTTTGTTGTGTCCTTATGAAGAATGATAGGGTTATTTCCTATGCATCACGACAGCTAAAAATTCATGAGAAAAACTATCCTACTCGTGATCTTGAGTTAGCTGCTGTAATATTTTCTTTGAAGATATGGAGGCACTATCTCTATGGTGAAAAATGTGAGATATATACCGATCACAAGAGTTTGAAGTATATTTTCTCACAGAAAAAACTCAACATGAGGAAAAGGAGATGGCTTGAACTACTCAAGGATTATAATTGCACGATACACAACCACACAGGGAAGGAAAATAAGGTGGAAGATTCTTTGAGAAGAATGTATCATAGAGTTTTGAACAAGATGAGAGTTGAAAGGGAACATATTCTCATGGATCTACTAAATATGGATATGAGAATAACCATGAGAGGTGAAACATCAATGCTTTTTCAAATGGTTTCCAAACCATCTTTACTAGAAAGGATAAAAAGTTCTCAGGATGATGATGAAGAGTTTCAAAAGAAGATTAAAGTTGTGAATGATAGGGATTGAATGACTTTGTGTATAAAGATGTAATTTTGAAATTTTGGAAGAGACTATGTGTTCCCGATATAACTGACCTAAAAATGGAATTGTTGGATGATGCTCATAGTTCCAATTTCTGTATACAATCTGGGAGAACCAAGATGTATAGGGATTTGAAGGAACATTTTTTGTTGGACAACATGAAGAGGGAGATTTCTGATTTTGTGTCAAGATGTATGGTTTGTCAACAAGTGAAAGCTGGAAGGCAACAGCCTGGAGGAGTCAAGCAACCTCTTCCCATACCTGAGTGGAAATGGGATAATATTATGATGGACTTTTTCATGGGACTACCAAATACTCCTAGAAGGAATGATGTAATATGGGTCATTGTTGATCGTCTAACCAAGTCAGCACATTTTCTTGATATAAGAGAGGATTTACAACTAGAATGTCTGGCGAGAATATATATTAATGAACTTATGAGACTTCATGGAGTACCCCTATCGATTGTTTCTGATCATGATCCATGTTTTACTTCAAGATTCTAGAAAATTATTCAGAAAGCCCTGGATACTGAACTTCGTTTGAGCACTACCTACCAACCCCAAACTGATGGACAATCAGAACAAACTATTCATACCTTATAATACATGTTGAGATCCTGCATACTTGACTTTCAAGGTATATGGGATCAATATTTACCTATGGTAGAATTTTCCTCTAATAATAGATTCCATTCAAGTATTCGTATGGCACCATATGAAGCGTTATACAGAAAGATATTTCGTACACAAACCTGTTGGGATGATGTTGGTGAAATAAAACTCGTAGGCCCAGAAATGGGGGAGGAAATGATGGAAAACGAGAAGATAATCCAAAACCACATCAAAGCATCTTAAAGTAGGTAGAAGAGCTATGCCGATAACCGAAGGAAGGATTTGGAATTTTAGTTAGGAGATCATGTTTTCATGAAAGTATCTCTATGGAAGGGAGTTATACGTTTCGGTAAGAAAGGTAAATTGAGTCCCAAGTACATAGGACCTTTCAAAATTCTAGAACGAATAGGGGTTGTTGCTTATCGTTTGGTAATGCCGCTAAATCTCTCCAAAGTTCACGATGTGTTCCACGTATCACTGTTGAGAAAATACATGCCTGACCCAATGCATGTACTGACCTATGAGGATTTAGAACTGTAACCTGATCTATCTTATTTCAAAGAACCAGTCTAGATTCTTGATATAAGAGAACAAGTGCTGAGAAACCAAACGTCTCATCTGGTAAAAGTTCTATGGAGAAACTATAAGATGGAAGAGGCAACATGGGAACCAGAGGAACTTATGATGAAGAACCACCTGAGTCTTTTTATGCTGTAATATTCTAGAAATTTCAAGGATGAAATTATTTGAAGGTGGGGAGAATGTAACACCCCATTCTTCCATGGTACGCTTCTCTTTGAATAATACAGGAGCGTGTGTTTTATGCAACTTTGAGTTCTAACATACACCACAACCAATCAAACTAGCAGTTATGAATAATAATACCCACTGTTTGAAATTTTATAAATTTTATCTTTCAAAATGGACTTCATTTTTTGATTCGGAATATCAAAATTATCTTAGGGTGAATTTTTGGTATTTTTATGAAAACATTCAATTTTTGATGAATAGTGAAAACACTAAGTTATAGTTTAAAACCGAACATTTATTTAAATAATTATTTATTTTATTTAACTTTATTTTAGGTAAAAATAGATACATAATACCTATATAATTTCAATTTAATTCATTGGAGTTAGTTTATAATAATTTTAGATATATAAAAATTTTATTGAACTGTTTCACCGTCTTTTACCCATCACCTTGGAGAATTTGAAAATTCACATAAAACTTAATTTTAAGGCTTATGTGAGTGTAATTTCGAAAATCCTAGAGACACGGTTAATATCAATGAGTAATATGTGGTTCAATAAGATAAAAATAACTTTTTGTGAATAATAGCTTTTTACTTTTATTTACCACGGTTAAAAGTAAATCGGGTAATTAAGGGTAAAAATGATATTATTATTACACTAACACATGTCATAATTCTATGGGATAAGTATAATTAGACCTTAAACAACCATAGGAATAAAATATGAACCTCTTTGATCCACTTGGATTAGATTAAGACATTTATTATTATTTAATTCAAAGAAGGGTTAAAAGAGTTAAAATCAAAGTTTAATAACTAAAACATTTTTAATATAGGTTTATACATAAGATAAATTCGATTATTAATATTCATTATAAATATAAAGATATATCTTACATAATGGTATTTTATTTATAATTTTTAGACATTGAATAATTTAATTTATTTATTACACAATGATAATGCAGTAATTACCTGATTAATGAAATATTAAAATAATTGATATTATAAATATCCAAATAAATGTAATTTGAGAATTTTTATAAATTCTACTAATTTTATAGGTTAATATGACATATTTAGGTTGGTTATATGAATTTTTTTCGAATTAATAATGCTGTTATAAATTTAGAAAAAACAAAATACCAAATAGTGTCGAAATTGACATAAAAGAGTTTTTAAAACAAATATTATATTATTAATTGATATTATATTCCTAAAAATCTAAGGTTTAGCCAAAGGACGTATATAATGATATTTTTATCATTAATTAAATACAAGGGGTTCTCTTGGAAGTACATATTATTTTTATTAACCATATAATATAAAAATACAAAGAGACATGGTAAATGTCAAACTATTTAAATAAGAGTTAAATCTAAAAGATAAAGTTAATATAGTGACCCAATCCTGTCTAAAACCTATTGGTTGAGTGGTTTTTGACCCATCCCCACATTATAATTTAAATAATCCATTTTGGAGTCGTTATAAACCAAAATGATTTTATTAGAAAATAATATTTCTATCTTTTCCTAAGGTGCCCCTCACCCCTATTATAAAAGGGAACTCCCCCTTCTCTCTAATTCACTCCTTCAAAGCCTTTTGGATCGGAAAAACCCTGCACAAATACCCTCTCAACTATCCTAACTTCATCTTAGAGGCATTACTTTAGTCAGAAAACAAACTTAAGGAGCTCTTTTGTTCAAATCAAAAGGAAGAACCTGAATAAGAGGTAATAATTTCCCCACCCTCTTTCAAGTTCATTTCTTCTTCCACTTCTTCTTTCTTTGTTATTTCCATTCTAACATAAAAACTCTAGTATCTTCTATATACTATGATTTTATTATAAATACGGTATATCAATATACATTATTCTCTCTATCCTTTGATTGACATGTCACCATACGTACGTACGTACGGATTACCGTCTCCACGTTGTGGTGTAATTGTTATTCAATACATTATTATTTGGATGGGTATAATAATGATGTTTGATTCATGTAAATAATAAATATAACATGATAACTATTATGTATATATGATATACCATCCTATTATATATTATTTTTATATCAATATAATGATATTGTCTCTTGTGTGTACGTACGGATTACTGTCTCCACGAACGCGATGAGATTAATTCCCCGTTGTATTCATTCAAGACTAATTTTCATTTGATGATTAAAAATAATGTTTAAAGACTTGATATCATTATTAATATGAATAATATACATCCCATACATAACAAATATGACTCACATAATAAATAATATAAAGTAAAATAAATCCGTTAACACCTGAGACGACGATAATACTAAGATATTATTAACAAAACAATGTTAAAAGAACATATATGATATCATATTAATGTATATGATTATTGTATAATTTCATAAAATTTATTTCACCATTATATAGGAGGTTAACCTACCCTTGACCAAGGAAAAGTACAAGGTAAGGGTTAATTTCACAATCTCTTTATTATCCAAGGATTTTTTTACGTAAGTATCTACAGGGACCTCTTTATCATCCATATCCATGCTTCTTAAAAATGTATTTCAAAACCTCCTTAAAATTTTATAGACTATGGTTTAAAGTCATTTATACCATTTTTTGACTTTTTATAAAATGTTTATAAAGGAATCTTTCTGTCGTTTTCCAAAAAAGGTCATTTTTAGCCTTTTCGACAGAATTAAGGTAAGAATGTCTTTTTTAACTTATACGGTGGGTGTAGCTATTTTCTGCTGTTATAAAATCATCAAATATTCCCTTACAAGATTATAATAATATTTTTAAAGTAAATTTTTTCTTTTATAATTATTTTACTTTTAAATTATTTCAAAAAAAGTGATATTTCTCTCAAATAGTTTTGATTTCATCTATGCCAACATCCTTTGATGCATTTTAAGCTTATTTGAAGTTGATTTGTTATGATAAAAAACTTCTGTATTGTATTGAAGGTTTTGTGATATCTTTAACTGTGGATGTGTTATTTTTATATCATTCATGGTTTTTGAAGAAACTATTGACATTTCATATGCTAGTTTTAATACGAATGTTTTTGTTATGTTTAAACATGTTCATATGAGGAATGCATTGGACTTAGTAAGTGATTGGTGGAGCCCTCTATAGCTCCTCGATGCATCGGTAGGTATCAGGAGACAAACTAGTGTCTTGGCACAAGGCCTTGACAAAATATTATTTTTAGTCTTGGCACAAATCCTTGACTATGTTGTTATGATAGTATGGCATTATGCATTCCACCATTATAAAAGTGGTTATTGATATTGCATGTGATTATTCGACGAGTAGAATATCCATGTGAATAAGTAAATGACCTTATTTAATTTTATTTTTTTTATATTATGATGAAGGTTAGGTTTAAAAGTATTTTGTTTTTGTTATACATTGCCTTAAATTATTATGCTTATTTATGAACGTTTCAGCTATATTGTTATCCTTACTGAGCATCTCAGCTCACCCCTTTCTATGTTTTATTTTTCTCAGGATGTGAAGAAGTATTTTATGACTGACCTGTAGGGATAGTCTGAGGGTATACGAGTGTGGACTATAGAGAATATGTTTTTTTTTCTTTTTCACATTATGATGTAATGTAATACTTATGAATTTATCTAGTGTTTCCAAGGCTACTAAGCTAATCGGTCTTTTGAGACTTGATCTTTTGTGATCAAGCCAGTGTTATGTAATAATGCATCGACTCTAGGTAACTGGGGTTGGGGTGTTACAGTTTGATTATCCTATAAATCATTTTCATAGTTAGTGGGAAGTTATTCTTATTGGATATAGATATTTTTCCCTTGGAATAAGTTTATATGAAATTAAGAATGGTTTATCCCTCTTTTTAAATCACTTATAATAATTGTTTTCTTATAGATAAATTTCATTACACATATTAAATAATTACACCGTCATTTAGCGAAATATAATTAATTATGATTTCCCATTAGAAATTACTATGATATTATGTGTTAAATTACGAGAACAAAACTTATTTAAGGTGTGGAGAATATAAAACCCCAAAATTTTATTATATTTTTACCTTTAAATGATTTAATGATTTTAATATTCTGGTCCACATGAAATATCAATCTAAAATCAAACCATGATATATTATAATAAAAATATAAATTTAGAAACCCCATCCCCATAAAGATAAATCAATTAGGGGAGATAGATGGTGACTTCTAGAGTCCTTCCTCTAGCAGGACTTCGGTTTTCAATAATCAACAAGGCTATAATAAACATGAATATAGGAGGCATTACCCACTAAGATTATCATGAGGAAGAGAGAGGTAATATAGAAACAAAAATAAACAACATCTCTAAAAAATATATAGATAAATAAATACAAAGTGAAAACATGAAATGACATACATTACTATAACATCTAAATGTAATGTTGTAAGTACCAAAAGGAAAAAACAGCAGTAACCCCGAAGTTCAAAAAGATCCTACAAATCAACAAGCTATTAGTGTCAAGACCGATATCAAACCTACTCAAGATAACCATAAAAATTGTTTATATATACATAGGGTGGGTAAAACATTATACTCAGTAAGATCCTATATGGATCCTCTCATGAAATAATTAAATAATATATTATAAAGTACAGTGAACAATAGAGAAACCAACACATCACCTAAATAGGTATACTGTGTTCATAGACTCACCATGGAAAACTCTCGCCAATTATTTCATAAAAGCGAGCATATAATAAGATAATGAAACATCAAGGGTAACCCACTTTCATTTTTCCACTAGTTATACACTTTGACCCAACATGAAACGTCCCGATTCATCTCTCTCTAAAATAGGTTATCCAAAAAGCACATGGTCAAGGCATCACAACATGCACCTCATGCATCACATCATTGAATAATTTCATCCACATATCCATATATAGTACCTGAGTAGTTTCTAAGAGCCACCACATTCCGCATGACATTTATCATAAATCAAGTATTATACCTCAATCCATTACAGCCCATATACTAAGTAAGTAGCTCAATCCATCACAGTCTCTACATTTCATGCCTATAATAATCCTATGGTTACTATATCTAGAAATACATGAGTGTGAAAAAACAACAAGACATCACATCCCTTTACCCACATATATAGTAAAACTAACAATCTTGCATACCAGCACAGGTAACTACCAAGAGAAGGAATGGAGCTAAAGGGGGTAGTTAGTCATCTCTCCTCCCACCGAGATGATTGGTAAAACCCCTCCCAAAGTCCAATAGTTTCTAGTCACCCAAATAGATATTGTTAGGGAAGCATATAAAGTTACATACTATACACAATAAAATATAGCTCACAACCATATTATGAACATAACTTACTCTTAGACACAGCTATAGTTAATATCTCTTAGGATCCCAGCTTCCACTGAAAAGACTAGATATCCTATAAGAAATAAAGAATTTAAATAACATCATTAATTGATTAATTCATTTTTTTCATTTTCCCTCCATTAATTAATTCATTAACCATTAATTAACCATTAATAATTATTCTTAATTACATAACATTATTCATCATAGTTAAGTCCATTAACCCTAGGAATAATCCAAACTGAGTCCATTATTGATAATTATTATCCTCTTTCATCATTTTCATTCCATCATGAACTGAACCCATGGGTTAAGAGTTATTTACTCATTATAATCATAATTACATAAAATAGTTTCTCTAGGAAAACCATCATAAGCTACCACTAAGAGGAAAAAATGCAACCAAGACCATTCAGCTACCACAAGAATTTCTGAAATCAATGTATAAAAAACAGGAAACCCGGTCATCATCCATTTAATAGATTCATAAGTGATCATACCATCTCTCAACATCTCATCAACGGGTAATACCAACTTTAACCCATTCCACCACCTTCGGGGTCATTCCCTACTCCCATATCCATATTCCAAAGTATTTCACCATCATAGGTGTTAACTACAAATACGTCATTTGGGACTCCCCTCCCACATCCCATCATCTGCCCCATGCTCATCCACCCCTAGATCATATCACATTTGGGCCTCCACACAAACATATCACATCATAGAGTGAATCTATCATCCATAGAACATCATAAAAGAAATAGGAAAAAAACACAGCCAACAAGGCAATATATTCTCTAAAACAAGGAATCTAACCTTCACATATAAACATCCTCTCATGGATCCAAACTCAATGCACTCAAATTTCAAAAGCATATTGGAAACTCAGGCCCTATAAATTATCTTCATTAAAAACCCATTTCATATTCAATCTTGGATTAGCTGATTCACTATTCATATGTTCCACAGATGATCAATCTAAGGAATCAAGTCATAAAAAGCTACCAAAAGAATAAACATACTCTTAGTATTTAAAAAAATTTCATCAAAATTTGATAAGTACCATTATCATTTAACATACCTTTTATTTATTATAAAAATTCATATATATACTTCATATTTTTTATCAATTACATTAATCATATGAAAAATTATATTTAATTAAATATGTGCACTTAATCACTATGATTATCTTCAAATTATATCAAACATTGGATTACAAATGTACCTATTCGTTAATTATTTTTAATAAGATTTATTATCAATTAATTCTAGATTTTTTTTCTTTACTATTTTTACATGAAACTCCAAGAATTATAAAATTCTAAAAAATCATAGCATAGATATCACAGTCTTTAAAAAATGTAGTTCGAAACCACTATTACGGTATAATTAAGAAACATAGACATGATATCACTATCTAATTACTTTATATTGTTCAATAATTATTTGGTTGATTCCATTTCCATCCAAGGAGCTAAATAATGATCAATTTATAATTGAAATTAAATAAAATAAGAGAAGAAATGAATCCACTACATCAAAGTCATCAACATTCTTCCCACGAGAATAGACAATGTCGCAGATCCCAATCACCTCTCCTTAAAGAAGCTACATCCCACTTGGGAAACTATGGCACAAACACACCATAAAACAACCAAGAAACCCCCCATTTGAAACATGGGAGATCAATCTTCATTGAATGATGAGAATAAATAGGATTAAATGAGACCAATTAGGGTAAAACAACTTTAAAACAAATAAATAATACACCTTGAATTGCCACAGACAGAATACGGAAGTCCAAGGATCAGTTCTTGAAGAATTGATCCCAAAATGATAAAGTGATCAATGCAGGATCAACTAGAATCAAGAGACACCATAAGTTTTGAGAAAAAACTTAAGGTGATACAGATTTTAAAAATGCACTACATAGGGGCTTTTCATGGCCACTAAATCTTAATTTTTTAAATTTTGAGTTTTATATCTAAAAAAATGAAACCATCCTTGCACAAGTTGTGAATCCTTATATCACATCAGGTAATCATTACATGGAATTAATTTCTCATTATTCCATAATTTTTGTAGACAAACCCCTCTAGACCTACTATAGGCCTCCTCTGATCACCATAAGCTTTGGAAACATGAAAAGAGCTAGTCTACATAGATCAAAACCCTTCCATTATATACATCTCAAACAATTCTCACCCTTAATAATCCAAAACCAAATCAAAATAGAAACTAAAAAGGGGTCGTCTGAATATCCACCTTTCAAGATACCTCTCAAGGATCTCACCATCAAGGGTGATCAACCACCTCATCATAGGAATAGTAAAAAATACACAAAAACAAAAATAAAGATTCTGAACACTCTCTCATGGGAGATACCTATCAAAAAAGAGTAAATACCCAACAATAAATAAGAAGAAACCACATAATAAACCCAGAGGTTAACATCCAAAAATAATAATGTTACAAGAGAATATATAACATAAAATAGCTCTAGGTACTGAGTGAGTATCTATGAATCATGTTCTTAGGTAATCTCCTCAATGTCACTGTGTCACCACAAGACATGAACCATGGTAATGGGACACCCAAGAAATACCTTCTCTTAGTGTTCTTAGATCTCTATATGCCTCTCTTCGAAGGTTTCTTCATCATTAATATCTATCTATCCACATTCAATGATATGGGAGTTATCATGAAGATAATAATGGAGCTATAACAGAAAAAATCATCATGTATTCGGCTCATCAATGAGGGAAGTTATATCTATTATGACATGTCTCTAACAAGGTGCAACACCACAAATGGCCCAATAAATTAAGGAGAAAACTTACTCCCACAACCAAAACTTCACATCCCATGATAAAGATTCACCTTCAGAAACATGTGATCTCCATTTTTAAACTCTTGAGGTCTCTTCCTAAGATCGACATGGGATTTCTAATGATCACGGAATTCCCTCGTCCTCTTTTTCAATACCTAAAAAATCTATGGCATATTCTATACCAGTTCTTTGCTGAGAATTGTTGTCACTCTGAACCATGTCCAACACAATGGATGAAAAAAATTCTGTGATACCAACCATTGAGTGGTGTTATACCAATCGTGGAGTGGAAACTATTATTTTGTAAAAACATGACCAAGAGAGGGTGCCTAATCCATGAAACTCCTAAATCATGGAAAGAATAATGTGACATGTCTCCAATAGTAGGAATGGTTTTTCTTGTCTGATCATTCAAATATGGATGAAAAGAACTACTAAGGAACAACTAAGATCCAAAATAATTATACAGACAGCTCCACACCCTAGAGAGAAAACAAGGATCTCAATCAAATATGGTTATCCTTCGGACTCCATGGAGTCATTCCAACTCCTCTAGATACTGCCTTGATAAAACCTATACTGATCTTGACTCCATAATTTCTCTAAACTGGGATAATTTCATCATATGATCCACTATCACCAATATATAATCATATCCTCCTTTAGATCAAGGTAAAATGTTACAAAATTTAATCGATATGTGCTCCCAAATCCACTGGGGAATATATAATGGATGGATAAAACCACTAGGAACATGGTGCTCAGCCTTCACATTCTGGTAGACTAAACATCGAGAAACAAACTCTGCAACTACATGCTTAAAAACTAGCAAAAAAACTACCCTCTCAAATATAGGAACATCTTTATTACACCACGATGTACCTCCAATAGTGATCTGTGGAAGTCATGAAGAACTATCCCACACATCACTGAATGAACAAAAATCATTCCCTAGAATACCAAAAGAATTGTCCATCCTCAGACCAGCCATCAGGGGCATTACCAAAAACATCCCAGACTCTCCAGACCTCCACCTAAGAATCCCCCACCTTGGACACCTCTACCAACTGCACCAAAAATGAATGCCCATCATCTGGAAAAGAAAACCTCTACATATAACCTCTCCCATATCTAGATGCATCACTGAAAATTATCCCACCACTCTCTAGGAATCTCTGGATTCATGCACAACATCACTATGTTACTCCCTTCTTAGTGCATTGGCTACAAAAGTTTTTCTATCTGAAATATATGAAAACATAAAGTCGTAATGATGCAATAATTCCTTTCACTAATTCTGAAATAGGTTTAATTCACTCTGGAAGATGACATACCTCAAACTATTATGGTCTTTAAAAACCAAAAAATTCTAAATGATGGGGTAATGTCATCACAAATTCAAGGAAAACACAACTAACACCAACTCAATATCATGGGATTTATAGTTATTATAATGGTTATGTAACTATTTATACCCATAAGAAAAAATATATCTCTACTTATCCAGATCGTAGATCAACCCTAGATGCAAATCATCATAGAAAATATCATAATTAACACTTTCTGATCAAAAAAAGTATTTGGGCATTGAGCTGATTCCCCTTCAGGTACTCAAAAATCTATTTGGAAATGGAAAGTCCATAATAATTCTTTATAGTTACTTTTCAAGGATTTAATATGAGTCACATACCATGATTAATTAGCAAATAACATGTTAAAATTTTCTATAAGACTATATAAACTATGCACTACTTCCACTATCTTGGGTTCTGCCCAATAAACAACCACATCTGACTTCGAAGGATGCATGATTACTCTTTATTCGGACATGAAATTCCCTAAAAATAGTATTCACAAGCCCTAAACTAACATATCAAAAACTTCCCAAATAGATGATCCCTATGAAGAACACCCAAAATGGTACAAATATTCTCTATATGATCCTACTAAGATGTTCAGTACATAAGAATTCCATTGATGATAACCCCCATGAATTTATCTACAAACTCTATGAACAATATGTTCATCTATCCCATGAAAATAGCTCAGAATTATTTATTTATAAAGAATTCAAAATAAACTCATAATTACCATGATGGAAAAAAGAAAGCAATGTTCTGAATATCCTCATAGTTCACCCACATATAATGATATCATGACTACATATCAATATTCAAAAACAAAATTTCTCTTTCATATAATCAAATAAATCATAACATTATAGAAGGGGATAGTGCTTCCTCACTATCACTTGGTTATGAAATGATAATCGATATAAAGCCATAAAATTTCATAACCCTTATTCAAAACCAAAACTGGTGCACCACCAGGTGACACACTCAAATGAACAAAACTATTCTACAATAGATCATCGATCTTCACTTACATATCTCTCAACATAGAAGGAAACATACTCTATAGAGACATCGATATAAGAGACTCGCCTGGTTATAGATCAATCAAAAACTTGATCTCTAATCAAGTGGGTAATGTCACAACCTCCTCTATAATCATATCAGGGTTTTATTTTAAAACACTAGGAAACATTTATTGATGAACCTCCTATGAGATAAGAATAATTTCGGACATTAAAGATGATAATGAAGGAAAACGCCTCTAAACCATCCAAGGGTCTCACTCGCCAATAATCACTAATGGGTCTCCATCAATGTCCTAGAAAATAACCTTCCCCCTAAATAAATACATGATAAAATGTACTAATTACACACAATCCAAAACAAGGATGATGTTGTATGGTTGTATCAACAAACCCAGGATATCTACCCAAGAGCGTTGTTTCCCTGCACTATCTCATAGTCTCTACAAACTTCACACAAGTTACCTCGGCATCTAATTAGAATAGTCAACAATGAGGGAACTAGAATCCTATATACAAAAATTATAATTGAATAGAAAAGGGTTGGTGATATAAATGATTACATCACCCCAAAATCCAGAAAATAATGAACCCTTGTAGAAGACAAGCAAAGTGTACCTCGAAAGTCATCTGGATCGCCTATAAATGAAAATTATAAATCATGATTCTAACCATGACCTACTTCACCTCATCTATGAACCTAATGATGACCACCTTCATGGTCATTTTTTGTTATCTATGTCGGGGGACCCTCTTAGTTATATACTCTATATACCGCATATCTTCCTATATTGATCCCAAACTGGAACACCCTACTGATGTTGCCTCAGCTAAAACTACCTTAATGGTGGAACCGGAAGGGGAACACCTAGTGCACGATGACTACTCAAAAAGGTTGATCAATATAATGACCGATGACCTTGGCCTCCAAAATAAAAACACAAATATAATCCCTTGGAATGGTATTTGTGATATTCCTCAGCTAGATATATGAGATGTTGAGGTATGAGACCTACCCATGACATAATGAAATCTCTTGTATCTAGAATACTAAGAACCCTAAAAAATTATCTCTACTTTTCAAGGAGTCCCGATGAATCCCCTCACACAAGGATGTGGTTCTAGCCAACATCCTCTCAGTAAACTATTATATTTCTAAAACCACAAGATACATCTTCATCCCAAAAAAGGAAAACCTAGTTCTTGATCACTAGATGAAAATCCTTCATAAAATTTCTCACCCTGGAATTCTCATCTGGAAACAGGTCTGAAGAATATTAATGAAGGGTCCTAAAGTGTATCCCAAACTCTCATACACAAGAAATCCCTATTAAAGGGTATTTATATCTTAGAGACTAGAAAAAATCACATTCGATGGAAGGAAAATTTCTTAGAATTGGTGTTAGAACTTATCCCATGAGACTACAGAATCCTCATGACTCCCAGGGAAGAAGAACCATGAGTACCTTTCTGCTCCATGCAGCATCATCACAGCTAACAAAACCAAGTATTCCATCCAAGAATGGATTAAAATGAAAGCTATTTAATCTGAAATAGATCCCTATTACTTCTTTAGAATCTATAAATATAAATCTTTATGTTTACTCTTTCAGGTTTCTTCATCTTCGACCTTTACTCTAAGGAAATATTCTGGCACATGCTACTAAACATTTTCAGTGTGAACCTGATGAGGATGTTGATTGGGAGACATGCCTTCAATAAGGAAAACCTAATATATCTTATAATCTAGGAATATATAATACATATCTTTAATTAATTAATTATTTCACTACAATAGAAAATGCTTTTAGCGGAATTTTTGTAGCTGAAGTTTACAAAACCACCGCTAAACCTTTTTTTAAAGATAGTTAGAAGCGGTCTATTAAAAACTGCCGCAAAACCCATTTAGTTTCTTAAATCAGTGACACTCCCCCCCCCCCCCACACCCGAGCCAACCCCGACTCCGCGAGGCTTCTCACCTCGACAATCGCGAACCCTAGCTCTGGTCCCCTCCGCCGCCCTCCCGTGCCGTCAGTGACCTCACCACTGGTCACTGTTGACCCCACTTCTCCCTCGACCCCGTCGAGTTCATACCCTAGGTATGCTCTCCTCTGACCCCATCTATTCATATAAATGAGGAATTTTATAGGATAATTTGGGAGGGAAATTAATTGTCAGGTTTTTTTGTTGATCTTCAAGTTATAAATTTAATAATGATCGTGATTGATCTGTGATGCAAGATGAGTTGAGTTCATGCTATGAGAATGAATATGACTTGTGTTCAATTGATTCACATATACACATATATCATAAGGTGAGGGTATTTGTTGAGGTTCTGTTGAGAATTATTGATCATGAGTAGCTAATCCACATGATCATTTTTAAATTAGAATTGAAAATTAAGAAGGTTTTGATCATTGGGGATATACCTACATGATTTTTTGATATTTTTTTATGTGTAGTGAATTATGGGAATCTATAAAAATTAGTTGGATTATATTTGATAGGTTTTTAAATTAGGATTTTGAATGGTGTGTTTTATGGAATTTTTGAAATCCAAAATTATGAAATAAATCGAGCCAGTCTACTAAATATAAAATAGGGATTCAATCAGTTGAACAAATAGAATAAGAGATAAGAATAAATATAAAGATAAATATTCAGAGAGAATTAAAAAGTGAGAAGAGATTGAGAATTGGAATTCAATAATAATGATCATTTATACCTTTTTATGTTTTTTATGTCACAATCTTGATGAATAGGAATCCCAACTTATTTCTATATATCATCAAGGCTTGGAGGAGATAAATCATTAATGTTGTTGTATCCTAGAGCTTGATGGTGATTTTTTTATTATTTTTTTTATAATTTTTTTTAAACTAGTGGGAATATGATAGAGACCTGGACACTATAACTAAAAGGGGGATCCAGGTTGGGAAGTAGGCAAGCCAATACCTGGATACAACTGACATAACTATAAAAAAATCTAGAAGGGGATTAAGGGGCCCTCATAACACACAACCCAGCTGGAAGTTGGTCACTCCTAACTAATTGGAGGGAATATTTTGGGGGAAGAAATTGGGGTTCCCATTATTGTTACTTAAATAACCCACTTGGAAAACTATGGGAAGGTAGGGGTGTTATAAGAAGGGTGAGGGTGGGGATAGGGGGTAGTAAGAATATTTCTCTTTTGGAGATTTGGACTTTAGGCGTGGGTGAGTGTGTTTCTAGGACTCTTGAGTATTTATCCTTTCCTAAGCTCCCTTATTTTTCTTCTTCCTCCTCCTATAATCCTTTTCTACATAGCTTTGCTAAATTCAAGTAGTCCACTCCAGGGGAGGGCTACTGGATAGAAAGTTCTTATTAATTTAGTCTGACTTAGATGAAAATTCTTGGAGGTGAGGAGCACTACTTAATTCCAATCATAGAGGAGGTGTATTGTTGGATACTTTCTAAGGGCAGATCCATGATGAATGAGTTTTTTCTTGGCGAAGTGGACCAGTGACTCAGGAAGATCAACACTACGCTCGGATAGAATAAACTAGTGTGGGAACATGAACAATAAGAGTAAGTTGATGTTGATAATTCCTCTTTTTACACTATCCTTATGATGAAAAATTAGACGTATTCATTGCATAACACCTGGAAGAAATATATTTTTGATGGAACTCTCTGAAACTAATTTTTCAAAAATTGGTAGAAACAAGGTTCACCTAAATCACTACACTAAGTCAAAAACTTAATCCCTATTCACTCTAAAAAACATTCAAACAATGAATGTAAATGTGAGCAATAAAAAAATTACACTTTGATTTTATGTGGTTTAGATTGAGAGTCATGCATCTATGGGAGAAACATTGTATCATTTCATTTATCTAGAAAGAAAAATTTACAACATAGAGACTTATGATTCAATCCAGATTACGAGAGATAAGTAATCATAATTACATTCACTATATCCATGAAATTATCCTCATCCCATATAATGAGAGAGTAACTTTTGATTTTATAGCTGCACTGACCTTTGAAAAGTGTGGGAGTCCAACTATTTTACTATTCCCAGTGCCAATCTCTTGTAACAATATTCAGTATGACTTCCACCTCTAGTAAGACAAAAAACACATCACAACAGAACTGAAAATCCCTATATTTTGAAATTACAGGATCACACATCCAGAAAAACACTGCCTTGCAATGAGTAAATTAGATGAAGCCTCTTCTAAACCACCTTCTTCTGGAAACCTCATTCCAGAGTACAAAATGAAAAAAACCTATCGCTGCCAAAAATCCAATGAAATAAATAACTTTCAAAACCAATAATTATAGTTGTCTAATTTCATTCAACTGATGTAGACTTCAAAAATTCCCAATAATCTCACACTTGAAGACCACTTCATAGAAAACCATGGCACTACCTTCAATTTCTACAAGATATCCTTTCATTCGTACTGCATATAATGTTTCACCACCTCCTTCTATTCACCCAAGCCTGATTGAGGATTCATGTTGACTCAGTATTTATGCACCCAAAATTTAGGTAAGAATATCTTCTGAGTTCTATTTTCTATCAAATTTCATAACTCCAACTCACTATCTTCCAACATTTTTCAAATGTAATGGTACTTTAGATCAATGTGTTTAGTTCTTGAATGAAACATTGGATTCTTAGAAAAAACTACACTCTTACTATCACAAAATAATAACCATTTCCCCTAGCTATGTCTGAGTTATTCAACTAAATGTCCCAACCATGCCATCATCTTGCTATCTTTTGTAACTACCACATGTTCTACTTCCATTGTAGAAATTGGATTCACTGGTTAAAACCTAGACATCCAACTGACCGTAATTCCTAAGAAAGTGTAAATATATCTGGTTTCTCTCTTTTGAGAAACATAATCACCCCCAAA
Source organism: Viscum album (assembly GCA_963277665.1). NCBI lineage: Eukaryota > Viridiplantae > Streptophyta > Magnoliopsida > Santalales > Viscaceae > Viscum > Viscum album. The sequence continues at coordinate 530,481,322 of OY728150.1, forward strand.
GTAATCATCTATAAATCCAAGTATCAAATCATCATCTCCATAACAATGAGTTGTAACTTATGTACCATTAAGATGTTGAATAATACATGTAACAACTTCTTAATAAACCTTTATCGAATTTACCATAAATCGGATTACCACTCCCACTACATTAGAAATATCCAAACATGTACATAACATAACATACCTTAAAATTCTTATATCTAAGGCATAAATAATTTAATAAATGTAAAAATTTTCTTCTTCCATTCATGGAACTTCTTTCTTTGAAATGTTAAAGTGGCCAGTGATAGAAGTTGACACCAGCTTACATTCCCTCATTCTAAATATCTCAATTATCTTCTAGATTTAGTCCTTTTATTATAAAACCAAACTTTCAATCTTCCTATCATGTTCAATCCTCATTCCCAATATCTTCTTAGAACTTCCAAAATCATTCATATCAATAAAAACATACCAATCACATTGAAACCACACTAATGATAGTAAGTGAATAACTAATTCCTCTAAATGTTTCTTCTTATTAGTGGTCTAATTCTACTAAATTCAGTGCTTGATATCCCTTGTTATAAACCAGATTCAATATGAAATCATTGATTCTCTTAGTTAAGACTTGGAAACCTCTTCTTGTTCTATAAAAACCCCTTTTTTATGTATTTCTAGATTCAACAAGTGAATTTACTTCAGCATGAAACTTCTAGATCAAGATTTGAAGAAAAAAGTGGTTTATTAACACCACTTTCTGATTCATGATCACACATGACATGTTTTGATCATATTTTATATCAAATGAGACTTGAAATAATTATTACATCACTTATTTCATGCATTTTTTGGATTTAATTAGTTCTTCCTTTAGTTGAATAACGTGTAATTTATTATCACATCCACCCCATGGATCATATCTCCCCATAAATATTGGGCCACTTCAAGGAATAAAAAAAAGTTTCAGTGCCCACACCAAAGTCTAAATCCGACTCTTAGTTCAACTCCATGTTCAGATCCTCGATCGTCCCATTTAACCATAATTCTCCACTCATGAGCACTAACACATATATGATCCAAATCACCTGCAAGTCACACCACCACTCTTTTCTATGTGAATACACCAAAGAGAGGTCTAGGAATTCAATCCACACAAGTTTCGTAGAACCTCAAAACCTAATCTCCAATGTTATTTCATCCTGCATTTCCATGAATACCACCACTTATCTTGCCTCAAGACTACTATCCCTCACGTGGTTCTTGTCACTCCAAATTAAAAATTTGTTGAGTTTTGTAAGCATCATATGGTTTTCCCTAAACATTATTTATAATATATTTATTCGATATTAGAGTTTTATATGAAGACACTATAGAGAACTTAGGTTGGGGTTATTCCAAATTAACAATGTGCTTTGGTTTTCATGGTAAAGTAGATACCATGTTGTTAGCACACTGTTTCTCTTTACTAAAGAAACTTCCCCTATCCCAAACAATAGAGGGTTCATATCTAACTCAGTGGATCGTCTTTATTATTATATGTTTCTATAATCTTATATTATCATATATATGAATCTATTTCTCTATTTAGTAGTAACTATTTTTTTAAATTTTTTGTATTATTGTGTAGGCACATTGTGATATACATGGATAAAAGCTGGATCACATTACCAAGGAACACACCTCAGTATGTTAAGGGATTTAATGATTTTTTAGATTTTTCAATTTCTAATCGATCCGTTGAAGGGTGAATAAAATTTCCATGTCCTAAATGTAAATTTATAACATGGTTGAAGAGAGATGAAGTTTATTAACATTTAATACTGAAGCAATTCCCTGGTCAATATTTGTATTAGATTTCGCATGGAGAATCGAACGTTACAGAAAGATTGAGGACTGATGTTAATCCACAGAATGAGGACCCAAGTTCGTCGACAATGGAAAATGAAATGAAAAACGTCATAAATGATGCATTCAGCAGTGCAAGGCACCACTATCTATATCAAAACATATCAGAACAACCAGAAGAGGTTGAAACAAATTGCAATGTGACAAGTGATGTTTTTTAGACTATAACACGCGTAGATCAATATTGTAACATATCATTAGATCCTCATCTTGATTTTGTGGAGCCAAATGTAAGACAAAACTTCACTGAGGAAAATGTTTTTCATGATTTAGTTATTGATGTAAATCAAGAGTTGTATAGTGGGTGTTTGAAATATTCAAAGCATTCATTTCTACTGAAGTTGTACCATATCAAACGTCTATATGGAATTACAAATAAGGAAATGTCCATGATATTAGAATTGATTTGTGATGTATTTCCTGAAGCAAAAATACCAAAATCTTTTTATGATATGAAAAAAGTTGTTAACAAGCTTGGTCTGAATTATAAAAAAAATACATGTGTGTCCCAATGATTGTATGCTTTATTGGGGAGAGTATTCAAGTTGAAAAAATTATAAGAAATGTTCTTCTTCTATATAGAAGGAAAAGGGTGATTTTGGAAGTTTGAATAAACATAATTTCATGGATAAGAAGAAAAGAAACACACATACAAAGGTTTTACGTTACTTTCCATTAAAGCCTCGATTGCAATGATTATTCATGTCATCGAAAACCGCTTAATACATGAAGTGGAATTCTGAAGATAATAACAACGATGGGTTAATGAGACATCCACGAGAGTCCCAATCGTGGAAGAAATTTGATTCATTACATCAAGATTTCTCAGCTGATCCTAGGAATTTTTTATTAGGATTGGATGTTGATGGATTCAACCCATTTGGGACTTTGAGTACCAGTTATATCATTTGTCTAGTTGTTTTGATCCCTTATAATATTCCTCCAAGGATGTGTATGAAACAAACATATTTTATCCTTTCAATTATTATTCCTAGAAAAAAATGCCTGGAAATGATATTAATGTATACTTTCAGCCTTTGATTGATGAATTGCAGGAGTTATGGAGCAACGGTGTTGAGACATTTGATGCTTCTTCTAAAACAATGTTCAAAATGCATGCTTCTTTAATGTGGACCATTAGTGACTTCCCTAGGCTTTGGAATTTATCTGGCTGGAACACTTACACGGGTTTGGATTATCCCATTTGTAACTTTGATTTTGATCCCAAATGGCTACCTCACAGTAGAAAATGGTGCTTCTTGTGTCATCGAAGATTTCTCAATGCATCTCATAGATTTCAGCTGAACAGATCAAAATTTAATGGTTCCATTGATTGTAGACCACCTCCAAAGATTTTAACTAGTTTTGAAATATTGACATAGCTTAAAAATGTTGAAACAAAATTTGGGAAGGTTCGTCATTTGAATGATAGTGGAAACGGGTCTGAAGTGCATCGTCAAGCGAAATTAGAATGCAACAATGGATGAAAAAAAGTATATTCTTCAAACTTTCGTGTTGGGAATTTAATTTATTGCATAATAATCTTGATGTGATGAATATTGAGAAGAATGTATGTGAAAATTTTATTTTCACATTGCTTAATGAGCATGTAAGTCGAAGGATCATCTTAATGCTCATAAAGACTTACAAGCAATGAACATAAAATGTGATCTCTAGCCAGATGAGAATGAAAAGTATCCTCCGGAATTTTTTTCAATGAAAAATAGGGATAAAGATACGGTCCTTAGAATTTTAAAGAATGTTAAGGTATCTTATGGGTATTCAAGTAACATCTCGAGGTGTGTTGACTTGAATAATCGTAAGTTACATGGATTGAAAAGTCACGATTCACATATTTTGTTACAACAGTTACTACCATTGGCATTGCGTACAGTATTATCTGAAAAAATTACTACTATTGTACACCAATTCTAGACATTTTTTCAGACAACTATTTTCGAAATATCTACATCCATTTCAGCTTGAAAACCTTCAGGATAGGTTTGTATTGACCCTTTGTGCAATGGAGATGATCTTTCCTCCGTCATTTTTTACTGTAATGATGCATTTAACTGTTCATTTGGTTGAGGAAGCTAAATTAGGAGGCCTCGTTCATTATCGATGGATGTATCCAATTGAGAGGTACTTTATTTATATGTTTTTCAGTTAAGTAAAAAATTTATGGTACCTAATTAAATGAATAATTATGTTTATTTTATTTCACATATATCTTGGGCATTTGAAATCATACGTGAGAAGTAAAGCTCAACCAGAAGGCTCTATTTCTAAAGGCTATTTGGCTGAGGAATGTCTTGCCTTTTGTTCTCGATATTTGGATGATATTGAGACAAGATTTAATCGAGTTGTATGTGTTGACGACACATCGACTCAATCTCAAATACATCAAAAATCCAAAATATTTCCTGTTATTGGCCGATCAGTTGGGAGGACCTCAAATATGATACTGACTGAATTGGAATTATTAAAAGCACAAAGATATGTGATTATGAATAGTGAAATTGCAGAACCATTTATTGAAGAGTTTAGGATACAAAAAAAAGAGACGAATGAGAGGCCAAACACGAAATGAGAAAGATATAATGAATGTTGTTAATAAAGAGCTTGTAGAATGGTTTGGACGATGTGTAAGTTCATAAATATTTTAATAAGTACGAATATTAGTTTGACACATACATTTTGTAAAACTAATAAAGTATATTTTTTTCTTCAGATCATGAATACTGATACTCGAGTATAGTTTTCATAAGATTTGATGTTTTTTTCTAGAGGACCTCTAAAACAAGTTAGAAAGTTCAACGCTTATAATGTGAATGGATTTAGATTTCATACAGTCGATCGAGAAGTGGGTTTGAAAACACAGAATATTGTTATATTTACATTTCCTGAAGTGGAATACTATGGAAAGCTGCATGATATTATTGAATTAAACTACCATGGACATTTTTCTTTTGTTTTATTCAAATGAAAATGGGTCGATATTATCAGAGGTGTTAAAAGAGATTCCTTGCAATTTACTTCTGTGAACTTCTCTCACTTGATGGATGTTGGTGATCATGAACTTCATGATCCATATATCTTAGCATCGCAAGAAAAAATGGAATATTATGTGGATGATGTTTTCAATGAAGGGTGGAGTGTAGTTTCTCACATAATACAAAGAGATTTGTAGGATATGGGTGATGAAGTGGAACATTTGACCTCTGAAAATGAATTTAATAAACAACAGGAAGCTTATTTATTTTTCGATAATGATATTGAAAATATTAGTCTAGAAAGGATGAATGAAGTGGATGAAGTAATGGAGCAGGAAACTGACATGATTTAAGGGGAAAATGATTGTGTGTACAATTATTTATTTATTCAGCAACCACTTGTTTCATTTCCGCAGTCATTCATTATCATTGTTATAAATATTTTGTCTGTTAGTACAGGGCATCTATTATCATTTTTAATTTTTTTTCTGCATAATTTTTTTGAAATATATATTCTGAACTTAATTTTATTTGATTAAAAGACAGGAATTCCAAGCAAGAAGAGGTACACTATTTCATCAAGTTCTACGACAGATGACGATCCATCTGGATCCCTCCCCATGACATCTAAGGCACCAGCTGCCTACACCCCAACACCATCTCCCCCTGCACCATCTCTCAAACCGTCTTTGGATGTCCCATTAGAGGTCGAGTCGTCGACTCCCCCTTCATGAGCCTCAGTAGTGGGACAGCGATACTCCCCTTCCAGTTCATCACGTGCATACTAGAGTGTCACTGTCATAGGTACAAATTTTAATTAAATAAATTTATTGAATTTTGTTTATACTAATTGTTTGCTCATTGAAGATGAAAAAAATGCAACCATGGAGAAAAACATAAAAAGTGCAGATGTTTGGAATATGACTGGAAAAAAGATAGTCGTGCCATTTGATTCTTATAGGGTCCCTAAAGATGATTCCACAGGGTTACTTGGCTATATTCTATGCCAGGTGGCAGCAGAGCCCATTTCCCTTCATATTTCATATGATGATTGGATACATATGCCTCCTAGCTAGAAAAATGAAGTTTTTGATTCTCAAATAAAGGTAAATCTATTACATTGTGGTTTCATTGAAATTCATGTTACTAATATGTTCAAAATGAATTTTTGTATACAGATGTTCTTCCACTTTACAGTTGATGATGTGATAGAACGGAAGTGGACGTTGAAAAATCTAGGTAAGAAATAGAAAGATTTCAAATTGAGATTGTGGTGTGATGTCAATGATACTTCGTTGACTGTGCAAAAAATGTATGAGAAGCTACCCAGTGGGGTACCGAAAGAACAGTGGAAAGTTTTTGTTGACAGATATCATGATGAGAAGTGGATGGTATTTAAATATATATTATTATATTATCCTAATTTCACATTTATACATGTATATTAATAGGACATGACATTGAATACATTACTATTAAATTTCATTTTATTTATTTCATGATCTCTCAAGGAAGAATGAATCAAACCAGGCTAAGCAAGTCATCCCTCACACTACGGGCTCAAAAATATTTTCTAGAAGCCGAACGACATTGGTAATATTTTAATTAGTTTAAATATTTATAAGACAATATTATCTGTTTAATATATAGAATTTTTTATTTATCTTTTCTTAATGCAGTCACAGAGTTTAGGGCACGAAGCATCCCGAGCTGAACTGTGGTTGGATGTTCACAAGAAATCATATGGAAGTTTTGTTAATGATCATGCTAAGGAAGTTGGGGTATGAAGTAAATTTTTTATTAAAATACCTTATTATCAGTTTTTACTATGTTAATATATATTGATATTTGATTTATAGGTAAAACTTAAAGAAATATGGGATGCCAATCCTGCACAGTCCTACTCAGTCTCCTAGGATGACCCGGTTGCTAAAGTCCTTGAGAAGGAGAATCCTGGTAGAGTGTGTGGGATGGGTTTGGGACCCGTACCATCGGAGGTTTTTAGCCGGCCACCGGGGATGGTAGCTACATCTACTCCTGGATTTAGTCAGCCCATACTCGGATATGCTCAGAAAGAGATTGTTTCTCTATGAAGCACAGTTCACCAACAGGGGGATCAGATATCTTCTTTGCAAAAAAGAGTTGATTGAAATACGTCAATATATGAGCAGATTTGCCCCCGGTGGTAGTGCATCGACTGGTGGTATGCAGCTAAATCACAAAAAATTAAAATCATTTAGTTTTCTAACTTTCATTTGTTTTATGTTTTAATATAAATATGCTACCGTATTTAATTTTCAATATAATGTTCTTATAGGTGACATCAGAAAGTAGTGATGAAGGTGGCGAGTGTGACGATGCATCATCGAACAGTGAGTAGTTGTATTGTTGATGTGTTGAAAAAATATGGGAAAAGTTGGTTTGTATATGTAACATTTGAGGCACATAGTTGCCACCAAACATTTTCATGTCCTAAAATTTCCTTGATTTCTCGTGTTTCCTTTTATGCATTTTATTGATTTATGATGTTTCTTTTTATGTCTTCATTCATTGAGTGTGTTATACATCATTCCATTTAGGCCTGTGTTTGAATTGGTAGTCGAGATTTTGGATGACTAATAGTTAAACCCATTGTTTATGTGTTGAATAAATTGGGTCATTTCATAGTGATCAAGGGGATATTGTTGTGGACACTTTGGTGAGGCCATTGTAATTTTTCTTACTAGGAGGCCCTTGTGAGTGGTAATTAACCACCGCTAAATGGCGTTTCTCTTATATTGAATCATGTCTTTGTTCTAGGGAACCAAACATTGCGACACATTGGGATTTAAAACACCTAATATACTTATATAGATCTGCCATTATATCAAATATCAATAAGATGGAGGTTCCAAATATGGGTGGTATAGGATTTGAATCCACACACTCAAGATATGAATTCCATTAAGGTTGTACTCATTAACATAAAAACTCAATGGAATCCATATGAGTAGTGAAGGAATCCACCATCTCCTAAGATACTATTTCCTAAAATAACATTGGGATAATCTCCTTATATTGATTGAGATATATACCCCATGAAGGTAACTATAGATAAAACATTAATGTTGTTGTAATTTGAATCAATTTATTTGATCCTAATCAAGTTGGACATCTCCAATTGACCTTTATTGATTGATTAATCTACTATTATTATATAATATTTGATAAATGAGGTATGATAACATCAACCAAATCACCATAAATAATGGGTTTTTCCCTACATAAATTTAATATTGATTTTTACATGTTATACTATTTTGAATTTGAACTAAGTAATATTTTCTTATGTTGATATGGTTTTACTATTTTTATTGGTGAGGGGGTAGTGGATTCATCCACACCTGTTTTATACTCAATAGAATCATGTTTCCCAACATCAATTGGGTTAACATTGAAGAAATATACTAATGTATTACCACCAATAAGAAAAAAATATTTACATTGTAAGAGGGATATCATTAATTTGGGTGTGCTCCCAAAGGATGAATGATACTGGAGATGACCATGAGTAAAAAATGATAAAAATTCCCCAACCCATGTGGGATATGTTTTCCATTGTAATTTTATAGTCACAAAGGCCACTTAGGATAGATTCTAATGCTTTTAGATATTAGAGCATTATAACCATCCCTATTATATTATTTAGATATTCTAATGGGACTCAAGTGAGTTTAAACTAGTAGGGGTATAAATATAATCTTCAGTTTTAGTGGTTGGATATCCCCATTGGGATCAACTTTTAGATGACTGAGTATAGATAATAAGGAAAAACACCCTATATATCTTCTTGAGTACTCAAGGTCACATGGTAATAAAAATGACTATAGTGAACATGATACTCATAATGATGTTCTAAGGTTATTTCTAATTTATAGTGGACATATCTATCAAAATCAATATGATAAGAGAAGAACATGTTCTCAAGATCTATTGAGAGGATACAAAAAGGTTGGATGTGAAATTATGGACCAATGGTTTTTCCATAGAATATTTTTAGTTGGACAACCTGTGGGTCATTATTCCCTATTGATTACCATGAGTGTCATATAATGTTAGGATAGATCCATTTAGACGGTATTCCTGAAATAAGGTGTGAACCATCATGCACTCATTTTACAAGGGTAGGAGACAATGTATGTCAAGGTATGGGGAATATATATTCCTAGAAATTGAGTTCTATGTATAACATAACAATTTTTGTCATGCCTCACCATTGTGTTCCTTATGGGTACTATCAGCTTTTTTGTGGTCTTGAACATAACTGGTGAATTTGGTGATTCAATTTTAATTAAAGGATGTGATGAAGGTATTGAAAAGGAAACACAATGAAGAAACCCATCAATAAATCATCAAATTTAAGAGTTCATAGTTTATCGATCCAATTCCATGTTAATGGATTCACATTAGGTTATCTATTTTTTGTTGAGAACCTCCAATGGGCTTCCATGTATTTGAATATTTGGTATGGATGTCCTTTTAGAACTAAATTAAAATTAAAGGCATTCACTAGTGATTAATACTATAGATTCTTCAAAATAGGTATTGGTAAAAGGTGTGAGACTTTGGGATCATCAAATATTCTTTATGTTACATAAAAGTGCACAATAAGGTATTGAGTGAGGCTAACACATGAGCTTCTCTAAGACACCTAGTATAGTAGATTTGTGTTGTGATGGTATATTTGGGGTATTAAACCAAGTAGAAGGCCCACACATGTTAAATATAACTTGTTTTACGCTCACTCCCTATATGGGGACACCGACACACATGTAGATCTAATATTTCATTTTCAAGTGATATATATTATTGGGGATCAAAAAGGATTGTCTAGATGTATGTTTGGAGAGTAGTCAAACAATGGACCTATGTTTTATAGTTGATTATATCATATATATTTTTTCAATTTATTCTATACTAATTTCATAGTTTGATGTTTCTTTTTGTACGTTGGTATGTAAAATATGGATCATTCTTATATAGCATGTCAATTTTTACTTATTTTTTTCAATTTATTCTATACCGATTTCATACGTTGATGTTTCTTGTTTTCTGTTGGTATATACACTTTTATATTTCTGGTTTGATTTGTATTTCAGGGCAGTGGTGCAGCAAAAGTATAAAAAATTGGTCATCATTTAGCGGCGGTTTATACAGTCACAAAATGTAAATTAGCGGCGGTTTAAACCGCCGCTAAATGGTGAAAACTGCCGCGAAACGTTAAAAAAATTATGATTCGTGGATGTTTTAACCGCCGCTACATAGTCACATCATAGCTGCCTCATTCTGCAGCAGTTATCGTGACTTCAGGGGCGGTTTTACCACCACTGGATTTGAGTTTATTCGTGGCAGTTATAACCGCCGTGAATAAACTGATATCAAGGGCTCGTAGAAACTACCGCTAAACTCAGTAAAATTGCCGCAAAATAAGGCAGCTACGATGCTTTTCTTAAACTGCCGGGAAATGGAAATAACGGCCACCAATAGATTGGTGATGCCATATTAGGCAGCGGTTTATAGAAACCGCCACCAAACCATATAGCGGTGGTTGAAACCACCGTGAAATGAAAAACAACTGCCGCTAAACGGCATTTCTCTTGTAGTGTTTTATTATATATTTATTTTTTTAACCTATCCCATGGTTTACCCATTTCAAACATAGATATAAAGGAGTATAATGCATGATTCTTTCTTAGGTCTCTTTCATTCAACAAGTATCACTTCATTTAGTAGGATTAGTAAACTTAAAGGTTCATGTATCAAATCAAAGGGGGGCCTATATACCATTGATTCAACCAGTCTCACATGATTACATTTCTCACTAAATTTAGTTGACACCATTTCACTACCATCCTATGCAATCTCACTTGTGTCTATCTCCAAAATCCATCATATAACTCAACCTAAACCTTTAATATCACTATATAATGACCCTCCCTAAAAAGATACCACAAAGAGGGGAGAAATATGGTGACTTGTGGAGTCCCACGTCTGGTAGTCCTCGGGTAGGCGACCAATACTAAGGGTATAATAAATATGAATATTGGAGGCATTTCCCTCTAAGACAAATAGGTGTAATGTAGTGATTAGAAATATACACCCACTAAAAATTACTCATATATATATATATATAATGAAATCCAAATTGAAAACACGCAATTTTATAAAGTACTATAATTACTAAAAGGAAATATACATGTACCAAAATTTTAAAATGATAACAACCTCAAAGCCAAAATAGCTCCCAAAAATCCATAGCTCGTAGTGTCTTTCCCAATTTCTAACCATCTTCGGTTGGCCTAAAAACAATTTATATATATAGGGTGAGCATAAAATTATACTGAATTGGATCCTCCTTGAAACCTCTTATACGAAATATATAGAAAGAATTCAAAATCATGGTGAACAAAAGTGAAACAAACTTGTCATATAAACATGTATACTAAGTTCTCAACTTCACCATAGAAAAATAAAACCAACTATCACATACAAGGTAGAATAAAATATTGTAATGAAACTTCAATGGTACCTCAATTCTGATTCCCCAATTTTTTTCCACTCTTCCGCACTATCGCACGTCTTGAGTCGTCCCTCTCCAAAATAGGACATCATTAAAACACCAGAATAATGAATCACAACATGAACCTCATGGATCACATAAACACAACATCCCATGTACATATCCATATAATGTAATCGAGTAGTTTTCAGGATCCACCATAACTCATATGACATGTATCAAACATCGAGTATTATGACTCAATCTATTATAGCCCATATAGCAAGTAAGTAACTCAAGACATCAAAGCCTATACACATCATACCTAAAATAATACTTTGGATACTATATCTGGTTATAAATGTGTTTAAAATAACAAAAATACATCACATACCTATACACATATATTTGGGAAGATGAACCACCATACATATGAGCACAAGTAAATACCCTAATAAGAGATAGTGTCCCACGGTGGTAGTCATCCATCCACCACCCCACTGGGACGTAAGGGAAAACACCATCCCAGAGTCCACTAGGTGTCAGCCACCCTAACCAATGAGGTTTGGGTAGTGTATAAAATCACAAAATATAAATGTAATAATATATATCACAAAAACACTATGGGAATAACCTAGTCTTAGACTCAACTAGAGTTAAAATCACTCAGAATCCCATCCACCACTATAAAGATTAGATATCCTATAATAAATGAAACATTTAAGGATATAGATTAATTATTTGTTTACTTTTTTAAATTTTACTTCCATTAATTTACTCATTATCCATTAATAATCAATCCACGTTACATAACATAATTCATATGAGTAAAGTCCAAGACCTCTGACATAATCCAATATCAGTCTATGGTTTATCATGATTGTCCTCTTTCAGCATTTTAATTCCAGCATCAACCAACCTCATGGGTTAAAATTATTTATTCATTATTAAAATAATCCCATAAACCATGAAATCAAGTAAATACATCATAAGATACCTTCAATAGAAAAACATGAAACCAATCACATCCAGCTGCCTCAAGCAGGTGGGAAAGAATGCATAAAAAACAATCAACCCAACCATCATCCATTTAATAGATTCATAATAAAGATTACCATCTCTCAACATCTCATATATGATTAATCCTAGAATTAACCCAGAAAATCACAACTGTGTTAGTGATGACACCCATATGTGTATCATGATGAATATTTCCATCACACGTGTCAAAAAATTCCACATCATATGGGCCTCCCCACCCACATCACCTGAGTCACTCTAGAATCATCCATCCCATACTAATATCACTTCCATCCTTCCCATCCCATACATCACATCACATAGAAAAGGTCACATCTAAATCCCATTATAAAAGACAGAATAAATAGACATGAAAAGCTTTCCAGGATATATATGCCCTGAAATAATGAATTCATCCTTCAAACATAAACAAGATGTCATGGATCCAAACTCAAGGAACACAGCCTTTATAAGTAGATATACTACTCAAGACCTATCAATTATCATTATCAAACAACCATTTTTTATTCCATCTTGAATTAACTGGTTCATTATTCATAGGTTCCAACTATCGGAAACCTAAGGTATCAAGCTATAACAAGATACAAAAAGATTAAACATGATTTTATTATTTAAACTAGTTTCTACAAATTGTGTGAAGTTCCATTCTAATTTAATATGCCTTTCATTTATTATGAATAAGAAAAAAAATATTCACCATATTTATCAACTCCATTAATCATATGGAAAATCCCATTTAATTAAACTTGTGTATTGCATCATTTTTATTAACATCAAATTTCATCCCTCAACATAGTCATAATCACAAGATACCCTCATTGTACCCATATTTATAATTACACTGGAACCAATCTATGGAGATGGAATAAATATAATCTCTCATTCAAAGTCAGTATTGTGCAAATCCTTACACACAAAACCCATCCAAAAAATCCTTCCCAAGTCATTCCTTCCCAGTTTTCACATATCAAGGGGGAATAAATACTCACCACATACTTTCCATATAGAAAAATATCTCTAAGGAATCTTGTAGTTTTGTTGCAGCTTACTCACCCCACTCATTACCAATACGATACCCTCCTCTTACTTGTGGCATATAGGGAACCAACATTAAGGGCCTCTATATTCATTAAATTTATTAACATCTCACCCCTGAGGGTTTATTCATCTTAGGGAATACAATTATAGACACGGCCCCAGCCCTCGATGACTGAGGCATCAAGCTAGTGCATATGTTCCCTCATGGACTTGTAATCTTTTTCTATTTATTCACTATCAATATATTTAAATTAATCAATTAATTTTATTAAAATGGGTTTATCACTCATAGTATCAAGATCTCACATCACATTCTATATAAATACAAAAAAAATAAAAAAGGTGTATGCTCATGGAACCCCAACATAACTTTGAATTTGTTTCCTTTTAACATATATTAGTCACTCTTTATAGGCTATTTGATTTCTCATAGGACATAAATCGTCATGAGGACCTAAATCACGCCAAAACAACTAAATTAGTAAATAATAAAAAATTCATTATTAAAAAAATAACTAACAAATAATTTATCAATTTAATTCATTTATTAATTTACGTACAATAATTTATTATACACACCCATAATAGAAAACCCACAAAAAATCAATCATACAAATAAGGTGGTTCACTACCAACTCTGTCCTAGGAAAAAGACCAATCAATTCACACATGATCAATAATAAAATTAATTATTTAAAACAAAAATCCCAAGGTAAAATCACACGATGATGTACCTTAATAAAAATGTCATACGACAATATAAAAATACAATATTATGACATCCACTTGATAAGACATTAAAAATACCTATCAAATCAGGATTATTCCCCCATGATTTAGTGGAATCATTAATAACACTCTACACTTAACCAATCAAAATGAATGGAAACCATAATAAGAAGACCAAAGAGGAAGTGGGTGGAATAAACTCCCCAAAATCACCTGAAATCAAACCAATATGGCTTTATATCCAAGGAGAAATAGAGGAATAACAACAGGGTCAACTAGACATGTTCACATAGGGTAGAAAGAATATGTGATTCCTTTTAAGATATCAGGATGGTATAATTGTAATTTTCCATCATTAAAAGGTTCATAGAGTTTGGTAGCATCATTGGACAAACCACACCCCATCCATGTAGCCTTCACTAACCAATTCCACCACCCTTGCATGATTGGGATACATAGTTATCCAAGACAAGTTCCAACTATAAAAAATGAATCTATAACACGTGTAAAGTACCTCTTATGGTTGTCACATGGTATGTCAGTAATCATGATAAAACCACATGCAAGCCAAAAGTCAGAACGAAGTTTCATGGTTTGATTTTACTTCCAACTACTTCACATTTAAGTTTTTTCTAACCATATAGGACAATGAAGAACTATAAAAATTAATATTAAAAGTTCTCCACACTCTTGGTACATCATTTTTTCTCTTAATCTATGTACACACAAAAATTCACCAGGTAAAAATACAACAATGACTTCAAAAACATATCCCAATGTTGTGATGAATTTACCAAGAAACCAAAGTTTGTTTAATTACACTATATATATCTAAATACATCAGTGTAAGAATATTTAACTCTAAAATTTCATATCCAAATATCAAAAAACATTATCCCCAATCTAGAAATCCAAAAAATAAAATCCTCTCTATAATTCACAACATAAAAAGGCATGGGGTTTTATCACCTCCATACCATAGCACTTTTCATCCTCGATAATCCTTAGTAGTGTTAAAACAATTAATCACAACTTATATCAATCTTTAACTCACACTCAATTCACCATGTTCTATCTCTGAATCCTAAATGTGATTTCACACCACACCTACTTAAATAATGTGAATTATTCATTAAAATTGGGGTAACCACTCATTGCAATTAGAAATACATTGATATGTCACATACTCAAGCACATCATACTGGAGACGGAATGGTAAAATCAATTAAATCATCACTATGCTTATCGATTTCCCTACCATTTGCCTATACTCCTAAGGGACAACTTAAATTCATGATGCTTTCCACTATTAAAATTTCATACTAAATATAAATTTATAGGGACCTAATGAAACTTTTGGTGAAATATCCATCACACCACCCCAAATAAAATGAAAAGTGGCATTCAATATCCATTATTACTATTTCGGTTCGGATGTGCGTCGGGTTACGCTGTTCCGCCAGGACGCGTTCGCGCGTGCACCCGTCGACCCGAGGTGATGGGCGCGCACGGCTTGTGGTCCCGCAGTCCCGCTTTCCAAGGGCGGGCGGCATCCGTCCCTTATTCAGGGGCGTCTGCTCCTTGATCGAAACCGGGATGATGGGATGTCGGCTCCTCCTTCCGTGGACGTCTCCTCGGAACTCGTCACCTAATCCGGGTCTCCCTCATAGATTAAGAATGTTCGTGAATCTCGTTCCCGGCGCCATGTCTCCATGGACACCGGTTAATTACGCTGCTTCCGCCCGGACGCTCCCAGGGGTCTGGTCGGGGCAGCAACCTGCAGTGAGGAGACCGGGTGGCTCCGGGTGTTGGGGGCGTGTCTTAGCACTGCGACTCTGCATGTCTGCCTTCCGTCCCTAATAGGGATTCTCGAAGGCGTGATGGCCTGAGGCATCCTGCGCTTGGCGCGGGGAACTGTGTTACCTGAGGTTTTCCTCAGCTTCCCATGTTTAACACGGGGTATGCCGCGAGTTTAACGTCCAGCGGGGACAGCATCAGACTGATCAACACGAAGAGTGGATCAGATGACAGAACCCCTTGCGGGGAACCTCCGACGCTGGGGCCAGCGCATGGGCGGCTTCCCAAGTGATGTAGAGTGGAGAGAAGTGGCATGACCCCACCGGGATGTGGCGGCCCGGGTAAGGATCAGGATGGATGATGGAGTGAAGAGCTTGGACCCCGTAGGGGCTTCCTACGTACCGTGCGTTAGCACGGATCAAAGTCAGCGTAGTTCGGGTATACAGTTTAACGTCATGCTGGACGTCGGGAAGCCGACTCACGAAGAGATCGAGGCCGCCGGGCGGAGGATTGAACCGAACCACCTCGCACAGAGGGGGATGGAACGGCCGGGTGGATCACAGTTTCACGTCATGCTGGACGTTGGCAAGCCGACTCACAGGGAGATCGAGGCCGCCTGAAGAAGGATTGAACCGAACCACCTCGCACAGAGGGGGATGGAACGGCCGGGTGAATCACAGTTTCACGTCATGCTGGACGTTGAAAGCCGACTCACAAAGAGATCGAGGCGGTGGGGAAGCACAATGGAGATACACACGTGCAGTCCCCCAAAGAGCGGATTCATAGGTGAATCGACGCAAGTGTGAACCCGGGAGGGGTCCACGGATGGACGAACCGACATAAATACGACCGGGACGACCAGGTGGCGGGCTTGAACCTCGGAGAGGCTTCCTACGTACCCTGTTTAGAAGACAGGGATCAAAGTCCACGTAGTTCGTTCTGTTTGTAACACTCTACCCCCGTGGGAGAAGGCCACTCCAATCCCGACATCCCTGCAGAGACGAGCGGGTGGGGGCCACATCCAAACCGGGAGGACCCTGCGTGCGGGGCACGGGATCGGGTGATGCGGACGGTTTAACGTCTTGCCGGACGAAGTACAGTTTAACGTCGTGTGTTGAGGACGAAGCGGACGGTTTAACGTCTTGCCGGACGAAGTACAGTTTAACGTCGTGTGTTGAGGACGAATGCATTTTAACGTCGTGCGGGACGTGGCACAGTTTAACGTCATGTTGGACGTATGCAGTTTAACGTCATGCAGGACGTGGCACAGTTTAACGTCATGTTGGACATATGCAGTTTAACGTCGTGTCGGACGTGGCACAGTTTAACGTCATGTTGGACGTATGCAGTTTAACGTCGTGCCGGACGTATGGCGTACATTTTAACGTCTTGTAGCTGGGACGAGGAAGGCTAGGCAGTTTAGCGTCGTGCAGCTTGGACGTATGCCGAACAGTTTAACGTCTTGTAGCTCGGACGAAGTACAGTTTAACGTCGTGCAGGACGTGGCACAGTTTAACGTCATGTTGGACGTATGCAGTTTAACGTCGTGCCGGACGTAGAAGCCGCCGATAGGTCCGTGCACTTCACGCAAGCCTAAGGGGGGCTGCACGGGAAGACGACGTACGGTGCGGGCACCCGGGACGAGGGTCATCGGGCGCCACGCAGGCGGGTACCCAAAGGGGGTCAAAGGGGGCGACCCTGGCGGTTTGCGCGCAAAAGAGGAGCTTTGCGCGCAATACCGCAGGTCGGCGCGCAAATTGGGCGGGCTGGCGCACAATTGGGCTAGCGCTTTGCGCGCGGAAGGTAGAGATTGCGCGCACCGGGCTTCGGATAGCGCGCGGGGGCAACGGCTCATTTTTTAATCGAATGGACACTTTGAAAATGGGGGGTGCGCGCAATCGGGCTGGATTGCGCGCACTCGGGGCAATTGCGCGCAAGAGACTTCTTTTGCGCGCGAAGGCCTTTGGGTTAAAATTTGTTTCAAAGGAAGTAGCCAAGGGGTTTGCGTGCGAAGGTGGACCCCAAGGCTTTATTGCGCGAAAGAAAGGAGGTTACCTGAAGATCGGCATTGCGCGCGGAAGGGGTTGGATTGCGCGAACGAGCGACGCTTCGGATTCCGGCAACCTTCAAAACGTCGGGGGTCGCCTTATATTTATAGGCAACCCCGGGCGCGGAATTTGCTTCGCGGGCGCAGAATTCTCTTCGCGGGCGCGGAATTCCCTTCGCGGGCGCAGAATCCGGATTCGGCGCGCAAAGGAGGCGCGGGGGCTCGGGGCGCGCAAAATTGCGCGCCGGCCCTGCGGATTGCGCGCATCCCGGGAGGATTGCGCGCCGCGTCTCAACTTTGTGAGCGAGACTCTAAAATTCCGCGCAAGACCTCCGGGCCCTCCGGAATTGGCTTCTGACTCCAAATATCACTTTGTTTTCCGCATCCAGAACTTCGTTTGGGGATCAACGGACTTTTCCGGCGTCTACAAAAGCCCCCCTCGGAATCTGATCGGCGAGAGGTCGCAACGATCGGGTTCCGAGGGAGACGCCGGAATGCCGAAGTCTTGGGCGGCGCGGGACTTAGGCGCGCAAAAAGGGGCGTCGGGCGCGCAATTCGCGGTCGCGCAATCGCGCGTTCCGCGTGCGCAGAATCCCGGCCTCGTCTATAAATAGGGGTCCAGGGTCCCGCGTTCCGTACACAGGCCTTCCGCGTGATAAGCTCCAACGCTCTCGTGCGCGAAATTGCCTTTTCCGGCGCGAAATTCGCCCGATCGGCGCACAAAACCGTCCGGATTTCACCCTGTCTTTACGCGAAAACCCGGACCTTTACGCGCCATTCTTCCCGATTGCGCGCCGTCCACTTGGATTGCGCGCCAACCTTCAAACTTCTCTACCATCCTCGTCCGATCCCGCACGCTTCATCCCTTTACCCGCACGACTCCCGGAGCTTCTGAGATGGCCGCGAATCAAGGAAATGAGGGGGATGCCGCCATTCGCAGAGTAGAGATGGCGGCGAACGAGGAGATTTACGGAGCCAAGGAGATTGTTTCCAACAATCAATCCTTGTTCGACTTACTGACGCCAGCCCAGAAGACATATCCACTGTCGGACAACCTGCCGCTCTGGAACTTCGGCATCCTAGATGAGGTTCCGGTGCCAGGGTTCGAGGTTGATGCGCCACGGACCTGGGTGACTCAGGAGGACGATCTTCCCCGCTACAACATCACCAACAATGGGCATCCTGCCAGGGAGACCAGACATTTAGATGTCTATGTCCTGAACCCGAGGACGCGAACCATCGTCGGAAGTGAGCCTACTGCGGAGAACTCTCCAGCCCTCTACTCGAGCATATATCGCCAGAGCGTCATCGACGACACCAAGGGCTGGCTGAAGGACTGGGACTTGCGGTCTGGGGGCAATTTCACCAGTGAGTGGGCCTGGGCGTTCTGGGTATGTCACACCTGCGATCACTTCGCGGAGGAGCTGCGGTACATCGGCCTGTTTGAGGCGGTGTGGACGTCGCAGTTCCACTTCTACCAGCAGTCCGAGCTCGGGCCGGAGCTGTTCACCCGCTGGTCCCCGGATACCAACACCTTCCATCTTCACCATGGGGAGGTCGGCATCGGTCTCTGGGACATCCACTGCATCGGAGGTATCCCGCTGGAGGGTTACCAATACGATGAGTTCCTGCCTCCGAAGAACATCTGGGAAGACAGGTCACGGACTCCCATTCTGACCTGGCATCTGCTTGACCTGGCTACGCAGTGGCTCGGGATCAAGGACTTCCAGAAGGACATAGCCTACAAGGAGTGGTTCGGCCAGTTCTTGGAGCATGACCCGGCGGTCAAGATGCCAGGCAGGGGGAAGCGGTGCCCGACCGCGGCTCAGAGGAGCCGGAACGGGTCGTACTGGCGGGTCCTGGAGACGGGCGACTACCGCTCATGGGGGTACCGCGTCATCGAGGCCCGGGACCCAAATGTCCGGTACGCGGCGTTCCTGGCTGCCTTTCTGAGTGGGTGGCTCCTGCCAGTGCGGGACGCGAGAATGGGCGTCCGCCCGGCGACACTGGCGATGGCGGGCGCTATGGCTGCCAATAAAAGATACAACCTCGGGGTCCCAGTACTGGCGAAGCTATATGCCATCCTGGGACGCATCTCACAAGGGGGGTCGCCACGAAGGATCTGTGGGCCCTTTCAATTCTTCCACAGCTGGGTGGCTGCTCACCTCGGTGGGTACACGTTTCCAAACGCCGTCATTCCTCCGGGCAACGGCATGCGACCCTCCCTGCTGAACATCGCGGGGGTCGCTCCTATGACCCTAAACGAGGAGGGCGTGAGGATTCGGATTGGCAATCATGCCAATTTCAACTTCAGCCTGTTCCCCACTCCCGTCGGCCAGATGATCGACAATGGGCAGCGTCCGCTGGAGCAGCACGAATACTTCCTGAACATGCGAGGCGGGGTGCTCGTGGCTCGGATCGACGGGAAGGTGATCTGCGAGCCCTACGTGCCAACCCGGTTCGCCAGGCAGTTCGGGTGCCTTCAACGGATGCCGAAGAGGGTATTCACTGCCGTCCGGGAGGAGACAAACCCTGGCGTCCTTCGTCAGATGTGGCTGATGATTGCCGCCTTTGGCTCTGGCGACGTCATCACTCTCCCTCCTACCGGGGTTGATGCAGGCTTGGCAACCGAGTACGCCGAACACTGGGCCATCATGTACCCCGAGGGGCTTCTACGGAAGCCAGTCCGGCGGCTCGAGGTCACCCGTGCGGAGACCGGGCATCAAGGAAGGAGGCGAGGCGCCGCCACCCGGGGGAGAACGGAGGCGCGCCAAGCAGCGGAGCCGGCGCGAGCAGGGACTTCGGCGGCGGGTACATCGCAGGCTGCTGCTACGACCACGGCGCCCAGAGAGGGGGCGCGTGCGGTGGTTGAAGAGCGGCCTGGGAAGCAGGTAAGGCGTCTGCTCGAACCCTCCCACGATGCAGTCTTCTCGGCGCTGTGGTCGGCCTGGATGACCATGCGGCAGTCACTGGGGACCGACGTCATCTGGCGAAAGATACTCAGAGAAGGAATCTATCTGCCAGAGGTCGGGCGCCTCCAGATCACCGACAGGGTGGACTTCAACCGGCAGTATGCGTATCTGACGGCCATGGACGAGTACGTGCGCCAACGTGGTCGGCGCGCGGAGCCATCCCTTCTGATGAAGGTGATGCTCGGTCTAGAACCCGCTCCAGAACAGATGCTGCCGGGAGAAGATGACAGTAACGACTCCGAGGAAGAGGAGGAGACGGGGGAGGATGAAGGCTCCGAGGGAAGGTCCCATCGGGGGAGCCCGCGGGAGAGCGGCGAGGTGGCCGGCTCTGACAATGTTGATGTCACTGAGCTCCTCGAGGTCCGCTTCTATCCCTACTCAACCTGCTTCATCCATTCTCTTATGCAGCTTCTAACCCATTTCTCCACCTTTCTCAGGAGCACATGGATGTTGGTCAGGCATCCTCAGCGGGAGTAGGAGAGGCTCCAGCAGGACAAGGCGGGGGCCATACACCCATCATTGAACTGACAAGCGCTGAGGGGTCCCCTGCTGTAATTGTTCCTGCGGCGACCGGGATAGCGGAAGATGACGCTCTGAACTCCCATAAGTCTCCTTACTTTACTGCTGGTGCTTGCCGTTGACGATCCGTGACTAACCACGGCATGCCCTGCGTAGCGATCTCAACACGGGAGGCTCGTCGGGTTGCCGAACCCGGGCCATCCACGAGTGGACCAGTGGCAGACATGCCGCCTGCTCCAGAACAGACTTCCCAAACCGAGCCGGCCCCACCAACTGCTGATCAGGGGGCTACGGACGTCGGCAGTGCTGCTGTCAGAGAGAGGTCGGGGGCTGACGAGGGTGTCAACGCCGCTGGGGCGAGAGAAGAAGGTCGCCCGGGTGTTGGGGAACCTATCCCCCATGAGGACATCCCAGAGGCGGACCCTGCAGCAGACCTGCTGGCTGCCTTCCCTGCCTACCGGCCTGCCGACCCCGAGGAGATGGACGACTCGGACGCGGAGGCGGTCGAGGAGAGCCGGATAGCGCGCCGAAGGGGGTGGAAGTGCATCCAGTGCTTCCTCAAGCGAGACCCATCGGAGTGGCTGGGGCGCATGGGGTCACTCCAAACCTGGCTGCGCTTCCTGTGTGCCGGGGGAGCTGATGCTCAACGCCTCCATCTGACGGTCCGTGATTTCATGGCCGAAAAGATGCGTGAGAGTCGCCGGCGTGCCGACGTCGCACAATATCGGGAAATGTCGGAGACCACACGGGCGCTCCTCGCGGTGGAGCAGGAAGTCCGGCGCCTCGAAGGGAAGGCGGCAGAGAAGGAGGCCTTCGTCGCAGCGTGTACTGAGCTTGTGGAGCAACTATCGGCCCAACTGATCGAAGCCCAGGTACAGCTGACGGAGGCGGGCCAACAGATGGTCACACTCCAAGTCGAGCGGGAGCGTGCACAGGCCAGAATCGACGAACTGCGTGCTGCGACCGCCGACGAGGAGAGGGCACACAGAGAGCGAGAAGCAGCCCTGGAGGCCGCCAGCCAAAGGGTAGCAGCGTTAGAAAGACTTATCCAGCATGCTAATCCCTCGGGGCTTTGTTTTTTCCACTCCCAGAACATTTTCTTCCGCTACTTAATATTTCGATCCATTTGTATGAACCAATATATTTATCTGCATCTTTTGGCTTAACATGCTCAACCACAATTCATTGTCTTGCGGGAGCGTCAACCAAGCTTCAGGCATCCATAATTGGGCCTGGATTTCTAGAGAAAAGAGGGAGGTCATTCCTAGGAAAGGAGACCTCAAGCCTAATCAATGTATCATCCCCCCAACTTGTTCCGACACACGATCGGGACAATGCTAGGGGCGTTGAGATTTTATCCGAACATAGGGAAATGAGAAAGGGTGGATCGCGTGTCCCGAATTCAGAAATCCACAATGGTCGGCCTTCCAGGAAATGCCCAAGACGGCAAGCAGACAATGGATCAATCGACCATACTACTGCGATAGACGGACCGAAGGTCATCATCCATATTTCAGGAGGCGGATCACATGTCATCATCAATGCCGCTTTGGGGTTCCTTCAGGCACGAGGGTGGAAATCCAGATCAACAGGGCATGCGAAGCGTGGGGCGAAGTGACGATTTGTTCGGATAGAATCCAACGCTCTCAAAATTGCGCCACCGTGGGGAAAGCGTACTAGGCGGATGCACTAATCTGGCCGTGAATCACCCCAATTCTCAGACAGAACCTCTTTGACGAAGAAACTGTCGCTTCCCATCATTGCCATGGGGCATCCCGAGCTGAATCGGGGAGAATATCACAACTGCACCACTCTACCCGAAGTCAGGCCAGACGGCCGGAGACGAGGAGGGGCGGGACTTAGCGATCCCTGAGGCTGGACCCGAGTCGGAATGCCCGGGCGTTCCTACGTACTCCATCAGGCTGGAGATCAAGCCACACGTAGTTCTGAGAGTGCAGTTTAACGTCATGCAGGACGTAGAATCCCATTTGGGGAGATCGTAGTTTAGGGTCGTAGAGCTCGGACCATAGGGGTAGATCTTATTTTAAGGTCTTAGAGCTCGGACCATAGGGGGAGATCTTAGTTTAAGGTCTTAGAGCTCGGACCATAAGGGGAGATCTTAGTTTATGGTCTTAGAGCTCGGACCATAAGGCTAGATCTTAGTTTAAGGTCTTATAGCTCGGACCATAAGAACCTCAAAGTACGCCGCATTGTGGTCCTATCCCCTGGATATGCGAATATGCACTGAGGGATAGTGTCAAGAGTGTCGGGATTTCGCCTGGTCAGAAGGGGAGGTGGAAAATGTGATGTGAATCATGCGGCCATTCACTCAAGGACTGGGGGCACCGGCGTAACGATATGGGAGTACTGCCGACCGTGGCGGAAAAGCAGCATCAATATCGCACTAACCGTTGATGGAATGAGGCAGCAAACGAGCATCGACCGCTCAATCGCAGGATTCATATCGATTTGCTGCCCGAGGCCATTGGGGGCACCAGCCCGAGTCGGTGGGAGAGCACTGAGGCATTGTGTCCAAACCATTCACGGGGGCTCCACCCATGGCGTAGGCGATGGGTCCGAATGAAAGGGAGCATGAATCCTGAAAATGGAAGGAACCTGACCAAGCTGAACCTGACCCTCCTGGCAATAAACCAGAGTACTCTTGACACCAGTGGACCACTGCAAGGGGTCGAGGGACACGCCTTGAGGGTGGCCTGAAGGCGGCGGATTCCCCAGAGAAGGGGGAATCTCTAAGAGGTGGGGGCTGGACCCGGAGTTTCAAACATCCGGACGTTCCTACGTATCCCATAAGGATGGGAATCAAGCCACACGTAGTTCTTGAAGCGCGGCGCAACACAATCGGGCACCAGCGCGGGGAAGGGTGCGGGTCTGACCCTCGCACACAGAAGAAGCGGTATTTGATATTTCTTGTTTGTCCTTAAAGATGGATGGTTTTTCTTTGTGCAGCGACATGCCGGTGATTAAGGAATCCCTGGCGTCGCCACAATAATCAAGCCATGAAAGGTATTGATGAATGGCGTGGTTATTAACCAGCGCCCAACGTGAGTGTCCCCTGAGGAGAACATCACGATGCAGTGCCGTTTCTCGTCGGGCGGCCAAGACGATCACAGTTTACGGTCGTGTGGTAGGACCAGACAACACAGTTTAAGGTCGTGTGGTTCGGACCATGGAGGAATCCGCTTATCGCGATACGGCGGACTCAGCGGAGGGGGGAACATATCCAGCCCTGCGGTCACGCACGATTCCAGGAGAAGGATCCTGGGATAGGGGCATGCGTATGTCCATCACCTGAGGGGCAGAGGTGCTAGCCTCCAGCTATACTGGGCCCAGAACGCGATTGTTCGGGCGACTCCTTCCCCCTTATGGGGACGAGGGTCCAGCTATACATGGCCCTTAGGGAGGACATCAGCATATATCCTCGGTGCTCAGATCGTGGGAGCCTCGACAGACACCATCACCCTGGTTGGCCTGCCTAACGTGTAAAGGTGTACTGAAGGTCAGTATGAAGAGAGTGTCGAGATTCCACTACAACGCACAAAGGCGGAGTGTGATGAGGATCGCGCAACCAATGTTCGGAGCCTGAAAGAGCCGACATGGCGATCGAGGATGTTGCTGACGCATTCGCAACACAACATCCGATCGCGTCAGCCTAGAACGGGGCAAGCAAACGAGCATCAACCGCTCAATCGCAGGATTCATATCGATTTGCGGCCTAGGACCCGCTGGTAAATCGACCTGGAACGGTAGGAGAGCACTGAGGCATCGTACCCAAACCGCTAACGAGGATCCCTTTGAGTGAAGGCCCGAACGAGAGGAAGCGTGAGGCCCAACAAGCAACATAGGACTTGTCGGGATTGAATCCGACACCACGGGTCATAGACCGAAGTACCCAAAACATGTTAACAGATCACCGGAAAGGGTCAGAGAACTCACCCTGAGAGCAACCAAAAGACAGCAGATCCCCGTGATCAACCAAAAGACAGGGCTGGACCTGAAACACAAGCGTCCAGGTGGTCCTACGTATCCCATAAGGATGGGAATCAAGCCGTACGTAGTTCTTGAGAGGCAGTTTAACGTCATGCAGGACGATGATGCTTGGCAGTTTAACGTCTTGCAGCGCGGACGAGGTACAGTTTAACGTCGTGTTGGACGAATGCTAAACAGTTTAACGTCTTGTAGCTTGGACGAGGTACAGTTTAACGTCGTGTTGGACGAAGATGCTTGGCAGTTTAACGTCTTGTCGCGCGGACGATATTCTGGGCAGTTCAACGTCATGCAGCTTGGACGTAGTGCAGTTTAGCATCATGCGGGACGAATGTACACTCAGGCAAAGTACTGCTTGAGGAACCTAGCGTTGGTGGGAGGAGTGACACGCTCACCATCCATAGTCGCTAGGGAGTACGCGCCATTGGGATAAACTTTGTGGACGACAAGAGGTCCCTCCCACTTGGGCTCCAACTTGGGTGGCTTCCTGCCGGGGATCATTGGCGCTCTTAGGGCTAGCACTAGGTCACCCTGCAGGAAGGAGCGGAGGCGAACCTTCTTATTGAAAGCTCGATCCATTCTGCTTTGATGCCTCTCCAAGTTGTGCAAGGCGCGAAGTCTATTTTCATCCAGTGCTTCCAACTCGACCAGACGGGCTTCAGCAGCTCTGTCCGGCGCTTGCTGGTCGTAGACCGCAGTGCGCAAGGACGGTAACTGGATCTCGATGGGCAGGACGGCCTCAGCTCCATACACCAGGGAATAAGGGGTCATCTGGGTGGAATTGCGAGTCGTCGTCCGGTAAGCCCAGACGGCGTTGGGGAGCTTGTCCGGCCAACTCTTCTTGTTCTGACCAACCATCTTTTGCAGAATGTTAGAGAGGGTCTTGTTAAACACCTCGATCTGTCCATTCGCCTGCGCATGATAGCGAGATGTATGGTTCGAGCGAATGTTATACTTGGCGTACAACTTCTTCAACTCGGCTGCTCGGAAATTGGCTCCGTTATCCGTGAGGATAGCGTGAGGCACCCCAAATCGATGAATGATGTTAGAGGTCACGAAGTCAGCGATCGAACAGGATTTGACCTCTCTGAGCGGAATCGCTTCTGCCCATTTGGAGAAGAAGTCCGTGGCGGTTAGAATGAACCGGCACTGGCGAGCTGTCGCCGGCGGGTAGGGTCCCACGATGTCCATCCCCCAGACTGCAAAGGGCCAAGAATACCTGGCGGTATGGAGAGGCTCCGGCGGCTGATGCACAAAGTTCTCATGAACCTGGCACGCATGGCACCTCTTGGCATACTCGATGCAGTCATGGATCATGGAGGGCCAGAAGTATCCCAACCTCCGAATCTGGTGGGACAACTTCGGCCCAGTCTGATGGGCACCACATGAACCAGCATGAACCTCTTGCATGACTCGTGGGATCTCAACTCCCTGAAGGCAACGGAGGATAACACCATCAAATCCGCGTCTATAGAGGATCTGCTCCAGGCCGGGACTGCTCTGGAGGACAAACTGCGATGCGCGGCGTCGAACTCGCTCGCGCTCGGCCCGATCCGATGGGAGAATGCCATGTTGGAGGTACTCAACCAAAGGCGTCCTCCAATCAGGGGCTGATTCGACTGCCATATCTGGGGTACTCGGGGCTCCGGGCACAGGGGCAACCGCGGTGAGATTACTTACCGACGGGCCGCGATCTCCCTCCGGGATAACGGGAGCGATGAGCCTGCGGTGTGTCACGCGAACGATCAGGTTGTCCTGTTCAGGCTCTGCAAGTGACGCAGCAAGGCTGGCCAAAGCATCTGCTCGACCGTTCTGCGACCGGGGAATATGGACAATTTCTGGCCGAGAAGGGAACTGGGCCATCAGAAGGAGGGTGCACTCCAGCAATGGCACAAGTTTCGGCTTCCTGACAACATAGTCGTCATTGATCTGCTTAACAACTAGCTCGGAGTCCCCTTTCACGCACAGATGGGGCACGTCGATCTCGAGAGCTAACTCGAGGCCGGTGATGAGGGCATGGTATTCCGCCTCATTGTTGGTACAGCCCTCTGACAACAGGAAATAGTATGGCAGCACGGCTTGCTCCGGGGTGATGAAGATGATACCCAAGCCCACTCTGTTGAGCTTAGGATTATCAAGTCTTATACCGGTGGGGCTCCGGGAGGCACCGTCAAAGTGCATCTGCCAGCATGGACCGGCTCGATCGACCGAGAGGATGGCCTCATCAGGAAAGCCTAGATCCAGCGGCTGATCCGCGGAGGTTGGGTGAGCAGCCAGAAAATCTGCCAATGCTTGCCCTTTGATGGCCTTCTGAGACACATACCTGATGTCGAACTGCTGGAGAATCACAGCCCACCGTGCTAGACGACCAGTCAACATAGGCCGGCTCAGGATATATTTCAACGGGTCTACCCGAGAAACCAACTGTACCTCATGGTGCTACAAGTAGTGCCGTAATTTCTGTACGGCAAATACGAGCGCCAGGCAGCTCTTCTCGATGGGGGAATACCTAACTTCCGCATCGAGGAGCATGCGACTGAGGTAATAGAGGCTATTCTCTGTTCCCTCGTTGTTCTTCTGGGCGAGAAGGGCGCCAAGGGACCGTTCCAGGGCGGTCACATATAGGACCAGCGGCTTCCCGGATACAGGCGGCATCAGGACCGGAGGTTGAAGCAGGTACTGCTTGATTTCCTCGAAAGCGGTCTGACACTCTTTATCCCATGCATAGGTGGCACCTTTCTTCATGAGCCGAGAAAAGGGCTTACACTTGCCGGCCAGATTCGCGATGAGTCGGTGTATATAGGCTAAGTGGCCATGGAACCCTTGCAGTTCCCAGATGTTACCTGGGGGAGGCATCTGGCTAATCGCCCTGATTTTCTCTGGGTCGATCTCAATACCCCGGTATCTTACCACAAATCCAAGGATCTTTCCGGAGGTGACCCCTAAGTCACACTTCAACGGGTTCATCTTCAGGCAGCGAGACCGGAGGAAGCCGAACACTTTCTCAAGATCTTTGAGATGGTCCTGACGCTGGCGCGATTTGACTACCAAGTCGTCGACGTAGCATTCCACCAGTGTGCCGAGGATTGGCTTGAATATGCGGTGCATCGCCCGTTGATAGGTGGCACCTGCATTCTTCAGGCCGAAGGGCATGACCTGGTAACAAAAGGTACCTTGGGGGGCCCTGAAGGCAGTGAACTCCTCATCCTCAGGGGCCATCCGGATTTGGTTGTATCCGGAGTATCCATCCATAAAGGAGAGGGCTTGGAACCCTGCCGTGGCGTCAATCAACAGCTCTGTCACTGGAAGGGGAAAATCGTCCTTTGGACAGTGGCGGTTGAGATCGCGGAAGTCGATGCAGACTCTGATCTGCCCGTTCTTCTTCCTGACCGGCACAATGTTGGCCAGCCATTTGGGGTACTGAACTTCCCTCACGAAGTTGGATTTGATAAGCTTGTCAACTTCGGCCTCAACCATGGCACCGTGAAATGGGTGCATCTTCCTGGGAGGCTGCTTGAACCCGCGATGGTTCGCCGGGAGACCAAGGCGGTGGACGGCTACCTGAGGATCTAGCCCCGGCATCTCGTCATAGCCCCAAGCGAACACATCACGGTGCTGCCTGAGAAAGTCCACGTATTGTTGCCGCTCCTCAGGGGGCATGGCGGCACTGACCAATGTGGGTCTCGGATCTGCTTCGGTTCCAAGGTTCACTTGTACTAACTCATTGACCGTGGCGGAGACGCCCTCCTCAAAGGCTGGGGGTGCATCTTCCACGTCCTCTCCACTCGGGGAGGGATCGTCCACGGGAGAGACTGCGTTGGCAACTGCATTGGGGCTACCAGATCCTGCTGGGCCGCTGGTGCTGGCACGGGCGGTCGCGGTCATCTCATCAGGAGACTCACAAGCCGTCGAGACCATGGATACGTCCAACCGATGGATCGGGAGTACGTAAGCGTCATCCAAACTTGCCCAGGGATCACTTGCAACAGCGACATGCTCGACCTCACCTGCCAGGATCTTCTTATCCTTGCTCTTGTAATAGTCCGCATCCAGATAGCGGGCTTCACATGAGGCAAAAGGAGAGGCATCTCCCTGAAGCACGCCTACTCGACCATTAAGGGAGTATTTGAGGCATTGGTGGTTTGACGAGGCAACCGCCGCATGAAGGTGGAGCCAGGGCCTGCCCATCAATGCGTTGTACGCAGTGTCCTAAGAGACCACCATGAATTCGGTGTTGGCAACCAAATCACCGAACTGGGTCTTCAGGCGTATCTTGCCGACCGGAGTTTTCTCGGTATGGTCGTACCCCTGGATCCTGAGGTCGGAGGGGATCAAGTCATCCTCAGACAACCCCAATCTCCGGAGCGTCCGAGTTGGAATCAGGTTAATCCCGGACCCCGTGTCGACAAGACAGCGCCGGACTTCAAGGCCATTGAACTGGCCAGTAACATACAGCGGGCGAATGTGCCCCTGTATAGGAGGGTCTTCATCCTTACCAGAGAACGAGATAACTGCCTGGCATTCGGCGTCCTCAATCGTTTCGGAGTGAAAGGCCTCTGCAGCCGCAACCTCTGTCTCAAACTGGAGGGGGCTCTTCAGGGCTTCAGCGAGTGCCTCGCGCATCTCAGATGACATGCGCAGAGCCTCAAGGATGGAGAGTCTCGCTGGGATGTCGGCCAAGTGCTTCAGGACATCATACTTTTTGGCCAAGCGCGAGCCCCTGGTTGCAGGAGGTTGCTCTACGGTTGGAAGCATGACGGGCCTTGCCGGTTGGGCCGGCGGCCGGCTGGTGCTTGGCGCATCTCGATGTTCATTGGTTGAAGCCCGGGAAATGGTCACCGTACTGGGGCCAGGAGGCCGGGATGGACTCGTGGCAGGGCAGAGCTGATCGCGACGCGGCTGAGGCGGTTCTGCCTGGTCCCACACCACAAACAGTGGCGGAGGCGAATCCGTCATCCCCGGATGGGGGGCCTGTGCGCGCTGAGCTCGATCTTGAGCCTGCTGCCTAGTCTCAGTGGCGTGCACGGCCTGGCTGGAGGTACCAACTGCTGTGCCCCGGCGACTCCTGTTGTTGCGGCTCCTCCGACGGTGGCGACGACTGGGGACACTAGGGAGGTCCACCTGGTGTTCTTCAACGTCGGGAACCGAAAAGGGATTTACCAGCTCGACGGTATTAACCGAAGCGTACCCAATGCTGTCATCGGACGAATCATCCATCACCAGGTGGATCCGAGGAGGGATCCCCATCTCCGGGGGCATGAAATCGCCGAGAGTGCGGGATAGCGGCGGAACTGGCGGGGCGCGCTCTTCCTTCTTGCGCCGTCGCCGTTTGCTCTTCTTGGAAGAGGCAGGCTGGGACGACGATGCCGAAGCAGCACCCGTAGGTTCTGGGGGCTCATGCTGATTCAAGCGCGCACGGATGATTCCATGGGCGCGAATGATCGTCTTGTGGGCCATCCAGTTTTTATACTTCTGGGACCCGCGGTCGGAGACCAGCTGCCATTCGTCCTCATTGCCACTATCGTCATCTGATCCCACGAACACGCCCGCCACTTGTGCTGGAGTTGGGCCCAACCTGATTACATTGTTGTTAATCTGGTCTTGGAGCCAATCCTTAAACACAGAGCACCGCTGGATGGTGTGCCCCAGGGCCCGATGGTAGGGGCAGTAGCGGGGGTTATCCGTGAGATGTGCCTCCTCTGGCCTCCAACACTCAGGCAGTTGCACAATCCTCTGCTCCAGGGCGCTCCGGAAATAACCGGGAACCTGATCCTCGTGAAATGAGTATGTCAGGTGTCGCGGGCCCCTGGGAGCACGGGCTTGACGAGGGGCTGGAGGGGCCTTCCGAGGAGGTGGACCCTGATTATCTCGCCTGGGTTGTGGCGGTACATTACGCGGAGGGGCCGGCCGGTTCTGAGGCTGCCGCTGCTGGGCCGGGAACAGAGCCCGTGGAGGTGGATTCCTGTGAGGCTGTGGAGATGGCCCACCGGCAGCAGCTCCAATGGCCTGGGGGCCTCTATCTGGGCCACAGCAGCGGGCTCAGCCCTGCTGGCTCTCCTTGCAGGAATCATAGGAGGCAGCGGGTGTGCCTGACTGGCCTGTTGCAGGGCTTCCTCAAGACGTTGAGCTTTGTCTGAGAAGTCCCTGAACCCTCCGGGGTAATTCTGAGTGATCAGGGAAGGGACCAGCTCGGTCTTGACGTTCCCGACGCACATTGTCAGCAACTTCTCCTGAGTCAATGGCATGTCAAGGGAATACGTGAGACCCTTCCATCGGGCGACGAAGTCCGCGACTCGCTCATCAGGCCTCTGCTTGCACTTTAAGAGGTCTGCGATACTCGTCTTCCGAGTCGTGGAACTGAACTGGTAGAGGAACTGCCTACGAAGGTCCTCCCAGCTAGTTATCGACCCGACAGGGAGCTGGCTGTACCAGACAAATGCTGGCCCTTCCAGTGTCTGGACAAAGCAGCAAAGCTTAGCGGCCTCTTGCTACGCCGGAGTCCCCAACATAGGCCCGCACCTCGATTTGAAATGGGCCAAATGCTGTGGCGGATCTCCAGTCCCGTTGAAGGGGGAAAAAGTTGGATTCCCGAATCCTGGAGGCGCCAGCATGTCATCCACCCATGCTGGGTATGGCTTGCCGTCCGGTGGGATCGCCACTTGCCGAGTCTCCAAGGCCTCCAAGCGGGCGATGAGTGCCGCCATCAGATCGTCCGGACATGGGTTCCAGTCCTGGAGAGGATCTCTAACCACGAGCGCATTGCATGGCCCTTCAATCGGGTCGTCGACCGGGTCGTCGAACTCGGCAGCGCGTGGGATGGCGGGCGGAGCGGCCCTTGGGGCAGCGGGAGGAATCCGAGCGGGGTCTCTCAAGTGGTCACGCCGCTCGGGAGGGTGCGGTGAAATATACTGCGCCCTCTTGTCATAGGCGATGGCCTCTCTCCTGTCGGCGAACACGGCATAATCACGGTTGCCCGGGAGAGTCTCATCGAGGGGTGGTTGTTCCTGTCCCTGCTGTCCTGACCTAGGATCACCGTAGTCAGGCCGTCGTTCTGCAGCGCACTCGGTGAGGAGCTGGTCAACCAGCTTCTTCTGTTCGGCGAGCTGCTGACGTAGCGTAGCCTTCTCGGGATCCTCCTCTGCCCTCTGCATGGAGGCAGATGGGTCGGCGGGCTTTATAGCCTTGCTGTGCTCTTTACCTTTGCTGACGTTTCGGCTCAACGTCAGTGCTTCAGTGGGTGCGGGGAGTCCCAGGAGGTTCCTCTGGTGACGAGTAACTCTCACCGATGGCTCTAACGACGGCTTGTCTTCGGGGGGGGGGGGGGGGGAAGCCCCCGTCGAGAAGTTCCAAGTCGTTCCCCTCTCCCGACATGTCAGCCATATTGACCGTTTCCGTCCCTGGGGATATACCCTCAGGGCCACCCAGTGAATCGGGCTGTCGGCGAATCGCACTGAAGCGTAGGGCAGCGTACTGCCCCCATCCACGGATATACACGTGGGGAGTGGCTTCCTCGATAACCTTGCGGAGTATTTGAAAACACTCAACGCATCGTTGTTGGAGGGCCTCGTGGTGCCCAAATGACCCGGGGTGCCGAACCGCGGGGAGCGTGGCCAGGTCAATTTGACGGCACTGCTCACCAATATCCTCCAGGTGCACTTGACTCCCGGGATATGGAATTTGTAGGCGGTGAAGACGGGAGTGAGTCTCCCGGAGAGTTCGGCGGAAGCATTCGAACTCATCCGGGGTGAGCGATTCGGGTGCATCAAAGTCCGGTCCTGCGACTGGCCAAAACTTCTCGGGGAAGTGGCCCTCTGCAAGGACGGTCCAGAAGCTCCACGACTCAAACTCGGGACTCATGTCTCCTTGGTCCTCTTCAACGACTGGGAATGGACGGGGAACCGGCAGTGGTGTCGTGGCGGGCTGCCGGGCCGACGGGCTGGCCGGCGGTGAATACGGCGAGCAGGCCGATTGGCCTCCATATCCCGGGCCGCCCTCTGAGGGTGGCGGTGCCCTGGCTACCACATCACGATAGGACGGGCCGGCGAGCGAACATCCTGCCGTAGCATCAGTGCTCGCCGAGGGTGCACTAGATCGTGGTTCGACCGTCGGTCCCCAGAAAAGGTCTCCGGCTTCTCCGATCGAGGCAGAAGGCGCTTCCAGAGGGGCCGGTACCAACCGCAAGTTTGATCCTTGGGGGTCTACCAGGCCCTCGCTACTCCGGATATACCTTCGGAGAGAAGCGGGGATCGTATCGATCTCGCTCTCGGGAAGTACGAGGCTGACGTGCCGCATTCCTACCCCTGCCCCTGATTGGCGAGATTGGTGGGAGGGCTCTGTCGCCGAATCATACTCCGCCTCCGAATCAGAGAAGCGAACCGGTCAGATCTCTGTCCGGAATTCCGCAACATTCTTCCCTCGGCGTCGACGCCTTGTCTTCCTGCCCCTGGGTGGTTCCTCAGGGCAGGGCTGATCTCTATCCTGGCGTCCTCCGGCCGCACCAGTGCTGGGGCCAAGAGGACTAGAAACCAAGGTGCGAGGGGCACCAGGACAGATATCAATGGGGACGCGGGGAGAGATGATTCCGGGCAGGCCTCTGGGCCGGGATCGGAAGGCGGGGTGACCCATGAATCTTGGATCAGCCACACGGAGTAGACCCTGTCGGTGAATAGCGCTACCGCGAGGTGGTCCGCGGTGGTTATTGTCGGTACCAGCAACCGGGAGAGTCAACCCAACCTTCCTTTGGGGCGGTCGGGGCCTCGATCCAGGTCGGGCATAGACGTGCCCCCGCTCAGGATGCGCAGGGGCCTGGTGACTGGAGCCAGCAGTGGCTTGAGCCAACGCGGTCGCTGTTGCCAGGGCCCCAAGGTGGGAATCCTCTTCCGCTCGTGCCCGACGTTGGCGTCGGGACAAACGAGTCGGGGTGAGCGGCGCGGGCAGGTGGAGAGCATGTTCCTCGACTTGAGGGGCCTGGCGGCGGTGTCGCCGTGGCCTGGCGGGAGCCCTTATCGTGGATCCCTGGAGCGGACCTCGGATAGGGTAGTCCCGGGCATCTTCCACCTCATCCGCATAGGGGAAGGAGTTTTCGGAGCGCTCTGGGGATAAGCTCCCGAAGCGGTTGGACGTCGAGGTAGGCAGCAGTGCCTCCCTGCGCGGCCCTCGGGGGCGGCGTTGGTGGCGAGGTGCAGCCTCCTCGAGGTCTAGGCAAGCCATGTCCCTGGTGGGGATGACTCCCTCTTCCTCATATCTCCGCACCAAGTTGTTGATCACCCTTCTTTGGATGCCCGCCGAGGGGGAGAGAGGGCGTGGTTGCCCCGCAGCTGCGGCTGCTGGGACGGCTGTGGAACGGGCGGGACCGCGCGGAGTAGCCGCGTCGGTGTTTCCCCTACCCCTGCGCCGGTGGGCGGGTGGCGATCGGGCACTATATTGGGTGACTTGATTCCTGAAAGCAGGGGGAAGGACCCATTAACACTGACAGGAAAAGGAATCGACAACCAACCATTAGTGCCACGACGCCTTCCGTGGGGGGGACCCAGGCCCTCGACGTCGCGAGACGGAGTACCCGATTTCCCTTCCCCAGCCCCTGGCGGGTAAACTAAATGCTCGGTCGAGCAGCATGCTGGTCTTCCAACACCTCGGAAAGCCATCGGTCTTCATATTGAGGAGAAGAGATTCACGTCGGGTTCACCATTTTTCTATTTCGGTGCGGATGTGCGTCGGGTTACGCTGTTCCGCCAGGACACGTTCGCGCGTGCACCCGTCGACCCGAGGGGATGGGCGCGCACGGCTTGTGGTCCCGCAGTCCCGCTTTCCAAGGGCGGGCGGCATCCGTCCCTTATTCAGGGGCGTCTGCTCCTTGATCGAAACTGGGATGATGGGATGTCGGCTCCTCCTTCCGTGGACGTCTCCTCGGAACTCGTCACCTAATCCGGGTCTCCCTCATAGATTAAGAATGTTCGTGAATCTCGTTCCTGGCGCCATGTCTCCATGGACACCGGTTAATTACGCTGCTTCCGCCCGGACGCTCCAAGGGGTCTGGTCGGGGCAGCAACCTGCGGTGAGGAGACCGGGTGGCTCCGGGTGTTGGGGGCGTGTCTTAGCACTGCGACTCTGCATGTCTGCCTTCCGTCCCTAATAGGGCTTCTCGAAGGCGTGATGGCCTGAGGCATCCTGCGCTTGGCGCGGGGAACTGTGTTACCTGAGGTTTTCCTCAGCTTCCCATGTTTAACACGGGGTATGCCGCGAGTTTAACGTCCAGCGGGGACGGCATCAGACTGATCAACACGAAGAGTGGATCAGATGACAGAACCCCTTGCGGGGAACCTCCGACGCTGGGGCCAGCGCATGGGAGGCTTCCCAAGTGATGTGGAGTGGAGAGAAGTGGCATGACCCCACCGGGATGTGGTGGCCCGGGTAAGGATCAGGATGGATGATGGAGTGAAGAGCTTGGACCCCGTAGGGGCTTCCTACGTACCGTGCGTTAGCACGGATCAAAGTCAGCGTAGTTCGGGTATACAGTTTAACGTCATGCTGGACGTCGGCAAGCCGACTCACGAAGAGATCGAGGCCGCCGGGCGGAGGATTGAACCGAACCACCTCGCACAGAGGGGGATGGAACGGCCGGGTGGATCACAGTTTCACGTCATGCTGGACGTTGGCAAGCCGACTCACAGGGAGATCGAGGCCGCCTGAAGAAGGATTGAACCGAACCACCTCGCACAGAGGGGGATGGAACGGCCGGGTGAATCACAGTTTCACGTCATGCTGGACGTTGGAAAGCCGACTCACGAAGAGATCGAGGCGGTGGGGAAGCACAATGGAGATACACACGTGCAGTCCCCCACAGAGCGGATTCATAGGTGAATCGACGCAAGTGTGAACCCGGGAGGGGTCCACGGATGGACGAACCGACGTAAATACGACCGGGACGACCAGGTGGCGGGCTTGAACCTCAGAGAGGCTTCCTACATACCCTGTTTAGAAGACAGGGATCAAAGTCCACGTAGTTCGTTCTGTTTGTAAGACTCTACCCCCATGGGCGAAGGCCACTCCAATCCCGACATCCCTGCAGAGACGAGCGGGTGGGGGCCACATCCAAACCGGGAGGACCCTGCGTGCGGGGCACGGGATCGGGTGATGCGGACGGTTTAACGTCTTTCCGGACGAAGTACAGTTTAACGTCGTGTGTTGAGGACGAAGCGGACGGTTTAACGTCTTGCCGGACGAAGTACAGTTAAACGTCGTGTGTTGAGGATGAATGCAGTTTAACGTTGTGCGGGACGTGGCACAGTTTAACATCATGTTGGACGTATGCAGTTTAACGTCGTGCAGGACGTGGCACAGTTTAACGTCATGTTGGACGTATGCAGTTTAACGTCGTGCCGGACGTGGCACAGTTTAACGTCATGTTGGACGTATGCAGTTTAACGTCGTGCCGGACGTATAGCGTACAGTTTAACGTCTTGTAGCTGGGACGAGGAAGGCTAGGCAGTTTAGCGTCGTGCAGCTTGGACGTATGCCGAACAGTTTAACGTCTTGTAGCTCGAACGAAGTACAGTTTAACGTCGTGCAGGACGTGGCACAGTTTAACGTCATGTTGGACGTATGTAGTTTAACGTCGTGCCGGACGTAGAAGCCGCCGATAGGTCCGTGTCACTTCACGCAAGCCTAAGGGGGGCTGCACGGGAAGACGACGTACGGTGCGGGCACCCGGGACGAGGGTCATCGGGCGCCACGCAGGCGGGTACCCAAAGGGGGTCAAAGGGGGCGACCCTGGCGGTTTGCGCGCAAAAGAGGAGCTTTGCGCGCAATACCGCGGGTCGGCGCGCAAATTGGGCGGGCTGGCGCACAATTGGGCCAGCGCTTTGCGCGCGGAAGGTAGAGATTGCGTGCACCGGGCTTCGGATAGCGCGCGGGGGCAACGGCTCATTCTTTAATCGAATGGCCACTTTGAAAATGGGGGGTGCGGGCAATCGGGCTGGATTGCGCGCACCCGGGGTAATTGCGCGCAAGAGACTTCTTTTGCGCACGAAGGCCTTTGGGTTAAAATTTGTTTCAAAGGAAGGAGCCAAGGGGTTTGCGCGCGAAGGCGGACCCCAAGGCTTTATTGCGCGAAAGAAAGGAGGTTACCTGAAGATCGGCATTGCGCGCGGAAGGGGTTGGATTGCGCGAACGAGCGACGCTTCGGATTCCGGCAACCTTCAAAACGTCGGGGGTCGCCTTATATTTATAGGCAACCCCGGGCGCGGAATTTGCTTCGCGGGCACGGAATTCCCTTAGTGGGCGCGGAATTCCCTTCGCGGGCGCAGAATCCGGACCCGGCGCGCAAAGGAGTCGCGGGGGCTCGGGGCGCGCAAAATTGCGCGCCGGCCCTGCGGATTGCGCGCATCCCGGGAGGATTGCGCGCCGCGTCTCAACTTTGCGCGCGGGACTCTAAAATTCCGCGCAAGACCTCCGGGCCCTCCGGAACAGGCTTCTGACTCCAAATATCACTTCGCTTTCCGCATCCGGAACTTCGTTTGGGGATCAACGGACTTTTCCGGCGTCTACAATTACCCCTCATCACTAATTATGAACCTAATCAAATAGGTATACACTATTCGTGAACAAAGTCCAAATACACCATATTTTCCCAGAATATCCCTAGTAAATTCCAAAAACCCATCCATCATTCATTCTGTTAAATAAGTAATGCAATTTCATAGACACCACATCAAATCAGATAAACAATTACAGATTGAACCTCCTCTGGGAGACCATTATCTAAAATGTTCAACTATACCCACCAAAGCACTCTAGCCTTCACCTGGTCATAATGCCTTTGCCCCTTGAAGCATCATGTGACTATATAATAACTAAAATTGAATCTAGAACCAAACTTATAGTGTAATTCTATAGTTGGGTAACCATCCACTCACATCTGCCATCACGATCTAACCTTGAACACTATTACTGTTCTAATCCGCCTCTCACTCAGATCAAATAAAATTAAACTCAAGACCAATTCCAATGCCCATAATATTTATAACACATCATGTGAATGTATATATAGTTTTTATCATGTAACTAGGTAATATTAGATTCATATACCCATTAAAATACACATTCCGCTTTGACCTCCCAATGATGAGTCTCAAGCATCCACAATCCTACCCACAAGGGGTCTCTCCTCTGTGACCTAAACTCCATAAATTACCATAAATAATTATTGAATGTGTCCATATAGATCATACCTTAGCATTAAAACAAATAATTAACTACTACATATTCTTGAATAAAAATAATTTATTCCATGGTATCAGATGAATTTCCATCAACAACAAGGGGCTCAACATCCAATCATCCATAGTGAACTACCCACCGTATGGTTTTCCTCCTACTTTTCCTTAAGCACAAATGTAATTGGTTCCATTATCACACATGTATCACTCCTCTAGATCCACCCTCACCCGTCATGTTAATAATGAAACCATGACATCCACAGTGTCATTGTCATTAAATATTTAACACATATCAACCACATTAGAACCTGTCACGAAACAAATATATTCGCCATAAAACCTGGTGACAAACCCATCCTGTGACAAGGCCCGATGGGCGTTACCTATCCCCATAGGCTGGAACAACTACCCAGTATCATTTATTTTGGTTTGGGAATGATTTAGCTGAATATCGATGCACAAAACATCAAAAAAAATCGATAAATCGAATCTAAAAAATTCATACCAAACAAGATTTATACAAGATCCAGAACTGAGTACATATGTATAAACATGATAAAAGAAGTCCAAAGACAAATATAAACAATAAAAAAAACATCCCCGAGG
Organism: Viscum album; assembly: GCA_963277665.1. Lineage (NCBI taxonomy): Eukaryota > Viridiplantae > Streptophyta > Magnoliopsida > Santalales > Viscaceae > Viscum > Viscum album. The sequence continues at coordinate 530,520,714 of OY728150.1, forward strand.
ACTCCACACAACAAGGGTTCATCACCCACAATCCTTCTCCACAACTCTTCACCATGGATAGAGTAAACAATACAAGGTAAAAAGCTTGCCATTTTTGATAAAGAGGAGGTAGTGGAAATAATATCTAAAGAATGAAACATTCCAGTGAAAAAAGTTTTCAAATGAAACATTCCATGAATGAAACATTTGAATAAAACATTTAAGATACTGTATTTTGTAGCAAAAACCATTATATCCCCAAGATAAATACCCAAGATTCAATGAGCACTAATCTCTAGAACACCCATAGGCACTAGTTCATCTCAGTCCTAATGTACCTTGTACCTCGGTATAAAGTAAACATAGAAAAATCTATTCTCATGCACGATCCACTTGTAGGGAACATAAACATAACCAATTGGTCCCCAATCATCATCAATATAGTTTTTTTAGTTCTTTCGTTACCCATTTTTCTCAGTGAAATAGGGACAAAACCCATCTAGATCACTAGCGTACTAGTACATATCTTCCCTCTTAGATACCTGGGCTTCCCCCTTTGTGGTCAAACCACTTTAACATGATACAAAAATAAATTATCACATAAACACATCAGTAATGGTCATAACCAACTCAAAATAGTAGCTATACATGTTTCTGCACCACTTACACAACTCAATAAAACCTTTAGAATTTCACTATAACAACTTCACAAAATTTAACAATGATTTACACAAAAAAATATCTTAAAATCACTCTTTTAACACCATGGGAATACCAATATTTATCAAAAAAGAATTTTCAGCACCCAAAAAATTTATATAAACCCTCTACGTGAGTTATAAAAAACCCCATTTGGCATAACATAAAATAGACATTTTAAACACCCAATTCAACACCAAATTGATATCTAAAAACTAATTTTCTCAAAAAACATCACCAAAACCTGATTTTGTAGCAAGGATAATGGATGAGAAGTGTTATGAGAATATAAATGGATCAAATCTAACACATATAGAATTGATTACCTAAGTAATCACCTACCATAATGTCAAAACACTTGAATCATGGTGGGAAACATCAACTGCACCACCATCACACCACAAGGAAGATAAATCGCACCCTAAACCACAACATTGAACCACAAAGACTCAATAGAAAACCCTAGGTACGCACCCTAGATGCTGGACACTTTAGAAATTCATTAAATAAGAATGAAATCCAAATGAAGATGGAAGAAACCAAGAAGGAATTTACTTACATGAAAGATCTTGAGGTTTCTCCACAAATATCTTCCATCAAAATTGAGTTCCCTGGGATATTGGTGGAGATTTGAGGCCTCCCATGGATGCTAGGGTAGAATGGGGGAATAAATGGGATGATTTGGGTTTATTCAGAAAGGGAAAAATGGGAATTTCAAAGTGTTTTTAATGTGCTGGATAGGGCGGCACGGTTTGACTGCTTGGTTTAACAAAATGTGTGGCCAAACCGTGCGGCCTATTTTGGCCACCCAAAAACAAGCCATTTTTCTCTAGATTCAAGGGGGGACTAGGGGGATTCAAGTGCTAGATATATTCCAAGGATAGGGGAACTAATACCCAAAATAAAGCAACCTTTTCACCTCAATACTCATCCAAATAAAGGGTATAAACAACCCCAACAACATACCCCACAAGAGGTGCCACTAGGAGTGTCACAAATTTGTTTCCAAAACACATCATCCTCATACCTTCCCTTTAAGTAAAGAAAATTCCAAATACCATCCAACACTTCCAAGAATAATTACTCAAATCAAGAACACCCGAGACACCAAATCTAATCCTAGAACACCTGAAGACCAAGAGAAAACCAAGAACCAAAAACGGATTTGAAACAATGGATGGAAATTGAAAATATATGTATGAAAATTCCACCACCATGAATATTTCTTCCCCCGAACAGCCACAAAAAATTCATATGAATAAAAATCCAAACCGATAGAGCAATATGGACTCCCTTTCCATGTTTTTACATACATCAAAATGGCCAAACACCTCTAGTTGATCAAACAAAGGAAGAGAATATTCTCACCAACAAAAAAATACCCCACCTACATGGAAAAATAAAACATATTCAAACTAAATTCACAAAACAAAACACCTAAAACACTACCAGACGAAGCTCAAAAAATCCACCTGAAACAAATAGCGAACCCAAATAACGCTAACACAACCTTACTTCAGAAAAACTGTTGGTCTAGCTAAAATACCAAAATTTACCCAAGGAAAAATGAGTTATTAATATGGGAAAATATTAATGGACTTCCAACCATAGGAACAAACTTCATTTTTCCATAGACAGATTCATGACACTAATAAGAGAGGCCCAAACAGACTCCTCAGTACAAGGGGTAGTCTTCCATTAGAATTTTACAAAAATAAATTACATGAAACTCATAGTGGGTCATCCCAACATAAGAACAAACCATTATAACTGACCAGAATGGGCCGGCACAAAAAGACCCCAAAATTTAAAGAGTTGGTACAGTCACACGGTTAGTTCACATGGCATGGGAATCCATGTGCTGACTCTGTGAAGTATTTTATCCAAGGGGGAATCTTCGTACGGTTACATGGGCCAAGTTTCTCGGCCATGTAGAGACCTTGCAGTAGCTACTCTCTTATCACATGGTTTCCCAGGATGATTCATGGTAAATACTAACCTTGCGCAAACTGTGCACATTAATATGTTTATCCTAATCTCAAACCATTCTCCAGAAACTAGAAGGAAACCAAAGGAGGAAGGAATTACATTTGGCAATAACATAGACATGAGTTCCCCCCACCTCTTCCCATCGAATAGGAACAACGAAATAAAAACGAAGACACTAGAGTTTTAAACTATTCCTTCTTTCATACTGAGGATAGGAAATTATAAAATTGTTTGAACAACCCTGGGATTTCCCCTAAATATGTTCCAGCTTCACTCTGAGACCTATGTATGGAGATCAAATGATTGAACCATCTTCGGCCTCTTAGTTAGGCTTTGGAAACCCCCTAAACAGACCATCTCCTTTTATTTCCATGAAAACTATACCATGATCCCATATGGGTTCTCCAAGACACAACACATTACAAAATCACTTTACCCTAACCCGAAATTTCACTGAAACGAGGGATTATAAGATTGACACACATCACACCTTATTTCCTTGGGTGGGAAACAATAGAAGAAAAGGACACATATAAACACCTTCCTCTAAAATAGAGTATTTTGAAGATTTTCCAAGGTAGAAATACTTCCTACATAATAGAGACTCTTAAAGGATTTCACAACCTTCACCATTATAGTCAAATGAGGACACGTCATTGCGGGTTTTCATTGAACATGACTATTATGACTAGTAGAAACAAGACAAGGAAAGGGATCTTATGCTAAGTCCCAAACAATACATGATTCCATCAAATGCCCACAATAGCCTATCTTTACCAGATTTACCACCCGAGTGGCTTAACATCAGCCCCTCTTAGAAGAGACTATGAAAGACACAAAGGCCCTCTTAGACCCCATCCACATTAATAACCTCGTAATAAATCCACCTTTTTCAAATCAGGTAACCTAAGAAACTAAGGTCTCATTAAACCTTCCACAAGCCCTATCCTACTACAAGAGAATCCACAAAACCAAGAATGGAAAGAGTGTATACTCAATCTCCATAACTCCAGAAGAAATTCTTTATGTTGATCAACTAGAGGATCAACCAATAGCGATTCACTAGGGGCCACACATGAGTCATGCATTAACTCTTTATGGGGGCATACCCTAGACAACAACAAAACACAATCACCCAACCAATCTGGCATTTTCTCACAATATACCACAAACCTGAACTGAACACATGAGGGGGCCATCACATTTGCCTCCCAAACGTTTCCTCAAAATTAACCACTAACCAACGATTCATTCAAACTTATCGATGAAACACCAACCCAAAACATTGTTTAAACAAGAGGGGTTCTTGAAATCGAAACATACCACAATAACAATCCTAAAAACACATCATCTACACCTCCAAACCACACATTATCAAAAAAACAATTTCCTTCAAAATCACTCTTAAAAAAACAATGTTGGTGGGTTGTGCATTTACTAATGGTATCTCATGAGACTCACACATGCATTTTCACATGCCACAATGAGAACCCACCTCATATCAATCCTAAAAAATAATCCATTCAAGCCATTAACAATCCATATTCCCATATTAACCCATGTATGTGGTCACCCTTGGGAGCACCAAAGACCAAAACCAAAAAATTCCACTTTTCAAAATGAAAACCTTTTTTACCAAACTTTCCCTTTCTTAAAACCACTAACTATAAAAAATGACAATTTACATCTCACAAACCAATTTGAAAAATCACCCATCATTCAATAAAAACTCACTTTCATTCCTTGCGAAACTACTTTAAAACAGATCAACCCATTTCAAAACACTTCTAATTTCATGAAAAACTCCATTCCATAAATCATTATTTGAATAAGAACTCAATACTTCTAATTTCAAAAAAAGGTTACAAAATTTCATAAAAATTTTCAAATGCTCACTAGTAACCTAATCAAAATCCATCTTCAACCCCCCACACATAAATTCTAAAACACATTATTCTATTCAAAATAATAATAATAATTTCAATAGATCAAAAAAATATTTGAAACATATTTTTAGAACCTGCTTTAACGTAATTTATGTTTTAAAAAGGGGTGTAAACACACAATTTAAAATTTCAAAACAATTATGAAAATTTAATTTCTATACTTTAATAAATAAAACTATTTTCAATTTACTATAAAATCATTTCAAAAAAATTCACACTTCTTAAAATCAAGTCATTTTTTCTTTAAACCCCAAGTATCCAAAATTTCAAAACAAAGAGACACAAGACAATGTGAGAGGAAACTAGTTTTGGTGGGTGACTTGAAAATATGATTGGCAGACATATTCCAATCACTTCACCCTCATGGAGAGTGTTCAAATGAAATATCCCCAGCTTCACATGTCTTTCTAGGCCTTAGAACCTCACTGAGACCATTATCCCAACTCTCTTTTCATTTCCACAAATCATCATCAAACCAAGAAAACCAAGGACTCAGATAAAACCCAACTTCCCCTGGTGAATTGAATCATGTAATGAGGTGTTCTATCCAGGAACACTACCCATAACTGGAATGTCAAGTATCGATAATACTAGCTCCAAACTATCCCAACTCTTCCCCAAATAACATGACCCAATGAGTGAACCTAAAATCTTTTGATACCATTTTGTCACAAACAAAATCTATTCTCCATCAAAGCCAATGCCAAAACCGGCCTGTGATAAGTCCCGAAGGGAATTATTTATCCCTATGAGCTATCACAAGTTCCCAAGTATCATTTATTTTGGTTTGGGAACAATTTACCCGAATATGGATACATAAAATATAAAAAAACATCGATAAAACGAATCTGAAAAATTCATACCAAATGAGGTTTATAAAAAATCCAAAACTGAATACATAGGTATAAAAATGATAAAATAGGTCCAAATACACATATAAACAACATAAAAATATCCCCAAGAACTCCACATGACAAGGGGTCATCACCCACAATCCGTCTCCACAACTCTGTACAAGGATGGGAACTAACACCTCAAATCGCCATCACCCAATGAATTTCCTTCACCTGTGTAAAACATGACCAATTATACTAACACAAAAGGAGTGTAAGTATGATGTTATTTTAACACCAATATGATACCACAAATATATTTCATAAAGCAAATAATACAAGATAAAAAGAATGCAATTTTTGATAAATAGGAGGTAGGGGAAATAATTGCTAAAGAATGAAACTTTTCAAATCTAACAGTTTTCAAAGAAAACATTCCATTAATGAAAACATTTCAATAAAATATGTAAGATACTATATTTTCCAGCAAAAATAACCATATTCCAAAGATAAATATACAATATTTAATAAGAACCAATTTCGGGAACACCCCAAGGAACTAGTTAGTCTTTGGCCCAATGTACCTCGTACCTCGGTGTAAAGTAACCATAGAAAAATATGTTCTCATGCACGAGAAACTATTAGGGAACATACCCATAACATAGTGTTCCCAAATAATCATCAATATAGTTTTTTTAGTGTTTTATTTATCAATTTTGGTCAGTGAGACAGGGATAAAACCCATACAGATCACTATCATAATAGTACATATCATCCATCCTAAATACCAGGGCTTCCCACTTTGTGATAAAACCAAATTCACATGATAAAAAAGTCATTATAACATAAAAACACTAGTTATGGTCATAAAAACTCAAAAAAATTATCTACACATGTTTTTCACCACATACACCACTCAATAAAACCATTAAAATTTCAAAAAAACAACTTCACAAAATTTAAATATGCTTTACACACAAAATCCCTTTAAAATCAAACTTTTAACACCATGGGAATACCCATATTCATAAAAATAGAATTTTCAGCACCCAAAACATTTCTATAAACCCATTACATGAGTTTTAAAACAACCCCATTTGGCATAACATAAAATAGAAATGTAAAACACCCAGTTTAACACCAAATTGATACCTAGAAATCTTTTTCCCAAAAACTATCACCAAAACCAGATTTTGAAGAAAATATAATGGATGAGAAGTGTGATAAAAATAGAAAGTATTCCAATATAACTCATCTTGTATCGATTACCCATGGAATAACCTACCATGAGTGTCAAAACCCTTGAATCTTGGTGTGAAACTTTAACTACATCACTATCGCACCCCAAGGATGACAAATCGAGCCATATCCCACAATATTAGTCCCTAATGACTCAAGGATAACCCCAAGGTATGAACCCTAGATGCTGGAAACTTTAGAACTTCAGGAAAGAAGAAATAATTCCAAAGAAAGTCAGAAGAAACCAAGAAGGAATTTACTTACATGAAAGATCTAGATGTTTATCCACAAAGTCCTCCATAAAAAAATGAGTTCCATGAGAGATTAAGGGAGCCTGGAGGCCTCCCATGGAAGATAGTTTCTAATGGGGTAGGAAATGGGTGGATTTGGATTTATTTCAGAAGGGATAAATAGGAATTTTAAAAAAAAATTAATGAGCTGGACAGGGTTGCACAGTTTGGCCGCATGGTTTAACAAACCATGTCGCCAAACTGTGCGTCTTGTCCTAAACACCCAAAAACATGCCATTTTTTCTATATATTAAAGGGGGACCTAGGGGAATTATAGGGGGAGAGATAGTCCAAGTATAGAGAGAAATAATACCCAAAATAAACCACCTTTTCTCCCTAAGACTCATCAAACTCAAGTGTACAAACCACCCCCAACAACATATCCTCACTTGAGATGCCACTAGGAGTGTCACAAAGTTTTTTCCAAAACACATCATCCTCATAACATCCCTTTAAGAGAATACAAGTCCAAAAACAATCCAACACTTCCACAAATAATTACATATATCAAGAACACCTAAGACACCAAATCTACTCCTAAAACACCTAGAGACCAAGAGATAACAATGAACCAAAAGTGGAATTGAAATAAAGGATGGAAATTTTAAATCCGAGTGTGACAAAACCCTAGTTTACCAAACCCATAATAATTTCATTAAAACCATCATTACCCAACCCATGTAAGGATTCTCACTAATATTTCTCAATTCATCTAAATTCAATCTATGTATTCTATTGTACGTACCAATTATAGAATAAAACCTTTGATCCCATGAGTCTCACATATCTAAACCTAGACATTGATTTCTAAAACACTTACCAAGACTCTACGCATGTGAATCTATTCTATCTAGAACCACCATTGATACTTTTTCAAAATAATAACTTTCATATATTCGATGACCAAATGCAAATATTCCCACCAGTAATTGTATTATTAAAATTAGAAGATCGTTCCAATTCATTAACAAGTATAGATCTATCCATCTAGGATAAAAATGAAATATATCATTAGTAACTACTCATAAACAAACTAGGTCCAGTCATTTAATGATAATTCCATCCAAAACCCAACCTCAATTCCAAAATAACTATATGTTCTTCACATAATAAAATCTCAAGGCACCTCCATGTAAATACTATATACCTAGTATCAGATAAAATGATTCAATATCATAACTCAAATAATATACCCATGATTTTCATCTCTAGAGAACTTACAGTCCCAAGATGACCCATGTATCTAGTTACAATAATATTTCATAATTCATCTCTTCTATAATACCCATCTCTCCAATATCTTGAGCAATATTTTGAGGAAACTAGGCTCTTCAACCTATCCTATAGGTCACATCTCACTTAATCTTTAACTCATGAGAAACAAATGCTTCCTCCCATCTCCAAATACATATGATAAATCAAATATAAAATCTCCCATTTTAATAACCTCATGTATGTACACATATATTAGGCATCACAAGACATGTCATCATCCTACTAGGGCCCCAATTCTAAATAGAAATTTACATATGTGACTGCACCATTAAAAATATGAAACATCATGTTGATCCTCAGTGCACCTCCACATACCAAATCCACCCCTCGAGGACCACATTATCATTTATCATTATATATATATATACATTTATATTTATATATATTTATAACATCATTCCAATAAAATACATGTTGATTATATCATACTCTCAAGAATTTGTTATGTTGAATTCCTCCAATAATCTATATGAGAAAACATGATATAGATTTTTTTACACAGTAAATAAAAAAACCTATTTATTTTTTGTACCAATTTCATAATCAACCATAAGGGTCCCATCTCTAAGGAATTATATACATCTATCAACTAACACGGGTTACTATGCATCGCTTATAGAATAGATGACCTTACATTCATCAAGGGGCTTCTAGCCATAATATCCATATGAACAATAATTAAAAAAAACTATGGTTTAGTTGATTATAATTCCACGAACACATTATATGGTAAAAATACATGTAATTTGTTAGAAACACATTAAATAGAAAAACAATCATTGATAGTGATATTATTCAAACACGTTCCTTATACTTCATGTAAATCCTTTATGCCAAAAATGATGTATGAACACAAACCTCCTCTAATGGGCTAAGAGACAAAAAACAATAATAAATATAATAAATCCAATATTCTCATTATAGGTGAAATAATACCACTACAAAATTCCAAACCAATAATTAAAATCTCATATCCCTAGTAACTGTGAATTCCTACAAAAAAAGATTTTCACAAGGATATAGTCATGCATCCATTAAAATGCAGTGTCCCATGCTAAGATAACATAGATAATACATAAATATCTTGATTTAAATTACACATATCACAAAAAATCACATAACCAAAAGAATTTAAGGTTTGGTTTCTTTTATACTAGCAATATAATCATCTTATGTTTCAACATTTGGGAATATTTCTCCAAATACAAGATCCTCTAAACCCATTTATAGATACCTCACATGGCATAGTCATATTCATAAATTGTGAAATAGAAACATAAGAAATGGGTGAGATCAAATTTCTAGTAATGGAAATGATATATAATAAGGTACTGGATTATAAACAAGAAGGAGAGTAATAGGAAGGTAGAGATATTTTAATGAAAGATCGTAATACCAGGTATGGTAATCATAAAAGATGATGGGGCCATATAAGATCATAAAAAATATGATTAAGTAAGTATAAAAGATATTAAATGGATAAAGATGAATATAAGTAATTATAAAGCATTTGAACATGATATAAAGTGTGGAATACTTTTAAAAATGAATGAATACGAAAACATGCCATTTCATGCAATTTAAAAGGTTATTTTAAAACTAATGTTACATGAAAAAACAAATTGGGAATGTGGCATAACTCTTTGAGAAGCATGAAAATGTTAAATGAACATAACAATAGTAATGTCTCTATTAGTAAACCTCTTAATCCTATATCTATGTGAAAAAACTCATTTTCCACATTTAAAAATGGGAGAAAACCCATCATGTCCATGCATGTGTAAAAAAAGTCATTATATCTATCACTGACAATCTCATGATATATAAACATAAAACAATTCATTATAGGGTGATATAAGAATCCACATATCATCATCCATACATATGAATTCCATTTGTAATCAAACATCATCATACCTTAAATAACCTATGGAAAAATGAATTGGTTTCTTAAAAATTCAAATAACATGAACCTAAGAAATAATAGGACATAAAAATATCATTTCACAAAAGGATTCATAACATAATAACATATATAGAATGAAAAAAATATAGGTTCATGAGAGATAAACCTTGAAGAAAAAATTGAGCAAAAAATTAAAAAAACATTTTAAATAATATTTATAAAATATTAAGTGTCAATTAATTCCAAAAATTAATTTTTGGGATAGTAAAGTGAATGCTGCTTGAAAAAATTATTATAAAGATATAAAAAATACAATTTCCTTGAAAATAAATAATGTAACACCCTATGATTTTGTAAAATATTTTTTACAGAAATATTTATTTTTTTTAATACTTTCTATTGCACACACCACCAAGTTTACCATGTGTTACACTCAATGCTGTGTTTTAATGAAATGTCTCATAAAATTAAAATATTTTTATTTAATATGATAGTTATCACAAAACCATTATAATGATGGGTGTGAATAGGACTAAACAAATTTTAATATTATATGTTTTACATATGTACATATAATGAAATATTTGGTTACCAATTAATTAGAAGTGAAAATAAAAACCATTTCAAAATAAAGGAAATCTTTTTCTGAGAAAATTATTTTACACGCAAAAATGTGTTTTAACTCAATAAATTAAATAAATAACATCTTATTAACTTTTTCAATGAAATTTATATATTATATATTAGAAAAAAATATTTAATATTTATCTTATATGTTTTCTAGAAAATATATCATTATAATACTAATTTTATGCTTAAAACTATATTTTTTGGGGAAAATGTTTTGTCGCTTATTGTGCAATAAATTAAAATTAAATTTTGATAATTTTAGAAAATTTATTTTAAAAAATATAAATAATATCTGAAATCTTAAGGTCAAAATTTTCATGTGGTTAATTTTTTAGAATTTTTTGAAATGATAAATGTTTCATTGAAAGGTGAAGAAATCCGGTTTTTATTAAGAATTTTCATTTCCTTTAATGTATTTATAGAAATTAGAAATTATTTTATTATGGTTTTAAGAGATATAATAGTTAAATTAAATATCTATAAATAAAATTTAGGATTTTTCTAATTATAACATCCCGTTACTTGTTTTTATGTGTTTTGTCCCATTGATTTGAGTACCCAATGACTGGATATCTCTATGGGTTATTTTCGTTATTTTACCAGAACATTTTTGAAGGTCTTTGGAAATTTTCAGGGTTTTTTCATGGATAAAAAAAGTGTGAAACCTATTTCACAGTTTATGCATGGTTTTATCATAGTTAAAATAAGTGTGTAGCTTGGTTTCATGGTTTTCATAAGGTTAAACTGAGTCTGCTGCCTAAGTGTGGAATGTTGCACAGTTAAGACATATGGTTAGTACTAACTATGTGACATGGACCAAATATTTGTTCACATGATAATTATGGTTATGAAAATTGTAATTAAAATACCAACCCCCCGCCAAATAACCTTATATTCTCTTATTCAATCATAATATGATCCCTAGGGTTTTGGGGGCCCTCCAGATCCATTTTTTCTCCCAAAAAAATCATAACTTGATAGATAAATGCTATAATAAAATATGGTATCTCCTATTTTGGTGAGTTATTTTCTTCATAATATTGTATCTCCCTTATCTTCATTATTCATTATTCCTAAAAGATGTGAAATCCTTGAGTTTTGTTGGATCTTGATTGATTGATGTGGAATTGTAGATATAGGATCTCATATCTCTTCTTTCAAGATCTATCTTCTTAGATCTGGTGTTCTCCATCGAAATCAAAAAATCTAGGATTTATTGCAATTGGATTCTTATTTTTTAAGTAGGTGTTTCTATGATTTTACTTCATTTTGTTAATTTATTATTTATTTAAAAATTCATATATATTTGTTTCTAAATTTTTAGCACTTATTCTATGAAATTTTTCCTTGAAATTATTCATAAAAGCTTCTTTGAAAAATTTCCATTGGAATTGAATAAGGAATTAATTGAATGGATATAATATTAAAATATATAACCTTTTATGAAATTCTTAAATTCAATTTTTCTTTTGGTTTATTTTTAAATAGATTTTAAAAGGTTTGTTTTTTGAAATTGAGGGCTTGGGACCAGGTTTTGATTTATTAAATGAAAATCCTTTATTTGAATGAAATGAATTGAACTATTTGTCATTTTCTAAATAGTTTTAAATGAACTAATTTATTTTAATAACCAAGAACCACTTATGAATGATTTTGACTTTATTTTTAAATGGTTGTTCTTGGGTTATTTGAAAAAAATGATATATCTACATAGAAAGAGGTTGTAACCTATGTTTAGAAATGTATTAAATCCTTTTAAAAATTGTAATGTTTTTTAAATGATTTAGGGATGATTTAAAATAAATTACTATTTTAAAAACACATTTTGAATTATAAATATGATTTGGTAAAAAGATCAGAAATGGTTAACATTTTTAATGTTGGTTTATTAAAAAGTATTTGAAATTAATTAATGATTATTGACATCCTAGTAGGCACTTTATAATGATCCCCTATTGTGATAATCCCATAATGTAACTTTCTTGATTCTTGTACTTGTTGGGTGTTGAAAAAGGATTATTTACTTTGAGGGAATTGGGGGTGAGAGTGAGATGTGTTATTTGGGCATGTCCCCATATTTGATAAGGATAAACATGTAATCCTAGTAACTCTATTACCTCACTCACATCTTTTGAATAGTTATGTGAACCTGGATAGTTATATGGAAAGACCTAGATATTTGCTTCACTAGCGGACTCACGCCCTTATAGTGGATCCATAGAGAACATGAAAGGTTTAGGATATGGAATTACCATAAGGAAAGTGGGTGTGTGTGGAACTGTTTTTCTTTAGACCCATGAGACTATATGTAATCCTAAAAATTATTCATGTTGTAATTTTATTATCTATTCTGAGGTGGACTCAAAATCACACCTAGCTTTTACCCATGATATCTATATACTTGATCTTGATACATGACATTATTGACTTTCACCTTGTGGCACCATAGTTTCCTTTATTTATTCATTTATTTTTATTTTACCACTTGACTCTGTTGTATTGATTCTTATTAATATTTACATATCAGGTGTGTATTCTCATATTTTCTTTATTATCTGAATTTAGATTGTCAAATGGTTTCCCTATATTTTCAAGAAAATATTTGGTTTTTAAATGGTGAAATGACATGTTATTCTAGTTTGGTTTAATACATAAATTTTATATTTTTAAAAATATATTTTTTAAATAATAATTCCCATAACCCCTCAGTTGTACTCTTCTTTTAGAATATTTTAATTTCTTTATAAAGAAATTTCATATAATCTTTGGTGGAATCCTACTGGGCTCTTTAGCTCACACCCTTTTTTTACCTTTTGGTGACTAAATACCATTATTATCTTATAGTAGGATTTATTTCTCTCATCTTACTTTGTGTTTTTGAGTTAGGGTGACCAAGGGAAGGTGACTTGTAACATGGTGGGTGGTTGTGGGCCACTAAGAGATAGGTTTTTATTGTTATGTTCTGCTTTTAGTTTTTTAGTGTATCCATGTACATGATATGTATGTAATGATCGATATATATATAATGATGTTTCCATATTTTACTGTTTTATTTCAATACTTTTTGGGATAAATTGTTCCCAAAGTTTATTTGGATAACGATTTAGATGGTATTCTGGGATGCTTCTTTATAAATGGTATCAGATAGGGTATTTCCTTAAAGGTAAATACTTGATTTTTAAATCCTTATGTTATTTTTCTTGATTCATATTATAAATTATATTAAGAATGTGTCGGGACTAAAAAGGTAGTATATGGGTGAGTTATTGATCACCAATCTTTCAAGTTGAGACTTGAGTTACTATGGATGTTGGGACATTATTCTTTATTTTGAGTTATTTGTTTTCTGATGATAAAATATATTTTGATTACCAAGGACAATGTCATTGATTTAAGGAGTATCTTCTCTTTTTTTCAACCAGAATAGAAATATTACCATTGTCTAATCATAGTTTCATGATCTAGTAAACTTTGAGGAATCGGTGTTGCTGATTTGGAAATCCAAACATGAATAGTTGTGAGGTTGGTGTGTGGTTTACCATCCCCAATATCCAAACCTTTTATAGTTCTAACTAATTTATAAACATGAAACCTTATCCATTTCTTTACAAGTGACTTTTCTTATATGAGGTTGGTTATATGGGTTATGGATATGGGTTGTTTCATGCTCTTGTTTGCTTGTTTAAAATATTATAACTTGTTAATAATTTGGAATCCCTTGTGAATACCAAAGTGTGTCTTAAAATAAGTTTTGGTTTGTTCTTTATCAAATTTTTTCAATTACCATAATTTTTTTTATGAAATGTTTGGTTTGGAAAACTAATTATCAAATACTATTATGTGATGTAGTAAAAAAAATTTAAAATGAAATTTTGGTTTGTAATAAATTTAAATGTAAATTATTTTATTAATTTAAAAGTGGGTTTAATGCTTTTGAAACCATGTAATAATTAAAAACTACTTGTAAAGGGTTTTTTAAACTATTATAGATTTATAAAAATAGTTATCATTTTAAAAATAATGAGTATTTTTTTATAAATGGTGAAATATTTTTCATTTTTAAATAAATAATGTTTCGATTAAATGGACAGTTACTTTGCTTAAAATATTATTTTCTCTTTTTAAGTGTTCTTTGATGCATGAGTTTTTATTCTTTTGTTTTGTAATGTTCAAAAATCTATCTTAGAAATTCATTTAAGAATGATATAATTTTGTTCTAATGGTTTGGTCCTTAGGGTAGTTCTTCACATTTTCTAGAATTTGAATCCCTTGTCAATGAGTCTACTCGAACTCTATATCGAGGGGTGGATCTAGAGATGTTGGAACCTTTGAACCCCATCCATGAATTCCTAGATTGTCTGCCACACTATTATAAAGGTGAATGATGTTCTATTGAGGTCATGTCGTGGCTTCAAAAAGTTGATGTGATACGTGATACTCCCAAGACACCAGAATATCTGAGGGTCAAGTCTATCCACTCAATTTTTGAGGGACCTAGAAAAGAGTGGTTCAAAGTTGTGATTACCTCTGGTATGTATGAAATATTTTCTTGGGAATTGTTCAAGTCAATCTTTATTAAATGGTAGTATCCTGTGTATGTGATGAAGGAAAAAGTTTCTATGTTCTTTAGTTTCATAAAATATGATCTATTGGTTATGAACTATGCCAATAAGTTCACATGTTTGGTATTTTTCATACATATACTTTTTGGTAATGAATTTAGAAAGGTTGTATATTTTAGAAAAGGTCTTCACCTAGACCTTATAACTACAATGTTTATGGAATGTTTGACCTCTTGTCCTGAGATACTTGATAGGGCCTATTTAGATGAATTGGAGCGATCAAAACATTTGGAATGGATAAATTTCACATTCTAAATTATGGAAGTTCAGTAACTTTGTGATATAAAGAGGATTACCTTATATTTCCAATGTAGATCACCTGGTCAATCTAATAAGTTGTGTTTGAAATCTCTAAGAGTTTTTAAATAGTGTTTTCATTTGGTTCACCTTGAGAGGTTCTGTAAGTTTTTAGGCTGAAAAGGGATGTTTTTCTAAGAAATATCAGCTCATGACTATGGGTCAGTAGATGTTTTATGATAATAGGGCTCTATCCAGAAGCCATAGAGTGAAGATTTTCATGTAGTGATGGAGATTCTGGTTTCCAGCTTGTTGTTTCCAATGTCAATGTGGAAATTGTTTTAGTTTTCCTTCTTCTAGATTATCTGTTTTGGAAACCTTTTGTTTTGGGATATTTGTGATGATATCTTGTGGAAAATGGTTTAGTTTATTTGATGATTAGTGATGTAATAATGGGTCCCTTATCTTTAAATATTTTTTTATTCATTTGTGTTCCTATTTTTTTTACTTTATGGTTAGAGATTAGTTTTAATGTTATGGATGATCTCCCTTGTGAGAGTATAGTTCCCTATTGTGAACTAACATGGATGTTTGAGATCTTTTAGTTTAGACTTGGATAGTCCATGGTAATGTACATGGGTTACTAGAATGTTTTGGATTTTGATAGACCAGGCTCCTAGTTATGATGTCATTTGATTTGAAGATCTAAATGAGGTATGAGGATCTATCTTTAAAATCCTCAGTTACCATTGAGTACTTAGCCATGGTAGAAATCTTTTTTCGTTATTTATGTTTATTATCAATGATTTATCTTAGATGTTTGTCCTTGTTGAGGGGTTGTAGTATCTCTTTTAGGTATAATGAAAGTGTTTTTATTATGTAGCACAGTTTTGGTGAAACTTTAAATTATGGTGAGACTTATGCCAGGACTCCAGCCTTCCTCTTGTTTGGAAGCGTGTGATGATCTTGGTACTTTGATCTTGGATTTGTGTGTATTATTAAATGTTGGGTGAGTCTCAATTCTAAACAAAGGACTATTCACCTCACAAGATAAGTGAGGGAGTTATTTTTGTGTCATCATGTTCTATATTTCATAATGAAAGCTTTATGGGGACTAAAAGTCCTATGTTGAGGAGATTGTAACATCCCATTACTTGTTTTATGGGTTTTGACCCATTTACATGAGTACCTAATGATTGCATCTCTTTGTGAGTAGATTCCAATATTCTAGAAGACTATTTTTGAATTTTTTATATACCTTTTCATGGTTTTTGAAAAAAATGCTTGATTAAAAAAAGTTCTCAACATAGGTTTCATGTTTTGTGGATGGTTTTCACATGGTTAAACAAAGTCTACAACTTTTTGCACAGTTTCCGCAAGGTCTGTGAATGGTTAAACTATCTGTGCAGCTGGGTCGCATGGATTCTGCATGGTTAAACTAAGTATTCATCCAAAGTGTGCAATATTACAAGGTTATGGTTCATGGTTAGTACTAACCATTAGACTTGTCCCAGAAAACCATACATGTGATAATTAATGTTACGAAATTTGTAATTAAAGTCACAAAACACCCCTAAATAACCCCTAGATCCTCCCACTCGATCATAATCTAATCCTTATTGTCTTGGGATCCCACTAGAACTAATTTTTCACCCAAAACATCTTCTCTTGGTGGATCAAAGTTCTAATCGAATTAGATATATTCTTTTTCAATCTGTTCATTTCTTATTAATCTTTGATATCCCTTCACTTATTGATTACTTCTATAAAAATGTTCTGAAAACCAAGAGTTTTGTTGGATCTTGATTGACTAATGTATAATTGTAGATCAAGGATCTCTCCTATCTTCTTTCAAGATCTATCTTCTTAGATCTAGTGATCACCAATAAAGGCGACACATCTCAGATTTGTTGAGGATGGATTCCTTAATTTCCAAGTAGGTGTTTCTATGATTTTTCCATCATTTTTCAATTAATTTTTCTTGAAAAATTAATATATATTTGTTTCTTAATTTCGATCACTTATTCTATAAAATGTTTCCTTGAAATTACTCCTAAAGTATTATTTGATCAATTTTCATTTGAATTGAATATGGAATTAATTTAATTTCTATAATCTAGAAATCTATAACCGTTTATGAATTTTTTAAATTCCATGTTTCTTTTGGTTTATTTTTAAAGATATTTTATAAGGGTTTTTTTTTGTGAAATAAAATTATTGGACCTATGTTTTGATTTATTAAATGAATTTTATAATTTGAATTAAATGAATTGAACTAAAAAATTTTTTTTTTAATAAATTTAAATGCATTAATTTATTTAAATCTTCAAGAACCATCGTTGAATTATTTTGACCATGTTTTGAAATTGGTGTCCATGGGTTATTTGAAATAAATGATTTATACAAATTGAAAGATGGTATAAACCCCATGTATTGAAATTTCTCCAATAATGTTAATAATATAGTATTTCATTTAAATTCTTTAGGGAGGCTTTGAAAAAAATTAATTTTTGGAACTCTTTTTTGGTTTTATAAAGACGATTTGGGAAAAATGGAATGTATGTTTACCCTTTTGTAGGTTGGTTTATTTAAAATGATTTGAATTGAATTAATGATTATTGAAGGCCCCTTGGGCACTTTTAGATTATCTTATCTTGTGATAACCCCTTAATGTAACTTTTTTATTATTGTAATACCTATTATTGGGTATTGAAAAAATAGATTATTTACATTGATGTAATTGGGGGTGAGGGTGGGATATGCTATTAGGGCAAGTGCCCATGTCTGATAAGAATCCGTGTTTGATCTTTGTAACTCGATTACCTCACTCACCTATTTTAACTAGTCTTGGGAACTTGGATAGTTATATGGTATGACCTAGATATATTTATCACTAGCATAATCATGCCCTTATAATGGATCCATATAGAATCTGAATGGTCCATGCTATGTACTTTAATCTAAGAAAGTGGGTGTGCTAGTTTTCTTTAGACCAGTGAGACTAGATGTTAGCCTGTCAATTTTTATGATATAATTTGACTACTTATTCTAAGGTGTACTAGATATTTCACCTAGATTGTAACCATGACATCCATATACATAATCTCGATACATGACTGCATTTGTTACCACCTTTTTTCACAGTAGTTTCCTTTCTTGCATCATTTATTCTTATTATGCACCTTGAATCTAATGAATTGATTATTATTCATCTTTACATATCATGTGCATATTATGATATTTTATTGATTATATGAATTAATCTTGTGAAATGGTTATCAATTATATTTAAGAAACTTTTGACTATTTAAAATGTGAAATGTTATATTTTACATGATTGGTTTAATAACTGATTTTAAATGTCTAAACCACTATTTTTTTTAAAAAACTAATACTCCTCTCTCACTTATACTCCAATTTTAGCATATCTAAATTTCCTTATTATGTAATTGCATAAAATCATTGGTGGAATCATACGGGATTATTTATCTCACACCCTGCTTTTACCTTTTGGTGTTTATACCCCTTTATTATCATATAATAGGTATTGATGCTCTCTCCTTCCTTTTTGGTTATGAGTTAGGGTGACCAATGGAGAGTGAATTGTGACATGGTGGGTGTTGTTGACCATGGGGAGATGGGTTTTGGTTATTGTGTCTCACTTTTAGTTTTCATAGTGTCTCTATGAACATGAAATGTATGTATTCCTTTATATATATCTAATAATTTTTCTGGGTTATAATCTATTATTGTAAAACTTTCTGTGCGAAAATATTACCGACGTTTATTTATTGATGCCCAAGTTATTATCACTAGAATAGGGAGATCAGGAACATTCTTTGGGTAATTGATGAATTGGATAAGATATAAATTTAGAAGGTATTCCAGGTTGAAGTGTATTAGGAATCAATATCATATATAATTTTGATATAATCTTTTCTACACTTTTGAAACATTTCTCTTTGGAAAAAAAAATATTCTTTCTCATATACAGGTTTATTTTTAATATAAATTTCGACACTTAATTGAATGGAATTTCTAAGAATGGATTATATATTTGGAATCATAATAATTTATATTTTATAAAAAGTAAAACTTAATTTTTCCCATTATAAATAGTAAAAGTAGAGAACATTATTTACAGTGGCTAATGTGAAAATGGGTTTATAGTGGGGATAAACTAAAACAATATGGGGTAAATTACCTATAAACATATACAAAATCTATTTTGTAGCCATATTTAGACCATATAACCTATTAGGTTATATAGTGACCAATTTTAGAGCATTTTGGAATGTGAGAAGCATGGCTACACATTTCTCTTTTCAAAAATCTTCAGTGTGCTGCTCAATTAACTTATAAAAGTCCACCCCAATACTATCAAATTCACACACAAAAAACCATTTTATTGGAAAATAACAATCCAAATACCTTAATTAATTCCCTAAAATCATCTTATCATTATTATTTTCTCAGAAATAAAACCTTGTAAGTCTTTTATTATAAACCAAATGATGTTTTTTGAAGAAGAGGTAACATCTCTAACTGAGTATTTCATTTTATTTCTTCCTACACATCCTTAAATTCTTGATAAACCATGATTATAGAACTACATAAATAAATTTAATATAATCTTATGTTCTTATGTTAATTTAATATTTGATATACATCTCCAATTCCATCAAATGGTATACGAAATCATCATTCATGTGTACAACAGACAACCGTCTCTTGAATCTATGTTAATCATTTTTCATCACCACCTTAGACAGATATATATTGATGGTTTTAATATATATATATATATATATATATATATATATTATTTATTACAATAATGTACTTTTATAATTATTATATCACATATACCTTCTTTTTTTACATTCTATGGGGGATACAATAACATTGTTCGTGTCTACGGTGGATTACCGTCTTACAAAGCGATGTGACTCGTTTTTCACTAATGCATTTAATGGAACGTAAATATGGTAAATTTAATAAACATATGTGATATATATGAAATAAAAACTATTCTATAGATTTAATATACTATTTATGTTTCATTCATTTCATCCATCAAGAAAATGGAAACAATGTTCATACGTAAGTACAACCTATCATCTCCATGAATGGTCTATTTCATTATGAATATCTAACATTTATAGATTAATATATATATATATAATATATTATATTTATAAAATTTATAAAAATACTAATATTATTTAACCATGATCAATTTAAGAGTACTAAAAATAAAAAAACCAAAATATACAATAAAAACAAATCAGATATTACCCAAAATGTAATTTTATCCAAGAATTATTAATAAATGAGTAATAAAAGGTTAAAATTAAATCATATATAACAAGATATATTTAATAGTTATATAATAAAATTATATTTATTATACATGGGTTTAAAATGGTTATGAGGGAATTTGAGACTTTTGATAAGTAAATTCTAGTTTTTTTTTCTAGAAGATATATGTCATATTCACCACTTATTTAATTTTTGTGGTGTATATAATTCCATTTAGAAATTTTATATCATTAATATCTTTATATTAAATATTTTTAAAGTTTCATTATATGTTACTATTTATTATTGATTATGATTCGTGATATTACTAAAGTGGTAAGGTGTTTTTTTCCTCAATTTTCCTTCTTTAATACATATGTCATGTTTTTCACCTATATTCTTTTATGAGGTGTATATAAATCCCCTTTGAAATATAATATCATGAATTTATTTATTATCATGATATTTTAATCGTTACTTAATGTTATTATATCATGGGGATTATGATTCAATGTTACCAATGTGGTAATGGTTTTATGGTACAATCTCGTCGTTTATCGAGGTTGTTTATGTTTTTTACTTTTGAGGATGTAATATTACGATAAAAGAATAAATTAAATAATTAATTTTAATATACTATATTTATTTCATAGGAATAAATTTTTTCCCTTCATTTCCCTCTCATTAGGTACATATGGGTTTAAAAAAATTAAGAAAAATCATATTAATTTCTATCTTCTGTTGAAAACCCTTTTTCTTCTAAAACCATATTTTCTAAATAAGGTTTCAAAATTGTTTTTATAAGTATACAAATTATTTTTTATAATAAACTTTTTCCCTTTTTTGAATTTTAAAAAGTTTTTCAAAATTAATATTCATGTTATTTCCAAAATCAGTTCTCATTGATATTTTAATTAAAATAGTAATGGAATATTTGTCTAAAAGTGTACCACATGAATGGTATTTTCGACCACCATTACCACTAATGTTTTTATAATTTAATTTATAATTTTAAAATTTTATTTTTTAAATAAAATTAGTTTTATAATATTATATGTTTTAAAAAAATTAAAGTTGAATGTATATTTTTCTCAAGAAATGTTTTAAATGATTTTTAAAGCTTATTTTATAAGTTTTCAAGGTTATTTTCAAAGAAAATGATTTAATAAATAATTTATTAATTTACAGTTTTACAAATGTGACTATAAAATAAATGTTATTTTACTCAAGAAATGTTCCAAGATATTTTTCTTTCATAATAAATTTCCATCTAAGATTAAACCCTTCATGTTACTTGATCTTTACTGGGTATATAATCCAATAATACCATATTAATTATTTTTATGTATGGTTTATGATTATTATGATAAAAAATTATGAAACCCATTTATTTTCCTTGGGTTATGTTGTGATTAAATGTATATGAACCCCATTTCTTTTTCATGTGTTATGATATGATGTAATACTTATAAAACCCATTTAATTTCAGGGTTTATGGTATTATTAATGTTTTACGGTATTGTGAAATATTGATATATGGATTATGTGATGGGTATGACCTATATCTCCCCCAAATCTATTCGGTTATTATTAATGTTATATAAGCAAAAATGGTATATGGGAGTTTATCCCAAGACCCAAATATTGGTACATGAAATCTTATCCCAAGCCCAAAATAGGTTATGTGGGATGTTATCCCAGTCCCAAAAGAGGTTATAAGTGATGTTATCCCAATCCTAACATGTTATGAATGTCTTGTTGGGAATCCCTCACATAAGATTTTATATTCTTATGTATATTATATAAATATATGACGTATTCCAATATTTTGTTCTTAGGGTTCATATTATTCTATTTTATTATGATTTATGTCTAATGAAATTCCATGATTTATGACATGACTCATGTTTTTGAACTATGATATAAAGGGTATGGTATTAAAAACAAATTATCATGTTCTTAAACCTTCTGTTCTTGTAATTTTTATATCTCCCTTATTTACTTGTACTATTCATTTTAGCTTACCCTTTCTTATATTTTGTTTCCCTAGGTTATGATAAAATATAATATGAATAATATTTTTAATAATGGTTCTATTTATGAAGAACATAGTGGGAGATGATGTAGATCACTTATGGACCATTTGTTTATGTTTCTAATATTCCAATGGAACTTGATATAAGAAATTTTGTAATGTATCGTTATGTTATGTATTGAATATTCCTCTATTTAGATGTTATATTTACTTAAAAGAAGTTTCAGTCATTAAATATAAGGTTTCATAAAATAATAAGTGAAAGTACTTCGAAAACTTCTACTTGTGAATTTTTTTTAATAATGGAAACATAAAAAACCATAAATTTTATTAAAAGAAAAAATAGAGTTGATGATAAATCAATAAATTTTAAAAGGATAAAAAACCTTTATCATTTTGAAGCAAAATTTTGAAATAACCTTATCAAAAAACCAAATCAATAAAAAGGATAAATAAACCAATTCTTAAAAATGAAATAATGGTAATGAAAAGTATTATTATAGATAAGAATACTATGATTTTCCACTAGTTAAAGGATAACATTGGTGGGATGTAAAAATATATACATGTAATAAAAACCATTAAAATTAATCTAATTTATTCTAAACAAAAATGAATTTTAATAAAACATTAGAATCATTGAGGAATATGAATTCGATGTGAAACATTATTAAACCCAAAAAATTATGTTATAATAAATTCTAAAATAATAACAGGTTATAATATAACAATTTGGAATGAATATAGACAAATAACAGTGATTATGATCAAAGGAAGGTAACTATGTAATGAAAACCCCCTTATGAATTTTAGTAATTTTTGAATCAAAAGTCATTAGAAGCTTTAAAATTAAATGGTTCTATAAATTCCATGATTTAATCATAGGTTATGTAAAAAAAATTCTTGAGTAGTATATATACTATACAAATAATAAATTGGTTAAGAGTATTAAAACATGTCTTGATGAAGTGTAGTTGAGATAAAAACCAATATTGAATATCTATATTTTTAATAAAAAAACCCAAGAGAGAACTAACATGGGAAAAAAATTTAGAAATCATGAAATGTAATTAAATATTGATGAAAAATAAAAATGGGGTAGTATTTAGACCCTTGAAAATGAGACATGATTTATTTTATGGACATGTCTCAAGGGATTGAAATTTTACACAAATAAACCCTTACCATTTTCCCTACTTAGTCAAATGTGCTCTACCCTCCAATAAAACAACTGTAATTATATTAATATAATATTTTTGAACCATAGTCATAAATAAAACTATTTATAATTTCCATGTATAATCGTTATATAAATGTGTATTATTGAGTTTTTTTCAATTTTACCACATCATGTTTTTATTGTTTTGACTTTTTATAGTAGTTTTATATGAGTGGTGTATGTGTTCATTCTTCATAAAACATTCATCATTAAAAGTTAATTAATGTTAATGTAATGGATAACTTATAATGATATATGTTTATTAAATTTTAATTCATGAGTAATTTGGTCTTCATACAAGAGTTTGAAATCAGAAACAAACATTTTTTTATTGATTTTGAACCTATAATGGTTGTTGTTTAAAAAGAGTGAGTTAAATATTGTTGTATCCATTACATAACCAATAAAAACATTATTTACAAATTTATTTCATATCTAACCAAAAATTAGTTGTTCATAATCATACATTGTATTGTTTTGATTATTTTATGATGGTGAAACATATTTTCATATTTTTTGTAAAAAAATAAGAAAAATAATAAGAAAAACGAGAGAACAATTGTTTATAGAGGAGGTAGGCTGTAAAACACATGATTTTTATTGTTTTTATTTAATAAAATATGGTATAGGAGGTGTATAGTAAGTGATAATTTCTTAATCATAAATATATTATATTCACCATATATATTCATCAATACCATCATTAATACCATCCAAGAGAAGTGGTGATGAATAACTGAAAGCATCACTTCATGTAGGTGGTAATCTTCACACACACACACTAATGACGATTATTTTTTTTTATGGTATATGTAAGGGAATAAATAATAGTTGTTCCATTATTATAATAACATCTCAAAATACCAATAGTTATGAGGTTTTCATTATACTGCGGTTATGGTTGGTTTAGAAAATATAGAATAAGAAATAAACCTTATGAAATTTTTTACATCTACCATCATACCATGAACTTAATCTTGATGAATACCTTTTATTTGAGAGACTAAGAATAATTTATGGTGAATAGAGGCACTAGGTAGTGTAAAGGACTTCAAGGAGATGAAAATTTCTAGGTTTTCAAGGAAATATTCAAATATGTTTGGACTATTAAAAGGGTATAATTGATACTGTTTTTTAAGTTAGGAAGTTAGAATTTTCCACAAAAATGAATGGTATTTAAGGGTATAAATGGAAAGGCCATAAAATTAGATAGTTAGTTGAGGGAATTTTGGTAATAAATTTAAGTAAGAATTTATAACCTAAAACTGTTTTATTAAACTTCTAATGGACATTTTAATTTATGAAAAATATAACCCCCATAAAATAGTTATTTGAAAACTTGTTACTATTAATTATATATCAATCATGTCATATTTTTATTAATAAAATATAAGTAAACCCTTATTACCAAATTCTGAGGTGAGGAATATGAATTTGGGCTCCATTTTTCCTTATTAAATTTCTAGTTAGAATAAATATAACTTTATATAAAGAACATATAATGTGTTGAAAAAAACTATTTTTTTGAAAATTTCCATTTTAATAATTTAGGGTTCTTAGTCTTATTTAATTTTGAATAACCATTAAATGAGTTTTAGTTAATTTTTTTATTTTTTCATAAACAATATTATATCTTAAATTTTAATAAGATTCATTTAATTTGAAAATTCATATTATTTAGGAAAAGTATTTTTCTTTGAAAAATAGTCATTTTATCTATGTAACAAATATTTATCCTAGGCTTATTATTTATAATTAATAAAACTAAATTTTCCCTTTTTAGATAATTTTTACACAATATTTATAAATTAAAATCTATTTCATTTGATTCAATTTAAAAAATATTAAAAATACTAATGTACAATGTATTTAAAATAATTTGTGATAAATATTTTTCTTATATTTTGAAATATAAAATATATGTTTGTTGTTAAAATATGAAATTTTAAAAAATTTAATGTTACATAAAAGATGTATATTTTTTCAAAAATAAAAAATTTCCAAAAATTTTTGTTATAAAATCCCTAGTATACAATAAATTATTATTTTACACTACTCATATAAAATTGATTTATCCTAGAAAAATTACAAAAAATAATATTATGATAATATGACCATGATAAATCCATAAATGATGTTAATTTATTTAAATTCACATACTAAAATTTATAAATCATTAAAATAAAATCACAAAATATCATGAAAAGAGTTTTCTATAGAGAACCATTCTTCTGGTATATTAATTATTATTCTAAAATAAGTCTCAATCATAAATATATAAAAATTGGAAAAAATATCTATTTTATAAAAACATATTAACTATAAAAAGATATGTTATTATTTTCTTAGTTATGTAAATTTATTTTGGATTTCAAAGTGAATTTTATATTTTTTTATTCTTATATATATGTATATATATATATTCATTTATATATATATTATACTTATTTTTTAACTTTTTGTAACCATTAATTAAATAATTAACTTAAAATTTCCTATATTTGTTTAGTCTTTTGTTTTTTAGGTGGAGAAAAACCTCGAACAAAGTATTTATTTAAGGGTAAAAATTAGGTCTTTACATTCAACCCCCTAAAATAAATTCTTCCTACACAATTTAATTATCATTTACTTGTTGGAATAGCTAAATGTGTCGAACATATTTATGTGCCTCAACTTATGATCCTAAATTTCATAGGGAAGTATAAAATAATTATTTTCTCTAACTATTTCAATGAAATATATCACATAACATTGTATTATGGACCTTTTGAAGGATTACAGTCCCTTCATAGGTAATTCATAGTTGACCTTAAAATAATAGATGGCCACTATTGATTTAGAAATTGTTTTTTCCAATTTTAAGATTAAATGTAGTGTTTATGTAAATATGTCCATTCTATTTCAAAGGATGAATCAAATTTCATTTGTGGGATAATATTATCATTTGAAAAAACATTATTTCATCAAAACCTAATAATAAAACCTCTAAATTATTTCATTAAAATAAATAACATAGTGGGTGAAAACCGATGTTCTTTAAAATAATTCAAGATACAATATGGTTTATTATACCATAATACTACCTCTAATTCATTTTAGAGGGTATTTGAATACATAATTACCACTATCCTCTTTGAATATAGTTATTTAATTAGTTCTTCCTCGATCCTTGTGTCTATGAGGTTGTGGATTCCAACCATATAAAATAATCCTTTTATTAGGGTATTGGTTTGGATAGTAGATGTATTCTACAAAAAAACTAAATTCAATTTTTTGTGGTTCCCTAGGATGTGTTATATCTTATTTCCTCTTATTAAATGACATATTCCTTAACCCTATTTAGTTTTATTATATATTTCCTCCTTTACCCCATGTAAATAATCTTCACATTCTCTTAATGTAATTACCTTAATGATTATTCCCACATTTTTTTCATATAGGTGGATGAATATCCTTAATTTTATCACCTTCTTTTCCTGGATTTTAATGATTTTTCATCATTATCTTTATTATTGTACTCAAGATTTAAACTATGGTTATATTTTTAGTCATGTTTTTCAATAGTTAATTTGTAATAATCAATATATTTATAGATCTATCTTGTATTACAATGGGTTTATTTTTATGGTAATCATCACATTTTCCTTCACAATAAAGGTTAAATAATCTCCTTCTAGTTCCAGCAATCACTAAAACCATAAAAGATTGGAATTAGTGTAAAAACATTAACAATATGGGGGTAATTTTTATAATAATAAAAGGTATTCAATAATAATAAGTATATTTCTCATAAAATATAATTTTTCCAGATAGTTGTTTTAATTTTACTTATATCAATCTTAGTTTTACCTTGGTTACATTAAGTTGATTCATCACATGTTTCTCAACTTAATCCCATAAAAAAACAACAAAATCAATCCTTAATAGTGATTCATAATGAGAATGTGATTAACCAAATAATATTCCCTAGGAGTTTCATACCAGGTTTTCAGTCTTAGGACTACTTGCAGTCTATCAGAGTGATGATTAATAAAATGATCAACAAACCCTTTTGGGGTGATTACCCCAATTTGAATTTTTGATATAGCCACATTCACTTATAGTATCTAAAATGTATGTATTTCTAGGGAAGAACATTGATTCAAGACATTACCAACATTTCACGATATCATCCTATGAATAGACTCATATCTTGGATTTCTACTATGGTTATCTAAACTATTGACCAAAATAATTAAACTAATCTCTAATAAATAATAAATCCTCATATAATTCCAATTATAGTGACCCAATCTAAACATAACATAAATAATACATTAATTACTTTATTTAAATTACACATCTCACAAACAGTCAAATAACACAGTGATAAAAAGTTTTAGTATCTTGGAGACTACCTATATAAATAACCTATTATACAAAACATGAGAACATTTCTCCACAACTATTCTCCTCTTGACCATTTTCAAGATACCACACATAGAATAATCATATTCATAACCAAGTAAATGGAAACATAATAAAGGAGTTATCTCAAATTCATAGTAATGTAAAAGACATAACATAAGATATTATATCATAAACATGAAGGCTAACAGACAGAAGACATATATATAATAAAAAATATCATAATACCATGTATAATAATCAAAAATATAATGGAGAAACATATGATCATAAAAATGTCATAGAGGAAGCATAAAAAATATAAAATAGATTAAAACACATATCAATAATCCGAAAACATGTAATAATGATATAAATATGTAGAATACATTAAAAATAACGCATTGACATAAAAACATGGTACATCATATAAACTAAATACATATTGTAAAATTAAAATAATTGGATAAAAACTTGGGAATGTTTCATAACTTTTTGAGCAACTAGAAAATATGGAACAACCATAATAATCAGAAAACCTATGTGAAAAAACCCCTTATTCCCATATATTTGTGTAAAACTCATTACATATCTGCCTAAAAATATTATCAAACCCATCATTCCCACACCTGTGTAAAAAAATCCATTATGTATATACCTAACTATCTCCAGAGATATAAATATAAACCAATTTATTGGAGGGTGATATAAGACCCTACCCATCATCATCAATACAAATGTGGGCCACTTAAAATAAAAAAATAATCATATCTTAAATAAACCATTGAAAATGAATGGGCTTCTAAAACATTCAAATAAAAAGAAATTCTGAAACCATAGGATATCAAAATCTCATTTTACAAAAGGATCCATACATGATAACAAATATATGGTGATAAGAACATCATTTCATGGGAGACAAAAATTATAAGAAAGATTGAATTGAAAATACCAAAGCCTTCAAAAAACCTTTTAAAACATTTTAATAAAATATGATATGTGAATTAATTTCATAAAAACATTCTTGAGAAGGTAAACATAACACTTCTGGAAAACATTATGGTTTATTTTTTCAAATAAAAGATCATTTATGATACATAGTTTTTCAAAATGGACAAGTGAAAAAACATGGAAAACATTTACTTTTCAAAATAATATTTTAAAATGTAACCTTTAAAAAACTATAAATATTATCAAAATAAAAATTTTAGAGGATTATGAAACATTTTATTTTTAAAGCATAAAAAAATCCAACATTTTAAAATAACATTGTCAAAAACCCACATCATTAAAAAGGTTAAAGGAAATGCTAATTTAAAATTAAATAAGGGGAATAAAATCATAATTAGAGAAAATAGTTTTATTTTTTAATAGGGAAAGGAAAAAATTGATGGGAAGTAAAAATTTAGAACTAGAAGAAAAAATAAATAAAGTAGATTGTAGTTATTTTTAATAAAAATGTATTTCAATGAAACATTAATATCATTGAGGAAGAATTATTTTGTGGGAGAAAATAATATCTATAAAATAAGTTTTAATATCTAAACATTATAATGGTATTGAATATATAAATTGTGAAATAAAATAGAAAATTATGAGTGATTATAACCCATAGAAAATAATTGAGTCACGAAAAACCCTTAAAGAATTTAGTAACCTTTTTATAAAAAAGAATTAGAAACATGGAAAAAAAATTAATCGATAAATTATAGGGATTACATAATTCATTTGTTAAAATTTATTCTTGGAAAGTATATACTCCATAAAAATACGAAATTGGATCAAAAAAATTAAAACATATCTCAATGATGAGAAGTTGAGATGAAAATACTTACAGCCATTGTATCTTTTGAATCATAACCCCGAGAGATAATGAACATGGAAAATAAAATAGTAGAAGTCCTGAAATATAATGAATCCATGATAAAAAATTAAAATGGTCAAGTATTATTGTCCTAAAAATTAAACATTTCTTATAGAATGAACTCATCTTAGGGGATTCAGATTTGAGACAAATAAACCCTTTCCTTTTTTCCCTCTTAGTCAAGTTCTCTCTAATCTCCTCTAAAAAAACCTAACTATCATAATATACTATTTTATAAACATATTGATATGTAAAAATATCTATAATTTTCCTTTATAATCATTATATAAGTGTATATTACTTAGTTTTTTCCTATTTTCCGACATTATAAGTTTACAGTTTTGACATTTTGCAGTTGTTTCTTAGTAGTGGGGTAGTGTTTATTCTTATAAAAAATTTCTACATTCAAAGATAATTAAGGTTACATTAATGTATAAATTATAATTATTTTTTTAATTTAAATTATTTTTTATGTGTACATTAGTCATTATCCTACAAGATGAAATCGAAAATGATCATTTTTCAGTGATTTCAAACATACGAAGGGTGTTTTTTTAATGCATGAGTAAAATATTGTTGTATACTTTGAAAAATAAAAAATAATAATTATTTACATAATTATTTCATATTTTACCAGAAATTATGTCTTCATAATCTTATATGTTATAATTTCATAGCATTATTCAAGTAGGTGGTCAAACCAACTCAATCTTGAACACTTGTTAACTCTATTCATTAGTATGTTAGATGAGGTGCTTATTTTTACATAATTTCGTTATAAAAGAATAATAATGTTATTTTTTTATTTTTTTATGACTTTGAAATATAGATTAAATTTTTTTGATAAATAATGAAAAACAATAAGAATAACAGAAAATTATTTTTCACGGTGGTGGTAGTACACACAATGCAAGATTAGAGTTTATATTACTCAATAAAATATAAGGGTGGGGTTGATAATATGTGGTCATTTTAGGATAATAAAAAAATTATATAAATCATATTTACTCACCAATACCATTATTTTTATCATCCATTTGATAAATTTTATTTAAAAATTAAGTGTCTTAGTGTTATTTAACATTTATAAAATGTTAAATAAGTGTTTACTCATATTTATATATGTTTAAAAATTATTTTAGATATTTAATTTAAAATTTATTTTCCTAATTTTTAAATTAACATTAATTAGGAAAGTACTATTATTTTAAAAATAAACATTTTACCAGGGTAACTAATATTTTCCCAAGGTAACTTGATATTATGGTTTAAAAATAAAGTGACCCTTATTTGATAATTTGGCCCCACTAATTTTAAATTAAGACACCATTTCATTTGATTCAGTTAATAAAAACTAATTTTAAAATACTATTGTATAATTTTTTTAAAATAATTTCAGATGAAATATTTCATATGTATTAAAATATAAAATATTTGTTTGAAAATAAAAGAAACGATATTTTAAAATATATAATGTTACATAAAATAAAAATATTTACCTTGGAAAATGTTTCTAATGTTTTAGGTTATAAAATCCATGGTATTTTCAAAAAAGTTATTTTCACTATTCACTAAAACAAAAAATATTTTAAAAAAAATCATAAATTATTCTTAAGATGATTTTTCCATGATTAATCCAAAGATGATGTAATTTCATCAAATTGACATCTTTAAATTTATAAATTTAACTTTAAAATATACTCATAAAATATCTTGAAAAAATATTTTTATAGGGAATCGTTCTTCTTGTATATTAACTATTTTTATAGAGTTTTTTATAATCATAAATATATCAAAATTGATAGAAAATAATTTTATAAAATAAATTTAAGAATAAAAAAATTTATTAGTTTTTTAGGTGTACTAATTGAGTTCAGTATTGAAGAATTTTTTTTTGTTCTTATATATATATATATATATATATCTTATAATTATAGTAAATATTTTTATACATTAAAATCCTATGATTACCATATGATGATCTATATTGGTTTTGTTTTCAGTGTTTCAAGTGAAGAAAATCATAGAATAATATATTTACATATGGATAAAAGCTTAGGTCGTTACACACAAGCCATTATACATCTATATGTCACATGTCTTCCATCTACCAAAATATAAGGTCAAAATAAAAACTCTGAAAATCTATGTGATATCAATCATATAATAATTGATACCACTTATTGATATCCTCATCCCATATCACTATAAATATTAACCAAATTAGGTCACCATATGTCCTCAGATTCACCCCTCCCCCCACATACTAGAGGATACAAACTCATAGCAAGGGTGTGGGGTGTGGCATTGGGGATACCATACCCCCATATTAGATAATACACTAATAAGTAAAAATAACCATACCCCATCGAAAAAATCAAAGTATTCATAAGAAATAAAACAAATTATTCTATATCAAATAAACATAAAATAATAAGCAATCATACAACCCCCCTATCATGCTATAATAAAATGACTAATCACCCATTGGGATGATCATAATACAAATAAATAAAAGAATAAATTGATATATATAATCTAATTCGATCCATGAGCCTCGCCACATCCAAATATATGATCATATCTAAGCTATCCCACTCGATCAATCCACTCCCCACATTTTTTTCAACTGAACCAATGATCATTGATGACCACTCAAGTATCCATGTACAATGAATACTCAAGAAAGATGGGAATGTGACTCGGTAGGGAACCAACAGTGTGGTCGCATACATAACTAGACACTAACGTGTACACAGTGATATGCATAACTTATTAAATAAAAACTATATACATATAAATAAAATTACCAATGTTTATCCTTGGGTTCTAATGAAACAAACAAGTCAATCCAAATATACTTTTCAATTTCCATAATTTCAGAAAATAATGGAAAGTCATATAAAAATCCCAACATGCATACTGTTTTAGGTGTAAACATTATATTGTATGACGTATTCAAATACTTTTAGATGTATCATGTGAAAATGTTGATTCTTAGGAAGTAGTACTTGGTGGTCCATAGTCATTATATTCCATATTGATCCCTAAAAGGTAATCTGAGGTGATAAATTTTAATCAGCCTATAATCAAATCGTTTAGATGTAATCGTAAGTGATAAATACTCATCAAGATACAATATGATCCATATGTGGTAATGTTAGGTGATCTGTAGTCATCTGACTTCATGTAAATCCTTAAGAGGTAATATTAGGTGGTCAATGGTAATAAAGATCAAAGTTTATTCATAGGAGGTAATCTTGGGTGTTCATGTTGAATAAAAGGATGAATTTTAACATCTTATGAATTCTATTTCGGATGGGAGTAATCACTGTATCCAAGGAGTATATGAAAGGTATCCATCTGTATTAGGCATAACTAACTATTCCCTAGTTGTGACGCTAGGAAGACATATTATCAATCAAAAATACCAAATTCAATTATTGTATCCAAGGAATCCAGTTAGTATCTAGAATAATAATTGATTTCTATAGGGTGACCTTAGGTATTCATTATGTTATTCAATACTACCAGATCCACGGAACATGTCCGAGACTTCTATACAATATCAGGTCTAATAGTAAAATCCTAGGTAACTACATGGGTTCTCAACTTAAAGTATCTATGTTAGTTATTCCCTCCCATAACATCACATGATGATAAAAATAAAATCAAGTTTCACAATCTGACCACAACATATATCACATAATAGGCTTCTATCTCTCAAGGTCATAAACAAACAACATCATTAATTCTATATAAGGCTCACATTATCAATATGAGGTCTAATGTGACATTGAAAATCATCACAACCCATACTTTTATGTACACTATAAGGGGTATTTATATCACTAGCGAATCCTCTAGGGTTCCCTAGGTCATATCCTGACACCATCCATGGGTTTCCTAATATCATTATTAGCTCTTGAGTTATTAAACATATCACAGAGGTAATATTGTCCCTTGATATAATCGCAATCATTCCACAAACCCATAGGTCTCATAATAATTTTCACACTATAATCACACTACTTAGATGATATAAATCCCATCTCACATCCTAATTCCCCATTTTATTGGTCCTCAGAAACCAAACTCATGCAAAATTTCTTACCCAAGGCACCACTATTTAGTGTTCATTGAGGTTTATTAATTATAATACAATTTTCTATATTGTATTGAATGATATATGATATGTTTGAATGTGGATGTTCTATTTTTATATTTTTCATAGTTTATAGTTAAGTTATTAAAATTTAGAATTCTTTTTTTAATATGAATGATTATGCTATGTTTTACCTTTTTCATATGAGGAATGCATTGGACTTAGTAAGTAATGGGTGGGGTCTGCTATATCCCCTCAATGCATCGGTAGGTCTCATGATAAAAACTAATGTCTAGGAATAAGTCCTTAAAAAAATTATATTCAATGTCTTTGCATGAGGCATTGACTTTATGGTTAAGATGTCTGAAATTATGCATTCCATCATTATGAGATTAGTTATTGATGATACATGTGATTATTTGACTAGTAGAATATCCATTTGAATAAGTAAGTGAAATTATTTGATTTATCTTTTCCAAATTATGCTAAATATTATGTTTAAAGGTATCGTGTTTCAATTTTATACCTTTCCAAAAATGTTTATTATTATTTATGATAGCTTTCACTATATTGTTTACCCTTACTGAGCATCTGAGCTCACCCCTTCATTATGTTTTATTTTCCTAGGATGCCAATAAGTGTATTATGATTGATATGCAGTGTTAAACTAGGGTAATAATAGATTTATCAACGGATTATATGTGTTGTATTTTATGTTCGAAATTTTAATGTTAAGTTTTTGTATGTAATCTATTTTCCAAGACTACTAAACTGATTTTTCCTTCGGGACATGATTCCTTGTAATCCAGAAAATGTATTAAAATAATGCACTAGGTTCGGGCTTCTAGGATTGGGGCCTTACAGTTGGTATTAAGGGAATTTTAGCAATAACCTTGGAAAGTAGATTTAGATGGAATCTTATTAGAGAACATTACCCTATGATAGACTTTGAGGATTAGTATAGAATAAATTCCTAGAATATTGGTAAGGTAGATATTATGTGGTTCTTCTAGGAAATACATCTTTTTCTGGATACTATAGGTGGACATAGTTCTGGAACGGATGTAAATAGGGGTGAAAACTACGATAAAGTGTTCTGGGCTTGACTCAGGGTAACCTGGTACACGACAATGGGCATTACTACATGCCTAGTTTGAAACTCCTAGGGGATATGTTTAGGATAATTCACATTTTCATTACAAATCATTATGATGCATTTATGATTGAATGATAACACAATGAAACCATTCTTATTATTATGAGATTACATATATATATAAAATGTTCAATTTATGTTATGTATTTCACTAGTTTATAATCATACATTATGATTCATAACATAATGTAGTGTTTGAAAATATTTAGAAATGGTTCCTGGTAAAGAAATTACTACCCCACCAATGCACATGATCTAAAGAGTAAGAAGGATCATATCTTTCATGGCCTTAAGCTAATATTTTGAAGTAAAATAGCCTCCCATGTATTCTCATCATATGAGGAAATAATATCATGTGGTAATAAGATAATTAAAGAATTATCTGAGTCATATGACTTTGAAGGGAAGCCAAAAAAGTAGAGGATGTCAGAGAGAAATATGTATAAAGGGAAGAAAGGAAAGAAGTATTTTTTCATATGTGATGACTGTAGAAATAATACCCCTAGGATGTTCTTGAAAGGACTTTATTTTTATATAAGTGTAGAGAAAAGGGTCATTTGGAAAAATAATGAAAAGGGAATAAAGAAAAGACTAATATTCAGTGTTTCAACTATAGTGAAATGGGGTATTACACAAATAAATGTCCCAAAAATCAAAGAAATATAGCTTAGAAGAATCAAATGGATTGAGGTCAATCATAAACTCTTCCTATAGTCTTCGTGGAATAATTCATGTATTTGTGTTTCTAGATTGGTGAATTATGTAATTTGAGTGTTGTATAAATGAATTATTGGTTATATGAATTATGGAAGTAAATAAGGATTATATTGTAGTACTATTTCATTTGGGATTTGATATTGTATGGTACTATGAAAAGTGACTAAACAGAAAGTTAAATGTTTTGGAAAGTATAGAGTTGAGGGAACGATAAACCTTAATATAGTCCTAATAATGATGTAGTTATTTTGGAATAATAGATTATTGATTTGGATAAATTATATTGGATATTCTTTACTACCTTGGAACTAATTAATTGTTTGTTTATTCCATCATTTTTTTAGTTTACAACATTTTTGGATTTAAGGATTATATCCATTATTTAATAAAGAATAAGGGGGTATGAATGTATTCAATAATCTTTTATTGAAATTTAGAGTGTTTCCTTGTTTTAAGATAATACATTATGAATTTATTCTCATGTTATTATGTAGAAAAAAGAGATCTTAATTATGTTTACCCCCATATAAATTTTTGGACTATGAGTTTGGACAAGAGTATTTTGGATAAGTCTAAAGGTTAGAATGGAGTAAGTTAAGCAGTTGATACATATGTTTTTATGTTTTATATATATATATATAAGGTTTTTGAAATTACTATTAAATTTTTTATAAAAATAACACTGTGATAATAATAATATTATTATTTTTAAAATATATGGTTGTGTAAGGAATTTAAAATGAAATAAAAAAATAAGAAAAGTAACGTTTTCAATGGGGTATTGGATTTTCACAATTATAAGATGAGATTTAAAAAAAAAGTTAGAGAGTGGTGTTATTATTCTTGTATCTTAATGGGATAGTAAAAAATTTAATGTTAAATGAGAAAACAATATTAAAATAAAAAAATCAATGGGGGTTTGCATAACGGTCTGGCATCCTGGGGAAAATTCCCCCTCTCCCACCTCTCTCTTTGGTGCTCTCTTCCCTTCCTCACAATTCTTTAATTAATCTCTCATCTACATATCTTTAAATATTGATAAGAGTTATGCATCATTGATAATGTTGGGCTCATCTCTACAAGAGGAAGTTAATCCATGTGTTTGTTTTGATTGGAATCATAATATGTTCTCTTGATTAAATTAAATTAAACTTATATATTATATTTTATGATTTTTTCACTTAAGTCTTTTCAAGAAGGCCCTAGGAGGAGATTTTCATTCCACCATTCAATAATTTTCATAAAGTACTACTCTTTTCAAGAATTTTTTATGTTTTTGGAATCTTTGAAATTAATTGGGTGTTTTTTAGTTCTAATAATATTTAATCTTATATGGATTAGGTCCAGTTGCATGTTGATAATTGGACACACCCCTTTCGATTATGGTTTGAAAATGTATATTAATTTTTTTAGTTTGAATTGGTTATCCCATGGTGAGTTTTTGGTTTCTATGTATAATTTATTTATTTTTGGTAATTTTTAATTGTTATAGGTGCTTGGGGACACATGAAAGGTCATTGAGAGTTTTAAATTGTGGTTCAAGTTGTTGTTTAATGTAGGTGCCTTTATGTAAAAAAAATTAATATTAAATCCTTAGATTTCTATCCATATTTTCAATCACGATTTTAAATATTTAAAAATTTAAAAATAATATATATTTGATTATAATAAAATTCCTTTAGTGGTTTCCTAGGTTTCCATAATATCATAATGTTTTAAAATTTATTCATAAATCATGTTACTTATATAGGTCCACTGGTCATTAAATTATTTTTATTTTTATCTCATGAAATCCTGCGATAAAATTTTTTGGTTTGATTTTTTATTGTCAAATAAAGGAAACTTGTTTTTATTTTGGAATATAATTTATAAAAAAGAAGTTCATTAATATTATAAGGATTTATTATATTTACATGATTGTTTGAGGTATTTTTTATTATAATTTAATGTTTGGTTTTAAATTTGGATTGTTTGAATTTATAAAATTTTGTGGATCTTAAAACTATTTTAATGCAATATTTCAGAGTTTGGTTTTAAAAAATACGAAAAAAATGTATTGGTTTTCCTAAATATGTCTCTGAAGGCTTGATAAGTATTATATAGAAATTTTTTGATTGATTTCATTCATTTATGTCATGATTTGTGTTCATGGAGATGTGGTACAAGATATTTTCATTGGGAATATATTTTTCTTCAATATGAGGTGATATATTCTCTTATATGGCATTGAAATTTCATATGCCTGCTTTTTTTTTAGTTTACTCACATTTAGATAGTTGATCATGGGAATCTCGTTTATTTATTTAAGTAATTCTTGGAAAGGTATAACTAGGTATGGTTTGTCTTACCGAGATATTACCCATTATATAATATAAGATAAATATTTCAATGATATGTATAGGGTGTCACTTTCTAGGTTGACCCCTTTTCAACAAGAATTGATGTTTCTCACAAACAACTTTCATGCAGTCAGATGTGATTGGTTCAATCCCTGAGAATAAACATTGTACAATATTTCCATCTCCTTAGTTTCCCTAGCGTCACTCCCATGACATTTTTACATTCAATTATTTTATTATACTTATTTAAATATTTTTTATTTCCATGCATTCATTTGTTTCTCCTTTATCTAAATAGAATCTATATATAATTTTGTTTATTCCATAGAGTGTTTTGTTAAAACAAACGTTTACTTTAATTTTATTTAGATTTTGGTTTCTATGTTTGTTCTTATTAGTGTTGCTAACATAATTTATTTTAAAATAATAATTTACCTCATTGAAACATTCTGGGTAGGATTTTAGAAAAATTATTGAAAAATGTGGGATTTTTTACATTACAACTAAAATATCTGTACTTTTAATAAGATCCTTTTTTTAATAGATATATTCATTTTAAATGATACATTTTTTAAAATAATTAAAGTTTGTTAAAAAATATATGGGAGAAATTTTACACATGAATAAAATGAATTTAAGTTACATTATAGTGTGATTTTATTTTAAAACAAATTTAAATTTACTTTTAGAGTTGTATTTAAATCTAGAATTAAAGGATTTTATTTTAAAAGTTATTCATGGGTTTTGAGAAAGGTTACATATTGGTATTTTGACTCAAACCTATTTATTTCATGTTCATTTTTTGTCCCATTGGTTTATACTACTTTTTATTAGGGCGTTGGCTCGGATGACATTATTTAATGAATGAAGCAAGCATAATAGATTTTATTTTATTTTGATATTTTATTTATTCATTATATGTTATGCCTTTTCTTGTTTCATTTATTCAATTAATATTATTATTTGTTTTGAGTGACCATAAGAAATATGAAATTTCCATACTATAATTCATATGGTAAGTTCCATGTTTG
This sequence comes from Viscum album, assembly GCA_963277665.1. Lineage (NCBI taxonomy): Eukaryota > Viridiplantae > Streptophyta > Magnoliopsida > Santalales > Viscaceae > Viscum > Viscum album. The sequence continues at coordinate 530,560,512 of OY728150.1, forward strand.
GTATCATTTTATCTGGAAACATAATTTGAAAGATGTCTTATTCTGATGTGTGTCACTAGATTCCAACCCATGAGGATATATAATTACCTTAGGTAATTTAGATAAACTGAATCAATAACATAAATAAATGGAGATCTAGGTTGTTTCGTGACAAAATGTTATTAGAGAATAGTTTTTTTATGATATTTTTTTATTCATGGTATATGGGATATTTAATAGGATGAAATTAGGTTGTAGGTATTAAAGAGTATTTAATCAATATTTTTCATATTGAACCTTAATTTCCTTAGTGAATACATGAATATTTCATTTTAGTTTTTGGGTTGATTTGTACTTACTTATGGGTATAATTCTAGATTTAAGGAATGTTATATAAGCTAATAAGATGTTATATAGAAAGGAGTACATAGGATGCAGACTATATACATAGATCATGTATCTTCGAGGGGTTTGGTTTTGTTATGAGTTTCCTTTTTCATATTGTTTTATTGATCTTATGGTATAATATTGATAGATATTATGGATGTTTTTATGATCTTTCATTATTTATTCCTCGGATTAATCTAAATTTTTATATTCATTAATATTTTTTCATATGTTTTTGTTTCTATTTAATTATATTGGGTATCATATTTTTGAAATGGCCTCAGTGTTTACATTTTATAGATGATCTTCTTATAAGGGTGTTTTAATGGTTTTTATGATTTTGGTAAAACAAAAGGGAGTTTTCTTATATTATTGGTGGGATTTAAATTTTCTTATTTCTTACATTAAGTGTTTTAATATGTCATAATGTTTTTAATGAGGAATTTTAGTAGAAAAATTAAAGTATGGGGAAAACATTTGAAGAAGACAATCGGATTAGAGTAATTTTAGTGTTTTTGAAATGTTAATATTTTAAAGTTGCATAAAATATTTTCAATAATATGGAAAAAAATAATTATATAGTAGTGTTTTTTTGTTTATAAGTATTTCTATTTTTAATAATAATTTTTTATAGTAGTGTTTTTTATGATCATGTCTTACCTTGCAAGGGTTTTTATATAGTGGTCACTTTTGTATTTTTCCTTTTCCATGTCATAACTTATAATAATGTATTTTGAAAATTAAAAACTATATTTTAAAAAATAATGGATTGTTTAAATTGGTAATAAATGTTAATGTATGTTATAATGGTTTTTTAGTTTAATATTATTTTTTGCAAAATAAAATGGGTCTTTGGGTAGATGAAATGGGGTTTCTAATTCCTATCAATAGAAAATTTGATTTTCAAGCATGTAGAGAATATGTCGAGTATTGTAGTTTAAAATAATGTTTCATGTTTTATACCACCATTTAATCGAAAATATTTAACTTCTTTCACATTAAATGTTACAGTTTTGTATTTTATTTTATTTTAGTTTTTATTTGAGTGAGGAATATTTTTTATGTAAGGATGGTTTGATTTTATAAATGTATGTATTTTAATGATATATATTTTCTTTAAGAAGATTTAGGTTGTTTGAATAGAGTGTTTCGTAATTTTTTTTATCCTTTTAATGGGTTTTATTGGTTTATTAGTTTGGTGATATTTATGTTGATCTTTTTAATATGGTTTTTATTTTTATAATATGAGGCTTTGGACTATGAGGGAATTAATTTTTATTGCTGGGATAATCCTTACCTATGAAAAGAGTATTGATCCTAAATTTTATTAATATATCATGTAAATTATTCTAGTATACATTGTTGTCTTTTTTTACTAATTTATTTCCTCCAAATGATGTCCATATGAATTTATATGGACATAATGTTTTTATATGGGGTAGATTATAATGAACTATGTCATTGTAGGTTAGTGACAATATGTATAATTTTGAATTTGTTATTTATAATATTAATTATAATAGGATATAACATGATTGTGTTAAAATTTAAGAATATTTTTTTATTGTTTTAAATTTATAAATGAAATTTCATTATAATGTGAATTTTAATGGTTTATTAAAATTAATCAAATAAATTTTATTATTATATGTGTCATAAGAATAAAATTAATTAAAATTTAATTTTTTTGTATATAAAAATACACACACAAATATATGTATATATATATATTGATAAATATATTCTTTAGTTTTTAATAATTATTATTAAATCTGTAATAATGATTAAAATATAAATATATTATTATTTGGAAAAAAATTGTTCTAAAAAAGAGTCAATTAAAAACAAATAAGTAATTAAGGTGGAAGGGGTAAGATTTTTAAAAGAGTAAGTGGGTCGATTAAATGTTTGGGTGGGTATATTTGTTTTTTCTAATGCATATTAATTTGAAAATGTGAAAAATTAAATACAAAATACAAATTAAAAATTAAGAATTAAAAAAATTAAAAAATGTGGAAGAGGGAGGAAGGTGTGCATGGTGGCTAAGCGTGAAAGAAAAACAATACCCCCCCCCCCCCAACTCTCCACACTCTGTAATATTTTCTTATATAATTATTAATTCTTATCACATCGATATCTCCATCAATATGGATCATAATAATTCAACATCTGTTGAGTTTTTTTCTCCTTGATGAGAGAACGGTAATCCCTAAGATGGGATCGGTTCTTGGAAATCCAACAAAGTATCCATGAGACTGAAATTAAGGTATGAATCATCATATGAGGTAGTTTTTCGTAGAATAACTTTTAAATTTATAAAATTTTATTTTTTGACATCTTTTAAATCACACTTTGAAATATTAAAAGATTTTACAAAGAATGTAAAGATATATATGTTTAATTTTTCTATAATTCCTTGGGTTCTTTCATTTTTTACATATTATTCTAAATGGTGTTTGAACTTGGATCCATGACAAGTTTTCCTAACATAAGAATAACATTCATTAAAAATATTTTAATATTAATTTCCAATGAATCGCATCATAATATCTGGTGGGTTGATTTTTTATGGATAAAAGGATGGAAATGTATTTTTATATATATAATAGTTCATAAACAAATGATTTCCTTTTTTCTATGGTTATACTATGTTTAAATGATTATTTGATTTAATTTTTTTTATAATAATTTAATTTTTGGCCATATATATGTTTTAGTGGGATTTATAAATATATGTTATCTTTAAAAGGATTTTAAAATCTCATTGCATAGTTCGATTTTTGTGAATTTATAATCATTTTTTAGTTTATATAAATATGTATCTAAAGTCTTGATCCATATTTTATTAAATGTGTTGGGATGATTTCATTTCTTTTTTTATTTGAATTTATGGTTATTTGGTATGTTTTGTTTCTTTTGGGAATTTATTTTTCATTATAGGGAGGTGAGAGATATTATTATATTCCTTTGGAGTTTTATGGGATTTATTTTATGACTAGTTTTCAAACTCCTAGAGTGTGAATAATGGGAACCTTGGGAACCTTAATAAAAAAATGGGGAAAATATTTTCTAGGTATGGTCTGCCATACGAAGATTTGTACAATACTAAATAAACATGTTTTAACTGGGTGGTTATTTTTTTAATTAATAAATGTGCGTACATTGAAAAATCATGTTTTTTACAAAAAAAAAATTCATTTTAAATTTTACCCTTTACTTAAAATTTTAATGTTTATTCAAAAATAAATGGTTGAAATATTTTGTTGAATATATAAAATTTTAATTGATGGATGAGTGTGTCTTTTAAAAAAATTGAAACATACTTTTAGAGTAATATTTCAAACTAAAGAAAAAAAGATAATTTTTTAAAAATAAATTATAAATGTGATGTGTGGAGGTCACCTAATGGGAATTTATATCATGCATATATATTTTTTGATCTATTTGGTATTGTTGAGAAATAGACCATGGTCTCAATATTTCATCTCATGTGAACTTTCTTGATTCATGGAATTGGTAAAGTTAGTTCTATTTTATTTTTATATTTTATTTTTCTATTTGTGTGTTATGTATTGTTTGGTTTTTTATATTTATTAAAACTAATTTTTCTATTTGGAATACCATCCAACATATGGAATGGTCATCCTAGACATATTAGTGGAAGTTCCATGTTTATTATCATTTTATCAAGAAAATTCATTATCATAGAGTTTATCCTAATATTTGGCATTTATTTCTAGATTATGATTATTGTTAATTCCCTAATGGAATTTCCTTGATCCAACTCAGGAAATAAGTTAATGGGTGGCTTGGGTTGGTTCATGAAAACCATAGTAAAAATGTTATAATATTATTAAGTTGATCGTTATCATGGATTATGATAAAAAAATGTTATATTCCACATAGAGGAGAGTTAAAAAAAGAATATATATTGAAAAGGAGAAAGAATAAAAACCATGGTAGAGGGTTGACAATAGATTATTAAAGATATGGATTTTATTATCACTTGTATTTCTTTATAACTAGCTTTATCAATAAAAAAAAGAACCCACAATATACTAGAAGATAGGATATGACCCATTTGAATAAATTTTCTCAATTTTATGAATTATTTTTTTATTATTTAAATTTGGTCCTTAAAGTTGTATTGATGATTTTATAAGGAATAATTTAATAAGTATAAATTTTCAAATGTTCACCTGATTAATTAGTTTTTTAACAATTCTAAACCTCGATACATGTGAAATAATATGACATTGATTTTATGAAATATGGAATATTTATTAAATGGGGAATCATCACCCTTAGTATCATTATATACATATTGTCATGGCCCCTCCCTACAAAGGTACCCCTCAAGGGACAACAATGTAGAAAGGGAGATAATGAAGCCCAAATCCTACCTCCAATAGTCCATGATTTAGTTACTATAATTGTGGGTATATAAATAACACATATAGGATGAACTTCCCACAATATGGATTTTAGGTTAAGATATACCATTAAAACCTCCAATAAACTCTTTAACAAACGTGAAAGACAAACCATCACAATACATGAATACAATAACCTAGAAAACTAATATGGTAAAAATAAAAAAAAATCTTATATTAGTGACTATGATCAACAAAAACTCAAACAATTAGAGCATAAATCCTCAGATCTTGTAATTTCTAGCCTAATCTCTAATAAGATAATGTAGACTTGAAAAATATTTGTTATATATGTATGGTGAGAATAGTATGTATACTCTATCGGATCCCCCTCAAAACCTCTTGTGAAAAATTTAAAAGAAGAATACTCAGACCAGTTGAATAAATAGATAAGACCAACTCATTTCCTAAAATGGTAATACTATATCCTCATCCTCATCAAGGATCTATCACCAATTAACACACATATGTGACTAGTATAATATCAAAAACATTTAAATATGAAGGGTGCCTCACTTCCACGTCCCCACAGTTCGGTCACTCTCACACCCTAATGCTAAATGTATTATATTCATCTCTCTCATAACTGATCCTTCATCGCATGCATATTTGTCACATCTTGCATTCCATGTAGCTCATCAACATCTCAACATTCACCCCATATATCACATTATATCCACATCCTCTATATAATAAAAATATTTTATTTCTAAAACCCACCATATCCTATCAATCATGTACTAAACCTCTATCTATTAACACTTAAACATTATACACTTATAGAAACCATGGTCATTGCACATGAAATAAATGTAAATTCTATAACCTCAAAACACTATATCCTACATATACATGGATGAGAAAACCTCAAAGCCATCATAGACTATGTGATCCCATAACCGTTACCTTAAGCTGTCACAACTTGGGTATTCTTACAAATACTACTATAAACAAAGAGAGAGTAGTGGAGTGGGAGTATTCATCCATCCATTCTATTGTTAACCTGGATATTAGGGAAAACACCCCCCCCCCCCCCCCCGCACACACACACACAAAACATTTATATTTTAGTTTACTTACCAACTTTTATGGGGTAGTGTATTAAATAATAGAACATGAAATATATTTCACACAATCCATACTAAGAGAACATACCTAGATTTAGAATCATTCACACTAATCAATGCATAGGAAACTCATTTTCCACTTCTATTGTTGATATCTCAAACATGCAGACAAGCATCAATTTTCTTATTAACTAATAATTTATCCATTAATTAATATTAATTCATTTTCATTTCCAATATAAACATATTCATAATTTAATCAATGTTTTGAGGAAACCATAAATTCCATGCTTATATTATTAAGTATGTCATCATCACATATGATCACCAAGAACCAACTCCATCCTATTATTAATTTCATTATTTTTCTCAGTATACAAGGGATCAGCATAAGCTATCACATTAAATTTTCACATGTCATGTATGGGGTCAAAATACATCAATTAGTTTGGAAAACAATTATTTATTTATTTTCCATTCTTCCATTTAAGAGAATCAATAAGAAAAAATATATCAACAAGTATGTCCTATTATGAACTCGAACTGACCACTCGATGTCATTCTCACACCATTGGGCATAGTATAATCTGTATTTCCATTATTGGCATTGACCATCATTATAGCCATGGGATCCCATCCCATTTCTCAATAAATAACCAACCAATAGTATAGCATAGGCATCTATCTCATTACTCATCAAATCATTCCAAATGTACAAGGTTGTCAATCAAAAATAAAGTATCTAAATTCCAAGAGGATACAAACAATTCAAAACTATTTTCCACATGAAATTTTACAGGAAACTAAGTCTATTACCTCAAGTAATTCAAGCCTCCCACAATATAAAATGGTCACCATCACCCCAAAATGATTATTCTTGAAGAAACATCCATTTTAATTCCGTCTCAAATAAATTATTTTATTATGAAAATTTTTCCCTGCATCAAAATTTCTATAGTAAGTCACTCATAGTTGGTACAATACATATAACATGCTTCAATAATTAATTTTATATTTAAGAAATTCCAATAATAGTACTGATTATTCTACTTACGACTGTTTAATTTAAATTATAACATCATCCTTGCATTATTTATCAATTTCAATAAATTAACCATTCTAAACAAAAATAATAAAATAAATCAAAGTAGATAAAAAATTGTATATTAAATATAAAGGGGGTATCAATAGTATAAAAAATAATAGGGTGACAATAATAGTCAAATCGTATACTTATTCTCAAATATGGAATATTTATTATCTTTACATGTGATCATTATCTCATTTCAAGACTCAGACTATGAAAAGTTTATTTAAAAATACTATCTTGTAGTAATAAATGGATAATAAAAAAATAAGTTATGATATAATTTCTATGATTTTATTGAATATAAAAAATTCTACATGTGATTATTTATTTTCTCTTTCTTAAATAATTCCATAGTAATATTTTTATTCTACAGTATGTGATTATCTGATTTGTCTCTCTCTCTCTTGGTTAATTCCCATACTATAAATTATTATCAACAACCCACTAGATAATTTCAAATTATATAGCTCTAACAATAATATGTGATTTATAAAAAAATATTAAATAATATCTAAGCAGCATTCGATTAAACGTTTTCTAAAATTATCATCTTTTAATCACTAAAATAAATAGATCTTCCTCTAAAAAATCTTTTACATTATAAATAATAATATTCTTTTTGTGTTTCAATAATTTTTCTCTCTCCTCAAATAATCTCTAGCATATGAAAATAATATTTTTTCATCCCTATGATGTTATTCTTCTTTATAAATTATAGAAATGATTTTGAAAATAATATTAACAATAGTCTTAAACATGAATTTTTATCATCATATTATTCCTTCGAATTTTATAATTCTATAATTAATAATAATATTATTGATTTTTATATGATAATAATTTATTCTTTGTTATTTTAAAAAAATTAGTTTATAAAATTAAAATAAAACATGCAGGGATAATTTCATATTATTATCTTTGTTAATTATGATATCATCTATTTAAACAATAGAAATGAAATATGATTAGTTTGAACTTTTAAAAAATAAAATACAAGTCGTATATCCACTTCCTATGATAGAGGAGCTTCAATAATGGTAAAACAAAATCAGCGGAGAGAAAAAGGTTTATGAATCTTGAATGAAGGATCTCTAGCCTCCAGTACTCATAGAAGATCTCAATAATATTAAATATGAAATTCACCCATATTTTTAAGAATTAAAAATACATGTCTCCGGATAGTTCCTAGAAAACTAATCAAGGATTCCCATTTAATTCTTATTTAAATATGACTTCTATTTAATTTCTCTACAATTCAACTTTAAAACTCATAAATTTTATATAAGTCAAATATAAATTCCTCTTTATTGATTCTATTTTTAAATATGTGACTTTACATTTATATATCATTATAAATCATGAAAAATATAACAAATAAGGAAATCTAGTTTTTTTAATGAAATTTCATTACCTATATGTGATGGTTACATGGTGCATTAGGATATATTAAGTCAGTTTTTACACAAAATCATAAATAATGACCCATATATAATGGCTAATATCAGCATAAGGTTAAGATGATTTACCCTTATATTGCAGTTTAACCTCAGGTGGCTCAGGCTTCACCTTCATGTAGCACTAAGATTCCATGAACTATCGGCATAAAAAGGATAATCCACCCACATTTAATACTATATGAATTCCATTAAGGATGCTAATAACCAAGATATGAGACTTAGAATTCTCATCATATATTAATGTGAGTCTAAGACTACCTATACATATAGTGATCTATATGCAATGGGGACCTTTCCGATATGTCCCACTTGAATTCTACCTTTATTCCATGCATAAGGCATACATAAAGGTATATTTGTTTAACAATACATTGAATTTAAAATTAAAAAACATATAAATAATCACAAAAACTATTTTATTATTAATTCCAAAAATTCTAAATTAATTTTAAATTAATTTAATCACTTCAATTACTTCCAAATAAATTTTCCAGAATAAATTTTTTAAAATATTTAAATTTCCATCAATAAATAAATAAATATCTTTAAAATTATAAGTTAAATTTTGAATCCTCGTGATAATATTTAAAATATTAAAATTTTATTACAATTTTAAATATAGTTTTTTTAGATAATAAAAAAATTCTCCCAATCCACAAAACACCTCAAAATGTTAGTGGAAGGGCTTAAGGAAAATCCATAGCATTAAAATTGATTCCCCTAAAATAATTCTCATCAGTGAGAATTAAAATAAAATATATATAGTGAGATAAAGTAAGGGTGGATAAACTAAGAACCATGTGATATACCTCTTAAGGATCTCTCCATATTAGAAACACAACCAACACATTATAAGAACAAACTGCATAGTTGCAAAACATTAACAATCAATATTAGAACACTATATATGAGGGAGACACATCTCAAACAATAATCAAACTATCAATACAGAATAATTAAATGTGATAACAATATACTCTAAAAATTAACATAAATCTATCTCTAAAGAATCTGACTTAATCAATTTTCAAATACCTCTGGATACTGAGCACGCATCTGTGAATAATTTTCCAAATTAACTTCTCACAATTTCAACAATGGTCACACATGAATCAATAGAAAACCTATCAAACAATTCATATAAATAAATATTCAAAAAGTATTAAATTATATAACCACACAGTATTAAATATCCAATATTTTCTCTATACTATTTAAACAAAAGGATTATAACTTAATTTAGAAGAAATTGTCAAATTGAGCACTTCAATAATTTTACATATTCATGATATAAAATTAATATATTCTAATTATTATAATGATCACATCATAATATGTTCCCATTATTAGTTTCTTATTAATGTCATTTCATGCTCTTAATTTATCAATTAATCAAACATTTCATAATAAATCATTCAATGTATTTAATTCATATTAATCAGAATTTATCATGCTTAACATGTTATGAGAAATGTATGTTAGCATTCTTGAACATCAATTGAAATCATAATAATTGAATTACTAAAATCAAAATTAACATGGAATGTGTATTTTATTTTTTAAAAAAATAGGTTACAGATGATATTAAATATAATACTCCCAATATTTCATTAAAACATTCTGATTATAAAATTATAAAATTTATCATCCTTTTTGAATAATTTCTTACCTGGATTAAATTCAAAATGTTTTCTTTTTTTCTAATACGTTAACACTTCTAATAACAGTTCACATTAAAATTATTAAAATTTTAAGTATAATGCTAAAAAAATTTATAAGGATATTTAATTTAAATTATGGTAGGATGGGTAAACCTTTTAATCATTCTCTATAAAAATGTCACTTCAAAATCCATTTTGTAAAACACTCTCAATTCATTTTAGTGAAAATTAATTTTAAAATTAATATAGATTTCATGAATGAAAAATTTTAATTTATTTAAGAATATAGGTCACAAAAAATAATTTTTTCAAGTGAGTCTCACCAAATATTTTTATTATCATTATCGCATGGCATGGGAAATTTTCCCAAATAAAATGTACTCAAAGAAAAATTTGAATGAACATTTATTACTAATTAAAAAAACTACGCTATCCAATAAATTAATAAGTTTCATTTATCATGAATCACAAAACATAAATAGTCTCATTCTTTATCAAATATAAAAATTATCTATGTTTTTTAATAAATCTTCAATCACAAAATTATACCCATGTAACAATATAAAATAACAAATTATTCTATTTAATATTTAAGACAGGAGAATGTCATCACTTCAAAGAGGTTTATCTTAATACCATATTATATTCATCAAGTGAAATAATCACCTAGACCAATATAAATATATCTTCCATAAGAAAAACAATTAAGGGAACCCATCTACCACAAAATTATATTATAAACATTATGTGGCCCTGAATCACTTGCATGACTTTAAAACACATCACAAAAATAATGCATCATAATTGGTGAAGTTCCTAAAATATTTATATTCCTGAATGCTTGTTATATGTAACATGTACAAGAGAAATCCATCTATAAATACAAGCACCTAATGTTTCATACACATCATAAATAATGTCACTTGTACCAGACATGACATACTATAATTTAACTCAAAACATAATGTGAAACTATTCTAACATCACCTCAAAGAAGTAAAATTAAAATAATTATAATTTAATATTATAACATACAATATATTATATTTTAAAATTAAACATAAATAAATGAATAATTGATTATATAATATCTGATTCACCCAGATACGGGAATATATCATCAGGCTTAATAGAAGAGTATTGATTAAAATAAAATAATGCGTACAATTTCCCCTTCCCTTGACTAAATATCCACCTAACCAAACCTGATAATCGAATCTAGGATTCATATGATGATAGGTGCCCATCCCTTTAGACTATATCTTCACAACATTGAGTTGAAGGATATAGTTATATAGAGATCTGAACCATTTCAGATAAACCCTTTCCCCAGACTATATCTCCATCCCAACACCAGGGCTAAGGAATAATTTATACCTACCATATATGAATAAAATCATGTATATGAGGGTTGGAAAAGGTTGTAGTGGTATAATAAAATGTTCATATGATTCATCATTTGCTGTTAATATAGGGGATAATGGAAACACTAATCATTTAAGTGAAATTAAAAAACTAGAAAATAATGATTACAATCTAAACCATTAACTTCATGGGGTTAACAATTGAAGGGTTTAAGACATAATAAGTTAATTAAAATGTCTCATAGTATATCAAGAGAAGAACTAAAAAATCCCCAAGTAGATGGAAATCATCTTTATCTGAAAAGATTCTGTTTTGGTTGATGAAGTAAACTCACCATAATACTTATCTTAGAATATCGACCAATGAATATGAGACTCATCATAATATCATAGGAATAAGAACCACCATCTATAAAAAATCCCACAAAACATCATCACAAATAGTGAAAACCCTGTGATTCCTCCGAGCACAAACTAAAATATAGTTTTTAATCACCTCCTTCGTCAAACCCTTTATCTCATTATCCAAAATATAAACCTCGTATTTATTTGGAGTAAGTGAATCTATAAGAGTTTCCTCTTCCTATTTTCATTTTAATCGACCTCCACTCTATAGATATTTGTTGTCACATATTTCTGAATGTATTTATCATGAACATGATAGGACATCACCCTAGTGTGATTCCTACAGAACAAAAAATAGATAGGATTCCTATCTGATGACATTGATTATTTAGGTATAATTAATTAATAATATTCTTTACACGTAATTCTCATTTTGTACCCATTTCAACCAAAGGGACAAAAAATTGTGAGGTACGATCCTTTCCTAGTTCACTACCTCACAAGTGGAATTAGTTATCTTAATATGTTCATTAAACTTGAAGGTGTATAAATCAGATCACATGGGGCTCTAAAATCTCATTAACCAACCATTATCTATTCTTTACATCACATATCAAGATTATCTAACATTATTTACCACTAACCCTAGTAGTCTAAACTAGTTACAAACTCCATATTCCATAATATCTTTCAAAGGTGCCCCTTCTAAGCTAAAAACTAAAAAAGTGATATAATTCACGGCGAATCCCACCTCCAAAAGGCCAGGGACTAGAGACTAGAACCAAGGTTTTGTATATCGAAAATATGAGAGGTATTACCCTTAATATGGATTTAAGGACATGATATAATATAAAAAACATTGATCAACTCTATAGCATAAATGAAAGATAAACCATTTCAATACATTAATGTAATTTCCTTCCAAACTAATAAAACGTGTATAATAAAAAAACAGTGTTGTAGTAAACATGATCATAGGTAACTATAATAGATACAGATAACTCCTATAAGATATTAATTTCCATACTGATCTCAAATTTTCTACCATAGACTAGTAAAATAATTTGTATATAATTATGGTGAATATAACATGTATACTCAATAGGATCCTCCGGGAAAACCCTCCTAAAAATGAGAAAGATTCATTATAAAGATCATTGAATAATAAAATGAAACCAACTCATCCGATGAATAGGTAATTCTATATTACCATTCTCACAAGGAATCTCTAATTAAGTAACCCAAAAAATTATATAGTATGATATCAAAAGAAAATTATAGATGAAGGACACACCCCTTCCCCTACCCCAGTGATTGGTTACTCTCACACCGCTATGCCACATGTCATGTTATCATATCTCTTATAAGTAATTATTTAACTCATGAATATGTGTCCAAGGTTTCATCCTATTAAAATTTTCATCATCACACCATGAACCCCATGCAACACATTACATCTCACACCGCTATGCCACTTGTCATGTTATCATATCTCTTATAAGTAATTATTTAACTCATGAATATGTGTCCTAGGTTGCATCCTATTAAAATTTTCATCATCACACCATGAACCCCATGCAACACATTACATCTATATCCTCTATATATTAAGAAAGATATACTATATAATTAAACCATAGTCTATGTATCATGCACTACACCACAAACCATCACAACACGTACATGATACACTTATAACAACCACAGTAATTAATGATAGAATACATGTATATTCAATAACCTATAGCCATTGTATCTCACACAAACATGTGTAATAAAAACCAAGATCCATCATAACCCATGTGAGTCTATTCCATGCACTTTAATCCATCACAACCCAGGTATGCCTACACATAATACTATATCCAAAGAGATGGAAAGGGAAAATGAGAATTCATCTATTCATTCCCTCACCAACATGGATGTTGGAAAATCCCCCCCCCCAAACATTTCGATGTGGGATTCCCAAAAAACTCTGGTGGGGTAGCATATGAGATAATTGAACATAAAATATATCACACACAATCGACACTAATGGTAACTACCAAACCTTATACTCATTCATAAATATCATTACACAAAAATCATGATTTCCAATTCTAAGTTATAGATATATAAAATAAACACAAGAATCATGTTTCATATAAATTATTTATTTATCCATTAATCAATATTATTCCATTTTTATTTCCAATATTAACACTTTAATAATATATACTATGTTCCAAAGAAACTATAACTTATTTAAATATTTTAGAGAGTATTTATTAATTATTTATGTTCTCCAAGTGCCAACCCAATTATTTTATTCTTTCTATTGATCATTTAATAACATATTAGGGTACTCTAGGACTCATCCAATACTACCACAATAAATATAAAAATTTCATGCATGCATTAAAACTACATAAAAAAAGTTGGGAAAATAATTATTTATTTCTTGGAAATAAAAATATTTAAGAGCATTAGTGGGAATAAATTTATCAACATATAATACCTACTCTAAACTTTTCATGGCCACCTGATGTTATTCCAACACTATTTCTTAAAGTAAAATATATCTCACCGTTACTAGCATCATCAATCATTACAGCCCTTGGATCCCTACCTGTCGCATCCCTTCTTAATGGGGCCCATTCCTCGACTACCCCCAACCTACCTCCAATAGGATAGGGGCTAATGACTAAGGATGAGTTGGAATATCAGACACATGGGAGGTCTAATCCTAATATACATGTACACATGCACACATCTCTAAGCCCATACAATGCTGAAATATAAAAAAACTTATAACTATGCATGAGTACATCTAAAATCTGACCATCAATGTATGAAAACAAGTAATGGAAATAAAAAGGTCGAAATAAAATCCTACCATGAAGAAATTCAAAATTATTCCAACCAATAAAGTGGGGGAGGAATGCTGCCAAAAGTATCCACAAGTACACAACTCAGTCATTCCAACTCACTAAGCTCTGCCTAGTCCTAGTCCCCCTGGAAATCTTTCAAAATGGTTGATCTTTTATATAATACATGAAACATGAAGGAAAATACCATTTAGGATTGAGTATAATAATACCCATAAGGACACCCCAAAATCACTAAGCATATTACATCAAGGATAATTATGCGATCATGACAGGTATATGTCAATGAAATATAACAAGAACATTAAGATGTATTCAACACTGATACATGATCTCAAGTAAGGTCCCAACTATAACAAAAGACTAGGATTATTGCTTGAATGTTACATATAGAACTCTTCCAAGAGAACACACTCCATGAGACATATAGAACTAATGGATTCCGTATAAGATTTCATGCTCATCGTGTCTCACCATAAGAAGTACAGACATGAAGTTTGAATAAAATGATACACATATGGAGATCACACCCAAGGACATGGGTTATACAAAAACCCAATTTTAATTAACCCACTAAGTAGGGGATCAATTCCCATGTAGTCTTGTCTATGATGATACCAAGAACCCCACCTAGGGAAATGATGATTATAGAGGATCACACATCGGGCCCAATGAAGGGATTACAATAACTCTATCCAATCCTGAAGTTCCTCAAATGGGATCACTATCCTATACACTATATGTAATTTCATAACCCTCAGGGAAATAAATAAGGGAACATACACTAATGAAATTTATCCAAGATAAATAAGAAAAGTATTACAATCTATCTTTAAAGGAGTAAACTATGTGTACTGGTAGTACATGGTGTGTCCCTTTGGTACCGAGTCATACCCATGTATCTCGTCCTATGAATGTGTCCATGTCCGTGTCTAAGAACATAGTGTGTTAGAGCATGTGTTCTTCTGACTATGTCTAATTAAACAACTCTGCTAATGTACACTAGGCATAGTCATGTCTGTGTTTGAGTAGACGGTGTGTGTGAGCCTGTGTAATCCCCACCCTGTCTCTATACCCTTAATGTTAAACAATGAGTCACTAGGAAAGGATCACACAATATGTGACATGTTTCACATATTATATGGTACTTATATTCTCAAAGGAAACCCTATCATGGAAACCAGGGCCCTACATGACATGTATTCTCAGATTACACATTGTGTATATTGTGAGTTTTAATTTCCTATGGAACTATTTAAAGCATCATCGCCCACTCCTATGGCCTAAAATTCAGCCACAAATAATGCTAGAAAACATGGATATGGTCTATATGAGTCTCATTATCACTGTTTTCTACTGTATGGCCACCGAAATGCATGATAAAACGGTCATCATTGGTCCTTATTATCGTCTCATACCCTGTTCGAACCAAGATTATCAAATAGAACCCCAATCCATCATAACGGTCACCAAATTTCAATATCAATGTCAAAATAAACCAGTATCATTGATTTGGATCCGTTCCACTAAGATATTAATATGAAACAATTGGTTTTTCAATATTTTGGTCAACTAGCGATTAAACAAAACCTCGATGATGAGCATATGAAGAACAACATGAGAAAAACAAGAAACACGCAAATGAGGAACAAAATAAATCCATGTTTGGCATGGACTTGATCTATTTCTATTATATTGATTAATTAAGATCCATAATAAATAAAAACATTCTCCCAATAATCCCTGCAGAATAAACCTACACCCAGAATATGGTCAATCCATGAATCAATCTGTTGGTCGATTAATTTTTTTTCATCGTAGGATAATAAAATAGAGATAAATTCAAATAAAAAATGACCATCCTAGAGATGTATTGATCACTAATTAAGAACTATTTTGAGTCATTATCAACATTCAGATCGTTGAGTCTCATTTCACACTAATAAATGATCCTTGATTTGATGTTGTTTTATTTAGAAATATCCTCCAATTATCTCTCCAATGGATCTAGTGTGATGAAAATTTACCCATAATTTCATCATAAATTCATATTTTTAGGACAAAATAAGCCATTTAAAATTTAATTAAATAATTATTTTAATCAATTAATTTGTTTAGACATTCACCCATGATCATGCATAACCCGAGTGTCTGATGCACTCCATGGTTATGTCTTTACTTGGATAAAACCCATTCCCTTTAGTCAATAGAGGTTTTATATTTCTGATTTGAACTCTATTTAGAATATATTCTACTTTTTTAGGAAGACTATGCATGTGTGATATTTAAAATATTTCATATATTTCAAATATTAATTTCGGACACATTGGGTCTCAGAATATCACTCTGTATCTGCTCCAAGATCCAATAATAATCTATTTAATATTCTAAAGAAATACATAGAAATAATATGAGTCTTTACATTCTCTCCACCTTCATATTTATGTCCTTAAATGAAAAACAAAGACGATACCCAAACAGATGTGTATACTAAGAACGCATCTGGGTCTTCCACTGACAAGTGCTCTCCAAAAGATTATTTTTCTTCCACCAAACTCAAACTAGGTGAATAGATCACCCATGAGGGATACTTTCGTATTGATCTTGGATCTCTACTGTATACTCAACAAAGGTATATCCATCCTTGATGTCCATATCTCCCCAGTCTATAACATGTGATAGGTCATTCACATACCTCATCAGCTGTGACACATTGAAGATTTCATGTACCCAGTATAAGTATGGTGGTAGAACTAAGTAGTATTCCACCTCACCAAATATATATAGTATCTAAAAATGGATAATGGAGACAAATTTCCACATCATCTAAATATTTGTAGTCCACTTCGAGGTGAGACCCTAATGAACATATGGTATCCCTCCTTTAACCCCAAAGTCCTTCATAATCTATACTCATAAGACTTATGATGGATGTATAGAGTCATCATATTCTCCCAGATGATCATCACCTTCTCTATAATGTCACTCATCATCTATGGTCCCATTGGTGTAGTATATCCATTGTTGATCCAGTATTGTGGTGACATATATGGTATCTGATACAAGGCCTCGAATGGTGTCATACCAATGGTGGAATGGTAGCTATTTTTGTATGAAGACTCTGAAAATTTTATTTGTTCCTCCCAACTATGGAAAAATTCTCACCTTAAATCCCATAGCATGTCCTCTGAGACCTGAATGTTCCCCCCAATCTGGACATCAATCTAGGGGTGAAATGTTGTCCTCAAACAAAACTAGGTCCCAAAGGCCTCATGAAATCCTATCCATAATTGTGATGTGAATATATAATCATTATATTAAAATATAATTGATATAACTCCAAGGATTTAGACTATATCTTATACATATAATTGTCCCCAAAAAAAATTAAACTCTACCCTCGAATGGATATAATGTGAGATAACATGGTGAGTCAGTCTATGATCACCGAGATGGAATCATGTCCCTTAGATGTATAAGGTAACCCCGTAATAAATTCCATGGATATCCCATACCACTTCCACTCATGCACCTCAATGGGTTGATATAAACTTATTGGAAAGAGGTGTTCACCCTTCACTTTCTCACATGTAATCCATCGTTAGAAAAACATTACAACTCTTTTCCCTGTCTTAGACAACCAAAACTACCACCTATGGTCCTAGTGCATATTTCCCACCACAAGATGTACTAAAAATGGTGAAGCATGAAACTATATCAGCACATAATATATCATAAAAATTGGTACCATATTTAATCCTATTAAAATAATGATATGCTCCCGACCCCCAAAAAAATCCCACAGGAGCATGTCTAATGGATATTTTAGTACATAGGGTCTTGTAGTAAATATCCCAACTTATGCCTCACTAACTATCTATAAAATAAAAGGAATAACAAATATCATCTAGAGTTAAACTAATACATAGCCATCCATATAGGATGACTACGCATAGTCTAACTACTCAGACACCTCACTAAGAAACTGTGAACAAGATGTCTAGTAGAGGGAATATGTTACTACATTCCCATTCGAGCAGTATATACAATATCAAAGTCATATTCCTGGATAAAATATCATCATCTCATATATATCAAGTTATGATATAAGATATACTTTAGATTCTTGTCATTAGAATAGATAATAAACCACTTTCCCAACAGTTTGTGTCGCCACATCTTCATTGGAAAGACTACCACTCCTAACTCAATATCATTGGTCATATAGCTCTGCTCATGTGGTCTCAACTAGCATAAACCATAGGCAATAATTTTCTACCTATTCTTAAAAAAATCTAATACCCATCCCTAATTTATCATAGAAAACAATATAATATACACCCACCCTCAGAAATATCTATATGGAATCTATCATTAATATTATCCCCAACTCATAAAAATCATTCTAGAACCTCTCTATCCATATGAATGGATTCCCATTTTAGGTCAAAAATTTCAAGGGATATGATATCCTAGAAAAATTAGAAATGAATATATGATATTAGTTAACAAACCTAAGGAATCTTCTCACCTCTATAACACTCTTGGGTGGATCTTAAGATAACACAGCCTCAACCTTTGAAGGGCCCACTACTACACCATATACTGGGATAACATATCATAGGAAGAGGAAATACTAAATAAATAATTTCCACATCAAGAACTTACCGTAATGATTTTTATCTTAGAGTATATCCAGAACCATCCTCAGGTTTCTAGGGTTCTCCTCCTAGAACACTAAGCACACTAGGATATCATCAATGAAGACTACCACAAGCTAGTCTAGGAAAGGCTAGGAGACCCAATTCATGAGTCATATGAACACTTCTAGGGAATTCATCACTCTAAATATCATCACCAAGTACCTATAGTGACTATAAAAAATCACCAATCCATCTTTGGTATATCCTCATCCCATACTCACAACTAGTGATTGGCTGATCTGAGGTCAATCATTGATAACAAACTTCCCCCTATGAACTAATTGAAGAGGTCATCGATACTTAGTAGTGGAAAATTTTTCTTTATGGTTACCTAGTTGTGGAGATGGTAATAGACACATAACCAAAACCCCCCATCCACATTATTGGCAAAAAAAACTAGGGTTTTCTATTGTGGAACAATGTGTTTGAAAAATACCTTTCTCTGTAAGGCCTCCTACAACACCCTCATCTTGAGAAACTCTGTGGGAGACTTTTGATATGATGTTGAAAATATCATGGTCATCCTATAGTGTAGTTCAATATAGAATTATATCACCCGCTGGTGAGTTAATCAAAGCACATTATCAAGAAAGCCATCATCGTATTTTTCCACCACGATAGGTAATTGAAAAATCATAGAATCCAATGCACCAAGGGTCATTTGATCCAACTGATGAGTTATTGGTTGCAGCCTCCTATGGATGAGTCCATCCTACTATACCTAGGTTTTATTTCTACCCAAAAAGTAAAACTTCATCCCATTACAATGGAAACACCACATCCTCATCTAGATATAGTCTATTTGGGCATGAAATTTTGATAGAAATTCCATACCTAAGATGAAATCATATAGCCCCATTTCAACTATAAAGATAACCCAAAATAAATTCTCACCTCCAAGAGTAAGGCTACACCATCGAAAGAAGTGTGTGATTGCTAATTCGCCTTCAGTAAGATTCTCCAAGTGTAAGGGTCAAGCCTGGGGATCAACCTGAATCTCTATGTCTCGAACTAGATAAGTGGTGATACGGGAATGAATCGCACAATTGTATATTATTAAAATAGATAAGGTAAAAAAGACATAGATTATACCTTGTATCATTACTAGATCCTCTGGATCATAAGCCTCAACCTCTTACAGCTTCCCTCACCCCTAACAACTAGCTCCCTGAGCCTGAAGGGGGCCTCCTGGGGTGGTGTCCATAACATGTCAGAATGTATATCACCTCCATCTACCCTCCCAAATCCTCTACCATTTACAATACGATATAGACCTTCCTTATCCCACCACTACCTCTATCTAGGTTTCCCATCCACAAGTTCTATATCATCTGCATGATGGGTCAGACATTTTCATGCAAGATGTCCCCAACAGTCACAACTGTAACACTACCTCTCTCTAGGATAACTAGATACATCATGTGAGACCTAAACCATAGAACCATTGTCTTGGGATAACCTCCTAAAATATCTCTCATCGTTGGCTACATATATTTGGCATTGCCTACCTGTTGTCAATGTATCAACTCCCATGTGCCCACTAACAACACTAATTGTCTGCACCCGCTAATCTAAGAAACTCTCTACTACCAAAGAATACTCTTGAACCCCTACATAGGTAGGAATGTATAGATATTTCACACTATCTTCTATGTATCTATGTAATCTCACTCAATGGTCTGATCCTGAAAAAAATAATCATATACCATATCCATCGAGTATTGAGAGAGGTTATTTAACTTTGATGAATACTCATCCATAGTTGTACTGCCTAGATAAAGATGTATAAGCTTATTTGTGAACATATACCTCAAAGTAGATAGAGATAATTACTCAAAAAAAGGTACTCAAAATATAACTATGTGAGCATCACCTAATCTTACGAATAGATCACTAAGACCCACCATCATCCTGTATATCTGTGAAGAAGGTTTGCAACCAGGACCACTATCTGATCCACAGGTGTCTTGAAAATATAGTTGAATCTCTTAGTAACTCAACCCATTCCTATTCATTTTGTGGGTTAGGTGGTCCCTATAAAATGAGTGGTTGATTTATCTAAAACTCATGAAGCACAATCATCATGCACACATCATCCACTGGTACTACTAATACCATATGTTTCTCGATAGATGGTGGTAATAATATTGCACCACCTAGAGGTAACACCACCTGAACAGGTCCTTGTATCGAAGACTCATCACTAAGAGGATCATCTTCATGATCTTGATTTAGAATCTTAGAATCAAAAAATAATGGTGGAATCTTAAAATAGACAAGATTTACCAAGTTCAGTGAGTATATCTAGATAGATGATCAGATTCAACAAGTAGATTATCATATTCATGGTGTATGGATACATCGGTCGCCACACCAACACCAATGTCCCCAGCCTGAAATACAAACTCAAAAAAAATAACACTATTTCCCTCTACCAATCTCAAAAACTCTTGTCCTATGGTAAAACTAACTAACTATAATAATAATCTATCATCACCCATCCCAATGTACACCATGACAAAACTACCCCAAGCCCACCACTAATAGGCCAGGCACTAGCGACTAGCGCCAAGTAGGAATATCACACACATGGGAGGCCTTATCCCTATATACCGGTGCACATGTAAACATCTCCAATCCCATAAATTGATGAAGTGTAAAAAACTGATAACCATTCATGAATACATATAAAATCTCACCATCAGAGTATATAGAGAAGTACCAGAATGAAAAAGGACCAAATAAAACCCCACTGTAAATAAACTAAAAATGATTCCAACCTATAAATTGGTTGAGTAATATTGTCAAAAATAATTTCAAGAACACACCTAAGTCTTTCTGAATCACTGTTCTCTACATAGTCCAGGTCCCTCTAGGACTCCATAAAAAATGTTCAATCCTCTGGATAAGACATGACCCATGTAGAAAAATACCATGCATAGTTTAGTATAACTATACCTAGTAGGACACCTTGAAATCACTAATCATAAGACATCATGAATAATAGTCATCTCAAAATAGGCATATATCAACACCATATAACAATGACATAAAGATGTACTCAAAAAACCCACAAAGTCTCAGTTAATGTCACAACCGTAATGCTAACCTGTGATTCTTTTTAAAAGGTTCCACATATCACTCATCTTAGAGAATACACTCCATTAGACAAAGATCGCTAATGGAATCCATATGATATTTCATTCTCATTGGGTATCACCATAATAAGAACACACTATAAGTCTAAAGTGAAGGATACATGGATAGGGATCACACCCAAGGCCATGGGGTATACCAAAAACTCAATCTAGATTAAACCCTATATAGATGATCAATTCATATGTAGTGTTGGTCATGATGATACCAAAAACCCCAGCTAGGGAAGTGATGATGATAGAAGATCTCACTGTGGGCCTCATGAAGGGATTCCAACAACACTATCCAAACATGAAGTTCCTCAAATGGGATCACCATCCTATACATTGGAAGTGGTTAAATAACCCTTAGGGAATAGAAATAGGTTACATACCCTAATAAAACGTTTCCAAGATGAAGAGGGAAATGGATACAAGCCACCTTTGAAGGATTAAATGGCATATACTGGTAGTACATGGTGTGTCCCTTCAGCACTGGGTCCTACCCATGTATCTTGGACCATGCCCGTGTTTGTTTCCATGTTTGATTACATGGTGTGTCTGGGCCTATGTACTCCTAACCATGTCTAAGTACATGTGTATTCACTTGTACAACTGGTCTATCCATATCTGTGTACGAGTACAATGCGTTTTTATGCCCATATACTCCTGACCGTGTTTGTGTACCCTTTGAGGTACATGTTGAGCCACCAGGTGAGGGTCACATTCCATGTGGCATGTGTCACATGTCATGTGATACATATCTCCTCCATGGAAACCCTAATGCCATAGTTAGGCCGCACATGGATACTATTCCAATACTACATGATGTGTATATCATGAGTTTTCAGATCCTATAAAACTATTTCACAATTCATCACTGGCTCCTCCATTCTCCAATACATCCATGAATCATGCCATAAAACATGGATCTTGTCCCGTCAAGTCTCATTATCAATATTTTCCTGAGTCCGACAACTAAAACGCATGGGAAATGGTTATAATTGGTCCTCATTTTAGTTACGCGCCCTTCTCAAAATAGGAGTCTCAAATCCTTACCCAATCTATCATCCCCATCATCACAACTTGATATAATCATCGATCTGAAGCCATATTTGTGATATCAATTTGATTTCTCAGTATCTTTGTTGAGTCATCGGTCAAATGAATCACCGGTGATCAGGGCATGAATAATGGTGGGATAAAAACAAGAAATATAAATAGGTGTAATAAACAATGGATGTGTTTGATTTTTCATCGATCTTTTTCATTAGAATGATGAATGATGATCCATAATAAATTATCTATTTCTCCCAATAATCCTCGCAGAATGAACTCACACCCACAATACGAACAAATTATGAATCAATATATTGGTTGACTTATATTCATTCATCATAGTATAATAAAATGGGGATAAATACAAATAAAATAGTATCCCACCTCAATAAATATTGATCTTGGATGAATGAAAAGCATATGTCATTATCCTTGTCAATATCCTCAAGTCTCATCACACATCGATCGATGATCCATTATCCAAAGTCGTTTCCTAAGAAATATCTTCCAATGTTCTCTCCAATGGCTCTAGGGTTATATGGATAGCTCTAAAATTTTCTCTTATAAATATATTTATAGTCAAAAAAGGTCATGGGAAATTTAATTAAATAAATTATTTTCATCGATTAATTTATTTAAACAATTCCCTAAAACCGCTCTGAACATGATAATTTGACGCGCTCTAAGTTTATGTCACACCTATGGTAAAAACCATGAACTAAACTCAACAGAGGCCTCATAATTCTAATCTAATCCTCTATTAATAACATATTCTATTTTTTTAGAATACTTCACAAGTGTTATATTTAATCTATTTAATTTATTTTAAAAACTAATTTCAGGAACACCTGGCCTCAGAACTCATGCCATCTTGGCTCCTAGCTGTAAAGAATAATCCATTTAATATTAAAAATAAAAACATAAAGACCATAATCATTACACATCACACTTCCCATCATATAACCACTCATAAATATAGCCTCACCCTCCCACACATTTCTTATAAAATCATTATAACAATTTATGTTTTTCAATCAAAAATCAAGGCTCATAATTTATAGAGCATAAATAAATTTTAAAAGAATTTTATATATCAAAATCTAAAATGGAATTATGGTCATAAAATTGTGCCATACAACTCTATAAAAATCAAGAATGGGAGTTTTTTCTCCAAATGATAATTATTTAACAAAAAAAACACATTTTAATTATATTTAAATAAACTCATTTATTATGTATAGTTTTTCCACATCAAGAGACCTCTAGAAATTAGCTCGTAGTAGAAAAAACAAGTAACGTACTTTAAGAATAAATTCCATATTTAGGAAATTCCAAGAAGATCATTAATTATTATTCTCCAACCTCTTATATTTAGATTATAACAATATCTAGCTTTACGTTGTTTATCTATTTCAACAAATTACCATACCAAAAAATGTCAAAGAAGATATAACCATCTTAAATAAAAAAAGTGGGAATTAAAAATATTGGAAATAAAAATATAAGAATAATAAATTTACCAGTTATCTAATCCCTAACATGAAATTTTAATTAAAATTTTGATAAATATCCCATTTCAAGTGATAAATTCCCAAATTTTTTTATAATTATTATCTTAAACAAATAAATTGATAAGAATAAAATAAAAGAACATATAATTTCCAATATTTGGTTGAATATCATTTGTTCTACATAAAATGATTTATTTTATCTTTATTAGATAATTACATAATAATATATTTACTATTCAAAATGTGACTATCTAGTTTATCTCTTTCTTGTATAACTTCCATACTATTAGTCATTATAAACCACCCATGTTACAATCTCAAAATAAAAAAGACTAACAACAAAATTCAATTTCAAAATAAAATATTAAATATTATCTGAACATCATTTCATTATCAATTTTCTAGAGTTATAAATATTTACTCTATATAAACAATAATTATTCCTCCATAAATTCTTTGATTTCATTTCAAGAATTAATTGAAATAATCATTTCACAAGACAATAATTTTTATCTCTCCTCAAATAATCTATAGAGGATAAAAATAATATTTATCAGTCTTCATGTGATTATTATTTTATTTCAATTAATGAAATATTGAAGTTAAAAATATCAATAGAATTCTATAAATTTTATTTTCATCATCTTCATATTCTTTTAAATTTTCTATATTATTCCATTTATTGTAATATTTTTTATTTACATGCAATAATAATTTATTCTTGTTTATTTATATTTCCAAATATTGAAACAAGAATATGACATCAAATGAAAATTTCTTATTATTATCTTGTTTAAGCATTACCTCATCTATATAAACATGGAAACTAAGACATTATCTATTTACACTTTCAAATAATAAAATAAAATTCACAGATCACCATCCATTAAAAGAGTACCCACAAGAATAAATCAATAAAAACAATGGATGGAGAAATTAAAATCATTCTAGAAATATGAATAAGGAATGAAAACTAGTTTGGGATGGATTGAAATGTTTAATGAGTTAAATTAAATAACCCAAACTTCATGAATAACTAAAGAAATAAAAATAATAAATATTACCTAATTTTTAAAAATAATAAATACATGTCTCTTGATGTATCCCATAAAACTGAAGAGAACTTTTCATATTATTCTCTTTTAAATCAAGATTCCAATTAATTTCTTCACACTTACATTTTAAAAATCCTAAATTTTAGGCAAGTCAATGATATATTCATCTTTATCAATTATTTTTATAATATGTGATTTTAAATTTACATATTTTCACAAATAAATTTAGATTTAATAGGCAAGGAAATATATTTTTTCTTAGAAAAAGGGTTACCTACATGTGACTGTTAGGTTCTACAAAAGGGTAAATTGATTTCGAATTTATAGAACATCATTAATGATAATCTATACATGAAGAGTGTAATTTATAAAAGTGTTTAATCATTTAACCTTATGTAGTGAATTACCCTCGTGTAGTTTTGGCTTTACCTTAATATAATTCTACGCTTCTATGAAATATCCACAAGTGAAGGAGAATCCACCATCATACAATAATTGGAAAATCATATTTATCCTTAATGATATTCAATAACTACCCATCATGTATGGAAAACTAATATTTTGAAAATAACTTTAAACCCATAATTGGAATATAATATTTATCATTATTTTTTTTTTGCTTTTATTTGGTCAAATAAAGATTGCATCATTTTTGTTCCATATGTCAAGAGATTGTGTAAATTGATCTATACAAATTCAATCCAGGGTATCTGTTTCACTTGAAATAATATTCTAGACTCATTGTTCAGCAAAATTGAATTAATTATCATATATATAAAAAATATTTTCTAATTTAAATATGAAATGATATTCCAAATATTAGTTTTCATTAAATTTATAATTTCATTATAATATTTTTTAATTAATAACAATTTAAAATTTATGATATTTAAACAATAAAGAATTATCCATAATATTGAATTGATTTTAAAACATACCATATTTAGTTTCCTTTAGAGATATTTCCTTACCACTGTATAATTTTTTTTAATAATTTACTTTGTATAATAAAAATTATATTCATACAATTTTTTATCTTCCAATAATAAATATTTACAAATATTATTGTTTGTATAACATTCCATTTTAATTTCCAAAAAATTTAATATTATTTAATAATTATAAAATTCTATATTCTATATTTATATATTAAATAATATTTGTAAACATAAATTCACTTAAAATTAAAATATATATTTATTATCTTTTAATTAAATTCTTTTCCTACAAAATAATTTTTTATGTTACCTATAGAAAATTAAGTAAGTTGATTTATCTGAAAAGAAATAACAAAGTCAATTATGTGATTATAATTTGATATAAAAAATAATAACATTGTTCATGTGTGAGTTATTCATAGAGGGTGTGGATTTTATTCTTTTATTTTTTTATCAAATAAAACAATTAGGAAGATATTATTAGCTCTAATTTCTAGAAATTTCATATGATGAGATATATATATTTTAAATTTTTTATAGTTTATATATTACATTGTTATTATTGATCAAATTATATTTTATAATATATAAATTATTCACATTATCTATAAGTATATTCATAATTTTATTTGGTGATCCGTTAACATTTTATAAGTTTTCACATGATGTTATTGTTTAATATTTTCAAAACAAAAAAATATTACTGGAAATTATTCATTTCAATTATCTAAATTATATAATCCATTGAAATTAGTTGACAAATTATTGTATGAAGGATGAAAAAGTAGTAAATTAAAATTATTTTTGAAATTTATAGTCAACAGATAATAATATATAATGTCTAATAGTTTTTTTAATCATGTAAGTTTTCTTGGTTAAATCCTTGGTTATAACCATAATACACTATGAAAGAACATTGATGCTAATATGAATCACTTAAATTATTTATGTATTTGAAGAAAACAATATAAATTCATGTTAAAATGATTATATTATATATTATAGTGATTATTAATTTTATGTTAATTATCTAATATGTGGGAAAATTAGATATGAAGAAATTAAATATAAAAAACAATATGTTTAGTTAAAAAAATATATACTTTCCAATTATATATGTCTTCAATATTTTTTTATTTCTCATATAACATAATCAATTATGACATGATGTTAATTCAATATTTCATTAAATTTTATGTTAAACATTCTATGAACTGGTGACACAAAGGAAACATTTGAATGATGCGTCTATATTATTCCTTGAAACTATGTTATATTTTTGTGGATTTTTAAAAGTACGGTTTTTTTCCTTTGGTGTTTTTCATTGTTAGTATTGTTTTTCTACTTTAATAAATCTATAAATCTTACTTCTATGAATTTTAATGAGTGAAAAATATTCATATCTAATATTATTAAATCTATGTAATGTGAAAAATAAAACTGATGTTTACTTAATGACACCGATTGGTGTCTTCAAATTATTATTCTATGATGGGGAAAAATATAGGTTATAGTTTCATAATAGAATTATGCATTAATTTTAGATATATTATAAACAATTTATATCTTTCGATAATATACCATATTATTTTGTTATAGTTTTAAAGGTAATAAATCATTTATATACTATGTGGGTGATAATATATCTTACATGTAAGTTAATGAAAGAAAAATATGCTCTTTTAGAAATCAACAATAGTTTCATTCCATCGATTTTTGATTTAATTGAAATAGAAATTATTTTACAATGTGTAAAATTAAATCATAGGGGAATAACTCAAGGGTCTCAAGAAATAAATTTAAATAGTTACATGATATTATTTGTTTGGGTTAAATACAAAACAATAAAAAATATTTGGTTTTGGTAGAATCCTAATTTGATAAAGAAAAGTACCATTGATGATTTACAACACATATGTGATTTTATAGGACAACATATAATTATTTAATTAATATTAAGTAAAACTATATTGATTACATATTTTATATCATATTAGACAAACCAAGAAGGATGAATAATATGATCAAGGATTTATTTGGATATTGGTGAAATTTTTAAGTGCTTTTTGTATGGAGGAATGTAAAGTTAGAACTGAAAATATAGAGGTAAATAAATGTGAAAAAATAATTCCCATAAAAATAGATTCTATATATATAATAATTATATTAAAGGGTCACTAAAGGATCACAAAAATTTTAGTGATGAGAGATATAGATTGGTTGAAAATGGTATATGGGAACATAAGATTTTTACAAGGTTTATTAACTATTTTTGTAAAATTAATATATCCTTAGTGATTAGTTGTTATGATATTTATTGAAAAATGTTATTTTATTTGTAAAAAATAATATAAAATGGGTTAGAAAGGTGGTCATTGAATCTTATATGTATTAAATGGGCTATAAAATAAAATAAAGATAATAGTACAATTCCAAAAACCTTTAAGTATATTCTCTAATCCTATTAAGGTGCCTCTAATAAATGGATATTATGCATAACTTTTTATTTTAATCAAATGATATATTAAAATATTTAGAATTATCCCAATAACATGTGGGTAACTATCTCTAAATTTCATCATGATTCTTTATAGTAGACATCTAATATTTAAAATTCCTTATAAAAAATGATATAAAAAATGTGTATTGTGTCTTAATATAATCTAAAAACCCTAGAAATATGTTTTATCATGAAAAAGAATTATGTAATGACTCTTAAATTTAAAGTCCTGCATAGATAAAAAAACCTTCATAATTTGGGTGTAGTGTCATACTTTAGTTCCATAAGCTTTGTTGTAGGATATTGTGGCATTGATTTATCTAGTATTACCCATATTCTTAACCATATCATCTACATTAAATAATTCAAATCATATAATAAGATTATGAAATGTCACTTTCCAATATAAATACAAAAATACCACATATATTAAACTTTAAAACATCAAGAGTAGATCATATTGAAACTAGTATGTATTGCATTATGATTTTAATATATATAACGTTTTCTCCATCTAAAAGATCATTGATGTGTAATGGTATCTCTATCACAACATGATTTAAAAAATAAATAATTCTTAGTCCATTTGAATCTTTTTTGAAACCATTAAATCTATGACTAATCTATTTTCATGTTGATGAATTTTTCTAAATGGAATAACATCATAGATAATTAATCACTAACTCAACAAACGGGTTATTTAGTGTTCTCAATGTAAGAGTTATCAGGGAACCAAATTTTAATATATATTAACAATTGAAAGAATACTCTAATAATCATTTTATAAAATAATACTATATTTATTTTGATGTAATTTTGATCTTATCAACTCCTCTATTATCAACTCACCTCCTAAGGTCTCTTTAATCACTACATTTGAATTTGATATATATATTATTTGAGCTCCAATATGAATTACACTAACCTACCAGTCCTCATTCCTCCCCAATAAATGAAACTATAAACCATTTCTCCCCTTTTTTTATCTCTCTATGTAACCAATAATTCTCCTAATATTTTAAGAGAAAACCCAATATATTCTCCCTGGAATTCAAAAAATTCAAGTGAATTAATAAAAGAAAATGAAAATATAAACACATCTGTAATTTAAGAGGGAATACACTCCCAACAACAGTTTTATGTTTTGCATTGAGTCCTTTATAAAGGGATTTATCAATCAATCTATAAATATTTCATTAAATGAATTACTCAAATTTTAGCTCATCATAACATAAATTTTCTTTGATAATGTGATATTTGATATCCAAATATTTCAACCGTAAATATTAAAACATATAATTTTACAAGTTCATTATGCATTACTTATCAAAAAAGATCATAAATGGAAATGTGAATTTTATAATCATGTATTAATTTTATATATATATCTAAATCACATGGTTTTTTTCAAATTATTTTTCAATGTACATAGTTTCAGTTATGTTGTGTTTAAAATATTTTTACTTTATAGAGTTATAAGAAAAATATCTTCCTCGGATAAACAATATTCCTCTAGATGTATGATTTAAGTATATAAATCACTATACTAATTAGTATATGGAAAATAATAAATCTATAACTATTTTCTTATTATATATCATTGTATAACCACTCATTTTATTTTCATAACACATAATCAGATTCATTGGTATATGATTAAACTTCTTAATATTAATTTGGGATTATGCAAAAAATTAAAATAATTTATATGATATGTATTATTAAATCTATCTAGTAGAGTAAAAATATATCAAATTCTTTTAATCTATACTCCATACTTATTAAACCTTGGAAAATATTGTCCTTATGCAAATAGGATATGATACTTATCTGGAATTATCCATCACAAATAATTTTATCAAAATATGTGAATTTTTTTTAAATAAATGATATATGAAATATAAATTATTCTCCAATTTTAATCCAAATGTAATACTCATTTAATGGATTATAAATATTTTTAATTCATTCTTTAATAGGTAACTGAAGTCCCTATAAGTTCACACTTAGATTATTAAAAAAATGTTATTAACATACACTATCAAAATGAGCGAGGTAGTGTTATTTTATTATACATATTAATAATTTTACAACTTTTTCAATATAATTTAATTCATTAGTCTATATGAAAATATTGGAATGATCACTATTAAGAAAAATTCAAAATAGTTTTTTAATGTAAACCTCTTCATTAAGACTCTCATTCAAGAATTCATGCATAAAAAATAATTTGGAAACCATGATGTTTCTTTTATTTGAAAACACATAAAAAATATTATATTTTCAAGACTTAAGGATAGAAAAAAATACCATCTGATATAATACCCTCAATTGAAGAATACTGCTTGAAAAGAAGATAAGAACTTTTTTTTGTTACATATCTATTCTCATTGAGTTTATTCTTAGAAAACCATTTTAAACTAATTATATTTTTCTTCAAGGGATAGGACACTAATTCAAATATTTTATTCTTTTTAATTTTATTTTATTCTTTTTACAATGTAGAAATCCTTTCCTTGTGTTTAAAATACTCTAAATTTTTTTTAACATTTTAATTCTTGATTGTGTAATTGTAATCCTTAAAGTTGCCCTGATTTTGTTCACCATTATGGCTACTGATGAAAAATTTTCTATTTTCTATTTTATTAAAAACTATTTATAATTTTAATTCTATATATTTTAGGCCTTCTTCATCACTTGAAACAATTAAATTATCCTTCATATTTTGGATATTTTTATATAATATGAACCACATGGCTTATCACTTTTCCCTAGAACCTCCATAAACTAATCATTGAATAAAAAACATGATTATAATGATAAATAATGTTTTTTTTAAAAACCATCAAATATATTATTTATCACATAAACATTATATTGATAACATATATAGAATTTTCCTTCAAGTTTATAAGTAAGAAATATAACTTTATCAAATCATTTATTTTATCATCAATATATATTCCTTCGATCTGGACCAAAAAAGGGATGTTGAACACCTTTAGAAATTTAATATTTTTCTTATTTAAAAAATATATCTCATAATTAATATTAACTATATTTGTTAAAAGAAATAACAAATTAAAAATATGCCTAATATTTTTTTCAAAGTTTATATTCATCACTATATTCTTGAATTATACTAAATTTATATATATATACTTAAAAACATATATTAATTTATTCAAACCCATTATAAAATGAAAAACATTAAACAACATACCCGAATTTATTTTCAAAAACGCAATGATCTATTTTGAACTTTTCATGATTTTATTATTTACTCTACAAGGATTAAACTTAAATAATCAAGTAAAATAATTAATAATAATAATGAAATGATTATATCCATTACTTGAAATCATACTTATCTGATCACATGCATTAGAGTGTATTAGTTCATATGTCTTCCATATTTTTATTTCTGCTGGATTCTTACTTTTGTTTACAATATTTTCTTTATAACACATGTCCCAAGAGGTACTTCTCATCATTTAAGGATTTATTATATTTATAAAAACATCATACTTGATGATTCAACACATTTTTTAATAGACTAAATTATTAACTCATTAGTGTAACAACAAATTCTATTACTTCACGCATATTCAAAATTTATTTTTATAATTGTTGATTAGAAATAAATTTTCACTCGACTAATTCATTTTATTGATTACTATTTTTCTCTAAACCATTAAATAAAACATCAATTATTTTATAAAAAAAATTATTCCCCTTGAAACTATGTTGAGATACCTTATGTATACTTTGTCTCAACACATCAATAATGATATCATAAATTAAATCAATATTATTTTTAGTAATTTCTATGCTTTTAAAGCCTTTTAAATTTAAAGAACAATTGTCTATGATATTAGGTTTTACACATTTTGATGATTAGTATCCATACTCTATAACTATTTAATAATAACGATTAACATTCTTCTTATATGATTTTTATTTACACCTAACAATTGACTAAATATATAAAACTAATGTCAAGTATTACATTATTGATCAAACCTACAATAATATTCCTCATGTGAATTAATTAAAATTGTAAAATTCACATTCTTTGTATTTTTTTGAGTTAGTTTCTTATTTATATTTTCATGTTTTTTCAATGTTGAATCAAGAATACTATTATACTAATAGAAATATATATTTTCAAAAAATTATGCATTGTGTCTAAAAACATCACAACACTAACATATTCTTTCAAGTTTAATCCTCATTGATAGTCATAAATTTGGTTCTCTTATATCATATTGTCACTTTTTCATTGGTTATGGACTTTACTAACTTATTAATTCTTTCATGACTTATTAATATTTTTATCAATTTTTATTTTTCCTTGATTTTTTTCAACATATATATCGTCTTCCATAAATAATATTTTTTTCATTGTTAGCAATATCACTTAATGTAACAATGTGTATATCTCAATTTTATGTGAAACTATTATATAATTTCATCTCCTTTCCTTACATCCATT
Organism: Viscum album; assembly: GCA_963277665.1. Classification (NCBI taxonomy): domain Eukaryota; kingdom Viridiplantae; phylum Streptophyta; class Magnoliopsida; order Santalales; family Viscaceae; genus Viscum; species Viscum album. The sequence continues at coordinate 530,594,557 of OY728150.1, forward strand.
AAATTATTTGATAAATGTTTTATCCAAAGTGAGTGTTATATACTTTTTAGGATAGTATTAATATTTTTCTAGTAATTAAAAACATTCACTGATGATTTAAATGATTATCTAATTTTATTAACCAAATTTTCAAATTAAAGATAAAATGTTTTAAAATATTTATCAGTGTTAGTCAAAATTTCTATAAGAGTATCAACATTCTATTATATTTAAACTAGATTCAGTATTTTAATGTTAAGCATATTATCATATTTAATAAGAATAATAGTTATATCACTAATATTTCTATAGATATAAAATTTTTTCAGTATTCACCTTGTAATTAAATTTTTTAATAATATTACATTATATGGTAACCACTCATTAAATTTTTTCACCTTAATACATGCCATGAAATTTATTTTAAGTTGTAATTTATTCATTCTTTCCACTTCATCATCATCATCATTATTTCTTTCTTATTTACTAGATGAGTTATTCATGTATTTTAAATGTTTAATGAATTCTGGGGAACCATCAATATTAGATTCACTATATTTCTCTAAAATTGAATAAATAAATGATTAAATTTAATACATTTTATTTAAATCTCTATTTTAATGTAATTATAAATTCCCTTTAATTTGGTGAATCTTATTTCTTTAGTACCTCATTCTCCCTTCTTAATAAATTTTTTGATCAATTATTTCATTAGAATCATCTTCATCTTGATTTTTCTCAGGGAATTATTCTAAAAAATATATAATCATTCCATGATTAAACTATATGAATGAATTCATACTAATAATTTCGTCTTTGAAATAATTTAGAGAAAAATAATCTAAATTTATTGAATTTCATTCCATCAACATTGGATAATGTTTAATCTTCATAGTACCTCTTTAATTTATAATTATTTGACTCATTTATGAATTTATGAGTGTTTTGATTCTTATATTTTTTTCTATTAATAAATTAATGAAATTTTATCATTAAATAGGTATAAAAGTATTATCAATTTTGTTAATTGTTATCCCATCCAATTATTTATCATAATGGGAAAATATTTTGATATTATACTTAAACTATAGAAACCTTTTCAATTTATTCTTATTCGTTAAATAATCAAGAACCGCTATATCTCTCATAATATAGTTAAAATTATCATTCAAATGTATAATTAATATAAAAACATTTCTCCCCAATGATCTATATATCAAAAAATTGAGCTGAAAATGTTTAATATCTAGACTCTCCCACATTTTTCCTCTTTTATAGGCCCTATTAAGCTTCCTCTATACAACTTTCAATATTTTGGAACATAAAACTATTTAAAATTAATTATCCAAGAATTATGAGAGTAATAAATTACATTTTCTCTCATCCAAATCAAAATTATTTACATTTTTTATTTTTTAATTAACACAAAATTTTAAAATATAAACTTTATTCTCAATGATTCCATGTTTTTTAATTCTTATTGATAAAATATATATAATTATACTCTCTTTAAAAAAGTGCAATCCATTTCTATCAAATGTTTAAACACCTTTCTTAATGAAAAAATTAATATTATGCATATAAATTATTCAATCAAATGATATAAGAAATTGAGAAAATTTTCATATGATTGAAAATTATCTAGAACTAATACTCCATGGACAACTTAAGTTTGAATAAGGATATAAAATTATGAAATGATATTACTTGATGTTCTTAGAAAAAGATAAACCATGAGATATTAATAATAAATTATGTAGTGAAATAAAAAAGTGGGAAAAAGGAATTTTTTTATTTGGTTTAATTTGTATTGATATTTATAATATGTGTTGGATAAATCACAAAAATATCATTCCATACAATGTCTTTGGGTATATATAACTCTCACATTGGGATTTTTTGAGTAGATTCTTGAGAAAATTAATTTATTAATATTAATAGAGAATTCATGTTTTTTTACTATCAACATGATCATAGATGAGTTAGAAAATTATTGTAGATCATCCCAAAGAAATGAGATGAAACAATTATGAGGCAACATAAAGTATTTCATTATTCCCTGAAAAAACATGACCTGATGTATGTGTAGAAATATACAAGGAAATAATTTAGAAAAATTAATTGTTTCCTAGATCATAGTTCCATTCATGTTTGGATAATGACCATAATGAATATAGAGTATGATTTGGTAAATCTCAATTATATCATGGTCTTGGATAGTAAATACACATAAAAAGGGCCATCATGGCTCTAGAATAATGATGAGGGGATTTGTGGTTTCATCATGGAGAGTATTAAAAAAATTGGTAATTTGGATCTCATTGAGAGATGGATAATCCCTTTATTCCACACTTCGGTGGATAACTCTTGGGGTGTTATCTATTTAATACTAGATATGAGTAGAATTATGATTTGGTCACTTTTTTATAACATAATAAAATTTTGTGATATATTTGTATGAAGAAAATACATAAAAAATATAAAAATATAAGAATATATTTAGAAATATATTTTTGTTCAGCCTATAATTATTTAGGACACTCCATAGAGAAACCGACTATACAAGGATATTTTGATGTCGATTTATAAGTGATGTGTTTTCAATGAGAAAGTGAGATAAAACATAGATATATATGGACATATATTCTAGATATCATTATAGACATTATTTTTCTAGTATTTTGTAGGAGACTTAAGATGCGAACTTCCTACAACCTTAAAGGCACTTGAGGAGGATTAAAGAAGATTAATTTATATATTAATGATTGTTTTGATGATTATTATAATTATAGTTTAGGATCATATTTTTATTATTATTAATTTTCCTTATAAATAAAAAATAAAATAATAAGTGGGATTTAAACTATAAAACACAAAGTATATGTTATTAGAGAAACATATTGTGCAAACCTTATAAAACATTAATGTAATGTGCAAATTCCCACCAACTATATCACTTTATCAACTGGTTCGGTTCAGTTACATGATAAAAAGATTTTGTTGACCTTATAAATGTCTTATTATTTAAAATTATTCAATAAATATTTATCTTTTTTTCTTGGTTTTATTAATATCTCTAATATTTTTATGGATTGATAATAATTTATTTGGGAGTTATTGTTAGTAAAAACTAATTCCCCCCTCTTCTAAGTGGATGAGAATGTCTCACTAAAGCATTATAATGAGTATTAGAGTATGATTATATATTCAATTAGTTATATAACTATATTTTTCAGGTGTATATTCATTATAATAGTTTTAGATTTTTTGAATATACAAGTTATTTAAAATAGATTATACATTTCTATTAAGTTTATATACAGTGAAAGACTTAATGATAACAAATGAGTTTACATGTTTGATTGTAAAATGTTCCAGTTATGGAAAGTGGGGATGGTTTTATATCTCTTATATAATGTAATGTATTTTTATAACACCAATAAGACAATTAAACATATTCTTAATCATTGTTAAACAAATACATTACCTAACATGAATATTATTACATCTAGTGGGTATGAGTAACATCCATTACTTTTATCCCTCTTATATAAAGAGTTTATAAGAGTAATAGGTACAAAAAAATAAATGGAATTTATATAAAACTCCATAAAATCAATTTTGAATAAAAATTTAATAAGGATTCAAAATTATAAACTTTTTTTCTATAATTTAATGATATTTGAATAAGATAAAATGAAATAGTAGATTAGTAATTTTTTGGATATTTTTTTTTGAATGTGATACAAATATATAGATATGATCTAAAGATTTTCACATTTTTTGTGAAATTGAAGTACTAAAATCATAATTATATAGGATATACACTTGAATAATTTTATTTTTAAAAATATCAATAATTAAATTTATCAAAATAAAATGATATTGAAATTATCTAATAAATATTAATATATTAAATTTAGGAGGTACCAATTAGAGGAAATAGAGTATTTAGATTACGATCTAAATATTAATGATTTATTTTAATTTTTTTCTAAATAAATGTACTGAGGAAAAGTTAAGTACAGTTCTAAAAAATGGAGTGTTTTAATTATTATAAAATTGTTATTTTTTAGCTAATTTCTTAGATAATTAAGTAAGAGATAATGAGAATAGAAAACTGAAAAGGGACTCTTAGAGAAAAATGATGAAAAGTACTCAAACAAAAGAAACATATTTTAAGCAATTTGAGGAAAACAAATCAATTACATAGAATTTTATCTCAAATATTATTAGTCAATATTTCAATGATCAATGAAAAATATTGGAAGAGACCGAGAAAATTAATACCTTTAGCCATTATGAAAAATTAAAAATTTCTAAAGATTCGTCCAATGAAGAAGAATAAGTAGTTTTTTCTAATAAAGGATGCAGTCATGTGTAAAAAAAGTAATTTTAATTTTTTACTGATCTATAGTTGGTTTTGAAGTAAAATAAAAAACAATAAATATAAATGAGATCATTGAAGATCAAAAATGTTTCAATAGAGATATTTATTAATAGATCATTGGATATGGATATTGTTGATTTTGAAAAAGGTTTCTATGAAGTATTGGTGATATCTATTAAATTATATAAAAGATATGGAATATTTTTAAGATCAATATTATTAATTTTCTTATTATAATTGAATAGAAAAAATAATTTAAGATGAAGTTTTCTCAAGATAAAAATTCCATTAGAAAATCAAATTGCCAATTTAAGTATTTTTCAGCTAATTTGGATAATTTACGTAATCAGTTAAAAATATTTTTATACTAATAAATATATTATTTATTTTCCTATCATATAATAAAAAATAATAAAGGATAATTAACTTTTCAAAATAAAATATTGAATGTTTTGATAAGAAAGTGAATAAGGTGATTACATTCACAAATAAAGGAGAGAGACAACTTATTTCATCTAATACTGGTGTTGAGAATCACAAAATTAGTATGGTATAGAAGATAAATTTTTTTGATACTGTTATTGTAGTAAAATACATGGTGAATAGAAATTTAATTATGTCTGAGAAGGTTATTCAAATATATTAATGGTCAAATCAAAAGAAAAACCCATGAGTAAATTTTGAGAAAGAATATTTTTAACAAAAGAGATTTTGGTTTGAATGAAAAACATGATGTTATGAAAGTGAAAATACATATCCTATGTGTTTTGGTATAATATTTATTTCCATAAAACAAATAGAGAACATTAATTCGGGTGATTAAAAGAAACAATTATAATAATCCCACAAAACACCATCCAAAATAGAAAGTGAAATTGAATAATACTTTTGATTCTCTTACTGAAACTTATTGGTTGCATCGAAAACATAGAAACATTGACAAAAAGTGTCTTAAAATAATTTAAAATTATCTAAAACTAAAAGAAATCCTAAATAAATAAATATAACCTATGAAAAAAATACTATGTTAACTGAGATAGCTTATGAAGTAGTGAACGTAAGAAAGCCTTAGACATTTTGCCCTGATTACTCATTAGATATGATATAAAACTAGTATCTCTCAAAATATATCCAATGTAATGATGAAGGAGTAATTTATTTAAAAAAATTTATTGGTTAATGTGGAATTAGTTAAAATAATTAATACTAGTGAAAAAAATTATGAATACAACATTGTCATCATTATTGTAGAGTTGAGGAATAGTTACTTGAGTGTGTCTAATCATTGTGTTAATGGGAATTATATTGTATCACATGGTTTTTTATGGATAAGGAACCACTCATGAAATGAGAACTAAATGGTAATACAATAACTATGTAATCTATATTTTTATCTTGTGAAGGAGATGTCACAGTTAAATGATTTCTCATCTGGTTCACAACTTTTATTTCATTGAAAATACGTGGATGGCCTAACCCAACGGGTTTATTGAAATGGGGGTTCAATATATTTTTACAATCACTCAATTTGTTCTTACCATTTGTTTGTACCTAACGAAAACCCCCAATGACTCCCAAATCCATAACTGGGTATGGACCAAATTTCCAAAGTTAGGTGGTCCTTTGGGGTTTCAGACCCAACAACACTTAGTAACTCACATTGGTCAAGAGGATATGAGGTAGATCTCATTTTCACCCTTTTGAGGGGAATTTTTTCCTAATCTAAAAATTATATTTAATATATGTTTTATAATCAATTCATATTCTCGATATGGGACCGGTTACCCAAAAAAATGATCATCGGCCAAGCCTCTTTATATAAAAAAGGGATCTTATTAGTGAATCCAATTATATGTATCTAGGGTTCTTCATACTTTCACATTGGTAGGTATCTTCTTATATACTTTGGAGCTATATAACCAAGCATTCCAAGGTTTTTTTAATCTAAGTATGTGCCTAATATTTCAAGGATGGTAGTGAGACAATATGAGGCATCCTATGTATCCAATTTGATAATAGGAATAAAAACCCATATAGTTCATTAAACCCATGATTTTTAACACCACATGGAAAGGACATATATTGTGGAACTAGGGAACTAGATATTTGAGATTTAACCTTGATGAGGTGACCTATGTATCATAGTTATGGATGGAATCAGAGTTATCATAGTTCAACCACACCCTTGGTACTTCCCCCAAGGTAAATACCCTTGTATAAAGAGATATTATATCATACCACCAACCAGGTCACACAATCTAAGGTTTCCCTAGATAATATAGATTCATTATGAAAATTATATGATCATTTCAACTCCCTAATTCCATGAGATATATGATCAATGTGATAAACAAAGAAGAAAAATTAATCTACCTCATTGCATATGGATATGGGGTTCACGTGCTGGGACTATAACAACCCTACTCTTTATTATACACATAAACATTATTTATTACATAAATGTGAACTTAAGATAGCTCTAAGTATTGATAGGTCCAGTGACTTGGGAAATTAGGAACATTACTTAAAAACTTGGAACATAAAACACAATATCTTTATTGAAAACTTATTTTACATGACCACAACATTCCTCGTACTTATCATTGCATGGGATAACCATAGAACAATAATATGAGAAGGTTGATCTATAAATCCCATTAAGGGAGTAAGAAAGGCATAACAAGAATCATATAGTACATGTTATACTATAGGCATATCAACGAATCAAAAGAGAAACATGGATATAAAGGCATGATATAGCATGATTATCATATCTTGGAAATGTGGCAACAACATTTAACACGATATTAGCATGATCCAAGGCTCATTAAACATGGATAATGAGTAAAACCTCATCGAACTTTAATTAGTATGAGTAAACCCTCATTTCACTTGACGAATCATGATGTTAATATTTACCCAATGAATTAGAGTGATATCAGAGTGCACCCTTGTTAATCATTTCATTTCATGCAAAAGTGTGCCACATGGATCATATAACAGGGATTATTAATCATAATCATTTATTCCAAAATAATGTAATGTGTAATTCATATATAAAAATATATAATCAATAAGTAAATTTGTATAAATGTGAATACCCTTGATAGAGAAATGGGAATGGTATTCACTACCCAATGACTTTGGCTTGGAAAATCATGGTGCAATTTCGGCAGCATAACGGTGTGACATAAGAATTAATAAAAATGGTTTATGAGATAGAAATTGGTGTCTCGTAATATTTAAATTAAATTTAATGTAAGGGGGTAAAATAGATACATGACCCAACATATGTAATGGAATTCATATTTATAATACAAAATATTTTCTTGAATGTAAATGAGGATAGAGATATTCCTTATGGAAATTTGGTAGGGTAACAGGTGTGTGTGGGAGGAATTAATAAGAGATAAAGAGGTACATAATCATTCAAATATAATGGGTGAATTATGGGGGAGGTGAAAAATCATACCCCAACATTTTTAATTCAAAATACAATGGTATATAAACATAAGGAAACTTGGATAAAAAATGAGAGGGGGTGATATATTTTACTTGGAAGTGTGATCCCAAAGGCTTGGGTGGGTATTTAGAGATGCTTATTGGGATCTCGGGGCACCTTAGGAGGATTATAGAGATATGAGGTCATATGTGGGTCTGTCTCTAAATGTTTTTAGTGAAGATAAGTGGGATCTTGGGTGGGTTTGTATAGGAAAAGGGAGGGAATTATTTATTATTTAGGTTTTGGACACTACACATTAAAATAATCAAAACCACAAACCATGCCAAGATTTTTGCCCATGGTTTTTTACAAAGGGGAGTGTAAAACAATATTTTATAATGAAAATGTCCAAAATTATTAAAATATTAGTCTTGCTTATGTGCAGGTGATTCAATATCAGCCATTGAAATAAATTTGGTCAATAAAAATATCTCTAGAAAATGATTAACCCATGGAAAATAAATTGGTTTGATAATAATATCTTTGAAACAAGATCGTCCCATGTAAAAGAAATTGGTTCCATAAAAATCTCTTTGGAACATGATTAACCCGTGGAAAAGAAATGGATTCAATAAAAATATCTTTGAAAATGATTAACCCATGGAAAATAACTGGACTCTATAAAAATATATTTAGAATATTCATAACCCATGTAAAATAAATTGGTTCAATGTAAATCTATTTTAAACAAGATTAGCCCATGTAAAATAAATGGGTTTAGTAAAAATATATTGGAAACATGATTAACCCATAGAAAAAAAAATAGGTTCCATAAAAATATCTTTAGATCGTAGTTAACACATGGAAAGGAAATGGGTTCCATAATAGTCTCTTTAAGAAATAATAAACCCCTGTAAAATAAGTGTTTTTCATAACAATATCATTGAAACATTATTAACCCATGTGAAAGAAAAAAGTTCTGTAAAAATATCTTTGATACATGATTAACCCCTTGAAATGAACTGGGTTAAATAACAATCTCTTTGAAACAATATTAATCCGACTAGAAAATAATTAGGATTGTATTAGTAAAAAATATCCCAAATTTAGGATATGTAACAGCAATGGGTTTTTGACTTTGATGAACAAAAGTTCCATTAAAATATCTTTAAATACATTCTTGCAGAAAATAATATTTAAACATTCCAAAGTATCTCATACCACCTTTAAACATTTGAACCATAATCCTCATGAATTAATAATGTTAAATTAAACTTATAATATCTTTATAATAAAGAGATTCGTGATATAACATGAAAAATTAGTTGTATATACACATCATAAAATAAGATAGGTGTATAATATAACTACATATCAAGGAAGGAAAATTTTAACAAAAACCATTATCACTTTGGTAACTTTGAAAACATAAACCCCATGAAATATATACAATCAATTGGATTTGTAAATATCCATAAATTAAAGTATAATAAACATACAATATATTCATGGGTTTTTGATACACCATACAACAAAATAACTGGGGAATATGTAATAAGTTTCTCATAAATAAAAAGTGAGAATAGACATCCCCTTATAACTATGGTAGCATCTGAATTAGAAACCCAAAAAGTAATAATCATTAAATTAAAAATGTAAATACCATGAATATAAAATAATTCATGATATAATATATCGAAAATATATTTAGATACAATGCACCAAATAAATAAGTGGTGAATATGACTTTTATCTAACAGATGTACAAAGTGAGATGAAAATCCCTTATAAATATCATATCATCGGAGTGAGAATAAATCAATGAAATATTTTTTCATGAAAATTTTGAATTTGCACCATCAAATTTTAAATACATCATAATACAATCATATGTCATTTTCACACATATTCTTGTTATAACCTAATCAATTAAATATAATTTTAACCCAATGAAGGGAAATTAAGTTAAGAAATCCCTTTACTTGAGTCTAATTTGTCATGATTTTACTCTAACTTCCAAAATAATAAACTTATTTTAATAACTTAATTTATTTATATCCTTTTAAAATTTTATTATTACTTTTATTTCCCTTAAAAAATGTTTTATGCAATTACTTAATCAATAATATTTAAGTCATGTGTTTTGACCATATTCGGCATATGTGTCTAAACTGACATTGATAGGTTGACTATGGTCAATGATATCACTATTTAAATATATACATAATAATAACCATGAAATTATTATAAAATTTTTACATAAATAATATTTTAAAATCATACAAGAAATATGGTTTTGAAAAATGAGACAACTTTATGATTATATAGACTGTAGGCCGTATGTACACATGAGTAACGTTCTTATTTTTCAATGATCATTATGGATAGAATGTAAGTAAATTTTATCTTTAAATAGTTACCTTTATATAATAAATAAATAATAATTTAATTTTATATTCTTATATATATCATTCTTGTGATGTGGTGATAAAAAACTAATAATCACATCACTTTGACGAAGTGGTAGTCTGCACATCCATGAACAACATTATCACTTTTTTGTGTGTGAAATAGAAAGAAGAAAATGATATTTTATATGTAAATACAGATAACTATGTCATTATTTTCATAAATATTTCATTGATATAAAATATTTTTATTAATTTCATCCTTAATGCATTCTATGTAATGTGTGAATGAATCACATCACTTTGAGGAGGCGGTCGTCCACACGTCCACAAATGGTGTTATCGTATTCCCCCAAAATGGAAATCAAAAAGTTATGTGTTATATAATAATTCTAGATGTATTAATACATTATAAATATCATATATATCTTATAAAAATAGTAATTCCGTCATTATTTTTAACCTTAAAAGGTGGTAATGGAAGGACGAACGACATCGGTTCACGAGACGGAAGTCCGCTTTACATACAGATGATAATTGTGTATCCCATTTGATGAAAGTGTGTAAAATTTTAGGTCAAAAAAATAACCTAAAAACATATCAGTATTTTTATGATACTAATTTTATTTTATAATAATGTAATAATAATAATTTAATGGTGGAGAAATAAAAAAAACAATAGTGATCATTGAAGAATGTTACCCTTTTTTAGTAACTATTTCTAGTTTGTAGCAATGGACTTATTTAGATTTATTTATTCAAAAAAATGAGTATTATAAGGTTATATTAATAATTTTGGGATATTTTTTAGTTAGTTTTTGGATGAGAAAATTGGATTGAGATATGTGAAAAAGTGGGGAGGGTGGGTGCCTTTTATAGTGTAGGGGGAGTGGCATTCTTGTAAATATAAAAAGGAAAACACTAATTGGAGGTCTCCGTTAGATCATGTGCCTAAAATAATTATCCAAATTCTATAAAAGAGGGTATATGGTCAAATAAATTCCATAAACTTTATTTTTTACATGTTTCTAGGTCATTTTTTCCCTTAAGATTAAAGTTTAACCACTAAGTGAACTCATTTTACCTCAATCGTTGTAATTAGTATTAATTAATTTCACTAATATTTTTGGTATGAAACTAAGTTGGTCATACTATAAATTATAAATTATGATTATTAAAAATATGGAATCCATTTTTCTAAATTCCAATCACTTAAGTGGAAAAAAATAATTTTAAATTAATCTCACAGACGGAATGACAAAGCGGATTTTTAATGTGAAAATGTTCAAGAGTTTTCTAAGTTTTATATCTAAAATCACTATGAAAATAATTAAAATGAAATAAATTGAATTGAATGATATAAAATTTTTCTAATTGTTTTTTAAAATTATTTATGAATAAAATTTTACTCTATAAATTATTTAGATGAAAATGAAGTTTTCAATAAAATTTGGTGTCATTCGTTATTCATCAAAATATGAAGGTTCTAAAAAAATAATAAAAAATCAACCAAATTAAATTTTGATATAAATAATTCATACAAATTTCAAATAAAATTTATTAAAGTGTCAAAAATTATATTTAAAATAAGTGCTTCATTAAAAGGAGGTAAAACTTCCTTTTAAAAACTTTATAGCTTTTTATGCATAAAATTGGATTTATTCTTATCTTAAGCCTATGAAAATTATTGGATGAATTAAAAAATATTTGATAGAATATATAAAAAATAAATTTCATTAATATATTTCAATAATAGATATTAATTTAATCTATTAATATAAAATTCCATTTTGGTCGTAAAAATAGTCTTTCATAAAACACATCCTTTATATTCAATTGTTTTTTATTTTCATTTAAAATTAATTAGTCAACAAAGAATTAATTATGTAAACATTTTCAAACCATATAATAATAATTTACATAATCATCTTCAATCACATCATTACAATAGCCAGTTGGTAAATATCATAATAACTAATAATAATAGTATATTGTTGTCCGATAAGACTCAGCCTTACTTGTAATGCAAATTATCGAATAAAATAAATGTTGAGTGAAATGAAAGATAAACATGGTGTTGAATGTGATCCAAGATCAAATATCTATTTCATGTAACTAAATATATTAAATAATTTAAATTAATTTGATAGGATACATTACCTAAAATCTTGGGATGTTACGATTTATTTCTATGTTGCATGCCCAAGTGGATGTCTTGATTGTGGAGATGTGGAGATATGAGGAGATATTATATCACTCAAGGTTTGATCTTTCAGAATCATCATCCTCACTATATACCAAACAAAAAATTGTTTAGAATCTGCCTATTTTAATTGCAACCCTCTATCCTGGGGCAGAAGCAAAAGAAACAAGGTGAGCGGTACCTCAACGTTCAGTCGACACTTCTCAAAAAATTCTTACTGACTTGGTCAACTCATCTGATCAAATATTATTTTATTTCAGTCTTTGAAATTTATTTTTTTTCTAATTAAATTCTTTTAGGGGATCTTAAATGGTTATATTCCTCCTTTTACATGTTATCAATTAATGGCTCTACTGAACTTTATAAGTCATCGTCATTTTTTCTTCATTTTTGATCTTCATAAAATTTCTCTAATCCCACATTTCATAAATCATCAAAGATACCCATAATTTTCATAATATCATCTAAATATCCATTCCTATATTTAAATTTTAAAATTAAAACAGATTATTCTGAATAAATTCTCATGAATTCCCACCTACATGAGATTCTTCATTAGTATGGTTGTTCCAGAAATCTTGAGATCACATGATTCACATAAGGATAATTTGGGTAGAATATATGTCTTATAGGAAGAGTTATATTTATTTTTTTAATCCAATTTTATTTATTAGTGTAGCTTGATTTTCTAATAATCTGTGTGTTGGGACCCATAAGCTTTGTAGATTTTCCCTTCTTGTATACTAAATCAATGTTGTTCTATAGTTTAGGGTATTTTAGCTCATAATTTCTATTGTTGTAGTTTAGGGTATTTTAGATAAGTCCTTATATTATTATAGTTTAAGGTCTTTTAGCTCAGTATTTTAATTATTATTTTTTAGGTCCTTTTATCTCGAACCTTATATCGTTGTAGTTTAGGTTTTTTTAGCTTGGACCTTCTATCGTTGTAGTGTAGGGTCTTTTATCTCATTCCTTCAAATGATGTTGTTTAGGGTATTTTAGCTCAGACCTTCTATTTCTATAATTTATAGTTTTTAAGCTCGGAATTTATATTATTTTATATGGAATATGGGGTAGACATACCCGGGATGGCCAAAGACACCCTAAGGTTTTGAGTTCTGTCATGGTGTTGTCAGGGCTCATAAGGATTTGAATTCCTTTCCTGAAAGTAAGAGATGATATTAACATGTAGTTCAAATACCTTATGCATATATATCTTGGTCAAAAATAGGTATCCTCACTCTTCTCCAAGTTTCATGGAAGATTTATGGGGGAAATATTGATTATAAGTGAAATACTAGGGATGTTCGGTCCACCTGGATAGTTTGACTGTAGATGATGAATTTCAAAACCCAAATTTTTGACTCAGTGAGTATGGGATGGGGAATACATTCCATGAATTACCCATAACACCTAAATTTGTCATGTTCTTCCAGAATGATACCAAGGATCACCAAGATTTTGGTTCTTATCATATAAGTGGGAAATGTTGTTGATTGGTAGGTCAAAGCACATATGTGTCAGTAGCATAGTCTAATAGAGGTTACAACACCCTTTTATGAGGGACATGAATTATTTTTTAAGACTCAATCATCCAAAATATGAAGTTGATCATGGAGGATAAGTTATCTAGGAAAGGTTTATAGAACCATATGGAAGTTTATATCTTAAATTGTAAAGCTCGATACCTATTCCATGTGGTTTAAAATCACGAAGTGTGGGATATGAAAAGGTTCAGGAATAGAGATTAAAATTACTATTTTGAGAGTGGTTATAAAGAAAATTATTGTAACATCAATTATGTAAAATCTATTTGGATAGTTATGTTATGAAGACTATAAATCATGGTCCAAAGTGTTTGAGTTAGGAGGATGATATGGGAAAATCATATCAGGAATGGACCAGAATAAACTAAGGTGATAATTTTTTCCACGTTGACATCTAGCCTCATAAGTATCGAAAATCCCTTTTTATAGTGACACATTTGGTTGATGTACAAAGGTTTATATGAAATATCCATAAGCACACATGCATAGTCAAATATTGTGTCCCTTGAAACCAGGTATCTTTTTCTAAGGGTCATGGAAGGATTATGTTTATTCAAGGTTTCCAAGTCATAATGTGTGATTTTTGGAATGTGTAGTAACGAAGAAGGGTATGAGAACCCTAAAATTTATATTACCATATAGTGAACATGTTCTCAAAGCAAGGAGATGTGACAAAACATTACTTTAACTTTTTTCTAGACCAGGGGGTCTAGTGAGCATAGCTTCATCTTTTACTATGGTAATAAAGCAGGCCCTATGAGCTTTATAAATTGTCTATTTGCGCCCTAATTTTATTATCAACTCTAGAGATGAAGAGTTTAGTGATTGGAGGCTTGACTTTTTCTCAAGAAGCCCTTTGTGGGTTTTCAACCTGGTAAGTTTTTTGTCTCTTTCACTAGTAGTTGAAGTTCATTATATTTGGACCATTATAGGCTAGAGTTTAAGGTAGAACATCTTTGAACAAAGTGTATAAATTTTAAGGTCATGAACCACATGAACCTAATATGGGGGATTCTATACAAGATCCCAACTAGGATATGCAAGGTCAAGATCACCCAAATATCCTTTTGAGTGGAATATGAAAATGTTGTAAATCACAGCTTGATTTTTTTAGGTAATGAGTAATGATATGGGACAATAATATCAGGGATGGTCTGGAATATCCTAAGGTGATGAGTTCGGCCATGGTGGTGTCAGGATCGCAAGGATTATAAATACCTCCTTACAAAGCCCATATTTCTCTGTTTTGTAGGTCTAATCCCTTATGAATTGATAGCATGGTCAAGAATATATATCTATTTTTATTTCCAAGGTCCATGAAATAATGTAGAAACCCAAGGCACTCAAGATATGAAGTGTGATTTGGGAATTGAGGTGCTCAAAAGATAACGACAACACCTCGTAGACTAGTTGATCGAGTAAATGCTCTTTTGGACCTTTGATAATGGATGATAATGGGTGATGGACTACACATTTTAACATCATGTAGTGGGGATTTATTTATTGTTATGTTTTAATGTCATGTGACCAAGTCATTTTCCTTGTAGGTTAACATCATATGCTAAGGATGTAGCTATTTCCTTGCAGTTTAATGTCATGTGGTAAGGACATATTTTTTCGTTGAATAGTAACATAAAGTGGTAAAGATATCATAACCAATGTCACAAATTGTGAAAGATATGTTATGTGAACAAGCATGTCGTACACATATATAACTCATTCATAAGTAAAATGATCTTGTATGACTCATCCCCTAAGAAGATGGGATGAATTTTTTTATTGGTTATTGTAGTTAGGATTAGGATTATGGATCTAGGAATCACTATATATCATGTGATGGAAGGAATGAATCCTCATGTAGTTCTTGGACTAGGAAAATCTCTATATATGCTTGACATGTACATATAAGTGGGAATTGTTTCTATTGATTATTGTATCTAAGAACAGGGTTGGGGATCTAGGTGTCACTTTTTATCATATGAAGATAGGAATCAATACACGCATAGTTCTTGAGGAACTTGGCAATTTAATGTCATGGGTCAAGTATGTAGACTCTATGAAAATCTCGTATTAAGTCTGGTCCCAATGATAGAAGTCTGGGCAGCCCTATGTATCCTACAGTAATAGGAATCAAGCCATGTGTAGTTCTTGAATGAAGGTGTGGTAGGAGACCTACACCATCCATAATTTCCCTCTCAAGTGAGGTTCACTTGAATTTTCAATTTTATGTCATGCAATGGACATCAAATGTACAATTTAATATCATGTGGGGAGGACTCATGGTTTTATTTTTAAGGTACTATATTTAGGATGGTGTTGAACCTTTCAGGATATGGTTATGACATTTTCATGGGGGGAATCCTTACTTATATTTTAAGCTCACGTTAGTTATGATTGACATGAGAATCAAGGAATGGAAAGGGTTCTTCTCATTATATAAAGGTGATTAAGGATAAGACATGGGCATTTTGTATCATATAGTGGTCAGACCAAGATATAGGATTGAGGTGTACATATGTATATCATTGGAATGAGAATCAAGTATTACATGTTTCTTGAAACACATGTAGTATAATTTCAATGGGAAAGGACATCAGTCGTGCAGTTTAACATCCTACGGTAAGGACATGGGTCACTTGACATGAAAGAAGAGAGATGTTGTGGATCCATGCAATTTAAAATAATGAAATAAGTGTTGGACCCAAGGGTTTTCTTTTCTAGAATTGGAATATTATTTTTTTTGTCAATCCACGTTGGTTTGAGAAAGGGGTTTTCAAGACAAGTAATATTATATTATAGGTCGAAGCAAGTGTTTAAGGTGGAATAGTTTCTTGGTGTTTACTGAATTTTTGGACCTCAAAATTAAAAGTTTTGTTTTTGGAAAGGAATGTTTTCTACATAGGAGTATACGGTATGTGGGCCATGAAACACATTTTTCATATTTCAAATTACATATTCCAGAATGGTTCACAAAAGTAAAACGGTATGCATACCTCATAGGAGTAGTGGTTCATGGAACAAAAGAGGTTTGTGGGATGTCTTGTGGTTCGCAAAAGGAGAATTGTTTGTGGGAAGGCATGTCATTCATAAAATGATATGGTGATTTTGGTGGCCACAAATGAAAATGCGGTATGCATACCACATCGGGTAGAATGGTTCTTCATGTCTTGTTACATGGTGAGGATTTAGTAAATATTAGTTTAGAAGATTATGCAGATCTATTTTCCTATATAAGGAACATTAATCCTTTTATTCGTGTACGGAACTGAGAATAGAAATCCATGAGGAATTTGGTGAATTCTAGAAGTGGCTCACAAGAATACAACCCCACAAAGGATAAGATGTTCCTGAGGAGGATTTCAATAAAGGATAAGTGGTCCATGGAGATAGTCTTCAAAATAGATTTTGTAGGGAACTGAAGATTGCAAAGAAAAATGGTTTGTGGAAAACGGTTCATGGAAGACGTTTAGAAAAAGGGGATTTGGTCTACAACTAAGTAGCGATATGTGAAAGAGATATATGGAGGTAGTTTTCTGAGATAGTACGCAGACATGGTATGTTGAGAAGTGTGGTTTTTGAAGGAAGCACTTGTAATATGCAGTGCAGTGTGTCATGCAAAGGAATCAGGCTGATTCAGGAAGGAATAGTTCATGAACTATCAATGCATGGAAATTTGGATTACATATATGGTTAAAAATGAGACTTCAATAGAGAATATATCTATAGTTTATGATGCATGATTTAATGTCATACCATCTAAGTGACCATTAAGTCAATAAACGTTTTTTAGATTCTTCCTAGCATAGTGATCAAGGGGGAGTCAATGGAAGTGATTCAGGGGACACAGTGTGTTATCCCTAAACCCTTGTAAAGATAGTATGCCTAGAATAGAGTTACTATGCTAAAAATTTGTAAACCACAACTACTGAATATTAGTGGACTTTGGTATGACCAAAAATCTATCGGTGCATGCTCCTTAGACTATCACTTAGTGGTGAACCAAGTAAAATCTTTGGGTGGTCCTTTTGCGTGTGAATGTTTAAATTACTCCACATTACAAACAAACATATTTAACAAGTTTCTAAAAATTTGGAAACAAGATCCATCAGATTAAAATAAAAATTAGGCACCCTGATTTACCCCTCCCCTCTCAGGTTTATCTAGGTTCTTTAAAGTGGTATCAGAGCATAAAGGTTACTGGTACTAAATATGTCCATCTTTATTCCATGGAAAACTCAGTAAATATCAGGGGTGTGCCCCTATTTTATTGAAGAAACTTCCATATTTTGAAAAATAGGATGAGATCTTATCTTATATCTCTTGGAATGGAATTAATTTTTGTAACTACATAAGGAATACACGTCCCTAATCCAATAGGGTTGTATATGAATAATGTTGACAAGAAAATGCTTGATACAAATGCCAAAGTACAAAATGCCCTCACTGCAGCTCATTCGGATCAGATATATATAAAGTTGATGAGTTTTATGTCAGAAAAGATTATGTGAAAAAATTTAGAATATTTATGAAGGTCAAAAAAAAGTGAAGGAGGTGAAACTACAAGTTTTTAAAAATAGGTTTTGATGATCTGAAGATACATCCTAAAAGAAATGAAGATACCTTTTTCAATTGAATTACTAAAGTTTTTGGTGAAATATAAGGACTTAGTGAAGATATCAAAGACATTTATAATGAAAATAAAATCTTGAGAAGACTTCCACCTCTTTAAAATGAAAAGGTGATTGCTATTGAGGAAAGGGATACTTCCAAAATTTCTCTGGATGATACGTTGAGAAGCCTTGTGGAATATGAGATAATATTCAAACCAAAAGATTTAATGACTTCATTAATCAAGTAAATATAATTCAAATCCATAAACAAACATAAAATTTCAGGAGATTGTATTGATGAAGATAATGTGGAAAAAGATCTTATTTCTCTAATTTCCAAAAAAAATCAAGAAGGGAAAAGGGAAATTTAATTTCAATATAGTTATAACTTTTTTTTATTTTGGTGTATTTGGAAACATTGACTCTTGGTGTATAAGAAGGTTTGGGGATGAAGAAATTGAATCTGGAGACATGCAGAAGCCTCAAAAAAGATTTTTCAAAAAGGGAGACTTCAAGTCTGGTAAGAAATTAAAGAGAGAGAGTTTATTCTGTGAAAAAGAAAAATATTATATTGAATTCTTTGAGTAATAAGATGTATAATTTAAATCTAAAAATAATTTTTCATTTATGTCTACCATTGAAATTTGGAACCACAAAGGGATAAAGCAAAAGATAATCAATTGACCACTGGTGTTGATATCAATTTTCAACTTAAGGATTCTTTTGCTAAGCTTGAGAATCAATGAAATAGATGAGAAAAGTAGAGATCAATAATGGTAGAGTAATCAAAATATGTTGATATAATATAATATGAAATTGATTGAATTTATAAATTAGTAAAGAAACATTCAATAACTTTTGAAAGATTAAATGATATAGTTGAACTAAAGATTTGAATTTAAGAAAATGAAAAGTCCATTAATGACCTTACATCTAGACTATTTGAGAATTCCAAAACTATTGAGGGACTTGAAGAAGAATTTTTTACTCTTATGAGTAAATTTGAAATTGAATCAAGTCCAAAAGAAACAATAAAGAAAATTCAGTTTGGAAAATTCTTAGATGTTGAGCTTCTAGAGAGATCTAAGCATGGTTATAAGGACTCGGCCTTATTACATTAAATAATCTTGAATTTATTAAAGAAATCACTTCCTTTCACAATGATTATATTTTCAATTTTATATATTTAGAGATTTGGGAAATAAAACATTAATAAAATTACACATTATTGCATAGTTGATACCATAAAAACGGTATTCATTTCTTACAAAATATAAAAAAATTTACATAAAACGTGATTTCTTTGGATAAAAATAATATAATTAACTTATCTTCCTTCTCTATCATAAAAATATTTATAACCTGTGAAAATCATTTAAAAACATAGGATGAGCAAAAAATCTCAATAAGGGATATAAAAATAAGGAAAGAACATATTAGTCCATGAACACTTGTAACGTATGAAATCATTTTCAAAAGACAAACTTGTCACCCATATATGCATACTTTCTGAAACCTAAGATTTAAACAAGATCCACCCAAAACAAAAGAACATAAATATAACTATAAATGTATCTTGGTGAATTACTTACATAATCATATAACCCTCTCGGCTACCTTATAATTTGTAACACTCACGGCTACCTTACAATTTGTTAACTATCGCAATTACACTTGAAGTAACCATACGGCTGACCTCCAACTTACACATACCCAATGCATTCGAGGAAGATATAGGTCCAAATCTTAATCATATACAATTTCCAAGAACCATAACATAATCATACAACATGAATAATTTCATAAAAATCATTCTTTTGGATTTTGTAAAAATATAATTTTAAAAAAGGATTTTGAAGGAAAACCCCCTTACATAAATAATATAATTGAAGAGAGAATTATAATAGTGGATGGAATATGTAATAAACTATAAATACACATAATAAAACATAATATAAATATAACCCATCACACACAAAAATTCTAATACCACATAAATAATGAAGTAGAAGGTTAACCCAAAGAATGGAAATCGAGTTAAGAATTACCATACCTCGGGCTTGTATTACATAAAACATGTTTAAACCTCCTGTATAATGGTTAAAATAGTGTTATTAATATCTTACAGAAACATATCCATATTTATATTACCTTATATGATCATTTCATTACATCATTTCACCCTTTAATTGTTAGAATTTTGTTTCTTGAGCTATTTTTGGGTGAGTTCTTTACATGATTTCCATGATTGGTTCATGATGGTTGTTCTTGTCGATTGGTAGTGAAAATACAGAATTGTAATGGATTATTATGTAAATTTTTACAAAACCATAAATTATTCCATTTATCATTTCGAATTCTTACATGAGGATGATTCATAAGTTAAAAATTTAATGATGTTCGTTTAGATCATTTTAGTGGTTCTTTGATAATAACGAACTTATTTTGTTTTATAAATAAAAACCATGTGTACAAAAGAATTATAGAACCTTATAAAAGTTATAATACATAAATTATAATCTTTTTAAACCATAAAAATTGTCTCATGAGCATACTTGAAGGAATTAATGTATATTGAAATCACATCATCTATGATGTTAGTAATTCGACACATCATAATCAATGTTTTTAATCCCTTGAATAAGTGGAGAAGGATGAGGATATTGATGAGAAATTTTCAAAGAACATGATAACATCCATAATATATAATATTTTGGAGCTTTCATACCTATTGGATTAGAGGAGGTGAGGAAATAAGAAAAAAATAAAGGAACTCAAAATAAAAGAAAATTTGAGAAATTCCTTAAGAAAATTCAGCAGCCTAACAACATCGTTAAAATTTTCATAAAATAATTTATATGAGAAAATGGGTATATCATAATTAGTACATAATATGGGAAGTAAGGAAGATATGGAATGAAATATCCAATCATAATCCAAATGGAATGCAGAAGAATAACATAAAAGTAAAGGAAAGAAAAAAAAATGAAATTGCATGTTTACCTATTGATCTCTTCAACTTGAGATCCCTCTTAAGGCCTTTGGTTTTGGCCTTTTAGTGGAACCAGAATCACTAGGACGTGTGGAAGAGCCTTGGGAGGAGTATTTGGCATAAAATAGGCAAGGATTAAGGCTTTAGAGGTGTGGGAGGAAGAGGGTAATGGGGGTGGTATTTATAGTGGAGGAGTGGAGGTATTTAACATTATTTTAATCATTATTATAATATTTTTTCTCAAGACTATGAATAATCATAATTAATGTGACCCCAAATAGTAATAATGTCTTGTGAGTTCAAACTAATTGGCTTTACATAACTTATTATGTCATAAATATTGTATTTTACTGATAATTTGAATATATAATATTTTACTATATTTCACTATTCATCAAAAATTCAAGAATTTCAGAAAAATACAAAAAATTCACCTTTACCATTTCTCAACATGTAGAATTCAAAAATTAAGTCCATTTTTTGAAAAGAATTTTCAAAATATCAATAATTTAATTTTTAAATAAAATCATACTTAATTCAAAAAATAATAATTTTAAAACAATAACTGCTTTTATATCACATTCAAAAATTAACCAAGATGTCATAATCATAAATCCTTAAGAAAATAAAATATTAATAAAATTTAATATTCATTAGGGTCATATTACTATTCATAAGAGTATGTTACTATTCACCAAAAAAAACAAGATGGTGACATTAGACTCTATATAACATACTGAACACAATTGTAGATGACTATTTTTCAAAATTAAAAACATATAAGTGGAAAAATTATTTTTTAAAGGCTAGTTATAAATATCTACTTAAATAAATGTTTCATGCATTTCATTTATTTTTAGAAATCCTTGGGGTATTACATTATCCTCACCTTCTAAAAATTGCATCCATGGAATTTTATTTACTCATTAAACAAGTGAGGCTATCATTCACTTATTTTTCAATACTTGTTCCCTTCGATCAAGGATCTGAACCGGTTTCTCTTCATAAGAAAGGTTCTCTTCCAACTGAACTACTTCTCAGCTCAAGACATGGGATGAATCCGGCACATACTTCATCAACATCGAAACATGAAAAACATTGTGTACCTAAGACAAACTCATAGGCAAAACTACTCTATATGAAATTGTTCCAAATTTCTCCAGGATTTAAAAAGGACTGATGAACCACGAACTTAACTTCCCTTTCTTACCGAAACAAATCACACTTTTCCAAGGAGAGATTTTATGAAAAACATGGTCACCTACCTCGAAAGAGAAGTCTTTCCTTCTGTTATTTGAATAACTTTTCTTCCTGCTCTGAGCTATCCTCATGTGATGTTGGATCATATTCACTTTCTCAGCCACTTCTTCTAGTAATTCTGGCCCCATCAACTTTCTGTCATCGACTTCATCCCAAAATGCTGGAGTCCGACACTGCTTCCCATACAATGCCTCGAAAGGTTCGCACTATATACTGGAATGAAAACTATTATTATAAGAAAACTCAAATAAAGAATTATGTTGATCCTAACAACCCTGGTAGTCCATTGAACAAAATCTAAGAATATCCTCCAAAGTCTGAATCGTTCTCGTTGACTGCCCATCTGATTGAGGATGAAAAGTTATACTAAAATTTAATTGTGTGCCCAACCACATCTGAAGTACCTTACAAAAGTTAGAAGTGAACCTGGGATCCCGGTCAGAAACAATAGAAAGAGGAACTCCATGTAACCTGAAAATATCCTTGATGTACATTTGATAAAGATGATCCAAACACATTGTAACTTGAATAGAAAGAAAATTTTCATATTTTTTCAGTCGATCAACAATAACTCAAATTGCATTGTTACCTCGATATGTCTTAGGTAGTCCCACCACAAATTCCATGGATACATTCTCCCACATCCACTCTGTCACTAGAAAAGGCTGAATAATCCCCTTCAGTAACTACCGTTCTCCTTTAACTTGTTGACATGTCAAACATTTAATGGTAAAATCAGAAATATCTCTTTTCATTCCATCTTACCAGTAATACTCTTGAAGGTCTTTGTACATCTTAGTACTACCAGGATGAACAGAAAATGAAGAACTGTGATCTTAACACAACAAATATTTCTTCAACTAAGAATCACAAGGCCCACAAAACCTTTTACCAAATCTTAAAACATAATATTTATCAAGGTTAAATTCTGTAATCTTACCCATTTTAACCAATTCTACCTTTTTCTATATCTCACGGTCTTCCTTCTGTGCTCGCTTAATTCTGTCGGATAATAATGAATGCACTAAAACCTGAAACAAAATAGATGTATTACCTGCACCAATAACTTCCAAGCCAAAATACATCAAATCATTAATCAAGGGTTCATGTTCCAAACGTAACGTGGTTAATGATTCATGATGTTTTCAACTCAAGTAATCAACCACTTTCTTTGCTTTTCCATGATGGTAATTAATCATGCAATCATAATCCTTTATTAGTTCAAGACATCTTCTTTGCTTCAGGTTTAATTCCTTCTAAGTGAATGTATATTTCAGACTTTTATGGTCATTATATATTTGACATTTGGCACCGTATAAATGATGCCTCTAAATTTTCAAAGTAAAAAACCACAGCTGCTAATTCCAAATCTTGTGTAGGATAATTTAATTCATGAGGTTTATGTTTTCTTGAAGCATAAGCACTTACCTAATCATTCTTTATCAAAACACAACCACGTACCTTCAAATAAGAATCACTGTAGATTATAAACTCACCATTTTGTGAAGGCAAGGAAAAAACTGTAGCATTCACCAATCTCTTCTTCAGTTCCTAAAAATAAACATCATATTCTTCATTCCAAAAAAAATTATCCCCTTTTTATGTTAAATTAGTTATCAGGATAGATAACTGTGCAAAGTTATTAACAAAATGTCAGTAATAACCTAAAAATCCAAGAAAACAAGGAATCTCTGTAACATTGGTAGTACTTTTCCATTAGTCAACCACTTTTTTTTTGGTTGGATCAACTGTTATTCCATCCTTATTTACAATGTTCCCAAGAAAAGAAATCTGTTGCAACCAAAAATCAAACCTTCTAAATTTTCCATATAGTTTCCTTTCCTTTATGTTTTCTAAAACAACCCTTAGATGTTTTTTATGCTCCTCTTTATTTTTATAAAATACTATAATATAATCAGTAAACACAACCAAAAACTTATACATGAACTCATGAAATATTCTATTCATAAGATTCATAAATACAGTAGGTTCATTAGTTAACCCAAACGTCATAACAAAAAATTCATAATGCCCATATCTAATACAAAATGATATTTTTAGGGTGTCATCCTCCTTCACCTTCAGCTAATGGGATCCAGATCTCAAGTCAATATTAGAAAAGAAATATCTCCCTAGAGCTGATCAAACAAGTCATCGATGTGAGGAAAAGGGTACTTGTTTTTAATAGTGATGTTATTCAAAGATCTATAATCAATGAAAAGTCTCATGGAACCATCTTTCTTTTTAATGAAAAAATAGGATCTCCCCATAGTGAAATGCTAGGATGAATAAATCCTTTATCAAGAAAATAATGCAAATTATTTTTCTGCTCAAGAAGTTATTTTTGAGCCATACGATATGGGGTTTTCAAATTTTATTAGCATCAGGAACTAAGTCAATTGTGAACTCAACTTCTCGATTAGGTATGACACTGGGTAACTCATCAAGAAAAACATCAAGGTATTCATTATCCATAGGCACATCATCAATCTGAACAGTTCCATTATTTTCAAAAATATGAGTACGATAACATTCATTTCCATCCTTAAACAGTTTCTCAGCTTCCTGATATGTTTTCAATGTTATGGGTTCATTATTGTATATAAACTGAAAATCTTTTTGAAAAACAACTTCTATACCTCTACAGTCAATCTTAACATGATAAACAGAAATCTAATCCATTCCTAGAAAAACATCAAACTTGACTAAGATTAAAACAATAAGGTTTTTAGGTAAAGTCATTCCATAGAACACAATAGAAAAATTCTTTTAATTCCACTTTAATATAATATTTCCACTTAGTGTTTTAACAATAGGTTCTGGTCTTATTTGTTGACGTGATATTTCCAATTTATTAGAAAATTTCTCATAAATGAAGGAATGTGTAGACCCAGTATCGAAAAAAACTTTAGAAAAATCTGAGTAAATGAATAGAGTACCTGATACCACTTTGTTGGATAGACCAACATCTACTAACGTAGTCTGAAAGGATCTCACAACACCTTTCCTCTTATAGTCTATCCTATTTGCATCATTTGGTTCTCTCTTTGGGAAGGAATTTGCATAATGACTCATCTCACCACATTTAAAACACTTAATAGTTCGCTTATCAGGATTAGTCTTAGGATCATTTTCATTAAAATCTCGGGCCATATGTCCAAACTTACCACATTTAAAAATATTCACAGTTTTTCTAAGAAATTCCCCATGGTGCTTCCTGCCACACTTTTCACAAACTGGAAACTGGATTTTCTTACCATCAGTTTTCTTTTGTTGATTCTTACCCATTGCCTTCCATCTGGACCTCTTTTTCTACTTGTTTTCTAAATGAAAGTGATCATCAGCAAAACCCATCTATACCCTCTCAACACATCTTACAAGTTTCTCATAACTTTTGAATTCATCAGAGGCCAACGCCCTTCAATACCATGGCTACAATCCTAAGTAAAAGCGGTTGATTTTTCTATCAAGATACAGAATAAAATTTGAAGCATACCTCACCAGTCAGGTGAAGTTATCTTCATACACAGTCATTGAATATTCCTTTTTTTCTTTAATTCAAGGAATTTCTTCTTTATCCTAAGTCACACCACGTTAGGAAAATATTTTTCAAGGAAAATACTTTTAAATTCATCCAACTCTAAGACATTAATATCCTCTCATTCCCTGATATTCCTTACCATTGACCACCATTGATCAGTTTCACCTTCAAAAAAATAAATGGAAAGACTTACCTTTTGATTTTTTGAACATCCCATAACATCTAATACATTTTCAAGGGCTCTAATCCATCCTTTAGCTGTTACTGAGTCAGAAGATCCACTAAAAGCAGGAGGGTGTTGTCTCATAGAATGTTCCACTACTGTCTTGTTTCGTTGTGGTAACTCTAGTTGTTCTCTTTCATGTATGACACCACAATTTATTGCTTGTGTTAGATGAGCCATTACTATCACAAATTTCTCAGTTCTAATCCCTACCATTCTGGGGTGCAGATTTGGGAGGATGTCACTCTATCAGTGCCTCTCCTCTTCAGCTTCCCTATTTCTTCTGCGGACAACCATTCTGAACAAACCTATCTTAGATGAAGAAACATGGTAATATTTAAATTATATTACATTTTAAATTGATCATAGAGTAAAAATCATTTATGTTATTATTTTAACATCATCATAACCCTTAAAGTTATATAAACCATCCATTGATACCAACTATAAGGACCAGGACTTATTACATTACATAATCTTTAATTTAGTAAAGAATTAACATCCTTTCACATTGAGTTTCTTTTCAAGTTTAGAGAATTATATAATTGTTATATAAAACATTCATAAAATTACACATTATTACAGAGTGGATTCCATAAAAATAGTATTCATTTCTTACAAAATATAAAACTTTTCACATAAAACATGATTTCATTCACTAATATTCAAACATTTATCTTGGATTATTTATTTTTCTTAAACATCCTTATCACCTGTGAAAATCCTTTAAAAACTTGGGATGAGCACAAAATCTCAGTAAGCGATATAAAAATAAAGAAATAACATATTAGTCCATGAACACTTGTAACGTTTGAAATCATTTTCAAAATATATACTTGTCACCCATATATACTTACTTGGTTAATCATGAGATTTAAACAAGATCCACACAAAACATAAGAACATAAATATAAACATAAAGATATATTGGTTCATTACATACATAATCTTGTAACCCTCCCAACTACCTTATAATTTGTAACTCTCACAGATACCTTACAATTTGTATAACCATCGCAATTATACTTGGAGTAACCATATGCTAGAACTCCAACATACACATACCAAATGCATTGGAGGGAGATATTGGTCCCAACCTTAATCATAATAAATTCCCAAGAACTAGAACACAATCATACAATATGAATAATTTCATAAAACATTTCTTTTGAATTTTTTAAAAACAGAATATTAAATGAGAATTTTAAAGGAAAAACCCCCCTTACATAAATCATATAATTGAAGCAAGAATTATTAGAGTGGATGTAATATATATATAAATTATATATACACATAATAAAACATAATATAAATAGAACCTATCACACACAAAAATTCTAATACCACATAAATAACGAAGTAGAAGGTTAACCTAAAGAATGAAAATCAGGTTATGAATTCCCTTACCTCAGGCTTGTCTTACTTCAAACTTATTTAAAACTACCGTATAAGGGTTAAAATAGTGTTATTAATATCTTAAAGAAACATATTCAAATTTATAATAACTAATTTGATCATTATATTACATTATTTCACCCTTTAATTGTCAGTATTTTGTTCCTTGCACTGTTGTTGGGTGAGTTCTTTACATGATTTCCATGATTGGTTCGTGATGGTTGTTCTTGTCAATTTGAAGTGAAACTCTAGAATTATAATAGAGTAGTATTTACATATTTTCAGAACCATAAATTATACCATTAATCATTTTTAATTAGTACATTATGATGATTCATAAGTTAAAACATTATTGATGTTCGTTTGGATCATTTTAATGGTTCTTTGATAATAACGAACTCATTTTGTTTTATAAATTAAAACCGTGTGTTCAAAATAATTACAAAACCCAATAAAAGGTATAATATATAAAATATAATCTGGTTCAAAAATAAAAATGGTTTCACGGTTATCCTTTAATGAATTAAATCATATTGAAATCACATAGTCTATGATGCCGGTAATTCGACACATCACGGACAATGTGTTTAATCCCTTGAATAAGTGGGGAAGGAGGATAATATCGATGATGAATTTTCCATGAACATGAGAACATCCAGAATATAAAATATTTTGGAGTTTTCATTCCTCTTTTAAAATAGGATGTGAGGAAAGAAGAATAAAATAAAGGATCTCAAAATAAAAGAAAATTTGAGAAATTCCTTACAAAAATTTGACAGCCTAACTGCGTTGTTTAAATTTTCATAAAATAATTTGAAGAGAAAAAATTTTTATATCATAATTTTTATATAATATGGGAATTAATGGAGATATTTAATGAAATATCCCATCATAATCCAAAGGTATTGAAAAATAATAACATAAAATGAAAGGAAAGAAAGAAAATGAAAGAGGATGTTTACCTCTTGATCTCTTCTTCATGAGATCCCTCTTAAGGCCTTTGGTCTTGGCCTTTTGATGAGACCATAATCTATATAACATGGGGAAAAGAATTTTTAGGAGTTTTGGGTAGAATATAGGTACGTCTCGAGGCGTGAGAGGTGAGTGAGGAAGAGGGGAATGAGGGTGGTATTTATAATGGAGGAGAGGATCTATTTAACATTATCTTCATCATTATTATAATATTTTTGCTCAAAACTATGAATAATCATAATTCATGCGACCCAAAATAGTAATAATGACATGTTAGTTCAAACCAATTGACCTTACATCACTTATGATGTTATAAATAGTGTATTTTACTGATAATTTGAATATACGGTATTTTACCATATTTCACTATTCATAAAAATTCTAGAATTTCAAAAAAATACCAAAAACTTACCCTTTTTATTTCCTGACGTGTAGAATTCAAAAATGAAGTCCATTTTTTGAAATTAATTTTTTAAATATCATTAATTTAATTTTTAAATAAAATCACACTTTATTCAAAAATTAATAATTTTAAAACTATAACTGCTTTTATATCACATTGAAAAATTAACCAAGATAATATAATATTATATCCTTAAGAAAATAAAATATTTATACAATTTACTATTCATTAGGGTCATATTACTATTCTTAAGGGTATTCTATTATTCATCAAAAAAATAAGTTGGTTCCATTAGACTCTAAATAACATACTGAACACAATTGTAACTGACCGTTTTTCAAAATTGAAAACATAGAAGTGGAAAAATTATTTTTTGAAGGATAGTTATAAATATCTACTTATAAAAATGTTTCATATATTTCATTTATTTTTAGAATACTTGCGGTGTTATAGTGGTTCTGATGGCGTTGAAAATGTTATGAATGACCAAAGACCCTCATGCATGGGAAACATAGTAATTGGTTGTGATATTGAAACATCGAATGATGGAAGTAAAATGGTCCAAAATAAAGGCAATATGAAATTCAGACATATAATAAAGACACGTAAAGTCCAAAAAAATAAAGACTCAAATCCGACTAAAAGGATGACTGAAAACTATCCTCGAGTTTTCTAAGATGATAGATAGTCAAATTATCCTCCTAAGGATGATGACATGAGGAGGAATAGAAGTGAAATGAAATTTCCACTTATGAAATGTCAATTTTGTGGCTATCTGGGCCATAACATGTCATGTTGTAAAGATGCAAGGATCTATTTGAATAGGGAAGATCTAGTAAGTCAAAAAAAGAATAAAAAATTCATATCCTAATTCTTATAGAACAAATAGTTTTTATTAATATTGTTTTCATTGCTCTAACTTTGGTTATAAGGATAATGATTTTTTGTAGAGTAATGGCATGAATAATTCGTACAGAACTCAGAGGCATTCAATACTCACCAACAGTATGATGTTGATCTTAAAAGCAGTTTCTATCCTCTAGAAGAAGAGTGTGAGTATGATGAACATTTTTGCATGGAAAGAAGATTTGAAAATCAATTTTTATCCTTCACTCAAACAAATAATTCATAGAAGGAAAAGAAGAAAATTGAAAAATATAACCTTATAAAAGTATCTCTCAAAGATACCAAGAATAGCAGTGCATGGATTCTTGATAGTGGATGCTCATCCCATATGACAAGAATTATAGACTTATTAACTAATGTCAAGAAAAAGGTTGATGGAATAGTGAGATTTGGTAATGATGGTGCTTTGAAGATCAAAGGTAGTGGGAGTACTGAACTGGAAAATGACGAGATGAAGAAGACCGAAGTTATTTATGTGGATGGGTTGCATCACAATCTCATAAGTGCGTGTCAACTCTATGACTCAGGAATTATAGTGACATTCAGTCAAATGGGTGAACTATAAAATGATGAACAAATAATTCTCTCATGAAGGGATGCAGAAAAAATGGAAACTTATATCAGGTTAATAGTAAAGAGAACATTAGTTACATGATAGTTGAAGAAGAGGACAACTTATTCCATATGAGGTTGGGTCACATCAATAAACAAGATATGAAAAAGATATCTAAACTAAATATTTTCATGGATATCCCAAATGTGAAGCATGAATGGGAGAAGTCCTGTGATGCTTGCATGTGAGGAAAGATGGTGTGTAGTTCATATCTTCTAATGAAAAAAATAGCCTCAAATCTTCTTAGTCTCATTAAAACAAACGTATGTGGTCTGATAAATGTTGCTAAAACATATATAGAAATATACTTCTTCCTTTTCAATGATGATTATAATAGAATGTCTTGTGTGATGGTTATACATAAGAAATGATTAGTACTTGATTGCATGAAAACATATCACTAAATAGCCAAGATTGATACTAGAAGAACAATAAATGTTCTGCAGTTTGATAATGAAGGATAATACACGTCTATTGAATTTGAAAATTACTAAGAGAAACATTGAATACAACATGAGGTGGCTTCTATGAGAAATCCATAGAAAAATAGAGTTATTGAGCATTGAAATCGACAAGTGAATGATATGGCTCTAACTATGTTTATTGAGAGTTATATCTCTCTCCATTACTGGAAAAAGGTTGTTTAAGTTGTAGTTTATATTCAAAACCAAAAAGGTCTTTATATGGAAGACACCAAGACACCCTATGAGTTATTGCATATATGGAATCTATATTTGAAGTTTTTTTTTGTTTTGGAAGTAAATAATTTATCCAAATCATAGAATGAAATCAAGACAAGTATGGTGATATTATAGATCAAGGAATATTCCTCGTATATTCAATGAATAAAAAAGACTATAAATTTTTTAATAAATGTTTTTAAAATTTTTTGAAAAGTAGTAATGTGAATATCATTGAAGATAAAATCAAAAATACCTCATGGAATTCATTTGCTAATGTGATAGAATATGCGGAATAATTTGGACATGGAATGGATCCAAATATAGAATTAGATAAAGTCATGCAAAACACTCATGAATCACATCCTAATGTTGACTCCGAAGAAGAATCAAAATAGGAAACCATGGCTGAAAAAGTTTATCTAAACCTCACAGTAGAAATCGAAGAGCATAAATTGATCAAACCAACATCATTAGGGATTAGATGGCTCCCACACAGACAAGGAGAATGAGTAATAATGCACAATATGAACTCTTATCAGTTGTGGAACCATCATCCTGTGAAGAAGCTGTAAAGGATGAATCATGAGTTAAGGCCATGAATTAAGAGTTGGATCAAATCAATAAGAACCAAATATGGGATTTTATTAAGAGACCCAATAACCACAATGTGATTTCTACGAAGTGGATTTTCATAATTAAATTCTATGAGAATGGAAATATGAATTAGAAATAAAAAAATTGGTGTGTAAAGGATATTTACATATTGAATGGGTTTATGTTGAAGAAAAGTTCACTCTAGTGGCTAGACTGGAGTAAATCAGAATTTTATTACCAAGAAAATTGAATGAGGATACAAATAGTAATAAATGAATGTCAAAATAGATTTTTTAAATGGTTTTCTTGAAGAATAATTCTACAAAGAACGGCCAATGGAGTTTATGCTTGAAAATGATGAAATCAAGGTATTTAAATTAAAGAATAATCTCTATGGATTTATGTAGGAACTGTGAGAATGTTATTCCTGACTGGATTCTTATATAAGGAAGCATGAATTTAAAAGATGAAGAGTTTATCATAGTCTCTATGTAAAGAATTATTAGAAAGATTATTTCATGGTACCGGTGTACGTATATGATATTATATTTGGTGTAAATAGGCAGGGGTCATTGGGTGAATTTACCAATCACATGAAATCAAAAAATTGAAATTTCTATGATTGGAGTACTAACATACTTCTTAGGGCTTCAAGTGATTCAAATGAAAGACGAAAATTTTATCTCACATGAAAATTATGCAAGAGAGTTGCTGAATAATTTCACTATGAATGAATCTAAACCAATGTCGACTCTAATTGTGGTTGGAACTAATCTTGGAAATAAAAAAAAGTGACCTCTGTAGATCCCACCACGTACAGGATAATAATTAGAAGTCTATTGTACTTAACTACAACATAGCCAGATATTATTTTTATAACATTCTTAGTGAACTACTTTCAAAGTAATATGAAGGAAGAATATATGGAAGCAGTTAAATTAATAATGAGGGACATTCAAGGTACTCACAAGTATGGATTATATTTTTATACTAAAATATATAATAAACTATCAGCATTTTTGGATTATGATTGAGCTGGATATGTGGTGGATAGAAAATCTATAAGTGGTGAAGGATTATTCCTTGGTAAGAAATGTGTGGGATTGTTGAGTAAAAAATATGAAAGAACTTCTCTCAATACTACAGAAGTTGAGTATATCTCTACTATAATGGATTTCAATCAACTACTTTGGATGAATAAAAAATTGATTGATATTGGTGATGAGGTGAAATAGCCAATGGTGATTCACTTTGATAACCAGAGTGCAATTTATCTTCTGAAGAATCCAGTTCAGCATTCTCATACGAAACACATTTAAATCAGATATCACTTCATTGACGAAAAACTATAACAAGGAAATATTAAAATGGATCATGTTAGAAATGATGATCAAGTTGATGACATACTAACCAAGTCATTATCAGAACATTCTTTTGAGAAAAATTGGTTTAACCTCAGTGTTTAACCACCTCCTAGTGCATGAAAAGGTTTTTATTTATCCCCTCTCTATAGTTGTATTAACTTTTATAATCTGTTTTTGAATGTGATGCATGTTTATGGGGGAGATACAATCCAAGGGGAATGTGTTTTGATCTCTACTATGTTTAAATACAAGTCTTGTGGTTTATTTCTAATAGAAGATAACGGATAAATTAAATAGTAAAGATATTGTAGAATGGATAAAGGAGTAGAATGAAATGTTTTTATGAAATGTTTTTTGGTTATAGGATAAATTCAATGAGTTACAATGGAGGAGTAGGAGAATGAAGAAAACAATTTGGTGTTATGAGAAATAATTGGAGCTTAATTGTACATATTTAAAGAATTACAAGAAATTAGAATCCAATTCATGCTTACCATCTTATTTTCTACAATGATAATTTCTCACATAGGCTTAGAGTGTTTTTGGATGAGTTGTTTCTTGCATATCAGTTTTTGATTATTATAGGTGCTTCATTGAATTTTTCTAAAGATTTCCAACAACCCAAAAGGGGGATATTGTTGTTCCCAAGAGTGTTCTTTGCTTTAACAAGAGTATGTTTTTTCTTTCAGTCCATGTTGGTTTGATCAAGGTATTTTCAATACATAATCTCTTACAATATAAGCTAAATAAATTTTTTAAGGTGGCATAGTTTCCTAGTGTAAAGACCCAAAAATTTCAAGGAATTTTTTTTCTTAATTTTCCTGGGAATTTCATAAGAATGCAGTTTCTGACGGCACATGATTCTGAGGCCCGGTGTGCCTGGAATCATTTTCCAAAGTTTGGCTCGGGTATGTTCAGTGAACGAACGAGCGGGTTTTTATAACTTTTGAACCGGTGCTCAGAATCGAATTCTGAGGGCACCGATGAAATCGCAGTTCCAGATTTTTTTTAGAAACGCCTCTTCTGAAGTTGCGTTTTCTCGGGTGTGGTTTTTAATTTTTGGTCTTTAAGTTAAGAAAAAAAATAACGTGGCATGACAAACTTTATTTTATTTCACTTAAAGCCGCTTAAAAGCCACTTTAAGCTGCTTAAGCTGAGTTGAAGCGGATAGGGTGCAATTCAAAATATCCTACCCTCTTGGTAGGATATTTGTGAGGTGGGGCCCGCACGAGCCCCAGCATTTCTTTTCCACTAAGTAATGCACCCGCAAAAACCCTTTTTAATGAAAGTCAACTGGGGCGTTTCTTAAACTATTAAACGCTCCTATTAATTGGGCATTTTATTCGTTGAAATTAATTATATGAATTAATGGGTCGTTACTTAGTTTGTTTTTCGTTTGTTGGCATGTAATAAAATAAGACCAACATTATTCTTCTTGAGTGTTGTTTGTTGAGAGGATTTTACAGAAACCTTATGTCCTTTATCCTCCTTCGCGAAGAATGAGAAGAACGCAAAGAACGCGAAGAACGCTGTTCTTCGACGAAAGGTGAAGAAGAACTTCGTGACCTCGGAGATCGACGATGCGACGCCAAGTACCACGACGCCGACGATTCTTCTCCCGCGACGTTATTCTGCGACATTCCTTCATCCGCGAAAAATCTTCGATCATTCGTTGAGGTATGAGATTGCAGACCTTTTAATTATTTTTGGTTTATAACAACAATAAGGATTTAATTGTTATAATTAAATCTGTATGTTCTTGATCCTCAGAGTTCGTCGACGCAATGCCGTATACCGCGACGACGCAACTCCCTTCTGCGACGCGACTATCCTCTTCTTCTACGACGATAAATTCCGCGAAGAACGCACGCTCAATGACTACGGCAAGGTAGGGATTTTATTTGAAAATAATATTTTATTCTCGTAGTTGTTTCCTTCTAAAACAAAGAGCTTGGGATCAAAGTGAAATTTTAATTTATTAAAATTGTATCTTGTTATGTTTTCATGTGATGATATTTTTTTCCGATTGTTATCACCTAACGCGGAGGGTGTGGGCCAAACAAACACGGCCTGACAACCCTCTGCAGTTCTTCGTTGATGTGCAGAACGGTGGACGACGACAAAGCGGGCCGCAGAGATGATTTGTTGATTCCGTAATGAAGAATGGGACCCGGGAGGAGCTAAGGCGCAGAAGGAAGTGGAATTGGACTAACGAAGCAACTCTGGTGGCCCGCAGAATCCACCGGCGGTGCCTGAAGCCGGAGTCGGCGGCGCCCTGGCGCGCCGCCGCATGAAGCCGCTGCGGTGGCAGCGGCCAACCAGACCCGCGACTGCGCGGGTCCGGTGACACACGAAATGCGGAAAAGCCGCGTTTGCTGACCAAGCGCGGCCCCACGCGGGTCCGTGGCACCTCATCCCACAGGGGCAGCGCCCCGCGGTCCCTCCGCTCGGCCGCTCGGCCGAGCCGAGCCAGGCCAACCCGCCAGGCCAGATCGCTCCCAGGCCGGGCCGGGTCGCGCCAAACTGGGTCGGACCCGGACCCGGGTCGATTCGACCCGGTTCGGGCCGTCCCAGTGGTGTCGGGCCGGGTCGGTCCGGGCCCAGACCCCCCGTTTCCTGACCTTTTCGGTCTTTTGCTCATAACTTGAGCTAAGGACCTCCGAACGACACACCTTCAGCAGCGATGCGATCCTTGGATTGAGACAGTCGTTTCGGTATATCACACTCAATGTTTCGGAATACTTTGGGTTCGTCCGGGTTGGTTCGTACACGAAACCAACTGGGCCCTCGGAGCGGAAACGCTCATATCTTGAGCTTCGGACGTTCGATTGACGTTCCGTTGACTTTTCTGGATTCCTCTAAGTGAGACGGATCTTTTGGTATACTCTGCCCAAGGTTTGGACGCAGGTGGAGTACGGTCGGGTAGGTTTTTCCTTAAAAACCAATCGGGCCCCTAGGACAAAAAATCCAATAACTCTCAGACCGGGCGTCCGATTGACACGTCGTCTGCGACGTTGAGTTCCTGTTGATGATACGGAACTTTTGGATACATCAACTCTGGACTATGTGTCAGATGATGTATCAGCCTCTCGGCTCGTGGAGTAGACCCTCCCGAACAAGCTTACTGTGTTCGGGAACCCTAGAGCTGGCTGCAACTGCTGCTGTGATGATGACGACTGTACAGAGATCCTCAGTGTATTTGACTGCGATGATGATGAAAACAGTACGGGAATCCTCCGTGTTTTCGGCAGTGACTACTACGGTGCGTCTTGGGATACGTCAACTCTGGACTACATGTCAGTTGATGCATCGACCTCTTAGCTCATGGAGTGGACCCTCCCGGAATGAGCATGCCATGGGCGAAAACCCTAGAGCCAGTTGAGACTTGAAGACTGCTGATCGAACAACTCGGTGTGTTACGGATAGCCCAGTGGGGAGCGCTTGGTTGTAGCGGCAGACCCACGGTGGAGGAGCACTTGGTTGTAGCGGCATACCCGTGGTACTCAACAGAAGGAGTACCTCTGGAGGCTATGAGGGGGAGCTCTTGGTTGTAGCGGCAGACCCACGACGGAGGAGCGCTTGGTTGTAGCAGAACGGGGGAGCTCTTGGTTGTAGCGACAGACCCATGACGGAGGAGCGCTTGGTTGTAGCGGCTAACCTGTGGTACTCAACAGAAGGGGTACCTCTAGAGGCTATGAGGGGGAGCGCTTGGTTGTAGCGGCAGACCCATGGTGGTAAGCGCTTGGTTGTAGCAGCAGACCCACAATACTCAATAGGTGGAGTACTACAGCAATCTAAGGTGAGAGAGAAGCGCTTGGTTGTAGCGGCATAACCACTGTACTTGATGGAGAAGGAGTTTCCCAATAGCTTTGGGTTCAACTTCTTGATCGATCCTGTGTGGGTAATTGCGGGGGTTAGTACCTACAGATCCTTTTTGGGTCCGATGGCTTAGATGAATCAGTGGCTACATCTGATCATCTCTAACATCATATGAAGAAGTACCTGTGTGAGCTTAATCTTGTTTACTCTCCTTTGTGGATTGTGTTTTGTTATCCTATGTGGATTACGTTTTGCTCTCCTTTGTGGATTGTGTTGTGCTATCCTATGTGGATTACGTTTTTCTTTCCTTTGTGGATTGTGTTGTTCTATCCTGTGTGGATTTACGTTTTGCTTTCCTATGTGGACTGGGTTGTGCTTGGGCTCGGATGTTGGATCCAAATGGGAATTGATGACTTAGGTATATGTATGGTCATATACCTAAGCAGTGTCGGATGTTACTTCGTGATTGTATCTTTCCTTTTTGGTTTATCCTTTGTGGATTTTCGGAGACCTTCGGGGGTCTTGGGGTCCATACTGAGTAGCTTATACTCACCCGTGCACGGGCTATGCCCGCACTACATTGTGTTGGTTGCAGACGACGGACAGCGCTGATCGTGGTCGAGGTTGGCGGAGTAGGACGGTACCTGGAGGTGGACCACTGGGCGGGGTGTACTCAGAGCGGATGGTTGGACCGAGGAGCTGTGGAGGCTGTCTGTACCCACCCTTCAGGTGGGACTTCCAGAGGACGACTCGACGTTGCAGCTTTACTTTTCAGTTGTTGTTTTCCCTTTCGAGTTGTACTTTACTTTCAGTTTGGGTTTGTATTCTGGCCCACTTACTTTCCACACTTACTGTTGTACCATTTTTTACTTAGTGTTTACTTTTTTCCGCTTGCTTACTCTGTGGTGTGTGTTTTCTTTACAAAGGAAATTCCTTCCCTTTTTACTGGGATTTACGCCTTGGTGCTAGTCGCCAGCCCCTGGCCTATGGAAGGCGGGCTTGGGGTAGTCACGGCACGGGCCCCGAGGACGGGTCGTGACAAATTGGTATCAGAGGAGTTCGGTTCTACCGCAGACTCTGATCTTTCTTCTATGTGAAGCAATAGTGTTAAGTGTATTGAGTGTGGTTATCAGTCCAGGGAGCCCAGTGTTGGTGCGGTGGCCGACGTATCTGTACACCAGGACCCTGACTTCTGATTTCGGACATAATACACAAAAACATTGATTGCATGTGTCTTACAAGTTTTCTTTGTGATTACTTTATATCAGCTCACCAAGTATACTATTCTGAATGTGGCTCACCTGTTTCTTTTCAAGATGGCCCCACGACGGTAGACAGCTAGGGCTCCGAGAGTTGTACGTGACGACAGCCCGTCGAGCAACGAGGCCTCGGTACAGGGCCCTTTGACAGCTGAGGCACTGGCGGTACCTCTACCCACTGAGCCACCGATGCTTCCAGCCCCAGGCGCTGACGATGCACGTCGCCTTGGAGATCTACATGAGTTCCAGCGCTAGCGACCGCCCAGGTTCCACGGGGAGACGGACCCCCAGGAAGCTGAGGACTGGCTGGAGGCAGTCGTACGAGTTTTCCGGTTAGTGAGGACACCAGTAGACCTCATGGTGATCCTCACAGCGAGCCTCCTGCATGCAGTAGCAGGCAGATGGTGGAGCTTTATGCTGCAAGTGCACGACGAGGCATCTCTCCTATGGACGGACTTTGAGAGCCTTTTCCACTTAGAGTTCGTCCCGACCACCCTCCGTGCGGTACGCATCTAGGAGCTTTTACAGCTGCGGCAAGACAGCATGTCAGTAGCCCAGTACGCGGTGAGGTTTACTGATCTCTCACATTATTCCATGGACATGGTATGAGACCCTTTCTTCAGGGCCCTAACCTTCGACTAGGGGCTCAGGAGAGAGATCGGAGCTTCAGTTGTTTCTCACAGCATTCTGACACAGGCATGGGTGTTGGAGTGAGCCCTCCTAGTAGAGAGTTTCCTTACTGAGCAGACTTCAGTAGAAGGACCCACCACTAGCCGACGTGCGGTAGAGTCTTCTGTTGCGGGCAGTAGACAGATGATGCAGGGGTCCAAGAGGACTAGACCTACAGGTGGTCAACAGCATGACTCAGGATCGTTTGTGCGAGGCACTCGGGGTGGACAACGACTTACCATGAGCGGGCAGTGTTACTCCTGCGGCGGGATTGGTCACATGGCTCGTGACTTTCTGACCCGCCATACGGATGACCAGCAGGTGAATGAAGGACCCCCCAGGCAGAGGCAGAGGTTCGATTAGGGTGGTCCGCAAGGAGCAGGCGGCCATGGCAGGGGAGCTGGTCATGCAGCTGGAGCCGGACGATGCTTCGGGGTGTTTCCACCACCACCACCATGAGGTCCACCCCGACCGTAGGGGACAGGAGGACATGGGAGAGCTCAGCTTCAGGCAGCTGAGGCCTATGATCATGGCGCTCCGGGAGCAGATGGACAGGAGCGGGACTAGCTCCAGACCTGGAGACTTTTGTTCATGTTTCTTCTAGTTTTGTTGATGTATGTTTGTTGATGCTTTGTGTCTTTGTACGTGAGCTGTAGTAATAAAATACACCTTTTCTTGTGGCATTTACTTTCATGTCCTCTCTTGTGTTGTTACATAGAGGTTCCGATTTAGAC
Organism: Viscum album; assembly: GCA_963277665.1. Lineage (NCBI taxonomy): Eukaryota > Viridiplantae > Streptophyta > Magnoliopsida > Santalales > Viscaceae > Viscum > Viscum album. The sequence goes on from OY728150.1 coordinate 530,634,563, forward strand.
TATTGACTTGACCCTCACTTGAGAGATACCTACTAGAGGAGACCCAGTTACCACACACTGATGCCAACAGTGTGACTCAACCCTTGGAGGTGAGAGTAACGGTTGCATCTCTTGGTAGTAGCATCAAGGCCTTACGATGTCATCCTTTGTATGGGTTAGTATCATCCATGTCGGGATTGACTGTGTTAGGCAAAGAAAGTGGTGCATCCATGGGATGAGACCAGATTTCTCTTATCAGCAAAGAAGAAATATTAGCAGCTCTTGTGGGACCAGAGATGGTCCAGGCCACGACAGAGAAGGTCCAGGTCATCCAGGAGCGGATGAGGACAGCTCGGAGCTGGCAGAAGTCTTATGCTGATAGGAGGCGGAGGCCACTGGAGTTCGCAGATGGCGACCACGTCTTCTTACGGGTCTCACCTCGACGTGAGTTACGGATATTTGGCTGAGGCGGCAAGTTGTCTCCACACTTCATCTGACCCTTCCAGGTCCTCAGTAGGGTTGTCAGGGTGGCTTATCATTTGGATCTACCACCTCAGTTGCACGGGGTGCGCGACGTCTTCCACGTATCTCAGCTGAGTAGATACGTGCACGATCCTTCACACAACATCGACCATGAGGAGCTGGACGATGGCGATGGGGTGACTTGCACGGAGGTTCCAGTGGGGATCGAGGATCGACATGAACGGATTATAGGAGGATGGTAGATTCCTCTTGTGCACTTTCTTTGGCAGCATGGGAACCTCCAGGTGAGCACATGGGAGTGGAAGGCTCAGATGTGTGCTCAGTACCGCTTTTGTAACCCTAGTTTGTGTTAAATCTTTACGAGGATGTAAAGCCCTGAGGTGGGAGTGATGTAATGACCCATAAATTTCGAGGAAATTTTTTTATTAATTTTCCTTGGAATTTCACAAGAACTCAGTTTCTGACGGCACATGATTCTGAGGCCCGGTGTGCCCGGAATCATTTTCCGAAGTTTGGCTCGGGTACGTTCAGTGAACGAACGAGCGGGTTTTTCTAACTTTTGAAGCGGTGCTTAGAATTGAATTCCAAGGGAACCTATGGAATCGTAGCGCCGGTTTTTTCTTAGAAAAGCCTCTTCCAAAGTTGCGTTTTCTCGGGTGTGGTTTTTAATTTTTGGGCTTTAAGTTAAGAAATAAAATAACGTGGTACAACAAACTTTATTTTATTTCACTTAAAGCCGCTTAAAATCCACTTTAATCTGCTTAAGCTGAGTTGAAGTGGATAGGGTGCAATTCAAAATATCCTACCCTCTTGTTAGGTTATTTGTGAGGTGGGGTCCGTACGAGCCCCACCGTTTCTTTTCCGCTAAGTAATGCACCCGCGAAAACCCTATTTAATGAAATTCAACTGGGGTGTTTCTTAAAGTTTTAAACGCTCCTATTAATTGGGTGGTTTATTCGTTGAAATTAATTCTACGAATTAATGGGTCGTTACTTAGTTTGTTTTTCATTTGTTGGCATGTAATAAATTAAGACCAACATTATTCTTCTTGAGTGTTGTTCGTTGAGAGGATTTGACAGAAACCTTAAGTCCTTCATCCTCCTTCACGAAGAACACGAAGAACGTGAAGAACACGAAGAACACGAAGAACTCCGGCCTTCAACTAAAGGCGACGAAGAACGCTGAGACCTCAGAGATCGACAACGCGACGCCAAGTACCGCGATGCTGACAATTCTTCTCCCGCGACGTTCTTCTACGACGTTCCTTCATCCGCGACAAATCTTCGATCATTCGTTGAGGTAAGAGAATGCGGACCTTTTAATTATTTGTGGTTTATAACTAAAACAATTATTTAATTGTTATAATTAAATCTGTATGTTCTTGATCCTCGGAGTTCATCGACGCAACAATGTATACCGCGACGACGCGACGCCCTTCCGCGACACGACGATCCTATTCTTCCTCGATGATCAATTCTGCGAGGAACGCATGCTCGACGACTACGGCGAGGTAGGGATTTTATTTGAAAATAATTTTTTATTCCCGTAGTTGTTTCCTTCTAAAACAAAGATCCCAGGATCAAAGTGTAATTTTAATTTATTAAAATTGTATCTTGTTATGTTTTCATGTGATGATCATTTTTTATAATTGTTATCACCTAACGCGGAGGGTGCGGTCCAAAAAAAAATGGACCAACAACCCTCCGCAGTTCTTCGTTGTTGTGAGGAACTGCGGATGATGAAAAAGCGGGCCTCAGAGACGATTTTTTGATTCTGAAGTGAATAACGGGACCCAGGAGGAGCTACGGCGCAGACGGAAGTGGAATCGGACCACCGGAGCAACTCCGGTGGCCCGCAGAATCCACCGACGACGCGGGTCGCCGGCGCGGCGGTGCCAGCAGCTGAAGGCGGCGGCTCCCCGGTGCGCTGCCCGATGAAGCTGCCGTGGCGGCGGCGGCCAACCAGACCCGCGACCGCGCGGTTCCGGTGACACACGGGACGCGGCAAAGCCGCGCCCGCTGACCAAGTGCGGCCCCACGCGGGGCCGCGGCACCTCATCCCGCGGGGGCAGCGCCCTTTGGTCCCTCCGCTCGGTCGCTCGGCCGGGTCACGCCAAACTGGGTCAGACCCGGGTCGGGTCGACCCAGGGGGGTCGGGCCGGGTCAGTTCGGGCCCAGACCCCCTGTTTCCGGACCTTTTCGGTCTTTTGCTCATAACTTGAGCTACGTACCTCCGAATGATGCTCCGTCAGTGGGGATGCGATCCTTGGATCGAGACGGTCGTTTTGGTTTATCACACTCAACGTTTCGGAATACTTTGTGTTCAGCCGGGTTGGTTCCTACACGAAACCAATCGGGCCCTCGGAGCGGAAACGCTCATATCTTGAGTTTTGGACGCCCGATTGACGTGTCGTTGACTTTGATTGATTCCTCTAATTGAGACGGATCTTTTGGTATACTCCGCCCGAGGTTTGGACGCAGGTGGAGTATGGTCGGGTTGGTTTTTCCTTAAAAACCAACTGGGCCCCTGGGACGAAAAAGCCAATAACTCTCAGACCGGGCGTCCGATTGACGCGTCGTCTACGACGTTGAGTTCCTGTTGACGATACGGTACTTTTGGATACATCAACTCTGGACTATGTGTCAGTTGATGTATCAGCCTCTCAGCTCGTGTAGCAGACCCTCCCGAACGAGCTTGCTATGTGCGGGAACCCTAGAGCTGGCTGCAACTCCTGCTGTGACGACGACGACTATACAGAGATCCTCAGTGGATTCGACTGCGACGATGATGAAAACAGTACGGGGATCCTCTGGGTTTTCGGCAGTTAATACTACGGTGCATCTTGGGATATGACAACTCCGGACTACATGTCAGTTGATGCATCGACCTCTTAGCTCGTGGAGTGGACCCTCCCGGAACGAGCATGCCATAGGCCGAAACCCTAGCGCCGGTTGAGACTTGACGACTGCTGATCGAACAACTCAGTGTGTTACGGATAGCCCGGTGGGGAGCGTTTGGTTGTACCGGCAGACCCACGACGGAGGAGCGCTTGGTTGTAGCAGCACGGGGGGAGCGCTTGGTTGTAGAGGCAGACCCACGACGGAGGAGCGCTTGGTTGTAGCGGCTGACCCGTGGTACTCAACAGAAGGGGTACCTCTAGAGGCTATGAGGGGGAGCGCTTGGTTGTAGCGGCAGAACCATGGTGGGAAGCACTTGGTTGTAGCAGTAGGCCCACATTACTCGATAGGTGGAGTACTACAGCATTCCAAGGTGAGAGAGAAGTGCTTGGTTGTAGCGGCATAACCACTGTACTTGATGGAGAAGGAGTTTCCCAATAGCTTTGGGTTCAACTTCTTGATCAATCCTGTGTGAGTCATTGCAGGGGTTAGTACCTACAGATCCTTTGTGGGTCCAACAGCTTAGATGAATCAGTGGCTACATCTGATCATCTCTAATGTCATACGAAGAAGTACCTATGTGAGCTGAATCATGTTTACTCTCCTTTGTGGATTGTGTTGTGTTATCCTATGTGGATTAAGTTTTTCTCTCCTTTGTGGATTGTGTTGTGATATCCTATGTGGATTACGTTTTTCTTTCTTTTGTGGATTGTGTTGTGCTATCCTGTGTGGATTTACTTTTTGCTTTCTTGTGTGGACTGGGTTGTGTTTGGGCTCGGATGTTGGAGCCAAACGGGAATTGATGACTTAGGTATATGTATGGGCATATACCTAAGCAGTGTCTAATGTTACTTCATGATTGTATCTTTCCTTTGTGGTTTATCCTTTGTGGATTTTCGGAGACCTTCGGGGGTCTCAGGGTCCCTACTAAGTAGCTTATACTCACCCCTGCATGGGCTATGTCCGCACTACGTTGTGTTGGTTGTAGACGACGGACAGCACTGATCGTGGTCGAGGTTGGTGGAGCAGGACGGTACCTGGAGGTGGACCACTGGGCAGGGTGTACTCGGAGCGGACGGCTGTACCGAGGAGCTGTGGAGGCTGTATGTACCCACGCTTCAGGTGGGACTTCTAGAGGACGGCTTGATGTTGTGGCTTTACTTTTCAATTGTTGTTTTCCCTTTCGAGTTGTACTTTACTTTTAGTTTGGGTTTGTATTCTGTCCCACTTACTTTCTGCACTTACTGTTGTACCAGTTTTTACTTAGTGTTTACTTTTTTCCGCTTGCTTACTCTGTGGTGCTTGTTTTCTTTACAAAGGCAATGCCTTCCCTTTTTACAAGGATTTACGCCTTGGTGCTAGTCGCCAGCCCCTGGCCTATGGAAGGTGGGCTTGGGGTAGTCACGGCACGGGCCCCGAGGATGGGTTGTGACACCTAGTGTTTTCTAAATTTTTGGGCCTCAAAATTTGAATTTTGGTTTTTCGAAAAGTAATATTTTCTATATAGGAGTAGACAGTATGTGGACCATGAAGCATGGTTCACAGATTGTAAAGTATGTATGTGGTAATGATTCGTAGAAGTAAAACAGTACACAGACTGCATAGGGGAATGGTTCATGGGGTGAAGGATGTTCATGGGAATTTCTACGGTTCACAGAAGGAAAATGGTTTGTGGGATGGCATGTCATTCAAAAAAAGGAGATGGAAATTTTGGTAGCTATAATGGAAAAGGTGGTGTGTGGACTGCATAGGGAAGAACGGTTCACGGGGTCATGTTACGCGGTAAAGATTCAATAAACCTTGGTTTAGCGGATTATGTAGATCTATTTTCTTATATAAGGAGAACTAATCCCTTAATTAGTGAAAATCAATGATATTAGAAATCTAGGAGGAATTCGGTGAAGTCCAGAAGTGGTTCCCAGGCAGACAACCCCAAGAAGGAGAAGAGTTTTATGATGGGGATTCTGTTAAAGGATAATTGGAATGAGTAGATAGTCTATGGAAGGGGTTTTGTAGGGCACTGAATCTCACAAAGTAAAATAGTTTGTCGATGACGGTTCATGGAATATGATTAGTGGAATATGAGTCGGTCCATGTTGAAAATCTGGTATGAGAAAGTGGTATGTAGAGGTGGTTTGTGGAGGTATTATGTAGAGGTGGTATGCAGAGCAGTGTAGTTTACAAAGGAATCACTCGCAATACATAGTGCAGTGCGGTATGCGAAGGAATTAGGCTAGTTCGTTGAGTAACAGTTCGTGAACTATCAGTGCACAGAAGAGTGGACTACATCTATGAGTGAAAACAGATCTTCAACAAAGAATCTATTTATAGTAGAGGATACATGATTTAATTCCAACCCATCGAAGTGACCTTTTTGTCAATATAATGAGTTTAGATTCTTCCCAACACAGTTATCAAGGGGGAGTCAATAGAAGTGATCTAGGGGGTGCAGTGTGATATCACTAAAACCTTATAAAGGTAGTGCACCTAACATAGAGTGATTTTTCTAAACTTGTATAATCCAAAACTAGTGAATATTAGTGTACTTTGGTATGATTGACAACTTTTCATCATATTCTCCTTGGACTATACATTAGTGTTAAACCAAGTAAAATAATTGTGTGGTCATTCAGTGTGTGAATGTTTAAACTACTGTACATTACCAATAAAGAGATTTAACATGTTCCTACCAATGTGGGAACAAGATCCATAACATTAAAATAAAAGGTTCACACCCTGATTCATCCCTCCCCTCTCAGGGTGGTTCAGGGTCCTTCTGTATAAAGATTTTTCATGAATTTTTCTGTCTTGTGGTAAGGATGAGGATCACCTGATGTGAAAATGAAAGTAATACTGTGGTTGGGCCTAATAATAGAGGTTTTTGAATCACTCTGTATCTTTTGATGGCATTTCTCATTCCGCACAAATTTCATATATGATAATATTATCTATGTGGATATGACTCTCATGTAGGGATTGGGAATTTTATCCTTATTTTTCATAGATCTAGTTCGTGTGTAGTGACTCATTAGTGAGATGGTGCTTCCCATTAAGTTTATCATCATGTGGTGGGGATATCTTTCATGCAGTTTAATGTCATTCTATAAGTACCTATTTTATATAGTTTTTCATAATGTGGTAAGGATTTGAGGCACTATTCATTTTTAACATCCTGGTTATAGGATGAGGGTCACCCGAAGTGAATAAAGATAAACCATTGAGGGATCCATGTAGTATAACATCGTACATTTGGGAAATTCTCTGTATATTTTAAAGGCATGTGGTTAGGACAAATTTTCACAGTTTAATGTCATTAAACCATGAAAAGAGGAGATAATTACATCTATACAATGTATTTATTGAGAATACTCACATTGGTGGGGGTGTGGTATATTCCCCATCCATTTTTTCCAATGAGTAGGATATATTGTGATATACCTTAAATATGATATAAGACCCTTTCCATATGGGTTCCAGCTTTGGAGGCTTCTTCCCTGGTGTAATAGGGCACTAAGAGCCACCACCAGTTCTCCTTAGAGGTATGAATGGATGTAGAACTTTTTATTGAAGGCTCTCATGATCTAATTATGATGGACCTCAAGGTTGTGTAATGTATGAAAATTTTTCTCATTGTACATCTTATCCAAACATGTTTTTGATTTCTAATCATTCAATAGTTATTTGAAAATGGCTACTCAAAGCAAGGGAAACTAGAATTTTATGGGAAATACTACCTCGATCTCATACACCAATGACTACATATTTTCTTCTGTAGTAGTACGCGTGGTGGTATAGTGGGCCCATATAGCATGGAGGATTTTTTATATCTAATACTTCTTGTATTTATTCACCATATTCTGGATTGTGTTTGACAAGGTCTTGTTGAAGGCCTCTAATTTTTCATTTACTATTGTATGATATCTAGATGATTTAATTGACTAGATTTTCTACTCTTGGTACAATTTTTCCAACTCTCTAGAATAGAAGTTGGTGTCATTGTTTGTTAATATTGTGTAAGGGGCCCCAAACTTGGTGATTATATGGGACTTTATGAAGTTGATAATATTCTTTATCCATACTTCCTTGAGGGGTATTTCCTTATCCCATTTGGAGAATAATTCAGTAGCATTAAGGATGTATGTGAACTTCTTAGTTATGGATGGGGGATATGGCCCCACAATATTCATTCCCCAAATAGAAACCATCCAAGAATATTTTTCTATATGTAGAAATTAAAAGGGGATGATGTATTATGTTTTCAAAGATCTAGAATGTATGAAATCTCCTAACGAATTCCACATAGTCATGTATCATGGTTTTCTTGTAATAACACAGCCTATTGATTTTGTGGGAGACCCTAGTGCTAGACTGATGGGCACCACAGGAGTTAGTATGGACTGCTTCCATAATGGCATGAATATTTCTTTTTTCTATGTATATAATGATAATTCCATCAAATCCTCTCTTTTAGAGGTATTTTTTCTCATTTGGACAACCCTTTGAGGTAAATTTCACTACACAATGTCGAATATGTTCCCTTCTGGCTCGGTCTATCGGGAGAATCCCATTTTGGAGATAACCAATTATGGGATCTATCCATCCAGAGGTGGATATCAATCCATCACAATATATGAAATTTTTTAAATGATTTATTTATTCCATATAATAAATGAAGATTTATGATGCCATTATTTGGAGTGTGATACGGAAGATTACTTTCCCATGATCAGGGTCAGTAAGGACTATGGTTGCTTTAGCCAATGCATTATTGTGAGCATTCTGTTATTGGGGAACATGATGCAACATGGTCTCAAAAGGAAATCATGAAATTAGTCCCCTAATGTAACCATTAAGAGTTGAGATTTTTTTATTTATTTTTTTATGGAATATTCACTATATATCTTTTTTACCACTAGTTTTGAATCCCCGTTGATATTTAGGGAGGTTATCTACAGCTATAGGTCTAGTTACAAACCAATGATGAGGGGTTTTTAGTTTGTATCATTATTTTTGTAGCCTTATAATAGTGACAAAGAGTAAGGAAAATTTTATTTTTATGGATAAAAAAATACAATCCCTAAGAAAGCCCGATTGAGCTTTGGGTTTTCCATTCTTTTTTCAACAGGACATCAGGATGCACTATCAAAACACATCTCCCATGTCTGGAGAGTGTCATGGGTGTAAAAAAATTCCTCATTTAAGAATTCAGTGTACACTAGTGTAGTTTTCATGGTGGGATGTTATGTGAGGAAATTATCTAGCTATTTACCTTTTATCGCCTCCTGTGACACAAACATGATTTTATATTGTTGCAGAGTAACTACCCATCATGCCAAATGCCTAGTTAGTATGGGGTGTCCAAGGATATAATTGAGTGGATTAATATTATATTCCAAATGGACTTCATGGAGCTGCAAGAAATTCCTCAGTTTCTTCACCGCAAATATGAGTGTGAGGCAGTTCTTCTCAATATCTGAGTATTGGGTCTCAGTGCCTAGCATTGTTTGGATGAGGTACTAGAGATAGTTCTCACTCCCACATATCATTATTTTGTGAAAGTAAGGCTCCAAGTGAGTGTTCCATGGTAGCCACATATATGATGATTGGATTTCCTTCCACAGATTGCATCAAGACCATAGTTTGAAGTAGATACTATTTGATACTTTTAAAGACTTATTGGTAGTCCTCATCCCATTTATAGGTGATTACCTTCTTTATTTTCCTAGTGAAATGGAGAGATATTCAACCCCATTTGGCTATGAAATTCCTAATGTAAGTGATTTTCCTTGGGATTACCCTCAGTTATTTGATATATCTGGGGTTGAAATTATTTAAATTACACTATAATAATATGGTTCGACCTCGATGCCATAGTTGCGTACCACAAAGAAAAGGAAATTTCCTAATGTTACTCCAAAATCACAATTCAGTGGATTCACCTTCAGACTGCGTGGTCATAGCATGTATAATACTATTTAAAAATATGTGAAGTGGTCGTCTTAATGTCAAGATTTAACCACTAGGTCATTGAAATAAAATTCAGTTATTCTTCCCAAGAATGGATAAAATATATGATTCATGGTATATTGATAAGTAGTGCCAATATTCATTAATAAAAAAAGAAATACCTGATAGAAAAAGATCTCTTGGGGTTATCTGATGGTAGTGGCCTCTTCATCTTTAGGGTCTATATTTATCTAATTATACATCGAATACCCATTAATGAAAGAAACGTCTTGGAATATAGAAATCACATCGGTCAAGAGTTATGTGATCAACAATGGGAATTCATCCTTCGGGTAATGTCAATTAAGGTCCTTGAAATCGATGAAGACCCAAATCTGTCCATTATTTTTCTTGATGGGAAAAATATTGTAAATATATCTTAGGTATTTAACTTCTCATACATAGTTGGCTTTCATCAATTTATCATCTTCTACCTCTACATTGGTATAATGAGATGGGTGAACCCTCCTATCCACCTACTTAAAGCCTCAATGGTCATCAAGTAAGCAAAGATGGTGCATATCCACATTTGTATTCAATCATTGCATTTTTTTTATAGTTCCAAGCAAACACATATTGGTGTTTATTTATAAATTCAATGTACATATATTTATATTCAATGGGAATAGAAGTGCTAATAAGTGTTTTTTGTGGGTCTTCTTCTATTCCTAGGATTAGTTGTTTGAGCATAACAATGGTGGTGGATATGCCTTCCTAAAATGTGGGAGGGGTGTTCTTGAGGTCATCCTCTTCTTCTTCCACCTCTTATTCTATATAGGAATTTTTAGATGGATTCGGAAATCAAGGGTCATCTCAATCACTTTCAAGGAGAGAGAGGTCATTAGTAATTATATTATCATCCCATACTACCAGATTCATTGAAGATAGTATCCATAAATGGTTTTCTTTTACACTGATGTTGGGGATATAATAGGGTTAGACCTCCAAGACTAGGTCTAATGAGTCAAATATATTTATGGGGAGAACATAGTCACTTTTGATCAAACTCCATGGATTTTTAGGGGCGGTCCTAAAATATTTGGGGACTAAAAATTATAAATCATCATCCACCATTGTTTGTTTGACTTTCCTTTTTTAGAAACCTACCACATCATATGTTTCCTCACAAGTCTTGAAAGGGTAAATGTCACCATGTAGTATACCAACCTTTCCAGTGATGGGATTTTTCAAACATTGATGGAATTTTGAGGGTACTTCCACATGGATATGGATCCAAGGACATCTGAGTAGAACATTATATTTTGTGTATTTCTAAGTAACCATAAGCTCAGTGTCATAAGTGAGATCCCCAAACTTAGCTTTGAGCTTGATATTCCCGATATGTCTTTTCTCATGCGTATCATGCCCTTGAATGTCCATCTTTGTTGGAGATAAATCCCCATCACTATATCTAAAATATTGGAGGGTTCTAATATAGATAATATTGATCCCATAGTCCTTTCCAATCATATCCCTTCATATATTGAATTTATCAACTCCACTTGAAACATATCAGGGCTTGATGTGGCCCTAGATGACATCATTCTGATCCTTCTCTTTAAACAAATTGGAGATATTGAATTATATTGGAATAGTTCACACTCGATAGACCTCGGTTATAGTAACTTCTGTGTAAAATTATAATGGATTTTTGAGGTAATCAACTAGTACCTCCATGGGTTCTTTTTTAAGGTGGAGTGCATCTTGGATTGAGTGCTTAGCTGGGAAAATCTCCAGTTATTTCAAAATGTCATGCTTTTATGATAGATTTCAATGATTCCCAATGTGGGGTTTCTCCTTATTATGTGGATTAGGAGATGATGAATTTGATGTGGACAGACATGGTTCTTGTGCTTAGGTCAAGGGATAATCCTCTTATAGTGGCATGGGTCATGCTATCCTTCCACATTTCATGGGATGATCTGGTAATAATTCCCCCTCCAGATGGTCATGTAAGACAACTTGTCATAGATGAGTGATATAGGTTTCTGGTACACCTTCATGTATCTTTTGGACTTGTTGGAGTACTTTCCCGTGGGTCTTAGCTGCATATAAGTACTCTGTGGGAATGCGACTGAAATAATGGGTCTCACTACACCCATGTTGTCCCCTATATCCTTAGTTCCTGCACAGGCAGCCTCTTATTCCACAATTAGGGTCAGGGAACTCATACTTGGAGGCATATTCATCATCAGATAAGGGGTCCTCCAAGTGAATCACTTTAATAGAATCAAATATGTGCTCTTCATCTAATAAAGGTTTTATTTGGTGGGGCAGTGACCATGTTTCGAAGGTTCTGGGGAATAATTCTGGAATAGTTAGAGCATGAATTTGAGAAAAATATGATTCTTCCACTTCTATCTATTTCTATATACAATAGTCACATACACATTTACGGTACATGTTTAATGTCACCTCCATGGGTGGAGGAACTATTGTTGTTCTGTGCAGTGTACTCTTAGGGTGTCATGCGCACAATAAACTATTTCCTGAGTCATCCAGTGTTTGTACATATATCCACACATAGCCATAAATTTATGGTAATATCTCTCTTATTCTCATTTGGAAATGATTATGTAGTCCACCTTCTCTGAGAAGTTATCTAACACCACCTATCCGAAATCAACCATGCCATGAAGGACTTCTTCAAAGATGAAGCAATTGTGGATATTATGACCTAGCCTTCTATGGAAAGGGAAGTAGTTAGGAAATTTAGTGAGGTTGACCTCATTGGGATTCCTAAGCTATGGTATCTTGAGAAATTTATTATCCACAACAGCAATGAAATAACTAGTGACTTTTTCATTTCAGAACGAGTATGATTTATTCATCCTTTCCAAAAATGTTGGGTGACCTTGATTTATTTGTGATTTCGACCAAGATATACTTTGTGGTTTTCTATTATCGACAGGATGAGTTGGGTGGTTTGGGACCACGTTAGGTAATTTCATGGGAACTGATACCATTTTGAGGTAAATAGTGAAAGATTCTACCTTCCCAAGAATTTTTTCTAGTACTGAAGTCAGGAGACGATATTTAGTTGGGGTCTTATGAATGGAATTTTATGAACATTGGGCCATTTTTTTGAACTCACAGAACCATCCTTGATACTTCATTGGGATCAAAGGTATCTGAAGCTCATCCAAGATATTTTTAGCATGGAGTTCTAGTAATAATTTCTACAAGAGAGGTATGCTAAGTGAATATGTAAAACCATTTCATATAGCTATGAAATCATACACCCAATTATTTTAACCCCATTTGATGTTCTTCAGGTTGACAATAGTCATTTTCCTAAGGATAGATATGAACTAGTAAAGGAATTGATGATGAAGGTCCTCTCATCCTGTAACAAATCCTACTGGATGGCTACTGTACCAAACCAAGTCTATCCCTATAAAAGTTTCTACAAAACACATGATCTTAGTCACCTCCTACTGATCTCAAGGGCCCATTATCAGACCCCATCAAGAAATGAAATGAGTGAGATATTTTTCAAGGTCTACCACACCATCAAAGGTATAGAAGGTTGAATTTCTTAAATTTTGTGGGGTAAAAGTGTCATCCACCCACTCAGGATATAGATTCTTCTCAGGACGTATAGATGTGTGTATCCCTTCTATCGCTTCCATTCGAGTAGCTAGGGACCTGTGGAAATCAAGAAATTCTTGAGGTACTAATTTTTTATCTTTCTTTCATCTATAGGGAGTGGGAAGTTTCTGATTAGGTGGCCTTATTTTCATGTCCTACTAATTCTCAATTCATGTGAAGACTGGATGATTACCCTAGTGAGGGGGTTTCTATCACGATAATGGAGGGAATCCACAATCATTTTCAACTTACTCATTTATGTAGAGTAGCTTCCTAGATGTGGAGTTATTCTAACGATTAAATTCTAATTTTTAGTTGTATCATCAATTTCCATATGTATGGGAGGATATATATTATCCTCTATCTAAAGACATTACCTAGTGGTAATGGTTCCCCAGAGTAACTCCCCGTTGAGTTTCCTAAGATTTTGAATATAATTCCAATATTGTTCCATTCTTTCCTACATAAAAGGAACGTCGAATCTACTGGGTGGTGATTTGGATGTAGTCACACCATTATCTTTTTGTTTGTAGTTTTTACACTATAGAGGTGGAAACATGATATTTGGAAGTGCTATATTTTGGAGCATCCTCTGGTTCTGGGTGTGTGTAACCTCAGTTGGTGCATCCAAAATTCATTCCTCCTGGGTTAAATTTTATGTGTTAGGTCCATATTCATCTAAGTTTTGATCCAAATTTTCCATTGTGTTGATGTTCATTAAATTCATAGAGGTGTATTGGGAAATGGTTTTCTTTACATCACATTCAACACAACATAATGATTCTACAATTCTTGTATTAAGGTCGTTTCTCAAACCCTTGTCCATATAGAAATTTTTTTGCATGAAACCTTGGTGGGTTTTGATTGAATTCACCCTAAAATTTTCATGTATTGACATATAAGTAATAAACTTGAATTATTTTTCACTCATGATTGTATAAAAGGCCCCAAATATTAGAGGTTTTTCTTGTGGAGGGAGGAACATATTGAATACGGGACCTTGATTTTTTCCTCCCAACCAGGAGAAGAATGATTCTCTATATAGTGATAATGATGATGATGATGAAAATTCCCATAGCACTATGGGTTGCGGGTTATCTATGGACATAATTAGTGTTGATTGATATTATTGTAGTAGATCTGATTCTTCTAGTTTAGGAATTGATGATTACTAATATGGGAATTGAGACATAAATTCCCCTATCCCAACGGGCTAGGGTTGATCTGGAATTTCCATTTATTTCCCCAAGACAATCATAGGGGGTGATAAGCTTGGTTATGGTGATAAAGATATAAATTACCCTTACCTAGAGGGTGGGGGTTTTTTCAGCTGCAACTGAAATGTCCTAAATCCTCTCATGAATTGAATCTCCAAGGGGTGGAGGTGGTGGTAGATATTCACTCAGTCTTGTGGGTTGGATTCTCACTTAGATAGATTCTATAGTAGATGCTACTATAGCTAGTTTGATGTGGCATGGTTGTCCTTGTGTTGAAGATGGGTGAATTAGAAACCCATGATTGGAGTTAGTTTCTACAGGATGTCATTGGGTTGATTCCAACCTTGAATTCAATGTCTAAAATGCATTCCAATTTCATCAAAGGGCCCAATTAAAATAATTTTTTCCTATACTATTCTTTCATTCATGATTTCTTGGCATCATTGAAGTGGGATAATATCATTTTAGCAAACAACTATCCTGAACATTACATTATCCATATATTTTTTCTAGGTGATATAACATTACAGGATGTCGTATCTAAGGGGTTCTATTGTTTTAGGGGTTTGGTGAAGTGTAATGATCCATAATTTCCCCATACACAAATACAAATACATGGCATGGCTTCGTCTATCGATTTTTGAAGATTTGTGATGAATTAGTGGAAATAATGTTGAATTTTTTCACTTTAATTTTCTAGTTTGGGATCCAGAACCATGAAGATGGCAGAAAGGTCTAGCTTAAAATAGACTATCTTGATGGTCTGAAGGTGACCCTCATATCTTGGATAAGGGATTCGTCTAGTCTTCAGTCACTGATGAGTTTCCCACATATTTTTGTGTAGATAAGACATGTACTCTTAATCTAGATCATCTAAGATCTCATAGATAGGAGTGATAAGAGGCCAAAACATAATGGGGAGGTTGTTTCTTATTAAATCTCTCCATATATCAATATTTTCTTCTTCTTCATCAGACATACATGCCTCTATTCAATAAAAACATAGATGGTTCTTTTTGGGGTCGCATGCTAACCAGAGTGGAGTGCTACTAGAAGTTTATGGAGAGCTATATGTGGCTAACCCCAATGTTTTGATCATCTCTTTAAAAAAGTAACACTAGTTTTTAACATTTCTATATACATAGGTGTCTGGTTAAGGGGAAGATTTCCTTTTCTATGGGAGAGATCATCCTGGGGAGGTTGACCATGGTAGATTCTAGGAGTAGATTCCCTATGATCCATCATCACACTTCCATTAGGAGTAAAATCATTGTAATTATTTTTTTCTTCAGTTTAAGAGTTGACGTAGCCTTAGGGTATTAAGAATGTGTCTTTAATAACCTCAAGGACACTGTCATTGAGCATATTAGGGACATGAGACTTGTTCAACGTCATGTCTGGAATATAACGACCTACCTTCTATAATTGTGCAAGGATATGATCCAACCATATGATTGATTCATAGATTGTTTATAACCATCTAGTGTTGTGGGAGTATGATCCCACTACTGACAAGATAATGAAATATTCCAATGAGATCCTCCGTTATTGAAAGGAATATGAGCATGTCCTAAGGCATGTTCCATTCTCACTTGGGTAACTTCAGTAATAATGGGAGTATGATCCTAATCATGGGACTTTGGAGTGTGTATCTAGTCTTTTTTGGAAGGGATATAAGCTTACCTTGAGTAATGTGTCACTCTCACTTGGTAATCCCTAGTAGGAGCGATAATATGATCCTGATCTAGGTATTCATTCCCCATCGGAATATGTTGATGTAAATTTCGAATGGGATAAGGTGTAAGATCCTCCTTCGATATAGCCTCAAAATTATTCTCATGCAGTCATTCATCAGTGGAAGCAAGGGTATGATCCTTGCTTCAGTGATCTACAGGAATAGTCTCGATAGATTCACTAATAGGAATATGATCCCATCACGAGGCATGTTCAACTCTCACTTGGTGAGACTAGACCATAATGAGAATATGAGCCTGATTTTGGGCCATTGGAGTATGCCCCTGGTCTTCTATGATAGGAATATGAGTCTATCATGAGGCATTTTCCACTCCCACTTAGTGATCCCCAGCCAAAACGGGGATATGATCCAAATCCTAGGTCTTTAGAATATATTACTTGACTGTTTTAATAATCATCTTCCCCTATCCTGAGGCATGTTCTCTTCTCACCATGTGAGCCTAGTTGGAATGGGAATATATGCCTTGTCAGATGACTTGACCTTTACCAGAATATGCTTATAATCCTATAGTATAAGAACAAGAATGTATGCTTGATTGGAAGCAACCAATTATTACTAAATATCATAGTGTTATGCTACCCTAGATATAGGGATAATAATATGCGATTGTCCCTATATTTTCACCAGTGTCGTAATATGCCAGCGGAGTTCTTCAACTATTGATAATATGCAATGGCATTATAGCAAAGTGTGTGTGGGGATATAAGCCTACATATTTTCTATCTCCACTATATATTGAGAGATATATTTTATTTAAGTATGGACATGAACCCACTTTTGTACTCCTTATTCCACTAGAATATATATATGTACTTAATGCATGGGGGTAGGGATGTGTGTGTCCCCCATGTCTATTATAAGAATATTCCCACAGACTTATTCCGAGTGAGTAGTGGGATGAGCCTACTCGCTGGATACTATCCAGAATATACTAGTAGACATTATTAGCAAGAGTGTGGATATGTTCCCACTCATAATTATCCATATCCTTTTATAACCTATGTGTCTTCCTTGTTGTTTTTTCATTAGTTTTAGAAGTGTCAGTGTGTTGGGTGGTACCCTCAGCAGGCGACTGAAAGGTGCTATAGGGATAAAGCTAACAATGGAAATTGATAAGATCCCTCCTAGATGTCCCCTGAACTAGAAGGTATCCATAGTTGTATCTTTCATCAAACTTTATCATATATTGAAGGTGGTTACTATCATGGTATGGGGATAAAATTTAAAAATAGTTGGTCGTGGCAATGAGGGCCACTGGATTTACAATAGCTTCCTTTTAATGGTTTGGACTCATCATTTTTAGTACTTGAAGACCCTTGTGGGTAGCTGAAATGGTCAATATCATACCATGTTGATGGTATTCAAGGAACATTTGATTGTCCACCCTACATAGAAGATATTGGGTGGGTAAGGTCATTCTGAAGCCTATATGGGTTGTAGTTATAGCTTCTTTTCCATAATGGTCATTGTATGAAGACATGTCAAATCAGGGTATTGTTTGTGAGAGTAATGTTTGAAGTCACAAAGGCAACAAGGAATAAGTTCACCAACCAGTGCACCATTTCAAGCATTATATGTGCTCAATATGATATACATGGGTAAAATAATTTTCCTTTTATTCCCGATCCATTCATATTTCTCATAAGGACTTTTAAAAGTGAGGATAGCCTTATTTCATGAGAACCCTAGCTAAAAAGGATCAATTACAAGATACATTTCATGATCAAATGATCATCTTTCTATATGAGATATTCACATTAGGTTCATCATTTTTTCACATGGTGTTTTGAGGATAATTAACCACACATGAGATAGGAACTAAATGGTCAAATGATAACTATGTAGTCTATCCTTTTTATCTTTCAAAGTATATTTCACAATTAAATGATTTCTCATCTAGTGTTCCGCTTTTTTTTCAAAAATATGTGGTCGGACTAACCTGATGGGTTGATTATAGTGCTCATTAAATGTCTTCATACAATCACTCATGTTGTGATTAAAATCTGTTTATCCATAAGGGAATCTCCCAAAGGATCCCACATATATATCTGGGTAAGAACCTGCTTTCCAAATTCTGGTGTTCCTTTGGTGTTTCAAACCCACCGACACTTGGGAACTCGCATTGGTTGAGAGGATGGAAGGATGGCCTCATCAAAACCTTTTTGAAGGAATTATTGCCTACTCTGGGACACTATTGTAGAGTTAAAATATGTTTAAGAATCTATTCTTAATCCCAATATGGGACCGGTTACCCTAACAAAATGATCTTAGGTTAACTCTATTTATATGAGAAAAGGGAAATATTATTAGTGAATCCATATATATGTATCTGAGGTTCTTCATCCATTTCCCATTGGTGGGTATATGTTGGAGTCGTATAACCAGGATCCCCAAAGATTGTTGTTATCCAGGGAGGCAGTTAACATTTCTAGGATAGGATTGATCCATTATGAGTTGTCCAATATATCCTTTTTTATAACAAGAATCAAAATAAATATAGTTTGTTAAACCCTTTTAGTTTAACATCATATAGAAATGAAATATATGGGGGAACTAGGGGACCAGATATTTTTGGTTGAAACTCAAGGAGGCATCCTAAATATCGTAGTTATGGAGATAATTAGTGTTATCATAGTTAAATCACACCCTTAGGACTTTCTACAAGGTATATACCCTTCAATGATGGGTAATTATATCATACCATTGATCAGAGATTATAAACTATGGTTACCCTGTCTAGTGGAGATTCATGATTCCAATGATGTGGTCATTGAAACTATCTAAGAACATGTGATCTATACTCGGTGTGAAGAATAGTACATATCAAGTAATCATCCTCGTTTCATATGTACATGGGGTTTACATGCTAGGATAGAACATTGGATGATTAATATAGGAATTGAGCCTTTTGAAAGTGTCCTGTGTATCATGGTTATAGCAAGAATCGGATTTATCATTGTTTGGTGACCTCATAAATTGTCGGTGAATGAGGAAGGATGATAAGAACATGGTAGAGGTTGGTTCCTAATGTTTTAAATGTTGGATACATAGAAGGGATTACACTAAGGTGGATGCCTATTTGAGATCAGGCCTTAGGAAGGAATCCTACATATCCTGGTTACAATAGGAATTAGAGTTTTCATAGTCTAGTTAACTGAGGACAATAATCTAAGGATAATCTTATATGAGGAATATCTTGAGACTCATTTTTTCCTTGTATGACTTTTAAATATTTCTACATATATGTTTAGAGCCCGTAACTAAGACAACATGAGATTTTTAGGCCCGATGTTCCTAGAATTAATTTTATAAAAATAATAAATATATTTTCTATTATGAGAATGAAATTTCTTAAATAAAATGTAATAAATTTTTAAAATATATATATAGGATCATAAATACAAGACCATAGTTGAGTATGGAAATCAATTTTTTCCCTATTAATGACATAAATAGTTTGATGTAGGGTGTTCAGATAAAATTATCATTAGCAGTACGTTTAGTGGATTAATTAATTGATTAAATTATTTCATTCATTCATTTAACCTAACCTAATTTCCAATAAATTTATCATTGGGGAAATTTTACCATATTTATCCTCATAATACTAGAACTATCAATAGAATCTCCTTGTCTCATTCTATTATTAAATCAACTTCTAAAAATAATTAATCATTGGATCAGGGACCATCAGGACATAGTGAATGAAAAAACTTCTTCAATTAGTTAGTAGACACATTCTTCTATAAAGAATTATTCAATATCTATGTAGAACTTGTCAAATTGTTTATTACACCCCTTTTTTTAAATTTATTGTTCACGATTATCACTTTAATGATCAGTGCCAATTATTAAACAATTCATGCACACATGTAATGATTTATGTTGATTATTCATTTTTTTCTAACCCTAGATATACCTATTCATTATCAATGGACAATAATGCTTCTAAAATATCGATAAACCTTTGTTATTATGCCTTCCTACCACAATTTCTTCAAATTCTTCACCGATTGGACCCCTAAGTCCTAGTTCAACATTTTCGGGTGGTATTGAGCCCGATCGGACCTCCGAATTCGTAATAGATTCACCTGTGAGAGACTGATTGAGAAACCAGGGATAATTTCAGATATATTTCATATTGTGGGTGATATATTTGGTGATCATCATTCAAATCATGAATTGTGGAAGAAATTAATATGCATGAGTGTGCAGGTTGTGTGCGGGATGAATCAATAACCGATTTCCAACCACTAGAGGACCAAAATCACCATCCATAGTAAGATGACTAAATTTTGGGGGGATAAAAAGATAGAATAAAATTAAAAATGTATTATCTATAGAATGGAGAATATATATAACACCCTATGAAAAACAATCGACTACACGCCATGTAGTTTGATGAACACAAGGTGTGTAGAGCCTATGTTGTGGTGGCTAGGGTTTTGTAAAATTATAAGGATGGGGTGGAATCTAGCACTCCTAAACATTGTGTACCCATTTCCTAGGTTGTTGATCTATGTGGTGGAGCACACAGGTAGGACCCCATGTGGAAAGATGCATTCATGTACTGAAGTACATGAAAAGGCACAAGTTCATGTACTGATGTACATGGACACAGCCAAAGTGCATGGGTAGGGGCCCCAAGTGCTAGAATACATCATGTAGACTCCCAATATTTTATATATTTCTACATGATTTTATAACCATGTACCTCTAAGTACATGTCTTGGTGGTATAGTAAGACCACACGCCATATGGTTCCCCTCACACATTACGTACCCCTTGGTTCCCTTTAAAGAAACTTCTATCTCTTGTATTGCCTTCATTTGGACTCAAATTCTAGCTTGTGAGTAGCATTTCCTAAGTGTTCTTTCATGTAGAAATTTATGGTGGCCTCCATTGTGGTTTCTTTATATTATGTGATATTTTTCAATTGTGGTTCTTTATTAGGAGACACTTGAGTGTGGTAGGGATCGCGCAGGGTCGCCAGAGACTTTCAGAGTTGGTCCCTCCATCTGGGTTTGGCATGGGTCCTCTATCGACCATTAGAGTGGAACCATCTTGTGGAGTTAAGTAATGGGTCCTCTATAATCATAGAGTGGAACCCTCTTTTTGGTACAGGTCATGGGTCCTATGCATACCTATCGGAGTGGAACCCTTTTGACAGGATATGGAATGGTTCCTCCATATTTAAGAGTGAAACCCTCCATCTAGGTTGGGCATGGGTCCTATATCGATTATTATATTGTAACCCTATTTCTGGAAAAGGGTATGGTTATTCTATATATCTACCAATATAGTGTAAATATCCTATTATGAATATAATGGGTCCATTATTTACCATTAGAGTGGAAACATTCTTCTGGATAGGTCATCGGTCCTCTACTAACTACTAGAGTGGAACCCTCTTGTTGGAATAGGGTATGGATCCTATATCTATCCACTGAATGGAAGCCTCCTGTTAAACCATGGCATGGTTCCTCTACCTATAGATTTTTACCTTTCGACTGTGTGGCATAGTGATGAGGTGTGTCTTGACTTGGATGTTTTCTATTGGGAAGATGCGCGAGATGATGGGCATCGTTGTTAGACTTATGGAACTGTTGGAGACTCTTTTCCTATGTTAGGTTGTGAGATGTATATACCATTTATATCTCATTAGGGATTATTTTACTAAGCATATATTTACATATATGTTTATATATATCAATGTTGTTGGAATCAGTTACTCTCCAACCATGTGTTGTAAAGACACGCAGGGTGGTCCACCTGTATTCTATGTTTAGATTCTATTAGTTTGAAAAGGTTACTCACCTACTATGGGTGGAAAGTAATCAACGTGTAGTTAATATAAAAAACAATTTTTATCCCCTTGTGTTTTGATGAGGTTTATTTATCTTGTTTTGGGTTGAGTTTCTTCTTATTTACTATCTACTATCTATTCATTTTATGTATCTTACTACTCCTCTTTTAGATTTCAAGGCATCTTACTAGGGTCGTATATACTTACCCTTGTATGGGATTTTTTCACATGTTTCATGTCTTATACAGATGATGGATAGGATGGTGGTGACTTTAGAGGAGCATTGGGATACTGGTTGACTGGAACTATATATGGTGGTCATAGCTTAGAGATCAGAAGTCAGGATCTCTCAGTATTTCATATTCCAGTTTTTTTAGGTTGAGACATCTTTTTAGTTAGGAATGTATTTTTTCCATTTACTTTTCTGTTTATACTATCATACTCATGTACACCCTAGATGTTTTTCATGACTACTTTACTTTGTAGATGTGGAATATTTTTATTATTAATTCTCTATACTGTTGTATTGATATAGTCATTTGTGTGTGTTTAAAAGTACATTAGGAAAAGGTCTCCCATTGAGGATATTCCATTTATCACTTATTTCCAACCCATAGACTATAGAGGTGGGCTTCTGGTAGTTGTAGCTTGAGCCCCAATTAGGGTCGGGTCATGAAAGATTAGTATAAAAGTAGTTTATTCCTTAGGATGGTGTTTGTTGTAGTCCCTTTATGAGGATTTGGTTTATATTTTAGGAAACATTGTAAGAGTTCCTTAAGTGCGGCTCTCAGGCCAGGGAATCTAGTAATGGTACGGGAATCAGATGTATCCATTCACCAAGACCTTGGAGACCTTCTTATAAACTTGGAATACTAAGACATTGTTTGTAGGGATCATTGGTACATGCATCATATGGGAATGAGTTTTTTATTATCCATCTTGAGTCATATCCAATTGTTATATATATATATATATATATATATATATATCTTTGTGTGTGTGTGTGTGTGATTCTATGACCATGGTACGTCTTGATTAAAAATATCAGGATGCCTCTGCGATGACGGCCAACCCGGATACATGTTCTGAATTGTGATGATGATCCAATGTATGACGAGGCTTCGGTTAAGGGTTCATATAATTAGCTCATTTCTTTATGTGGGAAGGTATTATCACTACCACATGTTGAGTAGTAGATCATACCAATATAGTATGAGGAGGATGTGCGTAGGCTTAACACACTCTCCAAGTTATAGCACCAGAGGCTGCTAAGGTTCTGTAGTGATATAGATCTCTAATTAGTGTATGATTGGATAGATTATATGGTCCATATATTCAAAATCATCAATAAATATATGGATCAATTGATTGAGATAGATTCTAGCATTTTTCATGGATCAGTTTTGTGTTGATGGAGTCTTCTTACCAAGATGAACTGTGACTCAAAACTCTCATGGAATGAATTTCAACAGTCATTTCATGAGGAATACTAACCCTCATATTGGTTCATGGTTTATATTTAGGAGCATATGGAGCTTCATCAAGGCGGGGATGAAAGTGGTTGAGTATGCGGTCAGGTTTACACACCTTCCAAGATACTCCCTTGACATGATCCAAAATGGATACTTTTGAGCATGGATGTTTGATCAAGGAATACACAAAGAGATAAGTTTGAGTTTAGTACCCTTGTGCATTTACACCTATGTCACGGTGTTTAACCAATAACTAGTTATAGAGATATTTCTATTAGAGTGAAGACATGTAGCTGGAGATGGTGGTGGGAGTCACAAATATGAGTTGTCTTCCACAACTAATATGCACTAGTTAGAAGAATCACGTCGAAGGGGATCATATCATGATTAGACTCAAATTCATGGTAATGAATCACAGGGACAACACAGAAGACTATGGAATCCTGAAGATGGGTGGTTCTATTCTTGTGATGGGTGAGGTCAAATAGCACATGTCTTACCAACCATATGTTTTGAGGAGCACAAGAAGGTAAATGATAGACCTCCATGGTAGAGTCAGTACTGTGATCATGGATCCCCCAAGTGAGGGAAAAGTGGTCCCCAGGGGTATGGATATAAGAGTAGTATGAGGAGATATTTTTGGAGCATGACGTAATGATAACCTTCCACTACCACTATTAGGTGTCCCACATCAAGTTCAGGGATCTGGCAGTCAGGGCCACGGACAGCTGCCGGCTCTGGAGGCCTATGACCCCATGAAACACAAGATGATTAGAGGTATGATATGTTGGTTTTAAATTATTTATTCAGTATTATTAGAAATATGTAACAATCATTACTCCATCTATATACTCTTTGTGTGATATCTAGAGCTCTCAGTTGAGGCACTAGCCCAGCAACTTCATCTTGAGGTTCATACGGGGAATAATTCTTCTGTAAATTTTATCTATTGAAAGTGTAAGCTATCGCTTAGTAGAGAGAGGTTCACATTGGAAATTTTGGTCATAATGATGGAACCTTATGATGTAATCTTTGATATTTATTGGATTTCCATGTTTGGATCATAGATGTACTATCTACACAGATGAGTCAGATGCCTTTGCACTTATGGGATGACATTCACCTTTTTAAGTGAAAGAGATCTCATGGTCAGTCAAGTGAGTATTGTGAGAAGGTGGATTCAACCCATCACCCATCAGTTGGAAAGTATATTACTTGGTTCAATAGGATCTTTAGGCTTATGGATTCCTTCATTTATGTAGTATTATATGGAAATCTTCTTTATGGATGTTCTTAGACTACCTATGAGGTGGGAGATTGTGTTTCGTATCAACTTGAATCCTGGGACCACCCTAATATCTTATATGGAATATTGTATGGACCCTACAAAGATCCAAGAGATAGGGTTTTAGTTGTAGGACCTTAGAGAGAAGGTTATTATTAGACCCATTTTTTCCCTAGGCATCTCTAGTGTTGTTTGTGAAGAAGATGCATGGCAGCTTACGGCTTTGGGTGAATTATCATCACCTGAATCAAGATAAGATAACCCTTGAAAAATATTAATGAAATATTTGAAAGGATTTGAGGTGCGAATTGGGTCTTGAAGATTGATCTCAGGTCCGTATACCATCAGTGGATGCTTTGCGAGGCTGATATTCCAAAGTTTTCATTCTAATGTCACTATGGACACTGTGAGTTCCTAGTGATTCCCTTTTGGTGTGATGAATTCCCCTATTAGGTTTATGAATTTTATGAAGGGGATATTATATCTATACTTAGACTAATTTGTTTTTTTCTTCACTAATGACGTACTCATCTACTCTGTGTCATAGGAGGGGCATGCAAAGCATGTTATGAAGGTTCTAAATTTTCTTCGAGAGCACCACCTTTATAGAAATATCTCAAAGTGTCAGTTCTTGATTTATGAGGTTCACTTTTTAGGGAATGTCATTTTTTAACATGGTTTAGTTGTGGACCCATTGAATATTGATTCAGTTCTTTATTGAGAGACACCCAATATAATATCGAAGGTGTGGATATTTCTTGGTTTGGAGGGGTACTACTATGGTTTTTTGTATATTTTTCTAGGACTAAAGCCCCTTTTACTGCCATGACATATAAAGGGTGGCCTTTTACCTAGACTGAGCAGTTCCAGAGGTCCTTTGAGGAGTTAAGGTTGAGTTTAACAATTGTTTCTATGTTGATACTATCGGAGGAGGGTGTAGAGTACGTAGTGCATTGTAATGACTCAAGAGATGGGATTATATGCATGTTGATACAGCAGCATACCTTTTTCATTTATGGGTAGAAGAAGTTGAGACCCGATGAGAATAACTATGTGACTAAAGACCTAGACCTACCAGTGATAGTCTTTTCTCAGAGGATGGGAGGAAATGCCTTTTGTGGTAGCACTTTTTGGTTTACTCAGACCATCATTGTCTCAGGTATTTCTTTACACAAAGAGACTTAAACCTGAGACAACAGCACTGGATAGAGTTCCTATAGGAATTTGACATCAAGATATTATATAATCCATAGAAGGGAAACATTGTAAAAAATTCCATTATCAAGAAGTCTAAGGCTATATTGGTGAAGGAAGATTCATGTTGTTAGCTTCAATTCAACTGACCCTAGTAAAGTAGGAGGGTACAATATTTCCTCAGTTGATGGTGTTGACTCCTCTGCTTCTCAAGAATTTGAGAGAGTACCATTTATGAGACATCAACTGAAAGGTATTTCATAAATAGATATCTATATGAGATTCACCATATGGATATTCTAATGGAGGGAATCACGTCATCCTTTTCCAGGGACGGATGGTTGTCCCAGTCAAATTGAGGGAAGAGGTGTGTGAGAGTTCCAAATTTCTAGTTGTAAATCCCAATGTACGGAATATGTACATAGACCTTTAGTGGTATTTTTTGTGGTCTGACATGACACGAATCATGTCTGAGTTAATTTAGTGGTGCCCAACTTGCTCGCTAGTGAAGGATAAGCACCAGATTCCAACAGGATTTTTTCATCCCCTTTAAATCCAATATTGGAAGTGGGACAACCTGTCAATGGACTTTATGATATGAATTTTGATATAATTTAATGGATATGATTCCATCTGGGTGATAGTTGACCAACTTATGAAGTCGACACACTTTATTTCTATTAGGGATCAGTGTTTGGTAGAGATTTTGGAGAAGTTGTACATGTGGATATTGTTTTCCTACATGGGGTACCCTCAATGATTTTCTCTAATCGTGATGTGTAGTTCGCATCATATTTATGGAGAGGCATGAAGGAGTAATTTGAGGCCTAAATGAGGATGAGTATAGATTTTCACCTATAGATGGATGGGAAGATTGAGTGCATTATCCAAGTATTAGAGGATATGTTGAGGGATTTTTTGTTGGACTTTGGATGAATCTGAGAGGATCACTTTCCATTGGTAGAGTTTTTATACAATAACTGCTACCAATATACTATTGGAATGTCACATTTTGAGGCCCTGTACAGGAGACCATGTTGGTCACCCTTTTGCTGGATAGAGATTAGAGAGACATCTCTGATGGGTCCAGAGATGGTGGAGGTGATAAGTGTATTTCAGGCATACATGTTAGAGTGTTTTAATGTCTTTATTTTTGTATGTAATGAATATTCATTAAAAATATTGTAAAATTTATATTTTTTGTGTTTTATGGAATGATACAATGAATTATCCGAATATGAAAGGAAAGAGGATATTTTTGGAGAAAAACGATACTTCCCATCATAAGAAAAGTGTAGCAACATGACACCGAATTTTTTAGGATGATCGTGGAGCACCTATAAGGAAAAAAACTAAGAAACCAAGGAAAAAAGAGATCCAAGAGTAGAAAAATGTATTAGACATCAGGAATAACCATTACATGACATGTAGTTTCATTTCACATCATGTCACAGACTGTGAATCCAAGTATTTAAATATCATGTCATGAATCTATTACATGTTGTGAAATCTATTTACACATCATTAAATCAGTCAATTGTCAAAATCTTCATACAAGACTTGAAAAACTATCAAAATCCCATTAACAATATTAGATTAGGATTACATGACATGTAAACCCATTACACGTCATGAAATTGATCGAGCAAAGACCATCTAAAACCTACAAATAGAGGAGTTGTTGGATTTTTTTGGATCATTTAGGTTCAGTTGGAGACAAATTCTTAGAGCAAAGCTGCTAAAACCAATCCAAGTTCTTTCTATCTTCTTTATGTTTTCATTCTGTTTTAACTTTCCCTCTAAACTTATCATCACTAGGATGATGGGGTAATCCCTCCATGTGCTAGGGTGATGTTAATAGAAGGGGGAAGGTGCATTGGATTTAATTATTTTTATTATACATGTGTTTGGTTTTCCACAATTTAATTTCAACGTCTAATCCCTTTAATTTTATTTTATAATGACCATTGATATTCGAATAAAAAAGGAACATAAAAATTGTTCAACCAATAACCCTAAATAATCTATGTCCATAAACGACATTAGGGCAAATCATGTTTAAATGTGGTATTGGGACAGACTTAATTCAGTGAAATCCTAATCTATCAGACCAAGGGAAATATGGTATTTTCGCATTAAGTAGGGGATACCATGACCATTGGATCTTCCCCTTATTGACCCCAACACCAAATCATGAATTAACTAATCTATTATCTAAAATCCAATTGCACCTAAACCTTGAAATTACAATAATACTGACACACTTTTCAAATCTATTTACAACCCAATCAGTCAATATAATTTTCTTTTGTTCTTCAATAAAAACCAATCAAATCAATCTTTTCTCACCCATTTCCTCAATTTTATAAAATTAAATATTTTGAAAACCTAATCAAACTAATTTCTATCTCTCTATGAGTTTGACCATGAACTTACCATTACTATATTTTAATTAATTGAGTAGAATAGTTTGAATTTTTATGAATTTTTTTTTTAATATAACTATAGAGAATTAATTACACCCCCACTGGGCTATCAAATTCGTGTCATTTCCAGGGATGACAGCAAGTTAGTTTTTATTTTTTTAATTTTTAATTTTAATTTTGATTTTTTATTTCAATTATACTTTTTACGTTGGGTGTGCTGTGATTTTTAAATTTTTAATCTTCAATGCATAATTACAACTCTTGGTCAAAGGACAGGGAAATCATTGACTCGATACATCATTATGAACCAAGCCTGGAATGCAAGTAAAATAAAACCACAAATGGCATAGAAAAAATCAAATATTTAGAGCGATTTGGGGATGTGGATACTCACTGACTATAGGTGTCCATCAAACGCTGGATTATAACCAATAATCCTTGCACCCCCATCGCTGCAAATCAATTTATGATCAATCCAGAGATCATCTCGATGATATCAAACATTTTGTAATTCATCGGGCTTCCACATGAAGATCCAAACTTGTATCTGGGAAGCTTCCTCTAGTTCTGTGATAATTTCCAATTCCAAAATGTTTCCAAGTGTTGCTATAAAACTTCATATTTTCCAATATTCCTTATGAGATCAAGCTAGAGACTTGATCCAAAACCAGCCTATGCATTAAATCACTAAATAGGATGATTTGGCTAGAAACTACTTTAACTTATTTTTTTTCCACTTTCTAAATCAATTGATATAAGGGTAAATATTCACAACTTCATTCAATTTGATGAGGAATATATGTATTATGCATGGGAAAAGTATAAGGATTTGAATCTTAAATTCCATCATCATGATATATAGCTATGGCTACTAATCCAAATATTTTATAAGGGTTTGTCATCTGGAAATAGGTCAATTCTTGAAACTATAGTGGTAGGATATTTAAGGCATAAGTCTCCTCAAACAAGCTACAACTTACTAGATGATATGGAAAATAATAGTTCCACGTGTCAAGGAGAAGGGACATAGAAAAAATGGGTCCATATAATCAACAAAAATGACTGGATGATAGCACAACTACATTCAATGACCAAGAAGATGGACATCATGATGGGCCAATAGCAGATCCCCCAAGGTATGTGTGTAAAAGATGTGAACTATGCTGATTATAATTGGGGTAATCAATTTTAGGTTTGGAAACCTCAACAACAACAATGACAAGGATTTCAAAAGATACCACAAGGGTAC
Organism: Viscum album; assembly: GCA_963277665.1. Taxonomy (NCBI): domain Eukaryota; kingdom Viridiplantae; phylum Streptophyta; class Magnoliopsida; order Santalales; family Viscaceae; genus Viscum; species Viscum album. The sequence continues at coordinate 530,663,924 of OY728150.1, forward strand.
CAATAGCAATCACCTCAATGGCCCACACTAATATTCTAGGTCTATTCATTAGAAGAAACATTGGAAATATTCATGACTTATTCTGGGGTTTCATTCAAAGAAATAAAAGAAGAATCATTATACCAAAAATCCACATTAATAAATCTTGATCTTCAAGTTGGATACATTTTTGATTAGATTAGAGTGAGACCTAAAGGAACACTACCAGGATTCTCTGAAGAACACTCAAGAGAAGATTTAAAATCTATATAGCTCAGAAGTGGGAATAAAGACAATGGGAGTGTCATAGAGTTTTCAATACTACAACCAAATGATTAAAGATAAGAGGAAGCTGAAAGAAGAAAAGAATAAGTATCTGAAGAATAACAATAAAACCACCCCATTACAAGCCAATGATTATTTTTCTAGATAAAATGTAGCAAGTAAAAACTAATGTGAAAAGAGGTAAGTTTTTGGACCACTTTAAAAAAATTCATATTAATATACCTTTTGTAGAAGTCCCTGTCAACATGTCGATAAATGAAAAATTCATAAAAGAGATGGTAACCATCAAGTGGAAGTTAGAAAAGATTGGAACAATTATACTCACATAAGAGTGTTCAGCAGTGGTATCAAATGACCTACCTAATAATAATAGAGATCTGGGTATCCTTTCAATTCCCATATTTATTGAAGAAGAAAAATGCGGGAATACTTTTTGTGAATTAGGTGTGAGTGTCAATATAATTTCATACATGAAATTCAAGAGTTTGGGACTGGAATGACTAAAACCTACAAGATTACTTCTTTAATAAGCTGATTCAATATTAAAATCCCCAATAGGACTCATCGAGGATATCCGGGTTTGAGTTGATAAATTCTACTTCCCCGATGACTTCTCTATACTATATATGGATAAAGAGAGGAGTCCACTCATTCTGGGAAGGAAATTTTTAGCCATAGGTCTTCCGCTAATTGGTTTTCAAATTAGAGAAATATTTCTTAGATTTGGAGTTGATCAATTGAGTTTCAACATCCATAGAGAAATAAATAACTACGATGTGAAATAGGAAAATGAGTTTAGAGATGAAATTACACCTAAAGTTGAGGATGTCACTAAAATTTAAGAGGTACAAGTGTTAGATGTTGTTGTGGAAGAATATAATCAACTGAAGAAGAAATAGAATCTTAAGGAAAAGACCATTGACACCAAAGGAGTGACCTACTCCACTATATTTGAGAAAGTACAACAAGTATGTATGATACATGAACTTACATTAAGTTCATCAGGATTGAGGAATAAATGTTGGGTCGGTCCAATGGAGGTAAATAAAGTACTTCCATTTGGGATAATTAAGTTGTTAATAGAAGAAGGACAGGGGATGACCTATATGTATAGGACACAACTGAGACCATTCTTGGACCTTGAATAGGTAAAAAAATTAATCATCTATCGCATTAGATGAAGCTGAAGGGGGAAATGTCGAGCCAATAATGATAAAAAAATGATTCCAGGAGGCAACCCAAGTTTTTTTTATTTATTAATTTATTTTTTTTAGAGGCATGCAAGATATTTCTTGAAATATTTCAAAATTCATTTAAAATTTCTTGTGGTTTCATCTATTTATTTTTAATTTGCAATACCATCAAGACCCCAGATGGTAGCAAGCAGCATGAATCATTAGAAGAGGATGAATTACATTTAAACATCATGAAAGGGTTAAAGAAGAACCAATATATCCCATGTTTGATTATTCAATTTTTAAGGGGAGTAAGAGTATCAATTCCATAATTTTCTATTTTACCTCCCATATTGAAAATGTTTTAGAGATTTAATTTCCAATTACATGACTGTATTTTATTAATTATTCACTCAAATGAACTAGGAGACATAATCAACCTAGGATAATTTCCATGCCATGTATTTAAATTTCTTTATCAATGAATTTGAATGAGAAAAATGGAGAAAATAATTAGTAGAGATAAGAATGTGGATTCAGATTTGACAAATCATGATTATAGGAGCATGTTAACTATTGTAAATGAATTTTTTTTTGATATTTTTCCATGCCTTGAATTTAAGAAATTTGTATTGATTGATTTAATTATTAGTATGAATTTCCATGAATGATTTTCCCAACCATCCATCTCAATCCCAAGACATCCACTGATCCAATATTTTCTATTCATTCTTAGTATATTTCTTAAGAAACATGGGCATGTTTTATTCTATAACTTTCTTCAAATCATATAAAGTTGTGATTGAATAGAATCACTTTTGAAATTATTGAGGCATTATATTTGTTATCCATGATTCTAAGACCCACCTTACATTAATCAATTTTAACCCCGTGGAAGCCACAAATAGCCTCATTAAGAAATGATCCATGTTACAAGCCAATCTTATCCATTCCTACCTTCCTCTAAATATTTTGCATTATTATCTAACATAAAAGTGTAGGAAGAGGAATATGATGGAAGGGATGTAAATTTGTCAATGAATAAGTATGGGGGAAGTTTCAGGAGATTTTGTTAAGGTTCATTCATTTTATTTATTTCACACCATCTTTAAAAAATGGGTTGGTTCTATATAAATTCAAAAATAATCATTTAATTGATCGGTGATCTTTTTATAACTATTACAAATACTGTCATGAGGAGATCATTTGGGGTTGTGGCGGTGTTAACGCTCCTTTCCATCACAGAGTCTAATGACTAAAAAAAGGCAATACCTTAGTCCAAACTGATTCAGCCTTTGAAGAAAACTTCAAAAATCCACAAAAGCATGAACAAGGCTTCAAAAGCACATGGGCCGCGCAAGTTCCTTCACTGTCGTGCAAGTCAACTTGCACGATGCCTAATGGTCGCACAAGTGACTTGCGCGCCCTAAAGGATAACCGCCCGGGGTCTTCTCGAGCCTATAAATAGACCTTGTGGGCCCCCATCTGAAGAGGAATTTTTCCAGAATTCACATATAGAGCTCTGAATGCCCAAGTCTCTTCTTTAGGTCTTCTGAACACTTCTAAGTAATTCTTTACCTAGAATGGAAGGTCTAAACAAGAGGAGTAAGGTCTAAGTGTTATAATTCTCTAACACATGTGCGCCTAAGTGTTTAACCCCTAAGGGAAATGGAAACACTTGTGTGTCGCCCTACTTCTTCACCAGAACTTGCACGCCCTCTTCTGGAAAGCCTCTAGGGATAATACCAAGGGTTTGAGCAAAGTCTCACCCAAATATTACCCTAAGGACTGATCGTCATGCAAGTACCCATGTTCCGCGCAGGTATACCTGGGAAACCAGGACTTGCGCGCCCACGCAGTACTTGTGCGTCTTCCAGGACTTGCGCATCCCTGCCTTTTGGGTGCCTTTCTTGCCCATTTCACCCTTCTTATGCCATTCCACCTCTCCTATTCAAGATTCTGTCTTCAAGACACTCTTCAAAGCCATTTTTGGCATGTTTTCTTGATTGAATTCCTTATCTGAAAGGAATTATGTGGAGCATCTCTCAAAATCTAGTGATTTACACATCTTTATGTCACTAAAGATTGAGATTTCATTCATTCAACCTCATCCATTAAGATGAGAGAACTTTTAATTTGGGCCTCCTTTTCAGGAGTAATCCCCAGTCATAATTCTCAAACATGGGCCTCCTTTTTAGGAATAAGACCCAATCATAATTCTCTTAATTTGGGCCTCCTTTTCAGGAGTAATCCCCAAGTACCCTAATTTTGGGCATCCTCCTCAGGAGTAAGCCCCAACAATAATTCTCTTAACCTGGGCTTCCTTTTCAGGAGTAAGCCCCAAGTACCTTAATCTGGGATTCCTTTTCAGGAGTAATCCCCAAGTCCCTTAATCTGGGCCTCCTTTTCAGGAATAAGCCCCAGTCATAATTCTCAAATCTGGGCATCCTCCATATGAGTAAGCACCGAGTCCTCATTAACGTGGGCCTCCTTTTCAGAAGTAAGTCCCATTAATAATTCTCAAATATGGGCACCCTCCTTAGGAGTAATCCATAGTCCCCTAATTTGGGCATCCTCCTCAGGAGTAAGCCCCAATTCTTAAAGTTCCCAAATCAGGGCATCCTCCTTAGGAGTAAGACCCAAACCTTAATTCCCTTAACCTGGGCCTCCTTTTCAAGAATAAGCCCCATTCATAATCATTAACTTGGGCCTCCTTTTCAGGAGTAATCCCCAGTCTCAAATATGGGCATCCTATTTTGGAGTAAGTTCCCAAGTCCCTAAATTTTTCAAGTCTCTTAACCTGGGCCACCTTTTCAGGAGTAAGCCCCAGTCTTAATTTCTCTTAACCAGTCCTAATTTACCATTGATCTGGGATTCCTTCTCAGGAGTAAAACCCAATCATAAGTCCTCTCCTAATTTGGGCCTCCTTTTGAGGAGTAAGCCCCAAGTTAGAGTATTCAAATCTCCATGAAGCACATATACCTTTATGGACCATATTCATGGATTTATTCCCTGAAGTAAATTTTAATCTTCATCTATTTTGGCGGTCATGCATACATAATCCCCACATCATTTCTTATGATTTCATATTTCATTTCCAATGGTCAGGTTTTACCAATACCTCTTTTTTCTCACACCAAGCATGACTCACGTGATCTTAGAGTGTAAAAGTAATTATGACATCATTCTTTGAGCCATCAATCATACATAAACATCATATTTCTTTACTCGAACTAAGTGGGTTCTGATTCCTTTTATAAATAAAGGATAAATAAGTATCCCATCTGCGTGTACGTTCCCAAATCTGAAATAATCCATGTCTTTCTGAATGACAAAAAACTTCAAGTGCCCCACTGAGTGGCTTTAAAACGAGCATGGTCATCATAATGACCAAGAGATATCTATATAATGTATTAAAGGAAAAGAGCAGAAACACACACCTACTCCAAGCACAGAATGAACGTATATCTCTGTTCCGGCAGCTAATGTTACCAAGCACATTCTGTCAATGGTGAAAGAGAAGAAGAAAATCTCTGCTCATATTCTGGATTCCTACTAGGATATTATAACAGCTTCAACAGCATCACAGGGAAAGAAATGAAAATCTATCCCTACTAGTGGTGTGACTCATCAACAGATCACTCCGGAGAAGATACACACCTCTGTTCCAGTCCAAGAGGGTTGTGGGGCATACTCCCCCATATCATACGGACAACGAAGTCAGGCACATACACCTGATTTGAGTGGAGATCGTCAGCCTAACCTGGCCATATTTCCTGATCAGGAACATACACCTACTCATAGTATCCACTTTCATCAACAAGTGGTTTCCAAAGTTAGTAAGAAGGAGTCTAAGAAGAAGACCCACCCAACACAGTCAGGAGATCAAGAGACAATCTGTAACAAGGCCTTGCTCAATGCTGGAGTTCTTAAAGCCCTCAGAAAATTATCTGTTGGAATCCAAGATTCTAATCCCTCATTTCCCAATATTGTGAACATTAATTCTGGAGGTCTTAAACAGATAATTCCTCATGAAGGCTTGCTTCATGACAATTCGGTCGATCTCGAAGTTTCATCTTTAGATGAGAGCCACAAGAACCCTCTGTGTGGTCAGAAGACCAAGGAGCAAGAGATCTCATCTTTTGTGGTAACCCATTATGGTGGTCATCCCCATGATGATGAATTTCACTATGAAAGTCCTCTCCGAAGTAGTGATGCACATTGCCCGGAAAATTCTCCAGTGGACAATGTAGTGCCGAGAAATCCCTCTTATCCTGAGGTACTTTCAAATGTGAAACTAGTCATGTCTGATGCTTCATCTCTAGCAGGTGAAATACTTTCTCAATCAGAAGATAGCCCAGGGTGTAGGTCATTCTCTGAACCACCCCTAAGTCATGCATCTTCTAGTTTAATCAGTGATTTCTCTACCAATCATGTTGAATCTAATGAAGCAAGAAGGAAGCACCAGCTCTGATCAAAATAGGTAGAATAATCTTTGACATGTGCCTGTTGTGGGGTGTGACAAAAACAAATAAAACCTAAGTTAAAATGTATCAAAGTGGGTAACCTAAGTTGTCTCCAGAGAGGAGTGCACAACAATTATGTTTGTCACTTAAATTAAAGAAAGAAGAAGAGGTTCTTTTTGAAAGTTGTTTGAGTTGAAAAAATAAACAATCAATTGAAAAGAAAGGTTGAAAACTAATGGATGATGAGAGTGATGGGGTCAGGGTAGGATCACCTTTTGTAATGTCATCATAGTCACAAATATCATCTCACCTCTCTTCCTTTTTAATGACAAATGAAAGACTCCTCGATCGAGTCATCTATCACCATTGGTTAAAGAAGAAATTTGAACTCACTCATATGTTCATGGAAGTTCATAAACAATTCCTAAAAAACTAAGGCAAGTCCCAATCGGGAATTGTTGCTCCTTAGAACTATAGAAAAAGTCTACTAGTTCCACACACATGACAACGATCGTTAGACACTCACCACCTAACACAATCTACTCGATCGAGACAAATTGCACTAGGCAGAGGGAGATAAAAAGTCTTTAACCAAAGATGTTAAAAATGAATACACCAAACTCAAAACACAATCGCATTAAGATAATTGGGAAACACTGATAATAGATTTCATTCAGAAGAAAGATAAAGTTTTACATTTAAGCACAAAACTCCGACATTACAAAAGAGAAACTCCCCCTTCCCCGATCACTCAAAGGTTTTACCCCTCCATGTGAAGGGTATTAGAGTTGAAAGGGGAAGAAGAGAGCATAATGAAACAAATTAAAAATAAAATAGAAAATTAAAAGAACTTAAAGAACTGAATCCTCCTACACATCCCTTCTTGCACCTTCTTCAACCCTTTTGAATGGAAGTGAATACTCTTATTTATAGGATTGGGGAGTAGAAAATTTCCCTCCAAAATTACTCCCCTGAACCTTTGAGTCCGGTTGGAATAGTAAATTACCGATTTTGAGAATTGTTCCTTCTTGAACGTTGTTCCCCTCCATCTCTTCTGTCGACCCACAAAACGTGAGCCTGATTGGTACACGTATGATGGAGATATGGCCACATTATTCCGGATATTTAATTCTGTCTAGGTGACTCTTCGTCTTCCACAACTCCAACTTCCCACGACATTAATACATTGAAAACAGCCGATTCAGACGTTGACTACTTAATGAAAGATGTTCATTAATTCCTCTTCCAGCTCCTTGTCGAATATTAGCTCCATTAGATCTGTCAGCTTCGAGATAAAAGCTCATCATTAAAACATTACAAATCTGTACACAGTTTTCGAGGCCTGGTTTGTGAGCTGACTTAGAGCTTCCAAATGATGGATTGAGCTTTGGATCCAGAAGGGTAAAATGAAGACCACGAGCATTTAAATCCTAAAAAAAAGGAATCATACAATTTGGATCAAAAATATAAAATATATTCCCGAAATACAGAAGCTCCATAAAACTGCTAAATTTCCAGAATTAACCAATTTCCACAATTAAGCCCATAATTCACCAAAATACTAAAATGATACAAATCAGCTCAAATTGATTAATTGGAAGGGGTTAAATCATTTAAACACATATGAAAATTTATGAAAATATTATATCTATCAATTCCCCCACACTTAGCACTTGGACTCCCGGACAAGTCAAAATCAAAATCAAATCAAACCAAATTTCAAAACACATGCCATTGAGATCCATCAATTCCACACCATGAAATAAAAGTTATCATGCCTCATCCATAACCATTATTCCAAATTATCAAATCAGATCATTCAATTTTTTTCCTCTTCATTTCTCCTCCCATGAACACAAGACACCTACCTCACATTAATTTTCTCTCATCTCACAAATATCGATTTTTAACAAAGTTTTTCTCAACCAAACCAATGCAAGGGTCACCATAGGTTTGAAAAACTCCTACTTCTCCACCCGATGTGAGTCAAGGAAATTTGTTTATCATGATGACTTTTCAAGTTTGTTCTGTGGCTTTTGGTTGGTAGGATTTTTATGTGAAAAATTTTGAGGCTGAATGAGGAAGGCTTGTCTCTTTTTGAAGAAAAATTGCACAATTCTAATTTTCACTCAAGTATGGTATCCTCCTCACTCCACTTAGTGGAAATTCAGCTCCATAATCATGAAATATCAAGAAATGTTCAAACATCTCAGCATTTCTTCAGAAAAAATATCAATCTTATTAAGCATTATTTTCTTGAAAGCTCCAGAAAAGGTATAGCTTTCTTCCTCCATTAGAAGCTCCAGAAAGGCACAGCTTCTTTTATCATGAAAGCTCCAGATAAGGCACAGGTTTCAACTTAATGATTTTTCATCAGCACACACATCTCTTCAGCATTTGATTTTCCAACAAAAGTTTCACCAAATGAGGTAGCACAACACAAGAAATCTTCCCCAACACTTAAGTTCAACTAGATCATGCAATTTCACTTCAAGAGCAGGTTGGAAAGGGAAAATTGGCTTATAATGTGGCTAACCTAACAGGATGTTCATGGCTTCTATGGGCTACAAGGATTTATTTACAAGGTAGGCCACAATTAAAGGGATTATCTTGAAAAGGGGGCTTTCAAACCAAAGAAACACCTCAATCATTTAAAACACATGTACCCCAAACCCTCAAGTTTTGAAAGGAATGAATCAAATTCTGGTTAAGACAAGCATGGTCTGGTTCTCTCAAGAAGTGAGGTGAATGAAAAGAATACACAATAATGGTTAAGAAGCCTCACAGGAAAGTGATTTCAAAGATAATGACAGTGAGATGTGGCATGGGATTCAAAAACCTAAGTACTTTTCATGAAATTCACAAAGAATTGAACTTGAAACAAAATCATTTTCAGCATTCATTTAAGCTCAGTTTCATGGAATAAATTGGTTCACTCAATGACATGAGTTTCAAAAATAGCAATGATAATCATTTCAGCTCAAAAGTTTCAAAAACACACCAAAAAAATGAAAAATAAACACACATAAAATTTTAAAAATAACAATTTTTTTTTGAAAACAAACAACAAATGAAAATCCAAAACTAAAAAGGTTCCCTCCCCCACACTTAAATGATGCAGTGTCCTCAATGCATTCAAGTGGATTTAACATGTAAGCAGATTTTAGAATGAATCACAATAGCAAGAAAGTGTAAAGAAGAGGTACACCCTGATGGATCATATTGATAGACAGCTTGTAGGAGCGGGATCTCCTCCCCTGGGTCTGATGGAATGGTCCCATGGAATTTCTTCAGCATGTGCCCATTAATAGTGAATGGCTTCTACTCTCCATCCTTCACAATTTTCACAGCACCAAAAGGATATACATGAGTAACTATAAAAGGACCCTCCCATCTGGAACGAAGTTTACCTGGCATCAGCTTGAGTCTTGAATTGAATAGCATCACTTTATCTCCAGGATGTAATTCTTTCGGTTGGATCATCTTGTCATGAGCCACTCTTGTTCTCTCTTTGTAAATCATGGAATTTTCAAATGTTTCTCTTCTAATTTCCTCCATCTCCTGTAACTGAAACCTTCTCTCTTCCCTAGCACTTTAAAGATCCAAATTCATCTTCCTCACAGCCCAATACGCCTTATGCTCCAGTTCCACAGGTAGGTGACAACTTTTTCCATAAATCAGCCTATATGGACTCATTCCAATCAGGGTCTTGTAGGCTGTTCTATAAGCCCACAATGTGTCTTCTAGATTCTGGCTCCAATCCTTCCTGTTTGGTTTAATAGTCTTCTCCAAAATTGCTTTGATTTCCCTGTTGGACACTTCACCTTGACCATTTTTTTGTGGGTGATAGGGAGTTGATGTTTTATGATGCACCCCATACTTCTTCAGCAAAGCCTCCATTATCCTATTGCAAAAGTGAGTCCCTTTATCACTGATTATGGCTCTAGGCACTCCAATCCTACAAAATATGTTAGTCCTAACAAAATCACAAACAACTTTAGAATCATTAGTCCTGGTGGCTTTTGCTTCCACCCATTTGGAAACATAATCAACCGCAAGCAAGATATAAGAATTTCCAAATAAAATTGGGAAAGGTCCCATAAAATATATCCCCCAAAATTCAAAAATCTCACAAAAATTAAGTGGTTGTTGGGTCATTTCTTGTCTCTTTGAGATGTTTCCAGAAAACTGACATTTTGGGCACCTTTTGAAAAATTGATGAGAATCTTTAAAAATGGTTGGCCAATAAAGTCCAGATTCTAAAACCTTCCTTGCTGTTCTTTGAGGTCCAAAGTGGCCTCCGCAAGTTAATGTGTGACAAAACTCAAAGACATAACCAATTTCACTCTCTGGAAAACATCTTCTTATCACTTGGTCATTGAAAATCTTCCAAAGAAATGGATCATCCCAAATGTAATATCTAGATTCAGCTTTCATTTTGTGAATTTGATGAGAATTGAAATGAGATGGAACCTGAGATGTTACCAGATAATTGACCATGTTAGCATACCAAGGCACTTCTCCTTTAACCAAGTACAGCTGCTCTCCTGGAAGGTGATCATTCAATGGTTCTTTCTCTGGAATTTCAACTTCAGCAGTGTTAGGAAGTCTGCTTAAATGATCAGCCACTTGGTTCTCAGATCCCTTTTTGTCCTTGATTTCTATGTTGAACTCTTGTAGCAGTAACATCCATCTCACCAGCCTCGTTTTAGCTTCATCTTTCTTCATCAAGTACCTGAGAGCTGCATGATCAGAAAATGCAGTGAATTTAGTTCTAATAAGATATGATCTAAATCTTTCCAAAGCAAAAATAACTGCTAAAAACTCCTTTTCTGTGGTTGTGTAATTGAATTTATTTGTATCCAAGGTTCTTGAAGCATATGCAATGACTTGTGGCCAGCCCTAAATTTGCTGAGAAAGGACTGCTCCAACTACTTGGTTGGAATCATCACAAAGTATCTCAAATGGTTCTTCCCAATTTGGTGGCTGCATCACTGGTGGTTCAATCAATCTCCTCTTCAGCTCATCAAAGGATTCCCTACATACACTATTGAAATCAAAATCAGCATCTTTCAAAAGAAATCTAGAGAGAGGGAGAGAAATCTTACTGAAATCCTTGATAAACCTCCTATAGAATCCTACATGTCCTAAAAAAGATCTAACATGCTTCACACAAGTTGGGTAAGGCAAAGAATTTATCACTTCAATTTTTTACTTATCAACTTCAATGCCCTTTTTGGAAATGACATGACCAAGAACAATACCTCTCTCAACCATGAAATGACACTTTTCAAAATTTAAAATAAGATTCTTTTCAATGTAGGTTTTTAAAACTTTTTCCAGATTTTTCAAACAATGATCAAAAGAGTTTCCAAACACCGTGAAATCATCCAGGAAAACCTCTAAGCAATCTTCAATGTGATCAGAGAATATACTTACCATGCACCTCTGAAACGTACCTGGAGCATTACATAATCCAAATGGCATCCTTTTATATGCAAAATTGCCAAAGGTACATGTAAAGGTTGTCTTCTATTGATACTCAGGAGCAATGGGTACCTGGAAATAACCTGAAAATCCATCCAAAAATCAATAATGAGTTTTCCCAGCCAATCTCTATAACATCTGATCAATGAATGGAATGGGGAAATGATCTTTCCGAGTGACCTGATTCAACTTCCTAAAATCAATGCACACTCTCCAGCTATTTTGAATTCTCACAGGGATTAATTCATTCTTTTCATTCCTCACAGTGGTTAGGCCAGTTTTTTTTGGAACTACATGAATCGGGCTAACCCATTGTGAATCTGAGATAGGATAGATGATACCAGCTTCCAATAGCTTCTCAACCTCCTTCTTCACAACCTCCATTAAAGTGGGATTCATCCTCCTTTGGGGTTGCCTGACTGGTTTGGAATCTCCCTCAAGAAAAATTCTATGTGAGCATATATTTGGGCCGATTCCTGGAATATCACCTAAACTCCACCCTATTGCTTGGATATTCTCTCTCAAAAGATCTATCAATGATTTCTCTTGGATTTCAGAGAGATTATTAGCGATTATCACTGGTAGTTTCTCACCCTCCCTAAGGTACACATATTTCAAATCAGTGGGGAGTGGTTTGAGTTCCAAATCAGGGGGATGCTCAAGGGATGAAATTAAATTGACATCTCTCTCTTCCAAACATTGGATCTCCTGCACACAAGAAACCATATCATATTCCTCATCAATTAATAAATAATCAAAGAAATTAGATTTTACCTCTTCCTCCCACATGAAGTCAGAATCTTCAGCATGTTGGGCATCCACATGTTAAATGATATTTCCGATGGAAGAAGTATCTCCTAAGTCTAAGAATTCATAAAGCATACCTGATTCTTCAATGGGTTCTGCACCAACTTCATGTGAAAGTGAAAATAGGGAGTGATCATCTGATGGGTGCCTCATGGATTCAAAAATATTGAAGTGGATCATGCTCTCTCCAAACTCCATGGTGAGTGTCCCCTCATGGACATTGATGATGGTATTCGCCGTCTTCAAGAAAGGTCTCCCCAAAATGATGGGTGAATGTGACGGGCTCCTATCTTCTTCCATGTTGAGAATGTAGAAGTCAGCTGGGAATAAGAGATATTTGACTTTCACAAGGACATCCTCCAAAACTTCTGCAGGGAAAACTGTGGATCTGTTTGCAAACTGGACCACCACTCTTGTGGGCTTCAAGTCTCCCATCTTCAAAGAAGTGTATACCGAGTGAGGTAATACATTAATCGAAGCACCTAAATCACAAAAAACATTCGAGAAATTTAAAGAACCAATGGTTCATGGAATAGAAAATGTCCCTGGATCTTGAAATTTGGTTGGCAATTGTGGTGTGATAAGGGCTGAGACACTTCTTCCCAAGTTGATCCTTTCATTCCCTTGAAGTCACCTCTTCTTAGTACACAGATCTTTCAAAAATTTAGCATACTTTGGAATTTGTTTGACTGCTTCAAGTAAGGGGATATTGATTTCTACTTTCTGGAAGGTGTCCAGAATTTCTTTTTGAAGTGCTTCATCCTGCAATTTATTTGATTCAATAATACTTGATGGAAATGGAGGGGTTAAGTCTTTCTTCTCCCTTTGTTTCCTTTGAAATGGTGTTTCTGGTCTCTTCTTCCTTGGCCTATCCTTCTCTTCCTCCTCTTTCTTCTCCTCTTCACAATGAATTTTCACATAATTTTCAGAATTTTCAACTTCATTCTCCCTCAACTCAAGTGGTCTTGTTTCGGTTTCTTGGGATTATGGTGGTGAGATCTCTTTTCCACTTCTTGTTGTTATCATGGTGACATTCTCCTTTGGGTTTGGGATTGTTTGGGAAGGAAGTTTCCCAGGATTTTTGGTTAGTAATTCCATAAGACCTTCAAACTTGGTGGTCAAATCTTTTACAGAGCCTTTCAGTCCCTCAATATCAGATATATGATGTTGGTTCAAAATTATGGGTTGTGCACTGGTTGATGGCTGCTCATAGGATTTTAAGAAAGTGGGTGGTTGGTGATGAGAAGGCTGGCTATAAGATTTCTTTTGTTGAAATGGTGGGGGGGTTTTGGAATTGTTGCTGGAATGGGGGTCTAGCTTGATTCTGTTGATTTCCAAACCCATATTGAACATGGTTTGGCTCTCTCCATACTTGATTTTGTTGGTACTGCCTTGGTTGAAAGGTTTCCGCACAAGTTTCCATTCCCTGTATTTCAGCACATTGGTCAGTGAAATGATCAGGTGATGCGCATAAACCACATACCTTAGCTGGTGCTTGTTGGTCGCCCACTTGTTTCAAGGCTATTTGTCTCACCAAACTAGTTATCTCTTCAATCTTAGTTTCTAGTAAGGGTGATGGATGAGAAGTTCGTACCTCATGAATACCTCTTGTTCCAGTACCTCTTGTACCAAACTGCTCTGAGTTCTGAGAAATCTTCTCAATCAAACCTTTTTCTTCTTCTGGCGACTTGTTAATCAAAGCACCTCCAGATGATGCATCAAGAAGGTTCCTATCATTGTCCAGTAAGACTTGATAGAAGAAGACAAGAAAGTGATGATCCTCGATGGCTTGAGGTGGGAATCTGGCACATAGATTTTTAAATCTTTCCCAGTACTCATAAAGGGTTTCTCTAGATGATTGTTTGATGGCATAGATCTCCTTTCGGATGGCTGTGCTTCTAGAGGCGGGGAATAATCTTTGTATGAAGCATCTCACCAGGTCATTCCAATCATCCACATCTCCAGGTTGTATACCATACAAGCATTCTTTCGCATCTCCTTCCAATGAAAATGAGAATGCCTTCCACTTTACTTGTTCCTCAGCTACTCCACGTGGTCTGAAGGTTGAGTTGATAGGTGTGAATTCTTTAATATGCTTGTTGGGATCTTCACCTGCCAAACCAGGAAACTGTAAAGACCCAGAAATTTCAAGGAAATTTTTTTCTTCATTTTCTTTGGAATTTTACAGGAACACAGTTTCTGACGGCGCCTGATTCTGAGGCCCGGTGTGCCCGGAATTAATTTCCGAAGTTTGGCTCGGGTACGTTCAGTGAACGAGCGAGCAGGAATTTCTATCTTTTGAACCGGTGCCCAGAATCGAATTCCGAGGGCACCGATGGAACCGCAGCGCCGGTAATTACTTAGGAACTCCTTTTCCGGAGTTTCATTTACATGAGTGTTGATAATAAAAATTGTGGAAGTTTATTTTATAACTACACTACAATTTTTATTAACTTACTCTAAGTGTTAGCTCATGGTGGAAGTTGGGTAACCAGCCAACCTCCCTTGGGAGGTTATGAGGGTGGTGGGGCCCACACGAAACTCACCTCTTCATATCCTCTAAAACCCCTCAACTCCCACTTAAATGATTTTAACTTAGTTATAACTAATGTCTTAAATGAGTTGATTTTAATGTGGTGAGTTGTGTGAGTCTTTTGAATTTCAAACACTTGAATTTCAAAAGCCATGTGAAGTTAATTAAATAAGTGGAGAAATTATTTCTTTTGGTTGGGTTGTGTTGTTTGAGAGCTTTTGGAAAGAAGGCTTAGAAGTCTTGAAGTTTCTTCATCCTCCTGACAAAGAACACGAAGAACAATCGGACATCGACGAAGAACGCCACATTCTCGGGAACCGTCTTCCGCGACGCCATACCCGCAATACCGACGACGTCTTCTTCCACGACATCTCTTTTCGCGACGCCGAATATCATCACCTCTTAAATCAAGGTAGGGGTTTTAACTTTTTAAAGTTATGTGGATCTCTCCTTCGAACTTGAAGGTTTATATTTGTCGGGCCTTGATTCCAAATCTTTTTTTTAATTTAAAAGATTGTGAAAGTTTATCTTTCATTAAAGGCCGATTGTTAGCAAATAACGCGAGGGGGCCGGACCGCATGAACACGGCTGACCCTCCTCCTTTCATGTTGATTTTGTTGTGGATTGAAACGGGTGTGGCGCGGTGCCGTCGCACTGCACAGGATCATGCGGCAAGAAACGTGCGGCGTCGTCGCGCCACATCGTTAAATATTGCAAGGACGCGACGTCGTCGCGCCGCGTCGAAGAAAGTTGAAGGCGCCGCGGCCGGAGCGGGGTCACGGTGGAGGGGCGCGGTGCCGTCGCACCACGCCGGACAGCGAAGGTCGCGGCCGGTTCCGGGTCGCGGCGGAACGAGAAGACCGGCGGCCAGCCGGGCCGCTGGTGTCGGAAGCCGGAAGGGGGACCGGCCATGCCGGTCCCGTTGAGGAAGAACCGGCCGGCCAGGTCGGGCCGGCCGGAAGGGAGAAAACTGGGGGAGATAATTTCCCCTGGCCAGCCTTAATGGCCCCCCATTATGAGGGGGGCCGGTTTCACAAAGGGGGGGCAGGTGGCCCCCCGTTTTCTCGAAGGCAGGCCCCACGTGGGGGAGGGGGGCGTTTTTCTTTAGGCGCGGCAGGTTGCCACCCCGCCAGCTGAGGAAAGGCGGGGGCTTTGCCCCCCACGCGCGGCACACGAACGGCGCCCAGGTTGCGCCGTCGTGCCGGCCCGGGCTGTCGTGCCGGACCGCGCCGCCGCGCCGGACCGCGCCGCTGCACCGGCTCGCGCCGCCGCGCCGCTGCGCCGCGCCGGGTTTTCCGAGCCGGGCCGGGTCGTCGGGCCGGGTCGCCGCCCGAGGCGGGTCGACCCGGTTCGGCCGACCTAGGGGGGGGGGGGGGTTGGCCCAGGCCCAGACCCCCAGTTTCGGACCACTTTTGGTCAAATGCCTGTATCTTGGGCTACAGGCCTCCAAACGACTCGCCGTGAGCGGCAACGCGATCCTTGGATCGAGACGGTCGTTTCGGTATACTATACTCAAGGTGCACCTTCCTTTTTGGTAGCCTACGTGGTTAAAACTCCATACTTAAGCGTGTTTGGCCAAGAGTAGTGATCAGGATGGGTGACCTCCTGGGAAGTTTCCCAGGGTGGGTGTGAGACAGAAAGGCCAATAACTAACACATCGGGCGTCTGATTTACGCGCCGTTTGTTTCGTTGATTTCCTCTTGATGAGACGGATCTTTTGGCATACTCCGCCCGAGGGTTGGACGCAGGTGGAGTACAGTCAGGTTTGTTTTTCCTTAAAAACCAATCGGGCCCCTGGAACGAAAAGGCCAATAACTCTCAGACCGGGCGTCCGATTGACGCGCCGTCTGTTGCGTTGAGTTCCTGTTGACGATACGGAACTTTTAGCATCCTCCGCCCGAGTTTTGGATGCAGATGGATAGTGGCCGGGTTGGATCGCACTGAAATCCAACCGGGCCCCTGGAACGGAAAAGCTGATATCTTTCTGACAGAACGTCTGTTTGATGAACCGTCAGCGGCGTTGGTGATCTCGTTGAGAAACGGTCCCTATGAGTATACCCTATGAGAGTTCGGGGTACAGTTGAGATACAGTCGGGTTTGGTTCGCTCACGAAACCAACCGGGCCCCTGGGACGAAAAGGCTAATAACTCACAAACCGGGCGTCCGATTGACGCGCCGTCTGTTGTGTTGGGACCCCTATGACGAGGCGGTCCTTTGAGATACTTCTTCGTGGGACTTTGAGAAACTTGGAGTATCGACCTGTAGCTCGTGGAGCGGACCCTCCCAGTGATGAGCGTGCGGAGTACGGCGACCGTGTAACTGGATGAGACCTGACGACTGCTTGACCGACTCGACTTGGAGTGAGTCGACTAGCCCAGTGGACGGAGCACTACTTTCTGAGGTGCAGACCCATGGCGGACGGAGCACTACCTGTGTGATAGTGCAGACCCACGGTACTCGTCCGGAGAGTACCTCAGCAGGCTACTAGGGGGTGTGCACTACTGTGTTTGGGTGACATACCTCGGCGGGAAGCACTACTGTGTCTGGGTTGTTGACCCGCGGTACTCGACAGGAGGAGTACTTCAGCAGTCTTAGGTTAGTGACCAGTACCTCGGAGTCGTGACAGGACCACTGTACACTCTAGAGACGGAGCTCTTCAGCAGTTACGGTTTCGATAATGAAAATCCTGGTTTGAGCTGAGACTTTTTACCTTTGTGTTTACCTCATGATTGAGATGGGTCACTTGATAACTTAGGTATATGTATGGGCATATACCTAGGTAGTAGTTATCCGTTGATTTCACAATCCTTGTGTTTCCTCATGATTGAGATGGGTTACTTGATAACTTAGTTATATGTATGGGCATATACCTAAGTAGAGGTTATCTTTTGAGATCTTCTATGTGGTTATCCTTGTTGGTTTTAGTGATACCTTGAGGGTCTCGGGGTCCCTACTGTGTATCGTTATACTCACCCATGCACGGGCTATGCCCGCACCTCGTTGTGTTGGTTGCAGACGACGGGCAGTGCTGACAGAGGCCGAGTGTTCGAGGACTGGACGGTACCTGGAGGTGGACTATACGACGAGATGGTACCCTGAGGAGGACCTCACGATGAGACGGTACCCAGAGGTGGACGTGACGACGAGGCGGTACCCGGAGGTGGACCACTGGGTGGGACATACTCGGAGCGGACGGCGGGACCCGAGGAGCAGAGGAGCTATCTGTACCCACCCTTCAGGTGGGATTTCCAGTGGACAGCTCGGCGTAGCAGCATTACTTTTCAGTTTCTGTTTTCCCTTTCGAGGTTTTACTTTACAGTTGGGCTTGTATTTCCGGCCCCTTTTTACTTTCCGCACTTACTGTTGTACGCAGTTTTTACATAGTGCTTATTTCTTCCGCTTGTAATCTGTGTGATTGTTTACTTTAGAAAGGCAATGCCTTCCCTTTTTACCGGGATTTATGCCTTGGTGCTAGTCGCTAGCCCCTGGCCTATGGAAGGCGGGCTTGGAGTAGTCACGGCACATGCCCCGAGGACGGGTTGTGACAAATTGGTATCAGAGGAGTCGGTTCTACTGCAGAACTTATAACTCTGATATTTTTTTCCTTTCTGTGAATCAATAGTGTTAAGGGTACCGAGTGTGGTTTTCAGTTCAAGGAGTCCAGTGTTGGTGCGGGCGGCCGACGTATCCATACACCAGGACCCTGACAACTGATTTCCGACTTTTTGCACGAAAACACTGATTGCATGTGTGTTTTCAAAGGTTTTCACTTAAAATAGCTCAAACCAGGTCAGCTCACCAGGTATAAACGTTTGACCGTGTCACGATGTTTCTTTCAGGATGCCTTTTCACGGACGACCAGCTAGAGCCCAGAGGGATGTGTGTGCTGATAGCCTGTCAAGCGACGAGGCTTCGGTACAGGTCCCTCTTGCAGTTGAGGCACCATCAGAGGCACCAGCGGTACTGCTACCCATTGGGCCACCGATGCCACCAGCCCCAGTAGTAGGCGATGCACGACGCTTGAGCGCGCTGCACGAGTTCCAACGCCAGAGGCCACCCAGGTTCCGGGGAGAGACGGACTTGCAGGCGGCTGAGGTTTGGCTAGAGGCTGTGGTGAGAGTCTTCAGGCTAGTGGGGACGCCGGCAAACTTCATGGTGATCTTTGCTACCAGCCTCCTTTAGGCAGCAGCAGGCAGGTGGTGGAGCCACTTGTTTTAGTTTTGCGACGGGATGACCTTCGCATGGGAAGACTTCGAGACCTTCTTCAGGGTGGAGTTTGTGACAGTATCTCTACACCCCGAGCATGTACAGGAGCTTCTGCCTTTTCCGCATGTTTTTCGATCAGTAGCCGAGTCATCTGTGGGCAGTAGACAGATGATGCAGAGGTCCAGGAGGACCAAACTAGCAGTTGGACGATCTCGGGTTTTAGGACCGATGGTGCGGGGCACCCAAGGTGGGGTCAGATCCAGGCATGCCAGAAACGGACAATGTTACTCCTGTGGCGGGAAGGGTCACCTGGCATGTGACTGTCCGACTCCTCGTACGGTTGATCAGTGGGTGTTGGAGGAGCCACTGAGACAGAAGCAGCGGCTGGTGCTTGAGAAACAGTCGAGCAGTGGACAAGGCAGTAGAGCTCCAGGAACAGGTGGACAGGAGAGGAACTAGTGGATACGTCCCTTGTACTTCTAGTTCCATTTTGCTGTTGTATTCGTGTCTTGTACTATGAGCTGCAATAATAAAAAGACACTTATCTTTGTTTGCTTTCGTGTCCTTTTGTTTGGTTGATACTAAGTGGTCCCGGTTAAACTGTTGACTTGACCCTCACTTTCGAGATTTCAACTGGAGGGGACCCAGTGGCCTCACACTGATGCCGACAGTGTGACTCGACCCTTGGAGGCGAGAGTGACAGTTGGATCTCTTAGTAGTTACGTCGAGGCCTTACGACATCATCCATGGCATGAATGCATCATTCATGTCAGGATTGACTGTATTAGGCAATGAATGTGGTTCATCTAGGGGATGAGACCAGGTTTCTTTTATCGGCAAAGAAGAAATCATAGCAGCTCTTGTGAGACTAAAGGAGGTCCAGGACATCCAAGAGAGGATGAAGACTGCACAGTGCAGTAAGAAACAGGAAACCGGTGTCAGTCTTAGAGACTCGGGCGTGTTAAAGAAGAGGAATCTTAAAGGAGAGATGAGTCTATGAAGCAGCAGGCGTGGAGGCAGAGCTAGGAGAGCAGCATGAGGTGGTGTACATCCTAACACAGTACAACATCCCACCTTAGTTATCCCTGCCAAGCTCAGGGAGCTGGAGGGCGGTGGAAGAATGCGGCTGCATGCGGTCAAGGAGTGTGACCCAATGGCTCTAGAAATGATTCAAGGGACAGTCTGTGTCCACTATTAGCTGCTATAGTAACAGACGTCGATATGAATCATTCCTCGCTTTCACAAATCTTGTTCCATACCTAGAGTTTCCAGTAAGCTGTGGACCTGACCCTCACGTCTGGAGATACCTTGGGAGGAGACTCGATAATCACACTTACGCCGATGGTGTGGTCAGACCCTCGAGGCGAGAGTTTCGGTTGGAATCTCTTGGTGGCAGCGTCGAGGCCTTACGATGTTAGTTTGAGTATGGAATGGGAAATAACTATTCATACTCAAATTGACGGTTTTAGGCAAACGTTGGGATGGGTTTCCCTTGGTCGGCGAAAAGGAAACCCCAGGCAGCACGGGATAAACTCTTTCACGGGAGGGTGCGACCGATCACTCTTGAATCGGCCAACCTTACCCTCGTGGCAGCAGTCGTTTGAGTTCCAGTTCTAACAGGAATTGGAAACCTCTGGAGTTTGAGGATGGCAACCACGTCCTTATACGGGACTCACCTCGACGAGGTTTACGGAGAAGTGGCCAAGGCGGAAAGTTATCTCCAAGGTTCAGCAGACCTTCTTAGGTCCTCAGCTGGGTAGGCGGGGTGGTTTACCGCTTGACCCATTCACCGTAGTTTCACCAGGTGCACGACGAATTCCACGTATCTCAACTGAGGAGATACGTGCTCGACCATTCGCATACCATCGACCATGAGGAGTTGGACGATGGCGATGGGGTGTCTTTCACGGATATTCCAGTGGGGATCGAGGATCGACATGAGAAGATCCTACGAGGACGATCGATTCCTTGGGTTCACTTTCTTTGGTAGTACGGAAACCTCCAGGTGAGTACATAGGAGCGTAAGGCTCAGATGCGTGCTCTGTACCGCTTTTGTGACCCTAGTTTGTGTTGATGCTTTACGGGGACGTAAAGCCCTGAGGTGGGAGTAATGTAAAGACCCGGAAATTTCAAGGAAATTTTTTTCTTAATTTTCTTTGGAATTTTACAAGAACGCAGTTTCAGACGGTGCCTGATTATGAGGCCCGGTGTGCCCGGAATTAATTTCTGAAGTTTGGCTCGGGTACGTTCAGTGAACGAGCGAGCGGGAATTTCTATCTTTTGAACCGGTGCCCAGAATCAAATTCCGAGGGCACCGATGGAACCGCAGCGCCGGTAATTACTTAGGAACTCCTTTTCCGGAGTTGCATTTACATGAGTTTTGATAATAAAAATTGTGGAAGTTTATTTTATAACTACACTACAATTTTTATTAACTTACTCTAAGTGTTAGCTCATGGTGGAAGTTGGGTAACCACCCAACCTCCCTTGGGAGGTTATGAGGGTGGTGGGGCCCACACGAACCCCACCTCTTCATATCCTCTAAAACCCCTCAACTCCCACTTAAATGATTTTAACTTAGTTATAACTTATGTCTTAAATGAGTTGATTTTAATGTGGTGAGTTGTGTGAGTCTTTTGAATTTCAAACACTTGAATTTCAAAAGTCATGTGAAGTTAATTAAATAAGTGGAGAACTTATTTCTTTTGGTTGGGTTGTGTTGTTTGAGAGCTTTTGGAAAGAAGGCCTAGAAGTCTTGAAGTTTCTTCATCCTCTTGACAAAGAACACGAAGAACAATCGGACATCGATGAAGAACGCCACGTTCTCGGGAACCATCTTCCGCGACGCCATACCCGCAATACTGACGACGTCTTCTTCCGCGACATCTCTTTTTGCGACACCGAATCTCGTCACCTCTTAAATCAAGGTAGGGGTTTTAACTTTTTAAAGTTATGTGGATCTCTCCTTCGAACTTGAAGGTTTATATTTGTCAGGCCTTGATTCCAAATCTTTTTATTTAATTTAAAAGACAGTGAAAGTTTATCATTCATTAAATGCCGATTGTTAGCAAATAACGCGAGGGGGCCGGACCGCACGAACACGGCCGACCCTCCTCCTTTCATGTTGATTTTTTTGTGGATTGAAACGGGTGTGGCGCGGTGTCGTCGCACTGCGTAGGATCATGCGGCAAGAAACGCGCGGCGCCGTCGCGCTGCGTCATTAAATAATGCAAGGACGCGACGTCGTCGCGCCGCGTCGAAGAAAGTTGAAGGTGCCGCGGCCGGAGCGGGGTCGCGGTGGAGATGCGTGGTGCCGTCGCACCACGCCGGACAGCGAAGGCCGCGGCTGGTTCCGGGCCGCGGCGGAACGAGAAGACCGGCGGGCAGCCGGGCCGCTGGTGTCGGAAGCCGGAAGGGGGACCGGCCTTGCCGGTCCCGTTGAGGAAGAACCGGCCGGCCCGGTCGGGCCGGCCGGAAGGGAGAAAACTGGGGGAAATAATTTCCCCCGGCCAGCCTTAATGGCCCCCCATTATGAGGGGGGTCGGTTTCACAAAGTGGGGGCAGGCGGCCCCCCGTGTTCTCGAAGGCAGGCCCCAACGTGGGGGGGGGGGGGGGCGTTTTTCTTTAGGCGCGGCAGGTTGCCGCGCCACCAGCTGAGGAAAGGCGGGGGCTTTGTGCCCCGCACGCGGCACACGAACGGCGCCCAGGCCGCGCCGCCGTGCCAGATCGCACCGCCGCGCCGGCTCGCGCCGCCGAGCCGCTGCGCCGGGCCGGGTTTTTCGAGCCGGGCTGGGTTTTCGGGCCGGGTCGCAGCCCGAGGCGGGTCGACCCGGTTCGGTCGACCCAGGGGGGGGGGGGGGGTCGGGCCGGGTCGGTCCGGGCCCAGACCCCCAGTTTCGGACCACTTTTGGTCAAATGCCCGTATCTTGGGCTACAGGCCTCCAAACGACTCGTCGTGAGCTGCAACGCGATCCTTGGATCGAGACGATCGTTTCGGTATACTATACTCAAGGTGCACCTTCCTTTTCGGAAGCCTACGTGGTTAAAACTCCATAGTTAAGCATGCTTGGCCAAGAGTAGTGATCAGGATGGGTGAGCTCCTGGGAAGTTTCCCAGGGTGGGTGTGAGACGGAAAGGCCAATAACTAACAGATCGGGCGTCCGATTTACGCGCCGTTTGTTTCGTTGATTTCCTCTTGATGAGACGGATCTTTTGGCATACTCCGCCCGAGGGTTGGACGCAGGTGGAGTACAGTCGGGTTGGTTTTTCCTTAAAAACCAACCGGGCCCCTGTAACGAAAAAGCCAATAACTCTCAGACCGGGCGTCCGATTGACGCGCCGTCTGTTGCGTTGAGTTCCTATTGACGATACGGAACTTTTAGCATCCTCTGCCCAAGTTTTAGATGCAGATGGATAGTGTCCGGGTTGGATCGCACCGAAATCCAACCGGGCCCCTGGAACGGAAAAGCTGATATCTTTCTGACAGAACGTCCATTTGACGAACCTTCAGCGGCATTGGTGATCTCGTTGAGAAACGGTCTCTATGAGTATACCCTATGAGAGTTCGGGGTATAGTTGAGATATGGCCGGGTTTGGTTCGATCACAAAACCAACCAGGCCCCTGGGACGAAAAGGCTAATAACTCACAGACCGGGCGTCCGATTGACGCGCCGTCTATTGTGTTGAGACCCCTATGACGAGGCGGTCCTTTGAGATACTTCTTCGTGGGACTTTGAGATACTTGGAGTATCGACCTGTAGCTCGTTGAGCGGACCCTCCCATTGACGAGCGTGCGGAGTACGGAGACCGTGTAACTGGCTGAGACCTGACGACTACTTGACTGACTCGAATTGGAGTGAGTCGACTAGCCCAGTGGACGGAGCACTACTTTCTGAGGTGCAGACCCATGGCGGACGGAGCACTACCTGTGTGACAGTGCAGACCCGCGGTACTCGTCCGGAGAGTACCTCAACAGGATACTAGGGGGTGTGCACTACTGTGTTTGGATGACATACCTCGGCGGGAAGCACTACTGTGTCTGGGTGGCTGACCCGCGGTACTCGACAGGAGGAGTACTTCAGCAGTATTAAGTTAGTGAGTAGTACCTCGGAGTCGTGACAGGACCACTGTACACTCTAGAGACGGAGCACTTCAGCAGTTACGGTTTCGATAATGAAAATCCCGGATTGAGCTGAGACTTTTTACCTTTGTGTTTACCTCATGATTGAGATGGGTCACTTGATAACTTAGGTATATGTATGGGCATATACCTGGGTAGTAGTTATCCGTTGATTTCACAATCCTTGTGTTTCCTCATGATTGAGATGGGTTACTTGATAACTTAGGTATATGTATGGGCATATACCTAAGTAGAGGTTATCTGTTGATATCTTCTATGTGGTTATCCTTGTTGGTTTTGGTGAGACCTTGAGGGTCTCAGGGTCCCTACTGAGTATCGTTATACTCACCCCTGCACGGGCTATGCCCGCACCTCGTTGTGTTGGTTGCAGACGACGGGCAGTGCTGACAAAGGCCGAGTGTTCGAGGACTGGACGGTACCTGGAGGTGGACTATACGACGAGATGGTACCCAGAGGAGGACCTCATGACGAGACGGTACCCAGAGGTGGACGTGATGACGAGGCGGTACCTGGAGGTGGACCACTGGGTGGGACATACTCGGAGCGGACGGCGGGACCCGAGGAGCAGAGGAGCTATCTGTACCCACCCTTCAGGTGGGATTTCCAGTGGGCAGCTCGGCGTAGCAGCTTTACTTTTCAGTTGCTGTTTTCCCTTTCGAGTTGTACTTTACATTTGGGCTTGTATTTCCAGCCCCCTTTTACTTTCTGCACTTACTGTTGTACTCAGTTTTTACTTAGTGTTTACTTCTTCTGCTTGTACTCTTTGTGATTGTTTACTTTACAAAGGCAATGCCTTCCCTTTTTACCGGTATTTACGCCTTGGTACTAGTCTCCAGCCCCTGGCCTATGGAAGGCGGGCTTGGGGTAGTCATGGCACGTGCCCCGAGGACGGGTCGTGACAGAAACTTTGGAAGCAATGGTATCATATTAGGTTTCATATCAAAATCATTTTGTAACACTGGCTTGACAAGTTGATTATTCTGATTAAGGAATTGTGGGGAACAAAGGTCTCTGAGAGTTGGGTTTTTATTTCCAGCCATTATGACAGGCTCAGAGTGAACACTTGAAGTTTCACTCGAGTCTATGAGAGAAATTTCCTCAAATTCAGATTTTAAATTGAGGTTTCTGAGCCTATTCAACAAAGTTCTTTCAATTTCAGGATCAATGGGGCAAAGTTCAGTGTTTGAGGTTCTATTCATGCAACTTGGAATGACAATAAGAAAATAGAAAACAAAGAAGAAGAAAAAAACTGTTGGCACTACCTCCCCGACAATGGCGCCAAGTTTTGACATGTGCTTGTCGTGGGGTGTGACAAAAACAAATAAAACCTAAGTTAAAATGTATCAAAGTGGGTAACCTAAGTTGTCTCCAGAGAGGAGTGCACAACAATTATGTTTGTCACTTAAATTAAAGAAAGAAGAAGAGGTTCTTTTTGAAAGTTGTTTGAGTTGAAAAAATAAACAAGCAATTGAAAATAATGGTTGAAAACTAATGGATGAAGAGAGTGATGGGGTCAGGGTAGGATCACATTTTGTAATGTCATCATAGTCACAAAGATCATCTCACCTCTCTTCCTTTTGAATGACAAATGAAAGACTCCTCGATCGAGTCATCTATCACCATTGGTTAAAGAAGAAAATTGAACTCACTCCTATGTGCATGGAAGTTCATAAACAATTACTAAACAACTAAGGCAATTCCCGATCGGGAATTGTTGCTCCTTAGAACTATAGAAAAAGTCTACTAGTTCCACACACGTTCCAACGATCGTTAGACACTCACCACCTAACACAATCTACTCGATCGAGACAAATTGCACTAGGCAGAGGGAGATAAAAAGTCTTTAACCAAATCCATTAAAAATGAATACACCAAACTCAAAACACGATCGCATTAAGATAATTGGGAAACACTGATAATAGATTTCATTCAGAAGAAAGATAAGGTTTTACATTTAAGCACAAAACTCCGACATTACAAAAGAGAAACTCCCCCTTCCCCGATCACTCAAAGGTTTTACCCCTCCATGTGAAGGGTATTAGAGTTGAAAGGGGAAGAAGAGAGCATAATGAAACTAAGTAAAAAATAAAATAGAAAATACAAAGAACATAAAGAACTGAATCCTCCAGCACAGACCTTCTTTCACCTTCTTCAACCCCTTTGAATGGAATTTAATACTCCTATTTATAGGATTGGGGAGTAGAAAATTTCCCTCCAAAATTACTCCCACGAACGATTGAGTCCGGTTGGAATATTAAATGACCGATTTTGAGAATTGTTCCTTCTTGAAAGTTGTTTCCCTACATCGCTTCTTTCTACCCACAAAATTTGAGCCTTATTGGTACACGTATGAAGGAGATATGGCCACATTACTCCGGATATTTAATTCTGTCCAGGTGACTCTTCGTCTTCCACAACTCCAACTTCACATGACATTAAGACATTGAAAACAGCCTATTCAGATGTGGACTCTTGAATGAAAGATGTTCATTAATTCCCCTTCCAGATCCTTGTAGAATATTATCTCCATTGGATCTGTCATCTTCGAGATAAAATCTCAGCATTAAAACATTACAAATCTGTACACAGTTTTCGAGGCCTGGTTTGTTAGCTGAATTTGAGCTTCCAAATGATGGATTGATCTTTGGGTACAGAAGGATAAAATGAAGCCCACGAGCAGAGAAATTCTACAAAAAATGAATCATACAATTTGGATCAAAAATATAAAATATATGCCCGAAATACAGAAGCCCCACAAAACTGCTAAATTTCCAGAATTAACCAATTTCCACAATTAAGCCCATAATTCACCAAAATACTAAAATGATACAAATCAGCTCAAATTGATTAATTGTAAGGGGTTAAATCATTTAAACACATATGAAAATTTATGAAAATATTATCTCTATCAATCTTCATCAAATGATAAAGAGGAAATGCTGAACATGAGAAAACAGCTGGCGAAAGGTGAAATTCTAGTCATGTTTTGTCCTCTGGCTGATTCTCAATATGACATTCCAGAAATGTTGACGGAAGATGGAATTCATGATATTCATCTCAACATCTGGAAAAATCTTTTTCAGTTGAACAAGAAAGTATTATCTTATGATGAATATGAAAATAATGTTAAGATAATAGAAGGGTCACAACGCCAAACTGGCTTGGCATCTCTATCAGTCTCTCGATATCCGAAGGCTGAAAAGCAGAAAAGAGCCCTTCAGCGTTCATGCCTTGGCGCACTAAGAAAGTTGCACCAGTTAATTTCCAATGCCCTATCTGATATTAATGTCAAAGGATGGGGTGTTCATGGAGAACTGCATTTCACGGTGCTCTCCAGTCAGCAAAGCCCAACAAAAATGGTCTCATGCAATGTTATTGCCCATGGTCGGCCACGGATACCTAGCTTTGTTTGTAATCAAAAGCTTACCCAAGAACATGCTTCAACTAGTTCCTCTCAAAATCAAGAATACAGAGAACAAGTTGTTTAATTACTCCTGCATCAAGAAAACAAGAATATTGAACAGGCCTCTCGTTTAGAGCATGCATATCCCCAAGTGATAGAAGTGTCGGAAATCATCCAATGGTCATTTGAACCAGGTGATAAAAGTGGATACAGGTTAATGCATCCAGCTAATTTCCAGACTAAGGTTTGCAAGATCAGGAGAGATTTTTAGAAATTCTCAGACATATCATGTAAAGAGCCACCCCAGCTCACCAGAATGGGGACTCTTTTAAACCAACCCTCAGAATCAACAAATAAGATTTGAGGAGCTGAGTAGGAACAGCCCCAGTCCACCAGACTGGGGACTTTTTCAAATCATCAATCCCCTCCTCAGAGAAAGTCGGTCATTTCTCGATTGGGGAAGAAGCCTCAAGAGTAACTAAGAGCCAAATTATCAGGAGATTCCCTCCAAATTATAGTTCGCCAAGAAGTTCTTGAGGGATCGAATCAACAAAAGTCAATGTCTCATCAAATACATGGAAGAATAAAATATCACAGAAATGCTGATAGAAGGGATGCGATGCATTATGCATCAATAAATGTCATCAATTCTGCTGTTGTTGATCCACCAGATGATGCTCACTCAGGGGACTCAGATGAAGAGGTTCCTACTCAAGAAGATGTATGCACCGACACAAATGAAGAAGGTGTGCATACACGAAATCAAAGGATTACTCAGAACCTAGGTAATCCTTAGAGTATCTGAAAAGGATCCAACAAATGGAGGGGAAATAATCTGGTTACATATCCTTCCTCTGGAGAAGGCCAATCGCTCTCACTAGAGCAAAGGTTTGCACAACCGGAGGAAGAAATGAAGGAATTAAGGAGGTTGAATGCAGAGCTACTTCAGGGTAGTCTTCTTCCTAAGCATGTTGGAGTCAGTAAGCCAATGGAATTTGTGGCAGCTACTGAGAGGGATCAAGAATATCCTCCTCTATCAGTACACCCTCATAGGTCTAATCCTACGGGTCAAGTGCAACAACAGTTGGTAGTGCTACCATCAGTCGCAACACCAACCACCACATCTGTCCAAGCTTCAGTCATTTCACCTACCCAAGTCCAAGTTCAACCGGATGTTTCTAAAAATTTAATAACTACCATTCAGTCATTAATAGCTCGGTTAGAAACTATGGAAGGGAAAAGTGCACAGGTTCAACCTGGAAAGAAATTTTACCCTGAGTGGGTAGATTCAATCTCTCCTCCATCCAGTTTTGGAAACCCTGTATTCCCTATTTTCAATGGATCAAGCTACCCTGAACAGCATTTGACGCATTACGTATCATGTTGTGATCCTATGATGGGAACTCCGGAGTAGCAAGAAGCAGTAAAACTTAGATGCTTCATACAGACCTTCCAAGACCAGCCACTGTCTGGTATACAAGCTTGAAATCCCGGTCAATTACTGGATGTGAGGATCTTCGCTAAAAATTCCTTCTTCAATTCCGCTCAACATTGCCAAAGACAACAGTTTTAGATCTTACAAACTGTAAGCAAAGATAGAATGAAAGGGTCTCAGATTTCATTGCTCACTGGAAGGGATTAACATATTCCCTAAGCATAGCACTCCCTCTAGAGGAATTATTGCCAATCTGTGTGGAAAATTTGCATGATGAATTATTCATGTCGTTAATCCCTGTGAAATACACAAGAGGGTTTCGAGACCTTACTTCAATTGCTCAGCAGATTGAAGATTACCTTATACAGGCTAAGGCTAAATCTTGTGTAATTCCATCAGCTCCAGGAAGGATAATGGGTAAAGCAGAAATTTCTACAGTTATGATTAAACAAGCACCTGTACCTGTTTCTACTTCAAAACTTTCATCTTCTCGAAGGGCTCCACCTCCTGAGTGCCAACAACAGAGACCGTTTCTTCAAGATGATCAAAGAGATCAAAGACGAAAACAATTTGAGGATTTGAAGAGAAAAACATACTCTTTCCTAAATGAACAAGTTCCTGGTTATTTGATTTCGGCTCTGGAAAATAATTTGGTTCAATTGCCAATGCCCAAGAGGCCAAACAAGAAAGGAGATGAAGACTGTCCCAATTATTTCCCCTTTCATAAAATGTTGGGACATCCCATCCAGGAGTGTTTTGTCTTCAAGGACCTCCTGTAAAAAATGGTCGACTCGGGGCAAGTCAAACTGAAAGGTTCTTCAGCTCAGGTATCATGTGTTACTGCTATAGTTCCAGAGGAGGAAGGTGAGTGGCAAGAAGTCAAAAGAAAAATGCACAGAATTATGATTATTGGATGGTCATAAAGACAATCAACCGAACTCATGATATTTTGCGAACACAATTAAAGAAACTGATTGTGTCTTCTGTCATGAATGTTGCGGCAAAACCCTCTTCATCAGAGGAAAAGTCCTCAAAGAAACGACATGATTTAAAGAAAGATAAAGAATCAGAAGAATATGAGTATGTGTCAAAGCCTAATATGTCTTTAACTCTGGCAGACTTCATTCCATCTACTTCAAAGCCACGGGCACCACCCTACCAAACGGCACAGCCTAAATAGGCTAATCAGGCGGAGTCTTCATCAGATGAAGAGTTAATCTTTGGTTCTGTTAATATGATTCAATTAATATATCCATATGCCAGTTTCAGTTTTGATTTTGATGATCCTGAATTCCCTGTATCAAACAAGGGAATCAGAGGAAGTTCCAGAGGCTCAAGATATAGAGGAAAACATGGATCTTTCAGAATCCATTATTCCAATTCTACCCCTGCTAGAACTGTGTACGCAGCAGAAACTCGTGGTAGAGCCCTTCAACGAGCTCACCAAGAACAAGCAAGTTCTTCTACCAATAGCAAATTCAGTCCTGGAACAGTTATTTTGGAAGACCGGTTGAAGGTTCCATCTTCTTTATCTCACCAAGTAAATGGATCTAATCGGTCTAATCTTCCAAAACTAGGAATATTGACAACTCATATCCCAATACAAGATGCATCAACTTCCAAAGAATTTGCTTCCATGGTACCTGCTAAATCACATATTCCTGTTGGGAAACAAAGACCTCTGGATCAAAAGTATGATGTATTGAAAAACTTGGCCCAAGTACCACCCAAGTTATCAATTCTAGATGCTCTGAATCTGTTAAAATATCTTCGGGAAGCACTCATCGAGGCTTTGTCAAGTCCTCAGGCGTTTGAAATTGAAATTTCTACAGCTGAATTCTATCACATAGAGAATAATCCCGCATAATTCCATGAAATAATATCTTTTACTGATGAAGATGAAGATGATATTGTGCATGGGAATATTAGACCTTTGTACTTATCTAGCAAGGTCAATGGTGTAAACGTCCGAAGAGCTTTCCTTGACAATGGTTTAGGAGTCAACCTCATGCCCATTTGTACACTTCGTCGATTGGGTCTCACGAAATCTGATTTATCTCCTTCTACCATGATGTTACAAGGATGTGATAAAAATGAACAAGAATCACTGGGCAAAGTTACACTCAGAACTCAGTTTAGAGATCTTGTATCCAATTCGGATTTCATGGTTGTTGATCAAGACTAAGATTTCAACATCTTTTTTGGAAGACCCTGGCTACATCAACATGCGGCTATCCCTTCATCATACCATCAATGTCTCAAATATTGTTTCGATGGTCAAGTTGGGACATTGTATGGTGATAAGGCCCCATTCAAGACATGTGAGTCTCAATACATTGAGGCGGAATTCTATCACATGAAGGGAAGGGATAAATCCACAACAAAGGAGATTACCAAAGTTAATGCTCCATATGGTTTGGAGAAGATTCTAGTAAATCCATTTACACATGAGAGTACAGATTATGTGTTGCCTATCAGTCAAATTGACAAGATAGTCCCAAATCAAAATTCTCTTATGGAAAGATCCATAATTTCAATTACGACAATCTAGCCAGACAACATGGGAGAAATTGGTAACCCACCAAGTAGTGATGAAAGCACAAATGGTGATGTCTTCATTTTATCTGCTGAAATCCAACAAGTCTATACTTCTCCAATTAGGCCAGAAGAAGTTATAGCAACATCGGAGGTGAACAATGATGTCGATTATCAATCCATAATCTCCTCTTTATTACCCAAAGAAGACCCTTCATCATCAATCGGGTCGGAAATAGAAGTTTCTTCTTCAAGATATACAAATTTTGACATCTCTTCTGATCATGAAAATTCTGCTTTATCATCTACTATGCAATTAGAAATGGAAGAAATAATACATGATGAAGAAGAAGATAAAGATCTTATATATTCTCTTACAGCATTTGAAGAGGGTATCTCTACCACTGTGGATGAACTCAGAGAAATAAATCTGGGTACAAAAGAATATACACGCCCCACTTTAATCAGTGCGGCCATGACTCTTGAAGATAAAGAGATGTATATTTATTTTCTAAAGAAAAATAGAGATATATTTTCTTCGAACTATACAGAAATTACCAGGCTTGATCCTGATGTTGCTACTAATCATTTGGGTTTACCAGAAGAACATCGACGATTTAAGCAAGCAGCGAGAAGAACACACCCAACTTATGCTTCCAAAATTGAAGCTGAAGTGGATAAGATTGTCAAAGATAAATTTATTAGAGAAGTTCATCATCCCAAGTGGTTGGATAATATTGTGCCTGTAAAGAAGAAGAATGGACAAATTAGAGTTTGCATCAATTTCAGAGATCTTAATCAGCATTGTCCTAAGGATGATTTCCCAGTTCCGATTACAGAACTTTTAATTTATGAAAAAACTGGATATGAAGAACTTTCCTTCATGGATGGATATTCTGGATATAATTAGATACGAATGGCCCCAGAAGATGAGGAATCCACAGCCTTCAGAGCCCCTCAGGGTGTGTTTTGCTACTGGGTAATGCCCTTTGTCTTAAAGAATACAGGTGCAACATATCAGTGTGCCATGCATCATATCTTCAAACCCTTCTTAAGGAAGTTTATTGAATTATATGTAGACGATTTGTTAGTTAATCCAAACAACCTTCTAATCACTTGGCCGATTTGGAAGTCATCTTCCGCAAGCTTCGACAACATAATTTGAAGATGAACCCCTTAAAATGTGCTTTCGGGGTAACCTTAGGAAAATTTATCGGTTTTGTTGTAGGCCATCGTGGTATTGAAGTTGCTCTTTAGAAGACCAAGTCAATCCTTGGTATGTCACCTCCTCAAAATTTGAAATAATTAAGAGTACTTCAAGGACACTTAGCCTATATTCGGCGTTTCATCGCCAATTTGGTAGGAAAAAGTTTACCCTTCACCAAATTGATAAAGAAGGGAGTCACTTACTAGTGGACTGAAAAATGTTAAGAAGCATTCGATATTCTCAAGAAATACCTCTTGAGTCCACCAGTACTCATGCCACCTGTTGAAGGAAGACCACTTATCCTCTACGTGACATCTCTAGATTAATCATTGGGTTCCTTTCTTGCTCAAAAGAATGATGTTGGGAATGAAAACAGCCTCAACTATCTCAGTCGAACTATTCTTGAAGCAAAAACCCAGTATTTGATTATTGAGAAGTGCTGCCTGGCATTAATCTTTGCAATTCAGAAGTTGAGACACTACCTGCAGCATTATGAGGTCCAATTGGTATCTCACAATAACCCGCTCAAATTCATCCTTTGTCTCCAATGCTTACAGGACGTATGGAAAGGTGGGCAGTTATTTTGCAGAAATTCGACATTTAGTATGTGTATCAAAAGGAGATAAAGGGCCAATCTTTGGATGATTTCCTGGCTGAACACCCTTTAGTGGAAGACACTTCTTTAGATATTAAACTCCATGATGAGGACGTCTTCTCTATTCAAGAAAGTCTTCAAGCATGGGAAATGTATTTTGATGGTGCTTCCAGAAGTCCAACAGGGAGGAAAATGGAAAATCCTAAATTCAACAAAGTTGGCTTAGGAATTGTGCTCATTTCTCCAGAAAAGGCAGTGTTACCTTATTCCTTCTTATTGTGGGAAGTTGGTACCAATAATGAAGTAGAATACCAAGCTCTCATCGTAGTCTTGGAATTAGCGCTTCAAGCAAAAGTGAATCACTTAAAGGTGAAAAGTGATTCAGACCTGGTAATCAAACAAGTAAATGGGGATTATGCTATCAGAAAAGAAGAACTATTACCTTTATATGATTACGTCATAGAGTTAATGGCGGAATTCCCTTCGGAACTGACATTTTTATATGCCCCAAGATCACAAAATGCTCAAGCTGATGCACTGGCTAATATAGCCACAGCTCTGGAAGATCCAAATCGGGACGAGACAATCATCAGTATTTCCCACCGTTATGCAATTTCACCTTATGTTCAAATCGGAATAGAGGAAATTAATGAAATTAGTCCCATTCCTTAATTGTATGTTCATACTACAGGATGGATGTCACCTATCAGGGAATACCTTCCAAATGGAACACTTCCACCTGATAGAGCCGAGAAAAAACAAATTTCGCGATGTGTGGTAAATTTTACTCTCTATGATATCCCAGATCACCTAGAGAAAATTCTCTACAAATATGGTTTTGATGGAGTTATCTTCAGATGAATTGATGGTGAATAGACAATGGCTATCATGAAAGAAGTGCATGCATGAGTCTATGGTGCCCACCAGTCTGGAAATAGACTGTCTGATCAGATATGAAGACATGGATACTTTTGGCCTTCAATGATACAAGATTGTGTTGATTTCAAAAAGAAGTGCCATTCATGCCAAGTACATGCCAACATCATTCATCAACCTCCATAGTTGCTTCATACAACTAAATACTCATGGCTATTTGCCACATGGGGAATGGATGTGGTGGGACCTTACCCTTCGGCTACGTCCAATCAGTTTAAGTACGTTCTTACTACTACTGACTTCTTTTCCAAATGGCCAGAGGCAATACCTCTCAAGGAAGTCAGTTCTAAATGTGTTGTTAGCTTCATCAAGTCTAACATCATTACCTGATTTGGTGTCCCTCATACCATATTAACGGACAATGGAACCAACTTTTGTTCATCCGAGGTGAAGAAATTGTATCAAGAATACAACATCAAATCCAACCATTCATCTCAGTATCATGCAGCGGCCAATGGCCATATAGAATCTTTCAATAAGACTCTGTCAAATATACTACAGAAGATGGTGGATAAAGATAAGAAATCATGGCCTGATAAACTCTTTCATGCTTTATGGGCTTATCGGACTACCACCCGCACTACAACTCGATCAACTCCATATTCATTGGTATATGGAATAGAATCAGCCTTTCCAATTGAAGTTAAACTACCCTCGCTCAGAGTTTCCATTTGTGGTCAATCATCTACAGATGAACAATCTCAAAAGAGATTGAATGAATTGGAACGGTTAGATGAGAAAAGATTGTGCACTTCCCACCACTTGGAAGTCTATCAGAATCAAATAGCATGCGTTTTTAACAAAAACGTTCGTCTTCGTTCATTCACTCAGGGAGAATTGGTATTAGTTCTTAGAACTCCAATGATACCAGGAAAGAAACCTCCCAAGCTTGGCCAAAATGGGAAGGACCTTACTCAATACATATGGTCTACTCCAATGGAGCTTATTCATTAATCTCGATGGATGGAGAACTCATCACTACTCCAACCAATGCCAGATTTTTTAAGAAGTATTTAGTATAAACACAAAATATATCAGCAATGGTCCATTATGACCTTAAACTACACCACCGTCTAGCAAGAAATTAAACTGCATCAGCAATGGTCTGGTATGACCTTAAACTGCACCACCGTCCAGCAAGACGTTAAACTGCATCATCAGCAATGGTCCGGTATGACCTTAAATTGCACCACCATCTAGCAAGCATTAAACTGCATCATCAACAATGGTCCAGTATGACCTTAAACTACACCACAATCTAGTAAGATGTTAAACTGCATCAACAATGGTCTAGTATGACCTTAAACTGCACCACCGTCCAACAAGACGTTAAACTACATCAGCAATGGTCTGGTATGACCTTAAACTGCACCACCATCTAGCAAGACATTAAACTGCATCAGCAATGGTCCGGTATGACCTTAAACTGCACCACTGTCTAGAAAGACGTTAAACTGCATCAGCAATGGTCTGGTATGACTTTAAACTGCACCACCATCCAGCAAGACGTTAAAATGCATCATCATCAATGGTCTGGTATGACCTTAAACTGCACCACCATCCAGCAAGACGTTAAAATACATCAAAAATGGTCTGGTATGCCCATAAACTGCACCACCGTCCAGCAAGACGTTAAACTGCATCATCAATGGTCCGGTATGACCTTAAACCGCACCATTGTCCAGCAAGACGTTAAACTGCATCAGTAATGGTCCGGAATGACCTTAAACTGCAACACCATCCAGCAAGACGTTAAACTGCATCAGGAATGGTCCAGTATGACCTTAAACTGCACCATCGTCCAGCAAGGCGTTAAGCTGAATCATCAACAATGGTTCGGTATGACCTTAAACTGCACCATCGTCCAACAAGATGTTAAACTGCATCAGCGATGGCCCTGTATGACCTTAAACTGCACCACCGTCCATCAAGATGTTAAACTGCATCAGCAATGGTACGGTATGACCTTAAACTACACCACCGTCCATCATGACGTTAAACTGCATCATCAATGGTCCGGTATGACCTTAAACTACACCACCATCCAGCAAGACGTTAAACTACATCAGCAATAGTCCATGCATATGACCCTAAACTATTTGCACATATGTCCAACATGGCTTTAAACTATGTCCCCTTCATTATCCTTGCTATATGACGTTAAACTATACAGCAACGGTCCAAATATATGACCCTAAACTATTTTTATTCCTTTCATCTCACATGACGTTAAACTTTGACGCCCTAACTACATGACGCTAAACTATACAGAAGTCACTTACATGCAGCATGACATTAAACTGCACCATCCACGGTCCATGCATATGACCTTAAAATATTCTCACTTTCATCCAACATGACGCTAAACTGTATCGTCCCTTTTTCGTCCAACATGACGTTAAACTGTGAAAAAAGTCCCTAATTCGTCCAACAAATCGTTAAATGGTGTACACTTTTGTCCTCACTCTGCACAGTCCCCCTTTCGTCCAACATTACGTTAAACTATATTGTCCCCATCGTCCAAACTACATGACACTAAACTGTACAGAAAGTCCTTGATACTTCCTACATGACATTAAACTATACTTTGTCCCTGCTACATGACACTAAACTATGCAGCACCAATAGTCTTAACTGCAAGACTTTAAACTGTATAGTCCCTTTATATGTATTATATGACATTAAACTATGCATCGTTAAGGTTGTTGTTACCTCTTGTTTCTTACACCGAGTATGACTCACGTGAGCTTAGATCAAACCTCAACCGTAACACTCTCTCTGGGCTACTAACCATGTGTAAGTCCCAAAAACATCATTTTTTAGGTCGTTGTCCCCAAGAACAACTTGATCATTAATTCATTCTTTAATTGAACTACGTGGACTTTGATCCTTGCCTTCCAGGTTGGGTACGTAGGCAACCTCCCAAGGTTCAAGCCCCAAACCAATCTCTTCACATCAGTTCACCGCCATCTCATACGATGTTGATTCGTGAAACCGCCCCTAGAATCAATATCTTTACATTGGTTCACTTTGGCCCTTATTATACGACGTTAAACTATACAACACTTTTTCTAGTATGACAATAAAATACAATATTCTGTAATACCCTCACTTGAGAGGGAATCATTGTTTACATTGATTTTCAATCATGTTTTATTCCAAAGACTACGTGCATACATGGAAATACCCAAACCTTTTATCTTGGGTTAAACCATCATTGTACTAATGTCCCCTTTCACCCTTCACATGTACAAACCAAATTTGTACATAGGGTATTTCTAGAACTACGTGGGATTAATTCCCATCTTTATGGGATATATAGGAACGTTCGAGTGTCCCTCGAATCCAGCCCCAAGTCTTTGGGCCTAACCCCAAATTCCACTTTCAGTCCCCTGGCTGAAAAGTCCCCATGAAAACACACACTGTGTATTTATTACAATGTTCCAAGCTCTATGATCCTAAACTAAGATCTATAATCATTTTTTCCCACACGACGTTAAACTGTAATTTAAAAACTACGTATGGCTTGATTCCCATCCTTATGGGATATGTATTGAAGTCCAACATTTCAATTCAGGACCCAACCACAACATGATTATGGTTAGCATTGATCTGTGTATCTCTGTATACATTGGACAGTACCTATATTTATGTGTCATAATCTTAACCTTAAATATTTTCAGATCTTCATAAACCTTTTCTTGACTTCTAGTCATAAAAATGTCAAACTTCTGAGAGTTCTTTTGCCTGACTATGCAGCATGTGCCCATAGGCGGCCTTGCATAAACAGTCTCCATAACAGATTTGTCAGCCAAAAGATATTATTATTTGACTATGCAGCCAATTCCCTTAGGTGGCCCTGCATAATTCAACCCCCTAACGAGTTTTTCGGATAGTGGTAACTTCATTCTTGCGAAGAATTCCTCTTTTGTCCTTATTTTTCTTAAATAACAGTATGTAGGGATCCGCAAAAGCAGTCATCCTTAACATATTTTTCCCATATCCTTTTTCATGATCTGAAAGTATTCAAGTATATGGTTTATATTCTCCTTCCCTACGTTTGGGTCAGACCTTCATAGGAGTAATATCCATCCAATTCTTCGATAATCTTGTTTGGAAATAGCTTCTCCATATTTCAAGTACCTCTTTCCATACAGATAACTCTATACTTTGGAAAATTTTAATCTCCATAAACTTTCACTGTCTTTTAGCACTAGGAAAGTAAATTTCTGAGAGTTCTTTTGCCTGACTATGCAGCATGTGCCCATAGGCAGCCCTGCATAAAGAGTCTACATAACAGACTTGTTAGCCAAAAGATAATATTTATTTGACTATTCAGCCAATGCCCATAGGTGTCCCAGCATAATTCAACCCCCTAACAGGTTTGTTAAATAATGGTAACTTCATTCTTGGGAACTACTTGTTCTAATTCCTTTAACTCTTTTTCATATCATTCCTCAGATTCCAATATTCTTAAGTCATACTTTACATTTCCCCCCCCCCCCCTCATACATGAGTATGGTACTATGTTTTTCAGATGAATTTTTAAGGAATTGAGTCAATTATAATTCATTCAGTAAAAGATATTTCATCCTTAAACATTAGCCTCTTTATGTCCGACATGCATGACTTTAAACTTCCAGATTTATTGTTTTTATTTTCACCTCAGAGTCAAATCCTCTTTTCTCTCCGGATCCAACTCTGAGGGGGGAATTTTGTTGACTCTCCTTTCCGTCACAGAGTCTAACGACTGAAAAAAAGGAAATACCTTAATCCAAATTGATTCATCCTTTGAAGAAAACATCAAAAATCGACAAAGGCATGAACAAGGCTTCAAAAGCACATGGGCCGCACAAGTTCCATCACTGTCGTGAAAGTCCACTTGCGTGACGCCTAATGGTCGTGCAAGTAACTTGCGCGCCCTAAAGGATAACCACCCGGGGTCTTCTTAAGCCTATAAATAGGCCCTGTGGGTCCCCCATCTGAAGAGGAATTTTTCCAGAATTCACATACAGAGCTCTGAACGCCCAAGTCTCTTCTTCAGGTCTTCCAAACACTTCTAAGGTAATTCTTTACCTAGAATGGAAGGTCTAAACAAGAGGAGTAAGGTCTAAGTGTTATAATTCACTAACACTTGCGCGCCTAAGTGTTTTACCCTTAAGGAAATGGACACACTTGTGTGCCACCCTACTTCTTCACCGGAACTTGTGCACCCTCTTCAAGAAAGCCTCTAGGGATAATACCAAGGGTTTGAGCCAAGTCTCGCCCAAATATTACCCTAAGGACTGACCGTCATTCAAGTACCCATGTGCCGCACAGGTATACTTGCGCGCCCAGGGCATGCGTGCCCACACAGTACTTGCGCGCCTGCCAGGACTTGCGCACCCCTGCCTTTTTTGTGCCTTTCTTGCCCATTTCACCCCTCTTATGCCATTCCACCTCTCCTATTCAAGATTCAGTCTTCAAGACACTCTTCAAATCCATTTTTTTCATGTTTTCTTGATTGAATTTCTTATCCGAAAGGAATTCTATGGAACATCTCTCAAAATCTAGTGATTTACACATCTTTATGTCACTAAATATTGAGATTTCATTCATTCAACCTCATCCTTTAAGATGAGAGAACTCCTAATTTGGGCCTCCTTTTCCGGAGTAATCCCCAGTCATAATTCTCAAACCTGGGTCTCCTTTTTAGGAATAATCCCCGGTCATAATTCTCTTAATTTGGGCCTCCTTTTCAGTAGTAAGCCCCAAGTCCCCTAATTTTGGGCATCCTCCTCAGGAGTAATCCCCAACCATAATTCTCTTAACATGGGCTTCCTTTTCAGAAGTAAGCCCCAAGTCCTTTAATATGGGATTCCTTTTCAGAAGTAAGCCCCAAGTCCCTTAATCTGGTCCTCCTTTTCAGGAATAAGCCCCAGTCATAATTCTCAAATCTAGGCATCCTCCTTAGGAGTAAGCCCCAAATCTTCGTTAACCTAGGCCTCCTTTTTAGGAGTAAGTCCTAGTCATAATTCTCAAATCTGGGCATCCTATTTAGGAGTAAGCCCCATTCCCCTAATTTGGGAAACCTCCTCAGGAGTAAGCCCCAATTCTTAAAGTTCCCAAATTTGGGAATCCTCCTTAGGAGTAAGCCCCAATCCTTAATTCCCTTAACCTGGGCCTCCTTTTCAAGAATAATCCCCAATCATAATCATTAACCTAGGCCACTTTTTCAGGAGTAATCCCCAGTCTCAAATATGGGTGTCCTCTTCAGGAGTAAGCCCCAAGTCCCTTAATTTTTCAAGTCTCTTAACCTGGGCTTCCATTTTAGAAGTAATCCCCAGTATTAATTTCTCTTAACCAGTCCTAATTTACCTTTGATCTGGGATTCCTTCTCAGGAGTAAAACCCAATCATAATTCCTCTACTAATTTGGGCCTCCTTTTGAGGAGTAATCCCCAAGTTAGAGTATTCAAATCTCCATGAAGCACATATACCTTTATGGACCATGTTCCTGGATTTCTTCCCTGAAGTAAATCCTAATCTTCATTTATCTGGGCAGTCATACATACATAAGTCCCATATTATTTCTTATTATTTCATCTTTCATGGCACAATTTTCTGATTTTTACCAATACCTATTGTTTCTCACACCGAGCATGACTCACATGAGCATAGAGTGTAAAAGTAATTATGACATCCTTCTTTGAACCATCAATCATAAACATCATACCCCCTTACTCGAACTTCATGGGTTCTAATTCCTTTTCTAAACAAAGTATACGTAGGTATCCCATCTGTGGGTTCGATCCCAACTCTGAAAAAATCCATGTCCTTCTGAATGACAATAAACTTCAAGTGCCCCACTGAGTGTCTTTAAAACCAGCATGGTCATCATAATGACCAAGAGACTTCTATATAAATGTATCGAAGGATACCATTGACCAAGAATATCTAATAAATACAGATGATTCTCTATCAATGAAGAACCTCGAATACATATAAAAGATTCTCTAAATTTCCTACATATCAATCATTGATTTTCAGATCTAAAGGAAATCTCATTTTATACTTGGTAATGTAGTAAGGATTCACAAACATAACTTAAATCTATAAAGAGATTCCCGGAGTAGACAATAATTCCCCTCAAAAAGGTGTGATGAGTCCGACCTCCCATCCTCTCGACCAATGAAAATTCCTAAGCCTCACCAGTCCACAAAATAATGAGCACTCACCTTTGGAAAGTAGGTCCAAATGGATGTGGAATCATTGGATGTTTCCGGTTCTACGAACAAACCCGTTAGAAACCGATTGGAATGTTTGAACCTCCCATCAAGGAGGTCATCCCCAAATTCTGAGGGAAACAGGTGGATGGGAGAATTTTCCCTAGAACAACTTTTGGAAAAGAAAATAAAAATAACAAAATAAAAATTGGGTGTTTTATTAATTTTATTTCATCTCTTTAAAAGCCTTCTCTTAGATATTGGGGAAAAAGGAGACATTTTTTGAGTTGTTTTTTATTATCATGAAAAATGAATTAGAGTTGAATCTCTTATTTGATCTTTACTTTTAACATCATCTACCTACCTACCCTGAAGCCTTAGAGTCATTTGATCCTTAATGGTGAATCCCTCATGATAAATTTTTATCTCTATCTTTACATAGTGTAGATTTTAGATTTCATACAAGACTTTGGTATGTCGCATGTTTTTGAGGGATGTGTTGAACTCTATTTACATTTTTACCTTGATAAAAAGAGGAAAAATTAAAATGAGTTAAATTTCATGTTGCATTCATATTGATAATGGACTAAAAAATGAAAATGGATTATTGAAAAGGGTTGGATTCTTTAAAATAAAAAAGAGTAAAATAATTGGTTAGCTTGTTTCTTTGAAAAAATATGTGTTCAATAATTTTCCCATGTGATGCTCAAACGTTTAATTTTGAATTGGATCAAATTTTTTATTGAAATTGAATTTTAACCATGGTAAAGTGAATATAATTTGTAGAATGTTGATATTCTATCCTTGAGGACAATGTTGACTTCAAGTGTGGGGGATTTGATAAGTATATTCCATGCATACATGTTAGAGTGTTTTAACATATTGATTTGTATATTTAATTAAAATTGTTTCCAAATGTTGGAAAATTTAACTTGTTTTGTGTTTTTTTCATGTTACATTGAATCCCCGAAAAAGTAATATAAAGAGACAATTTTTGTAGCAAAACATCACTTCGTGTTACAAGAAAAGAGAAAAAACATAACACCATATTTTTTAAGATGATCATAGAGCACCTCTAAGGGAAAAATTGAGAAACAAAGGCGAAATGAGATCTAGGAGAAGAAAAATTATTTACAAATCGTGAATCATCATTACACGACTTGTAGTTTTATTTCACTGTATGTCGCAGACTATGAATCCAAGTTATGAAATATCATGTCATAAAGCTATTACATGTCCTGAAATCTATTTACTCATTATGAAATCAATAATTAGACAAAATCATCAAACAAGATTCACACAAATATAAATATTATTGAGGAACTATCAGATCTAGATTACAAAATGTGTAAAATAAGTACACTTTATGAAAGTGTTTGGGAAGATACCATCCAGAGACTCTAAATAGAGGAGATACTGGATGCTTTGGAGCATTCAGATTTGGATGAAGACAAAATATTGGAGTAATGATGATGCAACCTATCTGATTTCATTCTCTCTTATTTATTTTTTCATACTATTTTCTATATCCTGCTAAACCTATCATTTCTAGGATTATGGGGTAATCTCCCCTTGTTTTTGGGTAATGTAAATATAAGGGGAAGGTATGTTGTATTTGATTCTTTTTATTATTCTTGTGTTTGGTTTGCCTCGATTTAATTTCAACTTCTGATCCCTTTATTTTTCTTTTATCATGAACATTGATATTCAAATAAAAAAGAAACATAAAAATTGTGCAAGTGATAACACTAAATAAGGCATGACCATTGTCAACTTTAGGGGAAATTAGGTTTAAATATGGTATCAGAAAAAACTTAATTCA
This sequence comes from Viscum album, assembly GCA_963277665.1. Taxonomy (NCBI): domain Eukaryota; kingdom Viridiplantae; phylum Streptophyta; class Magnoliopsida; order Santalales; family Viscaceae; genus Viscum; species Viscum album. The sequence continues at coordinate 530,707,139 of OY728150.1, forward strand.
GTGAAATCCTAAACTACCAGACTAAGGGAAATATGGTATTATCTCATTAAGGTGGAGATACCATGACCATTGGATCTTCCACTTCATGGCTAGGACACCAAATCCTGAATTAACCAATCTATTCTCTAAAATCCAATTGCACCCAAACCCTAAAATTAAAATAACATTGGAATGCTTTTCAAATCTGTTTACAACCCAATTGGTCAATCTACTTTTCTTTTATTCTTCAATCAAAACCAATTAAATCACTCTTTTATCACCCCTTTACATAATTTTATAAAATTAAATATTTAAAAAACCTAATCTAACAAATTTCTACATCTATGTGGGTTCAACCTCAAACTTACTAATAATAAATTTTAATTAATTGAGTAGAATATATTGAGTTTTTATAAATTTGTTTTTGCATAGAACTGCAGGGAATTATCGAATCCCACATCAGGCTATCAATTGATGATAATGAAGAAAGTCCAGGTCATATATGAGTGTATGAGGGTGGATCAAAGAAGAAATAAATATTATACAAATCGATTTTATAGGACCTTGTAGTATGATTATGGGGACCAAATTTTCATGAGAGTCTCCACGCGGTGAGGATTATGGAGGTTTGGTCAGGGAGGAAAGAAAAACCTAAGGTTCATCAGGTCTTACAATATTGTGAAAAATTTTAGCTAGGTTTCTTACTACCTCTCCCTACACCCATAATTTAATCAAGTGCACAATGTCTTCCACGTGTTGCAGCTAAGGATATATTTGCATGATCCCATGAACATCATCGACAAGGAAAAATTGGACATTGATGATTAAGACACATTTGCAAAGAAATCAGTGATGATCCAAGATCTACAAGAGATGAACTTCTGTGGAATTATCATCCCCTTGGTTCATGTGTTGTAGTGGCATGGGAATATACAGGAGAGCTCATGGGAGAGGGGGAGTCATATACGAGCTTTGTATCCTATGTTTTTTATTTATTTTTTAGAATGAAAAAATTAAATTGGGTAATGATGTAGAGAACCAATTTTTCCTTGTAATACTTTGAAATATTTCTATATATATATATTCAGAGCTAGGTGCTGATACGATGTGAGATTTTGTGGCATGGTGTTCCCAGAATTAATTTTATAAAAATACTAAATATGTTTTATATTAAAAAAATGTTGTTTCTTAATCAAAATGTGATAAATATTAAATAGAACCTTAGATAAAAATTTTGAGACAACGGTTGAGTGTCTAATGTTATGTTTACCTTAGGTGCAACAAAAAATATCTCGTCACAAGTTTTTCAGATAAAGAAGTTATTGGTGGTACATTCATTGGATTAATTAATTTATTAAATTATTTAACTTTTTCATTTAACCTAAATGAATTCCCTATAAATATATCATTATGATGATTTTCCCAAATTTAGACTCATAATCTTGGGACCATTGAGAGCATCTCCTCCTCTCCTTCTATTGGAGAATAGACATTCGGTGATGGCGAATCTCTAGATCATGGTGGATCGGGATGCAACGAATAAAAAGACCTATTCAATTCATTTGTGTGAACATTATTCAATGAAACATGATCCAATATCCAGTTACTACTTTTCATATTGGGGATTACTGAATTTTAGATTAAATTGATTTATTAGGACCATCCCTTTTATGAAATGCACCAATTTTTTAACATTACATGCACCCGTGTAAAGATTTATATTGATTATTCAAATTTTTTATGAACCTGGATATCCATGTTCTTGATCATTGGACAAGAACACATAGAAATTATTGATAAACCTCTATTCTAGTGACTTCCTCCCACAATTTATTTGCATTATTTACTGATTCGATCCTACGGTCCGAATTCGATATTGCCGAGTGGTACCGACGTCGATCGGACCCCCAGAATCATGACGGATTCACATGTGAAATATGGATCAACAAAAAGAGGATATTTTCAAATATATTGTGGGTTCTGGGTAGTCATTTTGATTATCATCATTAAAATCTTGAATGGTGGAAGAAATTAATACATGTGTGGTTCAAGGGTTGAGTGCGAAACGAATCAAGAACTAATTGGAAACCACCAGATGGATGAAATCGCTACCCATAGAAATATCCCCTGATTTAGGAAGTATATTAGGTCATAATAAAAGGAAAAAATGGTTTAATCTAGAGTGTGGAGAATGGATATTAATTTTTAAGAAAAACTCAAATACACTCTGTGTAGTTCTATGAACACACAATATGTATCCCCTATACTAAGGCATCTCGGGTTTTGAAAAATTATAAGGATGGAATAGTGTTTCCCCCTTCTATAAAAAGTGTACCCCTTTCCTAGGTGGTTGATCCATGTGGTGGAGCACATGGTAAGGACCCCATGGGGAAATACATGATCATGTACCGAAGTAAACAACCTTGTACCAAAGTATATAAACATGTCCAAAGTACATGGGTAGGTACACTGGGTTCTAGGACATTCCATATAGACTCCCTACACATTTTTTACTTCTACACAGTTGGAAATTTATGTACCTCTGAGGACATGTCCATGTGGAAAAATAGGAACACCCTCTATGTAGGTCCCCACCCACATTGTGTACCCCTTAGTTCCCTTTGAGGAAACATCAATCTCTTGTATCTCTTTCCTTTGGACTTGGATTTTTTTGTGTGAGTAGCCTATACTGTTTATTTTCCATGAATAATTTTCTAGTGGACTCCATTGTGAATTTAAATATATTATGTGAGATTTAATGAGAGTGGAACTCAATTAGGTGATGCTCGATGATAGCAGTGATCACGTAGGGTCACCATAGGCTTTCACTCCTACTGGGAAAGGAGTGGGTCCTCTATCGATGATCAAAGTGGGAATCCCCTGTGGAGTTAGGGAAAGGTTCCTATAGCATTAGAGAGTGGAACCCTCTTGTTGGAAAATGGAATGGGTCCTTTTCCTACCTATCAAAATGGAACCCTCCTACTACTACAGGGAATAGGTGCTCTATATTTCTGAGTGGAACCCTCCATCTAGGGTAGGAATGGGTACTCTATAAATTATTAGAGTGTAACCATCCAGTTAGAAAAGGATATGGGTCCTCTATCTATCTACCATCAGAGTGGAACCATCCTTCTGGGTAGGCCATAAGTCCTCTATCAACCATTAGAGTGGATCCCTCCTACTATGTAGGGAATGGGTCATCTAATGACTGCTAGAGTGGAACACTCCAATTAGAACATGGTATGGGTCCTATATCAATCCAATGAGGGGAACCCTCCTGTTATACCAGGGTAAGGGTCCTCTTTCTAGAGGTTTTCCCCCTCATTTTTTTTGTTATAGTGACAAGGTTTGTCTTGATTAGAATTTTTCTGTTGGGAAGTCACGTGAGATATTGGGCATTATTTTTTGACTTTGGAAATAGTTGGAGACTTTTATATTGGGTTGTTTTGCAATATGGAGATCCTATTTCTCTCTCTTTTGGTCGTCATTTATTAAGCATATATATATATATATGTATCCATGTTGTTTTATTCGATTACTCTCTTTCCATTAGTTGTGAAGACATGTAGGGTAGTCCCCTTACTTTTTATTTTTAGCTTATCATGGTTAGATGAGGTTACTCTCCTGCAATTGGTGGAAAGGAATCAACGTGTTGTTTATCAGCGCACTGTTTTGATCCTCTTGTGTTTGGGTGATATTACTTTATCTTATTTTGGGTTTAGCTACTTCACATTTACTATCTACTATATATTACTTTGTTGTCTATTAATTCTCCCCCTTTCAGCTTTCGGGGCATTCTACTGGGTATGTATATACTCATGTGTATATGGTAATTTCCTGAACATATTCTGTATTACATAGACAATAGAAAGAACGACGGTGAATTTAAAGGATCATAGAGATACTGAGTGCTTGGGACCACCTATGGTGGTCGTAGCTTTAAGATTAGGAGCCAGACTATTAACCTTTTACATTCTAGTTTTTTCATGTTGGGACATCTTTTTGTTTAGGATTTTATTTTTCCCCTTCACTTTTCATTCTTCACTGCCGCACTCTTATACAACCTAGAGGTTTTTGATGCTTGGTTTACAATCTAGATATTAAATATTTTTATTATTATTATTCACTTATTCATTGAGATAGTCAGTGTGTGCATATAGGTACCTTAGGAAAAGGAATCCCATTTTGGATATGCCTTTTGGAGATTGCCACCACCCCCTAATATATGGAGGAGGGATTGTGGTAGTTTTGGCTCAAGCCCTGATTAGGTTTGGATCATGAAAGAAGATATAATATTATGTCACTGATAGAGGATTTCACATTGAGGTTTCCCTATCTCAATAGAGGCTTATGACGGGGATGATATGATTTCTGTAACTCCTTAATACCATGTGAGTTATGCTCAGTGTGAGAAACAAGGTATACCAAGTAATCAGTCTCACTACCTATGGATGTGGGACTAATGTAATGGGACAACCATTTGGATATTGGATATGGATCTCATAACTTGGAAAGGTGTTCTATGGATCCTGGAAATTTCCAAAATTAGGGTTATCATAGTTTGTTAGGTTGGGGATTACACACTAAGGATGCTCTAATAAACCTACTGGACAAGGCTATCATGTTTTGAGACTCTTCTTGACATAGCCTAGCTATCTACCGAACATCTCTGGTTGTCTGGTTGGAATGTTTGGTTTTCTACCTAACATGTCCTAGTGATAATCAAATGATCCAGGTTGACATGTCTGGACGATATCGCGTGACATGGATGTAGATGACTGGAGAAAATTGCATGATCAGAGATGACATGTTTGAGGAGTGTCGTATGACCTAGATGACATATCCTGGTGTCATTGTGGGATATTGATGGTGATCCCAAAGAGATTCATGAGACTCAAGTGACATGTCCAAGGGCATCATGCAATGTGGCCAATGTAACACCCTCGAATGATAAAGGGTTAAATGACTAAATGATATGACTCATGTCAAAAAGGTGAACCTTCCTTTTCGGGAACCTACCTGATTAAAACTCCACAATTAAGCATGCTTGGATTGGAGTAGTTATCAGGATGGGTGACCTTCTGGGAAGTTTCTCAGGGTGTATGTGAGCAAGGAAAAAGCACACTGGAAAGGACATGTGTTGTCCTGTGGTAAAATCATTAGTCAGATGACCCGTTCATGCATGTGGGTGGGCCCCTGGGTGGGGACCACATGTCTGCGGGGCAATTGGTGGTACCTAGAGGGCCAGGACCTGACGTCCATGTTAAGGTGATGTGTCTGTGTAGTCACTGGGACCTAGTTGTCACATTTGGTATCAGATGTGGTACTCAGCCTTAAGTGTGGTGCACTGCCTGAGATGAGATATAGGGCCCACAACTAGGACATTGTGCCTTAAATGAGGGTGAATGTAACACCCTCGAATGATAAAGGGTTAAATGACTAAATGATATGAATCATATCAACAAGGTGTGTCTTCCTTTTTGAAAGCCTTCCTGATTAGAACTCCACAGTTAAGCATGTTTGGCCTGGAGTAGTGATCAGGATGGGTGACCTTCTGGTAAGTTTCATAGGGTATGTGTGAGTGAGAACAAAACAAACTGGAAAGGACATGTGTTGGTATGCAGGGATAGTCATTAGTCAGATGACCTGTTCGGAAACGTGAGTGGACCCCAGGGTGGGGACCACGTGTCTGCGGGGCAACTGGTGGTACCTGATGGGACAGGACCCGACGACCATGTTAAGGCGGGGTGTTTGTGGTGTCACCGGGGTCCAGTTGTTACATTTGGTATCAGAGGTGGTACTCATCCTTAAGTTTGGTGCACTGCCTGGGTTGAGATATAGGGCCCACAACGAGGACGTTGTGCTCTAAAGGGGGGGTGAATATAACCCCCCTGAATGATAAAGGGTTAAATGACTAAATGATATGACTCATGTCAACAAGGTGCACCTTCTTTTTTGGGAGTCTTCCAGATTAGAAATCTGTTGTTAATCATGCTTGGCCTGGAGTAGTGATCAGGATGGGTGACCTTTTGGGATGTTTCCCATGGTATGTGTCAGTGAGGACAAAACACACTAAAAAGACATATGTTGGCCTGTGGGGAAATCATTAGTCAGATGACTCGTTCGGACACATGGGTGGGCCCCAGGGTGGGGACCACCTGTCAACAGGGCAACTAGTGGTACCTGGAGGGCTAGGACCCAACGACCATGTTAAGGCAGGGTGTTTGTGCTGTTACTGGGGCCCAGTTGTCACATTTGGTATCAAAGGTGGTACACAGCCTTAAGTGTGGTGCACTACCTTTGTTGATATATAGGGCCCACAACGACAACGTTGTGCTCTAAAGGTGGGTGAATGTTACACCCTTGAATGATAAAGGGTTAAATGACTAAATGATATGACTCATTTCAACAAGGTGTGCCTTCTTTTTCGGGAGCCTTCCTGATTAGAACTGCCTAGTCATTAGTCAGATGACCCGTTCGGGCACGTGATTGGGCCCCAAGGTGGGGACCACGTGTCTTCGGGGAAACTGGTGGTACCTGGCAGGCTAGGACCCGACGTACATGTTAAGGCGGGGTGTTTGTGCTATCACTGAGGCCTAGTTGTCACATTTGGTATCAGAGGTGGTACCCAACCTTTAGTGTGGTGCACTACCTGGGTTGAGATATAGGTCCCACAATGAGGACGTTGTTCTCTAATGGGTGGTGAATGTAACCCCCCCCCAGAATGATAAAGGATTAAATGACTAAATGATATGACTCATGTCAACAAGGTGTGCCTTGCTTTTAGGGAGCCTTCTTAATTAGAAGTCCACAGTTAAGCAAGCTTGGTTAGGGGTAGTGATCAGGATGGGTGACCTTTTGGAAAGATTCTCAGGGTATGTGTGAGTAAGGAAAAAACACACTAGAAAGGACATGTGTTGGACTATGGGGATAGTTATTAGTTAGATGACTCATTCAAACACATGGGTGGTCCCCAGGGTGGGGACCACGTGTCTGCGGGGAAACTGGTGGTACCTGGCGGGCCAGGACCCAACGTCCATAATAAGGCGGGGTGTCTGGGCTTTCAATGGGGCTCAGTTGTCACATTTCGTTTAAGAGGTGTTACCCATCCTTAAGTGTGGTGCACTGCCTGGGTTGAGATATATGACCCACAATGAGGATGTTGTGCTCTAAAGGGTGGGGGGAATGTAAAACCCTCGAATGATAAAGTTTTAAATTACTAAATGATATGACTCATCTCAACAAGGTGCACCTTCCTTTTCGGGATCCTTCCTGATTAGAACTCCATAGTTAAGCATGCTTGGGATAGAGTAGTGATCAGGATGGGTGACCTTCTGGGAATTTTCACAGGATTTGTGTTAGTGAGGACAAAACACACTGGAAAGGACATGTGTTGGCCTGTGGGGATAGTCATTAGTCAGATGACTCATTCGGGCACATGGGTGGGCCACATGGTGGGGACCCCGTGTCTGTGGGGAAACTGGTAGTACCTAGTGGGCTAGGACCAGATGACCATTTTTAGGCAGGGTGTTTGTGCTTTCACCGGGGCCCAGCTGTCACATTTAGAATCAGAGGAGAAACCCAACCTTAAGTGTGGTGCACTGCCTGGGTTGAGATATAGGGCTCACAACATGGATGTTGTGCTCTAAAGGGGGGGTAAATGTAACACCCCCTAATGATGAAGGGTTAAATGACTAAATTATATGACTCATGTCAACAAGTTGTGCCTTCCTTTTTGAGAGTCTTCCTAATTAGAACTCCACAGTTTAACATGCTTGGCTTGGAGTGGTGATCAGGATGGGTGACCTTTTGGTACGTTTCCCAGGGTATGTGTCAATGGGGAAAAAACACTGGAAAGGACATGTGTTGGCCTGTGGGAATATTCATTAGTTAGATGAGTCGTTCAGCCACATGGGCGGGGCCATGGGTGGGGACCACATGTCTGCAAGGCAACTGGTGGTACCTGGCGGGCCAAGACCCTACAGACATGTTAAGACGAGGTGTATGTGTTGTCATCAGGGCCCATTTGTCACATTTGGTATCAGAGGAGGAACCCTTCCTTAAGTGTGGTGCACTGACTAGGTTGTCACATTTGGAATCAGATGCGGAACCCAGCCTTAAGTGGGGTGCACAGTCTGGGTTTAGATATAGGGCCCACAATGAGGACGTTGTGCACTAAAGGGGGGGTGAATGTAACACCCCTGAATGATAAAGGTTTACATTACTAAATGATATGACTCATGTCAACAAGGTGTGCCTTCCTTTTCAAGATCCTTCCTGATTAGAACTCCACAGTTAAGAATGCTTAGGCTGGATTAGTGATCAGGATGGGTGACCTTCTGGGAGGTTTCCCAGGATATGTGTAAATGACGAAAAAACACAGTGGAAAGGAAATGTGTTGGCCTGTGGGGATAGTCATTAGTCAGATGACTCGTTCGGGCTCATGGGTGGGCAACAGGGTGAGGACCACGTGTCTGCGGGGCAACTGGTGGTACCTGGCGGGCCAGGACCCGACGACCATTTTAAGGCAGGGTGTTTGTGCTGTCACCAGGGCCTAGTTGTCACATTTGGTATCAGAGGAGGAACCTAGCCTTAAGTGTGTTGCACTGCCTTGGTTGAGATATAGGGCCCACAACGAGGACGTTGTACTCTAAAGGGGGGTAAATGTAACACCCCCAAATGATAAAGGGTAAAATGACTAAATGATATGATTAATGTCAACAAGGTGCGCCTTCCTTTTTGGGAGTCTTCCTGATTAGAACTCCACAGTTAAGCATTCTTGGCCTGGAGTAGTGATTAGGATGGGTGACCTTTTGGTAAGTTTCCCATGGTATGTGTCAATGAGGAAAAAACACACTAGAAAGGACAAGTGTTGGCCTGTGGGGATAGTCATTAGTCAAATGACTCATTCAGGCACATGGGTGGGCCGAGGGTGGGGACCACGTGTCTGCGAGGAAACTGGTGGCACCTGGCGGGCCAGGACCCGACGGCAATGTTAAGGCGGGGTGTATGTGCTGTCATCGGGGCCCAGTTGTCACATTTGGTATCAGAGGAGGAACCCTTCCTTAAGTGTGGTGCACTGCCTGGGTTGTCACATTTGGTATGACAGGAGGAACCCAGCCTTAAGTGCGGTGCACTGCCTAGGTTGAGATATAGGGCCCACAATGCGGTGGTTGTGCTCTAAAGGGGGGGGGGTGAATGTAACACCCCTGAATGAAAAAGGGTTAAATGACTGAATGATATGATTCATGTCAACAAGGTGAACCTTTATTTTTGGGATCCTTCCTGATTAGAACTCCATAGTTAAACATGTTTGGCCTAGAGTAGTGATCAGGATGGGTGACCTACTGGGAAGTTTCCCAGGGTATGTGTCCGTGAAGACAAAACATACTGGAAAGAACATGTGTTGGCCTGTGGGGGTCTTCATTAGTTAGATGATGTGTTCGGGCACATGGGTGGGCCCCAGGGTGGGGACGATGTGTCAGTGGGGAAAATGGTGGTACCAGGAAAGCCAGGACCCGACGGTTAGGTTAAGGTGGGGTGTTTGTGCTTTCATCGGGGCCCAGTTGTCACATTTGATTTCAGAGGAGAAACCCAGCCTTAAGTGTGGTGCACTGCCTGGGTTGAGATATAGGGCCCACAACGAGGATTTTGTGCTCCAAGGGGGGGGGGGGTTAATGTAACAACCTCGAATGATAAAGGGTTAAATGTCTAAATGATATGACTCATGTCAACATAGTGCACCGTCCTTTTCGAGAGCCTTCCTAATTAGAACTCCACAATTAATAATTCTTGTCATGGAGTAGTTATCAGGATGGGTGACCATCTGGGAAGTTTCTTAGGATATGTGTGAGTGAGGGAAAAACGCACTGAAAATAATATGTGTTGTCCTATGGAGATAGTCATTAGTCAGATCACCAGTTCGGGCATGTGGGTGGGCCCCAGGGTCGGGATGACTTGTTTGCGGGGCAACTGGTGGTATCTGGTGGTCCAGGACCCGACGGCCATGTTAAGGTAGGGTGTTTGTGCTGCCACTGGGGCCCAATTGTCACAATTAGTACCAGAGGAGGAACCCACCCTTAAGTGTGGTGCGCTTCTTGGGTTGAGATATAGGGCCCACAATGAGGACGTTGTGCTCTAAAAGGGGGGTAAATGTGACACCCCCGAATGATAAAGGGTTAAATGGATAAATTATATGACTCATGTCAACAAGGTTCACATTCGTTTTTAGGAGCCTTCCTGATTAGAACTCCACATTTAAGTGTGCTTGGCTTGGAGTAGTGATCGGGATGGGAGTGTGCTTGGCCTGGAGTAGTGATCAGGATGAGTGACCTTCTGGAAAATTTCCCAGGGTGTGTGTGAGTGAGGACAAAACACACTATAAATGGTCGTCAAGTCCTGGCCCTCCAGGTACCACCAGTTACCCCACAGAAACATGGTCCCACCCTAGGGCCCACCCAGGTTCTCAAATGGGTCATTTGACTAATGACTATCCCCAACGGAAGTGTGCTTGTCCTGAAGTAGTTATCAGGATGGGAGTGTTCTTGGCCTGGAGTAGTGATCAGGATGTGTGACCTTCTGGGAAATTTCCCAGGGTGTGTGTGATTGAGGACAAAACACACTATAAATGACATGTGTTGTCCGCTGGGGATAGTCATTAGTCAGATGACCCGTTCGGACACCTGGGTGGGCCCCAAGGTGGGGACCATGTTTCTGTGGTGCAACTGCTGGTACCTGGAGGGCTAGTACTTGAAGAACATGTTGAGGTGGGGTGCATGTGCTCTCACCAGAGCCCAATTATTACATTTGGTAGTGATTAGGATGGGTGACCTTCCAGGAAGTTTCTCTGGGTATGTGTGAGTGAGGACAAAACACACTGAAAAGAACATGTGTTGGTCTATGGGGATTGTCATTAGTTAGACGACCCATTCAGACATGTGGCTGGGCCCCAGGGTGGGGACGATGTGTATGCGGGGAAAACAGTGGTACCTAGTGGGCCAAGACCCGACGACCATGTTAAGGCAGGGTGCGTGTGCTATCCCCGGGGCCCAGTTGTCGCATTTGGTATCGAAGGGGGGACCCGGCCTTGAGTGCGGTGCACTGTGTGGGTTAAGATATAGGGCCCATAATGAGGACGTTGTTCTCTAAAGTGGGGATGAATGTAACACCCCCGAATGATAAAGGGTTAAATGGCTAAATGATATTACTCATGTGAACAAAATACACCTTCATTTTCGGGAGCCTGCCTAATTAGAACTCCACAGTTAAGTGTTCTTGGCATGAAGTAGCGATCAAGATTGGTGACCTTCTGGGAAGTTTTCCAGGGTGTGTGTGAGTGAGGACAAAACACACTAGAAATGACTTGTGTTGGCCAGTGAGGATAGTCATTAGTTAGATGACCCATTCAGGCATGTGGGTGGGCCCCAGGGTGGGGACCACGTGTCTGTGGGGCAACTGGGGGTACCTAGTGGGCCAAGACCTAACGACCATGTTAAAGAGGTGTTTATGTGCTGTCACCAAGGCCCAGTTGTCACATTTGGTATTAAAGGAGTAACCCAGCCTTAAGTGTGGTGCACTGCCTGAGTTGAGTTGTAGGGCCCACAACGAGGATGTTGTTCTCTAAAGGGGGGGGTGATTGTAACACCCCCAAATGATAAAAGGTTAAATGGCTAAATGATATGACTCATGTCAACAAGGTGCACCTTCTTTTTTAGGAGTCTTCCTGATTAGAACTCCTCAGTTAAGTGTGCATGGCCCGGAGAAGTGATCAAGATGGGTGACCTTCTTTAAAGTTTCCCAAAGTGTGTGTGAGTGAGGGAAAAACACACTGAAATGACATGTGTAGGCATGTGGGGATAGTCGTTAGTCATCCGACCCATTTGGGCATGTGGGGGGCCCTAGGGTGGGGACCACGTGTCTATGGGGCAACTGGTGGTACCTGGTGGGCTAGAACCCGACGACCTTGTTAAGGCAGGGTGTCTGTGCTGTCTCCAGGGCCCATTTGTCACATTTGGTATCAAAGGAGGAACTCAGCCTTAAGTGCGGTGCACTGCCTAGGTTGATTTGTAGGGGCCCCAACAAGGACGTTATGCTCTAAAGGGGGGTTATTGTAACACCCCCAAATGATAAAAGTTTAAATGGATAAATGATATGAATAATGTCAACAAGGTGCACCTTCCTTTTTAGAAGTCTGCCTGGTTAGATCTCCATAGTTAAGCGTGCTTCACCTGGAGTAATGATCAAGATGGGTGACCTTCTGGGAAGTTTCACAGGGTGTGTGTCAGTGAGGAAAAACACACTGAAAATGACATTTTTTGGCCTATGGGGATAGTCATTAGTTAGCTGACCCGTTCGGGCATGTGGGTGGGCCCTAGGGTGGGGACCACGTGTCTGTGGGGCAACTGGTAGTACCTGGCGGGCTAGAACCCAACTGGTGGGCACTAGTGTGCTTGGCCCGAAGAAGTGATTAGGATGGTTGACCTTCTGAGAAGTTTCCCAAAGTGTGTGTGAGTGAGGGAAAAACACACTGATATGACATGTGTAGGCATGTGGGGATAGTCATTAGTCAGCTGACCCATTTGGGCATGTGGGTGGTCCCTAGGGTGGGGACCACGTGTCTGTGGGGCAACTGGTGGTACCTGGTGGGCCAGAACCCGACGAACATGTTAAGGCGGGGTGTCTGTGCTGTCACCAGGGCCTAGTTGTCACATTTGGTATCAGAGGAGGAACCCAGCCTTAAGTGCGGTGCACTGCCTGGGATTATTTGTAGGGCCCACAACAAGGACGTTGTGCTCTAAAGGGGGTGATTGTAACACCCCCAAATGATAAAAGGTTAAATGGATAAATGATATGACTAATGTCAACAAGGTGCACCTTCCTTTTCAGAAGTTTGCCTCATTAGATCTCCACAGTTAAGCATGCTTCGCCTGGAGTAGTGATCAAGATGGGCGACCTTCTGGGAAGTTTCACAGGGTGTGTGTGAGTGAAGAAAAAACACACTGAAAATGATATGTTTTGTCCTGTAGGGATAGTCATTAGTCAGCTGACCCGTTTGGGCATGTGGGTGGGCCCTAGGGTGGGGACCACGTGTCTGTGGGGCAACTGGTGGTACCTGGTGGGCCAGAACCCAACTGGTGAGCCCTAGCGTGCTTGGCCTGGAGAAGTGATCAGGATGGGTGACCTTCTTGGAAGTTTCCTAAAGTGTGTGTGAGTGAGGGAAAAACACACTGAAATGACATGTGTAGGAATGTGGGGATAGTCATTAGTCAGATGACCCATTTGGGCATGTGGTTGGGCCCTAGGGTGGGGACCACGTGTTTGTGGGGGAAACCGGTGGTACCTGGTGGGCCAAAACCCGACGACCATGTTAAGGCGGGGTGTTTGTGCTGTCATCAGGGCCCAGTTGTCACATTTGGTATCAGAGGAGGAACCCAGCCTTAAGTGCGGTGCATTGCCTGGGTTGAGTTGTAGGGCCCACAACAAGGATGTTGTGCTCTAAAGGGGGGTGATTGTAACACCCCCAAATGATAAAAGGTTAAATGGATAAATGATATGACTAATGTCAACAAGGTGCACCTTCCTTTTCAGAAGTCTACATGATTAGATCTCCACAGTTAAGCGTGCTTCGCCTGGAGTAGTGATCAAGATGGGTGACATTCTGGGAAGTTTCACAGGGTGTGTGTTAGTGAGGAATAAACACACTGAAAATGATATGTTTTGGCCTATGGGGATAGTTATTAGTCAGCTGACCCGTTCCGGCATGTGGGTGGGCCCTAGGGTGGGGACCACATGTCTGTGGGGTAATTGGTGGTACCTGGCGGGCCAGAACCAAACTGGTGGGCCCTAGCGTGCTTGGCCCCGAGAAGTGATCAGGATAGGTGACCTTCTAGAAAGTTTCCCAAAGTGTGTGTGAGTGAGGGAAAAACACACTGAAATGACATGTGTAGGAATGTGGGGATAGTCATTTGTAAGATGACCCATTTGGGCATGTGGGTGGGCCCTAGGGTGGGTACCACATCTCTATGGGGCAACTGGTTGTACCTGGTGAGCTAGAACCCGACGACCATGTTAAGGCAGGGTGTCCGTGCTGTCACCAGGGCCCAGTTGTCACATTTGGTATCAGAGGAGGAACCCATCCTTAAGTGTGGTGCACTGCCTGGGTTGAGTTGTAGGGCCCACAATAAGGACGTTGTTCTCTAAAGGGGGGTGATTGTAACACCTCCAATTGATAAAAGGTTAGATGGATAAATGATATTACTAATGTCAACAAGGTGCACCGTCCTTTTCAGAAGTCTGCCTTATTAGATCTCCACAGTTAAGCGTGCTTCACCTGGAGTAGTGATAAATATGGGTGACCTTCTGGGATGTTTCACAGGGTTTGTGTGAATGAGGAAAAACACACTAAAAATGACATGTTTTGGCCTATGGGGATAGTCATTAGTCAGCTGACCCGTTCGGGCATTTGGGTGGGCCCTAGGGTGGGGACCACGTGTCTGTGAGGCAACTGGTGGTACCTGGTGAGCCAGAACCCAGCGGTAATGTGAAGGAAGGGTGTCCGTGCTATCACCGGGGCCCAGTTGTCACGAGAAACATGCTTGGAGAGTTCCATAAGATGATCGACTCAAAGGGATTTGCAAGACTTAGATGACATATGCTAGTTCCACCATATAATTTAAGATACATCTCTATAGAACATCACAAGACATGAATAGTGAGTTCAATGGGTTTTGTGACACATGGGTGACATGCTTAGAAGGTTCCACAAGACTTTATTTGTGTGTCTGACGGACCTCTCATGATCCAAATGTTTTATCAGGTCAATTTCTCATGACATCAGTTACATGCCATGGTGTTATCACATGATCTGAATGAGTAATGAAAAGTTCTTGAGAATGGTCAAATTTTTCTTCATGTAATTCCCTGGTATTTAGTATTTTATTCTAGTTTTATTGAATATTTTACGTACTATTATCCAAGGTTATATTTTTTAGTTCTTGCGTATTCTTGTAGATATGGAGATGTTCTTTAAATTACTTGTTTATGGTCCTTTGTGTGATCTCAAGTGATCAAAAAAAGGGCCAATGCATGCTTTGGGATCACTCAGGTAGTTCCCTATATATGTTCAAGAATAAAAGCTTTGTGATTGCGAGATTGGCTACTCTGATAAATCTACTCCTGAGATCGCATCTGTGAGGGATCTCCAATTGATTATTTTTTTGAGACAGGGGGTTATAGGCCTCACATCCCCTATTATGTTACACCTTGTGTGGATCATATCTCATGGATTTGGGTCGGATTCCGTGGAGTGATTTGGAATCACATGTTTTGTGAAATATTATCAAAACTGTCACATGACTTTTAGTGATTGTAAGAACATCCCATAAACACATCATTTATTGGATTTTGATCATTCAAAGGGGTCTTTTTTAATCATACAAACATGAAAAGAAACTTTTGTAAGGTCAGGATGATATGTATAACTACTCTCATAAAATCAGGAAACTTGTTGAAAGGATTTTGAATGATCTGAGGAGATCTATTTGGGACCTTTTGTGAGATAGAGGTGGCTTCTCTAGGGTCTTTCATAGGACAAATGTGGCTTTCCTGTGTACTTTCCTGAGATCGAGATTCCTTGTTAAGGGGGGCCTCGTGTGATCAAGGATGATTTTCTAGGGTTTACGACCCTTCTCACTTATGATCAGTGTATCTTACCCTTAAAAAAGCTCCCATAATTTCCCTTTTTATTCCCTTATTTATTTTTTTTGGTTTTTGGATCTCATGAGTTTGTCTGAGTGTTGTTAGAATCAATCACTCTCTCCATTGGTGATGCATCATGTGACTGAAAAAAGGATTACATGGTAATGTGTGACAATTATCATGGTCAAACCCTTCTCTTTTCCTTTAGAGCTGGAGGGGGATCATAATACAAGATGAGAATGTCAAATTTCTTTTGTGTAACGGGAGTGACATGCATATGGACTCATGCGAAGCTAAGAGGACATTTCACCAAATCTTTTCTAGTGTCTTATGACATACGTGGGTGTGTTATATGAGTTTTATGATCGTAAGAGTCTCCCATTTTTTGGATATTTTTCTCCTTATTTTCCAATAATTTTTATGGTTCTTCAGTCGCCTATAACCTTAAAATTCTTGTGAATTTTGGGGCTCATTTGGTAGCTGTTGCATGATTAATAAGTGTATTTAAATAACCTCACATGAAAAAGGAGGGCTTTCTAAAGGGGTTTCATGATATCCTTCGGTAGGTTATACACTTCACATGACTATTCTCGTGACTGTTTGATGGTCATTAGATCGCAAGAAATTTGTAGGGAAACACAATTCAATAGTTCTAGCAACCTTCTTCTTCCTTTTCTTTGTGAGGAAAATAATAACCATATTATTGTATTTCTTCATTTGCGGATTTTTCAATTCTCATTTGGCGGACGTCAATAGATGTGTTCATTAAATAAAATGGTTTTATTATTTTGATGGTGAATAATGGCATAATTATTATAAAGGAACAAAAAAAGTAGGGACATATATTAGATTTAAAATGATCAAAATACTTTTTTCATGAGTATAAAGGAGAATAATGAGATTTATAATAGATGACATAGTCATTTTGATAAAAAACATGGTTATGTTTTTCAAAAAATGATGTATTGATAATTTTACTAAAGCTAAAATATGTTTATTTAATATCAACTACATGATAATCCCATTAATGGTCAAGTCACTTTTTGAGGTGTTTTTCAAATAAAATTAGATGTTTTGTAAAAATATTTTGGTCTGAAAATGTATCCCTATACAAAAATGAAGATATTAAAGAATATCAGGAAAGAATAGTATAAGACATGAATATAGTTCCTTATGCACACCTTGAAAACAAGTAGATAATAATAATTATTATAATTTTCTATACATTGGTAAAGCAATGTTATTTGACTATCACACCTTAAAATATTTTTTATGAAAAGAAACATTAGTGAATTTGAATATATTTAATCAATTTTCACATTGACCAAATAAAGTAAATATGTATTTTATTATGTTTTTGTGGATGGAGATTAATTGTATGATTTCTATAGAATTTGGGATACAATGTTACATTATTTTCAAAGGAATATATTTGGGAAAGTTTTATGAGATTGAGGACGAGGGTATATTTCATGGATACACAACTACTGAAAGGAGTTACTGTATCTTTAATGAAAATTTGAAAATAATTATTTTTTTTTATAATTTTATATTTATATAGAATCAAAATTCATCACCAACATCGTCGAATAAAAATTATTACTTTGAATAATATTTAGTCACAAGTGATAGAAAACATGGGAAAGATGTGGTTTTAGAAACAATTTCATGATATTCCCATTTTTATTTTAAAATTTCCTAGTATGATGAACACCTAAAGAAGATAATTACTATATACAAAATACTTATAAAATATTTGGATCCTAAAAACATTCTTTGATGTTATTTAATGGTTGTTCAAAAAAGATATCATCAATAAATTTTAATCAAACTATAATTGTTTTATAATTTTAACCAAATAGTGTTTAGAATGAATTATTACAAGGGGATTTGATAATTGTGATTAAAGAATAACGAGAGAAAATAATACTATATTATTTATAACCAAGGTGAAATTTTATAAATATGTAAGGAGTGTGAAAAATAGTTTTTTTCGAGGCCTATGAAAAAATACATTACTTGTTAGTGTGTAGAACATAAGTTTTGTTTATTTTCACTCTATATGAATCAATCTAACATAACCCAAATGTTTTACATCTTAAAATAGTAAAAAAGGTATTAAAATATGTAAAATATAATCTTTATTATGGTTTATATGATGAAATGTATATGTGATTTTATGTTTATGGTTATTCTAATGTGTATTGGGTGGGTGATGTTGGTATTCAAAAGTAAACATTTGGAGGTGAATTATTTGTTGAAGGAAAGTGATTTACATATAACTCCAAGAAACAAAATTCAGTTTCACTCTGAAAAATAGAAGAATAATAATTTTAAAAATCATAAGACATAACACTAATGATGTGGATAAAGTAATGACTTGAAAACTTGAGAGAGTAAGTTCCATACCCATTGATTATTTTGTGTGATAATCAATATGAAATCAATTAAATGAACAATATAATGAAAATTTTAAGGTTATGAAGATTTTAATCAAATTCCATTTAATCATGAATGTTATATAATGTGGATATATTTCATTGTAACATGTTAAGATGAAGTATTATGCTATGGATATCATGATTAACCCTCTAACAAAAGTTTATTTCTTACTCTTCATAGTGTTTTTGGGGGTGTATTCTCATCCAAAATCCCTATAGGGTTATTGTTTCATTTTCCTTTATTCATTAAATTGAGTTATTTATAAAATGGGTACAATAGTATGGGAGTTCTTCCTATAATGGGTGATATTTTCTCAATTTTTTGTGACAAAACAAGTAGTGATAAGAGAAGTGATATTGATAATCACAAAGTGAGACATGAGTTTTTTATAGAAAAGACATATAAAATATCACACATTATTTATATATTTTTTTAAAAAATAATATAGAGTTTATTATAAATCCCTTAGAGGTTAAATAATTTTCATGATGTAAATTCATAGGGAGGGATATTGGATGCTCTCATTTGTGACTTGGTTAAAATTGTATTTATCTTTTCATTTAGAGTTAAAGAACTCTAACAAACAAAATACTAACAAATGGTGTATTTTTTAGATTGCTCTAAAATTTGGATCTTGTTATGAATAGTTTATTAAGACAGTTAATTCATGAGTTATTAGGTGATTTCATGTTATATTTATTGTAAATATGATCATGTATGAGTTGGAATATTTTTTAATTTGAGTTGTAAGAAAAAGGAATGAAGAAATTAAAAGGTTAAAAACCAAGGTCAATGTTCCATCAAAACTATGTCATAGTTTTTGTAATGAAATAGGTAGAGAATGAATAAAATAAAAAAAAATTGTTTTCATGGTCATGGATTCATGCATGTGTAATAGATGGTGAAGGGGGAATGGGATTATAAGGTGTTGAATCAGGGTTATGTCATGTTCTCTAATTAGAATTGTCCATAAAATACAGATTATGGTTCTATTATTTTGAGGAGTGGAGTTGAGGTTTCTCTGTTGGGTGTTTTAAAATTAAGGGTTTGTTCCATCCCATGGTGTGAAGAAAAATCCTTATATTCCAATATATAAGGAAAATTCTCATGGTGTTATTTATTTCATGCTAGATCTGATGTCATGAAACAACATGGGTTACCCAACTATCCAAAACCTGAGTCAATCCTGACATGGCATGAAGATCATTCTTGATCCTCATGAGCTGGTGAAAAGCACCTAGGCATCAAAGAACTTCCTTTGGGAATTATTTTTCTATATAATAACCTAAATATGATAACATGAATAAAGAAAATTTGTGTATTCCAGTATAAGTCAACAGTGAAAAATGTATAAAAGCAGGGCCAATACATGTACTAAAATAGCATACTAAACTAGTTACTCAAAAATAGTTAAAAACCCTTCTCCATATTATTTTTCTTGACCTAAAAACTCCCAAAACCTTCCAATTAACAAACCCCCAATTACCCCGTGGTTATTTTCCTGTACTTTCATTAGAACATCTAATATTTATATACACACAAAGGTATATATAGTGTGTGAGAAGAACATTCCCAATAGGATCTCACCAATTTTTTAATAATCACTTATAAAATAAAAAAAATTATGATCAAGTAAATATAGATAACTCATGAGATTGAATTAAAATGGTTTAATATAAATCATTTAAAAATAACCCCTCTTTAATGTTTGTAAAAATTTCTAATAATCTTAGTTTTTAGAAGATTTTTCACAAAATTCCAAACGTACATTTTAATTATTGTCAATAAATAAAATTTTCCCTTGGTTTTACCTTAATTACATGTTAGGGAGGATACTCATACAATTATAATGATTAGTATGCCATATGGTGTGCATATTACCCATATAAAACAAGCCAAGGGGGTAATAGGTTACTTTTGAGAGTGGCTCCTTACCAAAAATTAGGCTACTTGGTGGAGAAATTACCATTTTACTATAATCCTAGACATAAGAGTTCATTCCCAAGGATGTTTCCCTGCCTCATTGTCGATCACAGTGAGATTTACCATATTAAAACCTTTTAATGGTCATTTCATCATTGAAACTATATAAATAATTCTTTAATACCATTATAGTTAAAAACATAAAATAGATAAATCCATTTTCAAGGACATAAGAACTACTACATTTAATAAAAAAAATTAATGCTTTTAACCAATTTTAGAAAACTATTTCATGGGTACAAAAATCAAGGTTTGTAAAATAAAATTATTTCATGAAACCACCAACCTTGGAACACTGGTAATGTCAACCCCATGTGAAAACCACAAGCCAAGACAAACCAAAGATCCTAGCAATCAAGTATGGGATCTAAATCGTGAATTCATAATCAATAATCTCAAAATTACCAATTTATATAATGAAGGAAACAAAATGAATCACTTACCACCATTATTAATACACTATCTAATAAGAGTATTGGAGATTAGAAGAAAACCCCTCAATTCTATAATGGATATAAAAGGAATATGATTAGAAACCATGATCCAAAAAATTCCAATCGTTTTCACAGTTAATATATAGTGAGAAACAAGAGGGATTAATTGAATAAGTAAATCCAAACCAAAATGGAGATATACTTACCAAATGAGGATCATGGCTTTGATCGATACTTAGATCCACCAAGAATTCATGTTGGGAGAGACAAAGATATCCAAAGAGAGACTCCATATTCTAATGCATTGAGTTTAAGTCAAAGGAGGTGGATTAAAAAATAAATCAGGTGTTTGTGTGGAAAAAATAAGATATTTACAATACTAATATAACCCATATAGTCACCACTTGTTATCCATTGGTGGCCCGCTTTCTAGTCAGTGACTATAGAAATATGTTATAGCCTCTACCTAGTCCACCAACTAGCTAGTGGCCCACACTAGCTAGATGATGGACCACTTGCAGCTTCATTATCTACAGGTTATTGTCTATATCCCAAAAAATACTAAACACACACCCCAACCCTCTTAAAGAATAAAACTATAAGAATCAGGAAGTAAATGGAAAAAATTGTAAAAAACAAGGAAACTTTTATTTACTAATCATAGTCCCCCACTCCCATGTATAATGAGAGTCTGACCCATGATTCAAAAAACTAAAACAAACAGTATATACTACTCAAATAGATCATTTACTAGAGAATAAAATATTTGAAATGGTTTCTTAGTCACAAAAATATAATGTTCATTGTCTAGGTCTTCACAATTTACAAGATGAGAATGTTTAGGCTAATAGTTCTTGATTTGGGACACACAGAATACGATGTGGATAAAAATCAACTATAGTGGTAAATCCATATGACATTTCACCTTTCTAAGTTGTTCAATTACTTAAAAGGGTTCCACATATCTAAATTAAAGGTTCCATTGATTTTGGATTCATTAGTGACCAAAATGGGGTGATACTTTTAATAACACCTGGTCACCTACCAAAGAATCCAATAGATAATGAAATTTATCTACATAATACCTTTACCAAAAATGATTTTTCACAAAATGTTGATAAATTTCCTAAACATTTGTCATTGTTTCCTAAACCAAGCTCATTCCTATCAAGTAATATTCACAAACCTCAACCCAACAAAGTGGATATTTTCAAGGTTGGTTCTATAAAGCTTAAAATGGTGTCATCGTAAGGGGTTATTTTAACTATTATTGTTAGAAAATTAAACTAGCTCTATATTTCTTTCCTAGGAAACATTTAAGTCAAATACATAATAAATGATCATATCTTCCAGAATTTGGATAGTTTTTTTTGGTTTTATATCTATTTTAGGGTGCTATATTATTCTCAGTTTGACTTGATTTTACAATGTTCTATTAGAGTCCCTTTAAAAAATGTGGGGGTGAAAGAAGGATCTCTTTATAAGATTATATTCTTAGGAATATCATGTATCCTTATAATATATTACACATACAATATCCCTAAGTCTTAAAATTTTTTGGTTTTATGAATTAGAATGAAATGAAATAACTTGTTCAAACTGTCAATTAACACCCAAATGGAATTATTACACTATGGATTTTGAGGTAAACCAATAAATAAGTACATTGAAATCTAATTCCATTTAAAAGATCTAAGAGGAAGATTCTAAATAAAACCGGAAGGGTTTTAATACTTAGCCTTAATCTTTTTTCATGTGTATCATCGTGATGAAAATTTAGAAATGTCCCATTTCATTCTATAGAACTAGAACCAAACCTTAATTTTATAAACCATATTTTTATTTATAGGTTGTGAAATGTAAAAAATGATGGAAATATCCCAAAAAACCATCATCATAGTTTAAAGAACAACATACTAGTTTCTGAAGCAAAGAATACCTTTCAAAGAGAGAGACCGGTCATGGATGGCATCGATGGTATATAAAGAATCTATAATATTTTTAAAATAACTAACTTACTAATTCCCTCATATAATCATAACAAGGATATAGTATTTCAAAATAACACTTTCCAAAATATTACCAAGCCATTCCTCCCTGACTCCCAAGTGTATCATGCAAAGAACCCCATCAATTTCCATTCATCCTTTGTTTCCTTCATAGTCTGATATGGAACTCCCTTCGGAAAATATCAATAATAAAATTACCCTTTATTAAATTATGGAAAATTTAAAAGATTAATGACTATAGATATTTCACCCATCATCTCTACCAAATACTTAAATATAATTGAGGAAATATGTACCCTAAAGTCTTATGATTAGAGTAAATGATGAACTTCTCTCTAAAAATATAGTGACACTAACTTTTAAGGGTGTGTAAAAAACTAAAATTTCCAAGTCATGAGTAGGATATTTAATCTCAAGAGGCTTATGAAAATGTGACCCTTAAACCACTATATGATCTCCTTACTTAAGGGAACATCCCTAACCCACACCTGAAGCATCATAATAAACCAGATATCCCTACATAGATTCTGGTACTGTTAGAATCAGTTCTAATGTAAAAATCCACTAAATATCATCAAAGGATTCTTAAAACATAAAATAATATAAGAAATTCACCCCCTTGTGGGTTAGAGTAGTAAAATGTGTTTCAAGTTTTGATAAATCCTTCATGAACTCTAGATAATATGTTACTAAACCTAGGAAGACCCAAATCTTGAAGATCTTTCATGGTTCTTCCCATTTCATGATAGCCATAAAATTTTTTATATCCATTTAGGTTCCATGTTTCAAGATAAAATGTCCTAATAACTTAACAACTTTGATCCATAATTTCAATTTTTTTCATTTTCTATATAGGACATGATCTGTTAGGATTCCCAAAACACATATTAAGTGAAAAAATGATCTTATTCTGTCTTAGAGTATACCATATTTTCATCAATGAACACTAAAAAAAGTGTTCATATACTAGTGTAAAATATGGTTCCTCAATTCCATAAATACAATCTGAGTGTAAGTTATACCAAATGAGATTTTTAGGTACTTAAAATGGACACATGCGATCTTGGATGCATTATTAAGAATATAAAACTCCTTAATTCTAATATGGTGGTAACCGCACTGAAGATAGATCTTATAAAACCAATTTTTTCTTCTTTACTAAAAAAATTATTAATAGGAGGAAATGGATATTTATCATTTATTGTTAATTAATTGAGCTTTTCAGAATCAATTCATAAGAGGAGTGTTTCATCATAATTCTGGGAAAATAGTATTGGGGATACCCAATGTAACCCACATGGTCATATAAATACCTTTATTATTGGATAATCTAACCGAATTTTCATCTATTCTAACACAATTAGAACCATATAGTATTTTGGCATCAATATTGGTTGATTTTTCAAGATTAATTTAGTCAATAAATCACTCTCTCTCTCTTAGAAAAAAAATGAAATTCATCTAGGAAAACATTAGTAAATTCACTGAATACTAGAGTAATCACACAACTAAAATATTTCTCATAGAGTTCATCTATAGACAAAGTCATCAACTTACTATTATCTAGAAGCGGTGGTCCCACCTGATAATACATTGGGTCCCATTCTCCTTGAAACACACATGAGTTTCCATCGGAGGTAGTCAAGGAAACCCATTAATTATAGAAATAAATTTAACTTTTTGGGAAACCAATAAATTCATAATGATAATAAAATATAAGAGGTCCAAGTAGATAACCATAAAATCACAAACTAACTCAACATTTCTTATAATGAAAGAGAGTGAGGGACATCAGTAACCCTGATTCTTCATCTTTTCTAGATGTGTCACAAATTCACTAATGAATTGTTCCATTATATTTTTTAAAATATCAATAATTTGAGTTATATGATGTAGTGATAGGAACCTATATTAAATAAATCAATCTATATAGTTGAAGAAAAATAATTGGTACCTCTCATAGTAGTATTACCCACATAAAATTACATTGGAGACTCCTCCATTGTGTGTAAATATATTTTTCAAGAGGCTAGTAGCTGGAAACCTATTTTCCACGATGCATCTAACCACATTGAATAACATTTAGGTTCCAATGATCCTATACTATAATACGGAGGATAAAATCCTGGTATAACTTTTTCAAGTGACGATGATGCCCACAATAGTTAAAGGCCTTTGGAGGCATGATACAAAAATGTTTCATGTTCCCAATCTATCCACACTGGTAACAATTTAATACATTAATAATTGATGTTTTTGTGGAAAAGTTGTTCTAAGAATAACACCACCATTATTACCTCTACGAAACTCAATTTTATTCTTCTTTACCTTATAATAACCATCATATGCTCCAGTAAATGAAGGAGGAACTTTATTTATCCCTAACTTACCTGTTATGTCAATATCCACCATTAATACCATATTTACCACCCGATGGTTGACTAGAAGTATTCTTGGGAAATGGTACTATACATAAACAAAAAAAATAGACACAAGAAAATGAGATCTAATAATAATTTTTGATTTAAAATAATAGAAGTCAACAAAAATTATATAGTGATATGGATAATGAAAAATAGGGATTATATCACATAGAATACCAATATTCAAATTTACCAACCACTTGTGGTAACTTAAGACTTAATACATTTAGATCTAGCCATACATTCACTCATAATGTACCCCATAAGTCCCCATATTCCTATATCTTATCTTACAAGATATCGAAAAATGAATATAAAAATTAGAATATATGAAACAAAATATAATACAAATTTTTCATGAACCAGCCTGATTTTCTAATATATTTAGAACCCATGCAAGTCCTGACATAGCCTAATGGGTATTCAAAATCCCCAATGTTTGGAAATAACTTTTTGGGCATCAAATATCTTCCTTTGGGAATGATTTTTCCATATATGAACATAAAAAGGAAAACATGAATAAATAAAAAATTGGTATGATAATACATGTCAATAATATAAAATGTACAAAATTAGGGAAAATATAGGTTAAAACTCACAAACTAGACCAGGTTCCCAAAACAAATAAAACCCCATCTCTAAATCACCAGTCATCACATTCAAACTCCCACACCCTACTAACAAAAAAAGTAACCACAACCCTATAATTACTTTCCCTCACCTGTATAAAACATGAAAAAATCACCCCACTCCCCAATTTTTAAATTAAACCAATAAGTTTTATTTTTTAAAGAATATTCACAATATTCGAAACATACATTTCAATGATTGTAAATAAGAAAAACTATCCCTTTGATTAACATTTATTATAGGTTAGTGAGGATACTTGTATAATTCTCATGATCAGCATGACACTTAGTATGCATATTAACCTATTAGAGTATGCCTATAGGGTAATATTTAATTCCCAAGAGTTTATCCTTTCCAAAAATTAGTCTATATGGTGAACACATTACTCTTCTAAAATATTCATTAGGGGTAACAGTTTATTCGGGAGTATAGATTCTTTCCTCGTCATCAGTCATAATCAAGTATACCTTATGAATACCATTCAATGGGAACCTCAAATTTGAAACCATATAAGTCATGATTTAAAACCATTCTATTTAATAATATAAAAGTGGTAAATCTATTTTCAAAACCATAACCAAAACCAACACATTTGATCAAAAAAATCATTCATTTAACCAATTTTAGAAAACAATTTCAACGGGAAAGAAATAAAGTCTCATAATATAAATCAATGTCATGTAACCACTGACCTTGAAATTCTTGGAATGCCAAGCTCCATGTGGGAAACACATGACAAGATGAACTAGAAAACCTAAGATTTTAAGAAGGACCTTAAATCATTAATTTTTAATCAATTATATTTGAATTACCAATTTCTTGAATGAAGGAAACAAAATTAATCACTTACCACCAAAATTCAAGAATAATTCACCAAGAGGATTGGATGTCTTAATAAGAACCCTCAATTATATGATTAATCTAAATGGGATATGATTAGAAACTCAAATATAAAAAATTCCACCAATTCTAATGTTTGATCCATAGTGATAAATAAGATAGATATGAAGAATAAATACATCTAAGGATAAAATAGATATATAAATACCAAGAAATGATTTTGGCTTTTATTAACACTTTAATACACCAAGAATTGATTTTGGGGGAGATAAAGACATATAAAGAGAGTTCCAAAGTTCTAATGGAATTAGTTTAGGTTGAGGGAGGAGGATTAAAAAAATAAACTAGGGGTTTTGATATACAAAATATGATTATCCCCTTACTAATTATTCCCAGATCAATTCCATTGGCTAGCCCCTAGAGGCCCACTAGATAATGGGTGGATACTGCCAAAATTTTATATCCATTGTTTATCCTACCAACTAACTAGTGGCTACAAAAAAAATATTGTAGGCACTGCCAAGAAAACCAACTGGTCTGTGTCCATCATTGTCAATCTAGTGGATCACCTATAGCTTTATTAACTATAGGTTTGGGCTTACACCCCACTGACTCTTCCAAACTTAACCAAATCCCTCCTATAAACAAAAACTATAATAAAAAAGAATTAAATGACATAAATAAGTAGAAAAAAAATAAAGAAATTGTTATACCTCAAAAAAAATGAAAGGATGTTACAAATAAGGAGTATTATGTTGTTATTATATGGTGATATGGTGTGATCCATCTCAATGATATTTTTATAGAAGGAAATTTTATCTATTAAAAGGTGGAAAAATGTGAAGTTATATTGTTATAAATTTTTTATCACTCTATAATTATTTTGAACATTTGATGGGAATCCTCAATGTGACATGAGGTAGTTATGTTTATTTATAAGTGATGTGTTTTAATTGGTGAGATGTGTTGAAACATTGATATAAATAACCATAAATTTTAAATAGTACTCCATATTTGATTTATATATGATTTAAGAGAACAATGAATGTGTGGACTTAATCTATACTTAGAAGGAATTGGGGATAATTTTAGAGGATCGATCGAATTATTGGTTTCTATTTTGATCTTTCATGTAAGTTATGATAAAGAGAATATTTATACCCCTATTACATATTCTTGTTTTGAATAATATATGAATATGTATAGAGTTATCATAACCATTATAAATAAAGGATTTCTTAATCAATAGAATTTTTATATAAACCTTTTATTTATTAAATGTAATATGCATTTAATTTCTCTCTATCATGAATTTCCATTTTTAGTCATTGATGGATCATAGATTTAAACTTCATGATAAAAATATTTTTAAAAGTTATTTTTTGGTTATTAATTATTCACCCCCCCCCCACAAACATTGTGGTTTTATATATCTTATATGGGTCTTAAATAAAAAAATTAATAAACACTAAGATCTGAATTAGTTCAAATATGACTTTTTCTTGAAAATAAATGATTTTATTATATTCTTTAGAGCATCAAATATCTAAATAATCAATAGAATATTGATTATGGGATATTGAAAGTGAGAAATGATGAAACTTAAACATATAATATATTTATTGGGTTATCCAATTCTTTTAGTTGAGTGGATACATCATTATTTTATATTGGTTGTCATCCCACCTCATGTGTCATTGATTAATTTTAAACATGTAATAGAGGATGGAGAAAGAAGATATTTCTTAAAAATGAAATGTATGTAATGAGTAATGAAAGTGAATAAAGATTCAGAAATAATATTAACTACCATTAATGATCTTATTTGATCCTCATCAAGTGATAAAAACCATTGTATGTAAATAACACATTTTATTTTTATAAAACCCTTACCATATATATCTATAATACTTCTAATAATGTTTGTGTGATTATCTAAATGTTCCATTATTTTTCTTAATGAAAAACTACAAATATTCAAAATAAAACATCAATCACTCTGTAATGGTTTCTATTATGGTGTAATGATTAATCAAACTCAAATCTAAAGAAAAATTAATCAAATATATTATTTTATACTACAAAATATATAACCAAACCAATAACATCCACTCATATCTCAATAAAATAGTGTCCTTATTACAATTATAAACTAAAATTTATTCTAATGGATCCATATTCTTATTAAAATACAATAAATTTGTGTAACATGATATATAAAACGTACAATACATCTAATAAGAATATAATTCATGTATTTAAAATAAAAATCTATAGCTTATGTATCATTTTATAATTTACTTATCAGTAGTGTAATATAGGATATTTCAATGTGAATAATTCCTAAAAATATGATTTATTAAATGATATAAACTATTTAATTCTACTCAAATTAGATGTTAGGATCATGGAGTATTGTTATCTCAAGTTATTGTGTAATTCTCATGTATATAAAACATGTAGATCTCAATATTTATTCACAGTGTAACCAATATGAATTAAAGGGTGATTTTTTAGATATATGAAAAAATTATCTTTAAACAGACCATTTCCATTTAATGGTGTTTCTATAATGGCGAGAATTTTCAATCTAAAAAATCCTCATTCAACTTTATCATACAACTCCAGTAAAACTCTAACTAATCTGTGAGAATGATGATAATGAATACAACATGAAATAAACTTCATTGTTCATTATTAACCATCTCTAAAAACTAGCCATAGTATTCTTCTAGTGTGAGAGTTATATAAATTCTTTATTATAGTATAGATTATTGTTTTTCATAAGACTTCAACTAAAAATTCATTGAATAGTAATATATTAAAAGTTCAAAATTAATGGATTCTTAACTACACCTTTGTTAGTTCACTTCATAGGGGATTTCCAACCACACAAAGTAAAATTATTTGATAATGATAGATATCAATGTTAAATAAACCCTAAAAATATATTGAATTTCAAAATAAAACCATTTATTATTTTTTAGTAGATTATAAATTTATTTCTATAGAATTATCATGATTCCATGCTTTCATATTATGTAAAACAGGGTCATATAACTTGGTTAAAAATTTATTTTTATCCAGTTAAAATTGAAATTTTTTTGAATATTTTTCTTATAGGGTTTTATAATTCATCAAATTTATAGGTTTTGAATAAAATATAATATTTTTAAGAATATCTATATTGAAAATTCAAACTATAATTGTTTCACAATGATTCAAAAATTTCTTTCTAATAGTATATGTATATAGAATAAAATATATCTATCATGAACCGAATCTGGTCTCTACTAACACCAGCACCCAATATAGTCCATGAAACTTCTAAGGGAATTACCTATCCCCATGGGCTGACACAAGTTCTCTAGTATCCATAAATTAGGTTTGGGAATTATTTACCCGAGTATGAAATCATAAAATATTAAAAACAATCAATAATATGAATCTAAAATTTTCATGCCAAACATGCCTTAACAAAAACCATATCTGAATACATGGTTTTAAATAAAATACAAGAGGTAAAAACATAAATAAAAATAGTATCAAAATAGCCACTAGGAATCCACATGATAGGGGGTCATCACCCCAAGCCATATCTACAACACCGCACCATAGGAGGGGACTAACAATAGAAACTGCCTTCACCTGAGGCTTTGCCTTTACCTGAGTCAAAAATAATAAAGTATACATACACCCAAGGGGTTTAAGTAGGGTGTGAGCCTAATACCAGTAGGATACCACCCAAATATTCCAAAGATTATGCAATACAAGGTGAAAATCATATAGTTTTAATATGTAAGGAAAATCGGCGATAAATTCCAAGAAATGCAACTTCAAATTGTAAACAATTTTCAAAATTAAACTTATAGAATGTTAACACATTTAAATAAGACATGTTAGCTAATTTAATGTAAATACAAACACACCCTAATACAAGGGTAAATACTGCAATACCAATGATCACCAAAACTGGGAACACCCCTAGGCACTAGTTAGCCTCAGGCCCAATGTACCTCGTACCTCAGTGTAAAATATCCATGTCACAATATTTTACCATGAACAAGACAATAGTAGGGAACATAACCATAACCTATTGGTTCCCAAACATCATCCACCTAGTTTAGTTAGATTTGTCATTATCCAAAATGCTAAGTGAAAGAGGGACAAAACCCTTTCAGATCACTATCGTACTAGTACATATCCACCCACCTAGGTACCTCGGATTCTTCCTTTGTGCTAAAAAATTTCAGCAGGATACATATATATATTTGAATATAAAAACACCAATAATGGTCACATGAAATCAATAAAGTATCTATACACACTTTATAATTCTTAAAACACACAACAAAACATTTTTATTTTCAATAAAAACAATTCTCAAAATCTCACATTATATTACACTCAAAAATATTTGAAATCCCCACTTATCACACCATTTGAACACTTATAGGTCACAAAAATATAAATTAAGGACCAATAACTTTTCAGTTAAACCAAAAAATCAGTCATAGGGAACCCCCATGTGAACCAAGAAGTGATATCTTTGTGAAACCTCCATTTTCACACAAACAAGGAATTTAAAATTCATATACATCACAAACACCATTAAAACAAATTTTTGAAAGGAAATAAAAATTTAAAACATTATTTTCATCCCTAATACATTTCAATAAAATCAAATAAGTAATTACAGGGCATCCCCAAATAAACCAATAATATACTTCTATAAAAAACCCACAATTTCACATGAAAATAGAACCAAAAATAATTTGATTTACAAATAACACTAAATTTTTTTTACAACAATAATAAAATGAGATAAACATGAAAATATCATAAACACATCATGATAAGTCACAAGGATTCAATAAACATGGAATCACCTACCAAAATTGCTAAACCTTTGAATCCTTTGTGCGAAAATGAAGTAATACCATCGCCGCACCTCAGGGAAGGTAGATCGAGCCTAAAATCAACATATTGGACCAAGAAAACCCAAAGTTAAACCCTAGTTTTGAAACCCCACCCCATGGTCATTTGGTACTTCAAGGAAATTAGAAGAAAATTTATGTAAAGGGGAGGAACTAAGAGGGAAAACACTTACTTGAGATTGTGTGAAGTTCCACAACCAAACCCCCCTTCAAAATGGAGTTCCAAGGAGGGTTTGAAGTTCTTGGGAGGATGAAATGGATGAAATGGTTGAATTGAAGAAGAAATTATAGATTTTTTATTAATCCCAATAGGTAAAAGAAGTCATTTTAACACATTTTTAATGACCTGGACATGGGTACTTGGTTTGTGTGCAAGGTTTCGAAAACTGTGCACCTTCTTTCCTCCCCTCAAAACATCTCCAAATGCAACCCATATTTATGGGGGATTAGGGGGAATGTTTGGAAAAATATATAATAAATATAAGTACCTTTAATGAATAATATGGGTGTGAAAATTCTCCCCACCATGAAAACATTTCGTCTCGGAAAGTCGACTAGAGGCTTGATCAGAAAACAAGAATGGGTACTCGTCCTCTACCCATGACTTCTGCTCCCGGGTCCCACGTGTATCACTACCATGCTTCCAATTAACCTGGACTAGTGTAATCGACTTCCCTCTAAGAACCTTCTCTTGGCAGTCCACTATTTGTACTGGCTGCTCAAAAACTGATAAGTCGGGCTCTATCTACAGTTCTTCCCAACTCAACACATAGGACAGATCTAGGTTATATTTCTTCAACTGGGAGACAAGGAAGATGTCATGGATGGATGTCAACTGTGAAGTTAAGTCCAACCTATAATTCACCTTTCCAATATGCTCATTGATCTCAAAAGGGCCGACATAAGGTGATGCCAGCTTCCCTTTCTTCCCTAATCGATGATGCCCCAGACGAGGGGTCACTATCAAGAATACCCTATCACCCACAAAAAACTCTAAGCCTTGATGACTCTAGTTATAATAAGATTTATGAGGACTCTAAGATGTCAACAAGCACTTCCTGATCTATTTGACCTTCTTAGAAGTTTCCTACACCAGACTCGGCCCCAGCAGTGAGGTCCCACCTTCCTCATCCCAACAAAGGGGGGACCGACAAGGCTGACCATAGAGTCCCTCAAAAGAGCCATTCAAATTGAGGATTGGTAACTATTGTGATAAGAAAACTCAAAAAATCCCAAATGGCTATCCCATGAACCTCCAAAGTCCAGAACACATGAACGAAGCATGTCCTCCAAAATCTGATTTGCCCGGTCTGTCTGACCATCCGTTTGGGGATGGTATACCGTGCTCATCTTAATCTAAAACCCCAATGCCTTTTGAATTCCTTCCCAAAGACAAGAATTGAATCGAGGGTCTCTATATGAGATAACTAATGATGGAACTACATGGATTCTCACCACCTCCTGAAGATACAAAAGGCCCAACTCATCCACTTTAGTGGTATCTCTGATCAGAATGAAGTGGGCTGATTTGGTCAGATGATCAATCACCACCAAAATGGTACTCTTACCCTGAGGTGTATGAGGTAATACAATAATGAATTCCATGGAAACCTCATCCCACTTCTAGGTTGGAATGGTTAATGGATAGAGAAAACTAGAGGGCCTTTGATTCTCTGCTTTCAACTGCTTGCATATATAGCATCTCGACAGAATGTCTGTGATATCTTATCTCATACCACGTAATAAGAACTACCGAAAAACATCATAATACATCTTGGTGGCACCCAGATGGATATCCCACTAAGACTGGTGGCTATCCCACATCACCACCTTCCACAGAGATAACAACACCATTGAATGGCCCTCAAAGCATAGGATGCCCTTGGGAGACGATGACCAATCAGAAGACATCTCCCTACCATGAAGAAACTTCCTCAACCACTGACAAAGCTCATCACTAGGTTGTTCCTGCTGAATCAACTCTAAGGGAGAAGGATTCAACTGAATTCTCTCCAATAACAATCCTCCACTATGCTCTATCAGCTCCACATGAATTTGAGAAAAGAGCCCCATAAAAGTCCACTCATCATTTGACTTCCTCAAAACCTGCACCGAAACTGTTCTTCTCAAGGCATCGGCCTCCACATTACCATTTCTTGGGGTATAGACAATGTCAATTTCAAACCCATTCAAGTACTCAATCCAACGACGCTACCTCAAGTTGAGGTCCTTCTGTGAGAAGATACAGACCAAGCTTTTGTGATCATAGTAGACCACAAACTTCTCCCCAAAGAGGTAGTGATGCCATGTCTTCAAATAATGCATCACAGCTGCTAACTCCAAGTCATGTGTTGGGTAATTATTTCCATGTGTTCGGAGTTGGTGAGAGTCATATGTCACCACGTGATCATCACGGATAAGAACACACCCAATACCCACACCTAAAGCATCACGATAAACCACATACCCCTTCCCAACCTTAGGAAAAATCAGTATGGTGGCGGTAGTCAATTGCGGCTTTATCTCCTCAAAGGATACCTGAAATTCTGTGGTCCATACAAACTTCACCCCTATTCGGGTGAGCGCGGTCATCAGTGAGGAAAACTGAGATAAATCCCAAAAAATCCTCCTAT
This sequence comes from Viscum album, assembly GCA_963277665.1. Taxonomy (NCBI): domain Eukaryota; kingdom Viridiplantae; phylum Streptophyta; class Magnoliopsida; order Santalales; family Viscaceae; genus Viscum; species Viscum album. The sequence goes on from OY728150.1 coordinate 530,741,145, forward strand.
AATAACCATCTAGGCCAAGGAAACTCCTGATATCGAACAAATTTTTCAGATTCTTCCATGACATGACCACACTAATCTTCTCAGGGTCCACTGAAACCCCCTACTCTGAGATCACATGCCCTAGAAATTTCACCTCTGTGGTCCAGAAATTTTACCTCCACTGAAACCCCCTACTCCGAGATTACATGCCCTAGGAATTTCACCTCCCCGTTCCAGAAAGTGAACTTTGACAACTTTTCATAGAGGTGGTGATCCCTTATAGTTCCCAAGAAGATTCTCAATTGATGTTTGTGTTCCTCCTTAGATCCATAGTATACAATAATTTCATCCAAAAACACCACAATGAAGGAATCGATATACTAGTGGAACACCTTATTCATGAGTTCCATAAATACCACTAGATCATTGGTCAATCCAAAGGGTATTACCAAATATTCAAGTGGTCGTACCTGGTTTGAAATGTTGTCTTCGGGATAAATGCCTCTTTCACCCTAAGTTGATGGTATCCCAAATGCACGTCTATCTTTGAGAAACACTTTCCCCCTTCAACTGATCTAACAAATCATCTATTCTAGGAAAATATTATTTGTTCTTAATTGTAACCTTATATATCTTATAGTAATCAATGCACAACTGGAGGGATCTGTCATCCTTTTCGCAAACAACACAGGGGCGGCGCAAGGAAGATGCTCGGGTGAATGAATCCTTTGGATTCTAAGTCTTCCAACTATATCTTTAATTCCCTCAGCTTGGTGGGGTCCATACTATATGAGGTAAGAGATATTAGATATGTTCCCAGTGCCAAATCAATCAAAAACTCCACATCCCACTCTAGGGGAAAACCTGAAAAATCATCTGAGAATACCTCTGGAAACTCATTCACTACATGAGTTTTTTGACCTTCAAGGGAAATTTTATCATCCTCTAGCACGAGTAATGATAACTAGAAGATAATTCTTCCCAACTCTGGGATTGTATGTCATGCGCGACCCGACCGAGGATCCAATTCTCCATAAAAAACCTGATGACTCCCCTATGGTGTCGTGAAACTCACTAACTGAATGTAGTAATCGATGTGTGCCTAGAATTTTACTAGACAATCCATGACAATTATAACATGAAAAAGATTTATATCTAAGACCAAGATGATCCACTCCATCTCAATTCCTGACATGGAGAGTGCAAATGATGGGCACCTAAGACCGTGCTCTTTCTATCCAAGTAGCGTCACCAACTCCATCACAAAAGACAACTCAGTTGGAAAATTCAGAATGTCCACAAAATAAGAAGAAATGAATGAAACAGAGGCACCAATATCAAAAAGAGTTACAGTTATAGAAGATGTGATCAGAACAGTACCTCGAACTGTCGACGGTCCCACCTCTGATCCATCCGGTGTATGATCCACTGCATGGAGATGTCCGGTCTCTGCCTAAGGACAACCTCTAGACTTGGATGTTCCCAAAACTATATTTTTCTAGAATATGACCCAGCCCTACCACCACGGCCACTGAATCGAGATCCCCCCATCCTTGACAACTCAGACTGTGCTACCACACCTATTGAAGCAACTGACCTTTCCCCACTCTGATGTGGGCGTGCCACCCCACAAAATCACTGCAAGTGACCCATATCTCCACATTGGTAACAGGGATTCAGAGGAAGTGGTAATGCTGGTTGAATATTCCCCGACCTCTCATACTAGTGGCACATGACTAATCTTGCATCTGAAGTCATAGATGAAAACAACCTCGAAGAGTGGCCTGAACTACCACCTCCCTTCTTCACATGTTCCTCCTGCTTCCTTTTCATCTCTGAAGAAATTCCACTGCCTACTGCTAATACAGTTCCAGAAAAATCATCCCTAACTTTACAATCAATATTCACCAAACAAACCCAGTCAACAACCTCAGCATAGGACCTCATCTTTAATAAGAAGACATGGGAGTATATCTCTAGTTGCAAGCCTTTCTCAAATCTCTGGGCCTTCACTTGTTCATTTGTGATGACTTCTAGGGCATACCAAACCAGCTCAGCAAAATGGTAGGCGTACTCCATGAAAAAAATATTACCCTTAATAAGGTCCATGAACTCTTGGGACCTGGCATATGCCAAGACCTTGGGGTGGTACTATTCATTGAAGACTGCCTTAAAGTCTCTCCAATGCATCTTCTCATTCTACCCAGTTTTAAATACCGATTCCTACCACCTAAGGCTAGGACACTCTAATAAAATGGAGGCACATTTCACCCTGAGCTCCTCGGGTGTATCTAGGTACTCGAACATGTGCTCAATCTTTTCGATCCATTCTTCTTCTTCTTGGGGTTCTATGATGCCTCAAAACGTAGGAGGCTTTTTTTCTCAGAAACTCTTGAGATTTTTCTATTATAGGACCTGTATCTTCTTCCCTAACAAGAATGGGAACAGGATTCAGTCCTTACCCTGGATCTTGGATAGCCTGAACCATATCCTCGACTAGCCTCTGATCAATCGGTGTGGGAGAACTCTCTCTGGCTTCTTCTTATGGGCGCATGGGAGCTTTTCGAGGAGGCATGTTGCTACAAAATGAAACAGTCACAAAAACATTAGTCAATAACAAATTACTGAAAATTTTAATCAAATACATCAAATATAAATAATCTAAACATATTACAGTAATGAAAGGAATAACTACTCCACCCTTGCCTGATTTCCACGTGTGGTCTACATCCCACATGTCTCACCCAAAATTGAAGTCAATCCAACATTTCCAAAATCCCCTAGTGACTCAAGGTCTGCTGTGAGAGGTAGAGTCTAGACACTCTACTCCCAACCAAAACTCTGATCCCCGATATTCCTAACTCCTGTGTATCCTGACTCATCCCAAAATATTAATATAACCCCATAACATTGGCCCCCTCTGGTACCATTTTATCACGAACTGAATCTGGTCTCCACTAACACCAGCACCAAATCCAACCCATTACAAGGTCTTATGGGCATTCCGTATCCCCATGGGCTGGCACAAGTTCCCAGGTATCCATAAATTAGGTTTTTCAATGATTTACCTGAGTATTAAATCATAAAACATTAAAAATAATCAATAATACAAATCTGAACTTTGCATACCAAACAAGCCCAAAAAAAACCAGATCTGAATACATGGTTTTAAAAAAAGTACAATAGGTCCAAACACAAATAAAAATAGTATAAAAACATCCACCAAGACTCAACACAATTGGTGTTCATCACCTTGAGTCGTCTCCACAACACTGCACCATATGAGGGGACTAACAACCGGAACAGCCTTCACCTGAGGCTTTGCCTTTACCTGAGTCAAACATAATCAAGTATACATACACACAAAAGGTTTACGTAGGGTGTGACCTTAATACCAGTAGTATAACACCCAAATATTCCAAATTGTATGCAATACAAGGTGAAAATCATGCAGTTTTAATATGTAAGTAAAATCGGTGATAAATTCCACGAAATGAAACTTTCAATTGTAAACAATTTTCAAAATAAAACATATATAATGTTAACACATTTAAATAATACAAGTTAGATACTTTAATTTAAATCCAAAAACACCCTATTATGAGGGTAAATACTTTAATACCAATGATCACCAAAACCGGGAACACCCCTAGGCACTAGATAGTCTCGGGCCTTATATACCTCGTACCTCGGTGTAAAATATCCATGTCACTATCCTTTCCCATGCACATTCTGCTATTATTGACCATAACAATAACCTATTGGTACCCAATAATTGTCCAAATAGTTTATTTAGAGTTTTAGTTTTCCGAAATGCTAAGTGAAATAGGGACAAAACCCATCTGGATCACTAGCGTACTAGTACATATCCTCCCACCTAGGTACCTGGGATTCCACCTTTGTGCTCAAAAAATTTCATCATGTTAAATAAATATCTTTTCATATAAAAACTCCACTAATTTTCAAATACAAAAAATAAAGTATATATACAAACTTTATACCACTTAAAACTCACAACAAAACATTTTTATTTTCTATAAAACAACTTCTAAAAATCTTACAACATTTTTCACCCAAAACTCTTTGAAATCTCCAATTTTCACACCATGTGCACACTTATAAGTCACCAAAACAGAAATTAAATCCCAATAACCTTTCAATTAAACCAACAAATCAGTCATAGTTCACCCCCATAAGAACCAAGAAGTGGTATCTTTGTTAAACCTCCATTTTCACACAAACTTGGCATTTAAAATTCATATACTTCACAAACACCCTTAAAACAACTTTATTCAGCATAACCAAAGGAAATAAACATTTAAACCATTATTTTCATCCTTGATAAATTTAAATAAAATCAAATAAGTAGTTATAGGTCATCCCCAAATGAACCAATAAAATATTTCTATGAGAAAACCCCAATTTCACATGAAATGGCACTAAAAATTCATTTTCTTTACAAATACAAATAAACCAATTTTTTCACCAATAATAAAATAATACAAACATGAAAATATCATAAACACAACAATATAAGTCACAAGTATTTCATACACATGGAATCACCTACCAAATTTTTTAAACATTTGAATCCTTTGTGAGAAAATGCAATCACACTACTGTCACACCTCATTGGTTGTAGATCGAGCCTAAAATCAAAATATGTGACCACAAAAACCCAAAGTTAAACCCTAGGTTCGAAACCCTATCCCCTGGTCATATGTTACTTTGAGTAAATTGGAAGAAACTTCATGTAAAGGGAAGGAACTAATAGGGAGAAACACTTACTTGATATTGTGTGAAGTTCCTCCACCAAACCCCCCTTCAAAATAGGGTTCCAAGGAGAGTTTGAAGTGATTGGGAGGATTACATGGCTAAAATTTTCAAATAGAGGAATAAATTGGATACTTTGGATAAATCCTAGGAGGTAAAAGAAGTCATTTTAACTCATTTTTTATGACCTAGACATGGGTGCATGGTTTGTGTGCCCGATTTGGGAAATTATGCCCGTAAACTGTGCCCCATCATTTCTCCCTTTAAAACATCTCCAAATTCCACCCAAATTTAAGGGAAATTGGGGGGAATTAGGGGGGAATGTTATAGGATAAAAATATAAAAAATATAAGTACCTTTAATGAATAACTTGGGTGTGAAAATATCTACCATCGTTGTTCAAATCAAGAGAAGATTTTATTTCAACTTTTTCCTATATGATTCAAAATGTGTAGGGCTGATAAAATATAAAATCAATATGAAATTTACAATAATTAGTATTTTTTTATGCTTCTAAATATAAAAATAGAATGGATACTCCATTTTATGCACTATGTAATCCACCATTTGAATTGGTAAAACATTATATTTCTTATATGGTTAATAGATTTGAATTTATTATATAAATGTGTTGAGAGTGAATGAAAATATTAAACAATGGTGTTTTTAAAGGGAATTAATCATAGTTAAAGTGAAATTTTCTTATATGGCATGGTATGTAAAATAATCAATTTATCATATGTAGTAAAAACTATGATTAAATGTTTTAGTTTTATTATATTAATACATCTAAAGTGTTACTCGTTGATCTATGACAATGAATTTTTTATATTATGTGTAATTATTTTCTATTATAAAATAAAACATCTATATTAGAATGTGAAGAACTTAAATTCTATTTTGATAAATATGTTTTTTATAAGAGTGATTTAATTGATCAGTGAATTATAAAAATAACAAAATCATTTCAAGACCTTTATTATATCATGGTTGATACTTATTTACTTAATTTTGACTATAATGTCCCTTATTCTAATCCAAATGGTAAGGATTCTAGTATCGTATCATCACTGAGGGTTCTAATCCCTCTATGGTTAGTTATTTGGTAAACTATTCCAATGCAGTATCTATCTCTTAATTTCAATACTCATGTAAGAAAGTGAGTTAAATAATATATATCTTAAAAAATATTATTTAGTTTTATTGATAATTTTTTGACTCTACTTATTTTTTTAGTTTTTTATTAGTACATTCTTCAAGATACTAAGATACAAATAAACTAGTTTTTCACTTCTTATTTAAAAATTGATTGAGTTCCTACGGGTATTCACTATAATATGTTCCATCACATGCTTGTTTATAATTAATATTCATTATATTAAATATCATTAATTTTTATCTAATATTTTTAATCATATATAGGTTTTATGATATGATATTAAACACTAAATGATACCCATTAAAAGGGAATCATTGTATAAAAACATGTAAGATAATATTTATCAATTCTTTCATGTATTAAATTGATAATTATCCAAATATCATCCTCAAATATCATTGATGAGATGTATATGATACAGAAAAGTGACTATATTCTATACCAATTTATAGTAAGTGTTTTTTTCCTTAAAGATATGTGTATATTCCAAGAGGAGATATTCCGTATCTAGATATAAAATATTGAGGTGGAATGTGACTCCCAAATATAGATATCTTACTTTTGGTTAACATCATTGGTTGAAGGAAATTCTTCATATTTATTTTTACTTATTCATAAATTTTTATAAATTTTTATATAAAATATATTTTTAAATTATGATATTTATATAAAATCATTTTGTTACTAAATATTTTGAATATATGAAGATGTGAATTGGTCATAATAAGAGAAATTTTTTTAGTGAGAGAAGGTGAAAGTTTTTAATTCAAATATATTTTTATTATTTTAAATTAAAATAATACATATATAGATTTTAATAATTTTATATTAAAAAAATTATTTGATTCATTATTTTAATTGAACTATCTAATGATGGGGAACTAGGAAGAGACATTGGGTGGGGACTCTAATGACATGGACTTTTAAATATGGAATTTACCTATGAAATATAGGTTATGTTTTATAATATGGTAAGTACTAAACACCTACACTAAGACAAAAATGTTTCATTAGTATAGTACACTTTATTTAGAGAAGAAATGTACTCTATAATTGAATGTAATATAATGATATAATAACAAAAAAACTTCACTATAATTTGATATTTTGGAACATCACAATCCCTTATAAATATAACAATCTCGGATAACATAATAAAAAAACAAAACATTTGTAATGTAATTGAAAATTGAAAATGATGAATGTATATCCAAGAGAGTAATTGAATTTGATTATAAATAAGGTAAATATATGATATTTATATGATGAATATAATCATGATCATTGTTGTAATAGTAACCTAATATTTTGGAATAATAATCTCATTGTTAGAAGTAGTAACATGATAATTAGTAAAGTAAATTTACAATTATAATATTAAAATTAAATTTCAAAAATATTTAGCCTAAATAAAAAAAGTATATATATATATATATATTATAATTCCACATAATAAATATTCAAATTAGAAAATAAAAAAAGTATAAGTACATTTTTTATAAATAGTATCTAAGTATATTTTAAGAAATCATAAATTTTATATTAATAATTAAAATTACCTCTGAGATAAAATTATGTAAAAAATAAATTAATTTTTTTAGAATCATTATTTAAAAAAATAGTTATTTTTTTATAATTTTGTGAAAAACATAAATATTTATGTGAATACTAAAAATAAAATTTTTTAAAATAATGATGTTTTATGATGTAATTTTGATATAATAATGAATTAATTAATCTGACAAAGGTTATTTCCATAAAAAATAGATTTTAAGAAGATAAAAACTATTAAAGAATAACAAAATCAATTTTTAAACCAAAAAATAATCTTCTCACCATAAAAAGATAAAGTATATCTTAAAAATGATTTTTAGTTTTTTTCATTATTATTATCAAAAATAATAAATTCAGTTGTGGAAAGTTTTTAAATTGATAAAATCAAATATTTTTATTCAAATATTTTTCAACAAGTCAAATATGATCACCATTATATATTTTACTTTTTTAATAATATTTTATTTAATATTTTAACCCAGAATACCCCTCCAAACATATATTAATTCTCCTTCTCCCTTTCAACAGAAAATCACTTCTCAATAAATTTTATTTGTTTTAAATCTAAAAAATTTACTCTTCATTTATCTCCTATTAATCCTTGGGAATTTTTGGTGTCATCTAACTTTAAGACTCTAATTAATTTAGGACTTAGTATAGGAAAGACTTCAAAGGAAAAGTAACGTTTCTCTCTTTTTCATCTCACTTTACTCCCTCAAGTGTTCGATTATCTTACTCCAATCTAAAAAAACCCTTCCTAAATTATTCAATCCATATATCGACATAAAGTTAAATTTATTCAAATAATAAAAAAATATATTTACAATATATGCATAATATCCTTCTTTCTCTCCCTCATTCAATAACTCCCATTAATGGGTGTATTTTTTCAACAATGAGGAAGTTTCTAAATAATTAATTATCACCACCTTTAGGGATGGTTAGTATAAATAATTTGTAATATATAAACATGTAAATATATTTATTTGTATTATTCTGGAGTTAGTTCTACTATTTTATAATTAAAAAATAATCTAAATCAAGAAATCAAAACGTAAATAGGAAAATTCAAAAAAAAACATGTCTTTAAGTATTTAATATTCAAATAAAATAGGAATAAATAAATTATTAGTAATATAATTGATATATAATAAAAAATGATATATAATATAATTTTAGATCTAATTTTTGACAAACATATGTTTATTATTTTTGAAGTGTAAATGTTTCCAAACAAAATAGATTTTATGGCATGAGGATTATCAAACCCCACTCTTTCCCTTTGGGTTTACGTATTATTTCTGTAAATTTTTTAACATGATTATTCTAAATATATTCTAAAATAAAATTAACTTTCCTTACCTTTCTTCTTTATGGGATATACATGTTCTCTCTTCTTTAGGATGAATACTAATAGACCTTCAGGATTTTTGATCAAATACATTTTCTTGAAATCTCTTTTTGATTATTCTTATGTTTATTCCATTCCCTATCCATGTAACAACCAAGGTAAATATATAGTAAATAATTTTCATGTTAATTAATATATTTATGTTGATTATAAAAATATTAAGTAATTTTTAAATAAAAAAGTAAATAATTTTAATTAAACACTTTTATTATCAAGTTTATTTGAAAGTTTAATTTCCAAGTTTCCAAATTTTAATTAAAATAAATTAATTTATTTTTTGAAATAATATCAAAATTTACTTTTGTTGAAATTTTGGTATTTTTTAAAAAATTTAGATTTTTCAATGAATAGTGAAAAATACTGATATTTGTAAAAAATATCATTTCTTTTCTGTAAATTAAGTAATTTAAATATTAAATAGTGTTTTAAATGTGATTTTAAGTAACATAAGTATTATTTATTTTTATTTGATACAATTAATTATTATTTCATCAACCTAATATTGTATTCTAGTATAAGTTTGTTTTTTGGGTTTAAAAATAGGTTTTTTCTTAAAATATTTATAGGGGGCATAATGTTTCTCATTTTTAATTAATTAAGGTAAAACCTAATGAGATATTTTAAAATTAAAATTATAGAATATATATCAATAAATATTAATATATATTCATAAAATGGTTTTTATTAATCATATATTTAATATAAAATCATCTTTTTCTTGAAAAATACACTTCTAGAAAACCTTTTTTTTCGTCGCACCTATGATTTTTGATTTAAAAAAATTCAAATTTGTGAATTGAATTTGGTGAAATAGATTCCATATTTTTAATAATCATAATTTATATTTTATAATAATATCAACATAATTTTTGAACATTATTAATAGTGAAAACAATAAAAATTAATTATCACGGTTAAGGTAAAAAAGGGTTTACTCTTGGTTAAACAAAAAAGATAAGAGATAAAATGACCAAAAAATTTGTAAAAAATATATTTTTTCCATATTTCTACCATTTAATTTTTAATTATTTATAATACTCCATTTTTACTTGGTTAGGTTGTTAAAACATGGTTACCCCTTTTTTTCAAAATTTACTAGTGTGCCACTCACCTCACTTATAAAAGGTCACCCCCTCTCCTTTGTTCTTCACACCATCTAAACATTTTGGTATATCCAATACCTATCTAAATCACTTCCCAACTTCCAAACCCTAATTCAATAATATTTTTTTATAAATCCATTCTAGGAATACCTTAGATATAAATCTAAATAGGTTGTCTGAGAAGTGGTAAAATTTCTAACTATGCATTTTTGTTTGATTTCTTCTTCTACCTCCTTTAAATATTATTCATTTAAAATTATATAATAATAAAATTATGTTCCATATAATGATATTTATTTTATTTAAATTACCTATATTCATATACTCTTCTCTCAAATGGGAAACAATAACACCTCCCATGTGTATGGTGGAATACCACCTCGCGAACCGATGTGATACATTTTGCATCGACACCTCTCACAGTTTGGTATGATGATGGATATGAAGTAAATATATGATATTAATAACATAATTATAAATATGGAGTCATTATATCATATATTACTTTTTTACTTTTCATTCAATAGCGGATATGATAATGTCACTCGTGTGTAAGAAGGACTAACTCCTCATAAAGCGATGTGATTAGTTTTTCACTAACATTTTACTTGTAAGGTAATAAGGATAAAGTTAATTAATATAAGTGAAATAAATGATATAATAATTATATTTATGATATATTTATCATTATTAAAATATAATATATTACTTTATTTCTTATCTTTTCACTCACTGAAAAATTATAACAACATTCGTGTATGTGTGGAGTGTTGCCTTCATGAAGAAATGTGACTCTATTTTCATCACCACACCACATGGATGATATATATAACAATATTTAAATAAATAATATGGGGTTTAAGATACTATTATAATTATTTAAGAATAAAATATTACTTAAATACTTTCCCTAATAGTTGTTGAAATATAAATATTACTCTTATGTACGTACGACCTATCATCTCTATGATCATAATGTAGTTCATTTCTCAAAACCATATATTAGGATTGGTCTTAAAATAATAATTATTTTATAAATATGATAATTATTTTATGGTTATTATTATTTATCTGTTTTAATAATAACTTCATTGACCATATCCAACATACCAAATTCATGTTTGATAGATAAGTTAATATGGTAAATACATACAATGTAAAATTAATTAATTAATTATGTGTATAAAAATTGTAATAATTGAAATAAAATGAATAATAAACATGAAAAAATGTATTAATAAAGTAAATAATTATCATAATTTTATTATTCATGATTATAAAGAACATGTCTGAAAAATAGAACCCAAGGTAAGATACTTCTTATAAATTCCCCCTTTTTTAGGCATATTTTTTATGTTATACAACTATTTTATTTTAAGAGGATTATATGCTACCCATTTGACATCTACTGTAATTAATTTATATATTATAACAGTATTTAATGTTGTTTAATTTTTTTCTTTCATGTAATGCCCTGACCCTTGTTATGCAGAGTTGGTGCATTATTACATAACATTGGCATGATCATAAAAGATAACGTCTTGAAAGACCAATTAGTTTAGTAGCCTGTTAAGTACTAGATACATACATAATTTTTACATTACATCATGAAATAAAAAACAACAAAATTGTGTCCCCTTTGAACACACTCATATCCCTTATCCTATCCCAATAGTTTAATCATAATATACTTCTTCACATAATTGGAAAAAGAAAACATAAGAAAGGGGTGATCTCAGATGCTCAGTAAGGATAAGAATATAGTAGAAACTATTATAAATAAGAATAAACAATTAAGTAATTGTATAAGACTAAAACACAAGTCTTTTAAACATAAAATTCCGTATCATATGGAAAATATAAATCAAATAATTCCGTTTACTTATTCACATGAATATTCTACTAGTCAAATAATCACATGTAATATCAATAGCTAATTTCATAATGATGGAATGCATAATGTCCGACATCATAACCACATAGTCAAGGCCTCGTACCAAAACTACAAATAATATTTTTTCAAGGCCTTGTGTCAAGAAACTAGTTTGTCTCATGAGATCTACCGATGCATCGATGAGCTATAGTGGGCTCCACCCATCACTTACTAAGTCCAATTCATTCCTCATATGAAAAGGTTGAAACATAACATAAACATTCCTATTAAAACTATAATTCGAAATTTTAATAATTTAACGATAAACCATGAATGGTATAAAAATAACACATCCACAGTCAATCATATCACAAAACTTTCAATACAATATGGAAGATTGTATCATAATAAATCAACTTCAAACAAGTGTAAATCCATCAAAGGATGTTGAAATAGATGAAATCAAAACTATTTTAGAGAAATATCTCTTTCTATTTTAAAATCATTTAAAAGTCATTTAATTATAAAATAGAACATTTATTTTGAAAATATTCTTATAATCCTATAAGGTAATCTTCGAAGGTGTCATAATGGCAGAAAATATCTTCACCCACCGTATAAGTTAAAAAAATCATTCTTACCTTAATTTGTTGAAAATGTGATAAAGTACCTTGTTTGTAAAATAACATAAATATTCCTTTGAATTTATTTTATAAAAGGTCAAGAAATGGAATAAATTAATTTAATACATATTCAAGGAAATAGAAAAATTGTTTTGAAATACATTTTAAAGAATCATGTATGTGGATGATAAATAATTCCCAGTAGATGCTTACGTATAAACAACCTCAGATAATAAAGAGATTGAAAAATTAACCCTTACCTTGTAATTTTCTTTAGTAAAGGGTATGTAAACCTTATATATAATTGTTAAATCGTCTTTATTAAATTATAAAATATTTAAATACATAAATATGTATCATATATCATCTTCTAATATTTGTCTTTAATATTTCAGTAGTATCGTTGTTTCGGGTGTTAACTGATTCATTTCCCTTTATATGTTTTTTAAGTAAGTCATGTTTGTTATGGATAATATGTATTTTATTCATATAAATAGTGATATTATGTTCATTAACATTGTTTTAAATCATAAAGAGAAAAATTTTCTTCAATGGTTATGATGGGGAATGAATCTCATTAGGTTTGTGGAGACGGTAATCTGTACGCATGCACGTGCGACAATATCATTCTATTAATGGAGAAATCATATGTAATTAAATGTTATATCATATATACATAATAATTAACTTGTTTTATTTATTATTTACATCAATTAGACTCATTATTATACCCATCCAAATATTGAAGTTTTGAATAACAAACTACACCCTAACGTCGAGATGGTAAGACGTACGTACGCATGTATGGTGACTTTTGTCATTAATAGGATGGATAGAATAATGAATATGGTTGTACCATATTTATAATAACGTAATAGTATGTATAAGGTACTGGAGTTATAATTTTGGTATGGAAATAACAAAGAAAGAGGAATTGGTAGAAGAAAATAACTTTGAAAGATATGATGAAATTATTAACTCTTCTTCGGGTGCTTCCTTTTTGATTTGATCAAAAGGGATTTTTATGTTAGACTTCTGATAAAAATAAGGGCTCTAGGTTGAATTGAGGTTAGTTGGGAAAATATTTTATCAGGTTTTGGCTGAGACAAATGAATTTTGAGGTGTGATTTTGAGAGAAGGGGAAGTACCCTTTTATAAGAGAGGTGAGGGTCACTTTAGGAAAACCTTGAAATTTTATTTTATTATAAAATAATTTTCGGTTTATAATGGCACAAAATTCCTTTATTTAGAGGATAATTTAGGGATGGGTCTAAATCCTCTCTACCAATAGGTTTTAGAAAATTTTAGGTTACCATATTAACCTTATCTTTTATATTTAACTCTTAGTTAAATAGTTTAACATTTACAATGTCTTCTTGAATATTTAAATTACATGGTTAATAAACTAAATATAAAATGAAAATAGAACATAAAGTGGTTAATTAAAGACATATATATCATTATTTAAGTTCTTTAGCCAAAACTTATATTTTTAAGAATATTATATCATTTAATAATATAGTATTTTTTTTAGAAACTCATTTATGCCAATTTTGATACTATTTAATATTTTTTTTGTGAAAGTCAACAAAACATGATTAATTCAAAGAAAATACATTAAATAAATACTAACATGTCATATTAACATATAAAATTAGTGTATTTCATCAAAATTCTAAATTTATATTTATTTTGATATTTATAATATCAATTATTTTAATATTTCATTAATAAGGCAATAGCAGTATCATCATTTGTCATAAATAAATTCAATTATTTAATGTCTAAAATTCTAAATAAAATACCCTGATGTAGGAAATTTGTTTATCTTTGTAATTAATTTTGTAGTCAAATTTATCTTATGTATAACCCTATATTAAAAATGTTTTAGTTATTAAACTTTGAATTTTACACTTTTAACTCTTCTTTATATAAAATAATAATAAATATCCTAATCTAATCAAAGTGGATAAAATAGGATCATATTTTATTCCTATAGTTTATTTTGTTCTAAAAAAACTTATTGAATAGAATTAGGAAATGTGTTAATGTAATTATAATATCATTTTTACCTTTAATTACCCTATTTACTTTTAATCATGGTAAATAAAATTCAAAAGTTATTATTCACCAAATATTATTTTCATCCTATTGAACCACGTTTTACTTACTGATTTCAATTTTGACTCATGGATTTTTGAAATTCAATTCAGAGAAGAGGTAAAATTATGTTTTATCCAAATTTTCAAATGTGCCTAGAAGGTGGGTAAAAGACGTTAAAAAGTTCAATAAAATTTTATACATCTAATCTTATTATAAAATGACTACAATAAAGTACATTTAACTAATAGAGGTATTAATTATCTATTTTTACTTTAAAATAAATTTAAATAAAAATATTAATTATTTAAATAAAATTCGGTTTTAAACAACAACATAGTATTTTTCTCTATTCATCAAAAATTGAACTTTTTAGAAAAATACCAAAAAATCACCCTAATCTAATTTTGATATTGAAAATCCAAAAATGAAGTCCATTTTGAAAAATAAAATCTATAAAATTTCAAAAAGTGGGAATTACTATTCATAACCGTTTTTTAAACAGCTAGTTTGATTGGTTGTGGTGTGCTAGAACTCGAAGTTGCATACAACATAAGCTATTGTATTATTCAAAGAGAAGCATACCGTTGAAGCTTGGGATATTACATTCTTTCCTCCTTCAAATAATTTTATCCTTGAAATTTATAGAAAATTACTAGTTAAAATATTTGGGTGCTTCTTCATCATTAGTTCCTCAGGTTCCAATGTTGCCTCTTCCATTTTGTGGTTTCTCCAAAGAAATTTTACCAGGAGAGTCATCCAGATTCTCAATGCTTGTTCTCTGGTATCAAGAATCTTGACAAGATCTTCACAATAAGATAGATCATGTTCCAGTTCGATTCTTTCATAAGTGAGTACATGTATTAGGTCAGGCATGTATTTTATCAACAGGGATACGTGGAATACATCGTGAACTTTGGAGAGACTTGGTGGAATTTCTAAATAGTAAGCTACAACTCCAATTCATTCTAGAATTTCAAAAGGTCTGATGTACCTGGGACTTAATTTACCCTTCTTACCGAATATTACAACAGCTTTCCATAGAGATACCTTCTAGAAAACATGATCTCATACTTGAAATTCCAAATCCTTACTTCGGTTATCAGTATATCTCTTTTTCCTACTTTGAGGTTATTTTATATGGGTTTGGATAATCTTTACATTTTCCATTATTTCTTTAATAGGTTCTGGGCCTATGATTTTTCTTTCACCAACATAATCCCAACAAGTTAGTGTGCGACATCTCTTTTTATTTAATGCTTCATATGGTGTCATCTGAATACTTTAATGGAAGCTATTGTTATAGGAAAATTCTAACAGAGTTAAATATTGATCCCACATACCTTTAAAGTCAAGTGAGAAAGATATCAACATGTCTTATAAGGTTTTAATAGTTCCTTCTAATTGTCTATCAGTTTGAGGGTGGTAGGCAGTGCTCAAATGAAGTTCAGTATCCAGGGATTTCTAAAGACTTTTCCAGAATCTTGAGGTAAAATGGGGATCCTGATCAGAAACAATCGATAGGGTTAAACAATAAAGTCTTAAAACTTCATTAATATAGGGACTTTCTAAACATTCAAATAGTAAATCTTCTCTTATAGAAATAAAATGCGCTGACTTGGTAAGACGATCAACAATGACCCATATTCCATCATTCCTTTTAGGAGTCTTTGGTATCCCCATAACAAATTCCATCATAATATTATCTCATTTCCGCTCAGGTATGGGAAGAGAATGAATTAATCCTCTAGGATTTTGTCTTCCAGCCTTCACCTGTTGACAAACCATAAATATTAACACATAATAAGCAATCTCACTCTTCATGTTTTCCCACCAAAAATGTTCCTTCAAATATATATACATCTTAGTGCTACAAGGGAGTATAATGAAATTGAAGCTATGAGCATCATCTAACAATTCCCTTTTCCGATCAGTTATGTGAGGAACACAAATTATTTTCTCAAATTTCAAAATTCCATCTTCATATACGATGTAAATCAATCTCCCATCAATCACAAAATTACTTTTCTTCTGAAACTCCTCATCATTAGTCGAAGAACATTTTATCCTTTTTAGTAAATATGGTTTGGCAACCAATTGAAAAGGTATTTATGTTTCACCTTCCTTTATTATTCACATATCCATCTTTATAAGATCTAATAACATGGGATTACTTTCAATTATCATCTTGTTCATAACTCTGTGATCTTTTCTTCTTGAAGAATCTGCCACCTTATTTGCCTTTCCCAGGGGATATTGTATTCTGAAATAACAATCCTTGAGTAGTTTGAGTCATCGCCTTTTCCTCATGTCGAGTTCTTTTTGTGAGAAAATATACTTCAAACTCTTCTGATCAGTATAAATTTAATATTTTTCACCATAGAGATACTATCTCTATATCTTCAGAGAAAAGATTACAGCTTCTAACTCAAGATCATGAGTGGGATAGTTTGTTTTATGAATTTTTAGTTTTCATGATGTATATTATATAACCCTATCTTTCTACATAAAGACACAACCCAATCCTTTCTTTGAAGTATCACTATAAATAACAAACCCATCATTCCCCGATGGTAGATTAAAGATAGAATCATTGACTAATCGTCTCTTTAGTTTTTCAAAACATTCTTCACACTCATTTTTACAAACAAGTTTAACCCCTTAACATGTGATCTTGGTTAATGGGTTATCTAATTGAGCAAAATTATAGACGAAATGCCGATAGTAACCTACTAAACCAATAAAACTATGTACCTCAGTTAAACTTGTCAGTGATAGCCATTCTGGGATTTCCATTGTCTTTTAAGAAATAATATAGATTTCATCCTTAGAGATAATATGTCTAAGAAAAGAAATCTCCTAAATCCAAAATTCACACTTGATAAACTTCCCATATAATTCATTTCTTCTAAGAGTTTTCAGAATAGTGTGCAAGTGATTTTCATGATCTTCATATATTTAGGAATATACCAAGATATCATTAATAAATTCCACTAAAAGGTAATCAATATATTCCTTGAAAACTCTATTCACTAGATCCATGACAATAGAGGGTGCATTAGTCAGTCCAAAAGGCATTACTATAAACTCGTAATACCCTCACCTAGTACAAAATGATGTCTTCGGAATGTCTTCCTTCTTCACACACAACTGATGATATCCATATCGAAAATCAATATTTGAAAAATATTGAGCTCCATGAAGTTGATCAAATAAATCATTAATGTTAGGCTAGGGATACTTTTTCTTTATTGTTATAGCATTTATCTCTCTATAGTCAATGTACAACCTCATAGATCCATCATTCTTCTTAACAAAAAGAACAGGGGCTCCACATGGAGAAAGACTAGGGAGAATAAATACTTTATTACTAAATTCCTAAATTTGTTTCTTTAGTTATAATAAATCCATAGTGGCCATTCTATAAGGGGTTTTCAATATGGGCCTTGAACCAGGAATTAAGTCAATGGAAAACTCAATTTCTCATTCTGGAGGATGTCCAGGTAAATCCTTTGGAAACAAATCAACATGTTCTTAAACAGTAGTTCCATCCATTATTTGTCAATTACTTTCCTCATCCATAATTATTTCACTCTCTTCCACCCCAATAATTTAATTTAGTATAGCTAATGGGGGTGGATCTAGATGAGAAGTAGATGGTGAAATTTCTGCTCTAAAGATAAGGGATTCATAATCATCATCAAAAATTATAACCTCCTTCTTCTTAGAATACATTTTTTGCATCATGGTATGAAATCCAATACATTACAAGGATTATATCAAATTTAATCATGAGTATAAAAATAATATTAGTAGATAAAGCATGTTTATATTCCATAATGGTAACTGATTCAGAAAACTTTGTTGCAATGATACTTCTCTTAATAGTTTTTACTGAAAACTTTACTGCGTTGTCATGACACGTCAAATTGATTATATTATAAAGTTTATTTATAGTATAGGGAAGACACTAGGTCACCTCTCAAATAGATTTAGTGGGTTTAGAGTGAGTGTTTTTACTAAGAAGTACTAAAATTGGGGTGGTTTTGAAAATAGTTTTAGGATAAAATTACTTAGTTGAAAGTTTAAAAGTTGAGAAACCAAATAGATTTTGAATGATATGAGATAAAAGGGTTCATTTTGAGTTCACTACACACTTTCAAGCTCATCATTCTTGGAGATTAATTTAGGTTTGTAGTAATTCTTTGGTTGAAATTAATTGGAATCACGATTAATTCCAAATCCTTTATTTAATTTCTTGAAAAACCAAACCTTGACATAACAATCATATTGTCAAGGTCCATAACATATGCATGGAATATGAGATTATAAATCATATTGAAATCTCAATTAAGTGGGTAATTAAATGTTTATTGTGATGTCCAATCAGAACAACACAATTCATATAATCAAAATCTCACACCTATCAGTTAGAAATTAAGAGTATCTTAATCACATGAATCAAAACCAAATTTAAAATATGGAATTATGTAAGATAAATGGAAATAAATTTTTTCACACCCAAATTACTCCAAAAAAAGTATCTAAAATAAGAATTGTAACTCCCTTTTCATGTGTGTAGCTCCCTCACAACGAACACCCACCACTTAGCTTGACATCGAGAGGAAGAGGAAGCTCATATGGAACTCCTTATTCATTATTGATCCCCCTATGAGGATAGGGCCCTACGGAGATTCAAGGATGAGGAGGAGACTTATATAGGACATAAAAATGAATAATTTCCACTTCTAGTTCGATCTTAAAAATGGGGATCCCAAGGTTCCATTTTATAAGAAAATGGGAAGGTGGTTTTGAGCACACAGATTTCTTAAAACCAATTGTCACATGCTTTTTGACCTCCATACAGCCATATCTCGCTTTAGAGAAAATAACAACATTATATCACACATCTTGGATGTATCCACCTAAAGTTTGGAACAATTTGGACAACTATATCCCGAGATATGGATAGAATATAGCACACCACGTTTGACTTCATGAAGATTCGGTGTTCTAGAAAGATAGGGTTGGTTGGGAATTTTAGAGGCCAAATGAGGCTTCAGTTCCTTCATGTGAATTGTGACCCATTAATTTTTGGACTAGAACTCAAAATTTCTTCCCATTTGGATGCACGGTTTAGTTGCAATATGAGGTTGAGTCTACTAGTGTGCATGGATCCTGTGCAGTTTGGACCATTTTTCTTGGACATCGCCATGGGCCCTCCAAATCACCTCCTCCAGCAATGGAATCATCAAAACAGGTAACATTTCTCCTTTTAACAGTGATAAAAAAAATGATTCAAACATGGAATGTAATTTTTTATTATTTTTATAATTTTCAATATAAAATAAGTTTAGCACAGTGGTGTAAGGGTGAAAATGAAACAGTGAATCGTGGTGCAATCACAACTCCTTTGTTAGGTCAAATTGGAAATATCAAAAAATTTTAGCATAATGAGATGATATGAAAGAATGTGATGATCTATAATGAAATAAATCATTTTCTAAATTTGAGTAAATGATTAAAGTACCTTCAACCACGTCACTTGGAACTTCAACAACATCAGTTGTGATCGCATAAGTTTGGCCTTTCTCCCTTGGTATTTTATGAGGTAAGTTTCCTTGTCACTTAGGATATTCATTTGTATAATTCCCCATTTCTCAAAAATTTTAGAATTCAACATTGAAGTCTTCTTTCTTTACCTTTCAATCATGTGGTTGGTGGACTTTTTCACACACTTGTAACAAATTCTCATTCCCTTCAGGAAAGTACCAGGGTGTTTCTTCGCACATTTACTACAGGATGGAAATTAAAACTTTCACTTATTTCCCATATATTTATTTCCAGAGTTTTCAGAAGATCTCTTCTTCTCTAACTTTTCTTTAAAGTCGTAATACATAGAGAATTATTTTTCTGTCTTGATAGCACATGATACTATATCTTTGTATGACGAGAAGGATTGTTAGACTAATGCTTGATGGAGAAATGGTTTTAACCCATCAAAGAATTGATCAATATTACTTCTTTGGTTACATAAATAATTTTTAGCATGCCTTGAAATCCTTGTAAAGTTAGCTTCATACTTTGTGACATTATTATCCTCCTTTTTCTGCAAACTTAGAAATTTCCTTTCCATATTCGCTCAATGCTCACGAGGAAAATATTTTTCTAAGAAAATATCTTTAAACTCTCTCCATTCCATATTTTATACTTCTTAATCCTCATTTTTGTTTTGAATTAATAACCACCATCGATCTTCATATCCTATGAGGTGATAAACTACCATGAAAATATTTTTCTTTTCTCTACTCCCCAAATCATGAAATATTTTCTCTAAGGAACATATCCATTGCTCAGCTACAAATGGATTTATAGCCCCATTTAATGTTGGTGGTTGTTACCACATGAAAAAGTCTAACATTTATCCTCTACATTGTGGATTAGGGTGCTCTATATGGATAAGGTTATTTTTAATAACCTGAGTGAGTTGTCCTAGTATGGTTATATGATGTTCATCACCAGTTGCGTCACCAGATCCACTATAAATATATTGATTATGAGGGAAATCCCTACATAGATTACATGAGTTGATATGATTTACATTACTTCCACTTGGTTCCATTTCTAAATAATGGAATACACTTCTTAGTTTATGAATCACAATGCATAATTCCAAACTTGTAAAACACATAACATAAATTGAACAGTTTATGCATATAATCCATAATCATAAAAAAAAATTATTTGACAAAGTATTTACTCATAAATACTTCTTAATGGTTTGTAAAGAAAATTCAAATTATCCTAATCATATCCCCTGGGAGTGTCAATACCTAGAATGCAAAAAGTCCCATTGTTGTTTACTCAGATACCCCGATTCAAGCCCGAAACTCCTTGTTGTATTTTTCACTCCTAGGTACATATGTTCCAGAGCCACCTCTACCTGTTTGTATCCAGATAGGTATTTATTTTCTTGTAAAACCCACATAATATTTACACTACCAAAAATTTTGGATGTTCCTCTATACAAATCCTCAAAGTCTATCTTAGGGTAATGTTCTCTAATTAGAGTTTATCTAAATATATTTTCCAAGGTTTTTACTAAAAATCCTATGATACCAATTGTAACTCCCTAACCCTAGTTACCCAGAGTTGGTGCATTATTACATAACATTAGTATGATCACAAGAGATGGAGTCTCAAAAGACCGATAAGTTTTGTATCTTTGTAAGTACTAGATACATACATAAGTTTTAAATTACATCATGAAAGAAAAAAAAACAAAATCATGTCCCCTTTGAACACACTCATATACCTTATCCTATCCCTACAGGTTAATCATAATATAATTATTCACATATTGGGGAAAGAAAACATATGAAAGGGGTGAGCTTAGATCCTCAGTAAGGATAAAAATATAGGGGAAACTATAAAAAATAAGCATAAACATTTAAGGCAATGTATAAGACTAAAACACAAGTATTTTAAACTTAAACTTCATCATAATATGGAAAAGATAAATAAAATAATTACATTTACTTATTCACATGGATATTCTACTAGTTTAATAATCGTATGTAATATCAATAGTTAATTTCATAATGATAGAATGCATAATGTCGGACATCATAACCATATAGTAAATACCTCATGCCAAGAATACAAATAAGACTTATAAAGGACTTATGTCAAGACACTAGTTTGTCTCATGAGACCTACCAGTGTATCAAGGATCTACAGAAGGCTCCATCCATCACTTACTAAGTCCAATTCATTCCTCCTATGAAAAGTTTGAAACATGACATAAACATTTGTATTAAAACTTGCATAAAAAAGGTTTATACTTTAGCTATAAACCATTAATGGTATAAAAATAACACATCCATAGTCAATTATATCAAAACCCTTCAATAAAATACATAATATTGTATTATAATAAATCAACTTCAAACAAGTGTAAAATCTATCAAAGGATGTTGACATAGATGAAATCAAAACTATTTGAGAGAAATATCTCTTTCTATTTTGAAATATTTTAAAAGTCATATAATTTTAAAAGAGACATTTATTTTGAAAATATTCTTATAAGCTTGTAAGGAAAGCTTTAAAGGCATTATAATGGTGGAAAATATCTACACCCACTGTATAAGTTAAAAAAACATTCTTACCTTAATTTGTTGAAAAGGTTATAAAGTACCTTGTTTGGAAAATGACGGAATGATTCCTTTAAGAAAATTTTATAAAAAGTATAACAAGGATGTAAATTACTTTAAAAAATATTCTAGGAAATAGTAAAAATTTTTTGAAATACATTTTATAGAAACACGGATGTGGATGATAAATAATTTCTAGTAGATGCTTACATATAAACAACCTCAAATAATAAAGAGATTGTAAAATTAACCCTTACCTTGTATGTTTCCTTAATACAGGGTATGTTAACCTCATGTATAATATTTAAATCATTGTTATTAAATTATAAAGGAACCACATACATAAATATGATATCGTATATGATCTTCTAATATTTCATTGTTAATAATATTTCAATATTATCTATGTTTCGGGTGTTAACTGATTCGTTTTCCATTATATGTTTTGTTACATAAGTCATTTTTGTTATGGATATAATTTATTTGATTAATATCTAGAATTATATTAAGTTCTTACACATTATTTTAAATCATAAAAGGAAAATTATTGTTGAACGTTTATGATGGGGAATGAATCACATCATGTTCGTGGAGACGGTAATCCGTACGTATGCACAAGCGATAATATTATTCTATTGATAGTGAAATCATATGTAATTGGATGGTATATAATACATAAA
Organism: Viscum album; assembly: GCA_963277665.1. NCBI lineage: Eukaryota > Viridiplantae > Streptophyta > Magnoliopsida > Santalales > Viscaceae > Viscum > Viscum album. The sequence continues at coordinate 530,764,553 of OY728150.1, forward strand.
TAATATTTAACATGTTATATATATTATTTACATCAATTACACTCATTATTATACTCATCCATATAATTAAGTGTTGAATAAAAAACTACACTACGACGTGGAGACGGTAAGCCGTACATAAGCATGTATGGTGACTTTGTCATTAATAGGATGGATAGAATAATGAATATGGTTGTACCATATTTATAATAAATTCAAAGTATGTATAATGTAATGTAGTTATAATTTTGGTATGGAAACAACAGATAAAGAGGAATTGGAAGAAGAAAAGAAGTTTGAAAGATGTGATGAAATTATTACCTCTTCTTTGGGTGCTTCCATTTTGATTTGATCAAAAGGGATCCTTATGTTGGATTTATGATAAAATTAATGACTCTAAGTTTAATTGAGGGTAGTTGGGAAGATATTTTAGTAGGTTTTGTCTGAGACAAATGAATTTTGATGTGTGATTTTGATAGAAGTGGAAGTACCCTTTTATAAGAGAGGTGAGGGTAACTTTAGGAAAACCTTGAAATATTATTTTATTATAAAATCATTTTTGGTTTATAATGGCTCAAAATGGATTTATTTCAAGGATAACGTAGGGATGGGTTGAAATCCTCTCAAAAAATTTCTTTTATACAAGTTTAGGTTAACATATTAACCTTATCTTTTAGATTTAACTCTTAGTTAAATTGTTTAACTTTCACAATGTCTTCTTGTATTTTTATATTACATGGTTAATAAACTTACTATAAAATGACAAGAGAACCTCAAGTGGTTAATTAAGTACATATATATATTTATATAAGTCCTTTTTCAAAACCTTATATTTTTTGGAATATTATATCAATTAATAATATAGTATTTGTTTTAGAAACTCATTTATGTCAATTTTGACACTATTTAAAATTTGGTTTTTTTGAAAGTTAAAAAACTTTTTAATTAGAAAAAAATAAATTAAATAAATCCTAAAATTTAATATTAACCTATAAAATTAGTGTAATTCTTAAAAAAAATTCAATTTACATTTATTTGGATATTTATAATATCAATTATTTTAATCTTTCATTTATAAGGTAATTACTGCATAGTCATTATGTCATAAATAAATTGAATTATTTAATGTATAAAAATTATAAATAAAATACAATGATGTATTAAATATTTTTATCTATATAATTAATATTTATAGTCAAAATTATATTATGTATAACCCTATATTAAAAATGGTTTAGTTATTAAACTTTGAATTTTAAACTTTTAACTCCTCTTTAAATAAAATAATAATAAATGTCCTAATATAATCCAAGTGGATCAAATAGGATCATATTTTATTCCTAAGGTTGTTTTTGGTTGAAAAAATCTTATCCAATTGAATTAGTACATGTTTTAGGGTAATTATATTTTCATTTTTACCTTTAATTACCCTATTTACTTTTAACCATGGTAAATGAAATTCAAAAGTTAAAACTAACAAACAATTATTTTCATTATATTGAACCAAATTTCAATTACTTATGTTAATTGTGTCTCTTGTATTTTTTAAATTCATTTCACAGAAGCGGTAAAATTACATTTTATGCAAATTTGTAAATGTGCCTAGAAGGTGGGTAAAAGATGTTAAAAAGTTCAATAACATTTTATACATCTAATCTTATTATAAAATGACTCTAATTAATTACATTGAACTAATATAGGTATTATGTATATATTTTTAATTAAAAATAAATTTAAATAAAAAAATAATTATTTAAATAAAATTAGGTTTTAAACAATAACGTAGTGTTTTTCACTATTCATCAAAAATTGAAAGTTTTGGGAAAAATACCAAAACATCACCATAAGATAATTTTGATATTATAAATCCAAAAATAAATTCAATTTTGAAACATAAAATTTATAAAATTTCAAAAAGTTGGTATTACCATTCATAACTGTTGTTTAAATTGCTAGTTTGATTGGTCGTGGTGTGCTAGAACTAGAAGTTGTGTTAAGCGCAAGCTATTTTTTTATTTAAAGAGAAGCATACCATGGAATCTTGTGGTGTTACATTTCATGGGATTAATATTCAAGTGTTTCCCAAGTGATAGTGTATTTGTTTATAAAAATCATCTTTTATAGTTTTCCTTACAACTATTTCTCTTCTATGTCCATGTTTTCAAAATGATTTTTTGAAATTTTTTCAATGGACATAAAATATTTGAAAATTAAATTTTATGAAAATTTTTACTTTAATTCAATGTTTTTCTAAAGGATACTTTTTTCATGTTATATATAGAACATTTCAAGAAATTAAAAAAAGGAATATCTTATTTTTAATGTGTATGTGACAACGACTTTTCCTATCGTCATGGCGATTATTTTATTTCAAGATTACTTTGTAAGATTTAATGTTTTCTTAAATAAAAAGACCAATTTATCTTTTCAAGGTATTTTGGTATTTAAAATGGTTTTTTAATAGAAAATAGTATTTTGATATCAAAAAACGTTAATCATATGAGTTCAAAAGTATTTCTCAAAGGGTTTTCTGATGAAAAGTTTCATGCTTAAAATATTATATTCATGATACGGTCCTTAGAAAGTTTTTACTATGGTGTGCCCAGAGAGAACCGGGTGAGCCCGTTATAGATTATATGATGGGTGCTCCCACCAAAGCATTGGAAATAATTATGTTCCTCATAGTTCTTTATTGGAAGTTGGACATATGGTTATTCTAATTTATAAGGGTTCTATGAGGGTTCTATAAGGGTTATATGATATGATGTCCCAATGAACCTATATGGATTTTTTATTATTTATATTGAGTTTTCATAAAAATATTTTTTTTTCAAAAGGTAATACAAATAATCATTTAAAAAGAATGATAATACCATTTCTGGGTAAAAAGTTATGTTTTTAAGAAAAGGGTTTTTATTGGTTTTCATTTTTTCCATGGAACTAACGATTTTCTTCTTTTTTTATCCATTAATGATGTTTTTGTGAAAATACCACATTTTAAAAAAATCACGTGATTTAAGGATTCATAAGGGAAAGGAATAGGTAAAGTTGAAAGTTGTGAATATTTTTCAAGAAAATAAATAATATTTTGTTTTAATAGTTTTATATATTGGGGAAAATAGATACTAATCGGAAGTGTACACTTTATATTATATTTTGTTTATATATGAGTTATGACCTAATTTTCTAAAAATATAAAGATGAAAAGATCCTCAAATTTAATAGAATGGGTATTTGAATTAAAACTCAAGTTTATGTAATTTTTAAGTTTGGATGATTATACACTCAATTAAATATGGTATTTTAATTGTTAATTATATCCTTAAATTTAAAAATTATGTTTTCCCTTCTTATTTTTGGTAAAACCAATTTTTTATTAATCGATATATTCCATACAAAACTATCAGAAGACCCATTCTTTTCCAATGGGTATATTTGATCATTATGATAGATAACCATACCATCTTGTTATAACATGTGTGTTTATGGGAATTTTACAATGTTAAAGGTGGATATATAATTTTATAGAATTCCAATTAATTTGGTAAAGTGATATATCTCATGATATTAAGTTTGTTAAGTGTAAACATAATGATAACCATTTACACATTCTATATACTGGGATTTGTTCACACATGATTTGTGTAACCATATTGATAGAGTTGTTCACAATTTATGTACGGGATTTTTTCACATATGTCACGATATTTTATTATTATTCATATTCCAAATTCAAAAATTCTTGAAAATGAATCAATCCTAAAAATTATTATGATCCTATAATTATTATACTATGATAATGATAAGGCTCCCCTATGTACAATAATGAAAAATGTCTCGTATTCCTTCACCATTATTCATCCCATTACTTTCATTTCAGCTCACGGTTTTGTTGATGTAATCTATTAAACATTAATTTACAGGGTTATTCTTGATTTTATGAGGATAATTCCAAAGGATATAAATAATATTTATAATTTCCTATGTAAATTTTTTGTATGAGCCTATGTTTTACAAGACACTAAATCATTATTTTAAAGATATGTTATATATATCAGAAAAATGATGTAATAATCATGTATAAATTATAGGGGTCACTGTTATTGGTATTAAATAATGGATTAGTTAAATATTTGAGTTTAGTTAGTGAAATATAATATAGGTTAAAATTAGATATTCCATAATATAATAAATTAGAATGGATTTAAGCATCTGAATAAGTTATTAACCCTGATTTATTGGCTTATTTTTTCTTCTAACCATTTTTATTTTAGAAAAATAGCATGAACCGTGAGTAACCAATCCAACGACCAATGTGTTAGAAAATTCAATAATTGGTTGGATTAAATTCTAAATATAGCGGGAGGGAGAGTTAAAAACCTCATAGAAGTTTTTAAAAACTTCACCATGTCAATGAATAATAACCCAAACTATATGTAATTTACCCCTTCACACAAGAGTAATAAATTAATAATTGTATCCTCCATACACTAATGTCCCACACCATTTAGGGGATCTTCTAATCTAATTATTGAGGAATAATGGGATAAATCCATGGAAAATATATTTCCATGATTTATTATTCACAAAAATGATAAATTTACCTTAGTGACCTATATTTTTATATGAAAAGATGATAAATGATGGATATTGATAAAAAAATAAAAACAAAAAGGATAAAAGTGAATTAATAGAGTGTGGATACTTTAAGAAAATATTTTTTTAAATGTGAACATCCATTAAACTCATTACATAAATATTGATAAAGAATTTATAGAGAATAATAAAAATGAAAATGAATATATTTTAACTAATAAAGTGAGTTTAACAAGGCTTCAAGTGTATGCCTCTAGTTTTTTATCAAACATGATATAAAAATAAATAAATTCATTAGTTGTATAAGGACTCATATTTAAAATTAACTAGTAATATATATCTTTAGTAGTTGTGAAAGAGGGGATTGGTGTGATCTCAAAGTTGAGATAATGATTGTAGAATTTACCCATGGACATGGAGTTATGAAGTGAAGGATAAAGTTTCATACAGAAGGATCAAATGATAAATGACTCAAGAAGATACAGCAACCCATAGGTTAAATATGGGGAAATACTCACTATGGAAATTTTCCTCAAGGGAATAAGGAAATGCATAAATTTGGAAGATATGTGCATAAATATCAAGAATATTAAAGGAATACAAAGAAGTTATACTTTATAATAGAGGTAAGGATGATGCCATTCAATGCACCACCCAAATTACAATGCTTCAAATATATGTAACATGGATACTATGGATGTTAGTGCATAAAACCAAGGTCACTTAATTGATCAAAATGAAAACCAACTAAACTAATAGAGAAAGCGATGTATTACTCCATCCCAACCTCTTTGGGGAAGGAAAAAAGTATTATAAGGTTAAATTACTATTCACTAAATAATGGTTAATGTTTTATTAGATTTGGGTTCTATTCATTCCTTTATATGCTATGAATTTTATAGAACTACTGAATTAGCTCATTGATACCTTTGTGATGAAATATTTAAGAAAAAACAGATCGGGGAAATCATTTCAACAAAAGTGTTGGACTCTTCCCTATTAAGTGTATGTCAGATGATTATTCCAACCAATCTTATAATTATTTCATTCATAAAATTTTATTATATTTGATGTATATTTTTCCTCTCATTATATAGATATTACATCTATTTATTGGATAAGTAAATGTCATTTGATATTTCTAACCATCTTATACTATGATAAAAATATAAGGAAGAGTATTAATCTCATTAGAGAATCATTTAATGGTATTGGTTATGATATAGAATAAAGTATCATATCATGATCAAATTGTTGAGATAATAGAAAGTATCAACTCTAAAAAAAATCTTTTATTAGTAAATACACTATTGTATTCTTTAATTAGTTTGTTTTCATTCCCCTAGATTGTGATGTAGAGTTTAGAATACAATTCATACCACTTTGACACCTATATCAAACTCCCCGTATCTAATGGACATAATATAATTAGAGGTGAAAAAGAATAAACTATAAGAATATTTTTATAATGAGTTCATATTCTCTAAAACATCACAGTGGGGTGTACTGATGCTCTTTTCCAATAAAAAATATTGATAAATGTGGCTTTGAATTTATTATTGAGAGATCAATAGTATTGACATAATGAATAAGAATCCACCACTTGGGATTGGTAATTTGTTTTATTAAGTTTAAGGCGCTCAAAATATCTTATATATTTATCATGTATTTGGATATCATCAAATTAATTTGAATAGAAAATATTTTCAAATATATATTTATAAAGAAGATGTGGGAACAATGTGTTCAAAGTGATATGAATTGGGTTGGAAAACTCCACATCAATTATCTTGAATCGAAAAATAAATTCTCTATAAACTACCTCAGTATATTTTGGTTTGAATTTATTAATTATATTATCATATACTATATGAGTAAATAAGAACATGAGTATTATATAAGGATTTTACTAAATACTTTAAATAAGGAGAAGTTTAAATCCATTTTTTAGGTATTATGAATTTTGAATAAGGAAAGTAACATTTTTATGGAATGAAATCATATTTGAGAAAATTCCTTTGTATCCTTGAAATATAAATGAAATTGATGACTGGCCTTGACCAATATTTTCTACAAATATTTATATCTTTCTCAGATTATATGGGTACTATAAATGCTTTTCTAGAAATTTCTCATCATTATATAGCCTGGTAATTAAGATATAATAGATAAAGGTGTATTATTTGTGGATTAAATAATGTAAAAAGTTTAATAAGGATCTCAATAAGTGGATAATAACAACACTTATACTAACACTCAACTCAAGTAGATAAGGATTTGTTATGTACAATGATTCTTTAATTAAAGTATTGGATTGAGTACTCATGAAAAATGATAAATTGGTAGAAAATTCGTAAAGAAAATTAAGGATTCATGAGTAGTACTACCTGATTCATGATATTTAGTTACCAACTATTACCTACTCATTTAATATTTGGAGGTATCACATTTATGGTGAGTAGTGTGAAAATTATACTAATAATGTGAGTTTAAAGTACATATTCACCAAAAAATATATTAAAATGTGTTAATGAAAATGATTAAAGTTAATTAAACACTAGTGTTACTCAATAAACTACCATCTAATAATGTTGAATAAGGTATATGATTCTCTTAGTACAAAGTAAACTAGTACCATGTTCATAAAAAGGAATAAAAATGGTCATATCATCATTTATTTTAACAGGATGGGTCATGGTGTCCAAAAGGTAGGGAAGACCTCCTATCTTTAGAAAAAGATTTTATAACAATCTATCCATGAGAAGATCAATGGTAATAAATTAATTATCTAAATTTTCAAAATAATATAATAGAAACAATGTAATGGAATCTTCATGAACTCAATTCTATCAAATATGGATTCATTCAGTTCTGAAGAAGAGTATGTGTTCCATTATTGTTTGAGATAATTAAATACATTAGAGTATTAACATAACTCATGTTATAAATATATCCTTATTAAGGATATTTTAGAGTACACATTAATGTTATTTATATATCAGTATGTTAAGGGGAGTTTCAAAACACCAAGGTTATGATGCAACCACTACCCATACCAATGTGAAAATGAGAGAAAATTAGCAAGGAAGTTTTTTAGGGAAATTACAAATATGTTTAAAGGAAACAAAACTAAATAGGTTATGGTATATAGACTCAAAAATACTGCTCAATTCATCCATATTTGTATAGATAAATGACTTAACTAAATTACAAAGATATATGTAATCGAATTTTTTATGCTATATGGGGGCCACTATAGATTATATATGTTCTTGTTTAAAGGTTCATCTCTATGTTCTGAAGGTGTCTTATAAATTATATGAATACTAAGTTGAAACTCATTACATCCTGTCACACTTATACTTATGGTCAATCTAAAAGTACCATTTATAATCTTAAATATATTCTGATAGATTTCTTTCTAAAATTCAAAGTAGATTGGGATCAACATATTTTTTTGGATGATCTGTCATACAAAAATAGTTTCCACTAAAGTATTCAAATTGACCCATATAAATATCTATATGGGAAGAGATATAGAATATGAATCTATGGGGATAAAATTTAATAATAGATTCTAGGTTGAACTAAACTTGTTCATCAAATGTGAGAGAAATTTTGATCCATAAAACTATACATTAAAGCTACATATTGTCAAAATGATATCTATACTAATAATAATTAAAGAGAAAATGAGTTACATGTTTGAGAAATTTTGTTCCTTCAAATAAAATATTTGAATAATGTTATGTGGCTTAAAAAAACGGGGAAATATCAGGCATAGAATCATTTTCCCCTTTAATATCATTGATCACATATGAACATTGAAATATTGACTATAACTTACACTAAACATGGATCAAGTTCATGATGTGTCCCAAATAATTATCATATATACGTATATATTTGATCCCCTATATATACTGAATTTGGATGAGGTGTAAGTGGAGTATGAACACTCCTTTGAGGTGAAACTGGTGATGATCTTGGACTATGTAGATAATTTTCAATATAGAAAGATAAATAATCTTATCAAAGTTGTTGTTCAGAGTAGATTACTCAGGAGGGGGTGAATTGAGTATCTATAAAGATTTATATTTAAAAATTATTCTTAAAAAGTTTCCACAATAAATTTAAATACAGCCTAGTTAATCCAAGTAATATGGTTATGAAAGATTGACTATTTAAATACACTAGTGCAGAAAACATTTTTTACGCCGGTTATTTTTCATTATTTACGTCGGTTTTTAGGCGACGTTAATACGGACGATGTTATAAATAACGTTTTTTACGTCGGTTATTTAAAACCCGACGTAACATCCCTAACATCACGGTGTTTATCACGTCGGTTCATTAATAACCGACGTGAAAAATGATGGGGGATGGGGATTTATAACGGCGGTTATTATATAACCGCCGTGATAAACCGCGGGTGGGGGGGTTTAGCACGTCGGTTATATAATAACCGACGTGATAAATATGCGCGGGGGGGTTTATCACGTCGGTTATTTCTAAACCGACGTGATAAAATGCCTGGGATATCGTTTATCACGTCGGTTATGACATAACCGACGTGATTAACCCTTCCCCGGGCCTATTATCACGTCGGTTTCTTAAATAACCGACGTGATAAAAAGGCCTGGGAAACGTTTTAGCACGTCGGTTATCCAATAACCGACATGGTAAAGCGATTCCCAGGCCTTTCAGCACGTCGGTTATATTAAGAACCGACGTGATAAAAGGCCCGGGAATGGTTTATCACATCGGTTCTCGAAAAAACTGACGTGATAAACCCCTACCCATTTATTTACCACGTAGGTTATAAAATAACCGATGTGAAAGCGATATTTTTTTTTAAAAAATAATTGCACTGCTCTCACCAAAAATCAACCAGAAACCAAACAACAAAAATAACCATGCCAGCCCTCCCCCAAGCCCCAACTGAACCCCACCCTCATCTATACCCACCTAACAACCTGGCCAGCCCTCCCCCACCACATTGGAGCCCCACCACAACCCTTGGACACCCCCCCCCCACCCCTTGGACAGCCCCCCCACCCTCATTTACACCCCCATGACCCCTAGTACAGCCTCAAACACCCATTGGACACCCCTCCCATATCCCTTAGACACCCCCACCCCTTGGACACCCCCCCCCCCACCCCTTGGACAGCCCCCTCACCCTCATTTACACCCCCAAGACCCCTAGTACAGTCTCAAACACCCATTGGACACCCCCCACACCTTGCTAGCCCTCCCAGACCCCTTGGACACCCCCCCCCCCCCCTCGACCCCTGGACACCCCCCCGAGCCCTTGGACAGCCCCAAACACCCCTTGGACACCCCTCCCATATCCCTTGGACACCCCCCACCCCTTGGACACCCCCCACCCCTTGGACAGCCCCCCCACCCTCATTTACACCCAACTGGCCCCTTGGACAGAACTCCCAGACACCTTGGACACCACTCCCATATCCCTTGGACACCCCCCACCCCTTGGACACCCCCACCCCTTCGACAGCCCCCCCACCCTCATTTACACCCACAGAACACTAGGACAGCCCCAAACACCCCTTGGACACCCCTCCCATATCCCTTGGACACCCCCCCCCCACCCCTTGGACACCCCCCACCCCTTGGACAGCCCCCCCACCCCCTGGACACCCCCCCCCCCCCCCCCGACCCCTTGGAACCCCCCCCCCCCCCCCGACCCCTTGGAAACCCCCCCATCCCCTTGGACAGCCCCAAACACCCCTTGGACACCCCTCCTATATCCCTTGGACACCCCCCCCCCCACAACTTGGACACCCCCCCACCCCTTGGATAGCTCCCCCCCCCCCCACCCTCATTTACACCCAACCGACCCCTTGGAAAGCCCCAAACACACCTTGGACACCCCTCCCATATCCCTTGGACACCCCCCACCCCTTGGACACCCCCCCACCCTCATTTACACCCCCCCCCCCCCCCCGACCCCTAGGACAGCCCCAAACACACCTTGGACACCCCTCCCATATCCCTTGGACACCCCCCCACCCCTTGGACACCCCCCCACCCCTTGGACAGCCCCCCCCCCCCCCTGGACACCCCCCCGACCCCTTGGAAACCCCCCCCCCCCCCGACCCCTTAGAAACCCCCCCCCCCCATCCCCTTGGACAGCCCGAAACACCCCTCCTATATCCCTTGGACACCCCCCCCCCCACCACTTGGACACCCCCCACCCCTTGGACAGCCCCCCCACCCCCACCCTCATTTACACCCAACCGACCCCTTGGACAACCCCAAACACACCTTGGACACCCCTCCCATATCCCTTGGACACCCCCCACCCCTTGGACACCCCCCACCCTCATTTACACCCCCCCCCCCCCCCCCGACCCCTAGGACAGCCCCAAACACACCTTAGACACCCCTCCCATATCCCTTGGACACCCCCCAAACACCCACCCACCCCCTTGGAACCTCTCCCCCCATACCAAAATCCAGACCAGAAAAACCATCAACAGTAGACCAAAACAAGAAGTAGAGAAAAATTAAACATTCACTTATATAACATTCAAAACTTACACTGTCAACTTCAAAAAAAACTAAATCCAACCTAAACCACTACGAAATACACAATTACATTGACAATATTCAAAATTACATTTTACATTACAAACAACTAAAAGTCAATCAAACCTGTAAAATAATTTGACCACTCCACTTATAAGTGTTTGATATCTTCAGTAGTAAAGGGTTGAGGGTCATCAAAAAGCTACAAAGGAAAAGGATAGTAGTCAACGTGTATAATGAATAAATCAAAATTGAAATATTATGAGAAAGAGGAAATCTTACCAGGTCAAAACTCAGAACTGTCCCAGTTGTTATTATTTCATACATAAATCTTAACATGTAATATCCACATTCGATGATGCCTTGTTGCTCATGACATTTCTGTTTGAATGAGTGTAAATTCAATATATTATTTTTATGTAATAAATCAAAATGTACAAATTATAAATGGATATTTACCTTCGCATGTACATATTTGATCTTGAAATTCCTTTTCTTTGCGCTTTTTCGAAAGTGGACCCATGCCCTGTTAGAAAATAATACGAATGGGGTAAATTTAAAATTCATTATAATATATAAAACTATTGTGAAATTGAAACTTACGTTTCCAATATATTCTTAAAACTTTCTCGCACATCATCATGGAGAGAGCATATCCAATAAAGTGCTTTCTCCCTAGGGAAAAAACCCATAACATCCAATGATCCCTGATAAAAGGAAATTTAACGTTAGTGGTTTTTTATGTTAAAAGATAATTAACTCTTTGAGAGGGATGTGTTTCATACCTCTCACAAAAAGGCATCATCCAACACTGTGTGATTATATTCTTTTCAAATCTATCAGCAATATAAATCATTCTTTGTTCCTCATCCAATGCACATGCTTCAGGGGAAATCAATTGTGGGTCCACGAATCCATATACATCTGTCAGCTCATTCCTCTCACAAATTTTATACAGATACCTAATACAAAGCAGACATAAGTATACATTTTTAATAAATATAATGCAAGGAAAAGGTGTTAAGACTTACATGATAAAAATTTGCACCACGTTGATGCCCAAATTATCTCCAGTGACAAACTCCATTATATCAGTTTTCATAATCCCCGCACTTAGTTCACGTCCACAGACATGAGCTTCCATTGTAAAGTCATAATGATCCGCCAACAAATTTGAATATCTTGACAATTTGTCAAGACTGCTAGTATCTGCATCTGATGTCATAGCTATCTGTCTTTGTTGTTGTCTATACAGTATTTCTTTACCTTTGAAGTATTCCTGTAAAAATAAATTGAAAAATATATTAGTTTTCAAATGATAAAACATTAATAAAAATATAAAATAAAAGATATAACATCCATACCTCTATGTTAATGAGTCGAAGAAGTCTGGATGGCCAAAGTAAAAAATGGCCGATACTATGTCCAACTGTCTTCACCTCATCTGTAGGTAATGGTATCTGAGCTGATCTATCTATAATATCCTGTACAGTGACCCTCTGATTCTCTACCTCTAACTGTTGATGATGAACTGTATCTCCTATACAATATACCATCCCATATGCAACTATATGATGTTGAGGATCATCAACATACAACTCACAATAAGTAGGTAGCTGCGGCGGAGGAGGAGGATCAAAAATGGGGTCCGCAGGATGAGGTGGGAGAGTGGGAGCTACTGGGAGAGGTGGAGTGGGAGCTGCACCCTGAAATTGTCTTTGCAAGTCTGCAACCATAAACTGCACCGATTCTCTAATCTTGTCCTCCATTGTCGCATTAATATTATGGACTTCAGCCTCCAAGGATTCTATTTTTTTATAAACTCCCTCAACGTTAGAAGTTGAGGAACGTGGCAACACTTTTCTTACCGATACACCTACCAGATATCCTCTTACACGGCCAGGATGTTCGGGATTTCCCAATGCCACAGATAAAATATCTTCCCTCCCAGATGGTGTAAATGTCCCCTATGAACTCTGCTCCTCAAGAGAGTCCTGTAATAATTAATTGAACATTTCTATAATGATTGGAAATATATGACGAAAATAGTAAACTTAAATAAATAAAATAGATATCTTACAATCCTCTCAACTACGAGTCTCGATTCTTCCGAAAGATATTGTCCTTTTTTCCCTTCCGAGCTCTTTTCCATTTCTCATGTCTAGATGGAGGGGATGGAGGGGCCACCTCTCCAGAGCTTGAAGACTCAGCTCTTAGTTGTTGAAATTTTTCTTCCATCATTTGTTCTTCCAATAATGCATACCCTCCCTGAGATAAACTATGAGGGTATACATTTTTAGATTGGATCTCTTGATGATCTTTCCTTGTTTACTGTAAATTAAGAATAAGTAATCATTAACAAAACAATAATAAGATCATTTATATAAGAAAGCTTATAAAAGTTTACATTGCCCTTACCAAAAATGATTCTTTTCTTATACTTTCAAAAAATTGTCTCCATGTGTCTTCATCTATAAAAGGATATATACGACATGGATTCTCACGACTCCTATGACCATAAATGAAATCAAATGAGAGGGTTGATTTGAAATCCCTCCATCTCCTAGCAGCCAACGATAAGCATTTCTTCCTGACTCCTCTAGTGTCAGGAATATCAAATGTCATCTGATAAAAAAGAGGTTTAAAATATTATATATACTAGAAACATTTAAAGAACAGTAAAACAATAGCAAAAGATCTTACCAAAATGGTCTCCCACAGCTGAGAAATTATCGCCTTATCCACACTTCTCCAATCATCATAGAGAATGCTTACTTTGCTCTTAGCCTGAGTTGCTACAAAACCCTTAAAATCTTTAGCATTTGGACCTCTAGGAAGATCATCATCATCAAACTCCACGACTATCCTCTCCTCCTTCGTACGGGCAAGTGATAATTTTGGTAAACGTGTGCACCCACGCTTACCAACCTTTGAACTCTTTTTCGTAATAGGAGCATGTGAATGTTCCTCCCCAGATGTATGACCAATATGCTCATCTCCAGAATCATGTGGCTGATCAACTGATTGATCTGTAATTTTCCTTCAAATCAAAAAAACAAATATTAGTTCACAAATATACAAATTCAAATATTGTAATACTACTTAATCAGAAAATAGAAAATTGTACTAAATTACATAATAGTAAACATTGGTAATATGGTAAGCATGTTAAACAATGATAAACATGGTAAACACAGTCTGTTGTACCCCTCTCTCTTGGATTTTAATGATCACAATCACTCTTATTATGTTCTAACTTGTTTTCAAGTGTTTTTGTTGATAGGCAAAAGGTTGCCAAGGAGTTGGCCCAAGAAAGCTGAAAAGTGGACTCACTGAGTCCACCGGTCAGCCGGTGTGAGCTCACCGGCCAGCCGGAGGACCCAGGCAGTAGACTTGCCCACTGCCTGGTGTCACCGGCCGGCTGGTGGACCAGACAGAGCTTTTCTGTCTGGACCACCGGCCAACCGGTGATCCACCACCGGCCAGCCGGTGCGCCCAGGACTTCTCCTCTTTACGGTTTTTATTGTTTTATCATTTTGGTTTGATACATGTTTTAAAAAGTAAAAAATTTACAATATCTAACATTATATGAAAAAACTAAATGTAAACAAGAAATAAACATGTGTTACCTGTAATTTTAGGAATGTACAGTTGGATTGTTTTCCCAAATTCCTTCTTCGTGATCGTTCCTTATGGCACAAACCATGTCTTCAACATACTCATCATTATGTTCTGTTAATCTTTCCATGGACGTAGGGATCTCACATAAATCATCATCTTCATCAAATTCATCCTCACCAACATATTGTTTTTTCCCTTGTAAAACAACAGCCCACTACATATCTGATTGATCTACTACATAGAAAATTTGTTTGGCATGTGTTGCCATTATAAAAGAATCAGTTGTGTCTTCCAATCTATTCAGATTAACAAGTGTCATTCCAAATTCATCGTGTCTGACACTGTTGTTACCGATAAACCATTTACAGTTAAAAACATGAACTTTAATTTTAAAGTAATCATCCTCCCATATGTCTTCAATCACTCCATAATATGCACTTGATGCCGAAATTGGGTTTCTGTCCTTAGCACTCAGAAAATGCATTGCTTCTGCAAACACCAATACACCACTATTCTGAACTGCACTTCTGTTGTCATGAGCTTTCGTATGAAATGTATAGCCATTAATGTCATAAGGGGACCATGTTATCACATTTAAAGATGGACCACCCACTATCCATTTTAATGTCTCTGATACATCTGATCTACCAAGCAAGGTCTTTTTATACCATGGCAAAAAAGTTTTGTTGTGCTCATTCAAAATCCACATTTCTTTCTTCTTTGGATGACATTGTTCCAACTCATTAATATGCAATGTGATATACGGTTGAACATCAGCTATGTTATTCAAGATGTATGATTCTAACTTCTTCATCTGTTCAGCTGACAGTGATTTGACTTTCAAGCCACGAATCCCCTTTCCCTCATTATTAACCCGTTCATGGCGAGATGGAGGCAAACCTATGTGTTGCGTCGTAGCCAAGTAGATCGTACAAAACTCTGCTACCTCCTCAGAAATATACTTTTCAATAATGGAGACTTTAGGTCGATATGGATTTTTAACATATCCCTTTAATATTTTCATATACCTTTCAAAAGGATACATCCAACGAAGATATACAGGTCCACAAAGATTTATTTCTCGAACCAGATGAATCATTAAATGCACCATCATATCAAAAAAAGTTGGAGGAAAATACATTTCCAAATGACAAAGTATAAAAATTGCATCCTTTTCCAAAATGTTCAAAGCATTCACATCAATCGCCTTGTTACAAATTGAATTGAAAAAATAACACAACCTCATTATAGTCTTTCTGACATGGATGGGAAATATTCCACGCAGTGCAACTGGTAGAATTTGTTGCATCATGACGTGGCAATCATGTGATTTCATACCTATCAACTTCAAGTCTTTCAATGAGACAAAATTTTTTACATTTGAAGAATAACCTTGAGGCACTCTGATATCATGAAGACACTGACAGAAGCTACTTTTCTCCCTCTTCGATAATGTATGACAAGCCAGGGGAAGAAATGTTCGTCTTCCTTTAGGAGTGGGAGCTAACTCCAAACGTATTCCCATTGATAGTAGGTCTAACCTTGCATTCAACCCATCTTTTGTCTTTCCTTTAATATCTAGCAATGTTCCGATCAAAGAATCACAGATATTCTTCTCCACGTGCATGACATCAATATTATGTTTGACTTCATGATACCTCCAATATGGTAGCTCAAAAAATATTTACCTTTTCTTCCAAATATGTCTATCATTACCAGATTTCTATGTCTTTCCCAATGTCACATCAAGGTTTTTCACCCTCTCAAAATACAAATCTGGGGATAAAGGTTTTGGAGCAGTATCAAATTCTTCTGAGCCATTGAATGCCTTTTTTAGTCTTCTATAAGGGTAATCCATAGGCAAAAACTTTCGATGACCCATGTACATTGTTTTCCTCCCATGATTCAATTGACAATATGACGTCTGTTGTTCGCAAATTGGACATGCTTTATTCCCTTTAACACTGTATCCAGACAAATTTCCATATGCTGGGAAGTCATTTATAGTGAATAGAAGCACTGCATGCAGTTGAAAATATTCCATTTTATAAGAATCATACACCCTAATACCATCAGCCCATAACAGTTTCAAATCATCAATCAGCGGTGACAAGTATACATCAATATCATTGCCGGGTTGCTTTGGACCAGAGATCATGATACTCAACATGACATATTTGCGCTTCATACAAACTTCAGGAGAGAGGTTTTAAATTACCAATAAAACAGGCCATGAACTATGTGTGCTACTGAGGGTTCGGTATGGATTCATTCCATCTGTGCACAAGCCTAGTCTCAGATTTCTAATTTCATTTCCAAATGTAGGGTACTGGGCATCAATTTTCTTCCATTGTGGACTATCAGCTGGATGACGTATTTTTCCATCACATACCCGCTCATCAGCATGCCATCTTAACCTTTTTGAATCATGTGAATTAGCAAATAAACGTTGGAAACGAGGAATTATAGAAAGATACCAAAATACCTTTGAAGGGAGCTTTGTAATCTCTACATCAGCTTGTGATTTTTCTTTCACCTTATATCGTGATGTCCCAAATTTAGGACACTCTTTCAAAAATTCATATTCCTTCCTATATATAATGCAGTCATTCGGACAGGCATGTATTTTCCTTTATCCCAATCCCATTGGGCATAATATTTTTTTGGCCTTATAATGTGAATCTGGAAGATCGTTATCTTTTGGAAGAATGTCTTTCATCAATTGTAGCATCTCTGTAAAACTTCTGTCACTCCATCCATGTTTCGCCTTCAGGTTAATCAATCTTAACACCGCCGACAAAACCATAAAATCTGTACAACCAGGATATAATGGTTTTTCGGCATCACCATATAGACGTGCAACTGTCGGTTCTATCTCAATTTGTTCTGCTACAATATCGCGAATCATTTCTTCAATTCCATCGGAGTTACCATCTTACGATTCATTATCATCAGTGACATTCTGTCCAGTTTCTCCATGCCAAATCCAAGGGTTGTAACTCGGATTGAAACCATGACAAATCAGATGATCTTTTATCTCTCTACTTTTCAACTTCTTCATATTCAGACATTTCAGGCATGGACAGAAAAAAATGTCACTACTTGGAACATTTCGTTTAGCAAATTCCAAAAAGGCATCAACACCTTCCTCATATTCATTGCTCATTCGATGTGCCGTAATCCAACTTCGACTCATTATTACCTATAACAAATAGCAAAAATATATATATTTTTTAGATAAGACAAATATATGTTTATATGAAAAAAATCATAATTTGAATGTAAACAATTTTGAAATATAAAACAAATCGATGTGTATTTAAAAAAATATGCTTGAAAATTATTTTTTAAAAAAAATATAGTAAGATATAACACCCCCCCCCCCCTGGACACCCCCCGACCCCTCTGGACAGCCCCCCGCCCCTCCTGGACACCACCCCCACCCCCTACCCCCTTGGACACCCCCCTGGACATCCCCCAACCCTCTGGACAGCCCCCCCACCCACCCGGACAACCCCAAATACCCTCTGGAGAGGCCGCCACCCACTTGGACAGCCCCCCACACCCATCCACCCCCTTGGACACCCCCCTGGACACCCCACCGACCCCTCTGGACAGGCCGCCACCCCCTTGGACAACCCCCCACACCCACCCATCCCCTTGGACACCACCCTGGACACCCCCCGACCCCTCTGGACATCCCCTGACCCCTCTAGAAAGCACCCCCACCCCTCCTGGACACAACCCCCACCCCCGACCTGCTTGGACACCCCCATCCCTCTGGACAGCCCCCCCCCCCCCACCCCTCCTAAACACCACCCCCCACCCCCTACCCCCTTGGACACCCCCCTGGACACCCCCCAACACCCTTGGACAGCCCCCTACACCCACCCACCCCCTTGTAAACCCCCCTGGACACCCCCCGACCCCTCTGGACAGCCCCCCACCCCTCCTGGACACCAACCCCCACCCCCTACCCCCTTGGACACCCCCCTGGACATCCCCCAACCCTCTGGGCAGCCCCCCCACCCACCCGGACAACCCCAAATACCCTCTGGAGAGGCCGCCACCCACTTGGACAGCCCCCCACACCCATCCACCCCCTTGGACACCCCCCTGGACACCCCATCGACCCCTCTGGACAGGCCTCCACCCCCTTGGACAACCCCCCACACCCACCCATCCCCTTGGACACCACCCTGGACACCCCCCGACCCCTCTGGACAGCCCCCGACCCCTCTAGAAAGCACCCCCACCCCTCCTGGACACAACCCCCCACCCCCGACCTGCTTGGACACCCCCTGGACACCCCCCAACCCTCTGGACACCCCCCCCCCCCACCCCTCCTAAACACCACCCCCCACCCCCTACCCCCTTGGACACCCCCCTGGACACCCCCCAACACCCACCCACACCCTTGGACAGCCCCCCACACCCACCCACCCCTTGTAAACCCCCCCTGGACACCCCCCGACCCCTCTGGATAGCCCCTCGCCCCTCCTGGACACCACCCCCCACCCCCTACCCCCTTGGACACCCCCCTGGACATCCCCCAACCCTCTGGACAACCCCCCCACCCACCCGGACAACCCCAAATACCCTCTGCAGAGGCCTCCACCCACTTGGACAGCCCCCCACACCCATCCAACCCCTTGGACACCCCCCTGGACACCCCACCGACCCCTCTGGACAGGCCGCCACCCCCTTGGACAGTCCCCCACACCCACCCATCCCCTTGGACACCACCCTGGACACCCCCCGACCCCTCTGGACAGCCCCCGACCCCTCTAGAAAGCACCCCCACCCCTCCTGGACACAACCCCCCACCCCCGACCTGCTTGGACACCCCCCTGGACACCCCCCAACCCTCTGGACAGCCCCCCCCCCCCCCCACCCCTCCTAAACACCACCCCCCACCCCCTACCCCATTGGACACCCCCCTGGACACCCCCCAACACCCACCCACACCCTTGGACAGCCCCCCACACCCACCCACCCCCTTATAAACCTCCCTGGACACCCCCCGACCCCTCTGGACAGCCCCCCACCCCTCCTGGACACCACCCCCCACACCCTACCCCCTTGGACACCCCCCTGGACACCCCCCAACCCTCTTGATAGCCCTCCCACCCCCCTGGAATCACTGAAAATTTACCATAACAAGAAGTTGGGCCATTCAAAGAATGTTTTTAGGTGTGGAGGAAGAACTGAGTTTCAATAGATAGAGAAGGAACTCGACATTAGGTTGTCTATTCCAGGTGTGGATTTGAAGGAGTTAATGTTTGTTCAGTGACCCAAGAGATTGAATCAGAAATTCAGATGTTGTGCCATTTTCTCATGATGAGGATGAATAATTGGTGGGGTTTGACTTTTAAATGGAGAGCTTAGCAGACCATCATATTTTCTATAGATCAGTAAAGGATGTTAGCATCGAACATAAGGCTTAAGGGATGCTTTCAGATCCAAATATGTATGTTGATGGATGCAATGGATCTAGTAGAGGTTCTAGAAAGAATGGTGGTTTTATTTGTTTAGGATAAGTAGTGAAGAAAAAACTAGTTATTTTTTTACTTGCTGAAAAGAGGGTATCTAAAATTTTTAACATGCCGAGGGGAAATCTGGCGAGTCCTCCTCGTGAAACTTTGTTTGAAGGGGGTGAAAATGGTGATGTGATCCCAAATCCATGCACATATGCCATGGTTGTGTGTGAATAAAGTAGTAACAACTGTAAAAGGGCATCCCATCCAAATGGACACGCCCCAACCCTCTCGGGGATTTATAGAAAACGATGAAAAATTAGTGAAATCATAAAATTAGTCAATATTGCAAGTCGAACTAATAGATCTAGGGATGATAAATAAGATTATGGTGCCAAAACGAGTTAAAAGGGTTCGCAATCGAAGAATCTTAGCTAGTTTCAACAAAAAAATCACAACACATATATATATACTATCCGCGAAAAAAAACGAACGAGTGGGAGGATTACCTGAGTGTTGCGAGTTTAGATGATTGATCTGAGGAGATTAAATATGAGAAACGAAGATCGCAAAATGAATCTAAACCAACGAAATGGACGAGCCGATTCGGGTTTACGCGCGAGAGAGACGAGTCGCGACTGTCGAAGGTAAACTCGCGAATGACAATCCACGGGTCTGGGTAAATTTTTAAATGAGTTATCACGTCGGTTATTCAATAACCGACGTTATAATTTTTTTAAAAACATTTATAACATCGGTTATTCAATAACCGACGTAAAAACCTTCCTCCGGTTCTTTTTTTACGTCGGTTATTTTATAACCGACGTTATAAAGGGCTCAAAATCCGCGTTTTTTTACGTCGGTTATTCCATAACCGACGTCAAAAACATCTGCGGATTCTTTTTTTACGTCGGTTATTTTATAACTGACGTAAAAAGGCCTTCAAAAACCGTGTTTTTTACGTCGGTTATTGAATAACCGACGTAATAACTCGTACATATGTCGATTTGTTACGTCGGTTATTGAATAACCGACGTAACAAACACCCCCCGCTTCTGTTTTTTACGGCGGTTAATGTATAACCGACGTAAAAAACGAAGTCGCGCGATTAATAACGTCGGTTATAAAAATAACCGACGTTAAAGGTGTACTAAACACAGGTTTTTACGTCGGTTATTAAATAACTGACGTAAAAAACCTCGTTTTACATATTATGACGTCGGTTTTATATAACCGACGTAAAAAATGGTGACGTAAAAAGCGTTTTCTGCACTAGTGATAGCTTCTTAGAAGATTTGTTAATTCTCAGTAATCCTAATATCAGTTATCAATATTACTTTTGAAGCTATTCTAATAAGGAAAAACAATTATAAATTCTTTCCAAGATTAACTATCAAAGTAAATTTAGTGATTTCTGAATTGTACAGTAAAACAGAGTAAACTAAATTAAATAACACAGCGGATATAAAACAAGTGGTTCAGTCTCAAGTCGAGACCTAATCCACTCCACTTGGTGATCACCTGACACCAAGTATATTATATTAAAAAACTTGATCCAAACCCTGGATCAGGGTAAAAAATAGTACACAGGACTATCCAGGTCACACAACCTCTTCTGTATTCCTTCATGGGTATTAACTATCTGGTTACACAGGGACCTCTTCCACACTTAACTATGGGAATACACGAGTGTAAAAATATTTATGAGAAAGGATATCTTGTATCCTTTAGATTAATTCCAGAGATAGTGCATTTTTTTATACAGACACACACACACTCTCTTGAAAAGCTAAAAAAACAATACACAATAGAGCAAAGATGAGGAGATAAGGTTAGAAGTGCTTTGAGTGTTAGTCTATGGAGCTTTGGACTTCTAGGATAAAGCAGATGCAGGAATAGATCCCTCTTGCAGAAAACAAAGTATCGCAAGTCAACTAGATCTAGCTCATGTTATTCTTGGAGTTGATAGTGTGAAAAATGTTTTCGACTCTAGCATTCGAGTATGCTTCATATTTTATTTGGAAGGGTTGAGTTTCATGTGTCGGTTCTTCTTTCAAAAATTTGTGTGCTTCTTCATTATCGTACACACACTTGTTTCTCTATCATCTATACTTAGTTTTTGTTCACGCTATTATTTTTAGTCTTGTATTGCATGTGTTGGAGCATACAAGACGCATGTATTCTACACCTCATACCTCGTACTGTCAGGTGACATGTCTAAAAAGAAACATTAATTATGTCAGTGTATTTAAAATCTTTAAATATGACCGTTAGAGATTAAATTGAAAAACAACAAAACAGATTAAGAACGATGTCACAGTCTGTCTGGAAATGGTGTCTCCATGAAACAGTGTCTCCATGAAATGGTGACTTCTTGAAACGGTGTCTCCTTGAAATGGTGTCTCCTTGAAACGGTGTCTCTTAGAAACAGTGTCTGGTCACAGTGTCTAGATGGTCACGGTGTCTAGTCATGGTGTCCAGATGGTCATCGTGTCTGGATGGTCACGGTGTCTGGTGACAGTGTCTGGATGGTCACAGTGTCTGGATGGTCACTATGTCTAGATGGTCACTTTGTCTATATGGTCACAGTGTCTGGTCACAATATTTGGGTCCTTTTCTAGAAAAACATAACTGGTGGCAGACTCACGGTTTCTCAGACTTAGCCAAATATATGTACAAAGACTTGAACAGTGATACTCATAGAATGGATTAGACTTAATCATTTATCAAGTAAATCCATTATAACAAAAACTCAAAATAGTTTACAATTATTAAACATATAACTCAAGGTCTTGGATGGATTTATTTAAAGCATAAAGAAACTAATCATTTGTACCCATGATTTTAGATAGATTAAATAGGATTAACAATCTTTAAAAAATGTATAGGATTTGTGACCATTAAAACATGATTAAATCAAGAGGAGTCTAAATATCTCCCCCTTTTTATGATAAAAAATAATTTGTGTGAGTTCATAATTAATGTGCCTCTTTTTTTGTGTGCATATAGAATACATATTTCTCCCCCTTTGGGATTATCAGAAAGAGTAAAGAAGTAAAGAAGAGTATAGATAAGAAGAGTTCATAATGCTTTAGATAAAAAAAGTTTCATTACAAATAGTAAGCAGCAAGAATATAGAAATCATCCCTATCAAAATATAGTAGTCACTTTTCTTTAGTACTAGCTTGTCTACTTTTTTCCCTTGGTAGCAGCATCAGAAGAGGAAGCCTTAGGAGCAGAGTTGGAAGTGGAAAAAGGGAGTGAACCAGTTGACAGAGAAGTTAAAGTGAGGCCTTCAAAAACATAAGGTCCAAGGTAGGTGTACTAGAAGGCCAAAGCAACTGTTGATCAAGGATAACATGTTAGATCTAAATCAGAGCCTAAGAGACAGACATAAATGTTGATACAAGGGAATGAGATGAGAATGTAGGCAAACCAAATCTCAGGGGCGCAACTACAGGATCCATAATAGCAATACACTGTACATGAAGATAAGGCCTCAAAATCTTGATGAAGTCGGCAATAATCTTTCCACCATACTGCATGGATTTCTCAAAGTCATCCTTATTCTCTATAAACTTATCCAACAAAGGAGTGAAATATTTTAGCTTTTTGAGTTGAGTTTTGAAATCATGAGTGATAGGAGAGATTCTCATATTCTCTAAAAGGTACTTAAAGTGGTCTGTCATGTAAAGCTTCAAGAAGATCCTATTGAATTAGAATTACACCTTCTTAGTAATCTCTTCCTAGGAATCATTTTCTATTTTGGAATAAATTATCACCAAATCAAGAACTCTATCACTATTCTTGACAACTTCAGATATAGACTCTTTATCAAATCCACTGAGCACAAACTGAAGTTCCTCCTTAACAACTTTTCTGAGCAGATCACTATTCAAATAGGGTTGAGAGGATTTTTTAGAGGCACAAGAAACAGCATCAGCCGAATTAAGGGACATTAGTTGATTTAGAACTTTCTGGAAACATCCCTTATACTCATCAGTCTACTTGTTAAGACCAATAAAAATATCACACATTTCTTGAACAATTTTATTGTTTCTTTCAGCTACCTTGTTAGCCAAGGAGTTTATATTATGCTGAATCAGGGAGGAAACTTCATGTGTAATCTGACTAACAACATCCTCAATAGGATGAGAAATAGGTTCTAGTCTTGAGTTCATCACTCTCTACATTTCTTCAACCATGCCTCTAAGTGACTTTACTTCATCACTAAGTTGTTTGTTCTCAACTATGACTTCTTGAATCTCATGAAGCATCTTGGGATGGATTTTCCATATTATCTTTTCCAATAATAGGGCAGTACCTCTTTCACTTAAATTGTTTACAGGATCCAGTTGGGTATTCATGAGTTTTTCAACTCCAACCAATAGGGTAGCTTCAAATGCTTTCAAATCATCTTTATGCACCAAGTTTGAAGGTTCTTGTGAAGGCTCAGAAATAGAAGCTGAGAAAAGCTCAGGTTTCCTTGTAGCTATAACATCAAGATCTTATACTAGTTTTAATCGAAACACAGTAGACAGATCAATACCTTCAACTGTGGATTCCTGGTTGTCATTCACATCAAAATAACTAGGGAATTTGTACCATGTATCTATAGATTTTGAATCAACTGGATCAAGAACTTCAACACGTTCCAGACTGGGGGATGCTCCCCCTAAATAGGTGAATTTTTATTAAGACTGAGAGATTTAGATCCTTGATCTATTTCCAATATTTCATCCATAATGGCGTCACCCATTTCCTTTCTATCCAACTAAAATGATTGATCCATTCTCTATTCATAAGATGTAATAATTTCAGGAACAGCTTGTTCCTCTGGGTGTTCCTCAAGAGCAGCTTCTTCCACAAGAGAAAGATATTCTTTTATATGTTCTCTTACAATATCCTTTCCATTTACCTTAGAAATAGATTCTTCTTCCGCAGTCGGTTGTTCTTCCAAATCAGCAACTTCTTTAGGAATAGGAATTTCCTTTTCAATTAAGTCTTGGAGAACAGGTTCATTGTCTTTCTCATCCAAAACAATTTCCCATGTAGGTACAATAGCCTCTTCTTCTTCCTCCTCATCAGAATACTCAACAATATCATCTGGATCCATACTAGGATAAAAAATTTCCTTAGGTCTTGAAGAGTGTTCCACCATATTAAAGTTTTCATAAACTTTCTCATTTTCTTCCACCCATTCTTTTCCCCATGGATTCCAACTGATTTTCATTCCCTTTACTATAAATCTTGAGAGACAAAAGTCATAGTACTTAATAACTTCTTCATCTTGTCCAACCAACACTTTGGCATAAATCATAACTGAGATAATACTTGAATAGAACGGGGAGGTTGACTTAGAGGTTGTTTTGATCAACTCACACATATGGAGTATAACATATTTGTATAGGTTGATCTTATTTCCATTTTTCAAAAGATGTATCAAAAATACATCCTGATATGTGATTATATAAAATTAACCTATTATGGGGTTAATTAAATTCTAAACAAATTTAAATATAATCCTAGTTTCATGATCTAGCTGGGCAGCTATGGCGCTTCGCTTTGTTTCATTTCCCGTTAAGCTTCCCAATGCTTCTTCCAAAACAAAGAACTCGCTTGGAGGTGGAAGACCTATATGGTATTCCTCAAAAATACCCTCATAAGATATCCTAAGGCATGAAACCCATAACCTCAAACAAAACATGCATCTCTAGCCATTTATCCAACTTCTCACAGTAAATTCATTTACTATATCAAAAGAGAATTGAACATACTGATAAAATTGTGAAACTAGATTCAGGTAAATCAGCATATCCTCCTTTGTGAACCAATCTATCCATACTTGATCTCTAATTACTTATAATACTAGACACTTAATTGACAGCAGCCACTCAGGGAATATTTCCTTTTCAGGGATGACTACTCTATTCACCAGGTTCGGATTCAAAGGACCTTCAGGTGTTAACTTTGGTGTTGTTTTCAATTTCTTCTTTGAACTGTGCTTCTCAGGAGTTGACGACGACAGGGGTTTTATCCTGGTCATTCAATAAAGGTTATAGAGAGAGGGGGGGAACTGAAGGGTTGATAGAGGTCTTATAGTTTGAGAGAAGAGAGCTCGAGTGAAGAAAGGAGTGAAACTTCTTTTATTTTATCATTTAGGGATATCAAGCATCACAGGATAAAAAAAACCGGAAAGTAAAAGGGTATAATAATTAATTACCACGATATGGGTTATAATATATAAATAAAACAATAAAGCATCTTTATGGTGAGACCATAATAAACTTTCATGGTGAGACCATAACAGGATTTCACGGTGTGATCATAACTGGATTTCATGGTAAGACCATAACTCACTTTCACAGTAAGACCGTAACTGTGTGATTTCTAAACTATGCGACCATATTGTTTGATATAGTAAGTTCTAAACAGTAATAGTGAGACTGTATGTAGAGACTCAAAGCTTGATTTACATGGACATTGCATTGCTTTAGCGAAATACTTAATACATAACAAAAACAGACACATAAGGATCATAATAGTTTAGTGTCTTTGGAAACTCAGAATATAATCTTCTAATCGTGGTGAAATATCTTCAACATCTCCCATAAGATCTTCCCCTTTTTGTTTTCTTACCTAAAACCTTTCATTATATCCTGGGGAAAAGAAAACATATAAATGGTGAACTCAAATGCTCAGTAAGGGTAAGCATGGATAAAATAAAACAAATCATATACATTTCAACTTCAAAACATGAACATAATATTTAAACTTCAGAATCTTGAGCAATGACATAAATCATGGAAGTATGTAAGGCATAGATTATAAAGAAACATTAATCATGATAAAATAGCATGGGAATTTAACATGTAATTGTGGAAAACCATTAAGCACATGATATGATTTCCATAGTAACCAAGGCATTGCTGCCAAGACCATCTTAAAGTACCTTTCTGAATCGAGTTCACTCCTCGTTCCAGTCCTGTATTACTGAACTGATTTAACTTTCCATTCCAGCCATGTCTATCTCATGAGATATAAATCTTTACCCAATTAATTGGATGGAGATATAGGTCCCACCCATCTTATAATGATACCATTCTTATGTGTGCCACAAAATCATAAACCATACATCATAGCATAACCCATGTAATAAAAATGGGAATCTTAAACATCGTGACATCATAAAACAATTCATATAAGATAAAGGAATTCATAAAAAAAATTCCATCACAACATAGTCAAATAAATGTAATAATAGGGATAGAAACAGAACCCTATATTATCATAGATGGAAAATAATTTTGATAAAACACTTGAACTCCATTCTTGGGGAAAATATCATTTCTACTTCAAAAACATTTTTTTCCTTTCTTAACATGTCATACAATTTTAAACTAAAAGAAGTTGATTAAAAATAAACTTGAAAACTTGTAAAGGAAGATTCTTGTAAATAATGTTTTAAAAATATATTCATGTCTTATAAGTTAAAAATAACATTCTTCTCATACTTTTGTCAGAAAAGTCAAAAAGTGCCTCGTACGAAAAATGACAAAATATTCCTTTCATATCTTTTACTAAAAACTCACAGAAGGGTAAAATTGGATTTAAAAAATTGTAGGTGGATGGAAATAATATTACATATTGAAGAAACATTGATGTGTATGATAAATATTCCCCAGTAAATTTTGAAGTTTAAACAATCTCGGATAAAAATTGCGATTGTGAGATTGTCCATTACCTTAGGTTCGATATGCTTTGTATGTATCCGAACCTCCTATATAATTATTTAAATAATGTCATTGAATTATTACAGAATCATATTCCTTCTTATGATATCATATATGTTTCACTTATGACTTTATATTACCCATTCTTTTGTAAATTCCATGTTAAAGCAGCGTTTTGGGTAAAATCATTTCATTTATCGTATGTGTTTCGACTTTTCGTTCTTGGTATTATTACTTATATCCTGATTTACATAATTCTAGAATTTAAAACATGATTTATCTATAATATATATTCATCATATACATATATATATTATAGATCGATAAAAGGAATGAAATACACCGTTCAGGGAGACGGTAGGCCGTACGTACGCATGAACGCTGTTTTAGTTTCCTTATTGAATTGAATGAAACTAAATAGATGACATACATATGTATATACATAAATCCAGTAGCATTATTATTTCATATATTTAATTATTATTATATAAACTTTTTGATCATTCATGTATGGTTAACATGGAGAATGAATCTCATCGCGTCGTGGAGACGGTAGTCCGTACGTACGCATGAGCGATGATATCATTCCCATAATTATTGAATAGAATTGTAGTGGATGGTATAATATATAATAATAAGTATGATGTTACAATAACCATATATAGTTATTCTTTACACCATTATACCCATCCATGTAAGGTGTTGGTGGAAAAACAGATTTCACCACAGCGTGGAGACGGTATTCCGTACGTACGCACGTGTGGTGATTTCTTTTTCCGTAGGATGGATAAATGGTGAAATATGGTTGTTTCATACTTATAATAACATATCAGTATATTAGTTATACTGATGTTATTACTTCATAATGAAACAACTAAATAAGAATAAGTGGAAGAAAAAATAGAGTTGAAAGAATCGGTAACAGATATTACCTCTTCTTTGAAGCGCCTCTTTGAGTCCTCCTCTTAGGGCACTAAAATTGGTCTTTGAAAAATACCAGAACCTCTAGTATGTTTCTATGGAAGTGGAGAAGAGAATTGGTCAGGGTTTGGCCGATCTTGAAGGCTCAAGGTGGTGTGAGGAAGAGAGGGAGGAGGTGCCTTTTTATAAGGGAGGAGAGGGGCACCTTTGGAAAAACAAAAAATATTATTTTATTATAAAGTCATATTCGGTTTTTAATAGCTCCAAATTTATTTATTTTTAAGATAAGGTGGGGATGGGTCTAAATCCTCTCATCAAATAGAATTTAGACAAGTTTAGGTCATTATACTAACCTTATCTTTTAGTTTTAACTCTTAGTTAATTAGATTGACATTTACCATGTCACTTTGTGTTTTTATATTATATAGTTAATAAACATACAATATACATCCAAGATACCCCCAAGTGGTCCATTAATGATACACCTATCATGATATAAGTATATTTGACAAACCGTAGATTTTTAGTAACATAATAACAATTAATAATATAATATTTGTTTTAAAAACTATTTTATGTCAATTTTGACACTATTTGGTAATTGATTTTTTTGAAAATCATAACAGAATGATTAGTTAGCAAAAAGTTAATTAAATAAATACTAACATGTCATATTAACATAGAAAATTATTTTAATTCATAAAAAGTCTCAAATTACATTTATTTGGGTATTTATAACATCAATTATGTCAATATTTCATTAATAAGATAATTATTTCATCATCATTGTGTCATAAATAAATTAAATTATTTAATGTCTAAAATTTACAAATAAAATACCATTATGTAGGAAATTATTTTATCTTTCTAATGAATATTTATAGTCGAATTTATCTTATGTATAACCCTTTATTAAAAATTATTTACTTATTAAACTTTGATTTTAACTATTTTAACTCTTCTTTAAATAAATTAATAATAAATGTCCTAATCTAATCCAAGTGGGCCTAAATGGTCATATTATATTCCTAAGGTTGTTTTTGGTAGAATTAAACTTATCCAATATAATTAGGATATGTGTTAGGGTAATAATAATATCATTTTTACCCTTAATTATCCTATTTACTTTTAACCGTGGTAAATAAAAATAAAAAAGTAACTATTCAACAAAAATTATTTTCCACTCATTGAACCAAATTTTAGTCCTTGATATTAACCGTGTCTCTCTGATTTTTTAAATTCAATTCACAGAAGTGGTAAAATTTAATTTAAATTAAAAAAAGCCAATTTTTTAACTACCACTAAGTGGTTTCACTATTCATCGAAAATTGAAGTTTTTCTGAAAAATACCAAACATTCAGCCTAAGAATTATTTGATATTCCAAATTAAAAATTTATGTCTATTTTTCCAAATTCATAACATATAAGTGGAATTAATTAATTTTAAATTTAATTCCCGTTATCAAAACAAATAGCGTGTTTTTAAGAAACAAAAACAATCAAAAGATTGATACTTGTTTATATCCAATTTCAAAGTGAAATTAATTCCAATGAACAACATTGTATTAAATGGTAAAAATATATTCTAATTACACTTTAAACCCAATTAAAAATATAATATAACCATATAAATTATTGTGATGAAAATAGTTGTTTTTAATTAAAATATAGCGTGTTTTTACTATTCATTAAAATTATAAAGTTATCAGAATAATATGAAAAATTTATCTGAAGTAAATTTTTATATCCTGATTCCAAATAATAATTTTATTCTGTCAAATTGAACTTATAGACAAGTCAAAAACAATATTTAAAGTGGGTGCGCCATTAAAAGGTGTCAAAACTACATTTTTTGAAAATTACCTATTTTACTCGAAAAATTGATTTTGTTCTCATAACATGTTCTAGAAAATGTGTCAGATGAATAATAATGTTATAAAATTCAAAATTTAGTTGATGCTATTCATAACGGGTAGTTCATATAACATATCGTTGTTTAGCGAAACTCAGCATTGCGTACAACACATGCTATCGTGGAAGGTCGTGATTGTGTGTAATGCAAGACAAGTCAGGGATGCATGTTGTGAAAGCTACTTTTGGTGTAGCGTATAACATAAGACATGAATGAAATTAAAAAGAATATTTTTCATAAAATCTCGGGGTGTTACACTATAAACATGAAGCTGCAAGCAGTGAAACAATACACTTACTACTTAAGATTTATCATTCCCAATTCATGTATGATGTAATATATTCTTTCCGAATTTAATGGTTTGGTGAATATATTAGTGATCTGATATTCAGTTCCAATGAATTACAATGTGATGTTACCTTTTTGATAATGATCCCTCAAAAATTGATGTCTTGCATCAATATCTTTTTTCCTGGAGTGTGAAACAATATTTTTTGAGATGTTAATAGCACTTGTATTGTCACAATTTATAGGTATGTGCCCAAATTGATATCCATAATCTATTAATGTGTGTTTCATCCACAAAATTTATGCACAACAACTACCACTATCTATATATTCAGCTTCTACTATAGATAGTGCAAAGGACTTTTGTTTCTTACTACACCATGATACTAGTGACTTGCCTATAAAATTACATATTCTAGGGGTTCTTTTTCTATCTAACTTACAACCACCAAAGTCAGCATCAAAATAACTCACTAACTCAAATTATTATCATACAGGATAGAACAATCCTAGATTGGGTATATTCTTGAGGTATTTGAAGATTATTTTAACAGCATTAAAATAAGATTCCTTAATTTTTTCTTGAAAATGAGAACACATACATACACAAAACCTAATGTCAAGTTGGCTATAAATTAGGTAGAGCACACTTCCAATAATTCCTCTGTAAGTGGTTTCATCAATAGATTTTACATCTTCATCAAGATCCAACTTACAACTAATACTCATTGGAGTGTCACTAATTTTAGTTCTATCCAAACCAAAACTTTTTAGAAGTTCTTGAGTATATTTTCTTTGGTTTAAAATAATGCCATCATTATTAGGAAATATTTCAAATCCAAGAAAAAATTTTAGTTCACCCATTAAACTCATTTCAAATTTGTTTTATATCATTTCAGAAAATTAAATACATAAAAAATTTATTGAAGATCCAAAGACAATGTCATCTACATAGATTTAAACTTCTAAAACATCATTATAAATTCATTTTATAAAAAGGTTAGGATCAACTATTCCATTTGTAAAACCCTTGGAAATAAGAAAAGTACTTAATATATCATACCATGCTCTTGGAGATTGTTTTAAATCGTATAAACCTTTTGATAATTTAAAAATGTGATTTGGAAAATGAGGATTTGTAAAACTAGGGGTTTTCTCAACAAATACATCCTCATCTATATACCCATTTATAAATTCACTTTTAATATCCATTTGATATTGTTTGAAATTCAGATGTGCAGTATAAGAAAGCATAATTCTGATGGCTTCAAGTCTAGCTACTAGTGCAAAGGTTTCTTCCGAGTCAATTCCTTCTTCTTGACTATATCCTTGTGCAACCAATCTAGCCTTGTTTATAACTATGTTACCAGCTTCATCAACTTTATTTATAAACACCAATTAAGTTCCTATGGTAAAAGTGTCTTTGGGTCTATCAACAAGTTCCCAAACTTTGCTCCATTCAAACTAATAAAGTTTTTCTTGCATAGCCATCACTAAAAATTCATCAGTTATGGCATCATTAATGTTTTTTGGTTCAAGTTTTGACAAGAATACTTGATGTTAAACCTAATTTCTAAGAGAATCTCTAGTTTTATTTCCTTTATATAAGTCTCCCACAACAACATCTAGTGGATGGTTCTTAAGAGTTATAAAAGCTCTAGAAAAAGACAGACTAGTGATTGTAGGTTCTTCGACAGGGTTAGGTTCATTGTGACATGAATATAAAGAATTTCTAGAACTATAAGTTTTTACAAATTCCATCACAGGATGGTTAGAGGATTTTTAATTAATGTCGAGATTTGAAACATCACCCTCCAGGTTCTCTAGAGTGTTCTAAGGATCATGTGGATTTGTTTCATCAAATTTTACATGGACATATTCTTTCACACATTTAGTTCTTTTGTTAAAAACCCTATAGGATTTACTAGAGATTGAATATCCTAAAAATATTCCTTTATCACTCTTGGATTAAATTTTTTAAGATTTTCCTTAGTATTAAGGATATAGACATTGAAACCAAAAACTTTGAAGTAACTTACTTTGGTTTTTCTATTATTCTAAAACTCGTATGGAGTTATTTTAAGAATAGGTCTAATGAACACTCTATTGATAATATATCATTATATATTTATAGCTTCAGTCGAAAAATATATAGGTAATTCATATTCACTAAGCATGGTTCTAGCAATCTCTTGCAAGGTTCTATTTCTTCATTACATAACTCCATTATGTTGAGGTGTTCTAGGAGCATATAAATTTTTAATATATCCATTTTTTGAGAAAAAGGATTCAACATCTTGGTTTTCATACTCATATCCATGATCACTTCTTAAAGATTTAATTCTAAGTCCACTAATATTTTCTATATTTTTGGCATATTTGGTAAAATGAGAGCAGGATTCACTTTGGTGAGCCAAAAATAAGTCCAAGTATATCTAGAAAAGTCATCTAAAAGAACATAAACATAGTTCTTTCCATTTAAACTATAAAATCTAGATGGTCCAAAAAAGTCCATGTGAACCAATTAGAGAGGTTGAGAAGTTGACACTTATTTTTTTTTGTTTGAAGGAAAATTTTTGTTCCTTTCCCTTTTGATACGGATTACACACTTTATCATTTGGAAACTCAAGTTTGGGTGGGTCTTTGACTAAAATTTTTCTAGTTAAATTTCTAAGGGATTGAATATTATAGTTTCCTAGACTCTTATGCCAAATCCAAGACTCTTTGTGAAATACACTTAAACCTGAAGCATTTTGAGAGTCTAAAGAATCTAAGTTAACAGAATATAATTTTTCATTTCTTAATGCAAAAAACACTAATTGATTTTTAGAATTAAAAACATTGCAAGAATCATCTTCAAATTTAACATGAAATCCATCATCACATAGTTGTGAAATACTAAGCATATTATTTTTCAATCCATTAACAAAAAGTACTTTGGAAATCAAAACTGAGTTAGAGTTACCAATTTTTCCAAGGCCAATACTATTTTCTTTTGAATTTTCACTAAAGGTGACATGTACTCCATCAATTTATGTTAAAATCTTGAAGCATGAATAGTCTCCTATCATGTGTCTTGAACACCCACTATCCAAGAACCATAATCTTTTACAGGATCCCTTTAATCATCTTTCCTACAAAATAGTCAAATAAAAACAGATTTTGGTACCCATACCTATTTGGGTCTAGTAATATTAATGACTAGTGCTTTAGAACCCCATATCTACCTCATAGGTTCCATATAAGCATTCTGTAAAGTACATGAAAAATAAACTCTATTTGGTCCAGAAAAGTTTGAAACAGTTGAGATTGTAAAATAACATTAACTATATTAATGTTTTCCATAACTAGGAGTAAAGCTATATGTCTTGTACATAGAAACAAAATTAGTTCTTCCAAAAAAAAATTACCAGGTTGATAGGCAATGGGAGTGGTATATTTTGGAGCAACTTGTTTACCTAGGATTTGTACCAAGGTATCTTTAAAAATTTTAAACCTTTCAGGATCCTTTTTCAATTTCTCATTAGATAGTTTTAGTTCATTGTTTTCTTTGAGTAATTGATCATTTTTCTATTATTCTATAGTAAGTTCATATTTAATAGTTGAGGTAAGAGCATGTTGTTTCTTTAAAGATTTGTATTTATCTTTCAGTTCATTACATGTCTCTTCAATCATATTACAGTATTAAAAACTTTCTTCCTTAGACATATTTTCAGAGTCACTCTTATCTCTAGAATAATAGGAATTGTGTACAAAAGTTTCTAGTGTTACCTCAGATGTGTTTATCATAAAACACATATTGGATTTGTTAGCCTATTTATCATTTGAAAATTCTAAGTCACTTGAACTCTCCTCAGAAGCACTCCATGTTGATTTCATTTCCTTCTTATACTTTCTATCTTTGTCCTCATATTTTTTTTACTTGATCTTGGGATAGTCTGCCTTTATATGTCCCTTTCATTTACACTCATAGAAGACTACCTCATCAGACTTGTCACTTCTTTTACAATCTTTCTTCCAGCTTCCCTTTTGATCATATCTTCCCTTGAAGTAAGGATTTATATGAAATTTCTTCTTTTTTGTAAAATCTCCTAAACCTTTGGGATAATTGAGACATCTCCTCATCACGGTTAGGTGATGATTGTTCACTGCTGGAACTTTCTATAGAGACTTCCAATTTTCCTTTGTCCTTGTGTTTAAAGGTGGTGGTCTTGAATGCAGCTAATTTTCTTTTGGGTTCATCCTCCTATTCCTTGTTTACTTTCAACTTCTCTTCATATATCATCAGTTTTCCAGTGATTTATTTTACAATTAACTTGATGATTTCACATGATTCTCTAATAGAGATAGAGGTTCCTCTCCATCTGTCAGGTAGGCATATGAGAATCCTCATGATCTGTTATTTGGAATTAACTTCTCTTACAAGAGAAACCATTGTGTTGATGATTTTTTTGAACCAGAGATACATGTTAGAAATAGGATCATCTGGTTTCATTTTAAAGTTGTCATATTTAATACTATAAGTATTAATTCTCATTTCTTTCACAGTAGAAGTTTCTTCATTTAAAACAAAAAAATTATCCCAAATTTTATGGGTAGTTTTTCATGCAGAAATTTTGTTAAATTCCTCATATTATAAAGGGAAATATAAAGTATTTAGGGATTTTCAATTCTTATTGTAGTCAGTCTTGGTGGTTTCATCCCAAGTGATTCTATCAGTAACGAAAATATTATACTCATCTATAATTGAATACCAGATTTCAAAACTCATAATTTCTAAATACATTTTCATTTTAATTTTCCATTGGGCATAATTGGTCCAATTAAATAATGGTGGTTTGTTTGTGTAAACACCTTCCAATCTATTATCCAGGATAAAGAATTATTTTTAAATAGCTGGAAATTTAGAATTAACAAAAATTTACAATTCTTTAAAGTACAACTAAAATCACAATTGAATAGGGTCAAAAACAGAGTCTTAACAGAAATAACAAGCAACACTTTGATATCAAATGTTGGTCAGAGTAGAGTACTCAAGAGGGGGGTGAATTGAGTATCTATAAAAATTTCTATTTAAAAAGTATTCTTAAAAAGGTTCCCCAATAAATATAAATACAACCTAGTTAATCAAAGTAATATGGTTATAAAAGTTTGACTATTTAAATAACTTCTTAGAAGATTGATTAATTCTCAGTAACCCTAATATTAGTTATCAATATAACTTTTGAAGCTATTATAATAAGTAAAAACAACTATAACTTCTTTCCAAGATTAAATATCATGGTAAATTTAGTGATTTCTGAATTATAAAGTAAAACATAGAAAACTAAATTTAACAACACAACGAATATAAAAAAAGTGGTTCAGTCTCAAGCTGACACCTAATCCACTCCACTTGGTGATCACCTTCCACCAAGTAGTTTATATTAATAAACTTGATCCAGACCCTAGATCGAGGTAAAAAATAGTACACAAGACTATTCAGGTCACATGACCTCTTCCACAGTTCTTCATGTGTATAAACTGTCAAGTTATACAGGGACCTCTTCCACACTTATCTGGGGGAATACACAAGTGAAACAAGATGTATGAGAAATGATATTTTGTATCCTTTAGATTAATACAAGAGACAGTATGTGTTTTTATAAAAACACACACACACACTAATAAAAATCCAAAAAAACAATACACAACAGATCAAAGATGATGAGATAAGGTTATAAGTGCTCTGAGTGTTAGTCTATGGAGCTCTGGACTTCAAGGATGAAGCAGATGTAGGAATCGAGTCCCCATACAGAAAATAGAGTATCACAATTCATCTAGATCTGCCCCGTGTTCTTCATGAAGTTGATAATGTGGAAAATGTTCTCGACTCTAGGATTCGAGTATGCTTTGTGTGTTCTTCATCAGGGTCGAGCTGCATGTTTCGGTTCTTCTTTCAATAATGCTCGTGCTTCTTCGTTATCATGCACACACTTGTTTCTCTATCGTCTCTACTTCATTTCTATCTACGCTGTTCTTTTTAATCTTGGAGTGCATGTGTTGGAGCTGATAGGATGCCTGTATTATGCACCTCATACCCTGTACTGTCAGGTGACATGTCTACAAAGAAACATTAATTATATTAGTGTATTTAAAATCTTCAAATATGACTTCTAGATATTAAATTGAAAAACGACAATACAAATTAATAATGGTGTCACAGTCTGTCTGGAAATGGTGTCTCCTTGAAATGGTGTCTTCTTGAAACATTATCTCCTTGAAATGGTGTCTAGTCACAGTGTCTAGATGGTCATAGTGTCTGGTCATGGTGTATGGATGCTCACAGTGTATGGATGGTTACGGTGTCTGGTCACAGTGTCTAGATGGTCATAGTGTCTGGATGGTCACTGTGTTTGGATAGTCATTGTGTCAGGATGGTCACAGAGTCTATTCACAGTGTCTGGGTCCTTTTCTAGAAAAACATAACCAGTGGCAGACTCACAGTTTCTCAAACATATAAAAATATCTATACATGGACTTAAACAGTGATATTCATAGAATATATTAGACTTAATCATTTATCAAGGAAATACACTATAACAAAAACTCATAATAGTTAACAATTATTAAACATATCACTTAAGATCTTGGATAGGTTTATTTAAAGCATAAAGAAACTAATCATTTATACACATGATTTTAGATAGATTAAACAGGATTAACAAGATTTACAAAATCTATATGATCTGTGATCATTAAAACATGATTAACACATGAGGAGTCCAACAAAATTATTATAGAGAAACCATATGTTTTATGAGGCCACATAGTAACCTAAATATATAATGAAATAGAAGCACTTTCATTTATTCTAAACTAAGGATATCAGTTAAAATTTAAAGGGTGAAATCTATGAAAGTGGGAATAATTTAACATCCTAGACTATTATATATGGAATTTTCATTCTCAATATAAATTTATAAATTATTTAAGAATATGGTATAATATAAAACACATGCACTGATAAAACAATAATTCCTTAATTTCAAAAATTACATTTAGATTATAAACATAGTTAATAAAATTAAAATTAGTACAATGGTATAATAAACATATACAAATTACCTAACAATAATTTGATATTTTGGAACATCGTGATCCTCCATAATTATCAGATCCATGAACAACATTGTAAAAAATAAACATAGTATTTGTAATATAATCTCCATTGTGGAAATAATGAATATAGAAACCTGATATATATTTATTTTAGTGATTAATTAAGAAAATTTGAGGTATTTATTGGAAGTATAAATCCAATAAGACCTTAGAATAGTAACCTAACCATTATAAATAATAACACATCCATTTAGAATAGAGAACTGGCCATTAAAATAATAAAATGAAAGTAAGAATAGAAAATTTAAATATAAATAATATTTAGAATGAAATATTTTGTAGAGTTAAATAATATAATTCCAAAAATAAAAATTTTCATTAGAAACTCATGGAAAGTATAAGTTTATTTTTGATAAAGTGTATGTTAACATATTTTGTAAAATAATAAATTTCTTTCAATAAGTAGTGTTATCTATAATAGATTTTTTTTTTGATATCATGAATTTATTTTTTTTAATCATATCATCACATTATTCCAAGAGTATATGTTTGATAATTTTTTTTAAATATTAATTTTTAAGTGAATAGTAAATATGGTTTTTATTAAAATACCTATGTTTTATGATTTTATATTGATTTAATAATTGAATAATTAATCTTAAAAATGTTATCCCAAAAAAATTATTTAATATTCTAAATAATCCATTTAAAATTATAAATTCAATTTATAAACCTAGAATATATTTTACAAAGAATAAAATGAAAATGTTTGTCATAAATTTTAAAAAAAATTAATAATTACATTTGTATAAACTAAATAATTAAATGAGTTAAATGTTTAAAGGTTATAAAATATATAATTTTATGTAAATATGTTTCATATTGTAAAATATGATCATTTTTTAATGTTTTACCTTTATAATAATGTCTGGTCAATATTTTAACCCACAATCACCCCTCTCTGAAAGTATATATACCCTATCTCCCTCCCCTAGATAATCACTTTTAAATCAATTATCAAAGATCTTTAAATGTATAATTTTATAATATTATGTATTCTTATAACTCTATAGTCATTTTTGTGTCATTCAAATCCAAGCCTCCAAGGCATGGAGGCCTTTACAATGGGAAAACATTAAAAGAAAGGTAACCTTTCCCTCTTTTTTTGTTTCACTTTCTAACATCCATTGTTCGATTTTTTCTAGTCCTTTAAAAAATAAATATTTATAATTTCTTTAATAAGTTTATAAAAATTATATTAATCATATTAATATCTTTAAAAAATTATTTACAATATATACATAGTATATCTCTATCTCAACATCTTTTCGATATATCCTATAAATGATCGATTTTATTCTCCCCTAAGGTTATTGTCAACAGATAAATTATCACATAATTTATAGATGTTTAATGTAGTTAAAATACTATATATATATATATATGTGTGTGTGTGTGTTTGTGTAAATTTATATACTTTTATGCTTCTAGATTTAATTTAAAATAATGATAAATAAGAGAAAATCAAAATCAAGAAATCGTGAACATAAATGACAAAATTTAAATGAACATGTCGTTATGATATTATCTCTTTAAAATAAATATAAATAAATAAATTTCAATGTTTATAACTTATAAATAATTAATAAAGGAAAATAATAAACATTTGAAATAATGTTTTAATACATACAATTTTATTATACAGAATGCATAAATATGACTACACAAAATAGGTCCTAAGATACGAAAACCCTCAACCAAACTTTTTTCTTTTGTATTTATTATGGAATTAACTCTAATTTAAAATATAATTATTATAAATACCTTTGCAATGTTTTTATAAATTTATTTCACTTTTTCTTTATGTAATATACTTGTCCTTACTTCATTAGGATGAATTCTTAGAGACCATAATGATTTTGGGTTTATGAATTTTCATTGAGAACTCAATTTGAATATTATTATGTTTATTTTCCTCTTATACATGAAATATACTATTTTTTAAAAAAAATCACTTAGACTTCCAAAATTATATATTCCATTCATCATTCGGGTAGGCTTTATGTTTTATTCACCGACATATTTCTTATGACACCATTATAAAACCAACTATTTTATCATAGGTTTATTTGCTGTTTATGATTGATAAATGTTATATTTTTATATATAATGTATGGTTGATATATTTGTATTATGTTTTAGGTGGGTCTTTAATTATATATCCCAGAAATTAATTTCTAAAAGTGATATATACAATGATATTTTCTGTACTATTTGTGCATAGAATACAGACACTATTCACATTATTTTTAATGAATGTTATACTCATATGTAATGCATGAATATGATTCTAGATTTTTTAACATTTTAT
The DNA here is from genome assembly GCA_963277665.1 of Viscum album. Classification (NCBI taxonomy): domain Eukaryota; kingdom Viridiplantae; phylum Streptophyta; class Magnoliopsida; order Santalales; family Viscaceae; genus Viscum; species Viscum album. The sequence goes on from OY728150.1 coordinate 530,805,107, forward strand.
GCATGGTATTTTCCAAAATTTGTTATTATTTTTCATTTTAGAAATATTATGTATTTTATGTCTCTTTAAAATGATACACTCATTCATATGATAATGTTCATATCCTTATGATACGATTATGATGACTACGCCCAACCATGTACTATATTGATTCATGTATCATGTTATTTCCCTTTTATTTCTCCTCTTATTAGGCTTTTATATCACCCATTCATTGATTTATTTCCTCAAGGTATTACATGTATTATGGGGATTATGAATTATTTTAAGATGACCATTCAAAATGACTTAAATTATATATAATGGTTTAAATTTTGTCATATTTATTAACCAAATTTTCACAGGACACTAAACCATTTCATTATGGAATGTATTATTTTTCTATATTAAAAATGATTTAGTAATCATGTATGAAATACGGGTCTCACTATAAAGAAAATGATGATAATTCTTTGATCTTATACAAGTTATGTATTGATAAGTAATCATGTATTTAGGTAAATAGTTCCCAAAATGGTCAAGGGATCAGTAAAGTTTTGGGACTTACACCACACAATAATGATGGAAATATAATAAATTGCATTTAATATACCATAAAATTAAATCTTTTTTTATCATAATCCTTGTCTTCTACATAGTATAATGAGAGTTTTAGGTAAATAGAAGAGCATTTTGAGTTAATTAGAGGGAAAATATACTATAATTAGGGTTAGTAGTAGTAGAATGATAAAATTTTGTGTATGTTTGACGTCTTGCATAATTTTTATAAAAGGTGTTCTATTTATCAATACATTATACTATTTGTAATGATTTTAATCCCCTTATAATGATGATTATCCTCTATAGTGATTTATTTCGAAATACTGATTATGTTGAATTGAATATGTGACAAACTTTAAAGTATTACAAAAAATTACTTACTTTTATTATATTTTAATTAATACAATTTCTATATTTTTTAAAATTTTATTTTATTTTTATTATTATTAACATATATAATCCATCAGTAAAACATTTTTTTCAATATAATTTCAATGACTTCTAAATTTCCTCAATCATATGTTTTTGTAATAGAGTTTTTGGGATATATTTTGTAATTGCATAAAAACATTTTTTATTATAATTATTTTCTACATAAACTACTATAATAATAATAAAATATATTTTTGATGGTTATTGAAGACATAATACACCATCTTAATTGATTTTACCTGAGATGTAATAACTTTCATGGTCATAAAAAATAAAATCATATTTTTTGTAAAATTGTGATGATCCATCATAAATATTCAAATACTTTAAATAATTTCAAGAAATAGATTATTTCCTTAGATGGTAATAGCTAAAAAAATTATATATAAACAAATAATATTTTTATGATTATTTTTTCTCATAATTTAATTAAACTATTATTATGGACATGACTATTAAATAAGTTTTTAATTTACTACCATCAATATGTAAATACTCATTTAACTACTACCAAAACAACACTTAATCATGTTAGGAACTGGTTGGTTCCCATTTAATGGGTAACTGAAGTCATCCTATCCTTAAAATGAATATATTGGATGATTTCTAAATTTATTATGATAATTATTACCCCATGGGTTATTCCCAATTCGTAAAAAACCCATTATTATTGATTACTTATGCTATAAAATATATAATTGATGATACCCTCTCACTTAATGTTTGGAACAATATTAGGAGAAGTCAATATTTTTCCCTACAATTATTTTTCATTGGATTCTTCAGATAAAACCTTAAAACTTGATGAATACGAACCTTAAAATCGAAAAAGATAGGATCTTTACATATAATTTATGATTAATTTATTTTAATAATAATTACCTCTACTTGTAATTCATTCTCCATTTTCAAATCAGTTGACCACTTGTTCTTTTACCATCATTACATAGAAGTATTAAAGTTTAGAATCTATCTACCAGTATCAACACTTTATCAACAAACCATTAAACAAAATTATAGAATATGGCTGCTTGTGTTAATGATTTCCACAACTTTTGACTTTCTCCATTGATCATAATAATAATTCCATCAATGATTGAATCATTTATTCAAGTTATATTGTTTATTTGATATGGAAAATGTGGACTCAAAATCTTTATTAATGATAGATTTCTAGAAAAAGTTCTATATAGGGTTGAGATAATACTATATAGAAGATTTCTAATGATCAACAATATCTCAGAATAAATGAAGATAGGTATTTACATATAGTTTATAATTAATTTATTTGAATAATAATTTCCTTAGCTTGTAATTAAATATCCAATTTCAAATCAGTTCACCTATTGATCTTCTACCATGGTTGTATTGAAGGATTCAAGTGTATAATACCACTATCAGTATCAAAACTTTACCCACAAACCTTGAAACATCATTATATAATATCTAGACACATGTGCAGATGATTCCCACAACTTGCAACATTCTACATTGATCACAATACGAATTCCATCAAGGTATGAAGGATTTTTCTAGGTTCTGTTATAGAATTGAGACGGAAAAGGAGGATTAAATATCTTCATTTTTTATAGTTTTCTATAGAAAGTGATATGTCGGTTTCATAAAATTCTCTAGAATGAATTTTTTTTATAAACAATATCTAACCCCCAAAAATGATATAACATGGTATATATATAGCTAGGTTAAATAATAAATAATTTCATAGAGTCCATTAACTATTTATCCAATCCATAGAGAACCCCCACATAAAATAATAATAATTATATTATTATTATTTACTTAACAATTTCATGACTTTAAAATTATATAAATAAAATTTATTAAATAAATTAATATTCATTTAATTGATAATGAATTTATCATTTTCTATAGAACCTTAAATCAATCCATTTATCCTTATCTGTACTTATTGAATCTTGAATAATGACTATTTATTTAAATAAATAATTACCATTTCATTATTTATTCATTAAAAAAATAAATATTATATTCACTATACTCATGAATAATTTTTTTATATTTAACATAAAAAAATCTCTCTCAAACAACAGGTGACTAAATATTTTTAATCTACCATACATTATTAATTATTATTCCCTATGTCTTGAGAAAAATATTTATTATAATATTAGATTCATACTGAATTTAACTAAGGTTGTGGTTAAACTTAGTGTGTGGCCCTCTAGGACACTTTCTCAGTGGAATTATGATAACTCATCTAAATTCCTATATAAGTATCTAGAAATGCATATAGGAACCCATAGAGAAATTTTTTTAAATATCCTCTTATAATCATTAACTATGTAATATAACCACTTTATCTCGATATCTCATCAAGAAGGTTACATCACATTTTTCATCAATATATATGCTTGATATACATATATATATATATATATCAATTAATTTTAGGAAATGAAATAATCAATAAAACATCGATCATGATAGAAAATATCGAAAATTTACATTCCTATTAAAGGGAATTAGATACCTTCATCCATTAAAATCATAAGGGAAACACCCTTTCTGACTTATTTAATAATTCCACATCACTGGTGACACACCCAACATATCATTCTTCTTCATGAGATAATATGATCATAGTTTTCATTAGTACATAAAAATACATGACTCATGATAAGTATTACTAATAATATCAAGTCTAAGTAGAAATATACACATCCAAAAATAGTTATATCCAATGACACGTAAAACATATGGAATTCATACTGGTGGGATTATTCTCATAAATTCCTCTATTGAATATTTCCCATAGATAACTTCATGATAAGAAGTTAAAATGTATTCAGTCTCATAACCCTGATGGATTATGCCATATGTGTCCAGTCATATGATATTATCGAGCTATAGAACATGTATTTAAGTGTATATCATATCACTTAAAGGTTCTCACCATTGTAGGGAACTACTAGAACCATTAAATGCAATAGATAGTCAAAGGAAATTATCATATTAAACTATACATATAAGAGAATTAATCAAGTCATAAAATATTTATTAATATTCAAAATCAAGAATATATAGGTAATAGAAAGTACAAAGTAGTTTATTCTATACAACCAACTCCAACAGGCTCCTATTAGAGTTAGTTCCCTAGAACCAACTTATGTGTAATTTTTGATAACCTATATTCATATTTTGAATTTTAATAAACTTCTTATCGCATAATGATTTTTCTTCTATGTAACATATTACGTGATAATGTCCCAAGAGTAGTTGTCACACTAAAAGGTCATAGCAGTTCCCCGTTGTAATGAGAACCCGAAATTTATACGACACTATCCCCAAATATATGTTTTATAGATGGATGATATCATTTTAGAGACATAAATGATATATTCTATTAGGGGTGGATACTCATACTACTTTGATACACCTTCTCATGGTGTATTCCCTTGGTAATATTCAGTGTAGGGTATTATGAGAATGAGTCCCACTAGTAGGAGGTCCACATTTATATGTGTCATTAGACGTTACTATTTACAGATGTGTGTATTGATCCTTAGACTTTAACATAATTATTAATGAGTATTATGAGTCGTGGACTTTGATGTATTGATGAAAACAGTGACAAAAAATGTTTGCATCATGTTAGGGTACATTGGTTGTGCCACGAGTAATATTGAATTAATGAATAATGTGAGAGAGTATTTGTCCCTTATGTTCTTTAATGGGAGTTTATATCTCATGACATTTGATGGCGATTATATAGCCTAAATAAATCCATTTCCAGGGTGTTCTATAAGTAATTTCAATTTATTAGAACTCAAACAAAGAGACATCAATCACATAGGTTGACGGCACCGTCATGCAACCTACTTGATTTGAGATAATGTGATGAATGGATTATATTACACAGTAAGTGTCGGTATGATGTATTATGTCATTATAGAATTTATTTATTTCTCTATAGGTTCCTTGGTATGTTTTTAGATTCTAACCTTGAACTTTAAGCTGCTTCGCCTATGCCACTGAGAAAGAGGCCTAAAGGATCACACACTAAGTGTATCTAAAATCTCAATTAAATAATATAATATTATTTATTATTTAAAAAGTTTAAGAAACATTATTATTTCATTTTATATAATAACTATTCATTTTTTATTGATCTAATATACTCTATTTCAATTTATTCGATAGCATATAATGTGAGCATAATATTTAATAAATATTTATATTCTATTTAGTTAATATAATATTTTTTTATTTATCAACGCATAATGAAGTGATTTTTATTTAATAAAAAAATTTCATTATTCAAGTCCCAATAAATATCATAGAGGAATGGATGATAGAGTTTAATGGTGCGGTGAGAAATAACAAATATTGAATATTATTTTATTAAATAATATTTAATTTAATTATCAAGTTACGTGCAAGTTAATAAATAATATTATTATTATTATTTTTTGGCATGGGGTTCCTTGAGGATTGAATAAATAATAAATATAACCTATGAAACAATTTTATTTTAACCCTAGATATATATAAAATCAATTATATTTTTGTTTCTAAGTGATAATTATTTTTTTTGCATGATGTATTTGGAGAATCCTCTCAATCCCTAGAGAGCTCCATTCTCTAAAAACACTCCCAAGAACGGAGAGATATCTTCCACCACCTATCACTCTCAAATCTAAATATATCAAGGAGAACACTTTGGAAGCGGTTCTCATGGTGATCAAAGGCAAATGACGCAAGTGATAGGATCTTTCGTTCTAAAACTCGGAGATTTATATGGCAATATTTGGAGATTTTTGGAACACGTGTGGATCATCACTAGAGATAATTTTCTCTTGATTCCTATAATGAAATGATGGAACAATGTAAATCTATTATCAGATCCATCAATGAATAAATAATTAAAATAAGGTAATTATTTAATTAACTAAATTGATTATAAATAATATGTGATGATCCTCTCTCTAGTTAAAACATTTTAACACCTTTTAACATTCTTTTATTTGATTATATTGATAATGATGTTCACTAATATGTAAAATCTCGGTTAATCGTCAATCATGAAAAAAAAATTTAGCATGAACCATTGTGTGACTCTACTACTCTCGAACCCTCAAGTGGTATCAGAGTGGGACACATAATTATTTATAATAATTTAAATATCATTGATTGATTTAAGCATTTTTTATTTCATTTTCAATTCAATTATAATCGTTATTTTAATCTGATTTGAGATATCTTATTCTTCCTCTTTTGTTTCTCATAGATCTAATCAAAATGATTTATTTTATATTTGAAATAAAATTTAGGAACTCATCTAGAGGTTCCAAGGATTCTATCCAGATAACACAGGATTATATGTCGTGTAACCAAAATTACACACTGTGTACTTGTGTTTAATGCATTTGGAATTAATTAAAAAATTAATTCAAAACATTTTTATTGATGACACGTGGTGCATTTATATCTTACGCCACATGTTGACAAGGACACCTTGGAACATGATTAGCTGAAGTACATGTCATGTAGCCCATGTACACTGCTTGTATCCCTTTGAGCCAAAGACAGTCTGTGTATTACTATACAGGGCCTACCCAACTGGTGACAGTGTAACTCAAAGACCACATTCCATGTAGTTTCATATACACACCATGTACTCAAATTTTCTGAGGTGTAGTTTACATTACTAGTCTCTAGGCGTGTGCCTTGGATAGATGTCGAGAGATGTACACACCACGTATCTTGCATGTACACATTGTGTACTTATACCAAATTGCATAGATTTAAAATTTATTTATTATACTACGCCAACCTTATCAACATGTGCTTTCATGTAGTGATTTAGTTGATAGGACACACCATGTGATAGGATTTAATATATATATATATATATATATATATATATCTCTCTGTGTGTGTTTTTGTGTTTAATTAATATCTTCATAATTTTCATATCTTTATGTAATGTATGAGTCATATTACAAATGTGACTCTATGAACATTAAATCATAACACCTGACCAAAAAATCATGTAATTTGTTTAATTATTAAGTTGATAGTACACATCATGAAATTACGTGATAAGTCATGTATGTCATATATCACAAGAGTAAATAGTATACGAGTATATTACATATTTGGTAGAATCAGACAGGTATTTACCATGTTTCCTCCAAGGTATATTTATGTACACTATTAATTTAAAATAAATTTATTTAATTTGTCTAAAATTATAATGGATGATAATCTCAAAGAAATTTAGATGAGAATTAAGATAAAATAATTTATTAATTAAAGAATATGATTAATTTATTCGAGTGTGGTTTATCTTGAATAAGAATGATTAAGAATTTAATGCTAGTTTTTATTAAATGTGTAATTCTTTGAATACATGTGGATGATCATGAGAATATACTAGACCTTTTTATGTGATTGGTTTAATTTAATTTATTATTAAATTAAATTGTTATCCTACATGCCTTCTCTCCTCTTATTATGTAAGGGTCTATATACCCATGGTTTCTTTAATATAAACCCTTTGGTTCCCTCACATGTGTGTGAGTAAAATCATATGCAATGTATGGAGCTCCCAAGCTAGTGGAGGTGGTTCAAGTTTGGAGCTAAGGTGAAACCAACCTACGAGAGATACATAAGTGGATAGGTTGAAATCTATAACATGAAATATAATTAGTTAAAGGTGTTTTTCCCCCAGGTCAATGATTCATTTATCAACTTCTAGATAAACTAACCATTAGTAAAAGTTCAGGATCATATTACTTTATGTATTTAATTCTATCAAGTTTCATGGTTATTTCATTATGAATATTTTGATGAAATTATATAAATTAATGAAATTAATGAGCCTGAAATATTGAACTAACATAAATTGTCTTATGCATAAATATTATCTATGATATAGTTAATAACTTAAGTAAATCCAATTAATATTAATAAGAATGTAATAAATATATTAATTGTAAATTTATACTTAAAAGGATAAAATACCTCAATTATATAAATTATATTGTTATATCCTTTCACTACTTCAGTTAAAATTGAACTATGGTTCAAAGTATTTAACCAGCTAATGTTTGGGTGCTTTCAATTATAGGGGAATTATAACTTGAATTTTTGGGTTGACTTAACTTAGTTCACATAATGGTTTGAATACCAAAGTAGGAATTGGTGTAACTGAGAGGAAAGGGTTAAGGAAATCTAATTTTAGGATTTCAAGATAGGGGAGTCCACTCAACAGATCAAAGAACTATGAGTTAATGTAGTTGGCATTTGGTATGCCTACCTAAAACCATTAAAATTACTTGACCAACCAATCTTGGGGTAATGATAAGGTTAATATGGATCCTTTCTACTATAATGTCCAAGAAATGTGATATTTTAAAGGCAATGGTGAGGGTTATTGGGTTTCTATAAAATAGTGGGAGATTGATAGATATAATATTTATTAATTTTTCTAAATTTTATCAAATAAATTACTAAAATTCTGGTCATCTTATTTTTTTATAAATAGTATTAAAATAACTTCAAAAATTCCATTGTGATCCACACTTTAGAAGGATAACCTTATCACCAACACAAATTTTAAATAGTGGTAAAGGAACTTACATGTTATCCTTCTCCATTAAATGAAATTGTATGTACTAGAAGAAACTATTCCTGATGTGCATGGTAATGAGTCAAGTGATGAAGAGTTATCACACTATGAGAATAATTTGAATGATTACCCAGATGTTCAATGTTTCATGCTATGATCTATATCAAATGTGATTTTGAAGCAACATTATGACATGTATTAATATAGAATGGTGTCTCACCTTTGGGATATCTACCATGAGAATGTGAGACAAGTGAGGTAAGAGATCTCCAATTCTTTATTTACAACTAATCTTAGAGAGTCTATACCATATAGGCCTCTGAAGTCAAGCTTATTGGCTACATTGAATGCTTATCCATCTTGGGAATTAAATTCCAGGATGATTTGTGTACATATCTCATAATTTCATCACTAAAGAAGTACTTATCTAAATTTATTATTAATTAAAATATGAACAATACTGATAAGAGTCTATCAGAACTTCTTAATTTGATTTTCCAGGTGGATAAGGGCATGGGGAGTGATAAAATTTTGTTCCTTATGGTGAAAAAGAAAATGATGAATAGGTAAAATGGGGACAAGACTCATAACAAGTCTAAAGATATCAATCACCATCTTTCCAAGAAGATAAAGATCCAAATATAGGGCAAGGAAAAGGATGTGGTATGTTTTTCATGAGGCAATCTTGTCTAATAGAAGAGTAATTGCACCCAAAATAAAAGGGAATATAAAGTTGTATTCTTTTTCAAGTGTAATCATTAAATATCTACGCATTGGGTATTAGATACATCTTGTGGTGATCACATCTATATCCAAATGCAGGAACAAAGTAGATTCCAAAATATTGCTAGAGGGGAGTTGGATATGTGATCTTCCAATGGAGTGAAGCTGGTTGCTCTAGCCATTGGTGGCTGCTGCCTTTCCTTTATAACAGAAATGATTTTGGTTTTAAAATAATTTTATTATGTACCTATGGTTACCAATAACATAATTTATGTATCATTCCTAGATAAAAATGCATTTATTTTCAGTTTTTTAAATAAAATTTGTTTATTTTATAAATATAACATATGTTATAGTATGGTGCATTTAAATAGTGGTCTTTATGTATTAAATTATGAAATAAAAGTATTGGAAATTGATAAAGAATCATGTTAATATGAATCATATAACACCCTATTATGGAATAATTATCTTGGTCATGTAAATGAGAAAAATTTTATAAAGCTCTCCCAATATGTTTATTTAGGTCTGATGAAAAATTACTTTATAGATTACATGCTTATTTATATGTAAAAAATGACAAACCACCATTTGGTGGATAGGGTGAAAGGGCCACAGAGCTTCTAGGATTTCAACACACTGATGTTTGTGGACTATATCTAGTAGAATCTAGAGGTGTATATTCTTATTTCATAACTTTTACTGATGACTTGAGTAGATACGGAAATGTCAACTTAATGAGGTATAAGTTTGATTCCTTTAAGAAATTTAAGGAATTAAAGAATGAATTAGATAATCAACTTGGTAAAAACATAAAGAAGTTTCAATCATATCAAGGTGGTGAATATCTTAACCAAGAGTTTATTGACTTTATAGAAGATTTTGGGATTCTATATCAACTCAATACACCTTATATACAACAGTGGAATGGTGTTAGTGAACGGAGGAACCATACCTTGTTAGACATGGTAAGGTCAATAATGATTCATGTAGATCTATCATTTTCCTTTTGGGGATATGCATTACAAACTGCGTCATACACATTAAATCGAGTACCAACTAAAGTAGAAAATGGAATTTCCTTTGAGTTATGAAGTGAAAATAAACTCCATTTATCACATACACATTTATGGGGTTGTGAGAAATTTTTTAATCTAATATTAGGAAACAAACTAGAAACATAGGGCACATAGTGTATCTTTATAGGGTATCCCAAGGAAAAAAAGTGATGTTAACTATACAATCTATCAGATAATAAAGGGATTGTAACTAGAAAATATGTCTTTCTTGAGATGGAGCACATCCTCATAAGGGATAATGGGATCCAAATTGACTTCAACGAAGTTTCTGCTCAAGATACACGACAATTGGTACAAGAACGTATTCCATAAGTCCCCATGGAAGAAGTAGTTCTAAATCACAAGTAATATGTAAGAGCACAATAGAGGTAAGAGAACCAAAGATATATTCCTTTCTGGTCATTGAATAATGTGACTCATTATTGGTTGACAATGATAAAACTCTCTCCTAAAAATAGGCAGTAGAGAGCTCAGAAGCTGCAAGATCGAAAGAATCCATGAATTCTGAAATGGATTCAATGTATCATAAAAATGTTTGGGTTCTATTTTATGTGCCACTTGATGTAAATCTTGTAGAATGAAAATGGATATTCTAGAGGAAACTGGAAATGTAAGGTAAATTAAATACCTATAAAGTAAGGATAGTTTCTAAAGGGTTTAAAAGAATCAATAATTGGACTAAGATGAAACATTTTCACTAGTTTACATTTTTAAATCCATCAGAATTTCATGTTTTATAGTAGCTTACCATGACTATGAGATTTTTCATATGGATTTCAAAACAACATTCCTTAATGGGAACCTTCAAGAATACATCTATATGACACAACCAAAAGTTTTTGTGACTCTAGGTGATGCCAAAAGAATTTGAAAGTTGCAATGATCCATTTAGGGATTGATGCAAGCATCTAGGTCATGGAACATTAGATTAAATTAAGCTATAAAGCAATTTGGTTTCACATAGAACAAATGTGATCCATGTATTTAAAATAGGTTTAGTGTAAATTTATTCCTTATCCTTGTATTATATATTGATGGCATATTACTTATTGGAAATGACATACCTATATTATAGTCTGTTCAGGACTGGTTAAACAAGTGTTTCTCCATGAAATTATTAGGTGAAGCAACCTATATTATGGGGATCTAGATCATTCATGATAGATCCAAGAGGCTTCTTGGACTAATTTAAAGTACATATTTTAACTAGATATTAAACATAATTATTATGGAACAATCCAAGAGGGTATTCGTTTCAGTGTCGCATGGTTTACATATTTTTAAGAAAATTTGTAATCAAACACAATAGGAGAAAGAGATAATGACTGAGATCACATATTAATTAGTGATAGGATCAATAATTTATGTGATATTATATACTAGACTTGATTTTTAATATGCATTGAGAACTGTAGGTAGATTTCATGAAGATCTAGGAGAATAACATTAGTCTTCTATTAAGGCTATCCTTCAGTATCGATGATGAAATAAAGATATTTTCTTGGTGTATGGAGGAGATTAAGATCTGGTCAACATGATAAATACTTATTTTAGTTGTTACATAGATTGTAATGATTTAAACTCACAATTAAGATATGTTTTCTCTCTCAGTGGAGGAGTTGTGAGCCAGAAGAGTTCAAAGAATCTAGTTTTCATTGATTCTAAAGTGGCATCCAAGTATATAGCAGCTTATGATGCAACTAAGGAAGCCATTTGTATTCAAAAAACATTTAAGAGCTTGATATGGTTCCTATAAGTTAATACCCTATCACATTTTATGGTGATAATATTATAGTAGTGTCTCTTCCAAAAGGAGCAAGGTCACACTAATGGATAAATAATATAATCCATAAGTATCACCTCTTAGGGGATTTTTATCAAAGGTATGAAGTTTCAGTAATCAAATTACCCACAGAAGAGGACATGAGTGACCCCTTGACTAAATTCATATCTCAAAAGAAGCATGAGTGTCATGTGAGAGATAGTGGACTAAATGATGTTAGTAGTTGGCTCTAATTTAAGTGGGAGTCTGTTGTATTTAGTTCCCTGGAACCAACTTATGTGTAATTTATGATAATATTTATTCTTATTTTTGAATATTAATAAAAATTTTATCATATCATGATTGTTCTTATTTGTAACAGATTATGTGATAATATCCCAAGAGTAGTTTTCACACTAAAAGGTCATAGTAGTTCCCCGCTATGATGATAACCTGGAAATACTACGAATATATTCTTAAATATGTGTTTTATCTCCAAATGATATAATTTTAGGTACAAAAATGATACAGGATATCAGGGTAGGAGACTCATAGGAATTTTAGGTACTTTCTCATGGTGTATTCCCTTGGTAATATCTAGTGTAGTGTATCATGAGAATGAGACCCGCCAATAGGATATCCATATTTATATGTATCATTAGATGTTCCTATTTATGGATGGGTGCATTGATACTTATAATTTAATATTATTATTGATGATTATGATGATTTTCATATTTTTATATTTTTTAAACCATGATGACATATGTTCATGATAAGGTTGGATATATTGGGTGTGTCATGAGTAAAATTTCATTAAAAAATAATGCAAGAGAGGATTTTTTTTCCTTCTCTTCTTTAACTTAAGTTGATATCTCAATCCCTTTTATGGAAATGATATATCCTAAATAAATCCATAGACATTGTGTTCTATAGGTAAGTTCAATTTTTGGGAAGTCAAAGAAAGTGATATTGAGCACATGGGTTAATGCCACTGGCATGCAACCTGCTTGATTTGAGATATCATGATAAATGGATTATATTACACAGTAAGAGTCTGTATGAGGTATTATTTCATTTTAGTATTAAAATCTTTCTATATGGGTGTATTTTCATCTTCTTAGATTCTAACCATGGCCTTTAGGCTTTTTTTCCTAATACCACTATTAAAGAGGCCTAGAGGGTCACACACTAAGTGTATCCAAAATATTAGTTAAATAATTTAAAATTATTTATTATTTAATAGGTTGAACAAATATTATTCCCACATTTGGTCTAATAATAATTCTTGTTTTATTGATCGTATATATTTTATAACCGGTTATTTGAGAGAATATAATGTGAGAAGAATATTTAATAAATATTCATTTTCTATTTAATAAATATAATATTTATTTATTTATTATAGAATAATGAATTTATGTTTATTTAATAAATAAAATGTCATAATTAAATTCCTAATAAATATCATAGAGGAATGGAGGACTGGGTTTAATGGTCCGGTGAGAAATAATAAATATTTAATATTATTTTATTAAATAATATTTAATTTAATTATCGAGTTAAGTGAATGGATATAAATATTATTATTATTATTATTTGACATGGGGTTTCATATGGATTCAATAAATAATAAATGGAACTTCTATAATTATTGTTTTTAACCCTATATGTATATAAACCCAATTGTATTTTTTTCTAAAATCCAATTCACTTTTTGGTTATGTAAAATGGATTTGGAGAATCCTATAAACCCCTAGAGAGATCCCTTCACCAATAACACTCCCAATAATGGATATCAATCTTCCTCCACCTACCACTCTCACCACTATAGAGATCATGGAGAATGCTTTGGAATCGGTTCTCATGTCAATCGAAGGTGGACAACACAAGCGATAGGATCTATCGTGATAGAACCCAAAGATTTATACAGTGACATTTGGAGATATATGGAACACATGTGGATCATTTATAGAGGTAATATTCACTTGATTTCTAAAATTAAATAATGGTACAATTCATATCTATTGTAAAATCCATCAATGAAAAATAATTCCAATAGGGTAAATCTTTAATTAATTAAATTGATTATAAATAATATGTGATCATCCTCTCTCTGGTTCCAACATTTTATACCATGTCTATATTATTTTATATAATTATATTGATCATTATGTTCAACATTATGTAAAATATCAGATTAACTGTCGATCATGAAAAAAATCAATGTTGGTCAAAAACCATCGCATGCTTCTGCTACACCCAAAACCTACAACCCCCGCTTTAACTAGATAAAACTACTATGAACATTTATCCCAGTAGATCTCCCATGAAATTAATGATTTCACTGATATAAGGATTTAGGAAAGGGTTATTTCAAATTATCCTCCAGGGAATATCTTATTGCTATAAATTCACCCCTTTGATAAAAATTTCACAGTATGTGATACTATAGAAGTTTGTTCTTCTTATGAAAATATATCCTCAACTCCTTGTATAGATCCACCACTATAGTATTATCATAATTCAATATGATATTTACATTACTATTATGTTACAAAAATTTTATTTGGGGAGTTTTTTTACCCAAACTACTTATTTATCTATATTAAGATACCCAATATACTCAGAATATGCTATTAGATTAGGGAATATTGGCTTCTTGGAGATTTTCCTACTCATATCTCAACCATTGAGAAAGAATACATATCCTAACTATGATTTCAGATTATTTTGTTTTGTATAGAAACTAAAATTTGTATATCCCCTAATGACTATCTCTTCATCTCTACTATAAACAAGGAACATATACTTAGTACATTTCAAAAACCCAGGGATAGCCTTAACTATAATCCAATGATGTTATCCTGGTTCATCTTGGTATCTATCATCCATGATAAAGGTATATAAAATATCAGTCATGGTACATAACATAGAATACTTGATTAAACCTATTATATAATAATAAGGTATCATACTCATCTATTATCACTTCTATTGTGTTTGAGGATACAATTTCTTAGATGAATGTATACCATTAGGCAATGGAACTAATCCCCACTTGGGTTGTTCCATTCTAAATATATTTATTATATTGTCAATTTATACACTCTAACTTAGTCTAATAATCCTATTATATCTATCACGAATGATCTTGATCCATGGAATGTTGGCTACATCACATAAGTATTTCATAGAGATGAATTTATTCAACCATGCCTTAAAAACTGTAAGATTAATATCTTTTCTCTAGTAGGTAACATGTTATTAACATATACTACTTGGAAACAAACTTCACTCCCACTTAACCACTTTCTAACATAGTGATCACATTTGTTCTTTGTGTCAAAAAGTTACCTCATGGCTTCATTAAAGTGAATATTCTATGATAATGATTCTTGCTTCAACCCATAAATGGATCTTTACAAATATTATATATTATAGGAATCCTATGGAATAAAAAAACAATATAGATGAGTTATACAGAATTATTTTATAAGGTTACCATTAATAAAATATGTTTTGATTTCCATTATCCACATTTCATAGTTATGGTAAGATACTACGACTAATATAATTTTGATGAATTTAGTATAACAATTAGAAAAAATGTTTCATTATATTCTATTCCTTGATGATTATTAATACTATTAGATATATGTTTCTATTTATAGGTAAAAACATTAACTTACATCTCTTATCTTTTCTTAAATACCCATTTAGACCCAACATGAATTACATTTACTAACAGGTCATCCAAAACACAGACTTGGTTTTGATACATATAATCTATCTCAAAATCCATGGCTTCTTTCCAACTTGTAACTCCACTATCCTTATGGAAGAAATGATTTTATTAATATTTTCATAATATTTATATACTTTATTTACTAATTTTATATTCAATGTGCATAATTTGTGTGAAATATTAATGTTTAAATACGAAATGTAATTTTTAAGCATTTTTAGAAATAGTCCAATTGAGTCAGTTTACAATTTTATTTATAATTATCACCCTACGGATAAAAATTGTGTGGTTCTTAGTTTTTAGGATTCCTAATTAAATATATAACATTTCTTTAGAAGGGATCATGGTCCAATTATTCCATTTGAAGGGCCATATAGACCACACAATAAGGCCTATAGAATTTGTGAAGAAACTGGATCAGCCATGAAGATTTAATTTATGGGCTCAATCAGGAAGTCCAAATTACATTATTATAATCCAAAGTTTGGGGGAATATATAAGGAGTCTTGGATAAAAATATCAAGTCCCAAATCTAAAGGAAAGGTGTAACGACCCAAACTTTCATTAATGGAAATCTAATTAAATGTCTTTTTATGTAAAATGTTTATATAAAATGTCAATTTCTTTTGTTTTATGTTAATAATTGTGACAATTTCTAATATAGTCATCAAATATTTATCACATGATTATTATAAATATGGGGTTTTAACAAAACCAATTTACTCAGACAAAGGAAGTGATGGCCTCATCTAGTAGACGTGCCTCATACGAAGCCCATTTGTCAGAGTTTGGAGAGGAGGTTGCGTCTTTGGGCTTCTATTTTGACCAAGCTCATGTCGAGCTTGAATATTTTAAGATCTAGTGAGACTTACTATGAGAGAAGTGGAAGTTGATAGAGATTATCACCCGAGCAATGTTATCTGAGTCACCCCAAGAGTCTGTCACCATCGCACACCTTACTCTTCGGTCCTATGTGCGTGTTATAAGGGGTTATGTAACAAGACCCTAGTATTAAGGTTATGTACATTAGTTTTGTATATAATAATGAATATAATTTCATTTTATTATTGTTACCCTGTAAATAGTTTTTAAATCACAAATAGTATTTTTAATTAATGTTAAACTAAGAAATTTATTTTGATGAATTAATGGATTTTTGAATTAAATAAAATTTTAATATATTATTATTTTTATTATTAAATTAAATTTTATTAAATATAAATTATCATATAATTGTATGAATTCAATTGTAATTTTTATTAAGGTTTGAAATCCATTTTTTTCAAAACCCACTAATTTTCGATAAATGTCAGTTTTTATTTTAAAAGTGAAAATTAACATATTTAGAAAATTATTTAGATAAAATGAATATTATTTCTGGAATCAGGATGTCAAAATTATCAAACGGTGAATTTTTCATAATTTTCTGAGACAGTCAAATTTTTGGGTAAAAATTAAATACCGTTTATATATATAATGTGTTTTATGACATCATAATAACCCAATAGTGATTTAATAAAACACTATAATCTTTATTTTCGTCCAATATATGATTTAACATTAAAATAATGTAATTTTTGGGTTTGTTTGACTTATTTTACAAAGCATTAATGGGCCCTCCAAGACTTATTAAACATCTTGTCTTTTTAAATTTTTTTCCTTGGGAGTGTGAGTCACCTCCACATAATCAACCCCATTATTTTAAGAAATTGGTACTTTGGACTTATAAAAAAAATTTCCACTTCCCTTTTCCAAAAACCATTGGAAAAAACCATGGGCTGGTTTGTGGTTTGTATTAGTTTAATATGAGGTGTCCCAAACCTAAATAATAAAGAATTCCCTCACCTTTACTATATAAACCCACCCAAGATCCCACTTCCTCCTCACTAAAAGCCTTTTGAGTTTGTCCAAACTCTTCCCTCCTCTCTCTATAATCCTCCCAAGGTGCCCCAAGCTCCCAGGAAGCCTCTCTCAAGCCTTTGGAAGTACACTTCCAAGTAAGGGTTTTTCTTCCTTTCTCATTTTTTTCCAATTTTCTTTATGTTGTTATGCCCAATTAGTTTCAATTATAAATGTTGGGGTATGGTTTTTCACCTCCCCCATACTTCCCTATTTATGTTTGAATTATTTTATACCCCTTTCTCTCTCATTAAATGTCTCCCATGTACACCCGTTACTATGCTGAAATTCCGAAAGGAATTCCCCCCTCCTCATTTACATTCAAATAATTCTTTCGTATCATGAGTCTAAATTCCATTAAAATTGTTGGTAAATGTATCTATATGACCCCAAAATACTTTCTATGTCATGTAAATATGATGAGACACCCCTTTCTCTCTCATCAACCATTTTTATGAGTTCTTAGGTCATGCCATTATGCTGACGAAATTGCACCGCGTTTTTCCAAGCCAAAGTCATTGTGTAGTGAATACCATGCCCATTTATCTATCAAGGGTATTCACCTTTATGCACATTTACTTATTGTTTAAAGAGTTTCATATATGTATTCGACATTCTTTTATCATGTAATAAATGATTATGTTGAATGATTCAATGTTTTATGATCCCTGTGGCACACTTTTGCATGAAATGAAATGTTTAAGAAGGGTGCGCCTGATAGCGCTCCAATGCATTGGGTAAAGTATAGTATCATGATATTTTATGTGAAATGGGTGTTGACTCATGCTAATTAAAGTGAAACAATGGTTTACTCATGCTTCATGTGCAATGAGGGTTTACTCAAGCTCTATGTGCAATGAGCCTTAGCTCATGCTAATTCCATGTTAAGAGTTGTTGCCACCTTTCCATGTTATGATTATCATGTTTTATCATGCCTTTATGTTTATGATTCTCTTTTTATCTATTGATATGCCTATTGTCTAACATGTTTTGTATTTTTCATGTTATTCCATGTTTATTCTCTTATTGGGCTTTGTAGCTCACCCTTTTCTTATGCATGTCATCAGGTTATCCCATGCAATGCTAAGTATAAGAAAATGTAGTGGTCATGTAAATGAATTTTTCAATAAAGATGTTGCATGTTTCATGTTTTAAGTTTTTATGTAATGATACTAAGCCTCAAAGACACTATAACCCTCAATCTTCTCTGTTGTATCAAGTGAAGTTCATGTAATAAATTATGTTTAATTGTGTAATAAAAGATCAGGGTTGTCATAGTTGGTATCAGAGGATAGGTTTAGTTATTTTTGGGATTAGGATTAGAAAACCCTAGTAAAGCCTTAGATACAAGACTAAGTATAATAAAAACATCCCTATGTTTTGGTGAGTATTGAGTAAGTGTTTTATCAAGAAAATGCATCCTTGTTTGGATATGAGCATGTAGAGGCGGCTATGGCACAGATGTATCTTAGGGATAAAACCCAAAAACACCGATTTGATTTAGACTTGAACGGGAACTGGTGCACGACAATGGGCCTTACTGCACTCTTGGTTATGAAACTCTCGGGGGATATGCTTTGGTAGATTCATGAGCATAGTATGAACTGTTATTAAGGGACAAAAAAAGTCCATAAGAATATAAGTTAAGAAATAGATTGAGGATAACCTATATTTAAACCTAAGAAATCACAAGTTAGGATATACTTATTATTTATAAGTTTATACTTTTATGTTCAAAGTTTCCTTTTCAAGATCAATGGATAAGTATTTAAGACCTCTAATTATACATTCTTTTTCTTGGTTCAAGGCCGAAAATATAATAACATGTTCCAACAACCAATGTGATAGGAAATGTGAATATTTCCCTAATTATATGCTTGATATGACAGGATTGGGTGCTCAAAACTTCACAATAGTACTTTCTCATATGGATCGAGTTATGAATAATAACTTGAATCCAACGGAATTTCCTCCTCCTCCATGGAAAGATCAAGTTGTCATAGAATCCTCTATGCGATAAAGGCCTCACATGTTTAGCGGATCTTATGATCCCCTCCTCACAGAACAACGGATTAAATCTATTGAAAAGATATTCTCCATCCTCTAGTGCTCGGAAGAGGAAAAATTTGTATTGGCGGTCTATCATTTTAGTGGGGAAGCTGATCAGTGGTGGACACTGATCAAGAATACATATTTCTAAGATAAAATTGATTCCATGAATTGGGAGGAATTCAAGAGGATGTTTTTCAACAAATATTTTCCTCGAACCTTCCGTATAAATATGTAAAGAGAGTTCCTCGGACTCAAGTATAAGGAAGATGAGTCCATCGGGGCATATAAAACAAACTTTACAAGGCTTGCAAGTTACACATCTGGATTTGTCATGAACATCGAAATCAAGGTGGATCGCTTTTTTAATGGACTGAAGTCGAGTCTACGAAAAGCATTGGTGATTCGCGACTTCAACAGTTATGAGGATATTGTTCGTTGAGCCCTCAAGATTGAAATGGATATTTGAGACTCTCAGTGGTCTCTTGGGCCCAGTGACAAGAATCAGAAAACTGAGAACAACATGGGTGGTTCATCAAACAAATCCCATGATGGAAAGAAGCCTGACTTTTCCACTTGTAAAAATCGTGGGAAGAAATATCTTGGTAAATGTCTCAAGGGAACCAGGAATTGCTTCAAATGTGGGAGGTTTGGTCATCTGGACAAAAACTACCAAAGGGATATGAAAAATCCTACTAATGTTGAAGAATAAATGAAGTTTCAGATCAACACTCATCTAGAAGTGCAGTGTTACAATTGCAAGAAGCTTGGGCATTATGCAAACCATTTCCCTAAGCTGAGGGTTGTCGGAGGCAATCAGCAACAACCTCTGAGGCAACAAGGAAGGGCCTATGCTATCACTACCGCTAAGGTGGATCCAAACAATGATGTGGTTAAAGGTACTCTAGTTATTCATTCAATAATAGTGAACGTACTATTTGATTCTAGTTCTATAAATTCTTTCATATATTGAAAGTTTAGTAGAACAATTCAAACACCACCTCAAAATTTGGAGGAAAATTTATCTGTGAGAACATCGAATGGGGAAATCATTAAATCCATGGTTTATAACTTCTCCCCAGTTAACGTTTGTGGAAAGAACCTCCTATAAAATCTTATCATACTTCCTTTAGTGGATTTTTATGCTATCTTTGGCATGGATTGGTTTTCTTTATACAAATCCACTATCAACTGCCGGGAAAGTGAGATCACTCTTCACATCCCGAAGCATCCTCCAATTATTTACAAGTGCAAGGAGGGAGATGAATATCCTTTAGAATCATTGTCTCAAGTGTGGATATTTCTGCCTTATGAGCAAGAATATATAGCTCAAATGATTGAGACAAAGGAGAGAATCATGCTTGAATACATGGCCATCGTGAGGGATTACACTGATGTATTCCCTAAAGAGTTTCCTGGAATTCCTCTAGAATGAGAGGTTTAGTTCTCAATTGAACTTATCCTTGGATCTCTACCAATCTCAAATACACCTTACATAATGGCCACCATAGAGCTGGAAAAGTTGAAGAAGCAGTTACATTAGAATATAAAGAAGGGTTTTATATGCCCGAGTGCTTCATCGTGGGGTGCGTCGGTCCTCTTAGTCAAGAAGACGGATGGATCAATGCGCCTCTCTATTGATTATCATGATCTCATTAAAATCATGATAAAGAACAAGTATCCCCTACCACGGATAGATGACTTGTTTAGTCAGTTTCATGGGGCTAGTTATTTCTCTAAGGTAGACCTTCGGTCGGGATATCACCAATTAAAGGTGAGGAAGGAAGATATTCCCAAGATTTCCATTTGAAAGAGGTATGGACACTATGAGTTCATAGTGATGCCCTTAGGACTCACTAATGCTCTGAAAATTTTCATGGATTTAATGAATAGAGTCTTTAGAAATTACCTTGGAAAATTTGTGGTAGTCTTTATTGATGATATTCTGATATACTCTAAGAGCAAGGATGAACATGAGGAGAATTTAAAAATTGTGTTAAAGACTTTGTGAAGGGAGAAGTTGTATGCATAGTACAGTAAATGTGAGTTCTGGATGGAGGAAGTATCATACTTAGGGAATTTTATCACCAGCAAAGGGATATTTGTGGACCCTAGTAAGACGAAGGTAATTGAAGAGTGGCCTAGGACAACTTCTGTAATGGATATCTGTAGTTTTTTGGGTCTTTCTAGGTATTATCGACGATTTGTGAAGAACTTTTCAAGATTTTCAAACCCAATGACCATGTTAACATGGAAGGGAGTAAAGTTTTTCTGGATACAGGAATGTGAATATTGTTTCAAGGAGTTGAAAAAGAGGCTTATCCCTGTGCCAGTACTCACACTCCCTATAATTGGAGAACTCTTTGTGGTGTGTATTGATGCTTCTAATAAGGTATTAGGTTGTGTGATGATGAAAAATGATAAATTGATAGCCTATGCCTCAAGTTATTTGAAAATCCATGAGAGAAACTATCCAACGCATGATCTGGAGTTGGCGGTTGTGATCTTTTCCTGGAAAATCTGGCGACATTATCTCTATGGGGAGAAATGTGAGATATATACTGACCACAAGAGTCTCAAATATATATTCACACAGAAAGAGATTAATATGCGCCAGCGAAGATGGATAGAGCTCATCAAGGATTATGACTGCTCAATCCACTACCATCTCGATAAGGCAAACAAGGTGGCGGATGCTCTAAGTAGAAAGGATCATGCATCTTTATCAATGATGAGAATTGAAAAGGATCCGATCTTCTTAGATTTGCAAATGAGGGACATGAGAATAATTAAGGGAGGAACATCATCAATCCTTTCTCAAATTATTGTTCAACTATCCCTCTTGGAGAGAATAAATGATACTCAAAGAAAAGATGTGGAAATTCATAAAAGGGTGGAAGTTGTTAGAAATGGGA
The DNA here is from genome assembly GCA_963277665.1 of Viscum album. Taxonomy (NCBI): domain Eukaryota; kingdom Viridiplantae; phylum Streptophyta; class Magnoliopsida; order Santalales; family Viscaceae; genus Viscum; species Viscum album. The sequence goes on from OY728150.1 coordinate 530,827,869, forward strand.
AATCCTCTGATTTCAAAGTTGATGAAGAAGGAGTTGTAAGATTTGGGATGCGAATATGTGTACCATACAATCCAGAGATAAAGAAAAAGATATTGAATGCTGCACATATCTTGGCCATCTCTATCCACTCAGGGAGAACAAATATGTATTGAGATCTTTGATAAAACTTTTGGTAGGACAATATGAAAAGGGAGATTGTCAAATATACATCAAAGTGTCTGGTATGTCAACAAGTGAAGGTTGAGAGACAAAAGTCTAAGGGGATGATGCAACCAATACCCATACCATCAAGGAAGTGGTAGAACATTACTATAGACTTTGTCACTAAACATCTAAGGACATCTAGAAGAAATAATGCTATATGGGTCATTGTGGATCTTCTTATAAAGATAGGTCACTTTATAGCGGTTCGAGAGAACTTCTCATTGGATCAACTTGCACGGATTTACATCAAGGAATTGGAAAGCCTGCATGGAGTACCACTATCTGTTATATCCGACCATGATCCTAGATTCACCTAAAATTTTTATAAGAGTCTTCAACATGCTTTGGATACTAAGATGAACTTCAGTGCGGCTGATCATCCTCAAACTGATTTCCAATCCAAGCGGACTATCCAAACACTTGAGGACATGTTGAGAGCATGCTCAATGGACTAAAAAGGAGGGTGGTATCAACATATTCCTCTGGTTGAGTTCTCTTATAATTAAAATTTCCACTCAAGCATACAAATGGAACCTTATGAAGCCCTATATGGAAAGAGGTGCAGAACACCATCATGTTGGGATGAAGTCGGTGAGCATAAGATGCTAGGACCTGAAATGATCGAAGAAATGGTGGAGAAGGTGAAAACCATTCAGCAGCGTATCAAGGTAGCCCAGAGTTGACAGAAGAGTTATGCATATAACCATCGACGAGACCTTGAGTTTAAAGTTAGAGACATGGTATTTCTACGCATATCTTCCTGGAATAAGGTCATGAGGTTTGGAAGGAAATGGAAGTTAATTCCTAGGTACATAGGCCCCTTCGAGATTCTTGATCATGTCGGGGTTATGGCCAATCGACTAGCACTTCCACCTATCATGGCCAAATTACAAGATGTATTTCATGTATCCCTCTTAGAGAAGTATATACCAGACCCTTCACATGTACTCTCTTCTGAGGTGGTATAGTTGGAGGATGATCTTTCCTATGATCAGCAGCTCGTGAAGATCTTGGATCGTAGAGACAATGTTCTACGCAACAAGACTACTCATCTGGTCAAGGTAATATGGTGAAACCATAAGTATGAAGAGGAAACATGGGAACTGGAGGAAGTAATGAAGGAAAAGTTCCCACATCAGTTTGTGTCCTAGAATGTAAAATGAAATTTCGAGGGTGAAATTTCTTAAGGGGGAAGATTGTAATGACCTAAACTTTCATTAATGAAAATCCCTCTTGATCTAATTAAATGTATCTTTATGTAAAATGTTTATATAAAATTTCAAATTATTTTGTTTTATGTTAATAATTGTGACTGTTGCTAATATAGTCGTGGAATGGTGATCACATGATTAGTATAAATATAGGGTTTTAACAAATCCAATTTACTCAGACAAAGGAAGCGATGGCCTCATCTAGTAGACATGCCCCATATGAAGCCCATTTGTCAGATCTTGGAAAGTAGGTTGCGTCTTTGGGCTTCACTCTTGGCCAAGCCCAAGCTGAGCTTGAATATGTTAAGCTCGAGCGGGACCGCCTACGAGATAAGTGTAAGTTGATAGATATTACCACCCGAGCAATGCTGTCTAAGACACCCCAAGAGTCTGTCACCATCACACACCTTACTCTTTGGTCTTATGCGGGTGTTATAAGGGGTTATGTAACAATACCCTAGTATTATGGTTATTTACATTAGTTTTGTATATAACAATGAATATACTTTCATTTTATTATTGTTACCTTGTAAATAGTTTTTAAAGCATAAATTGTATTTTTAGTTAATGTTCAACTAAGAAATCTATTTTGATGAATTTTTGAATTTTTGAATTAAATAATATTTTAATAAAATAATATTATTATTATTAAATTAAATTTTATTAAATATAAATGATCGTATAATTTTTTGAATGCAATTGTAATTTGTATTATGGTTTCAAAGCCATTTTTTGTCAAACCCCATGAATTTTCGATAAATGTCGGTTTTTATTTTAAAAGTGAAAATTAAAATATTTAGAAAAATATTTAGATAAAATGAATATTATTTCTGGAATCAGGATGTCAAAATTATCCAATGGTGAATTTTTCATAATTTTCTAAGACAAACAAATTTTTGGGTAAAAATTAAATATCATTTAAATATATAATGTGTTTTATGACATCATAATGACCCAATAGTGATGTAATAAAATAATATAAACTTTATTTTCGGTAAATATATGTTTTACCATTAAAATAATGTTATTTTGGGTTTTTTGTCTAATTTTACCAAGCATTAATGGACCCTTCATGAGTTATTAAACATCTTGTCTTTTTAAATTGTTTTTCTTGGGAGTGTGACTCACCTCCACATAAGCAACCCCATTATTTTAAGAAGTTCGTAATTTAGACTTATAAAATATTTTTTTCCACTTCCCTTTTCCAAAAACCATGGGCAAAAATCATGTGCTGGTTTGTGGTTTTTATTAGTTTAATGTGAGGTGTCCCAAACCTAAATAATAAAGAATTCTTTCACCTTTACTATATAAACCCACCCAAGCTCCCACTTCCTCCTCACTCAAAGCCTTTTTAGTTCATTAAACCTCTTCCATCCAATCTCTAGAATCCTCCAAAGGTTCCCCAAGCTCCCAATAAGCCTCTCTCAAGCCTTTGTAAGCACACTTCCAAGTAAGGGTTTTTCTTCCTTTATCATTTTTGTCCAATTTTCTTTATGTTGTTATTCCCATTTAGTTTCAATTATAAATGTTGGGCTATGGTTTTTCACCTCCCCCATACTTCCCTATTTATGTTTTAATTATGTGATACCCCTTTCTCTCTGATTAAATGCCTCCCATGTACACCCGTTACTATGCCGAAATTCGGAAAAGAATTTCCCTCTCCTCATTTACATTCAAGAAATTATTTTGTATCATGAATCTAAATTCCATTACAATTATTGGAACATGTATCTATATGAACCACATTAATTTCCATTTCATGTAAATATGATGAGACACCTCTTTCTCTCTCATCAACCATTTTTATGAGTTCTTATGTCATGTCGTTATGCTGCTGAAATTACACCGCATTTTTCCAAGCCAATGTCATTGTGTAGTGAATACCATGCCCATTTATCTATCAAGGGTATTATACTTTATGCACATTTAATTATTGTTTAAAGAGTTTCATATATGTATTCCACATTATTTTATCGTTTAATAAATGATTATGTTTAATGATTCAATGTTTTATGATCCATGTGGCACACTTATGCATGAAATGAAATGTTTAAGAAGGGTGTGCCCTGATAGCGCTCCAATGCATTGGGTAAAGTATAGTCTCATGATACATTATGTGCAATGGGTGTTGAATCATTATAATTCAATTGAATCGAGGGTTTACTCATGATTCATGTTCAATGAGGGTTTACTCATGCTCTATGTGCAATGAGCCTTGGATCATGCTAATTCCATATTAAGAGTTTTTTCCACCTTTCCATGTTATGATTATCATGCTTTATCATGACTTGATGTATATGCTTTTCTTATGCTCTATTAATATGCCTATTGTCTAAAATTTATTATATTCCTCATGTTATTCCATGTTTATTCCCTTACTGTGCTTTTTAGCTCAACATTTTCTTATGCATGTCCTCAGGTTATCCCATGTAATGCTAAGTACGAGGGAATGTGGTGGTCATGTAAAGGAAGTTTTCAATGAAGATGTTGCATATTTCATGTTTTAAGTTATTATGTAATGATCCTAAGCCCCAAAGAAACTAGACCTCTCAATATTCTATGTTGTATAAATTGAATTTCATGTAATAAATTATGTTTAATTGTGTAAAAAAAGATCAGGGTTGTCATAAAAGGGGCCCAAATGATTCATTTAAACTCATCCCACCATTCTGTCCAGGAATTAAAAATAGTACAAAATTAATTACATTTCTCTTGATCTAGTCGTCAAATCAAGTTGAAATTTTGTAGTGTGAAAGAAGAAATATAGGCTACCGACTTTTTTGAGTGAAGAATTCAGATTTGAAGGTATATTCATATTGAAAAACCCATTCACATATTGTCCTTTTAAAAAGTCTGGATTGAAATGGACAGATTAGCACTGTTTAATAAAACTGCCATAACATTGGCTCCATAAGTTCAACATATTCTAAATTTTGAGAGTACTCTTCCAACATTATTATATAAAACTTTTAAGAAGGATATTTCTTGATATTTGGCTGTCTGAATTATCAAAATGCCAATTCAAGTGGAGGAACACATTTGGAATGCAAACAGTCCACTTCCATGGGCTATAAATACATCCCCTCCTCTCTTTTAAAAGGGTTGGAATTTCATAGCAAAGGAGGATAGGTTGTAATGACCAAGGCTCTACCAAAAGATTGGTAGGATCTTCCATACTCATGTTTTTACTTGATAAACCATTCCTCTTGCTTCCTTTCATTTAATTTTGTGTTGTTCTTCATTTGTAATCATGTAAGGGTTTGTGTTTTGTAATTCTGTTTTAATGCAAGTTTTTTATTCAATATATATTATTATGATACACCTTCTGTAGTTCAATATTAATGTTCTTAAAATAGTTCAAATCAAGTTAAAACCCTTTCCTTATTTTTCTTCCTCATTCAATCGATATTCTTTTTTTTAACTCTCTTCAACGATCATGTGTGTTTGACACACTACTCTTTCTTTATCCTATTCTTTTTGTTCTATTTATAATTAATCACCATAATCATATATTACCAGATTAATAACCATCTTAATGGATGAGTAAATATACCATTGGGTTGATTCATTATTTAGAGATGTTAAGATATTGAGAGATTTTTCTCGATGAGTATTCTTTAATTTAACATTGTGTATGTTGGACTTAACATGTCATGGATTAATGACTTGTTTTGTTTAAACGTGGGGTTTCCATGTATTATCAAAACCATAAATACACTACCATCAATAATATCTATTTGAGATTAGAACCATATGTTAAGTTAAGTCATGTATTAAATCTTTAACACTTATGAATTCTAATTAACGTTATCTTGTGAAGTGTGTGTTAATTTAAATTCAATATAAAGAAAAGATCAGGGATATCACAAGATTAACTCTCTAAAAATGAACTCACCCCAATTTTTATCAAATTTTTAAATCAAACACCAATATTTAATCACTTCATTTAATATCTTCAAACAAACCCCCCAATCAAAATACAATCAACTAAAAACATTTGACTATTTAAAAAAGTATCATTGCCGAGGATTCGACCCGAGTGCTGCTATACACATTAGCAACGCATTGAAACATTGAATGGTCAATAGGCGACAATTGGAAGTGCTTTCAAATGGAGTCATTGCTGGGGATGGTTCTTTATGTAGTCATTAGTTTCTGGTTATTGTAAAAAAAACCCAAAAAACAAAATTTAAAAAAATTGAAAAAACACAAAGAAAAAACTGCATTCCCATAAAAATCATAAACTGAAAAAAATAACACATAGAAAAATCTGTCTTCCTCTTTCTTCCAACATATATATGAATTCCCTATAGCCTCCCAAAAAATCCCTCAGATTTTTTTGACCCTAAAATTGAGCGAACACTTTGCCAAATTAGGAGGAACATAAGAGATAATCAACTCATTCAAGGACTTATCTGTGTCCAAACAGTTGAATTAGAAATGTCTAATCCTATGGAACAAATACTTAAAGAACTTTTTTCCCCTGATATGAATTTACAAACTCTTGGTATTCAATATCCAAACATAGAGGCTAACTTCAAACTCAAATTGGGTTTGATTCATCTTCTTCCTCATTTCCATGGGCTAGCCGGTGAGGATCCACATCTCCACCTTAAAGAGTTTCAAGTGGTGTGCTCTACCATGAAGCCTCAAGGGCTTTCTGAGGAACAAGTAAAACTTCGAGCATTCCCTTTATCCCTAGATAATTCCACAAAGTCATGGCTCTACTACCTTCCTCATGGTTCCATAACTACATGGAATGACATGAAGTGACTCTTCTTAGAGAAATTCTTTCCTGCTTCTCGTACTTCTTCTATCTGAAAGGAAATAAGTGGTATTCATCAATTACAAAGTGAATCACTCCATGAGTACTGGGAGAGGTCCAAAAAGCTTATTGCAACATACACACATCACCAAATCTCTGACCAACTCTTGATCCAATAATTCTATGAGGGGTTATTGGTGATAGAGAGAACTCTCATTGATGCCGCAAGTGGTGGTTCTCTTGTTGATAAAACTCCTATAGCTACAAGAGATCTCATAAGAAACCTGGATGTGAACACACAAAAATTCCATACTCTAGCACATTCTCAAGTAAAACAAGTCCAAGATAATCAATCCATAGAGCAGAAAAATATGACCGAGTGGATGAGAGAACTTATAGGTCTTGTGCGACAACTAGCTGTTGCATCCAAATCCCCAACCACATCTTCTCTACAATCTCTATTCCTGAGACCTATCAAGAACTGTGGAATCTGTAGCTCCCCATCTCATCCAACTAACACATGTCTGCAACTTCAAGAGGATCAATCTGATTCATCTAGACCAATGAATATCAATGTAGTATATGCTCAGTGGAACCCCAACCCTCAACAATTAGTTCAGTTTGTTAGAATCTTCAACCAACCCCATTTTGATCCATTATCTTCTACATATAACCCTAACTTGAGATATGGGAATCCCATTTCTCATCCCCCTCAATACCCTCCTCAAACCCCAAACCAATTCCAATATGGTAAAGGTGTTGGTAATATCCAACAACCTTACCCTTTTTTCCTCAACCTCAAAGGATCAATCCTCTTCTTCCTCCTCCTGGATTCCATTATCCTAGTGATCCTTCCCAATTACCAACCCAATACAATTGCTTTCCCAAGAACCAAAATCAAGGTAATCCCAATTCGGGACAAGCCTCTTCTTCCAAGAAACCATGGGAAAGTGCAGTTGAAGATCTTTCCTCCTTCACCCATTCTAGCCTCAAAAACATTGAAACCCAAATTGGTCAACTTGAATCCCACCTGAGCCAACAACAACAATCAAATTCTTCTCAACTCCAATATCAACCATTACCCAACCCCAAGGGTAATGTAAGTTCAACTGCACTTACATCAGGAAATAAAATTGATATGCCTAAAGATAAGTCCTCCAACCATCCTTTGAATGTTGACCTAAAAAATGAAAAGAAAAAGAAACAAGAAAAGTAATCTGAAACCATTCCCTCACCTCTTTCCATTCCACTTAAGAATCCAATTCATTTTCCTCAAGATATTTCTAAAACAAGAAATTCCTTTGAACCTAATACTAAAATGATCAACATGTTTAGACATGTTGAAGTCAATATTCCCCTATTAGATGCCATAAAAAACCCTAAGTATGCTAAGTTTCTTAAGGAATTTTTCACCCACAAGAGGCAACTTAGGACCTTCAAAAATGTTTCCACCGATTAGTCTATTCCTATAAAGTGCAAAGATCCAGGAACCTTTACGGTTCCGTGCCAAATTAGAAGTTAAAACTATGATGATGCACTCATAAACCTAGGATCCTCAATCAATATCATGCCCAAATCCATATTCTCCAACCGGGGTCTAGGTCTCTTACATCCAATGAGTGTTGTCATTCAGTTATCCAATCGAAGCACTGCTAGTCCTGAGGGTATAATCGAGGATGTACTTGTTTGTGTCAGTGATCTTATCTTCCCTGCTGATTTCTATGTCCTTGACATGGAAGGTGAGATGAACTCTTCTCAATCTCCCCTAATTCTAGGAAGACCATTCATCATGACAGCAAGAACCAAGATTTATGTCCATTCAGGCATTGTATCCATGGAATTTGGTGACCAACTGGTCAAGTCCAACATTTTCCAAGCTATGTGATACCCATCAGAGGATCACTCTGCATTCTCAATCCATGCTTCTAAGGACACTTCTAAAAGTCAACTGAACCCCATTCCATCATGTTCATCATGTTCTAATGAGAGAGGATCTTGTGAAATTTTTACCATGATTAACCATGTTATAAATGGTGATGTTGATGTGGACATCTCATTCATAGACTCCATCAATCTAGAGGATCTTGAAAACTCTCTTGAATCCCAAATTAACTCTGATCTCTACCGCTCCACCTTGAACAATATTAAGGAAAATGAATCTGAAGAAACTGAAGTCCCTTCCTCCATTCCTGAGTTGTCTAACCCAAAAATGAGAGATGATACTGATCTAAAACCTCTTCCTGAACACCTAAAATATGAATTCCTTTTCTTTTATCACTCTTATCTGGTCATTATATCTAACTCACTTACTGAAATTGAGGTGTCCAAACTTGTTCAAGTATTAAAGGAAAACAAAAAGGCCTTAGGTTAGACACTAGATGACATAAAAGGAATTAACCTTGATCTCTACATGCATCACATCTATCTTGAGGAATCATCCAAACAAATTAGACAACCATAAAGAAGACTCTATCCACTCATCCTTGAGGTAGTTAGGGAATATATTACCAAGATTCTTCAAGATGGTATTATCTACCCAATTTCTTATAATGAATGGGTAAGTATAATTCATGTTGTACCTAAGAATTGTGGGATAACTGTTGTCACAAATGAACATGGAGAGGTAGTAAAAACTCGAGTGAAGAACAAATGGTGTGTGTGCATTGACTATAAGAAATTAAATGTTTAAATAAGAAAATATCACTACCCTCTTCCATTCCTTGATCAGATACTAGAATTATTAGACAAAAATTCGTACTATTTATTTCTTGATGGATACACCAGCTACTTCCAAATCTCAGTCGCACCTTAGAACCAAGAAAATACTACTTTTACATGCCCCTTTGGAACATATTCATATAAAATAATTCCTTTTGGCCTTTTCAATGCTCCCATAACATTCCAAAGGTGTATGATGAGTATCATTTCTGAATTCATTGAACACTTCATTGAAGTATTCATGGATGATTTTACCATTTATGGTGATTCATTTGAATATTTCTTGAATTTACTCTCTCTAGTCCTCCAAAATTGTGTCAAGTGTAACCTTGTGTTAAATTTTGAAAAATGTCACTTCATGGTTTCAAATGGGATTGCTCTAGGGAACACAGTTTTAAAAGAGGGTATTGAAGTTTATCCTGCCAAAATTGAAGTGATCCAATCACTTCTTGAACCCAATTTTGTGTGATACATCCGTTCATTTCTCATTCATGCTGGTTTCTATCGTCAACTAATCCTTAACTTCTGTATTATTTCCCTCCCACTCACTCATTTGATCCAAAATGATGTCATTTTCCATTTCTATGAGGTTTTTAAGAGATCCTTCGTTGAACTCAAAATTTCTCTTACATCTTCCCCAACAATCCAACCCCCAGATTGGTCCTTACCCTTTGAGTTGATGTGTGATGCTTCTGATAGGTCCATTTGGGTTGTTCTTGTTCAAATAAGAGAAAAAATTCTTCATGTCATCTATTATGCCTCAAAAAACATTAGATGAAACTCAATCTCACTACACTGTCATTGAAAGGGAACTTTTAGCAGTGGTTTTTTCCTTAGATAAATTACGGCCCTATCTCTTAGGTACTAAAATCATCATCATCATGGAATATTATGCTATAATGTTCTTACTCAAGAAAAGGTATTCCAAACCTAGGCTAATAAGATGGATCCTAATACTACAAGAGTTTGACCATGAAATCAAAGATACACCAGGAAAAGAAAACCATGTGGCTGATAACTTGAGTAGAATTTTTAATTCTTCTCATTCTGAAATAATTAATCTAGAATTTCCAACTAAGCACCTTTCATCTCTCACTCCAAAAATACCATGGTATTCCCCAATTGTAAATTACTTGGTTTTTAGTGTTTTTTCTGAAAATTTTACAAAAAACAAAAAATGAAGTTAAAAAGTGCTTCAAAATACTATTTTTGGGAAGAAAATAAACTTTGGAAAATTGGGGAAGACATGGTAATTAAGAGATGTGTTGATGGAAATGAACATTATTCCATCTTATAATTATGTCACCCAATGCCTGGTGGTGGCCATTTTGGACCACAAAGGACCTCCCGAAAGGTCCTAGACTCTGGATTCCTCTGGCCTTCACTCTTCATGAACTCACATGAGTTCTGTCAATCATGTCCCACTTGCCAAAAGTTTGGAACAATTTCAAAGTGAAATTAAATGCCCTAAAGGCCTTTAATTTTCTGTGAGATCTTCGATGTTTAGGGAATCGATTTCATGGGACCATTTCCCCCTTCCAATGGATTCTCATACATCCTTCTTGCAGTTTATTATATTTATAGGTGGGTTGAAGCTAAACCCACTAGAAAGGATGATTCACATACTATTAGTGAGTTTTTAAAGACACACATCTTCCACCGATTTGGCACACCATGTGCCTTGATAAGTGACTTTGGAACCCATTTTTTTAATAAAACCATAGAATATATTTTGAAAATAAATGGTGTTGTACATAAAACTTCAACTTCATATCACCCCCAAACAAATGGAATGGCTGAAATTTCTAATAGATAATTGAAAGGAGTGCTTGGGAGAATTGTAAAACCCACCAGAAAAGATTGGACTGAAAGACTTGGTGAAGCACTTTGGTCTTATCAAACTTCTTATAAATCACCCATTGGGATGTCTCCTTTTAGGCTATTTTTTGGTAAAGAATGTCATCTTCCAGTTGAAATCCAACATAAGTCAGTTTGGGCTGTGAAAACTTGTAATTTTGATTTTGAAAAATCTGGTGAAGAAATATTGTTGCAATTCACTAAATTGGAAGAGCTTTGACTTGATTCCTATGAGAATTCCAATATATAAAAAGAAAAGGATAAGATACACTATGATAAATACATCCTGATAAAGGTATTTCATGAAGGTGAAAAGGTAATGCTCTTTAATTCTCGATTTCGGCTTCACCCAGGTAATATTAATTCTCATTGAGAAGGTCCTTCTGTAATTACTAATGCTTACCCATTTTCTGAAGTGAAAGTCCAAGACCCCTCTTAAAAAAGGACATTCACGGTTACTGGACATCGGTTAAAGAATCCCCATGGCAGGACGCGCAATCCTGGAACCACATCGACTTCCATCGAATCCCCAACTTCTGCAGTTGACCCACCACTAGATGGAGATGGAAACCCATCAAATCCAAACTAGGGGGAACCTCTTTCCCTTTAACTCTCTCTATATCTCTTCCTCTCTCTCACTCTTTCTTCTTCTTCCCCTCTCTTTCATTTTTGTACAACTTTCTTTATAAAATCCTTTTATTTACTCTTTCTCTTTTGTGTGGGTGTGTCTTTATAAAAAAAATAAAAAAACATAAAAAACAAAAAAACAAAAAAAAATCACTTAAAAAATATGGAAAAACAAGATTCATGATTACTCACCTTGAAATTTTCAAATTTTGTCCAACCATTTTGGGGAGTTAAAAGACATGGTTTCATTAGAAAAAAATTTGTGTTTTCATCATATATTTGGATAAATAATATTGTGTCAAAGCCAATAAATTTGTAATGATCACTTTTTGATTTGGGAAATTATTTTACTCACCAATGAAGAAAAACCATTTGCTTTCATTCCAAGGCTACCTATATCCATCTTTTCAAAATGTGTGTTTTTCAACCCCATTTGTGAGTCTTGAGTCTGTGGACCTTTGAGCTGAATTTCTTTCTTTACTGTGCATTAATATGATAGAGGCATTTTCTGAACCACACGAGAATCACAATAGCCAAATAGCCTTCCATTTACCTTACATTAATCCTCCTTTTGAAATCCCCTTAAAGCCTATGAAAACCTTTTCTTTGATAGCCAAATTACAAGCCCAATACCTTTTCCCACACAATATCAACATGGATTTTCATTGCATAATTTTTTTAAATTTAAGTGTGGGGGGAATGGATTTCTTTTTGGGTACCATTTATTGATTTCACCTTGTTATCATATTCTTGAGGGTAGGAATCCATTTCTATGTGGGGGAGAGGTTGTCATTCAGTGTGTTTTGGGGAATGTAATGTACATTCATTTATTTAATTTTGTAAATGTTATTGACAAGTTTTCAAAAAAAACAAAAAAAAGAACAAAAAAATGGGTTGTGTCTTGGGTAGGTTAAAAATCACTCTTCCTCAACCTTTTATCTTGTTATAACTATTACAATTAGTGTCATGAGGAGAGAAATCATGGGTTTGGATATGAGTGTGATATCTATTTCAAGTAAAAATTTAGAAAAAAATAAAAAATAATAATAAAAATGATGGACACTTATGTCATTGGGATAAGTTTTTTGTTTTCTAAATATTTCATCTTCTAATCCCCTTCAAATTTTATTCCTCTATTGTGTCTTTCTTCACGCAAAAATTCCCTTATAAATATGTGTCTTCATTTCCTTCCATGTTTCATTTCAAAAAAATGTGCATTGGTTTTTCTATGTTGGTGTCTTACCCCCTTTTTTCTATCTTTTGGATGTCATCTTCCTACCATCCCATATCCACAGAAAAACCCCTAAAAAGACCTCTTGATTTTTTAGCACTTTAGGATAGGGAGTAGAATCTAAGATATCTTATAAAATCTAAGATTTTCACTTCTGGTTGGTGAATGAGTGAAGCTCCACAATTAATTTTATACTCTTGAGAGGAGTAAGTTCTGTGTGCCACCATTTTCCATTTCTAAATTTGAGCATGAAAAAATGAATTGTTTTTGGAACATTATATCTGTAAAAACTTGTGGTTGAATTCAATATGGATGAGTGATATTGTATAAACCACCCCTGATTGGGGAAAACAAAATTTTAATATTTTTTGGTGAGTTAAAATGATTTTTTCATGTTTTTATATTTGTTGCACATGAGGACATGCACAAGACTAAGTGTGGGGTAGTTGATATTATTAATATTTTAATAACTTTTTATATACTCCCTTTACTGAACCTACGGGCCTAGTAAGTATTACATGCACGGTAATGCCTATCTGAAAATCCATGCGGAGGTGGAGAGCTGATTTCACGATGAAGATGCTGGGGAGAAACAGTTCCAAGTAGTTAGTCCGGGTTGTATGTAATGTTTGAAGCCTATGGGAAATGAATTCCTATAAGGCCTACGAGCCATGTAATACTTAATCCTATGGTCCTTTTAAGGGTTCCACCTCACCCCTTGAAAGTTGTATTATCAAAATAAATAAAAAATGAAGTCATCCGGGCCATTAGAAATATGAAATGTAATTTTTGAGCATTTTTAGACGTAGTCCAATTGAGTCAGTTTACTATTTTATTTATAATTATAATCCTACTGATCCAAATTATTTGGTTCTTGTTTTTTAGGATCCCTAATATAATATCAAAAATTTCATTAGAATGGATCATGGGCCAATTATTCTATTTTAAGGGCCATATGGACCACACAAGAAGGCCTACAGAATCTGGGAGGAAACTGGACCATCCATGATGATTTAATTTATGGGATCAATCTGAAATTCCATATTATTTTATTATCCTCCATAGTTTGGGGGAATATTTAAGTAGTCTTGGATAAAAATTTAAATTCCCAACTCCAAAGAGAAGGGGGCCAAATGATTCATTTAAACTCAGCCCACCATTATGTTCGGGAATTAAACTCAGTACAGTATTTATGACATGTCTCCAGATCAAGCAATCAAATAAAGTTGAGATTTTTTAGTGTTAAATAGGAGATATAGTTGTACTAAGTTGTTGAAGAAAGCATTAATATTTGAAGTCATATTTATATTTATAAACCCATTCACATTTTGGCCTTCTAAAAAGTCTGGATTGAAATGGACAGATTAACATTGTTTAATAAAATAGCCATAACTTTGGCTCCATAAGTTCAAATTCCTCCAAATTTTTATAGTATTAGGAAACAATTATTATCTAAAACTTTGAAGAAGGATATTTATTGATATCCAGCTTTCTGTATTATCAAAATGGAAATTCAAGTGGAGGTATGGATTGGGAATGCAAACAGTCCACATCCTTGGGCTATAAATACCTCCCCCTCATCTCTTTCAAAAGAGTTGGAATTTTAGAGAAAAGGAGGATAGGTTGGAATGACCAAGAATCTTCCAGAGTCTTGGGATGATCTTATATACTCAAGTTTTTACTTTATAAACCATTCCTCCTAGTTTCCTTACATTTACTTTTGTGTTGTTCTTCGTTTGTAATCGTGTAAGTGTTTGTGTTTTGTAATTATGTTTTAATGAAAGTTTCTTCTTAAATATCTCTTATTATAATCCACCTTATGTAGTATAATAGTAATGTTCTTGAAATATTTTAAATTAATTTAAAACCCTTTCCCTTCTTTTTATTCCTCATTCAATTGAAAGTCTTTTTTTTAACTCTCTTCAACGATCATGTGTGTTTGACGCACTACTCTTTTTTTATCCCGTTATTTTTGTTAAATTTATAATTCATCACCATAATAATATATTACCATATTAATAACCATATTAATGGATGAGTAAATATAATATTTGGGTGAGTCATTATTTATAGATGTTAAGCGATTGAGAGCTTTTTCTCAATGAGTATTCTTTAATTTAATATTGAGTATGTTGGACTTAACATGTCATGGATTAATGACTTGTTTTGTTTAAATGTGTGGTTTCCATGTATTATTAGAACCATAAATACACTACAATAAACAATATCTTATTGATATTATAACCCTAAGTTAATTTAAGGCTTGGATTAAAGCCTTAACACTTAGGAATTCCAATCAACGTTATCTTGTGAAGTGGGTGTTAAATTAAATGTAATATAAAGCAAAGATAAAGGATATCACAAGCTTAACTCTCTAAAAATTAACTCACCCCAATAATTATCAAATTGTTAAATCAAACACAAATCATTAATCAATTCATTTAATCTCTGAAAACACCCCCCCCCCCCCCCCGCCAATCAAAATACAATCAACTAAAAACATTAGACTATTAAAAAAGTATCATCGCCAAGGATTCGACCTGAGTGTTGTTATACATATTAGCATATCATTAGAACTTTGAATGGTAGATAGGTGACAATCAGTTGTGATTTCAATAAAGGTTCATCATTTTCAACCAATAATGATTCACCAACCTCAGTGACTAGAAAATTATAAAACTCTAGTTCTCGATCCTCTCTGGTGATCTTGTATAGTAAATGTGTCTCTAAAACAATCTCTTATATGGGTTATTGTGTAAATTTTTCTTGTTCTAACATTGGTGTATCTTGAGCATTGACTTAATCAAAGTCAATTTTTTCCCACCATTTCTTTTGAAGATGTTTTCCATCTAAACAAATATGTCTAATATTGATAGCACAACCTTTTTTCTAAGGTTATGTATAAGTAATAGCCCCTGGTTTACATGTGATATCCTATAAAGATACACTTCTGGTTTTAGGGTGTTAGTTTATTTCTTGAAGTAGGCTTAGAAAATTACTCAAAACCATATACACGAGTATGAGAAAAAAATATTCCCATACAATAACTCATATAGAATATTTTTCCCTAATTTTATAATAATCAATTTAGAACATGTACCTTGGTCTACAATACATATCACAAGAAGTATAATGGAATATTAGCATGACTTTTCATCAGCCACACCAAGACCAATAAAGTATAGTTACTCCATTCACTAGCATAATTCCATTGTGGTGTGTAATTAGGAGGGGGTTGAGATTGAATCTCATGATTAATAAATAAACTCTTATTTAAGATAATTTATACATCGACGAGATCGAACCTTCTTTATATACTTAATAAGATGTGTTTATAATTCATTCCTAAACTCACTAAACTAATCACAGGTTTTATAATTATACCTTATTAAATAGACACATACATGTCTACTAATGTCATCAGAAAATGTGATAAAGTATAAGTATCAACATTTTTCTTCAAATACAAATAGTTCATATATATTAGTGTATACATTTTAAAGATGCTTTGTGGATATTTTACCCTAACAATGAAAATGTCATTTTTTCAATTTATCATGTAAAAAAGAAATTCATCTTAAAGTGGTTTGAGATAAAAATAATATAAATATACATATTGATATAATTTTTTCAAGTGATCATTTTTTTACATGATAATGTTCATGATGCTACAACTAGATGTGAAATGAGTCATGAAAACCAAAAATTTTATCAATTTACACAACTTGGTCATTAAATTTCAATTTATAATGACTATTATTAAAAAGGTAGGGTAACCCCTTATTAAATGCAAGAAAATTATATTATTTTTTGGGAAGAGGTATCTCATTACATGACCTAATAGGACTAGGGGAACAGAGTCCTAAAGAGTCATCTCGAAGGTGTTGAACCGTAACTCCAAACATGGACCAAAGATCTAATCCTAGAGGCCTCACATATATTGGTTTGTTCCACTCACCATCACCCATATTTATGGTCATGTCTCC
The DNA here is from genome assembly GCA_963277665.1 of Viscum album. NCBI lineage: Eukaryota > Viridiplantae > Streptophyta > Magnoliopsida > Santalales > Viscaceae > Viscum > Viscum album. The sequence continues at coordinate 530,844,468 of OY728150.1, forward strand.
TATAACTAAATCAACCTTCTGCAAAAAATGGCCTGCTACCTTTTCATAGTCATCATGCTCGACATCTCTCCTTTGAGCTAGATCCTACCATCAGCATCATTTTTTATCAACTTTTTGATGAGGGGTCACTCATACAGGAGCCTCATTCCTGGAAATGCCTATGTTTACCCTTCACAAAAATCCCACACCGTCTACATCATTTCTCCTCTATCTAAATCCCAACCGCAAGAAATTATTGCTTATTCCCTTCATGTCAAGCCATCATGCCACCAACTATCACTAACATTGATGGTCCTATCTCCTCTAATGGAATCCTCCTATTTCCACTAACGGTATACTTCCATTTCACATTCATCACACTTAACATCAACCCTCAGATAAAGCTCCCACCATAGAAATCAATTCGCCTTTCGATAAGGTGTCACCTAAACCAAATCCACACCACTAGAAATTTCTGAGTCACCCCTTAATGCCAACACCCCCACCAAAGTAATATTTTCTCCATCATCGAATCCCTACCTCTAGAAACTATTTAGTTTCCCATTCATGCCAAGCCCCCATATTCAACATGGTTGCTCCGCTGACTAATTAGGGGTCACCCGATTCAAAGACTCACCACTAGAAACACCTGAGAATGCATCACCCATAACTGAGTTCCACCCCAACCAAGGTCATGTACCACACTATCACACTCATATCTAAAGACCAGTGATGTCAGCACCAATCAAAAATATAAAAATAACTATCCATATTTAAACATACTTCATAAATATTTCTTTTAATAGTACTTGGAACATAACAACAGTTCATTAAATCAAAGATAGATGATTTTTTAAATGCAAATTGATAGTCCCATATATCCATGATAGTTAGTGTTGATCCATTGGTAGCTCAAAGATCCACCTTACCTCTAACAACTTTCATGAATCTAAATGGTTTCATTTTTTAGATACAAATGTGACCACTAGAGGCTCTATACAAAACCAAAATTTTAGATATATAAAGGTCACACTTGATAATAAACACACATAAAGATTCCCTATTTTTTATGGTAATTGTTAAGTTCTAATTCCAGTAACCCTTCATGCTGCATGCAAAATATTCTACATTTTTTCAATTTTCTTACCTCTATATTTTCCTCCTCTTAGATTGATGGTGATAAAAATTCTTATACATGGAGTTAGTATTAGGGACCATTTCATTGTTCATTTTATTATTCACCATAAGGAATCTAGTTTTTTAATCCATCATGTTCTTATCAACTTTAAAAATCAAAGAAAGGTGTTTTTAAAGTGACCAATCAATATTTTCAATATTACAATTTACAAAAAAAAAAGTAATAGAATCTATAAGTTAATAAAGAAATTACAAGGTCGATGAAGAAATAATTTGGGAAAATAATTCCTAATATATCCAAATGATCAGTGTAACCAATCATCATGAGTATGATAGGTCTAGATAGTGATCCTTCTCAAATATTGCACATAAAAAGTTTGTTAGAGATCTCATAATACTCTTGTCTATACATATTCTAATAGAGATCATGATGATGGGACAATTTGTTCAACATATTGATGTGGATCTGTTTTTACACAGTTTTTTCACATGTTTTTACTTAATTTTTAATGATTTAATTAATTATTTAATAACTTTATACAAAAGAATTGTACTTTTTTATTTTTATAATTAATTTTTTTAATTAATCAAATTTTATAATTAATTATCTATCTTTAGTCTTTAAATTAATAATTTTAATCTTATATAACTTTTCTAATTTAATTATTTCTTAATTTGTCTTGTTAAGTGGAATCTGATTGACTTTTTAATAAGTTAATATCTATTTTAAACAATTATTTAATCAACATAATTCTATTTAATTAACTTAGTCTTTATTTTAATAATTTGTCTTTTAATTTAGTTTCATTAGAATAGGTTAACAATATTAATTAATATGTTTAGTCATCCTGCTAATCATTTAAGTAAATAATTTGTGTTTTAAGTTAAATAAAATAGTTTGCTTTTAATTTTATGTGTTAACTTAGTTGTTAAAATAATTAATTAACAGTTTTAAAATATTTATTGTTTAATTTTATTTATGTCATTTCATTATTTATTCATTTTTTTGGTTTTAGTGTATCGGTGAGGTAGACCATAACTATTGGTAACCTAATGGGTCAATGTTGATTTTTATTTTTACTTGCTGCTTCCCTGTAATAAATTTATTTAGTTATTTTAATTTAAGTCTTAATAATTTAGTTTATCAATTATTCAGTTTATAATTTTAGTGTTTTCAATTAATAATTTTAATGATTTAAAGGTTAATTAAAATCTTGTTTTAAATTATGGTGTTTAACTTTCTTGTAATTAATTTTTTTCAATCTTTAATTTTAGTTTGCTTAAGTTTTAATTTAAGTTAAATTTAATGTTAAAATGTCACTGTTAGTTTTTCTTAATGTAACGGTGATCCCTGACTCGCGGTTTCCCTTTGTATTGGTAACCTTAGTTTATTATGTAACGGTGAGATTATCATTTTATTTTCTAACGGTAACCTGTTCTATTTGATTGTACCGGTGACACTCTTTTTTTTATTTTTAATGGTAACATGTTTTATTTAACCTCCGCGCTGGTTCCCACTTTTGTTTTTTTTATAACAGCGACCGCATATCACCCTGCCTCTATTTTTATAATGGTGATTCTTTCCTCACCGTTCCTCTTACCTCACCGTTAGACTTCATTTTTTTCTCCACCTCACCATTACCTAATTTCCCTTTTCCTCACCGTTAGAATATTTCATACCCCGCACCACACTATAATCCTCTTAACGGTAGATTCTAATTTATTACTAACAGTGACCCTTTTCTTTTATTTATATCAGTAACCCTCTCACCGTTAGAATTTTTTTCTCGCACCTCACTGTTAGCCAATATTTCTCGCCTGCTCCCCTGCCTCAATTCTCACTTCTTCCATACTCATATTTATCATCACAATATTCATCAGTGCTACAAATCCCGCACCACATACCCAAAACCAGAGTAGAAACAAGTCCCAACTGTGTATTTATCGAACAAAAAAATAACACAATGATAGGAAAATCCAGATCTGATGAATTTGATGATTTTTGAAATAGGTTCTCAAGAATAAGGGTGACGCCGAGTTGGTTCTTCACCGCTGGTTTGGGGAGAAATGCCTAGGATCTGACTACCACACAAAATGAGAACCCAAATCCACCCAAGGTTGTGGAGGAGTCTGCACCGCACCACCTCTTGATGTCGTACCGCTTTACTGAAGTCGGGATGTCGCACCGCTCTGGGGAAGATGAGGTCTGCAGGGTAGCTAAGCCGTTGTTGTCTGCCGCTGGATTTGAGCTTGCCTAAGGATGAATCCACATAACCAGCTACTTCGAGGGAGTCTGCCACGCTGCTTCTTTGTTTGGAGAAGAAAACAAACCCCCACCCCCCCCCTAGGGTTGCACCGAGATTTGGGGGGGAGTTTTAAGAAAAACAACAAACTAAAAGAAAAAAACTAAACAAATGAACTATAGCCAAAATTAAAATAAAAACTAAAATCGAAAAATAATAATAATAAACATTAATAATTATAAATACATAAATTATATAAGATATTTAATTAAATATAATTTTTAAACATGAATAAAATTTTATTTAGTTAATTGATAGTTATATCTAAAATCATGTTAGATTTGATTGTTAAAAAGATAATTAATAATAATTTAATTTTATGTTAAACTAGGCTAGTTAATTTAAAATGTTAAAAATGTTAATTAATTAACTAATAAAAACATATAAACATTTTAGCATTAAAATTTATAATTAATAAAACTTCTTATTTTTAATAATAATAACTATATTGTTAACAAATTCAATCAAATTATAATACGTATATTATCATAGTTTATCTTTTATAATTAAATAATAACTATATAATAATAAATTTAATTTCATTATAAGTAATTGAAATTTAGTTAGTAGTAGTAATAAATTAATTTATTTAACAACATTTCTTAAAAGTTTATTAATTATTTTAAAAAAGACTTTTAAATAAACTAATTTCTTAAACTAAAATTATATATTTCTTTGGAATTTTAATTGTTTTGATTGTTTTTTTATGCAAGTTCATTCAAGAGTCAAAAACATGTCCAATTGCTTCCAACTAACTCAGCAGAAGTTAGTTACGAGAGAAAAACTAGCGCGACGTGCCAGTTGGGAAAAATGCACGTTGTGCAATGAATAGAAGAAGGAAATTTGAAGTCAGTGGAAAAAAAGGGTCGACAAGCATCTTTTGACAGTAGCTACTTAAAACAGAGCAAGTAGTAGACAAAGGGACTCCCATTCATTCGACAAATACACCAAATGTGATAGCAGAACAGCTCTGGAGACAAGTTGGAGGCCTTGGAGCCCGAGTGCAGAGTTGAATTAGGGGAGTTCTTCTTCCATCTTGTTGGAATTCTTGTACTCTGTTCTAGCATGCCTTAATTTCCTATATTGATAAAGAAAAAATTAATTGGATAAACCTTTGATCTCAGGGAATTACTACTTCTACTGGTTACTTTTCATCCTTTCTACTTTCATACATTAATGTGTTCAGTATCAATCGGCGAGATTGATGTTGAGTTCATTCAATTACTTTTCACCACTAGAACTTAATTTTCAAAACTCCATAATAAAATAGGTGAGATTGATCATAGAAACATCTTTAAAAAAATAATCAATTCACAATTACTTCTGAACATACGGTGAGATCATCCGGTGGTCATTATCTTTTTGAACTTTTCACAGTTGATTTTTTTTGGAGTGGCGAACTCCGAAATCAATCAGCCTATGTGAATTAACTCTTGGCGAGGGAGATAAGTTACTCCCTTTATGGTGGTGCAAAGTAGTAACTTTAAAGTGAATAGAAATACTTATAAAACCAATAGAATGGAGACTTTTCCCCGGGCATTTTACTTGATTATTCACTTATCAGCATTTTATATCTCTTTTTCTCACTATTTTTAGTCTGTTTCTTGTTTCATAATAGTTTAGAACAAAGACTCAAAAATAATGTAGTGTTTCATTAGTGTATAATTGAAAAAATTAACAAAATATAAAATAAATATAAAATCTATTCCACTGCTGACAACAGTGGGATGTTTAGTTAGTTTTTAGAAGACTAGTGGTCAAAATAGCTTTCCCTGTGGGTTCGACCATGATTTTCGCATATAAAGTAGTTTGTAGGAATATAAATTTTAAACTTTTACCGACTTCAACAATAGTTTAGGTCAAGTTTTTGGCACCTTTTCTTTGAAAGGCACCATCCATTACTAAAAAAACATTTAAAAACACATATATATAAATCTTTAAAAAAATTAAAATTTTAAAAATTGAAAAAAAAATCAGTTTCAATTCTTGCTAAATCGTTACTGTTGATTACTGTCTACTATTTTTTGCATGAGAAAAAGAACATCTAGTGCTAGATTACAGTCCCTAAACCTTGAATTAGCTAAACATCTCACTGTTCTAAGAATAAAGAACAAAATTGAAATGGAGAACTTAGATAATATAGTTCCTGCACCTAACAATTATAAAAATAAACTAGAACTTTTAAATGAACATTAAAGGCCTAGGATGATGGAATTCCAACTACCACAAGTTTCAAGAAATCCATCATCCATCAGACTTAGTCCTAGAGTCAGAAACTATGAATTGAAACAATCACACATTTCACTATGGCCTGCTTTTAATGGTAACTCTAATGAGGACTCACTAGCCTTCATTAGAGACTTTTATAACACTGTGCAACAAATACCTCTTCTAGGACTCATATAAAATGAACTAATAATGAGATTCTTTCCCTTTTTCCTTAAATGGAATGCTAGAAATTGGTTTCTAAGTCTAGATGAGAATATATTTGAAAACTGGGATCAAGTGTATAACTCATTTATTATGAAATTTTATCCTCAAAGACTAAAAGGTGAATTAAGAACATAAATAACTAGTTTTTATCAAGAGGATGGATAATCTTTTCATGAATCTTGGGATAGATTCAGGGATCTGCATAGGCAGTGTCCCCATCATCAACTCCCATCTCACCTTCTTATGGATACATTTTATGAAGGGTTATCCTCCAATGGATAGAACCTAGTTGACCAAGCTACTTGGGGTAATTATAATAAAAAAATAGATGAATAAAATAGACAAAATTTTAATAATCTTACACTGAATTCACAACATAAAAATTCAAGAAGAAAAAGATTCAATAGAAATGTTAATTCAAACACTGGTTCAATGAATGAAACTCAAGCTCAACTGGCTGAAATCACCAACCAACTTCAATCTTTAATGAACCATAATTCAAAACAAACTGTTAACCAACTTGGATGTCAAAATACCAATCAATCTATAAGGTAACAGTGTATCCATTATGGTATATTTAGGCATACTGAATTTTTTTTCCTAACTTTGATATGCCAGCCCAACAACAAGTAAATTCAAACATTGTTAAAAATGGTCCAAGAATTCCTCCTAAAGAAGATACCTTTTCAAACAATTATAACCAAGGCTATTGGAACCATCTAAATCTATCCTAGAAAGATCAAGACTTAATCAAACAATCCACTTCCCCTAATTACTCTAACCAACCAAGACCAAACATTCAGAATCAACAGAGGGGTGAGTCTTCAAACACACAAGGAAACAATGATAGTCACATGTCTTCTAAGATTGATCTAATCTTGAATCAGCTTTCCAAACACCAAAATCAATATGAGTCTGATAAAATTCAAACTGATGTTAGAATGGAAAACATGGAAACACAGTTAGGCCAACTTTCTAGAGATTTTTCATATAGGGAAAAGGGAATACTTCCAAGTACCACTGAACTTAATCTTAGGGATAATTCCATGGCTGTTTTCACTAGAAGTGGGCTTAATACTCAAACTATTGCTGAATAAGACCATTAAAATGCTCAAAATGAAAATCTACTTCTTTCTGGAAATAAAAATCTGCTTCATGTTGGAAATTCCCAGAAAAGTCTTGAAAATGGTCTAAATTTGAATTTTTCACCAGAAACTCAAGCTGAAACTTCTTCTAAAAATCAAAAGAATAAAGGAAAAGAAAAGGCTGAGGAATAGGTGAGGGATATTCCTACTGTTCTAAAAAAAATTTCCCCACCCATCCCTTTCCCGGTGAAGCTGAAACCTCAAAGTAAAACTAGGTCTGAACTTCTTCAGTTCCTTGGTCTCCTATCTAAACTTCAAGTGAACATTCCTTTCATACAAGCCTTAATTTCAATCCCATCTTACTTGAAATATATTAAAAAAATTGTTTCAAACAAAAAGTCCCTGGAAGAATTTGCTACTTATAGCCTCCCTAAAGAGTGCAGTGTTGTACTTAAAAAGAAAATCCCACCTAAACTGAAAGACCCTGGTAGTTTTTTCATTCCTTGCTCCTTAGGAAACTTGGATCAGATAAACTGTTTGTGTGATTTAGGTGCTAGTATCAATATACTCCCATACTCACTATTTCAATAGTTGAGGTTGGGTGACCTTAAACCCACCACAGTCATACTATAGTTAGATGATAGATCCTTCACTCATCCTATGGGTAGGGTAGATGACTTGCTGTTTGTGGTTGAGAAAATGTTTCTACCTGCTGACTTTCTAGTCTTGGATATGGAGTGTGATCAATAGGTGCCCGTCATCTTTGGTAAGCCCTTTTTGACCATAAGAGGTGTTGTCATTGATGTATCTAAGGGTCAATTAATTTTTAGAATTGGAGAACAAAAAAAATAGTTCAATGTGTTTAAAAATATTAAAGGGCCAACTTATTCAGAAAACTGTTCAAAAATTGAGTTCCTTGAAGGTGAAAGTTCTTATAAAAATCAAATTGAACAAATTTAAGTATATTAAAAACATTCATTTGTTGAAGAAAATGTTTATGTAGTTGAAAATCCTATTGAATCTGTTTTAGAAATTGAAAATTCTTCTCAAACTCTAAAATTGGAAAATTTTCCAGAACTGGACAACTGTCCAGTTTCTACTGTAGAAGGGTCTTCTGTTTCTAAACATAGGATTTTTTTGAGTGAGTTTGAGGGTGTTTCTGTTAACAATAACCTTGATGAACACTTTGATGATATTGATGGAGAACTTATAAGACAACTAGATGATTCTTCTTTGATAAACCTACTGAAATATGATCTAGAAAATCTGGACATTGTGATTCCCACGCTGGACAGTGACACTGTTACTTCTGAATCTGAACATGAAATTGAAAATATTTCATCTTTCAATACTCCTTACAAGAAATATGTTGAAGATCTTGGACCTCCCAGGCATAAGAGTCTTCCTTCGAGTGTAGAACACCTTCTCTTGAACTGAAGTCAATCCCTGCCCATCTTAAATATTCCTTTCTGGGTGACAAATACACTTTTCCTGTAATAATTTATGTTGAACTGAATGAAAACCAATAACAAAGATTTTTTAATGTTTTTAATAAGTTTAAATCTTCCATAGGCTGGAAAATAGCTAATATCAAGGGTATTAGTCCCTAGTTCTGTATGCACGAGATTCCTATGGAGCCTGGACATAAACCTAGGGTAGAGTGTCAAAGAAGATTAAATCAAAATATGAAAGAAGTTGTGAGAGAAGAATTGATTAAACTACTAGACACTGGGATGATATATCCCATTTCTGATAGTTTCTGGGTTAGCCCTGTCCAGGTTGTCCCCAAGAAGGGTGGTTTCACTGTTGTAAAAAATAAAAAGAATGAAGAAGTCCAAGTTAGGAAAGCCACAAAATGGAGAGTCTGTATTGATTATAGGAAGCTAAATGAAGCCACTAGGAAGGACCATTTTCAAATGCCCTTTTTGGATCAAATTCTTGAGAGGATTACTGGCAATGAGTTTTTTTGTTTTCTGGATGGGTATTCTGGTTACAACCAGATTCTTATTGATCCAGAGGATCAAGAAAAGACCACTTTCACATGCCCCTTTGGAACATTTTCCTACAGGCGGATTCCCTTTGGGTTGTGTGGAGCTCCAACCACCTTTAAAAGGTGTACGATGGCTATCTTTTCAGATATGATTGAGAGAATTATTTAGGTTTTCATGGATGACTTTTCTATTGTGGATAGTACTTTTGATACTTGTCTTGAAAGTCATGAATTAGTCTTGGAGAGATTCATTGAAACCAAACTTGTTCTTAATTGGGAGAAATGTCAATTCATGGTTACAGAAGGTTTTGTTCTTGGTTATAATGTGTCCAAAAGAGGTTTAGAAGTTGATACTTCTAAGATTGATGTAATTCAAAAATTTACACCTCCTGTAAATTTCAAGTGTGTTAGTAGTTTTTTAGGACATTCCGATTTCTACCGTAGATTCATAAAAGATATTTCAAAAATAACTAGGCCCTTTTGATTTTTGCTGGTCAAGGATGAACCTTTAAATTTTGATGAAAACTATTTGAAATCATTCAATCTGCTTAAAGAGAAACTCACTACCTCACCTATCATCACAGCACCTGACTAGAAACTACCTTCTGAGCTTATGTGTGATTCTAGTGACATGGTTTTAGGTTCTGTCCTTGGACAAAGGAGATATATAAAGTTTCATGTGGTGTATTATGCTAGTAGATTGTTAGATGATTCCCAAAAGAATTATGCCACCACTAAAAAAAGAGTTGTTAGCTGTTGTGTTTTCTTTAAAAAAGTTTAGACACTATTTTTTAGGTTCTAAAGTCATCATTTTCACTGATCATTCAGTTTTAAAATACTTTCTATCTAAGAAGGAAACTAAACCCCGGCTGATTGGATGAATTTTGTTACTACAAGAGTCTGATTTATAAATTAAGGATAAGCAGGGAGCTGAAAATTTAGTTGTTGATCACTTATCTAGGCATCCTTTTACTCAATCTGAATATGAAGATACTAGGGAGATTAACTCTTCCTTTCCTGATGAAAAGATGCTTACTGTGTCAATCAGGAAATCTTCTTTGTTTGAATATTTTTCCAACTTTCTTTCAGAAGGTGTTTTTCCCAAAAATATGTCCAATGATTAAAGAAAGAAATTCATTTCTAAGCTTAAATATTATCTTTGGGATGATCCTTTTTTGTTTAGGAGGTGTGATGATGGTATTATTATAAGGTGTGTTCCTGAGGAAGAGATGTTTCATGTCTTAGATAGTTTCCATTCTTCACCTTGGGGAGTTCACTATGGTGGTAAAAGAACCGCTCAAAAAGTCCTACAATCTGGTTTCTATTGGCCTACTCTTATTAAGGATGCTAGGATCTTTTTGGTTGGCTGTGATAGATTTCAGAGGCTAGGTAATGTTGGTTGGAAGCAGGAGTTACCCAAAAAAGAAATTCTAGAAGTTGAAATTTTTAATGTCTGGGGTTTAGATTTCATGGGTCCATTTCCATCATCTCATGGGAATGAGTATGTTCTTGTTGTTGTTTACTATGTTTTGAAATGGGTTGAGGCAGTGGTACTGCCCAATAATCAATCCAATTCTGTAAAAAAAATTCAATAATAACATATTTACAAGATTTGGAGTCCCAAGAGCTTTTATTACTGATAATGGAACACATTTTAAGAACTATAAGTTTAAATATTTGATGTAGAAATAAGGTTGTGTTCATAAAACTGGTACTCCTTATCATCTACAGTCCAGTGGACAGGTGGAAATTTCTAACAGGTAACTTAAACAAATTCTTGTGAAAACTATGTCGAATTCTAGGAAAGACTGGTCAATTAAACTGGATGAAGCTTTATGGGCTTAAAGAACTGCTTTCAAGACCCCAATTGGTATGACTCCTTACAGGCTGATGTTTGGGAAATGTTTTCATTTACCTATGGAGTTGCAACATAAGTCTTATTGGGCAGTTAAGGCTCTTAACTTTGATTTTAAGAGTGCTGGTGAGAGGATATTACTTGAGCTGAGTGAACTTGATGAGATTAAGAGAGAGAGTTATGATAATTCAAGGATTTATAAAGAAATGAAAAAAATCTTTCATGATTCTAACATTCAAAACAAAGAGTTCAAACCTAGATATAAAGTCCTTCTTTTTACTTCTAGACTCAACCTCTTTCCAAGAAAGTTGAAGTACAAGTGCTCTGGACCGTTTACTATAGTGAGAGTTCTGAAAAATGAATCTTTAAAAATTTTAGGTGAAGAGAATTAACCCATTTTAGTTAATGGGCACAGAGTGAAAATTTATTTTGAGGAACAGCCGAAAGGCTTAACTGCCTTCACTGATCTTAAAATTGTTCTTGAATAAAGTCTAGTTGGGGAATTTAAACTTAGTGCTGCATGGGAGGCAACCCATGGTTCATTTTTTCTTTATGTTTTTTCTTTCTAACATTGAATAAAGTGCTGCTTCTATGCTCTATTTTAGTGAAATATTTGTTACTGCTTGTTCTTTGTTCCTGGGTTACATGTTCTGTCTCGGGTTTCTGCTGCTTGTGTCAATAAAGGAGTGGAATTCCCATGATCATTTTTGGACAAGAACCTAGTCAAGGAAGTACTTTAACTTTCTTCATTTATTTCTACTCTGGTTTTTGTTAATAAAATTCTAATTACTAAAATTTTTTGCTTGTATAAGAAATTCTACATGACTGTTGAAAATTCTACTACTTATTTGCGGAAAATCTGCTACATGTTTTTCATTTTTTAAAAAAATTGTTGCATGTCACTAAAATGAATTAAAAATCTACATGTGCCTATTTTTGTTAACTGAAATTCATTATTTAAAACCCATTCAATACATATAATTAAGTGTGGGGGGTACATGCTTGCTAGTTAGTGTTTTTTCGTTAAAATGGTTTTTTAAGGGGTTTTAGAATGCATTTTTCTGTTATATTGAACATTCTTTTGAACCAAAAATTTCAGTTCGCTACACTGAATCCACTCTTCTCCCATAATTTTCATGCTTGTTTGAACTTTAATTGAAAAATTTTGTCATTTTACATCAATGTTAATGAATTTACTTGCTAATGAACCTGTTGATTATTTATTCATTGTGGAAAAAAATATTTTTTTACTTCATTGAGACCGGTTTATACATGTCTTAAATCTACTTAATTGAAAATATATTTTTAACCTTAAATTGTCAAATTGTTCTTTTCCATATTTAGAAGTCAACTTTGGGAACAAAGTTGGGTTTTAAGTGTGGGGGAGGGGGTCAATTCTTGACTGTGCTAAATTGTGATTTAATTTAAGCCCATCAATTCCCACTTCACTTCAGTCAACTTTTTGTAAAAAAATGGTTAAATTTTTTCAAAATTCTGTTATTTCTCTAAGTTTTACACTTTACTCAATTGGGTCTTGCCTTAGTATAAGTTCCTTTATGGTAGTTAAGAACCGCTTTAAAGTATAAAATTAAAGATAATGGAAGATTGATGAGTGATCTTACTTAGTTATTTGAATAGATATCTTGATTTAGAGTCTACTTCTAAAAGTGATATGGGTTACATGTTTGTGGAGCTATGATCATAGCCTTTGGAACTAGAAGTTTGTTTCTGATTCTAGGGGCCTCATTAATCTTTTAATTATTAAATGTAATTGCTTTAATGAGCCAATGTAAATGATTTTTGATATAAATCTTTTGAAAATGGAGTAATTTGGGCATCTGGGATCCCACGCTGAGTCTCTGAGACCCTAGATGCTGGGTGTGTTTTTGTTAACTATAATCCCTCTGTTCATCTTGAATAAGTTCTTATGCACAGTGCTTAGCACAATGATACATGTCTTGGGAAAAATAAAATAAAGTGTCTAGGGTCAATATGTGTGCCAATATTTTCTCCCCCTTATTGGCAATCAAATGCAAAGGTGTGGTGAGGGGAATGATGGACACCAGATGAAGAAGGGGTCAATTGGTTTTTATGGAAATCATTTAGGTTGTATTATTAAGGTGATTAAATATATATATATATATATATATATATATTGGAACCTAGGATTCAGTTAAAGTACAAAGTTCCTTGGATAAGGTCTTAATTCCATTGATATTTTACCTCATGTCACTCTTGGAATTAGAATCTGAGATTGGATTGAAGTGATTCATTAAGTGGTATCACATATGAGGCATGACATCTTCTTTGATGGATGGTCTTAGCTTTCTTAATTACTCTTGAGTATTTATTGTAGGCAAGATTCATATGAGTAATTCACTTTCTCAAAGACTGTTATTATGTTTTATCCTCTTTTTTTGAGTGCAGGACATGTTACAGTGTGATATTAATCATATATAATTTTTTTTTTCAAAGATAATAAAGAATGGGAATGTTTGGGGACAAACAATGCTTAAGTGTGGGGGAATTTTATGTGACTCTATTTTTACATAGTTTTTCCACATCTTTTTACTTAATTTTTAATGATTTAATTAATTTTTTAATCACTTTATACAAAATAATTGTACTTTTGTATTTTTATAATTAATTTTGTTAATTAATTAAATTTTACAACTAATTATCTATTTTTATTCTTTAAATTAATAATTTTAATCTTATATAACTTTTCAAATTTAATTATTTCTTAATTAGTCTTGTTAAGTGGAATCTGCTTGATTTTTAATAAGTTAATATCTATTTTAAACAATTATTTTATCAACGTAATTCTATTTAATTAACTTAGTCTTTATTTTAATATTTTATCTTTTAATTTAGTTTCATTAGAATAGGTTAACAATATTAATTAATATTTTTAGTTATCTTGCTAATCATTTAAGTAAATAATTTTTGTCTTAAGTTAAATAAATTAGTTAGCTTTTAATTTTATGTGTTCACTTAGTTGTTAAAATATTTAATTAAGAGTTTTAAAATATTTATTGTTTAATTTTATGTATACAGTTTCATTATATATTCATTTTCTTTTGGTTTTAGTCTATCAGTGAGGTAGATTATAACTATCGGTAACCTAATAAGTCAATGTTGCTTTTTATTTTTACTTGCGGCTTCCCTGTAATAAATTTATTTAGTTATTTTTATTTAAGTATTTTATTAATTTAGTTTAATAATTATTCAGTTTGTAATTTTAGTGTAGTCAATTAATAATTTTAATGTTTTAAAGGTTAATTAAAATATTTTTTTAAATTATGGTGTTTAGCTTTCCTGTAATTAATTATTTTAAATCTTTATTTTTAGTTTTCATAAGTTTTAATTTAAGTTCGATTTAATTTTTAAAGGTCACCATTAGTTTTTCTTAATGTAATGGTGATCCCAGACCCATGGTTTCCCTTTGTATTGGTAACCTTAGTTTATTATGTAATGGTGAGCTTATTATTTTATTTTCTAACGGTAACCTGTTCTATTTGATTTTACCAGTGACTCTCTTTTTTTTATTTTTAACAGTAACATGTTTTATTTAACCTTCGTGCCGGTTCCCCCTTTTGTTTTTATTTCTAACAATGACCGCATATCACCCTGCCTCTATTTTTCTAACGGCGAGTCTATCCTCACCGTTCCTCTTACCTCACCGTTAGACTTCATTTTTTCTCCACCTCACCGTTACCCAATTTCTATTTTCCTCACCGTTAGAATATTTCATACACCACACCTCACTATTATCCTCTTAATGATAGCTTGTAATTTATTACTAATAGTGACCCTTTTCTTTTATTTATATCAGTAAACCTCTCACCGTTAGAATTTTTTCCTGCACCTCACTGTTAGCCTATATTTCTCACCTTCTCCCCTAATTCAATTCTTGCCTCTTCCATACTCACATTCATCATCACTACATTCATCAGTGCTGAAAATCCTGCACCACATACCCAAAACCAGAGCAGAAACAAGTCCCAAATATGTATTTATCAAACAAAAAAATAACACAACGATAGAAAAATCCATATCTGATGAATCTGATGATTTTTTAAATAGGTGCTCAAGAAGAAGGGTAACGTCGAGTTGGTTCGTCGCCGCTGGTTTGTGGAGAAATGCCTAGGAGTCGACCACCATATATAGTGAGAACCCGAAGCCACCCTAGGTTGTGGAGGATTCTACGCCGCACCACCTACTGATGTCGCGCCGCTTTACTGAAGCTGGGATGTCGCGCCGCTGTGGGGAAGAGGATATCCGTAGGGTATATGAGCCACTCTTGTCTGCTGCTGAAGTTGAGCTTGCCTGAGGATGAAGCTACCGAACCAGCTACTTAAAGGGAGTCTATCACGCTGCTACTTTGTTTAGAGAAGAAAACGAAACCCCCCTTAGGGTTGTGTCGAGATTTGGGGGGGAGTTTTTAAAAAAACAACAAACTAAAAGAAAAAAACTAAACTAATGAACTATAGCCAAAATTAAAATAAAAACTCAAATAGAAATATAATAATAATAAACATTAATAATTATAAATAAATAAATTATATAAGATATTTAATTAAATATAATTTTTAAACATGAATAAAATTTTATTTAGTTAATTGATAGTTATTTCTAAAATCGTGTTACATTTGATTGTTAGAAGGATTATTAATTATAATTTAATTTTTTGTTAAACTAGACTAGTTAATTTATGATGTTAAAAATGTTAATTAATTAACTAAACATACTTATAAACATTTTATAATTAAAATTTATAATTAATAAAACTTCTTAGTTTTAATAATAATAACTCTATTATTAACAAATTCAATCAAATTATAATACGTAGATTATCATAGTTTGTCTTTTATAATTAAATAATAACTATTTCATAATAAATTTCATTTCATTATAACTAATTAAAATTTAGTTAGAAGTACTAATAAATTAATTTATTTAACAACATTTCTTAAAATTTTATTAATTCTTTTAAAAAAGACTTTTAAATAAACAAATTTCTTAAACTAAAATTCTTTATTTCTTTGGTGTTTTAATTGTTTTGATTGTTTTTCTTACGCAGGTTCATTCAAGGGTCAAAAACAAGTCCAAGTGCTTCCAACTAACTTAGTGGAAGTTAGTTACAAGGGAAAAACTAGTGCGACGTGCCAGTTGGGAAAAATGCACATTGTGCGGTGAATAGTTGAAGAACATTTGAAGTTGGTGGAAAAACAAGCGGTGACAAGCGGCTTTTGAAAGTAGCTACTTATAGCAGAGAAAGAAGAAGACAAAGGGACTCTCATTCATTCAACGAACACACCAGACATGATAGCAGAACAGCTCTGGAGATGAGCTGGAGGCCTTGGAGCCCGAGTGCAGAGTAGAATTAGGGGAGTTCTTCTTCCTTCTAGTTGGAATTCTTGTACTCTATTCTAGAATGCCTTCATTTCCTGTATTTGTAATGAACAAATTAATTGGATAAACCTTTGATCTTGGGGAATTACTACTTCTACTGGTTACTTTTCATCCTTTCTACTTTCATACACTAATGTGTTCAGTATCAATCGGCGAGATTGATGCTGAGTTCATTCAATTTCTTTTCACCACTAGAACTTAATTTTCAAAACTCCAAAATCAAAACAGTGAGATTGATCATGGAAACATCTTAAAAAAATAATCAATTCACAATTACTTCGGGACTTACAGCGAGTTCGTCCTGTTGTCATTATCTCTTCAAACTTTTCACAGTTGATTTGTTTTGGAGTGGCGAACTCCAAAATCAATCAGTCTATGTGACTTAACTCTTGGTGAGGGAGATAAGTCACTATCTTTATGGTGGTGCAAATCAGTAACTTTAAAGTGAATCTGAATACTTATAAAACCAGTAGAATGAAGACTTTTCCCTAGGAATTTTACTTGATTGTTCACTTATTAGCATTTTATATCTCTGTTTCTCACTGTTCTTAGTCTATTTCTTGTTTCATAATAGTTCAGAACAAAGACTCAAAAATACTGTAGTGTTTCATTAGTGTACAATTTAAAAAAAATTAAAAAAAAATATAAAGGAAATAGAAAATATATTCCACTTCTGACAACAGTGGGATCTTTAGTTAGTTTTTAGAAGACTAGTGGTCAAAATAGCCTTCCCTATGGGTTCGACCCTGCTTGTCACATATACAGTAGTTTTTAGGAATATAAATTTTAAACTTTGACTGACTTCAACGACATTTTAGGTCACATATACATATCCTTATGTAACATATGTATCTCTTTGAAAATTAATGACAATAAGATACATTGGAAATATAACACATCATATATGTGTCTTAGGTAGATAGAAGGAACATCCTTATTAGTCTCTGTAGAGGGTCCCTTGATAATAGGGGGCTCTAACGTATAAGGCTTACTCTCTGTGAAAAGTAAATTGTGAAATCACATTTAATACTCCTATAATTTTCTACCTATGAGAAGATTATCTTTCCACTACATAGATTTCAGTGATCAAGTTAACATCCATTTTCTAAAACAAAAATAAATATAGTTTTTTATAATTTAACGTGAGTAAAAAAATGTGACATAATAAATTTTATGTATAAGTCTCAACCCATTTTATCAAATTTAATTAACTCTCATCATTATATTAAGAATATCATGTCACATGGATTTTATTATTGTCACATGGATATTCTGGTGTAAAAGATTCATATTTCACCTCTTTTATCCATTATAATTGCCTAACATGTTTTTCAAATGTATTTCGGTAGGTGGTCCCTTCCAAAAAAAATAACTCACAGACCCTTGATCTATTTAGTGGACTCCCAAATTTCAAAATTCAAGATTTGAATTTCCTCGACACTTTCCAACAAGTTGCACCAAGTCTAATAGAATAGATTAACCCTTAATGAAAACTATGCTATGTCAACTAATAACTTTTATTAAAACTCCTTGATATTTAAAATCACCCTAACAGAGGATAGAAAATTAAATCGAACAAAATTTTTCATCATATAATAAAAAAAGGAAGACCATACCTACATGATATTTTTTTAGGGATTTATTATATTTTTTTCATTTTATTATTTTATACTTTTACAATATTTTGATGTTATATGGATTTTAAATAAGTTATTATCCAGGTCTTGATAAAATAATTTATGTATAATCCATTTATTTTATTCTATCGTCACTACAACATTATTATCCTTTAGTGGCGGTTTTTAATAAATTGTTGTGAAACGTAGTTTTTTATAGCAGCGACACTTCTCCCCCAAACTCCCCTGACTCCCCCGACACCCCCATCCCCCCTGACCCTTGAGACCCCCCAAAACCCTAGGACCCCAGTGACCCCTGCGACCCCGGTAACCCCGGAGACCCCCTGAATCCCTCACTACACCCCGTTGCCCCCCACCAAACCTCGTCGCCCATTGTGACCCCAGCGACCCCCGGAAGCCCTAGGATCCTGTGACCCCGGTGACCCCCATGACCCCAGCAACCCCCCAAATCCCTCAACAGATCTCGTTGCCCCTCACTGCACCTCACCACCCATCTCCGCCCCTCAATATGCCTCGCAGCCCATCACCACAGGTATCTTCTGAATTATTTCAAAAAAAAATTACATGTGATGTAACATAATCTCATATGTTTAAAATTTTTGAGAGGTTTTTTTTCAAGTTTCATGTTCAATGAAATAATATGTTTTAATGGGGTGTGAAGCAATGTTGATTATGAACCTACAACATTATTGATATAGATACAATTTATGGTATACTTATATAACTTGCATTCAAAATCATATTATATGATATGATACAGTTATGGTTCTCATCATAAGGAATAATATTTTCATGTTATTTGTCTTGATATCTATGTTATACTCCATATCAAGAATTTTATATGGATTGATCCATAGTTCAATCATTAAAACATTTAGTTAAATAAAATTCTTATCACAATGGCTAATGTTAGTTTTGTGCATGGTTGGTAAATTATGTAGACCATCCATGTAAGGATGGGTGTTAATTAATACAGTTCTTATCACATGGATGATGAATGATTTGGTGAACTATGAATCCAAACCATGAAACCCATAAAAGGTGTAATATTACTATTTTCCCTTATGATTTTATAATCCATTAATCCTCGTTTTCCTCCCATCATTGTCCAGTATCCCCTCATGATTAACCCTCCCTTCCTCTCTTTCATGGTGAGATCTTACTCATCCCTTGTCTAAATCAAATTTCTTCTGAGGTGTTGGTGAGCCTAAGGTAAATCTATAAATTCATCTCCTTCCCTTATTCTTTTATCTCACTATTAAGTGAGATATTTATATTTATGTCTAATATTCCCTATTTTTAATCCTTTTTACCATTTTTTCCCTATTCAAGATTGAACCAAAGAACAATATTAGATGATTGGAAGTCTATGAGGCTAAGGTAGGTGGTCCTTAAAATTAACCTATAGTTTGACATTTTGTTGAGAGATGCATTTATGGTCATACCGGTCTATCCATGTATCGGCCTAGTATAAATTTAAAGTTTTAATTGTCATTTTCCTTAGTTAAACACCCCCCTTTCACATACCTTGAACCTAAGAAAAATTAAATTCCCAAAGGAATTACATAATGATGAATTGAACCTAGAATTGGACAATAAAATGGAAATTCATGTTTTATAAAAAGTAAATGTATAATATTAAAGGGATAACTCTAGTTGAAACCTTGACCTTGTTTTAGATTTTTATCATTATATTACTCACTATGTTTATGGGTTTTAAAAATAAATTGTGATAAAAATCAATTGTTATAAAATGTAATTTCATAGTCATCATTTTTTTAAATAGAATTTAAAGCATTATAAATCTTTATGAAATGAAGGGTGAATCTAAGGAGAAGCCTAAAATTTGGATTTGAGCCTGGTGTTGGGCCTAATAAATTGATAAGTGTTAAACTATAAAATTATGAATTATGATTAACATGGTATTATGAAATTAAATGGTGAGATTACGATTTTATGTTGACATATAAAATTGGTAAACCTTGATTTATGAATTTGAATATAGATGTTATGATGTTAATGGATAGATTGTGAATTTAAATTAAATTTTCAAGTGAATTAGTGAATGTTAAAAATGTGAAATGGGATCAATATTGTAAAAGGATGTTAAAGGGGTAGATTGGAATTGGTCTTATGAAATGATATTTTTATATGTATTAGTTTGTAAAATTATCATCAGGTAGTCTTGATTCTAAAAATGAAAACACCCTCCTAAGAAATGTTGGGTTATTATAAGAAAATGATCTCATAGATGGTATTAAGTTACTATAAGAAGACACCCTCATAGGTGGTATTGAGTTACTAAAAAAAATTCCCTTGTAGGTAGTGTTTAGTTACTGCATGAAAATTCCCTCATAGGCGGTCTTGAAATACTAAAGAAAATACCCATAAGGGTGGATATGATACCATGGTTGTCACAATCCATGAAATGTTCTCATAGACACACCAATATTTTATGAATTAGGTATGGTCGATCAGGTTCATCGAAGAGCCTGAGCATTAGTGGTTATTTACTACTTTTTAATTAAATTATTAATTTTTTTTATTTGTACCACTTCTACATGTACATTATTATAGTCTGGTTATATTTTGGGATATCATTAGTGGTGTCCTATTTAATTATAGTCACACCTTTCTCAGGATAACATGTAACTTGGTACCCAAGTTGATGCTACTTGATTGTAGGCTTGGGTTTGGGAAAGGATCAATTCTTGATGATTGGATTACTAGGAAATATCATGGGAGTTTGGGACTAGGATTGGACTTGGGGGCATCTTCAAGGTTTTTCCTAGTTTTGTCTTTTGGAATTTTGGTTTCTAATGTATATGATCTTCTAATGATGTATTTATTTCCTAACATTTAGTATATAGTTCATTTTTTATAGCATGGTTTGTTTTTTATTATCTCTCTATTATTTTATGGATCTTTTTAATTTGAATGATTTGGTTTTATAGTGGGTGGGTTCATTATTTACCATAAGTATTATATATGAAAAACTTATTTAACATATTTATATATTTTTCAAATAGTATATATGAATCTCTTTCCCTATTTAGTAATAGTTATATGTTTTAATTTTTTTAATATAGTGTAGGAACATTGTGATATACATGGATAAAATATGGATCACATTATCAAGGAACACACATTAGTATGCTATGGGTTTAGAAGAGTTTTTATATTTTTCAATTTCCAATCGATCTGTTGAAGGGGGAATAACATGTACATGTCCTAAATGTAAATTTAGAAGATGGTTGAAGAGAGGTGAAGTTTATGAACATTTAATATTGAATTAATTCCTTTCTCAATATTTGTGTTGGATTTTTCATGGAGAATCAAATGTTACAGAATGGTTTAGCATTGATGCCAATCCACATAATGAGCTCCAAACATTGTCGAAAATGGAAAATTAAATGAAAAACCTTATAAATTATTCATTCATCATTGCAATACCACACCATCAACATCAAAACATATCAGAACTACTAGATGAGGGTGCTACAAATAGAAACATGAAAAGTGATGTTTTTTAGACTGTAGGACCACCAGATAAAGATTTTAACATATCAATGGATCCTCCTATTGATTATGTGGAAACTAATGTAAGAGATAATTTCATAGAGGAAAATAAATTTCATGGTTTAGTTGATTATGGAAATCAATATTTGTATAGTGGATGTTTGAAATATTCAAAACATTCTTTTCTGGTGAAGTTGTACCATATCAAATGTCTATGTGGAATTAAAAATAAGGAAATGTCCATCATATTAGAATTGTTGCATGATACATTTCCTAAAGCAATAATCCCCAAGTATTTTTATGATATGAAAAAAGTTTTTAATAGGATTTTTCTGAATTATACAATAATACATGCATGTCAGAATGATTGTATGCTTTATTAGCAAGAGGATTCAAGTAGATAGGATTGAAAAAATGTTCTTATTATAGATGGTAGTCAATGGGTAATATTGGAAGTATGAATAAATATACTACCATGAAGGAGAAGAAGAAGAATAAAAGGAACACACATGAAAAGGTTATGTGTTACTTTCCTTAAAATCCTCGATTGCAAATATTATTCATGTCTTTGAAAATCACCGATCACATGAAGTGGAATTCTATAGATAATAACAATGATGGGTTAATGTGTCATCCATTAGATTCGTAATCATGGAAGAAATTTGATTTATTACATCCAGATTTCTCAACTGATCCTAGGAATGTTCGATTGGAATTGGTTGTCGATGGATTCAACCCATTTGGGAATTTGAGTACAATTATAGAATTTGGACATTTATTTTGATCCCTTACAATCTGCCTCCATGGATGTGTATGAAACAAACATCTTTTATTATTTCTATTATTATTCCTGGATAAAAAATGCCTAGAAATAATATTTATATACACTTTCAACCTTTAATTGAAGAATTAAAGGAGTATGGAGAAACAGTATTGAGACATGTGATGCTTCTTCTAAAACAATGTTCGAAATGCATGCTGCTTTAATGTGATCATTAGTGACTTCCCTG
Organism: Viscum album; assembly: GCA_963277665.1. Classification (NCBI taxonomy): domain Eukaryota; kingdom Viridiplantae; phylum Streptophyta; class Magnoliopsida; order Santalales; family Viscaceae; genus Viscum; species Viscum album. The sequence continues at coordinate 530,866,831 of OY728150.1, forward strand.
GACCTAGGAATTTATCTGTTTGGAACACTTACACGGGTTTGGATTGTCCTGTTTGTAACTTTGATTTTGATCCCAAATGGATACCTTGCAATAGAAAATGGTGATTCTTGTGCCATCGATGATTTCTCGATGCATCTCATAGATTTCAGATGATCAGATCAAAAGTTAACAGTTTTATTGATCATAGACCACCTCCAAAATTTTTAACTGGTTCTGAAATATTGGAATAACATTGAAATGTTGCAATAGAATATGTGAAGGTTTTTCATTTTAATGATATTGGGAAATGAGTTTGAAGTGCATCCAAGTGAAATCATAATGCAACAATAGAATAAAAAAAGTATATTCTTCAAACTTTAATATTGGGAATTTAATTTGTTGTAGAATAATCTTAATGTGATTCATATTGAGAAGAATTTTTGTGATAATTTGATCTTTACATTTCTTTATGAGCATGGAAATTTGAAGGATCATCTCAATGCTCATAAATACTTATAAGTAATGAACATAAAATGTGATCTCTGGCTAGATGAGAATGAAAAGTATTCCCTAGAAATTATTTCAATGAAAAATAGGGATAAAGATACATTCCTTTGAATTTTAAAGCATGTGAAGGTATCTGATGGGTATTCAAGTAACATCTCAAGGTGTGTTGACTTGAAAAAATTGTAGGTTAAATGGATTGAAATGTCACGATTCACATATTTTGTTACAGTAGTTACTACCATTGGCATTGCATACATTATTACCTAGAAAAGTTATTCTTGTTGTACTCCAATTTGACAATTTTTTTAGAAAACTATGTGAGAAATCTCTATATTTATTTGAGTTTTACAACCTTTAGGAGAGGTTTTTATTGACACTTTGTGCAATGGATATGATCTTTCCTTTATCATTTTTTTCTATCATGATGCATTTAACTGTACATTTGGTTGAGGAAGCTAAATTAGGAGGCCTCGTACATTATTGATGGATGTATCCAATTTAGAGGTACTTTATTTATAAGTTTTTCAATTAAGTAAACAATTCTTGGCACTTAATTAAATGGATAATTATGTTTATTTATTTTATTTCATAGATATCTTGGGCATTTGAAATCATATGTGAGAAATAAAGCTCAACCAAAAGGCTCTATTGTTGAAGGATATTTAACAGAGGAGTGTCTTGCCTTTTGTTCTAGATACTTGGATCATATTGAGACAAGATTTAATCAAGTTGGACATATTGAAGACACATCGACTCAATCTCAAATACATGGGAAATACAAAATATTTCTTAATATTGGTTGATTAGTTGGGAGGACCTCAAATGTTATACTAACAGAAATAGAATTATTATAGGCACATAGATATATGCTACTAAGTAGTGAAATTTTAGATCCATTTATTAAAGAGTTAAGGATAAAAATAAAGATTCAAATGAGAGGCCGAATACGAAATGAGAAAGATATAATGAAAGTTGTTAAAAAGATCTTGTAGAATTTTTTGCACGATGTGTAAGTTCATACATATTGAAATAAATATGAATATTAGGTTGAAACATATATTCTGTAAATCTAATCATGTATATTTTTTTAGATCATGAATACTGATACCTGAGAAGAGTTGTCAGAAAATTTGAAGTTTCTTGCTAGAGGTCCTCTTAAACAAGTTAGAAAGTTCGATGCTAACAACGTGAATGACATTAGATTTTGTTTATTTGATCGAGAAGAGAGTTTAAAACATAGAATAGTGGTATATTTACATTTTTTGAAGTGGGATACTATATAAAGATGACTGATATTGTTTAATTAAACTACCACATGCATTCTTCCGTTGTTTTATTCAAATTCAATTGGGTTGATATGATCATGGGTGTTAAAAGATATTCCTTGCAATTTACTTCTGTGAAATTATCTCACTTGATGGATGTTGGTGACCATGAATTGCATGTTCTGTATATCTTATCATTACAAGAGAAAATTATATATTATGTGAAAGACGTTGTGGATGAAGATTGGAGTGTAGTTGCTCACGTAAAACAAAGAGATTTGTATAATATGGGTGATGAAGTGGAAGATTTGACCTATGACATTGAATCTCATCAATAGAAAGAAACAGGCTTATTTGTTAATCATGATATTGAAAATATTAGTCTAGAAAGTTTGGATTAAGTGGATAGAGTGATGGAGTAGTAAATCGACATGATTGAAGGGGAAAATGATTGTATGTATAGTTATGCATTCATTTAGAAACCACTTATTTCATTTGTGACTACATTCATTATCATTATTATGTATATTTTGTTTGATGAACATGAGCCTTAGCCCAGTTGGTGAGGTCTCTCTAAGTGAATCCAAGAGACCCAGGTTCAAACATAGGAGGAGGCATAATTTTGGGGGCACTGTAGCAGTATTGTAGCAGTACTGTAGCAGACACTATAGTAGGTACTGTAGTAGTTACTATTGCAGTATTGTAGCAGGTACTGTTTGGTACTGTAGCAGCTGGGACTATTCACCTTGGGCCACCAGTTTGGTCTTGGAGTCCTTAAGGCCTTCAGGCCACCCAAGGATTTCGGGTTAGTAAGGCTTTCAGGCCACCTCATGGCCTTCGTCCCACCTCAAGGCCCTCAGGGCCACCTGATTTGCAGTTGCACAGACAGATTCAACAAGGAACCACTCCAAAGGAGGAAAGAGCATGGCACATCCACCAGAGCAGGGCTAAACGGAATTTGGAATAATGAGAGGGTATGGAATTTTCCATTGGTACCGTGCTTGTATACCCCTACACATGGACATTCTAGCCAAACTGTCATGCAAAGGTGGAGAGATGATCATGATGCAGAAGCTGGGGAGGAGCAGTTTCAAGTAATAATAGTTTGTATGATTTCCTTAAGACCTATGGGTCATGTAATGTCTTTAAAACCTACGGGAAATGTAATTTATAAGCCTATAGGCCTTGTAAGGGTTCCCCCTAATCCCTTGAAAGGGGGGTTATCAGAAAATAAATAAAAAAGAAGGCCTTCGGTCCATTCAGTCAGTATATTTTGTTTGTTAGTACTCTATATTTGTTATCATTTTTAAATTTTTTTCTGCATAAATTTTTTGAAATATATGTGCTGAACTTAATTTTATTTTATTAAATGATATGAATTCCAAGGATGAAGCACTATACTATTTCATTGACCACTACAACAAATGAAGATCCATCTGTCTCCCTCCCCACAGTATCTGTGCCACCATCCGCTTTCCCCCCTACACCATCTCTCACACTTTCTTTGAGTGTCCCTTCAGCAGCTCAGTCGTCACCTCCCCCTTGAGGAACCTCAGCAGTGAGGGAGAGGCTTGCCACTTCTAGTTCTCTAAGGGGATACTTTAGGGTGACTGTTATAGGTATAAATTTTAATATGAATAAATTTATTGCACTTTTTTATACTAACTATTTGTTCATTAAAGATGGAAATAGTGAAATTATAGAGAAAAAAAATAAAAAATTCAGATGTATGGAATCTGACTGGAGAGAAAATAGTTGTCCCATTTTATTCATATGGGGTCCCTACAGATGACTCTGTAGGATTACTTGGCCAAATTATAGACTAGCTGGCCACAGAGCTGATTTCCCTTCCTATTTTGTATGATGATTGGAATAATATGTCTTCAAATTGAAAAAATGAAGTTTTTGATTCCCAAATAAAGGTAATTTTAATACATTATGGTGTAATTGAATGTAATGTTATTAAATTACAATATTTTCAAAATGAATTTCTGTGTACAGATGTTCTTCCACTTTACTGTTGCTAATGTTCTAGCATGAAAGTGGACATTGAAAAATCTGGTCAAGAAATGGGAAGACTTTAAATGTAGATTGTGGAGAAATGTCAATTATAATTCATTGACCACCCAACAGATGTATGACAATCTACCTGATGGGATACCCAAACAACAATAGAAATTTTTTGTTGATAGACATCGTGAAGAGAAGAAGATGGAATTTAAATATATATTATTATATTAATCTCATTTTAAATTTATACATGTATATGAAGAGTAGATTACATTGAATACATTACTATTAAATTTCATTTTATTTATTTTCGGATCTTTCAAGGAAGTGTGCATCAAGCCAGGCCAAGCAACTCATCCCTCACACTGCAGGGTCAAAGAGTTTTTCCAGAATCCAATCAGCTCTGGTAATATTTTCATTAGTTTAAATATTTATAATAAAATATTATATGTTTAATATATTAAATTATTTATTAATATTTGTTTAATCCAGTTACAGATTTTAGGTCACCAATCATCTCAAACAGAAGTGTGGTTGAATGTTTACAAAAAATCTGATACAAGTTTTGTTAATGAGTCTTCCAAATAAGTTGGGGTATGAACTCATTTTTATTATAATAAATTATTATTAGTTAATACTATGTTAATATATATTGATTCTAATATGACTTATACTTGATTTATAGGTAAGAATTAAATAAATATGGGATTCCAATCTGGATTAGTCCTACTCAATCTCCTAGGATGACCCAGTTGCTAAAGTTTATGGGAAGGAGAATCCTGGTAGAGTGTGTTGGATGGGTTTTGGACCCATACTAGTTGAGGTCTTTGGCAGGAAACTAGGGATTTTAGCTGCATATACTTCTGGTTGTAGTCAGTCCATACCCTGATATACTCAGAGATAGATTGTTTCTCTATGAAACACAGTTCAAGAATAGGGGGCTCAAGTATCTACTTTGCAGAATGTGTTGATTGATTTATATCAGAAGACAATCAGGTCTTCCCCCAATGGTATTACATCGACTGGTGGTGAGAAGATAAATCACAAAATTTCAAAATCATTTATTTTGCAAACATTTATTGGTTTTAAGTATAAATATAAATATGAAACAGTATTTAATTTCCAATATAATGATCTTATTGGTGGTAGTGGGAAGTAGAGATGGAGGTGGAGAGGGTGACGAGTTGTGTTCATCATCAGATAGTGATTAGTTATATTATTGATATGTTGTAAAAATATGGTAAAAATTGGTTTGTATATGGATCATGTGTAGTGCGGAGTTTCCACCAAACATTTTCATGACCTAACATTTTCTTGATTTATCATGTTTCCTTTTATGTATTATGAACCCATTCTTCTAAAGACACTAGGAATTTACTATCCTTATGTTGTATTGATGGATATTTAAATTTATGAATCAAATAATAATGTGTAAAAATTTCTAGGTTTTTATATCTATGGTGTAAAGGATCAGAAGGAGGTTTCTGGTGCTATTAATCAAATCATTAAAATGTCTTCTGGTATATTTACATCCTTCTTTGACTCCCCATATAGAATCTTCTAAGTTTCATTATTGTCATGAATCATTTTTTATGGTTCATTTTTCCTAAATTTATTAGGTTTGTTACCCAAGGATGAACGATCAACCTTCTTGTTTATTTTCTTGGGAATATCCTGTTTTGTAACTCCCTTCAACTTGTTGTTAGTGGATAGCCCTTATTTCTTCAAATTTTATCGTATTCTCTTCACACATTTTATAGTTGGCATGTGATAACTCCCACTTATTATTTTCTCTTATTCAAAATATTTTGGAAAATAATTTACAAATATATGTTGAACACTTGAGTGTCTTGATCCTGTTAAGGTAGAGGGATTTTCCACTTCATTAGTAGTAGAATAAACCACCATCACTTCTACTTATAAACTAGATCTGTCATATTTTCATTCTATTATGGATAAAAATATTCCTCATTCAATAGGGTTATCTTTATAATTTTATTCTTCTCTTAATTTTTCATATTTGTCAAAGTTATGGAAGAAAGTAAATTTCGTTCAAATTCAAATAATTCTTATCTAAAACTAAAATTCATCATAAATCATGCATGAAACTTCAAACATTAAAAAGAGAATAAAATTCCAATAGATAACCCAATTAGATATGAACCTACACTTTAACACCAATTTATAGGATCTGAGGAGGGGTATGATCAATACTGAGAGGGGGTTGAATCATTGTTGGAGTCCAATTAATAGTTTTTAATCCCTATTAAATTTTACTTTGTCACATTTAGGTGATTGATTCTATTATTATCTCACTTGATTTATCTTTTTCATTTTGATCAACACAACCCAATACACACACACAAGAGACACAAATATTTTCAAGTTTCACCTTTCAAAACAAAAGGCTAGTCCTTGACATGATCTAGAATTTCACCAATATTATATGATCCACCAGTGTCATGCTATGAATACAATTGGGAAACTTTTATACATGTATCCATATATGGTGAATACCACACTCAATATCATCCCACTAGATCATTATACTGTCATCCAAATAGTTTCATAATTGTATATAAAACAAACAAATATTCCTTCACCATTACAACATGATGTAGGTATTAAAAATTGGTAGAATGAACAGTTTGTGTACGGTTTCCCAATTTTTGATCATGAACTATGCGAATACCCCCCATAATCAGTGGTATGATAATGGTTGGTACAAAGTATGGATAAATGTGTAGAACAACTATGTGACTCATTAAACAGTCTATAAATTACAAAAAATCCCCTTCGTCCTTATTTTTTTCACCCTATCGTTGTTTCTCCTTCGTGTTCTCAAGGGGGCTCCCACCCATGCTCTTCCTATCCTCTCATATCAAAGGGTTAGATTGATCCCCATTATCTGGGGTAGAATTCAACCTCTGTCAAGTGAGTTGTATATCACTCAATGAGTCTAGGAATCTTCCTCCCTTATTTCTACATTTATCTCCTCTCTAGATGCATTATTTTGGTGCAACTAAATTTACCATATTATCAGGGCATTCATATGTTTCCAAAATTTATCATGATATGGATAGAAACATTCCTTAATATTGGTTATGTCGATCATCCATGGTATTTGGTAGGTGGCATATAGAATTTAACTATCTTGATGTTTTATAAATTGTGTCACTATGATTTATGGCAGGACTTCCATGCGGCGACTTGTGAATTTGTTGTTTAATTTTTTGAACAAAGTTCATTAGGATTAGTATCCCTTGTTTATTAAATTGGTCATGTTAAGGACCATGAACCTCAAATTTGAACCGCACATACCGGTCTAATCCTTGAATGACATAATATAATTAGTTTTTTTCTAATAAAACCCCCTTTTAAGTGTATCGTTTTATAAACTATCAAAGTGAAGTTCAAATGAATTTTGAGAGGACGTGACAACACCCTATATATTCCTTAGTGATGAAACCCTCTAATAAGTGGTTAGGGACTATGTATTATTGAGCAAACTAGATGTTCTCATATGGAATGCATTCTAGCATGGAATACCACATACCTTTGCATGTATGGTGTTAACTTCCATGGGTAGTCCACACGGACCTATTACTTTTATTCAGTTCTCAGAAACCTTTAATTATGGAATGGACTATCTAATTAATTAAATGAAATGGTATGAGTTATGGCTTGATTACTAAATGTCCCTTATGAATTTATAATTGAAATTGATTATGAGTGTTAACCTCATTAAATCCATTTGATTTATAAGATGGCATGTCTCTACACATGGAATCATTAGTATTTAAAACTTAACGAAAATCAATGTATTAGTTACACCTTGAAAGACACTTGTTTTCATCTTAATGGAATACTAAGGATGGGCTCATAGGTTTTTAATAATTTGTACGTTAGGGGTGATACATGTTATATCATGTATGATCACACTATTCAGGTTACTTAGCTTCGTATTAGTAACACTAGTTTCCAAGGGGGAACACATGGTTGGGCTCGGTGGAAAGATTATTAAACCATGTAATGAGTGATAATTAGGTAAGTGTGTGTGGATTTGAAAGTAATTTTTCTTATAAAAATGATGGTTTACTTGTATTCTTTTGGATGTAGGATGTATGTTCATGTGAAATTGGAATTGTTTTTTTAGGGCATTGGTACTGGGGCTACAGAATCTGTTGTTTTTTTGTAAATCAATCTTTAGAGATGGTTTAAACCGACACTAAGTAAATGGATCATATTTATCATTGATAAAAACCTCCACTACATATATTAATTTAGCAGTTGTTTTAACTGTCGATAAACATTTTTAATCTTTTGTTATCATTTCTCGGCAGTTATCTTGGTTTTTACAGTGGTTTTCTGGGATAAAATGAAATTATTTTTTAGTGGCAGTTTAAACCGCCGCAAAAAAAATAATTTTCCACCAGGAAAACCACCGCTAAAACCACAAAAACCCACCACTAAATTCATTCACTTCAACGGTAACCATAAATCACCGCTAAATAGAATAAACGTCCATGTATTGTATGCCGAAACACAATTTATTAGCAGTTTTTTTAAACCACTGCAGCAGCATATTGCGGCGTTTTAAACCACCACCATATAAAAAAAATAGCTACTATGTGGTGATTTTCTTATAGTGATTTCATGATTATTAAATCATTTATTTTATATGATTGTGATAAAGAATCTAATAAACATAAATAATTAACCATTAACTTAATATAAATAATTTAAATAAACATGGAAGGCTTATAAGGCTTTATAATTGTTAGTTTTTATATTATAGGATAAACAAACCCATTAAACCTAGGGTAATTACTCCGAGAACCATATCTTAATTGGAGTTATAGTATTCTACTTATCCTCTTATATATCTCCTTGAAGGATTCACCATGGCTCTAAACATGAACCACCTCTACTTATGTAACACCTTGAGATTTTAAAACAGAAGAATCATGTTGGATAGAGTATATGATAAGAAACACAAATATTTTAAGAGAATTTAACACCATTATATTTAATGATATATTTTTATTTAAATAAATTCAACCTCTTCGATAGTTTTTGATGAACTCAACACCTGGTCTAAACAAAACAAGATACTCTATTAAAAAATTAGTATTCAAACAGGGCCATTATAACCTAGCAGTTAAGTTGGGGGTTTGAATAGAACTAACTAAATTATGAAAATTATATGGTTTAAACATGTATAAAATAAAATCAATGGTTATCTCTTGATTAGAAATTAAATAAGAACCATTTGAAATAAAAAAGGAACATTTTATGAAAAATGTATTTTTCTAAAAGGTGGTTTAGTCACACTTTTCACACATAATTTAAAATTAATTATTACAAATTCTAGAAAATTTATTTTAAAAAAAAATTATTTTTTAAATAATCATATCTATATTAACTTATGGTTAACTTTTGGGATTTTTCAGAAAATATTACTTTTTCAATGAATGGTGAAACTACATATTTTTATAAAATTATCATTTATTTATACTAAATTAAGTCACATTATTATTTTAATTTAACTTAAAATTAACATTAGTATTATTTATCTATATTAAATCCAATTAATTATATTTAAATCACCCCTATACAATATTTTAGTATATGTTTATTTTTAGGCTTCAAAACTGATTTTTTTTAAAATGTTTTAATTTGTATAATTTTTATCCATTTTGAATAATAAAAATAACCCCTAATCAGGAATTATTTAAATGGAGTTAATTTATTATATTTCTGTAATTATTAATTTAAATTCGTACAATTATTATTAGTTGTCACATATTTAATATGAAATCATATTTTCTTTAAAAAATGTAATTCTCAAAAAACTATTTTTTCGACACATTTACAGGTTTAATTTTAAATTAAATTATTCCACTTCTATGAGTTGAATTATGAAAAATTTATTAAATTTTTTTAATCATCATAATTTATAATTTCAAATAAGTTCAGATTAATTTTTTTCATAATGATTATTGAAAATAGTAGAAATTATTTACTACGGTTAAGGTAAAAATGGATTTATCGAGAGTTAAACTCAAAATATAAGGGTTAAAAATGATCCAAAACTTTTATAACTCATATTTTATAGTACTATTTATACATTATACCTTATAATATTCAAAAAAATTACATTTTTTATCCTTTTATCATGAGAAAAACATGGGTGAAATTCTTTCTTCTCAAAATTTCAAACTGTGCCCTCTCCCTAACTTATAAAAGGCCACCAACTATTCTATCCATTCCCCATATTTAAAACCCATTGGTTCAGAAAATACCTACCTAAATTACTTCCATTATTCCATCCCCTCATCCTAGAATCCTTTTTGGTCAAAAATGCAACCTAGTAAGGATTTTGGTGAAAAGCAAAAGAAGTTTGTCGAAAAAGAGGTAAAGTCCTTAACCAAGCATTTTATTTTATTTCTTCCTCAAACTCAATAAAATATATCTAAAACATTATTATGTAATAAACTAAGTATGTTAAATATAAATATATTACTTTATTATTGGTTCATTACTTACAACCATCTCCCACTCCCTAAAATGGGAAATGAAACTGTTGCTCGTGTGTATGGCAGACTACCGCCTTGCGAACAGACGTTATTCGTTTTCCATCACTGCATATCACATATGGATAAAATGAAGTGTTTAATGTTTATTTATTATATTTATTATATAATTATACCTCTATAATTATAATATCACATATACCTTCTTATTTTCATTTGGTATGGAATACGATAATGTCGCTCGTGTGTATAACAGACAACCACCTCGAGAAGCGATGTGATTCATTTTTCAATAATTATTTACATGGAAGGTAAAAAGGATAAATTTAATGAATATATGTGATATATATAACCTTATATTTATTCTATAAAATTAATATATAATAAACCTCCTTACCCTTTTACCCTTTAATGAAATGATAACTTCACTCATGCGTTTGTATGGTCTGTCGTCTTCACGAAGCGATGCAATTCATTATCCATGTCAAAAATTCAATAATGATTATAAATGTGTATCTATTGAAAAAAAATATTTATAATATTAATATAATTATGGATATTATTTAACTTTAACCTATTTTAAATATCCATAACTTTCATGATGAAACGTGTAGGGGAAAACAAGGCCTTTAACACCTGAAATGATAGTGATAATGTAAGATTATTAACGAACAGGTAAGAAGATGTTATAAAATGATAATATATGATATTATAAATAATAATATTATTATATTATAAGTTAATAAAATATTTTAAACCACTATACAAGAGGTTTAATAATTCTCAAATAAAGGAAGTATGAGGTAAAGGGTTTCTTGACTCAATTTCCATTCATCAGTTTATATGTCTACATCATAGATTATGTTATGCCATGATTATGTGTGAAATGAAATTTATTTTATTTATAATTGTATTTAAACTTTTATTTTTTTGGATTTAAATTTGTTACACATAATCAATTCATTTATTAACTCTCACTTCAATGATATGAACTTTGTAATAGTTTTATCTCAAAACATCTTTCTTTGAAACACATGTTCTTTTACAAATCTAATCTCTTTTAAATGGTGTATATATTATCAATTTACATACTATATCATTAATACTTCCTAATTAAATATATTTTTAGTGAAATTTTATTTAATTAATTCATGGGAAGTTATATTTTAAAAGTTACCAAAGCGGTAAGGGTTTATTGATCAATCTCCTTTTAATCACGATTATTTATGTTTGAATTTCCATTGATAGAAATTATTGGATTATCACATATTAAAACCCATAAATTTTATTCTCCTTTGTTTATTCATAAATTTTACAAGTAATAGTATCCTTTTCTCTCTTTGGTACTTAAAATTATTGAGAATTGTTTTCAATAAAATATGAGTTCACTTCTCTCTTTATTCAAAAATATTTTTTCATCCAAATCCTTGTTTTCTAAAAATGATTTAAAAAAAGTTTTATTATTACTATTTAAATTCATTTTGACCTTTCATTGGATTTTTTTAAAAATGTTTCAAAAGGTATATTCTCGTAGTTTTCTGAATAAGGTATTTTTTTAATTTTTTTAAAAAACGTGACAGGATATTTTTTAACATATTTGGTGTAAAAAAATTCTTATTCCATCATGACCAATCAATTTTGTAATGCATCCTACTAAATTTTAAAAGGTTATGTTTTCCATAATTTTTTAGAAATTATTGATTTTAAATATTTTTTTTCAAAATGGAATGGAAATTTTTCTCAAGAAATGTTCAAAATGATCTTTCAAAATCATTCTCCATATAATATGACATCCTTATATTAGACTAAAAGTTAAAAGATTATTTTCGTCAATAATGTTTATAATTTTTTTAAATTTAATTTTATAAAAAACAACCACTGACGTTATGGAATAAATATTTTTAGTTCATAAGACATAAATCATAAGGGAATAAAATAACATGATCCATGAGAGCATAAAATTGGCATAAATGGTGTAATACACATAAGAATGGAAAATCATTTTCCATAGTAGTCAAGGATCACTACCAAGTCTATCATAGTAGAATGAGTTCACTACCCGAACCAAACTAGTAATCAAGGTTCAATCCTGAGACCATCATAGTAGAAAAATTCCCTTACTGAATCGGTTTAACTCCTTATTCTGGTCTTATGTATCTCATAATATATAAATATTTACCCAATTCAATGGAGGGAGATATAGGTCCCACTCATCTCATAATGAAAACCATATTTATATATTCCACAAGATCATAAAACATTAATCATATCATTACTTATTAAATGAAATGGGTGTCATAAACATTTCATAATATAATAACCTATAAAAATAAATATATTTCATAATCATTTAATTATTTCATCATAAAATAAATCAGGGAAAAAGAAGAAGGTTTCATAAGAATTTTATCATGGTATAACTTGTGGAAGAGAAACGGGTTTCATAAACATCAGGATATAAAAAACATAAACCATTTATATAAATAATAAGAATGGTTTCCATGGGTCATATTGTAACACTCTAAGATAATGTGGAATATTTTTTCCAAATTAATTTAATCTTTTTGATATTATATATTTCAAGGAACACTGAATATAGTTTGTGTTATATGAAATCACTAGGTTTGTCTTACATTACATGAAATACAAAGTAAAGATTTCACTACATGCAATACTTATATTATCTTGTGGTACATGCAACACTATGTATGGCTTGACTTATATACAATGTTGATAGCTTACTTTACACATAATATTGAGTCATACCAAACTACATTACATTATTAATATTATTATTAAAATATTTTTATAGTTATCACCTAGCTGTTGGAATGGAATATATGAATAATATTAACTAAATTATGAAAATATGGTTTACACATTTTTATAAAATAAATTATTTTTTTACCAATTAATTATAAATTAAAATAAAAACCAATTGAAAGTAAAGAAATTGTTTTTATGAAAAATCCATTTTTATGCCCACAAAGGCATTTTATCTTAATAAATTAAATTAATCACTATTAGTGAGAGATATTAATAAAATTTATATATTATATATTTAACAAATTTTTTTGGCATTCATCCAATATATTTTATAGGCATAAGATAAGAATAAATCCAATTTTAGGAATAAAAAGACATATTTTTTTTAAAGTTAATTTTACAATTTTTTAATGATGCACCTATTTTAAATATAATTTTTAAAACTTTTATAATTTTTTATTTTAAAAAATAAACTTAATTTTTGAAACTAGAATATAAAATTTTACTTTGGGTTAATTTTTATCATTTTTCTAAAAAGTTTCATTTTTTGATGAATAGGGAAAAATATTGAATTTTAATTGAAAACTGAATTTTATTCTAAGTTATTTTAATAGTTAAATTATATTTGTATTTTGTTTTAAAGTATATTTTGATCAATTATGCATATATTAATCCACTTTAGGTTATTCAAATCAATTTCATATTGAATTTGGATATGTAAACATTTTAATGTTTTGAACATTTTCACTTTAAAAAACTCATTGTATCATCCCATCTGTGGCATTAATTTTAAATAAAATTCTACCAATTTTGTGTATAGAATTTTTAAAAATGGATTTCATATTTTTATTCATAAAAATTTATAATTTATGTTAAGTTCAACTTAGTTTTTGTATGAATAATATTAATGAAAGTAATTAAAAATAATTACAGCGATTAAGGTAAAAACAAGTTTACTTTGTAATTAAAATTTAACTTAAGGGGATAAATAACCTCTAAACATGTATAAAATACATTATCTAGAAATATTTTGACCACTTAATCCCTTTTATATAAAATGTATCATTATTGGAGGTGCGTTATGTAAGTAATACCTATTAATAGTGTTTTCCTTTTGGTATTTACAAGAATGTCACTCTTCCTCTACTATAAAAGGGAACTCACCTGCCCTAAGCATCTGGATTGGGTGGTGAGGGTGGGTAGGTGTTTGGTTTCTGGTCATGGATTCAATTCCATGGGATAATGGTTTCTTTCCATTTTCTATGTTGTGTCGTGTTCCGCTTTCACGGTTGTAACCAACCTTTAAAAAAAGGGAACTCACCCCCCCCCCACTTCTTCACACCTCTAAATCCCTTTGTCTTATCCAAAACCTGCCCAAATAATCTATAGAGTTTCCTAATCTCAACCTATAAGTCTCCCATTGGTAATAAATTTAACCAATTAATCTATTTGGTGCAAACCAAAATGAGTTACCCAATGAAGAGGTAACATCCTTCAAAAAGAACTTCTGTTTAAGTTTTTTTCTCCGCCCCTTAAATTATTTTTATTACATGAATATATAATAACCTATGTATCCTAAATATACTGAAATTTTGTATACTTATGGTATGACCTACAATCACACACACTTCCACAAAATGGGATATGCAATCATCGTTCGTGTATATGGTGGACTACCGCCTCCTGAACTAATATTGTTTGTTTTTTATTTATCACCTCTAAAGGTTTAAAATTATAATAGAATTACTATTTTTATATTATATATATAATATTTATGATGTATTTATTCTTCTAAAATTAATATATAATACATACCTTTATTTTTTCCATTTTTTAGAATATGATAACATTGTTTGCGGACGTGTGGACTACTGCCTCCTCAAAGCGATGTTATTTGTTCATACTTTACATGGAATGTATTAAGGATGTGTTTAATAAAAATATTTTATATATATGATATAATAATTCTAATAGAATTATAATATATATATACATATATGTTATTTATTTCAATACAACATAAAAAATGGAAATAGCACTCATGCATACATACAGATTATCGTCTCCATGAATGTTGTATTCCATTTCATAATTATATATTATATAGATTATTATAAACACTTATATACAGAATATATATGATATTTACATCATTTTTTACATTCTTTAAATAAGTAAATCATGATCTAAGTAAATGTAAGGACCCAACCCCAGTTGCCCGAAGCCAGTGCCTTATTACATTATATTGGCATTATTACAAGAAACTCATATCCCAAATGAACGAATAGTTTAGAAGATTTGTAAATATAGATACATACATAAGTTAAACATTACAAATTGAAATTAAATATAATATATAAGTTTTATTGGGAACATCCATAATGAGAAGTTTATCCCTATGGGTCATTCATAATAAACTTCTTCATGTCCTAAGAAAAAGAAACATAATAAAGGGATGAGATCAAATGCTCAGTAAGGGTAAGAAATATATAGAAAGATATCATAAACATAAACATTGGTCAGGGTGAATAATGAAAATAAATTCCTTTAAAAATAAAATAAACTTGAACATAATATGGCACGAATAAAAGCTAAATAAATAATGCCCTAATAAAACATAATAATGGGTGTTCTACTAGTAGAATAACCACATGAACTATCAATACTAGTTTCATAATGAGGTAAATTCATATGTCAGAAATTATGAAATATACCATCAAGGCCTCGGCCAAGAAATCTAAAAATGATTAAGGCCTCAGCCAAAACCATATCTAAAAATGGACAAGGCCTCGGCCAAGTCCATATCTATTTGTCTCATGAGACCTACCGATGCATAGAGGGGCTATAATGGGGTCCACCCATCACATAAAAATCCCAATGAGTTTCTCATATGAATGGGTATACATATAAATAACATATACATTCATATTGAAACTAACATATGAAGTGTATCTAACTTTCCCCAATTATTAAACATAAACACTAACCATTTGGTGTAATATGGTCAATGGTTTCAAGATAAAACATCCATAGTAAAACTAATCATAAACCATTAAACAAAATATGGTATATGATATCATAAAATATTAGTCTTTTTTATACATAATAATCAATAATAGTGTTGAAACATATGAAGATACTCTTACAAAATCATCGAGTAATTCTTGAGATAAATATTCTTTTAATTGAAAAGAAGAGTTATTTTGGAAAATTATTTGTATATAACTAGAATTTATATAAGATGATATTTTAACAATAAAATTATTTTTTTTATAAAGATAATGGTTTCTAAAAACATATTATATAGTTCCCTTGAAAAAAGGTAAGAATTCGGAAAATTCCTTTGAAACATGCTTGTATTTCGGTAAGAATTTTTGAAAGATCCCTTTAAAAAATATAACTCCCCATAAATAAAGGTATTATTCTGGTTGGTGAGCATATATATAACATTCCCATAAAAATTATTAGTAGTTCATATTAATTAATAAGAGTTTAATTGAGGTAAGTAGATAATAAAAGTAACCCGAATGAAAATGGTGGTTTGGGTGGAAAATCCTAACATTAAGTTTGAAGGTGTTCTTCAATTGATCTTAATGACCTGAATAATAAAATTTAGGTTTATAAATTAATTCTCATAGAAACTCATCTAAATTTAATTTATTTATTATAACCTTATTAGGTTCATTCATGGCCTTTTGATGGGTTAAGAGATTGAATTTCATTATTTGGGAGTGTTTTCTTCCTTGGTTTTCATTATCGATTTACTTATATTCATGTATTGACAAACATGTAGAAGGAGAATGGTTGTCCATAATAGAATTTGTATGTTATTAGTGAAAATACATATGATTAAATGGTAATAAAATTTGTTTAGTTATTAGTAGTTTAGATTAATCATTATATAAAACTTTAATGATAATTGTTTGGGTTAATTGGTGGTTTTTGATCATAATGAACTCATTTTGATTTATAAATATATATCATGTGTAAAAAAGGATTACAGAACCTTAAATAAGTTATAATAAATATATTATAGTCTATTTTAACTATAAAAATTGTTTAATTACTAGAATTTAATACGATAATAGAAATTGAAAACCTGTCGTCCTTGAATGTGATAAATTAACACATCTCAGATGGTGTTTTCATTTCTAGTATAAAAGAAGGGGAAAGGAGAGATGATGAATAATTATTCTCTTATCATAAAAAAATTTCAGTACATGTAAGTTACTACAGTAATCACAACATTTTAATGAAAGGAGGTGAGGAAATAAAAATAAAAGAGTTGAACATGAAATAAAAGAAATGAAAAGAGGAATTTACCTCTTGAAGTAATCTTCCTTGAGAGCCTCTTTAGGAGAGTTGTTTTGGTATTTGTATGAGACTAAGGGCTGATGGAAGTGGGGGAGAATATTGGGAGGATATTTTATTAGAATTTAGACAATATACAAGGCTTTAGAAGAGTGAATAGAAGAGGGAGTGAGGGGGTTATAGTTAAGGGGAGGAGGGTTTTCTCGTTATTTTACTCATTATTTTATTATTTTTCCAAAGACAACCAATAGTATTGATTCTTATAAAAAATAATATTAATATTTTCATGTTATTTCTATGAAAGTGGTCTTACATCATCCTTACCTCACTTATGACTCAATAAATCATGTATTTAGCATTTATCATAAATTGTCGTATTTTACTATTCACCCAAAATTCAAGTATTTTAGAAAAATCCCAAAAATTCACCCCAATAATTTTTCTATGTGTATAATAAAAAAATGAAATCCATTTTTCTAAAATAATTCTCTAAATATTTTTAATTTAATTTATAAATAAAATCATAATTTATTTGAAAAAAACAACATTTAAATTATAACTCATTTTATAACACATTGAAAAATTAATCAAGGTCCCATAAAATTATCTTATAACCATAAGAACATGAAATAAAAATTTGTGATTACATTTTATGAAAGTAAATTTCCATTTTAAATTATTAAATTAATCATAAAATTGTAATTAAAATATTTATGACATACGAAAATAGCAATCCTTATACTGTGATCGTTTCTTCACTTATAAGATGTTTAAATTGTATTTATACAATCATAGGAGAAGTTTCTATTTTTTGTCCAATTTACTATTCATAAGGGCATGTTACTATTCATAAGGGTATGTTACTATTTACCAAAAATTAAGTTTGTCTTATTAGACTCTAAATATCTTACTGAACACAACCGTGTATGTCAGTTTTTCGAAATTCAAATCACAGAGGTGGAAAAATTATGTTTACTGACTAGGTTATAATAAAGTGGTGTCTTGTAGAGACTCAGTGTTTCATGCATTCAATATTAAATTTATTTGAAAAATCTTGGGGTGTTACATTATCCCCTCTTTAAAAAACATTCTTCCTCAAAATTACTAGAAATGTTACCTCACAAAAAGATTTTTTAGTTCTTCATTATATGCTCCTCAGGCTCTCATGTTGCCTCTTCGATTTTATGATTTTTCCAAAATATCTTTACCAATTGAGTCATCTGATTCCTCAACACTTGTTCTTTAGTGTCCAGAATCTAGATAGGCTCTTCACAGTAAGATATGTCAGGTTCCAATTCTATACCTTCAGAAGTGAAGACATGCGTTGGGTCTGGCATGCACTTTCTATGCAATGAGACATGTAACACATTCTATACTTTAGATAGGCTAGGTGGAACAGCCAAACGATATTCAATAGCTCCAATTATCTCCAAAATTTAAAAAGGTCTTATGTACCTAGGGCTCAGTTTCCCTTTCTTCCCAAATCTTATAACACCCTTCTATATTGATACTTTTAAAAAAACATGATCTCACACTTAAAATTCCCAATCCTTCCTTCGATTATCAACATTGATTTTTTGTCTTCTTTGAGTTTCTTTGATATGTCCTTGAATATTCTTTACCTTCACTATTGTTTCCTTCACAATCTCTAGGCTCACAAGCTTCTTTTTGCCAACATCATCCCAACAAGTTGGTGTATGATATCTATTTCCATACAATGCTTCATATGGTTCCATTTTAAAACTTGAATGGAAACTATTTTTGTAGGAAAACTCCACCAAGAGTAAATACTGATCCCACATACCTTGAAAGTTGAGCGAGCATGATCTTAACATGTCTTCTAAAGTTTGCATCGTCCTTTCTTATTTCCCATCAGTTTAAGGATGATAACTAGTGCTCAAACGAAGCTCAGTGTCCAAATCTTTCTAAAGACTTTTCCATAATTTTGATGTAAATTGAGGATCATGATCAGACATTATTGAAAGAGGTTCTCCATGAATTCTCACATCTTCATTGATATAGATTATTGTTAGGCTCTCCAATGTCTAATCCTTCCTTATAGCGATTAAATGTGTAGATTTTGTATGTCGATCAAAAATTACCCATATTGCATCATTCTTCCTTGGAGTTTGGGGTAATCCAGTGAAATAATCCATGGTAATGTCATCCCATTTTCTTGTAGTAATAAGTAGAGGTTGCATGGATCCTCTAGGATGTTGTTGTTCGGCCTTCACTTGTTTAAAAATTAAACATCTTGATACATAATCAGCAATTTTCTGCTTTATATTGTCCCACCATAAATTTTCCTTCAAATCTCTATACATTTTAGTGCCACTAGGGTGTATAGAGAAATTCATGATATGAACATTATCCAATAACTCCCTTTTCAGCTCATTTATAGATGGAACACAAAGACTCTTCCAAAATTTTATAATCACATCTTCACACATGAATTTATCCAAATCCAAATATTTCATAGCATTAATTTTCTTTTGAATATTCTCATCATCAGACAGTGAAGCTTTAATTCTTTCAAATAAAGATGGTTGGGAAACCATTGGAAAAATTAGTTATCTTTTACCTCCTTTGATAATTCCCATATCCATCCTGATTAGGTCTATGTACAAAGGATCCTTTTCAATCCTCATTTTGTTGATAACTCTATGATCCTTCCTACTCAATGCATTATCTACCTTATTTTCCTTTACTAGGTGGTAGTGTATAGAACAATCATAATCCTTTAGTAGTTCAAGTCATCACCTTTGTCTTGTGTTTATTTCTTTCTATGAGAAGATATATTTTAAGCTCTTGTGATCTATATATATCTCACATATTTCACCATAGAGATATTGTCTCTATATTTTTTGAGTAAAGACCATATTAGATAACTCAAGATCATGAGTAGGATAGTTTTGTTCATGAATTTTTAACTACCTTGATTCATAGGCAATAACTGTATCATTCTGCATAAAGACACAACCAATTCTCTTCTTTGATGCATCACTATAGATCACAAACCCATCATTCCCTAATTGTAGAGTTAGGATCAGAGTATTCACTAATATCCACTTCAATTCTTTGAAACAGTCCTCAAATTTTTTTTTCCATACAAACTTAACCCCTTTACGTGTAATATTGGTCATTGGGTTGGCTAAACAGGTGAATTTCTGAACGAAATATGTATAAAAACCTACTAAACCAATAAAACTACATAACTCAGTTATGTTTTTTAGAGTATGTCATTCTTGAACATCCTTTGTCTTCATAGGATCAATAGATATTCCATCCTTAGAGACAATTTGGACAAGAAATGAAACTGATTGAAGCCAAAATTCCCACTTGCTAAACTTCCCATATAATTCATTTATTCAAAGAGTCTTCAGAAAAGGGAACAAGTGATTTTCATGATATTCATAGATTTTGGAGTATACTAAGATATCATTAATAAATATGAACACAAATTCATCAAGACGTTCCTTGAAAACTTTATTCATTAGATCCATGAATATAATGGGTGTATTAGTCAGTCCGAAAGGCATTATTATAAACTTGTAATGCCTATATCTGGTTTGAAATGCTGTTTTTTGGAATGTCTTCCTTCCCCAAAAGCAACTGATGATATCCAGATCGAAGAAAAATCTTCAAAAAATATTTAGCTTCATGAATTCGATCAAATAAATCACCAATGAGAGGTAGGGGATACTTATTATTTATTTTTATATCATTTATCTCCCTATATTCAATGTGTAACCTCATGGATCCATATTTCTTCTTAATGAAAAGAACAGGGGCTCCCCATGGAGAAACACTAGGCTGAATAAAAACTTTATCACTCAATTAATATAGTTTTTTCTTCAGTTCCACTAATTCCACAATGGTCATTATATAAGGGGTATTTTATATGGTCCTTGAATCGAAAACTAAGTCAATGAAAAACTAAATTTACCACTCTATAGGATGTCTAGGTAAATCATTTGGAAACACATCAACATATTCTTGCACAATAGGTATGTCCTCTATTTGAAAATTCCTTTCCTCATCCATAGTTATTGTATTTCCTACCTCCCCAATAATTGAATTCAGTAGAGCTATTGGGGGTGGATCTAGATGATAATGAGATGGTGATGTTTCTGCTCTAAAGATAAGGGATTCCACATCATCCTCAAAAATTGTAACCTCATGCTTCTTGAAATAAATTTTCACATCATGGTTCAAAATCCAATCCATACTGAGAATTTAATCAAATTCAATCATGGGTATGATAATAAAATCAGAAGATAAAGCATTTTTATATTCCATAATGGGGACTTCCTGACACAACTTTGTTGTAATGATACTTCCCTTAGGAGTTTTAACAGACAACTCCGTTATTAAATAAAATTTAAAATATCGAATTTTCTTCACAAACTGAGAAGATATGAAAGAATGTGATGATCCAAAAACAAATAAATCATTGGCTAAGTTTAAGGAAACAATTAAAGTACCTTCCACCATTTCATTAGGAACTTCAATATCATAAGTTGTGATCACATAATCTTGTCTCTTCTCCCTTGGCCTTTTTTGAGGAACGTTTCCTTGACACTTGGGAAAATCATTAACATAGTGTCCCATCTCCCTACAATTATGGAATTTAAAATTAATTGCTTCTTTCTTCCCCTTGAAAACACCAACATGATGTCATTTCTATCCACACTTTTAGCGTACCACTTTTCCTTTTAAGAAGGAATCAAGGTTTTTTCTTCCACAATTATAATAGGGTGGAAAGTCAACTCTTCCCTTATTCCCCATTTCCTTATTTAATTTTCCAGATTTTTCAACAACCCTATTCTTATCTTACTTTCCTTTAAATTAATAATAATTATATAATTTCTTTTCCATCTTGATAGCACATGAGACTATATCCTCATGTGATGAGAAATTTTGGCAGATCAGCTCCCTCTAGAGGAATGGCTTTAGTCCATCAAAGAATAAATCAATATTTCTCCTTGGATTACATATATAGCTCATAGAAATCCTTGATAAGATTGTAAAGTTAGATTCATAATTTGTAACATTCTCATATTCCTTATTCCTCAAATTCAGAAATTGCATTTCCATATCCATTCGTTGTTCACGGGGAAAGTATTTTTCCAAGAAAAATTCTTTAAATTCACTCCATTACATATTTTCTATCTCTTCCTCCTCCTTTGTGTTTTGAAATAGTGACCACCATTGATCAGAATCTTCTGACAGATGATAAACTACCATGAAAACCTTCTCCCTTTATTTACTTACCAAGGAAAGAAATATCTTCTCTAAGGAACTTATCCACTGATCTGATACAAATGGGTTTATAGTCTCATTAAATAATGGAGTTTGTTGTCTCATAAAGAGATCTAACATAGCTCCTCCACATTGTGGATATGGATGTTTCATACGGGTAAGGTTATTATTTATAACCTGAGTAAGTTGCCTTAGTATAGTTATAAGTTTCTCTGCACCAGTTGCATCTCCAGAGAGAACATCATTATCTTACACAGGAGGGAAATCCCTACATGGGATACGCACGTTCATGCGGTTTCCATTACTTCCACTAGGCTCCATTTATAAATAATTACATACACTTGATTAGGTTGTGAATCATAATGTATAATCTCAACATAGAAAAATACTTAGCATATATAACTCATAATCATAAACATTGTTTCTTTGAGGATAATATTACATTTAAATCCTTCATAATGGATTGTAAATAAAATCTGAATTGTCCTAAAAATACCCCCCCAGGATTGTTAAACTAGGTGCATAGTAAGGCCCATTTTCATGTACCAGGATACCACTGGTTAAGCCCAAAACTCCTTGTCATAGTTTTCACTCCTAGGTACATCTATGACAGAACCACGTCCACTTGTAGTATCCAGATAGGGATGTATTTTCTATAAATATCCACATAATTTATTCCTTACCAAAATTCCAGGATGCTCTTGTATGTTTATAATCAAAAACTATCTTTGGGGTTTGTTCCCTAATCTATGTTTTCTAAATCTATTTTCCACATGTTCTACTAAACTTCCTTTGATACAAACTGTAAGGACCTAACCCCATTTTCCTTGAACTGGTGCCTTATTAAATTATATTGGCATGATTAAAATAAACTTGTATCTTAAAGAAATGAATAGTTTTGTAGATTTGTAAATATAGATACATACATAAGTTAAAAATTACAACTTGAAATTAAATACAACATATAAGGTTTATTTGGAACATCCAGAACTCTAAGTTTATCCATGCGGGTCATTTATAATAAACTTTTTCATGTACTGAGAAAAAGAAACATAATAAAGGGGTGAGATCAAATTCTTAGTAAGGGTGAGAAATACAGGGGAATATATTATAAACATAAACATTAGGCATGGTGAATAACTAAAATACATGCCTTTAAAAATAAACTAAACTTGAACATAATATGGAAGGAATAAGAGCTGAATAAATAATGCCATAATAAAACATAATCATGGGTATTCTATTAGTCTAATAACCACATGAACTATCAATACTAGTTTCATAATGAGGGAAATGAATATTCCAGACATTCTAAAACATACTTTCAATTCCTAGGCCAATACATATAAATATTATTAATGCCTTGGCCAAAACCATATCTAAAAATGGCCAATGCCTCGGCCAAGTCCATATCTATTTATCTCATGAGACATATCAATGAATAGATTGGATATAGAGAGAAACACACATTACATAATAAATCCAATTAATTCCTCATGTGAACATGGATACACATAAACAACATATACATTCATATTGAAACTAACATATGAAGTGTATCTAACTTTCCACAATCATTAAACATAAACACTAACCATTCGGAGTAATATGGTGAATGGTTTAAAGAGAGAAAATTCATAGTAAAAATAATAATAAACCATTAAAAATGATAGATTATATCATAAAATATTAGTCTTGTTTATAACTAAGAATAAATAATATTGTTGAAATAGATGAAGATACTTTTATAAAATCATCGAGTAATTCTTAAGATAAATATTCTTTTACTTTGAAAAGAAGAGTTCTTTTAGAAAAATCTTTGTATAAAACAAGAAGTTAAGTAATATAGTATTTTCATAATTAAATTAGTGTTTTTATAAAGATAATGGTTTCTAAAAACAAATTATATAGTGCCCTTGAAAATAGGTAAGAATTGGGGAAATTTCTTTGAAATGGGCTTGTATTTTATGAAGAATTTTTGAAAGATCCTTTTAAAACATATAACTCTCCATATATAAAGGTATGATTCTGGTTGATAAAAATATATAGAACATTCAAATAAAAATTATTAGGATTACATATGAATGAATAATAATTTAATTTATTTATGTAGATAATAAAAGTAACCTGAATGAAAATGGAGGTTCGGGTGGAAAACCCTTACCTTAAGTCTGAAGGTGTTCCTCACATGATCTTAACGACCTGAATAATCAAATTTAGGTTCATAAATTAATTATTACTGAAACTCCTATACATTTAATTTATTTATAATAACCTTATTAGGTTCATTCATGGCCTTTTTATGGGTTAAGAGATTCAACTTCATTGTTTGGAGGTGTTTTCTTCCTTGGTTTTCATAATCGGTTTACTTATATTCATGTATGGATAAACCTGTAGAATTAGAATGGATGTAAAAAAAATATAAGATTTATGTTATTATTGAACATCCCAAACATTACATGGTTATAAAAAATTTGTTATTGGGAGTGAATATGAATCATTATATAAAACTTTAATGACAATTGTTTGGTTTAATTGGCGGTTTTTGATAATAATGAACTCATTTTGATTTATAAATTTTTATCATGTGTAAAAAGGGACTCCATAACCTTAAATAAGTTATAATACATATATTATAGTCTGGTTAAACCATAAAAATGGTTTCAAGACCAGAATTGAAGACGGTAATAGAAATTGAAAACTCGTCGTCCTTGAATGTGATAAATTAACACATCTCATGTGGTGTTTTGATTTCTAGTATAAAATAAGGGTAAAGAAGATATGATTAAAAATTATTCATTTATAATAAAAAATTCCATTACATGTAAGGTACTAGAGTCATCACAATCTTTTAATGAAAGGAGGTGAGGAAAGAAAAAGAAAAGGGTTGAACTAGAAATAAAAGAAATTAAAAGAGTAATTTACCTCTTGAAGTAATATTCCTTGAGAGCCTCTTTAGGGGAGAGGTTTTGGTCTTTTTATGAGAAAAAGGGATTATGGATGTGGGGGTAGTTTTTTAGGATATTTTATTATAATTTAGACAAGTAACAAGGATTTATAGGAGTGAATAGAAGAGGGAGTGAGGGGGGGTTATAGTTGAGGAGATGAGGGTTTTCCCATTATTTTACTCATTATTTTATCATTTTTTCAAATAAAAACAATAATATTGATTCTTGTGACCAAGAATAGTAATATATGTATATAGGTTATAACCAAGTGGTCTTACATCTACCTTACCTCACTTATGACTCAATAAATCACGTATTTAGCATTTATCATAAATTATCGTATTTTATTATTCACCCAAAATTCAAGTATTTTAAAAAATTCTCAAAAATTCACCCTAAACATTTTTTGACATGTAAAATTAAAAAATAAAATCCATTTTTTGAAAATAATTCTCTAAATATTTTTAATTTAATTTATAAATAAAAACATAATTTATTCGAAAAAACAACATTTAAACTATAACTCATTTTATTACACCTTAAAAAATTAATCAAGCTCCCATAAAATTATCTTATGACAATAAAAAAATAAAATAAAAATTTATGATTACATTTTATGAAAATACATTTCCATTTTAAATTATTAAATTAATCATAAAATTTTAATTAAAATATTTATGGCGTACAAAAATACCAATCCTTATACTGTGATTGTTTCTTCACTTATAAGATGTCGAAATTGTATTTATATATTCAAGGGTAAAGTTTCTATTTTTTTGTTAAATTTACTATTCATTACTATTCCTAAGATTGTGTTACTATTCATATGGGTATGTTTCTATTCACCAAAATTTATGTTTGTCTTATCAAACTCTAAATATCTTACTGAACGCAACCATGTATGTTAGTTTTTTGAAATTCAAATCACAGTGTTGGAAAAATTAGGTTTACTGACTTGGTTATAATAAAGTGGTGTTTTGTAGAGACTCGGTGTTTCATGAATTCAATATTAAATTTATTTTCAAGATCATGTGGTGTTACAAAAAATCAATAAAAACAAGTCAAAACATATATGAAAAACGAAGCAGTTATTACCCAAAATGTAACTTTAACATGAAATTGTAAATAAATGGGTAATAAAATGTCATAATAAAATCATATATGGTATGATATAATTGAATATTATTTTTTAATAGATGTATAATAAATTGATATTTATTATATTGGAGGTTTTAATGAGTACAATGAGATTCAAGACATAAGGTTAGAGTTTTATTACCTCACTTTTATTTCAGTAAGATATATATTATATTCACCATTTATTCTTGTTGTGTGGTGTATATAATTCCATATGAAATTTTATATAAATAATTTACTTTATTTATTGATATTAGGGTTTTAATTGATTTTATTCTTTTATGAATCTCATGATTCAAAAGTTACTCAAGTTGTAAGGGGATTTCTGACCTCGCTCTTATTTTTGCGATACTTATCCCTTATTCACTACTCATTTCTTTTTTCTATTTATTCTATTATTATTTTACATTAATTTATGGGTATTTATATACCCATTTTATTATCTCTATTTCATGGGGTTTAAAGTCCAAAATGTACCAAATTGGTAAAGTAATTTTGTCTCGATTTTCTTTCTTTGAGACACATGTTTTGTTATGAACCTATATTATTTTACTAGGTGTATATACTATACTCTAACATGTTGAATCATGAATATAATTCTTTTAAATATATTTTAAGCATAATTTAATTTTATTATCTCATGTTTTTTTATTCAAAGTTAATAAAGTGGTAAGATTTTTTTTATACAATCTCATCATTTATCAGGATTGTTTATAATTATGTTTCCATTGATGAAATATTATGATACATTTCTCAAGAGTTCTCAAGAATTTTATTCTCCTATGGTTATTCATGATATATTCAAGTAATGATATCGTATTCCACTCTTTGTTACCTAAGATAATTAATATAATATCTTTATGAAAATCTGGCATTATTTCTCTCTTCAGTCAGAAATCTGTTTTATTCAAAACCATGTTTCATAAAAAAGTTTTCAAAAATATTTTTAAATGATATATTTAAATAATTTTTAAGGAAATTTCTTTAAAAAAATATATGTTTTGAAAAGTTCTTAAAATTTCTTTCAAATATTCCTTTATAAGTTTTCAAATAAAAATGTTTTAAAAAATATCTATGTTTAAAAATTGTTTCAACTGTTTTTCAAAGCTTCATTTATATATTTTCAAAGGGTAATTTTAAAATAAAAGTATTTCAATTACTTTAAATCTTCTTATATATGTTTTCAAATCTATTTTAAAATTAAAAAAATGAAAACAAATTATGCTGTAAAAATAATTTTTCAACGTGAAAAAGATATTTTCATCAATAAATGTTTTAAATTATTTTTTAAAATCTTAATTAATATGTTTTAAAAGTTTTTTTAAAATAAAATGATTTTGAAAATGTTTTATGTTTTGAAGATTTATTTTCAAAGAAAGGTAATTTCAATTAATAAATTATTCGAGTGATCTTTAAAAATCATTCTCTATCTGAGATGATATAATTTGATATATCTTTTGATTTACTAGGGATATGATCTAGGGAAACCATTATTATTCTTTCTTTGAATGGTTTTTTATTAATATTTCATGTTTTTTGTGAACCCCATTTCTATTCCATCGGGTATATCATGATAAAACACTTATAAAACCCACTTCCTTTCAAGGTTTATTCTATGATTATGAAACATATATCTTTTCTATGGGTTATGATATGATGAAATTTTTATGATACCCATTTCTTTTCATGTGTTTTGATATGATATTTATGAAACCCGTCACTTTTTATGGGTCATGATATGATGAATGTTTTACAATCTTGTGGAGCACATATGTCTGATTTCATTATGTGATGAGTGTGACCTATATCTACCTCCAATGCATTGGGTAAATATTTATAACTCATGAGATATACATGGCTGAAATGGGGAGTGAACTCAGTTCAGTAGAGGAATTTGTCCGCTAAGATGGTCTTGGGAGTGAACCTTGACTACTAAGATGGTCTTGGGAGTGAAATTTTACTACTAAGATGGTCTTAAGAGTGATCCATGACTATTAATATGGTATTTGGAAAGAATATAGACTAATAATATGGTCTTGATAGTAAACATTTAATACTAATATGGTTTAGGTAGTAAATTCATTCCACTATAAGGAAAGGTATGTGATTGTGTATGTTGGTGTGTCTTGCCCAGTTAGGGCATCCCCCGTGAAGTTCCCTGATAAGTTTTGGAAATGATCCTTGAAAAATATGGAAGGATTTTATATATTTATGTGTATACCACAATGTTATGTCTTATTCCTATGTTATTCTTTCATGGATTATGATCTTGATTGTAACAAACCAACCTGGGTCAACCCTAAACTGGTCACCCAAGCCGGTCCGCGGCATGTCCCAAAGGGAATTCTCAATCCCCATGGGCTGGAAACCAGTGTAAGGCATCAAAACCTAATTACTAGGAATGATTTGACCCAAAAAGATAAATAGAAATAAACCAAATAATAAAACTAAACTCTAGTGGCAGAAAATAATAAAACTAAACAACTCAACATACCTCCACGTGACCTTCCAGGTCACCTCCCAACCAAGGTCCGACCTTTCTCTAATAATGAGGAATCCAGCCAAGAGAACTTGAGAAAAGGGAACCTACAACTAAACTGATAAAATAGGCGTGAGCATAAAAATTCTCAGTAGGGATTCCAAACATGAACCATGGAATCCATGCATTTTCCAATTCCAAAACAGACCAATAATATTAGTTTAAACTAATGTTATAAAATAAATTTATGTATACAATGAATTTTTAAAACTAAAAATCATGATTCCATTGCCCTTATAATTTAAAAATAAGGAAAATAAATAAAGAGGGGAACACATAAACTTTTCCAAAACAGCTACTTTGAAATCCTTTTAAAACCAATCACACATACAATGTTTTTCCAAGAAAACACAAAAACCAAGTTCAAGGGTATGATTCTATTGACACGGAAAGATGATACTAACAGTGCTCATATCAAAGGATCACAGAAAACATATGAACTTAGAGAAATACCATAATGTATTATACATGTGACTCATCCTGAAGGCATGCCTACTCTCGATGAATTCATAACGCCCAAACACTCAGTATTTACCTACCTGGACTTACTGAGAGGCCCAATCCCCTAGCAGAGAAAAATATGTACTAATGGACACTAGCCAGTGTGTAGTCTAAACAAGTGCAGTAATCATTCTCAGTGAACCCCCTTGCTTTGATAAGTTTCTGTGCTATGTTCACAAATAGGTGTGCTACACACATTCAAACAACAAGCCATATATATATATAACCAATCACGCAACAAAATCGGGCACCACCCTAACCACCTCAAGATTAGTCTCATGCCTTAAAATAAATATTCTCAATAAGAGGCCCATACTGAGGAACCTCTTGTCTCAAGATCAATCAATGAGGCAAGAGACCTAACCAAAGAGTGTTTTTCTAACATACTATTTCAAATATGCCAAATGAAGCTTTAGATTTACCTTATTCAACCATTTACTAAAACATTTATAAATGTTTCCAAAATAGTAATAAATGTTATTTCTTATGAACATGGTCAGAAGAACAAAAACATTCCAATATTCTTTCATTAAAACATGCATTTACCAAAATACGCATTTACCAAAACATACCAAAACAATAAACATTTATGAACCATTTTCAAAACAAAATTAAGCACCAAAACATGTTTCAAACCAAATGGTCAAACCTTAAATAACCCATTAAAAATCATGTTTTCTAATACACTTAAAATAACACTTTATAAGACCTCATTTAAAACTCTCCATAGAAACCACTCAAGTGGACCAACTTTATTTGAAAATTTAAAATCCATTTAGGAAAAAAAATAAACTTAAGAAAACAGGTCAAATGTCCCCTTAACCAGGTGTAACTAATCACACACCCAAATACCTCACATTTGTCAAGTGAACGACTTCCATTTCCAAACTCACACCAAACCATTTTCACTTTGTCTTTCAAAAATTCTAAAGAGATGGAAACTTTATAAAACACACCAAACAATTTTTCAACAATTACACAAATAACCCAACCAGTTAATAAATAGTTTTTATAATAATCTAACTAGTTTATGAAAAAAAATTAAGCAGTCCAAACCAAGTACAAATAAATTTAAAGAAACCTAAATAGTTTACTAGCCATTCCATAAACAAATAAAATAGTTAATTAAGAATTATATTAACAAATAAGACAGATTAAACAAATTAGAAAATAATATAACAAACTACTTTTAACAAACCCAACTAATTTGAAAACACTATATCATATTGTCCAATTATTTTTCAAATATGTGAATCTAGTAAAAGAATTAATTAAAAACACACAAGAATTAAATGAACTTATTAGAAAAGAGAAAGTGTGGATTTTCCTACCTTAAATCTAGTGTGGGTGGAAAAAAACCACGACGAAAGAAGGGACAATGCCCTGTGGACCAACCCTGCATGATAAACAGTAAGAAAAAAACACGACACATAACCTGTGATAGTATTAGGATTTATCCAAAATAAATAAAAACACCATGGTTGAAAAGAAGGAAAAAAAATTAATAAATATACCAGAGGAAGCGGTTTCTAGAAAGGGGGGATGCGGCCATGATGAAGCAAGGAAAAGATTTCACGAAGGGGGTTAGGATGCGCTGCTGACTAGAGGTTGAAGGAGATCTTGTTGGAGGTGGGGTCGGCTGCCGGAGGCTGTAGGTGGAGTCAAGGGCGGCGGTTGAAATCCCACCGGAACAGAGCGTGAGAGGGGGCTGGCCGGCTGGGAATTGAATGGGGTGTGGAAGGTCAGAGAGCCAGGGCGCAGCATGGTTAGTGGTGCGGAAGGCTGGGATAAACTGGGGGCTGGGTAGCTGCCTGGAATATGATGGGAGAGGATGTTTTGGGGCTGGTCGGAAGGCTAGGGACTAGCATGTGGGCAGGTGGCCGAAGCGAGGGTCCAGGCGCATTGAGGGACAGAGGGCAGGAGGCGGATGGGAGCCATGGTGGCTGGACGAGCATGGAGGGCTGAAGGGGGCGAAGGGAAAGGGGATGAGTGAGGAGGGCCTAGGCGCGGAGGGCATGGACGCCGAGGACGATGAGGTGGTGACTCGCGCAGGGTAAAGGGCGAGTGCGAGGGGGCTAGGTGTCATACTGTGTGAAGGAGGGGTGAGGCCAGATGGAGGGGGAGGGAAAAGGGGAGCGTCGGGTGTGGGAGAAGAGGGTTAGGGAGAGCGAGAGGGGATGGGGGAGGAGCAGTAGGCCAGAGGTGTGAGGGAAACAGGGGGCCTAGCGCGGCTCGCAAAGGATGAGGGAAGGGGGTGCCGGGTCTGGGTAGGGTTTGGTTTCCTTTTTTTGATTTTATCTTATAATAAAAATAACAATAATAATAATAAAATAATAATAACAATACAAATAATAAAAATAGTAATAGTAAAAATAAAAATAATATATAAATAATAAAATAATAATAATACAAATAATAATAATAATAATACAATAATAATAGAAATAATAATATAGAGAATAATGAAAATAAAAATAATAATAATGAAAACAACAACAACAATAATAATAATAATAATAATACTATACGAAGAATAATAAGAAGAATAATAATGGGAAATTTCATGATACTTAGGTCGGTTTTGAAGCTACCGCCAACTACGTGGTGACCGCAC
This sequence comes from Viscum album, assembly GCA_963277665.1. Lineage (NCBI taxonomy): Eukaryota > Viridiplantae > Streptophyta > Magnoliopsida > Santalales > Viscaceae > Viscum > Viscum album. The sequence continues at coordinate 530,899,206 of OY728150.1, forward strand.
ACGGGTCCGAAACCCAGTAAAAATATTAAACAACAAAAATTTTAGACTCACGCTCAACTCAAGCCTCAACGAAAGATCCCAAATCCAAGAAAAACTAAAATAAAAATAAACTTAAAATTCAGGGTGTGAAAATTCTCCCTACCACAGACACTTTCTGCCCCTAGAAAGTCACCCAGCCTAACAATAGACAAAATCAACACTCCATGTAACGACCCAAAGTTTCATTAATGAAAAATCCCTCTTGATCCAGTTAAATGTATATTTATGAAAAATGTTTTTATAAGATGTCAACTTCTTTGGTTTTATGTTAAGAATTTTTATCGTTGTTAATATAGCCGTTGAACAATGATCACATGATTAGTATAAATATAAGGCTTTAACGAACCCAAATTTTACTCAGACAAAGGAAGTGATGGCCTCATCCAGTAGAATTTCCCCATACGAAGCCCATTTGTCGGAGCTCGGAAAAGAGATGGCATCTTTGGGCTTCTCCCTTGACCAAGCCCAAGCTTAGATTCATTATGTCAAGCTCGAACGTGACCGTCTATGGGGAAAGTGGAAGTTGATAGAGATTACCACTCGAGCGATGTTATCTAAGCCACCCCAATAGTCTGTCACCATCGCACACCTTACCCTTAGGTCTTATGAGGTGGTTTTAAGGGGTTATGTAACAGATAATTAGTACTATGTTCATGTACATTATTTTTTTTGTATATAATAATGAATATAATTTCTAGTCGTTTTTGATACATTGTAAATAGTTTTTAAATTACAAATGGTGTTTTTAGTTATTATTTAATTAAGAATTAAATTTTATTAAATTAAGGTATTTTTGAATTAAATAATATTTTAAAAAAATATTATTATTATTATTAAATTAATTTTTATTAAATATAAATGATCTTATAAATTTATGATTACAATTAAAATTTTTATTAAGATTTGAAAGCCATTTCTGTCAAAACCCGTGAATTTTTTATAAATATTGGTTTTTATTTTAAAAGTCAAAATTAACATATTTAGAAATTTTTTTAGATAAAATAAATGTCATTTCTGGAATCAAGATGTCGAAATTATCCAATAGTGAATTTTTCATAATTTTCTGAGACAGTCAAATATTTGGGTAAAAATTAAATACCGTTTAAATATATAATGTGTTTTATGACATCAAAATGACCCAATTCTGATGTAATAAAATACCATAATTCTTATTTTCAGCCAATATATGTTTTATCATTAAAATAATGAGGTTTTGGGTTTGTTTAACTTACTTTTCAAAGCATTAATGAACCCCTCAAGACATATTCAACACTTTGCCTTTTTAAATTAATTTCCATGGGAGTGTGACTCACCTCTACATAAGAAACCCTAATATTTTAATACATTAGGACCTTGGCCTTATAAAATATTGTTTTCATATTTCCTTTTCCAGAAACAATGGGCAAAAACCATGGGATGGTTTGTGGTTTGGATTAATTTAATATAAGGGTTCCCAAACCTAAATAATAAAGAATTCTCTCACCTTTCCTATATAAACCCACCCAAGATCCCACTTCCTCCTCACTAAAATCCCTTGGAGTTCGTCCAACCTCTTCCCTACTCTCTCTAGAATCCTCCCAAGGTTCCACAAGCTCCCAAGAAGCCTCTCACAAGCCTCTCTCTAGCCTTTGGAAGCACACTTCCATGTAAGGGTTTTTTCTTCCTTTCTCATTTTTGTCAATTTTCTTTAAGTTGTATTGCCCTTTTAATTTCAATTATGAATATTGGAGTATGGTTTCTCACCTCCCTCATACTGACCTATTTATGTTTGAATGATGGGAGACCCCTTTCTCTCTCATTTAATGCCTCCCATGTACACCCGTTACTATGTTGAAATTCCGAAAGGAACTTCTCTCTCTTCTTTTACATTCAAGCAATGCTTTTGTATCATGAATCTAAATTCCATTTCAATTGTTGGGACATGTATCTATATGAACTCCTTAATGTACATTACATGTAAATATGATGAGGAACCCCTTTCTCTCTCATCAACCTTTTTTATGAATTTTTATGTCACGCCGTTACGCTGCCGAAATCACACCGATTTTCTAAGCCAATGTCATTGTGTAGTGAATACCATGCCCATTTCTCCATCAAGGGTTTTCACCTTTATGCACATTTACTTATTGATTGTAAAGTTTCATTTTTTAATTCCACATTCCTTTATCGTGGAATAAATGATTGTGTTCTATGAATCCATGTTTTATGATCCATGTGGCACACTTATGCATGAAATGAAATGTTTAAGAAGGGTGCGCCCTTATAGCGCTCCAATGCATTAGGTAAAGTATAGTATCATGATACGTCATGTGCAATTAGTGTTGACTCATGCTAATTCAAGTGCAATGAGGGTTTACTCGCGCTTCATGTGGAATGAGGGTTTACTCATGCTCCATGTGCAATGAGCCTCGGATCATGCTAATTCCATGATAAGTGTTGTTACCACATCTCCATGTTATGATTATCATGCTTTATCATGCCTTTATGTTCATGTTCCTTTTATAATCTATTGATATGAATATTGTCTAACATGTATTGTACTCCTCATGTTATTCCATGTGTACTCCCTTACACTACTAGAAAAACAGGTATTTGCGACGGGTCATTTGCGACGGGATCCCGTCGCAAATGGCTTTTTGCGATGGGGGCCAGTCGCAAATGACCCGTTGCTGAAAACGGTGTCGCAACAACAATTTTTTGCGACGGTCCCGTCGCTAAATCCTTTTTTCGCAACGGGGAGAATCCCCGTCGCAACTAGTACTCCGTATATTTGTAAAAAAACTTTTCAAAAACTATTTTCGATGGGCCCCGTCGCAAATACATGTTGCGACGGGCCCGCCGTAAATAGTTTTTGCGACGGGACCCGTCGCAAAAACTATTTAAAAAAAATAAAAAACTATTAATAAATTATTTTAATGCATATAATAATAATACTATTTGTGACGGGCATAGTATCCCGTCGCAAATACTATAAAAAAAATAAAATAAATAAATTATTAATAAATTATTTTAATTAATATAATAATAATCCAATTATAATTCAAAAATAAAAAATAATAAAATATTAATAATTGATTTTAATTATTATAATAAGAGAATTATAAATCACAAATAAAAATAATAAATTATTTTAATTTATATAATAATAATAGAATTATAATTCAAAAATAAAAAATAATAGAATATTAATAAATGATTTAATTAATATAATAATATTAGAATTATAATTCATAAATAAAAAAATATTAATAAGTTATTTTAATTAATATAAAAATAATAGAATTATTTCACATTCAAATATTAAAATAATTCAAGTATTACAAAAAAATATAATTAAATTATAATATTATAAAATTTTAATATATATATATAATTTAATATTATAAAATATAAATAATATTATTATTCATATTAATATTGTTATTTAAAAATATAATATTATTAATATTTTATAATGAGACAGAAACTACGAATAGAAAAAAAATCATATTTAGATTTCACAAATTTTATAACATAAATACAAACTCTAATCTGAAGGAGGGGGGAGGGGGGATCTGCAGATGGTGGTGGAGGAAACTCCATCCCTAAAGCATGAGTGAGTCGGCGCATGTACTCCATCTTCTCCTGATGCTGCTACTGCCACCGACTCGTCTTCTCCTCGTATAGCTACTGCTGGCGTCGACGCTCCTCCTCATGTTGTTGACGCATCTGCTCCTGCTACTGTTGGAGACTCTCTATCAGTGCAGTCTGAGATCGCAACTGATCTTCATACTGTGTAGTAGAAGAAGATGCACGAGCTCCTCTCGAGCTGGACGCCGACATCGCAGCACTGCCATAATAATCTCTGGGAGTCAATCGAGAGCCGATACCAACTACCCGGCCCTTCTCTAAGGCATACTGGGTGGCCTGCATCCATGCCGCCTCATCAAAATGACGGCCAGTGGTCTGATCTGATGACTCGGCCTGACTCTCAGGCTGGGCCTGTGACGCTGCGGCCTCATATGACTCCTGTAGTTGCAATTTAAAATTAAAATTGTGAATATATTATATGTAGTTAATTTTTAAACTTGAAAACAAATAATACTGACCATGATGTGATGCTGACGATAACCTCTGAGCTCCCCAGTAGCAGGATCACTATACATCCTCTGATATACGTCGTACTCCGTAATATCGGGGTTCTCGACAGCCTATAAGAATAAAAAATAAACTGTTAATATTTATAGTTATATAAAATATTTATAAATAATGTACGTACTAGATGTTGTCTATGAGTACTGAAAGAACGACTCCCAGCTCGATGAGTCACCTCCTGTCTCCCCCGATTCTGCCTCCCCACCGATGATCTCCTCTGAAAGGCACCACTCAACCAGTGCGCACATAATCCATCCCATACATGGGATGAAATGTACTCTGGTCGGTGTGCTCTACATGACTCGTCAAAATCTAACACTCCTACTTTCTTCATCGCAGCTTTTCTTAAATTGTGCAAAAAATGACGAAGGCGATCACGCATGGCCACCTCCCATGCCTCGTGGATGGCGTCACGCATGGTATCCCTGATCAGATACCATAAAACCTACAAATAAATCAAAATATCAAGTTAGAAATGAAATAATTTTCAAAATAAAAATTATTTATTTACGTACGTACCAACCAATGGTCGAACATGGCCTGCTGCACATCAATGGGAATCTTCTCCCATGTGGTCCACGGCTGAGAGAAATAGTTGCGCAAAATAGCGCTGCCCTGTCCGACTGCTATATGCGGAAAACTGTAAAAATAATAAACATTTATTATGTGAATAGATTAATGAAATCTTAGTCAAATCCACAGGTTATCACACAGGTTATCACACCTCCGTGTGTGTGGATCAAACCCAAGACGTGGACGTCGCTCGGGGACGGGGTCAGGAATCATCAATCGTGCAAGACCGCTCCCCCTCCGCGTACTCCCTGGAGCGCCTGTAGGCTGAGGGTCATCTGCCAGCAACTCATCCGCATCGAAAGTCAGGTCATCATCTGCCAACTCACGAAATGTGGCATCGTCCATCTGAAACAAAAAATGTAAATGTTGTTAGAAAATAATTGATAATTACTATTATATATATATATATACATATTATGATTGTATATAAATACCATGGAATTCTATCAGTGTTCATCTTCATCATCATCTTCATATATGTCAATGTCATCTTCATATTCCTCCTCAACATCATCGATATCCATTCAAGTTACAGTTGCTTCATCTCTTACCATTTCAAATTAATATGTGACATCATTAACATCATCGTCATCACCGACTCTTAAATGTGGGGTGTCGTCATCGATACTCATGTCTCTTTGTAAAAAAGATTGATTTTGAGTACTCTCTTGAAAATCTTCAATTCTTTGCACATCAGTGAAAGCACATTCACTTTGACTAAACTGATTTTCTCGAATTTTGATTTTTATTACACTCCACCAATCAGTCAAGTCTCTTGATGTAGCACAGTACTTTGCGTAATAAACTTGATATGCCTGTTGAGCCAATAAGAATGGTTCATTTACTGCGAGAACACTTTTACATTTAATATCGATGATTCCATGAGTCGTATGAACATGCACGCCTCTCTCTGTATCCAACCACCGACATTTGAACATGGTTATGTAATGTTGTCCAAGATAACAGAGTTCAATGATTTCATCAAGTATGCCATAAAAGTCAACTTCATTTTCTCGATGATGAGATCCTCTCAAGATAACTCCATTGTTCATTGCTTTTTTCGATTCCCCATATGCATGTGTGTGGAATCGAAATCCATTCACCACATATGCATTATAAGTTTTAACAAGTTTGGAAGGTGGGTTACTCAATACACACAGCCATTTGTCAATTTTATCATCATGTTGAGACACCTGAAAATTTGTGAAATAATTATCAATATAGTAAACTATACATTGAATGAGTTGCTAAAAGATAAAGAATTTATGTTACCAGTTTTTGAAACCACTGAGAGAAATTTTTCAGTCGACGTTCTTCGAGAGCAGCTGCTGTAATTTGTGGAATTTGTTTCTTGATATGATTATCATACAACCTATAAAAACCAAATTTATTTACTATAACATAAATGATAGAATAAGTGATATAAACACTTACAGTACAAATGATGTCATCTCTTCACAGTTGAGCAGAACATACGTATGAGCTCTATGATGTTCATCATCTGAAATCCAGCGTTCATAAACTCCACCAAAACCAAGCTCTGACTGGTTGAAAATAGATAATTGATTATCGATTTCATCAATATTCCTCTCGTTCTATCCCATTCAGTTGTGTTTTGAAGGATACTCAGATTCAAAATAATGGGAGCAGAAAAAAGATATTTCCTCTTGAAAATAAGCTTCTGCAATAGATCCTTCAACAGATGCTTTGTTACGTACTTTTCTTTTCAATTTTTGCATGCATCATTCAAATGGGTACATCCATCGAAACTGTACTGGACCTCCACATTTTTCTTCATATGGAAAATGTAACATCAAATGTTCCATTGAGTCGAAGAAAGACAGAAGAAATATTTTTTCCAGTTTACATATAATTACAACAACATCTTTTTCAAGTTTTCCTAGAGCATAATAATCTGCTGTAGCCGCACAAATTTCCTGAAAAAAATGAGACATGTCTGTTATGGAATCCCAAATCACGGAATTCAACAGACCTCTTAATCCAATGGGTAGAAGTCTTTCCATTATAACATGGAAATCATGACTTTTTAATCCAGTAATATGACCATTCTTTACACATCTACCCAAATTAGAAGCACATCCATCTGGAAGTCTCAAATCTGCAATCCACTGACAAAATAATAAACGGTTTTCTTTTGACAGTGTATAAGCTGCTTTTGGTTTTAGTAACCTTTCTATTCTGACATTCTCAAACAGTTCCAATTCTGGACGCCTGCAAATTTGGGCAAGATCTAAACGTGCATTTACATTGTCTTTTCTCTTTCCTGGCATATCCAAAACTGTATGAAATAAATTATCAAAATAGTTCTTCTCAATATGCATGACATTTAACATGTGTCGGACCAACAAATCAGACCAATATGGAAAATCCCAAAATACGCTACGTTTAATCGAATTGTGTTCTTTCCCAAAACCAAAAATTTTCTGTTGGTTTATTGTGGGACCAAAAGTGATGGGAGGTAATGAAAATAAAACTGATTTTAACTCCGAAACTGATAGCATTTTTGGAGGTTCATCCCTTTCAACTGTTCCTTTTCTGAAATGAGATCTGTTTCTGTGAAAAGGATGATCAGCTGGAAGAAATCTGTGATAACAGTCAAAATAACAAGGTTTCTTTCCATGAATGAGCATAAATGCTTTGTTCTCTCCCATACAGTAAGGACATGATTTATGACCATGTGTACTCCAGCCAGATAACATCCCATAAGCCGGGAAGTCACTTATTGTCCACATCAATGCTGCTCTCAGTATGAAATTTGGTTTCGTTGCAACATCATATGTACTAACACCAGTACTCCACAATAAATTTAATTCATCAATCAATGGTTTCAATTAAACATCAATATTTTTCTTCGGATGTCCTGGAATTAGTAAAGTCAAAAAGATATATGGCTCCTTCATCAACATCCATGGAGGTAAATTGTACAGAGTTAAAAAAACAGTCCAACATGAATATTGACTACCATAAGATCCAAATGGACAGAAACCATCAGTGGAAAGGCCCAGTCGAACATTTCTAGCTTCTAAAGCAAAGGATGGATGCACTCTATCAAAATGTTTCCATGAATCACCATCGGCTGGATGATTCAAGCTTTTATCGGTTGAAATATTCTCTTTATTCCATGACATCATTGTCGTTGTATTCTTAGACATGAATAAACACTGAAGTCTGGATGTAAGCGGAAAATATCTCAACTGTTTTACAGGAATAAAACCAGACTTCCTGTGTTGTCCTTCTTTATATCTCAGTTGCCCATATGTGGGACAACTATCCAACAACTCATTTTCCCCATAATATAAAATGCAGTCATTTGAACATACATGAATCTTCTGACAAGTAAGTCCCAAATTTCGAACCAGCCTCTTACTCTCATAGTAATTTGCAGGTAAAACATTTCCTTCGGGTAACAGTGTTTTAAGCAAAGAAAATATCTGGTCAAAACAGGTGTTTGACATTCCGTTATCTGATTTGATAGCCATAAATTTTTCAACTGCTTCTAATTTGCTCATCTTACAGCCAAGATATAATGCATCCTCAGCAGACTTCAACAAGTCATAAAATTCAGATGGTGCCAACTCAGGATTTGAAGCTATATCAGCCGGAGTTTTTGTATGTTGAACAGATAAACCTGCAACATCATGTACTAAATCTTGAAACCGGGATGGATCTGGAATCAAGTTGGTATCACCTGCTCTGGAACTGCGTTCACCGTGTTGATACCAAAAAACATAATTTGGTTGAAAACCAAAACGCAAGAGATGTTCCCCCACATTTCAAATGTGTCAAACGTTCTCAATGCACATTTTCTGCAAGGGCATTTTATTTTGCCTTCTAAAACAAATTCTGGATTTGATGCCGCAAATGATAAAAAAGTCTCCACACCCTCTACATATACTGGATTTAAACCAGAATCGTTTGGATTTCTACGTTGATTTATCCATATGTGGTCACCTAATAATGATTTTTGATGACCTCGTTGTTCCATATTTATCTATAAAATATAAAAGCATTACTGGTTTTGAATAATTTGTTAGAAAAAACACTCAAGCTAGGATAATTATAGAGTTTAGATCATACACGACTGACGCAAACTTTTTATTGAGATAGACCTAAAAATTGACCCTTTAAGAATTAAATATGTTGAGAATAAAGCAAAACATGTTACAAATATTGATAATTTTAATATTATATGAATTTTTTATTATTTTCATAGTACTAATATTATTGGTAATTATTCCTAATTATTGTTAATTATTACTAATTATTACTAATTATTACTAATTATTACTAATTATTACTAACTATTACTAATTATTACTAATTATTACTAATTATTGGTAATTATTACTAATTATTGGTAATTATTACTAATTATTACTAATTAGTACTAATTATTGGTAATTATTACTAATTATTACCAATTATTGGTAATTATTACTAATTAATACTAATTATTGGTAATTATTACTAATTATTGGTAATTATTAGTAATTATTGGTAATTATCGGTAATTATTACTAATTATTGGTAATTATTACTAATTATTGGTAATTATTACTAATTTTTGGTAATTATTACTAATTATTGTTAATTATTACAAATTATTGGTAATTATTACTAATTATTACTAATTATTACTAATTATTACTAATTATTACTAATTATTGGTAATTATTACTAATTATCGTTAATTATTGGTAATTATTACTAATTATTACTAATTAATACTAATTATTGGTAATTATTGGTAATTATTACTAATTATTGGTAATTATTATTAATTATTACTAATTATTACTAATTATTGTTAATTATTACTAATTATTGGTAATTATTACTAATTATTACTAATTATTACTAATTATTGGTAATTATTACTAATTATTACTAATTATTACTAATTATTGGTAATTATTGGTAATTATTACTAATTATTACTAATTAATACTAATTATTGGTAATTATTGGTAATTATTACTAATTAATGGTAATTATTACTAATTATTGGTAATTATTACTAATTATTGGTAATTATTACTAATTATTGGTAATTATTACTAATTATTACTAATTATTACTAATTATTACTAATTATTGGTAATTATTACTAATTATTGGTAATTATTACTAATTATTGGTAATTATTACTAATTATTGGTAATTATTGGTAATTATTACTAATTATTGGTAATTAATACTAATTATTGGTAATTATTGGTAATTATTACTAATTATTGATAATTATTTCTAATTATTGGTAATTATTATTAATTATAACTAATTATTACTAATTATTGGTAATTATTACTAATTATTGGTAATTATTACTGATTATTACTAATTATTACTAATTATTGGTAATTATTGGTAATTATTGGTAATTATTGGTAATTATTACTAATTATTGGTAATTATTATTAATTATTACTAATTATTACTAATTATTGGTAATTATTACTAATTATTGGTAATTATTACTAATTATTGGTAATTATTACTAATTATTGTTAATTATTACTAATTATTACTAATTATCGGTAATTATTACTAATTATCGGTAATTATTGGTAATTATCGGTAATTATTACTAATTATTGGTAATTATCAGTAATTATCGGTAATTATTACTAATTATTACTAATTATTACTAATTATTACTAATTATTACTAATTATTACTAATTATTACTAATTATTACTAATTATTACTAATTATTACTAATTATTGGTAATTATTGGTAATTATTCCTAATTATTACTAATTAGTGGTAATTATTAGTAATTATTACTAATTATTACTAATTATTGATAATTATTAATAATTATTACTAATTATTGGTAATTATTACTAATTATTGGTAAGTATTACTAATTATTGGTAAGTATTACTAATTATTGGTAATTATTACTAATTATTGGTAATTATTACTAATTATTGGTAATTATTACTAATTATTACTAATTATTCCTAATTATTGATAATTATTGGTAATTGTTCCTAATTATTAGTAATTAAATGAATAATTACCAATAATTAGGAATAATTACCAATAATTAGGAATAATAACATTATTAGTATATTTTATTATTAATATTAAAATAATATAATTTTCTATATTATATACAATTCTCCTTTCATCTGTGTGTTTTCTATCTCCACATACAAATAATACATGTGGAGACAGCAAACACACAGATGAAAACAGAATTGTATATATATATAAAATTATATTATTTTAATATTAATAATAAAATATACTAATAATGTAATAATGTTATTATTCATAATTATTGGTATTTATTACTAATTATTAATATTTATTCTAAATTATTAAAAATTATTACTAATTATTCCTAATTACCATTAACTATGAACAATACTAATAATTTAAATTTATTAAGTAACAAAACAATGTAAACATAATTAAATTACAACTAATTAAGAATAATTGAAACTAATAAAAAATTAAAAATAAATATTAAATTTAAATGAACATAAATACCTTGAAAATTGATCTGAGGTTGATCTCTGATCGTTCTTCAAAACTTCAATATCAACTCCGGAGAAAAAAATTAAACTTGAGAAAAACTGAACTTTAGAAATAGAATTTTGAGAGAAGAAGAAGATGGAGTTTGAGAATGATTTGAAAAAAACGGATGGGGGTATTTATAGGTTAGATTATTTGCGACGGGTCCATTTGCGATGGGTACCGTCGCAAATACCTTAGCCATCATTTATTACGGTCAACGGTTAAATAGTTATTTGCGACGGGTCCCGTCGCAAATAACCACCTGCCGACATACTATTTGCGACGGGGGAATATTCCCGTCGCAAATCCCTTTTACCGCCGCCGGTTATTTGCGACGGGAATATTCCCCCGTCGCAAATATGTTTCCCGCGATTTGGCACACAAAGCGCGCCAGTCCTTTTGCGATGGGGAAAGCTATCCCGTCGCAAAAGGCTACTTATTTGCGACGGGCAAATACCCCCGTCGCAAATAAGTTTTTAACGGGGCTATTTGCGACAGGAATAAATCTCGTCGCAAATACCCATTTTTCCCGTAGTGTTACTGGGCTTTATAGCTCACCCTTTTCTTATTCATGTCCTCAGGTTATCTCATGCAATGCTAAGTACGAGGGAATGTAGTGGTCAAGTAAAGTAAGTTTTCAATAAATATTTTGTATTTCATGTTTTAAGTTTTTATGTAATGATCCTAAGCCCCAAAGACACTAAACCTCTCGATCTTCTTTGTTGTATCAAGTGAAGTTTTATGTAATGAATCATGTTTAAGTTATAATAAAAAGCGGGGTTGTCATAGTTGGTATCAGAGGATAGGTTTAGTTATTTTTGGGATTAGGAAACCCTAGTAAAGCCTTAGATACAACACTAAGTATAATAAAAACATCCCTAAGTTTTGGTAAATACTAAGTAAGTGGTTTATCAAACAAATACATCCCTGTCTGGATACGAGCAGGTAGAGGCGGCTCTGGCATAGATGTATCCTAGCGGTAAAACCCAAAAACACCGCTTTGAGCTAGACTCGAATGGGAACTGGTGCATGACAACAGGCCTTGCTGCACTCTTGGTTACGACACTCCCGGGGGATTTGTTTTGATAAATTCACAATCTTGGTATGAACCCTTATTAAGGGAAAATGCCCCTAAGAATATATGTTAGAAAGTAGATCATGAAAAGCCTAGATTGAATCCTATAGACTCATGAGTTAAAGAAATTAAAGTTTATTTATAAGTCATCGAATTTTGTATTTGGATTACCCTTTATGTGTTACCCCTAACTTTCCTTTTATTCCAACCAATGGTTGGTAATAGGAGGACTCGGGCTAACAACTGTTGTGAAGATCAGTGTGATGATTGTACTAATGAGATGCCCAATCCAATGGGAGCGGTAATCGCGAACTTTGTCACGATTCTCTCTCAGCTAACTCAAGTTTTGAATAGAAACACGGGTCAAGAGAACGCTCAACCCCCCCCCCCTCCCAAGAAAGAACAAGTTGCTATCAAGAGCTTCATGAGACAAAGACCTCCTACTTTTAGTGGATCATCTGATCCCACGATCACTGAACAATGGATAAACTTCATTGAAAATATATTCTCCATCCTCCAATGTTCTGAACAAGAGAAGGTTCTCCTGGTGGCTTATCGTATGGAGGTTGAAGCTGATCAATGGTGGACGTTGATCAAAAATACAAAGCCTGAGGAGGAGATCGAGGCTTTGGAATGGAAGGAATTTCGGAAGATGTTTTTCGAAAAATATTTTCTTTGCACCCTCCGTCTTAATATGGAAAGGGACTTCCTTTCCCTCAAGCAAAAAGATAAAGAATCTGTGGAAGCGTACGAGGAAAACTTCACAAGGCTTGCGCGATACGCTTCTGGCTTCGTCGTTACCCCCGAATGCAAGGTTGACCGCTTCTTTGGTGGGCTGAAGCCTAGCTTACGGAAAGCATTAGCGATCCGTGACTTCGACAGCTATGAGGAAATTGTCCGATGTGCCCTCAAGGTCGAAATGGAGATCGGAGAATCACAGGGGTATCATGGGGACAAGAAGCGTAAGGTGGACTTCAATGCTGGTGGTCCGATGGATAAATCCAACGGCGCTAAGAAGTTCCAGCACCCCACTTACCAAAAGTGTGGAATGAAGAACCCTGAAAATTGCCTTAAGGGGATGAGAAAATGCTTCAGGTGTGGAAGAGAAGGGCACCTACCTATTAAATGTCGGCAAGAAGGACCCACAGCTGCGACAGAGGAGAGGAACGCTCTGTTCAAACCTCAATGTGTTGTTCAATTCTACAAATTCAAATAACCGGGTCATTTTGAAAATCAGTGCCCTAATCCAAGGGTTATCGGAGGCAACCAACAACCTCCAAGATAGCAAGGAAGAACTTTTCCCATCACTTCTGCCGAAGTGAACCCCGACAACAAAGTGGTGACAGGTATTCTAGTTATTCATTCAAGAATAGCGAACGTACTTTTTGATTCAGGTTCTACAAATTCTTTTATATCTCAAAAGTTTATTAGAACAATCCCAGCACCACCACGAATCATGGAAGAAAAGATGTCAGTGAGTACAGAAAATGGGGCAATCATTACATCCCATGAATATAAGTCTTCCCCTGTTATAATCTGTGTATTGAATTTCCTAGCGAACCTCGTCAGACTCCCTTTGGTGGAATTTGATGCAATTCTTGGCATGGATTGGCTTTCCTTATATAGAGCCAACATAAATTATCGGGAGAGGGAAATAACCCTCCATATGGAGAATCGACCCCCGATTCTTTACAAGTGTTAGGAGGAAAATGAATCTCCTTTAGCTCCATCATCTCAAGCATGGATATTACTTCCCTATGATCATGTGTATCTGGATCAGATGATTGACTCCAAGGAAGAAACCATCCTTGAAGAAATGCCTATTGTGAGGGAATTCGCTGAAGTGTTTCCCGAGGAACTGACTAGTCTTTCTCCAAGAAGAGATGTTGAGTTATCAATTGAACTTATACCTGGGGTGCTACCAATATCCAAGACTCCATATAGAATGGTTGTTGTTGAGATTTATGAGCTGAAGAAACAACTACAGGAGAATCTGGATAAAGGGTTTATACGCCCAAGTGCTTCACCATGGGGTGCACCAGTCCTCTTCGTCAAGAAGAATGATGGGTCAATGCGGCTTTGCATCGATTATCGTGAACTTAAAAAAATCACAATAAAGAACAAGTATCCACTCCCATGAATTGATGACTTGTTCGATCAGTTGCGTGGAGCACAATACTTCTCCAAGGTGGACTTGCGGTCGGGATATTATCAAGTAAGGGTGAAGATGGAAGATATCCCCAAGACTGATTTTCGTACAAGATACAAGCACTATGAATTCATAGTAATGCCTTTCGGACTCACCAATGCTCCAGCAATATTCATGGACTTGATGAATAGAGTCTTTAGCGATTACCTTGACAAATTTGTGGTAGTATTTATAGATGATATTCTAATATACTCCAAAACCAAGGAGGATCATGAGGAGAATTTAAGAAATGTACTAGAGACTTTGCGCAAGGATAAGCTCTATGCAAAGTACAGCAAGTGTGAGTTCTAGTTGAAGGAGATCTCATTCTTGGGCCATATCATCACAAGCAATGGTATATCTGTGGACCCCTCCAAAACAGATGCAATTGAGGGATGGCCGAGGCCAACATCGGTAACGGATATCCGTAGCTTCTTGGGGTTAGCTGGATATTATCGACGATTTGTGAGAAATTTCTCATGATTGTCCAACCCTCTTACCAAGCTAACTCGAAAGGGAGTAAAGTTTTCTTGGAGTGATGAATGCGAGGAAATATTCAAGGAGTTGAAAAGGATCCTTATTACTGCACCTGTGCTCACTTTGCCCACAAGTGGGGAGCTTTTTGTGGTATTCAGTGATGCTTCGAAAAAGGTCTTAGGATTTGTGCTAATGCAGAATGATAAAGTGATATCCTATGCCTCAAGGCAGTAGAAAATACATGAGCGAAACTATCCAACGCATGATCTAGAGTTGGCGGTTGTGATCTTTGCCTTGAAAATTTGGTGGCATTATCTCTATGGAGAGAAATGTGAGATATATACTGACCACAAGAGTCTTAAATATATATTCACACAGAAAGAGCTTAATATGCGCCAGAGAAGATGGATAGAGCTCATCAAGGATTATGACTGTTCAATACATTACCACCCTGGGAAAGCGAACAAGGTGGCGGATGCCCTAAGTAGAAAGGATCCAGCGATTCTATCAATGATGAGAATTGAGAAGGATACAATCTTCTTAGACTTGATGAAGATGGATGTGGGAATCATAAAGAAGGGAAAATCATCAATCCTTTCACAAATTATTTCTCAACCATCTCTTTTGGAAAGGTTAAAGGATGCTCAAAAGGATGATGTGGGAATTCAAGAAAAAGTGGAAGCTATCAAAAAGGGGAAATCCTTAGAGTTTAATGTTAATGAAGAAGTAATTGTGCGGTTTGGGAAAAGACTATGTGTTCCATAAAGTCTGGAGCTGAAGAAGGAACTTTTGGATGATGCACATAGTTCAAATTTCTCTATTCACCTAGGGAGCACAAAGATGTATCGAGATCTCCGAGAAAACTTTTGGTGGGATAATATGAAGAAGGAGATCGCCGAATATACATCAAAGTGCCCGGTGTGTCAGCAAGTGAAGGCAGAGAGGCAGAAGTCTAAGGGGATGATGCAACCATTGCCCATACCAAAATGGAAATGGGGGAACATCACTATGGACTTTGTCACCGGACTTCCGAGGAAATCCAAAGGCAAAAATGAAATCTGGGTTGTTGTAGATCGTCTTACAAAGACTGCACACTTCATTGCTATTTGGGAGGATTTCTCATTGGATCAACTGGCACAGATATATATTAGGGAAGTGGTAAGGTTGCATGGAGTACCACTGTCTATTGTGTCTGACCAAGATCCAAGATTCACCTCTAAGTTTAGGAAGAGTCTTCAACATGCTCTGAATACTGAACTGAACTTCAGTACGACCTATCATCCTCAAACTGATGGCCAATCCGAGCGGACTATCCAAACACTTGAGGATATGTTGAGAGCATGGTCAATGGACTTTAAAGGAGGATGGTACCACCATCTTCCTATGGTTGAGTTCTCTTATAATAACAGTTTCCACTCGAGCATCCAAATGGCACCATACGAAGCCCTGTATGGGAAAAGGTGCAGAACACCGGCATGTTGGGATGAGGTCAGTGAACGTAAGCCTCTTGGACCAGAAATGGTCGAAGAAATGGTGGATAAGGTGAAAACCATTCAGCATCATATCAAGGCAGCCCAGAGTTAACAGAAGAGTTATACAGATAATCATCGACGAGACCTTGAGTTTAAAGTTGGAGACATGGTGTTTTTACGCATATCTCCATGTAATAAGGTCATGAGGTTTGGAAAGAAAGGGAAGTTGAGTCCAAGGTACATCGGCCCCTTCGATATTCTTGATCGTGTTGGGGCTGTTTCCTATCGACTAGCACTTCCACCTACTATGGCCAAGGTGCATGATGTCTTTCATGTATCCCTCTTAAGGAAGTACATACCGGACCCTTCACATGTACTCTCTTCTGAGGTGGTACAATTGGAAGATGATATTTCTTATGAGGAGCAACCCGTGAAGATCTTAGATTGTAGAGGAAAAGTTCTACGAAATAAGACAATGCCCCTCGTCAAGGTGTTGTGGAGAAACCACAAGTTTGAAGAAGCAACTTGGGAGTCGGAGGATATGATGAAGCTGAGTTACCCACATTTTTTTTAGTGTGGGAAAAGGAAAATTTTGAGGGCGAAATTTCTTAAGGGGGGAATATTGTAACAACCCAAAGTTTCGTTAATGGAAAATCCCTCTTGATCCAGTTAAATGTCTATTTATGAAAAATGTTTTTATAATATGTCAACTTCTTTGGTTTTATGTTAATAATTTTGACCGTTGTTAATATAGTCGTTGAACAGTGATCACATGATTAGTATAAATATAAGGCTTTAACGAACCCAATTTTTACTCAAACAAAGGAAGCGATGGCCTCATCCAGTAGAATTACCCCATACGAAGCCCATTTGTCGGAGCTCGGAAAAGAGGTGGCGTCTTTGGGCTTCACCCTTGACCAAGCCCAAGCTGAGCTTTATTATGTCAAGCTCGAACGTGACTGTCTATGGGAAAAGTGGAAGTTGATAGA
Source organism: Viscum album (assembly GCA_963277665.1). Taxonomy (NCBI): domain Eukaryota; kingdom Viridiplantae; phylum Streptophyta; class Magnoliopsida; order Santalales; family Viscaceae; genus Viscum; species Viscum album. The sequence goes on from OY728150.1 coordinate 530,916,703, forward strand.
GATTACCACTCGAGCGATGTTATCCGAGCCACCCCAAGAGTCTGCCACCATCGCACACCTTACCCTTAGGTCTTATGCGGCGGTTTTAAGGGGTTATGTAACAAATAAGTAGTACTATGTTCATGTACATTATTTTTTTTGTATATAATAATGAATATAATTTCTAGTCATTTTTGATACATTGTAAATAGTTTTTAAAGTACAAATGGTGTTTTTAGTTATTATTTAATTAAGAATTCAATTTTATTAAATTAAGGGATTTTTGAATTAAATAATATTTTAATGAAATATTATTATTAATATTAAATTAATTTTTATTAAATATAAATTATCTTATAAATTTATGATTGCAATTAAATATTTTATTAAGATTTGAAAGCCATTTCTGTCAAAACCCGTGAATTTTCGATAAATGTTGGTTTTTATTTTCAAAGTGAAAATTAACATATTTAGAAATTTTTTTAGATAAAATAAATTTCATTTATGGAATCAGGACATCGAAATTATCCAATGGTGAATTTTTCATAATTTTCTGATACAGTCAAATTTTTGGGTAAAAATTAAATGTCGTTTAAATGTATAATGTGTTTTATGACATCATAATGACCCAATGATGATGTAATAAAATACCATAATCCTTATGTTCGGCGAATATATGTTTTATCATTAAAATAATGAGGTTTTGGGTTTGTTTAAATTACTTTTCAAAGCATTAATGAACCCCTCAAGACATATTCAAGACTTTGCCTTTTTGAATTAATTTCCATGGGAGTGTGACTCACCTCCACATAAGCAACCCTAATATTTTAATAAGTTCGGACCTTGTCCTTGTAAAATATTTTTTCCCCTTTCCTTTTCCAGAAACTATGGGCAAAAACCATGGTATGGTTTGTGGTTTGGATTAATTTAATATAAGGGGTCCCAAACCTAAATAATAAAGAATTCTCTCACCTTTCCTATATAAACCCACCCAAGATCCCACTTCCTCCTCACTAAAATCCCTTGGAGTTCGTCCAACATCTGCCCTACTCTTTATATAATCCTCCCAAGGTGCCCCAAGCTCCCAAGAAGCCTCTCACAATCCTCTCTCTAGCCTTTGGAAGCACACTTCCAAGTAAGGGTTTTTTCTTCATTTCTCATTTTTGTCAATTTTCTTTAAGTTGTATTGCCCTTTTAATTTAAATTATGAATATTGGGGTATGGTTTCTCACCTCCCTCATATTTCCCTCTTTATGTTTGAATGATTGGATACCTCTTTATCTCTCATTTAATGCCTCCCATGTACACCTGTTACTATGCCGAAATTCCGAAAGGAACTTCTCTCTCTTGTTTTACATTCAAGCAATGCTTTTGTATCAGGAATCTAAATTCCATTTCAATTGTTGGGAAATGTATCTATATGAACTCCTTATTGTCCATTACATGTAAATATGATGAGGAACCCCTTTCTCTCTCATCATCCTTTTTTATGAATTCATATGTCACGTCGTTACGCTGCCGAAATCACACCAATTTTCTAAGCCAATGTCATTGTGTAATGAATACCATGCCCATTTCTCCATCAAGGGTATTCACCTTTATGCAAATTTACTTATTGATTGTAAAGTTTTATGTATGAATTACATATTCCTTTATCATGGAATAAATGGTTATGTTTTATGAATCCATGTATTATGATCCATGTGGCACACTTATGCATGAAATGAAATGTTTAAGAAGGGTGCACCCTTATAGCGCTCCAATGCATTGGGTAAAGTATAGTATCATGATATGTCATGTGAAATGAGTTTTGACTCATGCTAATTCAAGTGCAACGAGGGTTTACTCATGCTTCATGTGCAATGAGGGTTTACTCATGATCCATGTGCAATGAGCCTTGGCTCATGCTAATTCCATGATAAGTGTTGTTGCCACATCTCCATGTTATGATTATCATGCTCTATCATGCCTTTATGTTCATGTTTCTTTTATGCTCTATTGATATGCCTATTGTCTAACATGTATTTTACTCCTCATGTTATTCCATGTGTACTCCCTTACTGGGATTTATTTCTCACCCTTTTCTTATGCATGTCCTCAGGTTATCCCATGAAATGCTAAGTACGAGTGAATGTAGTGGTCATGTAAAGAAGGTTTTCAATAAAGATGTTGTATTTCATGTTTTAAGTTTTTATGTAATGATCCTAATCCCCAAAGACACTAAACCTCTCGATCTTATTTGTTGTATCAAGTAAAGTTTTATGTAATGAATCATTTTTAAGTTATAATGAAAAGCAGGGTTGTCATACTCCATGCTTGATTGAAACTGAAAGAAACCACAACATAAGAGAATGGGAGAACACGATAGGGTTCTCCCCACCACAAGAACTCAACTAGTGTGAAAATTTAACACCCAAACATATCACCCCAGAAAATGGGGGTGACGTAGGAACTCCCAACTGAATCAAACTAACTTCTATAGCATGAGAAAAACAACACCTATGCTAAAACATGGAACTCTTGACCCATACCAGAAACCCCGACCACTAGAGAAAACCCTATGAGATGAAATTAACCCAACAGTAAACCGAAGAATAACTACCAACTCTGATTCTACCATAGGCACTTACACCTCCAAACGAACACAGCTAAACCAAGATCAACCCAGACAATGGACAAACACACTTTTAAGAGAAACGCACGACTCAGAAAACCACATCCACACAAACTTGACTGCTTGGATTAAAATAGACATGTATGTCATAACTCTATGATGAAAAATGAACTTTTAACGATGTCAAAACTTTAACAGCATAAAAAGAAGAATGAAAGGACTTTAAATGTTACACTTCCAACCCAGAACACAAAACTTGAACCAAGTCTTCACACCTCCGGCAGCTCCTGAATGTGCGCAAGCATCACCCCAAGGCCTGCGGTTGGGGATCTGATGGCTAAAGAATCTCCTACCTTACAGTCAGGAACTAGAATTCCTTTGGTCATAGGGTCTTCTTCAGGAGATTATATCTTCAAAACTTCTCTAGATGAACCAGACACCCACAACGATGGAACATCTTCATAGGGATGTGACATGATGGCTTCACGTGCCCAAACAGGCCACACTGGTGGCACACCACTGAACTGTCCAATGAACTAGAATCCATAACCATTGTAGAGAACTCTTTAGAAATAGATCTCTCTGGAACACCCTACTCGCCAGATGGGAAACCTTCATGAGAAACTGGATACGCTGGATTTCCGACCATCTATGCTTCGGGGAGCAACTCAGTTAAGAATGTCTCATCCACCAGCTTCTCGAAATGGTGGTCCTTAGAAGGGAGGAACAACTCCTTGATCTTTGGATGAAGACCCCTAATGAAGAGGGAAGTCTTTATCAAATCATGTGATGCTACTTCTATAGAAAAGGATACATGTTCCTTGAAATGGTCAACATAAGTCTTCCTCATCCGTTGTCCTTGTTGAATACGCATGAGATTTTCCCTCTTCGTCTTCACTTATTCAGGTATAAACCATCGGATGAAGACACATTTAAGGACATCCTACTTCATCCCAACTTGCATTGATGGAAGGTAGAACAACTCCCATTAATCTAGAGCTAGACCCTCAATTAGACTCAAAACGGCACACACTCTGACATCTTCGAGAGTTCCCAATACACAAAATACGTGCTCAACCTCTTCAAGCCACTCTACTTACTCTAACGGACCTAACTCACCATGAAGAATAGGAAATGTCCAAGAGGGACCAAAATATTGGTATGACTTATCAGAAACCTTGGGGACCTTTTTGGGTGGAATTTTCTGAACAACGTATAAAACAAAAATCCAAAACCAATATCAAACCAAAGAAACATCAATGAAAATGCTTTCATCCAAAAATAGCCAGCTCAAAAACCAAACAAATACAAACACAACTCAAAAATCTCTTTCTTCATTTTAATTTCAAAACTAACTTCTTTCAAGGCCACTTTCTAAATACCAAACCCACTTTTCAAACCAAATTTGATTTCCAAAATCATTTCCCCTTTTTTAAATCACTTTAGAAAAATAAGGTCGAGCCTTTAATTCCAAATACACACCCCAGTAATCCCATGAACCATTGCACATACCTTCATCTACTTTCATCCATACGCACCAACACACACTTCCCATGCATTCCCTCACATGTGAAAATGTTTATAAAGAGTGCCTGAGGTTGCACCCAAACCATTTTTCAACCAATTACAAGAAAATTCCAAATTTTTAGACCAAGAGCTTTTGGTTCTTTTTAAAACCCATTTCATGAATTTAAATCCATTTAAAATAAATAATTTTCATTTCAAAAATCCTTTTTCATTTTCAAAAGCGCACTTACACCAACCAAAACCATGACGACACTCAACTTGAATCAAACTACCAAAGTGAGGGACTAGTAGTCACACTTAACCTGGAGATGTAGTAGTGGGCCATGCCCCAGGTAAGCATCCACAACTTGGAGGAACTTAAACTATGTAATCAGACCCCACATGGGTCACTAATACATGTGAAATCACGATGTAACATCGTCTTGCCTCCATTATCATCCCTCAATCCACAACAAACCAGAATGAGACAAGGACTAAATTCTCGAACTACCCCTAGCGACTCGAGGTTCGGAACGGGTGAGGGTTCATGACGTCCTTCCTGTACCTACCTCTTGAGTCCCTAGAGTCCTAATCTCCATCTACTGGACACCCCATATAACCAGAACCTCCACTGATACCATTGTTTCATGAACCAACCTAGGTCAACCCTGAATCGGTCACCCGAGCCGGTCCATGGCATGGCCCGAAGGGAATTACCGATCCCCATGGGCTGGAAACTAGTGCTGGGCATCAAACCCTAATCACTGGGAATGATTTGTCCCAAAAAGATAAACATAAATAAATAGAACAATAAAACAAAACTCTCGCAATGGAAAAGAATAAAACTGAACAACTCAACATACCTCCATGTGACCTTCCAGGTCACCACCCAACTAAGGGACAACCTTTCTCTAACAATTATCAATATAGCCAAGAGAACCTGAGCAAAGGGAACCTACAACTGAAATGATAAAATAGGCGTGAGCATAAAAATTCTCAATAGGGATGCTAAAAATTAACCATAGAATCCATGAACTTTCAAATCCCAAAACAGACCAATAATACTAGTTTGAACTACAGTTATAAAAAAATGTTTTCACATATACAATGAATTTTGAAAACTAACAATCCTGATTCCATTTCCCTTATAATTTTAAAACAAGGAAAAGAAATAAAGAGGGGGGTACACAAACTTTTCCAAAATAGCTACTTTGAAATCCTATTTAAAACTAACCACACATACAAAGTTTTTTCAATAAAACACCAAAACCAAGTTCAAGGGTATGATTCTACACACACATTAAGGGAAATGGTACTAATAGTGCTTTTATAAAAGGATCACAAAAAACCTAAGAACTCAAAGGAAGACCAGAACGTACTATACATGTGACTCATCCTAAAGTCATGCCTACTCTTGATGATGTCATAACGCCCAAATGATCGGTGTTTCCCTACCTAGCCTAACTGAGGGGCCTAATCCCCTAGCAGAACAAAATCCATACTAATGGCCAGTAGCTAGTTCGTAGTATAAACTGGTGCAACAATCGTTCTCAGTGAACCCCCTTGCTATGCTAAGTTTATGTGCTATGTTCCCTAAGAGGTGTGTCATACACATTCAAAAAAAATCCATATATAGATAACCAAGCACGCGACAAAATCTGGCACCGCCCCAACTACCTCAAAATTAGTCTCATTCCTTAAAATAAATAATCTCAAAAAGAGGCACATACCAAGGACCCTCTTGTCTCATGATAAATCGAAAAGGAAAGAGTCCTAACCAAAGAGGGTTTTCCAACATACTGTTTCAAAGATGCTAAACCTTCCTTTAGCTTTACCTCATTCAACCATTTACTAAAACATTTAGAAATGTTTCCAAAATAGTAATAAATGTCATTTCTTAAAACATGGTCAGACAAACCAAAACATGCCAATATTATTTCACAAAAATATTCATTTACCAAAACATGCATTTACCAAAACATTCCAAAAAAATAAAAATTTACGAACCATTTTCAAAACAAAATTAATCACCAAAACATGTTTCAAACCAAATGGTCAAACCTTAAAAACCCCATTAAAAAACATGTTTTCCAATACACTTAAAACAACACTTTATAAGACCTCATTTAAAAATCTCCTTAGAAACCACTCAAGGGGGGAAACCTTATTTGAAAATTTAAAATCCATTTAGGAAAAACAATAAATTTTAGAAAACATGTCAAACGGCCCCTTAACCAGGTGTAACCAAGCACACACCCAAATACCCCACATTTATCAAGTGAATGGTTCCCTTTTCCAAACTCACACCAAACCATATTCACTATGTCTTTCAAAAACTCTAAATTGATGGAAACATTATAAAACACACCAAACAATTTCTCAGAAATTACACAAAAAAACCAACTAATTAATAAATAGTTTTTATAACAACCTAAATAGTTTCTGAACAATTTTTTCTAAGCAGGCCAAACCAAGTAAAAATAAATTTAAAGCAACTGAAATAGTCTACTAGTCATTCTATAAACAAATAAAATAGTTCATTAAGAATTATATTAACAAATCAGATAGATTATATAGAATAGAAAATAATATAACCAACTACTTTTAACAAACCCAACTAACTTGAAAACACTATAGCAGATTATCCAATTATTTTTCAAAGATGTGAATCTAGTAAAAGAATTAATTAAAAACATGAAATCATTAAATGGACTTATTCAAAAAGGGAAAATATAGATTCACCTACCTCAGATATAGTGTGGGTGGAGAAAAACCTCAACGAAAGAAGGGACAATGCCCTGTGGACCAACCGCGCATTCTAAACAACGAGAAAAACACACGAAACACAACCTGAGATGGTATTAGGATTTATCCAAAATAAATAAAAACACAAAAAATGAAAATAAGGAAAAATAAATTAATAAATATACCAAAGGAAGCGATTTCTAGAAAGGGGGGACACGACCATGCCAGAGCAAGGCAGAGGCGCCGCATAGGGGGTTCGGATGCACTATTAGCCGGATGTTGGCCCCGGCCTTGCCGGAGGTGGGGTCAGCTGCCAGAGGTTGCAGGTGGAGTTAAGGGTGGTGGTCGGAAACCCTCTAGAGTGGAGTGTGAGAGGGGGCTGGCTGGATGGGACTTGAACGGGGCATAGAATGTTGGAGAGCCGGGGTGCGGCCTGGCTGGTGGTACGGAAGGTTGGGACGAACTGGGGGTGGGGCTAGTGTCCTAGAATAGGAGGGTCGAGGCTGTGTTGGGGATGGTTGGTATTCCAGGACTTAGCATGTGGGCAGGTGGCTGGAGCAGGAGGCCAAGTACGCTGAGGCATGGAGGGAAGGAGGTGTACAGGATCCAAGGTGGCTGGGTGAGTGTGGAGGGAAGAAGGGGGTGAAGGGTTGGGGGATAAGGGAGGAGGGCCTGGGTACGGAGGGTCTGGACGCCAAGGAGGGAGAGATGGTGACTCGCTCCATGGAAAGGGTGAGTGTAAGGGGGATGAGTGTCATGTTGTGTGAAGAAGGGGTGAGGTCGAGTGGAGGGGAAGGGGAAAAGGGGAGCTCCGGTTATGGGAGAAGAGGGTTAGGGAGAGCGATAGGGGTTGGGGGTGGAGCAGCAGGCCGAAGGCGTGAGGGAACTAGGGGACCTGGTGCAGCGCGCATAGGATGTGGGAAAGGGGGGTGTTGGGTCTAGGTTAGGGTTTGGTTTCCTTTTTTTCATTTTATCTTATAATAATAATAATAATAATACAATAATAATAAAAATAAAAATAAAAAAATAAAAAATATATATAAAGAATAATAATTATTATTATACAAATAATAATAATAATACAATAATAATAGAAATAATAATATAGAGAATAATAAAAATAATAATAATAATAATGATAAAAAACAACAACAACAACAATAATAATAATAATATATAAATAATAAGAAGAAGAAGAATAATGGGCAATTTCACGACACTTGGGCCGGCTGCGCGGCTAGCACCAACTGCACGGTGACCGCGCATAGGTCCAAAACCCAGTAAAAATATTAAACAACAAAAATTTTAGACTCTCACTCAACTCAATCCTTGAGGAGAGAACCTAAATCCAAGTGAAATTAAAAAAAAATAAACTCAAAATTCAGGGTGTGACATTAATTCCCTTATGATTCATGTCTTATGAACTACTAGTATTTTTGAAATGACTCTTGATTATGATCTTTGATATACCAGGTTTGATCTTCAAATGTTATGATCATGTTCTCATACCCTTATTCTCATCATTATGCTTACATATATCCCTTTTTTACCCTTACTAAGCATTTTATCTTACCCTTTATTATGTTTCCTTTCCCCTTGTTATGAAGAAAGGTTTCCAGTAGTAGTACTAAAGGGTAATATATTTGTAAGGAATCTTTGAAGATCCTTCACCAAGTTATAATATTTTATTCCAAGTTTCCAAAGACACCAAAATATTATAGTTCTCAAGCATGTACTTTTGTAATGTGCTAAATATTCATATAAATTTTTTTTAATATACATGTATGTTAAGCATGGGTCTCTATAGTTGGTATCAAAATAAAGTTTTAGTAAACCTTTGGAAACTAGGATGCGAAAACTTTAGTAATAACCCTTGGGGTATTTCTAGGTATTTATATAAGGATAATCCTAAGGTTTCATAGATTTAAGAGTATGTGTCATGATTTAGGCATCCTATAAGTAATCTTTCATGATTATGTGGTTTCCTACTATGATAACTGTTTCTCACACTATGCTTTATAGTCTTATTCAGTAGTGGGAACTTGAAGGAACTAGGTTAACAATGAATGTTTTGGATGTGGAAAGTATAAAAGTTATGAAAATAGATTTCCTAAGTGGAAATATCATGAATAGAATCAATATGGTGGTATGAGTATTGGATATACTACTGAAGTTATAAATACTTTGAATAGCATGTGAAAGGTATGTTTTGTTCAAATGGTATTGTTTATAATCATGATTAAATTGAGTAAACATGATTCATAATTCATATTTTCATAAAAGGGTGTTAAGGAATAAGATTATGAATCTCAGTTAATGGTTTAAGAATAAATTTCAATGATTCAAGTGTATATGTATTAGAATTAAGGTATTATATTATATGAAACATGAAGTATATGTTTTACCTTAGGTATTTACACAAATATTTTCAATAGTGATGATCACCTATAAAATTTATTTAATATAAAGTTTATATTTTTATTAAGGGAAGGTAACCCTTACCGTGTTCCATATATTGAGAAAAAAAATTTAGATTGGACAAATATATGATGATATGCATAAAGTAAAATTGGATAGTATTTATGACCTCGGTACTGATAAAGGATTTTTTGACAAAGCAGTTTAAGCTATTGTTGATGAAGTTTATAGTATTTTTGGATTTAGGGAACATATCCAATGATCTTTGTAATAAGTAATCATCCATGTTTTCAATAATGGTTTATGGTAATTTAGGTTATTATCATGTTTTAATAGAATATATCATGAATTTATTCACATGTTTGGAATGGGACAACAAAATATACTTTATGATATATGGGGGATCAATGTTAATCTGATTTTAAAAAATTTATGACCATATTTATAAATTTTTGTATTTTTATATTTTAGAAGTGCTACAAGGTTTTCCATTTATGTAATGGTTTAAGTTAAACTTTGGATAAGGGTATAGAGGTTAAAGTATTCTATCACCATGTGAGTATTTATGCATATTGGATAACTTGTGCTAACCTTTTTGTTATGATGATAACTAAATATGGATGGAATGAATTATCATTCTATTTATGGATCTTATGATCTGTTAGTACTTTAGTCCTAACAAATTCACCTTCATATTTTGAGTAAGATATAAAGTTTAAATTGGTCAAGGCACAACCAAAGGATGGAATTGTGCATATAAAATGGAATTAAATCAATTAATTATATATCCTTGTGAAAATATTCAACATTAATAAAAGGGTATTTAAATAAAATTTCATCCCATTATCATTTTTTTACGATATCAATGAAATTTATCAAGACTCTTTATTTTATGGATTTATGATCATTAACTTTCTCCTGGTCATGTTCTCTATCACTCTCCATCAGAACTTGATAGTTAGATTTCTCTTCTATTTCCATGTTTTCACTTGCAACCTTTGTTCTCTTATATACAGACCTAGTTATGAGTTACTTTGGATAACTACTATGTTTCTAACTTTCCCTTTTTTAAAGGAAGTTTACTATTAATTTTTACGATCAAGGTTTCTATGAAAGGAACCTTAAAGTATTAACCATTGATAACCAATACGAATTTTGAGGTACAGACTCATTTTAAAAGGTGTATAATGTAACACCCTGAGATTCTGTGAATTTTTTTTGAATTAATTTAATATTTTCGATATTCTATATTTCACGCAACACTGAATATAGATTTTGTTATATAAAATCACTAGGTTTTTATTAAATTCCATGAAAATCAAAGTTAATATTTTACTACATGCAACACTTATATTATCTTTTGGTACATGCAACACTATGTATGTCTTGTGTTATACACAATGTTTATTTCCTTCGATAGCTTGCTTTACATGTAAGACTGAGTCTAACCAAACTACATTATACTATTAATACTATTATTAAAATATTAGTATATTTTTACCTTTCCATTTTAATGGAATATATGAATATTATTAACTAAATTATAAAACTATTATTTATACATGTTTATAACATAAATTTTTTGGTTGTCAATTAATTAGAAAGGAAAATAAAAACAAATTGAATATAAAGTGTTTTTATGAAAAAAAATTTTATGAAAAAAACATTTTCATACCAATAAATTAGTTTTATCTTAATAAATTAAATTAATTACTATTAGCGATAGATATTGATTAAATTTATATATTATAAATTATCCAAGTTCTTTGGAATTCATCCAATTTTAGGAATAAAAAGATATATTTTTCTAAAAGGTAATTTTATCACTTTTTAATGGTACACCTATTTTAAATATAATTTGGGGATTTATTTAAATAAATAAACTTAATTTTTTAAAGATAAATATAAAATTTTACTTTGGGTGAAATTTTGGTATTTTTCTAAGAAGTTTCTTTTTTTGATGAATAGTGAAAAATACTGAATTTTAATTGAAAATGACTTTTATTTTAAGTTATTTATATAGTTAAATTATATTTTTATTTTGTTTTAAAGTATATTTAGATCAATTATACATATATTAATCCAATTTATGTCATTGGAATCAATTTTACATTGAAATTGGATATAAAAATATTTCAAACTTTTGAACATTTTCACTTTCAAAAACTCATTGCCTCGTCCCATCAGCGAGATTAATCTTAAATTAATTTCCTCCAATCATGTGTTTAAAATTTGGAAAATTTGATTTAATATTTTTAATAATCATAATTTATAATTTATAGTAATTTAAAATTATTTTTTTTACCAAAATAATTATAGAAATTAAATAAAAATAATTACAATGATTAAGATTAAAAAAAGTTTACTTAGTGGTTAAACATTATCTTAAGGGGATAAATAAACTAGAAACATGTAAAAAATAAATTTTATTTACATATTTAATCCCTATTATCCCTTTTATCTAAAATGGGCCATTATTGGAAGCACATGATGTAAGAAAGACCTCTCAATAGTGTTTATCTTTCTGTATTTACAAGAATGCATCTCCTTCTCCACTATAAAAGGGAACTCACTCCCCTCAATTATTCACACCTATCAAGACATTTGGATCATATAAACCATTCACAAATAATATCCCAACTTCCCTAATTTCAATATATAATCCTCAATTTGGGTATAAATTCATCCAATGAATCCCTTTGGTGAAAACCAAAAGAAGTTACCCAAAGAAGAGGAAGCATCCTTCAACAAGAACTTTTGTTTTATTTATTTATCCACCCATGAAATTCTTATTATTAAATAATTATATAATAAAATCAGTGTAATAAATTTACTTATATGTTTGTATGTCAATATTATGACCTATACTCATGCACACTTCCATCAAATGGGATACAAAATCATCGTTCGTGTGTACGTACCACCTCGTGAACGGATGTCGTTTTTTATTCCATTACAACTTATCATGGTTATTAATAATTATGGAATTACTATTTTTATATGATATTTATTATATTTATTATTTATTTATTATTTTAAATTTATTATATAACACATACCTTCATGCATTCCATTTTGTGAGAATATGATAACATCGTTTGTGGACGTGTAGACTACAGCCTCCTCAAAGAGATGTGTGACGCCCCAGGTTTTATGAACTGGTTTATGTAAGAAGTGTTATGACCTTATTAATGTCTCTTGTTTTATTCGTTTTTCTAGTAAGGAATTAGAAATGAAATAAAACATAGAGAACAAGGTAAACTGACATTTTATTTAAAACACTACTCTACAACAAGACCCATCTAATTAAAAGTGCCCTGCACAAGACCTAACACGGCCATAGCAAGACTACAAAGAACCACAACACGGGCAATCGGATAGTCGTCATCCTCAGGATCCAACAGTGTGAAAAGTATAACCGCCAGAATCACCGCGCACGCACTCAGCACCAGAGGTATAAGGAGAGCCATCCTTCTTGTTCAAGTGTTCTGTTTTAAAGGACACCCCACATTCCTGTATTTATACTAGTTCTTTGAGTTATGACCGTTATGTTTAAATATATATATCCGTTGGGTTTTTAAAAGCTACCGTTGTGTTTCCACTAAAATTTACTTTAAAAGAGAACTAAGTATTATTCCCTCATAACCTCTTTCTTAAAAACATTCTTTCATGGAAGATACTTCGTTTTTGTTCTTAAAAGTAAATTTCTTCGTTTTTACAAAATCCCGAGAAATACCTAGGTAGTTGGAAACTTGATAATATTTTTATAAAAAAATATGTTTAGAATGAATTTGTAATAATTATACCTTTTTATCTCTTAAATGATGAAAAATCTTGGGAAAACTTTTTGTTCTTTAAAGGAATTTTATTAAACTAGTAGTAGAGTGTTTTAAAAATACTAATGATTTTAATGTACAAGAGGTATATCTTTTTAATATTTAGATCAAGAGTTAAGATACTCAAGCAACATTTGAATTTTGTTCTAACATTTTGAGTTAAAACAATTTGTTTTTCTAAATCCCTAATTTTCACTACTTTGAGCTAAGTATATAATAAAACTTTTTTTTCAAAAAAAAAAAAAAATGTGTTGCTTGAGTCCCGGCCAGCCAAGGGCATCCCACAAGGGACAAGCCCTCAGGCCAAGGCCGAGACCCCATAGGGAACCCGAGGTACCGCCATCGGGCTCCCCATGTGCGTGCATACGCGTTTCAGGAGCCAGCCAAGCAGGAGCTCGGGCAGGGTCGGCCGCGCATAGGTTACCAAGGGGTCGCGCGAGCGGGCCCGTGTGTAAGGCCACGGCTCGCGCTGCGTGAGGGTGGGCCAAGGCCCGCGAGGGGCCCGTGTATAAGGCCCCGAGTGCGTTTGTGTGTTGTGTTATTGCTCCGGTACCCGAGCGGCTTATCTTTTATACTGCGGCTCAAAAGGTTGCGGTTTCGATGTGGGACGCGCTCCCTGCGACCGGGACCGTCCGATCGACATCCGCGTCGATCTCAGCCGCCCAACTCTTTTAACCGCGCGATCGCCCCCAGCCGCTCCCGTGACCGTCCGATCTCCCATAGATCTAATCCTGGTCGTAGATCCATCGATCTGAATCTCTTCCGCGGTACCTCTGTCGCCGTCCGATCTCTTCGGCGATTTAATCTCAGCCCTCCATCCCTTTAAAACATTTAACCTGTTTCCCGCGCCTCCTCCAGCCACAGGATCTCCCCCCTTCTGATCCTAGCCATCCATTTCTTACCTTGCCGACACCCCGTCGTCCCCTTCCTCGAGCCGGCCCCGACCAGTAGGCCTGCGACCATGGACGTCGGGCCCTCCCTTCGTACTGCACCGCTGACCCCCGAACACTCCCCCCTCCTAGGTCCCTGTTCCCCGGTCTTACCCACGTCGGCCTACACCTGGGTCGGGACACCAGCAAAGCACCGAGGCCCTGTTAAAATACCCCTTCTTCGTTGAAACCCGAGGCAGCCCTTCCTCTTCCTCCTTCTTTCCCTCGGACAACCAGCAGTGGCTCCAAGCTTCCTCCTCAACGCGGTAAGGGTTCCTGCATGCTTGTCTTCTTAAAGAAACATTCAGTTTATACCCAACTTTTATATATATATATATATACACCTGGTATATATACCCCTCGGTTCTGCCTGTAGAGGGTTGGCCTTCCCACTTCCAGTGGTTGTATATGTGCGGGTACGTACATACCTCGTTCTAGTTTCTTTTTTTTTTTTTGAAACCAGTATATACTGCTCACTTATATTTATACAAGTTCATCGGTTATTATATATTGTGTATATATGATTTCATATATATGTGAATGGTATATAAACTTGGTACAAGCACGTTTATTTTACTGTTTTATAATTTGTTTTACAAAAAAAAAAAAAATAATAACTAAATATATCTCAACCTCGTTGTCTATGTAGAAAGTATATATATATATATAGTTCGTGAATGTTTTCTTCTAACCCGACCTGTATTGGCACTTTTTTTTGTTTTTCTAAAAAAAATGATAAAATTTTCAGAAATATATTTGCAAACTATGCTCTCTTAGTTTAAGTGAAGTTATGTTTGTAAAACCTTAATTTTTATACATAGATACATTTATAACAAACCTTATGTGAATTTAGTTTCAACCATGTAATCGAATAATGGTTGGAAACTTGAGTTACCTAAGGAATTTAATAAACTTGCTTTAATTGTGTAAAACCCATATATACACTTCGGGTATATATATTTGTGCACGTGTGCATATATACTTATAAAAGTATTTCTTTTTTTAGAAGGACTTAAACTGTTCTTGGGTGCTGGGATGAATTTATTTAGATATGAATTGTGTGATTGCTAAACCAACATGTTTTAAAATACACATAAATGGACATGTTTTATCAAGAAGACTTATCTAATAAATCCCTGATAAGTTTTATGATAAAACTTGTATTTTGATCCAAGGGCCTGTTTACCACCATAATTGATTTCATGTGTTTTTCTTGAGATTTTCCCTTTTCCAAAGTTTTATAATGACAAAGATTCATCATTTAGTATGATTCTGTTTATATGCCTTAGTGAAAAGGATGTTTTATTAAAATATGTACGTCATTAATTTGTCCTTGCCTTTTTCTTAGTAAGAACTATCACATCATGTAAAGTGTGTAATGATTTATTTATTATGTTAGTTACTATTTACATAATTCATTTTTATGTCATATCACTAAATGGACTAAGAACTTGGATTACCCAAAGTGGTATGGGACACCTTGGGTAAAATTAAAATGAATGAGATGTTCAAGGTGGTATGGGACATCTTGAATTACGTACCATTTCAGTAAAGCATGAACGATGTGGCTCACATGATAATAAAGGCAAATTTAAGGGTGCGCCCTGATAGCGCTCCAATGCATTGGGTAATGATGTAACCACTAGAGATTACAATTTTCACGATACCTTGGTGATTAACCTTGGTAATTTTTAACGACACCTTGGGGATGGACCTTGGTGAAACGAAACGATTGTCAATATTAAAATGTTGATGCCACATAATTCAAGTCATGTAACAAGTTTTCCAAGTTAAAGTTCTTTCATGACTGATGCCTTTAATGTTTGTATAAAGTCCATAATTCCCTAGTTTGAAGTTTGAAGCATGCCTAGTGTTATCACTTAATAGAATAGTAACCAAACATATGAACGTTTAGTTGTTTCCTTGTGCGCAACTCTGATTATGCATTACTTTTAACTGTTTAAATTTTATGCTCAAGTAAATCACATGTAGTGCTTGTTTATATCAACCATTATCACTCCTTTAAGAGTTAACGTATTCGTTTCATGTTTGTCGTGATAACTTTGATTAAAGCATTGTTATGTATGTTGTGTTAAAATCTTTCTTAGTGGACGCTCAAACTCTTTTAAAGGAATGTTTTCAAATGCTACTGTATTTTAAATTCTTTTTAAAACCCCCTTACTGAGTATTTCAATGCTCACCCTATGTTTTGGTTTAAAATTTTCAGGCGTCAACTTTTGTAAGATGGATGGTTTCAGAAGTTTCCGGTTTCCCAGAACCCGAACCGCACACGATCCTCTGTATGGGACATGATGTGTTGCTAACAAAGTGTATTTTATTTTAAGATAACACATCATGTTCAGAAGGCACCGACTCCTATAGTTATCTGGGGTCGGGTCTCTACAGTTGGTATCAGAGGTTCGGTTTGGATAACTCTGGAAAGCCAGAAACTGAAACAAAAATATATATGTATACGTATTTCAATTTTATTAAAAAACTTGGTTTTCTTAAATTTCAGATGGAAAATGAAGGCACAAATCTCTTATCTCTCCCCACCGAGACCCTAGAGACCATTGTGTCTTTAGCAAGCCGTGAGGACTTTCTAAATTATGCCCATATCCGTATGACATGCAAATACCTTTACGATGTATCCAACTCACCTCGAGTGCTTAGTCTGCACCAAGGGTTGGGATTGGATTACCTCCTTATGATAATAACCCAATTTCCCTCCTATGTACGTCGAGGAAAGTACTACGAGGGACTTTTCCGGATTTTCACGGCGGGTGAAAACTTTGGCACTATGCTTGATAACCCCTTTCAAGAAGCTGCTGCTGACGGGGACCTCCGAGCGGGCTACCTTTGTCAGATTTTAAACTATGGCTTCTGGGGTGAGTTGTTGGACTTCGGAAGGTTAGAAGACGAGTCCACCCGGTTGTCTTACAGACGACAAGTGTATGAAGATGTCACTCAACTTCACGTCCCCCATGCAAGACTCATAAGACGTCATAGGTGTCCTCATGAGTTTTTCCCTGAGTGCTCGGCCTGTGTTTGGTTCGAGGAGTTAGGGAGTTTTGCTTCCCTGTGTGGAGTTCGTTTAGTCAATGAGTAAGGGAAACTCAAGCACTAATAATAATGAACGTGTGTTTATTGAAATGTTATCTTTCTCCTTTCCTTGTTCGTACCATGTTTTTACCCTTGTATGATTTTCAAGTAATGGATCTCCTGTCTTAAAACTTTCAGATGGAAGGACAAACCCACCTGTTATCTCTTCCCACCGAGATTTTGGAAATCATTGCGATCAAAACGTGTGAGGACGAGTATGACCCCTTCGCAAATTTGCGAAGAACGTGCAAGCAATGGTTCGAGATAACAAATGGTCCGGAGATTCTCCGCACCTGCCAAGGGAATGCCTCCATCTATTACCGCATTGGCTCTGCTCAGCTAGCCGGACGTGAACGACGAGGAAGTTACCACGAAGGGCTCTTTCTTTGTTTCACCCTAGGCCGAAACTTCACGGCCAGAGTGAAATTCCAGGAGGCTGCGTTAGAGGGAAATCTTTATGCAGCTTATATGCTCCAACTTCTCAGCTTTAGCCTGTTTGACCATATCTATGGCATCGATGTCCTCGACCGAGACATAATTCGGGAAGTTCTTCGAACGTTGGTCTGCAAAGACATTTCAGAACTTTGTACGGTTCGAGCTTCCCTTTGGAGGCCTGAAAGCCCGGAGCATAAGTGCTACCCCTCCTGTCTTAGGTGTGTGTGGATTAGGGAGCTGGATGAAGTGATCTTCGCTACGGGGATCCCTCTAAATATACCGGTTGACCCTTATCGTTGGTGGAGGTGGTAGGAACGTTTCTGAAACTTGTAGTGTCGTGAAATAAATTGCGAGGACGCAATTTTCTAAAGGGGGGGATAATGTGACGCCCCAGGTTTTATGAACTGGTTTATGTAAGAAGTGTTATGACCTTATTAATGTCTCTTGTTTTATTCGTTTTGCTAGTAAGGAATTAGAAATGAAATAAAACATAGAGAACAAGGTAAACTGACATTTTATTTAAAACATTACTCTACAACAAGACCCATCTAATTAAAAGTGCCCTGCACAAGACCTAACACGGCCACAGCAAGACTACAAAGAACCACAACACGGGCAATCGGATAGTCGTCATCCTCAGGATCCAACAGTGTGAAAAGTATAACCGCCAGAATCACCGCGCACGCACTCAGCACCAGAGGTATAAGGAGAGCCATCCTTCTTGTTCAAGTGTTCTGTTTTAAAGGACACCCCACATTCCTGTATTTATACTAGTTCTTTCAGTTATGACCGTTATGTTTAAATATATATATCCGTTGGGTTTTTAAAAGCTACCATTGTGTTTCCACTAAAATTTACTTTAAAAGAGAACTAAGTATTATTCCCTCATAACCTCTTTCTTAAAAACATTCTTTCATGGAAGATACTTCGTTTTTGTTCTTAAAAGTAAATTTCTTCGTTTTTACAAAATCCCGAGAAATACCTAGGTAGTTGGAAACTTGATAATATTTTTATAAAAAAATATGTTTAGAATGAATTTGTAATAATTATACCTTTTTATCTCTTAAATGATGAAAAATCTTGGGAAAACTTTTTGTTCTTTAAAGGAATTTTATTAAACTAGTAGTAGAGTGTTTTAAAAATACTAATGATTTTAATGTACAAGAGGTATATCTTTTTAATATTTAGATCAAGAGTTAAGATACTCAAGAAACATTTGAATTTTGTTCTAACATTTTGAGTTAAAACAATTTGTTTTTCTAAATCCCTAATTTTCACTACTTTGAGCTAAGTATATAATAAAACTTTTTTTTCAAAAAAAAAAAAAAAAATGTGTTGCTTGAGTCCCGGCCAGCCAAGGGCATCCCACAAGGGACAAGCCCTCAGGCCAAGGCCGAGACCCCATAGGGAACCCGAGGTACCGCCATCGGGCTCCCCATGTGCGTGCATACGCGTTTCAGGAGCCAGCCAAGCAGGAGCTCGGGCAGGGTCGGCCGCGCATAGGTTACCAAGGGGTCGCGCGAGCGGGCCCGTGTGTAAGGCCACGGCTCGCGCTGCGTGAGGGTGGGCCAAGGCCCGCGAGGGGCCCGTGTATAAGGCCCCGAGTGCGTGTGTGTGTTGTGTTATTGCTCCGGTACCCGAGCGGCTTATCTTTTATACTGCGGCTCAAAAGGTTGCGGTTTCGATGTGGGACGCGCTCCCTGCGACCGGG
Organism: Viscum album; assembly: GCA_963277665.1. Classification (NCBI taxonomy): domain Eukaryota; kingdom Viridiplantae; phylum Streptophyta; class Magnoliopsida; order Santalales; family Viscaceae; genus Viscum; species Viscum album. The sequence continues at coordinate 530,935,978 of OY728150.1, forward strand.
ACCGTCCGATCGACATCCGCGTCGATCTCAGCCGCCCAACTCTTTTAACCGCGCGATCGCCCCCAGCCGCTCCCGTGACCGTCCGATCTCCCATAGATCTAATCCTGGTCGTAGATCCATCGATCTGAATCTCTTCCGCGGTACCTCTGTCGCCGTCCGATCTCTTCGGCGATTTAATCTCAGCCCTCCATCCCTTTAAAACATTTAACCTGTTTCCCGCGCCTCCTCCAGCCACAGGATCTCCCCCCTTCTGATCCTAGCCATCCATTTCTTACCTTGCCGACACCCCGTCGTCCCCTTCCTCGAGCCGGCCCCGACCAGTAGGCCTGCGACCATGGACGTCGGGCCCTCCCTTCGTACTGCACCGCTGACCCCCGAACACTCCCCCCTCCTAGGTCCCTGTTCCCCGGTCTTACCCACGTCGGCCTACACCTGGGTCGGGACACCAGCAAAGCACCGAGGCCCTGTTAAAATACCCCTTCTTCGTTGAAACCCGAGGCAGCCCTTCCTCTTCCTCCTTCTTTCCCTCGGACAACCAGCAGTGGCTCCAAGCTTCCTCCTCAACGCGGTAAGGGTTCCTGCATGCTTGTCTTCTTAAAGAAACATTCAGTTTATACCCAACTTTTATATATATATATATATACACCTGGTATATATACCCCTCGGTTCTGCCTGTAGAGGGTTGGCCTTCCCACTTCCAGTGGTTGTATATGTGCGGGTACGTACATACCTCGTTCTAGTTTCTTTTTTTTTTTTGAAACCAGTATATACTGCTCACTTATATTTATACAAGTTCATCGGTTATTATATATTGTGTATATATGATTTCATATATATGTGAATGGTATATAAACTTGGTACAAGCACGTTTATTTTACTGTTTTATAATTTGTTTTACAAAAAAAAAAATAATAACTAAATATATCTCAACCTCGTTGTCTATGTAGAAAGTATATATATATATATAGTTCGTGAATGTTTTCTTCTAACCCGACCTGTATTGGCACTTTTTTTTGTTTTTCTAAAAAAAAATGATAAAATTTTCAGAAATATATTTGCAAACTATGCTCTCTTAGTTTAAGTGAAGTTATGTTTGTAAAACCTTAATTTTTATACATAGATACATTTATAACAAACCTTATGTGAATTTAGTTTCAACCATGTAATCGAATAATGGTTGGAAACTTGAGTTACCTAAGGAATTTAATAAACTTGCTTTAATTGTGTAAAACCCATATATACATTTCGGGTATATATATTTGTGCACGTGTGCATATATACTTATAAAAGTATTTCTTTTTTTTAGAAGGACTTAAACTGTTCTTGGGTGCTGGGATGAATTTATTTAGATATGAATTGTGTGATTGCTAAACCAACATGTTTTAAAATACACATAAATGGACATGTTTTATCAAGAAGACTTATCTAATAAATCCCTGATAAGTTTTATGATAAAACTTGTATTTTGATCCAAGGGCCTGTTTACCACCATAATTGATTTCATGTGTTTTTCTTGAGATTTTCCCTTTTCCAAAGTTTTATAATGACAAAGATTCATCATTTAGTATGATTCTGTTTATATGCCTTAGTGAAAAGGATGTTTTATTAAAATATGTACGTCATTAATTTGTCCTTGCCTTTTTCTTAGTAAGAACTATCACATCATGTAAAGTGTGTAATGATTTATTTATTATGTTAGTTACTATTTACATAATTCATTTTTATGTCATATCACTAAATGGACTAAGAACTTGGATTACCCAAAGTGGTATGGGACACCTTGGGTAAAATTAAAATGAATGAGATGTTCAAGGTGGTATGGGACATCTTGAATTACGTACCATTTCAGTAAAGCATGAACGATGTGGCTCACATGATAATAAAGGCAAATTTAAGGGTGCGCCCTGATAGCGCTCCAATGCATTGGGTAATGATGTAACCACTAGAGATTACAATTTTCACGATACCTTGGTGATTAACCTTGGTAATTTTTAACGACACCTTGGGGATGGACCTTGGTGAAACGAAACGATTGTCAATATTAAAATGTTGATGCCACATAATTCAAGTCATGTAACAAGTTTTCCAAGTTAAAGTTCTTTCATGACTGATGCCTTTAATGTTTGTATAAAGTCCATAATTCCCTAGTTTGAAGTTTGAAGCATGCCTAGTGTTATCACTTAATAGAATAGTAACCAAACATATGAACGTTTAGTTGTTTCCTTGTGCGCAACTCTGATTATGCATTACTTTTAACTGTTTAAATTTTATGCTCAAGTAAATCACATGTAGTGCTTGTTTATATCAACCATTATCACTCCTTTAAGAGTTAACGTATTCGTTTCATGTTTGTCGTGATAACTTTGATTAAAGCATTGTTATGTATGTTGTGTTAAAATCTTTCTTAGTGGACGCTCAAACTCTTTTAAAGGAATGTTTTCAAATGCTACTGTATTTTAAATTCTTTTTAAAACCCCCTTACTGAGTATTTCAATGCTCACCCTATGTTTTGGTTTAAAATTTTCAGGCGTCAGCTTTTGTAAGATGGATGGTTTCAGAAGTTTCCGGTTTCCCAGAACCCGAACCGCACACGATCCTCTGTATGGGACATGATGTGTTGCTAACAAAGTGTATTTTATTTTAAGATAACACATCATGTTCAGAAGGCACCGACTCCTATAGTTATCTGGGGTCGGGTCTCTACAAGATGTGATTCGTTCACACTTTACATGGAATGTTTTAAGGATGTTTTTAATAAATATATATTATATTTAACACCCCAAGCTTCCATGGTACGTTTCCCTTCGAATAATGCAATGGCGAGCATTGTACACAACTTTGAGATTTTAACACGCCACAACCAATCAAACTAGCTGTTATGAATAGTAATACCTACTTTTTGAAATTTTATAAATTTTATCTCTCAAAATGGACTTTATTTTTGGATTCGTAATATCGAAATTAGCCTAGGGTGAAATTTTGGTACTTTTCGGATAACTTTCATATTTTGATGAATAGTGAAAATTACTAAATTTTAATTAAAAACAACTTTTTTAATCAAAATAATTAATAGTGATAAATTATGAATTTGAGTGGTTTTAAAGTATATTTAGAATATATTTTTACCATTTAATACAATTTGGGTCATTGAACATAATTTCACATTTAAACCAGACATAAACAAGTGCCAAACTTTTGATAGTTATTATCTCTTAAAAACATGCTTTTTGTTTTAACAACGGGAATTAATTTTAAATTAATTTCTGCCACCTCTGTGTTTTGAATTTGGAAAAATGGATTCCATATTTAGAATCAGGATGTTCAAATTGTGTAAATAGGTAACTTTTATTTTATACATTTTGGATAATTACTTCGGTAAATATTTTATTTACCATGGTTAAAGGGTAAATCTGGTAAAATAGGGTTAAAAAATATTATTATAATAATACTAAATTGCCCTAAAACGTGTCTTAACCCTATTGGTTGATACATGTTCTACCATGGGCATATTTGGGTCGATTTTGGGACCCCATGGATCCACTTGTAAGTGATAATGACACTTTATTTTAATTAAGTTAAAATAAATACAAAAATGACACAAGCATATATCTTTCAGAAAAACAATTGTTACATAGGGTTATATATGTTGGATTTTAGACTATAAATATTCATTAGAAAGATAAAAAGATTTCCTACATAATTATATTTTATTTATAATTTTTAGACATTAAATAAGTTATTTTATTTATGACAAAATGGTGAGGCAGTAATTACCATAATAGTGAAAAATTAGAATAATTGATATTATAAATACCCAAATAAATATAATTTGATACTTCTATTTAATTACACTAATTTTATAGGATAAAATTACATATTAGTATTTATTTAATTAACTTTTTCCTAAGTAATCATTCTGTTATGTGTTTCACAAAAATCAACTATTGAATAGTGTCAAAATTGACATAAAAGAGTTTTTAAAACAAATATTATATTATTAATTGATATTAAATTATTAAAAATTTAAGGTTCGTCAAAGAGACTTATATAATGATAGGTATATAATTAATGTACCACTTTAGGGTCTCTTGGATTTATATAGTAAGTTTATTAACTATATAATATAAAAATACAAAGTGACATGGTAAATGTCAAACTAATTAACTAAGAGTTAAAACTAAAAGATAAGGTTAATATAGTGACCCAAACCTGTATAAATTATATTTGATGAATGAATTTAGACCTATCCCCACATTAACCTTTTAATAATCAACTTTGTATCCATTATAAACCGAATATGAATTTATTATAAATTAATATTTCTAGCTTTTCCAAAGGTTCCCCTCACCCCTCTTATAAAAGGGCACTCCTCCTTCTCATTTCTTCACACATTAAAAGCCTTTTGGTTCGGCCAAAACCTTCCCAAATACTCTCTAAACTTCCTTAACTACAACCTAGAGGAATTAGTTTGATCATAAATCCAACCTAAGGATCCCTTTTGATCAAATCAAAAGGAAGAACCCGAAGAAGAGGTAATGTTTTCTCCACCCCTTTTCAAGTTCCTTTCTTCTTCAACTTCTTCCACTTATTCTTTCTTTGTTATTACCATTATAAAATAATAACTCCAGTATCATATATATACTGTGATGTTATTATAAATATGGTACAACCATATTCATTATTCCATCCATCCTTTGAATAACATGTCACCATACGTGCGTACGTACGGCTTACCGTCTCCACGTCGTGGTGTAATTGTTATTAAATATATTATTATTTGGATGGGTATAATAATGATGTGTAACTCATGTAAATAATAAATATAACATGATAATTATTCTGTATATATGATATACCATCCAATTATATATTATTTTAATATCAAAGTAATTATATTGTCGCTCGTGCGTACGTACGGACTACCGTATCCACGAACGCGATGAGATTCATTCTCCATCAAATCCATTCAAGTATAATTATAATTTGATGATTTAAAAATAGTATCTAAGGACTTGATATCATTTTGGATATGAATAATATACATTCCATTAATAACGAATATGTCTCACATAACAAATAATATAAAGTAAAATGAACCCGTTAACACCCGAAATGACGATAATTCTAAGATATTATTAACAAATCAATGTTAAAAGATCATATATGATATCATATTAAAGTAAATTATTCTTGTATAATTCAATAACAATTATTTCACCATTATACAGGAGGTAGACCTACCTTTTACCAAGGAAAAAGTATAAAGTAAGGGGTTTCTAATCTCACTTTTAATTTCGTGAGATTTCCATTATTCACCACTTATTTATTGCATGTGGTGTGTGTACTGTCCATGATTGTATTAATTGTGTAATATACTATAATTTATGGATATTTACATCATTATTGTATGATCCTTCTTTCATGGGTGTATGTTTCGAAAGTTACCAAATTGATAATGGAATTTGATATTTCAATTTCCACTCATTCGGCTTTACGCATACTTCATTGATTATTTTACTCCCAAATTATGTGTGGAATTACTATTCATTTTCTTATGTCATATTTTCCACTTCCCATTCTGTGGATATAATTTTGATACACATAATAACTCCATTGATAAATTCTCAATGGATCGGTATGAACTTGATAAGAGTAATTTTAACTCAATCTCCATTTGTTGAGTTAAATATCCAATTTATTGGTGTTGTTTTTACAAGAATATGTGTAAATGTCGTCTGATTGATTTACACTAAATATCCAATCATAGTGAGTGTATTTATATTTTTCACACATAATTATGTCGTTGATTTATCCTTAACTTAAGGATATGGTCTTTATAAGAGAATTCATCTCAGTTTACATTACATTGAGACTTCTTTGTTGTTATACACCAAATCACTTTTATAGGGTGTATATATTGTACTTTGACATAGTATATCATGAATCTATTTATTCTCATGATATTACAAAGTTTTTATTACCTCAATTATTTGTATTCAAGTGTCTCTCTTTTGGTTAGAATCTCTAACTAAAATACCATTTTTAAATGTTTTAAAGACTTATTCATATAAATCTTGCTCATTAATGTCCATGTTTTAAAAATGGTTTTAAGGATTTATTTATATGGACATTAAATTTTTAAAATTAAAAATACTTTTAAAAATTTTCAAAGTGGTATGGGACACTTTTATTCAAAAATCTATTTTTAAATGGATTCTTGACAAATAGTGTGACTTTTAAATGATTTCAAGAAAAAGAGGGATATTTCTCTCAAATAGTTTTGATGATTATTTTCATCTATGTCAACATCCTTCATTATTCTTGATTGAGGTTAATGTGATACAATAAAATCTTACATATTGTATCAAATAAGTTATGTTTGACTGTGGATGTGCTATTTTTATACCATTCATTGTTTGTGGTAAAAGTATTGACATTTCGTATGCTAGTTTTAATACGAATGTTTATGTTATATTTAAACCTCTTCATATGAGGAATGCATTGGACTTAATAAGTGACGGGTGGAGTCCGCTATAGCTCCTCGATGCATCGGTAGGTCTCATGAGACAAACTAGTGTCTTGGCACAAGGCCTTGGCAAAATCTTATTTGTAGTCTTGGCACGAGGCCTTGGCTATGTGGTTATGATAGTCTGGAATTATGAATTCCATCATTATGAAAGTGGTTATTGATATTGCATGGGATTGTTCGACTAGTAGAATATCCATGTGAGTAAGTAAATGGCATTATTTTATTTTATCTTTGCCATTTTATGCTGAAGTTCAAGTTTAAAAGGCTTTTGTTTTAGTTATAAACTGCCTTAAGTGTTTATTCTTATCTATGAAAGTTTCTGCGATAATGTTATCCTTACTGAGCATCTGAGCTAACCCCTTTCAATGTTTTATTTTTCTCAGGATTATGAAGAAGTAATTTATGAATGACCTGCATGGATAGTATGAGGGGATATGAAGACAAGATGTTTTTTTATGATGTAATGTAAAACTTTATGGATGTATCTAGTTATTACAAGGCTACTAAACTAATCAGTCTTTTGAGACATGATCTTTCTCGTGATCATGCCAATGTTATGTAATAATGCACCGACTCTGGGTAACTGGGGTCGGGGCATTATAGTTAGTATCAGAGGAATTTTAGTACAAACCTTGGAAGCTATATTTAGATAAACTCTGATTAGAGAACGTAGACCTAAGATGAACTTTGAGGATTAGTATAGAAGAACTTCCTAGAATTTTGGTATTGTAGAGATTTTGTGAGTTTTCCGAGCAATACATCCCTATCTGGATACGAGCAGGTAGAGGCGGCTCTGGCACAGATGTACCTAGGGGTAAAACCTGAAAACACCTCTTTGAGCTAGACTCGAACGGGAACTGGTGCATGAAAACGGGCCTTGCTGCACTCTTGGTTACGACACTCCCGGGGGATATTCTTAGGATAGTTTACATTTTCTTTACAAACCGATTTAAGTAATATATATATAAGATTAGAGTAAATGACCTTGGTTAATCCTAATATTTTTCAAATTGAGAATATGGTGACATTTTAATCTCTAAATGATTTTACAACTACTGTTACTCACACAATGCTTTCTGGTTTTAGTCAATGGCTGGATTCCAAGGAAGTCATAGTGACTTTGAGAATGATGTACAAGGTGGGAACGGTGGTGAAAATGAGAAAAAAAATGGAATGTTGATAGGCATAAAAGATATCGTCTTTATGCCAAATCAGTTTTCCAAAAATATGATCAACAACATATATATTAACCAACTCCCGGACTCAATAAGGAAGACAAAGGTAATGAATGATAAGAGCTCCAGCAATGGAGACTATGGAGAAAAGAACCCTCAATTTTCATCATACAGGAAATGTGGAAGGAGACACCCAGGAAAGTGTCTCAATGGGACAATGAAATGCTTTACATGCGGGAAGGAAGGACATAAAGTGAAGAATTACCAAAGAAAAATGAATAGTACTATGGAGGAAGATAAAAATGGTCCCAAGAGTCCATTTACAGTCATTTGCCGTAAATGTAGGGGACCTGGCCATTACCCGAGTGAATGCCCTATTCTATAGGATATTTTTTGGTCAAAGAAGAAGCTATGTGGAAATAAATGGTTGGAGAAATGTTTAAAAAGTATTAGTGCTCCTTGTTGATGGGTTTACTTTGGAATAATTTTCTCTTGTATTTGTAACCCTGCAGTTTGCCATGTGAGAATGATATTTGAGGAAGAATTGTCTCTTCTCTTGTGGATATAGGTATAAATAACCATTTGGTTTTATATGATCATTGAGGTTTGAGAGAATTATAATTTATTATAATTTGGGATGAAAATGCAAGGTATGATATAACATTTGTGGTTAAATTATGTTATTTTGAGGAATTTATCTCATTTTTGGTAATATTATAAAATATAGTTTTTGAAAAAGACAACATGTAGACCGTGTGACAACCCATCGCGTCGGATAAAGCTGTGGGAATTGAACCTACAACCAAAGTGTGATTGGGATTTATCACCTACCACTGTACTACGTGAAGTCCCTGGTTAGTGTGACTATTTTTTTTAGTTAAATGATTTTATTGATCAATAATATGTTGATTTGGGTTATTATGTCTTATCAAATGAATACCCTTAGTATAGGAAAATGATTTGGTGATTAAGTGATAAATGTTATTTTGGAAGATGTTCACTTTGTTGGGAACACTATATGTCCAAGGAAAATAGAATACTATGGGATGTCATTAGAGGAGTAATGGTGGATTTTTTATGTATGTTTTTATTGTGTATCTATAGTGATTTGGGTTATTTATGGAAATGATTAACCTATAATAATGAATATGTGATTATGTTAATTACTTTTTAAGTATGTGACTTTAAGAGTAGATGATGTCATTTGGAGATACAATTTAACGTGGAAGACTACATTCTTATAAGTTTTGGGTTTCAATATTAGTTTGGATTATATTGAAGGATTTTAAGGAAAATTTATTATTGAATGGTATTTATTTAACTTTGGGGTATTGTTGGTTTAATTTTAGAAATTAAGATTAGTATTTTTTTTCTCTAATGGAATATACATTTGGGGGATCATCAGATCTTATACTAACCATTTTGTTTTTTATTAATCTCTAAATACAAGTTAAATATATAGTTTATCCTACATGGATCATGTATTTCTATAGACGTTTATTCTAGCTCTTTTATTGTGAACAAGTATTCTTGAATACTCACTGTTCAAAAAAAATAAGTTAGTGGTAAAAATTTATTAAATAATGAAACTCTACTTAAAAAGTAAGTATATCTCTTTATGTTCTTAGTCAATATCATAAATGAATTCCTCGTCCTTATGAAAAGTAACTTAAAACAAAAAAATGTTGTCTGTTTACTTTCCTACTAGGAGACTAATGGAAGTTTGTCCCAACACAAGTTTGTGGTTTTCTTATTATTAACTTTCTCCTGATCATGATTTCTATCCATCTCCATCAGAACTTGACACTTAGTTTATCATCCATATCCATGTTTTCCTACATGGAATCCGAGTATGGGTCATCTTGGATGACCTTTATACCTCTCTTTCGTTCTTTTAAAGTGATAGTTTTATTGACTCTTTTTCCGATGTGGGACTTTCGATTATATTCTCAAGCACAATTTTAAAAACTGTGAGGACTCAATTTATTGAAGGAGGGGAGAATGTAACACCCCAAGCTTCCACGGTACGTTTCCCTTCGAATAATGCAATGGCGTGCATTGTACGCAACTTCGAGATTATAACACACCACAACCAATCAAACTAGCTGTTATGAATAGTAATACCTACTTTTTGAAATTTTATAAATTCTATATCTCAAAATGGACTTCATTTTTGGATTATTAATATAAAAATTATCCTAGGGTGAAATTTTGGTACTTTTCGGATAACTTTCATATTTTGATGAATAGTGAAAATTACTAAATTTTAATTAAAAACAACTTTTTTAATCAAAATAGTTAATAGTGATAAATTATGAATTTGAGTGGTTTTAAAGTATATTTAGAATATATTTTTACCATGTAATACAATGTGGGTCATTGAACATAATTTCACATTTAAACCAGACATAAACAAGTGCCAATCTTTTAATAGTTATTATCTCTTAAAAACACGCTTTTTGTTTTAACAACGGGAATTAATTTTAAATTAATTTCTACCACTTATGTGTTTTGAATTTGGAAAAATGGATTCCATATTTGGAATCAAGATGTTCAAATTGTGTAAATAGGTAACTTTTATTTTTAGACATTTTGGATAATTACTTCGGTAAACATTTTATTTACCATGGTTAAAGGGTAAATCCGGTAAACAAGGTTTAAAAAATAATATTATAATAATACTAAATTACCCTAAAACGTGTCTTAACCCTATTGGTTGATACATGGTCGACCATGGGCATATTTGGGTCGATTTTGGGACCCCATGGATCCACTTGTAAGTGATAATGACACTTTATTTTAATTAAGTTAAAATAAATACAAAAATGACACAAGCATATATCTTTTAGCAAAACAATTGTTACATAAGGTTATATATGTTGGATATTAGACTATAAATATTCATTAGAAATATAAAAATATTTAATACATAATTATATTTTATTTATAATTTTTAGACATTAAATAAGTTAATTTATTTATGACACAATGGTTATGGAGTAATTACCATAATAGTGAAAAATTAGAATAATTGATATTATAAATACACAAATAAATATAATTTTATACTTTTATTTAATTAAACTATTTTTCTAGGATAACATGACATATTAGGATTGATTTAATTAACTTTTTTCGAAGTAATCATTCTTTTATGTGTTTCACAAAAATAAACTATTGAATAGTGTCAAAATTGACATAAAAGAGTTTGTAAAACAAATATTATATTATTAATTGATATTAAATTATTAAAAATATAATTTTTGGCCAAGAGACTTATATCATGATAGGTATATAATTAATGGACCACTTGGGGGTCGTTTGGATGTATATAGTAAGTTAATTAACTATATAATATAAAAATACAAAGTGACGTGGTAAATGTCAAACTAATTAACTAAGAGTTAAAACTAAAATATAAGGTTAATATAGTGAACAAAACCTGTCTAAATTATATTGTATGAATATTTTTCGACCTATCCCCACCTTAACCTTTGAATAATCAACTTTTGAGCCATTAGAAACCGAATATGAATTTATTATAAATTAATATTTCTAGCTTTTCCAAAGGTGCCCCTCACCCCTCTTATAAAAGGGTACTCCTCCTTCTCATTTCTTAACACCTTAAAAGCCTTTTGTTTCGGCCAAACCCTGCCCAAATACTCTCTCAACTTCCCTCACTACAACCTATAGTCCTTAGTTTGATCAGAAAGCCAACCTAAGGAGCCCTTTTTATCAAATCAAAAGGAAGAACCCGAAGAAGAGGTAATGTTTTCCCCACCCCTTTTCAAGTTCCTTTCTTCTTCCACTTCTTCTTTATTTTTTATTACCATTATAAAATAATAAATACAGTATCATATATATACTGTGATGTTATTATAAATATGATACAACCATATTCATTATTCTATCCCTCCTTTGAATAACATGCCACCATACGTGCGTACGTACGGCTTACCGTCTCCACGTCGTGGTGTAATTGTTATTCAATATATTATTATTTAGATGGGTATAATAATGATGTGTAACTCATGTAAATAATAAATATAACATGATAATGATTCTTTATATATGATATATCATCCAATTATATATTATTTTAATATCAAAATAATGATATTTTCGCTCGTGCGTACGTACGGACTACCGTATCCACGAACGCGATGAGATTCATTCTCCATCATATCCATTCAAGTATAATTATAATTTGATGATTTAAAAATAGTATATAAGGACTTGATATAATTTTGGATATGAATAATATACATTCCATTCATAACTAATATGGCTCACATAACAAATAATATAAAGTAAAATGAACCCGTTAACACCCGAAATGACGATAATTCTAAGATATTATTAACAAATCAATGTTAAAAGATCATATATGATATCATATTAAAGTAAATGATTATTTTATAATTCAATAACAATTATTTCACCATTATACAGGAGGTAGACCTACCATCGACCAAGGAAAAAGTACAAAGTAAGGGGTTTCTAATCTCACTTTTAATTTCGTGAGATTTCCATTATTCACCACTTATTTATTGCATGTGGTGTGTGTACTGCCCATGATTGTATTAATTGCGTAATATACTCTAATTTATCGATATTTACATCATCATTGTATGATCCTTATATAATGGGTGTATGTTTCGTAAGTTACCAAATTGATAAGGGAATTTGATATTTCAATTTCCCCTCATTCGGCTTTACGCATACTTCATTGATTATTTTACTCCAAGATTATGTGTGGAATTACTATTAATTTTCTTATGTCATATTTTCCACTCCCCCTTCTGTGGATATACTTTTGATACACATAATCACTCCATTGATAATTTCTCAAGTGATCGGTATGAACATGATAAGAGTAATTTTAACTCAATCTCCATTTGTTGAGTTAAATATCCAATTCATTGGTGTTGTTCTTACAAGAATATGTGTGAATGTCATCTGATTGATTTACACTAAATATCCAATCATATTGAGTGTATTTATATTTTTCACACATAATTATGTCATTGATTTATCCTTAACCTAAGGATATGGTCTTTATAAGAGAATTCATCTCAGTTTACATTACATTGAGACATCTTTGTTGTTATACACCAAATCACTTTTATATGGTGTATATATTGTACTTTGACATAGTATATCATGAATCCCTTTATTCTCATGATATTACAAAGTTTTTATTAGCTCAATTATTTGTATTCAAGTGTCTCTCTTTTGGTTAGAATCTCTAACTAAAATACCATTTTTAAATGTTTTAAAGACTTATTCATATAAATCTTGCTCATTAATGTCCATGTTTTAAAAATGGTTTTAAGGATTTATTTATATGGACATTAAAGTTTTAAAATTAAAAAACCTTTTAAAAAGTTTCAAAGTGGTATGGGACACTTTGATTCAAAAATCTATTTTTAAATGGATTCTTGACAAATAGTGTGACTTTTAAATGATTTCAAGAAAAAGAGGGATATTTCTCTCAAATAGTTTTGATGATTATTTTCATCTATGTCAACATCCTTCATTATTCTTGATTTAGGTTAATGTGATACAATAAAATCTTCCATATTGTATCGAATGAGTTATGTTTGACTATGGATGTGCTGTTTTTATACCATTCATGGTTTGTGGTAAAAGTATTGACATTTCGCATGCTAGTTTTAATACGAATGTTTATGTTATGTTTAAACCTCTTCATATGAGGAATGCATTGGACTTAATAAGTGACGGGTGGAGCCCGCTATAGCTCCTCGATGCATCGGTAGGTCTCATGAGACAAACTAGTGTCTTGGCACATGGCATTGGAAAAATCGTATTTGTAGTCTTGGAACGAGGCCTTGGCTATGTGGTTATGATAGTCTGGCATTATGCATTCCATCATTATGAAAGTGGTTATTGATATTGCATGGGATTGTTAGACTAGTAGAATATCCATGTGAGTAAGTAAATGGAATTATTTTATTTTATCTTTTCCATTTTATGCTGAAGTTCAAGTTTAAAAGGCTTTTGTTTTAGTTATAAACTGCCTTAAGTGTTTATGCTTATCTATGAAAGCTTCTGCTATAATGTTATCCTTACTGAGCATCTGAGCTCACCCCTTTCAATGTTTTATTTTTCCCAGGATTATGAAGAAGTAATTTATGAATGACCTGCAGGGATAGTATGAGGGGATATGAAGACAATATGTTTTTTTTATGATGTAATGAAAAACTTTATGGATGTATCTAGTTATTCCAAGGCTACTAAACTAATCAGTCTTTCGAGACTTGATATTTCTTGTGATCATGCCAATGTTATGTAATAATGCACCGACTCTGGGTAATTGGGGTCAGGGAGTTACAGTTGGTATCAGAGGAAGTTTAGTACAAACCTTGGAAGCTAGATTTAGATAAACTCTGATTAGAGCACGTAGACCTAAGATGAACTTTGAGGATTAGTATAGAATAACTTCCTAGAATTTCGGTATTGTAGAGATTTTGTGAGTTTTCTGAGCAATACATCCCTGTCTGGATATGAGAAGGTAGAGGCGGCTCTGGCACAGATGTACCTAGGGGTAAAACCCGAAAACACCTCTTTGAGCTAGACTGGAATGGGAACTGGTGCACGACAACGGGCCTTGCTGCACTCTTGGTTACGACACTCCCGGAGGATATGCTTAAGATAATTTACATTTTCTTTACAAACAGATTTAAGTAATATATATATAAGATGAGATTAAATGACCTTTGTTAATCCTAATATGTTTCAAATTGAGAATATGGTGACATTTTAATCTCTAAATGATTTTACGACTACTGTTACTCACAAAATGATTTCTGGTTTTAGTCAATGGATGGATTCCCAGGAAGTCATAGTGACTTTGAGAATGATGTACAAGGTGGGAACGGTGGTGGAAATGAGCAAAAAAATGGAATGTTGATAGGCGTAAAAGATATCGTCTTTATGCCAAATCAGTTTTCCAAAAATATGATCAACAACATATATATTAACCAACTCCCAGACTCAACAAGGAAGAGAAAGGTGATGAATGATAAGAGCTCCAGCAATGGAGACCATGGAGAAAAAAACCCTCAATTTTCATCATGCAGGAAATGTGGAAGGAGACACCCAGGAAAGTGTCTCAATGGGACAACGAAATTCTTTACGTGCGGGAAGGAAGGACATAAAGTGAAGAATTGCCGAAGAAAAATGAAGAGTATTATGGAAGAAGATAAAAATGGTTCCAAGAGTCCATTTACAGTCATTTGCCGTAAATGTAGGGGACCTGGACATTACCCTAGTGAATTCCCTATTCTATAGGATATTTTCTTGGTCAAAGAAGAAGCTATGTGGAAATAAATGGTTGGAGAAATGTTTAAAAACTATTAGCGCTCCTTGTTGATGGGTTTACTTTGGAATAATTTTCTCTTGTATTTGTAACCCTGCAGTTTTCCATGTGATAATGATATTTGAGGAAGAATTGTCTCTTCTCTTGTGGATATAGGTATAAATAACCATTTGGTTTTATATGATCATTGGGGTTTGAGAGAATTATAAGTTATTATAATTTTGGATGAAAATGCAAGGTATGATATAACATTTGTGGTTAAATTATGTTATTTTGAGGAATTTATCTCATTTTTGGTAATATTATAAAATATAGTTTTTGAAAAAGGACAACACATAGACCGTGTGACAACCCGTCGCGTCGGACAAAGATGTGGGAATCGAACCTACAACCAAAGTGCGATTGGGATTTATCGCCTACCACTAGACTATATGAAGTCCCTGTTTAGTGTGACTATTTTTTTTAGTTAAATGATTTTATTGATCAATAATATGTTGATTTGGGTTCTTATGTCTTATCAAATGAATACCCTTAGTATAGGAAAATGATTTGGTGATTAAGTGATAAATGTTATTTTGGAAGATGTTCACTTTGTTGGGAACACTATATGTCCAAGGAAAATAGAATACTATGGGATGTCATTAGAGGAGTAATGGTGGATTTTTATCTATGTTTTTATTGTGGATCTATATTGATTTGGGTTATTTATGGAAATGATTAACCTATAATAAAAATATGTGATTATGTTAATTACTTTTAAGTATGTGACTTTAAGAGTAGATGATGTCATTTGGATATACAATTTAACGTGGAAGACTAAATTATTATAAGTTTTGGGTTTCAATATTAGTTTGGACTATATTGAAGGATTTTAAGGAAAATTTATTATTGAATGGTATTTATTTAACTTTGGGGTATTGTTGGTTTAATTTTAGAAATTAAGATTAGTATTTTTTTTCTCTAATGGAATATACATTTGGGGGATCATCAGATCTTATACTAACCATTTTGGTTTTGATTAATCTCTAATGACAAGTTAAATATATAGTTTATCCTACATGGATCATGTATTTCTATAGAAGTTTATTCTAGCTCTTTTATTGTGACCAAGTCTTTTTGAATACTAATTGTTCAAAAAAAATAAGTTAGTGGTAAAAAGTTATTAAATAATGAAACTCTACTTAAAAAGTAAGTATATCTCTTTATGTTCTTAGTCAATATCATAAATTAATTCCTCGTCCTTATGTAAAGTAACTTAAAACAAAAAAAATGTTGTCCGTTTACTTTCCTACTAGGAGACTAATGGACGTTTGTCCCAACACAAGTTTTTGGTTTTCTTATTGTTAAATTTCTCCTGATCATGATTTCTATCCCTCTCCATCAGAACTTGACACTTAGTTTATCATTCATATCCATGTTTTCCTACATGGAATCTGAGTATGGGTTATCTTGGATGACCTTTATACCTCTATTTCTTTCTTTTAAAGTGATAGTTTTATTGACTCTTTTTCCGATTTGGGACTTTCCATTATATTTTCATGCACAATTTTAAAAATTGAGAGGATGCAATTTATTGAAGGAGGGGAGAATGTAACACCCCAAGCTTCCATGGTACGTTTCCCTTCGAATAATGCCATGGCGTGCATTGTACGCAACTTCGAGATTTTAACACACCACAACCAATCAAACTAGCTGTTATGAATAGTAATACCTACTTTGTTAGGACCAATAGGGGCCTATATACCCTGAGAGGGGGGGTGAATCAGGGTATGGATATTCTTTTTCAAAGTTCTTTCTGCCCCACTGGATCTTGACCACTTTGTTACAAAGGTCACTTTGTTTGCATTTGTGTGGTTACTGTGATCACTTGTCTCCTTTACCTGATGATGATGCTTTGAATGCAATGCAGGGAAGTAAGCAGGAAAACACAGAGATTTTTACTTGGTTCACCACTAAGGGCTATGTCCAAGGAGCATACGCCAACAAGTTTCCGGTTCGTACAAAATTCCACTAGACTTCACTAGCTGTGGATTACAATGTTCGGGCTAGATCAATTCTATGCCTAGGCTCACAGCCTATACAAGGTTTAGGGTCAGCTCACTGATTTCCCAAGGGTCACTCCCTATTTCTCTCTCTCTGGCTCACTGCCGGTGGAGAGGATCACCTTCTTCCTCTTCCTAAGCTCACTGCTCTAGAAGGGACCTTCTTCCTCTTTCTAAGCTCACTGCTCCAGAAGGGATTCACTCACAGTTTATAGACCTGTAGGTATCTTCATTTGCATGAAGTAATGCATCCTTAACTGTAGATAGATGCTCTGTTAAAGTCCAACTTTCATCCATTGATGAATATCACTTTTCATCTGACCACTGGGCAACTACTTTTGGAAAGTACCTTCGCAAAGCACCCTACTTCACGAAGCTCCCAATTTCATGAAGCTCAAACAAACCTTTGCGAAGCTCCTGCCTTTTCACGAAGCTCTCTCGCGAAGCTCTCTCACGAAGCTCAACTCGTTGCAAAGAAACTTCTCTCGCGAAGCTCACTAAGCCAGCGTGGAGCACACAACTTTCGCGGAGCTACAATAGCCGCCGCGAAGCTCCCCTTTCACGAAGCACACTGCCTTCGCGAACCACCTCTGCGAACCGAGAGAAATGGATTTTATCTGAAAATTCTCTTTGCTTCGCTCGAAGGGGTCGACCTCTATTTATAGGCGATTCCACTGACCCTCGTCCCTTCCACGCGAAGTCAACGCCATGTCATCTCAAATCTAAAAGCTCCAAAGATTCCGCCGGAATTCTGTCCAAATCGCGAAGCACCACGGCACTTTTCCGTTCGCGAAGCTTGACGTAGTCGTGAAGAATCACCGTCAACATACCTTCGTGACTTCGCCACGAAGCTCCCTCGCGAAGCCCAACATTCCTTCGCGCCTTCACCGCGAAGCTCCCTCGCAAAGCCCTTCACCGCCGCGATGCGCTTCAGCCTCTGCCGTTCGCGAAGCTTGTCGTAATCGCGAAGCATCACCGCCTCCATTCTTTTGTTCTTCGCAATTTCCAAACCATGGATCCTATCTTCGCGAAATTCATTCCTTTGCCATATTAAATTATGATCTTCATAGAAATCCTATTTTCGCGATGCCTACCAAACTCCAAATTTTGGACCCCAAAAATTTGGCAAACACTGGTAAAACAGCGCCACCTTGTATTGCTCTTTTGTACTGCCTCCAGATCGTCCTTTCCTTTGTCATAGTTCTTTGTCAACATGGAATGTCAACAACTTCTCGGGAACTCGACAATTCTCCATGGAAACCTGCTTTGTCAACAAACACAATCAACCCAAAAATACTGCAATGTTACCTTGAGGGATTTTTTCCCAACAATCTCCCCCTTTGGGTTTGTTGACAACTCTTCAAAACTCTGCTTAGAATGATTTGTTGCACTTTGATACCTCACTGAGTCTTCTTCCAACCGATACCACCATTCGCCTCTTGCAATTCTGATATCATTCAAGGATTCATTTAACACATACTCTAAGCCCACATGAGCAATGCTCGGTGTGAGAAACAAGAGTAGTATGAAAAGTTCATCAATGAATTACTTCATGTCAGACCCCAATTATCGATTCCACCCTGATACCAATTCCTAAATTGATACCAATTGTTGAACCACACTAATACCAATTGGTGAATTATTAAGTTGATACCAATTGTTGATAGTTGGACACCGTCTCACACCATTCCAACACCACTATTCTGCTTTTATCATGATCCTCAGCTATCGTGATTTCTATGCTTTGAACGACCACTTCTAGCATCATCAGATTTTAAAATACTCTCCCCCTTTCTCATTGCTCCCCCTTTCTGGCTGCTCCACCTGTTAGCTTCTCCCCGTATCAATTATGATTTATCAACTCTCCGCACTATCTCCCCCTTGAACAATCACTATTTTCTCCCCCTTTAACAAACACTTTTCTCCCCCTTTGTCAACGAACCCAAAGGTCATTCCTTTGCAGTCTGTAACAGAGTAGAGAACACATTAGAACAGTAGGGAAAATACATCATACCTCGGGGAGAGGGGGGTGAGGTCCCACATCCACACTATTTCAATTGCGGGGAATCGACTGAACTCCCAGAGCCAGTCGATGCCTTTCAAATGCTTCCTTGGGTAAGGCCTTTGTCAGGATGTCTGCAACCTGTAGTTCTGTAGGCACATACTCCAACTTCACGATCCCCTGCTCAACTTTCTCCTTGATAAAATGATAATTTATCTCAATGTGCTTTGTCCTTGAGTGATGGACGGGATTTTTGCTGAGATTTATAGCACTTTATTTGTCGCACTGTATTCCGATCGGAGAATTCACTTCAACTCTCATATCTTCAAGCTGCTGCTTCATCCACAATAACTGTGTGCAAGCTTGAGTGGCCGCAATATACTCAGCTTCTACGGTGCTCAATGAAATGCAATCTTTCTTCTTTCTTAGACAAGAAATACACAATCCACCAAGATAGAATGCACCACCTGACGTTGATTTTCTATCATCTGTTGAACCGGCCCAGTCTGCATCTGCATATCCCAATAACTCTGTCTGAGATTTGTTGTTATATATCAAGCTGAAGTCCACTGTGCCCTTGATATACTGAAGTATTATTTTCACTGCAAGCATGTGACTTTCCTTGGGATTACTTTGATATCTCCCTGCTTGGCATGTGGCGAAGACAATATCAGGCCTTGTCGCGGTCAAGTACAACAAGATTCCAATAATTTTCATGTACTCTGTGATATTAACTGCCATGCCATCCTCATTTTTTGATAATTTCATCCGGGTAGCAACTGGAGTCTTTATCTCCTTGGAATTTTCCATTCCAAATCTTCTCAGAACCTCCTTAGCATATTTTGATTGAGAGATGAATGTTCCATTCCTTCTCTGTGTCACACTGTGCTTCATCAGATCCGCCAAATTTTATGTCTTCTTCATAGACCAGCCTCATCATCCTTTTGATTACTCTTTATCTGGGAGTCTCCTTTGCACATCAGTCATTCTTTGTTTCGAATCATCGTGCCATATTCATTCATCTTGTCTTAATAGAACCATTTTGTCCTGATGACGTTTTTATCATCTAGCCTCGAAACAATCTCCCACATTTGGTTCTTCGCAATCTGATCAAGCGTTTTATTCATAGCATGAACCCAGCTTTCAACGTCAGCTGCATCAGCAAAGCATTTCAGCTCTACTTGAGGTAGGAAAGATGTCTGCTGCAGTGACTTCATTATGTTTTTTGAATAGGAGCTGCCTGATCACCAATGATATTTTGTCTATCAATTTCAGCTCAACTCTTTGTCTTCCTTGTAGTTACAAACTAGACACCTTCATGTTCATCATTGGTGTCTTCTTCTAAATCAGCATAAGCCACTTCTGCTCTCTCTGTGTTGCTTTCTTCCTCAACACTTCCATAAGGAATTTGTTCACTGACTCATTTTTCAGTGGCATCATTCCTTTCAACTACTTCTCACAGCTTCTTGGTATCCTGAAAACAGTCAGCTGATACCCTATTGTTAGAGAAAATAGATAAGCATGAAATACATTGTTACTGCTGCTTCTCCCTATGTTTATTTCTTCCCTCAATAGGAAACACCTGAGCTGAGTCATCCATTTATTGCATTGATATCTCTTGAATCTAATTCGGATTTAGAATGCTCCCCCTGTGTTACACAACACTTCTATCTGGTAGGCCCAACGGTAGAGACCCATAACAATTCTTCTCCATGTGCACCATTTATACTAATCTGGCACTCAGCATCGAGCCATTAACCAAATATCTAAGCCTACTGAGTTGGAACTCGGTGTAGGAAACAAGAGACAAAGTTAACAACACAATCATATTCTATTGTGCTCTGTTTCTCCCTTTCTTCTTCAGCTCTGGTACCTGATTTGAATAAATTGAAACTGTAGAGCATATCACATATCCACTTCGCATCCTTAGATGCCACTTCCCCTTGGATCGTATCTCCCTAGAACCCGAAACACATGAATCATCAGTTAATAGCATTTTTATACATAGGGAGAGGGGAATCATCTTCCAAAATCCTTAAGATGAGGATTGTGGTTGATCCTGATGGGTCAACCCTTTGATTATTTCTTGCAGAGTATCACGCTCTTTCCTTTCTTCTTCTAGTTGCTTAGCCAACTTCAACTGTTCTAGCAATATGACTAGGCATTCTTTACCCATATTCGGAGCCTTTCCCTGATATGTAGATTCGTCAGACTTAACCTTTTTTACCATTTGGGGTTTAAACCCACTAGTACACATTTCTTTCTTTGATGTTCCACCGAAATTCCATTTCCCTTGATTCCTTCTCTAGGTAGGAATCTCTCCACTTGCCATCTTCCCCTGCTTCTTCCACCATTGCAAGGATCTTGCTCTTTCATTCACTTCTCGCTGAGAAGCACGAAATGCAGATTTTTCAATGCATTATTTGTTCGTCATTCTCTTATAAGATGTATCATTCACCACACTCTTTTTCGCTGGTGGTGAGTCCTCTATTGAACGTCCATTCTTCTTACTCACAGCTGTAGCGTTTCCTCCCTTTTTCCTCCATATTTGTTCATGTTCATTCTTAGAGGGCGGTTGTGAGTGTGAATGAGGATGTGACTGATACACTTCTTGTTCAGCTCCATGTGATTCCCCTAAGTCTCTACACCTATTTTCCAATTTACCACTTTGTCTTCTAGTGTACGATTTCTCATTAGACGCCACTAGAGTGAGGAATCTCCTTTGACGTTCCTTTTCCTTCCCTACCTTCTTCTTGCTGCAATGTCTTGCCAAAATGCCCAAAATCAGAACATATGAAACATCTTCCATCAAAGACATACCTCATTTCGTCACTTCTCTGCTGAGATGTTGATGCAACTTGAGATCCTCTTTTGATATTGGGCTCCTGAGCTTCCTAACACATACTCATTGTGTGTCCCTTTCTTCCACAGAAATAGCATATGATGAATGTTTTCCTTGGAGAGACTCTCCTCTTTGATTTCTCCTGATGCTTCCTCTTCTTCTTGGATTTATTAGATTTTCTATTTTCACATCCTGAAATGTATTCCAGAGCCTCTGAACAGAAGCTTGATGTGTGTCCATGAATCCCACATAAATAACACATGTCACCAATACTTTTTGTAACTGTCCTCTTAGGCCTACCTCCAGCACCTATAGGATTTCTTTCACATATGGAACTGTTCGCAGCTCTCTTTCTATCATGAACGGAAGGGGATTCATCAAACCCAATACCAGTTTTTCACAAACTGTATGGTCTTTGTGCTGAGAAAATTTGTCCCTGCCTCTTTTCAGAAATAGCAAATTTTCTTTTCATTTCATCATCACCAGTCGAAGGATGATCAAATAGCAAGTGCAGTGCATCCTTCAACTTGGGCTTGTCTTTGGATTTTGACTTCTCTATTTCCTGCTTGTCTGATTCTAGCTCTTCTACAAACTTTTGAATCTTCATATCCCTTGATTCAAGTTGGACATCAAGTTCTTCCTTGAGAAGCTTCCCTCTACTCACCTCATCTTCCAGTTCATGCTTCAGCTTATCAACCATGTCATTTTTCTCCTTTACCTTCAATTTTTCTTGAGCGACAGAGTCAGAGCAACACGCATACTCTTGTTGTAGCCTTTGAATCTTCTGAATTTCTGCAGACAACTGTGCTGCTAGATCATTATTTCTGGCTTTAAGATTCTATGCTTCATCTGACTTTTGACTCTCTTCATAATCACCAGCCATTTGTTTTCCTTTCATTCTAGCCATCTTCTGCAGCTCTTCAGCATGTGAATCATCTTCTCTTTTAGGTCAGTAACTATATCAATAAGCCTTTGATTTAATCCTTTTAGCTTGTTAACCTCAATCTCCAATACCTTGATCCGGATATCTTTAGATTTTTCTTCTTCAGTGTTTCCAACGTCACTTGGAATATTAGGTTATTTGATTCTTTTGAATTGATCTTTCACTTTTCTATTCAAGCCATCGATCTCCCTTTTCTATTCTTCAATCTTAATCTTATACTCACTAACCGATTCTGAGTTCTCTCGTGTTGATAACTTGAGTTTCTCAATTTCTTCCATCAACTCAGACTTCTCTTCTTCCTGTTGTTGTATATAAAGTTTGGCATCGTGAACAACTTTGTTGGATTTCTTTTTTTTTTTTGCTCTCCAAACATCTATCTCCTCAAGAGCAGCCTCCAACTCAGCTCGCATATCTATTCTTCCTTCAATTTCTTCTTCTGTTTCAGCATCACTCTGATGCTCATGTACTTCACTCATTCCAACATCATGATTGAGTGAATCAATCCTTTCCCTGTCAGATTCATCCAGACCTTCCTTCAATAAACTATTTGATTCATTTAATTGAATCACACTTTTTCCATACATACTTCCACACTGAGAAGTACCACATGACTTCTGCTTCTTCTTGGATTTTTTTCCCTTTTCCATGGCTCACCGAGATAAGAGCAGACTATTTATTTAAACACACAGATCGACTACACCAAGTCGGAGCAAACAAATCTGATAAAAGCAACCTATACCTCTGATACCAATTGTTAGGACCAATAGGGGCCTATATACCCTAAGAGGGTGGGTGAATCAGGGTATGGATATTCTTTTTCAAAGTTCTTTTTGCCCCACTGGATCTTGACCACTTTGTTACAAAGGTCACTTTGTTTGCATTTGTGTGGTTACTGTGATCACTTGTCTCCTTTACCTGATGATGATGCTTTGAATGCAATGCAGGGAAGTGAGCAGGTAGACATAGAGATTTTTACTTGGTTCACCGCTAAGGGCTACGTCCAAGGAGCATACGCCGACAAGTTGCCGGTTCGTACCAAATTCCACTAGACTTCACTAGCTGTGGATTACAATGTTCGGGCTAGATCAATTCTATGCCTAGGATCACTGCCTATACAAGGTTTAGGGTCAGCTCACTGCTTTCCCAAGGGTCACTCCCTGTTTCTCTCTCTCTGGCTCACTTCCGGTGGAGAGGATCACCTTCTTCCTCTTCCTAAGCTCACTGCTCTAGAAGGGACCTTCTTCCTCTTCCTAAGCTCACTGCTCCAGAAGGGATTCACTCATAGTTAATAGACCTTTAGGTCTCTTCATTTGCATGAAGTAATGCATCCTTAACTATAGATAGATGCTCTGTTAAAGTCCAACTTTCATCCACTGATGAATATCACTTTGCCTCTGACCACTGGGCAACTACTTTTGGAAAGTACCTTCGCAAAGCACCCTACTTCGCGAAGATCCCAATTTCGCGAAGCTCAAACAAGCCTTCGCGAAGCTCCTGCCTTTTCGCGAAGCTCTCTCGCGAAGCTCTCTCATGAAGCTCAACTCGTTGCAAAGCAACTTCTCTCGCGAAGATCACGGAGCCAGTGCGGAGCACACAACTTTCTCGGAGCTACAATAGCCGCCGCGAAGCTCCCCTTTCGCGAAGCACACTACCTTTGCGAACCACCTCTACGAACCGAGAGCAATGGATTTTCTCTGAAAATTATCTATGCTTCCCTCGAAGGGGTCGGCCTCTATTTATAGGCGATTCCACCGACCCTCATCCCTTCCACGCGAAGTCAACGCCACGTCATCTCAAATCGCGAAGCTCCAAAGATTCCGCCGGAATTCTGTCCAAATCGCGAAGCACCACGGCACTTTTCCGTTCGCGAAGCTTGACGTAGTCGCGAAGAATCACCATCAACATACCTTCGCGACTTCGCCACGAAGCTCCCTCGCGAATCCCAACATTCATTCGCGCCTTCGCCACGAAGCTCCCTCGCAAAGCCCTTCACCGCCGCGATGCGCTTCAGCCTCTGCCGTTCACGAAGCTTGACATAATCGCGAAGCATCACCGCCTCCATTCTTCTGGTCTTCATGATTTCCAAACCATGCATCCTATCTTCACGAAATTCATGCCTTTTCCATATTAAATTATGATCTTCATGGAAATCCTATTTTCGCGATGCTCACCAAACTCCAAATTTTGGACCCCAAAAATTTGGCAAACACTGGGAAACGATGCCACCTTGTATTGCTCTTTTGTACCGCCTCCAGATCGTACTTTCCTTTGTCATAATTCTTTGTCAACATGGAATGTCAACAACTTCTCAGGAACTTGACAATTCTTCATGGAAACCTGCTTTGTCAATAAACACAATCAACCCAAAAATACTGCAATGTTACCTTGAGGGATTTTTGCCCAACATACTTTTTGAAATATTATAAATTCTATCTCTCAAAATGGAATTCATTTTTAGATTCGTAATATCTAAATTAGACTAGGGTGAAATTTTGGTACTTTTCAGATAACTTTCATATTTTGATGAATAGTGAAAATTACTATATTTTAATTAAAAACAACTTTTTTAATCAAAATAATTAATAGTGATAAATTATGAATTTGAGTGGTTTTAAATTATATTTATAATATATTTTTACCATTTAATAGAATGTGGGTCATTGAACATAATTTCACATTTAAACCAAACATAAACAAGTGCCAATCTTTTATTAGTAATTATCTCTTAAAAACACGCTTTTTGTTTTAACAACGGGAATTAATTTTAAATTAATTTCTGCCACTTCTGTGTTTTGAATTTGGAAAAATGGATTCCATATTTGAAATCAGGATGTTCAAATTTTGTAAATAGGTAACTTTTATTTTTAGACATTTTGGATAATTACTTCAGTAAATATTATATTTACCATGGTTAAAGGGTAAATCTGGTAAACAAGGGGTAAAAATAATATTATAATAATACTAAATTACCCTAAAACCTGTCTTAACCCTATTGGTTGATACATGGTCGACCATGATCATATTTGGGTCGATTTTGGGACCCCATGGATCCACTTGTAAGTGATAATGACACTTTATTTTAATTAAGTTAAAATAAATACAAAAATGACAAAAGCATATATCTTTTAGAAAAACAATTATTACATAGGGTTATATATGTTGGATTTTAGACTATACATATTAATTAGAAAGATAAAGATATTTCCTACATAATTATATTTTATTTATAATTTTTAGACATTAAATAAGTTATTTTATTTATGACACAATGGTGATGTAGTAATTACCATAATAGTGAAAAATTAGAATAATTGATATTATAAATACCCAAATAAATATAATTTGATACTTTTATTTAATTAAACTAATTTTCTAGGATACCGTGACATATTAGGATTTATTTAAATAACTTTTTTCTAAGTAATCATTCTGTTATGTGTTTCACAAAAATAAACTATTGAATAGTGTCAAAATTGATATAAAAGAGTTTTTAAAACAATTATTATATTATTAATTGATATTAAATTCTTAAAAATCTAAGGTTAAGAAAATAGACTTATATCATAATAGGTATATAATTAATGGACCACTTGGGAGTCTCTTTGATGTATATAGTAAGTTTATTAACTATATAATATAAAAATACAAAGTGACATGGTAAATGTCAAACTAATTAACTAAGAGTTAAAACTAAACGATAAGGTTAATATAGTGGCCCAAACCTATCTAAATTCTATTGGATGAATGGTTTGCGACCTATATCCACCTTAAACTTTGAATAATCAACTTTGGAGCCATTATAAACTGAATATGAATTTATTATAACATAATATTTCTAGCTTTTCCAAAGGTGCCCCTCACCCCTCTTATAAAAGGGCACTCCTCCTTCTCATTTCTTCACACCTTCAAAGCCTTTTGGTTCGACCAAACCCTGCCCAAATACTCTCTCAACTTCCCTTACTAAAACCTAGAGGCCTTATTTTGATCAAAAAGCCAACATAAGGAGCCCTTTTGATCAAATCAAAAGGAAGAACCCGAAGAAGAGGTAATGTTTTCCCCACCCCTTTTCGAGTTCCTTTCTTCTTCCACTTATTCTTTCTTTGTTATTACCATTATAAAATAATAAATCCAGTATCATATATATACTGTGATGTTATTATAAATATGGTACAACCATATTCATTATTCTATCCATCCTTTGAATAACATGTCACCATACGTGCGTACGTACGGCTTACCGTCTCCACGTCGTGGTGTAATTGTTATTCAATATATTATTATTTGGATGGGTATAATAATGATATGTAACTCATGTAAATAATAAATATAACATGATAATGATTCTGTATATATGATATACCATCCAATTATATATTATTTTAATATCAAAAGAATGATATTGTCGCTCGTGCGTACGTACGGACTACCGTCTCCACGAACGCGATAAGATTCATTCTCCATCATATCCATTAAAATATAATTATAATTTGATGATTTAAAAATATTATCTAAGGACTTGATATAATTTTGGATATGAATAATATACATTCCATTAATAACTAATATGGCTCACATAACAAAGAATATAAAGTAAAATGAACCCGTTAACACCCGAAATGACGATAATTCTAAGATATTATTAACAAATCAATGTTAAAAGATCATATATGATATCATATTAAAGTAAATTATTCTTGTATAATTCAATAACAATTATTTCACCATTATAAATTAGGTAGACCTACTGTCGACCAAGGAAAAGGTACAAAGTAAGGGGTTTCTAATCTCACTTTTAATTTCATGAGATTTCCATTATTCACCACTTATTTATTGTTGTGGTGTGTGTATTGCCCATGATTGTATTCATTGTGTAATATACTCTAATTTATAGATATTTACATCATCATTGTATGATCCTTCTTTCAGGGGTGTATGTTTCGTAAGTTGCCAAATTGATAAGGGAATTTGATATTTCAATTTCCACTCATTCGGATTTACGCATACTTCATTGATTATTTTACTCCAAGATTATGTGTGGAATTACTATTAATTTTCTTATGTCATATTTTCCACTCCCCCTTCTATGGATATACTTTTGATACACATAATCACTCCATTGATAAATTCTCAAGTGATCGGTATGAACTTGATAAGAGTAATTTTAACTCAATCTCCATTTGTTGAGTTAAATATCCAATTCATTGGTGTTGTTTTTACAAGAATATGTGTGAATGTCATCTGATTGATTTACACTAAATATCCAATCATATTGAGTGTATTTATATTTTTCACACATAATTATGTCGTTTATTTATCCTTAACCTAAGGATATGGTCTTTATAAGAGAATTCATCTCAGTTTAAATTACATTGAGACTTCTTTGTTGTTATACACCAAATCACTTTTATATGGTGTATATATTGTACTTTGACATAGTATATCATGAATCCCTTTATTCTCATGATATTACAAAGTTTTTATTACCTCAATTATTTGTATTCAAGTGTCTCTCTTTTGGTTATAATCTCTAACAAAAATACCATTTTTAAATGTTTTAAAGACTTATTCATATAAATCTTGCTCATTAATGTCCATGTTTTAAAAATGGTTTTAAGGATTTATTTATATGAACATTAAAGTTTTAAAATTAAAAATCCTTTTAAAAAGTTTCAAAGTGGTATGGGAAACTTTGATTCAAAAATCTATTTTTAAATGGATTCTTGACAAATAGTGTGACTTTTAAATGATTTCAAGAAAAAGAGGGATATTTCTCTCAAATAGTTTTGATGATTATTTTCATCTATGTCAACATCCTTCATTATTCTTGATTGAGGTTAATGTGATACAATAAAATCTTCCATATTGTATCGAATGAGTTATGTTTTACTATGGATGTGCTATTTTTATACCATTCATGGTTTGTGGTAAAAGTATTGACATTTCGTATGCTAGTTTTAATACAAATGTTTTTGTAATGTTTAAACCTGTTCATATGAGGAATGAATTGGACTTAAAAGTGACGGGTGGAGCCCCCTATAGCTCCTCGATGCATCGGTAGGTCTCATGAGACAAACTAGTGTCTTGGCACAAGGCCTTGGCAAAATCTTATTTGTATTCTTGGCACGAGGCCTTGGCTATGTGGTTATGATCGTCTGGCATTATGCATTCCATCATTATGAAAGTGGTTATTGATATTTCATGGGATTGTTCGACTAGTATAATATCCATGTGAGTAAGTAAATGGAATTATTTTATTTTATCTTTTCCATTTTATGCTGAAGTTCAAGTTTAAATTGCTATTGTTTTAGTTATAAACTGCCTTAAGTGTTTATGCTTATCTATGAAAGCTTCTGCTATAATGTTATCCTTACTAAGCATCTGAGCTCACCCCTTTCAATGTTTTATTTTTCCCAGGATTATGAAGAAGTAAGAATGACCTGCAGGGATAGTATGAGGGGATATGAAGACAAGATGTTTTTTTATGATGTAATGTAAAACTTTATGGATGTATCTAGTTATTCCAAGGCTACTAAACCAATCGGTCTTTCGAGACTTGATCTTTCTTGTGATCATGCCAATGTTATGTAATAATGCACCGACTCTGGGTAACTGGGGTCGGGGTGTTACATTATATATATTAAATAATAATTATAAATTAATGATAATATATATATACATATATTTCATTTCTTTCAATGCGACATGAAAAACAAAAATAGTGTTCATGCGTATGTACGGACTACCGACTCCATGAACGATGTATTCCATTTCATATTTATATATTTTATATATTATTATAAATAGTTATATACTTAATATATATGATATTTAAATGATTTTTTACATTCTTAGAATTTCTTAATCATGAACTAAGTAATAGGATTAATAATTACAAGTAAAAACATATACGAAAAACAAAGCGATTATTACCTGAAACGTAACTTTAACATGAAATTTTTAATAAACAGATAAAAGGACATAATAAAATAAAATATGGTATTATATGATTGAATATGATTATTTAATAGATTTATAATCAATTTATATTTATTATACAGGAGTATTGAATGATTACGATGATAGTCAAGACGTAAGGTAAGGTTTTTCTCGTCTCACTTTTATTTCTGTGAGATATATGCTATATTTACAAATTATTATTATTTTGTGGTGTATATAATGCCATGTGATATGTAATATCATGAATTTAATTTATTTAATGATATTAAATTTTCAATTTATATTATTTTTTTATGAATCTCATGATTCAAAAGTTACTCAAGTAGTAAGGTGATTTCTAGTCTCACTTTTATTTCTATGAGACTTATGCCTTATTCACCACATGTTTATTTTGTGTATGTATTACATTATTATTATATTTAAATTTATTTTTATTTACATATAAATTTTATAATATCTCTTTCATTGGATTTATATTTCAAAAGTTACCAAATCAGTAAAGTAATTTTGTCTCTATTTTCCTTCTTTAAGACACATGTTTTGTTATGAACCTATATTCTTTTAAGAGGTGTATATACTTACCTTTGACATGTTGTATCATGAATATTTTAATTATGTTATAATATTCATCAAATGTTATTATTTAATGGTTATTTTGATTCAAAGTTACCAAAGTGGTAAGAGTTTATTGCTACAATCTCATCGTTTATCAGGATCGTTTATGATTATGCTTTCATTGATAAAATATTATGATACATATCTCAATAATTCTCATAGATTTTATTATACATAGGTTATTCATAGTATATTCAAGTTATTGTAACCTTTTACACTCTTTTTTAATTAAAATAATTAATATAATTTTTTATGAAAATATCACTTTATTTCTCTCTTCAGTCAGAAATCTATTTTATTCAAAAAAATATTAAAATGTTTTAAAAAATGTTTTTAAATTATATTTTAAAATTATTTTTAAGAAAAATTATTTTAAAAATATTTTTTAAGGAAAATGATTTTAAATTTTTTTTATGTTTTTAAAAGTTTTTTAAATGGTTTTAAATTATTCCTTTATAGGTTTTCAAATAAAAAGTTCCTCAAAAAAATGTGTTTAAAAAATGTTTTAAATAATTTTCAAAGCTTTCTTTAAATTTTTTCAAAAGGTTATTTTCAAAGAAAATGATTTCAATGATTTCTAATATTCTTTTATAAGTTTTAAAATCTATTTTCAAATTAAAAGTTTTTTAAAATGTTTTATGTTCTAAAAAATATTTTTCAAAGTGAAAAGGATATTTTCCTCAAGAAATTTTTTAAATGATTTTTTAAATGATTAATTCATGTGTTTTCATAGTGGTTTTCAAAGAAAAGTATTTTGAAAATGTTTTATGTTTTAAAATTTTATTTTCAAAGAAAGGTTATTTCATTTAATAAATTCTTCAAGTAATCTTTCAAAATCCTTCTCCATCTAAGATGATATCCTTTGATATAGTTTATTATTTACTAGGGTCGTGATCCAAGGACATCATTCTAATTTTTTATTTGAATGGTTTATGATTAAGATGGAATGTTGTTTATGAAACCTGTATCTCTTCCACGTCTTATATCCTGATAAAATGTTTATGAAACCCACTTACTTTCATGGGTAAATCTATGATTATGAAACTTATATATTTTACATGGGTTATGATGTGATAAAATTTTTATGATATCCATTTATTTTCATAGGTTATGATATGATATTTATGAAACCCATATTTTTGTATGGGTCATGATATGATGAATGTTTTATTATCTTATGGAACACATATGTATGATTTCATTATGTGATGAGTGGGACCTATATCCCCCTATAATTTATTGGGTTAATATTTGTATCTCATTAGATAGACATG
The DNA here is from genome assembly GCA_963277665.1 of Viscum album. Classification (NCBI taxonomy): domain Eukaryota; kingdom Viridiplantae; phylum Streptophyta; class Magnoliopsida; order Santalales; family Viscaceae; genus Viscum; species Viscum album. Next base: position 530,967,699 of record OY728150.1, read on the forward strand.
TATAGAACTAAGAGTGAACTCGTTTTAGAAAAGGACTATGTTTACTAAGTTGGTCTTGGGCATAAACCTTGGCTACTAAGATGGTCTTGGGAGTGAACCTTGACTACTAATATGGTTTTGAGAGTTAATATTGACTACTAATATTGTATTGGGTGTGAACCTTGACTGTTTAGATGGTCTTGGGAGTGAACCTTTACTACTAAGATGGTTTGGTTAGTGAACTCATTCCACTATAAGGAAAGGGATACGATTGGGGAAAGTGGTGTATCTTTCCTTATAGGTGCATACCCCATGAAGAACCCTGATAAGTTTTGGTAGTGATCATTGACTTATAGGGAATTATTTTATATGTTTATGTATCTTCCAAAATTCCATTTATTATTCCTATGTTATGCTTTCATGGATTATGCTCTTGATTACCTTATGATTCATGACTTAGGAACTACTAATATTTATTCCATGACTCTTGATTATAATCTTTGATATACAAGGTATGATATTTTAATGTTATGATCATGTTCTCATACCCTTATGATCATGATTATGGTTACATTTCTCCATTGTTTACCCTTACTAAGCATCTGAGTTCACCCTTTCTTATGTTTCCATTCCTCGGGTTATAAAGAAAGGTTTTGAGGAGTACTAAAGGGGGGATCTTTTTGGGAAACATTGAATATATTTCACTAAGTAATAATATTATGTTCCATGTTTCTAAAGACACTAAAATATTATTGTCCTTTAGAATTTACTTTTTAAATATGCTGAATAATCATCTAAAATGTTGAAATATACATTTATGTTGATCATGGGTCATTGTTTCTAATGAAAAGTGTGGTTCCTGACAGTTGATTGTGGGGGTGAATTTATGTGAAATCATTCATGTTGGGTTCACTATTTCTAAACACCTTTCAACAGGTTTGTTCATGGATTCGTAAACACACAATGGTTATGTATCCTTTAAACAATGGTGATTAATAACTCACATTGGATGAGGAGATGGGTGTTCAGGCTCATCACACCCTTATAGGGGGGATTTTTTCCTACTCTCGAACTCTCTTATATATTTAAGATATGTTCTTTCATACTTCATTAATTCCCAAGTATGACACGGGTCACTCTTTAATAAAAAATCAATTATTAGCATGTATAGAAATTAGAATCATTTGTATGTATCTTAAGTTCTTAATAAATGGATATATCCATATATATCAGAGGTTATCCATCAATGGTATCCTCTTATGTACTAATTGGATATTCTTTGGTCATTATTGTAACGATACTGGTTTTTTAGCCACACAGTAGGGTGCTCTGGAGTGTATCATCATCTAGGGATATGGGAGTTGTTTGGATATCAAGATCAGACTCATGAGATGGGATTCCTATGTATCCTCATGAAAGGAATCAGAATCCACATAGTTTAGATCAAATTAATCAGGAACGTCATACCTTTTAAGGTCATGTGATAAATACCAGGCTATTCAATTTAACGTCATGCGGTGAGGATATCCAGGAGGAAGGTGCCTAATCAAAGTTTGGTGTGGGAATTATGTCGAAGTAGCCCAGATAACCTGGAAGGTATTCGAATTTCTAGGTTTTATAAGACCCTATGATGAATGTGGACTAGACATAATATGTTTGATTTTGGGTGTTGGGTTTGAACCTCGGGGAGGCTACCTACGTACCCCATCTGAATGGGAATCAAATCCCACATAGTTCACTTATGAGGGCTCATATCTATGGATACCCTCTAAAATTTCATCTCACAAAGGATTATGTCCCTTTGATAGGGTTAAGTTGGGGTTTACTCCTAAGGATGATGCTCGTTGATGGGTATAGTGATGTGATTGGGGATTACTCTTCAAAAGGATGCCTAGAGTTTTGGAGGTTATGATTCTAGGTTACCCCTGAAAAGGATGCCCATTGGTTTATTTGGGGATTACACTTGTAATTATTCCCATAGATGATATGTTAGGGATTATACCAAGTAGGAGGCCCATAGATAAGTAGGAATGGGGCTTACTCCTAAGAAGGATGCCCAAATATTTTTGGGATCACATGGATGTCATGGACACCATCTACCTCTAAGACCACGTGATCCATGCTTGGTGTGAGAAATAAGAGGAAAAGGAAGATCCAAGAAACCAAAAAATTCTCTTTAACCTAATGATGAATACATAGCCTTGAAATCCTATTCCTATAGAGGAACTCTAAAGGAAGGTAAGTGGGAGATCTAAAAGAAGATTCTATGGAAAAACATGCATCTGACTGTGTGGATGTCATGATCATGGTTGAACCCTAAGCCCACATAAGTCATGATGAGTCATGCTTGAATTTGATAAATAAGAGGAAGTAGGAGATCTAGAAAACCACACACTTCTCCTCTTCCACTGGTAAAATAGGAAGGGGCGGTGGGAGAAGAAAAATGGGCTTGGATGTGCCCATTCCATCTCAAGTTGTGTATCTAGGATAGTCAAATATGACTACCCATATTGACACATCCCTCGGGGATAGAAGAGGAGAAAGTGTGCAACCTCCTGTAAGAATGTCTATGGGCTTACTCCAGGGGGGGGCTCCCTAAAATTGGTTCCATATTAGGAGAGGAGGATTTCATTCCTTGTCAAAAGGAAATGCAAAAGTTACTCTCCCCCTCCCCGCTTGGAACTGAAGGATTTGAGTCTTATAGACAACTAGGGAAGAACATGGTTCTAACCCTAGTACCCAAGACTGGGAACTCCACGAAACCATCCCTAGGGTCAGGGTCCTCATGACCATAGGAATTCACTTCCACATACACCCCAAGGACCCTAACCATCAGGTTGGACAAGTGCGGGAAACCTATGACCAAAGGAATTCATATCCAAATGGAATTATAAATAAAACGCTAATTTGTGATATTTTTTTCATTATGAATGTTTTAAAAAATTTCTAATTTATTTACTGATGCTTCTAAAAAACATCAATAAATGATGTGTGTCTAATTTAGCGACGTTTATAAAAGTTTCTAATTTAGTGAGGTTTTTAAATGTTTCCAATTAATGACATTTATAAGCATCACTAAAATAAAGATGTTTGTAAACATCTCTAATTAGAGACACCTCATTTATTGATGTTTCTAAATAAAGTAGATAAATAAATATTGATAAATTAGTGATGCTTATAAACATCCCTATTTAGTGACAACTCATTTACTGACATTTTTTAGAAATGTCAGTAAATAAACGTTGCTAAAATAGCGATGTTTACGAACAATTTTTGGAAACTTTGGTAAATGATACATTATTTATCAATGTTTGTAAAAAGTGTCAAAAATTTTTTAAAAAAATATAATTTTTTGTTTGAAATTTATATTTTTTGAAAATAAAAAAAATTATTACTTCCACTACCTGTTACTCAAGCCCGCCCCATACAGTACCTTTCTAGTACATCATGATCATCCCCACAATGTACCTCACACTATGCCCATACCACACACTTAGAACCATCTCGTACAGTACCCCTCTAGTGCATCACACTCATCCCTGCTCTGTACCACACACTTTTCCCCATACCTCACACCCAACACCGCCCACCTCACCCTCACACCTGTAGGCTCACCCCCCCCCCCCCCTTTAGTGCCTCAACCTACACACACCTATAGGTCGTCCCCTTGACCCTCCACAACCCTCTTCACCCTATCCAGTGCCTTAGCCTACCCCCTGCCTCTAGTACAAGCCCACTAAGTGCATCCGACATGCCTGCTTTTCCACTGGCTCCCCCCTTCACACCACTACCAGCAGCCCCACATGCAGTAAAATCATCACTGGAAGGATTGGAACCCGCAACCTTCAAGGTATGGACAAAGTGCCTGCCTAACTCATCTATGAGTATTTTTATTAAAAAGTGTATAATATTATATTATATTTTTATATATAATTAAATTAAACTATTTAAAAAATTAATATGTTATATATGCATAATTTTATATATTAATATACATAAATTAATATATATATATATATATATATATATTATTTTATGTTTATATATATATATATATAAGTTTATATTATATATATATATATGTATGTATGTTTTCATTTTACATATATGTTTATATTTTATATTATATATGTGTGTGTGTGTGTGTTTATATATCTATAAGTTTATATTTTATATATATCATATGTTTATATTAATATATATATATATATATATGTGTGTGTGTTTATATTATATTATATTATATATATGTGTGTGTGTGTGTGTGTGTTTATATTTTACATATATGTTTATATTTTATATTATATACATATATATGATTATATTATGTATGTGTGTGTGTGTGTTTATATATCTATATGTTTATATTTTATATATATTATATATTTATATTATATATATATATATCATATTTTTATATTAATATATATATATATATATAATATAAACATATAGATATATAAACACACACACACACACACATATATATGTATATCTTTTAAACTATTTAAAAAATTAATATTATATATATAATTTTATATATTAATATATATATACATATATGTTTATATTTTATATTTTATGTTTATATATATACATATATATATATATATATATATTTATATTATATATATATTTATATTATATATATATATATATATTTAAATTTTACATATATATTTATATTTTATATTATATATTTATATGATTATATTATATATATATATATATATATTTGTGTGTGTGTGTGTGTTTATATATCTATATGTTTATATATTATATTTTATATATATATATATATTTTATATTATATATATATTTATTTATTTATTTATATATATAATTTTATATTATATTTTATATATACATATATATATTTCTATTTTACATATATGTTTATATTTTATATGATATATATATGCTTATATTGTATGTGTATTTGTTTATGTGTGTGTGTGTGTGTTTATATGTGTTTATGTGTGTTTTATTATGTATAAATATATATGTGTATGTATACATATATATAATTATAAATATATATATATATATATAATTTTACATATTTTAAAACATTGGTAAAAATGTCACTAAAATAGCCATGATTTCTTAAAATCAATACTAATTTTAAAACATATGTGTGTTTTTATATATAAATATATGTGTGTGTGTATTTAAATATTTATATATGTGTGTGTCTGTTTTTATATATGTGTATGTGCTTATATATATATATATATATATATTAATATATATATATATATATTTCAATATATATTTATATCAATGTGGGGAGATGAGATATATATATATATAGTGACGTTTCCTGAAAAACATCGCTAATTAGCGACTTTTCTTGAAAAATGTCATTAAATTGAGGACATTTCCTGAAAAACATCGCTAAATTACCAATGTTTCCTTAAAAACATCACTTAATTAGTGATGTTACCTTAAAAATATTGCTAAATTAGTGACGTTTCCTTAAAAACATCTCTAATTTAGTGATCATTCTTGAAAACCTAACTAATTTAGTGATTTTTCTTGAACCCACCACTAATTTAGTGATTTTTTCTGAAAAACTCACTAATTTAACGACACTTTCTTAAAAATGTCGCTAATTTAGCGACGGTTCGTGAAAATGTTTCTAAGATAGAAATTTTTGTAGGAAACATCGCTAATTTATCTATGTTTTGGAGGAAATATCCCTTGAAACATTGATAAATTATAGTTTTTTTAGTAGTTTGGGAGACATAGTAGTGTTCCCCTCTCCATAGTTATTTAATTTCGGAGGAATCGGTGGAAGTTACAATTTGGTCCCTTTCAAAAAAGGGAACAAAATAAAGAGAGGACCTTCCATTGGTGGCTTGGAAGAGGGCCTAAAGGGAGGCTCGCGTAAATCCTAGATTAGAGGGAAAAGGTTCTTCAGGAAGGGCCTGGGAGGAACTAGAAGTGTTGCGCGAAGGGGGGAGTAGGCCCGTGTGAGCTGGATATGCCTTGGGTAATGGACCACTTGGGAAACAACACTTGGGTGCGTCTAGAGCCTTGGAAACATGTGTCTCCCCAAGTGTCCCTGGATGGTTCTTGCATTGGTCCTCAATAATAGAAGGGGCCTCATGCTGGTGGTTGTTCACTAGGGTAGAATGGGTCCTCATGCAGGTGTCTTTGTGTTTCAAATAATAAATAGACTTTGATCTCACTTATCTCCCTTAATTCTATCTTCTCTCAGGTTTCAAAGAGAAACCTAAGGAGTTTTTTGGAGACCTCGGTGAAGGGGCTACATGACCAAATCTTGGTGGATTCTTTTGATCTTCTAGTTATGCAAATGATAAGCTTTAGGGACCTACTTCTAGGAAAATAGGGAACCCTATTCGAAGGAGGTTTCTCGCAAAGGTCCCTATCATAGGTTCTCAGTGCAAGTGTCCCACACAGGGGGGTTACGTGGGCCTTCTGGTGCATAGGGATGTGTGTACGATATGATTTGAGGAAGTCCCTTTGATTCTTCTTGGGTTTATTTACCACTTTAACAAGATTAAGGTGATCTTTATAATATTTTCATCCCCATTGAAAAAAAGTGTCAACAAATCCCCCCTCCTTAGGATTGGGTCTGATTGAAGTAAGAGGATCAATTCCTGAGGTAAAATAGGAAAAATATTATAAAGGGAGTTTGGTCAACCACATAGGTAATCCACGCAGGTTGGCAGTGTAGGCCCAATGCACAGGCCAATGGTGCATCTCTCTGGCACAATTCTGGTGCATAGGTCTGCAGCGTCTATAAATATTGTTGGCCCCTTTTTTGTTTTTCTCAAATTCTGGATTGGTGGTTTTTTATCTCATCGTGTAGGTCCTCTACTCATTTGTGTCATGCTTTTCTTTTCGTGATATTCTCCCAAATAACTTCCTATAGTACAACCACATGGGTGATAGTACTGTGCAAAGTTACCTTGTCAATGAGTCTAGACGGGGCATCTGGTCAAGTGTCTTGTGTGAGAGGCTTAGTCGAGAGGGCTATGTGAAGAACCTAGTCAAAGGACATACACAAGTTATTTCCTTTTCCAAAATTTGGAATTATTTCAAGTCAAAATATTAAATTTTCTAATTCTATATTTTAACTTAATGGGAGAACTTGGTGCTTTATTGTAGGTTTTCAATGGCCTCTTTTATGACTTCCACTGAGAAAGATACTACACATTCTTCTAAGATGATCAAAGATATTGGGCCATATTACTATGATATGTTTGAGCCTACTCTTCCAGATATAGTTAAGTATGTAGAACTGTATCAACACAAGTACCCATGAAGTTATTATCAATTATTGTATAATCATGAAATTTTGAGGGATGACTTTATCCCAATAGCTTGAAGTTACTTCTTGAAGTCCTGGTTTGTGAAGAACACCAATTTACCTCCTTCCAAAATTTCCTCCAAGTGTTCTTATATCAGTCAAGGGACAGTCAACATTGGATACATCATGCACCATAGCAATTTTACCCCATACCTGAAGCTGTATATCTAAGAATTGAAGCCTCATTATTATGAATAAACCTTCCCCGCTTCACAAATAGATCAAACACAAGGTTGGAAGGGAGACTGTGATTTTTGTTCTGGAGGGGGTATCAGACCCAAGTGGATGTGGGCATACTAGGTGCGCCATACTTTTACATAATTTCAAATTTGAGCTACAAGATGTCCATATTTATGAGGTCGTTTAGGTTGGAAAAACTTATGTTTACAATAACCTGGAGACCATCCCTAAAATTTTGATCTGATGGAGTACTAAAAAAAAATATTTCCACCTAACACTTAGTGAGGTTGGCATTTTCCTTTGGGATGTATATAAAATTTTTGGATCCCCCATTCTTAGGGAGATGTATGATGAGTTCATCCCACTAAAGACAATGTGGGGTGATGTTGAAAGGACACATCTCTTGGCCCATGAGCTTTTTAAGGTGGAGAATAAATTTCAAAACAAAGATCATCACCCCAAGGGTGACATCCATGATGGATCATGGAAGAATTTTTTTTCTAGAGCCAGCAGGAGAAGGTATCACTTATAGGCACCCTACAGGATGTCCTGCTGTACAGAATTGGGGTGATCTTGGTACATTCTGGTCTATACTAGAGAAGGGTCAATATACCCATTAGGGTTATAAGTTCAACCCCAAGGATGATGCAAATAATCATCTAGAGGGCTTCCTCACTATGTGTCTAATCATTTACCAACTTCGGGTCTGTGAATCCAATAGTGGTGTAAGGCTAGGGACTTTTTTAATAGTGGAAAAACTAGATGAGGGGTGATACATAGGGTTGTATTTTCCTATCCTATCAAGAATTTACTATTTTTTTCTACATACATACAATGGGAAGGCCCCATTTTTAATTTCAGGTCTGTTTCAAGTGTTGTGGGGAGGATAATATCACGCTTCAGTTCATATGTAGTGATGAGTCCATTTAAAGTCCCCAAAAGTCAATTCCACCCGTTTGTTTAGGTTTTCCTTAAAATTGAACCCCTGAACCTGAAGTATGACAATGTTCTAAGGATGTTAAATGTATCGATATAATTCAACTTCTTTCCACATGGAAACCTGTCGACGGGGAAATTTATTGATGGCGGCAAGGAAAATAACTACGAACTGAGGTTATACATGATAGCATTCAAGGATATCATACTAGATAATCACATTAATATTGAGGTCATATGTGAGTCTTATGCTCTATATCAATTTTCTCTCCAGTTTAAATGTCTTTAATAGTAAAGTATATTTCCCCCTACACATGTTAGGATTGAGAAGAATCTGATGGTATCCAAAAATTTCTGTATCCTGATAGTCATGGAGTATCTAGAATGTCAATTATGTTTCATTCATCATATGCATTAATTGGGTTGGTGGTTGGATATGCCAAGGCATGGATCTCTTCATACCCTCAGGGAGTATAGACAAAAGGTGTTTATTGGGTTAAGTCCATCACAACTTTTGGTCATGGTATGCATAGTAAAAAGGCTTGAGTTGAAGAAAATGATGTTGAGGCTCTAGATCCTTCAAAGTGATCTCAGGTGAAGACCACTGAGATGGTATGGTTAAAGGACTACACCTCCTACCCCAAGGTAGTCCATTCGTCACCTTCAGGAGGAGATTGGTGCTCCATCCACCTGTTCTCCTGTGAAATAAAAGAGGCCTAAAGATGATTCTAAGTCGAAAGGTGATGTACATGGATGTTACTGACATTTTTTCCCTATTTTCATTTAGTGTTAATTAATTTGATAACCGCTTCTTGTGTTCTTAGGTTCTTTTTGTAGTATTTTAAATATTTTAGTTGTATTTATAGTTTTTAGTAAGTATTATATTAACATTAGTTATTTATTTTCATTTTTTAGAATCTTATTTTTACTTTATTAACGTTTTATATTTTAGTTTAATATTATCTATTATTAATATTAATATTTTATAATAATTCTACTTATTATTAGTATTACTATTATTCTTATTACTATTATTATTATTAAACTTAATTATTTAATTAGTTTTTTTTATCTATTTTGAATTTTGAATCTTTTTTCCCCCTTACTTCCCTCATCCCCCGCCCCGCCCCTATCTCCCGGCCTTCCCTCTTCACCCCGTCCGCCACCCTGCCCAGCTCTCTCACCACCCGCCCGGCGCCACCCTGCCGCGCTCCCTGTCGCTGGCCATCGGATCCTGCCGCTCGTCTCTCGCCGCCGCATCGCCAACTGCATCCCTCCTCTTCCCTTATTTTCACAGGGTATTGCCACTATTCGTTCGCCTTCGATCACTGCCATCTACACCGATTTGTTAGCAGCAGTTCCTGGTCACCGTACCACTTCGACGGCTCCAAGAGTTTCTCATCGTTGGGCGGGCTCCAGTCGTCTTGGTGGTATGTCTTCTCCTCTTCACACATCGATCTTGTTGTCTTCACACTGAACAAGCGCACCGGCCGCCGACTGTCCGAGCACCCACCACGGTCGCCGCAGCGGACCAGCATCCACTCCATCGCCAACGTCTTTTGTTCCGGTGGTCGCAAAGTTGGTGCGTGACATCATCACGTGCCGAGGGTTTCTACGCGCGGCAGAAATAGAGACAGACACGATCATTTCATTGGTAACGCAGTGTTAATCCACATGACATATCATTTTATTGCGTTTATTATTTCAGTGTGATGTCGGGGTAATTTTATTAGTGTCGGGATGTTGGTTGATTAATTAAAACTATTGCGCATGCCATTCAAGTATTATTTGATGATTAATTGTCAATTAAATTTATTTTAATTGAATATTTATCTGTTTAAATTATTTTTGCACTGAATTAATTGCTAAAATTAAAACTGGCCATTTTAATTATAAGTCGACGCGGCGGTCCGAGAAGGTAAACCGCGTTGACTGATGGTAGGTGCAAATTAGTGACACAACTTTGTGAGAAACGGGTTGTGTCATTTCGCCGTGTAGTTCGGGGCTTGAACGAGTTTTCTAATTTATTTATGACACCAGAGAACGGGACTTTAAATAAAATTGGGAAATTAAAATTGAGCATCTAAAAAATGGTTATATTTTCGGAACTGGCGATAATTAAACAGAATAAATAATTAATCATCCTAAAGAATACCTTGCACGGCTGCATGATAATTTAATTATGACACCAGCATCCCCGACACATTTTGCTGACTTAGATTCCATCATCATATTCATTTGCAATTTTCTTTTTACCTTTAGTCTTCTCCGTTTTAGTTTAATTAAAAAGAAAAAAAAAACTCACAAATAGGCATTCCTTCAATCCCTTGTCCTTGTTCGTCTAAACACCGTCCAACGAAATATTTTTAGTGAACTAGATTTCGTGCTCTCTGTGGTTTGACCCTGCTCGCCACTTTTACAGTAGCTAGTCGGTTATAAAAATTCGCAAATTTGCACGCGTTGCGACGCACGTGCCAAATTTCTGGCGCCGTTGCCGGGGAGCACGCGCACGTCTAGCATTAAGAAAATTTCAAGTAGACCTTGCTTTAGGCATTGTTCGCCTAAATGGTGAACACCCGTACTTCTGATCCGTCAAATAATGACACACCCCTTGATCCACAACTTGAACATCAAAGAAAGGGAAAAGAACAAGTCGGTACCTCAGCTGCAAATGAAATGCATCCACCTGCGGAAAGCGTTGAAACCCATATTCCGACACTTCCTAGTGGACAAGTCCATCCAATTTTCCAAAACCGTCTCGATAATCAACGACCTCGAACTACTATGAGATAGGAGTTGCGACCCAACACAGTCGGAATGAGCTCAAGTATAACACGACCCAGAATTCAAGCAACGCACTTTGAATTGAAGCCGTCCACGATCAACCTACTCCAACAACATGCACAGTTTCATGGATTGAGCAGTGAAGACCCTTATATGCATGTGAACAGATTTCTTGAAGTCTGTGACACATTTAAATATAACGGAGTAACGGATGATGCGTTGATCCTACGACTGTTTCCATTTTCGTTGCAAGGGAAAGCAAAGGACTGGTTGGAGAGTCTCGACCCCGAAACAGTTTTCACATGGGAAGTGTTGAGAAGAAAATTCCTTGATCGATATTACACAACAGCTCAATCTTTGAAAAACAAGAGAGACCTCGACTCCTTTTGTCAAAGTGAATACGAATCGTTAGGAGAAGCTTGGGAAAGATTCAAGTCCATGTTAAGACGTTGTCCCCATCATGGGATGAAGTTGGCAAACCAGCTGCAAGCTTTCTACTATGGACTTCAATCCGAGAGTAAGTCTGCCATCAACACAGCTACTGGAAACGCGTTCATGGAAATGGATCCTGAGGACCTGTACATATTGATTCAAAACATGGCCGAACACAGTTTCCAGTGGCCAGAAAATTTTTCAAGACGAAAGGCAGTAGTGCATCACATTGATACTCAGACATTCATGGCTGCACAATTTGAAGCTCTCAACAAGAGGATTGACAACTTGTCAATAAACCCGCCTAAGCCAGTCCATGTTGTTCAAGCTGAACACTGTCCACACTGTGGTGGTCCTCATGATTATTCCATGTGTCCATATAACACTACAGAGACCAAGATGTCTGAAGCTAACTTCGTTAGTTACAACCGTGGAAATTATGGGAACAATTACAACACAAACTGGCAAGGCAATACCCAAAATCAAGGTTGGAAGCAACCAGTGGCTACTCAGCCAATGAACCATAACATGGGTCCACCTGGATTCACTGCTCAACCTACCTTCAGACCCGCCATGCAACCACAAGATCAAGGGTCTCAACAGAAATACCGACCACCGTTCCATCAGCAACAGCAGTATAAGGAGCAAAAGCAAACAACGGACTACGCCCCTGCTGCAACACAAGGTCAAAAAGATTGGGGAGAAACTATAGCAAAGTTAATGATGTCCAATCAATCACGGTTTGAATCACAAGAGATGGCAACCCAAAACTTACAGGCTTCCATGCGCAACATTGAAAATCAAGTCAGTCAGTTAGCCGCACAAATGCAAAACCGACAGCAAGGAACTCTACCAAGCAACACAAGAGTCAACCCAAGAGAAGAAGCAAAAGCCATCATATTGTGAAGTGGCACACAGTTACCAGAGCACCAAAAGCCTGATGTTCAACCAACAGATGAGACGCTTATACCTTCCACTGAAAATGGAAACTCAACAAACAAAGCAATCCAACTTGAACCCAAAGAGGAGGAAGATCAAAACATACTTGCAAAGAATGAAAAGGCAAGAAAGGAGAAGGAAAATGAGGCACTCAATGAAAGAGAGAAATCCCACATACCACCTCCTCCATTTCCACAAAGACTAAAGCAAAGGAAGTTGGATGTTCAATTTTCAAAATTCATGGAGATGTTCAAAAAGCTTCAAATAAATATTCCTTTTGCGGAAGCCATCACACAAATGCCCCACTATGCCAAATTTCTCAAAGAACTTCTGTCAAAAAGAAGAAAATTAGATGATGTGGGAACAGTCATAATGCACGAGGAATGTTCAGCGGTCATACCCAGATCCATACCTCCAAAACTAAGAGACCCTGGGAGTTTCACTATTCCTTGCAATATTGGAGGATGTCAATTCGGAAGAGCTTTGTGCGACCTCGGAGCTAGTGTCAATCTCATGCTGTCTGGAATCCTTGAAGAACTGGGCATCACCGAATTAAAGCCAATGAGAGTTGCCTTGCAAATGGCTGACCGATCAGTGAAGCATCCTCGAGGGATTCTAGAGGACGTTCTTGTCAAGGTTGATAAATATTACTTCCCTGCTGACTTCATTTTCCTCGATATGGAAGAAGACAAGGACGTCCCACTCATTCTCGGGAGACCCTTCTTGGCGACATGCAGAGCACTGGTTGATGTCCAAGAGGGAAAGTTGATTTTTAGAATTGGGGATGAGAACATAACATTTGATGTCCTAAAGGCCATGGAAAAACCATCTGTAGCAGACTGTCATTTCCTGGATACGATTGAAGAATGGGATGAGTTTGCAAGCGATGTGCTGGACCTCGCAGATTTGCACAAAGAAAATAAAGAGTTCACTGAATCAATCGATGAAGTGGAATTCATCAGGAATATAGTCGAGCCTTTAGATAGACATGAATTCACTTCACTTACTCCATCACTTGAAAAGCCTCCAACACTTGAGCTTAAACCTCTTCCATCAAACCTGAGATATAGCTACTTGGGAGATTTAAACACCTTACCAGTCATCATAAATGCCAATCTTTCGAGTGAACAAGAGAGCAAATTGCTCAATGTCCTGTCACAAAGGAAACCAGCAATAGGTTGGACGATTGCTGATCTAAAAGGTATAAGTCCTGCCATCTGTACTCACAGAATACATATGGAAGATAATTCAAAACCCTGCAGGCAACCACAACGACGCTTGACACCTCCCATGAAAGAAGTAGTCAAGAAAGAAGTCATTAAACTTCTTGATGCCGGTTTAATTTTTTCAATCTCCGATAGTCAGTGGGTTAGCCCGTTGCAAGTGGTACCTAAAAAGGGTGGAACCACAGTGGTTGAGAATGATAAAGGAGAATTGATAACCACAAGAACAGTGACTGGATGGAGATTGTGCGTCGACTATCGGAAATTGAATGATGCCACTAGAAAGGATCACTTCCCATTACCCTTTATTGATCAAATCCTTGAACGATTGGCAGGACGAGATTACTACTGTTTTCTGGATGGATACTCGGGCTATAATCAAATAGCAGTGACACCAGAGGATCAAGAAAAAAGCACGTTCACTTGTCCATATGGTACATTTGCTTATAGGCGAATGCCTTTTGGAATGTGTAATGCTCCAGCCACATTTCAACGATGCATGATGGCAATGTTCCATGACATGATTGAAGAGTTCTTGGAAATTTTCATGGATGAATTCTCAGTGTATGGAAATTCTTTTGATGACTGTCTAGAACATTTGGATAAGGTTTTGGCAAGATGTGAAGAAAAGAATCTGGTACTTAATTGGGAAAAGTCACACTTCATGGTCCAAAGTGGAATAGTCTTAGGCCATCAAATTTCAAAGAAAGGAATTGAAGTTGACTCCGCAAAGATTAGTACAATCTCTGAGTTACCCATGCCTTCTTCAGTTCATTCCATTCGAGGTTTTCTTGGGCACGTTGGATTCTATAGACGCTTCATCAAGGATTTCTCTGTTATTGCTCGACCCCTTACGAATCTATTGGGAAAAGATGTCACGTTCCACTTCGGCTCTGAATGTCAGGAAGCATTTAAATTATTAAGGCAGTGTTTGGTTGAAGCCCCAATAATGATTTCACCTGATTGGGAGCAACCATTCGAGTTAATGTGTGACGCTAGTGACGGGGCAGTTGGAGCTGCCTTGGGGCAAAGAAAAGAAAAGATCTTTAGGCCAATCTACTATGCTAGCCGAACATTGAATGAGGCCCAACATAACTACACAACAACTGAAAAAGAGCTGCTAGCAGTTGTTTTTACCTTTGATAAATTTCGATCCCATCTGTTGTTCTCAAAAGTCACTGTCTATACGGATCACGCTGCACTTCGGTATCTAATGGCCAAGAAAGATGCAAAACCGAGACTCATTCGATGGATACTGTTACTTCAGGAATTTGACATTGAAGTCAAGGACAAAAAGGGAACAGAGAACGTCGTTGCTGATCATTTATCACGCCTCGACCATGACACAAGTGAAATCAATGTCGAACTAATCACTGAAACATTTCCTGACGAACAACTCTATGCCATTGAGACAATCACACCTTGGTATGCTGATTTCGTGAACTACTTAGCTTCAGGTGTGATACATCCAGATTTATCAAAGGAACAGAGGAAAAGATTTCTGAATGAATCACGACATTACTACTGGGATGATCCTTTACTTTTCAAAGATTGTGCGGATGGAATGATAAGAAGATGCATCCCTGAAGAAGAAGTGGAGAGTGTTTTGAACTTATGCCATACTGGAGAAGCTGGAGGACACCATGGGATTCATCGAACAATCAGCAAGGTGTTACAATGTGGTTTATACTGGCCGACCATGAATCGTGATATTCGTGAATTCGTCATGAATTGTGACAAATGCCAAAGAACCGGGGGTATAAGCTGGAAGCGCGAAATGCCACAACACTCAATCATGGGAATTGAAATTTTTGACATATGGGGAATTGACTTCATGGGTCCTTTTCCTAAATCTTTTGGTAAATACTATATCCTTGTCTGTGTGGACTATGTGTCAAAATGGGTGGAAGCTGAGGCATTCTCGGAAAATACTGCTCGAGTCGTCATTAAATTTTTGAAGCAACACATTTTTACCCGGTTCGGAATTCCAAGGCTCATCATTAGTGACCGTGGTACCCACTTCAATAATGCACTGTTTCGGAAGCTAATGACTCGCCATGGATGTCACCACTACATGAGCACCCCATACCACCCACAGACCAATGGCCAAGCTGAGGTTTCAAACCGATAAATTAAGGGTATTTTGGAGAAAACTGTAAGTACATCTAGGAAAGATTGGGTCACCAAACTTGATGATGCACTATGGGCCTACAGAACTGCCTACAAGACACCCATTGGAATGTCCCCATATAGGTTGGTCTTTGGGAAGACCTGCCACTTACCTGTAGAATTGGAACATAAAGCTTATTGGGCTGTGAAGAAACTGAATTTTGATCTCAAAACTGCCCAAGAGAAGCGTTTTCTACAAATGAATGAACTGGATGAGATGAGGAGAGAATCATATGACAATGCTTTGATTTACAAAGAGAAAACTCGAGCCTGGCATGACAAACGGATCCAACAAAGAAATTTTTCAACAGGCGACAAAGTTCTCCTCTTCAACTCACGACTTCGAATCATGGCTGGAAAACTCAAGTCGAAGTGGTCAGGTCCTTACACCGTCACAATTGTTTATCCACGTGGTGCTGTCGAAATTTCTGATGGGAAGATGCCCCCATTCAAAGTAAATGGTCAACGCCTTAAACTTTACCACACTTCGGATAAAATAGGCATCATTGAAGAACTACAATTGCAATGAGAAGTTATCCGTCTGGCTGAAGACGTAAAACTTAGCGCTGATTGGGAGGCAACCCGACTGCTTCTTCATTATTTGATCTTTGTTTTCTTACTCTCTCTCTATCTCTCTATCTGCTTTGTGAATGCAGCTAAAAAAAATGTCTAGCTCTTCTGATTCTTCTGTGGTCATCGATGCGCTTGTTCCGTCTCCCTCTGACTTAGTACGACGGATGACTCAGGAGCTGGCTGATATCGAGCGTCGGCTTGAGGAACTTTCACTGGAGATTCGTGCTCAGCATCCAGCACCACCACAAAGAGCACAGATTCCGTTCCTCCCTCACCAGCTTCACGCTCACTTTTCTCCGGAGGTGGTTAATCCCACCAAGTGTCCCCGTGAGATCGAGGACACAGCCACTAGTTCTCATAAGAGGCAGAAGAATTCTGAGCTGATGGACCAAGACGATTGAACATTGTCCATCTGTCTGGCTGAAGACGTTAAACTTAGCGCTTCCTGGGAGGCAACCCATGTTCCAGTTTCATTTCCCCCCCCCCCTTTTTTCCCTTTTACCTGTTCTAATTTGTTTGAAAAAAAAAACATGGCATGTGTAATTTTTTTAGCTCCTCCTGATATTTGTATGCACCTGTCACTCTTCTGCATCTCTGCTTCTATTTAGATGATTCTTGGTGTTATCTTTATGATATGATGCGGGTATGTGTTGTCCATATGTAGATTTTACAGGTACATCATTTCTGGAACTTCATCGGATACAGGCAGCCTCTCCGCATCTATCTGCACTTACACAGGGAAGTGTTTTAATTTTCGCCATATTTTCTGCTTCCAAAAACACCATGTGAAAAAAAAGACTAACACTCCTGTCATTCATGAACCCACATAAGAACTGTTGTATTTTTATCGCAACCCAGTCGGGAACATACCACTTGTGTCCCTAGGCAGTTTGAGCACCTGATTCTTGTTCTGGATTTCTTTGATCCTTGATCTCATGACTTAGATGATTGCTGATATTATTTCATGCTTCGAGAATGTTTTTCAAAAACTTGAATATTTTTGAGACACTTCTTTTCACTCATTTGCATCTGTGCTGTCCAACATTATATTTCCATACCCGTGAGGACTCTAATCCATTTCACAATCATCTCTTATTTCTCTTTTTCTTGAGGGAATCTCAACCATGTTTTGTCTTCTAGAACTTTCCATGTTTTTCCATCAAAGCGATAGGAATTTTTGAAAGTTGCACTAAAATGATCGAGGCATCTGTTTGATATTTTAGCCCCGTTGACCCACTGATCCACCCAAACATTTTCTCCTTCGTATAGCCCTTAGAAGCCATGCAGGAGCCTTTTAGGATGAGCCCAAGCCGATACCCTTCCCTACCAATTTCTTGAATTTTTGCATGATTATTTCAATCTAAGTGTGGGGGAGAGAGACTTACTCATGGAGAGGGTTCTTCGAGGGGCAGTGAGTCATTTGATGTCCATGGATTGACATTATTCCATCCTGATCATTGAGTTCTTTTTCACAGTAGCGACATTCATTTCATATTATTTTGCTATGGGAATATAGAACCCTTTTCAGTTCCAACAATGAGTACATTGGTGGTCATTACACGGTAACCCTCGACTTTGGGGATACCTATTAAAGTGATGATCCATTACTCCAGGAACTAGAGAGTTTTCTATATGACCTACCTTCATTGAGATGTTACAGCATATACGCTGCTTGTGTACCATTCTTTGGGATTATTGTCTGACACCTATTCCATGGGGTTTTTGGGTTGATACTCACCAGTTTTTCCTGACCATATTGTGAGTGAGTTGTGTCTTAAAAAAAAGTGAAAAAAAAAGAGAGCGAAACATTGGCTTATCATATGCTTGGGGACAAGCAATGTTTTAAGTGTGGGGGAGCGAGAGTTTGAGGGAGACATTTGGATTGACTTATCATGCATTTATTTCAAGATTCAACCCTCCTTTTTACCAAAAAGATGTCAATTTTTTTTTAAAAAAACCCACCGTCCCACAGCTTCAGAAACATTTGAACCTCATGTAAAGTCCTTGATATTGGTGCATACTTTTGATTTCCACTAGTGGAGATGTGAAATTCATGGCAAGCCTATGGTAAGCATGCATGTGTATGAGAATTGAGAAAAAACGTTGATCATTTTTTAGAGAGATGAGAGTAATGGAGAGGTAGGTCACATGATGAATGAGTGCATGTACTTGTTTTGGAAAAAAATGCAAGTGAAAGAAAAATTATTTTTGAAACTGAAGTTTTAAATGAAGAATGATATATTATGAGGAAAAAGATTGACAAATTTTGAACTTGTAATGTTGATGTTTTGATCTGTCCGCGACCACTTGTGTTTTATTTCAGATTGTTTTGCCCATGAGTGAAAAAGTTTAAGTGTGGGGGATTTGATGTACATGGATGTTACTGACATTTTTTTCCTATTTTCATTTAGTTTTAATTAATTTGATAACCGCTTCTTGTGTTCTTAGGTTCTTTTTGTAGTATTTTAAATATTTTAGTTGTATTTATAGTTTTTAGTAAGTATTATATTAACATTAGTTATTTATTTTCATTTTTTAGAATCTTATTTTTACTTTATTAACGTTTTATATTTTAGTTTAATATTATCTATTATTAATATTAATATTTTATAATAATTCTACTTATTATTAGTATTACTATTATTCTTATTACTATTATTATTATTAAACTTAATTATTTAATTAGTTTTTTTATCTATTTTGAATTTTGAATCTTTTTTTCCCCCTTACTTCCCTCATCCCCCGCCCCGCCCCTATCTCCCGGCCTTCCCTCTTCACCCCGTCCGCCACCCTGCCCATCTCTCTCACCACCCGCCCGGCGCCACCCTGCCGCGCTCCCCATCGCTGGCCATCAGATCCTGCCGCTCGTCTCTCGCCGCCGCCTCGCCAACTGCATCCCTCCTCTTCCCTTATTTTCACAGGGTATTGCCACTATTCGTTCGCCTTCGATCACTGCCATCTACACCGATTTGTTAGCAGCAGTTCCTGGTCACCGTACCACTTCGACGGCTCCAAGCGTTTCTCATCGTTGGGCGGGCTCCGGTCGTCTTGGTGGTCTGTCTTCTCCTCTTCACACATCGATCTTGTTGTCTTCACACCGAACAAGCGCACCGGCCGCCGACTGTCCGAGCACCCACCACGGTCGTCGTAGCGGACCAGCATCCACTCCATCGCCAACGTCTTTTGTTCCGGTGGTCGCAAAGTTGGTGTGTGACATCATCACGTGCCGAGGGTTGCTACGCGCAGCAGAAATAGAGACAGACACGATCATTTCATCAGTAACGCAGTGTTAATCCACATGACATATCATTTTATTGCGTTTATTATTTCAGTGTGATGTCGGGGTAATTTTATTAGTGTCGGGATGTTGGTTGATTAATTAAAACTATTGCGCATGCCATGCAAGTATTATTTGATGATTAATTGTCAATTAAATTTATTTTAATTGAATATTTATCTGTTTAAATTATTTTTGCACTGAATTAATTGCTAAAATTAAAACTGGCCATTTTAATTATAAGTCGAAGCGGCGGTCCGAGAAGGTAAACCGCGTTGACGGATGGTAGGTGCAAATTAGTGACACAACTTTGTGAGAAACGGGTTGTGTCATTTTGTCGTGTAGTTCGGGGATTGAACGAGTTTTCTAATTTATTTATGACACCAGAGAACGGGACTTTAAATAAAATTGGGAAATTAAAATTGAGCTTCTAAAAAATGGTTATATTTTCGGAACTGGCGATAATTAAACAGAATAAATAATTAATCATCCTAAAGAATACCTTGCACGGCTGCATGATAATTTAATTATGACACCAGCATCCCCGACACATTTTGCTGACTTAGAGTCCATCATCATTTTCATTTGCAATTTTCTTTTTACCTTTAGTCTTCTCCGTTTTAGTTTAATTAAAAAGAAAAAAAAAGAAAACTCACAAATAGGCATTCCTTCAATCCCTTGTCCTTGTTCGTCTAAACACCGTCCAACGAAATATTTTTAGTGAACTAGATTTCGTGCTCTCTGTGGTTTGACCCTGCTCGCCACTTTTACAGTAGCCAGTCGGTTATAAAAATTCGCAAATTTGCACGCGTTGCGACGCGCGTGCCAAAAGGTGCTAGATCTTCCTCTAAGACAACCACATCAGATTCAAATAATGTGTTACCCTTAGTTATTTGAGATTGGGAGAGTTTAACTCGCGATGTTGGAGATGTATGGATATTTTTTCAGGACTTCATGTGAATCCTAGAGCTAGCTAATATTAGATAACCCTCCAATCTCTACCCTGATAGTGATTTGGTTGTGGTGAAGAGGTATCTTCAGGAGATGTAGGCTTTGATATATGTAATTGATTATCATATCCTAGACACAAAGTATGTGTCTAACATGTTGGAATGAGGAATGATTGAGGGGGTAGTTGTTCATCCTAAAGAGGAATGGAACAACTATATTGATTCTATTGATTTATCTCTCTTTTATCCCTTCCCTTTCCTACTCTTTCATCTTCATTATTAATATCTAGGGGATATTATTTTTCAACTCAAAAGAGAAGAATATGGCAGAGGATGAGGAGTAGTGACAGAGGTGCTTGAGTCGCTGAGGTATAAGCCCACAAGAACTCCCATTGGGGAAGTGAATGAGGCCCTTGGGTCCCCTAAACTATCCCTGGTCTAGAGGACCATGATTAAAGAGATGGTGGTGGGAACTCCTCGACCATCCCCTCATTTCTATGTTTCCAAGAGGACTAATATGGTCCCTTTTCCATCTCTAGAGATAAAGGGAAGGAGGGAAAAAAAAATTCTTGGCGCAAGTGTCACATTGAGTATTTATGCCTTCATTTAATATCATGACCTACTTGACATGCCACTTTGGACCATGATTTCCATTTACATAATCTACATTGGTTTCCTCCCTTAAGGGAGTGACACTATTCCTTCAAGGATCGAGGAGTACATCCTAGAGGATTCGTGAACTCATGCTGATGAATCATTCATTTTGACGGATGAAGCATCAATATATGAAGTAATATATATACTCATTTCTACATAGAGGGGAGAGGTCCATGGTAATTTTAGACATACTCCATTAAGTTTCATGTGTTTTTTCTGACTTTACTCTCTTCATGATATTTCATATCCATTTTATCTACCAGAGGACCCTGCAATAGTCAACTTTGGTCCCATTATTTCCCTTAAAGGGGTTGACAGGGATATTAGATGGTCTAATGAAGGTGATGATGCTGACTCTGAATTCACAGGGCCCCACGATTTTGTTTCTTATAAGAATTCAGCAGATGGGATCCACAACAGAGCCAATTTGGGTCCTAATAAATGTTTCTCGGATACCCCTACTTGTGAGGATGTTATGAGACTTAAAACCATATATCATGAATTGATGGATATAATTAATCCAAAAATTGATATTTCAGGTTCCCTCAAGGAGTTATAGGATTTCTGTAAGGAATTTTATGGAAATTTGTTTTATCATTATTTCATTAAACACATTTCTCATTATTTCACCTGATACTTCACATCCAGGATTAACTTATGCAGCTTTGTCTATAGAGAACATTTCTAAGGAAATTCATGAAAAACATATCCAATTCCACCCTACTCTTTTTGTTGAGAGAGTGACAGATGAGAATCCAAATGTGAGGGATTATTGAGAGACTCTAATCCCAGCTGCTAAGAAAACTTGGGAGGATGTTCCTAGTTAGGAGGTCCCCACTCCGAGAGTTGAGGCTGGGGTGCTAGAAAGGTATTGATTCCAACAATATACCCAAAAAAAGGTGAGTGTCATAAACTGTTTTGGTAACTTAACTACATTTACTACTTGTTGACCAATGATGTTGATGAGAAGTGTCACCTACTATTCAGTGCCATCGGCTTTAGTGACTGGTCTTGAGATGGTGTTTTCTATGCTAGTTTCACCAACATTAGTATGTGAAGCTGAGGCTGTTTTAGAGGGATAAGAAAATAGAGACTCATTCATTTCACTAATCCCAATTTATTTATCTCTATCTAAGAGTGTATCTAAGTCTGATCTAGAGACACATGAGGCTTTCTGAAATATACAAATTTTATTCTGATGGTATATTTAGAAGATAATCGGTAAGAGGCCTCTTGAGTTCATGTCATCACAGCTTCATTGACTTTTGTTCAATCTTTACATGCAGGGATATAGAATATTTAATTACCACAAGATCCATAATGTGGTAAATGTGGTCATATAGAAAAAAGGAAGAGGAGTGAAGATCATGGAAATTTGAGGCATAGATGGGGGGGCCAATTTGAGGAACTTGGAGTTACCATAATCCAAGATGAGTTCAGCCACTCCAAGAAGGTAGGGGAGTACCAAGATCACATCACTGAGAATTCTCTTAAAATAATGCACCTTGAAGAACAAAAAAATGTTATAAATGAATAGGTAGTCTAACTTCATCAATCTTTGGTAGAAGATTCAGTGTAAAGAGGAGACGTTGTTGGAGTAGAGTAGGAGAAGCTTTATAAAGACGAGGATGTTGTTTCCACATAATCGATCAAGTTTTAGCATGCTTCAGAAGCTTCTCAAAGCACAATTTATCTTCTCAGAGCTAATGTTGAGGAAAAACTCTAAACTTTGGTAGAGAGTCTTCAACTTATGGAAGTTCCCCTCCACTTTGAAACATAAATGAAAAGGATTTTTTGTTCTCAATCACTTATTACTACATTTTTTTCTCTTTATAATCATAATAAAAAAATTGATAGAGACCCATTTTATTAAATTTCATCTCATTATAATTAAAAATACAATAGTAAAGGGGAACTTTGATTTTTTTTCTTAAGACATGGGGCCTAGTGAGCATAGTTCGATTGTTTCTAAGGTTATATGAACAAACATACAAACTTTGTGACTTTTTATGTCATCACCCAAAAAAAATTACCTAAGTACAACCTAAGGGAGACTTAGTAGATGATACTTTCCTTTTTCTTAAACCTCCCTTTATGGGTTTTTATCCTAACAAGTATTGTGCATATTTATTTTCATTTCTCAGCGTTTACCTAAACCACACTGAGTGTGGGTCTAGTGTGACTGAGAATCAAGTTTTTTCTAGAGTTCCCTTTGAGGGTTTTTAACCTAGTGAGTACTACATCTATATTTGTGGAAAGTTCAGATTCATGAAAGTTAGACCAATGTGACTGGTTTTTTAGGTTGAAAAGCTTTTACCATAAGTTTATAAATGATATCCCAAACATGGTTTGTTGTCCAAGAATGTTCTAACATTATTTAGATACCTAATGAGGAATCTTGGTCCATAATTTTATGGTTTCGAAATCTAAAACATGATATTCATAAATAGAGGATGTCTCTCCTAAGGATAAAGTTACCAATAATTGAAAAACCTATTTTTGGTCTGGTTTATGAAAATCCATATGGGGCATGTTACTGTATAGTCAATAGTGGCATCTTTTGGATGATAAGCCCATTTTGTGGGATACTTTATGAAAAGTAAACTAGGTTGTGTTACTACATAGTTGAGAAAATGATTTCTCAAGAACTTTGATATTCTATTGCTGATGGCCAAGGAGATTTTATGGAGATTCAGATTTTTCAAGACCAATATGGGTGGTTTTTATAGGGTAAAATGTCTGAGAATGAGGAGAGTGTTTGTATTGACATTAGTCGTGAATAGGAAACTTCTCCTACACAAATTTGACATGTTTAGAGGAGGGTATATGTTATTAGATAACTGATGTCATGGGGAAGTCTCATTCCTAAAAAATATTAAAAAATCATGCAATTTAATGACATGTGACTAGGACATTGACCGTGTAATTTAACATCTTATAGTGAGGATGGAATTGTATAGTTTAACATCTTGTAACTAAGATGGAATACCATGCATTTCAATGTCTTACAACAATGAAATCATGCTATCTAGTTTAAATTTATGTGATATGGACATTATATTGTGCAGTTTAAAGTCATGTAGAAAGGACATTATGAGGGCTATAATTTAAGGTCTTTAGATTTGACTGAGAGGTTAATTATTCTCTCATTCTAGGTAATATATCAAGGAATGTGTTGTTATATTCAAGTATAAGGATGGGAATGTTGTAAGATGTGATCTGAGGATTTCTGAATCCGAGGAGTGGTATGAAGGAATGTATTATCGTGATAGAGGAGGTCTCCCCCAAGGATTAAGTTACTGTTGATTGAAAAATCCATTTTATGGGATACTTTATGAAAATACAAATGGGTCATGTTACATCATATTCAATAGTGGCATCATTTAGCTAACAAGATAATTTTGGGGGAAACTTTATGAAAACCCATATAGGAAATGTTACAGCATAATCAGGAAAATAATTTTTCATGAATTCTGACATTCTATTTCTCATGGTTGATATAAGTTTATAGAGATTCAGATTTCTATAGACATGGGGTTTGGTTTGTGGAAGGAAAGTACCTAAATATGGGGGGAGAATTTTAATTAAAATTTACATTATAATTAGAGGAGAAGTTTCCATACACCAGTCTGATGTAGGTGTAATTAATATGGTGCATTTAGTTTTAGGTCATATCCCTATAACTATAGCATTATGGAAATGATAGGTGATATGTGTCCAACCATACCAAGATCGTTCTTGCATACTTTATAAATTATGGAAGAAATTTTAAACCATGGTCTTTGGGGTTTTCATATCAAGAGAAATGATATGGGATAAATATGCAAGGGATATCCACCAATTTAATTTGAATCATAGGTTCCAACATAATGTCATAAAGGCTTATAAGGACAGAAGAGACTTATCCCAAGGGTGAAGTTATCATTGGTTGAAAACCCCATTTTGTGGGATATTTTATGAAAATCCAATTGGGGAATGTTACATCGTATTCAAATGGTGGAATCCTTCAGGTTAAAAACCCATTTTGTAGGATACTTTATGCAAAGTCAACTGGGGTGTGTTATAGCATAGTCATGCGAAGGAGTCCTTAGGTATCATACATTCTATCATCAGGAGCTAGAGAAAGATTGTGAAGATCTGAAAGTGTCCAAGTTTATGAGTATGAAATGAGGGGATATATGTCCAAGTAAAAAAGGAATCATTTGGGCCAATATTGGCCATGAAGTGTAGGGATCCCTACATAGATCCAATTCATATGTTGAAGGTGGAAATCTAGGTTTCCTCGGTAAATCCCCTAATGAGGGAAACTAAAATAAAATATCTTGTATGGATCATTATTCATATGTAGGGGAGGCATTTTTTTATTTACCTTATGGTTGGGACTAATAAATGAGGCATATGAGTCACTATATATCTCATTGGAATGAGAATAAAGCCACATGTAGTTTTAAAATAAAGATCCACCAGATTGATTGAATTCATGTGTGGAGGAAATGAGAGGGTTATCGAATACGGTCTCATGCAAAGGGTGAGAACCCATATTGAATTTTCTTATATAGATATGACTCATACATAAGAGATTGGGGGAATTTACCATACTATTTTATAGCTAGTCCCAGCATTGAAGATCTGGATGTCACTATGTATCTCATTGGAATGAGAATCAAGCTGCATGTAATTCTTGAATAAATCATGAATTTTATTTTCTTGTGATGAGGAAATATGGTGTGCCTTTTAAAGTCTTGCAACTAGTACCCTAATAGCCCAAATATGAATTGATATGTCATATTCGTGTAGGGAATTCTTTTACTAAAACTTCTAACCTCACATGACTTATACGCGGTGTGAGAAACAAGTAGTGGCAAAGGTTCCTTCCACTACTCAAAGGAAATACAAGGGAAAAGGGGGGAAGTTAAATTTTTTTAGTGGTTGGGAAGGAGATATGATCCTAGAATCACTATGTATCTTTTTGTAATGAGAATTAATCCACATATTTTATGAAATATTTCCCATGAAGGTCTGAACCACACATGATGAGAGGTCATTTTTTCATATTTTATTGCGGTTGGTCCTAATATTGGAAATCTGGGCATCACTACATATCTTTTCGGAGAAATAATCAAGCCACATATAGTTCTTGAAAGGTTACCTATACAGTTCTGATCTGTACACAAGGAGTGGGGGATTTTTTTTGTTATTTATGGACCTAATATTGGATATCCAAGCATCACTACATGTCTCATGGGAATGATAATCAAACCACATGTAGTTCTTGATGGATTGTGTTGTTTATTATCATGAAATGAGGACTTTATCCATTAATTTTAACATCTTGTGGTCAGGAAGCGGTTCACATAACATGAAAGAAATATTATTGTTAGATCAGGATATAGGATCTAAGTGTCACTATGTTTCTTGTTGTGGCAAGAATCAAGACACATGTAGTTCTTGGAAGGTTCCCCACATCAATCAGTCTTTGAAATGGGGAAAGGGGCATTACTATTTTCTAGAATGATGGTCGAACCCAAAACATGAGGTCTAAGAATAACTATGTGTCTCTAAGACATATGCTCTAGAAAAGTTCCCTATGCAGATCTAATTCATATATGGGAAAAAAGGAGTTTTCTTTTTCTTAATTATGGTTGGACCTAGGATTGAAGGTATGGGCATCACTACATATCTCATTGGGATGATAATCAAACCACACATGGTTATTTAAAGGATCATGCAGTTTATTGTCATTTGATAAGGATGTGATAGTGTTGGGACTAATGCCTGAAAAGGGGGACCAAGTGCCACTATAGAGTGGTAGTGATGTGAGTGGGGCTTATGCATTGGAGCCACCCATCCCTTCTTCCTCATGTCTGACCAAGAGGGCATCTTAACTTGATAAGGGGTTAGAGGAATATGATTCGGACTTATACATCAGATGGAGTCCCAGATTTAAGGGATCAAGAGTCTTTCAAATCATGGTATTTTAGGGGTATCTTCACATTGAAGGACAGGTACATTAACTATGCAGTTTAATGTCATGCGGTGAGGACGGATGGTGTCTTACAGTTTTATTTCATATGACCAAGACCATATGTCTTATAGATTGTCATTGTGTGACAAGGATTATGATGTTGCTTAGTTTTGTTTCATGCATCATAGATGTAATGTCATTCCTTTTAAGTTCATGCGACAAAGATCGACTATGAAGTTTAACATCTTAAATTTGGGATGTAGGTGAGGTGATTACACAAAATATTTCTTTAGGAACCTTGAATTGGTCAAGGTCATAATGATCTCTCCATCCATTTAGATTATGGAATAAGATCTATTAGAGTGGACTTTGTGTATGGAGTAATGTCCTTCCCACTTTGGTTCAAGTTTCATAGGCTTCTTTCCTAGTATCATTAGAGTCATAAGGACCAATACCAGTTCTCCTTGGAGTAATTAACTAAGGTGAGCCTTATTGTTAAAGGATCAAACTATCCTATTTTTATATAATTAAAAGTGGTGCAAGGTTTTTAATACTTTCTCATCGAACCATTATAGTTCATCCAGTTGTTTCTAGGATTTATCATCTATGGATAGCTTGTCATATATGGAAACACAAAGCAATGGAAACTAGACCTCAATTGGAAATATTGCTTCCATTCCATATACTAGTGAATATGGGGTCTTCGGTATGGATGTATGGGTCATAGTCTGGTAATCCCATAAGTATTGAAATATATTTTTAGTCCAATACTTATTATATTTATCTATGATATTCTAGAGTGTGTTTGACAAGGTCTTGTTGAAGGACTCTATCTATACACTAGATATTGTAGGATATTGGGATGAATAATTGGGTTTGATGTTGTACTCCTTGTATAGATTTTCCACCTCAGTAGAGCATAAATTGGTTTTGTTGTCCATCATTATTGTATGAGGGGAACCAAATCTGGTGATGATGTTTTCTTTCATGGATATGAAAAAAAATATCCTCTACTTCTTTGATGGGTACCATCTCATCACATTTGGAGAATAAATCGATAGCATTTAAGATGAATTTAAACTACTTAGTCGTAGATGGGGGTTATGGCCCCACAATATCCATTCCCCATATAGAAAATGGCCATGAGTATTTGTTTGTATGTATAAACTCTGAGGGTTTATGGATGAAGTTGGCATGAACTTGGTGGGAATTAAATTTCTTGGTGAATTCTGAGCAATCATATGTCATCGAAGTCCAAAAGAATCCAAGTATTTGGATTTTATTAGAAATCATGTACCCTGACTAGTGGGAACCATAGGATCTTAGATTTACTTCTTCCATAATATCCATAGTCTCTTCCCCATCGATACATCTAAGAAGGACTCCATCAAAGCCTCATTTATAAAGGACTTTCTAGTTATTTGGGCCATCAAAAAGAGTGAAATTGATTGCTCACCCCCAGATCCTTCCCAATTATATCCAATGGAAGTACTCCATTTTGGAGGTATTCTATGATGGGAATCATCCATCCTATGGTCAAACCATATGGATTAGGTATAGAGTTGACTTTATTGATCTCCTCTATTCTGACTTGAACAAAAGGTGAGACAATTCAGTGATGGGAAATGTTAATAACTATTTCATCCCGGTTTGAATCTTCCAGAGCTTTAACTTCATTCTCCAATGCATCTTCTTGGGAATTATATGATATTGATATGTGATTTACTATTGTATATAAGGTTAATTATTACATTAAACCTTGTATATAGTCAAGAAGGGGTATTAACTCTTATTTTCTAATGGCATAATCCCCATTGATCTGTTTTATTACCAACTCTGAATCACCTCTCACCTCCAGGTGGTCCATTAGTATTTGGAGTTCCAGTTCTAATCCTATAATGAGGGCCTTTTATTCTACCTCGTTATTGGTATAGCCTTATGACAACAGGAATGAGTATTCTAAAATTACCCTCACTGGATAAATGAGTACAATCTATAACCCAACTTTGTTGGTCTTAGGGTCTTTCATTCTCCTCCTTATTGGGCTCTTGGATGAATCATCAAAATACATTTCCCAAGTTTGGGGATGTCTTGAATGGAAAATATCTCTTCATCGTGAAATTCAGTATTTAACAATGTTGTTTCTATATATGGGTGTTCTGTAATAAAATAAACCAAGGATTGGACTTCCACATAT
The DNA here is from genome assembly GCA_963277665.1 of Viscum album. Taxonomy (NCBI): domain Eukaryota; kingdom Viridiplantae; phylum Streptophyta; class Magnoliopsida; order Santalales; family Viscaceae; genus Viscum; species Viscum album. Next base: position 530,997,299 of record OY728150.1, read on the forward strand.
TTCTAAGGTAATAATTTTCTATCAAACTGCTACAAGATAACCACCCACCATTCCAGACATCATGTCAACATAGGACAACTGAGGATATATTTAAGTGAGTTATTTTGAGATACCCTTTGGACTTCTTAGTGCTATAGGTAGTGCCTTGGTTTATGGACCACAAAGATTAATTCCAGGTGTCTCTTCTTGATATCTGTATAAAAAGTCTCATCATCAAGCATGGTTTGATTGAGATAATAAAGGTTTTTTTAATTCCCGTCATCATTCCTTTATGCAAGGAAAGTTCCTAGTGATTCCTCCAAGGATTTCACATATAGGATGAGTGGATTTACCTTAATGGGTGGCATTAATACCGATGGACTCAAGAGTTGTTTCTTGAGGTTTTCAAATGCTTCTTGATAGTCACCGGTCCATTGATATGTGACACCTTATTCATTAGTCTGGTGAAGGGAAAATACTTTCCTGCAAGTTTGGATATAAAGCTTCTGATATAGGTCAGTTGTCCTTGAATTCCTCTCAACTCTTTAAGGCTTCAAGGAGGTGACATGTTATGTATAGACTTTTCTTTATTGGGATTAACTTTGATGTTGTGATTGTATATGATGAAGCTGAGTAAAATTCTCAAGGTCACCCTAAAATCACATTTTAAGGGATTCATCTTCAGTCTATGTTGTCAAAACATGTTGAATATGGACTCCAAGTCAGCTAGGTGATCATAACTTTATTTTTACTTAAACACTAGATCTTCAATATAGAATTTAGAAAACTTCCCTAGGAAGGGTTTGGAGATGTGATTCATGGCATGATGGTATGTGTATTTAGATTTCTTTTATCCAAATGGAATTACCCAATAGTAGAATACTTGATAGGGTTCCCTAAAGGCTATGGATTATTCATCTTTTGGGGCCATTTGAATTTGGTTTTACCATGAATAGTCATCCATGAAGAAGAGGGCTTGATAACCAGTCGTTGCATCAATCAATAGTTCTATGAATGGAACTAAGAAGACATGTTTTAGAAAATTCCAATTAAGATCTCTGAATTTGATGAAAACTCTAATTTTCCCATTTTCCTTCTTTATAGGGAAAATGTTGGCTAGCTATTTTGGATATTGTACCTCTTGGATAAAGTCAAACATGATGAGTTTTTTCGCTTAAGCAAAAAATTTGGAGGTGTGACTTGGGTGTGTCCTTCAAGCTACATGCATGTATCCATGGTGGTCTTCTGGAAAACCCAAGTGATGAGTGGCCACCTTAGGTTCAAGGCCTAAAATCTCTATGTAATTCTAGGTGAACACATCCCATTGTTACTTTATTAAGGAATTATACACTTCCTTTTCTATGGGATTCCTAACCACACTGATCAAAGTGGGTCATGGATCATATTTTTTACCCATATTTATCACATTGATCTCATAAACAGTGGTAGAGACACCTTTCTCAAATGTTGGATGGGTATCCCTAAGGTCTTCCTCTTCATTATCATCCTCACTCTCTAATTATTTCACTTATACCTAGTAATTTGGTGATGAATCAAGTTTATCATAGTTGGGGAAGGAGTTGACATTTGTACATCCAGAAGATGAAGCAACCATTTTGGGTTTTCTTGCTGGTATAAGGCATTTTGGAGATTCGAAGGAGAAAAGAAGGATTAAGAATGATCATATTCTTTTTCTCCCACTGACATGATAACTTCTTTTAGCCTAGATTATAGAACAAGGATTTTTTTGGAGCTCAGTGGATATAATGATGAAATTTTCATCCATAATTTCATTATTGTTTAGAGAGTTTACATATTCTACAATGCTATCAGGCTCAACTATCACAATTGAAATCACCAAAGTTGTTGAATGTGTGATCACCTTTGAAACCACCTATTTGATTTGGTTAATAGGTATCATATACTCTATACTGATTTGTTTGAAAGGATTGGTCAGTATCATTTCTAGACCATTTGGGGTATTGATCTGAGCGACATTATTAGCCATGGACTATTTCCATTCATTATAGTATAAACTTGTGTTAAGGTATTGCGACTCATAAGGTTTTAATGTGTATTTTTTACCATAAAATGTCCCAATTTACCATTGATAAAATATTTGTGTCATTGGTGGTATGATGAGGGGATATTCATATGATGATGTAGCCAAGTTCTTCCTAGTAGAGCATTGAAGGTCATATCTTTTCTAACAACCATGAATTTTGAGTCAGACACAAGATCCATGAACTTAGTCCTGAGTTTTATTACACTAATATTATTTTTCTAATTATTTTCATAACCCTGTAACATTAGGTTAGAGGGGGACAAGAGAGATTAATGTAAACTCAATTGATGAAGAGTTCAGATTGGGATGAGGTTGACTCATGAGCTGCTGTCAATGAAGTCTCGTTAGATGTCAATACAATTTATCCTACCATACATATACAAGGGTTTGGCATATCCTTGTATGATGGATTCCTCATCCTGGTATATGAAATAGATGATCGTATGGAATTATTCAGGATCATTATCTGTATGATACACTACATCATTAGTGACCTTAACTTCTAATTTTTTAGGGCTTGTTAAGGCCTTGATGAGTGCTTCTTGGAGAACTTTTTATAGACTCAGGGAATCCATGATTGAAAACTTTTCCAACACCATATATTCTTTCTTAAAAACATCATATTTATGGTCTAAATTTCTACACTTCCCAGAATGGGGATTTTATTTCGTAGGTGTTTTAGGAGCTGAAGTACCAGATGTAGATGAATCATCCCTTAAAAAAGGAGTTGAAGGTTCTTTTTTCTCTTGGTGGATTAGGTCAGATAGGTATACCTATATGCTGAGGTTGATTAGGTTATGATGTATCCCCTAACTGATATTTTAGTATTATCATGTTAGGGTAGATTGGTTCATGTGTGGGGGAACTTCCTTACTCTTGTTGAGCTTGATGTAGATCACTCCCACAAGTTTCAGCCAAATAGACAGTTCTATCAAGGGCGTGGTAAAAGTAGTGATCCATGGCACGACCACATCTTACCCTATATCCTCAAATTTGAATACCACTTCCCCCAATTACCCATTCAAGTGTAGAGAAATTGGGTTCATAATCATGTTCATCATCCTAGAAGGAATCCATTAAGTTTGTAACATTAGTGGAACTGAATATCCATATGATGGAGATTTAGTCTAGTGGGTGGACCCATGTTGTATCATTTGGAGAGGTGGTTCTCATGCCTTTGAGACCGTCAATATGAAGTATACTAAATTGAAGGATAACTTTGATCTTGATATAATATCATATTCCTGCATTTTCTTCTTACTCTTCAATCCAAGTCAATTTTTCGAAGACTCGGTCTCAGAGGGTTGGGTTTTCAATGAAGTTAAATGTGTTGTAGTAGGAATGGTCGAGGGTGCAGTTATCTGTTTCAACTATGATCGAAGGATAGAATGAGTTCGGTTGATCTTTTATCCAACCATCTAGTCACTAAACTTCTGCATACCTTTTTTTTAAACCTCATTCCATTCATTATATTCTTCCATATTTGTGGTGGAGACACATGCTACATGAGAAGGAAAATTTTTCAGCTTCACTTTCCTGGAGTCCACCATCTTATGTAGGATTTCTTTAAAAACAAAACACTCCTAGATGTTGTTCCCCAATACTTGATGGAAGGGGATGTAATTTGGGAGATATTTTTCACCATCTTTGTTGGAATTCCTAGTATTTGGAAACTTGAACACGTCATTTTCCAATGTTGATATGAAATAGTTGGGGACTTAGACATTTAGAAAAGAATAGACATTTTTTTTCATCTCCTCAACTATTTTTTCCTCTATTCTCTTTGATCATCCTGATGGGGCAGGTTTTTTTACTAATACTCAGGAGCTGTAGCTACATGATATGGTGTAGTCTTTGGAGTAGGAGTGGGTACAAGGGCCTACTTAAGTATAATAGTGGAAACCTGTACTTTTATTGTTCTCCTTCCCTAAGTTGATGGAATTACTCAATACTTTTCTTTAGTTTCTACAATGGAGTCATGCACTCTTTGAGAAATTACGGTGAGGACCTGAAATCCTACTGTATATTTCACAAGGATAAGTGGCACGCATAACTCATCACAGAGATTTGAAATACAAATAGGAAAAAAAGTCTTCTTGAGGGAGCGGTGGGTTTAAGGAGTATGTTTATATTTTCCATTGAGAAATGAAATCCATGACCCTTTTAGTCTCTCACTTTTCGTGGCTTGAGAGATTAGGGAATGTTGTCTTCTATAGTTTCAAGCTAAACTGGAAGAAAAACTTGTTATGGATGTCTTCCCACACCATAATTGATCGAGCCTAAAAACTTGTATACCATAAAAAGGATGGACCCTACAGTGATTTTATGAAACACCTGAGTTTCACTGACTCATATTATTTAGAGGTCCTCATCATAGGATCACAATGAGAGATAAAATGTATCAAATTCTACTCTGGATTTCCTGAGCCATTAAAAATTGGGAATGTTGGAACTAAAAATTCAGTGGGGGAGGAGTCGGATCTACCCATTTGGGGTAAGGATTATTTTTTAGTTGTATTAGTGATCTTCATTTCTCCATGGATTTAAATCAATCTATGGGTGACTCAATAGCATTCATGAAGCCTTAGGGGGTTGTCTTACTGGGTCGAATATTGAGTAGGTGCAGTAGCTAGTAGGACCATCTGTGGTGGAACCACTGGTATCTGTCATGGGTTGCCTATAGGGGCAGGCTGGTACAAATGCAGCTTGACCTATTCTGGTTGTGTAACCAATAGATTGAACTCTCGATCTTCTACCATAGGATCCAAGTATATTAGTGGTTGGTATCACACATTAAACATATGTTATATACCTATTTCATTTTTTGTGAAAAACCATCTTTGTTGAGGTTCTCCAACTTGGAGTGAAAGTTGGGGATTTTATTTCAGAGTATATCTAAAAGGAAATATTCCTCAGAGTAGTTCCTCATTGAGCCTCCTAAATTATTTTATCCCTTCATCCTACTAAGAAAATCTTTCCTTAAGTGAAATTGTATTAACCTCCCCAAGAGGGAAGTGAGGCACATTTTAACCCTTACCCTTTTCCTTATTGGATAAATTTAGAGGGGTAATGACAGATTTTTAAGGGAATTATTAGATTAATGGAAACCCTCTAGTTTCGGGTATGCACACCTCCTTAGATTATTTTGATGTGGACCACATTATGAACAAGGACTTCCTACTCTTATTCCTTCTCTGAATTGACCTCGTGTTCTGTAGGATCTATAAGGGCAGTGTTGATGAAATTAACCGATGCATAATGCATTGTAGGCATTATATCAGCGTCTTTGTGAGACTACCTATTTATATTCCCTCCATGAGGCAATTTCCTCTCCTTTTTCTATTCTCTAAGATCCAATTTGTGGATAATAATTTGAAGGTAATCTCTAAATAGTTCAGTCATGCATGTTCCTAATGGGGGTATCGAATCATGGGAAGGGAAAAACTAGGAGGACCCATTCTACATCTTTTCCCCTAATCGAGAGAATATTTATTTTCACTGAAGATGAGGTTTTTGAGGTGAAAAATCCCCCAACCCTAAGGTTTGGGACTACTCCCATTCCACTTTCACAATTATTTAAGCTTGGTTTGTTGACCTTGAAGGTTGGGTTAAAAAAACCATCTCTACATATTGGGGTTTCTCCTGAACATATGCAGCTACTACTGGAACACCCACCCAACTAATTTTATAGAATTTTGTCTAAACATAAGCTATGTGAATTATTTGGTATGCACTTGAATCACCCACTTCTGAAGACCATTGCATTATTTTTGACATTTGCACTATCTGATAGAATACTTCTCTAAAATGAGAGGCGTGCTCTCTATTTTCATATTCTTGGTGAAAATGTATTATAATAGCCTGGTCTATTTAGTCTAACATCGACGAGAGTCGAATATGGCCTATTTTTATTGATCACATCTTTAGTTGTGAATAGGGTATGTTTTATGAAGCCATACTAAGGTTATGACATTTCATGATACCACTTTTAACAGGATTTCTTGTTAGGGAGTATGGTGAAATTTAACACTCCATGTGCACCCCAACCTCTGATATGAACACCAGATGGGGAATCTATAACCAGTTTTTTCGAGATTTTTAACACACTGAGGCATGTGATTTGAAGTGATCCTTGGTTTCTCTCTAGATATTGTGCATCTAGGAGGGATTCCAAGACAATTTGGCATTGAATCCCTTCTATTATGTTGATGTGACTTTGATACTCATCATAGGGTAATATATTTTCTTTCAAGTAATGAATATTTTTTATATATTGAGGAAGATTTCATGCACACGATCTTCTAAAAATGCCTCTGGAATGTTGTACTTAGGGGTGTATAAAGGCCAAAACATGATTAGTATGTCATATTTAGCAGTTTTTTTCACATGTTTAGCATGTCATATTCATATATTGTTGGAGGATCTTCTACCATAGCTGACTCCAGTGGATGTTTTCCTTCTTATTTATCACAAGAAACAAGATTTTTAAGGACATCCTCTATTATATTAGAAGTTAAGAGATCCAAGGGGGTTCATAGAATGACCATCACCTTGGTCTATCTTCCTGTTGATAAAGGATTTCACCTATTAATGACAAGGCATCAGATGTGACTGGCTTTGTTTTTTAAAGTGCCTTTCAATGGGAGGGATTTATCATTACAAAATTTATAAGTGGAGGATTCTCTTGACAACATGAAATACTATTGCAGAGAGAACTTTTTCAGTGAGTACTATCATATATAGGATTACCATAATGAATTAAATCAAGGGTAAAAACCTCTTTCTCCTTGATCTTCTAGCCACACTGAGGGATTTCATGACCCTCATCAAGATATGGGCTCTTGATATAAATTGGATTGTACTCATAAATCAAGCCTTTATGGTGAAGTATCTAGGGAGGACCTTCAAAATTAATGCTAATTCTACTATAATTTGGTAATGGGATAGTAGGATCTTTAACAACCACTGATAAGATCCTAAGGGCTTCAATAACTCTATAATTGATTAGAATGGGATCATAGATCGGATCTTCATTTTCCAGTTGTCTCTAGTGATACTTTTTTTTATGCATTCTTGTAAGTGAATGGAACCACTTACTAGGGGAAGTGGTTTTCATTTTAATGGGTATGTTCATGAATTTGAGTGTCCATTGAGATAGGCTGATTACCTTTGATTGGTATGGCTATGTGTTACTGATTCTATTATCCATATATCACAAGGGAGTTTTCCTAACAACCCTCTGGGATGGGAGTAGAGGTGTTTTTCTACTCTAGGGTAGCATGATGATGAGCCACCCCATTTGTGGGGGAAGAGTTGTGTATACATCCCTCTGGCACTACTATTGTAATTTTAAAAATCTCTTGGAAGGTTTGTAGGATTTGGGTGTGGATTTTCGTCTTCCCTTTTACCATTTTCATGTTATTCTTTGTGATTTCAGCAATTGGAATGGGGATATATACCCATTTTGTATCTGAAGTAGGGGCATGTGCCAACTATTATATTCCCTTTTCTGCCTATGGATATTGATAGTACTCATGTGTTGGGAAATAGAGTTGGTCCTACCCCTTATTTTTCATAGGGACTTTCTGAATGATTTCTCTGGGTGCTGTCAGATGAGACTATTGGAAGGCTTGATGAATGCAGGCAGGTGTGTATACCTTCTTGTGGCTTGCCACCAAACTTGGTTGGCAATATTATTTTATTGTTACCAGAAGAGTTTGTTGGAATTCTTCGTGGTTGTAGGAAGGTGTATATTCCTGCTCATGGTGTTCTGCTAGATTTAAATGGAAGGCTTCCTTGGATATCATCAGGAAAGTCTATTGTTTGGATGAGTTAAGGCGGGATGGTGTATGTGCCCACTTACAGTTGGACACCAACTTTGATTGGTGGGATTCTTTAAAGGGGGAGGGGTGTGTCCCTTCTCCCTATTGTCCATTTTCTGGTGGGTCATCTTACATGCATAATTCTGGATGACTTGGGCTAGCTGACCAAGGACAACACCCTCATCATGTTGAGGGATCACTATCATACAATTTTGGTGGTGGAGATTGATAAAAGGAACCCTTTGGAAGGATCCATGAGTCTTCTGGATAAGTCCATATGTGGAATATTGATCCACCTTCGTAATGTATGATAGGAACTGATTATCATATTCTAGGGATAAGACCCTGAAATGGTTGAATTTGATGATTGGTGTTATCTACTTTAGGACCATTGGTAATTACTGACTGGATGATCGGTGGGGCTTGGTAATATGGAGTTCCTATCAGGAAGACTATAGGTTTGGGATAGTGTCATGTTGATGATATTACCAGAACAGTGAATTAGAGACCCATCATTGAAGACTTTGGGTTGGTGATAGTGTCCTCTCCTTGGAAAAAGACCCATTGTGAATAGTATCCAAGGCATACATTCACAGAAGCTGGAAGGATTCCATTGGATTGAAGGGAGTTCTAAGATAAAGTACCTGAATATATGAAAAACATAAAAAATAAATCCCATCAAATCATCATCTCATTTTAATGAACACGTGTACAATTGATTTTATTATTTGTCCTTCTTTAATTTTGAGAGAGAAAGGGGCTTGATAGGTGGGTGATAATATCATCTTGGTTAAGGATTCATGTCAGGTTCACCATTTTTTATGATGAAAATATGTGGCACCTGAAGATCTATTACAGGGGTGAAATTTTGTGCAGTTGTTAATATCAAGTTCACTATTTCTTAATGGTTTCTAATAGGTTTGTTCTTAGAATTGGAAACACCCAACGGTTCTGTATCCATGGAGACCTGCTTTACAAAGTTAGAAACTCATTAGTTAATTTATAAAATGATGCTTAAGAACTCACATTGGTTGATAGGATGGGATGTTAGGCTTATAACACCCTTTTGAGGGGGGTTGTTTCATACTATGGGACTCTCTAATAGATTTAAGATATTTTTTTGAATCCTTCATTAATTCCCAAGTATGAAGCAAGTATCTATTGAATTAACAATCAATTATTAGAATGTATAGAACTTATAATCATTAGTATATATCTAAGTTTATTCATCAATAGAGATATATGTATGTATCTAAGGTTATCCATCTATGGTATCCTCTTATGTACTGATTAGAGATTATTTATTCATTATTATTATGATACTGGTTTTTGGTCCACATAGTGGGGCACTCTGGAGTGTATCTTCATCTAGGGATATGGTATTTGTTTTTATATTTGTATCAAACCCATGATATGGGATTCTTGCATATCCTTGTGAAAGGAATCAGAACCTATGTAGTTTGGTGACACTTAACTGGGCACATTATACCTTTCAAGTCCATGTGATAATGACCAGACCATGTTGTTTAACATCATGTGGTGAAGACATCCAAGTGGAAGGTGGATCTGGAACTTATAACAAAGAATCCAAAGGAACTTGGAATGGATATGTATTCCTAGTTCAGATAATACCATGTAGGGAATGTGGCCTAGAGATAATAGGGTTGATTTAGGGTGTTGGGTTTGATCCCCATGGAGGCTTCTTATATAACACATTCAGATGGGAATCAAAGCCCATGTAGTTCAGTTATGAGGTCTCACGTCTATGGAGACCCTATAAATGTTTTTCTTTTATAGTATTATGGCCCTTTTATAGGGTTAAGTTTGGTCTTACTCCTAATGAGTATGCCTGTGGATGGGTTGGGTGATGTGATTGTGGCTTGCTCTTGAAAAGTATGACCAAAGATCTGGAGGTTATGATTATGGATTACTCATAAAAAGGATTCTCATAGGTTTAGTTGGGGATTAAACTTATAATTATTCCAATAGATGAGATTTTGGGGCTTATACCAAGTTCTAGGCCCATAGATTAGTATGACATGTGCTTACTCCTAAGAAGGATTCCCATAGGTTTTTGAGATCATGTGAATTTCATGGCCTCCATCTACCTCCAATACCACATGATTCATGATAAGTGTGAGAAACAATAGGAAACTGAATATCCAAGAAACCACACAATTCTATTTACCCTGAGTTTTGATACCTTTCCTTGAGGACCCATGCATATGGAGGCACTCTGAAGAAAGGAAAGAAGAAGATCTGAAAGAAGATTATCTACCAAAACATGCATCCGACTATGTGGATATAGTGATCATGGTTTTCCCTTAATCCTAAATAATTCATGATGAGTCATGCTTGAATTTGAGAAAAAAGAGGAAGTAGAAGATCAGAAAAACAACACACTTATCCTCCTCTGCTGGTGGAAGAGAACGGGGCGAAGAGAGAAGAAAAGGGGGATTGGGTGCGCCCATTCTATATCCTATTGCATATCTAGGATAATCATATCTGACTACTCATATGGAAATATCCCTTATAGTTTGAAGAGGATAAATAGTTCAACATCCCACAAGAAAGTATAGGGGCTTACTCTATGGGGGATTCCCTAAAATTGGTTCTACAATAGGAGAGGAGGATGTTATTACTTGTCAAACAAAATGAAAGTGTGATCCTCCCCCTCACTACCTAGAATCAGAGGCTCTGGTTATTAGAGACGACTAGGGAATAATGTGGTTCTAACCCAAGTACACAAGATCGAGAACTCACCAACACCACCCCAGGGGTTGGGGTCCTCATGACCATAAGAATTCATATCCACGTGCACCCTGATGACCTAACTGTTGAGTGGGAAAAGTGAGGGAAACCTCTGATAATAGGAATTCATATCCAAATGAGAGACACTCTAGTGTTCCCCTATCCATGGTTATTAATATTTGTAGGCTTTAGTGGAGGTTTTAATTTGGTCCCTTTTATAAAAGGTAACAAAAGTAAAAGAGGCCCTAACATTGGTGGCTTGGAAGAGGGCCTAAATTAGGGCTAGTGCAGGTCCTGGTTAGAGGGAATAGGTTCCTCACATAGAGACTATTATGAACTAGAAGTGCTTCACATAGGGAGGATGTAGGCCACTATGATCTGGATATGACTTGGTCAATGGATCACCTGGGAAACTACACTAGGGTGAGGCTTTAGCCTAGGTACCATGGGTCTTCTCAAGATTCCCTGGATGGGTATCACACAGGTCCCTAAAAATGGAAGGATCCTCATGTAGTTGGTTTTTCACTAGGGGATAATGGGTCCACATATAGTTGTATTTGTGTTTTAGACCCTGAAGGGACTTTGATACCACTTATCTCCCATAATTCTCTCTTCTATCAAGTTTTGGAGGGAAATCTGAGGAGATTTTGCAGACCTGGGTGAAGGGTCTATGCAACTAGTTCTTAGAGGCTTATTTTGATTTTCTAGTTGTGAAAATAAGGATCCTTGGGGTCCTATTTATAGGAAAATGGGTAACCCTAGTTGAAGGAGGTTTTCTGTGTAGGTCCATAGTGTAGGTGATCAGCATAGGTGTCTATCACAGGGGTGACCTACCTTTTAGTGTCGTGTAGGGGGGTTGCGCAGTCCTTCTAGTGTGTAGGGGGTGTGTGTTCTTGCTGATTTAGGTAAGTCCCATTGATTACTCTTAGGTCTATTTACCTATTTAAAAATTTTAAGGAGCTCTTAATAATATTTTCTTCCCCATTGAAAAAAAGAAGTTTTAACAGTTTCTATACATATCCCCAGTGATGTATAGGTAACATCAATGGATTTCATCTTATATGGAAAACAAATTTAATCGATTGTTTAAAACATTTCTTGAGAAAAATATCCTTTACAGTTTGAAAAAAATGTTTTAAAACATAAAAAATGAAAATCATTCTATGCGAAAATAACCTTGATAAATTCAAAATAAATCTTCAAATAAAATAATTTTCGTGATGATGGGATGTTTTTTTATTTCCATACACATTAAAATAAATATTCCTTTCACGTTTTTGATAAATGGCAAAAAACATTGTTTGGAAAATGAAATGAAGATTCCTTTTAAAACATTTTATGTAAAAAATTAAAACATGGGTGAAAATTCAATTTAAAAATCATAGGATAATAATAAAACAATTTTTTGAAAAAAATAGAAAACTTGTTTTTAGAATAAAATTTATTTCCAACCAAAGATAGAAATAAAGTCATATTTTTTAAAAAATATTTTCTCAATTATTTTGAGTAACAAAAAGTGTAGAAATGGTAATATTACTTGAAAATATTATTAATAACCATATGACATGAAATTTAATTATTTTCTTGAGATATATATCATAATATTTTATCATCATAGTCATAATAATAAACAATCCTAATAAACAATGAGATTGTAGCATAAAATCATTACCACTTTGGTATATTTGAATCATAATCTCCATTAAGGATAACATAAAATTGAACTTAAAATATCATGATAATAATTAAATTCATTATATTATATGTCAAATGGTCTTTATATACACCTCATGAAATAATAGAGATGCATAACATAATATACATCTCAAAGAAGGCAAATTGAGACAAAAATCCCTTATCGATTTGGTAACTTTTGAACCATAAACCCTATAAAATTGAGATCATAAAATGGATATTTAAATACCAATAATTTTTTTTATAATCATAATAAAATACATTCATGAGTATTATATGCACCACATAAAAGAAACATGTGGTGAATATGGCATTTGTCTCGCATAAAGTAAAAGTGAGACAGAAATCCCTACCTTAAGTCTCAAATTCCTTTATAATCATTAAAAACTCCTATAAAATAAATATAATTTTATTATAAATATATTAAATAACCATTATTATATATATCATACAATATATTGTTTACTTATGACCTTTAATTTTCCTTTTATTAACAATTTCTTGTTAAAATCATGTTTTGGTTAATAGTTGTATTGTTTTTCATATATGTTTTGATTTGTTATTTTTTAAAATTAATTTAATCATATTTCATATTCAGAATAATAATCATGAAATTTATCATATGTATACATTAAATATTCTTTTAATACCAATCATGAAATATTTTTTTGAGAAATGAGGTATGTAACGATCATGGAGCCGATAGGCCATACATACACATAAGTAACGATTCCATTTTTCAATGATCAAGATGGAAATGAGGTATGTAATATATTATATTTCTATAATGATAATAATATCATAAATACCATATTATTTCTTTAAATATACTTATACATATCATCTATGTGGTTTGGTGAGGAAAAAGAATCATATCGCTTCGTGTAGGCGGTAGTCCACACGTAGACGAATGATGTTATCATATTTTAGCGGGTGAAAAGGTAAGAAATAAAGTTATATATTATATTTTTGGAATGATAAATATGTTATAAATATTATAAATATTCCATTTATATCACATAAATTTATCCTTTCATGTAAAGTGTCAGGCAAAATGAATCACGACGCTTCACGAGGTGGTAGTCCACCATACACACGAGCGACGTTATCATATCCCCTAAAGAATATAAAATAAAAAGGTATATATGATATAATTACACCATAGGTATAATTATATTATAAATACCATATATATACATTATATCCATAATCATACCCAACCATGAGATATGATAGTGGAAACATGAATGACATCAGTTTGCGAGGTGGTAGTATGTCGTACACATGAATGATGATTTCATAACCCATTTTATAGAAGCAGAGATGGTGGTGGATTATGACCTTAACATAAAATTAACATAGTATATATAAGATACTTGGTTTATTATATCATCATTTTTTAATAATAATTGATGGAGGTTGAGGAGGAAATAAAATAAAATATCACATTGAATAACGTTAACTCTTATTCGGGTACCCTCCTTAGGTTTGCACAAAAATCCTTCCTAGGTTGGCATTATTCAAAAAATAAGTATTATAGGATGAGAGTAGGAAAGTTTAGAAGTGATTTTGGTAGGTATTTTCCTAACCAAAAGGGTTTTAAGGTGTGAAAAAAGTGGATAGTGTGTCATTTTATAAGTGAGGTGAGTGGCACACTTATAAATTTTTGAAAAGAAAAAGGTGTGCCCATATTTTTCTTGTGCCAATATTTCTCATGGGTTTTTTAGGATAAGGAACTACTCATTTGAAAAGAACTAAATGGTCTGATGAAAACTGGAAAGTCTATCCTTTTTATCTTATGAAGGAGATGTCACAATTAAATGATTTATTTTCTAGTTTTACATTATTGTTTGGTCCGAAAGATGTGGATGGCCTGACCTGATAGGTTGATTGTAGTGGGGGTTCAATGTATTTGAATAATCATTCAATTCATTCATACCATTTTTTAACCCTATAAGAAACTCCCAATGGATTCACATCCATAACTGGGTACATACCTACTTTCCAAAGGTAGATGGTCCTTTAGGTTTTTAGACCCAACAATGCTTAGGATCTCACATTTTTCAAGAGTATGGGAGGTCGAGCTCATCACACTCTTTTAGGGAGAATTATTTCCCACTATGGTACTATCTTATAGATTTAAGATATGTTCTATAATATCTTCCTAATCCAGATTTGGGACCAGTTACCATAACAAAGTTATCATAGGTTAAGTCTCTTTATGTAAAGAGGGGGGTCTTTTGGTGAATCCATCTGTATATATCTGATTTTCTTTATCCATTTCACTTTAGTGGGTAGCTTCTTATATGATAATTCCATATAACCAGTCACTCCATAGTTTTTTTAATCCAAGGAGGCGGTTAATATATCAAGGATGGTATTGATCAATTATGAGGTGTCCTAAATATCTAGTTTTATAATAGGAATCAAAACCCACGTAGTTTGTCAAACCTATGTAGTTTAAAATCATACGGAAAAGAAATATATGGTGGCACTAGATATTTGAGCTCAAAAATTGATGAGGTGTCCTACGTATCCTGGTAATGAATGGAATCAAAGTTACTATAGTTTTTTCATTCCCTTGGGACTTTACCTAAGGTGGATACCCTTGTATGGTGGGTAGTTGCATCATGCCACCAATTGAGGATTATACACTGAGGTTTCCCTAGTTGGTGGAGATTCATGATTCCAATGATGTGATCATTGAAACTATATAAGAACACATGACCTATGATTGATGTGATAAACAAGGGATAGAAATTAATCATCCTTACTACATATTTATGTGGGTTTTATATGCTTGTATAGTCTATTGGATGCTTAATATAGGCCTCGATCCTTTAGAAGGCATCTTACGTATCCTGGTTGTGGAAGGAATCAGATTTATCATAGTTTATTAGGTCGGGGTTTATACAATGAGGCTTCCCTTTATGGATGATATGGTCATTACAACTTTCTAATCCCACATGATCTATGATTGGTGTGGAAAACAAGAGATGTAAAATGACCATTCTCACTACTTGTGGATGCGAGACTTATGTGCAGGGGCTTCCCTTTGGATGTTTATTATAGATCTCATGACTTAAGAATGAGTCCTACATATCCTGGTTATAATAGGAATTAGAGTCATCATAGTTCAATTAAATCAGGGCTTACACACAGATATTTCCCCTTATAGAGGTTAGACAAGGTTATCAAGTCCTATGATTCCTACTTGACCTACCCTGCTTGTATTCCTGACATACTTTAATTTTCTACTCAATATGCCTTAATTTGTTTCCTTATATATCATAGTATTTCTTCTTGACATGTCCAAATATGATCATATGATATAGTTGACTTGTTTGATGGACATCACATAATCTGGATGGCATGTCTGAAGGTCATTGCATGACTAATGCTGATTTTTCTGTAGGACAACGCAAGACATGGCTAGTTGATCTTGGAATCCATTTCATGATCTCGACTAACATGATTAGAGGGAATCAGATGATCTAGCTTACTTTACCTAGTATCATTGTGAGTGTTGGATGAAATTCTTGGAGGGTATCAAGAGAATCATTGTGAGATGTATGGAGGGTTCTACATTTCCTAGATGACTTGTTAGGGTATCATCATGAAAGATGAATGGCATGTCTAGAGGACATCACAAGATCTGGTTGGCTTGTCTGGTAGTCATCACAAGAGCCATTTGACCTATCATTATTCCACTTCAAGGCTTATATGAAATGTAATGGTGTCACCTTATGATCAGATCGATATGTCTCGAGGACATTATATGGTCTATATAGAGATCTTGGAGGGTTTTGCGAGACTTGGGTGGCATACCTAGGGGGTTCCATGTGACTTTCCCTCACAATTCCATGGGACTTAACATGATCCAAATAGTATACCAAAGGATAATTGCATGATCTATGTGATATTTCATGGTGTTGTCACATAACCTGGGTGGTTCATGCAATTGTATGAGGATCAGCATATTTGTTCTTAGAATAAGTATCTAATCGTTTTTTTATTGTTCCTAGACTTTTATTGAATACGCCTTATATTTTTTCAGTTTTTGATTGTTTAAGTCTTGCATAACTGATCAGGTATACAGGATATTCTTCACATAACCTTCCAGGAGTCCTTTGTGTGATCTATAAGTGATCACGTGAAATGCATGTGCATGTCTCATGATCCACTTAGGTGGTTCCCTAGATTTTACTTGATAGAAAACCTTTCCAATCATGAGATTTTCCACTCTGAGAAATCTGTTCTGATGCTCGGGAACACCATTGTGAGGATCCCCATATGCATTTTTTGATGCTGATTTGGGGGATTTATAGGACTTTCCACCCTGATTATTCACTACTTTTCATGGTGCATATCGCGCAAATCCATGCTAGAGTTAGTGGAGGGATTTGATGTCATGTGTTTCGTGTGATCCTTCAATAGGTCATTTTAGGGGAATCTCTTGATTTTCAGTGACCATGATACCATCCCATTAACACCTCATTTATTGGATTATAGCTAATTAATGGGATCTTTCCTAATCATTTGGGCATTCCAAGGTTCTTTTACACTATCAGGTTGATATTTCTAGTGGACTTCATGAGATTACGATGCCTATTGAAAGGATTTCAGGTTACCCCATATGTCTTGTCTAGGAAATTCTATGAAATAATGGTGGTTTTCTAGTGGTCCTTCATGTGATGTGGGTGAAATGTCTGTGGGATATTTCACAACAAGGTAGACATGTCACCAGGGATTTTGCGGTGTTTTGTGGACTTTATGGTTGCATCACAGGATATTTATGACCATAAGAGACTCCCTCTTTTTCCCTTTTATTTCCTAATTTTATTCATTAAAATCCTAAGGATCTTGGGAGCATGTATGAGTTTTGTCGAATAAAATCACTCTCCCCAACATGTATATATCACGTGACCAAAAAAGGGTCATGTGGTGATTCATGAGCATTTCATGGAAAAATCCTTCAATTTTTCTTATGGAGATGAAGGGGGAGTGTAAGACTACTTTGGATGTCTGAATCCATTAGTGTGGTGAGGGTGACATGCCAATGGGATTTTGTGTAGTGAGGTGGACATGTCACCATGGGCTTGTAGTGTCTCTAGAATCACATGGGTCACATCACATGAATTTTACAACCGTAAGAGGCTCCCTCATTTTGGATAATTTTATCCTTATTTTAAAAGGATTTTTGACCCTTTCTCATTGGTTGCCTGTGAGGGAACCCCATGATCAATATGGGATCTTGCGATTGTGCGCGCACCTTGTCTCGGTCAGTAACTCTTTTTGTCAATAGTATGTCACATGATTAATGTTGGATCGTGTGATTATATGCATACACTGTCAGGGACACTTCCTCTACTTGTATTATGAAGCTAAAGGGATAGCACATAATCGAATATGCATGTCTAACACCCTTCTCATGGTGAAGGAAAATATCATGACGGTATGTGGACATTGTCAACTATTGTCACTCTACTTTCCTTTGATGTGTCGTGTGTTCATCGATGTATGGCACCATATTGTGAATGAATGTATTTTCTTATCAAGGTTAAATGACAAAGGGTTCATGGATAGTGTGGCATAAATATTTTCATGAAAACATTAATATTTTATGTGTGCGTTGGGGACTTCTATCAAACTGGTATGGTGCATTGAGTCTTGAATCCCTCGTAATATCATAGTTTGTTTCATGATTGGTCACATGGTGCCTCATCCCATCACATGACTAGTTACATGACACCTCATCCATTCACATGATAGGTTACACTATGGATCAACTTTTTGTTTAGATGATTATATAGAGTAATATCATGGGTTATGTCCTCTTCACAAGAATGATTACATGATGGATTTTTCACATCTTCTCCTTTGCATAACCATTATGTGGGTTCACCATACTTTGTTTTTCAAGTAAAATAAGAGCTCTCTTATTCCAACTGGCAGTTGTCCTCTCTTATTTTTTTATCTCCCCATATTTATAGAAAAAGTATCACACTACATCTACTCATTTGAGAATGGTGGCATGCCCTGTAAACACACTCTTCCATCCATCACACTGATTTTATTAGTCTCTGATTCGAAGACATGAGGCATTAAGATAAATCTTCAAAACACCAAAACTTATGGGATTCTTCATGCATGATTGTGTAACCTCATAGAGGATTCACATTATCACATAACCTACTTTGTGGGTTTCATGTATAAACTACAGGGTTTCTTTATCAATGGGATATTTTTGAAACTCAATATTTTCATATTGGAGTTTATTCATGAATTGTATTTTTTCATGGTGGAATCCTTGGGTAACATCTTTAATGTGTGCTCTATTTTAGGTGATGATTTTATATTTTATTCGTATGGAGATTATCCCATATGTTTAACTTACCATATTTTTCATTTGGACATGGTACTTATTTTCTTCTCATGCTACAAAAACACCTATGATCAGGCCTTCCATGCAAACTATTGTAGACTACATGTGTCACACCCTAACCCTATCCATGGATCATCTTCATGGCCTCATGTGTCTTTATTATATGCATGGGTTATTTTCAAAATCCCATGATATTAAGATTCTCATGTTTATGTGATCATAATCACATGTAATATTCTGAAAATTCTCCATATGAACCTCATATTTTTAGTGAGAGGAGGCTCGTGTGGCTGGTCCACAATACCAGTTCCAGATGTGATCAACTAAAACCCTAGCACTGCCAGGATAAAAAAGATAGTGTATGACATCATTTATCTGTCACACAATAGTCCCCTATTATCCATGTTCTTGCAATTTAAAAATGTTATAGAAGTAGTTCATGAACCCCTTCAAGACTGATTATGCTAGTGTATTTGGTACAGCGTATGGATCAATCTTCATATGGCATCATATTTCATATAGAAGTCCAGGCATGAGGGTTACTACTGCAAGAAAGGTCATAAAAACATATTATCTTTCTAAATTGATCATTGTAAGCAAGTTCTCCACACACTAACTCCATATATGTTTCATCCTTGATATGAATATAGGATTTTGGGAGTTACAGTGCGAGCAATCTCATACACTTGAGGCCCTACTAGTGTGCTGTATCTACTCTAGGCACAAGAGGCAAGCCAAAAGTCTAATGAAATTACATTGAAGAAGATGAAGTACAATGACTTTTACCCATTCTATAATATTCATGTCATGTTTCCTTCCATAGAAAAGTATTTAATGTACAATTATGAGTGTCAACAAATTCCCCCCCCCCCTTAGAATTAGATTCATTTAAAATGAAAAGAATATGATTCTAAGGTAAATATATAACACCTTTCTATATATTTGAATGATGAAGAATTCTACCATGGTGATCCATGAAAAATAGAGGGTGCTCTATCTTTTTCTGATGTTAATGGACTTGGTGAGAGAAGCTTTATTTTTTATAAGGACTTATGGTTGGCCTCACAAGATTTGTATCTTTTCCTTTATTTCAAACTAAATTATTGTTGTGTTTTAGTTTAGGGTATTATGGATCAGACATTTTATCATTATAGTTTAGGGTATTTTATCTTGAACCTTATATCATTATAGTTTATGGTATTTTAGCTCATACCTTCTATCGATGTAGTTTAGGGTCTTTTAACTTGGACCTTCTATCATTGTAGTTTAGGGTATTTTAGCTTGGACCTTCTATAGTTGTAGTTTAGGGTCTTTTAGATCAAAACTTCTATCTCTTTATTTTAGGTTATTATAGCTTGGACCTTATATCATTTTAGTTTAGGGTAATTTATCTCGGACCTTCTATCACTATAGTTTAGGGTCTTTTAGCTTGGGCCTTTTATCACTGTAGTTTAGGGTCTTTTAGCTCCGACCTTTTGATACTATACAGTTTAAATTATTACTGCCATAAAATATTTTATGAATATATAATATGTAAAAAACATGCTAGGAATGACCCAAAATACCCAAAGTGGATGTTGAGTTCCACCATAGTGTTGCTAAGGCTCACGAGGATTATAGCACCTTTCTTGCAAGGAGGAGATGCATCTATTTGGTAGGTCAAATCCCTTATATTTCAGTAGTATTTTCAAATAGAGGTTCATCTACTCTTTTATAAGGGTTATGGAAGATTTATTGGTATTATATTGTTTGAGGATGAAATATTAGGGATTCTAGGTCAACCATGATATTTAGAATATGGGTGATGTAAGAAATAATCCAAAATTTTGAATCGATGAATATGGGATGGTGCGGACATTTTAGGGATGACCCATAATACCTTGAGGTACTAAGTTCCACCACAATGTTATAAGGGATCATAAGTATTGGGGTTCCTTTCCTATAAGGAGGATATTCCTTCAGTTAGAAGGTCAAATTCCTTATGTGTCGATATCATGGTCAAGAAAAGATTATATCCAATCCGTTCTAAGGGCCATGAAAGATTTATGAAGACTCAAATGTCTAGATTATGAGGTTGGGTATGAAATGAAAGGATATATAGGAGGGATTTTGATACCCTAGGTTGTTTCATCTCTTTAATTGTCAAGCTCGATCCCTACACCCCATGGTTTTGAATCATGACATGTGGGCCATAAAATGGTTTGGGAATGAAGTGTCACACCCCTACTTTGAGAAAGGGTACAAAACACGGTGACGTAACATTGAGGATATTAAATTCACTTGGATAGTCTAGTATGGGTGCTGTAAATAATGGTCCAAAGTACTCTGATCAGGAGGATGGTATGGAAAATCATATAGGGAATGGACTAGAACACATTGAGGTGATGATTTCTTTCGTGGTGACATCAGGGCTCACAAGGATCAGAAATACCTTTTTTTAGAGTAGTGTATTTGGTTGATGACTATAGGCATATATATATGAAACATAGTCATACATGCATAGTCAAAAAAGGGTCCCTTTAATTCAGGTATCCTTTTCCAAGTTCCATGGAAGGTTTAGGGTGATCCAAGGCACTCAAATCATGAAGTGTTATTTGTGGAAATTGTAGTATCCAAGAAGGGTTTGATAACCCTAAAAGTTGTGGCATCTCCTATAGAACATATTATCATGGTGAGGAGATGTGAAAAATCATTACTCTAATGTTTTCCTAAACTATGGGGTTTAGAGAGAATAGATTTTAATTTTAATAAGGCTATAAATTAGGACCTATGATCTTTATTCTTTATCTATTTTCACCCTAATTTTTCCTAAACTCTGGAGGTGAATAGTTCAATAAGAAAAGACTTTACTTTTTCTCAGGCCTCCCTTTGAAGGCATTCAAACTGAGAAGTTTTGTGTCTCTTTCATTAATATTTTATAGTCTTTTGATTAAGACCATTATAGACTAGAATTTTAAGGTCATACATATTTGACCAAGGTGTAGGAATTTTAAGGTTTTGACTCACATGGACCTAATATGAAGGAAAATTACATAAGATCTAACTTCGGATGCCCAGGTTCAAGAGAACTCCAACATCCTTCTGAGTGGGAGATAAAAATGTTGTATATCACTACTGAGGTTTTAAGGTCATGAGTAATCATACTGGGGATAGCTGAGAACACTCTAAAGTGTTGAGTTCCTCCACAGTGATGTCAAGCTCACAAGGATTAGAAATCCCTCCTAATAGAGCCAATATTTCTCTGGTTGGTAGTTCTGAGACCTTATGCATCGATAGCATGGTCGATCAGAGAGATCCCTTTTCCTTTCCAAGTTCCATGAAAGGTTTATGGAAACTTGAGGTGCTTGATACATAAAGGGTTATTTATGAATTGAATTGATTAAAATATGGTGGAATCACCTGGTAATCTTGCTAACCAGGGTAAGGATCTTTTGGTCCTTTGATAATGGATAATGATAGATAATGGTCTACATAGATTAACATCATGTAGTGGGGATTTATTTTCTTCCGTACAGTTTAACATAGTGAGTTAAGGAAATTTTCCTTATAGTTTAACATCATGTACTAAGGATGCTTTTGTTTCCTTGCAATTTAACATCATGTGGTAAGTACGTGGGAACCGATGTGAAAAATTGTTCAAGATATATATTATATGTATAAGAAATCCATATGTGTATCTGAATCATACATAGGAAAACTAAGCTTTTATAACTCAACCTCTATGCAGTTAGGGTCAATTTTTTAATTGGTTGTTGTATATGGGCCTCAGTTTGGAGATCTAATCATCACTACTTATCATGTGATGATAGGAATCAAGTAACACATAGTTATTGAATGAGAAACTCTCTATAAAGGTCTTACCTGTATGTAGAGGTGGGAATTATTTCCATTTATTGTTTTATCTAAGATCATTAATAGAGATCTGGGCATCACTATGTATCTTTTGATGATAGGAATCATTCCACACATAGTTCTCGAGGAACCATATAGATTAATGTCTTAAGGAAAGGATGTAAGATTCCCAATGTAAAAAAAAGGGTATTTTAGCTAGACCCTAGGATGGAAGTCTTGGTTTCACTATGTATCCTATGGTAATATTATTCAAGCCATATGTATTTATTGAGGAAGGATATTCCTATGCAAGTTTGGTCTATATGTAGGGAGGGGTAATTTTTATGCTTATTTGTTGTGACTGAACCCAAGGTTGGAGATTTGGGAATCACTATGTATCCTATGATGTTATTAATCAAGTCACATGTAGTTATTGAATGGAGGTGTGGTGGGGACCAATCACTAACAATAGTTGTCCTCTCAGTAGTGGACCATAGGAATGTGTAATTTTATGTCATACAAGGGACATCATTCGTACAGTTTAACATCATTTGGAGAGGAATCATGGTATTCCTTTTAAGGTATTTCATTTAATACCATTATGAACCTATCATGAGCTTTTATTCCTTATTCATGTGGGTAATCCCTTATTGAAATTTCTAATCTCATGTGAGTTATGCTTGGTGTGATAAACAAGGAATAGAAAAGGTTCCTCTCACCATGTAGATGCGATTAAGGATAGGACAAGAGAATTTTGTATCATATAGTAACTGGACCAAGATATAGGATCAAGGTGTCCCTAAACATTTCATTGAAATGGGAATCAATCCATACATTTTTTTAGAAACCCGTTCAATTTAATGTGATGTGGAAAGGACATCATCCATGCAATTTAATGTCTTGTGGTAAAAATGTGGGTGACTCAATGTGAAAGAGGAGGAATTTTGTGGCTAGACCCAAGAATGAAGGTTTGGGTTTCACTATGTATCCTATAATGCCAAGAATCAAGCCACACATTGTTTTTGGGAACCATTCAGTTTAGTGTGAGGTGAAGAGAGCATCAGCAATGTATTTTAACATCTTATAGTAAGGAAGAGGGTCACCCGGTGTGAAAGGGAAGTAACACTATGGTTGGGCCCAAAAAAAAAGTTTCGGGCATCACTACATATTATGTGATGGTAGGAAATAAGCCACATGTAGTTCTTAGAATAAGATATTCCCTCTGTGGATATGACTCTCACATGGAGACGGGTAAATTTTATACCTCTTTCACATATATCTTGCTCATGTGTGGTGAATAATTAGTGAGATGGTTCTCCCCATGTAGTTTAATGTCTTGTGGTGAAGATATATTCCATGAATTTTAATATCATATGGTAAGGACCCGTTATATATAGTTTAACATCATGTGGTTAGGACGTGATATGCTATGCAGTTTAAAGTCTTTATTCTTGGACTTGGGTCACTCGATATGAATAAATATGAACCATTGGGGGATCCATGTAGTCTAATGTCATGCGGTGAGGATTTTCTCCATACAATTTAGTGTCATGTGATTCGGACAAGCCTGTATAGTTTAACATCATATGATAAGAATAGATTTATGAAGTTTAACATCATAAAACCAGGACAAATTGGTAAATTTTAACATCATGTGGTCAGAACGTGAGACATTGTTCAGTTTAAAGTCTTTATTCTGGGACTTGATGCTTGATAACAGCTATTCAGATTATTTATTGAGAAACATCGCATTGGCGGGGGGTGTGACATGTTCCCCATACATTGTGGCCAATGAGTAGGCTCCATTATGATAGAGCTTATGTATGATATAAGTCCCTTTAAATTTGGGTTCCAAAATTAGAGGCTTCTTCCTTGGTATCATTGGGGTTCTGAGATCCAACACCAATTATCTTTAGAGTAATGAATGGAAGAGGAAATTTTTATTAAAGGCATGTGTGATCTGGTTCTGATGGACTTAAAGGTTGTGTAATGTACATAGCATGTTCTCATTGATCCATTCCATATCATCCAGACACTTTTTTGATTGCTCATCATTCAAGAGCTATTCGCAAATTGCAATTTGATATGAGGTAAAATGGAATTCTATGGTAAATACTTTCTGAGACCCATACAACAATGAGTATGGAGTTTCTTGTGTAGTATTACATGTGGTGGTATGGTGAACCCATAAAGCATAGAGGAGTTTATCTAAACAAGACTTGTTGTCTTTATTCACTATCTTCTAGAGTATTTTTTACAAGGCCTTGTTGAAGGCCTCTATTTTTCCATTTATCACTTCATGATATCAGGATGAGTGATTTGACTCGATCATGTACTCTTGGTAAAATTTCTTCAATTCCATAGAATATAATTTGGTGTCATTTTCTGTCAATATTGTGTGAGGGACCCCAAACATAATGATTATATGAGACTTTATGAAGTTTTTTATATTCTTCATCCCAACTTCCATGAGGAGTATTACCTCAGTCCATTTAGAGAATAAGTTGGTAGAAGTTAGGATGTGCTTAAATTGCTTAGCTGTGGCTGGGGTATATGGCCCCATAACATCCATTCCCCAAATGGAAAATGACCATGAATATTTAGTTGTATATAGAAATTATAGGGTTTATAGATAATGTTATCATGGATTTGGAATGCATGAAATTTCCTAGTGAATTTCACATGGTCCTGTATCATGGTTTTCTAGTAATAACACAGCCTCTGAATTTGGTAGGAGAACCTAGTCCCAGACTAATGAGCATTACAAGATCCTCCATGGAATTATTCCATAATGGTGTGAATCTTTATTTCTTATATGCATCTTAAGAGGATTACATAAAATTCTTTCTTATAGAGTGATTTTTCTCATTTGGTTCATCCTATGGGGTAATGTCCAGTGCACGACACCAAATATGTTCTCTTTTGGCTCGGTCTATCAGGAGAGTCCCATTTTAGAGATAACCGATTATGGACTCCATCCATCCAGGGGTGGATATTAGTTCATCATTAACTGGGGAAATGTTGACCTAGTTGATTTCATCCATATCGTATATGATGATTGATGAGACCATTATTTGGTGAGTTATATAGAAAATTTCTTCCTTCTAATCAAGGGTCAACCAAAAATATGGCTCTGTTATCCAATACATCAGCGCAAGAATTATGTGATCAGAGAACATGATGAAAAGTTGGATCAAAAGTAATTATTCCATTATTCCCCTGATGTATCCAATGAGAGGGGATAATTCTTTCTTTTTAGGGTATATTCTCTATTAATATTCTTTCTCACTAGCTATAAATTCCATTTGATATTTAGGTTGGCTATATGTAGCTTTAGGGATAGTCCTAAGATAGAAATGAGGGATTTATATTCTACCTCATTATTTTTGAATCCTTTAGATAGTCAGAAAGATTAGGGAAAAATTATTTGCCTAGAGAAATAAATGCAATCCCTAATCCAACCTGATTGAGCTTTGTATTTTCCATAATTTTTCTGATAGGGCTTCGAGAGGCACCATCAAAATAAATATCCCATGTATGAGGAGTTTCTTGGGCATAGAAAACTTTATCATATGGGAGTTCGATGTCTACTAGTGTACTTTCTGGGGTAGGATGTGCCATGATAAAATCATCCAGGTCTTTCCCTTTCACCGAATTATGTGACATGATCTAGATGTCATACTATTTCATAATGACTTCCCATTGGGCTAGATGCCCAGATAGAATGTAGAATCCAAAGATGTACTTGATTGGATCAATATTAGAGACTAGATAGAATTTTTGGTGCTTCAAGTAATGCCTCATCATCTACAATGTAAATATGAGTGTGAGCCAGTTCTTCTCAAAACCCGAGTATAGGGTCTCAGCACTTAGAATTGTTTGGCTGAGGTAATAGAGATTGTTCTCACTACCTTCATTGCTCTTCTATGCGAGGATGGAACCAAGCTAGTGCTCCATGGTGTCCACATATAAAATCAGTGGCTTTCCTTCCATTAGTGGCATTAAGACTGATGGGTGTAGTAGATACTATTTGAAACTTTCTAAGTCTTCTTGTTAGTCCCCACCCCATTGATAGGAAATTTCTTCTTCATTATATTGTTGAAATGGAGAGATTTTATAGACAAGTTTCTTATGAAACACCGAATATTGGAAATTTTTCCTTGGAATCCCCTTAGTTCCTTGAGATTTCTGGGGAGTGAAATTAATAAAATAGCACTAATTTTCTTTGGGTAAACCTCAATGTCGTAGTGGCATACCACAAAGACAAGGAACTTCCCTGATGTTACCTTGAAAGTACATTTTAGTGGATTTATCTTCAGACTATGTTGTTATAGGTTTTAAAATATTATTTAAAGATATGTGAAGTGATCACATCGTGGTCAGGATTTGAAAACCAGGTCATAGACATAACATTCATATATCCTTATCAGTAATGGATTAAAGATATGATGCATGGCACATTGATAAGTGTATCTAGAATTATTTAATACAAAGTTCATGACCTGATAGTAAAATATCCGTTGAGGTTCTCTAAAGGTGGTGGATTCTTCATCTTTAGGGTCCACCTTTATCTGATTGTACCCTGAATACTCATCCATGAAGTGAAGGGATTAGAAGCCATCAATTGCATCAATCAAGAGTTATTTGGTCGATAATTAAAATTCGTCCTTTGGTAAATATTGACTAAGTTCTATGAAATCAATGTAGACCCTAATATGCCCATTTTTTTCTTGAAAAATATGATATTGGCAAGACATATTGGGTATTTCACTTCTAGGATAAAGTTGTATTTGATCAATTTGTCAAATTTCACCTCTATATTGGTAGAATTATAGGGGTGCATCCTCCTAGATACCTACTTGAAGCCTCAATGGTCATCAGGTAATCCAAGATGGTGCGTAGCCATATCTATATTTAGTCTGGGCATTTATGTATAGGTCTAAGAGAACAAATATAAGTTTTTATTTAGAAATATGATGTACATATCTTTCTCTTTGATGGGAATGGAGGCACTAATCAGTGTAGGTCATGGGTCTTCATCTTTTCCCATATTTACCTGTCAAATACCATCGATGGTGGTGGAGAAACCTTCCTTGAATATGGGAGGGGAATTCCTAAGTTCATCATATTCTTCTTCCACCTATGAGTTTTTGGAGGAATTCTCATAGTGATAGGTAAATATTAAGTAATATGTGTCATTGTCAAGGTGAGAGAGGCCATGATAAAAGGAATTATAATCCCCTATTACCAGATTCATTGCCGAGATATTTCAAAGATTATTGTCTTTTACCCTTCCATTGGGGAAAATAGGGGCTTGGGCCTCTAGGACTAGGTCTATTACCTCAACAAGACTTATAGGGAGCATTTAGTTGTTGTTGATTATACTTTAGGGATTTGTAAGGGTGGTACCCAAGTTGTTGGTGGCTGAAACATATATATAATCATACACCATTGGTTTTTTTCATTCCCTTTTGCAGAAACTGACTTCAGCATATGTGGCTTCATAAGTCTTAAAGGGGGAACTTTCACCATGTAGTCTGCTAACTTTTCCATTGATGGGGTATTATAGAAACTGATGGAATGTTGAAGGCACTGCCATGTGGTTATGGATACAAGGTTTTTTGAGCAAGGAATTATATGCAGTGTCTTTCAAGATAACCATAAACTTAGCATTAGAAGTGATATCCCCAAACTAATCTTTGAGTTTGATCTACACAATAGGTCTTTGATCATGCTTATCATACCCTGGAATAGTCATCTTTGTGGGAGAAAAATACCATTTGTTATATCCCAAATATCAAAGAGTTATAATTGGGATGAGATTAATCACATAACCATTTTCAATCAAAACCCTTTGGATATTAGCATTATCGAGTATACCCAAAACATATATAGGTCTGGTGTGTCCCTAGATAACCTCTTCCAAATCATGTTTTGTGAACGAGATAGTGACATAACATTTTGTTGACATGGTCTCCATTTGATATACCTAGACTACAGAAACATATTTATCGAATTCTTGTGGGATCTATAGGGCTTCAACGAGTGCCTCTTTGAGTTATTTTGAAATATGGAGCACATCAAGGATTGATAGCTTGGTTGGGTCAATCACAAGCTATTTCAAAATGTTGTAATTTTTTTCTAGAGGTTGTCACTTTCTGATGTGGGGTTTCTCCGTGACATGTTTCTCAAGATTCGTGGTATTTGTGGTGGATGGGTCTGGTTCTTGTGAAGAGGTTGAGGGAGAATCCGTTGCTAGTGGTGTAAGTTGTGTCAGCCTTTCCCATTGTCTGGGATGTTCAGGTAATCATAACACCGCTAAGTAGTCATGTAAGACAACCGGTTATGAATGACCAAAAGAGGGTTCTAAGATACCTCCATGTATCTGTTGGGATTTCTAGAGCACTTTCACATGGGTCTTAGTCTCATATATGCCCTATGTGGGGACGTGACCAAAATATTGGGTTCTCCACACCCATTTTATCCTTTGTATCCTTGGTTCCTATGCATGCAGCCTCCTTTTCCCTAGTATAGGGTGAAGAAATCATACTCGGAATCATATTCATCATCGAATAAGGGGTACTCCAAGTGTGACACATTGAAAGATCTAAATATGATCTCTTCATCCGATGAGGGTTCCATTTGGTGGGGTTGTACCCATGTTTTGTATGTTTTGGGGAAGAAATATACAATATTCAAAGCTTGTATTGGAGAAGAATGTGAGTCTCACTCTTCTTTCACTTCATGTATCCTATGGTTGTTTCCACCTTAGGGAGAAATATTGTATTTCACCTTCTTTGGTGGTGAATTTTTTATGGGTATGCATAGCTATTCTATTAGGGTGGCATGATCTCGGTCAACTATTTTCTAAGTAATCTATTTGTTGAACTTTTTTCCACACCTAGTCAGAACTTTCTACCAATCACCCTCTTCTTTTAACTGGACAAAAGTTATGCTGGAAACCTACTCTGAGTAGTTATTTAATACCAACTTTTCATAATAGATCATTCCTTGAAGGGTTTCTTTGAATACAAAACAATCATAGATATTGTGACTCAGTCTTCTATGGAAATGGAAGTTGTCGGGACAGTCAGTGAGGTTGACCTTATTTGGATTCTTGGTTTGTGGTAGCTTGAGTAGGTTATTTTCCATGGATGTAAGAAAATAACCAATGACTTGGTCATTTTGAAAAGATTATTCTTTATTCATTCATTCCTCAAATACCTGGTGACCCTGATTTCTATGTGCTTCGGGATGAGGATGATTTTGTGGTTGTTGTCGCTCGACAAGAGGTGATGGGTTGTTTGGTACCTGTCTAGGTACTTTAATGGGAATTGTTTCTTGTTTGAGGTTAATATCAGTTGTGTATACCTTGTCGATCCTTTACCCATGTGCTAAAGAAATGATCTAGGATTTCACTTGGGTTTTCTGAATGGAATCTTCCAAATGATGGGCCATTTTTTTGAACTCATGAAATCCACCTGGATACTTCATTAGGATCAGAGGTGTCTGCAGATCGTCCTTGATAATTTAATTATAGATTTCCAGCAACTATTCATGTGAGATAGGAATGTTGAGTGAATAGGTTATACTTTTCCATCTAGCAATGAAGTCAGACACCCTCTCATTTTTTCATTTCTTGCAGTTCTCTAAGTTACCGATTGTCATTTTCCTAGACATGGAGCTAAACTAGTAAAGGAATTGATGAAGAAGGTCTTTCCATCCTATAATGGATCCTTTCAAGAGGCTTCTATACCAAACAAAGGTTGGCCCAACTGGAGTCTATACAAAACACCTGAGCTTGGTCACCTCCTACTAATCTCGAGGTCCCATCATTAGACTACAATAGGATACGAAGTGAGTGAGATACTGTTTGGGATCTCTCGTGTCTTCAAAGGTAGAGAAGGTAGGATTTCCAAAATTGGGTAAAGGTAAGGTATCATCCACCCATTAGGGATATGGATTATTCTTAGGCTGCACAGGTGCACTTCTCCCCTCCATGGATTCCATTCAAGTAGTCAAGGACTCGATGATGTTGATCAATTCTGGAGGCACTAAAGTTTGAGCAACCTCCCTTATACAAATATTGGGTGGGGTTGGATAAGGAGGCCCTATTTTCATCTCATGGTGATTCTAAATTCATGAAAAGACTGAATTATTACCTTGGTGATGCAGTGGATGTCTTCATAATGGAGGGAAGTCATTATCATTTTTGACTTCCACATTTATTTAGACTGATTGTCAGGATGCGGAGCTAATATAATGCTAAGATGCCACTTTTATATCCAGATTGACTATTTGTAGATGTATTAGAGGAGGGATATTTGTCTCTATCTGAAGATGATACCTAGTAATAATTTTCCCCTGAGTAACTCCTCAATGGGTTGTTTGAGGTTTTAAATATCATTCTCATAATATGTCATTTATTCCTCCATGGAAGGAACTTAGAATATTCAAGGTAGTGATTGGGATGTACCCACAGATTTTCCTTTATCTTTGGCAGTGTTCTACCATAGAGGTAGAAATTTGATATTTAGAAGTGCCATGTTTTGGATCCTCTGCTAGTTTCGAGTGCACGTAGCCTTAGTTGGTACATCCAAATCACCCTCCTCTCAGGGTAAATTTTCTATGTTGTGTCCCTCTACATCTTCATCTTGATCCAAATTTTATGTTGTGTTGAAGTTGATGAAATTCATAAAGGTGTATTGAGAAATGGTTTATTTATCATTACTTTTTAACACAATAGGATGATTCTGCATTGCCTGCATTAGGGTCATTTATTGAATCCTTAGCCATATTGCACCATTTTGGCTACTAACCCCGGTGTGGTCTAATTACCTTCATCATACGCTCCTCCCATATCAACCTATGAGTAATGACATTGGGGGAGTTTCTGGTCATGTTTGTCGAACTAGCCCTGAATACTAAAGGATTATCTTGTAGTGGGAGGAATGGATGGGATTATAACCGTCGATTTTTACCTCCCAACCGAGAGAAGACTGATTCTCTCTGTGGTGATGATGGTGATGATGAAAATTCCTCCAACCTTGTAGACTAGGGGTTATCTAAGGCCACAATTGGTATTGATTGATCCTTTTATTAAGGATCTGATTCTTCCAACTGATTATTTGATGATTCATGGGATGGACATTAAGATATAAATGACCCCATCACAGCGGGGTGATATTGATCTAGAATCAACATTGATTTCCCTAGAAACCTCTTGGGATATGATGATCCTAGTGATGGTGATTGAGATATAAATTTCCCAAGTATAGTGGGTTGGATCTTGTTTGAATCTCCTGCCGACATATCCTGAATCCCCTCTGGAATTGACGATCCAAGGGATAGAGGTTGTGGTAATTATTACCTCAACCTGGTGGGATGGATTCGCTCCTAGATGGATATTATGGCATATTCTATTATGTCATGTTTGATGTGTTTTATTTGTGATTTTATAGGATATGGATACAATGGAAACCCATGACGAGAGTCAATTTCTACAAGATTCCACCTGGTTGATTGCAACCTAGGATTCCATGTCTAAAATGAATTCTCGTTTCTTTG
Source organism: Viscum album (assembly GCA_963277665.1). Classification (NCBI taxonomy): domain Eukaryota; kingdom Viridiplantae; phylum Streptophyta; class Magnoliopsida; order Santalales; family Viscaceae; genus Viscum; species Viscum album. Next base: position 531,029,394 of record OY728150.1, read on the forward strand.
AGGGTCCTAGTTCAAAGAATTATTGGATATCATATTCCTCCATTAATGTTGTCTTATAATCATTGAAGTAGGTTCATTTTGTTGTAGTTACCAACTAGACTGAGCGTTACCTAGTTCTCTTATTTTTCCAGAGGCTATGACATTATAGGAAGTTGTATCTGAGGGGTTCTGTTTTTATATGGGTGCGGTGAAGTTTAATGCTCCATAAATTCCCCATCCTCGAATATGGATACATGATATGGATTCAGCGCCAAAGAAATGTGATGTAATAGAAAAAATCATACTACATATTTGAATTGTGCTTTTCTAGTTTTAGATACTAGTCCATGGAGATAGCAGCCAGGTGTAGTTGAAAATAGAGTATCATGATGGTTTAAAGGTGACCCGTGTATCCAATATAAAGGAGGTGTCTAGTATTCAATAATTTATGAGTTTCCCACATACTTTGGTGTAGATAAGGCATGCACTAATTCTCTATCTCATCTAGGATCTCATAGTCAGAAGTGGAAAGAGGCCAGAACATGATAGGGAGGTTTTTTTGACTAACTCTCTATATATATCAATGTTGGATTCCTCTTCATCAAACTTACACACCTCCATTAGATCAGACCACAAAATGTGATTCTTGGGGTCACCTAAAAACTGAAGTGGAGTATTTCTATAACTTGATAGAGAACTATATATATTTGACCCTGATGTTTTGAGAACCTCTCTATACGAAGGAATCTGAGTTTTAAACACCACTCTATATAGAGGTTTTGTGGAAAAGAGGATGATTTCCTTATCCTTGGGAGATATCATTGTGTGGAGGTTGAACATGGTGGGTTTCAGGAGTAAAGTCCCTATGATTCATATACACATTACCTCGAGGAATACTATCACAGTGATGATCATCTTCTGCTTTGGTTGAAGAGTTCATAAACCCTTGGGGTGTTGAGAATGTGTCTTGAATGACCTCAAGGACACTGGAATTGAGAATATTGGTGATATGAACCTCATTCTGCATTATAGTCAGAATATTTTGGCCTTCCTTATAGAATTTTGTAGGGATATGAGCATTTTGTATGACGGTTATCAAACCTTGTTTATAACCATCTAGTGTTGTGGAATTATGAGCCTTCTGCTAAGAAACTGCTAGAATTTTCCAATGATATTCCTCATTATTAATAGAGATATGAGTCTATCTCAATGAATGTTTCATTCTCACTTGGTGATCCTCAGTTAGAATAGGAGTATGAGCCTGATCCTAAGCCTTTGTAATATGTCACTGGTCTTTTGTGGTAGGGATATGGGCCTTCCCCGAGGCATGTGATTCTCTTAAGTGGTGATCCCCAATTAGAAAAGGAATATGATCTCATTCTAAATATATATTCCCAAATATAATATTCCAACGGACCTCCGAAATGGTCGAATTGATATGAGCCTCCTCATGTATTTCCTTGAAATCATGTTGGTGCATTCATTCTTCAGTGGATGTAGGAATATGCACTTGTTTTCCATGATCTAATGGAATATTCTAGATAGATTCACTGATAGAAATATGATCATATCCCCAGTCTTGTTCCATTCTCACTTGGTGATCCCTAGACAGAATGGGGATATGAACCTGATCCTAGGCCTTTGGAGTATGCCTCTTGTCTTCTTCGATAAGAGTATGAGCCTGTCTCGAGGCATGTACCACTCTCACTTCATGAGCCCCATCCAGAACGAGGATATGAGCCCAATCCTAGGCCTTTGGAATATACCATAGGACTTTTGCGATAGGGATATGAATATGTCTCGAGGTATGTTCCACTCACTTGGGGAGGCCCAGTTGGAATGGGGATATGATCCCAATCTGGAGCCTCATCCTTTACCAAAATATATCGATAATCCTCCTTGATGGGATAAAGAATATAAGTTTTCTCTAGAATAACCACTTTTTCATAATTATTAGAGTACTGGGTTTCCCTATCTATAGGTACATAAATATGTGCATGTCCCTATATATGTACTAGTGTTGATATATTCCAGCAGAGTTATCTAGTTGTTACTAAGATGTAATAGAATTTTAGTAAATTGTATGCATGGATATAAGCCTAAACATTTTTTGTCTCCACTATATACAGGCATATATCTTCGATTGATGTGGGGATATGAGCCTTCTTTTATCCTCCTTGTTCCACTAGAATATGTCGATAGGATTCATTCATGGGGATAGGGATATGCACCTCTCCATGCATGCGGTAGAAATATTCCCACAAACTTGTTCGGAGTGAGTAAAGATATGAGCCTACTCACTAGTGATTACCAAAATATGCTGGTAGACATAGATGGTAGGAGTGGGGATATGATCCCACTCATGATTATCTAGATCCTTTCATGCCTGATGTATATTCCTTGTTGAATTTTCATGGGTTTAATTGGTGGCAGTGTGTCTGGTGGTACCTTCCACAGGCGACTGATGGGTACCAGTGGGATGGAACTGGCGACGATGGTTGACAAGATCCCTTATCATTGGCCCTTGTACCAGCTTTCCAAATGCAGGTGGTCCTATAGTATTCTATACCTAGTGATGCTTATAAGCTCACATTGGTCAAGAGGATGAGAGGTTGGGCTCATCACACCCTTTTGGGGGGAATTTTTTCCTACTTTTGGACTCTGTTATAGATTTAAGATATGGTCGAGAATATCTTCCTAATCCTGATATGGGACAAATTACCCTAATAAAATGATCATAGGTTAAGTTTATTTATATGAAAATAGAGGGGGTTTTGTTGGTGAATCCATATTTATGTATCTTTGGTTCTTTATCCATTTCCACTTGGTGGGTAGTAGCTTATATAATGAAGTCATATAACCAATAACTTCTGAGTTTACTGATATCTAGGGAGGAATTTAATATATCTAGGATGGGATTGATCCATTATAAGGAATCCTATGTATCATGTTTTATAACAGGAATCAAAACCCATGTAGTTCATTAAACCCATGTAGTTTAATAACATACAAAAAGGAAATATATAGGGGAACTAGATATTTAAGCTTTAACCTCAAGGAAGCATCCTACTTATCCTAATTATAGTAGGAATCAGAGTTATTGTAGTTCATTTATACCCTTGGTACTTTCCCCAAGGTAGATACCTTTTTATGGTAGGTAGTTCAATCATGCCATTGATCAGGGATTTCACACTAAGGTTGGCCTAGTTGGTGTAGATTCATGATGCCAATGATGTGATCATTGTGACTCCCTAATCCCACGTGAGTTATTCTTGCTATGAGAAATAATGGATAGAAATTAATCATCCATATTTCATATAGATACAGATCTTACATGGTGAGATATCTCATTGGATTCTTAATATAGGGCCCAAGCCTTTATAAGTAATCCTATATATCCTGGTTATGGAAGGAATAATAGTCATCGTACTTTATTGGGTCAGGTCTTACAAACTCAGTATTACCTTTGTGTATGATATGATTATTGAAACTTCCTAAGGCCATGTGATTTATGCTCGGTGTGGGAAACAAGGGATGTAAAATGACCAGTCTCACTACTTGTGGATGCGGGACTTATATTATGAGGCTACCCTTTAGATGTTTATTATAGAACTCATACCTTAATAAGGTTTCCTATTTATCCTAGTTATATCATGAATTAGAGTCATCGTAGTTCAATTAAACTAGGGCTTTCACACTAAGATTTCCCCTTATGGAGGCTGGAAAAGGTTATCATGTCCTGGGATACCCTCTTTACTCAGCCTTATTTTCTTCCTAACATATGTTTATTGTTTTTAAGATATGCCTTGATTTTCTACTTGACATGTCAGTGGATGTATTCCTGAGATATCCAAATACAATTGCATGATCCATTTGACTTGTCTAAGGGACATCACATATTCTGTATGGCATGTCTAAAGGTATTTTCATGACCAAGGCTGACTTGTTTGAAGGACATCGCAAGACCTAGATTGTTGATCCTGTAATCCATCACATGATCTTGGCTGACATACTTGGAGGGCATCACACAATCCATCTAACTTTCCCTAGTGTCATCACAAAAGTTAGCTAACACACTTGGAGGATGTCATGAGAGTCAGTGTGGCATGTCTGGAGGGTGCTACATGTCTTGGATGACTTGTCCAGGTGTCATTATAAAAGTTAGATGATATATCTAAAGTACATCACAAGATCTGGCTAGCTTGTCTAAAGGACATCGTGAGATCTAGTCTACCTATCATGATGCCATCATGAGACTTAGTTGACTTGTATTGGTGCCTCCTTAAGATCTGGGTAACTTTTCTAGATGAAATCACAAGGTTTGTATGGAGAGCCCGAAGGGTTTTGTGAGAATTAGGTGGCATACCCAGGGGGTTCCATATGACTTTCCCTGACACATAAATAGAATTTCACATGATCCAAATAGTATATCAAAGGATCATTGTGTGATCTGGGTGAAATTTCCTGGTGATGTCGCATGACCTAGGTAGTTCATGTGAAGCGCGTGAAGATCAATGTATGTGTTATTAATATAAGTCTCTTATATTTTTAATCTTAATCCCATCCTTTTATTTCATATTACTTATATTTTTTTAGTGTTATATTGTTTAAGTCTTGTGCAACTGATTAGGTATTCAGGATGTCCTTCGCATAACCCGTCAAGAGTCCTTCGTGTGATCTATAAGTGATCACATGAAGTGCCTATGCATGTTTCATGATCCTCTTAGGTGGTTCCCCAAATTTTACCTGACAAAAAAACCATCCAATAGTAAGATAATCCGCTCTAATAAATCCACTCTAATGCCTAGGTGTGCCGGTTCGAGGATCCCTAGATGCATTTTTTGATGCTGGGTTGGGGGATTTATAGGCCTCACCACCCTGATTATTCTCCGCTTTGTGCAGAATGTATTGTGAAAATATATTATGTAGTTAGTGTAGGGATTTGATGTCATATGTTTCATGAGATTCTTTCGTAGTTCATTCCAGGGTCATCGCATGATGTTCAGAAACCACGATATTCTCCCATTAATGCCAAATTTATTGGATGATAGGAAAATAATGGGGTATTGAATGATCATGTGGGCATTCCAAGGGTATTTTACATTGTCATTCCAACATATCTAGTGTCCTTCATGAGATATTGATGCCTTTTAAAAGGATTTCGTGTGACTTTAAATTTCTTATCTAGGACATTTTGCGAGACAATGGTGGATTTCCAGGGGGCCTTCGTGTGATGTGGGTGAGATGTCTGCGAGCTCTTGTGCAACAAGTTGGACATGTCGCCAAGAATTTTGGGGTGTTTTATGGATGGAATGGGCATGTCATAGGACATTTACGACTATAAGAGGCTCTCACATTTTTCCTTTTATTTCCTTCTTTTATTCATTAAAGGCTTGGGGATCTTGCGAGCTTGCACGAGTGTTATTGAGGAAAATCAATCTCCACATCGATGATGCATCGCATGAACAACAAAGGGTCATGTTGTAATACACAATAATTTCATGGAAAGCCCTTCTATTTTCCTTATGGATCTGAAGGGGGGTACATGACCGCTTGGGCATGTCTGAAGCCCTTCATGTGGAAAGGGGGACATGCCAACGTACTTTCACACGGTGAGGTGGACATGTCACCATGGGATTGAGGTTTCTCTCAAATAATATGGGGTATGTTGCATGATTTTTATGACTATAAGAGGCTCCCACATTTTGGATAATTTTATCCTTATTTTAAAAAGTATTTTTGATCTTTGATCATTGGTTTCCCATGAGGGCTCTGGATGATCAATATGGAATCTTGTGATGGTGCACACACCTTGTCACGATTAGTAAATCTTCTTGTCTATGGTGTGTCACATGATCAATGTTGGATGTTGATATGGTATAAGGAAATTATTAGGGACACTTCATATGAATTTATTATGAATCTATAGGGATAATGCATAATCAAATGGACATTTTTGGGACCCTTATCATGATGAAGGTGAATCTCAAGATAGCATGCGGACATTTTCAGGGATAGTCACTCTGCTTGCCTTTAATGGGTCATGTGTTCATCATTGTATGATTACATAGCATGACTGAGGGTGTTTTCATGTCAAGGTATCATGACAAATGGTGCATGGATAGTACGGTATGAAGTTTCTCATGCACACATGAATATTTCATGTGTAAGGTGTTGAATTTCATCAAACTAGTATTTTTCATTGATTATTGAATGTTATCCATGCTCGGATTTCATGACACATTAAATAAATTATTTAGGGATTGATTATAGTCAAATTTCCAGTTGGTGTATACATTTAAAAGGTGGGCCTGTGATATGAGTTCTCTTCCGTATTCACACGATAGTGTATATTTTCACGATTTTAGTTTTATATTTGTGGGATCATAAAACCCTCATAATATCACAGTATATCGAATGATTAGCCACATGGTTCCTCATTTCGTCGCATGACTGGTTATGCAATACCTCATCCCTTAACATTACGGGTTACATGATGCCTCATCTTTTGGTGTGGATGATTATGAAAAGGAAGATCATAGGTTCTGGCCTCTTCGTGAGAATGATTACATGATGGATTTCTCATATCTAATCCTTATTATAATTATTATGTGGGATCACGATACTCTTATTTGAAAGGAAAACAAGGGATATCTTCTATTTACTCATATAAACTCTCTTCGACTTGTGATATCATTGTATTTATAGAAAAATTATCACACTACATCTTCTCATCTGAGAATGGTGGTGTGTCATGTAAACATGATCTTCCATCCATCACACTAATTTTCTTAGTCTCCCATCCGAAGATATGTGATGTTGAGATACATCTTCAAAATTACCGAACTCTCGATATTCTTTATATATGATTGTATAACCTCATAGAGGCTTTATGTTGTCACATAACCTACTCATATGATTTCATATTCACACTTTATGGTTTATTAACACATAGACTACTTTCTAAACTCACTATTTGTATAGCGGCTTTCATCTATGTGATGTATTTGAACGTGGTGGAAACCTCAGGTAATATATTGAACACGTGCTCTATTTTAGGTGTTTATTTCATATTTTATTTGTATGGAGATTATCTGAGATGTTTAATTACACACCTATCCATGTGTTCATGGTGCTTCTTTGCTTCTCATGCTATAAACACACACGTAAGCAAACCTTCCATGCTAACTATTGCAGACCACATGTGTCGTAACCTAACCCTATCCAAAAATCATATTCATGATCTCAAGTCTCTTTATGATATGTGTGGGGGAATCTCACAATCCCACATGATGCATATTCTCATGTTTTTATGATTATCATCACATGCAATATACTATCAGTTCTTCATATGAACCTCGGATATGTGGTGACAGGAGGCTCGTGTAGCTGGTCCACGATATCAGTTCCAGACATGATCCACTAAAACCCTAGAACTTATAGGATGAAGAAGATGGTGTATTCCATTATTTATCCATCATGCAATATTCCCCTATTATACATATTCATTCTCTTTGAAAATGGTATAGAAGTAGTTCATAAACCCCTTCAAGATCGATCATGCTGGTGTATATGGTCCTGCATGTGGATCGATCTTTATATAGAAGAATGTTTCATATATTAGTCCAGGAATGTGGATTTATACTATAAGGAAGATCATTCACACAGACTGGATTTCTGGACTGATCATTGTAAGCAAGTTCGCTACACCCTAACTCTATTTGTGAGCCATCCTTGATCTTCATAGAGGCTTTAGGGAGATACAGTGTAAGCAAACTCGTGCGCTCGAGGTCCTACTAGTGTGCGGTATCCACTCTAGGTTCAAGAGGAAATCTAAAAATCTAATGAGGTGAGGTTAAAAAAATATTACATACAATGTCTTTTACCCATTTCCTAATATGTATGGCATGTTTCCTTCCATAATAAAGTGTGTAATGCGCAATTATGAGTGTTAATAGACACAAGGCTCAAAAATGGAGTATTATAGAGCCTTATACATGATAAGGTCAAAATATCTCTGGAAAAAATATATATCTTATACAAGTATTTAGGTTATTTTAACTTTTATCTTTTTAGTTTAACCCCCTTGTAAACCCATTTTTACCTTAACCGTGATAATTAATTATTACTACTTTCACTATTCATTTTGGTCAAAAATTAAGTTGATATTATTATATAATATAAATTATTCTGATCCCAAATAAGGAATCCATTTTTCAAATTTAATTCATATATTTGGAAGAATATAATTTAAATTTAATCTCACTGGCACGATGAGAAAGAGGGTTTTCAAAGAGAAAATGTTCAAATGTTTACAAAGTTTTTATAACCAATTTCAATATTAAATTGATTAAAATAAATGATATTGGATTAATAGATATATAATTGAACTAATTTTACTTTAAAAAAAATTAAAATATAATTTAACTTTTTAAAATAATTTAAATTAAAAGGAAGTTTTTAATTAAAATTCGTTATTTTTTCATATTCATCAAAAAAGTAATCTTTTCAAAAACTTCTCAAAAATTAACCCTATTATAATTTTGAAATTATGATTTCAAAAATTAATTTTATTTTTTAAAAATAATATAAAAATTGAAACAACTAAATTTAAAAAAAATCGCAAACGTGATGAAAAACCAGGTTTTCGAGAAGTGTATTTTTTCAAGCATAAGATGATTTTATATTAACTCTATGTATAATAATAATAATTATATGAATAACAATTAAAATTTATTGATATATAATATATAAATTTTAATTCAAAACATTCCTCATTAGGTATTATTTTAATTAATTAAAATGGAGAAACATTGTGCACTTTAAAATAGATTTCAGAAGAAAAAAATCCCTTTTTAAACCCAAAAATAAACTTATACTAAAATCCAATATAAAGTTGATTAAAAATTAATTAATTGGATTAAATATTAATAAATAATAAATATATTACTTTAAAACACAATTTTTCATTTAAATTACTTAATTTATTGAAAAAAAATGATAGTTTTAAAAAATGATATTTTTCACTATTCACTGAAAAATCAATATTTCCCAAAAAAACCTAAAATTTTACCATAAGTCAATTTAGATATTATGAATCGAAAAATGAAGTTAATTTTATTAAAAAAAATTCAAAAATCTCTATGAATTATTTATAATATTTTCTCATAAAAAGTAAAAAATCATTTTTGAAGAAAACATATTTTTGATGAATATAATAACTTTACTAAAAACTGATTGATTATTTACTAAGAATTTATAAATTTATATTTAGTAGTAAATTTATATTTCATAAATTATTCAATACTATTCTTACCCTCATATTTAACATCTATGTTATAATGTAATATTTAAAATAATATTATTTCATAGTTCACTGAAACTCGATGTCACGTGTCATGCATGCTTTCAAAGAAACACGCTATTGAATTTAGCACAATATAAACTTAGTATAACACAACCTATACTCAGTATTTCATGTAACATGAAATATCAAAAATATTAAATTCATTTGAAAAAATATATATTTCACAAAATCCTGAGGTGTTACATTATACCCCCTTAAAATGAATTTCACCCTCAAAATTAATTCTAACATCAAAGGTTTAACATTTGTAAATCCCTTTATAGAAATACACGTCGTAAAAAGGAATAATAAAACTTCATTTAAAATAGTAAATTTGTAAACATAATGGTTACCTAAATTAACTCATAACTAGGTTTCCGTATAGGAGACCGTGGTGGGAAGTTAAGATTTGTACATGGAAGAAAAGCATAAATAATTATAAAGAGTGATAGAGATCATTGATCATAAGAAAGTGAGTGATCCTAATAAGGTTAATGAACACAAAACCATAAACTAAATTGGTGTGAAATTTTCATTTATATCATCAAAAATGAGGATGATAGGACAAAATTTCACTTCAAGATCCTTTTCCTAATGTTGGGGAATTCCTTTTACATATAGAATAATAACATATGAAAATGTACTTACTTGACATATTTATATTTCATAGGAATAATTTAATCCTTTGGTCATGCCTTTATCAATTTCCACTTCATCTATTACTCCATGAAATGAAGGTGAATTTGTAATGCCTAAAGCACTAACAGGTCATAAGATCCATAAATTGAATGATAAGTCATTTTTTCTATCTTTGTTATAATCACAAAAATTTTATAAATAAATATTCATATGGTGAAATAATATATTAATCTCTAAAAACTCATCCAAATTTCAACATAAACTAATCCATAAATGGTTAACCTTATTACTCATCCAAAAATTCAAAATTTATAATGAAGGTCACTAAATTTATCAAAATCAGCTTAACATTAATCATTGAAAAAACAAAAAATAACTCTCAATTATCACATACCATACATGTGAATATCTTCATCATGTATTATCTTGAAACATGGTAATAACCTGAATTACCATAAATCCTTATTGAAAACATACATACTTCTTTATTCCATTAATAAAACCACTTATTATTTAATATACTCTTTAAATCCAACAATTTTATAAACCCCATCAATGACAATAGAAACCACTTTGTCTAAAAATAATTAATCAATTAAAAGGTCATAAATACTATCAAATTTACTTTATTCATATCAAAAACACAGTTTTCTCAACATCATGAACATATTAAGGGTTTTCTTCCCATAGTAATGTGTCTTCCATAAAATATAACCATGACATTAAATCACATTTTTGATTCATCGGTACTATTAAACATATTTTTAAAAATCTTTAAAAAAAACTTATACTAAACAATCCTTATATATTTCATGATTCATATAACATAATTCTTGAATTTCAATGCATAAACACTTTAATCAATCTACAACATTTATAAACCATTAACTAGGTTTCGTCATTTTATTCCTTAATACATCTTTATTATAATATAAAATGTTAATATTTTATTTCATCAACCTTAATTTATTAATTCTTCTCACATTTAACATAAATAATACTGTTAGAACATCTCATACCTTTCATATTTCATTTTTAGTCTTCTCAACATCAACATTATAACCATTACTTACACCACCTTGTTGATTCTCTTGATGATATTTCCTATTTGGATATAAATTTTTATAATGCCCATACTTTCCACATTTGAAACATTCAACCATCTATGATATCTTAGGTATACCATTATTCACATCCATTTAATTAACCAAAATTTTGATTTTTCCTCTACAATTAATTTTTTTGCATAATTCTTTTCCACACTCAAAACATCTTTCCCTTCCTCTAATACATCCACTTTGTTGCTTCTTTCCACATTATTAACATATATGAAACTGAATCTTATTTCCCCTATGGTATTCATTACCCAAACTCTTAGAAAACTCTATCCTTATCTTCTTTAGTTAGTCTAAGAGTTGGTTAATATGTATGTTGTTAATCATTTTCTGTGATAACTGATTAGGAATAATCACAACATCCTTCACTCCATTCATCATCCCATTTAGCTACTCGTCAAAAAATTGTATGTCACATTCAATGCTAACCCAATTCCTTCTGGCTCCTATCATTGATTAAAACCAAAAATCATAGTGTGAGTAACAATATTCATATTGTGAAACCACATAATCATGAAAAATCAATTATAGGATTTCAAAATCATGACATCATATTTTTAATTTATGACACCTTAGGTATATCCTAGATCATTCATATTAATCGTCTATTTGAATCATTCATGATGGTTTGTAAAGAGTTTGTTAATTTCTAAATCATATCTTCTGGTAGTGTCAAACCAGGTGTATAGTAAGGCTCATTATCATGCATCAGGTGATGATTGAATACATATCAATGTTCCCTTTTTGGATTTATTACCCCAAGGTGCCTCTATGCCAAATATGCATCCACTTTTAGTATCCAGATAGAGATTTAATTTCTTGAAAACAACTCACTTTATCCTTTACCAAAATTCCAGGACATTTTCCTATACACTAACTCATCCTTAGACTTATCCTTAGACATGTCCTTAGGGATCCCACTAAGGCTTTCTCATCCATATTTCCAAAGGATAGCTAAAACTTTCCTTTGATACCAACTATAGTGACCCAAGATTCTCATAAATGGATACTATATATTTTTAGATAAATATTCATTAAATTACACAAACACGGGCCTGAGAATAGTAATAGTTTATTATCTTTAGAAACTTGGAACACAGTCTTCTAAATTAATGAAAGATATTCAAAATATGTCATAAAGATATTCCCCTTTAGTACTCTTTACAAATATACCCTACTTAAAACCTTTCTTCATAACTTAGGGAAAGGATACATAATAAAGGGTGAGCTTATATGCTCAATAAGGGTAAATAAGGGAGATACATAATCATAACATGAGTATATGGGTATGATAATGTGAGAATAACATTTGAAAACCATACCCTGAATATCAAATATCATAATATTAATTCATGGTATGAAGATTGGCAGTTCATAAGACATAAATCATAATTAAATAAAATATCATGATCCATGAGAGCATAACATTTCCATAAAATTTTGACATACACATAAACATAGAAAATCATTTCAAAGGTGGCCAAGGCTTGTTGTCAAGGCTATCATAGTGGAATGGGTTCACTCCCTAAACTATCATAGTAGTCAAAATTCACTCCCAAGACCATCATATCGAACAATGTTCCTTACTAAACCAGTTTCACTCCCTGTTCCAGTTCTATATATCTCATGATATATAAATATTTACCCAATGCATTGGAGGGAGATATAGTTCCCACCTGTCTCATAATGAAAACGAAATTTATGTGTTCTATAAGATCATAAAACATTCATCATATAATAATCAATGAAATTAAATGGGTTTCATAAAAATATCATCATATCATAACATGTAAAAAATAGGTTTAATAATCATTTCATCATTTCAAAAATCATGGAAAAAGAAGCAGGTTTCATAAAAATTTTATTATGGTATAACCCGTGGAAGAGAAACGGGTTTCACAAACATCATTCCATCAAAAACATAAATCATTCAGAGAAATAATAAGAATGGTATCCTTGGATCATATCACCATTAAGTAATAGGTAACATCAATGGGTGTCATATTAAATGAAAAATGATTTTTATCGATCATTTAAAACATTTCTTGAGGAAAATATCATTTCAGCATTGAAAAACACTTTTTAAAAACATAAATATTTTTTAAAATATTTTTAATTGAAAATAACCTTGGTAAATTATAAATTAATATTCAAATAAAATAATTCCCATGATAATGGGAAGTTTTTTTTCATTTTGTGCACATTAAAACAAAAATTCTTTTCACATTTTTGGTAAAATCCAAATGGGCATTGTTTAGAAAATGACTTAAATATTCCTTTCAAAACATTTTTGTAAAAAATTAAAGTATGGGTAAAAATTTATTTTAAAAATAATAGGATAATGATAAAACATTTTTTAAAAAAAATTATAAAACATGGTTTTGGAAGAGAATGAATTTTTGACCGAAGAGATAAATAAAGTAGGATTTTCTTAGAAACATTTTCAAAATTATTTTAAATACCAAAGAGTGGGAAAATGGTACTACTACTTGAAAATATCATAAATCAATATAGGAGAAATAAATTCATGAGTTTACTGAGATATTTATTATAATATTTTATCATAGGAAACATAATCATAAACAATCTCGATAAATGATGAGATTATAACATAAAATCATTACAACTTTGGTAAATTTGAATCATAAGATCCATGAAGGAATAAAATAAAATGGAAATTATAATATTATTAGGATAAATAAATTCATGATAATACATTTCAAGGGTTCTTTATATACACATCATGAAATAATATAGGTGCATAACATAACATATGTCTCAAAGAAAGCAGATTGAGACAAAAATCTCTTACCAATTTGGTAAATTTTGAACCATAAACCCATTGAAATAGAGATCCTAAAATAGATGTGTAAATAACTATAATTTTAATTATAATAATCATAAAATACATTCTTGGGATGTATATACACCACATAAATGAAGCATGTTGTGAATATGGAATTTATCTCACATAAAGTAAAAGTGAGACAGAAATCTCTTACCTTAAGTCTCGAATTCCTTCATGCATGTTAGAACCTCATATATAATAAATATAGGTTTATTAATATATATATTAAATAACCATTATTATATATCTCATTCCATATATTATTTAATAATTACTTTTTATTACATTTAATTAACAATTCTTTGTTGAAATCATGTTTCAGGTAATAACTGCTTTGTTTTTCGTAAATGTTTTGATTTTTTTTTGGTCCTATTAATTTGATCATGGTCCCATAATATACAGAATAATAATAATTAAATAGTAATCATATTTATACATAAATCATACTTTTAATACTAATCATGAAAGATGATTTTGAGAAATGAAGTGTGTTAGATCATGGAGATGGTAGGTCGTACATTTGCATGAGTAACGTTTCCTTTTTTCAAAAATAATTATGGAAAGGAGTTAAGTAATATATAATATTTTAATAATTATAATAATATCATAAATAATATATTATTTTTTTAAATATACTTATACATATCACCCATTTTGTGTGGTGATGAAAAATATTTGTATAGCTTCACGAAGTTGGTAGTACATACATACATGAACGATGTTACCATCTTTCAGTGAGTGAATATGTAAGAAAAAATGATATATTATCTACTAATAATGATAAATATGTCATTAATATCATACTTATTTCATTTATATTACATATATTTATCCTTCCAGGTAAAACAATATTGAAAATGAATTACATCACTTCGTGAGCCGATAGTTCGCTGTACGCACGAGCGATGTTATCTTATCCCCTACGGAATGTAAAGTAAAAAAGTTATATATGATATAATGAATAAAAAGGTATAATTATGTTATAAATATCCTATATATACTTTATACACATCATCATATCCAATTGTGAGAGGTGTTAATGTAAAAACTAATGACATTGGTTCACGAGGTGGTAGTCTACTGTACACATGAATGATGATTTTGTAACTCATCTGATGGAAGTAGAGATGGTTTTAGGTCATGTACTTAACATAAAAACATATCATTATATTTAATATACTTATTTTATTATATAATTATTTTTAATAATAATTTAACTATTTTAATGAAGAAATAAAATAAAAACGCTCGTTGAAGAAAGTTACCTCTTTTTCGGGTAACTTCCTTAGGTTTGCACCAAAATCCATCCTAGGTTTGATTTATTCAAAAAATAAGGATTATAATATGATATAAGGTAATATTTATATTTATTTGGGTAGTTTTTGTTCGAACAAAAATGGTTTGAAGGTGTGAATAAGAGAGGAGAGGGGTGGCCTTTTGTAAGTGAGGTGAGTGGCACACTTGTAATGTTTTGAAAATAAAAAGGTGTACCCACATTTATCTCAAGAAAAAAGGATAAAAAATGAAGTATTATCAAGAATTAGACATTATAGGATCAATATATTTCCATAAAATATATTATATATAATTTTTTGGGTCATTTTAACCCTTATAAGTTTAGTTTAACCTCTTTATAAACTCATTTTTACCTTAACCGTGGTAATTAATTTTTATTGTTTTCCATATTCATTTTGGTAAAAGTATAATTTGACATTATTATATAATATAAATTATTAATATTCCAAAAATATAATTTAATTTTACAAATTAAATTCAAATGAGTTTAAAATTTTACTTTAAAATTAATCCCGTGTATGTAGTGAGAAAACGGGTTTCCAAAGAGAAAATGTTCAAATGTTTACAAAGTTTTTATATCCAATTTCAATATAAAATTGATCATAATGACCTAAAATGGATTAATATATATATAATTGAACTTATTTTACTATAATACCAATTTAAAATATAATTTAACTTTATAAATAATTTAATTGAAAAGACTGTTTTCAATTAAAATTTTCTATTATTCACTATTTATCGAAAATTAATATTTTTAGAAAATTATCAAAAAATTACACTGAAATAATTTTGTAATTATTATTTCAAAAATAAATTTTATTTTCTCAAATATATTTTATAAATTTTTAAAAAATTAAATTTAAAACAAAACCCACAAACGCGATGAAAAAGAGGGTTTTCGAGAAGTGTATTTTTTCAAGCACAAGAAGATTTTATATTAAATCTATGTATAATAATAATAATTGTATGAATAAAAATTAAAATTTATTGATATATAATCTATAAATTTCATTTAAAATATTCCTCGTTAGGTATTATTTTAATTAATTAAAATGGAGAAGCATTATGCGCTTTAAAACAGTTTTCAGGAAAAACACCCCTTTTAAACCCAAAAATAAACATAAACTAAAATACAATATAAATTTGATTCAAAGGTAATTAAGTAGATTAAATATTAATAAATAATAATTTTTACTATGTTCAAACATTATTAGGCATTTAAATTACTTAATTTATTGAAAATAAATTATAGATCTACAAAAAAATGGTATTTTTCACTATTCACTAAAAAATCAATACTTTCTGAAAAAATCCTAAAATTTCACCATAAGTTAAATTAGATGTGATGGTTTAAAAATTTATTTTCATTTTATCAAATAAATTTTCTAAAATCTCTATAAATTAATTATAATGTTTTCTCATAAAATGCAAAAAAAAACATTTTTGATGAAAACTTATTTTTGACAAATATAATTACTTTACTAAAAATTGATTGATTATTTACTAATTGTTTATAAATTTATATTGAGTTGGAAATTTATATGGATATTTCATAAATTAATTAATATTATTCACACCCACTTATTTAACGATTAGGTTATAATGTGCATATTTAAAATAATATTATTTCATGGTTCACTAAAGTTCGGTGTCACGTGTTATGCACGCTTTCATAGAAACTCATTGTTGTGTTTAACGCATGTTAAAATAGGTGTTTCATATAATATATTTTATAATCATTGTTTTTTGTAACATAAAATATTGAAAAGATTAAATTCATTTGAAAAAGAAAATTACAAAATATCAGGGTGTTATATTTCCTTTATGTAGAAAACATAGATCATGTACATGTTATGATGGCACTACCACATAAATGGATTTACAAAGTGACACACTTTAATAGCACTAAAAACGTGCTAATAAATGGGGTATCTTTATTGGTGCTAAAAAAATGCTGATAAAAGGTGCTTTTAACAGTGCTAAAAAAGTGCTTTTTAGTGTTATTAAAAGTTTCCCATTTATCAGTGCTTTTTTAGTAGCACTGATAGTGGGGGTATTTATCTGTGCTTTCTTACTAGCGCTAATAAAGAGTAAATTTTAAAAAAACATTAAAAATAATATATTAACATAAAAATATATTTATATTGATATATATATATATATAATATTTTATTAAATATGATTTATATAAGGCTAAATACATATTTTCACTTAATATATGAGATATTTAGTGAAAAATGGATTATAAAATAATTAATAATATTATTATTAATTAATAATTTTCTAATTATTATCAATTAACTGTCATTTAATAACAATTTGAAGATAGAAAAATCAAAAAATGAATAAAAGATCTAAAATAAGTTGAAAACATAAATTGAACTTCAAATGGTCATAACTTTTGATCTGAGTGTCCGTCCAGGATCTACCACATATAAAATAGAACTATGTGATGATATCTACACACTAAAAATTAGGATAAACTCCTAGTAATATTTTTTTAGGCAAAAAAAGTCCCAAAAGGGCTCTAAAACTGAGTTTTTAGTTAGGGTATCCCAATTTTTTAGCATTCAATGGAATTTCAACAATGTTTAAGGGGGTATTTTTGCCTATTTTTAGTATATAATGAATTTATTCTAGTTATTACATTCATATTGATATGATGGTTTTTAAATTTTATCATTTTTCATAATGCAGTTTTATTTATAATTAAATATATACACATATATACATATCTGTATATATTAACACATAAAAATTTAATTTTATAAATAAATATGTAAACATATTTACATATAAAATATATTTATATATATATAATATATTTCTATAAATATGTACTCATTCACGAGTTGTTTGATTCGTTTATTTGTGATGTTTTTCCTTGTTCCTCTTTGTACTTTTCTTTTATGATTTTAATAAAAGGGGCTGCTTAGCCTCACTTTTTCAATATTTGTGTGTCTGTGTGTGTTGAAAAATAAATATATATTTATCTATATATTATAATATATGTATATGAATATTAATATATAATATATGTAAATAAATATAAATATTTATAATTATATTTATATACACACACATATATATAAATATATGTGTGTATGTATTTATAAACACACACACACACACAAATATTTTATATATGTATTTAAAAATAATCATATAAATATATATATAAATATATGGATAAAAATATAACGAAATATATATATAAATGAATAGATATATCATAAAATATAGAACAAAACAATATAGAGGAGTGGTAAAGTTGCAAATCCATGAAGGGTGGGACTAAGGTTTGAAACTCGACAGGGGAACGCGTGCACGAATGAGGCAGGATGTCTTAGAACTGTTAAAGGGGGGATTATTGAGCACTGATAAAGGGAGGGGCTAGTGATGTTAAAGGGGGGATTCTAGCACTGATAAAAGTGGGGTGGTCAACCTCTGAGCAGGAAAAAAATATTTTTAAAAAACTATTTTTTTGACTTTTATCAGTGCTTTTTTAACATTGATAAAAGAACACTTTTACCAGAACTTTTTTTAGTACTAATAAAAGGTTATTTTATCAATTATTTGTTTAGCACTGATAATGGGGACCCCCCCCCCCCAACATCATTAAGGACAATAGAGATTTTTGTTCGCTGTTAAAGGATCGGTCTATAGTAGTGTGGATGAACCTAGATAGTGGGCCAATGAATTGGGAAGAGCTTTAGTCTCATAAGGAATCATGTATGGGATTAGAGGGTAAACCTAATTCATTATGAGACTTTTTCTGCCATGTGATTTTTTTTATGTAATTTATCTTTGACTCATGTTTTTTTCATGTTTTGTGTTGGTTACACATTTTATATACTACTACGATCTTATGATACCATGTTCTTTATATTATGATTCCATACAATCACTCTTGATATTTCTCTTTATGATATCTTGTTATACTTTTGGATTACACATTATGTTTCCTTATCATGTTTATTACCTTACTGGTCTTTTTATCTCACCCCTTTTGTCGATGTATTCCCCAGGTTATCCCATATAGTTTAATAGCTCGAAAGGATTTTGGAGCTCATTTTCTTCACATGAAACAGTTTAGCATATCTTCTTCATATGATGTTCAATTTTGATGAAGAACTATTGGAATTCTTGAAAGGTTACATCTGATAGAATAAAGTTTCTTGAGGTGGTATCTTGAAGTTTCTTCATCTGGTAAAATGGAATTTATTCATCAGGTATATTTTATAAATGTTTTTTCAGAAATCATGTTTGCCTTTGTTCGATGGTATAGTTTTTCGACATATGGAAAAAAAATTCTTCCCTAAAAAACATTCTTAGAATTTAAGAAATATGAAAGTTAGTAAAGTATAAATTTATAAATAAGTGGTTTGTCATTTTCAAAAACAAAGTTAGAAAGTTTTGAAAGAAAACTTTCAAATTAACACGTTAGACTTCTTAAATGTGTTAATAACTTGATATAATGTCTTTTAAAACACTTTAATGTATTTCCTAATTCTAATCAAAATAATAAGGTTAAAATATTATGGATTTGGAAATGATTTTTTATTCAAAATCAAATAACCTATAGTCAATTTCAAATATATTTAAATCAACCAAATTAAAAACTATAAACCATCACATAAATTTAATATGTTTAGCGACCACTATTTAACAATCATTTTTTTCATTAATAAAGACCACAAAATGATAGTTTCTTGATTTCAAAAACATATATACTGATTTTTTAGTATTTCATTAGGAATCTAGTGTCAAGATGACCATTTCATTCATTGAGAAATTTTATAAGATCGGTTGTATGAGAGTTACAATTGTCCATTAATGAAGAAATTACTTTATTACCAAGATTTTCAAAGTTCACAGTATCACTCCCCATCAAGGAACTGTGAATTCATAACATGATTCATAATAGTATATACATGATATGTGGACCCCTATTCAATAAATTATCAATAAAAATCCAAAAAACACATTAATTAACAATGGTGTTGTTTTTAAAGTTTAAAAAACTATTTTAGATAATACTAATGATCGTTAAATGAGATAAAATAGTTTTATAAATAGAAAGTAATGAGATCATAAAATATGTTTTTATTTAGTATTATATGTTATTTGATACTGGGTTTTTTAAAATTAGGATTTTAATGCATTTAAATTATGGGATTCTATCTCTCATGAGAGAGAAAAGGGATTTTATATTATAAAATAATGAGAATCTTATCATGGTGTGAATGAATGGGGAGGGAAAATAATGAAATATTCAAACAATTATAGGGAAAAACACTAATTTAAAACATGTTTTAAAATGCACACTTCTATGATAAATTTATACCTTTACCAGTTATTTTCTAAAAAGTGATGATAAAAGAAATTCTTTATCAGCACTTTTAAAAAATGCTTATAAAGAAAAGCATAAGTGATTTGTATGAAGTATTCATAAAGGGTTGTGTTTCTCTACACCTTTATTAGCGCTTCTTAAAAAAGTGATCATAAATGGGTATATTTTATATGTGCTTAGAAAACATTGATAATGAGTGATTTCTAAAGGTACCCTTTTATCAGCATTTTTTATTAGCAATGGTAAAAGGTACCCTAACATTCCTCTCTATTATCATTAAAAAAAATCCCTATTAAAATATGTCTTCATTAGTATTGAAGAACTTTTTTATCATTGATTAAATGTACACTTTATAATGAAACTCTTTATATATTATTAAATATCATATTTAAATATATGAATACATTTATATTCATATAAATTTGATATATTTTCTTAAATATGATTTATATAATTCTAAATATGTACTTATAGAAACTATATAATATATTTACTTAAATGTGATTAATAAAATAACTAAAACTTAATATTAATTAAAATTTACTAATTTTAATTGAGAAATCCATATTTAATAATTATTTTGTAATGGAATTAATTAATTAATATCATAGTAGAAGTTGAAAATATGACTTTAACTTCTTATGTCTGTAACTTTTGATCAAGGTGTCACTTTAGTCTCTATGAGTTGTTAAATTGAATCTTATGAAAATATTTATGGTGTCTATGATTGGAGGCCCACCCACCCTATTTGTTCTTTGTAAAAAAAAGATCGTAAAGCATCTAAAACTAATTTTTTAGTTTTGGCACCATAATTTTTTAACATTTTATGAAATTTTAGCTTCATTTTAGTGACTCTTGTTGTTGTTGTTTTGGTTAAGTTATAATTTATTCACAGATCTTACATTCATAAATTGTAATGACCCATGTTTTGAACTGGACTAAAATCCACAGAAATTTGAACTTTTGGCATTTACTGGATGGGCCATTTTTTAAACCGAGTTTTGGAATGAAATTAAAAGAGTTAGAACACTTCAATGTGTTGTTTTTGGACTTGGGTAAAGTCTTGAAGGATCCCTCAAGAGTCTCATTGAGTTATGAAAATTTTGGGGTCCTGAATTCAAAGTTGTGGACTGTCTGATAGAGGCGCACGGTTTGTATAAAACTGTGCGGCTCTCAGCAGCAAACCATGTGGCTTGTTTTAGAGGAGCAGAACACGCCGCACGGGTTGTGCATAGTTTACCCAAACTGTGCACCTAGCCCACATGGTTAGTTCCAAATGGATAGTGTGCTCACACTGTTCATCACATGGTTGGTGCACAGTTTGCCTAACCATCTGATGTTCTTTTTTATAAATTAAATCAATTAAATTAAAATAAATTAAATGAGTTTAAATGGAAAATTAAGAAAAAAGAATTTTTTAATAATAATAATAATATGATTATTATTATTATTATTATTATTATTATTATTATTATTATTATTATTATTATTCAGGTTTTTATAAAACCTCAAAGGGGTATCCTTATCCCACTCCATATCACGATACACCCCCCCCACCTCGGCCTCTCCTTAGCTACGACACCACCTCTGAAGATCCTTTTCATTCTCCGATTTCAATCAGGTTTCTTCTGGTTTCTCATCCAATTCTCTAAGGTATGGTCTCTGGTTCCCCCTTATTCACTTTTCAAGTGGTTTTTCTTCTCCCCATCACCCGATTTACATTCAGCCGAACCTCAAGGTTAGGGTTGACCTGATTTTTGGTTTTTCTTTCGTTGTTAGGGAATGTGGTGCATCTCCTAGAACCTCTTCATGCATGTTTCAATGTTTGACACTGAAGTCGATGCATTTTGGATCATTTTGGTTTGTCTCCGCCGCTCGAGGTAGGATTTTTATCCCACTGCTTATCTAGAACAATTTAATTTTGGGTCTTTAGGTGTTTTTGAGTTTGTAGTATTTTTTATGTAGTGTGTTTGGTCGTCTTTGAGGCGGTTTCAAGTCTCCAGAGTCAAAGGTGACTTTCCTATTATGCATAGGTAGTCATATATATATGTTAGTTCCACTGTTATATGTATATTCACCCATGGTAGCGAATATATATATATATATATATATATATATATGTGTGTGTGTGTGGGGGGGGGGGCTAGGTGTTCTTACATATATATGTATATATATATATATAATGTATATGGGTGTAAGTGGATACGGGCATATTCATATATAAGCATATATGTATGGATCCACTTATAGATATTCATGGACATGTGAATATTTATATAGGGGCTAGGCGTCCTTATGTATATGTAAATGTACATATGCTCGGGGGTGGAAGGAGCAGCTTTGAGTGGTTGGAAATGAAAATGTCAAGATCCTAAGTGTTTGGCTTCATTCTATCCCCATTGAGGTAGGATACCATTCCTTTTCCCTTTTAATTAAAGAATGCATTAATAGCTCACTTTTTGCACCTTCCTTGGTTATTAATTAGTGTCATGTGAGTTTATAATAAATGCTTCTTTTGATGAATTGAAATGTTCCTTGGAATAAATGCTTTAATATGCTGAACAGGTTGTTTAAAGAACAATATCATGTTTTTATAATAAATCCCCTTGATGGAGGTGCATTGTCTTCTAAGATAAAAAGTAATGATTAGTCATTTATATCATGCTTGGTTTATTTCTTGGAGTTTTTCTTATGCCTTCATGTTAGAGCTTAATAAGTGGCATGCTAGTACATGGCCTCTTTTGTTCATCTTAAATGATGTTTCCCCCTTTCTTTATAAGTGTTTTTTTGGACCATTGCACCTTCTAAGTGTATGACTTAGTTCAATCGGTAAAGGGAATTACCCATTATGGTAATTTCCTAAATTACAAGAGCACCTTCTAAGTGAATCTTTAATCTTTGTAATTTAATTATCATGTTTTTTAATTAAATGACATGTATTGATTTGAATAGATATGAATGGTGGATTTCCTTTCCATGAATGAATTAAATTAAAAATGTAAAGGGTTGAAAGGCCGCATCATTTGTTTATGTATTCTTAAATGCTTTAATTGAAATGTGATGTCGTTGATTATTATGGGTTATGTAAAATGCAAAGCATCAGAGGTATTTCCTTAAGGATTTCATTATAAATATGATGATGCCTTTATATGGGCTTGATAAATGTAAGGCATGAGAGGTATTGCCTCATGGTCGTTTATGATAAACATGATTACACATTTATAGAGGTTGTGAATGGTGGTAAGGGGTGTTGATCCAGGAGGGAAATCACACTCCCTTATGTTGGGTGTGGATCATGGCATCTCGCACCAGTGATACTATATGGGCTTTGGGCTTTACATGCCACGTTCCATGATAGAGTGTTGCCATGGAGGCTCACTCGCCATCCTGAGTGATGTAGTATGACATCCCTCACTCTGTTGAGATGTATGGAATGTACCTTATTACATGATCTTTTAGGCTCATTAGACTAGTCTTGGATATGTAAGTTATGCCCTGGTCCATCTATCACTATTATTCCAGCTATATGGCTATTAGGAATTCCACATGCACTTGATTCATATAGGTGGATTCAATATAGAACTAAACTATATATATATTATTAATATTTATTTATATAGTGATGTGATCAGAATTCTTTCTTGCAGTGTGCCAAAGCAGGTAGAGTTGGCTAAGTGTCTGATTAGAACCTGATCTGGCCTGTATTATTATTTAAGTATTATTTATTGTTTCATATTTCCTATACACTTCTTAATTTATATTGCACAAAAATAGATTGGGTTAGACACCATGGGTGCCAGCCTACTGAGATTTATATCTCACACCCTGCGTGGGTCATCATTTCATTGGGGTACCTGAGTATACCTTCTATTTGTATGACCATGGTTGATTTTTTATGCTGATTTTCTTATACCTGGGAGTTAGGATCACAAAACTGAGTTGGTGCTCAAGATTCTCATTGAGCTAGTCGTTGGGTAGTTATTCCCTTATTACATTGTATTGATATTTGAATTTCGTACTGCTTGTACTTGTAGCATCATCTATCATACATGTATTATTGTAAATTTTCATTTTCCACTTTTATTTAGTTATTATAATATCTATATTTTTCTACTTTGTCATTTATTTATTATTCTTCCACACTTGTCTATTATTTATTATCTGATAAACCATTGTGCTACTCTGATGTGTGGGTATAGTCTCTCCACTATCACCACCTTATAACCACACTACTAGTCATCATCCTCTAGCATATGAGGAGGTGCGCTTAAGGCCATGTGACCCGCTAGTCTGTCTACCTTCTTAGTGGTGAGTCGGTCTGGGATGTTACAAAGTGGAATCAAAGGGGTTTCATTTCCTTTATCTTACTATTTCGGGCTGGTAGATAGGAGATTATAAATGTGTTAGTACTTGGTAAATAGCCATGTTTGGGACTGATCACCCCACCCATGAGGGAAAATCCAAGTGGTCGGGGCTGGGAATTCTTATTTATACATTTCATAGTTACAGTTGATATGATTTTACCTTGTGTGATTACTGTATTTGTTTAACTGCTTATTGGTTTATGAATTTTATAATAATTACCCTTGGCCTGGTACATCAAGGATGAATCATTTCATGCATCATATTAGTCATATAGGAATTCACATTCCATGTATATGTCATGCCATATAGTTTCTTATGTAGGTTGCTTTCTATTTTGATTGTGTACCATGAGTTCTATTTCATGCTTTTGTTTTTCTTAGCATGGGTTTATTGATTATATGCCATGCCACCTAATTTATTTAGCATGCCTTGTCTATATGTCGTGCTTTTGTTCTTGTTATCATTTCTTCTATGTTTACTGATTGTTATAGCATGCTACATTTGATATATAAATGGTTGCATGGGATAAATTTAATGGTTGTGATTAAAAGAGATCTAGTTTTCAGTTGTATGGTGTATGAGAGCCTAATAATTGGGAATAGGTAACTCATATATTTGAACCATTATTTAATCTTTATACATGTTTAGAAACTTTTGTTAAAATGTAAAGGCTACTAAAGTTTAAATTTAAAGTGAATTGATTAGTAAATGGGTCCCAAATGCCAAACTATAAAGTTTATGGGAACTTTATAGGTTTTTAGATGGCCACCCATATAGCTAGAACATTATATATGTGAGCATGTTATATTCTAAAATTGGATTGGTTTTGGTTAAATGGGAGCTACAATATGGTCTATAAAGTGTATGGGCACTTTATAGGCTAGGTAATGGAAACCAATATAATCAAACCTTATATATAGCCATGTTATAATTTTAAATGGTTTTGAATGTGAAATTTTTCTAATTTTGATCTCAAGTATGTTGGTTAATTTCAAAAATGCGCAACTAAACCCAAGTAGTTCAGTTGGGGCATGTTTCTTATGAGACGACCCGTTTGGGTGTTTACAAATTTAATAATTAAGCAACTGCTATTAGGGTGAATTCTAATGAACCCAAGTTGTCTTAGTGGGACCCTTTTAGGTTTCCTTATTAACTTAAAAAAAGTAACTTATGTTGATAAATTTCCTAATATATGACGGGATGTCAATAAATGTTAAATGTTTAAAAAGAAAGTTTTATGAGACTTCCCTGCATGCCTTAGTGTTTTATTTTAAATCTTTAAAAAATTTAAAAGTTCCAATGTGAAGCAATGAAAGTGACTTTAAAAAAAAGTAACCCTAGGTGTTGTCCTTTGTTTAGACCCTCATGTAAGGGTAGTTTCAATTTCTCCTTAAGTTGTCTTATAACGGAAGCATGAGTGTTTTCCATAGGCATTATTTTTATTTTAGAAATGGATTATATTATAGTATCTTGAGCCAGTGACTTCATTTGGTGTAAACTAGTGATTGGTTCGACGATTTTTCTTATGTAGGGAGATGGCCTGAGGTAGGTATCACCCTTATAGCTTCAGTACCTTGCTAAATCCTATGCGATTTCTGACATTTAGAGTCGTTCAGGTGCCATTGTCCCTAGTTGTACTCTCTTAGATTCTTAATGAAACCCTTGTTTGGATGGGTGGTTAGGTTTTTCTTGGACTTTTTGTGGGAATGAGCATCAATTAATGATATGTTTCAATAGGTTAGACATTCCTTGAGCATGGTCAGTTGCTTCATAGGTCATTTGACCCTTTCTTCTCCCTAGTGATGGACGTCTTGTTATGTCGTCATCTAGGTTAATTCTCTTGTACAATCCATATTATACTTGAATTCATAGGGTTGATAAGAATATGTATAGTATTTAGGATGTTTTGGTTGCTTTTTTAATCTCGGGGTAGTGGATGTTGATATATGCGGTACCTATCGAGTTGCTAAATGATGTAACAAATTGGTTGAGTTTGGTAGAATCATTAAGCCTTGTTCTGTTGAGTGTGGTCTCGGGTTATCTCCATAGTAGGGTGACCTGGGTATCAAAGGAATCAAGTTTGTCCTAATATTTGGGATGAAATCTATAGGATTAGGTGTTTTGATGTGCCGATCAAGTTGGTTCTGGATTTTATGTAAAATGCTCAGATGTTGTGATGTGGTGATCATGACTCGAAGGAGTGACACACATACATTTAAGATGGTTATGATCTAGAGTGCTTATTGGAGGATGACCTCTCTCTTCTTTTGATGACTATAACACTTCTAAGGTGGGTAGTGATGCATCGGTTCTAGTAAACGTGTCCTTCCAAGTAGAAAGAACACAACCGAAAAAGACCATTTGGAAATGGTTTGTCTTGCTTAAATTCCTTTTAGGTTAGTGAGTTTTAAATTTTGTTGGTGCTTTCTTGGAATCACAAAGTTGATGTAGTTGGTTGTGTATCCAACCTCTTGAAATACTGTTGGTTTTGTATGGACTTCAGTGGTTAAATATTGAATGATCACCAGATGCCTCGGGTGATAAAGGATTTTAGTCATTTAATGGAACTGAGTCAGCAGGTGAAGATAAGATTCTTTCGAGAAGTCAACTAATTGTAGTCCAACCATTCTTCTTTTAGTCTTTTTGGTTTCCTCTTAGTGTGCTCTTCTAGAAGATACGAGCATGTTCCCTATCTTGAATTTTTCATTGATGCACTAAGAGTGTGTTGGTGTTACGCCACAAAAAAAGATTTAAAAGTTGTCAGGATTTTTTGGTGGTTTTATATGTGTTTCCCACTGGATGCATGGTTCTTGATTGAGGTTTGGTTCATCTTTAGTGACCCTTGGGTTCCCAAGTAGGAATTCCTTGGACAAACTCTTAGATTCTAGTTGTTCTTTCCTTTGACTTAAACTCCAAGAGGATGTCTCTCTAGGCTCATTCAATGATCAAATGTGGAAATCTTGGCCTTGTACCAATGTCTTTTTTTAAATATAGAGAATGTACTACCTTGGGTTAGTTCCTTAGACTTCCATTTCAATGAATCCGCGGTTATCCCGGACTTGTTTTTGGGCTTAAAGGTGTTGTTTAAAGGGTAACGATTCTAGTGGGATGGATCTGGTTTACACCATTGATCGTTCCAAGGAATGAAAGTTTAAATGGTCAAGTGATGGTTTGACCAAGGGACATCACTGAAAGATAGTTATAGGGTTCGGTGAACGTGATCGAAGTAAACGCAAGATGCCTTGGGGGAAGGAATTATAGTTCTATTTGAATTACGTCGGTTGTCTAAGCCGAGCATCTTGGGAATGGTCAATTAGAGGTGGCTTGACTTGTTTTCCTTTTTGTTAAGTGGTTGCGGTTGGTGAAGAATCATTTTAAAGCATGTCATCGGGTGGAGAAGAGTGTGATATGTGTCAGCCTGGGCCTTTCATTAAAAGTCGACTTGACCTGTCTACATGAGGTCGATGGGAAATCAACATTTTAACTATTTTAAACCACACCGAGAGCACCACTAGAATGCCTAGAGACATGATTTGTAAGGAAATTTTGATGGTGGGGGTGTTGTGGCTCAGAATTGGCCCATTTTTAATGTTAAATCCTAAGGTAAGAAGCACCTTTGGCTAGATGTTTAATGAGACAATGATGTGATCGTTTCTCTAGCTAAGCGGGCTTGGGTGAGATCTGTTTTTTTGTTTTGTTTAGAAAGCGGGCATTGGATTATGTTTTTATGGCTTATATGTCGTGTGTTTAAGGAATTTTCGAAGGTGCGTTAGGCATTTAGAAATGGAATGCGTCTGTTTGAACATAACTTCACGACCCTATTAGGTCGAGTGATATTTACATTGTACCCAAAGGCTTTTTAGTGAGGAGAAATTATAAGGTGGAAAGGTTATAATGATCCATGTTTTGAAATAGATGAAAATCCAATGGAATTTGAACTTTTGGCATTTACTGAATATGTTGTTTTTTAAACTGAGTTTTGGAACATAATTTCGAGATTTGGAACACTTCAATGTGTTATTTTTGGACCTGGGTAAAGGCCTGAAGGATCCTGCAGGTGTCTTGTTGAGTTTTAGAAATACCGGGGTCCTGAAATCAATGTTTTGGAGGGTCTGACAGAGGTGCATGGTTTTTCTGAAACCATGCGGCCCCCAGTAGAAAACCATATGGCTTGTTTCAGAGGAGCAGAACGCCCTACATGGGTTGCGTACTGTTTACCCAAACTGTGTGCCTAGCCCGCACGGTTAGTGTTAAATGGAAAGTGTGCTTATACTGTTCATCTCATGGTTGGTGCACGGTTTGGCTGACCGTCCGACCAAAACCATGCGATGTGTTGTTTTAGAAATTAAATTAATTAAATTAAAATGAAAATGAAAATAAATTAAATGATTTTAAATGGAAAATGAAAAAAAATAAAGAATTGTTTTAATAATAATAATAATATTATTATTATTATTATTTGGGTTTTGAGAAAATCTCAAAGGGGTCCCCTTACCCCCTCCATATCGCAACGCACCCCCCCCCCCTAGGGCCTCCCCTTGGCCACGTGTGACACCACCTTTGCAGCTTCTTTTCATTCAACAATTTCAACCAGATTTCTTTTGGTTTCTCATCTGATTCTTCAAGGTATGGTCTCTGGTTCCATATTTTTCCCTTTTTCGGTGGTTTTTCTTCTCCTCGTCGCCTGATTTCTGTTAGATCAAACCTCAGGGTTATGGTTGACCAGATTTTCGGTTTTTCTTCCATTGTTAGGGCATACGGTGCATCTCCTGGGACCTCTTCGTGTGTGTTTCAGTGCTTTCCACCAAAGGCGATGCGTTTCAGATCATTTCGGTTTGTCGTCACCACTCGAGGTAGGATTTGTCTCCCATTTCTTGTCTAGCCCAATTTAATTTGGGGAATTTTGGTGTTTTGAGTTCCTAGTATTTTTTTATGTAGAGAGTTTGGTCATCCTTGAGGAAGGTTCGAGTCTCCAGAGTCAAAGGCAACATACAGTGTATGCATAGGCAGACATATATATATATATATATATAAGTTCCCCCATTATATGTATATTAACCCATGGTAGTGAATATATATATATATATGGGGCTAGGTATGCCTACATATATATATGAAAAATGTATATAGGTGTAAGTGGAAACAAGTAGATGTGTATATAAGAATATATGTAAGGATCCCTTTATACATATTCCTGGTCATGAAAATATGTACATAGGTAGGTGTCCTTATGTATATGTGAAAGTGCATATGCTCGGGGGGCGAAAGGAGTGGCTTTGAGTGGTCGGAGATGAAAACGTCAAGAGCCTAAGTGTTCGTCTTGGTTCTCTCCCCTTTGAGGTGGGATCACATTCATTTGCTCTTTTAATTTAATAATGCATTAATATCTCGATTTTCTCACCTTCCCTGGTTATTAATTAGTTATGTGTGAGTTTTGAATAAATGCTTCTCTTGATGAATTGAAACATGCCTTGGAATGGATTCTTTAATATGCTAACACTACTATAAAATTGGCCTTTAACAACGCCAGCATTTATCATCGCTAAAAAATGTGCTGAGAAATTCTATCTTTGTTATCGCTAAATAAAAGCACTGATAAAGGGTACCCTTTATCGGTGCATTTTGTTTAGAACTGATAAAAGTTCTCCTTAATCAGTGCTCTATTTTAGCACTGATAAAGGTTACCCTTTATCGACACTTTATTTTTAGTGCTAATAAAAGTTAGTCTTTATGGGCACTAACAATAAAGAACTGATAAATGGTAAACTTTATCAGCAGTTTACTATCACATAAAGGTTCAGAAAATAACATTTAAATTTTTTTAACAATTTCATTAATTAAATAATTATTGTTAAAAATGAATAAACCTATATATAAATTTTAAAAATTAAGAAATATTATATATTAAATATATATATATGTAAAATGAATAGAGTGAAATAATTAAAAAAATAAAAATTTAAAATAAGTAAATTAAGAAATATATTAAACATTTTAGTAATTAAATAATTATTGATAAAATGAATAAATTTAATATATATATAGATTATAAATATTGATAAATAGTATATATTAAATGTAGATATATAAATGAATATATAATTAAATAAAAAATTAAAAATGAATAAATTACAAAAATATTTAAAACATTATTAATGAAAAAAATATTAATAAAAATGAATAAGTATAATATATATATATATATATTAATTATAAATAGTAATAAATAATATATATTAAAAATAAATATATATAAAATGAATAAAATGTTAATTAAAAACATATTAATGTCTTATTCATTTTTAATGTTTTTTTATTTTTCAATTTAACATATATCAAATGTCATGTGTTACATTGATTTCATGTACATATATATATATATGTGTGTGTGTATAATTAATGCAGTTTATATGCAAACACACGCACAAATATATTTACGCAATATATAGAAACACATACATCTAATATTTATGTAATTTATTCAAATTTCAGTATATTTTAGAATTTTATTGTTAACATGATACATTTAATATATTATGTTTTTAATTGGTCAATTTTTTTTATTTATTTTTAAAACTATTATAGTTAGGGCATTCATTTTTAATATTTTTTTATTTTTATTTTTTGAATTTGATCATTTTCTATAATTTATTTGTATATATTTATTTATTATGTTATAGTATTTTTAATATATATTCATGTTTTCTTCAATATATATATATATCCATATTTTTTAATAATTTATATTTAATTAATAAAAATTATCTTTTTTTCAATATTTTTAAAGTGCACTCATTTTAAATTATTCAATTTCACTCATTTTTAAAATGCATGTATTTAAGATTATATATCCACTAATAATGTTTAAACTATATTTATAAATAGATGTTTATAAACAAATATTTATAAATAAATTTATTGATAAATTTATTTTTACTATATTTATAAATTTATATATTTATAATTATTATAAATAAATAATTATTATTTTTTAAATAATTATTTATATTTAATAATTATAAAATTATAATAAATTTATTTAAATAAATCCACTATCATTGCTGATAAAGTTGTTTTTATCAACGCTTTCTGAGCGCAGATAAATCTCGAGATTTATCAGCGCTTATTAATTTAACGCTGATAAAAGGGATCTTTATCAGCACTTTTCTAAAAGTGTTGTTAAAAGTGTTGTCAATCTATTTAAAAGAACCATAACTAGTACTCACTCATCGCGATTCTGAAGCTCTTGCGGAACTCCTCTGGTGTCGACGCGACTCCACTGCGATCCATCGGATAAATCAAGGATAGAATCCAGTGTATGTTATTTTCTACTTTTCCTATATCGTTGTTTGATCTTTTGGGTTCCTTATTTTGCGTTTTTATGTTGTTCTTAACCTTGATGAACCCTACATCTCATCTCATCGCTGCTGTCGGCGTGACTCCTCTGTGTATTTTAATGGCTTGTTGACAAGACGAATATCTATAGTTTAACTTCATGCAACTAGGATGAGAGACGTTGTGCAATTTAACTTCCTACTATCATGATGAATTTATGTTGTTTAATGTCATGCAATCAAGATGATAGATGTTGTGAAGTTTAACGTCTTTCTTCTAGAATGAATTTTTGTAGTTTAACATCCTATAATCAGGATGAGATACAGTGTGCATTTTAACACCTTGCTTCCAAGATGAATTTGTGCAGTTTAACATCATAAAAAAAGATGAGAGACACTATGCAGTTTAACGTCTTTCTTCTAGGATGAATTTGTGCAGTTTAACAACATAGAAACATAATGATTAATGATTGATGACCACTATGCAAAGTATTTCATGAGAAATATTGTATTAGTGTGGGTTTTAACTCATTCTTCATCCATTGTGGCCAATGTGCATGCTTTGTTTTTCAGATCATCTTGGCTTGGTTTTCTGAAATGGTTTTTGGAAAGGGGAAAAACGATTTCTGGAATTGGCTTTGCTTTAAAAAAAATGTGGGTTATTATGTAGTCAAAAGTGGCCTTAGTAGAAGGTGGTTTGAAATTGAAAATTAAATATTGGTTTTCGAAGAGATAATTCTTATTTTGTTATGAATTTTGGCTTGTGAGTCAGTTGTTTTGGCACGAGATGTTTCTTTCGGTTGTGTTTCAGATTGATTCTGAACCTGATTTTATGATTTTTGTATTATTCAGAATATACCACCCAGAAAGGTCCCTGAACTTTCTAGTGGTTCTCGCTCTATTTCTGGTTCTCCTCAGTTGTTGCCCATCTTCCATGGAAATCGAGGTTCATTAGAGGCAGTGAAGTGGCTTGCGGAAGTTGCGCATGTCTTCAGAGTGTTTGGAACTCCCAAAGCTATTAGATTTCATGTTGTTCTGGATCTGCTTGGGGGTCTAGCTTTGGAATAATGGGAGTTGTTTTCCCCACCAACGATGCAAGTTGGGATGATGTGGGAATATTTTAAGTCCCTCTTTGTTCGATGGTGTATACCTGAGGAGGTGAAGATGAAGAAAATGGGAGAGCTCATGAGTGTCCAGTAAGGTCAATGAACGGTGAAGTCTTATGTTGAACACTTCAAAGAGCTGGTTTCCTTTTGTATGGAGGTGGTGTCACAGGATCTATTGAAATCTTTTCTTTTCATTGGGGGTCTTCATCTAGACATCAAGAAGTGATTCCTCTTCTCCAATGATCTCTATTTTGATAATTTGGTGGAGGAATCGTTTTCGTATGAGTTGTTGTGAAAGAAGCATAAACACATTGGCTCATTTTTTGTCTTCTATGTTGGGGTGAAGACGTTCAGAGTTTCCTTGTTTTTGTTTTGTGGTTGTTGTAAGTTCATCTTTCATTATAAAGGTCTGATGAAATTATCCTTTCATAGTTAAATTGGTTTTGTTTTTTTAATGTGAACCTTTAAATGGTTAGTATTTCATGAATTAGTTCTCATATTTCTATCATGCTTGTTTGGAGATGTCTATTTTTGTGGAAATCACTCTTTGTGCCTTGTGTGTGGGTTCATTTATATTTTGTATTTTTCTCATTTATGTTGTTGTTTCTACTAATGTAGTGTGTTGGAAGAATATTGATTTCTATTTGTCACTATTGATCAATGAATCCAAAACATGAATTGGTTGTGTAACACTCACAAATTTAATAACAAAACTAAGGATTCTCTATGCACTTTACTACTATTGGTTAACTACTGCTTAGCATAGCATCTGATCTGAACTTCCTTCTCGACGTCCCTATGATTCTCTTATCTCACACATGCTCGCCGCCATCTATATCATATCACCATTCGGCATTCACTTTTTCTTCTCTTCCTGAACCCATTTACTATATGCATGCAACTGCATGCATCATGCATCTTTACAAGTAGTAAATGGGTGCAAGAAGAGAAGGAAAAGTGAATGATGAATGGTGATATGATAGAGATGGTGGAGAGCCTGTGTGAAATGAGAGCATTACGGGGATGTTGGGCAGGAAGTTCAGGTTAAATTCTATGCTAAGCGGTAGTTAACCAACAGTAGTGAAGTGCACAGAGAATCCTTAGTTTTTTTATTAGCTTATATCTGGACCAAATAAACCCTTTGGAAAGATGTAAAGGTAATGTTATGATATACTTTATCTATTTTACTAAAAATTTATATAATGAAACATTGATTTAATTTTTATTATTTCTTGAAGAGTTCATTTATTTTAGAAGATTTCTATCCATGTGTCATGATTTTGTAGGAAGAACAATGACATTGTATCTGCTCAATCCCAGAGGTAATCTTAATGTTTTCACAGTAAAATCATTGTCCATAAAATTAATGTATTGTTTCATATTTATGTTTTATTTATTTATTGTTATTATTACTCATGTAATAATTGTTTTTTATACATGTGGATTCTTTTGTTCGAGTTGGGGTGCTCTATCCAAATTTCATGTTTCTTATCCCTCAGAACCTTTTCACCCCTACGATATTACATTTATCACTTTCTTTCCAGTTCTCTCCATTGCCTTCACAGGAAGAGAAATGCCGCTGCCTATGCTCAATTACATAGGTAATCTTGATATTTTCACAGTAAAATCATTGTCCAGAGAATTAATGTATTATTTCATATTTATGTTTAATTTTTTTAGTATTACTCATAATAATTTTTGTCTTATGTAGGTGGACTATTTTTTTCGAGTTGATGTATTTTGTTTGAAGCTACTCATGCAGTGTTGGCATTTCGATAAAGAAAGTTAATGGAAATCGTGGTAACATTGACTATTAGGATTTTTTTTGAATATATGTAATAATTTGTATTTACATAATTGTATAAACCAATGTTTTAAATGTTTATAATATAGTTTTTTTTCATGTATTTGTATTGTAAATTTCATTTCATTTAAATTCTGTATTGGGACTTGTTTTTGTTGATATCTGGTGTGTTTCTGGTGTGTTTCTGGTGTTGTGGTGTGCTGTTACAACACACTGTAGTATGGTCCTTTATCAGTGCTTTTAAAAGCGTTGATAAATGATTCCTTTAGCGATGCTTCTAAAAGTGGTGATAAAGGTATACTTTATTAGTGCTTCTACAATGCTGATAAAAAAGTCCTTTATCAACACTGGTAAAAATTTTGGGCTTTTAACATCGCTAATATTGTCAGCACTTTTCTAGCACCGATAAAGGTCATTTCTAGCACTGTTAAAGATCAGTTTTGTAGTAGTGTAAACAGATTGTTTAAAGAACAATATCATGTTTTTATAATAAAATCTCTCGATGGAGGTGCAATGTCTTCTAAGCTAAAAAGTAATGATTAGGTATCTATATTATGATTGGTTTATTGCTTGGAGTTTTTCATAGGTCTTTATGTTAGAGCTTTATAAGTGGCATGGTGTATGTGGCCTCTTTTGTTAATCTTAAATGATGTTTCCCCCTTTCATTATAAGTGTTCATTGGACCATTGCACCTTCTAAGTGTATGACTTAGTTCGACTTGTAAAGGGAATTACCCATTTAAGTAATTGCCTAAATGACAAGAGTGCCTTCTAAGTGACTCTTTAAGCTTTGTAATTGAATTTTCATTTTTATTAATTTAATGACATGCATTGATCTGAATAGCTATGCATGATGGATTGTCTTTCCATGAATGAATTGAATTAAATATGTAAAGGGTGGCAAGGGTGCACTATTTGTTTATGTATTGTTAAATGCTTTAAATGAAATGTGATGCCCTTGATTATAATGGGTTATGTAAAATGCAAAGCATGAGAGGAATTGCCTCATGGCTTGCATTATAAATATGATAATGCCTTTATATGGGCTTGATAAATGTAAGGCATGAGTGGTATTGTCTCATGACCGTTTATGATAAATATGATTACACCTTTATAGAGTATGTGTACTATGGTAAGGGGTGCTGAGCCAAGAGGGAAATCACACTCCCTTGCATCGAGTGTGGAGCATAGCATCTCGCACCAGTGATGTTGAATGAGCGATGAGTTTTACACACCACGTTCCATGATAGAGTGTTGCCATAGCGGTTCGCTCATCATCCCAAGTGATGTAGTATGGCATCTCTCACTCTGTCGGGATGTAAGACATGTACCCTATTGCATGAGCTTTTAGGTTTGTTAGACTGGTCTTGGATATGTGAGTTACACCCCGGTCCAGCCAGCACTAGTATTCCAAATATATGGTCATTAGGCGTTCTGCACGCCCATGGTTCATATAGGTGGATGCAATATAGAACTAAACTATATATATATATATATATATATATATATATATATATATTACTATTTATATATATATATATATAGTGACATGATCAGACTTCTTTCCTGTAGTGAGCCGAAATAGGTAGTCAATTAGGTGTCCAATTGGAACCTGAGTTGACCTATGTTATTATTTCAGTATTGATTATTGTTCATATTGTCTGCACACTACTTAATTTAAATTGGATGAAATGGATTGGATTAGACATCGTGAATGCCGACCTAATGAGATTTATATTTCACACCCTCCTCGGTCCGCCATTGCACTAGGACCCGAGTAGACCTTCTACTTGAGAGATCATGGTTGATTGTTTGTGCAGATTTGCTGGTACCTGGGAGTTACGAGCACAGGACCGAACTGGTGCTCGAGATGCTCGTGAAGCTAATCGTTGAACGATTATTCCTTTATTACATTGTATTGTTATTTGAAATTCTTTCTGCTTGTACTTTTAGCATCATTTTTCATACATGCATTGTTGTAAATTGGCATTGAACACTTTTATTTAGTTATTATAATATTTGTCTTTCGCCGCTTTGTCATTTATTTATTATTGCTTCCACACTTGTTTATTATTTATTATCTAATAAACCGTTGTGCTACTCTGGTATGATAGTCTAATCTCCCCACTATCACTACCTTAAACCCTCAGTACTAGTCGGCAGCCTCTGTTGTACGAGGAGGCACGCTTGATGTCATGTGACCCAACTGTCCGACTACCGTTTTAGTGATGAGTCGGGCTGAGACGTTACATAAATTATATAAAATAATATTAATACTTATTTACATATAAAATGTTTTTTTAAATATATAAACCATGTTAAAATTAAAATCCTTTATCCATTCTATTTAAAATAAAAAAATTCTCATTGTATTTACCTTATAGTGATAAATGAATATATGTGTGTGTGCATAAATATATAAAGAAACATATATGTGATTGTATATATATTCTAATATATGTAAATAGATATTAATATATATATTAAAATAAGTATATATTACAAAATATATACGCATATATTGGGTAGGGGTTAGAATGTCACCACATTCGAATAAATTCTGGACTTATAGTTGAGTGCCTGGTGGGGCTGATGGGGAGGGGTCACGTGTAAATAGGGTCCCAGGGTTATGTGTGTGGCGAGCCCAAGTGGGTTGTGAAAGCCAATCCTTTTCACATCTCTCACATCCTTAAATCAAATTTGTGGGGCACTTACATCAAGGCTTTCTTATATATGAAACCTGAACAAGTGAATAATGTTTTTGAGAATTGTTATTATTACAGGTGTATGATTGGAATATTATTATTGGGAAAGACGACGAACATGCAAACAACATCAAAGTGAACGTGTAGCGGAAATAAATTTTATTTACTTTCAAACAAGCCTTCAAAATTAAAGCGGATGCACAGTGAGTAAAAATAAATGTTGACTTGAACAATTTTAATGAGGAAACCCCAATAAGAAAAAAATCACGGGATTTAGTTCAGAAATCAGATCCACTATAATTAATAAGTTCTCAAAAATAGAATGAATCTCAAAAGTATAACTCTATGATACAGTAGAAAAAAAATACTAGGGAACAAAAGATACAAAAGAACGTTTGTTGGAGAATAAAGAGCAAACAATAAATCTGATTGTACGGATCTGAAGATCAACCAGGTGATGAAAAATCACCAAGATCTATAAAACTTATTGTTGATCAAATCCGATCACAAAAATGATATTGATCTCAATAAGTATAATTTCTACTTCCACCTCAATAAAAGTGGTGAATACCAACAATTATATCATAATTGTTTTATATTATCAATCCTTTTTTTTTTCTCTCACAAGTGGAGCCACCATCATGATATGTTCAAAACCACCCCAATCATCTTCATAATAATCGAACTTCACATTTGTCTCCATGCCCGCCTGTGAATCTAATTAAAGCACCCCCACTCATTGATTAAAACCATGACCCACCCTCCGCCGTCGCCGTCATCCCTACCGGTTTTCTCCTTGCCGACGGCCGGCGAGGGCGGCGACGAGATCGGCAAAAGCGCCGACAATGAATCCGTGGGTGCTCCGGCGGTTGAGCGCGAGGTAGCGGCGCAGCAGCGCCTGCAGGTATTCCCAGTCGACCGCCGACTCACGCGCCGCCACCATCTCCTCCATCGACCTCCGGAAGTCGGCGTAAGGGTCCGGGGAGAACGTCGGGACGGCGACCCCCGCCACGGGCTCCCCGTCCAGACCCAGCCGGGCCGACGAGGAGGAGGAGGAGGAGGAGTCGACGATGGAGTTGGAGAGGCCGGGGGAGGAGAAGAAGAAGCGCTGCGACGCGCAGATTTCGGCGAAGTCGACGGCGGCGGTCGGAGAATCCTCTCCCGCCTCCCAAAAGCGGCGGCTGTCGCCGTCGTGGTAGAGGGAGTTGAAGTTCTTGACCAGAGCTGTGGCTGTTCCAGGCCGATCGTTTTGGGTCTGTGTGGTGGGCGGGGGGCGTTTGGTGTTTAGGAGGCAAAGGTGGCTCATTTTCCGACCCATGCTGGAGCCAGTCATCTCCTTCTCTGCGTGGGAATTTAATATAAGATGGAAATGGGTTCGGGTCGCTGTCTGGGCTGGTGGGCGTGCCCTACGTCGATTCATGTGGATGCTATGAAATTAGGGTTAGATATATTCAGATAATCTTTTATTTGTTTCAGAGCTATGATGATGAAGATGCTGCAAAATAGTTTTATTTTTTACTGAAGGGTACGAATTGTGTTGTTGCTGTTCATGGACAGGCGAGGGCCCCGTTCTGGGTGGCGTAAATATCAGAGGGACAGCTCGCTTCCTGGACTGGATTTCGTTTTCTGAATTAGGTAAAGTACTGTGCGTAGAAAATGGGTTGTCTCACTTAGGAAATGCATGAGAGGGGAGGTGTCACTTGAATCCAATGACAGTAGTTGAGGTTGATGTTGAATGATGGGCCAGAATGTGGGTGGCGTGAAAGGGTTGTTGGGTCATGTTTTCGTTCCATTTTTCAAATGAAAAATATTTTTTTAAAATGATAACATAAGTACATTCCAATGAAATTCTAAATCATTAAATATAACAGTATTAATCATCCACTAAAGCAAATTTACCGTCCCCGGTTGTCATTTACATTCCCACCCCCCCTACAAAATCTAAAATATTCCCATTTAAAAAAATGATTTTTTTAAATATTTATTTTAAAGGGTTTAAGGGTTTTTTATTAATAATATAAAGGAATTATTTTAACGGGTTTACATTCCATTTTCTCCCCTTACAAAATCTCAGATATACTCGTTTAAAAAAATGGGTTTAAAAAAAAAACTTAGTTTAATGGGTTTATGGTTATTTTATTAATAATATAATGGAATCATTTTAATGGGTCATATTCCATCCCCCCCTACAAAATCTAAGATATACTCATTTTTTTTTTAAAAATGGGTATTTTTTAAAAAAAAATTATTTTAATGGGGTTAGGGTTTTTTATTAATAATATAATGGAATTATCTTAATGGGTTTACATTCCTTTTTTTCCCCTTACAAAATCTAAGATATACAAAAAATGGGTTTTAAATTAAAAAATAACCATTTTAATGGGTTAAGGGTTTTTTTATTAATAATATAATGGAATTATTTTAATCGGTTTACGTGTCATTTCCTTTATTTTTTGGGGCTTCGGGCCACCAGTTTGGGCCTACGGGTCTCGGGGCCTTCGGGTCATCAAAGGTCTTCGGGCTTCAGGGCCTTCCAGCCACACAGACCATGAAGTAATCCAGTTCACACAGAGCAAGCCCCAGAAGAGAATTAGAGCAAAGAGTAACAGTCACCAGAAGCACAGCTAACCAAATTGGAAGAATGATAGGGTATAACAACCGCCATCGGGACCAGGCACTGTGCAATTTTGTACGGGGCAATGCTAGCCAATCAGCAATGCAATGTGGGGAGTTAGGCGATCAATGATGCAGAAGTTAGGGAGAGGCAGTTCTAGTGGGTTGAGCCTACGGGTCATGTAATGAGCATAATATGCCTCTGGGCCTTCGGGTCATGTATTGGCCTTCGGGTCATGTATTGGCCTTCGGGTCATGTCGGGCTTTGTGTCTTGGGCCTATGGGTCATGTAAGCGTTCCCCTTCAACCCTTAAAAGGGGGATTATCCATAATAAAATAAAATAAAAAGAAGGCCTTCAGGCCATTTAGGACTAACTATTACCTAATGTAACTCTTATATAATTATATAACTATATAAGTATCAACACAATGTATTATTGTTTTTTTAGCTTTGAAAAAGGTCTATTTCCTCAGCAATTTTCTTAGCTTTTATTAATGTTTTTAGCGCTAATAATGGTGAACTTCATAATTTTTAAAATATAAATATATTTATACTGATATATATATATATATATAATATTTGCATAAATATGATTTATATAATACTAAATATGTATTTACACTTAATATATAATATATTTAGTGAAAATAGAATAAAAATAATTAAAAGGTATTATTAGTTAATAATTTGCAAATTAGTATCGAGTAATAGATATTTAATTATAATTTGGTGATAGAAAAAAATAATAAATTAATTAATTTTTTAAGATAAGTTGAAATATGACTTAAACTTGAAATGACCATAACTTTTGATTCATGTGTCCGTTTGAGCTCCACAACATATCAAATTGAAGCCTCCAAAACTGAGTCTTTAGATGGGAACCCTATTTTTTTTTTAAATATTCAATGCAATTTTAGTTTCATTTAAGAGAGTATTATTTTCCTTTTTCGGTGGAGACTAAATTTATTCATAGGGCTTATACTCATATGGATATTATGAGGTTGAAATTTTAATGTTTTTCATATTGCAATGCCATTTATAAATAAATATAAACATATTTTCATATATCTACATATAAAAAATTTAATTGTACAAATAAATATTTATATATATTTACACATTAAGTGTCTTCTTAAATATATAAACCATATATTAATAAATAATAATTATTCTGTAACACCTCGAGAGTTTAAAAGAGGAACATCATGTTCGATAACATGTATAACACGCAACACCAAGCTTAGAAGAGGATGTGACACCCTCATACTTTATGATATATTTCCTTTTAAATAAATTCAATCTCTTTAACAGCTTGTGATACACGCAATGTCAGGTTTAAACGAAACATGATACTCTATTAAAATATTATTATTTAAACATAACCATTATAACCTAGTTGATAATTATGAATATGACTAACTAAATATATATATATATATATATATATATATGGTTTAAACATGTATAAATTAAATTAAATGAATATCTATTGATTAGAAATAAAAATAAGAATCATTTGAAACAAAATGAAATGTTTTCCGACAAAACAATATTTTTTTAAAAGTTGGTTTTGTTAGACATTGCGCACATACTTTAAAATTAATTTTTAGCACTTTTAGAAAATATATTTTTAAAAAATGAACTTCATTTTCGAAATCAGCATATCAAAATTATCTTAGAGTGAATTTCTGAGAATTTTCAAAAATGATTAATTTTTCGATGAATAGTAAAAAATAATGGTTTTTATTGAAATCTATCGTTGCATTTAAATCATTTAAAGGTTTTATTTTGGTTTAAAATTGTTTTAAAAGTGAGATTAGTTTAATTATGTTATAATCAATACAATTTATGCTTATGGAATCAATTTCATATTGAATTTTGATATTAAAACTTTCTATAAATTTTTTTTATTTGTAAAATCGTTTTTTGTCATGTCTACAGGTTTAATTTGAAATTAAAATTTTCCACTTATATGAGTTGAATTTGATAAAATGAATTAAAAATTCAGAATCACCATGATTAATATTAGGTAATATGGTCAACTTAATTTTTGTTCATAATAATCTGTAAAAACAATAATAAATTAATTAACATGGTTAAGGCTAAAATGAGGTTTTGTGCGTTACATGCGTTCGTGTTAAAATTAATTTTTGATATATAGAATTTTTATTTGATAAATTGGATTAAATATTTAGAATTAGTGGTTCCAAATTATCTAATAAGGATCATTTTATTTTTTTTGATTAATTGATAAATTACCCAAGTTAAAAAAAATAATTATCGTACTGAAAACTAAAATGGTAAAAGTGAGTATGTTGGAGTTGGTGTCCTAGGACCAACTCTTTGTACTTTTATTAAATGAATATTTTATGTATTAAATATTAATAAAACTTCTTATTATATATTGTTTTTTGTTATGCACGATCTAATATAATAATGCCATAGAGTATACATCACATTGATAAAGTCATAGCAATTCCCCACTATGATAAGAACCTTGATGTGCTATGACGATATTCTCAAATAATGTTCTACGGTTGGATAACGTACTATGATGGGACACATAGTACATAGAACCTCAGGTGATAGTACTCGTAAGCAGATGATGCTTCTTCTCATGAAGTTCGCACTTGGTAATCTCTAAGACGGAAGATTATGATAACATACCCGCCAGTAGGAATTCCACATGTTTTGGTGGCATCAAATATTTCTATCTATGAGCATGTGTAATGACCCTTAGACTTCAATATTATCATTAATTCATGCTATAACTCGCATACTTATATGTGTTTCATAAAACATGACAATAATAGTTCACAGTGAAGTTGAATACGTTGAGTGCGTCACGAGTGACATGTCATTAATGAATAAGTCAATGAAGGATTTGTCCCTTCCATCATTATGGAAGATAATATCTTGGCCCCTTGATTGGAATAGAATCATTGCATTACATTTAATGATAATGGTATAACAATGTGTTTATTTCAGATAGTAAAAAAAGACATATCGAACATATAGGTTGGTGACACAATTACACAACCTACTTAATGAGATATTGTGACAAAGAGATTATATTGATTGACTGACAATTATTTTTTTATTAAAGAACCAAAACACTTTTGAGGGGAAAGTGAGAAACCCCAACTCCAAATAACATGTTCAAGAATCCAAAAACCAGAACCAAACAAGAGGAACCACCCCTCCTTAGCCAATGAAGAATGAAAAACCCTCACCCGTACCTGACCATTCAGCAAGCTGTCCCGTGTACAAATACACGGGCCCAGACCCGATGGCGTGGCCATACCCTCTCAGTCAAACAATTCCAAATGGCATGCACAGGTGAAGGTTGAGCTCTGGTCCCCATCTGGAGTGGCCCCTCTAGAATGCTGGTAGAACATCGCCAAGCAACATGCAAAAACATAATCTTCTCCAAAAATTCACACATGCCAGACCAACATGCTACTCAATCACTTAACAGGTTCCACACATTTCATCAGAAGCGTTGAAGGAAAATTTGAGATTACCTATAACCAAATCCCTAGACAAATTCCAATATATGGAGGATACCTGGATGCTTGGAACAGATAACAACAGATTTTCAAGATCACAAGCCAGCTGGTCCCAGGTCTGTAAGTACTCCTCAAGACTGATCTTCCCTTTGTTGAAGCCTCCAACAAGAATTAAATACTGTTTATCAACCCATGCATATTGTTCCTCATTTAGTGACACATTTAAAGGTCTCC
Source organism: Viscum album (assembly GCA_963277665.1). Taxonomy (NCBI): domain Eukaryota; kingdom Viridiplantae; phylum Streptophyta; class Magnoliopsida; order Santalales; family Viscaceae; genus Viscum; species Viscum album. The sequence goes on from OY728150.1 coordinate 531,073,643, forward strand.
CCATCATCTTAGCAACCTCCTCTTCTGACGCATTCAGCAACAAAACCCGTTCAACCACCTCTTCTTCTGAACTTAGCAGTAATTTCAGATTTTGAGTATCTCCAACCTCTAATTCTAATATCATGGAATTTATCTTTTTTGCAGACCTTGCAGACCGAGTCTCCAAAGGAGGAGGTAATGAGGAGTAGTCCTTCCTACTTTTCCTCCTCCTATTGCTTCTATTACTCCTCGGGCTTGCATCTTCACCAACCAAGAGAGTAGGATCAGTTCCCTTTGTTTCAACCATGTGTTCTCCATCAGCATCAATAGGACTACTGAATTCAAAACACGGGCCAACCTCTGTAAGGGATTCAAAGCTGTTGGACAACATAAATGGGTTGAGGGATCCTGAAGCACCACCCCTTGCCCACTCAGAACTAACCTGCAAATCCAGTTTCTGTTTCCCTTTACCTACAACATCCTTACCCGGCCTTGGGACCCCCACATAAGGATCAACTGCCTTATCCACCTCTCCACTTGCCTTCTGTTCTATAACAGGTAAATCCCCACCCGATGGTGTAGCCACATGAACAACCTCATACTGAACCAAAGCCTCCCCTACTCTTACACCCTCAAAAAGAATTGGTTCCTTACCACAAGAAGGATCTACAAGATCCTGCTGTAGCTTGTTAAAAACTTCTGAAACTTTCGGATTACCCTCCATTTCCAGTGTCTTCTCACCCAAAGTTGCGCCTTGATTAGCCTCCAAAGGCCCCTTGGAAACCACCGAATGGAAGTCGAGTCCCTCCACCACCACAGGTAGCAATGTTGGAGACACAACCACCCCTTCCAAGTTGGAATCAGTGTCACCTCACCTACTACCTTCTGAGCCTATAACCACCTATTCCGGCAAGTCAGACCCATCTTGGTTCTCTGGAACCATACCACTGCTTCTTCCTCTCTTACTGCGAGGATCAAAATCGCCCCGATGAAAATTAATTGTAGAATGGCCCAGCCGATGGAAGGTATAGAAATAGTCCATCCCCGACTCGTAGAGAACCTGTTGCTTGCACTTGTAATCTTCCCCAATGGTAACCCAAACAAAATCTAAAGGATTCCTTGAAACATCCATTTCCACATAGACCCGCGGGTTGATGGGGGTGGCATACTGCTTCGGTTCGACTATCAATGCAGAGGAATCTACCCACAAGATTACCAAGCATCCTAATGATAGGCGGATTTTGAAACGGTAAATATAAATTTGGAAAGCTCACCCAGACCGTAGCAGAAGGAGGGTCGCGCTTCATATGGAAATCGAACGACCAACGAAATAAGATGAACCGAAATCCCTTGAAGAAGTGAGGGGCACTCGACTAGGCACGGATGAGGTCCTCCTTCGATGCAAATCAAACCATGATGTGATGACGATCCAGCAGGCCCATCATCGCCCTCTCCTACAAGGTCTATGAGTCGAAGATGAAATGATCAAAGGAATCAACCGGAGGCCGCCTCTGACTGAACCGAGCCACCAAGGTGAGGTTGAAAAGAGATGAAGTTTCTGTGAACTCCGAAGTCGATAACTGAAGATTCGGGAACCCATCAACCAGATCCGAAACTTTAGGGCATAAGGATGCCTTCGGGAAAGGAGGCAGGAAATTAGGGTTAGAAAAGGGCTTGAAGGCTGATCCAACTCTCATGGTTGGCGCCGAAGGTCCCTCCCCCGCCGGGAGGGGAGGAACCGGCCCGAAGGCCTCCTTCGTCATGGAGGGATCATTCGTATGTGGTTGTCAGTGTTGCGACATTAAGTTCTTTCTCTTGGGAGCCTTAACCCGTTGCTAGATAGTAATATGAGAATTTAGGCAAGTCTGTCCAATGCCAATGAGAAATAATCCTAGAGGGTCACACACTAAGTGTTTACGTTGATCTCGATTAAATTATATTTGAGTTTAATTAATGGAATAAATATTATTCTCAAATCTAAGGAATAATTTTATTCAAGTTATATAGATCACATAAATTAAATAAATATTTATTCACCGACATGTGAATAAAATATTTATTTTATTTATTGAATATTTTAATAAATATTTATTTGCTAGATTGTGAATAAAATATTAATTTATGTATAAAATATTTATTCGGTTGTTCAATAAATGATAGAGGAGTTCGAATAGACCAAAACCAAGTCCGGTGACAAATATTAATTAACATGACCGTTATATAATATTTTCTTATTGCGCAAGTTGTCACACACCACAAAATAATAATTATATAATTATTATTATTCAACATGAGTTTTATTAAAGGTAATAAATATTATTTAAAGGATGATATGCAATTAAATAACATTTTAACTTAAATTCCATCTCTATAAATAAGCGGTTATGCCTATTATATAGAGCATCAAAAATTGATATTGTTGCACATAACAAATTCTCTCTCAACTCCTCCATCTCTCTCCCTCTCAAGAAAGAGAAGTGCATGAAAGAATTCTTCAAGACTAAAGAATGAGTGATCAAGAAGGAACAACCCTAGATATTCGACTCACTGCACTAGTACCCGGAGATCAAGTGATGTTGCTCAGAGATCATAGGAGCATGTGTGGATCATCACTAGAGGAATTCTATCCTTGGATCCTCACAGCATAAGGAAGGTAATTCAAAAGGGTCTTTTTTAGACAATCAAAATTCACCAATGAAGAAAGTTCATAAGCCCAGGTATTTATTTCTTAAAATATTAAATAAATTAATTATAAATTTGTCATGCAAGATCCTCTCTCTTGATTTCGAGTAACCATTATTAAAAGTTATTTTAATATATCCTCCACCTCCGCACGCTTTCGTTGCGTTCAGAACCATCAAGTGGTATCTGAGTAGTCATGTTTAAATTTATAATTATTTATTTGATTGTTGATCTATGTGCAATTGTGGTAAGATTTTAATTTCATATTATTAATTCTGTAATCAAATTTTAATTAAAATTTTATCGACATATTAATAATGTTTTTTCAATTTTTCATTTTCTTAAAGGTTTAAGAATAAATGAAGAATGATCGAAGATACTATCGGGAAGTGCCAAATCATTGGTCGGTAAAACTGGGTTACACAACATGCACCCGGAGCACACGTCATATACCCATGAACATTGTATCTAGATGCATCAAACAATCAATTACACGCCGTACGTTTATTTCCCACCACGTGTTGATCGGGACAACCTGGCACCCGACCAATAGATACAGGGTGTGTAGCTGACATGTACACACCATGTAGTTTGGTCGAGTTAACACACCGAAACCCCAGGTGTGTGACTTGAATATACAACAACCGAGGTACATGGCGTGTTACTGCATGTACACGCCCTGAAATCTCCCATTAATGGACAAAATTAAATTTACATTAAATTTTAAAATTGCAGCATTAAAACGTTATTTTATTAATTGGCACACCGTTGTGCGTTTGACAATTTAATAATGGTTTTTAAGAATTTTAAATGCTTAATTAATTTATTATAATTAATATATCATTATTGATTCTGCTGTTTATTTTCCATGAATGCCATTAATGATGGGTGTCTCCAAATAAGACCAGATGATCATTAAGATGAAATAGAATTAATTAATTAATTAATTAATACAAGTGTGTTTATCTTAAATAATAAAAGAAAAAATAAATAAATGAATGCTAACTGTTTATTCTTACATATTCATTGCATGTATGACCATTTATGAGCTTGACGAAGAACTGTATATGTGTTGGATGTTTTAATTTAATTTATTTCATGAGTTTTCAATTATTTAATATTAAATTAAATAATAGTCTACGAGTCACCCCCTCCATTATTATGTAGGATCTATGTGTTCGAACATATTTATGTGCCCCCTTTAATCAATCTCTTGGTTCCCCTCATCTGCATGTGAGTAATAAATATTTGTAATTAATGGATCATCTCAATTCATGTGGAGGCGGTTCAAGACGTAACAATAATGATGCCAACCCAGGTGATACATAGGTGGACATGTGAAATGTTTTAACTCATGCCAAGACTGAAAATAAGAGTTATCCCCCCTTAGTCAAAGGTTGATTTAATGTCCGCTCATTAAATTAACAATTAGATAAAGCTCATGAACGAATCATTTAATTATATAATTATTTTTGTCTATGAAATTATTTATTTTATGGATGTAAGATTGCGATTACATAAATAAATTAATTAATGTGCAAAAATGTAAATTAAATAAATGAATTATGAGTAAATGTTTTATCCAACATAGTAAATTAATTAAGTAACATCCACTTAATATTAACAAGACATGTAAAAGATAAAACAAGATAAAAATTTATGCAAAATAAATTTAAATCCCTCAATTAAATATTAATCTAGACTAGGTATTCCAATATGATGTGGCAGTGTTTTAACACTCTTTGTCACATCCTTTTTGTATTTTCTATTTACTTTTTTATATTAAAATGTTTTTTTATTAAATAATTGATAATTATTGTGTTTTTGAACTTGCTGTGTAAAATAATCAATTTTAGTTTAAAACATGTGTTTTAATGTGCATTAATATCATTTTAAATAAATCTATAATTTACTTAATTCTTTTGAATTTGAATTTTATTTTTTACTCTTATTTTTTAAATTTTTTTCATTCTAGTTAGTTTAGTAATTCATTAATTTAATTAATTTAATTATTTATTCTTTAAATTTTAAATAAATAAATCATTTTAGTTTTTAATTCTTTTGATAATTTAATTAGTTTTAATAATTTAATTTTATTCAATTAATAAGTTTATTCTTTAAGTTAATGAATTCTTTAGTTTATTAATTGGATAATTAATTGGTTAAATAATTTAAGCAAGTAACAATATTATTTTAATTTGTTATAAATTAATTTATTAAACCCAAATAAATTCATTCTTTTAAATAAAACACAATTAATTTTATTATCTAACTTTTCTTTTATTTATTTAGTTTTTAATTCAATTTAATTTGTTAATCAATTTTTAGTTTTATTTAAATTATTAATTTATTTAATCTGTTCTTTTTATTTTGCAGGTACTCAAGGTGACATTGTTTCCGCTCTCAACGGTCTCACCGTGAGCATCACTCACGGTGCCACCATTTCACACCTACTGTCTCACCGGTTCCCCACACACCGTAACCCGTTGCTGTCTCACCATTCCACCCCCATCCAACGTTATCCATTTTCACTGTCCCACCGTTTCAACCTCATGTCTCACCATTTCTTGCACACACTTATTCCTCTACATCCTCACGGTTCCCCACTCACAACAGCTTCACGGTACCACATCTCACGGTGGCACCGTTTCAAAACCAGTGCCTCTGCCTCCTGCACTGTCTCACCGATCTAGTATATTGCTGTCTCATAGCAACTGTGACCAAATCCCTGCCTCTATTTCGCTTCCAACATCGATAACACAACAAAACAGAAAAATCCCACAGCAATCACGCTGCAACTCAGAGTATTCTAAATAGCTGTAGAAAGAATCCTCATCCAAGAAAACAAATCTCGTAGCAGAACTCACAGTAGAATAAGAAGAAACCAAATTCACCCAACAACAAATTGAAAACCGCATAAAACACCAGTGAAACATAAATTTCAATAGAAATAGAAGAATTCAAACCAAAACACTCAAATTCCAGATTTGGACCGTACTTTCTTTCTCGACCCCAAAGCCCTCTGCTCAGTCGAACCCGCACCTTCACCACATGCAGCCCTTCGGATCCCACCAGCCTAAACCGCCACATGCTACTACGTCGCCTTGCTCCAGCTTCGCACCGCACCCTGGCCTCACTCCGACTCTTCTCTGAGACCCCCTGAAACACCACCCCTTGTATCAAACCCTAACCCGAACAAGCCTGCGCCGCTGCCTTCCCTACGCTGTAAGCCTCCATCCGTGCTACCCCCTCGCACCACACGAACCCCTACTCCTACCACAAGCCTGCGTCACACACTGAAGCCCCCTGCCCCCTCTCACCCTTGCTGCGAAGATCCCCCTCTTCATTGTTTTTTTATTTTGTTTTATATACTATATAATAACATTTATATAATATATACTTAATATATTAACATATATATAATATAACTATTATAGCATATAGTATAACATAATATATTATATAATATATATATCAAATACTATACTATAATAATTATAAGTATATTAATAATAATATATAATCATATATATAATATCAATATATCATAATAACTAATGTTATTAAATAAATATAATAGTTATTAAACTTATATTAGTAATTATAATATTAGATATTATTATAATATACATACTTCTTTATAAGTGTTTTCGTTTATTTTAAGTTGTGATATAATATATGGTAGTTTAATTTTTTATTTATTTGAATCACATGCGTTTATTGTTGTTTTATTGCAGGGGGCGGGATGCACTTACATTGAGTTCACTTAAAAGATTGTGACATGCACATAAAAGCACGCCACATGGATCGACTATTTCTAGGAAATAAATTAGATCGTCGCGTGCATATTTTTCATTCGATTAAGAGAAATTGCTCCAGTGACCGGCGCGGTAGGAGCATCATAGTGAAAGATCCATGTGGAGGCCCGAGAACTCCTCAGGGAGAGATTTCAGAGACTTTGATTGGGTGATGAATGTGCGATAGGCGGGAGAGAAATTGAGGGATCCATCGGAGAGAAGACAGTTTGGGAGATAGTTCGGAACATCAGGAGGAGATAGTTCAGGATAGAGAGAACGAGAAAAAGAAGTGGGGCTTGGATCCTGACAAAAGGAGCAGAGCAAGATCAACTTACAGCATCTTCCATCACAGGTAATTCGGAGCACCGAGAGTTACAGATCAGAGCATTTTCATACCTCGATTCCCAGGGTGGGACATCAAGCGGAATCCAGAATTGCTTCTACCATCAAGCAGCATGAGTTGGAATTTCTGGGAGCTCGAGCAGGGAGTTCGAACTTCTTAGTTTTCCCTGCACTCTATTTTTCTACAACTTATTTCAATATGAATTTCATTTCTCTTAACTCTATTGTTTCTTTAAAACCAACCACTATGTCCGACTAATTTCCTTTGGGGGAAATAAGCTGGTTGATTTGATTTGTTTAGTCTCATTCATGCACTGCATCATTTAATTGGATTGTCTCTCTCATTATTTACAGATGAGTTTAGTTTCAAAACAACATGATTGAGTGAAAACCAATCTTGTTTGCACATTAATAAAAACTGTTTCAATTTGAGTAACTCACTAACAAGTGAGTTATGCTCGAATGAGAGAGACACACCGAACTCAACTGACAAGTTGAGTCTGGTGACTTCTGACTTATTTTCACCATTAGATGGAATGACTTTTACAGTCGAAGGAATGTAAGAGCTATTTCATCACAAACTAACCAGATGAAAAATCTGGCAAGTTACTTCTAGTCAGATCCATATTTTCAAAACTCCAGTGCATGAACGAGGCTGAGCAATACCGAATCAGCCAGTGGAATTTCCCCCTTACTCATCTATTTGTTATTTTCTCCACAATTTCTCTTGCTGATCTATCTACTCCCTTTGCACTCACTAGCTCACCCTCAATTCTTCACACACTAAATCCCATTCACTCCACTTCACCCCCACCAATTGTTTTTGCTTGTTTTCGTGAGTGTGTTTTTGTTTAGTTTTTTTAGATCGCCAAACACAACATGAGGCCTCCCTATGGTTCGACCCTATCTTGCCACTGTCCTAAGTAGTAAGTAGGTTATAAATTTTAGTTTTTCACCTGTTCCCAACAACGCATGAGCGTGAAAATTTTTTCGCCATTGCTGGGGAGGATAGGTGCGTAAAAAAAACCAAACGAAAATTCACATAAAAAAAATCAAAAAAAAATCACAAAAAAAGAAAAAATTGTGAACCTGCTGCATGGAAACCAGGTCTAAGTCTGAACACTTAGTACCTGGTAACCCTGAAATTGATAAGCACCTTAAGTAAGTGAAAAATAACAAAGACAAGTTCAAAATGGTAGATAACATAAATGAAAACTTGAACAACCCACTTCCTGAGAATTTGAACCAACCTGGAATGATGAACCCACCTGGGAATGAGATAGCTGAGAGGCACAGTTTGAGAGAGTTCTTGTTACCTTCAGTGTCTAGCAACCCTTCATGCATTAGACTGTCTCTTAGGTCCAGGAATTATGAGATCAAGAAATCTATGCTTAGTCAGCTTCCCACCTTCAATGGAATGCCTAGTGAAGACTCTCTTGACTTCATTAGAGCCTTCTATTGTAGTGTATAACAGCTACCACTTAGGGGTCTCACTGAGGAAGATCTTAAACTGAGAGTGTTCCCCTTCTACCTCAAGGGAAATGCTAGGTCTTGGTTCCAACAGTTAGAAGAAGAAATCTTTGTCACCTGGAATCAAGTTTACAATGCCTTCACAATGAAACTCTATCCTAGGAGGTTGACATCTGAGATTAAGCACAAAATCACTAGGTTCCTTCAGGATGAAGGAGAAATGTTTCATGAAGCCTGGGATAGGTTTAAAGGTTTACTTAGGCAGTGTCCAAACCATCAATGTACACCTCAATTCCTCATTAACACCTTCTGCAATAGTCTCACACCTTACCACCAAACCGTGGTGGATCAGTCTTCTAGAGGAGACTTTAGTGATAGGACTGCTGAGGAGATCAAACAGATCTTTAACACATTAGCTCAAAATTCCCAGCACAAATGCTCTAGGAGGAGAACCATTGTGAGAAAGGAAACCACCCTTGCTCCTCAAGATGAAGCCCAAGCTGCTGGGTTCTTTAATGAAAACTCAAATCAAATCCTTAAGGAGTAGTGTCACTACTGTGGCATGTATGGCCACTCTCAAACTTGTTGTCCAAACTTTGATTTTCCTGTCCAGCCTCATGAGAGTGCCAACTTTGCTGGTTATGGACCTCAGATGCAGCCTAGGGATGATCCTTTTTCCAACACCTACAATCAGGGGTATAGAAACCATCCAAACCTTTCATGGAGGGAGCAGGGAGTCCTCTGACCTACTGCCCCTCCTGGATTCTAGCAGCCTCGTAGGCAGCAATTCCAACCCCAATCCCAACCAAAGGTTGAGTCATCCAACTCAAAAGATGAGGTGAGAGACATGTTCCATCAGTTGATAGGGAGGTTTGATGAACAAAAGATGAAAAATTATTTTGATAAATTTCAAATGGATGCTAGAATGAAGAACTTGGAAATTCAAATGGGGCAGTTGGCTAGTGATTCTAGTAATAGAGAAAAGGGTAAGATACCTAGCACCACTGAAGCCAATCCTAGGGAGAATTACATGGCTGTGACCACCATAAGTGGTCTCCAAACTCACTAAGAGCCTAGGAAAGAACCCCAAAATGCTGAAAATGAGAAATTGGATGAAATAAGAAACTCAAATCTGAAGGAACCTGAATCTGGAAAACTAGACAACACCACTGGAATCCCTCTAGTTCCTACTGTTCCAACTCAAAAACCCAAAGAAAATGGCTTGAAAAACAAAGACAATAAAGGGAAGAAACTTGTTGAAGACGAAGCTGTAGAGATTCCCCCAATTGTGAGGAATTTATCCCCTGCAATCCCCTTCCCACAAAGAATTAAGAAACCAATTTATGATTTTGAACTGTTGAAATTTTTGAAAGTGGTTAAAAAGCTGAACATTGATATCCCATTCTTGGAAGCATTGATTCAAATCCCATCATATCTGAAATCACTCAAGAAAATTTGTTCAAACAAAAAGACATTAGAGGAATTCTACACCTATAGCTTAACAGAGGAGTGTAGTGCAGTCTTGCAGAATAGGATACCTCCTAAGCTTCAGGACCCAGGAAGATTTTCCATCCCTTGCACATTTGGGGATGGAGGTGGTAAGTTCAACTGTTTGTGTGATCTGGGTTCTAGTATTAATCTAATTCCACTATCACTTTTTCAGCACCTGAGATTAGGAGTTCCCCAACCCACCACTGTTGTGTTACAGATTGCTGATAGGTCCATTACTCATCCAGTGGATAGGGTGGATGATCTGTGAGTGGGAGTAGGAAAACTCATTATGCCTACTGACTTTCTTATCCTTGATATGGAGTGTGACCAGGAGGTTCCTATCATTCTTGGTAGGCCCTTCTTGGCCACAGGGGGAGCTGTGATAGATGTGTCTAAGGGGAAACTAATTTTCAATTTGGGTGAACAGAAAGAAGAATTCAATGTGTTTAAGAAAATCCAAGAACCCACCCACCCAATTTTTACAAAAGATGAGATGTTAGTTGCTGAGAGTAGTGATGATAAGGAGGAAGAAAAGTTTCTAAGAATGATAGCTAAAATCAACAGTGAACCTGAAATCCCTACTATAACACCCCGAGATTTTATGAAAAATATTTAATTTCATTAATGTATTGTGTTGTACGCTACACTAAAAGGAGCTTTCACAACACACATCTCTGACTTGGCTTTCATTACACGCAAGCGCGACCTTCCACGATAGCATGTGTTGTACGCAATACCGAGTTTCGCTAAACAACGATATGTTATATAAACTAGCCGTTATGAATAGTAATACCCACTTTTTGAAATTTTATAAATTTTATCTTTCAAAATGGACTTCATTTTTGGATTCAGAATATCAAAATTAGCCTAGGGTGAATTTTTGGTATTTTTCTGAAAACTTTCAATTTTTGATGAATAGTGAAAACACTGGGTTACTATTCAAAAACCGACTTTTTATTTAAATAATTATTTATTTTAATTACATTTATTTTAGGTCAAAATTGATACATAATACCTATATAAGTTAAATTTAAGTCATTAGAGTCATTTTATAATAATTTTAGATATATAAAAATTTTATTGAAATTTTCACCGTCTTTTACCCACCTCCTAGGAGAATTTCCAAATTCACATAAAACATAATTTTACCGCTTCTGTGAGTGGAATTTTGAAAATCTGAGAGACACGGTTAATATCAAGGACTAAAATGTGGTTCAATGAGATGAAAATAATTTTTGATGAATAGTAACTTTTTACTTTTTTTTACCACGGTTAAAAGTAAATAGGGTAATTAAGGGTAAAAATGATATTATTATTACCCTAACACATGTCCTAATTCTATTAGATAAGTGTAATTCGACCAAAAACAACCTTAGGAATAAAATATGACAATTTAGGCCCACTTGGATTAGATTAGGACATTTATTATTAATTTATTTAAACAAGGGTTAAAATAGTTAAAATCAAAGTTTAATAACTAAATCATTTTTAATACAGGGTTATACATAAGATAAATTCAACTATAAATATTCATTAGAAAGATAAAAATATTTCCTACATAATGGTGTTTTATTTATAATTTTTAGACATTAAATAATTTAATTTATTTATGACACAATGATGATGCAGTAATTATCTTATTAATGAAATATTGACATAATTTATGTTATAAATACCCAAATAAATGTAATTTGAAACTTTTTGTGAATTACACTAATTTTATAGGTTAATATGACATGTTAGAATTAATTTAGTTAACTTTGTTCGAACTAATCATTCTGTTATGATTTTCACAAAAATCAATTACCAAATAGTGTCAAAATTGACATAAAATAGTTTTTAAAACAAATATTATATTATTAATTGATATTTTATTCCTAAAAATCTAAGGTTTGGACAAATGACTTATATAAGGTTATATATATTAATAATAAACAACTTGGGGTTTGTTTGGTTTGTTATAGTAAGTTTATTAACCTTATAGTGTAAGAAAACAAGAAGACATGGTAAAAGAAAAATTATTTAACTTAAAGTTAACTCTAAATGATAAGGTTAAAATAGAAACATAAACTTGTCTAAATTATATTGTATGAGATTATTTAGACCCATCCCCACCTCAGATTCAAAATAACTCAATTTGGAGCTATTAAAAACTGAATATGACTTTATAATAAAATAATATTTTTAGTTATTCCAAAGGTGCCCCTCTCCTCCCTTATAAAAGGGAACCTCCTCCCTCTCTTCCTCACACCACTTTGAGCCTTCAAGCTCAGCCAAACCCTACCAAATTATCTTCTACACTTCCCTAGAAACATCCTAGATGTCCTGGTATTCTTCAAAGACCAATTTTAGTGCCCTAAAAGGAGGTCTCAAAGAGGCGCTTCAAAGAAGAGGTAATGTCCGTTACCGATTCTTTCAACTTTATTTCTTCTTATAATTCTTCTTCTTTAGTTGTTTCATTATGAAGTAATAAAATCAGTATCACATATATACTGATATGTTATTATAAGTATGAAACAACCCTGTTTCACCATATATCCATCCTACGGAAAATGAAATCACCGCGTGTGCGTACGTATGGAATACCGTCTCCACGCCGTGGTGTAATCTGTTTTCGACCACCACCTTACTTGGATGGGTATAATGGTGTAAATAAATAACTATATATGATTATTTCAAAGTGATATTGATTCTGAAATATTATGCATACACTTCAATCCAATTCCATGATCATGGGAATGATATCATCGCTCATGCGTACGTACGGACTACCGTCTCCACGACGTGATGAGATTCATTCTCCATGTTAACCATTCATGAATGATAATAAAGTATATATAATAAGTAATCATGAAATATATGACATAATAATAATACTGGATTTATGTGTATATATATGTATGTTATCTACTTAATTTCATTCAATTCAATAAGGAAACAAAAATAGCGTTCATGCGTACGTACGACCTACCGTCTCCATGAACGGTGTATTTCATTCCATTTAATCGATCTATCATATATATATATATGTATATACTGAATATAAATTATATATAAATCATGTTTTACATTATGTAATTAAGTAAATCAGGATATAAGTAATAATATCGAGAACAACAAGTCCAAACACGTACGATAAATAAAACGATTTAACCCAAAACGCTGCTTTAACATGTAATTTACAAAAGAAAGGGTAATATAAAGTCACAAGTGAACCATATATGGTATCATAACAATGAATATTATTCTGTAATAATTCAATGACATTATTTAAATAATTATACAGGAGGTTTGGATACGTACGAAGCATATCGGTCCTAAGGTAAGGGATAACTTTTCCAATCTCGTTCTTATCCGAGATTGTTTATTCGTAAGTATTTACTAGGGTTATTGTTATCATCCATGTCCATGTTTCCTAAAAATGGTTTCATGTATGTTTAAAGTCCATTTTACCAATTTTTGACTTTTACTACATGTTATGTATGGAATCTTTCTTTTACGAGGTACTTTTTGACTTTTCCGACAAAAGTACGAGAAGAATGTTTTTTTAACGTATACGGCACGAACAGATTTTTACAGTTTTATAAAGTCTTATTTTCATGAAGCTTCCTCCAAAAGATTTCATGAATATTTTCAACAAAATATTTTTCTTTCAAAATTGCATGATTTTTTGTGAAAAGAAATTGATTTTGAAGAAGAAAGGATATTTTCCTCAAGAATTCATTTCAAGTGTTTTATCAAAACCATTTTTCATCTAAGATGAAATTATTTCATATGTGTATGTTTCAAGTATAATGTATCTATGATTTACATGGTTTCACTTCTCTTATTATGAAATGATATCCATTTATTTTATATGGATTATGTGATGATGAGATGATTTTTATGAAACCCATTTTATTTATTGGGTTTTTATGAATGATGTATGTTTATTTTTTGGCACAAGCAAGAATGATTTCATTATGAGATGGGTGGGACCTATATCTTCCTCCAATGCATTGGGTAAAGATTTATATCTCATGATATAGACATGGCTAGAACAGTAATTTAATCTGATTCAGTATTACAGGACTGGAACGAGGAGTGAACTCGATTCAGAAAGGGACTTTGTCTACTAAGATGGTCTTGGCAGCAATGCCTTGGCTACTATGGAAATCATGACATGCGTTGAATGGTTTCCAAAATTACATGTTTTATTCCCATGCTATTTTATCATGATTTATGTTCCCTTATGATATATTCCTTACGTACTTCCAAGATTCATGTCTTTGCTCAAGATTTTGATGTTTAGATTTTATGTTCAAGTTTTTGCATTCAAATGTTTATGGATTGTTTTATGTTCTCTATGTTTACCCTTACTGGGCATTTGAGCTCACCCCTTTTATGTTTTCTTTTCCCCAGGATATAAAGAAAGGTTTTAGGTAAGAAAAAAAAGGGGGAAGATATTTATGGGAGATGTTGAAGATCTTTCACCACGATTAGAAGATTATATTCCGAGTTTCCAAAGACTCTAAAATATTACGGTCCTTGTGTGTCTATTTTTGTTATGTACTAAGTATTCTGCAAAAGTAATGTAATGTCCATGTAAGTCAAGATTCAGGTCTCTACATTTGGTATCAGAGGAAAGGTTTAGTCAACCTTTGGAAACTAGGATGCGAAAATGTTAGTGAGATCCCTAGAGATATTTCTAAGGTATGTCTAGGGATGTCCCTACGGATAAGTATACGTATAGGATATAGTCCTAGAACTATGGTAACGATCTTAGAATTTAACCTAAGATGTTAGATATTGAGGGTACTCCCCCTTTACTATGTTGTTTTCCCTAGTATGATTTTTTCCTCTCACACTATTCTTTTTGGGTTTTAGAAAATGGTTGGAAACAGGAAGATTCACGATAATGGAGGATATGACAGACAATGGAATGATATTATTCATGAGCAACCAAATGAAATGGGATTTGGAAGTCCAAACATCGTTATTATGCCTAATCAGAAATCTCATAATATGATCAATAATCTCAACTTTGGTAATTTTCCCGACTCAGATAATAAGAGAAATATGGAGTTTCATGATGATCATAGAGGAAAGAAAGTTCAATTTCCCTCATGTAAATCATGTGGGAAGAGGCATCAGGGAGATTGTTTCAAAGGAACTGGAAGATGCTTTGGGTGTGGAAAAGAAGGACACAAAGCCAGTAAGTGCAAAGGAAAAGGTTCAGTTAACACCATGGACAAGGATAATGGAATTGCTACGACATCAACAATGATTAGATGTTTTAAATGTGGAATGTATGGGCATTATGAAAACCAATGCCCTAAGGGGAAATCTCATGAAGAGAATTAGCATGATCATATGAGTAGTATTTATGTGGATGATGATGAAGAGACTACAAATGAAATATGAGATGAAAGAAATGATGAAGCTCAGTTAGTGGTTTAAGAAGTTAGTGGAATGATTGTATGTTTATAAAGAATAATGTATGGTACTATGGAATAAAGAATCATCTAAGGATTGTTACACTATTGTTTTTCCTAAAGTATTTGAAAGTATATGTTGAATGGTTCCGGTAACCATGGAAGGTTATTCAGATATTTTTGGAAAGTAGATCATATGTGCATAATGAAGGGATAAGAAGATAATGAGATGTTTGATTGTATTCATGAGCTCATGACTGATATAAGGACTAAGTGATATTATGGTTTGATTATATAGATTTTTGGGATTTTGTTATGTGGAAAGAGTTACCTTTTGACAATATTCATGTTTTCACTAAGGTTCTATGGTAATTTATGTTTCAAGAGAATATATGACTAAGGTATTCATGTATTTGGAATACAACCAACAAGATATATCTTATGATATATGTGGGATAAATGCTTGTATTCACATTCTTGGTAGATAACCTTTCTAGTAATTGTTTTCTTTATACTATGAGCTTGGACCAAAGTATTTTAGATAATCATAAAGATTGAAATGGATTATGTTGGACATAAGTTATTATTGTTTAAGGATAGAAATTTTTTCGATATTATTGATGGGATGTTATAGTAATGTAGTTTTAGAAAAAGGACAACCTGCAGGACGGGCGACAACCCATCGCGTCGGACAAGGCTGTGGAAATCGAACCCACAACTGAAGTGCGACTGGCCTTTATCGCATAACAATGGCCTACAGGAAGTCCCTGGTTAGTAGAAACTATTTTTTATTTTATTAAGCGGCATGATAGATGAAGTATAAGTTCATTTTTGGAATCGTATACGATTAACCTCACCATAGATGGACTTATGTATATTTAATAACTTTTTCTAACCTTTTGTTTGAAACAAATGGAATGACCCATCATTCTATCACATGATCTGTTAACACTTCACGAATAACAAATTCAACTTCATTTCTTTAAGAGATGAAGTGGAAATTGTTCAAAACACGAACAACAGTGAGATTGTACCAAAATCAAGTAAGTATTTCTTCTAATTCAAAATTTTCAACTTTAGGGAAATGATATTGAAAACCAAAAATGTTGTCCTAGTGCTCTTATATCTGATGAATCAGATGGTACCTTAGATCATCAAAAATTTATGGCTTTGTGATTGATGACTTTTTCATATCCATGTTCTCTACCACTCTCCATCAGAACTTGATGGTTAGATTTTTCTTCCATATCCATATTTTAACCTATGTTCTCCAATATAGACACCCAGTGATGAGTTACTTTGGGTAATCATTACGTTTCATAATTTAGTTTTTTAAAATTAAGTTTTAATATTCCTTTTTACGATGTGGGTTTCTATTAAAGAAACTTTCGAGTAGTAAACCATTTATAACCCTGACGAATTTCGAGGGAGAAATTCATTTTAAGGGGGGTAGAATGTAACACCCCGAGATTTTATGAAAAATATATAATTTCATTAATCTCTTGTGTTGTACACTACACCAAAAGGAGCTTTCACAACATGCATCCCTAACTTGGCTTGCATTACACGCAAGCGCGACCTTCCATGATAGCATGTGTTGTACGCAATACCGAGTTTCGCTATACAACGATATGTTATATAAACTAGCCGTTATGAATAGTAATACCCACTTTTTGAAATTTAATAAATTTTATCTTTCAAAATGGACTTCATTTTTGGATTCAAAATATCGAAATTAGCCTAGGGTGAATTTTTGGTATTTTTCTGAAAACTTTCAATTTTTGATGAATAGTGAAAACACTGAGTTACTATTCAAAAACTGACTTTTTATTTAAATAATTATTTATTTTATTTAAATTTATTTTAGGTCAAAATTGATACATAATACCTATATAAGTTCAATTTAAGTCATTGGAGTCATTTTATAATAATTTTAGATATACTAAAATTTTATTGAACTTTTCACCGTCTTTTACCCACCTCCTAGGAGAATTTCCAAATTCACATAAAACTTAATTTTACCGCTTCTGTGAGTGGAATTTAGAAAATCCGAGAGAAAAGGTTAATATCAAGGACTAAAATGTGGTTCAATGAGATGAAAATAATTTTTGGTGAATAATAACTTTTTACTTTTTTTTACCACGGTTAAAAGTAAATATGGTAATTAAGGGTAAAAATGATATTATTATTACCCTAACACATGTCCTAATTCTATTGGATAAGTGTAATTAGACCAAAAACAACCTTAGGAATAAAATATGACAATTTAGGCCCACTTGGATTAGATTAGGACATTTATTATTAATTTATTTAAAGAAGGGTTAAAATAGTTAAAATCAAAGTTTAATAACTAAATCATTTTTAATATAGGGTTATACATAACTATAAATATTCATTATAAATATAAAAATATTTCCTACATAATGGTGTTTTATTTATAATTTTTAGACATTAAATAATTTAATTTATTTATGACACAATGATGATGCAATAATTATCTTATTAATGAAATATTGACATAATTGATGTTATAAATACCCAAATAAATGTAATTTGAGACTTTTTATGAATTAAACTAATTTTTTAGGTTAATATGACATGTTAGTATTGATTTAGTTAACTTTTTTCTAACTAATCATTTTGTTATGATTTTCACAAAAATCAATTACCAAATAGTGTCAAAATTGACATAAAATAGTTTTTAAAACAAATATTATATTATTAATTGATATTTTATTCCTAAAAATCTAAGGTTCGGAAAAATGACTTAGATAATTTTATATATATTAATAATAAACAACTTGGGGTTCTTTTGGTTTGTTATAGTAAGTTTATTAACCTTATAGTGTAAGAAAACAAGAAGAAACGATAAAAGAAAAATTATTTAACTTAAAGTTAAATCTAAATGATAAGGTTAAAATAGAAACCTAAACTTGTCTAAATTCTATTGGATGAGATGATTTCTACCCATCCCCACCTTAGATTCTAAATAACTCAATTTGGATCTATTAAAAACTGAATATGACTTTATAATAAAATAATATTTTTAGTTATTCCAAAGGTTCCCCTCTCCTCCGTTATAAAAGTGCACCTCCTCTCTCTCTTCCTCACACCACTTTGAGCCTTCAAGATTGACCAAGCCCTGCAAAATTATCTTCTAAACTTTCCTATAAACATCCTAGAGGTCCTGGTCTTCTTCAAAGACCAATTTTAGTGCCCTAAAAGGAGGTCTCAAAGAGGCGCTTCAAAGAAGAGGTAATGTCCGTTACCGATTCTTTCAACTTTATTTCTTCTTCTACTTATTATTATTTAGTTGTTTAATTATGAAGTAATAACATAAGTATCAATGATATACTGATATGTTATTATAAGTATGAAACAATCCTATTTCACCATCTATCCATCCTACGGAAAATGAAATCACCGCACGTGCGTACGTATGGAATACCCTCTCCATGTCGTGGTGTAATCTGTTTTCGACCACCACCTTACTTGGATGAGTATAATGGTGTAAATAAATAACTATATATAATTATTGAAAAGTGATATTGATTCTGAAATATTATACATACACTTCAATGCAATTCCACGATCATAGGAATGATATCATCGCTCGTGCGTACGTACGGACTACCGTCTCCATGGCGCGATGAGATTCATTCTCCATGTTAACCATTCATGAATGATTATAAAGTATATATAATAAGTAATCATGAAATATATGACATAATAATGATACTGTATTTATGTGTATATATATGTATGTCATCTACTTATTTTCATTCAATTCAATAAAGAAACAAAAAAAGCGTTCATGCGTACGTACGGCCTACCGTCTCCATGAACGGTGTATTTCATTCCATTTAATCTATCTATCATATATATATGTATATACTGAATATAAATTATATATAAATCATGTTTTACATTCTGGAATTAAGTAAATCAGGATATAAGTAATAATATCAAGAGCAAAAAGTCCAAACACGTACGATAAATAAAACGATTTAACCCAAAACGCTTCTTTAACATGTAATTTACAAAAGAATGGGTAATATAAAGTCATAAGTGAACCACATATGGTATAATAACAATGAATATGATTCTGTAATAAGTCAATGTCATTATTTAAATCATTATACAGGAGGTTCGGATATGTACGAAGCATATCGGACCTAAGGTAAGGGATAACTTTTCCAATCTCGTTCTTATCCGAGATTGTTTATTCATAAGTATTTACTGGGGTTATTTTTATCATCCATGTCCATGTTTCCTAAAAATGGTTTCATGTATGTTTAAAGTCCTTTTTACCCATTTTTGACTTTTACTACATGGTATGTATGGAATCTTTCTTTTACGAGGTACTTTTTGACTTTTCCGGCAAAAGTACGAGAAGAATGTTTTTTTTAACTTATATGGCACGAACAGATTTTTACGGTTTTATAAAGCCTTATTTTAATGAAGCTTCCTCCAAAAGATTTCATGACTATTTTCAACAAAATATTTTTCTTTCAAAATTGCATGATGTTTTGTGAAAAGAAATTGATTTTGAAGAAGAAAGGATATTTTCCTCAAGAATTCATTTCAAGTGTTTTATCAAAACCATTTTTCATCTAAGATGAAATTATTTCATATGTGTATGTTTCAAGTATAATGTCTCTATGATTTACATGGTTTCACTTCTCTTATTATGAAATGATATCCATTTCTTTTATATGGATTATGTGATGATGGGATGATGTTTATGAATCCCGTTTTATTTATTGGGTTTTTATGAATGATGTATGTTTATTTTGTGGCACAAGTAAGAATGATTTAATTATGAGATGGGTGGGACCTATATCTCCCTCCAATGCATTGGGTAAAGATTTATATCTCATGAGATAGACATGACTGGAACGATAAGTTAATCCAGTTCAGTATTACAGGACTGTAACGAGGAGTGAACTTGATTTAGAAAGGGACTTTGTCCACTAAGATGGTCTTGGCAGCAATGCCTTGGCTACTATGGAAATCATGACATGTGATGAATTGTTTCCACAATTACATGTTTTATTCCCATGCTATTTTATCATGATTTATGTTCCCTTATGATATATTCCTTATGTAATTTTAGGATTCATGTCTTTGCTCAAGATTTTGATGTTTAGATTTTATGTTCAAGTTTTTGCATTCAAATATTTATGGATTGTTTTATGTTCTCTATGTTTACCCTTACTAGGCATTTGAGCTCACCCCTTTTATGTTTTCTTTTCCCCAGGATATAAAGAAAGGTTTTAGGTAAGAAAAAAATGGGTAAGATCTTTATGGGAGATGTTGAAGATCTTTCACCACGATTAGAATATTATATTCTGAGTTTCTAAAGACACTAAACTATTACGGTCCTTGTGTGTCTGTTTTTTTATGTACTAAGTATTCCGAAAAAGTAATGTAATGTCCATGTAAGTCAAGCTTCGGGTCTCTACACCTACTGCCTCTTGCACGGGGATCAACTCATGTAAGGAGAGAGAAATTGTTGATGAGTATGAGGGAAATTCTTGGAGAACATAGATGAGTTTGTTTTAGAGCACATTCTTACCCCGAGAGTGGATTCTGGGTTTGAGGAGATATCTTTTGGAAGCTCTTGAACTAAGGAACAAGCCTTGTCTACTGCCTTCTTCAAGAGGCAGCATGAAGACCTTGGGCCACCCAGGCCTAAGTGTCTTCCCTCAAGCCAGTCACTACCCACCCTTGAACTAAATCCCCTCCATTCCCATCTCAAATATTCCATTTTAGGAGACAATTCCACCCTTCCTATGATCATTTCATCCAATATAGAGGTGATTCAAGAGAAAAATCTTCTTACTGTTTTGAAAAATTACAAGTCTGTCATAGGTTGGTCGATTACTGATATCAAAGGGATAATTCCAGCCTTCCATATGCATAAAATTCCAATGGAACTTGAGTTTAATCCCATAGTAGAAGCCCAAAGAAGGATCAACCCCAAAATGAAGGAAGTTTTGAGAGAATAAGTGATTAGGTTTCTTGATGCTGGAATAATTTTTCTAATTTCTGATATCCCCTGGGTCAGTCCTATCCAGGTGGTACCCAAAAAAAGTGGAGTGACAGTGGTCACTAATGAAAGGAATGAGAAAATCCAGACAAGATCAGTGAATAAATGGAGAGTCTGTATAGAATACAGAAAATTGAATGCCGCCACAAGAAAGTATCAGTTTCACATGCCATTTTTGGATCAAATGTTAGAGAGATTGGCAGGCAATGAATTCTTCTGATTTCTTGATGGTTATTCTGGTTACAACCATATTGCCATTGCACTTGAGGACCAAGAGAAAACCACCTTCACCTGTCCATTTGGGACATTTTCCCACCGACAGATTCCCTTTGGATTATGTGGTGCTCCTACCACTTTTCAGAGGTGCATGATGGCAATTTTTTCAGACATGATTGAGAGGATTATTGAAGTGTTTATGGATTATTTTTCTGTTGTGGGAGATAACTTTGAGAATTATCTAAAAAACCTGGAATTAGTGTTAGAAAGATGCCAAGAGACCAACTTAGTCTTAAACTAGGAAAAGTGCCAATTCATGGCCACTAAAGGCATAGTTTTGGGACACAAAGTTTCTAAGAAGGGGCTAGAGGTCGATAATGCTAAAATTGAGGTCATACAAAAGTTGCCCCCACCTAAAAATGTTAAAGGAATTATATGTTTTTTGGGTCATGATGGGTTCTATAGGAGATTCATTAAGGACTTTTCTAAGATTACTAGACCCTTATGCCCCTGCTGGTTAAGGAAACACCCTTTTTGTTCTATGAGACATGTATAGAGGCCTTTAATTTGCTCAAGGAGTAGTTAAATACTTCACCTGTAATCACTGCTCCTGACTGGAAGCTTCCTTTTGAGGTTATGTGTGATGCTAGTGACTTTGCAGTAGGATCTGTGTTAGGGAAAAGGAAGTATAGGAAATTACATGTTACTTACTATTCAAGAAAGCTACTAGATGATGCCCAGAAGAATTATTCTACCACTAAAAAGGAGTTGGCTGCTGTGATGTTTTCTTTGGAAAAGTCCAGGCAGTATTTTATAGGATCAAGGATCATAATTTTCACTAATCATTCAGCCCTTAAGTATTTTCTGGCTAAAAATGACTCAAAGCCCAGACTCATGAGGTGGACCTTGCAGCTAAAAGAGTTTGATTTAGTAATTAAGGATAATAAAGGGGCTGAGAATATAGTTGAAGATCACTTGTCCCGATTGCCCAATTCCCCAAGTAAGGAACCAAAAGAGATCAACACTTCTTTCCCTAATGAACAATTGTTTGCTGCTTCTGTGCAACAGTCTTCTTGGTTTGAAGACTATGCCAACTTTCTGGTAGCTGGAGTCATGCCCAAGGATCTCTCACACAACCAGAGAAAGAGGTTTATATCTGAACTGAAATATTATTTTTGGGATGACCCTCTTCTCTTTAGGAGGTGCGCTGATGGGATTCTGAGAAGATGTGTGGTTGAGGATGAGATTTTACCCATACTTGAGAGATGCCATTCATCACCTTGGGGTGGCCACCATGGAGGAGAAAGGACTGCTCAGAAGGTCCTACAGGTTGGTTTCTATTGGGCCACATTGTTTAAAGATGCTAGGAGTCTGGTTATTGGCTGTGCAAAAATATCAAATGTTGGGAAATGTTGGAAGAAGGCAGGAATTACCCCAAAAAGGTATTCTGGAGGTCAAAATATTTGATGTGTGGGGTTTGGATTTCATGGGACCATTCCCATCCTCTTATGGGAATGAGTACATTTTGGTTATTGTGGACTACATGTCCAAGTGGGTTGAGGCAGTAGCTCTGCCCGACAATTCAGCTACTAGTGTTGTGAAATTCATTAAAAAACATCTTCTCTAGATTTGGTGTGCCTTGAGCATTCATCAATGATAATGGGGCTCACTTCAAGAATTATAATTTCAAAGGTTTGATGGAGAAGTATGAGTTCTCACATAAGACTTGCAATACTTACCGCCCATAGTCCAGTGGGCAAGCATAAGTTTCAAATAGAGAGCTCAAACAGATTTTAGAGAAAATAGTGTCTAGCTCCAGAAAAGACTGGTCAAGGAAGTTAGATGAGGCCCTTTGGGCCTACAGAACTGCTTATAAGACTCCTATAGGGATTTCACCATATAGGCTACTCTTTGGGAAAACATTTCATCTACCTGTGAAGTTACAACAAAGATCTTATTGGCCAGTGAAGGCACTTAACTTTGATTTTAAGTCTACTAGGGAGAGGAGACTGCTAGAGCTGAGTGAGATGGATGATATTCGAAGAGAGACCTATGAGAATGCAGAAATTTACAAAGAAATAAAAAAGGCTTTTCATGACTCAATCATTCAAAATAGGAATTTCAAGGTTGGTGAGAGGGTCCTGCTTTTCAATTCTAGATTGAAGTTGTTTCTAGGAAAGTTGAAGTCCAAGTGGTCAGGACCCTTTACCATTGTTAGAGTTTTGGTTAATGGAGCTGTTGAGTTAGTTGGAGAAGATAATCTACCTTTCTTAGTCAATGGTCAAAGAATAAAGCACTTCTTTGAAGGGCAGCCAAAGGGCTTGGCTGCCATATCTTTATTGGAAGAATGAGCTGATTCAAGTCTAACTAAGGACTATAAACTCAGTGTTTCATGGGAACTAACCCATGGTAGCTTTGTTGTTTTCCTTTTATTTTTGTTCGTTAATAAAGTTAATCCCTGCTGCTTGTTCTCCGGTTCAATTGCTTAACTGCTGATGGTGCCTCATGATCTGTTGTTATTTTAGAGAGAGTTGTTGCTGCCAGAAACTTGGCCAAGAAAACCCAAGGGAGCAATCCACTGTAGCATATGGATAACATTTCTCTGTACTCACTCTCTTGGGTTACTTATCTTGAACTTTAAACTCCAAAATCTTACTTTTCTTTTTTGAACTTGCAGGTTAATGAAGAGTATCTATTGATGAAAGCCACTGTTAAAGGTCCAATAATTCAGGGAAGTGTTGTTCTTACTTTTTCACTTTCAATTACTTGCTTACTCTTCACTGTGAACTAAGTGTGGGGTACTTCCTCCTAATTTGTAAAAAATGACTATACTTTCTTTCATGGGTGTCTATATTCTAGTATATAGAGAATTGAAATATTATTTTGAGCTGATTTGTGAAACATGATTGCACCCATTGCTTTCAATTTCATTATGCTGTTGCTACATGTCACTGTTAATCATGCTACTATTTGAAGTAAATTGATACATTCTTTTGTCTTCTCATAATGATTCAAATTATGAACATTTTAGGAATATAAATACACTTGGTTGCTGGTGACGGTTGGTGGGGTTAGGTTCTTCTGTTTTTGTTTGTTTGGGTTTTTATTTTCATTTACTGTTTGTGTGGCAAAGAAATTTTTTGAACTTCATTGATACCCCTCTATATCCTTTTTCAGCTTAAATGTCCATATGTTTTGAAGTTAAACTATCTCCCACCTTGAGATTTAACATTGGGTACAATGTTGGGTTTTAAGTGTGGGGGAGAGGGGTCATTCTTGTGTCATGTTGAATTCACCCTTATTTAACCTGAGTTTGTGTTTGTTAAAAAAACGGTCAATTTTTTTTTCATTTTTTCAAAAAATGGTTCAAAATTCCTATAAATTTTTTAAAATTCTTTCATCACATGATGTTCATTGGAGGTTCAATGGTACTTCATTTTTGTCCTGTTTAGTGGATAACTGTTTGCTGGATGTTGAGAGTGACACTTAGTCAGAAACTATTAAGTATGAATGACTGTTGAGTGAAATTGTTCAATATCTCTATGAACCTGTCTGTTTAGGAACTAAGGATAGGAGTATGACATGATAGGTTTTGTGGGATGATGATCATGACTTAGGGAAACTTGAAGTTCTCACTGAAACCCATGGGACTCACATTTTTATAAAATAATATTCAATCACTTTAGGAATTCAATTCGAATGATTATTAATTAAGTCCTTTGTAACATGATTAAAATGGGAAAATGGGATCTCACGGTAAGTATCTGAGACAAGGTGCATTGGGTGCGTTTCTGTGAATAAATAAAGTCAATTTCAATCTTAATGAGTGCTATGCACAGTGCTCTTCACATGGAATATGGTTGGGAAAAAGTAAAATAAAGTGCCCTTGTAAAAAATGAACTCATTAAGGTGAGGGGAATTTTGAACCTAAATGAAGAAGGGAGCAATTGACTTGGTTAATTTTCATTTTAGTTGAGTCAATAAAGTGACAAAATTAATGGAATTTAATTTCTGGAACCTAGAGGAAGGTGAGAATGGAAGGTTCCCTTGGTTAAGTTTTGAGTTCCACGTCATCTAACCTATTAACACTCCTTGAATTAGAAAATGAATTGGAAGGTGAAGTAGGATAGTTAATGAATACACATAGGAGGCATGTCATACTTGACAGTATATGAATTTGTGAGGATTTTGACTTTCAGTGAGTTTTTGAAGCTGGACAGGACATTATTTTTGAACAACTTTGGATAGCCTGACCCATTGTTTGGTCCGGCTCCTCTTGATGTTTAAGTTCAATGATTCACTTTTTGAACTAAAACTCACAAATCATATTTATGTTTTAAGGTTAAAGACATGTACTTGTTTGAGGACAAACAAAGTTTTAAGTGTGGGGGAGTTTGATGTGGAAGTGTTTTAACACTCTTTCCACATCCTTTTTTGCATTTTCTATTGACTTTTATATATTAAAATGTTGTTATTTATTAAATAATTGATAATTATTGTGTTTTTGAACTTGTTGTGTAAAATAATCAGTTTTTAGTTTAAAACATGCATTTTAATGTGCATTAGTGTCATTTTAAATAATTCTTTAATTTACTTAATTATTTTGAATTTGACTTTTATTTTTTACTCTTTTATTTTTAAATTTTTTTTCATTCTAGTTAGTTTATTAATTCATTAATTTAATTAATTAGTTATTTATTCTTTAAATTGTAAATAAATAACTCATTTTAGTTTTTAATTATTTTGATAATTTAATTAGTTTTAACAATTTAATTTTATTCAATTAATAAGTTTATTATTTAAGTTAATGAATTATTTAGTTTATTTATTGGATAATTAATTGGTTAAATAATTTAAGTGAGTAACAATATTATTTTAGTTTGTTTTAAATTATTTTATTAAACCCAAATAAATTCATTCTTTTAAATAAAACACAATTAATTTCATTATTTAACTTTGCTTTATTTATTTAGTTTTTAATTCAATTTAATTTTTAATTGAATTTTAGTTTTATTTAAATTATTAATTTATTTAATCTGTTCTTTTTATTTTGAAGGTACTCACGGTGACACTATTTCCACTCTCAATGGTCTCACCGTGAGAATCACTCATGTTGCCACCATTTCACACCTACTGTCTCACCGGTTCCCCACACACTGTAACCCGTTGCTGTCTCACCGTTCCACCCACAACCACCGTTATCCATTTTTTCTGTCCCACCGTTTCAACCTCATGTCTCACCATTTCTTGCACACACTTATTCCTCTACACCCTCATAGTTTCTCACTCACAGCAGCTTCACGGTACCACGTCTCATGGTGGCACCGTTTCAGAACTAGTGCCTCTGCCTCCTGCACTGTCTCACCGCTCCAGTATATTGCTGTCTCACAGAAACTATGACAAAATCTCTACCTCTATTCGGCTTCCAACATCAATAACACAACAAAACAGAAAAATCCCACAGCAATCACGCCACAACTCAGAGTATTCTAAATAGCTGTAGAAAGAATCCTCATCCAAGAAAACAAATCTCGTATCATAACTCGCAGCAGAATAAGAAGCAACCAAATTCACCCAACAATAAATTGAAAACCGCATAAAACACCAGTGAAACAAAAATTTCAATCGAAACAGAAGAATTCAAACCTAAACCCTCAAATTCCAGATCTGGACCGAACTTTCTTTTTCGACCCCAAAGCCCTCTGCTCAGTCAAACCCGCACCTTCACCGCATGCAGCCCTTCGGATCCCACCGGCATAAACCACCTCATGCCGCTACGTCGACTTGCTCCTGATTCACACCACAGCCCGACCTCACTTCGTCTCTTCACCGAGACCCCCTGAAACACCGCCCCCTATATCAAACCCTAACCTGAACCAGCCTGCGCCGCTGCCTTACCTATGCCACAAGCCTCCATCCGCGCTACCCCCTTGTTCCGCATGAACCCCTGCTCCTAGTGCAAGCCTGCACCGCACACCGAAGCCCCCTTCCCCCTCTCATCCTCACCGCGAAGATCCCACCTCTTCATTGTTTTTTTATTTTGTTTTATATACTATATAATAACATTTTTATAATATATACTTAATATATTAACATATATATAATATAACTATTATAGCATATAGTATAACATAATATATTATATAATATATATATATATCAAATACTATACTATAATAATTATAGGTATATTAATAATAATATATAATCATATATATAATATTAGTATATCATAATAACTAATGTTATTAAATAAATATAATAGTTATTAAACTTATATTAGTAATTATAATATTAGATATTATTATAATATACATACTTATTTATAAGTTTTTTTGTTTATTTTAAGTTGTGATATAATATATGGTAGTTTCATTTTTTATTTATTTGACTCACGTGCGTTTGTTGTTGTTTCATTGCAGGGGGTGGGATGCACTTACATAGAGTTCACTTAAAATATGGTGACATGCACATAAAAGCACGCCACGTGGATCGACTATTTCTAGGGAAGAAATTAGCTCGCCACACGCATCTTTTTCATTCGGTTAAGAGCAATTGCTCCGGTGACCAGCGCGGGAGGAGAAGTGCAGTGAAAGCTCCACATGGAGGCCCGAGAACTCCTCGGGGAGAGATTCTAGAGACTTCGATTGGGTGATGAATGCGCGAGAGACATGAGAGACATTGAGGGATCCAGTGGAGAGAAGATAGTTTGGGAGATAGTTCGGAACATCAGGAGGAGATAGTTCAGGATAGAGAGAACGAGAAAAAGCAGCGGGGCTTGGATCCTGACAAAAGGAGTAGAGCAAGAGCAACTTACAACATCTTCCATCGCGAGTAATTTGGAGCACCAAGAGTTGCAGATCAGAGAATTTTCATACCTCGATTCCCAGGGTGGGACATCAAGAGAATTCCAGAATTTCTTCTACCATCAAGCAGCAGGAGTTGGAATTTTTGGGAGCTCGAGCAGGGAGTTCGAACTTCTTAGTTTTCCCTGCACTCTATTTTTCTGCAACTTATTTCTATATGAATTTCATTGATCTTAACTCTATTGTTGCATTAAAACAAACCACTATGTCTGGCTAATTTTCTTTGGGGGAAATAAGCTGGATGATTTGATTTGTTTAGTCTCATTCATGCACCACATCATTTAATTGGATTGTCTCTCTCATTGTTTACAGACGTATTTAGTTTCAAAACAACAGGATCGAGTGAAAACTGATCTTGTTTGCACCTTAATAAAAACTGTTTCAATTTGAGTAACTCACTGACAAGTGAGTTATGCTCGAATGAGAGAGACACACCAAACTCAACTAACAAGTTGAGCCCGACGACTTCTGACTTATTTTCACCATTGGATGGAATGACTTTTTCAGTCAAAGGACTGTAAGAGCTATTTCATCACAAACTAACCAGACGACAAATCTGGCCAGTTACTTCAAGTCAGATCCATATTTTCAAAACTCCAGTGCTTGAACGAGGCTGAGCAATACCGAATCAGTCAGTGGACTTTCCCCCTTACTCATCTATTGGGTGTTTGCTCCACAATTTCTCTTGCTGCTCTGTCTAGTCCTTTTGCACTCACTAGCTCACCCTCACTTCTTCACACACTAAATCTCATTCACTCCAATTCACCCCCACCAATTGTTTTTGCTTGTTTTCATGAGTGTGTTTTTGTTTAGTTTTTTTAGATCGCCAAACACAACATGAGGCCTCCCTGTGGTTCAACCCTATCTTGCCACTATCCTAAGTAGTAAGTTGGTTATAAATTTTAGTTTTTCTCCTGTACCCAGCGACACACGAGCGTGCACAATACTTGATTGAGAATGAAACCATAGAACTAAGTGTAGTACATGACCAATGTCTGGACACTTACTTTTATCAGGGAGTTATCATGAGAGTTTTGGGTTGACTTAATCAAAATTGTATTGAGTTTAATAGACAAAGTCTGTTCAATACAAATTTGGAGGTAATTATTGAGGATATCCAAGTCAGGATTTCAGGATAGGAGAATCCACTCAATGGATCAAGGAGCCTCAAGTCCGTAATTGGAAAGACCACCTACCTAATTACTTTATTATAGTTTTCATGGCCAAACTATGGATCATTAAGAAAAGTAATGAGGATAATTGACACTAGAATGTTAAAGAAGATAGACATTCCTAGTTCAATGGTGACGACTATTGAGACTTGATAAAATAATGGGAAGTTTAATAAATAAATAAATAAAAACATTTAATTTATTATATCTAAATTATTTTGTAATTAAGAAAAGTACTAATAATCTTCTCTTTTTAATTGTAGAATAAAATTACAATTTCATCATCCACACTATCCCTATGATCAATATTGGATAAAGATAACCTCCTAACTGAAAGTAACTTCTAGGAGTGGTTTAGACACCTTCAGCTTGTGCTGCAACATGAATGGAAATCTTATGTGCTAGAATCTTCAATGCCTAATCCATCTGCTAAATAGGTGTGTGATGAAGAGTTCCTTGTCTATGAAAAACATTTGAATGAATCTATCTATGTTCAATGTTTGATGCTTTCATCGATGTCTAGTGAAGTAATGAATTCTCATGAAAGCATGGATGTGTATAGCATGGTTGCACACCTCCATGGTATTTACTAGGAGAGAGCAAGATAAGAACAATTTGAGATTTTCAAGGCGCTCTTTCAGAGAAATCTTGGAGAGGGTTCCCCAGTTGGGCCTCACATAGTCAATATCATTGACTACATTGAGCGATTAGAGGTTCTATGGTTTAAACTCTTCAAAGAACTGGGCACCAACCTCATTCTAGAATCACTCCCTTAGAGCTTCTCCAGTTTTATTGTGAATTTTAATATTAAAAACATTGAGAAGTATCTTCTAGATCATCTTACTCTTCTTCATCAAGTAGATAAGGATACGAAGCGTGAAAAACCTTCCATCCTTATGGCGAAAAAATGTAAAGGGCAATCAAAGAGCTTTAATCCCAAAGATTATTCACTCCCTTCCAAGAATAAGAAGATCAAGGGGAAAGTAAGGAGACAAGATGATGTCTGTTTCACATGGGGCAAGAAGGGCCATAGGAAGAAAAAATGCACCCAACCAAAGAATTAAGGGGAAGCTTTAGGTGTGTTTGTTATCAATTGCAATTTATCTATTTCTATAAATTGGGTATTAGATACAGCTTGTGGTTCTCACATATGTATTCAAATACAAGAACCAAGTAGATTCAGAAAGAGTGACCAAGGGGAGGTAGATCTTTAAGTAGCCAACAAAGATAAACTTTATATTGTAGATATCAGTGAATACCACCTCATATTTCCAATTGGAATGATCTTGTTTTTAAAGGGTTGTTATTATGTGACTTCAATTACCAAAAACATCATTTCTCTATCCAAACTTGATACAGATGGGTTTATTTTCAAATTTTGGAATAAATTTTGATCATTTTATAAAGATAAAATTTGTTATGGTAAGACACATTTAAATAATGGTATTCATGTATGGGATTACACAAACCAAATAATGGAAATCGATAACGAAGTTATTTCACATGACTCATACCACACCCAACTTTGGCATCGCCAGCTAGGTCTTGTAAATGAAAATATCTTGACTAAATTACATCAAGATAAATATTTAGATTCTTTTGAACTAAACCACTTGGTGTATGTAATGATGTTTACAAATAAAAATGACTAAATCCTCATCTAGTGGGAAAGGTTAAAGGGATAAAGAGCTTCTTGAATTAGTCCATACCGATGGGGGTGGACCATTTCCTGTTGAATCAAGGGGTGGGTACTCATACTACATAACTTTTACTAATGATTTTAGTAGATATAGAAATATCTACTTAATGAGATATAAGTCAGATTATTTTGAAAAATTCAAGAAATAAAAAAATGAAGTTGAGAACCAGTGTGGTAAGAATATTAAGAAACTTCAATCCGACCATGATGAAGAATATATTAATCAAGACTTCATTGATTCTCTATGGGAGTTCATGATTTTATTTCAACTCACTCATCCTTATACACCTCAATAGAATGGTGTAAGTGAAAGGAGGAACCACACCTTGTTGGACATGGGGGGATCAATGGTGAGTCATGCGAGTCTTTCATTATTCTTTTGAGGAAACACATTACAAACAGAAGAATACACACTAAACCGAGTTCCAAATAAAGAAACATACGGTATACCATACAAATTATTGAATAGAAATAAACTCGTGTTTCCTTACTTACATGTGTGGGGATGAAAATAATTTATTAAGGCCTATTAAGGTATCAACCTTGCACCCTAAGGCACAAAGTGTATCTTTATAGGATATCCCAAAGAAACAAAGGGATACTACCTATACAATATTTTGGAAAAAAAGGTTGTGGTTTGTCACGACCCGTCCCCCGAGGCCCGCATCGTGACTACCCAAGCCTTCCTTCCATAGGCCAGGGGCTGGTGACTAGCACCAAAGGCGTAATTCCCTAGAACTGGGAAGAAATTTCCTTTATAAAACATAAACACAAACAACTAGAGAATAAGCGGAAGCAAAAACTAAGTAAAACAGTATAACAAGCGTGCTGAAAGTACAAAGGGGCCGAAAATACAAGCCCAACAGAAAGGTACAGCTACAACTGAAAGAAAGTACAACTGAAAAGACAAACAGCTGAATGGTTAAGCAGCTCCTGGATCGTCCTCCGGGTTCCTACCTGAAGGGTAGGTACAAATATACTCCTTAGTACTCCACGTCTATCGGTCCTCTCCGTGTTCTGTTACGCTGAGTGTCCACCTCTGGGTACCGTCCAGTCCTCGTACACTCTGCCTCGGTCAGCCCTGTCCGTCATCTGCATCCAACACAACGAGGTGCCGACATAGCCCGTGCAGGGGTGAGTATAACGA
This sequence comes from Viscum album, assembly GCA_963277665.1. NCBI lineage: Eukaryota > Viridiplantae > Streptophyta > Magnoliopsida > Santalales > Viscaceae > Viscum > Viscum album. The sequence goes on from OY728150.1 coordinate 531,105,970, forward strand.
TACTTAGTAGGAGCCCCAAGACCCTCAAGGTCTCACAAAATCCAACAAGGATAAACCAAAAATAAATATCTCAATAGATAACCTTTGCTTAGGTATATTCCCATACATATACCTAAGTTATCAAGTAACCCATCTCAATCATGAGGAAAACACAAAGGTCATTGACTCAGCTCAAACCAGGATTTTTATTCACGATGTCGAAACCACGACTGCTGGAGAACTCCTCCTCTGTCGAGTACAGTGGGCCTTCCGCTACAACCAAGCACTTCCCACTAACCTTGGACTGCTGAAGCACTCCACCTTTCGAGTACTTTGGGCCTGCTGCTACAACCAAGCGCTTCCCACCATGGGTCTGCCGCTACAACCAAGCGCACCCCCTCATAGCCTATAGAGGTACTACTTCTTTCGAGTACCATGGATCTGCCGCTACAACCAAGCGCTCCTCCACCGTGGGTCTACTGCTACAACCAAGTGAAACCCACTGGGCCATCCGAATCACTCAGAGTCGATCGATCAGCAGTCATCAAGTCTCAGCCAGCTACTAGGTCTCCGTACTTCGTACGCTCGTCTCTAGGAGGATCCGCTCCATGAGCTACTGGTCGATACTTACAAGTGTCATGAAATCTCACGTGGAAGTATCTCAAAGGACCGCCTCATCACAGGGGTCTCAACGCAACTGACGGCGCGTCAATCGGACGCCCGATCTGTGAGTTATTAGCCTTTTTATCTTGGAGGCCCGGTTGGTTTCGTGTACGAACCAACCCGACCAAATCTCAACTGTACCCTGAACTCCCATGGGGTATACTCAAAGGAACCATTTCTCAACGATATTACCAACGCCGCTGACGGTTCGTCAAACGGACGTCCGGTCTGAGAATTGTAGGCTTTACCGTTCCAGGGGCCCGGTAGGTTTTTAAGATAAAACCAAACTGACCGTACTCCAACTGCATCCAAACCTCAAGTGGAGTATTCCAAAAGAAACATCTCATCATAAGTAATCCAACGTAATTGACGGAACGTCAATCGGATGTCTGGTCCTTAAGTTATAAGCGTTTCTCCTCCGAGGGCACGGTTGGTTTTGGGTTCAAACCAACCCGGCCATACCTAAACTTTGCCGAAACCTTGAGTGTAATATACTGAAACGACCATCTCGATCCAAGGAATTATACGCAACTTATGGTGCATCGATCGGAGGTCCGTAGTGTATGTTATGGCTATTTAACCGAAAACGATCCAAAAAAGGGGGGTATGGGCCAGGTCCGACCCGACCCCACTCACCCCGGGTCCGGCTCGGCCCGGCTGGTGCGGCTTGGTCCGGCCTGTGGCTGGCCGTGGCTTGGCCAGCCTGGTCGAGCGGGTTGTGCGGAGCGCAGAGGGGGGGGGGACCCCCGTTGATTAAAACCGACAGTGCCAGCTGGCGCTGCCCATCCGTCCCTGATCCCGCGTAGCCGCGGGATCCGCTGCATCACCGTCATGGCTGTTGCCGCGGCAGACTTCCTCCGGCGGCACGCTGGGGCGCCTCCACCTCCAGGGGTCCGACCGGTGCTAGCCGTCGCCTCCGGGCGCCGGCGACCCGTGCCGCCGCGATGTTCCGCGGGCCACCAGAGTCATTCCGGTGGTCTGTTTTAGCTTCATTCTGCGCCGTCAGTCATCTCGGGACCCAAACTTTACTGCGAAGGCTCCAAATCGCCGTTGTGGTCCCATTTTATTATCGCCAAAAAATCTGCGCATCAAGAACGATACGAAGATGGGTCCGGACTTGTTCGTTAGTCCGTACCCACCGCGTTAGTGGTTCAAAATATAATTCAACCAATTAAACGCCTATGCTTGAGGGTTTAATCACATATATAAAATATACAAAACCCCCTACCTCATTTAAGGTTTGTTCTTCGTAGATGCAGAAAGCGGTGTCGCTTCATCAACGTCGGAGAAAGAACCGTCGTTGTTGGAGAGTTCCCCACGTCGGTGTCTCCTCCCTTGATGCGGAGGATGAAGAGGATTGGAGATTCGTGAAGCGTTCTTCACTGTGAGGAAAGGTCGTTCTTCGTCGGAGAGTCGGTGTTCTTCAAAAACTCAAGAGCTCTCCCAAGATTTTCCAACACAACAAAAGCTCCCAAAATAAAATAATAGCTCATGCTATTATTTTTATTCACCCAACAAAAGATTTAAAATTCAAAACCTTCATTGATTAACATGTGTTGGAAACATTAAAGAGGGAGAGAGAGAGAGAGAGGTGAAGATGTCTCTTAATTAAGGGAGGGGTTGCCAATTTATTGAAGGGAGTTTAGGGGGGAGGTGAAAGGTTGGGGCTCATGTGGGCCCCACCTTTATAATATCCACACATGAGAATTTGGGTGGGTGAGGGTCCCACCAACAACTTTCCATGGGAGGGATTAAATTCCAAAGATATAAAATTGTTCTAACAATTTTATTTAACTCCTTAACTAAACCCCAATTTTAACTTACAACCCACACAAAATGCAATTGCGTTAACGGTCCCCTTAAAAAATTAACGGTGTTGCGAGTTCATCGGTGCCCTCAGATTTCAATTCCAAGCATCGCTTCAAAATATAGAAAAACCCGCTCGTTCGTTCACTGAGCGTACCTGTGCTAAACTTCAGAAAATTGATTCTGGGCACACCGGGCCTCAGAATCAGGCACCGTCAGAAACCGCAGACTCGTAAAATTACAAAGAAATTAAGAAAAAAATTTCATTGAAATTTCCAGGTCTTTACATTACTCCCACATCAGGTATTTACGTTCCTATAAAGCTAAAACACATGTTAGGGAAACAAAAGGGGTACCGAGCACGCATTTGAGCCTCCCGCTCCCATGTTCTCTCCTAGAGGTTCTCGTGCTGCCAGAAAAGTCGCACCAGAGAAATCAACCATCCTCATAGGACCCGCTCCTGTCGATCCTCAATCTCTACTGAAACCTTTTTGAATATCACCCTGTCATCGATATCCAGATCCCCATGGTCGATGTTGTGGAACGGGTTGTGCACGTATCTCTTTAGCTGAGATATGTGGAAGATATCATGCACCCAGTGCAACTGAGGTGGAAGGGCTAGGCGGTAAGCCACCTCGTCTACTCTGCTGAGGACCTAGAAAGGTCTGATGAAATGCGGAGATAACTTGACGCCCCAGCCAAATATCTGTTGACCTCATCGAGGTGAGACCCGTAGGAAGACGTGGTATCCATCCTCGATCTCCAGTTATCTTCATCTCCTATCAGCATAGGACTTCTGCCTACTCTGTTCTGTTTTCATCCGCTCCTGGATGATCTGCACCTTCTCCGTCATAGCCTGAACCATCTCTAGTTCTACACGTTCTGACTCCATCACTATCCACAAAAGATATCTGAAATGCGGCCAGCTGCTGTCTCGCCTCTCCTAACAGTTGAATGCCCGATCTCCTACTAAGAGCATCTGCTACAACGTTCCCCTTCCCAGGAGTATGGACTATCTCAAAGCCATAGTTCTGAAGGAACTCAAGCCATCGCTGCTATCTCAGGTTCAGGTCCTTCTGTGAGAAGACACACCTGAGACTATTAAGTTTAGAGTAAACTATAAACCGTTCGCTCAATGAACATTGGTGAGACTAGCCAATTGTAAGAACTCATCTCCACCCTTCTTCGTCTACATTCTACAACAGCTGTTGAGATTTCTCCTCCACTGAAAATAGAAATCTGGTCTCATCCCCAGGATGAACCACATTCTTTGCCTAATACATTCAATCCTGACATGAACGGTATAATTCATGTCTTGGATGATTTCGCAAGGCCTCGATGCTACTACTAAGATATCCAACCGTTACTCTCGCCTCCAAAGGTTGGGTCACACTATCGGCATCAGTGTGTGGTCACTGGGTCTCCTCTAGTAGAAATATCAAAAGTGAGGGTCAAGTCAACAGTTTTAACCGGAACCTCTTAGTATTAACCACACAAAAAGAAGGAAGAAAAATGTTACAAAGAAAAGTGTCATTTATTACTGCAGCTCAAAGTACAAAGACACATAACAAGCATAAAAAACAACAACATGGAAACTAGAAGCAACAAGAATAAAGGCCTCTATGCCTGGAACTAGTCCCGCTCCTGTCCATCTGCTTCCAAAGCTCCATATTCGTATGATTCATCTACCTGAAGCCGTGCTCTCCCATGTACACCCATTCCCTACGGTCGGGGTGGACCTCCTGGTGGTGTTGGTGGCAACACCTCGAAGCGTTGTCCACCTCCGGCTGCACGAACAACTCCTCTGCCTCGGTCTCTTGCTCCTTGCGGTACGCCTCAATCAAACCTCTAACTCTGCCTGGGAGGTCCTTCTTCTATCTGCTGATCATCTGTATAGCGGGTCAGACAGTCACATGCCATGTGACCAAGCCCGCCGTAGGAGTAACACTGTCTGCTCCTGGTAAGTCGTTCTCCACCCCGGTTGCCTCACACACACGATCCTGAGTCATGTGGTCGACCACCTGTAGCTTTGGTCCTCTTAGACCTCTGCGTCATCTATCTACTACCAGCTGCAGAAGACTCTGCTGCATGCCGGTTAGTGATGGGTCCCGCTGTTGGAGACTGGTCAGCAAGGAACCTCTCCACTAAGAGGGCTCGCTCCAACACCCTCGTCTGCGTTGGGACGCTGTGGGAGACAACTGAAGCTCTAATCTCTCGCCTGAGTCCCTACTCATAGGTCCGGGCCCTGAAGAATGGGTCCCGTACCATATCAGTGGAGTAGCGCGAGAGGTCGGTGAACCTCACTAAGTACCGCACCACCATCATGCTACCCTGCTGAAGATGCAGTAGCTCCTGTATACGCACCGCTCGAAGGGTGGCTGGTACAAACTCCGCCCAGAATAGGCTCTCAAAGTATTCCCATAGAAGTGTCACCTCGTCATGCATCTGGAGCATCAGACTCCACCATCTGCCTGCTGCTGCCTGAAGGAGGCTGGCATTAAGGATCACCATAAAGTCTGCTGGCGTCCCTACTAGACTGAAGACTCTCACCATAGCCTCCATCCAATCCTCAGCCGCCTGTGGGTCCGTATCTCCCCAAACCCTGGGTGGTCTCTAGCACTGGAACTTGTGTAGCGCGCTCAAGCGGCGTGCATCGCCTGCTGCTGGGGCTGGTGGCATTGGTGTCCCAACGGGTGGTAGTACCACTAGTGCCTCCACTAGGGCCTCAACTGGATGAGGACCCTGTACTGAGGCCTCATTGCTCGGCGTCCTGTCAGTACGTATAACTCTCGGGGCTCTAGCTGGTCATCCGCAGGGAGGCATCCTGAAGGAAACAGATGCAACACGGTCAAAAGACTATACCTAGTGAGTTGAACTAGTTTGATCTGACTTAAAGAAAACTTTTGGAAACACACACGCAATCAGTGTTTTCTTGAACTGAGTCGGAAATCAGTAGCCAGGGTTCTGGTGTATGGATACGTCGGCCGCCACACCAACGTTGGACTCCCTGAACTGAGAACCACACTCAGTACCCTTAACACTATTGCTTCATAGAAAAGAGAGATTAGAGTCCTATGTTATGTGGTAGTAACCTCCCTCTGATAACAATTTGTCACGACTCGTCCCCCGAGGCCCGCATCGTGACTACCCCAAGCCTGCCTTCCATAGGCCAGGGGCTGGAGACTAGCACCAAAGGCGTAATTCCCTAGAACTGGGAAGACATTTCCTTTATAAAATGTAAACACACACAACTAGAGAACAAGCGGAAGCAAACACTAAGTAAAAAAGTATAACAAGCATGCTGAAAGTACAAAGGGGCCGGAAATACAAGCCCAAGAGAAAGGTACAACTACAAATTAAAGAAAGTAAAACTGAAAAGACAAACAGATGAATGGTGAAGCAGCTCCTGGATAGTCCTCCGGGTTCCTACCTGAAGGGTAGGCACAAATATCCTCCTCATCACTCCACGTCTATCGGTCTACTTCGTGTGCTATTACGCCGAGTGTCCACCTCTGGGTACCATTCAATCCTCGTACACTCTGCCTCGGTCAACACTCTTTGTCGTCTGCATCCAACACAACAAGGTACGGGAATAACTCGTACAGGGGTGAGTATAACGATACTCAGTAGGGACCCCGAGACCCTCAAGTTCTCACAAAATACAACAAGAATAAACCACAAATAAAGATCTCAATAGATAAACTTTTCTTAGGTATATGCCCATACATATACCTAAGTTATCAAGTAACCCATCTCAATCATGAGGAAAACATAAAGGCCATTGGCTTAGCTCAAACCAGGATTTTTATTCACGATGTTGAAACCACGGAAGCTGGAGAACTCCTCCTCTGTCGAGTACAGTGGGCCTACCGCTACAACCAAGCACTTCCCACTAACCTTGGACTGCTGAAGTACTTCACCTGTCGAGTACTGTGGGCCTGCTGCTACAACCAAGTGATTCCCACCATGGGTCTGCTGCTACAACCAAGCGCTCCTCCACCATGGGTCTGCTACTACAACCAAGCGCACCCTACTGGGCCATCCGAATCACTTTGAGTTGATCGATCAACAGTCGTCATGTCTCAGCCAACTACTAGGTCCCCATACTTCGTACGCTCGTCTCCGGAAGGATCCACTCCAGGAGCTATGGGTCGATACTTCCAAGTGTCATTCAATCTCACGTGGAAGTATCTCAAAGGACCGCCTCTTCATAGGGGTCTCAACGCAACAGACGGCGCGTCAATCAGACGCCCGGTCTGTGAGTTATTAGCCTTTTTATCCCGGGGGCCCGGTTGGTTTCGTGTATGAACCAACCCAATCAAATCTCAAATATACCCCGAACTACCATGGGGTATAATAAAAGGAACCGTTTCTCAATGATATTACCAACGTCGCTGACGATTCGTCAAACAGACGTTCGGTCTGAGAATTATTGGCTTTACCGTTCCAGGGGCCCAGTTGGTTTTTAAGTTAAAACCAACCTGACCATACTCGAACTTCGTCCAAACCTCATGTAGAGTATGCCAAAAGAACCGTCTCATCATAAGTAATCCAACGTAATTTACGACACATCAATCAGACGTCTGGTCCTTAAGTTATAAGTGTTTCCGCTCTGAGGGCCCGGTTGGTTTCGGGTTCGAACCAACCCGCCCATAACAAAACTTTGCCGAAACCTTGAATGTAATATACCGAAACGACCGTCTCGATCCAAGGAATACTACGCAACTGATGGTGCATCTATTGAAAGTCCGTAGCGTAAGTTATGGCCGTTTAAACGAAAACGGTCTGAAAAAGGTGGGTCTGGGCCCGGCCCGACCCGACCCAACCCACCCTGGGTCGGACTAAACCGTGTCAACCCGACCCGGTTCTGGGTCCATCCCGGCGGGGCGCGGTCCGGCCCGCGGCCGGCTACGGCTCGGCCAGCCCGGCCAAGAGGGATGCGCGGAGCGGGGGCGGGGGGGGGGGGGGGGGGGGTTGATTGAAACTGGAGGCGCCAGCTGGCGTCGCCCCGCCGTCCCGGATCCCGCGCGGTCGCGGGATCCACCGCATCGCCGCCACAGCTGTTACTGAGAAGGAATTCCTCCTGCGGCGCGATGGGGCACTGCCCGGTTCCGGCTGCCACCTCCGGTCGCCGGCGCCGGCGACCCGCGCCGTCGTGATGTTCCACGGGCCACCGGAGTCATTCCGGTGGTCCGTTTTAGCTTCAGTCTGCACCGACTGTCATCTCGGGACCTAAACTTTACTGCGATGGCTCCAAATCGCCGTTGTGGTCCCGTTTTGTCGTCTCCAAAAAATCCACACATCAAGAACGATACGACGATGGGTCCGGACTTGTTCATTTGTCCGTACCCTCCGCGTTAGTGGTTCAAAATATCATTCAACCAATTAAACGCCCATGCTCGAGGGTTTAATCACATATATAAAATATAAAAAAAACCCCTACCTCATTTTAGGTTTGTTCATCGTATACGCGGAAAGCGGTGTCACTTTGTCAACGTCGGAGAAAGAACCGTCGTCGTTGGTGAGTTCCCCACATCGGTCTCCTCCCTTGATGCGGAGGATGAAGAGGATTGGAGATTCGTGAAGCATTCTTCACCGTGAGGAAAGGTCGTTCTTCGTCAGAGAGTTGGTGTTCTTCAAAAACTCAAGTGCTCTCCCAAGATTTTCCAACACAACAAAATCTCCCAAAATAAAATAATAGCTCATGCTATTATTTTTATTCACCCAAAAAAAGATTTAAAATTTAAAACCTTCATTGATTAACATGTGTTGGCAACATTAAATAGGGAGAGAGAGAGAGAGGTGAAGAGGTCTCTTAATTAAGGGAGGGGTTTCCAATTTATTGAAGGGAGTTTAAGGGAGTTTAGGGGGGAGGTGAAAGGTTGGGGCTCTTGTGGGCTCCACCTTTCTAATATCCACACATGAGAAGTTGGGTGGGTGAGGGTCCCACCAACAACTTCCCATGGGAGGGATTAACTTCCAAAGATATAAAATTGTTCTAACAATTTTATTTAACTCCTTAACTAAACCCCAATTTTAACTTACAACCCGCACAAAATGCAATTGCGTTAAAGGTCCCCTTAGGAAATTACCGGCACTGCGAGTTCATCGGTGCCCTCAGATTTCAATTCCGAGCACCACTTCAAAAGATAGAAAAACCTGCTCGTTCGTTCACTGAACGTACCAGAGCTAAACTTCAGAAAATTGATTCCGGGCACACTGGGCCTCGGAATCAGGCGCCGTCAGAAACTACAGACTTGTAAAATTCCAAAGAAATTAAGAAAAAAATTTCCTTAAAATTTCTAGGTCTTTACTTGGTTGAAAAACGTCCCACATTTATTGAGGAGGATCTTATCTCTAAAAGAGATACTGGGAGTGATATAGACTTTGATGAAGTCCAGACTTAGGATACACAAAAGTTTCCACAAGAAAAAATTCCACAAAGTCCTGTGGAAGAAGAAATTTTTCCAGAGCCACAAATACTATATAGAAGTACTAGAGAGGTTAGATAACCAGAATGGTATATTTTTCTAGTCACTGAGTTTGGTGACTCATTATTAGTTGATAATAATGATCCTCTAACCTACAAGGAAGCAGTAAGTGGCACACATATTTCCAAGTGGTTGGAAGCCATGAATCCTGAAATGGATTCCATGTACCAAAACCAAGTCTGGATATTGGTAGACCCTCCAATAGATGTAAAACCCATTAGTTTCAAATGAGTATTCAAGAAGAAACTAGACATGAAAGGACAGGTCAGTAGCTATAAGGTGTGAATTGTTTTAAAAGGGTTTAAACAATGTTAAGTCATTGACTAGGAAGAAACCTTTTCACCAGTTTCAATAATGAAATCCATAATAATTCTACTTACCATTTCATCTTTCCATGATTATGAGATTTGGAAAATGGATTTCAAAACATCCTTTTTAATAGGAACCTTTAAGAATATGTCTATATGATACATCCTAAAGGGTTTGTGACTCTAAATGATTCCAACAAGGTATGCAAGTTGCAAAGATACATTTATGGATTAAATAAAGAATCTAGGTCATGGAACATTCATTTTGACAAGACCATAACAAAAATTGGTTTCATAAAGAATGAATGTGAGCTGCGTGTCTATACATGGTTTAGTGGGAGTGCAATTTTTTTTTCTTAATAGTATATATTGGTGACATATTACTCATTGGAAATGAAATATCAGTCTTATAGTCTGTTAAGGAGTGGTTAAAAAAATGATCCTCTATGAAGGACTTGGGTGATACAACATATATTATTGGGATCAAGATCCATCATGATAGATTCAAGAGGTTTCTCGACTTAAGTCAAAGTATATACATTGGCAAGATACTAAATATATTTAGTATGAAATAATCCAAGAGGGGATTGTTTCTAGTGTCACATGACATTTAAATTTCTAAGAAAATGCGTCCTTAGGCACATGAGGAAAGAAATATAATGACAAGGATTCTATATGTATCAGTGATAGGGTTAGTCATATATGCTATGATATGTACTAGGCTAGATGTCGTCTACACATTAAGTGTGGTGGGAAGATATAAAGTTGATCCAGGTGACTGCCATTGAATGGAATTCAAGAATATCCTTAAGTATCTATGGCGTACTAAGGATATGTTCCTATTTTATGGAGGAGATGGGGAACTAGTAATCTGAGGATATGCATATGCCAGTTTTCAAACTGATCAAGATGACATGAATTCATAAATAGGATACATATTCACTTTGAATATAGGTGTTGTGAGCTGGAAGAGTTCAAAGTAGGATGTGATTGTAGATTCTATAGTAGTGTTAGAGTATATTACGACTTTTTAGGTAGCTAAAGAAGCAGTATGGATACAAAACTTTGTCCAAGATATTGATGCAGTACCTATCAGTAAAGATCAATTCACACTCTATTGTGATAATACTACAATAGTGGCTCCTGAAAAAGAGCCAAGGTCACATCAGCAAACAAAGCAATACATCAGATTTATCATCTCTTGAGGGATTTTTCTCAAAGAGGTGAAGTTGTAGTGAGTAGTATTTCTGTCGAAGACAACATGGTAGACCCATTGAGTAAAGCCTTAAATCAATAAAAACAATAAAATCATGTGAGTTATAGCAGAATAAAGGTCATAAGTAGTTGGCTCTAGTCTAAGTGGGAGTTTGTTGGAGTTGGTGTCCTAGGACCAACCTTTTGTATTTTTATTACATGAATATTCTATGTATTTAATATTAATAAAACCTGTTATTACATATGTTTTATTGTTCTTCATGACTCTAATGTAATAATGTCCTAGATTATACATTGCATTGATAAGGTCATAACAGTTCTCCGTTATGATGAGAACCTTGATGTGCTATGATGATATTTTCAAATAATGTTCTACGGTTGGATAACATACTTTGATGGGACACATAGTACATATAATATCATGTGTGTGATGGTATTTAGACTTCAGAATTATTATTAATGCATGTTACAACTTGCATACTTAGATGTATTTTGTATACCATGATGATAATAGTTCATGGTGAAGTTGGATATGTTGGGTGCGTCATGAGTGACACATCATTAATGAAAAAGTTAAGGAAGGATTTTTCCATTACATATTTATGAAAGTTTATATCTCAACCCTTTTATTGGAATAGAACTATCATATTAAATTCCATGTACATGATGTAACGATGTGTTTATTTCAGATAGTCAAAGAAAGACATATCGAGAATATAGGTTCTTGACACAATTATAAAACATTCTTGAATAGATATTGTGAAAAAGGTATTATATTACACAATGATTGTTTTTATGTGGTTTTCAAAATTGTGACAATAAGTTCTTTCTCTTGGGTGACTTGACCCATTTCTAGACAATGATCTTGGAATTTAGGAAATCCCACTTAATGCCAATGAGAAAGAATCCTAGAGGGTCACACACTAAGCATTTACGTTGATCACGATTAAATTATATTTGAGTTTAATTAATAGAATAAATATTATTCTCAATTATGAGGAATAATTTTATTCAAGTTATATTAACTGCATAAATTAAATAAATATTTATTCTTAGATATGTGAATAAAATATTTATTTTATTTATTGAATGTTTTAATAAATATTTATTTGCTAGATTGTGAATAAAATATTTTTTTATGAATAAAATATTTATTCAATTGTTCAATAAATGATAGAGGAGTTCAAATGGATCAAGACTGAGACCAGTGAAAAATATTAATTAAAAATACCATTATATAATATTTTTTATTGTGAAATTTGGAACACACCACAAAATAATAATTATATAATTATTACTATGCGGCATGATATTTATTAAAGGTAATAAATGTTATTTAATGGGCGGTATGTAATTAAATAATAATTTAACTTAAATCCCAACTCTATAAATAGGTGGCTATGTCTATTGTGTAGAGAATCCAAAATTGAGAATAGATAATTATTGTGCACAACAAATTCTCTATCAACTCCTCCATCTCTCCCCCTATTAAGATCGAGAAGTTCAAGAGAGATTTCATCCAGATCGAAGAACAAGAGATCAATAACAAACAATGAAATACATTCAACTTTCCACGCTATCACACGGAGATTGAGTGGTGTTTCTCGGAGATCATAGAAGCACGTGTGGATCACCACTAGAGGGATTCTATCCTTGGATCCTCATAGCGCAGCAAAGGTAATCCGGAAGTTTCTTTTCATATGATCAACATTCTCCAATGAAGAAAATTCCTAATCCTAGGTATTTATTTATTAAAATATTAAATAAATTAATTATAAATTTTATGTGAAATATCCTCACCCTTGATTTCTAGAAACAATTATTAAAATTTATTTTAATATATCATCCACCTCCACACGCTTCCGCTATGCTCATAACCATCAGAGTAAACTTAAAGGCTGAGGAACAACATGTTTAAAACACATGTTGTTTTATGTGGTGGAGGCATGGATTGACCTTACCTTCTCTACAATCCATTATTTTTCAATTTTTTATGCACTTGTGGTGATAGTGACTTATCATGATTGAATAGTTTTGGGTATTTATAAAAATGACACCCCTAAATTATAAAATAGAACTCACTGCCATCACTTCTTCACACCTCTCAAGCCATTTGGCCCAACCAAACCCTACCAGAATACCTCCCCAACATCCTTAAAAACATTCTATAGCTTTCACTATTCCTAAAAGACTAACCATAGGGTCTTTAAAACGATATCCAAAGGAGGTTTTTTGAAGAGAAAGTAATTATCTTCACTAAGTGCTATCTTTTTCTTTTATCCTTTACAAACTTCAGTTATGTATTAACACATACAATATAATAAAACAGAATATCCCATATACTTTGATATTATTATGTTGATGGCATAATATTTATTCATCTCTACTTCTATAAAATGGGAAATTAAATCGTCAACCGTGTGTATGGAAGGCTACTACCTTATGAACTGGTGTAACTTGTTTTCCATCAACACTTCTCACAGTTGGATATAATTATAGATTTACAATATATATATATATATAATTTATGAAATAATTATACTTATGGAGTTATAATATCATATATAAATTCTTACTTTCTATTTCGTTTAAAATACGATAACATCGCCCGTGTGTACAATGGACTACCGCCTCGTGAAGCAATGTGATTCATTTTTCACTCACGCTTTATATAGAAAGTAATAAGGATAAATTTAATGAATATATCTAAAATTTATGACATGATATCAATTATTTAAAATAAACATGTCAAACACTACCTTACCCTTTAACCCTTTAAGGGAATGATATCGTCAATTGTGTGTATGTATGACCTATCTTCTCCATGAAGCAATGTGATTTGTTTTCAATGTCCAATTTTCAAGAATGGTTATAAGGATGTATGCAATGACCAGATCTTTGATAAATAAAATTCCCTTTGTGATTGAATTAAATGCCCTATTATGGTTATAAAAAACTCTTGAACTTCTTTGGTTTTATTATACCCTATCATATTTAAAATACCGTTAAGAATATTAACTATTGATAATATAATCATTGAATAGTGACCATATGATTAGTATAAATATATGATTTAGATAAATTCAATTGACATAGAAAAAGTAAGTAATGACCTCAACCAGCATGATTGTATCCTATGAATCCCATTTATTAGAGGTTCTAAGGGAGATAACATCACTAGGATTTTCCCTTGACCAAGACCAAGTCAAGATCTAACAACTAAAGCATGAGTGAAACCGTTTATGAGATAGGTTCAAGCTCATCGAGATCACGAACCAAATCATGTACACCAAACCAACCCATGAAAATATCACCATCGCACAACTTACCCTCAGAAAATTTGTTAGTGTAATAAAGAGATATGTATCAATACCCTAATAATATGAATATATATATTTTATAGAATAATGAATATATTTTATTCTTATTTTCACTACTTTGTAAATTATTTTGATTTTGATACAATAAAACACAAATTTTATTTTTGTGTAATATGAAATTTGAATTAAGATATTCCATTTTGATGAATTCATAAATTTTCAAACTAAATTATATTTAAATAAAATAATACTATTAAATAATTTCTATTAAATATAAATTATAATATAATTTTTATGAAGTCAAATGTAATTTTTATAAGGGTTCAAAAACAGTTATTGTCAACAAACCCATTATTTCTCAAAAAATGTCAATTCTTATTTTAAAAGTGAAAATACGCATATTTGAAAAATTATTTTCATAAAATAAATATATTTTTTTGGAATCAGCACATCAAAATTATCCAACAATGAACTTTTCATAATTTTCTAATCCAATCAAATTTTCGGATGAAAAATTAAATATGGTATATACAGTGTGTATTATGACATCATAAAACCCTAAAAAATGATTAAATTAATGTTATAAAAGCTATACAAGACCAAATATATGTTTTAACATTAAAATAATGTGTTTTTGAGGTAATTTTTTTATTTTTATAAAGCCTTTATGTATCCTCCAAAACCTATATTATATTTTAAGGGTTTTAAATCAATTCTTTATAAACATGACTCACTTACACATCACTAAGGGAAATATTTTATTGATTTTTTACCTTGGACTTATAAAATAATGAAAAAAACTCCTATTTTTCAGACACCATGGAAAAAACCATGAGATATTTTTTGGTTTTGATTAATTTTTATATAGATTCCAAAACCTAAGTTTGGAAAATAATAACAAACTCCCATCACTTTTCCTATATAAACCCACCCAAGATCCCATTACTCTTCAATAAAAAACCATGGAGCATGTATTAAATCTACACTTCTCTCTCTATATTCCTCTCAATGTTCCCCAATCTCTCAAGAATCCCCTCCCAATATTTTGGAAACACCCTCTCAAGGAAAGGGGCCTATCTCTCTTCTTTTTAATTCAAGCACCTTATTTGTATTTAGCCTTCTGAATCTCAATTAGTTTTGTTTTCATGACTTTATAAGGACCACAATACTATAAAATTTATTTAATAATAATTATATATCATTTATATCTTCTCATTATATCATTTACCTAAGTCGTTACTATGCTGAAATTTAGTAAGGGATCCTCCCATTCTCTTTATTCAAGAATATTCTCTATTTTATGCCTTATGATTTCCTATTCCTAATATAAGCATATGTTTTCCACTTACCTATTACTCTCATTTTAAAATCCAAATTATGAGATACCAATTTTACTCTCATTAATCAATTTTATGAACCTTTAAGTATAGTCGTTATGTTGCCAAAATTTCATTATGATTTTTCATGCCCAATGATTATGTCATAAATTTCCACCCCCATTTCCACTCAAGGTTTTTCACCTAGATGTATATATCCTTCATTTATTGTAAAATTCACTTCATTTAACCCATGATCCTTGAATGTGGGGTTCAAATAAATGAAATTCATCTTTATGTTTTATGATCTATGTGACACACTTATACATGTTCATGATATGAAAGCAATGGCTATGCCCAAAATTATATAATGCTCAAATACATTGGGTAATGAATTAGTCTCATGAGACATCATGTATAAGATAATGGAATGAACCCAATCCATTATGAGAATTTTTACCCCATGTTCTAATGTCTTGACGGTTAGCCTTGACCTATGTTTATGGTGTCATGTTCAAAGTTGTTTCCATATTTCCCAAGTTGACTTTATGTTACCACATCATATCATGCCTCATAGTTCATGTTTAATATTATACCCCATTTTATGTTCCATTAAAATTACTATTGTATAACATGTAATACATTCTTCATGTTATTTTTTGTTTATTCCCTTATCGGGCTTTATATCTCGCCCCTTTCTTATGCATATCCCCAGGTTATCACATGTAGTTTTAAGAATGATAGAAAATTATGAGCATGTTAAGGTAGTTGTCAATAATTATGATGTACCACATGTTTTAAGTTGTTATGTAATATACCTAATTACCCAAATACACTAGAATTATTTATCTTCTGAGTTATATTATGTGTATTCTTATGTAATAAATCATGAATTAATGTGCAATAAAGACAAGGGTTTCCATAGTTAGTATTGGAGGGTGGTTTAGTTATTTTTAGGAATAGTATTAGGAAATTATAGTGAAATAATTAGGGATAAGACTAAATATAAGAAAACATCCCTCAATTTTTCTAAAGTATAGTGTAAGTGGTTTCTAAGAAAATAAATCCCTATATAGATACTACAAGTGGACGTGGATCTAGAACATAGGTACGTAGGGGTAATAATACCAAAAAGGGTGCATTGAGTAGGAATCGATCATCACTCAATGCATGAAAATGGGCCTTACTGCACACCTATTTTGAAACTCATAGGGGATATGATTCGGAAAATTCACAAGCTCATTAAAATCCATTATTAAGAAGAAAAAATACCCATAAGAGTCTATGTTAGGAAATAGATCATGGATAACTTATATTGAATCCTAAAAATTCATAAGTTTAGGAAATACATGTCATTTATAAGTTATCCCTTTAATGTTATTGTATTCCCATTTATGTGTTTAATAGGATTAAAAATATCACCCTAAGTCTATTTTGGATAAAGTAAATGGTTATAACAAGAATAAAAAAGTGAAAGGTGTGTTTATCATATATAGTTCTACGCATTCCTTAATATCACAAAAGTTTAATAGAAATATTCAAGAACTATAAAAAAAAATGGGAGTGGAGTTGTTGGTGAAAATGGAAAATGGGTCAATTATTTCATCCCAAGTATATAACTCCCCCTATCAAAATTTTTGGGATGAACTTATCAGCGTACATTGTGATACTCTCTTTAGTAGAGTTTGATGCAATTATGGGTATGGATTGACTTTCCTTAGATAGAGCCAACATAAATTTTCATGAGAAGTAAATCAATCTCCATATCTCGAATCGTCCTCTAATTTTGTACTAGTGAAAGGAGGAGGATGGATATTATTTATAACCAACATCTCAAGCATGGATATTGTTTCCTTATAATAAATAATTTCTAGAAAAAATTATTGATTCTAAGGAAAAGATCACCCTTGAAGACATGACCATTGTGAGAGAATACACTGATGTGTTTCTTGAAGAATTTTCTGGTCTTCCATCTAGATGAGAGGTTAAATTTTCAATCAAGCTTATACCTGGGAAATTTATATTATCCAAGACTTTATATATAATGGAAATTGTATAACTTGAGGATTTGAAGAAAAAACTACATGAGAGTTTGGATAAAGGGTTCATATGACCAAGTGCTTCACCTTGGGGTGCACCAGTCCTATTCTTTAAGAAAAAGGACGGGTCAATGAGCCTTTCATTGATTATTGTGAGCTCAAAAATATCACGATAAAAAACAAGTATCCTATTCCATGGATTAATTATTTGTTTGATTATATAAATGAGGACCAATACTTCTTCAAGGTGGATCTTCAGTTGGGGTATTATTAAGTAAGGGTGAATAAAGGAGGATATCCCCAATACTACTTTTCGTATAAGGTATGGGCACTAAGAGTTCATAGTTATGCCATTTAGACTCACTAATGCTCTATAAATATTTACGAAATTGATTAATAGAGTCTTTAGAGATTACCTCAACAAGTTTGTGGTAGTATTTATAGATGATATTCTAATATATTTCAAAAGAAAGGAGAAGCATGAGGTGAATTCGAGCACTATGCTAAATACCTTAAGAAAGGATAATCTTTAATCAAAATATAAAAAATGTGAGTTCTGGTTAAAGGAAGCCTCATTCTCAAGGAATGTTATCACCAAAAAAAGGGATATCTATGGACCCTTCAAAGATATAAGTAATTGAAGGATTAATGATGCCAACATCTATGATAAATATCCATAGTTTCCTTGGACTGGCTAGGTATTATCAATGATTTGTAAGAAATTTCTCATGACTATCAAAACCTATAACCAAGATAACTTGGAAGAGAGTCAAGTTTTTCTAGAATAATTAATTAATGTGAAGAGAGATTCAAGGAGTTGAAAAAAAGGTTTATTACTACACATTTGATTACCCTACCCACAAGTGGGGAAATTTTCATGGTATACAGTGATGCTTCAAATAAGGGATTAGGCTGTATACTAATGCATAATGAAAAAGTGATAGCATATTCCTTAAGGAAATTGACTGTTCATGAACAAAACTACCCAACACATGATCTATAGTTAGATACAAGAATATTTTCATTGAAAATATAATGAAATTATCTCTTTGGGGAGAAGTTTAAAATATATACAAATCATAAGAGCCTAAAGTATATATTCACATAGAATGATCTGAATATGAACCAGTGAAAATGCTTAGAGATGATTAATAAATATGACCACTCAATCCAATGATATCCTAGGAAATAAAATAAAATGGAAGATACTATAAGTAGAAAGGATCCATAAATTTTATCATTTATAATAATTGAGAAGGATCTGATCTTCCTAGACTTAAAAAGGATATACATGAGAATCATAAAGTAAGTAACATCATAAATCCATTCACAAATTATTTCTTAATAATCCATTTTGGAGAAGATAAAATATTATCAAAGAGATAATGTGGAAATATAAAAGAATTTGTAAGCTATAAGAAAAGGTAAATACTCAAAGTTAAAAATTAATGAATAAGGAGTTGTATGATTTGGGTCACGACTATGTGTATCATCAAATCCAGATTTAAAGAAGGAGCTGTTGGATGATGTACATAGCTCAACCTTCCCCATCCATTCAGGGAGCATGAAGATGTATCAATATTTCTGAGAGTACTATTAGTGGGACAATATTAATAAGGAGAAAAATATACATCAAGGTATCTTGTATGTCAACAAGTGAAGGATTAAAGGAAAAAATCCAAGGGGATGATGAAACCATTACCCATAACTACATGGAAATGGGAAAACATAACCATGGAAATTTCATAGATCTTCAGAATAAATTAAGAAGAAATAATTCTATATCAGTTGTGGTGGATCGTCTTACAAAGATTGATCACTTCATTTCAATTTGATAGGACTTCTCACTTGATCAATTTAAACATATATACATTAAATAAGTGGTGAGGCTTAATGGAGAACCACTAATGATTATATCTGATCAAGACCCAATATTTTATCCAAGTTTTTAAAGATTATTCAACATGATCTAATATTATGTTGAACTTCAATACTACTTATCACCCTCAAACTGATATCCAATCTGAGCAGACTATCCAAAAACTCGAGGAAATATTGAGAGCATAATAAATGGACATCAAAGGAGGATGAGACCAACATCTTCCTATGGTCGAGTTCTCATTCAATAATAGTTTCCACTCAAGCATCCAAATGGATCCCTATGAATCCCTTTATGTTAAGAGATGTAGAACACTTTCATGCTAGGATAAAGTTAGTGAAAGAAAATTGTTGGGTCCTAAAATATGTGAGAAATTTTGTAAATGGTCAAGACCATTAAACAAAACATTAGGGATCATCAGAGTCAAAACAAGAGCTATGTTGACAATTTTAGATAATACCCGAATTTTGAGGTTGGATATAAGGTATTACTCAGCATATTTCTATGGGAGAAAGCCATGAAATTTGGAAAGAAGATAAATCTTAGTCCAAGATATATCAGTCCCTTTGAGATCCTTGATTGCATTAGATAGATGAACTATAAAAAAGAACCCCTAAAAAATCTCAAGTACATTACGTGTTCCATGTATCCCTCTCGAGGAAGTACATACCATAAACCTTACATGTACTGAATCCATAGGTGGTACCCTTGGAGAATGATCTTTCATATGAAGAGTATCCTATAAAGATCTTAGATCATAGAGAAAAAGTTATACAAAATAAGATAATGCACCTGGTCAAAGTGATATGAAGAAACTAAAAGTTTGAAGAAGATACATGGGAACCATAGGTGGTTATGAAATAGAATTACCCTCATCTATTTTAGTGTGTGAAATGAAAATTTCTAGGGTGAAAATTTTTAAGGGGGGAAGATTGTAACTACCCGAACTTTTATAAATAAAATTCCATTTATGACTGAATTAAATGACTTATTATGGTTATAGAAAACACATGAACTTATTTAGTTTTATTATATCCTATCATATTTAAAAGACTGTTAAGTAACTTAACCATTGATAATATAGCTGTGGAACAATAACCATATGACTAGTATACATATATGGGTTTGATAAATCCAATTGACATAAACAAAGGAAGTGATGGTCTCGACCAGTAGTATCATACCCTATGAAACCCATTTATCAAAGATTTCAAGGGAAATAGTACCCAAACCATGTACGCCGAACCAGTAGTATCATACCCTATAAAACCCATTTATCAAAGATTTATCAAAGATTTCAAGCTCATCGAGATCACAACCCAAACCATGTACGCCGAACCACCCTAGGAAAATCTCACCATCATGCACCTTACCCTTAAAGTGTTTTCAAGTCTAATAAAGGGATATGAATCAAGAACCTAATAATATGAATATGTATATTTTATATAATAATGAATATATTTTCTTCTCATTACCATTGCTTTGTAAATGATTTTGATTTTGATATGATAAAACACAAATTGTATTTTTGTGTAATTTGAGATTTCAATTAATATATTACTTTTTGATTAATTCATCAATTTTCAAAATAATATACATTTTAATAAAATAATAATATTTAATAATTTTTATTAAATATCAATAATAATATAATTTTTATGAATTCAAATGTAATTTTTATAAGGGTTTGAAAACTGTTATTGTTAAAAAACCAAAATTTCACAATAAATGTTGGTTATTGTATTAAAAGTCAAAATTAACATATTTAGAAAATGATTTTGATTAAATAAATATTATTTTTTAGAATCATCATGTTGAAATTATCCAATGGTGAAATTTTCACAGTCAATTTTTTGGGTAAAAATTTACAAACTGTATAAATACATGGTTCGTATTATGACATCATAAAAGGGAAAAAAGTGATGTAATAAATTCTATAAATGGTATAAATGACCAAATATATATTTCAAATTCAAAATAATGTGATATTTAGGTTATTTTTATTAATTTTATAAAGCTGTTATGAATCCACCAAAACCTATATTATATTTTAAGGTTTTTAAATCAAATATTTCTAAACATGACTCACTTCCACATCACCAAGGGTAATATTTTATTGATTTTGGAACTTGTAATTATAAAATAATGAAAACCACGCCTATATTTTATAATCCATGGGAAAAAACCATGGGAAGGTTTGTATTTTTGATAATTTTATTATATAGAGTCCAAAAACAATGTTTGGGAAATAATAATGAACTCCCCTATCTTTTCATATATAAAACCACCCAATATCATATTACTATTCACTAAAAACATTTTATAATTTTCTTAATCTGATATACCCTCCCAATTTCCCCCAATCTCTCAAGAATCCCCTCCTAATCTCTTAGAAACACCATCTCAAGGTAAGAGGACTCTCTCTCTTCTTTTCAATTCAAGCACCCTATATATATTTATACTTTTGAATCTCAATTGGTTATGTTTACATAACCTTATAAATATCATCATAATTTACAATTTATGTAATAATAATGATATATCATTTATCCCCTCTTATTATAGAATTTATCTAAGCAGTTACTATGCCAAAATTTAGTAAAGGATCTTCTCTATCTCCTCTTTGTTCTAGAATCTTCTCTATTTTATGCCTTTGGATTTCCAATTAATAATATTGGGATTTGTTTTTACACATACATATTACTTTAATTTTTGCATCCAAATTATTATATGCCCCTTTCACTCTCATTAAACCATTTTATGAATCTTTAATTACTATCATTATGCTGTCAAAATTTCACTGTGATTTGTCATGCTAAACGATTGTGTTGTGAATATCCGCCCCTATTTCCACTCAAGGGTATTCCTCTAGATGAAACTATCCTTAATGGATTGGGTAATTATATGTATGTAAACTAAACTCCTTAAATATGGGTGTAAAATTTATGAAAGTTATCCTTATGTTGTGTGATTCATATGACACACTTATGCATGTACTAGATATGAAAGCGATAGGTGTGACTAAAATTATATCGCTCTCTAATACATTGGGTAATGTTTGAGTCTCATGCAACATAATTTATGAGATTATGGAGTGAACCTAACCCATTATGGGATGTTTTCACCATGTTATTATGTCTTGGTGGTTAGATTTGAACTATGTTTTTGATATCATATTTAAAGTTGTTTCCACATTTCCCATGTTTCCTTTATGCTACCATGCTATATCATGCCTCACAGTTCATGTTTATGATTCCCACCAATTTTATGTTCCATTGAAATGAATATTGTCTGAAATAAAATAAATTCTCATTGTTATGATTTGTTTATTACCTTACCGGGATTTATAGATCACCACTTTCTTATGTATCTCCCTAGTTTATCTCATGAAATTTTAAGAACGATGAAAAACTATGAGAATGTTAAGGAAGTTTTCAATAATGCCAATGTACCCCTTATTTTAAGTTATTATTTAATGTACTTAATTACCCAATTACAATAGACTTATTAATATTTTTGGTTGTATTATGTGTATTATTATTTAATAAATCATGAATTAATGTGTAATAAAGACAAGGGTTTTCATAGTTGGTATCAGAGGGAGTTTTATTTATTTTTGGGATTAGGATTAGGAAACTCTATAGAAAGCCTTACAAATAATACCAAATATAAGAAAATATCCATAAATTTTGGTAAAGTATAGATTAAGTGGTTTTAAAGAAAATAAATCCCTATATGGATACTAAAAATGGACGTGGATTTGGTACAAAGGTACCTAGGGATAATAATCCTGAAAACGGTGCATTGAGTTGGGCTCGATCATCAACTGGTGCAAGAATATGAGCCTTGCTGCACATCTAGTTTGAAAATACTAGGGGATATGCTTTGGAAAATTTACAAGCTCTTTACAAACCATTATTAATGGAACGAAAATTCCCATAAGAGTGTATCTTAGTTAATAGATCATGGATTAATTGGATTAAAGCCTAAAAATTCATAAGTTAAGAAAATACATGTCATTTGTAAGTTATCTTTTTAATTTTGTTGGATTTCAATTTATGTGTTTAATAGGTTGAAAAATATCATCCCTAAGTCTATTTTCCTTAAAGTAAATAGTTAAAATTAGAATCAAAAAGTGAATGGTAGGGTTGCCATCCATATTTCCAAAAATTCCTTCATTTCATAAAAGTTTAATAGAACTATTCAAGAACCACCACAAAGCATGGGAGTAGAGCTGTCAGTGAAAAATGAATATGGACCAATTATTACATCCCAAGTATATAACTCCTCAATCAAAATTTGTGGGCTAAACTTCCCAGCAAAGCTTGTGATACTCCCTTTAGTGAAATTTGAGGTAATAATGGGTATGGATTGAATTTATTTATATAGATCCAACATAAATTTCCATGAGAAGGAATCACTCTTTGTATCATGAATCGACCTCCAATTATGTACAAGTGCAAGGAGGAGGATGAATCTTATTTAGAACCAACATATCCATCATGGATATTATTTCCCTATGATCAAAAATATCTACCTCAAGTATAAGGAAAAGATAATCCTTGAAGACATGACCATTGTAAGGGAATATACTAATGTCTTTCCTGAAGAATTCCATATTCTTCCTGCTAGACAAGAGGTTAAAATTCCAATCAAAATTATACCTGGGGAGTTCCTATTATTCATGACTATATATATAATGGATGTTTTGGAACTTAATTACATAAAGAAACAACTATAAGATAATCGGGATAAAGGGTTCATATGCCCAAGTGCTTCACCTTGGGGTACACCGGTCCTCTTTATCATGAAAAAGGATGGGTCAATGTTACTTTGAATTGATTATTGTGATTTATAAAAGATCATAATAAATAACAAGTATCCTATACCATGGATTGATAAATTTTAAATTATATATGCGGAGATAAATACTTCTCCAAGGTGGAACTTTGGTCAGGGTATTATCAAGTAAGGTTTCTGTACAAGGTACCTACACTATGAGTTTATAGTGAAGCCATTCAGACTCACTAATGATGCTCTAACAATCATCATATACTTGATTAAAAATATCTTTAGATATTACCTCAAATTTTTTTTGGTAGTCTTTATAGATGATATTCTAATATACTCCAAAAGCAAGGAGGATCACGAGGAGTATCTAAGCACTGAGCTAAATACCTTACTAAAGGAGAAAATTTATGAAAAGTATATCAAATGTGAGTTATGGTTAAAGTAAGTATCATTATTGTTATCACCAATAAAGAGATATATTTAGATCCTTCAATTATATAAGTAGTTAAAGTATGACCGAATCCAACATCTATAACAAATATTTATAGTTTCCTTGGACTATTTCGTATTATCAATGATTTGTAAGAAGTTTTTCATGACTATAAAACCATATAACCAAGATAACTTGGAATGAATTAAAGTTTTTCTACAATAAATAATGTTAATATAGCTTCAAGGAGTTGAAAAACAGGCTTATCACTATACCTGTACTTACACTACCCACTAGCAGGGAAGTTTTTTTGGTATATAGTGATGCTTCAAAGAAGGTATTGGGCTATGTACTAATACAGAATGACATAGTGATAACGTAAACCTCAAGGAAATTGAAAGTTCATTAACCAAACTACCCAACACATGATCTAGAGTTAGCTATAGTAATCTTCATGTAGAAAATCTAGCTGTATTATCTGTAATGACTCAAACTGTTATAAATAAAATCCACATTTTGATTTAATTAATTGTATAATTAAGTAATATAGATATAGAAAAAACATGTAATTATTTTGTTTTATTATATACAATTGTATTTACAAGACCATTAATTATCTTTACCTTTGATAATATAGTTGTTGAACAATGATCACATGGTTAGTATAAATATAGGATTTTAACAATCTAATTGACACAAACAAAAGAATTGATGACATCAACTAGTAGGATCCTACCCTATGATTCCCATTTATCAGATTTTCCAAGGGAGATGAAATCTATATTATTTTACCTTGATCAAGACCAATCTGTGATCCAATAACATAAGCATGAGTGAAACCGTTTACAAGATAAGTTCAAGCTCATCGAGATCATGTCCCAAACTATGTTCGCCGAACTTCCCCATGAAAGTCCCACCATCACGCACCTTAATATTAGGAAGTATGATGGAATATTAAATGGATATATATCAAGACCCTAGTAATAAGAATATTTGCATTATTTTTTATATAATAATAAATATATTTTCATCATATTATTATTACTTTGTAAATGATTTTTATTTTGACATAATAAAGCACAAATAGTATTTTTGGTTAATATTCAAATTCAATTAATGAATTTATAAAATTAATGGATTTTTATATAAATAATATTTTAATAAAATATTATTATTAAATAATTTTTATCAAATATAAATGATCATATAATTAAATGTAATTTTTATAAGTGTTGGAAAACTGTTATTGTAAAATAACCATCATTTCTTAACAAATGTAGATTTTATTTTAAAAGTAAAAATTAAAATATTTAGAAAATTATTTAGATAAAATTAATATTATTTTTAGAATCAGGGCATCAAAATTATCAAATAGTGAATTTTTCGTAATTTTATGAGACAGTTGAATTTTCAGGTGAAAATTAAATACTATATAAATATAATTTGTGTTTTATGACATCATAATGACCCAAAAGTGATGTAATAATTACTATAAATGGGATAAATTACCAAATAAATGTTTTCCATTTAAAATAATTTGATTTTATGTTTATTTGATTTATTTTGTAAATCCATTATGAATCCTCCAAAACCTATAATATATTTTAAGGTTTTAAAATCATTTATTTAAGAGTATGACTCAAATATACATAATAAAGGGAATTATTTTAATAAGTTAGTCCCCTTGTAATTATAAAATATTAAAAACAAATCCCATTTTTTAGAAACCATGGGCATAAACTATGTTATGGCTCTTGGTTTTGGATATTTTATTATGTAGAGTCCAACACCTAAATAATAAAGAAATTCCCCTCTTTTCCTATACAAACCCATACAATATCCAATTTATCTTTACTAAAACTCCTTATAGAATTAATAAACTCTTCCCTCCACTCCATAGAGTCCTCCCAAGGTTTCCCAATCTCTCAAGAAGCCCGTCCCAAGCCTTTGGAGTTACACACTCAAGTAAGGGATCATTCACTCCCCTCTTTTATCAAGCACTCCTTTTATATTTTGTCTTTTAATTTCAAATTGAATATATTGGGATATGTTATTACATATCCCAAATAATTCTAATTTTATGTATAAATTATGATATCCCATTTCACTCTTAGTTTTTCTTCCTATGAACCCTCATGTACACCCATTACCATGACGAAATTTTGTAAGGCTTATTTCTTTTATTTTCTATATTAAAGTTTCTTCAATATTGTGTGCCTTATATTTATAATTTCTCATATTTGAAAATGTCTTTCTATGTACCAATTAATTTCAATTTCATGTATAAATTATGATATAACCCTTTCTCTCCCATCAACCCATTTTATGAATTTTTATGTGACATTGTTATGTAGTCGAAATATCACCGCAATTTTCATGCCAAAACAATTGTGTAGTGAATACCATACCCATTTCCTATTAGGTGTATTAAAATTTATGAAGATATAATTTTTATTAGGGAATTAAATATGTTTATTCCACACTCCTTGATCTTGGAATAAATCATTATGATTAATTAATCCATTTGTATGATCTATGTGGTCCACTTCAGCATGAGTATGAAATGAATATGATGGGTGTTCCCAAATAGTGATCCAATGAATTGGGTAATGTTTAGTATCATGATATGTCATTTTAGGTACTATTTAATATGATGGGTGTGCTCTTTTATGATGATTTTCCACCATGATGTATTGGCGGGTTTAGCCTTGGTATATGTTTATGATGCAGTGTTTTAAGTCATTGCCACATTTCCCATGTTATGATTATCATGCTATATCATATCTATTTGTTCATGTTTATGATTCCAACTCTTTTTATGCATCATTGATATACCTATCGTTTAACATGTATTTTCCTCTTCATGTTATTCCATGTTTATTCCCTTATTTTTATTTATAGCTCACCCCTTTCTTATGTTTTTGTAACAACCTGAAATTTTGAATAAATATTGTTTCCTAATTTTGTGTGTTACTTTATTTTTTATACTCAACAAAAATGTTTCATTTGATAACATGAGTATAATTAAAATGAGACCGTTGGGATTTGACTGTTATATGACCATTGGTCAATATGACCACTGGAAACTAAACTTTTTGATTATTGCCTCTAAATACAAGTAATCTTGGTTAATTATTATAGAAAGAAGATTTGATGGCCTCACCCAGTAGTCTTGGACCGATCGAAGCCCATCTAACAGAACTCGGGAAGGAGGTAGCATCACTGGGCTTTGCTCTGGACCAAACCCAAGCCGAACTTCATCGTGTGAAGCTAGAACGGAATCGCCTTTGCGAGAAGTTCAAACTAATAGAAATTACTACTCGTGCTATGTTAGCCGAGCCTCCCTCAGATTCTCTCACCTTAGCACACCTTACACTTAGGTCCTATGCTGGTGTGATAAGGGGATATGTAAGGAGACCGTGACTTCCTTGTGTAATCCTTTGTTTTAAATAAAAATTGGGATTTCTTCTTATGATGAAGTTTATGAATTTTTAAATGACAGGATAAATATAGTATGCATATTTTTGATGAATTTTAGAAAAATGATATTTTAAAAATGGTTGTGTAAACCTTAAATAATTAAAAATGTGTAATGATTTTCGAAAAACGGTCTTCTAAAATTATGTTCAGTACGAAATTTTGAGTCTAATAAGATCAACTTAATTTTTGATGAATAGTAAATTATGAATAGTGATTTTATGATTAGGATTAGTAATGTGTCTAAATGGATTAGTAATCTCACTTAAAGAAAGTATTAATATAATCTAGGCACCTTGATTAAGTAATGTGATTCAATAAAATGGTTAAATAACGGTTTCATAAATTATTATTCAAGTATTAGTTTTTTTCAGGTGAATAGTGTTTTTTAATTAAAAATTTAATTAAAAATATTTAGAAAATTATTTTTATAAAACGGATTTCATTTTTGAACTCAGAGCACCGATATTATGCTATGGTAATTTTTGGGGTTTTTTCTGAAAAAATGAATTTTCGGTGAATAGTGTTTTTATTTAAAAATTAAATTAAAAATATTTAGAAAATTATTTTTATAAAATGGAGTTCATATTTTTAATCAGAGTGTTGATATTTGGTTAAGGTGAAATTTTGGGATTTTTCTGAGAAAGTTGAATTTTCGATGAATAGTGAAAATACAGTTTTTAAGTTACGGGTGTCTAATGACATCATTAAATGATGTATTAAGTATGTAATCAATATGGTCGACTTATGAATAGTAATATAAGGTATGAGGTGTCCCAAGTGGCCAATACCATGGGCAAATACCATGGGCAAGCCCATGGTTTTGCCAAAACCACTAATGAGGTGTCCCTTGGCCATTAATGCCTTGTCCCCTCACTTTCCCTATAAATACCAAGCCATACTCTCATCCATTCGACTCCCCACTCTCCCCCAACGAATTTATGGTCTCCTTACCTCCCAAGGAGTCCTCCCATGGTGCCCCCAAGCCCTCAAGGTCCCAACCTTTGAGTTTTAAGAGTTATGTTTTAAGGTAAGGGATCCGACCTCTCCCTTTCATTTCAAGTAATCTCTTTTATGTCATTCCTTTTATGCTACATGTTCTTATGTTTGAGGATGTTCTTTTATACTCCTCTTACTGCCCTTTTTATGTTCATATAATGAGAGATCCCCTCTTACTCTCATTATTTCGTTTTATGAAGTTTTAAGTGTCGCCGTTAGGCTGCCGAAATTTTTGTAACGGATTCTTTCTCCCTTCTCATTTTTCAAGATCTATTTTCATGTAAAGTATTTCAAGTTCCTTTTTATTATGTTGGGGTATGATCTCTAAATTTATCATACTGATCTTTTATGATCATATGATGAGAGACCTCATTTTATCTCTTCAATTTAGTATTTTGAAGTTTTAAGTGGCGCCGTTAGGCTGCCGAATTTTTACGTGGTTCTTCACCCTTCTCGTTTTGAAGTTCTACTTTCATGTCAATTCTTTCAAGTTACTTTTTGTTATGTTGGGGTATGATCTCTATATCTATCATACTGGAATCTTATGTTCATATTATGAGAGACCCCATTTGATCTCTTCAATTCAGTATTTTGATGTTTTAAATGGCGCCGTTAGGCTGCCGAATTTTTAAGTGGTTCTTCACCCTTCTCGTTTTGAAGTTCTACTTTCATGTCAATTCTTTAAAGTTCCTTTTTGTTATGTTGGGGTATGATATCTATATCTATCATACTGGACTCTTATGTTCATATGATGAGAGAACCCATTTGATCTCTTCAATTCAGTATTTTGAAGTTTTAAGTGGCACCGTTAGGCTGCCGAATTTTTTAGGGGATTCTTTCACCCTTCTCATTCTTTTCAAAGTTCTACTTTCATGTCAAGTCTTTCAAGTCCCTTTTTAATTATGTTGGGGAGTTATCTCTATATCTATCATACTGAACTCTTATGTTCACATGATGAGAGACCCTATTTTATCTTTTCAAATCATTTTTGTTGAAGTTTAAGTAACGCCGTTAGGCTGCTGAACTTTCATAAGAGAAATCTAATTTTTGTATTCCTTCCATGTTTTTCATTTCAAATGGTATGTACTTGAAATTTCATTACCATGATCATGTATCCTTAATATTCTGTCCATATACTGTTTTATGGGTCATTTATGAATGTTTGACCCATTTTCCCTCTCTTTTTAATGTCTTCTAAAAACCGCGTAACATAGCTGTTATGCTGCAGAATTTCCGTCTCAAAATGTCTCTCTCTTTTTCTAAAGTTCTTTTATATTATTAATTGAATACTCAAAGCTCTTTCTTCTAAATGGGTATTCACATATATACCAAAATGTTCTATTTTAAATTCTGGGATTTACATACGTGAGACCCACCTTCCTTTTCTATGGGTTTTAAAGTGACGTAAAGATCATGTCTTTAAAACAGTTTTTAAAACGTTGTGATTATGAAATGAAACCCATTTATTTTATGATATATGGGTTATTTATGAAATGTTTGATGATGATATATGTGGCTCACATGATAATAAAGGCAAATTTAAGGGTGCTCCCTGATAGCGCTCCAATGCATTGGGTAATGATGTAACCACTAGAGATTACAATTTTCAGGATACCTTGGTGAATAACCTTGGTAATTTTCTAATGACACCTTGGGGATGGACCTTGGTGATATGTTCATGATTGTCTATGTTAAATTATGTAGCCACATCTTCAAGTTATGAAAATGTTATTTTTATTATGATATGCCTCATGATTTCATTCTCATGCCTTAAAGTTCTTTTCATGACCTTATTGAAGTATCTCAAGTTCACATGTAAAATGTTTCTCTTGTTTCCCTTACTGCGCTTTTTGCTCAGCCTTTCTTTTGATGTATGTCCCTAGGTTATGTGATGCAGTAATGAACCTAGGATGAACATGAGGAGAATCCATTCAAGTGTTTTAGAAGAATGTTTTATGTTATAATGTTTAAAGTTCCTGGTTTCCAAGACACTAAACCTTAAAGATCCTTGGTTTTGTAAAATGAAATGAAAGTTTATGTGATAAAAAGGGCGGGATGATATAGTTGGTATCAAAGGATGGTTTAGTTGTTTGTGGAAATTAGGATATGAAAACTCTAGGAAGAACCCTACAGAAAAGTTAAAGAAATAGGAAATCTTCCTGGTATTTTGGTGAGTATTGAGTAAGGGGTTGCCAAGCAAATACATCCCTGTCTGGATACGAGCAGGTAGAGGTGGATCTGGCACAAATGTACATAGGGGTAAAACCCGAAAACACCGCTTTGAGATAGACTCGAACGGGAACTGGTACACGACAACGGGCCTTGCTGCACTCTTGGTTACGACACTCCCGGGGGATATGCTTTCGTAAATTCATAAGCTTAGTATGAACCATTGTAAAAGGAACAAAGATAAAATAAAATAAAGATTCACATAAGAATATATGATCATGGATAACCTAGATGGGAACCTAGGGGATCACAAGTTAGGGTATACTTTTCTTCTACAAGTTATCCTTATATGCTTTCAGTTCCTTTTCATGATTATTGGCTAAGTACTTAGGCCCATAATTATGCTTTCTCTTCTTAGTTAATGGTGGGAAATGGAATAACATGTCCAAACAACCAATGTGATAGGAAATGCGACGATTGTCGTATTAATACGGCAGGGATGATTAGGGGATTAAAATATGATTATTATTTTGGAAGATGTTCACTATTTTGGGGACCCTATATGATCGAGGTAAATAGATCACTATGGTATTTTCATTGAAGAGTAAGGTTGGCTTATATTTTGAAGAATCGATGAATTTAAGGTGGAATTATAGTAATTTAGGTTACTTATGGGAATGATTAACCTATCTTGGGTAAAATATGTTTAGGTTAGATACTTTTGTTATAAGATGTTAGGAGTGGTTGATGTTGTTTAGAGATGAACAATGAAGTTTATTTTGGAAGACTATGTTATCAAATCCTTCTTGTATTTGGGTTTCAATCTTAGTTTGGTTTATTTTGAGGAATTTTAAGGACCTTTATTTATGGAATGGACTATGATGAACTTTTGGTAGTACCATGGAACTTTGAAGATTTAAAATTAGTTTCCATTCCTATGGGATTATTTCTTTTTGAAGAGTTGTTTTACCTTACCCTTTCTGTTTTTGGGATAATGTTTAAAGATAGAAGAAATAGATAGTTAATCTTTTGTGGATTATGAAGATGATTCTTGTGTTTTGATGAGACCAAGTAGTTTTGAATGCTCATAGTTTGGAGAAAAGATTAGTTTTGGGTAGAAACTTATTAAAGGATGAAACTCTACATGAAGATAGGTATATTTTCTTATGTTTTTGTTTTATGTTGTAAATGAATTCCTAAAAATTATGAAAAGGAACGTAAAACAAAAACATTGTTGGTTTATGTTTCCTACTTGGTAATCAAAGACCGTTTACACACATCATAAGTTTGGGATTTTCTTATGGTTAACGTTCTCCTAATCATTTTCTCTATCACTCTCCCCCAGAAATTGACCCTTTGTTTTTCTTCCATGTCCATGTTTTCCTCCATGGAATCCTAGTATGGGTTAACTCGGGTGACCTTTGTACTTCCCTTTCTTTCTTTTAAAGTAATAGTTTTTCTGACTCCTTTTCCGATGTGGGAATTTCAATGAAATTTCAAAACCCGATTTAAAAAAAAAAAAATTGCGAGGACGCAATTTCTTAAGGGGGGAAGATTGTAACGACCCGAAATTTTGAATAAATATTGTTTCCTAATTTTGTGTGTTACTTTATTTTTTATACTCAACAAAAATGTTTCATTTGATAACATGAGTATAATTAAAATGAGACTGTTGGAATTTGACTGTTATATGACCATTGGTCAATATGACCACTGGAAACTAAA
This sequence comes from Viscum album, assembly GCA_963277665.1. Taxonomy (NCBI): domain Eukaryota; kingdom Viridiplantae; phylum Streptophyta; class Magnoliopsida; order Santalales; family Viscaceae; genus Viscum; species Viscum album. The sequence continues at coordinate 531,138,577 of OY728150.1, forward strand.
CGTTTTGATTATTGCCTCTAAATACAAGTAATATTGGTTAATTATTATAGAAAGAAGATTTGATGGCCTCACCCAGTAGTCTTGGACCGATCGAAGCCCATCTAACAGAACTCAGGAAGGAGGTAGCACCACTGGGCTTTGCTCTGGACCAAACCCAAGCTGAACTTCATCGTGTGAAGCTAGAACAGAATCGCCTTTGCGAGAAGTTCAAACTAATAGAAATTACTACTCATGCTATGTTAGCCGAGCCTCCCTCAGATTCTCTCACCTTAGCACACCTTACACTTAGGTCCTATGCTAGTGTGATAAGGGAATATGTAAGGAGACCGTGACTGCCTTGTGTAATCCTTTGTTTTAAATAAAAATTGGGATTTCTTCTTATGATGAAGTTTATGAATTTTCAAATGACCGGATAAATATAGTATGCATATTTTTGATGAATTTTAGAAAAAGGATATTTTAAAAATGGTTGTGTAAACCTTAAATAATTAAAAATGTGTAATGATTTTCGAAAAACTGTCTTCTACAATTATGTTCAGTACGAAATTTAGAGTCTAATAAGATCAACTTAATTTTTGATGAATAGTAAATCATGAATAGTGATTTTATGATTAGGATTAGTAATGTGTCCAAATGTATTAGTAATCTCACTTAAAGAAAGTATTAATATAATATAGGCACCTTGATTAAGTAATGTGATTCAATAAAATGGTTAAATAACAGTTTCATAAATTATTATTCAAGTATTAGTTTTTTCGGGTGAATAGTGTTTTTTAATTAAAAATTTAATTAAAAATATTTAGAAAATTATTTTTATAAAATAGATTTCATTTTTGAACTCAGAGCACTGATATTATGCTATGGTAATTTTTGGGGTTTTTTCTGAAAAAATGAATTTTTGGTGAATAGTGTTTTTATTTAAAAATTAAATTAAAAATATTTATAAAAATATTTTTATAAAATGGAGTTCATATTTGTAATCAGAGCGTTGATATTTGGTTAAGGTGAAATTTTGGGATTTTTCTGAGAAAGTTGAATTTTCGATAAATAGTGAAAATACAGTTTTTAAGTTACGGGTGTCTAATGACATCATTAAATGATGTATTAAGTATGTAATCAATATGGTCGACTTATGAATAGTAAGATAAGGTATGAGGTGTCCCAAGTGGCCAATACCATGGGAAAGCCCATGGTTTTGCCAAAACCACTAATGAGGTGTCCCTTGGCCATTAATGCCTTGTCCCCTCACTTTCCCTATAAATACCAAGCCATCCTCTCATCCATTCGACTCCCCACTCTCCCCCAAAGAAGTTCTGGTCTCATTACCTCCCAAGGAGTCCTCCCATGGTGCCCCCAAGCCCTCAAGGTCCCAACCTTTGAGTTTTAAGAGTTATGTTTTAAGGTAAGGGATCTGACCTCTCCCTTTCATTTCAAGTAATCTCTTTTATGTCATTCCTTTTATGCTACATGTTATTATGTTTGAGGATGTTCTTTTATACTCCTCTTACTTCCCTTTTTATGTTCATATAATGAGAGATCCCCTCTTACTCTCATTATTTCATTTTATGAAGTTTTAAGTGGCGCCGTTAGGCTGCCGAAATTTTTGTAACGGATTCTTTCTCCCTTCTCATTTTTCAAGATCTATTTTCATGTAAAGTATTTCAAGTTCCTTTTTATTATGTTGGGGTATGATCTATAAATTTATCATACTGATCTTTTATGATCATATGATGAGAGACCCCATTTGATCTCTTCAATTCAGTATTTTGAAGTTTTAAGTGGCGCCGTTAGGCTGCCGAATTTTTAAGTGGTTCTTCACCCTTCTCGTTTTGAAGTTCTACTTTCATGTCAATTCTTTCAAGTTCCTTTTTGTTATATTGGGGTATGATATCTATATCTATCATACTGGACTCTTATGTTCATATGATGAGAGACCCCATTTGATCTCTTCAATTCAGTATTTTGAAGTTTTAAGTGGCACCGTTAGGCTGCCGAATTTTTAAGTGGTTCTTCACCCTTCTCGTTTTGAAGTTCTACTTTCATGTCAATTATTTAAAGTTCTTTTTTGTTATGTTGGGGTATGATATCTATATCTATCATACTGGACTCTTATGTTCATATGATGAGATAACCCATTTGATCTCTTCAATTCAGTATTTTTAAGTTTTAAGTGGCACCGTTAGGCTGCCGAATTTTTTAGGGGATTCTTTCACCCTTCTCATTCTTTTCAAAGTTCTACTTTCATGTCAAGTCTTTCAAGTCCCTTTTTAATTATGTTGGGGAGTTATCTCTATATCTATCATAATGAACTCTTGTGTTCACATGATGGGAGAACCTATTTGATCTTTTCAAATCATTTTTGTTGAAGTTTAAGTAACGCTGTTAGGCTGCCGAACTTTCATAAGAGAAATCTAATTTTTGTATTCCTTCCATGTTTTTCATTTCAAATGGTATGTCCTTGAAATTTCATTACCATGATCATGTATCCTTCTTATTCTGTCCATATACTGTTTTATGGGTCATTTATGAATGTTTGACCCATTTTCCCTCTCTTTTTAATGTCTTCTAAAAACCGCGTAACATAGCTGTTATGCTGCAGAATTTCCGTCTCAAAATGTCTCTCTCTTTTTCTAAAGTTCTTTTATATTATTAAGTGAATACTCAAAGCTCTTTCTTATAAAGGGGTATTCACATATATACCAAAATGTTCTATTTTAAATTCTGGGATTTACATACATGAGACCCACCTTCCTTTTCTGTGGGTTTTAAACTGACGTAAAGATCATGTCTTTAAAGCAGTTTTTAAAACGTTGTGATTATGAAATGAAACCCATTTATTTTATGCTATATGGGTTATTTATTAAATGTTTGATGATTATATATGTGGCTCACATGATAATAAAGGCAAATTTATGGGTGTGCCCTGATAGCGCTCCAATGCATTGGGTAATGATGTAACCACTAGAGATTACAATTTTCACGATACCTTGGTGAATAACCTTGGTAATTTTCAAATGACACCTTGAGGATAGACCTTGGTGATATGTTCATGATTTTATATGTTAAATGATGTAGCCACATCTTCAAGTTATGAAAATGTTATTTTTATTATGATATGCCTCATGATTTCATTCTCATGCCTTAAAGTTCTTTTCATGACCTTATTGAAGTATCTCAAGTTCACATGTAAAATGTTTCTCTTGTTTCCCTTACTGCGCTTTTTTCTCACCCTTTCTTTTGATGTATGTCCCCAGGTTATGTGATGCAGTAATGAACCTAGGATGAACATGAGGAGAAGCCATTCAAGTGTTTTAGAAGAATGTTTTATGTTTTCATGTTTAAAGTTCCTGGTTTCCAAGACACTAAACCTTAAAGATCCTTGGTTTTGTAAAATGAAATGAAAGTTTATGTGATAAAAAGGGCGGGATGCTATAGTTTTTCCCCAGGTTATCCCATGCAGTTTTAAGTATGAAGGAATATTATGAACATGTTAAGGAGGTTTTCAATAAAGATGATGTATTTCATGTTTTAAGTTGTTATTTAATGTACCTAATTCCCAAAGACAATATACTTATATATATTTTGGGTTGTATTAAGTGTATCCTTATTTATTAAATCATGTATTAATGTGAAATAAATATCATGGTAGTTATATTATCTCTTTGAGGAGAAGTGTAAAATATATACGGTTCATAATAGCTTCAAGTATGTATTCACATAGAAATAGATGAATATACACCAATGAATATGGTTATAGATGATTAATGATTATGAATAATCAATCTACTACCATCATGGGAAAGAAAATAAAGTGGCAGACACTCTATGTAGAAAGGATCTGATAATTTTATCATTTATGATAATTAAAAAGGATCTGATATTATTAGACTTGAAAAGGATGTACATGGGAATCATAAAGGAAGGAATATCATCAATCCTTTCACAAATTATTACTCAACCATTCCATATGGAGAATATAAAGGATTATAAAAGAGATGATGTGGAAATTTAGAATAAGGTGAAAACTATAAGAAAAGTAAAATCCCCATAGTTAAAAATTAATGAAGGAGTTGTAATATTTGGGTCATGACTATATATATCATCAAATCCTAAGTTAAAGAAGCTGTTGGATGATACACATAGATCAAACTTCTCCATCCATCTAGGGAGCATGTATATGTATCAAGATCTTATAGAGCACTATTAGTAGAAAAATATAAAGAATGAGATTACAAAATATACATCAAGGTGTATTTTATGTCAAAAAGTGAAGGTTTAAAGGAATAAATAAAAGGGTACGATGCAACCATTACCCATACCTACATATAAATAGGAAAACATTACTATGGAATTTCTTACTAATATTCTAAATAAATAAAGAGGAAATAATTCTATATGGGTTGTGATGGATCATCTTAAAAAGACTACACACTTCATTTCAATTAGATATGAATTCTCACTCAGTCAACTTGAATAGATATACATTAGAAAAGTGGTGAGGATATATGGAACACCACTATCAATTGTATTTGATCGAGATCTAATATTTACCTCTAAGTTCTGGAAGAGTCTCCAACATGATCTAAATACTAAATTGAACTTCAAGACATCTTATCATCCTCAAACTGATGTTCAATCTGAGTGGACTATCCAAACACTCAAGGACATTTTTAGAGAATGCTTAATGGACTTCAAAGGATGACGAGATTAAAATTTTCCTCTATTCAAGTTCTTATACAATAATAGTTTCCAATAAAGCATCCAAATGACTCCCTATGAAGCCCTTTATGGTAATAGATTCAAAACAACTACATATTAGGATAAAGTTAGTGAATACAAACAGTTGGGGCTTGAAATGGTTGAGGAAATGGTGGAAAGGGTCAAGACTATTCAGCAACACATCAGGGATGTTCAAAGTTTAAATAAGAGATATGATGAAAATCATCGATGATACCTTGATTTTGAAGTTGAAGATAAGGTATTCCCTTGCATATCTCTCTAGAATAAATTCATGAGATTTGGGAAGAAGGGAAAGATTATTCTAGGGTACATTAGTCCCTTTGAGATCCTTGATCGTTTCAGAATAGTGGCCTATCAAAAAGCACTCCCACATAACCTATCTGAAGTACATGATGTGTTCCATGTATTTAACACCCCGACCCCAGTTACCTAGAGTCGATGATTTATTACATAACATTGGCATGATACAAGGAATCACATCCCGAAAGACCGATAAATTTAGTATTATTGGAAATAAGATACATACATAAGTTCATTATTACAACTTGAAAAGAAATACAACGCTAATTTATTCCATTAGAAACATGCAAGCCTCCTAGATTATGCCTGAAAGTAATTCATAACTAACTTCTTCATATCCTGGGAAAATGAAACATAATAAAGGCGTGAGCTCAAAAGCTCATTAAGGGTAATAAATATAGTGGAAGATAAGATAAACATTAGGCATGATGAATATTTCAAAACACATGACTTTACAAATAATAAACATGAACACTTTATGGAAGGAATATGAGATGAGTAAATAATGCCATAATAAAACATATTCATGGGTATTCTACTAATATAATAACCACATGAACCATCATTATTATTTTCATAATGAGGGAATGTATAATGCCGGACATTCTGAAACATTTTTTCAAGGCCTCGGCTAAGATGTCTAAAAATGATTAAGGCCTCGGCCAAAACCATATATCAAATTAGAAAAGGCCTCATCCAATTCCACATCTAATTGTCTCATGAGACCTACTGATGCATCAAGGAGCTATAGCGGGCTCCACCCGTCACATACTAAGTCCAATACATTCCTCATACGAAAAGGTTGAAACATAACATAAACATTCATATTAAAACTAGCATACAAAATGTCAATACTTTAACCATAAACCATGAATGGTATAAAAATAACACATCCACAATCAAACATATCACATAAACTTTAATACAATATGGAATATTTGTATCATAATAAATCAACTTCAAACAACTTTAAAATCCATGAAAGGATGTTGACATAGATGAAATGAAAACTATTTAAAAGAAATACCTATTTCTATTTTAAAACCATTTAAGAGTCACATAATTATAAAAGAAAAATTTATTTTGAAAATATTCCTATAATATTGTAAGGGAAGCTTCGATGATGTTATAATGGTGGAAAATAGCCACACCCACCGTATAAGTTAAAAAACATTCTTTCCTTAATTTTGTCGAAAAGGCCCTAAAGTACCTTGTTTGGAAAACAACAGAAATATTACTTTCAAAACATATACGGTAAAATAAGGGTATAAATTACTTTAAACCATAGTATAGTAAATAGTAAAAATGTTTTGAAATAAATTTTTAAGAAAACATGTATGTGTATGATAAAGAGGTCCCAATAGATATTTACATAAAAACAACCTCAGATAAAAAAGAGATTGTGAAGTTAACCTTCCTTGGTCGAGGGTACATTAAAATCCTGTATAATAGTTAATTAATTGTTATTAAATTATACAAAAACTATATACATAAATATTATATCATATATGATCCTCTAATATTGCTTTGTTAATAATATTTTAGTAATATCATTGTTTCGGGTGTTAACTGATCCGTTTTCCTTTAAATGATCGGTAATGTAAGCCATGTTTGTTATGGATAGAATGTATTTTATTCATATCCAGAATGATATTAAGTTATTAAAAATTATTTTTAATCATAAAATGAAAATTATTCTTGAATGATTAAGATGGGGAATGAATCTCATCGCGTTCGTGGAGATGGTAATCCATACGTATGCACAAGCGACAATATCATTATATTGATGGTGAAATCGTATGTAATTGGATGATATATCATATATAAAGAATCAATAAAATTTTATATTTATTATTTACATTAGTTATACTCATTATTATACCCATCCAAATATTGAAGTGTTTGAATAACAAACTACCCCACGACGTGGAGACGATAAGCCGTACATACGCACGTATGGTGACTTTTTCAATCATATGATGGATATAATAATGAATATGGTTGTAAAATTTTTATAATAACATCACAGTATATATAAGATACTATAGTTATTATTTTATAATGAAAACAACAAATAAAGAGGAAGTGTAAGAAGAAAAGAACTTGAAAGAGGTGATGAAATATTTACATTATTTTCGGGTTCTTCCTTTTGATTTGATCAAAATGACTCCTTAAGTTAGATTTATGACCAAAGTAAGTACTATAGGATGAAGGGAGGAAAGTTGGGAGGATATTTTTTTAGGGGTTGGTCGAGCCAAATGGATTTGTAGGTGTGAAATTAAGAGAAGGGGAAGTGCCCTTTTATAAGAGAGGTGAGGGTCACTTTAGGAAAAGCTAGAAATATTATTCTATAATAAAATAATTTTCGGTTTATAATGGATCAAAAATAATTTATTTAGAGTCTAAGGTGGGTATGGGTCGAAAAAATACCAACCAATAGGTTTTATACAGGTTTAGGTCACCATATTAACCTTATCTTTTAGATTTAACTCTTAGTTAAATAGTTTGACATTTACCATGTCTCTTTGTATTTTTATATTATATGGTTTATAAACCTACTATAAACTACCAAGAGAACCCAAAGTTATTAATTATTAATATATATAACCTTATCTAATTCCTTTGGATGAACCTTAGATTTTTATGAATATTATATAAATTAATAATATAGTATTTGTTTTAAAAACTCAACTATGTCAATTTTGACACTATTTTGTATTTTATTTTTTTGAAAGCTATTAAAACTTTATCACTTCAAATAAAATTTATTTAACCAACCCTAACATGTCATATTAACCTATAAAATTAGTTTAATTCATCAGAAGTCTCAATTTACATTTATTTGGATATTTATAATATCCATTATTTTAATATTTTTTTAATAAGGTAATTACTGCATCATCATTATTTCATAAATAAATTAAAATATTTTATGTCTAAAAATTATAAATAAAATTCCATTATGTAGGAAATGTTTTTAGACTTCTAAAGAATATTTATAGCCAAATTTATATTGTGTGTAACCCTATATTAAAAATGGTTTAGTTATTAAACTTTGATTTTATCTCTTTTAACTCTTCTTTAAATAAATTAATAATAAATGTCCTAATCTAATCTAAGTGGACCGAAGGGCATAATGTTTTATTCCTAATTCTGTTTTTGGTTGAATTAAACTTATCCAATAGAATTAGGACAAGTGTTAGGGTAATTATGATATCATTTTTACCCTTAGTTACCCTATTTACTTTTAACTATGGTAAATAAAAGTCAAAATTTACTATTCACCAAAAATTATTTTCATCTTATTGAACCAAATTTTACATAATGATATTAACTGTGACTCTCGGATTTTTGAAATTCAACTCACAGAAGTGGTAAAATTATGTTTTATGAAAATTTGGAAATGCTCCTAGAAGGTGGGTAAAAGACGGTAAAAAGTTCAATAAAATTTTTATATATCTAAACTTATTATAAAATGACTCCAATGAATTATATTGAACTTATATAGGTATTATGTATCTATTTTGACCTAAAACAAATTTAAATAAAATAAATAATAATTTAAATAAAAAGTCAGTTTTAACCAATAACGTAGTGTTTTTCACTATTCATCAAAAATTAAAAGTTTTCAGAAAAATACCAAAAATTTACCCTAAGCTAATTTCAATATTCCAAATTCAAAAATTAAGTCCATTTTGAAAAATAAAATTTATAAAATTTCAAAAAGTGGGTATTACTATTCATAACGACTAGTTTGATTGGTCGCGGTGTGTTAGAATCTCAAAGTTACGTACAGTGCAATCTATTGCATTATTCAAAGGGAAACGAACCGTGGAAGCTTGGGGTGTTACATTCTTCCCTCATTCAAATCATTTCATCCTCAAAATTTCTATAACACTATCACATAAAAATATTCGGGTGGTTCTTCATCATAAGTTCCTCTGGTTCCCTCGTTTCCTCTTCCATCTTATGATTTTTTCATAGAACTTTCACCAGATGAGTCGTTCGGTTTCTCAGCACTTGTTCTCTTGTATCAAGAATTTTGACAGGCTCTTCAAAATAAGACAGATCAGGTTCCAGTTCAAATTTTCATAGGTGAGTACATGTGTTGGGTTAGGCATGTATTTTCTCAACATTGATACATGGAACACATCACGAAATTTTGAGAGACTTGGAGTCATTGCTAAACGATAAGCTACAACTCCAATTTGTTCTAGAATTTCGAAAGGTCCGATGTACCTGGGACTCAATTTACCCTTCTTAACAAAATGTATAAAACCATTCCATAGAGATACCTTTAAGAAAACATGATCTCCTACCTGAAATTCCAAATCCTTCCTTCAGTTATTGGCATAACTCTTTTGCCTACTTTGAGCTGCTTTGATGTGGGTTTGGATAACCTTCACTTTTTCCATTGTTTCCTCAACAAGCTCTGGGCCTACGAGTTTTCTTTCACCAACATCATCCCAACAAGTTGGCGTGTGACATCTCTTTCCATACAACGCTTCATATGGTTCCATATGAATACTTAAATGGAATATATTTTTATAGGAAAATTCTACCAGAGGTAAATATTGATCCCACATACCTTGAAAGTCAAGTGAGCAAGATCTCAACATGTCTTCTAAGGTTTGAATAGTCCGTTCTTATTGTCCATCAGTTTGAGGGTGGTAGGCAGTGCTCAAATGAAGTTCATTATCCAAGGATTTCTAAAGACTTTTCCAGAATCTTAATGTAAAATAGGGATCACGATTAGAAACAATCGATAGGGGTACTCCATGAAATCTTACAACTTCATTAATATAGTCTTTCTAAATGTTCAAGTGGTAAATTTATCTTATAGCAAGAAAATGTACTGACATGGTAAGATGATCAACAATGACCCATATTTTATCATTCCTTATAGGATTCTTTGGTAGTCCCATGACAAATTCCATCGTAATATCATCCCATTTCTACTCAGGTATGGGAAGAGGTTGCATGAATCATCTAGGATGTTGTCTTCTAGATTTCACTTGTTGGAAAACCATATATCTTGACACAAAATCAGAAATCTATCTTTTCATGTTGTCCCACCAAAAATGTTCCTTCAAATCTCTATACATCTTGGTGCTCCCAGGGTGTATAGAGAAATTGGAGCTATGAGTATCATCCAAAAATTACCTTTTTAGATCAGGTATATTGGGAACACAAAGTCTCTTCCCAAATTTCAAAATTCCATCTTCATATACAAAGTCACTCAATCTCTCATCATTTACAACTTTAATCTTATTTTGAAACTCCTCCTCATCAGTATGAGAACTCTTTATCCTTTCTAGTAAATATGGTTTGGCAACCATTTGAAAAAGTATTGATGTTTCACCTTCCATGGTTATTCCCATATCCATCTTCACTAGATCCATGAAAATAGGATCCCTTTCAACTCTCATCTTGTTCAAAACTCCATGGTCCTTTCTACTCAAAGCATCTGGAACCTTATTTATCTTCCCCGGGTGGTAGTGTATAGTGCAATCATAATCCTTGAGTATTTCAATCCATCATCTTTGCCTCATGTTGATTTCTTTCTATGAGAAAATATACTTCAAACTCTTATGATCAGTATAAATCTTACATTTTTCACCACAGAGATAGTGTCTCCATATATTTAGAGTGAAGATTACAACTGCTAACTCAAGATCATGAGTGAGATAGTTTTTCTCATTAATTTTTAGCTATCATGATGCATATGCAATAACTTTATCATTTTTCATTAGGAAACAACCAAGTCCTTTCTTTGAAGCATCACTATAAATAACAAACCCATTTTTCCCTGATGATAGATTCAATATAGAAGCATTAACTAATCTTCTCTTCAGTTATTCAAAACATTCTTCACAGTCTTTTTTAAAAACAAATTTAACCCCTTTAAATGTGAGCTTGGTTAATGGGTTTGTCAACCGGGAAAAATTCTAGATGAAATGTCGATAATAACCTGCTAAACCAATAAAACTATGTACCTCAGTTATACTCGTCGGTGCTGGTCGTTCTTGGATTGACTTGGTCTTTGAAGGATCAACAAATATTCCATCCTTAGAGACAATATGGCCAATAAAAAAATATCCTGAATCCAGAATTCACACTTGATAAACTTCCCATATAATTCATTTCTTCTAAGAGTCCTTAGGATAATGTGCAAGTGATTTTCATGATCTTATTAGCTTTTGGATTATACCAAGATATCATCAATAAATACCACTACAAAGTCATAAATATATTCCTTGAAAAATCTATTCATTAGATGCATGAATAAAAAGGGTGCATTAGTCAATCCAAAAGGAATTACTGTAAACTCGTAATGCCCGTACCTGGTTCAAAATGCTGTTTTCAGAATGTCTTCCTTCTTCACACACAACTAATGATATCCAGATCGAAGGTCAATCTTTGAAAAATATTGAGCTACATGAAGTTGGTTGAATAAATCATCAATGAGAGGTATGGGATACTTGTTATTTATTGTTATAGCATTGATCTCCCTATAGTCAATGCACAACCTCATAGATCTGTCTTTCTTTTTAACAAAAAAGACATGGGATACCCATGGAGAAACACTAGGGAGAATAAATCCCTTATCACTCAATTCCTCTAGTTTTTTATTTAGTTCCACTAATTCCACAGTGGCCATTCTATAATGGGTATTCAATATGGGCCTTGAAACAGGAATTAAATCAATGGAAAACTCAATTTATCGTTTTGGAGGATGTTCAGGTAAATCCTCTAGAAACACATCAGCATATTATTGCATAATAGGTATGTACTCTATTCTAACATTCTTTTCTTTCTCAATAATTATTTCATTCTCATCCTTCCCCAATAATTGAATTTAGTTGAGCTACTGAGGGTGGATCTAGATAAAAATCAGGTGGTGATGTTTCTACTCTAAAGATAAGGTACTTCTTATCATCATCGAAAATTGTAACCTCCTTTTTCTTACAATAAATTTTCACATCATGGTCTGAAAGCCAATCCATTCTAAGGATTATATCAAATTCAATCATGGGTATGACAATGAGATCAGAAGATAAATAACATTTATATGACCTAATGGGAACTAATTCACAAAACTTTGTTGCGATGATACCTCCCTTAGGTGTTTTGACTAACAACTCCCTTGTTAAGTCAAATTGAAAATATCTAATTTTCTAAGCAAACTAGGAAGATATGAAACAATGCAATGATCCAGAGTCAAATAAAGCATTGGCTAAACTTGAGGAAACCATTAAATTACCTGCCACCACGTCTCTCGAAGCTTCAACCTCAGCAATAGTGATCACATAAGCTTGGCCTTTCTCCCTTGTCCTTTTCTAAGGTAATTTCCCTTGGGGCTTTAGACATTTATTTGCATAATTACCCTTTTCTCTACAATTGTAGCATTCAACATTGACATCCTCTTTCTTTCCCTTGCAATCACGAGCTTGATGGCATTTTTCACCACACTTGTAACAGAATCCCATTCCCTTCAGGCAAGTACCTGGGTGTTTCTTCCCACATTTACCACAGGATGGATATTCAACTTTTTTCTTCTTCCCCTTATTTCAATTTCCAAAGTGTTAAACAGATCTCTTCTTCTCCTACTTTTCTTTAAAGTTGTAAGACTTTGAGAATTCTTTTTCTATCTTGATAGCACATGAGAAAATATCTTCATATGATAAGAAGGATTGTGAGACTAATTCTTTCTAGAGAAATGGTTTTAACCCATCAAAGAATCGATCAATATTACTTCTTGGGTTACATATATAATCTGCTGCATGCCTTGCTAACCTTGTAAAGTTGGCCTCATATTTTGTGACATTATCATCCTCCTTTTGACTTAGACTCATAAATTTCCTTTCCATATCCGCTCGATGGTCATGAGGAAAGTATTTTTCTAAGAAAATCTATTTAAACTCTCTCCATTCCATATTTGATACTTCATCATCTTCTTTTGTGTTTTGAATCAATTACCACCATTGATCTGCATCTCCCGTGAGGTGATAAACTTTCATGACAACTTTTTACCTTTCACAACTCCCCAAAGAGTGAAATATTTTCTCTAAGGAATTTATCCATTGCACAGCTACTAATGTATTTGTACTCCCATTGAATGTTGGTGGTTGTTGCCTCATGAAGCGGTTTAACATTGATCCTCCGCATTGTGGATCAGGGTGCTCCATATGGGTAAGATTATAATTCATAACCTGAGAAAGTTATCCCAGTATGGTAATAATATGATCAGCACCAGTTGCATCACCATCTCCACTATAATTATCTTGAATAGGAGGGCAATCCCTACATGGATTATGTGCATTGATACAGTTTCCATTCCTTCCACTAGGTGCAATTTCTAAATAATGGAATAAAATAGATTAGTTTATGAATCACAATACATAATTCCAAACTTATAAAACACTTAACAGAAATTGAACAATCTATGGATATAATCCATAATCATAAAAATGTTTTCTTTGAGGAAGTAAATACACATAAACCCTTCATAATGGTTTGTAAAGAAAATGAGAATTATCCTAAGCATATCCCCTAGGAGTGTCGTAACCAATAGTACAACAAGGATCGTTGTCGTGCACTAGTTCCCATTCGAGTCTAGTTCAAAGAAGTGTTTTTGGGTTTTACCCCTAGGTACATCTATGCCAGAGCTGCCTCTACCTGCTCATATCCAAATAGGGATGTATTTCTAAGAAAACTCACAAAATCTCTACAATACCAAAATTATAGGAAGTTCTTCAATACTAATCCTCAAAGTCTATCTTAGGGTAGTGTTCTCTAATCAGAGTTTTTCTAAATAAAGTTTCTGAGGTTTGTACTAAACTTCATCTGATACCAGCTGTCACACCCTGATCCCAGTTACCCAGAGTCAGTGCTTTATTACATAACATTGGCATGATACAAGGAATCATGTCCAGAAAGACCGATCAATTTAGTATTATTGGAAATAAGATACATACATAAGTTCACCATTACAACATGAAAAGAAACACAACACTAATTTATTCCATTAGAAACATCCAAGCCTCATAGATTATGCCTTCAAGTCACTCATAACTAACTTCTTCATATACTCGGAAAATGAAACATAAGAAAGGGGTGAGCTCAAATGCTCAGTAAGGGTAAGCAATACAGTGGAAGATAACATAAACATTAGTCATGATGAATAATTCAAACCACATGCATTTACAAATAATAAACATGAACACTTTATGGCAGGAATATGAGCTGAGTAAATAATTCCATAATAAAACATAGTCATGGGTATTATACTAGTCTAATAACCACATGAACCATCATTATTATTTTTATAATGAGGTAATTTATAATTCCGGACATTCTGAAACATTTTTTCAAGGCCTCGGCCAAGACGTCTAAAAATGATTAAGGCCTAGACCAAAACCATATATCAAATTGGGAAAGGCCTCAGCCAATTCCACATATAATTGTCTCATCAGACCTACCGATGCATTGAGGAGTTATAATGGGCTCCACCTGTCACATACTAAGTCCAATACATTCCTCATATGAAAAGGTTTAAATATAACATAAACATTCGTATTAAAACTAGCATAGAAAATGTCAATAATTTAACTATAAACCATGAATGGTATAAAAATAAAACATCCACAATCAAACATATCACAAACCCTTCAATACAATATAGAAGATTTGTATTATAATAAATCAACTTCAAACAAGTTTAAAATCCATCAAAGGATATTGACATTGATGAAATGAAAACTATTTGAAAGAAATACCTCTTTCTATTTTGAAACCATTTAAGAGTCACAAAATTATAAAAGAAAACATTTATTTTGAAAATATTCTTATAATCTTGTAAGGGAAGCTTTGATGATGTTATAATGACAAAAAATAACCACACTCGCCGTATAAGTTAAAAAAACATTCTTACCTTAATTTTGTCGAAAAGGTAATAAAGTACCTTGTTTGGAAAACAATAGAATGTTTCTTTTCAAAACATATAAGGTCAAATAAGGGTATAAATTACTTAACTCATAGTCTAGTAAATAGTAAATTTTTTTTAAAATACATTTTTAGGAAAACATGGTTGTAGATGATAAAGAGGTCCCAGTAGATACTTACGTAAAAACAACCTTAGATAATAAATAGATTGGAAAATTAACCCTTAACTTGTACTTTTCCTTGGTCAAGGGTATGTTAAACTTCTGTATAATAGTTAAATCATCATTATTAAATTATAAAAAAACTATATACATAAATTTTATATCATATATGATCCTCTAATATTGCTTTGTTAATAATATTTTAGTAATATCATCATTTCGGGTGTTAACTGATCCGTTTTCCTTTAAATTCTCAGTTACATAAGCCATGTTTATTATGGATAGGATGTATTTTATCAATATCCATAATGATATTTAGTTCTTACACATTATTTTTAATCATAAAATGAAAATTATTATTGAATGATTACGATGGGGAATGAATCTCATCGCGTTCGTGGAGACGGTAATCCGTACGTACGCATGAGCGGAAATATCATTATATTGATGGTGAAATAATATGAAATTTGATGGTATATCATATATAAATAATCAATAACATGTTATATTTATTATTTACATCAGTTATACTAATTATTATATCCATCCAAATAATGAAGTATTTGAATAACAAACTACACCATGACGTGGAGACAGTAAGCCGTACGTACGCATGTATGGTGACTTTGTCATTCATATGATGGATAGAATAATGAATATGGTTGTAAAATTTTTATAATAACATCACAGTATATATAATATAATGGATTTATTATTTCAGATTGGAAACAACAAAGTAAGAGGAAGTGGAAGAAGAAAAGAACTTGAAAGAGGTGATGAAATATTTACCTCTTCTTCAGGTTTTTCCTTTTGATTTGATCAAAAGGGATCCTTAGGATGGATTTATGACCGAAGTAAGGACTCTAGGATTAAGGGAGGAAAGTTGGGAGGATATTGTTTCATGGGTTGGTTGAGACAAATGGCTTTGGAGGTGTAAAATTAAGATAAGGGAAGTTCCCTTTTATAAGAGAGGTGAGGGTCACTTTATGAAAAGCTTGAAATATTATTTTATAATAAAATAATTTTTGGCTTCTAATGGCTAAAAAATAATTTATTTATAGAATAAGGTAGGTATGGGTCGAAAACCTCTTAACCAATAGGTTTTATACAGGTTTAGGTCACCATATTAACCTTATATTTTAGATTTAACTCCTAGTTAAATAGTTTGACATTTACCATGTCTCTTTGTATTTTTATATTATATGATTAATAAACTTACTATAAACTGCCAAGAGAACCCCAAGTGGTTCATTATCAATATATAAAACCTTATCTAAGTCTTTTTTCCGAAACTTATATTTTTATGAATATTATATCAATTAATAATATAGTATTTGTTTTAAATACTCAATTATGTCAATTTTGACACTATTTAGAATTTGATTTTTTTAAAAGCCATTAAAACTTTATCACTTGAAATAAAATTTATTCAACCAACCCTAACATGTCATATTAACCTAAAAAATTATTTTAATTCATAAAAAGTCTCAATTTACATTAATTTGGATATTCATAATATCAATTATTTTAATATTTCATTAATAAGGTAATTACTGCATCATCATTGTATCATAAATAAATTAAATTATTTAATGTCTAAAAATTATAAATAAAATACCATTATGTAGGAAATAATTTTATCTTTCTAAATAATATTTATATCCGAATTTATATTGTGTGTAACCCTATATTAAAAATGGTTTAGTTTTTAAACTTTGAATTTATCTCTTTTAACTCTTCTTTAAATAAAATAATAATAAATGTCCTAATCTAATCTAAGTGGACAAAAGGGGATCATATTTTATTCCTAAGGATCTTTTTGGTCGAATTAAACTTATCAAATAGAATTAGGACAAGTGTTAGGGTATTTATGATATCATTTTTACCCTTAATTACCATATTTACTTTTAACTGTGATAAATAAAAGTCAAAAGTTACTATTCACCAAAAAATATTTTCATCTTATTGAACCACATTTTACTTACTGATATTAACCGTGTCTCTCAGATTTTTGAAATTCAACTCACAGAAGTGGTAAAATTATGTTTTATGAAAATTTGGACATGCTCATAGGAGGTGGGTAAAAGACGGTAAAAAGTTCAATAAATTTTTTATATATCGAAACTTATTATAGAATGACTCCAATGAATTACATTGAACTTATATGGGTATTATGTATCGATTTTGACCTAAAATAAATTTAAATAAAATAAATAATTATTTAAATAAAAAGTCATTTTTAACCAATAACGTAGTGTTTTTCACTATTCACCAAAAATTGAATTTTTTCAGAAAAATACAAAAAATTCACCCTAAGATAATTTCGATATTCCTAATTCAAAAATGAAGTCCATTTTGAAAAATAAAATTTATAAAATTTTAAAAAGTGAGTATTACTATTCATAATAGCTAGTTTGATTGGTCGCAGTGTGTTAGAATCTCGAAGTTACGTACAATGCAAGCTATTGCATTATTCAAAGGGAAACATACCATGGAAGCTTAGGGTGATACAATGTGTCCCTCTTAAGGAAATATAAATCAGAACCCTTACATGTGTTGAATCCAGAGGTTGTACCATTAGAGAATGATCTTCCATATGAAGAGCAACCGATTAAGATCTTATATCATAATGACAAAGTTCTATGAAATAAGACAATGAACCTGGTCAAAGTGATATGTAGAAACCAAAAGTTTGAAGAAGTGACACAGGAAATAGAGAAGGAAATGAAATATAATTACCCTCATTTGTTTTAGGGCATGAAATTATAATTTTAGGAGAATAATTTCTGAAGTGGGGAATATTGTAATGACCTAAAATTTTATAAATAAAGTTTCCTTTGTGATTGAATTAAATGACCTATTATGGTTATAGAAAAAACATGCACTTATTTGTTTTTATTATATCCTATTGAATTTAAAATACCGTTAATCATATTAACCATTGATAATATAGTCATTGAACATTGACCATATGATTAATATAAATATATGGTTTTGATAAATCCAATTGATAGAGACAAAGGAAGTGATAACCTTGACCAGTAGGATTATACTATATGAAGCCTATTTATTAGAGCTTCCAAGGGAGATAGTATCATTGGAATTTTCCATTGACCAAGCCCAAGATGAGATCTAACAACTAAAGCATGAGTGAAACCGTTTTTGGGTGAAGTTCAAAATCATCAAGACCACGATCCAAACCTTGTACACCGAACCACCCCATGAAAATATCACCATCACAAACCATACCCTTATAGAATTTTATGGTGTAATAAATGGATATATATTAAAACCCTTATAATATTAATATGTATATTTTATAGAATAATGAATATATTTTCTTCTTATTGTCGTTACTTTGTAAATGGTTTTGATTTTGATATGTTAAAATACAAATTGTATTTTTGTGTAATATGAAACTTCAATTAAGACATTCATTTTTGACGAATTCATGAATTTAAAAATGAATTATATTTTAATAAAATAATACTATTAAATAATTTTTATTAAATAGAAATGGTAATATAATTTTTATGAAGTCAAATGTAATTTTTACAAGGGTTCAAAAACTATTATTGTGAAAAAACCCCATCATTTCTCGATAAATGTGAATTCTTATATTAAAAGTAAAGATTCACATATTTAGATAATTATTTTGATAAAAAAATATTATTTTTTGAATCATAATTTCAAAATTATCCAATAGTTAATTTTGCATAATTTTTTGAGATAGCCAAATTTTTGGGTAAAAAATTAAATACAATATTAATATAAAGTGTGTATTATGAAATTATAAAATCCAAAAAAATGATGTAATAAATGATATAAAATGTTTCTAAAACCAAATATATGTTTCCAATTTAAAATAATCTAGTTTTTAGGTTATTTTATTAATTTTATAAACCATTTATGAATCTTTCAAAACCTATATTATATTTTGAGGTTTTTAAATCAATTCTTTATAAACATGGCTCCCTTACACATCACCAAGGGTAATATTTTATTTATTTAAGAAATTTTGCTTATAAAATAATTAAAACCACTATAATATTTTAGAAACCATGGGAAAAACCATGGGAAGGTTTGTGGTTTTTATTAATTTATTATATAGAGTCTAAAACCTATGTTTGAGAAATAATGAATAACTCCACTCTATTTTTCGATATAAAACCACCCAAGATCTCATTACTCTTCACTAAAAACCTTTGATCCCATCCATACTCTCCCCTACCATATCAAGAGTCTTACCAAGGTTACCTAATCTCTCAATAATCCCCTCCCAAATATTTAGAATGACCCTCTCAAGGTAAGGGACCTCCCTCTCTTCTTATCAATTCAAGAACCTTATTTGTATTTATATTTTTGAATCTCAATTAGTTATTTTTTCATGACTTTATAAATATACCACTAATTTCTAAGTTATGTACTAATAATGAGAGATCATTTATCCTCTATCATTATAGCATTTACTTAAGTCATTACTATGTCAAAATTTAGTTAGGTACCCTCTCACTATCCTCTTTATTCAAGCATCTTCTCTATTTTATGCCTTTTTATTTTCAATTCCTAATGTTGGGATTTGTTTTTACATATATATATATTACTTTATTTTTTACCTAAAAATTATTTGATACCCCTTTCACTCTCATTAAACCATTTTATAAATCTTTAAGTAGTTCTATCATGCTGCTGAATTTTCATTTCTATCTTTCATGCCAAACGACTGTGTCTGGAATATAAAACCACATTTCCACTCAAAGTTATTTAAATATATGTACCTATACTTTAAAGTTTTGTAATTATCTATATGTAACTCATACTTCTTGATTTTGGGGGTTAAAATTGATGAAAGACATCCTTATTTTGTATGATCTATGTGGTACACTTATGCATGTATATGATATGAAAGTGATGGGTGTGCCCAAAATTATATAGTGATTTAATGAATTGGGTGATGTTTTAATCTCATAATATATCATATATGGGATTATGGAGGGAACTTAATCCATTATGGTACTTTTTCCACCATGCTATGCTACCTTGGTGGTTTTCCTTGACCTATGTTTATGATTTAATGTTTAAAGTTGTTACCACATTTACCATGTCTCCATTATGTTACCATGATATATCAAGACTCATAGTTCATGTTTATTATTCTCACCCCTTTTATGTTTCATTTAAATTCCTATTGTATAACATGTAATAAATTCTTCATGTTATTCTTTTTTTATTCCATTACTGGGATTTATATCTCACCCCTTTCTTATGTATCTCCCCAGGTAATCCCATAAAGTTTTAAGAATGATGGAAAATTAGGAGAATGATAATGAAGTTTTATATAATAATGATGTAACACTTTTTTTAAGTTGTTATATAATGTAACTAATTACACAAATACACTATACTTATTAATCTTCTGGGTTGTATTTTGTGTATTCTTATGTAATAAACCATGAATTAATGTGTAATAAATACAAGGGTTGTCATAATGCATAAAATAAAAAAAATAATATTTATAAAATTAATACCATTGTGTAGATTACGTAACTATATCCTATGTAAAATAACTATAACTTTCATGGAAAAACACACATGTGAAAACAAGATAATTACCTCCCAAAACAATGAAAATAATGAAATATTATTAACAAACAGGTGGTAAAATGTTATAAGAGGATAATATATGGTATGATATATATGAGTATGGTTCTATAATATATTTATATTAATCCTATATTTATTATATAGGAGGTTTTAAAACATACAAAAGAAGTTGAACCAATGGTAAGGGTATCTTGTCTCACTTTTACTTATGTGAGACATATTATATAATCACCACATATTCCATTGTTTAGTGTACATACTACCCCTTTTCATATATTATATGATGAATCTATTTCTATTAATGGTATTTAATGTTTCATTTTATGTTATTTCTTTCATAGGATTTATGATCCAAAAGTTACCAAAGTGGTAAGGGTGTATTTCACAATCTCATCATTATTCAAGATTATTTATGTTTAAGTTTTATTGGGGGAATTATTTGATATTTATATCTTATAATAAATTAATTTCATTATACTCTATTTATTCATGAACCTTTTCAAGTAATATTACTATTTTCTCTCTCTTTGGCATATAAAATGATTGAGAATTTTTTTTTAAGAAAATCCAAATTTATTTTTCTCTTTTGTCAAAAATTCATTTTCATCAAAATCCATGTTTTCTAAAAATGTTTTCAAATTTTTTTTTATCATTCTAAAAATTATTTATTAAATATTTTTTTACTCATTTTTAAATTTTTATAATTTTTTTTGAAAGGAATTTTTTTGTTGTTTTTCGAATGAGGCACTTTTTAACCTTTTTACAACAGTGTGAAAAGAAGATTTTTAACTTATATGACATGTATGGAATTTCCCACCATCATGAACACTCAATGTTTTAAAGTTTCCTATATAATTTTAAAACTTTTTTTTCAAATGAAATTATTTTCAAAATATTTTGTGAACTTATAGTTTTAAATAAATATTTTCAAAGTGAAAAGGTTATTTTTCTCAAAAATGTTTTTAATAACGTTTTTATAGTATCTCTATTCATCAATGACATCAACCCTTTAATCTACTTATGATATAATAAATATTTTTCATATTGATACCATAATTATTATTTCTATAGATTATTTAAGTTCAATTTTATTGGGTATGCACAATTTTATTACCATTCACCATATTACTCTGAATGATTTATGATTATATTTATTGATTTGGGTAAGTGTTAAAATTTAATATGTTAGTTTTTCACTATGGATATTTATATTTATTATGTTTTATACCTTTAATATGAGGAATTAATTGGACTTATTAAGAAATGGGTGGGGCCCAAAATTATATATCCCCTCGATGTATCGATAGGTCTCATGAGATAAATTAGTTGGCCAAATTAAATGGGTTTTTACCCATAGTTTTAAATTGTCTTGTGAAAGGTCTTGATGGTCTGTTTATGATGCCAAAAATTATGAATTAACTCATTATCATACCAGTTATTGATGTCCATGTGATTATTTTATTAGTTATAATTTCCATGAATAAGTTTCATGATCATGTGAATATTTATATGGATTTATTTTATCATCCTTTCTTCGTTCCATATTATGCTCTAGTTATTATTTAAATGGAATGTGTTTTAGTTGATTATATTTCCATATTGATTATTATTATTTATTCATGATATATTATACTGTATTCATACCCTTATTGAGCATCTGATCTCACCCCTTTCTTATGTTTTATTTTCCCCAGGATATTAGGGAAGTGTTTTGTGATTGATATACGTGATATGCTAAGGGAAATAATGGCATTATCAAAGACAAAACTTTGTATATATTTTTTAAAATGTAATTTTATTTTCATGTATGTATCTAGTTCTCAAAGAATACTAATATATTTAGTCATTTTGGATGTGATTTATTATATATAGTGATAATGTAATAAAGTAACCATTGGCTTTGGGCTACTTGGGTTGCAGACTTTATTTTTGGTACCAAATAATCTTTAGTATAAACCATGGGAAATAGATTTATAAAAACATATATTATGGAATATAACCATATGGATCACTTTAAGGATAATACTAAGTATAATATAACATACTAAAGTTTTGGTAATATATAAATTATGCAATTTTCCTAAAAATACATCCCTGTTTGAATACTATAAGTGGATGTGGTTCTAGAATAGGGTAACCTAGAGGTAATACCTTTGAAAAAGGTACTCTAGGATTGAATCAATAATTACCTGATACACAATAATGAGACTTTCTATGCCCTTGGTTTGACACTCCTAAAATATCTGCTTGGAATGATTCATATTTTCTTTACAAACTATTATTAAGGATTTGATTTTTTTTATGATTTGAAAAATTTACCAAATAAACCATGTTTATAATTATGAGATTTGAAATGCATAAATTTTTCAATTTATGTTAAGTGTTTCACTAGTTTTGAGATTATAATTTATATTTCATAATGTTATGATCTAATATAGTGTATGTTGTTATTTATAAATGGTGCTTAGAAGAAGGAATGGAAACCATATCAATTCACTTACCCCATGTATAGATTTCCCTCATGGGCAAGATAATGAAGTTGGAGTTGGAGCTATAACTAGAACTAAAAAATTATAACCATATTGGGGCATCTTACTTAGGTTATGAGAGATAAACTTTACCATATGGATTATATTATTAATCCACCACATGATGTAATGATGTTAGACAGATTTATGCATCAGAAACCCCCATCACTTAATATGAGTATAAATCCATTTCTAGTTGAGAAATGGACAAATTTTTTAGATAATATATTTCCCGCTTTGGAAATCAATTAAAGGAAGAAAGTTTTCATGAAAATTTATCATCTCTCAAGATATACAGACCAATGGTGGTCATTAATTCAAAACACTAAAGTTGAATAATAAATATCAAATATGGAATGTAAGGATTTTTTAGGTACGATTCTTAGAAAAATATTTTACTCAAAAATAATGATCGGATATGGAGGGAAAATTCATAAGTCGATAATAAAAGGAAGATAAAAAGGTTGCTAAGTATGAAGCTAACTTTACAAGGTTAAAAAGGTATTCTATAGATTACATTTGTAATACAAAGTGTAATATTGACAATTTTTTTAATAGGTTAAATAAAATCATTTAAAGGGAACTAGTTTCCTAAACATTCTCATCATACGAGGATATAATATAATGTTTTTTAAAAATAGGTAAATAATTATCCATGTTTTATGGATTTTAAGGGAAGTAAGAGAAGAATATGACAACAAAGTAAAATACGGATAAAGGGAAGAAGGAAAATAAGGATTTAACCATGTGATAATTATAGAAAGAAACACCCTAGTACTTGATTGAATGGAATGAGAGTTTTATAAAAATGTGGGGAGAAAGGCCACCATGTTTGTGATTTAAAGGGTACAATAGGTGTTATCAATGTTCAGTGCTTCAACTATAAGGAGATGGGGCACTATGCAAATAAATTCACCAAGAATCAATGGAATATACCTTATAAGAAGCTAAGACATTAAGGTCAAGCATATAATATTAATAAAACTGATGTGAAATGATTAAAGTGTTTGTGTATTTGGATTCAAGAATTATGTTGTAGAACTATTTTATCAATGATATTCTCATTATAAGAATCATGAAACGTATAAGTATTGTACCATAGTTGTATTTATTTAATTATTTGAAAGCATATGTTGAATGGTACTATGAAAAATGATTCAGTGGCTAGTTGATCTTATTGGAAAACATATAATTGAGGGAATATAACCCTTAACATGTGATTGATGTTGAGATAATAATGATAATGATATGTTTATTGGATATTATTGGTTACCTTGAGATTAGTTAATGATTTTATAGTTTATATTATCTTTGATGGGGATTATTGTATGTTTGGATTTTTGGAATATATTCAACAATATGAGATTTTATTTTTAGAAGTATTCATGTTTTAATTAAGATTTTATCATGATAAAGGTATTCAAATATTTAGAATGTGTCATTAAGATCCACTTCTTATTGTATGGGGAATATAATTTTTATTTAGTGACCTTCCTTTTAAATTTTTGGACTTTGAATCTGGATAGACATATTTTGGATGAGACATAAGGTTAACTATTTATGAAATGGATTATGTTGAACTTTGGAAGTTAGTACTGAGGCATTAAAAATTATTATTATTTTTGATAACTCATGCTAACCATTTTGGTCTTGGAATATATCTAGAGACAGGAGGAATGACTTGTCATTTTTTATAGATCTTATGATCTATTGAAAGAAAATTTTAGTGGTTCAGGTATAAAAATTCAAATTGGATATTCATTTCTTGGAGTAAGAGATGAAGTGGAAATTGATCGAAGTACAAACAAATTATAAAATTATACTTTTAAACTATATTTAAATATATTTATAGTCTATATGGTAAAGGAATTCCTTAACTCTAGGAAAAAATATTGAAACAAAAATGTTATCCTAGTACCTTAATTTCTAATGAAGTAATGATACATTAAATCATTGTAAATTTATGGCTTTGTGGTTGTTAAATTTTATAGATCATTTACTTTCTTATGATCAATGATCTCTATCACTTTTCATAATTATTTACTCTTTTCTTCTATGTATATATTTTAACTTCCCACCAATGTTTTCCTACTTGGAATCCTAGTATGTGTTATTCGAGTTGAACTTTGTATTTCCCTTTCTCTCATATTAAGAAGATGTTTATTAACCCTTTCTATGATGCAAGTTTCCAAAAAACGTATATTCAAATGTCAAACCCTTGATTATTTATATCAAGATTAAGTTGTGAGGATGAGATCTATTTAAGGGGGTAGAATGTAACTCCCTGAGATTTTAAAAGAGGAACGTCATCTCTGATAGTGTATATGACACAAAAAACTAAACTTAGGAGAGAATGTAACACCCCAAGACTTTATGATATATTTATTTTTAAATAATTTCAATCTCTTTGATATCATGTGATGTACACAATTCTATATTTAAACAAAACACAATACTCTATTGAAATATTATTATTTAAACATGACCATTATAACCTAGCTGTTAAGTTGGTGGGTATGAATAATACTAACTAAATTATGAAAATTATATGGTTTAAAAATTTATAAAGTAAATTAAATATATATATTTATTAAAAATAAAATAAAAATTATTTGAAAGAAAATGAAATGTTTTCCAAACAACTGTATTTTTCAAAAAAGGCAATTTTGTTGCACTTTGCACATATACATTAAAATTAATTTTGACTACTTTTAGAATATTTATTTTAAAATATTAACTTAATTTATGAAATAATAATTTCAAAATTATCTTATAGTAAATTTTTGATAATTTTCAGTAAAGATTAATTTTTTGAGGAATAGTAAAAAATACTGGTTTTTATTAAAAACTTCCATTTCATTTAAATCATTTAAATGCTACATTTTGATTTAAAAGTGGTTTAAAAGTAAAATAAGTTAACTTATATTTTAATTAATATATTTTTTTATTGGAATCAATTTTATATTGAATTTCAATATTAAAAATTTCCATACTTACGAGAATTTTCTCTTTGGAAAACCACTTTTTCGTCGCATTTGCAAGTTTAGTTTTAAATTATAATTTTCCACTTCTATGAGTTGAATTTGATAAAATAGATTCCATATTTTTAATAATAATAAAAATAATACTAGTTAATAAGTTCAACTTAATTTTTGGTAATAATAATTAGAAAAAAATAATAATAAATTAATTGACACGATTAAGGTTAAAATGAGGTTTTGTGCATTACATGCACATGTGTTAAAATTAATTTTACACACATATATAATTTTTATTTATAAATTGGATTTAATATTTAGAATCATTATATCCAAATTATATAATAAATATCATTTTATTTTATTATTAATGGTAAAATTACCTAGGTTAAAAAAACTAACTACCGTAGTTAAAACTAAAATGGTAAAAGTGATTTAACTTAAATGATAAGGAATAACATGTTTAAAAAATGTGTTATTTTATGTGGTGGAGATGTGGATAGACCTCACATTACCTCTAATATATTATTTATTATTTTTTAGGCACTTGGTGTTCGTACCGATTTGAAAAGAAGTTTGTTTTTGAAATTAAAAGAAGTTTGTGGTAAAAGTGTTGTATTTTGTTGTCAAAGAAGAAAGAAATCACCTCACTTTGTAAAAATTAGTGATCAAACTCACTATTGTAATCAGGTAATTGGATGTAAAAATCTTAAGAAGTCCCAGTAGTTTGAGAAGAATCTTTCTGGGATAAAAGGTTCATTGGAATGACCTTGATTCCAAGAAAAAAGTTTTGATCATAATGAGGAGGTTAATCAGAGTCTGCATGGATCTGATGATAATATTATGATGCTTTTATAACCTTGGAGTTCTAATAAATCAAAATTTATATGAAAACTTGTGATTTAATCCTTATAAAAGAAAAGAAATAGAATAAGTTCTTCTAATCGTATTGAGGTTTGGTTGGAAAGAAAGAAGTCACTGGAAGAATGTATAGCTACAATAATTCCCAATGTTAGTTAGACGATACTATGAAGAACTTAAACATTCTCAAAATTATGTGGAATTATTGATATAAGCAAGATTTTATAGAAGAATAAAGTTTTTGAAGTCAAATATTTCCTATCTCAGTTCATTGGTGTGAGATAAACATATGTAGAATTGTTTAAAGGTTGTGAGGTTTTGTTGGGAACTTGAAAATATGAAGATGTTGGTTTTCAGTAAGACAAATAAACCATAAGATACAAATATTCAGAGAAATATTTTGGAAAGTAAATAAGTTTTTGTTGACATTGGTTCATTGGTTATGGTGTGCCACCAATCATTAGGATAATACTAACACCAATCATTAGATGCAATAATGGTTGAAAAAGGGAATCAGAGGTAGAAAAATTTATTGAAGAAGATAAGTAAGTGGATATTGTTGAGATTGATGAGAATGTATATGTTTTTGGGACTGATGTAAAATGGGATTAGAAATTAATCAAAATTTTAGTCAATTATTTTTATTAGGTTGAATTGATTGTTTCAAGTGGGTAAATGAAAAAAATAAAGATTTTATTTTTTTATCAATTGGGTCAAGATAAAAAGAAAAAAAATGTTAAGTGTCTTCATCAAATGGTATAAGAGATATCAGATGATATGTGGTGCTGACTATCAAACTAGATGTGACACCAATTCATTAGAGGAAGGCAAATACCTATCTATCAGGAATATAATGACACTGATAATATCATCAGATACAAGATCTTAAGTATGAGGAAAATAAGAAAATAAGAATTGTGTGAATAAGTTTTCTAAAGAATTTTCAAGGGGAATCTTAAAATATATTTAAAGAATTCGTAGGAAGCTTTTGTTGAATAATTTCCAAGAAGTGAATATATATTTAGAAGTTATAACCATGTTAATGGAAAAATAAAGGTGACCTAAGTGTAATGAAGGAGAAACAATATTTATGGAATAAAGGTTTCAATATTTTATCTAAGAGTTGGTACAAATCATCATAACGTGAAATATTTTTATTTTCAATTAGTGTAGAGAAATGTAATAAAGAATCTTCAATCTTAATTATAATGAGGAAAATAGAATAATAATCAGAACAAGACTAAATACTTTTAAGAAAGTCTGAAGTGAGATTAAGTTTTAATAAGACTCAAGAAGGTTTGAGAAGAAATGAGAAGAGTTGATAATCACTAAATAAGTCAAAGGTGTATCTGAAATATAATGGAAATTTGAAGTTTTGGTAAATTTGGTTAAGCAGATAAAGTTTTCAGATTCCCACCTAAACCATTTTTGGTGCACCTATAAAAATAGGAGATTACTTTTTACCTTATTACACTTGTATTTTTAATGTATGTATAGAGAAGGTAGAGCATTTAAAGTTTTTAGAGAGAAGGAGTTTCTGTATTGAGTATTCAAGAGGAAGTTTTCCAGAAAGAAGAAAAAGAAGAATAAAGATCGTATTTAGAAGGTTATATGACTTGACTGGGAAATCAGAAAAGGATTTCTAGAAAGAGATAGAATCCATTTATAATTAGTTTAGTAGTATTCTAGAAGAGTTATATTTTTGTACTAAGTAATCAGATTGAGGAAATAGACTAGGTATCAGACTGACTATCATTATGAAGTCTAGAGAAGTTCTTACCAGCTATTGGGTAGGGAAGAGAAAATTCATTTTTTAAGATTATATTTGTGAAATTTGATAAGAAAGCACAATATTATTTTTTTAAGAATCTGGTGAAAGTTTCTTAACTTGTATTGCATCATTTCATGCTACTGAAAGCACATGTACTTTTGTATTGATCATAGTGATACAAAAGTGTAAGGGAATATCCTAATTGTTTTATCTACAAAAAATATTGTTTTCTAGTGGATTGTGTGGCATTGTATTGTTTCCAAAACATACCAAGGATGTATCTACACTTGTTGAGTAGGGAACCTTGTAAATTATTGTGTTCCTGTAGATGTGTGATTGTTTTGTTTTTTAGCAAAGTTAAAAATCATTAAAAAGAGGAAAAGGTTGTTTTAAAATTAAGGAAACTTCAAAGAAAAAGATATCACTGATTCAACCCTTCACCTCTCAATGATAAATTGATCTTGAATGGGAAATATCAATCAGTATCAGAGCCAAGGTTCCCTTTGTTTACTATTTAATGATGTTTTTAAAGAAAATTTGTGATGGAGAATATAAATTGTGTGAATATTAATGGGATTTCAGTTTTTGATGGTAAGAACTATCACATCTACAAAAATAAAATGTTATCTTATCTTATATCTATATGGTATAATGTTCTTGAAGTTACAATAGATGGGTTTCCTCGTATTGATGAAAATGTCCCTCTTACAACTATTGACAAAAATAATCTAGAAAATGATGGAAGATCTAATAATTATTTTCTCACATAACTTTCTAAAAATTAGTTTCTAAAAGTAAAAGGTGTTTATACTACTAAAGGTATATGAGATAATGTGAAGAAAAATTATTAATGTAATATAAAAGTAAAAAATATGGAGATTGAAGTATAAAAATATCATGATGGGTGAGTTTGAATCTGTTGGTGACATCTTTACTAGGGTTAATGACATTGTTATCACTATCAAATGTCTTGGTGAAAAGTCATAAGATTCTACTATTTTTGAAAAGATCTTGAGAATTCTTCTTGATAAGTTTGATGCCAAATTTACTTAATTAGAAGATAGAGATCCAGAAACATTCGCCCTGGATTATTTTCAAAGTACTCTCATTACATATGAAATGATAAGGGATAAAGTTATGAAGGGAAAACAAAATTTTATCATGAAATATCTTTTATCACTACCAATAAAGAAAATCTTAATACGATTCTTAAAGAAGAGGCTTGAGATTATGATTCCAGAAATGAGGTATGTAAAAATCTTGATGAAATTTTATCCTTGTTTTCTAAAAATATAAAAGTGGTAGTGGTAAATATAAAGGAAAATTCCCTTGAAATGGTTTGAATGTGGAGCTGTTAAGAAGTTTGTGGATAATATTTCTAAAAGAGTGAAAGAAGTGGATAGTGATAAAGATGAAAGAAAGCAGAGAAGATCATGAAAGAAATAGGGTGATAAGGATAAATACTTTTCAAAAGGGAAAGATAAAAAATTATTCAAATCTAAATTGACAATTATTTTGTCTAAATATAATGAAGAAAAAGATAGTGAAGATAAATCTAAAAATTACACTGAGAAAGATAGAGAGAATTATTTCATTGAAACAAAAAACAATGAAGTGTTTAGAAGGAGTTCCAAAGAAGAAGAAACCCAATTTGAGTTTCATATGAAAGAAGAATTGAAAGAATATATAAGAATGATTTGGAGTTTTGAGAAAGAAATCATGGAATTGAAAAATGAAACAAACAAATAAGAATTTATTTTTAAGGACAAAATCAAGTTGTTGGAAGAGATTAATGATTTGAAGGAATATGTTGAGAAAGAAAAGAACTTAAATGAGAATTTGGAAGTTAAACTGAATGAAAAAGAAGAATAATTGGAAATTTTTCAACAAAAAACTTTCTAAAGCTGAACAGAGGGTTACAAGTTCCAAGAACTCTATCTCTTAAATTGTTGAAAGTTCTGTTAAGGGTGAAACTGAGAAGAATAAAATGTTACCTTCAAAGGTTGAGAGTAAATTTAAAATTGTTTCTGAGAATATAAAAGATGGGAAAGTTATGTATGTGACCAAAACCAAAAAAGTAGTGATGTCATAAGTTTCTAAAAATTATGAGTCTACAAAAGATTCTATTACTTCTGGTTTTGATAATGATAACAAGAAAACCAAGATGAAAAAGAGGATTACAAGTGATAATAGAAAGTTTGGTGGTTAAAAAAGTACAAATAAGAATGTTGTTAAGAAACATGGTTACAAATCTAGTCAGTATAGAAGTTACAGAGGTAAATATTATTTTTATGGGGAATGATGATATTTTTATGGATTTAGACATATGAAAAATATGTATTGGTTCAATAAAAACATTAATACTACTCCACAAATTATAGAAGGAAAAGTTTTAGGGGGATTCAATCCCATTAAAGGAAGAAGTACGAGAAGGATGTTTTGAAGAAAATTGAGAAGTTTACTATGAAAATTGAAAATAAGTTACAACCTTGGGAAACTATCTGTAAAAGATGTTAAAAAATTTGAAACCTTGAAAAAGGTTTTCTTGTTTTGTTACTAGCACAACAAAAGTTTGTTAAAGACTCTTAGAAGTAAGATGCGAAGAAATATATAGGGATTGAAAAAGATATTATTGTAGAAAATAATCTCAAAGATACAAAAGTATAACAACCATGTATCTTGGATAGTGGGTGTTCTTATCATATGATAGGATACATAAATTTTTTGAATTATGTGAAAGACTTAAAAGAAGGAACATTGAAATTTGGCAATAATGAATCTCTTTGAATCAAAGGTTTTTGATTAGCCATCATTGGGGAAGAAAAGTTGAAATCAAAGAAAGATTTGTTTGTTTATGGAATGAAACACAACCTGTTAACTGTTTCAAGAGTTTTTGATGAAGGTAACAAAGTTATCTTTAGAAAATATGGGGTTGTTGTGAAAAGTGAGGAAGATGGAAAGATAGTTACAAGAGGCCAACGTACAAAAGGAAACTTGTTCCAAGTTGGTGAAGTTAAAAACTCTTATTACTTAAGCATGGTATAAGAGAATCAGTTGTAGTATTAAAGGCTAGAAAAATGTGTTAGAGAATCACGAGAAAGTTATCAAAATGATTGAGTTTCCATGGTATTATTGATATGTAAAGAAGAAGATGTTAGTGTTGCATAATTTTTCAAAAAGGAAAGATTACAAACTCTGTGCATAAGAAAGTTAACATTTGTTCAAAATGGCCATTTTAACTTATTCATTTAGATATAAATAGGATGATGATAAAACAATAAAATCATGGAGATAAGTAATTCATTACTTTCATTTATGACATTACTTTCATTACTTATGTCATGTATATGAAACATAAGTCATATGCTCTAAAAATGTTTAATAATTTTAGGAGGAAAGATGAGAATAAATGTGAGTATTTAGTAAAGATGTTAAGAAAATACAATGGTGGTGAATATAAAAATAAAGAGTTTAAAAGTAATATTGAGAATCATGTAATTTGACATGACTTTAGTACACCATACACTCTACAACAAAATCATGTTTCTAAAAGGAAAAATAGAAGTTTTATTGAAATGGGATAGACTATATTACTTTAACATGGTCTCTCTCATTAATTTTGGAATACAACCATGAGAACTATTATTTATATTCAAAACCAATGTTTCTATTGGACAATTTCATATATGACCCCATATGAATTTTTTATGAAAAAAATTCAATATTGGAACACTTCATAGTTTTCAGAAGTCCAGGCATCATAAAGAAGAAAGGTGGAAACCTTGGAAAGTTTTCACAGAGAGGTGAAGATGAAATTTTTCTTAGCTATGCTCTTAAAGGAAGAGGATATATATGTTTCAACAAAGAGATAAGAATATTATTTGAATCTACTAATGTAAAAGTTTTTGAAAAATATGAGTAATATTTTAAACAAACTGGTGTAGATAAGGAAGATAAACGGGATGAAAGACTATTTGTCAATAATTATGAGAAGGATGTAAAAAATTGTAATTAAAATCAAGAAGAAGAATCAAACTCAGATATTTACATTGATGAAGAAGAATATAAAAAATATCATCCTAGGATAAGGAAGCAAGTGGAAGCTGAAAAAATTATTGGTGATCAACATCAAAAGGTTCAAATAATAAGAACATAAAAAGTTATTATAAAAAAATCCTTGTATTCAAAAGTTGATATAAAATATGTCAATGAATCTTTTGAGAATCTATAATGGGTTCATGCTATGAATAAAGACATGGATCTGATAGAAAATAATAATACTTGGTAACTTATAATTAAACCAAATAACAAAAATGTTACCAGTACAAAGTGGGTTTTCTAAAACAAGTTTAATGAATATGATGAAGTGATAAGAAACAAAGCAAGATTAGTGTGCAAAGGTTGCTCAAATATTGAAGGCATTGATTTTGATGAGACCTTTTCTACGGTGATAAGGATAAAAACTATCAGAATATTTATTACTATTTCTGCATAAAAAGTTACAAATTTTTTCAGATGGATGTGAAATCATCATTTTTGAAAGGTGATCTTGATGAGGAAGTTTATATTGAGAAACCATGTGGCTTTTTTATTGGGAATGATGAAAGTTATGTGTACATGTTACAAAAATCCTTGTATTGGATAAAGCAAGAACTGAGGGAATAATATTCTAAACTAGATACCTTCTTAAGAAAGACGAGTTTTAAGAAATTAAGTATTGATAATAATCTGTATATCAAAGAAATTTAGAAGTTTTCCCTCATTGTAATTATTTATGTTGATGAAATTATCTTTTCTGGAAATGATGAAAGAACTTTTTAAAGATTTGATGAAGATATGAAAAAGTTATTTGAGATTTCCATGATGGGTGAAATGAAATACATTCTTGGGTTAAAAATATCACAAAAGAATAAGTGTATATTTCTTTCTCAAAAAAATTATGCTAAGTAACTTATTAATATGTTCGACATGGAATAATTAAAACATGTTTACACACCAATTTCAATGGGAACCAAGTTAACTAGATTCAATAACTCTTAGCATGGTTGAATCTGAGTATGTTGCTTCCCCTTAAGATTCTACTCATCTTATGTGGATAAAAATCAGTTGGAAGACTTACTTTTTTAAGTAAAGTAACCCTCTCTCTTGGGTTGTGATAATCAAAGTGCTATCAACCTTACAATAAACCAAGTACAAAATTCTCATTAAAAACATATTGATACCAAATATCATTTCATCAAAGAGAATATGGAGAATAATGGATTGAATATAAAGTATGTTACTATATCAAAACAAGTCACTAACATATTCACAAAAACTTTACGAAAGGAAGAAATTTTAAAACTTAGGTTTAATATGGGTGTCCAACCACATTATAATCAAGGTTTAGGTATGTGTTTCTCTCTTCTCTCTTGTCTTATCTTTGGGTAGTGATTTCAAGGGGGAGAATTGTTTCATAAATCTATCCACTGATATGTGATAAACCTTTTAAGGAAGCATGTATATAGGGGGAGTTGTGGGAAAGCAGTTAATTTAGAATTATAAGTCTGTGTACTATTCTAACAGATTTTTGGAGTGGTTTTAGTAAAATTTTGTTTTTAAGAAAGTGGAAGAGGTGAAGAAGGCTACACAGAAAAGCTGAAGAAGTTTCATGGGTTTCTACTTTTGGAAAACATGGTTTTTCTGTTAATTATTCTAGTTTCCTACAACAAGTTATCTCATGTAGGATAAGAATTTTTGATAAGTAATACATTTTTTGAGGTTACAAAGTTGAGTGATTTATGGACATTGTTTGTTAACAAAATCCAAAGGGGGAGATTGTTGGGACCAAGTTGATAAGAAGTTGTTTTTGGAAGTAAAAATAAGTTTGTGCTGAAAGTGTTGTCTTTTTTCAAAGAAGAAATAAATAATCTCACTATGTAAAAGTTGGTGATAAAACACAATATCATAATTAAGTAATTGGATGAAAAAATATTAAAAAAGTTAAGTGGTTTGAGAAGAATTTCTCTGTGAGAAAAGGCTAATCAGACTCACCTTGAGGCAGAGAAATAAAGTTCGGATTGTAATGAGGAGGTTAATTAGAGTCTTCATGGATCTGATAAAAATATGATTATGCTTTTTTGATCTTATAGTTATTATAAATCATAATTTATCTCAAAACTTATGATGAAAACCTTATGAAGGAAAGGGATAGAAGAAGTGCTACCAATTGGATTGAGGTTTGGTTAGAAAGAAAGAAGTTTCTAGATGGATGGGAACTTACAATACTTACCAATGTTAATTAGATGATACTATTATGATATTAAATGTTATAAAAATAATGAGGAAGTCATGATAAAATTAGGAGTTTGTATAAGAAGAAAGTAGATGAAGTGAAATATTTGCAGTCTCACTTCATCAGCGTGAGATCACCAGACGCAGAATTTTTTCAAGGTTGTGAAGTTTTGTTTGGAATGTGAGAATATGAAGATGTTGCGTTTCAGTCAGACCAATAATCCACAAGATAAAAATCTTCAAAAAAATATTTTGGTAAGTAAAGAATTTGTTGTTGACATTGGTTCATTAGATGTAGTGTACCACCAATCATTGGGGTAATCCTGACACCGACCATCAGATGTAGTGACGGTTTTGAAACGGAATCAAATGCAATTTTTTTTGAAGAATATATATAGGTAAAGATTTTTTAGAATGATGAGAAATTAGAATTTATTGAGACCCATGAAAAATGGGATCATAAATTAGTCAAAAATGTATTGAATTTTTTTCATCAGGTCGAATTATTTTTTTCAAGTGGGTAAAGTATGAAAGAATAAATATATGATTTTTTTTTTCAATTGGGTAAAGATAAAAAGGAAAAAATATTAATTTTATTCATCAAATTGGACTAGAAACATCAGATGATATATGGTGATAACTATTGAATTGGATGTGACACTGATTTATTAGAGGAAGACAAATACATATCCATCAAGTGTAGACTGACACCGATAATATCATTGGACACAGGATCATCAGTATGGGAAAAAGAATAAAAGTAGATTTTTTAAAGTAGTTTTATAAAGCGTTGTCAAGGAGAATATTGAAATCTGTTTGAAGAATTCCGAGGAATATTTTGTTGAATAATTTTTAAGAATTTAAGATATATTTAGAATTTGTGACTATGTTTATGGTAAAAGAAATATGACTAAAGTATAACTAATTAGAAAATATTTTTATCGAAGAAAGGTTTCAATTTTTTATCTAATATTTGGTAAATAGTGTCAGAATGAGTAAATTGTTTATTTTAAATTGGTGTGGAGCAATGTAATGAAGAATATGATCTCTTCATTGTATTGGGGAAATTAGAATGAAAATTGGAATTGGAATGAATATTATTAAAAAAATATTAAGTGGGATAAAGTTTTAAGAAGATTCGAGAAGGTTTGGGAAGAAATGAGAGGAATTTAGAATCATTGAGAAAGTCAAAGGTGTATTTGAAATTTAAGGGGAATATGATGTTTTGGGAAATTTGGTTAAGTGGGAAAAATTTTCAGATGACTTCCTAAACCATTTTTGGTGAACCTATAAAAGTAGAAGAGTACTTTTCACTTTATTATAGTTGTACTATTCATGGGTGTAGAGAGAAGGTAGAGTGCTGAAAGTTTTTAGAGAGAAGGAGTTTTGATATTGTGCATTCACGAGGAATTTTTCCTGATAGAAGAAGAAAAATAAGAAAGATTATATTTAGTAGGTTATCTGACCAGATAGAGAAATCATATTGGGATTTTTAGATTGAGATAGAAATAGTTCATAATTATTTTAGTGGTATTCTGGTAGAGTTATATTTCCAAATTGATTAGTCATATTGAGGGTTAGTATTGGGTATCATATTGAGTATCACTATGAAGTCCAGATAAGTTCTTACCTATTGTTGGGTACGAAAGTGAAGATTTTTTTTGAAGTTTATATTTTTCAAAGTTGATAAGGAAACAAAGTAACATTTTTTTATACATATAGTGAATGTTCCTAAACTTGTTACACAAACTTGTATTACATCAGTTCATGCTACTTGAAACACATGCATTGTTGTATTGATCATAGTGATACACAAATATAATGGAATATTCACTAGTGCAGAAAACGTTTTTTACGTCGGTTATTTTTAATTTTTTACGTCAGTTTATAGCCAACATTAATACGTGGGACGTTATAAATAAGGTTTTTGACGTCGTTTATTTAAAAACCGACATCAAAAAACATAAAATCGCGATGTTTATCACGTCGGTTATCGAAGAACCGACGTTATAAACTAGGGTGAGGGTGGTTTATCACGTCCGTTCTATAAGAACCGACGTGATAAACCGGGCTGAGCGTGGTTTATCACGTCGGTTCATATAAAACCGACGTGAAAAACTGGGGGAGGGGGGTTTATCATGTCGGTTATTGACTAACCGACGTGATAAACCGGTGGGAGGGGGTTTATCACATCGGTTAGTCAATAACCGACGTGATAAACCCTTGTCCACGCCGTTTAGCACGTCCGTTATTCAATAACCGACGTGCTAAACCATTCTCTAGGCCCTTTATCACGTTGGTTATTAAATAACCGACGTGATAAACCATTCTCCAGGCCTTTTATCACGTCGGTTATTAAATAACTGACGTGATAAACTAGTTTACAGGCCTTTTATAACATCGGTTATGAAATAACCGACATGATAAACTATTTTCCAGGCATTTTATCACGTCGGTTATTAAATAACCGACGTGATAAACCCAATTTTTTTTTAAACAGAATGAAGTGATCGTCTCTCCACCAGAATCAACCAGAAAATAAATCAAGAAATCATACCACAAAAACAGAAGTACATCAAAAATAAGCATGTAAATAGATAACATATAAAACTTACCCACTAGACAGAATCCACCCTCATTTATACCCCATGGACAGCCCTCCCCCACCCCGTTGGAGCCCTCACCCTCATGTATACCCCCTGGACAGCCCTCCCCCACCCCGTTGGAGCCCTCACCCTCATGTATACCCCCAGGACAGCCCTCCCCCACCCCATTGGAGCTCCCACCCTCATGTATACCCCTTGGACAACCCTCCCCCACCCCATTGGAGCCCCCACCACACTCCTGGACTGCCCCCCGACCCCCGGACACCCCCAAACACCCCTCGACAACCCCCCACCCGCCTGAACAACACCTCCTCACCCCCTCACCCCACTTGACAGCCCCCACCACACCCCTGGACAACCCCCCCACCCCTGGACATCACTCCCACACCCCTGGACCGGCTTCCCACACCCCTGGACATCCCTGCCACCCCTCCCCCACAGACCCAAATCCATACCAGAAGAACCATCAAAAGTAGACCAAAACAAGAAGTAGAGCAAAATTAAACATTCACTTATATAACATTCAAAACATACACTGTCAACTTCAAAAAAAAAAAAACTAAATCAAACCTAAACAACTACCAAATAGACAATTAAAATGACAATATTCAAAATTACATTTTACATTACAAACAACTAAAATTCAATCAAACCTGTAAAATAATTTGACCACTCCACTTGTACGTGTTTGATGTCTTCAGCAGTATAGGGTTGAGGGTCATCAAAAAGCTACAAATGAAAAAGAAGATAGTTTACGTGTATAATGAATAAATCAAATTGAAATATGATGGCAAAGTTTAAGAGGAAATCGTACCAGGTCAAAATTCACAACTGTCCCAGTTGTTATTATTTCATACATAAATCTTAACATATAATATCCGCATTCGATGAGGCCTTGTTGTTCATGACAATTCTGTTTTGAATGAGTGTAAATTCAATATATTATTTTTATGTAATAAATCAAAAAGTACAAATTATAAATGGAAATTTACCTTCGCCTTTACATATTTGATCTTTGAATTTCTTTTCTTTGTGTTTTTTCGAAAGTAGGCCCATGCACTGTTAGAAAAATAATACGAATGGGGTAAATTTAAAATTTATTATAATATATAAAACTTTTGAGAAATTGAAACTTACTTTTCCAATATATTCTTAAAACTTTCCTGCACATCACCATGAACAGAGCATATCCAATAAAGAGCTTTCTCCCTTGGGCAAAAAATCCCTAACATCCAATGATTACTGATAAAAGGAAATTTAATGTTAGTGGTTTTTTATGTTAAAAGATAATTAACTATTCTAGAGAAATGTGTTTCATACCTCTCACAAAAAGGCATCATCCAACATTGTTGGATTATATTCTTTTCAAATCTTTCAGCAATATAAGCCATTCTTTGTTCCTCAGTCAATGCACATGCTTCAGGGGAAATCAATTGCGTGTCCATGAATCCATATACTTCTGTCAGTTCATTCCTCTCACAAATTTTATAAAGATACCTAATACAAAACATATATAAGTATACATTTTTAATAAATATAACGCAGCGAAAAGGTGTTAAGACTTACATGGAAAAAATTTGCACCACGTTGATGCCCAACTTATCTCCAGTAACAAGCTCCATGATATCAGATTTTGTAATCCCCACAGTTATTTCACGTCCACAAACATGAGATTCCATTGGAAACTCATAAAAACCCAACAACAAATGTGAATATCTTGACAATCTGTCAAGACCACTGGAATCTGTATCTGATGTCATAGCCTGTTGTCTTTGTTGTTGTCTATACAGTATTTCTTTACCTTTGAAGTCTTCCTGTGAAAAAAAAATTGAGAATTATAGTAGTTTTCAAATGATAAAACAACTTTAATAAAAAAATAAAATAAAAGATATAACATTCATACCTCTATGGTAATGAGTCGAAGAAGTCTGGATGGCCAAACTAAAAAATGGCCGATACTCTGTCCAACTGTTGCCACCTCATCTATAGGTATTGGTACCCTAGCTGATCTATCTATAATATCCTGTACAGTGACCCTCTGATTCTCTACCTCTAATTATTGATGATGAACTGTATCTTCTATACAATATACCAACCCGTATGCTACTATATGATCTTGAGAATCATCAACATACAACTCGCAATATGTAGGAAGCTGCGGCGGAGGCGTAGGATAAAAAATGGGGTCCGTAGGCTGAGGTGGGAGAGTGGGAGCTACTAGCGGAGGTGGAGGATAAATAATGGGGTCTGCAGGGGGAGGTGGAGGAGTGGGAGCTGCAGTCTGAAATTGTCTTTGCATTTCTGCAAACATAGACTGCACCGAATCTCTAATCTTGTCTTCCATCGTCGCATTAATATTTTGAACTTCAACCTCCAAGGATTCGATTTTTTTTTATAAACCCCCTCAATGTTATAAGTTGAAGAACATGGAAACACTTTTCTTACCGATACACCTGTCAGATATCCTCTTACATGACCAGGATGTTTGGGCCTTCCCAATGCTGCAAATAAAATATCTTCCCTCCCAGTAGCTATAAATGTCCCCTCTGAACTTTTCTCCTCAAGAGAGTCCTGTATTAATTAATTGAACATTTCTATAATGATTGAAACTTATATGAAGGAAAAAGTTAACTTAAATAAATTAAATAGATATCTTACAATCCTCTCAGCTACGATTCTCGATTCTTCCGAAAGATATTTCCCTTTTTTTCCCTTCCGAGCTCTCTTCCATTTTTCATGTCTAGATGGAGGGGATGGAGGGGCCACCTCTCCAGAGCTTGAAGACTCAGCTCTTAGTTGTTGAAATTTTTCCGTTATCATTTTTTCTTCCAATAATGTATACCCTCCTCGAGATAAACTATGAGGGTATACATTTTTAGATTGGATCTCCTGATGAGCTTTCCTTGTTTGCTATAATTTAAGAATAAGAAATCATTAACAAAACACTAATAAAATCATTTATATAAGAAAGTATATAAAAGTTTACATTGCCCTTACCAGAAATGACTCTTTTTTTCTACTTTCAAAAAACTGTCTCCATGTGTCTTCATCTATAAAAGGATATATACGACATGGATTGTCATGACTCCTATGACCATAAATGAAATCAGATGTGAGGGTTGATTTGAAATCCCTCCATATCCTGACAGCAAACGATAAGCATTTCTTCTTGACCCCTCCAGTGTCAGGAATATCAAATGTCATCTGATAAAGAAGAGGTTAAACATATTATATATACCAGAAACATTAAAAGAATGGTCAAACAATGACAAAAGATCTTACCAAAATCGTCTCCCACAACTGAGAGATAACCGCTTTATCCACACCTCTCCAATCATCATACAGAATGCTTACTTTGGTCTTAGCCTGAGTTGCAACAAAACTCTTAAAATCTTTGGCATTCGGACCTCTAGGAATATCATCATCATCAAACTCAACTACTATCCTCTGATCCTGCGTACGGGCAAGTGATAATTTTGGTAAACGTGTGCAACCACGTTTACCAACCTTTGAACTCTTTGTCGTAATAGGAGAATGTGAATGTTCATCCCCAGAGGTATGACCAGCAATATGCTCCTCCCCAGAATCATGTGGTTGATCATCTGAATGATCTGTCATTATCCTTCAAATCAAAAAAACAAACGTCAGTTCACAAATATACAAATTCAAATATTTTAATACTATTGTAATCAGAAAATAGAAAAGTGTACTAGGTTGCATAATAGTAAACATTGGTAATATGGTAAGCATGTTAAACAATGGTAAAGATGGCAAAGATGGTCAAGATGGTCAAGATGGTCAAGATGGTAAAAAATGGAAAAAATCGTAAACCTGGTAAACATTGTAAACATGGTAGAGTAATTGTCAGTGAACAAAAATAAGCATTTTAAAATTCATGTAATGGTTATAAACTGTTGGGTCGTAGAGCATTTCCTTCTGTCTGGGTTCCACCGACTGACCGGTGGTCATCCACCGGTTGGCCGGTGTCACCAGGCAGTGGGCAAGCCTACGACCTGGGTCCTCCGGGTGGCCGGTGGGCAAGAACCGGTTGGCCGGTGCCCATACCGGCTGGCCGGTGCGCTAACACCGGCTGACCGGTGGCTCTGGCAGAAAGCAATGTTTCTTCCAGAGACCACCGGCGGGCCGGTGGTCATCCACCGGTTGGCCGGTGTCAGCAGGCAGTGGGCAAGCCTACTGCCTTGCCCTCCGGCTGGCCGGTGGGCAAGAACCGGTTGGCCGGTGCCCATACCGGCTGGCCAGTGGGAGTCCACCGGTTGGCCGGTAGACTCAGAGAGTCAATATCATCCTTCTTGGGCCAACTCCTGGGAAACCTTTTTCCTAGCATCAAAACACTTGAAAACAAGTTAGAACACGATGAGGGTGATTGTGATCATTAAAATCCAAGAGAGAGGGGTACAACAATAAACATGATAAAGTAAACTAAACAAACTTAAAACAAACAATAACATATACTTATTTTATTTTAAAACATGTTTTAATAAATAAAAAACATACAATATCTAACATTTATGGAAAAAATAAATGTAAACAAGAAATAAACATATGTTACCTATAATTTTAGGAATGTACAGATGGATTGTTTTCCCAAATTCCTTCGTCGTGATCGTTCCTTATGGCACAAACTATGTCTTCAACATGATCGTCATTAT
Organism: Viscum album; assembly: GCA_963277665.1. NCBI lineage: Eukaryota > Viridiplantae > Streptophyta > Magnoliopsida > Santalales > Viscaceae > Viscum > Viscum album. The sequence continues at coordinate 531,181,014 of OY728150.1, forward strand.
GTTCTGTTAATATTTCCATTGAAGTAGGGATCTCACATAAATCATCATATTCATCAAGTTCATCCTCACCAACATATTGTTTTTTTTCCTTGTAAAACAACAGCTCACTGCATATCTGATTGATATACTACATAAAAAATTTGTTTTTCATGTGTTGCCATTATAAAAGAATCAGCTGTGTCTTCCAATCTATTCAGATTAACAAGTGTCATTCCAAATTCATCGTGTCTGACACTGTTGTTACCGTTAAACCATTTACAGTTAAAAACGGGAACTTTAATTTTAAAGTAATCAACCTCCCATATGTCTTCAATCACTCCATAATATGCATTTGATGCAGAAATTGGGTTTTTGTCCTTAGCACTCGAAAAATGCATTGCTTCTGCAAACACCAATACACCACTATTCTGAACCGCACTTCTGTTGTCCTGAGCTTTTGTATTAAATGTATAACCATTAATGTCATAACCAGACCACATTATCACATTTAAACATGGACCACCCACTATCCATTTTAATGTCTCTGATACATCTAATCTACCAAGCAAAGTCTTTTTAATCCATGACAAAAAAGTTTTGTTGTGCTCATTCAAAATCCACATTTCTTTCTTCTTTGGATGACATTGTTTCAACTCATTAATGTGCAATGTGATATATGGTTGAGCATCAGCTATGTTCTTCAAGATGTATGATTCTAACTTCTTCATCTGTTCAGCTGACAATGATTTGACTTTCAAGCCACGAATCCCCTTTCCCTCATTATTAACTCGTTCATGACGAGATGGAGGCAAACCTATGTGTTGCGCCGCAGCCAAGTAGCTCGTACAAAACTCTGATACCTCCTCAGAAATATACTTTTCAATAATGGAGGCTTCAGGTCGATATAGATTTTTAACATACCCCTTTAATATTTTCATATACCTTTCAAAAGGATACATCCAACGAAGATATACAGGTCCACAAAGCTTTATTTCTCTAACCAGATGAATCATTAAATGCACCATTATATCAAAAAAAGTTGGAGGAAAATACATTTCCAATTGACAAAGTATTAAAATTGCATCCTTTTCCAAAATTTTCAAAGCATTCACATCAATCTCCTTGTTACAAATTGAATTGAAAAAATAACACAACTTCATTATAGTCTTTCTGACACGAATGGGAAATATTCCACGCAATTCAAC